>JAXCHO010000023.1:29725000-34991749 GCA_036630365.1 Acanthiza pusilla
CAGTAAATGTCTCACTCTTCATTAATTGAGGCTGTGGTCTTTGTCTGCATACCCAAATCCACTCAGACATCTCAATACAACTGGCTCAAGGAACACTGAGCCCACAAGGATGTTATGGAATTTTTCAGTATTGATTATGTGAAGTGCTGCTGTGCTTTCCACTGTACCATGCGCTATTGCTGCTTTCCTATCCCTTCCTTTGAGAGGAAGGATTTGGGAAGGTGGCCTTGGTGTCTGCCTTTCCCAAGGCCAAAGAGCTGTGTCTTAACTCTTAAGAGGGCACAGTGTTTGTAGTGAACAGAAAGGCATGAGGGGAACAATTAAAAATACTACTTCAGCTTCATTTCCCACCTTCTCAGTGAGCTATGAGAGATTTTACTCATAAACCACGCCTTTGAGCAGATAGCTTACAACATCTCACAAGTGAGGAATGAACAGGTCCTGTCATCTCTAAACGAGGACAAGTGGGCAGGCCTAAACTCACATGAATATTGGTGGTCATTACTACCACAATACTGCTGCAGTCACACATGACAAAGAGCTGTAGGTCCAGTGGAGCTGGCTGGAAGGTGCAAGAAAAGGCAAAGCACTGTGGGAAAAGGGAACAGGGGAGAGATGAGCCTTGAACACCAGCACATCTCAGCACAGATTTGCCCATTGCCAAAACAAAGCACAGCATGACAAGTACTCTTAGCTTGAAGGCTGAAGGGCACTTAGGGGAAAAGCAGAAGGCAAAGTTCCTCTACTGTTCTTCCTCACTGGTGCATAGATGCACGTGTAATATCCTGGACATTAACTCTTCTGCCTGAGGGTTTGAGGAACACACAGTTTATTTCTCCTTTATTCTTAATTTGCTTACTTGATTTCTCACTTTATCCTTGATTGCCTTTTCCATCTGAGGTTCTGTGACTCTGTCTCAAGAGTTTCTCTTGGTCTGCTGTAGACTGCTTCCAAACCTAAGTGAATTTTTATACAATCCTTGGTTTACTTCTTCCAAAGTATCTTTTTAGTGTATTGAGACATCTTTCAGATCCATTAGGGATTTGATACAATGTGGCTTTTATTTGCATATTATTTTGGTGCTTTTGAACACCAATAGAATATTAAAGAAGATGATACATAACTTTTGATGTCAAGTAAGGCTTGGAGGTGGAATTTTTATGTATCTAAAAGCAGCTGTTGCAGGTGCAAGTGAAGAATTCCTTGAGCAAAAACGGTATTACTTTAGGCACAGAATATTCTGTATCTCTGTTAAAAGCAACATTGCAATTAAAAATGAGTACTTGCTTTAGCATCAGATTACCACATTGTAAATTATTTATTTAAAGTAAAGGAGGCAACCACCACTACCAACAAAGGGGAGTCATTAAGTGATTAAGATTCCTGCCCTCAGCCCTGCTAACCTCAGAGATGTCTTCAACACTACAAATATATTCAATTCATATTCATTTATAGACACTGCTGTGGGTTACATGAAACACTTTCATTCCATCTAGGGAAAGAACTGCTTGTGATTTAATGTATTTGGTTTTTGCACTAATTATTCCTCAGCTCTGGCAACACTGATGGCTGCTCTAAGCAGAGGGTGTGTGACACCTTGACACCCCTTTTACACTTCCAGATAATTAGGAGCCAGAACAGCATCTTTTCTAGATATAAATGTGTGTACCACTTTGATGAGTGAAAGTAATTTACAGGCTTTTGGATGTTTGTGAGTATTAGCACAGTCATTACAGAAGGATCTTCTTGTAATAGGAAGTAAAATGCACAGCATTCCTAGGCAGCCTAGGTTCTCTTAGAAATTGCTTCTGTAATGGTTATCTGCAACTTATCCTCACTGCATGAAGATAAGTAGTTTAAACAGTATCCACTGGACACAAGATATGGAATGAGAAAAAATAAACACGGCTAAGGGTATTCTACTTCTTATTGTCTCATTTCTGCGTCCATCTTATGTGAATTTCAGTTCAGTTACAGAGCTTCAAATGGGGAAAAATGAGATGCATTATTGAGCCAGGGATGTTTTATTATTTATAGTAAATGAAACAAACAATCTTCAACTTGAATTGCCCTGGTTACAGTACTCTTTGCTGGTCTGAGAATCTGACACAATGAGCAATGCAGAAAAACTTTTTGAAATATCATTTGAGTCTCGTTCATATCTGCAGAGTTCAAAACATTTAACTAAACCAAGTTTTATCCCACTTCCCTCATCCCCTTGTCGCAGTTAAATGTACTGCTCCTCCCTTACAAATATCTGAGTGACTTGAGAGCTGTCCATTGGGCCATATCCAATAACAGCAGTTTAAAACCCACCAGAGTCTCTGTGTCTAACATTTCCAACTAGCTGTCCCTTCATGGCTTTCTGCTGCAAGCAGCAACTAAGCCAGGATTCCTGAGTGACACTTCAGAGTCTGTCAGATGCTCCTAAGCACTCTTGGTTAGAAGAAAAGGACTTTCTGCCCTTCCAGCTCTGCTTCTCTCAACTTTTCTCTGCAGTAAAATTCCCTCAGCTGCAGGTCCTCTGCCTTGAGCAGTCAGTCAAACACAGCCCCAGCCAGCCTCAGGGACTCAGCACCCCCAGCCCAGGCACAGCCTCTCCAGAAATTAAGAGAATAATTTTCATTATTTCTTTGTCATAAACGTAGTATTTATTTTCATATAGATTTCAAACTTACAAGATGCTGAGTTTCTCAGTGCCTGGGTCCATGCACCAAAATCCAGATGCAGTACCACAGGCTTTTCAGCCAGAATGTGTCATTGCTAACAGGCTCTGTATAGCACGCATTTCTACATTCAGAATAATAAACATGATTAAGTTTTCCTTATGCAGAATCATCACCCTTGCCTAATTTCTGCACTTCTCCTCTAATGACACCCTTTTTGACATTCTTACAAAATTCTGGCACAAACTATTTCCCTTTCAATTAACTCAGGATTGCAAGAAGAAACTTTCAGTGAGTTGAAGCTGATTTACAGCTTTCCAGTCCCTGACTTGTACACAAGACAAGTATGTCTTGAAATCCATCTTCCTATTAGCAGTGATGCTGCAGTTACAGGAAGAAGGAAAGTGGCCTCACCGCTGTAAGCTCTTAAGCACTCTGCTGTCAATATTATTTTGTTGCCAAAACCACTCTGTGCTGGTTTTGGCTGATGTAGAGTTAATTTTCCTCCCAGTGTCTGGTATGGGGCTGTGTTTTGGATTTGTGCTGAACACAGAGTCAGTAATGTAGAGAAGTTTCTGTTATTGCTGAACAGGACTTGCACAGAACCAAGGCCTTTTCCTGCTATTTGTACTGCCATACTGGTGGTATGTTGGGATGTACGGAGTTTGGGAGGAGACACAACCAGGACAGCTGACCCCGACTGACCACAGGGATATTCCACACCATCTGACATCATGCTCAGTAAATACAGTGGGGGGAAGAAGTAGGAAGGGGGGAACATTTGGAGAGATTGTGTTTGCTCTCCCTACTATCCATTAGAGATGATGGGGCCCTGCTTTCCTGGGGATGGCTGAACACCTTCTTGTCCATAGGAAGCAGTGAATAAATTCCTTGTTTTGCTTTATTTGCGTGCATGACTTTTGCTTTCCCTATTAAACTGTCTCAACCCGTAAGTTCTCCACTTTTCACCCTTCTGATTTTCTCCCCAGTCCTGTTGGTGGGGGAGTGAGTGAGCAGCTGTGTGGGGTTTGGTTGCTGGCTGGGGTGGACCCACAACACACTCTTGAGCTAGAATTGAGCTGCAACACAGAAATCCCTGTTTTTGGCAATGTTGGTAAACCATGTTTGTATTTCAATTCTTGGGCTCCAATATAATTTCACCTGCCAATTTCATCATTGCCTCCACCTGGGTTCTAACAAATGCTCTGTTATACCCAAGACTAGCCTTTCTGTAATACACAGGCCAGCTTTTAAAACTTAGATTTCTGATATTTGTCCCAGATCTGTATTTAGGGTCTCATAAAACTCCTACTAGCTTCACATCAAACAGTTTTAAACAGTAAAATTAGATGTAGTCACCCCTTAGTTCCTATTTTGCTCTTTTATCAGAAATATCAAATTTATTTTTATCAAAACTATCAAAACTAATTCACAGTAAAAGTAAAAGAGTAATTTATGGTGATTGGTTTGATCTCCCTCCTGGTTCAGCTGTCTTGGTTTGCACACTGTGAGCCTTCGACCCTCTCTACTTGCTTCTTTCCTATTGTGTTTGTTACTGTGGCTGCTGTTCATCACTTTAGGTAACCAGTGTGAGTGCCTTACTCTGCTACAGACTTTCACTAAGTCTTGTGAAGATCTTACAAATTGCTTAAGAGCATTTTGAAAATAAATCCTCCCAGGATGTAGTGTTTGTTGCAGCCCAGAAAGTGAAAATCATGCTGAATTTTATGTCTGCTTTTTAAATGTCAGCATGCTGGAAGGAGTTTGTCATCCCTAGCACCACTCTGTGATATTATGCATAGCTTTGATGCTGAAAGTTGTTTTCTTAGAAATTACTCTACCATTATATATTTAATCTACCTTGTATCAAACCATGTTCTCCATAGATGATCAAAACTTAAAAGGTAAATAATCACCTCAAATATTTACCAAGAGTGGTCACATCTGTGATGACTCATTAAGGCATGATAGAAAAAAACTCCAGTCTTTATGAGGGAAACTGCTTTGGTTTAGATAGGCCACAATACTTTACTCTTTAACTTAAAGGTGTATTTACTTTTCTGTTTGAAAAAACAAGCCAGCTTAGCTCAGAGGAAGAACATACTAGGGACTACCTTCCACTCTATTGGAAAATGCTCTCTAGCCAGCAGAGATAGGCCAATTCTTTCCACTTACAAAAATGTCATCTGCTTATTATTTCTCCATAAAATTCAGCTCCAAAAGAATGAAAAAGATTTGCAAATACCATTTATAAGTCAAAACCACTGAAGCATCAAATTATACCAGACTCGTAAAAATAGAAGCCTTTTGTAAGATCAAAAGCTATGCAAATGCCGCTATGCAGCTCAGGTATATCACATCAGGAGGACCACAAGAATATGGTCTTCAAATTGCAAGAAAAAAGTTTAAGTGTATGTACCATTTTTTGTTCTTATTACAATCATGAATATTCATTAAAAGGTTCTCTTTTCAGCTGTCTGCAGCAGCAGTACAAGAAATCAAAATTATTTTGCCTATCAACATTTATTAAAGATAGTTATAAAGACACAGGAGTGATTTAACCTTTTCAATATCTCCTGTAATCTTTGCTAGCTGGCATCCTGCCACTACCTCACAGCTCAGAAGCTGAAACAACAAGTGTTAAGGAATCAATTGAGTTGTGGAAGAGCTTTGAAAAGGCCACTTACAGTACATTCAGCTCCTGCCTTTCACAGTTGCATGCAGGCTTGAAACCACCTCCCCATGCCAAAGACAGTATGTGCAAATCCAGAGAGGGTCTGCCTACACTGTGGTTTGGAATCAGACAAAAACTTATTCTGCCCATGCTCTGAGGCGGTAGGATAGGAGCCATCTCTCACCTGGAAATTGCATGGACAGATTTGCATAGCAGGATGGCCCTGTGTTTGGACTAACATGGCCCTCCGAGGCACATATGAAACACACAGAAGGGAAACGTTTCACTGCACTCTCTGTTTAGCTGAAATGTTATTCTCAGGCAGTGCAACCTTATGAAATGTCACCCCCAGGAAATGCCTTGAAAAAGAGAGGGTGGAAGCATAATCAGAATCTCTTCTGTCACCCCCTCCCCTTCACAGAAAGGTTTCCAGCTACTTCATTAATAATACAGACTCTTCAGCAAGGCATCAGATAACACCAGCCATCACTGGACCAGTTCATAGAATATCAAAACTTATTCTGTTTGCTTTAGCATCTCAGCACAGAAGAATATTTCAAAGCAGGGAATGCACACTTGAACTCTGACTCCAACCAACAGGCAAGTATGTGGAACAGAGAGAAAACCTGGGAGGAAAAGGTTTGCAATGTTTTCAGAAAAGAACAATTCCAGTCAGGATATTTGCAAGGATAATGTTGCCTTTTTCCAAACATTAATTTGAGAAAGCAGATTCAAGTGTTCTCTCTGTTTACAGTATGCAAGTTTTCAGTGCTTTTTCACAGGTTTTATCAAAGTAAAGAATGCTCACTTACTTCCGAACTTTATATTTACACCAGAGCAGACAAGAACTCACTAGTCTTGTACGTAGGCCGATTAGAAGAGAGAACACGAGACAGAGAATCAAAACCCCAGAGATGGAATTTTAAACAGAAAGCTGCCTCTTACTATATTTTGTCTTTAACACCAAGCCTTCTACATCTCAAAGAGCCTGGCATTTCTTAAGCCAACTGCAGCATTAAAGCAACCTCACACCAAGCAGCAACTTTTGAGATAGGCTTTTTCATCCTCCTCTGTCAGATTCTGTTTGCTTCTGACTCTTCTCATCTTCCTGCAGGGAGAATGCGGTGCACATGAAGGTAGCTGGAGCAGAGGCTGTAAGATCTTTCCTCCAACCAAGATAACAGAATCAGTGGTTATTTCAAAGGTTTTATTTTCACCTGTGGAAGCTGTTTCCTTTGAACATCTCACTCGTTCTGGACAAGTTTAAAAAGAAAGCAAACTCCATCTTAGGTGTGAACATTTTAAATTGTTATCTGTGCTTTTTATTAAGAAATGATGGCATTATAGCAGAAGCAGTAGAAACATTCACTAAATACTTTATACTGAGGGAAAAAAGTCCATCTTGTTCCAAATTTTAGTGATAGTGTATGATTTTAAAATGTCATTAGAAATCCTTGTAAATGCAGTTCAAACATCATTTGGGGGCAGGGAGGGTAAAAAGCATGCAGAGATTTCCTACTGTATGGATTGACTTCATTCACACACAATCAATTCACCCTCTTTCCTGTCTTAGACCTTAGCCAAAGGCAGCAGATAAGAGCTAGTGAACTCTCTTGTTTATTACCATCACTGGAACCAGGATTAATATTAGTTTCTGCCAGATATGCTGGGCAAGTTGGGAGAGGAGGAAATATCCCAGGCAGCACAGCCTGCATCTCCACTTGGTATCCCGTGGGTTTACTGACCTCAAATAATCTTAAAATCTTACTGTGGTTTATTGAGACAAGGGCTGTGTTGTCTTACACGTTGTCACAGCAGCAGCAGTTTGTGCAGGCACACGAGTCCAGCAAATCCCATGCAAGTGCATTTGGCAGGGTTACAAAATCCTGAATGAAACCCTCTAATTTGTATTGAATTAGCAAGCTTCCTAAAAGCACAGGGGAGAAATTATATTGTATCACACATCACTCTAGTGATGGTGATTGAGCTCAGTTCTGTAACATAATCACATTTAAACTAAATTAGTGAAGACGGACAAGTGGACTGGACTCAAATACGCTACCATCTCCAGGTCTGACACAGAGGCACGTTTTCAGCTACCACTGGCCAAACCATGACTTCAGAAGTTGAGGAAGACAAAGAAATACTTTGAGCTCTTCAGCAAAGATAGCAATGTTGTATAATAGAAAATAGCTGAAACCAGACAGACAGCAAAATAGCTTCTACTCAGCCAATATGATTTCTGGTTAGAAACCTGGGGAAGTGCAGGGCCAGGACCCCTGACTATAACGTTCTCTGATGCTGATAATGATCTCAGGCATCTCGACATTAACTTTATATCGTTTGCCTTATAACACAAAGTTAGATAACATTCTAAAGCTAACATGTATGGAGTGCTGGTGTATTCTCCGCAAGACCTTG
Organism: Acanthiza pusilla; assembly: GCA_036630365.1. Classification (NCBI taxonomy): domain Eukaryota; kingdom Metazoa; phylum Chordata; class Aves; order Passeriformes; family Acanthizidae; genus Acanthiza; species Acanthiza pusilla. Next base: position 29,732,762 of record JAXCHO010000023.1, read on the forward strand.
ACCTCAGGAGATCTAAGTTGATTTTTTTCATGTTTTTAAGTGTCTCATGCACATTATTACCTTAGTTTCAAAGATCTTGTGTGCCCTATTCGTTCTTCTGTTTCTGGAACCTTCCTTAATGGCAACAGGTACTTTGAACTTACAGATTCTGTAAACTCTCAGATATAATTTAAGAGCAAAGTATCAGATATCTCTACTACTTCTGCCTTCTTCTCTGCTGTTCTGCCATTTCTAACAATGTGACACAGATTAAGGTGCTGAGGAATACAGCGCTCCCCATGGCTTAAAAATATATGTGGAATATGAGCATGACATGAAGCTTCTCCCATGTTCTTTACTGAACATTTTCTGCAGACTTAAGCAAGGAAGTCAGTCAAGATGCTTACTAGGATAGGGAAAATCCTGTATTGAAAGAGACACTATTATTTCAATCTTACTTTCCACTTCCACTGTTCCAATTCACATAACTTATCTAATCATTACTTTTTAGAATGAGAAATGAGACGACCTCTTTTTACACATATGATGTGGAGGATAGGTATTTTTTCTTTACTTTTCTTAAAGCTTTCCACTGAGACAAGAACTCATGTACATTTATAATTAAATATTATTTTACTTTTAAATCAGATATTAATGATATATATGATTCATGCTCTTCAAATTGAATATTCCAGGGGGAGGGACTTCTGTTAAAAGGCACAATGAAGTAAGTATCTGCATAGAAGAAGATCTGTCTATTACATGGAACAATAAATAGATAGACAGCCTGAGGAGCTTTTCAGGTAGAGATGAAAGTCACAAGTATGTGTGTGAATTAAAAAGAACAAATCCATTCATCTCTGTCTCTTTACACCTGGGCTGAATGCTAAGAGCCATCTGTCAAAACTGCATGTGAGGCAATAAGAGCATTTTGTTTATCTTTAAATAAATTAACAGCCTCAGACAGGATTTCAGCAGCAGCATGGTATGTTAAGTTGATTCTCTCACAATCCACCCTGGCAGTTGTCCTTTCTGAGAAACCCCAAGAGAGATTTTGATGGGTATTCTCAGAGGTGGAAGAAGAAAATATACAAGGCATTTGAAAATTGGCTCTTCCCTTTCAGTTTTTTTCTTTCTGTCACAGTTCTCCTTTCAGAGCAGTCAGCTGTTCTGTTTCTTAAGCAAGAACAGACTAACCGGATGTGGTGGGTTGGCCCTGACTAGATGCCAGGCACCCACTAAAGCTGCTCTAACACTTCCCTCCACAAGTGGACAGGGAAGAGAAAATATAACAAAGGGTTCATGAGTTGAGATATTGACCAGGAGAGATCCCTCACCAGATACTGTCACAGGCAAAACAGACTTGAATTAGAGACATGAATTGATTTTATTACTAACAAAACCAGAGCAGGATAATGAGAAGTAAAATAAGATCTTAAAAACACTTTCCCCTCATCTGTCTCTCCTTCCCAGCTCTACTTCCTCCAACTCAGCAGCACAGGGAGACAGGGAATGGGGATTATGGTCAGTTCATGACGCGTTGTTTCTGCTGCTGCTGCTCTGTGAGAGGAGTCCTTCCCTTGCTCCAGCATTCTGTCCCTCCTAGGGAGATAGTTCTCCATGAGCTTCTCCATCATGAGTCCATCCCAGAGGCAACAGCTCTCCACAAACTATGTCAACATGGGGCACTTTTCCATGGTCCTTCAAGGACAAGCTGCTCCAGCACAGGCCTCTCATGGGGTCACAGCCTCCTCTCAGGCATCCATCTGCTCTGGTGTGGGTCTCCTCCGGGGACTGCAGGTGGACCTCTTCATCTCCAAGGTCCTCCATGGGCTGCAGGGGCACAGCTGCCCCACCATGGTCTGCACCATGGGCTGCAGGAAAATCTCAACTCTGGCACCTGGAGTACCTCTTGCCCCTCCTTCTCCACTGACCTTTGTGTCTGCAGGGTTGTTCCTCTCACCTGCTCTCACCCTGCTCTTCTCTGCCCACAATTACAACTGTGCAGTAACTTTTTTTCCCTTCTTAAATATGTTATCCCAGAAGTGTTGCCACCATTTCTGATGAGCCCAGCTTTGGCCAGCAACATGTCCATCCTGGAGCCAGCTGGCATGGGCTCTGCTGGACATGGAAAAAGCTTCTCACAACTTCTCAGAGAAACCCTTTAACATCCCCACCACCAAAACCTGGCCACACAAACCCAACACCCTGGAGTTACAAGAAAGTTTTTAGGACTGTGCCACTAAGGGATAAGTTATTCTGGGACACAAAGAAGGTGCCAGATTTGACACATCTAAACATCACTATGGCCAACATCACTGATGGAAAGAGTGTTTCTGCATATAAAGCCAAGGGATCTGTTACTGGAAAGATCCAAACATGCTCTCAAGTGTGGGAATTGCTCAATAGACCAGTCAGGCCTCCAAAGAAGGTAAATTAAATACATTATTGGTGGTTGGAAACACAGGAACCGTAAATTTGTTACAAACTATGCTGTAAATGATGAATGAATTTGGGCAAGTTATTTAGCTTTCAGTCTTCTCTTGGAGAAAGTAGGAAAAACCATTTCCATATTGTCTAGAATATATTCTACTAGATTATTGTATTTATCTGATGTATTCCTTAACCTATATGCTTGGCATCTCTTCAATCAGTGACACAAAATGACAATGAACTCTAAATAATCTTGTAATATAAAAATAAATAATTCTTGTGAATTAAAAGAACACTTTCCAAAGTTGTAGAATGGACCCAGGACTACTAGAAGTCTGATAAACTGTAATAAGAGAGTTTTGGGTGGAAAGAGATGGAGGAGATTGCTTAGAGAAAGAACTGGAGAGGATGAAAAGTTTGATATCCATTCCCTTGGAAGCATGACCTTATAATTACAGTATGGATCTCAAATGAGCCAAGCTGAGTTCCCACCTCTTCCACAGACTTCTGGCACAGCCTTGACTAATTAAATAAATCTCTTTGTACCAAAGAATAGGCAAGCATAAGAGTAGCCCACCCCACAGCCTAGCCATGTGTAGTTAGACTGTTAAAATGAGTTGTTTCTTACAAAGTACTATTTGTTCCCTTTTAAGCTTTTGTTCGGGGTACTTGGCAAAGTTGGTGTAAAGACTTTAAGTTTTACAAGTGAAAAACAAGGTGGAGAAGGACTTTATTGTGCCTTGTTATTATTCAAGTCTCTTGCTGGAGTGAGAGTAGGAGCTTTTCTTCTAAGGGCAGATTTTGCAGAATGACATGAAATTCTCAGAAAGATTGGCTTTGCCATCTCAGCAATGCAAATGAAATGCAGAGGATTTGCACATGAAGTGGTAGGAGCAGCAATACTGCTGGACCCTCCATGGAGAAGTGGCACAGACTGAGAGCATCCTGGCACCCTTGACTCATTATCTGCTGTGTGATTCTGATTATTTTTAGCAATCCCCTTGTGGGAGGGCGGAGAATAAATTGTTGTTTGGCAGCTTATGACAGGAATTTCAGTATACAGCATTATCATAAACTAAGGAGCATGGATATTGAGCACAGAAGGGGAGAGAAAATAAGGTTTCCTGCCTAATGCTCAGTGATGAAATTTCCCCAGTGTGAGCTGTAAGTAGAATAAATCTGATCCTGCTAACACAACCTCAAATATTTTTTTTTCAGACTGAACCAATTAGGCTGACCCTACCTGGGGTCGTCACACAAATTAAGAATAGCTTCTGTTTGTCGGACCCCCACACAAATCTAATAGGGTAGTTTGAACTGTCATTCTGCCTTTCTCGTTTACAAAATACGTAGCTTTTGTAGCCTCTGGGTACAGGTAATACATTCTCTTCTGTTCTCTACTCAACAGAAAAAAAAACAAAAATAGTACAAAGCTATGTGTACCTGTGTCCATACCTATGTACCTATTTATGCACCTTGGCAGTAAAAACTCATGCAATTAACCCCCTGTATTTGAGAAAGTATTTCATGGTGCTCTGTTTTCTACAGTCAATGAATAAACAATCATTTTATTGGTAGCTTACAACAGGCACATTTTTCTTTGGTCCTGCATATGTAACCACAGAAAAATACTTGATCTGTTATTTATTCTTTTACTGATCGTGTCATTTGCCTTCTTACCACACGACTCAACTCCATAGTATTCTCTTGAACATTCCAGGTCTGAGCGCTTTCATCTGAGGAGCCTTAAAAAGACTGACCTGCCGAAGATAAAATTTCAGTTCCTGAGTTTGAAATGTAAGTTTAATTCTATGCAGTCCCCTCTGCATTTAGCGCTTCCAGTTCCTTGGAATTTTGTCAGCCTGGGGACCAGGAAAGAGAAATTCTCTTCTGAAGTATACACCAATAATCTTGCCACACATGAAAGCTCAGAATCCACTGTTTTCTCCATCTGTCAGAGTAGACAGACAGTTTACATTGCTGAGCACAGGAAATCCTACACTCTTATCTCTCTAGTGAGTTCTGGAACTTAAAGTGATTAACTATACACAAGAAGAATGTATGTTATATTCTTAAAAGAAGGTTTATTTTTTTTTCTCTTTACTTTTTTTGTACTACTCAAATTCTTTTCCATGGCTTCATGGCAGGAGTAAGACCCACGGTCAGAAAAAAGCTTACAACATACTTAGGAAGGGGTGTTAAAGTAGCTGCAGGTCACCTTCATCTCCATGTCACCTCTCAGCCCTGAACTAGCCCAGGAGATGAGAGGTCTGTGGTGTTGCTTAGAAAACCCCATATCAATTGCAACAGCTGTCTCTGGCTTTAGGGTTACGGCATTCCCTCACAATAACATGTACTGCATTGTAGCTCCTAATATATTCTAGCTTCTTTGTCAACAAGAAACTCAGCTGCAATGCTCAAGATTTTTTCATCTTTCAGGTGTCATTCTGGCCACAGAGAGTCTGAAGCAGTGCATTTCTGCGTGAATAAGATGTTGCCACACTTTCATTAGTGGTGTCATTACATACTCAATACAGGCAAGTAAATGTGTTGCTCCAAAGAAATTTTAAAGTAATCAGGTTGTTTCAAATGAGACCTTGGCCCATAATGGATAAGATTAGGCAGCTGATGGATTTTAGAAGAGAGAATAAATTGCACAAGCTGTCTCTTTTTGGTCTTTCCAGATATTTCTAAAGTCGCTTTTCCAACATGGGACAAATACATGAGAAGTATATATGGCAGGGTAATGGTTAAGGACTGTTTTCCTTAGTTGGCTCTTCCAGCTGCTAGTGTTTTGATAAATATTCATAGCAGATCATAGTCTTTTCCCTGTTCTACATGTATTCACACCTGCCTGGGTAAAGAACAGTGCTGATTATCATAAAGCCCAAATAATCCCCCTGGAGATCAAACACTATAGGAGATTTAATATTCACACAGGTATCAGTATTGCAGAAGGAACATGTATAAAGACAGAATAACTTTGGATTTTAGAAGACACAGATTTTTAAGGAACTATACTGAAGATTAAACTTGTTTACTCTGAAGTTACTTTAGAGTTTGGCTGTAGACCTCTGTAAGGAAAAACTAAAACTGACTCATTCTAACACAGATATGAGGTCATAATCCCTTTAAGCATTTCTTTATACTTGTTTTTAAGTGCAGCAGAAAATCTGGGGGGGGGGGGGGGGGGGGATTGTTCTCTGAGTTGAACACATGGCATTGTCATCTAATGTTCAAAACCAGCAGTAACTAATGCATATTTCAGATTCTGCTGGGTTTTTACCAGGGCAATAGATAGCTCACACCACCGAAACTTCAACATGGACAGAATGAACACAACCATTGCGGCTGACAGGAATCTTGCTATGTCAGCCTTCTTCCTACACTCAGCTCTCCATTCCCTCTTGCACAGCTGTTATTCTATTCAGAAGAAAACACTTAGATCCAAAACATCTGTGGTTTCCCAAAAGCTGTTAAAAGTCACAAACTCACTTTTAATTATAACATATATTTGGAGGGTGAATAAGGAGGTTAAGGTGGTTTGTGTGATAAGCTCAACAAAAAGACTTGCAAGACCAGCTTAATGCAATTCTGTAAGTTACCTTATGCCAAAGGAGTCATGTAAACTTGAGGTATGCCTTGAAGCCTCACCCATCCAGACATTGATATTCCAAGAAGATTATGCTCCTGCAAAAATCCATGCAAATATGGAAAGCTTTTTGGTCCAGGATTTTTTGTTGTTGTTTGTATAAATGGAGTTTTGTTTCTATTACTGTTCACCCAGTCTCTTTTCATATGCAGAAACAAGTGTATTTGCATATGCAATAGAGGATTTGGCATGGATTGGGATTTTTTCCCCCATTATTGATAAGCCACAGGTTTTTAAAAGAAACTTCTATGCAAGAAAGGAAAAGAAGTAGTGCCAGTGAGGTCACAGTCACTTCACAGAGAATTCAGAAGGAAAACATTTTAAATAATCCATAACATAAAATGGGTTTGCTGTTTGGTAAATGCTTGCAAGTAATGATTGTTTCTATAAAAATCTGGATCTGCTTATGAACAGGAAGGAAAAGGGCTACATTCATTCAGATAATTCACAGTAGTACTTTGACAGAGATAATAGAAAGTGTCATTACCCTTGAAAGAAACTACAATAGATGTGGTACATTCTTGAGGATATAAACTGTTATTGCATTGTTCATAAACTCCAGGAACATTACAATTTTAACAGATCAAAAAGTTAAACAAATCTATCATAAATATCTTCTGTGCCCAGAGGTAAGTCAGAAGTACATAGAAAAACAAAGCAAGTCAATCCAATTTTATAAGATTAACGAATCTCCATTAAAGACAAAAAAAGTAAATAGATAAATTGAAAAAATGGATCAAATCTGAATTGGCAAAGACCCTAAGACCTTTTTTTCTCTGCAGTTTAAAAAAGAAGTGAGATAAAATTTCAAAATATTGTTTGGCTCAGTAAATTCTTCATTTTTTAACACTGTTGTTTTTTCTGTTCTCAGAAAATAATTTTTATTTATTTAAAGCAATTAAAATTGCCTAATCACTTGGAGTTGTGGTTAATCTATTATTAATACCTTATTCTATTCATACACTCTTCTTCAAGGACACATGTGCAAATAAAAATGTGCTTTGACCACAAACAACTGACACTTTCCAGGGTAAGTATTGCCACCACAACAGCAAAACAATGAAGCCTCAGACCTTCTCTATCCAGCAGAAAAGATTCTGACATTGAGAAGAGAAGTCTTTGGTGTGACCTAATTGTGGCCTTCCAGTACCTGAAGGGAGCCTACAAGAAAGACGGGAAGAAACTTTTTACAAGGTCACACAGTGGCAAGACTGGGGGGAAGGGCTTCAAATGCAGAGTAGGTTTAGATTAGATATTAGGAAGAAATTCTTTACTGTGAGGGTAATGAGGCACTGGCACAGGTTGCCCATAGAAGTTGTGGATGCACCATTCCTGGGAGTGTTCAAGGTGAGGTTGGACGGGGCTTTGAGCAACCTATCTAGTGAAAGGTGTCCCAGGGCAGGGGGGGTTGGAAGGAGATGATCTTTAAGATCCCTTCCAACCCAAGCAATTATATAATTTTATGATTCTATTAAAGTAATTTTCCTTTCATAAGTGCATATATTATAGTGTCTGTTGATTTCATACTTAGAGTTCTACCATTGTTCTGAATAAGATATTCCATCACTTACGCATGCTAATAACAATTTGTGAGATGTATTAGATAAAGGAAAAAACAACACTGATACTTTGGTCTTTTAAATAAGATTTTAAATGAAGCAGGGAATGAAAACTATCTAATTATTGATCATCTTACCTGCAGTAGGTTTTCATGCAGAAGAAATGTGCATAGTTTGGATGGAGCTGTTCCCCTGTCTTACAAAAATTTTTCATTTGGAATGTACTCTCCAGTTAAATGGAGCTAACACTCAAAAGATTTAAATATAAAATTAAACCTATGGATTTATTGATACCTTAATTTTTAATATAATTTTTTTAAGCTTCTTGGCTTTAACCTTTCTTTATATTGTATTCTCAGTACATTAGAGCACGCGCTTCTGAGAATCCTAAAGGCTCTGCTGCAAGCCTCGGTACACTTGGAACATTCCTCATTAAGCCCCAAAGAATAATAATCTAATTCTTATACACTGTTTGATGATAGTAACAGAAGAATAGGTGAAACCCTTCCTTATGAATGAGCTGAATATGGTGTCTTCTTGTTAAGCAGATAATACAAATTCTTAACTGACCCAAAAATCTAGATAGGTTGTCATAGAACTTCAGTGACCTAAATTATCAACTTTACACACTCTCTGAATTAAAAAGAAAAAAAAAAAAAAAAAAGAAGAAGAAAAAGAGAAAAAAAAATTTAATTTTTAGGAGATGTGAGTGAGATGAACAACCTTAATCCAAAAGCAAAATTAAATTTGGTATTCAAGTGTCAAGTGAAACCACTCTAATTTAGTGAATGCTTGTTGAAAAAACCCAACTCACAAAAATATTCATGAATATCATGGACTTTTCTTTCACCTTGTTGATAAGTGGCTCAGTATACACAAATTACTTCATTATGTTCTATTGCCTTGAAATTTTCAGGAAGTAACCATTTTGCAAGCACCCATACATGTTCATAATTTCTTATAAGGGGGTGAAAACTCAGACAAAATGATGTAGCTCATCTTCCCTTATACTCACAAATCCAAGAACTCATCTCTGTAGAGTATGAGATGAAAAGAAAAGCCCTCTCAGTCTCAGCTGCTCCGAGTGTGACTGCCTAGGTACTCCAAAGAATGAAGAGCATTTGGGAAAAAAAACACTGCAGGAACAGCATGGGAGAAAGGAGCATTAATTCAATTTTGTGGTTTTTCAGAGTTTATTGTAACTGTGAGGTGAAACCAGGAGATTCTCTTAACAGATCTGTCTGTTGTGACTGTCTCAGAAAGAGTAACTGTAAAACACAGATACTTTTTTAAAAATACATTTCTGAAAGGATTGAAACACTGCTTGTTGTTATATTTCAGTGTTAGTCTTCCATGAGAGTTTGTACAGGAACATCAGGAAGATGTGAAACTTCCAAGAGAGATTTAGAACGTTGAATTTAAAAAAGAGTTAAAACATCTCTTTATACAGAATCTGGGAAAAGTGTACTAAATATGGGATTTCCACAGTCCTGACACATCTTTGTGTTCAACTAATTTCCCCATGTCTTTTAAAAAGGCAGTCTTGCATTCCCCAAATGGATCAGCCCATCTCCAAAGTACAGCAAAAAAATGAGAGAACTTCACTCCAGTGCACAGCATCCTTCGCTGCTTGGCTCTCCAGATTGAGAACTACAGATAAGTACTTATCTGCTTTGTAGCAGCAGACAGAAAGCTGATTTGCTTCAAGAATATAGTACAGCAAAGTACATACCTGAGGAACTAGCAATATTTGCAATTTGTTTCCTAAAATGAACTATCAAAAACAGTAAAAAAAAAAGAGAAAGGTTTTTTTAAGTATCAGGTGTCATCCACAATCAACTTGTGAGTATCTTGAGTCATTCTGGTGCTGCAGATATATCTCTTTTTGAAGTGTTATACACAGGGTCATATTTTCCTTGTCTTTCAACTTCATTGCTGCCTCATTGCTGCAAATTCCACATAACACCTATTTCCTATCTCTCTAAACATTGTTCTGTTTCACCTTTTTCATCTCTCAGCCTCATGAGTTTTTTGGCAGGGGATCTAGTGGATGCTTTTTGCTAATCTTTCTGGCTCCTTGTACTCAGCCGGCCCTACCACATCAGGTGTCAGGAGGCCATTCATTCTCACCACCTTCAAAGACTCCACAAATTAAACAGCAGCTTTCTGTAAACTTACACTTTTAAATTACTTCTATTCACACTTTTCAGCATATTCTGCCTTGTTAAAGATTTCAGGACAGATCTCATTGGATTGCCTGCCTGAACAGGTTACCTGTTTTTTTCCTACATCTCCCTTCACAGCAAGATAACACCAGTAAAAAACATCGCCCCAAAAGAAATTTCTCTCCAAAAGCGAGCCCAGTGCAGTTTCACCTGGGTTTACCACAAAACAGATGTTTAGGAGGAAAGCACAAAAAATGTTTTCTGAGTGCATCAAAACTAACTGAAGTATATACAGTACTCAAAAGGTAACTAGGTATTAGTGGATTTTATATGGACAGGCAGAAAAAGTTATATAAGCAAGAACCTGGACAAAAAAATAGAATAACTGTAGTTTCCCTTTAGGTGTGTAAACCGTCTTTCCAAATAGACCTCCTGATTTGTCCACTTTCCATTGACAGGTTTCAAGTGAAATCCACGTAATGCCTACTCCTCCTAAGGTTGAACTATAAAGGAAAATCAAACTAAAATATTTCTTAATTTCTGAACATGGAAAAAATGCATATTATATCATACAAATGTGTTGTACACCAAATGTAAACTGTGAGGAGCACTAGATAGCAAACAGACTGCATTCATGCTGTGGAAATTGCTCAAAGCATTTACAAAGCATTGAGTGTGCATCTTTGAGAACTGCAGCACAACAGTATCTCTTTTCAAATTCCCACATCCTTGCTCTGGATAGTCCCATTTCTACTAAAAAAAAAAAAATTAAAAAAACATTAAAGAGTTTCAGAATAAGTCTATGTCAGGGCTAGACTGAAAAAATAAACTGCATAAATGGGGTCTGTTTCAGATATTCCAGATGCTGTAGGTGCTGTAACCAAACATTTGTAAGAGAAATAGGGCAGTCATGAGACACACCACCACTGGAAGGGCACAGAGCAGTCCAGTGTCACTTTATGCTGCTTTCTCTTGACCTTCAGCCTCTCAGATGCAAAGAACAGGTTACCAACTCCTCTTCCAGCAAAGTTCATCGTTACATCTTGAAGCAGTTCTGTTTGTAGGCTTATATAGATCAAATATTTTATGTTGTACATGGACATAAAAAGTAATATGAAAAGTTACATTTAACTAGAGTTTGGGCCTAAGTGACCTTTAGTTTAATTAGGATAATTTTATTGTTCTCTACTTTTGTCATTGATGGTAGAAGAGTTGTTCAGAGAAAGCAATTTGGGTATGGTGAAAGGTGGTTCAATGGATCCAAAACCTACTTCATTCTTGGATTCCCTGAAATAAAAATTAGGCAAATATAGTACTTGACCTTTCTGTGTGTCACTGTAAACTAAATCTTGAGCCCCAGTCAAAAAGAGAGAACAAGAATGAACCCCAGCACTTTCAGTGTTTTGAGCCCATGCCACATTAGTGGACGCACTCAATCAGAATTCCAATCTGAGGCCAGAAGCAGAGCGTACAACATACTGTTTCACGGACCACACAAGAACTTAGAGAAATAATACAAAAGAAACCAGCAGCAATGTTTTAGTAAGTCCTGCTTGGCTTTGGAGTGAAAGAAAATTTAGTTGGTAGGATTGAAAGATCACACCTGGGCAATGGCTGCCTCCAAGCCAGGGCAGCTATAAAAGGTTGATACTCCAGGAAAGAAAATCAGAGTGACAGCCCTTGCACTGAATACATTGACAGTTTAAGAAAATGTTCTCTTGGACAGTTAAGCTCATATTCACTGAGCAATAAGCAAGCAGAGAGCAGACCTGACCTGGGACCTGTGAAACAACCTGTAAGAACGGTGAATAGCAAATGTGACTGAGCATCAAAGAGGTGCTGCCAAATGATCCAGGGCCAGCATGAGTAATGCACTGTGCCAGAAGGGAGTGACCCAAATATTTTTTAAAAATCCTCTATTAAGTGATGAAAAATTAGAAAATAGCTGAATTATAAGTCTTCGAATAAAATAATAGTGGATGATTTTCAGACGCTGTCTTTGGAGTCACAGATATTAATTACTGCTCTCAGCACTGCAAAGTTCCTTGATTGTAATAGAAATTAATATTCACATACTGTCAACACACCTAATAAAATATGAGAGAAAAGAAGGTCTTCTGTGAAGTGATTTTATGTGGGGTAGTTAAAAAGAATGGTACAAAAAGTCACCACTGATAACATAAGCAGATACCAGGATTCATCTTTCATGGCTTGAGATGTCAATAAATTAGGTCTCTGAATCTGAACTCAGCACCTTCGACTTGTGTTATAAGCAATGGCAGGGGGAAATACAAGCATTGACCAAGTACAATTCATCTGAACAGTCTCACATATCTGCCTCAGGCATTGTCACAAATGAGTGTTTTAGGTCACCAAAAAAATGAGAGCCTTACATCTTACAGCTACATGAAGGAAAATTCTGGAGTTTTCATTATAATTAATGTATCAATGTTTAGCAAAAATCTCAATTTTGTGAATAAATCTCATGTAATTTAATTTTCTTTTAGTAAATGTTTACCTGATAGTTATGGGCTTAAAGGCTCATGATAAATGAAGAATCAGGAAAGCTTGTCTCCAAGATCTGTCAGAATGCCTCCGCCTCTTTTACAATAGTTATTGTGAAGGTAATGTAATAGCAATAACAGCAGTTCTGAAAAATTAAAATCATACCACAGTGGCCACCAGATACCTCACAAAAAGTATGAACAGTTTGGAAGAGAGACATTGAAAATATGCTTAATCTTCTGTACTGTATTTATTAATATAAAATTAGACTGACAGTTAAATGAGGAAAGAAATAAAATGTTTCCTCAAAATAAGCATCTTAGTCATTCTGCTTTGGTTTCCCTAGCCACGCATTTTTTTATCAAATATTGATAAAACTAAGGATGTGCTTTATATGACAAATATAAAAGATGCTATAAATTCCATAGCAAATTGGTGTTTTCCCACCAAGAGTGAAAGAAAAATATATTTCTGCTGGCAAGTGGTTTATGAATAGTTCAGACCTTGGGTTAGGCAGGAATATATCATAAACTCCTACCTTCTTATATCTCAGTAGGCACAAGTGCTATTTACTTTCCCTGTAATTTTAAAAATTACTAAAAAGTTTGAAAGCTCCTACTGTTTTTTCAGTCTATAAACTCTACACTATAATCAGTGCATCATTTCAATAATACCCAGTCATAAACCTACTTATACACAACATCTCAATTTTATAGTTTTAGGATGCCAGAAGCTTGAAAGTTTGCTGGAATCCTCTACTGTGATGTGCATTAGATGTGAAATACAAATTACTAAAATTTTTATATTATGGTCTGGTTTTCAGAAATTCAAAAGGTATTTAATCCCTTTGGTGTTTCCTTTAAAACTTCTTGTAGCTGTATATTATACATTCTGAAGTTAAAATACTTCACCCCACTCCTACATGATTTTTTTTTCATTTCTGCTACTTTTATTACCTGAGGCAGAGACATGTACATGAGAAAGACTTGTCACTAGCAGTTTCCACACTTCATTCCTTTCCGTACAAACATGTACACAGAGACACCTTTGAGGGCGTAGTTGCTGACATCTAATGCACAGGCACATATTAGTGCTCACCCTTAAAAATCAGCCTTGCTGAATTTCATTTGCACATAGGACAGGACTTGAGGCAACCCAGAGATTGACTACATTTCTTCTACAGAAGAGATATATTTGCATATTTGGGAGTTGCTCTTACTCTACATGTTTGGATGTAGTTCAGACCTTCGCAGTTTCCCTTCTTGGTCAAAATCAGGAGTCAATGCTGTAAAAAAATAATGTGTAAGACTGAAAATTATCTTTTTTTATTCATGTCTCTGTAGTTTTTATCATTCCAGAATATAAACTAAGTCTTTTTAAACCATTCTTTTATAACAAGTCAGTCATATGACAGGCATGTATAAAATTAGTGATCACAGTCTGCAACTTAATTTATTCCCCAAAGCCACCTTTTGAAAAACAGATATTAATGAGGTGAAGAGAGAGAAATAAAATTGAAGGAAATGGGGTTGTAGAGCAAAAGCTATGCACACTGGACTGTGTAAAAGTTATACACTGCTTTGTTTATTTATACCATAATCTTACATTTAGGTCTATTTAATACTGTCTTATGGCTGATAGTTTCCCTTTATAAAACTTCAGCTTATTGGATATACATACCACCTCCCTACATTATTTGTTTATGTTCAGAAACAAAAAAACTCTGATTGTTGGATTTTCATCTTTGCAAAGATATTTTCAAGTAAGCAACAGGAGGTGTTTCCCATGTTAATTATATGCTCACAGTTCAGTCTCCTTGTTTCCAGAGCTTCCCATTGAAACTGAGGTATTTGTGTGGAAAGTTTTAATTGCTCCGTATTGCAACACGCCCTTCTGTGTTTGTGGATGAAGACTTACCAGAGCGCAGGAAGACATTTCTATTTCTGTTTCCCTGTACATGGCACCTAAGAGATCTGGCACAATTAACAACCTGCAGGTTTCTGCAAAGCTGCCTGCTTCACTCCTAGCTTATTTCACCCAGGAGTACAATTGGAAGAGGCTGGTCCCAAATCATTTCTCCCTTTCATCTTCTGCTGCATGTATGTGCCACGTGATGGCGCATCTATTTTGCACTTCAAATCCAGTGTACTCACACATATACAGCCCCTTCTGGTGTTTCCCACTTCACACACGCACCTGGGGAGTGTGTAAGAGAGAATTTGAATTTATACATTTTGTATATACGTTTTGCTTACTGTGTACCCATTCAGGGATTTCCAAAGACCTTGGGGCTTTTATAAGAATCAGTGAAGAATTTCTGGGCTTTCGTCACTTCTGTGTGAGTCAGTACGTGTAGGGAATCACAGTCATTATAATAAAAAGGAATTTTTTATTCTGTCTTCCTAAAGGATGAAATTTCCAAGGACTGTGGGGACAGCAGTCAGGTCTTTACCTTGCACTGGTTTCTGGTGGAGGGATAGCCTGCTAGATGTGTTCACTGGAAATCAAATGATATTGAGTTGTGTTTCAGGGTTATTTGAAAGTTGAATACTTTCCTGAGGAATTGTTTCTGCAGTGATTGCCAATTTTCTGCTTGAGAGGTTTATGATCAAATAGTTTCTGGCAGGAGCTTTTTGTTGGGTTCTTTCAACTGCTGGTTTTCCGAGGACACTTGCTAGTGAATGTTCAAAATTCTTCTGCTGTTTCTATTAACATTTAGAGAACAAATTTCAGCACCTGCTAGAAGATGTGAAGCACTGATAACACATAGATGGAGAGGATATGGGATCAGCTGTGGCAGGAAATAATAAACAGAGTACTTTAACTGCACAGCAGAAGATAAAGGTACAAGTCCAATGACAGATGCTAAATAATTTAACATTTAAAAGAAAAAGCTTGATATTTATTTTAAACTAACTTCAGAAGGGACCCAGCTGGCTAGTAAGACACATCTGCCCCAAGTATCCTTCCCGGGTAAGTTCTTTTCCAATGCTATTTTCAAACCATACATGCTGAGGTTACTTTTGTACATCTGAGCATAGCTGTTATAAAACCAAATCTAAATTATAATATTTATGTTGAGATGCACATATGAAATCCAGGACAACTAAAAATCCACAGTTAATTTAACAAAACTGGCACATAGCAGGCATAAAAAACTTGCATAAGCTGGGGGAGTCAATGTGAGTGAGACACACTGAATAACCTGGCACTTGCATGGGCCAAAATTACAATAATAATAACTATTTAATTCCTCTGCTACATGTAGCAGAAGGTTGAGTAAATGAGTCACACTTAAGTTAATACCAGACATAAAAACAAGCCATTAAGAGGCCATTCCTATATCATTTGGATTTACAAGTAAAGCTGTTTTAAAATACACACACACACACTTAGAAAATTAAGACTCACAGTGGAGACTTGAGGTAAGCTGAAAAAGGTAGTAGTTACCATTATTCTCCTGAGATAATCCCAGCAGCTGAGAAAGTGGGATGGCCATTACAGGAAGCAAGAAACTTTATTCATTGTAGAATCTTCCTCTTGTCATTTGTTTTAAATTGGTTTTGGTGTTCTTCCTAATTGAATGTAATGCTTGTGAGAGTTGGGCTGACAAGTTAGGAAAATGAAGTCCAATATGCTCATTCCTGAAATCAGCAGAGCAAAGGCAGAAACTGTATAACCTTGCCTAGCTAAAAATGCCCTCTGTGTTGTGAGCTGGGGAAGAAACTGGTAATGTAAATCCTAAAACGCTCATAATTCCTGTGGTGCAAATAGCTTGTTCCAGCAACTGCATTAAAACCATGTGGTAACCCATTTACTGGGTAAATATAGGTCTCATTCATTTTCAGAATCAATTATATCTAACCTAGAGATCTATCAGTAAATCATTGACTATTACTGTAATTGTCAGCCTTATCTCTATTATTATCATCCATCCCTTCAGAGCCAACAGACTACTTTGTGATAGGCTACATACTGCCTGCATTTAGGGAGAGAGCATATGGGCTCCAGTAAAAGACAAATCCCACTCTCAGATGGACTAAGGCCACAGTTCAGGAATCCTGGGTGCAGAAAACCCATTATGCACCAGGGAAAGTCCTTTCTGAAACAGTTATGATTTCCTTTCAAGAGCAA
This sequence comes from Acanthiza pusilla, assembly GCA_036630365.1. Taxonomy (NCBI): domain Eukaryota; kingdom Metazoa; phylum Chordata; class Aves; order Passeriformes; family Acanthizidae; genus Acanthiza; species Acanthiza pusilla. Next base: position 29,749,189 of record JAXCHO010000023.1, read on the forward strand.
GATAGGCAACAGATGAAGTAGGATCATTTTAAGAACACCCAAAGCATTAAAAAATGAAGTGACTTGTCAGCACCTGCCTAAGTTTGCAATTTAGTGCAGCATTTTTGGAGTTTCTCAAACAGACCTCTGTCATATTTAATTTGTGTGAGTTATTTTCTCTTTTCCTTTCTGCCCATGTGCAAATCTTTATTTCGTGTACTCTGTTCCTCCTAACATGGTAGCACCTGACTCATGGGGAGCATCAGGTAGAGTTGTATGACACAGATTAACTCCCTCTGTCTTACAGTCCCTAGCGGCAAGGTTTCCTCTACAAGTAGTCTCCTTGGACAGAAAAACCTCAGTACCTTTATTGTTTTCTCACCTTTCTCCTATATATTATTTCTTCATTCCTTTTTCAATGCATATTTTCATCTTTTCCATGCCAATATTGCTATAGAAAGTAGAAAAAAATTCACCACCATTTACTGCTTCTCATTCATGCTTTGTAATTGTTTAAACAGTTCTCTACCCATACTACTGAGAGATCTATTTTAATTTTCTTGTAGCCATCATTTACTGAAAGTATTTAGTTTCAGTTTTGTGGCTTCTTACAGGAATCTGTAGCTAGTGCTTGTAATACAGTTTCCACATCTTGGAGCAACTTTGCTTTGTTCACAGATAATATTGATAATTGCTTCAATAATCCTAAAGTGAGAGATCATTCACCTTACTTCACTGTACACTTTTACAATGTTTGGTATTTACTGTTTCTAACTCTCTATTCCAAATTTTTGGCTTAACCAAACCAGATAAAGACAACTACAGAATCATGGAATCACACAGAATCACAGAAGAAATTAGGTTGGAAAAGAGCTCTGGGATCATCAAGTCCAACCAACCTATGACTGAACACCATCATGCCAACTTATTAATCAATTAAGTAATCATTATCTAATTAATGAGTTGATATAGTAGAACATTTGTATTGTACGTTTTTCAAGCACTGTTATTTCAAATCTAAACCAGCTGGAGGATGACTTATAGATGCTAAGAGATAATTAGTGACAGGGCAAAGATGGCAGGAGGAACACTTAGCATTTCCAGTAAGAGGGCAAACTTTGTCTTCCAAATAAAGGCTGAGGAAGTATTTCAATTAATTCTCCTCAATAGCAAAAAAATCTTAATTCAAAATAAGCCAAACAAGAAAATACAAGATCCCAGATGAATATACTTATTACTTTCTGCAACCTTTTCAACAAAGCTATCAAGGCTAATGGTAGCATTATTAGGAAAATGCAAATGAAAAACAATCCCTGGAGCAATTTCTATCCAGTCAGCAAGAGGGAATGCAAGCTGGTCTCTGAATATTAACAAATTGTCAGATGGGAGTAATAGTGAGGGAAATTCAGGATTGCAGTTTTGTGGTTAAGACAGTATACCAAGATAGCCTGCATTTTCTTTTCTGGTTCCCTTTCTAGTCCTACAACTCTAATAAATGAGCAAGTCAAAGATCAGCGCCTGATAATTGGAATGTAGACACTTGCAGGTCTGACTGCTGCAGAGAGTCAGTAATTCTAAATTACTGCTTTCAGACTTGATGTTGGGAGCCATGGTTACAGCACCATGTATGAATCATAGAGGTTCAGAGGAGAGCACCTGTGAAGTCTGTTTTAATTCACGTATGGGGGGGAATGAGGATACACTGCACTGCATATTTGCTCATAATTAAATTGGTATTATACCAGCAGTCATGTGAACAAGAAAAATAAGTTTTTTAATGGCAATGATCTTCTAATAAAACAAATCAGATATAAATTGAGTTCTTCTGGGAACACGGAGATGGGTGCCTTAGTTACAATGTTAGCCCTCTGGCATGGTGTGAATAAGTGTTTTAGTTTTGTACATAATAGAAGTATTCACAGTTTTAATCTTAAGGACTGGGACAGGATGTATAGAAAATGGCAGGACTCAGCCCGCAATCTCAAACACAACAGCAAATATCACTGTGTCACGACATTAGATTTTAGAAGATTTCCAATTTTCTTTTTTGTTTCTGTATTTCTCTTTGTATTCTGTAAGCCTTTCTTGTTTTTAAGTTACTGAACCAACAGCTTTTTCAATATAATCTTGATTCTTAGTGTTGCCTCTCCTGCTGAAAATGCCTATTTTCAAGATGGCCATGTAGTTAACCGTAACCATACCTAGGAAAAGATGCCAAAAGAAGTAATTCATATACTTCATATATATTATATACATTTGCCTATATGCACAGGCAAATATATATAATATATATGAAGGATATGTATGTAAATGTATATAATATATATGAAGGCACAACACTGTGCCAGGAATACAATTTTACCTTCGGCAAAGATGAAACACCACCCCTGTTGCCTGTCACAAAGAGACAGGGAATTAATTTATTTAAATACGACTTTTACTGTACCTTTTTCTTGGTATTTCTAAAGAATCTTATGGGTTTGCAACATGTACAGCACGGTTATTGTTAGCCATTCCAGAATCATAGAATCAGTCATGCATTAATACAAGAGTTTGCTGTACTCCTTTCCACCCTATATCTCCCATCTTCCCGTCTAGAACAGAAAATTTAAATTCAAGCATATGTTCATAGAGTTTTTACTCAGATGACTATAAATCAGCTATATCAGTCTTTTGTACCTTTTCCCCAAGGGAAAAGAGCAGACTTCAGATCTGTGATTTCTGCTGACTATAACCATTGGCAAATGCAGACCTTGTAAATGCATACCTAGGTAACACCACAGCATCACAAACATGAGCCCTTTTCTCAGGGTAATTTGTGCAAAGGCAAGTTTTTGTGAATTTATGATTTTCAGTTCTTGGAAAAAAATTGTGATACAATGCTGATATTAGTTGACAACCAGTTTTAAGTTTCTTTTTGACTGCTTCGGTCACCCTCGTAACTCAGCAGCACAATAGTTGTAGCTGGGTCACTCGTGGACAGTCTATGCTGTCTGACTGGCAGACACTGCCACCATTCTCTGGCTGTCTCAACACAAGAACAGCAGCTGTATAAGCCTCCCTAGCACCCCTAGCCCCTTGCTCCAGCTGTAACCTCAAAGCAGCATTCTGTCACCTGTGCTGAACACATGATGGGACAGGATGCCATCTCTACCATGTCAGACCCAATTAAAGAGAGGTAAGCCTCTCCAGGGAGAATACTCTTCAGACAGCAAAGTCTTTTCCAAATTCCCAGACATCCAAGAATCCCTAGACTCTGCCATAGGAAACAGGGCTAAAGCTCAGCCCTGACTGGGGACAGTTCTGCAGGAGATGATGGCTCCAATCTCCAAGTTACCTCTGGGCATCCTTCCCGGTGGTCCTCAGCACTTCATTTGTACCTGAGGGCTGCTGAAGGGATAATCATCCCTTTCGCCAGGTCATTCTGGAGCTGTGCAAAGAGAGCTTGTGACAGCTGCTGGAAGCTCTAAGACTAATATCACAAATCTTTAGTTAGCAGGATTTACTCAGGTTTTTAAGGTTGTGTCTCAAGTCTATTCCATACGGACACCACAAACTGCAAGTGCTCTTCCACAAGTTTAACCAGCAATCAATCAATCACATGCACTTTAATCTTTAACCAAGTGCTATTCTCTTTAATAACAATTCTTCCTAAAATCACCTACTGGCCTCCAACACATGCAGGTAAAACCTGAAATACTGCTACAATTACTGGATTATTACTATTACTAAAATATTAATACAATATTTATTGCCAACTCTACCTCTTTAATAACAGATCTGGGAGTAATTTTGTAGAGATGAAAACAGTCTCACTGACCTGACATTTAGTAATACAAAGAGGTAATAACAAGAGCCCAAAGAGCGTTCAATTTTTAAAGAAGAAAAATCATATGTAGCCATTATTTATTTACTAATACAAAATACAGGCACTTTTTAAAATGTTTTAAAATTGCAGCAGTAGGATTACAAGTGCACAGAAGTGGCAGTGATCCAGAGAGACCTCCTGGGGGATTCAGGGAGAAAAGAAGCAGACATAATTGTTATCAGGGTTTTTTGCCTACACAGTGTGAGTCCTCCAGAAATTTTGTCTGTAGAACTTTTGAAATTTCTGCCAACTGGCTATTACCTCAGTGGAGAAATAGGACCAAGAATAATCGAGAAACCTGTAGTGGTTAATATGAAATTGCAATCCTTCAATAACAGTAAGTTTAACAGGAAAGTTTCCAGTCCAGAACTTTATGAGCTCCCCTGAGAATAGCTGTGAAGGATACATATTTCACAAAGTACTGTTATTTGGTGCAAGGAGCTTACACGTCTAGCTTCTTGCCAAACCCTTCAAGCTAATACTTGCAGGTCTTAAATACTACATCAGAGACACCGCTCTACGGCCAAAAATTTTATAGTTTCCTTTTTTGGAGGATGGGGGAGAAAAATGACTATTTTTTCATACTTCATATTCCAGGAAGGTTCTGACTTGTTTGGAACTGTTACTGATCCCTGTTGGATGTTTGCAGAACAGGCATTTTACTTCAAGAAGTCAGAACTGTGACACAGCAAACATTTTATGCTAGACAAGATATTCCTGTAAGTTTATTTAGTGGCAAGAAAGAATAAGAACCTTGATTTGAAGATATTTTCTACAACTTCATAATCTACTTAAAATGCCTTATCCTATCTCACAGTACCATTTTCAGTGTATACAGTCAGGGCATATTTAAAATAGATCTTGAAAGAACAACTGTACACTATCATGCTGTGTCCAAGAAAAATACCTTTCTGTATCTTCTCTGTACCCTGACATTTCCTAACTGGATTTTTGGAATCCACATATGAAGTGGGAATGATTTGTAGAAATAGCAGAAAAATTCATGAATACAGGAAAGAATCATAGCTGCAATTCATCCACTGAAGCTAAGAGGAATCAGGGAGCACTGCGATTAACAAAACAGTTTTTCAGAAACTAACACAAGGAAAGCTCTTGAGGGAGAAGATTATTTATTATTGTAATCACCATCTCCATTAGTAAACATGATAATTATTTAATAATAATTCTTACTTTAGGAGTATGAAGAGGCCTCTAGCAATCAGATACTATTGTGTTAGGCATGATGTAAGCTTAAGTAAATTTTAATGTCAGACATGAAGAATATATCTACACTGCTAAACAAAAGGGACCATGGAACAAGACTGAACATCATATCCCTCATTGTGTGTGGATGGATGTCCCTAAATTTTTTCAAGCACATATGTTACAGGCACACTTCTAAAGAATGAAGAAAAGACACTGATATTCTGATAGTATTGCAGACCCCAAAACCACCTGGCTAAATAAGCTGGCAGTGGAGGAACTGATAAAAATCTGACCTTGTAACAAAGAGTGGTTTATTCATATTGAATCTCATTTATTGACAAGACAAACCAGGCAGAGGCAGTTTTGAAGACCACAGCATGTAGGAGCACAAGGATGGGCTGATTGACTGTGGTGGATGTGATGAAGTTCCTTGCTGGACTAAAGTGAACTAGGAAGTGCTTACAAGTTTATAAACAAAACTGGCAGGGCAGAAGAATCAGAAGAAAGCAATAAAGGCCTTCTTCTAGGGAAGGACAAGTACCAGGGACACAGGGAACAATAACAAAATACAGACTGGACACAGCCTTGGAAGAGTCCAGGTCCAAGTGCTACACTTTGGATACCTTCGGTCTCCAGAGGAAGAGGCAGAGATAATAAACTGATTCTCCCTGTCCTTTATATACCTTTTAAAATAGTTTTCTTCAACATCTGAAACTCTAACCATTGCTAATCAAACAGAAAGCTACCTGTGTTCATTTGATGGGAATACATCTAGACCAGCCTCCCTGATGTTGCAATTCAGCATAGACTAGTTTCAAAGGAGTCCAAAATGTGAGGAAAGACAATGGGGAGAAAATGCAAAAAATAATGAAGTATCCATAGTGTCATGTTGGCACATGAACACAGAAATACATCCAGAACAGTTGTGGTACAAATATCCATAGAATAGCCACATCTTACAACACTGTCTGGCCAACAGACTTATGGAGAAGAGTGGGCAATAAAAAAGGGTACAAAGCCTTTCTGTGACTGTGCATAGACACTGTCTTCAGTGAATTAATTAATTTTTAAGACTCTCATGTCATGCACATGACACATTAGAAAACAAGTACAAATTAGAAAGAAAAATATCTAAAAGAAAACCATACAGTGCTGTCAAATAAGAATACGGAATGCCTTGAGATTAATTTTGTATACAGCTTAATTTTTCATCAATCATCCGATGCACTACAAACCCATGTGTTTGCATTTAATTTTCTTTTTTTTTTTTTTACTTTGTTGCACTTAAATCAGCTTTAATTTGTGCAAACATTTACTTATTACCTACCATAAACTGTGAAACAAGGAGTGCTCACAAGGCAGCAGTTAGCAGAGTGCTCCTTCTCTCTTGGGATGCCATTACTTCTGTAAACACGGATTCAGCCTCTCACAGTATGTGGAAAATATGCCAAATAAATATAGTTAAACTTTAGATTTATCCTCTGGTGACTTTGTCCTGCATATCATATGAAAAGTAGGTGCCGCCAAGGAAAAAAGAAGAGGTGCAAAAATATTTAATTCACTTACAGACACACTTAAAGGAATGATATCTAGAAGCAGTATTGTTTCATTATTCTGTGAAACAAGACAACTAGAAGTGTTCCATGTTTTTTTCCCTTGTGCTATATTAGACATTTGGTGGGTAGCAGCTGTGCAATACCACTGTAGTCTCATATTTGTTTGCATTCCACTACCACCCATTGTCGCAGATGGGGTTGTGCACTTCACTCATAAAAGAGAAACAACAATAAACTTTATTGATATTACAAAGTTCAACAGTAAATGCACCAGTGGTTTAACAAGTTTAAATGACAAGGTACACTTGATTATTTTCTGTGTAGAGGACAGGGTCAGACAAAATTGTCAGGGAAACCTTCCTGATGAATCATGAGGTTGATAAGTACCCCCTTGTGTTCTAAACTCCTTCTCAGAGGAAGTGTAAGTGCGGCTGGATCCAGACTTAATCCTTGACTTTGTCAATGGTTTATGTCTAAAGTATTAGATGTGAACATCGCTTGTTTATATCATTTAGCGAAGATTTCAAAGTTTATCATATCATGAATTACCAAGAACTTCTTGTTGCAAGGGATGTCTCAGCCTCAAAGAATAAGCTTGAGAGATGTCTCTACTCAAGGAGAGACCCTGCCAAGGATGCTGTTGTGTGAGAGAAAGCTCAATGGGTCCTGGACTGTTTATTCTTCATGGAATGAGATAATTGACTCATACTCACATTTACACATTAGCTACAGATATTAGTTTCTTCCATCTTGGCTTGAGTCAGACCTTCACCACCACTGTGGTTAGGTGGGTGCATTGTCCAAACTAGCCCTTGGCTATGGTGTTTCTGTCTCTGAATCCACTTTGAGATGCATGCAGCCATCACAAACAAATGGATCTATTATGATCACCACTGGTTGTTATCACTTGAGCAGGGTGAAAATAAAGGTCAATTTGGGGAAAGAGGGAGGAGGACGATATCATCACACCTTTATTTTCTCATACTATAAATTCCTTTAATTTGTCAGTATTTTCTGGAAGTTTTCCAGGCTTCTCTTTGTCTACATTTAAGAATACGCATGTCAAACCAGTCATTTGCAAAGAAGAGAGTGACGTGTAGCAAACGTTCTGAAAACCTATGTGAAGAAACACCAAATAGTTATTAAAAAAATCTCATAGTTTTAAAAATAACATTGGACAAACTGTAAGTCAGAAGTGCCAACACATTCTTGTTTTGATCCGTCATTCATTCATTTTTACATCACATACCTCTTTACCCCTGTTGTCTAATTGTATGATTGGGATTGTCTTTCCTGTATGTGCATTTTCTCTATAGAGTCTACTTGCAAAGAGGGCTTGAATTTTTTTGTGGTGTTTTAGACCTGAAATAAGCAGACATATAATCAAATAAATAATTTAACCACATTCAAGCTGGGAAATATCAACAGATAGAGCAAATTGCTTTAGTTATAGACATTTGCTGTTTAATTACACTGTAGCTTATTACATCTTAAGTAGAGTGCCACTGCCAGCCCTCACTAAAGCAGCTGGAAAGGTTAAGATCACTGCAAAAAGCCCTTCTGAAATCATTAAAGAAAGGTTAAAACCAGAAAAAAACTTATGTCTTTGTAAATTACGACAATTTGCCATTGCAATCAGCAGTTCTACAGCACCAGTCATATTTGTGACTCAGGCTCAGTGTCATGGATAAAATGTTTGGGGTTTGGATATTATTGGGGGGAATACTGAAAAGTGGTAGTTGATCTGTTGTGGGTATTTTCATCAAAATTTAACTTCGAAGGTTTCTGGAAGATATTGATACTTTAAGAAATTTTAACTTGTCTATAAAAACTGTAAATATAAAAACCAGCAAGGCTCTGTAACTCTTTTCCTTCATATTCATATCTGTGATCAATGAAAGATAAGGGGAGATTTTTCTTGTGGAAAATGGGAAATAAAATGCCTCTATGACAATTTTCATTTAATCAAAAGGAAATATTTTTTTTCTGAATCCTTCAGACTCATTCTTGCCAGCTCTACCTCTGTAGACCCAAGCCGAATTTAGTGTTAGCACAGAAGTCTGTAAACAGCACTTGTTGATCCATGTTCTGTTTTGTGTAAGCCAAATATATGGAAATTTTTTAAACATGAAAACTACATAGCTGGCTGCCCTATGCTATGCCAAAACATGTGGCTATCTCTGGCAACTGCGCAAAAGAGCTGATGTTAGTCAGCCATCCCTGGCATACAGCAACCACTTAAAGTGAATCCTGAAGCAAAACTTACTTCCAGGAGTTATACTTAAGAAAGTTGCTATCAGGAGTTGGAAATCAAAGTGGTTGTAAACACTATAAAATGCTTTTACGCAGATGAGACTTAAATAGAAAAAAAAAAAAAAGAAATCAGTTATTTTGAAACTAGTTTAAATAAACTAGTCCCCCATAAATGGAAACAGGTCAATTACCTACCATTATTCAGTAATCCTGAGTACTATAAAAAATAAATAGAAATGAAGAGTCCTGTGAGAGAGAAGGGAAAAATGAAATCAGAATATCCAAATAAGGCAAGTTAAAGGCTCTAAAGGAGTGGAAATGTCTTTGGCTTAGTACTGCATCAATTCAGACTATAGTGGAAAAAAAATCAACACACAAATAAAAAAGGAAAAATTAAAATCAAAATGAAATAAAAGGACCAAAAGCCCTAAAAAATCATCCCATTTATATTAATAGAAAAAATAATAAATCTATATTGTTTATTAGGAGGCACAACTTTAGTTTCTAATCAGCGTAGTTGAACTGAGCTCTTTACATTTTATGTTTGTGTTATAAAACTTTGATTGTTTTTTTAATTAGAAAGTTTACTTAGATAATAAAGAACCTACTGTTTTTGCATACAAATTAGTCCCAAGAGAGAAACAAGATTGATCAAGTTGCTGTTATAATGAGACAGATTTTTAGTCTCAGTTTAACAATTTTTCTATTAACATTTCTCTTACTGGCAAATATATATTCAGAAGAGGAGATCTTCAGCGAGTACAAACTGGAATTGCTGTATTGTGCTCCTTACACTCACACTGATTTACACCATCTTAGCATCTGGCTCATTGTTTCAACTACCATTTTCTGTTATGTGATGTGCCTTCCATTTTCTTCAAAGTAAGAGAGATCTAAGTTATAATGGGCAGTTACTTGTGCTATTGGTAGACAGTAAAATAAAAATAAATTGTTCTAATGGTTTCAATTGCATTTTATGGATAAGCAGCAAAACAAAGACAAAAGTGTTACTCTACTGAGATTGCAATCTGTGTTATATCTAGGCTAACATCCCCAATCCAAATTTACCAGTGTTTCATATTGTTAAGTCCTTTGCTGTATCTACAAGTTGTTTAGGCTGAAATGTTGTGAGGGAATGGTGACCCAAAGCTGAGATGGATCAAGGCAAACAGGACTTTGCTGAACAAGCAAAAAGTTGAAAGAGATGGGGACTAGAAACTGTAAAAAGACTCAGAGAGTTATTTGGCTGGCTTGGACAAAGGGTTAAAAAATTTGGAGAAGCTTGTTGCTAGAGCTTAAGAAATTTGGAAAAGATGAACAGGAACTGGAGAAACATCAGGGAGAAGAACTGTGAGAGACATTCCAGGATGCAAAAGGATGGGAAACAACTAGAGAGGAAGTGAGAATGCTGAAAGAGCCAAGGTGGGAACACAGAGCTGATCAGCCGAGACTGATGAAAAGGATGGAGAGAGACTAGGACTGGGATCCAAGAGCAAGGAAGGTGGAGCACCAAAAGAGGTGGGACAGGAGCATTGGAAGTGGATGGACAAACAGGATTGGTATGACATGCCTGAACAGCGCAGGTTGAGACACTGCCGGCAAAGAAAATGAGAGTAGGAAGAGGAACTTAGATGAGAGAAAACAGAGTGATTGAACAGGGCCAGATGACAGAGATTTAAGGTTGGGGAAATAGGCAGTGGGCTGAAGAAACCTTTACAGAGCTCCAGGGTGAAGCCACAGATCCCAGCTCCATGATCTGCCAGTGTTTATGAATCCACTCTGTCCAGTGGTACAGGAAACACTGACAAATAAATTCTCCCCAGAATTTTCCCACATCCCCCAAAACAGTCACTGTATTGCACCCAGAAATCACACTCTTGAACTCAGAAACTTTAGCTCCATGACCAAAATTGAGAACTATAGGATTTGGTCACTTCTGAATGTGCTTCTGAGGGCAGGAAAGTTACAGAAATATTTCCTTCTTTCTGCCTTCACTGATGCTGGTTATTGCTTCATTACAGTCAACATGAAATTTACCACAGCCTAAAACCATATGTTAAACAGCAAAACAATATGCAAGATAAAAAAGAATTCTATTTTAGTAAAGGAACTGAGTATAACACAGCTGGCTAAACTCTGCTAATACTGTTCAGAAGAGATGCAGCTGGAAAAGGCAAAAGCAAGACATTAATTGTTTTGTTTCTCAGTTTCTAGCTTTTGACTCAGCTCTTCCCTCATCCAAAACTTCTACTCCAGCCACCAGATCCAATCCCCATCAAAATCCCACTCTAAACCACACGACCAAGGGAATTCTCAGTTGACTGAGATTCACAACTTGCCCTTACAGCACAATCTCTCTTCAGAAGCTGAGCAGAGAGATTATGGATCTGAGCTTTCCCCCATGGCCCAGCTGGCAGAATTGCTCTCTTTCACCAGACCTTCACCCCTGAAGTGGGATGGCCCCAGCTTGATGCTCAAGTGAGCAAGAGCCAGGACCTATTGCAGAATGCACCAGTTCAGTCCAGATGTAGTCTGTGAGAATCTATTTTACCAGTTTCACACCTGTTAATAGTCAATATAGTATTGATTTAACTCTCTCCTTTCTTGTTGGCATTGCTGTTAGTCTAACACTAGCACTCCTTCTATCTCTCGGTAAAACAGAAAATCTTTCTTATAAATTTGCTCCATTTAAAAACCAAGAACATTTGAATTTGTGGTCAAAATATCACATGTGAAAGGGCCTAGAAAATCCACATTGTTTTATTAAGAATGGATCTTGCTTATGACAGCCTTGTAGCTGTCAGTGTTCGGTGAGCAGTTTGGGAATTACTGATCTAAGTGAAATAGGAACAGTTTCTGGTAGCTACCACAATTGAATAAACAGCAAGTCAGAGGGAGAGAGTCAGCAAAATGATTGAAAATTCATGGGGGAAAAGTGCCTTGACAGCTTACCAGAAAAGTCCATTAAAAAATACAACACTTCAGATAAGCTTCTTCTCCACCTGAGTTCTGCAGCCCATAATTTCTTGAATTGCCTTTGCAAACTTCTCAACCATCCATTAGAAATGATGCTTTTGCCTTGTTGCTATCATTTCTTAAATTCTTAGAAAAGAATTCTCAAAACTACTTTTTAAAGAAGTTTTTTCTTCTTGTCAGGGTTTTTAGTATGTTTGTTGGATGGTAAAAGAAAAGAAACTGCAAAAGTTTTGCATACAATAGCACTGAAATTTTCTCCCCTTACCAAAGAGCCTGATGTGATTGAAATACTGAAGATTGCTGTTTGTACTGGAGGAGAAGTGGAGGCTGGTTTGTTATAGAAGTACTTCGACAGACTCACTTGAAATAGAAGTGCTGTGTTGCTTTTGCAGCACCACAGCTTGAGTGACTGACAAACCTGTCACAGCACTTCCACTAACAGCAGAGAAAGGCACGCATTTCCAAGTGGAGAGTTTTCACAGAAATCTTATACTTCAGCCCAATTATTTCTTTCTTAAAGAATAAAACTTGTCCTACAGATATGACTAATACCCCTCTCAATGTTTTGGGGTTTTATCTGAAGTTTAATAGCTTCCTTGTTTATATTTGCAAAATTCCATTTTGTTAATGACAAATCACATATTTTTTAGCCTCTTGACATTATATCCTTTCTTATCTGTTTTACTTTGGAGTGGTTAATTCTTTGGCACAATGTGTTTCTCATAAATCCTTATGCCTTCTTTCACGAATTATATATAATACATAGGTGGGTTTGAGGGGGGGTGGTTAATGAGTTTGCATAAAAGGCTTTTCTTTTTTACAGGACTTACTGAACAGGAGGAGAAGATTAGGAAAAAATGCTGTGTCCTCAAAGTGAAGGTTTGGATTTATAGATGACAGAGGAGACAAAACAGATTTTATTTCCCTCTGCCCTTTGGCTTGTTCCTTTTTCTCCCCTATTTCAACCAAAGCTCACAGCCTTCAAACCTTCCCCTTCTCTGACAATTTAGCAATCTCTTGCCAGGAGACTAAGGTGGTTTTTAACTGCTGTACTTTAACAGTCTGTTGAATCTATTTGGTCTCTTGACTGCTGTTGATGCTGAAAGGAAATTGCACTTTTAAGCAGCTTTTGTTTCATAATTCAAAGGCAGTAGAAACTGAAAAAATAAATTAAAACGGTCTGAGACAAACAACAGATCAGAGAGATTACCCCTATGGATAAAGAGTAAAAGAAAATGTACTAAAACACTCTGAATGAAAGGATGGACCTGCTGAAAGCTCTATCAGAGTAGCCAAATCCCTTTAGAAATGTCAAAAAAAAAAGGAAGAAAACTCAAAGGACATTTTCCTCTGCATGTAGTAAGGAGCAATAAATGTAAAACATCAAGTATTTTTCATAGTTTCCTGATTCCACAGGTTCTGATTTACTTAATAGCTTGAAAGAACCTTTGGTAGTATTACTCCCCATTCTATAAATGCATTTCATATGCATCTGATTTTTATCAGATGAGGCGAAAGCAGGGTGAAAAAACAGAGGACCTTTTCACTGATCTGAAGACGAAAAGTCCATCTTCTAACTTCTGAAAACCCAGTTGGTAATTGACTTTAGAATAAAATAGCTAAGCATAAGACTACATAAAGAACAAAATTTCATCATCTGCCTTTTGTTGTATAACAGAAATTAAATGTTTCTGGGCAGACTCTGACCTTCCAACCATAAGTGAATCTCTAAAAGTAAATAAAAAAGCTCAAGAACTTATGGCAGAAGGGCCACAAAGCTGGAGTGCTCAAGATGAACAAAATGGTATGCGGTGTGGTATTTTTCTGACTGAGCACTGGCTTAGGCAATCTTAGAAAATAGGAAACATGGAGTAGAATAAAAGGAACCACATTATTTCTCAGTTTCTGAGGGCTGCTAGTACACAGGCAAGAATTATGGCACATAGGAGCTCCTCAGAGACATAGACAGTGCTTCCACAAAAGCCGACTTGACAGCCCACATGGATGCAAGCGAAGCAGCACTCCTTCCAGGCTGGATGCAGGTGTATAAATCACTGTGTTGCCACAGGATTTTTAGCTATTCTGATATTTGTGTTCTGGACAGTGCAAGATACTGTGCAATAATTTCTTTTATATTTGATAAAATGTATAGCTATAGCTTTATAAAAGGTATTTTTCCTACTTTGAAACTACGCTGGTGCCTTGACCATTTTGTGTAGTACAAATGATCATTTAAGGAGGCTATGGAGAAGGCAAGAGTTTCAAAAACTAAATAAGGTGACTTTAAACTGTCCCAGGTCCTGAGGAATTGGGACAGAAAAATAAAAATCCCATAGACAGCAAATGTCCTCCAAACAGTGTGTTGTACATTCTTCTTTCAGCATTAAGGAAAAAAAAAGTAAACCTGTTGACTTGCAACAGAAGGAACCAAATAAACCTGAGCAGATTGGTGTAAAAGCTGTCTGTCTATTCCTTTGAGTGAACGTGGCTGTCCAAAACACAACAAAAAAGGCTTGCCAGTGCTAACACAGAACAGTGGCAAATTGTCTTAAGAACATGATCATATGCTTTTAGTTAAACATCTGCAGCTTACAAGTCAAAAACAAGCTTAGGAAAAAATTAATAGCTGCAAGCACATTCTCCATTATAAAAATTCAATTAAGTCTGATAAAAAAAGAAATTGTTGGATAAACTGTAGATGGAGCCACATTTTAGAAGAGAAGAAACAATTAGTCTGTTAACAAAGGAAGGTTGGAAGCTCAAACTCAGAGGCACTACTATCAAGCCAAGAGGAATCTCTCAAATCCAAAAGGAATTCTGATTAAAGACAACAGAGAGCAGTATGTTTAACAGAGTATACAATGGTGGCTGAAGAATGTGAAATTAAGAAAAAAATCCAATAATCAAATGACAACAAAATAATATTTTACTCTGGCCTCTACTGAATAGCCTAGAGGCTGTCAAGACACATTATATATGCTAAAACAGGGGCCAGGACAAGCAGGAGAGTGTGCATTGGTGATACAGGAAAAAAAAAAGAATATAAGCCTACAGAGAGAGTATGTGGATCACTATTATTCATTTTTCTGTAAAATAGTTTCTTCTGGAAGACATAGTGACTGTGTATGTCAAAGATGATTTAATGTTAGATGCAGTATACCTAATGTAACAGTAATGTTACAGTGAATAATTAGTTTTAGTGAGTATAGACTTCAGTGACATTTATTGAGTTATTTTCTAGAAAATAAACTTTCTTAATTTTCATTAATCTCAGAAACCCTGATGTGATGGACGGCTAAATTAAAGAGCAAAAAAGATTACAGGGTAAGATCCCAATTATATGTATAGTTTTTCAGGAACAGGGTGCACAGCAGCTACAGTGAAATAATCATTGCCACCTTCTGACACTCATCTAACACAACACAGGGAACAAGGAGATTTTTGACATCAGGAATTCAGGGAAGGAGAAATCACTGTGTGAAAAAATATAACAAAAAGTCAAACGAGGCGAAAAGAGTTAGCATAATACAGGGTACTAGAAGCAGTGATGGCTTCAGGTAAATGAGGAAATATGAATTTCTGTCAAGCACTGTGACTGCAGGCAGTAACAGCTACCCAACAGCTTGCTCGTAGCCTCATAAGGTTGTTGTCCCCCCTGGACATATCCTGAGGAGGAAGGGACAGCTGCACTTTCACCAGCAAGAGGAAGATAAAAGAAAAGTGCGCTCAAATTTACTAGGGTTGCACACAGATAAAAGATGCAGATAGACAGGGCGGTCCCTGTCCCTCTCACATAATAATGTCAGAATAAATGAATTTAGCACCAGAGTCTTGAAGCAATTCCAAGAATTACAGTGTTTAGGGTCTAATTTTATAACAGGGCCTGTGTTTTGAGACAGAGGAAAATGAATAGCAAGGATAGCACAAACACAAATATCACAGGAAAGCTAAGCACAGGAAAGCAGGGATTTAATCATACAAGTAGGAGATACAAGGCCCTGTCCAAAATCAGATTAAACACATTATATTCCTGTGATAGGTTTTACCTCAGAGATGAGTGAGGCATAAAACACTGTGATAGAGTTAGAGAGCAATTCAAGTTGCAGAAGGGAAATATGTACTTAATTTTCAGTCACTTAATGAAAAAAAATCAAATAAATACTGATAAATGTTACTGCTCTGCCGTATGCCCTTAAAAGAGACCCTGTTGTTCAGGCATATGTAACACAGAGGTTGCTACAAATAAATGAGCAAAGGGCACCTTTTAAAGTCTGTTCAAATATTTCTCCTACAGTGCAGAATGCATATGGAAATATTGCTTTTTCACCTAATTCATGGGGTGTTTGGAGGATTAATTAGTTAATGTTTATACAGTGCTTTAGAGAACAAAAGCATCGCATAAGAACCAAGTATGATTGTAAGAAATCACAAGAAGCAGGAAATGAGAAACCTCCAACTCATAAAAGGAGAGAGTTTGGTGCTTGTTAGTTATCAAGTGCTCCACTCACTTGTCAGGTTTTCATTCAGGAGACCATTTTATGTTCTCCTTTGTGTTGCTAAGGGCTACATTTCAACAGCTGTTAACTAGAGCTAGTATCAACAGCTTTCTATACCATTAGGCAGCTCGGAAGAGTATCATAATATTACTGGTACCCAGCTGCACCTTTTGCTACTTTGAAGTGGAGGAAGGGTAGGAAAAAAGGTTCACTAACAACATCTTGGTTGCTATCATCCTACCATTGATGTAACCATGCAAAAGTCTAAAATTATAGAATCAGGGAATGGTTTGTGTTGGAACAGACCTTAAAGATCATCTAATTCCAGCCCCCCCCACCATGGGCAGGGACACCTTCCACTAGAGCAGTTTGCTCAGTGTCCCCTGCAACCCGGCTTTGAACACTTCCAGGGATGGGGCATATACAGTGTCTCTGGGTGACCTGTTCCAGTATTGCTCTACCCTCACAGTAAAAAATTTCATCTTAATATCCAATCTAAATCTCCCCTCTTTTGGTTTGAAACTGTTCTCCACCTTTGTTCTATCACTATCTTCCCATGTAAAAAGTAATTTTCCCTCTTTACATATAGGCTCCAGCTGAGCTCTGGAAGGCTGCTATGAAACTTTACCTTCTCACGCTGAACCAGGCTGTGGTTGTAACAGAGATGCTCCAGCCCTCTGATATCTCCATGACTCTTCCCTGAAAACACTCCAACAGGTTCGTGTCTTTCCTGTGCTGGTGGCCCCAGAGCTAGATGCAGCACTCCCAGTGGGGTGACACCAGAGTGGCATAGAGGAGCAGAGTCAACTCCCTTAACCTGCTGATCACTCCTCTTTTGATGTAGCCCAAGATACAGTTGTCTGCCTGGGCTGTGAACAGACACTCTTGGCTCATGTCCAGCTTTTGTTCCATGAAAATCCCCAAGTCCTTCTATCCACAGGTAGGTAATAAATAGTGCTAAAGCATAAATACCATGTCAGAAGATCTCTTCAGTAGAATATTCTCCATAAGTCACAATTGCTCATCCTCTGAAAGACCAAGCACGTTTTGCTAGCTTCTGAGAAAGCTGCTGTTTGCTCTTATGGGTATGCTGGGGTCAAGCCCCAGACCTGTAGGTGTGCAGTAGCTACAGCTAAGTTTTCTGATCTGTTACAAAAAACAGATGGTCAAAAATGGCATTCAAAACCAGATAACATTTCCAGGTGAAAATGGAGAACTTGTCCAAGAAATCTCAGAAATCAAAGTACATTACAACTTGGTTTATGCAAAAGGTCAGGTTAGATAAATACTGGGGTCCAAGATGACCACAACTAAGGTCATGTGCCAGTCCTCATGATGTTACAAGAGCAGGAACTCCTTCAGTGATAATTGTCTCTCCTATGTAAACTGAGGTAAATGATTTACAGCTCTTTCTAGCTTGCTAGTCTTTTTACATAAATTCTTTCAAAAGATGTCCCTGCTTTCTAATCTGCTCACAGTGAGGCATCACTTTTTAATTCCCGTGTTTCAGTCTCCTGACTCAACTAAATATATTAGTTTAATTTTATATGGTGGGGAAAAAGGGCAAAAGAATCATTAAGAGCCATAAGTATTTTATATTCTTCTTCACACTACATACTTTCCCAGTTGCATTTACTACTGGTTAAATTGCAGAATAGAATTCTTACATCTGTTATGCTCAACCGTGCAGCACACAAACCTGAAGGAAAGACAAAACACATGAATTTAAAATGCCTTCAAGGTAGTGTTTAGTACCTCTGTTGAGCTATCCCATTGCTTCACTTGCCTCATCAGAGTCCCTCAAGTCAAACTGCTTCCTCTGTAGGGAACATGAAAATCATCAGCTTTATCTGAAGAAAGTGAAGATCCTTGGGAAAGGAATAAGATCACATGGATTTCAGTGAGCTTCCTAGGCTTCTGAGCTGGGCCGACTTTCAGCCTGCCTTGGACATGCTGTATATTTGGTTTAATGTATAAAGTGCAGAACTCCCACCCCTCAAAAAATTAATTTCCTGAGAAGACACACTTCTGTCCAGAAATAGAACAGGGTTCTGTCAGAAACTTGCTATTCTGAAACTACATCATAAATTTTTATGAACTGGGTCATTGGAAAAAAAGATAGTTCAGCAGCAGTTATTTTAGTGTTAAGTGACTAGACTGTAAATGAATCTTTTGGATTGGAGAAAACTTTAAACTAACTTGACTCTCAGATACATCATAACATAGTTAATTAACACAAGAGCATGGCAGCAAAAAAAGTGTTTTGCTTCATATCCCACTGCTCAAGTTCAAGACTCATTGGGGGCTATCAGAAAGACCTGCTCCCGTTTAAGCTGGCTCCAAATAGTTATCAACAGTCAGGAATTTTAAATGTTGGTCTCATTACTCTTTTGGGTATAACTGGAAACAGGCACAATTCCACTTAACCCAAATTAATCTATTAGGATGGCTTTCTTAGAGCAGCCTGCAGGTAGCCTTAAACCAGTGAACAGTA
Organism: Acanthiza pusilla; assembly: GCA_036630365.1. Classification (NCBI taxonomy): domain Eukaryota; kingdom Metazoa; phylum Chordata; class Aves; order Passeriformes; family Acanthizidae; genus Acanthiza; species Acanthiza pusilla. Next base: position 29,768,017 of record JAXCHO010000023.1, read on the forward strand.
AATGGGGAATTTGCTTAAATGTCTCTTTACCTGTCAACTACTCAGTAATTACTGATCTTGTGGCAACTATGAGCTGCTAGAGAAGCCTTAATGTTTCCCAGGCTAAGCTTATACAGGTTCCAAATCTTGTTCAGTGCAGAGACATACCCTGGAAATACTGAATCTTTTCCAGTGCTAGAGGTAATAGTATTAAGACATTTTTCTTCTTTTTCTTTCAATAAAACTGTTCCAGATTCACCAGCTTGTAAAACGTAAAAGTTTTTCACAGAACAAAAAAAACATGTTGAAAAGGCAACCTTGTCCATCTCCCTCCACCCTAGGAAGAGAAATCTCCTAAAAGGATTAATGGTTCCAAATGACTGTGGGGAAAGCTGTAATCTGCATTTAAATAGAAAAATTCCCAAGTGCCCAGGTATTCATTTTTCTTTTTATAGCAGGAGGCAGAGCATTTTTCATGTGTACATTTTAAAGTTAAAAGGACACTGTGGGGCAGGTCTGTGGTTTATCTAGCTAGTGCACAGCCAGCTGGGCATAACTTTACCTGCCAGAGTAATGCTGAGGGCTTGTCCTGAGCAACATCCTAAGAAACAAATATGGCTAGAAGGCAGATTTGTGTTAGGCTTTTATTGTGCAGCTAATGTAGAAAACACACACAATTATACAATGCAGTGGAAGGGCCTGCTCCATAGAAGGTCGTGTGTGTGGGCAGTACCAAGAAAATTATAAACTGGAGTGAAGACCTGGGCAGAGCTCATCTGACTCATCAAACCCTGTCCCTTGCTATCATAGGTGCTTTGTGCCTTCTTCACCTATGAAATGACAACCAAAAAAATACCCCCAAAATTCTAACCATCCATGAGATAAAATCCACCGAGGTCTTATACTAATGTACCTCAGAAAAATAAAGCAGAACAAAGTCTGTGCAATCCCTGGTCAAAAGCCTGGGGAGGCCACATAAAACTGATAGGCACAAAACTCAAGGGACTTGAAGGAATATAAGCAGATTTCCCTGAGTACGTAAAATCCCTCACTGCACTGCTGATGAGTTAATGTTCACATAACTATATCAGTGAAATTGCTTAATTAGAGCTCTAATTATTTTCCAGCCATCTAGGAAAAAAAAAAGAAAAAGCAAGCATTAAGAAGACTCTCCTATTTTAATTAAGAATTCATTTTGGATAAGCAGGTGATTCTATCAGTCAATGACAGCTACATGGGGGATGGCATATTTGTGTATTTATATTTTTGCATCATTATATATTCACACCCACATTCAGATTGGTTGTGTGACATATTTAAGGCTCAGTTCTGACAGATGCTTAATCGCATGAGTAATCCCATGGGTTTACATGAGTAAATGTTTATGATGTAGAGATCTATTTAGGTTTCATTGATAATGTGTGAATTTCCACTGTGACTGTGATCCCCCCCCAGAATGGCTCAGGTCCCGTGTGTTATATGTTTCATGTTTGGGCAAATCACCAGGGTCTTGTACAGAGTAGGAGATCACAGTTCCTCTTTTTGATGCAGTGAATCCCAGACAGCTGATGGAAAGTGAAACAGATTTTACAGGTGTTCTCTGCATGCAAAATACCTGTAACCCTCCTACTCACTGCTACTGCTTTCTTCTGAAAGGTGAGAGATGTGGAGAGAAACAGCATGTAAGCGGCCTGTCTCTCTCCCTTTTTAGCCAGCCTGTAGGAAAACACCCAACACTGTTATGTTTGGTATGGACCATGGTGCAATTCTCACTTTCAGTGCTTACCTTTCAGTTCGGACACTTTGGAGGGAAAGATTAAAGTGTGTGCTGGAATACAAAAGGCTGAAACTTTTCTAATGTATGTTTATATACACAGCGGCAGCCTCCCAGTAAACCAACCAACCAACAAACCAACCAGTCAAAACTGAGACAACTTTGGTATTTAAATATCTATGGGACATGAAAAGAGTTTCTGGTTCACAGGTGCCTAAATGGTCCTTAAGGCAGCTGCACAGCTTTTGATCCAGCCTTGTTCTTCTATTTCTTCTGGACAATGCCCAGAAGGCTTTTAGAAAATGTATTGCAGCAATGCTGCAACTTCTGACTCTCCTCTAGGGCTTTTGTCCTTTGAAAAGTCATCTCGTTTCATTAGCTGCAAAAGTATTCACAAAACCTTTGGTCAAAACAGCTTCATAGGAATTTGCCAGTTATTATATTGTGAAACATAATGCACTTCTATGACTTAATTTACATGAAAGTCTAGCTTTGTGTTTCAGGTTTTTCCTTTTGTTCTTTAAAAGTACAGTATTAATGAAATTATGTTTAAAGAGTTAATCCACTCTTTCCCGTTTCTCATTCTTGCATTGAACTTGCTCCTTGTGATTGCTAAAACATTTAAAAATCATCAAAACACTCAACACATTATTAACAAACACCTTTTATTTCAAAACTTCTAATACACTGAGAAACTAGTGTCTAGTGAGTTGACTTTTAGGTACATGTTCATCCCAAATCCCTGGCCCACATCTGTGTTATGGGCACAACTTCGCCAGAATCCCTCTGCAACTGAGCTCTCTGCTTACAGGTGTGGTGAGACAGCGGCAGCAGTTAGACCCAAATATTTTTGAGGACTTGTGGACTTCAGTGCTATTTGCAGAAATCTCGTGCTCAGAATTGAAACTTCTGGACACACTCTCAGGCCTAAAAGAAGAGTTTATGCTGCAAATACATGATAGTACTGATAAATATTTAAATATCAAAAATTCGAAAAAATTGGATGTTAATATCCATAATAATGAAGGATGTTGGTTTCTATACAGAGAGTAATGTGCAATGTCTCTTCAATTTTAATTGCAATTAGGCAAGATATGAAATTAAAATAAGTATTAAGCTACCATTCCATTCCTGACCTGCCTCCAGCTTCCTCTGTAAAGTACAGAGGCTTCATCTGAGCATGCAAGGTAAAACAACCCCAAACTTAGATCACCTGTTACTACTAAAAGCTCATGGCTTCTGCCTGAGACACAAGGGCAAATATTCTTCCCTTCATTCCTCTGCTGCTTGCAAATCTCTCCTTGTTTTCTTCCAATAAAGAAAAATGCTTAAAAGGGAAGCAATGGCACAAGAGTGGAAAAACTTGCTGAGGACTTCAAGGATGACATCAGCCCAAGGTCTGGGACAGATTTTATTTTGCTGTAAGTGAATGGCCAACAATTTATTTTAAAATCTGTTTGACTTCAGACCACTCCAGGTATATGCTATCACACATAAAATTGCAATACATACACCTCTGCCTTGGGTGAGCTGATCAGTAATATTTATCTGTCTCACTGTCCTTGCTGCAGCCTCCTCATATTTACCATAATATAATTCCATTTGGTTGTCAGATCACTGACTTTCTCTATCGTGCTCAGAGAACAATTGGAAAAAATGAAGGTTATTTTGTTTTTTCTTATAATTTTAAAACATACCCTAAGCAAAATTTATTTAAGAAGTTACTTGATTACGAGCCTATCAAGACAATATTGCAGTGATAGACATGGCAAATTCAAGTCATTTTTGTATTGGGTGATCTCTGGGACTTGCTGTTACTGTCTCTGTGATTTTTCAGTTTAATTGAGGATAGTTCACTGTGCCCCAAAGGCCTTGAACAAGCCTCTTGTATGCCTGGGTATTCTCTCAGCCATGTCTGGGAAATGAAATTCCAGAATCCATGGAGAAGGCAGAGTTTAGAAAGGGCCATCTGACAGTGAATAAGTCTAATGCAGTTGCCGCAGAGGAACATGAGCAATAGTAAACTATTTCTTTGGTTACAGTACCCAGGGCATGTAAAGCTTTATCAAGGACACAAAAAATCTTTGCAAATTGAATATTTTACACCTGTGAAGGGACATTTTGATATTCCACTCTGACATATCAATAGCTGAATTTTTCCCAAATGTGGCTGACAGCCTGTTCCTTGAGCAAGAAGAATATTGAATGTTGAATTGTGTGTGTTGTACACTCCTGAGTTTAGTTAGAGACAGTTAAGCTTAGCAGTCTGCTAAAAACCCTTTTTACCACAGCTTGTGTTATGGATTTCTTTAAAACTTTTGATTGGTATCAGACTGCCAGTCTCCAAGTGGATATAAGGAATTCCCTTGTATTTTAAACTTTGGTATCCAAATCCATGACTCAGTATGATCTGTTGGAAAAGAAAGTTCTATCTAAATTAAAAACATATGCATGTTTTATAAGTACGATAACTTCTTATGAAAAAGTGATACACTTTCATTATATAAGGGATGCTGCTAGGTCATCAGGGACTCATAATGCTCAATGATTCAATGCCTGTTATGTACTTAAAATGTTTTGTAGACTACCTCAGTGTGTTTGCCTAAGAAGTAAAAATTGCTATAAAAATGTAAGTTGTGGTAATGGTGTTATTGCAAGACATTTTTGCCAGCCACAATGAATGATTTCTAAATGCCACAGTGTGATTAAACTGAAAGGCACAACAGATTATATTGCAGTGTGAAGCCCTAGGTGTGCTGAAATTACCATTCAACAGCTCACCTGGGAGTATCTTTAGGAGATTATAACATGACACCTTTACTGTTTTTTAAAAATGAAAAAATGAAGTCATTAAAAAGCATTTTTTCCCCAGATAAGCGAAATGTCTTCCATCAACCAGTGTGCAGTCATTAGGTCTAATGTGCTTTCCTGCAGAAATATTTCAAAATGATCCAGGGTTCCCTTCTTTGTTATTGTGGCAAAGGGAAGATTTGTTACAGGAATCTTGTTTCTCTCTGAATGAAATACATAAGCACAATTACCCAACACACTCAGTTTCTAGTTTCTACAAAACTGCCTTACCAACAAACCCACTATGTTTTCTAAAATATGTTTTGCCCCAAAGAACCTTCTTTTTCTTTCCATAAGTTTTTCTTTCCTATTTCCTCCTTCAGAGAACAAATAATACCAGAGACCTCATTAACTGATGGTCCTGTAATATTGTTTATTCCCCAGGAGTTGCTTTAAGTGGAGAGCCCTTTGCAAACTATACCATTAGGCTCACTAAGTGTTGATCATCATTTATCTTTTTTAATTAAGCAATGTAACACACCAGTCTTCCCCTTGTTTTGGGGAATACATGCTCTAGGAAACAAGAAAACATAGACTACATTTGCATGTCGATTGCACTCAAAGACACCACACTGCAGTGATCCCAGCCCAGCAAACTGTAAGACCTTTGCAGGACCTACCTAATAGCTCAAGAGTATAAACATAAAATGTAACTAAAAGCAGGGTAAGGTCTCTCCATGCAGCCCAGTGTGGTGGTACATCCTTCCCCCTCTCCAAGCTGCACCATGATCTGTCAATTGCTTGTCAGGCATCACAGCTGGCCAGCAACACCTGAGCTCAGCTCTTCTTGAGCTGATCAGAAACACTGTCTGCTCCCAGGAACTTGTGCTAATGAGCGGCTTTTTTTGTTTGTTTGTTTTTGTTTTTTGGGTTTTTTTGCTTTGTTTTGTTTTTTGTTTGTTTGTTTGTTTTGGGTTTTGGGTTTGTTGGGTTTTTTTGTTTTTTTAATTTACAGCCTTTAATTTACTTTTTTTTTTCTTTTTTGCCCAAATGGCATAACATTTTTTTTCTCACACTGTCAAAGAAAGTTTCCAACCCAAAGTGCAGCTAGGATGACACATTGTTATGACTAAGCCCCACTCTCTTGCAGCCCTCTAAACAGGGGTCCAAAATGAGACCCTTGGAGCTCTCCTGGAGCACAGGTGGCTGTGAGCAGGAACCTCCTTCTGAGTGGGGTCCCTTAGAGCCAGGCAGCTATTAGGGTTTGCTGTACTGAAAGGATCACCAAGTGACCATGGATTCTGGGCTGATACCCCTGCTCCTTGACACTCAACCCTTCACCAATTAAGATGCAAAGGCTTCTAAAGTGAATATTTTGCCACCTTCATGGATAACTTTTCACGGTACCTTGTACAGACTCTTTATGTCTATGAGCATGCAAGTGTGCGTATTATAGAGAAAATGTGGAAGAAATGCTGTTTTTCTTGGTTCTAATGTACTTGAGATTTGTAGGTTAGGCCTGTAAGTAAGATACTCCAATTGTATAGTAAATCCTGTATGAATCCTTTGCTAAATTGTTTAATCGAAGCTATAAGTTGTTAAGTTAAATGCTGTTAAGTTTAAGGTGCTGTTAAGTTTAAGTACTGTTAAGTTTAAGTACTGCTAAGTTTAAATGATGTTAAATTAAGGGCTGTCGGGCCTTTAGCCTGTATTCCTTCTTATCCTTACCCTTTCTTTCCTTTTGTCTCGCACACACACCCCCATCCACCCACACACACTCATACTCCCCCTGCCTCCCTCACCTCCACACAGATATTTTTTATCTTGTTTCAGTTTCTGTTGATTGGCTGGATTTTTGTTTGTTGCTTTTCCTTGGTGTGCTTTAACCATCTAATAAGTAGTACAGTGCACCTTGCCAATGAACTCTGTCACGCTGTTGCTTTTGTATTAAATCTATTTACCTTTGCCAGTGATTCCTTAAGCGATCTGAAAATCATTTGTGACACTCAGCCACTGGGCTCTTTCCTGAGCAAGACATACTGCTCTGAGTCCAGCACAGTGCAGATTTCAGCACAGCACAGCATGAACATTTGGTTCAGACCTCACCAGTGAACCACAAGAACAAAAAAAGCTTTTCGCGTCTTCCCTCTGTTTTGACATTGGAGCATTGCTGACTTTGAGGTGAGTTGAGACCTCAGATTTTGTGAGCCCAGTCAGTGGTCAAGCTTCAGACATCATTTTGCAGTCTCCATGGGGGAATACTTGACCCTCACCAGCCCCATAAAAAGAAGATTGTCCTCTCTGCAACTCTGCCATGAAAAATCTGCCTCCTCTGCAGCATCCTGTGCCCTGGAGAGATGCCAAGAGATTTGTCTCATGGGAAAAATGTAAAAATAAGCTATTTAAGGCAAAGGGAATGATAGAGGTAAAGGCAAGCTTAAGGGCAGCATGCAAAGAAGTGAAAAGCTAAAGCACAGAGGCAGCAGGTTTGGAGCCTTTCATTAAACCTACTTAACAAGTTAAAGTACATCAGACCTATCCAGCTCTGCACAGGCGAGATAAGCCATAGTGCTGTTGTAGTTTCCCCATCGCTTCTTTTTGATCATGTCCAACTTTTCATTATACCTGCACACCAACTTTTAAGTAGGTTGCAAAAGCTCTTAACGAAGAGATTAGAGCAATGTCTGTGTCTCTAGTTTGTCCAACACCAGTGAGATCTTTGGGAACTGCTATCCTGGATAATGAATACTCATTGCAGAGGCAGGAGTGCAGCACTCTCTGTGGCCCTTGGAAAAGAAGTCCTGGCTGAATTCAATGACAGGAATTTCTTCAACCTGTATGCAGGGTTGGAGATTCTCAAGGTTAATCCTCTACAGTTGTTACACCTTCTAAACTCAGTTGTATATAGCTGCAGTAGGAAAACATAAAAGAAATAACAGAATCAATGTTTGCAATGGTTCTGTCTTTAAACAAAGCTGAGGAGTGTTGGGAATTACCTTTCATGGTTTGTGCTACAGGTGAACCCATAGTTAAAAAACTACCACCATCTTTTCATGATACAGATGGAAAGAGTTTATACTTAAGTTGGTGTCAGAATGGATCATACTTATGGTTGAGTGTTTTGATAATGCTTCATTGGTGACAACACAAACAGTGTATCCATCTGACTTTTATGTCTACTTCTTTCTACAATAATTGAAGGTGATTAGCTATTTGCAAAATCCTGAAACCATTGCCTATAATTTAAATTTCCATTTTATTTTGAGAATAATCCAATTTAAATAAAATGAAAACACTGCTCCAGTATGAAAATTAATTTGAGGGTTTGTTGGTTGGTTTTTTTGTTTGTTTTTTTGTTTGTTTTTTTTGTCTTGTTGTAGCTTACATGCTGTTGCTAGAAAATGAAGTTGAGATTAGTTTCCAATATACAGGGTATTCCAAACTTGATTTTGGAAAAATACAGTTTACAGACATTGAAGTATATCACCTTGTACAGTTGGCTTTGAACATTTTGAAGAACTGTACCTTTTCACGTTTTATTTTGGCACCCGGATCTGATTGAATTATTTGTTTTGATGGAAAAGAGTGTAAGGAGAAATTCCTCTACTGAGAAGAAAGGAACTTCCATAAATTTCCTGACATATACGTAGCTCATAAGTGGAAGTATTTAATACAGTACATTGCTCCCTCTCCTAAGTGTCACAAAATAAACCAGTTTGGTTAGATGTATTGGATAAGTAAAAGGCAATAGTGGTGGAGCTGTCCCAGACTCACAGTACTGAGAACTGGAAACATGGTTTGGGTTTTTAAGCTGTCCTCTGCCAACACAGACCTCTTCAATTTACTGCATTCTCAAGTGGTTTAACAGACTAATTTTTAAATGATTCACTGCTGGAGTTTCTACTGCTTCCCTCTAGAGACCGTATCACTCTGATAGATGTCACCATTAGAAAGTGCATCAGCAGTCAGGCTTAAATAGCTTTTGTCCAGTTTCATCTCAATATTACTTTATGGGCTGCATTACAGAAATCCTGCTCCTCCCTGGCTGTCCCATTACTCTTAGCTACAATATTGTAGTCTCTTGAAACTCACAGCAGGACTGAATTCTCCTTGAACTATGCTTTTAGTACAAATGCTTTATAAACTATTGTTTCTACCTTGCCGGTTTGCAGTCTCCTCAGACAAGTAACTTGGCAAATACAAAGTGCTAAGCACACAGAGGGGCAGACATAAGATAAAAACAAGCTTATGCAAATATCTTGGTTCTTATAAACAGACAAGTGCACTGACATTTAACCTACCTTTCCCTCCTTATTTATGCTATTTTCTCATCAGTCATCACAGGCTTGTTAGTTGTAAATTAGTCGAAAAAAGTTTTCAAGCATTAGGACCTTACGCAACTGCATTTCTACAGTCTCAGATGCTGGGTTTTGTAAATATCTCTTCTTGTACAGAACTATGCAAACATATTCAGATAAGTCACACGATACTAAATGGAAACAACAAGAGGAACCTAAATTACCTGCTTGAATCAATGAAGAAGCACCCTTACAGGCTTCTTACAGTAAAAATCTTGGCTCAATATACACTTGTCATAAAAAAAGCTAAGGCAGTAGAATGAAATGCACAGAAATGAAAAAAATCCATAATGAAATTACAGGATGGTGTTCAAAATCAGTGGTGTGTCCTTATTTAGAGTACAGGACCCAGGTCACAGGATCTGGATGAAGGTCTGAAGAATTACAGAAAATTCTGAGGAATTACAGAAAGAGGAGAAATTATGTGCTCCAGATAATAAAAGACCAGAAAAAGACAAATAAGAATAGGATAGTTAAACTTGCAAGAAGATGGATAAAACAAGCCACAAGAAAGGAATGAAAAATTGTATCAGGTATAATTGTTTTCAGCTAGAAGATATGAAAGATAAGGGATCATAAAAAGAATCAAAATCATCCTACAGCACCCAAAAATACATTCCAATTTAAAATTAATTTTCTTTTCACTTTTAGCCACACATCCTTGACCTTCAATATCAAGTATTTTCTGTCAAGATCTCAAAAAAAACAAGAGAATATAAAACATATGGCTTTGTCACTCTTATAATGGATGCATGTTTTACTCTTTTAGCAAAAAAGTAATGGATCAAACGAAAATTCTGAATACAGGTTTATTAATCCACAAGCCGGGCTTAGGCTCATCTGTTCATCTTTTTCCATGCTTCAGTACTTTTTTTTTTTTTCTTTTGTAAATGAAAGGGCTTAATAAGAACGAGAAAAAACAGCTGAAATGGTTGATTCTTATTCACCAGATGTACAATGCTTTCTGCTGATTGTCTCAGGATAACAAGAGAAGAAATTTGTCAGCCTGTTTTATCTAATTAGCCAGCAGATCATGCACAGCAGCCAGGACAAGGGTCAGTATAGTTGCCACCTGCCTGGGAAAAGCTATCACAATGACCTGAATGTTGGCACTCTAGGGCAAAATTATGATGGCTTCTTAAACTCTCTTACTGTGTCTCTTCAACCGCACATAAAATTATTAAAAATTCATTGCACACAGATATTCCACCTCTCAAGCAAGTACTCTGCCTGTCAGGATGAAGCACCATTCCCAGGGACTCTCTGACCTGATTAATATTTAAAATATTTTATTCAAAATCAAATAGCTCCAATGAGTGAGATCAAGGAAGACCTGCTCATATGACCCAAGGAATTCATTACTGTGGACCTTTCCTAGGGGGTTGGGATCTTTTTACATTACCTGCTCACAATCAGCCATGAGCAAATCTGAGAGAGTGTGCCTTTCCCAGATGTCCTAACCGCCAGTTTACGGAGTCACTGATATTAATTTCAGCCACTTTTGCATAAGAAAGTCCATACTTTATACACAGTGGAGTAAGATCAATGGGACAGTGAGGGCACTTGAATCAGACCATTTCTCCCCTGAGGCACTGAAAGTAAAAGAGGTGGTATATAGAAGACTCTGGGCTGATATAACCAGAAAGACTCTGGGTTTGTTCTCAAGATAAAACAAAAAAAAATGTTGTATTTCTCAAACTCATATCTTTGTCCTGAACACCCATCTCTAGAGGTCAGAGTTCAGGCTTTCAGATCTTGGCAACACCACTGTTCCCAAAGTGCCTGACCTGTATCAGCTCATATGTCTGTGCCCTTGTTTGATTGCAACTGAACTGAGAACCTTGCAACATTTACTGCAAGCCACAACCAGCCCCAGCCAGCTGCTATCACCCTAGAGAAATCAGCACTTGATCCAAAGCCTACTGAATTCAATGCAGAGACAGCTGTCATCTGGACCCAAATAAGAAAATGTTTAGAGGAGGAAAAAAAATTTGAGTTTTCCTTTTCCAAAGCCAAATAAGTAAAATAAAAATACTGCCGAGTGAAAAATAGCGGGTTTGACATTATACTGAACCAAATCAAGCAAAAACCATTTCCAAGTGACAGGTTTTTCTCTTAACTCCAATGATGAGAATTTTTTGCCTGTTAAAGCTGCAGGAACAATTCAGTCACCATCATCCTTACACCAAGCCATATGTGGACTGTTAGATACTTCTCTAAAAGGCAGTGATTTTAATGTTTCTTGTATTGCAGCTGTTTCAACTCCAATTTGTTACAGGAAAATGGGTTTAAAAATTAATTCTTTATCATGACAGTAATTTTAGAGGTATTTGGTACTTTGCTCTGCTGAAGCATTTTTACACAAGTTCATGTGAGTTTATAAAAAGGACAGACAGTATGCCTAGGTTTAAAACACTATTTGGCCCTGAAAGACAATACTGGCTTTCATTTGAATCTGGCATGAAGAAGACACCAAAAAGTGAAAATAAAAACATCCTTATTCCTACAGTTTTACATTCAGACCAGAACATTGGTTAATTTTGTCCTTATGTGCCTAAAGCTCTAGAGGTGTTGTCAATGCCCAGATATTGCTGTCATAATGGATAGATTCCTGCAGCAATTACACTGACAACTTTCAGAAAAGAGAAAGAGATTCTCTTCTCAAACCTTTGTCTATTCACACACAACTTTCATCATTCACCTTCTCCTCGGTTTCTCAAAATCTAGGAACATAACACTGTGTTACAAAGTAATGGTTATTTTATTGCCTTATTTTAATTGGTATTCTTTTCTGAATTTATTTCAGCCTTAATATTCAGTTAGCTTATTATAGTGTGATTGATATGCAGAGATTTTTATCTGTAATATGCTGAAGATATAAGGTTGAGATATATTGTTAGGAACTACTGCTTAGGTTGTGCCTCAGCAGAAATTACTGTTCCTATCCATTTCAGACTGTCTAAAGCTAAGGAATAACCCTAGCCTTAGCTGTGAGGACAAAAGAATTCAATGCATGCCATTATGTCCCAGTGTCTTCCAAGCATCACCTGCATAAATAATTTCTCTTTGATTGGTATATTATTTTGGAGACATAGAGCAAAAACATGTACCCTGACATAGCTGAGTTAATTTCATAATATTGTGCTGCTTGGAATATACAGGGCACTGGTTACTTTTGATGCACACAGACTGAAATGGGATGCATTGTCATAACAAAATGTAGCCTGGACAATATTAAAAAAGAAATGGTTATATCACAGATTCAGGCAAAATAAGTGTCAACAAAGAACACTAATTAAAATGTGCATCTCTGGGTTATTTAAACTTTAGTGATACTGTCATATGCATGACTCTGACATTAAAACTTCTTGCTAATGTCAATTATAAACAGTGATGTCATATTCAAAGCTGCTTTAAGTGATAAATCATTCTCCTTCAGTTTCCATATAAGCTTTTTGCAAGCATGCCTTACAGCAAAATCACAAGCTGGATTTCACTGCTAGAGCTTTTGCTCCCAAACTCATATTTATTAGCCCACATATAAATGCATGCATGAAAAGGAGCTGACAGCACAGTGAGGCGTGAATTTCAAGTATATTCCAGCATCAAAGGTCAGAAGCAGATTTCCTATTTGAGTAGCAATTATAAATAGCCATCAGAGGTGAAATAGAATTGACATACTGGGTTATGTTGTGTTTCCCGTTGATTTTGAAAGGTTAACATTCTGAATGAAAGAAGAAAAACCTCTATTTCATCTCTTAAAAAAATTAAATACTTTCCAAAAGGGTAGAAATGGGGTACCAGTGAACCTTTTTTTTTTTTTCCTAAGAGAGGTATTCCCAAGAGAGTATTCACAGACTCAGAAATTTAGGGCCAGAAGGACAGTCCAAGGACACCTTTCTATTCGTGTGCTATTGCTTTTCGTCTTCCTTGTCAGATAACTTAATATACATTTCACACCCCAAAGAGATTCACTGAGAGGCAGATGGTCACTGGTGTGCACCCTGGGGACCTCGTCATCTGCAGCATGTTGAGGCTGTGCAAAATTTCTGTGTCTTGAAAGCCTCCTCTCAATGTAGCTAAATCCAAGGTGTCGAGGGGGAAGGACCTCCAGAACCACAGATTTCCAACAGTATGTATTGCTCTTCCAGGACATGACTACAGGTAATTACCCAAATTCAGTTGGGCTTTTTGTTTTTTTGTTATTTCTCCATCCATAGGTTGCACTTGATTGGTAACTCTTATCGGCATCTTTCCTTGGATACCACTCTTCTATTTCTGCTCTTTTATTTCAATATATAATCCATATTTTTTGTGTCACCTCTGTCCTTCTTTCCCATGTATGCCTCCTCAGCAGAAATACATCCAATTCCACCACTGTAATACCTGAACTCAATAATTATTGCTGGAGAAAAACTAATGATAAAAAATACTTTCCTATTCCCAATACAATTTTGATAGCATTTTACTTTTCAGCAGTAATTCTTAGGAATATGTACAACATTGAAGGGATAAAAAGACTCAGCACTGAGGCTCCTATCTAGAGTGAAAATCCTCATGGTTGTGAAATGTTTCATTAAACAGCTGCTGTAACAGTTCCACACTTCAGCATTTAGGGGAAATAACACAGATAGAAGCCTTTTGCTTAAGCTGATTTTGCACAGACCAACTATGAAGCACATCACTATAAATTAAATGATTTTGACAAGTAACAGCCCTCACAGCTACTTTGTCCTAATGCTTTAGGTGAAGGTCTCTGGATTTCGGGTTTATCTCAGTGACATCGAGAAGCCAAAGAAGGAAATTAAACATATCCTAGGTCATTTCCTCTGAACAGGCTTTATGTGAAAGATGATAGAGCTCTGTATTTTGAGCAGGAGGTTGTAGCAGGGGCAGTGCTGACAGGGTCCAGGCTTTGTGCCAAGGTATTTATTTACTTGTTGTGTCACGACAAATATTAAGCCACTATCTGAAGTCTCGCTGAACAGCAAAACCTCAGAGGGCCTGGCACAAAGGATCTTGCTGTCTCTGTGTCCCCTCTCTATGGGGAGAAGTCTATGTGTTTCATCAATGTCCTGACCACCTGGGTTTATTCACCATGAGGATGAAAACTATTACACTTCTTCCAATGAATAACTCAAGAGTTTTTCCTGGAACTGTCAAATTTTCACAATGTTCCACATTTATGAACAAGTTCAAAACAAAGCAGTTTTGATTTAACAACAGCAAAACATGTTTTAAATATTGAAAGGCTGTGTTTGGGAGGAGTATTGGCTTCAATCTTTGTGCACCAGGAAATGACTTCTGTCAGGCATTTGCTAAATATGAAACAAAACAAGATTTTCGAGATTATTGATAGAAGTATGTAAAGTACTACTTAATCAAATGGTTAAAGACTGGTGACTGCAGGCATTATCTTTTACTGACAAAAGCTTGCAGGTTGCAAGAGTGATAGTAAAGAATGAGAACTATGAAATAGATACTCAATGAAAAAAATGGTTATACCCATTTAGGAAAATTTACCTCTTTGGTTTGTGTAGTCACTGAAGATGGTTTCACTTGCATGATAAAAGTATATTTTGATATGTAAGTTATCAGCCAGTGCAAATAATACATTGTTCCCTTTGCAGTCAGGATTTGAAGAGAACTCATAGAAATATTAGGAAGATGCCAGTACTAGGCAAGTGAGCTTCTGAACAAATCACATTTGGTTAAATCGCCTCTCTTAGTCACTTCAGTAATAGCTTGGCGATACACTGTGCTGCTTTATTCACAAAAGAGGCACATCACTTTATTCTCTCCCTGGTCCTTTGATTCTCAAGTTTGGGGGAAAAAAAAGCCCACCACAAATGACATTTCTTGAGACTGATTCCCCACTGCTTCCCCAGTGCCATAACAGGAAGAAGGAATCAGAGCTTTTTTCTTCAAAGCAGAGATTTTATTCCTGGTCCCCAATAGTAAAAGCCATTTTACAGCTTTTAAAGGAGGTACGTTTGCACCCTAAATGAACACAAAACACGACATATAAACTAATGCTTGAAAACAAAGTGAGATTTGGACAATGAATTCTGTTTGACAATGCATGAGATTGAAGGGACCCCAGAAGAAGAAATCAAAAAGCTGCACTATTAAGTCTACAGAATCTCTGATGCAATTTTTCCAGTCTAAACATAAAGGCTTTGTACCATGCAATACAATATGAAAAGGCATTCACTTGCATCCATAAATCTACCTGAAGAACAGCATTCAGTCTTGGAGCTAGCCTGGGTGTTAATCTGCAAGCATCATGATCTCCCATCTGGAGTGAGCACAGAAAAGCATGAGGGTAAAGGAGACTGCTGCTTTCACCAAGGGTTATGGGATAGTCTTGCTGCCCTCCTCACTGCCTCTGCCCGGGAATGCTGGAAGGAATTGAAGGCTATCAAACAGCAGGGAAGTGGGAAAACCACCATCCAGATGAGCCTTTGCTGTCTGCTGACATTTTTTTTGTATTCACAGGAAAGCTGATGGGAGAAGAAAACTTTAACTTTCCATTAGCAGTAATATGCCATTGAAGATAATCATATCTCCAGCTGTCTTCACTGTGCATCACTGTTTTGCTGACTGAAATGCAGTATGTGCTGTTGTATTGGTCTTCTCCAGACCTCATTCCAGAAACACATTTACAGTTAATAACCCTCAATTATCTGTGATAAAAATGTCACTTGTATTATTCATACTCTTGTCAAATTAACATAACTGTATTGTATCACCTCTTCATCTGACAGTTTTTTCCATCTTTACGTGTAGAAAAAATGTTTAAAAATAAACATGCTACTGAAGTAAGGCTAAATCTGAAGTAGTGAGTACAGAAACGTACCTCTGCCAATGGCTACCAGGATCAGCTCAAGATTTCTCAAGATATGTGGTTGCATATTTCATAGTGACTCCACTATTGAAATCAATTTGTGGGGATTTAGGAGGAAGGTTTCTCCAACTGTCTGTAGTGGAAATATAACAGCATAGAAATAGAAATTGTAATTTAGAAGAGATAAGGGATGAATTAAAAGAGATTAGTGAATTTAGACAGCACTGCTGGTCAAAAAAGGAGCTGAACATACACTGCAAAGATCTCTGTCATCTATTTTGTGCATGTGACTTTATGTTTACATTGTAAAATTGAGTTCTTAACCCTTCTGCTCTTTAACCATTTCATTGTAAGAAGCAAAGTGAGGTGAGACTTGTAGGTGATACCTGACAAGCCAGTGCTGTTTCAGGGCTGTTCCTGACATGGATCTGACTGTCCTCCCAAACGGCGGGCTGCAGTTTCCATCTCATGCTAGTCCATGTAAGGAGAGCAACTCGTGCCAGGCACCACAGATGGGTCAACAGCTGGCATATGTGAGCTTTGTGTATCACTGAGTATTTCCCAGCCAACCAGATCACTTTGGAAATTGTTCAGGGAAGACATTAGAAAGCTGTCCAGTGCCATTGATAATGAGAAGAATAATGTTCCACAGAAGACTTGCTGCCAGAGCAAAACATTGGCATGTGATAAATATCACAAAACTTGCAACTTTTTCACAGCTAGCTCACCAGCCAAATGTTACCCTCTTCCAAGGAGGCTCTCACAGCTGTTTTATAAAAATAGAAAAATATAGTCACTGACTATAGTCACTATAAACTCCCTCTACAACTGGCTCAGTACTTGAACCAAATCCAATAGTAACACTCAGCCCCCAAACCTGACCCCATGTCTTAAGCTGCTGTCAGTTTTGATAACATTCTCCAGCTGAGAGTAGGAGGGCACTTGCTGTGAAATTTAAACAGATACCAGGAGTAATGTTCTACGTGAGTTCATGGCTTCTTTTGAAACCATAATAGTTCTTGACATTTTCTGTCACTGACTCAGGACACGAAGGCAGAGGAGGGGGACATTATAGTTCTAAGGCCATAAAACACTGTCAATAACTTTTCTTCAGACAGGTAACATTCACAAGAAAAACCAGAAAATCCAAAGTTCTCAGTCTTCGCATGTGAAATATTGAAAGATTATATAAGGGACTACGGTCTTCAGGCCCAATTTTTACTCATAGTCTATTAGTCACTGATGAAAAGATAACAAAAATCCTATCCAAATATTTGGAAATTGAGGCTAATGAGGGGTGCTAGTGTATGCATCCACCACACCACATGCTCAATGCAATTCCTCACAAAGCCTGTCTAGGGTCCAAAGGCCTCTTCCAAATAAATCTTGGGAAGTCTTCTCTGACTCAGGTCTTTACAAAACCCAACTACAGTTCAACAGATGAGTCACTGTCATCACTTTTTTTCATACTGACCACCAACATCTTGCTTGTTGTTGTACTGCACTTTGCTGCATTACTCACTTGCTGCTTGCATTTACAATACTTTCCTCAAAGCAAGAGCCAGCCGCCTGTGTATATTTGTGTAGTACCTTGCACAGTGGAGCTCTGGCCTCTAGGTGTTACCATAATATAAAGAATAAACAAAATCTCTGTTTTAGGATAACCATACATTTTCCAAGCATAAAGGTTTTGTGTTAGTAATTTAATTAATGACCATCATTTTTCATAAAAAGCAATAGCAGGGTGCTAAACCAATATTAGCCATAGAAATGTACCCATAAACACTTATTTCATGCTATTTGGAAGTCTCCTTTTATCACAGATATTTTTTTTCAGGTGAATAGCATGGCAGTGGAAATTGCCTGAAGTATTAACAGAGCCATGATATAATTGCGAGGGGCTGAGACAGAGTGTTCTGCCAAAAGGTTCTGAACCCCAGAACTTGCTTTTCCCATCCTTCCACAAAGCTAGAATTAGTTGACCTTTAGGTCATGCTAAAAAGGACACCCTTTTCTACAAGGCTCTTCTGGGAAACCAGGATGAGTGGCTTGTGTTGGGTGGTGAGCAAAACCTTGTTTTCAGTACTTTCAGAAGTCTTTTATATTATGCTGCTGATTTTGATTTTTTTTTTTTACTTCACATGCTTTCTTTGACTTTTGGATAGGCTTGTTTTTTCACTGAATCAAAATAATAAATAATGATGCAGTAGACCACTGTTGAAACTACAACACTAACAACTCTTATAACAATTTTAGTAATTTCTGAACAGTTTGTTTCCAGGAGAAATAGATGGTAGGAGGAGGAAGGGACAGTCTGTCACTGTTGTGGAGCACAATTTTCCTTGGATTTCCTGCCAGGACTGACACTGTAGCCACCTCGTGTTCATGTAGTGGACATCACAGCAGTAGTGCTACCCAGAGCTGCAGCAGAATCTGCATCACTTCTCTTAGCTAGAGCTCATATTACACACCAAGGAAATTCAGGAGAGAAATCTCAAGAGGCCAGTTCCATAAATAGCTTAAAATTGTGACTTTTGCTATGGTTTAATATGAAAAGCGGTCTGATTCCAGGAAAGCCACAGCTTGTCCTCAGTTCCTAATAGTATGAATGGGACTATTTTTTCAGGTTTTCTCTGGGTCCTGAGACTGGTTCAAGTTTCTCTAAGGTGGCTAAAATCAATGCAGTGGTATCAGTTGTGCTGGACGAAAACAAAAATTTCCAGGTGCAGTAGATATCCTGCCAATATTTATTTGTAAACAGATTTCAGTTTAGGACAAATTATTTTGTTAGGAAACCCACAGTCAATATGTTTAACACTACAAATCCTAGAGTATGTTGTGGTGTGTAGGCATCCACCTTACTGAACAGCTGATCAGAGAGCGAGCCAGGTAGAAGAGTCCAACATCATAATTTTGTGTGATCTAATGCCAAAACAACATCTATAAAATATAAGCTCTGAAATTATTTTTTTTTTTCTGGATTTTTTGCCTTGGAGCTTGCCAAGATGAGTGTTAGTGCTGTCCTATCCAAAGACAGGGAAGGTTTTTCCTTGTGGATAAACTAAACACTGTCTAAACTGGTTTGCAATTCCTTTATATAAGAGACCTTCAGAATTCACTTTTTGTCTAGGCTTTTCTCTGATCTAGGACAAAGCTGCCTGTTACTTTCTAAACATTACTTCAGTGTAGCTAACACTCACCTTAGTGGGAATTACATAATTCAAAAATACATCATGTCCCTGTTTTTATTCATTATTCAAGATAACAGACAGAGCCACAGAGTGCTTGGTGGGAGTCGGGATTTCACGGGCAGTGGAAAACTTCTGTCCCCGACCTCAAGAGAAAGAAACTCCTCTGAAAGTGCTTCCTTCCTCTAACACAGTGTTTAGAGTATCTGAACACAGCCAGGGAAGTTTTCTAGGTTTTTATTTGACATGTACTGTTTCTCAAGTTTTTTCAAAAGTTTCATTTTCTTCACTCAGTGTTTGGAAAAAACAAGAAAGCACCACTCACTCCACTATTTCTCTCTTTATTATGAAGTGTGGGCCCTCTGCTTTACTAAGAAAGCCATGCAGAACCCTTCAAACCCCAAAACAACAGATTTTTGAATAGAGCTGTTAAAAAAATAACCTTATATATCATCATGCCACCAGAAACATTAGGCAGAAGATCTGAATTTTTAATCCAAGTAATTGAACTTACAGATTTTTACGGTGTAAGCACAACAATATCCAACTGAGGAAGATCTGTCTGCAGAGTCACAGAGACATTTTAGACAAGCAAAATATATTTATACTTGGTGGAGTACTTAAAAGTTCTTAAAGTGGCAAATCTAAACACAATCAGCTACCGCTTGAATAAACAGCTGAAAGCCAGGCTCCCTCGTGCCATGTATCTAACTCCTTCAGAAATAGAAATATTCTACTTCAGATCTGAACTACATAAATGAAGGGCATGATTCAAACGCTGTGCTTTTAAGCCAAATTATCTGCAAATAAATCAAGCATCATGATGAAATAAAAGTACACCCCAGCAGATTTCATTTGCTTAAATTCTGTTGTTTGGTGAAACCCTAATTAAAATGGCACAACTTACTTATATAGAATAAAGTCTTTGTTATAGGAAATGTCTTATCATGGAATTATAAGAGGATCATTACTTTTCTCCCATCTCTTTTCAGTGTCATTAAAGGACGCAGCAGCTCCAGGGAGCAGGAGTGGAGAAACCTTTACCAGACTTCTAGACACCCTACCAGACAGTACCTTCCTCTGTAAAGATGAGCTGGTCTTGTATCACTTCACAGTAAAGCTGAACATTTTCTAAGAACAAAAAACACCCCTGCTCAAGGCATTTTCTTAGACACACATTCCAGCGTAAGTCAAGCCTCAGGGCACGGTGTGAGTTTGTTTCTCAAGAGGACAGAATTCATGAAAAGATAAAAAACTAGAGAGAAATATAAGAGCATAGCACTCCTCCCACATCATCAAGAACCAGCCTTTGCTTCAAACAAGGATCAACAAATCCCTGTGTGAGCAATGAGAAAAATTATAAATTTACCACAGGGCAATAAAATAAACTGCAATAGTAACTATTCCTACTGCTCAGAAAATGTTAGGCTGGATGGTTTTGGTAGTGGATCTGAACAAGACATTAGTTTCTAGTGCTTTTAGCTACTAAAGGCTGGCAAAACATTATGAATTTATCTGAAATAAAAACAAAGATTAAGTTCATTCTATGACTTGTAACATGGCAGTGGAGTTTGACTTCTTCATAATTCTCTCTTTGCCTCCTTCTGTCCCTTTCCCTTGGACAGTAAAAAGTGTTTTGGGGAATTGGAAGTCCCGTTAGCCTTGTTTGCTTCTGTATGAGAGCATAATCCCTATGATTTCAAATATTGTCTTTGGGACTTGGCAATTTTGAATGCATCCATGAGCACAAGTAAATTTTTAGACGGCTGAAACTTATAGGGGAAAAACCAAAACTAAAACCAAACCAAACAAACAAATTTAAAAAAAAAACTTAATGGGAACAATAATGAGTCCAAAAATAAGAACTTCAAGCATTTGGGTTGCCAGAAGACAAAAAATTATATATTCTTTTATTATTTCAAAATCAAAAGAACATATATCCAAGCCTCTTCTCTTAAGTTTTTATTTTTCGAAGAAAATAAACTTTTTTAATTATCTTCTAAGCATAGTAGTTTCATTTCAACACGAATAAAAAAGGAATTCAAAAGCTATGATATTAATAACACTTTTTTACCGCAGGTTGACCAAAATTGTAGATTTCAAGGGTTATTTTGTATTTTATGGATGTATTTAGAGACCTTTTTCTTTTTCCTGTTGTTGCAAATAGACTTTGCTTGCTTAAATTTCATGTTTTATCTAATTACCTATTAGCTGAAGTATTTTGCTACATTCTCTATTTTCTTTCCCATTAAAAACATATACAATGTAGATCCCTCTGATAGTTCACACAATCTACCCAGTAGATCTCCCAGAGACCTACAATGGTAGGAGTCACTTCCACCCATGAGGCTGATGGTGTCCTGGAATGCCCTGGGGATTGGGTCAGGGACTCCTGTCCCTCTCTGGGTTATTGGGATTTCCCTACCTGACACGGTCCCTCTATGCTCCATTCTGTGTGTGGGAACAAGATTCTTGTCACACATCCTAACAATACTTAGTGTAAAAGGATGGCTGGGTGGGGTAACGGTCCAAAAACTCCTGCTCTGGGTGGAGCTACTCTTCAGTCACATTCATGCCCTCTTCTGGTTACATCTCTAAATCTTTAAGCATTTGAAGAATGCTTTCTCGTGTTTTGTTGCTTAGAAAATGACTGTTGCTAAAACTGATTTATCATTTTAAACAAAACAAGACAAAATATTTTTTTTAAAAAGTATTTTCTGTGTTTTTTTCTTCCTTCTTGAAAATGTTCGTCAATCAATTCAGAAAAGAGAGAGTAGGTGAAAAAGTCATGTCCACTGTCAGAGATTTTTTCAGTGGCTGAAGTATCAGAAACAGATGGCATCTAACCTGACAAAGTTATGAACACCTTTGGTTGGTGGGCTGTGGGCATATTATCTTCTGTCACAAAAGATGTACCAGCCTGCTCTACATCAGTCTTGAATAGATGATTTTTTTTGAAATGTATCTACAACACATTGTGGGGTAACAGTTACCAGTCACATTTTCGTATTTCAAGCTGAAGCTTCTTTTACTGAAAATTTCCATTTTTGCAGATTTTAATTTCTGATAATCCCTCTTGTAAAATCCATGCTCTGATCCTCTATGTTTACCAGTCTCCCTGCTGGAAATGGCTACAAGCACAGATGTTGCAGTGCTGGTGTAATTCTTCTGTCAGATCTAAAAAGAAATCTTGTTTCTTCTGCTTTGGCAAAACTACAGCAAATATTGCAGTGTCTGGCTACCGAGCCAGGAAAATGAGAAGTGGTTTGCTGCGATAGAAAATGAGAATTGCCCGCTGATGAAGGCAATCACTGACCAGCTACAGAGAGCAGAGCAGTGCCCCTGGGCCTCTGAAACTGCTGAGAGTTCACAGTAATTCAAACTGAGTTATCAGCAAAACCATGAAAATTTTTCCATATAGAAAATGGCTGGAGGCCCTACATGGCCAGTTCTGCTCAGGAACAGCAGCACAACAAGACAACCCCAAATTTTTCACCAGCTCTTTGCATTAGGTTTAGATTGAAACTCTTTGCCTTTGTCTAACAGTCTTGTTCATTCATCTTTTTCTTAGCTTGTTCAGCACTTGAATAAGGATCATTAATTGCTGTATTTATTCAGGAGCTATGGTTGCACTGTGGACCTGCTGAAGTAGGGTAACACCTTTTTAGACAGACACAGAGACTGAGGTTTTTTAAAGTATTTAAAAAATAAGGGTGGATTTTCTGTAGTTCATTTCTCTCTTCTGAATCTTGGTTGGCAACTGATAAGCCAAGAAACAAAAGCAATCAATCAAAACCCGCTAATGCTTGCTTGTTTCTTGAGTCCTTTAGCCACTTCAATGACAGCATCCCCCTTTGGAAGGAAATGATCCCTCTTACACATATAGCCATATTTCAGTATTCTTCCTGCATAGCTGCTAGTATCAGCAATGCTGTTCCCAGATAAGACATTGTACTGTGCCATGAGGGATTTGTGCCATTATGGGAAGTCATCTGTATTTGAATGACAGAAGTTACTGAACTCAAAATTGAGGGTTGATGTGCACAGGGTGTGTATAAACAGAGTTAAATATGACAGATTTATTACAATTTTTTATTTTTCATTGTAAAAATATCAGCCAGCTAAGCTTTCCACACACTTTTCCTTCACACCCTCAATTGTCAGGTAACAAAAATAACAATTTTTCTGATCAAGTATGACAATATTACAATTATAAATTAGGACACATATGATTTAATCTATCTCCTGATGCCAAGTAGAAGCTGTTTTATCTCCCTTTAAATTGTAGACAAAATTTGTGTTTGGTTCACACATAATGTGTGCTTCTTTCGATCAAAACCTAAGGCATTTCTAATTTTGTCTATTTACTTTCATCACACAAATAAAAACTTTTCTACATTATTTCAGCATTGAATTTGTATTGAAAAACCTGTTACTTCTTTGTGTGACACCCATTTGCTCTTGGGTAGCAATACTTCTCTATGAAATTTTAAAAAAAGGATTTGCTCACCAGTGAAGGGTGAAGGATCTGCTCAATTATATAAAACCGTTTGAGATTCCAAAGATTCTCATGGGAAAAAACAAATTAAATAACCCCATAGGTCCACCTGGGTCCGTGCCCTGTCTTACAATCTTAGTCAAAGACCATGTTCAGAAACTGGTTGCAATGTGCATCTCTTTATTCTTTTCACTATTTTTTCACTCTTTTCATTACACAAAGTACGCACATTGCAAGGCTTGAGCCATGATCAAGGCTACTTGCATTCATGAGAATTAATATCAACCACTGTTTACTGATGTTAGAGGCACTACTTCATTTTATGTAATATATGCTGATGTGTGTCTACCATGCCATGTTTTAATAGATGTTTCCATACACAACCATTAATAATCATTTAACGTAATTTTCTGATACAGCCTGGGGAATTATTGACCTTAGTTCATGCAATCATTTTTTTTAATAATAGATTTTGCAGATTTTCTTTAGTGCAATAGAGTAGTTGATTATAATAAGTCTGCAAAATCTGATGATAACCTATCCTATTACAGAAAATGGCTGATGGACATGGTAAGACATCAACTCCAGCAGAAGCTCTTCAGTGATTGAAGTGGAGGGAGGAGGGAGGGAAGAAGTGTTCAATGGAAACAAGGACTCATTGCCAAAAAAACAATGTAGAAGAATAGCATATGATGGAGGGATAGGCACAAAAGCCTACAGCACAAAATGAAAAACAGCTGGAAGAAAACATAAAATGCAATCAGGAAATGCTCTGAAATGCATTAGATGTAATAACAGGATGAGAGAAAGAAGGACGTGTTAGTCAAAGGGAGAGGGAGAGCTGTTGCAGGGGACAGGGAAAGCCAAATGTTCTTCCTTCAGTTTGGTTGCTTTATCCTATGTAGAGGGGTTAGCTCAGATCAGTCACTTACCATGGTTAATATTGATAACAAGGATAAAGAGAAGAGGTAATATTACAGAAAAAAACTGATCAATGATATTAAGATGGCTTAGATTTTTCAAGTTATTCCCTGATGAGAATCAGTTAAGGCAACTGGTTTAGGCAGTATTCTTAGATGACTCCTAAGGACCCAGTGGACTGAAAAAAGGCAAACAACCAGTATCCATTAGAGGAAAAGAGAGGGAGTAGAGAGAAGAAAGCTTAGAGGAGGTATAAGCACAACAGAACATGTAATGTTGATGCCTGTAAAAGTAATAGGAGCCATGTTATTAATCAGTTTGCAAGAACCTCAAGAATAATCAAGTAATAATGAACTGCCAACATTTGTTAGTCATTGCCAGGTTTTATTCAAAATGGTCTTGTTTCCTATCAATATTTCAATATTAGGACAAATTTACTAGAAGACACAAGAAAAAGTAGATGCAATCTCTTTTGACTTCAGTAACATTATGTTTGTTATCAAACTAAAGCTAGTTTGATAGTAGATCGAGTAGTCCTATAAGCATTAAAAAAAGAAAAAAAAAAAACAAAAGCAAAATCAACTTGAAAAACTGAGTTTAGTTACTGAGTTTAGTCTCAAAGTAAAGAGAGCATTTAGCTCACACAATGATCTCACCTATTTGATATTTATTATCCAATTACTATTTACGATAATATAAACAATGGAACAGGAAAGTACATATCTTAAAACTGGGCATAACACCAAAACAGAAAACAAAGACTTTGGAAGTGGGATAAGAATTCAAATTATGTTTATAAATTGAAGAAACTATCAATACAATAAGTTCCATAATTACAAGTGTAAAGGACTAATCTAAGTGGAAAAAACCTCATATAAAAATTTATGTTGGGCAATAACTATCTTGAAAACTGCAGTGCAGAAAAAATTCTGACACAGTGGAATGCACACATCACAAAAATAAGTGCTGAAAATAAGACAAATGACATTTTAAGATGCATTCTTTAGTATAAGTTTTGTGTACAAAACAAAAGGAAAAGAATTACACCTCTTCATTCGACCCTGTTAAAGCTTCCAATGAAAGGTCATATCCAGAATAATTGGAGAAAAAAGTGAAATGCAAGAATAAGAGTCTTAGAAAACAAGATCAGTGCATAAAGGAAAAAAAAAATGAAAAGGAGAGAAGACTAGGAAAGGGATGATAAACAAAAGGTTATTCCAAATAGGAGAGAGATGTTTCATCATCTACAGCCATAGGGTTAGGAAACAAGCTGAGGGTCTAGGATAGACATAAGGAGAGGCTGTCCAAGTATAATAATATTTAAACAACAGGATATATGTTTTCAAAATTTTCACATCAACAATTCACAAAGAATTTCATCAACATCTGCCAGAATCTGTTACCCAACAGTAAGCATCAGCTGGGATCCTCAAACACAGGAGCATGACCTGTTTCTTTGTGGCTTGTGAAAAGATCCTCCTTGGGGTTTAGGAATCAGAACAGCACATTTGAATCCCCTAGTCATTTGCCACTGCATGATTCTTCTGTTTTCTGAAGGAAAAATATTATGAACATTTCTGCACTGATTCACCAAAACAGGGTTTCCTTTTCCCGACCATTTAGCAATCCCAAAGGCAGTACTCCCTGGTACTATGAAGCCTCCATTTACTGGGAAAAAGAGAAAAAGAAAAGAAATTATGACACTGAATTGAAAGAATGTATTGGGAAGACAGATAAGATCATTTCATCAATTTACCCACGTACTTCACACAGTCACTTCAGAAAAGCCCCTTGTCAACAGTAAGAACTGTGGGGTAATATTGGTTTTAATCCATAATTAATCTCAAATATGACGCTGTTTCAGAGAAAGAGGACCCAAACTGACAATCAGACAGTTATTTTATATGTATATGAGTAACTGGGCCAAAAATAGCCTTTTAGTAAAGAAGAATGCGTATTGTTATGGCATCATTACACTTCATTAATGAATATTTGTCTTTAAAACAATAACTGATGAGATAATAGGACTAAAGGGTCAAAAATAAAGTGGAAAAAAATCATGCTTAATAAATACATATATGCACAATTAATTTACAGCTCTAGAGAAAATTAAAACTATTTCTAGAGGAAATTTAAACTATTTCACTAACCTCCCCCTGCTCCCTGACAGGGAATACATGATGTTCCAGTTTTATGCATGATTTGTTTATTCATAATATTTCTTATTTTATATTTTTAACTGTGTTTTATACTTCCTCCCTTTGTGCTTTGACAAAAAGCTATCAGCCTAATAGTGTTTGGAACTGAGTAAATGCCAGGGAACAGATGCTCGAAATGAAGTTTAGGCAACTATAAATGCAGAACAGTATGTTAGCTACAGTGTTAGCCATTTAACTCTTTTTTGCCATCTGAGCCATTATTTAATTTTCTTTTTGATGCAGAAGTGTAGGTTATAGGGACTGGCACCATGAGGTGAAATGATGTGACCCTAACTGGGAGATCAGGATACAGCTCAAGCTGTGTGCCAGTCGACTGAAGCATATCAATATAAGGTAAGTGCTACAAGAGAGTTTTGTTACTTGCTCCATTTAGTTGATTTTGATTCCTGTGCTGAATGCCTATGACCCAGTGATACTTCATCAAAGTTTTTGACTGGACATTCCACAAGAATTAATTCAAAACCATTATATTTTTCCTTAATCTGCCATTGTCTCTTGTTTAGTTTCACATGTGCTGGAATCCAGTACTCTCTCTCTTGTCTTCCTCCCTTTTCACTTAAGAAAACAGATAAAAGAAAAACAGAGTATGCTTACTATAAAATACATCTCCAGCTAGAAACATTCCTCCTTTAATCTGTCAGCAGCTTTAGGCAGAGAGATTTTGCAACATATCTTGAATAACTTTTGTTCACCCAGATACTGTGAGGGCAACTTTTCCAACTAGGGATCTTCTTACATAGTTTCTCTTTCCTGTGAGTTTTTATAGAGAGGACACAGATGAAAAAAAGTCTAGTTTTGCACTGCTACACAAACAATTATTTTAAAATGTCCAGTTTACCCACTTCAGCATTTGTGTCCTATCAGATGCTGAAATGAGCTGATATATAACCATTTCTAGTCTGGGGTTAGGCTTGTGTGGCTGCTTTCTTCTATCTCACCTTGATGCAACTCATTAGAAGCCCAGTCAAGCTATTTTTCCAACACCATTTTTTCAGTCTTAGGGAGATATAACAGCTGCAAAGAAAGAAGATAAATAATGACAGAAGGCAGCTTTAGAGGCAACTCCTCTACTGTTTTTTCTTTTATAAGATGTTGATGAGACAACTTTGAAAACTGAAAACTGACTCAGTTTTATCCTTCTTGGGGATTTCAAAAGAGCAGTAGAGTTTCGTGACTATCAGGTGGAAAAAAGCAGACACTATTTCCACAAAATTATGGGTAATATTGCTGGTTTGTTGTTATGGGTTTGGTTTTTTGCATGCTAATCCAAGCCCTTATATCTTTCCACTAAGTGGATCTATTGGTCCACCTATAGAATTCTCCTCTCTCAAAAATTGTCCTTGTGAGAAACAGATACCATAGATCACAGAATATCCCAACTTGGAAGGGACTCACAAGGATTGTCAAGCCTAGCACATAAGTGAATGGCCCACACAGGGATCAAAACCACAACCATTATTAGCACCATGCTCTGACCAGCTGAGCTGATCTCAGGGTGCTCATCCGCTTTTAATAAATTTTTCATGCATCTTAACATATCACTCCTAACCATTCCTAGACTGCCATCCCCACAGGACAAGTCACACAGCAGCCTACTCCTTTTCTTGCCCAGGACAGAAGCAAGCCTAGGATGAGGATCCAGAGAACTAGAGACCAGTGTTGTATATACTGTGCATCATAACTTTCTAATGCTCTTTATCCATCCATTTATCTCTGTAGGAAGACACACATTGAAAAGGGCTTTGCCTTCCTATTCCCTTCTTTTCAGGCCAACAATTCATTATAGACTCTGCCATATGAAAAAAGCAGGGGAGACGAAATCCTCAGCTGAAGAAGAATCTGTACTGTATGAAAAGAGACCATCCATTACAAAACATGAGGCACCTTATTACAATTTTCCAATTAAAAGACAGGTGCAGACTTTGTACCTGTTTAAAGAAATTAGCAAAAAAGGTATCTGGTAAAACACATCCCCCAAAAACATGTCCACATTTTGTCCAGCTGCTAGAAGAGGAACTCATCTATAAAATTCCTAGTAGAATGGTGAAAGAAGGATCATCCTGTAAAAAGATCCCAGGGGGTAGAAAAAAAAAAATAATAGTTTTTCATCTGTGTTTAAGTGAACACAGAGAGGTGGCCATTCTTCAAATTCAGTGATAAAACAGCTGTCTCCAGAATCAGAGACCAGAGTCTTAGAAACAGAATACAGAATGTTAGATGTGTTCTACATTAAGAAAATAGTTGAGATTGGACACTGAATTTATGTTTTAAGAATAAAACATATGCAGATTATAACTCAACCACACTGGCAGGTTTGGATACTATGGGCAAGAATGCATTAATTTATTATATTTTATTATGGATATGTTGTTTGTTGGTATTATTTATCTCTTAGATCAGTAACAAAGTGAGAAAATAATTTTGTGAATGATGTAGGGATATGTAGCAGCTGGTTTTAGGTGCTGCTTCTGGTCTTGCAATTCGGAGTAAGTTACAGCTTCCAGAAGCAGCTCTAACAACAATAGCAGCAGTAATGAGAGGCTGCTAAATTGGCTAAAATTTGTACAAAATTTTCAAGTAAAACGATGGATTCCCTTGCATTTTATTGAAACCGTTTCACATAAGTTACTTCATTCAGCCTAATTCAGTTTATATCCATCAATTTTGCAGTTAATTAATGCTTCTTTGGTCATAGACACAAAAAAAATCCATAAACCAATAAATCAATTTAAAAGAAAAAAGTAAATAAAGTCTTCAAATGAATGAAAATATAATTTGCATGAACCACAATCCTGATAAGCAATGTGAAGAAAATAAAGAGATGTGTTTCTGCTTCTATATAGGATCTTCTCAATCTAAGAATGTGGATGGACTTCTAGCAACCACATGACACAGAAAGGAAATTAAATTGGGTGTCACAGAAATTTAAATATGTGAACATGATCACCACTTGCTGTAATTTACATCATGCAAATCTGTCTAAATTTCAGCAAAACTCAACCAAATCATCAGCCAAGTCCCAGACCTGGGCACACCCAGGACTGGCTTTCCCTGCCCAGCCCCCTTGTGCTTCCGTCACCCCTGTCCATGGGCCAGGATCCTATTTTGGACCCCTGGGACCACGGCCTCCTGCCCCAGCAATGCCACAGCACAGACTGTCCCACCTACATCTCCTGAACTAAGTACTTCTCTGTGAGTAGGGTAAGGGAAGAAGCCTTACTCAACACATCTTCATTAACAGCCCAATTTCATACACTGCAAGAAATGACATATTAAAGGAACTCCAAGCAGGGATGAAGAGGAAAGGGAGTTCTGCTGCTGCTGAAGCTTTTGCTAGTGGAATCCACACTGACAATCCAATAGAGACTCTAAACAAATAAATAAATTGAAACTACTGTTTACATCCCACACCTAAAAGGAATTTTCCCATGTAAAGGCTGAGACAACTTGGCCAGGAGGCTTTTTTTGAGCACCAATTTTTCATGTTATTACTGCAAGCTAAAGAACATAAGAAAGGAAGAAGAAAAGAAAAAAATTAGGAGTGCTAGTAACTATTTGGTGGGGGAGTGTTAAGCACTAAAATCATGTCAGGAAGAATTACAATATTAGTTTATCACTTTGGGATACTTCTGAATGTAAAAAAAAAAAAAGTGTCATATCTTTAAAAGAAAAGTGAAGTGTTTTTAATCTATGACTGAAGGTACTGAAAGATATAATTATTTGCCTCTCTTTGCAAATTTGTTCTACAAAAGGAACAGTTTCACAGAGTCTACTTAAGCTCTCACTTCTTTTATTATGTTCTTCTCTTCCTGTTTCATCTCTCCCCCATATTACTCCACAGTACTATTTATCCCTCCCCCAGGTCTAAGAAAGTGACAAATTTTGATACCATTTTTTTTGTCCTGTGTTGTAGTTTTTTTCACTTTTGTTACCTTATTTTCCCTTCATTTCCTTAACTCCTTCCCTCTAGTCTTGTGCATAATTTCCAGCTCCCTTCCTGGATTGTCTATTTTTTTCTCCCTTTTCTCTCAATTCTTTGTATTTGTCTTGCTAGAACCCAAGTTCTGATCACCTTTCTGCATATTTTGACTTGCTTCCTGATTTCTTATTTTCTTGATCATGCCCTTCATCTTCCCAAACTCAAGAAATCAGGCAAGGAAGGTAAGGGTTCAGCATGGCTGAGTCAAATTAAAGGGCAAGAAGCAAATGCACAGGCAGTGGAAGTAAGGACAGGTATCCTGGGAAGGGTATAGGGACACAGTCCGGTTGTGTAGGGGTGGTGTGAGGAAGGCCAAGGTGCTGCTGAATTTGGCAAGGGATGCAAAAAATAACAAGAAGGGCAGGTATGTCAGACAGAAGGGGAAGGTTAAGCACCCATTGCCCTTCTGCCCTGCACCCCCACCAATAAAAAAAGATGGCAAACTGGAAACAGTGAATGAGGAACTGGATGAGGTACTCAACAAGGTTTTCGCCTCAGTTTTCAATGGGAACCTCTCTTTTCACACCTCTCAAGTGACTGGAATGCAAGAGGACTGGGGAAGCAAAGCACTTCCCACTGTAAGTGAAGAACAGGTTCATGAGCACCTGAGGAATCTGTACATAAGTACAAGGGAGGTGGTGGGATGCATGCCAGAGTCCTGAGGGAATTGGCTGATGGCATTGCCAAGCTATTCTCCATCATATTTGAAAAGTCATAGCAATCAGGTGAAGTCCCAGGTGACTGGAAAAAAGGAAACATGGTACCCATCTTTAAAACTGGTAGAAAGGAGGACCCTGGGAGCTACTGACCAATCAGCCTCCTCTCTGTGTCCAAAAATATCATGGAATGGATACTCATTGAAGCTGTGCTAGGACACATGGAGGACAAGGAGGTGATTCAGGACAGTCATCATGGCTACACCAAGGACAGGCCTTGCCTGACCAACCTAGTAGCCTTCTGTGATAGAGACTACATCAGTGGACTAAAGAGATACAGATGTCTCCTGTCTGGATTTCTGAAAGGTCTTGGAGACAGTTTCCCTACAACATCCTTCTCTCTAAATTGGACAAGGAGGGATTTCATGGGTAGAATATTTGGATGAGGAATGGTTGGATGGTTGCCTCCAGAGGGGAGTGGTCAATTGTTCAGAGTCCTGACAGGTGTCAGTGACAAATGGTGTCCCTCAGGGGTCTGTTCTCGGACCAGCGCTATTCAATGTCTGCGTCAATGACAGACAAAAGGCTGGGGCAACCTCCCACATGGGGTACAGCATCCAGCTTTTGGGTCCCCAGCAGAGGGAAACATGGACCTGTTGGAGCAAGTCCAGCGGAGGGCCATGAAGATGATTAGAGGGACAGAACACCTCCCTTATGGGGAAAGGCTGAGAGGTTACATGGCCTTTTAAGCAACCTGGTCTAGTAGAAGGTGCCCTGACCAGCATGCGTGTGTGGTGGGGTGTTGTCCTTTCCAGCCCAAACCATTCTGTCATTCTCCATCTTTAAAATCATTAGGCCTGATGGAAAAAGTGTAAAATACTGGAAATAGAAAATTCATAACCTGTACAAGACCTGTCTGTCTATCCCTTCCTCTGGCACAAGATAGCTCTAGTTATCAAGGGATTTTTTTTTTTTTCCAAAGGAACCTTCCTCATCCATCTCCTACCCATGGGATAAAGAGAAGGAAACCTCGTTGTTATTAGAAAGATAGAACTGCTTTTGTTGCCCCAAAAAGCAAAGCAAGAACATATGCTTGGAAACTGTCTCAAGTGTTGGTGTTCCTCCTGTTTGCAATAGCATCCATAGTCCCAGAAATTCCTTCAGGGGTCAGGATGACATTTTCAAAATTATCTACTGTTGAATCCTTACTTTTACTTGTTCTGAGAAAGGTGAGTTATATTATATATAAGCAAGACTTTTTTTGGCTGAGTGAAATTGTCTAACCCCTTTAGAAAAAAAGCAAAAAGAGGAAGAAGGGGCCAAACATGCCTTTCTGAAACACTTCAGTTTTGGGCAGAGCTAAAAAATTAGAGAAGGTAAATGTTTCCTGGGGGAGCAATTCTACTACTTAATATCAGTAATCAATCACTCACAAGACCATTGTGTGGGCACTCTCAGCCCCAGCTTCCAGCTAAGGCCATCCAAACCCATCCCTGAAAGGAGTGCCTACTCCCAGCACAGGAGATTTTTTCAAGCTGCTCTGCACTGATCAGCCTCATTTTTATGGACTTCTTAAATGCCCATTCTGTCAGAGAGACCCCCCTTTTTAGAGCAGAGAAGGGTAGGCACCTGTGTTTTAATTGCTGGTCTGACCTGGCAGATTAATTTAAACCTTTCTCCCTCCTGAGAGTACCACACCATGAGAATACAAAAATATTCTCATTTACCTTCCACTTCATCACTGATATCAATGACAGACTTCTTGCTGACTTGGGGCTTGAATAAGCTGCAATGTAATTATATTACTGTATTTTATAGTGTTATACTTTTATATTCTATACCGTAATTATACAGCACAGGATTAATTGCATGCAAATGTGTTAGCACGTCATTAATAAGATTTATCACACATTCTTCCAAGTAAATTACAAGAAATGATCATAACATGGTAATGATGTGGTGTCATAGTTTTTTGGAAAGTCTAAATGGGAGGGTTAGGGCTTTTGTACAATCATTATTATGCTGCCTAATGCAAAACCCCAAGAGTTTTTTTCAGGAGAGCACATTCATTGCCACTGTTGTTCATTCAAGACCCACAGTCACTGCTGAAACAAATGTGTTCTCAAGTGCTGGCTTAGAGCAGAATTTTCTCCATACCAGGCCTTAAGCGCTCCATGTGTGTGCATATCTCTCTACAAGCCTGTATAACATATTGTACAACTTAGGCTTAATCTTGAACAGTCTACAGTCTCAGAAATAACTGAAAAAGCTTACATTGGTCTCTAATATTAAGAAATTAAAATTAAAGTATTTCATCTTCCTATAGTGCTTTAATTTCTACCGCAGATTTTCTACTGTGCCTCGCTGCTCTTCCTCTAATGCTGCTATGAGAAACACAGTCTTTTCAAGGCAGACATCGATTTTCCACGTACATAGGGAAGCCATTAAATAGCATGGAAACCATACCACTTAATATGGTTAAGTAATATAATTCTGCTAGTTAAGCTAGAGTAATAATAAGAAAAATGTACTATAAACAAAACAGGGAGCATGCCAAAATGGAAAGCCTGACACATGCTGTGTGGGGGTCTTCTTCACATTCCAGTCAACATATTTTAGCCCCTTGCAAGTCCACTGGATCATTCATACTGTAAAGTAGTAATTTAATTTCTCAAACAACAACGTAAAGCAAGATTTACTGACGTAACGGCTAGCAAAATTCTTAAGAAAATCCTTAATGTCAGTTCAGAGGAGGTTAACACCTGTGACAATTCATTAGAAATATGAGCTGCAAAGTCTGTGACAGCAGAATCAGATAATTTGTGGATTAAGGTAAGGACAGAACACACAGGTTTAACCCTGCCAACTTACGTGTTTAAATAGGTTCCACTTATAATTAAATTTCACACTGTTTCTGGCGGGAGGAAAAAAAACCAAGTAGCCTCTACTGTTCTTAATATACTTTTCACAAAAATTTGCAACTTTGATCAGCCTTGTCATTTCAGGCAGGCAGTAGTTTTTATATTGATTCGGGCATCAATCTGAACATATTTTTTTTATTTCAGAATTAGCATACCAAAAGTGTTTTATGAGTTATCATGCTAATATGCTCTATCAAAGACTAAATTAACATTTTACTGCCGCTAACCAGAGGCAATGCTTCATATACAATTCAGATGATGTTGCCAAACTTTTCACATTACCAGCTGTTTAAATTTGAGGGTGCTTAATATCTGTGGACCTAAAGAAAGATCTTTTGAAAATAATCTAACAAAGCCCCCCACAGTCCAGTTCCAGTATTCCCAAAGCTAATGAAGCCCCATACTGTTCCTGATCTCTATTGTGCTTCCTGTAATGAGGTAAAGCACAATGTTCCAAACACCATTATACAGCACCCTTTTCCATCTTCACCTTCCTTTCATTTTTTCTAACATTTTTTAATCTCAATGGTATTCTGAAAAAGGGTAGGAGAGCAGAAGAGAGGAGGGAACTGTTAACCTGCCGCATCTGAACTGCTTTCATTTCCTGGGAGTAAAAGATAATGACATAGTGGTAAGACTGTATTTTGGTGTTTTCCACCATCTTCACATGAACATTTTCTACCCTTCTTCTAAAGCAACCACCCAATGTCAACAGTTACCATTAGGCATTAGTGTTTTCCTGGCAAAATTCCTGTCTGCCACCACAGAGGTTTCCTATGGCAAACATCCCAGTTTCATCCTACCTGTAAATGCACAGATCGTGCAGAAAGTGCTGCTTGGCAGGGAGCAATCATTGATCATCATTCAAGCAAACTTGACTTTTTTGAGACCTGTATAACAAAATTCAGCATGACATCTGTGAAATTGTGGCAGCAGAAGTTTGTATCTTCTACAAAGAAGTAGAATTTTTGCCAGGAATCTGATAGCAACAGTTCAGGGTAGATGGAAGTTTTCACATTTTGTCTGAGAATGGCTTCTATCTATGATGAGGAACACAGCTATGCATTCTGCTTAGACTTAGAATAAACATTATCTAGGTTTAAATTCACACATAAAATGCCATTTAAAAGAACAAACTTTCATACGCGTTCAGAACAGATACACTCAGTAATAGAATTTAACACAGAATTCTAGAATCACCCTTACATAACTAATCATGACTTAAAAGTAATTAAATCTAGATAATGCCAAACTGCATTATCCAGGAAGTTGACTTGCTCCAAAGAATTACCTATCTCCTTTGTCACTTTTTGATACTCAAGAGTGTTGGAAAGGCTTTTCCATCAACGTGAGGATATCACCAAATTTTGGTAATGTCAGATCAGAGGTACCAAATTCCTGAGTACGGATATTGTCTCAATCAATGATGTAAAGAAATACCAGCTACAGCAATAATGACAAAGAACAAGAGCTAGGCTGTTCCTCAATTATTATTTGCATTCACTCTGGGATCTTCAGGAAGCCTGTACAAACTGGAGAAGAGCTATGTTCCCACCAAGTTGCTCTCTCCATAATCAAGCTGCCAGAATCCCCATTAACATCCCTCCAGAAATGTCAAATGTTTGGCAATAATTTAATGTTTAAGAGGCTAGGACTTCGATGCCACTTCCAATGTCTCTATCCACAAGCAAGGTCACAGCTCCTTAGCCAAACACCAATAATTCAATGCTGTCTGGGTGTCTGCTGTGATATAGTTGTCAAATAGCACCTGCGAGTTTAAAATCACATCTTAGCTGTATGTACTCTTAACTAATTGTGGATACATTTCTTCCTACAGAGGAGCTAAGATTACTTCCCCTGTCTCCTCTGGCTACTTTCCCGACCTATCATCACAATCTCAGTTAATCTGAGTTGATCCTCAGCCAGCTAATTTATATTTCTTCTTTGCTCTTCTTTGTGTACCGAGGTGTTGCATCATCCATCATAAGTGGAAGACAGAGATTTATAAATGTTTTCTTTATGAATAGATTAAAAATAAAAAGATTGCATACTTCCTAAGGGTGGGATTAATTTATTTTAACTTTTAGCGACCTGAAACCTGATCTGGTTTCCCATACCTCCACAAGAAAAAAAAAAGTTAAAAAAATTTTTATATATATATGTATATATGTATGTATGTATATATATGTATATATACATATAATTTTTTAAAAAATAGGTCCAGGTGGCAAATTATTTGACATAGTTCAAACTTATCCTGCTTTCAAAGCCTGTTTCTCTCTCTCTTCTCTGTGAGGACAGTCAAAGTGCCTAGCTCAGATTTGGTCAGATTTTTTTTACCCCAAAATTAGATCTCACACTAACTCCCAAATGGCCTCTTTTCTGTTTGAACAGAAGCAAAAACCAAAGCAGGGATGAGCCCTATCCTCACTATAATGATGGTTTTGAGAAAAAAATTATGTATACTCATCTCCTGAAATCTGTCTAAGAGGAAGAAAGACACTGAAAAACAAAATTTCATCCTGGTCTGATAAAAGGTACCACTAAGTCACTTAAAGTCCTTCAAAAGTAACAGTGTTGAAAGCAGCTGTAAGCTTTAAATCAAGTGAAAAAACATCTACTCCAAATCATCAACTACTCCTTACGCAAATGCTGTCAACCACCTCAATCTCTCTGGCAGAGCCTTCCTAAATTTTTACATTCCAGTGCTTCAAGCCCTCAGTTTTAGAAGCTATGTAAGAATTCACTTCATATTGAGGCAGGCTGTTATACCCTGAGGATGATGCAGCTTTTCATCAGCTTCCAGTTAGATTTTTTCCAAAGGCCTTCTAAAATCATGAGTTTACAGAAAGAGAAAAAGAAGAAAAACTGAACAAAATCCAAATACTTGCTTAATTCTTCAAAGAGATATGGAACCAAGGATACTTTTCTTACAATGAATAAATGATGTGTTTGAAAAATATAGCTTTTACTTACAAATGTTTGATATTCAGAGTTGGCTACTATTAGTGAGCATTCTCTTTTAGAACATAGATAGCATTTAAACCTCAAGAGGTGTAAACTTTTTCACCTGTCCTGGTTTAACAGTTCAAGAAGAGACATTGCTACTTTAACAATATATTTAGCCTTCTAGAATCAGAAGTATACAATGAAGAATTCACTGATCCAGGTGCTGTATGCTCACGTCAAAAAGTTTCTCTCTTTCTAGCTTTTCGATGCTCTGGGTGAATAAATGTGTTTTCCCCTTCTGTCAGCATCAAGGTATCTTATACCAATGGCAAGTAAGAAAAATAACTAAGAGAAAAT
Organism: Acanthiza pusilla; assembly: GCA_036630365.1. Classification (NCBI taxonomy): domain Eukaryota; kingdom Metazoa; phylum Chordata; class Aves; order Passeriformes; family Acanthizidae; genus Acanthiza; species Acanthiza pusilla. The sequence goes on from JAXCHO010000023.1 coordinate 29,805,453, forward strand.
TTTATTCTTAATATTTTGACTGTGACTCAACTTCTGTGCATTACAGTAAGATTTCCCAGAAAGTTGGTGTCCAACAATAAAAAAAACGAACCCCCCCCCCAAAAAAAAAAAGCCCCTAAAACAAAACTTATTACCTAACATGCCTTGCTGTTTCTTCTTTACTTTTAAGGAATGTATATGTCTTGGGGTGATTATAGTATCATTATAAAAACACCCCAAGACAGATACATTCATATCTTACCTGCAGAGAGAAATTTGAAGATAATGCCCACTCTCTGCACCTTTGGGAGCCCAACTACCATTGAATCTCTTGGCTTATATCTTTTCCAACACAGATTATAGTATCACTCTTGATCTAGCACTATGTAATTGCCATTCACTTATGAAAAAAGCACAAAAGTATTATTACAGCCCTTCACATGTAAGATGCAACACAACACACGGGAGATCAGTAACAAAGCATGCAGCATTTGACTAATGAGCCATGAGCCAAGGCTACTTATTCCATCATTAGGGTGAAAAAGTGTCAGAGTAACTCCATAATTTCTGCATCAGCTCGTCACCCAAAGTGCAAGGCAGCTTGTTGAAGCAATGAAGCCCAGAGTTCTGTTCCTTTCCAGCCTAGTGAACCATTTCTTATCAGTGTTGTGCTTTCAAAGATACAGCAATTTCTCTGCCTGGGAAAGAGGTAAATTTGCATTCTCAGAAAAAATCTGTTTTTTCATTAAGACACCCAAAAAAAAAAAAAAAAAATCAAACCCAAAACATTAATCAGGGTAGCACAATAGTGAACCCATTGCGAGTAGGGGATATTTAAAAAGGCTTTCTTTAACCGAGGAGTGCAAATATCCTGAGTGGTCTCTATAGAGGGAAAACATGCTCTCAAAGTGCATGTGAGAGCCGGCTCTGAAATGCAGGTGCTGGGACTTGCCCACTGTAGAAGCCTCTTGATTGTAAGTCAAATTTTCTTAAGCTCCCTGCAAGCTTGACCTTTTCTGGGTTGCATTGCCTTTGTGCTACTTCTTGTCCCCAAAGAGAGGAAAAGCTTCTACCTTTGACTGAAGCTAGCAACTCCTCTCCTAGGGAGTAGGGAAGAGAGAATCAGATGTAATTATTGGGAAGAACTTAGTTCATTTTTCACCCATCACATGGGAGCTAAGCCATTGCTGCAATTAGAGGTTGTTAGCTGTTCCCTGGCCAGTATAAACTAGCAACCAGCAGCTGCAGCTGCTTGGTACTACATTACACAGGAGAAACTGAGCTGCTGCTAGTAATAAATCAGCATAATTTAATTTTCATTTAATGTTTATCCTTTTTTCCTTTAGTAGCTAATAGTATTTTGATACCTTTAAAATATTCTTGTCTCTCGCCATAATACTCATTTTGATAAACTGCTACAGACACATGAAACTTTAGTTTTGAAAATACCCTTTTTTCCACAAACCATCCGTCTGCAGACCGCCACTGTATCTCCTCTAAGTTATAAAGTCATTCAATTACCAATATGTTGCTTGCAATTTTTGTTTCACTTGTGAAACTTCCTGTGACAGCTCAGTTTGGGGGGTGGGGGGTGGATTGTTATGTTTACAGTAAGAACAAACTGTAATTACAAGCTGCAGATATAAATATGCACCTCCAAACCGCACAGAAGGTGAGTTGCTTTAGCCATTAAAGTTATCCAGCAGTGTAAACATTTGAAGACTGTAATGACAGCTTGTTCTCATTTCCTTGTTTACAGAAATTGGACTCCTTCTGTCTGCTATCAATTAGCACATCCCAACACTTTGCAGGAATGTGGCTGTCAGTGACCCCACATTCATGTGTCAGGATAGAAGCCATGTGCGTCTGAATATCTGTCCTTGGCTTCCCTAAGCTTGATGACAGCTTGGGTTGCTAAAACCCTCAGTCTGGCACTTCACTGAGAAACAGCTTGCAAGAGCAATAATAATAATAACAACCTATCTTTATAATATGATAATATGTTTAGAATAAGTAGAATCTATTTCTAGCTGGAGAATGAAAGGCTACACTGGAACAAGATGGGCTTCAGCCTGATCTCTCTATCCAGTACCCAACACCTACACTAAGGCATCAAAAATAAGTCAAAATCTCATATTTTATTTATAAAAAGCCCAACTTTTTAAAGAATTGTTGGAAATGGAAGAAGAGATGTATCAATGAATATTTTAACAGCCTAAATAAATAAAGCATAAGTGATGAAATGTGGGATTAGGTAATTTTGTGTCATCTTTAAGCAACAGCTAAGGTGCCTGAAAACCTAAAAAGGAACAATCTATCTTTATGTCTTTCATGTAAAGTATTTTCTCCAATGTCTTTGTTCTGAAAATTTTCAGTAATTAAACTTATGCTTCCTATATTACTGTTTCCTTCAAGAATTTAATTGAAGTGTTTTGGTTGAGGTAGTCTCCCTCCTCCAAACATTTTTGTCACTCTTCTTATTTTAGATGAGACAGTCAGATCTGGAAAAGTTATAGTTAGCCCAAGTCACTGCCACTACAGCTGGCTTTCCTCAGTAGCTCCGATAATCTAGTGCATTACTCTGGGTCATGAGATGTGACACAACTTTAAATGTTGCAAATTTACAAAGAACTAGCAAACATGAAACCAAATTTTCCCTTGTTAGAAATTACTCTTGGCTGCTTTAGCTCATCCCCATTTCAGCTCATACACGAGTTTAGCCATTTCCACAGTATTTATTTCCAACAATCAGGATCTTGAATTCAATTTCCAGAGCCTCCAGTCTGACACAATTTGACATTATCATACTTAAAGGCATTTGAGAAGGTTTGAGATATTTAAATTAACAAAAATCAATTGCATTTAAATGAGCTGCCTATTAATTAAAATTAGATTTATTTTTTCCCATCTGCAGTATAGAAGTATTTGATTTCTGTATAAGGGGACAGTAACCACATATTTATGACCAACTTAAGTCTTGCCTTATGCTCCCTTGTTCAAGTGAAGCAAAAGTAAGTTGTCTTTCTTTCTTGCCACACTGATAAAACGTTCAATTCCTTGAAACAAATGGGGTTCTCTGAGCATGCCAAAGCATTTCAATCAGCTGACAAGATCATTGCAACAGTTTGGACAGGATTTCAGATTATCTGCCAGACTTAACACTCAAAATGCTACATCTCATAAAACAGTTTTAGAAGAATAGAATGGTTTTGTTGGAAGGGACTTTAAAGATCATTTAGTTCCAACCTCCCTGCCACAGGCAGGGACACCTACTAGACCAGGTTGTTCACATCCACATCCAACCTGGTCCTGTACGCTTCCAGGGATGGGGCACCCACAGCTTCTCTGGGCAATGAGTTCCAGTGCCTCACCACTCTCACAGCAAAGAACTTCCTCCTAATATCTTATCCGAATTTACTCTCTTTCGGCTTGAATCCATTCCCCCTTTTCCTGTCACTACATGCTCTTGTAAAAAGTCCCTCTCCTGCTTTCCTGTAGGCTCCCTTCAGGTACCAGGAGCATGCAGTTAGGCCACGCCTAAGATGGCTCTCATCCAGGCTGGACAAATTCAATTCTCTCAGCCTTTCCTCACATGACAGTTGTTCCACCCCTCTAATCACGTTGGTGAGCCTCCTCTGGACTATTTCCAACAGGTCCATGTCTTTCTTGTGCTGAGGTTCCTAGACTGGGACACTACTTCAGGTGGGGTCTAAGTGGAGTGGAAAGCAAGTGGCTTAATGTTCATCTGTCTTATACTTAACAACTACAGTACAATAAAATTTATTTCATTTTGGTTTCATTAATTCTTGTCAATAAATATTTGGCTCATTGAGAAGGAAATTTTAATTATTTAAAATTAATTGAAATGTCAAATTATTTGAAAATTAATATCACAACAAAAGTTTTGGGGGAAGATGTAGGCTCAAAAATGTAATGAAATGGTGGAGTTATCATATCAGCTCGCATGTCTAGAAATCTAAGTTTATTTCTTTTCTTCTTTTGAGTTCACACCTCACCATTACATATTTTGGGTGGAAAATTTTATTTAAGCCCATGGGATAAACTAGGCAAAGACAGAGTCTGAGCATCCTTCTCTTTCTTGACTCCATCAGAACACAGGAAAACTTGGACGTAGTGGTTCTCTTTCCTCCTTGTTGGAGTTATGACACTTGAAGAAATGGGTCTCTATCCCAGAAAAAAAGAATACTCCAGATCAGTAGGAAGAATGCTTTGGAACACTTTGGAGTACAGTCTACTTGGTAATCGTGCAGATACTGACATTGCACAGTTTTTCACTACGCAATGATTTGGGAACAATCATGACTTTATCTGTACCTTAGGGTCTTGGAAAAAAGCATGCAAAGTAAGCAAATTCCCACTAGTGTATAAGGAGGATAAATCTCCTTGTCTCATATTCTAGTTATCAAAAACTTCACATTTTTTGTAAAAATATCGGTGAACTTACGTACAATGTTAAAAAAAAATCATAGCACCAAATCAGGAAGTTGACAGAGAACACTTGCCTGTGAAAGTTGACAGTGTGCAGAGGAACAGAGAATTAAATGTTCTCTGCTTTAGACTTATAATAAAACTTTCAGGGCTTCACAGTGCCTCTGGTAGCTCTTCAGACCCTCTCTAAGGAGCTGTGACTCATCAGCTGAAGAATGCTAGTCTGGGGCTCACATTTTTTTTCTGAGGCCATGCCACCTTCACTTTAGTGCCTAAATCCATAACAGAAGTTGAAAATGTTATGATTCTGCACTGTTTGGCATATTCTACACTCCTAGGAATAAAACGGTTTTGCTGGAAAGAAGGGCAGATGTGATTACGTAAAACATTCTTACATTCGCAACAAGTGATTGCTTTGTTCTACACAAGTTACTCATGGTTAAAATTTCATGTAAATAGCATTGGGGAGTAACAGGAGACAAAGTCAATGCAATGAAAGAAGCTAATAAAGCAAGGCATCTCTGGGCCTTCTGCCTCTCTCTGTTAACTGTACTGTACTTTAATTCAGCTGCACATCTTAAATTTTATGGTAATATAAACCTGAAAACTCTAATTGGGAACACTTTGGCTAATGTGTATGTGAATCAAGAAAGCTTTTGATAGAATTGAAGAAGAAACAAGGGAAAACTCCATTGGACATGAGCCTTCCAAAATATTTTTACGTGGCTTTCTGGGTTGTGTGTATCCTTTACAGATCTTCATGCTCCAAAAAAAGCCTAACATGGAACACCTAGGGAAGGGGAATATGGTCAGAAACATTCCTATGAATTTTAATTTTCTTTGAATGAAAAACATCTTCCAAGAGACCTGGAAAATTTAAAGGATGATATTTAATGATGCCAGAATGATGACAACATTTGTGGCACTGTTCATGTGAATCAATATCAGAGTGACATAATGTCAGTGCAAGTTATCCTACCATGGAAATAAACACACCAGGAAATTTAAGACCTAATTATGTTGTATGTGGAAAACTTGTAGCAAGAGATACAATAAAAGGTGAGCTGGTGCTGTATCAGTAAATCTGAGGCCTAAATCAAGTAGACAAAGAAACATAAAAGCTGTAAAAAATACATAACTTATTGTCCCTTCCTCCTTTGAATTGCATCCATAGTCATGAATAGCACTGGTTCCCTGTCCAGACAGAATACCATTCACCACAGGAAGGGGGTAGATAAAAAGAAGGCGGGTCTATAACTCCACTCTGCCTGGCCAAATTCTAAAATTTCTGAAGTCACTCGGACCCAGACATAAATCAGAGCCTCATGCCATGAGCACTTTCAACTGGTAAAATAGTCTGACTTAGTACCACATTTATATGGAAAAAAAAAAAAAAAAAAAAAAAAGAGGCTAAAGAAGAATGAAGAATAAGGCCTGTCATGTGAAAATAATGTAGGATGAGGTGAGAATTAGGATCTTGACAAGTAATAATAAGAGCTTTTAGGCAATAGGCAGCTGATTCTGCTGAGGAGAGAACTTTCAGTCATGAACAGCCACTGGGACCTTTCCTTACCAAGACCAATGCCCTGAAAGTATGTTGGGACTTAGAAGCATTTTTGTACAGCTCAGTCCCAAACCCAGCTCACACGCTCTGATTAGCCACACTCTGCTCAGAGCCAGGTGTACAGCACGGTGGAAAACAATGAGGACACAGATGGACTTGGATGGGAATACTGCTAGCAAGAATTGTTGGAACATGACCCAGAAGATCAGAAACCAGAACTAGGTGCAAATTTTTAAAATTTTGAGAATTCCAAAATTCATTAAAAATATGTTTGAACTGCACCAATGTCAGTGGATCAGGATGCATTTGAATATAAGGAAAAAATCAGAGAGCCTGCTAGAATAAAAACCTATAACACTCTCAATATTATATACAAAAGAATCATTAAAATACAATAAGAAACTGTTGGAAGAGCTAAAGGGAAGACTACAAGGCATATGTTTTGCCTGTTCTAGTAATTTACAGAAGCTTAATTGTGGAAATCTCTAACATCATAACTGAAAGACAACTCTATATAAGACCAGGTAATGGTTGCAGGGCCATTTGGTTCAGGATGCTAGCCATCAAAAAATATTTTGATATCTTCTGCAAAGCACTACAGAAGTAAAAAAGATCTATACAATTGTTTACTGCCTATGCAAACTTAATTAAGCTGAACTCAAGAATCTGTACTATGCAAACAGTTTAGGCCTTGGGCTCAAAATGTACAGCCAAATGCTTATTATACTTATTATCTCCTTAGTGCACTTTTTATTTTCTCTTCCCTTCTGCTGCCTGCTATATATCATCAGCAATTCTTAGCTTGATTTTTTCACTTGAAAAAAAAAATCTGGGAATTTTACAAATAAATAAACCAAAACTACACACATTTCTACAAGAATGTTCCTTAATGAAAAAACAGACACACACACACTCCCTGCCTTGATTTTCTCTTATTGCCCTCCTGTGCTCCTGTAAACATTTTCCTGTTCAGGTAGGCATTTTCAGTAGGAGTTATAAAAAAAATGGAGATATCATTTAGGAAGCTGTAGGGCAGCTTCACCATATGGTATGCCCGAAGGATACACTAGCAACACAATAAACTGCAACTCATCATATCATACTGCTGTATTAAACATCCCTCACTGCCTCCACTTGTAGCTGAGGTCTGAACCAGAAAACATGAGATAATGCATATATGACAATTCTCATTCTCCAAGTTGTCCAAAGCAAAATTTTTTTATAAGGAATAAAATAAGAATGTGCAAGGATAATAAAAACTGTATTGAGCAGACCAAATACTACCTTTTCTGTTCCTGAATGGTTTCCATGTTCAGTAACGCACAGGCCATCCAGTGCAGAAAGGTAAGGGTACTGGCCCAGTGCCTAAGTTAATATAATAATACAGCCTAAGTTCTGTATTATTGTATCAGAATTATTCTATTCTATTCTATTCTATTCTATTCTATTCTATTCTATTCTATTCTATTCTATTCTATTCTATTCTATTCTATTCTACTCTACTCTACTCTACTCTACTCTATTCTACTCTTATATATTACAAGTATTAGAATAGCATATATTATTATACCACAGATGCTTTATTGCTCTATCAGAAAGCCCTCAGATTTCTGATTCAACAGATGATCAGCTATTGCCCTGCAATGTAAGAATACAGTCCAAGTGCTCGTGAGGCCTCTGTGGTATGTACAAGCACACAGATGGTGCAAGGTACCTGACAGTCTGACCTAGAAATTCATCTGTTCTGAGGCCCCTTTAGATCCCTTGCACACTCTCTTTGGAGGCCTGAATGACAATAAAAGCTTTTAGCTTTGCTTCTTTTTTACAAAAGTCTCCACTACCGACCACTGTTAAAGTTTCACGCAGTGAAGTACCTGAAAAACCTCTACTGAAACTCTATGATTCAGGAAAAAGGTAAAAGAGAAAGAAACAAGGAAAGAAGGATGGAGAAAGACAGCTCACTTCTACTGTCTTTGAAAAACAGAAGCAAGGTGGGATCAAAGCATCAGACGAGAGAGTTCAGACACAAAGCACAGCTGACAGACAAAATAGGTTCATCACAGGTTAGAACATCTGTGTCTGTTGGCTGATTTTTGGCCGCTGCTTCTGCAAGAGCAACCATTTGCCACTGCTCTACCAACCAGTGGCTGAGGACAAAACACAGCATCCCTCACTCTCACTGAAAGCTCTCTACTGCTCATCAGCAAGGCTCCTTGTGCTACAGCCCTGAAGGGTGGAGGGTGATTTCTCTGGCCTGTTTACTGTGAGCTAAATTGAACTATATTCAGGTATCACTCAGAAGAGAGCTGACAAAAAAACCCACAAAGGTTTTTGTTCAGCAGTAGTCAGGCCTGCAGGTCGGCATCCACTGCCTTTTCTTTTCATGGAAACACAGAATCATAGAATGGTTTGGGTTGAAAGGGACCCCTCTGCCACGTGCAGGGATGCCACACACTCACCAGATTGTGTGGCATCCCATCCAACCTAGCCTTGAACATTTCCAGGGATGGGACATGCACAGATTCTCTGGGCAATTTGTTCCAATCCTTCACCACTCCCACAGTGAAGAATTTTCTTCCTAAATGGAATCTAAACCTACCTACTCTCTTTCAGTTTAAAGCTAATCCCCCTTCTCCTACTGCTGCATACCCTTTCACATGTCCCTCTTCAGCTCTCCTGCAGGCCTCCTTTAGTTACTGAAATGTTGCTGTAAGGTCTCCCTGGAGCCTTCTCTTCTCCAGGCTGAACATTCCCAACTTTTTCAGCCTCTCTCCATAGGAAGGTTGCTCCAGCCCTCTGATCATCTTGGTGGCTCCTCTCTGGACTCACTCTATGCTGTTCCTGTGCTAGGGGTGCCCAGGCTGGACAAAGAACTCCTGGTGGGCTCTCAGCAGAGCAGACTAGGGAGTAAGAATCCCCTCCCTTGCCCTGCTGGCCACACTGCTTTTGATTCAGCCCAGGAACATGTTTGGCTCTCTGGGCTGTGAGCACACAATTGACTTGTCATGCAGAACTTTTCATCCACCGACACCCCCAGTCCTTAGGGCTGTTCTAAATCCTTGTCCATCCAGCCTGTATTTGTGCTTCTGATTGTCTTGGACCATGTGCAGGACCTTTCTCTTGGCCTCATTGAACTTAATGTGGTTCAAACAGGCCCACGTAAGCCTGTCAAAGTCCCTCTGAATGACATCCTTTCCCTCCAGTGTGTCAAATACACCACACAGTTTGGTGTTGTCAGCAAAATTGCTGAGGGTGTGTGAAATCTTAACTGTTTCATTTGCATTTTTATTTGTTTTATTTTATTTTTTCTTCACTTTTAAATATGAATTGTCATTGCTCAATTTAAAAATTACCATTCTACCTCAAAATCTACACCACAAGTTAAAATGGGATGTAATTATAAACTTTTAGTATCATTATGAAGTTAAATTATAAGAACATGTTCTGCAATTGCAACTATGCATTCTAAATAGATAGTAAAATTGCACTTTACTACTGCTAAGTGAAGCTGGAAACAGGACAGGGTCTTGATAGGAATCAGTTACAAATGTAAAATTGATCACTAATTGGCCAAAACTTCACAGATAATCAACCTAATAACAGCTAATCAAACAAGAGTTACAAGTTAAACAAACAAATACTTCACTCCCAGTCCCTCCTTTTGATACCCTGCTCCCTATGAAGTGGGACTTCATTCACTGATCATTTAGGAGACCAGACATTTTTAGAGTTCATCCTTGCTCAAATTGTAGACAGACTTGAGACCAATTTCATAAAACAAAGCCTTCAGCACCAGCACCTCCTGTCACAGCACATTATCTCCTCAGTAGTACTGGCACAGCTGTCTGAGAGGCTTTGCTGTGAACCAGACAAAGGAATTGATAAATCTGGAAATAATCTCATGGATTTTTTAGGTTTTTTTTTCTTCAAGTCCGATCACTTTCTCTGTACAGATCTTGGCAGGAGTGGGAGCATGCAGGGAGGTGGCAGTTATCCTCTGCCTGGTACTTCAAAAATTCTAGGTCACAGTCTAACAACTTATCTTCTTAGTTGTTCCTTTTAAACAGTTGAAGATTATACATGCAAAAGTAGTAATAAACACTACTATGTTTAACACAAGTCCCAGAACCTCAAAATTTAGAATGAGGTATGTGGTGTAGCCTTAAAACAGTGTACAATTGCCCTTCTGCACAAGACTGACTCATAGAACATTGATAATGGTGATGTTTCTTTTTCCCCCACTTAAATCTTTTCCTTCCGTTTTCCAAATACCTTCCATTTTCCTCTCTATAGCACCAAGTTTGCAGCAGCTAGGTTCAGGTTGCTGGGCACTCTGGACTCTTGTCTCCAGTTAACAGAGGAGAACATGGTGGTGCGGTCAGCCTACTCTGCTGGCTGGAGCCTTGAACCAAACCATCTGTGCCTGACTTGGAAAAGCTGAGCTGTAACAGATTGCCCCACATCACCTCAGTCTATCCAGGACACTGCAGTGGAAACCTACACCTATAATTAGGGGCCCCGTAGGTAGCAAACTCCAAGCTTGGGCTCGGATGAGCCATAATAAGTGGAAGTCGGAGGATTTATAATGTGCAGTTGTGAGGAAATCTGTCTCGAGAACATGTACTTAAGTGATGGTATAGACATGCTGAGAGCTATTCTGCTGAGAGCAGTTTATTCCTGCAACATTCAGTTATTGCTTCAGAGGACTTTAAATATCATTTCTTGTGGCCCAGATGATCACAGGTATTCAGGCACATACAAGAAATGTAAGCTTTCCAGAGTGCTATTTCACTGAAGCACAGATGGAGCTGTATGATTTATCTGAAGTCACCCAGGGATACAGCAGCAATCAGCCTCACCAGGACTATTCCCCAAAGCACAGCCAGACTTCATAATAGATGCTGACTAAGTACACAGTCAGCACGAGGAGTAGAAATGGATTCCTCCGCTGAATTCTCTTTATTGCTATAAACAATTTACATGCATAGCAGCTTGTTATGGGGTTGGTGATTCATTGAGATGTCTTATTAGATCACACTTACTGTATAACTTGAACCGCGGGTGCAACTAGTGTCTGTGAGGCGGGGCAGTTGGCTATGTTGTGGCTAACTTGTCAGCAATTCACACACGGGATTTCTAAACCACAGCATCAGATTTAGTGGCAGGTGGCAGAAAACACTGTGTAGAGAGGCAGGAGTTATGGAAAAAGGCACAAAATTATCAACTGTGAACTACACTCATAGTCTAAAGATGACATCAGATCCCCGAAGCCATGTCAGCAGTGCTCATAGCATCTCCACTGTCTGGCTTTATCTGCTACTGATCTTTTAAGTTTCACTGATGATGACCTCAGCCCAACTTCTCATTTACACAAAGATATTTGATACAACTTGACCATTACAAACTTGACCATTACCTTCTACCGGCACCTACTGTAAGATTGTTTTTAATTGGCAGTGCAGACTAGAAAGATCTCAAGATGAATGGGATTCAGATCCCTGCTCTGCCCTGTTTACTGTGCTCTTGAACATATGTCGAGAAGCCCATAATGGTTTGCTGTAACAACCAACTCACTGTGTAATGGGTGACGAATGAGTTATAATATTTTACTGCTCTTGGCTAAGTACACAAGTGGCATGTGCAGGGAACATATTTCAGGATTTATTCAAGTGCAAGCATTGAAAAATTCACATTCTTTGCAGGAGGCAAGAGGAAATAAAGACTTTGATTTTCATTTTTTTAATAAAACTGAGGCATTCTTTGAAAGGGCTTGCTCTGGTTTCGCCATCTTGATGTATAAATATAAAGCAGTTTGGCGGAGTTATGTTTAAATTATATTCTAACATTTGCCAGTATGTATAACGTGAGAGGAAGAGGGCTGTTTGTGAGATTATCAGATACAAATCTGTTGGATGCTGCAGGGAAACTGCCTGAGTCAGGGAAGTAGGAGGAGACTATGACCAGTGGCACAATCTGCCAAGAGCTGGACTGCCCAACAAGCCTCTTCTGTGGCATTTCTCCACACACACTTGACTGAGGTGTATCAGTGACATATTACTGCTGACATTAACACCTGCTTACATTGTCACCCCAGGTTGCTCTTTGCATTTATTTTCCTTTCTCTTACAGAAAGTCAGTTTTCCTAAGTGAAGGAACTGCACCATACCTGTCCTGTAAAATAAAATTAGAGGACAATTGTAATATCATGGTATTGATAACTGTAAAAGTAAACTGTGGACTGATGCAGTGACCACAATTTGTCCTTCCTTCTGTTTTAAGCCGGAGGTTTTTCCTAAGTCTCAACACCTTCACTCTGAATACTCAGGCGCATTAAGAATGAAGCACTCTTTTAAGCTCTCTTTTACATTAACATCATTAGATTTCCATTAAAATGCCATTTGGCTGGTTTTCCACCCACAGTAGAAAGTTATCATCAAACTATCACTCTGTCCCTCCTTCTAAACCTAATGTCCACTTTCTCCTATTTGAGTCAACACCAGGACATTGACACTGAATGTCTTCTATTTGAATTTAATGTTAGGTTGCTGCCTGGTAGTTATTCAATTGGTCCCTGACATCAGCAAAACTCAATCTATGTGAAAGTCAAACAAGGGAAATTCAGTTGTGGGAGAGAAAACAAAGTAAAGCAAAACAAAATAAATCAAAACATACCTGCTACAACAAAATAAACAAAAACAAATCCAGTTTTATGTGTGTGTCCTATAATGACATAAATGCTTTGTAAGGGCTTCAACACAGTCCCACACAACATCCTTTTCTCCAGTTGGAGAAACATGGATTTCAAGGGTGGACTATTTGGTGGAAAAGAAACTGCAGGATGGGCACTTCCATAGAGTTGTGGTCAACAGCTCAGTGTCCAGCTGGAGGCTGGTAAGAAGGCTCTCTCTTGGGACTGTTTCTCTGCAATCTCTTCATCAATGACATGGACAGTGAGATCGAGTGCACACTCAGCAAGTGGGCAGATGACACAGAGCCAAAGAGTGCAGCTGACACACGTGAAGGATGGGATGGCACCTGGGGCACTCAGACAAACTTGAGAAGTGAGCCCACGAGAATGTCACAAAGTTAAAAAAGTAAAAGGCCAACGTACTGCACCTTCATCAGGGCAATCACAGACATGAATATTGTCAGGGAGAAGAACACATATCAAGCAGCTTTGAGGAGAAGGACTTGGAGGTTCTCATGGATAAAAAGTTGGACATGAGCCAGCAATGTGAGTTTGCAACCCCAGCAGCCAACTGGATCCTGGGCTACATCAGAAGAGGAGTAGCCAGCAGGGCAAGGGCAGTGATTCTGCATCTCTGCTCTGCCCTCATGAGACCCCACTGGGAGTAACTGCACCCAGCTCTGGACTCCTCAGCACAAGAAAGATGTGGACCTGTGGAAACAGGTCCAGAGGAGGGTGACCAAGATGATCAGAGGCGTGGAGCACCTCTCCTACAAACACAGGCAGACAGATGGAAATGTTCATCCTGGAGAAAAGAATGCTGCAGGGACACCTCATTGCAGCCTTCCAGTGCCGAAAGAGGTCTTACAAAAAAGAGGAAGACAGATATTTCACATTAGCAGATAATGATAATTCAAATTTCAAACTAAATGAAGAGAAATTTAGATTTGGTGTTAGGAAGAAATTCTTTCCTGTAGTGAGGCACTGGAACAGGCTGCCCAGAAAAGTTGCAGATGCCTCATCCCTGGCAGTGTTCAAGGCCAGGCTGGATAGGGCTCTGAGCAATGTGGTCTAGTGGGCGGCATGCCTGTTAATGGCAGATGGGTTGGAACTGGTTGATCTTTAAGGTCCCTTCCAACTCAGGCCATTGTGACATTCCATGGGAGGATGTATATTTCACCTGATATCAGAGACATATATTGGTTTTGTTTTAATCAGAGTGAATCCTCATCTAAATTAATGTTCCAGCTTAGCTTTACGGGGACTACAGAGTCATATTTTCCTTACACAATGAGAGTGCTGGGAGTCAGGTTTTACGCCTCAAAGTCAGGATAAGACATTAACAAAGGGCAGAAAAGCAAAAGTGATTGAAACAACACTGCACTGTCAGCCGCATTTTCCTCTTGAATCTTAGTCTGCAAATGACCACTTAACTATGTAATTCATACATTTTCATGGAAAAAAATTATATGCATTGTCTTGCACAGTAAGTTATAGAACCCTGGCCAAAGTATTTCCTGGCAATTAATCACACTGATATAATTTAAAGATGCTTTCTCCAATTTGTTTTTTCACCAACAAGAAGACAAAAGCCTGAAAAACATACTTAGCTGAGTGCCTTCCTATTGATTTATTTTATCCTATTAAAGCCTTCTTTTTCTTAATACAAAGTAGGAAAACACTTAAAATCTGTATGACAGAAATATAGAGTGACAATAAACTTTTTTTAAAGTGATAGCTCCACAGATAGTCCACACTGCATTTAACTCCATGAAAATAAACTGAATTTGTATAGGTGTTAAATAATATTAAACCATTGGCACACAGGTATGGATATTCATACAAGTCCACAGGCAGCAACACGGTTTTGTCCTGTTCACAGCAGGAATTTCCTGTGTCTCCAAGCAATGTTAGAAGATGTGCAGGACAAAGTATTGTCTACAAGGATTGAGTTAAAACCCATAACATAAGAAATTCAATTTCAGAGATACAAGGTTTAAAAATGTACCCTGTTTGGAGCAGAGAACAAGAGAAAGGCATATGCTACAAGCGTGATGCTCCCTAAGTCAGTGAACGATGACAAGAAACCAGAAGATACTGCAGGGAGTTGTTTGCTGAGCAGGAGATCTCAGAGAGATTTGCTGTCTCTGTCCAACCCTGTGGGCTCTGCAGCCTCTCCTTAGTGCCTCCACTGGGGCACTGACTCTCTGCTTCCAGGGCCCACTCCAACGCGACACAGTGGCACAACCTCGGATCACACTGCTGTGTAAACCTCTAAACTGGTAGATAAAGATGAGAAAAGCTTTGTCTGGAGCTTCTGCACCTTGTCACAGGAGCTGCACTTGTCTCAGGCCTACATAGCAACTGTGTAGTGGCTGCTCTGGAATTCAAATATCAGTCAAGAATTATTCTCACCAATGTCTTCTGCAGAAGTCCCCCTTCCCTTTCAGTGTCATTTTAGGATTTTTTACCTTCTTTATTCAACTCTGTCTTGCCCCATATGAACACTGTTTATGAGTCAAACCTCCATGACTGTTCCAGCTTCTTGGAGACTTTTCAAGACAACCTTACTGAAGACCATCGGGATCAGGTCCAGCTTGTTTTAATCGAGCGTGAGAATATAGGCATTCAAAGATTAGCAATGGGCGAGGGCCAGGTACTACTACTGTATTGCCAGGGTTGCAGTAACTGTAAAATGATCATTTACCTCAAATAATTTGAGATAATGATTACTACTTCTGACACAGATGAGTGTTTTGGGCTTAGAACATAACATTGAAATAATATTATAAATACAAGGCTGTCTGTGTACCAGCCAGGGTAGAATTAATTTTTGCAGTGGACAGAAGGCAGCATGTCAGGACCCAGAGGTTATTCTCTACCACCTCATGTCATTTTCCAGGGACAGGGAAATCCCTTTCTGATCAGGATAATGTGGTGGAGGGAGTGGTTGGGTATTGCCGGGGGATTTCTGCATGGTGAGAAATAATGTTTCTTTTCTAGTACCCTCTGTCATCAGTATTATTGCTCTTACTGTTCATTTTCTTATATCATTGCTGTTTCCAGTAAATTGTTCATATCTTAACCCCTAATCTTTACCTTTTTTTGCCTCCATTTCTCCTCTCCAGCAGCCACAGGAAAGGCAAAGGAATAGCAAGCAAGTGGCGCATGAATTGGAGTAGTTTCAAGTGGTAGCACTAAAACTGGAGAATACCATTCCTAAACCACAGCAGGGGCACTGTTTTTACGTATAAAAAGTGTGGTTGTTATGTAGATCATAATATCAAGGCATTAACAGCCATGGAAATTCTAGCTTCACAGTATTTGTAGTGTTCATAAGGTCAGGTACTAGGAATAACAAAAACCACAGGAGAAAGTTTCTAAATTTTAGGTCAACTAATTCTTATTGCATAGCAGATATATGAAAATATTCCCCAGAAAGGTGTCACTGCACAATTTTATGTCCCAGGCTGTACTCAGTTCTACAGGATCCTTATATGGGCAATTAATGAATCTTCTCTAACTAGCCAACCACACACCCATCACCAAGCTCGTGAGTCAGCATTACTAATTCACGACAACTTCAGCTGGTGGCTGGGGATTGTCCCTCACAGTGTGTGCCACTGTTTAACTCATATGTATGACACTAATTACATGGGCACATGTTGAATAATTCAAGCTTCCTTGGACTCAAACACAGATGTCAGGAAGGCTTATTCATGCCCACTAAGCACTGTCCCACACTGGAAGCTATGCACAGTGCATTCTGTCCCTATTTTCAACATAGAAAACAGCAATTCCTGGTACAGCTGAGGCTGCCAGACATGTTGGTTTTTCTGGGCTTGTCTTTTCTTCCTGACGAGAAATGTTTTCCAGGTGGAATCTGAAAACCGCCCTGTAATTTGTGGTGCCCAAGCATGATCATGGATGAAGTACCCAGTGTGCCAAATGCATGACATATCTCCTCATCGCCGTGCTCACAGGCTGAATACAGCAAATAGAAGGCAGATGAAAAGAGAGCAAAATAGATTTTCCATTCCCTGGATGTGTTGGGTATCCCAAACAGGTGCTGCACCAGTGGCCTATACATTTGCAGTAAATTTGACGTACACAAGGTCTGAAAACTCACGTACATTTGTGAGTCACCTGGAGAGGACATACACACAGGCTGGGACGAGCAGTCACCTCTGTTAGGGTGACATACAAAGTAGTCTGACCAATGTTTGTGACAATGAAACGGTGCTGCCATTTGGAAAATGGCTTTGCCAGAGTCAAACCACTTTCACAAGTCTGTTGAGCCTCTTACTTGCTGTAAAGAGGAAACAGAAGAGGAAACTGAGCTCCATGGCTGGTATCTGAATACAGAAGTAAAAATGGTGAGTGATAAGGGCCATTTTAAAAAGGTTGGGTTACTCGGTGGCTTACAAACATTGAGAGAAGCAAGTACTGTTAATGATGGAACTGGACCTCTTTTCATTCATCTCTATTGGTCATGAAGGCAACAAATTAGTAGCACTCCTAACTACCAACCTCTGCACATTTCAAGAAACTGGATAAAACATAGGTCTGACAGAGAATGACTGAGTCCAAAGGTCATTTAATATTGTATATTTAAAATGTTTGGTGCAATGACAGCTTTGTTTAAAGAAAAAAAGTCAGTCTGGCAGGGTTTGATATAGTGATCTGGAAATTACACTTAAAAAGCCCCTATGTTAGTGATGAAAGAAATTATTTATTGATGTTTTTCTCTCAGCTATATTGATTGTCATCCATGTGTTCAGAACAAAGCATAGATCCTTAACTCTACGAAAATTTTAGATAAGTTTCCAGACCATCAACACAGCACAGAGGAAATAGCTCAAAAATGTATTAAAGATATTTGCGTCAGCCCTAAAATATGCAATAATTTAATTAAGAACAGGAAAGCTAAATTTCATCCACCTGCCCACATATTTGAACTATATTAATGCAAGAACTCAGGCTCTCTTTTAATTTTTCATCATAATAGAATATTTGGTACCTGCTCTTCTGCCTATGCCGTATCTTTACTGAGAAATTCAATCTTTGCTGAGAATAAATCTCCTTTGAAATAAGGTAAAATTTCATTCCCATGTTCTGAACAACTGATCTCACACAGGCCTCAAAGAGTGGTTTTTATTCAGGAGAGAGATAGTGAAAGAATAAAATAAAACTACCAAGACAGATTTTACTCACCTGTAGGACTTTGCATCTGAATCTCAAAATGGTAATCATCACTGTCTCCACTGAAGCAGGGAGGAAAATGCTTTTTTGATGAAAGAACTGCACTCACACAACTAAATGTCATTCTCAGTCAGGCATTTATATTCCATTTCTCTTGTCTAATTTATTTTTTTTTTCTTTAATTTCATAATGGATGATTTTAGACTTTGGGAGAGTCTATACTACAATGTTGTGGCCAGATGTGTGTATCACAAGAGGTAATTGGCCTGTGCTCTTCCTCATTTACACCCCTAGATTTGCCATCTGCCTCCAGGCATTGGAAGAGAGTCAATGAAATATTTCTATTTTTTAAACATTGAACAAAGTACTTGATTAGTAAAAGGAACATGGTATAAACCTCAGAGCTACTGTTCTTCTTTTTTCATTTCACTGCAGAGCTTGTGCATAGAATTCCTCTGTGCCTGGCTTCTCACTGCAAGCCAAGACAAACAGTCTACAACATTGTCACAGCAACCAGTGCACTTTTACATTTACATTGCCTTTAGGCTGATAAGAAGTGTGATCATTTTCTATTTTGTTATTAGTCACATTACCTTCATTTGGAATTTGAAAGTTGTTTCTTCTAACTGAGTAATTGTTAATCAGTCAAAAGGTCCTTTCATTAATTCACTTAATACTACCTCCCAGCATATTCTTATTACTTTTCTCTTTCAAATATTGCTTCATTTCTAAGTTTATATTCAAACCCTCTGATCTAAACATAAAGCCCTAGGAGGCTTTATTATTATTGCTGTTATTCTTTTCTCTGTGTTTTGATCTATCCAATATTTTTTCTGAATCTAGTAATTTGATCTAGCAAATCAAATCCAGATTGTAACAAACATTTTAGAAATCGGGCTACTGGAGCTTTTGGTACAACATAGGACTTGTTGTATGGAGTTTCAGGGGCATTTTTATCCTCTTACATAGCTTCAAAATATATTTTGATATCCGATTAAGAACTATTAAGAGAGGGTTTTATTTCCAGCTATGTTGTTCTTTCAGCTTTGACTTACACAGGAGTGGGATCAGGTCTTTAACTCTGAATTTACTCTGAGAATTTAAAGATCAGAAATTAAAGGTTTTTATCTTAGACAACATCCCCAGATACCTTTGTGCAGTAAAAACCACATGGTATTTATATTATAGAAGCACTTTTCACATGTACACTTGCTGGCCATTCGAAATTAGTACAATCAGTAGTAGTCTATTTTATCTCTTGCATCATTTCTTCAGAATCAGTACATGGCCTTTTCTAGGATTTAATGTTCCAGTTTTAAATACAGTTCCTTGCTTTAGTAATCCTTAAGAAATCTATCTAATATTTTTATATCATGAGACATAAAAGTACACACACACGCATGCACACACACGCACACACACACACACACACATACAAATAGAGGTTTTTTCTGTGGTTTCAGGAACATGTATATCATTTCTATGTTAGAGTCAGTGTAATAGTATTTTTTATTACGACACACAATTCCAACATGATTCAGGAAAATACAGACGTTGTCTTTCAGAACAAGCCAGGCTGATGAAAGATCTTCCTCTGCTTGGGGCATTTCCAGACAGAAAATACTTAACATATTGGAATGACCATTCTCTCCGACATGCAGCAAATCCTAATTATCCTGGAAGATGAACAGATCACTTGTTTGACAGAGTTTAGCAAGTTCTATTGTTCTGTTTAGAACCGGCACAGAGAAACAGGCAAAAGCCCAACATCATGCACAGTACAAAACAGAGCACTGCAATGACTGCAGCTCTCCTTGATCCTAAATGAGCAACTCAATCAGGCAACTGCCCTTGTGTACTCCAGATTCGAAGTATAACTCTTCTGTTTTCCAGTAATACTCAACAAATTAGGATACTTTTCTTGCTTTCAGTTCACCTTAAATATGTTTTGAGGTATAATTCTTTCTCTTCTTCCTCTCCTAAACTCAAAATATGTCTCCCTTACTGATATTCTGGTTTTGTCTTCAAATAGAAAATACTGTCATTGTTCTTAGCAACCTTCACTCTTCAGTCACCTTTTTTTGTTTGTTTTGTCTGTTACCCAGTTTGCTGAACTTGATCCTCCAAGACTTTGTCAAATATCTATCAGAGAACATTCTCTCTGATTTTCTGTTTCCAAAAAGTGCAAAATTTAATTGTTAACTTGAATCAAAAAATATATACTATCCATAGAAAATATCAAGGATGAGTACAGTCCTTATACAGGATCCAGATAATACTGAATTTTTTATAGAAATCATTCTGTATCTGAACACAAAATAACGCTTAAATAACCTATCTTGGATATATAAATAAAGATTTTTAGAAGCACAACAAAGGGGGAAAAAAAGAAAAGAGAAAATACAAGAAAGATCACTTTTGGAGCTGTGTAAAAATTGCCATTTAAAAAGTTAGACTAAAATACCACATGTTTGCAGAGAAGTAAACAGAAGTCTCCAGTTTTTCTTCAATATCAGAGCAGAAGAGAACAAACAGGTAGAATTTATTATACACATTCACCTTTTTCTTCAGATGGGAATATATAAGTGTTACTTGGTCCAAAAATATGTAGGGAATTTTCAGAGAGAACAAAAGGTATTTAAAAGTGTTAAGGCTGCAAAATCAAATACTGAATAATTACAGAATTCTGGGATTGCTCTTAGAATGTCATTGATGATGTATACACATATGTGTCAGCTCTGATGTTTTTCAGCTGTTGAGAAACAGTTCTTCATCCTGCCTTTTCCTAGGAAAAGAAAAATCAAATTATTCAGTTAAATAATTGATTGTTATTATTCACCTTGTGAATGAAGTTGCAGGACATTCAGGGAGTTTTGACTTTCATTCTTTGTAATGGGCCATCTTTCATGCTCAGCCTATGGGTCAGCACCTTTGGGAGGAGGCAAATAAGGAGTAATAACCCACAGAGAACTATTACCAAGGATCTCCTGTGGTATTGAGCTCACTGACAGCAGGAGTATCCATGAATATAGCATAGAATGGAAAAGACTCAGAAAGGTCTTACTAAGAGCCTTTACAGGTAGGTCACCGGTCAGTACGGACCTCTATATGCCCAAGGAAAGAGCCACCCACCTACATTCTTATTACAAGATCCTAAAAGACTTTTCCTTATGGCCAATGCCTCATTCAACATACCAGTGAGCACAGTGCCCTAAAATAATCCATCTTTCTGAGATGCGTGGAAACTGAGTCCATTTGCATCAGATGTGTACAGTTCCTGCAGTTCAGTTACAACCTGGGGATAATATTTTTTTGCTTCTAAAAGTCCGTAGGGCTGTTCTTTGAACACTAGCATTGTTTTCTGTGGCACCCTAATTATTTGGCAATTGCACACATAAAAGTGTTGCTATCATTATGTGGGAAAGGGGGAGGCGCACATACATGGGTGACATACTTGCTTCTAATTTGCCTGAGCCTTTCTTGAAATTTTAAAAGAAATTCAACACTGTGGGGAAGAGACAATGTTCAGGAGAATTTTAATAAATACCTAATGATATAAAAAAAAACTTACTAGAATAAATGCGTACAACTATTATATATTTACTCTGCATTCATTGAAGTCTTTCAGGGTGATCATTTCAAATAATTTTGAAGAAAATATTGGAATTTAACATCTCCATTAATAAATAATATAATAAAAATCTTGCTTGATTGAACAGTGTAATTACTGTCAAAATGAAACCTTTTCAGACACTATTTTTTCCTTATTCTATCAAATTAAAAATTGTAAGAAATGCATGATACACTGAAGAACATTATGTGATACAAAAGAGTGCAGTGGAGAAAAGCAATGGCAATATACAAGCTATGCCACTTACCAAACAAAAGATAACAACAGTTACTCAAAAAGTTGTCAAATAAACTCCCCACTTATTGGGACATATGCGTTTCCAAAGAGCAGTTTATCCCAAAGTAAAAAGTGACATAAATAGTCTAGTTGAACTGTTAAAAAAAAAAATATATATATATATTACCCTGTATTCACTATGGAGAAAAGCAAGATTATGAGTTTCAATACTTAAATTCCAGACAACAATAGTAGGTGGGATGACTGTCACCTAGAATTTCCTAAAGTCCAGGTATCTACCCTTAGAGCTGCATACATTTATTTTTGAAATCCCATAAAGCTCTTTTGCATGTATTTCAGTCATGGATACATACATTTGCAGGTAACTCAAGAGTGAAAATCTTGAAATGATGATGTAGCTCCTACAAAATTCTCTAAATTTCTGGAAATCACATTACTATCAATTACACAGTACAGAAAAAGAGGTGAGATAAGACTCTTCATCTTTCAGAATAAACACATTAATGACTCCCCAGCTCAGCATTCAAAAAATTGACAGTTATATAGAACACCACAACAGTAATTGTCTGTGAGGAAAAACTAATCTTAAATTAAAATTAAACTAGCTGTGAGAAAAGAAATTAGAACAAAAAGATATAGAAAAATAATTTTGTGTCTGCAAAAAAAAAATACAAAATATCAGTATATTAAATTATCATATGGTGACATTAACTATGTGTTTATCAAAGACAGTCTAACTATTCTTTAAATAAATTCTCTAAAGATTTTCCAAAACTTGGACTTGTGCCCCTGAAGCCACATCCTCTCACTTCAGAAGAGGCTAGTGATGAATATACAAGCTTTGACAGAATTTTCCTTTAATAACATTTAACACAGGAAAAGGTGCACTATACAAGTGTAAAGTGGAAAATTACTGCCACAGAACTGCATCCTGAAATTCTGGGATTCACAGTGTTTCTTACACAGTGCTGTGGCTAACCTTTAAGTTTCTTTTCACTTTTATAACTTGAGACCCCTATGCCCAAATACAAAATAGTTCCCCTTTGCCATCAGACAAGCTAATGCCTAAGTGTGTGTTCCTGTGGCAGGTAAAAACTGGTTTTATTTTACTTTGAGAAGCAGTTTCTCATTTCATTAATGAAAATTAAGTGAAAAATAGAAACTGAAAATTTAACTAGTGATCGGAGAAAAGTGGAAAGATCTAATATAAGGATTTAAAAAATAAATTTCAGACCTATTACGTAGCTTAAGGTCAGTCTAATGATGAATGACACATGTGGTGAATGCAATTCATGTGAAAAAGGGTGATGTCATATGGAAACACATGATAAAAGCTAGGAGCTCATATATTCATTCTTGAACATACATAAATGAAAGGTGCAAGTTAGATATATTTATTGCAATGTGCAAAATTCAAGCAACAAGCACCAAAATACCAAGAAAGAGGTGCTTTTCAGGTTTATCTATATTAACTGAAAAAAGAAAAAATTATTTTCAGTCTAAGCTGAAAATTTGCTATTCTGTAGTAAAATAATAAACTTGTATAGATAATTAAAGGCTTTCATATAAATAATTTATTTTGAAGATTAGCTCTTCTCCAATTTAATTAACACCTCTGTTAAGTGTGACATCTGCCTGTATAGATTTTAATTCTGAGAATCATTCATTCTCAAAGTTTCACTGGATATTAAAGTATTTTCAGAGATTTCTTCTGATTCACGATTTAGTTATGGTTCACCTCTGTTTCATTTGATTGCATGGCTGTTCAAGGGAAGGTTAACTTTACACAGTCCTCTAAAGAATGATTCAGTCCCGATATCCTCCATTATTTTTTACTAGATAATCAGGGATTTGCAAAAGCTGAAGACTAAATAATTAATCAGTCAAAGAGCTGAAAATATGAAAAACTAATGAGTCATAGTTTGTGTAAGAGTCACAACTCCTGTATGATGGAATATCTGCAGGACCAATTTATATTTTTATTTAGACTTCACCTTTACAGGTACTCAAAATTAATGTCTATAGCCATTTTAAAGGTCAACAGGATTGAGTATACTGATGATTTTGTATACCAGTCTGAATTATTTTTAAGGCTGCACCTGGTGTGAGTGACTTTTGAATCATTCCTTGATCTTTACTGAAATAGATCAGTTAGCAACAGAAATTGCATTTCTCTGAAAATCCCATCTAATATATGGAGATTTCAATCTCTCTTGGAAAGGTTACAAGACACCTGGTCGTGTTAATCCTTATGTAGACTATCTTCTTTTTTTAAAATTCAAAGCAAGATAGGCAATATTTTCCTACTAACTTTAAGCAATCATGGATTGCAGGCAATCTGTGTCCTTAGAGTTTTAACCAACTTTTATTGCAAAAAATAGATGTCATATATTTTATTCAAAAATACTGCAAGGAAATGAAAATGAAAAGGACCATACACCCATCAGAGAAAGACCAGAAGCAAAATATGACACTGAAAGATGAAAATGACAGTGAGGTCAGAAGAACTGCCCTGCACATGCCAACATATAAACAGCTGTGCAAGAGGGTACTGTAATGTATGGACACAGCATGAAGAGGTTGAGTATCCCTCTCTGCTCTGTGCCATGTGTTTGTCTATTCTGACTGCTCAAAGCAGATTTGTTCCCTGGTACAGACAGTCCACTCCTGCAGTAAACGTTCCAAACTCCATGCTGCAAAGGCAGAAAGCTCTTGGGGTATTTCCCATCTAACACTCATGAGAATCCTTTTGGATGATTTTATATCCCTGGGTGTATTTTGTTGTCTTCCAGCAATCAAAGACCTAGGGGATTTAGTGAGCCACAGACTGCAAGCAGATGTATTGATTTCAATAGCTTTGTCTTCTTACTTCCGGCCATTTCCAGCTTTGCATTTTACATTTTATTTAAGTTTATTTTTAGATTGAGATCTTTGGCCAAGAGGGGAGTACAACCTTCCTGTCTTCCAGTTTATGAGACCAACTATGCACAAGCTGCATTGGGTCACACCAGCACCAGTAGATGCAGTGGGCTGGATCAAGAAAATTCAGTTCTGGATAGATCCATGAACCTGCTTAATCTGTTTGACTTCTCAGTCAGTGCCCTGCTTTGGGCTCCCATGCTGAAGAGGAACAGTCTCTCCCTATGACAAGGTGACAGAAATTCTATCATGGAGTGGCACTTGAATACTTGAAATTCACGTGAGCAATTTCTGATTTTATTTCAAAATTGGATATTTTGTTTCCAAATCTAATCAGCACTATTTCTTCATATGTTTTCTGGGTCTTGTGGATTTTTCATGAGCTCTTTCAAAGCTTTCTTGGCTGATAAACTTGTATAGATAATAAAAGGCTTTCATATAAATATTTTATTTTGAAGATTACCTGTTCTCCAGTTTAATTAACATCTCTGTTGAGCTGAAAGTGTGGCATCTACCTGTACAAGATATGATTTTTCTATGTTCAGGAGTTGGTGTCATTGCAGAGGGAGAGGACAAGGACTTTTTCAAATGACAGAGGTTAAAAGAGGAAGAAAGCAGACAAGAGACCTTTTGAATATCTGAGAGGAGAAAGTAGTCTAGGAGAAGAGCAGAGGCTGATGGTTCAAAAGAAGTAAAGTCACAGTCTGGCATCAATTAAAGTCACAGTCTGTCCTCCTTTACTTCTTAGAGATGATAAACCTAATGTGAAAAATACATTGGACTATAGTTCCACTGCAGTTTATATTAAAGCAATTCTAATACTCTGTAAAACCTAGATTGGGTCTTATCATTGGATGCAGGAATCCATGACAAAGAGGGATCTAGCAGAGATAAAGTACTACAGGCCCTTGAACCTGAACAGTGTAAGCAGCAGGTAACGCTGCTGGTGGAGGCAGCTCCCGTCTGTGTGTCTGATCACTTCAGGGGGATTAACATACCACCTG
Source organism: Acanthiza pusilla (assembly GCA_036630365.1). Classification (NCBI taxonomy): domain Eukaryota; kingdom Metazoa; phylum Chordata; class Aves; order Passeriformes; family Acanthizidae; genus Acanthiza; species Acanthiza pusilla. The sequence continues at coordinate 29,831,126 of JAXCHO010000023.1, forward strand.
TGGCACATATGCTATTGTTTAGCAATCTATGATCCAGTGCTAAGCAGATTTTTTGAAACCAAGAGACAAAAAACAGAAAGCTAAACAGAAACCTTGGCTGTTGATAGTGATTCTTTTACTTGTATTAAAACCCAGTTTTGTTGATAACAGTTTTTCAATGTTTTTCCAAACATTGTGTTTTTCCCTATCTAGAGGTAAGATTTTGTGTCATTTTTCATTTTCATACAAAAGAAATCAAATTATAAGTAAATCACTCTATATTACTTATAGACTTCTTTTCATGGCAAGTAACAAACAGACCTGTTACCAGTCACATTCTAAATAGAGCTGTAAAAGAATATATTAATATAGGCTAAAATAAATACTACATTTACCTAATCAGGAAGGCTGATTGATGTTATGGCCTAGACTGTAAAACCTTTATTTTACCAGCAGTGTCATTACTTACTTTCACTTTTTTTTTCTTAATACATAAAAAGCCTATATTTTTATTTGATTTTGTTTCTAAATTAATTTTCCATTTCAGCTGTTAAGGAAATGAGATGTGAAAACAGTACTGTACTGTGTGTGAGCACATCCTTAGTGTAGTTAACACTGTGACAAGGCAACATTTATCTGTCTTTTTCTCCCAGATGACCAAAAAACCTGTGCAAAAATTTTTTTCCTTTTCTCATTAACAGAAAATATTTAAATACATTAAAAAGATAAATTTCAGTGTCAAATGCCAACAGTGAGTGCCCAGGATGTCATAAAATGTCCGTGACCCAGGAGGCTAAGCAGTAGATCACTGAGATTAGGAAATGACTCTCAGAATTTCCAAAATCCTCTGTCACATTACAAATGTGTGCCCTCTGCACAGTTAAGAGGGCTGGCACACTGATCTATGTGTCACATCTGAAACAATAGGATTCTAATTTCGACCTCACATCAATTTCACTTTACTGTAGTTGCAAAGACTCCAGTAGAGTTATTTTGGAAGTACACATGTGCAGCAGAAACCAATGCACACAGCTCTCTAATATCACTGGAGGAGCTCATCTTCATTATCCCACATATTTCTTCTCTGCTCTCTCACGGTAATAAAGAGTTTCCTCTGTTTCTTTTGTATTTCAAGCTTTCCAGAACAGGCTCCTTATTTATACTTCTCCAGTCAGTGTTTCTGGACATTTCTGCAAAGTGAATCTGAAACAATAACAGTATTCAGAGACAAGGTATTCCAGTATTCTAGACAAAGTAGAAGCAATAACTGAGGCAAGGCCCTTCCATGATCATGCATTGCCTATCAATTGCATAAAAATCATCTGACTTTTCACTGGAATCTGTTCTTGTTATTTTTCGGTCATGTGAGAGGCTTCTTGTCAGTCAAAAGGTGATGGCAATCTAATCCATAGGATCATTATGCAATTTCTTCTCATGCCCATAACACACCCTGGCAGTCCATCTCAATCAGAGCATAACAAAATGCAATACGCCTTCAGTGTCCTCAATCTTTACAGAACATTCTTTGGCTGACCATCAATGCACACTTACTACTCTCTTCAATTCTTTCTGAGTATTCTCTCTAGCAGTAGAGCAGGAAACACTGGCATGCCTTCCAGGTCATCTAAACTGATGGACGCTTACTTTCTATATTTTGTTGCAATATCAAGTGCTTTCATTTTTCAGAATTTGTTTTAGAAAAACAGGTCACCTTTCAGAGATCTCTGCATAAACCAAAGGAAAAAAAAAACCCAATCAAAATTCTTTTTTGTAGTGAGATTCAAGGTTTTGTGCATTTGTTCTCATTTGTATCCAAGAAGCCTGAGATATTCAGTGATGTTTTCAGCTTTCCCATCATTCAGGTAGAGCCTAGAGATGAAAATCCACACCAGGGATAGGCTCAAGGTGTTATAATGCACAATTAGTTCAAATATTCATTTGTATGTGAAAAAAGACAGCTTGAATTTTGAATGCTAATTGGCAGCATCTACTTGGTGCATGTCTGCTGGGATGAGTGTCTGGAACCCATTTTTTGAAACTCTAAAACTTTCAAGCAAAGTACTGCTACTTGGTAGATGCAGCTGAAGTGGCTAGTTCAAATTTGGATGATGCCCATACTGAAAAAAAAGTGACATATCCTGAATTTTCCAGCTAATAAGAAATCATGAGGCAGAACCACCAATTAGAAGGGAAATCATGTGTTGTGCTTTTACACAGAAGTTATTTAGACTGGGAAAATAGGAGGCTTGGGGGCCAAGAAAGGAGAGCTGGTGCCAAAAAGAAGTGGAGTCAGAGAAGAGAAGGGGACTGGAAAGCAGAAGATGACAACCATGGCTGCAGAAAAGATCCTGGAGGTGGGAAACCTGGATCCTGGACATCAGAGCTGTGTGGAAATCTGTGCAAGGATATCCAGGGAGCTCGGACAGTGATGCCAAAATCTGGTACCTGAGAAGAGTGGAACACTCATCTTTCTGTATGAGTTCCTGGAGCTGCTATGACCTTGCTGCAGGGAAGGGAAGTCAGGGCCTGGGGGGGGCAGCGCAGGGATGAGGCTGAATCAGTCCCTGACTGAGTGAGAGAATGTGTGAAACAACCAGCACAGGAAAAGCTCCCATCTTGTCAGTCCTTAAACAAACTCCAGCCTCCAGGCCCACCACAAATTGTGGTCCAGTCTGCCTCACCTGTGGCAACTGTCTAATGAGGCTGTTTTTGTGTGCTTTCGTCTACTTTCTGTCTTTCTTCCTACCTGTCAGCTAAATTACATATGGAAAACGTCCATTTCAAGAGTCTCCATCTCCTGCTAAATGTTTGTCCAAAAAAGTCCTATTTTGATGAGGCAGTGAACCATTGCAGGAATTCTTTCATTTCCAAAAATTAATTTAGAAATTTGTGCTTTCTTCCTAGCTGCAGCCTTTTCTCTATGTGGATCTGTTACTTGCTTGCTAATTGTTTCCAAGGAGCCCTGGATGACTGTAACAAAGGCAGCACTTATTTCTCCTGAGTTTTAGGCCCACACACTTCACTGTTTCACTGTAATAGACTTGCTCCATTCTTCTTCAAGAAGGTCACAGCACCACCTGTAAACAATCACCTTTCAGGCACTGCAGTTGCTATTATTTTCCTCTTTAGAAATTGAAATGTGTGAATGACATCAAGTGGAAAGAATCTATTCAAAATGTTAGATAAAATTAGCTAACTGGACACTTAATAAACGTAGAGGAATCTGGGGGAAAATACAAGACCACAAGCAAGCAAAACAGCAGCTTGTTAATTTGTAAAGACTTTTGCCCAGTACAAGCAAAATATATCAGGAGTCACACAATTTTTTGTTAAAAAAAAACAAAATCTAAATTAATCCAAATAACATAAACCTGGTTTAACTGTACAGTTTCCAAGTGAACATTTTCTTTGAGCTACCCAACTGTCTGTCAATCCTAGTCTTGCAAAATTTTGGTTGGCAAAATACCTACCAGATCTTGAAACATGGAAAAACCCTCAATACCATGTTTGCTGAAATTAAAAAAAACAAAAAAAAACCAAAACAAAAAAACACCCAAACAAAAAAAAAAAACCAAACAAACCAAAAAAAAAAAAAAAAAAAAAAACCAAAAACAAACAAGTTTTCCATAACTCTAAATGTTATGTATCCTGATTTGTGACAATATGAAATGTTGTGAGATTTAATAGTTTTGTAAATTGCATATACAACTCTTCTGCGCGTTGTTACTTCATTAACCCCTTACAGCTGTCATTAAAGTTGGACAAAGAATTTTCAAGAATAGAAGTTTCGGCAAAAAATTGGTTTCTGTCATATCAAACTGTTTGAAAATTTTGGTTTCGTTTCCCCCACTCCTTTCAAGTGAGAGGCATGTGTTCAGAGCTGGTTTTTTAAAAGTAGCAATTGGTGATATTTCCCGCTATTCTCCAACAGTTCATTAGCTCAAACACTCTCAGAGGAAGATATTCTGGGTTTGTGCCCATAGTTTGTAGAGCCCTAGGAAGGGTTTCAGCAAACCTTTTGCTTCTGCTTCTTCTCAGACAAATGTATGGCCTTCTTAGAGGCTTCAGAATCAAGTCTGCGCTCAGACCCACATGTCGAAACCTTACAATTTTTCACATTGAAAGTGCAAAGAGTCAGAAGTTGATAAAACCAGTAGGTGGGCTGATTGCCCTTTCCCATGATCCATTCAAAGCAGTACTATCTGCTAAGGACAAACTGCTAAGGGCTCCTAAGGTATCCAGCAAGTCTGAATGCTCTTCAAGAAGGAAATCCTTAAGGAGCCGGAGTGGCTGTCCTCATGTGCTAAAAGATGAGGCACTGGGGAAGAAAACTGTCCTGGCTGAACAGAAACCTTTGACTGGATCTCAGAGGTAAAAAAGAGAATTATGATCTTTGGAAGGAGGGGCAGGCAACTTAGGATGTTGGGAGGTTATGCAGGGAAAAAATGAGAAATACCAAAGACCAACTTGAACTTAATCTGGTTACTGCCGCAAAAGACAATTGAACAATTTTTATAAATGCATTAGCAATAAAAGGAGAGCTAAGGAAATTCTTGATGTTTTGTTGGATTCATGGGGAAGCAGAGTGACAAAAGATAATGGAAAGGCAGAGATTCTTGATACCTTCATTGCCTCAGTCTTTAATAGTAAGACCAGTTGTTCTTTGGGTACTCAGGCCCCTGGGCTGGAGGATGGGATGCGAATCAGAATGAAGCCCCAATAATCCAAAGATAAAGGATCAGCAACCTGCTACACCACTTAGACACCCACAAGTCTCTGGGGTGGGAGGCATTCACCCTAATGTTCTGTGGGAGTTGGCAGAAGTGTTCAATGAGACACTCAATCATTTACCAGCAGTCCTGGTTGAACCCTTGAAATAAAAATCCTTAGTTTAATTATTGTCTAGAAAACTTTTGCAGTTAAGTTTTCCTCTTAAATTGTTTTCAAACAAGCTAGTGCATATTAACTGACCTTGATTTTTCAGACCCAGTTAAATGGCATTTTTCATCAGTTTCTGTACTAATTTTACATTTGACTGTTAAAGTCACTGTTAGAAACTCACCTTCAATGACACACTAAGAACATACATCTAGGAAATGATTCAAGAAAGAAATGCACACACATTTCCTTGTCTTCTAATGTCTCTCACTTTTATTACACAAAATGCACTAACAGAAACTTCTTTCTTCCCTCTCTTCCAGCATCATTTCTTCAGGCTGTCATTTCCTTGACATGTTGAACCTACCTAACACTTGGCCTTTTTTTCTTTTTGGTGTTTTCTTGCTCTCCGAAGATTTTGTCCTCTGAAGAGCTGAAGTACTCTCATTACCCTCTCTAATAATTCTAGCTGTTTTAACTATGCATTCTTTCTAGATGTCTGCACACTTAAAAAAATTTAGATTATTTTTGGAGAGGATCTTTATTCAGCATTCCACAAAAATCCTAGATCCTCTTGCAAATATTTGAATATATTAATTGTTAAATTAATTAACTGTTAAATCCAGTTAAATTAATAAACTGTTAAAGCCTGTTAAATCCTCAAATGTCCTTGTAAACATTTTTATTTTTGCCATACAATTAAAATATTCTAAGAAATAAACTTTATATAAAAAAAAATTTAAAAATAAAAAAATACAACTTAAATTTAATAATAGTTTTCTTCCATTTGACTTTGTAATGAAAAGACATGATAAGTTCTATCAAACAGGAAAAAATATTCCCACCAACCATCTTTCTTCTCTCCTACCCTAATTGATGACCCAGCCCAGATGTATTCCGTGTCCTCAAAGACAGAGGTCTTCTCCTGAATAATTTGAAAGCACTGATCCTACAAAAAAAAAAAAAAAAAAAAAAAAAAAAAAAAAAAAAAAAAAAAAGGTATGGTTTCACTTCTACAACTAAAGCCTTTCAGGCTCCACAGGGTCTTGTTCACATTTACAATAAAACACAGGCTGTGCATTGTATGATGAGTTTCTGCAGAGCCTGCTTCTGTGATACGAAAATTTTGATGGATTACTAATGACGGGAGTTTTTATGAGAATCTGTGAAGCAGTGTTTTTTAAAATGAAACAGTAGCTAGTAAAATGAAGAATTCAAGGACTAAATGTTAAAAGTACATTATGGTTGGGATTTTACCAGAGAAAATAATCTCAAAAAAATTATGTGAAGTTGCACACCTTAGAGTGGGCTTTAAAATTTAGCTACCCCTCAAGCACTCTCCCTGCTTAGATATGTCCCTGTGAATTCTGAATGATTTTAAATATTAGAAAGTTTTTATTGACTGTGCCAAAGAAAGGAAATAAGGAATCCAATGCAATACAACCAGAAGTCAGGTCTCACTTGATTTGAGAACTAAATCAGAGCCTGAAGAAAATAAAAGAGAAATGTGCGAAGAGTCTGGCTAATAAATACCAGAATCAAATAATATTTTGAGTTGCAAGGGATACACAAGGATCATTGAGTCCAAGTCAATTGCTTGCACAGGTATCAAACCCTTGACTAGTATAAGTATCATGCTCTAAACAACTGAGCTAAATGAGGTAGAAAACCTAAGTCTATTTAATTTTTAAGTAGAAGCATTTCTAATTTACAGAAGACCTGGAACAAAATGGGCCTTTTGTCCTGAAATCCTAGCAAAAATTTACCACCAGCTCCATTGAAATGGTTTTCCCTCGTCTTTATACAGGCGGACTGATGTTAACAGATGAAGGCTTGTGGGATTTTCTTCCTTGCTTTTATCTATTTAGAAAGTTCTTAGTCCACAGCGTAGCAAGTTTTGAGAACATAATGGTCTGTCCTTGCTTGCTAAGGTCTCAGTCATGATGATATCTAAGCCAGCATTCAAAATTATGGTAGACAGGTCTGGAGTATATTAGAATGATACTTTTTATAGCAGCACTTCCTCTTTTTCATTGTTCTTACTTCTCTTCTTCAGTAACTTATTATGTAGTCTCAACACAGGGGACTCTGCTCTAATAGAGCCAATAGAAAATATTACAGTGATAAAAAGCTTGCCAGAAAACCCAGTCAAACACATGCACACCTTGCCAACGAGAATCTTATACCTGCTTCAAGACTTCCTGGTAACACAATGTACTGATCTGGCCAAAAGAGTCCCCAGTGCACTTTCATATGTGATGAATTTTGAATGTTCACTGAAGTGAACTCATCACTTTCTGTTTCATATGTGCTACTAAGGCAAGAGCCAGAGTCAGTAACCATAGCTGCCTGCCAAGGACATCAAAGGAATCTTTTAAATATTTACAGAGAAAAGGTAAGTATATTTGGAGAAATTAAAAATAAATTTATTTTAGGAAAAAAAGATCTAGTCATACTCAATGCAATTACTAACTGTATGTCAAAGAGGTGAATTAAAATTCAATTAAGGAATCAAATTAACTTTTTAGCAAATTACAAGGGGTCAGGATTTCTGCTAAAAGTCATTACAGATTGTTAGCAATTAATTTATGCCATTTAGTATTGATATGTAATTAAGTTCAAAAAGTAACTTTTATTTCCAGTGGAAGAGCTTTCTTGATTATGTTATGAAACTTAATCAGGTAGAGGAGCCACAAAGGCATTCCCTCCCTCTCTTAACAAGCAGCAATCTATATTGTCTGAGTTTGACAGGCAATGGTTTATATCTACATAATTTTAAACCAATTATGGATCTTGTCTTTTATTTATGAAAGCATGGTTTTGGTTCTATAATTTCTCCCAAGAAAAATTCTATCAAAGTAAATTACAGGCTGGAAACAGATGCATGAAACAGAATAGGTAGACACAAGTTCTGAAACAAATACCAAGCAATTTGTATTTACATTGAAATAACAGTCTAAGCTAAACATTAAACATTTTATTAATTTCTTCATTCCACTCTATTTTATATTTTGAACTGGAAAAATATTTTGTTAACCAGTATATTTGTATCATCTTGTTTTTTTCCTACTTCCAAATGATCCTTTAAAACTGTTGCCAAAATTGATTGTTCATTACGGCAGAAAAGACCTTGAGGTCCTGAAGGTTAACAAGGCAGCCATGGGAGCAGTGTGCCCTCGTGGCAAAGCCCCTTCTCTTCTGTTCAGTACTAGTGAGGCACTGACCGCATGCTGGGTCCATTTTTGGGCTTCCCACTACAAAAGGCAAGGACACACTGGAGTGAATGAGCCCAGCAATGGGACAGAAGGATGTTTAGGAGACTGAGCACCTCTCATAAGGGGAGAGATTAAGAGAAGGGACGATTTAGCCTGGAGAAGAGAAAGTTTAGGGGGATCTTATCCATGTGCACAAATGCAAGATGGTGGGTGTACAGAAGATAGAGACAGACTTTCCTCAGAGATGATCAGTAGAAGAGAATCATAGAATTAATAATAACATCATAGAGTCATAGAACAGTTTGGGTTGGAAGGTCCTTTGAAAGAGACCCATGAAGGGTCATCTAGTCCAACCCTCCTGCGATGAGCAGGAACATCTTTAACTAGACCAGGTTGCTCAGAGTCCTGTCCAAACTGAGCTTGAATGTTTACAGGGATAGGGCATCTACGACTTCTCTGGAAAATCTGTTCCATTGTTTTACCACCTCCATAGTAAAAATATTTTCCCTTACATCTGGTCTGAACATCTGCAGCTTTCCCAGCCTTTCTACACAGGTGGGGTGTTCCATTTCTGGACCTACTCCAACAGGTCCATGTCTTTCCTGTGCTGGGGACCCCAGAGCTGGATGCAGTCCTCCAGATGGGGTCTCACAAAAGTGTAGTAGTGAGGGACAGTCAATATCTTCTGGGCATTCTTCTTTTGATGCAGCTCAGGATACAGTTGGATTTTTGAGATGTGAGTGTACATTGCTGGCTCATGTCCAGCTTTTCATCCACCAAGAGGCAATGGGCACAAGTCTAAAGGTAGAAAATTACATCTGAGCACAAGAAAATCCTTTTTGATTGTGAGCATGGTTGAACAATAGAATGGGTTATCCAGGGATGCAGTGAATTCTCCATCCTTGGAGACATTCAAAACCCAATTGAATATAATTCTGGGTATCCTGTGTTCTGAGCAGGGACAGTGGGATAGATGATCTCCACAGGTCCCTTTCAACCTCTGCTACTTTGTGATTCTGCAAATAAAAGTAATTTCCAGTGTCTGAGCACAATCAGTGGAGACTATTGTGATTTTTGCTATTGATTCCAAAAGGGCATGGTCAGACCTAATGGATGGGTTAGTGGCCTTGTAATACCATGAGCTTATTAATGTAGTGAATTCAAAGCTACAGAACAACACTGGTGTGCTTAATTATTTTGTTGCCTTAAAGGTCAATACAAAAATGGTCTGGAAGAGTGAGAAAAACATACTTCAGATTGCAAATGATAGCTGTGAGCTAACAGCCATGGAGCTGATCTGTCGGAACAAATGGAAAGATAATTATTTCTCAGAAGTTCTGTATGTGAATTAACCTTGATACAAAATGAATGACAGATGCCTGAATTTACAGGAAACAGAACATTAGATTCATGATATTGAGTTATTGCAGCTGACTATTCTAATATCTGTTGCTCAGTTAAGGCAGTCTTTCCCTTAAAGGAAATAAGTTTTCTTCTTTCTAAGACACTTTTCTTCTCTAAAGCAAGGGGGGCTTTCAGCATGGAAACTACCATCAAAGGCTATGACTGCTAAGATCCATTTGTTTTACTTGCTTCAAACTCACATTGCATGAAAATGAGATGGCTAAATGCAGAGGTTTACTGTGTTTCGCATTTTTTTTTGCAGCAAAGGATTCAGAATCCAGGAGAACGTGCGCATATTATAGAATGCAGCACTGACAAGTACTGCCTTTTTATTCTTTACCCATTGCATTATCCTGTGAAATCTCTTTTTTTTCCTATCCCCTGTACCTCTTCCCCACCTCAAAAATCTTCATCAAGGTCAGACTGATATGAATGGATTAAGGTTTAGCATTAAATCACAGTCAGCCGTCTCTCTTGGGATGCAATATGCCTACATTTAATTTACCATACTATTCTGACTAAGACTTTTAAACAGCAGTCCACCTCCCTTGCTTCTAAACACCTGACATTTCTGAATTTCTCATATTTTTTGTCACATCATTTGGCAATTTTTTTTTTTTTTCTTAAGGGAGGATTTATTCGTTCACCCAGAAATTTAGGGACTTTTTTCCAGAGCAAAATATATAAAAGTAGGTACATTTAAAGTATTTAATCTTAGTATCTCTTCTACTAGCAACAGCAAGACAGCAAGTTTTGAAGATATTTGAAGCTATCCCTCCTAAGAATAATCCTGTAAGAAAGTTGATAATACACTTTTGCAAGGTGTCTATCTTAGACTATCAGCAAACCTCAGACCACTATACTGAGCATATCAGAATAAAACAGTAACTCTGAGCAAAAAGATTACAACTCATAGAATCACAGAATCATTTAGGTTGGAAAAGACCTCTGAGGCCATGGAGTCCAAACCAGGACCTATCCCTACCCTGCCAAGCAGACCTTGGCACTAAGTGCCATATCCAATGTTTCCTTAAACACCTCTGGAGATGGTGATTTCACCACCTCCCTGGGCAGACCATTCCAAAGCCCAGTCTCTCTTTCTGTGAAAAACTTCTTCCTTATGGCCAACCTAAACTTCCCGCTGTGCAGGTTAAGACTGTGTCCTCTTGTCCTGTCACTGGTTGCCTGGGAGAAGAGACCAACCTCCACCTGGCCACGGCCTCCTTTCAGGCAGTTTTAGGGAGCAAAAAAGTCACTCCTGAGCTTCCTCCTCTCCAGGCTAAACACCCCCAGCTCCCCCAGCTGCTCCTTATATGACTCACTCTTCAGACCCTTCACCAGCCTTGCTGCCCTTCTCTGGACACACTCCAGCATCTCAACATCCTTCCTAAACTGAGGGGTCCAGAATTGGACACAGGACTCAAGGTGCAGCCTAAACAGTGCTGAGTACAGGGGAAGAATCACGTCCCTGGTCCTGCTGGCCACACTATTCTCGATACAGGCCAGGATGCCATTGGCCTTCTTGGCCATGTGGGCACACGGCTGGCTCATGTTCAGTCTGCCATCAGCCAGCACCCCCAGGTCCCTTTCTGCCTGGCCACAGTCCAGCCCCAGCCTGTAGCACTGCAGGGGCTATCGTGGCCAAATTGGAGCACCTGGCACTTGGTCTTGTTAAACCTCATATTGTTGGATTTGGCCCATAGACCCAGCCTGGGAGAATTTAAAAATTAACAAAATTAATCGTTTTAGTTTTTACCATGAATAGTTAATGAAAACTCTTTTGCTTATTTATGAAGTTAAGGTCCAACCTGGTAGCAGTTTGCAGGTATTATCACATACTTTTTTGCAAATTAAAATGCTTATGTTAAGGGGGAAAACAAAAGAAAACATTAGATTTAATGAAAGAAGATAAATCAAGAAAAATATGGACTAAAAATAAATTATCATTGGCTATGAGGATATTGCAATTTAGAAGATTTTACTAATATTGCACGCTGTATATTGCCTGATATCATCATTAAAAACTGAATCTTTTTCTCACACAAACATTATAAGCTCCAGTAAATACCATATGACAAGTCTCATGAAAAATGTATGCAAGACAATGGTAAGATTTTCTGGCCTTCGCATGCCACTCTAACTTGATTTGGGTTTGGAAATCCTCTCTAATCATGTAGTGAGATCCAAACTAGTACTTTGGTATCTGTAGCATAATTCAGAAGAAATTTGAGGACTTAAGTTTGGTACAACACTCCACAAAATCTGCTTAGGTTATCAAGAGACCATAACTGCTTAAATTTTCACAAGATTACTTGTTTTTATGCATGCCACAGGCACTTACGCCACCACTGGGAATCTTTGCCCCAAATGTTGATTCAGTAGGTAGGCTCAAGGCAACATTAACATGCAATGATCCATTAAATACTACACTTAAATTTAAGAAAAAATAGCAGAAGAATGGTGCTAGTGACCTTTCATGCAATATCCTCGTAAGATCCACTTAGCTATTCAATAAGTTATAACATTTGTGCATGTGGACATTAAAATAGAAAGCTTCTAATAGCTCTTATTTATGCTCATCTCTGAGGATTCTGAGTGACAAAAATAAGGAATCAAAACAGTAGGACTAAAATATATTTATATCAGAATCAATTAGAGGGCTGCTTTTCCTGCTCCCTGAATTCATCACACAGAGCTCAAAGAGTTCTCACATCAAAACAATGGTAATAAGAGTGCCTGACACCAGGAAAGGAGGAGAGCACAAGAAATATGAGCCTTGACTGATTAGACATCTGACATCTGTCACTGAGCTCAGAATACAGAAATAAAAACTGCGCCTTCAGAATATCCAAGTGCTGTGGTCTCCATCACTGTGCACTGTTTAGAGACTTGTTATGTATCAGTTGCAGCCAGTGGCTAATGATTAAAAAAGTCTGGAGAGAGAACACATGAAAAAACAAGATATTAGATTGTAAAAGAGGAATCCCCTACATGTAATCTTTAATCTTTCTTTCCTCTCTACCCTTTTGATTGCTCCATCTAACAAGCAAGAAGGCCTCCATAAGCAAGCATTGTTTATACCCAAGATTCAAAATTCTACCTGTAAGACACAGTCACAGTCAGCTACAAGTGATGTAGTGCTGTTACTTCTTAACCTCATATACGTATATATCTGTATTTCCACATATCAACATATGAAACAAGCATCAAATCTCAGAACCAGCAGCACATCTGTAATGTTTATAGAGTCAAATTGCTAGCATGGATTTAACAATGGAAAGCAAGATCAAAGTAATTTCTTTTTCAAGTATTACAGTAAATTTTGTTTGTCTATGCTCTTTTTGGAGAGAAGCAATCATAATATACTGTCTTAATAAAAACTTTCTGTGCCAATTCCCTGTTTTCTTTACTGATGAAAATCTGAAGTTTCAATCTGTGTTGAATTTAATAACTCCCTGAACTACTACTTTTTATTTTGACTTGATGCCTATAAAATGTCAGAAATTATATCTTTACACACTTATTCAAATAAATATCGTCCTTGACAAGAGACAGCAAGGATCAAATGACACATAGTTGAACATCTTGTAGAGAAAAATACAGACGGTAGTAACTACAGGCATCCAAATCACTTTATCTTGCTACAACTAGGACTAACGACATAAAGACAAGAGGGCTCTCATTACATAAAGACCAGTCCATTTTCCCTCTTCCTCATTTATTTGTCTTATAGATCCTTTCATTGTTTTCTATCTACCCAGCAAATACAGAACAGTAGTGATTTCTTTCTGGTCTTTCCTCTAATGTTCTCAAAGGGAAATCTTGGATCTGAATATTAGTACAAGGTAAGATAATATTATATATTTGCCCTTCTTTGGGTCAACATAGTACAAGTAAGGTAAGCATCAAAAACAGGCCAGCTGGACCTTACACTTGAAGAATACGCCCATTTCTTAAACACAGAATGACACACATGACCACAGTGCTATCTCCAATATTGATTTCAACATTTAGTCACCTACAGTTGAAATAAATCTCCCCACCAATGTAGCATGTGGGTGCTTAGGTCACACAAGTGGTCAGCAAACACCCTGACTGACACAGGAAGCTTTATGAGCAGTCTTGGTGCCACCAACTAGTTCCACAAGCCTTGGGCATTCCCTGATGGAGATACCTCCATCCTGGTGAAGCAGGAGTGGCAACACTGCTCACACACCTCAGTCCGTTTGGGTTCCCAGCCTCTGAGGTAATTATGTTTCAAGTCCTCAGGAGTCCTCCTAGATATCCTTGGAGCAATTCCCACTCTTTTGCACAACAACAAACCTTTCCAGCACTCTAAATTTCAGGAAAATAACACTAAGAGTCAGGGATAAGGTTGCAAAGCACATTACAGGATTCAAATGCTCATTTCCTTCTGGCTAAGTCTAGACTGTGTCCTGTGGCTCACTGTGCTAGCTTTCTGATTGACCAAACTGAGCATCTCCTTGGGGCACAAGATGTTTTCTTTGAGGACAAGTGCCTGGTTTTCCTCTCAGTATGGGTTTATGGAAGCAGTGGCGTTCGTTCAGACTTTTTACCAGACCTGAAGCTGGTAAACTTTTTGAGGGCTTATGATTAAGATACAGAATTTGGATGACTTGGATGTCTGTTTTTTATCAACATTAATTTCCCCAGTACTCCTCTTAAACGTCTAAAGTTCCTCTAAAATTCTTCTCTTCCCACAGAACAGGATACCTATGGTCTTTTTGTTTTGTACTGAGATTCAAAGTTTAAAATTTAAAGTCTTAAAGATGTCATAAACTGAGGATGCTCAGTTAAAGATTTGAGACTGACTTAATGAAATAATTAGAATTTTAGATTGCTTTGTACATGTAAAGGAGAGTTCCCAATAACAAAGATCAGAAATACAAGATGCCAGATAGCAGGTGTGGATTGCTGGGTAACCAGAAAATGAAGAGCTTTGTATTAGCAATCACATGCAAAAACTTGAGGCAATGGGCTTACCGTTACATAGAAATAATCTGGAAGCAACAAGAGCAGTATCCTTCACAATCTAATGTTTTGTCCATTAAAAAAAAAAATTTTTATTTATTCTGTTCTCTTATGGGGTCTTGGTCATCCTTCAAAGAATAGAAAATTTGGCAGAAAATACAGTCTTAGAGTGAAGAGAGTAGGAAAGGATTAAGAGAGAGGATCATAAGAGGAGATTAAACAGAATGCACCTTCACAGAATATTATAGCATACTGCATTACATGAAAGTAAAGCAGTATTCAAGTAGATGCAATTTACAGCATAACATAGCTGTCTGCTTTTGAAATTCTCCTATATGGGGAAGAAAAACTTAAATATATTTGGTAAGATGATATGAAATATCTTTTTTGGTTTTTCTTTTTGCCTGATAGTGATGGTAATTAATAATAATAATAATAATAATAATAATAATAATAATAGGAGTAGTAGTAGTAGTAGTAGTAGTAATAATGTTATCAAAAATTCTTCTGCTTATCTCCTGAAACAATATGAGAAATAAATAGAATTGCCAAGTCCATATTCAAAGTTTTACTTGCGCACTCCATTTTAGTGTCTACAGCAAATTAGGAAGAACCTGGAGTCATCAAGCTTTTTAACCATAACCTTTGGTTCATGTCCAAAAAAAGGTTTGTACTATACTACCACAAAACAAGGATTTTTGTGGATAATATAGCACATGATAAAATAATCACAGACAATGTTGTAATGCAAATACAAAAAGACACAAATGGGGGTTGGTTAATACATCCAAGAAGGATATATCTTCTCAGACAGCACTATCTTAGCACTCTAGCCATTTTAAAGACTGAAAGGTAATGACAAAACAGTATGTATTTATATTTGTCATCAGGATTTTTAAAACTTATCCTTGCAAATGCATCCCTTAGCTGTTAGAACCAGCTAGAACCAGCTAGAACACACACATCTGTGCATAGGTTCAAGAATATACAATAAACTGACTAGATTCACAGTTATGCAGCTTGCCCAAAAGATGTTTTTTCATAACATTTGGTCTTTCTACAAAACCAACTCAAGCAGGCTGAAGTCAGACAATCCTTTGGTACAAAATTTGTATGTCTCCAGAACTACCCTTAAAATGGCACCTTGTCTTAAGGCTGCAGTGTTGTGATGTTATGCCAAAGATATAAGAGCTCTCATCAGAGTACCTTTCCAGATAAAAAACAGCCTAAAAAGAATAACCCATTTTTAACAGGAATTGGCCTGAGATATTTTGTAGTATTTTATTTAAGTCACAGATAAGTGGAGCTTTAATTTAGTTACCCATTCCACCCTAGAAACAGGAATGTCAAAATCTGATACAAGTCCTTATTACTCAAATCTAACCCCACATATGGGTATCTTTAATTAAAGCTACATGAACTACACTATTGAAATCTAAAATAATCCCAAGAGTCAGTTCATTGAATTACCAGTTGCCTAATAGTTACTATTGCTAATGCCTTCCCTTCTGCTTTTTCCTGTTGCTGTAAAGTGCATAAACAGCCACTGCCATCTGTGCTGACTTTCAGCAGGGTGATATCACGTTTCCTGACTGTTGCAGAGCTCAGCAGCAAGGGCAGGCCCACCCCCTTCACACAGTGGATGCTTTCTCTTGCAAGGCAGCATGGCTCTCCCACCTGCCCTACCCCTTCCCGACAAACCTGGAGATACAGACAAAAAGTGGGCTTCACAAGCCCTCACTGATACCCTATTGTCCTGCCCAGCTGGAGAAGCCTTTCCATACCTTGGGCCAGACCTTCTGTGCATCTCTGCTCTGTGGAAATCAACAATGGTCTGTTTCCTCAACATATGCATCTGGAGAAACAGATTAACTCAAGATAAATCTTTTGCATGCGTAACAGTTGGATGTGACCAGCCCAAAACAGAGATGGTCCAAACCACATTTCTTCACAGTAGTTAGCTGGGGGACCTCGGTGAGCCTGCCCAAATTGCAATGCTTATATCAGCAACTCACTTTGTTTTACATGTTGTCCAGAGAAAGAGGAACAACACTCACAAAATAATATATCTTTAATTTAAGAAGCCTGGTAAGGATATCAGTTTGGCAGGAAATTGTTTTGGTTCTACTCTGTCCCAGATGGATCTGTTCATGAAAGCTTGTGACATGCTGTGCAAAATAGAAGTGCTTTGAGCTTTTCACACTACGTAAGAAATGCAGTGTATTCCAAATATCTAAGATTAACACTACATACATCTTTTTGACCTGACATACTCATCTACTCATTAAAGTGGAGAGCAACAAAGGACTTAGATTGTATGTATATACATATGTGTAGATCACTGATTTTAAGAAGTGTGATTTGAAACAGGACAGAGGAACTTTTCAAAACACAATTACTGCTAGTAAATCTGTACAGGAAAGATTAAGAAGAAAAATTAAAGTTAACAGTGATTTTATTTGTGTATTTTGTGTTTTCTGCTATAACCCACATGATTAAAAAATTACCAGATTGTAACTACAGCCTGTAGACACACCATCCCGTTCCACTGAAAGCTGCTTTGTCAGGCACTTTCTAAGCCCCTTCAGAAAATTTTCTTTCTAGAAATGTCTTTCAAGGACAAAATGTGTGTGGGAAGAAGAGTAAACTACCCTCTTGTACCACTAATCTAATTTGCAGCAGTATAACAAGAGTGTCAAGTGGGAAAACAAATACAAGTTTTAAACACTGGAAAGCACAATAAACAAAATTAAGGCTCACATGCACCCATAAAAAATCGTTTAGAATTATATAAACAGCAATGTCATCAGTCCAGTCTGTATTATGGTGCTAAAAATATTGAGAACTTGGCTTATCTGCGTCCAGACTGCTCCTTTGCTGAACAGAACTACGCAGAATCTCTGGAGATATCTGACAAATGTTTTACGTATGTGTTGATGTGTCAGCTTCTGCCCCTCTCACACCTTGCCATCCAAATAAAACATTTATCAAGCTCACAGAAGGGATTGAGTACCATTTATTTGGTAAGAAATTGTGCACTTATTGAACATTTGTCTGGTGTGTGTTGTACCTCTTGCAAGACAGAATTATTTTCTGGAATTACAAGCCAGCTGTGATTGCAAATATTTTGGTTTTTCATGCGTGTTGCTTTCCAAGGGTCAGGCTCTTTCACACTAAGACTGTTTTATGCTATTCAGGCAAAGTGGTGAAACAATGGCTGGAGGAGGTAATACTGCACCCTTTATTACTGTCACTGTAATGACAGCTTTGTACAAGTGAGAAAAGCTGACTAACACTATTAATGACATCAGTGAATGGACAGAAAACTCTACCTTCTCCTGAAAACACATACCATGGAATCTCTGGTAATTTTTCAATTTGGACATCCCATTCTACTTTAGGTCTAGTTCTCACCCTCTAAAACCAAAGTAGATTTTTAAGAACTGTATTCTGGGTGGGATATTGCAATCACAATCAGAATAGGCAGATTTCACAGGAAAATTGTTCTTTGTACCAACTATTCAACCAGCATTGAATTCAGATGAAGAAATCAGTGTTTAGCAGTACATAGATGAATAGAATTTGTCTAGATCTTGCCAAAACTTCTGGCTGAAACATCAAAGAATACCTGCAAGAAAAGTGGAGTTGCTCAGCAATTCACAGAGCAGTATCAGGGTCACAGATGTCTGGTTTATTTACTTTAAGTGAATGACCATTCTATGGTAATTTGAACTTTTACTAATTTACATCCATCAAACACAGTCATTTGTTGGACCCACATAAAAATGAAAGTTTGCTTGATTTTTTTTAAGAAGAAAAAATTAATCACCATATACAACAAGACTGAACAGCAAATTGCGGTATTTTTTGTGGCAAGTCCATTATGGGGGCTAAGTTATGACTATAAGTGGGTCAAAAAAAGCCAACCCACAGTTAAGTCAGGACATGGTTAAAAGTGAGTGCCACCCAAAAGAAATTGCATGATCTTGAGTAGATACAGAGTGTGAACTATGGAGACAGTATATGCACATTTCAGAGAAACCAAAGTACTAGGAGAGGAGGAACCTTCCTCTCATTTGGAAACAGAAGAGAGACAAGCATTACTTTACATAACCATGCAAAGATCTGCAAAGTGTGCACAACATGGGTAAAATGACAACAACATATTTAGCCAAAGAGATTTCTTTAAAGACTCCAAGGGAGGTGTTGCACCTGAGAGGAGTAATTCCTTAGTCTTGTGCTGCTCAGCAATTCTCAGGCCAAAGCACAGAGTGCACAGACCCATGTATTCACTGTTTTACAGGCATTAGCACAAAGAAAAAGCCAACAGAAAATAGAAAGCTACTTGATAAACCTGGAGGTTTATGATTGCAACCTTAGCCCTACAGGGGAGTGTGTGACCTGAATGTGTGAAAGCAAAATAATAAATGGGAAATGACAAAATACATAATAGAAGCAGTGAGAAATGTGTCTACTATAGGGATGAAAGCTCATCAAGTCATTGCTCTCCCTCAAGAAAAAGTAGTCACTGAAAGGCTGAGGCTTAAAATAGATAAGGAAGAATCTGAGACTGTTTTCTTCCTAATGGTGAAGGAATAATCAGAAGGCCATAAAAAGAGAGCTGAAAGATTATCACCATAGTTTATACAGAAATAATTTTCTGTACCCTAAAATAAAGGTTAAAGGAAGAGCTCATTATACTTGGATAATTGTTGGTAAAGTAGAACAGATGATAAAGCAGACATCCTCACTCTTATTTGCAACAGGAGGTAAAAATCTTTCCTTTTGCATCTCCCAGAAAAAAATTAGCATAATGTGTAAAAAAATTCATTTTCATTCTTTGTCACATGAGAAATCAAACAGATTTCTCAAGTAAAGATGTCTCAGCTAGGTCCAGACAAGTGTTCAAGACCAGGAAACACTTTAAGCTGCTTTCACTTCTGCCTTTTGTTCTGTATTTCACATATCTCACTGAAAGACAGGACAGATTTATGATGCCATGGGACTGTAGCTCTCAGCCTGCAATGTCAGTTTCTTTGAGATTCATGAGAGCAACTAGCAGACTGATAAACTGTTCACAGTGGCCCTCTTTTCCTGAGGAAATGAACTCTTGGCTGGATTAATTTTACAGCACCCAGCAGGAATTCAGAAGGAAACAGAAGAAAAATATTTGGGGAGAATAAGAGCACAAAAGGGAAGGCTCAGAATAGTTCTAAAAATATTTTCTGGATAACAATAAATCAAATATAAACCCATACAATGAAAAATGCCATACGAGGTTCTCTTCGTGGACAAAAGGTAAAACTATCTGCTTGATATCAGACTGCAGTACCATTGAGCACAGTCTGTCTAACCCAGGTGCTCAAAAAAAATCAAAAGAAGCACAGACATGCAACTGAAATGCCATTATTCCACTTAGTAGAGTATGAGAACTAGTCTAAGATTAACATGACAATTACACAGTCCTTAGATATTCTAAAGAAAGACCAAAGCTGTTCACAAGTATTTGAAGGAATTAAAGTAAAACCATTTCTATGGGTGCAAAAATTTAGCTGTTTCTCTCCTGCGTGCTGTATGTTACAGCTCACACCTTTCCTGTGTTCAACTCCTCATGCAATACTAGAGCAGAGAAGGAAGGTGTCTCACACAAAACATCAAATAAGAGAATAGATGCAATCAGCATACAAAAGCAGCAAAAAGTCACTTAAAAGATGCTTATTTGACATCAAAAAAGATTTTTCTGCTAGTTGCCAGACTTCAGGATCAGCATTTTCATGCATTGTCAAGACCTATGACTCAGGAGTAGGAGAAAGTGAAGCTGAGGACACTAAAGTGCTCAAGGTACAGGGACCACAATGTATGAGGGGAAGTTGACAGAGAAGAGGAAACTCTGGGAAAGTTTAATTGCTATTTCCTACAATATAGAGAGACACCATAGAGAAGATGAAGACAGACTCATCTCAGAAATGTACAGGAAAATGACACAAGTTAGGGCAAGGTAAACTCAGTTTTCTTAAGAAAACCTTTTCCTCAAGGAATGTGAGTCAGCCTTTGAATACGTTACCCTTCCTGCAGATTTTAAAAATTCAGATGGGCAAGGCCCTGATCAACTCTATCTAAACTTTGAAATTAGCTTTTTGTGAGCAGTAAGTTGGACTAGATAACATGCAAACATCACTTACAATTTATTTTTCTATGATTTTCATTGTTTTCAATTTTTGTCTATGAATTTATACATTTAAGTAGAATTTAACAGGCCAGCTGAGTATTAAGAGTCAATTTTTGGAATGTAAGTACAACCAAGTGAAAGTGAACCCTACTATTACAAATTACTGAAAAAGGTTGCAGACTAACAGTATTTCATTTTATGATGCACCTGAGAACCTCATTTCACATTCACCTCATAGTGAGAAGCTGGCAATAAAAACCAAGTACACCAACATCTGAATTATGCAACTGCAATTTCAGGAACAACTTTGGACAAATATTAACTTTGTAAATTTTGCAGTGTTCTGTAGGTCTTAATGTTGCTGTTACAATAAAAAGAGCATATAAAAATGAGCCACAAATTACTATCCTTATCTATCAAAAGAGTACCTGGGTTTCCTCATACACTTGAAGGATTATTCTTTTACTAACTGCACTATCTCCTAAAGCTTCCTGTATTCAATGAGAGACTGATTGTGATTGTCCACTTTATTCAGGACGAAATACTCCATTATGCTTGGAGGGGTGATTTCTATCACTTTCTCTTAATTTTGCGTAAGAATCTGTAGATGGAATTCCTAAACTTCAGTGGATTAAGGTGCTGAGAAATGGTTGCATATATTTTAATATAATCATACTGTTGCCAGTATAAACTCCACTTTTTTGATGCTCATAAGCATAACCTGCCCCTTCTGCTGCAGGGAAAAAATGTGTATAATCCTCTTAAGATAAAAATTTGTCCTTTTATGCTAGATGACAGGAAAGTGTTAACACAGCACAGCTGAGTCTTAGGGCAACACAAAACAACAAAGGAGTGCCATGTTCTGCTGTCAGGACAGTGATCTTGGCAATGACACCAGCTCCTCTCATGCATTTCCTTGTCCCCATGGAGAGTTGCGTGTTTCGGAGGGGCTCCAATAATTCATGCAACTATGGCATTCACCAGTGCATAAATCCAATGTATGTGACAGATTGCTGGACAAAGAGCAGACCTCACAATCTGTATAGCATAAACATCAACCAACCCAAGACAGCAAGAGGGGTATTCGGGGGGGTTTTATAGAGTCATGGAATTATAGAACGGCTTGGGTTGGAAGGGCCCTTGAAGGGTCATCTAGCCCAACTCGCATTGCAATGAGTAAGAATATCTTCAACTAAATCAAGCTGCCCAAAACCCAGTCCAACCCGGCCTTGAATGTTTCCAGAGATGGGGCTGCTGCCTCTCTGGGCAACCTGTACCAGTGTTTCACAACCCTCATGGTAAAAAATTTCTTCCTTATATCGAGTATGAATTTATCCTCTCTTAGTTTAAAACTATTAACTATTGCTTTAACAGTAATGTTAAGCCCTGCTAAAAAGTTTGTCCACTTCATTTTTATGAGCCCTCTTTAAGTATTGAAACACCACAATAAGGTCTCCCTGGAGCCTTCTCTTCTCCAGGCTGAACAACCCCAAATCTCTCAGCCTATCTTCACAGGAGAAGTGCTCCAGCCCTCTGATCGTGTTTGTGGTTGTTCTCTGGACTCACTCCAAGAGGTCCGTGTCTTTCTTGTGCTGGGGCCCCAGAGCTGGACACAGCACTCCAGGTGGGGTCTTACAAGGATGGAGTGAGACCTGCTGACCTCACTTCTTTTGATGAAACCTACAATGGTTTTGGCTTTAAACTTAAAAGAAGTAGATTTAGATTAGATATTAAGAAGAAATTCTTTCCTGTGAGGGCAGTGAGACACTGGAGCAGGTTGCCCAGAGAAGTTGTGAATGCTCCATCCCTGGAAGTGTCCAAGGCCAGGCTGAATGAGGCTTGTTTAGTGGAAGGCATCCCAGTTCATGGCACCATTCTGTGATTCTGTGATGTGATTCTATGATCTAATGTTCAAAGTTATTGCTCTAGTACACTCCCCTTTCAGACTGTATTATAAAACTGATGCAGTACCAGCCATTTTTAAAGTGGCTGACACTTTGCAATATGTTTTTATCTTCCATTTGCATGGGAAACACACAGGGACAATTCTCTGTGGAAGAAATATCTAAGGCTGTTTGTACAGGTTTGACAGAGCACAGCAGAGAGACAGCATGCACTTTTTCATGTTTGTGACTTTTCAAGGTCATAGGCCTTTTTTCTCCATCCTTAAAAACACCCTGTCTCGATAATATAGGTACTTCAATAACTTAGGGATAAATGAAATGCAAGTAAGGGCATGAATGAAATGCACCCTGCTCTCATCGGTGCATTCATCTCCATGCAGTGTCCCCAAGAGCATGCTTCAAAATCATCCTACCAGGATAACAGAATTTTTGGGCAAATGCAAATGTTGATCAAAGCCATAAACAATCATCATAACAATCACACTAAAACTTATAAAATATTATTTAAATTCTGAAACTCTGAAATAACTCAGAGTTTTAGCTTGTGTGGTTATCATGAACTAAAAATACAAGATTTGTAATCACTGGTAACTATAAGAATGCTAAAGCACAAACTTCAAAAGTGTCTGACTTTCTTTATCAGTAGCATATGATCATACTGCTCAAAAAGAAAAAAAAATCTAAATAATGGTAGACTGAGAGAATACTGGAAAGATGCACAAGAAAAGGAGGTTCTCCCTTTAGTAACCAGTTACTGATATAATCCAAAGCTTTGGTTTTAAGGCAGAAAATATTTCATTGCTGTTTTCAACTTGAGACAAATATTTGCTAACACACTGGACAACCCAAATAAAAAAATTCAATTTTGCACTGAAGTAGAACATCTCCAAGGAACAGGTAAGCACACCCATAACACATCAGAACAGCCAGCAGACAAACCTTCAGGAGATGCACATGGCTTGGCACTGCTGACAGATCCATGAGATGACCTACATTGCTGCTGTATCTGCTGAAGGAAGTGTCAAGTGGAAAGAATAACCTTGACATTGCAAAGATTGAAAATAGAAAAAAATAAATCAGTAGTAAAAAAAATTGCTTTGAGGTTGGTGGGTATATTTTGCAATTTTTATCCCTTTTCCTAGTGTCAAAAGTTCTCAGACAGACTAAGGTGACAATGCAATTGCTAGATAGTAGCCAGGTATCATGTGCAGTAACACTCTGTAAATTTAACAAGTTATGAATTTTTTCCTAAGAAATGCCACAATGCCACTTCAAACCCTAGCGCAGTATGAGTTGTGACTGGGAGCTTGTCAGAGGAGCTACTTCACTCTCATTTCTGCATCAGTACAAAACCCCTCCAAGCTGGGAAAGATCCCTAATGCTTTTCTTTTTTTGCTTTTTTTTTTTTTTTTTTTTTTTTTTTTTTTTTTTTTTTTAAATTAGAGAAAAGTTTCTGTACTGATTAACACAGGATGCTAAACAATGCCCTTTCCTTCCTTGGGGAGTGCTTGTTTTCACATCTTAACCTGCTCTCTGAAAGCTGAGCTGGAATTTGCAGAGGAAGATGTAAGTGGGACAGACACAATGGTTCTGACCCTTAGAGTTCTTTGTCACCATGGGGTTCAGAAGTGTATTTGCAACAATAAGAATATAAAACATATGTACATCCTCCAGAAGGATTACTAAGAATCACAAGGAAAACAGACAACACGTGTAATCTGGACTGAAATATCTTCAAACTCTAATTCAGAAGAAAGAATCTAATTCTCCCGGTGTTCCTGCATGAACTGATCAAACCCACAGAGGCATCTACAAAGAACTTAGTGACAACGTTTTATGAGAACAATGAAGAAACAAAGGCAAAAAGACAATTAATTTTTCATCATATTTATGAAGTTTATTTCTCTTCTGGAATCATCTATCTCACACAGAAATCAATCCTTTGATTGATATGGACTATATGGTGAACAGAATTTTGTACCCAAAACACAGTTTTCTTTTTTCAATGTTTTCTTTTTTCTACTTTTTCTGACTCAGTTGCCCAAGCAGGTCAGCAGCTGGTGACTCAAACTTGTGGGAGGCACAAGGAGACAGCATGAGGATGGGAATGGGAAATGGGAGTACAAGATTATCCCTTTCAAATGCAGCATCCTTTTATACTCGCTGCAGTAGATTACAAGGTCACAGTCTGAGTGCATCTAGCCATCACAACAACACACATGGGATTTTCTTAAATTTTCTGTTTTATTCAGATCATGTTTTGATGTTTTTCCTACAGTTCAGCCTAGCCTGAATTAAAGCTATTTATCCTGTTCTGTACTTATAATCAAACATCTGCTTTAGTCAAACTACAACTTTAGTCAGAGGAAGGGTTTAAGTTCGAGGTTCCTCAGTTTATGACAAGGTTAAGAGACTAATTTGATTAGTGACTCTGAAAAAACCTTTTGCAACACTTATGTTTCACTTGTAGACCCAGGAAACCTGAAACTTCTTGGATCCTGACAGATTTATCGTTTGAATGCAAAGTTTAGATGTGATTTTTTTTTCTTATTAACCTTGACACAAAACAATTATGTGCACATGGGCAGTTGTGTGGTTAGAAAGAGACATAGACATCTCCTTCACTTAAGTGCCGTAAGGCAAGGGGCCAGCAAAGTATTCTGTGAATGTGTCCTTCCTGTTATATAAAGTCCTTGCTTTAATAACATACAAGAATAGTACTCGCCAGCTTCCTGTTGTGAAAATTAGTACTAGCTCATTCTAGTCCTTGACCAATTTCTAATAGAATTCTGAAGCCTTGCTTTCTTGTGGCAACCAAGTATTATTCCAGCCTTCAAAACACAGAGCTTTCACATCACCATGAAAACTTGAGAACCACCATGTAACATCACAGGATTCTGAGTTTATGAAAATAGAGTGTGAGAATTATTTTACTGCCATTTCTTAGTGCTTATTCTGAGAACTGGATGGGCATATCAAGATGGTTGAATATAGATGATGGAACAGCAACTGTTAAAAATTAATACTAGCATCAACCTTAATTGAAACAAAACCACTGGCTAGGATATTTTTTTTAAAGGATCAATATTTGGATTCTAACACTGGGATGAGATACATTTTAGAGCTGGAATTTCCATACTGAGGTTCTAAGTCAGTGTAAAACTCTTTTAACTAGACCAGTTGTTTCATCTATAAGGAGAAGAGATATACCAGATATCATATTGTCATGGGTGAGTTTCCTTTTCCTTAACAAGAAAAACAGCAGTGATGAAATAAATGACTCTTATATGAGCAAGAACATTGGGAAAAACTCTTTTTCAAAGTCCAAATGAAAATCCATGGACAGATTCATCTATTGTGAAATAGCATGTTGTTTCACAAATTTCTAGATGCCAAGCCATTACCTGAGCACAGAATCATAGAACAGCCTGGGTTGGAAGGGTCTTTAAAGTTTGTCTAGTTGAAATACCCCTGCTGTAGACAGGGACACCTTCCACTAGACCAGGTTGCTCAGAGCCCCATCCAACCTTTCCTGGAACTTCCAGATGCGGGGAATCCACAACTTCTCAGGGCAACCTATTCCAGTGCCTTACCATCCCCACAGTAAATAATTTCTTCCTAATATCTAATCTAAACCTGCTCTCAGTTTGAAGGCATTCCCCCTTGTTCTGACAGCATGGGATAAATAGTCTCTCCCATCTTTCTTCAGGCTCCCTTCAAGTACTGGAAGGCCACAATTAGGTCACACCAAAGCCATCTCTTCTCCAGGCTGAACAGACCCAATTCCATCAGCATTTGCTCATAGGAGAGGTGTTCCATCCCTCTAATCAACTTGGTGAGCCTCCTCTGGACTTGCTGCAGCAGGCTGATGTTCTTCCTGTGCTGGGAAATCAGAAGGAAGTTCACAGAACCTCAAGCCTGTTCTCAGTTTTCAAAAGGGTGTGGCCAGGCACATCTCCACATTTTGAACAGTATCAAATGCTAACTCTTGTTACTGCAGCATGGGCCAGGCTAATGCAGCTGTCAAAGATGAATATATCCAAATTCTTTCTCTCAGAATGAAAACAAATCTTGCAAGCCGGGAGCTCTAATGCAAGACAAGTCACCAACTCCTGTGTGATCTAGAAAGCATGTCCTTTGGGCCTCAGTTAAAATAGAAAGCAGCTCTAAGCTGGGCAAAATAGCTGGTGGGACAGAGAGACCTGTCAGAAAAACTACACTTGGAAATGAAAACCTTTCAAAAGGATGTGTCCAATTTGATTATATTTTGGGAAAGAAGTGTCAAAACAAATAATTTCTACATTCTTAGTAACATGGGAAATGCTGAAGTATTTTGTTAGATGTAGTGGAAATGTTATAATTTCTGTAATATTAATGTCAATACAAAAATATACATATATTAGATTAATAATTTCTACCTTATGGGGAAAGTGTTCACATTTTTGAACGCCATGTTTTAACTCCTATTAAATTCTTTCAAAATTATATTGCGATGCAGAATTTTATCACTCCCCTGCAAATAAACACAGGTGAATTTTGAAAGATAAATTTCACAAAGCATGACAGTCATTTTCTATCTAGTTTTTGCATCAGGTGGATTCACAAATAAGGTGCTTAGTTTAAATATTTGCCACTGATACAGTGCTTGCAGATCCTCAGACGCAAAATGCCATAAAACAATAGAAAGCTGACCAAATACCCACATATTTTAATAAATACCTGAATTACAGTAACATCTAGAACAGTTGAATTCCATCAGAATTTCTCTGCAGGCATTATCTGTGATAATATAATTCTATTTTTTCCACAGCTATGTTATTCCCAGCATCTGGATCACTCTTGCAGATGACAGCTGTCTGAAGAAGTAGCTTTAGCTTGTACAGTCTCCCACAGTGCTTAGCACCATTAGTTTGGGGAAAAAAATCCCCCCTTTGGCAATCAATATGCTTTGTTTTATTAAATTTGTTCTCTAATCACAAGCACATTCTGTGCAGTTTAGGAGGGAGAAAATATTTTACTACCTGCCAAAGAATTAAATTATTCTTATGACTTTCTAATCTCACTTCATCGTTGTTAGTATCCTCAGGCATAAAGATGGGAAGAAGGGAGGAAAAAAAACAGGCAGCACTCTAAAAGAACCCTATTGGAAATAATGAAAGTGAATGATTAAGTGATAGCCCTCAAATACCAATTTAATTTTTATTCAATAAGACATTTGTCTATATCAGTTAATAACAAAAATATTAAAAAGCCATCTGCTGAGACTGGGAAATAAAATACTACATACCAATGCCATGGTAATTACTTTAAAATTGTTATGTGCTAGTAATCAATTATTATTTAATGTAAAATAATTGTTCTAGTGAAGTCTGGGCTTTTATTTGGTTGTGAATAAATAACAGTTAAATAACAATTATATTAATTAATCTTTCCCCCAGCATTACACCACTTGTGGATAACTCTGGTTTTGAGTAATTCCTTTAGGAATACATGAAACAACAGGATTTTATTCATTATTGTCCACTTTGAAATTCTTTCTTAAATGCATTGTTTTGTGTTCAATGAGCAGTAGGTAGTGACTTCATTTAGGGGTGTTACTTTGAAGATATTTTACAATTCTTGCGTCCCTTGTATTCTTTTAAAGAATATGTAAATTTTGTCTCTTCAGTCTTCCCATGTTTTACCTGCTATCTCTTTTCTTCACTTTGTTTCTTCTATGTCCTTTCTAGTGTCAGTTCTACATAGCACAGTAATGCATATGTGTACAAACTAGAATTTCATAGCTCTATTTGTACTTAATCTCCTAGTAAGTAATATTAAATTACACTTCCCTTTCAATAAGCAGATATGCGAAAGATGCCATGTACCTGGTCTGTACATGAAAAACCTGAATTTTTGATTTGATGCATTGCAACAACACAAGCAGGACAGATTTGAGGGAACTATTTAATGTTTGTCCATAGATCTTACATAAATGGAAATCTTTTTCTTTAGAGTTTTATGTGTAAAAGCACTACAATTGAACCTCTACCACTGGCATCATTAATACCAAACATAAGGATAGGTATTAACTTTTAAAGTATCCTATCTTCAAAAATCTTTTGTAAAGCAGGTTTTGAGCTTTCTGCTTTATAGACACATATAAACACTTACCATCAACTCCTTAGCCCCTGCCTTACAAACAGAGCTGAAGAAGTCGCCATCAGGTTAGGAATTTTAGCTCACCTGATCTACTACAGTCAAGTGAAATCCTAAGATACATTCCAGATTTCTTTCATTGGAATGATACAAAACATCATAGAAGTGGTTTCAGGAAAAAATACTTATTAAAAAATAAACTTATTTTTATTCTGGGTGGCTGGGAGCCACTGTTTTATCGAGGTAGAATTTTGAAATAGTAGGGATAAAAAAAAAATAATAAGCACTATGGAAATATGGAAGTATAACAGAACAAATATACAAGAATTTATCTAAGAGGGTTTCAGCAACCCTTCTTCTTTTATTTCATGGTTCATTGTTTAAGTTGGTTGGTAGATTTTCACGCTGCTCAGTATCATTTAAAAACAATGTTTGGAAGTGGATAAAGATTTAATTTATACATTCTGGCTGCCCAGGCAAACAGGAAGCTTCACATAACATGATTACTGAATTTGCATGGATCTGATGGCTATAGGATACAATAGTGCATAATGTTAACCCATTTCCCAACAAAATCTGGCTGCAATAAGCTCTGCTGAACTAGAATGCATTAGAACAGTAAAGCTGACAGTTCTGCTTTAGCATAATACTGCCCTGCAATGCCTTTTACGTGCCTTAAGAGGAGAAAATGTACTTCGTAATTTACTCCCTAAAACAGTTAAAATTCTAAAGGGATTCTGGAGAAGGTGAAGAGTTCCTTGCTTTAAAGAAATATATTTAGAAGAAAACAGTCCTTCCCGATACAAAGTGAACAATAATGAAAATTTAACCATCTTCATCTGTGCAAAATTTCAGATGTCCATTAAAATTTAATCTTTCACTGATATCATTTTAGTGGCAGCAATGAGTTTGTTTTTTTCCTCCAGAAAATGTCAAGGACTTTCTTGTCTTTGAGAACATTCTTGGTGTATCTCATATGAAAATGGTCCAAAGGATTCAAAGGTTATTAAACAAGACATGGAAAAACTAGACAGGCAAAAAACTTTGCCCAGATTTAATTTCCTCAGCAGATCAGAGTACAGAAGAACTCGAGTGCTGCAGCACCCAAAAGAACAGAGCAGACCATGGAGCACCAGGGCTTACAGTCCCATAAGAGCATTAGCACAGCATGGGACCTGAGCTAGTACAGCCTGAGTAGAGCTGGACATCATGACACAACACCCTAATTATGTGACAATACAATGTCTGGACTGAGCTTTTATCTTCGGGCCCCAATACACGAAACAGTGGCACAAATCCGTATTTCCACCTGCTGGCCCAGCCTAGTGGAGCAACTCTGTATTGACGTTGCTGTGGCTACTTAAAATAAGTCTGTGACAAAAAGAAAAGAGACAGTATTTTATAGGCAGAAAGATGGCTGTTCAGCAGAGCCATCTGTCACTGAGGCAAGAAGAACTCCTTTTTGTCTGACAGATTTTGGCAACAGATTATCAACGCCAGGCAGTGGCAGACATGAATTGAGCTATTGATGAATGGGATAGTTCAATGAAGCCATCACTCTTGAGTGTTTAAACAAGCAACAAGATATTTCAGTGGATTAAAGGGAATGAAAGATACTACAAATAAAACATTCTAATGACACTATGCTTTGCTCTGCTATGAAGAGTAAGGTATGCTTTTATCCCAATTGGAGATTGAAATAGGCATGCAGAGGAAATGGTTTCTAAGCATCACCAAATTGATTGCCACATTTTCTAGATTAAAAAAAAAAAAAAAACAAACAAAAAATTGGCCTAAGAGGATACTTGTCATGAAAGAAACCAATAGAAACCTATTCAAGAAAATCACGGGGAAACTTATCACTTCTCCCGTGTTTTAAAATATAAAGAAAAGCCATCAGACTGCAGTTAAAGTGAAGTAAATCTGGAACCATGGAAAAGAATTGTCTCTTTACAAGTCACAAGTACCTATCTAGTTTATTGGTACATTTGTACCACCGAGACAAACCTGGATTGCATATTAAAAAAAAGGGCTGGGTATTCATTGCAAATATTAAGTGTATTTGTGAATACTGTTGCCAGCAATGTTAAAGGATAACCAAACTATATGCATCAGAGATAGCATAATGTCATAAAAATGTCATGTTTAATTGCCAATGATTTAATGAAAAGAAACTACCACATAAGTTCACAGCTATTTAATTTTACTAGGCAGTTGAGGCTTCTGAATGTCAGATAAAACTAAGTCATAATTTTCAATTATCTCAGCAATCTTAGGTATTCTACTTTATAAATTAGAATATCTTTTATCTACAAGCAAGTCCCAGCATTGCCAATGGTTTGATGGTTTTCATGGTGTGAATAAGCTGCTGATCACTTCTGAATTTATAATGGCACCAAGCCACTGTGGTTAAATGCAAAGACACTTTTCCTTTGAGTTTAAGGCTTGCAACTTGAATTTTGGACAGTTCTATTGCCATCATGGGCTGATCATAGAGCTCAGTCCAGCATCTGAAAAGACACATATTTAAAGGTTTTTAGACATGTGCTTGATATCTGTATGCTCTGCACATGTAACTGAGACTGGACCTAGCACGCTGGTACCTCCTGTATTAACATCTATGCTGTCTAGATGCCTCAGCTTTAATAGACTTCAGATTTTACCTGCTCATTCCTCCTCACTCCAGCCTTTTTTCCACTCTCTCTTATTCCTTTCATGAAAGCTCCTTCTTTTAGGTATGCTCATTAGGTCAGTTTTTATTTGCTTATTTTCTATCAAAGGGGTAAAAATAAATCCAGATGTGATCTGAATCCATTAATTTCAATATCCTAATGATCAGAATCTTCCAAAAGATGTTTGAAGCATTTCTATTTTAAGTAGGGTACAAGGCCATCTGTACTGGACACAGACCAGTCCTTTTCAAACACTTGGTAGATCACAAAAAAAAAAAAAAATTAAAAATTATATTTTCAAATGGGAAAAGACAATGTACCAAAGACACTGATTTAATTGTTGGTTTCAGTAGCTTCTTAGCTCTATATCACATAAAGAAAATATTTCTTTTTTCCTTAATCCACTACATTTATTTGCTTTCTCTGGGTTTTGGGTCAGCAGAAAGCAGCCCTCCCTAGCAGAATATGCCACAGCACCATTAAAAATAAATAAATAAATACATACATGCATACATACATAGAAAATTGTCCCTTCTATTTTATAATAGGAATAGTCACCTATTCAGAGATTTAATTCACAAGACTTAAATCAGTCCTCATCTGTACAATGGCTTCAAAATCACTTTCAACATATCTAATGCTTTTATGTTCTGGCTACTAGTGGCCCTAGAGGGAGAAAATATAACTAAAACTAACAGAGCTAGTTTATTAATGTTTAATCAAGTATGTCTGAGGTCACTATGGTGCTGTGAAAAGCATGGTTTACCCTCTGTGAGAAAAAATGCTCAATACAGAAAATATTTTGAGAGATCAGGTCCTTTGTTTTACATATTGTCTTGAGTGTTTACGTCTATGCATGCCTAGGGATATGTCTAGTAAACAGTTATATTTGTGACCTCTAGAATAGTTGATGTTATAGAGGATGGGAAAATGGCATGACTGACTTCTCTCAAGTACTATAATTGGCTGTAGCAATTGCATCCAGTACCCCTGCATCCCCTCATTACTGAGCAGAGCAACTCCAAGAGCTCTTTCACTGCCATTATTGCTTTTCTTCTTTGATAAATTCTAGGTCAGAAGTAGACATTTCCACTCACAGAGCACAAAGCTGCTAACTTTCTTTCATAGCCCAAATCCCCAGCTGCCCATAAGGAGGGAACAGCAATCTCAAGGAGATGAAAGACAACCTAAATGCATTTCCTCAGCCAGCAAGATACAAAGTGGAGGGGAGCATGACCTGATCTGTGGTTGGGTTTGCTTTGTTCTCCCACTCTTATCCCTGGTCTCATTTGGCTTATATTTTTCTTTGAATGAAACAGTTTTTGCAAGTGCTCAGAATACCTTTGGAACTTACTTGGTCTTCCAACATCTTTGTTTCCCTTGGGGAGAAAGAAGATTTGGGAGATGACGATGGGGGTTTCTCCTAAAATCACACCCCATCAACACGTATACAACTCTCAGCCTTTGACCTACTCAATCAGAAAAACTTCAGAACAGGACTGGGCTCACAAAAGTCAATCCTTTAAGATAGATTAACTCTCTGAACCCTGGTAATGGCCTTCCTTACCAACTGCATAGATAGGCGACAGCAACAGAGTCACATCAGAGTATCCTGATGCTTCTGGCAGCAGAAGGCCCAGGGCAGGAGAAAGGTTTTTGCAGTGAGAAGCCATGGCCCATTTCCAGATGGGCCATGAAAAGCCCCAGGGCTGGCAAACAGGGCTGTGCTTCTTCAAGGGCTGAATAGGAGGGAAGTTGTTCCAGAAACTCATGGAAAGCAGCCCCATCTAAACAACAGCTGTCCCCCAACACAAATAAAAACTGTCCCTCCTCCCTGCCTTGCAGGAAGACCAAGTGGATGTGGCTACTTAACTAAATAGCAATTGGGAGGCGACAGGTTTAGTTCGGCTCACACTCTGAGCAGCTTAGCTAGCTGTGCATATAGAAGATAACACTGCCTGCTGCACAGGGACCTGGATGACTTGCTGCTTCTAATGCTCATTTTACCTGGGGTTACTTCAGGCTTTCCAAATAGCTTCCCATTTTTATTCACTTACAAGGGCTTTCTGTTCTTATGAAAAGGTACTATAAACATAAGATATTACCCCTTAAAGACACAATATGATTTATCTAGCTGCCTCACCTCTTATTTCTAACATAGCTGTTTCTTTTGTAGCAGTTAATCTGACACTGATTTGCTTCAAAAGAGAGACAGAGAAAAAGAGTGTATTAGTCTTGCTGCCCATACCGCAACATTTTGCACAATTCAGTGTAGAAAGGGCAGCCTCCTGGGGGACTCCCCACAGGCTTCACCTCCTATCCACATGGTCACTGCAGTCCCACACCAGCTGAGCTGCCTGCCAAGAGCCAAGAGGACTCTCCCATTCAGGATTTTGCTTGCCACATGCTCCAGCAAACCCACATTCGCTGCATGAGCAATGAGAGGCTGGACTCACCTGGGGTCAGGCCATGCAAGATGCTGTGGATGTCACAAGGTCTTGTTCCACAAGTGGATAATATCAGCAGACTTTCCCAGGCAATGACAGACAGCTTCATCCACCCTGGCTGCTTGGAGTGCCAGACTTTACCCAGACAGCTCAGATAGGGATTTGGCAGATGACTGAGCACTAAGGTTTTTGCCTCTGTGTTTAGGAACCCAGAGCGGCAGGAAATACTCAGCCCTTCTTGACTCTTTGTGGCTGAATAAAACCCGTGAAGAGTTTGGCAGAAGCTGATGCACTATCCTAACAGGCTAGTGGAACAAACTTCAGAACCAGCTTAAATCTGAGTCAAAACAAGGCACCTTCCCATTAGTTCCACTCAATACTTCCTAGCCATGGAACAAAAGCCAATACAAAAGCACTGTCCAGTAAGCCTGTCCATTTTCAGGAGTGAACTTTGACTGCTGAAGAGCTTTGAATGAGATTGAGAAACAATGATTACAAATTGACCAAAAGGGCCTGCTTCCATGTGTGCCATCAGGTTAGGAAATTGTGAAACGCCTGCTTGCTCCTTGGAAATGTATAAAAATGTCCTTTAGAGGGTGAAAAGAAAATGGGTTTCAACAGATATACTGCAATTACTTTAAAATTACATTTCCATGTCTATGAGCTGCCAGAGCTTAATATCTGTTCTGCAAGGTAACCTGGTCCAAGCAGAGCACAGCAATAACACAGGGCTTGGGCTGCCACGAACCAAATGGCTTTCCTAGAATTGCTGACTCTCCAAATCACTTCTGTGCCTCTCTTCCTTGCAGGAAGCATAGATGCTCCATCCTCAGCCTGTCAAGGATTTCTGTCAGCTGGTCTTTTAAATTACAGGATGACCCTGATGAAATATGGATTCAATAAAATGTGATTTATCATGTAAATATCTGAGAACTAGAATAATGTGCCCCAATATTAGACATATTCAGAGAGACTAGGGATTTGTATCAATATGAAGAGGCTGAAATTGCTATGTAAAACTAGTCGTTTTAGACTCTGCCAGCTTGCAGCTATAAATATTTGGAGTTGGATGCTCTTTGTTATATGTTTCACCTTGCCCAGGTGACAGGGAGACAGGACTGAGAACAGCTGGGGTTTTTTTACTTATCTCAGTCTGTGGTAGTACAGGTGTGCAGAGGAACCCAGCTGCCGTGTCTGTATTGCAGGCATTGCCCCAGTGCCTTATCAGATTGTTCCTCAAACAGACACACTTCAAGAGGAACAGATCTTAGCTTCCAGAAGGGAGGTACAAAGGGTACTGAATTTAGTGTTTCAATTGAAGACACATTCTTGCATTACTAAGTTTTAATTAAGCTAACCAAGTCCTGGGAAATTACTGTACTGCAAGACTTTCTTTTCCAATAAAAGCCAAAAAAACCCAAAAACCACCAAAAAAACCCACAAAGAGCCCAACCAAACAAATAATCAAAACCAAAATAATTTTTTAAAAAACAAAACAAAAAAAAAAACCTGACGAATACATAGTTGTTAGCCAAAATTGGACTTTTGGTGGAAACTAAGAGGAGGCAAATCCTGGGTCAAGAGGAAAATCTCTACCAGATAGTCTCTGACTGAGGCATGTACTTAGGACTTTAAGTCCTATCTTCAAGGCCTGACTTTCCTAGACATAACCGAGAGTGATTCTGAAATACAAAGTATGCATGACCTTCCTTTCCCACATAAATATGTACAAACTGCCGTCTCAGTACGATATTTGAGGCTCCAAAGCTGTGACACAGTTTTTGCAGCTATTTGTTGCAGAAATAATGAGTGAGATTGATATTTGAAAAAGTCTAAGCAGTGATACAGAATCCTGCATGGAATTTAAAAAAACAAAAACATAGCTGCTAAATCTGGGTAACAGATTTGTTTTAAGTATTTAAGATCATATGTTGTTTGTTAACTGATGTTAGGTTTTGGCAGGGAAAGAAGAAGGAGCCCTGGAAACTGTATCTTTAAGTGCCTCAAATTCACTAGCATATAAAACTAGGGGCAGGGGCATTGAGAAACAAACGTTTATTAAACAGAGCTTGCTGGAGGTGGATACTGAAAAAGGAAGAATAAGATTCATGTACTTGAAAGCATCTGTGCTCCTACTGAAAATCACTGACAGAGATGCAAACAGATTCCAGGAGCCTCTCCTCTCTCTTACCAGCTCTAATGCTGGATTCATTCACTCCTAACCAAAAATGCTCCTTGAAAGGATTGTGCTTCAGTGAGTCCAAAAATTCACTTCTTCCCAAACTACATCAGACTGTGGCATTGCAGTTATTTTATTAAGAGAGAATGTGTTCCCCACAGGTGAAAAGAGCAGCAGCTGATTCTATTAGTTATGCAGCTGGCTCCAGAGGATTCGCTGATAAGAGATGCAGACTGGTTTTTACTCTTTTGCAGAACATTTCTTTCTCCTTAAGCTGACCAGCAAATTGCAGGATTTGAAATGCCTGCTACGAAGAGTCAAATCCATTACCACTGATGCATATATATGCAATAAAAGCTAAAATTACAGTCTTCATGTTTAAACATCTGGTCACAACCCAGGAGGGATATATCCCCACTGGCCATGAAAAAATAAATCTTATATAAGTATAAATTAATTGCCTATAGTAATATGGAATCTTTGTAATCATTTGTGTTCAAGCATACGAGTGAATGTTCATTAAATTGTGTTTTCAGACATTTACAGAGATTATTTAACACATACATTACCAAAATGATTAGCTTCAAGTTGGAGAAAATACCCTGCACACTGACACTGTCGTTTAATTCTACTCGGTGTCACTGAATCAAAGAGATAGGTAATATATTCACATAACAGGAGGAGGAGATACACAGTTTGGGCTTCTGTATCTTTTTCTCCTCACCTGAGAACACACTCAGCACCTACCAATACTTAATGGGTTACTACCTTGCCCTTTTCCAGCACACAGGACACACTGGGGTTTTTAGACCTGACCTGTGCTTTTTGGGTCTTCCGGAGATTTTAGTACATGACTCAGAGAAAAAAAAAAAAAGAAAAAGAAGAAACATTCCAGTATTATCCTTATTCTACTTCAGATTTCTATTTCTGTCTTGATCTCCTTAGTCCCTGCACACTTTTGCCATGTTCAATTTTCAGAAAAGTGCAAGTGAGAACCCACACTGGAATGGAAGGGGGAGGTTACAGGGAGTGAACACCAGCAGCACAGTCAATTGGAGGGCTGCATGGAAAGCAGACTTATTCATGCTTCTGCCAAGTGTGGGACACTAAAAATTGTATTTTGTGTGTGTTTTTGTTTATCCCTACATTATTGATCAATGCCTATTATTAGCCCTTTGCTAGTTTCAACTGCCTTACCATCAGGATCAAGTAATCTTGTTGACAAACTTGATACAGAAACTGAAAGCCCTAGGCACCAGCAGAGAATGTTTAAAGGTTCAGACACATCAGTATAAGGTGATACAAACTCAGCCACCAACCAAAACTGAGAAATACCCAACCCTTCTGAATCAGTTACAATGCTTCATCCATCTTTCC
Source organism: Acanthiza pusilla (assembly GCA_036630365.1). Taxonomy (NCBI): domain Eukaryota; kingdom Metazoa; phylum Chordata; class Aves; order Passeriformes; family Acanthizidae; genus Acanthiza; species Acanthiza pusilla. The sequence continues at coordinate 29,868,480 of JAXCHO010000023.1, forward strand.
TAAAAGAGCCTGCAGAAAAATCTAATATAGCTTGAATATCTCCATCAATGATAATTAGTGGTAAAACTTCCACAGAGGAAAACAATGTTTAATATAATAGGCCCTTAAACCAAATACATCCATATAAATCACAGAATCATGGAATAAGCTGAGTTGAAAAGGATCCACAAGGATAATTGGGTCCAGCTCCTGGCCCTGCATAGGACACCCCAAGAGTCTCACCATGTGCCTGACAGCATTCTCCAAACTCTTCTTGAGCTCTGTCAGTTTGGTGTTGTGATCACCCCTGGGGAGGCTGTTCTAGTGCCCAAACACCCTCTGGGTGAAGAACCTTTTCCTGATATCCAATCTAAACATCCCCTGACACAACTTGAATCTACTCGCTTGGGTTCTGTCACTGTCACCACAGAGAACAGATCAGTGCCTTCCCCTCCTCTTCCCCTCCCAAGGAAGCTGTAGACTGCACTGAGGTCTCCCCTCAGTCTCCTCCTCTCCAGGCTGAACAGACCGAGTGTTCAGCTGCTCCTCATATGGCTTCCCCTTAAGGCCCTTCACCATCTTCGTTGCCCTCGTTTGGATGCTCTCTAAAAAGAAAGAATAGCTAATCATTTTTAAAAGAGAGAAAGAGTTTTTTAATGTGTCTACAAGCAGAATGTGGTCATGGCAGAAAGAGTACAAGCTGCAACAAGCTGGATTTTAAAAAAAATTATCCCTAACACTTGAATATTTCAAACAAATTATATGTGGAAAATGTGGATCCAGTGGGAAGTTTCTTAGAGTAGATGGCCTTTCAAAGACAATGGCAAACAGAAGCAGAAAACTTCAGGAAAGAAATATGAACAAAACACCTTTCAGCTGCAAAAATGGGGAAACACTAGCTCATATTACAGATGTGGAATACAAAACTGAACACAGGATTTTCTTACTAGTTTAATACTTTTGCATTTTGCCTTTTAAGTCTTAAAATATACTGCCACTTTAGAGACATGGATAGAAGGATGGTTCTAAGTAACAATAATGGTAAATGTTAACGACAAATCAACCTTCTACAGCACAGTTCTGCATCCCCTGAAATATTTGCCAGCAGATCAAAAAAACCAAGCAAGGTAACCCACTAGTTCTTTGCAAAAAAGCACTGCAGGTAGCATTAGCACCAGTAATACTTCCCTCTCACCAACTTAATACATCAAATTCACCTGTGATATTCACATCAGCAGAATAAATTTTAGAAAATGAGAAGTCCACCAGAGCACAGTTTCATAATTTCTTGAAGTTGTCTTTGGAGGAGCCCAGTGCTTATGTTTCTGTCAAACAATGCAAATTGTTAGGAGAAATGCAAAAATACAAACGGATTTTCTGGTTTTGCTTTATATCAGGGAACAGGAAGGTAGCAGAGGGCATTTATGGATTGCCATAAATCAGATAAAAGCATAAACTTAAACCATCAATTAATTTGGTAAACATACTGCCCTACATTTGGACTTGAAATAAAGAGCCCAACTTCCAATCAACCACATCATCATATGGTTGGGAGAGAGATAATAGGACCACACTACAGCTAATGAAATTCCTGCTTGCTGAGACATGGAGTACATTTAATCCACAAGCCAAATCGTTCACCTGTGAAGAACAAAATGTTGACAGGATATAGACTTGAATTTCAAAAAGGATACAGGGCAAAAGAAAAGTCACTTGTGCCAGAACTGCTGTTATGGTTGTGCAGCGTATTCGTTTTTCTGGAATGATGTTTTGTGCTAACTCACACGCAGCATTGCCAGGTTTGGTCCCGTGAGCCCAGTAAAATTGGACCTAGTGAACTTGTTGCAATGACCAAAGAGTCTCACCACATGCCAGGGTAGAGACCAGGGCATTTGGTTCTTTCCGGTCTCTAGGTAAAGGCAAGGGACTTTCAACTCATTAAAAGACCAAGTGCAAACCTGATTTTCAATGGGTTTAGATTTCATTTTTTAAGAAATCAAAATAAAATTTCATAAAAAACACGGTAATTATGTTTCCCCAAAGCTGGCTGATTTTAGCCTACCTTTAAGTCGTAGTTCCTAGAACTGTCCTCCTTTTTTGTATTTTTTCTTTGTATTTTTTTGTATTGCCATTGTGTATCGCCTAGATAGAAGTTGTTAAAAATGTTATATATGATATTAGCATTGGGGAACCATTTTGCATATTCCATAATACTCCAAGATAAGTTATCAAGAGTTGACAAGGGCCTAACTTTAATGACTGCTTGTTCTTCACAGAATAGCAAGAGGCACCTTTTCAGAAACACAGTTTGAGAACTGCTTTGTTGGTGAACTCATTTTTTCAAGGACAATAGATTATATCTTCACTTACAAAACAGCAGACGTGTAAAAGAATCTGGCATGGACTTTCAATGTGCAGCTTGAGCTACACAAATACTGAAATCCATATATATGAGATTAAATATCTATCTATCTAATTAGAGCCAATAAGGAACCAGTACTTCTAAGTTTAAAGAATGATGTGATAGTTGGAAAAATTGCTCTGAAAACAGATTTCTATTGTCTTACAATAATTCAATTTCAAATATGTTCTTGCAACCAAGAAAGATACTTTGCCCCCTTCAATTTATCTAAGAATATGAAAAATGAATTGTTTCTAGCACATCAATCTATGCCTGGAAAACAAATCAAACAAAGGTAATGCAACAAATTGAAAGGAATAGGGCATGTTTTCTGTGTCTGCACAGTTTTCACAAGGCTGCCATGAATAACTCTGGCCACCCGAAACACTTGAGCTGAAAGTGATCAGGCTGTGCAGAATCCAGTCAGGTAAGACAGAAAGTAGGATTTGAATGCAATGCATTTTCTGATGGAGATATGGTTCATATCATATTTCCCAAATATAAACCAATGAACCACAAAAATTACATTTAACTGTCTAAAGTTAAATATTGAAATATATGTTTTGACAGTTGCCCTTTTCAGAGCTGCTGCAGTTAAAGCTCAATGTAACTAGGGGTATCTGTAATCCACATTCAATTTTGTGTTGAGTGCAGACACTTAAAACTCAGATTAAATATCTTCAGCTTCTAATTATGGAGTAAAATGACTAATTTAAAATATGTAAATCTGAGATTTTTGGCTTGAGTCTACATATGCACTTGAACCTCTGACTGCTTCTTCTACTTCAGTGACTCATAAAACTACTTAGTCTGAATTTGTTTGAGATCAGATTCCCAACTGAAACATTAGTAAATTGCAAGGTGGGGAATATGAGCAGATTTTCTGTTGAAAGAAATGAGCAGATCTTTCTTTTCCTGACCTGAGTCCAAACTACTTTTTCCACTGTCTGAAATTTGTCATTAGTGTTGCAGCATAAGTGCAGTGGCTTTTCTGAAAATCCATACAGAATATTTTAAGTCTTTTTAAGACATCCTACAAGTTCTGCTAAATTTTTCAAATGCTTCTGTGTACAGCATTTTATGAAGCATTTCCTTAGAGGACATTTCTGAAATCCCACTAGCTCTCACAAAATCAGTTCCATGATACCCAAATGATTTAAAAGTAACATAATGATAAGATGTGGGACATGAAAAAATATGCTTAATTACAGTATTTAGATGAAGTTTAATGCATAGACCATGGTTAGCAGTCAAAAGAAAGCTCAAGGAACTTCATTTCAGCTGTGAAAGTACTGATATGTGCCTGCAGTATTACAAAAAGCAGCTGAAGCCTGCCAGCCAGACAATGGAGTGAAACCCATTGCAAGCGAACGAAAAAGATGCCTGGTGGGAAGGGATTGTATTACTTGCAAGAACATGTATTATACAGGTATATTTTCTTCCAGAAGAATAAAAAAAACCACTGTTACACTGTTCTTTGGATTGGAATAAAACCCAAATCTGTCAGGAAAAATGTCCATATTCCCTAAGGAGACTGTTCGTTTTCCAAAAGAAAACAAATTGTTTTTCTATAGGGTCATTTTCAGTGATCAAAAAATTTCCCACTGCTGGAAAGGAACAGAGGATGGAAAACTCTGCAAATGTCTTTTCTTTGTATCAATGCTCTTTACACAATCTTTTATTACCCACAAGATAAAGAATACATTAATTAAATACACCAAGCTATAGAATGACTTGATGTTGCAGTAGGGAGATATTTTGTGATACACCCCACAAAATGCATCTCAAGCTTTACAATGATTTAGTTACCACGAGAACCTTCCTTTTAAAATGTTCTGTATGAAATGAATATCCTTATTATTCTAGACAACTTTTTCAAGGCTTCTTAAATTCTGATGTACACAATATGTGACCTGGGGGAGTTTTCTCTTTGTTTTCCATCTGCTGGACTCTCAGAAGGAGCTCAGTGGTCACTACAGACACTGTCATTTTGGTGTGTCTGTGCACTCACACATGGTACTTGTGTCTCTGCACAGATTGGTCTGGAGAGGAGGAATACCTAAGTTTCAAGACTCCTCCAGCAGATATCCAGATATCCACTCTATTACTATGGTGGCAGTATTATTGTATCATAATGCAGTAAAGTGCCCTGCAATGGCAGAGAAAGAGCAGAAAACAATAATACTTTTCCATCTCCAACATCACTGTAAGAGGAGCATAACAAATATGAAATAGCTTAAGGAATACTGTAGTGGTTACGTGTTTTTTGGTTTCTTTTTTCCCCCAAAGAAAACATTAGAATTTGCTGGTTGTCAGGCTAAATCCCAAAAGGTATACTTTGTGGAGAATCTTGATTGGATCCAGTTTGCTGCAATATTTAACTTATTTGAAACCAAGAAGATGAGGATAGAGTACTTAATCACAGAAGAAAAGCTGCAGCCATTAACCAGGGAAGTTATAGCCACATTGTCCCTCTGTATACCCCATCAATAACATCTTCTGAACATTATATCCCTCTGTACCCACGAGCTGCTATACTTTATGTTGTGCCATGCACAGTGAAATTCCAACCAAATGTAAAGCATTATTTTTTAAACAGCTACAAAAAGAGAGACCAAATGACAAGTATGATTGAAATAAAATTGAAGGGCCTTTTGCTTTTAAAATTGAAGTGTTGGATTTTTTCTTTTCGTTGGAAAATGGAAAAATAATGCAAATTCTGAAAAAGCTGTCAAGAGAGCATCCAGAGGCCAAAATGCTTCACATGCTCATGAGTATGTAATGATTCTTCTTTCCAAGGACTTGAGATTGAGCCCCGAAGCTACAACACTTTGCACAGGGTCCTTTTTTTTTATTATTTTTTAATCTTATTCCATCTCTTTTATTAGTGATAGCTCCAGGCAAGATTTGTTTTCCCTCACTCATTTGGTTCAGTTGTGTCACACGTCATGGTTAGCTTCTTTAATGGAGTGTTTGCAGATGAGGTTGTAAAAATCATTAGCTACGGTCGGCAGATGCTAGGTACTGCTAGGATGCTGTTCCAATCACTCTTTTTCTTTAATTAAAATTCTAAATAAATCATGAGGTTTTGCAAACACAAGCCGACAGTACTTGCATAAGATGAAAGCTGTGCTGACTGCTGGCAGTCTTGATGCAGCTCTTTAGCCTCTATTTCTTCCATGTTTTGTTTTGCTGCTTTTTTCTATTTTGGTTTTTTTTTCCCTTGGCCATCGCACAAAATCCCCATATGCACTTCTTCAGTGCTTAAAAATCATTATTGCTGGAGATCAATACCAAGAAAACATCTGTGGCTCTTCTTGGAGTACAAACAGATTTACTCAGGGTTTGTTTTGTTTTGGGGTTTTTTTATAATAAATGCAACTAAAACTTCACGTAAAGAGCAAAGGAAATATTCTATATACCATTGCCTATTGATTTTTTTTGTGATATTCTTTTAAACATAGATGTGAGAGCATTAAATATTCACAGCAGAAGAATATTTATTTGCCATGAAACCTGAATAAATTGAATCTTTTGCTTCTTGTTTCTATGGGAACAAGTTCTATTGAATAAACAGTTTTTGAATAATATTTTATTATTTCTAATGATATTAATTATAATTCAATATGTCACATTAAAATAATTTCAATAGTTACAAGAAATTTTAATACTGGTGCAAACTAAAAAAAAAATAGGCTTGTAGAGTTTAAAGTAATTTATGCTGCCCGTAATTTTTAGTTTCCATTGTCATGAGAGCTAATTACTAGTTACTAGACCTGAATGGTTGCATTTGAAATCTTAATGGAGTGATGATTTTTGTGGTATTAAGAAAAGATATGAAACAACCATGACAAAAATACCAAAGGTCGTAGAAAAATAGTTTTACTGAAGCAATTGCTCACTAGGGAGCTTTTCTTGGCCACAAAATCCCTGTATTTTCCTGTTTTCTGTGTAACCATTATCTTCTTTTCTTCTTTCTTATTTTACTAAATTAGCCGGTAAACATCCCAAATATGAGTTTTAATACAAGTTAAAAGAAGAGAGGTATTGCAGCCTAGTCAGTTGGTTATCCTCTTATGTCTACATAAAATCAGTGGAGTCCCTCACAGAGCATCCCAGAATGATCAACGTGAAGAAATGGGCTACAAAACAACACTATGAGGAATAGCAAAATTATTTTGAAGTGAATACAGCCATTTTCAGCCAAAACTAAATTTGGGTTAAATTCAGTCTAACCAATATAAAGAAGAGCAAAATCAACAAGAACAACAAAACAAAATGAATCCAAAGAAAAACAAAAGAAAGGCATTTAAGTGAAAGCATGCCTAAGTAGCACTGTGGAGGAACTAAATTTACATTGTTGCTGATCATCATATTTGTTTTGTCATCACATCTAACTACTCATACATAAAATATCAAAAGTTAGGAAAAATTTTCTTTTTTTTTTTTTTAAATGAAATCAGTTGTAGACCCACGCAGTATTGCCTGCCTTTTCTTAATTATTCCATAGCAATGGCAAAATCTCTTTGCCTTAAACTTCTTTTCATATCAGAAAGTCACCTAAATCATGACTTCAACATAAGTTAGAGATTAAATGATGAGTCAGAAAGAGAATCAAATTCTTGGCATATTATGCAACCATTTTATTAAAATAGCAAAGGGAAATCTGAAAACTCTGTGAAAAGAGCAATGTATTATTACTTTATCAAAGGCAATTATTTGAGCGTTCTCATGACTGTGTTTGTTTAGAAAACTCTGGGCAGCAAAGTTCTGCTCACAGCATCATAGGACACTTTGGGTTGGAAGGGATCTTTAAAGGTCACTTAATTCAGCATCTCTGCGACAATCAGGGATGTTTTCAACAAGATCAGATTGCTCAGAGCCCTCTCCAACCTGACCTTGAATATTTCCTTTCATGCTCTCCTGAGGTAAGACTCATGATCACAGAAAGGAAAAATTTACTTTCAGATTTTTCATCCGCCGCCACTCAAATAAACCTGTCATAATTGATCATCTACATTGGAAATATTTCAATAAGTTTTAAAAAGCCATTTCAGAGTTTTTCATTTAACAGCTGGAATATCTAATTAATTTGAATAATGGTTTTATAACTGCAGTGTGCTAAAGGATCAGAAATCATTTTTATCTCTTACTAAAAGGAATTATTCACTATCCATAAATATTTAAAATATACATAGTTGAAAATGCAATATGCTGCATTTGGCAGCATGTTGTGTAAACATGATGAGTCCAGAGAGAAAAAATTCTTAATATGATCTTCTTTGTTCTACTTTATTGTTTCTTGTGATCTGCAATACAGTCTGAAATGGCAGGATTTTTTTTACTGTAGAATGACAATAATTCTTTTTTAATATAGCTTGTGTCTGAGAGATCGAAATCATTTTTCTTATTACAGAGGAGGTAGCACTGCTTTTAATACAGACTAGTCCACATTTTATCCCAAAAATGAGTGATAAAAAGATTTTTTTATGCCATTTTGTAGAACTGGCACATTTCATTCAGTAAGGGTATTAGAAATTGCATGTGCAATTTGTTCCAGCACCATGTAACTAAAGCAGCGACTTATTGAGAAATAACTTCTTCAGAAAAAATTCCTGCAGTAAATCCTAATGTACAGAAATGATTCTTCAAATCAAAGTTTTAGCTTCAGTGAAGTTTGTAACAGAGGATGTACAAAAGGAGAAAAGTCACTTAAGGCATTCATTTTGAAACAATTGAATGAGGCACTTGTCACCACAGCAGGAAACAGAAAAGCACTTAAAGCTTGTACAAGTAATTTATTTTAGCAATCATCTCAAAATTTATACAGGAAACAAAATGCAAAGGAAATAACTAATGAGAGTTCATTAATCTAAACTCCAGCAGTCACTAATTTATAGGAGTGGGATATGTATTAAAAGTTCCCACAATGCAAACAACATAAAACGAAATTTTTCAAAAGGGGGTTATAAAGCCAAGCAAAAATAACTCATGCAAGCACCTTAGCTAAGGTGAAAACTTCAGGAAGTACAACTCACGAGGCCAGAAAATACATATGCCCAAGAATTCAAAATATGTGTTTTGTCACTGCTTTGACTGAAGCAGTCTTTCAGTTGAGGACTTTACAAAATAATGGGCAGTTATTTTAGAAGTTCCAGAGGTTTAGGAAATGCTCAATACACTTTCCATACTTAAAAGCAAAAGAACCTGTTTCTGGTAAGTACCAATTGCTAAATTTATCTTCTGTTTAGTAAAATGGAAGCACAGCCAAGTGAGAATGTTACATGATATTTTAGAAAGCTCTAGTGAGGAATGGGACTACAGGAAAAGCAACAAGAATAATACAATTCTCAACAGGAATTCATTTAAAGGAAACAGTAGGGGACTAAGTAGAAACAGACAAACAATATTGGTCAAATGAAGAGGAGGTAGTTACTGAGGAAGCAAAGACAATGAAAAGATAGGAAGCACTGAAATAAGGAGTAGAGGAACAAAGTGGCAATGGGTAGGAGATGATACATGCATTTGCACCTCAGTAGAGTTCTGTTGTTACGGTTCTGAAAACAGAACATAAAAAACATACAGAATTCTTCAGTATGGAGTTTTGACATGGGCCATGCTATTGAGAAATGGGATAGATAGGAAATTGGTGACTAAATTCTTTATTTCCAGGCAGCAGAACTGCATTGCAAACTCTTCCATTGCAGCAGGAGCAAATGGCAAGGACCACAATCACAGAGCTTGCCATGCTCCTGAGTTCCACTTCAAGAGAATAAATGCAGAGTGCATCCTTGTGTGTGTTCTGATTCCTGACCCTGATGACACTTTTAAAGTGAACTTCTTCATCTTTCACCATGTTTCATTTCATACTGAAATTGGTGTTGCAGAACTGGTTGCCTTCTGGATGAAACCTGAATATATTGGAGGCTCCGGGCCCCCCTAACAAATCTTACCTTCTAATAGATCCGTGGGTGTGAAGCAGAACCTCCTGAGCTACACATAGCTTGGCTGTTGTATCTGCAATGCCAATAGTTTGGTTCTTCAGTTGCACTCCCACTGTTCTGCTCTGCCATCTTACATAGATATTGCCACAGAAGAACTTGCAAAAACACAGCCTGCAATCTAGTGCCAGACATGCCTCCCATGTCTTTGAAAGTTAGAAAAATTTTCCTTGATTTTACCTGATTTTGCTTCCTCTCTTTTTTTCAGAAACCCTCCAGACTGCAACTTGTTTACAATTCATACATCATTGGTTTCAGTGGGTCACATATTTTGAAAAACAAAAATTCTTTTTGAAACTGCTGCTTGAAGACTGATAAACTGTTTTTAAAAGTGAGGTAATGCTGGAATAGTTGACAATAAGAGGCTTCGTAACAGACTTAAGAGCATCTGACTATTAAGAGTGAGATACAATATGTATTCAGAGTTATATCTCATATTCGGAGAACATATTTAAGTTGACAACATAGCCATATATACTAAAGACACAATAACAGTATAAAATAAACTACAAATATGAATATTTCAGTAAGATTACGTTCATTTCTTTGTAAAGAGTAATCAAATAAAAACTAGAAATAAGAAGAATTTTACCAAATATTTTGAAGAACATTTTAAAAGTAAAATTTCTAAGACAAAAGTCATTCAAATTTTGTCATAATTTATGAAGAGCAATGCCCAAAATTATAAATTTACTTTATTTCATAGATGGATTACTAGTAGTATCACAAATTTCGTGTTCACTATACCAGTACTTATTCATACTTCACTGGACATAAGTACTGAGGCAGAGACAAAAAGATACAAAAAGCAATTAAGGTTGCAGGGCAAAAATATTTTTTCAACAGACAATAAAAATAGTTCTGGTTTTGCAGTCCCTTCTGTCAGGACCAAGGCAGACAGAGGTCAGCAGAGACAAACAAAATCTTATATGGTTTTGAACACACTAAAATAATGGCTAAACATAATACAACTAAACTACATTAGGCATCTCAGGGGAATTATAACGTTTTAGATAGCCTATCTTTTACATATTTAAAATTAAACTGCAGACATTAGGAACTTTTTCCCCATCCTCATCCCAAACAGCCAATTTTATTATTGTACTCAAGCAATACACAACTCAAAGAGTTTCCCTGTTATATGAGTGTTAAAGTTTTAAACTATTTAAACTAGGGACCATGGCAAAATTATTTCATTTTAAAGGTAAATGAATAATTTATATAGCATCTAATAAGATTCACCAGGTGGCAACACCTGACCTATTAAAAAAACAACTGACAATTAATTTGATACACTGAAAGCAGTGGCTTTCAGTTGCTAATGTTTGTGAGTCACTGACATGACCAACAAATTCAATTATCATTACTAATCTAAAAATTAAATAAAAACAAAAGGAAATTTTGCATTTTTATTTTACTGAACAACATTATTTCAAAGACCAATTCAGGAAGTTAGAAATAGACAGCAAAACTAAATAACAGACAAAAAATGTGATATTAATAAAACAAGACAAGCTTTTTGTTCTTTGTTTTGTAGAACCTTTTCAGCTCTTTACCAGAGTATGACCAATTGACTGGGCAAAAAATATATACAATTATTTATTGTTTTCCCCATCATAAACAGAAAAACATTTTCATTTATTATTTTTATTCTGTCAAGATCCTACTACACAATATTTCTCTGCATTAACAAACTTGCAGCTGATGGCACCTTCCCAGTATCCAGTGATGGTATATTTTTGGAGTATATATTTCTGCTGGCATAAATACATTTTTAAGAAGACATTGAAATACCACTTTAACAGTCTTCTCCAAAACAATATATTAAAGAAAGATTTTATTAACATTTAGAAACCTGTGAAAGAAAAAGTCTAGGTTTAAAAACCCACAGGTCTGGGAAATTAAAGTCTCTGCACAAGAAATCATTCTCATGGCTTGCTACAGTTTTCTGCAGACTCTGGAAGACAGATTCTCAATTATTGTCTTTCCATTTTTCCTTGTGCAAAATGAAGATATTGATTCCTCAAAGCGACTCTGGAAAGTTTAACTAATTTTATGAAGTATTTTGTAGGGTTATTTTAATGAAAGAATCAAAATTAAATGCAAGGTCTCTCTCACACACATGCACAAAGATAGTTCATAATATTTTTCTTAGATACAGTTGGATCTGGCTGTTTCTTGATGAAATCACAAGAACGATTTTGCTTTAGGGTAATTTGAATTTAAACAGCATATGGCAAGGATTAACAAATATTCTCTACATTTGCCCCTCCCATTACCCTTCACCACCATTTTCCTGCATTGATAAGAGTGAATGGTCAATTCTTTTCTCTTTGGTCTAACAGCTGAAAATTTGATTTCAGTTTTTAAAGCTTGTTTATAAAAATTTCATGAGCCATGCACCATCATAACTTTTACCATTTTCCCCATCAACATCAAGTGGAAAAAAAGGGACAGATCAAGGTTATGCATATAGGAAAAAGCAGTTTCACTGATAAATGTGAAAAACAAATATTTCATCAATTTACACATCTTCATGTCTCACTTTTAAAGGTCTTGTTTTATAAATAACATCAGCTTGCCTATCAAAAAGCTGGTCACAGCAAGATGCATCAAATTTGTGCCTGTCTTAATGGGAGTCTTCTATCTATACTTGAGCTAGACTCCTGCAGTGAAAAATGAAAACAACATTAATAAATGCACACTGATAACAAATCTTATCTTATTGACTTCTCTAGATTACACTGAAATATGACTTTCTCTGTCATTTGTTATACCCCACTCTCTTGTATGTTGTGGGAAGAGAGTGCAACATCAAGGCCTGAGGCAAGCAGAAAAGAGAGCTTTCTCTGGTGTTCAAGCCTATTCAGAGTTTGATGGGTTTATACTGAAAAAGATTAAATTCCTTCAGATTTACACACTTGTTCCAATCTGATGTTACTAAAGGCCTCTGGCACTATCATACTATTGGAATACATTTGGGTTTTTTAGGAAAGCTTTCAGATAAATTTTGTTTCCATAACTGTAAAAAATGTTTTCTGATTCAAGGTCAACGCAAAGAAGAGATTATACTTAGGAGAGTGTATTAGTCTCACCACGTTCCCCTTCAGCATAGAGGAGTTTTCCATAATTACAATGAATTTCTGCACTCTCTTTGCTCCTGCATGCTGGAAAACTGGAGCCGTGGGAGCCCTGGCACTTTCTGTTTGTCTGAGTAATGGTGGCACCTACACTGAAGGCAACCCACTGGACACATCTGCCCCATTTCACAGGCACACCTTATGAGCTGTCAGATCACGTTTCCAATGACATTTTTGCAATCAGTTCTTGGCACCAATCCAGACTCAATCATGTAGAATTCAACTCAAAAAGAAGATACCTCTATATATAGATCTATATATGTGAACATGTACTTATGCAGGCCAAAGAGCCCTTTGCAGTCAATGGAGATTTGACCAATAGTGAATGAAACCTGTGGACTTTATTTCACCAGACAGCAGATGCCTACCTTGAATCATAGAATTATAGAATGGTTTGGGTTGGAAGAGAACATAAAAAATAATCTAGTTCCTACCATGGGCAGGAACATCTTTCAATAGATCAGGTTGGTCAAAGCCCTTGTGCAATCTCACTTTGAGCTCTTCCAGTGAAGAGCATCCACAACTTCTCTAGAAGATGTGTTTCAGTGTTCCAACACCATAAAAAAATTCTTCCTTGTATTCAGTCTAGACACAACATTTTTCAGTTTAAAAGCATCGTCTCTTGTAACTACAGGCCCTGGTAAACATTCTTTCCCAATCTTTCACACTAGCTCCCTTTATATGAGAAAAGGCAAAAAAACAGTCTCCCAGAGCCCTCTCTTCTCCAGGCTGAAAAACCCCAGCTTTCTCAGTCTTTCTTTGTAGGAGAGACGCTCCAGCCCTTTGATCATCTTTGTGGCCTCATCTAAACTTGCTCCAACAAGTCCAAGTCCTTCTTATGCTGGGTACCCCAGAGCTGAATGCAGCACTCCAGGTGGAATCCCACAAGAGCAGAGTAGAGGTGCAAATCATGTAACTCAACCTACACACTTCTTTTTATGCAGCTTTTGCATAAGGCTGATGTCCATTATTCTACAGACAAGTGCTCCACTGGCTGTAGCAGGACCCTGGGCACCTTACTTATACAAAGACACCTCTGTTTAGTAATTTGAGCCTCTAACTGTGTCTTACCTTGTTGGGACTTAATGTCAGGTGTCACCCAATGCCAAGTTACCTGCCGTGATCTTTTCTTTCAGAAAGGCACAGAACCCGGATTATATCTGCCACTTCTAGGCAGATGTCTCATCTGGCCCAGGGCATTTCAATATCTCAACCAGACAGGGATCACAGTACCAACTTAATGTGCATGAATTTGATTATCAGCCTCCTTGCAATAAACAGAAATGCAGCTAATATCTCTGAAGACACCTTTCCCCTAAATTGCACCATCACAAATATCAGAATGTCTCATGGTGTAAATTAATATCTTTGTTGTGCTTTGACATGATATATCCAAAAAGGTAACAAAAGAAATAAGGACTAAATATTTTTACACTCTGTCTACAAAGGTTTCAAGATTCTCCCATATATTCCAATAATGAGTGGGAGTAAGTCATCACACTTCTGTGAAATAATTAAAATTAATTCCCTTTAATGTATTGTATAAGATTTACTATGTGGAACAAACATGCCACTAGTAATGAACTGCATTATGAAGAACAGAAATGTTATCACATAATAGTATGAAAGTTTTCTGAGTTATTTTATATCTAGACAGAAAGACAGAAAGAAAGACAGAAAGACAGGTAGGTAGGTAGGTATGTAGGTAGGTAGGTAGGTAGGTAGGTAGGTAGATGGATAGATGGATGGATGGATGGATGGATGGATGGATGGATGGATGACAGGGAAATAAAAAAAATTTGGCTTACTTATGAGCCTGAGGGGTTGGCATATTTCCTTGCACAATTCTGTCCTTTTATACATGCCACAGATGCATATACCCACACAAAAAACCACAGCACTGTCCTGTGTACATTAACATTTTAATCCTGCTGTTGGCTGCTCAGAACTAAAATGTGTGTGTATACATATATATATATATGTCTGTATATGTATACATATATATATGTATATTTGTATGTGTGTATGTGTGTATATCTTCGTTTAACATTTACTGAAGTGACTTCTGATTAAGTCAGGCCATGAAAGGTTAATTTTAGATATGATAATCTCTAGCCCTCAATTCAAGTGGTTATGATGATAACTGGAATGTATTTAATTAACTATTAATGCATTAATGTATTTATTACAAAGTTTAAATATTTTTGTAAAGTTCAAGATAATTTAATGATTAAAAATGTATATGCCTGTAATTCACAGTATACAACATTCAGATACACTACTACTCAAAACAAAATCTGACTAACTAGAATCCAAGATTTTATTTTCTTTGAGATCTTGTAGAAAGTTAACTTGGTAAGAAGTCTTAAATTTAAAAGATTTATAAGTCAAAGAACAAATTAAAGTCTAGGGTGAAAGAAAGAGAACACATAAATAATGGTAAAATCAGAAGAATGATTCACGAATCACCTATTTATCTAGGTTTACATTTTCTTTAAAAGCTGAAAGATTAAAAAAGATACAGAAAATTGGTCCACATGAATACGAATGGATCTATGCCATGTAGATTTCTCCATTTCTCCTTCTCTCACATTTTTTTTCCTTAAGTCAGCTTAGCAATAATGCAATTAAAGCCCTGTCTGGCCTTTCCATCAGTCAGCTCCTTGTCAGGGATGCCAGAGTGCTGAAATGCCGTGAGTGTCATGGGACCCATGCTCAGAGCTTCACTCTTCTCCCAGCGGTAGGGCTGTCCTGTTGAGCTGACCCTGCACATCACTAAGGATGCTGCAGGTATCACCAGCCAGGAGCAGCAGGCACAGCAGCCTGTCACCTCCATGATCTAGCCCTGACCCATGCAGTTTACATCAGCATTTCCAACAAACAGCCCCTTTGGCCCAGGGAGAGACAAGGAAACAGTAAGAACACCATAGAAGAGCAGTAGGACCGAGACTGTTCTGCCAAACTTTACATTTCAGCTTGGAAGCTACTTCAAAGTCCCTGTGTCCACTTGCAAGGGCTTTTTTTGTGCATTTGAGTTGCCAAAACCGTGCCGGTGGAAAGCAAAGAAAATCTTCAACACATAGCTTCGACCAGGACTGTTATCTGTATAAAGTGTGTATGCTCTACAAACCAGGAAGAGACCAGTTCCTGGAAATTGGTGTCCAAAGCTTTACACAATCCCTTAGCTACTGTCACACCACAGAATCCCCACAGAAATGACCTGTCTTTTCTAGTTTCCCATTTGCCTTTTACTGCTGAACCTCCATCAGCTGAGCTTGCTGTTGCTGGAATGCTAATGTGAATCCAGTCTGTGAAAGCAGTGCTTGCCCTACGTACTCAGGACAGCAGTATTACATGGATACAAAATGAGGCTGTTTAGATCAGGAAGCTCATCAGCAGATCTCAGAGCATCTCTTTTAGGACTATGAATTTTCACACTGATTTTCATAACATTTGTTTTTGACTCATACATTTTAAGACCTACTTGTTTAGTAGGTCTGATTAGAAAGTTTGTTGTTGCGTTTCACATCTCAGCACATTCAGGAAGCACGTGTCATTCATATTCATGTAAGTCTAGTGAGACCAACCCGAATAATCCATCCTTGACATCTTTTGTTTGCTAATAATGCTTCGAAATGACTCAGGTTATTTTACAAGGACATAAACATATTTCTGTTGTTTGCCAAGGAAATACTTTATTCATTCCACAAAAGGGTTTCAAATACTCTATCAGGCTTAGAACTAGTGACAGCTGCCATTCATCTCCTTTTTTTCCTTTTATGCACAAATTGAACAATACAAGAATAAATGGGATGAAATTAAGCTAATCTGAGTCTGAGGTCAATAGCATTGTGGGTTCTATCCAATTTGCAAAATGGGATCAGGAGATTTTTTTTTTTAAAGGATACTTTTTAACTCTGAACTGGCCCAGCTAATAGCAAGTGACCTCTGCTTTATGCTGCAGATGGAAGCATGAACAGAATAATGAAAAGTTCTTTCAAATGTGTGTGCTTTAAAAAAGGGACTCTTCCTGTGTATAGCTTCACTTATTGACCTCTTTAGTGCTTCAAATCTGAGACCAGAACATTTCCAGACCAGTTAGTTGCTCAGGCACATGTCAGGAGTAATTTGGAGTTATATTTCCCATGGTTCTGGGGAAGATTCATTCTCCAGCACTCAACAGTGAATCAAAGTTTTCTGCTGTTATTTTATATTATCTTTCAGTTTTAGTTTGTAAGCTTGTTTGTGGACGTCTGGGCTGAGTTCTTTCCTCCAAAGACTCTTTTCTATCAAATGGAGGTCACTTTAAACACATTTAAAATTACTTATGCCTCTATTTGCATATGTGGTTGTGGGAACAGATGAAGAAATTAAAATCTTTATTTATGTTTTATTGAAAAATACTGTAGCTGAAAACCCATTTTAAGCAGAGGCTTTCTGGTTTAGAAAAGCTTTCTTTTATTCTCCTTTTGTTTCTTTTTTAGATTACTACACCTGACTTTCCATTTATTTTTCCTTATTGACAATTTTACTATTAGTTTTATTTTGACAGGTTTTTTTTTCCATTAACTTAAAAACAATGTCTAGTTCTGTCTGCTTCTGTTCATAATAGTTTTCCACATTGTGCTCATGAACTATTTCTCTCTCATACCCAAACTGTTCCTGGATATATTGCCAAATACATATCTGAGGGTTTCTCCCAGTTTTTCCTCTCTTATCAGAGAAGAAATCCCATGGACATGATGGAAAAGTTGTCTAAGCAGAAGGCTCAAATTCCTCCCTGCTTTGATGGTAGAAGATACATCTGGAAATAAGCAGTCTTTGAAAGTGCTTTTTAAAACAAAATTTCATGACACAGCACACAAGTCATGTCTGTTTTCTACTGTGGCTTCTCTGATGTACAAATGTCCAAAAGAATGAAACAAATTGCTTACTTGCTTCCTAAATATTTATGAATCACACTCTGGATTAAACAACCATTTTCACCAAGCTGGCCATCCCTGCTATTCAATTTACAAATTCTTTACAGTGGTGGTTTTTAGTTTATGATTGTCCTTCCAACGACACTTAGGGAGGCTGATAGATAGGTAAGGTAGAAACTTAGAAATTTGTATTTTTCATATCATAACTTCTAAAAGCAAAATACAGGATGTAAATCAGATTCACATATTGCGTGTGGACCTTGCAAAATAATAATCTTGGTCTGGGATAGCTTTGACACCCTATAATAAGTTCTATTCTTACAGTTGGAAAACTCCATGGTAGTTTATCAGCTCCTGGCCCTTAGCTCAGCTCATTTATGCCCAGTCTTGATCACACATATCCCAGTTAAGGCCATGCACAAGTACTCGACTTCATTTTGTCAATGTTAGGAGACTGCAGGACAGCTAATCAAATAAGTGTGCTTAGCTTGTTATATCTTAATGAGGCATACTTAAAATAATAGATTGTTTATTCCTCAGGCTCCTAATAAAAAGAAAAAACAGTCCCAGAGCAAATTGAACAAAACAGACAGGCCTCAACCTGCACTTTCTACAGCAAACCTCTCCAGTTTGTTTACTGTAGCCAGCAGCCTGGGTTGAAATTTTTCCAATAAGACAAGCTTTCACCATAATCTGTCAAAGCTAGGACTTCTTGTTTACTGAAACACATCTTTGTTGAGCATTATTCCCAGGAGCAAGATGGGCTTATATATTGGTTGTGATCTCAGAGACAAGATTGTGTAGGAAAAGTTCCATGCAAGTTTTGGACTCTTTCTCCACTGAGTGCCCAATCCATTGAAATAGCTGGTTGTACCCTTTCTGGCAGCATCCACAACATCGAAGTTCTAAGGAGTGGAAGAACATGAAAACATTTCTCATTTTCCTGTCTCAATATTTCGAGTAAGCATGTTAAAAAAAGACTTATGCCATGCAGACAGTCAATAAATCTAGCAGTAATCTAATTTTTCTTACAATGATGCCTCAGGCAAATCAACTGTGGCAACAAAGAGAAAGTATTAAGCTCTGTAAAACTCCCTTGTTTACTTAGGTTATGCATATTCTCTGTTTTTTTAAACTACTACTCCTACCAAGGGATTCACCGTCTTAGCGCTGTTCAGTTCTTCTACCAAACATTGAGAATAAATGTTTAATGATTCTTATTAGATCAATTCTGACAAATAACTCAGTAGTTTCAAACCAAGTAGTTTTACTGTTAACAAAAATTTACTAAAAGTAGCATGTAAGAAAGTTGAAGAAAATATTAGTAATTTAGTTCTTTTCATGGACCCTTCTCACACAGTGTAGAAATTTTTTTCCTCTTTCAACAAAAAGTATGATGGATTTATGATTAAATTAATCTCTGACTGATGGATCCCTGTCAAAATTCATTTGAATGGCTAGCTGCTACCCTTTTTGTTCCTCAGTAATTTCAGAGAAGTTTCTTTGCAGCTCATGTACCCATTATCAGTAATTTTGATGCTGTGCACACCATGTCCAGAACTAAAAACACGTTACCCATGCTATGACTATCCCATAGATAGAAGGATAAATAATAAAATAAATGAGCATAAAAATGCTCATTTTTATATTGCTGGGATCCCCCTGTATCATTCAGTGTTTCCATCATGAGACAGAAGTGTGCCACCTAAGGAGGTACTTCATATTTTGTGCAGCATTCTGTTCCATTGGTTTTCATCGCCTGAGCTACCATATACTTCTATTTTGTGTGTGGCTGCTTGGATAAGGATGTATTCTCTTCAGGTGACACCTAACTCTTCCAAAGCAAGCACACCTCATGAGAGAAAGCAAGAAATTAAAATTTTAGACAACTCACAACACAAAGATTCAGAAAGGTCACTCATCTATCACTATTTAGAAAACTGATTAGACATTACAGGTTCAAATTTGAATGTGTTTATTAATGTTACACAGTTCTGTTTGCCCTTCACATCATACAGGTATATTACCCTCACTAAATTAATCTACTTTTTGATGGAGATGAGCTCATGGATGAAGAACAACTGTTTGAAAATTAATCAGACCAAAATTAAGAATACACTGTGAGGTAGGGAAAACACACTTTGCAAATCAGCATGTTCTCACCTATTTGATAAAGTGTAATCATGCCTAGTCCATTCTTAACACAAGTTACTTGAGAATTCTTTTTTCTTCACTGATAGGAACTTTTCATGATACAGTAATATCAAGGGAGAAGTAATTAATTTTGACTAGGACACTCGGTAATCATTTCCCTTAAATAACCTGACCCTATGTCTCCTGGATGTTCTTAGAAATACTATAACTACATAGTCTTGGACATAAAACAGACCTCCAGAAACTGCAGCTAAGTCTGAAATCCAGCAGAGAACTTTGTAACTTACCACAGGGACCATATGCCTCACTCAACTTTGCCTTCTAGTCTCCCTGCAGAAATTTCCATAACGAACAAGACCTTGGGTCACCCTTCAGGTTGGGCTTCCCCTAAAAAAACCCCATCAACCAAAAAAACTGAGTTTTCTTAAAAAACACTGTGGTCAACAAGTAAAATGCTGCTTATTGCCAGGTGAATTAAGGTTCTTGCTAGGGCAAAACATTGGTTGAACTTGGTCCAATACTTCTGAAAATATTCTCAGAAGACCTGAGAACCAGTACAAGCCCTGCTAACCTTGCCCTCTATCTTCACAACCAACTTTCTTGACATTCAATTTTCTAATAAACACCTAGTAGAACACATGCAAATGTAAAAAATATTTTAACTTTTTTCATCTTCAGACAATTATCCCCTAAGAGAAGGCAGAGAGAAAGAAGAAAATAACCTGAAAAATTAACATCTCTGAATTATTCATTTTTCAGACTATTAGTAGTGTTTTTATATGAAAAAAGGATTCTCTGTCCTGCTCATTTGAAATAACCCATAAGGTTATGACAGAATTGACTGCCCCCAAAGAATAGATTTTTATTTTTTATCATTCAAACATACCAGATGTATCAAAATTTGTCTGTTCAATTAATGTTGTTTCTGCCCTGTAGGATTCATGGTGTTTTAAAAATACCTAATATTTAACCTCTAAATTATGGAAGCAGCCTCTAATTTCTATCAAGAGGAAGTAGGAAGCAGACTCCTACTCATATCTTTCATATCTTTTGCTCACATCATAAGGCTTGGTGTGATTCTGTTACTCATTGTCAGCTTACAAGACTCAAACATATTTACAGGAAAATGAGTCAGTGATAATGTATTTTCAACATAAAGTTAATTAAATATGAATGTTATTGAATAATATGCTTTTCATTTACCCCAAAAATTAAGTAATTGAAACTACTAGTAATGACCCAGGTCTAGAATAATTAAAACATAAGGCTGCTTGTATCTATCCGATGTTTTGAAATATCAATTAAAAGAAAAAATCCAGTCCAGTAATTCCAAGAACAATTAAGAGCATGGAGTATTTTATTTGCCTCCAACCATATCACACCTATGAAGTTCCTTTTAAACTTCTGCCTGTGAAGACAGCCAGCTCTATTGCCAGCTTGCACTGAAGGCAGAGCAGACCTTTGCAGTCTTTCCTGCTCAACATTTGGCACCAAAAGGTAGAAAAGATAGGACGACAGATGTAAGACAATGCCAACTTTCTTTAGGAAGCTGAGTTTAACTGGTTGTACTACAGATGTGTAGCATTGGTAACTGAGGCTTCTTCTGACCTTCCTACATTGAGCAGCTACCCACGTTCCACGTACCATATGGCTTAAAACAAGAAAATTACAAGTGCTCTGTCTCCTTTATATTGTTGATATTAAAAAAAACACATCATTACTTTTAAAGGACAGATTCTATCGCAAGGCACAGAAATAACTCAAAATACATATACACAATTTGCCATTATCCTGAAACAAACTTCTCTAAGAAATCTAAAATCATCTCCACAATATGATGAAATAGAACCATAATATTTATTTCAGGTGTTATATTAACCTTTCATCTTCAAGCTAAACTGTAATCTCAATAGCCAAGAAAGAGCAGAACTGTCTTTTAAATATATACCTGCCAGCTGAACTGGCCTGCTGAAGGGCCTGTAACACATTGTACATTTAATAAATTTTGTTTGGTCTTTAATGACCAGAAAAGAGAAAATCCAGCTAAGTGGATTTAGAATTTGCATGGCAAAATGATTTCATTCTGACTGACAGGCTCTGTATTACCCAGAAGACTGCTGAACAAAACTACTTCAACTCAGGAACTGCCTGCTGAGATACGTCGTTTAACAAAACATTAAGCAGAAAGAAAAAGAATTGTTCAGCATGAAAACTTCAGCAATAGCTAAGACAAGTTCAGGACAGAATTTATTCATGGAATGAAAGTGAAAAGACATTAAGAGTTACTAACTAATTGATTTTTTTTTCATTAAATAAAAATGAAAGATCTGATTGTTGTTGTAGTCCAAGTAAAAAAATTGCTAAAGTTATACTCTCAGAAAATATTCTTATTTATTGAAATGGAGGCTGAAGTTACAAAATTCAAATATAAGTCTCAATTTCCTGTCAGAGGTATTGTATTTCTCGAAAAGATCAACCAGAAAGAAGTTCAGCTACTGTGTTACAGGGCAGATCAGTTCTCCCATTTTCAGAAATTACATGCATACAGGAGTTAGGACCACAGACAAAACACAGGGGGAATGGAGGAAAAGGATTTGAAAGGTATGGAGGGAACATTATCTGACAGTGCCTTGAAAAAACAGCCTTAGAGAAATTTGCTCATTGTCTAATTTTGCTCAGTATTTTAGAATTTTAAATATTTCATTGTTATCATTCATTTCTTTAACAAAAAATGAAGTAAGAAACTCGCCAATAACACAAAGCGATGAAGTAAATCCATTCAAGAAATAAATGGAATAACACCTAGGAAGAACCAGATGACCTTGAAACACAAAGAAACTGAAATGTAATGGTTATAAATAAAATACAAGATCCTGAATTGAAGAAGGAATTGAAGGAATTTTTAGCATCAGCTAGAACTGAAGGAGAAGGAGAGAAATGCAGGTACCTTAGCTAATCATTGCAAGGCCATTAACCAAAAAAGAGAAGTAGCAACAAATAATAAGATTAAAAGATATTTCAGTCAAGCTGTTTCCAGCTGAACTAGGTAAGTGTGAATGTCATGTGATGCCCAATTTAAAATAGAGCTGTTACAATGCATATTTATGTACAAGGAAATCAGATGTAAAACAGATGTAAAAAGTAAGTACTGGTGTGCTCTGAGCAGCCCATCATATGAGGCGAGTTTAGATGAAACTAAACTTGTTTTCAGTCCAGGAAAGGAGTTTGAAGACCAGGAGGAGTTTGTTATCTGTAACTATGGGGTAAATAAATGAGGAAAAAGAATGCTTTAATTTTGAATAAGAAAACATGTAATGGGATGTAAACTGTTATTAAGAGATCAGAAAAATTCTATTTTCTAGTCTGTCAGGTAGCAAAGTCTGGAACAGCTTTTTTAGAGGCTTCTCATCAATCATATGCTTACCATCTTTCAGTTTTGATTAAATTAAATTCAATTAACTTGCACTACTACTATTAAATTATACAAAAGTATGGGCTTACAGATACCAAAAGTTAAATGCACTGGTAGAACTCACCTTGGTGGAAGTCGTCATTTTCCTGTTTGCCATTAGATCAGGCTGGCAGAAGCAGAATTGCCTGAGTCTGTAGTGTTGCACCAGAATGTACCTCTGACCCTGCAGCCTCCAGGTGATCTCTGACAAGCAGCTTGTTGCTGTTTACATGAAGTAAAATTGCTCATAGCAAGGGTATTTTCATGTACAAAAATTCAAATGTTTTCTTCCACCTGCAATTAGCAAAAACCTGAACATCCAAAAAAAATCAAATTGTGTGCAGAGAGCCAATGTAAACCAGACAGCCATTTATGGAGACCAAGGAGCAAGCAAAAGAGGAGCACAGGCCAGCTTGGGTGTCAAATCTGGTTTTGCTCATACAAGGTCCCCCAGAGTGATGGCATGTGTACAGATCAGCTCTTCTCCATCACAAAACTCAGAAAGATCAATGGACATTGTGAGAATTAAACATCACTATGACAAACATACTGTGCATGGTAAATTCTCCTTGTTTCCTTAAATGAAGTGCATTTCTCTTATATTGAGTGTGGTCTGTGCAAACTAGTTCCACTTGCAACAGACATTACCTGGGAGACAGCTTTAAAGAAACATCCTTTCCACCCATATTTTCTCTACTTCTCATACAATGCCATAGTCATCTCTTAGCCATATCAATTAAGATATGCTTTTTCTTAGCTCTTTTGTCATCTTTATACCAGAATTTTCCGTATTACTTCTTGCATTATTATTACAGTTCAATATTCTACTTCATTATTACCAAAAAGCAACTTGAGCAAACAACCTAAACTGTTATGACTTTGCATTCTTTTTCAGTCAGCAAACCAGATCACTCCTCATTCAGGTGAGTATGGTAACACAACAAGGCAGAAACAGTCCAGGAGGCTCCTGCAAAGCATTGATGACAACTTCTTGTCACGGGTAGTGGAGGTTCTCACAAGGAATGGTGTGGTGGTTGACCTCATAGTGACAAACAAGGAAGGCCCTGTTACAGATGTGAAGGTTGGGAGCTGCCTTGGCTGCAGTGACCGTGAGATTGTGGAGTTCAGCCCTGGGCAAGGAGGAGTAAGAGTGTAACCATGGACTTCAGGAGGGCTAACTTTAGCCTCTTTAGGGATCTTCTTGGAAAAATCACACAGGAAAAGGTCCCACAGGGAAGAGGGGTCCAAGAGAGCTGGTAGATGTTCAAGGATCACTTCCTCCAGGCTCAAGAAATTGAGCAAAGGGGGCAAGAAATCTCCATGGATTAAGACACCATTAGTGGTGACAGAAACAGAGGCAGAGATAGAGCAGTAGTTATTGGAATGAATTAATTTTACTCATTTAGAACAGTGCTCCTGTGAGATGCAGAAAGAATTACAACAGGCAGGCTCAAGATGCAGCTTGTGAATATAACTCCCTGTGAAAGGCATTATAAGACACAGCCTTTTGATGCATCAGAGTTTTAGCATGGAGGGTTCATATCAGTCCTTGTGCTTACCATAAGAATGCTGAAGATCATTGTTTCTTCATTACACTTTCAGAAGAAGAAGAACCCTGAGAAGTATAAAAAAATTGACCTGGACAAAGGACACGTTTACCTGCATTAAATACTTCAAAGCATCTGCTGGTGAAGTAGTATGTAAATGCAAATACTGTAATTCATTATGAAGAATTTACAACATCCTCATGATCCACCTGCAGACAGTAGAAAAAAAAAGAGTAGAGAAATAAAGTTAAAAGCAAGAAAACCTGGGAAAACCTTGGAAAACCTGAACATTTTCTTCTTTTTTTAACACTCTCTTAGCATCAAATTCAGTATTCAGAGGAGGCATTCAGAAAGACCTTGGAAAAAGTAGAACACAAGATCACACGCAGAACACCAAAACTGTATTTAGAAATATAATCATTGACTAAGGAATTGCTAAATGGCAATACAGTATATCTGAACTTGTTAAAATGATGTGGAGCACTGACAAACTAAATTGGGTTCAGTGAGCAGCCGACAAGAGCTACTCACTCATACAGTAGTTCGACTGCTGCACACATTTACAATCCTTACCCACAAAAGGGCATAAGTGAAAACTTTATCCATCCTGAAATCATGTAGAGACACTTCATTGACAAGATGCATTAAATTTAGATAGGTTAAAAAAATAAGGCGCATAGGCTCAAATAATAGCTGTTGCAGATGATCATGAATGCCTTAGGATGTGCAAAAGCATTTACTGCAGAAATCATACAAGACAGTATGTTTTGAAGAGAGTGAAAGTTTGATCTGCTTCAATATCTTGAAAAGTTTATTCATATTTAGTGATAAGATCATCTGAATTAAAAATAGCTAAAAGACCATGACAAATAAGAACAGGAAAAAAAAAAAGAAATGTATCCATTTTGATAGCTCAGCCTCAGTGTTCACATAGATAAGATTATATCAGGATGTTAGACTAAAAGATAGAAATATTCAAACCATCAAAGGGAGATGCAGTTGGTAACAGTGGAATATTTATACCAGTGCAACATCACTTGAACAAATCAATGTCCTAGCCTGCTTTCTGAGTAGAGCCCAGATAATCTAGAATTACCCACAAGAAGTCCATCCACTTGAAATGACATCTGAATCTGCATAAGATTCCCAGAAGAATATACTTTAAGGCACGTCAAACCATCCGGACCGTGGACGGGGAGGATGTAAAACCAGGATGTTTTGAGTATTCTTTCATCTCAATGAAATTCCTACATAATTTTGACAATTGAGAAATAGGATAAGGTTGGTAACGAAAGGCTGCTGATCAAAAGTCTTATGGAAAGGAATAAAATATGGATTGAAGCAAAACTTGCCTTTCCCTTTTTCTTCACTTTTTGATTGGATGAAAGTAAGGTTCCATATTTATACGTCTATAGGCATATGTTCTCTTGTTTGGTAACAAATATGTAGAAAACAAATAGTATAACAATATAACATAAGAATAGCTTTTACAATTTTTTTTTTTTTCATTTCTTAATGCATCTCTTACATTTTTGGTAGTGTTACTCTCTCATAGTCTTCTATGGGCCATGACAGTTTGTTAATGGAGATGGGCAAGCAGGGTAGCTGTCTAGATAAAATAGTTAATCATATAGACCATAGTGTTCAGACCCCTTTGGTGACAAATACATGCTATTAACTGAAAAAGAGTAATTCTTCACCAGCATAGGAAAATATCTTTCTAAAATGACCTTGTGTAATCAAATGAGTCCCCACTGGAGTCTATTATGTTGGTGACAGAACACTTCCAGAAATAGAACCTTGTTCTCTATAGCCAGACTGATGGTACTGCTGCTAACACTGAATATCTCTTTACTAACCCAAATAGTCACAGTGGTGTAGAGAAGACTACCCTCAGGAAGGCAGAACACTCCAAGAAAGGTCTGTTTATTTCTTAAGGGCAGTATAGATTAGAAATCAAACTGAAAGGCAACACTGTTTAAAGTTTCCCAAATTGCCTATTTCTTCATTTTTTAAAGTTTCAGATTCTTTTGTGTACTTAACCTAAAAATATCAGATGTCCTTTCACAGGACAATTTTACAGAGTGTACTGCACTAAGCTGCTCTGATGGGGCTGAGGGACCAATTTCCAATGGAAATTCAGTGGCATTATAAAGGCCCTAAGAGTTTCCATTGTATCTATCTCTCCTTTCTCTCCAAAGCTGATCTGCCCCATCTGAACATTGGCTGGGATAAACCACCTCATGAAATCGTCTCTCTTTTCACTGAGTGAGCTTTGACTGGCAGCTAAGATTAGGTGAAATACACAGCATCCATAATGTTTAGACTATTCAACATCCACTGCCTGTAGAGGGGGTAACAATACCTACAAATTCGTAGATGCACTGTAGCTGCTGTAATTTTTGTGATGATTTGCTAATAAGAAAACACAAAAGATATTTCCTAACAGCAGTTAGAATCTATACTCACCACTGGAAAATTACTGTAAAACTTATTCACATAACCAAGAACAAATTAGATTTATTTGACTCAGCAACTTTGCACTTCTCCAGGAGGAAATGAAAACACAAAAATAACAAGAGAATTGTGATTTACCAGTTATTTTAAAATAATTTTGTATTAAATTTATACTTCATTCAACTTTTTCTCTCATGCAAAACAAAGCTCTCTAGCTAACAGGAAAACTTCAAAACATTTTACATTTATTTTCAGTTTAGATAAGCACACTGAATTTCAAAAAATCTTTACAAGAAATTATCCATCCCTTTGAAGGCTGGATTTAGATCTCACTTACGCTGATTTGATCTTGTGTCATACCTACTGAATTTGGTAGGATTACTTCTGACTTAGGCTGGAATAAATGAGATTCAGACCTCTATGGTCTGCAAATGGAAGCAGATTCAATACAAGAACTGCTTGCCTTTCAGGACTCCCAGCGCTTCTGAATCCAGCTGGGAATTTCTCAACAGCAACACCTCTCAAGGTATCTTGACACTTCCAATGCTGGTCAGCTCCCCAAAAGACAAAGGCTGTAAAAACGAAAAAGGGAAAAATGCCTTCAAATCTTTCAGAACCTCAATAAAGTCTGTATCACATCTCGAAATGGGGCCATTCTTGCAAAAACACCTCCAAACAAGATGGAGTGAACAGAACTGTTTCAATTCCCAGTTGATTCTCTGTCCCTAATTCTATTCTTGTACTCAAGTTTCCCTGCAATTTATTGCTGAGTGCAAAATGATGTTTCATTTCAAGGCACATAGTGACTCAACGACCAGAGTTTAGTTCCTTGCTTTCCAAAGTGCTTTTATGCAATGGAGAAATGAAAGGTACTAAAATAAAATCATGTTGTATTCTTCAAATCTGCTCACTTGCATTATGTTGGGGACTTGATATAATACATAAGACTACATAATGCCTAAGAGAGGACAGCAAGGAATTACTGCTGTGCATCACAGAATTCTGAAGAAGCTCAGTTCAGTTCTGTTTCTCAGCAGAGATTCACAGTCATATTCTAGTCAAGTACTTTAGTAAAAGATAGAACATCAGCTCTTGATAATCAACCAAATTTTTGCATACACCTTTTTCCAGCTAATTATCTCTAGTAAACAAACAATGTTTACTGTTGAACAGTATATTTTCCTTCATTGGTATTTTCAATGTAAAAGCAGCTTACTATAACTGCAGAAGCAAAAGTTAAAAAAAATCTGTGTTCACCGAGTTTGTATGACACTCATTATTAACTATTTCAGTTTTCATTGTCCCTCCTTCCATACTTTCCATTCTTTATGTCTATTACTGAACTATGAAATCTGGCCCAGACTTTAATGGTTCAGAATCATGTTTGCAGAAGAAATCACTATTTTATTGGTGAAAACAGCTTGAATAAAAACCAATTCTCTTTTTTATGTATTTGGAAACAACAATTACAGAACTTTTTCCACTGCCTTAAATTGCAGAACTAAAGCTCTTCCAAGTCAAATTATATTTTGCCTGCACTTTTTATTCCCTGATGAGAATGTCCACCTCCTTCTTGAGATTTTTTCACTGAAAATGATCTGACCACATGGTCAGTCATTTCAAGGTTTGGCTGGAAAAAAACCTGCAATAATTGTAATAATAATAATGAACAGTAATAACAGTCACAATAACATATGTATCTATTTATTCCTAGAACATAAACCATAAAATACAATACAAATTGGGACAACATATTTTGATTTAAATTTTCAGTCAGCTACAAAGTTATTTGTAGCCAACTTAACTGTGGTATCACTGGAAAAAAATTTTTTTAAAGGCCCATTCTTTCCTTCTTTTTTATAAGGAATTCTTTTATGGAAAGAGAAATTAATCTCCCAGCCTTCTGTCTATGCCTAGCAGAAAACAAAAGAGAGACACTTTCAACCTTCACTAGGGACCTATCATCCCTCATCCTCACACCCAAAATTCAGATGTTTAATCTGGTCTCTGGCTATAGGATTGCAAGCTTTCCTATAAAACCAAGAGAGTAAGAGAATTAATGTTACACAGGAAAAAGTAATATGCGATCACGTGCAGAAAAAGCTTTAAGAAAAATCACCATGGAACACACACTGGCACCACTATACCACTTATTCCCTAGTGATATCTCTTTTGTCAGCACAAGTGTCTTGTCTTCTACTGCACAAAAAGACAGGCTTTAAAGCCTGTTTGCCAAAACACTTCCATGAGTTTCACAGCAACTGATCTTTGTAAGCCTTAGACTCAGAAAGAAAAGTGAAAAGATAACTAGGAGTTGTTAGTCAAAGGCTCTAGAAAATGGAGTGGATTTTAACTCACAGAGCAGTCATTAGACTGACTGTCAGGCTAAAGGGTTGCATGGTTTTTTACTTACCTAAGACAGATGCTGAAACCATCTCACTCAGAATTTAAAACAAATAAGAAAAATTTCTACCTTTCCAATTCTAAGAAATTCAGTTTCTTAGCCTCTTATCCAAGAGGATGGACAAAATCCCTAATTATTTTGAGGACAGCAAAATAACCACATACAAGCACAAGTATTAAATTGGCATAAAATTGTCATGAATATTCTGTATAAAAGGTCTTTGACTATGCTTCCTGTTATAACTGAGGAAAATATTTAAATTTGTTACTTATCAAAACAGCTACTTGTTTTGGGTGGATGAGCAAGTGGAATTTTGCCTATATGTATTCAAAAATCTGTTTCCCTGCCCCAATCTTTCTTCTGCTTTCCAGCCAAACAAAATAACAGAAAGGGACCAACTATTTCAATTGGCAAGTTCTGAGCGCTGACAAATTTTCACAGGAGGAGACATCCCAAGCACTGGACTAAATACTCATGTTCCAAGTATAATTTTAAGCCATTGACCTAAACCCAAACATCTGCAGATTGAAATGAGACCTCTGTTTAATCTCCTGGATCTTAACAGTGTGAAAATAATTTTGCTTCTGAAGTTAGATTGTGTTGGCATATTTGTCAAGCCACCCACTTCTTTGCTTCAGTTTTTCCACTAACTTTTCCATTTTGCCATTAAGAAAATATAACTGTGAAGTCATCTACCTCTACAGCTATTAATCATTTTTCCGTGATCAATTCTCAGTCTTCATCCTTCAGGTCTTGCCAGAGTGTTGTCACTCCTTATCTTTCCTGCCAACTTCTCATTCCCTATGACAATTTCAAGTTCCTCTGCATCTTTTGCACAGATCCTGCCTATATTTCTTGATTTTCATGCTTTAATTCTCAAGTTGCACACCAGAATTTGTCTTACAATATTGGTTCTTTGCCTCGTGACTCTAACTTTCTTTTAAGCTTTATAGAGCTGTCAAAGCCTCTGGGAAGCAGATACAGCCTACAGCAATCTGCTGTGAGGGCACCAGGAGGGTACATGGGGTCATTGAAGAGCAACTCCTTCCAGGCCTTCAGAGCAATAAGCCTTCAAGCAGCATTGAAAGCATTGAAAGCAGTACACTTAAACAAGAAATACAATTCCACTGCAAAGAAGAAAGGGAAAATGGCTGCAACAGACTTTCAGCCTCTTCCTTCCCCCAACTCAGACTCAGATATCCTTTTCCCTTTACCAGTAAATTTCTTGCTCTCTCTGATAGCCCCTTTTCTTCCGAAACAGAGTTTGCATCCTGTTCCTACTGTCGATACAGTCCAGAGGTAATGAATGTACTTTCTTGCACTTCCAGTCCTTCCACTCTTGTCATTCTGGAGGTGCGACCTTGTGAAGGCTTATGCCCTTCTTCCTCTATATTTGAGAGAAACAAAGTCTGCTGTGCATATTAGCACAGCATGAGGACCATGCAAAGGGGAATCAAGCTCTCTGTGTGTCATTAATGCTTCCACAATCAAAAGACAGAAAATACAATTAAACAGGGGGAAGGAGAGGCCAAGTAAAGCTGCATGGTTTTGAGGGGAGGTGTTGTTTTATCATCTTATCTCAAGCTCTGTGCCCCCTCTCCTTTTAAAGCAAAACCAACATTGCTACACCTATCAAATCTTCACAGATCAGAGGCAGGGAAGGGTTTCATATTTATCTTATTGTTTCCATTGAGCAGTGTTTGCTAAAGCATCTCTGACTGTAAAACCTCAATGAGAGGAGCTGCATGACTGCTTTGGTAGGCTAAACTGGTAATGGATGGATGAAGGAAAAGTCTCATGTCAGTTATGGATTTAAACATAAACAAGAGTTAACAAGAAGGCTTGTACACAGAAAAATCACATTTCAACATAGATTTTCACTTAAGCCATGACTGACAGGAGATGCCAGGTCACTCCCTACCACAATGGGAAACTTCACACTCCAACCCAGAACAGTATTTCCCAATACCCTCTGGCAGTAAAACTGCAGTTTAAAGGGCAACAGATCCCAGGCTGCTTTCCTAACCATGAAAAGAGGGTGGTGTTGTCCCTGTCAGACTCTGTCAAACTGATTGCTTCAGCTTCATAAAAGTGTCTCAATATTTTATGTGTCTTGCTTAAAACCTAGCTCAAGGAGCTATTATTTTTAGCTCCCACAGTCATAGAAAAGGCTCCTAAAGTAAATTTTACAGGCTCCTACTTAAAAAAGATTTTTTTTTTAATTGAAAAAAAAGGTAATGGCTTCGAGTAGTGTCATGATTTTGACAGCTCTTGAGCACTTTCAGCTGTCAATGCCGTTGCTACCTTCTCCCTTTTCAGCTGAATCTATCAATATCAGCTGTAAGCGTCCAGTGTGTGTTTGCAGCTTTGTGACTTTGTTATGTTTAAGGAAGCAATCCCTAGGTATCCTACTCCTTTCCTCCTACATTGCCCTCACCAGCCACTCAGAGAAACAACTGCTGACAAGCACCAGCAGCTTTAGGTGTAAGTGAAAGACATAGCTGCCTTGTCCTACAAACAATAGGCTTTGCTGTAATCTTTTGCCTAGGTGTAGTCTTGTCTAAATGAACGAGCAGAAATGTAGGACAGAGTCACACGAGGTACCTGACCCAGTATGAACTCATTCCTTGCAACATGGTACTATAAAGTGGCAATGGCCTGGTGTAAAGGGAGTAGGAATAAGAAAGGGGTTTTTTCGTTTGGCCACCCTTTTCCTCCCTAGTGAAAAACTTCAAATTTATCGATTTCATGCTTCCCCATTACTTTTTTTTTGGCAGCAAAGCTGATGAGCCTTGGGTAAAATTTTCTAACTGTATGATATGCATTTATCTAGCATTTTCATCTACAGAAGAGTGAAAAAATACTGCAACAAGATTTAACAAGGAAAACTGGACAGATCGTCAGCTGGCAGTCCCAGTAAGAGCAACACATTGAGCTAATGTTAGGATGGAAAGAGAATATTTCAAAATTGGCCCAGTTGATGGTAGGTTTCTAGAAAAAAATTTCATTCCTGGCAAAATCAGTAGGAAAGAACAGCACACTGGCATGTGTTGAATTTTACCTGAATTTTGAACCAGCATTTGTTCAAAATATCAAGTTGTGTATTTATGTCCAGCAGAAAAATGTTTTGAGAATTTTCCCAAGAAAGTAGATAAGAAGATTGAATTTAAAAATAAACACTTATTCACACAAAAAAAGCAAACAAACGTCATTGTTTCATTTCACTTATCAGAACCTCCTCAAATTATGGCACATCTTAAGGCACTTTTCTGACCCAGTACCAAACTAAACATTTATGCATCCTGGACTTTTGTTTTAGCACTGGCTGATAAAGCTGTTTATTTATTTAAATCTTAACTTACCAATAACGTTTTTAAAAAAATTAAAATTAAAGAAAATATTATCCTATTGTATATGCTATGAAGTTTGGCAAATTAGCTGGCAATTTTCAAAAATAAAAATATTGGTGATGAAGTGTTTCTTGGTAATAAATCCATACAAAATCCTATAAAAATAACAGCTGTTTCTGACAAAACCTTGAAGTAAAATTAACACTTCAGAACAATTTTAGCAGCTGCAATCTCTAGGTAATAGCTGAGTTGATGACCAAAAACAGCTATTTGACACATTTGATATTAACTGAAACAGGAAGGCTTCTGGCATCACACCTGCAGTCTGAACAGAAAATATGACGGTACACAAAGGTCAGCTCTTCTGAAGACATGAAACACAGATTCCCAAGGTTCCAAGGGCCTGGACCCCTAGGTCCTCTTCTTCCAAGATGATTTCCTGCTGGCTGCCCTCCACATATACTAGTGCATGTCTTATTCTTTCCCAGGAAAAGTCTGTCCTGCAGGAAGTGCTAGTATGAGTCCAACAGAAATAGCCTTTAGCCAGGGAATCTTAATTAGATATTTCTATGATAGCACTGTGTTCTTTGTGGGAGTCTATTAGGGGACACTGAGACGTGTGACTGAGTTAAAAATACAGCAGACAGAGAAACAGAAACATTTCAAAATAAGTGAGACACCTGTTTCTACATCTGAAAGGAAAGGAGGCAAGTAAGCGTGCTGGATGTTAGTCACCAAAGAACTCGGCACTAAATTTAGCACCAAATGTGACACTTCTCAGCAGCCACTGTTGAGCATAAGGTACACTGTGTTGGTGTCCATCCCGGAGTTCAGGCAAAATCTGCTTTCACAGTAAGTTCCTGCAATGAAGAGTTCTTATCAATATACACTTTTGGCTGTACCAGAGTATTGACAATCATAGCAAGTAGCAAGGGGTGGGTCAATCAGGTTGTCCAGGGCTTCTTCTAGATGAAACACAAATTTTAGCTGAAATTCCCATCTGGAGTCATACTTAAATTTCTTTCCATGGGAATTTGAAACTGAGTTATGTATATACCTTTGAAGGATACTTTTTATTCCTTCTGCCATTTCAACAAATGACCTGGTGACACAAGTATGTCTTAGAAATCACAGTAATCAGGGTTTTCTTTTGACATAAATCCTGCATTACCATTCTGCTAACAGTTGCCTGTTTCTGCAGCTCAGATACAACTCCCTGGAAATATAGCACCAAGACAGGTGACCAGGAGAATCACAAGGTGAATTTTCTAACCTCTCACAAATTCACAAATGTTTTCCTCTGCGACCACTCTCCCCTTCCCTTGACAACAAAATCTAAGCCTAATAAAATGTCAGAGTAACTGCAGAACTAAAAGTGATAAAATGAAACTAAAATTTTCCACAAAACTGAGCCTCTCATGTGTTTAGGTCTGCATACAACTGCAGGTATATAACTTCTTCTACAAGCAACAGAGGAATTTTTAGATAACTGAATTTCTTTGGAGTTATGCTAACGTCAGCAACCAGAATTGCCTTTCAGCTTTTTCCTATTATAAGAGCAGGATCTAGGAAGGAGGAATAGGTGATCTAACCTGGTAGCAAATTGTCTCATTTAATCAGGAGAGAATCAATCAGTACTACTACCCTTAAGATTCCATGTCAGCATTTATCCCTCCCACCCATCCTGCTTTAATTCATCTCTAGTACTACTCTCAGTTATGGAGTACTAGAGCCTCACATTTATTTAGACTCTCAGGGTCCTGTGAAAACAAATGGCATCCTATACTTAATATCTTCGAGGGGCTGGCTCTTAAAGTCTGAATGTCCATTTGTTAACAAGAAAATGTAAGCGAGCATCCCAATGGAAACTAGCAAATATTTGGCAGCAAACAAAAGAAAGATTATATTTTACTGAGATTTCTTCTCTTAATGAACTGATACTGAGTGTTTATTTTTCATTTCATGATAGCTAAGCTAGCAGAACCAAATACCTTTTTTTATCATAATGAATTCAGCTATCCAAGCATCTATTTACAGACAGATAGCTTTAGGAGGTAGAAACCTCTGAAATGCTTCTAAAAACCAAGGAAAAGACAATGCCCCTGGTGCAAAACAGCTTAGTTATTTTTCTTAGACTTTTTAATAAACAGCACATAAAGCAACTGTTCCATCAATTTGGATGAAACTATTCTAGAAAACATTCAACAAATAAAGCTCGTTTATTGTTCAGATCCTAGAATAACAACTTACTGAGACAACAGTGAAAAAGAAGCTGACCTCTCTCCCTGATCCACTAAAGAACAATAAGCAAGGAAGAAAGAATGAAAAGCTAAGTTTATGAATCACTTTTAATACAGATGCACATTGTTGTGTGATATGTACATTCCACAAAAAAAATTTACCTCAACAAATTTCACAGCACAAAGAGGCCAAACTTTCTCAAAAGGGATAATTCTGACATGGCCCCTTAGTATCCAAGGAATTTTCTAGCAAGGAATAGGCTTACCTGAAAGTCCTGCAAACTGAAAACAAAATCCTTGCAAATGGCTTTTAAAGTTACTTTAAACATACTATCATAGTTAACTAGATACTAGTGAAAGAAACTACCAAATAATATCAGTCTGGTGATCTGGTCTTTGCTACCAGTGTTACTTCCTCAGAGGAAGTGCCGATTCCCTGATCCACTCCTACACGTTGTACTTGAAGAACCCATGATAGAGCAGTACCATATAAAGAACTATATACCACCTGTCAATAAATACCATTATTGAAATATTATATACCAAACCGGACATTAATTTCATCAATTTCTGGCTGGGTTGTCAAGCATGCCTCATTCACCTGACTACACATTTTGGGAGATAAAAATGTATTTAATCACCCCATAAAATGGTTCAAAGGAAATAACCAGTAATAAAAAAATATTCTATACCTACAGCATTTGAAATGAGAAATACCAAGATGGTGGTGTATCTAATGTCCCAAAGGTTGCTGGAATAGCAAAAGTCATGCATGAATAAGGAAGGAAACATGCTACAGGGAAAAGCAATAGGTTCTTTTTGTCCTTAGGCCAGTGGAATCTAATAAATAGTCTGTTCTACTTTTGCACATTTTAGAGAATATCACAAGAGAATTTGGGTTGTAAGAGGTCCACATTGCACAGGAAATAAATTAAATAGAAGTTACTATCACATACTCATGGCTAAATAAATGACTTCTCTGTCAGACTTGACAAAGTGATAGTATAAATAACTTCCAAGGATAATTTGCTAACACTTGGCTAGCTGGCTTGATTCAGCAATTGGCACTGATAACCCAGTCTTATTCTCAGAAGAGAAATGACAATGTTTAATTCTTAATTCCCACTTCAGAAAATTTCAATGTATTGCAAGAACCAGTGATTTACCACGGTAACAGAGATCACCAATATACACATTGCAGAGTTTCAGAGTGGCTATCTGTATCATTGTCTCAGAATGTGTAGGCTTTTATAAAATATAGTGGAAGAAATGGAGCCAAAAAGTCAGTCCAAAACATCCCAGAGAAAGCAAAACCCAAACTAAATCTTTTTTTATAAATCCTAATCATAGACTTCACAGACTTACAGACTTAGCCTGATACTGGGATCTAATTGAAATCTATTATACAGACAGACCTTTGTTGGGTGCCCTCTTACTTCTCATTTTATTGTGTTAAAACAGCAGTTCAGCCATGGAAGAAAGTCCTTCTGCATGAGAAAGCGTGAAGCTTTCTACTGCTGCTACTTTGATAACTTGCTTGTCGAAAGGAGACGCTGTCATGCAGCACCAGCTTCAAGTACTTGGCACTCTTGTTGTCATATGTTTGATTACTGCCCTGCTTTCCCTAGTCACCTGTCATTCTTCCCAGTTTGAAATCTAAATCTTCCCCAGCTGCTTCTGTGGCTGCTTTATCTGTCATGGCCAATGAAACTGAGTGCGATGAATAGCACCCTGATGGTTGGACATGCCCCAGTGAGAAGACCTGGGCAAAGGGAATTGGACTTCTTTAGTACCACTCTTGTCAACAACTGTCAATTCAAAAGCTTCATGCTCATATTCATTGCTGACCACCTCAGAGCAACCCTCCTTGACTACATGCTAGCTAAATCACATCCTCTCAAAGATATCCAATAAAAGAAGATATAAATATTTTAATGAATACATGATTTTTCTGGAAAAAAATCCCACTTTATATTACTTAAGGACTGCCAACAGTATGCAGAAAATCAACCACCTGTTGTACAGTAGCCTTTTATTTTCCTCTTATTCACACTAATAGCCTAAAAGCAGAAGAACAGCGGCCTGAGCCAAGCATTTGACCTCACACTTGTCCTCACCAGCACTGGTACTGAGAACCATTTTGAAGCACCCTCTACAATGTTTAAGGTCTCAGCCACCTAAGTATCTAAAAGATTTTGAAGTAACAAAGGACAATAAATCTGGTGACTCAGTCCAAAGAGTTACATCAGTACTGTCTCCATCCTAATAACTGACACAACACTTTAAAAACAAGGAGGCAGGGTGACCTTCGAACAGCACTGCTAAAATTCTCAAAGCTCTGATTCATGCATAGTCCTTATTGTTGAGTGTATTTTAGGGGATAAGCAGCTTGAATTTCATTTTTCAAAGCTGAAGGAAATGAAAATGCAAAGATGATATTTAGAACAAGAAGTTTCATTTTATTCTCTTTTCAGAATTTTTCTGTCTTCCTTCCCTTAATGCTATTGAGCTTTGAGGGGGATGATTCTTTCATTGTTTGAAGAAGTTGCATATTGGGTCTGGCTGAGAAGGAGTTCATTTTTCCATAGCAGCTCTCACAGTGCTTAGCACTGGTAGTTGGAAAGGTGCTGATAACACACCAGCGTTCTTTCTGGCTACAGCTGAGCAGAGCTGGCACAGCATTGGTGCTGTCTCTCAACATTACCCCCTCCATCAAGGGGCTAGGAGTGGGCAAGATCCTGGCAGGCGACACAGCTAGACCAGGTGACACAAATTTGAAAATCAACAGACACTAAACACTTATCATTATTGATAAGCTGAATAATGAATGTTGTTAAGGCTCCTCAAATTCATTCTTGAACCCATCATGGCCATTTGCATGGTCTTATGTTTTTTTGTTTGTTTTTACAGCAGGTGAAAGTCTCTATAAACACCTGCATGAGCAAAACATGTGTTAGATATTTGGTACATAATGAGAAGACAGACTTGCTGTCAGAGGAGAGTATTCAGCCACTTCCTACAAATCAGGCAAAAATTTTTAAAAAACATCAAAATTAAGGGAAAGGCTTCAATTACTCAGTTCTTGAGGACTGGCTACTGGAGATAACTTCAAATGAGCATGCACAAGTATATGTACCAACAAACTAGCAGAAGCAGAACCTAAGTCTATTTTTTAGATCATCTATAAAAGCAGTGGGATGAATGGATTTAAACTTTAGTAATGCCTTAGTGACAACAATGACAATATGACAACCTCCACAAATTGCTTCAGGCATACAGCAGGAGTTAATATTTCAGAAATTCAAGAGAAGTGTAAGACTATCACAAGGACAAAGCTACAAAATAATGAGGTTATTAAAGAAAGGCTGCAATTACAGGGATAAAGTACAGCTGACTGAAACAAGTTCAACAGCTAATACAAAGGTATTAGTAGAAATTCTGCTATAATCTAGCTATAAAGGTTGATTAATAAAATTACAAGAGTATTTTAATACCCTAAATTCCACCTAAAGGAGATTATTGCTATGCAATTGTAGTTACAGAAGGAACTGGCTTTTCAAATAAGCCCACAGAAACCTATTCCACAAGAGGTAAACAGAATTATATGAAAGCCTAAGAGGATATAAAATTTTATAAGCAAAAAACAAAGAGAAGAGGGGGATGATGGGGTAGAGAACAGCAGGGAAAAAACCAGTGTTAGTCTTTGCCATAGGAAATAATAAGCAAATTCAGGTACTGTACAAAATAGCAGGATGGCAATTTGCATAAGTAAATAACCATTTCTTGTTTACTCCTTGCTTTCATTTTATTCACAACCTCCAACTCAGCTGACCTCCATTTGCTACTTAACTACACCTAAATTCTCTTCCCACTTCCTTTCAAATTAGCTTCCCCATTACAGCATTCCTGAGCATGTTTATGTGTTTGCAGAAAACCTGTACATTGGAGCTTTAGGTCATTCATAATTTTTCCCCGAACAATAATAACAACAAAAAATAATTGTAATAACTATACCATCAGTAGCAATTACTTGGCCAAGATTACAGTTTAGCAAATGCTTCACTTTTTTAAATTTAGATCCTAAATGGGAAGTGGGCAGTGAAATTGTGGAGCAGGCTATTTACTGATTGAGGGATCTATATAAAAAACAATGCAACAGAAATGGGAAGGACGTGGGCATGAGCCTGTGATGCACAACAGAGCACTTGATTTGGGCACCCACTTTGTTCTGCTGAAAACCCAGTGTGGCTTTTTTACCTTCCCTGAAATGACTGAACCCACATCATCAAGCACAGGGGAGGAGAACTTTTCAATGTCTTCTGCAGAGTATGCTCCACCTTTTTCCAAGGTGCTTAAATGTTTCCTGAGCCACAGAAAGAAATTACATTATAATCTAGTGGCTGCAGCAATGCAATACATTCCCATTCCTAGTCCCTGCTCCATGAGTGTGAAGTACACCACGAAGCATAGCAGCGTCAAAGGGCAGTACTGGGAGCTGCCCATCCATCAGTGCCCTACATGACAGCACTTAGAATGCAGTCTGGAGCAGACACTGCAAAGACGAATTCAATCTGATGTAGCTCAGTTCTCTATAAAGTGGTCCAACTATAACATATCTCATTAGCTGCATGAATATTCAAATATCTCCTATGAAGCCAAACAGCATCAATTGAACATAAAGGCGCCTACCTTTTCAGTCATGCATAGTCTGTAGCACTCTGCTTGAAAAGTCCTAATTACAAGGAGGATTCAAACCTCTAATCTACTGGGCAGAAAGGGGAGCAATGCTATATGGAAATATTTGTTAAATTCAAAACAAATTCAAGAATAATTTCAAGCAATTAAACTACTCAGGTCCATTTATCTCTATTGTAATATAAATTTGCAGTACAATTTCTGTTATCCATGGAACTCATGTCAAAGAAACAATTTAAATATAGCTATAAATAATTAAAAATTAACTTAAAATTTGAAAACATGAAAATGCTCAAGTAGTAATCCAAAGTGTTCATATATTTTATGTTAATCTAACTGCTAAAAATTACATTATTCATTCATCAGGAACTGTAGTGATAGGACAAGGAGTAATGAGTTCAAACCGAAAGAGGAGAAACATCCTCCTGCGAGGGTGGTCAGACACTGGAAGAGGCTGCCCAGAGAAGCTGTGGATGCGCTGTCCCTGACAGTGTATAAGGCCAGGTTGGGTGGGGCATTGAGCAAACTGACCTAGTGGGTTGTGCTCCTGCCCAGGGCAAGGGGGCTGGAACTGGATGACCTTTAAGGTCCCTTCAAATTCAAACCATTGTATGATCCTATAAAATAAGAGTTTTATTATATTCTTTGCCTTAGTTGCATGATTTTGGGGAAAAAAAGTAAATAAAATGTAACATGCACAGCTTCCTCAACATGTTCTGTTTAAAACTTACCCACTTTAAAATATAGCTTTTAAAAATGAAACAGGTTGAGTAGCTAAAGAAAAAGTCTTTTAGCAGCTTTGCTTCTTTTACTTTTTCTAGAATTGGAAAGGGACCCTCCCTTCTCTAACAGTTAAATCCACAATTGTCTTTTCTATCCCTGCCTCCTTTCTTCTGGTATTGTTTTAATTTTTCCCATCCCTATACTTCTCATTCCCTTCTTCTCCAACTACTTTTTAAATTATAATTATTTTATTCCCCTATTTCTTAAATAGAGCTTATTACTAAAATAACTCAGAACTATTCCACAATGGAGTCAAGGGAGAAGGGAAGACAAGGCAGGGAGAAACGAAGCAATGCCACAGCAACTGGAAGCCTTCTAACTGAATTCTGCACCTTATCCTCTATTCAGTTTGGTTTTTTTTTATTATTTTTACAGCCTATTTCATAACAAATGGCAACTACCACTACTTCTGGTAGCTGCAGACCCCACAAATACATCACAGCTTGCATAGGTTCAGCACAGTACAAAGCACTTGTACAGCAGGACATCTCCAGTCACTCCAGACCATGTGCCTGTGTGATCACATCCCTCAGCAGGAAGCACAGCTGGGGCACAACGAAGCAGTAGATATAAATGTCCAGGGCAAGCATGAAATGGTCTTAAGTTCACAGTGTCACCTCTTCAGTTTTCATATTCTTTAAATAAATGAATAATGGGTTTCAGGTTCTGTGCCTTTCCAGAAAAGATCTAATTAATATTGCTCTAAGATACAAATAGTCTCCCCTCCAAAAAAAAAAAAAAAAAGTAAAAAAAAAAAAAAAACCACCCACAAGAAAATACAAATAGATATTTTAAAAAAATTTCCTGAGCCCACATAATTGCCCATCACACTCTTTGGCAAACATGCTGATGTTTTCTCAGCAGGCATAAGCTTTCCAGCCCTGGTTCCACTAGTGGGTATTACTGGGCCTCCACAGTGAATATTAAAGAAGGCAAGTGTAGAAAAGGATATTAAAGGGAAGAAAATAAAAAAAGAATCGTATTAGTCATTCTATAATTTCTAATAATAACGATGTTGAATCATTCCTTTAAAGTGACTGCTTTGGTGGTAGGCATTTAAAAGAAAATCTAGCATATCAGGATCTTGATGTGTACTTTCTAACTCCTCTCAAAAAAAAAATTATAAAGTTTCGTAAGGTCATCTTTGCAGCCTATTGCATTTTTTACAGGGTGGTAACACAATTGTTATGGGAACAAGAGAAAATGAAAAAACTTAAAAGATTCCCAAAGGAGTACATTAGACAAACACCAAATAACAGATGATTGTCCTCAACTTCTTGCTATTATTAATGATCCACCAATGTCCCCATGGGTTCACATGGGTTTAAAATGAAAATTAAGGCACTTACAGTCAATTTCAGGGATATCAGTCTTATGAGGAGTAGCTGAGGGTATTGGGATCACTTAGCCTGGAAAAAGTAGTCCAAGGGGGGAACCTTACTGCTTGGTACAACTCCCTGAAAGGAGGCTGTAGCCAGGTGGGGGTCAACCTCTTCTTCGAAGTACGAAGTGATGGGACAAGAAGAAATGGCCTCAAGCTGTGCCAGGGGAGATTTAAATTGGATATTAGGAAAAAGTTCTTCATGGAAAGAAAGGGTTAGCAGACTGTTGAAACAGTCTGCCCAGTTGAGTCACTATGCCTAAAGAAGAAGATGTGTAGATGGTGAGCTTAGGGACATGGTTTAGTGGTGGACTTGGCAATGCTGGATTTACAGTTGGACTTGATGATCTTAAAAGTCTTTTCCAAACTAAATGATTCTGTCATTCTGTTTATCTACAGGGATCTACATCTTGTTTCTCACGTGCTTGAATTATACCTATCTAATAAGGGAATTAGATTAAGTCAGATTAAATGACAACTCAGACAAGATCCAGATCTGTCCTGTAAACACAGTTTTTCAGAAGATTTATAAATGGTTAAATGTTCTGTGTTTTTGTGTGGTTTAGAGTGTCCGACATTACACAAAGGGGACAAAAAAATCTGGTTTTTCTTGCAGTCCTTTCACTATTTTTCTAGATTACCAAAATACATCTTCTCACATCTCTGTCAGTGAGGGATGGCTGGAATGGAAACTCAATTTCTAGTGTAGCTCCAAGATATTGGAAAATGTTTCCCAAGAAAAGCAATGGTATTTTCAGAAATGCATAGTTCATACCATTCACTGTGAAGTTAAATTCTAAATTGTAAAATAAAGAAAGAAGCAAACAAAATAATAGAATATTGCATAGCTGAGTCATGTATCCACTGGAGTATTGCAATTTTTATACAACTGCAATTGCAGAAATTAAGACTTATATAATCTTTTTTTTTTTTTTTTTTTAAAGTGCAAAGTCTAACTTGGTTATTCAGAATGACAATTCCTTTAAAACCACATTTGCTCACATTCATACAAACAGTAAAGATTCTGAATTATGAAAATCAGTTTAGAAAATGGATTTTATTGTTGCTATGAAAATAAATATGCAGCTATGGTCAAATCAGGGAAACAAGATGCTTTATAAGGACTAGAGAAAAACATCTTTAAAAAAGGTACAATATTTTTCATATAAATGTGAAATGTAACTTCATGTGAATTAACATGTAGCCTATTCCAAAAAGGGCAATGAGAATTAGGAGGAATTCAAGGAAGCATAAGAAGAATTATCCAAGTAGACACAATCTTATGCAGAGTGATAAAAATATGGAAGGTCTCTACTCTAGGACAAGTAGAGTGCAACAAGAAAACAGCAATATTTATTAAAATCAATACTACAGGGAAGAAGGTTTGCAGTTTCTCTCTCAGTAACATGGGCTATCCCAAAAACAAAAATGAAACTAATTCAAAATTATTTTTTTATATAATGTAACATTTTGAAAATAATTTGCAACAGAATATATGGAAATAAAGAGTTTAGAAAGACTCAGGGAACACCTTGAGGAATATTAGTATAGACAACAGGAGTAGTCCAAGTAAAGGCATCTGCTGAAGAGTATCTTTCCTTTTGCAAATTATATAAAGCTTAATATTTCCAGGCTTAAGTCAATCCATCTAAAAGCACAGGCCAATGATGAACAGGACTAGAAGCTATCTTATTCTGTGTCCAACGAGTTCTGATGCTTTCCAAACCAGCTTATTGTGCTAGTTATTGTTGACAGAAGGGCACAGAAGACAAACCTCAGCTCAATAAAG
Source organism: Acanthiza pusilla (assembly GCA_036630365.1). Lineage (NCBI taxonomy): Eukaryota > Metazoa > Chordata > Aves > Passeriformes > Acanthizidae > Acanthiza > Acanthiza pusilla. The sequence goes on from JAXCHO010000023.1 coordinate 29,912,174, forward strand.
TCTGTTGATTCCTACAGTCACATAAAATTACCAATCTAGGGAGCAACATTTTCCCTGAATTGTCTCGTAATTATTGATATTTCCACATCTATAACCCAGAAAGGTTATATTGGTATATAAACTGCTAGAGCAAGAAGAGTAGACAGCTTTCTGAATGCAAACAGTGATAATTCCTTACTGCAAGTGTCATGCTTTCTGCTAGGTCAGTGTCAGATACAAAAAGAGAGTTCCATTTTTTTGCCATCGTCTCATCTCTACCCTGCATTTAAAAATGCTGAATTTTTCTTTTATTTCCCCCGAACAGCACTCAGCCAGCACAGCAATATAGCTTGAGATTGGATTAACTACAGCAGACCAGACTCTGGAAATAGAAAAACCCTTAAAAAAAATAAAATAACCTATTCCTAAATGTCTTTTCCAAGCCATAGACACATGCAGCAAGGTTTTCTGGAAGGAACACATCAAGAGACTAACGAATGAAACTAGAAATTCTTTTTTAATGCTTAAAATTGAATCAAGGGAGTGACTTTCCCAATCTCCCTCCTCACAGAGAGGTTATTAAAAAAAAAGAAGTAGCTATTTCTCCCTCTTGACAGACTACATTGAAAATGCCATTTCTTTTCCTAATAGAATTTACAAAGCAAGACAAGTAAAAAGATCCATGTCTATTCATGGATGTAATCACTAGTATGAGTACTCATGTAACAAGGATAACAGGAGAAACATATATGAACTGAATCTTAATTTGAACAAATGAACAGAGGTATAAGCATCATGAAAAAGGGACAAAATCCGGTCCTTCACAGAAGGTATAAAGACCCCCCCGAGTAAACTTCTAGTCAAGAGCTAGTCTGTGTGTTTTATACCACACCATCCTCTTTTTAAAGCTGTCTACATTGAGAAGTAATCCAAAATTCCAATTTATAATTGCAGAATTTTAAGTGCTTAGGTAGAAAAGGATAGGCCAGAAAACAACCTATGACAGCATTTGATAATTTCTGTCTTGTAACTAGTGTGTGCTAACATCTCAAATGCTGTAACAAACATAGCTCTGTAGAGTGAAACACTTTCTTAATATTCCTGACTCTTACATAATTTTCCCCACATGCAATTTAGTTTTTTCTGATGACTTTTCCACAGTTGAACATTACAGATATGGTGCTCCACTTATGAAGCCAAAAAAGTAGCTCCCTGTTAGGAGCCACTAGCCTCAAAGTTTCAAGTAAACATCCTATAAAAGAGGCATTTTTTTTCCAGCATTCTCTGCTCTTCGGCCAAGTGCCCTTTTCCTGTCCTTGCTGGAAAACTGAAATGAAGTAGCCAAATAAACAAGTTTTATAAATTAAAAGAAAAAAGACTGAGAAAAACAGTGAACAAAAATCATTCTGTCACACACACAATCCTTGAGTATAGCTCAGTATTTCTTCGTTTTGTTTAAACAAAGGAGTGGCTTTCACGGATTCATAGGGTTGAAGGAATAGGAAGTCACCTGTGTAGCTTCCCTCCCAAAATGACTTACGCCAATCCTGACATATATTTTGCTTTTTAGACTGATTATAAAAAATGTGCATTAATAGAGACCATACAGCCAGAAAGACAATGTAGCTCAACTATACCAAGGAAACAAATTTTCCAGTGTTTCAGTGTAAAATCATTATTATTACACTTCATCAGGAATACAGAAACAAATTTATTCTATTCCTCTTATAGGTCTTCATCTCTGCCATTAGTATCTTCTTCTAGTCAAAAACGTCTCTTTCTCCTTCCCCAAAAATCATGTTCCTTTGATCTTCGACCATTCTCTCCACCAGTTTCACTTCAGCTGGCCCACATTTTTCCATATCTGAGTACATGTTGTATGCTGCCTAATGCCTTACGACTGCAGAACAGAGTTAAAAGGATTACATAGCTCATTTTGAAGCTATATTCCCACATACATATTAACTTAGCATGTCCAGGTCTGGTAATGGCAGGATGCTAACGCCTTTTTGGCTTATGATCCACAAATGATCTCTCTGCAACTACCTAATTAGAGATATTTGCATTATTTTAAGCATCTGATTAAGGCTCTTGATCTGGAAAAGTTCAGTTCCTCATTTTAGTCCTTTGCACGGTGCTAAACATGCATTTAAACTAGTCTGAAAAAAATAATATATATGATTTCTTAACATTTTCCTTATGGTGTATACATTTATCTTACTCTCTTTTCCAATTAAATATTATTAGAGGTCTGATATATTCAAGTATTGCACACAAGGATTTCTGAAGCCATTAATTTCAGAGTGGATCTACTTTGGCAGAATTGCAAGTTATGCAATAATAGTCAGAAGACTCCTTCTTATGCCCAAGGACCATAGCAACAAATATAGCTAATTAACTGGGTGATGAAAGTGAAGGGCCTCACAATAAGAAGGCTTCTGTAAAAAAGGCAAAGATGGGGCTTTTTATTTTATGCGCTTTGCAGGTCAGGGGACACAGAATGTAGCAATAAGGGCATGCAATTTTTGGCTTGATATGTAGCTTACTCTTTGCAGTAGTTTATTTTATTACTAGATATGCCAAGAAACCCTCAAAATGCTGTTCCAAACTGCAGTTCTCATTATCAGCTGTATGCTGATTAAGCTGAATTTGAAAAAAAAATAACTGTGACAAGCATCTACAGCTTAATTGTCACAGATTCACAGAGGTTTCAAAATTCCACCACTCTGACAAAGATCCCTTGCCACACACTTTTTCAAAGGGGTCATCCAAAATTGGATCGGGGCAAAAGCTCTGACCTAACATATTGAATTTCATTACCCGTCAGTGGGCAATAGAGAATATCTGAAAAAGGAACTGAAACAAGCTATATATGCAGAGTGATAGTGAAAATTAGATGGGAAAATAGGACAATATTTACATTACAATGGTGTATCTTATAAAAACTATGCTAGAAATTGATATGAAACCTAAGTAATGAACCATTAAAAGATAAGCCATAAAAAAATCTGTTGTCACCATAGAGAGAGTAAGAGAAAAATAGTGAATCTTAACTGCTATTCTACAAATACTAGAATATATTTGAACCTTGATTATTATACTCAATACTTAATGCCCATATCAGGAATGCTCAAAATACAAAATCAGTATTGATAAGAAATAACTTAGGTTTTCATAAACCAAGATCAGAGTCAGTCTAAAGAAATACAAGTGAACAGTCATTGATGAAGAGAAAGTGAGAGTATTTGTAGTACTCACATTTACTTATGTGTGATCTGTAGGAATTTAACAGATGATTGTTGACCATGGCTCTTTATTTCTAAAATGTTTTAAGATGATATTCCTAAATTAAAAACCAAAAAAGACAAAGATGAAAACACAATGTGGAAGTAGCCCTTCTGCTAGCTACATTAAATTAAAAAAAAAAAAGTTTGAAAAATCTAAGGCACTTCGGTACTTTTAAGAAGCCTTGACCTCCCTTGAAACATTTATAATACATTATTTTTAGTTTTCCCTGGTCACCTTCTGTCACCAAATATGCAGGGATAATATGGTCTTTGGCTCTCCCATTGCAAGTGGGAATTATATGAGCCAGTGGGCTCAAAAATTTTAAACAAACTAACAAGACATGCATGTGTACAGACAGACACAGATATGTGTATTTAAGTATATCCATATATAAAAATATGCACAAGTACAAAAAAGTTTTATCTTCTTTGAAAACTAGGCAATGTTCCATATTCACTAATTTCAGAAGGAGAAGCTTTATCTTACTGTACTGTACTTGGGAAGTGGTTTGGGGTGCAGGGGTACCAGGCTTTCAGGAGTGCATTTTCCAGAGCCATGTAATTATTTCAGTATTTAGTTTTGTAAATCCCACAGTATATGAAGAAACTTTTCTTTCTGTCATCCCCATAACAGCATCAAGTGCAAATTACATAAGCTCAAAGCACAGCCTACAATCATATCTGAGGCTATTTTCATCTTCTAAAGTAAGCTTAAAAATTAAATTCAGCATTCTCTTATTTTAATATTCTGTTCACTTAGAATGATTAATTTACTTGCTTTGAAGACTCTAGAAAGCCCACTGGTAACTGAGGAGTGCAATAAATACCTCTATAATTCTCAGATTATGTCCTTTCTGAAGTTGTAGTTATTTCATGGTAACACCCATCCAGATTCCCCATAAAGGTTTTATTAAAAATGTCAGCTGATGCATACTAACTGCATCTGTAAAATACAGTGCTGTCTAGAAATGTAAGCAAAAATTCCATAACTTCTAACACATCATCATTTCTACTCTGTATAGTATTCGTATTTCAATATATTGTAGGCAGAAATAAAATTTATGCATTAGTAACAAAATTTGGGTTGCACTTGGTGCAGATATTGTCTTATTATTATTTCCATCTACTTTTGACAGAAATACGATTATTTTCATTTGTTCTGAAGGGACTACCTGATGCTATCAATGTTTACTTTAACAGAATGTTCCATAAATCATTCATAATAAAGACGAGGAAATTACAAAAGTTTGAAGTATAAAATGCAAGTTTAGCAACAGTGTGTATTGAATGTTAAGATATCAGTCAAGTACATCTTCAGACCAACTTGTAGGAAATATGCAAAGGAAATGGAACCTTTTCTGGTACAGACGATCTGTGAATCAATATTATACCAGCCACTCCAGAGTTTGAACACGTTCTTCCCCATCTACTCTATCTAGCTCTGTTTCACTGAATCAACATCTAAAGGAAAAATGTCAAATTAAAATCTAGTGAGGAAAAGAAATACATTTGTGTGCTGTTTACATAGTGATACATTCACCTGGATATTATAGGATGTTATGACTTTAAATAATGCTGCTGAATGAGAGCAGCAAAGAACTTCCAGCAGGCACCATGGAAACTCATAATCATAAAGCCATCTTAGACTAGGATAATAAAGATATACTTAAACATACTTTGTTCCTTAGTGATACAGTATAAATCAGAGAAAGAAAAATGGAAATAACAATTGCAAGACTACAGCACAGTCATTTTCTGTAGACAATGCAGAGCAATTGGCAGTGAGATAGCTGAAGTCACAGTGATAACATTAGAGCTCATTTACACCTTCCATGAGAACTGCATGTATTTTTGAAGTGTCATATACAAACTTTAAACAGATACATGGGACTTCATTGTTCATTTTATATAGAATATTCCACAAGCAATGTTAAAGTAGCTTTGTACATTATGACAGTATAATGCTTCTAGGCCTGTATAATTAAAGGTGTATTTCTCTACTTCATTACATCCCTGAACCTCTTTGCCCCAGATTAACAGGGTGGATATTTGGTTTGATCAGGCAAGACACTGTAAAATATTCTTAGTTTGGGATTTATGGGTAGGAGGTTAAGTAGCTAAAAGTCAGGAGAAGACTTAAAACATTACTTCATTTAGAAGATCCAATAGTTTTTAAAATAGCATCCAACCTATTTGCCTTCTTTTTTTATGGTAAGTGTGTTAATTAGCTTTCTCTGAGCATATAAATAAAAGCTGTACACAAACACCTCACAGGTTTATGTTCTGTGCTCTGGTGCTGTTTTTACCTATCCTTGATTGTTATCTAGAAACCCTCAAAATATTAACTCAGTTTTTCAAAAACATATTTTGCTCCTCCTTATGTTTGACTTTATAAGTGCAGAAAGAAGGAAGCAAATACAGATAACAAAGCTGATGAAGCTATTATAAAAATAATTCACTAGAGATAAGGTGCCCCACAGTCCTCTTCCAAGACATATTAGCTTTTCGGCTTAAAGGAGCAACAAATAGCACTTTAAATTCTTAACAGCAAGGTTTGGGATATCACAGGATTAATCTTGAGTTTAAGATCATGGTACTAACACATATTTCTAATATATATTTTGATTTAGAATAGGAGAGAAGAGAATAGCTTGGGTTGGAAGATCATCTAGCTCCAACCCTCCTGCCATAGGCAGGGATACCTTCCACTAGACCAGGCTGCTCAAAGCCACATCCAACCTGGCCTTGAACACTTCAGGGGATGGGGTACCCATGGATTCCCTGTGCCACCTGTCTCAGAGCCTCACTACCCTCACAGTGAAGAATTTCTACTTAATATCTAATCTAAACCCGCCCTATTTCAGTTTGAAGCCATTCCCCCTTACTCTATCACTACATGCCCTTGCCGAAAGTCCCTCTCCAGTTCTCTTGCAGCCCACTTTAGGTACCAGAAGTCTGCTCTAAAATCTCCCTGGAATCTTCACATCTCCAGGCTGAACAGCCCCAACTCTCTCTCAATCTGTCTTTATAGGAGGTGCTCCAGCCCTCTGATCATCTTTGTGGCCTCCTCTGGACTCTCTCCAGCAGGTCCACATCCCTCCTATGCTGGGGCTCCCAGAACTGGATGCAGCACTCCAGGTGGGCTATCATGAGAGTGGAGTCGAGGGGAAGAATCCCCTCCCTTCACCTGCTGGCCACACTGCTGTTGATGTAGCCCACGAAGATATGGTTGTTTTTCCAAGGATCTCTCTTGCTGAATATCTACTAAAGGCTGCAAAGTTTCTGCCTATAGCTCTATTGCTGCTTATAACAAAATCTAATTTGCTATCAAAGCAGCACTAGGAGACACTACATTTTGATACAGCTGCCCAGGTAAAGATAAATAGGAAGCCACTATTAAGGCTGATGCTGTTTCTAGAGGTTCTTTTGGAATTTGGGTGGGTTTTTTTTTTTACCTCACTCATAAACTTCAGATTGTGAAACCTTCTTTCTAGTCATAGTTGAAAATAATATAGCAAAGTGTTAATAATTTGATGACCATCTAAACCATCTTAGAAAACAGTCAATAGGATCGAGAAGGCAAAGTACAGCCATACAGTAGACAATTACACGAAGTTGCAGGAATTTGAGAAGTAAGATTTTGTTCGTTTGTTTATGAACTAGAGCTAAATATAGCTTTGACAACAGTGTAGGTTAAGCTTTGCCCAGGCTTCCAACTGCTGCAAAATTCTGACTGAGTCATTGTAAAAAATGTTCCTATGTGTCCCATCTTTGCTTCTGAATTCTGGTTAATTCAAAAAGCATTGCTCATCTTCCCTTCATCATCCTACATTTCTGATATTTCAAAGTGGTTTTAGCCAGATATAATCCTTTGGCATTGGTGAGCCAGCCAGCAGAAATCCCCAGTCCACCCCTGCTCAGTGACTAAGAGATCCTGAACCACTGCTGGGAGGGCTGACAGCAGCAGCAGCCACACCAGAAAATACACAAACTGCTGCACTGGAAGAGCAAACTGCCCATTAATATAAATAACATTTGTTTTCTTTCTCTTGTTAGAGCTGCCACCAAATAAACATAAGTATTCTGCACTTCTTTGTTTTTCAACTAAATTAGGTCAGACAGGTGCCCCATACACATTATGGGAAACAGAGAACAAATCCAGAAAAACAGGAGGAGAAGCTGGTCTTTGAAAAGGTACAATACAAAGAGACAACAATAAGAACAATTTTTAGAAAAGCGTGCTGTAACAGTAAATTCTCTAGAGGAGCTCCCTACCCTGGTTACACATCAGATGGTAGATTCAGTAACTACAGAATTGCAAAATACCACTTCTTTTTTTTTTTCAGTCTTCATGTGTTTAGGTGACAACCCGTGACACCTTTATCATATAACATATAAGGAAAAATGAACATTTTGTGGGTGAGAGTGGTTGCACACAAGTTTTACTAGAGCTTTAGAATAAATTATTTCTATCTATTGTACAGCTCTGTCATTGACTCAGCTTTGTTAATAGAACCTTAAATTCTATGTCCCCTAAAAAAATGCATCTAGCTACTTCCAGCTCAGCAATAAATTTCAATCCATCTTGCAAACTACTATGAGTTACAGTAATCCTAAAAGCAGCAAGGCAAATATTTCAGAATAGTTGTAGATGTGCACAACCAATTCTTCACCTGAAATGCAACCTATCAGTCAGTACACAAGAGAAGAGTGAACCTTCAAAGTCTTTCAGAAGACAGAAATCCTTTTAGAGAGGAAGCAGCTCAGGATGCTTGTGCCTCACCACCCATGTCAAAATCCTCCAACCCTGCTGCCTCTGATTTTTCCCTGTTGCCTCTCACCTCCCATTAGCCATCTGCATCAGAGCAAAATGAGTGCAAACCTCACTATGCTCTGATCTGCTACACCTATTGTGTTCAAGCACAAGCAGCTATACAAAGAATTGAAGCCTCAGAGGAAGATGCCCTGTGTACATCTCAAGCAGTGAAAGGGATCTGGACACTGAATTCCAATGGTTGTTTTCCAAACACAAGCATGTTTCAACCCCTAAACATCATGAGTGACCTGGAGAAACCTATATCTCATGTTACTGCAAATTAATGCACAAGCTAAGTTGAAGATTAATAGGACAAGAAAAAAGCTATTTAACTTTTGCTTGTATAATGGGTACAGAGTTTACAGCTGTGTATCTTATTATCAGTGTATTTTCTGCCCATATATAAACAGGCATCTCCTACCTATGGTGACACTTTGAATCTTTACACAAAAGTTGTCTGCCCTACTAAAAAATATATTACTGTTATCATTAAAACAACACCTTTGCTCCTACTGTGATCCATCTACAGCTTAAACCTTCATTATTTTTGTGGTCACTCTCCACGAGGCAGACTCCGTGCCTCTAGAAAACTTATCTGCATCTTGAGGGACAGAGGGGTAAAGAAACCATCCTGATTTTAGAGGCTGAGCTGCAGAGTCTAACCCCCAATGCCACTACATTCAGAGGAGGCAGGATAGCAACTCTATCTGCATGGACTGCACAGGGAGCCCAGTGTACACACCTAACTCCAGCACCTCGCTTCAGTTTCTGAATTGCGGCAGCATGAATTCTCTTCCCTTTGTCCCCCATCAGGGCACCACAAGGCAGCTGGGCCAGTATAAGACCTAGGGTTTCCTATAAAAATTACCAGTACTTGACCATCTTGATAAATCTCCCACAAAACAAGCATCTACCCTGAGCACTGTTAGCCCAAATGTACCCCAACTCTTGTTTGAAATCATCAGTTTCTAAGGGGTGAGTAGACAGCAGCTGTTTAAAGGTGAACTGACGTAAGAGTTGGAAAACCTTTGCTTAATCTTCAAATTGACTTTAGAACCTCAAAACAGGTGCAGAGTGGAGCTATGACCCTAAGCTAATTACAGGGTTTTTACAAATTTGAGCCCAGACTTTTTGAAGTCAGAAAGGAAAGAAAGCCAAGGAAATTTTGGCTTCCATTCAGCTTTCACCAGATCTACCATGCTAAATAAGTTCACCCAGAAAAACCAGCTATATCCATTAATCATTGACAAACTTGCAGCTCCACTTTGGAGACAGGAGGTTGCTGAGGTAAGAGGTGAGCAGGTCAGATGTCCCTGTGTTTCTGCCTGCTGATGGAAGGGAGCATGTAGTGGGGTGACAGCACAAAAAGAAGGTACAGATACAGCTGCTTAGCTCTTGTGCTGCCTGGAGGAAGCAGGATCTGCTCTGAAAAAACAGACCCAAGATTTTGTCTAAAGAGGACATAAAAAGGGATCAAGGCATTTGTTTAAATTAAGTTCAGCAAGGCTCCAGGCAGCAGCAATGATACCAGGGTTTTTTCTAGGAACGGGTTATAAGTGAATGCTAGGTAGGCCACAGGCTAAAAATGTATCTCAGAGATGCTATCAACACAGAGCCAGGAGGGCTCCAAGAGAAAGGCAATATCTGGCATATAGGTGATAGCCCTGTTTTAAAAGATGGACTACTTATTCATACTCTCCTGATCCAAAGCTTTGAAGAGATTTCATTCAGCTGGAAAAAGCTGGGTCTTAATTTTTACTTCTGTGGCCTGAAGGTTGCTGGAACTGGGTTCTGCTGAACTGCCTATGAGATCCTCTTTGCAGAGGAAGTCTTAGCTCTAGCCCAGAGTGCTTGGGTTTAGAGGCAGATGAATTAAAACCTTCCCTCATATATTTTATCAGCATCCTGTAGGTCAGCAGGGGGGCAGCCTGCCAGAAAGGTAGGTCACAGGCCACTCCTATACAGAGAAACCAATTTTTATAAAAGCAAAAAGGAAATTGCATGATAGTAACAACTAGGAGCCTCACCTGATGGCACTCACTCTTACATACAAGGAAAATGGCTTCCACAAACCTCAGTAAGTCATGAAAAAAACTCAGAAAGTGACTACCTGCTGAGCTTGTTTGAACCAGAATTATCCACTACCTTGAACATTTCCTCAACCTCCCTTTACTTCCATGCCAACACAGATCTGGGAGCTGTCACCATATGTTGATAGTGTTCATTTACTTATGCATTACTTCTTTTTGCTAACACAGATGCCACTGCAATTTGAATAACTCAAGAGTTTTTGCTTTCTGTTTTTTCCTCACATATATTAAACTAAAACTAATAGTCCAGAACTCAGCAGCCTGGGTTTGCATATTGCTCCTATTACAACAGGCTCTGTAACAACAAGAAGTCAAAATCTGAATTTCACTTACAGAATTTTTCATGCGTCCAGAATAAATTCCTGTTGTTAATATTTTCTTACACTCATGAAAGTGAATTACTAAAAAGGAACACACAGCTGGTTTTAATAAAAGATGATTGAAACCCCTCCTACCTTTTAATCACCACAGACACACACGTTTATTTTATTTGGGCTCATATATCTGAAAAGAAGCATCAGCCCAAAAATTCATATTTTAAAAGAAGACACTAACTATATAGAGGTAGATAATGGAGCAAAAGAAATATCTGTAAATATCAGCCTCCTTTACAAGGCCCCAGTATTACCCTGAATACTGTGTGCAACCCTCATCTCCCAGGGGCAGTAAAATTAATTCAATCTGGAACAGATAAAGAGAAGGACTTCTAAGATGATCAAGGAAGTGGAGAGCTGGTGCTAATAAAGAAGACTAAAAGAAGGCTAGATCATACACCCAGAGAAAAGAAGTCTGAGAGTGGATATTAAAGTTCTCTATTAATAGATCAAAAGGTAAACAGAAGGGAGGGAAAAGGAACTATTCAAACTTAGAATCAATGTTGATGCAACAGCAAATGGTTATAAAGTGACCATGGATTAATTTCAGCCAAAGGTAAGAAGATTTCTAAACAATAAGACAATTGAACTTTGAAAGTCTCCTTCAGTAAAAGCAGAGAGGGAAAACACTTTAATTGAGAGCAAGATGGAGATCAGTGGATTTGTCCAGTAATAGCAGCAAATTGGATTAAGTTACACAATTCCCTCTGTTCTATATCCCCTCTTTTCAAAATAGAAACTGAGAATATTTGTAGATATTTGCACATAAAATATACAAGGATTAAGATAAGACTCCAATGTGTATAAGACTTTTCTCACTCCTATTAGAGCCTCAACTCACATTGCTTTCATAAGAAATCATGATGCAAACTACAAAACCTAGGCAATTATTTCCAGATTAAGCCCCAAGTTAATTCCCAGATTAATGCAGCAAATTAAATTTCTGAGGGACTATGCAGTTTAAGCTCTTGGAAGGTTTTTTTGTAATATCATCTAAAAAATCATGGCTAAGCTCTTCAGACTTGAAGTGACAAATGATTGCTTTTTGATTCAGCCTTGCAAGATGAATGTGTAGCTGGTCAATAATCCATTCTTTCATTTGATTTCATGCATTTATTTTTAAATGCCGGACTGCTGATGTTGGTTAAAACATGTTCCAACATCAGTGAATCACTGATAATCCTCAGGTAACCAGGAGCTATTTTTATATCCAATTAGAAAGGCAGATTTAAATGAAACATCTGGAGATAACAATTATTCAGTGGAATGGCATATCCTTGACTTTCATTTGGAAATGAGTGAAAAGCAAGAAAATACAGTAAAAATATCCTTTCTGAAATGTTTAGAGGGGTGAGCATACTCTGAAAAGGATAGCTTGTAGACTTGTCCCATCATCATTTGGAAATGTAAAATGAGAGTCACTGATTTTGCAAATATTCACAGATGGGGGAAAAATTACAAAATTATCTGTCTGGATCTGAGCACAAGCATGTTTATTTCAAGGCATGAAACAAATTTCCTTTCAGAGGCTTCAGTAGCAGTGTTTAAAACACTTTACTTAGTTTGGACTTTTGCTTTGCTTTTAGAGAAGCTCAGGTTCTGTAATTTCATCTTCATTAAAAGGATAAGTGAGAATAGTGAAAACAAGATTCCAGTGATAAAACAAGATGGGCATTAGTGTAACAGAAATAACAGTGGCTGCTACTTCTGCAAAGCAGTTCAGGTCTCATTACTAAATTTCAAGAATTGTTAGGCTTTCTCTTTTGGTGGATGGAGTCTTTAGAGGGCAATGGGGAATGGAAGGACTTAAAAATGTCCAGGTCCTGGTTACCTACAAAGTTAATCTTTTTTCGGAAAGGTAAGAAAAAGACATTCCTTCCAGGAAATGGGAGAGCTAAGTTAGCATTGAAGGGTGTGACTTGATTCCTGTGAGCAGCTGGAAATCTCACCATCCAAATCACTAGATATTCAAAGCATCCTACAGCATGACCTTGTGTTCTGAATACAGCTTGGATTTCTCCCTTTGGCATCTCTCTGAAACTCAGCATTTTGCTGTCAATATCAAGCTTCCAGTTTGAGAGGAGAGAGTTGTTTAGTGGAGTGGGATGAGCAGAGTATACATTCTAGGAACTTTTTGGGCCAAACTTCTGTTCTAAAAGTACCTGTAATTGAGGGGGCTAGAGTTTAGTGTCCCTAGAAGTCCCTTCTGAAGTCTGTGTTCCTCTTCAACCACTTTTTTGTTATCAGCAGCTTGTGTAGAAAGCTGACTTCTGCAGTGTTTTGTTGCTTCACACCATTTGTCCCAAAATAGGAAAAAAACTTAGTTAGTAATTCTATTGTTTGGAAGTGTTTTAAGTGTAAATTCCATGGTTACTGACTCTTCCAGGCTTGAAGGAAATTAAGAAAAAAAAAGACAATAAAAAAGTAAATGGACCTTTATGTCCCAAGTCTTTAAACTCCAAAAATGGTGATGCACAACATTTGGTACCTAACCCCATATCACACAGTTTTAGCATAATTTATGCAAGAATGCTTGTGTTTATTGTAGAGAAATTCTGAATACGAGAAGAAGTCTGACTTCCAAAAAAATCCATGAATTTTTATGTTATCTGACCACATTCTCTAGGGATCATTCTCCAGTCTTCACACCATCTCACTATTAGGCTGAAAATCTAATCCCCTCCAGCTCCTGCATCTAAGGTGATACTCTATATTTTTCTGCATCTAACATTATTTTCAAATTTATTTTCTGCTTCTCATGCAATTTTAAATTCATTTATTTCCTGTTTTGCTGTGAACTCTGCAAAGGCAGCAGTTTTGCAACATTTTGTGACGCTGAGTATGAATACAGTGTCTTGCCAAATCTTTTGTTGATGTCACTACATGTATTATCAACAAAATCTGTTCCAGGTGTTTGGCCTGCTGTGCTTCTTGTGAAAGACAATACATAAACAGATTACACTGATAACATATTTTTCATCAAGAGTTGTGAGTTACCACATAAACTTTTCCTTGGTAACAGGGTTTTGTCTTTCACTTCCTTTAAGGCTTCAATTAACCAATTGGTTGGACTGATCTGTGCTTCCTACTGAGAGTTTACTGCTCAAAATTCCCTGGGTTTTTTTGTTTTGTTCATTTTGGGGGCTTTTTTTGTCTGTTTGGTTTTTGTTTTGTTTTGGGGGTTTTTATTGTTGTTGGGTTTGGGGTGGGTTTTTTTACATTAGCAGTAGATCCTTAACTAGACAAAATTCAAATTCCCCAAAGATGGTGGCTTTCTATACGATTTCCCACAGGCTCTTTGCAGGGTATTTCCCTTGTTTGCATCCCTCTTGAGCTCTGGTTGTCCTCAGAGTGATGCAAAGTGCCAGTTCTCAGTTCCTGGTTCAGAGGACCCAAAGCCAAGACCGCTACGGTCAACATTATTAAACTCACAGTTTTCCAACATGTAGCAACACTGAAAGTGCTGAGTGAGAGCTCTCTCCTGGAGTGGTGTGGCCAAAAGTGCTCTGCCAGGGCCAAAAGCTGTGAGGGACCATCCATCACTTTTACTGGTAGATCTGATTCCCAGATCTATGTTTTTTTTCATTTCACAAACAATATCCTATATTGCCAGTAAATCAAAGGAATTCTAGCATGACTAAACAGAGATTTGCCCTTCATGTCTTAGCCAACAAGAAATTAACTCATTTTAAAAATTCTTAAACCATTGCACTACCAGAGAATGAGGATGAAACAAGTAAACAACAGGAGTTTTCAAGAAGTTTAAAAAATTGTATAAGGATGCATTTTCACAAGAGAGGGGGAGAACACAGGATCCAGGAATAAGGTTCCTCAAATGCTGTTTCTTTCTGTGGGGATGTCTACTTATTTTATTTCCATAAATTATTTCCCTTGTGATTTTTTAATCTCCCCTCCTGAAATATTTCAATAAAAATTAAATTAAAATAGGATTTGCCAGCATGCTATTAAGAATTGGAATTTTCATTGTCTCAGTGTAAGGATTTAGTTGCTATCTTGGCTCTCTTCTCACTTTTGTTGGTTACAGAAACTTTAAACACCCACCCAGTAAGACATCCTACATTATTAACTTCCTGAGTGTGGAAAATGCAGTTTCACTCAAATAACACATGCCATCCAGCTGTCAAAGCTGGAAAAACAGCCACCTCATCAGTTATTTACAAAGGGATTAGGAATTTAAGAGCAAGACTATCGTCCATTGAAGAGAAGGGGAAACAAGAAATAATCAAACCTAGACTCCATCTCAGTCTCTGCTTCTGATTCACTCTGAGATTTCAGGTCTTTCAACATCTCTATCCTAGAGTTTCTTCATCTGTAAAGGAGAAACAACACGTTCTTTGCCAAGTATGAGGAAGCACATGTAAAAAGCTTGATGGCACCACCACTGTAGCAGTTACTGATTTAAAAAAATACAAATGGAGCCTTGCAGTACTGTAACATTTAGATTCTTTCATGAACATTACCAAAAAATCAAAGTTCACAAGCCATTTTGAACAAGAATATGGAAACAACTCTGGAATTTCAGTACTGCTGGATTTCTTCCAACACATACAGACTGATGATATAAGATGTTAAATTTTCAGATGCAGTACTTAGTTGTATTTCCAAACTGCCTCTTTCCAGCATCTTTCTCACCACATGTTGTTTACAGTGGAATTGTAAAGCAGATAATATCTGATGTGTAGAACCTTGCAGACAAAGCATCCTACCCTATTAATACCTAGGATACTTAGCTCCGAGTGCTCTGCAGCTTGCAGGCTTAACACTATATATCAAGTTGGACAGAAACAGCTTTTAAATTAAAATGGAGTAAAATAAGCTGCCATAAAGATATTTTCTAGAATAGAAATTAGGCATTAAGACACGAAAAGAATCCAGACAGGTTGGAAGTAAAGATATTTTGTTTTCACAAAGGAGGTTCCAATCCACCACTCTATCTCTTGTCTTTTTTTTTAAGTTTGAGAAGGAATTTGAATTTGGGCCACACATATTCCAGATCAGTGCTTGGGCCATGAAGCACGTGGTAGTTTGAAGGCTGGTCAGGCAGTGGTTTAAGCAGAAATTCCAACCAGAACATAATAGTAGGCACTTGCAAATAAAAAACATTCTTAAAAAATCCAATTATTCTGTCAATTAAAATTAAAAACCCTTGCCTATCTCCAACCATTCAATGTGGTTAATCTTCACAGCATCAAAGAAGCAACATATACACTGACAACCAGATGCTTGTGTGAATCTTTTCACATATGTACTTTCTCGTAAAGAGAAGAAACTATACAGCTTGGAGTACCAGTACTGTGTTCCTTGATGTCACAACCTCAGCGTATGGTTGCTTGATATGACCCTGTTTTCCTTGATTTGCCTTCAATTAGAGCAAGGAAAAATATTTGTAATTCCACATCAGGTTTTTTTTTTGGCTATTATGTGGAAAGTCAACATTATTTACTAAAATAATTTCACTCTGAAACAGTTGGTTTTCACATTGAACTGCTTTCATTTGTAAACACATTGCATTTTTTGAACTGTCAAAACTTTATCCAAAGCAAATATTTTTTTGGATTACACAGAACAAACCCAAATTTCAAAAAGTAAGTCTATTTCACCAGCAAAACTTAAAACTCTTATTTTTGAACTCAAGAAGTCATGCTCCTCTACAATTCTTTCAGAGACCCCCAGTTCTTTCAGAGACTCATACAGTTTTATATCCCATATATTTATTATTCCCATTAGAAGATCTCATCTCTGTCTTCTCTGAATTCTGAGGGTTCTCACCCATAACCCATTATACCTTATTTAATTTAATTTTGGCTTATTTAATCTACAATCATAAAAGTAAATACAATCTTCCTGCAGATTGTTCAGAGACCTACCTTAATTCTGTAGACCTGTCTTATGAAATTCTAAATATAATCTTGTGTATCTGATTGTTCAGTCTTGAAAAGAGAAAGTTTTGGAGTGACATTGAAGAGAACCTACAAGAAAGATGAAGTGAGACTATTTACAAGAGCATGGAGTGACAGGACAAAGAGTAATAGCTTTAAACTGACAGAGAGTAGGTTTAGATTAGATGGAAGAAATTCTTTGCTGTGAAGGTGATGAGGCACTAGAACAGGCTGTCCAGAGAAGCTGCAGATGCCCCATCACTGGCAGTGTTGAAGGCCAGGCTGGATGGGGCTTTGAGCAGCCTGGTCTAGTGCAAGGTGTCCCTGCCCACATCAGGGGGTTGGAACTAGAAGCTCTCTCAGGTCCCTTCCAACCCAAGTCATTCTATGATTTTATGATCTAATAAGTGGTTTCATATCAAGCTTAACATGGCTATAAAGCATCCATCAAAGTTTTTCTGCAAACCTTCATCACTACATTATATCTCAACAGCCGTGAGTACTGCCATCCTGCTCTGTCTGCTGGGTGTAAACAGAGCATTATCTTCAAAACAAACCCCTTATAGTACTGATATCATCATCATTGTTACAGCTTCCTTCTCCATAACTTATCTAACTCTAAAGAACTCTTCCATCTCCAAGCTCCCACAGAAAAAAATACTACAGGCTTTTCCTGTAGCATTTATTCAGTACTTAGTAATCACACTTGATGATCATTTCTCCCGATTGCCACATCTCTGAATCACTCTCTGCCATCTACTGCATTGTTCATCAGGTATTTGCTCCCTCTTTACAGGCTCTTCACAACTCCTTTCCATGTCCACAATTATCTCATATTCAATTCCAAGAAGTTAACTCAAATCAGCCTATTGGATAGCTTTCATTTTCAAACATACTTTTTTTCCATTATCCTTTTCCCTCTTAGGAAGAATTTAGCAAATCATCCAAGAAACTCCTTCATTATTCTCTAGATTGCTCCTAAAGTCTGTCTTTGATGTGTCACTAGGTTGTTGATGCATTAAAACCACCATCTATCATGCGGAATAACACTCATATGTGGTGATTAGTTTCAGCTTTATTTGACACCCACAGTAAAAGACAATAAAGAGACAAAGACAATAAAGAGACAAAGATAAGCTACGTTTATATTCACAATAAATAAGTCGACAAATCCACATCCATCTTTGGGTGTATAGTCCTGTATAACCAGTGGCAGAGCATACAGGAGGCAAAATAGTCTTCTGCATCCAGTTGCAATATGCCCTCCAAATTTGACAGAGGATTATTTATAACCGTAGAAGCACATTTGGTTGGCTTTTTCCAGCCTTGTAAAGCAACACCAGGCATCACCAAGCTATTGAGGTTCCATTACTAGCATTCTCTGGGAGAATTCCAGGATGAAAGTGGTGTCACAATTGGTTTACCTGACCTTAACACAGTGCATGTACTTGCTGTTAGAGAGATGCCTTTGAGAAGAAAGCAGTAGAACATGGAGCAAATTTTAAAGCTGTTCAGAAAAGGTGGGTTTATTTTCTATGTGTTTTTCTTACATCAGAGACCTGTGACAGTGGCCAAAAGAGGAAGCCTGATTCAGCTGCAGCACATGGATGTGAATGAGGTGAGATGTCAATCTTGTAGTGCCTTCCTTTCCTGTGAGCATTTTATATTCCTTATTGTTCCCTTTGAGTCTATATCAGAGCTAACCTTCAGCAACAGAGCAATGGAGACAACTATAAAGTAAAAGAAATATAAAACAACTACAAAAACTGTTTCCTATTCACCTGAAAACCCGATGGCAGAAAAGTGGTGTTGCTTCAGCAGACAGGGCCTCCCAGAGGGTTCCACATAGCTGGCTAAAGCTGTGGAAAAGAGCTGCGAAAAGAAACAGAATAGCAGACAGTAAATTTCAAAGTATCAACCAGATCACAGAGGAATCAACAGAAATTGAAGAATGCATTAAGATTAATCAATCTAACTGAGAGATGGGTGGATCACACTGCTTCCCTTCCCTGTGAGGACAAAAAAGGGAAACTGCTTTGCCAGCTGTGCAGTAATCTTGAGATGTGAAGTTAAAGCAATAACAGATCAAAATAATTTGCCTTTGGTTGATACAACAAATTACTTTAAAAGGATTATTATATCACTATCTGACAAAGCTTACAGTATCAGCAGCAAGGTTTATACATGTATACCATCTGTAAATTAGATCCGTCAATGTAATCTCAATCATTTTCCATTAACATTCTTCAGAAATATGGGAAATTGTTTCCAGATCTATTCATTAAAAGTACCCAGTCTATGACAAAGCTGGGAAAATAATGTTATTTTTCCAAACAGTAAATCATCAGATCATAACAATAAAATAATTTTTTTTATTTTGTTTTTTTAAAAAAACAAAACAAAACACACCAAAGAAAAAATCTACACCACAGCCAAAACTTACTTTGCATAAATTTACTTTGGAAAAAGTCAGAAAAATGCCACAGCAAAGCATAAAGGCAACAAACCTTTGCAGTAGGAAATGCAAAGTTATACTCCTTCCAAATAATAGTAATCCAGAAAACTGCCCTAAAGTGCTTCATTATTTTGTCTTGGGAAATTAGTATATTTTAGCTTTCTCATACGTACACAATCTTTTCATACCCAAATTCACAGCATTCATTTACCAGCTCAACCTTACCCATCACAGCTAATGCAAATATTTAACTGACATCAAAACGGTAATAATCTTCTTGAATTTGGAAGGCCAAGAGCAGCTATTGTGAGAGATTCACAATTAATACCTCAGAGGAGGAGTAAAGCCAGGCAGTTTAAATAAATTAGAAGCCAAGGAGAATGGAATGCTGCCACCATAGCAGAGATTTCTTCACGCTCTCCTGAGGTCTCATGCCACAGCTCCTACTTGCGCAAACCACAACAGGCATCTGCACTTACTTGAAATATCATCCCCTCACATAAAGTCCACAAATCCATGGCAATAGGTACTTGTGCCTGTGTGCAGCTGGAGGATAAAAATCACATTTGTCAGTCCCAGGCAGCAAGAAAATTACTACCCTGGGCAATTCTCAAGTAAAACAAGCCCCATAGCCAGAATCATTCAGTTCTGGTTTCCTACTCTACAGGTAGTATTAAAATATTCCTCAAGAAAAGGAAAGAAAAGGGATAATTTCTTCCACAGAACAAGTAGGATCTCCCACATCAAGATATTAATTTCTTTGAGTTTTTAATGAAAACTGGGGTTCATTTACCAGATTTCCATGCCAAAAATTTAGCTCAGCTACCTGAAACTGGTATTGGTATTGCCATCACATGGTGTGAAAAGAGATATTAAACAATACAATCTCCAAAGGAGTCCATTGCATCAGTGCATGGAAAATACAGTATCCAGGGTGTGGGGGAGAAAAAGGCGCCTAAATAAAGATTTCTGTGTGAGCACCCAAACAGTTTGACCTAGACTTGTAATTTTACATCTGGCACTCATGGATTTTTCAGTGGTTGGCCTTTCAACCCTAAGTCTTTCTTTTTTATTGCCATTTTGTATGGGGAAAATTATAGTAGAAAAGAACTCCTAGAAAATATCAAAATTCAGAGAGATTGCAATTACAGTCTGCACACAGTGGTGCAGGATTGCAGATTCCAAAAGGATATGTCTTGAGAAGTAATTTCCCAAAATATGTACACACTCACAATGTGATTCTGTGCCTTTCTCCCTGTTGGAGATGGTATCAATCTTGCAGATTAACTGCTACTCATTCAGCTACATCCTCCAAGGGACTGTGGCTCTCTTCATAAATGATTCAGGCAGCAACAGTATGCAAACTTAACTCCTTGATGAGGAAGGAGCAGCTCCTTGATCATTTATTTTAGATGAGTGCATTTTACTTATTGTTACTCTGTAGGGCTTGTGGCTAGGACCTGGGTCTCCCAAGTGAGTGCTGTAGCTCTTCTCATTGTCTTGATCACTTCCACAGGCTGAGAACCAAGTTTTAACACAGGCAAAGGACTGACCTCATCAAAAAAAAACCACCAGCAGTCAGTGAGAAAGCCAAAGAACAAAGTATATTTGGACAGTCTTTGCTCACCTACCTTTAAAAATTGAGACTGCAGGAGTTCAAAGCCAGACTGTTTTTATCCCCTTAGGTGTCAAATTCACACTGAACACCTGAGAAACTGAGACATGATGCACAGGACAGCAATAAGGGAACACAGAAGTGACAAGGAAAAGAGCAGCGGGAAGCCTGAGACAGTAAGGGACCATAACCAAAGAAAGATAAGGATGACTTGTTGCTAAGGCTCTGAAAGAGAACAGAATGATCTGCTGACAGCAGAATGAAAGCCTGAGATTTACACCAGAACCAGGGAAAGGCAGTGACTATTGGACCTCATTGTAAGAACTGACAGGTCTGTCACTCGAGCTGCTGCAGCCGAGGAAGATGTACAATATCTGCCACGAGCAAAAGGCATGAGATACGTGTCTGTGGCAAGAGCAAATGCTGATAGGAAGTCAGGGCAAGGAAAGCACAGAGAAAACTCCCCTAGCTGTCCTTCACATTAGAGCAAGTGATCCTGCCAGAACAGCTGTGCAAACCAGAAATGAGATTCAAAGCAAGATGATCTGTCTGATGACTGTCTGTCCCCAATGGGGAGAATGCATGGGATCAACAAGAAAGTGAGGATTAGCAGATTGATTAATGAAATATACTATTTTCATTTGAAGAAGATTTCAAATGTGTAATCCTTGGGAGGAATTAAAGGGAAACAGTCTTTTGGCACAGGGATTTCCTCACTGCTGTCTTCCTAAAGATGTCATTAGCACAAATGTCATATGAGGGTTGATGACATATTTTTATATGTTTTTAGTGCTTAATAGTTCAGGCATTCTGGGAGCTCCTAACTAGAATGTTTTCTTATTTGACCAGCGTACAAACCCAAGCTCAAAATACAGCAGAGCCCTTCTGACCTTCATAGGATCTGAGTTTGCACCCAGGTTGAAACAGAAAAAACAAAGCCCTATCCTACACTTGTTCTTAGCTTGAGATTGTTTAACCAACTTACTTAGACTGATGAATTTTCCTAGCTCCAAAGCCTAGGACAAAGGCATTCTGTCTTTGAAAATTTTACTGGTACTATTCCTGAAATTAAAGCTTAAATTGAAGCTTTTTATGAAGAAATTAAGTCAGCATACAGAAAACACATTCTTATAAGTTCCTAGCTTTACCATATGTAGGAAATTTTTTTTAAAGAGTATAAAAACTAATGAAATCCTGCACCAGAGCTTACTAGAGCAGCTGAACAAAGAATAAATCACAGTATCCAAAAAGCAGCACATTAAAGTGTTATATCAAACAGAAATATAGCAAAGAAGGAGGTGTGATTACTCATTAAATTGGAAGTGTGTAAAGCCTAATCTGACCTACTAGTATTACAAGCCAAATATCTTACACCAAGAAGTTTATATTACAGGTAAAATGTTTGTTATGGTTTAAACATTTTAGTGCCTGATATTGACTTTAAGATTGCAGAATAGACAATTCAACACTTGCCAAGATCATATTTTACAGTTTAATCATCCTTAGCCTTAATGATTCACACTTTATTGTCAGCTGGCATGTTTCTAGTTTTGTCTTCCAGCTGCTGGTTCTTGTTGTGCAGCTCCCTGTTAGACTAAAGGGCTCTGTGACATCCAGCAACTTCTTCCCATGAAAACACTTATCCACATTGATCACATTTCATGTAAATCATCTTTTAAATAAAACAAACTATATTGAGCTCTCTCTTTCATTCTGACATTATCCTCAGCTCCCGAGCTGTTTCTATTGTTCTCTTCTGTGTTCTTGATTTTTCAGCTTCCTACTTTAAATATCAGTTCATCTCATTTTAGCTGTGTAGAAGCTGGACCCTTAGCCTAAGCAGGTCTCTGAGGTCCCTCTAGAGTCTACAGAGGACAGAAGGTAACTCCAGAAAGCAATTCATCCTTATTTCTTAGACACCTCTCTCAGGATCAGGTAATGATGATTTGGACATAACTTTTTCTCCATAGACAACAGCAGGAATTTAGGCCACCCATCTGGACTGCACACCCCACTTTCAGAAGGCTGAATTTCAGTTAAATCAATTCAAATAGATGTTCAGACTCTGATATCCATTATTTTCATCATGTCTGTCCCTCTCTGCTGCATCATAAGAGAGAAGCTAATTTTGATTTCCTTCAAAGCCCATGACCTCTGTATCCTCATTAGCAATGCCCTTCCAGATTGCATTTTCTCCTTTTGTAATCTGTACTGGGGCCTACCATGTCCTGGGAAAATAAAGATCACTATGCAGGCTGTGTTACTATTCCCATTGTGATTATCATGATTCAAATAGTCTCACATCTCTGCTGAACCAATTGAAACTTCTTGTTTTGGTGGTTTAACAAAATAATACTAAGCTTCACAGGTAAATGGCAATTTTGATGCAAGCTGAAAACTTCTTTTAAAGATAGGATAACTCAGCACACTCCTTCATAAACAAAACCTAAAAACTCAGATAGATGTATTGATTTCACCCTTCAAAACAACCGTAAATTTTGGAAGCCCTAATTTCGTTTGGTAATAACAACTTTTAATGACACCACATGAACTTGTCTCAGAAGGGAATGTTTGAAAATGTCTCAATTCTGAAATTTATGGGATTATAGAGAGAGAAATAACAGTTATTGAGGAAACACTTATGCCTAAATCTTTGAATTACCAAGGTTCTAGCATAAACAGACAACAAGATGTTATGAAAATCCTCTGCTGCAATATGAATCAAGGAAAACCTTACCATAGGAGCTTAGAGATGTTCCAAAGGCACTATGAAATAAACAGCTAACATAGATCTTTGAATTAGTGACCTTACAAAGAGTCCACACTGAGCCACCTTCTATATCTTACAATCATTCTAAAGCTGCAAATGAGCTTTGCTTTAATTGCTTTTATGTATTACATAGGAGAACATAAAGAATTGTTTTGAAATCAGGAAAAAGATGCAAAAAAATAAGGTCTCTATGTATTACATAATATAAATGAAATAAAGTTAAATAAAATCTTCATATTTACCATGGACTATACAAGAAAACTGAAGGATAAAAAGAAAAGAGTGAGTTAAAGAAAAAAACTAGAAAAATCAAGCTATATAGAAGTGAATAAACAATCTACACTAAAGCCAAAAATACAAAAGAAATGCTAAGGAAAGCTACAAGTTGCATTATCAGGCAGAAGTAATTTCTCAGTGCTGAGCCATGCTAGTCCTCATTTATGCAGGACATTTCTTTGGGAAGATGCCACACAGAACCGTTTAGAGGAGAGGACTGATGTTCCTCCTCTGGAGCAGTTACTGAGAGAGGCTCCAGAGACACGGGACATGGCACAGGGGAAAAACCCCAGCCTGTGCAAAATGGGAGCCAGGAGGAGCTGGGAGCAGACAGGCAGGCTGCCCTGTGTGCTGCAACCCAAAGTTGCTGAGGTAGTTGAAGCCAAATAGAGAAACAGTCATTTGCAAAAAGAAAGTGGGCAGGGGAAGAGCTGCATATAAGTTCTGCTTCTTCCTGTTCCACTTTCTCTAGCCAATTTGCATTTTATGTAATTAAAAATTAGTTCTGTTTGTAGCTTTTCAATCAGATCATATGGGAGTGGGGGACGCTGAGTTTTAAACGAGCTGGTCTTTGGGGAGATGAGCACTGATATTCATGTAGCAAAATGGAGAAATGAAACAGGTAAGATTCCCAAATAAAATGAATTCTTCCTTGTGAGAAAAAAAAAACCGCAGCAACATGCAAAACTGAAAGAACAGCAAGTTTTAAAAGATACACTATTTAATCTGTAATAGTTATATATATATTTATATATATTTAATCTGTAATAAATATAAATCTATAAGTGCAAATGTCTTCATTACAAACAAGTTACTGAGCTCTGCAACAACTCAGTCATGCTAGTGAATATCTACAGTATTTTTGCTAAGTCAGCAACCCATTAGCCTGTCATGGTCATCCTCCAGCATTAGAAAAAAAAAAAAACTTATTTTCATATGCCTTTCCAGAAAAATAGCAGTCTAAAAGTATTCTTCAACATTTATTCTGCAAATATTCAAATTCAGCAAGGAATTTTAAATCTCATAATTTTTTTTGAATGGCCAGTTGGAAATTAATCAACAGTTTTCAAATTATTTCAAATCATTTGAATTAATCTATCACTTGCAAGAAGAAAAAATGCCTCTGTAGTGCAAATTAATTATGCTACAATTCATTTTTGCTGTTCTTTAAAAGAAAGTAGCAATTTCAAGTTTAAAACATGGAAATTTGTCTAAAATACAAAAAAATTAGAACAATTGAATTTATATAGCTATCTCTTCCTCTCTAAGTCAACAATCAGTGATAGTCTTCTTAGGGGGAGAAGCACCAGACTTCAGTAACTCTGAGTGAACTGGGAAATGCAGAAATGGTCACCCAAAGAAATCAGTACAATGCAGACTCAGGAGTCAGAAGAGAACGTGAAGTCTCACTAGGGAGCACTAAAGATGGATGAGATGAATGTTCCAAAGGGACAGAAAGCACAGGTTTAATGTTTTAACATCAAAACAAAGTAAGCTGAAATATGTTTACTATGCTGTGGCAATGCAACACCTGGCAAGGTGCTCTTCTGGGGCAGAGGGCCTTGAACCACCTGCATCAGTAAAATGAGAACAAGTCTTTAATTTGGCAAAAATTATGAAAATCCCCTTCAGAAAACACTTGTTTCTTCTCCTTTTCATCCCCAAAGCCTTATTGCAAAATTAATGAAGAATGCCAGGCTTAAAACTCTCTAAAGGGTATTATCCACTACACTAATTTTTATCAAGTTAGTAAAACAAACATAAAGGTGCTGTATTTCTCATAAGGTTGTAATGAGACTTTGAGTGTTACAAATGAGATGCACCACCACATTAAGTGAAGCACTCCAACCCTCTTGCAATGCATAAGTGTTTGTCAAAGGAATCATCAACAAAGCTATACTTCATAGGTATGCCTGTGCTTACTTTAGCAGCCATCTCCCTCTTGTCCATAATCACCTTTCTTAAACTACGATAATGATGTTCCAGCAGCACTGAATAAAGATTCGCTAACATTTCTTTTGTCTTCTTTTCAAGTTGCAATCTTTGCTTTCTGCTTTGCATTTCATTGTGGGTTATTATGGCATGGGAGTGAAACTTGTCAGTTGTCAAGCTCACAGTGTCAGCAGCCTGGAAATGCTCACGCTGCTAACTAGCAATTACTCACACATCAGTGCTAGATCTGAGCAAGCATGGGCGTCTTTGCAAAGCCTTCAGAACTCCAGCTTCAGCTCCCAGTACATGCTATTAATGACAAACTACAAATCAGGGAAAGAAATGCTTTTTCAAATGAGGCATTCAGCCTGGGAGATTTCCATTCACTTTACTCCAGCTCCAATCAAGGAACTTGGGAATGTGCTGATTTACATGGGACCCTGCTGGCATTGCCAAGATGACAGATGGTACTTGGCCAATCAAATCAAATCAAAATGTGATTTCTTTAAAGAAATGTGGCACGTTGTTCCAGTGCTCATACATGATGTTTATTTGCAAATGTATCAGAGATTTCCTCCACTAATGACTAATTTTCAAGTTACTCAACTGTAACTCAGATTGTCAACTTTTTTTTTCCAAGTTGTGGATATTATTTCTTGGAAGTGAGGTGGGGTGGGCTTCCAAGTGTACTGACAAAAAGCCATGCTAGCCTGTACAGCATTCTTACATTTTCCTCACAAAAGTAGTTCTAGATTTTGTAACAAATCTTGTTATATTCATTTCATTTTACCTTTTTTTTAGCCGAACAATAGAAACACTGAATGGTAATGGCACCACTATTGTTAATTTGATTGAAAACACTGAGGTTCCATATTGGAGTTACCAAAATAGAAATCCACCTTCACATGACTTTATCTTATTGTCTTAAGTTACTATGGCAGCAGGCAAAATTACTAGAAGTTAAATAAACAGTCTTTATGGAGGAACATAAATGATTTTTGTTCATGCAACTTTAAAAGAAGTTTAATAGTTAGGTAAGCCATATTGTTTCTCCTTTAGGAGTTGAGAAATTTTACCTCAAACATGTAACTTCTTGTTAGTTATTCACTACAATGTTTTAGAGACTATAGTTACTATCTCCCAGAAGAACTATTTAATAAAATAAAACAAAATAATTAGGTATCATATAATATGTAAAGATTTTTTTTTCTACTTCTTGTTCCTTTGATAACTGATTATGGAGTCAAACATGGTAAAATTTGTCACATATAATCAGATTTTAGTTATCCCTGTAAGTGTCCAAGGCCTGGCTGGTGGAGCTCTGAGGAACCTGGTCTATTGAAAGGTGTCCCTGGCTACAGCAGGAGGGTCAGAACTAGATATTCTTCAATGTTTCTTCCAACTCAGACCATACTATGACTCTATGATTATAAATATCAACTGTCTTCAAGTACTCGAACATCTACTTTGACTTTAATGATTTATAGCAACTACTTAGACTGGTTATTTTAATCTGTGTTTTGTCATGACCAGTTGGGCATCACGTAACAGAAAGTAAACTTTGAGATATTTTTTGGCCTAGCTTCACATCCTAACAGGCAAATCCTCTCTTTTCTGGAGAAAAAAAAAGTAATGGGTGAAGAACAGATGTTTGCAATTTCCTGATGCGTCACAAGCAAAGGCTAGACTTGGAACTGTTGTGGAAAATCCCCACTGGTCTCTAAGTAAGATTCAGGTCTAAGGACCTCCAATGTTCAGCCAGGATAAAAGGCTGTCCAGAAACTCACTCCACAATGAACTGCTGCAAAGTCAACTCAAAGGAGTAAGCTTCACTTGGCAGTGCCAACTCTTCTTAATGACAATCACGTAAGACTTGGAAAGTCATCTGCACATTCTTGGCTAAGGATCCCCTCCTCAACATTCACAATTTAGGAGCATATGGGCTCTCTTGTCAGCTTACACTCATGCCCATCTGTTCAGATGGCATGGAGTCTGCCCACAAGTCAGTCAGATGGCTGCTTGAGGGTACACGTGGCATGCAATAATGGGTTTAGATGAGCAGCCTGCACAATACTGAAAACTCCTTTTCTGCTGCAGGATGTCTCTCATCTGTAGCAGCAGTCAAGCACTGGCACCACTTCCCTCCTTGCACTTGAACAAAGATGTTTGAATGTATTTGACAGAAAATAAAAGGAAGCTGTCAGCTGACCACTCTCACTGATTGTTGGAAGCAGGGCTGTCTGAGTAACAGAAACACAGAAAGAAACTCTTTCTCAAGACACACAGTCTTGGCTAATCACGCAAACTTAATGTGCAAAGTAGCCCAGAGGAGTACATAGAATATGCAGAACTACAACTGAGTACTTCCGTGAAAATTAAGGCACAGACTGCAGTACCTAAAATATACCTAGAAACATAATTTCACTTTTGCTTCCATCTTTCTCTGTTGCTGAGAAAACATGGGGACCAGGAGAGAGCAAAAAAGATCATCTAACAGGCACAATCAGCTCCTAGACAACAACACGTCCCTCACGGCACAGCAGCATTCAGAATGTAAGAACTTCCATTTCCTATAACAAGTTGGGAGCTGATTTTAGATTTTGCAATAGCTGCTCCCTAGAAACACCCCTCAGGCACATTGGTAATTGACAGGGTTTCACAGTGAGTTTAACTCGGATGGCCCAGGGCATCTAGCAAAAAGCTTCACAGCTGCCGAGATATTAAACACAAAGTTAGTTTTCAACATCTGCGTGGCAGCATCCCATTGAAGGAAAGCCCTCTTGCCTTCACTGAAATGACTTAGCAAGTGAGTAGGTAAGATGGGGGAAGGCAGGTGAAGGACTTTTCCTTTATGCAGCAGTGTAGCATTGTTGCAGACTGACCCAGAAAGCTTTTACAGCACCAAGCACCACACTCATACATCAGCACTGTGTGTCTGGGACAGAAACTGTACATTTGTGTCCAAGCAGGAATAGCAGAAACATTGCAACGTTTACTGTACTGTTTGCTCTTTCCTTTACGTCAAATGAAAGAGCATTCAGCTGCTACTTTTCTGAATTGTATAATTTTTTTCTCCAAATATATACAAATTCATGACAAAAGTTTGATATCCCACAGACTGGTATATTCGACATACACGTGTAGGCATGCAGGAGGAAGTGTGAGCTGTAGATGAAAAACTCCTCTGAAATTATCCCTGTTCTGAATATTGTTTATCCAAACAACTTTAGGGAATACTTCTAGCAATTAATATACTCAGAAATAAATATTTAAAAAAAAATAGCTTGCACAGTTCAGAGACTAGAAAAGGATTAAACTGGTAGTTAATATTGTTTGAAATTTCTAATCAGAAATCCTGTAAAATGCTGTCTTTCAGTTCTATTTCAGTAGAGATTAAATTAGGAGACAGATGAACCACTTAATGAGAGTAAATCCACAAATAGCAACAAATACAAAGAAAAGAATTCTTCAGTAAACAGTGGAGATTTATCCAAGTCTAATACAATTAATACGACTCAAATAACATAAAACATTTCTCTCAAATATTTGTTTCAATTCTTTAGGTAATTCACTCTACCACCTGTGTTTCCTTTCTATAAACTCTTGAATAGCAAAGAAAAAATTTTATTTTTCTACAAGTTCAGTGGAATATGAATTGCAAAGTGTGTTCTACAATCATAAATAAAACCAGTTTTAAAATCTGCTCATTAAGTAGTACAAATAAAGAATACCTTCAAGGAATTTTTTTTATGTATTGCAGGTAAAAACTGTGCACAACACAGTATTTATTAACTCCTCTGTTTCTATGTTTTTCAAAGCTAATTTTCCAGTGTTCACTGCTTTTTTCTTAGCAAATAAGGCACAAGAGACCATGCCATAGTACTTGCAATCTAACTAAGGGGTTAGCATGATCTTTTCTCAGTAGCAAACTTGAAATAAATCCTATTGATTTATGTTGGTTTGATTCTCAGGTTTAGAAAGTTTTATCAGATTAAAGTGTAAGAGTGCTTCACTGAAAAAGTGTTCGTTTTAGCTTGCACCTTTTCTTTTTACCTTTTTAAATATTCCTCTTCAAGAGCAGAAGAAACTACAGCACTCTAAAGGGCATTAAAGACAAAGAGCAGTAAATTTGGCCTTGGATCTTAGGCAGCTGTAGAACAACAACAAATGAATTTGCTAGTATCATTTATATACTGGAAAAGGAAGATGAAAGAAAAAAACCACAAAAAACCCCTACTTTCCATGAATAGACCCAATATCAAACATAGTGATTCTCAAACTACTGGGTCTTACCTTCTAGAGTCTATCATTACCAAACCTGAATGAGGTGTCATAAAATTGACTGTGATTCAGTACACACTCCACAACAAAAGCCATAATTTAAAACAAGAATACAAGAGCATGCATAAGTAAAACTGACCTCAATAAAGTCAAACATCTCCAAACAACAGGCAAAATCACAATGACAAATGGCCTACTGAATGCCCAATATTAATAAATTCTTAATGTACTTTTTTGTGTTACTATGTTAGGAAAAAAAATACACACAAAGTACTTTTACATGCTAAAGAAATTCCGTGAGGTGAACTACTCTTTTGTATGTTCAAGAATAAATGCCACAGGTATAGCAGGGACAGATTCTGGAATATTTTTTCCTTCTGCCTGTTAAATTAATTATTATATAAAAATCTTAGTCTTCCCTCTTGAAAACAAGCAAATCCAGTAAAGAAAGGGATTACCTAGACTTTGTCCTACCTTTGAAAACTGAGGTTTTGAACTAAATCTTAAAAGTTTCAGGACCATTCAACAGTGCTTTCTTTTGAATTTTGATTTCCCAGTGCCAGGGGTGCAGCAGCTCACCATCTGTGAAGCAAGGTGAGCTTAAAGGTTTGCACACATATAAGGACCTAAATAGAGAACTAAACAGAGAATAGGAGAATTGTAGTACAATTACACTGATGGAAACTCACAAAAATATTTTAGTCACTGCTCTGGATCCAAAATTCAGATTACTTAAAGATGTCAGCTCTCCCAGCTGCAATCTCTGAGAAAAACAAATGGGCAACAGAGACATAATAATCTTTTTAACTGAATTCAGATCAGTAGTGCTTACCAAATCTGAAAAGCATAAAAGACCTATTCCCTCCTCCATTTATAGAGGAAAAGCAATGCATGAAGATACGCTATTTTTAGATAGCACTTGCATTGGGTTATACCTAAAGTTCCATCTAAATATGTCCTACCCAAGCAGTGCCAAGACTAATATCGGGATGCAGTACAGAGACTGAGAATGTGGGCATGCAGGTGTGTTTTCTGAAGAAAACTGAGTAAGTTTTGAAATAGCCTTTGATTAAAAAAAAAAAAAGAAAACTCGGTAAGTCAAGTCAGTTGGGATTGGACAGCCAAAGCCTATAGATGTGCGTTAAGGATCAATTCTACATTAATGGGGACAGAAACGAGAATAAATAACTTTGTAAAAGAGTAATAAAATAAGCTTCCTTCCAATAAGTATGTATCTACCATCTTTTTGTGAGTATAATTCTGTATACCAAGATATACACTTTCACTATGAGACCACAGTGCTTCAAGACTCTGAAACATGAAGGAGTTAAAATTTCAAACAATACTGCTGACTGCATAATACTGACCTACAGGAATATTGTGACTTCTGAGGCACTCATCTTGTCAGAGCATCCACTGAAAATACAAAATTTGTCCTCCAGCACTCTTTGGATAATGGAGTCTGTCCTGTCACTAAATAGAAACCTGGAGAGAGGTGACAGGGCTGGAAGCATCAACCCACCCAGGCCTGAGCAGAGGACACATAAAAGATGAAACGCTTCAGTAATGGAGGGGCACTCTGGAACCACTGCATAATGAGTCCTGATGGAACAAAAGAAATCTTTCCATTTCCATACAATTAGGTTGCTGCAGCCTGGAATTGATTATGCAGACCTGATCAGCAATGTTACTCAGCCTGGAAACTGTGCAATCCACAGAATAACATTTTGTGAATACGGTCTTGTGTCAAGGCTTGTGATTAATATTCTGTTAGGGACTGACTTGATTATTCCAATTATAAGAATTAACTTACAATGGACTTTGAAAAAATGTAACCATGTGGGAAATCCTTTGCAGTGCCACAGTAACTCTCATTCTTAACACATTCAATATATGACACTGGTGTATTTAAAACTGGATTATTTATGCTCATGTACATTAGAAGAAAAGAGGCATTCTGCAAAAGCGGAGATGACAGACCAGAGAAAGCAGTTCTATGGCACACAAAGTTTAAAAACATTTGTCCTTGAATGCAACAGGGGATGGTGATGCTCTAAGTTGAATGGAGATATGAGCGAATGCCCACATCAATAAAAAAGGTTTGTACACTGTTAAACACAGTCCTTGGAGATAAGCTAATTAGCAAACTAGCGAGTTTTAAAACTCTCAAGTGAAATCTTTGAACTGAAAAAAAAAGTTATCTACTAATGAAGTCCCCTGTGGGTTACAGTCTAGATTTGGTAGCATACATACTGCTATAGCTGAATTCCAACTAGGCTGATACACAGAACTTCAGCAAGAGAAGTCGCATTTAAGGACAGAAAAAATGATAGGTACATATATAAACTACCCAGTGACCAATATCTCTCTTCACAATTATTAGTGTTTAAGCTATAAGGTGAAGAAGAGCAATCTAAACATCTTCTCTCTGAAAGGGAAGTGGCAAGCGAGATGCACATTTATGGATGATTGGTATAAAGCAATATCTGAGAGGTCTCTCACCCATAGAGAATGTAACAAAATTTATTATTATGAAAGTCATATATGCATATATTTTAAGTGTATTGCACAGAAACTAATGTGACCTCTCCTTTTTGGGCTTAATGGTTTCTCTAAAAAGGCTTCTTTTTGTGTGCTGTTTAGCATGAAGTATCCAGGTTTACAAATATGCTTGAATTAGAATCTTGAATCTAATAAAAAATGCAAGCAGACTAAATATCCAATGTGGATAAAGATTTAATAATTGTACTGATCTTGACAATAAGAGAAGGATTGTACCTGAAACAGTGTTACTTATTCCTTATTAGGAATACATGATTTATCACATTGCAACCAAGAAACTGGCCAGATGAGCCTCATTATTTAATAAATATGGTATTTTCATATGTTTTATGATTCCTTTTCTCTCCTTGACTACAAATTCTAGAAATTACACAGAAGTGGTTTTTGGGAACAATCAAAACAAATCATGCTCTGAAGTTATCAGCTTCCTAAAACTGTCACAAGTTAAAAACACAGAGACACAGAAAACAGAGATCTGGATTGAAAACAGAAGAAATTGTTTCTTATTCTCAGCAGTAACATTGGGACTTTAAAAACTGCCATCAAAAAAGGCAGGGCAGTCAGGAGGAAGGGAAAAAGCATGAAGAAGGCAACCCCCAAAAAAGTGGCTCTGATAAACAGCAGGATTATTATGCCCAGGCATACATATGAAGAGAGAGTTACATTCCTTCCTCTTAGCTACAAAGAGTTTTCCAAGCACACATACTTTTGTCTTACAGGTTGAAGGCTGACACCTCTTTGACCAGTGGCTTTGTAGCAGAAGAGGGAAGAAAGACCTCCCAAGCCACCTTAGAGAGAGCACTCCTGAGCTGTAACAGAGAATTTAACAAGGAAGAGTCTGTCTTTCACATTCTGTGAGTAATTTTATTCTTTTCATTATTGATTGATTAATTTCATTGTTTGTGTGGGATCTACTTGTCCAGCTGGATCCCTGTAAGTCTATGTAATGTCATGGGTTTCATCTGAGAACACTCAAAGAGGTGGCTGATGTCAGTTTGAGGCCTCTCTCAGTGACTTTGGAATGGTCTTGGGAATCTGGAGATGTCCCAGTTGACTGGAATCTGGCAAATGTTGTCCCAGTTTTCAAGAAAGATGACCCTGGGAACTACAGGCCCAAAAATCTTACTTCAAGTTCATGGTAAAATTTTGGGGATTATTCTGGGAGTTATTGAAAAACACCTGAAGGACATCACAGTCATCAGTCACAAGAAGCATGACTTATGAGGTGAAACTTAACCTCGCCAAACTTAGTTTCCCTAATTTCACTATTTGTCATCTCAGAAACTTGCTGGGGAAGTTGGGACAGAAGCTTTTGATTCTGTCTCTCCTTCTGGACAAAATGTCCAGCATTCAGATGGATAAATACACCATGTGATGGGTAAGCAACCGGCTCATGGGTCAGGTACAAAGGGTTACAGTGAATGGGGTGATGTCAGACTGGTGACCCGTCACTGGTGGGGTACCACAGGGCTCCATTTTAGGGCATGTACTCTTCAATGGCTTCATAAATTACTTGGACACAAGACTCAAAGGTATACAAAGTAAGTTTTTCTACAATACTGAATTGGGATGAACTGTTGTCTCCCACAAAGGCAGACAGACCCTGCAGTGAGACCTGGACGAACCAGGGAGATAGGCAATCACAAACAGCACGAAATTAAACAAGGGAAAGTTGAAGCCAGATTCTGCCCCTGGGATGGGGCAACTCTGGCTGTATGGACAGACTTGGGAACAAGAGGCTGGAGATCATCCCCATGGAAAGGGACCTGGGGATCCTGGTCAATGGCAAGTTGAACATGAGCCAGCAGTGCCCTGGCAGCCAGGAGGGTCAATTGTGTCCTGGGGGGCATCAGGCACAGCATCGTCAACCGGGCAAGGGAGGGGATTGTCCTGCTCTGCTCAGCACTGCAAGTGAGGGTCCCTTCTAACTCAGTATATTCTGTGATTCCATTCCTCATTTAAATCAAGCTTGGAGTTTCTGGCTTGCCTTGGTTTTGGTAGCAGCACACTTTATTTTTTTGAACTAAGTTTAACTTGCCTTGCTGACATGTCTATTCTTTTATTTGCCAGATGGGACTAGCTTCAAAGGTGCATTTCTGTTTATTCCATACACATCTTTCAGCAGTTTTACTGGTATTTAATGACTACTTTAATCTAAGGGATGCAGAAAGCGCATTTTTGGTTGTATTAAAGTTAGTTGGGAAGAGATAAAAGTGGCTGAAATTTACTTTCCCAAAAAACAGAAGTAAACTATTAAAAAATGCATATTGCCAACATAAAAGTAGGGATGTCAGAGGTACACTATAAATGTCCTCATCCACAGAGAAAAATACAAGTTAAAGACGGACAATTTGAATCTCCTATGGCTTGGTTAATTGTTCTTGTGGTGTCTTTGGAGACCATAAGGTTCATTCTTATCCACCTTTTCTGTGAGGCAATCATGCTTAACACATCTCAGGGAGCTTCAGATTTTATATTACTTGTTTACTACGCACTAGCTTAGAACAGACACTTTTTCTAGGTGGCTTCTGAATTATTTGCTGTCTAGAGTGGTTGTAACTGACCCCATTGTTTCTTCCCAGGACATTTGAAAAAAGAACCCACTGTTTTTTAGCTGCAAAATGTAGCTCCAAAAATGCTACCCTGTATTCAGAAAATTCACAGTGGCATTGGGAGAGCTACCCAGGGATCACTTGCTTGTATTAATGCAAGAAAAAAAATGGGGAAACTGAGTTGTGTGTATGCAAAAAGAAGCTCCAAAACTTATCTGCCGTGCTGTGCTAGAGAGAAAAACTTGACCCCACAGTAGGTAAATTGAAAGGATCTCTTTATTCCTCACAGACTTGTTATAAATTATTTCAGGACTGTTATTTCCCATATAAAGCAGTGTAAAGAGACAACTGTCAGGTTGCAAATGCCTGAAGGCAGGGAAAGAAGAGGTCAGGCAGTCAGACATCTTTTATGTTCTTTTCCTACATTAAAAAAAAAAAAAGTAAGAGTGACTGTATTTCTCAGAACAAAGTCAACTTCATCCAGGATCCTGTCTGCCAGTGGACAGTAACAGATGTGTCAGAAACAAGAGGGCAATAAACAGTGCTCTCAGCTTCCAGAAATCTCTGGCTTAAGGTCTCAGTAAGACACTGTTTACATCTTTGAGTTTAATAACTTGTGATGGATTTTTTATTATTACTCCATGAATTTATTCATGACTTTTAACCTGGTTTAGTAAGGTTTTCTTTGGCTGTTGTAAAGTTGCTAACATTTGATTCTTTTACAGGAAAAAAGAAGAGTGAACACAAAGTCTCAAGTGCATCCTGGATCCATACAGCTTCATATTGATGGTTTTTATGTAATCTCCACTCCTCTTTCGTGTGTTGTCTGCCATTTCACAGCTGGCCACCAAGCTGACAGTCAATGGACCTAACCATGGTGATACCAGGATTGATTTTCTGAAGAGTAATAGCTATTTTTGAAACAATACTAATTCTTCTATGTAAGGTTATTTCTCTCTCAAGCTCACTAATAGTGATATATCATGCCCTATGAACAGTACCCTGAGCAAAGAAATATTACAGAGCAAATTATCATTGCAAATCTAATTTTTTAAGGAAGGTCATAAAATATATTGATGAGTGGCTGGAAATACACACCTACTGTATATTCATGCATTTAGACTGTATTTTGGATAGCTTGCATTCCTGGAAAAGACCAGGTGTTTGAAAAGCAATCATGTGTTAGCAAAGCTCTTCATAGCGCCGGCAGAAAAACTGAGGAGCAGGGTGAGGAAATCTGAGTTGCGAGAATTCCTGAACTAGACAGGCAGTGAAGTGAGACACGAAAGGGACACAAAAGCCTTTCTAGATCACTTATACATTCAAGATTTGAGGGCCAAATAAACTCATGAATTAATGTAGAGAATTCAGGCACAATGTCTCCATAGTGATTAGCAAACAAGCAATACATTTTTTCCTTCCTCGTCTCTTGTACCTCACACCCATCCCCAAATGGATTTTTTACAAAGCTTAATGTCTGTTTTAAATAACACAAGTGCTTATTTTTTTTAAACATTCTCAGATTAGGAATGTCAAAAGCAAATATCTACAGAATGTCCAGGCCTCATCTTATTTTGAACTTTTGCACAGCACTAATGAGATTACATCTAGACTAAAGGGAATTCTGGACTATGCTGTTGTGTTTTTCATCTCCTGCCAAAGCCTTCTTTAAAATTCACAGCTCATTTGTACCTTTTGACTACTTAATAAACAAAGCTTTGTATTATCACTATTATCACCTAATTAAAATATATCTCATTTCAGAACTTTATTGCATAACATAAAGCTTCAGCTGCAAATGTCTACAAAAGTTATTGTGCAGACTTGAGCTAATTGCAACTCTGAAACCATAGTTCTGCTATTAACTGACAGAAGACAATCTACATATAAGCCGTATCAATTACTCCTCCTTATAAAAAATTCTAGAGGAAGATCTTATAAGTTTTAAGCTCAGTTTTACAGAAAACATACTTCAGCCTACATCTTTACAGCTATAACAGTGTTATTTCTGCGTTTACCACTTCATGATACCTCAAAGGGTTTCTTGTGCAATTGGAGGTGCTTTTTTTCATTTGAGACTACTTTATTATTATTTGTGTCAGAAGAATTTGACATCTGTCATACTTTAAAACCAACCCCAGTGAAAGCTTTTCTAAATTGTATTGCCACAAAACCTACCGGCATGAGCCAAACTTTGTGTTCTGCAGGCATATCTACCCACAATCTGCCTATGCTGTGAGGATAGAATAATAATTTCTGTGGTATGTTGAACATGCTTATAAATTGCAGTGGGCGTGTTAAAAGTCACAGCATAACAAAGACAAATTATACCTACCAATACTCCTCAATACACATAATATATATGCCTGCCTTTCTGTCAGAATCTCTGGGAGGGGAAAGAGGGAAGGGAGCCAGCTGGTGACCATCAGCTGCTAATTGTGTGGGAAGACACAAAGAGGGTGCTGGAAGGAGCAAGCTCTTCCCTGTCATAGGTGATGCCCAAACCACCCTGGGAGGAGGGAACCTGGAGAAAGATGGGGCCATCTAACCTATGCTTCATCTGAACAGTGCTGCTTTTCACTTTTGTGTAGCTCACTAAGGCTTGGACCGCTTCCATCAATGTCATGAGGATAAATTCACAGCTAGGAAATGTCGCGGGTTAAGTGTCTCTTTTAAAGAAGGGGAGCTGGGTGCCACAGCACAATGTCAATGCAGTGCTCGTAGCCACACATTGGAATTACAGGACAGCCCCACGCTGAACCAAAATCACTGTAATTGAGATGGATCTTCACCATGAAGAATGCAGATTGGGGCAATTACATATTAGAGAGAACAAGAGGCCAGATCTAAAAATAGTCACAACAATTCTCAGTGATAAAAGTGTACAATTCCAGGTAGCCCTGCTGCCACTGGTACCCCCTCCCATCACAACTAGGGTGCGCAGGTGCCTTCAGGAGGGAACCAGGATCTTGATAATGGGACAGATACCCTTTGGTTTTGAAAAGGATGGCAGGATCTCAACACAGTCACAGCTTAGAGAGAGACACGTTCTTCTCTGACAGCCAAGATCAGTGAGATGGCATATTTCATCTGAATGCAAATTAACATCACAAAGGAAAAATAAAAAAGCAGCATTGGGAGACAGAACAGAAGTATGAACAGTTTATATCCAATGCTCTCCTTGCCCACCATTCCCCTGTGGGCAAATCTTTGTTTTCATAGAATCTTAGGATTATCTGAGTTGCAGGCAGCTCTGTCCACTCCACCTGCTCTCCTTTCTGCCCTCCCCAGAAGACCTGTGCATGCTCAGATCTCCTCAGAAAAGCCTCCAGACAGAGCTGCTATCAAAGTCTGTGCAGTGCTCGGCCAAGCAAGGTGCCCTGGCAGGGGCAGCCACCCTCCCACGGCACACACTGCTTCCCAAACAGCCCCCTCAAAGGGGCAGCTGTGCACAGCAGCCAAACTCCAACACTGCCCAGCACAAAATGTGACAGAGGAATGTAACAGAATCAGGAGGAGAGCAGAGAGGAACAATCAGGATCATCTAAGAGGTGCCATGAACCACAAGAAATATGATGGATGTGTATAAACAATGAATGCAATAGAGAAAGGTCCTTCGTCTTCTTCGCCATTAAGAACTAAAGGGCAGAGAATGGCAATAAGAATGATGGATTCACAACAGATAGAGATGGTTCTTCAGCCTTGTAGTTCAGCTGTGTTGTGGATACAGTAAAGATTACTTGGATTCAAAGAGAGACAGAAAAAGATTCTTGGTAAAAAAGTCTTATTTAGCAGGACTGAATATAAGGCACTACTCCTGACTCAAGAGCTTCAAAAATCACTGATCAGTGGTTGCTTAGAGAATATTTGGATAAAATCTTATGCTTTTGCATGTCTTGTACTTTTCCCTACAATTTGGTGGCAGGATCATTGGTGACCATCAGGGACAGGAAACTAAGGTAGACTGAGTAAAGCCTTAGTTTTTTCAATTAACGAAAAGTGAATTTTTGTTTATCTAACATAAATTATATTTTAAACTCTAATATAAGAAGCCCCAGACACACTGAATAACTGTAAATAGGAGGGTGTCATGTATCCCTGTTCAGAGGGCAGCACCATAGCTCTCTCATAAAAGTAAGAATTGACACTAGTAAGCTCCTTCTAATTAAAAAAATAGAGATCTATTCTTTTCCACCACAGGCAATCACAGTGGTTCAGAATGAGCCTGAATCCTTCTTGGATTTTTGTTAAATAACCATGGAGGGATATGGAGGAAATCAAAAACTTGACTATAAGGTGACTGTCAGAGTGGAAAAAGAGGGAAGAACTCTATAACTGTTTAACTAATACTATACAAGGGGAAGGAAAGAAGCAGGACAATGTGACACTTTCATGGTGTTTGGGAAACTTAAACTGAAGACCCTGTACCATGACAATAAGCAAAAAGGCAACTTAAGAGACCAAGAATAGAAAAGTAGAGGAAATAAAAAAATATTTGTCTTGAGAGTGTCTTTGTCTTTCTGTTAGGAGATTAGAACTGATTGCATTATGAACCTCTATTTATTTGTGAGTTTAATTTTCCTTGTAATAAAATGCACGAAGATGCAGAAATCTTTGCATCAAAGAAACAAGGCCAGCAATACCTGAGCACAACAGCATCAGCAGTGCCAGCAGAACAACTCTCTTCACACACAGGGGCGACTTTTGATCTCAAGAGTCATTTTAATTTTGACAATACCTAACGGATTTTTCTGTTGTATTTACATCAATATTTGATTTTAAAAAATCCTTATTGGGCTATTCCCTTCCTCTTTTCTTATTGAACTTAAACTATTCCCTTCCTCTTTTTCCCTTAGACTTCTTGTATTATTGATGGTGATTTTCTCTCTATACCTCTCTCAGATTATACTTTAATAAGTAAGGATTATCTTGACAAACAGGTTCAAGTTGTTAAATTTCTACGTTCTTCCAATCACTTTGGGAATTTCATTCCTAGATTGTAGCCTGGTCTGTTTACAAGTCCTTTTCTTGACAAAAAGGCCATAATTATTTCTCAGAGAAAGATGCACAGCAGCTGGCCCCACTGTTTTCTATGTAAAGAATTTGAAGTTAAAGATGTAGCACCTGAAATACTGAAGTACTTGAACAAATTCTTCTGGAATTTCAGAAGCACAATGCATTTTATTCCAAGATTGCTGATGTCAATTCATAAGAGGGAGGACTTTTTGTTGGTTTTTTTTTTTTTTTTTTTAATGGTTTAGTATTATATCAGCTCCTAATTTTTTTATATTTAACTTGGAAACTTCGTCTCACAAGGTTCTTATGAAGGCCACCTATTCATTTTGCTGGGGGGGAAATTTTTTTATTTCCTCATGTGTACACTTCAACTCTTTGTGATTTCAGATACTATACTGCCTCTGAATGCTTGTTCTTTAAACATGTTCCTGACCATTATCTGTATATTTATTTTCCTGTTTATCCTGTTTATTAATTTTGTTTTACTTTGGTTTCACTTCTGGAGTTTTCTGCAACTTATTATTAGTATTTATAAAGGCTTAATGCTGGAAAATATGCATGATTACTGGATTATGCAAACAGAAAAACAAGCAGTGCACTCAAATTCCTTGCCTAATTGCTATTATGAAGGAACCAGACAAAGTTTTCAAGTGCTGCTCACCACTTCATCACCTTGACAATTGCTGTGCTAGCTTCATTAAAGAGGAGACAAATCAAAAATATTAAAAGTTATGGCAGCACTTTGACAAAATAGGCAGGTTTAGCTGCTGTTGCATTTACCAGGGATGCCAGCAGTGTAATATCACAGCATCCTGCAACACCAGCACTATCTCAGAAGCAGCAGCCTGTAGCCCCTTCCCTCAGCCCATATAAAATTGCAGACTAAAGGCCTTTGGATATTTTATTATAGGGAGCAGTAAATAAAGCTAATTAAAAGAAATGTCTTGTTCACATTACCGAGTCTTTTAGG
Source organism: Acanthiza pusilla (assembly GCA_036630365.1). Classification (NCBI taxonomy): domain Eukaryota; kingdom Metazoa; phylum Chordata; class Aves; order Passeriformes; family Acanthizidae; genus Acanthiza; species Acanthiza pusilla. The sequence goes on from JAXCHO010000023.1 coordinate 29,953,049, forward strand.
AACAAAAAGGCCTAAAACTGTCATACAATAAGAGTCATGAGTTTTGCAATTCTTAATTTTAAAATATGTATGATGCTTCTGTCGAAACATGTCCTTCTACAACCTAAATTATTGTTGTGAGCAGAAAAACATGATGTTTAGCTCGTGGAAAGAAACCAAATGGAAAATTTAGACATCCTTTTAGCAGTATATAACATTAAAAGAAGTGTCATAGAGCACATTTCAACAATCAGCCACAGGCTAAATAAGCAGGAAACAAAGTGCAATGAAGCAATACAGTGGATTGATTCATGAGGTTTGCATACCAGCAAAGCTTGGTTTGAGCCCTGTCTGGAGTCAGAAGTAAAAATAAAAGTAACCACCTCATCTTTAGCCTTCCTGCAACACCAAAAAACATCAGCTATGTTCCCATATGGAGAAAGCAGCAAAGATTGTAGGCAGCTGTATTAAGATGACAGCAAGAAACGGACGCAGGAGGATTTCTCTGTGCAAGGGTAACAATGGGAGGTTAAAGCAGCAATTTTCACAGAAATAGAGATACACACAGTTGGTAACAACAGGAAAAGGTAATCCCTCTCTCTGTGGCATTGAGACAATGCTTCCACCATTTTGAAATACCTCCAGAACAAGGGGTACTTTCCTGAGAAGACTGCTGTACCAAATGGAACCAAACTGGGTACATTCATACTTTTTTCTCACCACCTACCTGGATGCAGCAATTTATTTAATCAAATATACATTTCAACAAGCATAGCATTTACAATAAAAGCATTTTTTAAATCTGCTGAGACACAGTTTTGCTAATTCTGACTGAAGATGCAACTCCCTCACATACACAAAAACAGGGTTCTGTTCGTGTAGAACAGGAGACAGTTGTCTCAGAGGATAGCAAATGCAGCATATCTATGATTTTATTACGTAACTATTTTAGTAGCATATCTTGCATTACTTCTCTGCTTCACTTAAATATTTTTGTTCTGCATGGCACCCAAAGAAGTCTCTATAAAAACCAGTACAGGCTAAATGGTTACCATCTCAGCTTATTCACAGTCTTCTGATCATGTCACAAGTTCTATTGACTTTTAATTAATAACTTGATAGGAACTGATAATAATTTCCTTACATTATAAACAAACACTATTCATATACTAAACTCACTGAACAGCATGGAGTAAAGCAGTTACCACCAATCCACTGAGCACTCAGAGAGCTTTAGCTTCTGTTCAGAACCTGCTCTTCAGCAGTTTCCCAATGTTACCAAACTTTTCTCACAGTGAATAGAGAAGTTGTTTCAACTGACACAAATCACAGAATCACTTAGATTCAAAAATACCTCTAAGTTCATGGAGTCCAGCAATTAACACTGTTATCCTTAAACCATGCTCCTAAGGGCCACATCTATATCCAGCTTTTCTGCAAAATAATAGGCATTCTTGTCCTCGCAAGAAGTTCTTGTTTCTCTTTCTCCCCTGCGTTATACATCAAATCAATCACTCAAATAGTCAAATCCAACCTACTGAAGTAAGTTAAGACCAGAATATTCTGGTTTACATTGCTTGAGAAGCAATGGCATAATGCACAATCTGGGCATGAGAGAAAGTTTGCGTTTCTTCTGGTGTTTCCAGCGAACAGCAAGAATTCAAAACTCTGGGAGAAGCAGAGTTATTTGAAGAAAAAACCTAGGAAAGTGGCCAGTGATAGTCACTTCTGAGAGCACTGGTCCTTTTCAGAGCCCACTCTGGCTGTACAAGTTGTGTTTGTTAATTTTATGAAGCCTTAGAAACAGTGAAACGTAGGACTGCCGTGCACAAAGGTCCATACATAGCAGTTTTCAATATGTTGTGTTTGGTTGCCAAAGCTACTCATGCAAATCAGTTACCTCTGGAAAATGATGTTTGCCTGCAAAGTGCCTGAAAATTGCCCAATCTATAGATACAAATAGACACAATTACAGATTCAGTAGAGCAGTAACTGTGTACGTTCACCTCCAGCAATCAGCATTGTTGCATCAATAACTGGTTTCTCCCTTCACAAAATTTCCATTGCATTTTCTGCTTTATTTCTTAAAGCTCTAACAGCAGGAACACCTTTTCTTCTACGTTTCTTCTCTAATTTTGGTTCTTATGTGCAACAAGAGTTACAAAAATTTATGAGAGAAGTAGTAATAAGGGAGCCTGATTATAGTTAAGAAATAATTGACATTTCAGAAAGTTTGACTCTGCGGTTCTACTTCAACTGACAAATTAGCCATGTTGATCCAATCACACCCCATAGGAGTCTAAGTTGTGTTCAGATGATTTTTTTTTTTAACAGGAACCTTTTTTTGCCTTAATTAGGGCAGCAATGAAGGTCTCTTTGTATTACTAGAGTAAAACATTTTCACCTCAAGACCAATAAAAAGAGAAGATGCATACAAAAACTTTACTCCTTCTGAAGCAGACCTGTCTCACAGCCCTTTCAGCTATTGGACTTAAATGAGGAGCACTTATCACCTCACAGAAACTGAAAACATGCAGGAAGCAAGCAATATTGGTTTGGATGGAGAGAGTTAAAAAAAATCCTCTTCCCAAAGAGATGGGGGAATGTACCTTCATTATACAGTTTCCTTCACTCTAGGAAGAAAATGTTTGAGTGAGACGGAGCTGGAAATAGAAACAAACATTTTTATTTAAAAATGCTTGCAACGCTCAGAAAGAATACCACAGCTAAATCCCTGCTGCCTGCAGCAAGAATCAAGTGAAAAGCCAGCTTGTTCCTGCCAATTAAAATTTGTGGTTTTCTTCTGTAACCTTAACAAAGTAACTCACATAGATGTTTTATAGTGTTTTGCTGTCTCTGGGTCTCAAAGGAAAAGGAAGCTAAACACCTCACATTCACTTGGTACAACATTTATTACAACTATTCTTCATGTTTTAAATTGCCTGAGCTCCTTAAGAGCATTTTAAAAGGGGAGAGACAAAATGATGATACTGGACAAAATCCCAAGACAACAATTTAAAAGGTGTATTAAATGTACCTGAAATAATTTCTTGGATGCATTGCCTAAGAAGGATACATTAATTCCAGAACATTCCTCCAGGAGGTTCCCGAGACCTTGCCTGGGAAAGGAACATATGCTCCTTAGGTGTCTTTTTAATGCAATGTCAGAAATGCTAGATGACCATCAGTATCCTAGGGTTTTCCTACACATGCACTGTAAGGGAGTGAGAATACCAGGAATCTTCCTTCTTTTGCTTCTGAGATTCCTCTGCTGCTGTGTTTGTATGACCCCTATCCCCAGCTGAAGACAAAAAGAAAACAGAAAAATAGTACTGGACCACTGAACAACTCCAATTATAAGACTCACACTTCTGCAGAGCTTTCTAAATGTTTTGAGGCATCTTGAAAATGTGTAAGTCAAGAAAAAATCAGTTAGAAGAAACACAGCATCCAGATAAACCAGACAGCCAAGAATAGCCAGCTGAACAACATCATGACATTTTCTGTAAAGAGAATGAGGGAGCAGCACTATGGTTTTTTACAACTATTGGTAGTACATTCAATAATATTAGTTTGATCTGTAAAAAATACAAATATCACCTTTGTATGTATTAGGAAAAAGAATATTCAGAACAGAACCTCACCTCCATTTAGCTCTAAATGACTAACAGCAGACCCTAGGATATGCATAAGAATCAATGCATTATTTAAATTTTTTTTTCTTCTATAAAGGTTTTGAAAATATGCTCAAACTACATCACCAGCATAAATTTCATTTTTATTCCATCTTTCTTAAAATGTGACAAAACACTTCTTGTAGGCACATTAATAATGTCTATTCCCAGACCAACAGCATTTATTCATTTATAGTACAAATTACAATCTGTCCAGGTCTCTGTCCTCCATATTGGCTGAGTTCCATAGACAGCCTTGCAGTATGGTAAAGAAAAATGGTCAATTTTTTACTTATGGATAACAAAAAAACTTGTTAATAGACAAAATAAAGTATAGCAATCAAAGGAAACACCTAGCAAATTCAACATTTTAATTGACACTAAACTCAATTCACAAATTTTGATACCACAGAATTCATGCAAAGGTCTATGTCTTTGAGATCAGTAGCCTCTGGGTTTGTGCCAACATGCAATCAGAATTCTCATTTACTTCTACCACTTAATTAAAAAATAAAGGTATGAATTCTAGTATTTAATAATTTTCTTCTGATTACTCATAAATCTTTATATTATTCATTCCTAATCAGCTTCAGGAGTTGGAATATTTTCTGCACAATTGTCTCTCTTACTTCAATAAAAAAGAATCAATACGTGTTTCCATTCTCTTTCTCCTATTTGCTGCTCCAGTTAGTCTGCCCTATCATCTGTTTTTATTAAGCTTTGCTTTATTTCTGAGGTTGAATTCACAAGCTTAGCAAATGATGAGATTGCCTCTTGTTTCAATTCCTAAATTTCCCTCCTAAATTATCTGGCAGAGTGCTGGGGTTCTGGAGTGGTCCACTGTCTCTTTTTCCTGGCTGTTATTTGGTTGTTCATTCTTCTATTTCTTTGAATTAAAAAGTAGAAGCTTTGTCACTAATCATGTTGGTTTATTATTTATATTGCTGCCTCAGCTTTTCTCTGATGATTGCCACCTTTCAACAAAAAGCAGGGCCTGATTTTAAAGGCTTATACACAGGTCAGACACTTACATGTCTTTGGTCCTTGAAGTTTTACTCTAAATATTCAGTGCTGCATCAAGTCCCTGGTCTGTCTGCAGACAGGAATACAATTGTCTCTCCTCCTGATCCCCGTTTATATCTCAGCAATTGAAGGTCACAATTTTGCGACATGCAACCGTGTTACCCCAAAGGTATATTTGAGCTCTGACATCTGAAACAGACTTTGTTCAGATCCCACTGCACCACGGCTCTGCTACTGTTTGGTGTAAGATCACAGCTGCACAGTCCCAAGGCGTGGAGAAGGTGTAGGAAATATTACAGGCTTAAACACAAAGCTCAGTCATGGATCTCCTACCGTGTGCCTCAGACATCAGCAGGGAGTCATTTTCAAGGCAGCTGGAGAGTTTCCATGCTCCTCCCATACTGTCAAAGAGCTTCTCAGATCTGCTGATGTCTAAGCAACATTTGTCCTCTTCTGGGGGAGGAAGGTAGGAGACCACCAAGAACATTACCTGCAGGCTTATCCATTCACGCAAGCAAAAAAGTCTGCATGAAAAGCTGAATTTGCAGTCATCTATGCCTATCATCTGCTCCAGTTACAAACAAATGGGAGGAAGAATCCCTAGAATTTCCTAAACATTAACATATAGAGTAGAAGCCAGTGTAAAGAGTGAATAACAAAATCCACAAGTTTTCTTAACCAAGATGTTCAACAAGAGAGAAAGGGAAGAAAGTCATCAGCTCTTACTTTGAAAAGTCACAGAAGAATCTACTAGATTTATTTTTCTATTATCATAATGGTTGCTTGCCATTTTTCTCTGTTACTATGCTTGTCAGAGTTAAGAAATTTTTGGGCCAAATTGCTTTAGTCAGAAATGGCTTGTTATCAATCTGTGTTTCCTTTCCTTCATTCTTCTGCTTATTCACTCAACTTTTCTCCCTGAAATCAAGTTAATAAATCTTGCCTCATATCTAATATTCTGTGTAATTGTAATCACTTCTTTTAAAGATGCTTCCTAATCTGTGTCCATTTTCTATGTAATGGGATTTTCCTGATCCATGCTCATTTTGAATGCAGAGGGTTTGCAAGATATCAATACAGAAAAAAAATAGTTACTTAGAACAGTGTTTCAGAGGTGGCTGAATGGCTGCTGGGCCTAGGTTTCCCAGCCTAAAGGGTAACAAGTAGACCCAAAATGTTTTGGGGCTATTTTTTTCTAGAACTGTGCATGAAAATATAGTTAACTTACCTTTTTTTTTAAAGTGGCACATGAAAAAAATCCCCATAAAAGAAAGAGGAGAGGATTTTCCCAGAATGTAGTTCATAGGTATTCCAACCTACAGAAGCAGCACATAGAGCCATGTCTCTGAACACAAGTGAGGTCTCCCCATGCACAGTTCACTACAGCACCACGAGATATAACCTACAATGTAAGTAAAACATTTGTAACATAAAAATCCCATCTTCCATTTAAGCTTGCTTACTTTACCTGCTCTAACTTCAAATCTGGCTGCAGTTTATATTCATCTTTTAAAGTGGTACAAACAAGCTTTTTGTGTTCCATCATTTTCCCTTGCCCACAGTGGGGTACCTGGTATTCTTCCATCATATCAGAGTGGAGACTTTTCCTTTCTTCCAGCTCTTCTCATCATGCCCAGACTCTTGCCTGCCTCTTCAAATGCTCAGACAATTGCCACATCAGGGAATAAAAACTAAATTTCTGACTAATAGGTACTCTAATTTCTGCTAATGTGTAATTATCTCATGGCAGGAAGCCTTATTTACTTATTATACTAACAGGTATAAAGTTACAGGAAAGCAAAACCCCGACAAGGAGAAAACCTGAAATGCTGTCTTCTGCAAAAAGGATTTGGAGGGCAGGAGAAGGAGTTATTTCGCCTCAGAGGTATTTAGCCTCTGGAGTTATTTAGTCTCGGCTATCTCAAGAGACTAGGAGAATATTCTTGTCCTTTGATCATGGGCCTATTTAGTCATCCAGGATAAATTTCTGATTTTCCTTATAGTCCCTAATTTCTGATCATCCGATGTTCCTGTTTCCTTGAAGTCAGTCCAGACACTTCCTTCTTCTGTCTCCCACCATGAGGACCCTCCTGGTAAACCTGAAATCCTTATATTAGCTAAAACTAAACCCCAAGCTATGAGCAGAACAGATCTCATACAGAAAGTGTATTTAGAGCATCCCTAAGGCAAGCTGCTTGGAATTCACTCAGAGATACTGTCCAAAGAAGAGGAGGTTTATGTTATCTTTCTAAAGTTAGTTTAATGTTTAAAACACCTACCAAACAAATGGGAGATATAATCCCACAGCAGCACTTCACAGATGAGAGGGATACTGAAGAAAGAGAGTTTGAAACAACCATTGAGGGGCCAGGAATACAAAAAGTACAGGACCAGATAATGAATAATTGAAACGGAATATAAATCTGCTCTAGTATTTACAAGTTGCAGCGAACAGCCCAGGTGTCATGGCTCTCTTCCAGAATACTTCTTGATTTTATCCAGTACATAAGCAATTTAAAATGCATAAACTTTCCTAAGAAGGCAGATGAAAAGGTGCTAAACATAGAATTACCCTCATAACTTCTACAGCATTTGATAATGAAGGAAGTAGTAAAATTAACAGTTCTAAATGTGCATCCATTCTTAATTCAGAAGACTGTCTCCTTCTAAGGGACAAACAACAGCCAATGTATTTATTTTGCTGAGAAAAATTCTTTAGTAAAGTAAACCAAGTGCAGAAGACAAAAGGTGGATACTACTGAGGCAACCATTATTTTCAGAAAATTTCTATAACCATCTTTAAGAAAATTCTTCTAAAATATGACAGTAAGAAAATATGAAAACTAAAACTTTTTTATAAATTCTAAGGCATGAAGTTTAGCTACTACAAATCCTCACTGGAATACTTAATTTTACAATATTTCAAGTGGAATAAAGAATAAAGGAATGCAAATGTATTTTGAGTTCCCTGGTTTTATTCTTGTATCTTCAACTTGATAAATAAATTAATAAACATTTGATGCATGAGTTATTCTTCATTGGGTCAGCAAAGAGAATGGAAATGTCTGCAAAGAGTGATGTACACTGTTACTACAACAGTGACAGAAAACATTATATTAAAGGGATTCAATGTGACCAACTTGAGACAGCCCTCTGGGGAACAGACTAGGCTCATGAATACGCAGCTGAAACATTAGGAAAATATCTGAGGCTGCTTGACATGCGCAGCAGCAGCAAAGCTGTGCCACTCCAAGGTGTACTGCACCTCTCCCTTATGCCATGTGCTCTTTTCCATGAACCAATATTCCACTCACAGCACTGAAGCTTCTCACAAATAAAACTAAAACAAAATAAAAATAAAAATTTTTAAAAAAGGATTTATCTACTATGTACATGAGAGAAAGCATCTTTGTTATTTCTGCCAGTTGAGTTCTAAATGCATCTTTTAAATTGCTAAAGAATATGCATGTTTTGAATTGCTAAAGACAAGATCTCTGGACTCTAGCAATAGTAAGTTGCCAGTTAGAAGCCAGGATAATTAATTTAGAAGTGTATTACTAACAGACAAAGTAAACAACAGGTCACGAGACCGGTAAGAAAAAGATAAGCAAATTTTTCAAGTCTAAGAAGTGTGCTAAAAAGACATGCAATTCTCACATTTCATAATACCCAGGTCATACCAAAGATAAATAATGAAATCTAAAACAGGACATTTTTGAAATAATTTACATAGTACTCCCATGGTAAGTGGAGATCAAGTAGAATAATTAATCATCCTTTCTGAGCCAAAAGAGATGGCCACAAAGACATGCAGGAATAATGAACAACTAAGCCTAGCTGGTTTTATTGGGAAATTACTTAGAGAAAATGTTGCCTTTAGTCACAGAAAAACATGAATAATAATGAGAACTAAAACAGGATAAATAATCACTCTCACTGGCATGAGGGAAGACCCAGATATTACTAAATGTTATAGGGGGATTTACTTAGTGCAGGTCTGTTTAGACAGTCTCACTTCTTCACTGAAGCAGCTGATAAGCCCAAAGAGCAACAGAACGACAGTGGCTAAGGGAGCTTGTGGGGGAACAGAGCTCACCAGCCGCTGGACGTGACCAGCTCCTCATCTCATGTCAAATAAATGCAACACTTTCAAGGGACTGGGAAAGGAAATCGTCCATGTTTTCTTAAAGTGAGCACCTGAGGGTATTTTGGAGGTCCTGGGGATAGCTAGGGGTCACAAACCTAGAGAGGCTGAGCAGTGGGGACTCCACCTATGCAAGTAACTTGCTGTGGCAGATCATTTTGGCCAAGACTTCAGAGCAACCAATTCTTTTTCATGCTAAATTCCAATAGAAAATAATAAAATTTTCCAACCATCCAGAGTGTGTATGTGGAACTGAAAACCCTGTATGAGATGAGAATCTCAAGAAACAGGCTAAGGCACATCCCTTACGTGCTAAAAAGACCCTAAGGCCTAATGCTGGTATAACATTGGGTTCCTTCAGAGGAAGAGGTGCTAAGTAAACATAAGATATGTTCACACAGACAAGAAGTTACTTGCAAATGCATGCTGAAGGAAATGAGGCATAACAATGCTGCATTCATGGAACACCATAAAGCAAATTGTTAGGAAAGCAAAAGGCTAGCCACACATAAAGGAGATGTAGGACATGTTTTCATAAAAATGCGTCCAATGCATAACAAAAATGGAGGCAGGGAAGGTAATTATCTGTAAGAACATAGACATTATATTAGGCCTTCAGTGGACCACATATCCCCCAGGAACATCTAGAAAGTCCAGACTTTTGTGAGCCAATATAATAATTTTTTTTAAGAGATTAATTAATATCCCCACAGCAGAAGTAAAAATGACAGCATATACAAAAGAAATATTTTCCCTAATATTCGGTACTGTAAGGCTTCTAATCTGCCCTATATTCTGGCACCACAAATATTTATTTAAAGCCCTTCCTCTATTCCAAGACTGCTCTCACACATCCATCCCTTAAAGAAGTTTATTCTCATCATCAAATACTGGCATTTACCTGGCCCAAGACTGACTTATTTTGCTGTTCAGACTCACGAGGCATGACCTGATCAATGAAAATAAGGAAGCAGTATCTAAGGGGAGTACAAATCCCTCCAAAGTCATTCTGGTACATCTTTCTCTTAGACGTACAACAATCCATAATTCATCCCAGTGATTCAAAATGGTCTGGGTACAAAATGCTACAGACTAGTTTGCCTTCCTTTTCCAAAGGAGTATCACAAGTTAGGTCTGCCTAACTTTGGGAATCTGTGTTTAAGAGATCAGGGTTTAGTCAGCGCCTTGGCCACAGGTCCGAGGGTTGCCCCACTGGAAAATGCTCCAGATCAACAGATGTGATCTCCTGCCTTAACAGGCTGCCATGAAAATCCAGGAGGCACATTTCTTGTGAAAGGAAATCGTGCCTGGCAAATCTGCTGGAGTTCTTCCTCCAGCTACAGGATTCCTTATGGAAGATGAAGCCAGACTCAGAATCAAATATTCTGATTAATCTACAAAGTCCTTCACAAAGCCCTGTACGCCATGTCTTCTTACACATTCTTTTTCTTTGATTGCTTCTGTGTAATTTTATTAAAGTCCAGTCTTCCCTCATATCTTCTGGAGCAAAAGATCTACCATAAAGCCAGGACAATAAATAGTTGCATGACAGCCATCTGTCCATTTAAAAAAGAAAAACTCAATAGTTAATATCTGAAGAAGAGGAAAAGTAACTAAATTAAATGCTTCTCTTCTGTTCCAGCTTTAACTGAAGCACTACATCTTCAAATAATGGCTCTTGTCCATTTTATGAATGCCATTACCCTGTCTTCCTGTGATATTAAATGTCCTGTTCATGTCCTCTAGATCCCCCAAGTTGTTTTGCAGAATCTGCTGGTGTTCTTGGACAATTTCAGAATGCCTTCATCCATTAATTTGGAAGCTTTATCATAGTTTAGAATGCCCCTGTATTTTGATGTTTTCTGGCTTTTAATTTTGATCATAGACATAAAGAGTGTATATCTGCAAGACTAAGTTAAAAATAAAAGATATCAGGTTCCCTCTATAAAAACAACTTTAGCTGGAAACCTGAAATAAATTGTGGTGGTCTAAAGAAAGATGAGGGGGTATGCATTTGTGTGTGCAGGTGTTAGCCATGGTTTTCTACTGCTATTTTACTTAAGAAATTTATTCCTACCCCTTGACCCTGACAGAAGGACTATCTTCCATGCTTGTTTTCAGATGAAATCTGAAAGAAAAAAACCCATGTTTTAAATTATTTGCTGCGGTGAGTTCCCACCAACATAAACGGCAGAGGTTTTCAACCTGACATCCCTCGAAACAGCACATCATCTCTATTTCTAACCACTTAGAATGCCTACATGGAAAACAGATAAAGGACAAAGGACCCCTACACCCAGGATACATTAGCTTGCCATTGTGATAGATGAATGATGCTTTGGTTGTTTGTCTCACAAGTATATCTATATAACAGCACAGATACCAATCGACAAAAAGTGTATTAAACTATAAAATAATCCAGAAAGAGGAGAAGCGTTAACAACTTTCTATTTGTGGTGCTTTAATTGCTCTTTCATTTAGTTTATTGAACCATCAAATTAATTTAATTGAAGGTGACAAATATAATATACTCTTCCAAGAATCAATTTGGACTGCCAAATATATCTAAGATTAACCTCCCCCTATATTACCAGCTTTATTTCACCTAATTTTTCAGTACTTATTTAGAATAACAATATATTTTATGTTCGGTAATGCTGATGTAGAGCTTTTGTGTTTATTTTAAAACTACTACAAGAGCAAAACTGTTTCTCTAACTGTAAAACATTTCTCATATCTAGATACTAATTCCTGCCAATAGGAAATGTATTTACACAAACCAAAGCTAATATTTTCCCACCAATTATTATAAAGCTGATTATGCCATTCCTCAATTAACAAAAGTGAAGACAGAGGTGATATTAAATTAAATCTGGTCTTACGGATAAAATACTCTATAAAACTCTATAAAATTCTTATAAACCAGAATAATTGTCACTACTATCAATTCCAGTTTGGTTTGTAAATGAGAATAACTCTGATACAGATCTTGAAAATTTTCTGTAAGAACCGTCCCTATTCAATATTTTTATCAGCATACTTAATGTGATCATGCCTCAGTAAGTCAAGAGCTTTGGCCAGGCCTCTAGCTATTACAGCCAATATATCATTAGCACTTTATTATCCATAATGGAAATATATTACCTCTCTTGCAACCTGGAACTGCTATGTAATATTTTGATCACCACTTGCAAGCTGGGTAGCCAAAATCTTAATGTACAGCCCTCTTCTAATAGAAGAGGTAGGTACTGTACATATTTGCAAATGGAAGCCTTCAGTCTTAGGGATAAGAATAGTCTTGTTTTCTTAAATATACTCAAGAAATGTTTAAATATTTAGATCATAAATTCATGTTTCTCAGCATTTTCTGTGGGCACCATTTAAAAGTGGCCCAGGAATCTTAAGCTTTCATCACTTCATACACATATAAATATATATATAAACAAAATTAGAGTACTTTCATTATTAAGCAGCTATCTATGAAGGTAATAAATTCTTCCTTTGCACTACATGTTTCGATTTCCAAAACAAATGCTTAGGGGCCAAGGCCTTTCACAGGTAGAGGACATGTATAAAAATTATAAAGGACAAACTTGATAAAAGTTGTCCTATACCTTTTTAATAATATCTCACTTCTTACTAATGGACCTTCTTTAGTGCAATGAATGATACTGAAATTGCCATTTCAAACAGAAATAGCACAACCACTATAAAAATAAAACCACTAATGCCTGTTATGTTTCTAGCACCCATAAATATGGGATGTTCAAATAACCACCTATCATTCATCTTTATTGGTGGCGAATTTAGAATGTACACGAGAAATTCCTTCTCAAAGCTAGTTGTGGAAAAAATACTTCTAAAAAAGCTGTAAGGACTTCAATTCATGTGATAGCAGTCCCTCTCAAACTTTTCCATCTAGTGTGGTTGTGACTCATCTGAAGTTTGTTCATTAGAATTGCGTGTTTAATTCCAGCTCCATATGTACGCTGGTATGTCTTTTCCCTACGTGTCTTCTATTCTAACTGGGTGAATAGATGGCATATCTACAGGAGGAACATTTGCAGCTGAAATATATGCAGCAAAAGCATAACCTGCTCAGCAGGTTGCATTGGCCAGTAGGTGCAGGCAAGTGATTCTTCCCTTCTCCTCAGTACGTGTGAGACCGCTGCTGGACTGCTGCATTCTCTTTGGGGTTCACTAATATAAGACAGGCATCAGAACACCGGAGCAAGTCCAAAGGTTGCCAGGGTGGTCAAGGAGCTGGAGCATAGCATGGTCAAGGAGGGGCTGAGTAAGCTGGGCTTGTTGAGCTTTACGAGAAGATTTCATGGTGAGGATCTTGCTGCTGTCTACAGTTACCTAATGGGAAAATGTAGACAAGATAAAGTCAGGCTGTTCTGAAAGGTGCACAGCAACAGGATGAGAGGCAACAAACAAGCTGAAACAAGGAAATTCCAACTAGATAGCAGAATATTTCTGTTCTTCAACACCAACAAGGGTGATCGAACATTGGAACTTGCTGCTCAGAGAAATTAAGGAATCTCCATCCCTGGAGATATTCAGAACTTTACTGGACACAGTCTTGAGCAACCTGATTTGGCTGTCCCTGCTTTGCACAGGGATTTGACAAGACAATCCCCAGAATTGCCTTCCAGCTTAGACTGCTCTGTGGGTCTGTGAAGTAGAGACAGCTGCATTCTGCATTTGTGCACCAAAGACTTGGCCACAGTTGTGTAAATGTGTTTAAATTCCTTCTGGACTGGAACTGGCACACATCTCACCATTTAGGCAGACAGTTATGTGTGCCCAGAATATGGGCAGATTTCCCATAGATATGGCAGTACCTGTCTGTATGTGTGTATATATACATATGTGTGTGTATATATATGTATGTATGTGTGTGTGTATATATATATATGTATGTATGTATATTCTTTATTAGATAAAAATCAGCACTTCTACTTTCAAATGTTATGTACCTTGAAAAAGATATCATCCTTTTGCCAGCTGACTGGACTTGTACTCCTGTGAAGTGCCTCCCTAACTTCCCATATCATTTGGTATGGCAGACTCTTAGCACACACCTCTGCCTTTCACGTGCTATCTGCATGTGTTTCACTTCCCCATTACTCTGTGTTTTAGAACCAGCTCAATCTCTCCTTCAGAAGAGGAATATTCTTTCTTGGCTCAGATGAATGCTACCTATAACTTCAGCTGCCTGACACCAAGCTAAAGTTCCTCTACAGTCAGCAAAGAGAAAAAGGCCCCTCTGGAGGGTGATTCATCCTCACTTTTCTTGGAAACAAGGCTGGTAAATTTCTGAACATATGCAAATCTCAGATATGTACTTTGTAGACACTATTTATGTCTTTAGCTGTCTTCATTTGTGAAGCTTTCAAGGAGGCACAGAGAAGAAAAACACAGAGACTTCTGGAAAAATTAAGAGTAATTTAATGTGACCCACAGAAGAAGGCACTAAGGGCAAGAAGAAAGGACGCATTATAGAACTTGTTTCCTGTATAAAAGGTGGAGGGAAAAAATATATAAATTAACTTGATCTCTGAAAAGTTACAATTTTGTAGATGAGAGCACCTTACCCAAGTATGCCCTTAGAAAAGGTACAGTATTTATGTAGCACTCCAATTACAAAGTCTCCTTCATTATACTCAGGACCTTACTTCAAAAATAAACTCTTCTTTTGCTCCTTTTCCAAACCCTGCACCAGTAGCAGTAGATTTTACAAATGTGACAAGATTTGCCAGTCTTCCAGATGAGGCTGCACAGCAGCGTGAAGAGCCTGTTATCATCTTTTCATACAGTAGCGAACCTCTCCTGGCTAAAGAAACCCACAGAGCTATTGAGACAACCACAAGTCCCAAAAGCTGTAAATGGAGGCTTGTATGGCTGCAAGGCACAGCAACCACGCTGTAAAAGAAAAGCCAAACCTCTCCAACTGAAGAATGCCAGCAGACAATTTTGCATCCTATTTGTTCTCTGCTATCTCACAGGTCTTGTGTTCTTCGCTCTGGCGTCATCTCCAAAGACTCAAGTTGTGTCAATTAATTTCACATCAAGCCCAGGAGTGTGCCAACAGCCTGCAGCTCCTGCTGAGCCCTCGCTGCACAGCGAGGAGCCCACGGATGCAGGAGGTGCTCCAGCAGCAGCGCTCCGGGCAGCTGACAGGCGTCAGACCATACGGCAGGCGTGCAGGGGCGGGCTGGGAGGAGAAACACTCCTATCAATGTCAGCCGAGCCACCAGGGTGCCCGGGCATGACAAAAGAAACATGGTAGAAACTCTCCTGGCTAGACAACTGTAAAGGAGTTTCTTCGCAAGATGACAGGAACCCAGCCTCCTTTGGAGACAGAGGACAAAAGGACAATGTGTCTCTCATATTATTCTCCTCCTGTGAGGAAGAGAGAGGATAAACTTATTTCCTCGCATATTTCTCAACACATCTGTAAATAAAAGACTACCTTTAGCACTTTTCATCAGACATCATTTGTGTGTCAAAACTGTTTAGGGTATGACTTAAAATCCTCTCCTTCACAGAGCATGCAAGCAAGAAATAGCTGCCTTTGATTTATTACAGTTGAACTACCGGTACTGTAAAAGGCAGAATGGGAATGCACACGCACATCCTAAGAGCAGGGAGGGGTGGATACCATCTTCACATTTATATATAAAGTTCAGTCCACAGCCTTTCCTGTTTATTAGCCTGTCAACCTTCATGCAGTCACAGTACATCTACACTGATGTTTTTTGAGAAGTTTACCTGCGTGTTATTTGTTCACGATTGCAACAATTTAGACACAGAATGCTTCCCCATCTGTATAAAGCATTATGGCTTGGGAATAAAATTTTGAGAATAAATAGCATATGAAAAGGAACACATGAAAAAAAGGTCAATTTAATTAAATGAAAGACAGGGTGAGATTAACTAGAATTCACACACAGAAAGCAAGGAAAGATTAAAGTAGTGAGGATGAAAAAACCCAATGTCTGGTACTGCATTACTTCCAAGTTACAAGCAGCTCATAATTTAGCTCTGGATCTCTGGAAGTGCCAGGGGACTCAGCAGCCAGAGCCCTGCCATGCCTGCACAGGAACTGATGGAGGTATTGCCTTCAAATTACTGCATGTAGTCCTCAGCTGACAGCAAACACAGCCACCACATATCCCATCCATTCCTCTACAGAAGCCATTACACAACATACAGGTGTGACACCAACATCAAGGGGACATGGCACACAGCAGCTATTGAGCAGGGAATGCCTGCAAGCATTCCCATGCTCCCCCTTTTAATTGTTCTATGTGGGTGTCTTAAGTAACCCCTGGGAGCTGATGCTGGACTGGTGCTGCAAGGCAGTGCTGTGCTAAAGATGCTATCTCAGACACAGAAATTCTGCCTATGGCAAGAAGTGTTGGAGCCCAATTGCTCTCCACTAGCTCCAACTTCCCATCATTAGCTAACACTCAAAATTATCCTACTGGGCAAAACAGGTCTCTTCAAAAGAGCAGGAGATAACTGTGGATGGTGACATGTAAACAACATAGACAACAGAAACAGTCAGAACTAATTTTTTGCATAAAGAGATACATAAAACACTATTGTTTCAAATCCACTGAAAACTAAACAGAAGAAAGGAGAAATAAGAACTTGGGGCAAAATTGCTTTTTATCTTGTTTATGTCTCAAAACCAAAGTTGTTCTTTCTTTTCATACAGCTCTCAGAGGCTCTCAGTTATTAACTTAACCAAAATGAAATAATCTTCAGAGGCCAAGTGCAGAGCAGCTCACTGTGGAAGACAGTTGTTGGACAGCTCTGTTGCCAGTGCTGGTTTGTTTCTGTTTTCCACACAGCACATAATGAAATGCATATTATTAGCGCCTGAGGTCCCCTGTGTCCCATTCTGCCCTGCTGCCTGTAAGAGCCATGTGCTCCCAACTATCTGGGCTGTGCAGGAGCTAGGCTTTGCTCATTTGGTGACTGCCATGCTCCATGCACTTCCCTATGGATCAGGGGTGGGGGGGACACAGGTGTGTGGTGTGTGCACCTGCCAGGCTAAAAAGCTGGTCAAAGCAAGCATTTGAGGGGAAACAATCAAGTGTGAGGAAGACAGTTTGCCTCTGTGGAACATGTCCCTCAGCAGCTCTCTCCAGCTGCCCGTGCTCACCGTGGGAAGGGTGACAGACAGACGCAGTGACAACCTGCCCTCCTGCATCAGCGCTTCGTGCAGTTCGAGCTTCAGCCTAGCCCTCCCAGACCTCAGGGACAATTCTGGCAGAGCCACACTCTGACACAGCTCTAAGCAGCTTTCCCTTTCAAAAAAGCACCACCATCAGGCTGCCACTGTGTTTCGTGCCAAATGGCTGCAAAAGAAACCTGACTGCAACCCTCCCAAAAGCACAGCAGCCTCTAGAACCCTGAGCCTTCCCTCACAGCAGTTTCTATCTGCTGTTTCCTCAAGCAGGCAAAAGGACCAATGTCCTTTGAAATCTGGCAACCAGCTGTGTAGCTCCAGTACAATTCTTGTTTTAATCGATTTTTGAGGTGGCTGGCAGCGTTTGCAGCAGTTTCTGGGCCAGCCAGATCTACCTCCCATGTTACTGCTCACAGCCCAGCACTCAGCTTTACACCTCACCCAGCTGTTCAGCAGGCAGGAAAATGAGCTAACATGGCACCAAAGGGCAGCAGGAAAAATCACACACATTTTTCCCCTATGGGCAGTCTGAGCCCACTGATGTGAACTCTCCTGGTGACAGGGAGTGCTCTGCCCTCAAAGCTCACAAAGGGGGAATCCTTGGCTCAAACCAGGTAATGAGCTGTGGCAATAAAAATCCTGCTGGAGCAAGCCACCTTCAATCCATTTCTCTCATGGAAGCATCAGAATGGTAAGGAAAAAGCCTTGGAGCAAGGGAAACAGAGCCATTTCCAAGCTGTCTCTCCTAGATGGTCTTCTGTGAAACTGTATGAAAATTTGAAACCTGCTACCTGCCAGTAGCAAATTGGCTTTTCTTGCAGGCACTAAATGTATCATATAAGGTGGCTCCAGCCCAAACCATGGAAACTTGCTGTGTCAGCACATCTGTGCCTGTGTTTTGGCAGGAAAATGCAGGTTCTGGGGGTGATTAGCAATAACGGTGCTCAGCTTTAGACCATTTGAACTGAACACAGACATTCAGCCTATATTAACAGCATAACTCAAGCTCAATATGAACAGAATAATCTTTCCCGAAGCTACCCTCCACTATCTCCCTTTCTCTGTGGCAGAGTATAATGCATCCTGCCTGTCATAAAAGCTTTCACCTCAAGACCACTTTCTATCCAGGTATCCATCCAACTAGGTCCTCACCTCTAACAATGTTTGAATGTGTGCTTCAGCTATGCTCACAATGCTCAGCCGTGTGTCAACCATAGCTTCCTGCAAAATGCATCTAACTTCTGTTTTTCCCATTTCACAAAATGCTCCTCATTTTACACTGCCAAAAACATAACCTCTGCTCCCTCAAATGCTGCTTCTTTTGTCAAAGTATTACAATATTGAAAAGGGATGGGCCAGCCCCAGCTGACACCCCAGCAACACGAGCTGAATGAACTGCGTGAGGGAGCAGGGCCAATTGCACAGGGGTCACGCAGCCCTTTGCCTCCACCAGGGCTTCCTCCAGTGCAGCATCAGCTCTGCTGCTCACCTCGGAGCCCTCTGAGCTCACAGCACAAAACTCACCCCACACAGTGAGGAGGTTACTGCCCTGACTCTTCCGACAGGCATCTTTCAGACTGCTCTCTGTCTCATATTTTACTCATGAGCTCAACGCCTTGAGCTCATGAAAGTGTGTCTGGAACTATGGGGTAAATAAAAGTTTTGCAGCTATTAGAGCAAAAAAAGTTTGCAGAAATGAGAAAAATAGAATATAAACAAATGAAATTTCCTACTGAATATTTAACAGTGATGCAATTGCACAGATACCATTAAAGGAAGATACAGAAACAAATTGAACTCTCAGAGCTGTGATCAAAGCCTCCATATTAAAAGGCCATATGCAGTTGCTAAATAGATTAGAACATGAATGGTAACTCTTGGGGACATCTCTATTCGATGAAAAAGCAAACATCCCGCACTGAACTGTGAAACAGTTGGATAACTAAGGCTGCTTATGAAAATAAGGGAAAATGTAGAAAAACAAGAAGAAAAAAAGAAAAAAGGAATGCCATGGTAAATTTCTTTACATAAATTCCAATGACTTTCCACATTCTTTCTTTTTTTACTCTCTCTTGAAAGCCATATTTCACTATATTAGATTTCTGGGTTTCTCTCTAACTCATCCAATAATCTCAAGGGGAATTTGGGCAGAACATGAAGACTCTATAATTTCTAGGATAAAAAACTTAATTTAAAATTTTGCTATGCCTCGTAGCAATAATCCAGATGACACCAAGAATGTAGCTTGTGCCGAAAGCATAAGTTTTTTAATCTTTGACATTTTCCCTCCTGTTAATCTTCCAAATTATCTTTTTTTAAAATATTTATCTCAAAAATTTTAAGCCTTCCTGCTGAGTATTTAACTTTTATTTGAGACAGCCCGATAAAACTGAGCATTTTCTATGCAGAAGCTCTTTGATCTGCTGTGTCTCAGTACTTCTATTCAAGTCACTTCATCATCACAGAAGGCAGTTAATGAGTGGCATTACAGTTTATAGCTCACAGACACAATTGAGAGCCATTCCTACACTTTTGCTACTAGTCATTTTAAATAATTCAAGTAACTCTCCAGCAATCATCATTCCAGAAAAGTTTTCTGCAGGCAGACAAAAACTGACCTGTTTCTGCCAACTCCCTGGGTTTGTGTTCACCTTCTCAGGACCTGCCCCAAGCTTTCTATTTGCATTTCCCCCCATGTGAACAGCATGCACCTTGTACAGCACTGAGAACCTTGTATGACATTCTCAGAAAGTGGATTATGAGAGATGACGACAGGTAGACTATGAATATTTACTGAGAAAATAGCAGACTGCATTTTAGAAAGGTTTTGTTCCTCTACTGCCAGCAGAATTTTGACATCCTTACCTTCAATATTGTTGTGTCCTAGCTGAGGGGGAATATTTTCAGTATTTCAGTGTAATATACAGATGGGTTCCACGAACTTAAAGAAACTCCTCCCAGCAACCATCAGCAGTCACAGGACCCACCCTGTGCAAGGTGATGGCCACTAAAGGAGAACAGCCATAATAAATGCAGTATTATGGTGGAACAGGGAAGGGAGCAAAGGAAGAAGGAAGCTTGATGCTCCAGAAATACAACACTGAACGCAGGCCATAGAGCTCCACAGAGTTTCACAGAATACTCCCTAGGAGAGTCAGATTGGAAAAGGCTCTGTCTCAGTCTGCCTAGCTCCAAGGCCTTACCAGCCTGACACTTCCATGAGGGAAGCACAGGGCAATGCTGACCTCACCTGAACAAAATCTTTGAGCAAGCTCAGCGGTCCAAATGTATCACTTATGTGGCCAAACCAGCTCATTACAATTTCTCAAAATGGAAACGGTTACAAAATAAAAGTTATTCTCGGCAACATCTCATCCAAAATTTTACACTTATAACATATTACTAAATGTAAATGAAACATTAAATTTAGTTCTTTCAGTGGGTGACAGAATACATCATTGCTAGTGGTAGAGCTCACCTAACAGATCTTGTTACTGTTGGTCTTCAGTCTAGTTAGATCGGGATAGCAAAGACCTAAATGTGCAAAACTAAAGCCTTATTTCCACACATATTCTGCAGTGTTGACTTTTGAACTCCTTTGAAAATGTGATCCTGAAATAAAAGTAAAAAACCTAGATTTGAACCTTTTAAAACACATTGTCTTGCAAGGCTCAGATTTTGCAGTAAATGTTGTGTATACAACAGCTAACAATGGAAATTACATAATAATAACTCTCTATCAGTCCAGACATAAACTCAAAAGTAACACATGAACTAAGAGCACGTTGAGAACAAAGTAATTTCTATCAATGCTACAACTTGGCTGAACTGAGTCATAAATCTCCAAAATTATGGAGACATACCATTGTAAGTCTTTCTGTGCATCTTTTGCACTAAACTCTAAAAATTGCTCTTTTCATAGCTAGTATGATTTTTTATTTTTTTTAACAAGCTGTGGCCAAAAAACAGTATGTTATTAAAAAAATTCCAATATAAATTTGAGTCTGAGAAGAGATTTGATTGGGGTACACAGGGGGTTTTTTTAGGATCAGATAATTAACTCTATGGACAAGTATGTCAGAAACAGACAAACATTATTAAGTATTTTTTTAAAGACATAATTACCTCCACTCTTCTGTTGAATTATAATCAGAAAAAAAAAACAGATTGCTGCTGCTCTCTAATTGCTAGATTTTGTTTCCTGCTGCTTCAGTAGGCTTTTATCACTTAAAGTATTTGTTAATCGTTTAAGAAATGAAGGGATTCTTTTCTATGTCATAATCTAAGAAAAAATGCATGAGCCTTTTGAAAAGAAACATATATATGTTAGCAAGTGAGGTCTCAAGTATAACAGAAAACTTAGAAATAGCAGAGAAATGTTGCATTAGTATTCTTTATTAGTCAGTATAAAAGAAGAAAAACAGAATGGATTAATGAGGATGTACTAAGCAATAAATACTAGGCATCAGCCCACATTTCACTTGGGGAATCAACCATTTTCCTTTGTTTACAATTCTGCTTTCTCATTTACCTGAAATAACGTTAGTGCCAAACCACCAATCCCAGCTGTTAACAGCTGCCAGAAGGTTGTGTATGATCAATGCTTTATTTTTTTAAATTTTTTTTTAATTCAATGAACTTCTGTATTAGCTAGAGAATAAAAAACAGTTTATTTCTATGGCTTTCTCTGCTAAGATTTCTTTTTCTCAAATAAGATTGAAAATAATGGCTTGTAGATACTCCATGAGTGCTTTATTTTTTAATGCATCACATCACACTGCAATATATGGGGTATCACTCAAATTAAATTTACTCCTGAGAGATGCAATAACTTTCAATCAAACCACAGGTACTCAGCATCCTTCAGAGGCAGGTCTATAATGCTGGATGAATGAATGAGAGAGAGTACAATCAGCTGGACAAGAACAAATTACTATTGCTGGTTGCAAATAGCAACAGGCTTAGAAAAACTATTTTGATTAGCTGAATAACTCATGGGTAATGTGTGATCCCAGCAAAAGACATTTCTGAGAATGCAGTTCTCAGGTGAAATGATGTCTGCTTTCCAGATGCAGATTCAAACGGCACACATTCAGAAAAGCCTGGGTAGTGTCTTAATGTTATTATACTAGGCATCAAGAATAATAAATACCTAGGAAATAATCCTTAGCAAAACGTATGTGGCTGTCCTATTAAGTAGTTTCCCAGCTGCTTCTGACTGGCTGCCTCTCACCCACCATACCTAGATACAGGTAAAGCTGGGAAGTAGGAAAAGTGAAGAGATGTGAAAAGTCAGCATGCAGAACTCACCTCAGGAGAGAAATCCTTTGTGCACCCACATACATGTGCTAGAGCTCTTCACAGCAAACATTCAAATCATCTTTCAGGTGTTCAGGGTCCTTCCAAGAGCAGGATGTGCTTTAGAACCACTCCCCACCACTGACCGTAAGTTTCTCTTCAATGAAGAAACCCTTGGCTATCAAAAGCTTCTGATAACACTGCCTTAGAGTCCAACCCACCTAAAGTGCCTTCTTAACTCCTAAATTGAAAGGGCCTGTTAGTTATTAAGATGCTCACTATTTATGGGTTTGTCTCAGCTGGTCACACTTACAGGACAAATTAAAGCAACTGCAAAAGTTTCAGCTGCAGGAGCTGTGCAGAAATAATATACTTTGAAGTAGTTATTTTCTAAAGCTGAGACAAGGTAATTGAGAGGACTCTGCTTTAAGGAAATGAAGGTATTTTCAGAAAAATTTTCATTCCAAGCTAACACTTAATTGCTCATAAAAACACATGCTCAGTGATTTCACGTTAGACACTTTATAGTTTATGCTCAGACTGTGGCTTTGGATGGTGTTTTAACTGCTTGTGAAAAATATCATTTTTATAGGGTCTGCACCATTATAAACCTTCATATTTGTCCTCTGCTAAGAAAAAAGATCACCATGTCTGCTTAAAGAAATCATCACACTCTCATATAAATCACAACATCTGCAAAATGTAAAATTTCATGGCAATACACAAGGTATCCACAATCAACTGGGGCCATTAATTTAGTGCTGCTTTGTCACATTATCTGTCGCTCCTTTGGATGATCCAAGTGGTTTTGGCTAGTGCCTGGTGGGATATTTCATACTTTTGATATTCTCAACTTTAAAACTGTTTCCTAAATTCTTTTTTGTACCTATTTTTACTCAATTTACATCATCTGTGCTGGGTTAGAAAAAACAGCTCTGATTGGTTTTCTGTGCCAGTTAAATTTTTATTGGCTTGCATTACATATTTGACTACTGCTTTTCTAAACTCTACTAATTTTTTTAGGTCCTTTAGGCCTTAAAATCAATTTTATTTTCTCTGAAAAAGGAAAAGAAAAATGTGTACTTTGTATAACAACAAGTTTATAGATCTAAATGTGAGTCAGAAAAAAAAAAAATTAAGAATTAGACTACATGTGACCTAAAAATACTACTCAGAATTTACATGCTTACTCTTTAGAAGGGTTGCAATCCATATTCCAGCTACAAACATTAGGATCCTTGCAGAAATTTGTATGTATGAGTAATTCTATATGCAAGAGTATTCCATAGAATTTGCTGGAAATACATATTAATGTGTAGAGTTAACAGAGCTACTCAGGAGCGTAATTTACCTATACACATCATTGGTAGCTGGCTAGGAAGATAATGCTACATATTCCAGCCCACATAATGACAACTTGCTCATCTAGCACATATTGTACACTTCAGTACAGTATAGCTGGGTTGCTTTCCAGAAGAAAAAAGGATGTGGGTAATAATAAGTCAGCACAAAATTAACGAGTGTTCCAAGGAGCCATTCATTTCTACTGTTTGGAATTTTGTGCTTGATTACATCTGTGTGGATTTTGGTGGAGGTAGTGGTTATTTTCTCCATAGTAGCTAGTATGGGGCTGTGGTTTTGATTTGTGCTGGAAACAGCATGGATAAAACAGGGATGTTTTTGTTATGGCTGAGCAGGGCTTGCACAGAGCCAAGGCCTCTCCTGTTCCTATCCCACCAGCGAGGGGGCTGGGGGTGCACAAGGAGTTGGGAGGGGACACAGCCAGGGCAGCTGACCCCAACTGACCACGGGAATATTCCATACAATATGACATTGTGCTCAGCATATAAACCTGGTGAAAGAAGGAGGAAAGGGCAGAACTTTGAAGTGATGGTGTTTGTCTTCCCAAGTTAACATTGTATGTGACAGAGCCCTGCTTTCCTGCGGATGGCTGAACACCTGCAGCAGGGAATTAATTCCTTGTCTTGCTTTGCTGGTATGCGAGGTACTGGTATTGCTGGTATTGCCTTTGCTTTACCTATTAAACTGCCTTTATCTCAATCCACGAGTTTTCCCACTTTTTCCCTTCCCATTCTCTCCCCATCCAACTGGGAGGAGGTGAGTGAGTGGCTCTTTCGGGCTGAGTTCCTGGCTGGTGTTAAACCACAGCAACAACGTAACACAGTTACTGCGTCAACACAGACACAGGTTTTTATCAAACCAATTTCTCTAAAAACAAACACAACTCACCTGCCTACAGTAAATCCTGGAGAATTCAGCAGGATGCACCAACAATAAGCTTTTGGAAGACAAAAATGGTCTCTTACTGTGCTGAGGACCTACCTGTGCAAGTAAGCTACCTATTAATGGAGTCTACAGTACAAATAATGAGCAATAAAGGGGGGGAGGAGGAGGGGCAAGATAGCTAAATAAGTTTATCATGAAGAAAACAGTGTGAGAATTGTTTCTCATTGTACTTTCAGAGATATAATATTCTTCTCTGTATCTATATAGTATATAGAGATAGGTATATGCATATTCTCTCTCTAAAATACCATCTTGTATTAAATTGTGTGTGTAGAGTCCAAGGCAATTCACTTTCTGCAAGGTTAATATTTTATACCTCAGTTCATGGTACCCATCCCTGCATTTAATGAGCAAAGCTCACAGAGCTAAAAATATCTCCTTTCATTGTTTATTAGCTCCGTTTAGCTAAAAAATGAGCACCCTCATTTTCCATTGCAGACAAAAGGTATGAGTGTTCAGCACCTACAGAAGGAAGACATGGGGTCTGATTCTTCCTGAATGTATATATGTATGTATGTATTCAATCTGCACCATGCACATAAAACGCATCTAAGAAAACTTGCAGATATTCAGCATGAAGAAATCTGATTGTGCTTACACATTATTTGGTAAGGAATCAGGATTGTGCCTGCAGACCTATTAGCTCAAACAGGTTTTGTGCATGCCTCTGCTGATCTAACATTGAACCCTCCAACGACTGATTTTTTTTATAAATTATTCTGCCAGCAGTTGAATACTGTGTTATTTATGTCCCAGGAGAATGCTGTACCAATTTATCTGAATGTTGTTTTAAAGTAACAGTGATGAGGGAAATCCAACAGCCTTAACCCTTCCATGTTGTAACCCCCACTTAATTTCAACTGTTTGGGATTAAGTGAAAGTAGAGATTATAAAAAATAGAAGTGATCTTATAGACTATGAAGTAACACAACTTTAGCAATTAAAGTGATATTAGTGTGCAATGATCCAACTTTTTTTAAAACTCTAGAACAGCCTATCAACTTGCAAGATACATTTCTTTGCACTTTTAGTATATAGGCATAAAAAATTCTACAGTTTGCCAGGTTTTTCAGGTGAAACTGGGAAACATCTGTAATGTACTGGTTTTGTAGCCTTAGCAAATAGTTGCTGAAATGAGATGTGCAACATATGCCTCTTCAAAAATTCATTCCTTAGTTTCATGTTTCTAGAAATGCTGTAAATTTTACTCACCAGCCCACAGACCAAATCCTGCCTCATGAGCAATAGGTGCACATAGTCAGGCAACACGAATCTGCCAGAGGCACAAATAATGAGTCAGCTTTTTTGCAGTCAATCCATAATTCTGGATTCCAAGGCTTAGGTTATGATACATCATGCTGTATTTTCCCTGATTTAAGCCACTATCATAATATTTGCCCGCATGCAATACTTGCAGTATATTCATCACTCAGCCTATCACTGAACAATTTTCTCGGTGAATTCTCCTGGTGAACAATATCCTTTTTTCTTAATAATATTTTATTACTCACACTGTAAGCATATCCATTGTTCAACATATAGAAATTACTCCTGGTGAACCATTTCATTCCCACTTTTTAAAGAAATGTCAGAACAAAACCTCAAGTAAATCTGACTAGAAGAGAATTTCTGCAAGAGTCACAAAGAGTCTTGGGAACTCCAGACAGCTGTGAAAAGTAAAACATTATTTACTCAACTGGATAGCATTTCTGCCAGTGTTGGGTATGCTACAGTCACATGTCAACAACTACAGTAGTAAAAGTTTTATTTTAACTATATGAATAGATAAATGTAGCAAAATATATTGAAGGATAATTTTTTCCCATGCACCAGTGGGAGGTGGCAAAACAGGGCAGACTGGTACAAGAAAAACATCACAAAACAGTGATCGTACTGGTTAGTGGTAACTTGTTTGGAAAATGTGAAAACAGTCAGCACACATCCGTGCTAATTAAAAATCCTTCAGTTCAGAAGACTCAGGAGGTTGTGGACATTCATGATAAGAAGTTTTACAGAGTCATAATCCCTGGAAACATCTATTGGCACTGTCAGAAAGAGACACACACAGAAGACACCACTAAAAGTCACTTTCAAACCCAACAGCCCTTATGCAGGGATTCAAGGTAAAGATATATTAGAGCTTCCCACAGAAGCTTGTGTAGCATTCGATAAATCATCTCTGAGCTACAGTTCTCCATCCCTTGGGAATGCAAGGCATTAGTATCCCGAGAGGCTTTTGGAAGGATAAATGCCATAAAGATAATGTCATCACTTAGCTATTAGGAAGCAGAACACACCTATATCTTTCCTAGATGTGTGCCCAGAGGACAGCTGGCAGTCTAGATTAGGTTCTTTTCTTCTTTGTAACCTGTGCGCTGACCAGTGTTTTTCCCCCTAGGGAGAATTTCACACAACCTGGATGAAGATGGAGCCCTCATTTCCAGAAGAGCTCTCCTTGGAGTTGTGTATCTTAGCCAGAGCCAGTCTGTTCAGACAAGGCACCGGTACAATCTCCAGGCAAGGGAAGCTGCCAAAAGTGCCTGCAAGTCAAACTTCATGGCTGGCAGCACAGCGAGTGTAGGAGGTAAGTCAGAAAGAGACAAGTGAATACTCATAAGGCTGCAACACAGCTTCTGCTTAAGAAAGCCTTTTCCCCTCCCCACCTTGCTTGGCATCTCAGCTCTGAATCATGCTGCCATGACAGATCGTATGGCTCACTCAAGATGCTCTTTCCTTATGTTGTATCTTTCATATAACAGAGCTGGAGATGACCATAATTATGCACCAGGCCTAGTGTTTCACACATTTAGGGCTGGCTGTGAACACTTTGTGACTTCTTGTGAATATGTCATTCTTATTTCCTCTGCAAAAACCTGTTAACTATAAACACAGTTTGTAAATATGTATTACATACACAGGCATATTATGAAATGAAAGAAAGAAAAAGAGAGAGTGAGGGCTAACAACTTTTAGAATGAAAATAAATTATAGAAATGTGAACTGCTATTTAAGTAACATTATCTTAATCCATTTCATTAAGACCCAACTCTCCCTCTTGGTTATTATGGCCACTTGTCCTTCCCATTTCCCAGTTTACAAGGGAGATGCTGGTGCCCTAGCCATCCTGACACAAGCCCCTGTTGGATGCTGTTTTTAAATAAGTTAAAAGTTCAACATAACTTGTGGGACTCCCACCAGCCCCAGCTCCATGCCCTTCCTAGTTTCTCATCAGCTCCTGCATTTGTCTCTTGGCTGTGTAGCAGAGCAAGACATTGCCTGCCCATATTGAGATGAAGAACAGAAAGGAGGTGTAAACCACCAGCAGTCGCCCCTCTGTGAAGATCCAAGTTAGAGTCCCTGTGGATGGCCTGCAGCCCCTCAGAGGTTTCACCTGGATGTTCCAAGGGGCAAGGCATCATAAGACAGGAGCAGAAATAATTCTGGGAGCAAACCATTATTCTAAAAATAAAGACTATGCAAAAGAAAGAAAAAGAAGAGAGAATGTTAATGAAATTTAAAGCAGATTTCTGGTGCACCAATGAGTCAGTGTTAAGTTATGTTGATGTAATTCATGACAAAAAAACCATTTTTGTCCCCAAGTATAAAAGATCTACCATATCTATAAAAGATCTCAAAAGTAAGATTCAACCTTTAAGTGAGATTGAATTCCATAGTTTAAAGATGCAGTCATATAGGTAGATGACAGTAAAGACAAGAAGGTCATAGTATGAAGTAAGAACAACAAAGATCCAAGATGAACTATCCATGAAAAATAGGTTATGGAATGCAGAAAGTGCCCAGAAAGGAGAATCAGTGAAAGATTTGTTTAAACTTGGTCTTCCACCCAGAGGGAGCCACTGCACTGCCCTCTGCATTGAGACTTTCCTGTAGAACACTTATAAGCTGTAAACCTTCCTCAAAAAAAGCCCTAAGACATGAACAGAATGCCAGCCTTCAAGAAATGTGTGAGGAGTGTCTCCATGCTCTTTCTATAGCCCAGAGAGAATGAGGATACAGCTCTTCTTCTCCCAGGTGTGTGAGAACCACCTGCATGTCCCTTGCAGAAAACTAGGGAAGGGAAAGATCAAGCCTGTCAGTACATTAAATCACCTTGCTCAGATAACAACATTGAATGAGAGAGCATCTGCTCACTGCCCATAGCAGGGAGCAGCTGGCTCTCTCTGCCTTTTTTACCAAGTTCTGCCTGGCAGTGCGTCTTGGACTGCACGTGCCAGGAATATGGTTCTGTTCATTCCCAGAAAGAGCTCCTTCAATCTCATATCTACAAAATTCTCATAGCTGCCGCCTTTTGTATGCCCTGTATCATCTCCTGCTAAAGTTCTGCTTTACATAAATACACTGCTATGAGCAATTGAATTTGGAAAGTAACTATAACCCCCCCCAGAAGATTTTACTTAAGACAAAATCATTAGCTCACTGAAAGTGTTAGAGGTGACCTCTGGCATAAAAAGTTATGTGGCAGTAAAGGGGTTAGTTTCTAAAGATACATTCAAATCCAATGCATGGTAGTAATTCAGAAATTGGCAATCATATTCTAAACCTCTTGCGCAGAATACTGCTATTATTCCTGTGACTATCTCATTCAAGAGGTGAGTTACAGAAATATGAGATCTCTTGAGAGTAGTTATAATATATCTTTACTGACATGTTTTTTAAACAGCAAGAAAAATTCTTCTACAAAAAGGCTTCAAGTCAAAATGTTACTCAAATTCAGATTCAAACTTTTTATTTGTTAGGAAAGACGTACGGTTGTCTCCAGGTGTTTGATGCAACTTGTTCTGAGAAGTGGAAGTAGTGACACTACTCCAGGGGAAACATCTTTGACTCTGGAATTGTTGATCTTAAGATACAGTGTAGTATAAATACACAAAGTCATGTCAATCAGACAGGTACTATTCTAAGATACAAATTACATGCTCATGATACTCCTACAGAGTAGTGCTGTGTAGGCATTGAAAAGAGGATCTGATCAGCAGTATCTGATTTGCAACAGATAAGTTCAATTCATTATGACCCCTGTTTGGGAGCTGAGGTGTCAGCATCTGCATTGAACCCCTGAAAGGGAGCAAGGTTTTCCTGCTTTGTTTGCTCTATGTTGTCACAGTAAGCTCTTTTGTTGTTACAGTAAGCTCTTATGGGTTGTGCTTTATAAACAGTTCCTTCAGCCTTCGAGAACAAAGACAATTTCTATGCTGAAACACATGATCACATTGCATAGCAAAGTAAAAAAATCAGGGGTTACTGCATCGGTTTCTAAATCCGTTCTAGTAAATAGCCTGGAGAACTTTGATCTATAACAGGTCTGTTGGTTTTGCTAACGAAAAAGTCAAACTGTGGAAGCAAAATACACAGCAACTGAGATTCAAGACTCCACAGGTGTTAACATATACCTGTCAACACTGAAAATTATCTCCAAAAATTGTAGGTACCCCTAACAGGAAGTACAAAAAGCTTTGTATGCAGAACAGGAGTTGAAATACAAGCAGAACATAATCCAGTACAAAGGAAATGGGATAAAAGCTGCTTTCTGGCTGTGCATAAAATCAATAGTCAAAATAATAAAATACTTCCCTATTGATCACATGGAAACTATGCCTTTTGCTAATTTTTCTATACCACTGACAGCCCCCCTCAGATGGAGTTTTCCAATTCATAACAGTAGGGCTGAACAAAGAACCAATACAAATTGGTCCTAGAAAGCAAAATGACATTGCAGCTTTCCAGTAAATAGAGATGAAAGGCCAGATTCTGATCCCAGGCAGACGATGCTGGCTTGCATCATCAGGTTTCTAAAGAGCACAATAGCATCTGCTGAGTAGTGAGGAGTGGTTTGTGTCACAATGGCCAAAAACACCCAAGTTCCCAAATGAACAACCTACCAGGAAAGCTGTACTTACAGCTTTCCCCTGCTAGACAATGTTACTTCCCTCTCTTTTGAAAGAAAAAGAATCCAGGGGTACAGAAAGGGAGCTCTGCTATCTTAGATGTGAAGACTGATGAATTTAGACAAGGGACAGACCTGAAACTTTCTCTTATATTAAGAAACTCAGCTCATACAGTAAATCATTATTCATTTCATCCCTGACTAATGGCCAGGTGCCTTAGTGTGCTGAATAAGATTTTGGGCTGCATCTAGTTGAATACTTGCCCAAGCCAAGTTTCTTTCCAATAACAAGTATAAGTCATCCCAAGGAAATTATTACTTGTTTGATATAAAACTTAGAATCTTCCAAGTAGAGAACTGTAAATACTTTCAAATATTAGGTCTTTTAAAGTCATTGGAGTACAAACATATAATGCATGTGATTCATTAAAGACAAGTGCAAACCATTACTCTAACACAGGACCTACCAGGAAATAGAGAATGGAAATAGGGAATTTCCATCGAAACAGAAACACTGTCAAAAGGGATCCACAAAGTTAAAAGGTTCAGGAACTGCCCAGAGTCAACACAGTCATTTCACTTCCCTGTTTCATTTCAGGCCTCCTATTTGTAAAATGGAGCCTCCCACGCACCTCAGAGAGGTTACAGGTCAACCAACACATCCTTGTGTCCTTTTGGCTGCCTAACCTCAAGAAAGAAGCTAACTAGAGAGCATCAAAAGAGAACAAAAACAAAGAAAAAACAAACAAAAAGTAAAAAATCAAAGGTAGAGAAGATAGACCCTTGAAGAAAAATGGGAAAAGCTGAAGTTCAATTTACTGAGTTGGGGAATAAAAAACACATGGTAACGATTTCCAGATATTTAAAAGATAAGTGTTCTTTGTGTTCACTGGTGAATGGAAAATCAGTAGTGGTTTTAAATTAGGAAAATAGAATGTAAGGTAAACACCAGGGGTAAAAAATGTCTATAATTAGAAGGATAATTAGGCAGTAGTATAGAGCAGCGCTTAGGGAAGTGACCCACTTGACTGGGATACTTATAAGAACAGAGTATGCAAACACCTATGAGAAAGTCTCTCAGTAAAACTAAATCTGTCTCTATAGAAGAATGACTAGGATTTCTCAAGTACCCTTCTAACCATATTTACCATGATTATATCATTTTACAATTTGAGTAAAAACTTTCATATTGGCAATATGTAATTGGTAATATACACTTTGAAGATAAGTAATTGTTGTACCTGGGGAAGGATCATATACTCCCGTTCTTAGAAAAATTAGTTGGTTTTTGGGAGAAATGTGAGACAAATAAATCTCTCTCAAAGTGAGTGAAAGCAGTGCTTGCTACTACCCAGAATCCCAGCTTCACATTAAACCAGTCAGAAAACGAGCTATGCAGAGGGAGAAAAACAGGCATATTCACTGTGGACATTCTGTAAATTCAGAGATCTGTCTGCTGTTTGCGGAAGCTGTCATTACACAACCAAAGCCTCAAATGCCAGATGCATAAACACAGGGGGTGGCAGGAGGTCTGACGGGCAGAGATGCACTTCTGTGGTCTAGAAACAAAAATGAGAGAATTTTTAAACAGAAAGCAGTAAAAGGCTGTAAAAGACACAGCAGGGGAGGGAGGAAAAGGAAAGCTTGGATTATTAGGAAAGGAAACTTCTTTCTTTTACTCATTTCTATCATATTAGAATGATTGGGATTTTGTAAGTTATGGTCCTATCAAGAAATCATCCATCTTTCCCTTCCCCTCACAAACAAAAACAATATTCTAAAGGCCAATTACAGTCAAAGCAGTTCAGTCAAGAGAAGTTAGATGATAAACATGACAATGTGCAGCTGAGTACACAAAGCTGACATTGGTGCAAGGCTCTCCATTTGTCTTAGAAGTCAAACACATGACCTTAACAAAAATAGGAGCTCTGCATTTAGCTTCAATTCGTTCAGGTTTTTAAGGACATGAGTAGTTTAACTGAATGCAAGTGTACATTAAAAATTAGGCCTGTACTTATATTTTTGTACTTGGTCATCATGTAATGGGTGAAAAGGGGCTTGGAAATATAGCTTTTAGTTTCACAAAAGCTCTGTTTATCTGTCAGCAATCTGTATTTTTAAGGTTATAAATCTGCAACAAATTCATTACATTATTCTGAAATAAAAGAAAGACTGACACCAGAAAAAAAAATGAGGTGCAGGAGGTGAACATTTGTACAGAATAATGTGCTCACCACAATTTTTTAAATCGCATTTTCTGATATTTGAGTCAGTTTAAACAAGTGATTTCTTTTTCTATGACCCAGCTTCTTCTCCTGTTAATCCTCCTCCAAAGATATAACTCTTCCTCGTGGCAGTTCAGCTCCCTGCCATGCAAATGAACATAAATGTTAGAAACCCATCATTAAGACTACACTGAAAAAGCGACAACAACAGTAAAAACGAGCTGTGAAGAGAAGAGAACTCCATTAAGAAAAATAAAAATTGGATGATTGGAAGTCCTGGGTAGCTCTCTTTTCTCTCTAGCAAATAAGTCATTTAACATGTATAACTCATTTATTCCAGTGCAATATAGAACCACTTAGTTTAAATCAATAGGGTTATTCTCAATTTAAATCCCTGTTAAGAATATAAGAATTTAATTTTTATGTTTACATTTACCTTTCTTATGTATAAGTAATGACCCCTCTTGCACATATTTAGGGTATTTTGGGAGAAAAATAAGTTTTGGAGATGAAAAGTTGAGTCTTGGGTGAGAAAGAAGGAATTTATTTTCATTTTTGTGATTCGTAAAGATGATTTTTATTATGAGGCAGTACACCCATCTTCCTTTAAATAAAGTTAATTATCTTCAGAAGGAAGCTGTGGCCCTCCCATTTTTTCCCACATTCCCTCATCATAAGTCCAAAAAGACCATTTTTAAATTATCAAAAAACAACAACACAGTGGGCAGAGGGTACCAAGTCAGAATCCATTGTTTTAAAGAAAAAGGATCACCGTCACAGTACACTGGTCCAGAGTACAATAATAATTACAATCTGGACACATTGGCAAGGCAGATCCAACAGCATTGACCACATTTCACAGTGCGCAATAAGCAATCAAATAGTTATATAAATAAATAAATGGGCTTTTTTTTAAAAACCCACAACATTTAGGATTATGTACAAAATAATAGATGCATCACTTGCAAGATATTCAATATGCAAAACAAAGAAAAGAGGTGTAAAAGCAAGTGAGTAAATAATGGAGAGGATTGGCCTATTCATTTGGAATAAGAGGGAAGGAATTCTGGACAACGGAAGAAAAGAAAACCGGATAGGCACAAGGCAAAGGAAGTGAGTACAAGAGGATGACAGTGGTAGCAGTGGTGAGAGGTGGAGGGAAGCCTCAGGAAGAAAAAAGAGGGAGCTAGAGGTGAAAGGAGCAGGATCTTGCGGGGGCAGAATAAATATGGCCAGCTGCAGATGAGCACAGGTGCAAACAAACTGCTGCAAGAAAAATCTGCTCAGCTCTCCTCCAGGAAAATGGCCTGTGTTCCCCTCCACCCACACGTGGAGCACAGCAAGAACAAAAGGGAGTGTGTGGCATTGTAAGGACAACTTGCTCATCCAAAGCCAGCAATGAGCACACACAAATTCCTGCAGAATAAGTGCTTTCAAAGCAAACCTAGAAATTCATACCGTTAAGCTGATTTTGACTTTATTTAGCATTTCCATGGCACTCAGCATATTCAAATCGCAGTGCAACCGTGCTCACTGTGCAACAGCAGGTGCAGGGCAAGCAGAGGCTGCAGTGGAGAGCAGAGGACGCTGACTGGGCTGTGCTGCAGCTCCAAACCACAAACACCTTATGTGGGCCCCAGCTCAGCAATTTAAATGCAAGTCTGACCACCACTTTTTTGATGGATGGATAAGCCTTAACTTTTGCATAATCGATATGTCCATTTAATTTGATTTAAGTAACTCTAATTGTAAAAGAGCATCTCTCACTGAAAACACTTGCCACTTCCAACACAGTATTTTTTACTCAGAAACAGCACCAATTATTTTTTTCAGAGGCAGGAGTTCTCTGATTGTTCCAGTCTCATGCCACTACCTACCTTTTCTTATTGGACAAAGTTGTTTTCATAAAGCTAATATCCTGCAACATGTCATTTCATTCATTTCAGTGTCTTTTATCATTTTTATTACCTACCTACCGATTTTTCTGCCAAGACCTTTTCATGATTGATCTGTTACAACTTTAATAGAAACTGTACACTTACAGAAGGCTTGAGGAGGGTCACATTTACTCCCAATGTAATTAAACTGACAACAGTTGCTTTATCCCAAGAAAAATTTGGCCGTGTGCATTCACAATAAATAATGAATTCCAAAATTACTCAATTGTTTCAATATCTCATTTCCCTTCTAGAGAGTTAAAGTCTATATTGAGCCATGTGTCTTGGTCTTGTACACATCCTTTGTTTCAGGAGATAGCAACAATAATTACATCAGTAATTACATCTAGGTTAGTTAATTGGATTTAAAATATTCTGATCATGAATGTAGATGGGACCCAGTTTTGAATTACAGGTAAGTTGAATTGCTGGCATGGTAGATATGCCAGAAACATTTGTTCACTAAATCACTCATCTGCATTTCATTCATTACCTATTGTTACAAAGGCAACAAAAATCCTAAGAATCTCAAGTTATTTATCTTTCCTTCTATGCCTACCTTATCACACTCTTCTGTTTCTTATGTACTGTGTGTGCTCTTACCACCTCTCCTTTTCACCTCCAGTACATGAGAGGATGGTTTATTTCACCATTTCAGAATTAAGTAATAGGCTTTCCTCTAACTCATGTCTTGTATTCACCTTCCCACCTTTTTATCATCTCCTGTCTGCTCCTCATAATCACTGTTCTCTTTTCTTTTGTGGAAACTTGACATGACTGCCCAACTTTGAATCTACAAACTGGTTTCCACCTGAAAGTCTTAACATTGCCAATTTCTCTTCATTGTGTTATTTAATGTTAGGACTGGCCCCTGGGATTTTCCTGAGAGAAATGACTCTGTGACTAAGTTTTTTGACAAATGTGAGCTGTGAGAGGAAACATTTGAAAGGACAAAGGGAACTCTATCCTTCATAGCAGCAAGAAAATCAAAGCAGCTGTAAACTCTGCCTGGTTGTCAATATTTAAGAAATCTTTTATCCATTTAAAAGGCAGATCTGGGTACAGATCTCCTAGGTCATACTTGGAGATTGTATGGATAAATTTTAGGCTGTACATCATTTCTTATGTGGGCATCAGCTATTTAAATATTGAGGAACCTTACTAATGGAAGAACTTAACAAGGAAAATAACCTGATATGACCATGGGCATAGCAAGCACCAGCATCATGCTGGATTACAGTGCTGAAGCACCTCATCCAACTCATATCACATTATGAAAAGGATATTTTTTGTGGTCCTAAGTTAGTCAGACCTTAAAGAGATGTACACCATGGCATGGTAAGTAGTCAGCAGGCAGCTGTTCTCCCATCAAACAGACTTTATTCCTCCAGCAAAAACAGCTGATATGATGCTTTCTTGGCCTCCAAAGGCACTGAAGGGATGACGGTACTGGATTTTCTTGTCCAGCTTTTGGCCATGGGAGGAGGAGCTACAGGGATGCCTTCTGTCAGAAGGCCAATGCCACAGAACAGAGCCAATGCCAGTTGGTTCCAAGATGAACCCACTGCTGGCTAAGGCTGAGACGATCAGCCATGGTAGAAATGCCTCTGTGATAACAAATTTAAGAGGGAGAAAAGAAGTTACTGTGCTGAAGAATTTGCATCCAGAGAAGAGAGGTGTAAGAATACGAGAGAAGCAACAGTTCAGACCCCAAGGTCAGTCAGAAGGAGGGAGAGGAGGTGCTGCAGGTATTGAAGCTGGGATTGGAAGCTGCAAATCTGTGGGAGGCCCATGCTGGAGTAGAGTCCCGGCAGGGACCTGCAGACACATGGAGAGGGGAGCTCAGACTGGAGCAGTTTTCCTGGTAGGACTTGCGCCACTTTGGAGGACCCACAGTGGAGAGGCCTGTTCTTGAAGGACTGCACCCCATGGAAAGGAATTCACATTGGAACAATTCATGAAGAACTGTAGCCCACGAGAAGGACTCATGCTGGAGAAGTTCGTGAAGGAGCGTCCTCACAAACAGTGTGGGAGGGACCCCACTCTGGTGATGGGGAAGAACTCCTCTCCATGGGCAACAGCAGGAACATGTGATGAACTGACCATAACCCCTATTCCCATCTCCCTGTGCCACTGGGGGAAGAGAGAGAGCCCAGAAAAGAGAGCGAAGGTGTTTTTAAAATTTGTTTTACTTCTCATTATCCTGCTGTGATTTTCCTTGGTAAAAAATTCAATTAGCTTCCCCAGGCTGAATCTGTTTTGTCCATGACAATGATCAGTGACTGATCTCTCTCTGTCCTTAGCTCATGAGCTTTTCATTATATTTTTGGTCCCATGTCCAGTTGTGGAGGGGAGTGATAGAGAGGCTATGGTGGGTACCTGGCATCCAGCCTGGGTCAACCCATCACAATATTGTAAGTAACCTGTGTCCTCCATGATAACCCAATACAAAAATGTCAGCTCTGAGAGTGTTTTGGTTTATGTCAATTTGCATTTTTAAGATGCCAAGAAAAAGTGATTATTTTAGTTATGAAAAATGTCCTGCAAATGTCCTCTAGAATCTGGAGCTGGAAAAACGCAGAAAGGCAGACCATCCTCTGCAAAACTATTTGCTGAAAGGTAACAGAAATATAAGTATGTAAAATTTCCTGGTTTAAGCAATCTCCATGCAAGCAGAAGGGGGATAGCACCTCACGGTCATCATAAGCTAAATTGTGCCAGTTTTTATCAAACAACAAAACCACCGACCTCTGCACAAAGTATGGCTCACAAATAGCAAGCCCAGTCCTCAGGTAAGCTGTGTGGTGAATCACTGCAGGCAGACCAGAGGCTGAACTTTCTTGCATAAGCCACCTGCCAACTAATACTGAGGAACAACAGTAAAATATAACATATGTTTGTAAGCAATTTGCCCATGGGGAAAAGAAATGCTGTTCAGGGAATAAATAAGTACTCTGATGCAAATACTGTACCTCGTTATTTCTTTGCCTCATGACTTGCTTTGGTCACACACACTGAAAACACTTTGGCTTTAATATCTCTAGCCCGTGGGGAAAGACAGTTATTATTTTCAATTTCCTTCCCTTTCCCTCAATTGCACATCCACATTTAGGGTTTCAATTCTACTTCACTCTTTATCTTCCAGCAAGTTCTGTTGTTTTGGTCTTTTTTTAATGGAAAGTTGTGGGGGACAGGAGAAATTGCACCAGGACCCACATTCCATGACCACAGGTTCTGCAAACTTGCAGGTATGTAGCACAGCAAAGTGTTCACTTCTCCACTGCATCTGTCCAACAGCAAAAATTAATCCATCCCTTTTATCCCTTGGAAAACTACCGTGGAGCATTGCAATCTGCAATCTCGTCTACCACACTGGGGACCTTTTCTTCCCGGTCTGGATTAGGGAGCGATACAATGTCCCCATCTGTTTAACGTGGTTCTAATTAATATGCTGTCAGCCCCCCTGAAGCCGCTCGGTTATTAAGCGGCTAACGTGAACGTGCGGCTAATTACGGAGCGCGTGGGCGCACTCGCGCAGGTGTGTCCCGGCGCGCGAGTGGATCCGCGCCTGCCCGCGGTGTGCCAGCCAGGGATGCTCGCCGAGCGCAAAGCTGGGACACGAGGCTTCCCTGGAGTCCTCCAGTCACACTCCGCCGCTTGCTCGTTCCTCCTCTGGAGCCGGCGCGGCAACAGGGACACTTCTCTGTGGTAAGTTTTCAGATTTGTCATGTCTGTGCCCACTGATGTAGAAACTACGAGAGTGGCACCAGGAGCAATGATGGAAGGATAATTAAAAAATAATTAACAAGAATAATTTGCAGGGGGCCAAGGGACAAGAGCTTTTATTTCATCAGCTGGTGTAAGTGATTAAATAGGTACACAGCACTGCTGTAGAAGTATCCCTTTTCCTAAATCGAGAGGAGGGATGGCGTACAGGGAACAATTACCAATTAGTTTCTTTCTTTTGTTCTTTTGTCAGACTGACTAGCTTGCATGACCAAGTAGTTTACTCCAAAACAAGCAGTTAACAAATCACCTACCCCCACTGCGAAGAGTAGCTCCGGCAGCGTGATGGTATCTGATGGAGAACACAGCTGCACAGATAAAAGGAAAGGGAAGCAGCAGAACAATAGACTCTCTGCACTTCGATGCCACTGGATGGGGGCTATGACGGGAGGAGGGGAGGAAGCCTCACTGCATCTCCCATCAGCTATCACAGTGCTCCTCTCATCCGAAATACTTTATTGCTTTATAAGAAAGGAGAACAAAAAGAAAGAGCTCCCTCGTGATATTTTGTGGTTTGTTTTGGTATCTGAAGCTAAGATAACATCTCTAAGAGATGCACACTGTAAGACTTGCTTTCAGCCAGGCACAGCTTCCTAGCAGCTGAACATCTTCCCCCCAGCAAAAGAAGCTTCCCTGCAGCTGGTCAAGGTTGTTGCACTCTGCATAGTACTAGAAGGTGTCCAGTTGAGAGTAAATCCCACGTTAAGAGAAACAATCCCCGTGATCTTGTGCGTTCCTCTGAAAATAATCCAGCATCTTTCATTTGAACACTTTGGCTTTTGCTCCTTCTTTCTTGCAAGTCTTTGAACTCCACAGCAGTTCCTGCCTGTGGACAGGACCCTGCTGTCAACCTTGCCATGGACAGGACCTGAGTTTTCTGGTTTAGATTAACAATCAAGAGGGCAGCTTTTTTTTCCCAGGGTAGTTTCAAGCCCTAAATCTACTGTTTTCTTTTCAACGTACATTGATCTCGGGGATTTTTTGGGCTTTTTTTTTCCTTTTTTCCTGCAGCTCCCTGTTCTTGACATTCCCTTGTATTTGGCTTCTGCTAGAAATGTGATCAAAATGGTACCAGCAGCTAAATGATCCACTGGAATAAGAAGTAGCATAAAACATACAGCAAGCCTGAGAAGCAGCCTTCTGTTATTAAAATACCTCAAAATGAAAGATTTAAATACCAGGTCAGCATCCGAGCTGCAGATTTTATGCCAGATTTCCAGGCCAGTACAGCATGAATACATTTCTGGGAAGTATCCAAGCCTTTGAATACTTTTCTAGACCTTTCAAGTTCACCAAGCATTAATGACTGTATGAAAAATGCAAATTAAGTACCATATGTGAATTCAAAATCAAAGCCTTATAAAGAACAATGTGGAAATGTATATTCCAGATGCATTTCTGCTTGGAAGCTAAAAGAAAAGCAGCTTTCAGGATTTTGCCAGGTTTCCCCATTGTAATTCTATCCTCTCTTTTGAGCAGCCCTCTATGTAAATGATGATAGGGCAGTTAAGCACAGTGATTGTTAAATGCTTTCTACTGTTCCATGGGGTTTTTATCAGAGGTTTTCAAATCCAGCATCTTTATCTGTACTGCCTTTCAGTCAGTACCTGCTTCTCACCAGTCCTAACAAATATCTCTTCTGTAAGTTTGATCATCCTGCTGTCACAAGTATTATACAATATAAAAGTCAGGCTTCTAGCTGCAGGGAAATGGATCTACTCACGTGCCAGATGCATATTCATTTATTGCACTCAGTAGTGTTGTCTTCAGTTCAGGGAGTACAAACAAGTTTCCAGGCACTGCACCAAGGGCCAAGGTCTTGCCTGCACTAGGATGGAGAGTCTTACAATCAAAGCAAGTTTTCCCCAGTGCCCCTACAGCACAGCACATTCCAGTGACACAAATTACCATCAAGTACTCAAGAGCGATCACATCTCTCCTGCAGATTGAGCTTGACCCAAGCAAGGTTAATTGTCATGTTAGTCTCTGTACACATAGGCTTCATAGTAACAAGCATTTCTGAAGGAAAACATGAAGCTCCAGAAGTCGTTATTTTCCATGTTATCTGTGTTGTTTTAAAGATACTGAATTTCTTTTTCTATTTTTATTTTTCTGCAATCGCCAAAGTCTTTTCTACACAAAGGAAATTCTCGTATCATCTCAGCATCACCCTCTATGTCCTGCTTACAAACATGCATAACTCTTCACATTAGGACCCTGCCAGAATAAATTGGAGTCCATAGATGTTAGGGAAAAATGGGACATTGTCAAATATCAGCAAACACTACAAAGCCATTTCCCAAAGCAAAGCTCCAAAGTCATCCTTTTATTCATATGCATCTATAAAATTCCCTGAAGTGTGCAGTACTTTGACAGAGGCTTGCACAGCGCTATCTCCCCTGGCACAAGACACTCTTGCTCTGCCTCAGAACGTGGAGTAGGCTACAGTACATTTAGCTTCCTTACCTCCTTTCACCCCTTTATCCTGAAAGGCCACATGCATACTGGAAAAATACCAAGAGCTGTTTACTCAAAACAAGTTTTTAAGATTTTCCGTTTTCTCTTGTTCTCTGCTTGGTAAAATATGTCAAAACGTAGCTCAAAGAAGCTAAAGAGCTGGCTGCTGCAGATGGAATTTCTCAGATGTTAATGTAGCATTCATAGGTAATGGTGGAGTATCTATCTACAAATATCTTGTGAAACACCAATCAGTTAACTTGCAGACTCAGTGGCACCACGCACTGAAGAGGGAGGTAGATGTCTAAACACAGGTGGGCATTTTAAAACTTGTACTAAATTAATTGTAGGCTTGACCTCTCCACTAAAAGTGGAATATCATACCACTTTTAAAATTAATTGTTCCTGAATGTTGGAATACTTTGTTTTGACATTTTGCTTTAGAAACTTGAAAGCTTTCCTAAAATAGTTTAAACTGAGACAACAGCAAGAAAACCATTTTATTCTTGGACAAATTAAACTTCTAAAGGAGGGAGGGGTGTGAAACCAGATGTTACAAAGAATTCTTTCCATGGTTTTGATTCAGTCAGTGAAAAACTCTGTTCATGTCTGTCTTAACTCCTGAGTACGACAGATCATTCCTATCTCCCACAAAAATCTCAGCGCTATCATAAGGGCTCAGTGCAAAAAACCACATAAGATGAAGGTCAGCTACTAAGAAGAAAATATGAGTTAGCTGGAAATTGCTTTAGACTGGAAGGTAAAGTTTTCTCATTCATTAAAGAGCTGATGTTAAAGAACAGTTTTCCCAAAGGAAAAGAGAAGAAAACCTAGCAACTTTCACGTGGATTTTGCAACTTGATTGTGCATAACACAAGAATCGCTGCTCCTTCTGTCCTCCATGAGAGTCACCATTTACAATAATAATTTCAGAAGCTGTGGAAGGAAAACTCATAAAGCACTGTATATACATCCTGTAGCTGGATCTCTGTGCGCACAGGCAGAAAACGACTGAAGGCAAAATAATTTGCTTCGTTGGACTGAGCACAGTCATTCTCAGCAGAGGAATAATCCTGAAGGAAAGGAAATCAAAGTAGTCAGGTGCTATTGAATAAAAGCATTTAGAAGCAAAGCATTGATAGTATGGTAAATGGCTTGAGCTCTGCCATGGTAGGGCTTTTTGCTAGAGCAAGGACTGTCAGGTATTGTATAAAAGTCCCTAGTCTGCTCAAGGACCCCAGGAGATCTACAGCAAAATAAGAAGTAGCGGAATAAAACTTGAGCTGGAAGTTACTGTGAAAACTTTAAATTTTGCTGGTAAAACACCCAAAGCTCTCACCTGTCCTATTGGTAAGGGGCAATCCTCATGAAAATGTAGCTGTGAACCCAGAATCCAAGGCAAATTTTCTCAAAAAAAAAAAAAAAAAAAAAAAAAGAGTCCTGGTGAGGGGTGAACCAGAGGAAGTGTTGACACCTGGAGATATTTTCACTCATCTCACAAGCATGACACATTGGGCAAAGCTTTCGGCTAATGCTAACAAATGGAAACAAGTAAATCTCTCAGGCTTTTTATTCTGCAAGAGTTTCTTCCTAATTTTCCACTGGCTCAGACCCTCCAGCTTCACCAGGCCAGTGCTGTAGCATATTTTTCTGATATCATCTAGAGTGACTGCACTATTTCCATACAAAATACCAAATGAAGTTTCTGAAGTGGGAACACTTTTTCCTCCAAGGAATAGTGTCATATCTCCCATCTGTTTTCAGAGGCAGACAAATATTTATCAGATGATAACCTATCGTGACTATCCAGATGACACATACTCAGTCCAATAACCTAAAGTGAAACCCTCTGTTTTTTATTACTTTCTAGCACATCTGTTCCTCTAACAGAATTGCTTATAATGCCGACAAAACTGGAAAGGCTATATATAAAGAGAAAAGGCCACAGCTATCATGTATTGTAAGGGTGCTCCTTATGGTTTTTTACACAAGGCGTGACCACCTCAGCAGTCCAGAAGTTGCACTTCACTTGTATTTGGTTCTTTGAAAGAAGTCAGTGACAATTTTAATGAAATTACCTTTGTCTTCAGATCACACGGATACATAAAATCAGAATCATAGAATGGCTTGGGCTGGGAGGGACTTTAAAGATCATTTAGTTCCAAACTCTCTGCCATGGGCAGGGACACCTCCCACTAGACCAAGTTGCTCAAAGCCTCTCTCAACCTGGCCTTGAATACCTGTTTATCCAATTCCTGATGCTACTATGAGAATCCCCGCACTGTGCTTTTCATCATCCTTAACAGCATAAGTACAAGAGGAAAAACATATATCTTACTCACAGCTGGTACAAGATAAACCAAGATAAACAAGAGAGAAAACTAACACACTGCCATATTTTAGATACACAGTACAGGAGACAGCACCCTAGAGAATCATGTTAAAGTGACTGTACAGTTAGATGTAGTCAGATGTGCAGTGGCCTTTCACTGATAATGCATGACATCATATAGAATAAGAAATAGAAAAACAATTTGGAACTTTATGTTTTTCTTTGTGCAGACACCATTGAGAAAATAGCCAATGGTGATATAAAAAGGGCCATATTGACCCCTTTTCCCTTTTGGCAGTTGGGCTGGCAATAACTGTCTCTTTTTATTAATATTGTTTTTATCTAGAGCCGTAATGACCATCCTACATAGGTGAAATGAAAGACATTTGTTTTATGCCTAGCACCTCAGTGGGAAAAAAAAATTCAATGTAGTGCTCTAATTTGCTAAATAACTTTTTGCTGTCGAGGAGAAACAGCCCTCAAGGGCCAGACACCTCACCTGGCCTGCTCAGAAGCTAATTACAAATCACTGTGCCTGAGAGGGGGGGGTCTCAGCACAGAACAAGCAGCAGTCTGCAGCTCTCTGTGCTAACATGATCAGCAATGAGGACATCGATTACAGAAGTTCCTTGAGGAGAGCCTAAGTCTTTCGTAAAGCATTAATCAGAGTTTGCATAAAAGGTAACAGGAACTGTGGAACAGCACAGGCAAGCCCAAGCAAGCTGACAGATATTGTGCCTGCCTGGGTGAGCTCACCCTGTTGGGATCAGAACTGAGACACTATCATCTCCAGGCACCAGCAGCAATGTTTAAACATTAGAACAGAGCTTAAAAACCAGTTCCTTTCCAGTCACTCCCTCCTAGAGGAACAGAGAAATCTTGCAGATGGACTGGTTTATCTCAGAAGTGCTGAAGTTGGGGAGTTAGAGGAAGCTAAGAGAG
Organism: Acanthiza pusilla; assembly: GCA_036630365.1. Classification (NCBI taxonomy): domain Eukaryota; kingdom Metazoa; phylum Chordata; class Aves; order Passeriformes; family Acanthizidae; genus Acanthiza; species Acanthiza pusilla. The sequence continues at coordinate 29,997,264 of JAXCHO010000023.1, forward strand.
ACTTCTGAAACAGCAGCTCCTTAAGTCTGCTGAGGGTGGTAAATGCAAGCAAAACACCTCCAAAACAATTAAACACATTGAGGAATGCTACTGGTACAATCAAATTTATTATTCTTAATTTCTTTCTTTGGAAGCCCAACTCTGCTTACAAGAAAACCCTGTAAAAATTCATTTGAGAAGTTGATGCATATGCAGATCTTACACTGGAATTTTATCCTTTTTCGCCTGAGATATCAGAAAACAGTGGCTTTTCTAGCTTCATCCACTACATAAATCCTAAGAAGAATGATGTTTTTCTTGAGGTTTGGTCTTTCAAATCCATAGACTCAGGTTTTGTCCTTTATGTTTTTCTGTCACTCCTGAATATTTTTGTTTATTTTATCTTCATTTTCAATAAAAGACCCAAATTATATATTTTTCCCCTTCTGGCTGGATAGCAGGATGACTTATGTAGGTCCTTTTTCATCAGAAGAGCTTGCAGAATTTATTCCTTCATCTTTTTACCACAGCAATATCACCTCTCCATATTGTGTTATTACCACTAAATGATAAACAACTCCAAACAATATTTTTCAGAATAATTTGTGCCTAACAATGAGTGCCAATGAGTGCCTCTCACTCATATCATCTTATATTACAAAAAAAAAAAAAATGTTTTTATCTGTCCTCAGTCATTCACTCATCTCAGACTTTTCTTATAAGGTAAATTGTTCCAGCTACTATGGGCATTTGCAGATAATTTCTGGTTGGGATAGAAGTACTTTCCAATAGTTTATGTAATTTTTCACTTATAATTTACAATCTAAGATATACAAGTAAGAAAGCATATTTTGAAACTCCAATTATTATTATTCCAATGATCTATGGCTCAAACTTTTAGAAAGAAGCTACCAAAGTAAATGAAAATCTGACAAAAAATTTTAATGAAGCTGTCATTCCACAGAGGTTTGAGATTCAATATTATCTAAAATTTTAAAACAATTTTATTGCCCTAGTGCTTATAATGAGCAACTCCATTCTTATTGTTGCACTGGGCATTTCAGCAAGATTTGACCTCATAGCAGTGGAAAAGGAAATAAGGTTGTCCAGAGGTAGATATGTGGTAGAAACAAAACCAGAAAAGCAACAGTTGGTTAGGGTGATGGAAGGTCTAGCAGGAAAAGCTGTTTATTAAAACTCATCCTGGAGGTGACAATACTGAGGGCGGCAAAAAAAATTGTCAGTGTGCCATTCACAAGGGCTGCAGCAATGCAACAGAAGTATCAGACAGTAGTGACCAGGAATGAAGGTGGAAGTCAGGCATGCATGCTGGTAAATAATACTAATAATAATACAGGATAAAAATTGACAAGTCATGAGGAAAATATATTAATAAATTATTCCACTCAGATAGAAGTATGTATGATATTTTGAATTGGCAACGTAAGATTTTAATTAAATTATAGGTGTTTGACTCTAGTTGTTTCCTATAACACTGTAAAATTCTGTATTAAAAAACTAAGCCTTTTTTTCCTGATATATATCTGTGCACACAAATAAACTGCTGGAACAGCATGGAAAATTTACACCAAGGTGCTTCTCTTTGTTTTTTAATGGACTGTAAATTTTCCTTAATAGACTGTAAATTTCTGTTGTATAGATTGTTTGTATGCATGAAAAAGCATCTAGGTCGGGGCATAAGAAACAAATCTCAGGTGGATAGAGAAGGAAGCAGGACAGCTCAATAAAATTAAGCTACTATAACGTGACTTTTCTCATCTTCACCATACCAACCATTTACTATCCCCATGCTCCCTGTAGGGTGAGTAACGTAGAAAAAAGGCTAAAGGGGCTGCCTGTATCTACAAAGAAATCAGCAGTGACTGAATTAAAAGGCAGGACTGTTCCAAGTTTTTTAAAACCCATGCTGCCATCAGCACATACATTTCCCTGCAAAACTGCACAAACTGAACGCTCATGGGTTTTGCTGCATTAGCAACTTAATCTCCTCAACCTTTCACTTGTTGGCCTGAACCCTCTTAATTAAGATTCAAGAGGACCATAGTGGCGGCTGCTCAGGGTCACTGGGTAGCCCTGCAGCAAACCCTGGTGCTCTGAGGAGGGACCTTGGGTCAGGTGCTCTGCTCATTAGGGAGTCAGGAGGGTCCGTGTGTGCTGCCAGACACACAGGTCATGGATTTCCACAGCCCCTCTCTGACCTGGGGCACAAAATCTTGGGAGGCAAACTGCTTATGGGTTCTGCCACTTGAGGGGAATGAGGGGGGAGTGTATGTTTTGTGTCAGACCTGAAGGTTCATACCCCACAAGGGTTTCCCGGTCAATTATTTCACTCTGAAAGGTGTTTCGACTGGTTAGGGCCTGACACTGTTCACCCACATACACAGGAAAAACAGGATCTTCCTAAAACCAGCTGTCTGTCTGTGTGTTTACACAGCAGGGAGGGTGTATATGCCAAAATAAATAAGATTCTTACCCTTGACATTGTGAAAGAAATTCGTCAAAAGAGAGATCAATAGGAATTTGTTACAAATGCGTGATAGGATGATTTTCAAATCAGGATAAGTTTTTACAGGGAGTTAACTCTGAAAAACAAATATGTAATGAGAAATACCAAGTTATCTTTGTTATGTGGGAGGAAGGTTTCACATTAAGGATTTTCTCTAAATATTTTTAAGTTGTGCAGTGACTAATATTAAAGTACCAAAGTGACAGCTTAAGTCTTATATTAGCACATCAGCAAGCAGAGGCAGTGTATAAGTATGATTGCTGGGATGCTTGAGGATATTTAGAGGCTGACTGAGGTTGCAATACAGCTTTAATGAATATACGCAGCAAGACATTCTAGTATCCAAAAATTGTAAATGAGAACAAAATTTATGCCCAGACCAGTATAAAACAGGGCTCACTTTGCTTCATCTTTGAGGCCAGTCTGGTTAGGAGATAGCCATGGTTTAGCTTCCAATCTCTTAGCCATTTCAAAGGTAATACTGCACCTACTTTGCTTTTCAAATGACAGCTCTGCTTGGTGACCTTATGTGTCGAGGATTAAGACAAAGTGGATATAGTCTCCTGTAGAAATTGCAAAAATCAGCTTCCCTTCTCCTTTCTCACGTTCTACATGTAAGCAATAATCAGTCTCACAGCATATAACAATTTAGAACAGTATTTTACAGAAACTTGATTAAAATTACACAAGTTGGGAGGAGGGGGAAGATGAGAAGAAAATGAATTTGCAATTGCCAGAGGAAAACTCATTAACCTCGGTAGGCTTGTTAGGAAGTTGGTTTTTTATGCATCCAGGCACTTCTTTTGATGTCCAGTGTATCCAGAAGCTCTGTTTCCCTGGTCACTACAGCTGACAGCTACAGGAGAGAGAAAGAGCTCCCATCCAGGCAGGCTCTGAATGTTACATTTGCAAAAAAATGTGAGAGGAGACAAGAAAGGGAAAAAGATAAGGAAAGAGAGGAATGGAGAGAGGAAACTTCCTAGAAAAACACCTCATCTTAATAAGAAGTTAAAACATGTGTGGGGCTTTCAGCCAGACAAGGAACCTGGGAAATTCTCAAGTGACAAGAAATAAAGACTGTTGGTGTTTTTTAATTGAGCAGCAAATCCTCTTCTGAAGCTCTTCAGTGACATTCAACATTCACCATATTAACACCTCAACACTTAAAAAAATTCTTATGCATTTAAATTTTCTTCCTGATTTCATTAGTCAAGGACCACATTGGATAAAACTGTTTCAAGTACCGACAACAGAACACAGAAACAAAAGTGATGCCTAGGGAGGGATGGGGCTGGAAGAAGAACATGGCACCTCAAAGATATTAAGGTTGAACCAGAAGCTCCCCTCCCGACAGTTTGCCCAGTCTTGGCTCAGGAATGGGTTACAAACTCAGGTGAGGTGCCCAAGCCTGTGAGGAGGCTGGGGAATTGCTGCCTGAAGGGGAAAAGCAAAGCAGGAAGAGTGAAGTTCATGAGGATTACACTGCAAGTTCTTATCACCAGGAGCAGCACCAGGCTGCCTTCAGGAGAAGCAGCAGCCATGCCTGAGTCTGTTCTCACTTCCCAGTTTCTCCTATGAAGAATGGTGAAAAAAAGAAGGTACACATTTCTTACAAGGAAAATATGTGACAATGAAGAAAAAAGCTACCCTGCAGAGTATCTTTTTTTTTTTTTCTTTTTTTTTTTCTCTCACTCTTTTTCTTGGTCAGTAGCTTGGTTTTGGCCAAACCACCACCAAACCACTTCACTCATTTTGGAGTACATTGGCAAGCTCTCACCCTTCAGAGACATTAGATCAGAACAAGGATCAGTCCTATCCACTTAGCGAAATACAAGATTTTTTTCCTCAGACCATTGCCCAGTTCCTTTCTTTTATCCTTTTCAAACCACAGATTCCTTTTCCTTGTCCCCTGTGAACTGAGAAAACAACCTTCTAGAAGGTATTCTTGATTTCAATTTAAAAAAAAAAAAAAAAAATCAAACACCAAAAAACCCCTGGGGCAGTTTAGGTAAATTACTTTTCCTACCTTATTCAGCTTTAACAGGCTTAGGTTTCAACCAAAACTTACAAATTGTGAAGCTCTAAACTTGACATTTTGTTTTGAGGGAAATGACACATACCAAAAATTCAGAAATAATGGATAATCATCTATTTTATTCATAAACCATAATGAAAATGATTATAAAAAGTAATTCAAGATGTAATGAAGGCTGATACACACAAAGATATAATCCCTGGCTCAAGAAAACCCTAAACTTCAGAACACAAGAAACTCGGGAGAATTCTAGGGAAAATAATTTTTTCTGTTGTCATAAACTTCCTCATATGGCTTCTTCAGGCCAGTTTTGTAGTCAGGATACCAAGCTGGGTGGACAGCTGCTCTGACCCAGTTCAACCACCCTTATCTTCCTAAAACACATCAAACATCTGATAAAGTCTGACAGTACCAAATCTCACATGGTCTGCAGTTAGTCATTAACTAAACTTTGGGCGTTACCAGCCAAGCCTGGTTTTGATTGTTACATTATTTGCACCACAGCCAGCTTGTCTATATACATTCCAGTTAGTGGCACAATAAAATGTTATGAAAAGCAGCATAAAGCGGGAGGGGATGCCAATCCCAGCAGCAGGGACACGGTCACGCGGTCCCTGTGCACACAGGGAGGCCTGGCACAGTCCATGGGGCTCCAACCCTCTATTTACTAAAGTCAGGCTCTGTGTCACATCACAGAGGGTCACCACTCCACCAGGGAACCTTGTGCACACACAGCCTTGCTATTACAAACAAGCTGGAACTTCGGTTTGCCCAGTGTTCTGCTGCCTTCTGTAAATAAATGCCGTGTGACCTGCCCATCTCGAGCCTCCAGCTTCCTTGTCATAAAACAGACATTCTGCACACTTCGGCTGCAGAATTACATCGTCAGTTTTGATAATAAAGCAGCTGCTGAATTCAAATCTGCTTCTGGAAAGCCAGCTGAACTCTAAAGGAATTGCAGTAGATATTAAAAGCTCAGAAGTGAAAAAAAGTGCAAAAAAATTAAAGTATATGGAAGACATGCTTTCAAGCTTTCACAGAAAGACTGGAAAAATATTTGTTTGAAAAAGAAGTAAAATAAAAGGAAAATCTTTTCTAATAAGAAATATACTTTTTGTCTTTATTGGACTGTCACTGTAGCACTTTGGACAGTGCAAACAGAAAGAGCTTCATGATTTCCCGCATCTCATAAGAAATATGAGAAAAAGACCTGTCAAAACTTAGAGTTCTTTTTGTGCAGCTAAACACTAGCTTTGCCATTATATTCAGGTTTAATGGAGAATTAGAAATGAGTGTATTCTGGTTTTTTATCCCATGCCTCCATTTCTATCATGAACATCCATTACACCAGGATATCTGCTTCCATCTGAAATGCCCTGCTGTATTGGATTGTGGTCTGCTTTGTTACACAGCACTAAGAGGTTCATTTCACATTATGCCGTGGCTCTCCAGGGGAGCCGCAGTAAGACCAGTGTGAAATACCTTTAAAAATATATGCTATAAATGTGTTAAATAACAACAGTCAAGAGCAAATTTCATTTTAAGAGCTTTTATTTCACATTGTACTGTTATACATGCTGTCTGGTTTCAGTGTACAGTTTAATTCTATACCCAGCGCTGTCTTGACCTCAAAGGCTTTCTTGGCAATGTAAGCAAGAATCCATATCCAGTACTCACTTTTCTATCCATATGCCTCACGGACTTGCTCTGGATGCATCATGCAATCCCCTGTAGGTAAATATTTCTGCCTCATAGGTGCACACAGCCATTAGATATTCCTGAAAAAATGTAATTACATGCATGTATGTGTAGCCACATATGTGCACATGTGCAGCTGTGTGTCAGTTTATTCGGCATCAATATCCTAATGCCCTTCTACCTCTGACAAGTTGATGCTCCAATATTGTAATCCTCTTGACCATCCTGACATTTTTGACAGCAGCAGCAAGAGTCACTTTGGCACTGCACTCATACTTGCCCAACATCCCAGTGTCCCTGCTCTCCACCTCTGATGGATATTGTTCCCAGTTTAGCCCTCATACATTCAAACTGGGCTCATCGTATACAGATGCATGTGGTTCACATTAGCAGCACCCATGCTACTTTCAATGGCAGAGTGAAGAAATATGATGGAATCCAGGCAGTTTAAATTGATTTAATCTCATCTTCTTCTCATTGCTGAAGCTAGACAGACCCTGGCCTGTCTCATGTCCCTGTAGAGCAAACTTAAGGCAATTCACTTTTTAATTAGACTATTAATTCCTCTTGGTTTTATTGTTTTTAAGTCACCCAAAAGACATTGATTCTTTCTGAATACAGTGCCTATTCTTCTGCACATCTGGGCAGCACAGTGAGGTCATGCCTGCATTCAGATCCAGCCTCCAAGACAGAGACTAACCTCTCACGCATGTTCAATTTATCCCTGGTTGGAGTCCCACCCTGATCACGCAGATGTATTGCAATTCCTGAAGTCAAGAATACAGTTTGCAGACTTCTCTAAGATATTTTAATGCCTCCAGTTCTGTTTATCCTCTCTAATGAGTTTACTGAGAGAGCTGGCTCTTGTCCTTCAGAGGGTGCTGGAAGGTACAGGCAGCAGAAGGGCAGCTTTGAAGTTTGGGCTCTTCAAATGAGAGATCAAACGATATCAGAAAGCTAATGATCTCAGGAAAGAGATCTGACAGGCCATTTAGGAATGTCAATAAAATGTCCAAGGAAACAAACATTATTTTTGTTGATTTCATTAATCTTGGCCCAAATTTTTTTTGAGCCAGCACAATTCAGAATGGCAAGCACTTTATCCATATGACAGCATAATAAGAAAATTGCCACTCAGGCTTAGAAAATGAGCCTTTCCCATTTTCTGATATTCATTTATCCAGGGGAAATCATGCAACATCTGAAATTATGTAGGCCTTATCTTGAAAAAAAAAGTTATTGAATCATAGAAACTGTCAATACAGTTTTAACCTTTGAAGAAACATTTTCTTTTCAAAAGGAGTCACATTGCATTTTGCAAGGACAATTTTTGTAGTGACCCATTAGCATATTGCAAAGAGTTCTTTTTTATTACAGTATCTAATATCCTCTAAAGTTATCTCACTTTTCTGTTCACTCAAAGAATTGGCTCAAAGAATAGCCTAAATGCTATGACAGAAAACAATTAATGATACAATGTGCAAGTTATCACCTACTTTTAACAGATCAAAACCTGACAAACTATTCCTATCTGTTAGCATAACAGCAGATAACTCCTTTGTACAAATCTAGCATTTACATATTTTGTTTTGCCTCCTTGCATTATATAATATATATTTCTTACCTTTCATTTTAGTTAAATTACCTAAAGAAGAAAGTAATGCCTAGACGTTGCGGATATTTATCCTTCATTTACTTTTGCTCAGTTTTAACCTATTATTTCTATTTAAGCTTCTTCCTATATTCCTTTATGCTGTTCTTATAAAGTATCAATATTGATACAGCTACTTAGTAATCTTTCACACAAATTTAAGTAAGCAAAAAGTAATTCAAACCACTGAGCACTGCTTGAACACTATAACAACCAGTATAAGTTGCCTCACAATACTAGAGCTGATTGATTTATTAGTGGTGAACATGGGACATGATGAAGAAATTCCAGTTTTGTTCACAAACCATTTACAATTGGTGGCAATTATTGTAGATCTATCACTGAGTTCTTTGACAAATTCAAATACAGACTTCAACCTATTGGTCAGCCAAAAACGATTTACTATTACTCATTTTTCATTTAAAATTGGGATTGGTGGCTTGTATTACACATCATTTGTGCTCTGGAAGAAATACTGTAGGGCGTGCAAGTCAGTTGTCAGTCTGTTGATGGAAACATTCTCAAGACCTTTTTATTAATGCTGTAGAAATACTAAGGGCTCTCTTTTCACACTCTTTATTAAAATGTAAAATAATACAAAGCTATTCTTTATGACTGTGAGGAAAACTATGAAAAGGGCATATTTTAATACATCAAAAGATAACTATCCACATACAGAACAGAGTTTATGAGGAAAACATTTGAATCAAGTGGATGCAGTTCATTAAGCCACAAAAACCAACACTGTGAAATGAGGTGGATCATTTGGAAGGACAACATTAATGCAAACAGAATAATTTCCAAAAGCAATTGCACGACTTTGGAGTTGTCTTGGTAAACTAAAGGGTTTAGCTGACAATCACAGGTACGATTCTCCAACACAAACAATCCACACTAGCTGTGAAATGGACCTAGCGCTGCTATGACAGTGAATTCACGGTACATGAGCTGTAGGCACCACAAGTCACTGGCTGTGCTTAATGAGGCCGCGGTTTATATCCCTCCATGTTTCTCCACACTTGGGAGAAGCAGCTTGTTCCATCACTCCATTCCAACTGCAGGGGTCAGTACACCTGCCTGCATTTTTACGGGCTTTATACCAGTGAAATTTCTTTCCCTCTTATTTTTTTTTCCCCTCTGTAACAAAAGTCAAAATAAAGGGATGAAACCCTAGCTCAGGATATTAGGCAATGATGGCCTAGAAGGTTCTTGTTCTACAGTCTTTTACAAGAACACTCAGCATCATGTTGAAGAAATGGAAAGAAGACATTTAGCAACTATTCACCTGCCATAAGATTAGCTCTTTGGGAAGTCTGCCCTTCTCCCATCTCCTTAAATACAGATCTTTCTGTGCAGATACATATACCAACCAACATCAAAAATACATAAGCACATCTTAAGTGCTTGTAGGCACAAGGTTAAACAGGAAGCTCTCCTTCAAAGTTATGACTGAGTTGTCAATATGAGAAATGGAGCAAGCATTACAGTCTATTTGTCCTCTGTGACCTCCATATATGTTAAATACTGCTGCTGTTTTCTTCTTTACCAACTCAAAAGGTGAGCACGATGCAACAATCTGCAGATTCTGAATGCAATAAGTTTTGTGAGACATATTTCTCAGGAACAGCAAGCACCCATTCAGGTATTCACTTTATTCACTCACACCTACAAGATAAACAAGTATCTGAAAGCCACACCAAGCAGGTAGGCAGAAAGGACATTTTAAAGTCATTTCAAATACAGGTTTGTGGCACTGAGTACTCTTTAGAAGAGGTGGATCTTAGAGCTTCTTGAGTAATAGACAAAATAAAGTACAATGGTTCATGAACTAATCTCAGAAATGATTCATCTTAAATTTAGATCTTGAAGAACCGATTGCTACTGAACTAAGCATGAGCCACAAGCTATTGATGAATCAATTAAGACCCAACTGACTGAGTGCTTTAAACATTTTTAAAGTATATCTGAACAGCTTAGGTCATGTTTCAACTCCGCACCTGACACAAACGTGTTCGAAGGACTCAGCCAGCAAGTCCTAGGATATTGGAAAGTATTTAAGGAAACAATGGATTCACTGAAAGTTAATTGCTTTCCACCAATGTGCCTGATGCTCTGCTTGTCTGTCCTCCTGCCTTTCTATTCTGCTTTCATTAGGACTGCTAATTCCCTCCATTCTGTGTCTCTCTTTCTCCTTTTTCCTCTGGATTTAACTCTCTCCCCCCTTTCTTTCTGACCTTTCCTCCTCACCACAACTCCTCTTCTTCAGTTCTCCACCTAACTCCCCTTATTTTGAGCCTCCTGTAAAACCAGGTCAGCCCTGCTGTCCACATCCACCAGGGCTTGGCATACATTTTGCGATTGCTGGCTACTCAGCACGTGTGCAGCCAATCGCCACAGTGGCTCCTGTGTCCGGGAGGAGCTGAGCTGCTGCCAAGCCAGAGACAATTGACTCCGTGCTGACTATTGACTTGTAAGGCACCACAACTTCCCTGATCCACAACCCCACTGCGCTCCAAAGCAGCAGAGCTGAGTCTGAGAAACATTGATCTCACCTCCAGCTGTGGCCAATACCAGATGCTTCAGAGAAACAAAACATCCTTTATGGGTAAATACACCAGAATTTGCTGTGATCAGAAGGACAAAAAGTACAGCTAAAAGCAGGTTATGTGACTCTTCTGAAAATGAGGTGTAAAAGGTCTTTCCCTGCCTTGAAATATATTTCAGCAATATAAGGTTTGGAAAGAGCTCCTTCCTTGTGGAGGAAATAGAAGAGAAAACTTCACAACAATGTTATTAATAGATGTATTTTTGAAGACAAGGATTTTGTTCATTTCATTGAGTGATGACTTTTTTCCATTTGAGCTATAAATTTATCTTCCCAGTAGCATCAGTTACTGGATATGCTTTTACCACGCTTTTTCTTCCATATTGTTTGTTTCCTTTCTAAATTATAAGAAGAGAAGAAACCTCTTACTTGTTTCAGAGGTCTAAGCCACAAGAAGAAAAAATAGTCTTCTCTCATAAGGCTTATCTCCTGCTTCTTATCACCCCCCCACCTTCTAAAATTCCTATTTGTAAAAAGGAGACAAACATAGCATGGCCAACAATGAAAGGTAATGCATTGCTATCACTTCCATTCTCTGTACTACTCTTTTCAGAAAACCATGCTTTATATTTTATTTTTGTCCATTTCTGATTTGTCCTTAGAGGCATCCAGGACAAACAATTGATCACATTTTGTCTTGTTGAAAATTAATATTTTCATTTTCATTTGTCTGTTTTAATTTGCAATCCATGATGGCACTTCAGGTGAGTAGCTTTTAAACAATTTTATGAGACACTATGTCAAAGGCCTTTGAAAGTCCAAACAAATCCTTTATATTAACCTCCAAGCTTGAAGAGGAGTTAAATCTCCTTGACATTCTAAAAAGTGAAAACACTTCTTTATTAATCTAATTTTCATAAGAAAATTTCTGATAATGCTTCAAATAATTTTTTTAAAAATACAAAAAGAGTTGTTTCAACTCCATTCCCACACATTAAATTCCTAAAGATAACTTGAGTTATATCAGTATGAACTGATACCAATAGAGTACTACACTTGTACATTTTTCACAGTTAGTATTTCTAACATACAGTCAACTCTTCACACACCAGCACTGTCAGAGAAATGTTTGTTGCATCTTCATCTAAAATAACAGAAGACAACATTCCTCATTTTTTCCAGAAAAAGTTATTTTCTGTACAGAACACCAATTATCAATTCTGCCAGGTGGCACAGATCAAAAAAAGGAGGAATTAGTAGTTTAGGTAGAACAGAACTCTTGTATCACCAGTGGCTCTCTTCTCTCTCTGCTTTTGGTCTCAGCTTTCAGCAATATTGCAGGTTTTACAGAAAAATTCTTCTTTTCATTTCTCAGGCTCGTGGTGTCCCTTATTAAATGTTAAAATGAACAGAAGAGTATCTTCTGTTAGAAGCCCTGTATTTCAGCCTTTTTTCTTTAGATGAAACAACAGAGACTGGTAAGGTTCAGTGTGCTTGTATCTCAGCCTCTCTCAAACGTTTCCAGACTCTCCATAGATTTCTAAGGGCTGAGTTTTGGGTTCTCCCCTTATTTATGCTCCTGTCTCTGAGACAAATGAACAAATGAGTCACAACAACAAATTCATTAAATGAAATTAATAGAGAAATGGAAAAGAAAAAATGTCCACTAATAGGAAATCACTTACCAACAACACAATCATTTAAACTTTGGCAGACCCTCTGAGATGTATTTGTAACCAGAAGGAAGAATGGAACAAAATAAAAAATTAACTAGTCTCTGTTGCTGAGAGAAAACACTGAAATTAAATTGCAGGGTGTGTTAGTGCTGAAAATCAAGTCAACCTGACAAAACAACCCCCGTCTTTTTGTGATGAGTACAGTTATCATAGTGACAAGCACTTTTGCAAAAACTTTCCAAATTCTGCACTCAAGTTTTTAGTCCCTGCTTTCAGCTGATATAGGTCTGCAAGTACTTTCGCATCCAAAATCTAACTAAAGCACATAAAAGTTTTGAAATCAAGTAACAAAATAACCTCCCTATCTTTATTAGCTGGCTTGTACTTCAACTATTAGGAGAAAACCCAAAATTAATGTTAAACAGTATCAATAATCTGGAGGGTTTATCTGCAGTTGAGCTGACAGTGGTTTTAATTTTCCCTTTCAATACAATACCAGCTCTCAAGCATTGCAGTGGCTGTGTTTCTTATCATCACTGATAGAAACACAAAAATTTTTTATCTCCCCCCACCTGCTGCACACTTTCCCTTGGATGTCTCATCATCTTCTGTGAGCAGACAAAACAGTAAACTCAGTGCTCTCCACATTATCTGACACTGTTAAAAATTCCACACAACGCTCCCTGTCACTCTTGCTGATGCTGCTGCAGGCTGCATCACTGGGTCTTCACTTCTACCAAACATGCACTGAGTAACAGGGTGACAGCAGAGTTGTGAGCCCTTCTTTCTTATCCACCCCTTTGGGAGAGATCCGTATGTGTTGTGCAACATCTGTCCAACCAAGTGATAATATCATATTTCAAAGTAATTTTTCTAACCCATTTTCTCAGTTGAGGTGGTAGAGGCTCCATCCCTGGAAACATTCAAGGTCAGGCTGAACATGGTCTGAACAGCCCGATCCAGTTGAAGATGTCCCTGCTCCTTGCAGAGGGCTTGGACTAGACGACCTTTAAGGGTCCCTTCCAGTCCAAACTTTTCTGTGATTCTAATTACGACACACCGGAATTTATACCTAAAATCTTCCACTGAATCCCAATGTTTTCAGTAAATCAAACTGATACTTCCACTGGGTGCTTGATTCCTACATTTTGTCATGCTTCTGCCTTGCTTTCCTGTTCTACCAGCAGATCATGCTCCCAGATGCTCTAGGAGACTCTGAGCTTTCTGCCGAGAAACAACTTCAACACTGAGATCCCTAATCAATATATACACATGTATCATTTTTTTATCTAAATCATTGCTCAGAATCCATCTTTGCTGTTTCACCTAGAAAAAGAATTTACACAGCTAATTATGGCTTGAGGCACAAATAGGCCATCCACCAATGTAACAGTTAAACAGTGGAAATGTGTCTCATCTCAAAACAAATTTGTTTTATTTCCTCCTTTGTCTCTCTTTTCAGGTCACATCTTTCCTTAAATTGTGCATGTTTATACAGCACTTAGCACAGTGGGGGTCCCAATCTTGGCTGGGGCCCCGGGCAGCAAACATTACAAGCATTAAACAAAAATGTTACACATGCTTTATGCTGATGTGGATAATAATGTCTTTAGAGGAGGAAATTTCATTACATAACATGACAAATGTGATCAGCTGAAACTGTGGCCCTATCGCTTGCATACACTGAAGTATTAAGTGCGATCTTAAAAGTTATGTTCATTAAATAAAGTACTAAACTCCCTAATTGTGGACAATATCTGCAGGCACACAAATATGTGACCATAGATCATACGTTATTACTCTTGTCTTCCTAATGTTTGTTTTTTTTGTAAGCAATTGTTACAACTCTCAGAGAAAGCCACTTAAATCCAAAGAAAGAGGCACGGACTACGGGGCTGGAAAGAGAAGGACACAGTTCAAGGGACAGTTTCCTTATTAAAGTATAATTGCTGATGCAAAGAGGTTCAAAAGCTCTTGTGATACAACAAATCCTTTGGAGGACTGAGACTCAGGATGAGCCTCACCACAAGCACCCCACCAGTTCCCATGGCCGTTTGCTGTGCTCACATGCCTGGTGAGCTCTGGTGCTGGAGGGACATGTCCCCAGGGGGCAGGGCACCTCTGCCCAGGGTCAGCCTCCTGCCCTTGGCCTTTCCTGTCACACAGAATGATTCCTCACTCTTTAGGGCAGAGCTGTATGTGTATGTCATGTCCAAGATCAGTCTACACACTGCCATTGGTAAAGTGTGAAGAAACAGAGGGAGCAGGATCTGCACTTACTCCTCACCTCTCTTAGAAACCTTGGCACTGAGCTGAGGCGTGCTCCCTGTGCTTGTTCTCTCTTGCATCATGGACCTTGCCAAAAAATGCCCACACAAAACCAGACACGTTGGTCTTCATTTTGCACTCAAGAGAAAAGATGGGAAAATCTAAGAGCAAATCAACTCTTGGGGAACTCTCCCATGACCATCCCACACCCACTGCTCATGGCGTGGTCCTGAGAGATGTCTTTGAACACCGCTAGGCTGAGCAAGGAATTGACCTGCATCTCCCTTTTCCAGGGATAGAAGGTTTTATGTAGAACACCACTCTTTCTTCTTAGCTTCTACCTTTTAAAATCAAATGTCCATATCTCCTGCACTTCCTCCTGCATTTGCTCCAGTCCATGGGCACCCAGGTGAGCCAAGAACAATTAGCAACCCTGCTGAGGCCACCTGAACAGCACAGACCACACATTCACTGTGCTCATGAATACTGAAATGCTTAGACATGAGATTGCCACAGCAGAGATATTTTCAATCATGTACATGTCCTTTACCAATCTCCAATTCTCAGCTGACTCCTTCTACCACTGATTAGTGTATGTGGATAGTGGATAGATAATGCAAAACAAAACCATGAGAAAGTTTGAGTCATTACCTAAAAACGAGTTGAATATTTCAGGTTTTGTTTTTCCTCTAAGTAACTGCCAAAGTAGCTTAGTTGTTTTATTTCATTTAAAAGTGCACAGAGATGGGGTTTGTCTTCAAATTTAACTACGGACATTAGTTGTAAGACTTTATATTTATAAAAGGACAATAATCATAGATCATCATCATCTGTCACTGAGGCTCTCACCTGACTTTAGCTTTGCTCTGCACAGCTAGGCTTAAAACAAAAGCCTAGCCACTGGCACACAACTCTGTGATCATCTTCCTCAAACAATGAAACCTAAAAACTTTTCAAAGGAGATTGGAGACATTCCCTTTTTGAGAGCTGACACTGATGCTTTATAATACAGCCCAACTCCAGATAAGCAAGTTTGCTGAGGCATTGCAGCTGAAGAGGAGCATCTCCCTGTGGCATCTGTAACAGTCAGCAGCTCCTGTCAGTACAGACATGAACGTTTTCACTGCTCGGTTTTACACATCGGCCAAGCCCCTACCCAAAATTAAAGCTGGGAATAAATGGCCATAATTGACAGTAACGTTTCTTTGCCTGTTTCCTGCCCAGTTGCATAACTTTTATTAGGGCATAAAAGAGAAATCACTTGATTCCACCAATGCAATACACATGCTTTACTGGAGCTCCTTTCTGCCTCAGGCATGGCACAAGTTTAGCTGAATTATTCTCAGGAGGGCTATGGAAGAGATTATCTGTATGATGAAAAAAAAGAGGGGATGGGGAGAAGCGGCCAACAAGCAGCCTAACCTTGCATTATCCATCTGCAGAGTCGCTCAGCTGTCTGCTCTGAACTGTGTCCTTAGAGCAAATGTGCACTGCTGCTGTTAGTAATGCCACTCTCATTCACTCAGCACTGATGGGCACTGCAATCATTACAGAAAGATTGTTCTATCTTCCTTATTTTAAGCATCAGCCTTCCAGCCTTTTCACATTTCCGTGGACGAGCCTTTCCAATTTGAGATCAGATGAGAAACTGCTGCTAAGAGAGAAACACTCATAGTATACTAAATATTCAAGTTACACCTGGGGGAGAAATTGAAATACACCAAATACAGAAATGGACAATACTTGCCGACACACTGCACTTCAGAAAAAAAATGAATTTGATTTTTTTCTTTTTTATAAAAACTTGTTATTTTTGAATCAGCAAAGACAATGAAGACCAAGACCTTTAAATGTTTGTATTATAAATGCATAATTTCAGTTCTCTTACACACAATTGTTCAGTAAGTATCACTGAAACATTTCCAGGTGAAGAAGAGGTTAATTGTTCAGTGAAATGACAGAAGGTAAGCTTAAAAAATAAAGGTCCATGATGCATATAAAAGAATTGGGAGACTTGGTTTTGAAATGGCTTACATTACTCATGAGTGACAAAATCTCATGAGAATTTTACAGGTCACCCTAGGTGTCAATGAGACTGCCATGACCCAAGACACCGATAACTTGCACCTCTCCACCTGTATTGCTGCATTTTCTTAGTGCCACAGCTCTAACAGAGGCTCAGAAGAAAATTAAATTGGAACTCCTAAAATGGAACCTAATCCAAACCAAGCACCATTCCATTCTGGAAGTCAGCTCCTGCTGAGAATCTCACCTACCTAATAATCTTCTGGTCCATATGAATTTGGAGCACTAGGCAAAAGTGGGGTTTATAGCATTATTAAAATAGTCCCTTCCTGTGACAAATGCTGCTGTCTATTTTAAGCAGATTCATGCATGTCAGGTCATTATTGAGGTCCAGGATTGCCTCAAACATCCCAACCACAGCATTGCTAATGGTCTTGTCTTACCAAAGGTTCTGAAAGCCACTCTGGGAGTGTGCCAATAAATCTGCCAGGGAAGAATTTGTGGGCAGAGAGGCACAAGTCAAATGTAGGATGTCAATTAAGATTAAGAACATAAATATAGCCTCCCATTCATATATTGTGCATATAACTAAATGCTATTGAGACATAGGGTCAGCAACTCAGACCATTCACAGTCTACAACTGGGGTACTCCAAGAAGGAACCATAACCAACAATGAATGGGAGAACATAAATTAGGATTAGAAAAAGAACAACCTGGGCCTGTATCTGGAACAGATTTGTGCAGCAAAGGCAACCAGAGAAAGCCAGAAACTTATCCCAAGAGCTACAATTTTCTTCCAACAGACAGACAGACAGGGATTGCCAAGTGCCCCGCTGGTAGGAAAGCAGTGGGTAGGAAAGTTCATGGGTCAGTCCCTCAGAAAGCAACCTTGAGCTGTGTGGTGGCCAAAGATGGGAAAAATCAGCCTCTGCTGACTCTCATACCAATTTTACATGGGATGATGTTTCAACAGTTGGCCTCTTTACTGCACATTTGAAAATATACAGCCTATGTCTCTTACATATACATTTATATTAAAAATAATCCTACCTGCCAGTCATAATTCTCACTCATGCCTAATCGGTGTAGTCAGGCTGAAAGATATTGGTAACTTTTTCTATGGAAAATATTTATTACCTAATTCAAACACTTTTGTTTCATACGGACAGATGAAGAACTGTATTATAAAGCACAACATTTTTATGTGGTTATATTACTTATTGAATTATCATTATATCAAAAGGTCTATATTTCATAACACAGAACATTTAAAGGCCATCACTTGGATATTACTTTTCACTCATGCAGTGGAAAAAATACTAAAGGGCCATTGTTGACCCAAAGTTTGACCATTTCTACACATAAAAGCAGGAATTAAAGCAAATTCAATGCTATATTTCATCTTGTCATTTTCTGTGAGTTTTATGACCACTGTTTTCAATTAATTTTTTTCTCTTTCACTGATCACCATGGAGAAAGACAAGAGGTGAAACTGATTAAGGCTTTGTCAGGACTTGTCACATTTAATAACAGCGGGTTCAGGTATCACCTTCTAAATCAAACAAAACCCAGCAATTTGAGCCCTCGATTTCCTACCCTGCAAGAAGACCTTTGCACAGAGAAAGCCGTAGAATCCCAGGGAGTTAGCAGAGATTTAGGATATAACTGACTGTGATAACAGGCACAACACAGGCAATGGAAATGTGGACTTAAGAACAAAACAAAGGGAGGGGGTGGCAGAAAATGGGGAAGAAACCTTCTGTCATCGCTTCTCTGTAACACTCTTAAATACTACCTCTAGCAATGTGAAACATAAAATAATGTAGACAGAATAACTATATTTAGGCTGGTGGTCACTCTCTATCCCCATTGTCGAAAGAGGTACTTGTACAAAACAGAAAGTAATTTTTCAAAAGGATGCTACTGCACAGGGCACATAGGCAAGATGTCCAAGGTAGATTTTGAGATGAAATGCTAGGAGCTCTATTAGTTAATGGTTGTGTGATTTCCATACCTTTCCCTGCTGAGGGCAGGTTATGCCTTAACAATTTTAACTGCATTGACTTTGCTTCTAAGCGATCCGAAACCGTTGTTTAAAATTATAGTCTTGAAGTAGTGATAACCCTAGGGTAAACAAGATCTAGTCAGAAATACCTACTGAGCGCCTTCAGAAATACATCGACCCTGTGTGTGAGATGCCTCTCATCTCACTTTCGTAATCTAAAATGCAGGCGTATGGTTGACACTAATGGTCCCTCTATAATTTAGAAAGGGGAATGCAGGTCTGTTCCCAAGAGTGATCCATTTAATCAGAAAATAAATTGGATACACATTCTGCTGGAAGTGCCTGGGCTTTCTCTACTACCTACAAAAAAACCCTCAAGACAACCTCCACACAGTTAATGTTAAAAAAGAGACATCTCCAAATATTTAAATGGCTAATGGCAGAGGAAATCATTGTTTATGGAGTCCACAGAGTTACAGGTAATTTTGAAATATGAAGTTCTCTGATTATAAGATTTCCCAGCAGCCAGTTTCCAATATTTTTCTTAATCTGGCAGGCTTGTATAAACCAGAACTACTAAGAGGGGAATGTAGGCCAAATAGATATAGCAATATGACATTTTATAGGCAGTTTTTCAAAAATAAAACCAAATGGTTTTATTCACAACTTATGCAAATTGGAAAGAGGTTTAAATTAGAAATGGAACTGAAAAAGAAGACACTTATAGAATAGCATGGGCATCCACATAAGGAATCCAAAGTTATTGGCATAACTCTTTGGAAAAAAATAGATCTGAAGAAAAGATGGGAAGAATTATGGAGAGACTCAAAAGAGATGAATGACAGTTTATCACATTTACACTCATTTTATAAGATAACTTTTAAACTCACAAAAACCAAAACTCCTAGTAGAGGCCTCAAGATGCTTTATCATTATGGGTAATCTATTCCCTCAAAGGATGCAGTGTTAGGCACAGTCTTGTACAGCACTTTGACTAAAGGATATATACCTTCTCTCCAAAATTTTATTCTTGGGTGAGAAAACAGACCTTCAGGCCTTCATTTTCCCAGTTTTGAGTGGAATATGAATTAATTTTTCACAGTTTCATAGTTTAAAAATGCAGAAGGAGTCTGGTGTCCCATTTAACACACATTGCAGTACTTCAGTCAGAAATATCTTCAGTACCTGCTTATTCCTCCTCTACCACAGAAGGTAATGGCAATGAGACAGAGAAAAACTTTGCTTGCCATGATTAAAGATGAATTTGATTGTGTTCCAGTGTTCTGGTTTCCAGTCACTTACTGCACAATCTTTGGACTTTGGTAGAGAATGCCTGCATTTTTTTCTTTCTATTTTCATCTAAAAAGAACATAAATCCATAGAACTATTCATTAGAAAAGCTATTCCAAATACAATTTTTGTAAATCCATAGCTTTCAGATAAACATGCAGTGAAGAATATGCATTCCTTACCCAACAGAACATAAAACCAGTCTTCATGCAAGCTTGAAGTTTGAATAGACTGTTGCTTTTTGTATTGGCCATTGCTGAGTTTTTTCAAAGGAAAAAAAGACAATCTATGCAAAATGAGACCAATTATGAATCAATATGTCACTGAATTATATTTTTGTCCCCAACAGATTAGTCTATGTCCTGAAGCATAAAGAAGATAAACCCAATGTTTTGGTTTTTTTCTAACATGATCTTAGTTCTTTTAGATGATTACTCACAGAGCAATTAATCTTCTTGGATTACAAAAACTATTTCAATATTCAATATTCAGTGATAATCCAATGCTCAGGTCTACATCTGGGATGTCAAGGGATCCTAAAGCTCTCAGGCAGGTGGACTGCTATTCAGCAGTTAATTTTAGTCTACTACTAATTTTAGTCATAAAGTATCCCTTATGAATAAAAGCAGAACTACTCTTAAAAAGTATTTTGTGCAATATGAACTCTCTTATTTGGTCAAGGACTCTAGCCACACAAAAGACTAAACCATCTTGAACTATGTATGACAGCATAAACGAATCCTCTCGCACTTAACATATACACAGACATTCTATTTATAGGCTAAAGGTGAAAAAAATTAATATGCTACAGAGAAACAAAGTATATTTGTAGTCATGGAAGAATCACCAAAACCACTAGCATCACATGTATGCTGCAGGAGAACAGAATTTTTTTCCCCAGGGTGACTCTGAAAAGTGTGCCTTCCTCATATTTGATTAGATAAATTGCCTGCAATTGCACTCTTTTAGATATCTTTTATATCTAATTGTAATCCTAACAGGTCTATGTCACCATAGCCTTTGCAGCCATAAATCTTACTAATGACATCTTTACAGCTTTTTTTGTTTCATACCCCAAGCACAGCAAAATTGTCAGATCAGTTCATGAAGAAGTGACAGGCTATTCTTCTTCCTTGCATTCATGAGCACCTCATTAACACAAATTTAATGCCCATAACATTTTAGTGGCTTTGATTAGGTATAGAAATCTCACTACAATGTGTAAGGGACAAAAGTGTACCATCACATTACAGAATATAAGTGAATGCTCAAAAAAACCAATCATTATTTTTTAAGGAAAACAAGAAAACAGCTAGCAGCTTCATTAAAAGCAATCCTTTCCATCTGGTCTTGAAGGATAAATATTTTTGTTTTGAAGAAGAATACATGAATTATTTATTTCAGTCAAAAGAGAGCAGTACATTAATCCAGGATCTCTACCTTCTGCCCAGATTCAACTGACTGTAGGCTATAAAATTACTCAAGGGAAGTTAGTTTCATTTGGATTAGCACACATATTTAGTGTATAATAACTCACAATACAGAAAGATCTCACGCTGGGACTGAGAGAATGCCTTTTAATAAAAGAGATCTGGATTGCAATGAAGCCATGAGAATTTCTAGTCAATGGTGTATGAAATACAATTTAAAAATTGGTTATTCCATAACCTATGTTTCAATATCAGCTTAGGAAAAAAAATAGACTTCACTTTCTTGCAGTGCAAGTTGACTGCAAGTAGTAAAAAAAGAGCAACTGAAGCATCAGGCTGTTCTATAGGGCCAGAAGCAGGGAAAGCATCAATGCAGGAATAAATTTCAATACCTAAAGCATGTTAAAACAAAGAGGTTTAAGCAGAAGTTTAATGTTAAGTTTTTGGTAGTGTTTCCTCAGGTCCCTGATTAGTCAGTAGCACTAATATTTTTTTCAGTAATCACTTCATATTTACAGCCCACTGCTTTCCCACATTCAGGAAAATACTAAGAGAGAGGTACCATTTCTTGGTATGAAGCTGTATCAGGGATTATAGGGCTGCTAAGGTCTACAGCTAGTGACAGGATTAGAGTGTTGTTATTGGCACAGAAAACCAACCAACCAACCAACCAAAAAACCCTAATGAATTTTAAAAAGTATGAAAGGATGGGAAAGAAGGACTTTCCTGATGAAGGACTTTGCCTCAGATTGGGTATTGGAATTTATTCCTGCCTTCCAATTTAATCATCCTTAATCTTTGCCTGTTTGTTCCATCCTTCCCTATCTTCCCTACCACCGCAGAGTCAACTTAGAAAGTGCAATTTTCAGAACAGAGATGTCACTGCAGTGCCCTAAAAGTATTACAGACTAATAAATGTATAGGAATTCAGAATGATCAGCTTGTAGCACACCAACCACATATGCCTTCTGTTACATGATTCCATTTATTAAACATGTGAGTTTTTCTCATAAGCCACTCGAGCTGGGAAGGCATTCATCTCAACTCTGCAGGCTGCCTCTGTGGCTGGAAGGTTAAACATATTTTTAGGTTCTGAAATACTACTCAGTGTAGTCAGTATTCTGTGCCCACACACATTTCCTGTGCCTTCAACAAGGGCTTCTACAAGTGACTGCAGGAATATGTCCTCACTCAAAAGCCAAGGCAACCTCTTAAAATTTCTTTGCAAATGAAATCCAAGAGGAGAGCCTGCAGCGTTTCCTAGGCATAACTGAAGCCTCCTCTCGAAGAGGCTCTGGAGGAGACAGCATTTACAGCATCTTGTTTGCATGAATAATGTAAACCATCAGGGTGATGTTTGTGCACAGTGAAAAGTAACTGCATCATGCTTACCCTGTATTCAACGTGTCCAGAGGGCTTTCAGATCAGAATTTTTTCAAAGTACAAGCACAAAATTATTTTTTTCCTAGCTGCTGGCTCTGAAAGCTTCAACTGAAAGTTGATCTGAAATGCTTACATTTACTGCACATTGCAAAGATTTTGTGAGCCAAACTGCACTCTAAATTACAGGTATGAAACTGCCTTTGTCCTCAAGGTCTTCATTTCTGCCTTGGAAATCTGTCCTTGTGTCTGAAGCTCCGTTATCAATTGTTGATAATGTATCAACAGCCAGGTGGAATACATTTTGCTTTCCTATAACCACCGGTTCTGTGATTTGAGCAGAAGTAAAGCTGTAATAAAACCTTTTTATCTGTGACAGTGGTCACCATCACTGCTGTGTCAGAAAATGTCATTTCTATTCTTATTTCTCAGATACAGCTGCAGTGCCAGGAACTACCATGAATTAACTTTATAATGAAAGTGGTATTCCCAAAAAATTTCAAATATGTTTTTGAAAATACAGTGAAATTGTTATGTAAGAAAAATACTGGCTTTTGCATGTGGCTTCTGGTACTAATTTCGCACTAAAAATGAGGGAAACTCTGGTGTTAACTTCAGCTCCATCATTTGGGGGACCACCCCATAGCTGGCAGCTGTGAGATAACACAGATTTCAGGTAGGCAGAGAAGCATGGGGGAGCTGCCATGAGCTCACCACAAAACCACAGCTGTGTTAGCCCTGTTGGAGTCCCTGCTAAGTGCTTTCTATAGCTGTAAATCCATACGCCTCATGAAAATCTGCTGTTACTTTGCCTAAATCCCTAGCACTCTTTAGCCTACGTGACCCTTCTAATACAGAGACATGTAAAGTGATAGCCAGATTATTTCGATTTCTCCTCCATCAATGACTACAATATTCCTTTGGAGTTACGCTCTATTAAGAAACACAAGCAGAGATCAATACTTGGATCTTTATCTGTTTCAACTTTATTTGCTTATTCCCCACTGTGCTTTCTGTGGGGGAATGATATCTAGTACATTCTGGTTTGCGGGATTTTGAACTGCACCAAGATAATACAGTTCAGTAGAACTGTTCGCCTGAATACTAAACTCATGCATGTAGTGCTGAAATTAAGATAAAACTTTGTTTTCTTGGTATACAATGAAAGTAAATTCAGAGTCTTTTTCTCTGCTCTAAGCTTATCATTTTCTGCTCAGTTTGTATGAGGTATAAAACCTCCTTAAGAGCCTCTGTGGTCACACTTTACAGCAGCCTTTGAGATGAAAGGCGATGGATGAGGGAGGTGGGAAGAGCCCACAGACCACTCTGGATAGAAGGTCCTTCCCCAAATTCCTGTGCCAACCAGGGGCATAACCCCTCACCCTGCCCTTCCCTCCTCCCCAGCCTCTGGCCTCCCATCCCTCTGCTGAAAGGTATTGCTCTCAACCTTTTTCAGCAGAAGGGCTGGTACAGCAGCTTGAGGCAAAATCATTGTCCTCTTAAGGGTCTCACCTCCTCTGGGTGCAGCCTTATGAAAGCTGGACCCTTCCTCTACCAGATGCTGACGAGACATCAGAGGCAGTGGAATTCCCCAACATCTATTCCTTACCAGCTGGAGCACTGCTGGGAGGGGGCTGGCTGAATGCATGGAGGAATATCATTAGATTTTCAGATCTTCACAGAGGGGAGAGGAGAGAGGCCTGAGTTCCTGGAGCCAGGAGTCCCTGCTAGCAGAATCACGGAATTATGGAATTATGAAATCGTTGAGCCCAACCATTAAATGAGCACTGCCAAGTGCACCACTAAACCATTTTAAAGTGCTACATCTACCTGTCTACCTCCAGGGATAAGGACTCAGCCACTTCCTTGGCAGCCTGTTCCAATGCTTGATAACCCTTTCTGTGAAAAGTTTTTCCCTAATATCCAATCTAAACATACCCTGGTACAACTTGAGGCCATTCTCCCTTGTCCTGTCACTGGTTGCCTGGGAGAGGAGACTGATGCCCACCTCACTTCAGCCTCCTTTCAAGCAGCTGTAGAGAGCAATAAAGCCTCCCCAAGCCTCTTTTCCTCCAGGCTAAGCATCCCCAGCTCCCTCAAGCTGCTCCTTACAAGACTTGTTAGCCAGACCTTCACCAGCTTTGTTGCCCTTCTCTGAACTTGCTCCAGCTCCCCAATGTCCTTTTTGTAGTGAAGGGCCCAAAAGTGAGCACAGCGCTTGAGGTGAGGCCTCACCTGTGCTGAGTACAGAGGGACAATCACTGCCCTGGTCCTATTGCTGATACAGGCCAGGATGCCATTGGCTTTCTTGGCCAGCTGGACACAGCTGGCTCACGTTCAGCTGGCTGTAAACCAGCATATCCAGGTCCTTATCCAAGAGGCAGTTTTGCCACTGCTCTGTGACAAGCCTGTGGTGTTGTATGGGGTTGTTGTGACCCAAGTGCAAGATCTGGCACCTGGCCTTGTTGACCTTTATAGAACTGGCCTTGTCCCATCAATCCAGCCTGTTCAGATCCCATTGCAGAGCCTTCCTGCCCTCCAGCAGATCAACACTCCTGCCCAACTTGGAATAGCAGTACCTGCCTGAGCCCATGGGCTGCTGAAGGACAGTCAAGCCCAAGCACAATGTTGTGCTAATGCAACTCTAAGCATGGCTCCCTCTGCACACATCTGCATAATTACAACTCAGACACTTTCAAGCTGTATTTTGAGTTTTCACAAGAACAGAAATTTGTATTTTTGGCAAAGGTACTAGTATCAAAATCACTGGGTGCTTATATTCCTTGCACTTCCATGCTTTCCTGTCTGTCTTGGGACTTTACAATATGGCTTCTTGCCTTGCTCTTCCCTTTTCCTGTGAGCAAGGATTGCTCTGTCCTCACCAGGGCTTTTACAAGCCTTTGCTCATTTGAAGGGCAAATATCCAGTGAATCTCAGTTGGAGGACCTGCATTTAGATTTATTCTTCCACCATGCCCACCCCATTGTGTGGGACTTAGTAGCACACCCACACACTTAGGGAGGGACACTCATGCTTTAGAAACAGGCACGCATCCAAGAGCTTTGCTGGAACAGGATCAGAGTATTCACCACCAGATGGCACCCACAGGTGGAAAGTTTTTATTCCCTTTATTGCATAGTTTTATGATTTTTCTTGTGCAGTAGTGACTAGATACAATAATTTTAAATACTATCCCAACAGCTGTGATTGTCATTGGTTAAGGCAACGCAGCAATTTTTAAATCAAATTATTTATTATTTTTATCCGAGTAGCCATGTGTAAGCAGGCACATAAGCAGCACAACACACAAGTCAGACATATGCTTCAAAACCACATTTTTCCTCTGCTCAGACCCACCAGCCTGCTGCATGTTCTTGTGCTTGAAGATCCAGCGCAGCCCTGCAGATTTCATTTAATTCCATCCACAGGCACCCCCAATCACAGGACTGTGGACGGAGATGGAAAGGCTGCATGGCATCAGAGGCACCAAGACGAGATGCTGTAACTGCTTTCTGTGTATCATGTCACTGAGAGACACAGGTTAATAGCTAGGTCTGAACACAATGTCTGCAGCGTCTCCTTCTGAGAATTTAGCAACAAATCATTACAGTCTGTACGATGTCAAAGCTGTTGTCATGTCTGTAATACCAACTCTATTTTACAGTTCACGTTTCCAAAGCCAAATGCCACTCTGCTATGATCACAGGTAATCTCAGGCACAGAGGAAAGCTGAGTTGCATAGACACAGCTGTAAACCTGTTAATGTTGTTGTTGTCCAACTGTTGTCCAACAAGGTGGGAGGTGTTCATGCTCCCGGAGAGTTTTTTTGGCCTAACTAGCAGAGCCTGAAAATGTGCCTCAAATCATTCGGGCATGCTAGTCACAGAATCTTGACACCTCGTGGAAAAACCTCGTGTCTATGAGCAGCAAGCCATACTCACATGGATGTTGAGCCACAGAATAACAGAGTATGAACAGAGAGGGTTCAACAAGAGAGAGGACAAAAAAACCCCAAAACACAACACAAAATTATGTTGTCTTCTAACACAGCAGAAGGTATCCAGATCTCCAGAAATCTTCATGGCCATATACTCCTGTAAGTGTTATCTTCTTGTCCATAGCCTCCTATAGTCCTATGGCAAGTCCATACTCCTAGCATCACAATTCACCTATAATGGTTCTTTTACTTACTTTTTTTTCTCCACAGTTTGTCCACCTTAATCCCTTATAGAGATGATGATGATGATGATGATGATGATTATGCAACTCAGAACCATTAATCTAAGTACTCTCCAGTTTTCAGGTCTCTTTATTCAATCTTATATTAAGCAGATTCCACTATGAAAGAGTGATATGGAAAGGTGAACACACATACAGATTCAATAGTTAAAAGTTGTTTTTATTGTTTTTAAACACCAAAAGTGAAATTCAATACAGACAAATACAAAAGGATGCAAATAGAGAAAAACAGTCTGAGTTTTACAGCTGAAGGAGAGGCCTTAGAGCTGACGCCTGACCAGATTGCGATCTTCAGCTTATAATAAATCATTTAAAGAAAACATCAGCATGATACTGAACAGAAGCCAAAGTAAATGTTCAGAATTATGAGAATTCTACCATGGTAGCTGGTATCATGCTATGTTTTGGATTTGTGATGAAAACAGTGTTGATAACAGAGAATTTTTAGCTATTACTGAGCAATGCTTTCACAGAGTCAAGGCTATTTCTGTTTCTCATGCTGAACCACTACTCAGTTGGCTGGGGATGCACAAGAATTTGTGATGGGACACAGCCAGGACAGCTGACCCCAAGTGACCAAAGGGATGTTCCATACCATGTGGCATCATGGTCAGCATACAAAGACAGAGGAAGAAGCAAGTGGGAAATGTTCCAAGTCATAGTGCTTGTCTCCCCAAGCCACCACTATTCCTGATAGAGCCCTGCCTTCCTGGGGATGGCTGAGCACATGCCTGCCCATGGGAAGGAGTGACTGAATTGCTTGTTTCATTTTGCTTTATGTCCACAGCTTTTGCTTTGCCAATTAAACTTAAACTACCTTTTTCTCAGCCATGAGTTTTCCCACTTTTGCCCTTCTGATTCTTTTCTTCTTTCTACTGTGGGAAAGTGAGCAAGCAGCTATGTGGGTCTGAGCTGCCTGCCACAGTAAACCCTGCTATGGCTCTACATACATCTTTTCATGAATACTCTGTGCTGTTCTTGTGGCACTCTCCATAGCAAAAAGGAGCTGAGAAAAGATAGCAGAGAAGCAAAACAACTTTGAAGCCAATTACAGAAGTTGTCTGATGCCTTTTTCACAATGATTCCCATTACAAGGAACAACTGGAATTACTAGTCTTATATCCAGAGTCCAGCGGAGGGGGCATTGCAGAAGAGATTTATGGAACTGTGAAGATGTGAACAAAGAGCAAATAATCAGAGCTCACCAGCTCAGACTGATGAACCTGTGGCAGGTAAAAGTAAGCATGGCAGAAACATGCACACCAGAACACACAAATCGGTAAATCCACATGAGGTTAGAAGGGGATTGAACAAAGAAGAGAACACCAAAGACATGATGTGGTTCAGGATGACTGTGAGCTGCAATGAGCATAATCTAGGGAAATTTCACACTGTGATTGCTCCTCTCTTACACACTTCCCTGCACCTTGCTTCTCAAATTAAGGCTGTTCTGGCATCCATTTCAAAGGGTTACAGAAAGTAGTTTCCTGGTTTGTCACCTGTGTAGTAAATATCAGGGGAGTTTCTAGTTGAAATATTAATTTGTAGAATACTCAAAAATCCATATATGTAATAAACTTCTATTTAATAGAAGAACCTCAAGAAACAAAATTGATTAATCAAGCTATGCTTGTTTATGGGGAATCACTGATGAGCATAGTACTTTGCAAATGGGTTAATTCCTCATCCTGCAGATCTTCAAAACAAAATGTAGACATGGATGACAGTCCAGATGAAGAAGATTAACCTAGTGCTTGCCACTGCCTTGTCACTTCCCAGGAAATTTTGTTGTATAGCCTAAACTGCACAAAATTATAACCAAAATGGGAACAGTGTTAAAAGATAAAGTAAAAAGAAAACACCGAGAAAGCTAACAAAGAGCTCTAGAGAAGATTCAGAGGGAGGAATTGTTATCAACAGGGCTGGGTCAAGAAAACATGATGGTTAAAGGAAATACAGCTGTCAATTGTGTGTGGGGGGGGGGGGTGGGTTATGAAAGAAAATTGAAAAGGAACTTGTAGCTCCTGGTAATTCAAAAAATATCTGAAAAAAAACCCCTCACAGATAAACAGATGTAAATAAAACCTCTGCCTGGAGGCCTCTCAGTCCAATAATTGTCAAGAAACTGAACTGGCCTATCTAATTTATTCGGCCATTAACCAGAAACCAGCTTTTACAGAGCCCTAGCAACCAGAAGCCACTAAGAGAGGGTCCTTGCTTACATACCGTGTTTATCGCCAAGGTCTCCCAAAATCTTAAGGCATGTTTACATCAATCTAAGAACAATAAACTTCCTTCCTCTCACAAAACTCCAGCTACAAAAAGCACAGAGAAGAGCCATTCATGCAACAGAAAGGCTCTTACCTGGAAGGAAGAGTCCTGGTGACAGGCAAGAGAAGAAAACTCTCTTGTGACTGCTGCTTGTTAAAGAGATATCATCCTAAATCACATTAATTAGTTTAATTTAGAGTCTCACAGAACACTACACAGTGGCAGGAATGCAATACTGCAGTGCACAGCAAATGGGAAATTGCTAGTGGGCATTTTTTCATTCCTGTTCATCATAGATCTGAGAGGATGAAAAGTGTTGGTATTTCCCTGACTGAGTGCCAAGGCTGATACCTTAAGGAACAAAAGTAGAAGCCATGGCACAGGAAGGAGTGTGAATGAAGAAAATGGAAAATATGAATGAAGAAAATGGAAAATATGAATGAGGAAAATGCTGAATTGGCTTAATACAATAGGACTTAGACCCTCTAGCCCAGAGGCAGCCTGGGGACTGACCACAAATTGGTGCAAAATAGACATTTAGATGGGTCTGCAAGTTTGGAGAGTATTTATTTATATTTTGACATTGCTTCAAGCTGCCCTTCACTTGAAACCCTCTAAATCCATAAGAAAAGTATAAACACTAGAACAGTGAATGTTTTTTGTCCCATCTTTTTTGTGATTAAGCTGTAAGGCTGTCAAGGATGGATGTCAGAGTGAAATAAGTTTAGGTTTGAATTATAGGCGCAACATCTTTTCTAGGCTATTTCTGAGCTTTCCTACACTGAGAGTGTTGGGGGAATGACAGTTTAGACTGCTCCAAAACCACAAAAATGGGCTCTCAATGTGGGATGAAGCATCCCTCTGGAGAGCTAATTGAAAGAAGCAGTTCCACAATAGCTGCTCAAGGCCAAAAAGAGTTTGGCCAAACCAGCTGTTGACAAAGCAGCCAATATCCAAATCAGTTGCTGGAGCCAGCCTCTGGCACACCCTGCTCTCTGCCTTCTCAGGCTCAAACAGAGAAATCACAGGTCCCTGTGTGGTGCAGTGGTTCCCAGTGCTGCAACTCTCTATTCTGGGCAAAGAATCCCTCCAGTTCTGGAAATGTAGCATGTTGATACCAGTGTATTGAGAAGTGCTAGGTCTAATAATTCTAATTTATGGGTTAACATTGGGATGATTTGAGAGATAATATCTATTGTTAGAACAAACTGAAGTAGCTGCAAATTGTTTAAAAAGGAGGTGTAAATCTACATGTGTTCAGAGATTTAGTTCCTCAGCTGGATGCTTGTAAAGTCTGCAAATTGGGTGCTGTTTGTACTGATTCAAACTTCTTTTATCATATTAGAACTAGCTCTGTGGGAGAATGAGTGTCCTCTTCCTTTCAATATGTTTAACAAAGCAAAATGATCAGAACATTTTCTCTGCAAAATTCCTCATTAAAGGATGTTGATGGAAAAGCAGAAAATAATATGGTGAGGAAAGGAAGAATATTACTGCACACATAAATTATTTTTTTCCAGAACCAGAAATCAGATTCCTCAATTTACAGTGATGTGTAATGTCATATCCTTCTAAAAATAAATAATACAAACTTACATCAGATTAAGTGGTCTTTACATTTTCTGTGTAAATTAGATCAGATTTGATCTGGAATTCACTGACACAAGCAGTGAACTCTAAAATGCTCTTTTCATCCAGACATTGTTCATAGAAGAACTGCACTCAAATTATTTTCACTGTTTGCACCAACTTAAATGTCAAAAGAAGGAAGATGCAAAAGTGCACATGAGGCCATATAATTTTTTCATTCTGATAATTTAAGATACTGGTGATATAAGCAGGAGTTATTTTAAGAATGGAATATACACATTTCCATCTATGCCTTTCCAAAACTGCTTTTCTTACTGTACCTAACAGTCTTTGCAATGCTCTCCACAAATTATAAACATAATTAATTGATTGTGGTCTGTATTAAACTACTCCAGCAGGGGACATCACACATGCAGCTGTCAGCTGCAAAACTCAATTCTGTCCCTCAGAGCTTTGTTTTCCACATTTACATTATGCTGCACCTGGAAGACATTTTTCACCATTACCAGACACACATAAACTGTAGCTTGAAAGTATAAATAAACATACAGAGGAGCTACTCATTAAGACTCAAGCATCTATTACAGACAGTCATCAGCACCAGACAGCACTAGACACAGAGCAAAGGATGACTTTCTCTTCCATTTTATTAATTCCATGAAAGTTTGCAAGTCTCCTGCCTAAAGGTCAGTTGTCTCAAATTTTCACTTCTTTAGCTCATTCAATTACAACCAATATTATTTACTTGATTACTGGACCTGTTCCTCATGAGAAAGTGGTGATCATTTAATACATCAGGTACAAACACTGCTCTGCATTCCACTCCTTGGACTACATCAACACCATTTGCATATGTAAGTTAGCACCATGGAGTGTCCAAGTTTTCCCATTTGTTCAGCAGCTGAAAATGTATGGCAGTAACTCAGTCAAAGTCTGCCTGCTGTCAGAACCAGATGACAATGAATGATTGGGTGACAGTGGATGACATTAATTTCCTTTTCTTGCATACTGATGATTATCAAGCATAAAATTGCAAATATCGGTTAATCTGGGACTTCTAAAAGTCTGCTGAAACCTGTTTTAAATGACTACTCAAGAAACAAGGAATAAAAAAGTGTTTGTAGATCAAATTGCCTCAAAACAGGGAAACATACTCTGGGTAAATCAGTCTGGAAAAATGCTTTAAAAAATAATAATAATAAAAAAATCTAAGAGACAAGTAGAAATCTGAATTGGAGCTTTTTTTTTCTACCCTGTTTAGTTAATGTGTTTTGGCACAATTTCATAGCCTTATCTCCCCCATCAGCATGAATATTTTAACCAATGTAATTCATTAAATTATGGGTAAAAGTTGAGGAATGCTCATTATTTGGACCATATGACTGGTTTAAATGCTTTAAATTGTTTTGTTCCCTGACATAGACTGCCTTGAATCTGAAAACTGGTTTTTTTCCTCAATTTTGTTCTAAATTTACAATGCCTTTCTCTCTGTATTTTTCCATTGTAATTGTACTTATTCTGAAACTGTGCTATTTGTTTAAAAAAAACTAACACCCTTAATCTGCTTTTATTTTTCTTTAAAAGACAAATATATTCTTTAAAGTGGTTCTATTTCAAGGTTTCTTAACTTACAGATAGTGAAATATGGTTGGAAGATGCACCATTGTAGCTTGCTAGGACAAAATAACTTCATACTGCCCACAAATGGAGGGGTCCTTCTTTTCTTTTTTCGCTCCAGGTTGCATATTCCTGGGCTCAGAGGGTCACAGAAGGACGGAATCACTAATTCTTCTCCCTGAAAAGTAGCAAGAAACAAATGGAGAGTAAATAAAAATTGAGACAGAAAGTATCTCTTTAGGATATAGAAGTGCTTTACACCATTAAATCTCTAGGAGATATAGATTCCCCAGGGGCTAGCAGCCTCCAAACCAGAGCCCAGACACACATCTCATTCACTCTGCCCCTGTGCCTGGGCTTGTCTATCAGCTGTGCTATGAAAACATTACCACAGCATAAATGTTTAATGGTGGAGAGAGACAATGTGATTGATACAAGTAGAAAGCAAATCCAGTCATGTATTGACAGTGCTATTCCACTTCCTCTGCAGCCTGACTCTGGGACTTAATGAAAGGAAAGGAGTACATTAAATTCGTGCTGACAACAAAAACCAAAGCAGGAATCTTTTAGCTATTCTAGGAACCATCTGTAAAAGTTAGTTGGCTCAGAGCAGCAGTAAGCCAAAATCTCCATGGGAAAATATGTGATGATGCAATGTGGTCATCCCAAATGCATGGCTATAAAACTTTATAGCACACCACACTTTGCAAGGCACTATAAAGATTTTATGGCCATGCATCTGGGATGAGTGCTTTGCTCATGAGTGATGGAGCCACCAGTGAGTTATGTAAGTCTTTGCCAGAGGAGCAGCACAGAACATAAACATTTTATAGGACTCCACACCATCTCATGTAGTAATCTGAGGACGGACTCTTTCAGTTTTACTTATTTTTGGTCCCTATTGGAAGAGCAACGGTTAGGGACACTGTTCTATTGGGAATTGCAGGGAATTACAGCACCACTCCCTTCAGCAGCTATTTACATAACGGAAGCTTTGTCAATTCTGTTGCACAGTTGTAATGTGACTTACAGATACCTGTGGTATTGCCATCACCACAAATGCAATGGGCATGTGCTCAGGAGGAGTCAGGAAGACAACAGAGGCCACTCTCCTGGCAGACTTACCATCCCTCTTTTTCCATAGCCTCTGCACCTCCAAACACATTGCACAACAAAGTGTAAATCATTCACTGCGTTTCTTTTGATGGGCTCTGAGCTTTGCGGGTTTTCTGTGTATCAATTCTGTCCAGCCAATATAAATGACACAGTCGCTATAATTAAATTGGCACTGTACAAATCTGGGCTCCATAGCTACACAGTGACCTCAAAAGAAGGCAATTAATCTGTCCCCTTCCCCTCTTTACACTGGGCAATGTTATCCAACAACCAGTTCCTCAGAGACCTACTTGAAAGGAAATGCTGCTATATATATCCAGGATTTCATCTCATGTGCTAAAAAGGAGCCAGGACTCACCTTCAAAGAAATGCTTGGGACATTATCAGGTCTGGAGGCTGCCGTGGAGGGTCTAAAGCTGATCATTTGCAGGAAAAAGAGCTAAACCTCCAGAATCCAAAACTAGCATGATTTTATGAAATTTTGTCATTTATTCTTTTATGTTTGTGTGTTGTATTCATCTCTCTTACATGCAATAGCGGTGGCCTTCTCTGGGGGCTGGAATTCAGGACCCATATTGCTGTTTCTTCCATGCATCCTTAAGTAGAGGCAATTTAGCAAAGAACTAATCAACACACAATAGTCTAATTGGTTATCCTGAACGGGGAAAATCAGCAGCCAGACAAGGCCTACTGGATCCTTCTTTTTCAAAGATGTGGTTTGCTTGATTTTTAAGAGTTTTGTATTCTTTCTTCACAATCTGTTCAAACTATCCACCAATAAAGAAAAACTACTTTAATTGCATGAACTTCCTTTTATACGGTGCTCTTTGACTGCCGAAGTACTATTGCTGGGATCTGCTACCATTTTTAACATTTCAGAATTTTGGGGACTTGGTTTGTGAAAAGCTATTAGAAAAAGATGTCACAGCATGCACACTTTTGTTAATATATGCATTGCTGTGTGTATATATGTATAAAACATATTTTAGTACTTCAAGTAAAGAAATAAAGTGCAGAACAGTTTGAACAGCAAATGTTCTTCAACCTACAGAGACATGGGAGGACGTACTCATCAAATGGATTGTATAATCTATGACAAGATTAGAGGGGGCTACAAAAGAGTACAAAAGAACAAGTATAACAAGAAAACCAGGACCAAGTAGTTCATACTGAGCAAAAAACCCCAAAACAAATTAGTTAAGGCTACGTCACATGGGAAGTATTCTTCATCTTGTGCAGAGTACAGCCTTGATCTGAAAAATGCTACACAAAACAAAAACCAAACCAAACCATCCAAACAAACAAACAAACAAGAAAAAAATTCTCCCTCACTGTTTCCACCCTGTGCATTCTGCTTTAGAGAGGAAAAAGCAAAAATTTCTGCTTTCCGCCTCTGTTTACATACCAAAAGCAGTAAAGACACAGGGAGGTGATATGTATTTTCTGTTGTCATACATCAATAGAGCTTTTTAATAGGCTCCAGCCACCTGAGTAAAACTGCAGAGAACACAGGAGCTTACAGGTGGCAATGAGGTCCAGTTCAAAGGCAGTAGACTTGCTGTGGTGTAAATGAAGACCTAATTTGGTCCATTGAGTGCTCCATTGCTGGCAATCATATGGGAGAAGAAAAAAAATCCAGTGTGAGCTTCAAGTCTAGGTTAAGTTCACAGGGGCTGATAGACAGGAACAAAATTAAGTGTCTTTTTCATTGCTCACAGAGGACATCTGATATGGAAATAATTTGGAATGACAGGCACGGAACCTCACAATGCCATTTCCAGAATAATTTTTCAGCATAGAGCTGCACTTTAAACCACTGTCAGATAATCAAAGGATTTGGGAGCATCAGATAATACTACTACTATCTGATGCTATTTCCTTTTTGCCAGAGACCATCAATTTATGTCACTGAAAAAGAGGAAAAGCAAACAAACAGATGAAATGATGAACCAATTGCTCTCTCTTTTCACCCAGTGGCATCATCTAAGGGAGACCCTCAGCATCTGACTTCACACAATGAGGTTAATGGAGTCCAGAGCCATTCACCCTGGCAACATATTGTTCATCAAATGCTTTGGGAGGGGTTTCTGCAAACCGTGTGTGGTTCAACACTGATAGCAGTGCTCTGTACCTCATCTTGGACACTCTTGAATGTCTAACCTCCCTCCGTAATGATCTGAAAGCTTCCGAAGTGGGAGACAACTCCAGCAGAGATGAAGAAGTAATGTTTGTGGAAGATGTCTGTTAATCACTAGCCATGCAGTTTTCAGAGCTGCACATGGGCTGGGCATGGCTCTTATGTAGCAGAGCCAAATATAAAAACAGAGAGGCTTTTCATACAGTTCATTGTGGCCCTAGAAGCACCAAAGCCAATTCAAAAAGAGGAGCCAGCACTGATGCCGGTGATTTTTGTATTTTTCTTTTTATACCCTTTCTATATATTTTTATACCCTTTCCCTTCCCTGTTACCCTCTATACACATTCCTTGTACCCTGCACAAATACTCCTTGTACTTTAGCCCCACATGTTTACAACCCTTGTTTACAACCCTTGTAGCTTAGTTTGGGGTCCTGCACAGCGAGGAAGACCAAACATTCATATTATCGCAGAACTAGAGGCTCCAACCTGTTCTCTCTTGGAATGTGTTTTTGTAAACTAGGCTGTAGTCTCATTTGGGGGGGGAGGTTCATTAGAATAGGGGGCAATTACTTCATTTATTAAGTTTCTTATTGGGGGATTTAGAGTAGATATGCTAATTTTGTGAAATCCATAAAAATCCGGTACGCGTTGTACGGGGGTTCCCAACTCGTCGTTCGCTCCATGGCGTTTTCCACCTTTGATGGGTCTGGGCACCTAGGATCCTATTAAACCGAGGTAAATTCCCTTTTCCCTGTACTACTGTGTCTGCTTCATATTTTTACCAGCCTGTTTAAGGCATCAGTTTCTGGCGAGCCAGCCAGGAGGAGGGAACCCCGAAATCGAGTTCTGGATCGAGAGACACCCCGCTACACCCCCCACTCGCCGGCACTACGGGAGGGAAGCGGCGATCCAGGATTGCGAAAATCTGGGAGTTTCCAAAGACCTAACGCAGAGACACAGCAGCAGAGGTGAGATCAAAGGGAAGCGGTTTATTGCTAGCTAGCATTTAGGGGAGATCTCCAGGGGTCAGGGCGGGAGTGTGGCCAGGGGGGCCATAAAACGGGGGGGGTTTAACAGCCCGCTCCGCTCCCGCAGGGAGGCTGTGAGGAGAGAAGGACGCTTCTCGTTAATCACTCACAGTGAGCCTGTGGCTCAAAGGTTAGGGGCACGGGTTCCAAATCTCAAGAGATCGGTGGTTCGGGACTCAGCCAGGGTTTTTTAGGTCTGTCTTACGCGCGTGCTCTTTTGCTTTCTTTACTCTGCGGTGGTGTGGGAATTGCAGGTTCGATTCTCGCGCCAGACTTTCCACTAAGAGTTTTTTCCGGTTGTTTCTTTCTGTTTATAAGCAAATAAAACATGGGGGGTGCGTCTTCCACTAATCCAAAAATCCCGCGGGATTCCCCACTGGGCCTGATCTTAAAACATTGGCACGTCCTAACGGGGAAAAAGACCCCCCTGAACACGGGGGAGCTAACACGGCTTTCGTTGTGGGTGTGGCCTCTTTTAAAACTGAAAGGGGAAGGGACGTGGCCCCGTTTTGGTAGTTTGGAAAATGAATTAATCACAGAATTACTGGTGGAGCTTCGGGCCCAGGGCAGGTTTGATGAGTTGAGATATGCGGAGTTGTTTTCTATATACCTGAATCGAGAAGTGGCGTACAAACAAATGAAAAAGGGCTGTTTAGAGGCGGTTGTACAGAAGAAGAAAAAGGGAAAAGGTAGAGATAAGCAGCCTCTAACCAGAGCTGAAGAGATAGACATGACTGACATAGACATGATAGCCCCGGCCTTGCGTGGAGGGCTATCAAACCCCCTGCAGCAGCAGGGGCCAGCCGGAGCAGGGGGAGCATGGCCACCTCCCCCTCCCCCTCCCCCACCGGTACAACCATCAGCTCCCCCTCTCCGCCAGGCCGATGCGGTGCTCGGGATGGGGGATGGGTGGCCGCCGCCTCCCCCGCTTCCACCATCTCCGGACGGTTTCGAGAGCGACACCGGGGCGGGAGCTGGGGCGGGTTTGTCACCACCCACAACCCGCCCTGAGGGCGGAGGCTGGGGAGGAGCTGGGGCGGGTCTGTCACCGCCCGCCACCCGCCCTGAGGGCAGGGGCTGGGGAGGAGCTGGGGCGGGCCCAGGTGGGGAGGGAAGTGCGTCTGCTGCCGTCCCCGGCCCATCCCAGGCTGGGGAAAGGGGGGGTCGTGGGAGGCACCGGCATCACCGCGCAGTCAGTGGCAGGGCTGAGGGAGAGACAGCCCCAATCAAAAGCGAGTCAGAGGAGTCCAGTGCAGATAGCTCCGAGGAGGAGGAGATCGTGGCTGGGGCCACAGCAGTGAGCGAGCCCACCGGGAAGAAGAGGGGAAAGCTAGCCCGAGAAGCCATAGGGGCGGCCAGTCCGGTAGCTAAGCGCACCAGAGCTAAGAAGGATGAACCAAGAAGGGAGCAGCCTGTACTAGAGGCACCTTTGAGGCAGGCTGTCGGAAATCAAGGAGTGATTTATATAAAAACACCGTTCTCCCTCGGAGAGCTCCAACAATGGAGGGAGTCAGTTGGGACGTACAGAGAAAACCCAGAGAAAGTAGCCATGCGTTTTGAATTAGCCATTAAATCACAAAATCCAGATTGGGGTGATCTAAATGTAATGCTAGATGAATTATTAGATAGCACGGAAAAGGATATGGTCATTAAGGCTGCTACAAATGCTATAGAGACTCAGATTGCGGCTGGTACTCTTCAAGGACCTGTTAATGATATTTTTCCTCAAACTGATCCGGGGTGGGACCCTAACGTGCCAGAGCAGATGGCCAAAATAAAACGATATCAAAAGTGGGTGGTCGTTGGACTAAAATGTGCTGTCCCTAAAGCAATGAATTGGTCCAAATTATATGAAATTAGACAAGATGTGAATGAGACCCCTACAGACTTCCTGAACAGGCTCAAAGATGCTGCACGGAAATACACAAATTTGGACATAGATTCTCCAGCGCAGCAATCCCACCTAGCCTATATATTTATAGGCCAATCTGCAAGTGATATAAGGAAGAAGCTGCAAAAGATGGATGACCATGACTTAAATAAGTTGTTAAATGCAGCCTGGAAAGTCTATCAAAATAGGGATCCAGCAGATAGGGATACAGGAGACAAGGAGGGTAAACCACACCAAAAGAGAAAGCAGGGTCAGGGGAAATCATCTGGAAAACAGAAGAAGGGTCCCCCTCACCCTCCTCTAGCCGACGATCAGTGTGCCATCTGCAAGAAAAAGGGACACTGGAAGAATGAATGTCCAATGCGGACAAAACAGACACCCCCAGCCCCTGAATTAGCTGTGAATGGGAACTGACGGGGACCGAAGGCATTATCCACCCCAGCGGAGCCTTCGGTTACTGTTAAGCTGGGGAAAGATGATGTTAAATTTCTGGTTGATACGGGGGCAACATACTCTGTGTTAAATACTTTAAAGGGGAAACTGAGTCAAGATACGGTAGATATAATCAGTGCCACAGGGATAAGTGAAACAAGGCCTTTCTTTCAACCTTTAAAATTTAAACTGGGAAAACATTGGGTAACTCACCGATTTTTATATATGCCAGATTCTCCAGAGCCATTAATGGGCACAGATTTGCTGGAGAAATTGGAAGCAGAAATCAAATTTTCCAAAGAAG
The DNA here is from genome assembly GCA_036630365.1 of Acanthiza pusilla. Taxonomy (NCBI): domain Eukaryota; kingdom Metazoa; phylum Chordata; class Aves; order Passeriformes; family Acanthizidae; genus Acanthiza; species Acanthiza pusilla. The sequence goes on from JAXCHO010000023.1 coordinate 30,036,402, forward strand.
AGGGAGTGAAAGTCATAATTCCTGAACCTAAATTTGTTGAAGCAGCTACTATTTACGTACAGAAGTGTTGTGGAGAAATTCCCAAAGAAGTTGAAGATGCTGTTATTCCAATAGTATGGGCCAGTGATCTTCCCGGGAGATCCAAAAGAGCTGAACCTGTGAGTATTGCACTCAAAGCAGGGGCAGCACCGGTAAGGCAGAAGCAATACCCTCTAAAATTAGAAAGTCGAAGGGGACTAGCACCTATAATTGAAAAATTTCTTAAATTTGGGTTGTTAGTAGAATGTGAGTCTAAGTACAACACACCCATCTTGCCAGTAAAGAGGGCTGATGGTAAAAGTTACAGATTAGTGCAAGATTTAAGAGCAATTAACAAAATCACAGAGGACATACATGCAGTTGTACCAAACCCTTACACTTTTCTGAGCACACTGACAAATGAACTAGGGTGGTTCACAGTTTTAGATCTCAAGGATGCCTTTTTCTCTATTCCTGTAAGTAAAAGCAGCCAGGAACTCTTTGCTTTTGAATGGGAAAATCCTGAAACAGGAAGGAAAACTCAACTCACCTGGACAGTGCTACCCCAGGGGTTCAAGAACAGCCCAACTATATTTGGACATCAGTTGTCAAAAGAACTAGAGGACTGGAGGAAACAAGAACCAAGAGGAGAAATCCTTCAATATGTTGATGACATCCTGATTGCGGCCAAAACACGAGGTGACTGCATCCAGCTCACTGTAAGTCTTTTGAATTTTTTGGGCTTAAGTGGATATCGAGTTTCAAAGAAAAAGGCACAGGTTGCCAAAGAAACAGTAGTTTACTTAGGACTGGAAATCTTCCGTGGCCATCGACAACTCAGCAAGGAACGGAAAGAAGCTATCTGCCGACTTCCAGAGCCCCACACTGTAAGAGAGATGCAAGCCTTCCTCGGTATGGTAGGTTGGTGCCGACTTTGGGTGGCAAAATATGGATTACTGGTAAAACCTCTGTATGAAACCCTTAAGGCAGCTGATAAGGGAACCATCAACTGGACAGAAAAAGCAAGGGCTGCATTTAAACAGTTGAAACATTCCTTGATGTCCGCTCCAGCTTTGGGGCTGCCAGACCTAACCAAGCCCTTTGAACTCTTTACATACGAGCGACAGAATGTTGCTCTGGGGGTACTGGCACAGCACCTTGGAGACCAACAAAAAACTATAACCTATTTTTCAAAACAACTAAACAATATTAACCAACCTGGGTGTCTGAGAGCTGTGGCGGCAACTGTCATCCTGATACAGGAGGCTCGTAAATTCACCCTCGGGCAGCACATTGTTGTGTATGTACCCCATGCAGTGATCTCTGTGCTGGAGCAAAAGGGGGGACACTGGTTGACCCCTAGCAGAATGCTTAAATACCAAGCTGTGTTATTGGAACAGGACGATGTTACCCTAAAAACAACATCTGTTGTAAACCCTGCAATGTTCTTGTCATCCACATTGCTTGATGATGTGCCTGAGCATGACTGTTTGCAGACAATAGAAGAGACCTATTCCAGTAGACCAGACCTGAAGGATGTGCCTCTGGAGAAGCCAGACTGGGAACTTTTTACTGATGGGAGCAGTTTCGTAAGAAATGGTAAGCGAATGACAGGCTACGCAGTAACTACCACAGATGAAGTAATTGAGGCAAAAGCCTTGCCTTCAGATGTATCATCACAGAAAGCCGAACTGATTGCACTGACCAGAGCTCTAGAACTGAGTGAAGGAAAGAAGGTAAACATATGGACTGATTCCAAATATGCCTTCAGTGTCGTTCATGCCCACGGAGCTATTTGGAAGGAACGTGGCCTACTGACTGCTCAAGGTAACAGCATTAAGCATGCAAAACAAATCCTTGCGCTCCTGCAGAGCATCTGGAAACCCACAGAAGTAGCTATCATGCATTGCAAAAGTCATCAAAAGGGCAAGACAACCCCTGAAGTGGGAAATCGCTTTGCTGATGAAATAGCTAAAGGGATAGCAGAAAAAGGCATATTTGCAGTAGTACCACAGAAGGAAGTAGATCTAACAGGGTTTACTCCAAAATATGATCAGAGGGATCACAAATTAATTAAGTTTCTTAAAGCTGAGATTAAAGAAGGTGGGTGGGCTGTTACCCCGGTAGGTCAGGTTGTAGTCCCACCCCCACTCCTTCGAGAAATAGCACAGAGGGAGCATGAGAGTACCCACTGGGGAACAGAAAATCTTTTAAAACATTTGAGAAAGGTAGTGATAGGGAGGGGGATGACTGAAATTGTGCAATCCATAACAAGCAAGTGTGAAACCTGTTGCAAAAACAACCCTGACACAAGTAAGAGAGTCGTGTTAAGAGTGACTAAGGCAGGGTATCTCCCAGGAGATTACTGGCAAATAGATTTTGCTGAAATGCCACGTAAGGAGGGATACAAACATGTACTGGTATTGGTTGATACTTTTAGTGGGTGGCCTGAAGCTTATCCCTGTCGCACCAATGCAGCAAAAGAAGTAGTGAAAGCCTTGCTCAACCACATAATTCCAAGGTTTGGGGTTCCCTTGGGAATGTCATCTGATAGGGGACCACATTTTGTTGCAACAGTGGTCGGGGAAGTTAGCAAGATTCTGGGACTTACTTGGGACCTGCATACACCATACAGGCCCCAAGCAAGTGGCAAAGTTGAACGTATGAACGGAACCCTCAAAGCCCAGATTGCTAAAATCTGCCAAGAAACATCTATGACGTGGGTTCAGGCTTTGCCTCTTGCCTTACTGAGGGTCCGCATACAACCAAGGCGAAGGGACAACATAAGTCCCTATGAGATCTTATATGGAAGACCATATCAGGTTCCACATATCCCAGGGGAAATTCACATGAAAGGTAAAATTGATTTACAGAGATATTTAATGGCTTTGAGTTCCACTTTGCAGAAGCTCCAGAGATTCGTCGTGTTGTCCAAACCTATAGGATTGGACACCCCTGCTCACCCATTTCAGCCTGGAGACTGGGTCTACATCAAGTGGTGGGACAGTGACCCCTTGCAAGCTAAGTGGAAGGGACCTTTCCAAGTTTTGCTGACGACCCTCACTGCTGTTAAAGTCGCTGGGAAAGGACCGTGGATCCACTACTCCAGGGTGAAGAAGGCTTCTGCTCCTGAGACCATTGAAAAAACAGAGACTGATACAAATCAAGATGATGTAGTTTAAATTGTTCTATACATGAATCTGTGCTATAGCTGGATGTGTAAACCTATACTGTGGTTAGGGTAGTGTAGAGACTAGACAAGGTGGAGGCTTGTTAGTCTCCAAAAAGGGGGGAAATGATGCCGGTGATTTTTGTATTTTTCTTTTTATACCCTTTCTATATATTTTTATACCCTTTCCCTTCCCTGTTACCCTCTATACACATTCCTTGTACCCTGCACAAATACTCCTTGTACTTTAGCCCCACATGTTTACAACCCTTGTTTACAACCCTTGTAGCTTAGTTTGGGGTCCTGCACAGCGAGGAAGACCAAACATTCATATTATCGCAGAACTAGAGGCTCCAACCTGTTCTCTCTTGGAATGTGTTTTTGTAAACTAGGCTGTAGTCTCATTTGGGGGGGGAGGTTCATTAGAATAGGGGGCAATTACTTCATTTATTAAGTTTCTTATTGGGGGATTTAGAGTAGATATGCTAATTTTGTGAAATCCATAAAAATCCGGTACGCGTTGTACGGGGGTTCCCAACTCGTCGTTCGCTCCATGGCGTTTTCCACCTTTGATGGGTCTGGGCACCTAGGATCCTATTAAACCGAGGTAAATTCCCTTTTCCCTGTACTACTGTGTCTGCTTCATATTTTTACCAGCCTGTTTAAGGCATCAGCACATGGGTAAATTGAGCAAGGTAATATTTAGAAACATAGCTGGAGGACAAAGGATGGACGGACACGGAGTCTTTCAAAGATGCCCAGGAGTGTCAGTCAGGCTCTCACACCTGTATAGACACCCTTTCTCAGCAGCTGGCAGCAGGTTCTGCTCTGGTGATTTAAGGGAAGCTTATCTAGCTTTTCTCGCAGTGAAGCATGAGATTAGGTTAGACAAAATATTCACATGGCTGTCTCAAATACCTTTCTCTATTGCTTCTTTCTGTTGCTAAATGACAGTGACTCTGTATGAAGAAGGATTCCAGTGAAGTATCATAGTATTTCAGAAGCAAGGAATTGCAGGTGCCTGAAACCTAGTTGGAAACATAGAATGTGAGGAACTCACTGAGGTACAGCAGTCAGCTTACATGCTTGTCCTGGAGATGAAAGCAAAGGGCCTGGTTTGGGTTGGATTTTTAGCCTAGCGTAACGTCAGTGCAAGTTTAAAAAAACAAAAACCTTTTCAGATGTGCAGACAAGCCTATGGAAAGGAAACAGGGATACAAGACTGGAATCACAAACATGGCTAAGGACCCCTTCCACAGTGACATGCATGGTAGTAAATCCTTTGTCTCTAGGTGCCCAAGTATACAAGGAGAGGAGGTGAGAGCATCACGTGAGCCAATAGGCAGAGACTTGATGACCACTGATACTTCTTTTTCTAAAATGGGCATTTAACATTTACTACGTGGCTGACTTATAAAGTCCTCTGGCATGTTAAAAAACCCCAAATACCCACAGCTCATTAACATGCTTTTATCAGTGCACAGCTCAACATGGAATACCCCTGGCTTGCCACTGGTAGTGTGCAAATACTATAAAACAGATCAAACAAAATTAAGCACAATGCTTAGAGACTGCCTATTTCTCTCAAAAAAAAAAAAAAAGTTAAGTGCTTTGATTGTTCGACTCCCATCTTCTGTCATGAGATTGCTGGTGAAAACTTAAGTCTGAGCTCTGCAGCGGGGTTGGCAATCCTCAGTGAGAGGCTGTCTTGATGTTCAAGGTGGACAACTTGCTAACCCACAGTGCAGTTAAGTGCTTTCCACCATGCTTGCATATTAGTCTAAAATGATAATTCCTCTGATAACATCCTGCTTACCTTGGTAAATGAGGTGAGGCTTATTCATTCAGAATAATCGCTCAGAAGTATGCACTTATAAGAAGAAAGAAGACTTGCGGAATAAAAGAGCGAATATGTGGCATCCAAAGTTGAAAACTTCTGTAAATATTTCCATTAATCACATGAGTTAAACTAATTTGTTTTCTTCACCTACAAACAAAGTCGAGTTAAAATACCACCAATCATGCTTGGGCAATCTACCGTCCTATGTGTTCTGTCTTGTTGTACATGGTAAGGAACTGAAAAAATTAGAGGATGAGGAAGAGTTAACTATGTGCTGCTGTCAGTGATGACACTGTTAGGATTACATCTCAGCACTTCAAATTAACCTGTGAAATCTGGATCTTGTACTGAAGCCAGATTCGAGATGTGGCTGGTTGGGGGTCCACGGTCTCTCTTTTGTCTCTTTCGGAGGGCATACTGCAGAAAGAGTTATGGGGGGAAACAGAAAGGCAAATAAGAAAATTAAGCTAATATTTTTTGAAACATCAAATGGAAGTTACTTCTGACATTCGAAAATACCCCAAAGTGAAGGAATAGAAGTCCTTTTATTTGAGCCAGTAAATCTGCTCAAGACTGATGTTCGAAAGCTATAATCTTGCTCTGAGAGTGCAATGGGCTACATGACTCAAAGCTTTTCTGTTTGCTCCAGACCAGTTTTTTTCTCTCCTAACATAAATATCCTGAAATTTCAGGTTGACAGTGTTGTAACTGAGGAGAAGGGGGCACTGTAGTATGCAGTTGAGATTCTTCTAGACAGGAGTCACACCTTGAGCTCACATCAGCTTGCCACAGCTCTCCCTCCACTGTGGAACGAACTAGACCAAAGTGTCATTCTCTCCCTATTCCAGCACATCCCTCATCAGCTTCCAGCAAGAGTGTCAAACCCCTCAAGAAGATAGTCCTGAACTACTCCCAGGTGGCTGAGATTGACATGGCTCCTCAACTATCCACATGACATTCCATAAAACAACTCAAATATGAAATGGAATACCAAGAGCGAGTTTCAATTTGACTGCCCCACTTCATCACCATAAATAGTAAAACTGTCTGCTTGGCCCTGTGATCCCTCAGAGGCGGAGATACACATATCACTCCCAGAGTTTCAGTAGTATATTTTTATGAGAGAGAAACTGTCTTCTTCTCTTTCTTGTTCTCAGTGAGTATTGAGTATTAGGAACAGATCTTTCACAAGATCCTTCAGCAAAATTTTTATATTCATTTTCTAATTACATATCCTGTGAAAACAAAATACAGTGGACACAGAACTGAACAGAAGAAAATCAAGTAGAATTTTCCACTGGCTTGCCATACCTTCAGCGTGGCAAATCACACTGAAATGTAGAAAACCAAACAGCAACAGTACTACAGTTAGATAATAGCTTGCGTTTCAAATACTACCAACCAAGATAGAAAATATAGCCTGGTACATGCGACCTCTTCTTGTTTTTTTTAATTTAAAATTATCATGAAATCTTTAGCTTCTACCCAGTTGCAAGTCATAAACAGATAAAGTGACTCATCTTATGGTCTTATCCAAAGGAAAACATTTCCTAACAAATCACAGAGCTAAAGATGAAAGCCCTGAGGCCACATCTATATCTACACTAGTAAAGGAAACGTGCCAGGACCTGTTTTCTGGCTCTGAGATCAGCTGACACATGTGACCACATGTCTTCTACTAAATTCTCTTAGCCTCCAAAGCAGGGCCATCCAAACTTCCACAGCAAGTACAGTCCCTGGCATTTGCCATGTCCCACACTGAGCCTGGAAATTCTTTAAGAAAACACTAGTTATTCTGGCTGGGAAGTGTGCCAGGGTCTATTTCAACTTGTGCCTGGGAATGTTGTGACATCATTTAATTCTGCAGCACAGGTGCAGCCTAAGTCTCAATTATCAGAGCTTGATTTGAATCTGTAGAAGTAACAGCAAGGCAAGAAGTTAGATCTGGGACTTTTACATATGGGACTCTCTTTAAACTGAGTGCCTGACTCATTATGAAAAGGAGACTCACTGTGAAAGTCACAGCAGGATTAAGCGTCCTGACGTTTGAGAGATGTTCAGATCTAGGTTATCTGGGTCTGAGATTATGCTTAAAGTACATCTCTAACTGAAACATTCTGCTGACATCAGTCTTGAGAAATGAGTATAAGGTACTTTCCCACTGTAACCACAACAGTCAATATTAACACTGAGAGACTATTTTACGGTGTTACTTCACTGCAATGAACCGATACAGAATTTATTGTACCTGGAGAACTGCCTCAATTTTTTTTTTAAAAAAACCCGGTGAAACTGACCTTAAATAGCTTCTTGGTTATGAAGGATAATACCACCAAGTCCTTGTGTTCTGGTCAGCAAGATTCCAGAGGCAGACTGAAGCATATAACATCAGCATAGAGGTATTGCAAACTGCCTCTGATTAGGTAAACCAGTATACACACAAAGATTAAATCAAATGCTGAGCAAAAGATCAAAGGGAATTAGAGATGTACAGCTCCAAAATGAAGACCAGATTTCTTTCCTCTTTGCCTCCTATGATCTCCAATTCCTTTTAAACCAGCAGGAATTCCAGAAGATTCATGCCACTGACAAGAGCTGGTTCTGTCTGTGCTCCGGAGTTTCAAAAAGAAGCGGCTCTCAAAGTTCAGAATCTACACAGTCCTCCAAAATCTGTTTATTCACTCTGTTTTTACAGTTAAACCTACTCAATGGGCAAAGCACTTTACTCAGGTAGTCAAGAGAAAAGCAACTCACACAGGGTAAGAAAGTGGGAGCAAAATGAAAGGTGGAGTTTGGCAGCTGTTAAGCATAAAAACAATCAGGGTGTCTGATTGTTTTTGTCTCTCAAAGCCCTGTGGCTCCCCTTAATTTCAGGGATGTATCCACTGTTCTAATTGCTCGCACAGCTGTTGCAGTCATGGGCATAATCTGTGCAACTCTTTCTACTTCTGCAGATGGCTATGCATGAGCAAAAGGCTGCAAGGCCCTCTGTTTCTCTTGAGAGGAATGCAATCTCACTTCTCCCTAATGCACTAACATTATATTTTAGAGAGCACAATATTTTAGAGCACAATATTTTAGACTATCAATAAGAATAGGAGCCAAGCCAGTCCTGCACAGGGTATTGTCCAAGTGATTAAAAAGCCCAGAGACAAAATGTCAGTTGAAGGATAGACCAGCATCGTAGCAGTTGGAAAGCTCAGAAAAAATCTCATAAATGGTCTTCTCATTCATTGGAGTATCTGAATTAGGCACACATTGCCTGGTTCATTTTTCCTCTCTGCCTATTTGCTCTATAAAGTCAAGACCTGAAATTTAAATGGCTACTTGACATGTCTGTTTTAAGCAATTTCATCTCCATGGACTTTCTTCAGCTTTGGTTGTTTATCAAAGTGTTGACCCTTGAACTTTATTTCCCTACTAATCTTATCTTTTACAGATCTCTAGGAAGTTGACATATGGATCAGTGTCACCAGAATGACTGAAGAAGGTAAACTTAATAATCTAGTCTGTGTTTTTACATACTTACATAGAAGGGTGAAGCAAATGCTGGAGACTAATCTATGTTTGATCTTAAAGGACATGAGAACATGAAGTCCTGATTTTGCTAGATAAAGTCCTTCTGCTTTCTCTAACAATATCCTTATTGCAAAATCCTAGAAGTGATATAACAAACACTATTTGAAAAATAAATTACTAGTTCATTTCAGGACAATAGGTGTATCTTGGGCTAAATATAAACTTGGTAACAAAAGGCTGAGAAGTCATTTACTCAAATAGAAGTTATTGACAGGTTAAAGTAAGTATGTTTAAGCTTCTTTTTTTTAATCCTGAAATATTTCTGCTCTAAATATACCTCCTCTGCTTCTGCTTCACAAACATCAAAATCATCTTGTTTCTGCCCCTGGTCACAGCTGATATAAGCAGTGGAAAGAGAGGAAATGTTAGGACTGATAGTACAAAGGAATAAGGCAGCATTATGCCTCCTTTCTGAACCTGTTCCTATAGGCCTAACTTCTGTTCTTTTCCCATTGACTGAAGGTTAAAATGAGAAAAGTCAACACCCATCACTAAGAATAAAGTGTTAAGAAAACAGTGGAAGCTCTCTACGTTTGTAAGAAATTCATACTAAGAAGTCAAGGTGGGAGGGCATGGAGGCACTTTCCTCCAAGGAAAAACTTAAATGTCAGTATAGATTATCAGTTAAAGCTGCATTATTTCGTGCTCATTCCTCTGCCAAAAAAAATCCAAGCACAGGCTTAATTATAGAAATCAAAACATGGATAGAGGATAGATTGCCAATGTTATTTTCTTCAGGGGGTTGGTATAAGCAGTATAAGCAATCTCCATTTGCTGATAAATCTGCACCTACATTAGTACATTTTGTCCCTATGGTTATAAAAGAAAATCTTCCCCCAATGTTGGGCAAGACCCCATTTGGAAATCACAGAACAGAGAAACAAAGGGCAGAGAAAATACATAAGTTGATCCTTGCTTTTAAGAAATATTTATCCATTGCACCATGTATACGAGTTATATCTGCAATCATTATTTACGCATGTTAACACACAGCCTCTGCCTTTTTTCCTCTAGTCATTCTCTAAATTCGAGGGTAGTCTTCTAATCATGCAAACACCAAGGCCCAGGTTACACAGCTCAGATTTGTACATGCTATGCTATACGCTTATCCTGGAGAAGAATCTTGTAATTTTACATGTGTCCCTACTTTGAATACACAAAAACAAGGTTAAAACTTTTTAACTGGTTGGGCAATGCCAAGGCAACTGAGCTGGCCATGTGGGGTCTGTCTGTTCTGGGAATGACACCATAGGCACGAGGGTCTGCTGTGAAACACTGTCACTGTCCCAAAATTACAGACAGGAATGTCCTTCTGCTCCATGTTCATTAAGTCCACTGATGACTGACATTTCCTGAAGCAGGCAGCATGGAAGGACTTGATACCATGTCTAAAGCACAACCAGCTACTCATTTTTCTAAATTTTGTCATTCCCTGTACTTTTGCTGGGAAGTATTATCTAAACAGAAGTAAAGGACTTGCATAATCAGTATTTGGTTATTTCCAAATAAGCATATAATGATCGTGAAAATCATTACCATACATTGGTTTTTATCATTTCTTTCCTAGAGAATTTCCCCTTATCTACTAATATATCTTTCTAATGGCTATCAGAAACAGTTCTTCCAACCTCCACCTCCTCAGTTCTCAATTTTTCTCACCATGTGAGAAAATGTTTCCCAGCCCCAAAACCCACAAGCTACTTCCTTATAAATCTTCCCTAATTTCAAAATGACAGCAATACAGTATGACAGCATAGGAAAGGGAGCTAGAAAATGAGACCATGCAAAATGTCAAGGTAAAGTTTTCATTCAAAACTGAAAAAGAGCTTTGGGTTTCTGTTCTACTATTCAAAAAGCTCTTGCCTTCAGATTTTAATTTCCGTTTGATTTCCAGTATTTTCTGGTGTTGGAAAAATACACAAGATCAGAGCCAAAATAAAGGAAAAGCTGGTCCTAATGGTATGCTCACCACTTTTGGAAAAAGAATTTGGATCAGCTTAGGTGGCTGGAAAACCTTCATATTCTTTAAATGTTTTTCCAAAATGGGCTTTCAATGTTTTTGTCATGTAAGTTTTACTAAAATACATACCTTCATGTTTGACTGGAACCCTACTAAATTCCTAAGCAACTTTTTTTCGTTGTTGCACAGTACTGTGGTGCTCACACCACTTTTGACTTTTCAGACACACAGTTCTCCTACACATCCATGACAGACAGAGACTGATGCAAATGCCCAATTCTACTATTTTAGCACACATCCCATGTAATAAATGGTGGTTGGACTTCAATCCCACAAACTTTTGCACACTTAAGAAAACCAGTTTCCTTGAATTATATGGAAAAAATTAGGAACTTCTTAAAATATCTCCCTGCTTGTTTTCAGAACCAGGTTGTTAGCCACATACTAACTTATGCTCTTCGTAGATTTTATAGGTAAAGAGGTGGCCATTTATCACTGACTTTTGCAGTTACAGGATGTCACTCAGAGCAATTCTTTCACATTAATATCTTCTTTCATGATCTGCTTTCCTTAGGGAGATTTGCTTGGAAACATTATTTTTAAACTAAAGCTCATGTATTTTAAACACCATATTCCACTGCATTTCTTGCTCCTCTTCAACATGTCCCTGCCCATGGGAGGGCACAGAGCAGCCCAGAGCCTTCCCACCTGGCTGCAAATGAGCTTGACCAGTGCAAACTGGTCCCTCCTGGGATGTGAACAGTGACGGTCAGGTGCTATCACATATCCATCCTGTCATTTGGCTACTGCTGAGAGCAGAATGTGGAGACAGCCAGACCTCTAGCCAGACACAGAGCAACTGCTTTTACCTACTTTTGGTGGTCCTGTGCCTCAGATGAGTGAGGAACAGTTCTCAGAATTAAGGACTTGGCAACCGTGGTGTCTTAAACCAGTGCAATTAGGTCTGTCCCAGCCAATTGTCATGGCAATGAGCTACCAGTTTGACATAATACCACTGTTCTGAACAGTAAAAAAAAGAAAACCACACAAACCAAGCAATTAGAGTTAAAGTTTTCATATCTGCATGAATCTCAAAGCAACATCTGTCAGGGATTATTAGTGCCACTAATAACCCCTGACAGTGAAGAATTAAAACCCTCATTTCTAGGATTTCTGACTCACTTTTTTCCTGCTTCCTTCTATCCATTGCCCTGTCCTAATATTTCAGTTGTGCCATTACAAACCTTGCCTTACTAACCCATCCCACCTATCAAACAATTTTACCTTCCTAGTACAGAGGTTAATCAACCTAATCTTATTGTTCTGTGTTACATTGCTTACCACCTTCTATCAGATTTGATGGTTTTAATCCTAGGTCCCTGCCTTTCATTCCTATTACATCACACTGTTTATGCATTGCACTTGTGTTTTATTGTCCTCTGTAGACTGTCTTTCACACACAGAATATTTAAATGAGAAAAAATTCAAGGACAAGTAGAGTTTACACGCAGTTGCTCTACAGATTCAATCATTTTTTTGCTGAGTTAACTGAACAGTTGTTAATAGATTGAAGCATCAATGTAATTCCCATACAAAACGCACAGGAAGACCGGTTCCTTTCCCTGGAAAGTTTTCTTTAAAATTATTAATCAACAATGTAGTTAGGATATACTAAGGATAAGTTAAATGACATATAATAAAAGCAATGCACTAAATCAGGTTGTTTCTTAGGAGCCTCTTACCAAATTTTGTTATTCATATTTAGTTCTTCAGTTTTTGTTTTATATTTTGTTATTATCAGCAAGAGGATGATTCTTTCTGGACACTTCTAAGATGTTTCCATAACACGATGAAATTACCTGGGTTTAAATCATCGTCTAAACTATGTTGTTGATGTTGTGGTACAGACCACCTAATCACAAAAAAAGCCAACATCCTCACAAGGCTGCACAAGGAAGAGCACCACCAGCTGTTTGAGGGAGGTGATCCTTCCCCTCTTCTCAACACTGGTGAGACACATCTGGAGTGGTGGGTCCACTTCTGGACTTCCCAGCACAAGAAAGGCATGGACATACTGGAGTGAGTACAGTGAAGAGCAACAAAAGTGACTAAACCGCTGGAGCATCTGCAATACAGGGAGAGACTGAGAGAACTGGGACTGTTTCACCTGGAGAAGGCTCAGAAGGATCTTATGAATTAAGTCGATAAATACCTGATGGGGAGAAGTAAAGGAAACAGTGTCAGACTCTTTTCAGTAGTACCCCATAAAAAGACATGAGTCAGTGGGTACACAATGAAATATGAGTCTATTTAAAAATAAGAAAAGACATCTTAATTGTAAGAGTGATTGAACCAGATTATCCAGAGAGGTCACAGAGTCACAATCCTTGGAAATACTCAAAATCTGAGTGTACACAGCCTTGACCTGCTCTAGGTGACCCTGCCCTGAGCAGCAATTTTGGATGAGCTGTCTCAAGATGCCTTTCCAAAGTCAGCCTTTCTCCATTTCTGTGATCCTTATTTGAATGCACAGTGAGTAGGCTCCAATCACCCAGCCTTAGGCACCCAGTTTGCCCTTCCTTCAGTGCTCTAGATGTGAAAGTCAAAGGTCTCTAATCAATAGAACGATGCTAAAGTCTCCAGTGGCAAATTTCACCTGCCTAAGCATGAGGGGCTCTTAACTTAAAGCACAAGGTTGTTAGCAGAATTACATAGACTGGAATTCATCCATTGATTTTTCTGCTGACTGAAGGCTACAACTCAAAAAAACCCACTGAACAAGGGAATTTACCTGAAGTTCAAGTGTTGTGTTTATCAGAGAGTTATTATTCAAATAACTGGAGCGAGTGCAAAAGTCTCATCCATGGCTGAGTTTATCGTACCTTACCACAATTCAGTTGTTGCTCTATAATGTCTTACCCTTAAGTAAATTGTGCGTGTGCTGAATCAGTTCTGAGTTTAGGGTTAGGTGATGCAGATGATATTTTCTCTTATCAGACAGCAATTCCAAGTCCCCATGCAAACACACATTCCTGCCTACATCATTTTTCCTGCCCCCACCATTCTACCTCTAGAGCACACCTTAAACAAGCAATAACCAACTCACTAACACAGCAGAAAAGAAATGTGCTTTCTCACTAGATTGATTTTCCAGTAGTTGGGCAATTTTGACCTGGCTTGGAGCAAGATCATAGGAAGCACAGAGCCAGCTCAACAGCGAGGTCAGGGTTGCAAAGCAAAGAATTGTAGGTAAAAGCAGGGAAATGGGGCAGAGCGTGATGGGGTCATACTGCCCTGGAGGCATCACTGAACCTCCAAACTGGCTCAAGCTGTGACACGTAGCTTTACCCTTAGCAACAAATCATAATTCACAACACCCCCAGGCATAAACTGAGACTCCCAGTCACAGACAAAGGAGAATGTGGCATTGGAAAAATGAAACCACAATGTGGATTTTCTTCTTTAAGCACACAGTGCTACACAGTGTACACAGGTGTCCTCATCCAGGGGGGATACAGGACAGCAGATGATCAAGGCTAACATCTCTAGCAGAAAAAGGCAGGCCCCCGTGTCATACTGGCAGGAGAAAAAGCTGAAGAGACCAAACTGAAGTGAACTTTTTTGATCTACATAAGTGGGTCAGCTTGGTATACCACAAGAGAAAGAACCAAAGCAGGGAAAGAAATTGCTATAATAGCTGGTGCTTCACTTCAGTCTTGCACTCATTTCCATCAATATTGTTGGCTTTAAACAAAGTCCCACATAATCAAAACAGCTGCTAAGAACAAAAAACTGCACCAGGCAATGTATACTATAGTTCATAACTTCCAGGAACTCCTGCATCAAAAAAATTGCCTTTCCTAGTGACATCGCAGTAAAAACATGGGGTTTTTTTCAAACTAAAGGTATGAAATCCTAAATAAGTGTGTTTAAAAAAAAAAAAAAACCACCATGTCTGTTCATTTAATTCTACACATAAACTTTTATATCCCAAATCTGTGAGTTGAATCAGTGAGGTTAAAGAGCTAAAAATACAAAATCTAATACATCATGTTTTATTTCACTGCCCTGAATACACAGAACCACATATTTTTTCATGTTTTGTCTATTTTCATTTAATTAAAGCATTTTCTGGGAAGAAACTGACAGACCTCCCCAGTTTTCTCTTGATATTCAGCTGTTGTTCTAAATGTAAATTGTACTTTGAACATTTATTTGTTCAATGTGATGAAATAAGCAATTGTTACTGTTTATTTTATTACAAAAACAGAGACTTGTCATTAAATTATTCACTCATTTAGGAAAATCATTGTCTCCCAATTATGTATTAGAAAAGAATTTTGGAAAACTGGAGCTTTAGAAGTTGTTTAAAATTAATTTTCATATATAGATAGCAATGAAAGCAGCTTTCCCATTCAGCAAGGATGTTACTGAATAAGAGTATCTTGATGAAGTACCTTTTCTTGGATTTGTACGTGTGAAGAACCAGTGGGTATAGAATTAGTTTCACTGACCATATGTCCATTTTGTTTAACTATTTAAGTGCCCTTGACATCACTCTGTCTCAGACCAGTCACTGTTCTCCTAGGTAACACACAGACATGATTTGGAGGATGCCACATGCTTGGGACTTGTCCACAGAGATACTTTCAGCAGAATGAACTCATTATGGAGCAAAAGTAAGATTAATTGTAAGAGGAACAACACTGTCACATATTGACAGCAGTCCTTAGTCTGCCTGATTAAATATATTAGAAGAAGCCAGAGGGTCCCTGGGAAGTATTTTGAAAAACTACCAGCCTGCTCATTGACCATCGTTTTAAACCTACATAAAACCATCAACTTCACTGTAGCAGCCCTTACGGATCAGCCAGTGCTTGTGCCCTGATAATGCAGACCTATAACATAATACCAGCTAAAAATGATGGGGTTTTTGGGTTGATCTTCCTGTTGTATAATTTGCTTGTTTTAAGCATTTAGTCTAGTATATGCTGGGAAGAGGGAGTTCCAGCCTTTTTCTGAATTTATGATTAGCAAACAAGAAAACAATTTCACTTTCCTGAATTTATGATTAGCAAACAAGAAAACAATCAAGGCAAAGACAGATAAGACAACTGCAAGTAAGAAAACACCAGATAGCTATAATTATATTTGTTTGCTTGATTAGATTGCAAATAGGTATTTGTCTCTCACACAGTAATTCTGTGAAATGAGTGAATTGATAAAAATAAATAAGTTATGGTATGGTAGAAAGGCATTATCTCCAGCATGAACACAGGAGGAGTGAAATCAACTTTAGATAAATTATATTAAACAAGTGCTAAACAAAACTTTTATATACCTCTTCTGGCTTTTTAACTATTAGTAATTATGTGTTATCTGACAAAAAAATCTCATAATTTAAAAAATATTTCATGATACAAGACCAGGTTGGATGAAACTCTGAGCAACCTGATCTAACTGAAGATGTTCCCACTGATTGCAGGGGAGGTTGGTCTAGATGAGCTTTAAAGGTCCCTTCTAACCCAAACCATTTAATGATTCTAAATACAGCTTCTACAGATGTGCACAGGAAGAAAGAGCAGTAGATGTTACCTTGCATTTGAAATGCAAATTGGGTGACAGCATATACAAAATATTAGATAAGCAGAACTGTCCATCTAATTAAAGACAACAAACTTGAACAGAAAATTTTAATAAATTCTGAGAACTAGTTGCTAAGATGCAATAAGTCCAAAGTTCCTTAAAGAAAAGAAAACTATCTCAGTACATAAAATAAAATAAGCCGGAAAAGGATAGATGGGTAAATGATCAATCCTTCAATGAACTAAAGATCAAATCACATAGAAAGTGTAAATTTGGCAGAAGTGATACAACTGAGTTTGAAAGAGCTTACACAAATAAAAGAGTGCAAAGACCAGGGCTGAAAGTTAGACATCACAAGCAAGAGAAAACATGCATATTGAAATGGAAAACAAGGGAAAGGTTTCCTGCTTTGTAGTTAGTGGGCACTTACAGACCAATGTTGCCAAGAAAGAAAGAAATGCCACTCCCATGTCAGGCAGTTAGTATAATGAAAGGAATAAGTGAGGCAGTTAGTGAGAAAGGAATAAGAATTTAGATGCAGCAGGGGAAGACCAGACTAGAAAATACTTTTATAAATTAGCTGTTTTCATATTAGTTGGTGCTAATGAGTTTCACTCTCATGTGTAAAAAAACAAGTATCTGAACAACCTCAGAAGCGTTGGCAGTTGTCACTGAGAGTTCATGAAAAATTGAGAGGTATTCCAGGAAATAAGGCAAATGTAATGATGGCATTCTTCTTATTTTGGAAAAAAACTGAAGAAAATAATCAGTGTGCAAGCCCCTAGAAAATGACAATGAAATAAGTAGCAGTCAAGAACAAATCAAGGCAAGAAAATCTCATCTCTACCTGTGATGGAGTAATGGATCTCACAGACAGGGGAGAAGCACTACCTGTGAAATACTTTGATTTCAGTCCAGCTTTGGGCACTGCCTTCCATGACTCTCACAAGCAAGTGCGGATTAGGAGGTGCACTACACACAGAGGTGTGTCTGCTGGGTTGCAGAGGTGTCTGCCCCAGGTCTTGGGTTTGCACAATTTATTGCTTGCACCAATGGTTTGGATGGAGGAGTACACGCTGGGCGTGCTGCAGGAGGGGTTGCAAACACCAGGGGACGGGATTAGAATTCTAATCTAAAGCCTCTTACCAAATGCAAAAAATGGTCATGAAGAAAAAAGATGCACTGCAGTCAGGACAAACAAAGGTCTGTGCTTAAGTAGGAATAATCCACTACATAAATAAATACAGAGTGTACAATAACCACTTCAGCAGTCAACATGGAGAAAAGGATTTGGTATTACGAATTACCATCTGAACTTGCGTCAGCGATGTCACAAAGTCATGAAGAAAGGCAAGCAGCATGTAAAAACTAAAAACAAAAATTACCTATAATCATGACCACCCACTGTCAGCATAGGTGAATGCTTCTTTTAAGCCATGTGTGGAAGGTTGGGGGGGGGAGCAGGGGGCAAGAGGAATTTTTTCCCATTCTGTTGCTAAGCAACTAATGACCGATCTTTAAGGGCCATCTACGCTCACAAAGGAGACAAAGCCTTTGGCTGCCAGGCGGGGGGAACTAGAGATTGGAGATTTGATAACAGCACACTCACTCGCCCGGAGTTCTTGGAGGAGGGAGCATGGGGAAAAGGCGGCTCTGCTTTTTTGGCTGCAACTGCAGAAAAGGCCCGGTCTTGCACTAGATTTTCTCTGCCTGCTGGGTGAGTCCTTGCTTTGGGGGGAAGGTCACGGGACTCCAATCCTCTCGTCCCCTCCGGGAGGGCATCTACCAGCCGCGCCGCCGCGGAGCGGGACCCCCCTGCCTGCCACCACCCCGCAGCCTGCCTGCCGCTGCCCCGCGCCCTGCCTGCCCCAACTGCGGAGTTTCCTGCCGCCTCCTCTGCCGGCTCGCCCCGGTGAGCTGACCCGGCCGCTCCATCTCCCGGCTCTGGGCTCTCTGCTGCGCCCCGTCCATCTGCACTCCACCTCGCTCCAGCCGTCCGCCATTACACGCGGCACAGATCCAACCTCGCGGCACAGCGCCATCTGCAGCTTCCCGGGAGTCATCGCACCTGCCCTGCTGGTCCAGGAGTCCAACAGCGCCCCTGCTGGCCGTGACCGTGACTGCACCAAACGGGAAAGTACCTGACAGCCCCAGGGACATTTGCCACCGAGCTTTTTGGTTTTGTTTACTGTTTTTTTACCTTGTTTACTGTTTCTTTGTTACTGATTGTTTACCTCATTATAGATACTAGTAAAAAACTCTTATTCCTTTTCCCATACCTTTGCCTGAGAGCCCTTAATTTTAAAGTTATAATAATTCGGAGGGAAGGGGATTCACATTCTCTGTTCTAAGGAAGGTTCCCACCTTCCTTAGCAGACACCTGTCTATCAAACGAAGACAGATTTTGGCGCCCAACGTGGGGCTCGAGGGCATAGAGAAAAAGGTGCAAAAGGAATAAAAGTTTCTGGGAGACCCATTTTTTAGTGCGCCGAACATAGAAACCTCATTACGTGGCACCATGTGGTCTAAGATACCTTGGTTTGGCTGGCACATTCTCGTGGCCACATTTTTCCCATTTGCAGCTCCCTGTCTAAAGATGGGTCTTATGACTAAGGTCGTGGTGGTTGTTATCCAGTTCTCACAATGGGTCAATAAGATGAGAAATTTATGGATTTTTCATGTCCTTTGGACGGCGGGCACTTGGTTACAGGGCTTTAACACCGTGAGTACATGCTTTTGGAGTCTGTTTGGTAATGGTACCTTTTGTGAGGAGATGTCACCAGGGGGAACTTTTTCTCAATCCTTCACCCCTTTCTTTGGGCCTACCCTACCAGGGCTCAGAGGGTTCATATACTCTCTAAATGCTAATGACATTGTACAGTGGTTGGCGTTGCTGATAGGTCTAGTCCTCTTTATATTCCGAGAAAGGGGGAGACTGCCCTGGGAAACCACTCTAACAGCTGCCCCAGGGAATAGGAATGCGGCTCCAGAGACTAGGGATGTTGCCACAGAAACTAGGGATGTTGCCACAGAGACTAGGGGTGCAGTCCCAGAGACTAGGGATGTTGCTACAGAGACCGAGGCTGTCCCAGAGCCTGAGAGTACGCCCAAACCTGACCCTGTCCCTGAGCCTGACCCTGCCCCACGGTCTGACCCAGTCCAACAGCCGGCCCCAGAAATGAACCAACCAAATTGGATGGAGGTAATGGAGGAAAAGATACGTCAGGTGTTGAGGGAATACACTTCCTCAGCTGGTGAGAAGCCCTCTCCTTGCCCTACAGGGGAAGAGGTGGATGGTGCAGCAGCGGAACCCACGGACATTACAACCGTCCAGGTTCCAGCTGAATCGCAAGGGCAGTCACAGCCAGCAGCAGTTGCCCCTGTACAGCGGAGGAAGTATAAGACCAAATCAGTACGCCCAGTTAATGATGATGGGGAACCAGGGCCCTCACAACCAGCAGGGGAGCCTGAGCCTATAATCATCACCGAGTCCCTGTCGTACGATACTATCCGTAGTCTGCACAATGACATTGTGCGGCGGAAGGGCGAGGCTTTCTCAACCTGGTTGCTTCGGGTTTGGGACCGCATGGGCCCAGGCATGCAGGTGGATGGTGGCGAGGCCAGGAATTTGGGATCCGTGGCCCTGGACGCGGGTGTTGACAAGGTGTTCGTGAGGGAGGCAGGACCCATTTCTCTCTGGGAGAGGCTTTTAATGAGTGTAAGAGAAAGGTTTGTTCACAAAGACAGAATGCAGGAGAACTACCGTAGATTGCCCTGGAAGACCGTTGAGGAAGCGATCCAACGGCTGAGAGAAGTGGCAGTACAGGAGGTGCTTTTTGGGAGGGACGGACAGCACGAAAATGATCCTGACAAGGTCAGGCGCACAGGGCAAATGTTGTGGAACCTGGCAAGTCTAGGACCAACCCAATATGTCACCTACATTGCAATGATTAATCCTGATGACAACCGTGAGACAGCGGGCTCTGTAGCTGACAAGCTCAGGCATTATGCAAGTGTGGTCAATGGCCCAATGCAGGCTCAGGTCTCTGCTGTGGTTAAGGAGTTGAAGGAGGAGATGAAGGAGATGAGGAAGGAGATCAGGGATGAGATCAGGGAGGAGGTGAGGAAAAACAGTGTGGCACCAGTGAGAGTCACAGGCCCCAACACCAGAGCCCGACGTCCCCCCGCTAGAGAGAGAGGGTACACCCCACGAGCTGAGTTGTGGTTCTTTCTGAATGACCATGGGGAAGACATGAATAGGTGGGATGGGAAGCCCACCTCTGTCCTGGCAGAACGGGTGCGCCAGCTTAAGGAGGGCAACGCTAGCCGAGGGGGTTCTGCCAGAGCCAAGGTAGCCTCAGCTTCCCGTAGCCAACCTGCTGAGTACAGCAGAAGGGAAAGTGTTGTGTCAGATTCCCTTGACGGTGGAATGTATGCCCAGGAAGGGAATGATAACCAGGGCTAGAGGGGCCCTGCCTCTAGCCAGGTAGAGGCATGGGAAAACCGTGTCTTTTGGACTGTGTGGATTCGATGGCCTGGTACATCAGAGCCACAAAAATACGAAGCATTGGTTGATACAGGTGCGCAGTGTACCCTAATGCCATCGGGACATGTTGGGGCAGAACCCATTTCTATTGCTGGGGTAACAGGGGGATCACAAGAGTTGACGCTGGTGGAAGCCGAGGTGAGCCTGACTGGGAAGGAGTGGCAGAAACATCCCATCGTGACTGGTCCAAAGGCCCCGTGTATTCTGGGCATAGATTTCCTCCGGAATGGCTATTTCAAAGACCCGAAAGGACTCCGGTGGGCTTTTGGAATAGCTGCTGTTGAGGCAGAGGGTATTAGGCAATTGAACACCTTGCCTGGACTATCAGAGAACCCTTCTGCAGTTGGACTCTTGAAGGAGGAGGAACAACGGGTACCAATTGCCACCTCGACAGTGCACCGCCGGCAGTATCGAACAAATCGAGATGCTGTGATTCCCATCCACAAGCTGATCCGTGAGCTGGAGAGCCAAGGGGTGGTCAGCAAGGCCCACTCACCCTTCAACAGCCCCATCTGGCCTGTGCGCAGATCTGATGGAGATTGGAGATTGACTGTGGACTATCGTGCCTTGAATGAGGTGACTCCACCACTGAGCGCTGCCGTGCCAGACATGCTGGAGCTCCAATATGAGCTGGAGTCCAAAGCAGCAAAGTGGTACGCCACTATTGACATTGCAAACGCATTTTTCTCCATTCCTCTGGCAGCAGAGTGCAGGCCTCAGTTTGCTTTCACCTGGAGAGGCGTGCAGTATACTTGGAACCGACTGCCCCAGGGGTGGAAGCACAGTCCCACCATCTGCCATGGACTGATCCAGGCTGCACTGGAAAAGGGTGAGGCTCCGGAACATCTGCAGTACATCGATGACATCATTGTGTGGGGGAACACAGCAGAAGAAGTGTTCGAGAAAGGAGAGAAAATCATCCAGATTCTTCTGGAAGCTGGTCTCGCCATCAAAAGGAGCAAAGTCAAGGGGCCTGCCAAAGAGATCCAGTTCCTGGGCGTGAAGTGGCAAGATGGACGGCGTCAGATCCCTACCGAGGTCATCAATAAAATCACAGCGATGTCCCCACCAACCAACAAGAAGGAGACACAAGCTTTCCTAGGCGCCATAGGCTTCTGGAGGATGCACATCCCTGAGTACAGCCAGATTGTGAGCCCTCTCTACCTGGTGACACGCAAGAAGAATGATTTCCACTGGGGCCCTGAACAACAACAAGCATTCGCCCAGATCAAGCAGGAGATTGCCCATGCGGTAGCCCTTGGCCCAGTCAGGACAGGACCAGAAGTGAAGAACGTGCTCTACTCTGCAGCCGGGGGCAATGGTCTGTCCTGGAGCCTTTGGCAGAAGGTGCCTGGTGAGACTCGAGGTCGTCCACTGGGATTCTGGAGCCGAAGCTACAGAGGGTCTGAAGCCAACTACACTCCCACAGAGAAGGAAATTCTGGCAGCCTATGAAGGTGTCCAAGCCGCTTCAGAAGTTATTGGCACGGAAGCACAACTTCTCCTCGCACCCCGACTACCGGTGCTGGGGTGGATGTTCAAGGGAAAGGTTCCCTCTACCCACCACGCCACCGATGCCACGTGGAGTAAATGGATTGCCCTCATTACGCAGCGCGCCCGTATTGGAAACCCGAATCGCCCTGGGATCTTGGAAATAATCACAAATTGGCCCGAAGGTGAAAACTTTGGTCTCACCGATGAAGAGGAGCAGGAACAGGTGACTCGTGCAGAGGAAGCTCCACTGTACAACCAACTGCCACAAGATGAAACACGCTACGCTCTCTTCACTGATGGTTCCTGTCGCATTGTGGGGGCAAATAGAAAATGGAAAGCAGCTGTATGGAGCCCCACACGGCAGGTCGCAGAGGCTACAGAAGGAGAAGGTGGATCAAGCCAACTCGCCGAACTCAAAGCCGTTCAGCTGGCCCTGGACATTGCTGAAAGAGAGAAGTGGCCAAAGCTATACCTGTACACCGATTCATGGATGGTAGCCAATGCTCTGTGGGGTTGGTTGGAAAGGTGGAAAAAGGCCAACTGGCAACGTAGAGGAAGACCAATCTGGGCTGCTGACGAATGGCGAGACATTGCCACTCGGGTAGAGAAGCTACCTGTGAAAGTCCGTCATGTGGATGCCCATGTCCCCAAGAGCCGAGCTAATGAAGAACACCGAAACAATGAACAAGTAGATCAGGCTGCAAAAATAAAGGTGTCACAGGTAGATTTAGATTGGCAGCACAAAGGAGAGTTGTTCCTAGCCCAATGGGCCCATGATGCCTCAGGCCATCAGGGCAGAGATGCCACCTATAAGTGGGCACGAGACCGAGGGGTGGATCTAACCATGGACTGTATCTCCCAGGTGATCCATAACTGTGAGACATGCGCTGCCATCAAGCAAGCCAAGCGGGTGAAACCCCTGTGGTATGGGGGAAGGTGGTCCAAATACAAGTATGGTGAGGCCTGGCAGATCGATTACATCACACTGCCTCAAACCCGCCACGGCAAGCGCTACATGCTCACAATGGTAGAAGCCACCACGGGGTGGCTGGAGACCTACCCTGTGCCTCATGCCACTGCCCGCAACACCATCCTGGGCCTTGAAAGGCAAGTCCTTTGGAGGCATGGTACCCCTGAGAGAATTGAGTCAGACAATGGGACTCATTTCAAAAATAGCCTCATAAACACCTGGGCTAAGGAACATGGCATCGAGTGGGTGTACCACATTCCTTATCATGCACCTGCTGCTGGTAAAGTAGAGCGATGCAACGGCCTGCTCAAAACCACCTTAAAGGCTCTAGGTGGAGGGACTTTCAAAAATTGGGAACACCATCTAGCCAAGGCCACCTGGCTAGTTAACACCCGAGGCTCCACCAACAGGGCTGGCCCTGCCCAATCTGAACCCTTGCAAACAGCAGACGGGGATAAGGTTCCAGTGGTGCAAATGAGAGGCATGCTGGGAAAAACTGTTTGGATTAACTCTGCCTTGAGCAAAGACAGACCCACCCGTGGGGTAGTCTTCGCTCAGGGACCAGGGTGTACCTGGTGGGTGATGCAAGAGGATGGAAAGACACGATGCATACCTCAGGGGGACCTCAGTTGGGGTTGAACTGTCCATAACACTGTGCCTGTATGCATATCTGTATGTATATAATCAGAGTAATGCTTGTATGTATATAGTTTAAAGGTTTAAGTTCAATGTAATAGGTTGGAATGGAAAAAATTCGGGGTGGATAATGTGGAAGGTTGGGGGGGGGAGCAGGGGGCAAGAGGAATTTTTTCCCATTCTGTTGCTAAGCAACTAATGACCGATCTTTAAGGGCCATCTACGCTCACAAAGGAGACAAAGCCTTTGGCTGCCAGGCGGGGGGAACTAGAGATTGGAGATTTGATAACAGCACACTCACTCGCCCGGAGTTCTTGGAGGAGGGAGCACGGGGAAAAGGCGGCTCTGCTTTTTTGGCTGCAACTGCAGAAAAGGCCCGGTCTTGCACTAGATTTTCTCTGCCTGCTGGGTGAGTCCTTGCTTTGGGGGGAAGGTCACGGGACTCCGATCCTCTCGTCCCCTCCGGGAGGGCATCTACCAGCCGCGCCGCCGCGGAGCGGGACCCCCCTGCCTGCCACCACCCCGCAGCCTGCCTGCCGCTGCCCCGCGCCCTGCCTGCCCCAACTGCGGAGTTTCCTGCCGCCTCCTCTGCCGGCTCGCCCCGGTGAGCTGACCCGGCCGCTCCATCTCCCGGCTCTGGGCTCTCTGCTGCGCCCCGTTCATCTGCACTCCACCCGGCTCCAGCCGTCCGCCATTACACGCGGCACAGATCCAACCTCGCGGCACAGCGCCATCTGCAGCTTCCCGGGAGTCATCGCACCTGCGCTGCTGGTCTGGGAGCCCAACAGCGCCCCTGCTGGCCGTGACTGTGACTGCACCAAACGGGAAAGTACCTGACAGCCCCAGGGACATTTGCCACCGAGCTTTTTGGTTTTGTTTACTGTTTTTTTACCTTGTTTACTGTTTCTTTGTTACTGATTGTTTACCTCATTATAGATACTAGTAAAAAACTCTTATTCCTTTTCCCATACCTTTGCCTGAGAGCCCTTAATTTTAAAGTTATAATAATTCGGAGGGAAGGGGATTCACATTCTCTGTTCTAAGGAAGGTTCCCACCTTCCTTAGCAGACACCTGTCTATCAAACGAAGACACCATGGTAGTGCAGTAAAGCGCAAGTACAGCAGAAGGCAGGACCGCATCATATCTTCCCATGGGAGGCTTTAAGCATTAGTTAGACAAGCTCCAGTTAGGAACTGTACAGCTATGGCTGATCCTGCCTTTGGGCAGGTGATTGGACTCGAGGCCTTTCAAGGTACTCAGCCTTACCACTTAGGAGTTCTGTCATAAGTGAAACCTTTCAGCACAGCCTAAAATTGCAGTGGCAGCACTGCAATACTCTGGTATTCAGAGGGCAGTAGTGCTGCTGGGAGCTGTCCTCTAAACAGCACACACAGTGAAATGATCCTTCTTCACCTCTCTCTATGTGTTCTGGCTTTAGAAGGGAACTCCACTCAAATACTGAAACTGTGGCGTAGTGCTTTGACACTCTCAAGAAGTGCTCTGACACTGAGGGACAGGCATACATATCCTGATTTCCTAAGAAAAGAAAAAAAAAACAAAACCAAGAAACCAGAAAAGCCCACAAATTTTCTTGCATTTTTTCTCAGATTTGGGAGGGAGGAGAAGAGTTAAGCAGAGCAACCTGCATCAATTCAAAGGTACCAATGAAACACCTGCACAGATGAGGTGGTTACACAAGCAGAGTAACATCAGAACTTGAAGGCTGTGTGTAAAATTTTGACTCCCACCCTCCAAAGAAAGTGACAAAAGAAATTGAAAATTCAATTCAACGATAGTGGCAGAATGAGTTGGGTAGATAAGAAATTTTAGAGATTGAACAAAACATGTCATGATAATTGTGGGAAGTCCCAGGGGCTGCAGGTGAAGACTTTTTTTTCTCTCTGCCTTTCTCACTTCCCAATTCACTTCAATAGACCTTCCTCTTCCTTCCCCCAGAGGGACTTACCCAGCTGCTGAAATCTAGTCATGTCAAAATGACTCTCCATCTTCCTTCTGCCACAGTTGTTCATCTGTTTCCCCCTCCACCTTTTCGGGTGGGTGTCCCCTTGCACCTCTCCATGGGGGTGTGGGCAGGAGTTGCTATGGCCCCTGTTGGGAGCAGGGGGCAGGAAAGGGAGTGATGCAGCAGGGCAATCTGCAGGAACCTTTCCCTCTCTCCATCCCAGCAGTGCCAGTAATGATAGCAGCTGAAATCTTCTAAGGCAAGGAAAGAAACAAGAACAGAAGTTGCTGCCTTCAGCACTCTGCTCCTGCAGGCAGCTGCCAAGGTTGGATTTATAGAAATCCCACCCTGACTGGTCTGTGGGGGCAACATACAGCAGTGCCTGCTGCCCAGTCTCAGAGCTTTGCACCCTTCCCTTTTTCCTGGGGAGCAGCTTATCCTTCTTGCCTTTAAACCTCTTGGTTTGGTTTGTTTGATTTTTTTATCATAGTGGAGTTTCAGTCTGTAGCAAAGCCTGTATGATGGATGTCCTAATGCCACAGACATCTTCATTATACAAAGAGGAAACAAACAGAAAAAATTTTAACAAAATAATCAAAGAGAATGTGATGCTGCTTTGAAATCATTGCTGGAGAAAATCACAAGGAAAATAAGTTTAAACTTCTGAAATTCCTATTCAATTAAATTGCATAAATAGTACCTGAAGCAACAGATACCGGAACAGAGCTGTTACAGATAAAACAAACAGTTTACACATTTTATATCTAGAAATTAGAATTCTTTCCGTCGGTGCATTCTTGAGTCTTATGCACTAATTTAGCTACAATGCAGCAGAGCTCACACTGCAGTAATAGAATATTGATTGTACAATGTTCAGAGACAAAGAACTCATGTTGCTGAACTTTATACACATGCATGTTTTTGCAGTAAGAAATCCACATCAATATTCCTTGCCTAATGTATCCAGTCATCGCTGGGCCAGCTGGTGATTTAATTACAAAATATAGAATTTTCGGTGGGACAGAATCAAGTTCTCATTAAACTAAAATTCCAGTAATGGAAATGACCTTGAGTAAGGGAAAAGATTAAATGTTCAAACTCAGGAAAGTGTGATGTTCATTTAGTTCTACTTCTTTGCTGTTTATTAATATATAGCAACATACTTCAGAGTTGCCAGGGACTTCTCTGAAGATGATTAATATACTTGTAGTGCAAATTTCACATCCTAATTCAAAGTAACCTGCATTTTTGTAGGTCTTCATGGGTGTGAAGCCCAGTGTTAAATGAGCGATAATGAACCAGTGGTCACTGTGCAAGCATTATTCCTCAGAACTGCTTCTCAAAACACTTCTTCAAAACAAATCAATCGTAATACAGGAGTCATTTGAGAGCAATGCAGGCTGCTTGACCCACATTCCTTGCTCCTACCTCTTCTGCAGGCCCCTACAGGCCTCCCCCTCCACAGCTGGGAGGCACCTTCAGCATCCACTGCTGCTCAGTTCCTTGCTTCTCTTTGAACACTGAATCTAATCACCCTCCAAAAGATCATCTCAACTTCTCTGTAGGATTCCTTACAGTGGCATGAATACAACACCAATATTATATGTATTTTAAGGCTATTTCTATGTAATGGCAGTTATACAAAGCTGTATGCAGAGTCAAGTTTTCCTTGAGGTTTTGCTTTGGTGGTGGTGGAGGGAGGATTAAGCATTTAATCAACTTTCACTGACAACTGCTAGACAAAATACTGGACTGATGGTCTGATCCCCTAAGGCAATTTCCATATTTCTGTTTTCTCATTTGTAAGGGAATAACATTACTCTATTTTGTTCACTGAGCAATATCCTACCAATGATGTATTATGAACATGCATATCCATTGAGCATACTCTGGGATTGCAAGTATCTTTAAAAAAATCACTGGAAATCACTCTGAGACACTCAGAATACTTGCAGTAATTTTTAACTATGCAATGCATATAACTTTATAAGCAGACAAGTTTTGTATTCTCACGTTTTTGACTACAGATGTATTTCAGTAGTCCATGTAATAGCATTTACTGTTAAAATAATAGCACAGAAATAGAGTGAGATCCTGCCCCCATCCATTTGCTTCTCCTCTCCCATTATGCTTTTACTGTCCGTTCATCCTGCAGAGACAAATGTTGCTTACTCCCCACCAATTACCATTTCCTACTACAATATACAGCGCAAGAATAAAAAAAAATATTACAACCTGTGTTTTTATCATCTTCTCTGAGTTCCCATTAACAGTTAACTACAACATTTGACTTCAGAGGCAGATCTCCTTTAGAGGAG
Organism: Acanthiza pusilla; assembly: GCA_036630365.1. Lineage (NCBI taxonomy): Eukaryota > Metazoa > Chordata > Aves > Passeriformes > Acanthizidae > Acanthiza > Acanthiza pusilla. Next base: position 30,064,481 of record JAXCHO010000023.1, read on the forward strand.
GAGAGATCGGTACCATTAGAAGCTCAACCTTCCACCAATAACAAATATCTCCTTTAAAATGCTTATAGTTATTGAGAACCTAAACATTTCTTAATTCAACCCAAGAATAAAAACATAGTATCCTTTTGATTAGCATTCCTCATGGCCTTCTATGTAATTACCTTAAAAGTGTTTACAGAAGATACTGCTTGCACCCAGCTTTTCTATCCCTTTGCATTGTCCCTTCAAGGCATTAGTTTCATATACTATAAAGCAGAACAAAGATGCCTTTATTACCACAATTCATTAGAATGTGCTAAACAGTACCAAATGAAGAAGCATTTTTTACAATTATTGTTATTACCTAGTGTAATTTACATTTTGCTGACTAGGAAAAAAAAGTTATCTTTTAAAATTAAGCTTTTGTGAAAAAGAGGCTTTTTTGCAGAAAAAGCCTGAAGGCTCTTTAAATTTGCTACTTTGTGTTTGAAATCCATTAACCTGTACCAGCAACAGCTTAACTAATCTTGAACATTTTTGCAAGAAAAGTGTGCCAATCTTATCTACTATCTAAGACACCTGCATGGAAGGAAAAAACGGAATTCTGCTGGAGGATAATTTAAAAAAAAATAATCTTCCCACAACTGGAAATATTTTTTTAGTGGATGGACAAAGTACACTAAGAGTTTTCATTTTGCATTCCACAGTTGTCAGGATTCAAAAGACAAATGGATGAAATCCCTCCTAAACTTTTGTGGAGCAGCTTCTGAGGGAAGAAAACACTATAGGAGAGCCTGTCTGGAGTAGTTCCATTCGGATTCTGGCTAGTGGAAGAGAAGGTCCTGCTGCAACACAGAGAGCTAAGGTAGCCCTGTATTTGACAGTGTTCTTTAACCCACAGGGTCAGATTCCCCAGCAGTTGTTTAAATGCGGGAATACCTCCTTTCATCGGTCTGAATGCTTGTATCTGAGAAAAATTACTTCTGGTAAACAGCAGGGCTTCATCTTTTTGTGTCTCCAGGGGGGAACACAGATGGAAGAAGTTGCAGGACAAGAAACTTGGTCCCAATGACCCAGCACGGCTAACATTTCCTCCACACATTAACAGTCTGCAGAGTAGAATTTGTGGCTGGGTCTCTTCTCCAGCACAGAGAAGAAGTCTGTCTGAAAGACTCTGCCTTTACACAGGCAGAATTCAGGGCTGAGAGATGAGCATCATAAGACTTCAATAAAAGGAACAGCACAAGATCACTGCCCTTGCATATTGCGTATAAAATCAATAAACTTTGTCCCAGTAATAATGACAAAAGCTGAAGAAGGCTTTGAGAAGGCTCAGAGTGGAGAAGTTTTGCAGAAAATATAAAATAAATTATGAAAACAGCTTTCTGTGTCTCAGAAAAAATGTCTGCAGTACAGATGGTGGAAAAACCAGAGAGATCAAACTTCAGAACTCCTCAGGTTAAGTGAACAACAACAGTTTACAAATTAAAATTGTACATGCCCAAGGAGTTGAGATGCTGTGACAACATGTTTCTTGAGGACTTCCAAAGCAGAGAGACTTCATTTACACTAGGAAACTATCAGTTGTTTTTAGCTGTATTTTAAACAAAGTAAATTAAAATTACGAATCTGCAGTGCTAGATATCAGCAGTCAGCTATGAGGGCATCATCAGAACTGGAGGTTCAGTGAGTTGTAGCTCTGACAATATTCTTTAACATATACGTAGTTTTAAGGGTCTTTCATGGAAATCCTGAGACCAAAACCATGGGAATCATCATGCTCAGACAGTACTGGCTTGTCCCTACAAGTGACCTCCCTGCATTAAGGTATCTGAGAAGTTGCTAACATTTTCCTGTGGTTTCCCCCAGGCTACATAGATCTTCTGTTTGTTGGATGGACATCTGTATCATCTCCAGAATGTCAGAGAAAAGAGAAACTCTGACACTAGAGGGGACCAGAAATCATCATAGAATCATAAAATTGTTTGGATTGGAAGGAGCCTTAAAGATCATCTTGTTCACCAGCTCTGCCTTGGACAGAGACACTTTCCACTAGACCAGGTTGACCAATTCAGCCTGGCCCTGGCCACAGCAGGGTAACCTTTTCCACTGCCTCACAGTGAAGAATTTTTTCCTCATATCGAATCTAAACCTACTGCCTTTCAGTTTAAAGCCATTCCCCCTTGTCCTGTCACTATATTCACTGTGTGAGGGAAGACAGAAAAAGACCATGGAAATCTGCACTGAGGGATGCCTGTGTTTGGTGACGTATTACTCTTGTTTCAGTGACAAAGCCTTTTGCTGTTAGTTCATTAATAGAACAAAGTAATCGAGGCAAACCTAAGAGAAGAGCAGTCTGGATTTAGACCCAAAAGATGATGTGTGAATCACATTTCTGTTCTAAAAATACAGGAAAGTCTGTCCAATAGCAAAAACCACATGCCACAAATGTCAAACATTTTAAAAAGTATTTGGCAGCCTGTGCTGCAATTGACTCTGGACCATTCTAAAGTAAAATACCTTGCCAATAAAAACTATTACCATCATCAGGTTTTTATGTTAAGGCACACATTGTGTGGTCAAAGAAAATGCAGACTTGATCTTTTTTTTTTAATGGTGTCAAGTGAGGGTGCATTTCTCTTTAGCACTGGCACCAGCTGCACAGTTAGAACAAGCACGTACACGGGGCAGGCAGACACAACACTGGCACTGGCTGTCTTGACTGCACAGTAGAAGAATTAGGTTTCAAATAAAGACACTACTCTTCCCAGTAACAGAGTAGCTGATTTGGAATCTGTGGCCAAAAAATGTAGGGTTGAAGTTATGACAAAATTTAATTTAAAAGGTCCACAAAGATTTGTGAGAATGCATTTTCCCTTCTTCTCTTTCCCTGAGTGGACATTTTACCAGACCCCTGATAGTTTAATCTGAATAAACCTCATCTCTCCTCATGGCCCAGAAGACGACAGCTCCCTCACCCTCTGAAATCCCCTCACATGGAAGAGATGCCCCAGTCCTTGTCCAGCTCTTCTGCATCGACATCTCCCTAGATGAAGTGCTCCTTTAAGGCAAACCCAGGTAACAGAAAAAATTAGATTACACACTTTGAAAGAGATAGGATTTTTTTTTTTCTCCAGAAGGGGAAAACATTACTAATTGGTAAGACTACAGGCTCTCTATCCTATTTCCAATTTAAAATACTGATGTGAAGCCTGAAAATCTACCCGTGCACAAGAAGACATCAAAATGCCTTCAAAAGCACATAAATCAGGAAAATACCAGGCAAGTAGGAAATTAATTTTTAATGAATGTTATAGCTGGCCACAGAGTCCAACAGCACTCTGTTTCGAAAGGTATCTAGAAGGAAACCTAGGACACGTTAAAAACGATCTTAGAGTCTGTCAATGTCAATGTCTCATTGGGCAAATAAAGGGATGTTGAGGAAGTGGATGGACAGTCATCTGTTAAACAGCATGTTGAGAGGAAACACAACTGTTTTAGCAACAAATAACAGCAAAAGGATGCAAGTGAACCAGCCCAGACAACGTAGACAGAGCTCTACCTTAAAGCAGTGTTCAGCTGTGCAGGAAAGATTCAGAGCTGCCTATTGGCTTTTAGGATAAATGAAGATTTAATTCATCACACTGCAGTAATTGATGCGATACAGTGACTTGTAGTCAATTCTAGGAAGCTTCTGGGTCTAGTTTGTAATGAAACCACTGAAAAATGGAATTCGGGAGTAGTCAAAGGGGGAATACTTTAGCAGACAATCTGCTCTTGCAACTGAAGAGATTGGAGCAAACAAATTCCAGCCTCTTGAGATGTAATAGAAGTTTCATTAATTTCCAAAGCATCCAGTTGTCTTACAATTGCAAAAGGTCCCTGAGAGACAGAAGCTGGAATAGGGCTGAACAAAAAATTCAAGATCAATTTTTATGGGTTTTTTAATTTTATTTTAATCACCAACTCCTTTAGCCATGCAAAAATACCACTCGCAACTTAACACAGTTCCTTATTAAGGAAAGCGGTCCTCCCCCTTTAAATATTTACAAAATATAGCATTCTAAAATAATAAAGATTAACTTTTGAAGCAGAGTGCTAATATTAAATTAATTATACTGCAATTCTTAATTATTTGAATAATTTTAGAAAAATTTTCAGTGTGATTCAATACCTGCTACTTTTGTGTGCCTTTTTCCATAGGTCTCATTACAGTCCTTTTACACAGGACTGTAAATAGGACATTGAACTGACATCTTTACAAAATAATTCTTTTCATGTGTACTTGAGAATTCTGTATTTGTATTTTTTTTATGGATTTCAGTAAGTTTTGATCTCTTTTTATTAGCAACTCATCTGAATGGCACATTCATTAAAAAAAATAGCCTTTCTTCTGGTTTTGCAGATTGTGTAAATTTAAAGATAATGTATTCTGTACCAGCTTCCCAATAAGATAAAGCATATAATGACATTATCCAGTAATTTGGGTATTTTACTGACTATATTCTGGCAGTACGTTTCATGCCTCATTTGGTAGAAAACTCATTAGACTGGTACAGACCATGTTTTAATGCAATAGGTTGAGACTTCTTTCCCAACTAACTTGAGTTAGTTATTTTCTGTACTTTCATGCTCAAGTTAATAAATTGCAAACTTTCAGCTTCTCAGTTTGCTCTGATCTCCTTTACATATCATTTATTGGTAGCTCTATATTTTGAGAGAGAAGGAAGAGATGAAAGTCAAATTATCCCCTTGGGTTCATGGAATAAATGTTGCCGTCATACAATCTGTATTCTTACGGGGCATTATATTTTATTGAGCTCTCAAATTGTGACAAGAGCATTCATTGAAACACAGAAATGTCAATAGGAAAGAACACTGAAGAGCAAATAGCTGAGAAGTTTCAAAGCCAGTTTTATGTGTTTTAGTCACGATTTTGGATTTGATAGCTGAAACCAGTGGGAAGATTTTCTGCATGGATCTAGCGTATTCTTACATCAGACATAAGTAGATTGCTAAAATGCTTATTGACTGCAGCTGGTGTATATGCATGCATATGAGCATGCACATGGGATAGGTTTGTTGGCTAACTGAGTGACCATCCAACTAATGGAAGCTTAGGAGTAAATCCTTCAGCAATGCTGTGTTGCAAGCTCCAGCACACCTGAGATCAGAATGTGTCACGGCCTTAGCTCCAATGTTCAAAGAACTGACTGAGCGTAGACCTGCAAGCACATAGAGTAACTGGCAGAAAAGTACTGAATTCTTATTAAGGTCATCCAACAAGAGTGCAGTTGGCAATACATTATTTGTGATTATAAAGCAAGAGCTGACAGGACTGTGGCTTCATCATGCACATAATAAGAAGTGGAAAACACCAACCCTATTCTTACAGTGTAGCTACTTGGGAACAAATGTGGAAATTTATGTAAGACAAATTTATAGTGTTAATGACCCGGCTGTGTTAGAGGATCTAGAACACAAAGAGTTAGTGCCTCTTTTTCCTAAAATTGTATCCCTATATAGGATTATAGGATTGGAGAATCACAAGAATACTTGAGATTGGAAGGGACATCTAGGGATCATCTGGTTCGAACTTTTGCTAAAGCAGGGTTTCCCAGAGCACTTGCCCAGATCCATTTCCAGATGGCATTTGAATATCTCCAAGGATGGAGGCTCCACAACCTCTGCGCAACCTGTGCCAGTGCTTAGCCAGTTATTGTGAGATAACCCAGACTGGATGGGGGAGTGGCCCTGCTGACCCAACAGGGAAAAGGCTTTTCCTTATATCCCATTTTTATAATCTCTCTTACTTGGTTCAGCTTAGCTTCCTCCTCTCAATCATATCCCGTGGGTGTTCAGGGGCTGCTGTTAGATCACCTGTCTCTCCCTGAAGCCAATACTGACCCCATCCCTCAGCCTCTCCTCACAGGGCAATCCATTCCCAGGTGTCATTAACTATGCATTTGTTCCCAGTGAATTTCCTCCAGATTGTTTCCCTAGCTCTGTACATTTGCGCAAATACAGTTAAGGAGGTGTCCCTCTGCATAAATTCTGGAGCAGTCACTGGTCCACCACAGCCACTGACATCTCTTTCATTGCAATTATTTGACAAGGGTGGAGCAAGCAGTAATTTTAATCTATCCCAGTGAAATACTGAGAAATCTTCCTGTGAAAAACTGTATGTAATTATCTCCAGTGATTTTGCCAGGGTTTGACATCATCACTTCTGATGCAAGTCATACATTCACTTCAGGTCCACATGTACAAATTGTTGTCAGCCATTAGTGAGATTATTGTAGCCAAAAGGTGCTGTCAAAACACCACAACTAAAGGAACAAAATTATACAAGTAATTTATAGGTCAAGAAATATCACAGCTGAGGAAAAAGGAAAATGAGCTAGTAGTTTCTCAGGATTGCCCACAAAAATTAGGGTTTGAACAATTACGTAAGCATTCATAGAAGTGGCAGAAGATAATTTCACTTTGTGATTTTGATACCACCTGCACTCTGTTAATTATTCAAGGACAAAAGCCCTGAGTATGTTAAAACAGCTACATTAAGAAAAAAAAAAAAAAAAAAGCAAAGAAAACCACCCTGACTAATCTGACTAATTAGTATTAGTATTACTATTCCTCAAAGAAGGAATGCATGTCTCCTAGGATAGAATGATTCAGTTCTGGATCAGTTACAAATTTCTGAGATACATAGATATCCAAAATCTAGTGATTCTGCTAGGCATTTTCTTACCACATCACTCCTGGTGAATTCTTCTTTCCTTTTCGTTTTGAATTCAAATTATGTGGTTCTCCCACATTATAGCATATGATTTATTTGGATCTACATCATTGCTCATGTGCATCTAGAGATAAACCTTATTACAAATAAAATATCAACCTTAATATACAAGTAAAAGCAGAAAGTCACAATAATAAATATAAACAATTTCTGTGTATCACATAACAAATTACAGTATCCACATAAGGTTTATTTGGTACTTGTTGGGATGACCTACATAATTTAGCTTTGGCTTTTGCTTCTCTTGAGTAATGCAGGGATCTCATACTCATGCTAATAAATTCTTTATATTACACCACCATGTCTCCCCTTTACATAATTCATCGTGCATGGTTTTGGGGTTTTTGTCCTATGTTTCATATCCAGTCCAATGCACTTTTGTTTTCCTGAGGGAGACGGATTGGAGAAAAATACGTAGACAGAAAAGGGAGAGTGTTGGCACAGCACAGAGCTTACTTATGCAGGCACACACAGCACATGTTCTCTTTAACTGAAGATGCGCAATAGTTGAATAATTCTGACCCAGCACATCTGGTTTAAAGCATTGGAACCACTTAAAAAGTTATGCATAAAGCAGGAGAAGGAGAAAAGAAAACAATATTAACTCCCAGCTCTTCAAACACTGCCTTTTTTTTTTTTTTTTTTTTTTAAATAAGTATTCTGCCAACTTGATTCTCCTTAGCTTATTCAAATTCAAAAGTTACAGATGAAGGTCACATCTGTAACATCCTATCAGGATTTCTGAGTAAAAAGTTGTTAAAAAGAAATTGTCTCCCCAGAATACAACAATGTGAAAAGCCACATTTATTTGCTTTTCACAGTGTCCCTCCTGTATACTCACTTTGCATCCCTATCATGCAAAATATTTTTCAAGAGCCTTTAAGGTACTGTGAATGATCTGCATTATTCTGAACCTAATTAATCTGTGGCACATTTGCAAGAAGAAACTGCATCTCATTATAGATATATATTGCTCTAGTGAAAGAACAGCTTAATCTTCCTAATATCTAGTCTTACAGGGTTTATTACATGGCTTCTGGCATGCTAATTTTTCACTTTTTTGACTATTTCTCTAATGATTGATAAACATTCTTACAAAGATGTTCAGGTGAGCTCATTACTCAGTTTCAAGCTATTTAAATTGTGATTATTAATGCCTGTGAAGTGCAACAAAAGCTAATGTGCAGGTGTGAGGCCCAGGTCGGAATCAGAGAATGTGGCATTTCCCCGTGTAGTGCCTGAGTGTCTCACAGCTTACTGTGTGCTCAGCAGCTACGCTGAACCCTTGCAGGTAAGCACACTAAAAATAATAAGAGAGGGAGAGATAGGACTGTGGTAATAACATTATGGGGCTGCAATAAATATTAAAACAGTATCACAAATTACTCCGATTCAAGATAAAACAACCAGCCATTTGTGAGTGCTGCACAGATCAAGTATTAAAATCTGGGGTTGCAGAACAATAAAATGGTGCTGAGTTGTACTCCATTAATCTCACTGAAGATAAATTCTTCTCCTTACCATATCCTCTCTTCCATGCACTAGTATTTTTCCAATGGTACATAATAGTAGCTACAGAAGGTCTTTGCAGATGAAGTGGAAATATTAATTTTAAAAAGTGAGAGTCTACAGCTCTGAAATCTAATTTTTTTTCAAAGTATTGACCTTTCAGTATGGGTGTGAAAACACAAAGCTGTAGCTCTTCAATGCAAGCACCACCTGGATAATACAGATTTTATATTTGTCTTCATCTCCTCATAATTTAAACAGTTTTTTATAGGTGACTCATGCTACCTATGGTACCATTTTTGCAAGAAAAAAATCTAAAAATAATTCTCAGATGACTTGAATGTTTGCTAAGTGGCTGATTTACACACAAATGCCTACAACTCTCTGTACCCGTGACTATTAGTGTGTGAACAGTATTTGTTTTGCACTTCTCATAATTTTGTTGGGGTTTGTTGTTTTTTCCCCTCTGTTTACTTTGTTTCAGCTACCCTATTAAAGGGCAGATCCCATACCATATGATAGAAGCTTTTGCACATCATAAATATTCATTGTGAGAAACAGCAAACAACCATTGCACCTAACAACTATCCAACTCATTTGGTAACTAATTATAGCTGTCAAATACTTGCACAGAAATGAATGCACAAATATATGCAGAGAAGAAGACCAGTTTTAGCCATAACATATTTGCAAGGAGTACAATACCTGGCTCAAATCCTTAAACAAATATTTGCCCCAGATAGAGTTCCCCCAAGATAGTTCTCTCTTTTTTTTCCCTTAAGTTATTTTTGTTTTGCTCTCAGTAATATCAGTATTCACAGTGCATAGCAGAAAAAAGCTAATTTAGATGAATGAATCACCAAACCGTTTCACAGCCTGTCGATATAATATCAATACTTCTAATTGCTATTGTTTATGTCATTAACAGCCCATTCAAATAAAGCTGTTTAACAAAGATATGTTATCAGGTGTGGTATGTTGCCATGACAGATTCATTGTGGATTCCAGGAGAGATGCAGACTTCAGAGGGAAATCTCCTCTTACTTATCAAGCAGAGCTGTTGAAACCTTGACACTTCCAATTTGCAGAGATCTATGCAAACCTTTCCCTTGGCATGGATTCAAGCCTCCTGAATTTCACTGCGAGCTTTAGGTTTGAACTAGTCCAAACCCCAAGTAATGCTCAGCCAAAATTGTTAATTTATGCCAAATTCACAGAGCTTTGAATGGTTTCCATTTCTTGTTAAATCAGTGCTGTACAGCTGGCTTAAAAATTGGTTCAGGTTTGGCAGTAAACTCGCAAATTAGATCTGACTCCGTTCTGTACCCACACTAAATCACGCCTGGTAAGTGCAAACCCACACGGGGAGGGGACATCAGGGCTCCCGCTGTGGGGAGACCTGGAGGAGCAGCCCAGGGCAGATATGGGGGTCACTCAGCCCCTCCAGCTGCAGCAAGCATCCCCTTCCAGCCTCATGCCTACTGAAATGTCTCACTGCATGCTAAGTGGCGCTCATTGCTATGAGCATCCCCTGCTTTCTGCCATGGACAGTCCTCCTCCCCAGGCACTGCCACATTTTCCTTCCTTACATTCCATCTAGCTGTTCTGTCCTCATTATGATAGCAATTAAAATATCCCCATCATCTACCCCTGACTTAATTTCAAGGACAAAAATGGTACCATTTTTCTTCTGGATTAGAGCTGCCTGAGGCAGATCGTAGCTGTGCCAGCTCCCTTGTGCTCTGACCAACAAATGAGGACTGTCCACCCTGGGACAATGGTGGCAGTTCCCACTTCCAGCTTTCCCTCCCCTTCTCTTCCTGCCCTGTATGGGTGACAGGGACCCTCACGTGGAGGCACAGTGCCACACACATAACGAGGTGAGCTGGCACTCCTTCCCCAGTGCCTCAGTACAGCAGGATACAAGCTCTGGGAGCCGAGCAGCAGCAGAGCCATCCAACAGGAGGGGTGAGAAGCTCTGAAAAAGAGTGGGCTGAGCAGACAGTCAGGAATGGCAGTGGCTTTCCCCCTGTTGTGAATCTGCATAATTTCTGAAGGCAGCAAGTCAAGTGTCAGGAACATTAAATCACCTCTCCTAGATCCAGGGGCTTTTTCTACAAAATTTAAGATGAGATTTGCTAAAACTCAGACACAATTTTGAAAAATGAAGATTTACCAATTTTTCAATAACATTCACCAATATAAAACAAACCATGAAGAAAAAAGATATTCACATCTTTGCTTGTAAGATAAGAGTAGAATCCAAAAATCACTTCAAAAGCAACCCAGCTATAATTTTTATTTACATTTTATTACAAGAAAGTACATTGATATAAATATGTTCCCTATTTTACTCATTTTGTAAAGTATTCCCTCATTTGTCTACATGCACAACACCTAAAAGAAAAAGGATATTTAGCTCTATCATAAAGTTGTCTGTTTCAGAAAGTTCCAGGTGATGCCCGAATCCAGTGTCTGCGGCAAGTTTGCACACAGTGTGCACCCACATCAAAGCTATAAAACAGTTTGACTTAAATCAGCAGCAAAGTAATACAAAAGAAAAATAAACATCAATCAAAAAACTTCAAACTGAGTTTTCATGATTGCCTGGGCAAAGCACACAGCTCCTGTTTGCAGATGTGCTTACAGTATGCAGCACAGCTGCTCTTGGTTTCAGAGCGATGCAACACAAATGAACATCAGCAAGTGGTCTGAAAACAAAGGGTCTTCATTTATTTTTTATTATTTGTAAAAAAACAAATGAACCCCCAAATCTTTTCCTCATAATAGATGTTTTTTCCAGAAATCTTTGCTAGCAAACCAGTGAGGAAATGGCCCTAGAAGGAAACATGACCTCCACCCCAGGAGGGGTGAGCTTTGCCTCCCGGAGCAGACGCCCAGAGCGGGGCTGGCAGTGGCACCTGCTACATGTGGCCTCCACATGGCAGTAGTGTCTGCATGGCTGGGTAAGATCCCATGTCATTCACAGGACAATACTCTGAAAGGCTCGTGCTTGGAGAGCTGAGATAGCGTGGCAAAAAATAAGACACCTGGTGTTTTCAGCTCCTCATACCACAATATTCATCTTTTTGCTTTCCTTGCCCTGTTCTGGTCCTCCCTTTCCTCCCATCCACCTCAGCTGCCTTTCTGCCTCAGGCAGATATCAGAGAACAACTTTTACTGCAGGAGACCTCAAAGTGTGTATGGCTGCTAAGTGCCCCCTTGGTCGATAGAGGTATTGCTGATAATGCTAATAGTTATGAGGAGAATGACAGATTTTATAGCAGAAAATGCAGACTAAATTTATCCCTAGCTTCTCAGAATTGCAGAAGTGAGAGCAAAACACTGTTTTGTGGCACTATGACAAAAGTAAATGTAGATGCAGTGATGGACCCTGAAACCAGTGCACTTTCCCGGTTATTAGAAATATATGTCCTCCTTTGCAGTGTCTCCATGCACATTCCCTCAGGGATGGTACCAAAGGACCTTCACAGAGAGAGCCCAGCAGGGCAGCATGGAATACAAGGGAATGTGCACCAAGAAGGAAAAGTGTGATGGTTTCTAAAGGGACACCGTGTGCCTCAGTCTGCCTGCCCTTTGCTGCTTACAAGAAAATACTCCTTAATCAAATGTTTCTATCAAACAAATCCAAATAATCCTAATGGGAAAGTAGAGTGTTTAATATGTTCTTGTATGCTAGAATGGTTTCCATTAATCCTTCACATAGTGTTAAGATTTCAGCCAACAGTCATTCATTGTATTAAGTCATTCTGGATTTTTCAGTCATTTCTTTATCTCCTACTGTTTAACACACCACCAAGAATTTTTCATTTCTGCTCCAGGATCTATTTCCTGCTTTATGCCAAACTTAAACCTTTTTCACATTCATTGTATAATGAATTTATTTCATTTATAGAATTATTATGCTAATTCCAAGTGAATTTATGATCATGTAAGGATGCAATTGTGATCGTATAACAAAATATTACTGTTTTCACTGAATTGTAGCATTTCCAAAATTGCTATTTTTTATGAGAGATAAACACCTCCAAATTTACAAAGGCTATTACATGTTTAATGACAAAATTAAATTATAGCAAGGAGAAATAGAAATTGATACATTCAGACCAGGAGTAGAAAAAATCTGAAATAATCAGGATGATCCTTTTGACAGAGAGAAACTCATTTTCTACAGTGTTGCATAAGCTCTACATAAGGATAAGCAATGCATGTCATCTGACAGAGACATTACTAGGTTTTCCTGTCATTAAACTAGAAACAAATTACTGGAAATCCAGCCAAAGAATTTTCTTCAAGATTTGAGTGTGTAGCTTTGGAAAAAGGACAATCATTCTGTAAATTATTCTCCGGAAGGCTGTTCATGCAAGAAGTTATTCCAGAACGATTTGGTTTACTGTGCACTCATGTTGGTCAGTTTGTGCTTTTTGACAGTCCCTTAAAATCTGAGTGGAAAAAAAAGGGGAAGAGAGACATGTATCTGGGAAACTGGGAGGCTTTAAAGTGAGGAGAGTAAATCTGACATTAAAAATGATGAGCAAAATGATGTGATGCAGGAGAGATTATGACCATCTGTGCATATGTGCAAAGCGAGGTGTCATTCTATTTATGCTGCAATATGGAAAATCATGGAAAGGGGAAGAATGTAATGTCCTCCAGCAACTTATGGAAGAAATGAGCTAGAGCATTTCTCTTTGCACAGTCAATAAAACCAGTATGTTCCCAGCAGGGAAAAGGAAAGGGACCAGTTGAGCAATACCTGGGTTAGAAGTGAGAACAGGAAACCCAAACTCAAAAGCTTGAGGGGAGCAGCAAGACCCTGCTACTCACACAGATGATGGCTTTTCTGCAGAGGGACCATGGCAGACCCTGAGCTCTGAGCATGGCTGGGGTGGGGAACCTGAAGCACAAAGGTGCCAGGCCAAGCTGTGGGACACTGCAGGGCTTTTTGCCACAAGCCTCGAGGCTCCATCGCTCAAAAAGAGAAGAGCAAGAAGGATATATCAGCCCCAGGGAGCTCTTGGACGCAGTCAAAGACGAGTTTCTTCCAAACGGGCAAGTGAGAGCATTCTACAGAAACCAAAGGATTTAGTGATTTTTCATTCTTCAGCAAGAGAAAGTGGTTTGCTTTCCCTTCAGCATTAGGTATTTGAGCTATCCCAACAGGAACAACCTTTTTCCCCTTCCCTTTCTTCCTGCTGTTTTTCTTACTCTGCTCACAGAAAGGTAAATTAGTATGCAGGGTAGAAGGCAGAGGGGAATAAGGCAGGCATAGCAGATTTATAAGAGAAGACTTTGGCATCTGGGATAACATGATGCAAAGAAGAATTCTGAAGCTCAGGAAGAAACTAGAAACTTACCCTGCCCAAGATAAGTCAAAGCGGAAAAATATTTTCCTCTACGTGAACCAAAGTGGGAATATGGACAAAAAGATCTTTCTTTACATCTTCTTACAGATGGTACCATGAGTGTACAGTTGAGAACCATCAGCATTATACCATAAGATGTGAAGGTCACTTATCTAAACTTCTATCCAGCCTTAAGCAATGTAGATGCTAATATACACTCATTACTTCGAAAACTCAGATGACTCATAAAATGGGAGCTAAAATCTTCCATTTCCCAGCATTATTGTGGCATTTTATTAGTTAAGACTATAACACAGAGCAAATTCTCCCCATCAACATTTTTTTCATACTGTTTAAGAAATGAGGAGCTTGCAACAAAAGCTGCATTTCAATATTGTTAATTTTTTTGTAACCTGCCAAATTTTTGTGCTGCCCCATGATTAGACTTCTCAAATTTCATCACTATATTAACAAAGAACCATGTAAAGAGCCATACAGCTGCTTTCTGAAATATCGTAATTGTTACTTCACACTTTTTAGTAACACCAAGGATCAGGCTTTGATTAGTTTGTCTCTGAGCTGAAGGGGCAGGACTAGATTGATTTTCAGTGACAAGGTGACTTACTCACAGGGTGAGGGAAAGGCTGTGGTTGTGACCTATGACCTTTAGTAAACCCTTTGACACCATTTCCCGAAGTATTACTCTGCAGAAACTGGCTGTTCGCGGCTTTGCTGGCTAAAAGCTGTCTGGATGGCTGCGCCCAGAGAGTGGTGGTGAGTGGGGTCACACCTAGGGGGCAGCGGTCACAAGGGTGTCCCCCCAGGCTCTGTACTGGGGCCAGTCATGTAAATATCTTAATCAAGGCTCTGGAGGACAGGATTGAGTGTTCCCTTAGTCAACTTGCAGAAAACACCAAGTTGAGGGGTGTTGATCTGCTGGACGGCAGGAAGGCTCTGCAGAGGGATCTGGACAGGCTGGATTGATGGGCCAAAGCCAATGGGATGAGGGTCAACAGCACAAAATGTCAGGTCTTGCACTTGGGTCACAGTCACCCCAGGCAGCACTACAGGCTAGGGACAGAGTAGCTGGAAAACTTCCTGGAGGAAAAGAACCTGGTTGACAGCCAGCTGAATGTGAGCCAGCTGTGTCCAGGTGGCCAAGAAGGCCAATGGCATCCTGGCCTATATCAGCAACAGTGTGGCCAGCAGTACCAGGGCAGTGGTTGTCCCTCTGTACTCAGCACTGGTGAGGCCACACCTCAGATCCTGTGTTCAGTTCACAGCCCCTCACTACAGGAAAGACATTTTGGTACTGGAGCATGACTGGAGAAGGGCAACAGAGCTGGTGAAGGGTCTGGAGCACAAGTCTTGTATGGAGCAGCTTGAGGGAGCTGGGGTTGTTTAGCCTGGAGGAAAGGAGAGTCAGGGTGACTTTATTGCTCTCTACAATCACTTGAAAGAAGGCTGTAGTGAGGTGAGGGTCAGTTTCTCCTCCCAGGTAACGAGCAACAGAATGAGAAGAAATTGATTTAAGTCATGCCAGGGTAGGTTTAGATTGGATATTAGGAACAACTTATTCGGGGAAAGGGTTACCAAGCATTGTCCAGGGAAATGGTGGAGTCACCATCCTAAGATGTATTTAAAAGATGTGAAGATGCGTCACTTAGGGACATGGTATAGTGGTGGACTTGGCAGTGCTGAGTTAATGACTGGACTTAATCACCTTAAACGTCTTTTGCAACCTAAATTATTCCATGATTCTCTGACTTACATCCAGGTTAAAACACTTACATGTAGTGTTTTATCTACCAAGTTCATGTGCTGACATATTCAGTTAAGTATCTTACTCTGGAGATGAACTCCGCTCTAAATCCTCAGTAGTGGGATTGCATGGGACTTGTTAGTATTTCAACAGTGTGTGTGGCAATTCCAGCAATTCTTTTTTTCTTTTTTCTCTTTTTTTCTTTTCTCTTTTTTTTTTTCTTCTTTTTTTTTAGTTTTTTTTAAAGAGAAGACAGCCGTGCAGAAGTTCATGTTACAGTCCACATGCTGTCGCACAAGTACTTACGCACTCTGGAGGGTAGCAGTTCTTTTGCTTGTGATGATGGAACTTAGTGAGTTCATACAATTGTTCTTCTAATTTCCACTCATGAGGGCAAATGTTATTAACAGATAATTTTTTCCTGTGGTATTGCAGTTTTTTCTCTTCATTTGCCACATTCTGTGTAGGCTGTTTTACACTTGTGGATATCTCTTGCAAAAAACCACTGACACTAGAATCAAGCTTGTAACAGGTTTATTTATCAATATTAGAGGTATTTTATTTTATCTTGTCTAAAATGACTGTTACTATTAAAGCATTTTTATAATTATGTGCTATTTATTTGTTCAATATTTGATAGTTTTGCAAGATAAAATCTTGCAAAAATCTTTGCAAGACGAAATCTTGCAATCTGCTCCCACATCAAAGGCCATGGTTTTCATATAGATTTTTCATTTTCTGTGGGCCCATTACCACAGTGATTAGTAACTTCTGTGATTCTTTTACTGTGACCCAACAAAGCAGGTAACCTTCCCACCCAAGGTGCCTTTTGACTGAAAATCTACCAGTGCACCTATGTTTTCCAACACTGAACACCCAATTTGCACTCAAGAGATGTCAGTCAAATGAGTCTGGTTTTCACTGAGAGCTTACTCTCAAGCTTTTATATCCTCAGGGCATTCCTGTAGTTCCATTTCCCTATATACAACAAAACCTCACCTGCATGCAGATCTCTGTGGATATTTCACTTCCTTAATATCCCACTTCATTAACAAATATATGAAGTAGGGATATTTGAGTAGGGATATGAAGTATACCAGAGTTCTCCATGGAGATTGGATTAAACAAAATAAATAATTTAGCAACACTATGAGATCACATTTTATCTCATCATCCAATGCAATCTATGTTCAAATGATGCTTGTCTGGCTTTGAACGTAAAGTCGTTTAAATGAAGGGGGTCTTTGTGAATAAGTTAGACAACATCTGGCAACAAAGAGAGAAAGAAATTTCTTCTGTACTACTGAGATTACAGCTGCATCAACCAAACATTCAGCCCTCTTGGTGAGCAAACTAACAAAACCTAATCCTTGCGGCTTTCCACCAAACTGACTTGCTTTCCATGTGCTAGGGGAAACCTTCCTCACCCCCCTGCCTCTCTAGGCACCTGCACAAGGTGAAAGTGATGGGAGCAACAACACAACCGCAGCAAACACTGGGGTAGTCAAAGCTCACCACTCCCTCCCACCTCCCCCCACACTCCAGCAGAGCACTACCAAGCTCTATAAATTTAAGTCTGGTCCTGGCAGTTTTATTGGGTCAGAACTACAGTGCTTAGTACTGTGCTGGACTCAGCTGCAAGCCTGGACAATCTTTCTGGCTTGGCTCTCACCTTGAGCAAGGATGCCTCTGGGAAGTTTCAGCTCCAGTTCACAGTCATGCCTAGGAGATGGGCTGCACATCTAAGCTGAATTATTTGGCCACCATCAATCACCTTCTGACTACAATGCACTTTGGTGATGTTCTTCCTTTTCAGATTTCACCTCCTCCTGAAAAGTAGTCTTCTTCCAGTATATAATCTTGTGCCTGCTGACAACACAACAGTTAGAGCTGGCTCAGTACTGTCATTAAACTGTCATCTAGTGCAGCCATATTTGAGGATATACTCTTTGCATCTACAATGCATTGGCTTATCTGTACCAGCCAGAGGCTCCTCAAATGCTTTATTCTTCATGTCGTGCCTCAGGTGGCAATCCCCTCACCCTCTCCTTCCAACCTGCAAACACACCCTCAACAGCTTGTGTGAGGACAGGGGTTCTGAATGTCCTCCTAAGTTTTTTTTTTTGTTGTTGTTGTTGTTGTTTGTTTGTTTTTCTGGTTTTTTGGGGTTTTTTTGATTAAGCAAAGCCTACATGGACCTATCACAAGTAATTTGCAATCTAAGCAATTATAAGCAATATAAGCACTCTGATAGAGTAGATCTGCAAATCAAAGCATTTTCTTGAGTCATATCTGCCTATACTGGCAGGTGACAGGAACATTGCACTTCCTTGGCACATGTAATTATAGTGTCTAAATCAGTCTCTCAGTGCAGAGGTGGTCCCTCAAGCCCAGAAATTGGGGAGCAATATTTACACACAGATACACACACACAAAAAAAAGATTAAAAATCCCAAAGCCAAAAGAAACATTAAAGTGATGAATAATGGAAAAAAAAAAAAAAAGAAAACCAAAGACCAAACCCTAAAAGGAAAACATGGTGATTGCCACTCCTTTATGTCTTCCAGGAGACGTGCATTACTCAAAGATCTGACTCTGGCTAAAAACATGGAAGAAACTCACACTTTGACTACCACAAAACATGAAACTATGTGATTTACTGGTATACTTCTGGTCTAAAATCTAAGATTACTTGTCCATCTAAAGGCTTGTACAAGATCAAATTCATACTGAGGGCTTTTTGTATGTAAAGATTTTTTAAAAACCCAGAAGAAGAAAGGTAAATTTTTTAACCTGCCCTTCTGTTCTGAAAGAGCAGCAGTCTCAGTATCTCGTTTGCTCAGTCTGAGGATAAAAGTGGAAGCACAGAGCAGAATTGTTTCCTGCCTGCCAGCCCAGCACAATTTTGTGCTTTCCATCACACACGGGGGTAGTAATGCAAAGGTTAGCAGGCCAAAGTGTGCACATGCAGGAAAAAACAAGATCTGGTCCTTTTGCCAGGTGTCCTATCGCAGCAGGGGGAACAGATGGGAAAATCAGCAAAATTTGGATGGACAAAAAAGGTGCTCCATTGGGCAGTATGCTACCTCTTTGAAAATATGACCTTCCAAAGAGACTTTCCCCCTTAAATCACCATCTTAACATTGCCTCACATCGAAAGTAAATGCCAATAAAAGAATTTGAGTAAAGCAGTAAGTCTCATACTTCTGGTTTTGTTCTTGAAAAGGCAAATTTACAACTGAATTAGTCATTAGAAAGTCAATTTGCAGCTGTGACAAACAAGCGAAGAGCTATTCAAGTCACAGTATCACCAATAGTATTAATGATCTTGGTAATGAAAAGCTGATGAGTTTTAACAAGTGTTATCTGACACACAAGATAAATACTATTAAATATGAAAAGTCTCTTTAATTACATACAGAGTTTAGAGGCTTATAAAAACCAAGCTCATTGGTATTCTGCTGACTCCTTCACCTGTCACTGGGCAGGATAATGCCATCACTCAGTCACTGCCAGCCCCACCTGAGCCCTGGCTCTCCACAGCACATGG
The DNA here is from genome assembly GCA_036630365.1 of Acanthiza pusilla. NCBI lineage: Eukaryota > Metazoa > Chordata > Aves > Passeriformes > Acanthizidae > Acanthiza > Acanthiza pusilla. The sequence continues at coordinate 30,083,446 of JAXCHO010000023.1, forward strand.
AGGCACGGGACTTCTGTTCTGGATCTTTCCATAAGGAAGCCATAGGCTCAAGGCAATTAAAAAGCCGTGCTGGTTTGGTTCTGCACAATTGGGTAGCAGAGGTGCTGCGGGCTTCCAGCAAATAAAAATGTTTTCACATTTAAATGAATTTAAAGGCATGTTTGTTTTTCACATGCAAGGACCTTACAGAGCTGCCTGTGTCATGTTTTTCTCTGACACTAGCAGTCACAAAGGCATAGCGTAGCTCTTGAAGGTGATTTAAAAAGGCACAGAATTCCTGACCAGGTTTGTAATTTAGAATTCAGCAGGCTGTTGTTTCAGTGCCTGTGATAAACACTGCTCAAATGCTTACAAATGCCTGTCCTGCTTTTCACTAAGATGGCAAGTGTCTGGTTAAGAAAAAAACATATTTCCCAACCTTCACACTTCTTTACGCCTGTATTTTTATACCAAAATTTAAAACAGCAAATAAAAGATGAGTTTTTTTCATTTTAATAGGCATGATGCTTTCTCAATATTTGCAGTGATTCAATTAAATTATTTTAGTGAATGAAATTTAACCTGCTCTCATGAATAATGGAATCACTTCTTTCTACTTCTACTCTATAGCAGAAGAACAAGAGAGAAATACAATTTTTTAAAATTTTACCTCTGGCTACACTGTCCCACCAACAAACCTGTTTAAAGATTCTCATCTTTGACCTAAAAAAGCTGAGTTATGCTCACACAAGTTTGGAGGGTAGGCCTGGGGTCCAGGGCCTCTCTTGCAGGGAATGGAATGAACCATCCAGAACATCAAGGGATTAAAATCTCAGATGAATGATTTTCCATGCAGTATTGTCTCAAATGAATCAAGTTTCAGTTTTTCTTAAATTGGACCGTTGGTCCATTTATGTCCTAAAGACACATATATGGATATAATTGGTCAAAAATATGATATAAATTAAATTTCAATTGTGTATATATATAGTTACAATTAACATACTAAAATTAACATACTAAGGCTCATTTAACAGGGAACTAAAGTAAAAATACTCCTAATGCAAGATCCTCTGAACATTTGCTATCCAATCTCATTTTTTTGTTTTCTGAGGAAGAAGAAATGAGCTCCTAACAGATATATATATGTAAGACATATACAAAAATATTTGGGGTGAATTTCTATGTATGTCCTCCCAAATTTCCTGGACCCCCTCAGATAGGAAATGATGTTTCTTATTATTTTTTCATTTATTCAATATTTATTAAAAGAATAGTTCTTACTTCATTGAAAACTAACTGATGTTCATACTTAGCATTTCATACCCTGTGAAAGATCAGCATAGAGCATTTGCCCAATGCTGACAAGCACTGAGTGTGCAAACTCCAGTAGGAACCGAGACCCTGGTGTTCTTCACAGACTGAGGTTTTTACATTTGGTGTTGTCACTTGTTGTGGAGTCACTTCTGGCTGCTTTTAACAGGATTATGCAGTCCTGTACAAGAGACTCCACACCTAATTGGCAAAAGTTGCAAGATCTTGTCCTGTAAAATGCAATGTTTTTCCTTTTATATGTTCCACTCCATTGCTACCAGGAGCTAAGCAGCCTCAGCCCTTCCAGGAGTTGCTCAGATCACCTCAAGATTCAGTTTGCCTCAGCCTGTTAACATTCCCTGTGTATTATATTATTATCACCATAGAAACAGATATAAAGTGCATTTAACTTAAGGAATAAGCACAATTAATATTTTGTAGCTCAAATTTAAAGTGGTATTAAGCTTTCATAATCAGAACCAGATACACTCAAATTTTGAAATTGTACAGCTTTTTTTTCAGTTTTAAAGATGTCTCCATTAAAATCACTGGAGGTGTTAAAGACATGCCTTTGACTTTTAATGTGAATGAGGTAACCTCTTAAGTATCTGATCTAACCACAGGAATATTTTATGATTGATGGGATATGATACTCCCATGAGAACATGGTAAGAGTTTCATATCTTTACAATACCGAAGAGCCTTGATGTATTTATTACTTACTTTGTGCTGCCCTAAGCATTTGAGAGGCCAAAATAGGATGCTGAAAGGATGGGGGTCAGCAAAAAATGCAGTATGAAAAGGATGTGAGGTTTTTCAGATTGTCAAAAGGAGATGAAAAGTTTAACATATTTAATTATGGAATTTCTATGGAATTATAATTTAAACCATTGAACTGAATGTTGTAATTCATTATACCTCTGGGATCAACCACACTGCAGCAACATGTTAAAAACGCAGTACATAACCACGTGCCAAAACTGGCCAGCCAGATGGACAACTTGGTGTGCAGATACCCATCTGGGTCTACCGAGCAAGCAGCTCATTGCATTACCAGAACTGCCTTTGCACAATGCTTCTGGCTGGCAACATGCTTTAAACTTTTGTCATCACTCTGCAGCTCACAGGGCAGCTCAGTGGCACTCTGGGCAGGAGACAAGCCACCAAATTGCACAATAAGCAGCCACAGCATCTTATTCCGAGCTCACTGTCTTCCCTGGGGAAAATCACAGAGTAAAAGCAATATGCTTTGTGGCATGTTACTGTGCTTCTGATCTCTGGGTGCCTTCAGCTACCTGCCAGCTCAAATCACAACACAAACACACATGCACACATGAGATACACAACATGGGAGCTGTCCCATGCAGCAGATAGGCTGACACCTTGATGCAGTAAAGTCAGGGAAAACATTAGTGTCCCATCATCTGAGATTGCTTCACCTGTTGTAAAGCTACACCCCATGAGTTTAGGAGGATCTTGCTTTGCCCAGAAGGCACAGAGGACCAGTGGAGCACAGTGTGTGTTTAGTGCCACTTCCATGCCTATTTTTCTTCAAAAGCAAAACTCCTGCTGGCTCCAAGGCTGCAGTATCAGAGGGAAGGTGCTCCTCAGTATCATCTGGGGATCTGGTCCTCATTAAGTGAAATCTCGCAGATGATGCAAAGACTCCTGAGCAAAAACGTTTTCTCTCTCAGGAAATAGAACTTAAAAAGAAAGAATTAATGGTTCATCTGGTAAAAATTTACAATGTGTCTGATCGCACAGCAGTCAGAAACCGCCGTAACTTCCCACTTTTAGCACAAAGTACAACACAAAGCCTCTAAAGACAACAAAACCCAAAGAAGAGAGAAATACATCATGCATAGATGCATTGTAATTCACACGGACTTTGTTATGCTTTACTTTTTGTTCAACCCTGCCTTAAAAGTGATCACTTAAAATCACATGTAGATTTGTAACTACAAGTAAATGACACAAATATCTGTAAGCTGTGTGGCAAACACAGTGAGAAAAATCAACCAAACTGTAGTACTTGGAGTTACAAACTGCAGAAATATTAAGACCTTTCATAGTAACAGCTTCATAGTATGCCATCTGGGAAACAAACACAAATGACTGGGAGTGTTTATTTTTCCCATTCTAAAATAACCCCTTGTGCTTTTTCATTTGGTTGGTTTGGTTTTGGGGTTTTTGTTAAAAAACAACAAAAACAAACTGCTAAAAAAACACTGCAAGAAGACATAAAAAGTTTAACATACTCCCAAACACAAAAATATGAATATATCTATCTGATAGATGCTCTAGTATTATTATCTTTACTCCACTATAGAAAGCAAAGTCACAAGAGGCAATAAATACCTACTTATTTTAAATGGAATTAAATTCAGCTAAGAACCTGTTGGCATGTTTATAGTTGTACTCTTCGTTCTTCCATTTATTTCCAAGTTTATATCAAAATGCAGCTATTACAATAATTTTAAAGTATTTCAGGGAAACTGGGGATATTTTACCCATGTTTTATAGGCAGTTGGGCAGCAGAGACAGAAATGTATCGAGAAACAATCCAAAAGTACAAGGTGAACCAATATCAGAGATAGAAACCAAATTCAGAGACCTGACTAGGGGAGAAAATAAAGCATAAAACTTGAGTAAAAAAGAAAAATGCATGATTGTTGTAGAAGTACATTGGAAAAGATTCCCCAGTGTCTCCCATGGGACATGAAGGAAGTTTGGGGTTTTGTTGTCAAATTCAGAGACAGAAGAGAGCTTTGCTCCTCTGCAGCTTAACAGTTCTGTACTTGTGTCAGATGTGGGTAGGAAAAGGTCTTGTCCCCAGGCTAAGGCAGATTATTAGGATCTCCATTCAGTATGAATGCCCCCAATACTCAGCTACTACTCACTGCTGGTGCCATCACTCCAAACAAATAAATAAACAACGCAAACTCCCAAAAAGGTATTTCTTTCTCCAGACCATGCTACTTCTGCATGCAATTACTTCTATATCTTTCTGTCAGAGAAACAGTAGGACTGGGAGATGCAGCCAAGCACAGCCACCTGCAGATACTAGGAAATCCACAAAATATTTGCTGGAGCAACAGATGCCAATGTTTAGCTTGCTACAGCTATTGAAGAGAAACAGGAGAGGAAAAAAATATGAGGAAAGCTTCTGTGCTCAACTTGCTGAAGGATAGAGAGATTAAATTAAAAGATGGCTAAATAAAAATGTAAATCTGTGTTCATATGTCTTTTCTGGGAGGTATAAAATGTGCAGAATAAGCAGGAACATATAGATTGTTGTTTTCCCTTGACTCCAGCCACAGTAATATTTCTGGTCTCAGAAATCTTCACTCTCACTGAAAATGAGGTGCTTCTGACAGAAGTTTCACATTTTAGAAGTTTTCAGCCTGAGGGTCAGAGCTGTAGTGACTATGAGTCAATAATGTGAAGTGAAACAATGTAAATAATGAAATCAATGGGAAAACTCTCACAGAATCTAGCTCCCTGTGAACCGTGCCATAAGACTGTGAGAATACATACAATGGAACTGAAATCCTGGGAGGAAAATGTATTTGGGAAGATATGTTTTTACATTTCTTAATGTAAAAAGAGCTGTGGAAGGAATTCAACCATTCGTCACTACAATGCCGCTTGTGAAGACGCAATGACCCACCTCTCCAAGGGCCCAGGGCTGTACTGAGGTGAGACATTTGTGCAGGAGAGCAAATTGTTACTGGGGAGAGAAGCTATATTCCTTGATTGTTGGGCATATTGGCAATAAACCTGTATTTTCTGACAATGAAGACTTTTAAATTCAGTTTTCAAGGTAAAAGGAAAAGAAAACATGTTAGGCATGAGAAATACACTAGCAGGAATGAACAGATGGTACTGTAAATAGGAATAGGTCAGAGCTTTCTTCTTCTTGCTGATTTCTTCTCAAAAGGTTTCATTAGATCAATACCTTAAAAAGCTGAGCAAATTGTAAAGGCTGAATAAAAAGCAATATGGAGTCCTTTGAGCAAAGTTGAGTTATATGCAACCACAGAAAATAAAATGAAATGCACTAGGAGCGTAAAAATACTTCTGCCTGTCATGTAAAGAAATACTTACTTATTGAGGTCTGCTTACCTTCTTTTTCATCATTTGCCTTTTCCTGTTTTCCAGTTTAGTGGAATTAATTTGAGCTTAGGGGATCCTTTCAGCTCCGCTGTTTGGCCACAGCTTTTAGGGGATCCAAAATTTCTGGGTATTTTTCTGGACAAGAACTATGAGCTGGGGACTCCTTACCATTCAGGTTTGTTAGACAAAGAAGTAAAGCACAGACTGACTTAGTGACTTGCACAAGGCAATAGTGGAAATCTTAAGCAAAACTGAGAAAGAAACCCATGTCTTCCCAGGGAGGATTCAGCACCATAAAACATAGATCACTCTTTTGTCAGTACCTCAGTGTTATCATAGAAACAGAACAGGAATTAAATTCTGACAAATAATCAATTATGTAAGCAAGACAATCTGTCCTGGGGAAGGTATGTTTTATCACCATTTTCCCCTCAATCTGCAGCCAAAGCCTGATGACTACCGTATCGCAAATCAGGAGCTCAGAACTGGCAGAGTAAAGCAGAAAAAGATACAAGTTCTTTAGTATTATGACTTTAGTGCACTTCATTGAGGTTAAAAAAATGCAGTAATTGTCCTCTGCATAACTGAAAGGCTAAGGCTCATTGGAAATTCACGGGATGATTTCTGATTTCTAACTGCTTATTGCTTCTCAGCTCCTGGTATCCCGTTAAGGACAGGAGAAACACTGCTGATGGTCACTCTTTTGAAATTATAATGAAAAAGTTAATTCTCTTGGAACTAATCAGATATTACACATCGTTCTACAATTATTCTACTGAACAAAGGTCTCTCTAAAGAAAAATTAATCTAACACCTCTAAATGATGCAGTCACATGTATTTTCAATTGTCACAAATAAGAGATCTATTCACCCTCTTAGCATCAATTTTTGCTGCATGGTTTTGTGGAAATAGTTCTCTTCAAAATTCATAAGATCTCTGTGTTCATTTAATTTCAGCTGTTCTGAAAAAAGATATTAGTACTTTGGCAAAGATATGGACCTCATTGTTTGTAATGAGGACTGCCCAATAGTTGGATGAGTTCAAAGGATCCCTGCCTTTTTTAATTCAAGACTGAATAGCATCATATCTTCTTTTGAATTCTGGAACTATAAAACCATCTGCCCGTACAGTTGTTCTAAATTTCTCATTATTTTAGGCTGCATAGTATGTGTTTGCTATTTTAAATTACAGTGCTGCAATTCACCACTGGCATAAGAGATGGAAACTGAAAAATCTTAATGCCTACTAAAAGCTGATGTGCTCAAGGGAGAGCAAGAAGCATAACAAGTTGGCATTAATGCCCTTGTCAGTGATTCTTTTGCAGCAGGTGTACTGAAACTTGTGCTTACTCATGCTAGATATATTAAATCATATGTCTAGAAGCCTTGACTCAACAGCTCCCAGCTGTAAGGCTCTGCTGGCCCACTTTGTGGTTCCAACACAGTGAGCAGAGTATTTGCACTGTGCTGCAATGCTCCCAAAGATGAAGGATCTGCAACCAGGAATTCTCCTGATGACGGACACCAGCGTAGGCGCCTTGCGAATTCAGCCCTCAGAATTTTTTGGACTGACCAAAATAATGCAACAACTGATACACACAGAAAAAAGCTGACATCCTGCAATGTTCCTGTTGACATCTCCTTAAGGAAATCCCATCACATTCATGAACTAGTATGAAATGGTCCAGGAAGGAAAGGAAATCCGTATTTTAAGATAAACTCCTTGCTGGGAATCTTAGAGGTCCAGACCTGGTACAGTGCTTTTCTCTGAGATTTCCAGCACAGTTGGGGGTGGTCCACTGTGTTTTCCTTTCTCACCTCCATCCTCCTGAGATCCAGGGAATCCAAGGCCTACAACCTTGCCACTTGTTGCTAAGAATTTTCCATAAATCAAGTGAATTAAAATTTCCTGTAGAAAAAAACCGAGTAGCCTGTTTCTGTTATCTCTGTTATTTTCTGTTATCTCTCCTCACAAATAGTGTTGTACATCCACACAGGGCATTTAGCTTAAAATGTAATAACTATTACATCTTTTAAGGTGAAGCCTAATTGTTCTATCTGCGTTTCCTAATTCTAATTGAAGAATGTTTATACAGCCTCTTTAAATAATTGTCTCCAAACTAACTTAAAAATTATCCCTCTGACAAGTGACTAATAAGCCACTGTGGTTAGCATAAACTTTTTCCTAACAAGCATGAACTAAGAGTGACAGAGATATGGTAACTGATTTAATTATGTCAAAGAATAAGATATTTAAATGAAGCTTTATTTAAATGAAGTTAATGCTGTCTGTAAAATGTTTTCAGTATTTAAAGGCTGGAAAGGATGGTGAGGGGTTCAGTAAACTACTTGTGACTTCTGTTACTGGGGAGAAATCTCAAGAAAAATAACAACCCACATGTATGCAACATGCCACTACACTCAATCAACAGTACATTCTGCTTTAAATGCAAGAACTATATGTAAGAACTCAGCTGGAAATTGAATGTTGCTGTTCTCTCCCATTGACCACGAAAAGGTATTTGTCTCAGCACTTTGACAGTCGAACAAGCAATGCATGAAGGATGCTTACGGATGGCACTTGTGAATGCAATGCTTACCAAAATACTTTCAAGGGCACATCACCCTTAGAAAATGCAATTCCTAATTCTGTTGAGTTTGGTGTCTCCACAGGTTATCTGCCAAGTCACTGTCACTTGTTTAACCTAACAGTGTGTGGGGACAGCTTCAGAGGTCAACTGGAACATGATGATATTTTGGCTTTCTCCCTCTCTGCATAATCACTTTCCTTCAGCTGCAGGTTTTCCCCATGTCACACCCAGCTTTCACCTTTCTGCATCCAGATAACATGGAGCAGAGTAGGCCAGACCTGAGCTGGCTTACAGCGAGCACTGCTCAGCCAGGATGACCCTGCTACAACAAAACGTTTGAGAGCATTCCTGGCCTTCATCCCAGCCACCTCCACACTCCTGCATCCATGTCACACTTCCACTAGTGCTCTCACTTCTGGCTGCAAATCATCTGCCTGCACACAGCCCTGCCCAGCCTCCCCCATGCTGCTTTGCTTGGAGGGTTCCTGGCTTCACCCATTGTTATGCTCAATGCAGGGGAGGAAAGTGGCAAAAAATGGGAAACCAAGACTTCCTTGACATCCATAACCTGACCTGTTGTTGTGGTTTAGGAATAATATTCTCCAATTTAGTGCTTCCACTAAAACCATGCGCTGCTCAATCCCCCCTCCTCCCTCCCCTGCAGCAGGACAGAGAGGAGAATTGGAAGCACAAAAGGTAAAGATCGCAGACTGAGATAAGAACAATTTACTGGAAACAGCAATGAGATTAGAAAACAAACAGTAACAGCAAGAGTATTAATAAAAGTGTACAAAAGAGAGAGTGAATCACATGCAAAATGCTCACCATGGAGCCCACCACCCAGCAACCCAAGCCATCCAGGGAAGAAGAGAGCCCTTCTCCTTGGAAGAGACTCCCTTCCCCACCTCGGCCATGAGGTGAGGTGGCGTAGAATAACCTCTGTGTCTGAGCCATGACACCTCCGAGCTAACACAAAAAATTAACCCTATCCTGGCCAGAACCAGGACACCATGTACACAAATTCCTCCGCAGGGTCAGGAGTGCATGTGCAGACACCAGGAGTGAGCAAATGTTCTCTGTCCACTTTTCAGTTCAGAAAGGGTTGACACTCATTTCCGAGGGATCCATAGCCCTGAACCGGCACCACTTTTCCTTGGACTGACTGACTCAGAGTACAGCAGGGTGAAGGTAATCTGCATGGGGGAACAAAAAGGGAGCTAAGTCTGTCTGCACAATAAGGAATAGAATGGTTTGGGTTGGGAAAGATCTTAATGATCATCTAGTTCCAACCCTCTTGCCATACACAGGGACACCTTCCACCAGACTACGGTGCTCAAAGCCCCATCCAACCTGGGCTAGGTTAGTCCACCCAAAATTTCTCTGGGCAACCTGTTGCATTTCTTCCTGATATCTTGTCTAAATCTGCCCTCTTTCAGCTTGAAGCCATTGCCCCTTTTCCTGTCACTACATGCCCTTGTGAAGAGTCCCTCTCCAGCTCTCTTGCAGGTCCCCTTTAGGTACTAGACGGCTGCTCTAAGGTATCTGAAGTCTTCTCCATGGTAACTCACCCCAATTCTCTCAGACTGTCTTCATAAAGAGAAGTGCTCCAGCCCTCTGATCATCTTTGTGGCTCTCCTCTGGACCCACTCCAGCAGGTCCACGTCTTTCTTGCGCTGGGAACGCCAGAGCTGGACACAGCACTCCAGGTGAGGTGACAGTGGAGTAGATGAAGAATCTGGGTGAGATTTCACCCTCTAATTTCAGCTATGACTCTCAAACACTCAGATGGTACATTGTCAGCTCACCTCTAGTTATCTGCTTCCCTACCTCAACCCTGCTTTGAAAATGCAGAGGTAAAAATGCCTTACCTTAACTGTAGTCTTACAGTGTTCAAACAGACTGTCATTTTTCTTATGGCAGACAAGTAAAAATGACAAGCCTTAAGCTTGTTGCAAAAAATAGTATGCCATAAAATGTTATTAAATGCATCTCCACCCAAATACCGTTTCATCTAAATCTCCCTCTTTTCAAAAGAGTCTGAGCTAGTTTACTGGAAAGTGATAAAATAACATAGGTTTTGCTCAGTAAAAATTATAGGTAATCTCTGCAATTTCTTGTTAAGACTAGTCTCCCTGTGCTATCCTTGTAATTTGTCATTTTTACCCTGCAACTATCCCAGCTATCTGCTAAAGATGCAGAAAAATTCCCTTTACACAGACAGAAAAGAGCTACTTTTCACAGTCCCCATCCTGCTTCACTCTCAGCATGAGAAAAGAAGGTGAATGTCATCCTGGTGATGGAATTCAGGTGGTCTGTAGCCAACTTCTGCATCAGCCGTTCAACAAGGAGGAGGCTGCAGGACCAGACGACATAAAGCTTTGCCTGCCTCTGGTCACTTGGGCAAAGGGGACCTGCTCCCGTGGCACCTCCCCATTTGCTCCTGTGGCCTGCTAGAACACAGATTAACCCACAGCACTGCCTGCAAGCCCTAGGGCAAACCATGGGGTGCTTTATACCGTGTATCCTGAAGTCAGGCATGCGATAAGGTGGGGATGGAGAGAGGAAGGAGCCTGCTGACACCAGGGTGCAGCTGTGCAAAATGCACTGAGCAGTGTGTTCACTAACAAGCTGCTGCTGACCTGTGGGCAGTCAGGAATTAAATCATGGCCTTCTGCCTCATTTTCTGACCTGTAGCTAACAGTCTAATAAAGGGGATTCTGCTCTTCCTGCTGGTGCTGCTGAAAATAAAGCATTTCTTGGACTTATGTCACGTAGTTAAAAACATGTGGTTTTCATGTTTTTTTCAACAAAAAGGCATAGTGCCCCTTTAACCTGCAAAAATAAAACAGAATTACTTTATTGTCTCTATTATTAAGACTTTCTTATAACAAAACATTGTGAATCAGGAGGAAGGAACATGACTGTGCTCTATATGGAAGCTGCCCATACTGGATACAAGCATAGTACCTACAAGGCCCTCCTCCCTTCATGCACAGGAGCCAACCTAACATGAAAGAAAGATGCTCTGAATGAAAATCTCTCTTAAATTGATCCAAAGTTTGTGTTAAAATGTAGATCGAAAATCCAGAGGGCATTACATAATCTCACTTAAATTTCTTAATAAAAGTTATGTATTACAATTTCTGTCTCCTTCCAAGAAAGACATGAAGTCATTCTGCCATCTCCCATCGTTCTCAAGGACTTTTACATTTATATCTATGGCAGATTGAAATGGTTGCAAAATTAATCTGGCAACAGATTTTATGTTCACAATAATAAAATTGTACTCCAAACAAGTTAAGAAAACAGGAAATGGGCATGTGGTAGGGGTCCATTTATCAGTATTTTCTGACTTAAGGGGTGTTATGTAACTGCTGTGGGGTTTTGTACAGTGGCAACACAGTAAACAAATCCATTAAGTACAGGTGAAAAAATCTGTAGCTGGGACTAGAATTGTGATATCAGATAAAAGGTGCCGACTAACAAAAAGATGAGCTGTCATGTGACATTCAGAGAAATATTTTCCTTATTCCTTGTCTAGAAATATATCAATGCAGACCTCTATTTCACCTGTGTGAAAGGCAGAAAAAAATACACTCTATTTCTAGACCAACAAGTGCCGTGTTCTTTCACTTTTGGAACCATCTTCTTTCCAACCTACCCTGATTCTTTGAAATATCACTTTTTTAGCCACATGGACAAACATATTTTTTCCATGGTTAAGGAGCTTGTGTGAAAAATAAAAGAATGTCCACTGATTTTAAGCCGTGCAAGTGTTTTCTGGCTGTTCTATATATGCTGACACAAAGTCAGCTCTTGTAGAATATAAGTTATTCATGAGGACAGTCTCATTTGCCTTAAACAATGCTCTGCTTTTAATTACATTGCCACAGAACAGTTGAACAACTCTCAGGAGTCTGAATATCTAAAAAAAAAATTACTTAGTTTGGACAGGACTTCTGTTTACTGCAAGGTTGTATTTAAACTATATATTTCAATATAGAGATATATATGTAGTTAAACCTACAGATTATAGCTCTGGTAGGGGTGCAGCTTCGTGCTTTGTTTTGCATCAAAGATGCCTCTATGACTCCTTCCTGGAAAGCAGAAATACAGGAACACAATAGAGTTGAACAAATAATCCCCAAAATTTAGACCTTGCTCCTTCCCATGAATTTCAATCCCAAATCCTATTCACTTGGGCTCAAATCTTTTGCTTCACTTTGTGTCAGTTTGTTTTCTCCCAGACCTCAATTTGGATATGTAAATTTTGTACTTTAATGACCTGTCCTGGATCTACCTGTATAACATAGCACAGGTGTTTGCCCCGTGTTCCATAATCCTGTTTCCCTAATAATGTGTGTATGTTAGAGCTGTGATTTCCTGGGAAATCAAAACACAGAAAAGAGAGGTGAAGTGTGTGCAGAAACGTCATGTCCCCACAGCTCATACCTGAATCACGGAGCTGGAAAGAGCTCCTGGGTGGCACATGGGTTTGCTCTTTCCACAAGTTTCACAGCTATTTAGGATAACAAGGAAAAATAAACAGCAATTTAGTAGGTAAAGCTTTTTTAACCTCTGTGGGACTGTGATGCTGTTTAGGCTACATTAAGCCTGACAGTGAAAAATCTGGTCCCTGTAATTGCAGATATGTAAACTGTAAAAGATATAACTTAAATGCCTCAGCTAAAAGCTGTGACTTAAGTCTTACTAGAATACTTTGATAACAAAAATCTTCCTGTTCATTCAGAACAGCAATGTAATGCATGGTAAATTAAAACAAATGTAAGACTGAGCTGTTGGAGTCTTAAACACCCATCAAAAGCCTTTCTAAAGAAAGTTTTTCTTTTTCCCACAAATTCTTAACACAAGAGGAAAAACACACTGACCTGTTAGTTACAAATTTAGAACCTGACATTGAAACTGCCTTTATGTTTTGTTCCTGGTGCATCACCTCATCAGTAGAATCAACTCTGCAAAGCTGTTGATTGGTTAGGACCTGCCAGGATGAAATTAAGTTATTCTTTATAAATATGGTAGCTAGAAACTCCACAGAGGGCCTGACTTTTATTCCTAAAACTTTCTGAGTTTTAAAAGACTTATTTTTAAATCATGTTTTTAAATACATTGCTTCACAAGCAGCACATTCATTATAGTATAAAATAAGAAATAATACACTAGAAAAAAGACTTTCTTAAAGAGCACAGCTGTGCTAAACTTTGTAAATGAAATGTTTACATGGGATCCCAATTCAGTCCTCAGAGGTTTAGCTGTCTGGTTCTTCCAGTCACTGTTGAAGAACAGAAGAAGAAATTTAGCCTCCAAATAGTATTTTCTTACACCACTGACATTCGGATGCCTGAGATTATTTATTATGCAACAAGTGGTATTTACTTTTAAATTCAATTTTCAGCCTGTATATCTTTATTTGTTCACTTGTTTCCACTAAAACAGTGTCAGATATTCTCATAACTAGTAACTTCCTGCAACTGGAGTATTTAATGTGTTAGAAAATTAAAATTATGCTTTGTGTTTCATATAAAGCTGTTGCAATTGCACATAAGTAAAGACATATTTTACCAATATCTACTCTACATTCTCATACCCTGCGAAAGATCAGCATATAGCACTTGCCCAATGGAAAGCTAGGGAAGTAAATCTTATTCTGATAAATTCCTGCCTCACTGCAGCCTCTCGTAACACTCTGTAAAAAAAAAAAAAAAAAAAAAGAATGTGAGTGAACATTTGCAGGAATCGGGGCTGAGAAGACTAATGTTTATCATGGCAAAGTGATGAATAAGCACACTAAATTTGCTCTGCAATAAAAGGTAGCTTCTAAATCACAAAAGACATGTGAAAATCACCTTCATGAAATGAAAGAAGAAAATATCTAAGTCCAGGTACTAAATAATAAAGCCATCAGGGATTCAAATTACTCTCTTAATAAGTAACAGAGTCTGAAATTTTAATCTCTAGGTGACCTATTCAAATCCAGCTAAATTCAATAATAAAAGGTTATTGCTGTTTAATGACAGCTTCCTGAACAAGAAAAAAGAGTGTGTCTAAAGGTAGCCTTAAAGGAAGCCCAAGGACAGAGGGAGCCCTTCAATTGCAAATCTACTGATTTAAAAGAGAAGGCATTTGTGTTAATGCCAGCCACAACAGATCACTATTTTTCCCCACACTAATGGAAAAACTACTACCATATTATATTTGAGTAAGCAGGGAAGATTTCTCTTGGAGTGTGTTAAACTATCTCAGTTCTTCACAGTGATATATCCATAAGGAAGGAACTTCCCCACATACAAAACTTCTGTCTGCCTGAGCCACTGCTCAGGAAGGGCTTTACATGGAGATGACTTTCATGAGAGAGAAATAATTTTGTGAGGGTAATATAACAATCAGTGGCTTGAGGGAAAAGGGAAACCTCCAAAGCATTGGGAGGCTGACTCTATTCTTGCATGCATCAGTTTAAAAAAAGCTGAACAGCACAGGCTGTCAGTACCCAGCATGAACACTGAGGAGTGCATGAGCAGTGTGGATACTCCGTTACCTGTTCACAGGGTAAAAAATTCCTTGCAAAGATGAAAGGCAAAGGATGGGCAGACCTGTAGGATCCATTGCCAGATAAATACAAATCATTGGGGGTAGAAAATGCTCATTATCAGCATTACAGTCAAGAAAAATTATAATGAACTTCAGCTCAATGCATCTCACCACAGCTTTTGAACCTGCTGTGTGACAGAAACCTTTCTGAGTGCAATTCAGTTCCTTTTCATTAATGCAGTGACTGGAAACTGCATGCATGTTCTAATGTTTCCCTCAGAGCTTGTGAGAGGACTGTAGGAGAGAAAAGCCTGTTTTCACTAACAGTTCATGCTTTATGAGCAAGGATACAGAGCTACAAGCACACATTGCTGTCAGGCAAGAGTGGTCTTTCTCCTGATATTATATACTAGTTAATTCACTTGCCTGCTTCCCCATCTGATTCAAAAAATAAAATCTCCAGAGCTTTCCTACACCTCTGGAAGAAACTACTGGTGCTTGTCTGCTGCTCCTGGGTAATGATTCTGTGATTATTCTATAAGCTCCAGGAATTTTCTCTGTTGCAGATGGAGAGAGATCATCTCTTCCAGAAAAGATTCAGAACAAAAGCTCAAAGCAGCTATACTTTATTAAATCTGAAAGGGCTTATCTTTTCCACTGACTACACAGGAGTCCATGGAAATGGCACTTACCAGACTAAGGGTGGCCTGCCTACAGAGTTCACCCTTTCCCTTTACTTTGTCTACCTTCACAAGGAGCTAGAAAAGGAAAGAGAACACTTGACTTTAATTTATCTTGCTTTGTAGGCTTTTTCTGTAATGTTTGATAGTAACAAATTATGCTTACATATATTTTTTAACACATTCTTACTGGACTATTTAGTATCTTGACCTCCTAATTTATGGACAAGAAGAATGACAAAGGACAACAGAAGTAGCATCAGCTGATTCTAATGTCCATATTAAAAATTTGTAATATCGCCTTAGGAGACAAATTTTCTAAGACATCAAGACCACTTATGGAATCGAGAGTTCTATGCCAATAGTTTATATTTAATATAAAAATGGCTAGAAGCTATTTTAGATTATGGAATACTTCTATTTATGTAGAATACTTTCTGATACCTAGATTTGGCTGCATCCAGCACTGATTGAAGTTTCTCAGTAACCTGGGCACAAGGAAGAAGCTGGAAATTTAGTGGGATTACAGGTCAGGCCTTGCTTAAAGAACACCCAGAAGAGGGTCAGGCATAAACTTTCCTCTTCTTGATGTGTTTCTTCACTTACCAACATTATTTCAGTCCTGTATTGCACTACATTCTGAAAATTCATCTTCATCAAGGCCCAAGCAGAGCCACACCCCTCTGACTCAGTACTTGAGACTAAGTGAAAATGAAATACATTTTATCAGTCTACAGAGTGCTACAAGTTGACCTCAAGATCCCTTTTGATGACTATAACCAACCTGAGTACAATTGATTGCAGGATTAGATTTCTGTTTGCAAACTGAAAAAACATTAAAAAACAAGCAAGCATATTGGCTTGTCCTTTCATTGGTTCATTGAAGTTTTATGCACTTCAATGCCCACAGCGGAGTTTTCAGTCATAGAATCAATGGTTTATGTTGAAAGGGAACTTAAAGATCATCTAGTTCCAACCCATCTGCAGGGACACCTTCCAGCAGACCAGGATGCTCAAAGCTCCACCCACCAGGCACAACTGCAGCTGGAGAGAAGTGTGAGTGTGTGTGAGAGGAAGAGCCCTGCAGACACCGAACTCAGTGAGGAAGGAGGTGCTGCAGGCTCTGGAGCAGAGATTTCCCTAAAGCCATGGAGAGGCAGGATGTGCCCCTGCAGCCCCTGGAGATCCACAGTGGAGCAGAGATCCACCTGGAACAACCCAAAGGAGGCTGTGACCCCACGGAAAGCCCACGCTAGGGGAGAGTCCTGGTAGGACCTGTGGCCCTGTGGAGAGGAGCACCCATGCTGGAAAAGGCTTCTGGCAGGACTTGCGACTCCATGGGGAGCCCAGGCTGGAGAAGTCTGTACCTGATGACTGCACACCATGGAAAGGACCCATGCTGGGGCAGTTTATGAGGAACTGCAGCCTCACACTGGAGAAATTCATGGAAAACTGTCTCCCATGAGAGGGACACCACACTGGACCAGGGGAAGTGTGTGAGGAGTCCTCCCACTGAGGAGAATGGGGCGTGAGAAACAACATGTGATGAACTGACTTCAACCCTCCTTCTCCACCCTCTTGCACCACTGTAGGGGAGTAGGCAGAGAATTCAGGAGAAAGGTTGGGCCCAAGAAGAAAGAAGAGCTGGGGGGAAGGTGTTTTTCAGATTTGGTTTTATTTCTTATTATGCTACTCCTATCTGATCAGTAATAATTTCAGTTGATTACCCCAATTCCAGTCTGTTTAGCCCATGATGGTAACTGATGAGTTATCTCTCCTTGTTCTTACCTCAACTCAGAAGCCTTTCATTATATTCTCTCTCCCCTGTCCAGCTGAAGAGAGCAGTGATAGAGAAGCTTTGGTGGACACCTAGCATCCAGACAGGGTCACCCCAACATGATATATTATTTTATTACTATTGTAAAAATATCTGGATGGTATTTTTTTAATTTTAAAGCTGGTTACTTCCCAGATTCCCAATGCTTAGACTCTCTTTGCTCTATTTCTCCATCTCAATGACAGGCACCTCAGATTAAATCTCCACAGCTAAAAACTGAAGGAGCAAAGGATAAGGAGCACTAGACAGGCCTGACACGGGACACAACTCAGCAACTTCTATTTATGGATCCACTTTCCATAACCACCCATCCTGTTTTGGGAAGGACAGTAGAGTGACTCGCTTTATGTCAATGCATTAACCTAAAGAAACCCATTCACATTTCCGTACTCTTAGTATTTTGTCTGCTTTAGCTATGTATTGAGGCATTCAGCTTAGTATTTGGTTCACTTCATTAACCATTCACAAACCACAGACCAGCATGGTAGCCACACTGCTGCCCTGGTGTCTTAACCTCCAACAAAGTTTACAAACAGATTCAGCTGCAGGGAGCAACTTTGCCCCTGTGCAGAATTTGTTGGTCGAGGGTTCAGAGCCCACAACTGACACTCCATCACACGGATTATTTCTACACCCCAGTAAGAAATCTAATTCACTAAAATAGGATGGGATTAGGCAGAAATAGTAAAAAACTGGCTCCAAGAAAGAACAAAGCCATAACTTTGAAAGACTTATGCCATGTCTGCATTGTCCCTGGTTGCTGTGCACCATCTTGGTCAAATCTGTATGATCACAGGTCAATAAGGCTAAGAAATACTGCTGTGTGCAAGATGTGAGGGATAGCTGGCTTAAGGTCTCCTTCATGCCTCTGGCCAGTGCAAGAGTCAGCTACAAAGACACCCTGTCCAGCTGTGGGTTGTGACTCTATCTGACAAATAATGTCTTGTGACAACATCTGGTTTCCTGACACGGTGCCTCAGGGATAGATTTTTACTCCCAAAAGCCTACTTTCTATCTGCTCTTTTTCTTTCACACAAATACATCTCTAAGAACTTCTCTCTGCTGTCATTCTTCCAGCAGTCCGTGTACCATATGGTCCATATTCCATGGACAAATCACCATATTTGTGTTGTCAATCTTGAATTATCCTGTGTCAGGCCTCTAGTTTCCCCTCACGGAATAAAATTGCTGGACCAGTGATCCTTGCAGAATATACTGATAGAGCCATCTCCAGGCTGGGGAGAGATGTTTTCTTCTGTGTGGGTTACCAAAGGATGGGATAGTGCCCATTGTCCTTCAGGACAGCGGGAAACAGGGACACACAGCAGGCGAGCCTGTGGCCTGAGAGTCTGGCACCAGCCCATGCTCCTCATCTCCCACTTTTGCGATGAGATGCTGATGGACAATGACTTAACTGAAGCTATTGCCTGTCTATGACACACAGGATGGCTACGTGGGGCACAAGCACATCAGTGATGGCGTGAACAGCCAGAAGTGCAAAAAGACCTCTATAGTAAAGGTGTGGCAGCTGAGGTGCCTTGTGGAGGCCCCTCTACAGCCCCAGTAGGACTTTTAATAGGACAGGACAGGCGAGAGGACAAGTCAGTATGGGCCTTCCCCACTGCAACAACCCTCTCCAGAAACAAAACAAAACAAAACACCATCATGCTGGTCATTCTGAGGAAAATACTTAACCAGTAATTTTTCTGTGCACCTGAGTTCTGCGCTATCAAATGTCACTATGAACTGAAACAGAGGAGGAAATGAGAGGCAACGCAAGACAGAAAATCTTTCTTTGAAGAGATATGGCAAGATTGTAGTAAAAGACAGCACAACACCAAACCACTTCTGACAAAGACTTTTAAAGACCACTCCATCTTTTTTTTCAAAAGCAGTCTCCAGCTCTCACAGAGGTATAGGATAGGTCATGCCAGCCCAAAGCATTAGAGAAACATGACTTCACCCTGCTGATAGCTAGGATGGATTTATTCTTTCTTCCACTGCAAGTAGAGAGAAAAATAAATTACTCACAGCTGCTTAAATGCTATATGGTAAATTTTGTTGTACATCAGGAAACACTCTTCACTGGCAAAGAAAAAAGTTCTAATTTTAAAGATCTGTTTTTCAGGGCAATTTGCAAATCAATGTCTTCCTAATATAGGTCAGCAATTAGTTGTATGGCCATGAAAATTAATTGCCTCTACTCTAACCTGTGGAGGAAGAAGGTGGAACAAGGTAAACCTATATTAAATGGGTGATCCTAGGAGCACAACAACCTTACCCAGATGTGCCATCCTGCTCTGTTTGGAATTTGTCCTCTGTGTTCATGTACATACGTTAACAATTAACTAATTTTGCTGTCTCTCATCTGTTGATTCGAATACATAAGGGGAAAGAAGATCCAAATTATTTTCATTTGAGCAAAATGGTTAATGCCAATGATGAGTCAAAAATAAGGAACAGACCACGCATATTTTTCAAATGTAGCCAGTCATTGGTTAACTTGAGAAAACAGCAAATATTACCTCTTCCGTTAGATATAGTATCTAAATATATTGTTGTTCATCCAGGGTTAGACTGATACTTTCTGCATTTGGAACTGTGCCAAAGGCTCATTCCCACCCTGCTGGCAGGGACATTAAAGGAACAGACTGTATAAAAGAAAACTAGAGAAACATGCAGAGGCATGAAACTGCTTAAATCTTAGAGGACCTTGTACCACTTGTCCCCTACTTTGTAGATTTGACTCAAATACAAACACCTACCCTTTTCTCAAGACAATACTTGTCATGCATGGAGAACTTCATGCCACAGATACCAGTCTGAAAGTCAGAATACATTCTACAATCTTCTGCATCTTCTTTGAGAGGGAAAAAAACCATAAGAAACATTTGTTTCTGACTCAATAATTATCTTCCCTTCTCAGCCTCAAATATTTTTGTGAGTCTCATCTTAAATTGAAATCTCCCTGTCGAAAGGCTAATTCAGTCTTGTCATCCTTGTGTTTGGGAGCTCATACTGCCTGGTGCTTTTGAGGGACACAACGCACTCAAAGACGCCCTGTATTCAGCAAAGCATTACACACTGCGAGCTCAGGGTTGCAGCAATGAACCAGAGCATCAGATGACATTGAAGCACTACAGCTGTCAATAAAGCAGAAGGCTCAGGGACAATTGGACATATGTGGGGGAGAAAGGAGACGTGTGTTTCAGGAAGACAGCCAAAAAAGTGAAATGAACCAGAGCTGGCCTGGGATAGATTGTCAGTGGTATACTAAAAGTCCTTGGATAAGTAACTGAGCATTGAAAATTAGGAAGAATTTAATTTCTAAGGAAAACAAAACAAAACTTTACACTTCAAAATAATATTTCCCCTAAGGATATCAAAGTAAATGCCACACATTAAGTCTCACTGTGAAATAGATTAGCTCTTACTTTACAGCTGAGGAAACAAAGGTTTACCATCACACAGACAAAAAATGGCAAAACTATTTTTCTTATCTAGGTTTTCAGTAAGACACTGGTCTAGCCAAACAGTGAGAGCAAAGGTCAGATTAGCACTGATTTTTTTTTTCTGCATCATTTAGCCCAAGCAGTAAATCAAACAAAGGCGTTTCAGCAGGATAAAAGATCAGATTTGAACTGAGGCTGAAACTCCTGGATTTCATTTAGGGAAGACAAATAATTCACAACTGTGTAAGATCCAAGTGGTCACGTGTGCGTTGTGCGCACATGCACCATCTGCCAGTTTGCAGCTGACAGCCATTACTTGGGGAGGGATTTTGCAAAGAAAAAATTCATACAGCCCATCAGGTGGTAGCTGGACACCTCTGACGCAATTTCAGGATGTGTCAAGGTGAGTCAGAACACACATGGTACAGACAGGAAAACAAAAAAAGATTAACCCTCCATTACCAAAAGGCTTCTGTGGCTTGGGGTAAGAGAACTCGCCAAGGGCTGATGGAACTGGTCACACTTTTAAGCAAAAGTCTGTGAAACAGAAATGTGTCCTAATTAGAACCACTGGGAAAAAGTGCACCAGTGTATTCCAGATGATGAAGCCAGTAAGTAGTGGAGTATTTTCAATAAAAAAGATTAATTTAAAAAAATCTAAATACATAAACTCTACTTCTTATAACCCCAAAGCCATAACAGATTTACAGAAAGAGAAAGAACCTTTAAAATAGACTCAAAAACAAACTATATTCATAGTAATGCTGCAGTCAAACAGGGCACAGTCAGTAAACCACATCTGTAGTTGTTCTAATAAAATATGCTGTTGAGCAGCATTAACTCATCTGGTTAGGGAAATACATTGGGAAGAGAGGCACAAGGACACCCCTTCAAAAATTACATGAGGGCAATTTACATAATCCATGTGTCATCACACGTGGTCAGGGTGAAAAAAGCACAGGAACATTGGTTTTTATCAAATAGTCAAGGAGCCATTGAATAGGGAATTAAAATTTTGTACAAATTAAGCATGGCTAGTATAAAGAAATAAATGAGTAATTCACAGTGTCCTTTTTATAGGATCGCTTGCTGATGCTTTTAGTCATCTATTATAGCATATTTTTACTCCTTAGAAGGTTTATCAGGTTAGAAATCTCTGTTCTAACCACTTTTCCTTAAAGCTATACACTAACAGAGCCAGATCTCTTTTGCAACCAAGATGTCCAGTTATTCCAATCACCTGGCTGCTAAACAGCTCTTGAATGGCTACAAACACCAGCTCCAATGGCCATGTCTTGTTTTCGGCCAACACATCTCCCCTCTGGTTCAGGAAAATGAAACCACCTTAGAAACGACAGTAAGTCTGTTTTCCAAGGACCCTCTTACAAAATTTCGCCTTCTTGTCTTGATTTAATCTTGTCAGAATCAACTAAGCTCATACCTGTAAATGTGATATACAAACTTAACGGCAGCCAAAAAAGAGCTGCTGGGATTTCCTTTAGCTGCTACAGTCATAGTGCTGGCACAAGATATTTTAGTGCTATTGGAGATAATTAAATCCAAAGGAAACCACAGCAGTAAACCTCTTTCAGTCACTCACAATCCACTGAGCTTTGTCCCTTAAATGCATACCCAGACTGGTGACCTTTTAAGTTTCCTGGGGATTGTGGGTACAAAATAGGAGAACTGGAAGGAAAAGAATAGCAGTCTCAATATGCAACAGCAGTGTCTTCACTTCTACGGGACAGTGGAAGAGAATAGATATCTGTCATGGTTTTTAATCTCTTGAAGAACTAAGATCCAGATGGAATTTCACGGGATGTCTCCACACAACTTCATCCTTAATTGCTATAAAAATAATTACATGAGATTCTGAATCTTAAATGTTAAATATCATACAGGCTGACTTCCATTTCCTAGCTCCATGGCCAAAATTTTCTTCAAGGACGTGAGCATTGACAAACTTCTGGAAAGAGGAATAAAGTTTGTAGTTCTGTTTCTTTCCATTGTTTCTATGTTTACCTATATATTCCTCTCCCTTGCACATTGAAAACCAAAGCATGTTTGCTTGCTTTGAGGAAGTGCAAAAGTCTTTAACTAAAACAATTATAAAAAGATGAAAGCAAGAATCAATTTAAGTGAGATATTCTCAAAGATGCCTTCTGAGGCTGAGTATGATACACTTCATGCTAGTACTGAATACAATACTGCAAGCAAGGTATCTTGCAAGGCTGAAGACAATGACTTTAATCTCACATGTTTTAATAGAACAAGAGTCAATTATTTTCTTCAGACAGCATTTCTTGCAGCTCATTTTCTGTGCCTTCTGAAATCTTGGGGAGGAGAGAAAGGGCAGAGGTTTTCTGCCCTTAGATGGATGCTTACTTGAGTGCTTCCAGCAAAGCCTCCCAATAAACACTGAAAGCTGCATGCACTGCAGAGATTTCATTTGAAGAAATGAATGATCCTCTCCCTTAGGTAGGGACGGAAGACATTTCCAGTGATACTGGTAGAAAAGAGACCTCTCGTAGAATTGACAGCCATGCCAGAAAAGAGCTGAAAAAGTGTTTAAGAAGGTTTGTGAGCCTACAGCTTCATATTCCTGATACATTTATTTCTACAGTATTTATAAAGTTTGGTTGGTAACCACATTCATCTCATGTGTTAGGCTAGGATAAATATTTGAGAAAGGATGCAGTAGAATTTCATTTTCTTTCTACTGTTTTTCATCCTCAAATAGGAGACCAATCTTCCACACCCATCTCACTAGGAAGGGATAAACTGGTGTCTTCCATCTCTCAGACTAGTGCCCTAGCTCTCAGGCTGTAGGCTTCCCTGGGAGTGGAGCATTCTTACTTTGGGGTTGTTAAGCAACACTCAATGGAAAACTTTTCTTTTCTTTGCCTTCAAAGTCCTGCACTCCTCTCTGAGTCATAGCACTACTTCAAAAGGAATGGTGGTGGGGGACGTACATGTTCCACTGCAAAAGAGGATAATTTGAATCCCCTAAGATTACAGAACGTGTCAAACACACTTCCTGAGCAAGTGTTCTAACCACAGGGCTCCTAAATAAGTGGTCAACACTTCTCCCTTCTGAGCTCTTAAAGAAAAGCACCTGGCGGTCCTCTATTCTCAAAACACTGAAGATTGAACAAAGTTTTTGTGGCTGTGAAACACTCATTCCTCACATACTGAATTCAGAACTGCAGCCAGCCACCAAAATCAGAGAGATAGAGAGCATTTCATACACATCTGGTCCTCAAATGGTCAAAGCCTCCTTCCAAACAGCACATTGGGTGTTATGAATCCAGCTTGTGCGCCCTGGGAGCCGTACATCTATGCCACGTTCCTTAATCTATGAAGAGCTGGTTGTCTAAATTGGGTTTGTGAGTCACATTCCCAAAGGCAAACATGTTAAAAGTATCTCTGAGAGCTGCGTAAACGTATTGTACTTCGAAAGGAAGCTGTCAAGTATTTTTTTACAGTAATTTTAACTAGAACATAACACTGGGAACCCCTTGCAAGGGAGTGGCACTGTTACAAACTCACTATCCAAAAAGATCAGTCAGTATCTCTGCCTCAGCTGAATCAATCTAAAAGTGGGCCAACTGTTAATTCTCTTCTTATCTGTTGCATGTATCTTTCAGAACAAGTGGGGTAATTCCTTATCACTAGACAAGAACTAAGGCTGGAACCATGAAAAATTAGGTATAGGATGATTAAAAAAAAATACTATAATAAGAGTTTTTTCCAGGCCTTTTAGTCAATATGTAAAAAATCTCCCCATTCAGAACATTTATGACAGAAAAGAGCCTTGTCCCTTATTATGCAAACCCCCCTCTGACCACCTCTCATGTATCAATTCTACCTTTCTATAAATGCCTGACCTGTGCATGATTGCTGGAAAATTATTCCTGATTCTGCAGCTGAATGCACAAGAGCAGTATTTCCCTCCATGGGAAGGATGCAGCTCAGTGTTTTGTTGGTATAACCAAACTGGGTAGGACCCAGCCTCACCCAGCATAGCAAAACAACTGCCCAGAGACTTGTTTCTTTTTTTCCGTTTTAGTTGATGTCATCCAGGAAGTAATGCAGCCCGATTAGCAAAAACAACCAACCCAAAGTAGGAGGGAGTTCAATATCCACTAGGTGGATATGCTGACAGAGTTGTATTCAAAGAGGCTTTTCTGCAAGTCTTGGTGCAGGCTGGTGTGCTTTCCACTGCTCTCTCTAGACTAATGCAAACACCAAGCTTCATGTATTCAAGCTTTGTATTTCATTTTGATTTTTGACACTATTTTAGTACCTATGAACATGGTTTAAATTTATAGTTGAATTGCCTGTCGGACATAACCAGTTGAAAATTAAAATGAAAATTGTACAACCCTTTGTTTTACTACTTGGATTCAAGGTATTTTACTCTGAGATACTCCTTGTATTTTCACGGTCCTTGTAATACCTTGTGCCTGAAGTAAATTACTGACAAAAAGCCCAAGGAACTTGTTTATCACTGTTGGGTTGAAGCAGTTTTTTTGTCTTTCAGTCTCCCTTGCCCTCACATAGTGAGCAGCTCTGTATGCCAGTAACTTTACATGCCTCAATAGTCCCACTGAATAGTTCCCACATGACCTTACTGGTAACTGCAACATTAAGTGCTAACAACAGGAACACTCTGCACACAAAATTTTGTGTCCTGTTCAGAGAATGAAGAATGATAATCTTATCACAAAGGCTTGAGAACTTAACAGTTTCCGTCTTTGCATAGAAAATCCTCGTTGTTCCTTCCCTCATGCTCAGGATGTCCAAAGACAGTGATAAGTGTGGCAGTGAAACTCCTGCCACATTTAAGTTCTAGCACTCAGGATGAACACGAAAAGAAGGCAAGAGGTGGATGGATTCAGAGAGCTTCCGTTTAGGAGACACAGCAGCAGAACCCCATGTGAAGGTATTTTCTATTCCTTCATCCGTTCATGAAATGCTACAGAAATATGGCAGCCTAAGGAATGACTTTAGAATACTGAAGAAAGGCACTTATCCCAGCAATAACTTCTGCCTCCAAATATTATCACATAAGCAGTGATGAGTTTTGAGGGCAATCTGTGAAAAATATTGCACGCCTACATACATGGTTTTTGAAGGAGAATATGCTCGCTGAAGCTGAGAGTGGTATTTCACCATTTAGGAAGCTTTTTCATTAGTCAACTGTCTTTCAACAGCTAAACCTCATATTTGCTACCTTAAATGTGGCTTTAAAAAAAAAAAAAAAAAAAAAAAAAAAAACTGAATCCACCATGGATTCTTATCTGCTTTTCCAAGCAGCCTGATTTCTTCAACCCTAAACAATTTTGTCTTGGCACAGTTATTAGGCTATGTTAAACATTTCTGGGAAATGTGTGTCAAAGTCAGAATGCTTGTTTAGTTTGAGCAATAGTTTCACATCTAAATGCAGGGAAATGCAACTCAGGAAAAAAATAGGATTTAAAAGAAAACCAGAATAAAAACTAAATTAAATTACTGATCTCACTGGATATGAAGTTGGGCCCCTGATCCTTCAGTTTCATTTATAATCCTGAAATTTTACAGAAGCATTTGCTTATATACTTAGGGGAGACTTGCAGGACTCACTCCGATATTTCTAAGTAACTGCCTTCTCTAAACCTGTTTTTAATTAATCTATTACATATTCTAACTTCTAAAGAAAGGGATTTAGAAAGGCACTGGGCAGCAGCCTTGCTTTATTCCTATTAAATCAATGGTAAAACTCCCCTTAATTCCACTGGGAGCAGAATTAGATCCATGCCAAGTCCATTTTCAAAATCATGTCTTTAAGGCTTACACAATGCCTTCTCCCTGCCCTTGCTTCAAGCACAGACTTCCCTCTACCGTCGTTTTTTTGGTTTTTTTTTCCTTGCAAAATAAAGCCATGCAAATACACACACAAACCAACCTCAGCATCCTAACTTCTGTGAACAACAACTCTCTCTGTTTTCTTTCTGACTGTGTGGTTAACCTTTTGAGGAAAATATTTAAGATTACACTGCGGAACTGCTGTGAAACTCTAGGTAGACTCTGAGTAGGTTCCAAAAAAGTTGGAGATAAACCCCTGGGTGTTGGCTGAATTCCCTATTTCTGTTAAAGTGACACAACATTTTATTGTGTTTCTCCCTTCTCACATGCCTGCTGTTTATTGCATCGCTTTGTAACACGGGCAAAAATAATAAATCGGGATCTTTTTTTTTTTTTGAAACTTTCCCTCTCACTGAATGCTTGGGGAGATTGATGCAGCAATTTGGTCCAGTATCAAACACGGCATTTCCTTGTGCCAGCACACGATGGTCTTTTCATTTACGCAAGCATAGTTGAAAAGTCGGGTTTTCACACTCACACATTCCTCTCCTTCCTTGGAAAAGATGCACCTTTTACCTACAGGCAAAAAAAAAAAAAAAAAATTAACCCCTGTTTTTCTTACAAAGACTGGATTAGGGCTCGTCCTGGCCGGCGGGTCGGGCGTTGTTGGCAGCCCCGCCGTGCCCCCGCTCCCCTCGCGCCGCCCCCGGCCCAGCGCACACCCCCGAGTGTGCCCACGCGCGTGCACGCGCGCCTGTGAGCGCGCAAGGCCCCGCCGCGCGCCCGTGCGGGGGTACACGCGCTCGTGTGTGTGCGCGCACCGGTGTGCACGTGGGTGCGCGAGGGCGCGCCGCCGGCATGTGTCGGTGCCGCGCACCCGCCCGCCCCGGGCCGCCGCTGCCCACGGGGCTGAAGGGGCCGCGCCCCTCCGGCCGCGGGGTCCGGCAGCGGGCAGGGGAGCGCATCCCGCGGCGGAGCCCCGGGACCCGCGGTCCGGCAGCGCCCGCGCCCCGCCCCCCCCGCCATTGGGCCGGCGGCGGCCCCGCCCCGCCCCGCCCCGCCCCCGGCTGCCCGGCAGTTCCGCGCGGGCGGAGCGGGGAGCGGCACCCGCGGCGGCTGCGGCCCGGCGGCAGCATGGGCTGGAGCTGACAGCGCCCGCCCCGCAGACGCTGCCGAGCGCTGCCGGCGGGGGAGCAGCGGGAGAGCGGCCGCGGGAAGGGAAAAGTTGCCGCGTCCGCCCGGGGAAACTTTGTGCCGCCGAGGCAGGGAGGGGGCGGCGGAGCCGAGCCGTCCGGTGCGGTGCGGTCCCTGCGCGGCGGCGGCGGGGCGCGCAGCGCGGCGCTGAAGCGGCGCGGGGGTCATGCCCGCCGCCAGCCTGCTGCCGCTCTTCGGTAGCGCGGCGGGGCCGGGGACGCTGGGCGGCCCCGCGGGCAGCGGCGCGGGCGGCGGGGGCAGGAAGGCGGCGGGCCCCGGCGCGTTCCGGCTGACGGAGAAGTTCGTGCTGCTGCTGGTGTTCAGCGCCTTCATCACCCTCTGCTTCGGGGCCATCTTCTTCCTGCCCGACTCGTCCAAGCTCCTCAGCGGCGTCTTCTTCCACTCGGCCGCCCTGCAGCCGCCACCGCCGCCGCCCGGCGGGCAGCCCCGCGCCCCTCCGCAGCCCGGAGGCGGCCCGGCGGCGGCGGCGGCGGCGGCAGCCGCGGGCGGGGCGGGCAGCCTGGAGCGGATCCGCGCGGACCACGAGCGGGCTCTGCGGGAGGCCAAGGAGACGCTGCAGAAGCTGCCCGAGGAGATCCGCAGAGACATCCGCCAGGACAAGGAGAAACTTCTGCAGGACGCCCGCGGCAGGAAGGAGGCGGGCGCCCCCGGGCTGCCCCAGCGCCTCTTCCGCCAGCCCGTCGGTGCCGTGGGGCAGGAGCCCGCCGACCCCGAAGTCCGGCAGAGGAGGGAGAAAATCAAAGAGGTGAGTAGTGGCGGCTGTCGGTCCGGCTCCCGGGGATGCGCCTCGACACCCACTCGCGGGGCAACAGGTCGCTGCCGGGGCTGGCGGCGGTGTGGGGGGACCCCGGGCTCCTCCTGCCGCCTTCTCCCTGCGGGAAGGGGGTCTTTCTGGCCGGCTGTCGCTCGCCAGCCGCCGCGCAGGTCGGCGGCGTCGCCCGCGGTCGCATCCTCGCAGCCCGCGGTGCGTTCCCGCTTGCGGGCCCGGCTGCCGGCTCCGTGCCGGCTACGCCTCCCTCCCTCCAGGCGCTGCCGGGTTCCCCCAGCTGTTGCACCGAAACCTGGGGAGGAAGCAAAGCTCGGGGAGGGTTGGCAGGCTGCGGGTCGCCTCACGGGAGGCCGAGGGCTGGGGACAGCGACAGCTGGGAGGAATAGCGGCACGGGTCCGCCTGCACTCCCCGTGGGACATCCCGGGCTCTGCCGGTGGGCGCCGGGTGTCTCCGCGGGGTGCGGGAGCCCGCGGGGCACGGCGCCCTGCCCTGCCGCACTGCTGGCAGAGGAGCTGCCTGGGCTGCCCGGCGCCGGGCGAGTGAGGGGTGCAGCGCTCCAGAGGTGTCGCGGTCTGTCTCGGGTTCGTGCGCTTCACTGCTCAGCGATACCGGCTGTCAAAAGAGTTGAGGCCATTTGGCGAAATACAGTCAATTTAGGCTGCAGCGGTAGAGCTCTGTGTACTTTGACGAATTCCTTCAGCCGCTTTTTTTTCTGTCCTGCTGCTCGGTTGGTTCAGGTCCCGGTTAAATCCTTCCTTCCAGAAATTCTCCAAACTGTGTCTAGGTAATGCTGTCAGGAGAGCTTGATAGGGTCCTCTGGCAGAAGAAGAATTTCCTTGTTAATACAGTTCAACTTCCCATCAGTGCTGGCTGGTTTATTTATCGAACTGACAATTTCAGCTGCCTGCAGAGATTAGGGTTTATGAATTAATTAGTAGTATATATTTCCTGTTCTGTGGTGCTGGAAATGAGATAGGAGTGAGACTTACTACAGAGTATTTCAGTGTTTGTGAAACCTCGTTAGCTGTGTTTAAAATAATTTATTTTTATGGTGTGTTTGTAAAGACTGGTCTGAAAAGTGAGCTGTGATATCCCACAGAGCATCAGATAATAAGCTCTCACAAACATCAAGTTGTCTTCTGTGCTCTGGATTCCTTGTGTCACTAACTATTTCAGCAAATTGTGAGTCACAAGCAGTAAGTACCAATGCAAAGGTATTTTAAAGGGAGAAACTCTTAGGAGTACATAGTACAAACCATATCTTGAAGTGTGCAGAGGCTATGTTGTCTTCTGGTCTAGTCACACAGCCTCCCTGAGGCACATGGAAAGTTAGAAATACCAGCGAACTCTTTTTCCGGTTACATGGAATTGCCATGTAGAAAGCATTTAGAAGTAATGAGGTTCCAGACCTCATGTACATGATTCTGTGGTGTAGAAGGCTGCAACAAGTAAATAAACAGGAGGAAGGAGATAACACTTCAATATACTGCTGTCTTGCTGGTTCTACTGTGTGCCAGCTAATCCGAGTTATCTTTTATTAAATGTAGTTAGGCATGTATATGTGTACGTGTATTTGTGTGTTTATGTGTCTATGTATGTATACATATGAACATATGGCCAGTGGCTTGCTCATTCCTTCCTCCCTTTCCCTTCCATCTTCTTTCTTCTCCTCTTCTATACAGAGCACCAGTTTCACACTAGCTCCGCAAACCAGAGTTTTAGCTGTTTAAACATGGAGATAACATAGAGACTGCATTTAGTTTCCAGATCTTTATATTCCTTCATATCTCAGTTTAAGTCCTCAATACTATGTGTTGTTTCTGGGAGTTTCTTTTCCTCCTCATTCACTATGTGACCTTAACATCTTGGTTACTTAATTGTTTTAGCATTTGTATAGTTCTGTGCCCGGTTTGATTTTTGCCTTTTTTTAAACAATACTTTTTTTTCCCCATTGACAGTAAAACAGTGTTTCTGTTCTGTGCTAACTTGCTTCACATTGTTTCATTGCTTTTCTCTCTGTCTCTTCGCTTTAGTCCACTTTTTTATATTGTTACCTTAGTGTCAAGATGGATTTTTAATCTGCAGTCTTTTTATTTCAGTTTTAAAACTTTAAATAGCTTTAAATTGTATCTTTTAAAAGTATGAACTTTTGTAGTCTCCTGTACCTGCGCAGAAAACAGAATTACCCCTTAAAGTTCCTCTCTTTGTGCCCAGTGGTTGCATGCTGGGGATGCAAACATAAAGAGTCTTTCTGCTTTCATACTCTTTTGAGCCTGGAATTTGCGTCTGCATTGTATGATTTATGTCGTATATCCAGAACTCAAAACTTGAAACTACTCTTGTGGATATTTTTGACAGAAGGAAGCAAGTTACTTTAAAGGAAAAGAATGCCAAAAAATAAGGTTGTTCTTCCCTGCATTTTTGTTCTGGAAGAGCTCTGTCCCATCAACATGCTGACATAAAGCTGAGAGGGGAATTTACTGTTTTAAAAATTTTAAGTTGATGCATGTTTAGAAGTCCAGCCAGTACAGTATCGTTTGCAATCACAAAGCATTGAAATGCCATGAGTTTACAGCATTTCTTAGCCAAGCTTTGTTGTAGAAATTTTAACCACTTTTTCTACAGCATGCTCTTTTATATTAAAAAAAAAAAAGCACAAAACTCAAACTAGGGAAATACAAAGGTTCTTGAACTTCTCTTAGTATTTAAACCAACATAATATTACCAAAAAGAAATGCTAGATGCTTATGGAGCAAGTAAAAGACTTCTGGAAACGTGAAGAAATGGAGATCCTGTTGCTATCACCGCTTTTCAGTCTGTCAGAACGATATGGTTGCTCTCAAGGTCTGTGTGTGGGAACTGTCCCGCTGTGTTACACCTGTGGGGCCTGGCTGTGTTCAGGTGTGTCCATGCAGGTAAGGGATGTGGGCCGAAGAGATACTAATGGCTGTTGTGATAGTCCTCTTTTCCTCTTCTGTTGATGTGTCACAGGAAAACTTTGAGGAAAGATCAGTACTGCCAGCAGTGGGGCTTTCCCCAGTACTTCCTGTTGTTCAACTGCTGTCAGTTGCTTGTGGCTGCTGATTGTTTTTCTGGATGGCCTAAGGTTGCCTGCTCTGAGTGTTGTCCTCATGCTGGATGCTTCAGGGAGGCTCGAGGTGTGCTCATACACTTTGAGCATACCAGCACACTTGCATTTTGCCAGAACTTGAGTTCTTTGACGGATCCATTGGTGCTCCCATGACTTGGGGCAAGGTATGGTACCTGGAATACCTCACACTGGTCTCAGTTTCCTGGTCCTCATAGGAGCCCCAGACTGTGAATGAGGAGGCTGCGGTTTGTATTCTTGCTCTTCCACTCATTGGTTTGAGAGGTGGCCCTTCTTTTGAGAAAGTACGTCCTGTAGTATCTGTTCCCTGCCTGGAAGAAGGGAGGAGTGGAAGGCAATGATGATTCCATTTCACTCAAGCGCACTGTCTGCCAGTCTCTGCTCTTGTCACTGTTGGTTGTGGTTGGACATCATCATTTCTTATGTCAAGGGGAGACTTGCAGGTGCATAGGTAGTTGATACAAGCAAAAGAAGTGATTAGAAGGGGATGGTAATAGTGGAGAGAGGCTACAAAGGCAGGAGGTGCGTTCTTTTAATTAGGACAATCTGATTTTTGAGTCTTCTCTAAATCTTCATTCCTCTCTTTTCCAAGGAAAAAAAGGTGCTTGAATTATTTAGGTGTTAAGAAAATAGCAAAACCTAAGCTCTTTTTATTTCCGAGCAAAGGAACAGAAACGATGAATGAGCTAGCTCAGGTACTAGAAGCTGTATAATCACATTAGTGCAGTGCTCTGCCCAGACTAATTAATCCTGCTGAACAGCAAGCTCTTGGTGTCGGTGGAGCACCATACTAATGTAGCTGTGCTGTTCCTGTACAGGGTAACTAGCTTGGAAGCTGTTCGCATTATTGATCAGAGCTGTTTGGACATGTTTTTGGGATAAAAGCCTCCTTGGTAAACTGGGATCAATGTCTGAAGAGCGTGGTCATGCAGTGCACCAAATACTTGCACAGTGCTCAGCTGTTTCAGTCATCCAGGTACAAGTCCTGCAGAAGGGAATTTGAGCACCAGTCCCTTGAGCTCAACAAGGCAGTGGCTGCAAGGCAGCAAAACACACTCTGCAGCTTCCCCCTGTCTTTCTCTGAAGAACTGAATTGAGGTGGCATTGGCAGTGTGAATTCTGAAGCTTCCTCAGTCCCCAGTTTTCATTTTGCTTAATTGTTTTCTATGGTGGCTTTTGTGCAGTTTAGTTGGAAATCTCAGTAATGTTTCAGGGATGCTCAGCAATATCACGAGGAAAGAAAGCTCATGAACATGGAAATAAAGCACTAATCAGAGGTCTAATAATGCACTTGACATGAAATACTTGGACGTAATCAAATCTCTTAATTAACAAGGAGTGATGGCAAAATTATGGATAGTCACTCACTGCTGTGTAAGGGCAGTTGGCCCCTTGTGTCTTCCTGCATGCTTCCACCACTTACTTTCCTACTGCCTGGTATCCTGGTGCTGCTGCTCGGAAGGTCCGGTGCCAGGCAGGACAGAGATTTATTTCCTTTTGAGAATGTTTACTTGACAAGGTGAGATCACTAATACTTCTTGCTGTTGAAAGAGGAGAAGTCTCGTCATACCACTTTGGACTGCTTTCTCCCACTGTCTACTCTGTGTGACTTCCGCTGTGTCCCTCCATAAGCTGCTTCAGCTCAGTAAGCCAGGAGAAAACTGTCAGAGCAAAAAAACTGGGTGGATTTCTGCTAAACTTTGTCAAACTGCTGAGTTGAAGGCCTTAATGAAAGGGTTGACTTGGTGCTAGTTTTGGCCTGTGGTGAGGGAACAGGTGGTTGAAAGGTGCGGAACTTCTTTGAGTAGCCGTGTCTTAGCAGCTGGTATCTGATCTTCTTGCCTAACTTTTCTGTTAAAGCCGAATCTCTGCAATGAGACTTTTGCAGAACAGAGGTTCTATCTGCTATAATAACCTTCTCTAGCAGAATGAAGCGTTTCCCTTCAGGAGACTTACCTCCTAACCCCTTTCTCATAACAGAAGAGGAGAAGGGAAACACAAAGGCAGGAATTACTGAAGCCCCAGCTGCTGTAGACCAAAATTCAGACTACTTTTACTGAGAGGAAGGTTGTGAGGACCTTCATCGGAGGGGGAAAAGTTAAAATACAGCCATTTAAGTACTGAGTGTTTTGGGTTTCAAACAAAAAAAGCCACGTTCTCTGATGGTACATTCCTTTAAGAATATGATTCAGTGAAAGGAAAAGAGTTGACGTGTAGTGAGTAAGCAATGTGGTGGTTCCTGCCAACATGCTGATGATGCAATCTCAATGCATTTCGAAAGACGTTTTCCTTAAGCATCTTGTGACCTTAATGCTGATATCTTATATTATCATTAAGTTTATTAAAGTTTAAAATAAAGCTTTTTTCACCTGAAGCTTTATTTATCTACCTGTAATCTTCAGTATTTTTGTATTTGCTAGGGTTTTTTGAGTGTTTGATAGTGCTTTCCTTCCTGATAAAAACTGTTTATTGCAGCTCTTTTTTTTTCTTTTTAATGGTTTTAGAGAAGTCACTAAGGAGGTGAATAAAGTGCCTAAAGACAGAAATCCCACGTGACAATGGTAAGCTGCAGGTGGCTGAGGTTGTCTTATGATACCCAAAATGTCACAAAACAGTAAGTTAAAGTGCTTGCTTGGGGTTAATGGCACTACATGATGCAGAGAAGCTTCAGCTGAGTTACTGAGAATGATTCAGTGACTTTATTAAGCATCGTCTTGTATCTGGCACTTGGCAGAAGCTATGGAGAGCCAGCTCAACCTACCAACCAGACATGAAGCTACCCCAGCTTTTGTTGTGTTTGTGGCCGGGTGGGGTAGGGAGCTGAAATGGTTTAGTGGAGGTCTGAGCACAGTGGGAGCAGCAGACCCCCACTAAACCACTGCATTTGAAAGGAGAGGAGAGTGGAGGAGAATGGACTGAGGCATCTATGTCCTCAGGGTGTGAAATAGGATATATGTTTGCCAAATTAATGTTCTTTCTGCTGAGAGCTGCTAAGGTTTTTTAAGGGGAAGACATTGTTTCAGGTGAGCTATTTCAGCTGCCTTTTTTCTGGGTTTTTGTTCGTTTGTTTGATTGTTTGTTTGTTTGTTTGTTTGTTTTGGGGTCTTTTTGGGTTTTTTTGAGACTCTCATAGCCTCCCTTCAGTCAAATGACTTGCAGGCAAATGCCTGTCTGATTTGAACTTTGGTCATTAGTTGGAGGGGTGTTTCAGTGTGTGACTGTGTGCATATCTGACTGGAATAGGGTGTGTTCCCAGTCGCTAGTGCATGTTTTTGCAGCCTTACACCTGTTTTCTGTGTGCCAAGAAGAATATGTAATTTTTCTATCTTCAAACTTGGTCTGTATTCTCGACAGGTAAATTTGTCAGAACTGAATGTCCTACGTAACCAGATCCTCAGAATTGTGGGGAAAATGAAAAGGTTTTACATATTCAGTGGAAAACATCTGGCTTTCACCAAAAAAAAAAAAAAAAAAAAAAAAAAAAAAAACCCACAACAAAACAGAAAACAGGCATGGTTAATTCTTTATCTTTTTGTAAAGGCAAAATATAAATTCCAGACACACAGGACTCTTTTCATGAGAACTAAATAAGGTGATGTGAAGATGTGAGGTAAAGCTTTACATGGAATGTCTCCTATACTTTGACAAAAGTTCTGTTCTCATGGTGATGATTTTGTATTTAATGCTAGTATAGCAGCCTATGGCAGCTAATTAATAGAAAGAAATAGAGTAAATCATAATGTTGGTGAGTACAGTTGCTTAAGTCTGTAGCTCTGTGCTGTGGGCAAACTGAAGCAGAAAAAAAATCCACCTGTTTATTAAAATCTACTGTTAAGACCAAAGAATGTCTTATCTCATTCAGGGAGCAAATAAGAGTGGTAGACAGCCAGGCTCTGATACCTTCTTTGAATGTTAATGAAAGCATGGGATTTATGAAAAGGAAGTCATGGAGAGACAGGAGACAGCTCTTCTTGTGGAAAATAATTATGTCATTACAGAAGGACTTGTGTGACTGTTGGATGGACAGACCTTTTCTGAAGGTTGTCTAAAAGATACTGCTCTAATGATTGCTGGGTGCATTAACTTCCTCTTTGATTAGGTTGGGGTGTTTTTTCCTAGCTTGGGGAGTCAGCATAAGAGTAAATTTCTGTGGTTTTCATCTTAAAGATAATATCTTGATAAGTATTTCCTTTATTTATGAATAACGAATTTGTCTTCCTAACTCATTTGGCACAGTAGGACTGATACTTCAGGAAAGTGGCTTTAATTCAGTGTTTGCTCTGTTTTAACAGTGCAGCACTTACTCTGGCAATAAATTGCCACCTGAGGTGGTATGGAGATGATGAGACACTCTGGTTGTGTGTCTTTTTGGTAACAAACTCAGCTATTCAGATGCGGCTCTGTGTAAAGCGTGTTTTAGACATTCAGTTTTGAAGGATTTTGTGGTCTCTTTCTGAGTTATTTGTAGAACTGTCATTATACAAGTGAGGACAGTAATTGGGGAGGGCTGTAAATTAAGCAATATGGGCAATGTACCAGATGCTCCATATACTGGTTCCTTTTGTGTGAAAATCTTCTTTATCCACAACATTTTTTAGTTGTTTGGTTTTTATTGTTTTGTTTTTCACTGAGTTGTTTGGGCTTTTTTAAGCATGCGATATCAAGAGTGCAGGCACACTTCTGAGAAGCATCTTCTGTTTTTCTGTTTTCCATGACTCTTTTTAATCGTGTCTGCAAGTCTGTTATGAAAATATAATTGGTGAGTAATGAAGCGCATGCTTCCCTGGACCAGATTAAATGAAACCTTTTACAGAGTTGTGGTTAAAGCCGCGGTTGTATCGCAGTGCTTGGCAGCCTTGCCTGCACAGTCCAGAAAGCTTCACTGTTCTGAGGAAGTAGTTGGGTTTTCTAGGGCTGGGAGCAGTCCAGTGACTTGCGCAGGGTTGCACAGAGTGACAGATTTCAGAGCGGAACTTGAATACCTGGTTCCTGTTTGGTTGTTCCCCGCTAAGCCAGGGGCTGTTGCTGTGTGCTGGGTGAAGGCTGCCTTCGCTCCCACCCATGCTGCAGGTCCCAGCCTGGGCATGTCAGCTCATTAGGGTCAGTTTAAACCTGGGTTTTGGCGTGTTATTCATGGTTGCACATCAGCAGCTTTGGTTTACCACTAAACTGCTGCTAAATGTGTTTTTTTGTTACAGGGTGAGGTCAAACCTGCGACTCTGGTTCTACGTTTAGGTCACTAGCTGTAAGCTTTTGAAGCAGCACTTAAGTGCTGTGTTCCAGTGCTGTTATGAAGGAAGGCACGTAGGGCAGTAAAACTCCTAGTCTGCCTTTCTTGCATCTTGAAATCTTGAGTCTGAACTCTGTTGTAACTGAGAAGGGCTTGTATGAAATAATATGACAACTTGCTATAACTCTCCATGGTGAGCTGGTTGGGTTTTATAGCTGGTGTTTATGAAGATACAGGTATTGCTCATTCCGATGCCTCTGATTTTAAAAGCTTTTCAAACAGATTGGATGAGCACATAACCTGCTGTTACATTCTTATAACTGTTAAAGTTAAACATTCACAGCCCTTGTGGGAACACTGAGATGTGCAGTCACTTATGCAAGGGTAACTACAAGTGTAGAATCTATTTTCATTTGTCTTCCTACTCTTTCTTGGAAGCTATATGTACTTTGGCTTTTGAATTGTTTTAGGAATACAATTAGTGAATGGGCTCTGACTTACATGAAACTTGGGCCCTGTTTCTTTAAGGGCCAGCCTCTAATCAGGTAAGAAAATAGGTGAAAATCAGAAGAGATGGGAAGCTATACTGTGCAAAGGACCGAAATGATTCTGTGCAATGAATGAGCTGATGACTGTGGGACATCTGGCTGTTATAAGACTTTGTGTGCATCTCAAAAATACTTTTAAAAGAATCAACTTCTTTCACTGATGCTGGGTAGAAATAGAAGTTGCAGTTTTAATGTAGAAGTATGCAGCTTTGCACTTCTCATGTGAAGATGTATAATGTTAGCATTTAGGGTAGAGGCAGTACTATGTATTTTTCCTATGAATAAAGTAGGAAGAAAAGAATGTCTGATACTTTCTTTCCAGAATTTTACATCATCTCACTTTTGTAGGGGTGATCTTATTGCTTGGCAACATAAACTCTCTTTTTCAATTATTTATTAAAAGTCAGTATCTGCTTTTAAAACATTGCAATAAAGTTGCATTAGATCAATGTGGCTTGCTTCTTTAATTAGTATTCAGACCACTGTGAGGCTATTTTTTAAAAAGTATCTGCATACTTTTCTTTTGCTTAGTTCACTGCTTAATATAAATCTCTGCCTTTTGAAATTTCTTTTGTTCAGGGACTGCTTTCTTCCAAGGAAATAGGAAGTAGCTCATGTAAAAGAATACCAAGTTTAAAAAAAAAGCCATTTTGCTTTCAAAATGTAGTGCTTAAGGAGATAGTAATTTTACTATTCACTGATAGACACATGCAGATGCAGACCCAGTCTTTAGCTCCGCTAACACTTTTCTCACTGCCTTTGAGCACTGACATCTGTTGGTGCAGTGAATGGTGGTACTGCTGATAAAGCTTTGCCCATGCTGCTGTCTGTGGGGAAATCTGTTGCTTGCTACTGTGGTTGTAGTTCTCCACCCATCTGTGATTTTAAGAATTGCACTTTAAATTCTGTGTTGGACCTAGGTAGTAATACTAACTTTTTTAAAGCCTAAAGAAGAGAAATAGATGTTAATCATTTGCAGAGATGGATTTCTGCCTCCTCACCCCCATCATGCAACAGAAAACCTAATTAACATTTAGAGAGTAGAAGAGTTATAATGTTACTTATTTAAAAAGTCCTAATACCTCAAAAACTGCATGCTGCTGTCTTTGTTATGTGAGATCATCTGAAGAATCACCATGGGAAAAACTATGCCATGTAAAGACAAACTGCGAATTGACTGATATTTTTATGTCTTATTCAGTAAATCTCTAGAGTAAGTGTGGCACTGAACCCGAACTGACTGAAATAGAAAGGTGTGTGATCTTGTCAAGGGCTGAAGTGATGTCACGGATCAAGAAGGGCCCTTCAAAGAAATGATCTTTCTGAAGAAAAGCCTGTATGTCTCTTCCTGCAGTTTCTTAAAAAAAAATTGTATTCATATATTGGCAGAGATGTATTCATATATCTCTCCATGTGTATGTTTTACATAAGAGTGAAATATGTTGTACGATTGGTCTGTTGTCTGTAGCTGAGGATGCAGTTTGTTGGGAACAAGCTCTGGTCTGAAAAAACACCTTGAAAAACATTAAAGGCATAGGATTTGTTTTGTTTTACAAATCATCATCTGAATTGAAAATACAATTATATATATGCTACAAGCAAAATCCAGAACATTAGGATGAAGCAAAGAAATCCTTGTATTTCAATAATCAGCTTTGCTCAAGTTATTTTTTTATGATATAAATCTAAATATTACACAAAGTAGATGCCCTCTGAGGAAGTTTTCAAACTTCATGGAAACAGTTTTCATATGCAGCCTTGTCATCTGAAAGCATTATGGAGAATCACTTGGTCTGCGATTATGCACACTGTAGTCCTGTTTGTTCTTTTTCCCAGCCTTCTGCTTATCATAGAATTTTTTTGTTGAGAAGGAGATGCAGATTTGCCACTGGATCTCTGGAGGCCTGATCGCTTGCATAGAGTGGGACTGACTTCAAAATAAATTTTAGTTGCTCAGTCTTGTGTCCACAAGTATGGAAGATCTCTGAAGAGGGAGATCCTGCAGCCCCTCTGGACAAATATATTCCACTGTCTGAACACCCTTATTGTAGGTTTTTTGAATTATTATCATGTCTAGATAGAATTTCTCCTGCTGCAACTGATGACGCTGCCCTTACTCCTTTCATTGTGCCTCTCTGAGATGATCTTGGCTACCTTTTCTCCATGGGTACCCTTTCTTCTCCAGTCTGAGCAAACACAGCTGCATTACCTCTTCTCAGAGGTCATGTGTTTTCCACGATTTTTTAAAAAATCTCTAATCGGTGCAAGGGACCCAAAAAACAGGAACAGGGCTTCCCTTTGAGGCATCAGGGACATGACATAGAAAAGTGTTGATTGCTTCCCATCAACAGCATGCACTCTCGCTAAGGCAGCCCCCTATACTGCTCACCTTCATCATTGCTGGGATGCCTTGCTTGTTTGTGTTCAGCCATTGTTCACCAGGACCCCCAGGGCATCTGCTCCAAAGCTGGTTTTTAGCCTGTAAGTTCCCATTACATACTTAGGCATAAGATTTTTGTGTTTGGTTTTGTTTGGTTTCAAGAGGCTTGTGAGCTCATGGGGTCATTCAGGTGGGAGCCCTCCTGTCCAGCTTCTTGATTGCTGGAATTTGGGTTCCACAGGGAGTTGGTGAGGGTGTGTTTGCTCTGTTGTTCAGATTAACCCCAGAGACATGTCACTCGGAGCTAGCTGCTAGTTAGGCTTTGACCTGTGTGCTGCTGTCTTGAGAGTGTCAAATCAGCCACTTTTTCATGAGTCTTGACTGTGCCTTTTTGAGTGCCAGAGTGCAAAGGCAGGACTGTATCAAAAAGCCTGCTAAAGTCAGGGAAATGGTGTCTGCTGCTCTGCCCTCATCCACAGAGCCAGTGGCTTCATCACTGTAACTGGGTCGATTCGGCACATTTTGCCTTTGGGAAATTTCACTTGCCATTTGCAAAGGTGTTTTTGTCCTTCATGTTCCTGGAAATAGAGTCAAGGAGGTTCTGCTCCATTTCCTTCCCAAGGTTTGGAATAAAGCTGTCTGTCCTGTAATTCCCCAGAATTTCCTTCTTGGTTTTTTCATCAGCCACCAGTGCCCGTTTGGTTTGGCCCTTCATTTGTTGTTGATGTAAAGGCACCTCCTGTCCCGTGGCAGCTCCCAGCTGAGTTTTGGCCTCCTCTTCCCTGGTTCCCAGCCTTCTGTGCTCACCTCCTCCTCCCTGCTCTTCCCTGCGGGCTCCTGCTCCTCCACCTGACCCTCCTGCAGCCGCCCTGCTCTCCTGGTGTGGCACGTTGACATCAATGAGCTCTCCTGGGCACCTCAGCCCTGCAGGGGACTTGCCCATGGGATCCTGCAGATAAGGTCCCTGAACAAAATGAGCTCCTTGAAGTTCAGGGTCTTATACTGTCTTCTGCAGTTCTTTGGGGGTCGTAATCTCTTCTGTCTAGCATTTAAATAGGCCTGGGCTTTGGACATTTCTCATTCATGCATCAGTTGCTTTGAAGCAGGCTTTTGTCATGGGAGGTGGGGTTGTGGAGGAAAATGCCAATGCAGCCTTTCCTGGCTGTTTTGCTGCCTCTCTCTATTTCCTTGCAGAAGCCCAGCAGGCAACTGTATGTTAGCTCAGCAGATATTTTTTTATTTTAAAAAATGAGGAAATGTTTACTGGACAAAGAGATTTGGTTAATACAGGGATTTGCCATTAGAATTTTTGAAATACAAGCTATTAATGGAAAGCAAAGCTCTTACTTGCAGCTTTTGTTGCTTTTGTGGATGTGGATGGGTGAGTAGCACACTGACATGGGCTGGGTGCTACCATTCAAGAATTGTGTGCTGTTTTGAAGTGTCTTTCTTCTGCATACCTCTGATCAAAATTTCACCTGATGTTTATACATTGCAAATATGAAACTAA
This sequence comes from Acanthiza pusilla, assembly GCA_036630365.1. NCBI lineage: Eukaryota > Metazoa > Chordata > Aves > Passeriformes > Acanthizidae > Acanthiza > Acanthiza pusilla. Next base: position 30,124,570 of record JAXCHO010000023.1, read on the forward strand.
GGACATGAAAGCTAATATAGTGTCATTTCAAAGTTGGTAGGTTTGGAGTTTGTGAAGAAACTTAAATGGAAGCTATTAAAGTAGATTTAAAGCACGGTGCTGTCTGATTTCTTCTTTAAGGGTCTAACCACTAGCTTATAAACATGTCTTTTTCAGTTAAATTTCCATCTGTTTTGTGTGACTTACTGTGGGGTTTACAGGAGGAATTGTAAATATTTTTACAGTAGGGTTGTACTATTGAACTACACACCAATTCAGGAGAGTCCAACTTGTCAGCATTTGATTTTCTGTCACTTTTGACATCACAAAGAGGTCTGGCTTTACAGAAGCTTGGTTTTGAAAATTGAGTCTTTCTTTACACTTCCTCACGCTCGGTGTCCAGACCCACTAGTCACTTCTAAAAGGGTTGGTTTCCAGCATTACAGAAATACATGAGCATCCCTTCAGCTTGACATACCTGTTCTGATTTTGTGATGTGTGAAGCAAAGATCCTTCCATCTATAGCAGGGACTGTATAACCTTCCTTTTGCCCCAAATTTATGATCATGTGTTATGGGAACAGTGACCACCCATAGTTTTTATTTGGCCTATAAGTGTGAAAAGGTAGCTGTTTGAAACCTACAGGGAGTACTTCTGGTAGGAACTGAGTACATTTGAGGAAAGGGCTTTGAGGTTTTAAAAAGGAGTTAAGCTAGTTTTAACTTCATTAGGCTTTTTTTTTCTTTAATTTTTCTACCATACCTGAGTATGGAGGTTTAATTTCATCGAGAAAGTAAGTTATTTTGGATGTTGTTCAGCAATCCAAAGCATGACCAGTGGCTGCACATGTCTACTTTCATGTTTTTGATCAGTGACTTGAAGTAAAAATTTAACATTTTCCTACATAAGGCTGATCCTGTAGTGTAAGCTATTGAAATAATACCATTTGGATCTCTTGTACATGAAAAGAATCTTAGATGAATGTTCGACTCGTGGGCACTGAGAGAACTTTTTTTTGGTCAGCTGTAGTCTTGATCATAAGAACCTAAGAAGACACAACTATCAGTGGAGCTATTTTAAACACCTTAAGCAGTGCACTGCAAGGTATTACATGTGTTCATTTCCGAGTGCCTCTGCAGTAGCTTAATGGTGTGCTAATTACCAGTCACTGTGTTCTCTGATGGGGGGATTTTGTGGAGTCTTTTCTTACCTTTTATTTGAGCATAGTACTTCTGTGATGCCAATTTTATTCTTTATTTTTCATGAGAAGTCTTTCTCTTCACTTCAGATTCATGCCCCTGTTTGAAAAATGTATGTGTTTTCTAAGGAAGGAACAGGACCAGCGGCTGATGCCAAAGCCAAGTCTCAGAACCAGCTTTAAAAGTCCCCTGTGTTCATGTGAACACTGCAGTGTAAATAAATGCGGACGTGATCGGCTGCCTCAATGCCAAGCACACTCAAATGTCTGTTTTACCAGCCCTACCTTATGTCCACATAGAGAAACATTCCCCAAGAACTTTGTGGCTGATTTTACTGCAGCATCACCAATAATGATTCTCTTGTGCTTGGGGGTTTCATGTTGCCCTCAGTCCTGCGTTATGTGGGGAACTTCTGCAGGCTGTGAATGTGCTATTATCCGGAGGAGAATAACTGATTCATAATTTCCTTTGGATATTCCTGCTATGCTGTAATATCTGGTTTCAAATATGCTGTTTCTAGGAAGCATCCTGGGTGGCATTATACATGCTGTAATCAAAACAAGAGGGAATTTGTTACATACTGTATTTTCTAGCATTACCATGCCTTCTCCTTCTCCCCACTGCCCCCAGTCCCGCTCAAGTTTCAGCTTCAGCCTTTTCCTTGGACTTGACTGAATTCCCCAAAGATGTTACGTATGAGGAGGAGAGAAACTTTTCTGATGGGATAAGGGAAACTTGCTCATCTTTCATTTGAAAACTAGTTAACTGGGAACATCATGAATGTGACACATTTTAGCAAAGAAACCAGCATTTTAGAGTGTATGGAATGAAGTGGAGGAGGATTTGTATGCGTATGGATATATAAATCTGTATGTGTGTTAATGAAAAAAGACTAAAGAAAAAGCTCATACCCTGATATGTGGAATTATTGCAGAAGAAATAAACCCAAATTGTAATTTTTACATAGCATGCTTTTCTATAGCGTATTTCACAGCTGTTCCTGCTTGTATATGAGACTGAAACCTGGGAAAGGCATTTGTTTTAGCTGGTGAGTCGGGGGGAGTGTTTGACAGCTCAGATGATGAAAGGTAGCTCTTGAAACTTAGTATATAGCTGTATATAAAGGTAGACTAATGACTATTATATGAGCTCTGATTAAATGTTGTATTATTCATATATTTTGCCTTTCGCCCTTCGGACTGCTGGGGATAAAGAACATTTTTGATCTTCAGAAGGGCTATTACTTACTAAATATAGACCTCTCTGGGTAAGAACAGTATTTGCTTGCAAGTCATAATGGGCTGAAAAATAAATTTTATTCACTACTTTATGACATACTGAATATTCTTATCAGCAGTTCTCAATCAGCTTTTTATACAAGATATTTGATAACAATTAATTTCTACAGTTAATTCACGTAGTTAATCTCTCAGTTTGGGACATCACTCAGTTTCATCATGCACTGCAGCTTTTGTGAGATGGTTGGTATTACTGAAGTAGCAATGACCTCAGAGGAACCTCTAGGTGAATTTAGAAATAATATGGGTTTTTATAGCAGAAGTTAATTTCTTTTGGCATCTGTCTCTAAACCCACTTGCCTCTGTTTCTACAGAAAAATAATGAAAATATGTATTATAAGGAAAAAAATTATTTTTACATTTTTGTGACCTTTTAATCTCTGTACAATCAACCACTTCCCCCAAATCAGCACAAATCCATGTTCTTTTTATTCTCCCTTGGACTTTGGCACTATGCTTATAATTCTACCCAACTGTGGCTCTGCCAGATCAGAGCTGGAAGCAAATTCACCAAAAACCCACTGCTTTTTTGGCTCACAATCTGCCACTGAAAAGTCATCTTCCCTGAAGTCACGGTGTGTGTGTGCTGGTGTTATTTGTAGAAGAAATGCGTGTGCACTTGGTGCCAAGCCTATTGGAGTGTAGAGGGCAAATGTTTCTGAAAGTGTAAGAAGATTGTGGAATATTTGTACTTTTCCTTGAAATTTGGGCATAAGGTGAACATATATTCCTTTTTTAAACTTTGTAATGTGGACTAAAGCCAAGCTGACTAAAACTGTAGTTCACTTTGATCTGTAAAAAACATGGCTTTCATGAAGAAATTATTACAGTAGTTTGCTCCCAAAAAGAGTACTAGTGTGCAGAGATGGAATCACCAAAAGATCCCTCCATGTGGGGTGAGGTATTGAACTCTCCCACTGTCTACATTGTAAGGTAATTGTGATGTGATGGCATGGAACTGGCATTTCCCAATACTTTCTTAAAGCAGTCTAATGTCTCTTCATTAGTACTGGAAATGAAGGCAGAGAGTTGGAGGGAGCACTGCAGTGAAAGTGGATTTCCTTTCTTTATGGCCGTACCTGTCACTTCCAAACACGGCAAATGATGCTCCACACGGACTGCCATTCCTAAGAAAGAAAGCAGTAAACAATTTCTCTTTAAATCAATGAAAAAGGCACCAGACTGCAAATATTAAACAAGTTTTTCAGGGCATGTGTTTTGGAAGACTGTAATTTTTGAATTTGAGTTTATTTAATACTGTCAGGAAACTTCAAATACAGGCATATTTCTGATGTGCTGCTTCTCTTGCAGACTCTTCATTTTACATTCTGCTTGACACTGCCTTGGGTTTAGTCTGCAGTCTGATTACAGCACTCATTTGCACCAGCAGGCATTATTGACTTTTGATGCTGACTTTAAAACTTCCTCAAAAAATGTAAAATACTTGCACAATATTTAAAACTTGATATTTTCTTGCTCTGGCATCTGGTTATTACCTATTATTAGCAAGTAGCAGTAGCATCATATATAAGGTAGGCATGAAGTCAGCTGGAGAAATGGAAAGTCTGAGCTGCTGCATATTTTAGTTACAGTGCTGTGTTTGTGGGACCAGCTCTCTGGCTTATCATCTTTGGCCAGAGGTCCTGATATGAGACCAGTTCCGGTAGTGCCATGCACCAGAGCAAAGCCTTCTTTCCTGTGCTGTACAGCCCAAAGGCTTTCCTGCCACATCTCACTGCTCTTGGATGGGACATGAAAAGCTCCAGGCTTCAGCACTCCAGCTGTGGGCCCTGACTGGTGTGACACTTCTGGAGGGGTCCGCTTTGATTTAGCTGGAGCGATGGTTAGTGACCTATTTCAGAGTCAGTAGCAGATGAACACACTGCCTAGTAGCTCTTGTCAAAGCTACTACACTAGTACGTGTAAAAGGAATCAGCTCTAAGCTGATTTTTTCCTCAAATGACAGCTTTAAAAGAATATAGGCTATTAATGGGTACAAGTAGAATACAAGGAAATGAGTCTCTTCTGTTCCTCAGGGTAAGGCAGTGATAGAGTTGGCTTGTTTGTTTTTACGACTGACAGATGGGACAATAAGATTTCCACTTCAATATTCACATCAGCACTTCATTGCCTTCCTTAGCTAGTGCAGGTGAATTTTTAACTCTCAGTTCACCATGTCAACTAAAAGTTTGCAAATATGCTTAGCTGAGTGTGTTGGGTTAATCCTGGCTGGAAGTCAGGTGCCCACCGAAGTTGCTCTGTTTCTCCTTCTCAGGTGAACAGGTGAGAGGGAATAGAATGAAAGGCTCGTGGGTAGAGATAGCGACAGGGAGAGATCACTCACTGGTCACTCTCATGGGCAAAACAGATTCACCATGCAGTGATTAAATCTGATTAGGGTAATGAAAAATAAACCCAAATCTTAGAATACCCTTCCCCCATCCTTCCTTTCTTCCTGGTGTGAACTTCATTCCTAATTTTCTCTGCCTACTCCGCCTCCAGCAGTGCAGGGGGATGGTGAATGGGGGCTGTGATCAGTTCATCACACGTTGTTCCCTGCTGCTCTTTTCTCCTCGGGGGCAGACTACTCAAACTGTTCCTCAGCTTGGGGTTCCTCCAGCAGGAGACAGTCTTTCCCAAGCTTCTCCAACGTGGGTCCTTCCCACAGGCTGCAGTTCTTCATGAGCTGCTCTAGCATGGGTCCCTTCTATGGGGTGTAGTCCTTCAGGAACAGACTGCTCCAGTTTATGTACAGAGAATGATGTTCCATGGTCAGCTGTCTTGGCTGTGCTCCTTCATAGCTTCTTGTGCACCTGCTATCAGAGCTTGGGAGACTTGAAAAGTCCTTGATTTGGATAAGCACCACTTAGCAACAACGAAAACATTCGTGTGTTATTAACATTATTCTCTTACTGAATCCAAAATTCAGCACTGTACCAGCTACTGAGAAGAAAATTAACTCCATCCCAGCCAAAATCAGGACACCAGTACATGCAGGTTTGGTATTCCATGTGCTTGGCAGCCCTAAATGACTGGATGCAGGGGTTGATGAATTGTTATGATTAACGGGAAACAACTAGGATACATCGTGTCCTAGTCTAAACAAGTGATGTCAGAGCCTGCCAATGGGTCCCGGTTTTAAAACAAACTTAAACAAACAAAAAACATTGCTAAGTATGGATCCTAGTCACAATGTTCAGACGAAATCTCTGTGTGTGGTCAGTCCGCTCTTTTACACGTGGAGAAATATGATTCAGCATTTCATGAGAGTCAACAGACAAAACACACTTACAGATGTGTAAGGAAGGGTGTTTTTCTGATAGTTTTCTTTCAAGGAGTCACTACAGAATGGAAACCTTGGAGAAACCTTGGAAAGAAAAACAAATGTAGTTTTACTGTGTTAGCCCCAAACACTGCAGCAGAAGAGCATTTGGAACAAATGAAAAGTCTTTCTCAAATTCTTTGATGTCAGAGTAAAACATTTCACATTTTTGTTAGAATGTAGTATCAGACCAACAACTATTTCTTCCTCTTTTATTTGTGAACAGAGATATTGTGAAAGAATAAGTTCTAGGAATGGAACATACTGCCGTTTTGAGAAGACTGTAAGAAGCTGTCTAAATAGCTCATGTGTTCAACTTCTGTGCTCAAAAAAGGAACTTTGTGTAGTTCTGGTGAAATTTTATATCCTTAGAAGAACTGCAACCTCTGTTGTCCTAAACTGTCATCTCTAAGGCATGTTAATTCAACATGCTCAATGTTATATTTGAATCCTTGAAAGTTCCGGATTTCTGTAATTTGCTTCTGAAATCAGTAAACGTTTGGAGACTGAGATCATAGACAGGTAATTTGCCTATCAGTATGAGTCAAAAATTGCTGCTCGTGAACATAGTGTGGAAATTGGATGCTATGATAACCCATGGCTATTTTATATAAGGTTTTTATGGATGGATCTAATGAAGTATTTCAGAGAAGATCAGAATTGCTTCCCCATTTGAGAATGCAGGCACTAATACAAATTTAAAGCACATTAGCTTCTTCTAATACAAGAATAGTCAATAATTAAAAGTATATCACACATTTCACTCAAGTCAAGTCTATTCTCCACTACAACGATCTTTACCAAAATGCATAAGAGCATACATTGTTTCAAAATTTTGAGATTAAATGGAGTCAGTGTTTTTTAGGAAAGTACTGTAATTGGGCAAAAGAGGTAATAGTAAGACATCAGTTTTTATGGTGTACTTAGTGGTGTTATTTACATCTATTCTGAGAAATATTCCTGTTTGTAGAATATAAGGCATGTCAAATGAAACTACTGAGTGATAAAAATCAGAACAAACCTGTTCTTTGCACATTATGTTGCAGAGATGTAGAGATCTTTCTGCAGGATGTTATGAATATAAAAAATTCAAACAACTTCTGAGAACGGTTGAGTAATTTCATGGAAGAAAACTCTACTGGGCATTATTAATCATGCAAGCATCACATCTGGCTCTGAAAGTCTCTCACTCTCAAGCTCTGAACACTCCTGTTACTCATAGGAAGTGGTTGTTTGCTTGTGCTATCCATAAGCATTTGTTAGGGGTAGGAAATTGTAGTAGATACGCCTTTTAGGCTCTGATCTAGCAGTCATTTTTTGTGTTGAGTATCTTCTGAGAACTGGAATGGTTGTTGCCTGCCTTGTACTGAGAAAAATCTATTTTTGAGACAGGAACAACAGCCAAAAAAAGGTCCTGAAGAAAGATACTTGCATTGTTTCAGAATGGCACCAACAGAATTCCTAACTGTCATGAGTAGAATTGCCTTAGTGTTACCCAAATGCTCAGTTAATGAGCTATAAATGTGGGGAAAGGTCTGCACCATCTGGTATATTTTAAGATGTCAGGAGGCCCCCTCTAGCTGTTCCTTCACCTGCAGGAGGGAGAACACCCAGGTTCGCCCTCACTGCACTGATAATGTGCCCTCAAACACCTGATTTGTCTCCTCTTGCATTCCCTTCTCCCATTCTTCCCTTTCCAAGTTCTTCCCATTTATCATCCTCATAGCTTCCCAATTAAGCATCTCAGCCTCGTTTCTCTTTTCTCACTGGCCTCAATTCTGCTAAAAGCTGGCAGTCTGTTATCTCTAGCTCCCGCCTGCCCTTTGTGCTGTTTTTGTCTTGTCAGGGTGAGCCATCTGCGTGCAGGCTGCTCCTCCTCTGTCATCTGCAGCACCTCCTGCTTGGTGCTGGTGTTGTCTCAGCCCAGGCACCTGCAGCCTGGCACTGCCTTTCTCCTGCTGCCCTGGCATACAGAGAGTCTGGCAGTCTGCAGTTCGGTGCGCCTGCACCCCCAGAAAGGTTGCACAGTACTACAGTTTACACACACCTCAGTGTTTACATGACTGTGGGTGTAGCTGGGGCTTTCCTAAAGTCGTTCTATAGGGATAACCACTGCTGTCTGTACTGGAAGTTAGGGGACTTGGTAGCTGGAAAAGGGTAGACTTGGAAAAGGGATTGAATCCAGAGCTGGATAGAGAACATTTCTGGTGGAAAAAATTGAGATTTAGGGAATGAATGTGAGGCTAAAGAACAATATATTTATTTTCAAAAAATGTTTCACCCAAAAGTAGAATCTTCAGAATTTACAAAATTTGCTCGTGGGCAGGCGGTAAGGCTGAAATGAAAACTGACAGGACCTGTCAAGTAGGCTGCTGGGGAGCTCAGTCCCTGCCTGCTGTGCTCCTCAGCCATGAGCCTGCCTGGAAGGGGCTTGTCAAATGCATCTTTCTTTCCACAGCAAGTGAAGTTGATGTGTTTTTTGCTTGTATATGTTTGTTTGTTTGGTTGTTTTTCGTTGGTTGAGGGACAGCCGTTTTTAAACATGGACAGCTGGATTTTCAACAGCAAACTTTATCACTGGCTCTACTCTACCAGACACTTTGTAGCTTGGTGACTTGCCATAGGTATATTTTTTAAATTATCATGATCATTTGGATGTTTTGTTTTCACTTCTGCCATGTAATTGTGCTTATCTCTGAAGCATATCTTAGAAACATCTGTAGCTTACTCCCTAGATTATTTTTATAGGATGGTTTTGGTTGAAAGAGACCTTTAAGATCGTCTAGTTCCAAGCCCCTAAAGTTCCAACTTTAAGCTGAACTGTCCAAAACAGTTTGAGAGAGGACAAGGACTTTGTCTCTTCTTTACTGTGTTTTATGTTAAGTACTCTGATTGATCTCCTTAGGGAAACTTGAAATACAAGTGAGGAATCAACAGAGGTTCTGGGAGACTTGTGTGGTTTAACATACCTGCAAGAGAATTAAAAGAAAGGAGTAGCTGGAAAGCAAATCTCATCCACAGTTTTTCCTTTCTCTCAGTAGCTGGCTTTCCTGTTCCTGCTTAGGAAGGGACAGAAATTATAGGTAGTTGTTGAATGTGTTGCATTATGGAAAAGCATCACCCTTTCTATATTCTTTAATGATACATTATGTGTTTGTGTGAGGTACTATGTATGTATGGTGAGAAATGGTACGTTTAGATGGCAGTGAAAAGCTAACGTTTTTGCCCATTGTGGAAGATGGGGTTGTTTAGCCTGGAGAAAAGGAGGTTCAGGGAGGACCTTATTGCTCTCTACAGCCCCTGAAAGAGGGTTGTAGGTAAGGTTACTCTTCCCCAGGTAAAGAGCAATAGGACAAGGGGAAATGGCCTCAAGTTGTGCCGTGGCAGTTTAGATTGGATGTTAGGAAAAACTTCTTCACAAGAAGGGTTGTCAAGCATTGAAACAGGCTGCCCAGGGAAGCACCATGCTTGGAGATATTTAAAAGATGTATAGTGGTGCTTAGGGACGTATTTTATTGGTGGCCTTGGTAGATCTGTGTTAATGGTTGGACTCAGTGACCTTAGAGGTCTTTTCCAACTAAATGATTCTGAGTCTATGGTAAGTCTGTACTGGGTGTGTGGGGTGGAAGGTATCTCCTAATAACAGTGCTTGAAAGTCATCATGCCATTATCTGTGTTATAGATAGTGCAAACTAAAATTATGTTCCATTTGTGCTGTGGAAACTGTATTTGACGCACTTTTTGTTAACAGCTTAGGAAATGCAGTATGAAGTTTGGGCCTCTGTGACCATCTGCTCTCTCAAATCCTTCAGTATCCTGTTAGGTTGTCACTGTTTGTATCTCCTGGCAATGATTCCTGAGTGCCTTTTCAGGAACAAACCTAATGTTTGCATGTTTCATTTTTTCCTTTTGTCTTTTACAAAGATATTTGGGAGCAACCCTTACTTTTTGCATGTCTTCCTCATGGCCCTTCTTATCTCATAATGGTTTTATGGGTTTGCATTCATTTTCTTGAATGTCTGATTTCTTTTGGCTATCATGAAGACATGATCACAGGCATTCTTCATAAGCCTGTGACAGTTCTCAAATTCACATAGAGCTGATGAACTATTAACAATACTGTGATTCGCTATATCATTTATATCTACTTATTACTGAGGACAACTGGAAATGAAAGAAAAATACCATATAAAGCACTAATATGCTATGTATGGCACTGGAAGCAATACTACCTAAAGGTTAAATTAATTCTAGTACATAAAAGCAGATTTGTCTAGGTTTTTAAGTTTGCTCTTAAATGGTGTCCTTCCACAAAAGAATTCATGGCATAGTTATACTTTTCAGTATAAAGACATTATTTCCAAGGTGTCATCATTATTCCAGCCTGACTGAATGAAATATCTGTTGGGTGTGGGGAAAGTGTCTTATTACTTTTTTTAGATGTGTTTATGTGAACTGGGAAGTTAATTCGCAAATCCAGCCACTGGTTTTGCAACATGTGTGTGCTGTGGTAGTGGAATTAAGCAAAAAGCGTAAGGTCCGAATGTCTTGTGTTTGGGGAACTTGACCAGCGCTGATCGTGTCAGGATCCGCAGGCCATGTAATCAAATAAATGTTTCAAGAGGAAAACAAATGCCACACAAAGAATGGTAATGTTTAGGCAGCATACAATATCCATTTCAAATGCTGTGATAAAATTGCTGAAGGAAAATAGCTGATACACATTTCCTGTTTTGGTGGTTATTTCATTGTTTGCATAGCTAGATGTGATGATTAATTTACAGCAAGAAATTTTCACCTTAGAAAATTTGCTACAATGCAGCTCATGTTTCCTGGAGATAGTTTGAGGGCTGCAGAAATAAATATTTCTTAAAATAGTTTTTTTTTCTGAAATCAAGTGCAGCCCTAGGAAAGCTGTTTGATCAATCCCAACTAAGATAAGTAGATACAAATGTGAAATAGGCAGAAATCATGAATTTGTAGATGACACTGGATCTTCATCAAGTTTTGCCAGGGTCTGACTATCTCAACTGTTCTTGTTGAATCTTTCTATACTAATGCCATAAGTAGATAGCTCTTGCATCCTGTCAACAATGAGCTGGCAGTGTTTTGCATAGCTGAAGTATTTTATTGAATATAGAAAATACCTTGATAAATTTCTGAAGGCTTGGAAAATGCTTTAACAATCCGTGATTTTCATCTGGAATATTTTAAACAGGCCAAATCTTGGGCTGGAATTTGAGTTTTGTCCGTGTTGATCGTGAAAAATCAAGTCAATTTACTTGCCCTGTAAAATCTATGTAAATATGTGCAATCCATACTGAATTCGCTGGGATTGCAGGATAAGTTGGTCTGGAGGTACAAGAAGGTCCTTGATCCAAGGTCAGGCACCCCTGAGCAGAGCTGCCACACACCTCTGCCTCCCTGGCTTCTTTGCCTTGTGCACCATCTGAGCCTTGCTAAATTTCATAAAGTTCCTGTTGGCCTGTTCTCCAGCCTGTTCTGACCTCTGCGAACAGCGGCCCTGGCTCGCAGGTGGGATTTCCCTCCCCCACCTCAAACTGGTCTCTTGCAAGTTTGGTAAGGTTTCACTGCATCATATTCTGCAAGTATCATCTGCTTTTGACCACTGTGTAACTGGTTTTCAGCAGCTGGGAAACAGTCCCATCCTTTTGCTCTAATTCCAGGATATTAGGCTGAAGAGACTTCTCTGACGGTAGTGGTAATAATGCAGTCAGCCCTTGATCCATGCAGCAACTGAGTATCTGATTAATCTGTGTAAACACTCTTCAGTGAACAGGCACTCTGACTTCTGAAAGTGCAGTTTCACCATGGCCACAGTATGAGCTTGAGCAGTGAAGTGCTTCAGCATCTCTAACTGGATGCTGGAGAGAGAGGGGAGTGGAAAGGAAGAACTGGCCTTTTTTCAAAGCTGATGGCTTGAGAATGGTTGAAGTATTTACTGGCAGTACACAGCATTTTTGAAAACTCCAAGCTCTAGTAAGTTTCTCATTAACTGAGAAACTCTAGCAGTTTCTATAGCTTGTTTGTGTTTTTACTTACTGTTACTAGCCATTTAACTTAAGTTGGTAATGGTCCCAAATCTACTAATAATGCACGGCTCACTGATCCATTTTTTTTCTTAAGAAAAAAAACTACAATTAAAAAAACATTAAAAAGTAATTGCTTCAATCAAATACAATTAAATAAAAGAAAATACAATTAAAGAAACATTGCTCTTAGAAAATACATCTGAAATTTTGCCTTTCAATACCAGTCTGGCATTTGTCTCACAATTAAAACTTCTTACCGTCAGGGATGCTGTCTTGTCACTTCCAATTGCCTGGTAGGGAAGTAGGATAGTAGAATGAATGTAGACTCATTTTGCAAGGGGGAGAAACTTCTGGAGGGTTGTTGTTCCTTTTTTCAGTTGTTGTTCCTGTCTTAAAAGACATGCTGGATAGGCCTGGATGTACTGACACTTTCTGTTTAATGAGGTGGCGAAAACTTTGTTATTTACTGGCTTCAGCAGCAGAATAAAACTTAGAAGCATAAAAGGGGAGATTGAGCCTCAAAATGTGTGAAGATATCTTCATTTTTGTGTATGTTAATCATGCTCTGAAAGAGCAGCTTGAATCACCTTGATGTTAATCACTTCGTGTGGCTGAGTTGTATTGCATAGCACTACTTATTATTGTACTGCTTATCTTTTTATTTGCATTGCCCCTGCTGAGATTGGGAGCTTCACTTGCAGTGTGGCTGTGGAGTGCCAGGTACCTCAGAACAAGTAGGACATACAGTCCATGCCATGAATAATTTATAATCTAATTAGAAGCAAACCTTACCAAATAATTTCCTTAAGAACAGTAGGAAAAAGGGAACAAAAGCATGATTGTATCAAGCAGGTGCAGGAGCTGAACTGTTCACACTGTTCAGCATGGGAGTTCTTGGAAACCGTAGCAAGTCATAAGTAGACCAAGAAAATAAAATGACACTGAGTGGGATGAGTCTATGTATACCACTATTCTTCGTAAGAGTAGTATTTCCATGAATTGCTTTCTTTTTTTGCCTTTTCTTTTATGATATTAATCACATTGTGTGTGAACTTCAGAGGCTGTTATTAATTCTGCATTTTTTTATACAACTTTTTAATGCTTTTCTGTTTTAAGTGAAAATGTTTGAGCTTTCTTTCTGGTTATTGTCAGTAATGAGCAATGACCTGAGTTCTTCCACGTTACCTTATGATGTGATATGTTTCTCTTTTAACAGGTATTTAATTAACACAAAACATCTGTGTGGTCTGGTTCTTTCAAAAATAGGTAATGGTGACTGTCCTTAGACAAAAAAAACCAGAAGATTAGAGCATCACTGGTTTATCCACCAGAGATTTAAGAAAAAAAATAAATATCCAAACTGCTGAAATAATAGGTTGTCTGAAGAAACATCATCTAGCTCTTCTACTAGTGATAAGGAAATACTTTTTCTGTGTGTCTGTTAAAGAGCCCATTTGATCTTTTATGTTTGAAGAAGAGAGCTTTGGAGAAATGCAGTGGTTTTGAGTGACAGGCTGTAGGCTTCATTTTTTTTCTGAAATGCAGATCTTGGTAACAGTTGCTAAGTTGTCAGGTAAAGGCTGTGTGGCTCATTCTTTAGACTGCTCTTTTGTTTGGAGCTGGATGACTTGGACAGTTCAAGATTTCTGTCTTATGTATGTATGTATAAAGACATAAATTGCAAGAGACATAAGTTGAAAAGGAACATTTTCAGCATTAATTTAATTTGTGCTTAATCTCATAATGCTGCACATCAGTACTGTGTTTTCTTTTTCCACTTCCGTGGTTACTCGCAATGTATGTTTGGTTTACCCGCTAGTAACTGGGAGTTGGAGGATGGAGGAGTTCAACAACTTCTTAACTGATGCTTTCCAGGCAGATATTTTTAGGAAAAGCTGTTAAAATGCCTACAGAATATACTCAAATCCTAGCCTACCTGGGAGGGAAAATAAAAAATAATAAAAAATTGTTATTCAAACCCCTCAGTTTTATATGGAAATTGCATTTTCTTGCTTATCTATTTTGCTTTCTGTATCTTGAGTGGAAGACAGCTGGAGTTGAGTGGATGAATCTAAAACTGATCTACTCTGGATGGTTCCAAGTGGGATGAATGCTCTTATGTTAGATTTAGGTAACTACATGGGCAAAATTTTAAAACCACACTTTTTTCTGATTCCCTGAAATAGATGCTTTCATTTGGCTGAAATTAGACAGTCTTTTGGTTACAGAAAGTGCAAGGACAGTGCTTTCTATGGGAAGGCTCATGCATTGTTCTTGCCTTCTTAGTTCTTTATTAGTCAAGGGAAGGGTCTCAGGATATTTCTGTGCTGCACCAATAGTTTGTTTTTCTTGTCATCCGGTCAGATGGCCAGGTAAGAAGCAGGCTGTAGGTACTGGCTAATATATTGACTGAATGATATTAATATATGAAGTACGCCGGTGAACTCTGGTCTTCCTTCACATTTCTCTGCCTTATCACTCTGTGTCTTCTACTTTAAATGGACCATTCAATAGTTAATACACTGTAGCCCAGCTCTCAGAAACTAACAGTAAAACATTCTAGTATCTCCAGTTTTTCAGTAAATGAGTAAAACGTGGCTTGTTATCATGGAGTAGTTTCATATGTCATACAATCATTTTCAAATGAACTTTTTTTTTTTTTTGGTGCAGACATATCAAAGCATAAGGGCTGCTGTTCTTATTAGTTATTTCTTACATGAAGTAGCCTCTTTTTTTCCCATGTACTTGTGCATTAAATAAAATATGCAGTAATAGAATAAGTGTAGAAAATACCTTACCTGCAAATTTTCTGTTCTCTTTAGTTACCTTTTAATTAGAATTCTTGTTACAGAATTAATAGGATAATTGATTCCTTTTAAAATGAGTAACAGAATGGAGCACTGTGCAATGTCTGTCTCTGGTTAATAAATGGTGCCCAGAACGGCATATGATTAATATTAGTTGGATAGTTTAATACAGTACTAAGGAGGCTTACAAGCTACTGTGAGGAAGAGAAAATACAAGAATAGAAGCTTATCTGTAACTTAACACATGAGGGAGTAATACTTAGCATTTCTGTCAGGCTTTCCATTTGAGGAGTTTGAAGTGCTTTGCAATACAAATGATGAATTAATCCTCAGGACAGGCCTTAATATTTTTATTTTCTCTCTTACTTCCTTTTTTCCATGCAGATACTAGATTTTTTATTTTGTCTTTGTGGGCAAGAAATGAATATTGGCAAGAAACTGAAATGCTGAGGGGTAGTAGGATTTTGCTTGCATATCCCTTTAGTACAGATCATTAAGTACAGAACCATATAAAGTATTTCATTATATGATGTGCATGTTTCATATTAATGGAAGATCCTGTACATCAGTTGAGCTCCCTTAGTTCTGTTGTCTTGGTGAGAGTTACAGGTGTTTCCCCCACTTTGTGTCTGGCAGTGCCCTACTCTGTGGGCAGCACTTCTGGGTGAACCTGTGAGTTGTTAAGGTTCTTCATTCCTATCACAATGCACAGGGAAGCTGTAAGCACCTAAATGTTCCCAAAACCCTCGTCTGCTGCTTAGTGGAAAACAGCAACTGGGAATCCTTGTTACTGGCCCATTAACCAATACTAAAGTCTCCTCTGTGACTTTTCTTGGCTAGGTGGAAGTCCCATCAGGAAGCATTGACAGGAACTCCTCCAGGCTGCCAGGGCTTTGGAGCATGGTTGTCATCCACCTGCTAAATTAGAAATGGTGACACTTTGGCAGTGACTATTAAACAAACATTGACACTGTGTGGTTTGCTTTTAACTCAGGATGATGCCATTAGGAAATGAGGTTCTAAACACCAGAAATCTGTCAAGCTCCTGATTTGCAATAATCTTCCTGCTGACAGATAAGAAGTGATTATTTATATGAAGGTTCATAGTGACAGGATTTATTTTATGTGTCTTGAAGGAGAAAAACAGATTTCTGTTGCCAGTAGAGAAAGGGAGTCTGTCATTTGTATCTTCTGTCAGATTCAAGAGAAAAAAAGTAAACAGTATCAACTGAGAGGAACCTTCTTTATACATGTGAGATCATTACTTCAACTTTGTTTCTGGAATAAGAAATAGTACAGAAAATAAAGAGTTTAAAATAAAATTCATACAACTATAATTGCTAATTTTTAGTTAGAAAACAAACTAGACACAATTTTACCTAGAGAAAACATTATCTGAATATAAACCAGTTTTAAATGGTTTTCTAGTGAAATTTGGTATTCAGTTAAAAAGTCAACTTTCCGTGTTTGTTTTATGAAAAGTTTCCTGAAAAGAGTGCTGTCAGCAGTCCAGCATAACAGTAGACGGAGTGACTGAAAGAGCCAAAAGCAGATGTGTATCACTCCTAGTCATATCTGCATGCCTGCTTAGATCAGGTTATGAGCTAATTAGCAAAGAAGTAACTGCAGTAGAACACACTACATCTTTACCTAGAATTTCCACTATAGAGCAAGGCTGAACTTGCTGTAAATAACTTTAAAAAGTTAAAAATTACTTTAAAAAAAAAAATCAAGGGGGTTATTAGTGATCAAAACATATCCAGATGGAAAAGACATTGGAATAGGCTAGGATTACATGCAGAGCTGCTAGAAAAGATTGAAATAAATGGTTTAAAGCACTACCAAAGCGATAATAGTGAATATTGACAAAGGTAACAAAGATCATGCTCATAAAGAAGGAAAATTGTCAAATGATTTTGCAATGTGGTTGTGCTTACTAATCCTAGAAGTCTTATGTATAGATATATAGAGAACATTCACATATTGCTTCATGTTTTCAAAATGCATATTATTCAAGAGAAGATCAATAAATTCAGTTAATAACTTGTATTTCTTTAAAGTGCAATGCTACACTAAATACCATTGTGAAGATGATGAAACACAAATGTAATACTTTAGAAAACTAAAGAAACAAAGGCTGTGTGTTTCCAAAAATTGCTCACTGTGGTAATCTGTAGATACAGTAAGAGCATATTAAACAGAGCTTTCATATATACAGCACAGCTTTATGAAAGTGATAGTGAATAAGATGAAGGAGATCATACAGTTTTTCACAGAGAAATCCTAACTGGTGGCAATAATTTCAAAGGTAATATTACATTTGCTAATAATAAATTCTTATAATGATATTTTAGCTGTGCTGAAATGTAGTTGGTACTCAGGGGCTGTGAAAATAGTTGAGAATAGGTCTTTCAATGGGGTTTGGGCAAGATGACATAAAGAGTCCCAACCTCAACTCTTCTGTGATTCTGATTCACCAAGTCTTAGGTAATTGTTGGTTAACAGTAGTGGGAACAGAAAGTAAGAATATAAGGCTTTCTAAAACTTGAGTTTTTGCTAATGGTTGATGTAATATTTCATCAGAGCAAAGAAACCAGCTGGGGGTTGTGTTGTGATCACAAACTTCCTGCACTGAGGATTCAATGAGATATTGTGGTGGGCTCACCAGGGCCAGCTGAGCACCCACACAGCTGTTGACCCAGGTGGGCTGCGGGGGGAACAGGAAGAATGAGAGCTGGAGAACTGCTAGGTCAAGATAAAGCCCATTTATTCGGTGAAGGAAGGAGGGGGCAGGGATGAGTGATGAAAAGGCAATCTCTCACCACCTCCCACAATCAGAGCAGTCGAGGAGCAACAGCGACCTTGGAAAACCCCTCCTTCTTCCTCTGCCCCAGTTTTTGTTGCTGAACATGATGTTAACGTGGTAGGAGGTAACCCTTTGCCCAGTTGGAGTCAGCTCTCCCAGCTGTGTCACCTCTCAACCTTATAGGCACCTCCTCCATTCTACCTCTCAAGGGGAGTGGAAAAGGGGCAGGAGCTGGAAGAAGAGAAAGCCTTGCTGTTTTACAAGCACTGTTTCAGCAATAGCCAAAACACTGCTGTGTGATCAGTGTTATTTCAGGCATCAATTCAAAATGCCATATGGGCTGCAGTGATGGATGCTAACTCCATCCCAACCAGACTCAGAACAGTCCTCAGCCATGCAAGTTGGTTTGTAGAGGAGAAGAGTTCAAGTGGAATGTCCGTTGGGTTTCTTACTAATTCTAGGGACTTCATTCTTCTCCCTTGCTGATACTGTGAAAGAATGATGTTTTAGTTACAGCAGCGAGAGAAGATGCAGGGAGACTAGACTAAAAGAACATTTAGTTCTGGTAAGGAGTTTAAAAGGTGAGAATAATTTAAAAGTATAGCAAGGTCAGTGTAAACTGAGAAAGGAAAGATTAGTTGAGCTAGCGGTGGGAGTTAATAGAGGCTAGATAAACTGATGCATTTTCTTCAGAGGTTTGGTGGGGGTAGGTTAGGTTTGGGAGGGAGTGGTTTGTTTTTATTAACTTGTCTCTTCATTTCTTGAACTTCCAGTACCTTAGTCTTCTGCCTTCGTCCTGTGTCTTGGTAAGATTAAAATGGCTCTCTTGAAGGTCAGGGTGGCACTATTTCATGCAATTAATCCTTTTTTTCCTTTAATATCCTAGTTCTAGAAGGTGCTTTAATTCTTCTCCTGACATCTTCTCTGACATCTCCCCCACTTCTATGTAACTGCTAAAAATAAACCTTATTAAGTTATTATTTTCACTCCACCTGGTACTGCAGTAGTTTCCATCTAAATACCACTATTGTGGTGCTGATTCAGCATCACTGTTGTTTCCTGTCAACGTTTTGTGCCTGAACTCTTGGGTACTCCTGTTCGAATAGAATGGTATTTTGCAAATTTCAAGTGACTTACATGTCCTCTATAGATGTCGTGTTAGAGTGCTGTGAAAGATGGCAGTAACTAAAATTCCAACAAATGGGGAGTGTGTTATCATTTTCTTCTAGTTGGCCAACATTACAGCTATAGGAAAGGTCTTTGTTTCTGCTTTTACAAATGATTCGCTAGGGTTTGTATTTTACTTTTTTTTTTTAACTTATTTCAGTGGGTTAAGAATGGTTTAAAAATGTATTTTTAAAATGCTTCCTTTAGAGTTAAAGAAGTCCACGGGTCCTTTTGTGCGTAATGTCAGACTTTCACCTTTTTCTTCTAAG
Organism: Acanthiza pusilla; assembly: GCA_036630365.1. Taxonomy (NCBI): domain Eukaryota; kingdom Metazoa; phylum Chordata; class Aves; order Passeriformes; family Acanthizidae; genus Acanthiza; species Acanthiza pusilla. The sequence continues at coordinate 30,143,470 of JAXCHO010000023.1, forward strand.
GGGCTTTGCTGATAGCCATTACAATAGCACACTTCATTATTCTCCAAGAGAGGTGGGGTAGTGTTTTGGCATTTTATGACTTCGTAAGTAAAGATCCCTGCGCTGTTCTTTTCTGAAGATGGAAAAGCAACAAACTTAGTAGTGAAACAATGCTAGCTGGTCACACCTTCAGCTATTATCTGACTGTGAGGGACCTGAGGTGCGACTCCATCACCCACAGACTTTGCTAATGTAGGCATGGAGCTTCACAAGGAGCTCTTGTAGAGTTTGAGGTTCAATGAAGTGTCCCATTCTGGGCTCCCCAGTTCAAGATCTTTCTTGAACAAGGAGTTACTGGAGAGTGCCTAGCAAAGGGCTGTGAAGATGATCATGGGACTGGAGCATCTCTCTGTTATGAGGAAAGGCTGAGAGAGCTGGGCCTGTTTAAGCTGAAGAAGAGATAACTGAGATGGGATTTGATCAATGCATACAAATATCTTCAGGGCAGGATGGGGCCAGGCTCCTCAGCGGTGCTCAGCAATAAGATTTGTGGCCATGGGCACAAACTGAAAGAAGGAAGTTCTGTCTGAATGTGAGGAAAAACATCTCTTCTGTCAGAGTGTCAGAGCGCTGGAACAAGCTTCTGGTTGCAGATTCTCCTTCTCTAGAGATACTCAAAACCTGCCTGGACAAAATCCTCTGCAACCTGCTGTGGGTGAACCAGCTTCAGCACAGGGGCTGGAAATGTTTGACCTCTAGGTCATCTCTCCTTTCCAATCCCAACTATTCTGTGATTTTTTTTTTTTTTTTTAATATATCTTAGTAAAAACAGAAGGAGTGAGGGATATCTCTGTACAAATGTAACTCTGCCTATTAATGTTCTGGAAGAGTAATAAGGAATTATTTGAAATTATTTTATTAGCTATACTGTAGAGGAGTTTGAGAGTATCTGGAATCATCTAATCAAAAGCTGTTAGACTCTCCCTCATTGGGAATTTCTCTTTTTAACAGCATCAGTAATGTTGTGTTGATATACAGATGTTCTCAGTAACTGTGATCTTTGGAAATTTTAAGTGATCAGTGGTACTTATACAAGTAGTCAGAGACATGATCAAAAGATCGTTTGTGAATTAGCCCCAAAAAATCAGGAGATAATATTTTGGTGATATCCCATGCAAACAAAAAGGTGAAGACTGCAAAGATAGATGGATTTCTCAAAAAAAACCTGTTAAAATTGATTCCCAAAGCACCAGTGCTAGGGGTTTTGCCCAAGCAAGGAATTACCTGGGTGAGTGGGTCTATTAACATTACTCCTCAATATTTTAGAACCTTTTCATTCTTACATAGAAAATTAAGTTATTAACTAGTAGGAAGTTAATGCAGTGGTAAACGTAATATGGTTTTGTAATTCCCACAAGAGGGAAAGAATGTAGAGTATTTCTGGTTTATTGAATCCTAGAAATTGAGACTTCTTGATAGGTTAGATGTCCACACACCCTTGTGTAGCAAGGCAGTGTTGATTAACAGAGGGTTTTTTTAAAGGGTGCTGTATCCATGGGCTCTTTGCCCAGTAACACAGTAACCCTAAGTGCTGGTCACTTTTTTCTAAATGACCATTCCCTGTTGTGTCTAGTTGGAATGACTCATTCCTTTAGAAACACTAGAGGGCTCACTGACTGCTTTTGGAGCTGCCTTTTGCTTTCAATGTATGTCCATAAATCTCCAAATGCCTAAAGCAAGGATGTTCTAAAGATGCATTTTCTTAGGAGTAAATTTACTCACTAGCCTCAGCGGTTTTGTCTAAATCTAGGCTTTCTGGAAGATTTCTAAAGAAATCTTTGGTTAGCCAAAATAGATTAATTTGATCTCCTACTCATAAATTCTGGTGGGGTTTTTCCTATTGCAATATTTCCTAAAGTTTAGGGAGAGGGGTGCTTTTTGATTTATTGTTATTTTGTTTGGAATTTTTGTTGGTTTTGGGAGTTTTTGGAGGGATTTTATTTGGTTTGGTGGTTTTTTGTTTGGTTGGTTGGGTTGTTGGGTTTTTTTTAATTAGTGCAGATTTTTTTAATTTTTTTTTTTTTTCTGTCTTGGCTTGGCTTTTGGGATCCATGCATTGTAATTTTCTAGGAAGCAATTAGACACACGTACCTATGTAGTTAGCAGAATGGGAGGAAATTTTGTAAAAGAAACCCAACAACCCATTTCTTGTTCATTAGCACACAGTAACAAATATTATTAGAAGGTAGTGACTACTGGGTGGGTTATCTTCCCCTCTTGCTCGGTAGGGGTTGATGAGCAATAGGGTAATCAGAGTGGTTTCTGCTACCAAATCACACATAGATTTTTGACACAGTATGATTGAAGTGTCAATCCATGGGGAAAGACTAAAGGCAGGTGATGACAAATGGAATATCTTGTAGCATCCCACACTGACTGCTGTGGCTGGACTGAACTGCTCTGGACCTGTTCCTGCCTTACCCTCTTGGTAACTCTGATACTCATGGCAATCTGATTTGGGAAATCAGACAAGACAAAAATGATCCTCAAAACAAAAATTTCACTTGCAGAATTTCTGTTTACTGAACTGACTTGGGTTGGGAATAGGTGACCACCCCGTCTCTTATGCAAGAGAAGGAGCGTGGATATGGTAGGAGAAAAAGGACAGAAAAAGGGAAGGACAATGTTGGTGGCTCGTGCAATTTTAATGTTCTTGTAATACTCCATCTTCAGGCTCTTTGATTCAGGCCACTTAATTACAAGTTTACTTTATTAGAAAAAAAAAAGCCCTTTTATGTGGTGTTCCCTGATTAAGATTAAGCAAATGAAAAGATTCTGATGTGATTGCATGAGAAAATAAGCTTTGACAAAGCATAGGATTTAGCCTCCTGAAATCTCTGAGAATTTGTACGTCAATATCTAAAGCTGAGCTTGCAGGTCTGGGATATGATAGCAGGGCAGAATAGGTCTTTCTTGTATAATAGACAAAATTACCAGAAAATTTCAATTGGTAAATTAGAAAATATGCTGTGGACAAATGATTGGTTTCATGTAGTCTTGATCCTTGTAGCCAGAGATTGGGAATGCCCCATAGTCGTAAAGTCTGCCAGTTGGCTGCCTATTACCAGTTCTGCTTTGGGACAGAAGCCCCATCCTGGGAGAGCTCCTAAGCCATTCTGCAATGAAGTCAAGCAATGGACGTGGCTCCTGCCATCCAGCGTATCGCTGCCATCCATGGCCTGAGAGCATTTCCACAGGGCCTCTTACTTGCTGCTTTTCAGCTGAGATCTGACAGCAGGGTAATTTTTTGGTTGAAAATGCTCACGTATTAACTGCAGTTGCCAATTTTTGTGTTTGTAAACCTGGACCTGTGGTGTAGATTAACATCCATGAATTTTCCTGCGGGACAGATGCTCATTTTTTCTCCCATTAATAGTGGAGAAATTATTATTCTCACAAGCATAGCAGTATTCTAGAAAATCTGTTGTCATTTATTATAGTATGGCTTAATGCAGATTTTTAATTGACATAATTTCTCTGTGGTTTGAGCAAAGGAAAGAGGAAGGGAGAAAGTGCAGGATTACTATTATCAGCATGTCCCAAGGCTGCTGCTTTTAAATTTAGGATTATAACTGTTATTTAACAGAATTATCCTTGACACACATGGCCTCAAGAAGAGGTCTGAAAGCAAGGGCAGAGCAGTGTTGTCATCTGACAGCCTGAAGCAGTATCTTTGAAAAGGTCTGAAATTGTCACTTTTTGTCTAGAAGATGACCTCTGGCATTCCCAGCACTGCTCTGCTTTGTGGAAGAGGGGTGGAGAGACAACAAGGAGGCAAAAATCTTTCTTTCTGTTATATAAAGTCGTGCTGCTTGTGGTGGCCTTTAATGAAGACTCTTTCTGAGCAGGTGTTAATAGCAGTGGTTGGTAAAGGGAGGTGTGGGACCTGCTGGAGTGGCAGTGGTTTGTCACCAGGCCTGCAGAGCTGCGGGCATCATTCTCACTGGATGTTTGGGGAGGGACAGGTGTGCTCCTGGCCATGCACCTGGACCACCCTGAAAAAGGACAGTTCCGACCAGATGTGTCTGCTGGTGGTGGTGGTGGAGAGTGTGAGCTATTCCTGAGTCAGCCCACTCCCCTGGCTTCTGGTGTGGATGCCTCCTGCTCTCACCACAGCACTGATGTGCTGGGCTCTGTAAGGCTGTTTCCCAAACCACTATTTGTCTGTGGTGCACCTCTTTTTGTGCAAAACACACTTTTGTGGTGATATGCTTAGTTGCAAAAGTTTTCGTCTCTTTGTGCAAAATGGCATGTGAAAGTAGCTACAGATGCATTTATAGTCATGAAGGATTGTATCATAAAAACCTCACAACATTTTCTAGGTGTTCTGCCTGCCCACTTTACCATCCTTCTACTGTTACTAGCTGTGCTGAGTTTGAACCAGCTAGTTTTATGCAGGCAAGTCTCTGCCAGAATTTATAAACTACTTTGACCTTTATTTTGACCTTAAAGAATCCTGTTCTAGGAGAAAAACCTTCTTAAAAATGTTACTTCCCTCAGTTTCGGAGGTATATGCTTAAGGGAAGTAAAATCTTAATTGAATTTATATATGACACAATGAATTCTCTTCCTAAAAATTAACTATTTTTGAGTGTGTCTTGACCATAAGTTTGCAGATAAGAGTAGAAGTGGAGAGAAACAGTCATGTAATTCTTATAGCAGCCATGTGACTGCCACCTGGAAAACAGTGTCACTGTTCTTTATTGAATATTTCATAGTTTTTATGCAAAAAACAGGAATTTGGTTAAGAATTGAATTAAATGTGTTTAATATTGAGAATATTCTCAAGTCGGTATTTGCTGTGGCTTCTTGCTAAATCAACATTATAATCCTGCTTTCGTTTCCCTACAGATGATGAAGCATGCCTGGGATAATTATAAGCGTTACGCATGGGGATTAAATGAACTGAAACCCATATCTAAGCAAGGACATTCAAGCAATTTATTTGGTGAGTAGAGTGTATTTTTGTGCTTAGTGACGTTAGCATAAAACAGTAAATCAGCTGAAAAGCTTATAGGTGATAAACATGTTTTCTTTCTGCTCGCTGTCATGCAGCATGATGCTTCTTGCTTCTGTTATGTATAAAAAGTAACAGTAAATGAAGGTGCTTTCTGCAACTTCTATAGATTAGTGTCTGAATGAGAATAAATAGAGCATGACATTGCTGCATGATAAAAATACAGTTTTGTTGCATTAAATACTGTCCTGTCTTAAACTTTTACTATAGAGATCATTGACACCACATTCAATAAGCAGGGAACAGAGGGGGAGGGGGTGAGGGAAAAATCCTACACAAGGAACAAACAATACTCTCTACTGTCATGAAGGTAGCTGAAGCTATGTGCAGTTCTTAGGAATTTATTTCCATTCCTTATAAAAATTTATTGATCTGTATCAGCCTCCCTTATCAGGCTTTCTCTTTCATTAATATAACTGTTGTTTGCGCCTCTAAGTGTTGTACAGGAGATGCTAAATAAAGCCCAAGTTGTTATCGGTGTAGAACAAATATGAGACTGAAAAGTTCTTAGCAGGAGAGGCGCACTGTAGAAATCCAGCATAATGAGGCAAGCCTTTTTCAGTGTCCAAGAGGGACATATAGCTGGATAAACAGTAGCTGAAGAGAAACAGCATTCTGAGGAAGCATAAGAAAGCAGTCCCATGAACTGTCATTATCTTCAGTTTTGCAGAAAAATGAAGAATTAAACTGTTTGACATCAATCTTTCTATTTGAATAGCTTGTTTTCCAAACAGAAAGCTGAAAAATTGACTAATTTCTATAGCTGAGACAAAAATCAATACATTATTTTGATTTTAACAGGAACTTACTTTGTTGAATGTTTGCAAAAGATAGCTTGAAGTGGAAACATTTCCTAAAACAGCCTAAATAGAGCACTTATCAAATCCCCAACTATATTTGGAGGTTGCTTAGAGACAGCAGTTGTGATTACAAAAATAATTTGAAAAATACAACATCTACATTGATCTTGCTGCACTGCTTGCCTACCCTGAGGTAACATCAAAAATGTTAATAAGTAATTATTATCTAGTTGGTTATTGGATTTTGAGTTCTTGAAACCAAGTACTGGTTTGAGCTAACTTTGAGGTCAAGTCATGTTTCTGTTTCCTTCTGTTCTCTTAAAGCGAAAATTTTTTATTGTCTTCAGGAGAATGATAATTGTGCAATTTAATATATTTGAGGAACTATTTAATGACATTTTCTTGCAGTACAGCAAAATGGCACATAATCTCTTGAAAATTAAAACACTTAATGTAGTTTCATTTGAAATCAGAAGTGGTATAAAAATTTTCAAGGTTTGAGTTCATAATAATATTGCATGGATTCACAGAAAAAGATGTATTGACTTGTGAAATTCTTAAGCAGGAGTTCTGTGGATGTTGCATAAGCTAAGTCACTTCAGGCACAATTCTGTGTGAAAGAGTACAAATGTTGAATTTAAAAATGAAACTGCATTTAAAGGAGTAAGAGCCAGAGTCAGTCTAAATGCAGATTAGTTTCTCATCATGGTCATCTGGTATAAGATCTTATGGCTGAGGAGTTTTCCTTAGAAACATCTTCAATCGTATTGATCTTGGTGGCAAATCAAAATAAACATTAGGTCTCTTTCTGCTGAATTGCTTTACAGAATACCAAAGAGCAGCAGATCGCGAGCAAGTCTGTCTCCTAAGTTACCCTTTCTCAAATCCATAATTTCCTTTTGTTCTTTACAAGTGAAACCTTGTTTCTGTAAGTGTTCTCAGATGATTAGATCTGATCTGTACCTTAATGTTTGAACTCAACAAATGCTGCCTTTTTCATAAAACAATGAAAAGGAAAAGGGTGATCTGTTTGTGTGTTGGGTTTTTTTCTTCTAGAAAGGACAGACAAATTTCCTTATCTTCCTTATTTCTGTTTCTTTAAAAAAAAAAAAAAAAGAAGATTGCAAATGGTTGACTACTTTAAGGTAATTCTGAATTGAATTAGTTGAGAATAGGTTACCTTCAGCTCTGTGTCCTGTGAATTTCCTCCCAGCCTTCAGAAATCAAGACCTTCAGTTCACTGTCATCCATCATAACTATCTCCAATTTGCCAAGACTGTCTTTTCTTCTTACTATCAGGTCTCAATTTTTCAAAAACATGAGGTTCAGATTGTCTTAGTATCAGTAAAATATAGAACATTTCATTTAGCACTGTTTGATTTTAAACACTTCTCCTTCTTTGAGTTAATTGCTGCATTTATGTTGCTTTGTGTATGTTGGGAGTGCCTGTTATGGGATAAAGACTTTTACTGTCTCCCTGTGAGGAACAGCGGATTCCAGTGCTGTGTGCTGCTTTATGTTGTATGAGTTACGGTATAGCTCTCCTGACACGGAAGAGGAGAGTTGTTTTCAAATGATACTGCTCCTAAGCTTATTTTTGAAAGTATAAATGCATGGCTTCTTTCTATCTCCATTTTGTAGATAGATTGTAATGACTGTTGTGTCTTGAAGGCAAGTCATGACTGTCATGATGTGTTTCTGAGAAGTACAAAAATAAGATGGCTTTTGAGAGGTGTAAGTACACATAGATGTGGCTTAGGAAATATTGTCATGAAATACTGACACTATATCTAGGCTAGGGGAAGAGGAAAATGGCCAGTGGGGTGTTGATGGGAGAAAGGATAGGGACACCTGGTGTTTCTAATTTTGGGGGAAGGAAAGAGCCCTGCTTTAGCACCTTGTACAAATTTATAGTAGTAGAGCTCTTCTGTAGCTGACAACTTCTTGCAGAATTTGGAAATTGCTTTTTTTTTTACCTAAACTCAGGCCATGAAAACAAATTCTGAAGACAAAGAATTGCCTTGATTTTGCTGGTATTCTGTGGGCAGTGTGTGTGGAAGGGTGTATTTGATAAGTTGCAAAAGTCTTTAGAGTGGTAGACTGGAGAGAGACACAGAGAGAGAGATTCATCTCATGTTATGAGCAGAATTTGCTTTCTCTCATATGTGCACGCTAAGAATAATGCACTTTTAGAGAAACACTGAAACGTGTAAACTGAAACATTTCTTCTTGAAGCCAGTGCCACATACGTGCCTCTGACCATTGGCAATGTCTTTTTATTTCCTTTGTGTTTGCCACATTAGGTTTTACCCCATTGTAGCAACTATTTGAAAAGACAGAAACATTCTTATTAGTTTAATTCCACTAAGTGCACAACTGCTTTCTAGATTAATCAGATAAATTGGAATAGCTCAGAATGCGTTTGCACCATCCCTGTGCACCAGCAAAAAAGGGCTTATTTCCTGGTGTGACTTCTGCCATGAGTACTAATTGTTCTCTGATTATTCCTAGTAGAAGGTAGGCCCTGAATAAGTGCTGTTAATTTTTAAAACTTTACCTTTATGTTTCAGATTACTGTTAACAATGTTTGCTAAAGCAGAGATTTATTAATCGACCTTCCTATTGTGAAAGTGACAAAATCACAGTTTTGCTATTTTTTTTTCATAGCACTCCACCACCAGCCCTTCAACCCAGGAGCTATTCCTCGCTAAGCCTTCTGTATTAATTTTAAAACTAATGAGTGTTGCTGCACTAGCAAAGAACTCTTTCTAGAAGTGTTTTCTGCACTTAAGTGACTGTAACTGAAGGGCTTTTTTAATTATCTGAAACGGTGTTTCATGTGCAGTATTGCCAGTTTGATATTGTTACTTGTGGGCATAGTATAATTAATCTCTGCAAGTGAAAAAGGACCTTTTCTGGAGGCGAAAAGGGAGGCATTTAATAAATGCTCACAATCTGCAAACCCAAAGTACTATAATTTAGTAAGATCTTGCTCCTCCCACTTTGAACTGTTTTTTTGTCATTTCTTTTAATGGAGCATTGAGGTGTGTGAATATTTTTAAAGTCTGCCAAAATTTATGTTCGAAACTGTCTTGGCAGTGTATAGCAGTGTGTATTTTTAAACTCTTAAGTTTATTATTATAACCTAGACAATTAACTGTGTATGTATTTAAACAATGTATTAATTTAAATTGGATGGATCCAAAATCTTCCTCCCACCCCAGCCTTGTTTGTCTTCGCTGTTCCTGCTGTATTCCGTGTAATTTTGTATTTTGGTATGTGGTTTTAATTTTGGAAGTAAGCCTGACATCTGTCTCAACTAAATTAACTTATGTAAAGAATAATATTAGCAAATACGTGGATGAATGAATCCACACAGCATTTGTGAGAAGAGGTCATGTTGCACAACAAAGACAAGTGTATTTTCTTTTTAGATTTCAAAAAAACATTTTTTACTGGCCTCTCACAGGAATCTGTTGCTGCTGAGGCCATACTTTAAAATTACTCATCCCAGTGTTGAAAAGTCAAATGACCAGAGTGAAGTTTGCAAATAAGTTACTTGGGGTAGCTTTGACAATGGCAGACTGTAAACAGTTCCACAAACCCAGAAGGATTCCCCAACAGGTGATAATTGTACTTAGGAATGGCAAATGTTCCTAATTTAAACGGGCACTTAGTGAAAAGGGAGGTATAATTCTGAGTTAATGCACAGAACAGGCAGACTTGAGCTCGTAGTAAGTAGTAAAGGTTGGCAACTGCCCAGAACAATATATGGAGGCGCATAAAGAGTGTCATAGATGGGATGAACAAGGATTTATTGTTCCTTGTGGGGAGTGATATCCTTTGTAAGGAAGGGGTAGAGATAGCAAATTACCAGGCAGCATGTTCAAACAAAGGAAGGTGGTTCATAACAAAACATGTAGCTGAGCTGCATGGGTGCCAGAAGTGTGGTGGATGCCAAAGGCTTCCACAGGAAGCACAGAGATAAGCAATGAAGGAAGAATTATTTGAGCTTTATCAAATACAAAGACACCAGAGCTGGCTCTAAAATGCACCGTCGTATTAAATACTGGAGATGTAGAAGAGCATACGAGAAATACGATGATATTGTTTCATGTTACACATATGAAAAGCTAGATTTGTTAAAAATTGAATGAATTTTTCTTTCCTCACTCTTACCAGGTGGTAATAGTCACTGAAATTAAAAGTGTTAGTATTGCTGAGGGTTTGCCAGTACTTGAGCCAAGAGTTTCATGTTTTGGCATAGCACAGTTTGATTATTAATCACTCTTGACACTTTAAATTGCTAATGATATTGTATAGGAACCTTTTCAGTGAACTTTAAATAAAAGAAAACACTGCTCTAAGATATGAGTCAGCTTTTCCTATAATGCTCCAAGAAACCTACAGCTCAAATCAAAATGTTACTTTAGTCAAACCTATAAGTATTCTCGAATGCCAAGCTTGGTGTACAAGGGATGGGAGGAAATTGTAAAATATTGAGTGCACCAATATGTATTGATTCTGAAGTTTTCTATTTCGGACTCTTCTGGCCAACATATAAGCTGTGTCTAAAAGCCTGGGCTAGACAAATGAGAACTTACTTTGGCACACTCTCCAAAGGAGTTGGCCATAAGCCAGTTGTGGTTCTTAAACCATATGGCCATATAAGCTCAGTCACAGAGCTATGCTAATAAGGTTGTCATTCATCATCCACAGCAGTTCCCCCTGCAGTAGCATCCTGGAAACTCATACAAAGTTATTCATTCTCTGATCACTCTTTTTATTCTGCTCTCGCTGCCCAGCACCAGGATGATACTTCATTCTCTAATGTAATCTCTTTTTTTTTTTTTTTTAATTATCGTGCACATGCATTGGCGCTGTTAGATTTTAAAGGGCATGCAGTTTAAATGTACATTACCCAGAGGAGATAGAGGGTACCTGTGCTTTATATCATACTGTTCTGAAATGCTGGGTATTAAGCCAACATGGTTAATAGTCCACAAATCTTGTTAGCAATACACTCTTTTTTGTTTTTTTCCAGATCGTTGCTTAAGATTTTAAGTGTTAAATTTGAAAGGAAGCTCTGTAGATGTTTCTCGATAGTCAACTGGAAATTTCATGCTGACTGATTTCTTTTGCATTCTTTTCAGTTAATAGTAGGCTATTTTATGTGTTCTCTGTTAATCCCATGGAGCAAGTGATGCTGTTAGTAAAGAGGAGAGAGAAAAGTAAAGGGTTAACAACAGAAGTAAAACAGAGTATGCTCTGAGTACTTGGTATGAGTATGAGTATGAGTACTTGGTCCAGAGGTTTTGGTAAAGACTAATAATTCTTCATTTTAGCAGGCTTGTACATCTGGTTATCTCTTTTATCATCAAAATTACTCCCTTTGAGCTTATGTTTTATGAGTTTCAAGTTCATTTTCTCTACCTTGAGTATATATTTTTTTCTTCTTTTTATTATTATTATCTGCAAAATATATCTGTATTTACCTGAGGTGTATGAATTTACTCCAAGTATTGTTTGTGATACCTTCCTCCTGCCTGGGGCAACTGTGAAACTCTGCCATGGTGACTTCAACTTTGCTGGCACTCTTTGTAACGTGGTGCTCGCTGTTAGTCAAATTTATATCAGTACTGTAGGTGTATAGGAAAACAGTCCTCTTGTCCAAATATTCTGTGTCATGAGTGTGTACTGTAATTGCCTGGCAATAATCTTTGCTTCTTGTAGACCATGGCTGCTGTGTAATTCCTTGGGAATGTTGTGTAGGAACTAACAAGACTGATAACTGTATTTAATAATTTATGCGCTGTGCTTTGAGAAGCATAGCTTATATAGGCTTGTGAAATATTTGGTTTTATCCTGTAATGAGAAATGTTCATTTACTTTCTTTGCATTCCTTCCCCCCCACCCCTGGTTTGTCTGACTTGTTATTAATGGGCTGTTCAGCCTCACAATTTCCATACTACTCTTAAGTTTAAGTTATCCTATTGGCTGACTTAGTGTAAACTGAAATTGTTCACAAGTCGTAATTCTCACTTCTAAACTGACACTTTCTGTGTTGTCATTTATCAAGAACTTTGAAGTGCAGCTGTTTGAGACAAACTTGACTAATTGTCACATTAATTGTTTTATTCTGTTTTCTAGAGCCTTCAGAATAATACCAAAAGTTATTTCAAATAAAGTAAGATCTACTTGAGATTCTAGCTTTTTTGTCTGTCTGTCTGCAAGGAGACATCTGTGCTCTAAGCAGACCATATAGGCCAGATTCAAGGGAAAAAAAACATAGTAAATAGGTGATTCCAAGGGCAATTTCTCAGTAAGGTTTCTCCTTATTTTCTCCTCTTTTTCTTCTGACTTAGTAGTGAGTTGCAGCTCAAGTACTAATCCTTAAAATTGAAAGCTCAACTGTTTGGTGGTGGCGTTAGTTGTATTACAAGAGGATTATCACAAAGAATGTCTTTGCATGGTGTGCCTATCACAATCCACTGAAGCAAATCAGGTTATAGATGATTTTTCTGTAAGTAGAGCTCAATTGTAAAGGTTCACTAGGAACTGCTTTTGTTGTATGGAGTTACTAGACATCTCCAGAGTTTTTGCAGTAGTGTTCTTGAGCAGATGTCCTCCAGCAGTTTTCCATAGTCATTCTCCCTTTCTCATAAACTGAGGAAAAATATAAGTTGCTTAGCCAAGTTTAAAGGAATACTTTTCCTTTAATATTAGAGAAGGGCAGCCAAGCTCTGAATAAGCTCTGGGAGGATATTATATTGTTCTTTCTAAAGTATGCTGCAGTTTTATTAGTGGAATATCTGGGGGAAAACACAGCGATTACTTCCTTCAGAGTATGAAAGTGACATTCCAAAATGGGTGGTATAAGCAGCTACTAAAATAGAGAAAGCATCTGATTCTGTTAAATGTACCAAATAACTGTTATAATAACCTCAAATATTATTTTGTTTAAGACGGTGGAAATGAAAAATTATTTTCTACCTGGAAGGTTAAATTAAGAAAGTGATGTCAATCCTGCTATACAGAGCTCTCCAATCACCTCTCTGTTTCACATGAAAGCAGAAACCCATGATGCCAGTGAACGCAAGAGTTGGCTGAAATAGTAGTTTTCTTTCTCATATATGAAAAATTTAATCCTGATATTTGATAAGTTTACAAAATTAAGTTTGCTTTTTCATCGACTATTTCAGAGAAAAGATACTAAATAAGTTCTTTAAAATTAGTTGTAGCTACTATCCTGTTAATCCCCCTGCAATCAATTCCTGAATGAGTAGTCAGCTGTTCACCTGACTCATTAGCTCTGCTGAGGGAGACAGGGATTGGACCTAATGACTTTCTCTGTTCATTGCAACCTAAATTATTTTGTAATTCTAAATGTTTACTTTGGTATCAGAGTCTTCTCTAAAATATAACAGTGGTTTTCCATTCATTATGAGAACTGTGGGAGCCAAGTTCAGAAATATAAGTTTTAGTCGAGTGGTCAAAATTGAGTTTTTTACATTATCCAGTAAATAGGAATTGAAACTCTTCCTAGACAAAAATGGTGTTTTGAAAAGGTCAAGGTAGATTTGAAGTAAGCATGGGAAAGTATTTTGAGTGACTGTGTTTTCTTGAACCCCACCCTCCGCATTGACCTTTCAATACAGGATCATGAACATTTAATCCATTCCAAAGCAAACATACTGATATTTCATCTTGCAATGGTAGGTCAAGGCTCGCTCTTGTCCCTCTCCATAGCAGAGGCAGAAGGGTGCCACTTTTGCAGGCCACCAGAACTTGCTCTGAAAAACAGTGCCTTGCAGCCCCTCCTGAGCTGACAAATCCATCTGTGCAAGTTTGCCTTTGCCTCCCCCAGTGCTGTCTCACGCAGGTTACGTGGTGGTGCACAATATCAGAAAAATTGTTTTTCACGGAGTGTGCTTCTTAAAGAGCTTTCCTAACTGAAATGTGATCAGTACTTTCCAGCTTCTTAAAGCTTTATGTATATTACTGAGTATAAAACAAACAAGAAACTGATCTTTTTCATTCCAAACTGGAACAAGAATTACTCATTTATTGAGATTTAGTGGTTCTTATGTCATTTCACAGTGAACTGTTCTATCAGTGTTTTGAAATGCAAAATTGTGGCTGAAAATGCAGTGCATCAGAACAGCTCTTCAAAAGTTCATTAGTGGAAGAAATACTTAAATATTATGATGTTGTGTTGTGGCATGGGAATTGAAGTTCAGGCTGGGAATTACTAGTTACCACTTGAATGCTTACGCACCCAGTTTTTAATTGGATTAATTGAAATTGGATTTTGAAATTAGAATTAATTTAAATTAATTAGATCTAACTGAAAAGTCTTCTGTTAGAAAGTAAATCACTGGCTCTTCATGTATTTCAGGTAACATACAAGGAGCAACAATCGTGGATGCCCTTGATACACTGTACATCATGGAAATGAAAGAGGAGTTCAAGGAAGCCAAGGAGTGGGTTGAAAAAAACTTGGATTTCAATGTGGTAAGCAACGTTGCCGATTAACATTTAATTCTCTGTTTAGTCTCCAGGGGCCAATTGAGGACTGGGATTTAGTATTACAAGCATGATGCAAGGCTTCAGAATTTAGATCATTGATAGATAAAAGAAGGGAGGAAGCTGGAAGACAGGAAATTTAGCACCCAGCTGATATGCCCTTTTTTCCATCAGAGAGATTTAGGTAGATGAAAGGCAATGAGCTGGACTGAAGGAAGGAAAAAGGAAATAGAGTATTTGCCATTGTAAAGTAAAAAACAGCCTTTTTGGCTTTTCTGGATAGAGGAATGGGAACACTTCAAACATTAATTTTTTCATTATGTAAACCCTTTACATTTTCACTTTGTGAAATCTTCCACAAATTTTAGTTGTGTACATGCCATACATACTACATAGTAGTCGAGTATCACAAGTTAGGCTGAACTGTTGGCACAACTGAACTGCTCTAGTCCTGTGAAGTGTCAGGTCTTCACAACCACATGTACAAATCACCCTATTAAGTGGCAAATATGCAGCTGAGGGCAAAGTTTTTATTCTAGAAAGGCCCTGAACAGGCAGGAACCTCTTCAATTAAATTGAGAAGTCCTGGGTTTGGTCTTTTTTTTTCCCCACTTTTTTGGGGGGAGGGGGGGCAGAGGATTTCATGTAATTGCTGGGTGCAGAGAGCTGATGAAGCATCTCTGATCAGTGTAGTGAAGTAGGCACAGTACACTGAGCACTTAAAAGCTCTTGTAGTTGACATGCTTAATGTTAGACACACTTTCTGAAAACAAAGTACTCTTTCTAATAAGTTATGCAAAAGTCAGGTTTAATTAGGTTCTCTGCCATGCTTGAGAATTAATTATCCTTTTAAGAAGGAGTTAATAAGAGTGGGTATTACATAGTTTATATAAGCAGTAATTTAGTATGCATTTATATTTACATTTATAATGTAAATAGAGGATATTAAACAGTGCTCCTGTGTAGTGTCAGAAGCCTGAATGACATACTAACTTTATTTTGTGCATAAGAATTTCTTTTTCCTAACGGTATTTTTGTAATACTAAATTCCTCTCTTATTAGCTTGGTATAATCAAGATGTTTAAAAAACGAGAATAAAACAAAAGAAAATAACAAACTCCATTTAAAAGGATAAGCTGAGCTCTACTTGGACGACGTAAACTGTTATGGAGTGATTTACATTGTTAGCATGAAAATCTTTAGGTTTACATAAATCTTGCTATACTTGGTACTGGAAACTTCTAGATAATATTGGCTGCATTTCCACCTTTTAATGCACTTACTTTTTCTCAGTAATGTTGATAAGCTAAGAAGACATCTGAAATTCTGTATTCCATTAGCTGGTCAATGCAGCAGTTGAGCAGATTTACTAAAGCTGCTTTACAAATAACACTGATATGGGTCAGTAATAGTATATTGTTGCTGATATTCCTGTAAATAGCAGCCTGGAGTTCGACACCTCACAAAATTATTTTCATAATACTTCATAATCATATGTAATTGAATTTTACATTGGCATCAGCAGCGAGTGGATGAATTTTCCCAAACTGGAACAAGGACATTAAAATAAATAACTGCAACAGCAAATTTAATAATGGATGTCCATTTGTTTAATGGCTGGATTGTTGGAAGCTACTCAGCTTTCACTTTTGTTTAGTTTTCCACTATAAGTATAGGGTTTAGATTCAAATGCTGTTTTGTATTTGTATCTTACAGTTTAAAGAACAGCGGTTCTCTTTTGTGTTTGAGAGTTTATCATGTATTAGGCCTACTTGATATTTTCTGCAATAATGTTATGTACACTATTACTTGCTCCTGCTTTAGAAATCTTTGTCCCATGAAAGTGATTTATTTGGAATAACTGACACACTGACATATCCTTAAGAGTTATTTCTTGTGAGTAGTATAAACTTGTGTTTGATGTTTCTGGTCATTTCCTGGGCAACAACTGCTTAATCAGCATATTTGGCCTTTATTTGCATAAATACTATTAGTTTTTCTCTCCATTTATTCTTAGAATCATGTCTAAAATCTTTAATTTTCTTTAAGATGTTCTTTCCAGAAATAGCTGTGACTGTATTCTGTAGCAGAATCTTTTCTCCTTATGTTCTGTCAATGCAGCTGGATATAGGAAAATTTTATGAACTCTAGAAGATACTCATCAAACTGTTTGGCCAGCACTCAAACCATTCTCAACAGCTGATCATAAAAGTCTCCTAATGTCACTTTGTAAAGTAGGCACTAGTTTATCCACATGAAAAGATTTATGAAATAAAGATGACTTAATGGGAAATGGCAACATCTCTTTGTGAGTTAGATTTCAGTCCCGCAATTCAATGAATTAGATGTCAAGGTTGCTCTTCTTTACCTTTCTGAAGATGGGTTTTGATTTTGAAGGAAAATTCTAGTTAAGTCAGCAGCACCTTTCTTGGCAAACTTGTGCGTTTTAGTGAGCTTGTGAGTGGATATGTTTAGAAGCTTCCCCTTCTGGAGTATAACACACTTGGGCTATTTTCATTACTGCTGTAGCTGGTAGCCCTGTGCTTTTATAACTGAGATATCCACATTGTAATACTTGGAGCTTTTTTGTGTCACAACCACTGACATTTTTTGTATTTGAAACCTCGCTGAAGTTTCAGCCAAACTGAGCCATTCCTTCAGGAATTAAGTTGCATTTTCTGATTCTGTCAATATTACAAGAGACGTAGACAGCTTTGAAAGAGTTGGCATTTGCAGTGGCTAAAGCCATGGTCTTTGCACCGTGGATATGTGCTCTGTTCTCTGTTAAGTCACTTCATCTCTCTGGGGGGTTTATCTTTGCTCTTGTAACTAATATAGGCAAGGCTTTGGTCTGACCTCCCCACTCACTGCTGTCCACAAGGCGCTTCCCAGTGCACAGCCCAAGGCTGCAGCAGCTGGGCTGGGCTGGGGATCAGCAGGTTGCAAGGGAGGAAAAGGGATGGGATCTTTCATGAGATCTTTAGAGACCTTGGCTGTTTCTTAACTGCAGCTACGCACTGCTGCCTGCTCCTCTGCTCTTTTTTATTGTGTGTTTCAGGGGTTGCACACACACACAGAGGTTTCTGAAAGAGTTGCTGTACCACCACCCCGCTTCTGCTTCACACTGGGGAGGAAAAAGCGATCGCTCTCTGCAGTGCAAGAGCCACATCACACTGAATACATGCTTGGGAAGAGAGAGAGGAAAAGGGATCTTAATGAGGCAAATGAAGGGCTCAGGTGTCAGGGAGTAGTGGTGCAGGAGCTGAGCCACGTGGCACAGCAGTGAAGGTTTGACCCCAATATCTTTAGGATGAGTGACTGAGTGATCCATCCCCCTCCTCTTCAGCCCTGCCAAACTCCTTCCCTGCAAAAGGGCAGTCTTGCAAGTACTGCCTGCTGGGGGCAATCCTCGGCCTGCATGGTGTCCTGTCTGGACATTGACTGGAACAGCAGGGGCCCACATCAAGACCAGAAGGTGCTAGCAATCAAATTGTAATGGGACAGGGCTTGAATTCGTACCCTGACCCACTGATTGCTGTCTGATGTAAGTGTAGCCAGACAGGATCAGAATGGGAACAAGGTATGGAGCAGAAAGCCACGCACTTGTTGGGAAATGGGGAAAGTATGAAGAGCATTTCATTATTTGCTCTTGAAGATAGGTACTAGTGAATTGAAGAACTTCATAAAGAGAAGGGAATGAGTAAGAAGGTGAGGGTGCCCTCAGCCTTGTGTGCTACCAATGCTCTTAAGCAAAGCTGTTTACAGAGGTCAGTCAGTCACTGTGTCTGATTTTATAAGCTGCTTTTGAAGCTTGAAGGCTAACTTTCCAATTCTGATTTTCATCTTTGTGCTTAGCTCAACAAATCTGAGTACCTTTTAAAGAGGTTTTGTCAGCAGCTTCATGCAACGTAGAAGTTTTGTGAGTGATATGTCTGCTATTTTGGAGCAGGAAAAGAACTGGAAAAAGTAGAGAAACTTGAAGTTACGTTTTTTTCTCTACTGTCATGTATAGACTAACATATCATTTCATAACCCCTTTCCAAGATGCTAGAATTGAAAATATTATTTGCATCTATAAGCAATAAGGCCTCCAGTATTTATTATTGACTCAACTCTATCTGGAGTGTGGCAGTCAGTAACAGGACAGACTTTCATACTTCAGTTTGCTTGTTTCAAACTTCAGCATTTAGAAATCTAAATCCTAGTACTCGCAAACTATAGCTGTTATGATTGACTTGTAATTGTATTTAACAGTTCACAACCTAATGTTCTGACTTGGAACATTATAGTTTTTTGGCTCTTTGTTCTTCGTCTTTTTTCCTCTTCAAGTGAGAAAATCAGAAAGTTTCGTAATGCAACAGTTTGGAACAGAATAGCTTTCCCATTACAAAAAAAAAATAAGTAAAGTTGTGTGGGAGGTGTGAGTAAATGTATAATGGGTTTGAAATAACTCATAAGAAAGCCAGGACTTGAAAAGGGTTCTTTAGTTTGTGGGACTATTTGATTACTAGTTTGCCACATAACTTATTAGTACACTCTAAATGCCAGACTTCAAAGTGACTTGATTTTGTTTTGATTATGTGTAAGAACCTATTTTGATGGGCTAAAAGGAGATCCTGCAAATTCATTACTAAACGCAGTTCTTGCTGCTAGAGTTCATTAATGCCTTCAGTAGCACTTTATTTTTGTGTCTGTTGAAGATCTTGCAGTTTGCCATGTGGGGACTTCAGCAAGGTTAAATAACATGTTATGCAATAACCAGGCTTTGACACTTGTGATAGAAAGGTTGCTAAGATTGTTTCCCATGTCTTTGGAAACTGCATATTTTAGCAAGATGCCAGTAAGTTTCATTTGCGGAATATGAATGAAACTTTTTTCCCCGCAATTGCAAGTAATTAAAATCTTCTTTAATTCCAGTAGTTGAAAGTGAGCTATTGTAGTACTATCCATAGCTCTATCATACTTCCTGGGCTGCTCGAAAATGCTAGGATTTGTTGCTGTTCCCAACCTTTGTGCTTGCAACAGGGGAGTATTATTATTTAATAGTAATAATAATTACAAGTTTGTCTCATTTCACAGAAAATGTGGGCCCTTTGTGTCCACTTTTTATTCCAGAATTATATACATTATTCAGCATTGTTCAGTATAGGGTCCCTGGTGTTCTCTTGCACAGGTTGTTAAACTGTAGGATATGGGCTGCTTGCCATGGTGTGTGTGCGTGGGGGGAGTCACTGTGTTCCTTGTACACAGGAGCAATAGATGGAAATGCAGATGAGGGGACTGAAGTTCTATACACTCTTGGTGATACAAGAACAAGAGAACCTAAGGAAAGAAAGTTTTGGAAGGAATATATGCAATAGAGAAGACTGAAAAATTATTTGGTAGATTTGTGGCATTATTTTTATTATCTTTATAAAAACTAAGAGAGTAAGATCCTTATCAAATATAAATTAAGGTGACTTGCTTATTGGGAATACGTTCATCTGTGTAAAGAGCACACAGTATTTTCTCCAGTTGAATTTTGAGTGGCAGAACATGTAACCAATGCTGATGGAACCTAACACTGGATAAATAAAATTGGTTTCTATTTCCAATGTTGTGTTTATATGCAAGGGTGAGTTCCCATGAGAAAATACAGACGGAAATTGTTTTGGCCTTGGTCTGTGAATTGTGGAGAGGAAGATTGTAACAAATGAGATGCATTAAGGGAGTGTTCAGAAGGATGTGAATACTGATTTTTGGGAAGCTGGAGGGGTTCAATAGGCAAAGACCTTCAGGAGAGCCCAGCTGACAGTAGTTTGTTTTCTGAACAGTGCTTTCAGCATTAAATTCAATAACAGCTGTTTGAAGCCTTAGTAGTTTACCAGTTGTAGTCTTAATCCTCTGGTTTATAGAAGGGTGAGGGAAGTCGAATGGTGAGGTGCAGCTGGGATCAGATTTGCCGTCACAGGTTTGCAAATAAAATAGAAATGCAGAGTAACACAAGCTAACTAATGTAAGTCTTGGCACTTTATTCCACCTGGCTCCTCCTCGTTTGATTATATTTGTTAGTTTTTGAAGATGGGACTTCCTAAGGTATTGTCAGTCTCTTTTTCTTTAAAAGGAATTCGTATATTAGGTTTACTAGTTATATCTGTACCGTTCTCCAGTGTCTTGGGTGTTTTTGAGCTATGGTTCTTCTTTTGCTTAACCCCACCACCCAGTCATCTTAACATGACTTTGGTGTCAATTGTCTAGCCAGCAATGTCGAGGATGTTGTATATCTTTGTCAAAGTAATTTTGTCTTTAGAAGCTAATCAAGGAAACCAGATGAAATTCCAGAAAGTTGTCACAGTTTTGCTCTTGCACCACATATTGGATTCATACGTTGCTTTTTGCATCCTATTTTTTCCTCAAGTATAGTGAGCAGAAATCACAATTTCTCTTGGTCTTGTATGGTACTTGGACTATTCCATTTATGGTTCAAATAGTGAATGATAAATTACTGAATAAATATGAGAAACCCAATTACTTGCATTCATCAATTAACATAAGAACCCTGGAAGTAAAACAAAAACATGTTGTTTCCAAGTATCCATCAAGCTGATATTGCATAGAAAGAATAAGATTGTAGCACAGATGTGTCCTAACAAATGTGCTCATACAGAGCACATGGCCATGCAGTCTAATTGGAGTACTAATGTAAAGACCATAAAATTAGAAACTGTACTTTTTCAGTTGTTCAGAGCCATCTTTACACTTGGGACCTTAAAAAAGGAGTATCACAGTCCTCTTGAAATAAACACTTCCAGTCACTTCGCCTTACATAATTTCCATTAGATGTAATGGAATTAATTCAACCACCTCTCAGACTTGCTATGTAAGTGATACAATGACTGTTTGAAGGAAAAGGCTAACTTAGAAATAAAAAATAATTCTCACCTCTGCAGATGGTGAACTAGAAATTTTGGGAAGTTCAGATGACAGTGTTTCTGATATATTTTGGTACTGTTAAATGGATCATAAGGTATTTGTGTGCACATGGATCTGAGAGCAAAATAAAGAACAGTATTGCGTACTTAGGATTTGACTGCTGAGTAGAAATATACAGACTTATTTGTGCAAACTATATGTGGATCGCTAAAAATATGAAAAGAGGGTAATGATCAGGGTATGGCATCTTTAATGTGTCTTACAAAAATTTTAAAAATCAAACCAGAAGGATGGGTAAAGCTAGTGTAGCAGAAATCTTCTACTTTTAGGGCAAGTTCATTTTTCTTATCAGACTACTACTTCACACAAACATTCCATGTAGAGATGTTTCTTTGACTTTAAATTATAAAACTTTAACTGGTTTGCAAATTGCTGTCATTTCTGTGCTGAGAATATTACTAACCTGGTACAATGAGTTTAAGAGTAACTATGTATTAAGAATACAGCTTTCAAATCTGCCATTAATGACATGTCTGTCTCAGTGTTTGTCTGCTTCAGTGGCTTGCATAAAGATTTTGGTAAGAGGCAAGGATTTCAAATGAATGTCCAGAGGTTCAAGTGACCTATTGGGAATCTGATAGCATTAGAACAATGGTTGCCTTCAAGAAATGTCCTGAAAGATCACCCCTTCAACATATGTTCAATATTACAGTGCAATTAATCTTTGTGGCTCAACAGTAAAACCTTTATTCGCATTACTTCCAAGTAGTCTTCTTGTCTGTAACTGATTTCCAGAAGCAGATGTCATTGCACACATACTGAGCCTTCCTTAAAGGGCCTTTGCACTCCCTGAAAGATAGCAATGGCTTTCCAAGTTAAGTGGTCATATTAAATCCAGAAAGGCAAAATGCAAGGTTCTGGAGAAAAAATATTCAGGTCATACACTGCTCAATTTACTTTGAGCAATTGAAAATCAAAAAGTAATTTAATTCAGTTCTCAAAGGATACACAAGTGTCTGGGATATCTGATTAACTCATTTCCTCATCTGACACCTACCTCTTTACAGCTTCAACCTTCCCACATGAAAGAAAAGTACTTGACGTGCTGAGGCTCAGGATTGAAATGGAAAGAACCTGACCTTCTGAAGAAGGTTCATGTATTCATATTCTCATACTATTCATAGGAGTTTCAGCTAGCTCAATCTCCAGGGATGAGAAGCCACCCATTTCACTCATTTAACCATCCTTTCTTCAATCTGATCAGGTCAGATCAGTCTTTCTTGAGTCAAATCAGTTCTCTACTAGCTGTCTTATAGGTCGGATTTTAAGGTGGACTTCTGTATTTAATGTACATGTACTGTACTGTACTACACAGGTAGCCTTCTTAGCAGGCAAACAGATGCATCATCTAGTTAGTTCAGATTTCTAGAGGATTTAAATGTTGTTATATCCACCTCCCCAGGTTTAATGTGGATCATGGTACAATACAAAAAAGCACGCACAGAAATGTTAAAGTTGAGGTGAATACAAAATAAACTTGAAAAAATGTTATGTTCTGAATACTGCAAAGACAGCAACATAACTTTGCAATCTTAACACGTGATGCCAGTCTGAGTTTTCAAGAGGCAGATGTGTGTGATGGCTTTACTTTGTTGGCCCCTTTGAATTGTGCTCGTGTATTAAAAAACAATGCAGGAACACCCATATATACTGTATGAATTAAGTATTAATCAGAGTAATTCTGAGTGAAATTATATCCTCACTTTTTAGAGGGGGAAGTGCAGAATAGAGTTTAGAGGAGAAAAGTTAAATTCCTGAAAGTAAACCAACTAGCATTGTAGCAAGTCTGAGAGTGTGTTTTGAAGCTTGTCTCTTTACAATTTACAAAAAATATCACCAACTCTGCAATGTGTCTAGATACCTCTTCTTAAGCAGAGCACCTTGCAGCTGAAAAGTATGAAGTAATATTTCTAATAAGTAGCCTAGTGCTGGTTTGTTTGTTTGTTTGTTTCTGTAAAGACAGTTTACTGCAATTTAAAATCCATAGAAAACAGGGAGCAACTTCTTCCCTCCTACGTAAACTGACATCTGAATGTTAAACTGGAAAAGCACAAAACCCAGCTGAATGAAAAAAGCCTGCAAGCCTTTCAGAAGAAAATCCCTCAGCTCCACCATGCATTGATCTATATTAAATATAGCTGTAGTGTGTGTCGGCAAATAGAAAATGGAAAAATGAGTCAGTAGAAGCAAGAGCAACACAGAACATGTGAAAGTCAAACTCCTTATTTATGTGCCCAAAATTTTAGAAGATTGACTGTTGGGTACCGTTTTTCTGCAGAAATACAAAAATAGAAAAAGTAGCATTACATAAAAAAGCAAAAATTAAGAAACTTCACTAGATGAGCTTTTTAATGAATGTCTGGAGTGGATTGAGTGTTGTGTGTTGGGGTAAAATTTGAATTGATTTAATAAAGAATAAAAGCACGTAGTGATCATGAGGATCAGATTCCTCATTTATGTTTGAATTTTGAAAGACAGGAAAGAATGTGCTTTGAGTTTTCAGACAGATACCAACTGGACCTAGCCTTTATCATTGGTAAAGACCATGCCAGCTTGGGAAGGGCTGTCTCTGTAAAAGTGAAAGATCATCTGCTTCTTCATGAATACACATAATGATTACATTTTTATGCTGAGCATGTAATTAACTCATTCTAATGTTACCTTCTTTTTTACAATAATCTGCATTTAGGCTGAAGTAGGAAAACACTTGATAGAACATTCTGATCAATTCTGATCTGTCTGAGATGGTGTGAGGGGAGGTAGTGTGGGACACAATCCAAGAGCACTTTTTGGCGGAATAGGGAATCATCTGCAAGGAAGTACTTAGATATGTGGATTTAGAGAATGCCTTATATCCAAACAGAAGAGATAAACGTTGAGCAGGGGGAGCATAATGGAGGGAATATTTTGTTAAAGTGAGGAAGAGAAAGAAATGCTTTAAATTCTGATGTTGGTCTTCCCTACATCTTCTGTGTTTTGCTATTTGCAGCTGTGGTGCCTTAATACCTGTATATATATATATGTGTGTGTGTGTGTGTGTGTGTGTATAAACAAACCTCTATAGAAATAAATCTATGTTTATTTCAACAGAATGCTGAAATTTCCGTATTTGAAGTGAACATTCGTTTCGTCGGTGGACTCCTTTCAGCTTACTATCTTTCAGGAGAAGAAGTAAGATATTTCCACGTAATTTATCTGACATATCATCTAGATAAGTCATTAAATTTAAGTTTAGTAATTTTATTTATCTGAATTGAACTTGTTTAAAACTCTCAAAATGGCTTGTACGGCAGAGCCCAGTCCAATGGGTCTTTTTGCTTCTATTACTATTGCTTTGTATAAGTCCTAAAGCTATTATTTCATTTAAGTGTTGAATGATATTTGGCTTTTTTCCTGAGTTGGAGCCTCACCCAATACACCTTACTGGGCTTCATGCTAGAGTGTGTAATTTTAGAGTTCCTCCTCTATGGTAGTGGTAGATTTGGTGCATCAGCTTCCTTCTTCCCAAATGGGTTACAGGTATATCCTTGAACTCATTTAAACTCTTACTTCTGTTTGCCTTCCTGAACCTGAAACATCAACTCATGTGGAAAAGACATGTTAAGAATGAAAAGTTATCTGTAAACCTATACATGTGAATGTCTTTAAAGCATTAATAACCCATTAATCTCTATTGCCTGTCATTCTTTCTGGAGACAATGAAGGTGCAATTTCATCTTAGAGCTTTGTCTAAATACAATTACTTATGTAACGTTTTTGTAGAAGGCCAAAAGAGTCACAGGTACCATTTTAAGTGACGTGTACTGTGATATTTTAAAGTTTTTAGCTTGGCAGTTGAAAAGTCTTTAATCATACTAGTTTAAATTCTTGTTTCTCTTTCTGGATTGTAGTAGTATTTTATTGCAGGATTACACAAGTTAATACTCTTCAACCAGAAGTTAAATTTATAGTTTCTTAAATCCAAAGCAATTACTGGTGGAAACTCCACAAACCCAAGGAAGTTAATTTTTTTCGTAACTAAATTTCCCAAATATCAGGTGGAGCTCTGTTTTGAACCTATCACTTCAAATTACTTGAATTCTATGGATGTGTATGATGATTTTTGTTAAAATTCATCATTATGTTAAAGCTGTCGTAGCAGGTACTATTGGGTCATGTACTTGACAAAACGATTACAAGGAGACAATGTTCCTCTGACACTTTTATGTCTTAACTAGACTTTCCTTCCTATTTCCCATGGTCCTGTGCTGAGTGTAGGTGGTATTGAAAAGACATTCATGTTTTAAAATACACAGGTTTTAGTACTTTAATTGTCTTGTAATTTTTTAGGGGGAAAAATGCAGTTAGACAACACTAATGAGCTGGCTTCTGGATCTTTGCTAAATATTGTTTTACTTACGTTTCATCTCTTTTCACTGGAGATCTACTTGACAAACAGGTGTGGACTTTTCCAGCATAACCTATTGGTGCACTTTAACTAACCAGTTCTGACAGAAGCAGAGGGTATTTCTTGGCACACAACGAGCTGGTAGATGAATGCTCATGGGCCTTTACATCAAGTGGCAGATTGTCTGCCAAGAAATGCCTGAACCATTTGTCATCAGTGCTGGTGATTTCATATGTGTGTTGATGGTTTATGTCCTGTGTCTGTTAATGTGCAGTCTCACTTTCAATCAGTGTGTATAGTTTCTCCTAAATAACACCTAGTCGTGGCTTCTCAACCATTCCTTCATCCTTAGAGAGGCAGTTTCACCATCACCTCTTCAGCTGGATTGATAGGCAGCACTTGTGTGCCAGTAAAACTCTTGCACAGATCAAGTGAGGAGCCATCTGAAGCAAAAGAAAGTGTTTCACACAGTGGATAATTAAGTGGAGCTCTTTGCAGTTGGATATTGATGGTAATGGATGCCAGTGCCCATTCTAAAAATGACAGACTCAGTAATGAAAGTAAAATTGGCTCTCACACGCAGAGAAAAGGTGTGTGATTAAGGAGGGTGCCAAGCTCTTGCAGGCCAGGAAGGGCATCATCCTTGCACGCCACTGGTTCTCACACTCTCTGTTAGACATCTGCTGCCCAAGACAGAATGATGTTCCCAAACAGTTGTCTTGGTGGCTTAAAGAGTGCAATTCAGCATGGGCTGCCTTTATCAGATTTAGGGAAACTTCCCAATTTGTCTCCTAAATCCAAGATGCTGAGGCAATAGCCAAACTCTGCCTATGGAAAGAATGGAATGCAGCATGGTGAGGTTCTCCTATATTATGTGGGTCTGTCCTTCCCTACTGCTGCAGAGAGATGTGGAAAGGCCTCAGGACCTCAGAGAGTGGCTGCTGCCATAGAAAATACATTTCTAATAATGTGTTAGTCCATTATATGAGTGAGTGTTCCTAAAAAGGTGGCACAATCTGTATGCACATTGCTTGGAGGATTAAACCTCCTCAGTTAAAAGCTCAATTATTTCTTTATCAGATTAACTGTTAAAAATCTTATATTTGCTGTGCTCACTTATCAATATTCTAATTAAAGAAAGCTATGTTTCGGTAGAAGGACTGATGGAAATAATTATTGTTTGTACTTCTGAATTACATTTCCGTGGGTAATGATCCAAAGCTGCAGCACATTGTGTGTTCCATAATCATTTGTAAGTCTTAACTAATCATGATTAAAGAATATCCTATCATACTGAATAGTTCCTAAAACATCCTGCTCACATAATAGTTCATTTAGATAAAGTCAGCAATGTGAATCATTCTAAAAATGAACAAATTGAATACTTTACCTCTTGATAACGATATGTGCTGCTCACTTGCAAATAGAGCTATGAGACACTCTCTGTTAAACTACCTGCAATTTCTACCTTTCTAGAATCAATATGTAACATCTAAAAGTGTTAGAAATATCATATGGGGTTTTTTTTATTTCACTGTGGTAACTCTCTAAACCCAAGCCAGAAGGAGTTCCAGTCAAATGTCAACCTCATTTGTAGAATAGTTACAAATATCAGAAAACTTGATTTTAAGATGGGTAACTGTTTAAGTGCTGCTCTTTTTTTAAAGTTTGTTTGTTGTTTTTTGTTTTCTTTGGGGTTTTTTTAAGTCCCTAATAGTAATATTACATGTAAATGCTTTCCTTGGTATTTTTTCCATAAGTCAGTGGCTGTAGAAGATTATTAAAAATAAGCCTGGCTCCTTAAAAGCACTGCTACTATTGAATTTTTTTTTTTATTTGTATGAAAGTATCTTTAGGAAAGTGTGATATGATTGGTTGATCCCACAGGACTGGGACAGATTGGTTTTTTACAAACTTTCTTGATCATTTTGTTTAAATTAAACCTGGATTAATTACTAGACATATTACTCTTCTTCTAAGTCATCTCTTGGTTTTGAAATGAAAAATAAAATGTAAGGGAGAAATTTGTTTTACAACTGCCTTGCTATACTCATTAGTTTGATGTTACATTCTGGTATTCCAAGGGTCAGGAATATTGCATGCAGCAAGATTCCCTGTTCTGCAGACCCAGATATTTACACATCCAAGTGTAGTCGTATAAGGAGATAATTTTTTAACTTTCGGAGGAGGACAACTCTGAATCATCTAACAAGATCTTTCTTGGAATTCATGGAGATCACAAATATTACTTCTGAGCACTGTAATTTTCACTGCTGGGAAGAGCTGTGATACTGGTGCTAAAAGTCATGGTAAGTGTGTGGCCCTGCTCTTAGTCCAGTCAGGCTTGTATATTCTCCAGGTCTTCTGATTTACTCATAACTGGTTCTTAAAGGCACTGCTAAAGCTAAGTTATAAGAGCACTGTTTTATTTGAAGGCTGGTTCCACAGTCAGGGAAAATATTGCATAAGCAGAAATAGGAGCTTTTAATTTGCTGTTTGTGTGAGTAGCAAAAAAGTAGATCCAGAATGCTCTGAAGTGAATAAGGAGCACATGAGTTTCAGATTCAGCTGGTAAGTTCCCAGCTTCCTTTGAAGTTTTTCTGGTTTTTGAATGGGATATGTATTTTTTTTCTTCTCCCAGAGTTAAAATATTTTGGATGCAGCAGATGTTCTTCCTGCATAATATGCTCATGTTGCCATTCATTCATGCTGCCATTCGTGACATGAAGCAGAAATATGACAGATTTGTACTTTTTACTGTGGCAGTGTAACCTGTTTGAAGGAACACTTAATTTATTCTGATCAGGGTGAAGGAGTAACAAAAACTAAATAAGCAAACCAACAAAATCAAAAAACCCAAACAAAGGAAAAACCCCAAACTGTTCTTCATGATGGTAAGTGTTAGAATTAGAGTTTCTTCTCTTACTTCTAGCAGCTGTAAATTAGAAGTTAACAAAAAAAAAAAAAAAAGGTGGGGAAAAAGTTACTACATACTTTATTAGTTTATATCTGCATTTAGAGTTGGTGTTACAGTGCCACTGCTCAATCTCACTTAATGGTCTTCCTGTCCGACTTGAGACAGACCTAATCACGGCTCACCGTAAACCACCATCCCTCAGTGATTGTAGTGGTGTCTTACTAATGAGGAGCAGGCATGAAATAATGATGCAGATGCTATTGATCTAGAACTGCCTTTGCCAGGCTGACCACAGAAGATTGCCGACTTCATATAGTGCTGAGACATTCTGCAGAGTTTAGCTGTAGCTATTCTATCTGTCTCTTCCTCTCTTGTAGAGGTGTCTCTTCAGAGAGAATATTTAAATCCCATGAATAAAAAAAAAAAATAAAAAAAGAAATCCCTCATTTAGCAGTCTTGAATGGTAGGAGAATGAAGCTTGTCACCTATACAAAGGTATTGGCCTTTTCTGCAAAACGTGATTAAGTTCCAGTGTGCGTGCCTTGGGGATCTTAGCTCACCAGTGTGAGAATTGACCGCATGTTTTATCTCCTGCTGCCTCTCACTTAACTTGACACTAGTTAACAAGAGGACTTTTCCTTTTATGTCTTGGAAGCTTGATTTCTAATGCTGTTTGAAACTCCAGGCTTACTGTATCAGCTTGATCACTTCTCTGTGAATGCCACTTAACTCCTCCTTAATCATCTTCACAGGCTGGCAGCAGAATTCCCTGTGTGGGACAAACTAGAAGTCTTCAATTGCCTGTAGTTTTCTGCAACCTTGTTTTCAGGTTTGGGTCCTGTTTCCCACCTACCATCCATCTGCTGCCACTTCTAAGCAATACATCAGTATTTCAGTGGCATCAAGTTTTAGTTCCTTTAGAGCTCTGAAATGATCTTTATGCTCTCTTTCATTTTTATAGATTTATGATTTTTTTAACTTGGTATTTCATTGTATCCTGGAGCCATTCAACTTGGAAGTGACCTCAAGAGATCATCTAGTCCAGCCTCAATATTGCAACAGTCCATTAGGCTTGTTCTTTGAAGAACCTTCTTGCATAGGAACGTGCTGAGGCTCTTCAAGACTGAACACGGGGGCAAGTTCTTTTCTCCAGTGCCTTTGTTTCATGCACTATGCTCTTTTACACAGACATCTCTTACTGCTTCTTCTGGCTCTCCAGCAGGCCTCATGTTTCTCTTTTTTTCTTTTTTTAATTTTAAATACTTGTTTTCCAAAAGTTATGTTTATCTTTACTTAAGTGTTTAACTTGTCAAGCATTATCAGTTTTTGTATTCCTTACTTGGACTCAATATA
The DNA here is from genome assembly GCA_036630365.1 of Acanthiza pusilla. Lineage (NCBI taxonomy): Eukaryota > Metazoa > Chordata > Aves > Passeriformes > Acanthizidae > Acanthiza > Acanthiza pusilla. Next base: position 30,173,481 of record JAXCHO010000023.1, read on the forward strand.
GTTTTACTTTTAATTATCTTCTTTATAGTCATACCAAAAGAAGGTAGAAGTCATCTGAGCCTTTCAGTTTGAGAATTTTGGACTCTGAACCTTACCTTTTATTCTCCAAATCGTCTCCAAGCAATTTAACCGTCTGTCTATTTCTAAGTTCATTTCAGCTGGTCATCTTGATTCACTTACCAAACTTAAACATCACCAAAGTGAACCTTTCATTTAAAACAGCATGTTGAATTGGGTCATGTGGCCCCTGTTAGACAGAAATATGTCAAACTAAGTTAAGAGCTACTTTTTCTCCTATAGACTCTGAGTTTCTGCAGAAAGCTGTTATTACAGTGTATAAAAGCAAGGTTTATATCAACTCCGATGTAGCACTTAACAGCCTGCTCAGGGACAGAGAAGGATTTAAAATCTCCTCTGTTTCCTACAATCACAGTCTGTAATCTCCATTACTATTTCAGTCTCTTCACCACCTTTAATAAATCTAATGCTGTTCACTTTCTGTGCTAGCTGCATCAAAATGTACTGCAGAATCCCTATGGATTCACATTCTGGAGATAACCTTGACTCCTAAGATTTTCTTTTATGTAGACTGTTCTGCTGTTGCAAGCAGACTGCCCTTCAGTCTTCTATTTCTGTCTCTTAAGTTCCTGCAGTGCAATTACACTGTCACTGTTGATGAAACCCATCTCTTAAATAGTCTCCCTTTACTCCAAAAGTTTTCTCTTTCCTAATACTTCTGTCCCTTTTCTCCCAGTGCTACTTGCTCAGCTGCTCTGTGCAACCGTGCTGCTCAACCTGGCCCCACACTTAATTCTGAGGAAAATTGGAAGAAGAGTAAGAGAGATGTGGATTTCTAGTCTTGCACTTAGTTAAAATGTTGCTTCTGGGTTTTCCTTTTCTCCCCTCTCTGCTGTGGAGTTGCTGATAGCACAAATCCATTGACAGGGAACTGTTTCTCAGGTCTGAGTGCCTGAAGCCTGATGGAGACTCTGCCCCTGTACCACAGTCAGGCACTGCCACCAGGCACACTATCAGCTGCCATCACCTGCAGCTCTTGTGCCTCAGAATAAGGGCCCTCAGGCTGCTCTGCTAATGTAAAGTGGGGATAGTGGCAATTTGCCTTAATTCAGTGAATTGTTGTCTGCTGGAGTCCAGCAGTGGGTATGTTTTGCTTTTGTTTGTCTGTCATCAGTGTGAATGTCCGCAGCAGGGGACTGAGAAACTGTAGTGACAGCCTGCTGAAGCTACCGTAACTTTTGGTCTGAGAAACATCAGTTTAGAGCTCTAACCTGTATCATTTTAGTGGTTTCCCTTCTGCATAATTGAAAAGAGTTTGCTTGGGTAGTTTTCTCCAAACAACAAAAAATTTCGCTTTGTTCTGTCGTAAACTTATTTGGCATGTTTTTGCATTCATGTGTAGACTGTGGAAATAACCAAAAAGTTCACTGCTCCTTACACTAATTCTAACTAAAATCCATGCTCACCTCCACACTACTGTAGGCTGATGGTAAATTTCTAAAAGAAGAATGGATGATAATGAGACCTAAGAAATACCTGATTGTGATTGTAACAGCTGGTGTATTTGACATGAGCTCATGAGCTATGTTATTAAGTAGAATTCAAGCAGCTGAGAGAGAGTTGTTTGTTTCTTCTGAGGATTTGGCTTTCAACTAGCTCCTGCAGTTTCACTTCATTCTGGTTCTACAGAACAGCTGGAGAGAGAATGCCTATCAGAAATAATAGTGTGAGTGCTTTCCTTTGGAGCAGCAGCAGGTCTAGATAGACTCTAAACAAAAATTCTTTGCATGTGGGTTAATATACTGTACAGAAGAAATTACATGCTACTAACAGTCTGTCCAGAGTCACCAAGCACCTGCAAAGAAGTTGTTTCCAAGACATTTTGCACTTTTATTTATCTCAGTTTTCAGTTCTGTCACTTTACAGAACAAAATGCAGTTGCAGTAATAAAGAAGAGTAAAAGGGGGGTAAAAATGTGTTGCCTGAAGAGTTGGTGGAGTTGTTCTGCAGATTTAATAGAAAATTTACAGCATATGGTTAGATACAGGGTTCTGTGGAGCCATTTGCAAGCAGCATTTAGATTGTTGCAAATATACTATTCATATCTAAATAACAATCCTTATGGTATAATACTACAGCCAAGAATTTTACTTTTTTCTGCAAATAAAAGCAATGTAAAAGTATCTCGATGCTGACAGTGGGAATCAGCATTAATTTATCCTGCTTAAATTCTAGGCTATGTAAAATATTTGGGAAGTATATTCTCTCTGTGGATATAGTACAAAATTTCAATTAGGTGATAAGTAATAGATGTTATTGAATCACTGTACTGATTTTTTGCCCAAAAAAGTACATAGAAAAATATTATTTTACTCTGGGTGTGGAGTAACTCTTCATTTCTTCTTCTAAATATTTCACAATCTATAACTAGGGTATGTGAGATTCCATTTTGTGCTTTGTCTCCATAGGCTGAGTCTGAGGTTATTTTTCATTATGTTGGGAGTTAAGTAGGTGATAACATCCTCCTCTTCTTAGCTTAGAGAAGGTAAAAGCATAAACCATCCAGTAGAAAATTACCATGTTTCTCATTCTGTTGGCAGCTATGAAGGCATTCCATCAGGTTCCCAAAGCTGACTTTAGCAAAGAATATTTCTACTTTCATATCTCTTTTTAAAATTTAAATTACTTCTAGTAAAAAAATATGTAGACATTAATTAATTCTTAGTATTTTAAATGCAATTTGAGTGAGGAATGTATGATGAAATTTGGGAAGTTTCTTATCCAATTTTCTCTTTGAAGGATCAGATTAGAAATTCATTACAAAATACTACTTTGTGCCACCTACCAGTTCTACCGCTTCAAGCTGACTGAAAATCACTGAGAAAATTGAATGCCTGGAACCAGAAGCAGGCAGACATCATTGCTGCTCTTGCATGCTCTTCATGTCTCCAGCAATAGGTAGAGATAACATTATCCTTGCTTCAGAAGAAACAGATACTCTTTTAAATGTCTCCTTTGTGCTTGCAACACGTCTTGTTCAGCAGATCAGACATGAAGCAGATACAAACAAGGTTCATTGGCTTTAAGTTTGCACAAACTCTTGGGATCAATTTACGGTGAATGCTAATTGGCCAGTGGATTTTTTTTGGCAGGATCAATTGTTTGTTATTTTCAGGCAACAGAAATTTGAAAGATTTGGAAGATGAGGAAGGAGCTTTCTCCCACATCTTTCAGAAACTTTAGGAATCCACATGCTTTGTTTGCAAAAATGCAACAGTTGGATAATGCCGATGAATGCTGTGGCTGATAAATGAGTCCAGTTCTTGTCTCACCTGTGCCAAACGCTTGCCTCTGCATACACAGACTGTTTGCACCCTACGTGCAAATGACTGAGAAGGAATTTGGAAAAGATGTTCACATGAAAAATCCTGTGCCACTTCCAGCACGATAGATGCCCTTGGGAATTTGTGGTTTTGGCAGGTGATTGTCCCTAAACAGAGCTGTCATGAAGCATTTGAAACACAAATCTTTGCTTTCCTCAAATCAGTAAATATAAGGGCTCATTTTGCCCAGGGCTAAGTGCACAAAATTGGGCAAAGTGCAAACTTTTCTTAAGCCAAAAACTGAGAAGAGGATCAACACGAAGATTTGAAAGGTGAAAAAGAGGAGTGGAATGTGGTGCCAGTGTCTCATACAAATCTTGCTTGGTTTCTTCAAGAAAAAGTAATTTAGGATGTAGTTAAACAGCAGATTCAGTTTGTTAGCTCACTGGTTACATTGCAAGTCTTTTGTCAACACATACACAAGCTTTTGTATTCCCATAGGTGTTAGCTGGTCAGCCATCTGACTGTTTAATTTCCTATTAAAGCACAAGATATAGGAGAGGTCAAGAGGTGGGAAAATATTCTGAAGAGCTTGGATTTTGTTTGACGTGTTTAGCTCTGATATTCTTTACTCAACACTTTCAATTGCTTACATTCACCCATCTGACCCTGATGAACTCCTTCAAATTGTAGCTAATTACGACAGTACAGTATGAGGGGACCATTGTCATTCAGCTGCATGAAGGCTCAAAAGCTTGGTTTAACAACCAAGCCTTATGTAAACTGGCAAAACTCTAAAGCAAACAAGGAAGATCATCCCAGCAATGGTGTTACTGGAGTCAGCCTTCAATTAACAGAGAGCTGTCTTCTTTCTGGCATGAAGGGCTGGTTCCGTTGTTGCTGATGTTTCAAATGCTTTGAACTACCAGAAAGGCTCTGTAACTAGTTCATCTGAAGAGCTAGATGTGTCCGGTTTGTTTCTTTTCTTCAGTCTTTAGGCAATCATCTGCTTTTGCAGGCTAAGCAAAATAACCATACTAGTTGTTTTTGGAAGCTGGTTCAGTCCTGTTACTGCTTTAAAGTTGTGTTGTCCCTTGACGGCCAAGTTGTCCTTAATTTTTGCAAGCATGACTAGATAATTTTACAGTCCAATAGATCCTAAGGATCATCATGTGAAAAGGATATGCTATGAACTTCACTCCCTTCCGTTTTTCTTTGAGAACTCTTTTCTGTTGTTTTCTTCAAACTAACAGCTGCAGAACAAAGTCAGCAGCTTACAATGCCATTTCTTAAAGGATGTTATTTTCCCCAACTTGTTCTTAAAAACACTATTCATAGTATACAGACAATTTCAGTCTTTTTCCTTTTATCATGCAAAACCAGTGAATAACTGAAGCCTTCTCATCAGCATTTGCTGCTTGCAGGGTATCTCTTACAAACATCGTTCAGTCTGTGCTCAGTCTTTTCTTTCCAGAGTTGCTTTTATTTCCATTTATATTCTAGAGGGAAGAATAAATAATCTTCCTGATTCCAGGCAAGATTTATAACTGCTGTAATGCTTTGGGCCATCATTGCCACACTGCTGCAGGAAACTATGGTGGTGGTTCTCAGCATGCCTGAGCAGAATTACTCCGATGTTAAATGCCATCAGCTCTTCTGATTTGCTTGAAGGTTCTGTCTTAATTTGGTTATTAACTGACCCAAGGTCAAAAGCAAAGATTTACTGAGATAACGAGAAGAACTTACTCAGCCTTTTTTTTTTCTTGATAGACTGTGACAGTTGGCAATAGAATTAATGAGTGGAGCTGGTGACTAAGTTGCCCTTTTTCTAAATCATACTTTGAAGACTTTTTTTCTATCTAGTTCCAACTTGAAATTACAGTTAAGGAACTCTAATGTTTTAACTTACATGCTATCAAATATAGAAATAATTTAGTGAAGCCTGAAAGGCCTTTTCTCTAGAAGTGGCTATGTGAAGTGTTCAGTTAAAGAATAAAATAAAACACTAGAGCCATGTAAGGAGGTTTTTTTTAAAAATGGAGAGAGCTTACATGGTTGTCATGCCTTTTTTTCTTTTCCTTCAAGTGGGGGCATGGAAAGCGAAGTACACGTGCTAATATGCATACTTGTAGTCTTTTGGAATACATCTAACCATTATTTCCTTCAAATATATGCTGCATTCAAAAATAATGTTAATCTTTAGAGAGTACAACTTATGGCTGTTTAATTACAGGAATGGGTTTGAGGTGTAGATGTAAAAAAAGTTTTAACTGCAGGAAAATTCAGAGAAGCAATTGAATTGCTCATAAATTTGACCTTCTGGCAGCTCTCTTGCTCAGTCAGAGGACTTGTTTCTGACTCTTTAAAAATTGGAAATGTCTGCTTGCCTCTTATATTTCAGTCACTTTAGTTTTATGACTTGTCCAGTAAGAGAAATAGTCTTACAGTAAACAGAAAGGAATTGAATTAGTCTGCCTGATGATTTAACTTACAACATAAAAGCAGCTTCTTAAATCATAGTTCTTCTCTCTTGAAGCCTCCTGTTTGGCTTACATAAAAAGAACTACAAGAGTTCACATCTCTTATATTTAATTCAAGGAAAATATACAAGCACTTTATTTAGGCTCATTTTTGGACATGTCCATTATTCATGAGACAATTCAGTGACTATTGTCTGTCAGAGAAATCTCAGCAATAAGAAAGCACTGAGTTAAAAAACCATCATCTTTTTACCCTGCTATGTAGAGGAAGATTTTTCTTGTTACATTACTTACATAAAAAGCCAACTAGATGATGTGTCAGAGGTGTTGTGAGGAGAGGAACCTGCAGAGTATGCTAAATTTTAACCTGTTCCTCCCCTTGAAAAATAACAAAAATGCATCAAAGCAACTGCTGGTGTTACCAAACTCACCTGTCATGGGGTCAATCTCAGCTGTTCACTGGGTTGGGAATCCAAGCTGCATTTACCTAAAAGGCACATTCTCAATCCCATTGTTTTTAATGGAATTTACCAAAACAAATTTACTTATAAGAATCCACTGAAACCTGGGTGCTGAAACAGCTAAAACAATTGATTTCTTTCCCATATATCTATACAAGTGAGACAGAAGCAGTCTGTAGCTGCTGATTGTAGAGAAAGATCAATGAGAGAGTTTATGATCCAATGGCCTGTGATCCATGCTGTAGATTCAACAGAGTGACTGATGGCACTGTCTTTGTACTTGTGATCGTTTTACTTGTTCCCAGTATCTTATTCCAGATCATAAAATCTGGAATTCCTGTGTTGACATCAATCCTATTATAAGGATTAAAAGGAGCACTTTACTGTTTAAACATGGGACAGCCTTAGTATAGAACAATAATTTAGAGTGAATACTCATTATATTTCATATATTTTTAAAGAATATAAGAAACTCTAAAGTAGTCATGTTTGATTTATTCTCCTTGCATCCACGAACACATCAAACTAATGGTCAGTGGAATATGGAATTGCCTATGCATGAAGAGGAGCATAGGGTCTCTGGCAAAGGGCATTAGAGTAATGCAAATTAACTCCTTAGGCCTTTCTTGTTTAATGAAGACTGTGTAAAGCCTGGAACTCTGTAATTCTGTGCCTAAAATCATGGCTTGTTTTTAAAACTTCAGTATTCAAACTTGTCTGTTTGGATTCTCATCATACTTTTGTTCCTTGTGCTAATCCTTTCATAACCTGCATTACATGTAGTTCACTAGTTATTAGTTATTCTTATTGTTGCTATTATTACAAGTTTATTGCTTGCTTCATTCTGAATCAAGCCACTAAGAACAAAATGAGATTTTTGATAAATACCTTGTTGCAGTGTCTTCTGCTGAAGACAGAGCTTGGACAATAGTCACTTAGGCCCATACTATGGCACTGCCCAGTCCATGTCCTAATGCTGTGCCAAAATACACATGACATTGATATAAAACTTTGAGCAGAAACTGAAACACAAGAGATTTCCTTTGAACATCAGGAAACACATTTTTACTGTGAGGGTGTCTGGGCACTGCAGTGATTTGCAGTGATTGCTCAGAGAGATTGTGGAGTCCTTGTCCTTGGAGATATTTGAAGGCTGTCCCTACACATTCCTGGGCAGCAGGCTCTGGGTGGCCCTGCTTGAGCAGCACAGTTGGAGCAGATGACCTTCAGAGCTCCCTCTGCACAGGTCTCTTCCAGCCTCAGCATCTCGTGAGTCTGTGAGCTTTCACTCACAGCTTCATGAAAACACAGCCCTTGGCTATCTGGAGCACTCTGCGTGAAAACCACAGGGAAAAGGGAAGCTTTTCTTAGTGCCGCTGCACTACTGCTGCAGCCCCAGGAAAATGCTGTAGAGCCATGGGAGTAACTCCAGGAAGAGCTAACCCTGAGCTGGCTGGAAAACTTCTACTCTGTGCTACCTGGTCTGAGGACAGGGTCAGTGTAAATTGTAACCATTCGAGGATGGGACTCTGAATGATACAAGTAACTGACTTAAAATATTTGTTATTGTGTCAGATTGAGACTATGTAGGGATTGAGGAAGACCATCTTTTTGAGGGGAAGCAGAGCAAAAAGAAGGAGTAGTTCTTTTTTTTCCATTTGCTCAGTGAGCTGGTCAGGTTTGCTAGTGATCAGTTCAAGGGAGATGGCAGAATATAGGAGATCCTAAGTCTTGTGCCCTTTTGTCCAAGGACCTTTTGGATTCAAACTGATGAGAGTAATTTCATTAAGCTGTTGTTCTGGTGTTGGAGTAAAATATTAAAGTGAGTAACTAAAGTTAGAAAAAAATTGTATGGAAGAACAGTTAAAGTTCTTTCCTGTATCCTGTTCACATTGTTATACTTGTATATTTGATAACCATCATTTGAAACTCTGGCCATTAATGCCTGGAAGAAACTTGCAAGTGTCTCATAACACTGGCTGAAACAAACAGCTCCCCATTTGCTGCTGAGTTACTATTAAAAAGAAAATAGAATTCCCTTTATGTACACAGAGTGATTTTAGCCTTTTCTGTGCCTGCCACCATAGTCTAGGAGTGTAGTTTAGAATGAAGGCATCGCTCTAAATCACTTAATGGTATTGGAATTAAAATATACAGTCAAATTTACAAGGCTAGGAATGAATCTTCCGTAAGCACTTTATGCTGCATTGAGGATGTAATTATTGATTCCCCATGCAGTTTATTAGGCTCCTCCACCCCACCCCCTGCTTTCACACAGATGGTGTTGTAAATCACCTCTCAATGGTCACCTGCTTGAAAGGAGAGTTTCATATGCAAAGTGCTATTCTTTGTTTAGTTGTATAGCTTGCAAGATATAAAATGAGGCAGCTATTTAAATTTGTTGTTACAGCACTTGGGCTGGGTACACAAGATTAAATAAAAAGAAAATTAGGAAGCAGATGCTTGTGGCTTAACAGAAGAATTGAGCTAAAAGATACTCTTCGTTACTGCTGGATATGAGTAATTTTACTAAGGCAGCTGTTTCCTTAATCAGGAAAAACACAAACCTCTTAAGATGGCATCCAGATGTTTTCTGTATCACTTCACAGTATAATGAGTTTCCATTGTATATGCCATATTTTTAATTTCAGTCACATTTACTTGCATCCAATGTACTTTTAAATACATGTATCATCCTCATGAACTGTAGAAGACCTGACTACTAAATACATGATGTATTCTGTACTTTTGACCTCCTTGCCTGGTGTTAGTCTATGAGTTGCTTCTAGGGCTGACAGTGCCTGTGACCAGCATCCAAGCATATGAATATTGGACTTCCACAGGCTGGAGAGGGCTTATTTTGTTGGGGACAGAGGCACCTTGGGAAAGAGTTTTTTAGTGCTCTTGTCTGTTCATACTTGAGTTGTGCAGTTGTGTGGTGTCTCTTACAGTGCTGCTGTTGTTCAAAGCAAGACATACCATAGTGTTAACGCACATGTAGTGGGTTAAAATCCTATATATCCTGTTATGTGGATGTTGTGTAGAAACAGAGATTTAAAACTTCCACTAGCTCTTAGATGTGGGCTCAGTCCTCCATCATGGGCTGCTGACACTTCTAATGCCTCCTAGCTTGCCATCTGTCCTTGCTTGAAACACCTGCTTTATTTGACTGGAGACCTGCAGTTCCAGGCTTGCTGGTCCTATTGCTGATAGGACACAAGACTGGCGTCCCAAATCTTTGGCACTGATTTGCTAACACTGAGCTGTTTCATAATTTATGTATTTGAAGTGGTGTGGTATCTCAGAGTTTAAAGATTTGAGCCTAGTTTTTGCAGGTGTGAGTCTTGTTAGTTGCCAGTGCTCAGTGAATCTGTACATGTGCAGCAAATCCAACTCCTTACTTTTTGTGCATGCTGCTTGTCGCACCTCTTGAAAAATTAAAGCTGCCCTGAGTTTTGGGGTGAGAAATTCTCAAAGGCTTTTGTAAGTAACGAATTCCTTTTGTTATTACAGGCAGTCATTGCGGTTTGTTTGCTGCATTCATCACCACCTTTTCTTGAATTATTGCAGCAGAGATATTATTAAATGGTTGGTTCATAAGCTTTCCAGTACTAGTGGGCTGTAGCTAAGCTTCTAATTGTTCAAGTATACATAAGCTTTAAAAAAGTATGCTTTTTGACACTAGTAGATAAATTAGTGGTTGCATTTTCTCCTGTGGTCTAAAAGTTCTTCCTCTTAAATAGTTCTTGGAGTTTGTCTGTGTAAGCAGTCCTAAATACTCATTAATAGCACAAAAGGAAAAAACTAAATATAACAGGAACAAAGTCTTCCTTTATGATTTTCTTCAGTTCTGCAGTTATTTGGCAATTCCTTCCTTCATTTTAAAGTTTTCAAGTGCACATCAAGTCAGATATGGAAAAGTTACTGTATATTAATATTTCTTTGGTTTATGCCTTGCGCTGGTTTTGACAGTTTATATCATTTATTACTGGCCTTCCTAAAACAAGATTTTCAAATGTAGTATATCTACTTAGGAATTCTTTAGTTAAAAAAATAACTGAAGTAATTATGTATGTTAGCTACTGCTGATAACTTGAGGGGGTTTGTGCTTGTTGCGATGTGCATTTGAATGAAGTCTGGAAATCTCTCCCTAATCCAGTTACTTCCATTCGATTAAGTTCTCTACAGTTTATTCTGCAGAGGGGAAACTCTACATGGTACTATGTGACTTCTTTGGTACAGTAGTCATCTAGAAAAGAAAATTAATTCTCTTGCTATCAGTTAAACCATAACAAAAAAAAGGCTAATTGAATAAAAAAAGGGATTTTATTAATTTTTTTTTTAAATCTAATCTGATTTCTGCAGGAAGCAGGTTTTTTAAGTGAACTTTCTTCTACAAGCTGATGACCAGCATACTAGAGTATTCTGGAAATGGCAGTACAAATCTAAAAGCTTATTCATGTTTGCTACTTCCTCGAGTTGTGAAAAAGACTGTTCTAGCAGTTTGCAGGTGAGATAGAGTTGTTGCTCACAGATAGCACAAGCTGCATGAATCTCTCCAGTAAGTCATTTGCATATTTCTACAATCACTGATTTTGAAAGCTGGAAACTTATGTGCACCTTCCTGAATCACCCTGTCATCTTGGGTGCTGAGAGCTTTCACAAAGTTTGGGTGCTCTGATGCCTGCTCTGATGCTGGCATCAAATAGAAGCTTTGGATTCCTGTACTTAAGGTTTCATTATAAATACTACCCTGTGGCTGTTTCAGCCTTAGATTGAAATAGGAAGCCCTATTTTCCAGGCTGTCTCCACCAAAAACCATTCGTCTTTTAACATGTTACAGTCCAGCCCTGTATGATGGCAGATGCTGGGCAGGATTGTGGGAATGGCTGCTTATTGTTATTATTTTTTAATGAGACATTCCTCCTGCTTTATTGAGCTGTGAAACTGTTCATATGTGTGAGGGAGTGATCTCTATGGAATCTAGTGACACTCTGCTAATTTTAATGAGAGGGAAACTATCTGAGATCATTTCCCAAATTGTTTGAGATTAAGGATGTTCCTGAGGGTGGACTTGGCTTGGCCTGTACAGGACGTGGGGGCAGCCTTAGGGTGTGCAGCACAGAAGATTCCCGTTGCCTCTGTAGGGAATCTTCTCACATCCAGCCAAGCTCCAGAGCTCCAGCTTGGTGCAATCCCAGGAGACCCAGGTCTGTGCCACTCAGCTACCAGCAGCCCTTTGGTCTTGGGGGCTGAGGGGAGGCTTATCAGCATAGAACAAAGTTCTACAGATGGGCAAAGGTGCTTTGGGTTTGAGGTTATGCTTGTAAACTTCCCAAAACTCAGAATGGTGAAGAGTGTGATGCTGGCTGGTGTCAGTGTGTGCCATTGTGTTGATCAGCTCTGGCTGGTCTTTGACTACTGTAGGTGTAGCTTCAAGTGGAACCACTTGTTTTGGATGCACTGTGCTCCTCTTCTGTATCGTGGTAGGAGGACTTGAGATTGGGTCCAGTCCTGCGCTGGAGGAGGGCTCATGTGTTTGTGTGGTATTTCTCATGCTCGGGTTCAGGAGGACCAGGGCTGGCCCAGAGCTAGTGAGTTGGTCTTGAACACAGTCTGTTTCCTGGGGAAAATACTCAAAACACCCTCTTGACACTTCAGGATCTAGTTGTACAAAAATACTTCTACAGCTGTGGAAGTTCTCATTGAAGGCCATTTGGCATTTTCTGTTGGCACTGATTATCACACTGATGTGATTCATTACAATGCTTGTTTCCAGAAATATTATTAATTGTCTCCTCACCTTTTAGCACAGAATATTCATAACTGACTTGAACTCAGCTGGAAGTGAGGACTGAATAAAATGAAATTCAAAGCCACCTGCAGGTGTCAAGGTGACAGTAATTGTAAAAGCACTGCTTGCTGATGAATTAATGCCAGCACCTGGGTAACTTATCCAGGTGTCATAAATGCTGAAAATGTATTATAGGAAATGGTTTCAAATAATACGGCACTTAGGTGTGGTATCACTTGGTATTGCAGACAGTGGCAGAATTCAGTTTACCCTATTTCAAGTATTCTTCTATGTCAGGTGGAGTACCACAATTTTTGTAGCATTTCTAGTCTTTCATTGTGAAAATAAAACACATGTAAACATAACGAAAATCCTAGATTTTCTTTCAGTAACGAAGGTATTGGAACAAGTTGTTCTGAGGAAGTTCTTTTTTGTTAGCAGATCACTTTGAACCCGAATCAACATTTGTTATGCTGAGAAGATTTCTATTCAGTGTTCTGAAGAGCAGGAAAGCATCCTGTCCCTGTTCATTTTTCTGCTCTCGTTTTCTGCTTTTGCGCTGAAATATTCATTCCTTACCCTACTGGGAAAGGCAGTCAGGTACAGGAAAGAAAGCAATAAATCTTACTTAGTGACTTGTCAGATTCTATCTGTAAATATAAAAACAAAAATGAGAAGTGCTTAATTCGACAGAATTAGAAATGTTGAGAAAATGTCTTTGTCAGTTGAAAAAAATATTAAAATATAGTATTGCTTCCTTTGGTGTTAAATTTTAACTTCTGGCTTCCTTCATATGGAGGACTTCTAAAGGCAGAATTCTGACTGTTCTTTAATTTATGATGCTGTGTCATGTTAGGCTTTTTTTAAAATTAGACGTGCCTCAGACGCAATTCTAAAATATTTCTCTGTTTCCTGTGCTTTCTTTTCTTCCTGATTAGCAATAGCAATTAAAACTACAATGAGGTAATCTGACATTTTCAAAGGGATTTATCATTCCAGCCAGAGGAAACATTTTTATTTATCCAGAGGAGGTAACATTCTTGCACTATAATGAAAGCCAGTGCTCACCAGATGACAGGTCTGGTCTTAGCCCTGCGGTTGCATCTTTGCAGGCACATCCTTGTTTCTCTGTGGGAACACTCTTTTCCCTAATAAGATTTGTTAATGGATGGAAGAGTCTGCAAGATCTGATTGATTGTGACATTGGGTGTTCTAACATGAGCATCGCAGTTCTGGATGTATGATCTCATAGTTAGTTAGTTTGTTCTCTCTTATGAAGACCAAAAATATGTACATGTATTTAAGAAATATTTAAGACTATCTAATGAGTGAGAAAATGATGTCTTGCTCCCTGACTTGGTATGTGTGTTGCCTATGGAATGAACAGACAGTAATAGGAAAGACAAGTGTGTGCAGCAGTGAGGTGGATTTCTTGTTTACATACTAATGTTTTCTCAAATGTTGTTCAAAGAATTGCTGGCTTGGAGTAATGGTGGTGGTTTGGCCTCACTTTTGTGTTTGTAATGCACTAAAGTTTGGTAACTCAAAGGACAATGAAGGTGCTGCTTTATTAACCCTGAGCTTATTTTAACAATTCCCAGCCTACTAATAAAAACAGAGATTGAAATAGAAAGTGTAGTAACTCTGTCTTCTATATAATTTATTGTATGATTATAGTAAGTATCTGATTTGCTTTAGTGCTAATTTTGAGTAGGACTGCAGAGCGTGAAGGAATCTCTACTTATTTCATGGAGGAGTCCATCTTACACAGGACCTTCACACAGTGAGTCAGTTCTATACTTTAAAAAAATGTTAGTAACACCTTAGAGTTTAAAAAGAGAATTATCTCACATCCAAAGTCTGACTACTATCAAAAATTAGGTTAGAGAGAAATGCTTGAATAAAGCATTTCATATCCTGCCCAACTTTATAGCATTACATACTGATCATGTATTTCTGACTGGTTTCAATTATCATTTTGTTTTCTGAACCATAGTGCTTAGAATAATTTTCTTTGTTGTAGTATGGTGTTTAGCTGAGTTAAATATCAGTGCAATTTTTAGTGACTTCATTGCTCTTTAAAGGTAATCATAGTGCTTTGCTCTGAGTCCTCAGTGTAAAAGAAGGGATTGATGACAGTGTGGCTTGCTCTCTGCACCACCTGATAAAGGGACTACCAGTGTGCCAGGTAAATAACTCCTCAGTCCCTCTTCTTTAAAAAGTATGCTGTCTAGATATGATAGAGCATTGGAGAAAAGTGATGGAGACCTCAGGAGTGGTTTGTAGGCTTTTAGACTTGTAGGTAAATATTTAAACTAAGCGTGGGGTGAAGGGTGGGTGCGGATATGGGACTGTGACAGCTTCTGCCAGGTCTGATCCAGTTGGAGTACTTCATGTAAGTAGCCCTTCATTACTGCTGGATGAGCATTCATGAGGAAAAGCCAGGAAAAGTCCTCGAGGCTCTAAAGATAACTACTGGGATGGGAAATCTTGCTGTAGATATTTTCCTTTATTATATGTAATGTCCCTCATTTTTGTGCTCTGTCATTTCTGCCTTTGCTTTGTGTTTCTCAGTAATGACTGTCATAATTTGTGCTTACCAAACAATCACTTTAGTGGTTGATAGTGGGGAAGGATCAGGGCTTGACTAAAGTTGAAATTAATGTCAAAAGTAGAGATAATAAGTGCAAGCTTCTATTATCCAAAAAAATACCTTACCCAGCACAATATTTATTTCTTGTCTGATACTAAAGTTTCTGAAAAAAAAAATACAGTGAACATTGCGGATGATGTGCAATAACTGCAGCACCTGCTTTTTCTATTTTACTACTATTATTATTAACTGCTAAAGTTGTAAATTGAGAGAAATAAAGTGGTTCCTTTATTTATCTTCACCCTTTTACCCTTTCTTAAAGAATATAATTTTACTGTATGAGGCTACTATTTATTGTGTTTGGTCATTCAGTGTTGTTGTATTCTTTTCTATGCTGTTCTCCTTCATAGATAGCAATTTAGCTGTCAGTTTTTCAGCTGTGTTAAATTAGCCCTAGAGACAAAATTAGATACTGTCCATAGTTGATTTTTATTTTTACCTTTGGAAGGGGAAGGAAAATCTCTAGCATGCATTAGTAATAACCTGTTTAAATTCTCATGTAAACAAGAAGTGCATCTTTACCTCAGCACTTGGTTCAAAATTGTATGATAGTTTAAAAATATTTTTTAATTCTTTTTTCCTAATTGCCTATTGTGAAAATTGTTTACTGCATTGGAAGAGGTGCATTTTGGACAAGAAAGACGGTAGAATGCCTGGCTTCACTGTGTGTTCTAATGTTGGTGTTTAGGGCACTGTTTTTGTCAGGACTGAATTACATTTTCCTTCTCTATCCATATGTGGAACAATACTTCCATACTGCTTTGTATCACATGTGCTTATTTTTTAATAGCCATTGTTCACGACATTTCCATAATGTAAGCGATTTTTATTTTGAAAGAATTTATGTTGCTAATTTATTAAATAAATACAGTCGAATTTTAAAAATATGTTAGAGTTGGTAGAAATATTTGAAAGTAAAGCATTATTGCTCTACGTCAAATTAAGATCCTAAAATGTCACATTTTTGTCCAGAAGCAATCATTGTAAAAGACCTCATTCTGAGCTGGCATGTAATCTTTTTAATGATGAAGGATTAATAACAGCCTGTAAGGTACAGCAGGTACTGAACCGTGCTGCCTCTGCTGTGGTTAACTCTGCGTGTGTGTTTTGAAGGGGAGATCTCCCCTCGTCCTTATATAAACATCTAAAAAGAATACATGTGGCACCTTTAACATTCCATAAGATATCTACCTGGCCCTTTTACGTATGGCTAAAGGTGGGGTTTTATGCTGTGCTGCAGATGCTTCTGCAGAAACTCTGGGTTCTGATGTGCCCATGACTTAGGAGGATGATTGCAGCCACTCTCCTGTCAATACTTCAGTGTTTCAGAGCAGAGAGGCTGATGAGTTGATCACCCCATATGTTGAGAACGGCTGAGGGAGGCCTCTCCTGTGCTGAAAGAGCAAAGGAGAGGTTTGGCTTCAGCAGACCAAGGTGAAAAATGTGGCTGCGTAGTGTAACAAGGGAAAGCTTGTGCACCCCTGGTGGGTTACTGTCCCTTGCTCCTCCTGAGGAATTCTGCTAGGAGGTGATTATGTTCTGCACCAGCTGTTTCTGAGTGTTCTTCAAGGCTTTAACCCTTGGGAAGACTGAATTATGTGCTGGATAAAGATCACAAATCCATAACTAATTCTCATCAGAATCCACATAATTGGTAAACTGGGAAGTCAGAAATATCATGGATTATGAAGGGAGTTCCAAGGAAATTGTTTTTCCTGCTGCTTTGCTTCAAGTTTCTCCCAGCACTCTCATGCAATCCACTCTAGAAAGTTTTCTGACTCCAGACATAATTTGCCTTGAAATTACTTAACCTCCCTCAAAATATCTTCTACTGTAATTCTAAATCTTGGACTGTTGCCACAGAAATCTTTAGATCTGTATCATATGGAGAGACTGTGGGATGGGATAGTCTAGAGCTTCTTTGTGCTTGTTCCAGAGTTTTATATTCATTCCTGATCACATATTTTTCAATAATAAAAACTTTCCTTCAATGTGGCTTTTAGAAAGCGGCATTTTCCAAATTGTATTTTATTTCTGTGGGAAGAAATTTCTGCATTACCTTGTTTTGCCCAGCAAATGTCTTTATATATTCACATAAACATATATGCATGGCTGCACCACAAAATGCATCAGATTTACAAACTGATTTCTAATACATAAATAAATATAAATCCATCATAAATATGTCTGAGGAGAAAAAAAAAATGAATTGAAAGGAACCATTATTAGAAAGAGAGAACAA
Source organism: Acanthiza pusilla (assembly GCA_036630365.1). Lineage (NCBI taxonomy): Eukaryota > Metazoa > Chordata > Aves > Passeriformes > Acanthizidae > Acanthiza > Acanthiza pusilla. The sequence goes on from JAXCHO010000023.1 coordinate 30,190,452, forward strand.
TGAAGGTGACTTTGCTATTTTGACTACTACACCTGGGATAATCCCTTTCAGTGTTGCGCAAGACCCCAGTGTAATTCCAAGCAAATAGGCCTTGAACATCCACATATTGAAATCACTAAATAGGTTTCTATATTTAAGTTGGAACAATATTGCTTCTAATTAAAAACTCTCTTACTAGAGCACTCAGTGCAGAAACAGTAAGGTTAATGTAACCTGAGCTGAGCTGGCAGTTGAAGGAGAGCAAAATCCTCTTTGTTCCAGCTTTTTAACTATTACCTTGGACAGGAAAGTTCCTGTTGTTAGATTGTCTGTCATTCTTGTGGGCGTGTGGTAAGCATTTGGGGTCTTTCTGCTTCATATTTTTGAAATGAAAGCTGAAACTCTTTAGATGCTGAATATCAGTTAAGTCTCAATTGTCTGGAGGGGTATATTCCAATTTTCTGATTAATTGTGGCACTGACACTCTCTAGGTATAAGCCAGCTGAATCCATAAAGACTGTAGTACTGCAAAACTTGTGGCATTTATTTTGCCAGAGGTGTGTATGGATGTTTTTGCCCCAGGCTGCCAGTGCAGCAGATTTGCTGTACAGCAGGTCCGTGGCGATGCAGCCCAGGCTCCCAGAGCACAGTGAGCCCCTGTTCATAAATGTCACAGAGGGCAATGGAAAACAGACCGTGCTGCTTCGTTCCTTTGACGTCACTCTGAAAGAGCAGGGATGCTTCATTGTGCTGAAATGGATTGTACCATATGCTCAATAATGGCATTAGCTAAGTTAATTTAGTTGTGGCAACAGTGCATTTTCCAACACTTGCTTTCTTCTTAACTTTCAGGTTTTCCGAAAAAAGGCAGTGGAGCTCGGAGAGAAATTGCTACCTGCTTTCAACACTCCTACTGGGATACCTTGGGCATTGCTTAATATCAAGAGGTAAAACAATGCATTTTGGTGACTAGAACATGTTAAAAATTACGTTGAACCCATCTGTGCCACAGAACTATTACAATTGCTGCACAGTTTTTGTCTCTCTTCCTCTATAGTTTAAATTGGGAAATTTAAGTGGATATATGTTGCACACAGAAGAATGCATGCAGGAATATATTTATTCGTCTCAGAGCAGGCTGTGGTTTTGTCATTTAGTATGTTGCTTATCACTCTGCTGAAGTCCTTTTAGTCTTCTTTTAGGTAGGGTAAGAGCAAAAGGACGTGTGTTACTCCGGAAGTTTTCTAGCCACTTCGTACTCTTATTTTTACCTGTTCTCAAATGTGGTATCAGCATGTCCTTCATATCCAGAAGCAGGAGGAATACCTGCTACAAGAGCTTCACTGTTTTGTACCCTCTCCCAAGGAGTGGTTTTGCTTTGGGCAGTCATGGTTTGAAGGAGCTGTCTGTTTGCTGTAGGAGATGCTTGCTTTCCTGAAGTCACTCCTGCCTCCAGTATCTGGCTCCAGACATGTCAGCAATTCCTTGGTCCAACCCAGGACTCCTACCTATGTTACTGTGCTGGTAAACAAAATGGTTTCTTTGTATGGCTCAGTGAAGAATATTGATAATTACACCTGTGGGTTGTATTTGTAAGGACACATCAGCTTCCTTCATACTGATAGTAAACCCCAGCATCACTCATCACAAGAAAGTGAATCAAGAAGAATTTCACGTGTGTGTGTGTGTGTGTGTGTTGGTGTTGTGGGTTTTTGTATGGCTGCCTCGTGGCCAGTCAGCATCTTCCCCGTTCCCTACTTGCTCTGTATTTTTGAGTGCGCCTTTTCCCCATAGTGGAACAGACACTGACGTGTTGCTTGATTGGCTGTGTTTGCTGCAGGCTTCACAGCAAACTGCTCAGGGCCAGTCCTACAGAAATCCCTGGCATGCCAGTCCAGACAGGCTTATCTTCCACCTTCCTCTCAAACAGCAGTGAGGTAGAAGGCCAAAAAAAGCACGTCTGTGTGCAGGAGCAGGAGGGAGTTAGTGACCCCTGGACTTTCTCATCATTGGAGGGGCTGATTAACAGCTGCCTGGTGATGATCCTTGGACTTTGGCTGGTTGCTTGCATGCATGCTAATAGTTTTTTCACAACAGGCTTTAATCAGTATTGCACATGTTCAGCAGTACAGCAGCTTAAGTTGTTTTGGTTGTTTCTAAGCTGTTAGAAAAACTTCTGAATACAGAACCCTAGTATGTTTGTAACTGCAACACAAAAATACCTTGCTCAGTATATTTAAATATACTTTGGGAGGCATTCAGGCTAAAAGCTAGGCTTTCATGTAGCCCTTATCTGAATCCCTGCTTAACTGTTAATATATCAGTGGAGGTTTTGGGGTGTAGTTCAAATGATGTGATGGATCTTTATGGTTTTGTTCCTGCCTTCTCACAACAACTGCTCTGGGGCACTACAGATGTCAGCTGCAAACACTGCAAGGTGGTAAAACAAAATGGATTAATTTCTTACCTGGCAAAAAAGTGAAAGAGGATCTCTGCCGAGATAATTTCCTTTGCTGTGACAGAAAAATTGACATTAAATGCTAGGTTCTTGGTTATTCATTCTGAATCCTTGCACATCTGCCTAGCTTTGACCTTCAGTAGATGACTCTTCCATAATACTGTGAGTAAACAAATATGCTGTCATCCAGGCTTAGGAACTGCTAAGCCACTGAAGCCTGCATACATTGCAGATCTAATATGCCTCATTTCTGATTAGTATTTTATTTGATTTTATTTTGATTTATGCTTCAAATTGGAAAACACAATAGATTATGGGTGTCAGCGGTTATTTTTAAATTACTATTTCTGGATTAAGAGATGAGCTGGATATTTGTTTAACTTTGCAAATGTTCTTCACAAAATAGTTGGTTTTCTCTGCTTGTCCTGTATCATCATAGCCAGACTTGCTCTCTCTCCTTGCATGTCTCTCTGTAAAAACATAGATATGTGCTTTTCTCTCTTCACATACTAAACACATCCACCAAAGTATTGTTCTTTATCTTTTCCATTGTTTTAGTTCATCCTGCTTCTTTCCTCACCACTTAGTGATCATGGGACACTTACTGTCTTGTTTGTGGAACTCTTACTATCAAATATGATAAAGACTTCATTGTATTATTCTTCAGCTAAAAATACTTGCCAATTCATGAGCATGTTTGCCTCTAAAGTACAATTTAAGCGATTAGGTCAGTAGTTTGTACCAGGATTTCTTTTTCTTTTTTTCTGAGATTTCAGTTGCACTTCCATGTTTCTGATGCTGCTCTGTATTTTCAGTTCATCTTCACCATCTGTTTTTCACTTCTGCTTGTACCGAAAAATCTCAAGTTCCTTTTATGGCTCTCTTGCTTATCTAAGTAAACAGTGTTGTGTAGCACTTGTGGATTCTTCTGGGGTACAGGGGTACAAAGGCTGCAGAGGGAGAAGTCTATAAAGCCGTGGTGAGTTCACAGACAGGTTTGAGTCTTATTGAGGGGATAAGAAGCACAAACTGGCAAAGCCACTTCTGTTGCTTTATTTGCTTGCTTACTTATTTTCCTCCCTCACAAAAACCCTTTGTTTAGATATTTCCTCTTCAGTACTTCTAAAACACCAACTATAACAGTTTCTTAAAATACCACTAGTTCATGATCCCTTTTTTTTTTTGTTTCTCCAGTTAGATCTAGCAATCTGGCTTCTCCATGCTGAAATTGTCATTTCTCTTTCTCTCTAAAATCTTCGAGTAATTTATGACCAATCAATTATATTGCTTGTGTATTTCTGTAATCTACGTCTCAGATTTATAGAAATAAAAAAAATCTGAAATTATAACTCAGTGAGTTAAGTAATCTTACTGAATACCCAGGCTTGCATCAAGTTAGCAGGATCAAATGATCTTTTTAACATATCTATTTATTTTTACCTCTGTAACTATTAAAGGGGAATGTGTGTGTGTATGGGGCTTGTGTTTATGGGATGATGCCCAGCTGTCGAATACAGAGAAGAACCCACATTGTTGTTATTCTGCTGAATCAATCAGGACTAAATATCTGAGTATAAAATTCAGTGCATTTTTTTTCTTTCAAATGGAAATTTTGTATTTATGTCATTTTTTCCCCCTTTGAAAGCAGACCTGTATCTGGTTTTCAGTCACCATTTCCAATAAGACCACATTACTACTTGCTAATAAGCAACCCAGAAGCATTCTTATATGAAAGAATATATTTTCTGTGAAATGTTTGCTCTCTATACGTTGACCAGTTGCGTAGTTTTAAGGTTATTTATTGTGCCTTGTGTGCTGTGATGTAGCAATATTGTTAGGCATTAAGGTGCCTGCCTTTTTATGAAGAATCAATGTAGCATATAACCTTTAAGTGCACCTGAAACTTTGAAAAATAGTTATGCCTTGCCTTAATGAAAAAGTTTCAACTGGAGTAAATAATATTTTTATTCCTGGAAACATAACAAACTGGAAATGGGTTTGGGTTTTTTTTTTATGTCCAGCCTGTTCATAAGTTTTGTTGTGGCTAAGGGGGGATACTGTGGCTGTTTCTCTGGCTCACTGACAAACCTAAATTATGAAAGCATTTATGGCTTTAGGGACCATAGGAAGTGTTGTATAGAAGAAAAAGCTGTGAAATGTCATTGGAGTGGGTCAGAGCAGGGAAGCTTAACAGAAGTAAAAAAAGAGGAGTTTGAAATACATGTGATTGATTTGTATTGAAATCAAACCACAAGGAGTGGTGAGATTTACTTGAAATAAATGTATAATGTTTACTGTGTCTGATGTCAGCTCAGGAATCTTTGCCTTTTACAATTTAATATTGATTGTACATTAATAGTGGATCAGAGTTGTATTCAATACAACATTTTATGAAGTGAGATAGCCAGGGCCTTGCTAAATTGTTTGCACAAAGTAGTTACTCATTTGGAGGTAACTGAAGATGGAAGTGACAGAGCTGCAATATTTATGTCATTGGGGTGTTGTCAGCATGATTTTAAAGCAAGGTCCTCTTTTGAATTTTAAAATTACTATTATTTTTTAGATTGCTACATTTTGTACAGCATAGTTAAGCTATGCCACAGGTCTTTCCAGGCTTCAAAGGGTTCCGTTTGAACAAGAGTTTCTTGGCACTTCTGAGCCCTTGCAGCCACTATGTGGATTCAGAGCAAGAAGACACACCCATAGCAGAGCTTCAAAAACAGTATTTTATCTCACATTACTTGGAAAAAATGAAAATAGCAAGAAAATATACACCTATCTGTGGCAGTAGCGCTAAGTAGGATGGTTTTCCCCACCATCTCAGCTTGCCCAGCAGAACCTGGCTGCTTTGGAGAGGGGTTTTATGCTAAAATGCCACAGTGTTTGGAAGGATCACACACACATTGTTCTCTTATGGGACACTCATTCTGATATTGCAGACTGCTGGTGGCAGTGTTTTACTTTGGAGGCATTTAAAGGAGCTTCTCTCTCAGCACCTTCCATCTAGGTGGAAATGTGGCCAATAAACCAACCACTGAGGTGTGAAATGTTGGTCTTTGGACAACAGAACTTGCTTGAAAATATTTTAAAGTTTCAGACTAATTCCCAATTTCAAAACATGTTTGAGGTCACATGATCTTCAAAATGCCTTTAGTGTGGTACCTCATTAGAAAAACTCCACTGTTCTTAAGGAAAGAATTTAGCATGTAACAGAACTGTTCTATTTGAGTTCTGGGACACCTTCCAAAAAGACATCATAATCAATGCACTTAAGAATATGTACCTTTGTAGTTTGTAAATGAATCTTAATGCATTGAAAAAGTTTGCAAATTTAACAAAGAAGGGATCCAGATGTGTAAATTTAGTAAACCTTTTTGACAGCTTCATTCTCCCACTTACGCTGTCAGAAATGCCTCAAATGTGATTGATTGTTGCAGTATTTTGCAAAATTTGTTGCAAGTTGTTTGTATGATACTATATTCTTTAACAGAATTAGCAGTTCATTATTTTACTTGTCCTAGTGACACAAGAAGCACTTTCTTGCAGAGATTTAACCAGGATGGATAATTTAATTGTTCTGGTTTGAACTGTTAGCTCTAGTGTATAAATTAAACTAAAAAAAAAAAAAAAAAAAAAAAAAAAAAAAAAAAAAAAAGTCTGCAGAGTTAAATAAACCTTATTCTTCAAATGTGACTGTAATTGGCAAAAATAAACCTATTTTTAAAGGGAGTTTAGAGAGGAAAAACTTACACTGTCTGCCCAGTGTGTTATTGTAGGATCATGCAGAAGTTGTGTTTAGATTAAATCTTGAATTTTATCACTGATGTCTAATTTTGGCATAATTTTAGAAGAAAAAATCAAAACGACCTAAGAAAAAAAGCTAAAAGTAGCAGACGTACTTTATAAAAGCTTTGTACATGTGGTTTTGGCAAATGGCTCCACTGATGTAATAAAGTGGTAATAATAACAAAAAAGGATTTCGTTATTGAATTAAACACGGAGATTTCCGCTGTAACAAAACAGACCAATGGGAAGCAGACTTTTGCCTTCAGGCATTTGGATCACAGTGTGGATTTGTATTAGCACTGGATGCAAAGAGATAATCCTAGCTGAACTTTACCTCTCTAAAAATTGTTTTGTGTTAAACATATGTTTTGGTGTAGAATGATCTGCTGTCTGAGTATACTGATCTCTCTCCATTGACTAAAGAAGACCTTACACAATTAATTGAAGCCACTAATATTAAGATGAGAAAATTAATTCCATCCTAATTTAAAAGTAACTACTGACAACGGTGATTTTGGCACAGGGTACATTTTTTCAGCACAGCCATTTCACTTCATTGCATGATTCATAAACAAGTTTACATTTCTTGACTCAGTATTGAATGCAAAACAAACTGGAAAAATAGTTATGCATATTAAATGTCAGAAAATTAGAAATTTCCTTGTTTTAGGACATGTTAGAACACCACAGGAAACAAATTCCTTACCATGTCTTTGCCTTATCTGAAATTCTTTGCTGTGTTGTTGCCTCGCCTGAAATGAGCATTTCTCATGAGCAGTTCTGCATTGCATGACTAGTGCTTTATGCTCAGTATTCAGTCTATTTGACCTGTGGTGATGTCTGATTTTTGTAAAAAAGCATAATTTCTAGTAATATCACAAAAAATTAATGAGATAAGTCAAGGAATGTAGCTCTTTGGTGAGGAAGAAAAAGAACCAAGAAAAATATTATTTTGGTGATAGCCCATAATGATAGGCTGCTTTATTCAAATAGCAGCTTCAATTCAATATTGTAATGCAGAATTTGTGTGGGAGGCTGCCCTCTGGCAATAACATAGGAAGAATTTGGGACCTGTTATTATTATTGCAAAATATCCTTTCCCAGTTAAAGTGCTTGCTTTATAGCCAAAAGAAAGATTCTAGTCCCAGATTTTAAGTTTAAACACTCTTTCCCCACAGTTTATTAGTGCAATGTAAAATGAGTATAGATACTTAAAAGTTCATAATTATCATATTACTTATCTGTGTAAAAGCCTATGTGAGTATTAGTAATGGTATTCCTCAGCATAAAATGTACAAATGCTTTATAGATCTCTGTGGTGCTAACAACAGGCAATGTTCTTTTGCAAAACAAAACAAACCTGCCAGACAGCCCCGCAGAAAGCAAATGGTTACCAGAGGCTCCACTTCATGGACCTTACCCCCCCACCTCAGCAGACACTCTTCAGGGCATCAAAACCCTCCCCAGTTATCACAATATTTTGTCTTGATGGCTTAAAAAAATGGGAAATTGCTTTTTTATGTATGTTATTTATAAAGAAGATGTAAAGGTTTTCTGTGCCAGAAAGGGGGAGGATAAGCAGGCTGAGCTATTTTGTGTTTTGCCCTAGAAGAAATCAGGACTAGGACGTTCACCCCAGTCACCTGTGGCATATACCAATAGGTGGCATGTACCAAGCAGGGACATCATATTTTCTATGTTTGGTTGTTACCAGTCCTTCACTGAAATGCAGTGACAGAGGGTGGGAAAGTTGCATCAGATCCTCACTTTGCTTCCTGGGAGTTCAAACCACTCTTGCTCCCCTGCAAGTTTTTGAAATTGCATTTATTGAAAATAGGACTGTATAAATCAGCATATGGCTGAGGGTGTTGCTTGTGCTCTTGCTTTAGCTGGGTAAGTGCTGTTATCACCTCACTACTGGCAGAAAATCAGGAGTTATTTGTATCCCATACCTTCCCGTTACCTCGGAGTTGCAAGGGAACCCTTAGTATTGAATTGCCAAACATATTTGAGAGTTGGAGTTGTGTGTGAAGATGTGCAGGATGAGGTTCAGTTCCAGATGAGACACATTTGTGTCACTGGCACAGCAGGAATGAGCTCCCACTGGAGTGGGGCACTGCAAAGGCACTGGGAAGCAGCTTGAGGAGCAGTTATCCTGCCCTGAAATCAAGGTATCCTGCTTTTCCTTGGCCAATATTGACTGCTGGGAACGCTGACACCTGAGTGCAGGCGCATTAATCCTGGCACTTGGTTAAAGATCATTTCCCTTTCAATTGCTTGTATCATGTATGACCTAATTTTCATCCGTGTACAGTAAATTATAATCTTACAGTAGACAAAATGTGGCTGTCAAAAGAGGCTTCCTTCAGAGGGGAGGGAATCAGGTCCTAGAGACTTCAGGTTTCATTAAATGCATAAAATGAGCACAAGTATTTCTCAGGCACTTCCACCGCAGTTCAAGTCACCTCAGAAAAACGCATCATCTAAAGATGATAGTTGTGTCAGGATTGTTCCACCTAGGAATTTTCCAACAGGCAAAGCATAAACCCATTTATGAATTGTTTACTTTAATCTGTGTACATTTGCAGGATTTTGCCTGCAAAATCCATTACTCATTCTCATTAGGGAAATCCTGAAATGACCATGAGAAGGGGAGAGGGGGCATTTGCTAAGTGCTTTGCTTGTGTATTTTAGCTGGAATTACTTTGTTACTTCTACCTGGTTAAATTCTCAGTTGTGTGGGCTTGTTTGGGCTTTTTTCCTGTAGTGGTTTAAGCATCTATATGATGTGGTAGATAATAGGGATTGAGATCGACCAAGCAAATAGCTGACTTGTTTGTAGTATTCTCACCATCATAAACTGATGAGCCTGAAAAAGAGTTGTTAACCACATTTTTTCAGGCATCATTACTGAGAACAGATTCTGCTGTTATCTTCAAAGAATACTGTATTTTTTTCCTCACTGAAAAAGCAATTTCCTTCAATATTTCTCTAAGTACATCTTTCATTTCAGACAAACACATAGATGGATGGATGTATTGGTAAATCTTTATTCATCATTTTATGTTTTCTTACTGCTGCTGATGCAAGAGACTCTCTCCTTAACCTCCACCAAACTATGACCTCTCAGCTGGACACCAGAAATCCTGCTGTTACTGACACAGTTCCAGTGGATCATCTATATCACAAATAACAGCTTTATTTAGCTGGATTTTTAACTTCTCTTTTTAGCACTTCATAATTCTATTAATACTGTGAAACTTGAATTTTGTGGTTTTCAGTTTCATTATACCAGTGCTGAGGGGTGTGTGTTATACCATCTTTATAAGCATGTTTAATTTTAAGATGACTATTCATAACTGCTTCTGACACCTTTTGTTATTCTGAAATTCATGGCATATGTGTTTTCATGGATATGTCAGATACTCTTGCAGTGCAATTTTCCATTTAATCTGTTAGATTGACATTAAAATAACAAATCAGCATAAAATAGGTTATCTTTTTTCTCCTAAAAATCAGTCTTTTATATCAGAATAATAAGAACATTCATGCAGATTCATTTTTTACTTTAGCTTTTAACAGAAACAAAAGTTTATTATTTGTTAATAGTTCAGTTATGTTTAAGATTTGGTGAGAATTGCGGAGTTTTCCTTCTTTTCAGGAATCCTGAAATTAGGGAAGTATTAATTGCTTGCCTGCTTGCATAATTACTGATTATTACTTGGATTTTCTCAGCTTTATGAGCAGCTTCATACACCCAGCTGAATACAGAACACCTAATTGTTTTTAAGAAACAATTTCAGCAATAAATATAGATGCCTGTAGTGCTGTGTTTGTTACTTTTAGTTATCTAGATGTTGATCAATGCAACACTTCAAAAACAGCTACATTGTTCCTCATGGCCTCTTAAATGTCCAGATCCTTAATCTAAGTTGCAAGTTTTTAGTACAAGATTCTGAGATCATCCAGTGCCTTTTCGTAGCATGTTTTCTGTAAATCAAAACTATTGCCAACTGTCTTTGATCCTGCCGTACTTTGTGTATTTTCTAACCCTGCTACTCCTCTCCCGTGCTTGCTCCCCTCTTCTAATCCATTTCGATTTTGGAGGAGAAGCACAGCAACGATCATTTCCAGGTCTGATAGTTTTTTCTGTCGAACTGTGATTCTGTCTTTGCCCACACATCTTCCACAAAAGAATGTGGATACTGGATATATCATGTTTTCCAGATCGATGAGTTGCTTCTCTGAGTCTTTTTGCAGATGTTTCTGTTTGATAGCATGTGAAAATTAGTATTTGGGAATTGTACCAGGTGTTGTCCTGCATATGTCTTCTGAAACTTCAGGGCAGACTGTTTTTCATTTCCCTTCCTTCCTCTCTTCCATCCCTCCTTCTATCCCTCCTTCTTCACCTCCTTCTTTCCTTCCATCCCTAATGGCCACTGGTTGATCTGCTCTCTGAAGTACCCCCAACAGGAAATATAAAAAAGCTACTGCTTTAAGGTATGGTGCCTTATGGAAGAGTTGATCCATAAATCCTGCTTGTCCTAGTGTGTCATTTAATGCATTGTTCCTTAAGGTCTTAAATATATTGAAATACTTGAACATTCTGGAAAGAGTGACGATCAAGCCTATGTGTGTTTTGGTATACATCAGGGGTGGAGTTGGGGTGTATGTATACCTCAACACAAACTTACAGATGTTTTACATATATAAATAAAAAGCATATTTATAACATTTAGCAGTGTAAGGCAAATTGGGCTGCTGTAGAGAAGTTTGGGAGAAAAAAATGTATAATAAAAAGCTTGTGCCTGCTTTTGCTGCTGAAGGCTATATATTCTCCTAAAATCCCTTTTCTTATCTCTAGTCTTTCACAAATACAACATTACTTGTTCTTTACCATTCCGCAGAGGACTTTAGAAACATTAAAAAGCATAAACACCCAAATAAAAAATATTTTCAACCTTCATTTATCGCTGGCATTAGCTCTTCCCTTTCTGACGCTTAAGCTGACCTTGTGAAGACTTCTATTAGATCAAAATAGAATAGGCTACTGCACTTTGAATGCCACAATGTCATAATTCTCGTATTTCTACACTCACCTTTTACAAAAGAAGGGAAGTGAGGAGAGAAAAAAAATATCATTTTTAAGCAGTAATGAGGCTGGAGAAATAAACCAACTTTTGGACTTAATGGAAAAGGGGAAAAGGGTGCATTGATTTTACTTGAATAATCCTTTCCGTCTTATAAAAACACCTTTTGATGCTAATGCATATATGGACACAGGAGAATATGTGCTGTTTGAATGCTGTGTTAATTATCTTTGCTGTATTTATAGCTGAATGCTCCTGATGAGAACTTTGATGAACTTTACTCTGTATCTCTGTAAAGTTGTTTTCCTTTCCTAGTTCTTAAAATTTCTTGCAATGTGTCAAAGGTCTGCAGCACTTTTGATGGTTTCTAATGACAAAGTCAGCTGACTAAGAAATTTAAAAAGTCTCAGCAGTGAAGGTTTTCAATAATGCAGCTATTAGTTTTCTAATCCTCTTTTCCAATTCAAAATATGTTGGAACACAGTATCCACTTCTAAATTTTATCATTAAGAAGATTCTTTAAGAATTCATTTTTAAGCTTTTGTAGTTTTTCTACTAACTATACTAAGTCAAATTATAATTTATAATTTATTGGCCTTATTACAACACTTCATTAAAATGTCAGAAGATTCAGCTTCTAGGCAGGGTATTACCACAAGAACTGTGCATGCGGTGTTCTTCGCATATGGAAATAGCTACGGCAGTTATGTTCTGCAGCATGAATTAACAAAGATTGATTGCAATCTGTTTTTATTAACTCAAGGAAGAAAAGCGGTGTAGTGATATTAAGAAAATTAATTATAACTTTCTAATCTAGTAATTAATGTGCAGCTGGGCATGAGTGCAGTTAGTGCATTTCAGTAATTTGGCAGTCCTGACAAATTATCATCATCCGTTTTAAGGTAGACAACTGTTCTCTAATCTTTGCTCCGATTTTTATAATCTTTAGCATTTCAGAAGGGTTTGAACAGCATAGATGTTAGATAGGGCCTTTTACCATAATAACTTGAGCTGAAATTCAGCTGTCTCTTTCAGAACTGAGCTTCAGTTGTGTTTTTCAGAACCCTCTTTTGTTCTTTTCCAGTGTTGTACTGAAGTTTCTTCTGAATCAGTTGTATGAAACGGTGATTACTGGTAATTGACCTGCATACGGTGAATCATCTTAAAATGCTACTGAGAATTTAATGTATCCTGTAAATTGAGATGCTTCCAATTAAATAGAGTTCTTACGAAAATCACTTTCAAAACTAATCAAGTAATATAATAGTGTTACTAAAACTCTTATTGACTTAATTTTGACAAATTAATAAATGTAACCAATGCAATTACTGTAATGGTCATACTAGTTTGCATTTTCCATAACCTATCCCTAAATGTTTTTCAGAAATGCAAGGAGAAAATAGAAATTATGTAGGTGTGTTGAATTAGCATGACAAGGTGACTTGAGGGGGAGAGTATTTGTGCCCTTCTTGCCTTTTTTTATGAGGCATGAAGGATATTGTGGGTAACCCCATGCTCAGAGCCTCTTGTCTATGAGGAAATCAAATGGTACTGAGCAAAAATTACAACTAGGATCCTAGAAGCAGAATTGGTAAGAGGAAATTCTCTTAAGCAGACTGCCTGGCTTTGCTGCTATCAAATCTGATCTACTAAAATCTACGAAGAATTTTAATCTTCTCACTATGGTTTATATTTAGTCTTCTTTTTAACAAGTGATGGGGAAAAACATCTATGTAGATCAGATGCTGAGAACAGTCTAAAACTATTCAGTATCCTTACACTGTCAGTGAACAAATGGTTAAAGCCACCTTACTTATTTGCATAACACTTCTGGGGAGTATGCTTGTCTTGTTTTAGGGATTTTGTTGTTAAGTTTTCATTAGGAATGCATTAGAGAAGGTGTTCTGGGAGACCAGGAGTTTTCAGTCCTGTGATCTTTGTCCTTTCACTTGTTTTGTGACATAATTTCAACAGACGAAAGGATAGGCAACATTTGCCAGAACAGCTTTTTTCCTAGTACTTGAGACATTCTCCAGGAATTTCACAGGCTTGTGTTTTTCACTTCTCAGACAGAAAGACTTCTCTGCTTTTCCTCCCTAGGTTATTGCTTCCTTTAAAAGAAAGCACTAGCTAGGGAGTCCAAATGAGGTGTTACTGATAGGTGAATGGTGGGCAGGTTATGCCTAAGGGCTTGTGAATAATTAAGATCAGGGAATCAATGTGGGTGTCTTCATTAGCAGGTTAGTTCAACTCAGGAGTTGAACTTCTTAAGTATCTCTCCCAGTCTTCCCTACTTGCTGTGCTGTGTTTTGTGGGTAAATGCAAAAGTGCCTGAAAGTGGATATTTGCTTGGCACTGTTGACCTGCTTGTTCTCAGGACACGTGGGGGTCACAAACCTGGTTTTAGATAATGAAGTAAAGCAAAGCCATCTATGTCTTCTGTCTGATCCAGCTCAATCTGAGCAGAGAGCCAGCCAAATCAAATACTTTAAGCAGAAATGAAAAGATTTGACTGCTCTATAATGACAATAACATATATAAGGGATTGGGAAAGGGGGGAGTGATTTAGAGGCTCGAATCAAGTAACGGCCTTGGAATTTTATGAAGGACCTACTAGGAAATTCTGTTGATTGAGTGGTAGAGAGTAAGATTCATACAGATGTCATACTGGTTTTGCTTTATGCATAACTCTATGATACACAAAAAAAACCCAAAACAAACAAGCAAAACAATCACAAAAAATCAAACACTAAGTATGGAACTTGAAAATTGTCTGGGGTTTGTGGTTGACATTAATGACTGTGAATAATGCTTGGTGGTGGTCACCATCTTATGCTGGCTGTTGATTTGTGTTTCACAACCAGTGGGACATCAGTGGTTTTAGGACCCTGAGATATTCATATAAAAAAAATCATTGAATAAACTAGCTTGCATTTCAAAATTAACTGAGCAGCACTGCAGTTTATTGCATTATTTATAGTGAACAAATCACTTTGGAACAAACCAAATTAATAAAGAATATAGTGAATTTGGCTTTCTTTCTGTTTAGACACATGGTTGCAAACAATTCATATTTGAACTGTTTGAATAATTGAATGGTTTGAATCTGCTTCAAACCATTTTGTCAGTATCCTACATTTCTAAATTGTTTTATTTTCAAATTTGCTAATTATTTTCTTTGAAGTCACCAATGTAACACAATTTTCATGAGCATTTGCAGTGATAAAGCTGAGTTTGCTCATAGCAAAATAAGAGTAGTTACATGACATGCAGCTGTTTGGAGAAAGAGATATTTTAAGTGTCTTCTGTATTCTTTGAAGTCCTTCCGTGGTGGATTAGGCACTCCAGTACTGTAAATCAGTTTGATCACACTGTAACTTTCAGTTAGATCAGCTGCACCTTTTTTTTGTGTGCTTTCATGTACTACAAGATATTACAACTGACAAAGAGTACACATTAAAGAATTAGTTTGTAGATACATAGGATAAATTATATCCAGTGCTGTAACTCTTTCAGCTGTGCTGACAAAATAAATGGTTGCAGAACTGACATGGGTAGCAAAGTCCAAGAGCTCCTCCAAACTTCGATTTTTCTGTCCAGTTTAAAGAGAGAGTTTGTGGTTTAATGTATTTTTTCTAAAGAAAAGCTTTTAGCTTTTTTTTTTTTTTTTAAATTCTCCTCTTTGCTGATGAATTGCATGTACATATAGCTTTTAAAACTGCTCCTCTGTCATATCTTTGGGCCAATATGATATTCACATTGAGACAGAAACTGTAGAAGAAGATGCTGAAGTCTTCCATCAGGAGAAATACAGATTACCGAAGAATCTGTATCTGCTCTTTTGCAGTGAGTTGATGCTAAAAATCATGTGAGCGTTCAAAATGACTGTATAGCATTATCATATCAATATTACTGCTGGGCAAGCTTTTGATGCAGTCTTCCTTTTGCTGCTGGAGCCTGACAGTGTTAGAGTGATTATTTCACGCAATCAAAGAATAAGCTGAGTTGGAAGAGACCCACAAGGATCAAGTTCAACTCTTGGCCCTGCACAACACCAACCTTGAGTCACACCGTGTGCCTGAAAGCTTTGTTCAAACACTACTTGAACTCTGGGAGCCTGTTCTAGTACCCCACCACCCTCTCTGGGTGAAGAACCTTTTTCTGATATTCAGCCTGAACCTCCTGACACAACTTCAGGCCATTCCCGCAGCTCCTGTCACTGTCACCAGAGAGAAGAGATCAGTGCCCGCCCCTCCTCTTCCACTCACAGTGAAGTTGTGACTGCACTGAGGTCTCCCCTCAGTCTCCTCCAGGCTGAACAGACCGAGTGCCCTCAGCTGCTCTTCATACAGCTTTCCCTCAGGGCCCTTCACCATCCTTGTGGCCCTCCTTTGGACACTCTTTAATGGCTCAATTTTTTTTTAATATTGTGGCACCCAAAACTGCCCCAGCACTCGAGCTGAGGCTGCCCCAGCACAGAGCAGAGCAGGACAAACCCCTCCCTTGCCCAGCTGGCAAATCTGTGCCTGATGCCCCCCAGGTCATGTTTCATCCCCCTGGCTCCAGGGCACTGCTGACTCGTGTTCAACTTCCTATTGTCCAGGACCCCCAGGTCCTTTTCCATGGCACTGTTTACCAGGATAACATTCTCCAGTCTGTCTGTACTTCTGCATCCAGGGCTGCCCCATCCCAGGTGCAGAATCCAGCACTTTCTATTGAACTTTATATGGTTGGTGATTGCCCATCTCTAATTTGTCGAGGTCTCTCTGCAGGGCCTTCCCTGCCTTTGAGGGAATCAGCAGCTCCTCCCAATTTTGTATCATCTGCCAGCTTGCTTAGTATCCCTTCCAGACCTGTGTCTAAGTCGTTTATGAAGATGCCAAAGAGCACAGGGCCAAGTTGATGCTGTGTAGGCTGATTCTGCTGGTTTTTTCCCTAATATTGCCATATAATTTGGAATTACTATAGTAGAGAGAAAGTAGTAAAGAGAGTAGAGAGTTAATGCCTGGCAAGTCAACGTTAAGAATGAATAGCCCAGTGAGCAATACTTTCATGACTGTGTTCTGCTCTGACTGACTTTTAGCTCACTACAGGCTGATTTTTGTAAGGACAGGGAAGAGTAGGAGCTCACTAATATTTCTTTATGTTGGGGAAAACATTTAACCTGACTTCTTACCCAGTGGGCAGATGTGGACTCTCTTCTAAGTGTTGAGTTAGGTGGATGCACTTAGACAACATCCAAAGTATGTGATGTTCTCACTCTAATCTCACATTAAAACTGGGTGTCCTTGTGTTTCCTACTTTTTAATGAGCAGACCTTGACACTCTTGCACACCATAACCTACCTGAGTAGACCTGGCTTATAGGATGTGGTATAACTGAATATAATTTTAAAAGACTTACCAGGATAGTCTGTTGTTTTATATTAAACAAGAAGTAATAAAAGCCCAGGCAGTAAATGCCGTAGATACATGGATGTCGCTGTGGGAATCCATATAGCAGAGGGTAAAGACAAAATGAGACTTCTGCAATGATGGGCTAGTTTGAGACCTATTGAGAAGGAAATAACAAGAGGCTAGCAAGACAGCTAAGTAGTTTGTTCCAGCAATTTGCCTTCACCGGTTTAAACTTCACGTTAAAATGACATTTTTATTGTTATAACACTGACACATCTTTAGGAGGAAATTAGTTAATAGGAGGGAACAGTCTTTCAGCAAATTAAATGAAAGGCCACTATTTCCACTTGACATCTGTGAAACTGCTGCTGCATTCCTTGCAGTAGTGCTTAGAAAAATAAATGAGCAAGTATTCCTTATAATCGAGCTTTAATGGTATCCATATGCTATATATCTTGTAATGGTGCTCATGTTGTGCAGTTTCTGTGTAGTATAAGAAAATTGAGTATTAGTCTGTCAAAGACCCATTAATGTAAATGTCTTGATTCAATTCCTAGCCTTGGAGAGGCTCATGTATTTTAAATGCATCCCAGCAAAACTGTGGTTGGTGCAGTGAATCTGACAGTCTTTCCGGCTGACCTTTCACGTTGTCCATTTCACGTCGTACAGCAACCTCTCTAGGTAATGATATCTGTTGGAAAGAAGATTTTTAAAATGTATCATTTGATTTTAATTCTTTTCAAATTAACATTTTCTAACAGGCATTAGAACATCCGGTCTTTCAGCAATGTTGTTTCACATCATATCAGCGTTCTACTGAGGCACTAAATAAACAGTTTTCTCTATCTTTTACCCAGAATTCCTTTTGTAACTTAATTAAGTTTTGCTTAACTAACTTTGTCAGCATTGCTTTAATGGCTAATAGCTTTTGGGCTTGTCTTTGAAGGCTTAAACATGTTGTTTGAATATTCAATCTGTTGTATGTTTAAGGTTTATTTGCATCTGAGATTTTCATGGGCAGTACAAGTTCACAGCCTACTTTTGAGTAAGTAAACTTTGTTTGTGAGACAGATTGGTTTGTTGTTAATTGGTTGTGAATTGACTAAACGTGTCTTAGGTACTTCAGATGATCAGAAAAAGACCTGTTGCTGTCCCCAGAGACCACAGCTGTGGAAGCCATGGTTCTTCATGCTTGCACGTTAGAGAGCATGGCCTTTTGTATTCCATCCCTGAATTCACCCACATCAAAGAAAATTTGGATTCTGGCTGCTGGCCCTTGAAGACACCCCTTCAAAATCTGCCTTCCTGAAAGAGGCAGGAGTGAGAAAGGGGAGTCATCTCAACTTTTTTGTTTACTCTGATCACTTTGATTTGGGCCAGTGTTGCTCTCATATTCCCAAATATGTAATATAATGAGTCAAGAAGTTACTCATAATAGACCTAAAGATAGTTTATTTTGGTGGATTTTGAGTCCAAAGTCTGACTGGCACTGAAAAGACGTTACCGAAAGTACTTCTTTTCGCTGGCATTATTTTTCAGAAGTGTCAAAAAGACAAACCAATATGCCATACCTATCCAGAATATACTGCATTCCAAACGTGGTCTTCATTGTAGTGGAAAACACAAATATGATGCTTCTTACATGACAATTCTTGCAAGATGTTCCATGGTATATTATTCTGGAAATAAAAAAAAAAGGAAAAACAGTGCAAGGAAAAAAAAAAGCTTAAAATACTGATTCTTTCACTAAAGCCACCAAGAGCACTGAGAGGTTACAAAAACATTTAAAACCTGAAACCAATTTTCTTAAATGCTTTATAAAACTGTATCATCATTGTTCTCATTGATAATTTATGAAAGAAAAATAGCAGTGTACTTTTCCTGTGCATGTTGTTAATATGCAGAAGCTTTTTCAAGGTGATTAGTGAAACATTGTGTGCTGGTGCAGGAACAAAAAGTACATACTGTCTCCAGCAGGGTTCCAGAAGTGTGGGGTTTTCTTCTGAGCCTTTTTGTTGTTCTATTACTTTAAATAGTAATCTCTTCATGCTTATTTCGCTTCATCCTTTATTATATTATTTTCATTGTATTGATTAAAATCCCATTACTGTTAAGAAAGGCTCATTTGACTGCTCAATGCCAGGTCCTTTATTATCTGATAATCTGGTTTACAAAATCCTCCAAGGAATATCTTAAATGTGGCCATGAGTATTAGTGCCTGGATTGTGATTATGTTTTTTAAGTACTTTTAGAAGAAATGTTTGGTGCATTTCATTTTATGCTCTACTAGGGTAACAAATGTCTTTCAGCCTTTTTCAGCTCTATTGGATTGTTAAATAATTGGCTGGAAAACTCCTTTCCTTCTTCAGGATATTTACTATAGTGAGGTATTGTTGTAATTTAATACTGCAAAAAGATTATGGAACAAAAGTATTTTTTCTTTAAAAATATGGGTCTTGACTAATCTGGCTTTCTTGAGCTTTTGAGGTAATGTCTGTCTTTTTTTTCTTCTTCTTTTCTTTATGGTGTATTCAGATTGTCCTGGATCATAATTTTTAGTGCATATGTGGGAATTAAGCTGTATTGTGTTGTGCCTTGTCAACAGAGATAGTCAGCATCATTGGTTTCTTGTAAATAGCTCATCTATAAGATGAGCAGCAGCTGTGTAAAGGTGTTTGTTGCTTGAAGTAATAATAAGGAGATTATTGATGAAGTTCAGGGTTAGGTGGAACACAGCTGAATAACTGATAATAGAAACTCATATCACAGGAAACATGGAATAGGCTTATTTCCTCAAGTGAAAATCAGATGCATATTAGATTATGTGTCATTTGTGAGGGTTTTTTTCATTTGCCTGCTATACAGTAGGAAATTTTCTTGATCATATTTTAGCCATTGGTTGATTTTCTGTGATGTCGCAAACAGTGATGGGCTTGACTCACTTATGAATATGTGATCCAATAAAATAAAATATAGTGTTTATTAAACATGGAGCAATAACCTTCAGAACCAGAAACTGATAAATACCATGTATACCTTCCTCTAGCCTAGTGATATGCCTGAAACTAATGTCATTTAAGAAAAATAGGGATGGTTCTTTATCATGACATTGCCTGGATTATACTAAATAAATGTATCTTCTATAAATGTAGAAAGTTGGGGAAAAGGATGTAAATTGCATGGTAAGTACTTCTTTAAAGTATTGACTTCAATTTTATTTTTATATGGTTAGTAGGCATTGAAGGACAAAACTGTGCATAAGCAAACGTGTCATTTGCTGGGAAGGGAAACATTTTTTACATTGATCACTGATTTTCAGAAAGAGAACCAGCTCTCAGTTCCCAAATTTGAATGGTGTTAATGGAAAGGAGTTATACAATGATATTGGTCTTTTAGTCTGGGATTCCTGCATTCGTATTAACTTATTGTCTCTACAACAGTTTTAATGGCAGTTGCAGGATTTTAATGCTCAATCAGTGCCTGTTGAATTGACCATAAGTCTTTCTATTGGCCATGAGTAAGGATCAAGGCCGTAGTGACTGGCACAGTGAAAAACAAATGTTTATCTGATCCCAAAACAAATGGATTTATATGACACAGCAATGTGTGGGTAAAGAGAAACAAGAAGATTGAAACAGACTGGAAGAAGAGGACATTTATACTTTTCTTAAAACATTTGTCAAAACAGATTATGTCTTTCACAACACTGGTCTGAAAAAGACTACTTCAGGTTTTTTAGTCTGGGGAAGCTGTCCCTTTCGGTGAACCAGAATGCCATTTCAGTGGAGTTTCATGCAGCTGTCACAGCATCTGTGACAGCAGATACTGAAGAGAGATTTCCCTCAACAACAGTGGTGTCTCTGTATTGTACATGTTTAGATTGATACACATATCTGCAAATGCATATGCAAGTGTAATTTACAGCATTTGTTAAGTTATGTTAACATCCGATGAATATCGCAGCTGCAAGTCCTGTGACAAGCTGTCCAGTATCTGAAACTACTGTTGATGCAGCAGCTGTATTAGAAGGAGAAATAATTGACTGTCAGTCAGCAAGCCTTTGACACAGGCTCCTTGCAACGACTGGTAGCTACAAAACAGCTTGAAACAGACCTTTGCAACTTGTCGGCCCATTATTTTTAATAACGGAGCCATGCCGTTAGTGTAATGATTTTGATTCTATGATTCAAACATTTAATGGCACCACATGCGGCATCAAGCACAATAAAAGCACGGCTAGATGCTTTGAAAGACTTTTTAACCTGAATGACTGTGAACCCACATAAAATATTTTCATGACACAAGAAGCTAATACGAGCTAATTGAGTTCAGAGAAGCAAAAGATTAAATCCACTCTTTAGATTTACTCTTGTATGATAAGGAATGAATATGAACTGTATAGACAAGAGTGATAGAGATATATTTTAAATTACTGAGATTGAGATTAGGATTATTTGTGGTATTGAAAAGTTAGTGCTAGGAAGTGGGAAAGTGGAAATTAGTGGCTGGGAAATTACATATAGCTGTCACTAGCCATCTTTGCTTTGGTGCTTTGAATCTTTACCTGCTCTTTTAAGTCCTCATCAGACTGAAAAGACCAATTACTGGGATTTTGTCCTGTCTGGAAGATAGTAATGGCTTTCCTTGAAAAAGTGATACAGCTCTTTCTGACAGAGAAGCCATTGTTCGCACAATATTTCAGTACACTGGTATCCTTGATTGGGTTGTGAATGTCCTGATCTGGAATTGGAGGGGACTGCTGTTGCAGGATCTCCATCAGTCAAACACATCTCGCTGCCTTGCACTTGGGGATATGTGGAGACATCTAGTACTGGCAGGAAAAGAAAGAATAGCTCATAACAAGGAGGTCAACTGGGAGAGCAAGAGGAGAGTTGTGGAGCCAGAAAGGAAGAGAGGAGCCAAAATAAAAGCTCAACAAACATATTCAAAAGAAAAGAAAAAATAGGGAATTTCTGGGTTCTAGCTCCAATTCTCCACCCCATTTCTGTGTTGCCTACTCACCTCCAAATGCAAACTGCTCAACACTTGTCCTCATAGCAAATTATTTTACAGACAAAGGAAATTAGTAACATTTCTTTGCACTTGGACAATGCAACTGAAATGACAAAAGAATAATTTAACAAAACTTGAACATCAGTTGCTAGTAAAGGAATTCTGATGTGGGATAGAAACTAACTGAAGTCAGAAGTTAGTCAGGGTGGAGGGGGGTTTATAGCAAATCCTCATGAAAAAAAAGGGATAACCTAAAAGCTGATTGTTGGAAAAGATGGAGAACTGAGAGCAAAGTCTTACAGAGGGGTATACTGACTAAAGTATGCCAAGAGTGCTGAATGCCATGGCTGCAGTGGTTTTAAGACAGCAAGCAATCTTAATGTGAAATGTGAAGTTCTGAAATAAGATTTAAACTTAAGCACTTAGTTTGTGTTTTAGTATTAAAAGGCATGGTAGAGAGGATGAGAATATAGGTAAATGGTGTTTCTCGTAGACTCTTCCAAAATTCTTAATTATGTTCCTGCCCAGTGAATCTGTTGAGAAGGTGTTTTGCATTAGCTTCTCAGAAGCAGGAGTTAGTTTTTTCTTGCTTTGTTTAGAATGTTGTTTCCTTGGGATTGGTTTTGTACTTTTTCTGACTGTCAGTAACACTGAGTTACACCACTTGCTACAGCAGGGAATTTCATTCTAATACTACCTTCTTTTACACCATCTTAACTTATCACATGGATGGCAGAACTCTGAAATTCCATTCATTTTTTTCATTTCCGGTTATTTTTACTTCTCTTTGGGGACCTGATTGAAAGTAGTCCATGCTAGTACTTACTATCTCTAGCGTTGCTCTGTTGTGTTTTATTCCCTAGTGCTTTTTTAGCCTTTGGAATTGATTAATTAAACCTTAGCACATAAAGTAACAGGAAGGATAAATTGTTTAATTTATTTGCTAGTGTGTTGTGGGAGACATGTAGGTCTGTGCTGTGCTCAGATATTATCAGAAATTATTATGGTAACAAGTACAGTTTTAGTACAATTTTAGATGGTGACACTGAAAATTACCTTTAAACACTTGACATGTCTCATAATGATATTTCAGATCATGTAATGCCTGACTACTAATTGTCTCTCCCTTTCTCATGCTCCTCCACGTGGGCACGTAAATGTGAGCTTAGTGCTCTGTTGGTTTGCCGCAGAGTGCCAGTTCTGCAAGCTTTGATGCCCCTTTAGAGCACCAGTAATGTGAGAAGTGTCACGGGGCAGACAGCCATAAGGAAAGGGTTTTACAAACCCTGCCTGTGAAATCCTAAAGAAATTCAGTCTTTTTCCACGTAGGAAATCTACAGGAATTTGATGTAAACAAAGCAGCCCAACAGTCTGAATGCACTGTTTTGTAAAAATAAGATACTCTGATTATTTTAAGGATCAATAGACACATTATCACTTGATCCAGATGCCAAAAAAATATGCATCAGAACACAAAAGAAGTATACAATGATATCTGGTGGGTTTTGGATTCTATGGAGGAGGTGATTTATTTTTATTCTCAGCAGCTGTGAGACCTCAATGCATACAGTAAAGCATGGTCTTCCCACAGGCAATTTCACTGGCCTTAGCTTATTCTCTGCTGCTCTCCAGAGGCAGATGAGATTGTTTCCTCTTTGTCTTGGTTCTCTCTGGCATTTTGGTCTCCACCTGGGTCTTGGCTCCTCCTGCTCCCTGTCTGCTGGTTCCATTCAGTGTAGCATCCTGTCACTTCAGTGTTCCCTAGGAGCCATCACTACTCTGACCTAATCATGAGCAGATACATTTCACCACAGAGAATATTTCATGGGCTTTCATGTAGAGTGACTTGGACACAGAGCAGACAGAACTCTCACCTCCCCTGTGTCTGCCACTGCTGATCCTTCTGTGAAGTGGTACAAAAAATTTACCATTTAAGGTAGCATCATTTAAGGTAATCCCATTTAAGGCTGGACTGGCACATTTAAGGTAATCCCATTTAAGGCTGCGCACCGCAATCAACGAGGAGAATAAGCAATACAGGATCAATGTGATCAATACAAGCTTTATTCCACTATTTCTCTAGTTCTCAGACTTAACTACATTTTCCAGCAGCTAGCAGGTTTTACATGTCATTATGTCACTGCTTAGTAAGACTACTTGCCACACTATTATTGGTTGGTTGCATACAGCTACATCACTTGTCCCCTCCCAGCTCGTGGTCCCTTAATCTGATGTTCTGTATTCTTTTGACCACAATTTCTCTTTCATAAAATTCGGTGCTTCCCAAGCCATCAAGGACACTGTCCTTGCAGCTTACCCTCAAGGTTTTGCTCGCACAATGCATAGTCTGTATTCTGTAGAGGCTGCAATAGCAGATCCTCTAGCATATCATAGTTCTGCTCTTCAAGCCATTTTTCAACACTTCGGGGAGGTGGAGAACTGTCCTGGCAGAGGTCATAGCACAGGTTGACACTGGAAATTTTGTACTTCTTGTGCCTCCTGCTCACTTTCTGCTTTTACACTAACAGTGCTCTTCAGTCCCTGTTGCTGTTCCTTCCAGTTTCAAGAGAAACTGCCTGTTGGGTTGCCTCAGTGAAGATCAGTCCACTGGATAGCATTTGAACATTTTACCCTTTTGTCTGAAAGTACAGTAAAGAGCCATTCTAGGGCAGCTTTAAAGGTCTCTGGGTATGTTTCCTTATAGAGATAAAAGGCAAAAAAGCTGGGAGGAAGGTAACTTTTCTTCTTGAAAAGTTGCACAGACAGTGCAACTGATAAGCTAGTGTAGATTCTCTGAAACAACTGTTAATTTTCAAGAACGACAAAACTATTTTGACTGGTCCCATCTTCCTAAAATTGACTAGGGGAGCAAGGAGACTGTTTATCTCCTGCCCTTTTAACAGGTGGACATCTCTGTAATGTTTGGATGGGAAAGTGTGCCACATACATTGCCTTTGAAGGACCTGATGAACTCCATGGAGAAAAGCAGGGATCTTGTTTTAAAATCCATTTCATATTAGCATCTTTTTGGAGCTGTGCTGGTAGTTTCTTTAATGATGAATAGTTAGCTGCAGCAACCTGTTTTTTTTACTGTCATTTCCAGACAGATGATGATGTGTTTGTGTCTCCAGTACAAATGGATGCACCTCCTGCATTGCTGTCCCTGAAGTGGTCAGGAGATCAGCATGTATTAATGCTGAGACTGCATACGAATAGGCAAACAGACAAAATTAATGTTCTCAAACGAATAGCTCTTGAGCCTATACCTTTTCATTATCTCACTTGTTGCAGCAAAAAACATTCGTGTTTTGTCTGACATTACAGCATGGAAGCTTTTTTATTCCCTTTTTTATGTACCATAAAATTGAGTAACCACTTTTGTTAGTCTTCCTACTGGGGTTGCTGATGGCACTAATTCACTGTCTGCCTCCTCCTGCCAAATCAGCATCCCTAGAGAACACCTCCCCAGGTGATAGCTGATAGTCAGTCTTCAGAGAGGGCAGCTGGGCAGCAGGAAGCTGCCAGCTGGGCAGTGCTTAGGCAAGGGCAGTAGTTAACATATTTAGTGTCACGGCTGAAAAAACTAACCAGCTGCTAGAATTTGCCTACATGATCCTCCTTACAATGAGGAATAAAACACACATAAAAAACTACCCTGTAGGCTAGATGGCTGATTTTCAGTTTCTTTTTCAGCTGTCTCTGGCTGTTGGGACAGTGAGTGAGAGGTGCTTGACCAGATTATAATCATTTTACTGTCTCAGAGAAGGGGTACTGTGAAAAGGTCTGGATGCCTTGGGTGATTCTGGGACCACTTAGGCCTGCAAAAAGTTAATTGCCATTTAGCAGAAGTTGGGTAGGAGGATATTCACACTTGCTACTGGGTGCTAGTGCTGTCACAGGTTCCCCAGTCTGGCCCTGCCTCAGCAGCTCCCACCACAAGAATTGTGTGGAAGAGCTGAGTGCCAGTGGTGTGTGCAAACATGGGATTTCTGTATCTTCCTTTCCTCTCTCAGACAGGGGTAAGGATAATTTGCCAGGTACGGGGAAAACAAAAACACATTAAATATCTTTGAAGTGTTAACAAATAAATCATCACTTTCAGTGTTTGTGAAGACAGGCCCTTACACCAAGATCCCATATATTGTAGTTTTGGGTGTGGGGGAGGAAGAAGTAAATCTTTAAAAAAAAAATCTTTTGAGCATGTAATTTATCAAACAGAGCAGTTGAAAGTTTAGCAAGTGTTGCCTGTGTGCTCTGTAGTTGGGTTTGTTTTTAATTTTGCTTTAAAACATGAACCTCTAATTAAAAAATTTCTTCACAGCTTCTTAATAAATCAAATCATACACCATAGTTTATTAGCATTCTTAGTTAGCTGCAGTGCTAAAAGGAGAAAGATGTAGCACAGGAGTTTGAAGAGAACCTCTTCTAAGAAGTATTAACAGCAGACCATCCTTTAACTGCCCCCGTGTGGTCTGTGGTATTAGATTTAGCCTCTCAGCAAGTTGTTAGCAGGGAATGTGTGTCTAATGATCAGTGTTGGTTTCTGGGAAGAGAAGTAGCTGGTCTTCATTTTTGTTTGGTGACACATTGACAAATGGTTCCATTCAGGGCAATCCAAAAAATTATTCTTACGAAAGTATTTTCAGATGTGGCAATCCTAAATAATGCATGAATCATTATATATTCTATGAAAATGGCCTGTGAGAATCATTCTTTTGGCTGCCATTTGTCTCCCTTTGCTCAGGGATCACAGTACCACAGAATGGGTCAGGTTGGAAGGGACCACAGTGGGTCATCTGGTCACCTTCCTGCTCAAGCTGGGTTATCCTAGTGTAGCTTAGCTTCCTAGACTATGCCACTGTAGTGTCCATAAAATATTTTTTCACCAGTATTTGCTTATTTTTATATTGAGAGAGTGTGTGTATATTTAGAACATATTAATTGTTGGGGTTTGAGTTCAATCATTTGCCTAGGAAGTGCTGAAAGCAATTAAGTTTTATTTAGCATTTTGATGTATTTTGTGCCATCTATGGCTCTAAAGCAACTTCATCTTTTAGATATATTTTGTTTAAAAATCACAAATAGATACCAAGTATGTAAATGGAAAAACCTGATGGTTTACTGATCCCTCTTCATTTGTTCTGAGGAGACTTAGCTGATGTAATTAGATGAAAATATTATGAAAGACTGGTAATGGCAGAAAAGAAAAATGCTGAAGGATTTGGCAATGTATAGACTAAAGGTTTTTGCAATATATAAACACTTTATTAGAAAAAGCTGGGACTGGACACTGTGTAGTTATGATGTCTTTTTATGAAAGGAAGACATAGTAATAATGAGCAATTCTGCCAAAACAGGCTGTGCCCTTGGGGATTGTTCTTACTGGATTGAAATATAGACTCATAGAATAGTTTGGATTGGAATAGACCTTAAAAATAATCTAGTTCCTAAAAAAATCATTAAAGATAAATTGTGAGCTAGGAAAAAACTTCTTATGTAATTAAAGATTTTAAAATATAACATTACAAAATGTTTATCTCCAGTCCTCCCTTTTTGTTATGTGTGTTAGCCTGTAGAGAGTTTAAAAATCCATCTGGTACCTGTGAAGCTAATTGAAATTTTGAGATTTGGGCACCTGGCAAGGGGTAACTGTAGGAGACTGGTCTCGCTGGGTTTACTCTATAACAGGAAAGACTCCATCTTCAGTTTAATCTCCTCTGTGAAGTGATTTAATTCTGTTATCTCCCTGTACTGATTATCAGGGGAGCCCCGAAGAGATTAATTTCTGTGAGTACCCTTGCTGGAGTTGCAGTGCTCTCACATTTCCCCACCTTCTCTCGTGGTCAGACCTGTAGCTGGCACACAGCATCCCACACTTTGAATTAGTGTGGGATTTCAGCTGTGCAGCCAAATGGCATGTGCTCATAATTTTAAGGCTAAAACATGGAAAAGCGATCATATTATACTTTCAAAATTGTCTGGGGACCACAGGCTTCCTTTGGGGAAAAAAGCAGGGGATGATTTGTGGTTTTCTTTGACAAAAACACAGTGATAATTCTACGTTTCTCCTGTTTTCAAGGCACATGTGCTTGGAGGTAGAGACTCAAGGAGAAACATGAAGTGCATCCTGGGGCGCTGAGGAGGGGGGAGAAGGATAAAACAAGCTGCAGGAAAGTTTGTGTGTCCTTTGCAGCACCCTCTGCGTTATTTCTTGACCTCTGTTTGGGAAGTTCCCTCTCCATGCTGAGTGTCTGAGGAGCAGCTGGTGGTGTGGAGTGACATAATGCAGGTTCTGCACACCGGGATGGGCAGTGCTCTGTTCCTGCAGGTTGCTCTGAAAACAGAATTAAGCTCAACCAATTCCAGTCCCAAGCTGTATTTGCCAGGCAGGTCCTCCTTGGCCCTGCATTGTTGGTAGCACAGGGCACAGCCTGCAGGCTCCGGTTTGAGTCTCAGCTCTGGTGAATTTCAGTGGACCCTTCACAGTGCCATCTTCTCCTTTCTCTTTTGTAGTGTTTTGCATTTTCACCCACAAACATAGTTAGGGTAATTTCTTACAGGAAAAATCAGCATTAATAAAGTCCAAAGGGGCTATTGGGAGTTGTTTTTGTATTTAATCCTAAAACCTTTCTCAACAGTGGTACTTGGACATTTCACACTGTTGCTGCTGGGTCTTTTTTTTCTGGCCTTTCACCTTTTTTACTGGCTAAGTCTGCAGGAGGATACTGACTATTCTCTTCTGCTGGTGCATTTTGCATTAAATATTGAAATTCTGACTTCTTGCTCTGCCTCCAGCTTGTAGAGTTGTCCTGGCATCCTCCAGGAAAGGCTGGGGTATAATAAACAAGTTGTCTGCAGAGACAAACAGTTCTGCTCACTGATGACAAGAATTTTGATAAGTGTTGACCCTTTGAAATATTTGTGCAGTTTCCCTAAGGATGTGCTTTTCCTTTCAGCTGAAAATTAGCTGCTGCTTTATATATATTGGGATGTAGTATAATTTTTTTTAACTCTTTTAAATATTGTTGTGCCTCTGAATTTCAGTCATTTTTTAAAAAGCAAGCTTTGAATATTTATATTTCCTCTGTGGTTCCCTCTCTTGGTACACTCTGTACATTTTAGAAGACTTAGTGATCTCATACTTTCTGTTCGAATGTACAGATGGACCAACAATGGTCTGCTGGAAAAATACTGAGTTGAGTTACCAGCACCCCAGCTCAATCAGGCTCACGTTTTCCAAGAATGAATGACTGTAGAATTACAGGTTTTCAGATTCTGTGGCACTCAGTGTTCAGAAACAAAATTTATAAAATAAGTGAGAAATATTATAAAACAGTGCTGATCCCACTTCTCTGATACAGATCTTCATTTCAAATTTTTCTTACTTACATAATGCTAGTTATAAGTCCTAAAGTTCTATTAATATGTTGCAATACGTGACAATATGTTGCAATATTTTTTGTGTTATATGCAGTGTAAAATGTATGATTTTAGACACAGTGATTTGAGATAGGTTAAAATAGTGTCCTCTTAACTGAAATTATTTTAGTACTTGTCTGGATCTTCAAAGGAGTTTGAGTGGTGTGTCTCCTTCCCTCTTTCCTTCCGGAAGCGTGCAGTAGTTTTGTTTTTAAATTAGTCAGTACATGACTGACACTTAGCACAGGTTGTAGTGAGTGTCGACATAGTAAAATTGAAAACTTCAGTGGCAAAGTAAATTACAAAAGGGAAACAAGATAAAGGAAAGCTGCTAATATAAAGAGTATCATACCTGGCCCCCTTTGCTGTTCTCCATCTCTTCCTGAAAAGTGCATTTGTCAGCTTACAAGACATTTGTGACATTAAACTGAGTGAAAATAAGATGCAAAATTTTCAGTGCTTTACAGGTTTTGCTTTGATTGGGAGGAGTGATCTGCACATAAGTTTGGCACAGTCATAAGCCATCTTTTGAGAATTCCCCAAATGTCCTGATCATTTTTGGGTTCAGATTGCTGCTGTGGTTTCTTGACTTGACTGATGGGCACCCCCAGAAAAATAACGTAGGAACTTGCAACATTAACATAGGTTTGCTAAAACTTGCAAGTAGAAATAAAACCTTTCACCAGAGACTCAGGTTTGCATCTCAAGACTTCAGGGAGACAATGCATAACATCTTTTCTGAAGAGTAATGAGAATACCAACATTGACTTTATGGCTGAATAGTAAATAAGTACTTTGCATTGATTTTTTTAACTTTGCAGAAGTTTTTGTTCACCCTGATAATGATAATGGTGAAGAGCTTGAAAAATGTCTGAGTTGGGAACACTAGTTATGTTGTCTCGTGCATGAGCAGAAATCAGTATTTTGCTATGCCTAGTTATTAAAATTTACTGAGCTATTACATTTATCTATTGCATGTTATTTTCTAGGGCACCTCAAGTAATTTATAAATGTACTCTTTGTTTATAATCCTTGACACAGATGTCTTTTTCCATTTCCTTTGTTCTGTTCAGGTTCTCTCTTTTTTAACTCCTGTTCTGTTTAAAAGTATACAATATTTAGGATTCGGGGTGGTGCAGGGGGGGACTGAAGGGACTTGAGGGACAGAAGTTCAAATCTTGGGTTCTATCACTTATTGAAATGAGCTCATCAGTTTTGACAGAGCTCACATCTGAGACTAAACCAACACATAGCCTCATTATTTTGCAGATTTACCAGAAATATGTTGATGCTTTTTTTTTTCTAACCAGCTGACCCAACTGAAAAAAATTAGAGCTACATTAAATAGTACATAAGATGTAACATAGATGTTTATTTCTACTTGGTTTTTGCATTAGGAGTGAAGAATACAAGTTTGTAATTTCCAAACCGTCTTAAGCAAGAAGAATCTTCCACTCATGGCAGAACACATTGCTTCATGCAGAAAACCTTTTGACAGCTGTGTTTGGAAATTTCCCTGGTTAACAAAACACACTACATCAAAGTGTTCTGGCAGGTTGTATTGATATCAGCAGATGCTGGGGTGGAGTGCAAGTAGGGACTCTATTACATTTCCTGTCAATTTTGGTTGATGCCTTGCTGCAGGAACAGCTCGGTGTTTTCACTTTGAGATTGATTGAGAAACTTGATAGAAAAAAAGCAAGTGTGCTTTTTCCATTTGTACCATAACATGGTAACTTTTCAAAATTCTGAATTTTGGGGGTTTTTTTCCTTTCTGTGAACTTTATGTCAGCTCTTTTAATCTGGGTAATTTGGAAACTAGCTAAAACATTTTTATCTAGAAGCCAGCAGTCAGAACTTAAGATAGTGTGTACCAGAGATGGGGTCTGTTCTTGGGTGAATAACCAATCTGTAAGTTCTTCAGACTGCAGAGAAGAGGCTTCCAGACATGTCTGCAGTACTCACCTTGATCCTGTTTTCTGTAATGTCTGATGCCTTCATGTTACCACTCCAAAAAATGCCATGCCACAGTAGACTGAAGTGCAGACAGCTTGTAAACCAGGTGGGGTTTTCTCTTCACTATGTAAAAAATATTTTAATCTTTGTAAGATAGATCTTAAAATGAGATATTTAGATCCCATAAAACTTGTCTTCTGATTCAGTCACACAAATACCATATCTAATTTGGATTGTGTGCATCTTTGCAGTACCCTGACTTCATTGTGTCATTGATTTTGGTCTGCGGCTATGAAGATTAGTAACAATTTTTGGGCAATTATTTACATCAGAGGACTACCATGTGTCCCAGCCTCTTGCACCTTTATGGTCATCCAGGGGAGCCTCATCAGATCTCTTTCCTTTGTGCTCTCTGTTTGTAGCCTTTTCTCTGCTTTAAAGTTTAATGACTTGGTTTTATTTTGTGTGTCTGGCAGAAATCTCAAAATATTGTGTTAATCTAGCTAGTGGGGAAAGTTATTTAATGGAGTCTTAATTTCCATGTATTGGTTAAACTTCAGTTGTAGATGATCTTTTGGAGAAGAGATTTTAATGTATCTGAGAACGTCCATCATGATTTACTGGGTTTTTTGCTGGTTTTGGGTTTTTTGAGTCACATTTTAACTGAGGAAGAATAGCCTATTTTCATGGTTGTGCAACTGCTAATTGATGACTGTAATGGCTGCTTATGTGTAGAAGTAAAATTAAAATTTTATTTATATATGGATGCATTCGTGTTTAATGCTGTTTACAACTTGGAAATGAGGAAGACATTCCAGTGTCTAATAAGTGTATTTATATGTAACATTGATCCTAATAATATGCCAGTCTAATATGTCATTATTCACCTAGATGCCCTGGAACATTGGCTAGCTTTTCTTTAATTTCAGGGTTTTTTTCTGAATATTGCTGCTGGGAGTTTCAAGGGGAAAAACAAAACCATCTTTTTGTAATGAAACTTCAGTAGTCTTGCTGTCCTGAGTCTCAACCAGCATTAGTTTCTAGTGGGGATTTAGCAATAAATATGCTTTTCTCTATTCTCAACACAAATCCTGAGATTAATTTTGCTGTGAAGTATCTTTAGGTCTTAATTAAAACTGAAGTTACTCATCCTGGTAAGAGTGCCCAGACAGACAATACATACTTATACTACACTATTAAATTCTCATGTATTAAGAAGGATATGCTGCATGCAGTACCTTTAACTTAAAGCCTATTCTGTATATATGCATTATTTTAAGTTAATAAACAATTGCACTGTAGATATGAGAGTTAGAATTGGAGAGGGTTGGTTTAAGTACAGGGTTTTAAGTACAGGTGAAGTATGAGAATCTTCTCTCATATATAAATATATATTAAGTACAATTCAGATTACTTATCTTCTCATGATAACAGTTTAGCAACTGCCTATTATATTTTATTAGCATTGCCTTATAGATACTCATGGTTATTTTCTGTCTTTCTCTTCCCCCCATCTTAGTGGTATCGGTCGAAATTGGCCATGGGCCTCTGGAGGAAGCAGCATTTTGGCAGAATTTGGGACTTTGCATCTGGAGTTTGTACATTTGAGCCACCTTTCTGGAAACCCTGTCTTTGCTGAAAAGGTTAGACTGCTCAGTCAAAATCATATTGTAAAAGAAAAATCACATATTCAGAGACATATGAATGGGGAAGGGTTTTGGATTTTCCTCAGTTGTAAGCATTTGCCACATTTTCCTTAATCACCGTGGCATGTTTTTGTATTAAAAAGTCACAAATCTCTTCCAAAATTATTCTGATATATCTTCTTGTGTATGGCCCCATAAAACATTTAATTTCTGTTTATGTTCTAAATTAGTATCACATTAAACAATCAAACTGTAGAGCTTTCTTCAGTTCTTTACTTAATGGGGTGTGAACAAAACCTGACATTATATTCAGGATAATAATTGATGTCTAGAAAAGCAAAGCACCATAATTTCAACAAGTTTATTCTTCAAAATGCTGTATAATACCAGCGCTGTCAGCGAGGTCAGAAAGCCCTTCCATTGCCCTGACCTATGAGAAATATGCTTTGAACTCTCTTTAGGGAAAGGAAAAATGAAATCCCATCCTAAGACAAAACAGTTGTTGTGCATACTAATTCTTCCAAAATTTTATAACATTGTCTTGTGGATGCTTTTTATTTACATGAACCATAGAAAGAACTCCTCCTTCCCTCAATTCCCACATGAACAATTTTGCTTTGCTTTTTGATGTACTAGTACCCAGCAAGTCCTGTTCTTTATAATACACTTTATCGTTTATCTTCTTTTTACTTCCTAATTAAAACTTCTTTTAATTACACTTGTTTTGATTTTATATTCTTACTGCAGCCACCCCATGTTAGCTAAAATTGATATTATCAATTTAATAATCTAATTAACAATGAGACTCCAAATGTTTAACAGTAGGTCTAAAAGCAATAGTCAAATCTAAAGTTATTATTGGATAAGGACTGAGTGGCTTTGCTGTAATTGTCAGCATTGTCAGTTGCAATTGTTAGCATTGAAATAAATTCTGTGAGGAAAATTCCTAGCAATTTTCATATATTTAGTGATAAATTTAAGGGCAGTTTCTCTTAAAGAAATTTGAACTGGGGAGGGGGGTGGATGGGGAGGGAGTGGCAGCACTGAGGAATAGCCAGAAACAAATTGACAACGTAAGTTTATTATTTTTTGACATTTATGGTAATTTAATGCATAGCATCTGTTCTACTGAGAGACAATGAAAATGTGTATCTTAAAAATCCTAGCCTACGGTTCTCCTACAGAGTGGCATTGTGCTCTAGCTGCAAGATGCTGGAAATCTGTTTATGTAAGCTCTTCTTAAAACCCTTGAGAGATTGCGATTCCAAAGCCCTCCAAGGCAATCCATTCCAGGGCTGGTACACTTGATAAAGAAGAAGAAACAGTGGAATAAGCTTTGCATGGAAGTATTCATAGAACAACTCATTAATTGAGGTCCAGGACTCATTGCAGCCTGCATTTGGGCAATGAGTAGTGTCAAGATGCAGGAGGCAGTTTGTGTACCACAACAGAAATCCTTCTGCAGCTTGGTATAAGTTAATTTATCTTCTTTTTCAGCAGCTGCTTGACTGGGTCTCTAGGCACTCAGGGGTTTATAATGAAGCTGTCAGTACCTTTTTGTTACAATTTCTGGCCTGCAGTGCTCAGGATCCTCATTCTCCCAAGCTGTTACATTTGCTTTTTCTGTGAATTCTAAAATTCAGTGTAACTCATTTCATGTGCTCTGCAGTGGATTGTGCTGCTGGATGGCTCCAGCTGCAGAGCATCTGGACTGTAATTGTTTCCCCGGGCATCTCATTTGTAGTGAGCTCCTTAGCAGCGCCGGCAGAGCGCTTGGGGCTGCCTGGCTCCCTGCTGCTGGGCAAGCTGCTCGTCTAAATCTCAGTTCCAGCCGTGCTCTCTCTCCTTTCCAGGCAAAACTCCTTTACAGTTCACTTCCACATCTGAACTAGGTGATAAGCTTAATATTTAATAGCATTTCTGATTTCAGTATAAAAGGAATGTAATGCTGACGTAGTTGAGCTTAGGTAGTGCAAATAGCCTCAGCGAATTTCAGTATCCTGTGCAGAAGGGAGAATCTCTGCATGGCAAGTCCTGAACTTGCTCCTGTTGTGTTGTTTCATTGCTGACAGTTGCACAGGAGCTCCAGAGGTTTTCAGGAACTCGTTTGCATGATGATATCAGCTTTTTCAATAGTGATATGATTGCACAGAGGTGTTTGGGTTTATGTGTTGAATAAGATTGGGGTGTGGGGGAGTATTTTTAGGCACTGTTGTATTTTGTGGGGAAAATGGATCAGTGCTCAGTGGTTTTGTACTTTCCCATAGGTAATGAATATTCGGAAAGTTCTAAATCGACTCGATAAACCAGAGGGCCTTTACCCCAACTACCTGAATCCCAGCAGTGGCCAGTGGGGCCAGCGTAAGTAGCTGAAGTCTTTGGTACTGTGGCCTGTCTATCAGTCTGCTCTTTGCAGTCGTTTACTTCTTTCAGTCACTGTTACGTGGGTTTTTTATATAAAGAACTTTCTGAAGTATAGAAACTCACTTTATATCTGAGGTTCTATAAAATGTAAAAGATATTACAAATATAAAAATAATAATCTTGCTTGCTGTGTTTTAGTATACTTTTTCTGAGCTTTCAGTATGGCTTGTGGAAGCAGGGAAATGTATGAATATGTATGACTTTGGGAAGGAGTTTGTGGACTACAGAAGTCTCTTATTCAAAAATCTAAAGTGCTCTCTGAAGTAGCTGTATAAGAAAACATTATCAGGTTGTCTGAATCACATTCCACATTTTCAGAGTTGTGTGGCTCCACTGAAGGAAAAAAATAATAAGACAAATCTTTCCAGTTAATACCAGCTGTGATTTCTGTTGAAGTTTAATGCCACCTACTGAGGAAGCGAACTAAACAGAAATGTGTCATGGCATTAATCCCCTTGGAACCATTACTGAAGATACCCAATATACCTCACCTTCCCAGGTGTCCTCATACAATAATTATGAGGCCCTGGAATCTGAGGACCAGGGAAATGAGAATGTGGTCAAAGGCCCATCGGGTTGGAGGCATCACCCAGGGTAAGGGAATGTTGGATGGAAGACTTTTCCTTGGTCAAGAAGGATTGGGTTAGAGAACATCTAGGCCAACTTGGCATAAGTCCATGGGACCTGATGGGATGCATCCATGAGTGAGGAGAGAGCTGGCAGACTGCAGCCAGGCCATTCACAATCATCTTTGAGGGGTCACAGAGCTCAGGAGAGATGCTTGAGGACTGGAAAAAAGAAAATGTCACCCCAGTCTTCAAAATGGGCAAGGCGAATGACCCAGGGAATGACTGATTGGTCAGCCTCACCTCAGTCCCTGGAAAGGTGATGGAGCACCTCATTCTAGAGGCCATCTCTATCCACATGGATGACAAGAAGTTGATCAGGAGTAGTCAGCATTGGCTCACTAAAGGTAAATCCTGCTTGACCAACCCGTTTGCCTTCTGTGATGTGGCAGCGACCTGGATGGATGAGGGGACAGCAGTGAGTATTGTCTGCCTGGACTTTAGCAAGGTTTTCATCACTGTCTGTCACAGCATCCTCATAGGCAAACTCAGGAAGTGTGGCCTGGATGAGTGGACAGTGAGGTGGATTGGAAACTGGCTGAACAGCAGATCCCAGAGGGTCACAATCAGTGACACAGGGTCTGGTTGGAAGCCTGTCACTGCTGGTGTCCCCCAAGGGTCGATACCGGGCCCAGTATTGTTTAACTTGCTCATCAGTGACTTGGATGAAGGGGAGATGCATCCTCAGCAAGTTCCCTGATGACACAAACCTGGAATGGCCAATATTCCGGAGTGCCATGTAGCCCTTCAACAGGACTTCAACAGGTTGGAAAGACGGGCAGAGAGAACTGTCTGAAAGTCAACAAAGACAAATGCAGGGTCCTGTACCTAAGGAATAATAACCTTAGGCACCAGCACATGCAGGAGGCCAGCCTGCTGGAAAGTAGCTCTACAGAGAAGGACCTGGGGATCCCAGTGGACAACAAGCTGTCCATGAGACAGCAGTGCCCTTTTGGCCAAGAAGGCCAGTGGTGCCTTGGAATGCATTAGGAAGAGCATTCCCAGCAGGTCAAGGGAGGTGGTCCTGCCTCTTTACTCAGCCCTAGTGAGGCACATCTGCAGTGCTGTGTCCAGTTCTGGGCTCCTCAGGACAAGAAACATGGGGCTCCTAGAGCAATCTATCAGAGGGTGACAAAAATGGTTGGGAACTGGAGTATCTCTTCTTTGAGGAAAGGCTAGAGAGTTTGGTTCAGCACTGGGGAGACAACTGAGGGAAACTTATCAAGGTCTCAGGTATCTGAAGGGAGGGTGTGAGAGGATGGATCCAGGCTCTTCTCCGCATTGCCGAGCTATAGGACAAGAGGCAATGGGAAGAAACTGATGCACAGAAAATTATACTTGAATATGAGGAAGAACTTTTCTGTGCAGGTGACAGAGCACTGGAACAGATTGTCTCTGTCAAGAGGAGAGGTTGGGGAGTGTTCTTCACTGGAAGTATTCAAGAGCCATCTGAACACAATCCTGTGCCATGTGCTCTAGGATGACCCTGCTGGTGCAGGGAGGTTGGACCACATGATCCATTGTGGGCCCTTCCAACCTGACCCATTCTGTGATTTCCGTGATTTTATTGATTCAAATCTAATTTTGAAAGCTTTGTGTCACTCTGAGTTGAAAAGATGTCCAAAAAGTTGTATTTTCCCATCAAGACAAATACCATTTCCCTTTCTGAGTTAGAAATACACCTGTCATTTCCTAGTCTGCTGTGCTATGAGGCTTTCTGTAGGTCACTGTGCCACTGTGGCAGCTCAGCATGCATGACCATCATCTGTGGATGGGATGTTGGTATAAACCTTGACATCCCTTCACAGATCTGAGACGTGTGCCCAATTGTAGCACGTGTTGGTTCAGCACAGCTTTGCAAGACATACAAACCTCCAGTGGAAATGCTGATCCTACAACCATAGGCACTGGGTTTGGTTAGAGACGATCTCAGCACCAGCGAGCCAGGTCCAGTTAACTCCTTTCTTGGCTTCTGTTAGCCACAGATACAGCTTTTTAATGCCTCATGAGAGCAGATCTTTCTAGTGGCTGAGGCAGTTAGTGGCTCTGCCATGTATGTTTTAAAGCAGTCAAACCACTTATTCTGCCTTATGACCTTTGTTATTTCCTTATTTTTAGTATGATTGCGTCTTAAACACTCCTCATTCACGCAAAATGCATTTTTGTTGATGTGCACAGGAAAATTTATGGCATATATGAGTTTTGCTTTGCAATAGCAAATCGCTTCCTGTGCATGTGAATGATGAGCACAGATGTTGGTGCAGGTCTATCCCTGGCATGCTGAAGCAACAAAGACAAGTTCCATCTTGTTGCATCTCTTCCATATCAGTTGCCTCCATTTGCCAGTGCTGATTAACTAAGTTTTTCCCCACAGAGAAGATCAGAATGTGAGACTTGATAGGTGTGTTATTTGAGATTGCTTTTCTAGGCTGTTTTCAGCTGATTACAGCAGAAGGAAAAAACCAACCAACCAAGACCCTTAATTGGTACAAGACAGAAATATTTTCTCTCAAACATCAAGTAGAGAGGGAGGAATGGTTTCTGAATGTTTCTTCTCCAGCAGTGCTGTAGCTGTGAAGGCCACTGCTGGATCTCTGCCATTGTTCCTGTAAATTCATTTAGCCCTTGTTATTTTGACAGTAAACTGACAGTGATTTGCTGCAGCATGCGTCAATTGGATTTGTCTACTGCAATAATGTATATAATAACAGGGCTTATTATTGATGAAACTCTGCGTGTGCTATTTAGTTTGCAAATGTCAGAGGTTTCTATGGTAATTTATTTAGGAAACCGTAAAGGTCATTTAAATGCTGCTGTTCAAAGATCAGCCTTTGATCATAGGAAATGTTCCCATTGTTTTAAGAAACCTCTTTTCCTTTTCGATCACGAACATTTAATTAAAAAAATAGTGTAGTCTTTCCAGAATTTCAATATCTCTCATTCAAAACAGGATGGAGAGGGGAAAAGAAACCATTTAAATCTCAGATTTGATGGTATATCAATATATTTGGTAGGCAAAGGGATAGGATGCGTTCAGAAAACTGAATTATTTTTTGCATGTCACAGGCTAGTAGAGGAAAAGGACACTGTTAATATAGTTTGAATAGACAAATCTGTATCTTCTACATTTGCATGTCTTTGCAACCTATCTGGAAGGTGAAAGGAGGTTTTCCATAGAGAGAAGATACAAAGGAGTATAAAAATAAATTCTCTGTGTTCTTTTGAATTCCACCAACAGGGGCACAACTCTGAAGCTAAGATCAGAGTTAGGTGTCAGGAAGTGTGAGCTCAATATCACTAACCCTCGCTTTATGAGTCTGGATCATCCCATGCTGGTTTTTTTGTTTTCTCATGCCCAGAATTTTGTGGTATGGCTCAGGGAATTGCTGTGTGATCTGTGTAACATCTCTATCCTGGG
Source organism: Acanthiza pusilla (assembly GCA_036630365.1). Lineage (NCBI taxonomy): Eukaryota > Metazoa > Chordata > Aves > Passeriformes > Acanthizidae > Acanthiza > Acanthiza pusilla. The sequence goes on from JAXCHO010000023.1 coordinate 30,229,663, forward strand.
TTTCTTGGGTGGAATTAGCAGATCCCTCCCTTGCTAGAAAATTGACAGTTATAAATGAGTAGTCCTGGTAAAGCACTTTGGAAACTTTTCACTGAAGATTCTGTAAATGCCAAGTCACTTAATTTTATCAGGTAGCACCAAGTTTCAAAAACAAACCTCTATCTACTGTTCTTAACTTAATGGAGCTTAGCAAAACACTTTACATATATATAGTTGTAGTATTTCATGTATTTAGGGGATCTATGCTGAAATCATGATGACCCATCAAAATTTTGCCAAGAATCTTTTAGGTTCCCAGACAGCAAGTGGGTACAATCTTGTACAAGCAGCTGAGAGCATCACTAAATTTCCTATCACTGATGCAACTGATGCTGAATGTCTGGCTTGTGTGGTGTTAGTGTTTGCAGAGTCACATCCTAAACTGTGCAATTGAATAATCACAGCATCTGTAGTACCAGGTCATTTCACATAGTAATCATAGGGCAGAATAAAGCAGTGTCACTGTAACAATCCTCTGTAGATGTGGTGAAGTCCTCTTTTTTTCCTCCCAAACCACTGTTGAGTTCTGAGAGCAGTCAGATGTTCAAAAATATAGTATTATTTTTAAACATATGGCTCAGCATTTTGAAATACCACTAAATAACCTGAACTTCAACTCTGCAGTAAGGAGCTAAAAGCCTTTTTTATGAAGTGACTTAAATGGAAAGTTAGTGACTAAAAGAGCAATGCCTGCACATTAAGAAGGGAAAGCCTTTATCACATCAGAGAGCACTTCTGCTTTTTTCCCTTTTTAGAATAAAAAAAAGAGCTCAGTTTAACACAGTTTGGTATGGAATAGACTATGTAAATTAGAATTAACACATATAAATTCTTTTTTCTTTGCCATGAGCTGCTGCAGCACACTGTGGATATTAAATAACTCTGACGCTTTAGTGAGATTAAAAATTTAGCAATAAAAGAAATAATTCTCTTTAAATACCAGTAAAGTTTTTCCTGAGGTTCCAGGCTTATGTTTATTCAAGATGTTGTAGAAATAGATCATTAAATACACTGTTTCAAACTGTAATTGTATTTTACTGTCCTGGCTGAAGATGAAATTGTTGTTCAATCTCTTTCTTCCCTATTAAGATCATGTCTCCATTGGAGGGCTTGGGGATAGCTTTTATGAATATCTGCTCAAGGCATGGCTGATGTCAGACAAGACAGATGAAGATGGCAAGAAAATGTATTATGATGCTGTTCAGGTAAATAAAACATTTAAATCTCCCTTTCCATAATAATCTAATCTATAATAATCCTAAAGAGAGGCTCTGAGGACAATGCAAGAGATTTATGTATTTGCCACCACAGGGTGTTTTATTAAAGAATTTGTTTCTGTCTTAAAAAAGATTTCTTCAAATAGAAGTGCTAGAGGAATACAGATACTGTGGGAAAGGGTAGACTTTTGAAGTATGATTATTTTTTTACTGCAATATAGTCAGTTGTCTCTAGAGGAGAAAAGTATAAAATAAGCAACAAAAAGTGCAGCTACAAGTAGCTCTCAGATAGACATTCAACTCTTTTTCCTAAGTCTTCTCTACGTATAGATATGTATTAGTCTAGTCCTTCTCCTTTATATCCAGGCGGGAATTCCTCTCTTGTGTTTCAGTCTCATATTTCTGCCATGAGAAGTGTTTTGACTGCGGTCCACACATGGGTCAATGTATTATGGTAGATAATTAAAAATGAAAATAGGGGGTTTGTTTCACAGTGACTTTTTGGTGTGAGAGCATATATTTGCCAGCCTCCGGCAGCGAAACAGCCAAACTGGACACAAAGAGAAAGTTTTATAAAATCAGAACTGTTCATACTTACATTTCTGTATGGTAGTTTATTTATGATCCTGCAGGTCTGCACTTTGCTTTGTTATTGATGGTATTTCCTTAATATGCTGTTTTGGGAGAAATAATGGGTTTGTGACACCAGATTGAGACTTGGGAAGTATTAAGTTTAAATTCATATTTACAGGCTTTCCTTCCAGTCCTGGGCAAATGACCTATTTTCTCAGTTTTTTCCTTTCATATCTATAGATATATATAAAAAATGAGGATAATATTACTTTTTTTTCCCCCTGTCCTTTCATCTGTTTTGACTGGAAGCTGTCTAGGGCCAGGACTTTTATCTCTTATTAACTGTGTGTATCTAGAGTGCCTCTATAGACAAGGCTTTGAGATGCTAAGCAATATCTGCTTATTCTTTCATATATCTGGAAACACTCTGTCCCTAGGGAAGTCATAAGTCTCCTTTTACTTCCCATACACAAAAAGTAGTGGCATTAAAAAATACAACTCTGGCTTATTGCAACCATCTTTTTTTTCATTAGAGAGGGAAGTCAAGTGTGAAGATTTGAGGGAGGGTGTGATCTCTGGTGGTTGTAAATTTGACAACCAAGTATCCTCTGCTAAGGAAATCTTGCCTTTAATTTTGTAAGTGCAGATTTGGATGCAGTCAGCCTCATTTGCACTGCTAGCATGGTTTCAACTTCAGAGCAAAAGGTGGATCTTAAATTAGGTTTGAGTGCATTTGAGGCTATAACATAAGAACAGTGCTGTTTTAATAGCTCAGCTGTTGGGTAGGCAGCCAAACAGAGAGAACAAAGTGTCTGATAAAACATTATCAATTCATCTTGCCATGGAAGACGTTTGGAAGCACCTCAAAGCTACTTCTAGCCTTCTACTTCATTGGTTTAAAAACATCAGGTTTTTGTTGATGTCCCAGTAGGGACCAGGAGTGGTGATTCCCTAGTCCCACACTATGGAACCGGTTCTCCCTGCTTGGGTTTCAGCTGGAGGAGCAGAATTGCCTGTTCAGCAGCATCACCAGATGTGGCAACATCCATGACAGGGTCTGAGCTCTGCTGCATATGACTGTACCTATTTTCTTAATATTTTTTAGTAGTACTAGCTCTGAAGCAGTCTGAGCATCATGTCTGAGCAGAGTGTCAGTGTTTGAGAGGACCAAGTGATGATTATAAATAGATTTCCTTATGCTTCTGGCTGAATGCTATCTGCAGTATTTTCTGATTGATGGCATTCCTCTTGTCTGTTCTCTGTACTGAAGTACATCTGTACCAAAGCTGGAAGTGTACATGCAGCATTAGGAGTTGCAGCCCGATGTCGTGAAGTGGCTTGTTCAGAATGCAGCAGCAAATTTTCAGCCTCACAGAAACTGCAGGATGATTGGCCCCCACTGAGATGCCAGGTTCTTTACCAGAGTAACTATCCTGATTTGAAATCCATCCTCATACTGGCTTCATTGCTATTGATCCATTACTTATCTAAATTAAAGCTGATTTAAGTGTCTGCACAAGCTACAGTCTTTCTTTATGACTAAGGCTGCACAGTTTGGGCATTCTGAGTCTGCTTTGTATTTTCTTAGAGAAATTTCCCCCAGCGCTCTCAGAAACTTTTTAAGACTATGCCAAAGGGAACAGTATGATTATTCCTGGCCATTCAGTCCAGCACATACCCACCAGATTCTGAAAGAATGATGTGAAGGTTTGATGCCTAATTCAATATCTTCTGCTATCCAGAAACCACAAATGAAAATATATGGTGAGTTATATAGTTCACTGTGAAAAGCTGAAATCTATTTAGATAGAGCTTAGGGGTTATTTTTCACATTGCTCTGTAAATCATATTAAAAAAAAAAAAAAGGATGCTTTCCATTAGAATTTTTGTATCACGTATAGATTATATAATGGCTTAAGTTAAAAGCAATAACTAAGATGTCCAACTAAATTTAAAAACTGCTTCTGCTTGGCAAGAATAAGATTCATATATGACTGAAGCCATTTAAAGTAGAGTTTATTTCTAATGGGAAAAGGGACCGAGATAGTCTTGTTTGGAGCACCAGAGTATAGTATGAATGTATAAGAAGGATTCATAAACTCTAGAATTCACACAAAAAGACAAGTGAATGTATTTTTAATGTAAATTATTTTTTCTCTTTTGAAAAGCAATACAAATAATGTCCTATTTCACATAATACATGAACTAAGAGATCTTCTTAAACTGGTTTCAATGGATATCATGCAAGATTTAGTTACAGAACAAATCTGTATCCAGCTTTTAGCTGCATTTTGAGGATATAACTGCCAATAGAATAATCTATCACTCTTTGCCAGTATCCAGGACAGGAATCATCCCACTCTTCTCAGTTAACAAGCTGATCTCTGAGACACAGTTGAGTAGGTTTAGAAGAGAACATGACAGTTTAGAACAAAAATGGACCTTGTGGGTTCACTTATATGTAGTCTAGCAACAGCAGTGTCACAAGCAACAGCATCAAATCCTCCCCCTTGAATGTGTCAGCCCTCATTTTTAAGCTGAAGGGCAATTTTCCCTCTATTCCTGTAAACAGTTGTCTCACACTTGATGTCTGATGGTCAGGTATCTTTTCCAAGTTTTCCCATTACCTTTATTTATGGCCATTGCTGCAATCTTTCTGCACCTTATATATATTCATTCTCTCTCTCTCTGATGCTGCCTTCATCTCCTTCCTGGTGTATTTCTAGAGAAGTAGCACATCTAGAGGCTGTAAAGAGAATGGTAACTCATCCCAGAACAACTTCATAGGAAAAGGGGGAATCCCTCACCAGCACTTCCCGAGCAGCTCCGTTCAGTGCAGCCCTTGGTGGCCCTGTAGTGTCACTGAGGTAAAAAAAAACCTACTGTCTGCAGTTTTACCTTGAGTCAGGGTAACCAGTTTGCTTTCAGACATTTCAATTGTTTGCTCTTTCTTCCTGGATAACAACTGCTCAGACGATCCTAACAAGAGAACGAGTGATCTCTGCAGAAACACAGCACGTGGAAGTGGAAACAATGACAATGGCCAAAAGAGGAATAAGTGGTGTGAAGCAGTGCCACAGCCACTCTGCCAGATTTCAGCAGCATTTCAGAAAGTCTGCTTGCTGCTAGGCTGGGTTGCACAATTAAGCAATGCAGTAAATGCAGTAAACTCCTGTGGGTATCAGAAGAGAAAAAATTAAATTTTGGCCTCAGCATTTTGAGTATTCAGACAGAAAATATATAGAATTACTTTTTAGGGGTGGTTTGTTTTTTTTTTTTTTGGCACATTGCTAATTTTGGAGACTAGCTTTGATATATACTCAGTTTGTACACTACCAAAGGAAGCTTTGACTTTGATTGGGGGATTTGGGGTATATTTAACTGTCAGCATTAAGTAGTGAATATTTTCCAGAGTTGTTGATTTCAGTCTCTCAGATAAATAAAACAAATCCATGGAGACTTCTTTCTCATTGAAAGGAGAGGGAAAACAAAATGTTGTTAGCAAACTGAAAACATGATATTGGCAGATAGCCCTTTTTCATCTCTGCAGTTTCGTGAGGATCTGTTTAACTGAGGTGACAGTCTGGGGGCTGGTTTGTGCTGACTGCAGTCTCCGTTAAGTTGCTTGAAGTGGTTTGCCTTGCGATCATAGTGATCTTAAAAACTGCATAACTGATGTGGACAGTGAGAGAACTGCAACTACTCAAATATAATGATTTGTCATACTGGGTAAAGCTAAAAGTGATTAATGGCTTGAACATTCAATACTTGAGCACTTCTTGGCATTGAAGAAAATACATAAACGGGGTGGGTAGGATGCTGCAATAGCAGCCCATCTTAGAATGAAACAGTTGGTTCCCAGCATTCCTACTGCACTGTTTTGGGGTTTTTTTTGGTGTAGGAGGCGGGAGGCAACTTAACTGAATGTAACTTAAATATGTTAAAATTAATAAGTAGGCATTTCTGTCAGCTGTCGTGTTTAAAATATTTATCACCCAGCTGCACTGGTGTTCTGCACATAGCGATAGTATGGCTGCATTATGTAGGAACACAAGATTCATTACACTTAGCAGATGAGAATGTCTAGAGGACTCGCTGCTCCTTTTTGTTCTCCTCACTGTGTTTCCCCTCTTAGCAAGAGTTTTGAGACTCTCTACAAGTGCTTACAGAAAGCATCAAAACTAAAGACAGGCTTTTGCAGGATTTTTAAATTGTTAATAATTTCCTTATAACTGCACAATGTCTTATGTTTTGGACCAGAGAAAGTATTTATTCAATTTTTTTCTGATTTATGGACAGTCAGGAGAAGAAGCAAGCTATAATGTTGTTAGAACTCTTTAAGGAGAATTTTAAGTAGAAAAGTCAAGAGAGAAATTGTATGGGCTTTGCTCATGGCTTTGCTCTTTTAAGAGCAGCCATGTCCTTCCTAGTCACACAATTTTCCTTTCCTTTTCTGATAACAAAAAAAACTTGTCAGAACCAACAGATATTTATCCTAGAATATTCAGAACATGCACAATGTAACATTTTGAGAGTGACTTGATGTGATTCATGCCAGACCATTAGTATGGTTTTAAAAATATGAATAAATGTATCCTTCTGGTATCACTCAGCATTTAGAACATTTAGTGCTGGAGCACTGGTGCTCTGAGAGACACTTATAGATCTACAGAGGGAAAAAAACCCAGTGATTTTCAGACAAAAGTAAATTGTCAGCTTTCCCCTAGAACGTAATCATCTTTTTAGTGATCAGATGAATAGGTATCACGGTAGTTAAATGTTTACCATTGATTCAATTTTAAAAATTTAGGTACCTCTATTATAAGCACTCATATTTCACTGCACATGTAAACTTGTCTACATAACATGTCTAAAGTCCAAAAGTAATAAATTATTTAGTGCTTTCAAAATGTTTCTTACGTATTTTGTTTAAACAAATGAAAGTTCTTCTGTGTTCAGATTTCTGTTTTGATTTTTAAAGCTCGGTTTAGTAAGTAGTGAGGACCTCTGGGTAAGATGCCACTTTTCTTTCGCAGAAGTATTTAAATTATTTGTAACAAGGGCTTGAACTTCCTATTCCAGCAATAAACATTGTATAATAAATTCATTGGAAGTTTCAATAAAGGATAAATATGATTAATTACAAAAGCTGAGAAAGAAAAGTATTTATTGCATTAGATCAACTCAACAGAGAAAATGTAAGGGAAATGACAAAGTCACAAGAAAACAGACAATTTACTTAGAAACTCACAGAATGTAAACCCACAATAATCCTGACCTGCTGCTGTGTGCCATTTCAAAGCAATAAAATGTATTGGTAAAAGCTGTAAATATTAAAATAAATAAGTAAGCAATTGACATTATACATCTTTGAATTATTGGAAATACCACATGGTAGAATTCTCTTTCATCCTCACTGTTGCTTCAAATCATCAAAATATTGTTTATGAAAATTCCTAGGGGAAGAAAAATATATTAGAAGTTTGAACTGAGATAATTTATAGTGCTTTGTTATGAAGACGCCTGCAGAGTTGTAATTACCCCCAAAACAGATATTATAAACCCTTGAAATTTAGAAATAGAATAATATTTTTGAAGTTTCAAATTTATTAAGGTATGGAAATATGTAACTGTCTTGCAGGGCAGTTTTATCTCCAGTTACAGTGACATCTTGAGGTGGGAAATGAAACCATCTGGGTTTTGTTAAAACAGCACTAATCATTGAAATTCATTAATCATAATTAAGAAGGCACTGTAAAAGGAGAGGTAAAATGCCTAAGAGCTAGAGGTAGCAGAACCGTGGGATCACATTGCAGTTTGAGGTTTGCAATTTGTTATCTCTGCTCCTTCTTGCAGAGTTAACACTTTTGTGGCATGTGTTTATTTAGAATTGAGTAGCCTTGAGGAGCAGATCATTTTTCCTGAGGAGCCTCCACCTGTGCTCTGCAGGCACCTCAGTTAGTGGTTTTGTTACCTGTCAGTGTAATCCACCAAGAGAATACCTGTAAAAATAAGCTTATTGATTAGTTTTTAACTCATTTGAACAGTGAGATGATTCAGTACTGGGTCTTCTGTGTTTCCCTATCAACAATACAACATTCTGAGCAACTCAAAGGGTAAGTGAAGGACTTTGCAATTGCAAAATCAAGTCAGGGATGGATGTAGGGGTGGTTGAAGACATCATTTAAGCTGCATGAAAAGCTTAAAGAAGTGAGGAACTGGATGAGGGAGAATGGTTATTTATTAGGCGGGTCCAGTTCTGCTTAGTTTTGCAAGGGTGAGAACTGGCAGTGTAATGTATAAGTTAAGGAACAGGCTGATAAGCAGGGAACACAAAACATTGCCTTCACAATGAGGGCAGAAGGAGAGGAGATCAGGTTGGGAAAAACTGAAGAGTTTCTCCTTTGTGCTGTCAATATCAGAGATTACACAAATGTGCAATTTGCAATCCTGTAGTTGAAACGATTCCTGATGTCTCATTCACTGTGACAGATAGGCAAGGGCATAATTTTAACATGCAAACTTATGAGAAAGATGCCAGTAGTAATACAAGGAGCACTTGAGTCACAATTCAAGCTGTAAAAGGGACTGTTAGTGTTTCTAATTGAGTGCTTGAGCATTTATACAGCTGTTGCATCAAAGGAATCATTTCCCACAAGATGGAGAAAAAGGTAATTTGGCTGAAGGCTTTACTGCAGTGAGGTCTGTAAGCAGAGCCTTAGGTAAAAGCTTAAAAAAGAAAAATCAACAGGAACTGTATCAGCCATAGAAAGTTACTCTGGCTCTAGGAGCTTACAGGTACATGACATACTGTATGCCATACCAGCTTTACATGTAATAAATTTATTTCTTTAAATATCTGTAAAATGTTTATTTATCTTTAGTTTCCCTCTCTTTTTTTGTCCACTACAGCCTCAAATCAGGTTGTCTCAATTTTTTTGTTTCAATTTTTTTTTTCCCACTCCCAGGTAGTGTCTGCTGTTGCTCCCTTTGGTAACATATATTTGTAGCCACTTCTCCACTTTCCAGCCTTTTCTGTTGCACTGTCTCTCTGCCCTGGCTTGATGGAAAGAAATAAATTACCATTTGAATTGCAGAAATACGTTTTGGAATGAAATGAAATTTCCATTTACTTAAAAGAAAATCTGTACCAGCTCCAAACAATTATCCATCAGTAATGTATTTTCAGCTAATCAAAGACCACATTCTTCTAGCTTTTTTATCGTTTTGAGATACTGTATATTGGTTTATATTGAGAATATTAATTACAGTAAGAAGAAATAGTGATCTCTCTAGTGATAAATATCACAGAATTATAGAATGATTTGGGTTGGAAGGGATCTTAAAGATCATCTTGTTCCAGCCCCCCTGCCGTGGACAGGGACACCTTTCACTTGCTTAGAGCTCCATCCAGTCTGACCTTGAACACTTCCAGGAATGAGGCATCCACAACTTCTCTGGGCAATGAGTTCCAGTGCCTCACCACTCTCACAGGAAAGAACTTTTTTCTAAACCTACTCTCTTTCAGTTTGAAGCCATTCCCCCTTGTCCTGTCACTACTGTCCTTGTAAATAGTCCCTCTCCCTCTTTCCTGTAGGCTCCCTTTGGGTACTGAAAGGCCACAATTACGTCACTCAAAGCCTTCTCTTCTCCAGGCTGAACAATCCCAATTCTGTCAGCCTTTCCTCATAGGAGAGATGCTCCCCTGACCAGTAAACAGTGCAGGAAGGAATTATTTGTAGTAGGGGAACAAGTTGTAGTAGAGCTGCAATTCAAATAAATGTGTCCCTCTAAGTGAGTACTTAATTATATCAAAATAAAAATAAATTGATTTTAAGTATGAAATTCAGAATCAATTGTACCAGACAGAGCTTTTCACTTGGGTGGATCTTTGTCACTGTACTACATATTCTCCTTTTATGATAACATGTTTTACTCACTTGATTTCCCTGCCAGAACTGCACCCACAGCACTGCAGGTATCAAGTAGCATTTCCCTATGGGAATGTAATCCTTCCTTTCCATCCCGCTCTTAAACTTTGTATTTCATGTCTAGGTAAAAATGCTTAGTGACCTAGCATGTCATTTAAAAAGACCTATACATTGGTACAGGTATTATCTAGCACTCAGGGACCCAGGATTGTACAAAGTGTGATAAGGCAATCTGAGAGTCTGTGATAAACAGCTACCTCATAAAAATAGCTTTAAATAAGATGGTTACATTATAAAATAACTTTTAATAGACGTATGTACTAGTTCTTAATAGGCCTCATTTATAAAACCAAGATGATTTGCTTTACTAAACACGAATACTTAAATTGGAAATATATTTTTATTTTGTGACATTCTCGGTATCAATCAACCTCAATTTGTTAGTTTCTTAACACCATTTTGTTAGAATAATTTTAAAACTCCTCAAGTGGAAATCATCTTTTTTCAGCCTGAACTTTAATCTTGATCCAAAAGAAGGGAAAAAACTCTCAAAGACTAATTGGTATCACAAAATCAATTTTTATACTACAAGGATCAACTCTGGTCTAGTTAATATAGTTCAAAAGTGCATCATTGCTGTTATTTCTGTCAGATACAGTAATACTTCATTACATTTTTCAGTAATTACTTCCTAAAAAAATGCAATACAGGTAAATTTCGTCATCAATCTATTTTTACAGTTGTTTAGTTTTTAAATAAATTCTGACCCAACAACTAAGTGACCAGTAGAGTTATCACGTGCTGTCAGAACTGTTGTTTTGGTGAGATGGGAAATACCATCCTGAAAGGTTAAATGAAACATCATTAAAGTTCCTCCTTTATGAACTTGGTTTTACGTAGCTTATTTTTAGAATGCCTAAGTAGGTCTGAAAGCTATTTCCCACAAAATTGTCATGTGTTTTTTCACCTTTCCCCTTTCACATCTAATTCTTCTATTTATAGGTTTAATTATGCAGGATTTTTTTAAAGCAGAATTTGTTTAAAGCACAGGAGTTTTCATTATTTACTGCTGCTTTAAAATCTAGGTATGCTTTCCAGTAGGTACCTAAATATACAAATCAAGGGAACTGGATTTCTGCTAAAAAATACACAATCAAGGAGGAAACAAGGGGTGGAGGAGTTTTCTGAGCTAATAGTGGCTCTGGATATGGGCAGAAAACATCCTTACTAAGTGCTTTGCACTAATATTACTGGAAAACAAAGTAGAGTTTTCAATGTGACGTTCTTGGCAGAAAAAGAATACTCAGGATGTAAAAACTGTATCATTATTCCACTGATGCTTCTAATTTAGAGAGGATTTTTCATGCTTATAGGAACAACACATACAAATGTTTAAATGGGGAGAAGTAGCTAGAATCACTACTTCCTCTTTATAACACTTTAAAAAAAATCCTGGCTTTTTTGTTAATACTTGTCTGTAGTGATATTTTATTGATGTTTTTTTCTCTTGTATAATGCATGTTGAGTACTGCTTCTGGATCTTATGATTTCAGCAGAGCAACCAGAGTACTGATGTGGATATACTGGATGTATGATAGAGCTGTTTATCTCCTGTCCATTATCCTTTCAAGAGTGAGACCTTACTTTCTTTGTGGGTTTCTAATTAATGTGCTCTTCTGCATCTCCTCTGTTGTTTTAATTCTGTTCCTCCCACAAGGATTTTGTAATCAGTGACCATACATTGCTAACATCACCAACTTCTAGTTCCCTCTAGATTTGTGTGGTTTTATTCTGCTCAGATTTTTTTTCTCAAATCTCAGTGAGACCCTGCTCTTGATTGATAAGTAGAGGATTTCAGTCTGGGAGGGGAAATTCATTGGGCTTTGGTAATGCCGTCTGGGCTCAGAGGCCTAACATCATTCAGTGCATTCACTAAGTGTTTTGAATATGAGTTATGACTGCATATAATTTACATGAAATTATATCCATAACCACCTCCTTTAAGTCAGAATTAAAATGGGAAATACAGAAGCTGAAGTGATGGCTAATCACTGTTGAAAGTTAAATTACCTGAAACTGCTCAATGCTGAATGGGGAAAAAATAAAATAATTCAAAATTTGAAGTGTATTTTGTAGGTATTTCCAATATTTTTATAAAATGTGCCCTGTAAATTGCTCAAAGTTGTAGCAAAATTGGTCATCGTTACTGATGTATGTTAATCTGCCTTGGTTTGGCTGCACTTTGAGGTTATGCTGGCTCATATTCTCCACTGCATTCTATGAGCAGAGGCAATACAGAGCAAAAACAACCATCATTGAAGACAACTTTGTCCCTTGCACCTTACCAAGTGGGGACTTTGGTTTGAAACCGTGTCCTTTTGCAGGCCATAGAGACCCACCTGATCCGAAAGTCGAGCGGCGGGCTGACATACATCGCTGAGTGGAAGGGCGGACTGCTGGAGCACAAGATGGGCCATCTCACGTGTTTTGCCGGAGGCATGTTTGCCCTGGGGGCAGACGGAGCTCCCAGTGACAAGACAGGACATCACATCGAGCTGGGGGCTGAAATTGCCAAGACTTGCCATGAATCCTATGATCGCACACGTGAGTACCACGGGGCAGAGTCTGGCTGCACAGCTTGGCAGCCGCTGGTGTTTCTGCATCAAGCTGAATGGAAATTGTGGCATGGTGAGAACTGCGCATCCTTTCTGAACAAATGCTGCCTCGCTTTAAGAGTATCTTTTCATATGGCTGCTCTGTTTTATAAATAATTTCTGTGCACCTGAATCATATCTCCTCACTGTAGTAATTAACATGATAGCTTTTTTCACTATGCCAATTTCTGTATAGCTTAATACAAGTAAGAGAGGGACCCTGTTCATTTATGCATCAATATAGCTACTAATCATGTTTTATGCACAAAAGAATATTTTACACTCAGTTCTGTTGGTCCAATGCTGCAAACAGTAGAATTGCATGAAGAAAGTGGATTTCTGCGCATGGAATTTCTTGGATTTTATCATCTTCTTATAGAAATAACCCTGGCAGCATTTCAGGTCCCAGAGTGTATTTTTCAGTTTGATATAGAAAAGTAAATATACTCATTTTTTAGGCAAAATTTCACTTGTTGCTAGTTTCATGAAGACTTCCAGAACGCAAACTTCAGCATCGCTCTTCAAACTGTAATTGCCACTTAAGGTGTTGCTGAAGAACAGCTCTCTCCTACTCCAAATTATTTATAAAATATTAAAAACAGGAGGTGCTACAGCATCTTTCATAAGTTATATAGTTTTGGGCAACCTGGCTGTGTGCCACATAAAAGGCTAGTTTGATTTGGTAATTTGGTGGGTTTGATTTGGTCTGTTACATAATTTTAAACCTTTTTTCATGCCTCTATCTTAGTCTGTGCTTTTATATTGGCTAGGTATGAAACTGGGACCAGAAGCCTTCAGATTTGATGGTGGTGTTGAGGCCATTGCTACAAGACAAAATGAAAAATACTACATCCTACGACCCGAAGTCATAGAGACCTACATGTACATGTGGCGGCTCACTCACGATCCAAAGTACAGGGAGTGGGGATGGGAAGCTGTTGAGGTAATGTTCTATTAAATCCTAGTAATCTTGTGAAGAGTGATATCTGGATATTGTTCAGCAGTTGGAGAGTAAATATTTATTTTGAATCACCGATATCAATTCAAATTTCAAGAGATTCATTTGCTAAATAGATTAACTAACATCGTTTTGACAAAACCAAAATACTGCTGATATTGTGTAATAGAAAAGTACCTTGTGATTTCTCCTTCTTAAATACTTCTAGGATTATGGGTCACATTTGCATGTATTGTTCAAGAAACTGAGTGTTACTGCAAGTGAATGGAAAGTGCAAACGTGTCCGATTTGAGCCTTGGATATGGAAATAGGTTTTATGAAATATATTTTTAGTAACTGTATGAAGGTGATTTTAATTAAGGTGACAAAGGCCAGGGTGAAGGTCTAGATAGTACCAAACCTTTAAAAATCGTGTCCCTTTCAAGAAGCATAGGTTATTTGGACAAAACTCCCTAAATGATAGCACTCTCTTCTAGATTTAAATTTTTGTGTCCAACTGGCCTTTGAGCTTCAACCAGTCATGCTGAACCTAGCTATTTGTTTGTGTAACACAAGCCTTCCAAAAGGGCAGCTAGTCTGCACTGCAAAAATTGGCTTGCCAAGTCCATTCTTTCCCTTGTTCCAGCAGTTAATCACTATTACTGTTAAGGATTAGAGCATTTACATTTACCGTGTTTCATCCTCCAGGAATGGGTCCTTACTACACTTCTGGAGTTCACTTGAGTCCTCTTCTCACTGATGTTGCCTTTGCTAAATGGTCTGAGGTCTGATAGGAAATACAGGAAGCTGAAGAACATTATTTTTCTGGCTCTGTATACTTAAGAAAAATGAATTTAAAAAATCAGAACTCTCTGCAGTATTTTGTTCACAGTGACCACTCTTCTGCAGAGGTATTGCTTTCCAGGATTTCAAAAATGTCCTATTGGTCACTTTACCCAGCACCTCTTGCTTCTAGAAGTGTATGATTGCAACCTTGGAGGGGTTTACACCAGTAGTTACAGAAGGTTGCTCTACCCTAAGGATAGAACAAGTAGACTTGTGTCCTACAATTTCTCATTCCTGGGGGACCCTACTAGAGAGCTGTTACTGAGTTATGACCCTATAAACCCAACTCCCTCCACAGCAACCAAGATCTGTAAATATATTCAGTATTCTCTGTGTAGATACCAATCATATCAGAAATGTTGTGCAAATGCTGTTGAGCATTGTGAAAAAGGGTGTTTCAAGTTTGGTAATTAGATATCCTTGAGGAATGCAATATAAGGCAAAATCGGCTTTCCAAGAAAGAATAGTAGCATTAACTGTACTTATACTCTCAAACTTCTTGTCTGAATATTCACAGTTGTTCCATACCTGCAGTGAGCAATGTATTCAGCTAAGTGGAGTGTAGTTATGTAGGGCATTGTATTTGCCACCCTCAGGTGCTGGCTCTGTGGTCCTGAAACAATATGCTTCTGAGTTAATGATTCCAAAGCAATTGGGATTTTAAAACCTCTAATTTAGAGGGCTGTTCCCTTACTTTCTTCTTTGCTAACACCACCCATAGGCACACATTTTACTACTGGAATCTTCCCAGGCAGATTATAATTGGCATATTTACAATAGCAGTTTATGGAAGTCATCCCATCAGGCTTCAGCAATGCCAACTGTTCCTTCTCCAGGAGATGTTTTTCCTGACTCATTGTTACTGCCCACACTGATAACATTGTTATAAACAATTGAAATGTTTTCCTTATTATTATTCTTTACCCTGTTGGTTCAGTTTGTTTGTGTTTCTTTCAAATTGGTTCACTTGTTTACCACCTTCTCACTCCCCACGTGTTCCTTGTTTAACATTCTTGTGGTTACTCTCAATCTGGCTCTAGCACAGCCTGTGTGTGGGAGATGCAGCTGGTCCCATTCTGCCCGGGGCCCATCTTCCACTGTCCTCATGTGCAGTTGGGTTTTTCACAAAAACAAATCTCACAGCTTTCCAGAAGTTATACAGTCAGTTGTAGGTTTTAAATATTTTTTCCTTTTTTTTCTTCCTGTTCTCTCTTGCTGTTTATAGCCATACAGCTCTGCCTGATACAGTATTTTTTTGTTACAGCACATATCAAGCTAGCTTACCATAACTATTTCATAAATTCCGTTCCCTCTTGCTCCTTAATGTTGCCCCAAAGAGCGCCCTTTCTGTCCTTGGGGCAGTCCCCAGCCACTGAAGGTCATTGGTTTAATTACCAGCACCTCTTGCACAGAGAGGACCCTGAGACTGACTCAAGGAAAAAAAGGAAAGACCAGACCATTTGGGTTTTGCCCAAAAAAAGTTGGTTTTCAGGTGTTTCATGTCCATATTCAACTCATTACTCTAGCAATAAGAACTCACTAGGTTTGTTTCCCAGTGCCCTTGTCGTAGAAAAGGAGGCTGTTTTAGAGTCATGACTTCTAAACTCTGACAAGTCTATTAGGTCTTTCTCTAACTTTGTAGACTAAAAATATGCTATAGCCTCTCCTTTTTTCTTTGTGAATTCACTTTACCGCTTTGAGTCCAAGATAATTTTGTATGTACTTCAGCAGCTGGAGAAAATGCAGTTATGACCACCAGCAATATCCACTCTTACTGAGTCAGAAAGGTTTTATCAGCTTAGCTCATGAAAGCCTCCCTTTCTGCATTATAAATGTGGCACATATTTTAAATTCGTAGCACTTCCTTTGTTTTTCCCCTTTATGATAGTTTGAGACTGTCGGCCACTTTTCACTGTGCTTGATGTTTTCCATTACTGCGGCATAACTGATCCTAGCCACCCTCATTTTCTGAAAACTACCAATTTAAAACATGTTTGATTGTTTCTTCCTGCCCATCACTACCCCCTGTCACTGTGAGCATCACTGTACCCTGCAATTGCAGGAAAGGGCCAAAATCCCATCACTGCCATGATGGTTGATAACCAAGAGCCTTTTTATCCTCCTAATCCTGCAGGTGGATGTCCTGTTCCTGTAGTTAGGTGGAAGGTAGCTCTGAGGGGTGGGATGCTTCATATTTGCATCCAGTAGATACCACCAGAAAGCCAACACAGGGCAAGTTAACCCCTTAACTTACATCATAGCAGTGCCTTCAGGTACCTTTATGATGCCTTTGAACTCAGAGAAGGCTCTAGGTACGTTACAGCATATAAATGGTAAATGCAATTTGCTTTTATTTTACCTTGCCCTATTTAGAATGCAGGTATTTCCTTGCATAGTAGCCTTATCCTTCAAGTTCTGCTTCTGCTGTGCTTTGAAAAACATCATATTTTGTTTGACATTGAAAATCCAGACACAGATTCAGCATTTTGAATTCATTGCAGGTCGAAGTAGACAAGAGAGAAGGAATACCAGCCAGAGGAAATTACTTCTTTAAACTTAAGTATATTTGTCATTTAGTAAAAGTGTCCAGGAAAATTAAAGAACCTAAAGACGCATAAGAAAAGACAAATAGGCTGTTATATTTTAAAGTATCTCTTCTGGAGAAAAATCCCTTTTAAATATACAATAGGCAGCTTACTCTCCAGTGAAAACTAAGTAGAGCCTGACATGCAAGCTAAATGTGTGCAGACAGCTACAGGGACTCCAGAAAAATCAAGGACGTTTAGGATATCTACTCACAGCAAAACACAGATCTTAAAGAGTCTTTAGAGCAGGGGAAGGTGATGAATACCTCAGTAATTATTAGTGACTTTTAGTCCCATCTGTCATCAGAAAATACTTATTCTGCCTGGTTTTAAATATATCCTCTGCCTAGCTTTTTTCTTTGTATGTTCCGAAATGCAGCATTTTTCCCTAAGTAAAATCTACACATCCTGTACTCACTTCAGTGATAGTTGTAGTAACTTCAGACAGGGAGGAGCTAGTAATCTCCTGTCTCTCTCGGGGGTTGGATAAAGCCCCAGGTATTTCTGCCTGAAAGTTGTTGCTCCAATACCATCTCCACAGCAAACACCATTGTTCCACAGTAGTGTGGTCCTGAGTGAATGTAGCAATACACCATCCTTACTGTTGTTTTCACTGTAAGAAGTTATTTAGGGTTAAGTAGAATTTTCTGAATTTGTTTTTGAATAATGAGTTGCTTTAAATATAATCATCTTAGATTCTAACTCCCTCATTGTATCTTGCATGATACCAGAGAGTTATTGTAAAACAGAATAAGAAAAATTAAGAGGGTAAGAATACTTGTGGCCTTGTTAAATAGGCCAATTATAAATAAAAGAAGATGAATTAATATTTTTAATAAAGCAGTGATAAGATAACCAATATTCAAATAAGGTATTGGATAGCAGTATAATTAAAGAAGTTATGGCTCATACATAGGCATATGGGTAGCACCTTTCTAATGCAAACACCTGTCTAAGATAAAGAAAAGCAACCAAGTTTATTAAATTGTCTCACTGTATATTCCTTCTACACTTCCAGCATGTTTTTTGCCCTTTTATATACACTCTCCATCTGATCTTTTTTCTCCTTCAAAAATATATCTCCTTCAAAATATAGGACATTCCTATGGGCAGAAAAGAAATTGTATTTTTTAGGTGGCTCGTGTACTCTTTTTTATTGTGAAATAGGAATCAGTCATCTGTTTTACACCTTTTAACTGAATACAGAGTTTGGAAACTAGCTAGAGAAAAACACATTGTTATTGTTACAGCTGAATTGTGTTAAGTCCTGGCTTTCTGTCTACTCCTGTGTAACAGACAAAGCTTTTTCAAAGGGGTAGCAAAGAAAAATATGACTGCTGCAGAAAAGAAATTCAGTCAGAGCCCAGTATCAGTGGTTTCCTATTGAAAAATTGAATAATTGCAAAGAAAAGCCATACAACTTACACAGAAAATGGAGAGTTGCCTTTCGTTTTTTGAAGGAACTTGCAGGAGGTAAGGAAAAGACTGCTCTTTAGTATGGTGTTCAATTATGTCACAATCATTTTAAGTACTAAAATATGACCAGGAAAGCTATAGGTAACACAATTTCCAAAGGTGGAGAGGTTGGGAGAGAAAGGCTATTGTTACTCCTATTAAAGAGAGGAAATGTAGTGTAAGTGAAAATCTATATATCTTTAAATTCTTATACCCATATATCTTTCCTTCTGAAAGCTGGTTTGTGTTCACTTTTTATTAATTTATTATTTTGCTTCTCTTCCTAAAGGTAAAATTAGGCAGGTGTGCCTATGTCTTTTTTAAAAGAGTTTTCTATCTAGACCTTTACCAAGTTTTCATCTCTTTATCAACAAGCTTGTGGCAATTGTTTTTGGCTAGGTTTATTGTCAAACAAAGAAAAACTGACAAATGTTTCATTTTGTTAATCCCACTGATTTGTGTGTTTTCTTCCCTGCTTCAGGCACTGGAAAAACACTGCAGAGTAGACGGTGGCTATTCTGGCATTAGAGATGTTTATAACAATCATGAAAGCCATGATGATGTGCAGCAAAGTTTCTTCCTTTCAGAGACACTCAAGTAAGTTAAGAAAGTTGGCTTTCATTGCTGTGAAGTAGCTCTCAATATTATCTTTACAAATAAGTGTTTATCATTAGTACCCTTGACACTCACATAAAATCTGAGTGAAATAGCAGAGCTTTTCTTAGGTGACAAGAAACAAGATTGTGGGGGTTTTTTCCAATCTATGTCAATAAACTAAATTCCCTGACATCTGGAAATTATCTTTACTTCTGAGAAAGGTACTTGATAGTCTGAGAAATTGCACCTCCTATCTTTGATAGGATCTAATTATATGTGCCAGCACTAATGAAACAAATTGACTAGACGGAGAACTTATCATGTTTATATTATGCACTTTTCATTTTAAAATTATAGACAAAGAAGAAGTCAACTTCCATGGAAAGCTTGCAGGGCCTCTTACGAGAGAAAACCATAAGCTTTCATTTTTTTTGCTTATGTTTATCTATCATCATCTCCTAAATTTTTAATGATAAAGTTTTGTCTTTGTCTCTTCATTGCTGAGGGTTTTTTTGCTGTGCAAGAAAAAATCAGTCATGCCATCTCAACAGGAAGTTTACTACTCAAGTAAATGAAATATGAATTATTACATTCCCTGATGTGGTCTCATTCCCTTCTTTTTTTCTTGCCAGGTACCTGTATTTGCTGTTTTCTGAAGATGATCTTCTTCCATTTGATCACTGGGTCTTCAATACAGAGGCTCATCCTCTCCCTGTTCTTCACAAAGATGATGAGAATAAAGAAGAAAACCAGAAATAGATGAAGATTAATTTATACTTTGTTTCATTCCTTACATTCCTTTCCAGGACTTGGGCACGTGATTGGGTTTTAAATTCCTGAGTTAAATTTTGAAATCAAGTATTTTGCAGTCCGTTTTATTTAACAGTAAATATTTATGAATGGACCCAATTAATTATGATAAAACCTCGATCTTTTAATCCAGATGAATAACTTTTTAGAAATTAAATAGGATATCTCTCCAGATTCTGTTAGGCTGCAGTGTCATTTTGGCCAAAAAGAGCGGAGAGTCTGCATGTTACGTGTTTCCTGTTACGCTTTTAATTTGACTGCAAAATCATTTTCTCCTCTGTGAGGAGATGTATGCTTTAAGCTGTAATATTTTGCCATGTTGCAAAAAGCCATATTGAATTAAGTATAAAGAGCTTTTTCCTTTTTTTTTTTTTTTTTTCTTTTTCTATGTTAATTTGTTTTGTGTGTCATCCAGGACAAATCTTGTGACTGTGACAGCCTCTTCTTATGCGGGTCTATCATTACTTGGTTAAGTATCTGATGTATTTCATTGTCAGTGGAGTCTACATAGGGGTATTTTCATCTCATGCAGACACAACTCTGAAACTGCAGTATAAGTTGAAGTTAGATTAAACTAGTTTCTGTGGATTTAGCACATTAGTTAGCAGACCTTAGTTTTTCAGGTTTTAATTAGAATATTGTAATAGAATAAATTGTTTCCTCCCTTTCCTAAGTGGTGTTATTCTCATGTCCTTAGTCAAGCTACTATGGAGCAAAAGAAGGTAGTCATTTCATATTAAGAAAGGGAGCATTAACCTTCTTTATGTATTTAATCCAGTAACTTTCATTTGGTTTGTTGACAAAAAAATACTCAACTACATTTTCCTGGAAGATGAGAATTGTAGCAGACACAATTTGTTTGTTTTTCTGTTACTTTTGCAAAGATCTAGGTAGGCTCAGAGGTGACACCAGACACCAGACACCAGATAGTTGTCACAAAGCAATATGTATCTGTATGAATAAAGGTAGAAGTTCAGATGCCTTGAAGAAAACCTGCCTTCTTAAAAGAAGTTGTTCGGAGAGGAAGTTATCCTGCGTTGAACTAAAACTTTCTGACAACACTGTCTTGTCTTAAGTAACAGAAATGCAATGTGCTCAAAAATATTCCCTAGAGTAGAGGCCTGACTTACTAAGAAAGGTAACAGCTTTGCCAAAAATGTTTTGCTTTGTGGCATCACCAAAGGGAAAAAGAAATGAGGCATGATTAATTCTTGTTTCTACTTGGTTTGAAATGGTTTACATGATTTTTAAGTCTACTTGTGTTTTCATTTAATGATGGGATGACTTCCATACATTTCAGGTAGGAAACACCTGGCTTCCCATTCTGAGAAAGAGCATTATTCACTGATTGGACTGCAGCGAAGCAGATCTGGTTCTGACCAGTGACCTTCTTGAATGGTATTTAGTAAGATAGCTCACATGTCCAGCATTGCTAATCACAGCTGAGGGAACACATTTGCTTAGGCTTTACAGAGCACATTTTTTCTATACTGATAGAGGTCTGCAGTGGAGGTTTTGTTAGGTAGAAGCCAAAAATAACTAATTACATTTTTATATATAGCAGCTGGAAGCTGACCCGTGGAGTTTCTAAAGACAGCAGTGCCTGTCTGCCTCCCCTGCAGACACAGGAGATGGTGTGTGCCACGTGAGCTGCCAAAGACATTGGTGTGGGGGCAAGGCAAGGATCTGCTGATCCTCCAGCACTGTGAGAATGGATAGAAATGGACCTGCAGATAAAGCCAGCTTACGTGGAGCCAGCACAGCAGCTCAAAACTTTTTGCTTTAATGGCTTTTCTATTATTGTTTTCCTTTTTAAAGTATGGATTCCCTCATGTCACAGCAGGTTTCTGAAAGCAACGAAACAGGATGAGGTCTTGGCTCTCTCTTCTGTTGAAAAGCAGAAATTCTGTTGATTTTGATTCTCCAGAATTTGTATCATTGGAGGACTATACTTCATTGTCTTTTTTTATAAACTGTATTTATACGGGAGATTCCCACCCCCCTCCCCAAAGTACCACGAAGAAACTATAGCAGTGGAATAAAACCAAAAATATTCTTCCCTTTTTAACAAGTAACAGTAATTACTTCTTTCTTAGTTAGGTTTATTGGATCACCTGCTGCTGCTGCCTCCCACCTGCACATGCTGCTTTAGACCTCATCTCACTTAAGTAACTACAAAAGCTCAGACAGGGCCAGTCTTTGAGAAGTGTGTTTTGTAAGCCTCTTTCTACATGGTTTTCCTAACCAGGGATTGCTTCTCCCAGCTGTCTGTAGTGATCTTGCTGGCACTTAGTGAGCTGAAGGGAAGAGCAGAGACGCAGACAACTCTTCTCCATGTTTCAAAAAGCAGGCTCCAATCACACAGCTCTGTATGCATTGGGTCTTACATACTCCAGTATAAGCATCATGGCTGTTTCCTTGTGATACAGACATTTCATATGAATTTTTCTTAGTGTGGGAGTTAGGATGATTTGAAAGAGCACAAATTTGATGTGACTGGTATTGGTATTCAGGTTGTATGTACAAACTGCACTATACTGTACTTTTTGTAAACTAATGTAAGTAGACGAGAAGATTGTACAACATGTAGATCTGCCAACTGTAAGAAAAAAAACTTTTCATAAGCTGAGAGAATATCGATTTTTCTTTTTTTTTTTTTTTTAAATAACCCCAAAACACCAAAGTTAGAGCAATCATTTTGAAACAGTCCATATTTACCACTGCTTGTTAGATCAGTAAGGTAGCATTCATTTTAGTCCCCATTCACTAACTAACTTCATTGAAGTGGCTAGTGATGGAGACTTTGTGTTCCCATTCCTTCATAAGAGCAAAAGAAATTGTTGGGGGGGGAGAAGACAAGGACATGGACACATTATCTTTGCATAAAATCACTGCCCACACTTTTTCCATTTCCTTGTAGCATAATAATGCATTTAAATCTGCATATGTTGAGTCCCAAGAGGTAGATCACCTTAAATGGTACCCACATTGTTTCACAGGGAAAAAGAATTTTTTTTTTAATTGTGTGAAAAGTATTGCATACGTGTTGGTTGTACACAGATTTTTGCTATGCCCAATGACTCACTGTTTCTATGGTGACTTCATACATATCCATTTCTATCATGTATTTAAATTGGTTTTGATTTGTACATATTCCATTTAGACTTTTCATCTTTATATAAACTGAAATTATGGAATACATAATAGATCAAGATGCTTAATTTTTAAGAACTTATATTTGTAAAAATTTCTCTATTGTGAATAAAGTCTTTTAATATATCTGTTCAACTGGTTATGGTTTTTCTTAAGTGTGTTGCAGAAGTAACTACAGGAATCTGCTGCATATTCTGGTTTGGCTGCTGTACTCACAAATTTTTGTCAGTACTCTCTGTACTTGTTAAGATGCTATTCTTAATTAATGTCAGTGTATAAGATTTCTACCACTGAAATAAGTTTCTAGGAATTCTTGTCAGTAAAACTCACCGTACCAGATGTATTTTGGTAGAAAGTGAGCCTGCTAATGAAAAGCAGGAAGCTGGGAAGCGGGAGGTGGCAGGCAATAAGCACAGTGAAGGTCAGTCACTACAATTCTTGTTCTGCACAATACAAGTGGGCAAAGCTAAATGCCATTTAGGAGCAAACAGCGCAGTGGAGATGACAAGGCTGTCACAGTGCCCAGCGTTACATGACCATGTAATGAAATCCTGTCGTTAGCCCATGCTCCAGAGGAGAGGGAAACAGTTGTCATAGGAACTGTAACTATATTTTGTTTCAGAAGGACATTAAGATTGCCAATCTAAATATTGAAATAACAGCTACACCTCCTGGATAACCTTGTTTCCTCTGTTTAGTAGAAAGCCTCATCCCAAGATGATACTGAAATAAACTGCTGTGGTTTTACAGAACTGTCTCAGTAGTATCAATTTCTGTCAAAGGACTTACTCATTAGACCTGCTTAAATCATTTTTGAGGGTAGCTCAGATTTTTTTCAGCAGGTGGGGGTGTGCAGCTGCACAGTGCAGTCCTTGGGGCAGTCAGCAGACAGTGCCCTCCTGCAGCTGGCTCCAGGATGAGACAAACCGCTCCTCAACAAGGCAAACATGAACTAATGCAGACCTTTCTGCAGATTCTGATTCAGAAGAGATGTGAATGCAAGCTTGGGTTAGAATTTCGACCAGTTCAGTCTCCTTAATTGGATGCTTGGTGTGGTTTGTTTTCTGCAGGGGAAAAGGAGCTAGGACTGAGTTGACACTCCAGACAAAGGCTTTGCCCCATCTGCATCGCCCTATGGCCTTGCTCTGTCACAAGAGGAACTCAGTGCTCCCATGGCGGCGTCTGCTATGGACACAGCCCTTCATCTGATCCGTCTTAATCTTGGGATTAGTCTGTCCTGGTTGATCTCAAATGCAGGAGGGGAGATTACACATCAAAAAGCAAACTGCCAAACCCAGGAAATGGTCACTAAGGCTCAGAGTTCCGCTCTGAATACTGCAAGAAGAGATCAGCCACAGGGTTTTGCTCCCTCCTGGGTTTATGCATTCATACATGGCACAGAGGGGTGGATGGAGCAAGTCCCACAGCTGCAGAATCCAGCTAGAGCACAGCCTGCTGTTAGCAGGCTGTGCTTATTCAAAAGCCAGCACTGTGACCCTCAGGTATCTGCTCCTCTGTCTGCCCCAGCTCTCACTCACCCTGTAATTCACCATAATAAACACTCCCACTGGAAGCCTCTCAAACTTTCACATGCTCTGTGCACACTTTGTGGCCAAATTGTGGAAGGTTGTTTGCCTTTTACCATTCCTGTACTGACATTTTACAGGTCCTCTCTCATTATTAATATTTTATCCCTTCAATTGTGTGCTGCTTTCACACCATCAATCAAAGTAGCTCAGAGCTATCATTAGTCTTGAGCACCTCAAGTAAAAGAAAAAATCCAATTGGCAGTGTGACTTTAATGTACTGTAACATTCTTGTCCAGAAAAAATAGTATTGTCCACATCTGACTTTAATCCTAAACCTGAACATTTCTCACAAAAAAGCAAGAGAACATGCAGACTCTATTTGTGTTTTATACTAAGATATATTTACAGATCTAAGCAAACTTTACAACTATCCACTTCTGCCATAGGATTTGATAGATTGTAATAAAGCTCTCAGTATCTAATTCTCATTTCTTTCTCTTTCAAAGCAAGAAACAAGGAGGAAACAGTGTCACACTGAAGTATATGATGATTTTCCAATAGAAGATTAATTGGCTGGTCACCGTTGCAACTTGCTTGGGCAATCCTCCATCTTTATATCCATGGTATCACCAAAATGGGCTAACAGGGAAAAAATTCTTGCATCAATGAACATTATTTTTTCTAAAAATAACTTCTACAGCAAGAAAGCCAGCTCCATGTAAGTCAGTGGCAAAATTGTTTATTTTAGTGAAGTCAATTTTTCACTCAGAGAAAACAATTTCATGGAATTTTACATGGAGACTTATGAAGTGCATACAGCCTAAGGAATGCTTGAGGAAAAGGCAGCAGTCATGCTATGTTTCTCATTTCCTTCTTTTATTTTTTAATATCCTACAGATTATCTGTTTCTCAAATATGGTTATTTTAGACAATAAACACCATGCCTGAATTTATTCTCACAGAGCAAACTCTCCATTTTCTTATCATTCAGAGCTGTTTTTCCTGGTGAAAACAAATCAGTGACTTAGATTCAGCTGATGCTTGGCTTCTTTAATTAAAGTGTGCATGTCTTAACATGAATAACTTCAACAAAATTTAAAGCTTTCTTTATCATTATAAATGTTTTAATATATCACATATATATCACTCTGTTTCTGACACTGGCTGCCAATACACGTAAAGCCAAACCTCCAGCTTTCATAATATGCATACAAAATCCTGCAGCCTTTTTCCATTTCTCAGCAAAAATTTAACAGCCAGACACAGTAGCAAGTTCCCATTTTGTGGGACTCCATTAATTTTATGAAATATGCTGCAGATCACTTACAAGCATCAAATTAATACTATATGTTAAAATAGAAGTGCACTTGTCAAATAAGAGACCGTTTTGAGATGCATTATTAATAACAACCATTCATACTCTATAGTGCCATAAAGGTAAAGCAAGTTATGTAGACACATTCTCTTCCTGAAAATTTTTACAATAGGAGATAAGATAAATCTAAGTCACTGGGCAATGATTCAAACATGAAAAGGGTATAGGGAGATCAGCAGTGAAAAGAGTAAGGCAGAAGGGGTCACTGAAAGCATTGCTTTGAAGGGAAGACAGTGAAGAAACAATGACATAACTTATGAACAGGATCTGCTACACCAGGCAAGGTGATCTGTGAGAACAGTGAGGTACTTCAGAATGGAGGAGGAGAAGGAATCAGAGATAATGGGTGTGTTTCACAAACTGGGCACTTCAAAAGAATCATCTTCAGGCAGGCCAAGAATTGAAAAAAATGGCACCTCCTTTCCAGCACTGAGTCTCACAGAGCAGACATGCTAGCAGTGGGAAGCTTTAGTGTGCCTGCCCTGTATCTGTAGGGGCACTGAGTTTTGAAACCACACCTAGGAGTCAGCCATTAAAAACATCTACTACAACCAGAAATAAAAAAAATTAAAAATCATTCCCCAAATATGACCATGCTCTGCAAGATGGCCTCCTGTCCTCTCACATCTCCAAAATTCCCCTTCCTCATCATGGTGTATCCATGATCTCCGTGCTTCCCCATGGCACAGAAGGCTGATGGATAGCTGAACACCTGCCTGCCCATGGGAAGCAGTGAATTAATTCCTGGTTTTGCTTGGCTTATGTGTGCAGCTTTTGCTTTCCCTATTAAAGTGTCTTTATCTCAATCCATGCATTTTCTGGCTTTTACTCTTCCAGTTCTCTTCCTGATCCTGCTGGTGGGAGAATGAGGGAGAGGCTGCCTGGGGTTAAACCACAACAGCAGGAAATTTGCAATTATTTGTTCACAGCTTTCCTTTCCTGGCTTATTAAAGCTCTCTCCTTAGCTTCTACACTTCACATTCACTTGAACCCCTCACTGGATTTGTCCTTTTGCTGGGAGGTAGGAATCTAGAGGCATTCTTCAAGTAAATCACCTAGAGATGCACACAGACCTTTAAAGGTTAGGAGAGATGGAGATTTCCCTGAACTCACACAGCTCTGTCCTGCCTACACAGACCTCCAGCATTTGTACAGCTTCCTAAATTTGAATTGGCTTTTTTAAAATTCTGGTGGCAAATCCCAGCCCAGGCTGCAAAGCACAAGGATTAGCACTCAGGCTCGAGCGATCACTGGGGACTTCAGCAAGTCCCAGGCTGAAGCTGTTTGTGGTGTTTAGCCAAGAGCCCCGAATTGTTGTAAACAGAATTTGCAGATCTGCAGTGTGATGAGCTGATTCAAAGCCCAGAAGTGGCATTTGTGGTAGTACTGACACAACAGCATCTTCGCAGTAATTTAGGGGAATGTTATAAAGAGGCGCAAAGTGTCTTACTGTCTCCAGTTACCAGCCATAATGGGTAAATAATTCATTAAGAAAGGACAGCCTGCACATCATCACCACTCAGAGGAACCAGAAAACCCTCAAAAATGAAAAGAGAAACATAATCATTGTATTAATTACTGATAATGTAAGGTTTAGTAACTCCACATTGTAATAACCCAGCTTCAAAAGGACTGATGCAAACACTTCTTAGGAAGCAAAACACCAGTAGAAATGAGCCAGTCTCCTTGCTTAGCTTTCTTAAGAGACTAAAAATGCTGAAAGTAACCAGGTTAGGAAAAAACAGACATTTTATGGGGTTTCATCCATTCCCACCAATAAACAAACATTACCCACACTGCCAGAACCAATGCATTTTTGCTACTCCCACAGATTTTTATAAAGCACCTGCCTGAACCTTTGAAAGCCAGGGGCCATCTGAGCCCATCCACCCAATCCAGAATGCTCTCTTGCATTCAAAAATGAAACACTCACCACCAGCTGTCCTTCTTCTCCACAGTGGCAGAACAAGGTGCTCCAAAGTTAGCTATACAACATCTTTAGCTCTTTCATGCCGTTTTTGGGGTCTTTTTGTTCATTTGTTTTTTGGGGTTTTTTTTACATCCACCTCATCCTTGCCCAAGTCCCTGTCTCATTTCAGGCCATCTCTAGACCTTGAGATGGAGCTGCTGTTCAGCCCACACCACAGAGCAGCCCTGACCATTCTTTAACCCAGGAACTTTTCACAACATTTTCACTAGTAACAAGTGGAAATTTTTTTTCTTGCCTAGATTTATTCAGTCTCCTTTTTGCTTTGTGTTTTTAGTAGGGAAGCCCTGGAAGGAAGTTCGCAGGCACATTTCATTTGTGCCTTCAGTCCAGTTTGTTTGTCCAATGAGGTAGGTACCTTATAAGATGATGTACTTCATCTGAGTCTCATAATGCCTACTCCCACCGGCTCTAATCTTTTTATCTTATTATTATATAACTTTAAAACCAAAAGATATTTGCTTTTCTTTCAGGATTACTTTCCCCTGTGTTCCCAGGAAAGATGTGAAGACTGAATGAAATACACTTATGGAGCAAATATATCAGCCACAGAAGATGAAGAGGAAATGCCCTTATTCAAACATGGCAGCAGAGCAGCACCACACTAGAGTTCTATTTTCTGGTGCCTCACTTGGGGAGAACAAATCCCTCTACAAACTAGCCAAGAATTTGATCTGTATTTACAGGAGGCCTCATGTACAGCAGGCACACAAAATGACTCAGCTGAGGTTAGGGAGCCAGGCAGTCAAACCCCCTCAGCACAGCTGCCAATTCTCAACTCCACTCAGCTTTCCAGCTGCTAAACAATAATCTTTTTCCCATCCCCATGTAAGACATCAGCCAATTTTACTTTTATGAGACTAAATTACCTCTATTCATCTCCTGTCACGGTAAATGAGTTACTAGTGAACTCTCTCATTTCTCAAAATTTTATTCACAAATGTCTTTATAATTCCGTTTACCTGTACATGAAGAGATACATGCTGTTTGTACAAGAATAAATCAGGTATGATTTACTTTGCATTAAGTTGCTGTTTCCTTCACTGCCAGAGAAGAGACAAGTGTAAGTACTAAAAGCAAACAAAGTTTTTTTAAAAATTAGAAGCAGAAAGATTATGGCTAATATGCCTTTAATGGGAAAAGGTTTCAGTAGTCAGACTCAAGGAGATATCACCATGAAGTAACAAGCACAGCACAGGTCTCTCAACATGTGGGAGCTGACTCAGGGCACCTCCTGCATCTTTTCTTTGCATTTCCTGTGAGGGAAGGGGGAAAAGGCACACACCGTACAGATTGCTCCAGGAGCAGTTGAGTGCAGTCAGGAGTCTGCAGCACGAGAGTGTAAGAATAACTGTAAATAAATTGGTACAAAGATGTACTCAAAGGGATACCAGGAGATACTTGTCTTCATCTTTCACTATGCACAATGAGACAGGGCAGCATGGAAATGATCACGGCCTGACAACACTCCTGGAAAAATGTTAGATTTCTAACTATAATCCATTTCTAAATGGTCATTTAGTCTGCCCATGATAGTCTGTACCTCTCCAAGGGCTTTCTCACCGCTCAGATTGATTTCAGACAAGTTTTTCTCCAGAGATGAAGTACTACAGTCCCACTAACAATTGCACACCATAAAAATACATCATTAAGGAGAAGGAGAGGGGATTTATGACAGCTTTTGATCCCATCAAATGCGGTGGTGGTGGAAAATAAGTCGGGAATATGGAGCTGCTCCTTTTATGAAAAACAGGAACCTCAAAATCAGACATCAGTAACTCATGGCAGCACTGCTGGCTGCTCTCAGCAAGAGGGACATCAGGGAGCAGTGGGGAGGCAGCTGCACCCCAGCAGGAGCTGCAGCACTTTGGAGGCAGCAGCAAGGGAACTTAGCAGGTTGTGCAGGGCAAGGTCAGGTCTGTAAGGAAGAACCTTTGAGCAAAAAATCTTCTTCAAGCCAAAGAGAACAAGGAGCTCCTTAGGATCTATACCTGCAACCAAGTTATTTTTCTCATGTGGGAATGCCCAAAATGTGCCAGGTCCTTCTCCTAGCCTGAGGAGACTCCCTCCATTGACAGTTTATAATTTAACAAAATGAAAATGAAATCTTAATTACCAAATAAGAATCTCTTATGCCTACAAAATTTTTTTGTTTGTTTGTTTCCTCAGTCTTGTGACATTTTTCTGGCTTTTTTTTACCTCTTTTGGTAATTTGGAACTTGTAGTCACATCAGCATTTCTGTAGCCAAAAGTTTTTAAAAATCCTTGTAAGAACCCTATAAAGAAGATGAAGACTTAACAAATTTTTCTCCTTCACTAAACAGAAATAAGCAAGGCCCTGGGAGTTGTTTGGCTTCTAGTTTTATTTAAGGGCAGGTAAGAGAGGAAGAAAAGGATCTTTTACTAAAAAGTAAGTTCTACTACGGTTCAATGGATTTTGAATTCCCAAGTTTTTAATTAAAACATGGATCAAAGAAAGAATGAATGCCAATTGGAAAGCCTGCATTCATCTGAAAACAGAGACTAATCAGTCCAGAGCTTTCCAAACCCATCATATTCAGCAGCCCCACAAGGGATGGAGAGGAGCAGCACAGACCTGCTCAGCCAGCTGGGCTGTCAAGTGGCTTTTATTTCCCTGTGCGAGAGAGCAGGAAAGGTGTTGAGCAGACAGATGATGAAAAGATGGGGGGAGGAGGGCAGAACATCAGAGGAAACAGATTCATAAGAATAATTTAATTTAGAACATAAAATTAATCCAACAAAATAGAGGAACAGATGCGAAGGGATTTGAAACTCCTTCTTGGATCATATCCCCTTAACTTTACTATACTCACAATCTGAATGGGAACTTATTTATTAATAATATTGAAACCATATTAATTAAGCAATAAAATACTCCAGACAGCTTATTGTTAGGATTATTTACATACTGTGTGTGTTAAAGGGGGAGGAGGAGAAATTAGTGGCTCCATCCTGAGAGGTGACTAAACGCTAGAGGAAACAATTCCAGGCTTTTTATAGCATGAAGGATTCCTCTTTGCTGTTGGAGCACTTGCCACAGACAGTTTTTCAAAGGACTCTGCTAATTAAGATATGTACTCATACAAGCAAATATTTGGCTATCTCGGTGCTGCTGTTATCTCCCCTGTGAAGCTGAGAAAACCAAGGCAAACAGAGGAATAAGGAGATCTGAAACACTTCCCATCTCTGACCCCACTAAGGAGGCTGAGCCAGGCATCTGCACCAGCCAAGAAGTGATCAGTGCAGTGAGGACAGACAGACACAAATCTGGATGAGCCCTCTGGAGAGCCTGCCAAGCAGAGGATGTGCCACTCTTCACAATGCCATATGGGATGGGCAGTCTTGGGCAGCAAGCTGCAGATCCTGAGGGCATTGGTTTTGCCTCCAAAGCAGCACAAGAGAGGGCACATCACTGAATTCCTCAGCTGGCCAGGCCTGCCTGTTAGGACAGAGCTGTGGAGTGCAGGACACGGATGAATTTTGTCTATACAAGCACACTTGACAAGTAGAAATTAAGAGCAGGAAAGAGGGGAGGGGGTTCATCAACAGGTACTCACCCGAGTACTTGGGACAGCAGAGGCAATAGGAGAGTCATTTTCTCTCTCCACAAAAAGAGCTCTCTTTGTAATCATTTCACTATCTTCAAGTTTAGCAGAAGTGGTTCCATGATCTCTTCCAGAAGGAAAGAAATGAGCTTTGCTTCCCTTGAAGCTGGAGTCACAACTAAGGGACACTGCAGATCTCCCAAGCACTGACCAAACATGGGTCAGGCCCTCATGCCTCTGTAATTTACTGAGACAGCTGCATCTGTGCTCCAGGTGCCTTCACTATTTCCTAACTGTTTTCCTTTGGAGGAGGATGAACCATTACCACCTGGGCCTTTCTTCATAGTTTTAGGCTTCCTAATCCTGTGTACCAGCCAGTCCCTGCAGAGCAGTGAGGAACTGATGCCTGAGCAAGTACAGCTGAGAGGAAGCTGGAACCTAAAGTTTCTCTGGCCCGGGCTCAGTGTCTGTGACCAGCGTCAGCAGAATGGTGCTTGAGAGGGTAGAAGATTGATAAAAGCAGCTCGTACGAAGAAGACCCAGTCATGCTGGGAGCCCTCCACATACATTATGGTAGTTGGGAGTGTAGGTTTCATCATTGCTGTGGACAAACTGTTACTTTCTCTGTTGTAAAGTTTATACACATCTTTGCTCTTGGAAGAGAATACTATTTTATCGATTTCCCTTCAAAGACTGCTTGAAGGAAGGAGACTTTGAAGCATTGGTAAGAAAAAAACACTTTCAGCCACCAGGGTGACACTACGGTAAGGTGCTGCAGTTACTCTACCTTTGGATACAGCCGCTCAAGATCTTCCCCTCAATCACTTTCAAGGATGGTGTTTTTCCCCCCATCCAAAATATTTATATTGAAAACTGTATTCTACCTTGCCCTCATGTAAGTATCTTGTCTATACGTGCAGTCACAGAGGGAAGTCTGATAGTCAGATTGCTGCACTGGAGCCCAGAAAGCCAATGCTCCGTCACTCACAAAAGAGACAACACTGAGGAATAAGTAGAAGAGTTTCTCTCAGAGCAGGAGATTACTGATCTAACCCAGTTACCTGGGAGGCCCATGTCTGAAATGCTACTTTAAATTGTGTCATTACACAGTAAGGAATTAGCATTATTCATTGTGTCTAACCTAACCTCATTACAGCTTCCGCTGGGAATAATTATTTCAAAACATTTCTTGCTCTTCAGAACCTAAGGGCACAATTATTGAGTCTTCCTGAACTTGGCTCAAATGACTTCTCTAAATTCTAGGGAGCAGCTCTGGCTCCCAGCACAAACTGAACCTGCCTAAGAACTAATCTTATTTGCAGCAAAGAACCACAGACAGCTGCATGATACATTCCCCTGCCTGCCTGGCCCCCACCATCACATCACAGCCTGTGGCTGTGTCACTCATGTTCCTTTCCATCCCAAAGATGCATTTTCCCAGGTGGAAGATCCCACCTTTCAAGTCAGG
Organism: Acanthiza pusilla; assembly: GCA_036630365.1. Lineage (NCBI taxonomy): Eukaryota > Metazoa > Chordata > Aves > Passeriformes > Acanthizidae > Acanthiza > Acanthiza pusilla. The sequence goes on from JAXCHO010000023.1 coordinate 30,262,385, forward strand.
ACAATGTTACTGCTACTGAACAGTTACAAAGCAAACCTGCCAAAAAATCAGGTGTTTTCCTACTTTGTGCAATCCTTCCCTGCAGAAAGGGAAGGGTAATGAAATGTGGGTCATCAAATACAATTTGCAACTTATGTATGTTTTGGGGAAACGCCTCACACACCCCCCATCCAGCTTCTGGCAGACAAAGCTTTTCTAAAACAATGGCTCACAGGGAGGACAAAACTTTATTTGCAGAAAATGAGCCATTGCAAATATTTCTTTCAACATCTTGTCTGATTTGTAAGGATCAGAGTGTAACTATTAAGAAACATGAGGTCAGCAAAAAAACTGCATAAAATTCTGGCAATAAAGTTAGCACAGTTGCATGAGATTATCAAATTGCAGTTTAAAGGTGTAACTAGAAATGAGCATTCAGTAATATTTCAGATTCTTTTCATAAAGATAAAGAACAATGAAAATGAAAATGTGTGCTGTGACTTCTATCAATCAGGTCTTGCCTTGTCTAATACCATTTTCTTTTTTATGTATAAATTAGTTTGTTCAGATCTAACCTTTGTCCTTTCAAGGATTTTTAATGTCTTTTTAAATAGATCTAAAGAGCTGCCATGCAAAAAGAGTTGAGGTGGAAGATATTCTCCTCTGGTGTTTTAAATTCAGATGTTCTGTCTGCTGAAAAAAGGCACATTGTATCTTCAGCTCAGGAATATTCTTTTTGCATTGTTCTGATCTAAAATTACGATCAGTACAAAACAGGTATAAACATTGGTCCTGTTTCCCAGTAAGCTACTTAAGACTTCTGGAGACAGTTCAGAATTGAAATAGCCTCTCCTGAAATTAGCAGACATAAAATTATTTTGTCTGCACAAATAGACAGATTGTGATGCATTTCCTGATTAGCCGAAGGTGCCCAGCAAGACAAGATTAAGTAAACCAGCAGATGTAAAAGCAAGACATAAAATCTCATCTAAGGGAACTGCAGAAGTGCTAAACAAAATGAATGGGGATAAAGGCATTTGTAAAAGTGGCCCAGTGTTTTTCTGTATGTTTCTTCATTTTCAAAGAAGCTCTTATTATAGCACAAGTCATAAATAAATTATATTTTGCTTTCATAGAGTTCCAGTAACCATCATTTGGTAGTTAGGTTTGTTATCTCAGATTTACAGGGATTTCAGGATGCAACATTACTGTATTACACAGGTCCAAATCACTTCACCAATTTGTAACAGTATAAATAAGAACAATAAGAGCACTAAAAACAATATAATCACACCAGCAATTTTCAACAACACAAAACTTTTGTGTTTGAGGTTTGACCGGTATGCTCCAGAAACTTTGGTCTGCTGTTTGAAAGCTGACCTCTCATTCAAAACATGTGAGACAAAGACTATTTCTGTTAATGAAGGAAATGGGCAAGGCTTCCTTTCAATGCTCTGCTAACTTCTTTTAAGAAAAGATAAATTCTGACACTCATTTAGGAAACCTTTTATTAGTACTAAGAACTCTGAATGGTCCTTCAGTAATTCTACTTATTGTTTTCATCGAAGAACAGAGTGTTCAAGATTAACATTTTCAACATATCAAAATTCTTACAGCATGGTATATATATTTATACCAACTGCCCAGCACCTTCATTTCACGTAACTGGGAATGTGAGAGAGGAATAAAGGTTGTACGAGTTTTTCAGTGAGGTACATAGATCTGGTTTTAGGGGGCTTAGAGGCTGGCGGGTTTGGGGTTGGCTTAGCCCTGCACTCAGCACTGTAAACTTCCAACATGGTCCAGTAGCACATTGGGCGCTTCATTATCTCCATTTCTCCAATGAGAGAAAATGCAAAATGAAGCATTTTAGGGCTCCTGGAAGCATGCCTCCTTCTACAAATGTAGTTCATTCCTCACTGCTATGATTTGTACCAGAATTCTTCATTCTGCCCTCAGTCTGGATCGGGTTATAACATCAGTACCACAGTTTCTTGCTTATCTTCCTTACGCTAAGAAATGTCCTGTTAGTTGCTGTCAGGACAATCAGCAAGAGCATCAGTTAGAGCATTTAATAAGCTAAAGATCAGTGGGTGATCTCTGAGGCAAGGATTTCCCTGCACACATGCACTACAAACACAACTTGTGGCTCTAAACTTCACTGCATAAGCTTAAATCAAGCAATAACATACAGCTTAAAACACATTGAGCAAACAGAAGTTACTTTTGCCCTGTTATGAAGCAAAACAAAAAGAATTACGTACATTTAATTAGAAGCAATTGTGTGTGGAATGTTTTACACCCACTGAGCACAGCCACAGCCTCTACAGCGTGTGTGGGTGAGCTCTGGCAGGGCTGTGCTGCCACCCTCTGTCCTCAGCCCTCCTAAGTACCAGCAATTAATATTGGGGTGATACTAACTTCTTTCCAACCTGGCAACCTGGGAAGGCTAAAATCTACATCGTACAAGCAGCTGATGAGCTATCAGAGCATGAGGGATCTTGTTTCCCTTCCCAAGCGTATTAAGGCTTGCTGAGCATCCTGTGCTGTCCATAACACTGTGGTTATAGGACCATTTGGGCAGCCTGTGGTGAAAATTCTTAGAGGAAGAGCCTTGAGGAAGCTGCTTGTGCATACCTGCAGCTGCACTCAGCATGCCAAAAGAGGAGCAAAACCCAAAACTGACCCCACACCCATAAGGACCCAACAAATTCTGCTCTGGTGATTTTGTTTAGGGCCATAAGGTCACCAAGTCTGCTTTATTAGTCCACATTTACTCTACATTGACTCTGTGATAGCCTTTAGAAACAAATAAAGTTAGGCATTGTTACATCCATATGTTTCCTGTATTTCAGGGTGTGTTTATTCAGTATGACTCATGTTTGAAAAAACTGGAGAAAGGCCCTTTCCCTTGCACGTCCCAAAATGTCCCAGAGGACCTCTGCTTTGCAAGGCTTGTCACTGTAAAGAGAGGCTCAGGATCATCCCTGCCACACTGACAGGCACTGACAGGCCCTGGGTATTTTCTGTGGAATTGAGAGATAGGCTACTTCGTCCACAGCATCATCTCCCAGACTCGAATTTTTTAAGCATTGCAACTGTACGTTTGTCACTTTGTGTGGGAGTGTGGAGCTCTTAATGTAGATGGAGAACAGAAAAACAACACAGACCCTAAAGCACAAAGGAATGGAGAAATATCTTAACCAAGAGGAATGGCAAAACAACTTCCACCTCCCCACCCAGAGGGTGCCTGGCTCCAACCCTTCAGCTCAATGCCAAATAACTCTTCTAGTTCTGTGTTTAAGCAGGTTTTGTCAAGAAATCAAGAACCTTGACAAGAAAGACCAGATTAATAAACTCTCAGCAGTAACTAGGTCAAATACACACCTTCCTAGCCTAGCTATGTAACAGCAAGAAAAGAAGACCTGTGGCTGATGACACGGGAGACTTGACCAGAATATAAACAGCCCAAGAGCATCCTCAGTCTGTTAAACTCACATTTCCCTAAGAACTGCCAATGCTGCTTTTGAAATATTCTGTCTGCTCTGAAAGGAGTGCATAAAGATCATTAATCTGAAAAGAAGGATAAATGCCAATAAGACTTTCTCTTCTGCGTTCTTTTTCCACAGGAAGGGAAAAATTCAGACTGCAACCTACTACAAAGAGCTGGGGTCCAGAGAAAGCTGACTATTTTTAAGAGGTTGTGAAGCATTAACGATGTTCTACCATAGAGCAGCAAGCTTGCATGGACATGATTTTGCATGGTGTTGGTAATGCCCCAATGCTTTGTAAAGCTTAGCTCTAGGCACACTTGAAACACCTAGGCAGAGCTTTGCAAACTACAGGGAAGAGGGGGAGAAGTGAGACCTTCAGGGTGAGACAAAGTCATTCCAGGGTATGTAGTTATTTCTAGATGGCTTTGCAGTATCCTGCTTGCCCTTCAGTGCTCTGCTGTTTCTGCTCATTTTTAGATGGTCTCCCCCACAGCACTATTATGCCTTGCAGTGTTTGGAAGTCATAAGTGCCCTTTTGCACTCATTTGGCTCTCAGCAGAAAGTGGCTGTAAGTGTAAAAATAAGTCGTGGTGTCAAAGTGTCTGGCAAGAAAAGAAAACAGAAACCGTGGAAGGAATTCAAGGAAAACAAAAGGGAGTGTGTCAACCCCTCCTTCCCAGGGCAGGGGACAGTTCATAAATCACCATGGGGTCACTACAAAATTGCTAAAGCCAGGCTCCCATTAGCAGCTGCTGAGCTCTGTTTGGGTAGGAAGCGGAAAGGAAGGACAGAAACGCAGACATTCCGCTTTCAGAGTTACAGCTCCCAGCCATGCCAAGCAGAATGATAAAACCACTGCCATCTTACATTTAGGAAGGTTGCTTTTGCAGGTTCTTGTGGCTTTATCACAAGCTGTAAGGGCCACACCAAGCAGTGGACAGTGGTGTGCCCACATACACACGCCCACACACACAGGTAAAGGTGAGATCTAAAGTCATTCCAGCTATGCACGGAGTTGTGAGGCTAAAGACACATTGTAAAAACTCTAATAGGTGTGACTCCACTTAGAGACCTTAAAATCACAGTCCTTAGAAAGCCCCATGAGATGTAATGCATGTGTTCACTTGCATGAACACACTAGTCCCCACTAGTACACAAAATTTTCTGCAGAAGGGCATCAACATTTTCACTTACACCAATGACAGCCTTTCTCCTAGAGGAAAAAAACCAGCCTAGTATAAAAATAGCCTGCATTCATTGACCCTAAGAAAGAAGTAAACATTGCTTTTCTCCTCCTGTTGCTCAACAGCAGCTTCAGAATAGCTCTTAGAAGACAAGAACTTTCCTGGCCCTCTGACACAGAACAGCTCCTTCAGTTTTTCTCCTTGCAAATATATTTGTTTTCCAAATCAAACCACAAAGTACACCACCAGCATGAAGACAGCATCATGACTTTATTCTCCTTCCCTTCTGGCTCTCAACACAAACCTGAGGCTCCACTGGTCTTATCAGTTATCTGCAACTACTATCTCAATGCCATTTCTCTATCCTGTTTATTATCTAATTCTTTCCAATTCAGCTTTCATCCTTCTCAGCACAAAAATCCCTCCTGAAATTCCAGATGGCATCTTCCTTAGTGAAGCTGGTCTGGTTAAACGTCTTTTACTTTGTCTCAATTTGTTTGTTCAATTACATCCTTATTCATAAATGTGCACAGACTTGGTCATGACAGTTGAGTACATTGCTCCCTGTGGGTCAAAAATCTGTTCTCAACTTTCTATCTTCCATGAACATATTGAAAAAAGGAAACAAAAATTCACACTTCCATGCAAAATCTGTTGCAGTGGTGCCTCCATCTTCACCATATTTTGTGTGAAAAACTACTGTCTTCTCTGCTCTAAAGCTGCTGTCTGATTTTTATGGTGTGTCTCTTACTCCTGATGAGGGGGCAAAAAGGCACATGAGTAGCAATTCACTAGAGGAGATATGTGTGCAACCCAGAGATGCTGAAATAAAAAGGGCTTTTTCCCACCAACTTTGGCAGAAGAGCTCTTTAATCTCCATTATTTAAAGGACCAACCAAGCACCCCAATTGCTCAAATATAGCAAGGTGAGTGTCTCCCTCCCTCCCAGTCTGCCATCCCATATTTTGCCATCGTTAGGAGGCAATCCGTCAGTGACTGTAGCTTCTAAGGCCGGACTTTAATTTTCTTCCAGCAGTGAGAGTTAGCTGGCAGGGAAGGTGACAGCCTGACAGCCTTCTGTTAGTAGTAAGGCACTGTCTAATGCACCTGCTATCAGAGGTAATTTTACAGAGAAGCCTAGAGATAATTTTTCAATTTGCTGTCTAGTAAATCAATTGCAGCTCAGTAATCAAGACAATGGCTGTAAAATGCAATGTGTGCAGTGTGTAAGTGGAGTGATGGTTTCACACTGCAAATCTGAATCAGAGCAGAGTAATAGTATTTTCCCTCAAGCCTACTGAAACCCCAGAAGGACCTCTGAACGTGAATGGGTAGAAGCAAATTACAACTGCTGATACTCTTAAAGATTCTTCTTGTTTCTGGTGAAACTAGCAGTGAAATCGGTGTAGACAGACTTCAGTAAAAGAGTGAGTCGTGGAAAGGCATAGTTGAGATCAGACCCTTCTAATAGAAGGACTAAAGGAAAATTTAGGGCTGTTGTAAATTGAGCAACAATTCACAGTCATCACTGTTGCTCTTCTCTTAACAGATCTTTGACTCAAACATAGTGTCCCAAAGGTAGCTATGTCACTGCCATGTCAGTATTTCTCATGTGAATAGTTTGGAACAAGGTTCTGCCCGGGTTTTAGGAAGGAGGAAAACTATGAGAAATATAGCAGAAAAATAAATAAAATCTAAGTACCTGATACTGTGACCTTAAAATGTAACTAAAAAAATTGTGCAAAATCTTCTGTGGTAGAAAGGGATTCAGTTATAAGCAAAGCAAGTCCTTCCTGTTCCCTCTGCTTTCCAAGAAATTGGTTTTTCTCTGAGACTGTCAGACTTCTAAGAGATCATTTGTGAGGCCCCAAAGTTTGGCTGACAAAAAGGTTTCAATTTCACACAAAACTAGAAGAAGTTTCTACACACTGCACTTCTAGAGACAGAAAGTCCCCTTGTATGCCATCATTTTCAATACATTAATCATTTATATTTCTAAGTTTACATTCAAAAGATTTACAATAAAAAAGTTTGAGGATATCATAGCAAAATTCTGTTTCCTTTACTCTGAATTACATGAGTAGGCTGGAAAATTACATGTCTTTCTAAAGTGGAGAGATGAAAAAAGATAAAAAAGGAATAGATAACCAATTTCCATACTGATCTCAGGGTGCAGGTAACTGAAAAGAGTTACACTAGTAAATATAACTTCTGCTAGTGGCAAAGGCCATACCAAATAGAGAAGAAAAAAAGGGAACAAAACCCTATATTTTTTCACAGTTCACACAGTTATATTCTTCAGGCTTGTGTAAAGCAACTCCTCACTGAAAAGGGAAAAAAATTCTAACAGGCTATACCATGTTCATATGTTCAAAGAGGTTTTACCTAAATGAATCTTAAATCCTGAGTAGTTATAAACATACCAGAAAAGGAGCAGCAGCAGAAACAAGCTCATTTGTTGCTAGCCGCCTAGAAGTTGGCATCAGTGTATCTTGTAGGGACCCTGTAACAGATGGTCTCTGTCTCAAGTTATAGCCTACTCAGGGAAGACAGAAAGATAACAATATCACAGAAATCCCAACTGAAAAAAAAAAAAAAAAATCCCACAGTAACTCAGAAAGGCTACAGCCAAGTGAAAAACTCTCTGACCAGTGCTTTACCCACAAGCCTATCCTTCTTTCTAGCTCCTCAGGGAGGTTAAATATCTAAAGAGGGCATAAATATTTTTGTTTTCTGCTGTTGAAATGAAGCTAAAGAACTATCTGTGATTTCTTGTGGAATAGTGTAAAAATTAGCAAACTAGGATAGATGAAGGTAATTCTACAGTTACACATGACTTATTTTGCCCATGAACATTTGGGGGGAAAAAAAAAAATTGAGTGTTTCATGAGTTTGGACAGATGCACCACTTTTAGAGGCAATAATTTAAATTCATTGTCAGAATAAGCATACTTGCACTTTAGCCTCATAATTTATCTGTCTGGGAAAACTGCTTTTGCATAGCAAGCACTGCCTACTTTATTATCAAATACTTAATAGAACTGGCAGTGCAGGCTGCTAGAGTCCAGTTCATGAACACACAAGATCCACAAAGATATTTTGGAGACTCTTCTAGTTTTATTAATACATTGATTTGTAAAACAGTTTTTTTAAATCAGATCTCTATTCTAAGAGACAAGAATATTCATTCTGCACTCACCTATTGGATTGCTGGAGCTATCTTAGTACTGGATATTCACTTCAGGTACATAAACCTGAAAAAGGTACATAAGCCTGAAAAAGGAAGCTGTGCATCCAATTTAAACATTTTGATGGGTTTGTTAACCTGTGCCTCCTCCCAAATCCTTGTGCACCCCCAACCCATTTGCTGACAGGGCAGTGTGAGAGGCAGAAAAGGCCTTGACACTGTGCAAGCACTGCTCAGCCAAAACCAAAATATCCCTGAATTATCAACGCTGTTTCCAGCACAAATCCAAAACACAGCACCATGCCAGGTACTATGGAGAAAATTAACTCTATCCCACCCAAACCCAGCACAGACATCATGAGTGAGTGTGGGTTTTCTAAGACTCCAGTATTTTCTCTCCAAGCCAGTCTAACACATGTTTGCTCACATATAATACTAAACACCTGAGCTTAGAGCTTCTCTCTTCAGTGGAGATACAAATCTTAGTCTCTTATATCACAGGGAATGCCTCCCTGTTCCTTCAGGGTAATTCTCTCATTTTCTAATTTATATGGACTGAGCCATATATTTGCTTCTATTGTCCAGCATTTCTGAAGTGTCTGACATGACAAAAAACCCAAAACATGTAGCCAAAAAAAAAAAAAAAAAAAAAAAAAAAAAAAAAAAAGCAAAAAGCAGGGGGAGTAGGAACGGAAGAAAGAGTGTCACTTTATTTATACAATTCCATAAATCCCAAAGACAGAGCAGTCATCTGGTGTGAGATTTCACAGCATTTAGAAAATTCCTCTGGCAGGTTTTCTATACTGCTGAGTAAAGACTTGACCATTGCTCAATTCACTGCAATAAATCCAGTTTTGCTTTTGCCATGCTCTGAGAGAGACGAGCCAGCCTTCTTTCCAAGAGAGTGTGTAACTGTGAGTTATATTAGGTACTTACCTGTCTTAGGTACCTATCTATTTATCTTTGGCATTTCTAGACACCTTGCTTCTCTGTCTCCACCACTGCCCAACAATCACTTTCTTAAGCATTTAACCATCATGCTTCACCTGAAAGCCAAAAGAACCTAGGTCCAAGTCAAATATTCCCTTCTTTTTTATTGCCAGAAGGTCTTCAATGCAACAGCAGCTCCCAGACATATTGGATTATTTCAGCCAGACTTATTAGCATACTAACAACAATCTGATAGTTTACCAAGAGGGTTTTTTTTTACTCCTAGAGAATAATTGAAACCAGGTGAGTTAGAAAACAAAGCTGGAACACCATACACAGAAGATCCTGTTAAAAATTAATCTGTGTGAAACACAGTGACTGACCTGTGCAGTATGCATGCAGCAGTTCTGGGCTTTTAGGTAGGTTACATTTCACCCTGGAGGAGTTATTAACATTTTATCAGACCATGAGTCAAGTTCTAACAGAAAAATGAAAATAAAATATTTTCCTCTCCAGCAGGTCAGAAAGTATCACTGCTTCTTCACTCTGTATTTTAAACAGAATTTCAAGCTATTTCACATTTAAAATAGAAAATAAACTAAATAACAAACCATAATAAACCAAATACATCAAACAGCAAATAAACCATTCAGATTATTTCCCATTTTGCCTGATTGAGGCAAGAACCTCCATAACAAGAATTTTCAGATACTTATGTAACATCCATCCAGTGAATTAACAGTCTTCACACTGCAGACCAAGTGCTCTTCTCTGCCAAGATCCCTTTCAGGCAATAACTTGGACTTTAGGGGCATTAATAGCCTCTCTGGTTTCTGCAGAATTTCCAGAGATCACTGAAGATTATCTCCTCTACTGATAGAAGAGCAGGAGCAAGTTTAACTTCTTTGATGACTAAAACTGAAAGATTCCGTGTCAATGCAAAATAAATGGTAACAAACAGTGTCTCAGAAAATAGATATGTTCTAGTCAAAGAGGTCTCCAAAGAGAAAGACTGATAAGAAAGGCACAAATTCTAAGAAATATTTTCATCTTTCTTTTTATTTTTTTTAAGAGAGAAGAATTCAAGATTGAAGTCTTTCATCACTGCCCTCCTCACCCCCAGAGAGGGCAAGAGCACAACACAAAGCACAACACGGAATTTACTGAACAAGTTCCTAGGCAGCAGCACCCACAACAACCTTCTTTAGCAGGTTTCAAAGTTACGATGATTATTTAGAAGACAGGAGAGATGAAAAATCACAGCAGCACAGTGCCACAGCTTTGTACGTGGAATGTTCAGGGAGGGTACACAGATGGAACAAGCAGGGAAACCTTGTCCCTTGGTACCCATATTATTCTGAGTATAAGAACTGTTTACTTGGAGCATTTGAAGCCTGGAAAGGCAGTGGCCATTAACCATGATTTCTCCATAGATAAGACTGAAAACTTCTGCCAGTGCCACACCAGAACTGGGATTTGCCATAACCAATGATATTCACAGTATACTAGCTTATGCAAATAACTCATGGGTCTTCCTGCAGGCCTCCTGTATCCAGCTGTCCTAAATAGAATCACAGAATACTGAACTATTAAACTGATCAATGTAGTCATGGCCCAAAAATCCAGTAATTTCAGCCTCATCCTTCCTCTTACCCCTTGAGGCAAATTGTCAGTGTTAGATGCACAAATATGAACAAATTATAAATCCTTGTTTCACGCCAGTCCCATAATCACCAGTGTAGGAGCATGTCTGTAAGTAAAGACTCAGTCCATTATTCCTGGTCAAGTCACTCAGCGTAAAATAAGTGGAAATCAAGATTAAATGAGCCAGAAGAAGAGCATAAAAGACTGCAACTCTACGTTGACTGGAAGCTACAGTTACAATCTATTGGGGGAAAGGATTGATTCTCTTCACCTTCTCCATCAATTGTTTAATTTCAATACAGAAAATCATCAAAGCAAAGACCAGAGCTTAGAGCTTGTAAGTCACCTCATCACTATACACATTAGGAAACAGCTGAAAGAGTTTGTAATTTCAGCTTCAGCTTGTCTCCTCTTTTCTAGAAGAGTGCTCTGACCAGAGTTGATGGCTACTTGCACACAGAAAGCTAAATAATGCCAGAGCCTATTCTCTACGACAGCAGCTGTTTCAGACCAGCCACATCTGCAGCAAAGATTACAGCCAAAGACTGTACATTTCTAGCTGAATCTGCTTGTATTATAGCCCTTCAGTCACAGACTGTTGAACAAATCTCACACTAAGTGGACTGAGCCACACTTAGACTTCTCTGAAAAGCTGAGGAAGCAAGGGTGTCTCACCAAAGCTCGTGACTCAACAGGAGGGACCAAGAATGGATTATACTAAAATCCATTGCAACAGACGATAGAGTTGTTATTTAGATACCCCATTGGCAATATTTCAATACTGTATTATCTATAAATCTAATCTGAATCATCTTCATAATCACTGTGTCCTACTTCTTGTGCCTGGCCGAGAACCTTCTCTCAGCTACTCTGCTGCTGCTGGTATAGGCACAATTTATGATTCCTGTTCACTCATTTCCCTGCCAGTCATATGCACAGCAGTACAGAGCAGTGCAGCAGACACACACTTCTGAGCTGCTGGAAGACTGAATTTTAGAAAAGTGCTTACATCGCAAAAGTTCCTTATTAACTCATTTCTGATATTTATGTCTCCTTTTGGAGTGATCAGGAGAAATACACGTGGTTTGTCTGCTATCGCCAATATAATTACCTTGTTTTGCGTTGCTTCTCTTGATGCTTTTTTTTTCCTTGGTCAGTTAGCTGTTCTGAGCCAACTGATACAAGAAAAAGATTAAAGCAAAACATTAAATATATACATGTGCTTGTTGGGAAACAAGTGAAGGCAGCACAAGCTCTTGAAAACAGGATTCCCTGACACCTGCAACTAAATATGTAAAAAACCTCACTACATGAAAGCTCATCAAAGGGGATTCAGGAGCAGCATCTCAGGTGGCACACTCTCAATCCACATGTCATTTGTCATTTTGCATCACTCCTCACAGCTGGGCTTCAACACTGAAAGACAAAGTCTGGGAGAGAGGATTGATTGGGTGGAATTCACCCTCAAGCCAAGAATCCAGCAGGCACACCTTCAACCACAATGATTCCCCTTTTTGCACTCTTCCACACTTTTCTGCCCGCAAGGAAATAGTTGTCCAAGGATCACAGGAACAAACCACTGCATCAATATCCTATAGGGAACACAAACCCTGCAGGAGTGTGCGCATGTGCTTGTAGTCATCACCAATTCTTACCAACACCAGTGAGGACATTTGGACTTTCTACAGTGGTGCCATTTAGCTTTGATTTTGAACAAAAGGAAAAAAAAATCCAATTTATCTTTAACAACCTCTGCCTCAGAGAGCCATTTTCCATTTCCTCATGTCGTTCACCCCCCTGATTAGCTATCATAGATTAACACCACCAATCTTCTAGAAGGAGGAAGGGTTTGATTTTGATGAAGATGCAAACAATTGAAAAAATAAATAAAGTCAGGGGACAGAGAAGCCTTTGGATGCTACCTCAGGCTTAACCAAAAACAAGGGAGAGCCTCTTCATAAAACAAAGCAGTCGACATCCATGTTTTTATAACCTGTTTTGGCACTTCTGAAGTATACCCTCTCTGCAAGGTGCCAGCTCACTGCAGTCACTTCCCTATCGATCTGTCTGCTGCATCTCTGGAAAGGTCAAGTAGGATGAGGGCCTTTTCCAGTGCTCTTTCAAATCACTTCATTCCCTTCCAGAAAGGGCGAAAGCTCTCAGGTGACACACTAATTAATTCAGTCTTTTCAGCTGTGAAGAACTGTGACATTTATAATTTATTCTGAAAGAAAAATAAATATAATATAGTCCTATTGAAGACATCACCACATCCCTCACCAAAATCTTGTCTTACACTCTTTCATTCAGAGAACATGGCAAATGTGTCAGGTTTACACTTTGTACATATTTGTATTCTATGCTTGCCTCTTTAAAGGTGGTTTCAGTGCTACCACATACAAATAACATATGCATTTATATAAAGTAAAATAAATTACAGTATTTCACAACAGTATCTACAAACACTTAAGCAGAGCCATTACAAATGGTTTACTTTTAGACTACTATTGTAGTAATTTCCAAAAAGCAAGGTTTCTGCTGCTTTAAAAACAGTACAGTTACATATTTGAGCCAGCCATGATGTAAGTTCAGTCTATTTTATTTTAAAAAAAAAAACCAAACCCAAACTTGTGTGTTCAGATAGAAAAGTGAAATTTTTCTTCAGGAAATGTGAAGGTGATCCTTGCAAACAAGAGATGTAAGAACATGAGCACTGCAGAGCAGTGAAATTTAGGCAAACTTTCAATGCACTATATATTTAGAATACTTTCTGATAGATGCCCAGAGCTTAGACTAAATGAAAACAAGCCAAATGCAGATTATTTTTTGTTGTGTTCAAAGTGCCTTTGCTTTCCTTAGATGCATTCAACAGGTCTCCCTGTCTCCCTGGCAGGATGGGACCCTTGTCACGGCTGTAAACGGACAAGGCTGAGTCAACCATTAAAAGAGATCTAGCTCAGATGCAGTCTGTCCTTCAGACAAAGGGATTCCTCTATACAGTCTGCCTTCTGTCAAAACCAGCAAGCACAGCAATTCTTCAGCTGAAGGAACCTTACCCCTGGGCCAAGGCAGAACAGAACCATTTGCCATGCAGCTCCCCACAGTGGAAGGCCATGACAGCTCTATGGTTGCTGGTGCAGACAGCTCTTGAGCTAAAGCCTCCTTGGTAATAAATATCTCTTATATTTTCAGTGGCTCAGGATGTCTTAGATCCTTTGGAGAAATAACAACTCTTCAATATGAAAGACATTTAGGAATCAGAGTGATTTACTGTAGCTTTTCGTTATACTGCTCTGCTTATATTTCTAGAAAGACTGTGGCCTTCCCAATCATATGTTTCAAAATCATCAGCTCTTGTCCTTTGCTGTCCCCAGAGCCATATAAAATAATTTATTTTAACAGCAGATCAAGCATCAGCCAAGGCTCTATTACTACTTCTGGAAAGTTATTTCAGAATTTGAATGCTGAATGGGGTGGCTTGCAACTTTGCTCAATGTTTACTAATCTTATACCAAGTGGTTCTGAGCCAAATATCTTACGCTGTAGATTAAACAGGCTTCCTTCTATCATGAGGCTTACTTTGATGTACTTTGATGTACTTCAAATTGTTAAACATTTTGGTTTTCAGTCTAATCTTCCTAAACTAAGTCAAGCCCTTTCAAGAAAAGCTCTCCAATCTCTCAATTGATTGATTTATTTGGGTTTGAACTCATATTTCCTGATAATGGCCACTGGAAGCGCCTGTCTGTCATCTCAGAACCATATCTGCCTTTCCCATGACTGTATCAGCACTGGTGGCCTAGTCAGGTGACAATCAGTTAACATATCCTCATTTGATCAGTTTTGCCCCTTAAAAAATCTTACTGTTCCCAGCTTTTTACATAGTAATGCACAAAATAGTTTCACAGCTATAACTACAGTCTTAATTGTTTCTGATCCATACACTAATCTTCCTACACTAGGCAGTATTTCCCTAATTTTCTCAGAATTCTACAGCTGGAATAAGTGAAAACACTTTTAAGAGTCCCAAAAATCCCTGCTTGCAAAAATACACTGATAGAGTCCTTTCATTCTTAAATTTAGTCTTGGCAAAGGATCTTTCAAAGAACTGTAGAATAATTTAATTTAAAAGGGATCTCTGGACATAATTTGATCCCACCTCTTGCTCAGAGCAGGGTCAACTTGTACATTAGATCTGAGGAGTAAGGCTCATCTCCAGCAGAATTCTGACCTTCTTCAAGGGTGGAATTTTATCTCCAGACAACATGACCCAGTGTTTGACACTGCTCAATTTGAAAAAAAAACAATAACATCTAAAGAGAACTTCCTTTGTTGCAGTATGTGTCCTTCACCTCCCCTCCTACAACTGTGTGCTTCTACATGTGGTCTGTGTTCCACCAGTTCCACATTTTTCTACTAATTTGTGTCTTCTCATGTAAAAATTTACGCCCTAGAATTGTATCAAGTGCTATGGAGGAGTAATAAAAAACGACATGCCAGCCTGACACAATGTACTGTTAGTAAACACATAAATCACATTTCATCTCATTTTCTATTTTTGTGCAAGTTCCTACAAATTCTTACTTCAAAGTTGGTTATAAAGGCTTTATATTTTGACAGTCAAACTGGCATGTAGCAATATGGATTACATTTCTTTGATTAGTAGCATATATACTATTTTCCTTTTATTTTAGGAGAGCATCTAAGCTTTTTAAATCAGATTAACTTCTATTTCCAAACATTCTCATAACAAATTTTTATTTTAGCCTCATTTAACTGTGTTCTAACTGTACTTAATTGCACTACTTAACTAAAAACTAAGGCAAATTGTTCCCTCTCTTCTGATGCCATGTTAACACCAATTGCTATCCCATTTCTACTGCACAGTAGCAGTACATCACCCCTCTTTCTCTTTATTTACTTTCTTCAAATCACAGCAGCTACAGCAACTTTTGTCCAACTGTCAGTCCACTTAGTAGGCCACTTTAGTTATTTACACTTTAGGTTTAACTGCTTTTACCTAGTTCAGCTCTTCTCCTTCTTTTTACTCATCAGCCCCTGCAGTTATTGGCAAAGATAAAATACCTCCAGATGCCCCAGGCACAAAGGCTCCACCTTTACGTCAGAACCCAGCTCTCAAATAGTGTGTGAATTATCACCAAACCAAGCAAAAACCCACAGAGATAAAATAGTGTACCCTCAGAAAAGATAATTACCTCTTCAGCAAGAACAAACTTCATCTAAACATCCTTATTTACTGTTTTCTATTCCTCAGTCATCTCTGTAATTGCCAGCTATTCAGCTTTCTAAAGCTTTCCCCTCAGCTGGCTCTGCCCCATTTACCCTCAGCATCCAGCTCCATCAGCAAAAGCAGGGAGTCCCATCAAGTCAGCTGCAAGGTTATTAGTTTATTCATAACACATAGCTCCCAAAACGGAACTAAATCATTATCAAACCACCATCATACAACAAAACAGCAAATTTTCTTCATGCAGAAGCAAAGCAGAGGACACAGGATCAGGCAAAAGGAAAATGCAACGGCCTGATCATGAGCCTGCTGCTGTATGGGGGTGCCTGTCAGGCATCCCTACACTGATCACGACAGCTGGAGCAGGACAACAAACAAAATGCCCTGTGCTGATTACACTGTGACAGTCAGGAATGCTGAGGCAGGTGCTGGGTGGGTGCTCTCCTGCCTACACAGAGTGTACCCAGAAAGATGGACCGAGTGTCCTGCTTTCCTCACGTGGGCACCCAGACCAGGCCTGCAGGCACCACCAGCACCCACCACTTCACAGTATTATTCCTGTAGTTCTTCTTGATGTACCTCAGCATAACTATGCCCATCAATGTTCTACAGGCAGACTGATGATCCCAAAAGCTGGTGGGCATGGTGGCTGTGCACTGCAGAGCCTTACACCTCCTGCAGCACCGCACATGAAGAGCACTGGCTGTGGGAGGTGTCACACTAGGTGAGCACACACTGCAGATACAAGACCGAGAAATGCTGCCACTTACCCCATCGCTCACACAGAGCTGCTGTTCCAGAGAGCTGCCAACTCCCAAGAGGCCTGGGCTATGTGTAGAGTATTCAGACCTCATGTGGACACAGTTTCTGGTGGCTTCTTATCAGCTTGCTGGCCCCTGAAAACATGGGACTACAAAATAAAATTTTGGTTCTCTTGCTTTTTGAACTCCCCTTGCTCCCTGGCTCCATGACAAAGCCTACCTATATTACCAAGGACATTAATACTTGACTTTCAATACAAAGGTCTCACCATTATTTGTGTTACAGAATTTCACAGTTGGCTGTTAGGTCCAGCATTCTTCAATATTGTTCCCAACTCTTACTTCTAAGTATTTACTCAAATGTTTTGTCCCTAGACCAGTGGGACAATTTTAAGACCTTACTTTTCCCTCCTAATCTTGCAAATTAGATTTGTACTTAAGTACACTTAAGTACTTTTTATTTACCTCTCCTCCATTCTTGACCTTGGCTAAATGTTGAAGGAATGGAAGCAACCTCACTTCTTTCTCAAATGAGCTGGTAATATTTTATTCCCTATTTCTCTCCCTTCTCGAGTACATTGTCAACTGCACCTGATCATAAAAGAAGTAAAGGAGAGTTTTGCTTGATTTATGTAAAATGAGTCACTGACCTCTCCTTAAGGCAGGAATTTTTCCCGGTTCAAAAGTCAGAACACATGGCCAAAACCTAAAGATTAAATCTAAGTGAAGCTGAAGTTCTAAAACACACATGCTGAGTTTATGGCAGATACAGTATCTTGAACCAAGTTACAAATTACACATTTATGGTTCCTCAGAAAGTTTGTAACTGAAACTTTGTAATACAGAACTGGACGAAACAACTCAGTTTTAGTCACTAAGAAATGTAACAAAGAATATAAGGTACTGCCTCCTGTTTTTCTCTTATTGATAGATTGTTGCAGGGCACTCTGAAGTGTACAGTAATTTAAGAAAAAGGCAAGCTAAAGTTAATGTCGGTATTTGTTTTGGTTATACCCTTCACTAATACAATCTGGGTAAAATGTTCTACACTATCCTTTTTTCAAGATACAATCTGACTGTATTACAATAAAGACTTTATTAGTATAGTTTTACAGAAGATAATTTTTATATCTCTGAATTCTGAATGTCCTCATCAATAGATAAATTACATACTACATAGTAAAAGCATTTAAGGGAACACTAAGTCAAAAACCTTAAAACTTTTTCATCAACAGAATCATCAACCTTGTAACACATTTGTCACCTGGGTATTATGGACTTTCTAGTGAGAAAATTGGTGCCTAAATTTAAACACTAAAAAGAAGGCAAGTGACTCGTCAAGGTCCCACAGTAACTAACAGGATAGCCTGAACCTGATCCCATGATTCCCAGATGCTAAGAAACTTGAGCACTTCTGCACATCTGAAGATTGTGAAGTCTTCCCATGAGCAGGAAGTGAAGAAAGTAAATGAAAACAAGATGAAGTCCATTTCCCTAGTGAACAGAAACACCCCTAGATTCCCTCAAATGCCTTACAACAAATTCTCAACCATTCAGACAATTTGTTGAAACTGGATTGACAGTGGTTACAATTTCTGACCCAGATCTCAGCACAGAAATAGTTTTTTATTATGTGAACTTTAGGATTGCTCTGTTAAGCATTCTTTTGGGAAAGAAATGCTGGTAAAATTTAAGCACTCATGTTTCATCCATGCACCATCTGCATAAGTAACAGTCTCCATTTGTCAGAAGAGATTAAGACATTGCTTTTGTGTGACTGCAAAAACAAGCTGGCAGCTCACTCCATGATTTAACTATAGTAATTTGATGTACTTCATGCTGATCACTGTTATATTATACTTTATTATATTTGTTGATACTTTAAGTACTGCAAATTGGGCAAAAGAACATAAACTATAATATGCAGAAAGCAAACTATCATTTGAATCATCATTTTTATCTCTCAGTTTGAGTGAAGTGTTTATGAAACACTCAAAATCTAGGGCTAGATCTTCTTTTTCCACAAATTCATGCTGCACCATTGGCTTCAAGGCAATACAGGGATTTATGGTCCTTGAGGATCAGGCATAATACTTCTTAATTTTCCTATGGTTTGTAGAGACAGAAAAATCAGAAGAGATTGTCATATTAGATCCTTATGAGCACAGAGATTTTTATCTGGTTAATGTGCTGTAATAGAGGAGTTAGAACCAATACCTGTGAAATGGGATGCAGTTCCTTTAGAAGAGTGCAGGAAGGACCTTTAAATATTATAGAAATGAATACTTTTGCTTTCTTATGCAGACAGTAAAAAGTAGTTTCTTACACTTAAGACCTCAGTAAAGTTGCTTGACTGGATTCATTTGAAAATTAAATTACAAAACTTCATTCTACAACAATTTAATAGAACTACTCACTCCCTTGTGCCGTTCCCATTCTTTCATGTAATTATTTACGTGTTTCTGTAATTATTTGCAGGATATGTGAAGAACTGCATGAATTACTTTCTTACTATTTTGTATGCCTTATTTACCAAATCATTAAATATTTGGAAGTATTAAGTAATTTTAGAGTTTTTTAATTAGTTTTTTGTTGTTTTGTGGTTAGTTTGTTTGGTTTTTGGAGGGTGTTTGGTTGGGGTTTTTCAAATTATCTCAAACATCCTGCAATACATCTAAATTTTTCAGGATATTTTGGTGTCTAGAGTGATTTCAGTATTGTAGAGGCAAATTTTATTTAAGTTACTTTTCTTGTTTGGTTCTACACAGCCTAATAGATACAAGTTTTAATGCCTTTCTCTAGGATCCCCCATTTTGAGAAAATCCATCACAGTAGTGAGGGAACAGATATCTTACATCACCAGATGTCTGTGTTTCAGAGATGAGGCAAGGAGATAGTCCAGTTCAGAAAATGCAAATGGTCAACTCTCATACACAAAACAGCCAAGTTCTGAGTTAGAGCTGAAAGGTTTCTGAAAAGTTCCCACTCAAAGTTTAAACAGTGGGATTGTGTCCTGAGTGTGTATTGACTGGAAACTGAATAAATTGACCAAAAGGAAAGCTGAAGAGATAACTACGAGACTTCACTATGTATCCTGATTGTTGGTGAACTTTACTGCCAGGAGGAGTTAAATAAATTTATGCAAACACTCCTCCTTCTTTCTGCTGGAGCAGGAATTCAGTAGTCAAGACAGAATGATAGTTCATCATTGCATGTTTTGTTGCTCGTTTGAGACCTGAAGGTCTCTGAAGACAGGGAACATTCACTCATGTAATCTGGGCTTAATATTAGGTTTCAACTGCAGATGGCAGCAAACCCCCAAATATATCTGTAGTCTCACCCTGGTAATCTGATCCATACACAAAAAAGAAAAAAAACTTTTTCTAGCATATTAGAAATAAAATTATTTTAAAAGAAGAACACATTTGCTAAATTAGAATAGCTCACAGAAATGCAGAATTTTTTTGAAACATCCAAGTGTCAGAGGATGATGAGAGGTGACAGCTCTCCCAGTGAAGGTGCCAATCACTTGCATAAAGCCACAGAA
Organism: Acanthiza pusilla; assembly: GCA_036630365.1. Classification (NCBI taxonomy): domain Eukaryota; kingdom Metazoa; phylum Chordata; class Aves; order Passeriformes; family Acanthizidae; genus Acanthiza; species Acanthiza pusilla. Next base: position 30,282,359 of record JAXCHO010000023.1, read on the forward strand.
AAAAAGACAGAGAGCATGGGCTGTAGATTCTCCCTGCCTTCTGTCAGACCCGGGAGCAGTCCCTGCAGCTCTGCAGTCAGCAGCAGGAGGGAGAAAGTCTGGTAGAACAGGACACTTATGTGTCCTTGCCTCAATTTTTAATTCAAAACAATTGGGGGACATCTACTGAGGACACTGTTATTAAGATAAATAATAATCAAAATGGAGTCAACAAAATTTCCGGCCAGAAGACTGGCCTCAACATCTGTACAGTGGGAGCAGACTGAGGGGAGACAATCCACATCTGGATCACAGGGGAAACAGATGGTGTGACAGAGTGCATGGACCACAGCAAGGGATGGGCTTGTATGGAAATCACTGAGCTGGGAAGGTGCTACGTGTGCCACTGGCAGGACCTTTGGAACAGAGCAGGAGGATGATCTGAATGTGTCTAAACCCAGCAGCTTAGTGGGTACATTAGCGAAAAGGTGATCTTGAAGAACAAGGGAAAGTTTCACCCCAGGATACAGCCTAAATGATGCTTTCCTAGAGTGTATTTGAGTGTATATATGAAACTGTTTCATGGCCTTGGGCTATGAGGACATGCTTGTCTCATCGGCTCAACATCTGCCTTTTTGTTTCTGTACTTTTCTGAGACAACTTACAGTAGCAGAGATGCAACATTCAGTCCATCACTGAAACAAAGGAGCAGTGAGACAATGTAGCTGTAAACACTAATCAAATCAGGTCTCATATTTTAACCCACATGAAGGGGAATTTAAGACTCATTTTTATTATCCTCTCACACAGGGGGAGCCCTGGGTTCATGCATCACTGAAAGGTAGGCCAACAACTTCTATTTGTCCATGCTGTTGAATATAGTTTTTCATATTCAGACAGGCCTACATAGATTTAAGACATATATCCACTCTCTCCTAAATCATTAGGTATTAGTTATAGGTAACTATTAGCAAAGTTAATTGTTGTAGGTCATTTGATCACATTTCTTTATTGTCTTCTCCATTCCTTTTTACCTCAGGTCCCACCTTTTCCTCTTATGTACACACCTATCATTTTCCCTAGCACAGTGGGTATTTCGATTTAAAGTTCCTTTAGGTTTATTTCCTTTACTTTCTTGATGGCCAGATCAGAGGAGCCTTAATGTGCCTTACCCAAGATGCAAAGTGTTATCAAAATGCAATTTGTGCATTGAAAATCCAGTTTGATTTCAGAAATCATATAACAGAGCTTTAAACCCATCAGCTGAGAAACAGGCCTATGGGCTGATTCTCGGCACTTATGCACGGTTTCTTTGTAGCTTCCTCAGCACCAAATACATCCCGTTAAGTGTAAGAAGATAACAGGTGGAAAAAAAAATATTGAAGTCAATCCCAGAATTGCTGCTGAAGTTAGTGCAGTGAGGATTTCATACTAAATCTGAAACCCAGTGACTTTCTGACAATTGGTGCAACAGCTAATTTTTTTTTCTTCCCAAATGAAAAGAAAGCATGTTGGTAGAAACTCAGCAGGACTTTGGAGTTGCTGCTTCCCAAATAAGCTTTCTGCTTTTAATCCACTTTTTCTTGGTATCTTGCCTCAGCGTGACTCCTGAGGATAGAGTCCAGCAGGAACTGAGACTTGGGAGCTCTGTCTGACCATGCAACAGGAGAAGGGTGGAAAACAAGAGTAGGCACATATTTTGGGTGGCTATTTGGAGAGATGGGAAGAACAACTCAAGATGGTTTTCCTTTGGAAATGTCCTGTGGGAACCCATAGACTATAATGGACCTGAGCAGCTGCACCTGAGGTCTTCCTTCACTCCTGCCCATGAGCCCAAGAGCCCCATTTCAGCTTGGCATGGGGCTGGCAATCCCTGCCTGGGCTGTGCAGAAGCAGCAGCAGTCTCCCACCTCTCTCAGGCTCTGGCATGGATGCCCATGGACCTATTTTTTCCTGCATGACCCCTGTGGTCATGTGCTGCGGCTCGTTCCCAGTCTCTGGCCCTGTCCCCTGCATGAACTTCAGACCCTGTGTCACAGCCTTGTCTCAGGTCCTGCCCTAGCCCACCTTCAGCTCCTGATGGGAGATCCTGGATTGTCCCTGGCCCTGGTTCTTCACTATCCATCTCAAGGGCTGTCACTGAACCCTGTTAATTCCCCCAGCTCTGCCCACTGTGGTCAGACACACCCACCCGTGAGGGCAAGGCTAGCACTGGGGTAACCCTCAGGACCCAGCTCACCTCCACCATAGGGAGCAAACACCTCTCATTGACCCCACAAAAGAAAAAAAACAGGAGAAGTATTTATATTTGATCATGAAGAGCTAACATTGTTCCTTCCTTATGAGCTCTCCCAGGAAAGGCAAGGAGATCTTATTCCTCACATTAGAGTTGTGTAATGGCTGTAGGAAGGCCTCATAGTGAGTGGATAATGAGAAGTAAGAAGCTCTGATGCTTCATTAGCACCTTTTCTGGTAATGTAAACTTCTGCCATCACTGCTCGATATGTCACATTCAAAGAAATGCCAAATCTGCATCTTGAACATCTTTAAGGTTCATTTGGGGAAATCTGGTTTTATTTCTCTTTGTGTGGAGTTGAACAAGTTGATAGAACTACAAAAGTTACAACTCTTTTTACTCACTGGACTGTGCTGTCGAGGCTGCAGCTTCTTGATGATCATTAACACTAATGTCTCTACACTGAACTTGCACTATCTTGTTTTACATCCTGCAAAAATTCTGCAAGTGAAAGACTTGAGCTTATTCAGTAAACACCAAGGCTCTTGTAAGGAAGGAAAAGCACAACTTTTGTCAAATCTTCCCACTGAATGCTGGCAATCCTCAGATATGTACCTTTCCCTCAGTACATAATGGAAACGCTTTTTTTTTTAATCCCTTTCCTTATCTTTTCTGGTATGTGTTTTAGCACCAGTGACCTTTTTCATTTCTCTAAATACTGTCTTCCAGCTCCTAGGCACCAGTGTATGTGGCTTTTTGGGTGCAGGACTCTTCCAGAGGCCATTCATTATGTTCATGTGCTTTACATTTTGAAAAGCAATTCTAAAATGTATTCTGCTTAGAATACCTTTCCCTAAACTGAATAAGGTGGGCAGATGCAACACAAATGCACATCACAACATTCCCTAGGAAAACTAAACAAAACCAGAATAAAATCTGTATTAAAACTGAGTAGAGCTGATGCAAGGTTTTTTGCTGCCCTAGGCAGATAAAAATTGCTGTCCTCTTTCCTTATCAGTACTCACTCTCTTTCAAAATTTTCCACCCTGCCCTGTGCAGCTGTTACCTCTTTGGGCTCTGACAGATGCCCTCTGGCAAATCTTGCAGGGAGATCCAAAGCCTCTGCACTGCATTGTCCCTGTGCCAGGGTATGCTGCTCCAGTAGCAGCGGTGGGAGAAGAGAACGTGCATCTGTGTTTGCAGTGCCCTGACCAAGAGCCTAAGCTGTGAGCACAAACCCAAGCAGTGGGCACCCCAACTGGAATTAACAATATAAGGAAAAAATATGTCTCAAAAAATATAATTAACCTGTTAAAAAACCTGTTTAAAATGATATTCTTGCTCTTACTGGGTAAATCCTCTGTCCCTTTTTGTTTGTGCCCCTCACCCACCTCATTTACAGCATGCATGCCGCTGCCAGGCAGCTGAAAAATGCCAGCCTAGAACTGGTGAAAGGAAAGGTATCATGACATGCATAGGACACATACAGACCTATGTTAAACTTTTCACACATAACAGGTTATGGGTAGACAAAACAGGTTCCTACTTACACATTTGCAGATGCAAAAATGTAATTATTTTTTTTCTGGGCTGACACAGACTTCTGAGAAAATTTCCTTGAAAACAAGACAACTGGTTCCTTCTGGAGCCTCCAGGCTCTACTTCAGAGCCTCATTACAAATCCAATTAAGGGGTTTAAGCACAGGTATCCCTGGTTGTGAAGAGCAGCAGAAGGGCAGCACATGCCTTCCCCAGGGAATATGTTTTGAAAAAAGATCAAGTCTGATACTCCCACATTTGTAATTTCAGTGTTATTTATATCCTAAATACAGTCTGTGAGAGTGGGTAGCTTATAAGGCAAATGCAGGTATTATTTCACTGTATTTCCTGTAAAATTACTCTATTTTTAGTTAATTATTCTTACTGTGTCTTGTAATTTTTTCAGAGTAACTCTATGGAAATTATGACTATGAATTTATAAATAAAACAGCCTCAGGGGAAGCTGTGGTTTATTATGTATGAGGCAGTAAATACAAAGAAAAAATTCAGTATATCTTATATGTTTTTCCAGCAAAATGCTTAGATCCTTTAGAAACATATAAATGTATCAGATTCACTCCCCAGCATTGTTTTGTGCCAAAAAGATGTATTTTCCCTTTCCTTTTCTTTCTGTTTTGTGCTTATTTACAGTTAACTTACTGTATATGCAATTTATTTATGTATGTTTAGCATAAGCATGTTTATGCATATCCATTGGCACTTTTTAAAAGGAAGCCTTACAGTACCTGGAAGCCACATTGCTCACAAGACAGATTTTTTGGAAAAATCTGCCTTATTTGTAGCTGTCAACACTTGTATGTTCAAGGGTGCGTCTAATTTTTTTGCCTACAGACAATGAGTCAGAAACACAGGCAGGCCTGCAGTCTGTAAGAAGGTACACAGGTCACAGAGCACTTTCCCTCCCAGGACAACAAAACCTCCCCTTTTCCTGTCACGTTGCTCGGTGGATGACAGCATAAATGTCCCAGAGAGTGGGGTGAGAGCTTGGAAAGGCAGGAACACGCTGGGAGGTATTGTTGTGAACATTAACTTGTGCAGAGACTCCAGTGCTCTTCCACGTATTTCAGCAGCAAAGCAAGGAACAAGCTTCTCCTGGGTTATCTTTCAAGCTCAGTGGACACATATCAGAGCCCCACAGGCATTCCCTCTGGGAGGAGAAAGCACCCAAGCAGGAGGGATGGAGCAATTCACACATTGCAGAGCTCTTGGCTCTGGCTGCTTTCACTTACAGGCACTTTCATGCAACAGAGATCCTTCTGTGAATAAACCACATCACCCTGAAATGCAATTCCTTGGCAGTTTAAAGAAAGCTAGTTGGGTGTGTATGAGACCAGAAAGGGAGCTGGCTCAGGAGCTGGACCTTTTCCAAATTGATCCTACTCGGCAAAAAACAGTAGCTTGTTTTTAGCTGATCCTTGGACCAATGCAATTTCCATCTATGAAAATGTCTCCAGGAAGAAGGTGCAGGAACATGCAGCCAGGAAAATGAAGACAGGACTGCAGCAGCCTAATCCTGGTAAGCCTTGACTGCCACATACCAGTTTGAATTCCAAGACAATTTAAGACAAGTCAGATGCTGCAATCCTACCCACAGCTTTGCATTGCTCTCATCCTGCCACCCTTGGTGCTCATATTGATCTTCTGATGTGTCACTTTTGGAAGGCTGTCTTCACAGAAAATTAAATCGGTAAGGAAAGTGAACAGTTCTCTGCTCCCTTTACTGCCCCAACTAGCTCACAAAGAGGTACATAAAATTTCTGTGCTAAGGGAAAGAAAGGTGAGAGCGTACAGCTGAGGGAAGGAAGGAGATGCCTTGGGACTGTAGCAGCACCAGCCTAGCCTGGTATCAGTCACTAAGGAGATGCACACAGCGTTTAAAGGAACACCTTAAGCCAGAAGAGACTGGCAGTGCCACCAAAAGCAGCAGCTCTGTCACCACCCAGCCCCAGCCTGAGGCTGCCATAGCCTTCTGTGCTGCTCTCCAGCGAGGCTTACCAGAGGACTGATCTAGGTTTAAAAAAGACATATTTTCCAAGATGATTTTTCAGTTTTATCAGTGACATTTGTGGTGTGATATTTTTTTCAAAATACAGAGCAAATTCAGTGCTGAGCTGTGGATTTTTGTGACCGCTCTATTTTTGCCTTACGTCTATGAAATGAGTACATTTAGATGGCCTCAACAGCAAGAACTCTGTAACTAGAGTTCATCAAAAAGCAACATATAGAAGTAGTACCCTACTGTCATGCGCAAGGAATATATTTTGAATATTTTTTAACATCCATTGCCTAAACTTTTACAGCACCAAAAAGTTCATTTTGGCTTCTACATTAAAATGTACTTTTAGAAGATATGACCACATGGCATTTGTAAAATAATGCAGCTATACATTTGCTATAACTGTAAGCATACTTGAGGCATTTTATACTGATTACTTAATCCTCTATACTTGCACTAACTTGATCATGTTAATAGTCCAGTATATTTCTTGTTACTTGGCTGTATTACTCTCAATTTCATTCCTCAAGAATACATTTAAATAACATTAACACAGTCTAAGTACCACATATTCACTTTGGGGTAGCTATACAACACTCCTTAGGTAAAAAAGCAAGAGGTTAGGCAGTGAACTGTGAAACTAACTTGCACAAATAGGTGACCTATATTTGCCAGAAAATTTTCATTCCTCCTGCTTTTTCTACATATAATTTTAACATATTTGGTACTTTCCATGTATGTGACTTCCATGAACACTCCATAGGAAAAGTCCCACATAGTATCACAAGACATTATACTTTTTTTCTCAGATACATTAAAGATGTGTATGATGTTACTTAATGGAATGTGCATAAATCAAAGGATGCATGATTATATGTACTGACAACAGGATGTGTTCTTCATGATATCTTTCTACGTAAACATATATCCATCCATGTACAGATGCAAAGGATTTTCTAGTGAAACCTTTTTTCCCTGTCACCAAAGGCAGCTCTGAGGAGGAGGTCTGTACATTTCACACTTGGACACATGAACTCAGGCTGGCTGGAGCTACCTGCGGCTTGCAGGAATTGGAGTCACCCCAATGCAGCTGACAAGTGAGCACAGTGTCAGGCACACCTCCTTAGTCTGCCCAGGAGCAGCCCCCAAGCAAGCACAAGCTGGTGGGCAGGCACAGCCTGCTTTATCCTCGGCTGTGTCAGCTGAATACAGAACACAGGAGAACTTCACAATGATATAGGCAGACATTAAGATACATAATTCCGCAATTCTAGAGCTTAATTTTGAAGTTCTATTTCTCAGCCCCTCAGATTTTCAATTTGCTTTGCAAAAGTCACTAGGTACTTCCTGAAGTTCCCAGAAAATTGTTCCAAGCCTCCTAAACCCTGTGATTTATAGCTGTTTGTTTCCTCATTCTTTCTCTAAGTATCTGAATTCCAAACGCTTGAACAAGTCTTTTTTTTTTAAACTGTATGCTTCATTAGTTTGATAAACAGATAAATTGCATAAGTAACACATCATTTTTGAAGTCTTACAGTATTACCAAATAGAAACTAATGTTCCCTTTAACAAGAAAGTACATTTGTTAAGATTATTTCATGCCACATTTTATTTTGCAATTTGGGCTTCTTAACTGCATCTATACAGTCTGACATGCTTTTTAACTTCTAGTTTTAAAAAGTTGCAAGTTACTTACAGTCAAAATCATTATGCTTGTGACTGCATATCTATGTCCATTTGACGGCATTTCAGTCAGTCATAAACTCGGAACATTACTGACACTATTGAATAGTACAATTGAAGCTTTTCATTTGCTTTTCTATCATTCAGGCAAAATGTATGCACACATTAACTAAAGCCATTGCCTCTTTTTTCAGCAGTATGTCAGAAATCAAGTTGAAGCCCTTATCTGTTATTGTCTTCTCTCCATGCATCAGATGTACAATTATCAGAAGATACAAATTATGTGCATCAGTGGGAAAGGACGCTATTTTCTATAAGAATAGATGTAAGTGGGTGGATGGCTTTAGCAATGACTGAACAAACTAAATTGTAGTGTACTACAGCAATGAGCAATCAAAGAACAAATTTTGGAAGCCTTCAATTGTTTGTGCTAAAACTGTGTGGGATGCCTCAGCTCAGCGAGAGACACAGTCCTGAATTCATAAAAATTTCCTTTCTCTTCTTTTCATGGTCTGGCCACTTCTGATTTCAGATGGACCTGGTGGTTACTGTTTAGAAACAAGAGAAAGAAGAAAGAATTGCTGACAATCCCAGCTGGAGTAAGCAAGTCTTTACCAGACAGGGGCTTTGTTTCAGCCCTTAACAGCCATCACATTTGGGAAGCCTTATCCACAGCACACAGGTATTTGCAGGATGCCCACTGTAGTGGGCTGACCCTGGCTGGATGCCAAAGCCACCCCATCACTGCCCTCCACAGATGGACAGGGGAGAGAAAATATAACAAAGGGTTCATGGGTTGAGATAAGGACAGAGAGAGATCACTCACTGAATACTGTCATGGGCACAACAGACTTGATTTGGAGATATGACTTGAAAGTATTACTAACAAAATCAGAGCAGGATAATGAGAAGCAAAATAAGACCTTAAAAACACATTCTCCACCCCACCCCTCCCTTCTTCCCAGCTCTACCTCCTCCCCCAGAGTGGCACAGGGAGACAGGGAATGGGGATTATCATCAATTCCTCATGTTTTTACTTCACTGCTCAGGGTGAGTCCTTCCCCTGCTCCCTCCCTGTGGGTCCCCTCCAACAGGAGATAGTTTTTTATTAACTTCTCCAATGTGAGTCCTTCTCATGGGCAATAGTCCCCCACAAACTGCTGTAACGTGTGTCACTCTTCCAGGGGGTGCAGTCCTTCAAGGAGAGCCTGCTCCAGTGTGGGCCCATGGGGTCACAAGTCCTACCAGGAAACCTGCTCCAGTGTGAGCACCTCTCTCCACAGGTCTGAAGGTGTCTGCCAGGAGCCTGCTCCAGCACAGGCCTCCCATGGGGTCACAGCCTCCTCCCAGGCTGGAGGGAGCACTAAGGTTTTGCCATGGTGCTAAAAAATGTCTCTCTTAAAGTTTCATATTCACAAGCATCTTATGAATGAAAGAACTTTGAAAATAAGGACTGAAACCCTAATGTGGGGCTTCATGAAGGAAGCCAGTGTCATGAATAGCAATGATGCCAGTGAAGGCCACTTTTGTTCATAGTAGTCACTGTCATCAATATGTGTTTCAGCTGAGGCTATTTCCTAAACTGCTGGCTTCAGGTATGAGCCAATGCTGAAGTTCTGTGGGGACACAATATAATTGTTTTCTAGATGAAGTCAGTTCTATAACCCGGGGTGCCAGCATTTCTTCTGTGCAGAATATAAAATGTTTTTCATGGGTGTCTTGTGCATAGAGCTCATTGTGGCTAAAAATTTATTCCATTTGCTTCCTTTTGCCTTCCTGATGGCTGTCATACCAGTGCTCATTGTCAGGAGAGAGGAACCCAAGTGTTATCGCCACCTCTGTGGTACCTGGGTTCAAGATCTGTCTACTTCTGCTCACATGAAAAATGATACAAATGTAGAACAAAGATTGACCTTTCTGGGGCTATCCCAGGTAGTCTTTACTGAGCAATGCCCACTGTATTCTGCTCCAGACTTCAAAACCTTAGTGGTCTACATATTAATATATAACCAGTCTAAAATGGGCATAAAATTTCCTAAAATAATTTCTTCTCTTGTCAGTCAAGGAAAGAAATAATTCATTCACCATGGACCAACAATGTTCACTGAGACAGAGCAAAGACAGCCCCAGGTTACTGAAGTGACCTAGTTTCATCCTATATATTCACCACAGAGCAGCAGTAAAAATTCTCTGACAAGTCAAAGAAAGACTTAAATTTGAAAGTGGTAAATAAGAAGTTTTATAGCAGGAAGAGACAGCCAAATGTCACAATTACTTTAAAAAAATATTGCAATATTACCTTGAATAAAACTTGAGGGGTTTTAATCACTGCAAATGTTTGCAGTGGACATTTTGTTAGTCAACAACAGCTCCTTCACATCCCTAAATTAATTAATTCTTGCTTGTATGGGAATTAGGAACATGAGGCTGACAGCGTTTCTCAGCCAAAGTTATCAGAGATATCCCAGATACTTTGTGTCAATATTTCTACTGTGAATTTCCTCTGCCAAAACCTGACAAAAATAAGGGAGAAAGTTTTCATCAAGATGCAACTGGCTTTGTAGTGTACCAATAAAGTATTTAATATGTTAGAAAAACACTATTAGCACTTTTCTGTTGTTAAGAGAGAGCAGAGTAGGTGACTCTCCCAGTACCTCTGCTGCAAAGGATTGTTTATGACAGTGTTTTCTAGATGAGAAAGATTTTATTTTGGTAACCTTATTTTAGAGGCCTAATTTAATTCTGAGGATTCTGGGCTGTCTTGCAAATATTATACAGGGCTATGAAGCAACAGCTCTACAGAAAGTAGTATCTTGCACCTTTTATGATGATTTTATATTAAAGTTTTTCTGCTCTCCTGGTGAGGCTCCACTTTGGTATCATCCTGCACATCTGGGAATGAAGCAATCCTTTTGGTTGTATAACATTCTTCTATGTTATACACACAGGATATCTGTCTGAAAAAGAACTCTTCCCATCATCTTTCCACCTCCCACACAGATGGAATTAAAGGAAAAAAGCTTTCCATAAGACTTGATAAAATTGAAAACAACCCATCTTTGGACTTTGCTCTCCTCCTCTTCTTGTCCCTCAAACCCTGGCAATGGAATTACCTCAATTCTTAAATTAAGAGAAGCAAAGTCCAAGACAATAGCTGTGTTTTGTTAAAATACTATTTTATTACTTTTAAGACTATCATCTGTTGTGTTGGATATTGTCCTTTCCTAGGAAGAGGAAATGTTTATCACCTGGGATGATGAGTCAGCTAGTATGAGATGTGCTAAAGGCTGCAGGACAAATGCTGCAGCATTTATTGCTGGTTAACCCAATAGCCACATGCCAAAAGTAGAGTTCAACCAGTCCTAGCAAAAGCAAGAAACCAGAGGCAGGAACATATCAGATAACCTTTAAATAACACCAAAACCAAAACCATAAATAATGCAAGCTAATGCCTGTTCCTAATGCTTTCTTTTGAAGCCAGTCAGAATGGATTTGCAAATGCATTGTTGGAGCATGTTCAGCCTGGAGAAGACAGGGCTATGGGGGCATCTAACAGCAATGTGCTAACACCTACAAGGGAGTTATCAGGAAGATGGAGCCTTGTAGTGGTGCATGGCAGAAGGATTTATGACAGTGGCATAGATTGAAACAAGAGAGGTTCAAAGTGGATATAAGGAAAGGCTTTCTCCATGAGGACAGGCAGGCAGCGTAGCAGCAGGCTGCCGGGAGAAGCTGTACTGCCTCCATCACTGGAGGTTTTCCAGCCCAGTCCAGACAAAGCCTGACCTCACAGCTGAGCCTGTTTAAGGCAGAAGGTTGAGCCAGAGACCCCCTAAGGTCCCTCCTAACCCGATTACTCTAGCAATGCTTAGAATTACAAACCTGTCTGGATATGATTAGTGTTGTAACTACTTGGCCAAAGAATATTTGAAGTAAATTGTCTTTTAGTTTAATAAAGAGATTTTTAGCTGATGTGATCTATTGACTTCATGTCTAATATTAAGATTCCACAAGACACTGTAAGAGCTATCAGAGAATTGAATTGTCATCAGTCAGAAATGGTTTGCTCTAACACCTGGCCTTCCATGTGTAACCTTGTCTTTTCCGTGCAAGTAGCATAGAGAAGTAAAATGCATTCAATTAGTATTGCATATAATAATGCATGAAATTCCTTTCCTCCTTAGACACATCTATTGCCTTAGAAGTATGGAGGAGTAAGTCACGCTAAAATGGATTAACATAGACGTATATCAATTATTTCTATGATATGTAATCCTGCTTTTTAGCAGTGGTTTTGCCAGAAAACATTACAAGTATAATTTCTCAACTGATTTGAAATACAACTTTCTGTGCATTTCTTTAAAGCTGGTCCATGAATTTTAAGTTTAAATTTGTAGGTTTTGTGTGAAAATATGTTAGTTTTCAAGTGGAGACAGTGCCACTAAAGTAGAAATATTGCAGAGGAGAAAAATGAAAGGAAATAATAATGAAAGAAATATCTTAGAAGGAAATAATGGATGACTGGCTCATTACCACTGTGGTTTGGTTTTGGTTCTGTTTTTTTAATGTATGTGTGCAAGACTGAAAAGTAACATTATGCAGTCCAAAGGCACTGCTGTACAGAGTATAGAGACACTGCTCCTACCTGAAGTGTTTGGAAAGTGCAGAAAATATCGCAATGAATTTGAAAGGATCCAAGAAAAGAGAGAAATCTTTGCTTCATTATATAATAGTGAGGTAGCAATACTCAGTGAACAAGTAATGTAAAATTATTAAGATGGATTTTTCACTTGTTAGGATGTCAGATCTTGATTACATTTGTATTATGTAATTACTCATAATTAGTATTATGTTCTTCTTCTGTACACTTGTCTTGGGATCGTAACATGAAACTGGTATCAGTAAGAACTTCTAACAGCATTGTAAAAACAGTTTTCTCTAAGTGATAGAGGTTGAACTGGAGATCTGAAACTCCCTTTGAAAGAGAAGGATGTTCAGTCTCACTAGATGTTCTGATATCCTGCCAAAAAAAAGCAACCATGTCATCTATATTCTAAATTAGCTCTACACTATTAGAATTACTGATTCTTTGAAGTGCTGGGTGTCAGTTAAAGAGGTTTCTCAGTAGTATTCTATATCATCTCTCTATCAAACACAACGCTGGTAGTTTATTTGGGTCCTTTTCTAGGATGAAATTATGTTTGCCGTGTTCCTCTAGTCCAGGACTAGTATCTGGTAAAGGCAACTTCAGAACTGTGCTCACTGAGGAGGAATAAAATGCAGAAGCTGAAGGAATTCAAACAGAGAGTAATATTTTTTTCGTCAGTCATGTCAAACCCATTCCGTTTTTCATACTTAGTTTCTCAAATATGGAAATACTTGAAACTGCAGAACTAATCTCTGCTGAGTAAGAATGCATCATTTTTGCATATGGCTTTTCTCCTCTCTCTTTTATTTTCATAAAAATGGTGTGAGAGAAGAACATGTTTTCAATGGCACATTCCATAAAATATTTAAAATAATTTATTATAAATGGATTTTAAAATTACTTGGTGTTTGGCATAGCATTTGTTTCTTTAGCATGGGTACCTGATACTGAAGAAGACAGAAGTGGGTTACATAGCACAGTACAGAAATTCTAAGATATATGCATAGAAGTGACTTTTTATTTATACACAGGCACAGAGGTATAATCATCGTAAACCTTATTAATAAAAAAGTAATACAGCTCATTACTGAAGGTATTGGTAGCCTACTGATGGCATAATATTTAAAAATAAAAAGTCCTTCATATTTTCATAAAACCACAATTGAAAATAAGCATCTTAATATTCTTTCAAGTGTATGTTCATTGACTTTTTTTTTTCCTAAATACTACTACCTAACAAGGCTAAGCAAGCTTTCTCAGGTGCAATTCGGAATTATATTTTTCTTTCTCCAAGGGGAAGTCTAGCATGGAAGTAAGTATCATGATGTATTCCCATTGAAAGGAATTTTTCTTTTTCCTACCACAGAGGGGACGAACCTGCACACTAATTTGGACTCACTCAGCTGTTGACACCAAAATATTTATAAAAAACCAACAAGAAATATCCAATCAATTTAATTAAATATTTATGGACTAGCTAAACTAATTGAGGGCTAGAATAAAAAATAGGCAGCAGTATAGTTTCCTCAATTCTTCATGACTGAAAAGGAAAATAAATGGAAGGCAATTTACAAACCAAACACAAAGAGAAGTGCATGATAATCCTGTAAGGCTGACTGATAATTCTGAAAGAACTGTTTTGTGATGAAAAATGAGTTTGAGTGGTGGGCAGTATTTCTGAATCAGACACTTTTATCCCTGAGTGATGTTAGATGAGAGTTGAGCAGCTGAATTATGTATTATTATCAAATAAATATTAATTTCTTGCATGAAGAATTAAAATATCCTTTTAATGAAAAACCAGTTGTGCATAGGTTTTCCAGTAGTTTTCATACTTTTCATATCTACCAGATGACAAGAAAGTCTCTATACTCTTTCCCTAAATATCACTTACATCTTTTACTAGACTTAGATGTTCCGGTTTCTCAAAAACAGAGTACAAATTGTGCCACAGTCTTTTTACTCCAAGAATTTTATTTTAGAGCACAAGTATCATATTCTTGTGCATGTCAAGTCGGTTATAATTTAAACTGGAAGTCTGCATTTATCTGTGAATTTAAATAGCATAGTTATGAGGAATAATAGAAATCACTGTTTCATTGGAGTGGCTTTCCACCTAGGCAAGCACAAGTTAGTATTCTTCCCCCTCATATGGGTAATATGGGGCCTTGAAGGTGTTCTTTAACACTAGTATATTATTGAGATTTATCTTTTAGCATCAAGGCTTTTTCCACTGTATCTGCAGGACATGATCTGAGCCTATTTTTATTACAATTCCTGCTCTGGCAAATTTGACATCTCTCCAGAGAACACACTGTATGACAGCTACATGGGGTAGAATCAGTCGCTTACTTCTCAATATCTAGTTGGCCTTGCACTGTTTTGGGTGGGTGCCAAATTGAGAGCTGCTTGCAACTATGACGGACCCATTTGTGCTGCAGCAGAAGCTCTGGCTTAGAAAAAAGGGTGCTGAAAGGCAAATTATTTTACCCTGAAATAAACCAAGGGTTTGAGATTTAAGATATCTTTATGAGGGCTGATATGATTTATAATACAAAAGTGTGAAACTACCATTTGACCTCTTTCTCCAGGAAATTTCCCAAGACAGACTGTAGGTAGTCATTAAGTAAAGTGCAGTCCAGCATCAAAAAACTTCTGTGGCAAACAGTGCAGAAGCCAGCTGCACAGCCTATAGGAAGATAGAGCTCTCCACAGACATGGGGTTAATTAATTACAGGAGATCTTTAAAGCAGTGCTCTGGTTTTAGAACATGAAAGGTTATCCTCAAGTTACTATGCAGAAACATGGCACTAGGAATTACTCATGTGTACTTCCTAAAGTACTTTAGAAGAAGTGATGGTGTTTTAAAGATCAACTGGACTTTTCATAAATATTAGAATTACTGTATTCTCCTCAAAGTTTGTTTTGAATACTATGTTTTAAAGGTTCACAGATTTTCAGATTCCAAACTATAAAGGTGCTATTGTTCCTGGAAACTTTATTGTGCCTTTTGGATTTTCAGTCTCAAATAATTCTACTGGTTCTGATAAGCTCGGCAAGAAAAAAAACAAAATCAAGTAACTTTTGACTAAGGTTAACCACTATGAATGTCATACCTGAATGATGTTTGAGAATGCCATGGATAACTTAATTGTGGAGAAATGATACCCCTGATTAAAACAAAATCAAAAAACTTTTATTCTCCTGTGAAATGTTGACAAACTGTTTGACTAAAAATCAGCTAAAAGATTAATTCTTTTTTATTTCTCTGACTGATTTCCATTCTAAAATTCTCTGAAAGTTATGGTAGGCTCAAAAAATACCGATAGCAAAAATTCCACATAGAAGTTGTTTCTGCATTTGGCTGGTAGACCGTGTGGCAAGGCTGTGATCAAGTGAAAGCTGATCTCACATACAGGGCTTGAATATTCAAAGTCAAGAATGTACCTGCTGGATTAAGGCTCTAATCATCAATCTCAGGCTAAGTGGATGGAGACTTGAGGTGAATTCCTTTCCTTGCCCTTCAGTTTTTCTGCTTCAGAGACACCACATTACTCCATCACACTCTGACTCCAAAAAATTCTTCGTGGTTTACTCTTGATATTCAAATGCTTTGTTTTATTACTTTCCTTTCTAAAAGTGTTACAAATATATATTTAGCTTTATGTGGTTCTAGTCTTACAAATCATGAAACTTTTAATGCGCAAAACATGGATTTATGTGAAAGTTGATAAACTGTTTTGAGTAACTAGCTCAGCATACAAAGATTTGTAGTTATTATTTCAGAATTATTTTTTTAATATCTAACAGGATATGTTTACAAGCAAGTAAACTAGATTTTATTGTAGTAATTAGGGTAATATAGTAAACTTGTAACTAAGATGTGAAGTAAAAATGAATAATGATGTAAAAAAAAACTATTGGTGATATATAATCTTTACAATTTTGTCCAAGTGTTTATAAATTTCAAAAGATACTCATAAGCTTTGTGAGGAAAAACATAATTCTTACTTGTTTTTTCTAAAATGCCTGTTCTTAAACTTCATAAGCAATAGTTTGTAAATTGAAGTACTATTTTGTCATGGAAATTATCTGCATCTTTTATTCTTAAGAACATTTTTCAATAAATTTACAACCTTTTCCCATAATAATCAAAACCACTGACATTTCTGCGCTTATAAACTAGCTTGATTATGCACCAAACAGGATATGACATGCTTTATGAAATGTATATGCATGATATACTGAAACACAAGTTTATGCTGATTTGGGGTAGACTGTATTTCAAGGCTTTCAACAGCAGACCTTTCTCACAGTAAATCTCTTACAGAACCAAGCACATGCAACACTAACCCTGATCCCTTCCAAATTTTTAAATATTGTTGAGGGAGTTGGGTTCATGTCAAGAACAGGGATCCCAACATTCTGGTGAATGCAATCTGTGTTGCTGTTGATTTGAGTTAGAGCATAATGGGACATTTTCAGGCCTGATGCGCTTTAATCCAGATAGCTGACAATTCTTCACCCTTCAATTCAAATCTGTATGTCTGGCAAGCAGGTCTCAAATCACCACCACTACGAATAATAATGGCACAGTCACCAGATAATAAGCATGGTCACTAGAGCTTAGAGTAATTGCAGCTTGTCTGATTTGGGGCAGATAATGTTGCTCTGTTTCCCCTACCCCCATGGTTTCAGTTACTTTATCGGTTTCATTAGACTACACTACAATCAAGAGGTATACTTCTTGATTTTGACAGCTTAATTGAAGACCAGTGATAATCTATAAATTCTCTTCTTTATCCTCCCTTAACCACAATTTCTATGGAACACTTCTGTAGAATGGGACTTTCAGTCAGCAACTTGCATATGCAAATAAATCTTAAAATATTGCAGTTTTCAATACATTTAATTTCAAAAGAAGCCTTTGCCTATTTGAGGATAACAAAACCTTTATAAAAGCCTTTTTACTTTAATATTGACACTTGTGCACAGCTTTTGGGGCTTCAACACATTTTTAGCACAACCATAAATCCACCACTGTCAATTTTCTGGAAATATGCCAGTCTATCTTTCTTCCTTCTTGAAGCATAACCAAAATCGTCTCTATTCTCCAAATCTGTATGCTCAAATCCCCCAAAATACATTGGCAAGATACAGCAATTTGAATTCATATGTGTCAAGGAACAGACCAGAGATAAGTATGTGGAACAGAAAATCCTGAACCAATGTTGGAGATTAATTAACCACATTCAAAGCAAAACCCTTCAAGCAACCAATCTCCATTTCCAATAACAACATAGTGAGAAATACAGATGACAAATGTTGTCTATGTTGATCTGCAGAAGGACCCTGAGGGCAGGATCAGAGCTACACCAGCCATCTGTTTGAACTTTCCTACTGGAGCATTTCTGTGGCTGCTTCTAAGTGATCCCATTGGTACTGAGGGAGAAGGAAAACCTGAACAGTCCTGGTGCTTTTGGTGCCTTACATACACTGTAGTTAAAATATGCCACTCAGCGTGGCTTTCAGCTCTCCCATCCACCCTTCCACTGATGACGTCAAGAAGAAAAATATCTTTATTTCATCCATTATGCCTGTTGCAAAACAACATGAATTTTACAGGCATCCTGAAGTCTGAATGAGTACATGTATGGGACAATATGAATGCCAGCATAAAAAGAAGTGAACTAAATCCTTGCCCTGCTTAACTCTGTACCTGTACTCGTATGAAGACAGAATCATAGAGTGGCCTGGGTTGAAAAAGGCCTTAAAGATCACCTAGTTTTAACCCTCCTGCCATGGGCAGGGACACTTTTCACTAAACAAGGATGCTCAGAGCCTCATCCAACCTGGCCTTGAACGCTGTCAGGGATGGGGCATTCACAGCTTCTCAGGACAACCAGTTTCAAGTGCCTTACCACACTCACAGTAAAGAATTTATTCCTGATAACTGGTCTAAACCCACTTTCAGTTTTAAGCCATTCCATGCCACTACACGCCCTTGTAAAAAGTCCCTGTAATCTTCCTTGTAGGCTCCCTTTAGGTACTGGAAGGTTACAATCAGGCCACCCTTATGCCACCTCTTCTCCAGGCTGAACAAATCCAATTCTCTCAGCTTTTCCTCACAGGAGAGGTTCTCTATCCCCTTAATCATCTTTGCATCCCTCCTCTGGCCTTGCTCCAGCAGGTCCATGACCTTCTGGGGACCCCAGAGCTGGATGCAGCACTGCAGGTGGGGTTTCACCAGAGCATAGCAGAGGGGGAGAATCCCCTCCATTGCTCTGCTGGCCATGCTGCTTTGGATGCAGCCCAGGACACGTTTGGCTTTCTGGGCTGCGAATGCACATTGCCAGGTCCTGTCCAGCCTCTCATCCACCCACGGACAGGTACGTGATGTTAGATCAAGCTGCTGAGAGCAGCAAAATTCAGCAACTGGGGACAGTCTCTCAAGATGCTTTTTCCTACTGAGGATTTTTCCTTCAAAATGCACAACATTTGTAATAAATACCAACAGGCAATAATGATGCCAAAACCAAACAAACATCATCAGCCAGCCGGATTTTCCCAGGAAGGCCAGTGTATTATTCTCAATCATGGGTGTTTAGGGTCTTTTATCACGTATTTGTAATCTGAATACTATTTTTATTGCTCAGAATGATTTATATATTTTAACCCACAAAGCTGCTTTTCCTCCAAAAAGAGAGTAAGTGCATTACATTTCTGTACAACAAATCCAGCATATTAAAGGAATGTCAGGATTGAGCTGAGCAAGTCACACTAATATACCAAAGTAATCTTTACCAGTTGCTACAAAAAGGCCATGCAGATTTCCTTGTATTTGTCTCCTTTCAGAGCTCATTGTAGCACTTGCATCAGAAACAAGACAGCTCCACTCATGGCACTCCCTTCCATTTAATTAAGTCCTTAGAGGAACATTACAGAAGTTAGTAAGATTACTTAATGCATCCCTGGGAGAAACTCCAATAGTCTACCAAAGGTCACTGCTCTATTCAATAGGAATGCTTTCATCTTAACAAAGATTAATATGACTGTATTAATTGAATTAAGTGAAATGTATTAATTTTTTAATCTGAACAGTCTCCTTAATGAATTATTATCAGAAGAGCATAAGAATGTAAAAGACCAACAACCTATGATTAAGACTTTCAAATTCAACTTTACTTAATACATCAAATTTTGTTCTATCTGCTATTTTGTCCATGAGCAAAACCAAAAAAGCTTTCTAATGTACTTGGATAAAAGTGTGTTAAGCAGATGATTAGATTTGTATTCCAATGTGGAACGCAAGACTGGACATCTCCTCTGCAGTAGATAATTCTGTATAATAGAAAGAAAGTATGCTAAATTTAGCATATGTTGATAACTTTGCATTTGCATGTGCAGAAATGTGGCTACAACTTGAGTTTAAACAGAGAAATTAAATGAAGCTTACTCTACATCCCTAAATTTATCTGTATTATTAATTTAGAAAGATTGATTTGAAACATTAAGGTCAGGATTCAGTTTGATGTATTTCAGGGAGTGAATTCAACCAGGCTGATTTACATAGGTTGTGCAGGAAATGATGGTAGTTCTTTTAATGTCTGCTAAATTCACCGTGAGAGTCCTGCTGAGCAGGCCTGATTTGAAAATCAAGTTTTTTGGCCTCTTATTCCTCATCATAAAGGCCAACCCTGCCCCAGAGAACCCAAACTCAGACAACAAGACCCCTCTGTTCCTTTCCTCCTGTCCATCCACCATTCCTCTGAAGTACTCGCCCTTGGCTGAGCTTCCGGCTTCCCTGTTTTAGGTCTAATTTTTAATACCTGAAAAAGCATCCAGAAGTTAAAAAAGGAGAACAACATAAAATGAGAAAACTTGTTAAGAAGAACCTTGAAGCAGTAGCTTATATGTTAAATCTTTTCAGGTGACACAAAAGACTACAAGGACTGTAATATCCCATTGAAGGACTTGATTGGCAACTTAGACCAAATGTGCACCATGTACAAAAAAAACAAACCCAAAAACCTCGAGAAAAGGTAAAACGAAACATTGTTTAGAGTCAGAAGGTTTACTTGAAAAAGTGCATTTTGTCAGCCAAAATACTGTCTCTAAGACAGAAATGAAGTGGCTCCTTACTAAAAGCCTCTTACTGGGAGGTTCCATAGGGTTACATGCTGTATCTTGGTGCAGATGGCTGGCACAAAATATTCTGTACAGGTACCGTTAACATTTACATGAATTTTCCGGCTTCGTAATGACGTCGTTGTTTTATTAATTTTCTGTTCAGTGCTAAGCACTGATGGGTTTATTTCTCTGTTTTGATGGGAAAAGCAAGAGAGTTGGTTTTTTACATGTCTGGCTGCTTTCTTGCTGCTGGCGAATGCTTTCCTGCCCTGCTCAAGTAGAAAGGGACTAGACTGAAACAGTACTCGATAAACAAAAAGTTATGAGTACTAACAGAAACAGTAGGATTCATACCTAACTGAGGAGTCATCCAGTTTTTCCCATCTGTGCAGCTGAAGAGAACAGTAATGCACCAGAACTTTTCTGAAACAAGAGAAAAGATTTTACACTAAGTAGATTCTTGAAGCATATTTTACCCAGCTGTATCTCTGTAACTTCCAGAAAAGCATCGAGGGATTCAAGCAACACTTCCTTTGTATGACTTTGGTCTCTAAAGGACAGGTGTAGCAGTGAGATATTTTTCCCAAAGGATTAGTTTTCCTTTTTTCCTGCTTCTCCTGTGACTTTGGCTTTTCTTTTGCTCTGTCTGTAAAACATGCCTGTATTTTCTCTGTAGTTTTTGTTTATTTTCTATAAAATAAAACTTTTCTGCTGAAAAAAAATGTGGGCTCAAGCTTAAAAAATGAAGCTAACTTATCAGACAGGTAAAGTATTAAAAAAGAGAGCTATATCAGAAGGAAGATGGAGTCCTATACTTTTCTTATTGGTCTTCTTCAACTTTCTATCCTTAACTACTCTTTTGTACTTGAAAGAAAAGAACACAGAAGTCTTTACTGATTAAAACCAGTTGATGTAAAAGAGTGGATTACTGTTCATTTTTCTAATAATAAGCCATATGCCTCCAACTGCATGTGAGGATGTATCCTCCATATGAATATAAAAATATTGTACAAGAAAAGATATAAGTGGATATAAAGAAAGAGAGAAATATCTGGAGATAGTTGCTCATGGGAATCTTTCTGCGTGCCAGTGCACATCTTTACAGTATCTGGAACATTTTTTTTCCAAAGAATCAGCAAAACCCTCCAATCTTTCAAATATGCTTGTTCATAAGTTTCAGGCAAAATACTCTCTCCTTCATCATATCTTGTCAGGAGTTCCAGTCTGGACACATGCATGAGATGGCATCGTTCCTTTTAGGGTTTGGTGACCTACATTGTTTTCCTCACACTAACAGTTTCCTAGATGGGCAAAAAGACATAATAAAGACAACAACTTTATCTGTATCAGATATGTATCCACCATTCTCTGCTTTCTTATTTGAAAAATTCCATTTATGCCAGGTTTCATATATGTATTAGTTCAAGATTTGTTGGGGCAAAGCCTTTCAAGCTTTGAAGGCCAAGTCAGAGTACAGCCATAAAATTACAAAACCAAAAAGATGAAAGAGCTACCAGGGAGAGTCATAAATCTGTATTTTTTGCCCTGTACCACTGGGTCATATTGACTGAAAGCTTACTTGCATACACAGAGGCAAGAAGGTAATGACTGAACTACTGAGATGAGTATCCAGAAATGTTGATCTGATTGTTTGCCTTCCATAAATCACAGTCTTGCTAACCCACAAATTAAAAGGTCATGAGATTATTTCAAAGCTATTAGGATATCTGGTTCTTATTTTTGCTTGGTTCTTCACCTCCCCCCACATATCCTTCATGATTATATATGCAACTGTAGCGAGACAATTTTGGGTACTCTGATCCTTTTCAGATGTGGAAATATGCCTCTGTATATAATTATCTACAGCTAACAGAAGAAGCCTTTGTTACTTGTACACTTTCAAAACAAAATGGTTTTGCATGATTTCTTACACAGAAACCTCAGCATCCTAGATTAACCTCAGCCTTAGCAATGAGGTCTTTATGTTAAAGTAGGACATCATGGGCTTATTCTGTTATTATATTCCACCAGGTTTGTTTGGACCAGAAAATTAAAGCAGAAATGACAGATACGTTTAAGCTGTGTTGTTATTTTGAATATTTTATACTGTTCTTTTAAATGGCAAATTCTTACTTTATGAAAATAATTAAACCTGCATATAATCTTAAGGTATGTATGTAATAAATTATTTGTTAGAATTCTGGTAGAAATAAAGAGGGTTTTCTAAGAATCTCAGTATTTTAAGTAACTAGTTCTTATATCTAAGTATTTCTAAGTTAGTTTGTTTAGTTAGTTTGTTCATACACATTTGCAAAAAAAATTGAAAATTCTGCTCAGAGTTGTAGCTGCAGGCTTACAAATTAAATAGCACAAACCTGCAAAGACCAGTAGGTCAAATTTCTCGTTAACTGTCCTTTCAGAAAAAGCTGCCGACTTCCTGACATCTTCAGAGTTGTCAAAAGACATTATCACAAAGCAAGCTTAGCCCTTGTAACACTTTCTGTCTATAAAGAATCAGAGCGGGAGTTTTGTGCCTATGGCTTGAAAATGTGATTGCACACATTTATCTTAGTCAGAGCTGTGATGAGGTAAATAAAGGAGGGTTTGTGCACATAGAAATCTGTAATCCATAATATTTCCAGCAGATTGAATGTAAATGAAAGTCTTTCCTGGTTTTGCAAACCTCAGTGATAATATTTCATAATTTTAGAAATCATTACATGCATACCAGAACATTTGAACTGAAAATATGCAGATGAATAGATAGGCAGTAGAATACAAAAAAAGGCACAGGTAAATTCCCACGCAGACAGTGTTGTTGATTTTGCATCAGAGAAAGCAAAAGTACAAAGTCTTGCCCACATGCTGCTATACATCCACAGCAAATGCATAAAAAGCTGCAATCTAAAAGCATATATTCGCTGACCATATTTTCAAATTCATAAAAAATGTTCTATATACATGTACCAAGAGCACTCCTACATGGTGCCCATACTGCCTTGAAGACACTGGATAGATACAAATTGTATCTCCCTTATGTAACCCCGTGGTGACAGAAGCCACCAACGGTTTCACTGTGCAGCTTTCTGAGCAATGATCCGCATCAGGAGCCCTGCCTTGTTCCATCGCTTTTTGCACCCTTCAGCAAACCCTGAGCGCTGTCTCCTCATTTGCCTCTGGATGGCCTCAGCCCAAGCCCCGGGAGACCTTTAGACCTACAGATCCTACTGTACTGATGAGACACGAAATCCCACCAAGGAAAAAAACCACTAGGATCCTGACTGTGCTGCTGCATTAAGTTCCTTTTCAGCAGCAGCCTTAAAGAAAACAGGCTCTATGCTACACGTGCAGGCCTGAATGGAAAAGAACTTAGCAGTCATTATCTGCTAAGCTCTAAAGGCATAAAATGTGTAAAGAGAAGCTTGAAAAAATCTGAATATGTTAACTACCACTAAAAGGCACACGACATATTGACAAAGAATATTTAACTACTTTTTTAAAATTTAAAAGCACTTAGACAAAACTTAGCATTTAGCATCTCAATAGAAGAAGGAGACAAAAATTGAATGCACTTGACTCTTTTGTCAAATATATATAAGCATGGCATATATAAGTCACTTCAAAATGCATGGAAACTGTGATTTGGGGCCAATATGAACCACAGCAAAAGTAGCTCTTTAGAAGAAACTGAAATATAAAACAGTAGGGCTTTTTGTCTCAGAGGAAATGTTAATAAATCCAAACTGCCCTAGTATATTTGAAAAATAAATCTATCCAAAATATTTAAAATATGTTGATTAAAATTAAAATAGTCTGTAACTCTTGAGATTTCTAGGAGCAGTAATAAATTGAGCCAGCTATTCCTTCATATTGGGACATTATTAGGTACATTAAAGAACGTGCCTTTTTACACAAGAATTAAGAAGGTGGCTTAATGTCATACACTCAGCCAGACACAACCATTATTTGTAAGCAAGCTTCCACAATCAGTCTACTGCTTTAATTAGTAGTTTGACCTTCCTAGACATGAAAAATCACAGTCTTCTCTGCCACGGAATTATTTTTTAATTTGATAAAACTGAATTAACAGTGTGTGCTATTCATTGATGTAATCTATGGACACAGATTTGAAACAGATGCTCCTAATATTCTTTCTTCCCCTTGTATTTCATCTGTATGAATCACTGCCTGGATAGGCACCATCTGTCCTTTGTTCTCTGTTGCCAGAATGGGCCACTTCAGAAGGAAAAAAAAACAAAACTTGGTGTCAGAATTTCCTGGACAATGCAAATTCTGAGTTTAAGGCAACACAGCTACTTAAGACTGGGATTAAATAATTTCTTAGACTCCTTGTTATTCAAAATTGTTTGGGGTAATTATATCTTTCATTATATGAAACTTTTCCCAGAATCTCTGTAGCTGTTCTGACCTGTTTGAACACCTTTCTAAAGTGCTGATTCATGGAAATTGCAGAACTCAATGCAAGTATCTCTCTTGTACTCTCACAATCAATCTGTACAAAAGTAGCAACATCTAATTGTGCCTTCTGGACAGTGACCAGTTTATGCATCAAAGAACCTCATTTACCCCATGACCTCAGGTTTGCACTGGCAGTTCATGTTTAGTTGGTTATTTATCATACCATATACACATGAACCTCTATTAGCAAGTGAGACACATTGCTTTGTAATATGGCTCTCTTCTAATAATTTATTATTCCACCTACTTCTATGATTTGCAAATTCTAAATTATACTTTCCCCCATAACATTGCTCAGAACCACAGACTTAGCTGTGTATTTTTGTGGTTTGCCTCTTTGATACTTCTGCCTGCCTACAAAGAATGCAGGCAAAGAAGAGATTTTTAGACCAGAAAAAAAAGCGCAGTAAAAAGATAAACTACTTAGCAGAGAGTACCAAGGACTCTAAAAGAAGAGTGCAGAGGCTGTTAATCAGGGAATCAGATGGGTCCAACCACATTAATATACATATTCTCACAAGGCCAGAGCCTAGCAAGGAGATGTTAAATTCTTAAAGAGGGTGGCAGCTCTCAGGAGCTGCACAGGATGCGAACTGAAAAAGAGAGTAGTCAAACCCAGCCTAAAGGACGTGGCAAATCCAGGTGTGAATCCCCTCCAGCGGGGACCTTTGTTCCATGCCCATCAATCCTCAGGCCTGTGGCTGTGTGCTTCAGAGGCAGTGTCTGTGGCACAGGAGAGATCGGCCGGCTCCACTGGATGCCTCCCCTCACAGACCAGCTCACCCCCAGCATCTGGGAGCGTTTCATCACAGAATGAATTAAGTTGGAAAAGACCTTTGAGATCATCGAGTCCAATCTGTGAGCGACCACCACCTTGTCAACCAGATCATGGCACTAAGTGTCACATCCAGCCTTTCCTTAAACACCTCCAGGGACACTGACTCCTCCACCTCCCTGAGCAGCCCATTCCAACATCTAATTACTCTTTTTGTGAAGAAATTCCTAATGTCCATCCCAAACCTCACCTGGTGCAGCTTAAGACGGTATCCTCTCATCCTGTCACTAACTGCGTGGGAGAAGAAGCCAACCTCTACCTTCCCTCTAAGCCCGAGCTAACCGTGCAGTCAGTCCCTCCAATTTCGGGCCGCTCCTCGCCCGTCACACTCCTGTCGCGACAGGACGGCACGTCCTGCGCTCACACCGGCGCAAGCCCGGCACCAGCAGCACCCCGCCCGCTCCATCCCGCACCCTAGTGCCCTGCCCTGGCCGCCCCCCGCCACTCGCTGAGGGCTTCCCGCCAGGAAAAGCCCTGGGCACTTGGCGTACACGGCCCGAGCCTCGCCACGGCGGGCAGCGCTGACTGAAACCCGACCCTCCCAGCCGGCGTGCCCAGGCCCCCGCGGCGAAGGGGCTCTCTCCGCCCCCTCCCGCATGAGGGCCGGCTCCCGGCTCCCGGCTCCCGGCTCCCAGCTCCCGGCTCCAGGGACGGGAGGCGGGAAGGGGCAGCCCGGCGCGCGCCCCTCTCGCTGGGCGGCGCGCGCGGCCGCGGGCGGGGAGCGCGCGGGCGGGGCCGGCGAGTGACGCGGGGCCGCGCGGCGTAAACAGCGCGGCGGCGGCCCCGGCAACCGCGCAGCTCCCGCGCCGCGCCCGCGGCCCACCCGGCCGGCCTCTCCCGCCCGGCGCCGGGCAGGACGGGCGGGCAGCGCGGCCAGGAGGGGAAAGGCTGGCGCCGCTTCTCGCAGCGTCCCCGAGAGCTTTGACGCCGCAGCGCGGCGGGGGCGGCGGCCGAAGGAAGCGCCCGGGGCGGGAGGAGCCGCTTCGGGCGGTGGATCGCGGCTGCGGTGCCGGGCTCGCTCCGCGGTAGGGCGGGAGGCGGCTGAGCCCGAGCGGCGGCGGGAGCCGGGCGGTGAAGATGGCGACCCCGGGCATGGGCTGGCAGCAGCCGCAGCACAGCTACGGCGGCGGCTCCGCGGCCGGCGCGGGAAAACTCGGCTCGGGCTCGGCACAGGCGGGGCTGGGCGCCGAGCACAGCCCGGACCTGCACTTCAAAATGAGCAAGAAGATCGCCCAGCTGACGAAGGTGAGAGAGCCGCGCCGGGTCCTCAGCCGCCTCGGGTGTCTTCTTCCTCCGCTCTGTTTCCCTTTGCTCCTTGTCATCATGCGGGCAGCGATGGGCCTGGAGAGGGGCAGACTGTTCGGGGCTGATGGCAAATCCGGGTGGGATGTGTACCCCGGAGGCCGAGCCCGGAGCACCCGCGGTCCCCGGCAGCATCTCCCGGTCGCCGCGGGCAGGAGCGCGCCGTGGTCCCGCGGGGAGAGCTCCGGCGCTCCGGGAGCCTGGAGCTGGAGAGGAGCCGCTCGCGGAGCTGCCGCAGTAGCGGAGCCCGTTAGTTGTGTCCGAATCCCGCCTGGCACGGCCAGGTATCCCGGTGTGCGGGAGCGGACCCCTGGATGCTGGGCTCGTACTGGTTATTTGTTCTGTGGAAATTGTAGCTTCTCTTCTGGCTCTGTTATGAGCCTTTCTCCGAGTCTTTTTAAATGGAGAAATTCAAGTGATGCTTGCCTTCCGTTTCCTGAAGTGCTGTTATTTAAGGTGTCTGGTAATAGCTTAAATGCCTTAGATGATGAGGGTGAAGTGTGAGAAAATTTCTAGTCTGGTATTGCTGATTGAACAGTTTTCATTATGTCATCCCCAGCCTAGAGAATACATTGGATCTTTGTTAGAGGCTGGAGTCAAGCTAGGAGGTGTTTTTAAAGCCTATTGCTAAGGCAGGTAGGCCCAACGCTTCAGATGTGATTGTAGCTGTGATTTACTTGGAATAACTTAAAACAGTGCTTTGGTGCTGTAATCTCTCTTGTGTGCTGCTCAAGCTGTAGGCAAATGGCATTATTTAGGAAATGAGAGGCAGATTATCTTTATTAAAGAGAAAGCAGAAGTAATTTTTGTCAAGGATTTAATAGCTAAAATGTTTAAAGGTAATTTCAAAGCACTGTGGGAACTGCCAGTATTCTTAACATGTATGCTAAAATGGATGAAGGTGACATTTCGTTGGAACTAAGACTGAAGAGAATGAAGACTGCTGGCAGTCTCACAGTGGAGACAGTTCCTATTTATGTACAGTTAATGCACCATTGACCAATTAAAAATAGTATTTATCATGGCACACCGTGCACCATAATGTGTTGAAAAGCTGATGACTTTCCATCATCCAGAGCTGATGAGGGATATTTTTGCCTTGAATTCAAAGTCCAATTTCATTTGATGTTAACATCAGTAGAAATCTAATTGCATAAAGAGAAAAGTTGAAGTAAAATAAGCTGAAGAATCTCCTTGGTTTTGCTGCATGTCCATACAAATAATGAATTAAAGCATTAAAGATGTTACTACAGTTTTGTGCTCCCTAAAAGGTGTAAAAAACACCTGGAGACCCTAAGTGTGTTTCAGGCTTACCTTAAGGCCTAGGTGCATATGTAAAGTAATACTTCCAAAGAATCATTTATATTTGTGTGTGTGCCTTTGATATATTTCACTTACTTTCTTTAGGAAATTACCCAGCAGTTTGTACTTTATTTCAGAAACAGTGTTCCACTTCTGATGTGAAGTCATTTGTGTATTACCCATGAGTTCCACATCACTGGACATGTGCCCTGTGCGCTCTCACTTAGTATGCGTCAGATATCTTGAGGTGGATGTGAGTTAATTATGGATTTAAATGCATGGTGCTGAAATATTTTGAACTTCTGTGTTGGAAAATGTAAAGAGAGTGAAAGTAAATACTTTTTTAATTTTTTCTTTCATGATCCATGGTAGAGTTCATCCAAAACTCTGTATATTGTGTACAAGTCTGTCCCGACAAAGACTTCAAATTAGTGTAAATAAAACCTATGAATTGTTTTCTGCTCTGTATTTAAGATAATTGCAAACTATGTGCTTGTACAAGTGAATTAGACTTTTGCAGGAGTGGAGTCTTGTATGTTTCCCAGTGACTTGCAGATTCTGGCTGTGGTTTAGTTTGTGTGTTGTGTTCCGTTTTCAAGGTTTAGGGAGAAGACTTGGGAAATCAGCTGATCTTTCTATTGAGTGTAGGTCTGGAGTGAATAATAGAATTTTTAAATGTAAACCAAGGTGTGTATAAAAATACTCCTCTTGCACCTATTGCAAGAGGAATATTGCAATAAAATTAAGCCTTTAAATATTAGGATTAAGATTAATGGTATTGTATAAAATGAATTTCGTTAAGGTAGAGGTGCACATTTTGACAGTTTTGTAGCCAGAGGGCTCAGGTCCTACATTTCTGTTTGTTACTTGATCTTTCAGAAAGGGAGGCTTAAAAGAATGATAGAAACTTTTGGGTAAAGTGTAATCTAAACTTTCTAATCTGCTCTAGAATCTGAAGCCTGATTTGATAGCTGGCTGCAGAAATTAATCCTTGAGAAAGGACTCAAACTACAGGGGAAAAATATAAACATAATAAACTTAATTTCCCTAAGTGAGCAGAGAAGAATTATCTTCACTTTGCAGAAGATTCCTTGAAGTACGTGTTTACCAAAAAGATTTTAAGATATTTCTATTAAGGTCTTTTGACCAAATTCTGCAGTTCAGGCTTTGTGAAATGCTTACCAGTATATGTGCGTAAAATTCCTCTTCAGTGATCTAGGAATTTATTGTTAGGAGTACCACTTCTTAATTGTGCTTCTCAGGTTGTTTAATGTCTTATATAAAAGATACTTCTCACATGCCTTTCAACTGTTTCCCTGTTTATTTAATTTTTTCCCAACTCTTCTCTTAGAGAGTCTTGAAGATATATTAAATCTCCCTGTGGATTTAGAGCAGAGGGCACTTTACCAGGTCAAAACAAACACACCAATATAGTGTGGTAAAAGGAAATCCAAATACTCATTGTCAAAGGAATACACACAGTTAAGTTATCCAGAAAGCTTCTGTCTTCTGACAAAAGAAATGTGACTCCATAGTTTATTTTTGCCTATACTTATACAATTTGTATTGTGAGCTGTGAGTAGGAGCAGAGGAAAATGCTTTCCCCACAGAAGATGAGGGTCACTCATGAATTAAATGTAAAATTCTAGAATTAGGATTCTCAGTTATGTTTTCACATTACTTAAAGAGAATCTGATGTTTTAGTCAAAACAATACAGGAACACAAAGTAAAAGGTGAAATTTGTTTAATAACCAGATTTAATCAGTAATTCAGAGTGAGGCAAAATAAGGTATGAATCTAATTCACTAAGCAAAACACTTCTGAAGTGCTTAACTATATTTTTACTTTTGGGTGGGAGAGAAAGACTTACTTGATTAACTTTAATGTGCTTAATTCACAGAGGAGGGTAAAACAAGTGGTTTGAAATGCAGGTTTAAAAAAACCAGGATGATACTTCATGTCATGTTTCAAGACTGCGGTAAATTGTAACTGAAGCAATTTTAGGTCTTCCTCTTCAGTATAAGCTCCTTATTTTCAGGCCTTTCAGAAGATCTGTGTACCAGTTTGGGATAAAGTAGCATCTGACACAAAGATTAAAGCCAACAAGAAATAAACTGCGATTATGAGATTGCATATATGTGTTTGTACTACTGCATGCAGGAGTGCTAATGCAGTATTGAATTATGCCTGCTGCAGATGAAAATATGCATATATATTTAATCAGTTTGCATAAGACAACTGGAATAGAAACAAAAAGCAAGGTGCTGCTGTGCTTACATCAATAGGAGAGAATGGCATTGGTTTTCTCGATTCCCAAAGGAGTTCAAGTGGCTTGTTTCTCATTTTAGGTTTGTTGGGTTGTTGTCTTTTGTTTGTTTTGTTTCTTTCTTTGTGATGTAGTTTGCAGCTTGAACATTTGAGATTGAGAAATCCATATCCCAAGTGTGTCTGTAAAGTCTGTTGTGCAAGTTTTGTGACATCAGCATAAGTCTTTGACTTCTGCAGAATAGCTGCATGGTTCCTGCTGGGATTATAAAATAAGAATATTCAGTATTGGTTTGGTGGTATGATATTTATTGCAGAAATTTAACATTAATTGGAGGAGCTCTGATGAGTAAGAAATACCTGGTAGTGTTGACTGATGAGAAAATACAACCTGGCAATGTACTCTTGCAGCCCAGAAAACCAACCCAGTATCCAGGGCTACATCGAGGGAACTGGAACCAACAGGTCAAGGGAATGGACTCTCCCCCTCCACTTTGCTCTCCAGAAACCCCACCTGAGTGCTGTGTCCAGCTCTTGCATCCCCAGCACACAAAAGACATGGACCTGCTGGAGCAAGTCCAGAGAAGCGGGGGTTGTTCAGCCTGGAGAAGAGAAAGCTCCAGGGGGACCTTGGAGCAGCCTTCCAATACCTAAAGGGAGCCTGCAAGAGAGCTGGAGAGGGACTTTTGATGAGATCATGTAGTGACAAGACAAGGGGGATTGGCTTTAAACTGAAAGAGGGTAGATCTAGATAAGATATTAGGACGAAATTCTTTACTGAGAGGGTGATGAGGCACTGGAACAGATTGCCCAGAGAAGCTGTGGATGCCCCATCCCTGGAAGTGTTCAAGACCAGGCTGGATGGGATTTTGAGCAAACTGGTCTAGTGAAAGGGGTCCCTGCCCATGGCAGGGGGATTGGAATTGGCGGATCTCTGTGGTCTATTCCAGCCCAAACTATTGTATGATTCTGGAGGAAGAGTCTGTAAGTGCCTACAGATACCCTACAGTTATCATTTTTGTCTATTTAATAAAACCAAAAATGGTATAAAGCACTAATGTTTTTCTTTGGTACATGCTTAGAGCTTGATGGTTCACTTCTGGAAAGGTTCCAGAAAACTCAGTACAGAGACTAAGGTAACAAAGTTAACCAAGGCACCTCATACTTGAGTAAACAAGAAACTAGAATCTGAGACTCCTGAGATCTGACTTCTGTTCTCAACTATTCCAACAGTTTCTTGTCTATATTTGGGAAACTGCTTTAAAAAAAACAAACTAACTTTGATTTTCTTTCTGTCTTTGTGCGTTAGAGAGGAATGCTTAGACAATAGACATTAATGTTATTGTTAACACAGTGAGTTTCTAGGGGATTTAGATAGTAAATTTATTTCAAAGACTAAAGAGCAAATTTGATGATCTTTAATTCAGATGCTTATGTTTTTTATTGTATGTCCTCTTTTTCTGGGATAGTTAAAGGTCTCCCTCAGCTATTACAGAATGCAGTTCTGTGGTAGTAAGAGCAGTAAGGTTTAACTTATATTAATGATTCTTAACAAAATGTTTCCAGTGAAATTTTGTCAGTTTTTATTTGGAAGTATTCTGCCTCAGGAAACAAAACAACTAAACCTCTTGCAGAAGGTTCATTGTGCATAAGATTGTAAGAAAACTTTTAAAAAAGAGCCCTTAAAACCAGGGAACACATGAGAATCTAAAAATTCCTGTAGAACTGTTTTGATGTTAGCTGTCATCATGTTGTAGTTGATGCCATTAACAGTTTTGTAAAAACTTGGGATTTAGCTTTTTAAGCAGCCTTATGTCATCTCTCCAATGTGTGTTAACATTGGCAGTAGGCCAGTATTTGTAACAGTTCTAGGATTGCTTGAAAAGAACTGCAATTTTGAGGCGGGTGTGATTTAAGTACGTATTTTAATGTCAGTATTTTTCATATTACTTTGACTCGTAATGTTTGAATAAATATTAGGTTACTACATTAAAAATAGTAGCAAGGACTAAAAGATGTGAAAATGTAATATTAGATATTCAATTCATTTGCATTCCTCTGGAGATATTTAATTTTGTTTTGTGTTAATTATTCCAAAGATAGCTGAAGTAAGTCTTCTAAGAAGGGAGAGACTTCTTAGGTAGGAAATGAGAAACTTGCTCCAGAATTATTGTGTCTAACTGTCTTAAAATTTTTCTCTTTTTAATCATGCTAGTGTGGTGTCTCCATCTTACCTGTTGGACTCTTTCCATGTGGTGTTCCAACTGTGTCCTTATTTTGCAGTAATTATGGTCTTAGCAAGGGATATTCACAGAAGAGAAGTTTTCTGTAGTCATGATGGTATATGGACAAAGATGGAACTGGGTAAAAATGTCATGTCTTAATACCAGCTGGTATAGATCAGAAGAAGTAAGTAGAGCTTTAAGGCTCTCAGTATCTTCTTCAGAGCTTCAGTAAAATCATCAGTTACTGTCTTTATCTGAATACTTCCTAGTTGATGCACTATGAACTGCTTTAAAGCAGCTGTGGCTTCTGATTTAGACCTGAAGAGGTCTTTCTTACCTTCCATGTTTTGTAGGACAAAAATTAGAGGATTTGGTGGTTTAGTTAAAAAGAACCATATATCTCTCAAATGGTTCTTCCATTCATTATCATTGCAAACCTGTAAGGTGAGCCTGCAGGGGCTCTATGTTGACCTAATATAGGTATATTTTAGAGCTCAGTGTTGTGATGTGTGAATTAGGTCAATGACTTTACAGTCTTTTATCACAAGACGTCAAGAAGAAAGAAGGAGGACAAGAATGAAATATTTTTAATATTAAAAAAATACACAGAAATGAAATTCCTTTGCTCTCCACCCACATAGTTTTAAGGGCTGACTGGTAATCAGAGTTCTTCTGAGGCCACTTATAACTTAATGTTCTAAAGATACTTTCTGTATGTGTGTGTAATTGAAAGTGTGATGTTGTTGAAAAACTGTCTGATCACACATTCACATATGTTACTAGTCCTAAATGCTTGTGCCTATATCAGCTTCTCTGAGACTGTTTTGGTTTTGGTTTTTTTTTCTCCTCGTTTTATCAACATGCAAAAGAATAATCAAAATGAAGAGACAAATATATAAACTGGGGGGGAGGGAGAGGATAAATAACACAACATGGCAGCTGGGGACATAGTTTAGTGGTAAACTTGCAAGTGTTAGGTTTACAGTTGGACTTGATGATCTTAAGGATCTTTTCCAACCTAAATGACTCTTAAAATTCTATATGTATCCTCTTGCTTATTCTTGTTCACTGCTATAATTAAATAATATAGAGTTACAAGGAGCTGAAGAACTGTGAGATGGTATTGCTCGGGTATGTGCTTCAGCTGTTAAATCTAATACATCAACACATTAAGTATATTTAAAGAAAAACTTGAAAGACATGGATTTTACTACAAGGTTCAGTGTTAACAACACGTCAAAATGTAAAAGCTAAAGAAGAAAGAACATTCAGGACATATTGCAACACCCATGAACTTTAGAATCTGCCAGCCTTTAGCTGACTTTTATTTAGGGTGATAAAAACCTTATAAAAAATTAGGAAATATTTTGAATTTTTATTGGTTTTGGGTTTTGTTGCTGTTAACTGGTTTCAGCTAAGTACTGCATTATGCAAGAAGACTTTTGCAATTTTCTTTTTAGATGAAATCCGTAAAGTGCCAGTTCAGAGTTAAGGACGCAGTCCTGAAATGCTTTCTTTCAGATGTAAAAGTTGTAAACTGGAGAGTCTTTTATGTATATTTGAAAAAGGAAATCGATAGTTGAACTCTGTAACTGAATAAGGTATTTATAGATTAATTACTTCATACACTCATAAATTAGTATGGGCACAGCACTCTGAAGTACTCAGTCCTGTAAGGAGTTCTGATTTGACAAATCTTATAAAAATGTATCAGCAGAAGACAGTCTGGGTTTTGGTTTTTTGGTGGGTTTTTTGGGGTTGGTTTTTTATTGTTGTTGGTACCTGAATACCGTGAACGTGCAAAGAATTTGTTTCAAAGTGACAGACTTAGCACTTCTTTAGAGGAATTTTCTTGTCAGATTGCAATTTAATATTAAGCATTGTGGTTTTGTACTTTCTTCAAACACAGTAAAATTGTATTTGCATGTCCAAACATGCAAAACAGCATTGTTTGCATGTTTGGATATTTCTGTATTGTCATGCAACCTCTTGGGCACACATACTTTATTTTTTAATGTCTAGAAGTACAATTAGAGGTGTACTGCATCTAATACATGTATAGAAGTATTATTTGTCATAAGTCATTTTATTGGTACAGAGACTTCTAGCCCTAAGTAGCTTCTAAGCACTGAAATTATTTTAGTATCTCATTCTCTGAACTCAGGCTTTGGCTTTAATAAAACCAATAATTTTGTCAATGATACTACTGTTTTCCACCCTTGCAGTTCTCCATTGAAGCTTCATTCTCCATTGAACTCTGTTGAGGAGGAGGGCATTACCTTAAAATAGTCACTAACTTTTTCTTACTATTTGCAGGCTTGCTGCTAAATAAACCCAGCAAATCTCAACATAACATTATGAAATCAGATGTATATGTCTCTTGGCTGATACAAGTTTGGCAGTAGTAAGCCAGGCTTCTATGTATTTTTCTAATGACTGATGTCATACCAGTAACCAAAGGCATTGTGTTCCAAAAATAACCAGAAGAAACAAAAACAGTCTAAAGCTATTCACCATCTTGTCCTACTTAATGCATATTACCTGGTTCTCTTTCCTCATCCAGGCTCTTCTAACTGAATCTAGAAGGCTAGGAGGAGGAAGAACAACCTTTTGCTGAGGTTGTCACTTGACTAGGATCAAAATGACAGCTTTTAAAAATAGCTAATGTTAAAAAGTTCATGAAGTCCTTCTTCAAGATGCTGCCATTAAATGAAAGGCCACCTTTTAGCTAAAAGAAGTAGTATGAGGTGAATATAAGAAGTAGTAGTTTTCTATTTTAATTTTTATGAGGTTAAAGTAGTCTTTCCAGCCAGTTTCCTAAAATTTAATTTCTAGAAACCTAAATTGTAATGTGTTCAGAAAACAGGTGTGCTATAATCCAAAGATTTTTATTTGAACAGTGTTTTTGCTCACAACATGACTGAAAGCTATAACTTTTAGTAAAGGGTGTCTGACACTGCCTTCTCAGATCTAGTATTTTGCAGTATGGATGCTGATGTGTTTGGATAGGTTGTACTAAAATGTATTTCAGTAATCTTCTATGGCTGTCTTTGTCCTTTTAATATTTGACAAATGAAAATAATGGGAAATTATTTCTTTAATAAGGGTTAGGGAAAAGGACTTGAATTTTTTTATTTAACTGCTTTGTGTAATTGCAAGTGTAGGTTTCACACTTAAAATATAATTTATTGTAGCTGGTTTTAATAAGTAACTACTTGTATGTTTATTTCTAAAAAAAAGTGAAACACCGTGAAAATCTGTGTATGCCTTTCTTCTCAACATTAACCTGTCTTGTCAACGTACTTCATCTATAAAAAAATACTTTTTGTGTTGTGCCATACAATGCTAGAAATTTATTTGAAATTTCTGTTCCATTATTTTGGCTGGGTTGTTCACTAACTTTCCATGTTGTGCCTAACGTAGTGTTAACTTAGAGTTCCATTAAGTTCCTATGCCATAAAATTCAGCCAGTCCTTTCTTCTCCCCCCCCCTTTTGTTTTTTTCTTTTAAAAGCATATGTCCATTTGCTTTATGCTGAGACAGGACTTTGACATAAAGCTCAGTTTACATATTCTTTGAGCTGACCTGGGAGTGTTCTGTGGCCATTCTTTTCTGTTCCCATGATTCTTGTCTTGTCTTCCTTTATTTCCATGCTCTGCTTCACACCTTGTGAATGGTGCACACTGTGGAAAGGTATATATTGCAATTTGGTGTATTAGGTATATTCTGTCTTGCCTCCAAATATCTAATGTATGAGATTGTAGTTCTTATCACTTTGGGCAGACACTGCTTTAGGAGGTACCTTCTGAACAAGTGAAGAGCCTGAAGCAAGTTTAGCTTCTGTTGGTTTGTGTTCTTTTCCATAGCTGTGAGTTGATACACTAGAATAAACTAGATTTCCAATACCAGATTGTTGGGGGAGGGGATGTTGTTTGTTTGGGGTTTTTTGTTTTGTTTTTGTTTTGACAAAGCTGTTTGTGTAATAGAGTGTTTTCCTCTAATTGAAATTTTAAAATGTTTTGGGTTGAGGTTTTGTTGTGGTTGTTTTGTTTGTCTGTTTTTTCATCTCTGTGGGGGGTTTTTGTCTTGTTTTTGGTTTTTTTCTTATAGGTCTATGCTCCCTGGTCCTGAGGGAAACTAAATTTCCTGCTTTCGAAAAACTGTTAGTTTGGTAAAGTTGTAGACAGAAGTAACATGTCTTATCACTATAGGACATAAAAAAATTACATGCTGATCATAAGCTCTAGCTTCTGTATGGGTCTGTATGAAATTTTGATGAAGTTGGTCCCTTAAAGTCCTGACTCACAAGCTGTATTCAGCTCTAGATTCACTACTAATCTTGACCCTCATCTGTTCTCATGTATAGAAAAGGAATTCTTACAAGAAAAAGGAGAATTTGTTGAAGCTTCAGAAAGAAATGAAGAAGATTCTCTGGTCTGGGAATCATAAAAACCCAGTGGCTTTATCAAAGAATTGAGAGTAGTCTTAAGTTTACCTACAAGAACTAATTCTATCAAAGAACATGATCTATGTATATTTTATGAAGTGTGAGGCTGTATGTGCTTTTCTTGGGAGAGTTGTGAGGCTTTTCTCTTGGGAGACGCTTGAATGATGCCTGATGCTTTGCCTGTGGGCTGTGTTGGATCTGTGTTGAATTGTTCTCTTGCCCCCTGTTGCCCCTTGGCCGTGGGGGTGGGCAGCAGCCACTGCTCCCCATGGTGCTGGGTGTGGGGCTGCCTCCACCTCTTATCCACCCTGGTGTCAACAGCAACCAAGTCTGACTTGATTTGTGCAAACCTGTGCATTTCCCTACTGGCAAGATCTCGTTAGATACCCAGCTTATATAACTGCAATTTCCCAAATGTTTTATGTAGTTGGTGTGGCGAGCTATAGTATTGATTCTGCTGAACACTATGGAGGTAAGTGCAGTGAATTATTTCTCTGAAATTGTGTGCTGTGACATTTTGTAGTGTCTTCCCAAAAGCCTGGCAGAATTAAAAAAAAAAAAAACAACAAAGAAGTGAAAATTAAAACAGGCACTGGCATTTCTCAGAGTTTTGTCAGTTAGCGAATTAAGACATGTTTGAGAATATTTGAATGAGCATCAGCATTTCCTTAATTTTGTCAGGACTCTGAAAGAGGGGTTTATGTTTGATTTTCTAAAGCTGACTTAGGGAATATACAACAAAAAATGGATTAATTCCTACAGGATTTCTATTTGGTTTTATTCTATTCTGAAATAACTGCATTTTTAGCTTGTAAGGATCTTAAAAAGTTGGAAATGCAATTATCTTGTCATAAAATTCACTAAAGGTATGTGTTTTATTTCTGGACGTTGCCCAAAGTATCTTAGGATCACAAGTCCTCAGAATGAGAGGAAATTGCATCTTGTAGCAACATGCTACTTAAAACCCCTTACTTTGATTAATCAAAACCAATGATACAGGTTTGTAAATTGACTTCCATTTTTGCCCTTTTCCTCCACTTAGGTGTTACTACATCTTGTTTTGGGAAGTTCTGAACTTACTCTGCTGGAAGAAAATTTGTTTGTATGTGGAATAATTTTGTAGAATGAGGATCTGTAGGGATCTATATGCCTGAAAGGCTAAAATCAGATATGCAAATATTCAAGAAATAAATCTGAAGGGAAATGCAGCTCTGAGACTAAAACACAACTTGAGAATAGCCCCGTGGTCTATCCTGTTTTCCTTGTAGCAATTTAAGGTCTAATCATATAGCAGATGTGTCAGCTATAGTTTGGATAGGTGATTAGAGGGTAAATGGGATTCTTTCTCACAGGGAAACAGATTGGAGAATTTGTACATCTGTCACTAAATCTTTTTTTATTTTTACTTTGTATTTCTTCAGTATGTTTCTCAAGATTTAACTGTCTTGGGAAATTGTCTAAAGCTACTGTGCTACAGATTTGTAATGTTTATTTCTGGCATAAGCTGGTAGCCAAAACTGAAACGGAGTTTTGATTGGGTGTTGGTACTGCCACACCTCTCCCAGCACAAGGGTATTGATTTGTGGTTGCAAGTACATCCCAAGTGCATCTGTAACAGGAGGAAATAGTTGTTTCCAGTTGAATGAAGAATGAGTACCTAAGTTCATTATGATACAAAATGAATTAGTGGGATACTCTGTTTAGTTGTAATGTATTTTGTGTCTGGTTCTGTGATTGAAGATTGCTTAAAATATAGGAAGTATACTGAGAACTTATTGAAAACTATGGAAAACTGACGAGTACAAGCACTGGTTTAACTTTCTATTTGTAAAATGAGACATTTCTGAAATGTTCATAGATCTGTTGTTACGCATCAAGCTTGTTCATTTTTAATGAATTTACCATAGAAAACCTTACACTTTCATGGAAGATTTTTTGTTTTGGAAGCTATACTGTGTGCAGTCTCTTTAACCCTAAAACTATATGTAGAAAGAAATGAAAATTCTCTTAAAGTATAGATTAAAATTAGGGACAGGATCTGCTGGAAACAGAACAGAGCTAAATATGAAAACCTCTCATCTTTATTAGAACCTTTTATGACTGTGTAATGGGAGCTGTGGTGGATCAGTTTCTGGAGATACTTGTGCTTAGTGTGTAAAACTGATGTTAAAAACCCACCAACAAACCAAAGCATAAATGGTATTTGCTAGCTAAATTTGAAGTTCAGCTTTGAAAAAGTACTGGAAAACTTAAACAAATTTACTGTTGACTGTTAAATGTTTTACTCTGAAAATCAAATTGTTCCATGCTGTCTCTTAACAAGTTAAGATGTGAGTTGTAATTGTATTGAATTACAGCTGGTATCTTGAAAGCTGCCTCGTATGTAGAATAGTCTTAAAATGTGCCTTGGAATAATTTCTTAGTGTGTTTGTTATATACAACAAACGAGTTGCATATACGAGTTGCATAGATAATTCCTAAGCTTTTCTCTGAACTAATTGTGTGTTTCGCAGTATGCCACCAGTTTAGCTTATTTTTTGTTTGTTTTCCTTTTTGTGTAAAAAAAGTAAGATTTTTGCAGTAGTAGTCAGAACTAAGCATGTTTGTATGAGAGACTGAATATATATAAACTGACAGGTGCGTGATACAGACCTGTACCCACCGGAGGCCTTGAGCTAATTATTTAATGTGAAGTTGCACACAAGTGCTCAGTGATTTTTCTTTTTCCCTCACAAATCTACTTGTTTGATTTATATGTATTGCTTGATTTAAGATTGCCACTGTTTTCTCATTTGCTGAATTAAAAAAATAGGAAGTAATAGATGCTGAAGAAAGAAGACTGTGGTTTTCCTTTAATCATCTTTATCATATTAGCTGTCACATATTTCTTCTTAGGATAGGTCACATTTTCTTCTTAGGATGGCTAATCACAGACAAAACTTGAGATCTTGATGAAGCTTCTTATTTGACCTATCAGGTGCAGGGAATTTTGGTTGGAAGTGAAAAGTTTGAAAATTTTGTAGTCTTATCTACAGAATTCTGTATGGTGAATTGCTTGAAGAATAGGAGTTAATGTCTTCCATTTTATGTGGAATAAAGTAAATATTGTAAAAGAGGCAAATCTGGCAAATCATTTACAATATAAGTACTCTTAAAATAAGCTCCTTGTATTCCAGCTGCCAAACAGAAGCAATAGTAGAAGCCTTTATTGCAATTGCATGAGACAGGTTTTAAGAATATTCACTAGGGTAGCTCTCCAGAAGATTACATCACTGATGAAGTTTGGATTCAACTGGATAACCATAATGAGAAAGTACAGCTGTTGGATTGAGTGTTCAGGATTCTACTTACTGTATTTAATGGCATGAATGGAAAAAAGAGTTGCTTTAGGACAAAGCAGTATAATTGTATACTCTTACCAGAGCATCAATTTTCTTGTAGGTCTCTGAAGGAGATACTACAATTTTTCTACTTTTTGGGGTATTTTTTCACTTTTTATTGAATGGTTTAGAAAACTTGTGGTGGAAGGAGCTGCACAAACTTTAAGTACATAGACTAGACATTATGAGAAAAAATGTATTTAGTCTTTTTTTTTGTGGGACTATTTTTTAAGGAAATTCAAAAATTGGTTACCTCTTCATTGGTTACCTGTTCCCTGCCATGTGCCTGTGAGTTTTCTCCAAGTGTGTGCTAGACAAGTAGACAATAAAGTAGACTAAAAGCTGGCTGAACCTCTGGACTTCATGTTGCGGTCAGCTGCGTGAAGTCCACTTGAGGGCTGGTCAGTAACAGTGTGTCCTAGAGGCCAATCCGTTTAACATATTTGTTATGAGCTGGATGATGAGACAGAATGCACACTCAGCAAGCTCGTAGCCAATACAAAAGTGGGACAAGTGGTTGATAAAACAGATGGGTGTGCTGCTGTTCAGAGCTGGACAGGCTGGAGGAATGCGCCGACAGGAACCTCATGCGAAGGCCTATCTGGGGCAGCGCAGCAAGGATGTGGTTAGAATCGACTGGCTGGAAAGAGCTTAGCACTAAAGGCCCCAGGGTCCTGACAGACCACGAGTTGAACGTGGGCCAGCAGTGTGCCTTCGGCAAAGAAGGTCAATGGCGCACCGGGCTGTGCTGGAATGATGTCGCAGCAGTTCAGGGGAGGTGATCACTCCCCTCTGCTCTGAGCTGGTGAAA
Organism: Acanthiza pusilla; assembly: GCA_036630365.1. NCBI lineage: Eukaryota > Metazoa > Chordata > Aves > Passeriformes > Acanthizidae > Acanthiza > Acanthiza pusilla. Next base: position 30,323,638 of record JAXCHO010000023.1, read on the forward strand.
CACACCTGGAGTGCTGGGTCTGGTTCTAAGGCTCCCCCGTATGAGAGAGTCATGGACATACTGGAGCAAGTCCAGCAAAAGGCCGCTAAGATGATGAGGGGACTGGACCATCTGTCGTAGTAGGAGAGGCTGAGAGCTGCGACTGTTTAGCCTGGAGAAAGGAAGGCTCAGGGGGATCTTAGGAATGTGTGTGTACACCAGATGGTGGGGAGTAAAGAGGACTGAGCAGGCATATTCTTAGTGGTGTCTCATGAAAACATAAGGCAGTAGGCACAAACAAAAACATAAGAAAACACTTCTTTGTTTTTACTGTGAGGATGGTCAAATTCTGGTGCAGGTTGCCCAGAGAGGTTGAGGAGTCTTCTTGCTTGGAGACATTCAAAACCCACTTGAGTGAGGCCCAGCATAATGTGTTCTAGCTGACCCTGCTTTGCCTAAGTTCTCGGTTAGACTAGGTGACCTCCAGGTGGGTCTTCCAACCTCAGCCCTTCCGTGATTCTGTATACATGGTATTTCTATCATAGCTAATGTGTTGGACCTGTAAGATGTGAGTGTCAAATGTCTAAACTAATAGCCAGTATTGTGTAGATACTGCGATGTAGCTAGATGTATAAATACTGAGATGTAGCTAGATATGTAAGTGCTAGATGTAGCAGATTTTTTCTATTGCATGGTAGGTACCTGTAGGTTACTGGAAAGTATCCCAGTAGGCCACTACCAACTTGTCCTAGATTTATCTTGGGCTTGGCTTGGAAAATAAACTTGGACTCTCAACTGGTGACTGTGCCACCTTCTGCTTACTTTATGATTTTGCTTCTGTAACCTAAATTAAAAAAAAAAAAAAATAGTGGAATTACTCATCCGTCTTTAATATGAACATGAATTTTGGGTTTTTTTGTTAAAATCTGGATTTTTTTTTTTCCCCCAGAGAAAAGGAAGAGAAATTACTTCAAGGTAGCATGATATTTCTGGGAAAGTAGCTCAAGTTCTTCTGCAGTTACTAAAAATTCCATGATTCTGGTTGGAATTTCCTTTATTTATTCTGGAAACTTAGCATTAAAACTTCCAGAGGTGATTCATTGGTAACACCTTCTATAAGGTGGAAAAATTCTGTAGATGAAAATACTGTGTTGGGAGTCTTGCAGTATATGTTTTTCTCTAATACTTCTTTCCTGCATAGCTGCGTACTTGCTTGGAAATCTCCATGCATTTTCTTCCTTAAAGAAGCCTGGAAAGTGGAAAATCAATTATGAGCACGAAAAGGATTTGTTTTCCAGTGTGCTTTTCAAAAGACTGGTGAAGATTTGTTCTTTGCCCCATAGGGGCTGAGTGGTATATTCTTATCTGCATTGTCTCTTCAGCTGTGAGGAGCCACTAGATGCTGGAATTCCATAGAGTCTACACAAATTCTCAAGGAAATAAAGCTTAAAATAGATCAGGCATTTAGAGGGAAAGACTTGCAGGCAGAGAGAATGCAAAAATGAACTTTGTTCTGATGGGAAAGAGGAAACTGGAAAGACCTTTTCTCTGGCTTGTCATACAGTACTGCTGGTTTTTTGGGAAAACTGAATACGAAAAACCTTTTGCTAATGCTTTCATCAGCTCAACACTTGAGGACTCATCAGTAAGAATGAATAGCGTGTATGAGTAATAATAATGCTGACTATGCCTTGCTTTCAGGTTTACAAGCAAACTAAGAGGAAAAGAGATCATCTTTCTTTAGTGTCAACTTCATTTACAATTATCCAAAAGTGCTTGTGACATTTTCAGGTGATGGCACTCAGAAATAGTGCTTTGGATATCCTCTAGAGCAGATTTCGAAATGGAGATGCTTCATTTTACTTTACATTTCTGCAGTTGTTGTTCTCCATCACCCTGCTTTCCTCTTTTCTCCCCTTGTCAAATAATAGAAAAGCCAAATCCCTTTCATTCTAAATATTTAAAGTTATTTCCCAATATTGGTGAGTACTTCTCTAAGAATTATGTTTGTATAAGCACGATTTACCTTGCTACCCTTAGTTATTAAAAAGCTGTGTGTTTCTTGCTAAGCCATCAATGCATAATCAGTGAATGATCAGACAGGTTTTCATCATATACATCTAGTGAAAAATAAATGTTTAAAAACATGACACTTCAGATGGTAAAAGTTAATAGGGGATTAGATTTGAAGGTGGAATAGATTAAGATTTAAGAATAAGTTTTTAGTCTTGAACCATAATGAAAGTCAGCTTGGATGATAAAGCAAGAAAATAGATTTAGAAGGAAACGGGACAGTACTTTTTTAGAATTTGGATTATTTTGAGTGTTATGATTTATTTTTCCATGTAGTACAGATAACTACATGACTTAAATGTTTCTTTCTGATGAAAATAAAATAGGTGAAAGTACAGAGCTGATTGTATGAAGAATAATTTAGCCAAGTGTTGCAAAAAAGGAGACTTAAATTATAATTTATGTCAATATAATTGCTTATGACTGGGTTAGACATTACTTATAGTGGCCTTTTCAAAAAAAGGGATTGCTTTTAGAACAAAATGGAAAAACTTAAGCTTTGCTTTCAGACCATAAATGGAATCAACTGACTAATCTTACTCCTTTTATATGATTGGTTTTTTTCACTCTAAATTGAGAGTCTCTAAGTGTGATGGATTTGTTACTGAAATATATTTTGCAGAAAATTTCAACTTCTGTTCATCCTTTTAGGCTCTCATCGCTTCAATGTCAGTGAATGTCATACTTTAAGACATTTGATGCTATTGAAGACAACCCACTTCTTCAGTGCCATCTCTCATATTTTGCACCAAAAAGCTGTTTTTCTTCTGTGGATGCTTTTTCAAAGAGTAATATGACTTTGCTTTTTGTTAAGAAAAGGAATAGGTGGTAAACTGAAAAGTATGTTTTCCTTTTGAAAATATACAGTGAGAGAAATTTCTGAATGAGATTGTCTGGGAAAAAAATTCCAGCTTCATTAACCGTGGCTTGACTGACCATTAGGATGTAACCTGATGATACTAAATACAGATACTGGAAAAGGAAAGGATCAACTTTCTATGGCTGGCAGATAATTAAAGCAAATAGAAATACAGCATCTGTATTTTCTCTGTAATGTAGTTCTGAAATGATGATGACTTGGGATAAACCAAATAATTTTTAAGTCATAGTGCTGACTGTTTAGTCTTACAAGCGTTCCAAATAACTGTTGTATTTTGATAACATTTGTATGGTAGAGCTCTCCTTATCAGTTAAGCAAGTTTGTAGTTTAGTACCACTTAGCTTGATTTACAAGTATTGGCCAAGTTGAAAAATAAGGGTTGATTTTCAGGGAACCATTACAAAACATTTAAACTCTTTTCTGCTAGAAATAATTCCCATTCTGACTAACTTCTGAAGCCATTTCTAAACCATTTTTTTCTTCTTTCACAGCAGTCTTTCTTCAGCGTATTATCGTGTTGTATTGAAACCTGTCATCATGAAAATATTTTTGATGTTGTAATGAGATTGAAGCTTATATTAAACTCTGTTCTGCCTAGTCTGCAAGTTGATTTTACACTTTGGCATAGAGAGCAAACTTATGTGCAGTTAACAAAACTAAATTTGGCACAGGAAGCAAACTTAAGTGCAGCTAACAAAACAAAATGTCTCACACAGGTGATAAATATATTAGAAATCACTCTGTTAGAGAACAGTGCAACATAAATGTATGGAGCTGGATTGCTGAACCCTGTAACCTTATGTAACTCCATTAGAGACAGCAATGCCAGTGTAGAACAGCTGAGCATTTCTCTCAGAAACAGATGTCATGTAGTAGCCAAGTGGGGGATTAAATGGCAGGTTGTACAAAGCACTAATGGTGATGTCTCCCCTAATTTGGTTTATAGAAAAGAGTTGCACTTTACTTCTGTCCAGCTGCTTCTTGTCTTTATGCCAAGGTCTTCAAGTCTGTTTTTCCTCCTGGAAAAACTAATTCAGTTCAAGCTTATACCGATAATTCTAAGCTGTTCTACTCGTGAAAATTAGTTAAATTGAATCTGGCCAGTAGCCTGTCCGTCTGCAGCATCCTTTAACAGGCATCTTGGCCACTGACTAGAGATAGTGTCTAGTTTTACTCAGCAGAATACCCAACCCATCTCTCATAGTCCTGTGATATTACCTTGATACAGCTCTTCCCATTTAATCTGTATTGCTTGTTTGTTTGACATCGCATCTGCTTGCTTTGTGCCTGAATTTTTGCCTCAGCTGAAGGCATTCTGAAGGTTGTATCATATTTCATGGAGTCATACGATCATTAATGTGGGGAAAGGCCTCCAAGATCAACTCAAACCTTTGACCAAATACCATCATATCAATTAGACGATAGCACTAAGTGCCGTGTCCAGTCATTTCTTGAACACCTCCAGGGATGGTAGCTCCAACACTTCCCTGAGCAGTCCAGTGAGAAATTCTTCCTGATTTGGGTGATGCAGCATTGCAGCTGTCTGTCATGCCTGAGCCAGGTCGTGATTTTTTTAGAAGCCTTTATAAAGCGAACTTGAATTTCATCAGTGTTTAAATTATTTCCTTGTTTTGTAAGTAATTTTGCTAGGAAAATCCTGGAAATAGCTTTCAGGATATAGGGTATGTATGTTGTATCTAATGCTGGTTGTATCTACCATTGATCCTCATTTTTTTTCTGATCCTCCATCTTTTCCTAGTCTTAGCAGGAAAAACAACTTCACCTGTTCTCCAAAATCTAAATTGCATATTTTTACATAATGTTCCCTCATTTTCCCTCCTGTTTTTTACTTTATTTTGATACATTTTTGTGAGGGATATCTGCTCTTTTTTCTTCCTCAGAAAATGGGGTACAGTTATTAAATTCCTTTGCTCCATTATAATTTGTTGTGGTGAGGAAAATACCCTACGTTTCCATTTTCTGCAGCACATCCAAGATAACCATATAAGAAAAAAATGGGTTTTTCTACTAACCATATCAGGATGCTGTCTGTCTCTGCATCCAGTCAAGGACCTTGCTCTGCTGAATGGAATGGGGTTGCCCCCAAGTATCTCTTTCTGTCAGCCTCACATACGTGCTGATGCCTCTGTCAAATCCCCTTTTGTCCTCTGAGGGTGTATTTCACTGGTGAGACGAAGTCTGGGAAACACTCAGCTGCTAGAGCAGAGGGAGCAACATGGCCTGATAGCCTACTTGAGCCCTTGTCATGGGTGAGCTCCTTCTTGGTTCACCACTGATTGCTAAAATCACTTGGAGGGTCATATATTGTTGTGTCCGGGTGCTGAAGCCTGAAGTTTAAACCACTCTTGACTGCCTGGCTTCTGAACTTGTGAATTCCATCCTCATGTTGTTGCTCAGTGTGTTGGGCTATCAGAAGGGGTGTGTATAATGTGCTGCTCTTGTTGAATCTGATTACGGAGTGCTCTGTAGCTGTACCTGCTGCCACGATTTTGATTTGTGTTACCTGATTGAAAAAGGCTATCCCTGTTCCTGGATTTAGACAAAGCATGTATTTCCAAGATAGGCCGTGGTAGCGTAAACCTCCTGATTAGCTCCCAGAAAACCTCTCATTTGCTGTCTGATGCAACTCTAGGAGAAAGGAAAAAGGCCACAGTGAGTGACCTATTTGGCCACACTGGCCACTCTGTGCCAAGGCATGCTCTGCACGTCTTCTTTGGGTGAGGACATCTCCTGCCCCACAATTAATTGGAATGTGGCATGCCTTTTTTTGTAATTAAATTTTAAGGTACAGGCCCTGTAATAATTTATAAGCATGCTGAGCCGTAAATGCAAGCAGATCTTTTAAAGCAGTAGGATTTTCAGACAATTAAAAAGAGTTAATATTTCAGTGTGGGCCATACACAAACAAAACACAGGAAGGATTGTAAGTAAAGTATTATAATGTGATACTGATCTGTACTTGGCAATTCGTAAAGTAGAAATGGATTATCAGCACATCAGACTACAGGTACTTGATGAGCAGGTGTTTAGGAGCATGAAGAAAGCACCTCTAGGTGTATGGGCCCCTGTGAGGCATTATACCTACTGTATATGGTATTAAACATCAGGAAACCTGAAAATAAAAAATTTTTCCTCTGTGTTTTATTCCCAGTGTAGATGTTGGTGAGCAGTGCTTGGCATCTGACTTGTCCTCTTTTACAGAAAGTTAAGTGTAAGTGCTTAGCAACAAGTGTGAAGACTAAAAGCAGTTGTCATTTGTTCTTATCCAAAGGTAGAGTGCTATGGCAGAAGTGGAGATCTGTTAAGGCTCAATACTTAAAAATTATGTTGAGCTTCACAGCATCATTCTGTAGGTAATTAATTGTAAACAAAAGTCATCAGAGATTGCTTTGGAAACATAGGTGCTGTAGTAAAAATAATCCAGTATTTGTTTTCAGAGTTTCTAAAGGAATAAAATACTAAATTTTACATAGGCGTGAATTGAGCCAATACATGAAGACTATTAAACAGTGTAAAGGATGTTTTAATAATAAATTTCATGTGAAAATGTGTTTTTCAGGGAAAAATTTCAAGTTTTTGCCCACTGTGAATTTTATCTTAAAGGAAGACTAGTATAGTTAGATCAGCTTTTTTGGGGGAGATGCTGTTGGCAAGGGACACTCCTTTTACAGCTGCAGACCACATTTGTCCCTTCGCTGCTCATCATGCCATGCCCCTGATACACTGGCCCAGATACTTAGAAAGACTTGCAGTGAACCAGATAGCTAAAGAACAAGTGTCTTCCTTCCACTTTTTCTGTGATGTCTAAGAAATCCTGCTCTAAAGTTCTAGGCTTGTTTCTGTTTTTGTTATCAGCAACAGAAAGATCTTGATTGACAAAACATCTTCTGTTTGCGAGATTTTCCGTAAGGGGGCAAAAGATCTTTCTAGATAAATGGATGGTTTTTTAAGTTGGAACAGAAAAAAAAAAAAAGAAGAAAGATGAGCATACATAAGTTTCGTGGTTTGCAATTTTTTTGTTATACATATTATAACTATCTGTCTACTTTCATATGTAGTAATGCATTTATAAGACTGTACTCTCTGATAGTGGTCAGCTTTTATGAAAAGCTGTTTAAGTAGCTTTGAAGTATTTTCCTGTATCATTATATTCTTATAATGTACTTAGGAGAAGAAATTTGTCCTGTAAAACAACCTTTTTCTGGGTATTAATTTGGTTATTTTATTTTGTCTTAAATTGACCCTCTGTTGATCATAATATATGGATTTTAAATGCTTAAATGTAACATACATCTCATTTTTTTACATTATTTGGTCAACGGGAAGGGGGAAAATTAATGCAATACCTATTGCATCAAAAAAATATGATTGTTCTGGACTATCATAGAGGAGATGCTTGCATCTCCTCCTTCATGATAATGCTTGCAAGTTTTTTCATGTTTCTTGTTGATTTCGTAGACTGAACTTTTCTGTTTGCTGCCTGCTGCACTTTTTACTGTTTCTCAGTATATCTTACTGCTTCCTGCATGTTGCAATTCTTACCTACCTACAGAGAACCCACAGAGAAGGGCAGGTCAGGCTCATTGGTGCACATCTTCCAAATCATTAGTAGGTTATGCACAAGCAGTTCCTTGCTGGCACTGTACATGTGTAGTGCATTCAAGAGACAGCATTAAAAAATCTGGGGATGCCTCCCGAGGCTCTGGTGTTTCAGACTGGTGTTCAGGCAGCAGCACCCTGGGAGCACTGGGAACACAACACTTCACCTGAGCAACGCTGAACACGGTGCTCTGACCCAGGGACCCACACATCAAGTCTGAAATGGAGGTTTACCAAAGTCATAAGGTTGATGTTTGTGTAAGATGTGTACTGAGGTTTTCTTCTCCTAGGTATCAGCTCTGGTTTTGATGTAAAATTAGAGAAAATGAACCATGCACATTTTTGGAGATATTTTCATAGAATCATAGACTATGGCTTTCTGTGCTGCAGAATATATTTGCACTCAATACTAGCATTAAGGTGAACTACACATTTGTAATTAGAAAAGCAGTGCATTGTGACTAAATTGCTGGCAGGAGCAGACGACCAAAGTACAGCTGACCATGCAAGAGTCGGTCAGCTTTCCAAACTGTAATATCTGGTTTGGGGTAAAAAATATTTCTCAGCCAAACTTTCATCTTTCAGCCACAGTGTGGAACAGGAATTATTGTTTGTGTTCCACGTAGTTCAAAACATCAAAGCTAGTGCAGGAACTGACTTGCTTCCCCTTACCACATAGAATGTAACTAAACAATCCAATAATTACTGGCATAAACAAGGTTATTACTGTTATTGTTACTAACTTACTCTGTTGTAGTTCTTCAGACCAGGGCACATAGTATTTCAGTAGATTCTTATGAATAATAATTATTATTATTAATTTTAATAAAAATAATTTAATTTATACTTTTATTCATATGCATTTAAGAAATAAATTTAAAATTATTAATAATGTTAATGTTTTGTATAAAATGCATTAGCTGGAAATCCTGATATCCTTGTGGGGAGTATGTTTCTGTCTGTATCTCTGAAATTATATGCTGACTGAAAATACAGTAAAGCATGAATATATTTTCTCTCATGTGATAAGAATTTCTGTATGCATTTGGAGTGGAGCTGGAAACATGAATTACTCAAATGAGCAGTTTATACTTCTTAGTATTATGCAGTTGTACTAAAAAAGCTGCTGATATTTTTTAAAGCATTTTAAAAAGCATTTATGAGCATGCTTAGCAGGGGTTCATGCTCTGATTTAAAAATAGAGAGTGCAAAACTTGTTTTGTCTACCTACCTCCAATGTTTGCAACCTTACTGCTTTTCAATTTTCAGAAATTTGACAAGGAACGATTTATTTTAGCTAGAACTTTAAATGTATTAATTTGCTCCAAGGTACTTCAATTTCTGGTTGCATTTCATTTAGGTGCTATTAGGTTGCTTTTGCTTCAGTTAGTACAGACTTTTCCCCGTGTGTTCCTATATTAATACAGTGCATCAAATTCTCAAAGATGAAATCTAATACAGTTATTCCATTTCTTTAAAAATGCTGTGGTTTGTAGTAATTCGATGGAGCTGGAATTCAGGCTGCTATAAAACATATGTCACAATGCAACATTCAGTTGCATGCATTTTATTTTTACATTTTGCATAAGATACCAATGCCCTTCATTTAGGGAACGAGTGGTGCTTGAATTTGAATTGAATTTGTTGCTGTTCATTGCTTTTAGTAAGGAGCAAGTCAATGATGAAAATTTAAAGATATCTTCTGAATGTGGCATTGCACATAGACTTATTTTTCACTTGGAGTTTTCATTGGGGTTCCCACTGCTAAATCATAATACCCTTGAAAATGCTTTATGATTTATACTTTCTGCAGATCATAATGCTGCATAACTTGAGACTGGAACACTGCCTGAAGTGAAGAACATTGTGGCACTTCTGTGCACAAGGACAAGAGTCAAGGGCTGTTTCGAGTGTAGGATTTGACCCAGTGTTCTGCAAGTGCTTATTATAATGACCTGATCCTAAGTGTGAGATTTCTTTTTTTTATAGTACCTTTTAAACTCCACTGTCCAACTTCTGTAACCAAAACTAAGGCCTAGTCATGTAAGATCATGCACATGGCATTTACAAAATGCCCAGACCCTCTGTTTTCAAATTATTTCTGGTAAGAACAAAGGTGTTGAGCACTAGGCACCATTAAAATGACAGGGAAACAAACCTTTGGTATCCAGTAGCTGAGGTTGTTTGTTGGTAAAAGGAGGGAGGTGAAAGCTTTGTGATCAGAAGTTACTGTTGGCATCACCAAAGACAATAAGAATATAAAAGGTTGAAACCTTGGGTGAAGGGCATTTCAGTGATAGTTGTGATTTTGCTAATGGAATTGCATGTGGTTTGGTTGTCATTTTTTGCTATGTATTGGTAGAGTTTTGTGAGTCTTTGTACTGTGAAACGCCTTCAAAATAGGAAAAAAATTTTTTTTCTGGGGAGGAAGACAGCCAAAAGTGCCCTTGATACCTGCAGGTATGTAAGTAGTACTAAAAACAAGTTGCCAAAACTGTGGAAAATGTGTTTTTTCCTCTTTCATTAAATAGCATGTACATATGTTAAAACCCTATTTCCTTGCTATATAAAGATAAGTAAGGCTGGGGGTTTTGGGGTTTTTTACATCTAATGCTGTTTCAGAACTTTTATGTTTTCTCTGTTGTAATCTAAAGCCTGTCCTTTTGGAGTTTTGTGGCACAGGTAACAGAACGGGGCGTGTTATTTCAGGCATAAAATTTAGAATATAGTGTCTGGACTTCTGTTCAAACAAACCAACAAAAGAACACCATGGCCAAAATCTTGAATCAGCTCTTTCACTTAATGAGAACTCTTTTGAGCTTTGTAGCTCATCTGAACACTTGACTGTAGACAATTTCTCTAGACTGGAACACAGAGGATTTTTGCTTGGTGTCAGGAGAGTGATTCTGAGCCTTCTTCATATTTCCCAGCCCTGAGGGCAAGTCAGTGCAATGTTCCTCTGTTGCCTGGTTGAATGCTGGTGGAGGACTGGTCTAGATTCTGTCCTTAGCAAGAAAAGAAAATCCCCTGCTGCTTCTTTGTTGTTAATTTTTGTTGCTTCTTGTTAATTTTTAAGATACTCAAGTTATACTAATCAGAAGACTTTTTCTGTTCAGATATGTTTTATAGCTCTGCTGCCTGTAGCATGTCTAGGAAGTGTGGGGAGAATTGCTGGAGTTCTTGAAGGAAATGATTGAATTAACACCACCTATTGCCTGAATAGTTTATTCACTGATGCAGACATACACAGATACAGACACACACACTTCCTAGTTAAAAACTAAGAAGATGATCTGCTGTGTTGTGGTGCAGTTGAAACATCCCATAGGACATATCTGGTTATCTTAAAACTTTCATTGGATGCTGGTGGTTTTGCTGCTTTCACAGCCTTCTTGAACTGCTTAGCTCCCTGGGCTCCCCAGATTGCTGGCTGCCCTGCCCTGAACTTTTCTGTTCAGCTGACTTACTAGCGGGGAAGTCGGTGAATTTATGTAGTGAGGGACCTTAGACCTTAGGATACACAGAATGCTTACTAGATAAGCTGTCAAAAGGGAAATTGTATCTGGGCAACCATCAAGCTTACAATCTGAAATAACCAGTGTTTGCATTTTAAATGTTTCTGAAATGAAATATTTAAGAACAGGTAGCATTTGGAAAGGAGGGATTTGAGATACGGTTTTTGTTCCAGTTTAATTTCTTGTTGTAATATATACTACATGTGTTATTCTCCAACAGAAGACCTCTGTTCAATTTTTTTTTTGGTCTCTGCTTTGAACTATTTTAAATAAATTTGGGGGGGTTTTTTAAACGTGTTTTTAAATGTACTTTTTTCCCAGTGGTATTTACAGCAACAACATGGATATAAAGACAGATCTTTCATTAGGAAAATTAGGGTTTTAAAGAGAACAGAAAAAGTACTCTACAAGATGTATAAGAATATCACAACTAGTACAGCATTTATGCAGTTACATCCTTAATAACATTTGGTGTTTTATTTGTATGGTGAAAACAAGCCAGATTGGTGAAGTAGCTTTCATAGTACCTAGGTGTGTTTTTCTTAGGATTTAACAGATAACAAGAATGCCTTTTCTCTTAATATAGTATTATTTCATGTTTTCAGGTAATATATGCTTTGAACACTAAAAATGATGAGCATGAAGCAGCTATCCAAGCCCTTAAGGATGCTCATGAAGAAGAAATCCAACAAATTCTTGCAGAGACCAGAGAGAAGATCTTGCAGTATAAAAATAAAGTGGCAGAAGAAATGGATCTCAAGAGAAAGATTCAGGTTTTGGAAGAGTCACTGGAAGATCACAAGAAGATGAAACATCAGGCCTTGACAGAATTTGAAGCATATAAGGATAGAGTTGAAGATATGCAGCTTTGTGCAGAAGCTCAGCATGTCCAACGTGTAGTGACCATGTCAAGGGAAGTAGAAGAGATCAGAAAGAAATTTGAGGAAAGGCTACGAAGTTTCATACAGTTGCAGGTACAGTATGAGAAGGACAAGCGTACAGCTCTGGAAGACTTAAAAGCTGCCCACAGGCTTGAAATTCAAGAACTTCTGAAAACTCATCAGAGTCAGAATGCGACTTTAAGTAAGGGGCAAGAGAAACTAGAGGAATTGCATAGACTGGAGCTGGAAGACTTGAACAGTAAAGTTGAAGAGTTAAGGCTGGAAAGAAAAAAGCTCATTGAGGACTATGAAGCCAAACTCAGCAAAGCACAGTCCTTCTATGAACATGAACTTGACTCTTTGAAAAGATCTCAGCTTTTTACAGCAGAAAGTCTACATGCTTGCAAAGAGAAAGAAGTGGAGCTAAGAAAAGAATTTCAGAACCAGGAAAGTATGTTACGGAAGAATCTTGGAAAGCTTAAAACTGAATTGCAAATGGTCCAGGATGAAGCTGCCAGTCTACGGGAAAAATGCCAAAAACTTCAGGTGGCTCTTGGTACAGCAGAAAACAATGTTCAGGTGAGACTGATGTTATGTTGTTCCCAAGACTGAATTTTCTTTTCCAATAGATGCAGTCTTTCCATGTGACTGGTAGGCTGAGGTTATTGGAGTGTGTAAACTTAATTTTCCATCGCTCATACTTGCTTGTCATCTTCTTCTAAATTTTTTTCATTTATGTATATTTTAAACTTATTTGCTTAATTAACTATGTTTTCAAAAGCAACAACCAAAATACTGCACATTTTCAGTATGTTACTGGTTTTGGCTAAGGTAGAGTTAATTTTCTCCATAGCAGCTTGTAGGATACCATGTGTTGGATTTGTGCTGGAAAGAGTGTTAATAATACAGGAATGGTTTCATTATTGCTGAGCAGTGGTTACACGGAGTCAAGGTCTTTTTGGCTTTTCACCCCACTCCACCAGTGAGGAGGGTAAGGGTTGGAGCACAGCGAGGACAGCTGACCCCAACTGACCACAGGCGTAATCCATTCCATATGGCATAATGCTCAGCATAGAAACCTGGAAGATGTTTGGAATGATGGCATTTGCCTTCCAAAGTCACTGTTATGCCTGATGGAGCCCTGCTTTCCTGAGGATGGCAGAACACCTTCCTGCCCATGGGAAGTGGTGAATGAATTCCTTGTTTTACTTTGCTTGTGTGTGGGCAGATTTTGTTTTATCTATGAAACTGTCTTCATCTCAACCCACGAGTTTTCTCACTTTTACCCTTCCAATTCTCTTCCCCATCCCACTTTGGCAGTAGTGAGAAAGTGGTAGTGTCAGCTGCTTACTGGGTTAAACTCCAACACAGTTTTATTTAGTGTGTTGGATTAACCCTGGCTGGATGCCAAGCGCTCACCAAAGCTGCTCTGTCACTCTCCTCCTCAGCTGAACAGGGGAGAGAGACTTATAAGGAAATGCTTCGTAGTTGAGAAAAGAAGGGGGAGAGATCACTCATCAGTTACCATCATGGGCTAAACAAACTTGACTTGGGAAAAAGGAATTTTACTTATTACCGATCAAGTTAGAGTATGACAATGAGAAGTAAAACCGTATCTTAAAAGAGCACTTTCTCCCCACCCCTTCATCCTTCCTGGGCTTAACTTTATTCTCCATTCTGTACCTCTTCCCCTGCATTGATGCAGGGGGATAGTGAAGGGGGCCTGCAGTCAGTTCATCACACATCTCTGCCTCTTCTCCAAGGGGCTTCAGGAGGCAGGCTTATGGAAAGCTGCGGTGAAGGGAAAACTAGTTGTACGTTGATCATTCCTGCAGTAAAGGAGTTTCTTCTGTTCCCAAAGAACAGGAAGAGACTAGTACAGTATATGCAGCAGATTTTAAAGCCAGGTCCTACTCTGATCACTGTGGATGAGATAATCAAATGCATAATCTCACCACATCTGCTGTCTGTTTCATTACACATCCTGTGCAGTGTTTTCCCCAGTTCTCTTTTCTGCTTTAGTTTCCGAAATGACTCTTTACTGTTTCAGTAATGTGAATTATAAGGAATCTATATTTCATTTTGAACTAGAACAAAATTGTCTTTTCCTTCCTGCATGGCTAGAACTCATTACACTATGCAAGATATGCTATTGTGAATCAATACATCTGATTTAAGGCACAATAGAAGTTTAGAATCATAGAACTACGGAATAGTTTGGGTTAGAAGGGACAGTAAAGGTCACCTAGCTCCAAACCCTCTGCCATGGGCCAGGATACCTTGCACTAAGCCAGCTTGCTTAGAGGCTCATCCAGCCTTGAACACATCCAGGGTTGGGGAGTCCACAGCCTCTGTGGGCAACCTGTCACCTCACGACCCTCACAGGAAAGAATTTCTTTATAATATCTAATTTAAACCTATGTTCCTTCAGCTTAAGGCAACTCCCTTCTGTCTTATCACTACATGTCCTTGTCAAAAGTCCTTCTCCAGCTCTCTTTCAGGCCTTCTTTAGATACTGGAAGGCTGCTTAAAGGTCTCCCCCAGAACTTTCTCTTCCCCAGGCTGAGCAGCCCCAGATTCTTTCAGCCTGTCTTGATAGAAGTCATCCAGCTTTGTGATTGACTTAGTGGCCTCTGGACTTTTTCCAATGGATTGTTGTCTTTCTTATGTTGGGCCCCCACACCTGAACACACAGTAGTGCAGGTGGGGTCCAACAAGAGCAGAGCAGAGGGGCAGAATCACTTCCTGCAACCTGCTGGCCGTGGTGCTTTTGATGCACCCAGGACGTGATGCATCCCAGGCTTTCTGGGCTGTGAGTGCACATTGCTAAGTCATATTGAGCTTTTCGTCCCTAAGTCCTTCTCCCCAGGCCTGGTCTTGTACTTGGGATTGCCCTCACCCTGGTGCAGGACCTTGCTCTTGGCCTTGTTGAATTCCATGAGGTTCACACAGTCCCACCTCTCAAGCCTGTCGAGGTCCCTCTGGATGACATCCCTTCCCTCCAGCGTGTTGACTGCACCACAAAGCTTGGTGTCATCAGTGAACTTGCTGAGGGTGCACTCAATACTGCTGTCCATATCTAAGAAAGATGCTAAGAAGTGTTGGTCCCAGTATGACCCCTGGAGAACGTTTGATTTAAGTAATTGCCCAGCTCTCACTTTATGTGTCTCCATGCAAAGATTAATTTGAGTCAGTACTAAACACTCAGAGTTGCAGTGGAGGACACTAAACTGCTGTGAATACATAATGTATTCTTTAACGTGAAAAACTCTCAGGTATCAGAAACGAGGTTTCTGAAGGTGACCCCCAAACTCTGTGGACCATTTTATAGTTTTTATTTTTTTATATACCTTTTAGAGTATTGTCACATTTCTCTTATGCATTATTGTCATGCCAGGTATCCACTATTGTGTTACTCAAAACATATTTTTGAAGCATTACATATAATACACAATGAATATGGCAATAATATTACACTGTTTTAGCTTTTGTGTGACTAAAACTTGTTTGCTGAAAGGTCTCTTCTGTACCTTTTAACCTAATGCTCTTCTAAATTTACATGATCATATATGGTGGTAACAGGTATTATGTGTTTCCTCTAGGTTCTACAAAAACAGCTAGATGATGTGAAGGAGGAGGAGATGTCATTGTTAAGCAAACACAAAGAAGTGGAAAGCGAGCTCGCAGCTGCTAGAGAGCGCTTACAGCAGCAGGCCACTGATCTTGTTCTCAAAGCCAGTATGTATGTCAGTAACTTAATCTGGAAGCGAACTTCATCCTTTTATTCTAGCCTTTCCTTTTTCTGTCAAGCTCATGCAGGTTTAGAGTGCCTAAAGACTGTTTAATGCTTTCCATAGAAATTTACAACAAGTTTTGGGGTTTTTTAAACTTTTTTGCTATCGCATGCATTGTACTTAAATTTTGTTTTTTGTATGCTTATTTGGATGTTCTACTTTGTATGGCATGTATGTATCTTCAGGCCTTGAAACTGCAGTTATACAGAAAAATTCTGCTCTCTGTCTGTTCTCCACACACTCACTGAGACATGCTTCCTGTTCTTCCACCTTTTTTCAGTTGCCTTTTCTTTTGCTGACACTGTGGTACTTTGCTTTATACCTACTGTCAGAAGATTTGCAGCTTATTGAATAATAAATCCTTTAAGGTTTTCTCTATAGCTGTTTTCTTTGCTCCTTTGTAGTTGCTGGCATGTGGAAAGGCACAAAAAATAGTTTAAGACCTGACTGGACACGTGCAGGTTTTTTTTCCCTCTTCGGCATTGTTTCTGTAGTGAACTGCTCAGTGGTAGGACAGGGGCCTCAGTACTTGAACTTGGAAAACTAAACAATAGGTAGGCTCTTGGGCTTAAAAGGAGGCCCTGGCTCATCTTTGGCCTTGTTCAACTAGACCAATTATAGCAATTCCTGATTGTTTTTCACACAAATCAGTGCAAGCTCGGGAACAGTCTAAGCTGTATGTTGGGACAGTGTAGTGACCAGCAGGAGCCCAAGACTGCAAGCTCCTATTAGATCAAACAGCTAAAAGGAATAGGCTTGCTGCCAAGAGTATGTAAAATGGGAGTCTGACCCTCCAAAAGGTGTTTCGTCAGGCACTCATAGAAAAATTCATGACCTGAGAGTGCTGGGGGAAAAAGCCCTGTTCTCATACCCTCCAAAGCTGTTGCTGTTTCATTCCTTAGGCAGAAGCATGGGAGGGTTTCACAAGGCTGCCCCAAACGTAGTGGAAACAAATACCCAGGCTGTTTTTCCGTATTACTGATGGCATGGAGTCAGCTAGCCTGTGATTGAGGCCAGCCCTGGTCTCCTTTGGCACCGAGGCTTTCAGCTTTACCAGAAGTCCCACTGTGTCCTTGGCTGTTTCCAAGCTCAGTGGCACTGTCAGCAGTACATCTTTGTTTTATAGCGCATCACTGTGCAACAAGAACCAGGATCCCTGTTTGCAGTCATGCCACCAAGCCTTTGCCATGTGATGTAATTGGTTGCCAGCCTGTTTGGAAATGGTTTCTGACACTGGCCCGCTGCCATCTCCTTGATTTTCAGCTCACACTGTCAAAAATCCTGCCTCAAAGAACTGAATTCTCATACTTAATTACCATAAAGAATGTTTACTCATCGTATTGCAATTTTAGAACATTTTATTGAGTCTCTCTTGAGTGTTTAATATATTCTTCTTCCATTTATCCTGAGATTCCCAGCTTGTATGGAAACTGCTGCATTTCATACCTTTTGTGTAGAGCATGAGGAATGGGAAACCTGTCTTGTGTGTAGGTGATGCTAGGACAAAAGCTCTAGATCAGTGTGTGTGTGCTTACAATAAAATATGTATGACATTCTTCCTGACAAACTGAAAATTCTTGTATTATTATTCTCCTTGTTATGTTCTAAAATTCTGGGTTTGAAAATACCTTTCTTAAATGGCTGAACTTTTGAAATAAGGATTTTTAAAAAATGTTACAGAACCTAAGCATACCCATTATCCTAAGTTTTCCACTTCAGTTTTCAGTTTTACAAACAAAAATGTCAAAATGATTTTTAGAAATCTCCAGGGCTTAGTACAATTAGAGGTGTGCATTTTTAATGAAATTACTGTTATTTTTTTAGGCATTTTTCATTTCCAATTTCGTTATATATATCCCATGGCTCTTCTGTTCACATCCGTGTCCACAGGCAACAAAGGCTAAAACAGTTTGCTTTTTGGCATGTCTTGCTTCTAACAACAAGTTGAAATTAATCATGAAGCTCAGTGATTTACAGCTTATAGTTTCTTAGTTGTTTCTTAATAACTTAAATTTAAAAGCAATACTCCTTTATTAAAATTAAACTGTCATTAAATCTGTCGTTTTTGAAGGTTATATTAAAATGAGAGGGGAAACAACGAAGTCTTTCCTGGAAATTGAGATTACAAAAAATAGTAAAAAATTATTCTGAGTAAACAATACCTCTCATCTTTCAGTTGCACCAAACAAGAAGCATCCTCTTTTCCAAAACAGTCTTCTATTCACTCCAGAGCCTCTCCCAAAATAACAAAAATTTCACTGCTTTAGTCTGTTACCTAATGGTAGTATTCTCAGTAATAAAGATATGCATCAAGAAGAATAGACAGAAATTTCTGAAATCATAAACCTTTTTTGGCTGGTTATGTGAAGGACAGATCATTATGTTGCCTAGTTTGAAGTTTTACTTCTTTTGTTTGTGGGGTTTTTTGTTTGCTTTAAAAAAAAATATGTATTAAGAAATTAAAAGGAACCTTCCAACCTGCAAGGATTTAGGTCATACTTTACTATAGAGAGAATGAGTTTTGTTACATCTTTAGTCATAGCTCTATAGCAAAATAAAGTGTAATTCCCTAAGTTTTACAGCAGCTAAAGCTATGTCTCTAGTATGCCAGCTAAATTATGAGTTTGATAAAACAATGACATGTGTATCTATAGACATCAGTGTTCTGCTTTCTGCTGTTTGTCTTATTGTAGGGTAGAAATGTGCAGGTTTAGGCGGGGTAAGTTCTTCAGTTCTTCAGTATTCTTAGAATTGCCTACTTTGCTTTCCTTTGGGAGTCAATATGCAACTTTGAACCAAGTAAATTGAAACAAAAGGAGCCCCAGCACCAAGTGCCTTACTGCTGTTGGACATGTTACAGTAAAACTAAATGAGTGATAAGTATTGCAGTGAAGACAAGGGAGATCCATATGCAAACTAACACTAGATTTGTACTATCAGTGGAGTGTGAATGTGCACTTCAATTGCATGAAACCAATGCTATGAGGTTTTAAAGAGTTGTTTTGTTTTTAGGTCACATTGGAATGCTTCAAGCTACTCAAATGACTCAAGAAGTTACAATCAGAGACCTGGAATCAGAAAAGTCTAGATTAAAGGAAAAATTGTCCCAGCTGGAAGAGGAAAGAAATTTATTACAAAGCAAAACACAGAGTCTGGATGAGCGACAAAGGCAGCAAATTCTGGCATTGGAGAAGGTTAAACAGCTTATTGGCTTTAGTTGAATAAAACTAAAAAAACTAGGATTCTCAGAAAAAAAAAATTATGCTTTAATTTTGGTTTGATATGACAGGACTATGACGAGTATGTTTCAAGTATAACTTGTGTAGCAACAAAGAATGACTAATGTAGAGTGTGAAGTGAGATTAGAGGGAAGTCAGATTAGATGATGTTCAGACTGCTTTGAACAATCTTTTAACAATTTCATTTGATTTATGACCCTGTGTCTATATGCCATCTAAATTGTCTGAGGAAGGACAAATGTGAACTGATTAAAGAACAGTTTAAAAATCCATTTGCTGAAAATGCACTGAACGTGTTTGAAAATACTGAAAAGAAATTCTTTATAGGCTTGATATGTGACGGCTGTTTTCCCAGATTAAATAGAGGAAAAATTAGGTTTTTAATAAGTGTGTGTTGTTTTGCATGGATCTTTTTAATTTACCTTTTTGGTTATTGAATCATGTAGTCAGTGCTTAGTGTTTGCTTAGTTTGTTTTATGTGGAGGACTGTTTCTTGCAGATCTATGTAATCAGTAATATTTTTGGGGTTTTTTTTGTTCCTACTGTTCAGATTTTTTTACCACTGAATAGATTTTTTTTTCCTGTACTTTATAGAAAGTAAATGAAGCAAGGGAAACACAGCGTGAATATTATGAGAAGGAGCTGGTAAAATTACAGGCAAGATTGGAAGGAGAGGCTGCTCAATTAAAAGAGGCTCATTCCAAGACCTTAGAAGAATTGGCATGGAAACATCATACTGCAATTGAGGCTGCACACAGTAATGCTAATAAGGATAAGAAGAAACTGCAAATGGTAGGTTTGTGTTTTGTTAGTAATAAATCAAAAATCAACGGTTACAGTTTGTATTTTGTACTGCATGGGTTTGTTTTATGGCAGATTTAATTTAGAATTACCTGCAGGTCTGCTAGGACTCTGAAGAAACTGCTTGGACTTTAGAAAAATAACAAATACCTTGGGGGAAAAAAAAAGCATTGTACTGTCATCTGTCTGCATACGGAAGAGAAATTCTCAATTTATACAACTGTATTTTCGAGTATAGTAGTTTTTGTTTTCCTGGGATTTATGACCCATATTCAGAAGGGTTGGTATATAAAGATCAGTTCTTCTGAAGGAGATGAAAGATTATATTATTATAACATTTATTTAAAATTTTCATAGAGACTCCAGAAGTACAAAAAGATATATTATTAGGACTTGGCTATATGTGTATTCAGAAGATGACAACAGCTATTCCCAGCTTGCACCATAAATTATGTACTGTGCAGCAACTCACTGTCCTGCAACTATACTGTTACCTTTGACTGGAATCTTGAAACTGAAAGGCTTTTTTTTTTTTTTTTTTTTTTCTCTCACAAAATTGGCCTTTGTCAGGATGAGAGGACCATTTTTGAATTATTATTTCCTACTCTGATTGTATCTGCATTATACATAAATTTTGCCTTACAGAGGAAATAAAGGATAAAGATATATTGTTTAATTCAAGGCTTTGTTATACTCCTCTGATATATTCACAGGAAGCATACCAAGGAACATGGTTGTGATTAGTGATGTGCATCTCAGATAGCACATTTTGTTTTTGTAATTTGTACATTTGTTTTTGTAAATTATTCTACTAGTGTATTGCTACTTAGTTTAATTTTTAGTAAATCCAAAATATTTTTTTTTGTCACCTAGTAGTTGAAGTACTTCTCAGAGCCTTACGTGCATCTGATCTTTCAGGTTTATTTACTTTGCAACTTTAAACATGCCTGGTATTAAGACAATGTCTCTTAGGGTTTCTGGGTGTATTTTTCTTTTATTTCAATAAGATGTGGGGTTCTTTTTCTTTTGTTTTGTTTGTTAACAAAATAATGTGGAGTTTGGAACAAAAGGAGATCACAATTTTTTTTTCTTACATCTTCAAATTAGTTTAAATAGGGAACAGCTCTGTAAGTGTGAGAAATGTGAAATGATTTTAACAAGGGAAAACTAACTATGAAAAGATGTTAGGATCAAGATCTCGGTCAATCTTAATCAGATTTCACTGATCTTAAATCTTAATCAGATTTCACTGCCTCCTCTGTCAAACCTGTCTCACTAAGCACATATTGTGGTGACCAAGTAATCCAAGGAAGAAAACAGTCAAGCTTAAATACGGAGAAGAGTTGAATTTTGTATGAGGAAGAAGCATGGTACCAGGAGCCTTGGGATAGAGGACATGAGTATTCATTGGGACTGGAAGCCTGGAAAGTGCATCTGGGGAGCAGAAGAGAATTCAACAGAATTAGAGTAGGACTCAAAAAAATAGCTCATATATTTCTTTTTGCTTCGATTCTTCCATCTATAAAATGAGTTGTAAAAATGGCATCAGGAGGGTTATGAAAATAGAGTTGCTAATAATTTTGCAGTACTGCACAGCTGTACTGACAAGTATCATCAGAGAAATAATTACTCTGTTATCAGAATAGGGTCTAAATAGCACTAGAGGAATTTTGCAGACAGCAGATTTCAGCATGAAGAAGACAAATTGATCCAGTTTTACTGAGCAAGGAGAATTTATCCCACATGTGGACTCGTCTGGACCCAGTGATGAAGGCAGGCACTTGTTGAGTTAGGTTGTTTAGTAGTGACAGTGTAACCCCTCTGTTCTGTCACTCTGTCCAACTTCTACCATGAATGAAGAGATTGTGCAAGCAGTGTATGCAGAAATTATTTATTGCCTTCCACGTACCCTAAAGCAGTGCTAGAACTAACAAGCTGCTTAATGTGTTTAATGTGCTTACCAACCCCCTGCAAAAACACTTGAGGCATCTCTGGGTTTGGATGAGAAAGGCTTGGCCTCTGTTGCTTCTTGGAATTGGCTGGATGACACAACATTGTTGTTTTTCAGGAGGAAGCCTTGCGTTTCCTTAGACTTTTATACCTTTTCCTGACTGTTTTTCCTCTTTAATACTTTACTTCTCTCTCCCTGTTTCCCAAATCTTACTGATACCTTCAGTTGTACTTTTAGTTTCAGGCATGGCTCTGGTCTATGTATTTTCCTGGCTGTTTCTGAGATATTACTGACTTTTCAGAAACCTGAGCCCAGGTCTACACAGAGGCGCTGAATCGATGCTAAGCCTTGCATTTCAGCTGAGCCCCTAGGAAGGAGTTAATAAAAGAGCCTCTAGCACTGTAGAAAACCTTGAGGCCTTGTATGGCATGGCTCTGGAGCACCTTGCTTGGCAATCTTAATTTTCTTCACTAAAACTTTGTGGTATTATAAGTTATATAGTATATTTCCACTGAAATATGTAATAAAGTTCTCAATTTTAGCATGCTTCCTTTAAAGTATTGTGTGAAAGAAATTGCTCTTCTGAAAATATATTCTGAATATTAATAAAGCTGAAGTATAAATTTTAAATTGTCCTTTAAAAATATAAAAGTTTCTAACATTTATATAAATATATACATATATATAGATAGATACATACATACAGCATAGTCTCATGTAAGAGAAATATAATTGATCCAGCAGTTATTTTGAGAATTTGGCTGTTATACCATAAAGATTAAATGAAAACAGGGGTGTTACTTGATTCTTTCCATATAGTTAAACTTGAAAACTAATTGTTAATCTCTTTTGGTTCTACATAAATTTTATAGATATATGTTCTGGGGCTTTTTTTCATTTATTGTAACATTCTGAAAAACGGCACAGAGCTCAATCTGGATTTTAAGATTTACTGTTTTCTGTGGGGATTATTTGTAGGAAATAGATGGGTAAAGGCTGAATAACATGCAGATTTAACAGTGTGATTTTTATAAAAAATGAAAAAAATTTCTTTCAGCTCAGATTGAAAAACTGTGAAAGTAGATATAGTTTTAAGGTGTTTGATAATTAATTGAGAAGTAATTGAGAGGAAAGTCCTGTTTGTCTTTATTTTGTGATTAATCAAGGATGTTAGATTATAAAATAAATGGACAAACTTAGACATGTGTTGCAAAAGGAAATAAATATTCATCCTTTAACAGTTTAAGGAACGGTGTTTCTTGGTTTAGATCACAATTATCTATGCCAGTTAGAATTACTTCCATATGGTAGGCCTGTACTTTGCAATGACTATATGACAAGTATTTAATATTTCTTCCATCCTTCCTATTTCTGAAGGAGTTGGAGCAGCAGTTCGAGAAGGAGAAACTGCATTTGGAGGATGATAAGAATCAGCTCCGACAGCAGCTGGAAAACATGAAGGAAGAGCTGACAACAAAACTGACTTCTGCCAACCAAGAGGCAAGGGTTAACTTACTTTTTTCAGCTACCACATTTCATCAATAGTGATCTTAGACTCCAGAACAGATCCAGGACTATGCTGTTGAGTGTTAAATGCCTTATTTCTGTTTAGAGTGGAGTAGTCTTCAAACATAGCAAATCAGTTGACTGCTTCTGAGCAATGATTTTATTGTCCTTTACAAAATTAACAAAGCAAGAGAGATGGAGGTATTAAACAGCTGATGCAAACAGCTCTACATTTTTAACTGTTTTTATCTTCTCGTTAGGTACACAGACCTCTACACAAAATGTGTCAGGAGTAACTGACTGTATTTAAACCCATATTTGGTTACGGTTAACGTATCTAAATTCTGGTCAGTTTCCTGACTTGCAAATCATCTCATATGTTTTCATCGAAAGATAATATGAAATGCTGGTAGTAAGACCAAAATTATTTGCTGTGTTTTGATATATGCAGTCAGTGTTAAATATCTCAAGACAGTTCTAATTTTTTGAGTTGGAAATCACACCGTTTTCATAACAGTGTATTTTAAAACTTGAAATACATTCTACTGATACCAAAACCATCAGTCCATTTTTCTCTGGAACTTTTGCCTTGCTGCAAGAAAATATTTCATCTGCTTTATTGTTCAACAAGCCCTGCATATGATTTCAGTGTGTGCTTTCAGACCAACTTAAACATGAATTTAAGTATTATTTTTCAGAAACATTTTTCATTACTGTATGCTATACTGTACAACTTCTGGAGGGAGCAGGGGTCTCATTCTGGTGGCTTGCAAATTGCACAAATGCTCAAATAGTTAAATAAAAAGCCTGCCTGTTTCTAATATAATAAATGGGGAAGACTACCCTTCCAAAAGTATAGATTAACTTACTGAAATACAGATTTTTATAAGTTTATATATTGTATTTTACTGCATTAATAATATATCGACACATTGCTATATTAATATACATCATAACGTATTTGATTATTATATATTAAGGTATATATTCTGAAAATATATGTTAACATGCACTTTCAGAGTAGGGCCTGACAGATACTTGGACAATCCAGAGATTATACACTCTCAGAGTACCTGGACCTGCCACCCTCAGAGTTTAGCAGCTTTGCTGATCAGTCAGTCATGAGTACCTGTTACACAGGAGACTGCGCTTCCTCCTGAGGGTTGCCAGGATCTTTGCTCCAGAGCTTAGAGAAGGTGCAAGTTTAAGCTGGAGCTGCTCTTGGTCTTTTAACAGTTTGGTTACCTCCATTCAAAATGATGAAAATATGATGTATTTGTTATGTATGTTAACAAAATCATACATGGCTTTACTTTTCATTTCAAAATTACAGGAAGTTTAGTTATTTCTTTTTAGCTCTAACTTCTCTGTTGTTTATTAACTTTCACTGTTGCTGGATTAGATCTGAGGAGAGGACTATTGTCATCTAACACTGTAGGCTTGAATTTAGTTATTCTTTGTCAACTTCTCTTGGGTTCATGAGCAATAAACTTTGTCCTTC
Source organism: Acanthiza pusilla (assembly GCA_036630365.1). NCBI lineage: Eukaryota > Metazoa > Chordata > Aves > Passeriformes > Acanthizidae > Acanthiza > Acanthiza pusilla. The sequence continues at coordinate 30,348,378 of JAXCHO010000023.1, forward strand.
CTGGGAAGAAGTAACTTCAAATATGTTAAGAATGAGGTTTTGTTATCCAACTGCTATTAAATTCAGGCTTGGAAAATTCATCAGCGTGCAGAATTAACCAAACAGAGGCTTAGGTAAGGAACAGAAGACTACCATAAACTGAAATAGGGAAGTAGGGCCAGCTGCTGTCCAATATTTGAGTTGATATACAATCGTATGCCAGGATAAAAGTAATACAGTATATTTTTCATAGTGAAAGAATGAGAGAGAGCATAGAGGCAGTAAATTTGGGTTGGTCTGTAAATCCACTCCATGTAGTACAGAAGAGAAATGTTTTATTTCATTAGTCTGTTTATCTTGAGCACATGAAAGAAATGCTTCGCTTGCAACCACAGCTTACCCTTAGATCTCTATTGACAGCTAACAACAGTTTCTCAATGCCTTCACTGACCTGGAAGAAGCTTCCCTGTGATGTGTCTGACACATCATTAGCTTAGCTCTTACATTGCTGCTGTTGCTTCCTTTTTTTTGTTTGCTTTAAGTTACAGAAGTCATTTAACAGTAGGGCATGTATTTATTACTTTCTGTGGATGCTAGCTTAGTTCTGTCTTCCCTGCTGAGAAAGCTGCTTTTGAACCCATGCCATCTTCTTTTCTTTTTGAGAGACTTTCTGGTGGCAATTATCTTAGCTAAAGGATGAGGGAAGATTGAAGCCTCATTAGGCTTGCTTCTAGTACTAAGCTATTTAAGAGCAGTGTAATCTCAAATACTTGCCAGAGATTTTTTTGAGAGTTCAGTTTAAGTCAAGATAGTGGCTTTCTCACATGTGTCTCAGGATGAGGCTGGCTGTTCACTCTCTAGATTTGTTTCCTTTCACTGTAGACAAGCCGAGGCCTTTTAGAATGATGATATGTTTGTGTCACTTGGCACAGTCATCTAAGGACCTGCTGCTCCATGCAAGGGATTTCTGGTATTACTAAGAATGATTTTAAACAACCTCCATCATTGCTTTGCCAACAGCAAAATATATCTTAAGCCCTATGAGTGGCATACCTGCCTGCTCCCATGTCCTTTAGATCTACAGGACTGCTGTTCATATTGATGCAAGTGGTTTGTTACTATCATACGTAGACAGCATTGCAGTTCCAGGATACCAATACAGTTTGGGGGCAGTTTTTCTTGTAGGGATTCTCCTTCAGGTCGTAGTGCTTTGTAGGGAGTTACTGCTTGTTTGGATATAACGCAGAGGAGCGCAGAGACAAGCGCTCAGGTTCGAATGAGTTTTTCACTAAGTTCTCTCATGCCAAAGAAACTTTGGATTCCTTTTTGAGAGGAAAGGAGGAGTTCCTCTTTTTAAACACTTCATGGATATTGTCTACAGAGGGAGAGAGTACTGGGAGGGAGGGGTGGTGTATCTGTGTGTATTGCAAATAGTATTTGTATGTAATTATTCTAACAAACAGGAAGAGTGGTTATAATTCTTACCTGTCCATGCCTGTAAATCGAAGGATAGTCTCTTCTTGGGACACTTGTCTCATTGTGAATTAATTTATCACAACATGCAAAGGCAATAGCGTAAGCTATTGCTTCTGCAAAAAACACATTTCCAATTAGCTGCTGGTTTTTATTCCTCCCTGCCTATTTTTTTGTTTTTCCAGCCCACACACTTAAAAAGGTTTTTCTTTCCTGTAGCTGGTGAACAATGTTCAGTCTCTCATATTTTTATTTGAAGCAATGAAGTATTGTATCATCATTTTACAGATGAGAAGCTGAAGCACAAACAGGCAGAAAAAAAGAGTATTGTTACATTGCAGTTAAGGAAATTATTACATTATACTCTACAGTTGTTAGGTTGAGTTTTAAGCAGGCTGGACAGGTAGCAGTCTGAAAACAGAGAAACCTATACCCTAGCACAAGTAAATTTATATATTATATTACAGTTTATGCATTTTGAAACATTTCTGATTAACACAGTAACTAATAAAACATGCTTTCTTATGGTAAAGTTACAGGCAATTTCAGATCTTTTATGTAGCCCCTTTCCTTGCAATGTGCGTCAAACACGCATTGGTTATGGTTTTTTTTGCTTGTAAAAATCCTTTAATTGAGTCTTTGCTTTTATAGTATTACAGGAATTTGTTTTTAAATACAGAAGCATTAAGTGATTTTAAAGGAGAGCAGGTCATGCAACAAAAAATTTGTCTAGGTCAGAACTAGGAAATATGGGAAAACACGAGGATGGCTTGGCTGCCATTAGTAATAATCATGGAAATTACAGCTTTTTTTGTTATGTCACAGGTGTGTCGTCTGCAAGACCTAGTACGAAAAAGTGAGCAAGGCCTTGGGACTGCAGAAGGACACATCTCCAGTCTTCAAGAAGCTCAGGAAATACTCCAGAAAGAACTAGAATTAACTAGAGCAAGACTGCGAGAGACCACAGATTCACTGTATAGTGTTGAGGTAACCATGCTGTGGGAGAATAAATTGTGCAAAGACAGTCACAATGATTTTGGTCTTGTTTTTAAAACAGCTAGAAGTGTTATGGTGTACACGTGGTAGAAGGGGCTTCATATGACTTCATTAAAGAAGAGATTTCTATTTCAAGCAGAGAATTAAAAAAATGGAAACTAGAACTAGGATAGGTTGTTTTGGGGTTTGATTTTTTTTTTAATTTTTGTTTTATTGGTTGGTTGTTTTGGGGTGGGTGTTTTTTGTTTTCAGAACATTTTTAGTATTTAACAGGTAGTGCTGCAAGCATATCTTTGTGTGGTTAATGTAAATTGTAGCTGCCAAAGTATGTACATACAAAATATGTTCAGTGCTTTAGTAGAATTTCATTAAAGGATATGAATTGACACTTGCAATTCTGGACAGTTCATGCCATGGTGCAAAACAAGATCCAGAGCTTCCTAGCTCTGGAATTCACTGAAACCTTTTTGATGAGTATTTTGAATACATGTATACCATGTTTTCCTTGAATAATGGACATAGTCTTAATTTCAGGCTCAAATTTAGAATTTCACTAAAGACTTGAGAATAATTTTTAGATACATGCTGTGCGATCTTGAAAGATAGCAGACTGTCCCCTAGAAAATGTCACCACTTTATACCATTAAGCAATTAATTTGCCTAGGCGCAGATATATTGTCATTTTAATTGGCTTAGATGGAAATAGAACTGTCAGTTAGTCTGTCAATAACTCATTGACTGCAATTCTGGGTAAACATTTCCTTTTGCTTTCTTCAGTAAATAATGTACATTTACAAGATCATGGAAGTGTTTGAAGCAGAGCAGCAAATATTATAAAAAATTTTCTCACTGAACTTGTTTTCATATTTTCTTAACAAAACCAGCCTGAAACAGGACATTGGTATATTTTGTTTATTTCTTTCAGCTCAGGTCATTAGATGTGCACAATATTAGAGTTTATAACTTCCTGCGTATTTTTTATAATGTCTCTAAATGTTCTTATGAGCTACTATTGCTTTCTTCACCTACTGAAACATTTAAGTATTCACATTAAGTATTCACGTCACCAGGTTACTGGCAATAACATTTATCTTAAGAGATTTTAAAATATATCAAAATGCTGCAGAAAATGTCCCATTTTAAAAAGCATTAATTAAATTTAGCGGGTCATGTTTGCTTCTCATGAATGAAGCAAGCACTGCTGAATAACATTCATGCAAGTAGGATTTCTAGATAGTACCTAATGCTAACTATCCCAATATGGTAAAATTTCAACAGAAATTGATGGGAATCTTAAAGGTGGTTTTTCCTGTGTTCAGACTATGAAACCTTGTTTCTAGTAGGCTTATCCCATCAAGAGTCAGAAAGAAGGTATATATGAACTTTGTATCAAATCCAGATAGCTCAAACTTTGAAATTCAAATACTGGATATTTGATGCTTAAAAAAAAAAAAAATAAAATTCAAAGCATTCTTCACAAGAACCTGTTTTAATGCTGATGTGAGCCCTGCAGTGAACAGGTCTTGAAGACCTTTTGAGGTTCTTTGTGACATAAATTATTCCATGATTCAATGGCATGGTATTTGAAAAGAATGACTTATTGGAAAATTGCTTTTTATAGGAACACAGACTTCTGTTTCACAAGTAAGAAATATCTGGAGATGTATAGGCATTAATTGTGCCTAACTAGGAATTTCACACTGAAGAAGCTGTAGTTCAAATTTATGAGCCAATTGTAATTGATATTTTTATTATAAATACACTCATTTAATTTGAAACACATTTTTGCTGCTGATCAGTCTCTATTGTAAAGTTTGTATTTGCAGGGAGAACTGGATCAGGAGAGACAACAGCATGAGGCAATGATTGCTGCCATGAGAGAGGAGGAAAAGTTCAAAGTTGACAGAATGGCGCGAGACTTGGAAATCAAATGGACAGAAAATCTTCGGCAAGTATTAGTTTTATTTCTTTTATTCTTTAATAAGAAATGAACTATGTATTATATGCAAATGTACTATCAAATGAAATGTAAAGCAAAAGTTTCTGTTATTTAAGATTTTGCAATTATTACTGAAATCTTTATTATTTTTCACTTCTTGCACAAGGTCCCACTGCATTTTAGTTATTTGACCTTTGTTTTTAGACAGGAATGTAATAAACTTCGTGAAGAGCTGAGGCTGCAGCATGAAGAGGACAAGAAGGCAGCCATGACTCAGCTGTTGCAGCTGAAAGAACGTGAAAAAAATGCAGCAAGGGATGGATGGCAAAAAAAGGTTGAAGATCTTTTAGATCAGGTAACTATGGTGGCTTTGAGAACTGGAAAGCCATTACAATTTAATTGCTTTATTACCAACTAATTGTTTTATTACCAATAACAACAAACATTATTACAAACATTGGTTTATCACCAACTAAGTACTTTAAATCAGTTGTGATATCTGGCTTTGAAATTAAATTTGCAGCACAGGGCTTTTAAACCCTAATCATTATCAAATATTTTAAATAATATGTGGAGATAACTTTAATTACATTAATGCAATTCTTTACATTAAATGTGAATAAATGTGATTAAAACTTTTTACAGTTTTGGGGGGAGGAGGGGGAGGATGTTGACAGTCTCACTTCTTCACTACAGAAGATTCTTTTGATTCTCTCTGCTCACCTGTTGTGCTGTTAAATATCTACCAATACTAATTGTTTGGACTTAGAGGTATCCCCTATCTTTAAAAAAATAATAATCCCCTATGTGTACAAGAATAACACTGTACAAGTCTCCGAGAACTCAAAGCATCCCTCAGTTTCTTTTTTTATTACAGCAACATCTTCTCTCAAGTTATTTTGAACATTATTTTGGGATAATTTTGTATAAATACTGAAGTTTTTTAATTGTATTAAAAAACTACTTGTATTTAGAATCTCAGTTATGTTAGATAACCTAAAGAAAATACTTGCTTTGTGCTTTTTCCAAACCATAAATGCTGTAGAACTGGTTTTATTGACGCCAGTTTGAAGAAATAGCTCATAATGAACAAATACATTTTAAAGTAAGAGTACCAGATTTTTGAACTCATTAAATGACTGTGATTCCAGGGCGTTATTGTGGGATGGCTTTTAATTTGCTGTCTAATTTGAGAACTCTAATAACTGAACATGCACTTGATTATACAGCCTCTTACAGGAGCATGTCACAATATATTTTGCTGACAGGGGAATTTAAGCTTGTGAAATTTTGTGGTTTAGGCTCATAAAAGCTGGAGGTTTTCAAAGTTCTTGGTCTGTTACCTTTTACAACATGAACATAATAAGAATTGGACTCATTTGATTTTAAGTTTCACATTACCCAAGCTTCATTTACTTTTTTTACTTCTACCTATAAATAGCATTTTGTCTTGAAAGGGATATATTAAACTTTCCATAGTTTTAATATACTTTTATCTCTACCTTTTAAAAGTATCATGTTAAATCTAAACTATAGTTTCAGAATGGAGAATTAGTATGTTGCAAATGAACTTTTTTTCCTGCCTGAGCAAGAAATTTTCGAATCAGAAAGCTAACTGAAATAAAGATAATTTAATAGAGAATTTTCAGACATAGGAAAAGGTCTCCATATGCGAAATGGCTGTGTTTTTCTCTTCATTGCTTTTTCTGTATCAGAACTATATGCAAATAGATTAATAGCATGTAACGACTATTTACTTTTTTTTTTTAACAATCAAGTTGTTACTTTCCCATAGCACAATTTGAGTTGGATAGGTATTTAATGAAGATTGAAAAGTTAGTGTTGGTAGTAGGGAATTAAGCTTTCCCTTTGTAAGAATCTGTGTTTTATCCATTACACCTGGAGAAGAGAGAATTCCAGACCATAATATAAAAGATGGGTAACTTGACTGTTGGAGAAATGGATCTGTAGTGAGTTCCTCCTGATTGCAGTATACAAAAGATAGTCTCTGAGAGTTGTAGTGACCTGAATCTCTGAATTACAGACTGAGGCTGGAAGAGGCCTCAGGAGGTTGTCTAGTGCAACCTCTTGCTCAAATCAGTCAGCACTGAATTAGAACCAGGTTGCTTACGTCTCTGTCCAGTCAGCTCTTGAATAACCTCCAAGGATGAAGATTCTACAGCCTCTCTGAATAATCTTCTTTAGTGCTTAATTATCTTCATAGTGAGCTTTTTCTTTATATTTAGACAGAACCTTCTCTGTTTCAGTTTATGGTTGTTGCCTCTCATTGTTCTGCTGTACACCACTGTAAACAAGGCTGCGTCTACTTTTTCTGTAACCACCTCATAGGTACTAGAAAGCTATTAAGTCCTACAAAACATTCCCTTCTTTAGCCTGAGCAAACAGAGTTACCTCTAGAAGGGTATCTGTTCCAGTCCCAGCCTTCTTGGTGGTAGCTCTCCAATGAATATGATAAAGTTTGTCAACATGTGCCTTGTACCGAAGCTGAATGAGCTGGAGGAGGAAACACAATATGCCCTCCCAGTGATGTGCAGCAAGTGTCAAGTTGAAGGCACTGATCCCTTCCCTCACACTGCTGATTGCTGCTACAACCCAGTGTGCTGCTGGCACTCAGTGCTGCCAGACCACGCTGGTTCATGTTTAGCCTACCATCAACGAGGTTGTGCAAAGCTGATCTGTGACCCAGTAGGGACAAGTGCACGGGTTTGGTCCTTCCTGTGTAGAAGACTTTGCATTTGTGTTTGTTGAATTTTGTGAGGTCCCTGCCGACCTGAACATATATAGATACCTACCTATACCTAGATAGGTCCCTCTGGATGGCAGCCCTGTCTTTTAATGTATTGTGTCCCTTCCACTGTGTTGTCCTCCAGCTTTTATTCTTCCCAGCTTGGTGTCACCCACAAACTCCATAAGGATACTCCTCTGTCTCCTCCTCCAAAACTGATAAGGTACTGAAATGAGCAGGTCCTGGAATGTCTTAGAAATTCTGCACTGAACTAGAACTGCCAGAGATATTGCAGTAGGGCTGTGAAATTGCGGATTTGTTACACCCTGGTTTTAATTTGTGGGAAGATGCATTTAAAACCCATTTGAAAGGCATGAAGCCAGTATAAAATTAGGAAGAGAGGGAATCCAGCTTCTCTTCCTGCCATTCAGGTTTTTACACCTGAAGTAGTGATCTCGTCTATGACAGTAGTAATATACAATAATTTATCAAAATAACACAAGACCGGGGTCTCTGCTAAATAACGTGTAAATTCTGATTTGACAACAAATATGGCTTATGTATGCTCTTTATGTTGAGAAGGTGTCTAGAGGTTCACCACTTAGTTGTATAATTGGTGTTCAGAAAGGTTGAATTCAGAAATTTAAGTGCTCATCAATAGAGGTGCATAATTTTATATGTATTGGTGCATCTCTGATTTGATTTAAAAACAAGCTACAAAGAAGTGTGTTGCCTAACTTCAAGTATAGCAATGGTTATGTAATCATACACAGCTGAAGGGCTGAAAAAACAGGTTTAAATATAGTTACTTAAACTGTAGAAAAATACGACATAGAGTATGCCCACCTGGGAGTGCTGCTGACTGGTGCTGGAAAACTGAATGAAGAGACACAGATATGAATTCCAACAATTAAAAAAAACAAAACAAACAGTTCAATCAAAAAAATTATGCCCATAAAGTGTAATAAGCTGGTTTGAGTTTTTTAAATTATGTTATACTGACCTACAAATTCCTGCCACTTCTATTTGTTGCGTATTTGATAGGTGAAATCTAACTCTTGCATAAAGCTAGGTAATAGTTTTGCTTTCATACCAGTAATGTTTGAGTGGTGCCTCACAGAATGCAGACAGGATTGTTGTTAATCTTACACACACAGTATAGCTGTGTAATGAATAAAATAATTTTCTTGAGATGAATGTTACTCAGCTAATTAAGTGCTTATACACATTCTTGCCAGTTGCAAAGCATCACCATCTACAGTTAAATGTGGTTGGTAGTTTAACTAGATCAGTGTGGGGAGCCTAAGTATGTAGGTTTTATCTCTTGATATGAGAAATTATTCTAGGAGACAAAAAAGAAAGTGCTTTTCCTTTTTTTTCTCTGTAAATTGCACCAAATACTTTTACGTCAGTCCATTCAAGAGTTTCATAATGAAATATGCAGTGAATTCAGATGTGCTAGCTCCTTTCCATTCCTCTTAGCTCTGTAACGGGGTTTTAATGCTTTTCTTAAAAACATTTTACTGCTGAGAAAGCTTCAGCCAGGGCCAAAATGGCAGGAATTTTTTTTTTTAAAGCATGAGTGTGTTCTCTCTTCTGCCTGTCTGTCTGGTGCAACCTTCAGTTCTGGGCACTGAAGCATGCAGGTTAAGACTTGTATTCTTCTTATCTGTTTCTTCTTGTGATACATGTTTCTTTCAGTAAGCTGAATTGAGGATTCTCTTTGTGGATGGGCTTTTCTATATTTGAGCAAATGTTGGTTGTGCCATCTTCCTTACTTTTTAGTAACATGTTTCAGTAAAATAAATGTTTTTGTCAGTATTTTTTCCCACATGTAGCTTTTCTATTCTTACGTAGCTTCATACAAGGCCAAGCATTAGTGTGACATTCTTCTTTCTTACCTTTGTCAACTTTTCACACTGAAGATGTGTCCTTATTAATGGAAATATCAGAAGTAGTACAGCAAGAATGGACAAAAGTATATTACATTTTGGTAGCTGTTTTGTTTTTCCTACTGCAAAGACTCTCACCTTTTTTGAAAAATATGTTGAGGTTTTTTATTCAGAGTTGGTTCTGTGATGGTGTGTTCCCTTTTAAACTGTCAAAGTAAATAGGAGCAAGTTTGACTTCTATCAAAATGTGAGTATTTCCATCTGATGTAGGCATTATTCAAATTGTAGTTTTCGGGAAATGACAAACTCAGTCTTAACATACTGGTCTAAAAATACTGAGTATACGCTTGTTGATGGAGTGCTGAGAAAAGTCTCTGAGCTCCTGTGCACATCTATAAAAGCTTTTTGATCAGGCTTCATCCAGAGGCAGTTGCTCCATCTTTACTTGCCCATGTAGAGGTGCTTATCGCAGAGCTGATGTGCATCCACATTAGCAAAATCAGGAAACGCTACTTTCTTTCCCCAGCACAAGGATTACAGGCCTGTTCCACAGCCTGGGTAATCCTTGCATTAGAAGATTTGCTGTCAAATGGATGCTGGAAATTTCTACAAGAAATAACCTACACATACCTTGTATCAGTTTCTGGAAAGTAGGGAGATAAACTTTCAGCACAGAATCATTTTACTCAGCTCTCTGTCACTTGATATTGTCCTGAACACCCTGTATAAAGGCTTGTCTGTCAGAAACAGACTGGAGGTAAATTTCAAGTAACTCCCTCCTAATTTGCTTTGGCAATTCTTGTATTCAATAATACTAGAAAGGCTACCATGACATCTAGTGGATGGTAAGGGATATTGGGCAAGATTTAAAAAGCACTTAAAAATCTAAAAACGCAGAAATCCAAAAGAGTAAAAAGAAAAATCATACCAAGAAGGGAGAAAAGAGCAGAGGGCACCTGGAATGCAGTTCGGGGTAAGGTTGTATGCCTCTTCTTTGGTCTGTAGACACCTGTTTTTCCAAAGGAGCATGCTTTCTTTGACTCTTGAAAACTTTGACAAGTTACTACAGCTCTCAAAATTGTGGTCTTAATAGGACTGTGCTGTAACTCATGTGAGTCTCACAGAGAATCAGGGGAGATTTGGGAGTTTCTGCCTAGATCCAGTGTCTGTGTGCATCCTTGCGCTCACCACTGGTTTAGAAGAATTGGTATTCCTGTATTCCAAGTGGGAAACCTATGCTTTAAACAAGTCAGAAACTGCACCACACGAGTGTGTGGATAATCTCAGAGTCCAGACTCACTGCAACCCTCGCAGGGCCAGCTGAGGGTGCTTCCCCTGGTTTATGACTGTCTGCTTCTCAATAAGGAATCCCCCTTGTTCTGGGCTCCCTGTTCTCTGCAGAGATGTGATCCTGATGATGGGTTGTTCTGTCCACATTGGTCATTGTAGTGTTGTCTGAAGCCTGGACATGAAAACAAATGCCTGACATTCAGCTGCTTGTTACGAGCCTTTGGTTTTGGTGAGCCAGTTCAGCCCACACCACGCCTTCATCATTATTTTACTCTTTGTTCAAAAGATTCTGAATATAATGGAGGAAATTCATTAAAGACCATTTACAATTAAGAGCTGCTCAGCAAAACAGGCAAACAAAAGCAACAGAACAAATCAGTGTTTTCAAAGTATTTTCAATAGGACACAGTAGGAATACTAACAAGTGTGTTTGTTGCTCTGTTTTGTAGTAAATGTCTTACTGGACTTTATCATCTCTCTTTTGATTTCTTCTTAATTTTTATTTTTTTTTGCCCATGGTGTTGTGTTTAATTAAGAAAATATATCTAGGCTAATGTTTAAAGTTGATATTTTCATGTCCAAAGAAACTTGTCTGCCTAAACTTCTAATTGAAATTTAATGTCATGAGTTTTTGTATGGCAGCAAATCTGGAGGAGATTGAAAGAATTTTAGTTCTATTTGTCAATGGATGAAAAGAACATTAAATTCTTAGTATTGTGTATAATAAATGATGCATGAGTAAAGAGTTTGATTTGAGATTTGGAAGTTCACACTTCCAAAACAGGTAAATAGAAATCTAAGTCAAATCCAACAGTAATACCATCCCCAAAACCAAACTTTTAATCCTATATCTGTATATGTTTTTCTCTTAAATGTAAGATAAAGATTGGCAGGCATCTAGTTTTAAAACATTTCCCTTAGCCCCTTTGCTCCGTACTTGCTCAAGTAGCTTTTGCTTTTGGTTCAAAACCAGTGAAAACAGCAGACCCTGGAAGGAATGAGAGAGAACTTACCAGGTGAGGCACAATGTATTTTTAGATTCAGGAGATGAATAAAATTCTAGATTAAGGGCAGTGATACCTCTGCGCTCCAGGAAAAATTAGTCAAGGTGTGTATATAATCTTTAAAATCCTGACAATATTATGACAAATAAATGAAATGAAGCTCTAGTCTCATCCCAAAACCTTTAAAAATTATCAGGATATTCAAATGGTCTTGTTTTTCCCCAACCATTGCACCTGCAGTTTGTCAGATCAAAAGCTTGTATTCCAAAATCCAGACAGATACAAATATGCAAAGTACCTAGGCCAACCCATGCCATTCAATGATTTTGCCTAGAAGTTTGACAGATTCCTACAACTGGAAAAGATCTCCATCTTTTTAAAGCAATAGGTTAAGTCCCCCATCCTGTGATATTCTGGAGGCAGCACCTTCCCTCAGGGTTGCTCCAAAACCCTATACTTCATTTTCCTCATCATAAAAGTTTTGAGTTTTGAGGTAGGGGAAGAGCTCTAAATGCTGCTTTTTCTTACCAGTCAGAGAGGGCAAACTTTGATGTAGCTCTCCAATTCCTAGCATGTCACAAGCCTCGAGCCAAGTACAAAACGTTGTAGTAGCAAACAGCTGCTTTCCAAATCTCTGCGGAGTCATCTGCCGCGTAAGCACTGCGCAGCCGGAGACTGTACATCTGCTGACAAATCAGTCTTTCTCTTCAAAGACATATCTCGAGGGAGAGTTTTAGGGTTGTTGTTGCTGTTATTAGCTGGATAAAATGGACTTATGCCAGAGGTCCCTCCAGCTTCTGTGCTAGGTACTTCAGAAACTCGTTTCCTTTACTAATGTCTGATGGATGCACATAGGGTTTGTTCTTCAGGAAGGTAAGCAGCATCTATGGGAGGTCATTCTTAAAATGAAGTAAAGACTGTGTAGCAATCTACATCTGCTTTGATAAAACAGGTAAAGTAGGAGCTTTCCCAGTTGGGGTTGCAGGTTTTACACAAGAATTCCTGTTTGCCAGCAGTGTTTTGAAAATTCAGTAAACTATATAGCAAAGTCTGATTGTGACACAATTTGACATTGCAATGTCAGTGACGGAAAAGTGTTACATAACTGATCTTTGGGTGATATGAATACTGATGCTGAAATTAAGTGTCAGGCCTCTCTAATCTGGTTGAAAGTAATTTTTAGTCCAGAGAAACAATAAAATGAAAACACTTCCATGCATTCAGTAAGTTAATGTCCTGCAGGAAACAAAGTAATTGTATGAAAATATGAAAATGTCATTGGTGCAGTAAATGTCCTTCTTGAGGAAAATGACACCATTTCATCAGCAAGTATGGCCCCATGACAGTTTTGATGGGAACAATAAGCAAACACAAAGCTTGAATAGTTTAAAATCACTAAATCAATCCTTTACTGCAACACAGATTTGCCCAACTAAAATGAAAACTCGGCTCTTTTAGGAGAGATTTTTAAAGAGAGGTGGAAATTCCAGTCTTGTTGCATGTATTGCATGCAAAGTCTTTAGTCCTGCTGAGTAGCCTGCAATGATCAGTGGGTTCTAAAGATTCTGCATATAAAGATGCAGTTTCTATTCTCTGCTGTTCCCCTGGGTCATGATGAAGCTCTTCTTGGTAACATCTGAGGCTTCGCTTTGCATGTGCTGAGGGTGGAGAAGATAATACTTCTACAAAATGAGACAGCAAAATCAAGTGAAATCAGGTTAGCTAATACATATATACCAAATAGACATGTGTTGTCAGAAATTTCTGTACTTTGGAGAAGTAAATTAATTCCCTTGTACACCCTTTATCTACAGAGCCCAATTTCAAAGAGAATTGAGCAAGAGTTTCTTACATCACAGTAATATCACAAACCAAATCTTCAATTCCAGCCTGTAGAAATAGTGATAGTTAAACTCATCTTCCTTGTTTTTTAATTATCTGTTCTCCCCATCATAGAAATACTGACAGTAATAATTATGCCTGCATTCTTTTTGGTTATTTTTTTTTTTTTTTTCTTGAAGAACACAGATGGACCTTGCTATGGAAGTACTCATAAGGATGGCTAGAATTTTTATGAAATTTCTTAATAACACTTGAACCAGTGTTATTTTGGAGTTCTGCATGTGATTAAATTACTACACATTTTGCTGGAATCAGCCCCTATACCTATTGAGTAGCCTATATTGTTGTATTTTTACTTGATACTTCTCTTCAGTTTAATACAATAGGAACTTTTCTGATTCAGGTGTAAAATCGAAGTATTTCTTAGTTGTACCGCAGTGCTGCATAGATATATCCACCAGTATAGAGTCCAAATTTTCTAGAAAGTGAACATTTATTTAGCAGGAGATTATTCCTGCTTTTAACAGCTTCCCCCCTAAACAAACCAAAGAGATGGGAAAGAAAGCACAGAAAAATGGTGTGGATTTGTTCAGACTGGCAGTGTCAAAGTCTGGTGTTGGAATCAGAGCTGTTGGATGCTCATCTCTTGCCTTGTCTGCTGTAGTATGGTGCCTCCTAGTGTTCCACTCTTAAATAGAAAATAAATGCTTATAACTCTCAACATTTTTATAAGCTCATTTTGGATATTTCATGATAATGTATTTTTATGTTGTGCCTTGTTTTAGATTCTTGAGAATTAACAACAATTTATTTTTGTATATTGGGAAAGTGTTATCTAATAGTTCCCTCTTAAAGGCGTTCAGGCTGGTGTCAAAATACCTGCTGTCTCCTGGAGAAAGCCATCTTCTTGACTGACCTGTGTCAAAAGAGGAAAGTGGTCATACTGGATTTGAAATTGCTCTCACTTAATTTCTGATGACTCTGTTCTGTACATGTGTGTGTGTTTTATCTACATGGTTCATGTATATAAATACACAGGCATTTTTATATACATATGAATGATGTATATTATTTGTATGATCAGTAATGTTTCATAGAGCATTTACTTGGCAATATGTTGGGATTTTTTGCTTTTCATTAGTAATCAACATTAGTATAAGTGGTACATTAAGTCATTTTATTGCTGGAAACTTTCAGGAATAGTCTTTTATGTACCCATTTGGTTCTGAATTTTAAGAAAGATAAAAGAAGTATTTTAATAGAAATGTGCTCATTAAATACTAAACTCATTTTCTGCCCTTTAGCAGTGAAATTTGATCTTTAATAAGATGTATTTAATATGCTTGTGATATTTAAGAGACACAGCTGATTATTGATTGTGCCCTTATATAGTGTCTGTTCATGTACTTAATGATTTCTTCCCAAAATCATTTTGCCATAAAGAAGAAGAGGAAACAAGTGAATAACTTCAAAAGTGTTCAGCTGTGTAATATATGTCTACATAGTAACATTATGTTAAAGAGATAATGCTATCTCGTATGTCAGAAACATAACATGGTAAACCACATCATTCTGTTCTGTGTTCAGTAGCTTATAGACTAAGTCAAAGCAACATATTCACATTTTTTCCAGATGGCTTTCAACTTACTTTTCTCTGGTCAAATTATAATTAATGTTCTATGTTTACCCTTCCTTCCTTATCCCTTTTTCTTTTACTTAGTTGATTTCTGAATGTTTCCCTTTATTCCTGTGATCTTTCCTTCATAGCGGCACTGTCTCGGTGAAGCTTTGCATAAATCTATCAGCAATGTAAGTGATTTGCACTTACAGCTTGTGAACAGGGCATGCTTGCACTAATCAGCCTGCATATCCTGCAGTACTGCTTTACAGCTTTAGCCCATGAAATGGGAGATGTAATATTTGAGACGAGAACATGTGCTGCTATCAAAAGCTTGTGTACTGCATCCCCTCATCTGTGTGACTGTGTGCGTATCACTGTGCATCAAACACTGTGTACGTGGTCATACCATGAGCAGCGTTTTTGTCATTGTAAATGCAAGCAAGCTTGTGGGCAGTGCAGACGTGTATTGCAGAGCTTTCTACAAAGCATGGGATTGATGCTCTATTATAATTTGCAGTTTTGCAGTGTAAGTCATAAGTGTAGCCAAACTATTCTTTCCTTCTATTTTTTTTTCCCAATTCTCAAAGATGTTTTTAATGTGCTGAAAACCTAGGATAAAAGTATTGGAAGTTCAGAGAATAGTGTTTAGAGCTGTTTTCTTCTGAATCCTCAATACAGAGCTATACAGAAAGGGTGGTCCAAAGACATACAAAAAGAAGCACTAATGTTCTCAAAAATGTGCTCTTAAGGATATCAGTATATGCACTGAATAATCAAAATAATATTTAAAATCACATGCTCTTCTAAAAGACTCATCTTTCAAACTTTTTTTGTACTTTCCAACATCAAAACAAATTATTAGAAGAGTAGACTAATCTGACTTGCTTGCTAGAATCATTTAATCCTCATTGTCCTTTATTTTCTGTGTAGTCTATTGATGCAAATAGACATCTCCAGACATTGACTCATTTCAGGCTGTGGTTTTGCAGTCACTTTAATCTGGTGCAAGGATGAACTGCTCTTGCTTATTCCTGATCTCTTCTAAGATGGCTTCCTGGCCAGATGTCAGATTTCACTTGGTCATCTCAGTTAAAATATTTTCTGCCTTTCTAAGACAGAAATGGAAACAAAATCATTTTGCCCTTGGCTCATGTTCAACATGTTTATAAATTATATACTGATAATTGTCAGAATTTGGAGCAGGAACTTAAGTGAGAGACAGATTTAACTTCAAGCCAAAAATACTTTTTTTTCATGTCATGTTAATAAAAATGTGCCTAAATTACTGTGGTTGACTCCATTTGACTGTTACCATGAAAGGCTTGTTAGAGTGTGATCATTAAATTACCTGAGGTTCTGCAGGACTGCGCAGGACTTCCCCTAGAATATTACCTCCTGGTGGTCAGGGTGAACAGGACTGGACAATGGTGAGAAACCTGCGGGACAGAAACAGGGTGAAAGGGACAAATAAGAATGGGCTTAGAGATGAAGAGAAGGACCAAGTGGGTAGGAGGTTACTGAATGGTAGAGAGAAGGGCCCAGCAGTGAACATGGGATGAATTAGATTAGATGGGGATGTGAGTAGACCAAAGGGAAGTTGAGGTAAAATAGCTTATTTTTTTTTCCTGGAGAAGGAAGACCATAGCACACTGCAGTACTAGAAGATGATGCATATATGAAAATTCAGAGCTGGCCATGCTGGCAGGTGCATGGTGCAAACTCACCACTTCAGTCAAGTGAATTTTTAGGGGTCGAAGGAAAAAATACAGTATATACTATATGTAGGTATTAAAAGAAAGTGTTATCACAGTGGATTACAAGAGGAGATACTCTGATGCACAAAATATTTTCTTTTGCAGGTTGTTGATAAGTAAAATGGAAAGCTTTGCAGCTTATTCAGGTGGGGAAAAGGCTGAAGAATTATAGAATAGCTGTAAAAGGCCAAGGGACCTTGGCAGTAAAATGGCAGATGAAATTCAGTGTACACAAATGCAAAGTGTTACACAAGGAAAAAGAATCATAACTTTTTCTGTAAAATGATGAGTGTTACCTCGACCTGTTATGCTAGAAAGTAGGTTTGGGGACTATGATATATAATTCCATGAAAACATCACCTCAGTGCTCAGTAGGAGTCACAAAAGCAAATAAAAGTAGTAGGATCCAGGAGAGAAACAGAGAACCTAACATGTAAAACCATATAAATCACTACATAAAAGCGGAATTTTTTCTCATTTCAAATACCTTGTGCTGTTTTGGTCTCCTAATCTTAAAAAAGAAATAGTAAAAAAGTGGTAAAAGTAGAAGAAAGGTGATCGTAGATGTGAAATACCTTTCATACAAGGAGCAATTCAGTAAGCCAAAGCAGTTCAGTATGGCAAAGGGTATAAACAGGAAAATGATGGAGAGCTACAGACATGAGTAGAATGGAGCAAATGAGAAGAGAACTTCCTTTGACCCCTTTCCATTACAACTATTGGAGATCATCACGTCAAATTGGCATGCCTACGTGGAACTTGATACAGGTGCATAGTAAAAGCTTTTATGGGCTCAGATAATGGTTGTTGTTTCTTCTATAAATCTGCTCCAAAATACCTTTTCTGGTTTAAGAAAGATTACTAGTTCTGGGTAGACTACCGAGTAAAGCTCCCTACATTTATGCCTTGGCCTTTTTTTTCCAGGGTAATCCTGATTGGCCCTTTCTGGAGGCAGAACCAGAGATCAGACAAAACTTTGGTCTGACATTGTACAATTTGTATGTGAAATTTGTGTTTTCTGTAGTTAGTAGTAAAAGGTTTTGCAGCATGTAGTGTAGGCCTTTGCTACACTCCTTTAATTGTAGCTAATCTCCTTCAAAGGTATCTGAAGTACAATACTATTTATGCAGAGTATGTTAAAGGTAGAATGTATATGCCCAGGCACAAAGACCTAGTGAATCTGAAATACAATGAGCTGTGCTTATTTCATTTAAATTAAATTTTTATTTATTTTCTTCTGTTTTACTGCTAATTTTTATTTCTGTAGCTTTTTTCTTTCAACTCTGCTTAAGCTGTGTCCTTCTGAAATAAAACTTAACCCACATGTTCAGCAACAATGTTCATGCTACAAGTTGTACTTGGTATGCTGCTATTAATTTTTTGCTAATTGGTGGATTTTAATGTTCTCTAACTCAATAACTTGATGTGCAATGTCGTTACAAATTTGTCATAATTAATTTTCAGATATGCTGAATCAAATGACACTATCAGACTTTCATTTATAATTCTATATTATGTAATGCTCTGAGGCTTGAAGAGTATCCTTACTGATTCAAATTCCTTGTCACATGACAATATTATTTTCCTTCCTTTGAGTCACTGTAGCAAAATTCTCTTTTGCTTAAATCTTGTTTCCAGAATTGGAGGGTATCTCCCCTGTTGGGGAAGGGATACAAATTTAGTACTTTCAGTACTTTCAAGTTTAGTACTTTCAGTCTGAAAATATGCTATTTGATGTGAAGAAGAAAGTATAATATTATTTTAAAAAGAAAATGGGACTAAAAAAGGAATATAGTGTACTATAATACTTGTTGGATGAAAAGCATCATTTGTAAAATAAGGTATTTCTAAGAAAATTAGTTATTTGTGACTCAGATTGTTTATATCTTGGAAACAAGCATAAAAATCACTCTCATAGTCTTACTGAACTAGCAAAAAAGTGTGTGAGGGAAAGCCATCAAGCGTTACGTTTTATTTGTGATGTGGAGTGGTATGCTACCATTTCTTTCTAAGGGAGAAAACCACTAGTAAGATAGGACTGTAACATAAGAAAGGATATAAAAACCAATGTAGATGTCACAGGCTGTCCCCCCCTATTCCAAGTGCAGGATTTTCCTTGGAGAATGGGTGTCCCCCTGAAGAATAGTTTAACAATCAAATGTTTGATTTCAGACCTTGATAGTGTCATTTTTATTGATCTTTTATATAAAACCAAAATAATTTTTGATAATTGGCCATTAAAAATTGTGTTATAGGTAGTGCTGCAGTATCAACGGACCAATATGATAACCTTTAGAAAACCATTAAAATTTAATTATTATAACTCGGATTATATGTCATTTAACATTAACAACAAATTCAGTAGATGGATGACATTGCTTGTCTGTCTTGTAGCTAACTCTCTAGCTCTAAAATTTCAAATGTTTTCTTCGTTTAAGTGTCTTCTTTACAGCTTATGTTAGTATTAATGACTAATAATATTTGCTGTTCTGTTGTGGGTTAGATCTCCTTACTGAAGCAGAATCTGGAGATGCAGCTTTCCCAGTCACAGAGCTCTTTGCAACAGCTACAAGCCCAGTTCAGTCAGGAGCGACAGAGACTGACTCAGGAGATCCAGGAATTAGAAGAAGAGCATCAGCAAAGGCATAAATCACTTCAGGAAGCCCATATCCTTGCCTTTCAAAACATGGAAGAAACGAAAGAGCAAGAACAAAAGGCATGTTCCTATGATTATTCCTAATTCTGTAGAGAATATTACCTTTTTAGTATTTTACATACACAGTTGGAATTAGTAAAGGAAGTATCTGTATAACAACTAAATTTCTTTTTCAGCTGATCTGTTACTATTGTTATATTGTTATCCAGTTAAATTTGAACCAGACATATTGGAAATCATCTCTAATACTGACATTGTTTCATGTCTTGCTTTATATGCACATATATAAATGTGTATGTATATACATGTAAAATTATTATCAACACATGCATTTATTTACGGTTGACATTGATACCCTTAATATTATATTCTTGTTTTGATTTTGAGTAGGAATTTTCCGTTACAGTTAATTTTGCATGTATTTTTTGTCAGTAGACTCCTTTGCAATGTATTTTGTATTATCATTATTGTAAAAATTATATAAGCTATGTTCTGTGACTTGCAAGGTAATTTTCCAAGATATTGGCCCCACGCAAGATATTTCTTTAAAATCTTGGCTAAACCATCTTTAAAACTGGAATTTTGGTAGTACATGGTACATAACAAGGGTGTATCTTAAGGTTTTTTAATTTCAGCTCCAGAGTGTGCCTTTGCAATCAGTTTTCCCACTGTGTGCCCTTACTGTACTTTGGTTCACATCATAGACTTGTCTTTGAGCACACAAAGGGAGCAGAAGATGTGTACCAGGAACATTATGCTTCATACAGTTCCATAGGAGTAAACATGGGTGTCCTTAGGGAGCAGAAGTCCCCAAATGGGTATTGTGTGCACACTAAACCCATCTATGAATCTGCACCTTATTACATTGCTTGCTATTACAGATATATCCATGGACTGATTTTTCTCTCTTTTCCAGCTGTGAGCCAAACAGGGGTTTTGTGCACAGGTAATCTTGGTAACCGTCAACCATTGAAAAGAAAACATAGTAGGAGGATAAGAAAATATGAGTAATATTAGTGCATTTCTTTCTAGAGTATGTCAATGCCTGGTTTTGTTTCCAGTTGTTTATTGCGTAATGTTTTATAAATTCTCTAAGCTGCTATAAAACAAATTTTGTCAATTTTGATTTCATAGGAATTAGAAGAACGTTTGCAACAGAAGCACTCAGAAGAACTTCATGCACTTAAGGAAACACATAAACAAGCCATGGAAGGCTTTAAATTGGAAATGGAACAGGAACTTCAGACTCTACGATTTGAGCTGGAGGATGAAGGAAAAGCTATGTTAGGTATACTATTTTCAAATTTGAATCACAGAATCACAGAATCGCCAGGTTGGAAGAGACCTTCAAGATCATCGAGTCCAACCCATGTCTCAACCCTCAACTAAACTAAACCATGGCACTGAGTGTCACATCCAATCTGCTTTTAAACACGTCCAGGGATGGTGATTCCACCACCTCCCCGGGCAGACCATTCCAATATTTTATCACTCTTTCTGTAAAAAACTTGAAAATAGGTCCAAAACCATTATTTCTACTCATGCAAATATACACACACATGTATATGTGTATGTATATTATAAAACTGTAGTGTCTCTCAGAGTCATTCAGTGTTGGCCTAAGTTTTCCTCTTTAAATCACTATAAGCTTTAACAGGTAAGCCTAGACTTTTCACTTTTGAAATGTCTTACCCTTAAGGTGTTTAGGGAAAGAGTAAGTGACCAAAGTTCCTGATGGAGAATGTTTTCAGAAAGCAGCAGGAGTAGAATACAGGACAATTGCTTAGCTGACGTAAACAGTGTGTTTTAGGTCAGCAGCAATACTGGATGGAGCTGGACTGTTACTGTTAATTAATGTAAACGTGTCCAAAATAAACTTTTCTTTTTGTTCATGGTGACCAGCTTCCTTGCGCTCAGAGCTCAATCACCAACATGCAGCAGCAATTGACCAGCTGAGGCACAACCATCAACAAGAACTGGTAGCTGCCAAAATGGAGCTTGAAAGAAGCATAGAAATCGGCAGACGACAGGTAGGAGCCATGGCTGGCAACTGGCTGTAAAATGGCATGATCAAGATTCATTTTTTTCTTTGCTGGAGGCAAGAACTGTTGTGAACAAACAACAACATGTAATCCTTCAAAATCACCCGTCACCAGTAGCTAATGCATTCCTACCAGTTTCCTAAACTTCCTTGCTTAGCTTTTTCCACCTTCTACAAACTTTGTTAAAGCCTAGAAAAGGCTCCCATATCAAGGTAGTTTCCTCTTAGAACTGTGCTTGCCATGGGAGTGAGGGGCCCAATCTTGCAAAATTGTACTCATCCTCAGCTGCCAGCAGGAAGGAAAAAGCTGTTTCTCTTTGAAGCCTAAGTGATATGGCAAAAGAAATGGTTGCTATAATCAAATTATTGCTTCAAACTTAAGAAAAAAGCACACAAACCCTCCCACCAAACACAACTCCCCAAAGCCAGTATGAGCTACCTTTGCTTTCAGTAGCAAATTGATTCATTCACCCTTTATCTTTCATTTTTCATTTTATACATGATCAGTTTTTCCGCTGGTAGCTAAAATTCAAAGTTTAAATTGTTTTGAAAGCCAGACTCCTGGAAATAAGAGGACCAGAAAATTACTTCTTTATTTGCCTATATAATAGGCTTTTCAAGATTGATTTACTGATACTCCAGCACCAAGGAGGAGGGGTAGGTTTAGAAATATATTATCAGAGGAAATGGGGTTTTCAACATAGCCTTTACACAAAAACAGAGATGATCGAAGATGAGCTCTTTTTTAGCTCTTCCTTGCCTGGTTTAAGAGTGTTAGCACCAGAGGCAAAAACATGGTGCTGTCATGCAGGATTTAGGAGGATATCGTTTCAGTCATGTGTTGTTTAAGCCCAGGGTCTGACACCTAAATGAGGTGTCAGAAAAAAAGGTTTAAATTACAAGAACAGGTGTTTGATCCAACCAAATAGTGTGTAGTTTTTAGCCTCAGTATAATGATCTGCTAATCGTAAGCTTTGGTTGTACTGAGGGCCAAGCAATTACTGAGGTTTACTGTGTTAGAAAGCTCATCAGTTCACAGGATCAGAGTTGAACGAGATGCAGTGGTCTGATCATGATGATTATGTTTGCTACTTCTTGAAATATTTAAATATGTGGATTTAAATTTTCCTCTGCTTTTCCTTGTAACTTTAATATAGCCTTTATATAGGGATATATTTAGTTATTTTTAATGGTCCGCTCTTAAAGATGCCTTGTGAAATGCATGCACTAGGATATATTTGTATTTCCTGGAGGCATGAAGGCACAAACCACAATTTTACGTAAAACTACTTTGGAATATCTGCTGATTTTTTCTGTGCAAACTATATGGTCATTAATTATTGTGAAACTGTAAGAAGTGGAATAGATGGAAATAGAAAACTCTGAAAAAGTTGTTTTCATTACAGACATTTCTAAACCAAGGAGACTCATTTTCACAACCATTGGAATGGGCTCCAGCTGAGTTTCCCAGATGTTAATTACATTGGAATTTCTTATGCAAAAAGAATGGCTTTTCTTGCTGTATGGGACACAGTATAAATATAACAGAAACTATTTAACACGTTTTCGGCTGCAAGATATTTGTGACCCTTGTATGTATTTGTAAGATAGGAGACTTCTGAATCAGTTTTTGTTTGTGCAGGGCATTGCACATCTTGAGCAATTTTCTCCCATTGAATGGGGCTGTAAAGGAAAAAGAATGTTTCTCTGGACCATATGCTGATGAGGCAGGAAAAACAAAATGCCCAGGCCCTTAGTGATAGCTCATTTTTCTTCTTCTATGTGTGAGCAAAAGGAAAATGCAATGAGCTATGCCAGTTTTAACAGGCAATGATAATATCATGGGTTTTAACTTTTCTTTGCAAGTGGAAATAATTTATTACATAACTTTGATTACTTCTTTCTTTGTATTGTACACAATAAAAAGCCCTTTGCTTTGATTATAATTTGTGTCAGCATCAAAAACTTTAAAAAAAGTCTATTGAATGGAAATAGACTCAGCTGTTGTCTTCCAAGAGCAAGTATTGTAGGCATCACTTCTGAGAGACAAGTCTATCTAAAGTGTTTTTTGCTGCTGCTACTTATATCATAGGAAAAAGAATTTTTATGCCGAATATCAGATCTACAAGATGAACTGAGACACCGAGACCATCATATAGCTGAACTGGACAAAGAGATTCTGCATCTTCATGAAAATATAAGTGCATTGACGAAGGAGTTAGAGTTTAAAGGGAAAGAAATTCTTAGAATACACAGCGAATCCAACCAACAGATCAGGTATGAATTTTTCCACTCTAAATTCAAACCTGTATTGTTTCACTTGCTATTTTACTTTAAAAATGTTACCATTTTCAGTTCTAAATTTATCCTCAAGTCATGGTACATATAATTTAGTCTTCTTTAGAAAAGCTATGCCCATTACTAGTAAAGTTAGTGACTGTGGTGTGCAGTTAAGTGGCATTCCAGTGCCACATTTTGGCATATTTAGTAGCAGTTCACTCAAGTGTTGGGGTTTTTTTTCAAATTCATTATGTTTGTTTGTTTTAAAAAGCATTAAAGGAGATGTATTTTCCATGAAATAAGCTGGAAGATTGGAGAACAGTAAGTAGTGGGTTTAGATGAATCAGTAATTCCTTCTGTGTTGTCTGATATTATGTAAAAGCCATTAGAAGCGTGGCAGAAAATCATGATGAACAATAAAGTGTGATTTTAGAATAACTCTTTTTTTAACAAAAACTAAATTAAACAGGATGCATGAGCAAGATTTAAGCAAGAAACTTGAGAAAGAGCTGGATGTCTTGACAGCAGATCACATCAGAGAGAAACAAAGCATGCTGGCAGATTTTAATAAGACCCAAGAGCTGCTCAAGGAAATTAATTCAGCTTTACAAATTTCGTAAGTTTTGTTGCATTAAAAAAATTGTATGTAGCTGCATTTGAGTGAATAGTTTATTCTGATGTCCGTAAGCTCCTGAAGATACTGCAGAGATGCAGATGTACAAATACCTCAATAAAGTGTGGGGCCTAATCTTGCATTCTTTAGGCAACACAATTCTATAACCATTAGGGGAATTTAGTGAGATAAACTGTTAATGGTTTGAGACCAAAAAATTTCACATAGGAAAGATGTTAAATCTATTCCTAGAAAATTGGAGAAAACATTATTTCAAATGGTTTCTTTCTTAAACTTTAATACATCCTTTTTGAGAACACAAGTGCATAAACAGTACAGTATTTACCACTAAGAACTGAGATTGTAGCATGAGTGATGCAAACATTTTCAGGTTTGGTAGCGTAAGGAAAATTAGGTGTCTGAAATGGATTGTATGAGCATAACAATAACAGAAAGCTTATGAGTTTCTCTGAGTCAAAATGTCGCCAGGGATTAGAACACCTCTGGGCAGAAGTGATGTAATAGTGTGTCATCCAGCCAGTGTCTTCCTGTCTTCCACATCCTTCATTCTTTATCTCTGTGATGTTACCCATTTGGTCAGTTTCTGGCTTAGGTTTCATAGCACGTTGAGGGGCTGCAAAGTTGTCACTGCAGGATTTGTATTTGCAGCACGGAAGATTTACGGCAGAGAGAAGAGTTGGTTCTAAGTTTATGATAGAAAGCTTTTCTAAGTAAATACCAGTTACAAATAGAAAAGATGCATCTAGCTTTCTCTGGATGATGAGCCCTCAGAAATTGTCTTCAAATAAAACAGATATAAAATTCTAGGTCTCACTCCCTTATAATTGTCCACATGCACTCTCTTATACTCTGATAAACCTTGCCATTTGGTAAATTAGGTTTAAGCTACTTCTGGTTTACTGCATTTATCTTGTATAAGAAGCAGGCCTATGAGCAGCCATCAGAACTGGTTTGGAACTTTTTACCCTAACTGTTTTTTACGTTAAGTTGTTTTCTTCTCAGTGCCCAGAAATTTTCTGAATTTAGCGGGTTTCCTACTCCTGGGTCTTCTTGCTCAATTTAGAGCTGTGAGGAAGCAGCCACTGGCCTAAAGTCAGTAAGCATCATCCAGAGTGCCCTGACCTGTTTTTCTGTGTGTTATTTCTCTATTTACACCAAAGCAAGAAGCTGTCCAAAGAGGAAATTATGTAGAATAAAACAAATAATAAAAAAACAAAAACAAAAAACCCCAAACAAACAAAAAAACTAACAAAAAAACCCACCAAATAAACAACCACAAAAAACCAACAAAAACAAAACAAAAGCCAACCAACTCAGAAAACCCCCAAACAACAACAACAAAAAAATAGAGAAGTTTTTTGCAGTTGTTTCTCGAGTGACTGTTCCTGGGTTCAGCTTCACCTAATAGTCTCATGAATGTTTGTGAAATGGAGAATCTGTCTTGGAGTAATTGAGAGTGGATATCATTAATTAGGCTCTACAACTAAAGTCTTTAAATTACAAATTATCTATTTGAAACAGCATAAAAAACCCCAGTTCTCTGAAGTATCTCAAAATAAAATGACAGCTGTGTGTAGCTAGGTACTTTACTCTGGGGATCTATATACAATAGCTTAACCCAGCATAAAGTGTATACACAAAAATTAAGCCAGCTGAGGCTATTTCTGTTCTGCTGAGTCAAATGTCTTCTCTGCAAGTAAAAACAATCACGTTGTTCTCATTCATATTGTTTTATGTAAATACATTATATAATCTCCTCAGAATATGTACAGGTTATTTGAAGGTTATCAATGTAATTTAATATTAACTGCTTTTTCAGCTGCAATTCTAAGTAAAAATCACATAGTTGCTTTTGAAGAGAAAATATTTATCTAAGTGAAAAATTATGACATGTTTTTTAGTGCTTTCCTTTGAAACTATATTTAGCATCATGAGCATTTTATTTGTTTAAAAGAGACACAATCATTTGAAATTGTCGTGTCTTCAAAACTTGTTCTTTAAAAAAATGGCTATTTATGCAGTTATTTGTACAATTCCTCTCTCAGTTGGCTTATTTCACTTCTCTCCTTTAATGCTTTCCCACCAGTCATTTTAAATTTCCTCTAAGTTTTTTTTCCCAAATGTTTATCAGTTGTTACATTAGATATCCTAATATCCAAGTGTTATTCCTTTTGTTTTGCAGCTCATTCCTTTATTTCATCTCTAATGGTACTAAGTAGGTTTTGTGGAGAGGAGTTAGTTACCTGTTAGTCTTCAATGTGCTTGGGTATCATTGTTCCAGTATATTCCACATGAACTGAGGAAGATGCTGCCAGCTTTTTCTATCTATCCAGCTTCTTCAGTGTCACAAAAATGCATCTTTATTCAGAGTAGTCCTCTATTAAAATAATTTTTTAAAAGATACTGTTGGTTTTCCTCATTAGGGAAGTGAATTGCCAGCTTTTAAAATTCACATTAATTTTAAATCTAATGCTATGTAGTCCCTATATTTTACGTAAGAACCAATTTTAGCTATGTCTTCTGTAATTCTCCTCTTCGTATTGTGGTTTTGAATGCCTTATTTTCAGCCTGACCTCCAAGAGGCCGTTTTCAAAAATATAGTAGTGCATGCATAGGAGGGATGTTAAGTTTTTAGAATGTTGCCTAGATTATTAGTTGCTGGAGCAAAAGTTATGGTTATTGGGGTTTTTTGTTTGTTTTGTTTCTTAACTATCTAAAGCTGAAGGAGAACATAGAAATTAATTTCCTTCAGGTTGATAAGAAAGTAATCTTCTGTTTTTACTTCCTGAACTCTCCTGTACTAATCAAAAATGTGACTGTTCACTCATCATGTAACACTGGATCAGGCTAAAGGGGGTATTCTTCTTTTCTATAAAGTTTAGAAGAAATGGAAGAAAAATATAAAAACAGAGAATCAAGACCAGAAGACTTGCAGCTTATCTCAGAACTGAAAGACCTAATTGCAGAGCGGGACCAACTCATAAAGAAATTGATTGTAAGACTTCTATGCTCTCTTGGTGTAATATCTTGACAAATACAGAAGTTAATCTGATTCTAAGCATTTGAAATGTATTTAAGGAACCAATCCTGCTAGCATGTTATTTGTATTCTTTAACACATTATTCCTCTGGTTCCAATGACCCATAATAGTAAAACTAATTAAATACAGAGTGTGTTCCACAATCAAGCATAGTACATTAGTACAAGAAGTATTTTGGTATGTGCTTTATCAGATGTCTCCTGCCTCCAGCCCTGGGACAAGCCAGCCATGTAAGCTATATAATAGTCTCTTCTGTGAGGTCTCTAAGACCAAGATTCCGACCCACTGAGCTTCCCAAATTTCAGAGCACAACACCCTGACTTGGGTTAGTCTGATTAGATCCTGATTAAGAAGCAAGAAGGAATGAGGAAATCAAAGTTAATTGAAGATCAGAATTTAAATATACTGAGTCTTTCACAGTACATAATCCGTTAGGCCTATACTCACTCTTAGGACCACAGAACTGCATAAATAGAAATTATTTCAATTATTCCACATAATAATATATAAAGCATGAAATGCAGTTTTTACAATTACCAGTTTATTTTAAAATGTGAACATAACCTTATTTGAGAACATTTTGTAGGCTGATTTGGCCACTAACTGATTGAAAATGCATAAAAAGAAGTTTCTATCTGTTGTTCTTTTTAGGAGGACAAAAAGTTCTATCAGCTGGAACTAGTAAACAGGGAGACTAACTACAACAAAATGTTTAATGCAAGCCCTAATGTTGGTGTTATTAATCCATTGGTGAAGGTATGTTCCATGGACTTCATTGCTAAAGTAAAGAAAAAGAAATCTCAACTTAAGATATAGTAAAAAGAAGAGAGATGTGTCTATGTGTGTGTGCCTGCATCTATATAAATCACTCCTAAAAGACATGTTCAAAACAAGGAACATAGTTTTCCATTTGTCTCTACTTCTCTTTGTGTAGGTTTGTTTCTTTTGTATTGTTGATTCACTGATGCTGTTGCCCTGGTTTGCTTGACGTGTGACATAAAACACAGTTCCTTACCACAAAACTGCAAAATTAAAATAGAAAAGTGACAGAAAGGCAACAGAGGGTAGAATTGTACCATGCATTAGAGAGCAGTGACACCCCTAACAGTTTTCAGTTTCGTAATTTTTCTCGGTTATTTTCAAAAGTGCAAGGGCAGTTTGCACTTTCTGGGAAGTGCTCAGGGTTGAAGAGCATTAGAAGGACAGGGAGACAGGACACTAAAAGGAAGGGCATAAGGGTAAAAAGGAGAAGGGGAAGCATATGAGAAGGGCATGGAATGAGTCTCAAGGGGGAAAGATGTAGAGTAAAAGTGGAGAAGTGGAGTGACAAACCGGTATGGACAGTGGAGGCTGCAAGAGACAGAAGTCAGTCTCTAGCCTTCTCAGTTATTGTCACCACCTATTCAAGTGAAAGCACTGCAGTAGCAACATTTTCCAGTTCTCTCTGTGCCCCTGAATAGCAGCCAGGGAAGGCTACTGTACACTCAGGCATAGTAGCCTTCCTGTCACTTCAAAAGCCAGCAGCATTCCTTCGTGAGGAATGTGAATAGATTGTGGTAGGGTACCTAAATACTCTTTCTTTTCACCACTTCAGGAATGAGTCCTCTGATATCTCCTTCCCTCTTGTGATAGCCCATAGGTTATTTCACTTGCATGGAAGGGGAAGAGATTGTCCCAGCTGTAGAGACAGAAGAAGTTGGGAAGGTTCTGAAGCAGAGGCTTAAAACCCCAGGGGCACAATCTGAGCAGCTCAGATGCTCAAGAGCTTTAGAGATCAAAGTTCAGGCTCATATTATTTAAAAGGAGGTCTGGCTCCATTATTTGAGATCAGGCTGTGTTATTTAGCCAAGCCCTACTGCAGTTCACATCAGCATATTTCACACTTCTGCACAAACTCTGTTGCAAAATGTCTGTGTTCTCCTATGATTTTCACGAGCCCAGCAGCTCTCATAAGCTTCTCTTTGGATGCCTAATTTTTATGCTAACTGCATAAAAGGAATTAGTTTGGGCCCATTAGAGACAATACCAGGACTTCCAGATACAATTTCAGTGCTTGTTTGAAAATACTGGAAGTTTGTCTGAGCCACCCATTTATAAAGATGTGAGATGTAACCATCTAGTATATAACCTTGTGTTTTGTGTGAAATCCGTAGTGTTTGGGAAAAGTACTTCAGCATCAGATTTCCACAGTGATAATTCATGTATTTTTATAATATGCTTCTATCACTTAAAATGTTTAGACTTTAAAAGTGTCTTGTATGCTAGAGCATTCTGATCTTTCATTTCATGAGTTGTGGAGTATGTTACTTTATTTTGTCCAAGCACGTACTGTCTTATTGGAGAATGAATTACAAAGAAACTGAAAATCTCATTCTCTTTTTTTGTAAAAAAAAAAGATAGACGTTATGAATTACTACAGGCTTTGCATCTTAATGCAAAATTACAGCCATTGCAGTATATATTAGAGCTTCTCTAATTTCTGCAATGGATCTGTTTAGTATAATATTACATTATTACATCTAAAGTTTCTTAATACTTTGCATGAATTTCATGGAAACAATACACACAGTTTTCTCTCTCCAGATTTGACTGCTTCAGAAACACAGATTGTTTTACAGAGAATATTATATAAATCTTAATATTTTTCTAAGCACTTATGTGGATAATGTACATTTTCCAGAAATGAGCCACCTATGGAGCACACAGATTTAACTACAGTTTGTTTAATGCACTGTTTTAATTACAGCATATATTGTTTTACAAGTGTATTTTACACACGGTTACTTTTACCAAGCTATTTCTTCTTATTTCTTGCTTCTTCAGCTACTACAGCAGAAGTGCATGGGACAATCTTAGTTTAATCCTTTGTAGTTGATGATCTTTCACTATGATGCTTAAAACCCACTTTTTTCTATTATAGCTTTCTGTTAAATTGTCGTGGTATTTTAATTGTGTATTGACAAGCACATCCATGAGTGTGTGTCTGCAATTAGCAGCATTTGCATCTGTCAACCCTGGAGAGGTCAGGCACTGAAAACACTAGCAGAGAGCTAAAGAGAAGAAAGTGCAAACAAACAACAGGACCCTCTCTGTCTCTCTCTGAACTCGTGCCCACCCTTGAATAGAACAGCTTTCCTGTTTCAGGTGGAATTCTGCTGGAAAATATTATATAGAAACAACATGAGATTCCACTTGTCTTTCACTTTATTTAGTTCAAATTTATGTCGTTTATAAGCCCTTAAGTGGTTTTTCTCCTAGCTGATTTGTTAGGGTTGCATATAAGTAAGTGAAAGAAATTATTTATTATATATTTGAATAATACATAATTCATTACATTTCTGAGCAAGGGATTTTTTCTTTGCTCTGGGTATGTCAGAAAGTCCTATTTTTGGAAATAAGGCACTTTAAAAATTATTATTTTATTGTGGACGTGAAAAATATGATAGAAGTCAGAAAACGCACACCATGTCCTGTCACACACCTATTTAAAAAATGATAGAATTATTTGAAACATCCTTCTGCATTGAAATATCTATGAAAGCAGAGAGGATGAATACTGACTCCTTTGTATGATGTGTTCTAGAATGTAAAATAGTGATATAAAAATAGATTTCCTCAATATTTGGAGTCCCTTGAAATACTATCGAGAGAAGTATAGAGAGTATAATAAATAAAAGAAAAATGTTCAGTTGTGCCATCTGGTGTCTAAAAGTGGCAGCTGTATTAGCATCAAAGCCAGGCCTTTTCCTTGTGCAACAAACGGGACTCCTGTACAGTAATATTTTTTTCTTTAGCTGTATTGCTATAATGCTTTGCTGACTGTGACGGCATAGTTGCTGTGAAAGAAGTGTAGGTGCTTTTCTAGGTGTCATGGTCCAGTTACCAAAATGTGCCTCAGTGATGGGGTGAAATCTGTTGGAGAGATCCACTTTCTTCATCATTGAAATTTGCTGTAATTGCACTTGATAGCAGAGCCTGTTTCGTGGATATGAAGAAAAGATTTAAGTAAGCATTAAAGGTTGAACAGACTGAAAATCTTCCACAATATTGTCAATCTCCAATGTTTAAATAGAACCAATGTTTCAATATGACCAAAATGTTATATTGAAAGATCATATACTCATATGATATACTCATTAATTATTACACTAAGTCATAGTGACTTAATTATCTTGATTAGAAGTTCAATTTTTCTGTGAAAATTCATGGTGTTCAGGTCAAAGCAAATGGAAAACTACAAAAAACGACCCCAATTCCTCTCCTTCAAAAAGACCTCCAAACCAGCCATCAATAAAACTTCTAAATAAGCCAATGTCCTCGTCTGTCCTGGTGCAAGAAGCCTTCCTTATGTTTGTTATTTTTAATGCAGCAAAAGAAGAAGAACGATAAATCTACAAACAGGTTTGTGAGTGTCCCCAATCTAAGTGCTCTGGAATCTAGCGGAGTGGTGGGCAATGGACATCCAAACCGCCTGGACCCCATTCCCAACTCACCCATCCACGATATTGAGTTCAACAGCAGCAAACCACTACCACAGCCAATGCCACCCAAAGAGCCCAAGACGTTTTTGAGGTGAGCACTGCCTCACCAATCTTTTTTTTCTTCATTTTTTTTCTTTTTTTGCTTAACTCAGGAAAATTTTGCATTCTTATTGAGCTGAATCTCACTTGCTTTATCAGCCTTTCAGAGGTACAAGTACTCTTATGGCATTTTAAATTTTTACATTATAATTATAACCTCTTTATAGTATTCCTTTTTGTTGTAGATCTTGTTAAAATGTGAAGTATTCTCTCACTTTTTCCTAAGCCTTGAACCTTGAAAACCTTTATAAATACATTAACAGAATTCATGTGCTTCCAATTGTTTACATATATGAACAATTGTTTTAGATGTTTGTGTTATTTACTGATTTTCATTTAGGAATTGATACTAGCACGGAGGGTCTTTTATTCAGTATTACGTGATAAAGATTTTTATGTAAGAAAATTATTTTCCGTGCTAGGTGAATGTTTTGTGTTTCCTCTTTCCTCACCTATATGAAATTGTTTCATAGGAGTAACCTTACTACAGCAACAGGAAATGTTCAGGCTTGGGTGCTTAATGCTGAGCTTCCAGTAGTCAAAACCAGCATTAAAGTCTCAAGTAATTCTCTCACAAAGTAATCTACTGAATTGAATAATTTAAAAATGGCATTTTAGAGGCAGGATTTTAATCTTTTATCTTGATGTGCCCACATTAAATGCACTGAAGTGCTGTACTCTGTATTTAGTAGGTGCTGATCTTTTACCTCTAAGTTGCCAACTTAAAGCCATGTGTAATTACTGGTTCCACAGCTGGTTGTGTTCTCTCTCCTTTGGTTTAATACAAAAGATCACATACCTAGCAACTGCTAATTTTAAAGGGAAGCAAATGACAGAATCTAAAACAGATAAGGGTAAACAATATTTTTCAAGAAAACAATTTTTTTTAACAAAAAAGTACTGTTGCTAATTTTTTCCTTGTGCATGTTGATGTGCATGAGTATGCTCAGAAACCTATAAACATGCATGTGCATGACCCCATGGACTGTGATGCTGGAGTTTTCACTCCAAATTGTTTTGTGCTCCGTATTATCCTATAGTAGAGATTATTCTATTACTAATTTTTATTGATAAAGGAACTTGTGTAATTAAATTCAAATTTTTTTCTCCTGCTCACTTTGTGAGAATCTTAAGTGTTCAGAGAGGAGCCAAATGCTGTTTGCAGCGCAGCAGTTTGTTTGCTCTAGTATTTTAGCATATTTTAAGTGTGTGCATGAACAATTGCGAGTGATATTTGTGATGAGTGTTAAGTATTACAATGTTGTGTATTCCTGTTCAGTTGCCAGCCAGTCTTTGTGAGCACATGTCTACAAATATGATGTTCACATCATATTTTTCAAAATTAACTTTACCACAGGAAAAGGATGCTAAAAGAGGACCTACTACAGTCATGCTTTTCCAAGAAAATTCTTTTTATTCTTCCTGAAAACTGCAGCTATTTATGAGATTTTAAATTATGTTTTCCAAAATTCTATTTGCCCACCCTGTAATGTGGCTTCTGAACTGACTTGTCCATGCTGCTGATGCTCTCCAATGGAGTGGATGATCACAGATTCTATAGGGAGACATTAAATCATGTCCCAAGGCACACTGATAATTAATCCATGGAAAAACAGACTGTGTTCCTTCCTGAATATCTCTGTGGTTTTTTTCTTCTCCTAACAGTTATACTTTTCATGTAGTTGTGGGATAATTGTTTTTTTTTCTTTCTGTGAATTTAGCCCTCCTCAGACTGATGCCTCACCAGTGGCTTCACCAGACCCACAACGCCAGGAGTGGTTTGCCCGATACTTCACGTTCTGAGAGATGATTTGTTTTTGTGGCACAGCGTGATGTGGACTGTTTATAAGAGCATGACCTTAAGTAAACCCTCATGTGAACAAGCTTTCCTGTAATTTGTCAAACACTGTGAATGAGAAAGTATTTGTCTTTCTGATTTGAAACTGCACTGTATTTCATGTTATATTTGTTGGAATCACCTGACATGGTACTATACGATATGTGTAATTATAACTATTATTTTTATTTAAAATGGAAGAATCTTTAAACTTTGTAATTACTACATAATAAATTTTGGTAGAACAAACATAATGCTTTCCCCCTTTTTCCTATAAATGTGTTTTCTTTGATTTCAGGTAAGACTTTTTCCCCCAAATAACATAATTGCATGGTTACTATAAATACAACTTAAATTGTAAAAGGAAAAAGTATATATCTCTCACTCTCCAATTTGGGCAGGCTATGTTTAATGCATCCCAGTTCAGTTACTTTGTAGCAGTTTAAAAACTGTCTCTGTCTAATATTCAAAAGGAAGAACGGTAAATGAAACTACTGTAGGTGCTGGCCTTCAGAGCAGATTGATTCTGATAGAAGATGAAAAAAGCCACAGACCAGGAGCTGTTCATCGGGGAGGGGGGGTTGACTCCTCACCTACTGCTTATGAGACTTCACCATCTAGTTATAATCAAACATTTTATCATTGAATTTAAGCAGAAACTGTTCCCACAGGTTCTATATTTCTTTTATGAATACTAACAAAAACAAATGCTTAAAATATTTAGAAAACTGTACTAGGTATCTCTGTATAAATCAAGAATCTACATTTTGAGCATATAGTCCTGCTTTCGATAAAATTCATGTGTGAAAGGAAAAAAAAAGCCACAAACAAACAAAACCAACTACACAACTTTTTCCCATTAATACATACTATGGATACAGATCTCTCATTAAAACTTAGTTACCTTCCCTTGTCTGTATTAAATTTTTTTCTTCTTCTTAAACTGATATATGAAACTGTCTTTTCAGCTAGTGAGCATGATTCCTCAGTCTATACCTTTTATGATGTCAGTGTTGCTCGAGAAATTTGTTGCAGCGTAGAGAAAACCAGAGCTTATTGTCTTTTTTATATTTTTTCATTCAAAGATTACCACAAATTAACTCACACTGGTAGTCTCAGGGAGAATATTGTCTTTGTTTTATGAATGTATTTTTAAGCTGAATCTCTTATCTTTTAAAAGCAGAAAAAAATATGTTTGAGTTATTTGAATAAGGTTCTAGTTAGCATATACAAAGGTCTTGAACTTTAATATTTCATCTAAAGCCCTAACTGCATCCTTTTTTTGCTATATGCACAAAGGTAAATACCCAGATGAAGATACTTGCTAATTATAATGAGTTTTATATGTACTATATGTATAAATGAAAAATTTGTATGTTTTCATATAAACAATATAAAAATCTTCTAAATGCACATTTAAAAAAACTTCTATCTTATAATTCACCTTGAAAATGCCACTGAAAGCTGTATTCTGATGATGCTGCCATGGATTAAAAATGTATACATCAGATTTTCTGTAGCTGGTGGACTCAACTGTAGGTATATGCAACTTTTTAATTTTAGAAGAAAGCCATATTGGGCAAAATGTCAGATTTCTTGGCTGTTACCCAAAATAAAATTCACTAGATCATTTTGTTATAATGTTCTGAAGTGAGTGTTGCGTATTTTTTCTTGCATGCTTTGCAAGGGATCAGCCTTTTTCTCCCATCCTCAACTTCATTTGTGCATTTTTACCTATGGAATGAATAACTGAACAGTAATATGAAGACAGTGATCCCTACATCAACCTATTCAGTAAAAGGTGTGCCCATTGGTTTTTTACTAGTAGGCACTGGAATATTTAAAAGCACTCAGTTACCATGTCTGCCACAGTCAGCAGCTGTACCACTGCCGTATCAGTCTCTTCAAAAACCAACCAAAAAAAAGCCCCAAAATCAACTAAAAATAAAATGCCCAAAAAACAAGCAGAGGAAAGTAGGAAAAATTTTATTTTCTACTAAATAGCATTGAGAGCTCTGTAAAATGGATTCCTAAAGGAAGTTGGTATCTGGCTTTTGGGATTAATACAGGAACTTGCATGATGACTATGCCATTGCATTCCTGATCTTTGCAGTATCTGGTATTCTGGAAAAAGCTATAAGTGCCTGGATTCATGAGTTCATAGGCAAGCTCAGCTTCAGCTGCCAAGAGACACTCTTTAGAGTACAGTCTGGAGCCCAATTTTTACAGCCACATGAACATCCAACCATATTCATACTGCCTGATCTAAATCTTTCTTTAAACTGTGGGATCCATGAGCCCTTCTCAGCTCTTGTGCAGCTTTGCTGGCAGTGTCCCCATTGCACATTGTGCCACCACCCTGACCACAGTATTAATGGGCAGTTCTTTTACTCTCCTGGGACAAACCCAAATTGAGGACACACACAGTGTTCTGTAAAACAAAACCAGAGAAGTTTTAAGTCTTCATTACCACATAAGACTATCAGGAGGGACCTGAAAGAAAAATAGTAATACTGGTTAATGTAAGAAAGCCATTATTCCAAGTGGAAAGCAGAGACAAACCAGTCAAGTGTTCTGAGAGCTTTTCAGAGAGAGCTTTTCAGGCTGGTGACTGCCAGCACTGTGTCCACCCACTCGTTTGAAACTATTTTTCCTGTCCTGTTTTGCACCTTGATTTCAAATAACTTCTTAGGGAGTTTCCAAAGGGCATAATACATTTTTTATAACTCCTTGTTGAGTGAATGTTTCTTCATTACTCAGCTAAACGCGTAAGAGTTACTAGTTACTATTAGATTATACGAAGTTGATAGTTTTTTCTCCTAGGAACCACTACCTGATCACAGCCTTTACCTACCAACATCCGCTACTTGCTCTGTAATTGTAAAAATCAAAAATCAGCTGCCCCAGTAGCAGGCTGCTGCACTGTTTTTCAACTGCTGCTCTGGTTGTTTAGGCTACAAAACACAGTCTGAGGAAGCACACGTGGACACCTCCAGGAATTCAGAGAGATGACATCTCTGCCATACTGGAAGCCAGGTAACTGTGCTAACAAATGTGTAGCAATAACTGTGTCTCATTGGGAAAAAAGCAGCCTGGTTTTGTACCTTGCAAGACAGCACTATAAACTGATTAGAGTTGACACTGAAAGCATATGCCGGAGACAGGGCTTGTTCACAGTGATCAATCTGTATTTTAAGTGCAGATATCAGCAGTGCCTTTGCAGCTGTATCTATTAAATTGGTTACAACAGGACCATTTTATAAAGCAAAATGTATTTTTCTTCTAGAGACATATCTAGGGGTTACTTCCTCTTTATAATGCTGTGAAGCAGTCCTGGACTTTTGCTGGAAACACTGTTTCATTCAGGTGAGGATTTAGGTGACATTTACAAGTACCACGAAGAAGTTTGTGTCTGCAAACAATGCAGGAGAGGTAACTGAAATTCCATGCACTGATTCACCAGACAGGAGTCCTATGCAGAAATCCTCTTCTGACAGCATGTGGAGTAAAAATGCAGAGAAATCTGATTTGTGGTTTAAAGCTCCTGTGAAGTTCCACACAAACTTTTTTCCCAAACATTCCAAGACCATTCCCTTCTCTGCTGGCCAAACATTCCTCAGATGAACTCATGGACAAGTAAGATAATACAGTCAAGAGGTGAAGTAACCACTGCAGCTTTCTTATTAATTAAGATCACATTTAAATAGGACTGAGAAGAAAAAACCCAACATGCTAGACATTCAGATTAATTGTCTTCGTTTTATTAAGGCAGGTAAGGCTATTACTTTACATGTTGAAGCCATACATCATAACTTGATAATAAGGCATCTAAAGGATATTTTTTTGTTTGAAAAGTGTTGATTTCCCCCTCCACCAACTGTAAAATTTTGTATTAAAATATAAATTGTGTACATTTCTTTTGATTTTTTTTTTAATTCTACAACTATTGGTGTTATTGTAGTACACTTTTTGGTTAAGATCTTACATGCGCAGTGATTTTTGTTTTGATTGCCTATCCAAAATTCATCACTAATATAGGCCAACAGTGGGAGGTCCTGGGAGTGAGAAGCTCAATGGAGAAAAGTTTTAAGATCCCTCAGTACTTGGAAGTTACGGGGACATTAAACTATGCTCTGTCATATTGCAAGACTTGAATGGATGTATGAAAAAGATACTCAAATACCTTTTCAGAGTACCGAGAAAATACACAAGTAAATCAGAAGCGTCTACTTACACTGAATTCACTGAGGACAGGATTCAAACATGCAAGCACAGCACTTGGTAGAAATGCGTATGCACATATGCTGCAAAATGACTGGAGGACACAGGCATACTGCTGGAGAAACTCATGCCTGGAACACGACTTCGATACAGAATTAGCTAAAGCCCAAGATATTGCAAATAGTTGTAGAACATGTCACTGTGTTGTTATACACAGGAAAAAATACACATACGAAACCATTCAAAACACCATACTGTAAATTCTGGGCAAAAGCAAAAGCTTTAGAGCCTGCGGCAAGCCCTATTTTTTGATCACATTAAGAATAAAATCCCCAAACTCCTCAGGCTGTGCTACGCCCTCATGAAGAAGGGGCAAGTGGCTGGTTTGTCGTGCAGCGCTATCTAAAGAAGCCAAATTCAGACTTCGAGGTCTGTGCGCCCCGCGGGGACGGAGAGAACTTAACAGGAAGCGGCTTCAGGTGCCTTGGGCCTACCCCTGCCCACGAGCAGCGTCTCTCTGCCCGGGGCTGCAGCGTGCGGCCCCACTGCAAGGAGAAACCCCACGGGGATCTTTTGTTCCCGAGAGGCCGAGCAGCTCGAGTGTCCCCCTGTGCCCACGGAGCGCCCTCGAGCCGGGCCCACCGCCCCTTGCCTGCTCCTCGGAGTGCCGGTTCTCCCGCGGGAAGCGCCCCACATCCCGCCCGGCCCCGGCCGCTCTCCGCCCCGCTCAGGGCCCGCCAGGCCCCGGCGTGGAGCGGCGCGGAGGGGCGGGGACGGAGCCGCTCCTCCCGCCGGCTGAGCGAGCTGCGGGCGCTGCCTCGGCGCGGCGGGGCCGGCGGGAGCGGGGCGGCCCCGTGCAGGTACCGAGCGGGAGCGGGGCGGCCGCGGAGCGCTGCCCACCTCCCCATGTGCGTGCTGGGAGCGCAGCGCACCCCGCGCTGCGGGCGGCGGGGAATGGGACGGGAAGGGACGCGCCTGGGGCAGCGCCAGCCTGGCCGCTTCCAAAACTTGCCGTGCTGGAGGCGGCCGGGCCGGGAGAGGGAGGGCCGGGCAAGGCACTGGTCCTGCTCCCAGCCCCCATCGCCGGCATAGCGAGGGAAAGACCCGCCGTTCGGGTTCGCGGTTCCCATTAGCGGGGAGGAGCGCCCCGCCCGCTCCCCGCCCACCCCGGCTGGAGGCGGCACCGCTGGCGGGGCGGGGCGGGCTGGGTTGGCGGGAGCCGGCAGTGAGGGGGGGCTCGGCACGGCCCCGGT
The DNA here is from genome assembly GCA_036630365.1 of Acanthiza pusilla. Lineage (NCBI taxonomy): Eukaryota > Metazoa > Chordata > Aves > Passeriformes > Acanthizidae > Acanthiza > Acanthiza pusilla. Next base: position 30,387,456 of record JAXCHO010000023.1, read on the forward strand.
TCTTGGCGCGGTCCCGGTGCTGGGCAGCAGCGGGACAGAGGTGCCGCTGGAACGAGGTGTCCCTGCCCGAGCTCCTGAGCCGCGCCCCGGCCCGCTTCGCCATAGGCTTTTCCCAGGGAAAGACAAAGTTTCCCGCCCGGCGCGTGCCCGCACCGGGAAGCGCCGCTGTGTGACCGCGTCCCCTCGCCTTGCCCCCGCCTAGGGACAGCATGGTGCTGAGCGCGGACCAGGTGAGCCTCATCGGGCAGGTGTTCGAGTCCTACGTGCTGGAGCACCACAGGGACGAAATCCTGGGCATCCTGAGGGAGGCGGACGACCAGGCGCACTACCCCGTCGTCGTCGACGCCTTGACGCTCTTTGAGACCAACATGGAGATCGGGGAGTACTTCAACGCCTTCCCCAGCGAGGTGCTGCCGATTTTCGACAGCGCGCTGCGCCGAGCCGCGCTGGCAGCGCTGCAGGACAGCGCGGAGCCGGCACAGCTCAGCCTCAAGCAGAACCTCCACGCCAGGGTCTCGGGTGAGTGGCATCTCCAGCGAGCTGCGTCCCCCAGCCAGGACTGCCAACATTTCCGTACTCTTCAGGGAAACTGGCAGTACTGCCAGAATTTCCTCACTCTGTTACAAACTAATGGGGCGCCACGGAATTAAAAATTCTTGCTGCTTTGGTATTTGAAGCAGTAGGAAATCCTTAGTGTTTGTTAAACGGCAGAGGAAACGTGCAAACACACGGAGGTGTGTAGACAGCTACAAAAAAAAAGCCGCGGCCATTGTCCCCACTGGCCTGCGTGCGATGGTTGGTGTCTCTTGCTGGATCAGGGCTTATGGCAAAGACTCCTCAAATTGATGGCTGGTCTTATATAATTTCACTTTTAGACAGAACGTCTAGAGAGAAGAAAAAAAAGAAGGGGAAAAAAAAGGTGTAGAAAAAAGTTTTAGGGGGAGATACGTAGTTCCTAAGTTTTGCTTCAGATTGAATTCCCTGGGGTTGGATCACAGGCGTTGGCTCCAGCCATCTTCCAGAAGAGGCAAAGTCTAAATTTTGAGTTGTACCATTGTCAACCAAAACTGTTGAATTTTTTGCTTAACTGTTATAAAATTGCTTGTCATAAAAGTGGAATGGAGTGTTTTAATGGAGGTTTTAGTAATTTTTTCATTGCTAGATGATATATCATTATCCTTTATTATTAGGAAATTTTTAGTAGCTTCGAGGTTTTGTAAATGTGGAGTGCAGGTTCTGGGGTTGAAATGTCTTTTTTGCCTCTTGTGGGAAACTGGGTTAGCAATGGCACTATCCCTTCTGGTCATTTCTGATCATAACAATTTGGAGCAATAGAGTCTGCCAAGCCAAGAGCTGGCAGCCTGTGTTTCTCTTGCCTGCCCTGTCGTGGAGTGGCTTATGATCATTTAGTCTTTTGGCAGCTTGAATTTGAATAACTCACAGTTGTTAAATAGGCCTGTGTTTCATCCCAGTGAGTTTCCATAAAAATGTTGTAATGACAACACATACATCAGAAATACATTTAGCCTGCGGTATTCCGGTGCTAAGGAGCTTGTACACAGCAGCTGAACATGTGGGGTAAAAGGATGGCCTCTGTGTTGTCCTGAAATTTGACCTCGGGCACCTCCCTGAACGTATGAAAGCAGGAATGAATTAAAATGTTCCTCCTGGTGTTCTGAGGTGCATTTACATCATTCAGGGCTTCCACATGAAAAAAAGATTCCAAGCATAATTATTTAAAAATCTGCCAGGAAGTATTAGAAGGAATACAGCAAGGGGAGATGATCGTTGCATGAGTAGTGGTGTCTTTAAGACATTCCTTTTCCTGTTATCAGCCTGTTGCTGGAGCTGATCATTCCTCCCAAAGTGATGTTTTGTCTAAGTATTCCCCTATCAACCTCAAGCAAAACTAGCCCCCTTTATCAAATAGTTTTAATAACTGATAAAAGCAAGCCTGACTGATCATTGTTAGAAGAAGTTAGCAGACTCACAAATAACTCCATCCCTAAGCTGGAGATAAATTGGTGAAGAACAGGGCAAGTTATCCTTGGTAAAGGATAACTTGCTTGGTCCAGCTGGATAAAAATAACATCTGTCCATGGAATTTGGTTAGTGTTCTGTACCACTGAAATGCTCGATGCAGAAGGAACAAAAGAAATAACCTAAATTATCTATAGCCTTTTTTCCACCCAAATATTCCCATGATACTGTTACCTTTTATGTGGATACTGGGTTCTGATTATCTTCAGGATTCTAATCTTGGAGTGCCACTTCCCATTCCCACATGAGGTAAGGAGGGAATGAGAAGGTGGTGTGCTATTCTTGGTGGGAGTGGCGGGCAGCTACCAGGAGTGTGTGTGATGGGATCTGTATGTCAGGCTTGGAATGAAGTGAGGAAAAGTGATTTTGCTTACACCAGGTGTAAGAAGCAATCTCAACACACTCCTACCAATATGGACAGGGCATCTAGGAGTTCAGACAAGGATTCAGGGAGTGTGAATATGCAGTAATTAATAATGGATGATTACCCTGAGTTCACTGAATAAAGTAAAAGATAAAGTTCTTTATCTGAATTTCAGCACTGTAGGAATTTGATTGTATAATTTCTACTTTTTGCTGCAAATCCGTGAAATGATTTTTCCTTACTTACCATTAGCCTGAGCAGTACTGTGTGTGTTATTGAAGGCCAAGCTGCTTCTGATAGTTTCTAATAGCTTTTTTGTGACTAATACAGTAAAGTTGATTCAAAGAGGCACATACTCAATTAAAGAGTTTGTCAAATAGTCTAGTATGATCAGAATGAAAGCTCTTTTTTTCACATTCTTGTCTCTTGAAAATTTACAGAGGTGATCATTATATATCCTGACAACAGTGCTGCAGCTCTCTCTAGTGTAAGATGTAATGTATTTTACAAAGCTTATTCAGGGGCACCAATACTGAACTGAGAAAAAAAATGCCAAAACAGGTGGAGAAATAATGGATTTTTTTTTCCTTGAACTGACTAGAAATGCAAATCTGTGGTAGAATGAAAATTTCAACAGGCTGGGTAGAACATTTGATACAGCTTTATTAGAGTCAAACAGAAAAAAGTGTTTGCCATTTTACCAAAACACTTTCTTTTCCTGATTATTTAATTCCTTTCTACTTTATTCTTTTACCCTTTAAAATTAGTTTAATAATTAAAACTATTTTCTTTTAACAAAAGCAAAAGGTCAAGTGTTGCTTAAAAGCATCAAGCATGTTTCCACATGTCTGAAATAAAGCACTTGGGTTTGAAAACACTGAAATAAATATGACTTCTTTTTTTTTTTTAGCAGCCAAAGCTACTAAGAAGATTTGACCTAAATTCAGAAATAGTTTCGGTCCCCCTAGTAACATCATTTCCTAGCAGATTTTTACAGCAGTAGTTTTACATCTGTGTTTCCTAGCCCTGTTGTGGAAGTAAAGCTAAGAAATGAATTTAAATTTAGTATTATTAGTAACTTGTGGTTCATTACTAATTTCTGAATAGGCAATATTTTGCTCAGGTGAGCATTTCAGAGACCATTTATTTCTATAAAGACTTTGTAGGTTGTTTAGATAGATTAATCTTCCTAAGGATTTCAGCCACTGTGGTGCCAAGTGATGGGTGAGCACTGGAGCAGCAGGATCAGCACACGACTGAACTGGCTGCTGGGGTGGAATTAAAGGAGAGCAAGTGGAAAGTGTCCTGTCACTATGCATTTGAATGTACAAGTGAATTTGCTTTGGTTATGTTCATAACCCCTTTACTTTCTTTTTATACTGTCTTCCTTGTGCTTGAGGTTTACTGGTGTGCACTGTGGATTTAAGGTCAAATGTTCTCTGACTGAATTTGCTTAGACTTGAGAATTCACACAAGATTAGGAGCTACACCTGTTTAACTGCAGGAATAACACTGAACCACAATTAAGTAGCATAACTAAAGATTTGTAATTCAGATAAACCAGTTGTAGAATAAATGGCATCTGCAAAAAGAACATCTATGTTAATAAACAGATATGAGAACATCAGGATCTGTTTCCATGAATGGAAACTGTTCATGACTATGCACCCCTTGGCAAAAGTGGGAGAGTAAAATGGCAACATTTTCAGTTAGTGCTCAGTGTCTGATGATTTTTACTATCTGAGGTCAGTGAATCAGATTTATGGTACAGCAGATGAATAGCTGAATCACATTTATGAAACAGTAATAACAATGGCTACTGTTTTTCTATGTCTGGCATGTTTTCTACTCTTCTGTTTAACTGCATTGTAAGTCCTTGTTCTATAAGCATAGCCTTATGCTGTACATATTTTTGTCCTACAGGTTTGCCTGTTTGTCTGGAGCTGACTCGAGAGCACATTCCTAAATCCAAGGATGTGGGACACTTTTTGTCTGTTACTGGGACTGTCATACGTACCAGTTCAGCGAAGGTTTTGGAATTTGAACGGAGTTACATCTGCAACAAGTGCAAGCATGTGTTTGTTGTCAAGGCTGACTTTGAGCAGTACTACGCGTTCTGTCGTCCATCAGCCTGTCTCAATGAAGAAGGCTGCAACTCAACCAAGTTCATGTGTCTCTCTGGAACAACCTCCTCTCCTACCTGCTGCAGAGACTATCAGGAAATCAAAATTCAGGAACAGGTAAGGAAAAAAACCCCAACAATGGATAAAAAGGGACAGATATGAAAGTATAGATGTCTCAAATACAAAAAGAATTAGCTTATGAAAAAAGACATTTGGAGCCTAGTGAAATAAGGTAACTCTGCTAGTTTTAGTAAGACTTCATCCTTGTGTTAGAACTAAAATTCCATTTTCGTTGTTAAGTTTTACATGCTAAGGTAAGTGGAAAAGTTTTACAGATTCTACTGTTGTTTAAAACAAATGCCTGAGAAGACTAAAAGAAGTCAGGCAACACCCTGGTCAGAGATTCCCAGTCAAAGAGTTAAAAACTAAGCCAACATGTAGACCAGACTTCTGTAATTGGGTAACTCCATTTTGATATTGTACAAAACATGCCTGGGGTCAGTGCAAAGATAAAATTTCCACAGAAGAAATTCCATTCCATGTCGAATCCTTGCAGCACCAAGTGTGCACTGTTTCTCTAAGCACTTCCTGTACATGATGCTGATGTTCAACACTGCTTCTGAGGACCAAAGCTAGCCTAATGTTGGCCAGGGCCACCTATAGCTGTGTGGTGTGGTCAATACGTGGTGTCTGCAAATGTCTCTTCCCTTCATCCATTATTGCATATGTGGTCCTTACAGAACTTGCATACAGAATTTGCATTTGTTTTCTGATGGTAGCCGTGGGTGGAAGTACAGCCAAGGTGGAGGAGAAATGTATGAAATCAGAAATTAAGGTCTTAAAAGTTCATAATATCAAAAAAGTAAGTGAATAAAACTTCCTGGGAAATGAGCCCTATCTTGTATGATCATATAATGATTATTTCTGACAGGTAGGAAATGTCTATAACTTAATCTTTGTTCTACTGTGTGACAGATCTCTCTGGTAGGAATTATTTTCAGCAACATGGGCTTATTAAAAACAGTAAGGTTAAACCTGGAGTGAATTTCCCTTGCATTTCCTACTGAGCTCTGCAAATAACTGTGCATGTGCCACCAGTACTGACAGTGATGTGAGCTGCCTGTGGCCACTTAGATAATACACAGGGGTGAATTAACCTTCCTTCACTCAGAGAGTGAATACATTTAGAATTCTAGCATGTATGACCTGTGCTGCAGAATGAAAAGGTACTTCTCATGTTGTTCCTGTGCAGTGGATACTCCCAAAACTTTTGCAAGTTCTAAGTGTAAATGGAAAGATTGCTGGTTGGAAATAGACTGTGACAAGACTGCACAGACTTCGCCCTGGAGAAAAGAAAAAGAGTTACAGGAGTTACTGGTACATTTGTCAATATATATTTGGGGTTTCCTGGGTTTGATTTAATCCTTGACACCTAGGTGTGAACTTCATCTCAAACTGTCAAATTACAGTTAAATACCAGAAAAATACAGAGAATATTCTCTCAGTATATACTTCAGTGAAGGGTTATCTAACCCGTGTACATGCTTCAGTACCCCAAGTCAACTTTGCATATCAAAGAAGTATCTAGTAATAACTCATAATTATAAAAAAAGAGATCAGCTCTTTCAAATGACCTCTTTTAGTGAGCTTTCTTCAGCAAGATATTGAAATCACACAACATCTTCCAGCACCGAGCACCTTCTGCTAATTTAATATCCAATCCCATTTCCATTAATATCAGCATTAAACTTTCACTGTCAAGTTCAGGGCAGCAGTGGCATCCTTACTGTAAGTTTTGTGATAAAAAGCCAGAACTGACCTCAGTTCCAGGAAAGACTGTAGGTCCTTAAGCCAGAGCAGCTGTAAACTAAAGGCTTTGAAAAGGTACTGTTCTTAAGGAATGCTTTTCCTTCACATCTCCTAGGTTCAGAGGCTGTCTGTTGGAAGCATCCCTCGTTGCATGGTAGTTGTTCTGGAAGATGACTTGGTGGACAGCTGCAAGTCTGGTGAGGATATAGCATAAATCACCTGTGTTTGTACCACAAGCATTTTTAGTTTTCCTCTTGAGATGAACCTCTGTCCGGTAGCTGTCAATGCTGGGGGTTCCTCGAATGAGGTGTGTTCATCTGTCACGTTGCTGTTTCAGGCTCTGAACATTAGCATGGCACCTGAAGATCATTCTAGAAAATGTCATGCATCCCCAGGTTACATCTTGACTGTTTGACAGATCAGTTTCGATAAGTAATATGTTGTGACATACAGAAAGTATATTAAATCTTGTTAGTGTAGAACACCAAACCTCTCCAGGAGATTGGCTCACACAGCGTGAGGTGCCCCTCCATGGGTTTGGAGAACCAGATAACCTGACTTCCTATTTAAGGAGCGCCGCAGGTGGAAAAAGCTACTTGGCATTCAAAGAAGAAGCTAATTGGCAGGAGGATGAATGAAGAATGCATTAGAAATTCTCAGATAGGCACATTTCCACAAGAAATTAATTTGTAGTTGTACTTTTGCAGAAGAACACTACCCAGAATGTTAACAAGTGATTGTGGGGTTCATCACAAAAGTTACCAGAAGCTAAATAAGTTTTGACTGTTTTTTTGTTGTATAATTAATCTAATTGAAAGAGCTTCTACAGTTTACCATGAATTCCTCTCTTCTAAAAGAGGAAAACATCTTTAATAATTCACCTCCCTTAAACAGAAGTGGAAAGATACAACAATGTCCTACCACAGACTTAAGCAATCTACCTTATCTTTGTTTTAGACTTCCAGTAACTGCAGGAGGTTTTGCTTTTTGTTGTTAGATTTTTTTAAACTTTACTAACTGTAACACAGGATCTAGATCACATTATTGTGCATTACAGCTAACTGCAGTGTCTGCAAGACTCAAGGCAGATGTTATTTTACTCATTTTTGTTGTTACCTCTAGGAGATGACATCACGGTTTATGGAGTGGTAATGCAGAGGTGGAAACCTTTCCACGAGGGTGCACGCTGTGACTTGGAGCTTGTTTTAAAAGCCAACTATGTTAAAGTGAACAATGAGCAGCTAGCAGGGGTTGTAATTGATGAAGAAGTTCGCAAGGAATTTGAAGACTTCTGGGAAACGCATAAGAACAATCCCTTAGCAGGTTAGTAGTTGAAAACTTTTAAGTAGGACACTTGATTGGATAGAGATTAAGTCAGGAGTGAAAATACAGTGACTGAACACATTTTCCTCTCATTATCCTATTCCACCACCCATTCATCAAGAATATATTTTTTCCACTACAAGAATGTGAAATTCTTTAATATTACTGGGAGGGGACAGGAGGAAGTACCAAACCTACTGCGTTGATCTTTCTTTTTAGCTTTCTATTCAAGTATTTTTTGGAACATTTATTAATAGGAAATGAGAAATAATATAAGTAGCAGAGGGAATAAAAGAGAAGTGTTTTATAATCAAGAAAGAAGCAGCATACTTCTTAGACAAAATAGTGTGGACCAGATCTGCCTTTAGTCACCACAGCTGTTTCCTCTGGGGCCAGAGATCTGACCCACTGTCTCTGCATCCCAAATTAAGCTCTGAATCTTTACCATAGGGCTTAGCACATCCTATCTTTAACATCACTCTTGGATGCCTAGACCCTTGATTTAGGTGCAGTGGAGCCTCCCAGTTCACAGTGACTTCCAGAACAGTCTGTGTTCAGTATGCTGGGTCCTAAACTTATTGTGGTCTGCAGTCAAACACCTTGGAATTACCACAAGTTCTGTCTGGAACTCTGTCCTTCTCCATAATCTGAGTGCCTTCTCCTCAATTCTGCAGAAGATCAGTGGACTCCTTAGGGTCTCTGTCACTGAACTTTATTAGGCTGATGCTTTGTCTTGTAAAACCCTGGAAAGTGCTTAGTCTTTCTTCTTTAAAGACAAATAGGAGGAAAAACAGGTGGGAGCCTTCCCCAAATTAGCCCACACACATAAGAAAGTGTAGGTCCTGTCAGTGTCAAAGATTCTTCAGAACTGCATTTCCTGGAAAGCAATTTAATTGCTAGTTTCCTGCTGTTTGGAATGATAACATTTTTTCTTTCTGCTGTTTGGAACAACAGTATTTCTTATCACTCTGGTTAGAACTGTTCAGAGAGTAATTCAGGATCTTCTTTGAAGGTCCCTTCTAATCTTTCATTCTCAGGACCATTTTTGGAAGCCTCCAGGGAGCAATATGATTTTATGCAATATTGCCCATTCTGAATAAATAAATATGAAGTGGCTACAAGAAAATTTATGTGGAAATTAGAAGAACCCTCCCTGCCCAAGATGTCTGTTTCAGGCCGTTTGTCTGAAATTGAGGCCAGAGATCAAATCTGACTAAGGAGTCTAAGGCCATTTCATGACAGAATGTGTGTGTACCTGTACTGTTTTTCAAGAGATAATGGAAGCTACTGCTTCATTTTATGGCAGTCACTTATTGATGCTAGCTCCTAACTGTGGAGTTAAATCTTGAGCTGTGCTATGGCTGACCAAAGTTTTTAAAATTTCACTTTTAGATGGACAAAGATGTGTTAATTCCTTCAGAACACCTTCAAAAGAAACATGTATGCCCCAAGTCATATATTGGGTGCCTGTATTTTGCCAGTACCATCTACTTGAATCTAAATTTAAAACTGAAGTTAAGCTCTCAAAATGGGTCACTCTCTTTTATTCCCTAGCAATGGAAGTAACACATGGCATATAACCTGAGACCCCTTATGTGCTGGTAGTGTCAGAATCTCAAAGGACAGGATTAATTCTGTTACACATCTTCCAAGCCATCAGCATTTTCAGAGCAGAATGAAATATTCTGCTTCTGGAAGGAGCTTATAGTAGGGCAGAGGAGGAAAGGGACCTGTGACACAGAATGCTCAAAGGAGAAGGAGATGGAAGGTAACTGAGAAAATGAGCCATGCTATGTGTGCACAAGTTTAGGGCAAAATACTTCTAGTGTTAGAAGTTTCCTTGGTTTTCTTAAATGCAGTACAATGTTTTCAAAGGGTTATTTCAAAGTCTGGAAACTCTTAGGTTTCATAGCTTCTACACTTGTGATTGTAAAGCAAAAGAATTTGCAAGATGGCATTTCATTAGTGCCTTTTATCTTGCTATCCACATCATACATTCCTTAAATTGCAATAGGATTGGCTTTGCTCCTTGTGATTGTGACTTACCTAACTTCTCTATAATGAAGGAAGTTTGGATCAAACAACTACTCTAGGTCCCATTAAAAAAAAATTAAAAATCTCCTTTATACCCTACTCTTTTTGTCCAAATTATTTGTCAGTGTACATGGGAGTCCATGGGAAACCAACTTTTAACTCTGCTGAGTGCCATTTTTGCTCCTGTTTTAGGGAGGAATGAAATTTTGGCTAGCTTATGTCCTCAAGTTTTTGGATTGTACCTGGTGAAGCTGGCTGTAGCCATGGTGCTTGCTGGTGGTGTACAGAGGACTGATGCTGCTGGAACTCGAACCAGAGGTTTGTATTATTTCTAACAGTATCACATCCTTTCTAACAGTCATTCCCATCCCCATCTTCACCCACATCCCCCCCACCCCTCCAAAATCAAACCAGTAAGATCTTGGAGGCATAACCATCCCATTTTCTTGAGTGAGAACAAGTTTTAATCAATTCGGAGTATTCTTCCAAAATCTCAGACAAGTTAAAGTGGGTGTCTAGACTTCCTCTTTTTATTCTAGTTTTTCCCAAATAAAACACATAGAAGCAGACTTTCAGGTTTCCATTAGGTAGAATACTAAAGGCAGCTGTTTTATCTACAACGTAAACTCCCTTTTTATTGTATAAGTGACATCTCAAAATTATTTCTAGTAGAATATTCCCAGCAGCATTTGGCATCAAAGGATGGAATCTTAATGTTTCCTTAATGTGGATCACTATAGTACATTGAAAGAAAAATTAAAGGATTCATTTTACTTCCTAATGCCAGACTTTTCCATCTGTGATTGTCAGCATATCTCACTTAGTCCTGTAACTCCAAGTTACCTGCCTGCTGATTCTCCTTCTGTTGTTATTAGATGGCAAATATGCCATGTGCCAGGTGGTACACAGGTCATAATCTATGTAGGTCATTTTAAATAGTATGTCTCTGTATATAAATACAGGGTTTTCTTAATGCTCCATCAGCTAAATAAAGTTACCGACTTTATATCTGAAGTTGTATTTTGTAGAAAGTAGTGAAATAATTTTAGAGCACTTAACTGAGATTGTAGCAGCCAAATTATTTACTTCTGTAATTTCATTGTTTTGAAACTACGAAGTTTTGTAACTGTTGGCAAAGAATTAAGTAGCAAAACAACTTACTGCTTTTATTAGTCCATCTCGCAATAATTTAAATAACTGAATGGTGGAATGATACCCTGGTATCCTTCTGTTTCATGTTCAAGAGTGAGTTGGGTCTGAGAAATGAGCATTTTAAAATGTAAGAACTCATATTACAGGAAGTGTGTCAAATACCTGCTGATACTTCACAAATATTTCATTGTAAGTATTTGCGTCTAGATGACTTTGTTAAAGAATGTATTTATCACACCCAATAAATAGTGCAGAACTACATATTTTAATGTATATATTGTACTAAATTTTAGGTGAATAATGACAAGTATTATTTTGTTTGATCACTTTGTGTCGATGTTTCTCTGTATATGAACTGTCTACTCCTACATCACTGTTTTCCCCCAAGGCGAATCACATCTTCTGTTGGTTGGAGACCCAGGTACAGGGAAATCTCAGTTCCTCAAGTATGCAGTTAAGATTATGCCACGCTCTGTGCTTACAGCAGGAATTGGATCTACAAGCGCAGGTATGTGCTTCTTCAGCTGAAACAGGCTATCTTTTCACTCAATTATGTTTATATAGAAGCCTTCTACATATATGAACCTATGTACTCAGGTTGTATGAGCACAGCTGAGGCAGAGAACTGCTGTGGAGGCATATGATGCCTGATCTGGCTCTTTGCGGTCCTGCCCCTTTGTATGTATCCAAGGAGGACTGTGATGAGCTTCTAGCAGGGAACCTTACAAGCCTCATCCAGAGGCACCTCTCACCACTTTGCTAGCAGAGGATGGTCTGGACCTGTATTTTTAGCATTTTCCAGCTATGACAAATATGACATCTTTCCAGAGCTCACGCTGTGTGATGGGCTAGCATCATTTGGTTTCTCCTGAACAGATAATCTCCTCTCTTCTGTTCTTTCATGTGTTCTCTCTGGGTGCCAGTTTGATTTCTGTTTGCTTTCTGGAAATCCATCCCTTTGCTGAGAAATTACTTCTTACTCGTGAAGATGGTTTTAAGGTGATTTCAGAGAGCAAGTGGTTTTTCTTCTTCTTTTTTCCTCTTTCTTCCTTCTGTTAAATTTAGGTATGTCCTAACTGGCTCTGAATGCCAGGCACCTTTGCAAACTCTTCTGGGGACAATGAGCAGGGTGAGATTACCTCTGCCAATAACTTTAGTTGAACAAATGAATATACTCCTTGTGCATTCAAAATCACAAAATAATTAAGGTCAATTCCCAGTGTCTCAGCTAGCATGTGTAACTTGAGTATTTCTCAGAGAGTGCTACTTATCACTTTACGTCTGGGAAACAACATTATTTGTACACAGGAGAACCAGAGAATAAATCTTTCCCAGTTCCATAGCTATGTGTATACTTCCATTGCTGTGGAAGTGGAATGTGATATTGAACATACACACTCCTGTTCACAGGGAACTTGTTAGGAAACACATATGCCTCTGATTTTCCATTCAAACTGTTAACAAAGAGGTCTGGAGAGAAGCCAGAGAGAAAAAGAAAAGGTTATGCTAAGCCAAAATTTTGGCTTAGCATAACCTTTTCTCCACTTTTTGTTCTGTGTTAAGAATTGAGAACAGTCTGGATAATTTCAGATTTGCTGGAGAGCTCCCAGCAACCTGGAGTGAAATTTTGCCATGTATTTCTATGTGACTTTGCCCATTTTTTTAAGTAGTCATCTCCCTCTGTCAGCTGCTCTCAGTCTCTGATGTTGCTGTTGCCTTTGTCACCACATCTCCCTCCCATGCTCCACCTTCCATATGATCTGATTTCCAGCTCAGCCATCATGACTAGGTTCAAAGACATTTCCCTGAAAACAAATATTGCAGTTTATAAGTTTACTGTGGTATATGTGCACTAATAATGTATGGAGATGAAATCTCATCTCATGAAAGGATTTTATTGGGCTTTTAGATTATGTACGTTTCACCTAAATATTCCTTTTATTTTAAAAACCTTCTCTTCCGGTTCCTTTCGCCAAAATCTGACAGCAGGTGCACCAAATTCTACTTTAGAATTCTTCAGGACCCTTATCACAAGTGAAACTTGAGTGCCTAGCAAGGAATCTTACTAACCCTAGTTTAATTTCAGGGAACGTTTCCATGGCTAGAACTGCTGGACTAAGGTATTAATTTCTAGACCAGGAGTTTGGATGTTGTTTGAATTACTTTCTTTGCCTTTCCTGTGCAAAGAGTGTCTTACTTATGAATCTGCCTGTAGCTAGCTGTACCTAGCACTGATTTTTGTCAACTTGCTCTCTGTGCAGAAGCGTCTCTTCTTTGGAGAACTATTACACTGCTTTACTTTCCTTGTCATAATAGAACACTTTGAATTGCAAATTCTGCTTTGTCATGAGACGACAGTCCTAGTGCACCTGCACCTTCTTCCCCTCCAGTGTATAAATATTAAATACCTTAAGTTTCACTTTCAACTAGTTGAAAATACGTAAAAAGCAGTCTGAATTGCATTTAATTGCTGGCTCTGGGATTACAGTCCACATAGGCCAAAAGACACACCTGTGATTGGGTAAGTCCTGAAGAACTCCTAGAAGCTGGATCCTTCTTTTAGAGAAAACTGCCAATATCTAACCAGCCTTTGGTAAGATTCCGGGCATTGACATATCTTGTGCCCTTTATCCATCTGGTACTGTTTTAGGACACAAGCTATTTAACAAGCATGGAATTAGAATTCTGCATCCCAAACTGTGTAATACCAGTTTTACTTGGTTTTCTGTACAAACATTTATTTGTACCAGGACAACGTATTAGGTCATTAACATTCTCCTTGTGCCAAAATTCCCTTTCTTTCCTGGTCTACCTTAGGTATCAGGTGCTCTGAGATCCACTATCATACTTTGTGCCCCTGCAGTATCATGTGCCTATTGCAGCCCATTTACCCATACAGACATGACTTGAATTGCCCTGCAGAATTTCAGAAAACAGAGACCTAACTCCTGCAGCTTAATTTGGTGTTGGGCCTCTGCTCTTTCAGTTAGGTTCCTGCCTTCCCCTGCACTTTCTAAACAAAGTCTGTGCTGTTTTACCTGATTCAGAATGTATGACCCAGGAGAAAACCCTGCTTTCTTGCTGAAGGTATGGAAGATCTTTATCTTTCTATTTCACTGACAGGCTCAAGTTGCCTGCAAACAGCCCTTACAAATGACCAATAGTCTATTCTCTGTTTTGAAAAAACCAGAACTTTACCTCCACTCAGTGAGTAAGTTTCTGAGTTTACTGTTTTAATAAGTTGCCTTTCTTGCAAACACTTAGCAAAAATTTTCTGTTGCAAATTCTCTACAAGTTTAGGACTTCTGTGAGGAACCAGGGTTTGTTCCCCCCACATCTCTTTAATGACAGTTGGCAGGCAGACCAGCCCACACACAACAACTCAATGGCAGAGATTTATTTGACCACTGTAGGACTCTGTGATCTGTAAAAGAAAGATGGGGGGAACCATCTCTCCCACTGTTTCATTCTGTCTAGATTGTTTTTTTAAAGGCCTGGTTCATTCTCCCTAACTTGTTTCTCATCTGAGAATCACAGGGAGTCATTCAGCTACCTTTTATTTTTAGAAATTGATACATAGTTTTCCATAAAGACAGAGATTTAGTGAGGCTTAACAAGAGCTCTCTGGGGGTTCTCACCTTACTACTGCGTTTAATAAACTGTTTTGCAGTCCCCAGAGCCACAGTACCGCTTATGCTTATTTGGGATGAGATAATCACTAGTAAGAAAATATTTAATTTACCTCTGAACTGAAGATCTGCAGTGATGGAGTAGTGTGTTCAATTCCATAGGGACAGGAACCAACACATGCTGGCTGCTGGCAGGTCTGGAGCTCAGGGACATCCAGGCTAGAGTCATTCTGCTGCTTGCTGGTGCATATTTGACTGTTCACATTTCTGAAAGTTTTGTTTGGTGTTGCATCCTTCCACAGATGGACTGCTTAAAGAATTTTGTGAACTGTATTTAGAACAGCTTGCCTAAAAATCTGGGAGACTATCAGCTGTTTCTCCAGCTCTCCAGTTCTGTATAATGTGCCTTTCTGAGCTGTGTGACATGCACCCTTCTGGCCTTAGAGACTGCAGAGCCTTGCAAATACTGCCTTTTTGCTGGTATTTTGCCATGTCTAACATTGTCCATATTATGCCAACAGCCGTTTGCTACTGATTTTCTTTCTCTTCATTGAAGGGAACTGACTCAAGGGGAAACCACCTTTTTGTTTCATAGTAAGCTCTGTCTGCTAGGCAGGCTTCAGGTGCTAACAGCTGTCTCTCTTCTGATCCATCAGAAACCAATCCAAAGTCACTGACATGAGCCATCCAGCTGTGGTTATAAATAGAGTACATGGTGTCAGTATCCTGAGCTATGCAAGACTCTGAAACTGGAGATATTTTTCCCTCTGTGTAGATCTCCACACTGTCCCTGTGCCTCCCCTAGTTGATACAAGCCAAAGCAGTGCCAAGAAACCATTTTTCACCATTGATTCATATCCTGTCCCTAATAAAGCTATTAATACAGATGCAGCCTTTAGGCCACTCTTCTCTGATCTTCACTTCTACCATGGGATTGTTTTCCTGAATACTTAAAATTGTACATGAAGTATTTTCTGTCAGTATGTAACTTGAAAATACCTTCTTCAGAGCATGGCTTCACTGGCTATTCCTTCAACAGCTAGGCTTCAAGTTGGAGAGGCCTTAACTCTACAGGAAGTCTGCTAAACTTCGGGAAGGAATGAATTTTGAAGCTGTGATCAAACATTGTCAGAGATGTGCCCCATTTGTAACAATGTCCATCTCTTTTTAAGTTCTCTTAATTTCCTCTCAGTAATGCTGTTCCAAGATGGCTTTGTCCTGAGACAGAGCTTACCTTGACTACCTGCATGCCAAAGATTCTTTAGCCAAGGAGATACTGGTCTTCAAAAATTTTTGTTTTCTCATACATCTTCATATCAGAAGACCCATAGGCAGGTTGGATGGGAAGTACTGCAGGAGCAATATCTTGTGATGTTGGTTGAAGGCTTCAGGTCTTACACACTTTTAACACATCCAAGCTGGCATTCATCAGACTTTTTCATCCTGCTGTTGAAATGGCAGGCATTCCAAGCAGTTGATTTTTGGATGGATAACAGATGTCTTCAGGATTCCCTTTACCATGCCATGAAGTCCTTTCTTCTTTGCATTTTGTGTAAGTGTAGGTCTGCCCCACTCTCCTGGTGACATAGGACAAGCTCTTATTTTGAAAGGTTGGCCTCTTTATCTCATGCTCCAAGGGAATTTTGGAGGTAGGCTGAAGAACTCCTTAGAAGTTTCTTCGTAGCTATTGCCTCTTGCATCTGTTGTAGCCCTTGTGCAGCACACACACCTCCTTCCTCTGACTTTCTCTTGTCTGCAGATAAGCCAGTCACACCCCTCATGCCATGGACACTGAGTACCCAGCCATGCCTCCAAACCAGCGTTACCTAAAGCTGGAAATGTTTAAGTGTATCCTCCCTTCATCCCTTCCTCAAATGGCCTTCTAAATTCCATGTAGAAGCCTTGGGTTTGCCTTTAAGGAAGCCTTCCTAGTGCTTCCAGCTGGCTCTTCCTTATATTGTCTTTGCCTAGACCAAAAATCAAGGAAAACACCCTCCATCCATCTTCTCTAGCCCTGCTCTCGTATCACAGACTACAAAACCAGCTTTTAAGAAGCAGAACTTTAACTGGAAACAGAAACAAATGGGAATGCCTAGCAAGAAGAGTTCCATACACACTGCCAGCCCTTAAATGCAATTGTCAGTTTTGCTGCATCTTCCTGGCTGGCACTTAGCAAAGCCTCCCAGCCAGCAACTGCAGGAACAATTAACCCATCATCTCCAGACCAAACTTCTGTGGCTCTCAAAAACTGAGATAATCTGTAAGGTTGCAGACCAATGTGCTATGGATAAGGAGTAGGGTAGTTAAATATATGTGAAGGATCTGCAGCTGTCCAGACACAAGCCAGAAGATTTAGTTAACATTGTCCTTTTCCTGTCTCTGTTAAATGAGGATTTGCTAGGAATGTATGTGCATAGCACATTGGGGGCTTTTCCTTTTTCTTTTGTATCAACATTTTCGAATGGCAGTGGACAATCAGCCTAGCTGTAAGTGGATACCTTTCCGTCTCAGCTGATTTCCGGAAAACCAGCAGCTGAGGCACTACAAAGAAAAGAGCGGACTGTCAGATGACCAGATTTCTCTTTGTGACTTTGTCGCTCACATCTCAAGAATACAGCAAGCTATAAACTAAAGTTACTAAAGTCTAAAGTCTGGCAAGCTATAAACCAAGTTACTGTGGTTATTGTAGCAAAGTTCTGAGTTGCTTAACTGTTGAGGATTGGTAGTAACGGTTGGCTTTTTCAATGGAGCTTTGTAAAGCCTCTGGAAAGATTAAATTTCACTAGTCTCCATTATGATGGAGCTGGAACCATTTTGCCTCCTTCAAATTTAAGTGTCATAGTAATTCAGATTGAAGGTGATGCCTGAATAAATGAGTGACTGTAAGCTGAAAGGACCGTTTTCAAGCTAGACATAAAAATCCCACACATTTTTCATCCATAACGCTACCTTGTTTGATCTGATTACTTCTTAGTACATGAATAACCTCTGATAAGCATTATGACAGTCTTCTAAGGATCTGTTTGTCCAAGATAAAAACATAGTGAGATACATCACCAGTCCAGGCAGCAGAATCTGTAGCATTCCTTTGCATCTTGGTGGCTTCTGCAAGTAAAGGCTTGTGGGAAGGTGAACTCATCTTTGACCTTGAAATTGTAATGCTGTGATGTCAACACTGGTTGGCTGTGTCATGTGCACAGACCTGCTGTTCTAAAACTCTCAGAGATCAAGGACAAGTCTTTACAGATGGCCTACATGCATTCTATCTTTTAATACCAAGTTTGTGCTGTGATATTGCCTGAAGCCTCTGGAGGACTGGAAGTTGGTTTCTCAAATTCTATGTCTCTGGAATGTGATTTTTGTCAGGAAATGCAATACTCAGTAAGGCAGGGTGTATGGCTTGCTAAGATCTGGGCAAAGTTGCAAAGACCTGAGAGACCCAGCATCTCAAAAAGCATAGAAATGCCATTTATCTTGCAAAGATCATGAGCTAGGATTGTTAGTCTCCAATTTTCACCGAGCACAGCATTCTTTTTTCTGCAAGCAGTGGGTCAGCTCTATCCAGGCCCCATTAGTGTATAGGTAAGGTGGTGTGAAACTCTACTGCAGCATCCTGCCATAGTCGAGCTTGAAGTTTATTGCACCCAAGTTCTCATATCCACAGATGATTTTTTCTTCCTTAACAGAACAACAGAGCTTTGCTTTTCCATTCCTCTAAATTAAATGTTGCTGGGTGACATAATTTTGCTGACTGAATTTTGTAGTTGGTTTTGCAAGAGCAGCAATACAGTTTTTGCTTCCATCACTTTGTGGCATATGCTTCTAAAAAGCCTTCATGCTACCAATGGATGGATTCTAGTTACAGCTTGTACTTGGATCATGTTTCCATTTGAATATTCAATAGATGCGAGAGTTTGAGATACTACTACAGTAGCCTTAATTCAAGGCAGACTTCACAAGCCTGTCAATCCTTCAGCAGATAACTAAGTTATTTACATGCTTACATTTATGAGATATCTTACATAGATTTATAAATAGAACATAAAGTGCATGAAAAATCTCAAAATGTCACTGCAGACCTAAAAGTTGCAATATAATTGAAAATCCAAGAAAAAGTTCACAGAATTTCAGCCCTCAAAAGAAGTAACTGCCAGCTCAGGGAACCAGTTCTTTGTGTTAAGTCACACCAGTGAGTGTTAATACTTTTAGATTGCTGGTTATCACTATGAACAATTACAGAAAGATTTTTAAGAGCACATATTAGAACTAGGCCTCCAAGTATTAATGGATTTCATTCATCTACCCCAGGTAATGCTGAGTTTCCATACAAGAAGAACTTGTGTGTGTACATCCCCATCAGCTCATTCCTTTCCAGTTTAAAAAACACACGTTTGAAATGCAGACAATTTCACTAACGATGTGGAAAGACAGAAGCACTGTCTGGGACATCTTCATCCCCATTAGAGATGCAGAAAGGGAACAGAAAGCATTCTATTTTTATTCAGAGCTACACTCATCATGAAATCTACTTTTTTTTGAAGAGCCCAGAACCTACAAGGGTTCATAACTTGGGCAGTGACTATATTCCTGTCCAGAACTATATTCCTGTAATCTGACATGACAGATTAGAATTTAAATGCACATACAGGCAGAGTAAATATATAAAGCTAGTGAGGATTGGAAGGAATAACTAAATCGTTAGTGTCATAATGCTGTCTTAAGTCTTTACGGTTTACTGCTTAGTTCCTTTTATCTTCAAGGATGCCTCGGGTAATAGGGATGTCTCAGTGCAAGAGCTTCAGGGCAAGTAATGTATTCTTGAGTGTGTCATGCCTGCCACAACAGGGCTTATACCAGTGCATAGGATTGCCTTAAAGGGTAGAGAGAAAACAGAGAAATTTAAAATTGCAGGTGTTTCAAAACATGAAAGAAAACATCTAAACTCCTTACTACTAGTGAAAAAGACTACAATAAAGCATACCTGAAAATAAATATACCAACCAGTAGTGGTACATAATCTTGCAGAAGAGCATTTTTGGGATATTCACACTACTGCTTTTGACACTTAGGATCTTCTAGTAATTGCCTGCATCCTTCCAACCGCGTATGCTATCAGGGTGGCTGAAAAAGGGTTCTTTCCTGAGATACCCACCCCAATCCACATGAAACACTGACCTGAACAAACCACAGTTTGACTAAACAGCAGGAGCAAGAGATTAAAAAAAAAAAAAAAATAAAAAGAGTCCTAAAATCCAAGATAGCAGATGGTAAATCTCAAATTGCATGCTTTAAGTAACAAGTATGTGCCTTGAAAGGAAAAGAAGCTTGCACCTAAAATTATACTGTGCTGTCTGCTTTCAGAGCAAAAGGACATTTTTGGACTTTTTTGTTTGTTAATAAGAGATACTTTTTTCTTCGCACTTCATCTAATGACAGTTTTGTTCTTAAGCTGCTATTAAAGGGAACTTTATATTTGGCAATCTGGATAGCAAAGATGAGGACATGGCATTATTCCTTCATTTTGCCTGAATGTTTTAACTTTTAAACTTTTTTTAGCTTTTAATAGTGCTTACAAAGTAAGGGGGAAGGGGGGGTGAATACATATACTTTAATCAGGTTTGCTTTAGACCACATAGAATAACACATTAGAAAAAAAAGGCAATTACTTAAAAATAGTTGTATTTATATTCCACAATCTGCTCAAATACTGTTTGTTTGTTGGGTTTTTTTTGTTTTGTTTTTTTTTATAAACTTTCTACAGGATGTTTTAAAACAAGTTCTTCACATTGCTTCGACTATGTACTTATGGAATTTTGAGGGAAATAGTTCTGGTTGTTTTTACAGTTTAACACATATACAGTACCAAAAGGATGGTGGTTAGTCACATGCAGTCCATATGAGATTCTAACATAACATTTAGTGAATTTTCTGATGTTGACCACCCCTTTGATGCTGAAGGTAATGCATCTGTGGAAAGCAGGGACTGTAGATTTGGGTTACTGCTCTCTGCATCTTCCAGTTTTTCAGTGTTGTCCTCCCAATTAATGTGGAATCTTGTGACTCTGGGATTAGATGCCAAAATATTCCTTTGAAGCTGGGAAAGAAGAAAATACATGGATTGTAATGTGTACATCTCAATCCGGAGTTCATATGCATATAGATTTTTTTTTCCTTTTAGTCCCCATAGCCTTGTCTGTCTAAAACAATTTGTTTAAAAAGGGAATTCACATCAATGTGAATCTATAGCTACTACCTGTGAATCAGAAATGTGCTACACCACATTCATTTTCCCTATATTCTACTCAGCAAAACAACCACTTTCTCAAGAGGATATTTTAACTGTTCTGCAAGGCCAAGGCTGTGAAAGAGATCCACAAGTAAAGTGCAAGTATTTATTATTTTATCCAGCTTTCAGTAAAGCAAGTAACTCCTACCCCCACAAGGATTTTGCAAACCACAGTACTTAGTCAACTTTTGCATCAACTTTATGGTATTTGCAATACCTATCAGTTCCACATCAACTTCTCATCTTCATTTAAAAGTACAACCTATCCTTCAATTACCAAACTTTAAACTGATTTCACTAAGAAGATTTATCCACTAAAGTTTTAAAATAAAAACATTTATATTTGAAGGATACTAACACTGTGGCAGTGCACGTGATTAGTCATCTATCTTATTCTCACAGCTATCCTTCATTTTCCTTTGAAAACATCTGGTATTTGTTTATATATGCAGCAAAAAAAGAGAAAATGCTCATTTTCTCTTTATTTTGAAAAGGAGTGGAAGATTATATACAGTTACCTGGAGGATGGCAACTTAGCACCAGTGGACACTCATTCTGACAGTTAAGACTGATCATGGGAAAAGTTTGCTTTGTTGATTTTATTCTCCAAGAAGGTGTACTCTCATTAAGTATTTTCTGAGCCCTTATGCAAACTAAAAAGACCATTTCTTTTTTAGAACCTAGTAGGGCTTATTACCCATTAATTAACCACTTTAATAACCTTCTACTTGTGCATTTCCATTTTGTCCCAAAGTCACGTTAAGAACTCTGTATTTAAATATATGATAGTGTTTGCTGTTCTTTTCCATAGGAACAAAGCTAGCTTTTTATATAAACAGAGAATGAAGACAAGTAGCTCTAGGCATTCTAAATTCAAGTGCTTAAAGGAGAGTCACCTTTTTTGGCACTGACAACCAACATAACAAATAAGTTATGTTTTATATGAAAGAAATAAAGAAGAAAGGAACATACCCGAAGTTTAAGAATCCTAAAACTTAACTGTAATTTTGAGTACATATTTAGTATCTGATCTCTGAAAATTAAATTAAGCATAGAAAAACATACTATTTCATTTCACCTTTTAATTCTAGCCCTGGTTTAATTGTAACCATGAAGGATATATTTTTTTATAACTTAATCTGTATATTTCCTTTGTCAAAATGTCCATTCATCAGATAATCATCCAACCACGCTACCCATGTTCTCTCATTTTACCCCTAACTTGTTCTTCATTTTGTTTGTTACAGTTCTGCAGAAACTGCAGTTCTGACACTAGAACAGCTGGGTAACAAATGTAGTAAATAGCTACAGCTTAGTTCCAGGTTGATGGCCCTAGAAAAAACATTATTCTGTTTTTCTGAAGACCAGAGCCACTTTGTCAACAGTAGTACAGGTGGAAATAAATCCAACTGTTTATTTCACAGTCAGTGTGAAAGTACAGCCAAGTCTTCAAGATGGTGGAAATTTCTCAGTGGATGGTTTCTCAGTGTTATCCAAATTTATGACAACTACATGGCACTTGTAGTTTGTCCTTCCGAGTATTTTCCATTATTTGATGCCTCACTCCGTGCACTTTATGAAATCACTTGGGGATTGGTTTGTTTCTTAAAAACTTCTTTCTATAAGCATACCTCTGATATGTGACTAGAACAAAACATGCCTTACCTTAGAAAAATCTGGCTTTACTGGTGGATTCTCTCTCAGTTCTGTTTCAGTATATTCATTGTTTACATAGTAGCCGACTCTAATAAATTCTTGACCTCGGTAAGTGCATGTAATTAGCACAACTGTTACACCTACTGCATCTGCATCTGGAATAAGCCCTGGGTTAGGTGCATCAGCCTAAATGTGAAAGGGAAAGATAAATTAAAATTGATACCACATGCCTACCTAGCAGAGGAATCTCAAGTAGTGTGTTTTAGCAGCTAAGTAGTGACTATATTTAAAATTGTTCAAGTTAACCAGAAAATATACTGCTTTCACAACATCAACCCCAGATTTAGAACACCATCCTCTAAAGACAGAATTAGAATACAGTAAAATTATTTCCTGACATTTCTCATGGGCGATTGGACAGGTTTGATCCAAAATTGCTTTTAAATATACAATCAGCTGGACCGTTGTTCAAACAGGGGTACCAACATCACTCCAGTTCTACAATACCATTGTTCTCCAGCCCATCTTGGTAAGTTGGTAGAGAAAGTTTATTTTCTTGTATACCTTCAAGGTTGAATTGGTCTGTATGTGTTTTAACAAAACTAAATCCTTAAAACTACAGACTGCAAGTTACACTTCAGCAAGAAAAGGGATAGGCCATGGTGAGGTTTGAGCTGTTCCACAGATTTCTAGGAAAGGAATGAAGTGCTTTATCTGGCTTCATTCCTAATATCTATGTTCGTTAAAATTTATGCAGTTAAATGCATCATCTTTCTAAGACACCTGAACATCCTCAGCCAGTAAAATAACCTAATTAATAAGCAACTGATACAATCTTCCTCAGCATCCTTACTTACCATGGCTCTGTAGTTATTTATCAAAATTTGCCTCCTAAAATGTGGCTTGCATCAGTCCCTTGAAATGCTTTCTAACTACACATCTATTGATAAAATGTGATGACTGATTCTGCTTCAGGATTTAAAGTAACAGCAATCCAGCAGAGTAAAACAGCTTCATATTTACAACTCCACATGAAGATCTGAAGTCAACAATAAACACCCATGTTGTGAGAACAAGTTGGTATAGTAAAGTGTGTTCAGATAGTTTGAGTGTAACAAACCTTGTCTAAGTGGATGAATGGAATTAATTCCTGTTGTCCTTCTCATCCCTACTTTTCTGTAATATTTATATGCTCCAGCATGGTGAAATTTGGGAGCTACTGCTCATGCAACATTGGCTTCTACTCTTAGCCACTTCAATTCTAAGCCTTCAAAGCAGTCTAGCTTTTTGTGAGAAGCTGTAGGCACTTTGCAGAAGAATTAGATGAGTCAGACCTCTCAGGTACAAATACACTAGAGGGAGGAGAAGAAACCAGGTAATCAGGTAGAACTCATCTTCCTCCAGCCCTGAAGGACATAGAAAATGCCTGAATGGCTTCACAACTAGCATAGGGGAATGGAAAAGATGGCCAAGAAACAGAATAAATGCAGAAGCTTGAGGAAATCACAAGAACTGCCGATACTTTAATTCAATAGTCTTGTTCTAACAGTGCCCAGAACTATCTGATCACTTTAAATTCCACAGTTATGGGCAAAAAGGAACCGTGTTCCATTTAACTCCCCATTAAACTCAACTCACATCCTAATGTAGGATTTTAGTTTTCCAGGTTTCCATTGTCATTTTCTGTCTTATAATATCCTCTGACAAAGTTCTGAATGCAAGGAAATACTCTGTTCTAATCCTATTTATCCCTCAAGCATTGTTTTTCTGCATGAAAAAGACACTGAAGACTGCTTAAAACAGTTTTCTCAAATTTTCAACTTCCTGTTTTTGATATCAGACCTCTTAATTACTCAGGAACCAAATGATCATATACAGGAAGAAAAAAGAACAGCTTGATATGACCAAATGATAAGTAAGCAGATTATCTGCAAATAGATATTCTGGTGGGCAGAAGCAGTAGATTAATATCTGCATAAAAACCACTGTCTTAATATGCCATTCTTATGCTATAAGTTACTTAAGAATTTTATGAAATCAGCCCGTGTATATGTTGTCTTGAATTATCTTGCTTTTCCACATGATATTTATTCATATAGCTATTACTGCAAAGTAGATAGCAGAGGTTATATGCCCACTTAAGGACAGTAAATTATTTATGTGCTTATATGCTCAAAAAAAAGTTTCTATGATTTTATTACAAATTCCCAGGTGCACAGAAAGAAGGAATCAAGTTTCACTACATATATCTTGGCATTTAGAAACAAATAGACTAAGCTATGGGCCTTTACTACTGAAACCCTTTTAAATGTAATGTTTTGGGGTTTTAAAAAACAAAAAGCTGCTTGTATAAGTCTGAAAAGCACAGTAAGTGTCCATCTTTCTATAAAGCTGAATTTCCAACCTGATTCACAGCTTTTCATCTAAGGTATTTTATCATCCTTGGTAATCTGTGTGGTACTCCATTTTAGTTGCTATTTCAGCCATTTTCCCACCTAGAAAAATCTACAGTGTATTATCTGAAAATTTTATACACCTCTGCAAAGATCCTTTCCTTACGCTATTCCCCATGAACACAATCTCTTTTCTTTGTATCACATGCCTCCTGCAGTTCTGTGTTTTGCCCCATTCTTGCCTTCCCTCGCTTGTTTTCTCCATATCCCAGGCTGCTTCAGCTTGGTGAATAAAATTTCCTCAGTCATCAGCAAAGGCTTCTTGCAGCACTTTGGGTTTTGGTGGTCTCCTGTGTACACATGAGCTGAGTACTGCCCTCACCTGAAATTCAGAGCCTTTGAAGTGTAATATATTCAGACCTAACAGTATTTCCACAGGAAATAAAAAGGATATTTTAACAGGAGTTGTCTCTTACAGGACCTACTCCAATCTAAGCAAAATCTCTATACGTCTCCTCCTAATTTAGCTGTAGTGTCATTTATAACCAAGATACAGTTGCTGAGTCCATTCTACAGAAACTGCAAGACCAGTAAATTTAATTTGAAACCTTCCCAATCATACAGCCAAAACATGCCTTTTTTAAGGCACCTGCTTCCTGCTCCTTCTCATCACCATCAACCATGAATCTTCGGACCTTTGACTGAGAACAGTGCATCTTTTAAATTAGAAATGTAAATGCCAGCTGATTTCCCCGCATACAAACACAAGGTAGCCCCTTTGAGAGCAATAGAGGATCACCTATTTCTGACCAATTAATGCCATAAGCTATAATGGCTTGATAATGGAAGAATTGTTAATAAATTATGCATTTGTTACACATCTGCTTTATTTGTAGCGTGGAAAAATTAGACCTGGCTCCAAAACCAAACAGGAACGTTTCAACATTGATTTGCATGTATGTGGTTGATAAATGCCACCTCCAGTCTAATCCTATTCCTTTAGCCTGTCCTTTAAAGAAAAAAAAAAAAACAAACCCAGAATAAAAAAGCCCGAAACAAAGAAACAAAAATACCCAAAAAACAAAACACCACTTTTCCTGGAACTTACAGGATTAATCAGGGTGCCTCACAGATGTTGATATTATTTTAACAGTTATAATAATGGTGACAAATAGGGAAGTGTATTCAGCAGCATGCTGGGGTTTTTTAATGCTCATACTTCAGCATGCATTTGCCATTAGTTATATGAATTTATGGTATTTGGGAAAATAGCAGGGTTCTTATATAGTAAGGCATACTCAGTTTCTATCTGATTTTTCATCCAATGGATTTTGCTCTCAGTTTACAAGAGAAAAATCTAGTATTTCATAGAGAAAAACATGTTAGTTTTAAGAAAAAATTAGTTTTGAATAAAAAAAAAAACAAACAAAAAACAACCCAACAAAAAACTCCACCACCACAAAAGAAATTATCCCAAACAAAACAAAAAGCTTCTGTAAAAATTCAGGCAAGTCCACTTCAGTTTCCCCCCCACCTCACTGAGCTGAAATGGAAACAAGACTAGGCCAGTAAGCCATCTTAGTGCTGCTCTTTCCCTGTTTTCTTTTCCTTTATTATTCCTTCTTAACTTTTGACTCTAAGAGCAGTAGTTTACAGGACTGTCACACGCTCTACACTTTTTGCACAGTCTTGATCTACACATTTGTGTCCTAAATGACTCCCATTTACGACTGAATTTCTATCTTTTTTTTAGAAATCCTGTATTTTGTTATGATTTAGTATGCTTAGCCAAACATCACAGCTGAACATGTATCCTGCCAAAGAGAAACAAATTTCTTGATTGTTCTGGGTGAGTTTTACAATTCGTTTGTTGGCCTTCTGAAGGTCTTGTCTACATTAACCCAGTGCTCCTGACTGTCTGAAACTGCCACAAACAGCAGAAGAGGTGAGCCTGATAGTGCTGGTGTAAACCAGGCAACTGGCACTGTTCGGTATGAACCAGACTGGTTAAATTATCAGTACCTATGGGAACTGTGCTGATATCACTAATTATTGATACTACAAATTCAAAAAATATAACCAAGAAATATCAGGGGCAAGAAGTACAAACTCAAGAACAGGCTTTAAATGAAGGTATATCATACCTGAGGAGCTGATTTTTTTCTAGGTTACCATTATTTTTCAAATGCCTATGAGTCTGATACAGTTATCCCTAAACAAATAAACACAACTCTTTTAGAAACAGTTAAATCAAACTTACCTGAAATACAAACATGTGTCTCCCGGCAGGAACAGGTCCAACTAAAACAGAGTCTAACACCTGATCATACTCTTCACTTTCAGCTGAACCCACATAAATAATTTTCCATTCCAAATCTACAGCAAAACAAAAGAATAAAATAAAGAACAACAAACATTATTTATTTTTGCAACAAAGAGTCTTCCACTCTTGCCCATCTAGTTTTGCATAGCCTAAAATTGCTTCTTTGGCAACAGACCTAAAATAACAGGGACCTGTCTTCATCAGGAAGATTTACTGATGCATGACCCTGTCCTCATGAACCAGATCATCTCACTTTCTCTCTCTAGTCAGTTGTACCACAGGAATCCCTCTATTTTCATGGTGAGGTAAATTTCCAAATTTTATACAGAGAACAGGGCCCATTTACTAACTGGGAGCTGTGTTGAGCATCTTCTCAAAGTCTGCCAGAATGGCTGCAGCAGAGGGATGATGCCTATAACTCATCACATCTTTGAATATTGACTAATCTCCCAAAACCAAAATTCCCACCTTACACATACACACCTCACAGCTTCAATTACACAGATCAGGGAAAGTAGTTAATTGAGTAAGGAAACCCACTGGGTAAGCACCAGGCACACTAGCTGTATGCCCCCATTCCTTTCCATGTCACTTGTGTTACCTGGGAAGTATGCAAAATTGTGATAGCATGACTAGATCACATTCTTAAAGATAGTGGTGCTTGGATTTTATCTACGTGCTGAAATGGAATTACAGGCAAAAAACCCAAAAAACAACAATGACAAAAAACTTCAGTGTAGCATTTTGCTTCTTAAAATAATGCACTAAATCCCAACATTTATTACAACTCAATTTTTTCTAATTCAGCCTTCCCCCACAAGGTGTTTGAAAGTTGAAACTGCAAATTAGCCCAAATTAGGTCTTCCTGGGCCAGCTTTTCACCTTCCCTTTTTGATTCAAAAACAGTATTTATTTACACATATGAAACTAATCTTACAAGATCAATTTTTTGTTTTTTAAAACAAGAGGGGAAAAAGATCACCATTACAAAAAACAGTAACAATTTTTTTTCTTAATTAAGCTGTTGTTTCAGAACTGTACCTTAAAAACTTACATGGTGCATTTCTTTCTTTCTTCCCTATGAACCTCCTTTCTTCCCCTATTAACTTTGCAAAAGCACAAACCTGTACCCTATCACATTTACTTGATTAGTACACTCTGCAAAATTCGAAGGTCTGCCTCATGGTTTCTTGATATAGAAATGAAATTTAAGCATGGAAAAAAAATAGCACATGAAGATAATTTGGCTGCTTTAAGATTGCAACTCTTTCCTCATTAGTGAATTCTTCTTGCTTATTTATGTTGACCATGAATGCGGGTTTTGTGGTTTTAACTATCGTAATAAACAGGGCTTGGGAAGGAATTTTACTCCTCTGTACAACACAGCACAGTTGCCCAGGTACTGTATCAGAGGTGTTATTTACCTTTTAAGCATGAAGTACTAGCTGTTGCCAGTATAGCAGGGTACTTATCCAGGATAATTAAGGAGCTTTCTTGCCTGTATCTGAGTACAAGTTACTGTTTAAAAGAAGTGAGGATTTTTAGGCTAAACTGCTTAAGATTATCACACCATTCTGAGCCATTACTCTAGGAGATGAGTATAAAGCTCGTTCTAAACAAGTAATAGTATTTAGTATTGCAACTGGACTTTTAAAACTAAGTTTTAAATGTTATTTAAGTGTCTCAATACAGAACAACAACTTTAAGAAAGAGAGGGCTAGAGTTCATGAATTTAAGATCAGTGTTGCAGAGGATGGGCTGAAAACAGCACAGTAAACAGACATATTAGCACAGGAAAGCTAAGGCAATGACTTTTCATCAAGTATACAAAGCCTGTATTTAATCTTATTTTTAAATGTGAGAGACAGCAGTGCTCATTCCTAATTTATCCTATAGTCTAACTTGCATTTTTGTGGGGGGAGATGAGAATTCTGCATTGGACCCTTTATGATTTTTCTCATCACGACTGTCCAGGATTAACTTTAAGATAAATCCAGTGTGAAGAGCACATCACATACAGCTGTGCACAACTGTAAGGAAAAGCCTTGCATGGAGCCCCTGTGACGGGCACTGCCACCTGCCATAGCAGTTACCACGGAGGGGGTCCGATGCTGTACCTCAGACAGGGCCAGGCTGACTGGAGAGCTCCAGCCAGCAACGTAGCGACAGGCATGGAGCACAGCTCCAGCTGATGTGTCGGTCAGTTGTAAAAGGGCAGGACAGAGGCGAGGGAGGCCTAGTAGAGATCCCTGGCTCAGGCGAGACTTCCTCTAAAGTTCCCGCCACGGC
Source organism: Acanthiza pusilla (assembly GCA_036630365.1). NCBI lineage: Eukaryota > Metazoa > Chordata > Aves > Passeriformes > Acanthizidae > Acanthiza > Acanthiza pusilla. The sequence goes on from JAXCHO010000023.1 coordinate 30,416,877, forward strand.
GGCCGTCCCTCCCGCGCTCCCTCCCTCCCTCCCCGCGCTGTCACCATCCCGCCGGCACGCACGAGTACGCGCTGCTGCAGAGGCGGGCGGGGTGAGGCGAGTTAAACCGCAGCGACTGTGAGCTTGCCAGGACACCTTGGCCAGGACAGCACCCAACTCCCCTTATCCTCGGCCCTGCCCTCGACCCCCAACCGCGGGGCTCCCCGGCGAGCGGGCGGCACTGGGCTCCGCCGAGTGCCAGCCAGGCAGCGTCCTCTCCCGCTCACAGGCAGCCCAGCCGAGCGGCCTCCTCCTGTTCCCGGGGCAGCAGCTGCTGCCCCGGCCCGCCGACGGGCAGGAGCGCCCCGCATTCCCTCCCTCGCCCCGAGCCGTTCGAAACTCCCGCCCGCGGGGCGACGCGCGGCCTCTCGGGGCGCGTCCCGCGGCCGGCCGGGGGGCGGCGCTGCGGAGCGCGGCCGGGGCGAGGGCGGCTCGCGGCCCGCCCGGCTCGGGGGGAAGGCGGGAGCGCGGCAGGAGCGCGGCGCCGGCCCCGGCTCAGGACGGGGGTCTCCGCGGAGCGGCCAGGCCGGGGCCGCTCCTCGCCCGCTGGCGCCTGCCGGTAACTTTCGAGTGACTTCCAAAAATAGTGGCAGGCGGGCGGCCCCCTCCCCCCCGGCGGGGTTCCCGCAGCGAGCGCTCCGCTCCGAGCCGTGCCCCCGGCCCCGCGCACCCACCGCGGCTGCCCGCTGCCGGCACGCGGGGCCAGCCAACGAGCCCGCCCGCCCCTGCCTCCCACCATGATTTTAAAAAAATTTTTAATTTTTTTTTTTTTTTTTTTTTTTTTTTTTTTTTAGTATTAAAATGGAGCACGAGACCAGTGAAACGCATTCTCGCGGAGCGTTTTCCGCGCTCCGAGTACCGCCGGGGCTGCACGCGCAGCATCCCGAGTGCCCGCGGGGATGCGCGGCCGCCGAGCCCGGTTCAGCCCTCCTCTCTCCCGCTCGCTCCCCCCACGCACACACAAAGCTGGCAACATGGCTACCTCCACTCTAACAAGTTCCTCGCAACTTGCGGCAGCTCGCCGCCTCGCCGATGGCGGGGAGAGGCGGCGGGCCCGGCTCGGCGCCCAGGGCGGGAGGACGCCGCCAACTTTCCCCGGCGCCGGGCTCGGCGGGAGCGGCACATCCCCTCTCCCGGCCGGCACATCCCCTCGGATCGGCACGGCGATGCGGCCGAGGAGGAAAGACTGTTAAATTGGAGGCGCAGGCCTGTGCAAAGTTTAAGCCTTAAATGCCCCGAGCTCAGAGCCCGGGGTTGCAAAATCCGTATCGGGGAGAAAAAATCTACTCACCTTCAGACAGGTCCTCTATGCACTCGAATGTGATTTCGAACTGGAAAGGATTGTAGAAAGGAGAAGGATTATCCAACACCACTACATTGTTCACCTGAACCTTTGCCATATTTTGGAAAAAAACACAAACAATAGGCAGAGCGTGTTAACGCCGCGCACTAAAGTCCTCCGTGCCGGGCTCCCGCAGCGCACAAGCCCCCGCGCCGCTGCCCGAGCGAGGCTGCAGGGCGGCGACTTCCACAAACTTTTTTTTTTTTTTTTTTCCGCCCCCCCTTTTATTTACACCGGGAACGCTCCACACTGTTCGCCGCTTTCCCTATTTCGCTCAACTACAGCCCATTCTGCCCCTGCTCGCCGCCAGCTCCCGCCCGGATTGGCCGCTCGCCGGGCGAGGGCCCTCCCTCCGCGGGCACGGCGGGCACCGAGCGCCGGCCAGAGCGGCCTCCGCGCGCGCCCGCCCCGCGCCGCCCCCGCCGCAGCGCCCCCGCCCGGCGCGCGCCGGCAACGGCCGCCGGCAACCGCCAGCGCGCCGGGGGCGGGGCCGGGGCGGGGCGGGGCGGGGCGGGAGATGATCCCGGAGAGCGGGAAGGAGCCGCGGAGCATCTGCTGCTCTGATCTCCAGGAGAAGGACGGGAGCGTATCGATAGCCTTTCTTTTTTCTGTTTCTTCTCCATTTTTTCCCTTTTTTTTTTTTTTTTTTTTTTCCTCGCCTGTATGCATTAAAAAGATTAGAATCCAGGCAAGGGGAAAATCAGGAGGAAAGATCCTATCACGCAACTAGTCAGATCTCCGGTCACAACCAAGAGGGACTCTGTACATTAGTTTGAAAGCTATTGCCTTGCAATAATTTTATTTAAAAGAAAAAAAATAGATCCTAAGATGTGGCTTTATTTCAATTGCTGGCACGTATCTCGTGGGCCTGTATTTATCCTGCCTACTGCAGTTACTTTTGTTAAAGGTTGATAAAGTTTAGATTCATATATAGAAAATGCTGCTTTTGCCAGTGTATTATATTTAAAGTTGTGAATCATATGAGCTGAAGAAGAAATTAATTTCCTTTCAAAATGTTCATCCTCTGCAAGCTGCAAACAATGTAAGACCACATCCAGCTTGGAAAGTGCCCTAAGCTGAAAAATGAAGCTGGAAGAATAGTAGGGCAAAATATCATAACTAAATTAGAACCATGGGTAGAACAGGGATGAAACATAATCTTTTGTACATCTATTTCAGGCAAAAAAGTTAAAGAAGTACTCTATCTCAACAAGACAACTGCTTGAAACAAGACTTCATTTTAAAGTTTTATTTAGCCTTATTTATAAAAGGAAAGATTCACAAGTGTTTAAAAGAATCCTAAGTGAGTTTTTATATGCTAAGAGTGTGCAGTATTGTATAAACAGCAGTATTGTATAAACTGCAACTCTGGCTGCTAGGGAAGAGTGAAAAGCTACTCTCAGTCCAGCACTCATGATGGAATTGTTCCCAACACCTCCCAGAACGAGCACTTTTGCTGTCAGAATGCACAAAACTAGTCTAATCAAACAGGAGGGTGCACTAAGCTTTCAACATCCCCTAATAAGAATGAAAGCAGTGATTCACCTAAGGCTAAACCGTCTTGCCTGTGGGGCTCCGCCATGCGCCAAGGGGCACTTGCAGACTGGGGCCGTTTCAGCTCTTTGTTTTTTTGTTATGTTTTGTTTGGTGATTTTTTTTCCTGTTGCCGTGCTGGCCGTGCTGGGGCTGGGTGCTGGTGAGGTCTCAGGTGCCAGGAGCACTCCTGGCTCTGGGCAGAGGTGCCAGGCTCATAAGCCAGACCCTGCAGCCCATGGCAGCGACCTCTTGGCCGATGGCAGCGTGGCAGGACACAGCACCTTGCTGGCTGGGAAGCTCCTGAGCCAAGCAGGGTTTGCTGCTGCAGTGCTGGGTGGGACAGGCTGTCTGCGTGTCCCCAAGTGCTGCTGCTGGAGAGGCCACTGCAGAGGGGCCGTGCGGGGAGCCAAGGGCGCTGTCACACAGCTGGGCTTTTGGGAAGCCATCCCCTTCACAGGACATATTGCCTGTGCAGCAGCACTGCCGGTGAGAGGCCCTGTGTGCAGCAGGGGAAGCCATCTTGTGTGGCAGCAGGAGCCTGCAGCAGAGGCCATGTCATGGCTGCCATGCACGGGTGCAGCACGGAGCAGAGTGACACAACACTGCAGCACCAGTGATGTTCCTCATGGCTCTGGGGGGAGAGCAGAAAGTGCCCACTCCCATGGGCTGCGAGCTGTGTACCCCCAGCACAGAAGATTCAGAAATAAATGCTCAATCAGGCTCTAGGACTGCCTAGTACTTTGTGTTTCTGTAATTCTGCTGTATGATTGACCCCCCAAGTTGTTCGGTGCACAGTCCAGGAAAACCAAGAAAGATTAGGCACGGTGGAGCAGATTCCTTACTACAAGCTGAAGTTCATATTATGTTATCAGGAAGCATGTAATTCCAAAAACTTTTTGCTGGCCATTTGCAAACAAATGGGTGCTGTGGTGGGCTGTGCAAAGATGAGAAGATCTCTTCAGCCTTGAACCAAATGGCGAGGTGGGGGGATTCTTGTGTAGGTTTTGCCATAGAATTCCAGGAGATTTTAGGCTGGTTGCAGCTTGTCAACTACTAGGATATTTTGAGCTGAACGCTGGAGTGAAAAAGAAGGGCTAAAGATAGAGAAGAAGCTGGGAAATAGGGAATAGAAGGATTGGAAGGAGCTGTACATACTTGCTAATGAGGTGCCGTTTCCGAAGTTGTGCAGGGTTTTTGACTTGCCATCCGCCCAGTGTTGTATCGTGTGTATATTTACTGGAAAACTTCTTTTTGTATGTCTTCCCCCATTTCATCCTTGGGCATCTTTGGATTTTCCTTTTTGCTTAATGCTTAGAGGAAACCAAAATCTCATGAAGAAATTTAATTTCATTAGTTTAAGGGAAGAATTCGACTCCACTTTCAGGGGCCATGAGTTAAATGGTAATTGAATTTTTTTTTTCCAAAACTTTTCTTTCCAGCTCCAAAATTTCTGTTTTAGTAGTTGATGAGGAGTTCAATGGGTCCATTCCATAATTTTGCAATCTTTGCCTTTGCCCCAGTTTTCAGTGTGATCTGACAGATCTAGTCTTCATAGCCTAATCCCTTTTGGTCATTTAACAAAGTCCTAAAACAAGTCACAGTCAAACACAGGAAGTCTAACAGAATCTGCTCCACAGCTCCAAGCTAACCTACCTCAACACGAGTGGGATTGCTTGCTGGTAGCTGTAAAGTGAGTTAAGTTACGTGGTAGAGATACAGGATGGAGCTTCTCTGCTGTTTTGCCCTCTGTCCATGGCTTAGTTCCTTTCTTTAACTCAAGTTCACTCCTGAGTTTTAAGGAGGAGACTGACTGAAATGTTTGATTCTTCAGGATTGACAGTGACTGCTGTGAAGGAATTTGGGGAGTGGAATTTGGAAGCTGGAGCACTGGTGCTTGCAGATGGAGGCCTTTGTTGCATTGATGAGTTCAATAGTATCAAAGAACATGACAGAACCAGTATCCATGAGGCAATGGAGCAACAAACCATCAGTGTTGCAAAAGCAGGGTAAGTGGCATGTTAACATATGTGAGAAAACAACATGAGTTTTTTTTCTTGTACTTAAAAGTTGGAGGTATGCTGATTAAACATAGCTATTTTCTTCATTGTACATAATAGTTTTGTTCTCAGCAGTATTTCTATACTAGACAGAGTCAGTATTTCAAAAGACAGTGCACTGGACCAGAGACTGAAAGCAATCAGAATAAATACATACCCTCTTCACTGCTGGGTTTTCAATCCGCTGCTATAGGCCAGGGCACTTTCCTACAAACACTTGTCATTCCTTTTCTGTCCTTTGCTGCAAGTGGTCATAATAATCATATGTGAAATGAGGAGATTGTGGCTTTTTTTGTTGCAGCTCAGAAAGTGGGACTTCATTTTTCCAAAATCACAAAATCACAGAATCATTAAGTTTGGAAAAGACCTAAAAGATCAAGTCAAGCCTATGACAAATCACCACATTGTCAACTAGACCATGGCACTAAGTACTGTGTCCAGTCATTTCTTGAACACCTCCAGGGATGGTGACTTCACCACCTCCCTGGGCAGCCTGTTGCAATGCCTGAATGCCCTTTCAATGAAGAAATTCTTCCTGATGTCCAACACGAACCTCTCCTGGCACAGCTTGAGGAGTCCTCTTGTCCTGACAAATCCAATAATACTGCTTGGCAATGAAAGCACAGCAGAAGATTTCCAGGCTGCTGCATTTTCGAAGAGATTTCCAGTCTGCTGAATTTTATATGTTGGGTGTGGCATAATCTCCTGCTTACTTTAAGTTCCTCCCTTTCTTTTTTCAAAGTAGGGTGTGTTCAAATCTGCTATTTCCTCCCACTACCCCCGCCCACCACTTGGATCTTTGAGGTCATAGTCATTTTGTCAGTCACATGCAGCTCTTGTCCAGGCCCAAATTATTTCCTGGTGTTGCTGAAATCTCTGCTACACGAAAGGCATCACCCATTCCATATTCCTTCTTGTCACCTTCCGATCGGCTCTTGTTCCTATCACATCTTGGCTCCTCAAACACATCATGTCCTTTCCTTACTCTGCGCATCTCCATCCTCTTTGTTGGATAGCGGACAAATAATCACAGAATATTCTGAGTTGAATGGAACCCACAAGGATCAAGTCCAGCTCTTAAGTGAATGGCCTATATGGGCATTGAACCCACAACTATGGTGTTTTTAACACCATGCTCTTACCAACGGAGCTAATTTCTGGATCATGTTGCTCTCACCTGGGTGATTAACAGCCTTTGCTAGCTGGGCACAAATACTTGGAATCAATATGGTCCTGTCTCCTTAGTAAGACAGGGAAATGTTTTAGCTGAGCTCCTTGTTGCAGTTGTTTGGGTTTGAAAGACCCAAACACAGTTTGCTAACTTGCACATGTATGCTCAGTTGCTCACTTTCAAGGACTACATTTAATGAGCATTTTTTGAGTAGTAACTTAGCACACATAGGTTAAGCACTTCGTTAATTTAGGTCTTATTTTGGTGCATGGGAGTTAATTTTTTTTCCTGTTGGGTATAAGCTTATGGAAGATCTGTGGTCCTTCCTCTTAGTTACAGAAGAACTTTGGACGTGAGGCAGCAGTTACTCAGGAGCTGACTAGAAATAGCGCAGTGACAAACCAAAGTTAGAATGCTTCTGCTGCTGCCTTACCCAAAAGGAGTGCATTTGGACTACTAGAGTAAAAATAATCTCTCCCCACATCTACAAACACATGCTAAGGGTGCTTAACACATCATGGTTAAGAGAGGAAAATGGCTGTTTCAGTTGATGTGGCTTGGGTTCAGCTGATGTGTTTACTTGGGTTCATGTTCATGTTTACACGCAGGAATAAAACATTTATGTTACATTTTATTTTGCTCTCTTAAAAGGTGAATTGAGCTAAAGTGTTACTCTCCAGCATTCAAAAGTGTTTCTATACTATTTCTGAAAAGTAGGGTTGGTTTTCACTATTTAAGGATCTAGATATATATAGAGATTATTTGTGGCAGTATTGGTTGGTGACTTTTGGTATCCAGATCACTGTCTGTCTAGTTGCTATTGTCTGACTGAAAAATGCTGAATATAATATAAATAATATAACATAACGTAACATAACATAACATAATTTCAATAATTGTGTACATTGTTTAGATATTATGGTCTTTCAAGATAGCATGTGCTCTTTATAGCATAAAACTACAAAAGTTTTTTAAACAGTTTGGAATCATTTTCCCTACCCAATTTAGTTCAACCATAATGTTCACCATACCTTTCTCTAGCTTGGTGTGCAAACTTAACACAAGGACAACTATCCTGGCAGCAACAAACCCAAAAGGCCATTATGACCCAAATGAGTCTGTCTCTGTCAACATAGCTCTTGGCAGTCCCCTGTTGAGCAGATTTGACCTGGTCTTAGTATTGTTAGATACAAAGAATGAGGAATGGGACCACATAATTTCATCCTTCATCTTGCAAAATAAAGGTAAGAGTAGTCTTTTTAAATCACAAGGTGTTTTGTTGTTTTTGGTTTTCTTTTCGGTTGGTTGGTTGGTTGGTTTCTGGTTTTGTTTTTTTGGTGGTATTTTTTTTATTTCCCTACACTTTTTAGCTTGTTATTCTTGAGTCTTTCAAATTAACCAGTGTTTACATTTTTGTCATAGTGATTTTCTGCTGTATGGTTGTTTTTCATGTAGGAGTAAGACAGAGATCACTAATTAATTAAGAGGGCTGAGCTGAGAACACTCTACTTTTACTCTGGGATCATTTACGAGAAATTTCAGCCCAGGCTGCTCAGTTAGTGGATTGTTTCCATCTCAAACCTTTACACTGTTTGTTCTGCAGATCCTACACACTTTGTAATTGTACTTTTTGTTAATGGGAAACTTAATTCAGGCAGAACAGATCAGAGATCCACATGCCGCCGGGCTCAAAGAATGAACAATAACATTCCCCACATGGAGCTTTCTGCTCTGGAATTAGGGAAGGCAGTGGGATTTGATTTTGACCAGCCCCTTCCCTTTCCACACGAAGGAACATGGCTTTGATCCTCTTCATGGAAGAAGTGGTTAGAGGCAACTTCTCAGCTAGCTTCCTTCCCTTTCCAAAATATTTCCCTGCAAAAAATGTTCAGAATATGGCAGGTAGCTGTTGGCTCCAACAGTGTAGGTAAAACAGGCAGAGGAGCTGCTTACACTCATGTAGCATTTTTCATTTTAAGGAGTTCCAAAGCACTTGGCACTGCCTGTACCATCTGGTGGGCAGTGAGGCTGACAGCAGTTCTATAGAAATTACTGGAGGCTTTACTGTGGATTTCGATGCGGGAGGGATCGGATGGTGTGTAAAATTCTGTGTTGGAATTTGACCAAGTCCTTGAGGACAGGTATACAGAGCAGCCAGGATGCCCCAAAAGTACAGTAATGTGTGTCAGTCACCTGTCTATTTAATTGGAGTTCTTAGGAAGAAGCTTGATGTCTGTTGGTACAGAATTACTGACAAGGATGTTTTAACGCAGGTTGCCCAAGCAAACCAGAAAAGCTCTGGAGCATGGAAAGGATGAAAACCTACTTCTGCCTTATAAAAAGCATACAGCCAAAATTGTCTGATGAGAGCAACCTGATCCTCGTTCGCTACTATCAAATGCAGCGTCAGAGTGACTGCAGGAATGCTGCGCGCACCACCATCCGCCTGTTAGAGAGTCTAATACGCCTTGCAGAAGGTAAGGCCCTGGCATTTTTATTTTTAGGCTAACAATTAACCTTTATGAAATGAACAGAACAGTCTAATTATAGGCAGTAAGCAGAGTAGCAGCTTTTCCATGGAGGTGGGAATAGGTGATTCTTGTATTGTTTTATCCTTCTCATCTGAAGAGCCTTGGGGCTGGAGATTTCAAATGTGAGAAATAGTGTTATATTTAGACTATCAAAACCAGTTTTAATTTTTATATTCTCACATATATAATAAATATATAAAACCACTGGAAGAAGTCACATTCAAGAGAAAAATCTCAGAAATTATGTTTCTTTATGAAAAGCAATCTCAGGATTTACTTGGCTTTGAGTCAAATATTTGCTTCTACTCTGAAATTAATATAAAATTAATATGTTTTTCTTAAGTATCAATAATTCTACAATTACTATAACATAAAAAATAACATATTTTTTGTTTTCTGAAGTATTAGTAATCAAGTCTGTATTTTGCAATACAACTTAAAAACTTACAACTCTGAGTTCAAGTCATATTTCATTTATAAGAAAAAAAAACCAAAATAAGTAGTATGTCTCTGTCAACATGGTTTTATTTTATAAAATGGCATATCAAATATTTTCAGGATGAATTTAAAAGAATGTACTGTATTTTGTATAACAAGCATAAATAGCAGTGTAGTGCCTCCTACTTTAGACTTTTATGTTTTGTTCTCCATTTTGGGAGAAAGACGTTTTCCATTTAAGTGAAAGACATTCCTGACTTTTCGAGATTCATATGTAATTTTCACATTCAGTGTTTCTTCCCTTCTTACCAGTTCACGTGATCAATGCTTTTAGTAGGATTTTTTTCTCTGAAAGTATTATTTAAATGGTGTTAACTAACCTGTCTTTCTCTTGCTGAATAAGAACTAAGTGTGTTTTCATGGCCAATTGGGAAAAAGGCTTCATGTGGTAAATTATTTTCATTATATCTATTTACAAAAATCAGTTTTATTGTGCTGACTGAAAAAAGGCAAGGAAGAAAAAATAAAGCTATTGTAGAGAAAAGCATTTTAAATAATACTAAATCTGTGACACAGAGCAGGTAGAAGAAAAAATTTTTTCTGACTTGTGGTGAGAATTAGACCTTATTTTTCACTTTATGCTGATGACACGTGCCTATAGAGACAGGGATGTTTCATATCACAGTCTTTGTTGTGATATCCAGCACGTTACATTTTTTAACTGCAGAATTTTGAGCATCTTTATTCTGTCGCTGTAACTGCAATTTGAAAATTACACCCTATTATTCACTAGAAAAATTAATCTGTCTAGTTTCTGTTGAAATTGACACTGAGATCAAAATTATTATATTTATGTTTAAGTTATGCCCATGCACGAGTATTTGAGAGCTGAACAAATTTGAAGAAATATCCTGTTCCTTCTAGGACAAAAAATTGTTTTTTGACTTCAGTAACACTTGCACCCATTTATTTTTGATAGCTCATGCCCGGCTGATGTTTAGGGATACTGTGACTTTGGAAGATGCTGTAACTGTGGTATCAGTGATGGAATCTTCTATGCAGGTAAGGTTTCTTGCAGACATTGCCGTTGCTACAGTACCACATTTAAGGGATTCACTTTTATATGTAGCGCCAGCTCTCTTCTTCTCTTTGGAAAGGATTTATTAGACTCATGCAAAGTAGTAATCAGAGACCTTGAAAAGTCTTTTTTAGTGCATCTTGATTGTTAAAATCCTTAAACAGAGATTATAGTAAAAAATCTGGATTAGGATAAAGGCCTGTTACCTCTTTTAATAGACTTTGCAGTCTAAGTGAAGTTTTGGCATACTATTGGCTTTTGGTAATCTACATTTTAAAGACATTCTGAGGCTGAAATTGAGTATATATCACTGTATTTAATAGCCTCTGATGGGTTTTTCTTCCATGATATTATGAAGTCACTCATTAATTAGGTATGAGAGAAGCAAATAATTTTTTGGAGCCAGTTCAAACAGTTGCCGAGACCTACAATTTATTTTGCTATTAAATAATTTTAAACTATGTTGATAGTAATAGTAAAACTAAGAACATTTAGAAGACTAATTTGATTCTTAGAAACCTTGGAATTCCAAAACTTTAGTTGGACTGAAAATCCATTTCAATTGTCATTATTAGCATTTCAATTATCACATGGATTTATGTAGCATTTCTATACAAAAATGCATTGAAAAAATGTGGAAAGCTAGATTTTAGTTTCCTGTAATATTATTAGGATATTGAAATAGCAGCACATTTAGAATTAGTAAAAAAAATGTGAGTCCAATAGAAGGGGTTTTTTAAGTATAAATGTGGAAAAGAATATAGAAACTATTACTTCAGGTGGAATATTTTTGAGAGAAATGAATGCTTTGGAGTAGAAAAAAAATTACCATAAGCAGATTATCCAAAGTTTTATGCATGGAGCTTTTAGCATGTCAGAAATATTTGGCTTTGGCTCTGTCAGTGATGGTGTATTCTGCTACTCAGCTGACTGATCTGATCCAAAATGGCATTTCCTATGTTTCTGTATAGGCTGATGTGAATATTTTCAAAATAAGGCAGGTTTATATAGCACCCATTAGTTCAATGGGCCTGAAAGACCTTTGCAGGAGTAGATCTGCTCCTTTTTTGGATACAAAGCTCTTCAGGATAGATGCACAAAGTCACATATGGCAGGTAGGCGCCTGTGATCTCCCTTGTCCTTTCAGTGAGGGTTGAGAGACTAATTGCAGTTTGTGCCACAGATAATCTATTGCACAACATTGCAAATGGAATTTATCTCAAAAATACTGCAGGGTCTGACCTTATTAAGTAGGAAAAGATTATTTCACTGCCTACTGTAATTCGTCTTGCACTGTTTTGAAGAGCTCAGCTTTTCAATGACAACACTGCATCAAAGTTAAAATACAAAGCTGTTGAAACTGCAGAAGATATCACATTAAGTCTTCATTAACTGTAATTAAACCTGTACTTGACTAGATGGAAAATTGATGGGACAGTGGTTTCAAAGCAGTATGGCTTTGAATATAAGAACTCTGAAATACTAATTTATTTTTTTTAATAACAGATCAGAAAGTGAAATGTATGTATATAATAATAATAACAATGAAGGTACATTGTCCCCTGTGTGTCTCTTTACCTGATCAGCACAAGTAAATGTAAAAGAACTGTTTTAACTGTGGGTCACTGTTTCATTTTTATACAGTCCTGCCTTCAAGGGCTGCAAGTTGACCGGGCCAGGGTCAACCCACTACACTGTGTAACAAGCTTTTGTCTAATAAGAGTCAGTGAGAAATTTGCCTGAATTACAACTGCAGAAGATTACCTGGGGGTATTTGGTATGCTTACCATCTTTACTCCACCCTAAGCTTCTTATGAGCAAGTAGGCAAATGTTCATTTTTGCTAGGAAAATGCAAATTTGAAATCTGCTATTTAAGGTCAGATTTTACTTTCCTCCTGGAAAGTATAAATGATCACTGAAGTAGGTTGTTTTTGAAGGAAGTGATTTATATGTTTTATTAAAAAAAGATAGAAGTAGCATACAAAAGTTTATTTTCAGATAAACTTTTTCAGAATTTTATTTACAGATTCCTTCTCTAGAAAAAAAGCCCCACAACATTTTGTACAGATACATCCTGTGTTTCCTGCCTAATATTCAGTCTGTAGAATGAGGTTGTAAATGAGGAAGTGCCAGTATCATTCTTGAAGGACTGGCTGCCACCTTTTAGCTCAGCAAACTCCATCTTTAATGCTTCACAACTTGTACAATAAGTCATGTTCTTGCCAGTATAAAATCGAAGTTCACAGTTCTCCTGTGACTGTTTGGGTATTTCATGTGAGCCCTCTTGGGAAGGAAGACTATCACATTTTCATCACCAGCCTAGTTCTTTTGAGTTTTGTTTGTTTCATCCTGTAATTCACCTTTATATTTCTCTTTCCTACTTTGTGAGCAAATTCCAATCCCCCCGCTTTGATCTTTTCTTTGCCTTATTTCCTCTTGCTAACATTGTCTCCGTCCTTCTCTTGGTCACGTTTCTGTCCTTGTTTTGTTCTCTTTCAATCCCTTTCCTTTTACTCTTTTTTATAATTTGTCTTCCCATCCCTAGGCATTTTACACCTTTCCTTTCCACTAACTTTCCCTGTAATACCATCTCTGTTTTAGATCTACTGCCCGCAGTTTACAGTGGTTTTGTCAAATGGTTTCCTTCCTCTACTCAGAATGATATCTCAGAATCTCAGAGGGGCAGATATCTCAGAGATGTGAGCCCCAGCACAGGAATGAAACTTCAGATACCTTAGATTCACTTAGAATTTCACACGCACACACAATATTTTAAAAAAGCTCCTTGTAATAGCCAAGTAAAGGACTGAAAGGTCAGTGAGGGCAGGACATTAGTGTAGCCCATGGCTGTATATCTCAGGATATATAACTGTGTAGTCCTCTTTTTCTCAACTGGTTCCTTAGGTCACAGGCTGACAGTACTCAAGCAGAAAACAACCATCTTTTGTCACTGTTTTGCTCAATATTTTATTTATAACCTGCTGTTCTAAAGATAGTATTCTCAATTTCTTAATGTGTTTTTCTTTGGAATTCATCTCCAGTGGACTTGAATATTTCTGAAATATCAATTCACCTATTTCACACAGTCCTTGTGAAGTGATGGGATGGTGGTACTCCTATGATCTGGAGCTGAATTATGCACAACCCAGAAGAAATTGTTCACTAGACCATACCCCCTGAGAGATGGTTGGGTCCCCAGTTTCAGAGTAGTAGCACATTGAGTGTTTGAGCACATTTCCTGTTGTCTGCAACTTCCTTCTATGCACACACCCCATCAGGATCCCGCTTAGAGTTTTGTCTTCCTTTTCTTGACTGACTCTTTCTGAATCACAAGAACTGGAACTTAGCATCAAAGATGGAATCTGGTTCTCCTTGTCTGCTTTTAATTGTTCTAACCAAGAGACTGAGTCCCTGCCTCATTACCTATGAACCTTCCAGTTCCTGAAGCAAATACAGCAGAGAGGTTCTGCAGCAGCCTTTTCCATGACAACAGACTAGTGCCTTGATGTGGAACAGATCTATCATGAAGTGATGGGTCAAAAAAACCCCAAATGGTAACTTCAGTGGGATGCATTAAAGGTTGCATGAGCAGCCTTATTTTTAGCACTGTGTAGTTTTAGAGAGCTTTAATTAGCCACCAGAATGATGTTTTTCAATGTAATTTTTTAATATAAAATTTTAATATTGCAAAATGGGAAAAGCAGAAATTACCACAATTGAAAATGTGTAATCCATGTGATGCCATAGGTAGCAATTTCTGGATGTAGAGACTTCATTGACTTTTGCTGTTGTGCCCGTGGCACTTGATACCATCTTGTTCATTAGTTGTATTGAGCTTTATAGATTAGGTAGGAGTGGTAAATGCTAACTAATCCACGGCAAAATAGAGGGTTTGTGGCATGAGGTGTTTTTTTTCCAAAGAGCAATTAACCACAGAACTATTCTAGATTATTTGTTGTGGAACAAATCACTGTGCAGATGCTCTGTTCCAAATAAAAACTACTTCATTTTTACAAGGCACAGCAAAAATTGTCCCAGATTAAAATCACTTACAATTCATTGGAATTGTTCACAAATAGTAAGTTACTCTCAAAGAGCTATTCAGAAATATTTCTGCCTAACAATTTACCCTGTGTTGACAAGCCTTAATACCCAGGTCTTTTAATAAATTAGGCAAAGCTAATAAAAACTTCTAGCAGTCAGAACTTCTTCAGTTGTAAAAGTTCCTCACATGGGCACAACTTTTACAAGGTATTGGGAAAACTGCTTTAATCTTAATTTTCATTTTCAGTCATGATGTTCTCAAGGTTTAGGTGGACTTCCCATTCCATATGTCAATAAAAATAAACCAATATGAGTAAACTTCAGGCTTGACTATGTAATTGCTTTATGTGTATGAGCAACTTTGACCCTGTGAGCAAATCTAATGGGATTATTTATGTGGATACAGTTAGCAAATATTTGCTACCTTAAACTTGAAAGTATCTAAGGGAGAATTTCAGATAACATAGTCTCTGCTGTTTAAATTCAGTGCTGAATAATAAAGGTAGTTTCCAGTTTATTTTTTTTTAATCTCTTTGGTGCCATAGGGGGGTGCACTTCTCGGAGGCATCAATGCCCTACACACCTCATTTCCAGAAAATCCAATGGAGCAGTACCGAACACAGTGTGAAATCATATTGGAGCGGCTGGAGCTGAAAGATCTTCTGCATAAAGAACTACAAAGACTTGACAGGTTATAATACACAAAGTAACAAACTAATTCAGAAGGGAAACAGAATTTGTTTCACAATACTATCTGGAGAGGGTCTAAAAATAGTCTGACATTGGGAAGGGACTCCTTTAGAGGACATGGATAATCAGGGAGATTGTTTTAAAGTAGCACTCTGAGTTCATCACAAGATCATTTCTCCCTCTGGGTTATGGAATATACAAATATTTTAATCAGTTCCCAACTCATATCTCCATGTTATGCTCAGATAAGTTTCAATAGTGCTTCTTAGAGTCAAAATGGTAGATTCTGGAGCTGAGCAAATAATTTTATATAACCGTTTGTTACTTGCTCGGTAAAATACAGTACATCTGCTTCATGATTTTTTAGGCCTTCTTTTGTGTTGGGCTTGTCGGGATCCTTCCCTTTCTGCTAATGGAAATTGTAAGCCTGAATCAAAGTTCTGTTCTTTTGGGTGATTTTTCTTTTTTACATGCTGGAGTTTTCACTGTCTCATCTCTAGTTTTCAGCTCACTGCAATAATCTTTGGGAAATGTATTTGTTGTTATTAATAGAAAACTTTTAATGCACTGAGCCTGAGAGAAAAACCCTAGAATTGGAAGGAAATAAAATTTTTAAAAAAAACCCAACCCACATTTTTTTCCTGAAAGGAGATTAGGCTTTAGAGAAACTTGTACTTTCTTACTGTTAAAAGAAGATAAAAGATTCATGTTGTTGAAATTAATGGAAACAGCTGGGAGAATTCACTTTTCCTTTGAATATTTTTGAGACTTATTTTGTAACTTATAGTAATGATGTGTTAAATAACCATGGAGTCAACAGAAACATATGAAAGTGGGATATCTTCAACAGACAGACAAAAGCTAGTTTTAAAACAGAGGTGTTCATGAGGGATCATAGAAATGTAGGATGGGATGGGAGATCAAATACAAAGACAGGATCAGGTCTGCATTTGACCTTCCTGGCAGGAGCTCACATTATCTGCTCCGAAGCCCTTCTAATGATGAGGATTTTCTATTGCCATTCTGTAGTTTGTCCCATGATTGCTCCACCAAATGCTCATAAAGGTTTTCCCAATATGCCACCGAATGCCCTCTGCTGCAAATTAAGCTGATTTCTTCTGCCTTCTCTTAAGCAGCTTAGGGAATACTAAATTAATGTCCTCTTTAAAACAACCTATTCTGTGTTAGAAGACTTGCTCCATGCATTTCCCCTAAACTATATTTCAATAAAACAAGCATGTGTCATATAACTTTCATCCCTTCTTGATGAGTCATATGATTTTTGCTACCTTCTATTAAAAACAAAGAATAAACATGTTAGTAAACAATTATAGTAATTATTCTAAAACATACATGCCAGTAGAATGTTTATCCCTCTTGCAGAGCAGAGAAACTGTTTATAATGCATAAGAATTATTTCTCCTAGACAGATTTAGTCACTTTTGGGATGGAATGTGGCTGCTTTTCACTCATGGTTTGTATCGCTGTTTAGCAGAAACCAGAATGCTGTCTCCCTTAGAAATTATGTGTTTAGGTACAATAGAATATCAGCTCTACTGAGACTGGAGGGAACCCTCACTCTAGCACCTCTGTTGTTTTGGAGGGCCCTGAGAATATTGATAGCTGCAGACAGTGATAATTAACTTTTGTAAGTGACCTTTCATTCTGTCATATTTTTGACATGTTGAGTCCATAGTGATTAGGAGAGAAACCAAACAACAACCACTATTCCAAGTAATACCTAGATTTTCCATTCCAATAACCCTTTGAGGCTTTACCTGGCTCAGGGTAAGATTTAATTAAATTCCTGTTTTAGAAGGTAGACTTACAGAATATGTAAAATCTGTAAGGGACTCGAGCAACGGTTGTAAGTAGTGCAAAGATGTTTGTTTAGTTGTTTTTATTTTTTTTCTGTTTGGTTTCCCAAGGAAATGCAGTTTAGGTGGTTGCTTTCTCTGTCCATCTGCCTCTCTTCCATTGGGGACACTAAATTCTGCTTCTTACTGTCTAAGGTGCTGAAAGATCACAGACTGCGACACCAGATTTCACAGCTATATGTGAAACATAATAATATACTTTTGTGACCTACATTATTTGTAGCTTTCCACCAGTCATGCATATTATGTATCACTAATGCAATGAAGAAAAAAAAAGGAAGAAAATTAATTTACCATTGTTTAATTTTATTTTTCTTTGTATAGATTGCAAAAGGAAAATCCATGTCAGCAGCAGCCTGAAGAGACAAATTTCAGTGTTAACGCAAGATGCTCAAATGAGGATGCATTTGGGCAGTCAAAACAAAGGTCTCAGTCAGAACTTTCAAATCAAGAAGAGGATAACTCTGCACCACAGACACCTTTGCTTGAAGGCAGCTCTGAGGGGGATATTCATCTAGAACCCTTGTGCAACCCAGCAGGTGTTAATAACAAAAATTCAAACAGCCTGGAATGGTTTGACAGCCTAGAGGAGAGCAGCATTGATACTGAAGAAAATTCTCAGAAGTCTCTGGTGCCCAAGATATCTGCAAATAAGTTGGCTTCAAAAACCCCAACTAAAACATCCTCTTCTGAAGAAAGATCTGCTTCGATACCAAGGAAGCAAAATGAATTAAGAGAATCACTAGCAACGGTGCATGCTCCTTTGAAACAGGACAACATTTCCAAGTTAAGCAGGAAAAGGACTGAAGAACAAAACTGTTCTTCTTCAGAAGATAATATTGCAGAGCCAGCACCAAGTGCCAGTGTGCAGGATTCAGTCATTAGACACAATGCTTCTAGAAGCTGGAAGAGGCTGCACATAGGGAAGTCACATGGATTCTTCACCAGTACACAGGACCCTGAGGCAAAGACCCTTCTTTCAGCATTACCTGCATCTGGCCTGCCAGATCTTTCAAGTGATGCAGATTCTGTGCTAGGGAAAGAAGAGAACAGCATATCTGTAGTAGCAAAAAGTGCAGCAATTTCCATGAGAAAAAGAAGTAAGGATCAAGCAGTGAAGGAAACAAAGGTAGTAAGTTCCCATGAGCAAGAAAGTGAAAGTCCCCCAGCTTCTAAACTAGCTAAATTTTCTTTCAGACCAAGGAGAAAGCTTGGTCATTCTTCAGAGAAGACAAATGAAGAATTTTCTGTTTTTCAGAGTGAAACTATTTTTAAGCCGGGAGAGCAGCTCCAGGGAGGGCAGCTGCCAGAAGAATGCTGCCCACCTGAGAAAAGCAAGATGACATTGACTCACTTAGGAAAGTGTAGTTTGGGAAAAAAATCAATTGATAATAAAGGGAAAGAAGAGCAACAGAGTCAGGCCTTAGGGAAAGAGATCAGAGGAAGTGCAACAATACATTCTGATGTCAGTTTGGATGCTGTGTCACCTCCCCCCATTGAGAAGAAAAGCGAAGGAGAGGAGAAACTTGGTGGTGCAAGCACAGGGAAGGTGCGCTCCAGCACATTAGCCAAGCTGTCGACATTCTCCTTTGTATCACGTCCTGAGGCAAAATCAGAAACCTCACCTGCCATTAAGAATGACACCAAAGAAAGCCACAGCCCATCACTGAAGGTGCACATGAGCAATCCTGGCAAAAGGAAGAGTTTTGCATTGGGAAATTCTACTAAAGTCAGCATGGTCACAAAGACATCTCTCTTCTCCATAGCAGAGCTAGATGATGCTGCATTAGATTTTGATTGGGATGAAGAGGTTAGGAAAAATCCAAGCACATAACATGTCCATCCTCCCAATTACTTAACATGCAGTTCTTCTGAATCTTCACCCTTCTATCAGTTGTATCCATGGTTTTCATAGATTCATAGAATCATCCTGGACCTGTGAATGTACTTTCTTTAAAGGCCATATACTTTACATAAGCAAGGACTGCATGTGCTGCAGGGCTGATTTGGCTTTGAGTTTTCTAAGCTCTACCCAAGACTATTTATCTCAGTTCACAGTTTTGGTTGAACTGATGAACTCTTAAGACTTGTATAGCTATGTTCATGTGTCCAGAGTGAGTGATCTTGCAGAAGAGCAGGCTTAATTGACTTTAGCCTTTATTTCATGTAACGGTTAGAACTACACATGATTCAGATTGTCCTTCCAAGTGACTGTGCCACTTTAGAAAAATGATGATGGTCAAGCTATGACATTATATTTTGTTCATCTATATGTGCTGTTTGTCTCAGCATAGTTACCAATTTTGTGATCTGTTATCATGCTATGGTAAGTATTTCTGTATCACCAGTATCATGACAATTTTGCTTCATCTTTGATTACTGTGCTCCTTGTCACACAGCTGATGTTGAAGACACGGATCAAGAGCTTTTTGTTTCTGTTTTTTCATTTCAGCTTTAAATACACTGGTTCCGGTATCTGTGTCTGTATTCTGGGTCATTCTATCAAAACTCAACTCTGTAATAAACACACAGTTCTCCACTGCAGAGACAACGATTTTCATGTGATTGAATGGGAGTCATCAGTAACCAGGGTAACTTAATGCAGGTATTAAGCTCTGGCAGATAAACTACACTTCAAACCTAGCAGCACAGTGAAGAGCTTCCCTAGTGTAGCTTGGTTCTGAGTCAGTTAATGTTTACCTGGATATTTTAATTATGATTAGAGTTTTACTCCGTCTGATATGCAGTTTGTCTTCTGTAGCATGCTGCATCCTGTGTCATTCATTTGTCTAATGGGAAGTTAATCTGCTACTGCATTACATGTTTACAGAGAAAGGTAAGCCTTAATTTTCTTCTAGTGACTTGCCTGGTGTGTTTCTTCTGTGTTTGAATTCTCCACAGAATATTCTTGTAATTACCTGCAAGGTAAACAGAGAATAGAATGGTTGCTTACAGCACAGTAAAGCCCTTGGGAGACTTGCTAGCAGAAAAATTTGATTCTCTCTTGATTTCCTTAGAAGTAGCTCCCTTGAAATCAAGTGAGTTAAAATACCGCAGAATTTCAGAGAATTGAGGGAGTGTGAGGCCCAATTAATTCAGAGTGGTACAGTGAAATTGTGAGAACAGTGAGGATAGTAGTTGGCTTACTGTTAAGAGTTTTGCAAAATGACAGAAACATTGCTGTCCTGACTGATTATGTGGTAGTTCCTCCACTGGAAACATGACATCAACCAAAACAAGTGGAATTTATCCACCTCACTCCCAAACCACAGAGCCATCCCATCATGTTCCTTTTCAAACCTTTGCTGGGGTGAGGGTGACATGCACCCACTACTGCCCGTGAAAATCAGGTTTCCTACCGGACGCTGTGTCTGCACTGGAACTTGAGAAGGGTCAAGAATTCTGGAGCTATTAACATTTGTGATGGTCTTCCTATTTGAACTTCTTGCATCATCCACTTGCATGGTGTTCTCATTGAGAGTCAGAAATCCTCTTTGGTTTGGTAGATGTTACTGGCTGGCCAGTGCAAAGACGGAACATAGCTATGGCGTTCCAGTCAGGCAGAATGACCTTTTTTACTATGCAAAATGATAAATTAGTCAAGAGGAATTTCATTCGCCTATGCTGGAAGTATTGTTTTATTTATCACATCCTTATAGAACGGTAGCCAGGGCCTCATCTAATGTAATTTGCTGTGTAAGGTTATGTGATGAGCTGGTCCCAAGAGCTGCAGGACCTTTTCCTAAATATTCTTTTGTGGGAGGTTGACTGGCTTCTTTTGCAGCTGCCCAGTGGAAATTAGAACTCTCTTGAAATCAGCGGAGTCACAGTGGCACAAAATTGAGTTGAAAGTTACAGCCAAAATTTCCTTCTCCATATTTATGTCATGTTTGAGGAAGCTCTTGGTTTTGTATTCTGATTGTTTCAAAGTTGTGGCATTGTTAGATCTGCCTGGGAGCCAGGGAAACTACACAGTAAAGCGGAGCAGCCGTATTTCAGGAAAGCTGAAGTGCCAGGTAATGAGGACAGCTATTTTCATTAATAATAAAACATGCAGCCTCATGAAGGAAGGGAATGCCCTGTTAGCAACAACTGTGAGAACTGGACACTTACATTCTCCAACCTGTGCATAGATCATTGCAGCTGAGTAAATGGAAGATAATGGAACCAAGACTATTCTTTTAAGGGATGAAAAATGTTTCCTCTGATCCAGTAAAACTCATGCTAGAGTACTTTCCCAGCCATACAGTACTAATCATTTGTGGTCCAGTTCAGCAGTCTGGCTGATAAAATACCACTAGATCCCTTTTTAAAAATTAATCTCTTTTGAATCTACAGTTTAACTATTCTTTTAAAGCACAGTCAGCAGAGCCATGAATAAGCTGGCAACTTGCTGGAGATTGGATCCTTCAGGATAGGCTGCCTGGTGCACTCAACCAGTTTGGTATACTGCTGAATATATCCTTTCATTCCCTTAAAACAGTACAACCAAGGGAGGTATGGATATGCAGATACCTGAACTTAGAGGAAGCTAAATGTATGAGCTCTTCTGCCACGACAGCAAGAGGAAAGTTGCAGCAGCTTCCGTTACAGCATGCCTGGAAAGGGCCCTCGATACTTGGCAGTGAACAGAGCCAGGAAGGATGAAGAAATACCTGAGCTGCTGCTTAATGTGGACAAATTAGCCCACTTAAACCAAGGTTTTCATTTGTGAGTGCAAGTGCTGTACATTTGTTCTTTTATGGGTACTATTTGTAAGGCCTGGTTGGCAGATGTCCTGAAAACTCAACAGTTGAAGCTTAAATCAGTGAGACTTGTGTAAGGTGGAGTGTAATTATAATTTTGTCTTGTGTCTTCATCTCTCATATTCTTAGTTGTGAATTGGCCCCTTCAAGAAGAAATAGTAGTGAGTGGTCTCACTTAGGATATCTGGGTGTAGCAGAAATAAGAAAGTGAAAGATTTGAAGCAGTTTTTGCTGAGGACGTCTGAGAACCTAAGAATTTCCCCATTTTAGCACCTGTCTTCACTAGGTCACAAGCCAAGCTTGCATCTCTCAAAACAATATATTTGAGTGCATTAGGACAAGTTTGATAATGCCCTGGAGACTTGCCAGACTTCCTGGAAAGAGCATGATTAGGTTGCTAACTACCACTTAGGCATGTTTTAGGCACCTAAATCCAAATATAGACTGTAGAATTTAGGTAGAGTGAATTCTGTTAGGTTTTTGTAGTGTCTTACTGGTGAATCATTTTTGAGGGATAATATGCTAAATAGTATATCGGTGAAAAAGAAAGTTTTCAGACTCCCCAGATTAGAGATAGTTGGTGCATGGCTTTATGAAATGGAATAATAATTCTTTACCAAGCAGAGGTTTTTGAGATTTGAGGGGTCTGCTTCTCCCTTTTGCGTAACATGAGAAATGGAACAAAAGCCAAAAAGAATCAAGGAAGGAGACTGAAAAACTCCAGTCACTCTGAGGTCACTCTGCCTAGAAGGCCACTTGGACCTTGTTTCCCAGTTAGAAGCAAAGAGGAAGAGGCACAGGGACATCAGGGATGTTCTATTGAGCTTGCAGAAAGGCCCGTCCTTTCTATATTATCAGTAGAAAAGTACTGTTTTCTTTTCAAACTGTCTGCAAACAGGTCCTAGTCACCCAAGTGTGGGGGTTAAGTAACCAAAGAATAAATTTGGAAAAGCAGATAGTGCTGAGATTGTTCTTTACCAAACCAGTTGAAATACTACTGTTGTGATAATGCTTCTGATTCATAGCACGAATTCAAAGCATTCAAGATAAATGAGGAACACGCAGTAATAAGAAAAGGATACCTGCTGCTGATTTACACTTCCGCACTGTTGCCATTGCTACAGAACCCATCAATCAGTGCTTTGGCAGGTAACAATGCTAACTTCTTTCCCTTTATAAACCAACTTTCCTCACAAATAGTCACAAGCTTTAATGTTTTTTGATTGCTACAATAGCCCAGTGATTGGAGAATTTAAAACACTGTGGCAGTGACAGTGTGCTGGGCTAACCTACTGATGAATTTCCTTTTTGAGTACTTTGTGCAGTCAAAGATGAGTCACTTCCTGTCACCTGTCTTCCTGGCCACACACTGAGCCATTATCTCCATGTTTTAACGCTCGCCTCTCTAAATCTATGGTCTATCAAACCAATTATTATTATTGCATACACTAGCATTTTAGTAAGCTGTGTTCCTCAAAGGTGAATATATATTTATGTTGCTGTCTTAAAATTCAGTTGAACCCAGCTTTTGAAGCCACTGGTTCTAGCAGTGTGTCTGTCAGGCCTTCGTGTGTGAGCAGCAGTGAAATGCTGATAGATATTCAGTGGCCAGACTCCACTGCCTTGGCTGAAACCGGATTTCATCAAATTGGTGTAGGGCAGGATCACATCCCATAGTAGTGTTCTGAACAGCCCATGCAGACATGCTGATGACTCAAAAGGGAAAGCAAAAGGAAAGCAAAAAAAAAAAAAAAAACCCAACAATTTAATGATATATAGTTTAGTTTTATTTTTGTGTTAAAAAAAAAAGCTTCATCATAATTCTGTTATTCCTGCTGCATGCATGGTACTTTTGCTGGGAAGGGCACAAACTTGGCTAAACTGAGGCTGGACTTAAGAGACCCACACCCCTCTGAATTAGGAGCATAGGTGTGATATTCTAGACTGTTGTGAAGTAGCTCTGCTTGGTGCTTGAATCTTGAATCACTTCTTATTTGCCAGTATTTGGGAAGGGGAAGCTGTGAGTAATGGCTCTCTGTGCTTATGTACATCGCTGGTTGATGCACAGACCTCTCTGATGGCCTGTCTCCTCACTTCCTTTGTAGCTGGAAAGTCCTGCTGGAAGAGGCTTCCTAAGGAGTCTTCCTTTCTACTTCCCACTTACAGAAACAGGTTATTACCCATGCCCAGGGCTTATTTTCTGGAGTAGATGCTATTGACTACAGTCTTCATAAGATGAAGACAAAACTGTTCCTGGTTATACAGCCACAAGTTATTTCCAGATCTCTACTGGGGTTTTTACCTGTTGGTTTGGTACTTTTTTAAAATTTCTCTATTTTTTCAGATAGCTTTTAATTTTGCCTTAATTCATCTTTTCATTTATTGGTTGCCTCACTTGTAGATGAGTCTCCAGATGCAGCGATCTAGTGTCACCTGTTCATCGAAGCATTGTTGCAAAACTGACATTTAATACAGCACAACCAAGAGACATTTGTGGAAACCTTCCCAAAATGAAAAGGCAGTAAGGCAGAAAAGAGCTGATTTTATATCCCATTTTCTTCTGATATTTTTGACTTCTTTAATTTAAACAGTTACACTATTAAGTTACACTTAATGAGCTCTCTGATCCTCCAGGATCACCTGAAATGCCTCATAGAGACTACAGAATATGTGGGTAACTGTTACCTTTAGGATCTGGCAGCACTTAGGAGGACAAAGCTGTGCTTCATATCCTTCTTATAGTCCAGTCTTGCTGGACACCATTGTCAGACATTACCAGACCTGTCCTGTGGCTGATGTCACTGGTTCCTTACCCTCCCCTAGAGGTGCCTCCTCACATCCTTCCCTTCCTCCCAGGCCCTTGTTGCCTTCTTTCTCCAAAATTCAGGACTGTTTTGACTGTCTGGCCTTGCAATGTCAGTGCAGCTCCCTCCAAAGCTCCCCTGGGAGGTAATGCCCATCCTATTTAAGGCATTTCTGGGGCAGATACCTGGTTCTTAAGCTTGCAAAACAACCTAGAATAAGAATAATTTGCCATGTAAGCATCTTACAAAACCAGCCTTCAATTCTTCCCAGCAGTACTACAATTTTAATCATGTCACAAAAAATGTGGCAGAAATTGAACTGAAAAGGAAGTGTGTGCCATGTGTATGAGTTACTCTGCTAACATGTTCTTGTGCTGACCACCAGCCAGTCTTGCTCCAGGTCAAATGCTGCTTTTCAGTCTAAATAACTGGCAGGCAGAAGAAAACCTTACATGGCTGGGTTGGCTTGTTGCTCATGTTATTCTTAAGTTGAATGTTGTGATTCTTGTTGGATACACAGGCTAATGTGTTAAATATCATAATGTGATGTGCACCAGATTATAAAACCAAGTGAACTAAAGCCAAAGACAAGACAAAGTCAAACTGAACTGAAACTTCTGATTAGTGGATTCCATGTGAACAGATGCCCAAGAGAGGACATATAATATCCCATTCTAAAGGGAATGTATTTATTGATGGGAAGATGAGGTAAATAGAGTATTAAGTGCTCTGTATTTCATGTGAATGAGGCAAAAGCTTCATTAATAATGAATAATAATTATGTCATCTCCCTCAGGTATCTGGTGTGCCTTTGCTTATCAATACTTTCCTTCCTGTTAGACAGAAGAATATTAATAGTTCCAAGGAATAACATTATCCTTCACTTAGTAAAGAGCACAGTTGTTTCAGAAAAGAGTGAAAATGTGCTTTTTATCAAGTTTGATTATGTTGAACCAATATATGCAATTACAATTATGCACATACTATTTCTATATATATAATTGTATAATGACATATGCAACAATATATGCATAACAAATGCATATTGTTTAAAAATGCAGATGTTACTGTACAAATAAGATGTATTATTGCAGTATAGTTTAGGAAGAGATGTTCTTTGGAGCAGCGACTTTTCAGTCAGTAACGTTTCCTAACTTGAACTCAATAGTCATGAGTTCCACATAGTTACCATATGTACAAAGGCAAGGAAAGAATTATATGTGTCATCAAAGTCTCCAACAAAAAGTTTGTACACACAATACCTATGTGATCACTCTCAAGGTGTTGGCATCTCCCGAATAGCAGGTACCAAGTTCCAAATCACCCTGTTACTGCTGTCACCATTGTTCTAATTCCATCCTCCCTGACAACCAAAAGCAGTGGTGAAGAGCAGTGGGAGCTGCAAAGCTCCCTGATGCAGTCATCTTCCGTGTTCAGCAGCACCCTTATGTTGCTTATCTTCGTTGCCAAATCCTAGGTAAGTGCACCACATTTTTCCAGAAATGTTACTTGTCTTTCTCCTGAAGTGTTTTCCTTCTCCATTCAAGGCACCTACTCGCCACAAGCCGCTGTTCATCTGTCAGAACAAAACATCTCATGGAAGAAAAGTAACACTTCTGTAGCTTCAGCATGAGAGAGGCAGTCAGCAGCTTGAGCAGCTGCACCTGCAGCTTTGCTTCTAGTCCATCCCAGTGGTCTGGAAGCACAGCTCTACTTCAAGGAATCATGCAGCTTCACCAGCTTCACTCCCACTCAACACTACTAGTAGGACAGCAGCTTTACTCCATTCCCGCTCTGATGGCGATGTGCCTGTCTTCGAATGCAAAGGTGTGTATGCTTTACAGCCATGATTTTTAAGAGGTTCTTTTGGATCACAGATTGACGTCAGAAACTTTGCTATTCAGAGGTAGAATAGATTTCCCCAAAACTATGGCAATTTTACCTTTTTGGTAAAAAAGAATTTTTACAGTGTCTGGCTTATAGTTTCTGAGTATTTATGTCTGGCAGCTCTGCTATACTCTATAGTTAGTGATTAACAGCATCACTGAAAGATCTTTTCCTTGTTTAAACAAATAACAAAGACCCAAGCCAAATTTTTTATTTTAAAATACACCATAAAATGTTAGGACAATTGAAAACTTGAAAGTCACCAGTGTGTCATTCCAGTTTCTGCCAGAATCAGAAGGAATATTTCCAGCAACCTCTGTGGAATGATTTTCTAATGACCTTCACAAGATTCAGCTCAGCAGCATGTTTTTATGGGTCCATTATCCAGTTAACAATATTTAGAACTAAGTACCTCTCTAGTCGTTTGAAAGAAACCTTTTCTTCAAGAAAACTGGAACTGAAAATATACCATTCTCTCAATGGACATAGAGAAAATAGAAGGGGTTTTTTCTATATTAGTGATTAAATAAATGTAAATTAAATTGTTAAAAAGTTGAAAATTAAAGTTCCATCTCTAATCATCTCTCAGTGGTGTCACTGAAATAATGATATAATCTAATATAACCATTAGATTTGGAATTACCTTATTCTGTTAAGTGCTATCTTGATTTAATCAGCTGTTCTTGTAATTACATTATTGCTCTCCCGTTAGTATTTTATCAGCCTCATTGAGGGCTGTATATGTCCACTGTTAACTTTTTTTTTTTTTTAAATAAGATACAGTTGATGTGCAGAGCTCAGGTTGGTTGGAATTTATGGCAGCTTAACTGCAAAACCAGTGTGTTAGCTACAAGAAAACAGGAAGAAAAATTGTAGAATCTATTTTCAGACACCATTCAGAATCCATTCAGAATATACTTGGTTATAATGAAATTTTACCTTTTAAAGTTAAGGACCCTGAACTCTTTTAAGGTAATGAAATAGCTGTGTGACTGTGTTGTGTGGCACAGTGAGACATCTTAGAACAGCAAATTCTGAACTAAAACCCTTTAGTGCCATTTACATCCATGACAGAAAGAAATTTTTTTTGCATAAAAATGAGGGAAGTTCTAGGCCACATAATAGTTAAGGTATATAAAGGATGAGTTTGCGCTGTTTTGTGCAGCATTTTCACAAGTGTTGGCTTCCTGGTTTACCTTGTTTGTACTTAGTAAGACAGACTAACATGTATAAAAGCAGTGACATAACATGAATGCAGACATGTTAGGAATTCGTGGAAAAATGGAGTGATAGGGACATATGCTCCCACTAAACACCTGCGTGCCTGCACTATGCATTTGCAAGTCCTGAAACTAGACTTAAAAGAAGAAACCTTTTTTCTCTTTGTTAGACAAATGTCAGAGTTTTCTCCAATGTAACATCAACTATCACAGACACGTGCTCCAATAAGCAATGTAGTAACTTTTTTATTTTTAATACAACAATACCTGAAGTTAATTATTTAAGTGATAATGAGCAATCGGAGAGAAGGGAAAGTGATTGCATCAAAGTTGCTGTGGAACCAGCAGAGGGAGCTCCAAAATTTCAATTCTTTTTTTGTAGTGGGAAACGTCCTTGGAGTGGACTGTTATGAAAAATACTCGTCGGTCACTGAACACGGTGGCTGTCTGCAGTGCTTCTTCCCTGGTCCCGGGAATCAAAACAGCAAAATGATGTCACATTTGCTTGTGTAGGAATACTCTCCTGACATGCAAAAAATGTAACTTAAAAGATCTCTGAGTACTGCTCAGTACTGAGAAATAATCATAGTATAATTGTAAGAATTTCCACTTATCAAAGGATATGCTAAACTCTTTCTTGATATATTACATGTCAGCACCACCCTTGTTACCTGAAACCGTTGCACTTAATAGTAAGCCATGATGAAGAGACAGACTTTGACCTTAAATACTCTTTTCCAAACTAAGACACATGATATTTCAACAGAGTGCTTTGGCCTGGGTCACACCGTGCTTTCTTATTTTTAGAATTAGTTCCAATACTGTAAGTGCACGGAAGGAACATGGAGTCAGCTATGGAGCGCTTTCTTCATGTGCTGCATCCAAAGAGTGGCCAGCAGGCTGATTGACGTGATTGTCCCTTCCTCTCTCTTCCCCACCTGGAGTGCTGCATCCAGCTCTGGGGCCCCCAGCTTAAGAAGGTTGTGGACCTGTTTGGAGCAGGTCCAGAGGAGGCCATGAAGATGATCAGAGGACTGGAGCACCTCTCCTATGGAGACAGGCTGAGAGAGTTGGGGTTCAGCCTGGAGAAAGCTCTGGGAGACCTTAGAGCACATTCCAGTACCTAAAGGGGGTGGCAAGAGAGCTGGAGAGGGACTTTGTACAAGGACAGTAGTGACAGGACAAGGGGGAGTGGCTTCAAACTGAAAGAGGGTAAATTTAGATTAGATATTAGGAAAAAAATTCTTCACTGTGAGGGTGGTGAGGCACTGGAACAGATTGCCCAGAAAAGTTGTGGAAGTGGCTAAGGCTAAGCTGAATGGAGCTTTAAGAAACCTGATCTAGTGAGAGATATCCTTGCCCCATGGCAGGGGGGTTGGAACTAGATGATCTTTAAGGTACCTCCCAATCCAATAGTTCCATTCCATGGTTCTATTATCAGGCCAAAAAATTTAATATACCTCAGCAGTACTCCCTGGCATGGACTCACACAGACCTGGACTCTCTGGGCATTATACCTTCCTTAGCTCAGGGCATGAAACCATCCTGACCAAGGAGAAATGTTACTGGAAATTATGTTCCTGTCAAAATTTCAGACTGAAAACCCACATGGTTGTGGAATGAGCTGGTCAGGTGTCCTCCAGATCTCTTTGCTGATGTAGTTAGGGATTGCTTCCATCTTTAATTGTTTCTTTCAGGAAAAGGAACTGGAGAGAGAATAAATACCCACTCAGCACAATGTATTATCACTGAGAGCTGCACAGTGTCCTTGTCAGCAGTGTCCAAGGCAAGGATGGCTTTGATATCTCTCATCCTTTCCTCAATAACATGTTTATGCATTAGCATGGGCATTAAGCTGATTAACATTAATTGGTAGCAATCCAGGTTTGAGCTGAATGCTCTTGAAAACTCTTTCTCCTTGAATATTATGGCGAGAGACTTTTTTTCTCTCTGGGAAAAAAAAAAATATTCTCTTTTACTGATAGCAGCCCACAAAAGTTTCTGAGTTATAATCAAACAAATTTGGCTAGTACTATAACACAAGAAATGCCCAATATCTGCCAAAAAGATCTTTTAGATATTTTTCTCTATTCTGTTTCTCTGATCTTTAGAGTGGTATTGCCAATTTCCCTGTACCATATGTCTTTGTTCCCTTCTTCCAGATTAAGACAATAGTATCATGCTTTCTGTACCTGGTAATATTTGTATTTCTTTGCTCCTGGTTTCTGATGAAGAATCTACCACTCCCCAGCTTTTTCCAGTGGCCCATGAATGTTTTGGCTAAAGATGCTGTTAGGGAACCCTAATGCTTCCCTGCCTTTCAAGTGCTTGTTTGGTGGGTGATTAAAACTCCACAGAATTCAGCCACTTTGCTCCCTCCCTCGCTTATCTAACACACCCAGTAGTGATGACAGTCAGCTCATCAGCAAGACTGAGCTGGGACCTCTGGGACCTGGGGACAGGATTATCAAGGCTTTGCCTTGCACCAATACAAGGTGTAAATTGGAACTCCAGCATCTGGATTGTATCTGTAATACAATCCTGATTGCTTTTAACTTCAGTTGAAAAGTTTTCAGCAGTTTCTTAAGCAGTGGGCCTTCACTGCTTTGCTGGCAGCTCCTCCCAAGAGGCACCTCTACCCTGCTGGCAGAGCCTGGCTCTCTGAGAGGCTGTGCTGGGAACCAGCTGTGCCTTCTGCTTTGGATGCTCAGGTGTGGCCCAAAGCAGGAGCAGGGCCTGGGGAGCCTGCCTGGATCTGACACTTCAGCACAATTCCAGACATTCAGGGGAGGTTCAGGCTGGACATTAGGAATAATTTCTTCACTGAAAGGGTGGCTAAACACTGGAATGGGCTGCCCAGGGAAGTGGCAGAGTCACTACCCCAGAAGAAACGACAGGAAATGACAGTGCCATGGTCTAGTTGATGCGGTGGTATTCAGTCAAAGGTTGGACTTGATGATCTTGGAGCTCCTTTCCTGCCTTAGTGACTCTGTGCCTGTGTTACATCCAGACACAAGCCTGAGGACACTGCAGACCTGCCCACCAGCAGATCCCTGAGCAAAGCTTATGCAGGGGCTTCCAGCACAGATTCAGTGACCACAGAGAGACTGTGACAGTGTCATCCCTGAAGGCCTTTAGGACAAATTAAGCAAGCATTAGCCTGTCTTGGGAGAGGGCAGTGCACCACTGGGGTCATTCCAGAGATTCCCTTCCTCTGATGAAGGAGGAAGCACAGATATCATAGGTACCACAGACACAGAGGTATTCTGGTACAGATACAACTTCAGGGATTGTATCCCATTGTACCATGTGCTTAGCAGCTGTGTGCCTCGTACACAGATAAGACAAACAAGTTGCAGACTTTAAACAGTTCATTATTCATTCACTGAACAATTCCCATTCTGAGTCAATGAACTCTGTTTCTGATTGCTGTTCAGAACTCAAGATAGCATGGTTTCTTTTGAGAATGTGAGTGAAATAGTGTGCCTTATTTTAAACATATTCCTCATATATCCAAGTTAAAATTATGTTCCCAACAGGCTTTGTTATTAGAATTTCATGAGTGACGGATATGTTAACTTCAGATTTCTAACTAATTTTAAAAGATTAATTATAGGAAGCATCTTATCTAGTTTATTAAGAAATTTGAGGGACTTAGTCTAAACATCACACACACGTTTTAAAAAAATCCAGATATAATCTTTATTTTTAGTCTAACCATACTGAACTCATATCAGGGAATCTAAACTAAGTAAAAACAATTGCTTAATGAACTCACAGTGTCCCCAGGTTGATACTGCTGATAGACTCTCAGTCTAATTTAATTTTACTTCTCCATCCAAGCTGCCACTATTGGAGCCTCTTAACTGTTCTATTTGAGATGTCTAAACCAGGCAAACAATACAAAAAATATCTGGTTCCT
This sequence comes from Acanthiza pusilla, assembly GCA_036630365.1. Taxonomy (NCBI): domain Eukaryota; kingdom Metazoa; phylum Chordata; class Aves; order Passeriformes; family Acanthizidae; genus Acanthiza; species Acanthiza pusilla. Next base: position 30,448,259 of record JAXCHO010000023.1, read on the forward strand.
ATTACTGCCACAGAACCACCACCCTCCCTAAACTGAGAGTGTTTATGATGCCAAAAAGCTTAATTGGGTCATTGTGTCAGTTTAAATTGTACAGAAGATGAGCATTACATGTTTATTAAATTTAACTGTCTGTTTCTGGATCTGGAACATCTGTTTGCTAGGAGAGGGAAGAAGCAGAGACACAGGGTTTTAAATTAATCAAAACAAAGTATGCTGAAATTCATGCAGAAAATGAAGTGGCAGTCAGAATTACAGTATTTACTGTATTATCTCAATTATAAGACCAAGCAAAGGCTGAGAAGGGGGTGGCTTTCAGAACTGATATTCTGTGAGCATATAGATGGCTTGTTCTGGCTGCAATTTGGAACAACTGACTAGATAAATCATCAAAAAAGTCATGTGAAAGAACATTATTGAAGTGCATGCAATGTGAATTTGCAGGTGTTGGGTACTTTCAGCTATGTGTAAATTATAGCACATGGGAGCACTTTCTATGTCCTGGGTCTAGACACATGCCCCAAAGGCATCCCATCTTTGTCCTGTTTAGACTTTAACATGCACCATCCCTTTTCCTTGATTCTGTGGGAAAAATCTGGGTGTACCCCCAGAAGGCAGCACTGCAAGCTTCTGTCAGGAATTCAGCTATCAAATCCCCTGAAACATAGGGGTTAGAGCACTCCCTTGTAAAGTGAGGTCTTGATTAATAATACTCATTCTTAAGATTATTCTTAGGCAGTCCCTGACATATTCACCATCATTTTTTGCTTTTGGGGAGGTAAATTTGACACTTAACAATGTCAAATAGCCTTTCTCCCTCAGTATGGCTGAAGTCTGATGAGACAATTGAGGAGAAAGTGACTCCACTAGGAACTTTCTGGTTCATGATACTTTAACGGGAGGTCACAGGCAGCCTCTTTCCTTCACTGCAGCTCATAATATCTTGGGATGTGAAAAGTTTACGTTTTCTCTGTTGGCTCAGGTGAATGTTCTAGCGATGAGGCTGGTGATCTCCTGGGGAGAGAATAGAGGGGAACTTGTGAGAAATAGATGGGAAATGAAAAGTTGCTCAAACCCAGCTGAGTTGAGTTTTAAAAGCTTGATGGAATCAGTCAGAATAGCAGTTAATATGTTCTTCCTGCATTAAAGAGATTTATTTTCTGGTACTAAATATTGTGTATGGGCTTATTTTTAGATGGCATTATGCAGTTTATGCTTACTCAGACAATAAGCTGTGGGGCGTTGATGACAAAAATGATTGGAGTAAAAATAGATATTTTTCCTCTATGTTCTTTCAGCTTCTTGGAATTGGATGTTTCTTAAGGAACTAGTGTGAAAGTAAACCTCCCAAAATGAAGAGGCCAGCAGGCAACATCTCTCTTTCATGTGTGCTAATAACTTCTCCAATGTAGATTATTGTTTTCTTCCAAAGTCTGTTCTATTCTGTGTGGTCTCCCAAGACTTGTAATCAAACAGAAGCTGCTGATATATCAGCATCTGATATCAACTTCCTTAAAGAATTGTTGTCACCTCTTGTCACATTCTTTCTGTATAATCCTTATTTTTATTAGCCAATATCTAGTGTGCAAGTAGGTATCCTTTTCTTTTGGTGTCTACAAAACAGAAAGGGACTTCTTGATAAGAAGTAAATCAAATTTAGCTGTTGCCACTTAATATGACTACCAGAAATGTACTTCCTGGACATGAAAACAACAACAATAACAACATCAAACTGGCAATATCTGTTTGCCCCCTCTGGCTTCTCCAAAATAACCAGCATAGGCCTCGGTTGATCTGTTAGGAGTTTGTACAGTTGTCATCACCAGCAGAAGTTGAAAATAAGGCATCCTCCCCATGCATGCCATGGCCTCTCTGAAGAATACCCACAGTTTTTTTGAGCAGCAAAGTAGAAGCATACAGTCCCACACACAGGAACCTGGATTCAAGGTCAGGTTGGAAGGGACTTTGAGCAGCCTGGTCTAGTGGAAGGTGTCCCTGCCTATGGCAGGGGGCTTAGAACTAGATGATCTTTGAAGTGCCTTTCAATCAAAACACTTCTATGATTCCATGGATTTAAAGGCCAGTCCACAAATTAGCTCTCAGGCTGTCTCAGGCAGATCGGTTTCCTCTGCTATCCCACCCACAGATTTCATTGAGCAGGGAAGAATAACTACTAAAGCCAGATGTAAAGGAAATGGCCATGCAACAGAAAAAGCGGGAGCAACAGCGAAAAAATAAAACTCTCTGAACCATGTTAGAAATAGAATTTGGGGACAGGAGGTTAGGAAAAAAACACCTGTTTGGGAACAGCAGCCTTTTGTTCCTGGGGGCTTTCTCCTGGCCATGCTGTGGTGCTCGAAGCTGCAGTCTGCCTAAGCAGCTGCTGGCAGCTGCAGCCACCAGCTGTATCCAAGGGGATCCCAAGAATGGACCCAGCTCAGCAGCCGTGAAAATAGTACCCTGAAGACATGAGGCAATTGTTGGTCAGCATGCCAGGGAGAATCAGTACTGACTAAAAAGAAAAATGCACTCTTCTTTTCTGACTCACTTTATGTATCCTGTTCTCTCTATTCCACTTCATTCTTCTCCTGTGGTCAAGTCTCAAGGTAATATTTTTAATAGTTGTATATTTCTTTTGCATTTGACATTTAGAGAGAGAAATGATAAAAGGATGAAAATCCTACAATTAATGCACATTGACCCCTAGCCTTAAGCAGTGGTATGACCCTTCTGTAAATCTATCCTCCATCAAGTAACTGTACCCAAGAAATAAATATTAGTCTTCAACAGCTGTCCTGGAGATTACATCCTTATTACTACTTGTCTTGAACAGAGTAAACTAAATAAATTTAAATGAAGTTATCAGACATGATCTCATATTCAAAGAACCAATGTCACTGAAGTAATATTATAAATTCAGCAGTCCCATGTAATTATTAAAGTGGAATGTGGTCTGTTTAGTAGTGTATTGATTTAAGCCACTCTTAATTTGTAGCAGCAGTGCCTCTGCTGGCAGTGGGTTAGACCTGCTCATATCATTACATCTTGGACAATATTTACAATATTGCAATGAATAATGTTAATGACCAACATTTATCATGCAGAGTTTTCAGATTTGCAGCAAAGTATTTAAACCTAACATTAAAAGGGCTGGTACTTGTAGGAATAAATGATGAAAAGTAACAAGACACTAGAAAGCATAAGATGCTTCTTTTTTCTGGTCTAGGAAAGGGAAAAAAGTGACTTCTCATGTTCCTTTCTGTGTAGGTTGATGCTGGGGGAGAGGGGGGAGTTCTCAGAAAAGGGACTGTGAGATGTGGTGGCATTCTTCCTTTGTCCCTACAATAGTGTCCTTCTTCTCCCTGGCCTGTGATGTTGTTCCTTCCTGCCTTTGCTGTCCCACCTTTGATTCCTTCTCAGTGACCCCATTTTTCACTTTTCACATCATTTTTCACTTTCTTTAGTGCTGCCCTCATAACCTCAATCTATGATTCTGTGCTTTTATGACTCTTATTTTTACATAGCTCTTTTTACCCTGGATCTGTCACCTGTGCATACCCCAAGAATGCTCTTTCACTTATCTCTTCCACAGTGGGTTTAATCCATTCTGTATTAATAGAATGCACACATATAAATGTATATATGCTGAATCTCGGATGATGAACATGCTTTTTTTTTTTAATCCCCGTGAAATTGTGGATATCCAGGCTTGCCAAGGAGCTGTGCCAAGTGAGTCCCACCCCAGCCTGGGTAGGCAGTCACTGAGCTCAGTGATGGTGCTTTGAGCAGAGCAGCTGATCCACTGGCTAGCTGAAGCCAGTGTACCTGTCTGCAGCCAAAAGGCTGGAAGAAAAAAGTACAAAGGTGATAAAAACTGACAAAGACCCCATTGAGGAAGGCATTTAAATGCATTTTGTGGTTGATAAAGAAGAAATTTCCTTCTGCTACGTGCTTCACCCCATTCTAAGATGGCTGTTTAAAGCGGCACCCTGCCTGAGCTGACACACTTCTGACATGCTCCAAGCTCTCATCCCAAAATGTCAGTCTTGCAGGGCACCTACAGCTAAACCAGGCATTTGGGGCACTGCCCAATTACACTTACAGATACATTTTTAGGTGTGAACTTATCATAACTGTGTCAGCTCTGCTGCATGTCTGCCATGAGTAATACAGTGTTTGGCATGATATTTTTAAGGCTTGTTCCTGCAGTGATGTTATTGAGAATGCCCTTTTGTATTTTTAAACAGTCATTTACTGATTCCCTGTTGATTTGGTAGAGAGAAAAAGAGGACGAGGCTTGTGGTGGGGGAAGCTTTGTAAGTATGAATTCTTATGTTCAAAAAAGAGAGGAAAAACAGCAAAAGAAATCCCACTGGTAGTACAGTCAAGCTTTAAATCCTGCTTGTGATATTTTTTTCCAGTTGTGGAGTGAGCAGTACTGGTTTACGTGCGTTGGCTCTTCTTATATAGAGAGGAAAGAAATCTGTTTTTCCTTGATATCACATGTAATGTGAAACGTGCAGTTAATTGCTGAAAAGGCGGTGGGGTTTTTTTAAGTGTTTGTGGGGTAGGTGCGCCGAGGGAAAGCCAAAGGAAAGTAACTGCTTCCAGCAGAGGGAGCTCCAAAATATTGTTCCCCCCCTTTTTTCCCCTTTTTTATGTATGAGGGTGACAGATGGTGCTTTTCTCTGAAATGGATGATCTTTGGTAGAATCCTATTTGTTAACATATAAATCCTTTGACGATTTTCCTTCCCTTCTGTTAGGAATTCCTCTCTTTCCCTCTCACAATCCCCAACACTAAAATGATATCAGAATTTGTCTCTGCATAAGGGTATTTTTTAGACTGTCTTAATATTATAAAACAATTTTTATATATTTGAGTTAATTTAAACTTAAATTTTAAGGCAGAAGTTGTCATTTTTTTGCATACCATTTATTTAAAGTATTTCTGTTCTGTTTTTCTAGAAAAAAATAAATTAAAGCATAGGAATTATTTATGTGCATTTTTCTAAAGTTCCACATGAAAAATCTTTCAGCTCAGCAAATGAGAAAAGCTTATTCCATCATATAAATTCCATTTCATGTGTTTCATCTTCTAGTGAGTTGTCAGCTAGTCCCAGATGAAGCAGATTACATGAGTTTAAAGTCTCTTCCTAATTGCTCAAATTCATTGAATAATGGCTGCAGATCTTGATACTACTTTCTTGCTTCTGATACTGCTTAACTACTAACCTACACAGGTATTCATCTAATTTGAGGTGTGAAAGGTGCCATTCATAAGCTATTGCCCTCACGAATGTCCTCTAGTAAATATGCTTTGTTTTAGTTAACATGAAAAAAATAATCAGTACCATCTTTATGGCACTTAAGTCTTTGTCTCTGTGGAGAAGCTGATCCCAGCCCTCACTGGCCCAGTGACAGAAATGCTGAGTAAGTGAAGTGTGGACAGAAAATCATGCTTAGCTCTTCCTTTTGGCTTCATTTTAATTTTCTTAGATTTTCCAAGGCTTTTGAGCATCAGGAACTTGTAAAAAGCCGTGTCTGCTGCCCTCAACTTTTATCACCACGAAGACAGAAGACATATGGCATTTTTCTCCTGGTCATGTCATACCACTAAAATATCCAGGCTGATGGGGCTTCTTCTTTTTCTTGAGTGAGACACAACAGGAGCAAGCTCCTGAGGACTGGCTGTGCCATCCTTTAGCAGCTGCTCTCTGTGCTCAAGGGGTCCAGACACTTGCGGGGGCGATGACCGTCCTTCTGAAGCAGCGTGGCAGTGCCCTTGATGTAACTCCTTGTTCTGCCAAAGAATTAATATCATCATGCACTCCTCCACAGTTCTGCTCACACTGAGGCAGCCCCCAGATGCAGGAGAGTGTGTCAGCGTTCATTTTGCACACAAGAAGGCAGTAAGTGTTTGGTTTGCTGCCGGCTGCTCAATTTCTACACACTGCTCTACAAAATAAAAGAGAGCTGGAAGCCATTTGTGCAATTTGGAGCTTCCTGTCACCAACTCCTGTTTGCGTGGTGACTGTGTTGGGCCCAAATAATCAGAAAGCAGGATCTGCCTCCCACAATCTGTTTTGTTCCCCTCTTCCTCTACCCTTTTTGATTTGCTTCCAAGGGCTTCCTCTGGATTCAGGATGATGGCTGGGCACCTTGGATATCTCAAAAGTAAGCCACTAATTTAAGTGTAAAATTAGTGCTTTAGGCTTATTTTTCAAGATGCTTACTGATGCCTGGGCGTGCAAATATTGAAACATTATTTGTCACACTGCAAAGAATAATTACTAAACAGTTAGGTTCTGATTTTTTTAATGCATTTTAAATGTGTTAAAGTTGTGTCACAAACTATTTCTTTTAAACACGGTGCTTTCCCAAGTCAGCCTGTGTTACAGAGAATGGAGAAACAAAACCTCCATCTGATACCTTCAGCTCAAAGCCTGCTCATCTCCCAGCTCCTCTCCCTCTGACGTGGTGCCAGGCAGAGCTGGGAGATCAGATTAATTCCTGGAAGTCCTTGTGCTCTCAAACCACAGCTGAATTTCCTCTTCAAGTGCTTTTCAGCAGGACTAATTTCAGGAATTGGCTCTTCAAGTTCACTCTGCCTTACGTCATGCCTACCCAAAGGAATATTCTTTCTTAAAAGCCAAGATGTTCTCAAGATCCTTTTTCTCTGTAACTTCTCTCTCCTGCTGCCACCATGCAATCAGTCCAAGATCAGTGTTAAAAAGGTAAATGTTCACTTCATTAGGCACCTTTTTTCTCTTGTTGTTCCTCTTTTTCTTCTGTTTAGAGCTTTATGCCCAATTCTTACCTAATTTGCAGCTGGGTAACCTCCAGCACTGCAATTTTTCAGCTCGCTGTATCTGAAATACACCCTCGAACAAGCCTGCCCTCTGAGCATGGGATCTGAGCAAGAAACACACAGAAGAGACCTTGCTTTGGTCTGTCTCCTCTTCTCTTACATTCCCACAGCCTGACCTCAGCCTGTGACAAACACTGGCTTTGCGCTCGCCCCACACATGGCACAGCTGGAATGGGGTCCGTGTCTCCAAATGCCACCACACCTCTGCAGGCAGCTCTGTTCTCCAGCCCCAAGCACTCCCAGATGGAGTATTTTCTGATTTATTTCTTTCCTATTTCCACTTTTCTTTCCCCATGCATACCCTCTTACTCTGGAAACATGTAATTTAAAAGCTTTCAGCAACCCACAAGCCATCACACTAATGTGCATCAGACATTTCAGCAGAGAAGCTCCTGCCCTTCCTGAGGGGATGTGGGCTATGCCTGTGGCATCAGCACTGGTATCATCAAATCCTAATTGAATTGCACATTTCTTTTTCCAACAGAATTCAAAAGGTAGACTCAAAATTGAAGTGACCCTTAACAAATGCAATTAGGCACATAGTTTTTCTATTATTGTTCTCGCTGGTTTTAGGCACTAAGTCTAAGAAGCCCATAGCTTCATAGATGTTGAGTTTTTCAAAATGGGCACGTCAGGAAGCTGAGGCCATTGTCTTTGTGTTAGAGCTCTTCTTAAATTCAGCAGACTTTGAATCTAGTCTGCAATATGTGTGTTAGCAATAATGCCAGGAGAATAAGAGAATTGTATTTTATCCATACTTATTTCTGGTCTAGAGAAATACAGAAAACTGGAAATTCAGAAATATTTCAGGTTTTCTGCTTGGTTTCCATATACCTTTTTAGAGCTTATAGAAATATGAAAAATGGTGATTTAAAAAAAAGCAAACCAACCACATGCACAACAACTTTGATGTGTTTTTCCAACAAGCATCATCACCATCACAGAGAGGGAAGATGCCCTTTGTGAAACATGTCTGGGTTTAGCAAAACCAGCTGGGGATGCACCTGTAATATCCCTGGAAGGAATGGGTGAATGGGGGGCTGTCTCTGCTGGAGCTCATCATTATGACAAGTCTATGCTGTTACAAATATGTTAACATTCTAACCCCAGGATCCACTGGGGACTGTTCCCCAAAATTATCCCATTTGCCTCTTCCAGCTCCTTCTCATTTCCAAATCCTCTCACAGACTAGGCAGCCATGGTTATTTGTTCTGTTTTCTAGCATAGGTTTCTCTTTGGTTGTTTGACATGGTTTATGTGTGATACTTTTAGAATTGTTCATGGCTCAATGTTTCCAAGTGAAAGAAGCCCTTTATCTATTTATGAGTGAGATGTAAAGCACTGCTGTTTTTCTCAGGCAAGGTCTGAGGACACATTGGGGTAAGCAGCAAAAACGGATAAAGTGTGAGGCCCCAGAGAGCCTTTTAAAAGGCTTTAGAAGGCCATGGACTGCCCATAAGCTATGTCTCTACACTAGAAAGCAGAACAGGACCAGGGCACTGGTCTGCAATCATGTGTCTTGTTTAATTGTTACAATGCTCCATGGCACAGATTTGGACCATGCCAGCTAGCAATATTGCTGGAAACAAAAAAGGATTGGATGCCTCAGACCCTTTCTAATGGGTGGTTCAGATATGACCTGGATATATGTCATATGTCTGGAGGCAAAGGGGAACAGCTCAGATTTGTGTACGTGTGCCAGGCCATGCTGCATTGCTTTAGGTGATGGAAAAGTGTCTAGCCTGTTTTATTTACTACTAGAGATGTAGCCTTAGAGTTTTATTCCTAGTGCTGCCACTGATTTTACAGAATAACATCAGTGTGGGGCTCTGCATGTCTGTCTGATCCTAGGCTTCTGGCAACTTTTAACGCTAGGTTACATGAGTCTGCAAAATACACAGTCACAGCAACGCCTGTGGTGTGGACTTAGCCTACTGGTAATCTTAAAAAAGTCACCTTTTTTTTTTTTTCCCTGCATGATTTTCTTTATTTTAAGCCTCCTTGGAACCGTAAATTCCTTGGTAACGCTCTGTTGTAATTCAGTCAGGCTGGTGAAGGGACTCCCCATGTAGGAACAGCAAGTCTGCAGACAACAGTGCCGTCTCCACCATTTGTTCCAGACAGACCTGCCAGAAATCAGTCAGTTTGTCCTTGTTTGGTAGCTTTACCAAAAATCAGGGAAAGCTATTAAATAGTTTATATTATTAAAATATTGTTAACTACTCACTTGTCTAGTAGTGAAGAAAAAATATCTCTACTAACTAAGGTGCTGCAGAAACAAAGGTAATCACATCAGAGGCTCCCTGGGTCACACCATGGAGATTTTGGGTTTGTGAAACATGTCTAGGCTAACATTCAGCTTTTTTCTTCCTTCAAGACCTTAAAGGGAAGTGGTTTAGAAGCTGTCATATCAGCGTTATTGTGAATAACGTTTTATTTCATGCCTCAGGAGGGGCAAAGGTGGTGGATTTTTAAAATATGCAAGCAGGGCATGAATCACTCAGTCCCCGTTGCCTGGTGGTTTACTCCCTGGGAGAGAGATGTGTGAGTAGCACTCTGGCAGAGCATTCTCCACCTCCTGCAATGCCCCTGCATTCAGGGCTGCCAGTCACATGGATATGTCCCTTTTTGGAGTCCTCAGCAATGATAAAAGAGGTTTCAGAGGGAGTTTTCAGCCTTGTCCGGCCATGCTCCTTGGCACACATCCCTTCCTCCTGGGGAAGGGCAGCCAACTGGATCCCCAACAAAGGAACCACTTCCAAAGTGTGTTTTAGGAGTGCCAAAGAGAAGGACAGCTTTTAGCAGACATGCTGGGAGAGACTGAGGAACACAAAGGCCAGAATTTCTCTACCCCTTCTTTTCTTGTTGTAGCTGCTTGCAGGTATGCAGGGACAGAATGAAGGGACATGGAAGGGTCAGGAACAGACATGCCTTAAAGCAATGACGGAGGACCTGATCAAAGGTCCAGATTTTGTGTGTCAGTGAGCTGAACAAGGCCATTGCAGAACGAGTAGACACTGCAGAAAAATGGAAAACTGTGAGAGGGGAAATAGTTGCGAGATGTCAACAAGATGTCCTGAGGTGGTGGTGAGAGGTTTCAGTGCCAGTACTTGCTCCAACAGGCAGAGAGAAAGGCTGATGTGTTGTGGGAGGAACAGAATGGGGAGGAACCCAAAATTAGTCTGCTTGGGCCAGGATGGAGTCCTGCTGCAGCAGGAAGCAAATGAACTGGAGGTACTCCTCTGGAGAGATGCAGATGGGAAGTTAGACTAATTTTCCCAAGTTGAGTTTGTTCACAAACTATGGACTGGAGCAGGGGCTCCATCAGATGCTGAGCATGCCCAAGACCAACAAAGAAATGCAGCAGAAGGTCAGAGAATAAATGCCAAGTATTCCCACTGTTGTAAGACCAAGCTCCAGGGAGCTCCAGGGCACACAGAATTACCTGGAACTGCAGCCTACTGATGGCTGAAATGCACGAGGGAATCAATGGCAGATGTTGAATCCTACTAACTGTGTAATTACTTATTAGTAAAGATTGATAGCTTGGGAAAAAAGGGAAGAAGTAGCTTCTGGAGGTGACAGGTCAAATGTATGTGGTACTTCTCCCTAATGTTCCCCGGCCTTTCTACATATTTGATAACCTTCTGTGGATTTCCCACATACATAGAAAAATGGAAGGGCACACAACTGTGGAGCTCATGGCATGAGGAATTGCCATGAGTGGGAGGAGTAGGATGTGAAGGTGACTAAGATGGTGAGATTTGAATACCTGAGAGCTTTAGTTGCCAGCAGCAAGTCAGGGGACATCATGTGCTGGCTGAGGGGATCCATCAGCTCTTTGATTGAGGGCCCTTGCAAGAGATACACCTCTTAGAAGGAGACGCTGTGCTGTGCTGGATGCACACACAGCCTGGCTATGTGGGTGAGGAAGTTCCAACACTAGACGGCACAGGGTGCACATCAACTTGTTTAGGCCTCAAAAGCCATCATTTGGTTCTCACCTCACTGCTTGGGAGGTGTGGGCCTGATTTGTAACAGCAATGTCCTGCTGGAAAGTCAGAGTGGAGCAGAAATGGAACCTCACTTGCCTGCTTTTTATTTCTTACACAAGCAGAGTAATGTGAGAATGATTCTGAGGGGGTGGAGTTGGGAATAAGGACTTCCAGCCCTCTAGTCTTTCAGTGTTGATAGGAATTAATGATTTTTGAATGTTTTAAGATTTGGTGTTAATTATTATTATCCTACTCCTATTTGATTGGTAATAAATTCGACTAGTTTTCCCAAGTTGAGTCTGTTTTGCCAGTGATGGTACCTGGTGAGTGATCTGTCCCTGTCCTTATCCCATCCCACAAACCTTTCCTTAAAGTCTCTCTCTCCTGTCCAGCTGAGTAGGGGAGTAATAAGAGCAGCTTTGGTGTACACTTAGCACCCAGACAGGGTCAGTCCACCACAGAGCTATAAATGCTCTTGTGATTAAAAGAAACTTTGCACCACAATTGAAAACCCTGATGTGCAGAAAAAAAAAAAAGAATTCTACCTGATATTTTTTAGTATTTGTTTGTAATGGCATAATGACCATCTGCTTCCCAGAAGCTGTAAAAAAGTTTTCTATGGGTGTGTTTTTATTGCAAAGAATGTCAATATGTTTTCTTTCCTGTTATCATGGCATTGGACTCTGTTATCTGTTACTACTGCAAACTGATTGGTTCCTAATAATAGAAAATAGGTCATAAATGAATGTCCTAATTTTTTTTCTGAATTGGGGACCAAGAAAGTGGAGCAGATTTAAAAATACTCATGAGGTTTATATCCTACAGAGAATGGTGGTGATGATCTTTTTTTGGGCCAAAGCTGCCTTAAAATGTTTGTGAGTATGTGAAATTTTTCACTGCTACTAATAAATGGCTGAAAATCTCTTTCACCTTATTTAACATAAGGAAATAAAGAGGTTTAGATTAAATATTAGAAAAAGGTTCTTCACTCAGAGGGTGATTGAGCACTGGAACAGGATCCCCAGGGAAGTGGTCAGAGCACCCAGCCTGACAGAGTTCAAGAAGTGTTTGAACAATGCCCTCAAGCACATGGTGTGATTCCTGTGCAGGGCAGGGAGTTGGACTTCAATGATCCTTGTGGGTCGCTTCCCACTCACCATGTTCTATGGTTCTGTGATTCAAAAAGTGGTCCAGCTTTTAGGCTGGATGTAAGGCTGTAATCACCAGGCTGTGCACAAGGTTTTGCTTGTTTCTCAGACATCAGGACCTAAAAGTCACACAGCAAAGTAGCAGCATCTGAAGCCCAGTCAAAGTGAAGTTTAGTCTATGAAGAAACACTAAATTGTTTGAGATTTTGCTGTCCCTCACTATTGACAGAATTGATGTGAAATAGCAGCCCACTGCTCACCAAGGGTTTGTTGAACATGATCATGTTATTTTAATAAAGTGGAAGTCTACTCTTTAGAAAATCAATAATGGTAATTGTCAAAGGGAAAGATGGTACTTACAAGAGCATGTAGTAACAAGACAAGAGGGAATAACTTCAGAATGAAAGAGGGCAGGTTTAGATCAGATAGTAGTAAAAAAATTTTTACTGTGTGGGTAATGAGGCAGTGGAACAGGTTGCTCAAAGAAGCTGTGCATGCCCCATCCTTGGAAGTGCTCAAGGCCCGGTTGAATGGAGCTCTGAGCAAGGTGGTCTAGTGGAAGGTGTTTCTGCCCACAGCAGGGGTCAGAACTGGATGATCTTCAAGGTCTCTTCCAACCCAGGCCATTTTATGATTCTATGATAAGTGGCCACTCCAGAATTTCAGGCTCTCCTCCTGTGCTGATGCAGAGGCAAAGAAGTAACAGACAACATGCAGCAGCTGAAGCCCAATCAAGGTATTTGTATACGGAGAAGCATCACTGTTTAGTAAAACAAGTATTTGTTTCCACCTTCCTTTGAAATTACAGAGCAGAGAAAACACTTCTGTTCTTCTCAGTGCCTGCAGGCACAGAGTGCAGTGGAGATGTCTGTGAAGAGCCAGGAGCTGCTGGGGTGCTGTTCTGTGTTGAAGTTCAGTGTGAGGACCTTGCTGCTTTGGTTCAGTCACTTTGAAAAGGAATCCTGGATGAATGGTGTCCTTTTCAGGATGTCCTTTTCCTGCCCATATTTCACAGGCAGGTTTTTCAGCCATTTGTGTTAGTCTGAAGCTGTTTTCTTGTTCTTTGGTTTCCGTCCAAGTATGATCTCTGAAAGCTCTTCACTGGCTTGCGTTTGTAGGCTGTGAAAGGCATGGCAGGTAGTGGGGAAAACAGGAAGTTTTGATGTAATTCCCAGAGGTGATGTGTGGGACTGAAACCAAAAACTGCTTTATGTTTGTTTTGGCCAACATAGCTGGAACCTAATGCTGCGGAGTTATTAATGTGCAGCAAAACATTCCAGTGGGTATGCACCCATGAACCTGTTGACTTCTTGTTGCTGTATTTAAAGAGATGCTAGAGAAAATAAAACCTAGTTTATCCAGTGAACTTTAACAGCACTGCATCTGTTCAGATGACGCAGTTTCTAAGAATACGCTTTTTTTAGAGCTCCTGTCACTTATCTGATCACTCCATGGGCCAGGACATAGAATCCTTCATGCAAATACAGTTTCCTACATTCCCTGCAACTCATTTATCTGACAGGAGGAAAAGGAAGAGTAACAACTCTATGAATTCATCCTCTTCAGCACACTGAAGACTTTTCTCCATGGAGTGCTTCCTGGAGTTACTTCCTGCAGTACAGCACAGGCTGCACTCTGGTGCGGTGGAATTTTGTGTATGTCCATTCGTCCATTTGGGGCCTCTCTTTCCAAATGCTTTTGTCTGCCTCACCTCCTCTGGACCTATACACTAATGTCTGGCTGTTGTTTTATACCAGAAAACAGGAATCAGTATCATGGATGTGTTCACTGCTCAGCTGTGTGGCCAGCACAAGGAAAACAAGATTAGGGAAAAAAAAGCACATTCGCTAACCTCAAAGGCAAAACTCACTCTGAAATCATCTGCAGAAGTTTTCTCCATCCCGAGAATTAGTGTCTGGACTGTGTTCGTGAAGCATGAGGAGACAGAGGTATAATCCTAAAGTTATTCTGATGCTGCTGTGATTTAGGGTCTGCCTAGAACTGCATAATACATTTCAGCAGTTTGCTCCTCTTGGAGAGTAGCAATGTCTTATGCCTGTACAATGGAATTTCTGTTGCTAAAACCTCATACTGGATTTTTAACAATTTTTTCAGCAATGATCACATGAAACTGTACCCATTACATGGAATAATTAGCACACATTCTGCTGCCCTCTCAAGCATTTAGAGCTGAGAGCCCAGCTAGAACCTGGCAGCCCAATTAAGATTGGCAGCAATGCATTATGGAAGAATGGATTTTCATTCTTTCTGTTCAAGAAATGACTGCACATGGCACTTAGTGCCATGGTTTAGTTAATATGGTGGTATTAGGTCAAAGCTTGGACTCAATGATCTTTGAAGTCTTTTCCAACCTCAGTGATTCTGTGATTCATGTTTCTTTCCCTCAGCTCTGTACTAATGTCCTGGGAAGGTGTGGGAGATAATTGATTTTTGGTAGGGGGTGGCTAGAAACTGGGGGAGGAGGGTGTTCTTTCATCTTCACTGTACTCTGCACAGTTATAAATAGTAATTTGTATGAACAGTTCAAACTAAAAAAAGATATGCCCTACCACAGCTTACCTTAAGGTTTTTGCCTGCTAATTGAAATTTGTCTTCCACTTAACTGCCTTTCAAAGTCATTAGCATTGTTCAGCTGGGGAAATAGCTAAATTGTAACTGAGACTGGTGGACATAAGAGACAAATATAAAAAGCAATCAAGCTCTTTTCAGTAACTGAATATCCCAGGCATGCAGCAAAGTTTAAATGTGTGCTGGGCTATCCAATGCTGGCTGATGAAAATGTCTAATATTACACTGATTACTGAGGTAAAGGGCAGCAGGACTTACGATGTTCTATGTAAACAAGCAGGATATTATCAAGAATAAGCAGGACTGTGGCAAAATATATTGTTATCGCAGTTCATGTAGCCATGCCAAAGGCATCTTAAAACTAACAGCTTGACAACTTTCTGAGCTTCTCAGGTAGATGTTGCAGCATACATCGGTTTCTGCACTGCCACAGCTGTCCTGCCAACAGCATGCAAGTGTCTAGTTTAAAACCAACTCTATCCCATGAGATATTAATTTGAGCCATGGGACTCAAACTTGGAGTACAAATGCAGTGCAAGTTTCCCCAGACAACTATAGTGACCCACTAAAGCTTCAAAACTAGCTTAGATATCAGGGCAGAAAGAGATTCTAGCCCATACACATGTTTGTGGGCACTCTTCCTGCTCCCACCAAAAGTGGGAGCTCCATACCAGATTGACTAAGTCTTCCCTTCTTAGCATTGCGATGTATCTCTAAGAAGGAAGGGCCCCATGATGTACCTTGCCAAAGTCACAGAATGTCACAGCCACTTCTGGACTGGCAGGATGCAATGCTGATATGCCTCATCCATTATTCCTATCACGACCCTGGTCCTGTGTTGGTCCCTCATGACAGTGAGACCAATCTTCCTTTGTGTGGATGCTTAGAGAATCCAGTCTGAGAGTGGCCCTGGGCTGCAGCACTTCTGAGTGTCTCCAGTGCCACTCTTTCTGCTCTTCCAGCCCAGTGGGTCTAGTGTTGGAGCACATGTCATTTCTAAAACTCATAAAATACTTGTTTGTGGATGTGCAGATAGCATATTCCTAGCTTCTGACAAGGATAACTACTTTTCAACATTTTACCAGGAAATCCCCTAAACTGCTGCGGAGACTGTAGTACGAGGACTTCCGTTTGCTTACAAAAAGATGAGAGTAGGGGCTGGTGGTGTAGAAGTTACTATTTTTGCTCCAAGACAGGAAACTAAGCTTTCCTTGTAGTCTGATTCCATCCAGCTGAGCTTGCTGCTGCCCGCATCTTATCACAGGATTGTCTGAATAACCTCAATTCTTGTCCTGGTTAGAGATTTCCTCATAGTTCTGTCACTGGTTACAAGCCAGGGCGTAGCCACAGGGGAAGCCCTGGTGGAGACAGACTGCAGACAGCTGCTGGCATGTTACACACAGGCACATCTAGCCATGCTCCGAGACCATTAGCTAGTGCTGCTGCCTCAGCTCCCCACAATGGATGTGAACAGCAGCAGTCATTTGCATCACTGGCATATGGCTTCTTGTGGTGGCTTGAGTCCCCTCATCTCCTTTCTTTCCTTTTTGCTCATATTCTCTGTTTGTTCACATTTTTTTACTTGTTTCAGGTAGGCCAGCACAGTAATGGTCTGCATAAAAGAATTTTCAGACTGCAAGCTTCCCAAATGAGACAGCTGTTAATGATACATCCTCCTAAAAATGCATTCTTAAATCCATACACTCTGAGACATTCAACCAAATGCTGGAAAAGTTTGCTTCAACATGTTTCAGTGAGACCCACCTGGGACTTCTCTAAATGTATGGGGCTTTAAAACACTCAGCTCAGTTTTATGCATTTTACCTGTAGATCTGGCACTATTATAGCATCTTTTCTCCCCTCCAACACTTTTTTCCTATGCTTAGGATAAGAGCTGACAACAAATTGAACTTGGCTGATGAGTTGTGGGAGAGAATGATGGAGCAGAATGGGAGTAATTTTAGGGGGTCCAGTTGATCTACAGTACATGCCTTGAATAATCTGAGTTTATGGATGCTTCCAATGTACCTCTTCTTGCTCTGTCCCACTAAACCAAACAAAATGCAGCTTCTTAATGTAATTACCAATATGTGGTTGAGTCATTAAAGGAGTAAAGCTGCAATATACTTTGCATCATTTGCATTTTTTCATCCAAGGAACAAAGTATAATTATACAACCTCATTTATAAAACCTGCTTATCCCTACACAGGAAAAAAAAACCAACCAAACCTTTTCATTTCAGTGGATTGCAATAAATAATACTCGGAAATTAATTTTTAAACTGTACACCAAATTCAGCTCCCATGTAAATATACATTACTTCTTCCAAGATACCAGAGCATGGATTTACCTAGAAGTAAATCCTGTCTCTATATGGCTGAATTTGTCCAGAGGCTTCTGCAGCATCACTCAGGTTATGCAGAGCCTTTGGAGATCACACCAGTGAAGTGTGAGCAGCAGCAACCAACTCTGTGCTCCCGTTTTACACAGCCACAAAAAGCAGCAGGGGAAGCAAAGATGACAAATCACACTTGCTGTCACTTCAGTGAAAAGATTAGTATTAATGGATTAGGAATCCAATTAGCCACTCCTCTTCTTTTAGCAAAAGCTGGCATGTCAAAGGTTGCTGTCTCTCCAGAGAATAGTGGAGTGCAGATGGCTGAAAATCCTGACATGCTTTGATGCAAAATAAAATTTTGGCCCCATCGTTTTGTTTCCAACTTTGGACCTCCTGAGGAAAGCAACCCTGTCACTGGCTGGCTGGGCTCCTCCACACAGCCACTTCCATCTGTAGCCATCTTTCCACGCTAATCGAACAGATTTCTTATCCAGATTGGTATCTGTTTGCCAGACAGTGTTACAGGGCTGTCAACAAATGGACTGCCAATCAGTTTTATATTTGTTTAAATGAAGTTTCATCTCTTATCGTTCACACATCTTCAGTGATGCTCAAGGTCAACAGTGAGAGGATTTTTTAAAAGGAAAAAAAAGTGGTTCTTTTCCACATTCTGTCTACTTGTAGGAATTCATTGTTTTATTTTTTTTCAGATGCAATTTAATGCTGGACTACTTTCAATACTGTATCCCTTACATAGCAGTATTTCCTATTCATCTTCTTCTGAGAATTCCCTTGTACCCTTTAATGAGGAGTTCAGAAGGCTTTGTATTTTGTTAAGTACGTGCTAGACCAATAATGACCACAAAATTTGCAGAATTCCTAGATATTAATCTGGCCTCTGCTGGGCTTTGCAGTGGTTGCAGAGGGATTTGTCAGAGAAAATTAGTGCTTTAGTCTGTCACACAGAGTGCCTCTGGCGTCTTGGTACTCCGGAAGACAATGGACATTTCTCCCCCATTGTAGATCAAGTGCCATTCCACAAAATGTGAAGTTCATTGCAGGTCCAGGGTCTTAAGGGTGGCCAGCAATGATATTTGGTTGGTGGTGAGCGGGAAAAAGGTTTCTTTCTCCTTCTCTCTTTTTCTCCCTCTTGCTTATATTGCCCAGATACTGCAGAAGACTTTGCAGAGTATCTACCTTGATTTGTCAGCTGTTGCCAAAGCACTTTGAATCATGGCTTGTGGGAACATTGCTGGTACAGTGGGGTATAGGAAGGAATCTAGAGAAATCTAGATGGGTCCTTTTTGATCCATCCCTCTACAGAGAATGAAAGTTGTGGAGGCATTCTCCAGGAGTTCAGACGAGAATTAGTTAGCATGTCACAATAGCATTTCATAGGCAAAAAACCATCCCAAACTTGCCGTGGAAGACCACCAAGTACTTAATGTTACTTTAGCCTTGGATCCAGGTATGAAACAGGGTCTCTAGCATGGTCCTTGACGGCTGCCAGCTGACACCAGGCTCACCAAAGAGATCAGCTTTCAGACTCTCTGACTGATCTTTTTTGCATACAACTGAAGAAAGGCACTGTTAGAGGGTGCTGTTCTTGGGAGCAGCTACAGTGCCTTATTCTCTTTCCGTTTTCTCAGTCTCTGAAGAAGATAAAGCACTGAAAACTGAATCTCCTGAATGTTTCATTTGTTCTGATCTTTGTTCAACTGTATTATGAGAGGTGTAAGAATTACTTAGGTCTGACCAGTCTGTTTCCTATACCTGAGATTAATACTGACATAGACTTCTGTGGAGCCAGATGCAGACTGTGGTTGGTCTCCCTCAAAATACAGTAATCTAATGTCATTAAAAAGAGAGCTATTATTTTAATTAAAATGGGATCAGTTTTCTAAATACCAGGCATCCATGTACTCCACAAAGTTCTATGACAATGGAAATGCTACAGAGAAGAATGGATCCACACAAGCTGTGCTGCCTAAAGCTTCCTAGGCCCCAGTTATCAGTATCCAGAGACCTAGCAATGCCTTCTTCCTGATGATCATGACCAAAGACCAAAGATTTGTAAAACTGGTAGAAAAATAAATCTTTAGTTGATTGCTGGGGTTAAATTGTGACAGCAGTGCTTGTAAACATGGAAAGAGGCCCTCCAAGGCAATTAAAAATGAAAAGTAATAAACAAAATAATTTAGGATGTAAGGTAATATTTTACATAGTTTTTTATTTGATTGTTTTGGTTAAATAACCTGTGCTGTAAATTTAACAAATTCTGTATTGAACAGCCAGTATTTCCTTCTTATAGTCTGTAAAATTGATATAATTATATATTCTTGTAATTATAATTCAATATCTGTTAGCTTGTTACTCTGTCTTTGGACAACCCAGACAAGAATTAATAATGTCTATTTAAAACCTAATTTAATTTTCGGTGATTAAAAAATAATTAACACCAGTTCAGGCAATCTGCACAATCACGTTTCTTGCCATCACTTTAGTTTTCTTGGAACTGAGAAAAATAACAGCTTTTTAAATTAAACAAAACAAATGTTGCTTTGGTCTTTCCAGGCTGTTCATGGAAAATCCCACTATCTGCACGTCTGTAATTAGTTGCGATAGTTTCAGCGAAATCCCTCACTTTATATGGAAGTGGAAATGGATCACAGACCTTGAGCTGCAGGAGGAAGTGGGAAGGAGGCTGCTGGGAATCTTTGCTGGGTCTGGCCCTGCAGGTGTTCTGCCCATGCTCTGCACTGGGGTCATGAGCTCCTCCTGGGCACAGCCTGGCACCTGCAGGGCTTGGATACAGAAGTTCAAAATTCACATTTCAGCCCTTTTTTACAAGCAGAGGATTTGGCTTCCGGTTTTTGGTTCCTTTCTTGTCTGGCTCCAATGTTTCCTACTTTCAAATATGCATGTTATGATGACCACTTTCCTTCCTTCCTTCCTTCCTTCCTTCCTTCCTTCCTTCCTTCCTTCCTTCCTTCCTTCCTTCCTTCCTTCCTTCCTTCGGTTAAGCCACTCCACTGCCTCACACATCAGCCCGATTTACTGCAAAAGCTAAATTCTGATTTGAAGTATGTCTGATTCCAGCAAGTTTAATGTGTTTCTCGTCTGTATGTGAGGAGAGTTCTGTGGCTGTCCCAGCAGCCTCCTACCCTGAAATCCCTGGGACAGCAGACAATGTCCTGCAGAGCCCTTTCACACCAGAGTAACAACATAGACCTTGACAGCTGAACTGGGCAATTGCTACCAGAGCCTCCAGAGAGAATTCTCTTTCTCATTCTGTGCCCTATAAATGTAACTCTTTTCAGTAGCACAGAGTTGGTACATTTTAAGCAGCTGATACACTTTCTAAAGGAGTCAGCGCTAATAATTGCTCTGCAGGCAAATACCTTTGGTAATAAATCTTTCCATTCATGTGCTCTAGGAAACAGAGAAGGAAAGGAACCAGCAGACCTGATTTCTGTCACACTTGGTTTCATCACTGCCCTGCTAAATCATCTCTGGTAAGTTGTTTCACAGTCCTTTTCTGATCAAAGTTTTGTTAGTGTAGAATAAGAATTCCCAAATGGCACCATTTCACTTATAATACTGCTAGTTAAATTGTTTACAGAGGAAGTCCTCAGACTCAGTGGATTCATTAAGCAATGAATGTGGCCTTTACAGATGTTAGGTATGAGCTTTTTGTCATCTGGCCGTTAAACCAGATGATGAAAGGAGTTCACCAATGTGTGACTCTCTGTAGAGGGAACTTGCATTTCAGTTTGATGGCCATACATAGAAATAATGGCCATTCATTACATACAAATGGGTATGTTTGGAAATGTCAAGTGAATATATTTGATGTGGTTTAACCCCTGCCAGCAACTAAAGCTCACAAATCTCCAGAGGGATGGGAGAGGGAATCAGAGGAGTAAAAGTGAGAACACCCATGGGTTGAGATAAAGTTTAATAGATAAAACAAAAGCCATGCACACACAAGCAAAGCAAAACAAGGAATTCATTCACCACTTCCCATGGGCAGGAAAGTGTTCAGACATCCCCAGGAAAGCAGGGCCCCATCGTGTGTAATGGTTACTTGGGAAGACAAACACCATCACTCTGAATGTGTCTCCTGCCCCTTCTTTCTTCTTTCCTTTTTTTTTGATGTGCTGGCCATGATGCCATATTGTATGGAATAACCCTTTGGTCATCTGGGGTCAGCTGTCCCAGCTGTGTCCCCTCCCCATTGCTTGTCCACTCCCAGCCTACTCACTGGTGGAGTGAGAGACAGGAAGGTCTTGATTCTGTGTAAGCCCTGCCCAGCAGCAATGAAAACATCCCTCTGTCATCAACACTGATTCTAGCACAAATCCAAAACACAGCCTCATACTAGCTACCATGAAAAAAACTAACGCTACCCCAGCCAAAACTATCACACTCTCCATACCCTTATTCCATACCATTTACATCATGGTCAGATCCCACATTATCCAATACAAATTAACCACCATGCCCCTTCCCATCCTTTGGTATAACACACAGATATCACTGCTTTAGTTTATAGACCACCTCTGTCAAATGCACGTAAAGTGTCCACAAATGTTCATTGAGTTTATTTAGTCCATGGATTTGGGCTCCCGCTTGGGATGGGAGAGGCAGTATGGGGTTTGTTGTGTGGAGTCACTGGGCACCAAAGCCAGCTTGGGCTGGGTCACCGCTGCTCTTTTCCTGCTTCTTGTAAGGCTTCTCCTGCATTGGAGAAGGTCCTTCAGGTTGATTTTGGTACAGTAATTCCTAAAACAACAATTTGAAGGTGTATCCATTACAAGCTCCATTCCTAGTCCCCTTGGACAACGTTATAGGGCTTAACATTGCAGTGAACACTGACTAGTAAACCACAAAAGTAAATGTCCAATAGTTAAAAGTAGTTAATTTTCCTGTCTTTTTGTGTCTATAATTAGGTTTTGAGGACTTTATTGCCCTTGGGCAGAGTGCCTGTCTCTAGCAGTTGCACACAGAATCATTTAGGTTGGAAAGGACCTTTAAGATCATGGAGTCCAACCATTAACTAAGACTGACTCCAGCATGCACATTTCTTACTGTTCCCACATCCTGCACTTTCTACTTTCTTTTTATGGCCCATTGCTTAGCAATTGATTTTACTTCACACAGTGAATTCTCCATAAATAAAAGGTTGGGAATAACACTTCAACATAAACAGTCAGTTATTGTGATTCTCTATTTATTCACTCAATCAATAACTTACAGTTGATACAAAATTCATTGACAGGAAGTTCCTGCACTCCCAACCTGAATCATTTCCCAGCAGTTGCAAAACGACCCTACAGCCACATGCTAGCAGTGGGAGTTACCAGTGGTTGCCACAGCCCCCTGTGTTTCTTTCTTTCTGAATTACTTCTACCTGGAAATATCAACTGGCAGGTCTGAAATGAATTGGCCTGGATAGGTGCTCCTGCACCCATTTATACTGATACAAGGGAAATCATGATTTCAAAAGTCAGTCTCTTACTTGGGCAAAACTGCCACAGTAGACAATAGGGGCATACCCTATGCTGGGGTGTTGGCAGAGAGAAGCTGCTTCAGGCTGCAGCAAGATTGTTTTTTAGGTTAATTGCTTCATCTCTGCCACTGCAGGATCACACATAGTAATTGATGCTATCGTTTTGTGTTGGTTATTAGTACTAAAACCTTTTGCCACTTTAATAACTTTCACTTAATTTGAAGCATACTTTATGAATTTGAAATGCAAAGTGTAGCTTTAAAAAAACAGAAATTACTGTCACTGGGATTTAGTGGATGAGGGAAGCAAGCTATTGATGCCAAAATTTCAGTGATCTGTTCCTTGGTGTGATCACTTGTTAATACTCAAAGTACCTCACTTGGTTTTGAAGCAATATTGTCCAATGCTAAGCAGAATCTCAGGGAACAATGATAAAGAGAATGTGACTGAAAAATTGGATGAAAGATAACAACAGAAACATCATAACAGTTTATAAGCATATGACTTTGGGGAGGAAATTTTATCTGATACTGCTAATTTTAAAAAAGGTATCTGAATGCCTGATTCTGCAAAAGCCATATAACCCTTCAACAGAGAGGAGAAATACAGAATATGCCTGAATTTAGAAATACAAAATGTATTTTTTAATGTTTGAAATAAATTGTAGTGTTGAGATTCTCTATGCCTGTAAATATTTTTGCAATGTCTCTTTGGAGACCTAAGTTCTGAAAAAAGCAGTGGGTTGAGAGAAAGACTGGGTTTAATTAGAGGCTAAGCTTTTCACATTAAATTCACATTTCACATTAAATTCTGCATTTCCTAGAAAGAAGATTTAAGTATATGGTAATAGATCCTACATACATTTTCATTGGATGTCCTACCATAAAAAAATTCCAGCACCTAAATATGTCTTACAGGTAATGTTTTGTCATCAGCTGAAGTGGATATGCATAGTAAACAATTTTGGTGTCCATGTCTGATGTTAATGCATCAATTCAATGCCATTTCATAAGTCCTTAAGGAGATCCATATGCAAAAAAGCTTACAGATATGAATAAGAGAGTGCTGTTTAATATACGTGTCTTGTCTGAATCATTACTCTATAATTTTAGGTTCTCCCACTAAAAGGGAGTTTGCTCTACTGAATCAATTATTATAGGAAAAAACACAAGTATGGGCTGCCAAACTTGTAAAATCAATTTGGTACCTGAATTTTCAATGAGTTTTCACCAATTGGCTATTACAACCAAATATGTCTTTCATGTGGAGTTATACTCAAAAGAAACCTGGGGAATACTGTGGCTTGCACTGGTTTCTGTAAATTGCGAGAGAATAGGACCAAATTAACAATTTTTTCATCACAGACAATATGGAGTAGGATCAATGGTTCATTTTCTTTCGTGTGGTCTCCACAGTTCTCAAGAAATTTAGAAAAGCAGAGAAACTTACATTGTCAATGAAAACAATGCGATTATCAAAGTCTGCAAAGAGCAAAATCACAGAAGTGCGGCCTTACCTGACAACTTTCTGAATAAAGACATGGTTTAAATCAATGGAATTTGAACTTGTGCTTAGACTAAAAAAGGTCAAGATAAACAGATATGGAACTGGCAAAGTGAAATAACAGAAATATAAAAATCTAACATTCCACATTTTGTGTTCTTGCTGAGGTCAACAAAAGCAGTGGGATTTATTGGGATTTGTTTTCTTTGTATTGTACACATTTTTGCATCACACTTTCAGTGTGGCCACATTTCTAAAAGTCACTGTAATTTTTTAAACATTCCTTTACAATGGTCTGAATTATTTTAGCGAGACAAGCCTTTCTGCTTTTTTTTTTTTTTCCTCTAAGATGCACTATGGGGATTCCTGCTGAATGAGTGATTATTTCCAGCTGTGTTAATAAATTTTCCGAAAAGATGACAAGGAATTGTTTGGATGTTGTCTTTTAACTGTTCAAAAATCAATTTTGAATTTGTAAAGGAGGTGTCTTTTATTGATTGCAAAGAACTAGCAATTATACTGTGGGAAACAAATCTTTATGAGGAATGGAGGAGGAGCAGCCCTGAAACATTTCTGTGATTCATATCTTCTGCAGAAGTTTTTCCTTAAGAAGGGCACTTCAAATGAAAATCCTTCCTTTTTAAAAAAGTGCAGGACTTGATGTCATGTTTGGTTTTAAACTTATCCTCGTCTCTTCCCCCACAGTGAAGCCACATGGTTTGAATTAAAGAAACAAAATAAGAAGCAATAACTGTATTTTCAAAATGTTGCTCAGGAATGTGCCCATTAATGAGAATAGCTAATGTAAAGAAAGAGCTTCACATAACAAAAAGGTTGAACTCTAAAACAATTCCTTGTCCATTCAAAAAATAAACTCGCGCAAGCATCTATTTACTAGAGATGGTACTAGCAGCTCTAGAGAACCAAGATTTTAATATGAATTCCTGTGGTTTGGTTTTGTTTCAGGCAGTGTTTATCAAAACAGACTGTTTAGAGTAATTATTTAGTCCACAGATATCTGTTTCTGCATCCAGTGAATCTCTACAGTCTCCACTTTCAGATGTAAATTATAGACCTGAATTACAGATCTGGTTTAGCTGATCTGATCATTCTGAGAATGGCTAGTATTTGTTCCAAAGGAAAATTTGTTCCAAAGAATTTGTTCCATTTGTTCCAGTTTTATTTGCAGTAATCTTCATTTGGGCGAGGACAACAAGGTATCTCACCAAGTGAAAAGAGCTGTATAAATACAGTGGAGGGATTCACAGGCAGGAAATGTCTTAATATTATCCAAATGCAATCAGTGGTAGCAAGAACAATATTTATCTTAACAATAATTATCTGAATAATTGTCTGGATCCCAAGAGAAAGTGGCAGTGTGTAAACGCTATTAATCCCATGAGGGATATATCTCCTAGCAAGGAAACATTTTTCAGTGTTTCATTTAGCCTCAAGAATATTGCATCAGAAAAACAAAGACTTGGGTATCAGAGTTAAAAATTTATATCTTTGAAACCCCTGCAGTACTTCTGTAGAGCACAAATGGGAGTTTCTCTGTGCCAATTTTCCAGCAGTGAAGTTCCCTCAGGAGTTAAGTGTATGTTTTGTGTACAGTCTGTTGCTACCTAGTGCACGTAGCTAAGCTACACTGAGATCTCTATTTGAAGCAAATATCTACTGAACTCAGTGGTAAGACCAGGTACATTTGGTATTCAATGAATCTGGTTCAATGTATGAGATAATTCACCCTTTAAACAATAGCTCAAACACCTGTGTAAGTTCAAGTTCATTTTCTGTTCCTGAGTTTTTGAACTCACCTCTATTATGAATGCTTAAATTAGCTGCATAATGCTATAGGAAGTAGCTTTAACCTTTTCATTGCAAAATGGGACAGCTTTATGAAGTAATTAGAGAAAGGCAATAACTTTATGACTAGACTACTTGTCTAGATTGGGGGAGGAAAAGAAGACTTGGGTTCCTCCATCTACTCTTGTGAATCCTTAAATATCCAAACAATAAATGGGTTTTCCCAAACCCAGGTGAATGCTTAAACATCAAGGGCAGGAAGAGACACGGTGCAAATGTGTAAATATTCAGTGCAAAGAGCAACACTTTCAACACAAGGAATCAAGAGGACCCCATCCCATGCTGAGGCCAAAGCTGGTACCTCTTCTGCATCTGTGTTGGCATCTCTTTCCTGTGAACTGAACTGCTTGTAACAGTTCAGGTGCCTCTTTCCTTCAGTTGTTGTGGGTTTCATGCAGGGATTAGGTCTCTGAAGTTAAATAGAAAGAGAGAAATTTAAAAGCCAGGATTATTTTGGGAAGCTGGTTGCAGCTGGATCCCCTCTCAGACTGCAGGTCAGTTACATCTGTGCAGTACAGCTCAAAATAACTGGTAATCCTTGGCCAGAGTGATGGGCTCAGAGAGAGGACAGGACAGCTGGATGAACACCTCCAGAGGAGTAAGAAATGTTAAACTAACAAAAGAGAAATAATGGCTGTACCTGAAAAAGCTGGGGAGCAAGGAGAGAAGGGAGAGAGAAATCACCAAGGGTTGCACTATACAGTCCATACTGAAGGGGGAGAATACGAGGAGAAAGGGAAACAATCAAAACATTAAAAGGCCTTTGTTTTTAATTTTTTTAAAAATTTGTGTATTTACTTCCTAGATGTCTGCTTAGGAAAAGGATGTCAGGCAGTCAAACTTTTTAGCAGGGCCTGTTGCAATAGGACAAGGGGGAATGGTTTTAAACTGGAAAAGGATAGATTTGGATTAGAGATAAGGAATGAATTTTTTATGGTGAAACACTGGCATGGGTTACTTCGAGAGGTTATGGATGCACTATCCCTGGAAATATTCAAGGTCAGCTTGGACAGAGCTCTGAGCAACCTGGTCTAGTGGAAGATGTCCCTGCTCACTTCAGGGGGGTTGGAGTACATGACTTTTAAAGGTGCATTCCAACCAAAACCTTTGTGTGGTTCTAGGAAAAAGAGAGAAGTGAGGAAGCTGGAAAGTGGAGAGTCACTTGAAAAGGAAAGAGAGGGTTAAGGCAATAAGAAGAACCCAGAGGGGAAATGGAAGATGAAACTCAAGGACAAAAGGACCTTTAGTTCTGGATCAATTACAGAGGTGTCTGACTTGTCAGGGGCCACCCTTTTCACTTCAGTCAGCGAGTAATATCCACCATTCTTGTCAAATCATCTGCTACAGTTCTCTGCTGATAACGTGATAGTGGAGGGGGAAGGGAGGGGGAAAATGCTATTTTTTGTCTGTGTTTGCAGGTTGTTCAAAAAGTGACAAAATTACCTAGGGTGTCAAATAACCCTCACAGCAGGTGTGCTCGGTGAAGGCAGGGGTTCTACAGAAGTTCAAGCCATGTTTTTCCAGACACTGCAGCTCAGACTGCCTGCAGATGCAGCAAGGCACAACTGTGTTTAATGGGAAAAATGCAAAGAAACCAGATGGATTTCACTGAAGCTAGGTAAAACTTCTCCTTCCATGCCCTTCAGCTTGTGCTGTGCAAGACTGCATTGCTAACTTGCTGGTACAGATGTTTCCTTTCACATGTGCGTCTCCAGTGATTTTTGGTCTGACATGGAGCTGTGTAAGCAGGACCTCCTGGGGTCTATGTCATGGAGCTGACTCCGCTTGCAAAAAAACACTTTTCCCTGTTCTCCAACTCTGCAGAGTCAGATGGAATTCCCAGAGGAATTCTGTGACTTTCTTGACTCGTGCCCAGAAACACAGGTTCTGTAGGTTAGGTCTGCCCTTCAGCAGTCCTGTACAACAGCTCTTTTCTGTAATTCTGCCATCTTTTCCAACCACACCACCTCTGCAAGATTTTTTCACCTGTTCTTGCAGTTATAGCTTAGTAGTCAACATTTCAACCACTTGCATGAATATTTTGTTGCTCTGCTGCTAATCTCTGCCTTATCTAACCATTCAGTGGGTACTAAACTGACCCTGGTATAAACCCTGGTGAGGCAATCCAGTTATCAAAGACACACCACATGCTTCCAGTATCTGATGTTATCAGAGCTTTTCCATGAGTTCCCAGTCTTACATGCATATTTCTGTGAGCTGAATATTAGTGGCAGCTTTCTGCATCTGTCATATGCTAATTCAGAAACAAAAAACAGATTGTAGTTCATGTCTAAAGGGCTGTGGGACACTGGCAAGGATTCAGTGAGCTGTCTGCCCTACTGTGAAACCCTGTTGTAAAAAGGTAGGAGCAGGGTCCCAAATTCACTTATGGACGAAGTTCTGCCTCAGCAGAGAATGAAAGGGCACGTGAAGATGTCTTTGGTCCTATTCAACCCATGAGTGTGCACATCTCTACCACACTGCAGCAAAAGGCAGGGCAAGAGACGTCCAAGTTCATCCCCATGTGACAAAGAGGAACTAAAGGTCAGTATTGCCTTTAATAGAGATAGTAAACACCTGTCCAAATAAAATCAGTGTCAAATTGTAGCAGGCCTAGGATGCTTTTCTTCTGTAGGTCTTAGAATGCTTCACAGAGGTAAGCATTGCAATTCTGAGCACAGAGCTCTGAGTAAAAAAGCCTCTCACAGACATATTTCATGTAGATCTTTGTTAAAGTCACTTTTCTCCACATGGCGTCAGTTTAAGATTTACATGCAGAGTACAAGAAGAAGGGGAGGCGGCTGCCTCTTGTTGTTACCAATCCAGAGCTGACTGCCTCTGCACTTTGCAGTGTGTGGTTTGAGCTGCAGTCGTGCAGCTCTCCCGTAATCACCACAATTTCCTGTTGCACTCATTTGAAAAGACAATGTTCCTGAGGAAGTTATGAAGACGGCAAGTAAGTTGCTGCCCTAATTTCTTGGTTAAGAGTGCTTTCTTAATTATGCTGGTTAGAGCTTATTTACGGTGCTTCTCAAACATTTGGAGGGATGAAAAGGCTTGTGCTTCCAGAGAACATATGGCAAAACTGTGTATTCTGCTGTCCCCTCAGCTTGTTGCTCAGAAACAGCTGCCGAAGATTCAAGGCAGCTCTTTTTTTACTGGTGCTGAAACTCTGAGGGAAGTAACTTAAATATTGAGTTGCAAGATGCTGCTGCAGCTGGGATGTCAGATAAGAAAATGTGACTATTAGTAAATCTCGTGGCATCACTGTATGACTGTAAATGTTTCCTAAAGGCAGTAACTGCAAAAGCAATTTCACGTGTTCAAGCCACCACTATTTTTTAAAATGACTGAATTATTTATGCCTTCAGATGGACTCTCCCCACGGTTGTGAAGTGTGGGCTAGAGAGCTCCCTGGCAGCTCACAACACAGGGTTCTCAATAGGAAGGACGTCTGTACCTTTCTGCTGACAGCCATGGCTTCCTGCCTTTGTCTGGGGAGATGCAGCGGAGGGAAGCAGCAAGTTTGCTGTCTGCCTGAGGAGCAGATAACCTGCACAACTTGCAGCAGGGATCAGGGACTGCTTTGGCTTTGCCTGCACTCTCTGTCACGACAGCAGTTGCCTTGCTGGTTGTGGCTCCCATGTGTACAGAGGGCTGGACACAGCTCTCCAGTAAGGGGATTATCCAGAGAGAGTATTAGGTGCTATCCCTTTTTTCTGGGCACACAGGAAATGTTGTGGGAAAGGCTGAGTTGCTAGGCAGTTGTTTTGCTGGTAATGTGGGAACTAAGCCAGCGCAGAGCAAGCCACAGAGGGGCTGTTCTTCTCAGGCCGTGCAAGAGCAGAGCCTCAGCGTGTTCCTTGCACTCTGAGTTTTCCTCTGTGACTGAAAGTCTGGGAGCCCTTGATGCTGCGTACCACCACTTTTAAAACTGATAAATCAGTTGTGGCACTCTTCTTTCCCCTCACCCAAAAAGTCTTAATTTCTTTAACGTGTCTCTGATCAGTATTTAAGTTCCAGTTTACTCAAGCGAATCTTCTCTTGTTACTTCTAGAAAAAGTGAGATTTAGAAAAGGAAAGAAAGCCATTAACTTAAAAAGTGGCAAATGCAAAAAAAAAAAAAAAAAAAGAAGAGAGTAAAAATTCTTATGATTTAGTGTGTGGAATGAATAATAGAGAAAATAAATTCTTCAACTGTATGCTCATCAGACACTTCAGGGTTTCTTTCAGCCTCACTTTAAGGATTCATTCTGCTTAAGGTTAAGTAAAATACTCTCCTATTCACTGACACTAATTTAAATCATGAAGTGACACGTGAAGGCCCAAGACAAGCCCTGTAGTTTATGTGAAGAATTGTAAGATCCAGAGACTTATAATGGTAGCCTTACTAAGAGGGACTAATTTCCATTTCTGAGATGAGGAAGAGAGAAATGTACAGCCCTTGGGTATCACACTGTATTTCAGTCAACTGGGAGAGTTAAGTACTTCAGCTGCAGTATTAGGAATGCAATGCCAGACAGTGGGAAGCCAGAGAGCTGGTCTCCAGGAGAGCCATGGACACTATAGGGACACTGGTATTTTTCATTGCCACTGTTCATTTTGTCTGCCCTATATCCTGTGAATCTCCGAAAGGCTTCGTGTCAGACAAACTACCATTAGATTTGGGGCTCATGAGCATCCCCACTGACAGAGCCAGCAGAGCCTCAGGGTCAGACAAGTGTGGAGAACAGGATCCTGCACTCTGAGTCACCTTCCTGCTGCCTGGTGGCAAATTTTATTTTAAAGGATTATTGTAGCTTAGTGTTGGTGGTGCCAGCCCAAATCTCTGTCGGTGCCAAGCCTGGCAGTGGTGTGAATGGTTTGCCATGAATGCTCAGGAGGAGGATGAGTTTCATGCAAAAGGGAGCTCTCATTCCTGCTGCCTTTAATGCACGAGCTCTTTGGCGGCCTGAGAAACCAGAAGCTGGGTGTCATCTTTCACCATTACTATATGCAACTTCCTTCGTTTGCTTTGATGTGCTTCAGTCAATACTTCCTAAGCAGTGGCTAAGAACATTATGGCATCTTTTCGGCTCATATTTGTTAGTTTCAATTTTTGCTGGCATAGTAGCTGAATATAAAACCTTGTCTTCTTTATGCAAGAATTCAATTTCTTTCTTACTGCACTTCATAAATAAGTCAATGTACGGAATTGTATTACAGAAGCCCTACTAAATAATAAATAATGCATTTAGTTTGCCACATGATTCTGTGCTTGTCTCTTTGCCCAGTGCTCCTCTAATTCACAAAATGGGTTTTGTATCATAGTGTATGTAAGCTAAGATTAGATTCTTTGCTGTACCTTTCATAAAACTCATGCCTACTCTGAACTAGATGTTTCCGCTAAAAGTTTATACAGAGCAAAAAACTTTATTTATTTTACAGAGTCTCTCTGAAGTTTTAGTTCTGTGATGTTTTCAGTTTATTTTTTTTGCTATGAGCTAGTGAAGTTTGGAGTTGGTAAGCCCCCTTACTCTGTCACATACAGATTCTGTTTTGAAAGAACTTGTGAAGGTGCTAGAGGAGCTGAGTTTAGCTGTTCTGTGTCTGCTGTTGACCTCACCTATACCAAATCTGTTCATACTCTCTATGTTCTTCAGGAGACCAAATGGCTCTGCTGCAAGGGCAGGTGTCTACAGAGCAGTTTGAGAGAAATGTTTGTGTACCAAGGGCTGTTTGAACTACCCAGGTGCTGAGAGCTTGCAGGGGTAACTGCAGCCAAAACCAAAACTCAGTAAATAAGTGATTGTTTCTCTTCAAAAGCTTCTGCTCCATCATCTACACATGCATTATTATGCTCAAGCCAAATAGAAAATTGACCTGAAAAAATCCACCTGGTACTGACAGAATCATGAGTGATTCTTCCCTAAAACTCACTTGCCTCTTATTTATCTCAGTGGCAAAGGTTCCAGCAAATCTCCTGTTCCTGCATAGCAGCATAAGCAGTGAAGGGAAATCAAGGTATTAGCAGAACATGGCAGAGATACCTATAACAAAACTGGACTGTGAGAAGATGGTGAGCCACCAGCTTTTGGCACAAGGCAAGAACAAAATGCAGAGGAATATCTGCAGGTCCTTAAAAAGCTCTGCCTTAACTGTGCTATGAAAATGCTTAGGGTACCCTTGGATAGCAGAAGATATCCTGGCCTGTGAAAAGGCAGAGGCAGGGAACACTGTGAAGGGATGTGCACACTAGGAGTGGGAAAACCCCCAAAACTTCGCAGAAAATAAAAGCAAACAGATAAAGTCAAAATAAACCATTGTCCCAGGAACTTTGAAATTGCAGAATTATCTTCAGATTTTTCAAGGTGAGAGAGGTATTCAAAGTAATAAGGACTAAGAAGGAAACACCACATGGCAGACTGAGCTGAACATCTAATGATCTCAGGAAAAGACACTTTAAAGACAAGATCATATTCAAAATATAGAAGTCTAGAAGGAGAATGAGGATGATGAGGATTGCATTGTAGCAGAGAAGGTTAAGAGTCCCATCCAGAAATCAGTGAAAACAAAAGGTCCAAAGAGTGGATGGCTCTGAGCAAAATGATCTAGAGGAGGAGGAATTGGTCTGTTCAGGAAGTCACATCTGCTATGTAATATACAGAAAGAAAAAAGGGACTCTTAAATAAAGAATGAGGAAATTCAATTCTGCTGTTTGTGCCTAAGAAAGGTGAGCTGCTAAGCACAAGTCACTAGAGATGGCTGATCAGTGGAATTAGGTCCTTTTCAAACAGCTGTGAGCTGTTAGGTCTGCCTTAGCAAAGCACTTCGTGGTTCACAAAGCACTGCTGTGCAATCAGTAGAGGCAGGTAAGGTTGGCTCCCAAGAACTTCTCAGGTGTAGTGAGATCCATGATCTTGACACACAACACAGGCCAAGCAATTGGTTCAAGGTGATAAATGGCAGTGATCTGTTATCTTCCAGCATTTTCCTAGCCTTGCTGGAGAAACTCATTAATGGAGTCGTAATGGCAGAAAGGGTCACAGCAAGAATTTTTTTGCAAACAAAGAGAATATAGGTTTGAAGAGTAAAGGCAACAGCTTCTGCAGACTGATGAATTGAAGTGCTGGTCAGTGTGTAGAGAGCCTGGCAAAAACAGTAGCCTCCTGCAATGGAGAAATGAGAATTACATGGATAGTAGCAAGGCAGTGCTGTGGCTGATGTGCATCATCTTTTATGCAAAGGCAGCTGGATCACAGAGGGTAGGAACTGTTGAAGGAAACCATGAGGGATTGTGCAGTGGAGGTGATCTTGGGTTATGCAAGGTCTGCACAGAGGGAGAGATTACCAATTCGCAACATGTGGTTTACGAGTCCCTGGGAATACATGGACTAATGAGCACTGGAGCAGGGAAGTGGTCACAGCACCAAGCCTGACAGAGTTCTAGAAACATTTGGACAACACTCTCAGACACATGGTGTGGCTCTTGGGATGTCCTGTACAGGGCCAGGGGTTGGACTCAGTGTTGGACTCAATGATCCTGATGGATCCCTTGCAACTCTGTGTATTCTATGGTTCTGTGATTCTAGGTCCATGCAGCACCATGCCAAAAAGCAAGTTTTGCTGTCTGTGAACTTAGCATTCGTGAATAGTGTTGAGCAAGCAAAGAAGAGGATTAACAAAAAAAGGATAGAAAGAGTGGCATGCGTTGCAATTTAGTTCCACTTATAAATGACTGGAGCACATCTGGTAAATCTTGCAACTCTCCCTGGACCCTGTAACAAAAGTTGCTCTAACAATACAGACCTATTCTTTTCCTTTAATCAAAAATGTTGCTACCAAAGCTTTGAAAGAGAAGATATTTTCCAATGTGCATGACCAGTACCTAAATTGGGGCTGGACTAAACAATGCCTTCATCATCCTCTAAGTCATTTCAGGCATTGGTCTTGCCTCCATCTCCTTCTCAACAGCTTGCCAGGAGGCAGAGGATTTTATCCAAAGACTATTGCATCTACTGCTGACTCTGATGGAAATACAATAGCATTATCTTTAAAATACTGCTGAGTTGTGTGACAGGATAGCATTTGTTAAAATACTCCTCTGCCTTATTTAATTAACTTATATCACTTAGTGTCATCATAGTTTTAATTCTCCATCTCTTACAGCATGGTGTCCCTCCTGAAATAATTCCTTGGGATAGTTTGTGCAGTGATATCTTGTAAGGGACAAGGACACAGGCTGTTGAAATCTTGTTAGTCCTCATACGAGCTGAAGTATTTTCTGAGGGGTTCTTAAAAGCAATCAAATGTCCATAAAGCAGATTGGTAGGAGGAGCACACACTGGATGAAATGCACAGGGGAGAAAAAGTTGCACAATAAAAACCTCAGTAAAGTGCTAAGAATTAAGTAGATGTATCTACCTTCCTTTTAAGCTTCTCACTTTTACAACTTCCTCTTCAAGGAGAGGTGCAGTTTTGCCCAATTTGTCCACTGCCATTTACATTCAGAGTTGCTTGCTGGTTGTCTGTGCCATAACATCCCCTTCAAACGCTTATGACGCATTTCTGCTCTCATTTCCTCCTCTGCACACACACAAATGTCACACAAGCACCCTGCCATCATATTCTGGTGAATCCTCTGGGATAAAAATAATAGGAGTTACCCAGGGGAAAGGATGTAGTAAACAGCTCTGAGGATTGGAACCTTAAGTTCCGAACAACAATAAGAATTTTAAAAGTGATGCTATAGGGAAGTAAAGACACTTTAGAAAATGAGAAACTGAGCCTTCATTTCTGACTGTGGTTTTCAAAGCAATAACGGTTTCCTTCCCTCACTCTTCCTAGCACATTAGCATGTATTTCCCTTAAAATAGCAAATTATGACTAGAGTACAGAGAGAGAGCCAAAGGATTTACTAATATATATTCTATGCATACCAGTGGTGGTTATGTCATAGAGAAAAAATGTCTGGGTTTTTTTTTTCCCAGTTTTTATAGCAGTAACCAACAGAGGTCAGGGCATTTCCTAAAGATTTAGTGACTGTTTGGAGTTAATATCTTTCACCTTACTTATGGACCACCATTTGCTCCCATCCAGCCATTAATCTGCTGGAAGCACTCTGTGCAATAGTCACCATTTCCTATGGAATAGCAGCACAAATCAGTAGAAATGGTGTTCGGAGGGCTACCCTGTACCTAAACTGCATGTCACGTGCAAGAATAAGGGCAGGAAACAAAAGCCTCCAGGACACAGGACCAGGCTGATTTTTGTGGGACACAACCCTGTCCTTCTGCTGAACATTCAGGGAAACAGGCTGACCTTTTCTGACCCCTTTTTACACAGTAGCCTCCTCACTCACAACCAAGTTCCAGCAGGAAACGTTGCCTGACACAGCAGCACCTCAAGATGTTATGGGGTCTTTGCTGCCACCACTGACATTTCCTGCATTTTTTGCCCCACTCAGGTTTCAGATGTTATAATAAGTTAGCTAAATGTGTCATTGTTGATGAGTGACTTCCTGCTTGCAGTTTGTCCAGTCAAAATTATGAACCAAATCCTTCCCTCATCCCTGAAAAGTTACAGGCAGAGAGTAAGTGCAGTGTAATGAAGACAGTCTCAGGCAAAGCACAGATGGAGTCTGACACGTAGAGCCATGGAAACGACATAAATATAGGCAGAATTGTTTATAAATATTTCCCTTTTTTGGGTGTGGGTGTGAGTAATTGCATTATTTGGAGACTTTTTTCTTTTATAACTTTTTTTTTTAATACCCAGCGCTGCAGTAGGTTCCTAGGGAAGTGTGGCAGTGGGCTAATGTTATTTAGCTGTTGGCAGCAACCAAAACAGCTCTCCAAATGTTGCCAGCTGACTTTGTAGCCAGTCCCATCCCATCACTCTAGTGGTTGCAATCGGAGCATTCAGCACATAATTCAAAGCTGGTGTGATGAGGAGGGTGTTAGTTTCAAATAACAGAGTTTGGTTTTATGGTAATTTACAGAACAGAGCATTATAAAAGGTTAAGCATCAAAACTCTAGGAGAGTTTTGGTACTTCACCAAAACTCACCAAATAGCTCTGTTTTCAGGCCAAGAGGTGTCTTTACTTCTCCAGAGGCTTTGATCCTGTAAAAGTGCATCTTTCCATCTTATGTAAACTGCCTGGCACCTTTCAAAATGATGCTGTCCACACTCATTAATTCAGTTTTCCAAAGCTCCTAGGAGCAGAGCTGGAGGGGAGCAGAAGGGGCCATCAGTTCAGAGGTTCCATAGCAAGAAAAACTTCTCCTCTGAGCAAACACCCAAGCAAGACAGATGGTGAGAAGGTGAAGGCACGACCCCTGAAGGGGACATCCAAATAGAGCAAGAAGGAAGCTGCAAAGAGAATGTGATTAACCACAAAGTGGCAGGGAATGGAGGAAAACCATCCAGGCTCATGAGAAACTGAGCAGAAAAAAATATAAGCAAAGAGTTAGTCTCAAAAAAACCCCATAAATAATGTGCCCAAATGACAGAGCTTCTGGTACGTGTCTGAATATTTCAAGCAATTATTTCTTACAGTTTTGAATAAATAGTTCTAAAATATAATAGTATAATTTTGCTATCTTATTATTTAAAAGGCTTTTGTTTGGTTCTGGACAGAATCCAAATAAGATTAGAAGTATGTAGATTTAAATCCTTTGTTTTGGAAATTATCTTACCCATGTGAAAGGAACACATCTCTGGTGAACAGTACTGCTGGAGACGGTGAGGAAGAGTAACTCTGTGTTGGTATTCCTGCTGGCACTATTCCACAGGCCCCCGCCAAGAGACTGAGATTATACAGACACAGGGTGTCAGGAAGAGTCTGCTTTGGAGAGGGGCTTTTATTCTCCTTTCATTCCCTGCTTTTAAGCCTGGGAAGCAGAGCAGATGTCTAAGAGCCACACTTACTGCCTCAGGACTCGTGGCATCTGGAGAGGCACACATCCCAGGCTGGAGGCCAAGGGGTGTGTGACACCTCCACAGGGTTCTGTGATTCAGCGTGGGGCACCCACCTCACCCTCCTCCCACAGGGCCAGGAACCAGTGAGATCCCTTGGCTGTGGCTTGGGATGATGGGATAAATTTGCATATTAGGAATTAGAATATGGCAGAAAATAGTGTTTGTTATGAGAACTTCAAGCAGCATGCTCTAATGTGGCAATGGGTTCTAGGACTGTCCTGGCTGGACACTCTATCTGTGTGTCCAGCCAGCACAAGCGTCCACTCAGACTCTCCTTGGGTTTAACTGATCATTTCCTGGAATTTCACATTAGTTACATCAGGAGGAAAAAGCTTTTGACAAGCATTAAATCAAAGATAATTAAACACTCTAAACTGGAAATTCTTTTATTTGTTTAACTCTGATGATCAGGGCAGTTGAGTGGAAAGTCCAGAGGCGTGCAGGAAGCAGGCTGCTCTGCTGGGCCAGGCTGGGGCCAGCACTGGGCTGCAGTAAGCCCTGAAGAAGCATGGAAGTGAGTGACCAAACCAGGGAATAGGGCTGGACACCTTAGCCATGGCGATAACACATGGAGAAGCTGAGTGGAAGACCTGAATGCTGGTCCTCGTGTGGATTACTGGAGTACAGGTCCCTCCTCTCCTGTTTCTACCTTAACCTGCCAGTGCTTCTGGTTTTATTTTTATGTTGCACAAAAGGAAACGTGGGTTTCACCAACTCATGGTTTCTAATTTAGGTTGTACATTAATGCATGGAACAAAAAAGTGGGTACTTAGCCAGGATGTGAATATATAGTTCATTAGCTACTTTGAAGTATATTCTTCATGGGTGTCCTTAGTATACCACATATATTACAGTAACTTACTCTGCTTTCACAGTGGCCATGCAAAAGCCTTGTGCAGACGAGTCTGTGGGCTGCAAATTCACACTCAGGCTACTGCACTCTATGTTACTCACTGCAGACAGACCCCCAACTTAAAGCACCATCACTCCTCTGCATAGAGGAAGTTAATTTGCTTGAGCCTGTAGTTCTTCTTATGATCAGGCATCAATTGCAGTTGGTAGCTCTGAGTGGCTTCAAAATAGAAGCAGCAAAATAACAGTAACTAATAGAAACAGAATCAATTTCCTTTGGTGGTATTGGCAATGTTTGGTTTACAGTGGTATTTGATTATCTTAATGGCCTTTTGTAGCCTAGACTGGATTCTGTGGTTCTGAATTGGTTGTATCATTGTAGGCATCCGGTCAGATGAGCTTGGTTGGGTCTTTAAGCGGAGACACACAGAAGCCAAGTTCCAAGTCTTTCTTAACTCACATTCAGGACAGCTGTCACATGTGAGATACAGTCCTTCCACCAATGTTCAAGCAGTATTTTGTGTTTTGGCTGGAGGAGTCTGCTGTTTATGTTTCCTAAGCCCTTCTTGCTTCTTGTGTGTCAGGGAATTTTTGGCCCACACTGCCAGGACTTGAGGAAGTAACTGTGAAGCCAAGATAGGAAGCACCTTTCTTCAGCCTATTCTCTGTTTGGCCCAAACTCCTGGATTTGGAGGACTTGCAGAGCTAGGGAGCCAAGAAAGCCTCTGTGGAGACAACCAATCCCTCTTTCCTCAAACTTATGGAGAGCCATTGCCTGGAGGCACTGTTCAGGGAGAGAGGTTTTCGTGGGATAAACCAGCACTCAAAACAGTTCCCTGTATTGAACACAGAAAGGAATTAAAGGTTAACTTGGTGGAATTAATCAAGGCTATAAAGACAGAGATAATTAACTCTGCGTTTAATTAGGAGATTATATGTGTGAATAGTGAGGTTTCATGTGTTAATAGTTTCCTGCAGTGCATAAATTCCAAGACCAAATTAAATAGCTTGGTAAAAGTAAATGCTGAGGTGAAGGGGTAAAAACACACAGAATGTAATGCACATGCGCTTGTGGTAGCAGGAATTTACTTTGCCATGGAAAAAGACTGAAAGCGTTTCGGGAAGATGCTGTGCAGGACTGGGAGGGGGATTTGAATATCTATGTGGGTCTCTTCCAACACATATTATTCTGTGATTCTGATGGGCCAAACTTGATCAGTAGCGTGAATGGAAGTATAACACAGGGAGTAATTCCTTTTCCATGCAGCCAAAAGGACTTCCAAAGTAGAAAATATGTTCCATGAAGGTTGAAAAAATGCTACCAATAACTGACCAGAAAGAAAAGAAGAGAGTCAGAATGTGCAGTATGTATTTACATGTACGAATTAATAATCTTTCTGGTCTCCACTCTTTATATTCGTGCTGCAAACCTCGTGCTACGCAACCCCTGCTTGATTGCACCACCCCAGCACAATTACACTGATACTGCAACACTCCACATCAGAACTGCTTTGAACTGTGAATGAGTTGTGCAGATGTGGTATCAAAAATAAGCCAGGTTTCATGGCCTGTCTATCCTATTAGGAATGTTTGGTGGGTCTAACATCACCTAGTGAAGCTGTGAGGCAGATTCAGTGCTCCATGACAGAGGCTATGGAGAGTACTTTCCAGAGGGAAAACATTTGGGGCAGTGCAAAGCAATAGAATTCCAGAGATAGTATTGGTAGTATTATCTCAGGCAGATCTCAAGGGTTTGGTTGGTTTAGGGTTTGGGGTTTGTCTTATTCCATGTCTACTTTTTTTACGACTAATTGCAAGATACTGCTCTGGGTTGGGCTGTCGTTTCACAGTCCCCAGGTCAGCATACTGAGATCCTGGCGAGATTGTTGACTAGTTTCCTGAGAAATGCTAGAAGCTGTATTCTTAGGGACATTTGAGAGGATGCTGAAGAAAATAATGTTAAATTAAGAAAAATCATGGTATTTTGCAGGGGATTAACTGTGTCACCAAGTAAGTTGCTTCTAGATGTACCTTTTGTGTTTCTTTGAGCCAGAGAACAGGATCAGAAATGAAAATAATATTGTAAAGCTTTCAGAAAAGGGAAGTATCTTTTTTTAGTTCCAGCAGTACTAAAGAAGATTGAAGAAGGGAAAACTGTAATTGTTGCCATCATTGTTTTATAACTGAAGTCATACTGTATCTAGCAAGACACTTACATAACACTGTCTAAAATGTCTTTGTACTCAGAAAAGGTCATAAGTAAATGACTTTGACGCTTAATCAGTGGAAGTACAGGACAATTTCTGAATTTCATTATAAATCTAGTTTAAATCCAGTGAGGTCAGCAGAGTTACTTGGGATTTACAGCAGAGTAAGTGTGTGCAGAATATGGCTCCATGATTTTAAATGCTTTGTTTCCACTGTGCAGGTATTATACACTTGTCAGCAACTTGCACGGAATAATTTTAAAGAAGAGACTCAGCATGCAAACTCATAAAATACTAGCTATCGGACAAAAAGGGAAAACTTTAATATTGTTTAGTGTACAAAATGTTTTCTAATGTTTCTACAACAGTGTATAAAACTAGCAAATGTTTCATGTAGGGACAATAGTGAATAGTTTTGAATGTGGGACATTTTAGAATAAGATGTAAGATTACATGCTTGTTCTCTTTATAGTTGTGGTTATCTTCTTGATCCATTATACATTTTTGTGATCTGTAGAGGAAGCTATAAATCCTTTGGAGAAGCAGCTCTCCATGAGAGGCTGGTTTGTTAAGCTCCTTTGGAGCTAGTTTAGATCCTTGGGTTTGCTGGCTTTGGGTTTTTTGGCAATTGGATAACAAAGAGCACTTTCACCACCTCAGATCACACTGAAGAACTGGCAGGGCCCTTTGTTTTAGGATATAAATGTGTCTTCAATGATGCTGGAGAAGCAAAGGCACCAGGAAGAGACGTGTTTCAGCACAAGTGGTCTGTTCCTTTTCTAAAGCAGCTGAGAATGACATTTGAGGTGTAAAACAAATCCTGCACTTCTGTATCATTGCTTACGAAGAACACAGTGAAAGGTGAGAACTGAACAAAGAATAAAAATCACAGAATCATAGAAGAGAAATCACATTTGGCTTCACAAGACTTATATGTAGGTCTGCATCAAAACTTTCACACAAGTCTCAGGATTTAGGTCCTAAGCCTGAATTCCTTTCCCAGTACTAAGAGGAATGATGTAAAATATAGAAGACGGGAAAGAAACCAGAAAGCTACTGGTGCAACAGTCATGTTGGCCATGGAAAACAACAAAAACATCTCTTTCTTGGGATTCCTGCCTGGCTTTCTCTAGATTGGACCTATAGAGACTTACCACTACTGAGCAGACTGCACTTCCTGCACTGGGGCCCCTTACAGATTCGTGTACAAAAAATGCCCCAAACCCAGTCCTGGAAGTAAAAAATAAAATGACAGGAAGGTTTTGTTCAGTGCTCTTATTTTGAGAGACGCTTTAAGCTGTGCAAAATTCAAAGGGGTGGTTTTTCCTGTTTATTTTCTAATGATGAACTTTACAGTGTGCAAATATGGGAGGTGCAAATATATGAGGTAATTTTTCCTGCAGAAGCCTCATGGAACAGGCAGATAAAACAGTACAGGTAATTATGTAGGAGTGTTGTTTAAAGGTAAAGAGTTGAGCAACACGAGTGACTGCTAAATTCATTGCCAAACACAACAGCTTTCATGTGCGCTCCAGAAAAATAATTGTAGATGTATTTTTGTAAAATCTCTTTTGTTTATGTGTTTTGCTATCTTGCTATTAAAAAAACGCTCTTCCTCCTGGGAGAATTCAGTGTGACAATCACTTTTTGAGCCAGGCCACTTTGGAAGACAAGGTGCAGCTGTGCAGTGTAAGGAGGAAAGAACACTGTTCCCAGGCATTTCCTGGCCCAGGAGCACTATGACTCCCATCTAAAAGCCCACTGCTCCAAGGGTAAAGCTTGTCCCTCTCTTGGCTGGACACCTTTCTACACCACAGTGGCTCTGCCAGGCATCAGGAGCAATGCTGGGATGCTTCCTGGCAGCCTCTCCAGCAGGAGATCGCGTGATGCGCTGGCATTGAGGTTTTCCACAGCAAGATGTCCATTTTGCTTTCAAGTTCAGCAAAGAAGCAAGGGAGGAGGCAGCCTGGCTCAGAGCTGACTGTACACGTGATGTGGCTCTCTGCCTGCTGGCTCAGTCTGCTGCCAGCCCACCCACGCTCCAGTGGGGATCCAAGCAGCACAGGGGGCACCTCTTCCCCTGGAAGATGAGTCTGGGAGGCAGCTGTGGGAAAGTTTTGGGGCAGGGGCGTTGCCAGGAGCCAGGCTTCCCAGGACCCTGTGCAGCTCAGGGTACAGTTATCTGTTAGGGACACCCAGGAATCCACCTGTCTCAACTGAGAGCAAGGCCACATCCAAACAGATCCTGATTAATTTTCTTCAGAAAAAAAAAACCAAAAAAACCCCAACATAAAAAAAGTGTTACCCACTGATGCTAGGCATCAATAAGGGCACTAATAATGCAAATCTAGGAG
Organism: Acanthiza pusilla; assembly: GCA_036630365.1. NCBI lineage: Eukaryota > Metazoa > Chordata > Aves > Passeriformes > Acanthizidae > Acanthiza > Acanthiza pusilla. The sequence continues at coordinate 30,490,451 of JAXCHO010000023.1, forward strand.
TGGGGGGTTGAACATTTATCCCTCTCTTCTCTAAGATTAGTCTAGTCCTCCTACGCATGCAACACTTTCTATCAGTTACTTGATAACCCATCATTATGAATTATCCAGTGATTTGTTTATTTGGCATGTATGAAGTGATTCCTCTGGTAAAGCAAGCCAAGAGAATTTATTTTTGACACCAAGTTTCTGAATAACTAGAAATAGAGTGCCATTAGAGATGTATTCAGAGGTATTTCCTTGTGAAATGGGCAGATACATTTAACAAAATCTTATTTTACTAGGCTTAATACTGTATTTTCAGTGCTGACATAGCTTGTGGAAATCAGTTTACATTTCATGTAAAGGTCTGAGAAATTTGTTGATAGTGATTCTTCATTTTAATTACAAAAATGTCAATCTACATAAGTATATGAAATTACTGAAAACAAAATAAAGCATAAGAGCGTCAGACACTTGGGTCCTGTCTGCACGTTCTGGTGGCAGGGCTGGGCATAGTGTGAAGAACATGACCAGAGCAGCTGGTTTCCATCACATGGCATCATGGTGGCATAAAGGAAGGTGCACCGGGCCCTGCTGGCTCTATCGTTTATGCTCTGCAGCTCAGCTGATGTGATTTCCTCTGATGGCTCCCTCTCCTCCCTGCAGTGTCCTGGGGAGCTGCACAGCAGTGCCCACTCATGCTGCACTTGATGGAGAGCAGAGCGAACAGCAGTGCACCATCCAAAAAGGCAGCACTGCTGGCCCCCCAGTAATATTCCCATGCATCCTTTTGGTGAGTTCTAGGGGTAAAAATCACCAGGTCTGGAGACTGTTACCTATTAGGGAGTTGTTACTTTACAGATGTGGCAATGTTGATGTGAGGCCTTGGGATACCACAGGCTTTGCAAAATAATGCCATCTGTCCACTGGAAATCAGGCTAAGATTAAATACACATCTCTTTATAGACCAGTGACTATGTGTCAAGGGCAACATCTTTTGTTCACTGACCTGTAACGTGATTTGTAAATGCATTTGTCTCATTCTATGTTCATGTGTGTCCTTTGTGGGTTTTTTTAGTATACTGGCACTCATCTAAACACACTTCATGAAGCAAGCACCTTGATTAGATTTGGGCTTGTGTAAACGTTTTATCTATCCTAAATTACTTCTTTCAAATAACCACATTTTCTTGCTTGTCCAATATAAAAACTTGCCAAGTGCCTCACAGTCTGTTGCTCTGGTGCCAAATTACTACAGCTTTAACTCTCCCACAGAAACATTTGTGTGAAGAATTGGGTTTGTGCATGTTTTAAAACTGCATCTTGTGGTAAACACACTGTTCAGTGACTACTAGAACTTACTTAGCAAAAATGTGTGAAAAAATGTAAAAGTTAAACAAATGTATTTCATTTAAGATCCAAATCTATATTGCATCATAATTTACCAGAAAAATTTTGTCTAACAAAAAGCCCATATGTAATGGTATACCGTAATAATGACATAAAGGAAAGAGAGAAACTTTTATTCTTTGTCAACATAAATTAAAATAGCATTTTCTGAAGGTCACATCTTTGCTTCTGCTTAAGTTCAGTCTTCTTTAAAAACTGCAAAAAATTTTCACTAAAGCCGTCCCTCTCCTTCCCTGAGTTCTTGAAACCCTGAAGGAAGCAGGTTTTAGATAAGTTGTTAGATCATTTTTCCATAGCCAAATAATTATCTTTTGTTTGGAATCTGTAAACAACTGAAATGTGAGTTCTTTTTTAGTCTCTGTTGCCAGCATGAAGTTGAATACAGCTTTTGTAAGTAACATTTAAAATGGATGGTACTGCAAAAAGAGCAACTTTGAGTGTCACCTTGACTGGCTGGATATAGTCCCTATTTTTCAATATGAATAATTTGAGAAAATACAGGACATAAGTGCTCAACGTGCCTTTTTGACAGCAGCTTTCAGTCTAATTACATGGAGAATTACATGCAAAAGATCATTACACAACACATCAGTCAGAAGGGCATCATCCTCAGGCATTGCTAAGGGCAGGGAGATTACAAAACCATCTTCTGCCTTGTCTAAGATCTTCCTTTTTATTTGGCTCTGGCTTGAAAGACATACAAATTCTAGATTAGAAATCCAGCGTATTACATGCTTTTGTGAGTAATCCAGGTTAGTTTTAAATGAGATAGGTTCTGTAGCTTGTTCTGTACATCCTCATTGTTACCTACAAAGCCACTGCAAGGAAAAAAGCCGTGAATCCCTATGCACGTGTCAGATCCAGAGGGAGCCTGTGGCAGGCAGAGCTTGGAGCTGGCTCCAGTCCCCTCGTGGTGCCAGTCTGTGCACACAGTGGCCAGGCACACATACAGCATTGGGATGTGACCCAGGCTGTGAATTGCTTTTTAAAAGGTTGCATGGTGGGAATTGTGCTCAGCTGGGAAAGGGTTTGTTGTGTCAGCAGAGGACACTGATCAAGATAGACAGAAAAGCATTCTCAGGTGAAGGCGGTAAGTGATATAAACCTGGTGAAACAGTAAGTGAATGCAAAGCCTTAGAGCTGCACCTGCACAAAGAGCTTGTGTTTTCTTCTGGGAATCCAGTCAGACATGGACCATGGACACCATCCTCAAGTGAGGTTATAAAAAATGGGGAACTTCTGGTTCAGATGGCAGTGTGCTTTCCAGCCTGTTGACTATGTCTTCTTGCTGCAGGCTATAAAGCTGCATCTAAATACAAATCAGTCAGAGCAATTAGATTTTTCCATACAACCTGAAAACAAACATCCCAATTTACTTTCCTATGTGGAAAACTGCACGTTTCCCGGATAAACCCCAGCTGCTGGAACTCTGCTGTCAGGAAGGTTTTCATTGGTGTGCCCTGAAAATCTGGAGCCTGTCATGCTCAGTGCCCATACTCTGTTTTATAGCAGGATTTTTCTTTCTTCAGGCAGAGCTGGGAACACTGACATTCACCCAGCGTGTTTCCTCTGTGCTGAATTCCTCTACGTTGAACGACTAACAAGAGACCAAGGAACACTCTGAAGATATCTTTTCATTGCTAATGCTCAGATTTTCCATTCATTGCCAAGACACAGCATCCATTTCCAGCAGTAAATGTCATGCACACAATAGCTCTGCTGTCGGTGTGAAAACGTAGCTTAACTAGAGGAGGAGGCATAAGAGATCAGAGCCTATCCTCTGTGCGCAAAACTGTACAGTCCAAAGTATGTTTCAAACTCCCAATTTGAAATGGATTGATTAGACAGGCTTCATTGTCTGCCTGCATCAAATGTAACTTTTTTTTTTTTAATCATCTTTACATATTGAGGCACTAAAACTGATTTTGGTCCTTACTTCATCAAAAGAAGGCAGCATTTGTAGGAAGGTTTGCAGACTACAGATCTGACTGCACACTCTTCGCCTGGATGAACAGTGTTCACATGAATGTTAAGAGAGACTGTTGATGCTTGTTCTTAGCTTTGAGAAGACAGCATTCCAGAGGCTGTGTTTAAATAAGCAGGAGATATGAGGGACAGCAACGGAAGATGGTATAGGACAAAGGAAAGCAGAGCTAGAAAAGTCTCAGTGAAAGGCAATGTGAAAAACAAATGCTGGAGGACGTGTCTTGAGGTCAGTCACTGAACCAGGAGCAAGATCCAAATCAAAATCTGAATCTGCCTTGTAGGCTGACCCTCAATGCATAGCCTGCAAATTGATTTCAGAGTGGTGTAATTCCTCAGTGCAGTGCAAGTGTTCCATGTGTATGAGAATATTTCCCCAGCTTTATATAGTAAGGGACAGATAAAATCTGATTTGAAAATAATATGGCGTGCAGTGAATAAATTATATGCTCCGGCATTTGGTAGTGTTTGTGAGATATAATTCTATTTCTAGTGCAGTGTAGGCTTAAATAGCCAAATGGTGTTTATAGGAGATGGGCTGCTGCATTCCTTTTCAGTTTGCTAATATGCACTAGTCTGCTGAAGTAAACCAGCCCTGTGCTGAATAAACACATGGGGCTCTCTTCATCTGTGGGATGATGTGAACAAACCATCATACCTTCACCAGAGATCTATGCATCGTATCTTAAATTGTGAAAAAAAATCAAACTATTTAAACTATGCTAATTGGTTGCACTTTCAGTCTGTATGCTTTAGCTTACTGAGTTGAAACTTGAACTAAAAATAATCTGTAGCTGGAAAATCTTTGTGATGGACACTGTAAAATTCCAGCAAGATGGTTGAGAAGTGCCGTTTGTTTTTGTAAAGATCTAGGATCTTTGTTTTAAGTGTGTTTAAACCAGAAATGCTATTAAGTGAGAGTTGCATCATTACATTGAGAAATGGGGACATGTCACTTTGACTTGAGTCCCATGGAAAACTTTGTTTTATACAGTGCTCCAGGCAGAGCACAGAAACATGAGTTCTTCTGTGCTGGTGAATATACTACACAACTGGGGCTACCATGCTGTGTAGTGGCACCTCCAAGTAGTAGACAGGTAGGGAAGATATCTTTTATGACTGGGCTGATGATACTCAGTCACTGGAAAAAAAATAAAGCTATGACAATGGAGCAAATGTTACTGATTCTTCCTCTTCAACGCAATTTTGCCTGCTACAAAGTGATTCTAAATCCAAAGCACTTTGGGAGCTTGTGATAAAGATTTGGAATTGAATGCAGATTCTGCTCTCGGTTTTATTGTAGTTCTCTTTCTCTACAGCGACCTGAACAACTCTCCAAAACCAGTATCTGAATTTGTCTAGCTGCAGTTATTGCAGTTTTAGGAGGCATCAGGCTTTATTCAGAATCCTGCTTTCAGCCTCCAAAAAGTCAAATTCTGGCTAAGAAAGGTGCTGAGCTGAAGTCCTTGATCCTTTCTTCTTCTTGGATCTTGCTTGGGCAGTAGCTCCATAAAAAGCTTCACCCAGTACTGCTAAAGCAGCTCCCCCCTACCCTTTTACCGAGAATCATTTTAGCTGAGATTGTTGGTGTGATCAGCTAATTAAGCCAGACAGAGGCAGGCAGAAAGCCAAGGCATGATTTTTCACTTGCAGCATCTAGGTCTTGAGAAGGAAATTGTTAACATGTGGTTGCTATCTTGCCACTTGGAAACACAGAGTTGTGCTTGAGCATTGTTTCACTATGGAGGGGGACTCTCTAAATGGAATTGCAAGCTTTCCTAAAGGGAACAAGGACACATCATGAACAAGGTAACTGAAGTAGCTGCTTGATTCTTTATATTAATGCCCAGAAGGGAATATGTCCATTATGTTTTTTTCCATGGCTTTCTATTTTATCTTTCTCTCATTTAACAATGAACCATATACAAGTAAGAGTAAAGACAATGCAAATTGAAGGAAGGAAGTAATTGTCTTTAAGCAATGTCCTTTTGCTTTTATACTAGCTGGGATTGTTTTTCACCTCTCTCAGAAATCCCTGCGTATAGACAGTGGGCAGGGTTGGCTGCTTGGTTTGAATTTCTCTTTGTTTACTGTGACAAAAAAGAGCTCAGCCTGTAAGCAAGCTGCAAAGCACTGAGCAAGGATGTGTCCTGAAGGACAGGAGCAGCTGGGCCTTCCTTCTGGAGGCTCTGCAGTCTGCTGGCCTCTGTGGTCTCCAGGCCAATTCTGCTTACAGCTCTATGTATGTGAATTATCTGCACATCCAATTTTATAAATTATTCTGAAGAGGAATTAGTATAATGTTACTCTCCAAACTTCCCTCCTACCCTCTCCAAGACGAAGATATTTTCTCTCCAAATCTGCAGCTTTTCAGAGCTTTTCTTTCTTTCTTTCTTTCTTTCTTTCTTTCTTTCTTTCTTTCTTTCTTTCTTTCTTTCTTTCTTTCTTTCTTTCTTCTGAATGCTCAGGCTTTATGAAAGGAAGCAAGAAAAGACTTATCAATCTACTTATTTCTCTGCCTAAAACTTTTACATCAAAGAAAGCTTGAACAGTTTCTGAACTGAAGAGTTTTTGAAGAGAACATGAAAACTCTAAAACCTGATACTGTCACATTCCCACTACTTCATGGTACATATATATGTTTCTGTGTAGCATCCAGAACATTATACTTGATTGTTGCTGTTTAGTGAGAACTGACAGCACACTTCATGCTGTTCAAGAGGCAAACAAAAATTCAGGCCTCCTACCAGGAGCCTGTTTCTTATTTCTGAAAAACTAACTATGCCTTTATTTTGGTCTGGAAGTTAATGTTATTTCAGGATTGTCTTCTTAATTTCCATCATTCCCATTCTGCAGATGTGGAAAATCACCTTCTTACTGTATCTCCCATGGCTCTCTTCATTACCATCTGCTAGGGTTCCAAAATCTGTTATTAACTTCCTGTTAATTTCAACTTCCCTTTTTTTCTTTTGGGAAAAAAACCAAAACCAAACATTAAATCTACGCCCCCCCCCCCCCGCCAAACCCCAAAAAACAACCCCAAAAAATAATCCAAAACAGAAACCAGTCCATCTGCATAGCTGCTGAACAACTTACCCTGCAGTAAGAAAGAACTCCTTTCAGAAACCCAGGCCAATACTTCTGTTTAGGTCAGCCAAGAGGAATTGTCTTTTCTTGGGTACATCCTATACCCGTCTCTTCTTTCCAAGGCAAAAGAGTTTTCACTAGGCAAGCTGATACTCTGCCAGCCAGAAAAAGCTGTACTGTTTGAAAAACTAAAGCTGTCTTTAATAAAAATCTCCTGTCTAATATAATCATTCTTTCTCCATTAGCCAGCTGGGTAGCATTAAAGGGTTCAGACAATAGTATTTAATAGTATTAAGAAAACAGTAATTTTCTAAAAAGTGCATTCATTTTTAATTTTATCTATTCTTTGATACTTTTTATTACAGCCATGTACAGCATAGAGGTAACTGAACTGCTTGGATTCTCCCCATATATTTTTAAGGGAATTGACTGGTTAATAGTGACAGCACTATTACAACAAAATCAATTTTAATCAAAACCTCAGTGCACTGAGCTATGAATAAACAAATCTATGCATAGTTAGAACATTTAGCACTGTCTAACAGGGAAACATTAAAACTGGAGAGCCCTGGACTCACTCCTCAGCTCCATGGTGGGCTGCTGTGTGCTCAGTTTTCATCATCTTTGAAATGGCCACAACAGGACTCACGCCCACGAGTTTGGAAGTGATGAGTGAAAGTGCGAGGCAGAGTGACAGATTTTGAGGAGAGGCTATATACCATGAAGGCCTGAAGGAACAGATATTTTACACCATCTCTTTGAAAGCCTCAACACACGCCCACACACGGATTGTCATGAATAACTCTGATGATGCACTTGCCAGCTATTCTGCAGATATGAGCAAGCCACTAGATGAGTTGCCTACTCATTTGCAGTAGTTGAGCAAGGCTAAAGCTGTTGGCAGTGCCTGCATCAAAACTGAAATACGATGAAAGGATTTGTGTCGTGTCTCCTGAGCAGGGGCAGGCCTGCATCACTCATTTGTCGTCCAGCAAATGCTACTTTCTGACACCGTGACATGGTCAGAGGGGCAGGTCTCCCTCTTTGCTGTGCTGAGCACTAAGTCCAGCCAAGTCTGCCACTCTTCTGTTTAATCTGTACTGTGACCAACTGCCAAATCTCAGGAAATTCTATGGAGCTAGCTTTGTATTTAAAAATAGAGCTGATAAGGGCGTGGGTGGGGAAAGAGCACATTCAGAAATCTGGCTTTTTGTTCTTTGTGAGAAATCTCTCTCTCTCTCTCTCTCTCTCTCTCTCTCTCTCTCTCTTTGATAGATTTTCCAAAGAGCTCACCATATGGGGAAGAGGGCTTGGGAAAATCTTACCCTGAATTCCTTCAAAACTGTCCTCTGCTGGGATGGTAAACTGTACTATTGAAGATGCACAACTAACTGGATAATTTGTTCTGTGGTCCTAATGTGCTTGTTCATCCTTCATGCAATCATTAGAGTCGTTATTGAGGTGCATTCAGTGAAATTGATAGGACAAGAGGTGATGGCTTTAAACTGACAGAGGGCAGGGTTAGATTAGATATAAGAGGTGGTGGATGTCCCATCCCTGGCAGTGTTTGAGGCCAGGTTGGACAGGGCTTTGAGCAACCTGGTCTAGAGGAAGGTGTCCCTGCCAATGGCAGGAGGGTTGGAACCAAATGATCTTTAAGGTCCCTTCCAACCCTAACCATTCTGCGATTCTGTGGTTCTATGAAATTACTTTTCAAGCCTTTGCAAGTGGGTTTGCAAACCCTGCATATGTATCAAGCAGAGCCTCCCCACAGATCAGGGCCACAAGGACCTCGAGCTCTTGCCCTCTTCAACACTGAACTAATACCTCTTGTATCTGCCCCTTTTCTTTCTGATAAATCCAACCACAGAACTCGTAAGTCCATATTGTGCCGCTCCTTATGGAATCACTACCAGGCAGGGAGGACCTGCAGTATGCAGCCTGAGGCCTGTGCAAGCCTTTAAGAAAGAGTCTTTTACCATATAGTCAAGTTTGAGTGCCTAGATAAACTTAATGTAAAATGATACTTGAAAATCATATGAAAAATTATGCTAAAAAAAACAGTGGGGGAAAATAAGAGACTTCATTAGATAAGGAAACACAATTCACAGCCTCTGAAAGAGACAGCTGGATCTGCTTTTCCAACTTGGCTCACTTGCTAGCATGATGCAAGTCACTGTGTTCACTAACTTACCTGGTCTTTTTAAAGAGTGACCTAATATAGCAACATTTTCTTTTTATCTGTGTTCATACAAATTTGAACTCCCAATAGATTCTGTTCATGATGGTGAGCTCCAAGCAGATTTCAGTATATTTTTGTTGTTTCTAGTTTTCGCATTGGAAGCATGTACCCGATGAAAACAAAATGTTGATGATTCACCTGTATTTTAGAGCGTCTTTATGATTCAGAACAGATGTGTATATTTTTCAAGGTGAAGTTCTGTTCTGAACATTCAATAAGCCTCATCATGACATTTTTTCTGGTGATTTTTTAATGCTTTTCTAGAGACAGTTTCAGCAATTAAAACACGATGCAGCAAATGCTAAATATAAACTCGAGTGGAATGCTTGGTAGTTTTTGTTTTACACAGCTCTGTTTTCTTATCTCTGTGCAAGGGAGACCGGTTTACTTGAATTGGAATGTATAAGCTCAAAGATATACAGTACTGAGTAGATATGGCTATGTTTTGCCTTTTGAGTTTGTAATGTACTTCTACAGTTTCAGATAGTTCAGTTTACTCTAGAGGTCTGTTAGAGTCAGCTTTCAGAGGTTATGTGTTCCTGCCTACCAGTAACATCTGAAAGCAGTAACCTAAAAATGCATCAAATGTGTTTTGGGAATATGTGATTCAATTTATAATTTTTAAAATTAGTTCTTAAGTTCTACCTTAATACAATGCAAAATGCATGGTTTCCTTGTGTTTTTAATCTGAATTTTGAGAGTTTATCCTTGCTGCAATTATCTACAAAAATGGAAGTGAAAGACAAGTAGCATCTGCATGTATTTCAAGATACTTTATTATAGCTGTCTTCTTATTATTTCTTCCTTATTTTTCGTGTTCTATCTGTTAACTAAAGTGGCTGTGCTAAGTAAAGTTCTTGTCATGGTGACTGCTGGGGATGTGTTCCAGCAGGGCCAACACCATGAAAGGCTCAGTTAACATATTGTCAGTGGTGTCATTGAGCAAGGACTTCCATGAATGAACTGGCTTCACGGAGCATTCGTTGGACTAGTGTGCAGATGGGACTTGTGTGTATGACTGCCTCTTGCATTTTCTAATGCATTTTTGTTGCTCTCCATTTTAGCTTTCTGACTGCTTGTCATCTCCTGTTTCAGTATATTTTTTTGTTTGTAATTTTCACATTGGAAGCATGTGCATAATGGTGTTTTGGAAGGATGCAGCCACTTCCAGATTTTTTAGTTAAGCTATTTATCTTTTCCTATTAATGCATTTTGTTTGAGTGTTTCAAGCTCCTTACCTTGTGAACAGATGGCAATTCGTTTTCCTTCAGAAGCCCTGGAGACATTCCCATGTTCTGGGTTGACCTTCTGATGCTTGGCTCAGGAGATAGTAACACCAAGAACTACATGGTCAAAGTATAGAGCATATATGTGCATTAGAAATTTGCAACTGTGATTCTTCAGTTTAATTTTAATTGATTTAACCAGATATTCTTGTTCACAATATGCAAATGGTACAGCAATGCACTAAATTATGTGCAATTCTTAAATCATGGGATTCCTAAATGAGTGTGATGGTCCCCAACAATTCAAGCAGCAGCACTTAAACATCTCTGCTTCTTTTACTCATCTCTATTGAAAGTTACATGCTCACTTACAAGCTTGATTTCTTGTTGTTTTCTCTGCGACCAAAGATCAGCTTACATGTTTACGCCTCCCAGATCTATTTGGTCACTCAAGTAATGTGTTAAAAGTAGAATGATCTTACAGCCAAGCCAGAGCCGGAAAGTTACTTTTAATAAGCACTCTTGTCTGTGTTAATTTTAAGTCAAAAGCAAAACAGTCTAAGGACGCTGAGGTGGATTCATATGTATGTCATATACCAACCCTGAGGTCCCATAAAACAAATCTTATGGGCACTGTGGTCAGTATAAACCAGTAAAGGCCAATTTGTGCGTTTCAGTAATTTTCTACCTTCTCAGGTAAAAAGGGTTTATCTAAAAACATGTGGGCTATGTATTTATTAATTTACTGGGAGAAGGATACAAAGCACAAGATATAAGCAAATTATTCAGAGCCAGGCATATCAAAACCAGAGTGTTCCCTAAGGCTGCCTGTCCTGCACGCCAGGCACTTCCCAGCAGTGCCAGGGAGTATAGTTCTACAGGGAGCAGGCTGGTTCTGAGACATCTGCAGGGGTTGTGCTGGGTGGGCATAAAAATGCCCTATTAAATTGGATTTTATTCTACCAGCATAGAATACCTTGTCATTTTAGTCATGGAATTCTTACTTCTGAGAGGAAAAAAAGTATTATAATAATAATACATTATTCTAGCATATAGTATGTAACGAATTATTGTAGAATCAATGTCAGCGATTTTTGTAGAATAAAAGTCAATGGAGAAAAAAATGGGGTGGGGTGCTTCATTAAGTTATTGTATTTATAGTTACAGCATGAAAGAAATTTTTCCATCCAACTTTTACGTATGGGCATATGACAGCGCGGAGCTGACTAAACTAAGCACTGGCATAACTCCATAGACTTTACTGAAATTTCATCCCTTTGCAGCAATATTCGGTTTGGCTCAAACACAAGAGACCAGATAATTTTCTGACTGGTAATGTTCATAGGTTGTATTTCTGACTTGGAATAAACAAACTACATATTTCAGGCTATAAGGAGATAATGACGACCACTTGGAAGAAATTTCCATTTTCAAGTATTCATACAATGTTGCATTGCTGGCTGGTTGTGCTGTAGTGTGTTTGGCCTTCTTGTAAGAGTTACTTGTAATTTAAAATTCTGATTTATTGCAAAGTTATATAATTCACAGGGGATGTTTATTGCAAAAGGAAAACAGGACTTATTCCTTTCTGCACTGAGGTGGAAAAGGGCCAGGGAACCCTACCACATGGTCTGATCCTTTGTTTCAGCGACTGCATACAAGAGGGTGCTTTTTGACTAACCTTTAAAGCAGATATGTTTAAACAGCTCGGGCTAAATGCTGGTTTTGTGCTTCTAATACAGCAGTTACTTCACATTTGAGGTGGAGTTTAACATACATAAACAAGCTTAAAAACCCTGCAAATTATTATGTAGTAATATCATCCAGTTTTGGATGCATTATCCTTCTGCACTCATTTGTCTGTGTATAACATGGAGTAAAACAAGTCTGCCTTGAAGTAGAATGCCAGCTATAAAAACTTGAGCATTGTCAGTGGCAGTTGGATCAAAAACCTGAACTGCAGCACTGCTGAGGCCTCCTGGGCTTTAGTATAAGTTTTACCACAGAGAAGCAAATACAAGAAGTATCAGTGCTCCTGAAAGCAGTCAGTGTGTTCATAGAAAGTGAAGGTGACTCGAGTGGGCTTGAGAAAAATTGAACTGGAGGGACTGTGAAAAAGTCAGGCAACGGAGTAGGAGAAACAGTTTTTTAAAAATACTTTTTGTGAAAGCATAATGTCTTGCAAGGAAGCTGGATACGTTAGTGAGTCCTGGTGGGGACAGGGGAAGAGGCTCCCCTACTGCTCTGGTACAGGCACTTAAACTTTATAGGAACCCACCTTGGAAGCCTGGGAGAAGACAATCTGCCTACAGCCTGTAGGTTTTTACATATTCTCTCCATCTCCTCCCAAGACATTTACATTTTACATTTCCCCTTCTTTTCTACTGCCTTTGGGAAGAGGGGAGGATGGACGAAAGGGAAGACAGAATAGCAGAACTCAAAAAATTTCCCCTTGAGAAAAATATACCTAGGAAATTCCTGTTTATCTTCACAGGTTACTGGTTAGACGTCACTGGATTTCACTCCTGCATATGTTCATCCTGCACTATCAGAATTGATGACACAAAGTTGATTTCATTCTCTGTGACTCAAGTTAATGTCATACATACACACACAAAAGATGAAAAATTCCTGACTCCAAAGAGGTTTTAGCAGTGATGTAAATAATTTCTCAGGTGAAAATCCAACTCTGAAAGCTGGAACATTAAGAAGCATCTGCTGTTTCAGGAGGTTGGTTTATTAGCTATGTTCATAGCTGTGGTTTATTAACTATGTTTATAGCTATGGTTACAATGAGCTGCTCGGTTTGACTCTCTCCCATGGTGAGAGATTGGTGACTCCATTTGACTCTCTCCCATGCTGTTAGTGAAAGCACAGTGCAAAGCAGATTCAAATTGGTATCAACTTGTGCTCCTCTATGAGACATGTGCACTCTCATTTGCTTATAGAAAAGGCAAAAATTATAACTTTGTAAACACCATGTTATTTCTCAATGCCTACTTCGCAGATATTAGGTGACACAATTTATTGCTAATGCTGTGCAGGGCACTCCATGTACTTTAAGGGAAACATTTCAGCCTTTTGTAGGCCAGCGTGCCCCCACCATCAGGTGTGCAGCTCCTTAGGTAAGCTAATCTGTTCTTAATTATAGTGACACCCAATACAGTTTAACATCTTGCTTTGTAACATACATAGGTTTTTTTTTTGAAAACAGGAGGAATTGCTCTGAAGCTTCTTAAAGGCTGCTAAGACTTTGTTAGGACACAGTGTTCAACTGAAAAAGTTGTGGGTGGAGGAAAAGAATTCCTGTACTTAGTGAAGCAACTCAATAACTGAAAATTTGTGATTTTAATTTCAAAGACATTTACAATGCAGATGTGCTTGCAGAAATACCACTGTTGTTTTTTGATAGAATGCATGCATGCTTGATGTCTTCATTAGACAGGGGAAATGGTCTGCATTCTCTTAGAACAATGTTTAGGTATTTGCATTTGGGTTCTTTAATAATCTTTTAATTTTATTAAGTGTGAAAGCAAGTGTGTAGAATAAACATCAAACTTATTTTTTGCTTTAATTAAAGAAACATGCTGCTTTCACAGGTTATGTTTCAGCTTAATTCCACTTCATGCATTATGTTTTTACTGAGCGGGAAAAAAACGGGAGACAGATCACAAACCCTTGGATAAGACATGCTCCAACTGACCTTAATGAGACAGCATCTGCCTAATACCAGCGCTTAAGCTGTTACTTTCTATTGTTGTTTTCCTTTGTTCATTCTGCCAAGAAGGTGGAGTTTCTGTCAGAAAGAAAGAGGTGGGGAGAAGGCTTTTTCAGACACTAAGAAATTGAGTCCATTCATTGTCTGGAGCATCACATTTCACAATAATTACCTGGGGATGCAGGTAATTCCACTGTTTCCACTTACAGTTTTATTCACATGTAAGGTTACATAAGTTTTCCTTCACACCGTGCTGCTGTTTTGCTTGAGTATCAGGACCTTGATACCCCTCTCGAGTGAAGCAGCACTGGAACACAGATTGTCACACTCCTAATTCCCATCAACCTGAGATGCAAGAGGTGACAAGCTTAGCAGGTGATCCCGATGATCTTAGAGGTCTTCTCCAACCTTAATGACTCCAGGTTTCTACTCTAGCACAAGTCACCTTGGTATAGGTAGGCTCCCTTGAGCACACACAGGGACAAAGGCATGGGAAGAGGACCAGAGCCAGAACTACCCACCTCCTGCGCATGGCTGGGCCTCCCAGGTGGGACAACAGAGACTTGTTAAGAAGAGGGACTTGGGATGTCCTCAGGGCCCACAGCATTGCCAAGCTGAGATCCACATGAAGGCAGGGGATTGCTTCAGCAGCATTAAATAGCACAAGCTCTTTTTTTTTTTTTTTTTTTTTTTTTTTTTTCCAGGGGGTCCAAACCAGTCATCACACTTTTCCAAGAGATTTTTGAAAATCTAAAACAAATACTGCTCCAGGTCTAGAATTGTATACACAAGCAGAGTGCGGATGTAAAACATTGCTGGATAGAGAATAAAGCATTAACAAGCTAAAATTTATTTACAGAGTAAAACTATTGGCTTCAGTTTGGCCTGGTTTCCAGACAGATACACTGTGGTCATTTGCAGTGAAAAAGCTTTACTAATTACATTCAGTTTCTATAAAAATAACTTAAAATCCAATCATAACAAGGAAAGTGTCTCAAGTTTTGTTATATGACTACTTAAGCACAGTTTTTCCTTCTGCTCTGAGCAAAGCCCACATGCCCCAGTGGGGAGACACTGCAAGCACAGCCCTGTGGATGGAGAGGATTCAGCTAGACTACCTGCTTGTGTTCTGCCACTCTCATCTTGGCCTTTTTATCTTTTTTTTTTTCTCTCTGTGGTATTGTTAATGACTAGACAGGAGATACATAGGAAACTATCAAGCTTCTATGAACAGCAATACAAATTACATAAGGACACTGCAGTGATATTTATTAGGAGATAGAAGAACAGCTACCACACCTTATCCAGGCATGCAGCTTTCTGCAGTCATGATATGCCTCTGGATTCTTGCAGTTGCATTTCAGGACAGCACCACAAACTCCAGAGATTAGCAGTCATGAGGTAATTTTTCTTCTTGCCTGCAGCTAGATGCCTTCCCCATCCTGACATTCAGCTTCCTTACAGCTCACTGCATCCTCGTGTAAATATGCTAAGTACTCACGCTAATCCAACAAAATAGTATGCTACAAATGTTACATGCAGACAAGTCCTTTAAAGGGGTCTTGAACTAAGCTGTTTATGTGGTTTTCTGCCTTCAAGGTTTTGCCAAATACTTTAGCTTTTACTCTTCCTTCTAATACTCATGTTTACCTACCATGCGTCTCTCCCACAAATATTCTTCAATATAGATGTTGGCTTCAGGGTTGAAGGCTGGACGCTTTCACTGAGATGCTATCAACAATAATTTAGTTCCTTCCTTGGTGTTCTACTATAAACCAGTATTTGTGGCTTCTTGAAAATGCTTCTGACCTGTTATCATTCAAGGACTTCTAGCAACAGTCTGAAGGTTTTGACAGGATCCCCTGCAGTTTTACTGTTTGGGTTTTTTATTCAGTATTTGGCAACATTTAAAGTCTGTGTTTCTACAACTCTACCTACAGAACACCCACTGACAGTTACACTCTGAAGTTAAAACAAGCTGGTGAGGAATGCACCTCATGTCAGGTCTTCAGTGAGTGCACAAGGGCTTTCTGCAGATAAGAAGGAGGATGAAATAACAACATGAGCATTTCTACATGCTCGTGCCAGTACTTCTGAGGCCTCTTTTTTACGGAGTACATTATGAATACCAAGCTAGGTATAAATAAAACATGCCTTGTGCTGAAACAAAACATGTAACTTTCCAAAGAGATAAAAGCTATTCTGTGATCATCAGCTACTAATTAAAAATGCATTGGGTCAGCAGGAAATGTTTGAATATAATTTTACTTATTGATTGCAAATGTCTCCACGCAAACACGGAACTGATCCCACTTTACCTTACCTCCCTAACCTAGCACATCCATCATAATCTGCAATGCTGTCTGAAGCATTGCTTTTCTTCTTTTGGTGGTGGTGTGTTTTGTAATCTTGGTATGGCTGTGCTTGAAGTTAGAATCTGTCCAAGTGTTTTCTCCTTCTCTTCATGTTTTTGTCCGATAATGTGGATTGCTGACCGAGCCAGGGTACACTCATTCAGAAGGTAGTTTAGAATGGGGACCATCGGGCCGCAGTTGCAAGCAACACTAACAGTTGGAAGGTTGCTATTGCAGAATAATCTTTTGAAGTATTTGGAGCAGACTCAAAGCAGCGTGGAGAGGGGATGCGCCTCTCATTGGGTTTGAATTATTGCTGACAGGAGCATTTTGTTCCCAGTCCTGTGGCTTAAACTTTTTGATGTTGCTGTGGATCCTTTGGTAGAACTGATCGTTTAAACGGATGTTACGATTCTTCTTCATCTCCCCTTCGTTTTCTTACTAAAACCAAAAAAAGTAGAGGAAAATTGCAATTTTATGATGAACTCTGCTTAATAAAGCCAGAGCGTACTGGCCTTGGGTATTTCCAGCGCCGCAACTCTGGAGCCAGGCATTTCACCTTCCTTTACCGAGTACCTTTAGACCACGCTAAGTGCTGGCAGTGCGGTGCTTTCCCCGCACGGGGAGGGCACACGCCGCTGCCCACCGGCCCCTTCCCGAGCCAAGGGCGAGGGGCAGCGAAGAAGGGGCCAAAGCCGAGCCCAAAAGCAGCTGCGCGGCCCGGCGGGGCCTGAGCGGGGCGGGATGGGCCGGCCTGGGCCGGGCCGTGCGGACTCGCCCCCCAGCGCAGCCCCCGGCTGCAGCTCGCCCCGTGGGCCGGGTTATGTAAGCGCTCCGTCCCCGAGCAGCAGCCGCCGCATCTGCGGCGCTCCCGCCCCTGTCCCCGCCCCGCTCCCAGCGCCGGCGAGGCAGGAGGCGGCGGCGGCAGCGCAATAGAGCAAGTTTTGTCTCCGGCGAGGGGCGGTCAGGTCCCACCGCGCTCGGCAGCGCCGGCAGCATGGCCGCGGCGCCCCTGGGGCGGGCAGCAGCCCCCGCCGCGGCGGCAGCGCCCCGCTGAGCTCCCCGGGCAGCGGCAGCGGTGAGCAGCCGCCTCCGCCGCCCATCCGGGCCGCCCGCCCGCCCGCCGGAGAGCGGCAGTCCCCCGGCCCGGCCCGGCGCGGCACCATGTGGGGCGGGCTGCACCCCCAGCCCGGCTTGCGCGGCTACAAGGCGGGTAAGGAGCGCTAAGGACGGAAGGAAGGGGCTGGGGCGGGGGGAGGCACAGGGGCCCGCGCCGCTTCCCCTCTCCCGGGCCGCCCCGGCTCCCTGCCGGGTCCCCGCGGAGCGCCGGAGGAAGCGGTCTGTCCCCAGGGCGCGCGGGAAGCGGCGCGGCCCCTGCCCACGGCTGGCTCCGGGAAGGGGACGTGGCGCCCGGAGGGGGCGCGGGGGCCGGCCCGGGGCTGCTGGCGCCGGATCGCCCCAGCCGGGGGCTCCGCGTTTCCTTAGCTGGACCTTGCGGCGGATGACAAAAGCTGAGCTTAACCTACATAATCCGTTTCCATGTTTTGGGCTTTCTCTTCCATCCCCGATTTATGTTAGTATACCCTTAAGCAGCGGCTGGAAGCGTGCTGCTCTTGATGCTTTTTCGTTTTAAATTTAAACCGCAACAAATGGGTCGAGTCCTGGATTCCCCCCCCCCCCCCCTTTTTTTTTTCCTCCACCACTTTTCGGTCTCCGGATTAATGAGAGCCTAGTTCGTGCAGGCTGGCAGGGATGCGTTGAAATGTTAATGCTCGGAGTTAGGTTGTTCCAGGGGAGACACCTCTGTGTAAGCGATGGGCTGACTTCCCCCGTCAGGGCTGTCAGACTGGCAGAGCAAAACGGGTGGATTGGCTGCAGAGCCGTGTGAGCACTGCTTTTGGGCAGGTAAGGCAACGTGCCGGCTCTTTAGGATGTCCTTTTCAGGATTTGAAAATACTACCGACTGTATCACCTGCCTTGCTCTGGCAGGGCTCCTACAAATATTTTGTCATGTTTTGATTTATTGAAGCAATTGATCACAAGTGGAGGTCTGTGGTTTGGCTCTGCTATTGCAAGTGCAAAGTCGTGCTGTTGGAGTAATTTTTCTCCTTTAGAAATTTGGATTTACGTTTTAATTTTGGGTTTGAAAAAGATGACTGTATAGTGTGTATACAGTTAGCTGACATATTTAAATGGCAGGATTGTTTTGCTTTCGACTGACAGGGTTTTTCTTGCAAGTACAAGAGCTGCTAAGACATTCTCAGCAGCTGCCTGAATCTCTACAAGTAGGCTAATGTTCATCCCTAAAAGGTGAAAGAAGACATTGTTCTTTTTTTTCTGTACGGTGATTAAGTTATGAATTTCTATGTATAACACGTTTGCCTTGTTGAAGCATTTTTAAAAATTATTTAGTGCTTCCTGCAAAAGAATGGAGTTACATTATCTTTGTGCTACAGCTTGCAAAGATAGTAGGTATTCTGAACAATAGGTGTGGAGATTTCAGTTAATTTGATGGAAACTGCAGGAATTTAGGGTGTTTCAGTTCTTGATTATTTGTGTTTGGGATGGGAATATTAAAAGGTTATATCACAATGGACTCTTGACATGAACTTCAGACCATTACAAAGGTTGTTGGTGTTCATTTTTCGCTTGTTTCAGAAAACTTCAGATTGTGATATTTGATGCATTGTTTTCCCTTTTGTTTGGGGTCAAATATAGTGTTTTAGTGCTGTGTTGAATTTATCACCAGTTCTGATCGGTGAATTGTTGTGTTCATGTTTTGCTTTGCTTGTTCGTCAGAATTGCCTATAAGACTCGAGAACAAATTTTGTGTATTGCTTCTAGTTCCTCCCCCATCCCTTCTTTTCTTTTGAACTTGGATTAGCCCTGAGTATTTAAATGTGTGTTTCTTGGTAAGCAATAGAAGTGTAATGTAGCAAAACTGGTAGAAAAAACATCTAATTTGAGATAAGATAAACTAACAGAAAGCAGTGGTTAATTAGAAAGCAAGCAGATAGAGGTTTAACCTTGAGAGATTATATGTGCATTTATAATTTCCAACACAGGGGTCCCATCCTTCATCTGTCGTATTGGGAAACAGCTGAGAAACTGTTTTGTGAGTTTTGTAATGTCTGAAGATGTGGACGTTAATTAGCTCCATGCAGGTATTTTATTGAAGGGATTACAGCTACTAAGATCCTGTGCTATTGTTATTGCCATGTTAGTTGTTGGTTGTTTCTTTTTTTAAGGAAGCTGTTCATGGGAAAAGTATTTTTTAGCAGAACAGTAGTGTCCTACCAGGAAGCAGAAGTTTAAGCACCTATTTCTTGAGCTGCAGGAATGTCAAGATGTGTTTAATACTTCAATGGCAGCTACTTGCTATAGATTCTGTTTCGTGTGGGAGCATAACAGTTGATGACTTGATAATTCTTGGTAAATAAACCTTATTTCTTATACTGAAAAGCCTTCTATTTTGCTAGTTGTACTTTAATTAATTAATCTATGGATATGGGTATTTAGAAGTCTTATTTTTGTTGAAAATAATACAATTCCCATACAAAGCTAGGTACTTACTGAGGTATTCTATTTACACAGGGGAATTGCTATATTTTTAGTAATAGATGCAAATTAATTCTTGTTATCCTAAAATGTAACAGGCAAGGACACTTCTTGAAGCATATTTAATTTTTGACCTTCAGTTTTATTCTTTCTTCTCATTTCCAAATTGCACTTGCTTTTTGGTTCAGTAGTAGTGCCTTCTCTGAAAAAAAAATTGCTGTCTTTTTTGCATCCTGCTGAGATTTTGGGTTTTTTTTTAGATAGGTGCTTCTTGTGCAGTCAGTGAATTTAATGACAAAGTTTGCTGCCCATGCAAAGTAATTTCAGGTCCTTACAGTCTCAGTGCCTGACCTGAAAAATTAAATTGCTGTTTTTGAAAAGGATATGATTGATTTAAGTCTTTCAGTCTTCTTGTACATGTGACTGTTCATGAAACCCTTGCAGCATAGTTTGTACCTCTATAAAGACAGCAGCTACCCATGTGCTGCAGGAATTTAAATAACTGCAGTGAAGGGCATACAGCATTTTAATCCCTTTGCTTATTTATCTAAACCAGCCTTTGAAATGAACACTTGGTTAATAACTCTTTTAAGACTATGAAAGTGTTCATCTCGATGTGTTGTACCTCTGGGGCATGCAGTCATTCAGTTAGGCCATGTGTGTCCAACAGATGCCTGTGGAAAGTGAAACAAGCACACTTGAAAATGAAATAACACATATTTATTACTTTTAGTACACTGTGCCACCCCTAGTCAAGCCTCTTTCCACTGTCCAGTTATTGCCTATTGGTAATATTGGACATCAAAAGGATGTTATTGCCACTCCCTAAAAATAGTAGCTTGGAGCCCTGGCAATGTGATTTGCCCTGTGTTCTTGTACTTGAGCCTCACTGGCAGCGTGACACACGTGGGTCTGAAAGATTATTTAATGATGCCACAAGCAAAGTGTCAGCAGCAGTAAGGTCACAACACATTATAAGGCCTGTGGGGCACTGCCTTCTTGAGGTACCCTTGCGCTTTAGAGGCAGCTTCCAAACTCAGCCAGGGTGGGGAGGATGAGGCTGATGACACTCATTTTCATCCTTTGAGGTGGAGGAAGAGACAGAAGTCTTCTTTTTTTTTGTTTTGTTTCTGTAACAAGTTTTCTTGGTCTGCTACTGGAGGTCTGCAGCCGGGGATGTGACAGCTCTCTAAATATCTAGAAAAGCCAGGTTTATTTTTTACAGGCAAGGCAATAAATGGTGAGTTAGTCCAAGTGTAGATTTCAAATTGGTTGCCAGTTGTAAGCATAAAAATGTGTTTGTATATGGTGCATTATAAAGATTGTTTACCTGAACTTAAAAATGTAATGTTCCAGCTGCAAGACTGGCTGCTAGAATGGCCTCTGCTGTCTTTCACAGATCACTATGGGGTTAAATGACATTCTGTGTTTGAGTGATGGTGAACAGGAGCTGCTTACTTCCTTTCAAAAACGCCTTTTTTTTTTCCTCCCTCCAGGCAACTCACTTTTGTGGATATAGCATCCACTCTTTTAATGTGTGCAGAACACTTATGTCGTAACTGCTTGGCAAGAGAAGAAGGATAGATATAAGGGTGTATTCCAGTGTTGGGTGTGGAGGTTAGCAGTAACTCTGATCTCCTGTATGTTGCACTTCAATTGACTGAATATAGACAGGTGGGTGCAGTAATTCTGTGCTTTTAAAATTTTTATTAAAGGAAGTAGCAATTACTCTAATAATTCTGAGACAAATGCATTCATTTTGAGGGGTTTTACAGAATAAATATATAGTGAAAAGCAGCCTGAGCCACTCTATCTGTGCTAGGGAGAGGTGGTGAAGGAAGTGATAGTAGAAAAATAGCACCTGTAGATTCTCCAAATAATGTCTAGAATTTATGTCAATAAAATATTGGTTCTTAGAGTTGCAAATTATTTATGCTATGTTTTTAGCCAGGCATTTAATATTGGTTAAAGAACCCATGTGTTTCAAAGTACAGTGCGTGGTGATAAGAACAGCTGAATGCCTCCTAAATTGCATGACTTCAGGCTGTAGCCAGAGGTGCTTTCAACATCTACCATTGTTGAAAGCAAAGCTTGTTTGTTGTAGACAAGTTAGTTAAGGAGAGGAGAGGTACTACTATACTTGTTCGGTATCAACTGCTCTGTCTAGTGTACTCTTTGGGTGCTTGTTTTTATCATGCAGCGTGCCTGTGGTTTAATAGTTAGAGAGTTAAACTAATTGTCATTTCCTGTGCTGGTGGTTCTTTGGCTGAAAAAGTGCTGACTTGGTTGTAGTTGTCAGTAACCTCTTGGATGGCCAAATGTGTCTTAAAATTGTACACTGACAATGGAACAGTCTCATTGTGGTTGTGATTAGCTGTAAAACACTTTCAGGCATTATTTGCTGTGATTCAAAAAGTGGCTTTCTTACTGGCTTCTGCCGCCGGTTAGCCTTGGCTGACTACTCAGCTGCTTGCCGCTCCCAATCCTCAGTGAGACAGGAGAGAAAATAGGATGGAAAAGCTTGAGTTGAGATGAAGACAGAGATTTCTTGCCAGCTACTGTCACAGGCAGAACAGACTTGGCCGTGGTGTCAGTCCATGTCAATTCCTCTTTGCTCCCCTTCCTCCCTTCCTCATGCTGTTGCCTGGTCTCTCTAGGGCTTTACAGGGTACCTCTGCTCAGAGCTCCTGCTCCTCCTCCTCTCCTCCTGCTCTTGCCTCTGCGTTTGCAGGGCTGTTTCTCACACTCTTTTTCTCCCTCACTTATTTCTCATGGAGAGTGTTTTGCTGTTTCTGAGCAAATGCTTTTCCCTGAGGCGCTGCCGTCATGGCAGCAGGGCTCAGCTGAACCCTGCTGTGGCTGCCTTGGAGCAGTGTGGAACCGGCTGTGTCCACTGCCCAGCAGCCCCAGACACTCCTCACGCCGGCCCCCCTGCAGCCCCCGCCAGCATCTGGGCAGCTGCACCCCTTAAAACTTACTCAGGGGGAAGCCATTATGTTTTGATATTTCTTTTCTGGAATAACGCTAAATATAGTGTCCTGAAGTTTATTCCTGCCAACACTGAGAGAAGGTGTAGTGAAGTGTAATAAGGTTCTGGTTCCTGCCTTAGGCTCCTCCGTGATGTTTTTTACTGTGTAAGGCAAGTTGAGGAGCCACCAAATGTGGCCTGTGGAACACTGCAGGTCAGCTGCAGGGGCTCAGAGGTGGATGGCTGGAGAAGATGAGGAGAGCGTGCAGCAGGGAATAGCTCATGTAAATACGCTCACAAGTGTGTTAGTCCTGACACATCATCCCTCATGTTCCCAGAAACTGCTGACCCCTGTGGAATTGCCCCTGAGGATGCTGGCTTTCCCTGGGCACTGTGCTCCACAGCATCTGGCTCGCTTGCCTGAGTGCGAACATCCTATTGATTGCACAGGCACGCTCAAGTGACCTATTTCTCTGCAGCCAGCCATGCCGTAAATGACACTGCATCTTTCTGTTCCTCATTCCCCAGGGATCTCTGCTGTTTTTTGAGATTTGAAAGGCCCATCTGTGAAAGGAGTCAGTAACACAAAGAAAAGAAGGTTTAGTTTTGAGAATTTTTAATTTTTTTTTTTTTAAAGGTGTGATAGTCTCTGAAATGTGGGAAAATATGGCAGGTAAACTCCTCCTGTTACCTGAAGGGGTGTATGAGGGTGGATTGCAGGGTATGATTATGTTTTGCAGCTAAGATAATGTAGTGGGTAGTTGCTCCCACCTTTCTGTATACCTCCGCTCATATATCTGTACTGCATCCCACGTGCCCACTGTAGCACTTGTTCAACCTTATGGCAAACTAACAGGGGAAACTGGACCAGGAAAATACTGATGTTAGATACTGACAGAGAGATGTACCATTGCCTGACCCTGGTGTCAGGCAGCTGACAGGAATCTGTCAGACAGTTTCACTGCAGGAAGCATCTATCCTGACGTCAGGCAGGTGTGGGATATTTAGAGTCAAGCTGGCTAGCTCTTCAATCAGCTGATGGACAGTGGAAAAGTCTCCCAGCAGTCTTGGTTTGCTGCTGCAGGTGACATCCGGAAGTATATAGTTAATCCTCAGACTTACCAGGAAGGCCAAGGAAGGTTAAGTGAGGATCAGGAAAAAGTGACATAGATTCCATTGGACAGTGTAACTTCCACCAATTAGTGGACTCACAGGATTAAGCAAGTCCAGAATAATGGATAATGACTGAAGAAGTGGTAGGAGACTCTCTCACTCTTGCTGAGGAAGGGCAGTGCGAGTAGTGTCAGTAAAAGTGAGAACTGCTGCTTCATTTGTTAAAATACCAGAAGTAGATTTAGCAAATGCAAGTCAAAAAGCCAAAGATGCTTTTCAAACTTTCAGCTTCCTGATATGTTAGAGACCAGTGGTGTGGTACTCAGACAAGAAACATTCTTGAATGATCCTGGAGTCAGATCTGAGATTCCTTATAAGGTATTCTTATGTTTTTAATGTTTGTTTTACTCCTTTTGTAGCATAGTTTCCAGATGGTGTGGAAAGCTGCAACTTTTTTGAACATTTCAAAACAAATTAATCTTTTTTTTTTTTTCCCAAGTCCGTCTTTCTTATAAGATGGTGTCTTCTTTCCCGAATGCCTACTCTTCAGTGAAATTATTTATACCTTTTGGCGATTCTCAGTGCCTTTGGAGGCATTCCTGTAGTTGAGAATTAGTGCTTTGTATAAAAAGTTCAGTGGCTAGCACTGATCAAAAGCCTGATGGTTCCATGGGTAATAAGAAGACAAAGTACGAAGTATAGTGACCCAACTAAAAGCACAAAAAGACATTGGAAATACCATTAATTAAAACTTCATCATATTTGCCACTTAGCAAAAACAAAGCTAACTGTTGCAGTCTTAACTTCTTTCTGTTCATCATCTGAAATACCAGACTGATTCAACAAAGGCTTTTGTGTAGTTGGTAGAATTATTGTAATGTAAATCTTTACATTAAAAGTGATTGTAGTTATGAAGACAGAAACACAAGAAGTGCTGGTTTTTACTGGAAATATCCTGAGTAGGGTTGATGGTGTATTGTGTGAAGGACTTTTTTTTTAGCTACTACTATTTAATTTCCAGGGTATGTCCTTTCTTAGATTGAATAGGTGGGAGAGGAAGCTGTAAAGCTAAGAGTGGGGAAAAGTTGTATTCTGTGACACTGGGGCACTGGAAGTTTGTAAGGAGAATCTCCTAATGTCTTACATGAAGACAGAATTCCATCCTTTCAGCTGAAATGTAAAAATCTGGGAACTCCCTTGCATAGTTCTGTTAGTGCATACTTCTGTTAGCATGCACTACAACTGTAGCCTGGAGGCTCAGTTTTCTGATACTTGCACATTAAGTAGGTCCTGTTGTGTGTATAATGAACATTAGACCTCTTTACCAATGCTATGATTTTTTCCATCATTTTTCATACTTGAGCAAAATATTTCACCAAAATTTTATTTTGGGGGACTCTCTGTCTTCTCCATTTATTTTAGTGTCAAGGATATCTTTAGATCTGATATTTGACTACAAAGAGGAGAGAAATTATGCACTTTTTTAAAGTAAGACTGCTAGACTCTTTTATTTGTTCCACTTTGCAAAGTGTGGGAGCTACTTAAAACCATTTAGTATTTTTTGACTCATTTTAGCAGTTATGATTACTTCACTTTTCCCCACGCACAGCAGAGATTAAATCAAGTCTTTAAACAGAAAGAGAGAGGACAAAGGTAATTCTGTAAGAAAATGGTTAGAATGACAAAGAGGCTGGAGAAAAACTTACCTGGTTTTGAATATCAATAAAGCTAAACTGTAAGAAGGGATGAAAGAGATGAAAACCTGTGATCATCAGCTTTTTTTTTTTGATAGGACAATTCAACTGATCAGCTACAAGCACACGGCTCTTTTAACAGACCCTAGGAACTGACCGCATGGCCTGAGGGCTTGCTGTTCAAAGTTTATATTAACTTTAAGCGTAACTTAATGTGTTTATTTTCCTAGACGTTCCCCTCTTCCTACAGCAGTTGATAAACTTTCCAAGTTTAAAAGGTAGCCTTCCCCTCTGCAGTTGCTATATGGAAGTGAATGGAAACTAGGAATATAACTTTGTGTTTCCATGGGGTGAATAGTGCATTGAGCCCAAAAACAAAGAGGCAAGCCAGCATAGCAGGCATGAGGTAATAGTTGTTGTCTGTGTGCCAAACATGAAATAAGAAACATCTGCAGTTAGTATTTTGAAGTTCTGTTGTATGCAAATGTTCTATCTGGAAGCAGAAAACTCACAGGAGTGCCATCAACAATTGGAATGAGTTTTTGGTCTTGCTCCTGTCAGTGATGAAATGAAAGCTAACCTCTTTCTTTCCTGTACAGGGCTGAAATTTAATAATTGGTTTATAATTTTATATAATGCTAAATAACTACAGCCAATTGCTGTCTGTGTATGAATTATGAAGTGTGTTATGAATTTGAGCTTGGTTTGTGTACTTTTTAGAGTAGAAATCAGGAATGCAAAGCCCAATATTGTATACTTGTGTCAGTTTAAGGATTTTGTCACCTTTTCAGATAATAGTTGAACGTAACTCTCTGCTAGCTGAACAGATTTTTGTCCTCCTCCGTGAAGGCAGACAGAAATTTATGCCTCTCTCACTCCAGTTTAGAATCTGCTTTAATGTGCAATTTGGCAGTAGGATAAAGCCTGGTTGCTGCTACGCATCAGACCTGTATGTTCCCACTGCCTCCTTGGCACTGCTTTTTGTCTGACCCCTTGCTGAACAAGCTTAGAAAGTCATATTAGCAGATAACCTTTTCCATAAGCGAGGACACTTTGTTCCTGAACCATTTTCTGTAGGCTCTGGAGTGGCAGGGCTTATGCTGGGGGAGCAGGAGGAGCGTGTGTCTGGGCAGCGTGAGCAGCCTTTGCGTAGCAGCTGACCAGTAGATCCAATTAGCTCTGATGTCAAACAGCGTTCCCAGCTCAGACCCATTTTAGCCAGCAGCATAAGCTGGCCAGCTGGACTCTTCCATGGAAAGACAGAGCTGTTCACCTCTTACTTTCTATAGACTCTGGTGGGGGGGGTGTGGTGGTGGGTTATAGAGAGTGAGCTACCTGATTATGTCTTTAAACTGCCATGGCAAGATTCTCAAAAGCTCATCCATCAAATTGATGGATTTATTAATTTTAGTTGCCATTGTTTCTTTTAAATCACATACTTTCCTGCACAGGATACCTTTTAAGTTGTTGTACAGTCCTGTACACATTTGTAAAGTCATAAAAATTGGACCTTGTGAAGGTTCATTCTGAAATAATGTTTTGTATAGAAGATAAATGTTTTATAGTTGCACAATTTCTCATCATAGACAATTACATTTAGCCACTGTGTGGGGGAGAAAAAACAAAACTGTTGAACCTTTATTAAGGAATTTGAGAGGCAAAAGAACCTGGAGGTTTGGTGACACAATCTACTTAAAGTTTAGCTCTCAAGAAATTGAAGCACAAGTTTATGTTCCTTAAAATAGGACCATAGCCTTTTTTTTTGTGATACTGCCAGTCAGGTGTATGTGTACTTTGAGGATTGTATTTTGAGGATTTTCTTCGTTAGGTTTCTTCTACTTAGTTTTTTTCCCTCTAGCATTTTATGTTTTTCTCGAGTAAGTGAATTCTTTTGCACAGTAATAATACAGAGGACAGGCATAAGCCTTGGTACACCAGGCAGTGTGTTATCAGCCTCTACAAGTAAAAATGTTGGTAAAAAAGTCTCCCTCAATGTTCTTCTGTTTGAAGTCTTGCGTTCCTATTTTTCTTTCCTTGCTTCCTTCTATATCTGTACAATTTTATCTTTCTTCATGCTTAGAATTGTTCTAATCAGTTTCTAACCGGAAAACTGTGAGAACTTAGTTAAATAGCTTGAAGGCTCTGTCAAGGAAGCACACTAATAAAATATGTGAGTCCTTAGGATGAATCATACTTGAGCTATATGACACTGTAAAGTACTTTCGAGAAACTGAAATGTAAAAATTTAATAGTTCAGGCTGTCATTTCATCCCACTTTACCCTGCTTCTTATTGCACTTTCATTAAACTGCATCATCCACCTACTCTCAGCTGCATTCATGTGAAAGGAGGGAATAGGACCTTCTGGTATCTTAGTTCATGGCCAGCTGGTAGAGCTATGAGTTTCCACCACCTTCAGAGCATTTGTAAAAAAGGATCCTGAAACTGTCATCTGGCCACCTTCCCTGAAAGCATTAGAAACCTCTCTTCCCAATGTTCTGCTCACCCTGGAAGAGAAAAGGTTGCATTGTAGACCTGGAACTTGTTTTGGACATTTGTATTAATAAAAGTTGCAGTTTGTTTTGTGCAAGGACCATGGTGATGAAGTGTGCGTAGCAAGTATGTGTCTTGGGGTTTAGAGTTGGGATGCCATTTTTTAAACATTATTTTGAAAAGAATTTATTAAATAGTTATTAGTTGAAGTATTTTTTTGCCAGTGTCTGGAAGGAACACTCAACATGCCAGGATCTTTCATTGTGTCAGGATATCAGATTGAATGAATGCAGCTTATCATTGGCTTCACCTTAGAGTGAAGGAGGCTGCTGTCGCACCATTCTACTGCTGACTCTCAGCTTTTTTTAAAGCCCTATATAAATGTGTTAAAGTATGACATCTGCTCTTGTGTCTACTTTAGGAAAGGCTTGTTAGCATTTTGGGTTCCCCTACCTCCATTTCCTTTTCTCACCATGTTGTCTTTTCAGCAGTTAGAAAATATAGAATATTATCGGTGAAGATGTGTTGTGCATGAAGCACACCCTAGAGTGAGATTTTCCTTAATTTTGTGGCAGTAATGATCTTGCAGGTATGATGAGTAAACAAATATTTTCCAACCAAAGTAAGTTTTTTTTCCTACAACACAGGAACTGGGTCATTGAGAGAGTATTCATGGGTTTATTTGAAGACTTTTCCTTTTGAAAAGATGTATGGTTATGCAGCCCTGTGGGACAGGAGAGAGAGCAAAAGAGAAGGTATGACACCTTAAAGAACTTAGAGAGAAGGGAAGTGTGTGTAGAAGATGCAACTGGAATGAGTTCAGCAATGCCAGGGAGTTATATGAGTGGGTGTGGGAGAGCTGGCTTGACAGTGAGTTGACTTTTTCAAAATACTGTCATGTGATCTTTGTGCATAATTAGCAAGGTTTTGGGTAAAGGTACAGATGGTGAGGGTAAACTAATTAACTTTGGCAGCGTCTTTGGGCTGAATGCTGACTCCCTTTCCTTGAAAGAGCTTCAGGCAGACTTCAGTGCCATCCTGGCGTGAAATATGATTGTACAGCCTGGTCACAGCCATGATGATGAGAATGAGCTTTGCATAGTTAGTTTTGATAGCACTTTAGTGAGATCTCCTTCAGAATCCTTTGACTATATAAATTTACACTGGCTGTCATGAGTGATTCACTTCTGGTCACAATCCATGTCAGTCACAGTTTGGAACAGAAAAATCAGTATCCTTAATTTAGGATGTATCTGCTGTGAAACCCAGTTAAGTCTTTTGCTGTTGCTTTCCATTCAGCATCTAGGTAAAGCAACAGTATCCTAGCTGTCACATTAAATAATAATCTTTACATTAAAGCATGTTGAGGTATTTTAGGAACCAAATGTAAAGATGGCGATGTTATTATTTTGTGTATGTATATGATAGGGTATCTGTGCATGCCACTGAAATTAGGATTGGTAATAATCCAGAATTAACTGTGAGCTTTTCTGCCAGCAGTAGGTGATAGCATTCTGTTACACACAGAAAAAGATAGATGTTTTTGTTGAGTGAAATCTCAACAACTGTTCCCTGTTAATAAATAATCTACTTCCTGCACTTCATATACTTAGTTGTAAGGGATCTGTTTTAAATGCCTAGGCTGGAAACAGAGGACTGTGTTGGTATATTTAACTGACCAAATTTAAGGAGGTATTCAACTGTTTGTATAAACAAGGCTCCTTTTGAGATTTTTTTTGTCATCTTGCAGGTATTTTGTCGTGTTTGGTGAAAATTGCAGCCTGGTAGGATGACACTACTTTTTTCTCTTCTGGCGAATTCTGTGAAAGGTAGTTTTCTCTAACCCATAGACAGATGCTAATATACAATACGGCCGCACAAATATTGATTAGAAATTTTTGCTTGCTTTTCTTACCCCACTCTATATTTTGGGCAGACGGACACTGGGTGTTGGTTGGCAGGTTTGAGATTAGAGCAGCAGGGTGAGGCAGGTGTGCTGGCTGAGCGGTGTGCGGACTCCTGTGTATCCTCCCCTTTTACACTTGTTTGCTGCGTGAAAGGTCAGGCATTTGCAGAGAGCTGTCCAAAAAGGAGATGGGGGAGAACAGAATGGGGTGCATAGCGATTGGGGATTCCTCAGGACTTGGCTCAGAAGGTGAGTTTCAAAAAATTAAAGTAATATATTAATTTTTAAATAATGTCTTGGACTAATGAGGTCTATAAGGTCCCATTTTATGGGTTACTAACTGTCAAGACTTAATTTTTGGGTCAGTTTCTACTATCTTGGTGCTTGTATTTGGCTTTTTATGATAGTGAGTTCAATCAGTTTTGAAAAGATCTTTCCCATGTAGACAGTTGTATTTTTGTAATGCCCTTCTATGGAGTAGAACCTCCGTTAGATCTGCACAGTAACACAGTGGTGCAGATATGCCATGAAACATTAAAAACTGTAGACTCCTGGATTATATCATTAGCTATCTTTATACAAAAAGAAGGGGTATGTTTAATGTCAGGGAGGCAAAGAGAAAACATTTCTTGAAGTGATCATGTGCAACCATGTTCTGTTGGCATGTCTAAAATAGGGTAAAACCTGCATACTATTTACCCTCTAAAAATCAAAACCAGTTGTCTTTCTTGCGACATAACCCTTTTAAATGCAGAGCCTTCTCCTCAACAGTGAAATCCACTGAAAAAATGAGACTGTTCCACCCCAGCCATCTACACCTCTCTCTACAGGATCTCTGTGAGGAAAGGACATGATCCTGGTAATAGCACTGTGGGTGCACCCTTGCTGCTGCGCACAGCCAGCTGTGCCTCCCCAGGGAAAGTGAGAGGGGTGTGCCTGAGTGAAGAGACTCTTCTGGAGCCCAGAGTACCATGCAGGTAGACTGGAGTATTTCCCTAGAAAGCCTGATGGGATCTGGCTGGCCTGTGCAGAGTCAAAGCTTGTGAAATCCTGCTGGCCTCATGCTGATCTGTGTGTAGCTATGAATGTGTACCAGCACTTGCCTCTTCAGACCTACCAGCTCAGGATCAGGCTTCATGTGTTAACTGAGGGATAATGCCCTTGGGTGCAAAGTGGCATTAATTCTGTGATGTGCCAGCATGTCCTCCTGGACCTGCTCTTCAGCACCACACATGGGGCTTGGGGTGTCCCCAGGTTGTCTGTGTTGTGTGTAGGTGTAGAACAGGGTATTTTGTAGTGCCTGTTACTTTCTCAACTTGAAGTACCTGCAGAGATCCTCATGGGAATGACTGTCTGCTCCCTCTAGTATGTTAACCGTGTCTGGTAACCAAGTCTAGTTGCACTGGGTTGTTGCATCTTTTGAGATATATTGCAACAGTATGTTTGGAACATGAGAGACTCTTGAGATATTTGAAAAATTTTCTTTGAATGGAGGGTAAATCCTAGAAGTAGCAAAATGCTAGAAGCTTCCCAGAGAGATTGTGGTATCTGTGTCCTTGGAGTTGTTCAAGACTCAGCTGGGTGGGGCCCTGAGCAGTCTGATCTAATTATCTTGCTTGGAGTTTAAGGTTAGAGTAGGTGACTTCTGAAAGTCCTTTCTTAAGTTAGTCTTGTTCTGTGGTATTTTTATCTTTTATTCTTTATAGTTCCACCAGAGTAAAAAGTATCTCTCCCTTTGGGGGTTTGCGTATGGATGGTTGTAGGTTCATGTGCTGAGCATTTGTCTAACCAATAGATCTAAAGGGTTTGACATGTAATGCTGTGTTAATGCTATCACTACTGCATATTAAATTATCTGCTTCGTTGTTTAACACCATAAAAGGTGAAATGTCACCAAAGAGCTGTGTAGTGGAAAATGGCGTAACAAAGGGTGAATCAATCTAAATTTCTCATCTATAAATGTATTTGAAATGTCTCCTAAATCAGAACTGCCTCTGATTTAATTAGCTTGATCTTCCATAAGTCAGTTTTACTCTTGCTGGAAAAGCTAGATGCAGCTTGAGAAGGATGAAGTGGAGAGTAGCATGGTTTAGAGGGAGGGATGGTAAAATTATTGTTCCCAGAGCAGCCAGAGTATTAATGAAAAATGTGCTGGATGGTAGGGGAAGAAGAAATGTCCCAGTTTCCCACTAGCTGTATGCAGAACTGTCACACTTGAGTACATTAGAGGATGACACAGAGAGGGTGGTATCAAGGATGACGCCTAGAGTGGTATTCCCTTAGAATCTTGGCTGGGACCTCTTTACAAGGTGTGACTGGTGAGCTGTGGGCACCTGTGTTCACATCTGGCTCCTCTGGTCTTCCCCCTCACCCTTGGACTTGAAAGATACTCACTGGTATAGTTAAAATTCTTTTGGGGAGGAAAAACTAAGTTTAAGGAAGGGAAGGAAATACATTGCACAAGGTATGGCTGAAGTAGAATGAAGGGGAAGGAGAACTGGGTGATTTTGAATTACTGTGAGAAAAGATAGGGAAATGTGCTAAAGGGAAGAAGGGGCAGTAACCTCAGTGGAGAATGAAGTTGAGGCAAATGAGATGGACAGGCATATTTAAGGCCTTCAAGAACCTACCTACAAAAAAGTAGACTGTTTTTGATGTCATGTTACAGTTAAATAGCAGATGCAGTAAGGAATTCACTGTGTGAGTATGTATTTGCTGTGTTCCTCAATTTTCAAGTGGCTTGGCAAGCAGCTATTACCACTCTGGCTAGTAGGTCTAGTGGTTTGGCTGCTATATGGGGAGCATGTATGTATTCCTATGTGTGGGGGCAGGGTTATATATATACACACACATATATTCATTTTTACATTGTTTTCTGAACTATTTACTGGAAAACAAGGACATCTGAAAATAGCAGATGTCATTGCAGAGGCAGATTGCTGTTACGACTTTGGATGGACACTGCTGAAAGTGTTTAAATGATCTAAAAATAATGGCATGTAGCATAAGAGACATTATATCTGAGCTGATACTTCTTCATGAGTCATTTCCTGTTGAAAGTGCTATAGAGAGCTAACTGCTGGAGGGGGTGTATGTATGTGATTATATATAAATGAAGAGCAGCCATGCTTTTTTCCAAGGTTCTTTATGTGCTGCTGCTGGTTCAGAGTATGAATGTGGTGATCAGTATTCTGCCTTTAAACAATGCTCTGATTTAGATATTGGCTATTGGAAATTGTAATGGTCTTTTGGGATTGTAGTCTGTGATGAATGCTCCCTTGAGGCTGACTGTGAGAATATGTGGCCTACTTTAAAAACTCCTTGAAGAGAAGAACTGTTTGCTGCTCTGAATTGCGTTTTAAAATGTGATACTTTAATGATACTTTCAACTAAAAAAATAACCAAAATGAAACAAACCAATAGGTGGATACATGTCTCACAAGGACAGCTTGCATGCAGCTACATAAGGGATTACTTTTGATATCAGTGTTGACAATTTCATTGCCGGCTTTATTTTATCACCTAGGTCATGTGGTTTATGCACAGTAGAAGATGACTGTATCTCACTGGCAAAATCTTCAACTTGTTTCTGACTAAAATTCATTCATCTCTTTGTATTTGAAGGCTTGCAGTGCAAAATTCTGCTGTGAATTGAGAATCAGTTCTAGGATAGGAGCTATATGATAAGTATTTTGCTAAAAGAGTGTAAGAATAGTTTAAGGATCATGTTTCTAAATAGTAAAAATATATGTGTTGGAATTTTTGGGATGCTTTCATCTAGCAAAAGGATTTTAATTAACAGGAAAAAACCCTTCCAAGACATAGACACAGTCTGGCTCAAGCTTGAAGTACGAAACAGAGGATTCAGTTTTCATCATGAGAGGTATTTTTGTTGTTGACTTTTGTACTGTATCTCTAATGACAGACTTCTGGCTTCTTTTTTTTATAGGCTCAGATTATTCCTCAGTGGGATGGCTACCTGGTACTGAATCCCTGTGGCAGTCCTCAACGATTTCATCAAGCAGTCAAAACAATCCTGTCAGAAGACACAGCATAGCTTCGGACAGCGGGGACACTGGGATTGGTACCTCCTGTTCTGATAGTGTGGAAGGTGAGTTGACACTGCTAGGTTTTGGATGTTTCTGAGAGAGAAACAATCCAAAACGTTTTAAAGGTGTTTTTCCCAAACTAACTGTACTTTTGCAAAGCTGTTGAGTGCATACAGTTTCTTCCTTGTTGGAGCAAATAATTGTTTTGGTGAGGGTTGATTAATTTAGTTCTACATGAGTTGTGTGCATTAATTTGCATCTCTGCCACAAAGGCGGTACTTGTGTTACATACTTTGATAATTGCAGTTACAAGAAGTGCCAGATTTATCCAGAGGAGTAATGTCCTGTACTACAGCACTTGATAAACAAGTGGTAAAAGCAGAGACTTTTGAGGGAGTTGATGAAAGGACAATGCTTTCTGGTATTCATTGTGTGTGTCAGCAAAGAAAGTTTGCTCCTCAGGGCTGTGATGAAAATGGGGTGTGTTGTCTCTTCTCATCTCTACTTCCGGTGGGAAGGAATTCACATTTTATTGCATGGTATTTGACACATTGTCAGTGATCTTTGAGAAGAATCAACAGGATCTAAAGATTGTCAAAACTTAGTTTGGATTAAGTCATGATTACTCAAAGGTGGTCTTATCAGGGAGGGGTACAGCCTCTAAGGTGGCAGTGTCTCCATACCATTGGCACCCTCCCTATGCAATGTGTCATTGGAATTAAGCCTGAAAGAGAGAGAACTAGGCTGTTAAGAGTCGAGGCTTCCTTTTTGCACTGACTTATTTCCCAGTAAGATTTTCAAGACAGGTAATGAATGACAGCAGGATTGTGATACACTTTTCTCCAGCATCTTTCCATGCCTGATAAATTTTTCAAAAGGGGTAGCTGGAATGAGGAAGAACAGGAAGAATTAGTAGAAATGAAGTAAGGAATGCTGAATCAGTGTAAGACAGAAGTCTCGTGGAGGGCTGAGCATTCCTGAGGAGAGGCCCAAATGCCTGAGTTAAGACTGTCAGGCCTCTTTTGCACATGAGCAAATCCTTACCACCCTCTTTCTGTTGCATCTGTCAGTTGGAAAGGAACTCCTAAGTTGCTTTCTTTAATTTCTAAACAGTTGTTTTCTTTGGCAAAATAAAGATTTTGCTCAGATATTCAAATTCTTGGGTGTCAAACTGAAATAGTAAATGGTTGTTAATGCACAAGCCTTTTTTTTCCCCACTCCCAAGAGATGTAGGGGGATAAAGCACTCTCATGGTGTGTATTTATACATAGATTTAACCACTCTCAGCCAAATGCTACACAATAGTATTTTAAGACCCAGCATTTGAATTAAAACCATGCCCTCCCCTCCCCCCTTTTGAGGGCTTCCCCATTTGAGGGGTGGGATGAAGGAGAGGAAATGAAACAGCAGCTCCTCATCAGATGTTCTGTTTGCCTCTGTAGGCAAGAGAATAATCTGTTCAGGGCTGGGTGGGGGGAGACTGTGCTGAGGGGGAGCGTAAAATAAAGAGGGGAAAGGTTGCAACAACAGATGGTTTATGAAGTTAGTCTTTGGCAATGCTTGACAGTGGTCAGTTCTACTGTATCCTTGATGTTATGCATTTCCTGCAGCCTTGTTTGAAAAACTTTTAAGTAGCAGAAGAGGCAGTGTTAAAGAAAAAAGGAGGGAAACCTAACCGTGAAATGAAGATTAATGGAAGAATCATGACAGACTTGGAAATTGATTGTATATGTATATTTTTAGTGGAAGAGGTCATTGCCTCTGATGCCTAGTTGTCTGCATCTCTCAAGCTGCCCCCTCCACACATCCACAAAAAGAAAAGAGTATCATTGTCATCTATGGGACTGTCAGGCCAGACTGGTAATTGCAGACTTGATGCTGGCCATCTGCTGTCAATGTGGTGCTTGGGAAGAAGCTCCTGGGGATTTTTCATAGGGGAATTTTTTCACAAGTTGGCAGATTATTACACTTTTTAGCAATGCTCAGAGAATGAATTGTGGCCTTGCTATTTTCTTTCCATTATGCTCAAAATCAAAAACTTAATTTGAGAATTAGCATTGACATCTCCTTTAATTCTGAAGGTTGCACCTGAGTTTGTTTGTACAGATACATAGTTGCTAATAAATACCTTCATGCAGGGAATGGACCTCAGGTGCATTTAAAATAGATTTTACTGGGATTTTTTCATAGAATCTTAAATATTCTTTCAAATTTGTCTTCTTACTCATACTGATATCAGGAGCATTCATTCTCTTTGAAAATGCACAGTTTAAAGAATAGTAACAAGTACCTTTTGTGTTTGGCTCAAACCTGTGTGATTTGGAGGGGAGATGGGTTTTGACAAAGACTGGCGAAAGAAACCTTTTTATGTTAAATTGTATTCAGCTGATTCTCTGTTATGTTGTGCTAAGGTAGGATAATTTGGAAATGAAATAGGCAGTGGAGTTTCACTGTTGAAATTGCACGATGTTGTGCACTGTGGCAGCTGAGGAGAGAACTTTATAAACCATAAATGTGGGGAAGTTAATTTGGGTAGATCTGACACTTCTAATTCAGAGTGTTCTTTATTTAAAGATTAAAAGGCATTTTACTTCTGTTTAAACTACAGCTAACGTGTTTGGGGGTTTTATTTTTTTTTTCCTGTTTGTTTCTGTAAATAAGTTGTTCTGGATTTACATCAGCTTTTGGACTTCATTTTTAATAACCATTATGATACCTGTGTATAACCATTCTTTCAGTACCACTTACAGAAGAAATATGAAGTGCATATTTGAAGTATTTTTGAGACTGTTTTTATTTGGGTTACCTAATTAGAGAATCAGGGACTCGGCAGAAATTAAATGGTCTGTAAACCCCAGCAGAGCTCCTTCTCCTGTGCACATTCTGAATTTTGCCTTTTGGACAGGAGGGATAAGGAGTAGATATTGATGTGATAAGATGCAGGGTTCTTACCATGATTGTTGCAGACCAAAACATTCTCCTCCATCAGATAAGCTTGTTGTGCAGCAGAAAGTCCCTTACAAAGCAGATCTTTTTCCCTTACTGTTAAATGCAATTCATGATTTAACAGTTCTGGTTGCAAATTAATAGGCATGAAGATTCATAGAATGTTGCTTTCCTGGAAGAGAGATTGGATGCAGAGGTTCAGAGTTCCTGCTTCCTTAGGAGTTGGTGTTCTGCTAGTTTAGCTTAAAAACCCACTTTTTTAACAACCCCGCAACAACTCCTCTGGAACACTTAGCTGATAGAGTAGGAATTTGTTTTAATGTTACGAGA
This sequence comes from Acanthiza pusilla, assembly GCA_036630365.1. NCBI lineage: Eukaryota > Metazoa > Chordata > Aves > Passeriformes > Acanthizidae > Acanthiza > Acanthiza pusilla. Next base: position 30,527,506 of record JAXCHO010000023.1, read on the forward strand.
CCCGGAGGAGTCTCTTGTCTCTCAGTTTTAATGGAATATATGCTTATTTTTTAAGGGATAAAAAGCCCCTAATCAGTTCAATTGAATTGTAGCATTTCTTGGTAAAGTCACCATCAAAGTTATTTGGTTTTGCTATTTCAAGCACTCTTTCTTCCAACAGGTCCCACGCATGGTATTCTAACACTTCTTTTTTCCATGAAGGAGTAAAAGAAAAGTTTATAACCAATATAGTGAAAGTCAGAACTGAATTTCGGGAGGCAAAATCTTGCTATGAAGTGTCTTGAGTGGGGGGTCTTCTCTAAGTTTAGTATGCTGGTAAAGATAATGGGATTGACAATATATAGATCAGACATGTAGATTGTGCTATCAGTTTGGGTATCACAAAAGGGCAATAGCACAAGGATCCTAGATCTTGGTTGTTGACATTGCTCACTGTGTACTGTGTTCTCTGGTTTTGGAGGATGATGGATTTTCAGAGAAGTCCCTGATCTTAATTGAGTTGAGGTTAATCTCTACGCCCTTGGAGCCTGGCAAGTATTGGCATACGTTTGGTGGAGTAGCTTGATTATTTGGAGGGTAGAAAATAATTATGTTCGAGGCATTTTTCCTTGCTTTCTTCCCCTGTGCTTGCCAAGTCTCACATTGTGAAGTGGTGTCCAGCCCCCTGTGAGTCAGAGTTATTGTGTTACTTGGATATTATCTACCCTGACAATCAAAAATGTGCACTTCTCTTAAGCCTGTATTAGACTCTAGTCCTTGCAAGTGGTATTACCAATGCTTGCTAGAATGAAGTGTCTGTGTAGCTGAGGGGAATATAAATATTAATATTCAGAGCTTGGCTGTTTATTTTTGGGTGGGTTTAGGATTAAAAAAAAAAAAAGTTTTTTTTCAGGTTCTAATAGCCTATTTCCAGGATTTAACAAATAGGAAAAAGTTATGCTAATAAATTTCCACTAAAATAAGACAGAGAAATTGCTTTAAATGACAGTGACATACTCCATGTGAACTTGTGTACTCTGAATTTGAAGCTGGTTTGAACTAAATTAAAGGCACTTACTAGTTTAGCATATTAATGCTGTGCAGCGAGAAATAGCTGTTGCTTTAACTTCATACTTTTCCTTCTTTTGTGATAGTTCCTGCATAGGAACAAGCTCTCATAGTATACTCAGTTTTCCTCACATAAAAAATACCAGCAGGATTTTTCTCCAGCTAGTGGGAGTGTTCTGCACAATGAACTTGGTGCATTTTGCCTTCAGTAGTTGTTTTTCAGAAAAAATATTGTTGTTCTGTTGTTCTAATTGGAAATACCTTGGTGAAAATAAGTTCTGTTTACTTAGAATTTAGTGGCATTCACTTGGTTACTGTGCAAAAAGTTATTTCTGCCATACATATTTTGGAGCTATGTCACTGAGTTGTATCAGAATATATATGTTTAAGATGGTGGGATGAGGGAGAGGACCAGAAGAGCAAAAAAACAACAAAAAACCTGCCAAATTTCAGGGTTGAGATGAAGACAGTGTAATAATGAAAGAAAAAGCAAATGAACATTGTGATGTAAAAGTACAATCAGGAGACTGATGCCCAGAGAGTCTCTGAGCAGCAAATACTTCGGAAAAAACCTGCCCCTCGGTCTCATTGCTGAGCATGACATTATATAGTATGGAATCTGTTTGGTATTTCAGGTCAGCTGTCCCAGCTGTGTCCTCTCCCAACCTCCTGTGCATCCCTCACTGGGGTGGCAGGGGCCGTGGTGCTGTGTAAGTTGCCAAAACACAGCACCATAGGGGCTGCTGTAAAGGAAATTACTTCTCTCCTAGCCAAACACTGTATAATTTCTGCCTCTTATTCTGTATCATTTGCATCATGCTTAGGTGAAATATCAGGTAGTTGTTTTTAATGTCCTATAATCTGTATTTTTGAAGTGTGGTGGATATCTGCCATTCTGATGAGAAAATAAGGAGCATCATACAGTTATCTTACCTTTATTTAGGTTAGTACCATGAGACCTGGGCATGCCAATCATTGTGCATTTTTGCTGAGAGATTTCAGGGAGGACATTTCACTTTTCCGTGCTACTATAATGTCAGAGAGAACTCTCTGGCCTGCATTCTGTAGCTCAGGATCTCATGAAGACAAGCATGAGTGAGATCAGTTTCAGGAAAGCAATGGAAAGGAACAGTTATAGCCTTAGATTGTTTTTCTGTGAACACTGGAAACATTCTGTAGCTAGTCAATATTTAATGTACATATTCAATTAGCCTTTGCAACCTTATGTGAAGAAATCACAGGACTCATTTTTAATCCCTTCCACTACAGGCAGAATAGTACACTTAGTGACATACTGTAGGCATTTGGGATGTAAGACACAAGTTCCTTGTAGCCAGGAGAATCTGTTGCTGCTGCCCAAAGTTCTAGCTTGGGGCTGGACAGAGCAGACTGGTTGTATCCCCCATAGAAAAGTTTGTAAATCTCTGGTTTTGAACAGTTTTACAAGACCCGTTTTTGGAGGGCTTATGCTTTGCTCTTAGTCTTTATTCAGCAGACCTGTTTCTACTATAATGTATGCACAGATTAAACTTTTTTCTTAGTGTAAAGTCCCATTAATATATTTAATGTCATCCTTCATTTTAGCCATGATTTCAGTGTGCTGATAGTAAGTAATTTCTGTAAAAGTACCCCTTGAAGTACAACATAAAAGCTCGCTGTAAAAGAGAGCCTTTTTCAGGGTCTTGCTTGTGTTTCTGTGAGCTTCTGTGGTAAGTCAAATGAAATTTTTACATCAGTTTTGGCAGTATAAAGACAGCAGTGAGGAAGAACAACGTGCAGGGACTACTTGTGCATAAAGCATGGTTTCTCCATCTCACTTCCTTAATCTCTGACTTTTCTTCATGTTAGGGGAATTAGGTGTCTGTAAGAGGAAGTGAGAAATATGCAGCAAATGACAACTCTGATTAGTTAGCCCAGGTTTGGGGTAGAATGAAACAGTTTGAATAGTGGGGGCTGGAAATGGAGAGGTAGGGGGTAAAGCCTCAAGAATGCTTGCCTATCTGCTCCTGGGGCATTTGTTTGCAGTTTGCAGTAACCTCACTTAAGTGGTAGTCGTTAACAGCTGGCCTGTGTTTTTCAGGCAGAATACGTGCAGGTTTGTTGCTTTTGATATGTGAAATTCCTTGGAGAGCTGTGATTGTTTTAAAAGCAGTTATTATAACTGTGCCTTTTTTTTTTTCTTTTTACCATCTTAAATACTTCTTACCCCATCAAATTTAGAAAGAAAACTGGTGTGGGTTTTTCCCAATGCAAAACATGGTGAAAGAAATCTCTTGGGGTTTTTATTTTCTTCCTCTTTGAGGGCTGACAGATAAGATTTTGCTCTGACAATGACTGCGTTTGTGTCAGCGGCAGTCATGAAAGTCAGCTTTGTAGAAGTGTTGTCAGCTACACAGAGGTCACTTCTTTGCCCCTGGAGCATGTTCTTCTAGTGTAGTTATCCTGTACAATAGGTTAAAAAGTTCATGCCTTAGTTGGCTTATATAAGTAAATACAACTTGCACAACAAAGAGTTTTTTAGGGAATAGTCAAGCTTTTTCTGCAGATTCTGGGGAATCCTTGGCAATAAATTTTGGTTGAATACATCTAAACAGTATTTTCTGTATATGTGTTTATTGTTTTTAAAATGTCTGTTAAGTAGCAAGATGAGAAAAAAATCAGAAGGCAACTTAGGTATCTATGTAGGAATAAAACGAAGTGTGTTCTTAAAGGCAGAAAGATGATTGGCAGGAAAAAATCTATTGTGTTTTATTCCCTCTAATGCAAAAAATGTCTCTGACACCAGCCCTCTGTGCAGCTTTTTCTAAGTTTTTTGTAATGAAAACCAGAAAAGATACAGGAATAACTTTTCTAATTTTATGTCAATTTCTTCTTGATTAGTTTCCAGAATTCCTGTGATGTTCAGGAATTGCACCCTCTTCTGTTCTCTGTGCTGCTGTTCTTCCAGGCGCTTAATCCTTGCAATAGAAAAAAGTGGTAACAATGAAATATGCTTGGAAGGAATTAGTTATGTTTTTGAATGACATAGACATAAATTAGCATCTCCCTCTTTGTTAACTGTTCTTACATTACAATTTATGCCTTGTTCCTCAATATGACTGGATTGGGGTTTTTTTTAAACTCTTATGGCATTGAACAGAAAATTTATAAGGATGTTGCTAACAAATTGAATGAATTACACTGGTTCTTTTTTTTCTTCCCATGAACTTAGTGTTCCAGAAGAAACAACATTCCCATTTTGAGACCACAGCATACTGCCTTTGACAGTATGGCCCTGAAAAGGGAATGGAAGTGGAAAAAACTTTTCTTTTTCACTGGGTGAGAGGTGTTTCTGGAGTAAGCTTTTCTTTAGAGAGGTGATATGGTTAAAAATTTCCTTTCTTACTCATTGCATCAGCCATCTGCATACAGTCATACTTTGCTGCTGAAAGTGATGGCAAGGTTTTAATTCTAATTAGCTCAGCTAGAAAGTTGAACTAAAAATATGTTTGGAGTGCACAGAAAGGGAATTGGATTCACTAGGGGATCCATAATGGGGTCGTAGTTTTCCTCGTATTAGAGAAATCTTAATAGCGAAAAGAAGTCTAGTTGAAAAAATTTTAGAGACTATTGAGAATTCAAATAAGATGTGCAGAATTTTTGCTTTTTACTGTTATGCCCTATTTAGACTAGGAGAAAAAATGCTCACGATAAAAAAAAATCCCATGTGAAGAAGACACACTTCAGAGGGGTTTGAACAAGATCGTCTTTGAGGCCCTTTCAACCCAAGCCGTTCTCTGATTCTGTGAAAAGAGTACATTTTTTTGTGGAGGTTATTTGGATATCTGTTGTCTAATACAGCTTCTGACAGGTTCTGAGTGATTTATGGCCTCTGTGAAACTAGAAGCATGCTCTCCCTGGGACATATGGTCTGAATGGGATCTTAGGTTACTTTCCCCTTTCAATTCATATCAATGTCCCCAGGTTCAGTATTCCTTTTAAGGTCTCGTTACTCCTCCATCTTCTCTCTCCTGGTGGGGTTCAGGAAGAAGAGGGGGGAAAACAAATCTGACTTCAGGCAGTCCACAGGATAGATATGCTTTTCACATTCAGGCCTTTACATGAAATCTTTCTCACCTTGGTCAGATATTCAGATGATCTTTCTAGTTGGCACTTAGGAGACTATGTCAGAAGACTTCAGTACAGGAGAACCAGTTGGGTTAGTTTTACATACACTACTGCTCCAGTTTGTTGCTTTTCTGCTTTTTCAGAGTCAGTCCCTAAAAGAAAAAAAAAAGGGAAGGTATTAAAATGTTGTTCTGGCAAAATTTCCTGATTTAAAATCTATAATTTCTGCTGTTCCAAATGGCTCAATTCTAGTAACACTTGGGTCTTTACTGAAAAAGAACAGTATGTGATGTAAATAAGAGAAGGAACAGTCCATGATTTATACTGGTAGTATTTCAGTTTTAGAATATCTTTATGAGATAGTGCAGTAGTACTTTCTTGCTTCTGTTCCTGCTGATTTTTTTTCCTTGTTTTCCTTTGTGAAAAGAGATCTGGAATAGTTGCGTTGTTTTTCTACATGTTAAGACTGATATCAGTAAGTGATATAACCAAACTCTTGTGGGATATGAAGATATGGTATATATGTAGACATGATGAGTGAATTACCAAAATTGAAGGTTTTGTGTTTACTCATGAGTGGAATTTAATTTTTTTAATGGAAATTAACATTTATTTAATCCTTAATGGAAATGGTAATGGATTATTTTGGAAGGAGACGAGGAATGTGAAAAATTCAATAGCTCTTAATTACATGCTTCTGAAGTTTTGGAATGAAATGGGAATTTAAAAGTAGGTAGGAATATTATGACTATATGAATATTTACTTTAGTTAGTCTGTCAGGTAGCATAGTCTAGTAGAATTAATAAAACATGTGACTTACTGCCAAAAGTTCATGTTTATATGGTTCTGGGAGTACTGTACTCCCATGAGAGTAGTATAGTCTTAATTTACTGTATAAGTTAAAGAACATTAATTAGACTGATGCTTACATGGGGTGGGTGTTATTCCAGCTGTTGGGAAGTAAGTGTGGGACTTGGTAGAGCATGATAGGCATGATGGAGTTCTATGTTTCAGAAGTCTGATACCAGACTTAGAGAAGCATGGATGCTTTTTTTTTTTTTCCTTCTGAAACTTACTGATTTGCAAGGCTGGTTAAATCAGGTTATTTTATTACATGGGCTTATATTAGCATATTTATTAATGTGCATTATATGAGAGTTTCTCTGTGTGTGTGTGTGTGTATATATATGTACAACAGTTACCATGCTTGTTTTTCCAACATCTTTAATGTTTTTGGCCTGTAATAATTGAGAATATAAACTAAAATCTAAAAATAAAGTGCATTACAAAAAGACAGGGTAAATTAAGATGGTTGGAGTTTCTGTTCAGAAGCTGTTCTTGCATTCAGTGTTTATACTTGGTACAGTTGTTTCCCCTGCTTCATTATTTTAATATTGTAATCACATTTAATTTGCCTATAAGCGTTAGCCCAAGATGCAGAAGGAAATTTAGCAGTGTGTGATTATAAAAATATTCTGTGCTAGGTGAAGCATGGTAGTTTTGATTATCAAAAATCAATTGTGTTGACCTCTCTTCTGAAGCTGAAGTACATCAATAACCTTACACCATGTGAGTGGGGATGTGAAGATCTGTGTGTAGCTTCTAAAATTGCTACCCTTTGCAGAGTTTCAGATTTCATCCTGGTAGCTAGGATGTGGGCTGAATGCCATTACAGTTTGCTATGTTAGGGATTTACTGGTGCTATTGGGTGACCCCGAAGAACACTGTGGATACCGCACTGCGCAAAATTACTGTCTTGTGTTTCTCTGGGGTGGAAGATGACTTCAGTTATTAACATCATTAGACAGATTTAATTTTTAAAATATTTTTTAATTTAAATGCTTTCTGAGTATGCAGTTCAGGCTTTCTGAGCTAGTGATAAGGGAATTGACTTCATTTCAGAGCCAGGGATCAGGTCTAAAGCCATTTTCTGCCACACCAACTTTTATGACAGACTTTGATTCCTACTTGTTCCGATCAGAAACTAAGATATGATATTGAGTCTGCCTTTTGAAAAGAGTTCTATTTTTCATTTCTGGAACATGCTGTGCTAGTAATACCTTAACTGAGGTGTTTCTTAATAGGCTGGAGAGCAGAGAAGAAACAGGCTTTTTTTGTTGTTGTTGTTTTGTGGGGAACAGAGCGCTGTTAATGTGCTTGGATGCCATAGTGATAACTACTATAAATATCCAAATGTATGAGCTAACAACTGGAAATAAATTTGTAAACACTAAATTCTTTCCATTATCAAAGGCAGCAATTGAAACATTTTCTGCTCTCCCACCTCTTGCTCTGTACTTTTAACTGTGCACATCAGAAAACAAAAAGGACATACAAACTCTGTCTGCCAGTTTTCCTCGGGAGCAGACAGAAGTTATCATTAAACCCTTTGAAGGAAAATGTAATTCAGATTGTTTGTGTTCAAGCTTGTTAGTTGTTTGTAAACTGTGAACTGGTCTTTTGTTTTAATAAAGTATAAAACTGCATAGCAACACAGGTAGTAGCAGTTAAAGTAACTGCAGCTTTTATGTCGTGATATGCTCTGTGTAAGCATGATGAGCTGTGCTCAGTGGTGTGGGGGATTCGGTGGATACTCAGGGGCATGTTGACAGTGAAGCAGCATCCCATTCAGGTACTAGGTAAACCTTGCTGTTGGGAATTGAGGTGCTAGATTGATTTGTAGAACTGTGGTGACCAAATCCCTAAACTGCACCAAGGGAGGACTTCTTTTGTGTGTGTGTGTGTGTGTGTGTGTGTATGTATGGTGCAGTCTTTTTGCTTTGAATGCTTTGGCGTGCTTTATCTTACATGACTACAGAAATCACCTCAAATGCACAAGTCGGAATTGGGTTAGAGTTCTGTTATCTACATTAGATCAAGTCTTTTAATCTGGGATTGCTGATATAATTTGTAGCGAGTGTGTTTTATTGCATGGAGGATGAATTCAGTGGACCAAATGGTGCCTGACATAGATACAATTTGGCAAAGGAACTTCTGATATTTCAGGATGAGAAACATTCTGTTAAAGCATTTTTCATAATTAATTAATTTCATTTTCTTGCTTTTAGGATTTAGTTGGATTTGTTGCTTTCATTTAATTAGTGTGCTAATCATAAAATTTTCGAAGTCATTGTAATGTCAGGGCACTAAACTCTTTCGTTTGGCACTGGAAGTGGGGGAAGAAAAAACAACTTTAGAAATTGATTGCTAGTGGAAGAATGGAGAAGCTCTAAACTTGTTAATTTTTTTTAAATTTAAGAAATTATTTACAAAGCTAAATATTTTTATTAGGAAAAGCTGGGATAAAAGTCTCTACTGGTCATTATGCATTTCTCTCCTGATTCAGTATAATTTTATTTAAGCACTGGTTATAGTTAAAATCAGATTTTTCAGCTAGTCTTGTCAAAGGGCACAAATGACCTTTAATTTTCAGGATATTTCTAAGAAATATGATATACAGGTTCATTTTAATAGTATATAACTGTCATTATATTACAGACAGACTACTAGCAGGTGAAAAAGCACTGTTAAGAATTAAGATCTCTATATATATTCCAGGAAAACTGGAATAAAAAATAACACAGTAATACAATTCCAGTGCTAGTGTGCATGAAGTTTGGGTTTTTTTTCCTCCAGCCTTTAAAAATGATCCTTCGTGGCTTCTTTGATGGTGGACATATAAGGAATTAATAGTTTCCTTCTGAAGTGGAGGCTTGTGTTTTGCAGTACAGAAATCCTCCAAAGAGTGTGAAATTTGGGTCTAAATACACCCTCAGAATTAACACTCCTAATTTTACCTGTGTAACATTCCCAATTGCTCAAACTATCAGTTGTCCTCCAAAAAACCCCTAAAACTGAGTATTCAGCATGTGAAGGTTGGTGGTCCTGGAAGAAGAGTTTGTTCATGGGCATTACAGAAGTGTGAGTCCCTCTCCTTTGTTTTATGCTGTAGGTAAACTGTGTATTAGACTTGGAACAACTTTCTGTTATTAATAATCTTAGCATCATAGCTCCAGAGGTATGCCTGAAAAATAGAGTATTAAAAGATGGAGTCAAAATGGTGAAAGCCAGATGGTGCATGAAAGCAAAAGGTTTTCCACATCTGTTTATTATATTGTAATCAGTTTTGTGGGATGGAATCCAGTCACTTCTATATCTTCTTGTTGCTGCTGTTGCTTTCAGAAATGTTTCTGTTAGTAATAGGAACGTTGCTACACGAGAATGCTGAGAATTCCAGGTGGGTCTTACCCTCTTTTCCCTGAAGTTTATTACTACTTTGTTTTTCTTGAATATTTGAAATTTGAAAAGGTAACCAGGGTAGCCAGTATTGCCCAGTGTAAAGAGCAGTGGGAGAAAGCAGGTAAAGTTTACTACGTGACATTAGACTAGTTGTTGTAACAGTTTGTCTCCTGTTCTTCATTTGGAAAATACGGATAATGATGCTTAATTTTTGAAGTATAAAAAGTGACTTCTTCTGTCAGATGTAGAGCTGTGCTAAAATCCAATTTAAAGTTAATCCTCTGTGACCTGAGCTGGGTTCCAGATGGTGACCTACATGTGGAGTAGGCTGTTAATTTGTTATCAAAGCCCTAACATGCCCAAGAAACTTTAAGGGAAGGTGAGATTATTGTGTGGTAAATGAAGGGCAGAGTAGCAAAACTAGGAGTATAAAAGTTATAAAATAGAGTGCTAAAGCTACATCTGCAATATTGTATTTTACTCCTTCCTGTATTTACTTTATGGGCTTTTTTTAAAATTCAATTTCTTATTTAAATATTGTGGTTTTCCCGAAATCTTGGTAAGTAATTATGTAAACTGCTAGGTCTGCAACAGACCTATTCCGGTTGAATAATAGCGGCTGTTAACATACTACCATCTCTTTTACCATTTGAGGATCAGCATCTGAAGGGGAGAGATTTCCCCAGTGAGTTGTTATTCTTGGGGCAACAGTGGAATTTTTGGGATTGCTGGGGATGATTTCTGGCCCTTGGAAGGGATTACTGCTTGATATAGGCATTTTGTATTAAGTAAATTGCTTGTGGTCCATTGCATACTTCCAAGAGGTACGCAGCAGTGGCAGTGCTGCAGCAAGGCAGGCTGGCTGTGCTCGGTGACCTGGCCTGACCTTGGTCTGCAGCAGAAGGAAGGAGGAAGGAGTCAGACAGGGACAGTCTTGCTATGGAGCAGTGAAAGCCATCAAGCAGTATCCTCCTGCCTCACTGGGCCCATGGCAGCCTCGCTGCTGTGGCTGCTCACAGCACCTGCTTCTGCCTGTAAAAGGATTTCTTTCTCCGTCTGGGTAATGTACACATGTGTTCTAATTGTGCAGAAGTCTGTGTGATACTTGGAAGAGTTACCAATGAAAGGGCTGTCAATTATTGGAACAGGTGACTGAGTCACCATCCCTGGAGGTTTTCAAAAGATATAGATGTGGTACTTGAGGGTGTGGTTTTAGTGTGGGATTTGGTAGTGCCGCGTTAATGGTTGGACTCAATCTTGAGGGTCTTTTCCAACCTAAATGATTCTGTTCTATGATTATGGATTTGGGCTGGGGCTCCCAAAGTGAGAATACAGAGGTAAGCTAGGAAGACGCCTACTCCTCCTAGGCTCAGCTGGGGGAGATCAGTAGAGGAAATGAGGCTGGAGTGTGAGACTGGGAGAAGAAATGAAGGTGTGTTCTCTCTTCCCCACTTGTGTAGCGTGGCATAAAACTGAAGGGTGCTGGACCTGTTAGAGCAATTCCTGGTGGGCTGTTAACCAAGAGGTCCCCACTGCTCTGTGGTGAGCAGAACAGGTACCAGTTGAATCTAAATATTTTAATACATTTTAATATTTTTAATTCATTATTCCAGTATAAAGACAATCTTAGTAGGAACAGGAATTAAACTATCATTAGTGGATAATTATCTCAAAAACATAGCCAGAAACTCCAGTCTGCTTGAAAGTCGGATTTAACCTTCTAAAGTTACCTGACGTTGAATTGAAGGCTCTGTTTCTACTTGTATTCATGAGGAAAATGTGGGGTATTGCTACAAACCTTAGTCAATCACAGAGTTTTAACTCTGTGGAATGATAGTGCTCTCTGGGAGCTGTCAGGTTTTGCTCTGGTCCCTTGTGTTAGAGGGAGTCTCCACTCTCCTCATGTGAGTTTCTTTTCGCATGCATGTCCTTTGCCCTTCATATCTTAGATGAGATAGTTTCATGGCTGAGAGGTGTCAGCCCAGCTAACCTGGGTATGCTATTGTAGGCGATGGCAACAGAGGTAAGTTAAGAGAGTTGGGATGATACAAGTAAGTTTCCTCTGGAGCCTGAGAAAGGACAATTTATGTCTGTCTTGGTATAGGAAGGGGTAGTTATGTACCTGCTACTGTGTGCTCTCTTACAGAAAACAAAAATACCTAGAATTACTCCCTCTGGAGGGCAGGGGTGGATTTCTGTTCTGATGGCATAAGTTACTTCAGTTTCCAGGAGTCATCCCTAGCTGGGGATGAAAAGATAATGCCAGCAAGAGGGGGTTATCTAATGGCTGTTGAAGTAGATGGTATTTGTGGCATGGGTGTTTTGCAGATTCAGAAAGGAAGTAGAACAGATATACTGTGACATCCACAGTATTTTCTCCCCTTGAGCCATTACTTTTAAAGAAGGTCCTAGGGGGATATTTGATTTCTTCATGTCTTCACTGTTAAGTGCTTGTTGTTGGAAAATGCAATTGGAAGCTGTAGATGGCCTTCATAAAAGGGCAAATGCAAGTTAAGATCTAGACTTCTAAAAAATGAGACAGGCAACCACAAAAGAAACTCCCTGTGGCAGTATAGGTTTTCACTCATACTTCTATTTCAACGAAATCAAGTTGCCTGTTTACGTGACTGCTGTTCTGGAATATTGCTTTATCCTCTTATCTGGGGGGGTGAAAATAGAACCCGTTAATCTAAAAATTGTTCTACTTAGTTATATAACTGTTTCTTAAAAATAGCTCTAGATGGCTGGAGAAGATAGATGCTGTGGGATACAAATTTCTGCTTCTCTTCATTTGTGCTCCTCTGCGTAGAGCATCCATATTGTATGCATAATTTTTTTTACTATTTTGTAGTGGATGGTTGCATGTAACTCACATGTACTCACACAGCAGCTTGTGAACATCCTGTAGCACAGTTCTCTCTCAGATGCTCTACATGTACGGCAGCAAAATAGCACCAAAGTTGAAGCTGAGCGTAGAGAGGCACATCAAGGGAACACAATGAGAATGGGTATTTCACTCTGTGTGTGTGTCACTTACATGCTGGGAAAGTTTAACTTTTTGAAAATGGTTGTTGAGGACATCCTTTATTTGGTTGTATTTCTAGAAATCACTATTACAATTGGCTGTGTGTGTGATATCCTTGGGATAAAGAGGCAAAATACATAAATCAAAAGGTTTATTTAATTCTGATAAAATAAATTCATTCTTTTAAGACATATTTCTGTCTTAACATGCTCAGTTTTCTCATCTAAAGAGATTTTTATGTAAGTTAGGTTAGCCTTTTTCTTTGCAGATTAATTTAGCAGATGGCCATTTCAAGCTTAGACCAATAGCAGTCATAAATAACTTATTTTCAGTGACTGATATGGAGTAAAAATTTGCTCATGGACTTACCTGCTGTTGATTCTAGACTGTTTGCTCAGTTGAAATCTGTGAAATATTTTCTGCTTCAGTTAAATGTCCCATGGTATTGTATTTGTTGCTTGTTCTTTTAATGAATATGCACTTTCACATTTCTCTAACATTGGCATCTGGAATAATTGAGTAGAGTAGGGAAAACAAGAACAGAATCTTGCAGTAGTTGACTTTGCTGTAATTTGGTTTTTTTCTGCTGAATAATCTCGTCCTGTAAAACAAGTTTTGCCTGCTGCTCTTTGAACGGTGTGCCTGTTCATTAGAGATGTACTTGTTGCACAGGACTGATGCCTGACTTAATTTTGGAGTGGCAGCATCCTACCTCTATACACTGCTACTTTGCTTTACAGTCCTCTGTTATATCATCTTCTGAATCTGGGTTTCATGTGAGTGAGCTAAGTCGACCCAGATCTGGCTCAAGAGTAGAAGTTACCAAATTTTTTCAACGATGCTTCTCTTTTGGAGTTGTGGATTCCCCATCTGAGTATTATTAGCCTAGATATTGCTGGGTAAATTGGCACTTCACAGAAATATTAATAGGCAGTACTCTTTTTTTTGTGTCCTAAAATATCAGTTATGCTGAGATCCCTTGGGCAGGGCGGATATACTTGGTGTGTATCTGATATGTTGGGGGCATGGGGTTTTCTTTCTTCTCTCTGCATGTGTATACCTAATGAGTGTTAAGACCTCAGGTTTACTGTGCCACTCACATGTACTTGCCTTTTCCTGTTTGTTCATGGAGTTTATATTTGTTTTCCTAATCAAAAACTGATGCACTGCCTTGATACAGTTTCTGTGAAGTCAACTTACGCAAAACACAGAATGTTGTTAGAAGTTTTTGTTAAGCTTTGTTTGTTGCAATACATGTAAAATTTTATTATTTGAATAGTTTGATAATTGGTAATGCCAAACAGCTAGCTTAAAAGAACTTCTTTAAAAGCAGAATGTGGATCATTTTACCCAGTATTTCCTTGCACAAAAAAATCCAAAACCAAAACAGCTATATATTTCAGGGGAATATATATTAACTTTTAATGAGGAGTGTTTTGGATGACAGGTTATTGTACCAAGTGTACTTAAACATCAGCTAGTATTGGGAACTTTGACCTTAATTCTGACTTCAGTGGCACATAGGAGAAAACTAACACTTTCTACTGAGCTTGTCTCCTGTGTAGTCATTTTTTAAACTGATCATGTATGATCAAAAAAGCAAATGTATGATCTCCACGTGCTTCATTTTGGTACGGATCCTGGTTTGATCACCCCAGTGCAATTCTTTGGGAAGATGCTCAGATTGCCTCTTGTCATCTAACTGAAGTGACGGAATTTAGAACTTTGGCTCTCGAACTGGGATGTGGAATGCAGAGATTGATTTGTAGTGCTGAGGCGAGATCATATGACATGATCACTGTATCACTTTGTTGTGTGTCCTTGCTGCCAGAATTAAAGAACTTCACTCCTGAGGTTTTTGCCAAGGCTGCTATTACAGAAGGTGTGGTGGGAACCTGATGTTAATGTACAGGAATGGCCTCTCAAGCACAGGACAGCACTCTTTAAATAAATCAAAGCTGGTGAGTGTTGGCCGTGCCTTAATGAGACTTGATCAAAGAGCAGACTCATGAAAGAGTATTTCAGTACCAGAAGTATTATAACTTAAATAGTAGTTCCTATAGGGCATGTGCCTTGTCAGTACTATGTTCTAGGGAAAATACTGTGTTTTCAGGTAAATCTAAGTGAAGCAAAGGCAGCCTTTTACATCATAAGCTGAAAACAGGATGTGAATAATATGAAAATAGGGAAATATGAGTAATTTTCTTTGAGTAAATACTTTTCCTTTGCTTGGTGAGGAGGTATAATTTGCTCTTGTTCAGTGACAGTTTCTGTGTTAAGCTTTAATAAATTTTAAAACATACTTGTTTCTCACTCCCCCTTTTTTCATATTATTTGCCAATTGAGAGGGTTGTCCTCATTACTTTCACAGAGTAGGATTGTTGCTACCTTTTCACCTCTCTGGCAAAAGAAGGAGAACGTATGTTTGCCTGAAGGATGTGGAAAAGAATGAGAAGTTACAAATGGGGGAAAAGTAAATTTACTAACCATAGAGGAGGAAGATAATGAAGATGGATACCAAATGGCCAGGTCTTAATAAAGTAGATGGGATATGTTAGGCAAGTTACTGTTCAAGTATGTTCATATGTATGTAGCATTCCGTTTGTTTGTAAGGATGTCTGAGAAGCTGTTTGCCATTTGCTGGGACTCAGTGTTACCTCTGCATTTCTTTCCTTGAGTGAGTGGGAATGCCGTCCTGGTACTTATGTGTGCAGCTTTTACTCTTTCCAGCATGGTTTTCTGCTCTACTTACTAAAAATCCTCTAAACTTGTCTTGTAGTTTTTTTTTATTTTTGTACATTGTAAGAGGCCTGTGAGGCTGTCCTACCATTTATTCCTTCTACCACCTCTCTACAATAATGTTGCTCAGGGGTGGTAGCATTACCAGTATTTCATCTGAAGGAAAGTCCTAAAAGCAACAAAATTGTTTCAGGTTTTGAAACTACTGTTGCAGCTGCCACCTTCTAAGTTCACATTTGTGTTATTCAGAGTTGCACTGTTCAAATTTTTTGTGAATTATACAACTTCTAAATTCCTTCAACTTTTAAAACTGGCGAGGTTTTAGGTACAACTTGCATTGCTTTGGTATGCAGCACAGTAGATTACAGAAAATCCCACACAATTAATGTGAAACAAAGTAGAACTGACTTGCAGTTTGCAATCCACATCTTATGTAAAAGAGTTCTGATTGATTCTGGCAGTACAGTGATGGTGATGGTGGAAGGCAGTGAACTTCCTTCTTTTTTCCAATTGACATTAATCTGACTTGCTTCTGAGCACCACATGACTGTTTCTGCTTTGAAGGCATAGATGTGACACAACCATCTCGGTTTACTTGCACTAAGTATTTTAGTATTTAATGCTATTTTAAATTAGCATTAGTTAGTATTACGTTTTGCCTCTAGTAAATTTTTGTTAGCTATTCTTTTATATTAGTTCCTTGCTGTTCAAACATAAAACTTTATCAACAAACAATGTTTAGGAATTCCTTCTCATACAAAACCTGTTAAATGTCAGAACAGTTCTCTGCTGTGTCTGCAGTGCTTCCTTTTCTGCCACAGCTTTCTGTGGTGATGCAGGTTTTTATTTATTCTTTGGAAGAGCATTGTTTGCAGAGATTTCCTTCCTTCATTCACCTCATATTTTGACATAGTAAACTTTGAGGTAATATGAAGAGGGCTTGCAGAAAAGAATGGCGAAGAATTTTAGACAGTACAAAAAAGCCTGCAACAAACCAACCAAGCCCAAACCATTCCTGTGACTACTGCTGCACCCTGGAAAGGCATGCTTTTGCTTCCAGGGGATGGTAAGTCAGTGTGCTTAGGGCTTTTCACTAGGACTGGCCTCGTGCCTGGCCACTTTGAAATGTCTCATTTGGCTCATCTGATTATCTCTGCTGCATTAGGGCTGGTCCAAATTGTGAGTAGGTAGACAGAGAGGAACACACACATAGCATCAATACTGCTGTCATGGCACATCATCCCATTGTCTTTGTCTTTCAACCAGCTCCCAGGAGAGTTAGACATTTCTGTTGTTGAAAGCAGCTGTTTTGGAGATTTCTGGGAAGCACCTACATGCTTGTGTGGTAGATGGAAGATTGATGGCCCCTTCAGTCTTATGCTGTATGCTGGAATTGTTTGTGGCTCCTTGCTGGGGTCCATGCAGTTAAGAGCTATGAACAGTTCAGAGGAACTGACATCCTATAACAAATATCAGAGCTTTTGTTCACTAAACCACAGCCAGATTCAAGACCTTCTATTTGTATAATGGAGGCTTGACTTGCCCTGTTTATCTTCTGCTCAGTTAATAAGAATAGTTCAGTTTATTTTCCGGGATTGGGGTAAACTGTCAGTGTTTTGAGGGGGTGGGTGGGAAGGGAGGACAGGAAGAGAAGGTCAACTGTTTTTAATATGGGTGTTTTTCTCCATGATCAGAGCATTCTAATTATACCCTGGATAAAATATCAAATTTCAAAGTCCTTCACACAAGGAAGGATCGCTGTTCTCGGTGGCATTACGTTCACATGCATCCCATAAACATGTATCAAAAGCGGTTTTTATTAATATTGGGTGACTAAATTAACTTACTACTCTGCTTTTGTTTGATAATGTCATACTGGGAGCAGTGAAGAATTTGTCCTGTGCAGAAGTATATCTTAGCTGGGAGTTCTCATAGCACTGGTTTCATTTTGCAGCTAAAGCAGTTGTTTAGGGTTGCAGTGAACCTAGGTTCATTTCTGACTCGTGTGTTTTGACTGACTGTTGGGCAGCAGATAAGGATTTTAAGTAGCTGAATGAGGGTGGCGTGTCTGGCCTGAGAAATTACTTCAGAGGTTTTTTTTCCAGTAATTTAAAAGCATAGCACAGGAAAATGCAAATGAGTAGGAGGTGTTCATTAACTTTATATTGAAAAGTTTCTTCTACCACTCTTTCAAAAGAAAGTGCCTGCTGTGCTTTCTCTCTGTGATTAGTTTATTAAGACTAAAATTGATTCTATTACATTATTTTCTATGCCAGATATGCAGTAGTGAAATATTTCAGAAGTGTAACACAAGATGGTAAGAAAGCCATATGAAATGTTCTTCATTTTTTTATTCCATCTGCTGCTATTATGTGGTGGAAATCTTGTAATGTGTTTTTAAAATAGCATGTTTTCAATTCTCTTGTTTATGTGGCTTTGGAAGTACTGGATCAGGTATTAAAATGTCATGCCTATTTGAAAAGTGCTCCAGGGAGTTTTGTGGTGGGCCCCAAGAAAAGTTATTAGGATAATTGAAAAGAAAAATTTGTCATATAATCTTAATTCTGATGAAAGGAAAACCAGTGGCATCTAGCTACTTTTTTATCCTCCTGTCTCTTTCGCTTTTCATTAATGAGAGCAGTTTTAAGCTTTGAAAGACTCTAGAGACACACAAGCTATGTTTAAGAGTGTTTGTAATCTTCAAATAAATACCAGATCAGTGAAGTAAACCCCAAGTAATCCCGAGGAGAGAGCGCTTTCAGTTCAGAACTGGCATTTGCTTACCCCCGCCTGTATGGAAGGGGAAAACCTGCTGCTTGGATAAAGTAGTCTTTGGCAGGATTTGGCCAGATGGGGCTTATTCCTGTGACTACAGAAGAAGCAGTGTCTCTTAAGTTTCATGATGCATTCTGTATTCTCTCCTATTTTCAGTTAAATCTACAAATTTCCTGCTTTTTGTGTTGTGAGATGTTTCTGGCTGCAGACTGGTTTTCTTTCCAGCTGAGCCTGCAGGCAAGGAAGACTTAAGCAATATGCTCTGAGAAAAAGTGTGAATTTTCTCATATGTTTCAGTGAGCCTTAATGGGAAGACTAATTAGGACAACTTGAAGCCAAAATTACTGTGTTTCTCTTTGAGACAAATTATTGGAGACATCTATCAGCTGTACTTGGATATAAGTGGCATTCCAAGTTCAAATCTGTTTGAAGAGTTTAGAATTGGAAGTGAGGAAAAGAAGTTTAAATCTTAACTCAAAATTAATTAAATTTTAATTTAATTAAATTTAGAGTAGAAGATGGAAAAATAAAAATCTATCACATATTAATAACTCTAATAAATGAAGGACATAATGCATTTCTGATTATTATTGGTTTTAATTTATTTTGAAGGCTATGTATGGGTAACATTAAGTCAGTATTTTAGACTGGAAATGCTGTATTAAATACTACTATATTTTTTTTATTATTTTAAGTTTTACAAATACATGTATACAGAATTTCATTTGCCCTTCACTTGCAGATGTAGAACTTCCATTCCTAGAAATCTGCATAGCCTAAAACTGGTCAGTGCTTTTTGAATCCTAATATACTCTTATTTTCTCTGGATATAAAAAGGCCTGGGACCGCTGCCTTTGCTGGACTGACTTTGTGCTGTGTCAGATTGAGTTTCTAGGTAAGGCTCAGTACAAAGGTTAGTTTTCTTGAGAGTTGCAAAGCCAATAGCCTCAAGCTAAGAAGTTATCTGTATGTACAAGAGGAGATGCATTTCTTCCTGCTGTGCATTTCCATCCCTACTTTCCCTGAGATTAGGAGGGGAGAGCGCAGGAGTCTCTTCCTGCTCTTCTGCTGTGTGTTCTCCAAAAGCAGGCCTCTAACTTGCACTTTCTATCTCATGATACGTGTTTGAGATGCCAGCTCCACCAGGTCTTATACCTCTCTTGCTTTTTTGTCACTGCTTTGACATCCTCAGACAGAGGTGGTCGTGTGTCTTTATTTCCGTTGCAGGGCAGGACTGGAAGCTGGAGCCTCCGCTGTGCAGCATAGCCAGATGTTGTCAGTTTGTAGCAGCTTCTGATGCATCTGATGTGCTGTGAGAGAAGACAGGAGGCAGGGCTGAAAGAAGCTGATGCTGTACCTGGCACAGGCAAATAGGTTGCACGTGGTGGGCATATCACAATTTGGAAACGAATAGTGTTGCAATGTCACCATCTCCAGTGTTGCAGTATCAGTGGGCACTGATATGTTTGGTCAGAAGCTGTGATTCCCTCTGCTTGGAATGGGTTGTGTGGCCTTCTGTCTTCCTCTTTAACATGTCCCACCTCTTGAGCAACATCAAGACAGAACAGCAAATAAAAATGTTTCTCTCTGCAGTACAGATTTTTTTAAGGAAGAAGTGCAGGGAGGAAGGAAGGTCTTCCATCTTGCATGCAAAGAATGTTACATTATTGGCCTGCCACCTTAAAGCTGGGAAAGGGACAATTGTTCCTTTGGCTCACAGGCTGACAATTTTATCTGGAGCTGCTGTTGCCACTGCTTAGTGCACTTTTCTTTTTGTAATGATAGCACCTGAGCAAAATATACTTGAAAATCTCCCACTTCAGTTAGTTTCCATTCTCATGGTTTAAAATGGTCTAGAAGGCCCTATTTTATCAAGAAACCTCTTTCCTTCTATTTTTGCATTTCACCTTGTATTTGATATTCTGTCCTATCTGAACTAATGTTAATGAGCTCTGTGTTGTACTTATTTACATGATAAATTTCTCTTCACAGATCACTCAACTTCAAGTGGTACATCATCATTTAAGCCCAGCCGATCACTGGTTTCTATTCCCACTGCCCATGTGATGCTGTCTAGTGCCAGCTCTTCACTTTCCAAACACAGGGAAGCTTTCAAGTCTGATGGCTCAAAATGGAGTACAAGCTTTGTACGGTCAGGAGGAGGCAGAAATCAGGGAACTCTGGACAATTCTCTTGACATGAAAGATGCAAGACCTGTAAGAAAATGGTCCTCCTTGTCTAAACTTAGCTCACCAAATAACTTCAATCAAAATGGTAGTAGCCATTCAGTGGAATACAGGGCTGGTACAGACAAAGCTGTGCCACCTCAGTCAAGGACAAATGGGCCAAGTTGTTTGCATGACAGCATGGAGTTGCTGAAAATTGAGGACAAAGAAATGGGGAAAAAACGATCTTCTCTACTGGACTGCAAATACAAATTTGAAACGTGCAGCAAAGACGACTTTGTTTCAGATTCCCCAAGTAGGAGACATGCCTTAGACTTGACCTACAGTGCCTTACCTGAAAGCAAAGCTCCAGCAGGTGGCTGCGAAGCTTTTGGCCAGAGATACGCGACACTGGGACAGCAGGCTGTGAGCGGAGCTCCCATCCAGCCGGCGGTGAGGACTCAGATGTGGCTTAAGGAGCAGCTACGGGCAAATCCCCTGGACTGCAGGGCTGCTGAGGAGCCCTACGGCATGGCTGCATGGCATGTGCAACAGCTTGAAGACTTCCGAGTAGCAGGTGACCAGGCTGTGCAGGTAAGGCTAAAGCGTGGTGTTTGCTGCCATCATGTGGCATCCTGTGTTATGTCTGAGGAATGGCAGGCAGTTTCTAATGAAACAGGAAAGGGAACAGGTCCTCTGATTGGGGATGTTGCTGCTTGTTTCTCAATATCAGCTTATTGGGTTTCCTTTTATTTCTGCTGTCTGCTTACAGTTTACTCTGATGCATTGTGCCTGTCTGCATGGGACTAACATCTTTATCTGAACCTGGGCACTGGAAGAGGTTCATCAAGTAGACTTTTCAGTTGTTTTAGAATAACTGCATAGTGGGGGGAAATGTGAATGTATTTTGGTCTGAATGGGCTTACAAAGGGGCTGCATTTATGCATTCAGCAAAATAAGAATGACTTTTGTATACTGCAAAGATGAATGAATATTCAATCTCATTATGCCTAGCACTTAAAAACTGAATTCAGTTTGATATGACTGTTTATTTTTTAACTAATTAAAATCAACTAATAGTAGTCAACAAATCTGGTTTATTTAAATAAAATAAAATAAATAGGATTGATACATCATACTTTAAATATTTTCATACCAAGAATATCAAGCACATAGTTTTAAGAGACAGGTAACTCCTTCTAACATGGCAATTCACAGTCTTTGTTTCCACCTCTTCCCCTAATAGGGGGACACATTTTGTGAAGGAAGGCAGTATTTAAAATCTACATACTTATGTTTACTTGTATTTGGTAAAGTTTGGCTTGGCTTGATAAAAAAAATCCCAGTTTATAATATGTAAGTTTGTCTGAAAGGCATTTTGGGCTTGGACTAGGATATTATCTCAGCAGAGGTAATCTAGCTGTATGTTCAGATCACTCGTTTTATTCAGCCTGAAGTACATGAAGTAATTTACAGAGTTGTGGTTAAATTTTGTTGTTCCTTCTGTTGTCTATTGAAGGAAAGAAGGACAAGTTTAGAGATTATTAAAATCCAGATTTGCTCTTAATGGTGATCTGGTTTTAGCTTTTGGTGCTGTGGTGAATTTTTGTTGTGTTAGGGTTTTGGGCTTGTTTGTTTGTTTGCTTTTGGTTGGTTGGTTGGTCTTTTTGTTGTTGGTTTTGGGTTTGGTTGGTTTTTTTTTTAATTTAAGAAAACTGAAGTCGATTAATATGGCCAAACTGTTACTAATCCCTTAGGGTTTCTCTAAAAGCCTGACATTGTTACAGGTAGCCACCCTTTACTTTTATCACTGCAGAAACCCCCACCTTTCTCTAAGCATTTTGAACATTTTGATGTTGATACGTTCCCCAGGTGGAGAGCAGAGGCTGATGGTGTCCTCTCAGAGCCAAAGTGACAGACTGGCTCAGTGCTGAGGCTGGGTCTGGGCCACTGCCAGCTCTGCTCCTGGCAGCTGCTGGTGGCATTGAGGGATTTGGGAAGCAGCAGCAGGGTACCATGAAGGGAGCTTGGTCTATCCATTTATTCAAGTCTTCCCAAACACCTGAGATGTGTGGCTGGCTGCAGCCACCAGTGCGGCTGTCTGGGAGATTTGTGATCAGATTACTGTACCTGGTGGTTCTCTTCTTGAATTTAAATATACAGAATGACAGAATGTTAAGGGTTGGAAAGGGACCTTAAAGATCATCTAGTCTCAACCCCCTCTGCCATTTGCAGGGACACCTCCCACTAGACCAGGTGGCTCAAGGCCTTATCCAGCCTGGCCTTGGACACTGCCAGGGGCAAGTTGGGGCATCCACAGCTTCCCTGAGCAACCTGTTTCTCTGTCTTACCCTTATGGTAAAGAATTTCTTCCCAATATTCAGCCTTAAATTTCCCCCTTTTTCAGTTTGTACCCATTACTCCTTGTCCTATCGCTACAGTTCATTCCTATGAAGGAGCCCCAGTAGGACCCCTTCAGGTACTAGAGGGTTGCTGTGGGGTCTCCATGCAACCTTCTCAGGCTGAACAGCCCCAACTTCCCCAGCCTGTCTTTGTAGGGGAGGTGCTCCAGTCCTCTTAACAACTTTGTGGCCAACGGTTCCACATTCTTCTTTATTCTGGGGACACCAGAACTCTATGCAATACTCCAGATGGAGTCTCACAAGAGCACAATAAGCTTTATTTACTTATTTACTTCAATTAGGTATATGTCTCTTCATCATCTTATATGTGCCTTTACAACACTTTGTTTAGGATGGGTGTTTTAGAAATTTAATTTTTTTTAGATCAAAACAACTCCCAGCTTTTGTCACTCTGATCATGATTAAATACAGTATGGAGACAAAGTTAAATATTTGAAACAGGTGAAGCCCTGTATGTGTTATTACAGTTACTCCAAAACTCATCCATGCAGGCATTGCTGCTGAGCTGTGTTTGGAGGACAGAGCCGGCAGGGGGAACACAAGCATTATTTATCTTCGACTTAGATTCAAAAACTGTGCTGCACCTTTCTGGGTTTTTGAGATTTGACGTTTTGCCAAAGACTGGCTTTTCTTTTTTTCTTTCGCCTGTAACTTTTACATTTCTGTGAAGGAGATTCTTGATTGCCTTAGCAAGCACTCCATTGATATGATCTGGAGTTGCATTGCTGGGCCTTGAAATACGATCTGTTTTATTTCCTCAAGTGAGATGTGGTTGTGTAGTAGGACCCCGAGAAGATTAAAGCATGTGCAAGAGCAGTGAGCCTTTGGGCTCTTAGAAGCATCCTTTGCTGTCCCTCCCTGCCCTCCCCTCCCTTTCTGACACAGGTTACAGCTGTAAGGAGGAGAGATGCCAGAAACAATGAAGAAATGAAAATTATTATTCCTGTCTTGACATCTGTTTTTTTAAGAAATCTAGGCATCACTCTGCTGTGGCCTTTTTTCAGAGATCACATGTGTACCTGGGAAACAGGTATTTTATTATTTCTGAGAAGCCAGGAAAACTACAATTCTAAGTGGTATATATATCTAAGAGATACAGTAGAAGGCATAAGAAGAAGCTGATGATTTATAAAAGGGGCAAAACCACAGCTCTATAGAAATGTTTTAATTTTTCTTTTCATTTTTATGAGGATTACTTTTGATGTTTTGCTTTTCATATGTATATATGCTGATGGAAATGTAGTGGTTTTTCTAGGGCTGAAAAAAATTAGTTTATCATTATTTTGCTTTAAAACTACTATTGCCATGAGCAGAGAATACAGCAACTTTGCTTTCAACTGTTAATCTGGAGCAGCTTTGTGTATCTTTAAGAGAGCTGCACTCTTTAGTCTCCCCTTCTACCAGCCTATCACTAATGAAGTAAGAATAGACAGCAACAATTTTCTGAGTTGATTTTGAGGATTGATGGTTCAGGAACAGCTGTTGGACTTAATACACCCTACAAATAAGTTTTTATGTCCTCACAGACTAATATAGACATTTGACCCTAGAAAACTCTAATTCAGAGTTAATTTTGGTAAAATCAGACAAGTTTCCTGTTTGTTTACTCTAAAGGCTAATGGAAAGTGTAATGTAACACCCCTCAAAAGTTGTTCCAAGGTTAATTACTTTCAAGCTTAAGTTTCTCTACCTCCTTAGTGGTCTGAAATAGACTGAACTCAGTGGTGTTTCTTATACTTTGCTCCCCACATTATAAAGCCTTCCATTTGGCTTTCCCATTCCACTTGTAAACCATGGGCTGTAAAATAAAATTTCCTGTGCATTGTAAGGGAAGCTCAGAGTCTTGGGTAGAAGATCTACAGCTACATTGACACTCTCCTTCAGGACATGATCAGGTTTACAGCTGCAGAAAATGTGCTGAGGAACAATAGAATGCCTCTTAGAGAAGGTGCATCCTTCAGCTGTGGATGTGATATTTGTACATTTCAGAAATAAATCTCCACGGAGAATCTGGTCTTGTAACATTTTAATGCATGCTTTTTGAAGGTAAACATTCTCCTACGCATTACCTAGGAACAAATTTTAACAGTTCTTCAGTTTATGGAATTAAGTTTATGCACTGAAACAAAGAAACAGTGCTTCAATGAAAACGGTTTCCATCCAGAATTTATATTTCACCATACACTTAATTGTTTAATTGTTTTCAATGTGCAGCTGACCTTATGTGTGATAAGGACTATATTAAGAGAAAAAACATGCTTATAATACACAGCAGCATTTCCCATTTCCTGAACTAGGAGGCCATAAAAATCTAAATTAAAAGGCTCTATGTTTTCAAGTAATAGCATTTCTTGAAGTCTGATTCTGTTATATATCCTGTTATCTGAATGCATGTAGGTACATGCTGCATGCTAGTCCAAAAATTACGTTTAAAATGAAAGCATGCCTTTAAAATTGTTGGAGATCATATAATAAAAAGGAAGGCTTCAGAAGATTGCATATCTACATATTAACTTTATACAGTGTTGTAAGTATCACAGGATGAATCTTTTTTCTAGTGTACATAGCATCTGTATAATTTCTTCATGGTACGCTAAACTGTGTCAGAATACTGCAGAGATAATGGGTGGAAATTGCTTAAGTGCATCTTTTCCCTTTAATGTACCAGGTTTAGTGGGTTTTTTTAGTGAGGAAAATGCTGGATTGATCATGCCAGATATATAAAAGTTGCTGGATATCAGGTTTTAATGCAATGAGAAATTTAGAGTTACAACAATTTTCTTTGCAAAACAGAAATGGAAGAAAATAAACTGCATGCATATCTAAACATTGGTAAACAAAGCTGTAAAACTTTAATTGAAAGAAAAAGTCTTAACACTTGTCAGATAACATTGTTGCCACATAAAACTTTATTCTTAAATGTCAGCTCAAACCTAGGGGTTTTTTACAATCCTGTCAGGTCAGAAAATAAAAAATTATTAATATCAGCATTTTTCCTATATCACATTTTGATGAAGCCATACTTTTCCGGAATATAAAACCTTTTAACATGAGGAATTATCACTTTTAGCTAGCAGAGTGAACTCCTTTACGGTGAGCCTGAATTAAACTTTTATGGTCTGTTCCTTTTGCTGTGAAGTTGGTAGCCCAACAAATGGGACTCCGTTCATTATGATGTGCTTGTAGGTTGAGTCTGGAGTAAGTGCTAGCAGATGATGGGAAACCAAACTTGGACTGTGCTTGATTGCAAAAAGAGCCTTGGCACTGGTTAGCTGATAACTTTGCCAGCTTTATATGTCATCTCAGGAAAATGCATGTTTCAGTTTCAGCAGTGTATTTCAGCATTTGTTGAGGATTCTGTCATGTTCATTTCTGGCTGAGAGGAGGCTACTGGGATTGTATCTGGGGGTTGTTTCTCTGTGCTCTAATGGTAAAGTTTCTCACAGACTTTATTGGTATGGAGTTTTTGGACTGGAAATACATGACAGTTGGTGGCATTAGGCTCATCTTCCTCAATTTATTAAAAAGGAATATGTGATTTTATTGTTTTGTCAGGGCCAACTGCTGTCACAGTGGTTTCCCTAAGATAAGGAAACGTCTGAATATACAGAAGGTCATATAGACAATAAGCTTTGTGTAGTCCCAAGCAGTATGTCAGTGAATAACCATTTTGTTAGGAAAACTGTTCTTACTCTTCTTTGGACTAGAGTGGGTTTCCTTTTTGTTTCTGTGATTTTTGGTGTGCTTTGAGCCATCTATATCAAGCATCATCAGGAATTCTCCTAAGTAATACACAACTATGTAACCACTACCTCATATATCTTATATGTAAATTTACAGATTTTTTTAAAAGCAGAATATTTCAGGATTACCAGAATAAATGATGAAGTGCTTATGGTCATGTAGCTGTGCAAAGTTTTCTGCTTTAAATGCAAACAGATTGGAATTCATAGTACTGTAACTATCAACATTAAAAAACGATGGGTGTGTAGTTTGCAGAAGCTATTTTAAATGTTTATTGCACATATTTCAGAGCAAGTGAGAAAAAAGCTTTCATTTTAACTATCTGTGCTGCTCTAGGCCGCTATGCTGGTTTGCCTGGGGCAGAGGTAATTTCCTTCATAGTAGCTGGTATGGAACTACGCTTTGGACTTGTACCAAACCATAGTCCCATGCTAGTTACTATACTATGAAGAAAATTAACTTTATTCCAGACCAAACCAGCCCACTAATGCTGTGTAAGTTTTGGAGCAGGTAGCATAGAGTGGAATGTGGATGCCTATTAATAGTAGGACTTGCATAAGCTTTTGGGTTTGCTGGGCGTGATGCCTTTTCCTCTGAAAGGTCTATTCATAGATCCAGTTTAGGTAGGTCTCCTGCAGATAACTGAACCACCCCCTAACAACAGTAATCATGTGGGAATTCTGAGTGTGAATGTGAACAGATCAGCTCTGTAATGCACTCAGCAGTGTATGTGCTGAATCAGGGATGTGCTGTCGGCAACAGGAAGCTGGAAGCTGGGGCTTCCCCCTCCCATGAACAACAGCTGCCTCTTTTGCATGTGTGTTAATATGCATACCTATGGCAGTAAATTTACTGTCCAATATATATGCACACCATTCCCATGTTTCACTTGGGAAAGTCAGATGCTAAGAGGAAACTGTTTGGCTCAAATGTAATGCCTGAAAATCTACTTCTGGTCCCCTCCTTTCCCAACACTTCCTATGTACTTAGAGCGACCTCCTGGCAAATCATTCCAACAGAAGTGTGCTCTTGTTGGTCACTCTCCTTCCCAGGGCCCTGTAGGGAAAGTACATGATCCTGTAAGGAGCCACAAAAGAAGGTCCTGTAAGAAGTTTTTGCTGCATGCTTAGAGGTGAGGACAGGCTATGGACTGATAATTTCACTGGCGAGTAACAAGTGGTCTCTCAAATACAGCTGGAGGGCTCCCACAGTGCTCACTTGACCTGTGCATAAGTGGTAAATCCTCTTACGGAGGCTGTAACACGTCTTGGGTTTGTGCAGATGCACCTAATGCTGGTGTACGTGCTGGTGTTAAGGGTTTCCTGGGCAGAGTTATGATAACCCTGGGTAATGGCCCTTTGTTTGTCAGGTGTTTTGACAGCTGCTTCTTTTGATATGCTGGATAACAGAAGGTTTCTGGCTTTTAAGGTGTTGCAGTGAACACAGGTGATCAAAAAAGGTCTAACTAACAATTATATTTTTATATTTAACCGTTATATATTCCCATCTCTGCTGCTGCAAGCTGCTTTTCAGGGGTGTCTTTGTTTCCATTTCTTTGCTTCTATTTACAGCATCTGTGCTTTTCTCTCCGCAGGTAATTTGATGTGTGCTGTCAGCTCAATGCTGGCATTTTGGTTTGCCTTCCTGCTGTCATTTCCCATGAAGTATATGTTATACAGAAATCCCATTTTAAAAATCTGATTTTTGCTGTTCCCTTTTTGCAGAAATCATGTTCCTTGAATGCTGCAAATAATTTGTAGATCTTTAAATAACAATCAGCTGTAGCAACGAGAAACTACAGCAGCTGCTGATGCATTCTTGGATTTCTTCAGGTACTCAGCGTGGCTGTAGATGCTTTCTTCACTCAATGGCAGGTAGATACTTACTTAGATACCTAAAGCTCTTAGGATTGCTTTCTAATAAATTTGGGGAGTGAATACATTCTCTCACAGTCAGATATTTCAGCCTTATATTCAGGTAGTCTAAAGTGTCTACATTATCATTTCAAAATCTTCAAGGAAAAATCTGAGAAGGAAGCAGAGCATTGCAAAGGTTCACATCAGCTTCACAAGGATAAATGCAAGGACTAGAACCAAGACAATGAGTAGAAAGTTGAGTAGCAGATTGAGACCTCTGTTGTTGGCAAGATCCATAATGTGCATCAGTCTGCCCTCTTGTGCCTGCAGCAGACTCTTAGTTGTAGCTTAGGGTTGCTCCTTCAGTACTAAGCCATGTAGGTTCACATGAATTTCATTGTGTCCACAGCTGTTTACCTGGTTTTTGGTTTCTGACACGTAAGAAAAAAATGTGTGCTTACAATTGGCTGGGTTTTTTTTTTTTTTCTGGAAAAGGATTTTGGATGCTCCTACAAGCCTTTTTTCTGAAATACCTTTAAAATAAAATAAAAAAAAAAAAAGAGGTTAATGATAACTTTCATTCCACTACTGAAGAATTTCTGAAGAACTAATTAGTGGAGGAAGGACTTGAATTTTTTAATATGTTTTGGCACCTCGTTGACTTTTTAAATGTGTATGGTACTTTTTAGGCCCATTGAATTTTCAAAGAAAGAACTGTTCTCAAGACTTGGTCTGTTTCAACAACAGACTGTTGAAAATGTACTTCTAAAATAACCCTACAGGTGCAAAAACCCCCACTTTCTTACCTGGGCAAAATGTCTCTCTGTTAATAGAAGTGTTTCCTACTCTTCTGGGGTTTGGCATCGAGCAGTGCAGTAGGTCGTGTTTAGCCAGCAATGTGCTGTGTAAGGTCCATTGCAGTTTTGCAAATAAATGCCTTGCTAAGATCTGGATTGAGCTGGCAGAGGATGCGTCCTCAGTGCTTTTAATAGCACATATGCAATTACTTATTTTAAGATAGCATTAACAACTGAACAATTGGGTTTTATTTATAGAAATATATATACATAAATGAAAGGAACATATAAACCTACTCAGCCCTAGCACTGCCAACAGTTGCCAAAACTTCCTTTTAATAATCGGTGACATTTTTAGGGAAGATCACAAGAGGGCAGTGTTTTATAGTTTTACATTTTATACAAAGATGCAACTTCTGGCATTATTTTGCCTTTAAAAAAGAAAGGCTTGTAAAGCAATCAACAAGGCATTACAGTAAATACAGGGTCTGTGTTAAATAATGTAAATTACCACGGTTCTTATTGAGGAGATCATCAGTTTTTAAACGAATCCATATAAATATGTTCTGTTTTTTGGTTTGGTTTGGTTCCCCCCCTAGTTTTTATCATGGAGGTCAAAACTAAAAGGACTACAATTGTTGTTAAAAACATACAAATACAGGTATCTGGCCTATAATCTATACTGTTATGCGTCCAAATTAGTATGCTTCCTAATATAAATAAGAACACTCACTAAATGAATGTGTTCAATTATTCTCTAATTTTGGCAGAGGTAAAATACATTTCACCATAAGTATGTACATTTTTCATGATTATTGTTCTGTATGTGTCCCAGAAGGGATAAGGTTTGGAGGGCACCCCAATCTCTCTGCTCAAGCAGGATCATCCTAGAGCACATGGTACAGGATTGCATCCAGGTGGCATCTGAACATCTCCAGTGAGTCTCCACAGCCTCTCTGGGCAACCTGTTCCCATGCAGTCAACTGCGCAGTAAAGAAGCTCTTCCTCATATTCAGGTGGAACTTTCTGTGCATCAGTTTCTGCCCATTGCCTCTTGTCGTATTGCTTGGCACCACTGAGCAGAGCCTGGCTCCATCGTTTTGACACCTGCTTTCAGATACTGATGGCATTGATGAGGTGCCCTCTCAGTCACTTCTTCTTGAGGCTGAGCAGGCCCAGCTCCCTCTGACTCTTCTCTTAAGAGAAATACTGCAGTGCCTTAATGATCTTTGCCATCCTCCGCTGCACCTGCTCCAGGAGCTCCATGTCCCTTGTATTGAGGAGCCTGCAACTGGACACAGCACTCCAAATATGGTCTCACTAGGGCTGAGTAGAGGATCAGGGTCACCTCCCCAGACCTGCTGGCATTGCTCTTCCTAATAGACCCCAGGATACCACTGGCCTAGTTGTACTATTGGCCACTGGTGTAGTTGTAGCTAAACTTACATAAAAACTCTTTGTGCTGAGGAGAGTGACAAACGTTTTGTGCATGGTGTGTGAAAAATGTTGTTTAAGGCTGTTTTACACTTGTCTTTCCACTGAGTGATTCATTTCTGCTAGGAAGGGAAGTTGTTGCTAAATTGATGTAGAACATTTGATAAAGAATTGCACGTATCTGCTGCCTTGTACAATACCTTACTGACTAGTCTTGGTCAGAGCAAATTTTCAACTTTTAAATGGGTCATGTTTTCACATAGAGAATGATATCGATTATTCAGTTACTAAATCAATTATTATACTGATTTTTTTGCTGAGGAGCTGGCTGAGGAAACACATTTTTAAAACCAGCATATTTTGGTTCCTGTTTCAGCTCCTTCCCAGTATAAACTTGCCATGGAAGTTGGTCATTATTTTTTTTGGAGGAAGAGTAATACCATATTGTTTCCTGTTTAGCTGTCTTTATTCACTATCAGTGTGTAAGATGACCTTAGGAAAAAGACTCAGGTTGGGGTGGAGTGGAGCGGAGGACTGAAAACTTAATCCAAGCTACGTGCTGTATACACACGTCTGCAATTTTTATTATGGCTCATAAAAGTGGTGAACTTTTTGATTACACTTGCATAAAATTCGTTAGGAATACTTGCAAGCAGTAGCTACTGAGTGGGAATCAGGTACGTGTAAGTAATATGGACATCACAAAACAGTCAAGATTACGCTTGAAAACCAAAACAGAATAAATAAAGATATAGGCAATTAGAAAGCGGTGTGATGACTACCTTTCTTTCACATAACTTTAATAAGTCATACAATGGATGCTTCTTTCTAAACTGAATTGGCTATATTTTATACATTAATATTTTTCAAGCAGTCCTTTTATTAAATAAAAATACAGTAGATGTTACTTTTAAAGCTTATATAAAAGTCTACAAAGAAGATTGTACTATGTACAGTAGGGTTGTTTTTTTTAAATCTCTGGGTTCAGTTGACAATTGGTGATATAGAAAATAGTATCAGATTTTCTGATCTACCGAAGCCTAAGACACAAATGAACCATACAGTATATGCAATATATCTGCATTGATGTGAAATAACACTAGGGCTTCCAGTTTATTGATAATTTGGTTTTGTTCTTGTTTGGTTATTGTTTTAAAATAATCTATGTGTTTTCAGGTACATAAGAGAAAATTGGAGGGCTTGTTTTTATTGGGCTACATTTTTTAGCAGTGCTTTATTCTGACTCCTTTATATTATTGGCTTGTGAAACCTATAATCCAAACATGTCTCTTCTTCAGCAAGTGTTCAATACTGTAAAACTGTTGTCTATTTCCAACTGAAGTCTCTTGAAACATATCCAAAGCAAACTAAAGCTCGAAACTCTACCCATCACAGAAATACAGATTTGAAGAGACAAGAAAAGGAAGAAGGATTAAAAGGGGAAATACACTTACTAAAATGTCATGCATTTGTGAGAGTGCTCAGAACGCATGAAATGGAAATTGAGTTTTACACTAACAGTTCAAATCAGTAAGGCTCCTATACTAACTTGCCAGTGTGGGGGTGTGTTGCCAGTCTCACCAGTGCTTGCCGTAATCCTTAGACAGTAGCTATCTTGATTTCCTCTAGTGGTTTTTTCAGAGTCTGGTCTCAACATACCTACTCACCAGATAGGAAATTCATCACCACTGGATTTGATTGCATTCCACTGAATACAGAATTTTTTCAAAGGTCTCTTCCCATCCTGCTCAGCTGTTCATTGTCAACTTTTACTCATGAAATACTAAGACTTAAAGGCAGAATACAGGATGAGCTTGTTTTGATTTTATGCATTCATCAGTAAGAATGCTTACATAGAGTGGAATAGAAGGATATCTCTTTAAAAAATGGATGTCTCTCTGACCTCTGTCTGTTGATTCTTGAGCTTTTCTTTAAATTTGAAAGGTGTATCAAATTTCTAGGAATTTTTCTTAATACCAGCAACATGTAATAGGGTAAGTAGGTTTGGAAGTCTTCTGCTCAGTCTTGTTATTCACAATTGTCAGAGTGGAAGTATCATCTTTTATGTGTACAGCCTGAGGTTTACCTGTTGGAAAGATATTTCTTCAGTGCTTTCTGCCCCTGTGCATAATTGTTTATAACTAACTTTTTAGCTCTCATTTATTTTAGGAAGATGCTTGCATGTTCTCTGGCATGAATTTGCAATCGAAGGTGGGGATGTTACTTGTATTTGTATGGATGCACTTCAGTCACAGCAGTAATGGTGACCTAGACTCTTCTCACTGAAACGTCAGAGATAGGCCACCTCGTGTGACATTGGCAAGTTCCAAGTTTTTTGTAGTTTTAAACTAAGGAAATTACTACATAAATTAGATCAGGCCTTAACTAAGCTGTCTACAGGCAAATATTAAGAACCCTGAGAATCCAAGTTTTGCCAGTTGACATGTCAGTTAAGTGACTATGGAAAACAAAATTTTTTATATCAGTTATGGTAGTGTCAATTTTTTTCTGCAAAACATAATGAAAAATCTTTCCAGATGTCACATATATAAGATCTCTTAAACAGGGAGAAAAACATATTAAATAGTTTTTCTTTCTTGATTAGAGGAGATTTTTGGTTTATTCTCATACGCCTTTGAAAAACACTTTGAAAAACACAAAAGCAATTTGAATGCCTTCAGCTGATAATGCACAGATGCAGCACCTTGAACTAAGCAGAGCCAAGGTGTGTTGAGGGCTGTGTTACCTGTAAGCTCTTCTTTGAGCAGGCATGGTCCAAATATGGAACTCTTCCAAGGGCTTAAAGATTTTCAGAGAAACCTAAAAGTATCTAGGCCCCCAAAAAGTGATGGTGCTGTTTATGTAACTAAAACGTTGAATTTCCCAACTGCTGGCTGTTACTGACGGGAGCAGATAATCTGATTTACCGGTACTTTACCCCTTGTAGTAAAGACATCTCTTGATTGAGACTGACAAATTGAGTCATGCACAGCTTTGTAACTACGGGCTCTAAACACTGTTCTGCACAGAAAATGTGTTTTTAATACATGTAGCAGGCAGTAAGGTAACAGGGCACTGGTTGGTACACACTCTGGTCCGAGTGCTAGCCCCTGTGATATGAGGATCCTTGCATTGGGAGTTGCAGGTGTAGGTCTCTCTTCCCCCTGGGGTGACTTTCCTAGAGGACAGCGCAGAGAAGTGCTGGAACTTCAGAGAAGTATCAAAATGATATAGATCAGCAAGAGGCAAATTAAAATCAGGCAGAAATTCACAAAGAGCTCTTGGAATTTTTGGCGTGCTTGTGGATTGATCTCAATAGTTGAGGCTCTCCTCAGAGCAGAGCGGGTCATGTGTTGGACCTTCTCCATGGCAAGAGGAAAGCAGAGGGCACAAATCAGAGGTTTTAGGAAAGAAGAGCAGTGGTCAGGAGCAGTGCAAAGTGCCTGATATCTTCTCTTTTTATTTTAGACAGCCTTTGTGGAGCTGGAAAGCAGGAAAGCAGAGAATTAGAAGAACAGAAGTGTTTTTCTGAGTGCAAATGGAGGTTGTTTTAAAGTTCTAAAAAGTCTGAAATAAATAGATAGCTTTTACAGTGTTTTTAGATAAAAACAGGATTTTAGCAATTAGGTTTTTTAAGTTTAGATTTGTGTTGTATTGTGCTCCTCCTCCTGAAGGCTACTGAGCACCTACTTCTTACCAGTTGAGTAACTGTATTATGGGAATTGTGGGTATCTAGGTTTTGCCCACATTATTGCTTTGGATCCTAAGCACTCTATCGCTCATAGTCTGTGAAAAGGCTGTGGCTGATTGCTTTCCCACTCACACACCCCCTCTGCTTTATTTGTTCAAGCACATGTGCAAACTTGATAATAAGAGTAGGGTCACAGACCTTTCAGCCAGGAGATCTGGCTAGTCCTGCTGGCTAGTACTGACAGGGAAGATAATCTGATTTACAAGGACCTTTTCATGGAAGGGAGGAAAAGAAATCTTGTTGAAGCATTTCCATTCCAAGTAAAAGTTCTTTATGGTGGGCAATTAAAAACTAATGCATCACTGCTGTAGGGAATTTTAGTAGCATATTTCTCAACAGACAAGACAGAGTAAGGGCTAAATCTTTTTTTATGCATGTGTTACAAACATGGGTGCAAAGGCAGAGGACTGCTCAGAGCATTTAGACAGCTTTGTCTCTTAAGTGAGTGTTGCATTTTAAGTGTATTTTCCTCCTTTTTAGTGGCAGATGGAAGGACAGGGTATCAGTTGTCTTAAAACTCCAAATGAGTAGCTGTAATATGAAACCCTCCTGTACGAACCTTCTGTGGAAAGAAGCTGGCTTTACTATAGGCTAGTTTAGCTCATGGTGAGTTGGATTCTGAATGTAGGTGCTGTCACAATGTGAAAACTTGGTTTTCAAAATAATGATATATGCATCTGTCAAACTTTGTTCCTAAAGCTACACTTGCCCCTAAATGTTTTATGAATTTATATTGTGTTTGTATTTTTCACAGAAGGCCTCTCCTTGTCACAGCTTTATTTTCTTTTCCTTGGCAATAAGTGAAATTATATATGCCACGTAAAGGAAAATAATCGCGTAGGTGTCTGATGCTGAAACTACATGATGATCCTGACTGAATCAGAGAGACTTTGTTGCCCATGAATTTGTCTTTATATGTGGCTAAAATGGAAAAACCTTAAAAGGAAATGAAAGTGTCTTTCAGGCTCTTCCATTTTTAATCCCCCCATGTTGGGCTGTAGAGTCAAATGGTACTGTATGAACAGAATACATGTGTTTTCAGTGCCAATGTTGGTACTTAAGAGAGACTTCCAAAAGAAATCAGATTGCACATGGTTATTTTACTACCTTTAGAGGATTCCATGTGATG
Source organism: Acanthiza pusilla (assembly GCA_036630365.1). Lineage (NCBI taxonomy): Eukaryota > Metazoa > Chordata > Aves > Passeriformes > Acanthizidae > Acanthiza > Acanthiza pusilla. The sequence continues at coordinate 30,562,738 of JAXCHO010000023.1, forward strand.
ACATGTCCTTCTGAAACTGAACTTCAGATTTTGTTATCATCTTTTGAGCTGTAGTTGATCTTAACTTTATTGCGAACAAAACATACACCAGGAACGTACTCTTGTAGTGACTATAATTCTTCATCTTTGTTTGACTTTTTTCTGTACCTGTTTTCATCTATTTAAGCAGTTAAAATGCTTGCCAAGTATATTCTGCTTAGTTCTTTGCTAGTCACGGTCTGTCCCAAGTGCAGTGAAAGCAAGACATGCACAGGAATTCTCAGGTCTCTTGACTGAATGCACATTTATTCTCGCAGCCCAGTACAGGCTGGAGTGCATTAAACTGTTTATCTTCTTGCAGACAGGTCCTGGTAGATGAACCACTAATGGATTTACACAGATAGAGAAGAGTTTGTGTAACCAGTTTGTGTGACAGACACTGCCCAGAGAGCAGCATTTCCTGCAGATGACTTCATTGCGGCTTCTTATGTCATTTTCTTCAGTGCTGGGTGTGTGCAGCTCTTGGTCTTTAGGCTGTGTGTGACCTGCTGCAACAACATTTATCTTTCCTGGTTGTTTTTTTTTCTTGGGGCCCACAGAAGGATTGAAACAGTCTCGATGTGTCCCTGTGTACATGCACGATAAGTCCATTTCATGTGCACTGCATTAGGTGTAGGTGCACTCGTGCTGGCACCTGCACTGCTGTGTTGCTGCGTCTGTTTCACTTGCATGACTCAAGGGGTAAGGCCCTGAGGCTCTGAAGTGCTTCCATAAAAAGCAATATTAGCTAGTTGGGCATCACAGATGCAAGGCCAAAATAGATATTTGGACATATGTGACCAGACAGGTGATACAAAAAGATCTTAAAAAATGGAAGGAAGTGTAAGTTAAGATGTCTATGTCTCTTACAGCTAGAAAATATAGTAGAGAAGGGATGAGGAAAGGACAAAATAGATTAACATGAGTTTCTTGATTTAAAAGCTTATGTGGTTTTGGAAGTTTTTGACACACCTTATGTGTTTTTTAACCTACTACACCTATCTGTGGGATAAGTTTTCTTGTAAGGAAAGGAAGCCAATTCTGTGTCTGTATTTCAACAAGTTTGTCTTTACAAGTGCTCGAGTCCAACTAATAAACACATACCTTGCTTGTTAATCCTCCATGGCGCTGTCACCCACCTAAAGTGAGCAGAAAGAGAAACAGATTCAGTAACACAGCTGCATATGGGTGGGTATCAAGGTCAAAATGAGCAGCCTGGGAAATAATTACACAGGAATGGGGGCTGATCATTGCCACAAATAGTAGCTGCTCTCTGCTCTTCAGTCCCACGTATTTTAGGCCAATATAAAGAATTGTGCATGCACACACCGCTTCTTGAAACAAAAGTGAAGCAAAAGGGCAAATTATATTTGGTAATTTTAAAAAGTCACAAAGTGTCACTTGTGTGACAAGACTGAGCATTGCACAAGAGGAACTGTTGGCTTTATTGCTGTGCAGTTGTGTTTTATCAGTGCTGTTAATGGATGTAAAAGGCTTGTCTTAGGCACAGAGTGAATCTGCAAGGAGAGTCTGGTGGCTGATCCTGTATGTTACTGTGTAGGGAGTCCCCTATACCCCATACTGTAGAATGAGTCACTGGTCACAGTTATTGCTTCCCACTTCACTGACATGTGACAGTTTCCCTGGTTTGTATTAAGTTATTTTTATCTTTGTTCCTGGGTGCCCTTCACAATGAGAGAGGGTATGTGACCCAAGGGAAAACTGTGGGCCATGTTCATTCCTGGTGCCACTGCAATGACTCCTTTGAAGTCACACAGGATAAATTTGGCTCCCTTGGAAATGCCGCAGCCTGTTTCCTGTCATATGTTTACTAAATGCAGCAGTGATATCAGTGGAATAGAAGAGGTTTGACTTTTTTGAATTCTTGTAGTTCCACATGACCAAGTGAAGCCCAAGGGGCATTGTTAAAGAGTAATGTTGCATAAGTCTATTGCATAGATTTTTACAATGAGGTGTCCCAAACCCCCAGTAATTCACTTCAATCCATTGGAAAGAAATGTCTTACTAAGCAAAAACATAGTGATGGAAAAAGTACTGTCAAGTTATGTTGATTGAAGACAATGAATTGTGGCATATAATATCATTATTCAATCACATGGAGAAAACATGTCTTTGGTATGGGGAAGGAAGCAACAGTTCATTTCACAGTTTGAGAAGTGCTGGTAACAGGAAAAACAAACTCTTTACCTTTTGTCTGTTTTGTACTGAAGTGTTAGTATTTTTCATGTATGTTTCAGAGAGCACTGAGGAAAGCTCACATTTGAGGTTTTTTTTTCCCTCACCCTCTTACAAATTCATTGCTTATACAATCTTCCTTCTGAGTAGCTTTAATGTTCATAGTGTTCTGAGAAGCAAGACTAACAGTAAAAGCCTCTACCTGTGTTTCAAGTCCATGAGAATGTGAAAGGTGTAGACGGCAAGAAATAGCACTGATGAATAGTTAAACACACTAATCCTTTTGGGGTTTGGAATTTATCCACATATCTTGTAGATAACTAGGACTTTCATGTGTGCTGGCCCATTAGAGTAGCCTGGGAGCCAGTGCTTTGGGCTAGTTTTTAAGTGGGTTAAATTCCCTGCAGCTGCTGCAGGACCATGCAATGGGATCTTGGGCTGGTGCTTCAGTCTCCACACTGATTGGTTCCCCTCATCAAAATACAACATCAAGTAACTGTATACCATTTCCAGTCTGTTGGTGTGATTTGCCTTTTACATAGTCAATTTCTTTTAGGAAATGAACTTCACCCTCTTCTGTGTTCACTGAGTACCTAACAAGTTGTTTCATGTTGAGTTTTAGGTTTGGTGGTTCATAATGTCGCTTTAATAGGACACGTCTAAGTGCAATTTGAAGTAAAAACTGAAATACATCTAGCATGTATAAAAGGTACAAGTGGAAGGGGATGTTCCAAGTTTTGGTTTTAACATTCTAGCAGCTCAGGGAACAATGACATGGCATTGATGGAGAAGGATACAGTAGGTAAATTCAACTTCTGAGAAGTAATTTGATGCCAGGAAAGTGCCTTTAAGCCATTTATCAATTTCCACAAAGCAAAAGCAGTCTTCAATTCTAAAGTGTCTTGTAGTTTTAGGGAACATAACTTTACTTTGCTGTGGGATTTTTTTATTTCTCCAGCTGGGGTATGTTTCTGTTCCTAAATCAAATTATTCTTAAAGCAAATGAAAAAGTTTTTGTTGTAGTTCTGTAGATGTATCTCATACATTTCTGTTTGGTGCTGGTCTGAAAAAGCAGTAAATATCACCTTTACACTACCAGCTACAAACTGATTTGTGTGAGTTTCCTGTTTTACAGTGGAGGCACCATATTTCTAACTTCCTCAGAGGATGAGAAATAAATGCAGCTTTTAAAAAGAGAAATGTGGTATATGCATAAATCTGAATCTCTCTTAATTACAAATAACAACATTGTCATCTTGACAAATGAGTAGTAAAAAAAAGAAGGTAAAAAATTGCCTGCTGTAAATTAAATCCCTAATTTCACATTGATTTGTACTGATTTGTAATGCTTATCACATGCCCTGTAGTACATGCTTCTGTCATGTAGGTTGCTGTTTCTCAGGGTTTGGATGTCTGTGACATGGGATAAGTGTGAAATTTTAAAATTTAATTTAACAGCTGAGCCACTCATCTACATTAATTTACTGAACTCTGACAGGATAAAATTGAGGTGATGGGGCAGCTAGCCTGCTGTAGCTATGGGATGCATTCCAGCTTCCAGTAAAGAGCTGCCTACAGCAGTTAAGTGTCTGTGTGTATATTTAATCTATGAGTGTATGCATAAAGTCTGTATTTTTAAAGGTCTGCATGTGCAATATTTGTGGTAGAAGGGAGGGATTCTCTGGGTGGTAGAATAAACCTTAACTCCTCACTTGAAAATACGTTTTATGTAACTTTAACTTTGGAAAAAAAAAAATCTGTCTCAGAATGTTCTTGTTCCGTGTAGGCACAGGGAGGTCTGAAGTGCTGCTTCTGCCTACTGAAAACAGCTTCTAAAGAACTCTGTGACAGACTGTTTGCCTTAGGAGTAGCAGCATGTCCAGACATTTTTATCACTTCAATATTCAAAACTGGCACAAGGCTGCTGAGCAGAAAACCAAACACCTGGATGTATCTTTGCCTGATGCCTGCCAGTCACTAATAGGAAAAGGAATTAGATGTATCTGTTCACTGACAGGGAAAACACACATCACAAAATTGAAGTCTATATTAAGTTTGTCTCTTTTACAACCAGAACCATATGTAGACATAAGTAGTAAAGTGTGAATTGATGAAAGGGGGGGAGCATGATTGTAAGGAGCGTAAGTACCTTAGAGACCTACATATTAATGAATCATATTTCTTTTAAAAATATTTCTATATGTAAATATTAAATGTTCTTTATGTAACACATTTCTCTGTGAGATGCACTTATTTTTCAGTGATTTTTAAAGCTGGGTTTGTATTTCATTGTACAACATGTCTGTATTCCCTTAGAAATAAATGGGTTATTTCCTGCATTTGAAATTCAGTTCATGGTGTTACGAAGCCCAGCTAAATTATTTATCTGTTATTAGAATCAATCTAGGACGAGTGTGGCAGTTACAGTGAACAGCAGGAGAAAATAAACTTTCAATGAAATTCAAAGCGAAAACACTACATGGATTCTGTAGCTTGAACTGCACTTAGAGTAACACAGTATAATTTCAGTTCTAGTACTGCTATAAATCACTTCTATTTTTAAATTAAGGGTAATTTTTCATCATACAGGAAAAAAAAATTGCTCTCTCCATGTGTTAGATCAGAAAAAAGGTTTTTCAAGTTAAATTGTGAAAGACGTTCTTTGCCTTTGCTGGACTGTGAGTAGGCAGGTTTGGGAAACAAAAATGCCTCTACGTAACTAAGTGAATTATTCTCTTTGTAGATTTTGGATTAAAAACCAAAACCAAACAAACAAAAGGAAAAACAAGCAAAAGGTATTAAATTTAAAAGAAAAGACTAAAGTGTGAGAAACATGATGAAACCTTCTCACCTTCTTGTGCGCTAACCACCTGTATAAATCATCTGCCCAAGGACAGCTGGTGTCCCATGAACATGTAGGAAATTCTGTTGCTTTTATTGTTCCTGAAATAGTTTGTGCATGCACAGCGGTATATTTTTGACTCAGAGCTATAATGCCTACATTTCTATGTTTTTGATAAACAATTAAAATCAGCTGTTAATTTGAGTAGAGGAGTTTTTGTAGAAAAGTACAGCTACAGCATGCCTTCCTGCAAGAATTAAAAGCATTACAGAGAAGAGAGGTTCCTTACCCCTGGTGTGACTGAGTGAAGCACAGAGGAGCTTGCTCCGTGCTCTGGGATGTCCCTGTAGATCTCTGGCAACTTGTCCGAGTCTGTGACCAAGTTGTGGAAAAACTGAAGTATGTTGAGGGGAAAAAATAACAAAAGTTTCAGAGGCAGGACTCAGGGTGTCACTCAGCAGCTTACAAGTTGATTGGTTCCATTTGCCTTCTGACACAGGCAGTGGCTCCTCTAAACTTGTTCCCAGCAGTAATGTATTAAACATGGGCAGCACTTTCCTTTTGTGAGAGGAACTGTGTGCCAGGGAGACCACCTGCTCGGCCACAGGATGAGGGAATCTGGGAAGCAGTGTGCTTCAGTGGGGTAGCAAAGGGAGCTGCTTGCTGACACCCTGCCTTTTTTTAAACAAGAACTTAAATGAGAATTTATTCGGGGAGCTGCTCTGGATGTCTTACTCTTGCTACAGCAATGTTTCTTCATCATAAAAAAAAACTAAATAGTGAGGGCTGTCACGTTTCATGTGGATGTTTGATTTGGAATTATTTTCTTTTGTACGAGGCATTTTTTAAACCACACTTTTAGTATAAATATAGTTTTTATAATTCTGTTACACAGCTGGTATTCAGTTTATAGTATATGATGAATACTTTCCAATAGCACCTTTTTTCTCACAGCACTTGAACTGACATAATTTTTCTGTATTTCAAGTCTCTTCTAACCTTTGATGTGTGGGTTAGAGGATTTTTTTTTCCAAATAAAATCTGGCGTATATAAGTTCGTCTCTGAAATTTATCATTATTATATATTTTGAGTATTTAAAGTATTTATCTTTCCTTTAAAACACATTTCCACGTTTTTTCTTCCCCTCCCACTTTTTGTGGCTGGAAACTATCTAAATGAATTTTTGGAGAGCACTTTCTGTTTGTTTGGATAGGAGTAGCAGCTTGATGCTACTTTACAGGTTATATTATGTATACTGTCCTATGTTGAGAAGTGACCAACATAGTGCATATATAGAATAGGTTTTGTGTATCCGGGAAGTGAAGGATTTACTGGATGTGAAAGGATTAAGCTGTCAAGTGTGCAAGCATCGAGCATCAGGCTTTCTGTGTGGATGCAACTGACAGCGTGTGCCTTTTCCTGATTTGGAAATTGCAGGCAAAAATACAGAAGCTCAGCCTAACTCTGAACAGGTACAGATTCAGTTTTGACAATAATTGTTTAGCATAGATGAGTGCTTGGCTTTTAGCAGGAAACCAAACAGGGTGGGGTTTTTTTGGTTTAGTTTGTTTTTTTTGTTCCCTGGAAGGCCTGCTGTGGCACATCGTTCAAACCAGAGACAGTAGGGCTTTGGGGGTGATGTACCATGCTGTTTCAAAGTGAGCTCTATTTTTGTAAATATGGTTTAGCTCTTCTGCAAATTGGTTATATCATAGTTGAAGTTAGCTGCTTAGGTTTTAGCATAATAAATCTGCCTGCTTTCAGTTGTCCTTTAATATCAAACCCAGGATGTCTACGGTCACATATTTCAGTTGAAAGTTAATTGAATAGCTTCACAGTGAGGAGTGATGGTTCTTTACTGATGCAAAGTGTTTCATAATTTACTTATAATGGCATTATTAACATTATAAATCTTCCACAGTCAAGCAAACTGTATTTGGCTTTTTTATGAGGGAAGTTTCATGTTTCTATTGCATGAATCCAAGAAAAGTGCTAGCGTTGGATTGTTTGCTTTTTGTAAGATGTAATATGAAACTCGTACTATTGAAATTCACCTCTGTATTTTGTTATGAAGTCCTACACCCAGCACTGTAGCAGCTGCAATGGCGGTTCCTCCCTTCTACCAAATCACTGTAGAATTGTCATGTTATTTAGTTGCTCTACCCCAAATTCTTGGCTCCTTTTGTTAATGAATTGAAACTTAGAAATTAGTTTAGAAATGAGATGCCTTAAAAGAATTTGGGTTTTTTTGTGAGCTGCTGGTACAGTCATAGCTTGGTCTCCATTTTAGGCTGATACTTAAATGTACAAATTAAGACACTGAAAAAATGCAAGAGTCGCATCAGAAATATAATACAGGTCTTCTCTAAATGTCTAACTCTGGTAAGAATTTATAAGATGGAAAATTTATTTGTTAAATAACAATGACATGTACAAACCCAGACTACATGGGTGTTGTAGACCTTGTATTGATGTTGTTTATCTGAAAACAAACTTGTTTAGGTACACTCTTGAGAGCATTTTTCTAGTTCAGTTTAGTATCAATACCTCATGGAAGTTTTGGTGGGGTTTTGGGGCAGATGCCAAAGTATTGCTTATGGGACATGTCAAGTCTGACGAGTATGGACATGATAAATGAGCACATCATTGGACTGTTTTCATTCACTCCTGGGTGAACAGGTCCAGACACCCATGCATATCAGAAAGGAAAAGCTTTAAAAAAAGAAATCTGTGTTGGAGGTTCTGGTCTGCTGCATTTTGTTCTGGGGAACAAAAATGTGCAGCTGTTGCCTGCTTGACCTTAAATGGAGATGATCTGGGCTTTCTCCAGGGGGATTAGGAATCTACCACTAGAACATGTTTCTTCTCAGAAATTATTTAGTGATCTGGTTGATGTTTGGGATAATGTCTAAAAAAAGACGTGTGGTACTTCAACATACCAGCTTCTTTATTTAAATAATAATCATAAGACTTCTGTTCACATTGGTAATAATTTCCTGGATTATTTTTGCCTTTCTTGTGCTAGGTTTTAAAATTCCAACTGTAGATGCTGGCCACCTGTATAATCTGTAAAGAGTTTGAGGTGTCACTGTCTGGGCCCCTGATAATCGTTCCTCTTCATAGAAATGAGCTGTGATCCAACTCCAACTATTTATAATATACAAATAAAGAAATTCAGCAGTAAGTCTGAATACTCAGATCAGTGAGTTGTTTTATGGTGCTGCTGCTGTTTTCTCTCACACTGCAAAAGTCCCTCTGTGATGTCACATGGCAGAAGTTCCTGTGTTGCTCATTTGGTTTAACGATAGCGAAATACACAGAGAAGGGAGAAGTGAATGCTCCCACAGATGTGCGCTACGGATATGCGCTACTTTGTGTGTATGTGGGACAGAGAGGCAGAGTTTGGGATTGAAGCTGAACTCTGCAATGAGGTCTTTCCTGTTTGTAACCAGTGGTTTTCTGGCCTGATTCTGAGATGCTTCCTGCAGCATGGGTAATGGCTTGTAACCATCCAGGTGTTAGCAACTGTGACTTACAGGACCCTTTTTGCTGTTCTCTAAGAGAAAGGACCCAGCTAATGTATCCTTCAGTTGCATTTGTCCTGTGAGCCTAATACAGCCTAAAGGGAAATGTGAGTTTTTTCTTGCTTCAAAAGTACAGGAAAAGTAGTATTTTCAGTGCTGATATGAACAGCATTCCAGAATCACACCAGATAAGGTGACAACCTACTCAATTCAGAGATAATAACTTTTTTAATGCATTTGAGGTTTTTTACTTGAATGTGATAGACTTACGACTCATTTGCTTATATGTTTTACCTGATGCCTCCTTTAATGATTATCTGACTTCAGTGAATCTCTCTCACATCTGTAATCTCAATATCTTTTGCGTTTACATGCAAGAAGTTGCCTTTCTGATGCTGCAGATGTTCCTCCTTGTATAGTGAGACATAGTCTTTGTTACAGTGTTACAGCTCTGCTGAGAAACCTAGGCTTTGCAGCATGTTATTCTCTTCTGGGATGAGAAGTATTTACTTTTCCTAACCATTGGACAGACATTAAATTAGTTTAATATTCACATTTTTTTCTTCTTTACAAACAAGCTGAAATTCTTGAGGTTGCAGCTTTAAAGCATAAATTGCAAAATTATTTTTTAAAAGTACAACATAAATTGATAGAAAACTATACAGCTTAGTCTGAAATATTTCTCATTTTGGGAATGGTGAAGGCTGTGGTAGTACTAGTCATCTGATTTGTTACTGACCAAAGACATTTTTGGAAAGGTCATCTTGAATGTTTTCATTTCAGTTGCTGTTACTGGCATGAACCTTAAACCATTAAAGTAGATCACAGGGTGCAGAAGTGTGTCACGCCTGTTTATTGTCTTTGGTACTTTGACCCAATGTTAGAAGAGAAGGGAAACAAGAAGTTTTGCCTGGCTCTCCCTCTGAAAATCAGCTTCCCATATCCCCTTAGGAAGCACTTATTTCACATAGAGATAATACAGTTAGCACAGACTTCACCCATGTAGAAGGTTTATTTTGCAACAAAATATTGACAACACAAAAAACTGTGTTCTTGTAGATACCTGGTGGCCTTCACATCAATGAAGTGTACCTTTTTACCAGGTTGATGAAGGTCAAATAATTTACTACTAGTAGTTAACTGCCATGATGCCAAGTGTCTTCAAAATAGCAACATCATACAGAACAGGAAATTCAACGATCTTCATTACAGTGAAGATTCTTTATTTCTATTAAATGCTTTGGAAAACTTTATTTGGTACTTACCGGTGTCCTCAATTGGTTAAGCTGAACAATGTGCTTTAGGCGGTGTGCCGAGATCCTTATACCTAAGAAACTGTGTTGAGTGTCTTTCAGATAAACTGTTCTAGGAAGCACAGAGATTAGTTGTGTTATTTGACATGCTGTGAGTGATAGATGAACAGCGGGACAAAGGCGCATGAAGGAGAGATAAAGTTGGAAGACCATGTTTCAGTTGCCAAGTGGTGGTGCTGGATTATCTCCAGTTTTGAAAGGGTAACTCCAGAATGGAGGAGAAATGATTGGACTTTAGCTATTACTGCTACTTATCTTCAGCTGAAAGCTGTCCTAACAGAAATGCATAAATATTGCCCAAAATGATGAATGTTTTGGTATCATTTAGGAGCTAAAAGGTTTCTCCTGTGGAGAATATTGCAGTGATCACCCTCAGGTGTGGAGGGGCAGCAGGTAGACCAGTGGCTTCAACATCTTGCTTCGCTGGAATCTTCATTCAGATCAACATGGAGATGGCATAAATCAGCCTTTCAAAGAGTTTTTGGGATAGTTTTCAGTTGGTCCTACTTTGATAAGTGGGAACCAGAAGCACCTTTCTTTCTCTTGCTTGGTGTTGCAGAATGGTGTGTGTCTTTTCTTCACTTCTGCTGGCCATTGCTCTCCAGTTTGGTTTTTCTCCCCACCTTCCCTCTATGGAGTGACTATAAATAAGGCTAGCACAATTGCCATGGTGAGTGTCAGCTGTCTATTGCTTTGTATCTTTGTTTCATGCAATTCATAGCTAAAACACCAAGGGTTTTTTTTTACTTCATCAGAAATCACTGAAGTTTGTTTAAATAGCAGAGTGTTTTTTCCCTCTTTGGAAGTGGAGTGCTGATTCACAATTACTTTTGCAGGAAAAAAGCATTCAGCAAAAAAGCACCCCAGAAAATTAAGATTCTGAACTTTATAACTTGAGAATTTGGGTTACAAAACATAATAATTTTTTTTCATTCTGTTACAGAATGTATCAAATAAAAACATGGCTCTACCCCTTGGTTCAGACCAGTTTTGAGTAGCAAGAACAGATTTCCTGGTCATGCAGATATTTTCTGACTATGCATTTTGTTTCAGGCAGCTGCTTCCTCATTGAAGTTCTGTTGTCAGTCACTGGAGCATGGAAGCTTTGTCAAGTGTAGTCTCACAGATTGTTTTGGCTGTAGCTGCCTGACCGTTGAGGTGATGTGAAGGAGAGCTTTTTCCTGCTTTTTTATAACTTTGTTCTTATAGAAGAAACTATTTGCTTTCCTCTTTTTGTGGCCTTTATTGAAAATGAATTGGTTCTATGGTTTTGAAATAGTCCTCTATCAATTGGTTATGTGAGTACTTGGTATAACATTATTATTGACATCTCTGTGAATTAGAAAATGAAAACAAAGTTAGTTCATCTGAAACATGAATTTTCCTACCTTCTAAATGAGCCACCTTCAATCAACACATATTTATTTTTCTGCAGGCAGAGATAGTCTCATTTGTGTCTGTCAAAACCAGTGTTTTGCTTACAAAATGGTTTCCACACTAGAGAGTCTGCTGTTCTGGTGCTCTTTGAAGAGACATGGACAAATTGTCTTTGTTCTTGTCTCAGTTTCCTCTCTGTAGAATGAAAACAATAATTCTTTTTAAGAAACTTTGAGACCTGCAAGTGATAAGTACTAGTTGCTGGTGATGAAAGTGATATTTATTTTTTTAGTGTGAACTTCTACCCTTTCTGCCTATATAAAGAAGGTGCTAGGGCTCCCCCTGAGTTTATCTTCTAAGGAAGGAAAACACCTTCACACACTGACACGGATGTTCGGATGCACCCTTACATCATGCTGCTGCTTTTGCTAGAGACAAGTGTGTTTCAAGTACCCCTCATAAACTCAAGTGGAAAAGGTTCAATCTGGATTGAAGCCAAACAGTTCAAATATCCATCACTTACTCCACACACAAGTTATGTGACTACCTTCCATGGTTGTGTGGTTCCTGGTTTCACACACAGTCCAGTGTTAAATTGGCAGCATTTCTTCTGTTTGTCAGTGAGGCAGAACTTGCAGGCTAGGATTTTCAAATGTCTGACCTTTGAGATTCCAGGACCTGATTTGCCAGAGGTGTAGAGCCTCTGTAAATGTGTCAGAAATTCAGAGAGCCATGCAAGTACGTGGTGTCTCCTTGTGAGTTAAAAAAAAAGAAAAGAAAAAAAAAATTAAAAAATTCTTTTTTTATATTTCAAATCCATGTGCTGCTCTGCTTGGTTTGCTGCCTGAAATAGCTAGTTCCTTCTGGGAAGAATTCCTGCAGTTGGGACAGAAAACATGAGTATGCCTCTAATTTTCCCAGCTGTGGAAGTTTTTCAAGGTAGTCACCAGTAAATGTAAATTAATAGATGTGCTCATGTTATGCAGAGCTCTGTTGTCCACAGACCTTATTAACTGCACCAGACTGTTTTAGTAGAGAACTTGGTTTGGTCTTCCAGTCCCTGGTGAGGTGGCTTTACAAAATCCCCCACTTGCCACTGTTTATAGACTATCCTTGGCTTTTTTTCCTTGTCCTTTTTTAAATCTGTGTTCATGGTAATAAGAGCTGGAGAAGAACAAAAGTGTGTGTGAGGGGATGTCTTTGGTACTGCTAACTACTTTGGTTTATCAGCCTACAAGAGAGAGAAAAAGAGTGTATTACCTAATCGTTCCTTCCCCATCAGCTATAACATGCACCGAAGTTGCATCTGCAAAACTTGAAATGCATGTGTTCCAGTAATTTCACTCCATTCTTTCTGCCAGTGCTCATAGAGACCAGTTCTGGATTGTTGTTTTAAAATAAAATGTACTTTCTTGAGTTTGTTGAAATACTTGGGTTTGTTCTAATATAAATATTTTGAATGTTTCTGCTTTATTTTTGTGGGATTTTTTATTGTTTCTTTTAAACTTCAGTTAATTGTGCTGAGTATTACACACATGGCTCATGTTTCTTGTAAAGTCATGAAAAGCTAAGCAAATGGAATGCAGGAAAGGAGAGGCTCAGTTTTCTGATTTAGGGGCCAACACCCTTCACAGAATCTAGACATCTTCCATTTGAAAAATCGAGAGTCTTGATAAAGAAATTGCAGAGCATTGTTCCCCAATGTATGCTTCCGCTTCACATTAAATTCATAGTGGCTGTCCTCTCTTTCAATGTGTTTGTGTGTTTCATTAAGAGAATTTGGTGCTCTGTGCTTATTAGCTTTTTCTAAGTTTTCTTTTCCAAGTACTGCACAGATATGAGTTGTTGGTTTTTTTCCTCTAATATTCACCCAAGTAGCACTCCCTTTTTGCTACCTTCTTGTTACAGGAGGACTCCTGTTAGTTTCTGTGCAAGATTGATGGCCAGCTCTGCTTGTTTTTGTGAAGTTTATGCAGGCTGGCAAAAAATAGATGTTTTTTTGATTGCTTTCTAGGTCACTTTTTGTATCCACTTTAGCCATGAGCAGGCGTAGTAAGTAATGAATGAGCAATCAACACTGACACTCAGTAAATGGGTATTTGTAGGTATTAGCAATGTACATTTAACTTAAAGGTTTTCATAAATGATCAGAACTTGACTGAGGATGGCTGAGATAATTTACAGGTTCTTCTATTAATGATTGACTTGTGCCAGCTATTCCTTTTTTCTAAACTACTTCCGTCTTACTTGTACAGTTCATAATTTTTTGTAGCAAATAACGTGTCATGTATTTATGCAGCACCTAAGACAATGGTCTTTTTGAATAACTATAGTCAGTTTTTGGTCATGCTGCTTTCCAGGACAGACTAAGAAACAAAAAGAAATTATGAATTTAACAGTGAAACTTCAACTAAAAGCCTTTTAAAAAAATAATTTAAAAAAAAACAAAAGTTCTTGTGGAAGCTCCCTTTCATCTGCAGATGTTTAAAAATTTTTTATAGTAAAGAACATTTGAATTTAAAAGCAGTGGGAAGATAAAATGAACACTTAATAAAACAAGTGCTTCTATACTTAGGAAAGACCCAGTTGTTATCAGTGGAAAATTCCAGGCACTGTTGCTTTTAACGTCATATTAAGTGGCACCTAGAAGTGTTTTGTGTTCATAACATTTGCCAGAATATAAATGGAAAGGATTTATGACAAAAATAATATTGGTGTTGTGTGGAGTATGAAGGAATGCTATAACAACACATAAAAGCAAGCGAAGTGTGGTTGTTCGGGGGAGATAAGCAGAGGAGGGTGTATCATCATCCCGTGTGCTGCTCTGGGAGTGCCACTTTCACCCTTGGGGAACACAGTAGCTTAGGGACAGAGATGAGAGGGTCGGGAAAGTCAGGGAGGACTGCTGAGTGGCTGCAGCCTCTTCTGGGGAGACTGCCCACGTCTCTGCACTAACAGCATGCATCCCTAGGGATCTTGCAAAGCCTTTTCAGAGTTAATCTGTTTACTTTGTTGTTGGAGGCTTTTGCACAGTATCATGAGGGATGCTAGAAGGAATGAAACCTTGCAGTTAAGCAGTGACCAGAATTCCAGTTCCCTTCCCTTACTAATCCCCTGCTATATTTCTGCTTTACTCAGGGTCCCCTGCTGAATGCAGATTCTGAACACATAGAGAGTTTCTGACTGTAGGCTAGGACTGTGCTGCTGGTCCTGTAAGTGCTCTCATAATTCATATAGCCAACACAGGCAGGACTATTTTGAAAGATAATAAAGTGCAGGAGGCTTTTGGTTTTATTCTGTTGCGCCATCTTCATGTGCAAGTTCCTTTTCTTGAATTGATTACTTATCTAAACACCAGGTCTTGGTCAGTAACTTCATAATGTCATAGCAACTGCATAATAAGGTTTTTTTCAGAAGCTTAGAAAATACTCAGTTTGTACACTGATACTTTGGGAGGGTTTGGCAGTGCCTGGAGTTGAGATAATTCAGCTTGTGGTCATGTTCGTACTAATCCAGCACAAAGCTGTGCTACTGCAAAATGTGTTGTCTTGTACACTGCTTTGCCACTCAAGAGTGTGTGCCAGGGCTAAATCTCACATGGCCTTGTACAATGAATCTGATAAGAGTCTGACCTAGATACAAATAACCTTCATATGTGTGGGATGGAGGGAAGAGTGTAGGACTGGGGCTGTCAGGAGGGAGCTGAAAGGTATGAATGTTTGAAGTGGTGAGAAGAGGCAGGAGAACAGGCCCCCTCCTTTGACAGCAGTGTACATTTATGCCACATTTCAGTGACCACGCGGCTGATATCAAAACCCTGTAACTATGCTATCAGTAAAAAATCTCTGCTTGTTTTTTATTTACTTAAATTTTTTCCTCCATGGTGAATAGCTACCTGACCTTAGCCTTTGTTTTCTCCCATCTCTCATAGTATCCCAGCAACCATGTACTTGGTATGCTTTGCTCTTAATTCATTCGTAAGCTGTTGTGCTAAGGGACCATGTCTTCCTCCCTTGTTGTGGTTATCAAACCTGACCTTGATAAAGTTCACAAGCCTCAGCTGCAGCATGAACAATGTTGGGGAAGAAGTAAAAATACAAATACAGGTAACTTTGTATTACTGTTACCATCAGATTCCTCCCAGGCTTATGAGAGTAAAATCTGTGAGGTCTGTAATTAAGTGTGTTACCCTGTGTGCAATGAGGATTTCATTTGTGAAGGAAGCTTTAACAAATATGCTTGTTAAAGTGTGATGGTTAGAGGGAGTTCTGCTTTTAGGAGGCACGTGGATGCTATTACTGTTTATTCTTCTTTTTGAAAGCTTTCCACTTTCTAAAAGTTTATGATTATAGTGGTGGTGTCTGTAAATAGCATTAGCATTTTAATCTTTTATTGGAAAAGTTTTAAGAAATCATACCACAGATGTAGCATCCATGCAGTTCAGCTCTGGCTATATATCTTTGAGGTGATACCTTTTTAAATGCATTTTGATTCTTGAATTTTTGTCTATGAGGTTGGTGCTGAACTGTGATTATTATTTTCTTTGCATAGTGGAGTCAGTGTGTTCTTAGTCACATGCACACATAATTTAGCTCTAACACTGAAAGGAAGTCCTGATGTGTCATCAAGTAAGGACTGGCTTGCCCTTTAACTCCTAAACTTTATCCAGTGCAGATTCTAGAATCTTGACGTTTGGGTCTTCTCTCAGTTGTTTGTGATAGGGTTTTGCTACTTTTCTCCATCTCTTTGTTTGTTAGTGTTTTGTTTGTTTGTTTTGTCCATTGTTGTTGTTTGCTGGGTTTTGTTTGCTTTCTCCTGATACTCTTATCCCAGATTACCATATCTCAATTTTCATTCCATCAGCCTTAGTTTGCATGGACACTCAGCCTAGGAAACAAGGTATTTGCTGTCTGATTTCGTGTCTCTTCAGCCTTTGTGATATGTAGCTCTTAATCATAAATCGCTCTTTC
The DNA here is from genome assembly GCA_036630365.1 of Acanthiza pusilla. Lineage (NCBI taxonomy): Eukaryota > Metazoa > Chordata > Aves > Passeriformes > Acanthizidae > Acanthiza > Acanthiza pusilla. The sequence goes on from JAXCHO010000023.1 coordinate 30,578,979, forward strand.
CAAGCTTTTTAGTCATGAAAGTTTCTCTTCTTTGAACATGTTTTAGTGACTTTGGTTCTGGTTATTGCACTACCAGACATAACTTGCAACTGGGTTTATGCCAGAGCTGTTTAAAGTCACTGCTTTATCCCTTCCCTCATCCCCTTTTTCTGTAACCTGACACACGATATGCAGGCAACCTGACTTGTACTAAGCTGATTTTCAGGTAGAGTAAATTGTGAGCTCCTGTCAAGTTCATTGTCCCTGTTAGTTGTGGTCCCTCTTATATTATCTAGTTTGCAAATGGCATGGCTGTATAAAGGGTGTGTTTGGGATTGTTTTCCAAGCCTTATTGATTTTTATTTTGCTGTTGGCAGTGCTAACCTCTCTACAATACACCTGTATTTCCCAGTACCTCACCATTTGATGGTGTTTCAATTTTGATTTTAATGATGTTTTCCTCATTAAAAAAATTCCCTGAAGAACGCTGCATATACCATGGCTAGAGTAAAAGTGCAAGGGCATGATTAGATGTGCTTTCCCCTGTGACTGCTGGAAATTTGGGAAAGTATAGCAAAATGCCTAGGTGTCGCTGCCAAGAATTGTAGTGATTATATCCTGCTGAGCAGAAACACTGTTTTCCCTAAAAGGCAAAGATGGAGCAGAGTAGAGCAGTAGGTAGGTGGTCAGATACGGATACCACAAATTAGGAATTCTTGTCTGTAGTCTTGTTTTTACCCAGCTTGGAATCTGTTACATTGTGGAGGATTCAGCTTTGTAGCTGTTTTTCTAGTGTATTTCCACAAGGCACAGCCTTTCTGTATAAATGATTCCTTAAAATTAGGGCCTGATTCCATTGTTGCAACCTTCTATTGCTTTTCCTGCATGAGAACCACCATCCCTGTTGTGTTTCACCTGAAAAAGGATGAACGATCTTTTGAGCTTGTCTAAATTATGGGAGCTGTTCTGAGCGAAACACTGACCTTCATGTTAGGAAGGAATCTGGGTGGGAAGGAAGGGATGGGTAAATTCTTTTCTCCTTACCCAGGGTGGGGAGTAGTTAGAGAGCTCATCAGTGACTGCTGCTCTGCCTGTGCAGATCTAATCATTTTCCTGTCACAGGTGACCTAAACACAAGAGGCATCTCTGTGATAATAGTGCATTTGGGCTTGCTGCCGCCACATCCACCTCTTCTTTCTCCCACATCTTCCATCAAGTTAATGTCCCTGAGGCACAGCTGGAGGGGTCTCCCATATTTGTTTCCTCAACTGTCAGTCAAAAAAGGAATCCTTAGCTCCTGCTAACATTGGTTGTGTTGATTCTTTGCCTTGGATTAGCTGTGGATGCGAGGAATTCTCTTTCTGTTGAGTAATGTCTGTAAAATACAGCAAGAGAAGAATGATCCCTATGGACAGGAGTTTATGATAGTGTAGGCCAGTGTAAGCAGTTGTCCAAAAGGGATCACTCACTTAGCATAATTCTTGGTGCTCTGATAGTTGTTAGGAATGGACTGTGAAAACTTTACAGCTGTAGTATGGACAGCACTGAATTATTTAAGGTGCAACTTTAATGAAAAATCCCTTTGAAATCCATTGATTTTAAGATTAACTGTTATATTGACATTTTTGGACTTCACCTTTACTTCATGATGTAGTAAATGACATCATTTGATGTGATACAGCATATTACACATGGAATGCTGGGCTGCTCTGTGTGCTGAGACACTGGTCTGCGTCAGGCAGAAACTATGGGCATGTTTGGAGAAGATAATTTTAATTAGCACAATTAAAAACCCAGCCATATTTCACCTAAGTTACCCAAATGTTGTTACACTCTGTCCACAGAAAAATTGTTTTCCCAGTGATAACAAACATGAAGCTATCAGTCGGCAATGTCTGTTCCAGCAGTTACTATTTGCATATAGGTTAGTACGGCAAAGATTTTTTTCCCCCAGCTAACTTTGCCTCAGCTGTGACTTGAAGGCTTGCCAAGCCCTTGTCGCAAAACAAGCTAGTGAGGACCTTTGGATGTCACTGTGCAAAGGATACTGTTCTAACTGAACAGATGTTCTCAGGACAAGGCTGATACTCTCAGAAGAGGTGCCAGGTGACAAAAATAGTTGTATTTTGTAGGACAGATAGAAAAGAATGCTGGGTCTTTCCAGATGGTGTTTTGTTTTGTAGTTGTGGAGGATTCAAGTTAAGAGCTTGGAGTTGTGGATGGCTTTCTAAATATGACTCCTGGAAGTGTATCTGGTCTCACTATTTGGTTTGATATCCTTAGGAGACAAGATACTCAAACGTAAGCGGACTGCCTGTGTGTTACCACACAATTCAAAGCAGCTAGAAAGCTGTTTGTAGTAGTCAACACCATGTGCTCATAAATGAGTGAAGTGTCCTGTTATTTTGGGAAGTGCTAAGAAATATTTTTAGTATATTCTTTTTTTTAATTGGATGAAACATGATATCAGAATCAAACATTTTTTTGCTGTTTTTGTTTGTTTAGAGTGAAAAACTGAAGCACGCAATTGTAATACAAATTAATATTTTATTTGTTGTTTTATTTGTTGTTACATGTGTAGCATATATATACTCCGTAGGATTGGGTATGTTCCAAAGTTAAAGCATCTCAGTGAGTCATCTATGGAGGCCTTATGTTTTAGGTTTAGTAAAACCCCCAAACTAACACACTATTGTTAGCATCTAATTCACAAAATATTACTCTGTTCTTAACTTTGCAAAGCTCATTACATTGCTTTTCAGCAGCCACAACATTTTACTTGTATAGTTACTTACTGTTCAAACTTTAGCGCAAATTATTAAGTTTGCAGAAGTGCTAGGTTGAAGTAAGGGGTTTGCATTGAAGAATTCTCTTAGAGAAAGCACTAGTAACTTCCAGATTGTCTTCACTTAAGATGGGTTCATATTTAAATTGTCTTTAATCTCTTTATTTTTATAGTTCAGTTTTAAAGACAAAATTCATCTTGCTCAATAAATTGATTTGGCTTAATAAAGCCATATATTTCCTGTTCATCATGTCAAATGCTAGTGAGTTTTCTTTTGAGTAGAGATGACAATTCTGGCTCTGAAAAGTAAAGGTCTAATCCCAGCTGCAATAAGGACTCTTTCTTTCTTCATTTTTGGCTGTAGTGTAATGGTGTTGAGGTGGATGCAGGAAAGCATTCGTCAGCACTGTAGCAGGAAAAGCAAGGGAAAAAAATTCATAACATGAAGTCCAGTGATTGTTCCTAATGTTGTCACTTTGTACTGCATGACATGGCATGGATCACTAAGAGAGGCTCACTGGAATAGGTTTGTGCTGGTGCCTCTTAATTGAGCCAGTCATATGTATAAATAATACAGAACCATATGTGACAATCCAAAGGTACTCTGGAAGCACTAAAGATGACTTCAAACTGATGTGGTCTGGATGAAGCAACCCAGGCAAAATAAATTTTAGATTTCTTAAGCCGTAAAAACTCTACATGTGTATTCCTTACAGGAAGAATCATGACTAGGTATCTTTTGTGAGTTTTATTAGATCACTGCCCAAACAAAAGCAAAAACAAACAAACAAAAAACCCAAACAAAAACAAAAACCCACACAAAAAAAAAACACTAAAAAAAATCACCAGTTCAGGTTTTTTTTTAATTGGCATGTAGTATTTAATGTGTAGAACTGTTGATGTATTCTGGGTTTTGTTTTTGTTTGGTTTTTTAAAAAAAATTATTCATAACTGATCCTACTATTGAAGCCATCCAGTTTGTTAGGCAAAAGAAATACTCCCTGAAGCAGATAAATTGGACCTGGGGGGAATAGGGGTGAGGTGGGGGTGTAACGGTCTTGAAAGATTTTTACAAATGGTAAGTATTGTCATCTTATCTGGTTTTAAATTATAAATTAAAAGAGAATAAATGGGCAGAAACACATCAGTGGGCAAGCTAGGGATTGAACTGAACTAGACTGAATGGGAAAAAATACTTTTTCAAGTTCCAGAAGAGATGGTAAGTTGTGAGGAGTTGACTCTTGAGTTTAGTACCTCATGATACTGGGGTTTAAACAATTAATTCTTTCCATTTAGTGTTATAATTCACAGTAGAACTTTGACCAGAAACACAGAGTGCTTGACAATTGTTTAACTTACTGTAGTTGTTGATGATATGTCTTGGTCTTAATACAGTTTGTTGTAATTTCAGGTGAAATTTAAAACATTGTAGAGCTATACAAGAAAAAATAGCCTTAAGTCTGGTTTTGGGTGCTTTATTTTTAAATAGCCATGTTTTCACTTTTTTTCCTTCTGCTCTTTTTCAAAAACATAGAAAGGCAGCATAGTCCAGGATGCCTCTCAGATAATAAAAAGAGTAATATTTTTTCACTGATTCACACAACTGGTGAAAGATTAAATGGTATTTCATAGCAACTGATGCTGGGATCCCTCAGTTTCATCACAGAAACTCTAGCTTAAACCTTCCCTTATGTGAATTCTTGATGCAGATATTTGTAATAAATTAGTAATAAATGCTTTCTTGATTAAACATCCCAGTTAGTTTTTTACTTTTCTTCCAAACCATGATGTTGTTGGTTCATATTCAGTTCAGTTATTGCATTCGGTTTGTTGTGAGCCACAGAGTTTGGCTTTTGTGAAAATGAATAGAAATCCTGAAACCTGTTACTTGTGAAACTTTTATTCTCAGGAGCAGTTACAATTTAGCCAGAATTATATTCCCCTAGTCTGTATTTTAAGTGCACACACCTCAAGGGGAATTTCTCTGTATGCCAGCACTAGAGGTGGGAGTTGAATGGGTCAGTGGCAACTGTTACCTGAAGTGCTACAAGGATTGCAGCAGGATATCAACATATTGTGGTCTTCCTCTTGATGATGTAGTAAAATTCTAAATGAGCTTATCATTCCAAACTGCTTTCAGAACTATGCATTGTTTAGTAGAGAAATTATAAAATTGGTGACACTGGGCTGAAGTTTGTTTCAAGAAACTTGTTTATAAATCCAGTTGTTTTATACAGAGCATATCTGAATTAAACTGAAAAACAATCCTTAGGTTTCTGAAAGAGCAAACCACTTTGTAAATGCCATAATATGTCGGACATTATTTTCTTTACTGTTTTGGAGGCTAATCCTACAATTATTTTATGACAGGTTTCACCTGGAACGTCTCGTTCAAGTTACCCAACTACCAGCTATCAGGACTCCAGCAACTGGGAATCTCTCATGAAAATTAAAGAGGGGCTGCTAAGACAGAAGGAATTTGTGATAGATCGGTAAGTACCCTGGTCTTGCTGCATTCATTAGATTAGATGAAATAAAAGCTACGGTGTAAAAGCTGGCTTTCAGGAGAGCTGGTTACTCAGTAAAGTTGTTAGGTTTCAGTCCAGCCACTATATGTGCACAAATATGTAGGAGCTAATCCTGCTAGGAGAGAAGACTGGCAGCTGGCCTGAAGTCTTACACAAGGTTGGAAATGTATTTAGGAGGTTTAATGCCTCTGGAGTGGAAAAGGAGCAGTGAGCCCAACAGCCAGTTCTGCTATCAGCTTCCTCTCTGAGCTTCTTACCAGGCTGCAGGTTTGTACAGGACATTTTTCTGCTTATAAAGTCTTGGAAGTGACTTACAAGATGAAAATTGCTCAGCTGCATTGTGCTGATTTTCTTTTCCATGACAAGTACAGAAATGCAATATATTTGAAGCGAGTTGATAAAGCTTAGAGAAGCTGGCCTTTGCAGTAATATTCAGCAGTAAAATCCTATTCAAATCCTCATCTGAGGATTTGTTCAGGGAAAAAAATACTAAATGCAGAATCTTTATGTCAATAAATACATAACTTCTTATTAAAATTGCTGTCAATCTGAATGGGCTTTGACAGCAGTTCACTGCTGTTAAGTTTCTGGTACCAGGAGAATTATGCTTGTTCAAGATCTGTTCATTCCTCTATTGCAACAGAGTGAGAAATTGCAGTGATTTAAGGTATTTCTGTCCCTTAGCAGTCTGGCCAGTACCTCTGGTGGCATTTCAGTGATGGAAGGTGGCATCAGTTTCCCCAGTTTGATGTAGGATGTTAGTGTGTGTTTACCTGCTGCTGCAGCAAAGATGGAACACAGTTAGGGACTGAGGCGTGGGCTCACCATCCCACTCTGCCTGCTCTCCTGCGGAGGTGGTGAGCTCCCAAGGGGGTCAGCAGTTGAAATTGAAACATCCTTAGCTGTTGTTTACATCTCCTCTGACAGAGCCTTTTGATCAGCTGCTTAAAGGCCATCTAAATTACAGTGTTTTTTTCAGGCTTGCTATGTGAGTAGTAAAGCTGTAGTAGCAAAGCTGCAGCCCACCTTGTGGGGCCCAAGCTGTCAGCAGCGTTTGTGAGTACATTGCCCATGATGGCTGGGATAGTGTTTGGTGCCTCTGCTGGGCTTATCATCCTCTGCACTCTACATGAAGGCTTATTATACACTGGCAACTAAAACTATGGTTGGTGTTGTTCCTCTCATGCTGGAAATGTGTTCATATCAAGGCAGAAGTTTCTGAAGTGACTATTTGTAACCTGGTTGCCTGCTGATGTTACTTGATACTGTCCATGTGGAGGAAGAAAAGCCGTTTCTTGTTATCCAGTGATGGTGTGCTGGTTCTTCTTTTGTACAAGTACTTTCTTTTGTGTGACTTAGTGAATACAGTTCTTTCTGGATTTCTCACCACCAGTCAGTTTAGATAATTCCTTTTCTTTCAGCTGAAAAGGCAAAATACACTGGAAGCTGTTGAAGTGGAACAAAGACCACTTAGTGATGTTACATATTTAAGTAGACACTCGGTGTTACAGTTAAGTGTGTTGTAATTTGTAATAATACAATGTAACAATACATCACAGAACATGTTCTCTTTTGAATATTGAATTTCCATTTGAGCAAAATATTTGCCTGAGAAGTTATTTTAAAATGAAATAAAAACATTTAAAATAGTTGGTTTGTATTTTTAAGATTAGTGCAAATTGATGTTGCATTTTTACAACAGATTGTGTAACTGTTTTATTTTTTCAAGAAGAGGTAGTGCATTCTCTGACAAATAAAAACTATTTTCTTTCACTCATCAAGAAAATGGTACAAGTCTGCTGTGCAAAAATCCTTGAACTAGAACTCCATTAAAAAGCACTAGTGTTACCCTTCTTATTAGAAGGGGTATTGCTAAGACTTAAGTTACTAAGACTTACCTTTCTTCAAGGCACAAAGAGGCACTAAGTGGAAATGTGATATTACCTATATTTAACACGTGGGAACACAAGGCCTTCTTGCACTGAGCTTCAGAATGGTGTTTGGGAGTAAACCTAAATCTTCCAGCTCTTGGTCTTCTTGAGCTTAATTTAAACTTCTTTTCAGAGATGGAATTTATGCGGGAATAGAAACTTAAAATAAAAATATAAAGTTTGCTAAAGTGTAGTTAATTCAACATGATGGTAGTTAAATTACAGACTTTATGCTTTGAGGAAATGGAGGAGGAATTAATTTGTTGACTGAGGTTAGGTAGTAGATGTTTGCTGAGGGGGCCCTTTGTACCTGTGGTTTTCATGCACTTTTAAAAGGTTTAGTCTCCTTAAGTCATGTCTTATGCTGAATTTACAGACTGGCAGTTAAGGGGACAGAAGCTCCAGAGAGTTGGGTTAACCTCCTGCTGCCTGGCAGCCAGGGGAACAGGACAGCAGCTGGCACAGTGCTCCAAAAGCAGCTGTTTGCTGCTGGCAAGTACAAGGAACAGCTGGATGAAAAGACCAACACCGGGAACACCTCCCTCTTGCCCTTGTCACCAGCCTCCCTTTCACCCACAGGGTCATGAACCTTTCTTTTTAAAGTGAAATACTCTTTCGTTGGGAATTGTACCATTGTCGTACTTGTAAAGGAAGTGGAGGAGATTAACATCACATACCCTGTTCTGCATAGCTGTGCTTAAATCTGTTGATAAGTAGGAAATGGGTGTTCTGTACAGGGTAGTATCTTTAAGCTTTCTACCTTGTGAAAAAAGGGAGGAAGAGCAGAAGAAGGAAAGTGAAACATGCTGCCCACTTCTTTCCACAGAAAGATAAAAAGGCAAAAATTTTGGCCTTCCATATTAGATTATTACATCTCCTTGTCTTGCAATGGAAATCTAACACATAGGAATAGTTGCAAGTAAGTTTCCAACAGTTAAAAAAACTATTCAAGAAGTAATGCTTAACAGTGTAAATCATAATATTTGGATACTTTGGTGTGTCACTAGAAACTGAAGCATTTTTAAGTTTTTAAAATCCCAAACAGCCACTTGAGCCTGTGAATAGAGCAAGCAGCTTGATCTTTGATCTGTACACTGTGTTAAACAGCAGATTTGGTGATAGATAAATTAAATTGCTTTAATTTGTGTAGTCTGTTCAGCATTTAAGTAGTACACAGCATAAATGAGTGGGTTTAAAGGTAGTTTTGGTTTGGTTTTTAAAACTACTCTAGGAGTCACTGCTAATTTAATCAGTAAAAACCTGAAATGTTTTTTAAGTTTCCTCTTAAAAAAATGTGGGGGAGACTGTCCTTTCTTTCAGGAGGTGAAAACATGGTGTAAGGAAGCGAACACAATGGTGCTTCTTAAAGGTGTGTTGTGTTTTCTTCACATAAGAACTGTTGGTATAGGCCATGAATGAGGATTTAAGGATTTAGTCTGTAAGAGGAAATCTGCTGCTGTAACACTTATTACTATAATGTCTGTCGCCTACTGTACAAAATAATTGGATTATATCATTGCCTTACTTCTCTGGCAGCTTAGTATGTAACACTACATTATATTTAGCACCAGAGGGAGCCAACAGTGTTTGTATTGGTGTAGAAAATTACAGCGCCACATTTTAATTCTTCATGTTGCTCCTCTCTTCAGTACATTAACACCACTGAAATTACAGTGTTTGGTGCAGTGTTGAATGTCTCTTGAGACTGGCCTTGCTACTGTAGGTATCTCTAGTGTGGTCCTGGCAGAGTTTGTGTGGCAGGGGCTGCACGTAGTAGGTACGTGAATAAATGCCAAATATCTGGACATATGACACAAGCTGCTGAGAATAACACTGTGCATGCAGCGTTCTCTTGTAGACAGCATAAGAGCATTTGAACAGCTTTTCAAGGAAAGGTAGATTTGGAAGTACAATTTTAGTGAATAGCTGTTATTCCTCAGAGCATAATAACATTTACATTCTTAAAATAGTTGCTAAATCATTAACTTTTTAATCCACATCTGAATTAGGATTAGATGTTTTCACTGAGACAAGAGAATTAGATTTTGTTTGCCTTGTATCAAATTGTCCTGACTTCAGTAGATGGCATCAAACTGTATGTGCTGTGATAGTGCTTGTTTTAATGCTAGTATAAAGCTGTAATTCTTTTAATTTTGATTGGCTTGTTAAGATCTGCAGTATTAGCATATTCACTTGAGTGATAATTTGATGCCATTTTTGAGGAACATGAAGCTTTATACTGCCCAGGTGCTGAGTGCATATGTGTGTAATAGGGAGTCCTGTGAAGAGAGTGGGGCTGTGAGGAGCCTCCTCAGTGCTTTGCTGTGTAAAAGACACATTGTTTCCAATAAAAGCTTGAAAAAGACGCCTTTATCTTTTTCCAATACTGCCAATCAATCACCCCAGGTAACTTGTGGATGAGGCTTCTGTATATCTTGAACTTTCAGGAACATTTTGTTACAGAGAATTTTTTTTAGCTGTTTTAAAAGGTCACTTTTTCAGATGTGAATGCTAGTAACACTGATGAAATTAGTATTCATCTAATAACCTAAATCTTGGCAATAAAGAGAGGATGTAGGGCTAGAAAGGACCTGTTTAACCTGACTGCCAGGCCATAGGGAGGACAAGCTATAGTGCTGTCACTGGATGCTTACACTATTGATATCTGCAATACTAGATGTTTTGCAGCCTTCCTGGGTTGGGCAGTTTGGTGATTAATTAGCCCAAATGTTAGGAAATTTTTCCTAATATGACTTAGTTTTTCCTCCTAGGTAATGTTTTCTAGGCATCAAGTAGCTTTTGTTATTCTTTGAGATCTCTCCAGCTGATGAGCACATCTTCCCTGAAGTGTCCAAACTGGCCACTGAGACCTCCCTCTGGCTGAGCGCTCATCTCTCACAGGCTGTGGTTGTGGGGTGGTTGCTTTTGCAGTACAACATTGTGCAGTTTTGGTCAGCTGCAGTCCCAGATACTTCTCAGTGGAACTGGTGCCAAACCATTTTATATTCTTTACATTTCCATATTTTTAGGAAGTTCTAGTATTTGGCAGAGCTGAGAACAGCATGGGAGGTGCAAGAGTTGCTCTGTGTTTGTCCTGTCAGGAGACTGCAGAAGTTGAAGACCTCCCACCATGGAGGGAGGGTGCAGCCATCTCTCTCATGCCTCACCCCCTTGATTAAGTAGCCCGAGGCTTTTGAGAAAGTAGAATTGCTCTCTGTGCTCTTGCCTGCCTTGCTTCTTCAGCACCGGCTTATCTCATGTGGGTCAGGCAAGCATTTCAAACTTAATGCAATTCAGAAAAGTCATTCAAAAATACCATAAAAAACCAATTCAGATCAGAGATAATGTCTTGACTCCCAAAGGTAGTATTCCCATCTTCCCTTCAAGGTAAGGTCTGCTGTGACTGGTAGAGAGGTTCACTTCGAACAGTTTCACAAAAAACAGCAGACTTTATTGCATAGGAAGTTTGAGATATTATTTTCTCATGAGCTTTGCTGATGTTGGAGTTCTTTGGCATTATCTTCGGAATTCCGGAAAATGTATTCACATTGTTTTTAGGACTTTGTGTACTAAGAATCTCCTTTCCTATCAGTACTCTGCACGTTTGGACTTGTGGTCCCAAGAGATCGTGCCTCTAAACAAAGGGATATAAAGTTTGTATCCAACTTCTTAACCGGCAAAACAAAGCAGCGTACCTCCAGCTGCAGTGTGGAATAAGTTATATGTGTAATACAGAGGGATCTGTGTTGTATTTTTCTTTGCATCCTGATTCTGAAGAATTCTGCTCAGACATTTTCACTTAAATTCTCATTAACTCATGACTTTTGAAGGTAAGCATCAATCGTCATTTGATTTCTTATTAAGTTACTAATGTTCCTTCTGTGGTGGCGAAAGCTCTGTTCTAAAGTCCCTGAATTGTTTGAAGATACTGCATCTGTATCTTGACTCAGGGTATGGGACTTAGATTTATGCTAATTTAGAAATTAAAGTTAAGAGGAATAACTGAAAAGTTGAGGGGAGGAAGTGCTTGTCTGGCAGATGTGGGTTTCTAAAGGCTCTTTCACATTAGAGTACGTAAGGGGTAAGATGGGCTTACGGAAAATTTGTGCGCTGGTCTCACATTCAAGAAATGTGGTTTATTTCCAGACAAATGCATATGCAAGTGTCTGTATAAGCATGTGTCCACGCTTGTCCTGTGTGAATGTGAGAAAATTGTGTGACTGTCAGTTATGTCATTCAAATACTTTTGAGACTTAAGGAGAAGCAGTTTGTATTTGAAGCAGTTTATTAATGCTGGTCTCTGAAGACAGTCTGGGCTTGTGCACATTGAGCTGAGTGCTGTCCTCTGCTATCCCACATCCTCTGTGCTGAGTTGAGTTTTCAAAGAGGATTGTTTGAGCTAAATGACAGAAGTGGAATTGAATCAGAATAGAGACCTCCCCTTCTTCCTGTTGATACTTCATTCTTATGGCTCTAACTTTCTTTTTGCTCATTTCAATGGATTCAGTTAGGGTCAAGTAGCGTCAGTTGTTTTTCTCTGAATTCTAGACAGCTTTGTAAGTAGAGTCACAGAGTGGGGGGATTATGAATTAAATATCTGTGGTATCCAGAAAGATAAATAAGGAATACTACTCTTCTTAAATGCCAAGGAAATAGTTACGCAGAATCAGCGTCTTAGATAGCCTGGTCTTTAGTGTTAGGATTTCGTGTAGAGGTGGTAGTTGGTAATTCTGGGAAAGGTGAGAAAATGGTAACATCTGCCATGACGGATTTTTTGTTTTTCCTTCCTAACAAAATGTCATTGGTCTGCAGTAGTGAGACATGACTGAAGCCTTGAAATTTTGTTTACAGAAATAAAGAATGTTCAAGGTAATGGAAGAAAAGGGAGCAAAATACGTGTTTACAAGACCTGGAAGTAAGCCAAAGTCATTACTTTATGAAAATGGTAGGGTTTTCTGTAAATAATCTAACTAGAATGTAAATAGCTAACATATGGGAACTGGGACAAAAGAGCTGGTTTAGGAGACCACAGAGCAGCATGTAGCCACCACTTGAGTCTTGTATGTTGGATAACCTGTCACTTCTGCTGAGCTCCCTCAGAAAGAATGTACCTGGGAGCAGCACAGGGAGGATTGATCTCAAGTTATTTATTAATTCAGGTTCAAAAAATGGGGTGAAATGGCATAGCCCAGGGTTTCAGTGAAATATAAAAAACCCCAAAAAAACCCCCAAAAAACCAAACCAAAACAAAACCACAAGAAAAAAAAAAAAAGATGATGAAAATATAGCAAACAGTTAGCTTCTGAAGGGAAAAAAATACCTTTACATCATTATACCTGAAGAAAAAGACCTCTTCAGTGCAGAACTCTTAGAACTCTTCTGTGGGTAACTGTAACAATCTTCTGTGTACCAGGCAGTCTCTTTCTGCCTCAAGAGGAGTTTGGATTCTTTTTGTCTGTTTGTTTCTGCACTGCCACTCCCCATTTCTGGAGACAATATTACACCTTGAGGGACAGCTGGAAAGATTTGTGCCAGAAGTTTTTGTGAAAACAACGCTATTACTGTCATGTTTGTATTAATTGATTGGACAGAGTGGTGACAGTTTACACATCTTTTAATGCCATTTCCTTCTGGAACATCAGTTTATATAAGGAACACTAAAATGTCCTTTCCAATAGGATGTTTTTTATTCCTGCCTTTTGTGGCTTCTTTTTTTTTAAACTTTTGTTTATTTTCTTTTTTAACAGACTTCTCAGTTCTGAGTACCTTTGGTTGGTTGATGACTTTGGATCAGGGTACTTCTAGTTCAGTCTGAGTGTAAGGGGAAGGGATGTGTCAAGACAAAGACAGACACTTGAAGTAAAACTGGTTTTTCCTTTTGGACAAAGGAGCTGAATGAAGTGAAAAGTGCTGTGACACTCACATAATACACCAGTAACTCTTCCTTTGCCATCAATATAGAATTGTAACACTCACTTACGGGGAAAAAATAGGGAAGTTGTGAAGGAAAGTAGTTTCCATGGTACCTAGATACCTTCAGAGAGGCAGTTATGTGAAGAAGTTGTGGGATCTACACAGCTTTAAAACATTTCTACAGTGTGTTTTGTTGGCAAGTTTTTATAACGATTGAGAGTTTCATGCTTTGCAGAGTGAAAAGAAGCAAGCTGGTTAAACTCTGTGTTCAGTCTCTTCTCAGATTGATTTGTCTCACCTTTTTTCAAGCAGGGATTCGGTAGGGTAGGGAAAGGATTACGAAAGGAGGTATGGTAATGTAGTTCAAACTACGGTGGTAGTTCAAAAATATTTTAAAACATTTACTGCAGGCTGTAGTGTTAAGGTCAGGCTCGTGAAATCCTGTCTGGGAATGAAGGCACTAAGTTACAATCACCCGTAAACAGAAATCTTATAATGCTTTCAAGAGGTATGTGACAAGGGGATAAATAATTTGGAAACACATGGGGCAAAGAAATTTTAATAGATCTATCTAATAAGGTGATAAAAAATGAAAATTTGCTTCAGTTCATAGGTTTGGATAGCTCATACTAAATAATTTTGGTCTCTATGACCAGGCATGCACAGAAGTCATCAAGACTTTGTATTTTCTCAAATGATTACACAAATTCTTGAGCTTATATAAGGTCTGTTACAAGTTAAGAACATATTCTTTACATAATCTTCCAAAATAAGTCGAAAGCTTTTTGTTTGTAGTGCCATCTGACAGATGACAGCCAGAATTGTGCACAGCATTTCAGTGTTGCATACTCCTTTTGTATTTATACAAGCTTGTTCCATCTAGATAGTAGAGGGAACAGGAAAGCCTCAAAATCACCTGTGCTGATACAAAATATTTTAAGACTTGCTATGGAGTCACATAAATACATTCAGTTACTCTCTTCTTATGGGTCATGTGGAATGAATTGTTCTAAGGTACTACCAAATGGCAGCTTATATAAACTGGTTTTCCATTCATTGCTGTTCTTTATAGATATAAAAATAGGGAAACATAAAAAAAGATGTTCTGAAGGTATGCATCATATCTTCTTTAACACAGCTAGGTGAGAAATGTATAAGTTCTACTATATTCAATATTTTTCGAATATGAAAGTCCTCTTGTAAACCAAATAATTGGTGTACAGTTGGCTAATAACTAGCTAGAAGAATGTAACTAAAATAATCCCTTTAACTGGGCTTTGACATCCTATTAAAATTTGCATTTGGCATCTTTTCAACTAACCCATATTTCATGTTGGTTTATAGATTGTATAATGCATATTTTGTACACACATGCTAATGTTTTCCGGGATGCTCTTTCTAAACACAGCCCTTCAGAATTCTAAATAAAGCAACAGATTTTGATGTTTTTCTGTACTTTGCAGGATTTGCTTTTCCAGTGTGTGCAAAGGCAGGTCTTTTGCTTTGAAGTTAACCTGTATTTGTTGTTTATCTCCTCTTAAGTTCAAATTTAGTCATCTGGGTTCAGCGTCATTGTTTCCAGAAAATCCAGTCATATTCCGTGTGTGGAGGTGAAGCTCTGAGGAAAAAAAAAAAATCATGCTTGCATGCAAATACATCCTAGGATAAAAAAGAAGCAAAAATGAAAATCAATGGAGTGCACAAAGTTGGTTTCAAGTTTATTGAGAAGGTCTCTGTGTGTTTCTGGTGGGTGCTGACATTTTGGGGTCAGGTATTGAGGTGCCTGTTGCTCCATGGAGAGTTGCTGCACACCTCATGGGGCTCTGACTTGGGCTGGGGCAGCTATTTGCCCTGCAGCCCTGCTGGTTCAAATGCAGTTGTGATTTTAAAGAGTGATATCATTTGTGTTATAATAAAATACTGATGCAATGCTGATACTGTTTCTGCTGTACACTGACCAAGCAGTTGGTGCAAGGTCCTTGTTTAGTGCACAGTGCAATAATTTACCCTAAGGGAGGGAACATCTTACCTAAAGCAGTTGTCTGAGAAAGTCTTAAGCAAAGTAAAAAGCAAGATCTTGCAGGAAAGCTGTGCTGACTATCTTATATAATGGCCTTTTCTTTTTAAGTTCTTTCTTTTCCCCTTGATTTGTAAATCTCTTCAACTTTTATCAAAAGTCAGCTCTGGTAAAGAGAAGGACAGAGTAGGAAAGTCCAAGTAAAATGAAAGTGTCCATTTTGTTTGGGTTTGTTCTGCTTTCTGTATGATTTTCCCTGCTTATATTCCAGCCCTAGCAGCAAATGACAGCAGAAGCCTCCCTCAATCCACACAAAATTGATAGAGTTCTCAAATTGAATTTCTGCAGTTGCAGTCTGGCAGCAGTGGGAAAAAGCCCACAGCTAATGTAGATGTAAGACAGTCAAGTGCCATTGTTACTGTATTCTTCAGTGTAAGTCTTAGGATCTATATTTTTCTAATCTCTGTTCCATTCCTTTTTTTTTTCCAAATTAAATTTGTGTATTACAGGCAAAATCAGCAAATTAACAATTTACATCAGAAGCTAAGGGAGAATGAAATACGAGCTCAACATGCAAGACTGAGCCATCTTGTGAACTGCGAAGAACCGTACGTGACTAACTTACAGGTAGGGTGAATATTTTTCTTTGAGCAGAGCTTTCCATTGCTGAGTAACTGGCACCTAAAAGCCTGTTCACAATTTTCTGCAGGCCAAAGTGTAGAGCTTTTGTGATTGTTGATGGCTGTGCAATTGCATAGCTGTGAATTGTATAGAGAATACCCTCAAAGAGTTGTAGTTTGCTTTAGATTTACAGAAATCTAAGTTATGTTAAAATTTTGTACATACTTGATTTGAAGTCTGATAAAATTAACAGTGACAGTGTAAGGATGAGGTAGCAAACATTAACCAAGAAATGCAGATCAGCTTGAGGACTGTGGCTGCTTACATCACACAAATTGTATCTCCAGGCCTTGGCATATCTAAAACGCAATGCAGCAAGGGAATGTTACAGGCAGATATGCAGAGAAATAGCTTTTCTGTCCCTCTTTTATTATGTTATCTTTTTCTGTCACAAACACTGCACAAGGATCTCAGCTAGGGTACTTCAGCATGCCATTAGTTGTGTACTTGGAATAACACAGCTGTACATCAGGTGAGAATGTGGTTTGTGTGACAGCAGAGAAATTCAAATGTAACCTCAGTGTGGAGTTAGGTATACAGACTTCTTGAGACATCTAGGAGTGTGGCTTTTGGTGCTTCCAAATCTTCTTTTACAAAATACTTTAAAATCTCTTTAGATTAAGAATTTTTTTTTTTTGGGGGGGGGGCAGGGGAGAAGATAAAAACAAAAAAAATGAGCCAAACAAATAAACAAAAGAAACGATATTGCAGAAACTGAAATTGTACTGCATATATCTTAGTATATCATATTATGCTTCCAATAAAGCAGCAGGTGCATTCCTCTTTCATAATTTAAAGAAATTTGAAAGTTTATAACATATTTGGGTTTCTGCTTGATTCGTGTGCCTTCTATAAGATGAATTTATAAATGCAAATCTCATTTAATGAAGATTTTAGTCTCTTAATGCTTTGCTGAAGGAATATCACTAGTTAAAGAAATTATACAGACAGTATTTTTAAAGATAACCAATTTATGCTATTAAAAGAACCTTGAAATTTAAAGTCTAATGGATGCATCTCCTTTTTCATCCCGCATGCAGCTGACTTCCATTTTGTGCTTGTCTGTCTCTGGGCAGTGGATATGGAAGTTTTGGTATACAGAACAAAAGATAGGAGACCTGCCCTCTGATTGTAGCTCTAGTCTGATGCATGTTCCTGCACCATTCTCACCCCAGGTGTGATAGCTCTAAGGTTAGACTAGTACTAATGTTCTGCTTTAGGAGGGTCTTGAGATTGAACCATCTCTTATTTCAATATATTCATAGCCATTTTATAGTGTTTTTCTTCCCAGGAGATGGTATGATAATGCAGTGGCAGTGATTTGTTTTGGAAATGCTTTTTATTTGCATTTATAGGAATTTATTTTGGGAGAAAAATCACACCTCTTCCATAAATCTGAGGGGAAAAGTGGCTGCACAACATTCTTATGCGTTTGTTATGAATGTAAAGGTGTCCAGCTTCATTGTCTTTTTGCTCCAGATTCCTGGAATACATGCTGTTGCCATGTATTTTAATGTTTGAAAAGTCAAACCCCACCCTTCCTGACAGTGGAAAAAAGAAATGCAGGACTTATTCTGCTCTGTAGTTCAAGTTTACAGGGGTATGTGTGTGTTCATTTGTATAATTTTTTTATTTCTTCTCATAAGCAACCACAGTATGAGAGCACACCACTGCAACCTCACATTTCAGAAAGATCAGCATCCCACCTCGAGGAACTTGAGCGAAAGATTGCAGCAGCTGAGAGTAAGGAATTACAACTCAGTGAAATTGTGAAACAGCTTTCAAACAAATCTAGTGAGGAGAAAAAGAAGATGGAGGAGAAAGTAAGTGTCTTTCCTGTTCCACATGTTCTTTTGTCACTGTTACAGCAGCATATGTTTTGTTTGCTAGAAAGCAACTTGGGATATGGATGTCTAAGCTCTTTTCAAGAGGTAGCTAAACTATCTGTGACTGAAATGTTGGAAGTTAATGATTTCAGGTGTTGGTAATGGATAAATCTGAACCTGTAGAGAATATATCCTAAAAAGTGATACTAGGTAAAACGATTATAATGGTAACAGTTTTAACCAGGTATCAGTTAAGGTTTGGGAAAAAAAAAGATGCTAATTCTTGTACCTTTAAGTGTTTATTACAGTAAAGTGTCATTTAAAAACATAGATTGTGAAAATGAAATCCTTATTTTTAGCATGCTTTGTAAATGTGACCCTCAAGCTGAGATGCCTTGCATGTGCCTTGCCATACACTTACCAGCCTGTATGTGCCTACTCAGCAGGAGTGATTCTCTTGTGGCTTTCGTAGTATGTGCAGAATGGGCTTTAGTCTGAGACAAAGATAGCTGTGTTCTTGGAACCGTTTTGACAAAGGGTTTCTTCGCAGGCTGAAGAAATTCCCGGGCTAGTTTTGAATGTACTGATAGTCTTCTTGTATTGCAAGCAGGAATGTGCTATTGACCAAGGGGTTCCTTATTAATGTTTTATGGATACATTGTCACTGTTACCTCTTCTTCTTTAATTACTGAGCTTAAATTGTATGAACAACGGTTCAAGGGATACAAGCAATATGATACAGTGAAGTGTCAGATGGGAAGGCAAAGAAGAATGCATAACTCATCTCAAAATTCTGCATTACCATTTCCTGTAAACCCTCAGTATGCTTTTCACTAAGTCAGGAAGGGCAGAAATTGGATGCTGCTGCTTCCTCCTTTCTGAGCTTTTCCTGCCTGGCTTCCACACTGTGTAGGAACTGGCAGGTGGTGTCAGTGGTGAGGACCTGTGCAGCAGTGCTTGTGTCAGCAGGATGGTCTGTAGGTTGGACCCTGATTCACTGCAGTCCTGATTTGCCCCTTAACACCCACCCATTCTGTGCACTGAACAAAAAGCTCTCAAGGAGAGAGAGGGCAGGGAGGGACAGTGGAAAATACTCTTCCCACCTTTATTTCCACCTTTTTGATCTAGGTAATAAAGCAAAGTAAGTAGCAGGAACGTGAATAAAGGTAACATAATACAAAAAGTCTTTTCCAGGCTTATGGACAATTAAGGTGCCTGTAGAAAAGGTGTTTAAGAAAGCAACTGTTCTGTTCTGATGTCTTCTGATGTGATTGTCAGACCGCATGAAAGTCACAGTTTTGGTTTCCATTTTTCATAGGTTAAGTTCTTGGGCCATGTGTTTTGTTTTCGTAGTCCAGAGGAACTAAAATATGTCCTGATTATTTGTTGCATATGAACATCTTAGTGAGTGAAAGAATTAGCAGTATTTTAGTTGTTGAACTGTTTGTGTTTTCAGTTGATAAGGCACATGGATTATTTTGGGCAGAGGTGAAGCAGCTGTGGTTTGAGGTCACATGTGGAGCTATAAATTGAAGCTGTTGGGATTAATCATTTTTGGTTTCATTTTCTGCTCTTAGCCAACCCTTTCACGCAGCTGAGAGTACAATTCTTGGAGAGTTAGCAGCTTCTGCTTGCAAAGCAAGTTTATTTTTTGTTGTTATCATAAAACATGTACCCTTTCTTTCTTCTAGCTTAAAACTAGAGACCGATACATTAATAGCCTGAAAAAGAAATGCCAGAAAGAGTCTGAGCAAAACAAAGAAAAACAAAGACGAATTGAAACCTTAGAAAAATACCTGGCTGACCTACCAACACTGGATGATATAGAAGGGCAGACTAAACAGGTAAGGTAAAGGGGGTTTGTTTTACATTTTAAAAATATAAGTAAGCCCCCTAATATCTGTTCTCAAGTCTTTTGCTGTTTCAACATCTCTTTTTTTTCACCCTTACATTTAGGAAGAGAACTATTTCAATGTTTTAGAAAGCACTGTAGGTATTAGAATTTCTCATGGTCAGAAAAGTGAAACTGGTGTGAAACAATGCAGCAGGTCACTGCAAGGCTGTGGTCTGCAACAAGTCCTTCTGCTGGTGTGGCTCCGTGTCTGACTAATGTCACCTTGTGTTAGCTGCAAATTCTAGAAGAGAAGAACAAGCAACTTCAAGAAACCATGGCTGAGTTGGAAAAGAAGCTCGGAGAGGCTCGGTCGCAGTGCAGAGAGAGAGAATTACAGCTGGCATCTCAGAAGAAAAAAGAAAAAGAGTTGGTCACAACAGTGCAGAGGTATGAACAGCTGTGCCCTGGAATGGGTGTGTTTCCCCACCTGATGTCAAGACCTAATGCTGTTTGCAATCTTAATCTATTACAATGCTAATGATTTTTCATGGCACGGGTTTTACAACTTGCTTTGTGGCAAGTTGTGATTAATTCCACAGTGGAGAGTCTGCCTAGGACACTGTGCTATCTGTCTTTAGGGATGTGGGACGCTGCAGCAATGGCATCATCATAGCCTGCTGGAAGATAGAGGATGGAATAAACTTGTATGGCAAAGGGGCATTGTATAGAAGCTGTCAGCAGGGCTGTTTGATAACTGATCTGTCATGAGCTGTGGAAAAACACCCTGGATATTGTCTGATGGGTATATCAGGGGAGAGTCAGAAATTTCAAGTAAATCTAGTTGTTTCTTACCTTCTCATCGGAGGTGCAGATATTTACAGGGAGGTTGAGCTGTAGCTTGTGTGTTGTCATTGAACTTGCATAAATACAAAAAACCAAGTGGGACAGATACCAAGAATATCCAGGTAAAACATGGAGACCTTTGTTACTATGTTCCATTTTAGATCAGGGGAGCTACTTAAAGTTTTTTTCTAAAAAGGGAAGAGGGAAGCAGGGGAGAATCACTTTCAAGTTTCCGTGGATGTTCGTGCAGTTCACGCTCCCTGCATTGGGTAAAGGTGCATGCCACAGGAATCTGAAAGGTTTCCATGATGAAAGGCGAGCTGGCTGGGACACCTTGCCAGCCAAATTGCTGGCACATTGTTTCCATCTTACCAATGGAAGGCCTTCGTCCTCACATAATCTAGAGAGGGATCATTCTGGCTTTTCTGAAAGTCTGCAAATAGTTGGGGTGACCTCCAGTTTCTAATTTAGACAGCAAGATTAGCACTAATAAAATGCTTTTCCTTTCTGAGAGAAGGTAGCAGTCAGAGGCTATGGGCTTGAGTTGAGCAACAGAGGGTTCACAGATGCCTCTGATCTCTGCTGGAGCTGGCTTTGCCTCCCCCAGTAGCACAGAGCAACTGTGAACACCACAAGGCTTTTCTTTGCTCCTCTGCCCCCTCTCCCTACACAGTACTGCTGGAGCTGTGCTTTTGGGACACCCAGCACAGAATACAGCCCATAAAACCTGCAGTCATCTGCATGAATCTGTCCTTGTCAGTACCATGGCAACTTGAGTCATTCAGAATTTTTGCATCATTCATGCGCTGTTGTTGCATGAATTATATGCTCTTTCATAAGGCTGGATTCTGCTAGGTACAGTTTTACAGTTCTGGTTGGAAGATGGTGCAAGTTTCTAATTTTTTCCTAGAACATACAACCCTCTGGTTTCTATTAGCCCACTTAATCTTTCTTTCATTTTGAATGGCAGTTTACAACAGAAAGTAGAAAAATGCCTGGAAGATGGTATCCGGCTTCCTATGTTGGACACAAAACAGCTTCAGAGTGAGAACGAATGTCTCAAAGAGAAGAATGAGAAAGCCAGTAAGGTTAGTCTGCAAATAATTTGCTGGTGGCATCTTTAACCTTACGTCCTGCAATTTTTCTTTTTTTCCATTTTTTTACTTTAGAAATAAATATCTTGCTGGAGAATTACGTATTTGTTGCTACTTCAGATGACTTTTCAATAGGTGTCTCTGTTCAGTACATCTATTTTGCATTAATTTTGTGTTTTGTCAGAGTTGAACTGTCTTGTCATTTGTGTTTTTAAAGATGCTATTTGAAGTCTATGTCTACACACCTGTAAGCTGACTTTTAGACGAGGATCTGAAGAGATTCAGCCTTCTAAATTGCTCAATTTTATATTCCAGGTCATAGACAATCAACAAAATCAGATAACTGGACTGATTTTGGACATGCAGGTAAGGAAGAGTGTATATTCTGTTGTTTGCTGTGTGCATTTTTATTTCCTAAGAATAACATTGCTAAAGTTGAATTTCATGATTCTGTTTTTCTGAGTAGGAGTCAAAGGGAGAAATGCCAAAAACTTAATCTTATGGGCTGTAGTCGACCCATGTTCTCTTGCAGGCTCATAGTGTAGTCGTTACATTTCCATGGTTTAGCACTTCACTGGTACTCATCCGAAAGTGAAAAACTCCTGCTATGTCACATCCTTATTCTGTGGATCATCCATAGTACCAAAGCAATGTTGCTTAGGGGCTTTCAGTTCGTTAGCAGACAGGTGCCTTTCTAAACCATCCCACTTCACATTTGACATAATTTAGGCAAATTGAACCCTATTCAACTGGTTTCTAGCACTTAGATACCTTAACTTGCTCGGTGGATCTTGGGCAACTAGCTTGCAGCCAAAGGTTTTTCTAGACAGCAGAGGTTGTCAATTAGGAGTCAGCTGCAGCTCTGTAGATCTCACTCACACAGTGTTGAAAGTTACTCAGTGACCAGTGTTTGTTGTGGAGAAGAAGAAATGTTACATAGCTTTTAGGGTGGAGGGTACTACTTGCCATAGAAAAAGCTGAGCATTTAAAAAACCCCAAACATTTGTTTTCAGCAGATACTGAAACCAAATTCTACTTGCCACATTCCTCTTCTAGAATATCACTTGTCTACTAAAACTTGTCTTCCACCACTAAATTGCTTCCTTTCTCTACCATGGTAAATAGGAGGCCTGATTCCTGTCAACAACCGTGGTTTTTTTTTAATTAGATTGCAATGTATGAAATGTAGCCATAGAGAAGTAGTAGGAGAATTAAAGTTGCAATATGACGTATGTATGTTAACTGAAAAGTAAATCGAATCATTTCAGCTTCTCAAGGTTTGGAGACGACTTATTTTATCAAATTGGGATGTTTGCATGGAGCAGACTGGTGTATGCAAAAATTGTGACACAGACAAATGTTGTTCCGGGTGTTACATAAGTAAAAAGAAGTTCAGCTTGAACTCCATAACCTTTCTGAGGTTCTCTGTCCCTTTTTGTAGTTAAGATTATTTACATATGTACTCCATATATATGTTGTGCTTATCAGAGATACACACAACTTGTTAAATGTATTATCACCAACCTAAATCTTTTCATGTTTCCTACACTTTCTGATCTTTTTCTCAGCATCGCCTTTGTCTTGAGACTAGTGATCTTCAGTGTTTTGTGTGCTTAGCCTGAAATGACTTTAGGGAGCTGGATTGGGAAATGCTGAATAGTTGTGACTGTCTGTGAACAGGACACTGTTCTGTTCTCCAGGACTTTCTCTTACTTTTCCTCTTGAGGTATTTTATATAAGGACAGAAAATAAGATTTGAAAATGGTGTCAGCCCTCAAATTACTTGTAGACTGTAGCAGCTGCTTTGTATCCTTGATCTCCCTGCCCTTCCATACTTGTGACCTGGGAAGCATTGAAAATTAGTTCATTAGAAATTGAAATCCCTTATCAGCACAGAGATGCAATTTATCTTCAGCTAAGATGATCTCATTTTATTCCCTGTCTTCTGCCGCATTATAAACTTATGCTTGAGAATGTATTTCAGTTCATTGTTTTAACTTGCAAGCTGAAAACAAATTCTGTCTCAGGCAGCAGTTGTATAAAGCAGTATTAGTTTCTATTTGCATGGCGAAATTATTTTGATCTTTCTTGTATGGTTTTGCTTCATTGATTTGTTGTTCTGAGTGAGAGGGATTAAAATTCTGGTTGGTCTTGACAAGATGCTGTGCTGCATATATAGTGCATCTTCAGAAAGAAAAAAATTGTAGATGACAGTGTTTTTAAAAAAGAAATCCATATTTACATGATTAATTTAGATATCACAAAACTAAATTTTTGGTACCAAAAAATAGAGAGTAGAAGTAAGTCAGATTGTACAATGCCTGTGTTACCCAAAGTACATCTGTCAATCTTGTCAGTCACAATAAACCCAAACTGTGCCAGGGCTGGGAATATTGCCACCAAGTTGTAATTTTGGAAAGCATATGGAGGAATTAAGAGTGAAGTACGGAGAATTCATAGCACCATGAGAAACATGGCAATCCTGGCACTGTAGGTTCATCCAGGCTGTTAAGCACATGTACTTTTTTTGAGCTTCAAGGTGAGGGTAACAGAGAATGATAGACGTTAGGTGTATCTTGTAAAAATAAACACTTATTTCTACTTCTAGTAACTCCCGTTACATGGAGCAACTCTTGAGATGCACATGTGCATATTGTTTGGAATATTCTAGAAGTTGTTTTCTGCTTAGTCCTCAGAGTCATGTAAATTTAATGTAGTTCTGAAAATCCACTGGGGAAGGTTAATATTTCTCACCCTGTCTTCCCTCCCACCTCCCACCCTCCAGAAGGCTGCACCTTTTTTGCCTATTGTTGACATGAACATGAAATGTGTAAGTGTAGTATTAATGCATCTATTATAGCTGGGGCTCTGGGTGGCCCTGAACTTGTTCTACGTCAAAGACTGTTAAAATTGGAAGATACTTGGAAGCTGGGAGGGTGTTTTGGGCACCTGCATTGCCCTGCTCACTTCATGCTACTTAAGTGTGACATCCGTATGCTACAGGGGCCTTCAGTCTGACCCAGTAATAGCCATTTTTCTCAGTTGATAATGTTTCTAAAAAACTAAAGGCAGCGATTCAACATCACTGCAGGTTCTGCTCATCTTCAAGCATGCAAAGGAAATGCCTGAAGCAGTTATTTCCTGCCCTCTCCTGGCCCATGTTGTTTCCTTTGCCTCCTTCCTCCCACTGGCGTGTGTAGCTGTGCTTTCTCAAAGAGCTTATCTTTAGGATACACATTACTTCAGCACTTCCTTTTGAGGTGAGGGTCATGCTGTGGGTGAAAAGAGCAGCAGATCAAGTATATGAAAATGGTTTTAAGAACAAGTAGTCATTTCTGGGTTCTGCCTGCTCATTCTTACTGCTGACATGAAAATAAAGTGTTGGGGTTTTTTTAGTCCACGTTAAATCTGTAGATTGTTTTCCAGTTTTGCTAAGAGTATGACAGAGTACTGACTTCCCACTGCTTGTGTGGTGTCAAACTGAATGTGCAGGGAAGTTTTGTCAGTGCTGCAACCCCACCTGTGACCAGCCAGACCAGCCAGTTTTTAAAAAAAAACCTCAGTGTTGGCTCTGCCTTCCCTCTCGTTACTCCCTGTCTTCTCATCAGTACTGATAAATTTTACAGGTGGCAAGTCACAGGTGAAGAGATCTCTCTGTTTGAAAGCATTAGGAGTTTATATAGTCTCTATTCACTGTTAGTATTCAGACAAGATGGTTTGAATATTCCTCTTTCTGAATTTTGCCAGATGACCTTGAAAGCCATATATTCAGATTTAAAAGCCAAGTAGTGGAATAAATATGAGTACTTTCAAGGACAAAGGCACCTGTGGTTGAAAACTGGGAAACTGACAGCAGCTGATTCCATATTGCAGCAGTTTTTTTATTTGTTGTTGCTTAAGGTTGTTAACCTGTGTTTTCATTCATTTCAGTCTATGCAAGAGAAGCTTTTGCAAGAAAAGCTGAAAATTCAGAAGATGACAAATGAGCTTGAGGAAAAAGAAAGGAATATAGAGCAGTTGAATAAAACCCTCTCTGAAGTAAGTCAAAGCTCCTGTAACACAACTCCTGACCACACCACAGCCAGGAAGAACCTTACCAGAATGATTGTAAGATTCCTTGGTAGGGCTTTATAAGCTTAATTCCATACTTACCTGTCCTGGTTCCCATGCAGATATATAATGCATACCACCCCTACCTCAAGAAGTGAGAACTTAAAGGGTGAAGATGGCTAAGCAATGGTAACATGAAATAGCCATGTAAAAGCTGCCTATATGCCATTATTTGGAGGAGTACAGAAATATTAATTATATGTTTGGAAATTAATTATTTTTAATTATACCATGTGGGGTTTGAAACAGGAAACTTTGTGCTACAGTGCACACTGCAGACTAATTTTCCCCATTTTTCCATTTGCTTTTCACGAAGAACCAAAGACTGATGGAAGAGAATGCCTGCCTGAAGGAGCAGATGAGGCTGGTGGAGCAGTCCAAGCAGCCAGTATCTGAGAAGATGCCTGTAGCAGACCAGTTGTTCAAGGAAATGTCCCACTGCTTGTTTGACTTGAAAGCACTGTGCAGTATTCTTACCCAGAGAGCTCAGGGCAAGGAGCCTAACCTTTCTCTCCTGCTGGGAATCAGATGTAAGTGGTGTTGACTTTCCAATGTTTAATAAATGTTTCGACACAAAGGAGTAACAGTTTAGCTAAAGTGGTGCTTGAACTTGCCAGCTGGACAAGGTTGTGTCCCCTTGCTGTGCAGCTGGAACAGAGGTGCAGGAACTCATGGAGCACTCTGGAAAAACTGGGCTCTTAGCCTCTGGACACTAAATGCACTAAATGCAACAGGTCCTTGCCAGGTCAGGAGAGCAGGTAGCTGGCTCTTCATGTGGACCCAGTCACGGATATGTTCACTGCTCTAGAAAAGAAAGGCGTGTAGCCAGGAGTCTGTCCCTCCTGAGACACACTGCAGTCACTGTGAGGGTTAACAGAGACTGGACACATCTTGTGCTTTTAAAGCCCTTGGGGTCAAGTGGTAGAAATATTGATCTACTGTTTGAACATGTATATGTCTAGTTTGGGGTTGGGAGTGTACATGTGTTTTAAATAAGCCTTGTGCCTGGTAACTTCATCTCTAGTGGTGTTCATCTAGTCTTCAGCACTTACTAAGCTGTTAAATTTAGCCAGGAAATGAGAAGCATGCCCTAAAAACAGTCAGACAAAGATTGTGTTAGGTATTTCCTTCTAACAAGCTTGTCTTGTTAACCTGAATGTATCATATTCTAATATTTTCTGAATGTTGATTAGAATTCACCAGGTAGACAGGTTGCTGAGCTGAACCATCAGCAAGGTAGAAAG
Organism: Acanthiza pusilla; assembly: GCA_036630365.1. Classification (NCBI taxonomy): domain Eukaryota; kingdom Metazoa; phylum Chordata; class Aves; order Passeriformes; family Acanthizidae; genus Acanthiza; species Acanthiza pusilla. The sequence continues at coordinate 30,605,764 of JAXCHO010000023.1, forward strand.
GTAAAGTACGGGATTCCCTGCAGCAAGAACTCCTACACCCCTGCTAGCACTCTTTTCTGAGTGACTATAAAAACACCCCAAGTTCCTAGAAAGTGGTTGCTCTATTAATTTTTTATCACTGCTACTCTGATTCATCAGACTTCAGCAGGTCTAGATGTTGGTGCAAGCAGAAAAGCATGTCTTTCAAAGAAGCGCTGATGGGCTCTGAATTAAGTTCACATGGTACCACATTTTGCAGGCTTTTCATCAACACTGGAGCGTGATTTGTGTTGATGTAATCAATGTGATCTGCCTCTTATTTGCAAGGGGGTGACTAGTTGCAGTATTCACAGAACACACCTGCTGGAGCTTTAACCTTGGGTGTTGTTTTTTGTAGCACTGAGCTGTTCCTCTGAAGAGAGTGAAAATTACCACAGCACAGAGACCCTTTCAAAGAAGCTCTCGGACGTTTGTCAGCTACGGAAGGATATTGATGAATTAAGGACTATAATGTCGGACCGTTACGCTCAGGACATGGGGGACAACTGCATCACTCAATGACAACACTCCATCCAGTAGCAAACGACTTACTGAGTCCTGCTGTATCACAGGTCTTTGCATTTCCATTAAGGAGCCATATGGGAAGGCTGCAAACAGCACCGGACATGCATCTCTGAGGGCTGTATGGAATTGATCTCGAGAGTCTGGTGTGCAGGGGACACTCATCGTGTGAACAGTGGTACAAACTGCAAGAAATCCTTTCTCCAAACTACTGAATGTAGGAACAAGCTGTGAAGAATGATTCAGTTGGACACTGTTTCCTTCATTTGGGCTCATTTTATTACTTCACCTGTTTTTTGGAATCAGAGCTTCAAAACAGTCGTGCTGCTACTACTCTCAGTCCTTTCCTTCTTCAAGGGTTTGTGTGGCATTATCTGTGTTCAGATCTTAGGGGAGAGGGTCAAAGAACATGGTGAAACCAGAGGCTTCTGCCACTGCACTTCACTCTAAGAATTGCAATTAGAACAACCTTGGAGCACTCCAAAAGTAGTTGCTCTCCAAGTTGTCAAAAATTAAGGTGTAAGAAAGATATTTTTAGTGATGGATGTCTACCTTGTTTGTCCAGTAGCAGAAAAATCCCAAGTTTAACTCCTTTATGCAAACAAGTCCATAAAATATAGCTGCATCAGATGGTTTGAAACACTCTCACATTGCTGTGTCAATAGTACAAAGTCTGTGTACTAAGTCTTTATGCCTTATAGCCCAGAGAAGCTATAAGGCTTAAAACTGCAGCATGTTCCATGGCTGTCAGAAAAAAGCCCAAAACAAGCAACAACTATATTTTAGTGTTTGTACTTATTTTTCCCTTAGGTCCTTCCCATTTCAAAATGTGGCTGGTCTGTGTTCTGTTCCTGAAGGCCTCTGATAAAGTTGTGCACCACCTCAGCCATTTTTACCACAGCCTCAAAGAGGGTATTTGACCCTTGGCAAATCAAGGCTCAAAACAGAATGTTTCCAGTTAGCAGTATAAAATACTTGGTTATCTGAGGACTGAAAAATATTCAACAGGGTTTGGGAATTCTTGATTTCTCCATTTTTGTAGGAAGCAATTACATAAAATAGTAAGCTCATGTTCCATAGCTTATTCAGTGAGTGTCACTTGGCAGCGCTGTTTAACTCCCATGGGACAGATGGCATTTCCTAGAACATTACTGCAAGTTAGCTGCACAGTTGTGCATGGTGGAAAATAGTATTTAACTGAAGGAAACAAAAACTTGCAAAGAGCAAAACCACTTTTAAATCACACTGTTAAGAAAAATATCTGCATCACTTACTTATATGTTAATACAAGAAGGTTTCAGATGCCTTAAGGTGCAAGTCAGTCAGCTGATCTGGAGTGGGGATAACAGCAGAAATCTCTTGGAAAGCTTAGCAATTTGAACCGAGTTAATTCTAGGGTAACATTTTTATGGCAAAAGGGAGTATCTTCAGTTTCCTGATTTGGTGGTCTTTTTCTTTCTGTTCATTGTTTAACAGTTACTGTTAATGTTGTTTTTATAATTTACTGATTTAATTGTTTTTAGCTGTATGGATTTATTTATTTGACAGTTTTCTCTATGCTGAAACTAGACTTGGACTAATTTGTGAAAAATAGTGTTGCTATTTATATTACTGCTACATGGTGTTATCAGATAGATTAATCTGACTGGTTCAGCTCCTGTGAGCACTAAAACAGTGTCTAGATGAAATCTCAAGTGAGGTTATCTAGTGTCTGCTTCAAGGAAAAAAACTAGGCCATTTTATTTTAAATTTCTTTGCTCTTTCTGTAGGCACGCTGCAGTCTCTCCACCAGGGCATTATTTGCTCCAGTTTTCCTTGTCCTTCTCAGTGGTGTGATACAGGTGGAGTTGAAAGTGTAATTGTGTTCTTTACACTGATGTGATGAGTTCTGCTGTGAGTGGGGAAAAGATCTGATCTAATCTGCATTCTTAGACTGCAAACAGGTCCATGGTTGTTATCTAAAGAAATGGTTTATTCTGGTAGCTCATCAGCAATATTAATTCCACATTAATACACACCTGCTGCATCGAAGGTGTACTTTTATACTAGTGCAAAACTGAAACCACAGATCTTTGCACCAGTGGGCTTGCACAGTTTGCTGTGCCTCTGACAGTGCTGGCTTTTGTGACTAAGGCCTCAGCTCGTTCCTCTGCTGGGGTTGGTTGGGTTTGGCCCTGCAGTGAAGAACTTTTCAGTTCATGACATCTGTCTCCTATCAGAATTCAACAATAGCATTTCAGATAATAAATTAGAAATATTAGGGAGAGAGGAAACACCCAAGCTACACATTATTACTTCCTTAGATGGTGACGTCGTACCTATAAAAAATTACAAAAACTCACATTTTTCTACATTTGATGGAAATAGCAAGAAGTGTAATAGAGCAATGAGAGGGGAGCAGAGGGAGTCCCTTTGAAGCTATTAAGTGAAGCTATTAAGCTTGTCACTTGGCTGGTGTGCCTCGACTGTCCCTCCTGCTAAGTGGTGATGCTGTACTGCAAAGTTGAGATCAGTAGTTTATATTTGCAAAGCACTTCAGAGCTTTTATGCTCTTCAAGTATTAGTTGAAAGTCCCTCTGGGAGGAGATCCCATTTTATTCATAATACTTTGATTGCAGTGCTGTAATCTTGTGTTCTAATGTTTTTGTTACAGAACCTGTAATATTTATGTTGACTTGAAAGCACTTGATTTTAAAACCCCCTGAGTTTATCTGCCTCAGTCAAATTAAAGTAGGGAGGTAAATGATGGATGTATGAGCCAAAGATGCAGACTACCAATTGACTATTTACAGCGATACCGTATTTTGCTTTGATTTCTTAAAATTTGGCCCGTTGTAGTGGTAGCAATTACTATATATGCATCAGTTTACAGATGCCTCTAAATGGAATAAGCTTTGTCTAAGATATGCATGACTGTTTAATTGGTTAAAATGTAGTGTGTGTGGTCTCATTCAGCATATTTAATACAGAGGTGATTAACGAATGTTAACATTGGAATTGCTTCGATTTAGTCATGACAACTTTTTGCTGTAGCTATTAGACAATCCCAAGGGCTGAAAAGCAATTGCAGATGAATGGATACTGTACCTTTCTGGCTGACAGCAAACTGTATGGTAAAATTTTGTACACTTCCAGATTGAATTTATATGATCCTCTTGAAGATATTTACAGTAACTACTGTATTTAAGAATGTATTTTGAAAAAGACATGGAAAGTAACTGTCTTCGGACAAGCTATAGAGGATGTATTCACTATATAGAAGTATTTGCTATATAGAAGTAATGCAGCTCAGTCATGTAAATGTTTTTTAAGTTGCTGAACTCTGCTGTGCAGCTTTGTGGTGTGACAGGTGTGTGAAATTGTGGAGATTTGCTGTAACCACCCACTCGGGCTCCAGCGTTTGAAACTGACGGTGGTCATGAAGTCATTTAAGAGCTGAGATTCCGTCCTTTTCACTTCAAAACGTTTCCTTCCTTCCTTTGCCCTCACTGCCTGTCTTTTGTTTCAAATGGTTTTTAGGTGTTTTTCTTGGGAAGGGTAAGAGCACAAGGAAAGGAAGAAAGCAAACCCTTTCCTCCTCGGCAGTGACAGCACACTGCAGTCTCTCCACCAGGGCATAGTTCGCTCCAGTTTTCCTTGTCCTCAGTGGGGTGATGCAGGTGGAGTTGGAAGTATAACTGTGCTCTTCTCATTGACATGACGAGTTCCACCATGAGTGGAGAAAAGATCTTCTGAACTAATCTGCATTCTTAGACTGCAAACAGATCCATGGTTGTTATCTAAAGGGATGATTTATTCCGGTAGCTCATTAGCAATATTAATTCCACAGCTGCATACCTTTGTGCCTTTTTAGCCTGAAGTAAGTGTATATTCCCCCTGAACTTCAGATAAGTTGTTAGGATGCTGATGACTGCACCTTGTTTTCTTCTCACCTGCCATTACTTTGTTAATAAGCTTTTGTAGTAGGAACTGTTGCATAATGTCTAGAAACAGAAGTACTTAAACTAGGTACTAGGTGTACACTTTGAATGTTAGTCTGGTTGTAGTATGCAGCTTCTTTGAATATGATGTGTGAGCAGGAAACACAAATCAGAATGTGTTTTTTCTGTGTATATTAATTACAGTATATCATTAGTTCAGTGGGGAGGAGTGTCTGGAGCTCTCTTGTAAAAGCACAGCTGACATATGTACTGGATCAGTCCCTGAAGACTGGTAGTTTTGTAAATTGGGTTCAATTTTTGAACTGCTCAGAATACCTCATATGTAAATAGAGTTGTCATGACTTAATCACAATGTGTTCATTGTAAAAAGTAAAGGAGCCACTGGCTGGCTCAGCTTTAGGCTTGTTGTTCTTGCCTCTTTTTGTAATTTTTTTTAAAGTAGGGTTTACAGCTAGAATTTTGAATGCCAAAGTTCTATTTATTAAATAATAATAAAAGTTTTCATTGTTAATGACTGGTATTTTTCCACTGGAATTTGTTTGTTGATGTTTGGGATTTGTATCCACAGAGCAGAAATAAATTTTGTTACAAAAGTGAATTCTTCATGGTTCTCATTTGTCCAGTGTCTGGCATGTGACAGAAGTGACCAAAGCTAGAAGCAAGAAAGGAATCATGAAACATCTTCCCAACACCCAGTCCAGCTTCCCTTCAGTGGTCTGTTCTGCTGGAATACCAGCTGACCAAACTCTCTCTTCCTGGCTTTATGTTTTGGGTTGCTTTTTTTCTTTAATCAAGGCCTTGATATAAAAAGATATTATTTCAGTATGGTAAAAGGATTTTAGAGCTGCATTCCCTGATGCTTTTTTAGACAGATGCTCCTGTTGCCCATCTTGGATGCTGATTGGAGAGATCGCAGGTAGGTCTGTTTAAAAGACTAAGCACAAAATTGTAGGCAGAAGTGTTTGGTAGGTGGTTTCAGAGTTGCTGAAAGATTCTCCAGCTTTGGAACATGTTGCCACCAAGCCACACAGGGCAGAAAATAAAATCGGGTAGGGAAATACACCCGCAGGTGGTCTGGTACCAAGAAGAAAACTGGTCAGCAGAAAGGAAATGTGGTTTTAATTCCCACTTTTCAGCTGGAAAGCACAAATGGGTGGGTAGTCAGAGCAGGAGTTAGGGCAGTCAGAAATCCCTCCTGCATGAAATACTGCAGGTCAGTATAGTCCAGCACAACCAAGCAGCATTGACTTCCATGTCAAGTTACTCTGAGGAAAAGTCAAAGGTTAGAGGATTTTAGTCAATCTAACAGGAGCCTTCATAAGTGTGGAGGGAAGTGGGGTCACCCAAAAAGGGTTTTTTTCTGGCGGTTCCCTGGGATAAATCTTAGAGCCTCTTTGGAGCATCAGGTGCTGAATGAGCTTTGCATGTAGAGTGATGTTTTTCTCTTCCCCACTCACACTGTCATGCAGAGCACAAAAGTTGACACTGGCTTTTCTTCTCAAAGACTGAGAAATGCACTCTAATTAGCTAATGCCTTATGTGTGGTAGACATCACTTGCTTTTCTCCAGCACTGTGACTGAAGGTTGCATGATGGGCTTCTGACTCAATTAAAAACATTCTGTGCCCTGTGTACATGTGTGTAACAGGCTGCACAGATGCCACTTTTCTGTACCATTGCTGAGGGTGGCTTTTTGTGAGCTGCTCAAAGTCAGGTTTAGTTTCAAAGTACAACGACTAAAGCACTGCTAACAACAGTAGTGGTAGAAAATACTCTGTTTCCTTTTATTCCACAAACAAAATACAGCTCTTCATGTGGATAAATATGAAGCTTTAATAACGCTGCAAATAACACCACAGCATTGTGAATGAGTAGAATTTACAACAGGTAAATCTGCAGTAGATTGCCTTCCTCATGTAAATTAAGTCTGCAGGATGTGCTAACGATGCTGGGTCGTTTGTTTTGTAAATAAATGAGTTCAGTATACTTGGAAAGTTTCCAAGTGACAAGAGAAAGTATATAGTATGAACGATGGTATTTAATTGCATTTTAGTATGTGCATATTTCTTTTCCTGCTTTGTCTCAGTTGCTCCCCTTTTGGGGTCAGCTGCTGCTTTTCTGCTCCTTTTCTTGGTGTCGCAGGTCTGAATTCCATGAAGATAAAGGAACGCTTCAAGTCATGGAGTTGGAGTCTGTTCAGTTTGTGGGAATCTGAGAGGTTTGGCTAATGTTTCGAGGTGCTTTGATGAGCAGTTTGGCAGCTCTCCTGAAGAATGCAACCTGTAGGTATTAATAGACCAGAAAACTGACTTAATGGTCTGCGTACCTGTGAAAGCATTTGCCTGAAGGAAGGCAAAAGGAAACCATTGTCTAGTTCTGGTTCAGAAAAATGGTGTCCTGCTAAGAGACAGAATTGTATTTCTAAAGGTGGTTGGAAGAGACGTTTCTGGCTGAAAACTCCTCCTTGAGTGAGATCTGAATAGAATCTAGTATCAAAAAAGCTTGTCTCCCCTACATTAGAACATGGGAATACAGGTAGTCCCTGACTGCTGCCAGGGAGCTGCTAAAACACTCTCCCAGACCCTGTGGGTTGTGTTGAGCTTTGAGGTGGCAAAGGAGGATATTTCTTAGCCCCACTGCTGCCAGCCCATGTTGGAGTGTGGGCCCAGCCATGTCCTGTCCCAGTGCTGGGGCAGCTCCCTGCCAGCCCAGCTCCCAGGGCCAAGCTCTGCCTTGGGCAAGGGTCAGGAGCCAGCTCCAGGCCCCAAAAGTGCTCACAGTGCTTCAGTGTGGGCTGAGGCAGAAGCTGGATTTTCCTGGTGTCTGGAGAAGCCAACTCGCCCTTTGCAGCCCTGCTGAGATGCACTCACAGGAGCGATGTGCACAGCAGGACTTAATGGACCGATGCATTTTCTAACCTTCTGCTGTTTTCCATCTCATCATGGTTAAATGAGATGATGCCTAATTTATTGCAAGTTAATTGGGGCCAATCCAGCAACAGGGAGGGAGAGAGCTCTGATCAGAGTGAGTGATGACACAAACTTTGAGATCATCTGTCTTCCTCAATGCACAGACACTTGAGCTGTTCGGTGAGCTGTGTTTTAAGGTGGCCTGGAAGTAATGCTGCTGCCTGGGGCAAGTCCAAACCCTGCAGCAGGACAGGGTGGGCTGGTGAGGATCCTCTGTCCTGCTGCAAGCACATCCTGGCTGTGGCACAGGCTCTGGAGTCTGACACACCACTCTCTGGTCCTTGATAGCCCTGCTCAGGCACTGGGGTGGCCATCATGCCTTGAGCACAACCACACGAGTCTGCATTCACTTGAGCAGCTTGAAAGCTCCCACTGGATTTTCAAACTGAGCTTTCTCCTCAGGAGGCTCAGGTGTGCCACAGCAAGTTGATGGCTGTCACCCTCCTGTTCATCTGGACAACTCCTGGTTGTCCTCTGTGTCAGAGCTGGGGTGACAGGACTCAGTTTCTGGAGCCTTCTTTGGTCAGTAACTTTTTCAATAAATGGTTTACTGGCAGGTTGGAGCCACAAATCGGCCACCTCCCAGCAAAACCATCCCTGAAGTATTATAACCATGTGCAGAAGATATCCAACTTCAGCATTTTTCATCCTGACTTCTGCACCCCTCATGGGAGCTCATCATTCTGGGGAGAGACAATAAAGGTCACAGCTGGGAGGGAGCTGGTGCAGGCATTCACTGCCCTGCTGGGAGCTCTGCTGGGGGAGGGAGCGCTACAAAGGGCCTTGACTGATGGCATAATCCCATCAGCTCCCAGACACACTTCATTATCAGGCCAGTGACAATCAGATCATTAGTTACATTATCACCCACTGCCTTGCTGCCCGGGAAATAGCGAGGATAAGTAATGGGATATTTTTAGTTTAAATTGTGGTTTGAACATTTTAATTAAAAGCCTATTATAATCAATCTGTTTCTAACATCCTTTCCCTCACCCTCATTCATAAAAATTAATTATCACCGTGTAAAGCCAGGGAGTGAGTATATCCTCCTCCTGGCCAGTGGCAGCTTTGGAGGCTGGGTTTGCCACATGGCCCAGGTGGCTACGTGCTCTGAGGCAGCCCAAATTGTGTGCACAGGCAAAGCTGGTCACCAGGGCAGCTCACCAGCCTGCCCAGTGCTGGCCCAATGTGGGGATGTTGCAAGTCACTTAAGAAAAGTGATGATCTTCTCAAACCCTGCTATCTCAGACATCCATTTGTATCTTGGGGGTGAGAACAGCTGAAAACACCTAGATTTTCACCAATTTAGAAAGAAAATTGTCTTCTCAAAGTGCTAGCATTTTTAAAATGTCCCAAATCTTCCCTGAAGTTCTGCTGTACTGGCTGTAAAAGTCAGCACAAAAAATGATCCCCAGCTGGCTGAGAGAGCAGTTAACAACATGGGAGTAGCAAGCAGCTTAACACTAAGCAGTTGCAGTGTGGGTCCAAAACATATTGAGATTGTAAGAATAAATACAAAATTGATCATTACAAAAATAAAAAGTCATTGGCTAGACTTTGCCTTGACCTTCTCAAGGCTCGTCACTGATCCCAATCTGCATAAACAAGAGGAGACTTAGGCCCTTAGACACCTCATTTGGGCATTAGACTTTCTCCAGCAGCTCTGGAGTTTCAAGCAGGAGTGCTTCCCCTGCCAAAGAGAAATCAACAATTTTAACTGATGACTTTCCTTAATTGTTTAAAAAAAACAAGAAAAAAAAGAAGTAATTCTAGTGTTTTATTCTCCCAGGCAATCCACACAGTGTGATGTATCTATCACCAGGGCTGATATACTTGCAAACTGTACAGTTTTCTAAAGTCCCAAAAGATTGGTTTGTACAAGATGGAGTTGACAACAAACTATTTCGACAAATTAAACAAAATCATATTGTTTGTAACATCCATTTTAAGTGGTGACTTTACAAAGCAAAAGAGTAAGTCAAAGACCTTGATCACACAAAGTAAGAACATCTAGTTCAGGGAAGAATTACAGTCTCTTTTCCAACTAAGAAAACAACTGCACTGTTTCAGGCTTCCAGATAAATTAGCCGACAGCTGCAATAGGATCCATAATTCATCAGTTTGTCCATGAGGATGTCACAGGACACAGTGCTGGAAGGCTTCCTAAGCACAAGGTGGTATCATCCACTGCTCTCCCCTTCTCCACCAAGCAAATAATTTTGTTGTAGAAGTCTGTCAGGTCAGTCACACATGGTTTCTCCTTCATAAATCCATGCTGATTGCTCCCAATCACTTTCTTGTCTTTAATGTGTTCAGAGACACTTTTCAGCATAATGTGTTCCATCTCTTTCCCAGGGATCAAGGTGAGACTGACCTGCCTGTATTCCCTGCAACCCTCTTTCTTGCCCTCCTTGAAGATGCCAATGACATTTGCATTCTTCTTTGCAGGCTTCAGGACCCTCAGTGCCACGACTGTACCAAGATTATCAGGAGTGGCCCTGCAATGACATCAGGCGCTCATGGGTGCTTCCCATTGGACCAAAGATTTGTGCATGCCCAGTTTGCTTATACACCTAACCTGAGTCTCCTCCATAGTGGGTAAATCTACATTGCTCCATAATTCCAAACCTGGGAGATGACCTGGTCTCTCCTGGCTATAGCTGCATTTAGTGCTGCCATTCACCTTTTTTTTTTTTTTGCATACACCTTCCATTTACTCACAAGTAAGAGTCTTTCCCCAACTCCTGAGGGTGGCTGCTCACTCAGTTAAATGAGTTAAAACTTCAATGCATTTGGCAGGTGATGATGCTAACATGATTTTTTCCATCTTTCAAACAACTTGACCCCCAAAAGTGAAGTACAACACTGAAAGTTCTCTGAGTTACACTGTTACTCTGAGTGTAAGCATATGTTGGTGCTTAAGGTAACATTTCTCCGTGGTCATCTGTGGCAGGCTGAGAGAAGTCCCTCATGCTGTGTGGCAGGGAACAGGACACGTGGATGGACACCAAAACAGAGCCAGGGGAGCACAGAGGAGCTGGCAGGGTCCTTACCCAGGGAGAAAAGGGACAGGGAGAAGCCTTCACCCATGACAGATGTGTTCCATCAGAGGAGCATGGCAAGAAGGCAAAGCTCAGCCCTGCCTTGGACATTTGGAAACAAACCATTTATGTGTCAAGTCAGTCTCAAATGATTAAAATGGGGGTAGAAGGAGCTCTCATGGAGAAGCAGACTGAGGCAGCAGTAGTGATATTCTCTCTGTCTTAGGTCTAGGGTTTCACACAGATGTCCAGAAAGAATATCTAAAAATATCACAGCACCATAGTACTATTATTTATGTGCACATTAATACAGAACACAACATGGTTTCTGTTTAATTAAAGCCCAAAAAATCTATTACATAAACTGACCTTCAAATAAAAACAAATTTGTTAGCTCTGCACTTATACATTCTAAATCTGACTTTGAAATGCTTTGAACTGTTTCAGTGTACAGAGTGAAGGATTTGTTTCTTTTTGGCACAAACTAACCAAGAAGAGGTCAGCCTTGCATGTGTGGCATGCCTGAACTATATTTCAGAGGCACCATGTCCTGGAAAATAGGCACAAAATGCCCAAATGCCATGCTGGCTGTTCTGTTTGGGCTGAGCTGGACAATTTTGGGCAATTAGCTCAGTGCTTCAGTGTATGTGTATGTCAAGTGCAGGTTACACAGGCTCCCTTGGGAAGCATCTTGACACCCCTGGATGAAAATTTCCATGAGAACTAAGCAGCATCTCCACTAATTAGCATTCACACAGTAGTCTGTGTATGTGAAATTAGATGTTAAAAAATTAGTTGTTTTCAATCTGATGACAAAACTGGGATACTGCATCTTCTGTCTTGAATCCCCTACTACCCCATCTCAGCAATCCAGGAAAACTGTCCCACTTCCAGAGCTGAGATTACTGGAACTGCACAAAACTAAATCCATTCCTCATACAATGAGGGGGAGGGAGAAAACCCCAGACTTTAAAAGTGCTCCTAACTAGTACCTGAAGGACTTAATTCAGCCAAAAAGTTATCATTTAATTTACATGCAGCATGATTCCCCTGGATCCACAGGTTCTTTTGCAAGAAGACCTGGGATGGTTTTTCTCTCCTTCTGTAGATGTTGCACAGAATGCAAATTTTCTTTCATCAAGTACCAGACCAGCCTGTTGATCATTAAAATCTCCGCTGTATTCCCAGAATTAGGGTCTGCTAAGCCGTGGTTTGGAGATTGTCACCCTGTGCTTGTGCATCACAGTGGAGTGTTGCTGCCTCATGTGCCTGCAGAGGAATGGCCAAGGCAGTGGGAAAAGCTCGTGCTTTGCTCAGCATCTGGCTTTTTTGGGAGCTGGCCTGTTGGGAAGGGAGTGTTGAGGGAGAGCATCACTCAGCATCTCGGGCTGTGTTGCAGGCTTTGTCTTCTGCCCACTGCAGGCAGCTGACCCTGCCTTCCCTGTCCCTTCTTTTCTCTCCATCCACCCCTGAATTTACAGAGCAGCAGCTCCCAGCCCCCCTTCCCAGCTGGGCCACCTTGGTGCTTTTCCTCCCTATCCTGCACTGCCTCACCTCCAGCAGCTCCCAGTGCCGATGGTCACTAAGGCACGGACACAGCAGGGAGCACCTCCACGGCCATGGCTGCTGCTGCCCGCTGGTGCTGTCTGTGATTTGATTCTCCTGTTTGAGAAGCCCCTGCTCGTGTGCTCAGCACTCTGACAGGGCTGCAGGCTGTGTGTGTACATGGAAAAGAACTAGGAGATATTAGGAACAACTTCAAAAGCTCAGGCACAGCTGTTTGATCCTTTGACAATGAGTGGACAGATTATGCTCTTGCATTCCCAACCAGAAGAAATATCAGGATTGCAGAAATACAGTATTTTTACAAGGAAGGGTCCTGGCCAAGCAGACAGAGATCTGCAGCATTGATGAGAACAGAACAAAATGTACAGGATTAGTTTAAGTGGATAGATCTTGGATTGTGCAATCACAAGGGTTTTCTTTGCAGTTCTATTAATTTACTTCAAATTAAAAAAGAAAAAAGTTGACTTTGTCCTGAGCATCAGCAGCTTGGGATATTATCCCACTCTGTGTGTGCAGAAGGTTGAGCAGGAGGTCCTTCTAACTGTGTATCTTACTCCATTTTAGGATCCAGTCTTCAGCTGTGTAAGATGAAGAATTCTATCCCTGTTACAAGCCAGACTTCCTGCACTCCCCTTGCAAATGGTGTCTGATGCACCTCAGCAGCAGATGGATCAGGGATCAGTGCATCAGGGATCCCTCACTGTGCAGGAGCAGCATGGGAACAGGGCTTGGCCTCAGCATGGGCAGGTGGCATCACTCACCTGAGTCCAACAGCCACAGGGAAAATATTCCCCAGCCATGACTCAAAGACTTTTAGTGCTACTTAGTAATGTTTTTCCTGAGAATTAACAGCCCTCCTCTGACTCTTCATCCTTGCAATGCCAGGGAGCAGAGCAAAGCCTGAGTGCACATTCTGTATCTCCCCTCCTGACATCCTCCTCGGTGCCTGCCAGGCCCTGGGTGTGCACATCAGGCTGTCCCCTGCCTCTGCTGCACCCACTGCTGGAGCTACAGGGAGAGGTGAAACTCATTCTGGCTTGAGCCAAGGAGTGGAACGGAGCTGGGTGAGCTCTCATTGCCCTCACTTGGGACAGACAAACTGAAAATAAGGGCTGAAACCAACCCTGACTTAAACCCCTGTGCATTTTGCTTCCATGCACCTTTCTCTTGTCCTGTCAATCATTCTTCTCACCACTTGACATTTTGCTAGCTGTTGAAAAATGTGTCTGACCTTCTCCTGAGGCAGACTCAATAGCACAACCCTTGCCAGCTACCATCTGCAGAGGGAAAAGGTGACACTGTCACAGTCCATTTTAGAAACATCCAACAGTCTCTGGCTGAAGTGTCCTTTCACTGACGGTTAGCCTTGAGGAGAACATATTTTGTTGGCTAATCCAGCCATGAACAGCATCGTCAGAATGGAGATTTTAATATTTGAATGCATTTGGTTCAGCATTCAGCATGGCACTCTTCACTGCGCTGTCCAGCAAGGAGTCTGTCCTCACCAGAGACCACACTTCTACCATTGCTTGCTAAAATGGTGTCAGTACTGATCGGGAAGAACAAAACTTCCTCTGCAAGTGAACTATCAAGTTATTGCAAAAGAGAACCTGGATAAATGACTATAAAGCCTTAAAGACGCCTGTTAATTTGTTAGTATGTAAGCATCTGTAGCTAATATGATCATTATGAGCTCTTGGTCCAGCTCTTTCAATCAGTATTACAAACAGTTTAAAGCAAAACAAACCCAAATTAGATTGGAGAAAACCATTCAACAGTACTACTAATATTGGATTCAAGAGGAAATAAAGTGAATTCACCTGAGGAATAAAGTCTATCCACTTGTGCCAAGAAAATCCTGTGCAGTACAGCTTCCTCATTCAAAATGCAGGCAGTACATTTCTGACAAGCAGATCCTTATGCTTTCACCAAAGGGAGAAAGGGAAAAGCCTACAAACATTTCAGCAAAAGCATCACTAACACAGAGATAGCTGGCTCAGTGCATGTCAGGATTGCTTGTGCCTGGGTATCTCACAATGGCTCAGGGAGTGCTTTGAAGCACAAGGGACCTTGTTGGGATGTCCTCTGTCATTTAGGAAGCTGTTACCTGTAAATGAAGTAAGAGTAAACAAAGGGAAGAAAACCTCAAAATACTCAGCTTCAAGAAAAACCTTAAAATTTAAACCCTTAGATATTATGAGTCTGGTGTTTCGAAATCCCCAGACTAAGGCTGAATGTGTGTATGTGGGGATTCCCACAGTTAATGCCTTTTTGAGCACACAGCCCTTCTCTGACTGGAATGAAAAATGTCTTCAAACTCTGGGCTGGCCGGAGGCAGCTGTGAGCTGTGGGGTAGAACCCTATTGCACTGCTCAGTGAAGTGCAGTGATGGACTTCAGGCAGGGGCACAGTGAACCTGGGGCACCCTCAGCCAGGGGAGAGGGCACAGCTCCTCCAGCTGGGATGCAGGAGTTTTCACTGCGACCATCAGCCTGTCACCCTGCCTCCTTCAAACTTGCCAGAAGGTGGAAGTTCCTTCCTAGGATGACCTTTCTCCACTCATTGCAGTACCTCTTATAAATGATCACTACAAAGAGCACCAAACTGAGCAACAGAGTCTTTTTGAAAGGGACTTTCTCGCTGGACACGTTTGAAAGCAGCAGGGATGGAACAAAGAGCTCCCTTGTCCCACAGTTTTCTTTCTTCTGCTCTTTCCTCCGTGTGGATCTGTGCTGTCTGCCCAAGCTCTTGCCCTCTCACCACGTTCCCATCCTCATCTGGGCAAGGCCCCGCACAGCGAACTGGAAACAGTCAGGATGGTTGCCAAACCAACCCAGATGCAACATGACAAACCCAGGGCAGTGTGTGCCCCTTGCACTATTTCTTATGGTGGAAAGCTGTTTGGGAGGCTCAGGGAGCTCTGAGGAGTCCCCAGCACCTGCTACCAGGTCCAAGCCCATCACAGCCTGGGACTGTTCTCCTCAAACCACAGAGGGTCTCCTTCTGCCCTGCAATTTTCTGTGAGTACTCAGTAAAACTGTTTGGAGGCCTGGACTCTACAGTAAGGAAAAGAGGTCTTGTATCACCTTTTGTCTTGTCATTTCTTTTTATTAGTAATTTATCACCAGACACCATTTTATCACCAACAACATTTACCTAGCAATGGGCACATCTATTAGTGTGGGAAGGAATTCAGTTCCCCCATCAGCTGTTCTGTTTCTCTTGCAAAGACAAGAAAACAAGCATTTAAAACCAGCCTTTGGTCCTGATTTATCTCCATAACAACAGCTGCAAACTTACTTATCCTGAAACCAGGGAAGGGTGCAGCTTCTCAGGCTGGTGTGACCCACGCAGCTCCCAGGCTCCTGCTGGTGTCTGGTGGAGAGAGGGCACAAAAGCTTTTCCATGAAGACAGCAAATCAGCACATCAGGCAAACTGTCCCATTTCTGCTGGGAGTTTCTCTTGGCTGGAGATGGGCAACACAAGAAGTTGACATCTTTAACTAAAATGTAGGTTGTCATATACAGGAGGATGGTCACATCTCAGTTCTCCATGAGGAAGTGCAGTAGCTTCTAGAGGTGTTTGGCACCAACCACCACCCATTCCCCACTGCATCCCACAACCTTTTTTTGCAAGAATGTTCAGGGACTGCTATCTTTCAGCAGTGCTGAAAAAAATCCACATTTAATTGCAGCAGATGATTTATAACCCTGTTCTTTCAAAGCCAGATGTGCAGCAAAACAAATGAAAGTGGTCACTGCTTGTTACTGGGAGGGTGTGATCTCTCCTGCATTACACAAATATTTGGAAAGAAAGAAAACTGCACCAACCTTGAAAGACCTTGGAGAGGGCAGGAGCCGAACATCCCACCTATGGCTTGTGCAGCTTCCCCGGTCCCAGCCACCCTGCCCAGTCCTGGGCTGAAGGGCAGAGCCCAAGCCCCCATCACTCCTGTCCACACCACCAATATGCTCTGGGGGACACAGTACCTGGCTCTGGCAACAGCTGGCCTGTGGTTTTTGTCAGGGGGGAGTGGGAAGAAGGGAAGAGAAGCAGCTTGTCAGGAGTAGGCACAGCTCATACACATTTGTATAGAGAACGCTGCTTCTCCCTCACTCAATTTTTGACCCCTCTGATGGGGCAGGGGATGAAGAAGGATGGTGAAGGACAGAAAGATGTTCCTTCCATGGGGACAAGCACAGTGCTCTGCTCATCCCCCCCCCCAAAAAAAAAAAAAGAAAAGGAAAAAAACCCCAACTCAACATTTGTGCAGGATGACCCAAATTTCTCTTTTAAAATATGCATGAAGCTTTAAACTTGTTCTTTCCCCTGACATATCATTTAAATTCAGAGCAATGAAGGTGTCTATATCCTGGCAGCCTCTCAGCCCATTTCATTTAAGGTATTCATAAAATATTTCACACACTAAGGATGGCTGACACTACAAAGAGCAATTCCTACATAACTGTAGAAGGTATTACGATAGCATTGACATTTATATATTTTTTGGCAATAATATTTTCTTTTTTTTTTTTTAATTGCCAGGACAGAAGACGATAAAAGAAAAAAAAAGTAATATCAAACAAGACTACAAACAAGTTCACGTGAAGTGCCTAAGACTCCACCCTGTAAGCTACTGACAAAATATAATCTATGCTGGCCCCTGCCTGGGGGGAGTCCAAACTGCTGTGACTCCAGCCCAGCCAGAACCCAAGTCCCAGCTGCAAGGACTTCAAGAACACAGTTTCCTGTCCCAAAGCACAGGAGGAACTTGCCCTAAGATAAGCCACCACAGCAGGAATGTGAGACAAGCACAGAAGGGAGGAATCTGTAAGAGGAAGGTGCCGATTCCAGTTCTGATGGTGAGGTCTAAGGTGGGAACATGAGGCTCTCCATTGCTCCTCGTAGCTTTCAAGAACTCTTAGATTTTTCCACGTATCACACACACTACCTGGGCAGCAGCCACATTTTTAAAGCAGTGGAGAAAGGAGCTCTGAACTTGTAAGTCTCTCTTGACAGGTCTAAGTCTAGTCCCTCTAGGCCCCATAGCCATGATCAAAAAAGCCATCTAAAATCCATTAATTTTAAATCTGCTTTCTTGCCTCAATGTCATTGAAATGCAAATCTCAGCAAAACATGGTGGCTAAACCAATGATTTCCTCTTTCAATCACACAATGATGCCATTCTTAGAGAACAATTTATATGACACAAAGCACCCAGGCTCTGGAGACCTCAAACTCTACCAGCACTTAAGCTTATGAATGTTAAAATTGTCACATCAAAACATGAGAAATTAATTGCTACTAACGGCAGGACTCCTCTGATGCACTCAATTTAAATTGTATATCTTTGTAAATATAATGATTTTCTCATTTAACAGACTTTTATATGGGGCAAAATTGGAGCAACACCTTTATGATGGCAAACATTTGCAAGAGCTTCAGAAAAACAAACATACCAGTGCTGAAAAAATGGTTGGGACAGCAGAGAATTGGTGAGAGGGAGTAATTTTAAATGAACTTTCCAGTCCAAACAGAATCAGAACCAGCAAATTATTTCATTATTTAACACATGACCCCAAAAAATTCAAGTGTCTGAATCACTAAATCAGCATTTCAAAAAGTTCACTGCAAATAAGAATAAAAAAACCTGGCATATGTAATGCAAGTGTAATACATTATGTATAAATACATCATTTAAGTGCATGTATATGTACACATGCATAGCAGTAATTATGTAGGCACAATAATGTCTAATTTTAAAAAAACCCAAACAACCTCTTGGGACATGATTTAGAGGTTCTTGGCAAAAAATATAGAGAGGCTTAAGTACCTATACAAAAAGCACATCCCAATTCAATCTTGGATCATTCTGTATTTGCTGTCTATATGCTTATATCTAATAGTATTTTTCTTGTTTTAAGGTCAGCACTTAAAATGTTCTTGAGTTTCATCAATGCAAGTTCTTTGTGCTTTATCTCATAGATGACTGAACCACACGGACAAAAAACTGAGAACAAAGGCCCTAACCCAGTGTGGTTCTTATCAGTGTGGGCCTTGGAGTTTCAATAAGATATTAAAGTGTTAGAAAACATTGCAAATATGTCTTACAAGCAGATTGTCTGCTTGACCTAATGCTCACAGTCCCTTTTTTTCTGAAGACAGGGCTTAAGCAAACAGACAACAGTAATTCCAACCTGCCAGAAAGAGCTGCCACAGCGAAGAGAGCTTCTGTGTGGAACTGTGACAGTGCTAAAGAAATTCTGAATGAGACCAGTGGAAAGTTGCCATGGAGTTCCCAGACAACACCACCTATGTTGCAAGAAAAGACAGACAGCTGTCAATCTGTGACTAATGACATCTCATATCAGAAGCGTGGTGTAATTCTTCAAGTTATACTTCAAAACTTCTGGGACTTTTTTTGACTTCTGAAAAGCAGGAAGTAGATCAGGGCAAAATCCACCTGTGGCGTAAACCTATTTATTTCGCTCGATTTAGATTAGATATGAAATTGGTTCCTACCAGGATTTTAAATGATGATTAGATTTGAAATGTCACTATCAGGCTTCGGAAAAGCGAGCAGAAAGGAAGTGGTGCTGAGCCACCTGGAGAGCAGCCATCCATCTTCCTGAAAGAAAATCATTAAATTCTTCGACCGGAAACATATCAAGGTAGAGGACTTCTAAGAGAAGGACTCCTAACCTTCTGGGTGTCATGCTTTCTCTCCCTGAGAGTGGCAGAACTTGCCAAACTTCATTATGGCCAGGATAAGACGGTCGGATCTGTGTCCAAAGATCTGCAGCCTCTGTAGGACACCTGTAAGAGCTGCTGCTCGAAGGAGGGCACTCATTTCTCTCTTCAGTGCTGCATCTGGCTGACAAATCCGTGGCACCGTTCCAGGTGTCAGCAGACAGCTGTTCAGCTGCTCTCCAGGCAGTGTGAAATGTGCAGAGGTTCTTGAGGCTTGAACATCTTCAGCCCTCACGCCAGCCTTTGTCCAGTCCCAGCTGGACAGATTTCACCCCTTCAGTGGTGCCCATCAGTGGCACAGGTGGGAAGAAAATGCAGTTTTGACTTTATTTAGAGAGTTGCTCAGCATGACCTAGAATGAAACATCCTTCTTTGCACTATAAATGAGTCATTATGGGGGGAGGAAAACATTAAGACCTAATGACTGTCTCCCTGTGCCCTTGAACCTTGTCTGCAAACACGTTCCACTTTAGCAGCAAACAAAAACAATGATAAATCTTTAAAAATTTGATAAAACTCCTACATCTAAAGCCCTATGAAACCACAACCCATCCTAAGCTTTTCTGACAGGCAGTATTGGAAACTTGGTTTCAGCAACTCCTTTGACAAAAATCAAAATTAATTGCCTCTCTTGTGCCTGCAGACGTTTCCCTCCCACGGAAGGGGATTAGAGGTGCTTTGGTGTGGACACCTTTCCCCCAGGTGATGCCATTGTGGATTTGTGCTAAGCTCTGTGTTTCATTACAAGTGCCCAGGCTCTTGCAGCGCAGAATGTGCAAGAGCTCAGCCGTGATCCGCTTTCCCTGTCCCACAGAACCGCGGTGTGTGCTGCAGGGCGGCTAAGGAGCAGTGGATTCACATCTAAGCTTGCTCACAACTGCTTGTGAGCAGCAGCAGAGATGTTTTTCTTGACTGAATGCTGTTTGAACCTCACAGAATGCTGTTTGGTGGGTGCATCTTCTCCGAGTGATGGGTGGATGGTAGAGAAATGTTTTGGGGGCACAGCTGCCCCAGAAGGCCCCCAGTGCAAAAGGTTTGTCTGGGAAAGAGTGCTCGATGGCCACGTGGGAAGGCTGGGGGAGAGCAGTAAAAGGGTAAAAAAAGCAGTAAAAAAAAATAACACTGCTCCATCAAAGTTTGGGTGAATATGTTTTCAAAACATATTTAGGGACTGACAGATGACAGGATTGATATTTGGACTTGCTGTTTTTAAAAAATTGCTTCAAAGTTGTTCCAATTTGGTCCTCATAAAAACACAAGCTTCCCCATAATCCACGATTGGAGAAAATTTTGAGGGCAGTGCTTAGTTCCTTTGTACTTTCAGTGTACTAGAGATGTTTACTGCACTGAAACAGTAGTACCACACTCTCTCAAAGAGAGCTATGAAATATGTAAAAGCTGGGATAAATTCATATCTGGAGTCATATGCAGCTTTCCAAGGTGCCAGGGAGAACAGGGGAAAAGTTAAAATCAAATCCACAGACAAAAGGCAACACCATTCTATCTCATTACACTTAATTTAAAGGATTAGAATATAGACACTCACCCAAAGAGTCAATCTTATCAACAAAATAAGGTAGAAAGGGTAATTGCAAGAGTTAAATTTTTAGAGGGCCATTGAGACAATTTAGATTTGCTTCTTTGGGAGCACAAAGCAAATTTAAAAATCACACAATAACAGAAGAAAATCAGGGACATGGAAAGGAAATCAGCATGGCTATATGCCAAGGTAAAAGGTATTATTAAAAGAAAGGAAATATCTTTATGAACAAAGCATGGTGTCCTTCTAATGAGGGCTGCAAACTCTGCAGCACACAGACGAAAAATGTGCAAGGAACAACTTGTAAGTTGTATTAAAAACAAACAGAAAATCCCCATGGCCTACCCAAAACTTTTTTGAACTCATTAAGGTTAGAATCTAGAGAACATACAGATGACCAACATGTGATAGAATTTTCTAGAGAAAAATAAACCATAGTAAAATATTTCAGTGAGTCTCTTTACATCTGCAATTATCATTAAGTAGTTGGAAGATGTTCCAGTACTAGACCTTCTCCCTCTTTTTGAGCAGAAGACACAGAAGGTCTTTCTCCAGATGCAAAATTGGCATAAGGACTGTGGAATAATGGACAAAGTGAAGGGGAGGCGAACATGTGGCAAAAGGACAGAACGAGCAGTAGCAAATGGCCAGGACCTGATTCCATTTGCTCTGGGGCTCTCCAGAAACTCTGAGGCACAGTGGCTGAAGGGCTGTGAGTGCTGTGTACTCTCACCTGGCACCAAAGGGAAGGGAAGGGAAGGGAAGGGAAGGGAAGGGAAGGGAAGGGAAGGGAAGGGAAGGGAAGGGAAGGGAAGGGAAGGGAAGGGAAGGGAAGGGAAGGGAAGGGAAGGGAAGGGAAGGGAAGGGAAGGGAAGGGAAGGGAAGGGAAGGGAAGGGAAGGGAAGGGAAGGGAAGGGAAGGGAAGGGAAGGGAAGGGAAGGGAAGGGAAGGGAAGGGAAGGGAAGGGAAGGGAAGGGAAGGGAAGGGAAGGGAAGGGAAGGGAAGGGAAGGGAAGGGAAGGGAAGGGAAGGGAAGGGAAGGGAAGGGAAGGGAAGGGAAGGGAAGGGAAGGGAAGGGAAGGGAAGGGAAGGGAAGGGAAGGGAAGGGAAGGGAAGGGAAGGGAAGGGAAGGGAAGGGAAGGGAAGGGAAGGGAAGGGAAGGGAAGGGAAGGGAAGGGAAGGGAAGGCAGAAACATGATAACAATATTCCTAGTAGGGGCCAGGGCCACCACAGAGCAGGGATTCCCAGCTAACAGGAAAAATGTTCTGTGTTGTAAAAAGAGCAGAGCTGATATTTCCCATCCTTTCCAACACAAGTAAATGGGGCATCAAGTGATGCTAGTGAGTATCAAGTTCTAAACCAAAGAAAAGTGAGGAGGTTGATCCCCACAGAGGGCAGAGAGAAGATGATAAACTCCTGGCCGAATGACATTATTTGGGCTGGAAAGGTTATATGGGCTCAAAAGAGCACCTGGAAGATCTTAGAGAAAAATCCATCACAACCTATTACATACAAGTTTACCTCCTCTGTCTTGAAGTTCTCCTATGGCATTTCTGCCTGTGGCTAAAAATGCAGTTTTGGAATTATTGCTCCCGGCTTACCTTGACCTTATCCTCTCTTCTAGGCATCTGCTGCTAAGAGCAGGAAACCTGGCTATGTGTGTCTTTGTTCTGGCCAAGAAAAGCCTCTTTTTTTTTTTTTTTTTTGCTCTGATTACTCTAGCCAACAGGAAGCACAGTACAGACCTGTCCTAAGATGAAAATTAGAAAAATGCTAAGTGAAATTAAAGAACTCTTTTATCTAAGTGCAAGACAAAAGTTCTATTGCATCGGTGTATGAAATGCCATACAGTCAGTGTCTGTTTGCTTTTAATCAGATCCATTTTCATCTTTCACTTTGGAGTCTCAAACCCATTACTGAATTTCAGACAGGATGCTAATCACTGGAACCAGGCACATGCGAGCATTTTTTCCCCAAAAGAGATCAGAAACAAGCACAAAGAAGGCTAGAAGTTGAGGTGCATTAATTAGTCCTTCCAGTGGCTGCCTTATCCAGAAGATGTCACCAAAGCACAAGCAGTGCTAGCACAAGGAGTGCTAGAACAAGGAACATAAATGGAAGGACTTCGGACTTGTACAAAAACCACTAAAAAATCAGGAAGTATGTTGAGAGAACACCTCAAAACGTTGTGTGGTAGCTGACCCCAAGCCACAGCAAAAACCAGGTGGTTGGTTAAGGTGAAAGCAGTGCCTGGAGCAAAGGCTCTCAGTGCTTCAGAGAGCTTGGTCTAGCGTGGCAGAAATGTGGACGCTGCTGCAACATCAAACAGATAAAATTTCACTTCTTTGTGACAGCTGAGTGCAGCATGAGCCAGCCTGACTCACCCTGATTAATGCACTGTGGTTCAGAACAGATCCTATTGCGGGAAAAGGTTCAACAGAAAGAGCACAGGAACAGGATAGCAGCCAGCAGGAATTGTCCTGAGTCTTGAGCCTTGAGTTTAAGGGTTTTCTTGACCCTCTCTGGCAACAGGAGATGAGCCCCATTCCATCATGTTCATCCTTCTCTAAAAAGAAACCAAAAGAAATCTACCTGATAGCGGTAAAATCCACAGGTGCTTTAGGACTGACAATGTATTAGAGTGTATCACCACCTGAGTACCACTTTCTACAGACCTTCCTGATTAATATGTTCTAGGAGCAATTACAGTATGAATTAAGGAGCTTTTAAACTCTTGTTTGGGACTGCCCAATTGACACCATTTTGAGCAGAAGGCTAAAAATAAGATTTGCTCTGGTGGTATTTGCACTATTATGGGCAAAGATTTTGTAAGAGGTGCTCCTAGGAAATGATGCAAAATAGTAACATAATATGAGAAATCACATTTTCATAATATCAATTGAAAGGTTTAGCTTTATCTCTAGGAATCCTACGCTGATGGGAATGGTGTCCTTTCTCATTCTGTATTAATCAAAACAATGTAATGAGACCAGGTCTACACTAAAAAGTAATCTGAATGTATATCAGCATGAATTTCCAGTGTTCTGAAGCTAGCTGTAGTATAAATAAATGTTTTTATATGCATCTATATTACATATATATATATATATATATAGACAGAATATTAGGAACAATCAATTTCCATAATTAGATTTTCAATCTACCCAATGCAATAAGGAAGTCTTCTGTGAAAATTAGTGCTACTTTAAAATCTGGACATCTAAAACCTGTAAAACAAAACAATTTCAATTTCTAAAAATTTACAAAAAACAATTTAACAAATAATGAGATAAAAAGAGAACTTCTTTAAACGTGGAATTAATTTGGGTTTCAAAAAATTAATAGCATGCTTCCTGGGTGAAGAAGTTCAAATTGCATACAGGGCTCTTAAAAAAATCAATTCATGGCAGCTAGCCTTGTTGCTCATGTCTGAACAATCAAGCCACTGCTTTGTTTCAGATAAAGAGAAACAGTTTCCTTAGCAATCTCAGAAAGTTAATAAAAAACACAGCAACAGAAAAAGAGGTTTAGCTGCACACACATGCTTAAAGCAGCAATAAAACTGCTGTTCTGCTACCGTGTTGGAGCCCAAGTCATGACGAAAAGATAAGATCAGCATCTTAGACACCACATAGTCCTGAAGTCCCCTACAGGGCATAAACACAAGCTAGGAGGGTCAGGAAGTTAAAAGCATTCCTGGGAGAAGTCAGCTGTGTGGACATTCTCCAGTCTTGTGGTGAGGACCTGCCTGGTTTGAAGAATCCTTTCCAGAAACTCCGCTGATTTGCCTCTCTCTGTAAAAGAGGGATTTGCTTTCTATTCTTCTAAGAATAAGCAGAAATGGAAGGAATGGAGCAAACTGGTTTTTTAGCATAAGTTAGAATTGGACATCAGGTCCAGTTATTGAGAAAATTTTTTCTCTTGGTCACACATTAAGA
This sequence comes from Acanthiza pusilla, assembly GCA_036630365.1. Classification (NCBI taxonomy): domain Eukaryota; kingdom Metazoa; phylum Chordata; class Aves; order Passeriformes; family Acanthizidae; genus Acanthiza; species Acanthiza pusilla. Next base: position 30,630,049 of record JAXCHO010000023.1, read on the forward strand.
AGGTCATAAATCTTTGCATAAGGGCAAGTTGACATCAAAAGCTAATGCCTGATTAGGCATAATTTGGGAGATTAGGCAATGTAAAGAGGCATCCAGCCTTTCTGTGTAGAACAAAATCGGAATTTCAGCCTCTGGGGATCTCTGTGTTTGCAGGTCTACCCAGCAATAAATCACTGGAAATGCACAGGCTTTTTTATGACAGAAATCCTCCTCCATTACATGAACTCATTTTTTGCTCTCTTTGTCATAACCTAAGAGAGGATGCTTGACAATAAACACAATTCTCATTAATTTGCTGCTGTTTGTGCGAAACCTCCCAGGTTACACACAGACTGGGACAACGAGTGTGGTTTGGAAGCAGGATATTGCTAGCCAAGCAGAACCAGCATGGTCATCAACTAGGTAACTGAGGAGATATTCACAATTTTCAATTTCAATAAGATTTCAGTGTACACTTCTGTGAACAAAGATACTTACAAAGAAGTGAAAACAAGTCAAGTGATGCTGAAATCCACTTTTCCCTCTTTTGGTAATTTGCAAGTAGGTCCAGATCCAATTCTGTGTAGACAGCACAGCTGGCCTTTCTGGTAGATCCCAAGAAGACAATTTACCATCTTAACATACTTTCTTTTTGAAGTATTTCCAAATACAGCTGGGAGCTACTATAAAAATTAAACTATGTGCAATTGAAAAGTCCCATTTTATTTCATGTGCTGATCAATTGCTCTTCTGTATTTTCAACCTGTGCTTAGCAGTATGCACAGGTTGTCATATACATGGCAATTAAAAAGAAGTCATAGTTAAGAGAAAATTAGTAGCTCTCTACACCCAGTTTTTAATTCTGTTCTGTGCTGTTTTCTATATTCATAGAGGATGCCACATTACATACCGCTCCTTTATCATGTTTTATCATACATAGTTCAGATTTCTTCTACTCTAAGGAGTTACAGTCTTGGAGTTACCGTAGCTGGTGTACCCACAGGACAGACTACTTAAAAATGGTATGGAAAATGTAAGTAAATAAGTGTACCTTTGATTGAACTCAGAGCCCTCCTTCTTGAGGAGGTTACATTAGAGCTGATGTCTCAGTTTCTTCTCCGAATGTTTTCACTGAGGGCAGCTAAAGAGAAGCATTAGTTTAAAAGCCACACTGTTGTGGTGATGGTGATCCACTGCCAAATTTAGCACCAATGCCAGGAACAGAGATTTGAGCTGACACTAAGTCACAGCTTCTTTTAAATTAATTTGGCACCAAACATCCAAAAGGTTTGTCATCACTTTCCCGTAACACAAGTACAGCAGTCTGACAGGCCCAGTAAAGGCTGTGGCATTTTTCTCTGTCAACCTGGGTTTTCAGTGCTCATTTTAAAACCATACCTCCTTTATCTGTGTTGCTCTGTTAGAGTTCTTGGAGCGTGCAGAGACAGCTCCTACTAAAACACAGAGGGTATGAGGCTGGGGGAGCTCTGCCTCCTGGTCCTGGCTGTACAATTTGCTTCCTTAGCTCAGACATTATAGCAATGATCAGAAATAGCAGAACTGAGGGTAAGATGAGAAGAATCTGTCTCTCACTGATGAAGGACATTAGCCATGTCTCTGATGAAATGTCTCTCTGACAATTGTCATCCCAGCAGCAGTACTTTTTACCCTTTGTCCCTAAATCAGGAATTCCTCAGGGACAGATAGGTATTTTCTCTCAAAGTGCAGAGAGGCAAAAGAATTCTGAACAGCATCGTAACTAATTGGAGACTGCTATTAGGAAAATGGAAAATAAAGTTAACCAAGTTCCTGTGACCATTCAGATGCTTAAGGACTAGCTTATTAGGAGGCTGGATAGCTCCCAGGCTTAACCTGAAATATATAGTTAAAGTACTCTACTGCATGGAAACCTGTATTGTCAGCCACTGAGACACTGGAGAATCCTGGTATTTAAAACATTTTGTGGTACTGAATCCTGTCTACTAAAAACTAGTCTGAACCCTTAGTCTATTTTTTGGGCAAATCAATGAAGAAACTAAGAATTCAACAATTTTCTCTTAGCATGTGTGTAGGATGGTTTGAAATAAATCACAGTCAGCAGGAACATACTAGACAATCTATACACTTAGACATCTCAACTTACACATCTGTCTTCAAAAAACAAAAAACAAAGCAGAAATATGCATGATCATTTCTTTTTATTTGGAAAATGGCAGCATCATTTCATATAAAACAGAAAAAGAACCATGCTGATCAGCCACCCACACACTTTCTTTAAAGCTCTCATGAATTGGATCAACATTTAGAAAGCACAGCAAGTACTGGCATTTAAGTAATATTATAAAAACAGTCAAGCTGTGATAGTGAATATGTATCCAGCTTTTGTACATTAGCTTCCCTATGCACACACAGTGTTATGAAACGCTGTTCAGAAATACAAGAACATGATTTTCATGGGAATTTCACAATTAGAAATCGCCTCTTCCTCTACATACGTGAGCAATGCAGTGAAGCTCCCCCTCTCCCCAGCACCAGCTATTCATGGAGCTGCTCCCTCATCCTGCCTCTGATTCCACAGCTATGCTCCAAGCCCAGCATCTGCATCTTCCAACGCAAAAGGCTGGCCCCAAGCTCCTGTGCACGGTCTGCTTGGTCCTCCCACGCCTGAATTTAAACTGAATTGGATCCTGACATACCTTGGGAACAGCTACATCTATTGCCATATCCCTGCCTCAGCCGAGGTTCATTGCTTTATTGGTGATATCCTCTGCTTACAAAAAACCCCAGATTAAATTTGATAAATCTATTGCAAGATTTGCTCAACACCAAAACATACAGTTGCCATTTCATCCTTTTTCATATACAAGGCAGCTGCATGAAAACAAGCTTGGGTTGGTTTTGTATTCCAGGTATCTCCAGAGCCACTGTGAACAGGGAGTGGTGGTTTCTCATTCTGCTGCTCTGGCTCTTATTTAAAATTTGTGCAGTGTTTACATTCTTCTATACTGATTTTTTATGTAGTTGTATCTTGAAACACTTACATATACACAAACTCAGCTTTTAGACTGGTCAAGATGCATTATTATCCTTCAAAAGAACACCAAGTTTTTAATGTTTACCCTTTTTATTGCCAATCCCTCTTTAGCACCAGTCCAATCTTCTCCATTTGTTGGGATGTTGTGAAGGGGAAGGGGAGGAGGTTTTGCCTTGAATTTTCAATAGAGATTAAATATAGTAAATTGTTGTGATATCATTACTAGTCCAGCTGGACCTCTCCAAACCAGCGCGGGTAACCCTCATGAGATGCAGTGCCCAGGAGTGTGAGCTGGTTTGTCTGGTCCTGAAGAACCCCGGGGGTTTATCTGGTTCTGAAGCACCCCAAGGAGGTCTAAGTCTTCCCAAGAAGCCACCTCGTGTCTGGCCCAAAACCTTAACACACCCACCAGCATTAGCATATGCAATCAGCTTGAGTCTTCAGCTCCTTCATTTTCAAAGCCAGGACACTCACCTTAAAACAATGGACCTACTGCAATCATTGGGGTGGTCAGCTTCACACTGACATCCTTGTGGTCCCCTCTGGAGAACACTGGCTCCTAAAGCAAGGCAACTAGCAGGCTTTTCAGTGAAATCAACCTTACTTTCTAGGGAGACAAAAGCTGAAAATTCACAGCATTTTCCTTCAGTTTGCATCCCAGTGTCATTAGCATCAGAGCTGTTGGTGAGCTGCAGTTCTGATTTCTTTGATCTGTATTGTCTGCCTGCATAACCGAGAGACAGGCAAACACATGCTTGGTGAATGAGCAATTGCAGCATGCAACATTTTTTTTATTCCTTCAGGGAATGCTGAAGGAGGCATGGAGCAAGGTCTTTGTAGCCCCTCATGCCACCAGGATGTGGGAATACCACACTCTTGGCTGGCTGAGGAAGGGAAAAGATGAACTCACCTGGCAGTGAGGAGAATGACCAGGACTGTGAGGCTTCCTGGGGTGCAGAAAGGATCCCTCTCCCCCCACTCCCCAAGGGCGGCCAGTGGCTCTGGGCAAGACCTTTTTTCCTCCCTGCCACCCAAAGAGGTACACGAAGGCTTACTTGTGTTATAAACCAGATCTCATGGAAGCTAAGGAATGGCTGTGGCCATGGCATACTGCCTCTTTAAATACAAGTGATGGGGCCTGCAGTGGGATACTAGATCCCATCATCTGCACACAGGGCAACATCCATCCACTCATTAGGTGACCCAATAGGTTTGATCTCCTTGGGCTAAGCAGGGACCATGCAATCCATTTTGCTCAGAAGCGGAGCTTAAAGCAGAGTTTAAAACTGCACACCCAGAAAATTGATCTTAAAAAACCACTCAGCTCTGTGAAGAGCTCATAAACCTAAAATTAAAGCTTTAAAATAAATGCAAAAGCCATCACCTACTGCATTATGTTTCTCAGTTATACCAATTTAAAATTTTCACACCGAGATAATCCGAGTAGCCCAATTCCGTGTCAGTAATATCACCTACACTAACACCCTGCAAGCACTGCAACAAACTCTCCCAGGCAGGAGGCCAGGTGCCAGCACCAGCCACTGAACTTGAAATCAATTTTGTCTCTCAAGTGTAACTTTATTCTTGTACTCTATGAATATATCACTGTGTACAGAGACAGCTGTACACACATTTTACAGAGATAAGTAAGATGAAACCACTGACTTAATAAATTCATTTTTATAGATGTACAGTGCTTCTGTGCAGCTGTGTAACATAGAGTGGGACTGAGGCAAAGTGCTGCAAAGCAGGAAGAAAGCAAAGATGAGGAGATCTTCAAGATCTGTTAGAGTTTCTATGTCTGAAAAGGAAATCTCACTTCTTTCATGTGAGCTTTATTATCTCATTGAGGACTTGCTTTGAGGATTTTAACCACTGCTGTCTCAAGGGGGGTAACTACAGGTTTCATTTTTCATCCCCTGTCCCCTGTGCAGGCAAACCATTACTTGCATCCCCAGTTCTTCTCCCAAAAGTTTAGATTTACCTGGTCTTTAAATTGTCCCAAAATAAGCTGAACTTGGAATACTCTTTGCAGCTGCCAAAAATAGGGAAAACCACATTATTCTCCTCTGAATTAATAGATGTAAGTAATTGTTTCTAATATTTAACTATGGCATATAAATTTACTCACCAAATATTTACTTGGAATTGAAAAAGAAGACAACAAGGAATTAAAACTATTTTCAGAATAAGGACAGCTGACTGCAGAAGCCAGCAGTTAATACTCTGCTGGCAGCAGGTTGAGGTGTCTGCATGTGCTGTAAAAACAAGCAAAATGGGAAGATGCAAGCCTAAAATACCACTGAAGTAGTAGAAAATGCCCTCTTATAGCCTTCTGTTTACAATCACACCGTTAATAATCTGAGCAGCTATTTTCCCCCCATATTAGACATTCTCTAATTCACCACGAGAGTTGGTTAATGGCTCCCTCTGACCCCAGGGCCACACATCCCAGCTCGAGTCCACGCTTTCAGCAGAGCTATCCCTCACTCGAGGCAGACCGCTCAGCATTTGCTGTGACCATTTGCTGCTTTTAGAGCAGGCTGAGGTGGTGTTCAGTCAGAGGTGCAGTGCTGTCCTGCTCTAATGGCGCTGTTACCTGGCACCGTGCCTGGCATCTTTTGATGCCTCCTTATCTTGTGAAAGCAGAGCAGCCGCACACGTGGTGCGGTTTTTCCAATGAACAAGTCACGAGACTTTCAGAGGTACAACTGCTGAAAGGCTGCTGAAATGCTCTTAGAATTATAATGACAACTTATCAATGCTTGGGACAAAATCATCCTTTTACTGATTAATTCACAGGCTCTGGGAAGAACGTTTGCTTGTGAAATCTCTTCTGCCTTTTTAGGCTCATTTCTTCTTTATTTTCTACTGGCGATCTCTAAAAGGGGAATGTTAATAACAGCAGAGTGTGGACTCTTCTCACTTTAGCTCTGTTATCAGATAGCTTTCTTGGGAGAGTAAGAGATAAGAGCAAAACATGGCTTTTCTCACCAAATAACAACTGCTTTGACATGCACAGCTGGAGAGAGAAGCTGCCTGTGCATGTCATCATCTGCAGACCTGTTATCTTTCTGCTGCAGCTCTGCTGCCCACCGGGCAGCCAACTCTAAAATGTGGGCATCAGCCCCCCTGTGACCATGCAGAAAAGGAAGCTCTTTAGGTCTCTTCAGCTGAGTAGAGATTCCCTTATGTGAGAACTGCTAATAAAGAAGAGCTTCAGATAAAACTGCACCCAGCTTTTTTCAGCGAGGAATAGGGAGAGTGTGTATTTCAACCAGTAGCCATCAATTAGGGATCCCTTACTCAGTGCACTCAACCTCAGGAAAAAATTAAGGTCTGACCTATGTTGCTTGTGAGCAGATACTCAGCTGATGGACTGCTAATTCTAAAAATTACTTTCTAAGAAAAAAGAGATTATGAGCAGAGAACACTCAATGTTAGATAAATTTACACAAAGAAAATACCTTTTCTGACAGGCCCGAATCACACTGTCTGAGGACAAACAACTCCACATCTTTCCAAAACAAGCTGCAACAGAGCTTGTTTCAAACAGAGGAATGACACAGAGGGTGCCACTGTCACCACGTCTGGCTGTGAGTCCTTCAGAAGTCACAGTGACACCCTCTCTGGCTTTGAACACTGGATGCTGAAAGCCAGAGAGATCTTCACACTTCATGGTGCTGGACAGCAGATGGTTTGCTTGTGTATTTAAGCCAAGAAGTACAGGAGCAGGGTTTATACATGATAATTAAAAGATCCTCTGTGGTAAACAGAAAAATGCCAAGAGAGCACCCCTCTCTGCTCAAAACCCAGGATTGGGGGTCTTTCACAATAAACCCTGTGTTACAAAAGTCCTGTATGCTGAGACCTGGCCAGGGCCCAGGCTTGTTCTGTTTGCAAACAAATCACTGAGAAGTCACATTAGAGGCTAGGAGCACTAAACCAACATTTGCCTTGGCTGGAAGGGAGGTGTGCCTTAGAGACAATTTGCCAAGTTTTATCTGTGGCACTCCTGCTCATGTCCTGCTAGGGGAAGTCCCTCAGGCCCACACTCTATGGCAACACCATGGTGACCATGAGGTTATCGCAAGATTCTTGTTTTCAGGAGTGCTTTTCTCTCCAGGTCTGGCTACAAGGCAGGGTGAGGGCTGGCAAGAGAACACAGCATCTAGAGGAACTCTTGAGGAAAGGAGCCCACCACATGTTTGCCAGCCTTTTGAAGATACGTTTCTAAACAGAGATAGAAGGCACTTTGCACTGTCTCCCCAGGACAGGGATGAGCATTTCTCAATGTTCAAATCTTTGTGTTATTCACTGCTCTGGTTACAGCTTCCCACCTTTTATTTCATCTGAACTTGAAAATCATCTACCATCTTCACCTGTCCTTTCTGTTGCAAATATTAAACATTATTTTTGTTTCTTTGCAGAAAACCCTCATTATTTATCAATGGTAAGTTGTCTGCAGATGCCCAATATGTGCTTATGAAAGATTAAACAGTGTGGGCACAGCTTTCAGAATCCCAAATGCCAGTGCTGATGATGCACACCGTCATGGGTTTATCACTGAAGAGGGCACATCAGTAATGCAATTGGTGCTTCTCTACTCAAAAATTCTCTGGCAATTAACAAATACTGGAAATATCTTGGAAGTTTTGGAAAATAGAAAAACTCTAACATTTTTTCTTGATTATATCATTCCATAAATTTAAAGTTTTCTTTAATTTCTAAATTCCCACTAATCTTAAATAAAGCCAACACCTTTCTCAAAATCCAAGCTATGTCCCTGAAAGTTGAATAGCATTTAAAAAAAAAAACAAACACAAAACCAACAACAAAACAACTCCATTCATATATTAAAAAGTAAGCAAGCAAACAACTCTCCTGTCTCTAGGATGAAGGACAGGAATTTCTCCCTAAGTGGTTTGATCTTTATCTTTTCTGGCAGCCCCTGAGCATGGGAAGCACAGTCAGCGCTGCTTTGTGTTGAGTTCTGCAGCAGGTGAGTGTTGACCCAACCCTCCATTGGTTTCTTTGACATTTTGGCCAAGTGGATTTTATTGAAGTCCTTCAAAATAATACATATTGGGTGAAAGACTGAGTCTACAACCATTGAAAAGGAGGGAAAGTTGCACTTTCTCAACAGTGACAGAGCTCCTAGGAAGATAAGCTATGCTGATTCAAAAGGGGTTGTCTGCAGCTTTTTTATTTATTTTGTTCTTGTTGGTTTGGGGATTTTTTACCTCCCTCCTCCTTAATGTTCCTTATGCAGCCTTTGAAAAGCCTATGATAGAATGATGCCACTCTGGTAACAACTACAGAGTGTAAACAGATGTAGTGAGCTCTTTCATCTCAAAGCTGTTTCCAAGAAACTGAGGTACATATTGATTAAGAACATAAATTGTACACTCTCGTTTGAACACTGACTGTGCAGTCAAGAAGGCAAAGGAGGCACTTTATATACTGAAGATTGATTTTATTCACTCGCACTGAAAAATACTTTACTCTAAAGGATGCCTTGCCAGTACCAGTAGGATACTTAGGCTTTTAGTCCCATTAGATCAGGAACTGGATTATTTTTAAAGGGAGAGAGTTGGAAGAGTCCAGAATGAAAGGACTCAGGTGTGTAGTTCCAGAAGCAGCTCCACACATTAAACAGATGCTCACTAGAGTCTAAGTCTTTTTTTCTTTTTAGCAATAATTGACCTCAATTAACTTCGAGAGTTTTCCAACTTGGTAAAACCCAGAAAGAGTGAGGTGACATTTCTAATACAGGAAGGCAAATATTGTATTAGGATATGAAATACAGTGAGCATCATGCACATAATCTGAAAATCACAGCTCAGGGCTGACTTCTAATGAGATTTTGCAATTGTGCCAGAAGAGGCTTCCCCAACAAGGGAAAAAATCTGAGCTGTTTATCATTTACTAATGCACACTACAACTGTTAGAGACAGCTTCTTCAAAATCTAATATTGCAATATCTATTTTGACAGCCGTAATCTTGGGTAAACAACACTGAACATAATGTGATTAGCAGTTATAATTTCCATTTGATGTGAATGTAATAACCCTAATTCAAATCTAAACCAGAAAATGAGGAACTGTGAAATTTTCACTCAGACAGCCCTGGAAATAGACAACCCATCTCCATGGTGGGAACTGTCGAGGGTTCTTGAGACCAAATCAGTTGAACCTCAAGAAACAGCACTTCCAATAAAGCCAATATAAGCATCTAATATAAATTTAACTGTAAATTACAAAGGGTGAATTTGTTAACAGAATAATAAATAATTTTTATACTGCACTAGTGAGCATAGGAAGAACTGACTGCTGGGTAACAAATAAGCTATTATTGTCAAGCAGCACTCCTGGAAATCAGAAACAACAAGCAACTGGTAGATTATTGACAGTGTGGTTTAATCAAAGAGATTTTCTTATTCTTTCTTTTCTCTCAATTTTTATTTTTGATGTCTTTTCTTAAATTGCTTTGGACAACCCATCTAAGTAATGAAGCTTCTAAACCATGTTTTAGGAAACCATTCTAATTGTTAGGTAATAATTACAAATTTACCTGCAGGCTAATTTTTTTGCAAATTAGTTTATTGCCACTGATTTCAGAATTTCTCCCGCCTTTGATAGTCAAACCTTTCAGACACAGCTATGGGCAGATAATGTTATTTCACCTACTTGTATAAAGAATTTTTTGTTCCACAGAACCAATCTCCCCATGTTACAGACATTCCTGAGAGTCCCTCAAAATTTTTTACCCTTCCAGCAATTACACAAATTTGCCTGAGCCAGTTCTTTGTAAGTCAGAGATCAGAGCCCAGCGTTAGTTCTCTTGTACATAAATCAGCCCCGGCCAAACTCTGCTTAATCACAGAAAGCAGCACATATCTGAGGAAGACAAAATCCTTTCAGAGATTTTTTTTTTTGTTATTATTGTTTTTTCAAAGTGAATAACATTTTTTCCCTCCCTAGTTTTTCTCTGAAAACAATCTGAAATTAAACAGCAAATTTTACTGTCTGAAAGATGTAGTTGCCATTATGGAGTGAAATAAAATTAGCCCCAAACCAAAGGGTGTGTACTGGAAAAGAAGATAAAAGGTATGTGCAAAGGTTTTCCAGTGCTCTAATGTGCTTCATTATGTATGTAATATAAGATTGCAGACAGAAGTCCAACCCTCAACTTCAGAGGTCCTGTGAGAGCATCAGCAAAAGATAGCTCATCCATGTTCTGGATATGCACTGTGGAAAAGTGACACTAATGGCTATGACAAATTGTTATCCAAGGAGATTGTCAGAAATCCTGACTCAGGACCAAAGCCCTACACAACCCTGCAATCTACTCTGTACACATAGGATAAATTAATCTTTATTTAATAAAGCCAAGCAGGCAGCTCCACTAACACCTCATTCCTATGTGTCAGTCATTGACCTTTGCAGACAGCCACAAGCATTGCTAATTAAAAGGAAAAGAGCAGCACAAACATTTGGCCACAATTCCATTGAGCAGCTCAGGTAGCAGATGTGATGTTCCAGCTCCTGACACCATTCCCAGAGCATGCATCAGAGATCTCTTGCTAACAGTGGTGTGCTTGTAGCTACAGCTTCTGCATTGCACATTATGTCCAGTTCCTTCTCTTGCTTGTAGGGGCTCATTGTGCTCTGTTTTGTGTATCCCATTCCTTGTGACCTGCTGGAGTATGATATGTGGAAACCACAGCCAGAGAAGACTGCTGCATCCCAGACCTTACGCTGCTGTGGAGTTGATGTGTAGGAAGGGCATAAATTTAGCCAAAGCCCTTTGACTCCCAGGTCAAGTGTAGCCTCTCCCCACCTTCCATAGCTCCTCCCCACCTTCCATGGCTCCTCCCCACCTTCCATGCCTTCTCCCCGCCTTCCATGGCTCCTCCCCTTCAATCTCTTTTCTCATAGTGCCTGCTCTGCTCCTGCTGTTGTTTTTGCCCCTTCATAAATAGTTCTGTGGTGTTGCACATCCTTGCACCGCTGCAGTGAAAGAAGGGAGATCCATACACACACACCCTTTTGTATAAAGGATATACTCATTTTCTTATCCGACAAGGAGCAGGTTAGAAGTTCTTATAGAGCACGAGACATTGCGTCACATATGAATGCAAGAAGCTACATTTCCAAGAGGTGCTGTATAGGTCCCAAGTTTTGATACGTATTTAACATTTAAAGTCAATCAGAAAAATAATTTCTGTTGGCTCTTATCAAATGTCAATTGTCAGAAAGGCTCTAGCCAGGAAAGATTCTGCACCTCAGTATTTCAATGTTCTGTTGCATTTCTATTAAAACCAAGTCATGTCTAAAGGGCATTAAGGCACTCATTCATGAGCTTCTTAAGGAACAAATCCTCTGTTTGAATAATTGCAAGTGAAAAGTTAAATCCTGAAATTCAATTGCAATCTGAGTTTTCACTGCAGGCCACAATGTCCTAATAACCTAAACATTCGAAAAAATGAAAAATCTACATGGCAATGTAATCTCCATGGAGAAAGAGAACTCCAGATTCAGTACAAGTGCTTTTCTCTTAATATTAAGCACATCTTACTGGAATTTGTAATCCCCCATCGTAACCCTATGTTAGCTACTTTGACGGAATGAATAGTGTTTTCAAACCATATAATTTTGACATCAAAACAAAACTATTCAACAACTGCAACAAATAGAAAGGAGATGAAAAGCCACCATTTGATCCCACTGTGAAGAATGGTCCCCTCACAGCCGCTGTATGGTAAACAATTGGAAGTGAACAGAGACAAACTCAGATTTAACCCTCACTTGTCTGCCTTTAATCACAGGCAGTTTGAAAATATTTCAGGCTGAAAAGCTGATGGACAGAAGTTTACAGAATGCTTTCATTAACCCACAACAATGTCCTCAAACTACATGTTTTCCCAAAGTGAGGTAAGGAAATGAATAAATATTAAAGCAAAGGATCTGAAAGCTATTTTGTAGCAGGAGCAGGAAAAGTGTTTTGGATGGAGTAACTGCAAGAAATTTTTAAACTCCATCTTGCTGTAGAAAATAGACAAGGAGTAACTGCACAGCAGCAGCACCACACATCATGGCCATTTCTCCCTTTACTTCTTGTTTTTAAACCCCAAGCAGATAGATCAGGTGGAAATAGTGAGTTCTGGGAAGAGAGGTAAACATGGATAGATTTCCCAGATTAATGACTTTTGTTTTAATCTGTTGGAGTCTAAAATGAAGATGTTTTGTTGTTGTTGGGACTGGAGTCCAATTCTTTCATAGAAGGACTCCAAAACCAGTGAAGATAATTATAAGTCTTGGTTGTTTTTTGGTTTGTTGGTTTTTTTAAAATTTGTAACCCCCAAATCAGTCTGGTAGAAAGGGACAGAGAATACCCTAAATTGGTGAAGTGAAAATGTAAAGGACTTGGCATGTAAGAGACCTGGCTTATGCTTTTAGTATTTCACTGATTTTTGGGGTTGTGTTAATAGCCGGAACTTCAGGTTTGCGGTTTAGTGCAAGATAAGGATAAAAATAAACAGGTCTTAAGACTCATGCAGACAAAATTCTTCTAAATCTCAGAACATTTAAAACTATGACACACACGAATGAGAGCTTTAAATGATCTTTCAATCAGTGCTTTTCATATCTAAAGAACGATATTAAAAGTTTTGCGTCTGAGGGGAAGACTATATTGTCAACTCACAAAAGGACAGCTTAAGGGAGTTAGGTTGGAGAGAGACCCAGCATCCATGTTTTTTACCAAAAACAGTGTTCAAATTATTTGTTTATTGTGGAAAATCGTGTCAGAACCCAGCTTTCGTCACCAGAGGGAATGGGGCAGTGATGCTGCCCAGGACAGGACACTAGGTAAGGAGCATCTTCCTCTTTGCCACCATGAATGAATGCCTGTGGTACCCAGATCTCTTTTTGGTGGCAGTAACTTCACCTGTTTGAAATATCAGCTTTGAAAGAGCCAAAAAGGCAGTTCCTGGGGGACCCACCCCCTGCTCAGCTCCAAGAGTATGGTCCTCTTCTCCAAGCAGACTCAGTGTTGAGCAACTCCTGCAGACAATTTCAGCTGACCTGCTGTCAAGGGATACCAAACACTTAATTTCCAAATTAGCTATCTACATAAATACATAAATGTCTCTCTGCTTTTATACTTCAGGAAAGAAAAGAAACAAAACCCATAGTTGTATTGGAAAATTGTGGAACAAATACTGGAATTATTTCTGCTCAAGAAATAACTTCCAGCATTTCAGGTTTCTTGGCTGTGGTGATTTGTTTCATGTTCATGTTGTCATCTTTAAATTTTTTATAGGTCTTTGCAACAGGGGAATTATAATCCAGTCATGTAAAAACCCAAACAGAAGTGAAACCCCGTACATCTATTTTATGTCTTGTTGTTTAAATATTCACATACCAGCAAAAGGCTAAATGATCAAAATAAATCACCATAATTGCAAAATTTAGCTCTATTTTGCCATTCAGACTTTAGGTACAGAAATGTTTGTAGCAGATATACCAAAACTTGTCTGAATGAAATACCAAAAAATACCAAATAAATGAAATACCAAGAAATACCAAAATTTGCCTGTGTGAGGGCACCAGAAGAAAATGAAGGGTTAAAACAATAGGAGAGAGCACTCAATAACCAAGTATACACACACACACACAAATCCCCCCAGAACAGTCAGACTTGTAAACACAGAGAAATGTGTTGCTGTCGGGATGCAGGTCTTCTCATCTAGATGTAAATGAGATGATGGCAGCAAGGCTACATCACATGCACCATTCCCACCCCTCTCACACAACCAGAAATCAAATTAGAGCCAGAAGGGCAACCAAAGTGAGGAAATAAAGGCAATGGGTAGCAACAGTGCCTAAGATTAATGAAAGGAAATATAGGCAAGGTTCAGAGGTAAAAGCTCATCCCACAGTAATTGTTAAGTTCTCAGAGGAGCATCAAGTCTATCCAGAAATAAGTTTTCTTTCCCGAGAGATCCCTTGAGGACTTGGAAACTGAAATCCTAGTTCTTGGTGTTGTTCAGTTTTGATTGTGAGCAGCTTGTGATCATCTGGGTGTGAATAAGTGCAGCCCATGAGACCGTGAGGGAGACTGGTGACAGTAGTTATTTAAGGTATATCTTTCCCTTTCTGTACAGTCTTACACAGACTTCTCTTCCATTAATTTATTACAGGATTTCAGGTACTAGAAGGTTTGAAAGGATGTATTTGAAAGGAAATAAGTGACTAGCTTCCTTATACTAAGGAAAGCTTTAAAAAGAACCCCGAAACAACATCCATTTGTCTGATGCCAGTTGAATACACAACACTTCAGTGAAACACAGCAAGGAGCCTCTGCTGTTGGAGACATTTGTGCTAATTACTTTCCCCCCTTCTTATCTGCAGAAGTGAAAAAGAAGTGGAATTGATCTCTTAAGTGCTGTGCCCAAAGAACAACCTTTGAGGAGAAACTACTTTAATTAAAACAAGATGAGCAGCAGCACTTCTTCAGGACAAAACTGCACAGCCATCAAACAGAGTAGTGGCTTCAGGACTGCAGAGTTCACAGTAATTAAGAACAGAGATGAGCGGCTCTGGTGGGAAGAGGCTGAGCAAGGCTTAAATCACACTGTCACCTACAAAATGGTGTCAGTGAGACCCACGGACAGTTTTGTTTGGACAAACAAGGCAGATCAGAGCTTGAGAGAAAGGTTTGGGAGTACTCACCTGGCAGATGTTATATGAAAAAGTTTACTCATGGATAAAATGCAGAAGGAAGAGAGAAAGTGACCAAGGAATTAAATTCTCCAAGACTTGGAGGAGAGCTGGAGGGGGCACAATTCAGAGGATAAGTTGTGAAGCTGAGAAGGACCAAACCAGAAAGACAAACTTCTAGATCTCAGGGGAGCATGCAATTGCCAGACTGTACAGATGGTGCCAAGGTGTGTGCTAGTTAAATGAAGGAGGGAAGTGCTAGATCAGAGATGTGTTCATAAAGATCTTCCCAAGGGCTGAGCAGGAGCCATCCTGAAGCAGCATCTGGCAGCTGGGAAGAAGGCAAGGGATTAGCTACTGCCCAGCTAGCATTTGCACAACATACCTCCAGAAAAGGTCAACGTTTGAAGCTGTCTGTTATCAAGTAGCTCTCTGTAGAAGTTATTCCAGGTGTACAGTGCCTGAAGGCATTGTCCATCAGGAGACTGAGATGGGAGGGAGGCATCCAAAATGAGAAAGCTCATTTAAAGAGAAACATCACCTGACAGCCTGAGAGAGCAATGCACTTCAAGAATAATCTCACTGTGCATATTTGCCACAGTTCTCTTTTCTTCTTAAATGCAAAATCTAATAGATTGCTCCTATTTTTAAATACAATACACAGAACATCATACATTCGTTGGAAAAACCTCAAAATGCAGAAACCTCAGTAAGAGCAATACAGCACTTATGGCATTAGTTTTTAATTCAACAACATGTTTAAATTTTAAAACATATGTCATATAAAATAAGGAAAAGGACAAACATATTTCAAATACTTACTCCCTTTGATGGTTTTAATAATGTCCTTTAAGGGCTTTTAAATATGTAGGACTTTTATATCTCAATCATATTCCAAGCAGAGATGTAAATATACAGGGAAAGAAAGGATATTAAGTCACAGCAAGTTAAATTATTTAATCATCACAGTGACAAGACCCAGAAACAAGACTTAGCCCTGCCATCACTCAGAATTAGAACTGATCACTTGCATCAGCAAAAAGATGTATGAAGGCCAAATGGACACAGGACAAATGTCACCCAAAAGATACATGGAGCAGCACTTTATAGGGCTGCAAGGATATAGCTCTGCAAGGATAATAAAAGCATTCAGATCTATTTAAAAGTAATATGTTTCTCCATGTGAAAATTCAAAGTCTTAGTCTTTATAGGAAACAAAGAAAATATTCTTTCTCTTGCAGCCCTCCTGGAAAGCCCAAACACTGCAGAATGCAAATGAACATTACCTGCTGCAGCCTCAACAGGCTGAAAAAATGCTGCTTGTATCTAGATAATATAAATACAAATAGTTGTATGCTAAATTGCTAAAGTGAAAATCACTTTTGCACATAGAAAAGCCAGGTTCAGGTCACCAGCTGTAAGTGCAAGACCTCGAAAGAAAGATCTGTTCTGTGGGGCTGTGAATAAATGCCACTGCCTCAGAACTACTGTAGTTTCAAGGAAGATGTGGTGTTATCCCCAGCAGGTGCCATTGCAACCTGAGGACAGTTTGGGATAAACATCTTCCATTTGGGGATTCCACCTTCTGCCCTCTTCAATGGATGGTGAGACCATCTGGGTCATTTTCTGTGTACCACACCTTTCATTTTAACAGAAATCAGAATGCCCAAACATTTCAGCTGCGTTATTTTTTCAAACACATTAGTAACATTTGCTGATTGGAGTAGTTCTTGGTTAGTGGCTAAAAGCTTTTGTTCAGTGTGCTCTAATATGTTCTGCTTCACTCCTTTTCCTTTATTTGCTTTCTCAAATATGTGCATCCTCAGACTCTGGTGTTAAAGACTCTGATGCATCACTAGGTGAATGGAGAGGAAGAGATCAGAGCAATTGCAGCTTCTCTGCTTTATGAACTCACAGTTACAGAGGTTAAGCCATCACACAAGACCCACAGAACTCCAATAGTTTTTCTTCCTTTATTTCTCTCCGCTCATCTTTTCTTCTTCCTGATAAATGAGCAGTGGAAGAAGTGACATGTTTATTTCCTAGCTCTGCTGCAAGCCAAATACGAGGCAAGCAGGAGAGAAAATGTTAAGCATAAGATCTGGGAGTTGTTTTTGTCCAGAAATGTTGATATAACAAGACTGATTTATTTTATAAGTCTTAAAATTCTTCCAAACAAAATATTTTGAAATAACCAACAGAAGGTCCCTGGCATTTCTCATTAGATTAAAGTGTCAGTGGCAAACTCCAGACGCTGCTCTTACAGTGCCTCAAACACACCAATTGTCACTCAGCTTGTGCAAAGAACAGTCAGAACACAGACAGTATGAGCACTGGGAAATACAGAAAAAACAAACTAGGATGGGTTATTTTCTCTCTGCTCAGATATATTAACCATCTTTTGTGTTCACAGAGTGCAAACACCCAGTGCAGCAATAATGTTCCCTCATACATTGATAGATGTTCTTAAAAGTCAGTGTTGGGTGGAGGCTGTTTGGAGGGAAAAAAACCCCAAAAAGCAAGGCAACAGCAATATCTTGTCTGACAACACAAATGAAGCCCTTTTCCACACTATCATTCTTGTCTGAGGAATTTTTTTTCCATCTTGAATATCTGGGAATGGTTGTTCACTAATGGGCTTTAGCAGTGTTTGCTTTAGGTTCGCACCCATTGAACACAAGCACCCCAAGGCGCAGCTCCTGAGGAGAAGCCTCCTATTCTATTTTCTGTGCTGTCAGAGCACCTTTCCCTTGCACACCCTGCTGATCAGGAGGAGAGCTAAAGCCTTGCACCTTGCAGTGTTTGGCAGCAGGGGAGGTGGTGAACCTCTCTCCCACCCCTCTTTAACCTCTTTAATAATCGTCCCATCCCCTCTGCCCCAGCCTTTCTTTCCTTCACAACTCATCTTCCTTCTCCAACCCTTCTCCAGCCAAAGAGACTCCCCTCTCTTTCTCTCCCTCTGTCCATAACCACTTTCCTCCCTTCCCCACTGCCATGTCTTTACCTTTCATGACCGTGAGTCTTCTCCCTCACCATCACAGGGGGCTGCAGGAGTCTGGACCCGCCCTTGCAGATACCTTCATGCCTTCACCTTACCATGTGAGCAAGGTGCAAGACTGAATTTCATGTGACTGAAAGTCTCTTGGGCTGCCAAAGCCTTTTTTCAGCCTTTTTGTTTCTGCATTTTGCTCTGAGGCTCAAATGCTGGTGTGGAAAAGGTCTCTTGGCACCATGCGTGGGCAAAAAGAATGGAAAACTCACAAGGAAAATGCACAAGTTAAAATGGGAGTGCTGTGGTATTTTTTAATGAACATGTAACTTCTCCCTGATATTTCATGAGGCACACTCAGAGCAAAGTCCATCAGTATTCCCTTGTCATAATAAAATCCCTGTGCTGTGGCTGACAGGAATGTTTACCCTCCTAGAGCAGTAGAGACAAGCCTTCGCTCGTGCAGCTGCTGCAATTGCTTTCTTCAGCTCAGCAGCTTACAGCACAAATTCCAATTAAAGCAAACCTGAGGAAGGTGCCAGGCTCTGCAGAGCATGGCCCTAGATCTAGCAACAAAATCTGAACTCAGGTGGCTGTAGCAGCACAAGCTTTCTCGTGCTGCCTTGAGCAGACATCCTTCCTCCTGCACCCAGGGGAAATAAAAGGAGCTCAGCTGGGTCTGTGTCTTCATTGTCTCACGCAAGTGGAGGTCTGTGGTAGAAGTGAAGATGGAGGTTTGGGGCCTGAGGACTCACAGTTCGCCTCCCAGCCTGCGATGATAAATGCCAGCTCAGCCACAGTTCATGTTTGCACCAAACGTGGCTCGAAGGAGGCATTTGTACAAGGAGAAAGAGAAGCACTTATACCTTGGATAAACACTGATTTTTATTTTTCTCTCTGTTCTTATTTTTTTAATGGAAATAAGCCTTTCCTTGGTAAGACCAGCCACAGAGAGGCTGGAGAAGGAAAACAAAAGCTGCAGGAGAGGAAGCCAATCTCTATATATGTAAATGGATTGTCAATGCCATCTCTGTTACTAATTTAAGTAATTACAAGCTGGAGAAGCATTTTACTTTTTATGATTGTCTTTTCCATGAGCACCGAATGATGTGGATTACCCTCACTTGCTCGGTCCAAGTGTCACTTCACAGATGGAAATCATACAACTACTTTTGTTGCTGACTTGTTAGAGCCAATGACCAGAAGGGTACCTGCATCTCATCCTCCATCAGCCACTCCTCTTTCACCTTCACTGTAAGTCAAATAGCTGGCAAATGCACATTGTTTTTTGAATCTGCTATGACCATACCATTTCATACCATACTGGTATGCCATTGGCTAAATATCACACAGTAGAAGAGGCATTTTGACTTTTTTAAATTGTTTTTTACTATCTCCAGTTGCAATGGAGTGGGGCTGGAATCTGACATTCATACAGAAACTGAAAGAAGCTCCTGTTCAAATATTCTGTGACCAGCAGCCTCTGAGTTAAGGCCAGGAGCCCCTTTGGCTGGACTACACCAGCAATAAAGCAGCATGTTTGTATGCAAGGTCAGCGGGCAGGCAGAGGGCCCATGCTATGAGCCAGACTGGAAGGGAGAGGCAGGAGAGCTGAGGATCTTGAAGCTGTGAATTAATTCATTTAGGTCAGTGATTCAGAAGGGAGTGTGACTAACTTAGGCCAAAAGGGTGAAATGGTCTTAGCAGTTGGTTTGGCCGCATGGAGATTGGTGGATGGTGACTTGGGAAAAATGAATGTCAGACACACTGGATAACAGAGGACAGGTAGTAGGAAGATAAGTGCTATCCTCTTCTTGCAATATATACCTGTTTCACTTTAAATCCATGTTCCTTTTGTTGTATGCTGTATTAAAGCTTGAAACTAAAACAAAGACTCAAATTTTGGATTTTTCAAATGCTTTTCTGGCAGATGTAGCAGTACACACTGTCTGAAGAGGTGGTGTCACCCGAGGATGCAAAGTCAAAGCAGGTCCTGCAGCACCAATGTTCCTTGTCAACTTAGTTATTAAATCAATCCTGCTACAACAGTTTTGAATGAACAAAGTTGTGGGTACTGTTCTGTGGGTATTCTCCTTTCAGTTTAATTACAGCGTAGACTTAGAGACAAAGTATGGGGACATAAAGACTTTCGAAATTCACTCCAGTGGTGGCATACATGTGACCTATTTAGCACCTGGAAACCTGTTTAATGCCAAGAACCACATTAGATAGTTCAAGCCACAGCTCACAGTGAGTCACATAATGAGGTTCTTCAGATTATTGTTGTGATTAGCCCATTCCCTTCCCCCTTCTCACTTAGGAAGTTCATTTAGGCAAGCAGTCATTTTAAGAACATGCAAGCACTGATTGCTGGTTTCTATGGGTCTGGCAAGAAGCCAGGCTTCTGTGATGCTGCCTACTATAGGCAGTGGGAAGTTAAGTATGCATGACCTCACATAACGTTGATCCACGGGCTCACAAGCATTCTGCACCTGTAAAAATCCCAGCTACTCTGCATGCAAAGTGTCTCTAGCATTGTCATCAAATTGCCCAGCGCTTCAGTGCTCAGTGATCAGGTAAACTCAGCACACGTTCATTATCTTTCCCTGCTTTGGTGAGGTCTAGAATAAAAAAAGTCTTTATTTAACCATGGTAAATCCAGTATTTTGCTCTTGACAAGTACGTACATACTGCACATGGGAAGGAGGAGCAGAATTAATACCGACAATTTTGCAGTTATGTTAAAATCTGATGAGTTTGCTGTTATCGAGACATGGGGAATAAAATGCAGTAGTTAGTATAAATAATGCATTTAGCAGTAAGGAATTAATAATGCATTATTAAGATCAGGGTAGCAGTAGGAAATTGCCTGAGGACATTGTACACAATAAGGAGTCACAAAAAAGTCAACTGTAGCTCAAGGTTATAAATCAGAATCTAAGCAGAATAAAATTTATAAATTCAATAAAATCAGATTCACGTAGTCTCAATCTATAAATATTTGTATAATATGTAGGATTGACAATACCTGTATTCTTTAAGAGATTCCATAATATTAGACTATTCATAAAGGGCCAAATTCTGACCTCATGAATACCAAAGGAACTCGGGGCATAATTTTCAATTAAAAACGGAAATTCTATGATAAGGAAAATAAGTGTGGGCCTTTTAGTGAAACTGAAATACCAATTGCAGTGCAAGTTATCTGAGGGTTACCACTGTCTTTCTGTGGCCAATTTGTAGAGTTTTGTCTCCTGTTAGTGGCTCATGGCCAGTCTGTGACTAATCACTGATTAGCAATCCCAGCCCTGTAGAATTAATATTTTCTATACAGCAGGATTTTTAACAATACATACCACCGTGCATGAGCCTGCACTTCATACTGGAGGAGGAGGATGACAAGGACAATGCTCTACTCAAATATTATAATTACTGCTCCATTGCTGTAATTTGGTACCCACTTTGCAACTGCTGTGGGAACTGGTCTGTATTCGCACAAGCAGAGGTGTTCCCTTTCACAAAGGTTTGGCTTATTTATTGTTAATTTGGAACTAATTTGTTTATAATTGCAGAGCAGACATAACAAAAAACTTTTCTAACTGTAAAAGCACTGCTTCCTTGTTTGTATGCCACAACATTGCTGCTAAGCATTCAGCTTTGGGTTTGCAATGTTTTGGAGAACTAGTTCTAAATAAACAAAAACAAAGGGAGAGTGGCAGCTTTAAGCTGATTGAGTGTCCTTCAGTGTTAAAACGTGTTTGGTTTAAGAACAGAGAGATTCATTAATGCCTATTTATGATCTATTTTTAGGGTAATTCCAAGCAATTACAATTCATATGACTCAAGCACCCAGGCTGAATTCTAGCCAGGCAATAAAAGGATAATTTTGTAATGCCAGAGAGTCTCTCTCGAAGATTTGGAGGAAAATGCAAATCAACTGTTGGTATGAAAAAGCTGTGCACACTAACTCAGTTTCTGGAGCTCTCTGTCACTTAGGAAACATTCACAGTCGAATACCAGACATCAACCAGCACATGGGTGCAGCACCGCTGGCTTTGTAACATCTGAGCTCTGTGCAGTTGCAGTACAGGGAGAGGCTAGAAATGAGCTCACCACTCTCCATTTCATTTTATACTCCCAGCAATGAAGTATGTGAGAAATACTGATGCAAAATTTCCCAGGGAGACATCAGGCAAAGAGGGATGGAAAGATGCATATGCTGGCAAACATTCTTAGAGGTGAATAAATACATCTTCACAAAATCCCTTGCCCTCCCACACCAAGAATCTTCCTTTCCTCTCCATGTGGACTCTCAATGAGTCAAAGTCTTATCTTCTTTCTTATCCTAATTCTGCTCCTCCTGGCACTCCTTTTCCCCCAGTGCCTAATTTTTGTCTCCATCCTTTCTTTTCAGGACTCAGCTGGGACCAGTGGTGCAGTGCAGGGCAGAGCAGCTGGGAGGGAGGGCTGGGCAAGGCAGCTGCAGGCACTCAGTAACCTCTGCCAGAGAGGCCCTTCAGCATTGTGCACATGCCAGATTAATTCTACACTGATTAATCTCCCCAGATTAATTTTGGACTAATTAATAATTTCTGGAAGGCAGTGGAGAGAGTGCTTTTGTCTCCAAATAAGGGCAGCATCTCTCAGGATAGGAGCGCTAGCCCCAGGGGAATGGCAGGTTAAGATGTAGGGTGAGCAGCAGTTCTTGTATCCTTCTGGACCAGCACTCTCTGGCCAGGCAAGACACTTCAGGATGCCTTATGGCATCTGTTCTTAGGCACCTTGGAAAGAGTTCTAGGTTAACCACCTCAAAAGGAAAAGAAGTCCTCAGCAGAGTGAGAAATTTTTCCCTGCATTCAAGATTTACGCTTCTGAAAAATCATTTCAGGCTAAGACAGCAGAAAGGAAACAGTCAAGAAATCAATAACCCCGCTTTCATAAAGCAATTTTTTTTTATTTGAAAACATTATACAGGCATTACATTGCCACAGCCAGTCCATATAGGTGCATGCAAATATCAAAATGGAGGAAGGTTTATTCAGCTTTTCAATGCAGGATTTGGGGTTGGGATTTTGTTTGCCTGGTTTTGGTTTTGGTTCATACTTCCATCTGCGGTGTCAAGATTAGTGTGCTTTATTATGGCATTTAACAATAAAATCCTACCCATGGGGTAAAATTTATATTTGTAGCTAGCTCAGGAATACTAAATGGTTTTCAAAAAAAAAAAAAAAAGGAAAGAAAACAATACTACACGCTTGTCAAAATGTTAATAGCACAAGTTAGCAATCTCTACACTATACATTGAAACTTCTTCTTATGACACAGTGGTGCAAAAATTTCAATTGCTTGGTCTATTGTTGTGTGTTTCAAAACTTTACAGCTGGAACAAAGACAAGATCTGTCTCCCAGTGAAGGTTTTCATCCGGTAGCAGAAAATTACATCAGTCTTGCTAAGGGCTGCCCAGGGCCAGCAGTATCAGAGAGTTTCAGTTTGTTCAGGCAAGGAGCTGCACAGAGCTGGAGGTGTCCTACGCAGCACGGAGAGGAGCTGCCGTGAGAGCTGAGCCTTTGCTGGTGCACAGAGGGCTCCAACTGCGGGGCACAGGCAGGCAGAAGGAAGGCTTTCCTTCGCTAGACCTCAGCTTTTCAGTCAACACAGTTATTTGTAAAGCTCTGCTACTGTTTTCCTTCGAGGTCCATCCAGGACTAGCGCACTGGTGCCAATCGGAGCATCCGCCTTGCTTATCGGGAAACGCAGCGAGTGAAGCAGCCCTGCTCTGCACATCCGACTCCTCCTGCACCAGGGGCACAGGGCAGGGCACCTGGTCGCAGAGTGCACACTGAAACATTCAGAACTTATTCCTGTACCACGGAGCCTTTCAGAATGGCCTGCTGAAGTCGCTCCAGGGGGACTGTCGCTCTCAGCCACCCACGCATCGCAGCCCCTCGTAAGGAGAAACTCCCAGCCCCGTGACCCGGCGGGGAGCTGCCTCCTGCCCAGCTGTTTCGCAGAAGACTCTAACAAACATCTACAAGTTAGTGTCAGAAAAAATGAGGAGAGGGGGAGGCTGAAGGACTACAAACATTTGGCTTAAAAATAAATACTAATAAGGAAATTAATCAAAACAGTTATGCAAAAGGAAGGGACTGTAAACATGAAACACACACGCACACAATCCTCAAGGTTCTCGGACCAACACGGGGACTAATGTTCAGAGAAAGGTATTTAATTGGTACAAAAGGTAGCAAAAAAGACTGAGATGACAGGTGCCCACCAGTGTGCCTCTGGGTACCTGAGGGAGCCACGATTGTAATCAGACCCCATTCCCTGGGGAATGTACGAAACCCACCTTAAGCTGAAGCTCTCCAAGGATCTTACCCTGTAGTATCAGGTAATCTTTCTTGTGTGTATTTTATTTTTTCAATTTAGACTTTCCTTAATATCCCCGGAATACAGACTATTTTTTCCTGTGGGAATCCAGTTGGGGTTTTTTTGTTTGTTTGTTTTGGTTTTTTTGGTTTTTTTTTTTTTTGTTGTTGTTTTTTTGTTTTTTTGTTTTTTTTTTTTAAATCCTCAGTAGTTTAAGGGAAAAAAAAAAGTTTGGAAACATGAATGCTAAAAAGATTCAAAAAACAGAAGGCAGGGGAAAAGAATCATACATTTCTTAGTTTAGTACCAAGGCATCTTAACCAAACGTTTTGGGCTAGTTTTGGGCATGATTGGCAATACTGCAGACCCTTTCCTCAGGTGCAGCAGGACCGTGGCAGACAGCCTAAACACAGTGGGAAAGAAATCACCTCTTCTCTTCCTCCACAGTAAGAATAAGATACAGCAGACTTCTGCTGTTCAAGAGCATTTTGACATTTGCCACTTCGTGTATATTATGCATCTATACATTTCTCTCAGTCTGCTTCAGGGAAGTTCCTTCTGTATTAAAGCAGAACAGGACTATAAAAAATGAATGTTACCTCAGCAGAAATTCATCCTGCTTGGTTGAACTGTGTGACCTTTCTAATCTCCAGTGTACAGATTGATTTTTTCTTCTTTTTTTTAAATAGAGATAGGTAAGTTGTATTTTTCAAACATGAAGGCCTACATTTTTGCTTGAAATAGCCTTTTTCAGCAGAATAACGTTCAAATCAAATTCACCTTCTATGCCCACAAGCAAAATATTCATCAACCATGCCGTAAACTCCATTTTCAAATACAATGGATGTATACACACCTTTACAGCACTATTATGTGTTTCTTAAACTCCTTCTTTCTGAAGATCCTGAAGCATTTTAAAATAACTTGGTCCCATAGCACCCCTGTGAGGTAGGTAAAATGTCATTATTCCCATATATACCGACTGGGAAACTCAGCCACACAGAAGGTAAGTCATGCCCAAGGATTCATGCAAAGTTGTGGCAGATCGGTAAATAAAACCAAACTCTCCTAGATTCCTCACCTATTGTTAGACACAGAAACACTTCTTTTTCCATCATTTTAAATTAAAAATAGATAAAGGATATTGAAATAATTATTTCCTTGTATTGGGCTCTCAGAGGAGCAAACATATAGGCCAAGATGGATTTTTCATGGTGGTGACTAAGATTTCCCCCATTCCGATAAGGCTCCTGAGGCAGAAGTACAGTTGTATACAGAAGCATGGAGCACTATTTTCACTATTTTCACACATCCCCAGGAATGTAAAAAAACTGCTGAATTCCTCTGCTCGCTTCACAGTTAATGAAAAATAATTGGCTGCACCCTGCTGGTGAAATGCCTTTGCGCTACTGCGGCAACACCAGCAGATGGTCCAGTCTTTCTGCTAGAGAATTCCTCACTTTATCTTCCTGATTTTTACAATTTCTGGGTTTTCGTGAAAAACTGACACATTTCTAAATAGCTATTGTTAGAATAATGAACCACGGGAGGCTAAGCAAACTGGAACAGCAGAAGGCGCCCTCAATGCACTGAGTATCTAAAATAAGTGCCCTGATCCACATGATATGTCATCTTTCCATGGAGAGGTACAATACATAGGAAACTAGAAAATCCATTTTCCTTTCTACAGGTTAAAATTTTAAAAGTAAGAAATCTGTGTTAAGTCACGACTACAGAGAAATTAGCTCCCTGTCACCTGATACAGTGCCTCCGCCGCTAGGAAATCTGCCATGGATCGTAGAGAGGTCAATGCTTGAGTACTTCACTTCTGCAAATATAGAAAGGCTAAAATGCTCGCCTTATACCTATTCCTAGAATAGAGACGGATATTGTAAGTTGTCCCTTCTCTGGATTCATGGATCAGATTACCTAGAAAGGGCAACTAGACCGCACAGACGAGCTCATTGTATTTCCCTCACCAAATCCAAGGTGCTAGCAAAAATGTGTCAGGCTGTTGCTACCACGACTAACCCATCTGTTTTGTGCAAACAAACAAATCTCAGAGAGAAATTAACAGTGACTGCACAAAGTGTATTTGCTGTAAAAAGGTGTTTTTTCCACAACTGGTGTGGCTTAGGCATAATATCGCTCTGTGTGCGTTTAAAACACACTTCTACGAATTTCGTTTTTGTAATTTCATCTCATATATTGAATATCTTTCACAGGTAGTTTGACATTAACTGATTCACACGCAGCAGTTTGTATTGCAAACATGCTGCTTATTTTGTAAATGAGGAACTGGCATCTCCTTGCAAGGAACACCCCGGAACAATTAATTTGTGTTTTTATGAGCTTTCCTTATTTGCTACCTTGCAGCTCACCAGTGTGACTGCACCTGGTAAATACCTTTCTCTATGTACAATACAGAGATAATGGATATACGAGCTCCACTGTCAGTAGGTGATCAACAGCCCTGGGTTTAAGCAACTCTAACGTGAGGCTCCTCTTCTGTCTCCTGGCCCAGGCTGGTGTATGTCACCGAAGGCTCCATCTGGCTGGTGGCTGGCAGGTCTACAACAGGTCCCGAAGGGTTTCGAAACTGCTTGTACACCCGAGGATCCTGGGCTACGTAGGTGGACGTGGAGGAGTAGAGCATCAGCCCAACAAGGATAGTGAAGAATGACAACAAGTAAAGTCCTGAAAACTGAGCAGAAATAACAGTAGAGTCATTAGACACAGCACCTATTACCCATAGCTCATGAAGACCCACAGGCAGCAGTAGGCACAGACCCTTGTTTTGGCATGCACTGCACAGAACAAGCTCCCTATCACCTGGAGGTTGAGTTTTTCTGGGAATGACTCTTTGAAAGTAGATTTACTCCCATCAATTCCCCTGTCCTCCATAACCAAGAGCTAACCGTGCCTTCCCCTGGGCCAAGCATGTTAAGTATTGACCAGATGGGACTTGGGAAAGCAGCGGTGCGATCACAGATCCAAAGCTGATTTTGTCGTGCTTTTAGACAAGCTGACTACTTCTCTGAGTTTAAGTTTCTCTAGCTCCAGTGTGAAGTACCATCATCTACAGTTGCCCGACAGGCAGTGGACAAATCTGAAGTTAATTACAGCTAAACCACATGTCTGTGAAACATAACAGGCTGTTTTCAATATAAAAATACCATTACATAATAATTTCAAAAAGAATTTAGAACATTTTATATATATATATATATATACACTTTAAAATATATTTTAATAAAGGCACTTAAAAACTACCCTGTCTTCAGCTTCACTTGCTTGTGAACAGAAAGCAGGTGCTAGGAGATCTAATGTGAATTTGGACAGGATGAACTTCAGCTGTGAAATGTGCTCTAGGCTGACATCATGAGGTTTAAAGGTACATATGGACAGCAGTTAACTGAAAGCTCAAGTACACATATTTTGTCACACAGCTTCACTAGACCAGAGGTCAGCTTGAACTTTTAGACATATACAGACTTGTGTCTGGACTAAAAATACAACACAAAGAACCTTTCTGGCAACCTGTTAGCCCTTGCAGATAAAGCTTAAGGCAAACACAGGGTTTCAAAGGCACAAACCATTGGGTACTAGCTTTAGATACCGGGTTCTGGCTACAGGGGACACAAAAATGGCTTTAAGCCCATATGACTTATTCCTGATCCTAGACTACAAGTTAATTCTTCATGCATGCTGTATGTGAGAAACCATGAAGGACAAATTGCAGAGCCACCTCGTTTGGGATATAAATTATTTGTATTCAGTGGAACTTCCAGAAGTGCCTGTATTCTGCAGCTGTCAGGAATCTGTACCTGAACACCATCAACTACCTGCAACCTGCCATTAGCTGCTTCATGAGGTACTTCACAATTTTATGCAAAGGCATCTGCAAGTCTGTTTGTTAATCCTGACTGACTCTGCTTTGATGGATGCCCCATTTATTCCCTCTGGATCACCTAAGCACAGCACAAAATGGACAGAATGGACTATATTATCTTGGAAATTTTTAAGCAATTCCACTTTTCATACTGAAAGAAATTATCACTGTGGAGAAAACAAATTTTACTTGAGTTAAATTTGTAGCTGTGTTAATTTGTTACCATTTGTTACTAAACCTACAAAACCTCCATCCAACTTCCTGCCTGAGGAAGCATTTGGCCTTTTTACAGAATCCTCAGTATCTCTGAAACCTTTGGACATATAACCTATGGTGATACATCTGTGCCTGTGTTTCCCACATCCAGTATGCATGTTTAACAGGGAAAATACCATAATGGGGAAAGTTTTTAAAGCACATCTGAAGGATTAGAGGGTAGGAAGAGTTTTGCTTTTCATCACCTTGTAATTGTTTTTTCCCATGTTATCTCACCAGGTCCTCAGGTGTCACCTGGCAGCACAATTTGACAAAGCCACCCAGCTGTCCCACCAGTCACAGTGCCGAGCCTCACCCTGTGTCTGCTGCAGGATTCCTTCCGTGTGGCACAGCTCTGACAGGACTGTTTAAGCTTAGATCTCCCCCACGTGGCAATCAAACACAAGTCAATAATTTCAAAGCAGCTTCTGGTTGATTTTCCCCCTGTCATTTTAATTTTGTTCCCAGCGCTTTCTTGCCCACTTTCACTTTGCATTTGAACTTGAGTATCACTTGGCAGCGGTGAAGTTGACTAAGCTGAAGAAAATCTCAGGAGCCAAATGCATCTTGTTTCCCATCCCTAGTTTCCCACTGTCCTTCATTGCCACCTTATGCTTGAATTTCTCACCCCAGCCAGCCAGTTGGCTTGCTCCACTGCATAGCCAGAGTGCCAGCCAGATTTGTGATTGCCTTGTGTCCTGCTGTGAGGAATCTGTGGGGCTTCCAGCAGCTAAATGCGCTCTTTTTCGTGCTCTAGGAGCTGCCCAGACAAAATCAATTCATTTTTGCTTTAGTTCATGGCTCCAGCTCTACCATATTCCCCTCCTCCTGGCCATACCTCTCATTCCTCTCTCAGGGGCTTCCTGCCAGTGGGTTCTTTTGACTGATAATATTCTTTCCATGGTAGTGTCCTCCCTCACGGCAGTTCTCCAGCCTGGGAGAAAGGGTTTGGGCACAGCTTGGGGAAATCTAAACAAAGGTCTGTGAATCATTTGTCTTTGGTATCTGTGTGCAGCTAGTGCAAAGAGACCTGGACACCGACAGCCCTATGACCATTCCTCCCTTTTTGCCTTCCTTAGAAACAAGGTTCAGGCTGAATTCATTTGTGCAGCAGCTCTCTGCAGCACTGAAGTAGAAGGGTGGTTAGTGAGGTTAATAGAGGAATATATACTGCAGTATAAGACAAATCTCTGTTTTTTGTCAATATCCTGTCAGACTGATCCAAACCTCTTTGAAATCAATGGGTATTTTTCTCCTATTTAAACAGCAGTGAATCTAGCAGTGTGATGGGAGGATGCAAACTTAGTTACCCAAATACAAAATCTGTTGTTCACTGTGCTGTGCTACTCAGACTCTAACTGAAATCTGCAATTTTTGGAAGATCATATTTCCAGGCACATCCTACTGCTATATCTACATGTAGGTTTTGGAGGTTTTTTAATCTTGATCTGCAAAACTCATCTACTAAGATTCACTATTAATAGAAAAACAAACACATTCAAAACCAGCAGAAAGAGCTATTCCTAAGAAATGAAGTGAGGGAAGATCACTTTTCCTTGCTACTATCTACACAACTGCAGAACCAAACTGTAGGTTCTTGGGAAGTGTGTAAATCCTCTCTCTGCCTAAAAAGCTACTTGAGAATGATATTGTGCTTCATTTTACTGAATTATCTCTTTCTACAGAAACATACCTCCTCTAAGAAAAAATAATTTTAAAATATCCATATTTGCATGCCTCTCCAAATCCTTCTTCCCTCCATGCTAAGCAGGATAACTGTAAGTTGTTCAAGGTGTAACAGGACCAGAAACTCTTTAGCTCAGGTTAGCTTATAAGTGTCATACACCCTAAACAACCTAAAAATCAACTCATGTTTCTATATCATTATATAGTTTTACTATGGATTTTCTATCTATTTTTTATCTATGTATATAAACATACATATGTATATAAACTTGCTTGTCCATGAAGCTTATTGAGAGACCACATGACTTTGTGATTAGGTCAAGGACCTAACTCTCTTGAGTCCCTGGGTTTGATCTTCAACCTCTGAATTTCTTTCGTGAATTACCGTGATTTTAGATGATCTTCAGTTTCTTACCCATCTAAAAGAGATAGTTACACTTGGTTACTTAATAAAGATGAGTTTACAGAATAAAAATTGGAAATAGGGTTATCACCCTCTGAGGAGAAGGCAGAAATCTCCTTTGCAGGGAAAGTGCCTTACTTAGAACAACATTTCAGATTTCATCACTGACATGAAAAGCATGTCAAAATTTTTTGAGCAGTCAAATCAAACAGTTAAATCAGCCCTACAGATCTCACTATGTTTGCTCTGCTCTGACATCTGGGTGTCTATAAATGCTTCCCTAATCAATAGTATTCAACATAGATCATACAATGATATTCACAAATGTTAAAAAATTAGGAAAACACAAATATGTCTTCTCTAGATATCATTTAGTACCTGTGGTGAAAACAGCTTATGCTAAACTACCATTAACTTTCAGCATGTAAAAGTCACATCTTTGGTGCCTGTCAATTTGCAGATAAACACCCAAAGCAAAACCTAGACAAACATAACAAGATAACATGCTTAACAAGACTTGCTCAGTCTGTCAAAACAAGCGCTGATTCTGGGTGAGTGGATGTTCCTGGTCTTTATATGAGTTGCTCATTAGGAGCCCAGTGCCTGAATGGATTCTCCCAGTCAGGCTCAGCAGATGAGTTTATGGCATCCGATGGCTTGGCTGAAGGAATAGGGACCTCACTCCTCACTCCAGTATGGGCAACTGCAAAGCCCCACCAGGAAAGCCACTGCAGCAGAAGGTGCAGCTGAGCACAGCAAATATACACTGCAATCACTCTGACTTTCTGTTACCCATGCACAAAGACTTTGACATTAAAAAGAGCCCAAATATATCTGCAGTGCTACATAAAAGTGTAGATGAAGTTTACAGTACAAAATTTAGCTTAAATATACAGTATTTTTGTTGCAAGTGAATCAAAATTATGAGTAAGTCAAGCATCACAAGATTTCTAAAATAAAGAAGATGAGCATAAAGGCACCTGAAAATTTAGGATTTTTAAAAATCCAGAATGAACTATTAAACTTTTCAAAATTTACTCCCTATCAGTTTTTATCCTCTACTTTTTACTGTCTGCCCATGTGAAATTTGTCTTTCATATATCCTAAATCACGATGGGTAAAACACTTCTACTATTTCCTCTTGAGACTCTTATGCTTAAAGTAATCCACTTTGGAAAGGTGGGAGCAAAGGAGACCTCTTGATGGGGAAACAAGATTTTGTTGTCTTGAACAGTGATTGAACAGTAAGAGCTGAAGAAAAGAATAGAAAGAAAAGCTGTTTAGAAGGTCTGGAGAGAGAGTCATCCTTCAGTACACAGGTCGTGAATTTAGAAGGGAAAGCCCAAAGAAAGGGCAGGGAAGAATCACAGCTAGGAAAGGCTGTGCTGACTACTGACTCCTGCTGAAGGAATCTGCAGGCAAGTAGTTCTGACTGTCACAGATGTCCGTGTCCATGTTATCACTGACACCAGGGCAAAACAGGACCCAAAGTGACAAAATGAGACAGATGTGAGTCTGCAGAAAAGCACACACAGACAAAGAAACTCAACGATTTGCTAATTTTGGGTTTTCGCTCAGCCATCACGATAATGATCATGAACATTATTACAATGGTTATGAGAATGCAAATTCTGTTTTACTCAGTCCATTGAACTGGAAATAGTTGCAAGAGCAGAGTATTTGAGCTGCAGCACTCCATTTGTATTTCAAAACAGCAGCCACAGACTGAATCTCTTGGTAGGTAGTATGAACCCCAGCTCCTAGCCTATGGCAACCCAATTGAGCTTTTTATGTCTTTAAAAGGTTTTGGGTTTTTTTCTTTTCTTTTGTTGCAGTACTAACTGAAAATATATAATTGTCACGTTTCACACATGCAGTGATAAAGTATGATATGGAATAACTACCTTTTTCTCTACCTCATCTGACAATTCTCCACATTTTGGCATAAATGAATAAAGAAATCAGGTCCATTTGCTCAAGTTTTAAATCGCAGAGAAAAGTGACCTCCTCAGAATCACACTGATGAAGATGGGGAAAAATGTAAGTATCAGGTAGAATTCATCTAGTCTCATATTTCTGCTGATGCCATCCATGCTTTCCAGACAGACAGTTCCCACAACCTTCTCCTTCCCATCAGTGGATCTGTGCACTGCAGTGAACTCTGTTTTCCAGACTAATTCGGTTTGTATCATACGCTGCACAGCCCATCAAAGCTAAGGCCAATAGGTGTTCTTTCACTGACTTATGGCTTTTTCCCCTGGGTAATTTCACACATGAATACCTGAGCAGGCTGAGTGAAGGGAGTTAAAACCAAATTTCTCTCATTATCTTTTATATAGCAAACAGACATTTCCACTCTGTTTGATAAATTGATCGAGAGGCTGAGCTTCTTTTCACAATTTTCCATTTTTGCCTCCAATATAGCAAATGAAGCTCACCGTGACCAAGTGCAGAAGTAGCGCTGTGGGATGCACACATGCTCCAGCCAGCAGCAGTACCAGAAGGCTGAGGGCTCTGAGAGCTAGGAATTCACACAGTGCTTTCACTCCTGTAGCTGGATACTGCAGCCATATTACTTTATTAATAGTAACAGGAGCCAGCGTCCTCGTCACAGCTCATAGCACTCTCTGGTGGCTCTGTTGGAGCACACCCATGAGGATCTGACTGACTCTGTCCTAGATCAGCACTGTGACTCAAACTACTGCTGCCTAGTTTTGTCCTAGGAAGAAGAGATTTCTTTGGGATTCAGGGCTTGATCTGCTCATCACCTGAAATTGAACCCCCAATAATGAAATGCTGTGTTTTGTAACCCCAAATGGCACCACACACCAGAAGGGCTGCTGTGAGTTTTCCAGACGGCATTGAAACAGAGTAAACTAATCCACCCCAACCTTTATACGCCCTGCCAGATCCCTCAGATTTTTAAGAGATCTCCAAAGGGACCCAAATCACTGAGATATGGTTTAGCATGCCTTCCCTGCTCACCAGCTGCAGAAGATGGAATGCCTGAGCAGAAATGTTGGTTCTCTTGCTCAGAAGGGCAGCAAGGGGCACTGGACAGCTTCAGTAATGATGATAACTTCTGGACAAGAAGTCTGTCCACTACCAGCAGGATTGCATTATCTTCATGCTTTAATGACTTCCAGCTATTTCTTAGGTAAACCATGAGGATAAAGTCTTAAGTGATGACTTAAAGTCCTGTCTTGCCCTCTGAACACAGCTGGTATGCAAAGTGAAGTGTGTAGCCAGTTCTTCCACATCTTTGATTGTTACTGAATGAAGGAGGTTTGTCTCAACACATCCACTCATGCCAGCCAGAACCCAAAGCAAGAAGCATCTGGCTTGCCTGAACAATGGTGAAAACCTGACCTCATTGCCATTTGGTGAAAAGAAGCCAAAGGAAGTTTCTCCTGTCATTACATGCATGGCAGAAAGGCCACACTTCTCAATTCCTGATTCCTGCTTGCACCCTCAATATGATCTAACTCAGACGAAATGCTGTCCATTACTGTGGCTATGCTGAATTGCAAATGTTGCATATGAACCATGATGAGAAGGAATCAGATGACATATTTTCTGTATTTTTTAGTTTATCTTGTTCTACTGCCTGCATGTTTTACTCCATGTAAAACATATTGATCCATGCTTTCTGTCACACAGAAAGCACCCTCTTTTTCAATTCGTGCATGGTATTTGCTGGTGGGCACAGTTTCATTTGGTAAAACAGTGGTCAGTGGGAAACTCCTGAGTTTTCTTACCTCTAAGATGCTGAGGTTATCTACAGGGATAATAGGGAGAAAAATGCAGAGGGTTTACTGGAAAACTCTCACCACAAATTCTGTTAAAATTTAGGAAAATTAATAGATTTCCTGGAAATCACTAGTGGAATGAAAAAAACTTATGGACAAAACTGATAGCATTTTGGGAAAAATCTCTGAGGCTGGCATAGGCAGCTGTAAGGCAAATACAGATTTTGCACAAAGCTGCACGATTTCATGCCTCTCAAATGGTATCATTAGAAAAAATTAATAATAGCCTGTCCTTTCTAAATACATGCCTGCTAGGGGAAAATGTTTGTGTGAAATGGCTTATCTTCCTGAGTGCTGGGAGAGATGGGAATGCTGCTTTCTCTTCTGTTTCCCTTTGTTGCCTCTGACATCAGATGTGCAGAAAAAACGAGCCTGTGCTCAGTACCCCTGCGGTAGCAGCAGTCTGTCTAATTAAAAAGTGCAAGGTAGAATGAATCCTGCAATCTGTTTTAATCTTATCTATGTAGGAAAGACATTTTTATGTGAAGTTAAAACACTTGTATTACATTGCTCTAATTTCCTCTGAGCATCCTTACTGTGGCATAAGGGGGCTTCATTTCTGGTTATTTTATATCAATCACTTGGCGAGACAGTGGTAAAGGATCTATCCTTTTAGGTGTTCTTAATATGAAAAGGAGGAGCACAACAGAAAAGCTTATTAAATCAATTTCCCCTCTCCACTTTTACCTTTCAATGTTCTTTGTTGCTTTGCTCTATCAGCTGCCAGTTGCCATGTGTCTTTTTGGGTTTGTGTGCAAGTATTTAATATAGCAGCAGCTGCCTGCTGTAATTGATTCTCTATTACTGTATATGAGGCTAATCGTGCTCAGTGTGCTCAAAACCAAGGTAACAATAATTGATCCATCTTGGATCCTTCGCTTATATTTTTCTGCTGAATCTAGCAATGTATTTCTGCAGAAATTCCTCCCTGAATGGTGTTCTTTTCTCTCAGCCATACAAATGGGGAGGCCTCCTACCCTGAGAAACAAGGACTGTGCAGCTGCAGTAGTCCTTACCATGAGTGACCATGCCAGCTGCCTGGAGGGAGTGTGACATGGCTGTTCCATGTCAGGGTTCTCTGTAGTGTGACACATTTGCTGCTGGCAATGAGAGGCCAAACTTCAGGTGCTCCAAGAGCTCTTAAGTGAGTCAACTCCCAAGGCAGGCACATGAGGGAATCAGAATGGAGAGCATGTCCTAAGATGTCGAATCCAAACCCCCATTACTGCTTACAATCAGATCACATATTCCATCTGGCAAATCCTTCTCATGCAAGCATTATTAGGGCTTTTTTTTCACTCCCTCTAACCTGTTAGAAGTTGTGCTGGAATCTCCCTGCTACAATAATAAATAAAACCCCCTGTTTTCTATACATTCTCAGTTTCCACCCATATGTTCTTGTACCATTAGCTCAAATAATTCTCATTTTCTCCCTGTGAATTTATGGATTAATTCATATATGTTAAGGTCCTATAGTCCCTCCCAACCAAGTCTATATATTATGTTATATAAAAAACCCAATTTTTTAGGGATCTGCATATTCAGTACATTGTTACTGCTAACAATGATTACTCCGTCAAGGCTTTGGAGCAGATAAGAGAAAAAGGTCTGTTGGGCGCTCTTGAGCTGACAGAAAAAAGAATCTGTAGCTACAGCTAGCAAAGTGCTGTCCCTGAGATGGTAAGTTATCCTGTCCCATGGCATTAGCACTTCTCCATCAATAGCAGGAATACCTAGACAGACTCGTTTGGAAACAGCTTTGTCACAACCGTGCTCAAATTCTTCCCATCTGTTGCCACAGACACTGCCTCACACTCTGTGCTTCACAGCATTTCTCAATGTCAGCCAGTTCTAGTTGCCTGATTATTTTAATTCTTCTTCCTACCGAGGGTGCCAAATCTATTACTACAGTCACTGCACACGACTGGTCTTCAGACCAACTCTTTGGGGCCTCCATCACCAAGTTCCTTCCTGCAACTATTTCTATCTCAGCACATTGCCTTGTCTTTTATCCTCATTAGCCACTTTCTCACCTGGTTTCCAATCTTTACACTGCTAATCCCATTCTTTAACTTAACTGATAATGTTCTATGTGGCACTGTTCAAAAGCCTGACACATTAGATCTACCATTTGACTTCTCTCTACAAAAATCTGTTAAATTATCACACAGACATTAGGTTTAGACTGGATTATCTATCTTTCGTGAACCAGCTTGCATATTATCCAATTTTCTATTTATCTCCATATCCCTAATTATGTCTGCTTCCAATTTTAGTTTATTGTCTACTGCATATCAAATTATTCCAACTGTCTATTTTCACAAGCTTTGAAGTATTCAGATTATTGGATTCTGTTTCTACTTCTGACATAGTAATCTCCATTTCTATTAAACATGGTGCATTGTCTTCATGTTTAACTCTCATCCTTAGTGACTATGACAGAAGGTCCCAATTTTGTTTTGTTGCCAAGCAAAAGGTTGTTTAATTTTAGCTTTCACTGTCTTTGCATATCAAAACTTCCTTCTCTTCATATACAAGAAGGACTTTTTGCTGATTTTTTCACTTTTTTCTTCATTACCAAGCTTAGTTTACCTTTTACAGTAATTAGACTTCACTCCTTTTTTACCTGCACAGTATTAGTTTTCTTTTGTGATTCCTTGCTTTCTGTTTATTTCTAACTATTTTTTTAACTGATGGTTTGTCCAGTTGCATCTGGAGTTCTCCCCTACAAGTTGTCCTCTTCTCCTTAAGATATAAAATTCAGATTACTTTGAGTTAAAGCTATTAGAAATCTCCTTCAGACTTATGAGCCTTTTTAGCACTCTTCCTTACTAAACTTAACTCATGTAGGTGGTGGGAATAATTCCAGAAGTTTAGTTCAGCTAATGGAATTGCTTGTCAGCAGTGCTGATGACAAGCATCTATCCCGTATCATGGGTTTGAAAGCTTCCAGTTTAGTGGGAAGGGGGAGTTTAGACAAAAAGAAGATACTTTTTGGAGATGTTCTAGAAGTTAATAAAATACTGCACCACTTAGATTGAAAGCATTTAAAAGCGATGTCTCCTAGCCGATGTTTAGTTTGCATGTCTTCATTCCTCCATTTTGGTAGGAAACAGAAGCTGATGTGGATGCTTTAACCCTGTATGTCTGTGACAGTCACTGATTTGGCTGGTAGGAGGCACAGCTGGAATAAGCACTTCAATCCAGTCATATAACAGAACAGATTTTACATAGATTCCTTCCCGAAAGCTTATAGAACACGACATAATTTGTAGGCCAGACATAATTCTTTGCATAATTCTTTTTAAATATTCTACCTGATTTTCTGGTAACTTCTTGAAATAAAGATGTACTCAGCTCCATAACAAATCTCCAAATTTATAATTAAATTATTGCATTTAACCCTTAGCACAGCATTTTCTTTCAAAGATGATTCTGTCTACATCTCTGAGGACCTTCTAGTCTTTGTTTCTGTATGCAAAGGTGAAAATAGCATCCAATTCAAAGAATCATAATTTGAAAATCTTGTAGATTTTCAGTAACTGAATCCTGTTTAAGCTTTTGAATGCAACTGTTGCCTTGCCAATTAATGACTTTTTTTTTTTTTTTTTTTTTTTTTTTTTTACCATCTCCTCTGTGTTGCAAATTATTGCTGAGGTATGTAACTCAACACATTCATTGTACTCCCTTGTCTTCAAAAGTATGCTTTGTCTTGGGAAATGCTGAGGTTCTCATTTAAGTTTTTTTTTTCCTTCACAAGTAATTACGAAACTTAGCTTCTTGGTCTTCATTTCCATACTCATTGAGCATCATTTAGAAAAAGTATAAATTGTCAGTAAGATCCAGCTCTTTAGATAGGATGAATTTATTATTTTTTTCCTGTATGAACTTTTTCTTGTGATAAAGAAAAAGGTAGTTATTTGCTACAATATTTTTTACTTTCTGCAGTTTGCAGTCCACTTACTGGTTCTTTGACATTATGCATTTTTATTGCTCTGATCCCCCAGATTTCCTTTTTCAGCCCATACTCTCCAGCACCTTTAAAATCAATATGGTTTTGTTGAAGATTTATCATTCAGGAGTTAATTCCAATAACAGGAAGATTTCCTCTAACATGTTTGAACTCTTATACTAAGGCATTCCAAGCTATTTACTTCCTTCAGAGTGTAAGAATTACACTTTGCAATGTACTCTGTGTTATACTTAACAGATCTGTGAAAAACATTTTCCATATATTGGAGCACAAAGCTAATTCACACAAGGTGATGTGAGATGACTATTCCTTGTTTCCAAGTGCTCAAAGCCCATTGTTACAACACTTGGCTTTCTGTAAACCTTCAAGATAATAATATAAAATTAAAAACTCCAAATGAAAATGATTGACAGATGAAGACCATATGCTAAGCATAAGGATCCCCCTGCATATTCCAATATGACGCTAATAACATATTCCAATATGACTTCTAATTTCTTCCCTATTTCCATAGATTTTACATTTTAACACTTGAGGTAGGCAGGAAGGTGTTACACTGAGACATGGAAAGATGTGATTCAAAAGTTACACACAATGAAAAGGGGATGGTGGTGGTGTTTCCTTTGACGTATCCTAAGATCAAGATGTTTTCACTCAGCATTTCTGTTTTGATAACGAAGCACTTCCAACAAAAATGCATTTTCCTAGAAAACTTCAAATCAGTTCTGTTGTGTGCTTTTAACATGAGACCAAAGGAAAAAAATCCCAAGCTAAAAGCACTGAAAACAAGCTAAAAAACTTGGCATTTATGATGAGTTAGTGTCTGAAAAAATACATTTGAAATCGAAGCTTTTATCATAACTTCTGCAATACGAATGGCACATCATTTACACTCTTCTTGACAGCTCCCAAAGAGTGAGTATCCATGTTCCATGCTTTG
Organism: Acanthiza pusilla; assembly: GCA_036630365.1. Taxonomy (NCBI): domain Eukaryota; kingdom Metazoa; phylum Chordata; class Aves; order Passeriformes; family Acanthizidae; genus Acanthiza; species Acanthiza pusilla. The sequence continues at coordinate 30,669,106 of JAXCHO010000023.1, forward strand.
CAACTAATGAATCTATTGCAAGATAGCACTGTGAAAGGAAGACATCCTTTTAAAAATGCAGTATTTTGAAAAAGCTGCCATATCTGTGCTGTGTTTTTAAAAATCTGTCAGGCTATGCAACATCTTGGTGGGAGGCATTTCTTTTCCAGCTCCTGCTCTTTTCTGCCACTTTACTTTGTAGCTTTTTTATTGTATGCCATCCTGCACCATCACAAAAAGGATGAGTGGATGGGGCCCTTTCTGTCACAGGAATTCAAGTGACACCAAAGACACACCTAACTCCTTCCTACCTCAAGGGAGCTCTTTAAATATAGACACCTCTTTTCTAATTGACTATAATTTGGAGGAGGAAATTCAAATAGCTAATTAATGAAATCAATAAATTTAAAGAAATGTGACAAAGACAATTTTAAGATGCAGCTTAGATGAAAGGCATGTAGACAGTACAGCTTCATGGGAGCAGAGCTGTTGAGAGGGTGTCCCACTGGAAGAAATTTAGTACTTTGGAAAAGGAAAGGAAGCATGAATGTAGGTTTTTGCACTTACCAATGACATAAAGAATTAACTAGTAATATGACTTATTATTATCAAAGGCTTAGAAGTATTCACAAGGATAAAAGCTCTGTGTGATTAAATTCCTTTCAAACAGAAAGTTTATGGATCAAGCAGCTTGCATGCCCAATTTCATCAGGTAAATACCTTAAACTATATGACTGAAGAAGTAATAGTGTAAAAAAATTGTTTTTTAACCTTCCCTGCCTGCTCTACTAGAAATAATGATGCACCACTGACAGCACCACTGACAACACCACTGTCAAAGTTTAAAATAGGTAGGTGTCAGTACCCTAACAAGTGCAAGCAAAGAATAGGAACTTAATAACTTCAGCTTATACTTTCAGGGAAGTTTAAAAAGAAAGGTGAGAGCATAAACTGAAGTATTTCCTCAGTTAGGTCAGAGGTTCGGGAAAAGTCTCTGAGATGTTTATGGATGTCTGCCAAATAAAAATCCAAGTAATAAACAAACAATGCTCCCCCAAACCAAACCAATTTTATTTAACTCCTATCAAATCACAGACTTTGTACCCATCCTGCTCCAACAAAACCCAGGACTGTCTGAAGTACATAGAGTCACAATGGGTTTCATCTCTATAGTCATGAAACTGAATTTTTTAAAAGATATTCCTTGAGTGGCAGGCTTTCCTTATTTAGTAAAATGAACTGAAGTGCACTGAAGACAGCAGAAAAACTCGCATTGGTTTCAGCATACGTTTCCAGCAAGGGCCAAATTTTCACAACAGTAAGGACTATGTAAATCTCAGTTTTTATGCATTGTACATGATCTGTACTGGAAAAAAAGATCCTGGAATCTTCCTCCCCCAACCTGCACCCTCTCTTTTCCATTCAGTTAAATCCCAGTCTCCTTCATGGCTTGTTTCTTGATGCAATGGGAAGGCTGTCATCTGCTCCCTTCCATTGGAGGGATGCTGTTAGAATTTTGAAAAGTAATTTTTAGAAGCATCAGTGAGCATCAGCAAATGAGATTTCAACTAGCATAATTTCAGATTTCTGGTCCTGAAAGGTTTAGAGTATCATGTTTATCTGTGTATCCAAGTCCTTTATCACAGACACTCTCTGACATTCTAAATCAAGATACATGACTTCCCTGATTTATTACAAAATACATGCATTTTCTTCATTTGGGAATTGCTATTATATCCTGAAATTCTAAATTTTTATAGCTACATCTTGGATAAAGAAATGAATGAATTTGCCAAGGCATAATATAATTGATTGTGCTTGGCTTGCTCGGTAATGATATAATATAGTGTGACTCAACCTGCTGGTCCAGAACACAATCAGTATTCATGCTCTAGCTGCTGGAAAATATAAAATAAACTGCTTAGATTATTTAGTGAGAACCCAATTTACTTAAAATGACGAAAGACAACACAGAGCTTGCAAAGGAAAAGTAATAAGTCTAAAAGTTCACATAAAAAAAAGAGCTAAGGTTGAGACTAAAATGTAAAAAAGAATACTCTTAAGAAAAAAATAAATGTCCTCATATTTATACAAAAGTTCTAACCCTGTACACCTGGAGAGGTGGCCCTGAATTTTTTAGTACCACTGGTGTCCATGTATCTGTAACAAAGAACAACTATCTCAGTCTCTGACAGGGCAAGGATGGTCCTTTTACTTGTGCTTAAGAAGAAGGTAAAATGAGAACAGACAGCTAGGAAAGTTTTGAATGTAAAAATTGTATAAAACATATCAATATGGTGAGAATTAAAAAAAAAAAAAGTATTGAAGATGTGGTGTTGTATACGTAAGTGCTACAGCAGTGGTGTATATTCAGCTGCCAAAGAGGCCAGACACATTTCCCCATCCACTGGAATATTTGGAATCAATTATTGATTACAAAATAACTAAAAATACAGCTTTTGTTTGGGGGATGCAGGTAATTTTAAGAAGGATTCATTACAATCTAGTAATCTATCTCCAGGTGACAGCTATATATCATTACATTTTAATACAATAAAATCTTGAACAACTAACATCTTGAATTACACGTAAATCACCAGAGTTGTGTCAAGTTAACATGCTGAACTTCTAGCTTCCACGGGCCTGGGAAGCATTCTGTGTGCTTTGAAGATGTCTGCATGTGGGGAAAGACTAGAGATGCACTCATGTCCTGCATGTAATGATGCTGCAAGGCTGTATTATACAAAAATGAAATGCTAAGGAATCAAAACACTTCAAAGGCAATCTTCTCCTCAGTTTGGTTTCAAAAGCTCTAAAGCCCAGTTAAACTCATTTCCTGCATTTTCCATGGATTTTCATAGATTTACTGCTATAGGTGCAATAAACCTGTCTGGTGATAAAAGTAGCAGCACAGGGAAAAATCAAAACTACTTCTTGAAAGCCTCATGAAATGATATTCTGCAAGGGACACAAAACCACTCAGTTGATCCTACTTCAGTATAAAAGCATTTGCTTCCCAGTGAAGTGGGACTGTGGCCATTGGCCAGTGCAACAAAAGCAGAAGGAGCTGCAGGAGATGTACAGCTAGGCTAGGAATGGAACAGCTCTTTAAAAGCTAGGGAACAGGCAAGTGTACTCAGTCCTAGGAGGGGAATTAATTCAGATCACTTAATGCTAACATATTAAACTTCGTTACTGAGTGCAAGTCACACATTTCACAGCTCTGCTTCTTCAGATAAAATGCTACCTGATAGCAAACCAGAAAGACAAGGAGGAGGTCATATGACTAAGGATAAAAACATGGTAGCTAAAGAAGAAATCAAATAACTAAGTGGACTTTTAAATCTAAATGAGCTTTGCATATAACCTCTCTCTTCAAATTTCATCTGCAATGTAAGTTTGAAGGGTGTGAAAGGAGACACTGACAGCTTGAGAAGTTGATGCTACATTTCAAGCAAAGGTCCTTTCAAAAAGTCCTGACAAAGGTCTTCTCCTTATCAACACTTCAGCTAGGGAGAACAAAGGAGAGACATGTGAGCTGTATGGATTGCAGGATAAGTACAAATCACAAAGACAATGTAGAGATGAAAAATGTCAAGGCAGGCTTGCTCTCTGTGTTTCCAAGAGAAACAGAGAGAAAAGCATTGTTGGAGGGACCAGGACCTCGAGCTGAAGGGCTGTGAAATCCCAGATGAGATGCAGAGAAGAGCTTGCTCTGATTAGTGAGCTAGGAGACAATAGAGAGACAATATGATTCCTCCCTACTCCATGTACCAATGGAGTAAAATGCCATGGAGATGAGCATTCTTCCTGCTAATGGATACTCTTGGCAGAAAGATGAATGCACCAAAAGCAGGCACCAGTTATTTTATGCTGGAAATAAGGAGGTTTGTAACTGTTGGAAAAGTTCTGAAAGTCTTCCAAGGACAGCAGTGGAGGTAAAAAACCTGAATAGGTTTAAGTAACAGTCTGATAAGAGTTTATGAGGGTGACAGCATGATACACACATTAGCCGTAAGAGAACGAAATTTTCAGTTTTCTAATAAGATAAGCAAGAGACAGAGGGGACCACCAGTTTATCAGGACACATATTGAGATGGGTGCTTTCAGCCAGAAAACTTTTCAGTTCTGAGCCTTCTACTCTTGAGCACTTTTTCAATACAGGTCATAAAGGGAGACCAAGATGCCACTATGGATGAGAGCTGACATGCACTTACTGTAGAAACATGGGGGTCAGTAAAGCTAAAGCTTCTGCCTTCCTGGCTCTGGCTAATGTATCCAACAATTAGACACGGGGAAGAAATTAAACCTTTTATGCACCTTTTGCTTTCCAAGTGCCTGAACTTTAAAGTTTATGTTTGCACAGTTGCCTTTTTTGTTAGGTTTGAGCAATGCTGAGCATTGTCTAACCTCTGCTGCCTTTGAGACTTTCCCTCTATCAGAGTGATTTTGCTAGTACACCACCACCACTGTTTTCAGAATTACATTTGTCTTTTACTATGTAATTTAGTAACTTTTCTTAGAAACAGTGGACTACCACCACTAAATATATTTGTCTGTGGGAATCAAATAATGTTATTAGCAGGAGATAACAGTTTCAGCTAATAATTAATGTCAAACACTTTGGGTTTGAAACGTGAGACAGAAAGAAGGAGAAAGGATAACACCATGAGATAGAGCTGCAAAGCAGCAGACAACCCCTACGTTGTGTTTTCAGTCAAATTTTATTTTCTGTTCTTGCTTTTCTTCTGCTTGCAAAATTCTCAAAGCCACAAAACCAAAATAAAAGACAATACTGATGAACAATTTTGTGTTGGACTCTGAAGCTTTGAACTTTCACTGTCTCATTCAGATTCATTCAGGTACTATTACTATCACAAAATGTGATTTGAAGTTATTAGACACTCAGAATTTTAAGCTTTCTTTTGCCTAACACTTCTAACACAATTTTAGCTATCAAGAAACTTGCCTCCTATAATAAATGATGGTACAAAGCAATCACTTTCAGCACCAATGTTACTTTCATAGATTGGACACTATGGAGGGATAATTGTGAACAATGAAGTGCCATTCCTTGTAACTGCAGGGCAAATGTGGTCCCCTACAACATGGTGTTTTAAATATTAGGGGACCTGGGAGGTCAAAGTTTAACTTCAACACGAATCTGCTGCACATTTTGGCATTTACAATAAGAGGCAAGCCACTGGTTTGGCCAAGAGAAAGGTGTAATTTATGTATGTAGTTATACATTCAGAACCAGTATGAATGAAACGACCTTGCTCCCAGGCAAAAAAAAAAAAAAATCTGTGGGAATTTTGGGAGAGTCCTTCCCTTCAGGCTGCCACCTTATGTCTGTTCACAGCAGTTGAAAGTTACCTTTGATAAGTAAGATGGAATTAATGATACAGTGGCTGATGAATAGGTACTCAAATCTTAAAACTTGTAACGAAAAAACCAAATGAGCTCTCTTCAAAACCGGGAAATCATAAAATAAAATTGCTTTTAGTGTAGGAAGCCTGAAGTAAAAGATCAACTGCACTTTTACTGTTTAGATCTAGCAAAGCTTGGAGGCTTCTTTTGCTTCCTTGTTCTGTATGGATGTTTCTTCAGGCATACAGCTACTACGCAAATCCGTCTTTCATTTCCACATACCTTGTAGTGGAAGAGGAATAATCCACAGAAGAGGCTGTACAGGTCAGCTGTGAGTAGGGAGAGGTTGACGGCAGTAGCACTGGTTTTCTTTATGACCACTGGCATAAAGCTGTAGAGGCCAAACATACAGGCACTGAAGCCAACGTACAGCAAGCCTGCGGGAGAGAAACGAGAAGCAAAGTGATTTCCACAGCCTGAAGAAATGACTTAGGAAAAGAAAGAATAATGCTTTTCCAAAGAAACATTCCAATTGGTAATATACACATATATAGAGAGTGAAAACCGTATCAGCAGTGGACATGAGGTCCTTTGGGGTCTCCATAACAGCAGAGTTGTTTCAAATTGGTGTCTTATACTACTAGTGATTACTTCATGTCTAACACACAGTTGGGCAAAATGATGCATTTAGACATATCAAATCTAGTCTCTTAAGGAGCTGAATGTCCCCAACACCAAAGTGAGCTCAAAAGAGTTGGATGGAGCACACAGTGTTTTCTGGGAATCAACCACAAAATGAATGCAAAATTATTTGCAGAGGAGTTAATGACCAAATGGATTGAGGACAGCACTCAAGTGTCAGAGGCCTTAGTCCCATTTTGTCACCAAAGCTGACAAATCACTTCATAGTTTTGCACCTCTGCTTCTCCACTCCTTTTTGTCTGTCTTCCTTAATAAAACTTGCGTGAACTGAAACTCTTTCCTGCTACATGTTTACAGAGTGCCTCACACAAATTAGATTGTTAGACACTAATATAATAAAAATACATTACAGTAAAAATCTAAATTAATTTAAAATCCTAAATAACTTACTGGGAAAGAATTCATTGCTTCAGTTATTACTTGATAAATCCCAAGGCAAATTAATAAATATGAAGTTAAAAAAGCAGCAAACATTTTACTCATCTGCTCTCATGCAAATGATATTTCTTAGGCTGCCGTATGCCACAGAATTCCCAACTGATATGTGCATGAGCCTAAATTTAGACTCATGCCAGCTATTCAGAACATGTTGTTATTGACTAAAGTTGTAGAAAATCTGATTGCCAAAGTCCTGAAAGGGATTAGAAAGGATAAACAAAAAAAGGCCATATAATGTATATCCACATGTGGATCCACTTAGTTAAAAATTCTTTAGAAAAGCTATCTAAAGGACAAAATCAGCTGTGACAGATTGAGTCCTTTAGATGCATATGAACTGAAGTGTACATTCAACTGAAACAAATGCAGCAGACACAAACTATCAGTGTCCATACATGTTATGGCATGATAAGGAATTTGAGTTTATATTCAGAATATGGACAATCATGGTAAAAACTGATTTTACCCATAGGTAGCAAATTTATAAGGTGTGCATTGTATACTGGTAATAGAATTAAGTTTTAGGCAGCACTTGAAAGCTGCATTATTCAAGCTCTGCAACTCTTCTGTAGCAGGCAAATTATTGCACCATACAGAAAATTGTTTGCATATGAACAATTAAGCCAGCTTTTCTTCCAAGCTTAGGAAGAGCAGGTCAGGCACTAAAGCCATTTTGGATCAGAAGTCAGCAATGTCAAAAAACAGTCTGCAAATCACCAGCTGGTCCACCAAGCCTCTGGTAGTTTGGATTTGATACAGCTTTGCTGGTTAATGCACTCAACTTACAGTATTTTATGGTACTGCCTTGGTGTTCACATTATTTGACAGCCAACTACATGGACTTCACAGGCTGCTTTTCCAAAGGGCATTTCAGTTCCAGTGGAAAATTGCTTAAACTGTAGCTGTCCTAGCAGAGGTGAATATAAAGTGGCATTTCACTTACAGCTTAAAAATACATGTAATATCCACCAACTGGGTGACATTTAGTGGTGACAATAAACAACTGAAATTAACATCATATGATTTTCAGACATTGCTTCTTAGAGGGCCAGTTTTGAGACTAAAAATATGTTTTAAGTCAACGCCTTGAAGCCTCAGCCTCCTCAGGTACCCATGCAGTGCAAATAGCAGCATTGGGAATCGCCGCTAGTGCTGCAGTCCCAGCAGACTCCAGAACTTCTCTGGGCAACCTGCTCTGCTGCCTGCCTGTCCTCAGTGTGAGCATTTTCCCTTTATCCAGTCTGAATCTCTCATTTTAGCTTCTCTCTGTTGTCTCTCATCCTCCTGCCATGCACTTTTTTGAAGACCTTGGCTCTGTCCCTTCAACAACCTCCTTGCAGGTAACCTCTTTCCCACAGGCTGAACGAGCCCCAGTCCCTCAGTACTTCTCCATTCCTCTTTAGACTTGCTGTCTTCACACAGATGGGCAGCATCTGCCCCATGGCACCATTCTAAAATAGCCCAAGTACCACCAACACGACTTGAGAACTTCTGGGCTTGTTACTGAGCATGCTGGCTGAATGTTGCATGGTGCAATGGTGCATGAATGTTGCCTTTGTGTTTTTACTCCAAAAGCAAATGTTTAATTGGCATGAAATGGAATCAGTTATGACTTTTCATACTGTCTTGGAACAAAGACCATTCAGAAATATTCAAACCCCCTGTAACAAAAGGCACCTCCTTGGAGCTTCAAACTGGCTTTTCTCTTAAATAAAACTGATGTGAGTTTATTTGTTACTATTTCATCTATCACTATAAAACATGTCACGGTTTCATATGAAAGCACTCAGTCAAAACTGTATAATCATCCTGCCTTCAGTCAGGTTGTCAGCAAGTATTAATACTTAAACCTTCAAGGATTCAAACAGAGCTACACTCATTCACACTAAGAGTGAAGATGATGATATGTATCAGGGGAATTTCCAAAATTAAAACCAGGAGGGCCACAGCCTGTTTTAAACATGATAGACACAACAGATTGGCTTTAGATCTTTGTATTCAAAAATCGTTGGCATCAGCTGAAAGGTAGTTCATCCGATCTTAAAAGCACAATTATGGCAGATGGCAACAGGCCACCTTGAGTAATTTATTAGCTTGCCTGCTGTGACTTTATCACCACCATTCAGAAGGCTGATGATTTAACTCTGCTGGGCTGCACGTTTGAGTCTGTCGCAGTGGATAACTACTCAGGACAAGGCTGTGAACTCCCTGACACAGATTTGTCAATCACTTCTCGACAAACTTGTATCACTGCCAATGCAATGGGAAGTATAACCAGGTGCAGTGAAAGTCAGGGAAGAACTACAGAACTGTCATCATTTAATCCATGTTCAACTACACCACATTTCCAATTATTGCTCTAACAAAACAAGTGCATATCTATGATGCTTTTGCTAAGATGATCTCAGCCTTATGAAGCATAAGGACTCTTCAGAATTAGTAATCAACTTTCAATGACATTTTATTGGCATTGCAGATGAAGTAAGACCTTATTTTAATAGCACATTGAGTTAGAACAGAAATGTCATGGAAGTATATACGACATTTACATGGATAGTAGATTAATTCACTATGACCACTGCTAGTTCCATCAGTACCAGATTAATTATGTCCCTAAGCTCCTTCTCATGAAGTACAAACAAACACTGGTACAATTTTGCTAATTATCTCAGATTAAAGAAGGCCCATACACTTATGGAGCATTACACACTGTTGAGTGTGTTTCTCCATGGATACTATAAATTCATTTGTCATTTAGTTTTACAGCTCAACCATCAAATTTCCAAGACTTCTAAGTGCAATGTTTTGGGAAAATGTGCTGTATTTATCAAGGTTTATGATGATGAAAGGAAATTGTGAATTAAGTTTAAAGAAACCAACTGTATTCCATAATTTGCATCCCCTCTCCTCAGGGTTCCCCCCTCTAATCTGCTGTTTTTGAACACTTCTGAGCTGTCATTTTGATATTCAGTCTGAAACTAGGTAAAGAGCTATTGTCAATGGATTGCCAAAGCTTGAATCCTCTGCAATCAATCTGCTCTATACTACTAGTATTCTTTTATTTCTTCTATTGTCATAAACAATGAAGGAGTGATTATAGGGATTCCCCTAAATGTCAATTTGCTTTTAAAACAAATAATTCATTGGACTAATTAGAAAAGAGTCATAAACTCGGCTTCCAAACTGAAATGGAAAAATGGATCCCTTGGTTGGCAGAACACCCTAACAGCTTCATTGGGCACGATGCTCCCTGAACTTGTCTAAAGGACACATCTGCTATATTCTACCAAGACTATTTGAAAAGCAATTAAACATTTCCAAACAGAAATGCTCCCCCCGGAAGTGAGTTTATGAGGCTATAATATGCACGGTGAGTACTTTTTTTAAAGTTTTTTTGTTAGGTTCCATTTTCTTTCTTTGGCATTCATTGAAAAAGTTTGGCTCTTAATGACTACCTCATTTATTGTCCCAGTGTTGCATTGAATCTTAGGACTGGAACCCCATTATTGTTTTACTTCATGGCTGTCTGAATGATTATCCTATAGCATTCATACCCTCACCCTAATGGTGCAAGGAAGGCATAACACAGCAATGGAGGACACAACACAGAAGAACAGTTATGAGGCATGAGGCTCAACCTTTGCAAGTAACTGGTGGAAAAGTCACAAACATTGGCTTCCCTGAAACTCCGTGCCTGCCTCCCCAAACACTGGTCATCTCCACGCCTCCTTCAGCAATTATCTTCAGTGAGGTAAAGTGTTTTCTTACCTATTTGCCAATCCCAGGGGACTTTCAACAGCTCTTTGTGTTCCATGATTGCACTAGAAGAAAAGAGAAGGCAAAACTTGATGGGAGAAAACAGAAGTTAAATTACTTCCACTCATTTGATTCAAATGCTGGACAAAACAACATAAATAACCTTATAACAAAAAATCTTTGTAGGAACCAAATGCAATCAGAGTTTGCTAATCCACTCTGGTATTATCCCTGTGGCTGTGTATTTGAAAGATCTTCAGGGCAGTAATCAGATGTGATAGCACACAATTTCCACTGGTTTATTTCCAGCTCCATACATACCTGCTCTACATGCCCATTCCCCTAAATGTTCAATCCTCTTGTACTTTTCTGACATAATATTCTGAAAGCTTTTGAGTATTAATTATTAATAATATATCTATCTGAGTAATTCACACTTCAGAGCAGATCTGTAGTGTAAAATAAATAGATATCACAGGCTGGCTTTGGGAAGAATACTGTGATTTGTTACACACTGAGAGAAACTGAATAGTAAAAGAAATGAAAGCCAGGAAAATAAGTAAAGGATGGGCAAACCTGGAAAAGTCCACTTTTGGTATCTTGTAAAGGTTGCATCGTACATTAACACCAAAATCACAGATCCATAAAATTCTAAAGTGGCAACAAGTCAGTTCTTCCCAACCCAGGCAAACAGACTTTTGGAGATAAGACATCTCCAAAGCTAGGTCTTCACTCAGAAAACTGCTTTCTCTATGTGATTTCCAGATAAATCCTGCTGTGCAGAACTCTGCATGCTGGTCTGGGTACTATTTTAAACAAGTAAAAACCATGGAATTTTACAGATTGAAAAACAAAGTACCTAGTACAAAAGGTGGCATGTGGAAGGCCAAATCTAACAGTAAAACTACAGGAGCTCAGCACCTTCCAGATTAATCTAATCTAAAGAGTTGCATCCTGGAAATTCTAATTTGCATGCTCCTGATGTGTGGCAAATCTAATACTGTGTACAGAGTAATAAGACTATTTTTTTCTTCAAAATAACTAAATTATAGGTGTCTTTGCATGCCTAAGGCATATGTCTCTTTTATCAGTAATTCCTGAAGAATATAATTAAAACAAACTGCAACATTTCTTGGTCTGGTAAAAAAAAATTCACACAACTTAAAGGTAGGAACATAACTTCCATATTATTGCTTAGCCAATACAAAAGAAGTACAAAACAATATGCTATGGCTTGTGATTCCTTATGATCTGTGAAACAAAGAGAGGTAAGAGAAACTTTGCCAGAAGTGGCCATTAAGTGATGCCAGAGGCACTGAAGAATTGGAATCAAAATGATCTTTGAAAGGTTGTGGTAATTGAAGGAGTTCCCTGATGACTGAAAAGAGACAAATGCAACACCCAGTTTAACACAGATCAAAAAGTACAGCCTGGCCAGCCTTATGCTAACCTTTGGGAAGATTACAGAACAAGTCTTTCCAGAAGCAATTTGCAGGAAACGAGGAAGACAACGCCAGTGGGAGCAGCCAGCACAGGCTTCTCAAGAGCAAACCTGACCAAACTGAGTTTGGCCTACTATGATGAGGTGACTGATCAGTAAATAAAGGAGCACGTGATGTAAGAGGAGAAGCTGAAACAGCAGGGTTTCCTTAGTGGGACGAAGAGAAGGCTAAGCTGGTGGAAAGGAGGACAGGACAATAAATTTTCCATCTTAACTATGCAGTGGGTAGATACAGACAAGACAGTCATACTTTTCTTGGAGGTGCACAACGAAAGGATGAATGACAATGGACACAAGTTGCAATGTGGAAAACTCTGATTAAAAATCAGGGGAAAAAATTAGTTAAACACTGGAACAAGTTGCCCAGCATGACTGGCAGTTCCATTCCTGGAGATACCAAGAAACCAACTGAACAAGCTCCTAAGCAACGTGATCTAACTTTGAAGTTAGCTTTGAGTAGGAGCTTGAGCCAGATGACCTTCAGGGGGCCACTACAAAGTAGGCCACTTTGTGGATGCCACCCAAACTTTGCTGCGTCTAGCACTTCCTTATTCCTAGGACATTCCTTTCCCAGACTCTCTCAATTTAGAAGATCTAAAGGTCCTATATTGCACCAAAATGGCCAGTAGTATTTCAAAGAAAAAGTCTGCAATTTTAACATGAAGAACTGGCTTCTCTTTGAAATAAGTGTTATATTTAGTTAGATTAAATCTCTGTGAACACTTAACAATGTGACTTTTGCTATTTCTAACAGGTAAAAGTAAGAAGAAGGCACAGGTATGTGCCAAGTGTGGTTGAGTCTCCAAAAGGTGCCACAGAAACACTATCAGCAAAAAACCACAGAAGCCAGTGGAGAAAAACCTTAGGGCTTTTGGAAAGAAATGGTTTCTTACTGTTTCCTTCCAGTTGTGTCTTCTTTATACAAAGATGCCTTATTCCAAAACCAGCTTCTTAGCAGCAAAAAAGCTCACAGACCCTGAATTGTGACTAACTGCTTGGGTCATGAGGGTGTAATGGCACTACGATTAAATTCTGGAATACGAGACATTTACATGACAGTTTACACACACAGAGCAAGACAAGGGCACTGCTTTGATGCCCCCAGAATCAGTTTGTATCTACTTAATCACAAACACATAAAAAAATGTTTCAGCCAAAGATACTAGGCACATTTACATGCTCTTAAATTCCATATTTTTGAAAAGGGAACTGCTTGCATGGCAGCTAGTTAATATAAATAATTTTAAGACCCTTGTTCAGATCCCAAATAAACATATCAAGCTTTCTAGCTAAAGAAATAGAACTATTGAAGTAGGAATTGCTGGGTTGTGTTTTTTTGACCAGTCTCTGTTCTTGGAGGCAGAGTAGCTCAGATTTGTAGAGAAGCAACTTATTTTGGACTAATACTCAAAAGTAATTGTGTGTTACAAGCACCAGTGACAGACCTGCACAACATACAGTAATCTTGCATGGCTACTTTTAAATCAGTCACAGTACTACAACACTGGAATCCATCTTCCAACTATTAGGCTTGCAGTTGAGATGCTCATTAGGTATGTGTGGATATAGACCAGGCCCTGTGGATCCTGAAATCCATGTACCAATCTCCTCAGTAGTAAATATTTTTGAAGTGAAAAGGACATTTTCTTAAAGGCTTTTTCATTATTTCTGCCATATCATAATGTAGTTACACGGAACAAGCGAACCAGCAAAATACCTTCTGACTGGATGTGTTTTCTACCTGTTTAGAAATCAAAATGACTTTTTAAAAGTATAAAACAGAACCAGAGGAAGCTGTAGATTTTGTTATTCACAGATCAGACTAACACATGAAGTATCCACTTGTCTTCCAGCAGCAAGATGGTAGGACATGTCTTTTCCCTCCCCATGTGACTACTCAAGGTCACGGCTCCTTGAATTAGAGTACTAGAGTAAAAATTTGTGTTGGTATTCAAATCACCAATTCAAAATATGAAAACCAATGCAAATTCCAAAAATACAGGACACCCACTCTCCACAGGAAATGGCTACTTTTAAAGAGTAGTGTACCTCAGTGGAGGCCACAGCTGCATTTATTTGAATGACCTTGGGACTCAAACCTGCTCACTTACAGCTGAATTCCGCTGAAGAAGGAGCCAAAGAGTCCGATCATGCCCAGGAATTCCACTCGGCTCAGATTCCGGACGATGTACTCCTCACAGACGTTCGAGATGCCGTACAGTGTTGCTCCGCCAAGCACCAAGAGATCCCCTATCAGTTTATTTTCACCTAGGGATAAACAGAAAAAGGTCAGAATGCCTCAAAACAACCATCTTTTGTGCAGAACCATTGCAAGTTCTTCCCTACAGATTTCAATCCTCAGTCACTAAGCAGCCCTTATTTGCATTAACAAACTGAATGCAAATGTTCTGTCAGTTTAACAATTTTCATTCAATACACCAGCCAAGTCTAGCAGAGGTAAAGGGAGAGCACATTCCTTGCTGTAGAAAAAAGAAGCCAAAAAATTCTGAAAATCTTGTAAAAAAAAAATAGAATCCAACTGACACTCTTCAGAGACTAATCCTTTTTACTTTATTATTGCTACCTTCTTTTTCTTTGCAGGGAGAATGAGGCTCACTTTACATCTCATCTTGAAATTGTCTAAAATATGTTCAGAACTTAGATTTGAGGACAACTGAAAAATTCTGTGTACCTGTGAAATGAGTGAAGAAATCATTACAACCCAATATTGACCTCATTCTCACATGGAGCTGTTTGACAAGAAAGGGAGGAGGAAGGATGGGGTGTAGACAGGGTGATGATAATGACAGATTTTTAAAAGAGGTTCAATTAACATACCAGTACCTAATGCATGCAAAGAACAACAAGATGTATTTTCAATACCTGCAGGTATATAGAATTACTAAAACATTTTGTTATCGAAGACTGTTTAAAATCTTTTTAAGTCTCGGAAGATTTTATTATTGGGTGTTGGGGAGAGCTGCAGGGACATTTGATCAAGATCAAGTTCCAGCTTGAAAACTGAGGCCCTAGCTTTGAAAACTGGTGCATGCAATTCCCTCTGCACATATGGCTTGTTAAATGATTTCTACAAGAGCTACAGCTTCACAAAGCTGTCAGATATTACTGCAGAACCATATTCTGAAAGGCTGAATATAATGGATTTTTCTTTGAAAAGTTTCAGTAGAAATGCTGAAGTACTAAACTGCATTTTTTTTTTAAAGAAACCTCGTTTTCTTTTAAAATACCATGATCTATTTTTTATGTCCCTGCCTTTTAAAGTATTATTTCAATTGATTTGCAAAATATACACTGTAGTAAATAAAAATTGAAGCCAAACATTCTGATTGGTTCAAAATTAACTTTCCAACATTTTTCTTTAACGAGTTCTTTTAAGCCTTCAGTTATCATTCCAAACTGTAATGCTGAAATTTCCATGGAGAAGAAATTTATGATAATAAAAACGGTCAGAAGAGGACAGACCAAGGGTTCATTAATTCAGTATCCTGTCTCCAACACTGGCTATAAGCACCAGAAAAGTATAAGTTGTTTAAGGACAATAGGAATGGAGTACAGTGTAAATTATTCCCAGTAACACTCTCTCAGTTTCCAGCATTTTTCAGTTCAGATGCGATGTGTCTTCTGTGTACTTAGCAAACATTACTAGATTTGTTTTTCACACACTCATCCAGCCTTTCACTGAATTTCTGTTTTGCATGTTCCCTGACTGGCAACATGTATATATTTGACCATTTATCTTTTTAAGATTTCGTTGTTTTGTCATTGGTTTGTTTTTTCTTTTTTTTTTCTTTTAGCATTCTTTTGCAATCAGTAATCGAAGATGCTCCTAATTTAAAATAACCATCAGCACTTTACAAAACTTTATACCCCTGATGCATTTCGTATTTCACAGTGGCTCCACTGATTCCTCACTGAGCTCACTCATTTGGTATTTATTGCAGCTACTACTGACACTTCGGGGAAGTATCGCTGAAAAAACTTTTGACCTTAGAGCTTCTGCTGGGACAAAAATATCACCCTTTTGCATCTTTGAAACAGAAGCAGCTGAGAGGCTGAGCATTTTCACACAGATGGGATGGCCCCAAGCACCACACCCTGACAGCTCTCCCCAAAGTGCTCTGATGCTGAGTGTGAGCCCCAACCTTCAGGGCTTTCCCGAAGAGGGAGCCAAGATCTGTTCAGAGCACCAGGCTCTGACACTGGAACCTCCTCTGGTACTCAGCAGCACAGGGCGGCCGAGGAGAGCATAAACAAATAGGGACACACAGAGGGACTTTTATCAGTCAGTTCTTGGTGGACTAGGCATTTTCTGAGATGGAATTTGCATCAGACCATCAAACTTAATAAGCCTTGAGAAGATTCTTCATCAATTTGTGCAAAGCCCATATATTTTTGTCCTACTACTAAGAAGTACTGCATGTTTTTAACTTTTATGCTGGATACCTAAAAATTGTATTAGTCATCCCATAATTTTCTGACTGTAAGAAATATTTAAAAATCACTCTGTATTGACCCTCTCCATATCACTGAAGACTTCATATACCTTTATACCATATACCCTCTGTCTCTTTCTTGCCTCTTCTGGGAGATAAAAAGTCCTGGTCTGGTTACAGCCTCTTCATTCTGAACCCCTTTTATGCCCTTGAAGAGCCTTCTCACCTTTCTCCATAGCTTACATAGGCTTATTTTCTGATTATTTCTTTTTGAGACACAGTGATTAGAGTAATACATGGTACCCAAGGGGTTAGTGCATCAAAACTTCATGTACTGGTATAAAAATGTTGTAAAAATAAGTTTTTGCTTTCTTTCTTAGCAATTACTATTCTGGTTGTCAAATGCCTTCTCTTTGCTTCCTCGAGAGGCTGAGATTTTGGAACTTCCCCTGAAGACTGACATATCCCTATAGACTTATTTTCACATGCATCTACTGGTTTCATTGCTAAGGAATTATGTACCAACTAACTAGAAGCATTCTAAAGACTTTTAGGATATAAAATTTGTGTTTGACCAATTTAATGGTGCAGTTCATCCTTCAGAAGACACACAAGGCATAGCCTGGGAAAACAAACTTTACATTAATGATTGTTACAATATTTAACACTCCATGGAGGATTCATACAGTCCAGAGTGGAGTTAGTGTTTTTGGAACTAGCTATAGCACTATAGTGTAACACAAATATTTTAAATGTGAACTGTGTTCTGAAACAATTTCTTTTCACACTCTCACTAAGCCTCTTTGTCACATTTTTTCCCTAGCCCCTGCCTTTAAGAGGTGTTTCACTTTGCTTTTGGTTGTAGTTACGGATTAACATAATATCTAAAAATCAGGTTCAATGAGTCCCCTTTTAAATTGAACATACACCCTTATATATATGAACAGGACTGATGTCACTGATTCTCAGAAAATACTGTAAGCTAAAGCTGTGAAGTGCTTTGAAAAACCTGGAAGAAACATTTAGACCTCTGTGGCTTAGACCCCTATGTATGGCAGAAGCAGAAGTACAAAAGTAGCTCATGGGCATTAGTTCAGAATAATGTTATTTTCAGGTATACTTGGCATGTAAGATGATAGAGCACTAAATACTTGATAGTAATTGCTTTTCCTACTGAGTAATGTGAAAAATATCAGTAAGGATATAATAAAGAGGTAAACTACCACATATTTATTGAAAATTGAAAGCATGCGTGCACGTTATATCTAATTCCTGCAGGTAGTTTGGAAAATACCTGTTAATCTTTCTGTGATAAATTTTAAATTCATGTTCCCTTACTGTAAGAGTTGTCAGGCTAAATTGCCTTATGCTGTGGGTATCTAGCAGAGCATTATGGCTCTTCTAGTACAGAAAGCAGTGTGGTCAACAGGGGCACACAGGTGTCAATATTTCTTGTCACCTAAAATGTAAGATAAACAGAGATGTTTACTGAGGACAAACAAAGCATCACTGCTTTTGGTGTCTTCCTTTCTTTAGGTTGCCCAGTCCTAGGAAACGTCCTGTGAGTGGTGGAGAACATCTTAATGAAGAGCGTAAATTACTTTGTTCTTTTTTCCTTGCCATTAATTATTTTTATTTGTACATTTTTATGTTTTTGCCTTTCAAAGAAATTAGACCAGATGATCTATTATGCTCTGTTAAAGACAGCATCATTAATAACATAATTTTTCCACTAAAATAAGTAAAAAATCTTCAGTCTCTCTGCATGGCAATAAGCGTGGACACAGTTTTTCATATGTAGGTCCAAATTAAAAGGCAATAATGCATGTTAACAGATTTTTCTGGACAAATTTACTTAACAGCTATACCCATGCTTTAATAATAAACATGGCAAACAACATCCAATTACTGCAGTTGGATGGCAAAGTATAGTGTTCCTCAATCTGTTCCATGTCTGCTTGCACTGCCCTGCATGCGCCTGCTGATCCACAGCTCACCTGCTCCAGCGTGTTACTCCCTGGACTGCTGGGATACAGGATGCTTCTTCTGGAACCTGGGGCTGACATCTCCATTCCTCTGGAATCAGCCATTCCCAACACAGCTTTGGCTGGCTGATTACACAGTACAGAGCACATGATTTCCTTTTTAGCCAGGGCAGGGATACTTCTAGAGGACACCAATGAACTAAAAGTCTCCTTTCAGGATTGAGGACAGAGATAAAAGGGGGCAGGGAGATATGGTGAGCACTGCCACAAACTCTGTTGTTTTATTTAGGAGCATTCTGGCAAACACAGTTTTTACAGCACTTGCATTTGTATTCAGAAAGCTGAGTCAAGAATTTTAAATCCCAGTGTATTATGCACGGCTCACAATTCAGTGCTTTTAATTAAGAATGAAAACTGTGCCTAATTGACAATCTTTGAAAAGAATTTCCAGCCTTCCCACATCATTTGGCTTGGCACTAGAGAAATCAATGTGACAGGGGAAGGTGATCGATGAAATCTAACTCTGTCTAGTCTGTATTAATAGATACACACACATTATTCATATGATGCCACACGTAAAAAAAGAACATTTTGTACATAAGAAGGTTCTTTTTAAAAATGTTACAGTCAAGTCCAAAACTTTAGTATGAGACTGTGTGCAAAACCCAACTGGTAGCATATAGGTTCAGTGTCATTTAGCACCTCCCCAGTGACCCCACCTCTGTGGAAAAAGAAGCAAAGAGGAGAAGTAAGAGCACACAGTGGATGTGAGAGGTGTTTATGACTCAGAAATGTAGCCAATTTGGAAAGGAAGCTATTGAGGTTTGCAGTTCAACATCTAAACCAAAAGAGAATGAAACTACATTTAGCCTGTTGCCCCAGCTTGCACAGCAGACCTGTGTTGAAAGACACAGGGTGCAGGAAACCCATTTGCAGCACTGCTGACTTCTAAGTGTTGACCCATTTTTGCCCTTCTGACAAAAAGGTGACTCTGAATGGTGCAGTGCTTTGGATCCATGAAGGTACAGAATTTCTTGCCAAATTTCCACCTTTTTGGCCCCAGCCTGACACACTCTGGTCAATGGTTTCTCTGAACAGAACTTGGCCACACAATCCATCCATCCATCCATCCATCCATCCATCCATGATCCATCCATCCATCCATGATCCATCCATCCATCCATTCTTACCTGCTCCTTGCTGTCTCCCAACGAGGACATCTGCTCCTGCCATGCAGCCCATGCCCAGAATGCAGACCACAATCCCAATGAAATGCACTGCCTTGTATCGTACCAGCAAGAAGAACCAGGAGAGGAGTATCACCACTGGGATGACAAAACAGTCTAGGAGCTGCCAAAAAAGAGAAGAAAAACCAACAACACATCAACCTGCAGATATTTTGCCCTAAAGTCCTAGCATAGATTCCAACGGAGGGAAGCAGGGTTTTTTAGTTTGTGATAGCACTTTCTACCAACAGAAAATGTATTCAAGTGGCTCTTCATACATCAGACAGAGGGTAAGACAGTCCATGACAATTCCATGAATTCAGCAGAGCTGTTGCTCTACGATAACACTCAAATGCACTGCTCTTGGACTCAGATGCATATTTCAAATCCATGGGTAGAAAACCTGGGCCAAAACAGAGTCACACTGCTCCATCTGGTCCTCACCTCTGGTGATTAATAGACAAGGACTGAGAGTAGTTTTCCTGCAGTCTAGACATATGCTTTAATTCAGTCATTTCAGGACCAGATATTAGGAATGTTCATAATACACAAGTTGACCAATTTTGTTAAATCTGTCCATATAAATCAGGGGTTTTCTGCATGCAGAATGCCTATGAAAAAACTGGCCCCTGTGGTGACTGTAATCTCTGTGAAAATAGAGTCCCATATGCCTTTGAAGAAAAAAACCCAAAACCCAAAATCCCATCTTGCGTGCAGTGCGAGAAACTCAGTCTTCTTGCCAATAGACCCTTGGAAAGAGCTTTCTCAAAGAAATGTTTTGAAACACAATCTTTAATTGCTTGGTTTTTTTCAGAGACATCCAGCAATAAACCCACAGAAGCTGTGATAAAAAAAGAGATGTACCAAATGTTTGTAAGAGGACCTTGAGATTATCAAATTAAAATATATTTTAGAAACTAGCGTATGTCAGCAGGAAACAAAAGTTGTGTGTAAGGAACACCCAAAGAAACTTAACTTTAATCCCACTTCCTAAAAGGACAGAGGTAATGAAGAGCTGCAATTCTGTGGACTAATGATGGGATTTAACAAACTGTGCAGGATACACTACTGTTCAATGCCAATTGATATAGCATGCACCAGAGCTATATGATTGCATCTTCCTCCTAATGAAAATGTCTGGAAGAACCAAAGGAGGAGAACTGTGAACTGTGTCCATTGCTCTGGAAAAACACTCCAGGTATTGTTACCTTGATTTTAGATGATGTAGTCTGATTTTCCTTCCCTTTGAACCTATTGCGTGTTACTTGTTTTCTCAGTATGATTTACTACTAAAGATACTGTTACCAAATAATGATCAAACCCCTTTTAACTGCTTTGTCCATCCATGTGTTATTTGAAGAAAGACAAATTTTTGGATTATTATAAGAATTTTACTGCTTAGAAAACTATTTTTTGCAGGCAAGATACATACATAATAAACATTATATTTGTGGGATAAGCAAAAACATAAAAAACTGTTTTTGGACTAAGGATAATTTCCCTGAAACTTCCTTTGAAAAACAAGAGTGTGCAGTGAAAACCCATCCATTTCAAAGATTTCCCAAACAGTGAGAGGTAAAAGCCTTCAGAAGAAAACCAGTTTATCAGTGGGACCATGCTGCTTTTGGCAGGCTCAAATAGTCCCAAAGAGCTGTAGAACAGATGAGGGAAATTACAAATGGGAATGGGCAATGCTAAAAGCAGGTTCTGCATTTAAAATGAGAACTAATAATCTAAAAGTCATGGTCAGTCCTCTTTACAATGAAAACTTTCTCCAGCAGTTCTCAAAACGCCATCCTTCACTGACAGAATGCAAAAAGGGACAAGGTCTGACAAAACTGCTCCTTCACCTGCATGGGACACCTGCTCTGCCCCTGTAGCACACCCACCATGTGTGATGTGTCACACAGAGTCACACTTGGCACCTGGGCTGGGCAGAGCCATGCACATGCAACACATCACACCCACAGGAACAGCTCCAGAAGCTGAGCTGCTGGGAACAGCCATCTCCTGGGGCAGAGAGGGCTGGTGGCAGGAGTACCAAGCATCTGAGGGAAGGGCATCCTTCCGTGTAACCTGTGGGATGTGGGCACAGCTCAGCACCTCCTGCCTCACTCCACACTCCTGTCATCATGCCTGCACCTGCTGGATGTCTTCAGCAGCTGCTGGCACACACTGCACCCATCACCTCTGCTGAAGGTGGAGGAAGGTGGCACCAAACCACAAGGAGGAAGGCCCTTCTCACCCTGCTCACAGATGTCCCTGTAGGTTTCAATGCCTCCGTTCCATTCCCTCCCAGTGCAGCATTGAACAGATGAATTCAACTCACCATTTTCTGAACTCACCACAGTTTTCCATTACTTAATGTGTGGCTACAAAGAAGATGAGGCTTTTTCTTTAACAGAAATCACATGGACAATCACAGAATCATAAAATTATGGAAGGATTTGGGTTGGAAGGGACCTTGAAGATGATCCAGTTCCAACCCCCCTGCCATGGGAAGAAACAGCTTCCACTAGACCAGGTTGCTTAAAGCCCCATCCAGTCTAGCCTGGTACACTTCCAGGGATGATTTATCCATAGCTTCTCTGGGCAACCTGTTCCAATGCCTCAGCACCCTCACAGGGAAGAAGTTCTTCCTAGTGTCTGATCTAATCCTGCACTCTTCCAGTTTTAAGCCCTTACCCCTTGTCCTAGCACTACATGCTCTTGTGAAGAGTCCCACTCCAGCTCTCCTGTAGACCTCTTTAGGCACTGAAATACTGCTACAAGGTCACCCCAGAGCTTTCTCTTCTCCATTCCGAGCAATCCCTGTTTTCTTAGGCTTTCTACAGAGGAGAGGGGTCTCGTCCCTCTAATCATCTTTGTGTTCTCCTCTGGAATTGCTTCAACAATTCTGTGCGCTTCCTGCAATGGAGACCCAGAGCTGGATGCAGTATCTAGGTGGTGTCTCATCAGAGTGGAGCAGAGGGAAGACAAGGGGCAATGAACACATGTTACACTGGGAAAGATTGCATCTCAGTAAAGAAAGGTTTTTTTTTTACAGTGGGAACAAAGTCCACAGGGGCATGGTAGAGTCACCAGAGGTTTTCAAGACATGACTGGACATGGTGCTAAATAATTTCATCTAGGCTCCCTTTCACACCAAAGGTTGAACCAGTCTGGAGGTCTCTTCCAAGCCTATCTGTTCTGTGAGTCCAAATTGTTCTATGAGTTTAAAAATGGCTTGTACCTGCAGCATGTGCACTTCAACATGCAAATTCCTGCTAACAGTCTTCTAGAGGGAGATTTTAAAAATTCCTCTCATTCCATAAATATTTAAACATACCTATGCTTTCAAGTATGTGAATGTGTGTCTTTTAAGCACCAACATGAAAGGATGCATGAACAGAACCTGTCACAAATAAACAATGCTGGTAACAGCCAGAAAATGCCTCTTTGGGGCTGGCAGTCCAAAGTCTAACCCACAAATTGCTATTTGGAATGCTGCAGCATCAATAGATACAAACATGAAATGTAGGTAATGTTCACTGACATTATAGAGTTCTTAAATTGTGCTTAGTTTATACCTTTAATTAAACAATGAGGTAGTGGAAATAAATTAGGTTACTAAAATGTAAGCAATAAGATAACCTAGTAAATATTGCTTAACTGTTTTTCAGGTATTGCTTTATATTTCACTTCTCCAGGACTAAATTTGCCCTACCTTTCTTTTTTTCCTCAGATAAGCCTGTCTAGTAGAAGAAAAAATGCATGCGTATTCCACAGACAAAAGATGTGAGATTGAGGAGTACCTCACCAGCAGTAGGGCTTTTTTATTGGTGTTTTTTTTCCTTTTTAAATTTCTTTTGTTTGTTATTAATTATCTCAGCTATTAAGAAAAACTATTATACCTCATTGTAATTTTTCTGTCTATAAAGCTTTTACAGTAACAAAGACAGATTATGCTTAACTGAATTTAATTTATACTATATAAAGGTCAGTTGTTTATCAATATATATAAAATAATAGTCTCTGATATTTTCCTTATTTTTGTTTATTTAAAAGGTACTACCTATACCCTGCCATTATGATAAATAATGAGTGATCTGATTTTAATCAATATTCCTGTTAATCACAGAAGTTATTATATCTCACTAACCTAAAACAAAACATATTTCCTATGTTGCCATGGGGTGGTGCAGACCACATTCTTTGACGCTGCTGTGTTTGTCTGTGGCTTTCTTCAGTCACAGCTCTGAATGGGGCTGCCTCAGAAGGCAGAATACAAAAAAAAAGTAGCTTATTGATAAAATGTCCTACAAAAACTTACAAGAATTTATAAGAATGTTATGTTGTTGCAGAAATTGAAGATTATTATTTGACTCTAAAAGATACCACACTGTATCTAAGTCTGTTGATGAAACACAATGGTGAAATCTATTTCCTCTGATTACTTGTTTGTTAAATTATGGTGACTTTATTATCCTTGTGAATCGTAGACAAATACTCTCTTGCTAACAGTGGATATCCAGTCTCTGGTCTCACAAATTCAGCATGTGTCTGCATGTCTACAGCAAGAATGTAGTGTTAAATCACTGCAAAGGAGAGCTGGCAAGCTTTAGAAGAAAGGTCTGTAATACAGAGTGTGAACTGCTGATCTGCAGTGATATCAAAAAGAAAAAAGCTGGTCAGCAAACTCCCTATGGGAACAGCTGAGCTGAATCTTCCTTTTTAAACATTCATTGGATTTTTTCCCCCCAGTTATAAGCCCTTTTTTTTTCCACATTAGGGGTTTCTCATTAGCGCTGCCCTCCAGCAAATCATGCAGAGAATCAGCTGCACCCTCTACTTATCCCGCTCTCCAGAGCAGAGGGATCAGTAAAATCAGTGTCATATCTGTCAAATATTGTATGGTCAAGTGCACAGGATGGCTACAGAATTTCAGCATGTGACCTGGAAATTTTAATACACCAGCAAGTGCTATATCCAGTAAGAGATACAGCTTCTGATATTTACTTTGTTTTTTTCCAAAGGAAGAAAGGGTTTGCTGCCCATTCAAGGGCTTTTTCTCCTCCAGTTTTCACACCACCTTCACAATATCACACACACTTGATTCAAGAAAAGCAGATGAGATGTGAACCCTCACAGAGCTGGATGCCAGCTGCCAGGGGAGCTGCATGGCAATTATGCTGCCCTGCGACTGAAACCTTCTGCAGGGAAGGTGTGGGTGCTGGCAGCATCTCTGACAGGTTTATTTCAAGCAACTCAAATAAAAAAAGAGCATTGTTTTTGTCTTTCATGTTTCTATTTGCTACCTCATCACAACATAACCACTTTCATGCGTGGCTTTTATTTAATCACAAAAATTAATGTAAAACCATTAACTTTTCATTCAGTCAAAATGTACAGTACTTCAGGTATGGAGATTGGTGAAAGAAACAGTGATGTCATTTGTTTAAAAGAAATGTAAAAAGGTTTATTTCCTTGGTGTGGAAAAACAAAACCCAGAAGACTGCTCCCAGTCTTCTCTACTTTGCCCACAAAGATCTTCAATTCTTTTATTTATCCTTCTAGAACTGTTCCTATCAGTTTCTTTAATCTTGAATTCTTTAATATGTTCTCAGTGTTTTCTTTTTCCCTGTGGACACAGAAACTCACTCAAAACTTTGACTAGTGAAAGACCTTCACCTCTCACATATCAAAACCCGGGCTGAGGATTTTCACAGCTTCAGCTTTCTGTGTACACAGGAGTTTAGGGGCTTCTTGAAGTTATGTTAAAAGGAAGGTGGTGGTCACATCCAACCCACAGTTTCTCTGCTCTCAGCTCTCTACACAAGGGCTTGCTTTATTACCAACATGAGTAATCACATCTTGACTCCATTAAAAAACACCTCTCACAATACAAATACAGTGTGCAACACTTCTGTAAAATGCTGATCTGCAAACTTTATTAACATTGCACTATTTCCTCACTGCTCTGAAGCAGAAGAGGAAAGTATGGCCAATCTTCCATCCATAGGATGGGGGGAGGAAGGGAAGGCATGGAATTTATCT
This sequence comes from Acanthiza pusilla, assembly GCA_036630365.1. Taxonomy (NCBI): domain Eukaryota; kingdom Metazoa; phylum Chordata; class Aves; order Passeriformes; family Acanthizidae; genus Acanthiza; species Acanthiza pusilla. The sequence goes on from JAXCHO010000023.1 coordinate 30,694,553, forward strand.
CTGTTTTTGAGATAATTCACATTAGCAGCGACCAGACAAAGTGGATCAACAACTTCAATATTGCACATCCCCTGCTCCTCGCTTCCCAGATTTGCCTCAAAACCATCTCAAGCCTTCTGCCTCAATGTACATTGAGTCCACAGGGACCAAGAACAAAGTAAAGTCTATTGCCATCCAGCTTTCCTATAATAAGCACTAACTGCTGACTCCTTTCCTTTTCTGGTGGCAGTTGTTGAGATATGAAAACTGCCAGAGGTAATTGGAAGTATGATGTACTGCTGAGCCTCACAGTGATCTAAGAGTAGTTGAGAACATCAGCATCGTAGCTTTATAGCCTGTCTCCTGGTATCTATAAATCCCAGCTTTTACTACCTTTGTTTTCATCATGCCAATCAAAGGCTTGATTGCCCAAGGAATAAATTACCAGATAACCTGCAATTTGGAAACATCTCTCTCCCTTTGACAGTGCCTCTCTTCTTGTGACATTGTATGTATACTCTGCAATGCTATTATGCAAGGCATTGCAGAAATAATCCAGATTTCTGTGTGATGTCATAACACAGAAAAAGGACAACATCACCTCTAGAGAGCGCAACACGAGTGTAATGTGGAGATGGATACAACAATCCTAGCAACAAGGAGAGCTAATTAATGTGGGGAGAAGGGAGAGGGCAGTCTGCCTCAAAAGGCAGCTTGATATGATGAGAAAGCACTTACCTGGCAGAGTAAGTTAGTAATTGTTAGTATCATAACAGGCTTAGTGGAAGACATTACGGATTTGGGAGGATGTATGTGTGGTACACTGTAAATGCAGTACAGGCAAGTTGAAGTCAAAACATAGTTACAAGGAAATTTAATATCTGGATCTAAATAACTGCAATAACTTCAGAATCTTTTAATTCCCTCTGGGGTAAGTAATTTTATCTGCTGTGTAAAAGGTGTCTCTAACAGTATTTAAAACATCCTTCTTGAATAGTTATTAAACCTTCCACAGGCCTACACCGGAGTTGTTTTAAAACCCATTAGGATAAATATGACATGCATTACCACAGGCAGTACTGAAAGTTAAGTACATAGCTTTTAAAACAAGTCCATGGGATCAGGTGCTTGTGTACAACTGAGTGCTTAGTGTACGTTCTGAACCTGGCACAGCTGATGTGCAAGAAGGCTGCAAAATCCACTGCAAGTTACGGTAACACAACAAAGACAAATTAAAGATCATTTCACAGGTTTGAGCCATCTGGGAATCAATACACATATCTGATAACATTAAGTGTGACTGATCTCTGGTACTTCTTGAAATAGGTGGGTTTGGATATCAAATTGATCCATCTACAGACTCCTGTAGACGCCTTTTAACTGGTGTGTACTCAGTGTTTAAAATGCACCCTCTAGGGACCAGTTTTCATTTACTAGCCTGAGCGTTTTCATGGCCATGGGAAGCTGGAATTTCTGTCTCCCCAGCTGAGATGGAGATAAGGCAACTTTTTGGGCAACACTGCTTTAAAAGCAATGACATTAAGAAAAAGGTGGCACCACACTTGCAATTTGGAAAGCACTCCAGGCTTTCTGCAAGCACTTGAGGCATGCTAAGATCATATCTAACAAATTGAGTTCCTTGGGGTACTTTGATGTAGGAATACTTAGCTTTTGAGGTTTTTAACGGAGGCAGGTATTTAGGCATTTCTCTCTGTCAATACAGAATCACTCTGGGCATGCAAAGAACCTGAGCTTCTACCAAAAAAAAAAGCAACCTGAGAGGTTCAAACATATTTTCATGCCCCAAGATCATGGTCTGAGCAGCAGGGGAAGGGATAAAAATGTCCATAGTGTTTTAGTTTCGTAGACAATTAGGCGTGGGTTTCTTGCACTGTTCCATTGAAAAGAGTTGTCCTTGGACTGCACTGCTGGTGCCTAAGGGGGAACTGGGATTTTATTTGTAGAAAATGACCTACACCTTGATGACCAAAATGTAAACAGTGCATTTATTTTTAATCTAAATTTTATGCCACCTAACTTATAAGGGAGGTATTTTAGTTGTTTGTTGGTGTTTTTTTAAAGAGAAAAATTATATGTTGCTAGGCTTCACAGCACTTTGCTTTCATCTTATGGTGAAACTGAGTGCCACATTCTCAGATACTAATTATAGAGTACAGGAGGATTTGAAATAATCAGAAGCATGTCCAAAAGTAAAGGTTAGGTACCATATTAATTTCTAATTTGTGCCTACATGCTCTCATTCACTGTGATTCTGAAAGCATTTGGAGAAAGAGATATAGGAAGGTTTATTAGAAAATCCTGTTTTCCCAGATCAAAGCCAAAAGAGAATCCTAAACTATAGGAAAAATTTGGGTATGAAACACTGAGAAAAGTAGGGCACCATTTTCAGTCTTTTCCTGAAACCATGATGAAATAATACCAAATATAACATTTTTAAAAAAGGATGGAGTAAAAACTAGAAACTCTGGCAGTCCCAAGAGTTTAAAGCTACTTGCCAAACAAAGCTGCTGAATGCAAAGAGTTTTTTGGTGAAGCTGAACTCAGAGCATTTGCAATAAAGTATATTTTTACTGTTAAGCTTTGGCTTTCTGCTGGGACCAGTGTAATGTTTTTTTGCCTAAAAACACCAGAAGCACTGTACACTTGCATGTTAGTTTTGCATGACGGAGCAGAGATGTCACGTGGAAAAAAAGGATATGCTGTAAAACTGTTTTCCTACTGAAATGGTCCATGTACCACCACCATAAAAATACTGCAAGATTTCTCATTTACCAAAGTGACAATTTCAAAAACTCTTACATTTTCTCCATCAAAAAAGCCTCGATGTACAGCCTGTTGAGTCTAAAATCCCCCAGAATTGACTTGAAGGGCTCGATTCTCAGCCAATAGCTGAGAAGGCATAGCTCCCCCAGTCTTCAGTTAAAGCCATGATCATTTGTGGCAGGTAGCAATAGTTTCTTGAGTCTCAGTTCTGAAAGGATTTGAGCAGTTTTTGCTACGTGCCAGCAAGCATTTATGCCCTCGGAGGTGGTGCTCCTGCAGCATCAGGCCTTTCAGGACAGAGAGTTTCTTCCTCTTGAGAGGTCTGTTTGCTTCTTCAAAAATCAGATCTAGGAAAAGCTTTATTTTCTTCATCTTCTATTTTCCACTTTTTCAGTCTTCATTTCATGCCATGACACACTTTCACCGACACTGAATAATCCCCTGAGCTGCTTCTGTTTCATCTTTAAATGAAATAGGGGGTTTGGATACATTTCAGAAAATGTGTCATTTGATTCAACATCTTAATGCATTACCTCATATTTGCCCTATTCTCATTGTCTCTTTGGGCTTGTCCCTTAGAAGCTCATTCATATTAGGGCATGAAATGAATTTAAAATGCAGCAGGTATCCCCAGTTAGTCCACATGTGTCTGAGCAAACAAGGACAACTATGGGAAAGGGTGACACTCTATCCATCCCATGCCTGGAGAAAAGCATGACAGCGTTTGAGCTCCTGCCTCTTCCTTCTTTCAAGCTACAGGGGAAAGAAACCTGAACTCTGTTGCAATTTTGATGTGGAAGAGGTCTAAAAATGGACATGACATTGTCTGCGCCCTCTGCCAGCTCTCCTGATCCACCACTCCTCTCTCTCTCTCCGTTTAAAAGGAGCACATGGATGATTTCAGCTAACAAATTCCCTGTCGAGGCACAGGCAATGCCCTTGAACTCTCCTGTCTGCTTCCCCATCACACTGTAACTTTTGATGTCTCGATGCAATGCACTAAAGGCCATGCTCATTTCATTGCTGGCTTGAGGATATGCATCTTCTGGAATTGGGGGTTCATAGGTCTGGCCAGATTTTGCTATGTGCTTGTTGGTGGCTTTGGAGATGGGATTTAATGACCTGAATCATCCTGCTCAGTCCACCGTTTCTACTTGCTGTGAGTGAATCACGCTAAAGAAGCAATTCGGTTTGCTTTTCTCTTCGAGGCTTTTAGTGGCTGTAAAATCAGAGAATATGAGGTTTATGTGGATTTAAGCTTTACTCTATACTAAGTAATCAGATTTGGAAAAGTGTTAAAAACAATATTACATTGTCTGGGCATAATTCAAAGAATCCTTAAACCCAGATTCTGATGCCAGAGGCACTTGTGAGTATTTAGCATAAACCTCACATTCAAATTCCTTGAAGTCATAGTTCTCTTCTATTTTTCTTATTCAGCTAAAGAAGCCCAGGATTTTCCAATACTGCTTTTCAACTATGGAAGAAATATACTTTTAATTAGCTTTGATCCTTCAGAACATTAGCTGGTGCTCATTTTAATAGCTCTAATGCAAACTTCAGGCAAGGAAGGTGTAAAAAACATTGAACGCTACCTGCTCAGTGCTGCTCAGTTATTTAAAAATAATGTAAAGAGGCACTAGGCTTGTTTTAGAACAAGTAGCAATGAAGTATGCGATGATTTCCCAAGACAGACAATTTCCAGTCTCTTAAAAATGTTTCTATTATTCACTTTTCCACTTAAATTGGAAGAAGCCTGATTCTTTGGCGTTAATATATATAAAATATCCAGGTTGGATCTTTGGAGAAATCGCTACCTTAGCTTTTGTTCACTGCACATATAATTTTTTAACAGGGAGTACACTTTTTGATAGCTGCAGTTAAGCTGTTATATAACACATCTAACGGCTTGCATTGAAGTAGGACTTCATAAAAACTGTGTTCATTTTACTTAATGATGGTTTTGCACTCTGATTTAATTATGGAATCCGAAACATCCTCTATTTGGTTTGTTGGTATGCCTGTGACACCAGTGGGGGCTACAGGGGTGGCTTCTCTGAGAAGCTGCTAGAAGCTTCTCCTGCATCCAACAGAGCCAATGCCACTTGTCCCCAAGATGGACCTGCCACTGGCCAGGGCTGAGCCCATCAACCACAGTGGGAGCACCTCTGGGATAACACAGTTAAACAGGGGGAGAAAAACAACCCTGTGCGACAGAGACTGCAGCTGCAGAGAGGGGAGTGAGAACATGTGAGAGCAACAACTCTGCAGAGACCAAGGGCAGAGCAGAAAGAAAGGGAGGAGTTGCTTCAGATGCCAGAGCAGAGAATCCCCTTTGGGCTGTGGTGCAGACCATGGTGAAGCAGGATGTTGCCCTGCAGCCCATGGAAGTTCATGGTGGAGCAGAGATCCACCTGCAGGCTGTGGAAAACTCCATGTTGGAGCAGGTTACTGCCCAAAGGAGGCTGTGATCCCATGGGAAACCTGTGTTGGAGCGGGCTCCTGGCAGGACCTGTGGACCCATGGAAGAAGAATCCCCCACTGGAGAAGGTTTCCTGGCAGGAATTGTGACCCCAGAGAGGACCCACTCTGAAGCCGCCTGTTCCTGAAGGGCTGCACCCTGTGAAAGGGACTCTTGTGGGGCAGTTTGTGAAGAACTGCAGCCTGTAGAAAGGACTCACATTGCAGAAGCTGGTGGAGAAGTGTCTCCTGTGGGAGGGATCCCACACTGGAGCACAGGAAGAACATGAATGATTTGATTGTTAACCAATTAAACTAATATGCCCGAGTTGAGTCTGTTTTCCCTGTGATGGTAACTGGTGAGTGATCTGTCCCTGTCCTTACCTCAACCCACAAACCTTTCCTTATATTCCCTCTCCCCTGTCCAGCTGAGGAGAGTGATAGAGTGGCTTTGGTGGGCACCTGGTGTCCAGCCAGGGTCAACCCATCACAGACCTTTAGAAACTCAGATCTAATTAAGGAATCATAAAAGAAGTGCTTGTGCTTTTTCCAAGTACAATACAAAGTGAGAAAAACATTTCAGCCAATCTGAAAATATTTCCTTAAAAGGACCAAATTATGTAGATAATGCAAAAAATGTGGTTATGAATGGTTTAGCACAGGGAAATAAAATGAAAGTCAGAAAGTTTTTGTACGGTTTTGAAAATACTGAGTAATAAAAATAGTCCAATATGAAAAAAAAGCGTCTTACAAGTCAGCATTAAAAAGTACACAAAAGACAGAGGTGGAAATTAGCTATTAGTTCACTGAAGCCAATGGAGTCACTGACCCCATTGGACCTATTACCTTACCTCAAAAGAGGAAATCCTTTGAGTCCTTACCTGTATACTGGTAAGAGTCGTGTATTGATAAGCTTTGACTACCAGGTAGTTGGCTTCTATATCAATAATCCCCAGGATCATGTACTTCCACCATCTCCTTTTCAAAATTGCCAGCAAGTTTTCTTCTCCTGTGGTAGTACGCAAGAAGAATTATGTAAGAGTTAGGTTTACATGCCCCAAATACCTGCCTGTTGAGAGAAATGATGTAGATCTCTTGCATTTACACTTTGCAGTTGAAAGCCACCATATACAAAGAGGTACTGCAAGGAAGTGAAAAGTAACACACCCTATTTGTCTAGCAGATATTAAAAGGGCCAGCCTGGCAAAGGAATATGTGAGGGTCAGACTGACACTTCCCTTAAGATGTAAACACCAGCAAGGAAAACAAGGGCAGCTTGAACACAGCAGGTGTATGTTCTTACTTTTAGTTTATATATACACATACATATGCACCTATAAAATGCTAAAGAATAGAGCAGCATATTACATACATTCATACTTTCCATACACACTGATAAATGTTGTATATTGCACACATGATACAACAGGTTTTTGCCAGAGTGGGAGATTACCAGCATTTGTAAATATGATGGAATATTAGAGCAGGAGAGTAACAGCATCACATTTGGGCATATGACTGATCCTGTTCCAAGGATGGTTATTCTGATCCTAGAGGTTCAAAGTATCAGACTTGTGCAGAGAAAGGCTGCACTGAGACATATTTTGGGTGACAGCTTGTTCTGCTCCTGGAATCTTTTTTCTGAAGTAGGCAGGTTTGCTGCCTTCTATGGGAACCCTGTCAATCACCCAGTACTTAATCTTCACTACTTGAAAACTGACACTACAATACAGCCTGCAGATCAAACCTGCAACTTTCAAAAGGCAAAAGCATTCCTCATGCTAGGCTAGGGATTATTATTGCCCTCCATTCAAAAGCAAACAGCTCATTAGTGAGGGTGGGCGAACCTGTAACTTATTTGCATTACAGTAAGTTCCACACATGATGAGAGGAAAGGGGCAGACTGTGACTGAACACAGTATGACTAGAGGTCTTTCAGCATCTGTAGCCTAAAACGGGATCTAAGTAGGGTTGACTTGTACTGCCAAGGTACTATAAATGGTATTTGAACTGTCTTGAAAGTGTCAAAGAAAACCCCACTATTCTGAGATTTTTTCATGTTGCTGTAGCTTTTCTAAATGCCTGTGATCATCAAAATGGGTGACGGGAAACACAGAAGAAAAGGGTCATTATTGTCCATTGCCACCAAAACTTGCTCAGGCTTCCCAAGGCTTCATCATTCTCCTTCCGCACAAGTGTGTTCACTCTCTGGGTTCAAACAGACGCAGCAACATATGGGCTGCCATACCATGGCAGAAACAGCAGGCTGTGTAGAGATATAGCACAGGTATCTCAGATCTTGTAAGACTCAAACACAGAAAAACAGATAATTACTTCAGATGTTAATTCAGAAATCATAGGTGTTAAAGCTTGGCCCTGCTGAGTGACTCAAATGGGTATTCACCTGAACAAAGCATCTGAATCATTTCATGTTTGTTCATTAACAGGTGCTCACAAAAACACCCTTCTGGTGGGATATTATTAGGCTACAGCCTAATTATTTGTTACAATGGTAATGACATTGAGTGCAAAACTGTAAATGTGGAAAGGTCTTCTTTCCCTTTCCTTCCTCCCTCCCTTCTTTCCTTGCCTCCCTCCTTTTTCTTCTCTTTCTCTCTCTTTCAGTAAGCAGCAGAAAAGTAGCAGAAACAAGGTGGTGAGTAGGCTAATATTTAAGTCAATGAATAAAGAGTAAGTACCTTCAATCATACCACACTTCCCTGTTACACTAAATAAACCACATCCTTTAGACATAATTATGACTCCATCTATGTACCTGTATGATGATTTGAGCATGCAGAAAAAGGAATTATTTTAATAATTTTAAAAATTTATTTAGAAATACTTTTTGAAAGAGCATTTGAGATTAGATGTCCTAATTTCTACTAAAATCAGTGTAAACCCCACAGATAGATCCCTTATGGGTATTGAAACTGTATCTCAAATTTTTATGCTGCCTTGACAATGCCTTTAAGACATCCCCTGGAAAACAGCAATGAAATTGAAAGATGTGGTTAATATTTCACAGTGATATTTCATTTTAATTAAAGAGAAAGCTAAAACAAACAAAGACATCAAACTGCAGGCTCTATTCCAACAGTGAAAATCCCACCTGAATTTGTTTTTGTTCCAGTAGGACCTTGATGGTACCTACAAAAGCAGAGAGAAGCAGGAGGCTCAAGAATTGCACAGGCAATAGGTTGAGCCAGGACTACGGATACAGCTTAAGGACTCTTCGTGCCTTTGGTTTGCTAATGCTGTCTTCAATTTCCAGCCACAGGTCACTGTACTGCTCAGATATGGTCAACTAAGTGAGTATTAAAAATGAATGTATGGCCATGACTTCTGGCTAATGGGTAAACTGAGAGCTTCTGGCAATGGGAATTAAATCTTCCACAATTGAAACTGACATGCACAGTTCTCTCTTCTGCTTTTTTGACTCTTTCTTTGCTTGTGATGAAAATAAGAAAAATACTTGGTATATGGTAACTTATCACTGATATAGAGCTCTGAGATATTCCAAACTGCAAAAGACCAGTTTCTGTTGAGAATGCTGGACAGAGCAAAAAACAGTGCCAAAATTAATTTATGCAGGTACTGTACAACTCTGAAGAACATTGGTTTAATTTCACAGCAAATGCCTTTTTCTTGGTCAGTGGAAAGCAGAGGGTATACAGATACTGAGCACGAAAGAAGTAGACTAGAAAATTTGTTCCTGGAGAAAAATCTTATGTAGCAGATGCATCTTCTTCTGTGGAACATACTTAGTCTTTGCTTCCACTCATTTGCTGTATCTCGTGCTACTTAGAGTGTAGGAAAGGTCTGGCTTCTGACCAGGGTCCCTCTGTCCATATTATTATTATTGTTTATCATTCATATCAGTTGTGAAAATCTGCAAGCATTAGCAAAACTGATGAACTCCAGTTGGGTACATCTGAGCTGATCACAAATGGTGTTCCCCAGGCCTCAGCACTGGGGCCAGCTCTGCTCAATATCTTCACCAAGTGCTCCATCAGTCAGTTTGCAGAAAACGCCAAGTTGAAAGAAAATTTGGTCTTTTCTGACAAATTGCAAGAGGTAGGACAAGAGGAAATGGCTTCAAATTGTGCCAGGAGAGGCTTAGGCTGGTCATTCTTAAAAGTTTCTTCATGGAAAGGGTTGTAAAGCAACTGGGAAAGGCTACCCAGGGAAGTGATGGAATCCCATCCCTGGAGGGATTCAAAAGGTGTGTGGATGTGGCATTTAGGGATCTGGCACAGTGGTGGACTTGCCAGTGCTGTTGGACTCAATGATCTTAAAGGTCTTTTCCAACCTTAACAAAATCCCGTGATGTTACAAGAAAACCAACACATATTTAATATGTTGTTTTTAATCGGGGGACTTCTATTTGTTGACTGCTTTCTCTTTCCTTGACATTGTCACCACGGATTCTAGAAGGGAATGAATCACTTCCAAAGTGGCAGACTTTCTGTGGAGATGGATGGATGGATGGATGGATGGATGGATGGATGGATGGATGGATGGAAGGAAGGAAGGAAGGAAGGAAGGAAGGAAGGAAGGAAGGAAGGAAGGAAGGAAGGAAGGAAGGAAGGAAGGAAGGAAGGAAGGAAGGAAGGAAGATGATCATGTGCAGTGACTCCCAGCCCAATGCTATGGGTAAATCAAGGAGGAGGCAGACGGAGTTCTGGTAGTGACAGGTGGCTGAAATGAAGTAACCATACTCAGATGTCTCACTTTAGCAAAAAAAACCAACGCTCAGTAGAAGGCAAAAGGGAGAAGGTGTGGGGCTGCCAGCAGGACAGGACCTCTGAACAGCAATCACAGGCATCCTCAGTGAATTCAGACAACAAAGAGAAGGGACATGGGAATTAAGGAGATAAGTGGGAAGCCTTGACTTGGGAGGACTAAAAGGAGAAGCCAAGAGAATCAAGAGCTTTATTCTAAGGCCCACGTCCCATTGAAATAAGCATTGCCATTGCATAAAAATCACGAGGGGAACAAAATCATCACACTTCATTGAAAACAAAATAAAAAGAGACAATCTGGGGGTTTTTTTGTATTTATTTTCCTTGACGACAACTCAAAGCAAACAAATTATTCATGTCTTTTGAGCTGTAAGCACTGTAGACCAGAAAGACCAAATGTAGGTGCCTATACCTGAACTCGCTGGTAGAGCATTTTAAAGGGTTTTTTTCAGGTAATTCTTTCTAACATGAATTGATTAGAATGAGATACAGTGGGAAGAGAGATTATTTCAGACCACGTATTTTTGTTATTATTGCAATAGGTCTGTGACTAGGACTTTCAGCCAGTCATATAAACAAATATTAAAACATAAACTGTGCAGGTTAGCTTAAGGGCAATATTTCCTGTGAGGCAAAGCACGTATTGATGCCAGTGAACATGCATTTATGTAAGTGCACACAGTAATGCCATCTTTAGACACTGTCTTCTTGATGGAGGTCCCCCTTCAGAAAACAAACCTCCAACTTCTGTCAGCACTTGAGCTTCTAAAAAAGTAAGTCTTCATATTCAGTCCAATCCAAATGTAATATAGATCTAAAAGTAAATAGCCTATTAAGAATGTTTCAAGATTCAGAAATCTAATGTACTATTAATACAGAGAAATACAAACCCTCTCTTCTTGCTCTTTCTAGAATGATATTTTAAGTTTTAAATTTTTTACTAGTTTTGCAGTGAGACACTCATTTTACAGTTGTATATATAGAGGAGCTCTCAGTGTTTGGAAAAAAGCTACAGCTTTGCCTCTGCTGGCTCAAATTAAAAATCAACAAATAAGCTGCTTTGTAGAAGAGATGGTTTTACATCTTGTAATAAGGATTTACCCCTGGAGGGTTACAAAATTAAAAATAAATTAGAGAGAAAATTGAAAGAGGCTTTAGCTGTGCAGTGTCTACCAAAAATACATATATACATGTACAAAACCCTTTTTACATTCATGCACACAGCCACAGAGGTACGATAAAAAAACCCAACAACCATTAAGACAGCAAATTCCCAATTATTTGTGTTTGTGCTTGGGACACAGGTAGAATAACAGCACTGCTAGACCAGAAAATCAGCATATTGCTTCTCTTTCATCCACTGCAGTCTCTCTCTTTTACTTCAGATGACAACTTGCTATTTAGATCAAGATCATCAAAGGAGCTGTGCTCTTCTTCTTCCTTACAGAGTTTAGCAGGGAGCTCTAAATGAGTGCAGATTTGCAAGGGGGAAGGCAGACTAGGGAGGGAGGGAGGGAGGGAGGGCTGCCAGGCATGCTGGTCCTCCCCTGCCTCTCACAGGAGTGCCAGAGTCAAGTGCTGTGTGGCAAAGAAGCAAAAATCTCACAGAGGATGAAAATTATTCAGGATTTACTTCTTGTCTCTTTTGTTTGAAAAAGAATGTCAATTACAAATCAAAATTACAGACACAGAACTTCACCAGTACGAGCACAGTTTCTCTACAGACTTCATAGCCATCCAGCCCTGCTGCAGGACCAGGGGAAGGAGGCAGTCAAACAAGGTTACACTGTGCAGGGGTAACACAGATATCTGTTTTACAAGAAACAGATCAAGGCTCCCAAGCCTGAACAATAAAACTTTGCTTGTCTTCTGCTCGGTCAAGTAGCTGGTTCAGGAGATTGAAGGCCTGCTGTAGAAGACTTTCATCTCTGCACAAAAGCTCAAAAGAACTGTTCCTCTTTTGTGCAACTTTAAATCCTCTGACCCAGAAAAGTTTCTTACTTCCTCATATCCACTTGTATTACTGATGACTACTTTATGAGAATACTGTTGCCTAAAGGCAAAACACCACCACTGCTTAATTATTTACACAATAGAGAAAATGTACTCTTACAGGAATGTTCCTCCAGTCTGGGCTCCCAAAACACCTGAAAATACTGCTCCCCTCACAGATAGCTGCTAAAAGGCTGCACTGCTTTCGTCCTTTATCATGTTTCCAGCAAGCCTTTGGGAGACTAGATGGCATCATCTCCTTTTGCATCCTCAGAACATCTGATCTTACCCAGCCTGCTCTTATACACAGATCCCTTCTGCTTCCTCTCTCACAGTGGGAAAACTGCGTTGGTGTAAGAGCCCTGAGCTGCTGCTGGAAGCAGCTCTCACATGCTCCTGATCCTTGCCCTGTGCCAGCTGGTGCTTGTGGGGCTGCACGGGGAGCCAGGGCAAAGACCTGCCTAAAACCAAAGATTTGGGATTTTCAGATTAATTTTTAGACAGTGTCCTGAGCAGTCTGCGACCAGATCCATACTACTCCTGTGGGAGGCGAGCACCAAGTAAGCAGATCCAGGCGAGGGACAAGTTTCCCCTTCTCTGACATAGGGCATGCTTAGCCTGTTAACATGACATAACACAGCATTCCATTTATTAAATTACAAGCTCATCTGAAGTGTTTAGACTTGTTATTTCCTTTCAGAGATTTTGCAGAACAGTCTGGTTTAACCCTGGAGGTAAATCATAATGGTTGAGGTCAGATCTAGGAATTTGAACATTCATTTTCATAAAACATGAAAGGATTAATTTTTGGTGCCTTGATTTTGATCCAGCCTAAGCTCTGTTGTTAGAACTGATAATCTTCAGATGTCTTACTTCATGAGATTACTGGTCACTACTTTTAAGGGTAAATTATGGCTTAAACTGCACAAAGTAGCTGATCATTTTACTCATGCCTCAGTTTCTCTCCTCCTGCCCACCCACTAGACTACATACGGTTTTTCCTTTGGTGGCTGACACAATGCTGGGTGTCACTGCCACAGGTTACTGCAAGGAACAGTCTGTGCCCAGAACCGCGTAAGACTTGAAGAAAGCGTGGAACGGTGCACTGTTTCAAGAAACAAACCTGTACATTCCCAGCCTTTAAAACATCAAGATAAAAACCACTGTGATGTTTCTAGTACACAATTTCTTCATTTAAGTTGGTTTACCTCCTGGCCTAAACTTGGGTAAGCACCTGTCCTGAAATGTGTCCCACTCTGTAATGCAGAGAGGCATGAGCACGACGAGAAGCTGAAGCCTTCTGTCAAACCTGAGAGATGATTATACCTTTCTGCATGAAATCTTCAAAATTGACTTCTGATCTACAATACTCTCAGATTTAAGTTACCTCTGAGCTAACACTGTATTTTATCAGCTTTTGGCTTACTCTCACACAGAACTACTTCAAAACAGGCTGCTGGCAAGATGATCAGTGTAGGTCCCTTCCAACTGAAATATTTCCCTTTCCCTTTCCCTTTCCCTTTCCCTTTCCCTTTCCCTTTCCCTTTCCCTTTCCCTTCCCTTCCCTTCCCTTCCCTTCCCTTCCCTTCCCTTCCCTTCCCTTCCCTTCCCTTCCCTTCCCTTCCCTTCCCTTTCCTTTCCTTTCCTTTCCTTTCCTTTCCTTTCCTTTCCTTTCCTTTCCTTTCCTTTCCTTTCCTTTCCTTTCCTTTCCTTTCCTTTCCTTTCCTTTCCTTTCCTTTCCTTTCCTTTCCTTTCCTTTCCTTTCCTTTCCTTTCCTTTCCTTTCCTTTCCTTTCCTTTCCTTTCCTTTCCTTTCCTTTCCTTTCCTTTCCTTCTTTCCATCTTTTCTCTTATTTTCTTCAAACAGACTATTCCTTTACTCTGTAAACTCTGCAGTCGGGCCCTTTTTCATTGTTACTATTTTATCTAGTATGAAGCTACTTACGGCAATACAAAGGTTTTCAGAAGGAAAAAAACCCCTCATTTTCAAATTTACTAGAATGTAAGTAAAATGAAAGAAATCTGTGTGTGTATATATATGTATATCATTTATAAATCTGTAATTTGCATGAATAATTCATCCTTCTGGATAAGCTTGGGCACGTTAATCATATTCACAAGATTTATTTAAAGTCAAATAATCATAAAAGAAATAATGTTCATTGTTTAAGGCAGAGGAATCAGTTAGGATGCATGTGTTTTCTTTTTCACTTTTCATCAACTCATTAAAAAATATTGGTCCAGCCACCTACCCACTCTGTGACATTTTTTCCCAGCAGACAGACATGAATAATGAATTATCTACTTGTTATTCGTGATTCCTACAAATTTTATTCCCCAAAGCATTAGATTTGACTGAGATAGTAAAAAAAAGACACAATGCAAATTGTCATTACTATTAACCATTCATAGATTATTCAGGCCCAACTGAAATTGAATGTCATTCTTTAAAAGACAGTAAGGAAAGAATGAGGAAGTTAAGGAGTTGTGTACCTTTCTCTATAATCCATTAGTAATGTCTGAACACACTGATCTAATTTAAATCTAATCTGATAGAAAGAGCAAAGATATTACTTCCTACAGATTTATTGTGAATAGTTAACTGAGCAGAAGAGAGAAAACCTAACGTTGCTACCATTATGTACAGGCTTGGAGGTACTCACTCTACCTACTAGGCACCAGAGTCTGGACTCTGCATCTTCTTACACCAGCTCATTCAACATGAGCCACCAATCCCTATGAGATCAGGCAATGCCAGTTCTGTGGATCACCAAATTACTACCTAGCAGCAGGTGCTGGCATGAAATATGAGCAAGGACTATATCCAGGACATGGCACACATGAAGGAGAACCTGGTTTTTTACAGGCTGTGAAAGAAAGCCTGAAAGCTCTCTGCTGATGACTACTAAGAGGCCAGTACTATTATGAGGAATAAGGCTATTGGTGAGCTATTGAAAATGAAAGTGGTACACACACACTCCAACACTGACAATTCTTGTTAGTTTGGCTACAAATTAATTAACATTTAAAAGGGCATTTTAAAGTAGAAAAGTATGGGAAGCTGACGATAAAGAAGCAATGCTGGCAGAATTAAAACTTCATCTGGAGTCAATAATGGTAACCAAAAGCGTGTAAAATCCTAATACCCAGCATTATTTCATGTCATTGCCCAAGGCCAAGGGGAAAGCTGAAGAGCTCAGAACACATTGGGGCTGGCTGGCTCTAGACAAATAGCGCTTTACAGATGCTCCATGATCTCTAGGGATATTCCAGCATTCTTCTGTGTTAAAGGTCTGCAAACATACACGCAGTCCTCTCAGAGTATTTATTTGCGATACAGCCATGGGAAAATTGAGGAGAATTATCCCCCTTCTGGAACTTTCCTGACACTGCTGTTGGTGAATTGGAATAAAGTTTGCTAAACTTCCAAATTACATATTAAATATTATCCCTGGAGGAATATAGCAGCTCTTCATCACTTCTTCAGGAAGCTGAAGATCTTCAGGAAGCATCAGCTCTTCAGGAACTTCTCTTCAACATAGGTAAAATCTTCACTTCAGAACAACCACGGATTATTCAAGAAATGTCACTAATTACCCATAAAACAGAAAATGTAGGAGCTGCCACTAGTTAAAGCAATTGTGAGTCCAGTCCAGGTCTCCAAGGTGACCAGCAGCAGAGGCCCAGTAGAAGCATGCAACACACACCAACCCATTGTGGCTCCTTCATTGTTGGCCACAGCATGAGCACCTTGTTTTATGCATGGCAGTAATTCCAAAAGGCTTATTCAAAATGAGTAAAACCAGTTAAGAGTAGAGAAAATGCAGGCATGAGTATAAAGAAATATGTGAAACACAATGGCTTCAAATAACAGCAAGAGCCAGTGCATTCATTTGCCTATGCCATGATACTTCCCATGGTCATACACACCAGAAGTCTCAACATTGCATCTGTAACAACCAAAATTACTAAAACCCCCTATGCCTTTGCAGCATGACTACTGAAGTACGATACCAAAAGCATGAAACATCACTGAACCGTGATAATTAATTGGCATGAGGCATCACGTTGCTACCATGTCAACTAGACATCTACAGGCAATTATGCTGAAGAAACTGGCTATTTGTTGTCACATAATCCTGAATGAGTTACTCAGGATGACCATAAAGATTAGACATGAAGCCAGATACATTTTTAGATGACACGTCAATTGAAGTAGGTGATATTCTGTCACACACCTGTTATGTACCTAAATCAACAGTCTCGATGTGACCTTTGAAGATTTAGCAGTATTAGTATCAGATAAACAAATCAGAATTGGACATCCATATGTCTACATAAAGGAGAAAGAGGTGTGGGAGGCAACAGGAGTGACGGAGAGCAGCCCTCCATCCTGCACTTCTTGCCTCCTGAGCTGGCATAACTGAGCTAGAAAAACTTTGCAATGGGGTTGGGACTGTAGCATTTCTGACAAGAAAAATACAATTTTCCATGATTCAGACTCTATAAAAAGACAACTTAATAAGTTTATGAAGCAACTCTAACAGGTGCATAGTCAGAGCTGTCAACTTTTGTGTATTTTTTGCCATCTTTCACAAGCATGGTGGTTAAGACCAGCAGTAAGTGCAATCATACCCAGAAGGTGGTGAAAGGTGATGAAATACAGTTCGGGCATTGTTTTGCTCTACCTAGAACATTAAACGTTAATTAAATGATCAGTGTGTATCAGTTCACCTTCAGTAAATTGGACAAAACAGGTTCGTGTCAGGGACTGGACCTCATGTGGTCTTGTTTTTAAGCAAAATAATGACTGGAATATGAAGTGGAAACAAAAATCTACAGATCTAGACAAAAAAAGTGTTGTGTCCCTGCCTAGTGTAGTCTTGAAGCCTGAAAAATACTGAATCTAATTACTGTAGCCGTGCAACTGAAATAATGAGGAGGTTGGGAGTGGGGCTGATAAGCAGTTAGCTGACATGCTGGCAAGCTGGAGGTCTGCAGCCCTCCAAAAATCTGGCAAAAGAGAGCCTGCAGTGTCATGTGCAAACTGAGAGATATTCCATCAGTGCTATTACAATGTGAACTCTGCATCTGATAGGGCTACTGCTGAGTGGAGATTGTGCTCATGCTTAAGGTATCGAAAGAGTGATTAACTGAAGATAACATGCATTATCTTTCCATGGAAGAATATGATAGCCAATAATAGAGAAATAGAGAAATCCAGGATTTCACAAAATATATACAATGAAGTAGTTTAGTTTGGATCCTCAGGTATCACACAGTAGGAGAACTAATGCCACTGGGCTGCTGTTTAATCAGTGAAAGACTAATATTACACTTGCTATTTGCTATCCTACCATAATAAGAGAAACTCCAGTTGTTAATCTAGAAACTGAACTGTGCATCTTGGAAAAGCCAAGGATGGTTTTAGGAAGAACGGTTCTAGGGGCAGAATCTGGAGCCAGCACATAAGCTGGTACTTCCCAGAATGGTGGTTTGGTGTCCATTGGGGTTCCAATCCCAGGAAAGCTAGCAGTTCTGGGAGGGCAATAAGAGACCAGTGTGGGAGGCAGCTACTGGAAGATGCAGCCAATACCCTCATTTTGGTTTCAGAATAAATGCAAGTAGATCACAATGATGTATTAAGATCACTCCTGAAATAATCAGCTCTTGGTGTCTGTCACCCCTGGAAATCTCAGGCACTTTCTGCACACTCTTCTGTAATGTGTGCTACTGAATCATGCAGTGCTCAGCAGGGTGCACTGAAAATTAAACATCTCCCACTCCTCCTCACCAAGAATTCAAGAGAATGTGCATCTGAAAACACTGCTGAGAAGTATAGAAACTTGACATAGCAGCTGTGAGGAGTGATTGCACCTCTCTTGATCCCAGCTGATTGCCACAAAGCTCAAAAAATCTCCAGCAATAAAAAAGCAGTGATATTTACAATGAAGAAACTTATTATAAAAAAGTGTTTCCTTTACATGAATCCTGATTTCCTGATTTATAAGCAAATTGCTGAATACCTCACTAGCATTTATGTCTTGCCTGTGTTTTACAGGTAGCCTTTCCACACCGATGAGAAGCGACATGTAACTAGAAATACATCCAATCCATTTATAGGAGAGGAGATATTAATGTGTTAGGAAGATATTCTGGCTGATAAGTGCAACATGAAACTCAATAATGTGAAATTCAGGGTTAGAATGAAAAGAACTTGAATCCTGTGCAATTAACATCCAAGCAGAAATTCATCAACTGATCAGGCAGCCAATCATAAATGCATGAATTATGACCGTGTATCACAAGTACAAGATGCCCCCTTACACACCCAGATGGTGACTTACACACCAACAGAACCTTTACCATCTTGTCATCTATCATTTTAGTCAGGAGCACATCTTTCTCTGCTTACAAGCATGCATATCTGACTCAGACACATATCCTTTGACATCAATCCAGTTGTGCAGGAGTTGTAATTTTTCTTCCTTTCCCCCATTCCACAGCTGAAGCCCAGAGGCAGTTCCATCATGCAACAACTGTTCAGCACATGAAAGAAGGGAGTCAATGGACCTTCCTAGCACAAACTGCTAATAAAAGTGACAGAGCACTGAGGGCTGGGAAGCACAGACAGAGCATTAGCTCAGTTGGTTAGAGCATGGTGCCAATAATGCCAAGGTTCTGGGTTTGATCCCTGTATGGACCATTCTCTTAAGAGTTGGACTCAACAATTATTTCAGCTTGGAATATTTTGTGATTCTGTGTGTGATTTTTTATATTCTATATATGAGAGTGTATATATATATTGATGCATCCAATGCTGAGAAGTGCATCGGCGCAATGATTCAAGAAAAGGAAACCATTCCAGAAGTAGCGGTCACCTTAGCAATCCCATCTCTCAGAAAACTCATCAGCACAGGCAGAATGAAGGTATATCACACAAAATGAGGCAGCCAGAAAGGGTGAACAGGCTGTCTGACCCTCTCAGAGAAAAGATATGTCAGTGTGGAAGACTCAAACTTCATCAAAAAGGCCATGATGGGTAAGTATGAAATTTGGTTTGTCAGCAACAGTAAAATATCTTCTGTAAGAGAAGCAGAATAATAAGTTTTCAGGAAATGCAGTTAATAAAATAATTCCCATAAAACACTGAATGGCATCTAGCATGGAGAAAATCTTCTTGTTAAAAAAAAACTGGATGGAATTTTTTTATGGAAGAATATTCATAGATGATGAACCTGAACATGACCTTGATGGGAAAAGGAGGTAGCAGGTGCTGTTGAGCCCTGAACTATAGAAGGGTAAGCTGAGGGTTTTGTAACCCATCAAACAAGAATGAAGGTGCCATTAAACATTCCAGAAATCTTCCCATTCTTTGATATTTAAATATGCATTCACAATTTTTTAAAATCATGACCCTTATTTTCTGCAGCCTTGAGCCCAGCGAGTATAATCTAGGTGCAGATGAGTTACACCAGTGGTTCCATGTGGCAATGGCTCCAGGAAGTGCACAACAGCAGAGAGCCAGGGCTCTCTGTGATGTGGGGGCAGCCCTGGGTGTCCCCAGTTTACATCTTCTACACTGAAATGTATTCCTATGTGAAGGCTCAGCCCTGTCAGCCAACTTTATTACTGGCAGCGAGACAAGCCATATACATAGAATGTGAACAGAGGTTTCAGGTGAAATTTGTGCAGGGCAGCCCAGGTGAATTAGATCCTTTGGGATGTTCACATCGTTGTGTGTTTCTAGTTGCAAGCACTGAGTTGCAGGCTGAGCTCTAAAGAAACTCTGAAGAAGCAATTAATGTTTGAAGGCATAGAATTCAAGATGCCAGACAGATCACAAAGGAAGAGGGAGAGAACGAAGGTAGCATGTGGACATAACTATGCTGCTTGGACATGTGCCTTCACCTGTTAAAACTACATTCAGTACCTGCACAGGAATGGTTGCTATCTACTTTGCTAGAGGTGATATTAGCCTTATGGAAGTAGAAACATCCCCAAAAGATCTGGGAGCCACCACAATTTATGGGCTGGTCACGAGATCTCCACTGATGTCCCAGCAAGTACTGTTGCTGACTATAACTGCAAGTGCACCAGTAGGAGTTCAAAAAGCCCTTCTCTTTATTTTGTTTTCCTGCTCTCCATTTCTCTCTCTCCTAAGGTGTTCACGGAAAACCGCAGCCAGTCTTTCCATGGTCTGATGGAATGTATCAATCTGTTATCCTGCTCTTTACTATCTTCCGTGCATGTGTAGTAACACTCACATATTCTCAGCAATTTCAGCCTGGTAATATTCAGCATTTGCATAGAAGATCTTTGCTGCTCCTAAGTGAGCTAGAAGACGACTCCAACAGGATGATTTAGGCTGTTTATGGGGTTAATAATTTGGTTTGGTTTTAGGCATATAAATCTTATAGATTTGTATTTGTTTTCTAGATAAGAATAAGTAACAAGCCATTTTTAGTTCAAAAAATGGAAACCATCAGTGCTGTCTTGTGTTGTGACAGCAGAAGACTACAGAGCTTTCCTGACAACCTCTCTGTTTTTTGGTCTCTTTTTATGCCTTGCTCTATTTAATGTTGCTGAAGAGGAATGCATAATATCTGGGCATAAAAATAAAAAATTTCTCCTTTAGGAGAAAGAATGGGCTAATATAATTAATCTGTGTGATACATATGCCACCTTTACAATTGTATCCAAGACAGATAATATCCAGGAAAAATGGCTTTAAATATACAAAGAAACAAACAAAAAAAATCCTCCAATATGTACATCCAGGAAAGCATATGCTTTAGCATATGTTTAGTCAAGGCATTGAACTACATAGGCTCATCTACTGCCAGATTCTGAGTTTCTTAAATGCACAAGATCCATAATAACTATTCAGGTCTGCTGTGATCTGTCTTATGCATCTCCTCTAAAAAATTCCTGCTTCAACATAAATGACTGCATGTATAACTGCTTACTCGTTTACATAATTTGCAAATAGGAAAGGCTAAAAAAATCTTCCTGGGATTCAGACTTCTGCATCAATTTCACCAGTCAAAAAGCAATAAAATTTGCTTTGACAAAATGAACATATTTTTATGAAAATTGATTACTATCTCCAGTTAGAAGAATATGTAAACATTTTTGCATTAGAATTCTGATATATTTGTTTTACAAGTTTGAGGATTCATTTTGATTTTTAATTGATTGACTTTGTGCAGTTTTATTATTTACATAATTTTTAATAATTTCAGAGAAGGTCAGAAGAAGCAATGTGAACTGACAGGCTTGTGGTCTGATACATGTGACATAAAACCTGCCAGTAGAATAGTGGACATACTTGGTATTTTTATCACATAATTTTAATAAATCACATAATAAATAGAGATCTTTTTAATTTCAGAAAGAAGATGATATGTATCAAAATAAATAAAATAATATTGCAACTAATTATTAGTCAGAATATACACAGAATATATTCTGAGACATGGCTTTACATTCTCAGCTCCCGCTTCAAACCTTCTGCCTTCCAGCATGCAGTCCTTTGTCAAAGAAGAGGGCTAAGGCAGATGGATGGCTTCACAAGGGCAGGAAGGATATAATTCACACATTATTCTTTTTCATCTCATAGATATCATATTTACCTATTGCAACTATAGCGTTAGGTAAAGAATTTAGACTAAATACTGGCAAGGAGTCTCTTTTGAAAGAGGGTTTGATACCAACAGGCCTTTAATAGGCCTTGCAATCAGTATTTTGTGAGCTGGAAACACGCATGCAGATGTTTGTGAGTGTTGGCTCGATCTGTGGTCTGAAAAATTCCAGCATTCAAATGCAAAATACCCCCCAAAATAATTAAACTCTCTCTTTCTTTTTCCAGTTCACCTTGCATATTACTCTCCCACTTGTACTTTTTTCCCTACACGCCCACTGCAGCTTTACCTTTGCTTTTTCAACCTATTTTGCTACATTCAAATGTTAATGTATCCCACATTCACACGCCTACCCTTGTGGTTAGCCTGCAGCAACTCAGGCTTACACCTTCCACCACACTACCATTTGTCTGCTTGGCAAGTGGCATCAGCCTTGAGCCTGCTATTTTACAAAGAGCAAGGCTGGCTGTGCCCACCTTCTGCAAGAGAGCAGCCTATCCTCTTTCCTCTGGCAGTTTCATTGACAACCATCTAGGACACTTCCCAAATATTATATAAAAAATAAAGTTTTCCAGCCAGCAGAAGTCAAGTGGACTGCGGCTCTGAGCAACCTGATCTGGTTGAAGATGTCCCTGCTCATCGCAGGGGGGTTGGACTAGATGGACCTTTAAAAACGCTTCCAACAGGGGCTGTTTGAGGGTTCTGTGATTCCAAATGACTCAACTATTCACAATATCTTCAGCACCTGGAGCACCACAGAGGTTCTGGCTAGCCCTTGTCACCTGCACCTTCCTCACCAATGCTCCTGCTCTTGAGAGCCAGAGAAAGTTACTCTCAGCCCCAGCAATAAACACAACATAAAAATTAGCATTTTGGAATGTAATTTTAAGAGCCGCTTTACTGATAGGTGTTTATACTCACCTCACTGCAAAATACCAGCAGGTGCCTAAAGAGCAAGACACAGGACCGGACAATATCCCTTCCATCACAAACCTGCCTCTCCCTTGTCTGTAGAAGAGAAAATGTGTGCTGAGAAAGAAACTGCAAGACCAAGGAGTTGCAGTTGGGACTGCACTTGAGAAGCATCAAGAGGGAAGAAAAGTTCCTGCATAACCACTGAAAAGCTAATCTGACATGCCTTCAGTATTTTTATTCTTTACATTTCTATTCCAGTAAAAGATAGTGGGTTTTCCTTTTCCCTTAATCACTGCTTCATGCTGTAGCATGGAAACCTGGAAACCTGGGGTTTCATACACAAACGTTATTTAGATGGGAGTGAAAGGAGGTGAAGGATACTGCCTGTGATGTGAAAGGTGACTGGAGTGGTAATCATACACAGAGAATTGAAGAACTGTATTTTAAATATCACAGCATATTAGTACCACTACCTTCAGCTGAACCACACTATAGTTTCATCATATGAGATGAATGCAAGCTTTCCTATCTAGCTATTCCTGTTTTGCAATCCTGTTTTTCTTGAGGCCACTATGGATATGAGGAAATCAAGTAAGGGGGAGCCCAAATTCCCAGGTTTCTGGACTAAAAAGGAAAAATTGCTTGCTACATGGTTTATATGAGAAATCCTGATTAGGAACATGCAGGTAATGAATGCCTTGCCAGGTGATTTTTTCAGGTCATCAGTCTTCTAAATATTTGAAAAAATATATTTCAATTTTCCTTCTGAGTCTCCTTGCACAACAGCTCTTCCTGTGGAAATGTGTCGCTCCTGACTTTCCAGTAGTAGTTGTCTCAAAAGGCCATCAAGGCCTGAAGCCTTTCACTCACCCAGGGCTGGAAAAGTTTTTCCACTATTTCCTGCAATAGCTGAAGTGTCTGATACCAGATTGTCAGCCTAGGGTGTACTCTGACAAGGGTTTGCTCTGCAAAGTTTCCTGCTCTTCCTCCACACAGGTCCCACCACCGTCTGTCTCCTGGAGCTGTGGGGTTCCCTGCCCTGCAAGAAGCCTCTCCTGTCAACTCCCCCATCCATCCCTTCCCCGATTTTATAAATCACACCTCAAAAAATGCCCTATTCTCATATTCATGTTTAATTCCTCCTCCTTAGATAAGCAACACAGCTCATGAGAGCTCCCATTGACATCCTCTGAGCTTGTTTCTCATTCACTCTATGTCTAGCACTTCAACACAAGGCAGAGACCTAGAGAAGGAAGAAGAATCTTCTGAAATATTGCTATGCCTGCTTTATAATTTTACCTTCTATGTATCTCCTTGACCATCAGCCTGAGCAGCAAGGTGCAATTTAAATGAACTGTTGTCATTTATACATGAGCTGCCATTTAGCTGCTCATTAGAGAACACAGCTTTAAAAGATTGTGATGAGTCTGTTAGCTTCCCTTAATAACAGCTTTCAAAACCAGCAGTGATATTGTTCTAAAAAAACCCTTTTGTACTTCAAATTCTCATCAACTCTATCAGTCCTAAGAGCATTAGCCAAGGTTTGAGCAGTTCATCATCTCTATTACATTCATTTACATGCTATTGGGCTTGACACTGGATAATAAGGGCTTATTCAGCAATACTTCATTTTTTGATCTGGTAAATTTACTACAGGCCTTATTCTTTAAATTTATTTTATTTAATTTTAATTTTAGTTTTTTTCCCCATCAATTGCCTTCTTTTCTTGCAGCTCACAGCAGCACAGACCTTTGAATGTAAAATAGTAGGGGAAACATTGATCTTTCAGTTGTTATACTTCCTGCTCTGGTTCTCTTGACCAAAGGCTCCCTCTCCAATAACAAAAGGACCTTCTTCTTCCTTCAGACATGTGTGAAAGCTATTGTACATTGGCATAATTTACTGGATCACAGACATCAATCATATTTCTAGCATTTGGTCTATTATCACCAAACACAGAAAACTGGCAGCTGGACCAGAAAAGATCATGTTTCCCCACTGAGATTCACACCCATGTATAGTCCAATTTAGCAGCATGAACTTGCATGACACATGGGTCCCCTCTGGAAAATGTTCATCTGAACCCTTGGAAATGTTTGTGATCTGCTTGTTGTTTAGCAGCTGCCTGTATTAGGCTCCTGCTGTGGCCATCCCCAGCATTTGGGGGTAATAAAGGCAGTTGTTTAGGCTCTGTAAATTAATTTGGTAGAAAGGGACATTGGTTTAGGCCTATGGCTGACATTCTCTTCTCCTCTCAAGGTAAATAACCCAATAGCTATGCAAAAAGCAGTTAACAGCTACCCTTTGGGTTTTATGGAAAACAAACTTATTTTGACATCACCATAATTACGGTAAAACCTTTCTATAAAATGCACACCAGTGTATTTAATTAAGACAGGTCATTTGTCTAGCTAAATCTGCAAAATTCAAGTTCTAGCTTCTATGGAATAAATATATACAGAAACACTGAGCCTGGGCAGGGGCAGTAATTGCTTTTTTCTGCTATTAGTCTGCAGTGCCATGTACATGACCAAGAAGTGACTTTTGGCCTTCTGCGGGACACTGTATTAGTTTATCTGATTTTTAAGACCACAGCACCAGCACTAATGTCTCTTCCTCATCTTTTAAGCACGTGAACACTCACAAAGCAGAAGCAGAGCAGAGGTGCCAGGCGTGTGTGTTGAGCAGGAAAGCAGGGAGTGGTGCGAGACTGGGATTCAACAGAGTGCTTGGCCACAAAGACAAGTGTGTCATCAGTTAAGTGTGCATCTAACAAGAAGCCACATATTTTCAAGTATCATCAGACCATTTTAGCCATGAATGGATGGAAGATAAATTCTGTTAGGTACGTATACAAGCAACCATGACAGACCTCATCTCTATACTACAACTTTTTATACTAAAGTAAATTTTGCAATGCAGCCAAGGATTTCGTAACCAAATAACTTCCCAATGCCCTTAACAGCATAAAGAGGAATACCAAGATTAATGGCAGCTAAAAAACACACTTAAAACTTATCCAGACAGAAGTGGGCCTTTGTCCAGAGGCTTCCATATGCTGAAGCATTTAACAGAGTGGTTGTTGCCCATGAAAGTAAAGGTGCACGCTCCCTTTCAGCATACTATGTGCAAGACTGTGCATATATGGATTAACTGACAAATTAACTGACAAGTTGTGATAATTTAACATTTGTTACTGCATTCACAAAAATCTTGCTCCTGTTTCCCTGAGATGTGCCAATAAATGCTATGCTACAGCTGAGGAGTAGATGGAGCATAGCATTACTTACAAAGTAATTTTATTGGTGCCTGGCAAAGTAACTCAAAGCAAAGGCACAAATCAAGATATTACGTTTTTCTATTCCCTTGCTGCATACGCGTCCTGGATTAAAATGCATAGCACAGTGATGTTGTCGTGCATGGATAAATAAGGAGGGAGTGATCACACCCCTAACACAGGACCGAGGGTACCTCACATTGGTGTTGTTAACCTGACACTCATATCAGACTGATGGGGAGAGGAGAGGAGGGAAATGGGCTTTTGAGGCACCTTCATCCTCTTTTCCTACAGGTATGTTTGAAGGAAATAGGAAAGTAATCCCACACTGGTTACACACTAGAATATAAGACTGAATGGGAAATAAAATAATCTAGACTTTATGACTGCCTCCTCTTTTACAGCCGAGAATTAAAAATACATTTAGATTACTTCACATTTGGAACAGTCCCGCTAAAAAAATAAAGGCAAGAGAATTGCATCTGCTGGGTCAAGCTTCCCATCCCCCACCCCTGAAAATCACCAACCCAAACATCACTTGTCTGTGCTGGTTCTCACAGAAGGCAAACCTTATGTTACATTCCCAGTGTCCACACACTTCTGCAGCTTCTAAATAGCTGACTCCCCTGAACGGCTGCTGGCCAGATTTTGGTTCTCTTCCAGCACTGAAAGGCAGAGAGGGTAGGAGATGTCCTGCTGCTACTCTCCTTTCATTTAGAAAATGGAGAGGTTGTCTGGCTGCCAGCTTGTCAGCGCAAATAAGTCCCCTCTGCAGACCTTATCAGATGAATCCCAATGTGAAAACTTTTTACATATGAATTGCTTTGCAAGGAAGGCTCCACTCTTTTCAGAACAAATAAGGAAAAAAACAACATAAAGGAAGTGAAAAAGTAAAGAACCTGCACTGAAAGGTCACTTCAAAGGAACAAAAGTCCACATGGCTTCTTTCTCCTCTTCTCTTTCTTTCTTTTTTCACAGTTGGCTCTCCAGCATCTCCATGCTGCTCCCCTACCTGCAGCGGCGTAGCCACCACAAGCTTCATCAGTGTACGATTAATTACCCCTGTTAACCAAAGCTGAAGGGCTGAAGGAACTACAGTGTCCAGCAGATCAGTAATGGAATCTCTTACTCTCACCGTGCCAGAAGTCCACCAGGAGCCTAGGTGAGCAAAGACGAGAACAGCCCAGAGCTATCTGATTTTCAGCAGCCTAAGCAGAATGGCAGAATGGCCAGCTGAAAGGAGAGTCAGCCTGTAAAACTAACACTAATCCTGGAAAATCACCAGCACTGCAAATGGTAGCCAGGACTGTGGTTATATTAAATCAATATTGTCAGTTACATTATTAAATATTAAGCTAAGATATTAAAAAAGGAAGCATTCCTCTGCCTCTGCCAGAGACAGCTTGTGTAATCACACGCAAATCACTTCGTTTCAGTTCCTCTCAAATTCCCCTCTGTAAAATAATAATATTTTCAACCACTTTAAGCAAGCTCGTCTCTCTGGGCAGGCTCCCTGGCCACCTCTCATAATACACAGCTATATCCTCACAGAGATTGGCACCTCTGGAAGCCACTGTCATGTTACAGAAGAGACATGGCAATGAAGCTGCAGGGTCTCACCAGCTCTGGTTGCAAAGGGGGAACAGCTTGGGCTAACATAGCAAGAGGGTAGAATGGAGTGCTTTAGGCAAATTTTCTGTCTTAAAATCAGCTGACTCTGAAAAGCACAGTCCTCAGCCTCTGAAAAGAGCTGTTGAGACAGACACCCAAGTGTTATCAGCTCTCTTGGAGGATTCACAGAGCTGAGGGAACGTAATGCAAGGACAAGTGACAGTGACACAGAGCTGTCAAAAATAAACCATGCAGAACCACACTTATTTCTGTCACAGAAAATGGAGTGTTAAGGGCAGGAGAGAGGCACCAGGCACCACATTTAGAGGTTCCCTGCTCAAGCAGGGTCTTCTTTCAGTATGTTGCCCAGGATTGAATCCAGATAGCTCTTGAGTGATATTCTGACTTAAGGACAGGTATATATGAAAGAACATAGACAGCAAGTGCAAGTAAACGACAAAAATATAATCTCAGCATATACATCCTATTTCTGCAAACAGTATTTTAGCACCTCAGAACACTACTGAAGCCTAAACTCCCGATTAAAGTTAAGCACTTGCTTAAATTGCCTGCTGAATTGAGATGAGCAGATGAAATGGGATCCCAGAATATAATAACTGAAGGACAAGGAAATTTTGAGCCTAGGCAGTCATGGAGAACTCACGTTCTTTATGCTCTTGACAAATTCCTGTACCATGTTCATTTCTTCCTAAGTACATGGTATGGATGACAAGCCAGGTGAAGTGACACTGGCTCAGCAGAATGACACTGGGTGAGGCAGTGCCCAGCCCTGACTGCACACGGTGTCCTGTCCTGAGCTGCCTGGCAGCTCAGCAGTGGCACAGCTTTGGTGCTTGGAGGGCCAACATGGATTTCCTTGTGCATCTCTGAATAGCTTACTGGGTAGCAAGTAAATAATAAGGCTGTTGAGTTTCCCAGCTGATTGAGGTCTCAAGCCTTTGGTGAAATCAAACATTAAGCCAGATTTTAGCACTGTTACAACTTTGAAACACAAAATCTGTTCATGGAGCAACCACGGCTGACAAGTTATTATGTAAGGAGCAAAGTCTGCTATAGTTCCACAAAAAAATCAACTTACCTTTAAACTCAATAGCAAATAAAAGTGATTTTTATTCCATCTAGTATATTTTGTTTCTCTGGATGTATTGCCGTTTGTATTTTTCTATTTGATGTTCATTCCCCTTTCAAGGCTGGCTTATGCTAATTTCTTACACTGAACTTTACTTGGGTAATAGCTTAATAAAGTCTTTAAGGAGCAAGTGATTGACGTAGATCATGAGGCAGTAGGGAGATCAGCTTTCTGTGGCAGTCATATGCTCACACTGACTTACCCCATGGAGGGGAAATGACCCAAGCAGAGCCAAGCTTGGATAGTGATGCATAGAATAACTCTACAATAATTCTGTTGGTGGTGATAATTACAGTTCTCTAGGAAAGGAGTCTGTGCTTTCTAAGATTTTATAATTTCATGGCGGATTCATAGCCATAAATTATTAAGAATTTGTAGAGAAAGAAAACGTGAGAAAAAAGGGACACTGTTGATGGGTTACTGCTACTTTCTTTACTATGGGTGATCCTGTCCATTAAAATAAACTCGATGCTGAACAGAAACAAGCACACTAATGCCTGTAATACAATAACTGGCAGCAGGGCATCCACTTCAAAAATCCGCATGAGAAAGATCTAAATCGTAAAAGACAAATTAGTTTCCATTACTTCTCTCTTAACATGACAATTTCAATGGCCAATTATTTTCTAACATGTTTGCCATAGGCATCATACAGAATTTATGGCACTTTCTTAAGCCAAGACTCTCACAAACACATATGTCAAGATTTGTACATGTTACTAAGTCTCATCTGAAGGCCAGGATGAGTAAGGATAAAGCTTTCAGAAACAGCTATTTATGTGGGGTGCTAGTGCTGTCAAAAATAAAGAGATGCATAGTTGCAGGTCAGTGAAAGAAAACTTTGCCCACTAATACAATTAGTTGAACAAAAAGGCCTGAGTGCAAGACCTGAACTTCAACTTCAACTGGAAAGTCTCAGCAATTAATCATTCCACACCTAACAGGCTCAGACTGCTCCTAGAGGGAGAGGGAGAGAGAGAGAGAATGGACTGCCCTTCTTTGGGGGGCATATGGGAGATGCAGGACTGATCTCACGCCCTGGGGAAAGACAGGCAGGGATGCCTACACTGATTTGAAGCCATGGATCTGGTTCTCTACCTGCTCTCTACCAAAACAAACAACAAAACCAGAGACAGGGTTTGCTACTAAGGGCTAATGTAATTTTTCAACAGGTTGTTTTGTTCTGTTCAATGCTATGTTTCCTTAACCTACACTAAATTGTTCAACAGACTTCTGACTTCTTTGAGTGGTGTCTGGCAGCTAACTGCTACCCAGCCCAAACTTCTCCCCAGCCCATAAAGATAGCATATCATTGGTTCTAGCACCCCAAATCAGGTAAATTTCTGAAGTTAGAGAAACCTTATAAATGTTCTGCATTGAAATTAAGTGGTGAGATCCACCATCTCCTTGTTATTCCCAACCTGTGACACTATGAATGGCAATAGCCAAACTGGTCTCCTGTGGGATTGCAGTCTTTAATTGGGAATGGGACCGATTTCCTTCATGGCCATTCTAGGAGGAGGGAAAGCCCCAATTCAACTCTTGCTTTTCCCCAAGGGAGCCAAAAAGAGAAGGGAGCCAGGGAAAACAATAGCTTCAATCAGCCACACACACATTAAACAAAGAGAATTTTTTTTTGCTGCCCAGCCAGAAGAGGAGGGGTCTGACTGGCATTCAGACTCTGCAGCATCTCACTAGGGGAGAGAGGTCTTCTGCAGTCATTACTCTCCTATGGTGCTTGTTATTGACAGTGCTTTCAACTGACTCTGGCAGAGAATAAAAGTATCCCTCTCAGTAATATCATTCACTTTCCCTGCTTGCTGCTCCCCCTCCCTGTGCCTCATCCAGAGCACATGTGCAGCTGACACTGAGTGAACATGGTGACCTCCTCTGAATATGCATAAATGCTAAGGATTGTCTGATTTTTTTTGCTCTGCTGCCATGGCTGACTGAAGCACTGGCTTGGCCAGCATTTTGCTGATGAAAGAATGCACCAGTCTGCAACTGTTAGTCCACAGATGGCCTACTCATAAGTCTGGCATCCAGGCTCGTATTTAGTCTCACAAGCAATTTAGAAAGCATATAGTTAAAACTGATGAGACATTGATGGTCAAATAATGTGCATCTGCTTTTATTTTCTTAAAACAGTTGAGAGATATACCAATGAGCTGAGCATGGACTAGATAGTAGGGAAAAGGAAATTAATGTTACCAAATTATTTCTTAGAATTTAGCTCTGTAGTGCTTGGCAGTCAGAGTGTGCACAACTGAAGTACATTGGATATAAACGCAGATTAAAGAACAGGCTTTATTCCCACTGGAGCTATGTAGATCCAACACTGCTGAACTTCTGTAGGTTATACACATGAAAAAAGCAGATTCACCATCCCCATTCCTTTAAAATAAAAACGGGGATGTCCTTGCAATGATAAGAGTAAACACAATTAATTTTGCACTTGATTATTGAGCACAATGCTCCTCAATTGCTTTCTGCTTTTTAGCGCTTATGATTATTATCTGAAAGTATTTTCTTTATCCATGAAAAGTTAAAGGCTCACTTTTTAGTTTTAACACAGATTGACAAGTATATTATTCAGACTTTAAGACCAGAATATCTAAAATAAACATAAAACTGATTAAAATACCAGAAGAAACAGTATTGAGGTCTGCTGAGGCTTATTTGCTCTTCTGATAGTGATTGCTATGAGGAAGACAAAGAAAATGAATTATGCCATTGTCTGATGAGCGCATTTACATGGGATTTGCTTCAAGGACTTTATAACACAGAAGTAAGGGTTCAATTAATCACAGAAAAATTTTAAGAAATCAGGAAGTCAGTGAAGTATTTTGGAATGTCACTATACATTCATGACTCATGGTCTGCTCCCCTTGTAGGATAAAGCCATTCTTAATTAATTTTTACATTGCCCTCCTCCCACTTCTATCAGTGAAATTCGAACATTTCTTGTATTTCTTTCACTTGTTCTTGTATTCCTGCTAGTAGGCTCACACAATCTTTTGGCCACTGACTCCTTGGCTCTTCCAGCTGGAATAACACTTCCAAATGACTGCAACCACCAGTGCCACCAACAAAGAGACCTGCAACAGCTTTGCTCTTCTTGGGCCTGGGATGCTCATCACTTGCAAAAGGTCTCCTGTAAACCCTACCAAACACACAACTCTCATCTGATAAAAATCATTGTAGCTGAATTAGAATAAGAGTTGATTGATTTATACTATGTAATTTGTTTCTGTCCTTAAGTCCTGAACAGAAATCTTCCTGTAAGCAGCCTGAATAATAACAAAATTTTCCTTGCAAAAGCATAAAAATAATTTGGTTTTCATTATAGGTTGCTTGTCATTACTGTTGATTAAAATTTTGGAGCTTTCATAATAAGAAGGCAATTAAACAGAGTCAAACACAAGAATATCCCAGCAGGGATGAAGAATCAGAAATCATCTCTGGTCACTATTACTGCTAATAACTGCCCCATGTCTTAAGGAAATGAAAATAGTTAGCTGCCCAGTAAGAGAAAGCAGATGAAGCAGGCAGATGGAGAATGGGAGGAAAAGAGCCCAAAAAGGAGTATTTATATGGATTTGTGTCAGGAAACAGAGGTAAGGAATTGATCAGCACTAAGACTTTTAGTGAGATTTCAGCAAAACTGCTATTACGCCATAATTAGTTGGATAAGGGGAAAAAAAACCAGCTGAAAAATTCCACTAAGTTGCTGGTTCTAGTAACAGTATAGTAAGGAAAGAGTCTCTGGCACAGCCTTGTTATCCAGGAAGAAGTGAGAATCTGCTTCAGCTGGGACCCTTTTAGAGTCTGCCCTGCAATGTCCAGAGAAGATGCCTGAAGTGTTAGCCATCACTTCTGAAAGACCTGGGAGTTTGGAAAGAAAGAAAAAGACAATCCTCTAACAAAACTAAATTAAAAGTAAAAGTCAAAATCTTATAGGAGCATTCATTACCAGAGCTAAAAGTCATTGACAACTTTAATAGAGAATTCAGTACGTAATCTGCTTTAACTGCTAAGCTGCCTTAAAAATATGTGTGGCATAGCAGTCATGTAGCAATTCCTCTGTTTTGTGGCAAATAAAGACAAAAGGTGCTAGTGCCAAGTTCTGTAAATAATCCTTGAAAAATTGTAAGAAATTAAATAACTAATGCTTTCTGCCCTTGTTAGATATGTAATCCAAGGGCATGAGATGTCATATCATGCATGGCTACATAATAAATGACTTGAAAACTTGCTCCCAATTTATTTTGATGTAAAAATTATATATTGCAATTCCCATATAGAAACCAACAGTTTCATTTTGAAAAATATTTAAAGGGTAACCTTGGGTTTTTGTGCAACATTTGAGAAAAATAACAGATTTCTAAAATATTTCACTGCTGCTGATCAATATTTTCTTTGCAAAACACTGTATGCACAAAACCATTCCTTAATTCTGTTCAACATACAGCTTTCGGCTTCAATTAACTTTGCTTTTATTGGAACCTCTATCAAAACCTGAACCCAAAATTCATTTCAGTCATCAATATATAAAAATGTGGATTATATGTATCCTAAAAATTAAAACTTGTCATGACGCAAAGGTATCTTTTTTCTTATTCGTAGCTTATTCTTATTCTTGGAATATTTTTTCATTTGTTTCTTTGATTTTTTTTTTTTTTTTTGTGATCAGTTGCATGGTATTTGAGAACTTCAGGCTGACAAATTTGGTACCATAAACACAACAGAAATACAAATCCTGTTTCCTCAGGCTACAAATAAGAATTACTGCATGAATGAATTGTACCCTATAGTTTGTAAGAGAAACAAAAATAAGCACTGTTTTCCTAGAAATCATGACCTTCTGGAGCATTGAGAATGATCACTAACATATCAATAAACTTTCTGTATAGTAAGAACATTTTCAGGAGAAATAAACTCTATTCAAACCCAAATACCTTTGAACTGAGGCAAAGCTAAAGTACAGGGTTTATTTTTCAACTCATATTTTAATTAAAGAACTCAGCAAAATATAGAGAAATGAAAAACAATTTGTATTTTTAGCAATAAAATTTGAAAAGTAATCTAGCAAACAATACAAACTGACCACATCTATAAAATACATCTTCTCCTATACAGCTGCAAAGGCAATTTTGGTTTTCACCAGAAAAAGACAAGGGAGCTGCTATTTAATGCAACACCTGCTTATATCTTCAAGTGCAATTTTTCATTTGAATTATTTCTAGTAACAGCTGATTGTATTGAAGCACACAGCAGTAAATTAGACAGGTGAAAAGAAGTAACTGAGCCTTCAAAAATCAGTATGTGCAAATTGTCCTTTTAATTAGTGTTAACTGAAGAAAAAAAAGAAAAGGTTGGCTGAAGTTGATTTTTAAATCAAGGGGCAAATCTATTTGCTGCTCAATGAGAAAAGAATCCTTATAGGATAACTGTGATCACTTCCAGGATGAACACGTCTAAGCCAAAACTCTGAGTGACCTCTGTGGACAGAGCAACCACAGAGAACTGATATTAGTAATAGCTTTCACCAAGACTGCTAAGAATCCCAAACAAGCCAACCAAAAACATGGTAGGTTTTTTTTTTGGTTTTTTTTTTTTTCTTTCATTACCTGAAAGGGACAGTTTTCTCTGCTGAACAGGTGATTAAAGGACTCCCACTAGAAAGGCAAAGGATGCATTTTGGCAAAGGATGTGTGAAACCAGGCCTGGTCCCAGCCTTGGGCTGTTTTTCCTGCTTCCACACTGCAGGATCCTGCTCACAGATATATCAGATAGAAGATGAAGCTGCTTGATAAGAATAACCTTAGCCGATCCCAGACTTCATGTGGGAATAAAAATGTAGGAAAAAGGAAAGGTAGAGCAATACTGAATTTGACATGGGACAGATTATACTTCAAGAAAGGCATCTTCCTGTCCTCTTATGCTGGGAAGCAGCAGATACAGCTAGAAAATTCTGGGAAACACCTTTAATGTGAAATTCTGGACTCAAACCTCTACTGGCTTAAAGCCTTTTTTTTGAACACAATTTTGCCTGATTGGTGTTCCATGTTTTATAGCTCAGGATGTGAAGGGCTATATTGTGCATGATTTTCTTACATAATTACATTACATAAATCTGCACTGCACTAACACAGAAGTCAAAGTGTTTCACAGCCTTATTTGTATAGGCCTCTTTGTATTTCAGACATACTTGCATTCCCCGTGTGTTAGATTATGACACAATAATCCATTTTTAATAGGGTAGTTCCAGTTTCTTGGTCAAACAAGCACTTTTAACATCCATTACAAAAATAGCTGTGCTTTTAAATAAATTTAGTATTTATCTATTGGTAGGCAACATTTCTTAGATGCCTATGTTCTAAATTTTAAATGAGGATAGCAATTTTTATTGCTTTCATCTCAAAGAGCTTTAACAGATGAGACAGCTGTGAATGGAAGCTTATCCATGGAACCTTATGTTGAGCCAAGTACATCCAACAATCCACTACTCAGATGAACAGAAGATGCTTTTTCTCCGCGGTCATAAAAATTCATTGTATATTAAGCAGCTATTCTACAACCAAACTCCAAAAAAAAGCTGCCAAACTGGAAACCCTTAATAATCATCAAGGAAAGTTTCAGAATATTCTTTGCAATGCAAATATGGATGAACCGTAAGTCAAAAGTTACTGTCTTTTGGAGTCTGTCCCTTCCTGATGGTAACTATATCACACCTCATTCAATTACAGCAATTGCTTTCATAGAATATCTGTCTGAGAGACCTGGCCAGTTTTAATAAGCATTTTGTCTTGGAAAACTTAAATGGGCTGCTCTATTTTGTTCTTCGTTTAATTTCCTCTCCTACATGACTTTTTAATCTCTCAGCTTAGAGTAACTGCATCACAAAAGAACCTCATGGGCAGAAGTGACTGTCTCTCAACCACGATTTGTTGACTTTTGTATTGGAGCACATCAGGAAACCACCCGAGATGTGCTTAGAAGCAATTAGGGTATTGGCTATATTGGGAGGCCCTGAGGGTTTACAAGCTCTCTTAGCATGAGACCAATTTATGGATGCTTAAGTTGTAATGAAGCAGAAAAAGTATAGAAAAATAAACAATTTAAAAATATTTAAGCCTCTGGAGCATGCTTCTGACATATTTTCCAAGTAGCAGAGTACTCTATGATTTAATAATAGGCTTCTTTCTTGAGAAAGAAGAGAAAACACTAAAAACTGCTTTAAAACTAAACAGTAATATGTAAAAGCCAAAAAAGTAGGACTATATTAAGAGAAAACAGCAAGGAACTTAATCCTCCATTCAGCCCAGAACCAATAATCCATAAGAGCTACGAAACGCTAGGTAATAGAGATGAAGCCCAGAATTTGATCTTTAGACAAGCTGTCAAACAAAATCTCATTAAATCCACAAGCACTGAAAGTTCTTGAATAGTAGACATGATGCTATAATTTCAAGCATCCTGGTAAAGCAATGAAGTCAGAAGTTCAATTTTTCCTTATGAATTCTGCTGTGATAATACTGATTATGATGCTCAGAAGAACAGCAACATTGTGGACAAACTTATTCATGTTTTGAATCTGTCTTTCTTTTTTTTTTTTTTTTTACACAAGTAGCAAATGATGAAGATATGATGCCTTTAAGAAACTTCTATTAATAGTTTCATGTACCCAAACAACAGATTGGAAAATTCTAAAAGACCCTCAAGAATGGATGATATCAAGCATAAGGAGCATTAAGAAAGCATTTATGTAAGTAAGCTGTAACCTTGAAAGTCAGAAATCTAAAAGATAGTGACTATGCTCTTTGATATTAATGTTTATCACAGCTTTGGGCAAAATGTTGTAAAGGTGGTACTCATAAATATTAGAGAAATTGAATTCTCACACAGATATGAGTTTGTTTGGGGTTTTTTCTGGAAGACATAGCAGCAGTTCTGAGGGGACTGTGCTGGACACTGCTAAATAAATGGCCAAAGATGAAAGCCAACTGCTGGGGCGGTGCTATCACCTGAACTGCAGCAGGGGATGCTGTCAGGGTAGGTGTGACAGACTGGGTCATTCTTTGCCTCCCACCTTCTACTTTGTTTAAAACATGCTTTTAATTTCCTTTTGAATTAAGTGATCAGTACTGACTTCTTTTTCCTCCCTAGTGCACTTAGATTATTAATGTGGGAAGAATGC
Source organism: Acanthiza pusilla (assembly GCA_036630365.1). NCBI lineage: Eukaryota > Metazoa > Chordata > Aves > Passeriformes > Acanthizidae > Acanthiza > Acanthiza pusilla. The sequence continues at coordinate 30,731,309 of JAXCHO010000023.1, forward strand.
CTAAGACTGATAGGCAGTCATTCTAGGCCACTTAATTAAATTTCATTTTATTCTGGTCGGATGATGAGTATTGACCAATTTGCTTGCAGTTAGCTCCTGGCCTATTTCACTCCTTTCAAAAAGCTGCTCACCAGCACAGTGTATCTCCTTCTGGCTATTAACACTACAAGGAGCTATCCCACTTTCGTTTTGTGAACACTCTATTCTCACCAGAGTTAAACCGCAGAATTAATGTTGTGCCAGCTGACTTGCACCAGAGATCCAGAAACAGCAGAAATATCATTAGATGGTGGCACAGGCCAGCTGGGAGGGAAGCTGGGGATGTGGAGTGATGCACAGCAGGAGCAGCTATCCTGTCTCCTCTCCAGGGCACAGAGCAATCCTAGCAGCATGTTGCAAAGCCAGAACTATGCTTTCTACTCAAGAAGGTACTGTAAATTAAAAACAAGTTGCATCTTCTCTTGTCCAAAATATTGCCCTATTTATAGACTAGTATTAGTTCTATAAACCAGCACAAACCACAAGGCAATAAGAAGCTCATTTGTATAACCTACTATTGAGAACACCATAACACACCTCCGATTTGCAGAAATAGTCCCCAAACTCTTCGAATCCAGGTCTTTCTTCCTATTTATTGCCTAATTTGCACCTAGCACAGAAGTCAGCAGAGTCAGATTACTGAAGAGATCAGGAGTTTTACAATCTTATTTTGCATTAGAGGACCCTCTAAGGAGAGCATGGAAATAAGTACCCACAGCAGAGGAAAAGCTGTAGGATCCCCTACTTTTGTTCACAAAGAGCACTCACTAGAGAGACTAAAATGCTTGTGTTTATGCCCTTAACTGTTACTACTTATTATCATTTATGTGATTACAAGCTGTGTTCATTGCAATAAAATAAGGCTAAGCTTGGGTAGTACTAATAGCCCAACTAATTACACTGCTATAAAAGGTTTATGGGTGGTATAAATTTCAATATTATTACTACCATGGCATGACACTCACAGGCTTTGTCTAAAGGAAGGTGTTAGAAAGCCAATCTTCATGTGCTCTATTTTTGCTCTAATTCATAAGCAATTAGCGAAGAAAACAGGATATAAAACCATTCCCACCTGGCTCTAGGGCCAACTTAAGTCATGTCTAATCCTGCAGCCACAGAAGAAAAGCATTATCACTATGGATTCTTGTTTAGAGATAGAAAAGATCAAAAGGTTTTTTTGTCATTTCTATGGTCATTTAAAATTCCAGCAGTGTTCTTTTAGCTGTGCCCAACCTTGTCAGACATCAAGAGCAATCTGAGATATTCAACTGGAAAATTAAAAACTCTCTAATCTTCTACTTTGTGAATTTGCTCTTATTAATAAAGAGACATGACCTTACTTTTATCTAGACTTGGAAATGGCAGAAGATCCATTTAGGCAGGATACACACTAGCTTTAATGATATTGCTTTGTAGAATACTTCACGGGTCCTAAGTCATATTACAGATAAATTTAAAAGTGTCAGAGTGATGCTATTTCATGTTAGAAAATACAGAAATCTTTCCAGAGATTATTTCAACTCCTTGAGTAAAAGTAGGCAGTGGAAGGGAAAAAATATCATGGAACTGAATCTTCAAATTTCTATAGGGTACGAGAAAGAAGAACCTGAATTTGTTCAACACCATTCTACCTCCTGTATCAAAACAGACAGGCAGAAAGTGGCTAGTTCCTATTTCATCAGTAGGAGAAGGGATCTTCTAACAAGCTAGCTAGAGTTGCCAGTGGGGCATTTAAACTGAGCAGAAAGTGTGAAATGGAAACACTGGAGTGCCTCTCCATCAGGTGGCTTTTCTTGCATGTAACCACAGCAATTGAGCTTTCGAATATGATGGATTTAACAAGGCAACTGGGAACAGCAGGGAAGGAGGAGCTGCTCACTTACTGGAGCCAGAAGACAAAAGGCAGTCTGCCAAGGCCAGACAAAAAAATATTGACGGTGATCATCCAGAATCAGGAAATGAGGATTCACTGTTACTGGAAGGAACACACTGCCACATACTGTTGCTGAGTGGGAGGGTGAGATGGTAAAGTCATTGCAGCTGGTTTTAGAATGAGCAACTGGGGCCATTGCTGGGGCATCAGGCCACCAGGACTGAAAGGGATCTTTTAAATTGAATTGGAGATGCACAGCACCCAGTATATAGCTGTACATGTGTTACCCTTTGCAAGATTGAAGACACAAGACCTGCAGGATATTCCAGCACTGGATTCCAGCTGCAATGCTGTGTGACCCATAGCAGCCATGTAGGAAAACATGACTGCTTCAGTAAGTTCTTAAGAGTTCATTCTACAAGATCACTATCAAAAGTGGCAAATAGCATCTTGTCCTCCTTCACAAGCTGTACCTGCTGCCAGTGGATTTTCTTCCTTTTACAAGCGGAGAGAGCCGGCAGCCATCCTAACAGCACTTCAGCAGGCTGTGAGCTTTGCGAGGCAGGGGACACTTCTGCACCCAGTTGTGCAGTCCATTATCCTTCTAAAAGCTTGGATCAGTGGGCAAACTGCATGCATTGGGCATAACATTAGGAGCACTGTTCAGTCTTTTCACTGGTTTGCCATTATTTTATCTTCCCCTGGCCAAAAAGAGCACAGGCAAGTGTAGTCTCCCTTTCTGAGTGGCAACTACTGAAACTATCAGTCAGGCAGGCACCGTTCTCTGTACAGTCAACCACAAACATTCAAAAATTTCTTCAAATAAAATATATAATTCAAAATTTGAGAGAGAGCTCAAGAATCTCATTATGCTGAACATAGTAAACTTGATATTATTAAAAGAAATTGAGATTCCGTGTTTGAAAACTTTTCTTTGCCACCATGTAAGAAACACAGTTCTTATGAAACTCAGAGGAGGCATTTCCAGTGACAAAACTAAATTAGGGTTTTAAGAAAAAAACAGACACATATTTATTATCTTGAATCTCTTTACAACAGTGCTCTATAAAAGCTGGCAGCACTGTTCTGTACAAAGCACAATGCTTGGCACTTTGCTTCACTGCCACCGCTGATTTTCTTTCCTGTTCACAGCAGAGAAACAAGAATAAGATTATACTTTAAACAACTTGTTCAGTGTTACACACTGAATCAAAGCTAGAAATAGAATTTTGACACTTTAAACTTGTTGTGTAATGCATTTGAACATATGGTGTCTAGAAAAAAACGGCTTTTAAAGGCACTCAGCTACCACAGTAATGGACAGATGGACAGACAGATAATCTGTGTGTTTCTGGTGTTATTTACTGCCTTGTAGGAACCTGTGCTGTACAGCACTGAATCTGCAAATTCCCTAAGACTGTGCTTGACTGAACTCTAACCACAAGGGGCACACCTTTCAAACATAACTTCATTGGTTTTATTTCCATGGCAGCAGATGTGAAAAGGTTATCCTGCTCAGATTAACTGCACCAGTATTTGTGATGAAATGTTTAATCATCAAATCCCTATCAGATACTATTCATATTTACTATATTTCAAAAAGATAGAAATGCAAATTTGTCTGTGGTACTAGAGCACATAGCTCAAAAGCTGATCAGAATCTTCTGTGTTAATAAAATGCCTTACTTCAAAATAGTCTGTGTTTTCTCAAAATTCATCTATATGAAAAATTCTCATTACAGCTTATACATAAATCAAATCCTTGTGAAATTTCATTCAATTTCTGTCTGTATTTTGGATATGGATGTAATCCATTACTGACACAGTAAAAATGCAGCTCTGTGACAGAAAAAACATCTTGTTCTAAAAGGTAGGTACTTTTCTTTTTTCTCTTGCACTATGGTACATATTTCACAATTATACATTTGATTGTTTCAAAAAAGGCCCTGATAAATTACCTCATAATTTGGTCTCATTGTATCATTTCTTTTGATAAGAGCATGGCTTGTACCACCCAATACTGCTGCTTTGATGTTCATTTCATTTCTCCTCCTAAAAATAGTAAACAAGTTTTATCCACATGAAACTGTATTAGAATAAAAATTTTTCCTAACATGTTAATGTGGACTAAGTGCAAAAGAAGTTATTGCCTCACTCAGAATCAAATGCATCATCTGAGGATAGTTTCAAAGACATGATCAGTTAAGAAGCATTCCCCATCTATAGACAATATTTGGAATAAATTACAAAAATGCTTATAGGATGAAGAGAGGGAAGAAGGGAGTGGAGCCGAACACAAATGAAAGCACTCTAAAAGAGGAAATCAAAACCAAGAAGAGAAATAAAGCCTTGGATGGCACTGATGGTAGGCCAAACAGCATTAAAACTATTTTGGTATGGCAGGGATAAATGGGATCAGCAGGGAATTCCTCTGATCACAGATGCGACGCAGGGCTCTCGAATTACACAGAGGATGTGAACTGCTGTTCTCCAGGCATGCTGACTCACTCAGCTTTCTGCAAGCCTACAGCTCTTTACAGCTTTGTTTCCTTGATTTACATATCTGTTTGTCTGTTCAGGCAACTTCTTCACAGATTTCTTCATATGCAACCTCCAAAATTATCCAGAAGGCTACAGAAAGCTCATAATGTATTTATGTTCTAAAGTTAAAATAAAAAATCAATTTCTGCTGCACTTTGCCTTTTGCCAGGTTCAACCAAATTCTAAACATAAATTCCACGTTCAGTCTTGTAGCTATCTCTATTTCAGCCCTAATATCATTTGATCTTTCCAACCAGAACTGGACTAGATCAAAAGACAATTTTTCTCTGTACAATTGTTCCCTGAGAGAGTCAATGAGTTATAAAGTGTACCATCAGCTCTTGTCCTTAAACAGAGCTACAACCAAAACCTCGACAAAATTGCAGTTTGGATATGGTTGGTCTGGTTAGTAATAATATAAAACCCAAACCTGACTGCCCAAAGAGCCAGCCACCATGGCTGGAGACTGTGCCATCTGCAAATTCAGGCACCCACAGCATGTGGTTTCACAGCCTGTGCCTGCTTTTGGCTCTGAGAGACGCAAACCACAGCTTTCTATTTCCACATGCAGGAACCAAAATCCTTTTAGCCCATCTCGGTCATCCCACCACTGGACACAGGACAGTTTGAGCATTTTACAGATCATCACTGAGCAATGTCACTTTGTGTCTCCGGTGCCATTCAGAGCTGGGAAGCCAGAGACCACAGTCCTTGAGGAACTATTCCATTTAAGTGCTCCTGTCTGCAGTGCCTTTCCCCAGCAGCTCCCTCACAGAGCCCTTTTTTTCAACCAAACCAGCAAAACCAGAGCTCCAGCAGTGATATTTCAAATCCCTTCCGCAGTGACACACGGCTAATTGAGCATCACTTTCCCATGCTGGGAACACTTGACCACTAGAGGGGAACAATGACCTAGGCAGGTCTCGGGGAGGAATCTGGGCATTCAGCGCTGGAAACGCTCCTGTGCTTTCTCTACTCAGAAGAAAAGGCTTGACTGCAGCCTTTGGAGTGTTTGTTTGGTGACTGTTCAGTTCTGCCACACACCATTGGCTTGGTGCTTACAGCCTAGGGAATGGACCAACACAACAAAACTAATCCTCTTGTTAGGGATGCACCTCACCTGCAAAAGTGCTTTTCAGAGGAAATATTTGTGTTTTCTGAGCTTTCCTACCTTGCAGATGTCTGACAATATTCCTAAGAACAACCTCCCTGACCGTGTCTCCCTGAAGCCTCACCAAACTCAATTTCTCACATTAATATATTCCTTACCTACTGGGTGGTAACCACCTTTGAGAGGAAGCACTGATTGTGCTTGGCAAAAGATTTACAGAAATATAAAGCTCCTAACTGAAACCCTCGCAATATGATTTCTTGTATCTATATATTACCTCTGGAAGATACTTTTCTAATACTGGTTCTTAAATTTAGTAGGGAATTGCTATGCAGTGGTTCAACCGGGTCACAAAATCTCCTCTGAAAATTTAATTTAGGAGGTCTTACAACTTTTTATGATCATATAATTATCACTAGGCAATAAAATTTTGGAAGAAAGTGAATAAAAAACCTTTCTCACTATCATTTAAAGCTCTGAAATACTTATTATTGTATCTATTGTATCTATTAAAATGTATCTATTAAATGCTTATTGTCCTTGCTTTGAAGCTAGCAATGTTAATAGGTAATAAAGTTAATTTGTAAGAAATTTAGTTTACTATATTCCTTGAAGGGGAATGCTTTATTCCTAAATGGCACTTTGCAGCTAAACTGTTGATATGGAATATGATTTTCAGTTGAAAATCACTATCAGTATTTTGTTCATAAACCTTCACTAAAGATATAAATTTTAGCTTCTACAACTAATTAATTCCAACCTAACAAATATTAATCTTTGCCTGTGAGACTGCAAAAGGCAATGACAAACATCACTGCTATTGATCCCATCACCTGTTACTTAATTCTACAGCTTTTTATACCTGACAATAATCTCTCTCTCAATACTGAGGTTTCTGTGAAAAATTCTGCTTCTTTTAAGTGTTGCTTACATCTATAGCCAATAATTGGTCAAGTCTATTAAACACAACTCTATACAGAACAGAAAAAATCCATAAAACTTTAAAAAGAGCACAGGAAACTACAAAATAAAAGCAACAGTGGAAAATACTAATACTCTGACATATAAATTTTGAAAAAACATACTCAAGCAGGTTATCTCTCAATATTGTCATTAACAGATGATAGAATGTTCCCTCACCAAAGCAAGTTTCATTGAAATTATGGAAATAAACAAAAGCTTCACCAAATGCGTGTGAAGAAATGCCTCTGCAATGCACATGGCAGGGACAGCTGACAATGGATTTCCATTTTTATATCACTGTTCAACATATTAAGAAATAAGGAGGTGTCAGGTTTTGTCAGGTTACTGACAAAGTCTGAAATATTTGACTAAAGAAACCTGGTTCTTTTGTGAAAAGATTGAGAAGGAACATTGACAGATCCTGACAATTTGCAGTAAGCAGCTTCCAATAAGGAATGAGTCGCTGCTGTACTATTGGACGGACATGTAACAGAAATTGAAGGTAATTGTGAAACTTCCAAGCAGAAACATCCTGTGTAAATGTTAAAGATGTGATTTCCTTTCTTATGTCAGTTGGCTTGTGTTTGCTTAAGTTCGAATTTCAGGTGCACATACTTATAAATATTTTTTAAATACTTGGTGTGTGCATGTGCTTAGAAAAACCTATTGATAGAAAGCACCTGTGCTGTTCTATACAAGTTCATTGACACTGCACCTCTGCATTTTAGATTCCCTCCTTTTTCCATGGAGAAGGCTATCACAATCTTCACTGCTTGACAACTGAAACAAGCACCTTGCTTTTAAATCACGATTGTTTTTACAAAGGTGATTTTGAAGAGAGATTAATCAGCCATAAAGATGACATGTCTTCACACAGCTTCAGGCATGGATACAATCTTTATAGACAGAGATACTGAAATACAGCCTATATATGAAATGAGTCAGCCCTGCTAAAAATGTTTCAATCATCAAGACATAGCAACGGTGCAATTCTTTCACAGACACTCTGGGAACTCTTCCTTGCAATCACGCACTCCTCTTAATAGAAAAGTAAATGTATACAAGGGGAAGCAGTTATGCATAAATGTCCAAACTTCTGCGCTGCCTTGTATCTTATGTTTATGTCAACAGGCCCCTAAAAAGTCCTTGGTGAGTGTGCTCTCTATTTTGAAAAAAGATTCTATTGAGTAGTCATTACATTATTGGCAAAAAATACTATCAAAAATACCACAGTCATTTGTCTTCTTAAAGGCAGGTTGTTCTGAGATATGACTTGAGTTCTCTCACCTTGAAACAGCAAACATTTCTTTTCTGCAGTGTGCCATATCCTTCAAAGAAAAAAGAAACCTACTTTCTTTTTTATTAGTTTTATTTTACTTCATGCTTCAGAGAAATATTCTTCTGATAAAAACAGACTATTTTATATTTTCTAGGCAAGCAACAACAGAAGAAACAAACACATTCAATAGCCTCATTAAATTAAAAGTGGCTGGATTCCCACATTTCTAATACTTCATTCACTAGAGAAAAAGTAGGTGAGTGTGCAGATCTCAGACAATCATGCATTGTAGATTCACAAGCATTCCCAAGTATTATTATCCACGGTAAAAAGCACCAATGGGAAGAGGAACATGTTACTTGGGATGTGACAGTGGTATGTGCCACTCGTGCTATCATCTAAAGAGGAACTAAAGTATCAGGGCAGATGCTTTTGGATGCAATGTGCTTGGTCCTTGACAGGATTTCTTCCCCCTGCCCATGGGGCACACTGTGGTTCCTCACACACCAGGGCAGGACCATGTCCAGCCTCCACCTAGAAAGGTGTTTCTCACTCAGCCTTCCCACTGTGAAGCTGTTTCTGTAACTTCAGCTCCTGCCAGCCTCCCACTCCCTCTTTTTTCTTAGAAAGCACTTAACCCAGTGATGTCAACCCCATGGCTGCTGGCTGCCTGGTTCAATGGCCAAGTTCATTCTGACCTCTTCTCTCCAGCTTTAGCAGGGACCAGCTCCCAACAGGCATTTCTACATCAGGTTTAGCTCGGTCATGAGAGCATCAGAAACTCGTTGGAATCCTTCAAGTGTTTTTGCTGCTCTCTTCAGCTTTGGAATACAATCTTAACACAAGACATTTTGTCTTAAGACAAATTTAACCCATAATTTCAGCATACTGTTGCAAAAGACTCCATAGGGTCCTTCATCAGCATCCATGCATTCTGGAATTCACCTCCATGTCTGGGAAGAGCTCAGTGGCAGCTTGGTTCCCATGGAAAGCTTGGCTGTTGGCAAGTTTCTGTTCCCCTTGTGGCATTTCATCTCTCTGAATTGCTATAAAAGCTGTGAGGGGATGTGAAATACCATGGTTATGGTTATGCCATGGCCTGTTTCTTACCATACTCTCATCCAAATGGGAATGAAGCTTAAATCAGGCAAACATGAATTTCACTGGGATCTTGAGATGATATGCAATATAAAACAATACTAAAGATAAATTCTACTGATAATATATAGTTGGAGGTTTTTTCCATGTGTGAATGTATATAGTTAGATGTGTGTGCATGGAAAAACTCCATGAATATAAACCACCTCAAGCCCTTTTAAATGGAAACAAACCTCTTACATGCCAAACTTACTAAATAAAGGCACTAATTGTTCTTTTTCTACACCAAACAGCTGAACTATTAATAGGACACTCAAAAGCACATTTAAACCAAAAATTTCAAATAGCAATGAAAACAAACAGAGCATATGAAAATTTATAGCCATGAATGTGCAACTGCCTTGCTTACATCATCAGTGGTGCAAATCAGTGCAGATCCATTGTATTAAAATAGTGACACTCAACCTCTACTCTGGGGTATTAAAACCTCCTTTAGAATTAGGCAAAACAAAACCAAGTATCAGATCACAGAAAGATAATGAGAGCAGCATGGACAAGTGATATTGTGTAAACATTCTAGTAGCTGCACAGAAGCAAGTTCATGAATATTTAACTCAGAAAAGGCATAGATGCATAATTTTCCTTTGAAATCTTATTTGCTGTATTTCTGTAACAGTTACAAAAATATCCCTGTGAATTGGCTGTCACTGTGATATAACTGAAAACTAAGGGATAAGTGCTCCTTTGAGACATGCACATGGTCTCTCCCTCCCCTGTGTATTTGCAGCGCTCACTACTGCTCCCACCTTTACCTCAAAGCTCCCTCCTCTCATCAGGGAAACGTGTGCAAGAAATGCAGGAGGCTGATAGCACATATTATCCCTCTCCTTTTCTCCTTAATGTTAAATCTGGAAAGATAATGTGGCAGGGGGAGGTTCTAACAGAGCTGGTTGCTAACGATCTTGAGCTGCTTTGCTCTGTAGGGAATTGGGTCTAAAGCATCCTCAAGGTTTGTGAAGCAATGCTGCAGCCAAAGGGACACCAAAGCTAAGCGGTGAGTCCCCAGATCCCTGCATCCTGAGCGCCTTCCAGATGTGACTTGGTGTTCCCACCTGTGCTTGGCAGCTGATGAGCAGAAGGGAGAGCACACAGCACAACTGCAACTTGCGTATTGAGTGCTACATTTGTAAACATTCTTTCAGATGAAGCTGCAGTTATTATCATAGCATTATCATCCGGAAATGCAACAGGAATTCAAGGCGACCAGATGTCGATAGCTAACAGTTCTGCCAAAGATAAAGGAAAAAAACAATGCTTACAAAGTGGTAGATAGAGTTACAGGCTATTTGTACATTTTTTTGCCTCAAAGATGTATTTAGTTGTAACAATAAATATATGTATTACCGATGTAATAAGGGACATGAAAGAAGAGAAGATCACTGCTTGTGTTAGGACTAAGTAGTAAGTGTGAGGCAGAATAAGAAGTTGAGAATAGAGCTCTATCCTACTGGCATAACTTTCTATTCCCTTGATTCATGCTGTCTCACAATCCTTACTTTATAAAAGGTAGTACCTCCAAACCTTCAGAAAGGATGTGATCCTCACAGGGACTTTGCTCCAAGTCTTGTGTACAGTTTACAACTGGCCTCTGGAAAATGGGATGCTATTGAGTCTTTGATTTAATGAAAACTTAGGAAGTCAATTCAATTCACTGCAGGGACTGCTTTGTTCTTTCATTATGATTCTTTTTTAATGAGAAAGACGATCGCAAGGATAAACCCTATTCCTCTGAATTTTTACACTAATTACATACAAAGCACCATTCTGGCAGAGAGAGACTTATCTCCTTCAGGCAATACAGTTATCATCTTGTAACCACACTTCAAATCTCCCATATGAATGCTGGAGCTACGTGTGCTGAATGTGGATCCTGCTGCCCTGGCTAGCTGCTTGGCTTGATGAATGCTTAAATATTCCATAAATCATGGGGAAATACAGATACTGCATGAAGCAGCAGAGACAAGCCTTGTATTCTGCTTACAGCTGTAGGATCAAGGGTGCACTATTTTATCAGAACCATTAACTTTCCTCATTGAAGTGGGAAGGGATGGTTGGTTTTGTAAACAGTACTTGAGATGTTTATGTATTAACAAGAGCCAGACCCATATACTAACACTAAAAAGGAGAGTTATCCCTTAATTCTGCAAAAAATCAAGTGTTTGTGATTCAGCTCACATCCTTATGAGACAATTTATTATTTGATATACTGTGAGGCAGTCTGGGCTACATAGGGAGCTTCATTAACCTCAAATAAGATTACTGAGAACAACATTCACCCCTCTGCAATACCCTGATACTGTGGACTAAGTTTCAAAGCTCAATCTGTGCTCACTGCCATGGTATCTGAGCACTTCCAGGGCTGTGCTATACAATACCTTGCTTTCTACCAGCTCAAAAGCCTTGATTCTTTCACCTACAACATCTGTGCCCCTGTCTGAACCTGTGGTACAAATGCACGTAATGGCATCTGCAGAAATGGGGACAAAAATCAAGCAGCAAGATGCACAGGTGGCTCAAACTGCACTTCCTCAGAGCTTCCTGGAGCCTGCCCACTCATCCTTCTAGTGATGAGGTTTATCTTCTCAAACAGGAACTCACAGACTTGTGCTCAGATTAGCACTGTCTTCGAAGGATTGGCAGAGCTCCTGGAAAAGTAAGCAAGGAGGGAGCTTCCCAGGCTCAGGAACAAAATCTAAATCCTGATCCAAACATAAATGCTTGCAAATATATGTTGCACATTTGCCTCAAGTCTCAGACTTAGGTGCTGGCATCACTAAGAAAAGCATGACGGTATGAAATGCCACATTGTGATGATTTTTGATTCCGCTAAACTCCGCTAGCTACCTGTGATTTTGCAGCTGTGAGCTGAGTAACTGCAATGTTTCCCATTTTATTGCATCTGTGGTTTCTATTTATGGACTTTCTGGCATGAAATGGCCACAGCTGGCTAAATGTTCCTAAAATGAATGAACATTTACCTCCAGGGTAAAACTGCCTTTTTCTCAAGTAGTATACTCAGCGCAGACATTGCCTCACAGCAATGATGCAGCATCTTGATACAAACATGGTTCATCACCCAGGACTTTGGCCAGCCTAAAGCTCAGCATCCCTTTCACGCTCCCTGCACTTAGTGCCTGTAAGGTTTGCTCTCATAAAATATGCACCAGTCTTTGAACCATGGTGCAAATCCAAATGCTGTGTCTGGAAGGTACTGGTTGAGGGCATAAACTTGGCAGCCAGAAAGATGACTGGGTCTGAGCTTCCCAAAGTGAGAGTGATCTGAACTGCCTGATTTGAATCCTCCAGGGACTTTTTTACAATGAGAGTTACCCCTAGTTCACAGGCAACTTTAGAACAAATTCACTATCTGTGTGGACAAGACCTCCCATTCCCTCATTTAGGTCAAGAGGATGGTAAGACAACTCCCTTTATTTCATGTGCTCTTGTCTGCATCAGCAGGCACAGGAAAAATGAGGTGTTTCTATCCTTTCACACAATGCCCTCTTGCAGCTTTTGTCTCTGATGGCACAGAGGATACTTCCTTGAGCATCGAAGCTATTTTGAAAGCAACCTAGTAAAACAAGAGGTCTCTCTGGGTTGAACGAGCTGCATCAGGGATCAAGAGATACTACTGCAGAGAATGCTACAGCACGGATGCTTGATTAGGCCTGGCCTTTATTGCTTTGGGGTTATCATGATTGTATTAGTTTTTGCATCATTAAACCACGACATACAGTGTTCACGCTTAACTGCTGCCATCAGTATCCTAAAGGGACAGTGCTTTCCAGTGGGATGTACATGATTTATTCCAATGATACCATGCAAGAGCATAGAATGTGCTGCTTTGGCCAGGATTAAAAAAAGGAAGAGTATTTTGTGACACAGGATGCATGCTGTGGGTTTGGACAGCAGGCGCCTAACCTAGCAATCAGGAGCACCTCATTCAGAGAAATAACGACTTCACAAAGAAAGAGCTGAGGGGCTTTTTGAGCCTTTACCTGCCATTTTATTTGCCCTGTGTTTGGGGCCAGGATTCCTCTCTGTAAGTGTTTATTTGTACCTTGTTAAACAGCTGGCAAAGCAAAACACACCTGATGAAAACGAAAATTGACTAAGCCCTGAGATGCTTGGTCCTTTGCGTGAGTGGAAAGGAGCAGCAGGGCCAAAGCAGAAAGCATCTGTCTGCTGGGCAGTGTAACAAGAACAGCTGAGAGTGAAAAAAAACCCTGAGGATTAAAAAATACCAGCCAACCTCTCTGCTAGGAATAGCCAAACAAATCAAAGCAAAAGACAAAGAGGTCAAGTCTGTTGGCTTTAACCCTGTCTTTGTATCCCCAACATGGTCTATCTTTTTTTTTTTTTTTTTTTTTTTTTTACCCCTGCCTTTCTAGCTATGTGCAATAATCATACTGTGTTGAAATTGCATCTGTTTTAGTATTATGGCTAAGAATGAAAGAAGACTTCATTGGACTGGGAAGGGAAACTCTATGAGCATCTATCATAAAGAATAAAATCCCAGGGCCCTGTATGAAAACTATACATACCTGAAAAGTTTGACACCTCAATGAACTGTTATCACCTACTGAGTAAAATAATGAAGGCTCATTCAGCAGCAGCAGCAGTCAACATTTTATAGCAGGAAATTTTAAAAACTCAATTGAAAGTAGAATGAAAATTCAAACACAAACACAATTATTATGTAAATGGAACTGAACAGAAATCTGGCTCTAGTCATACTGTTTTTTTCTAGCTAGCTTGCTGTGGTGTCCATGATGTGATAGGCAAATCCCAAATACATAACATATCATAATCCTTGCTCCTCTGAGCATGCTATCCAAAACTGAAAATTGCACATTACAAAAAAAGATCTCTGCAATTTGAAGTGCCTGTAAACAGCCAGCATTCTAGTTTCATTTTTTCTAAAGTACAGAATTCCCTCTGAATATGAAAAGGGCTCTTCAAAGCCCAAACAAAAGGACTGTTTGGCTGACCATTTTCATAATAAACATATCCCACACAGTTTGGCATCCCTTATTAGAAGCCCAGAGTAATTAGGAGAAAGTGCATTGCAGACAGCAATGTGTAACACAGCAGGGAGATTCTGCAGTGCTGCTACGAGAATACCAAAGACCTGAAGGTCATTATTTTTCACTAGTTCCAAGCCATGCTTGCTGCTGTGTTTCATTTTTACAACCCAGAATAAGCGTGGCCCCTTGCACTGGGAGGGATGTGAGAATCAGAAAATACTTTGGGTTGGAAAAGACCTTGAAGATCATCCAGTTCCAACACCCCTGCTGTGGGCAGCAACACCTTCCAGTAAACCAGGCTGCTCAGATCCCCATCTGACCTGGCCTGGAACACTTTCAGGCATGGGGCACCTAAACCTACTTTCTTTCAGTTTAAAGCCATTTCCCTTTGTCCTATCCCTACATACCTTTGCCAAATGGAAAAGGTGGGCCAACTGGACATGTCTTTCCCTGTGCTTCAAGGGCAATGTCACAGCTTCTTGCAATGCCATGTGTCTGCAGGCCAGTGTGTGTGGGCTGAGTTGTTGCCTTGAGGGACCAAGGATCACTTCTATCCCAGGCAGATAGGACCATAAAGCTACTTGGCTGCAGCTTTGAACATTTTATTTGACTGGAGGGATAACCAAGCTCTTTGTTTTATAGCAGTGGCATGAGCATGCTTAGGAAACTGAACGATGATGAAATGGATCTTTTCTAATCAAAATCACTTGCTGTCATCCTCAGTGAAGAGGAAATTCTGACGGGATTGATGCCTTTCCAAGAAGACGTTTCATCTCAATGGTACAACACGCATTGTCCAAAGTACATGACATCTAATATAGTTTGATCAGCTTAAATCATATATTTTCTTTGTTTCTCAGACAAACAAGATTGTTCTTACTGGCAATCGACAAAAAAAGGTGTTGATATGAAAGAAATTCTGTTATGTCTGCCTAAGTTAGATGCATAATACTAGCTTTGTGTTAATATAACTTTACTTGTAGAATGAAATTAAGTAAAAAGAGGCATTTACCCTTTCTATCATTCAATAAATATCTGACAACCACTGCAGTGAAAAAAGGCAAACCCTACATAGAGCTCTATTTTCCTTCAGATAGCTGGTTTTGGTCAATTTTGGTGAACTAGGAGGGATGTTGGGGAGGGATGTGTATTTCCATTTCTAAATGGAAATACACAATTGAATAGTAGACACACCAGGAAATCACATATGGCTGAGATATTAATGAGATATTAATGGCACAAGCCAACCTGAGAGAGAAATGCTTAAAAAATTAAAATATGCCAGTAACAGATCTGCAATCTTACCAGTCTCACAGGACTCTTTGGCTTACTCAGGGGCACAGATCACCTTTGATTACATGTCAAATCTAAGACATTACATTTACTGCAGGGAAAACTATATTACCATTGACATATGATATAACCTCAACATTTAGCCTAGAAGCAGAATTCCTCCAGAAATACAGAGATTCATAAAAAATATTTCTGAACTAGCAAATTATTGCCATCCCTTAGTACTGGTGTGCTGAAAATACTCAGTAACTTGTGGTGAAATTGAAGGAACAGCTTGCAATGTGGAGCCCTACTCACGCAGAATCTGGCCCTTAAGGCTTTACGGCTCCCGTCTGTTCAGAAGACACTTCCATTGCTCCCTCATTTCTCGTTTTCCAGGATAACAAAAAAATAGCAGTTTCGTGGGTTTTTTTCCTGTTTTTAATGATGTCTGGTAGATGTGGTGTTTTCATTTGTAGCATATGTGACATGGCTTTTAGAAGTAATTTATTTTTGGTGGCAAGCTGCTGATGCTTGCACCCATGTTAGCTGTTAGCAATTAACACCTTCTGGTCCACTATGGACAATTTCCCACTTGCTGCTTTTTAAGGTGTTAAAACTAATCTCCACCAGCTCTACATCCCATAGCTCCATTTCACCGATTTGAGGCTTTTCTTACTGAAAGCCAAGGTTTTCCCTTTTCCTTAACTAATAACGACACACAGCCCAGAGGATATGTGGAAGTATCTCTACAAGGTTTTGTTAAGCAGAATCCTCTGCTGACGAGGAGACTGAGGTGAGATAATACGTGTTAAAGCCTTCTCAGAGGTGTTACCATGGACCAATACAAGTTTTGGCTGTGAAAACAACAGGCATGAGGGGAAGCTACATCAAGAGAAAGAGCTGAGAAGGTCCTTGTTACCTGTTAAAAGTTTGGCATGTCAGCCAGATAAAACACAAAAACATTCATTACCTTATAATGCAGCATCAGTGGCATTAATTTTATAGCATTGTTCTCATACGAAGAAAACTCCTAAAGAATAATATGCAGACCTAAGCACTGGTGCATTAATGGGCACTGGACTGGGCACTCTGGTGGATACACACTTGTGGATAAATGGCTGTTGGCATCTCTGCATGTCTGAGTCGGTGCATTCCTAACTGCAAAGTGCTTCCACACACACCTCTTCGGCACTATAATAAGTTCAACTTAAAATTACACAGAATAAGAAGAAAAAAAAAAGGAACCCCCCTCAAAAAAACCAAACAAAAATACCCAGGATAAAGGGAAAATCTTTTGGGATTCCAGACTCATGGTTGCACTTGTTCACCTTATAGAAAGGGTGGTTGTATTTTCCATCAGAAAAATCCAAGTTTAGAAAAATTCTTTCCCTTTTTCATGATCTGTACCTGAGTAGTATCCATGTTTTAAAGCTCATATGAAAATCTCACAAGAAATCTCCTTCAAAGCTTTTGTCACTTTTTATTTCTGGTCATAAGAACAAAATTGCAATAATGATGAAAAGCTTTTTTTTTTTTTTTTTAACATGGAAATGAAGCTTTAAACACTCAGAGATTCTGACACCTGCAGGACTGTGCCTCTCCCACACTCTGATGATATGTGGATTCATTGCAAGGTGATAGTCCTAATTTTGCATCCATTAGAGCGAGTGCTGCAATAAAATTATTTTGGAAAACAGTCTCAACTCACAATACAAAATGCAGTGGAAGCTGCTGATGCTGGGCTAACTTCAGCTGCTGGAAAATGCGCATTCACTGTAGAAGGCTTTAGTCAGAAATCTCATGAGCTTTAATCATCTGCTAATGACAATTTTCAGAGACCAGTGCAAATTCTGCCTTTTCATTATCACTCAGGGAGTATATATGCACAGTGAGGGACAGCTAAGTCAAAGGACATTGAGGGTAAATCAAAATTTGGAAGAAGCTAGAGAAGGAGGAATTCTTTATGGCTGAGGAAATTATAGCTTTCAGTCCTACAGTGAATTCAGGCTTTTTTTGGCTACCTCGAGTGACACCTCCTTAAACAGTACGGTTCTGCAAAAATGCCAGGGACTAAGAAAGCTAGGAAAGAAAAAGACAAAGGGATGCAGTTATTTTTACTACAAATCAACTTATGATGGCTTGATTTCTGAAGGAGAAAGAGAATGATTTAAAAATTTTTCAATGTTGCATAGAGAGTAGAAGAACTGTGCCTGAAAAAAAAAAAAGCCTTCTGATCATGTCAGCACTCAGAACAGAATCATCCCAGATAAAATTAATATCATTATTATGTGATTTCCATCTGTTAACAAAGCCAAACTATTAGAGCTGCTAGAGAAGCTGCCTTAATGGAACAAACACAGATAATGGATTTGAATAGATACACAAGCAAAAAGACAATGTCAGGCTCAGTCAGCTGGCAACATTAAATGCCGAGTAAATAAATACGCTGTGCAGTGCTATACCATCCAGGAGGAATGTTATGCTGAATGCCTGGATCGCTGCTTTCATGGCTTCTCTGGCCAATTTTGCTTTGCATTTTTTTGGAAAAAAACATCTTTTTGGGTTTTTTTGACAGCTCCTTTTCCAGACAATTCCATTGGTATGATTTACGCGTGCTCTCATTGTTCGTGCAGTGTGTATTCAACCACAGGTGTATTCAAACGCCTTCCCCAGCCCTCTTCACTTGTCCAGAAAATATTTTCCACATATCCTTAACACTTTCCCATTTAGTTTCCAAATCTATCTTAGTGGCACAACAGGTAGCTCTGACAAACTCCCTTTAGACCACCACTACATTTTTAAGCAGAGTCAGAAAATTATTGATAAAGTACCTTTTTAATGCGTATTTATATATGTGTAAAGCAGAGTGCTTGGTAGCATTTTTTAGATGTCCATATACACCAGGCATCAAACATTATTCTAAATTAACCTCTCTAATGCACAGCAGTATGGAGTATCTATATGGGTACACCCTCTCACAAGCCAGCATTTCCAAAAAAGTAAAATCTATTTAAGAGTCATAGGGACTTGCCTTCCACAGTATCTAAATCAGTCTAGAGAAGGACATTTCTGGGACAGAACTTGAGAATATCTAGGCAATCCTACACTCAGAATAATTATTTTTAAACAGAGTTCTCCAGAAAACTGCTACTAATAACACATTTTAAACCTTTGGCAAAGTATGTGGTGATGCTTCCCCCTACACAAATTGAAATACCAAGACAGTGAAACACTGCCTGAGCAATCTCTCCTTACATAAGAGCCAACATTTCCTTTGCAGATTGGCTTTTCTCACCTCTGAAAAATGTCAGTGGGAACCAACGTTTATAAAACTTATGTTGTAACACACTTAAGTGCTTTGTGCTGGAGTACAGAGGTATATTTTTGACTGTTAATTTTTTTGCACGGAAATGAAGTCCTTACTACTTTGGAACACTTTTAGCATTGTATCACAAGATTGTACTATGAGTGAAGAACTTAAGCTTTGGGGTTGTTCCCAAAACATTAAAAGATGTAACATCAAAGAACAACCCAAAAATCACTGTTCCTGTCGGAAAACACGAGCCTTTCAGTATGCTGATAAATGTGCCACGGCCTAATACATATTGTAGTCATTATCCTCCGCACAGCCCTACCCTCCTTATGTCAGTAGAACACATGATATTTTTTCTCTTTTATTTGGCTTCTAATCTGCATGTTCTGTGATGGTGAATAAATAAAATTATTAACAAAAGAAAAAAAAAAGGGGGGGGGGCGCTGAGAAATGCACTTAAATGCATTCACCTCCCACACCTCACCTAGACATGAAACATCAAAGAAGGGAGGGACGATGTGCAGGAAAGGCACAGCCGCCCATATTATTTACAAACTGACAAACAGAGGATCCTTAGGCAAACAGTAGCAAAGCATACCATAATGCATTTGTCATTTTGGAAGCCAGATTGATTACATAGGCCCTGTGGCAAAGCAGTGGTGGGGCCATAAAGCTGCTCTGCCCACACAGCACCCCAGAGAGAGAGCACACCGAAATCCCTCCCTTCATCTCCTGCTTTCCAATAGCTAAAAATTGACTGCTATTTCTTTTTTTCTGATAAGTGAACTGCTGAATTGCCATGAGCAGCAACTAGAGCTAGTGAGCTCTTCTTTGGTTGCCTCTGAGCTCTTCTTAATCTGCCTAAGATGTAACTAGTATTTCCCAGCAAGGCAAGAACAATTAGAATTCAAAAGTACTGATGTTTCTTTTAGCTTTTAGGTAGCACCCCAATCCTTGACATGTAATGATTTGCCCTTTGCTAATGAAGATTTATTGGGGTTTTTTTTTCAGTTCATCCAATATGTATTATTAGGTAATGCAAATATGGAACAAATGCTGGTGGGATATGTGTCTAAATCACATTGTTTGTTGTTGTTCTGCAAAGGACTTTACTGCTGCTGTTTTCTACAAAACAGTTTCAGAGAGGCACTTACCTTGTCTGACGGCTAGTGTTGTCGTGTAGACCAAGAATAGAAGGATATAATTGAGGAAGCTCTGAAAAACAGGTGTGTTGGCATGGAAATCTTCTGACAAATACTTGCTTGTGAGACCAATGCCACAGATAAGGAGGGAGAGTACCTGGCCGAGTGCCACAGACAGCAAGAGATCCCTGAAAGGAATAACAGACATAAAACAATCAGCCTCCTCACTAAGGAGAAAATACTCATCCTCCTCCAGGAAGCATGTTCAACACTTCTGAGACATGGAAGAAACATGATGCTTCAGGCAATGAGGGGACCTGCTGGGTATAGCCAACATAACATTTCCATTATTTCTGCTCTTATCATGGGCGTAAACATTGCGCCAACACAGTCGCTTTTATTCACATGTTAAACAACAGCAGATGGTACACCCCTACCATTTAATTTTGCATTTCACATTTCACAAAGGATAAATGATAGTTTAAATTAACCAAAATACAGTACTGCTTCCTTTGAACATCCTCCTTAAGAGGAAGACCCAGGAGTATCATTCAGACACAGTGGGAAACACAGCTCTTTCAGGACTTAGTTGCCACAGAGAAAAAGAAGATAAAGAATCAGGTTTCATCACCAAGATGAATATACATGTCATCATATAAACTATTGTTTCCATCTACTATGCAAATATATTTTTATTTTCTTTTATCTTTCCCACTGCTTACTTTCTCTCCTGCTTGATGGGAACAGGATGTTCCAATTCTCCCCATCCTGTCTCCTTCTGATTCTTAGAAATGTATTTTCTGGTTTGGCGTCTTGCTTTAATCTGTTTTTCTCATTTTTCCTCTCCAGTGTCCTCTGCATTCTCCTATTCTCTCTCCCCACAGGTCTCAAATAGTTTCTCCTTTGGTGCATGCTCTCTGTCTTCCTGAAACTTTCTCTTTACTCAAGGAAACTGCTGTATGTGAAAGAACTTTTCCGCCAAATATCTCCATCTCTTTTACTCTTCTTGTAGAATTTATTACCTAACCACACAGCCAAACAGCATCCAAACAATCCTCCTTTTCTGAATTTTGTCACAGGATCCCCTATACCCACAACATAGGGATATCTGTCTTTTTAAAATCACCCTTAAGAGTTTTTCCAGGTTCCCCAAGTGTCAGTACTCTGGTGCTGGCCAGCCCTGCTCCACAGCTACACCTTCCCATGCAGAAGAATGAGACGCAAAAGGGTTGGCCTGGTAGAGAAGCAAGCAAAAAGAATGCCAGGGAGAGAAAAACAACAGAAAAAAAAAGGGCATCCAAAGGGGACATGTAGTCTGAGCCCTGCCCACTGCTGCTGTCGCTGTCACCAGCCCCCAGAGAAGAGGGGCTGAGCTCCCTGCGGGAAGACACAAAGGAGAGGAGCATGCTCTGCAATGTCTCATTTGAGCCTGGAATGAGGAAAGGGAACTAGGCAATCCTAAGGGAGCAGAGGAAGGAGGGCAGCACCCTGCTTAGCTATAACACTAATTCATGCGTGTTCTCTGCCAGACAGTTTAAAAAAATATTGCTTCAAGGCTGCTTTGCTTTCCCTGACAGATTTCCCTGACCTCGGCTCTGCGTGTTTGGCAGTGATGAGCATCTGTGCTCCCACAACTTGGTAAACTCAAGTGTCAAATTTGTTTCCCTTTTCCTCATAAACAATCCTCCCACTAATGTGTCATGGTGTCAGTCATGGCGTGATTTAACCAAACAGACACTGGAAAGCACAGGAGGCTAGTTACATTCAGCTAACACACCTCGCTGACAAACAGCCTGACACACAGAGTAAAGGACAGACTTTATGGTGCTAAACCCTGTGTTTTGATGGGAGGTTGCTGGATAAGCAGCAAGACTCTACTACTGCTTCCTCTGCTTTCACATTACTTGCTCTACTGTGAAACACAGGCATGGGAAACAAACACACTCGACAGAAGTGACATCCATGATGCAAATGCTGCCCAGATGACTGATCAGTTCCTGCTGTTACCTGCTCTGTTGTTGACGTGGAATAGGAGATTTGAATAGTGACTGCAATTTAAATCCACATATTAACCTTGCACACTTGTTTACAGTTCTTCATTTAGCTGGGTATTTTTTCCTCCATCCTTCTCCTGTAATTAAGTTTCCATGCAGGATTGTTGTCTCACCTACAGCTATTTTTTGAGTTTCGTTTCATTAGTAAATTAAATTTTTGCAAATCGGTTGTCTGCTTTTCATGGAATGCAGGTGTGTCTGTATCTTGACTATGCCTGTGAGTGAAAGTTGTGTTACATTAATCGTGGGACTGCATCTGCTCTGATGAGAAGCACCTTGATTCCTACTTAGATTAGCATAAAACTAAATGCATCCTCTCTCAGGCAAGGATTTTCACAACAACATATTTCTTGCTCCCCACAGCTGTTAGCTCTTGGAAGCCACACCAACCATTACATTTTTTTCAGACTGGCAGGAAGTTTGATGAGGTCTTACAAAAGGGATATTTTTTAACTCAGCTCTCTATATTCAGGTGTGTCACCAGGCCTAACCAGTCAGTACTGACATTTGTATTAAAAATCCAACCAACAAAACCTGAAAAACACCAGGTAAACTTTAAGGCTGTGTATGATAGCTGTAGCCCTCTCTGGTGTACATTTTGATTCTCTCATTGCTATTTTGCAATTTATAAAACAGCCATATTTTTTCACAGTTGATTCTTTGCCAAGTAATTCAACCACATCTACAAGTGGCAGTTTTCCTAGAATCGATGTCTACAGCATATATATACACATATACATATATACACACACACACACACACACACACACACACACACACACACACACACAGCTTGTACTCAGCTTCTGTATTTTACATTTCATAAACTTATAAACAAGAAGGTAATTCAAATTTTATTATGTTATTCTTAAAAAGTCATTGAGAATACCTTCTATGCCTTCTGCCAATTACAAAACATGTTCAAAAATCCAAAAATAGCTATTGTGTTATTGAAGTCATCAATGAACACAAAGGGTAATTGGAGTTCAGTAAACACTGATATGGACAAGAATCAAGACTGTGAACCCAAACACCTCCAAGTCTGTAGGTAAAGTTTGGATCAGTAAATCTTTGTAATTTGAAAGAGCTTATGAGTAAAAATTGTCTTTTGGACAAAAACAGAACATAAAAACCACAGAAAACTACTTTGTGGGAATCCAAGTGCAAGTAGTACCATCAATGTCACTGTCTTTCAAAACACTGACTACATAAATGATATTGAGTACATACAAACTGCTTGTCTCTGATTTTTGCACACATTTGGTATTTCTAATTATGGAAGAAAACTGATTCTGAAATCAAGCTGTTGTGCTTCTCTTCCAGTCAGGACTTAGTTAAACATTTCACAGTTGAAGCATGACACAGAAAGATACAAATCTTTTATTTTTATTTCATCAGCGCAAAGAGTAGCATGCTTGATATTTAGGCAGAACTAATGCAAATGCCCATGAAATGGGCACAACTTTCGAAGCAAAGATGATCTATTTTATAAAATTTAACTACTCCTAAGACTGTTCATGGCCACACTAAACTCTCCTGCCACACCTAGATATATGTGCATTACAGACATGAATGACAAGAAGTGGCACAGATTTGGTGTGTCCCCCTTCTCTCACCACTGTAGGTTGTGACACACTAACCATTATCATGGAAAACAGATGAAATGAAAAATAAGTAAAATAAAGCAAATCACAAGATCAATAAAATGCTCATTTTTGCCTTGGTTGAATGGAAGAGATCAACTCATCTCTTTCCAAATAAAAAAAGTGGAAACAGGTTTTAAATTACCTGTTTAAATTGGTGACAATGTCAGCAGCAGTATAGAAAACCTCAATTTTTTGATAAACATAATAAACAAGATACTTGAATTTTACCAAAAAATGCTGGTAACTTTAACTGTATTCAATTTTTTTTCCTGGAATTGATGATCTAATAATACAAGAGTCTTAACTCCTGAGCCATTAATACCTGGATAAGTATAATAACATATCCATCCTTTTTTTAAGAAGCAGCAGCAAGCAAACACTGAAAAGAAGATTGCAATGGCTGTGGAAAACCTGCTATTTCCTTTAGAGAAATGAGAAAAAACTAACTCAGTGCTGTCATCTCTGGCACTCATAAGTATCTTCCCCCAAAATCACAATACTGTTGAAATATGCAACATGGCTCCTATCTGAAACACTTTCTGTGTTGCTTTTCATATTTTCCACCACTCAAAGACTGGCACAAAGGATGATTTCTTCCCTAAGCCTTTGTTCTATCATGCTGGCTTCAGTAGCACATTCATTCACTGAGGTAGCAACATTCATTCATATCTTGAAGAAAGGCTGTGTAGTTTGAGGGCCTTCAAACAGAACACCAAAAAAAGTCTCACCACAAAAAGCTTTATAAAAGTGAGGGTTTCTGCCTTTCAGGATCCAATTTCTCTTTAGCTGAGTGCTATTCTATTTCTCTACTTGTATTCTATTTAAATCAAAATAAAGCAATTCTTCAAAAATCCCATTTTCCCTCACTGACACCAACAGTACCTTCTCAAACCAAGTTAAAACAGGGGAAGATCTTCAGCTTGTAGCTAAACTTTGATCTCATAAATGCATAGAATCATTGAATCATTTAGGATGGAAAAGGTCATCTAGTCTAACCATTAACCTAGAATCAGATGGGTATTTTGAAGTGAGAAGTAGGTCAGAATTACTCCTAAATCTCCAGGTGTCATGCTGCTAAGTGAGTTTTTCTTGGTATCCCAACAGAAATTTAAAAAATACTTCTTTATCATCTCTTTAGAAGTGGAGTGAGAAGACAAAGCCTCATCCTTACATTGGGAAACATTTAATTCTGTTTAAATGTCTGGGCTGGTAGCTGCTGTGTATCCTTTTGACTTGTTCCTCCAGGCATGTGGAAATTTCTGTCCCTTGAGTTTCTCCTTCTTTATCAGCCATGACAAAGCCGAACTTCTGAAGGCAGACATTCTCATATCAAAAAGCTCTGAAGCTTGTGCTTGGTTCCTGGCACATGCACACTTGCATAATAAAGTGTACTAAACAGCCATCGGCAGGTTCTCCTGTAATTACTTTTCAAGAAGTTAAAACATTTAGCTCTGAACACTATTTCATTCCCATGTCCTTCCCAGAACACAGAAAGACTATTCACAACACAAAATCAAGGCAGTGCAACATTCAGAAGGAGCCACACAACCACAGCTGCTGTATGCTGGAGAAACAGTGACATGCAGAGGGTGGCTGAGTGATTTAAACATTCAGACCTACTTAACTGACATTAAATCCTTTTTTAAAGCACTCCATGTCAGTTTAATATAACTGGTTTCCCTCCTCCCCTTTGTACTTTATTTGGTATCTTTCCACTGATAAGTCCCCACTGCATCAGTTTTAGGGTATCTCAGATGGTACAGAACAGAGGCTACCACTACTTTTAATCTCTAGCATGAGGTGCGCTAATCTTTCAGCATGCCACAGGCTCCAGCAGATGAGAGATTGGCAGTCTGTTTCCCGAGCCAAGACTTCACTAGAGGAGCACATCTGTAAAGGCTGCTTTATGGCACTGTTAGAAAGGCCCTCAGGCAGGAGCACGCTTTCTCCAGGATGGTAATGACTGCCACACAAAGTTACCGCTCCAAATGTTCCAAGTGTGTATTTAAAAACAGAAAAAACAGATACATTTCACTCAGAGACTGATGACTGCTATGCCACAGCAAAGTTGATGATGTCTGTCACAGCACTGTGATTCTGCCAAGCTTCTTCACTTGAGTGCATTTTACTGTGTTTCTATAAAAGCGTGAGGAAAAATAAAACAAGGTCTTAAAAACTTCACATTGATTCAAAGTGAGCTGAAGTTATGCTCCTATAAGAATCCATTCAGATTTATTTAAATGCTTACAGGTGGATGTGGAATCTTATTTTAAGATTCTCCTTATCTGGTAGAAATTTTGACGCATATTACCATAGAAAAAACAGGAACAGCACATGCCAAAATCACAAATACTAACCCCCATCACCACCGTGGAATGTGACTGTTTTCACTGCAGCCTAAGTTCCTAAGTTCCCTATTTGAATAGCTGCTTAATGAGGACATGGACATTACTTCCATATTTTGTGGCTCGCACTTAACACTGACATAGGCAGCTTGTGAAAGAATAAATTAACAAGATTTGTTCTGGACAATCAACTGAGCTCTCACTGAAAGCTAAAGCTGCAGATTTTCTAATAGCTTTGAAGCATATGAAGTCCCCTATTAGTCCTGCATTGCTCTGAAATTGATTGCATCTAGAGAACAAGATTCTACACTGATTTTGCATGGAAAGTTATCTTTTCTTATTTTCCCCTTATTCTGATATGCCTGTTACACAGGGGAGAAACTCTACAAGTTGGCACATGCAACCCTTCCCTCCTCTCTGCCCCTCAATAAGGTAAGGATTGCAGCAAGCATCCGCAGTTAATGCATCAAAGCTGCTGCACACTGCTTTAGAGCAATTTACAGAAGCAGTCCCAATATTCTATAATCAAATGTTCACAGCACTAATAGCAACCCATACACGCCCAACACATACACTGATAAGAACACCATGAGCTGATCTGCCACATTATTCTATTGGTCAGCTACTCCCACAGTCTACACTCTCTGCAATCATTCTAGATGATGTCTCAAGAAAATACATTGGATTTGTAGGTCTAAATAAAAGACATTTTTAATATTTCTGGCAAGCAAGAATAAACTGACGTAAAATATTTTCAGAATGTAGCTATCAAGCCATTGCTGAACAGTCAAATACCAAAGTCTGAATCCAGCTAAAGCCATACACGGCATTAAAACATGAAGAACACTAATATTAAACTACAAATCGGAGAGAAAACCCACACAACACCAAGCCCATCCATCACTTAATTCCTACTGAGTCATTATTTTGAAATCTTAACTGCATTTAAATGATGTATAGGCTTTGTACTGGATCTCTGCACAAAGGGTGGGTTTTCCACACAGTGAGTTGCAGAGTACCTCAAGCTCCCACTGATGCTCCAAAGAAATTCTCTGTGCCTTAAGCTGAGGGTTGGAGGGGAGCTCTACACCTTCTTGCTCTCAGCATCCTCTCTTGCCACATTCTCAGCAACTCTTCACTCGCACTGCAACTCTGGATCAACAGCTTCTTTCCTCAGCAGAGCCCAGAACCTCATTGCAGTATCCAACGGACAGCCCTGAGGGGCAGCCAGGGACAGCCAGAGCTGGACATGCAGCCAGTGCTTCCTGAGAGTTGAAGACGCGCCAGCAAGCCACCACCTTGGCTGGAAGGACATCCTGGCCATGGGGAGAGCTGCCCATGTTTCTTATCTTTTGCTTTTGGCTTTCCTAGTTGCTTTGAGGTTTTTCTCTTCAAGGCATTAAGGTTGTAATTTGTATTCAAATACAACTGGGTTTGGATTTTAAGAGCCTTTTGGGGAGATCACTAAAAATCAAGGTGTAGGTACATCTGCCTCAAAGCTGCGGCTGACTCAGGCTCTGCTGCTTTTCAGTGATAGCTTGAGGGACCAGCCCAGGTTGTCGACTTTGGATGAAAACAAAGCAGAATCATATTCAGCAAGCCTTGGGAGTCTCTGAAGCAGTTTCTTATGATTAGATTTAACATAATAAATTTCCCAAATCTTGTATATTGCAAATTACAGCAATTCTTGAAAATGGGTTTTATTTATCATAAGCTTATAGCCCAACTTCACACACACTCAAACATACTCATGTGTTTTACAACACTTTAGTAATTGGAATTTTTTAAAGATTATTCTTATTCTTAGTTACCTATATACTGCTGAGACAATCTGCTGCACTGACCCTAAGGGCAAAGAAGGCACTCCTTTTTTTAATTATTATTATTATTGAATAAGATACATATTTAAAAACAGCAAAGCAAAGTGTGGTGACAAAATTTCCATGCTATTATCTTGATGGAGTCCAGTGCTAAATCATTACAGGCAAATTGGAGGCAGGGTGTGTGTGTGTGTGTTGGTGCAATTTGTTTATAATCAGCTTCACCCTACCAGGGAGCCAAAGAAAAAGAAAACATGCTTATCCTAAAAACCTGCCTAGGTTTTGAAACAGACATCTGCTTTCCAGTCAGCAATTTCCTGATTCTTTTTGAGGTACAAATCACCAGACTTGGAGCCCCAGAGGCTTTTTCTCTTTAAGAATGATGGTCTCTCCATGTACAATTCTTGGCAACTTCTCAGCCTATACTGGAGAGACTGAAAATATTTCAATCTTTCTGATGGAATTGAAAGTATAATTATAGATGGCCATGAGATAAAAGAATTATATTTCAGGTTATTTTAGCCAAATAAATTGACTGAAGCTAGCTGCAGCACATAAATTTCTATGAATTTCATTGTTTACCCAAGTATTACTAGAGAAATTAAGAGATATAAATACATAAATATCTAGATCTGATATCCAATCTAATCTAGATTGGAATAATAAATGACAGAATTAACTCTCCATGTGATAGCTTACAAAACTTGTTACTAACACTAGCTGCAGAATATGGTACTTTTAAACAAGTAACTTCTTCCCTCATTATCCAGAAATTAATTCAAAAGTGATATTTCCAGTCTTAGAAATAGAGTAAGAGACTCAATTATATATTAAGAGTGAGCTGTAATTTCTCAGGCTAGAAATCCATGTGACAGCTACTGAAAATATCACATTTTTGCCGATGAAATCTAGGCAGTCATTGGGCTGCTGATCAGCTATTTTTATGATTCAAGAATAAAGCACACAAATAGATGTGGTTTTGAGATAGATATTTATCTTTGCTCTCTTCTAAATGCACCAGTCTGAGCTTTGAGCTGTTGAAAGAAAACGAGGATGTGGAAAGACTGACAGATCTCTACCCCTTGTAGAAAAGAAATTCACTGTCAAATTTCATTAGCTCATCTCACTTGCAGTGGTTTTTATGCCTAAGGCTCAGGACATTATAAATACAGTGACGAATATCTTTAGATAGCATGGGAAAGAGTTTTAAAGTTTCAGTTCAGTTAAGATCATCATTAGCTCCCAGTTTTCTCAGAGGAGCTGAAAGCCTACAGTAATAAACCTGGATGATTCCCAGCATCAAGAAAAATAGCTCACCAGTGCCCAAAGAAGTACAACATCACTTCTTATTGCTCTCCTGCCATTACTGTACAGTGCTAATACAGTTTAAACTGATGGGGGTTTATGGACTCTTACAGCTATTGAGAGACAGTTGATAAAAGAGGAGATGAAAAGCATTTCAGCTCCTGCTATACCCCTGCCACTGATAAGCCAATCTTGATTGAATGGTCTGATGGAAAACAAGTTTAAATGACTCAAGATTCCTCAAGTGATAGATGCTACTGTAACTTAATTCAGTGTTGTCAGAAACACAGAAGTATGGGCTTGGAGTTCATAGAAAATGGTATGTATGTGAGTCAGTATGATGGATGATTTCAGATTTTTCCTGATGCTCCCGAAAGTGGCAAAGATTGTTTCTGAATTTCTGTCCCCTTAAAATTCATAACTCTAAGAGTATGCATTTGTGAGTATCGACTGTACATCTACAATTAGGCAACTAAAAAAATGATAGTTTACTTGTACAACTAGAGGTCAAAAAAAGACAGGTATGAATACTGAAAGTGCAAAAATGCATCTGTGAATATCACAGCTGGCTGTTGGAGAACTAAAACTATTAATTTATTACAAGAGATAGATTTTTTCTATTTTTTTAATATCAGTGCATCTGCAAAATAAATAAAAATTATTTTTCATTCTAGAGAACATTTACTATCTAATGTAAATGTTTAATTTAAAAATCAAATTTATCTGCCTGGATTCTGCAAAATCTTTTGCTTGGATAAAACTAACTATATTTAAAGCTACAGAAAACAACAGTTACTTTTTTTTACAGCTCTTGAAAATTGTTCCAGAATTGACAAAATCTTGCTTCAGTGGGCCACATTTTCTCCCCAAGTAGGCATATGCAATTCCCATAAATATGAATCTTCTTTACAGTAAGTTCCAACTCTATAATCTACATGCTTGAAGCGTGTAAAAGAAACCCTAAGAAAAATGCCCTTAAGTTGGCCCCTGCATATTGACCACTTAATTGCACCCCTGGTACAGAAAAACAAAGGATACCCACACTAGCATTTCATCAAGGACAGCACTAAGCCATTGCACACTTTTCCAAACCTCCATGTACTTCAAAGGAGAGATGCTCATGTGCCTGTGGCTCATTCCAACTTCAGCTCTTCAAGGCTCTGACCTTCTTTTGCTTTTTCCCATGTGTGGGTTGTATTGCTGCTACCTCATTCTGCAGCCCCTGAAGCAGGAGTAATGCTCAAAGTTGCTTGCTCATGGATATTATGACAAACACAAGGACATTAAAATTTTATGCATTTTTTTTTGCCAACAGCTCTTTAATGCACGGAGGCCAGGATTTTCCCCCTTTGGATAAGTGTCTTTCTCTCTCCTCTTCTTGCCTGTGAAGCCTCTATGCTGAGATTCAGGATGGCACAACTTCATTATGGAGGAACAGAAAACACCCCCAGCAGATCTGCCACTAATCTGGTGGTTAATACACCTCAGGAGGCAGAATATGTGAGTGCAAGTCACTTTGGCTGCTTTACTGAGCCAAGCCTCACCTTCTGGAATGGAAATTTGTGCTCCAGTTCTAAAGAAATTGCAGAGGCACAGCTGGAGAATGAATTCCTGGTTTGGGTCAGTAACTACCCCAGGGCTACAATATTGAGGGTTTTCAGCAGGCTACACCTTTCCTGGCCCAGCTGGATCAGTTGTGAGTGCCCTACTTACAGGACCCCAAAGGTGTTGAGTTTTCTTCTGTGTCTGCTACTGGTCCTTTCTGAAAACAAGGTCCCTCTAAGGCATTTTGAGCTGGGTGCCCAGAACTGACTCAGCAATAACCCAGAGGTGCTTTCACAGGTCCTCTCTCCCTTTCTGCCTCTAAGATACGGAGGGTCTCGCAGGAAAGGAAGCACTTGGTGAAAGGGGCACTGCAAAGCCAGCCTTACAGGGAGGTGGAGCACAAGCACTTCTCTCTCTCCTTGCTTTTGCTGTTTGTTCAATACGCAGCAGTGATAACCATCACTCAGCCAAAACTACACAGGAGGTCCAAACTTTCTGCATCTGCATTTAAATTTCGATTCCTTATAACTCAAAAAGAAAAAAGCTCTTTTAAGTGGAAATACAACTGGAGAGAAGTCAACTCCTGCTAAATGAGTATGAGTGTGGTGGTTCTGGCTTACTGCTCTACCCTTAGGCTAAAAGATAAATCTCTCCCTTCCCCTCTTCCTTTCAGTTCGGTGAAACATCATGACTGCCTCTGTCAACACTGTAAATTTACTACAGACCCGACACACAATGATGGAACAGGCTCAGATGAAAAACATAAGGGCACTGATCTCATTTTTGCTGTTTTATTAGAATTCAGAATTGCAAGGTGTTTGAAATAAATAAAAATAAATAAATTGTAAGTGATCTGGGAAGTTGCCAGCTGCAGATTTTTAGAAAGACAAGACAGAAATTTCTGGCCCACAGGATCCTGCTACAGTGCCAAACATATGACCAAAGTCACCGATGACCTAAAGAATGAGAATGATGAATCACTTAAATTAAAATGAAACCTGTGAAAAAAGAGGAGCTTAAGGTCCTCTTGAAGGAGATAAACTGAGTGACATTTGCCAGAGCCTTCCAGGCTGCTTTATTTCAATTTCTTCACAATAATAGCATCTAAATTTCAAATATGCAACAAAAAGAAAACTCAATCATGTAAAACATATTTTCTTAGTGGGTACGATTTTTCCTTGCCAGCACTGAACTGTAGAGTTGTGCAAAGGCAATGAGCAGGCTGTAACCTGGCCACTGAAGGTGTCCTCAGTGCATGCAGCTGCTATGCCGTCTCCTTCCCATAGACAGGGCGATGGCATGCTGAAACACACACCTGAATCAGAACATGGATCAAAACTGATGTTCCAGCTGCAGCAAATGGGATCAGCCTCGTGTGGCTTTCCCAGTGTATGCTGGAAGTTAATCAGCACCACGCTACTCTCCAGACAGTGGTGGGTACAGAGGAGGCATAAATCTGTTCTTCCCCTTATCCTTCAGGTGTACCAACCTCCCCATCCCTGATACTGGGAAGTGGCACCCCTTTATTATCCCCCTGCTTGTCCTGCATGTCATGTGTCACCAGTGGCACCTGTACTGGTTCACCTTCACAACATTCTGATCACAGAGATTCATAGGATATCCTGAGCTGGAAGGGACCCACAAGGATCACTGAGTCCAACTCCTGGCCCTGCACAGGACACCCCAAGAGTCACACCATGTGCCTGAGAGCATTGCCCAAACACTCCTTGAACGCTGTCAGGCTTGGTGATGTGACCACTTCCCTGGGGAGCTGTTCCAGTGCCCAGCCACCCTCTAGGTGAGAGTGGTTGAGCACCAGGATCTATCTAGTGGTTATCCTAGTGGCTAAATTAAGCTTCCCCTGACACAGCTTCAGGCCATTCCCTCAGCTCCTGTTTCTGATCAGTGCCTGCCCTGCCTCTTCCCTTCATGAGGAAGTTGTAACTGCAGAGAGCTCTCCCCTCAGTCCCCTCTTTTCCAGGCTGAGCAGACCAAGTGACCTCAGCCCCTCTTCATAGGACTTTCCCTCAAGGCCCTTCCCCATTTCACAGCCTTCATTTGGATGCTCTATAACAGCTTTATAACCTTGCAGTGTGGCACTCAAAGCTACCCACAAAGCCACAGCAGTGCAGAGCAGAACAGGAGAATCACCTCCCCCAAGCAGCCTGCAGAGGCTCCAGATGCTCCCTCTGGTGAAGCTCATCTCCTCTGAAGACAGCCATGGAGGATGCTGCTCCAGCTTAGGCATGTCTCCAAAAGGATGGCTTCTCAAAACCAGAATAAAAAGTCCATTGGTGCGCAGGGAGGCTTCCTCACAGACCGGCTGCTTTTTTTCAGCAGAGGACCTCAGCCATAGACAAGTGCGGTCACAACCTTCAGCTGGCAAGTTTATTTCATTTTCCCTCCCAGCACGATTCACATCTGTGCTTGTAGCAAAGAGAGCAGGGGGTCAGTCTGACAGTTGAAATGAAAAGTGTGAGGAAAAATCAGGGATTAAATCATATTCTGTGTAAGCATGACATTTGAGACTCTGCTCTAAAGCTTTAGACTGCTACTGTTACAAACATACATGCATAAACCTACCATTAGCATTAAAAAGATTAGGAAGAATTTCTGCGTTATTCAATAGCATTTGCTCTGCAGAAATCACCCTCTGAAAGGCATCTAAGGCTGTAGTTATAACTGAAGGATAAAATCCCAGCTATAACTCTCAGTTTCCTTGCCTTTTGGAATTGAAGTTTGCCATTAAATCGGATTTCACTGTAATGATATGCATTACATTTCCCATTGATGGCTTTTTTTTTCTCCCTGGTAAGAAAATAGGAGAAGTTGAGAAAAGCCAGAAATTCTCTCACAGCTGCATAAGTGAATCAAGTGACACACCCATCACACACAGCATGCACTCTGGGCTAAGTGCTTATGTTCATGTGGGCCGTCCTGCAGCATGACTGCAGGTATCACCTAACACCTTGCTTTCGAGCAAAATACACCTATTAATTTATGCATGGAAGGGGTTTTCTGACAAGGGCCATGTGGGGCTGTAAAGTACCTAAATACTTCAGCGATGTAACAAAATAAACTACCCTCTAATTTACTTCCTCCATTTACTTCTGGAATAAACTAGAATTTAACTCAGTTTGAATTAAATTAGTTTATATAAGTAAAATGCTCCTGTTTGTAAAGCACTGATCATCCATGGATATATCTTAGTTAAGCACATGCAAGAGGCCATGACAGGGCTCGCTGTGACCTGAGAGTGAGCTTTCCTAAGGCCACTGTACTCATCCCTCTGTTCCCCCCATGAAAATTTTGCTGTAGGTCAAAACATCCCAGTGTCTTGTCAGGCAGGAGGAGAACAAGACTGAAAAGTTGGTGATACTTGTGAAATACCATGACCATGATTTACCAAACAGGATGTCATTCTGCTTCTTCAGATTCTGTTCTTTGTCACAATTTATTTTTTTGGGAAGACAGATGGAAAGGACACCATAGAAGACTTTGCAGATGCAAAAATATCTTTTCCCACCAAAAGCAAATTTGGCAGGACAATGGCCCTTCAAATGTTCAAACAAAATTAATGAGGATGATTTTTTTCCTTGTGAATATTTTCCTATTGTTCCCTAAATCTGATCACTAGGCCAAGTGCCTGGACAGACATCAGAGGGCCTCGCAATGGAAATTATCTGAACAAAACAGTCAATGAGAAAATTTTGATATCAAATCATGCCACATTGCTGCTACAGCTTCCTTGCTGCATACACAGGTGGGCAGGATATGGGCCTTCAAACAGGACAGCAATCAGAGACCCTGACATGATTTTTTGTAAACTTTTGTTTGCAGTTTATGCTGCTGGGAAGTATCACACTTTACCTGTGTGCACTGTACAACTCTGTGAGGTACAGAACATCATCAGTATCATATTAAGGTTATATAAAAATATATTTATTAAAAAAATTTCAAGCTCAACTAATATCATTATGAATATGCAGGCACACTTGAAAGATACCATGGGACCAGATGAGACAGATTAATCTTGTAATTAATTGTGTGCTTGAATTTAATTTATATGCTTTTATTATTTAGTACCTGTGTCAACCACTTAATTTGCCTGAAAATTACTTCCTTATATAATATTAATGGAACATTCTATATAGAAATTCATCAAACTATGGAAATCAGATATTAGGAAGACTCATATCATCAATTTATCCTCTTCTAGTTTAAAACAGTTCAAGACCTCTGGTATCAGAAACCACTCCTTCAAGAAGAGTATTTCAGTTCAAGAAAGAGCACTCATAGCACAATGAATGTCTTTCATAGTCAGAGATCAGAATTAAAAATCCAATTTACACTGTGGAACAAACCACAACAAGACTTTAAGAAGGAAGAAATAACAGCAATATTAATTTCAACACAAACCTTGCACAAAGGTCAATGATTTTACAGCTCTGTACAGACGACATTCTGAGAAAATGAAGATCATAGAGATTTATGCCATAAGAGATCTACAAACTGGTCTGCACAACCTGCTTAAAACATTTCATGCCCAAACATGGAGATGGGACTGCTTGGGGTGCTGAGGAGCTGCTGACTGAGCACAGGGAGAGATCAAATCAATGAGAAACATCAAAGTAATCACTTGTTTAATCTTTGCTAAATTGCTTGCTTAATCTTTGGGTTAGTCTAATGAATGTTTAGGGCATTCCTGAACTGCTCAATTGGGAGGGTGCATTGCTGTATTTCAGGAGTGTCTGGAAATGGGAATGACTGGGAATTGGCACTGTTGAGAGAAGGGGAAGAAATAGCTAAGATGAGAACAACCAATCTGCAGGGTCCTTGGGGGTTGTACTGGGTCTGGCTGGGATCAATTACCTACCTTGATCTCAACCCATGAATTTTTTATCTTACTTTCTCCCCTTGTCCTGCTGAAGTAAAGGAGTGAGAGAGCAGCTTGGTGGGCACCTGTCAGCCAGACAAGGTCAGTCCACTACAGGAGCAGAGAATACCTCGCTGCACCTCTGTGCAGTCTCACACAATGACAGGAGCAAAGACATCTCACTTTAAGACATTTCTGCCCTCCCTCTGCCTGTGCACGACACCAGGACCCTGGAAGGTGCAGCAGCAGCAACCCTGCTGAGGCCACCCTGTCTGCTGAGCTTGTGTCACACTGGTGTCAAGCAGCAAAAAAAAAAAGCAATCCTGCACCTTCTGACCCTGTGGCAAATACCTGTGAGGCTTTCCATTGTGTCGATTATTTCTGCAAGGTCAGACAGACAAAGCACTTGCAGGATGTGCTTGTGGGATGGAAACTATGGTCCTTAGTCCAGAGGTCTTACCCTTGCATTGGGGATCAGGAAAAGCAGGCAGAGAGGCAGAGAGGGATTTTTTCACCACGTTTAGTTCCAGTTCTACC
Source organism: Acanthiza pusilla (assembly GCA_036630365.1). NCBI lineage: Eukaryota > Metazoa > Chordata > Aves > Passeriformes > Acanthizidae > Acanthiza > Acanthiza pusilla. Next base: position 30,767,158 of record JAXCHO010000023.1, read on the forward strand.
ACAGACCTCCCATGGACATCTTCAGCTCTCCCTGCCTCAATTTACTCTCCAGTGTTTGTGTCTGTTCAGGTCAAAAAATCTCGGGGAAAGGACTCCTTTCTATATTAAATGAGCACCTACCAGAAAGCCTTCCTATATGTAGGAAGCAGAATAGGAACTGAGGGGCAACAGAAAAATAGTTCCCACAAGGTAACCCAGTGGAAGGTGTCTTCCAGTGCTGGAGGTTTCACCCCTCCTAACTCCTTGTAGGCAAGACCTTCTTATCCTGCAAAAAATATATTGTACTGTCTCTTTGTAACTGCAATTTTTAGTTGGGAAAGGTGAAGCCTTACACTTACCTTTTTTTCCATTTTCAGCAAACCTTTTGTTGTGTGACACCTTTTGGTTCTTTGTAATAAAAATGCTTTCATTGCCTCAATATATTGATTTTCAGTTTCCTGAAGCTTTGTGCTTTTCTTCTAAGGTTTTGCTGACACAGCTTGGGCTGAACCTCACAATCCCATTCCCCCTTGCTCCTGACTGAAGAAATAGTTCTCATCAAACTGGATGAAGCTCATCAGGCATTTGAAAATTATGCCCATTCAGCTCCAGCCTCCGCTTTTGTCCATTCTTTTAATCTCTTCCATCTTCCTCCCAGTGTTGCAGGACAGGAATGGAATACAATTCAGACTGTTTTTGTTTTAAAAGCAAACCTCTACCTTGGTGAACTTGCTCTGCAGACAACTGGCCTCGTGAGATAGGACAAAGGATAATGGTTTTAAACTAAAATGCGGGAGATTCAGACTAAATATAAGGAAGAAAGTTTTTATGATGAGGGTGGGGAAGCACTGGAACAGGTTATCCAGAAAGGTGCTACAAGCTTCATCCCTGCTAACATTCAAGGTCAGGCTGGATGTGGCTCTGAGCAACCTGATCCAGTTGAAGATGGTTCTGCTCTTTGCAGGTGGGTTGGACTGGGTGAGCTTTAAAGGTCTCTTCCAACACAAACCATTCTACGATTCTATTTTGCGATGCAATTATCACAGTTACAATTGTGATCTATACACATGGGATTTTATAGCTGATTTTTTTTCTCACAAATATACAGGTACTAGGGTCAGAATCTAACTTGTGTAAGACATTTACACTGCCAAAATTCAATGATGGAATGTCCAGACTCACTAGAGGAGGACTTGATATTATGTCTTTATTTTTTACTTCAACCAATTGAAAAAGGACACAGAGAAAACCAGATTCTTTAAAGTGAAATCTGAGTCAAGTTGAAAGTCTCAGCAGCCAAACATTTTTCTTGTCATTGGTGAATACCCTGGAGAAATGGCAACACAGACTGACAGGGTAAGGGGGTTTTTTTGTTTCATTGTCAAGCAAACAAAAATCTGGTGTAATTTCATACCCAAAGTATGCAAGGTTTGCAATTTGTTTGAGAAGAAACTCCCAGAGGGAAAAAACTCTTCTTCATACATCTGCTAACTCCAGATCTAGTACTAAAAACTAACATTTTCATAGTTTTGTACCTCAGATTTCACTGTCTACCTCCTAAGTGAATCACCTCAAGCACACCTCACTGCACTTAATTTCTCAGAACTTTTAATATAATATTTAATATAATATTTAATGCTTAGATCTCTTTTGAGAAGAGTAAACCAACACAGTATAGATGTAGACAAGATAAAAGACAACCTCCACTTATTTTTTCATAATTCCTATCTGTTTCTTCCTTAAGAAATCTGCTTGAGTTTCTTAATTGTTTCCAACAAAATTCTTTTGACGCCAATTCTAGCGTTCAGGCAGCTTCACATCAAACAACTACCTCAAGCAGTACAGTATTTAGAAAAATTAACAGCTTGATACTTTTCATGCTTCGGTATTATAATTAAAATGGAAATAACCCATTCATGCAATCTAACCTTGGATATCACACACACCAAAACATTCTACAAAGCAACTCTAGAACTGAAATCAGCACTTTTTGCACAAAATCCTCTTTTAGAAAGACATCCAGTTTTATTTGACTTCAGGGCATGGGAACCCATCAAATTCCTAATTAAGTTGTTTTAAGGAAAGCTTATTTGAACCTTATGTCTAGCATGAATTTTTGTAGTTTCAACTTTCTACTACCAGGTCATATTATGGCTTTTGTCAGCTACCTGCTGTATGAAAAGAAGTTAAAAATGGGAAAAAGAAAAAACTTCAAGTCTAGCTGAACAATCAGAAATAAAGCTCAAAACACATTGAAGAAAAATCAGTTTCTCAGAAGAGCTTTATGAGGGACCAGCATCTGGCTGACCCTGCAACCATTTGTGCTCAGCACGACCTGGCTAAGCTGCTTCTGGTTGGGAAGCTACTGCAGAATGGGCTTTTGCAAACAAAAGTTTTTCCAATGAAGCTGTCTGTTACATTGACAGCTAACATGTTTGAAAAGAAAATTAAAATGAATACAATTATTGCAGGTATTCATTCTCTTTTTACTCTCTCTCTTTTTTAAAATTTGCATTTGCATTTGACTAGGTTGAGCTCTGCGTACGTTCCAACAAAAGAACACAGATATAATAAACTATAATGTCATCAGGGATCCACATATCCATCTACTTTGACCTCCAGCATAAGACAGAACATAGGACCTCTCAAAATTAATGTCTGTTTGAATCAGAGTACATATTTTATAAAGGCATCCAACACTGTCCATCGTTCAGCAATGGAGAGACTTGAGAGTCTTGACAAGTTGCTCCAGAGACTAATTACCCAACTACTAAAATTAGCATCTATTATATTGAGGAGGAATTTGTGTAGCATCAGCTTTCCCTCTACCACTGCTTCCTGATGCTCTATTACCAATTTTTGTTTAACATATACAAAATTCTATCAATACACCCTTTAATCTTATTTTTGTTCAATTAAACAGGCCAAGATTCTTCAGCATTTCAGTATAAAACATTCCTTCTTTTAGCACTCTTCTGGCCCTCACTTGAAACTTCTCTAGTTTATCCCTGTTCTTCAATCTTGAACAATGGAACAGGACTGTGTCCCAAAGCCAGTCATACCATAACCAAGACCTCCTCAATATTCCCTTGTTCACGTAGCAAAAACCTGATTATCCCTTTTGCACAACATGCTCATAGTAGAGGTCATACCCTGCTAACTCCACACAATAATTCTCAACCTTTTCTGATACTGTTTTCTAAGACAGAGCCAACAATTCTATCAGCACTGTCCATGGTATTTACTCCTATATATAGTCCTTTTACTTATACAAACTCCTACTGCTTTCTTGCATTTTGTCCACAGCAATCGGAGCAGACCACTCTGCACGGCAGTTTGTTCTCTTAACTATTATCACACCCCTTTAACTTTGTGTCATCTGCAAATTTTATGTGGAATAATTTTCTCTCTTCTTTCACATCCACTGATAATAATGTAAAATAGCATGCAATTCATCATCCTCTGTGCTCAGGAAACACATTTAGGTTTAGAAACTGCCACTAAGCCAGTTTTAACACCATCTAATATGTGTACAATGTTGATTTTGTATCATTCTACTTTCTTAATCAAAATGTTGTGTATTAGCAAGTTGAAAAGACTGAGAGTTGAAATACATAATTTCAAGAGTGTCTCTAAACTAACAACCACCTCAGAAAAGGCACAAAGCTATTTTGACAAAAGGTGTTCACCATAAACCCACACTGATTAAAACTAATTACTTTAACCTTTCCTTAATATCTGATTAATCAGATGCCAGATCTGCTGCAATGTCAGATCAATGGCAAGGTGATAGGGCAATGAATACTTGAATCACCTCTTTGGTCCTTAATAAACCAGTGCAAGAGTAACTTATTTCCTCCTCTCTGGACCTCCTCACTGCCAACCAGCACCAGCAGCACAGAGCACTCCTCTGGATGCAAATTGCATGTTCTTGCTTATTTACAAGTGTCCAGCTTCTGGTTTGTGTCTTCCTTAGCTGCGGCTGCAACAGGAAGTATTTTGTTGTTGCCATACAACACACCACCTGGATTTTTCAGAGAATCCTTCTTCATTTTCTCTCTTGAAGGAAAATGAACAAACAACGTCCCCCCCTCCCTGCAAGGACAGCACAACCACCTACCCCCAAACAAAGCAAAACCACTTCCTACACTCTTTCTTCCTACAGTCCTCAGCTTTTGCTGCACATCAATTCCTATCTGCTCTCCTTTCCTTTCATTGGTTATACATTCTAAGTCTTTTTGTTCATTTTTTAATGCAGTCATGAAAGCACAACTGACTGGAAGGTAGAATATTTTGGGTGTTCTTTTAAGAAATGCTATGAAACACTTTTCAGAAAAACTGAAAAGAAGACCAGAGAAATAGCTAGAGAATGTGCTCAGTCAGAGAAATCCATTCAAATGCAAGTAGTGTCAGGACTGGTGGCATTTCTGAGCTCCATTAAATGTCAGGAAACTCAACCTCAAGAAAACTTCACTGTAGTCAAAATCAAATTTGTTTTACTCTTCTCTCTCTGTCACAATGTTTCACTACATGGACTCAATACTGTTTTCCAAAACATAATTTGCATAGGGATGAATACTTTGCTGTACTGATCCATAGGGACTGTGCTTCTATAGCTGACTTCGAAGTTTTTCAAGATGGGTAAGAATAACACCTTTTTAGTAATTCCCCACAGCAGGTAAAGAATATTACAGCTGTGAGAAGGGTTATTAGAGTTACATGAGTCTAACTGATCTGTCCCAGTAATAAAAGACTCATTTTCTTTTAACAAACCAGAGGTTTTGCACCCGGACATGTAAGAAGTCTGCACTTTTTGCAATCTATTACAAATTGTAAAAATCTTCTTTGCAGAAAAAATGAGCATAATTTATTTTAAAATACTGCTTGAGCCATCAGAGAAGGACTTAAAAGGAAATTAATTGCTGGAAAGCTCTTGTGAGGCTCTTCATGCCATAGAATGAAATCTTGGTTTCCCTGAAATCAATAAGAGAGAGATCAGTGCTAACTATTGAACCACAGGGTTTTAGTTCCTTATTATGGCCTGCATTGCCTTTTGAATTTCATTGTAACAACAGCTGGATCCAAATTAAAATCATTCTCCCTATTGCTTCACTGAAATATCAGTTGTGTTGCTCTTTAGTGATCCAAGGAAACAAATCTTATTTTCACTATTAAAATGATGGCACTTTACCAGCAAAAACGTGAGCTGGTTCTGGTTTACTTTTTCTGTAAAAATAATGGTCTATGCTTTGTTTTTAAGAAAGAGTGTGTAGTGAAAACAAAAGCCTAATTTTTATATATATATTACTGAGAAAGCCACAGAATCATAGAAGTGTTGATACAAAGGGATGCCTGGATGTTATCTGGTCCAACCTTTTGCTATATCACCACAGCAGATTAGATCAGTCTTAGTTTTGTTTAACCTAGACTTAAAAACCTCCATGGATGGATAACCTACAACTTCTTCAGATAACCTGTTCCTGTACTACAGTACCCTCCTTGCAAAGAATTGTTCCCTAATGTCAAGTCCAAACCTGCCAAGCCACAATTGTGTCTTTTCATGTGATTCAATGTATTAGAACCAAATATAATGTCCAGTGTCCCAGGACACTGCTTGCCATACCCTTCTACATAAGCAAATGGGAATTAAAAAGCACTCAGGCTGTCAATAAAAAGGAGTTGGCTTCTCAGTGGTTTTATCCAGGACTCAGCAATATGTATTTAGCATGACTAATGTAAAGGTCATCAGCCCATATTTCCACAACAGTCAGGTTGAAGCACTGTCAGTGCAAGTCAAGGCTGCACTCTGGGCAGGGGGCAGGGCTCTGTTTTTGTTCTAAAATGGCTCAAAAGACTGGCAGCTGTTTTCTTTCATTCATATTTCCATGAATAATACCAATTCTTTTCACATGTAAGGCAGAATGTTATAGATGCGCCATCTTTCGAAACACAGGTATGTGCTGTTCATAGTTCTAAATGCAACTTATATCCCACTTGCCCCACTCATGTAAATAAATGCTCTTGATCTAAGTGAATGAGTATGGCCTTATATATGCCTTATTCTCTACTTTCATTGCTCTTAGTTCAGTTTGCTGGCATGCACTGAAGGAAAGAAATAGTATGCCAAGATGTGGAAACCCATAATCTTGATAAAGAGGATGTTGTTCAGCTTCTGTGGGAAGTTTAGCTGATGGAAAGAGATGAGAAAAAAGCTTCTTTATTCCCACTTTTTTTTCTTTTTTTTTTTTTAAGAATTTGCCTGCTACAAGGGTATACAAGACTAGCAGTAAACAGTGAAAAAACAGAAAAATAGCAAGGAGATGAACCAAAGCATGCCCATGCAAATCTTATAATGCTACAATTAAGAATGCAATGAGAATTATTTGTATTCCTGATTTCAGCAGTCCCAGGAAGCAAATTTCCCCTCCTAACACTCTCATTTTTTTGAAAGGCTACATAAACATGTTAAAAATGTGTCACTGCAGCCTGGGTTGATAGGTCTTCCCCAGCCATTACTGTATTTTGTGCTCCATTTGAACTAAGCCTGCTTATCTGCTCAGCCCTGAGCTGAACTAAGACAACAAAACCAGATATGCTTGCAGGGCAACCTAAATAAATATTAAAGCTTTATTTCTCTTAGGAAAAGGTGTTGAAAATGAAGGCAACAAACATTATGAAAGGGTATAAAAATGGATGTGATAAAAAGGGGTCTCAATCATCTGTGCCTCATCAATTTCAGGAAAAATCTGCAGCACTAGGGAAGGATGAAGCCTGAATGGGCATATCCCTGTCCTCTTGGGTTATCAGTTCCAACCCTTTTTTCACTTCACAGACTTTATCCTCCACTTCGTGAGCATCATTTGTGAAAGGGCCCATGATCCACTTTTTCTAAAGACAAGTAACACATTCCTGCCTTTCTTTATCCTCTTGACATTGGATCTGTTTCTAAAGGCAAACATGAAGTGACTTAGCAGACAGAGTGAAAAAGATAATTGATTAACCATGTCCTGGATGAATTATCAGCAGCAAAGAGTGAAACCCACCTGCATGTACAAAGTCTATAATGCAGTTGGGCGTTTTAAGTACAATTTCAATGGTGCCTAGGCTTTCTCTGCTTAGCTTTTCAAATGGATGCGCTAGTCCACCTTAGAAAAAGTGAACAGGCTTCAGAGAAAAGTGCCAGTTGACACCTTGTGAGAATTTGATAATTAGCAAATTAAACTGAAATACTCCCTAAGTGATGTGAATCCTACGCAGCCATAAAGTCCTTTCGGGGAGCAACAATAGCTCTTTGTGTGGAACGCAGCAATATTTCAATGAACAAAACTATGAATTTTCCTTTTGCTCTTGGTGAAAGGTAATGATTTTGCTGGATGAATAAGCTTTTGACATTTTAATGCTTAAGAGAAGGAAGTATTTGCATATAGTGTTCTCCCCCCATTTTCTCCCTGGCTGATACTAAGCTCTGGCTGTCCCGCTCCTCAGGCTTTTCTCAGCACTCTCCTCTTGCCTCACCAGAGTCAGTTTTCCCATGTTGTGATCAGCTCAAAGCACAGCTTTCTGGTCTGAAAAGGAAATCTTTCCACTTAGGAAAAAGGATGGTAATTATGTTAAATGAATGTTAACGTCTTGCTAATGAATGCATTGCATCTCTCCTAAACATTACTGGAAAAAGAAGCAAGCAAAGAAACAAAAAATAATCAGACATTTACATTTAATACTTCTGGTAAATGAATAATTCATTCATTTACCAGAAGTATTAATTACAAGTAATTAGAAAAAGTGACTCATTTCTGAAGTATACAAGATTCCTAAAAGGAAATACAAAGATTTCAGCAGGAGTTGAATAGATATATCTGTATCAAGTGGATAATCGTGTGCAAAAATACACTATTACATACATAAAGGCTTTAATTTTGAAGGAAAAAAAATCAGTTATGACTTTTGAATTTCCACTGATGGTAATCAACAGTTGCCATAAACTGTATCAGTATCAGATTGTTTTCATTGTCCAAGATCTAGTTTCCATTTACCTTGACTTGTTTGCTCTTGGATCTTGTCCACCCTTGCTAGACCAAAGATTTCCCCACCATTTATTTCCTGGCATTTAGGTCTCTACTTACAGAAAAATCTTCTTTTTTTTCCCTTTGAATACTATTCTAAATGCTCACAGAATTTTAGTAACATCTCCTACATCAAGACTCTGAATTTCCACAGTTGTTGAGTCTAGGTAAAAGTTAAACTGAATGGAACAAATTCATCAAACCTCTCCCTTTAATATTTTCCAGTCTCTCTTTTGATTCTTTTCTGAGTCACCTTCTCTGTGCCAAAAGCCTGGCTGAGCTGTGGCTCAGCTCCCAGCAGGTCAGTGTGGCTCTGAGACACACAGGACTGTTTTACCAACACCACCATGTGCCCCAGGAAGCTCCAGCTCTGCCCACCCCTATGGCATTCAGTCAGCATGCACACCTCATCTCCTTTTTTCACTGCCAGATCTCCCTAGTACAAAGGCCCACATAACTTCCCAGTTTGCATGTATAACTTTTTTTAATCCACTGGAACACAAAACACTTTCAGCAACCGCAGATGGAAACACATGTAAATATTAATCACCTCACCTTGTTAAAACCCTTTCACATTAACCATCTTTAATGTGAAAATTCACAGCTATTGAACAGCACTGGGTAGCAGGACAGGATCAGGCAGGAGAGAAAATGTCTGGCCATGCACAACAGGACCTGCAGGGGAACTCAGCTGGAGAGGCTGCTCTGCAGGATGGGATGATCTCATCTGCCTCAGCCCATGTGCCTTCTTCAGTGACAGAGGTGGGTAGAGCATCCCAAAAGGTGGCACCAGGCACCCCTACTTACACATTCCAATGAATCTTTAATGGCTGCTCTCCCTTCACTGAATCTTTAATGCCAGTATGTATAGCATAAACCAGAGAGCAGGAACAAAGCTGTCAGGCTACTTTAATCTTTGCTGCATGTTAGTTTTTTCAATACACACCAAAAAATTAAGAGTTTATGTTCCAATATTGTTGTACTTAAATTTCTATCTACAGGAGAGAAAAACAAATGAGGGGACTGGGGTGGGGCGGGGGGGGGGAAATGCACTTACAAAACAAATTGGATACTCAATTATTTTAATTCACTGTTACAGCATAATTTTGCTCTGGATGTGATACCAACTAAAAAAATCACATCCTGGCATTGCAAAGGGGATGTGGGAGATCCTTTTATTGGTTCTGCAATTCCTCGGGGCTTTATTCACTGTGTGAAGGACTTGCTTTGAAATGGGATCGCTCTTTTCCTCAGAGGTCCTGGTGGGAATAGTAAGGCTTTTTTAACAGAATTGCAGGATGAATTCCCAGAAATGTTAGAGAGAGAGCTCAGAAAATGCAGTAGGGTTCTTAAAATACACATATAACAAGACTCTATACAGAAATTCATTGTTCATTCATATTCACAAACATGGGAATGTGGAAAATACTGAAAAATGTCACATGCAAAAAGGAGGGAAATGCAAAAATGAGTATTTCTATCACTGTTACTTAGTTTAGGCTCACTATTTATTTCATAGAAACATTGTGTATTTTAAATCAAGCATGTGCTTCCAAACCATGCTATATTGAGATGTATGAGAGCCAGCCAACCAGGTTACTGATAGCACGGCTGGACTTGGCACTGTGACTGCCATTTGGAAACATTTATTCTATCATGACTGCTCAGACAGAATGGAAAGACATTATCTGACATGAAGAAATATATCTACACTTGATCCTCAATAAATTTGAAGGAATAGGGTTTCTCTTCATGGTTCATTGCCTTTATCTGGGAGGTTGATTTTCCTACATGCAGTTTTATTTGTTCAGCAGTTTAGGATGAAAGAAACATGTTAAACCATCACTACAGAAAGATTGCACACAGTCCCTGGAAGGCTTCTCCTGTCAAATGCTCTGTCCCGGAGGATGAATGAAGCCTGCACAATGATGATTTGCTTTTGAGTCTCACTGCATACAGCAACTCTACTTTGATAATTTTACCAGTATCAAACTACATGCTTTAAAGTAATTTCCAAAACCCACACGTTTTTGATGAGCAATCAAAAAAGTTTGTTAATTTATTAATAAACTTGGCTGTCAATGCTCCCATCTCCCTACAACCATCCCTACGTGTTGCACAGGGACAGTGTTTTGAGAAGATCACATAAACATCCCTGGGCTTTTATCAGTTCTAGTTCCCTACTTGTTTTCACCTTTTTACCCCTCAGCTTCCTCTCCCACTATCGCTTACTGTCAGCTTGGCTGCTTTGATGTTCTGTACCCAATACCTCGGAGACACGGACTACGTGTATGTGCTATCAATAAAATGAAATTCTACCTTTTTGACCATTATTTATCAAGTTCTCTCCATTATGCTAACATAATCTCCCTGCTAATGTTGCTGTAGGTTTTTTCCCCCCAGTCTTTTACAATCTCTGGATTTGTTTGGTCATGTCTCTCTGCTTGATATCAACAATAATATGTAAGTGTATGTATTTATATATGTATATATAAATCCAATTTATTTGCCCATGTTTTGCTGTCCAAATCTAATTATTAAGAACACAAAAATCTCTATTCATTCTGAGACCAGAAAAAGACCCCAAAACTAACTAAACATAGAAGAAAAAAATAACTCAGCTGAAATATACCAATAGGCCAAATGGTGATTTGAAAATTTCACTTTAAAAATTAGAACTAGTTATAGACTAAAAAATGCTGCTAATTTCATACTCTGGAGAAAATTATTGTTATACATAGTATTTGTAGTTCACACATTGAAAAAATACTGCTTTTCTCGATGGCACCCTCAGGACAGTTCAGGGGTGGATTTCAATGGACAACAAAGCGCACTGGTGTTGTTGGCTAGCACAGGTCCTAAAGGTTTGGTGCTTTTTTCCACAATTTATAAACTCTAACACTGTAGGCCAGGTTGCTAAGCTTCATGTGTAAGTGATCCACTCCATTAGGTCTAGTGAGATATCTCAATTTCAACCAACTTGAAAATTACACTTTCTTACTTTTGTTGACATAGTAATTGGCCTTGAGAGGCATCATTTATACCCAGAGCACAGAACAGATGAGTGTAATGATACTTCTTTCACGCACTGCAAATGTGTATGTGCCCTGAAGGACTCTCAGGTGGCTCTGGACTTTAGCAAGTGTACATTTCCTGAAGTCCACATCAAATCCCCTCTTTGTTAATGACAACCTTTGTGTCTCTGGTGTCATCCATTCCTGTTTAAAATGGAAAAGCTTGAACAAAATCAGAAATTATTTTTTTCCTGTAAGAAGGGAGAACAACTTCCCTGCTGTCCTCTGCTGTTAGAGTGGGGCAGACATTGTCTAACAAAACAGGAGTAATGCCCTCAGCAGGGCAGCTGAGGGTCTTGGGAGAAATCCTGTGGGTCAGAAAGTTTAAGGTGCTAGTGAATGCAGGAAGGATGCTGCAGGGCCTCCAGGTCAGCTCTAAGGAATGGTATTTGTATGTCTAATAAACAGGATGAGTCAAAACTGAGTGGTCTTATTCAGCCTACTCAAGTCCTAGCCTACTTCCCACTCAGCTCACGTGAAGTTGGTCACCCACCTCCTTGTCAGTCTTCAAAGCTCTCTCAGGCAGCCCGAGCTCTGTATTTATGTATTCCCTGATTTACGAGTTGCCCACCTGCATTCTCGAAGTGGAAGGTTGGAACAGTCACCTACGATGTGACAGACTGGAGAATGATCCCTCTTCAGCTTTGCTGCACCTTCTTTCCTGAGCATGGGCTTCTACTCTGCCAGGCTGAGGCTGTGGCACGATGCTGCAGTCAAAGGCACACACAGCGACAATGACTGCATGATTGGATGCTAGGGTATTCCTTTGGGTACATTAAAATTTCAGTCACATGTAGGGTTGGGGGATTTCTAATTCTACATTTTTAAGATTCCTTTTAATGTGATCATTATAACTCTTCGTCTCCCCAGGTGGCATTGCATGTACTGCTCTGTTCTTAGAAAAAATAATTTTTTGTTCTCCTTCTTTGTAAATACATATCTCAACCTGACACATACTCTGGGAAACAAAACTGCCTTTTTATTATCCAGCCTCTAAAACAATGTGCTTTCTCCTTTTTCTTCTTAATGAAACTTGGAAATGAAGACTTAAGAAATGATACGGAAGAATAACATAAAAGAGGAATTGAGTAGCAAGAGATTTAAGGTTTTGTCTTGTATTGCTGGTATATTACACAATAAATTCTATTTGTATATCCAGAGCACTACACTTAGCAACACAAAAAATATCTGCAGTTTGAAATACACTTGAAAGGCAAGAAGTAAGATTTAACTTTGGAAATTTAGTGTTCTGATTACAGTGTATAGTAGTTTCATTTAACTCACTTTTTAATTACCATTTTGAAGTCTCTGCCCTCCATTTTTAGTGTGAGTGGTCATCCTGCTTTAGAAGAAGCAGAGCACCAACATTATTCTTTTCTCTGTCCTTTTATATATCTACATTGAGAATTAATTCTATGTCCATTCTGCTGCTTCTTTTGACTGATTCATAACTGATATAATTAAGCAATAATATATGGCAGAAAGATACCTGTGGGTATATATCATCAATATCGTACCACAAATAGCAGGATGAGATATTAAATTTTCACCATCCAGGAATTGCTGCAATTGTCCAGAGATAGTTTGAATTTCCTGTGCTATTATTAAGAAGAGGAATCTAACAGACATTGAAAAAATTAGGAAGACTGGAAGGTCTGTGTCATATGGGCAGAGATGGCTGGGTCAACACTTTCATGGGAGGCAATGGGTGGCCTGCTTTTCATTTGTGCCCATCTTAGCCTCTCAGAAATTCCTGCCAAAATCCTCAGCTTCCACCTTCTCTGAGAAGCTCACTAGAAAGTCTCAAACTGAGCAGATGAGGCTGAAGGCCACCACAAAGTCAAGTGCTAAACTCCAACCATCTACTTCAGCCAGAGCATTAATGATGAGAAGCAAACAGCTTCACAGGACACAGCACTCCAGTTAACCTCTCATTAAAGCTTCACCGCAGCCTTCCCTCGCTGTCCCCAGCAGCAGCTTTGCAGATCCATCACCAGACCATGCTGCGAGTGCTGTGGGCACAGTGTCCTGGCTCACAGCCAAGGGACCGTGAACTTCTCAGGCATGAATTATTTTCAGTTGTGTAGGGAGAACCAGCTGGGCTTGGATCCCAACCAAAGATGGTGGGAGGCAAGTCAGGGCTGCACAGGAGCTCCACGTGCACCTGTGCACTGCCAGGCTTGTGTTTCTCTGGGCTATGGCCACACGGAAGGGAGGGTCCAGCTGCTGCCCAGGGGCTACAGGGGTCCCCACAGGTAGCTGGAGGGCAGGCAACCTTGTGTGTGGAGAAACAGGAGCATTCCTGCCTCTGATGGGTCACCAGGCAATAACACAACTTTAGGAAATCAGGCGAGGAAATTTCCTTTTGGCCAGCTCATGGTGACAGTAAGCCCAGAGCAATTTTGCTCAAGAAAGGGAAGAGGTGGGTGGGCAGGAGAGGCCTGGGCTGTGTGTCCTGACCTCTGTTATTTGTAGGAGAGCAGATATCAGTTTCAGTCCATGAGCTGCTCTCATTTTCAGAGCACAACCATTGAGCAACCCTAAAACATGCCACTGTTCAAGTAACTACATAGTGCTGGCATTTGTCACTGGTCATTTATTTTCTGACTAACTAAAACACAGCAACAGCAGAAAAGCACAGGCACCAAGTCTTTTCATACCAAAATTTTATCACATTATTCTCATGCAAAACCCTGGCTCCTCTCCTTTGCTTCAGTTTCTCCTCGAAGCAGCTGCTTTTCACAAATACCTCCCTACTTCTAATTTAGCATTACATCCGGTTTTATTGCCTTTCAAACATATCTACTATTAAGTTTCTAAACATAAACTATACGAGGTCCTGAAATTCAAGGCCAATACACATTGCCACTATTCAGAAAGAGTTTCAAAAAATGCCTGCTGCATTTATTTCCATAGTTGCATTATACAGGTGTGCAATGAAAAGGGACCCACTCCCTGACCTGTCAGTCTGCACTGCATCTACAGCAGCTTTGATGCTTGCAACTTTGCAGCCTCATCTACTCACTGAGACAGCTGGATTTTCTTACTGCCTCCCCAAAAGAAAAATTTTGCAGTAGCACAGAAGATGGCATTTGTCAACACCAAGGTAAAATATTCTGATGATAAGCCAGATTGTGCTCAGGCATTCATATTACCCAGAAGAAAAGAAATGGAGGGGAAAAAACCCTCAAGAAACCACTCAAGAGACATTCCTTTTCAGGCTCTCACAGCCAAAGCAACCTACAGCAGTCACTACTGCAAAAATGCCTTCTGTAGGCATGAAGGCAGGCATGGGGGACGGCTCTGACTTCTGTTGAAATTTAAAAAATGAACAGCATATACCACTTTACATGAGAAGCACAATTTTCAGTGTAGGGGAAAAAACATTGTACGTTCATTTGAATTTAGAAACAAAACTCATTTTTCTCAAATACAATAGGAATTGGCCAAATATACTTGAATATGGACTACCAAGCTGATCATTTGCAATACATGGACCAAAAATGTTCTAGCACAGGTTGAAGGAAATCCTGAGCAGCTGTAGGCAAACTGAGATTTCTTTCAGTTGAATTCTGAAAAAACACTTGCTGTCCTTCCAAACTACATAGGAGTTAGCACTATATACATGCCAAAATATGTGCAATGCGTGATGTTTGGCAATTTGGGCACAATTATCTCAGCACATAAAGAAAAGCTAGTAAGGGAAAAGAAAGAAGAAGGAAAAAAGGCAGCCCTGGTTGTTTTCAGTCCACCAACACTGCTTATAACAGGGTTAGCAGGAGAGAAAAAGAAAGGGAAAATTACGGGACAGGGAGAATAGGAAGAAGCCTTATAAAGGTGTCATGGTGTCCTCCCATTATTTTACAGAGGCTGCACACAGTTCTGCTTCCAGCAGGGGCAGAGCCCTACCTATGAGCCATGAAGCTGCAAGTTAGTTGATTGCCAGGAAACAGCAGGGATACAATGCCTAGCACAATGACAGTGAAGTCAAGATGGACTAGAAAAGGAACACCCTGGGCTTCTGAAAGAAGATTAGTCCTAACTGACTGGACACATTGGTCCTGAGAATCATAGCAGGCTGTCACCAGGCCCACCAGAAGCTAAAATATTTGTAGGTGCATTGCCCTTGGCAGGTACCATCAGTCAAGTCAGCAACAACAGAGACAAAGAGACCACAGGTGACAGCACAGCCATCAGGCACTGGGCACATCTCTGGCAGAACTCCTGTTGAGCTGCCACATGTTAGGGCTCTGTGGTTTCCTCACTGTGGTACAGCAGCTGAACCTTGCTTTCGAGGCCACACTATGAACAGCACTGCTGGCTTAATGGACAGGAGAACTGCATGAACCGTGCTTCTGTCCTGCCCTCTGCTCCTACCTAAATAACTGCTGAGCCAAGCTGCCATGCTCTTTGCTCTCACAGTGTTTCATAGGTCAGCTAAATTCAGGCTAGTGATGCCGGCTCTGTTCTTAATTCAATCCAGTTCACACAGCAGCTGCAGTGTATTTCTGACTAGACTTCACTCTGCTTCTGCTTTATGTTGCTCTGGTGGTGACCAGGAGCCATCTCAGCTCCACATCTCTTGGAGCACTCCTGAAGAACAGATGATCCCTCTGCTCAGTGCTACTCTACTGGCTCTTGACCTCTGCCTCTGTCCCCACTAGTGCCAAAACAGTCTGTTCAAACCCACTGGCTCTCCACTCTTTTTATTGTTACCACATTGCTGTCACTTCATTAATGCCAAAAGATGTAGTCCAAGTTTTCATAAACAAAAGCCAGGGGACAATCATATCAGTTATGGATCAAATAATAGAGAGCATAAATGGCATTACTCATCCAACAACAGTGGAGAACCATCAGATTATGCTAACAGAGAAATCAGCTCTTCATATGAAATTTTCTCATAACTGTAACACATCTCATCTGTCTATGTTTTAGTAGGCTTTGATTTGGACTCTCACTGTATAGTATAAACAGAAAGCGCAGTAATCTGCAATCTCCTTACAGTTCAAATCCTAATTTTCCAGACACAGAAGATTAAATTCACAGAAGTCAGAGAAATGTTCTTTCTGAGCACTTCTGTCTCACACCTTTTTTTTTTCAGATGCTATTTAAACAGCCATTTCATCTACCCTAATATCTACAATGCCTTTACAAAATGAAGGACTAGGAAAAGTGATTAAAATAGCCAAGTAAGAAGGCATTTAAAAGGAAACCTAGAAGTCATCAGGCAATGCACACTTGGAAAGACAGTGTAAAATAGTTGCATTTTTACTACCCGAGAGGGGGTCTTTTCCCAGCCCTCTCAGATTCCCCTGACATGTGGCCTCTTCTGTTAGGTCCCATTCTCACAGCTCAGCAAGCACTTTCCACTTGTGCTCTCTCTGACCTTACCCCTGCTGGTGCAGGGCACACTGCAGCCCGATCTGACATCTGCCCTTCTCAGATTCTCCAGTGGCTGAGGCAGATGGAATGAAAAATGCCCATGATTGGACTGCTTCCTTGTTGAAATGACGAATGGGTTATTATTAAGCAAAGCATATTGGTTAGGTTTTTTAAATGATGAAAACTTACTTCATCTTACTTACTTAGTAAGAGAAAATATGTCTGTGGTAGACACAAGAAGTGGAAAGAAGGTGCAGAATGTGTGCAGTAACTGGTGTTTACACCTGGAGGCAGCAGGAAAAGTCTTGCACATAACAAATTTAGCATCTGGCACCATTAAATTTTTTCATCCTAGCTAACTGCAGTCAAAAGCAATGCACAGTCAGCTGCAGGTGCTTCCAGTATGGGCTTCAGACAGAAAAGATAACTATGAAGTTGTGCAGACTCTGAAAACAATTTCTCCAAGAGCTATTGATAACTGCATTCTTCTTGTAACACTGTGGCTGTTTTTCTGTCTGAGAAATTGAAGGATTTTACCTTTGATCTCAAGCAGAGCTTTAAAAAAATTCAATTCACAACCCCTGTAACTTTTAAATTTTTTTTCTACCAGATAATCAACTGTGAAGCTAGTATCATCAAATATTTTTCTACCTTATAAATAAATACTTACAGCATTGCTATTGCAATACCCAATCTGATGATAGCCGAAGGGATTATAAAGAACTCAAAAGAAATCCATCATTTGCTATAAAATCCTTTTTTTTAAAATAATCCTTTAATGCAAAGACAAAGAAAGAAAATAAACTGGGTCTTATCTCCTCTGCTTCCAGAAGCAAAGCACACTTTCAAGTTCAACTGGATGAAGAGGCACTTCCCCAAAAGCACCCCCCACATCCCCACTCCATCTAGAAGATATTCTCCCATGGATCATCTGAGATCAGATGAATAAGATGTGTACAGACAAGAGAAACAGTTGTGGGTAATCTTCTTTAGACCATTCTCTGTTTTGAGAAAATAGATTCTTAACTAGATATTACAGCCCAGGGAAATAAGCAACATTCAGTTTGGGGTCCACTTTTTTTACTCCTGTCAGAAAGGAAGGAAGGCCATGTACATCAGGATGGTTGAAAAATGGATTTGCAGGAACAGTGTGAAAGGGTCAGAAATGTTAAGCAGCTTGGTAGATAAAGCAGTATTTTGAAAACTAAGAGACATTTGGACAAGTCTCATCACGGAGAGCAAAGGATGCATTAAATTTCTAAAATAAAACTATCTAGCAGATTATTCCAATAGAATTAATGTACCATTTTATGACACATGAAGCTAAATTTTTGACAAACTTATTATTCCCTTCCTCTTCAGTGTTAGGCAGCTGTGATTTGCATGCTTAAGAATCTTGAGTCTTCAGACCAAGAATCAATGGGATTTGAAGGCTTCATCCAACGCCTACAAGCTGTACATGTGTGTTAACACACAGGAAAGGAAAACGAATAAGGATGTGGTTGATTTTCCATGCTGCTAGGAGGGAACTTTGACTCCCACTTCTTTAGGGCAAAATCCAAGAGTTTCCAGTACTTCCATAAGAGGATTTTCTTGACCTATTGTCATTAATGAGAGATCATTTGGAAACGGAAGGTTTCTAGGGTCAATCCTGCTCCGACCACAACAATGGAAGGATTATCATTGACTTCAGTAAGAGTAAAATTAAGTCTTCCATTGATAAAAATGTATTTATACTATGGTAAACTTTTTCTTTCAGATTTCTATGTTTATCTAGAACATTTGTATACATTCTATATATGAAAAGCCTTCCAACAACAGTTCTCAGTATTAATAAGGTATGACCTATTTTTTGCTATGAAAATGCAACACAGCACACACACAACACAGTACATATGTGTGCACATGTATGCATTTTGGTGCTCGAAACGAGCACACAAGGTCCCTACACAAATAAGCACATGGTGACACCCATAAGGATTACTTCACCGTGCAAGAACCAAAACATCAAATGGAAATAGACTTTCACTTGTACCTAATAATGACTCTTCTATGTGCATCACTGTCCTTTTTGGTCTCTCCTCGGTAAGAGTGCTGACCCAGGACCACTCAGTTATTTGCCTTTGCCATTTTACGTGCCAATTTTGTCTCCTGTGTGTGAAAAGGAAGAGCAGAATGTGGCATTGCACTGGCTTTTGTGGCCAGACTCAGGGCAGACTCTGTGAAAAGCTTGTTTGGCACCCAGCACATTTCAGTTCAAGGAGTGACAGAGATAAGCTTGTGCTGCTGCAGTGACCAAGACTCTGGGTGCCTGGACACTTATCCCTGTCAGTTAAAACACCTATCACCTCTTTGGCCCATCAGCAGCTCCTGCCACCAGGAATGCTGACTATACCCACTCTCCTCTGTACATGCCTAAACTAGATCATCCCTTTTTTTCTCCCCTACATCAGAATCTTGTATTTGGATGACTGAGTGCTCATGGGCAAAAGAACAATAGCAGCATATGGTGGTCTGAGCTGACCTAAAACTTGAAGTCCCCTGCCCCACTCCGGAAAACAGAGGAGAGGGATAGGCTCCCAGATCCAGATATTCCCCAAAAGGCAGCCTGCAGTCCTTCCTCAGTGACACCCAGCTCAGCCGGGGGGCTGCTGGACATCTGTAATTCTGCCCAGTGTGCACTAGATGCCACTGCACTGATTGTTTTTAGCAGCCAAAGAGCCCTTGCCTTTCCTCTGGCAGCCACACTCTGTCTGTTAAGAGGCTACTGATTACCACTGGCATGGAAGGTCAACACGCTTCATCTAGCAAAACTCCCATCAGTCGGGACAGGGCTACCTTTGTTTTGCAGATGGAAAACTGAGGTATAGAGACTACAGGATGATTTAGCCATGGGTTGGGTATGCAAGGCTGACAGTGTACAGACTGCAGCAGCGGTCACCTGCACTCACCACCAGACTGAAGTCCCAGTGAGTGGATTTCTGCCTCTCTCCTTCTGCCACTGTTGAAGCCAGAAACAGACAGGAGATCAACAAGGAGGCAGGGTGGAGCAGATGGAGCTTACTGGTCACAGCAGTGGCACCAGCAATGTAACCAGCTCATGGCAAATAAATTTGACACTGCATAGAGGTTCCCACAGCCAATCGCGGTTTCTCAACCTCCTGTTGCCTGCTCAGAATTCCTAGACATCTTCCCAGGAACCACCTCCACAGGTCTCACAGCCAGCCAATCCTCTTGCCCCTGGGCATGTCTCCACGTTCCTTCAACAGCAAAGCTTTCTGGTGATGAGGATGGAGAGGCATCAGGAGAGATTTTCTAGGAAGGCTAGAAAATCTGCATCGCTCAAGGTTTTCAAGAGGGAGATAAAAGGCAGCTGAAGACGGTGTCCCCAGATTGTGACACACCCCACAGCCCTACCTCACACTCCCCTCCCTTTCCCCCCTTCCAATTTCAAAGCAGCTATATGGTCTGGCATAAGGAAGAGCTACTGCAACAGGGAGTGGCTCCACAAAGCACCTGCGGAGTTGGGAACCTCTGCAGTACACAATCTCTTTCAGCCTTACTTTCCTTTGATTCTGAAAAGGGACAAACAGACCATGGAGCAACATCAGTTGTTCCTCCTCCACAGATTTCCTGACAGGATACTGTCTAACATGGCAGCTTCTCACAGATGCCATTTAGCAATCCCAGACACCTTTCACACTCTCCCTCCCACCTGCCACGTTGGACTTTTACAAGAATCTACTCTGGCAAGATGCACTAAGCCTTGTGAATCTTCTTGTCTTATGCCTGCCACAGTCAGTGATGGAGCGTGTTCACCACCTGCTAAAGCTTGTGCAGCATCTAACTAATAAATGGTCACATAGCCCTCTGGAAACAGCTGTTTACAGCTGTGGTGACAGGGTGCCACTGATATTTTGAGGGCATCTCCTGCAGCAAGGGGGCACAGCTCTACAAATGTTACACCCTGCCTTCTACTTTCCCCCTCCCAAGACAACCTAAACTCTTGGTTTGGGGACAGGCCAGGAAACGCGGCTGTGCGTTACCTCAGTGCCAAGAAATACGGCGGCAGCAGTCCAGCATCAGCTGTGAGCATTTGCACACCTGCAAGGCTTTTTTATATTTGCTCTGCCAAGTGAGCTCATTTGCAAATTCTGTTTCTACGGCACATTTTAATGTCTTTCAGGAGCCGAGCAAATGAAATTAAGGACTCTGAAAGAAGCAGGCTTCATCTCTAGGCTAAGCTGTATGAAATAGGAAACAACCGAAGTCTAAATTGAGGTCTTCCTTGAGGTCTAAATCAATTAACCACAAGGTCTGTCAAACTTAAAGCTATGTTAAAAAAGATTCAGCAGTGATAAGTACTTGAGTCAGCCATTTCTTGCCCAAACAGTGAGTTTTTAAGATGGTTTTAAAGAGTACTTTTATGGCCATAGTAGTCTGCGGTTCTCTTTTTGTTCCTTTTTATTTCTGCTTGCCAGAAAAAAAGGTTTTATTTTCTTTCCTGTATGAATTTGTAAGTTTATCCTTGCTTGGGCAGTCACTGGGCAGGCCTCCATAGTGGAAAGAAGGCTGATCCCAGAGGTTTCCAAGGGCTGGGGGAACAGTGCAACACAGACATCCATGTTAGCCTAACCTGGGCAGCCACATGACCTAGGACTGTGCTGCAGGTGGGTGAATGAGCCTCACTGCTAATCAGACCTGGCCCAGCAGCCCCTCCTCACATTGCCCACAGTTCTTCAATCTGGAGTAATTGGTCCTGCTGTTGCATTGCCCTCAACACTGCATTTCCCCACAGATCCTGCATGCAGCTTCTTCCCATGGGGGCTTCCAAACTTCCCCCTTCCCTCCCAAGTCCACTGGAGCCAGCAGCTGTGTGGCACAGCCAAGCTGGCTGCTTTGGGACAGAAGCTGGCTGCGTTGGGACAGAAGCTGGCTGCGTTGGGACAGAAGCTGGCTGCTTTGGGACAGAAGCTGGCTGCATTGGGACAAAAGCTCGCTGCGTGGGGACAGAAGCTGGCTGTGTTGGGACAGAAGCTGGCTGCGCTGGGACAGAAGCTGGCTGTGTTGGGACAAGCTGGCTGCGCTGGGACAGAAGCTGGCTGTGTTGGGACAAGCTGGCTGCGCTGCGACAGAAGCTGGCTGCGCTGGGACAGAAGCTGGCTGCGCTGGGACACGTGCAGGGCTCAAAGCAGTGACCTGGATGACCAGTCCAGCAGTAAGAAGAGCCACAACGGGCATAGCTGCAGGACCACTGAGTGGTCACTCTCAGCCCCCACTGGCCTGGGCTGTGCAACAACTTCCATTAGTGCTACAGAGAATCACAGAATTACTTAGGTTGGAAAAGACCTATAAGATCATTGAGTCCAGCTTTAAGTCAGCACTGCCAAGTGTACCACTAAACCATTGAAACATAGGGCTTTCTTTTAGACACTTAAATGTAGAGATTTTAGATAAAAGTTCCATTAAAATTAACTAGAATAGAAAAAGATGCAGAACTCAGCTAGAAAGAAATTAATGATTAAATGCAGAGTAGCCCTTTGATTATTTGATATTTACTCAGCTGTGTTTAGAATAGACAATTAATAATCTTAAGAAAAGAAGTTCAAAGGAGAGCCTAGACAGTTACAAATTTTGCCCAGATGCAACCTATTTAGAAGCAATAGAAGAGAGCATTGGGAGTTTTCCAGGGTCAAATGTATTGTCAAAAATCAACGAAGTAAGAAGGTCATTGTTATGAAGACTCATTTTACTTCCTCAAAAGCAGCCCTCAGACCCATTTTTAAGACCACCGACCAAATTCCATTGCAGGAACTACTCCTGCTTAATGACTTTTTGCTAATTTCCATACAAAGCGGGGACTGGGAGGCGCTTACGCTATGAATATGTATCTGTATTTTAAATACGCAGTATTGTTATAGATAAATAAGTTCTGTGTTGCATTGTTACTTCGGAGCTGTACATTTGGGAGTTATCCCTGCAGCTCTCTGGCGCTGAAATAAACATACACTTTCTAACCTTAACAAGTTAGAGAGTCTTTGTCCGTCTTAGGTGGATATCGATATTGGATCTATATCTGCATTTTAATAATTCACCATGTCCCTAAGCTCCACATCTATGTGTCCTTTAAATATCTTCAGGGAGGTACACTTCACTGGGCAGCCTATCCCAATGCTTGACAACTCTTTCCACAAAGAAATCTTTCCAAATATCCAATCTAAACCTTCTCTGCTGCAAGCCGAATCTCCTTGCAGGTACCTATAGAGAGTGATAAGGTTCTCCTTTTCTTCAGGCTAAACAACCCCAGCCCCCTGAGCTGCTCCTAAGACCAGTGCTCCAGACCCCTCACTAGCTTTGTTGCTCTTTGGGCACTCTCAGTGTCTTCCTTCTAGTAAGGGGTCAAAGCCTTCACACTGTCACAAGATTTACATTTGCACTCTGGAATAACTACTGTGCAATTGGTATTTTTTTCTTATGATTATTGAAGATTTTTCCTGGGTGATATTTATTTTAACAATTAGCGTATTTTTGCATAGCTGGTGTCAAGCATTGCTGTTGTAGGTTTCCCAGCTATCACTTGCTGCCAGGTAAATAATGCTGTAAATGAGATTTATATAAACTCTCCCACATATTAAGCCTATGCATGCAAGTGTCACTCCATGAAAGCTCTCTCTTACTCTTTGCTTGTAGGTAAATTGTGTGTGCACACCCATCTGACATTCAGCCCATGAACAGCCCTTGCTGCTGAACAGGGAATTGTGGAAAAAAATATAAAGTAGCCTGTGGGAATGCATGTAGTATTTTGTAAATCTGTAGAAGAAAGAAGGCGAAGAAAACTGGGAAAGCCTGTAGGCAAATATTCTTAAATAAAACAGAGCAAGAGAGAGAGAGAGTAGTTACTAGAACAATAAGGTTTTCTTATTCAATGGTATTTCTAACACCAGCATCCAAATTATTAATTTTACCACCCAGAACCAGAGTGACATATTTAGTGGGTCACTGCTTTGAACTCCCTTGCAAAATCTACAATTCCAAACACAAATCACTCTCATCTGGCATTCCACAGCTCAAAATCGATTCAATCCAAGATTTCCAATGGCAGTATATTAGTGCTGCTCTAAATATCTGACATGATTCAGTGTCTTTTGTAGTGCAATCAGCTCTTACAGAAGTTTTACTCCATGTTTTACTGCACTGCAATGCTTTTAGCCAGTGTGTCTTATCCAAGTGCTGGCAATAGCACATCAGCCAAACTTGAAAAAAAAGCTTCAAAGGCCAACTGGTAAGCTTTGTATAAACCTTTGGTTACTGGCTGTAATGCATTTTAGGCATGGAAATTATTTGGAGCCCAGGTCAAACTGAAGAGCCTCCCACCTTCTTCTAAATCACCATTTCAACCACAGAGCAAGCCCCAGAAAATGCTGCAAGCGCTTCTGTGCTATTTCAGACCTGGCTCAGCTTCTAACAGCTCAATGAGGACTAGAAAGCCAATATCAATCAACCAGAAGAAATACCAGCATGGACTTCAAATAACTCCCTACAGCAGATCCCTGGTTTATTGTACTTTGGTTTCTTCACATTCTGTAGTCCAGCAAGGGCATGGAAATTGCCATGCATGAATCCATACGGACATGCAGGCTTGGGATCACCTTCTAATATTTGTGTTTATGTTCTTGTCTGGGTTCTGGACAGGATGGGGTGATTTTTGAGTAGCCAGGAGCGGCCATGGCCAGGTCATTCTGTATCACCTCATGTCATTGCCTGGGGCAGAGGAAAGGGACTCTCTTTGGGGAAGAAGGGGTTCCTTTCAGTCAAGTTAGCACTGTGGACAGACCTGTCTGGACCAAGCATGAGTGAGACTCAGAAGGAAAGCAAAGTTCTCTCAGATGAGACACTTGTAGTGGCCAGATCACAGGGCAGTGTAATACTACTTTGCAAAAACACTTCTGAAAAAGAGACCAATTTTCCAGGCTACAGCCTGTGATGCTCTCAGTTTCAACAAGACTTTTGAGGTACTGCAAGAGCAGCTTTGACAATTCCATTACTCATTGTAATGTTATTTGCTGATTGATCCATTTAGAGCCTAGTTACTTCTCTAAGCACTGGCTGTACTGTGGTCTTCTCTTTTTTAATATCCCTATAGATGTCTCGTGGGTTTTTTTTCTGTCATCATTTAAGTGAACACACCTGAAGCTTTCTAGGCTGCTGACCTTGAAGAGAGCTTTTGCATAACCATTTCACTTTAAAGAAAGGCAAGACAAGGACCGACAACAGAAAAAAAAAAAATTCTACCATACCAAATAGAAAACCTGACACCTGATGACATCAGTGAAATCCAGTTGAGAGCTTTAAAAATCCTAGATGTCATCTGTCAGTGCACTTTTGAACTCAGGACAATGCAGATGTTTATCTCTGCCTGTTTTATTCACATGGGCCAAAAGTGAACTAAAAGTTATCTTTCCAAATAAGACTTATATAGGAGTACATTCAGTCAGACGAAAAAAGTTAATTAAATTCCATCACAATTATATACACTGTAGAACAATTTCATTTCTGCCCTGTGAAATGCAACACAGCTATTTTCTTCTGGCTAAGTATGTTGTGTAAAGAAATGCATGTCTGTATGTAGGCACCAGTTCACCACGATACGCTAGTACATACTTGAAGAGATTATAATATTACATTAGAAAACCTCCTAATTAGACTTCAGAGGCTTCATACAGCCCAGCAAATAAACAAAGAATATGTGTTATAAATGTACACATACACACAAAAACACATATACTCTGTTAGCTGGTGTTCGCCTGCCAATGCTCTCTGCACACCTAATTATAGCATTCGTCATCTTAACATTTTCATTACTCTTTCTAATGCATACTGGGCTCCAGTCATCTAAGTCATACAGCTCCTACAGGAAAAATGTGTTTTATGGGACCACTGTCTCCAGTGTACAGTTTAACAATGTTAAAAAGATATCACCATAAAATTAATGACTAAATTTTTCATGAAGGGAGCATTACATTCCCACCTAATTGTGGTTTAAGCAGTTATTTTTCTATTATTACTATAGTGCTGAAACTAATGTTCAGTAGCCCATTGTATGATCCGATGGAGAATCCAAATGGCTCTTGGTGCTAATGACAAATATCCTTAGAGAATAAATATCTTCTGGACACTGTGCCAGTTCTAATCTGACCGATTGTATTCCAGCTAGTGTAATGAAATCTTTCTCTTTGGAAGAAAACAATTAAATAAGACTTCAGATACTTTTCTGTGTAAAAGGAAATATTTTCAGGCTCTGCAACTTCAAGTCACTACAAAGCAGAAATTTCCTAACTGGTGCTGGGATTCAATGTCAGCATACCCGGCATCAAAAACCAAGCACATTTACCCTCGTGCACCTGCACAAGCAGCCAAGAGCAAACCATGGCTGGATGCACTGCAATTCTCCCTCCCACTAAAGGGCAGAGAAGTCTGTTCTCAGCACAATACAGAAAAGCCAGAATGATCTAAGCAAGAAAACAGTTATGACTTCTTCTGAAATGCACATGGCAAATGTTTTATGTTTCTTTTGTGTTTCACCTAATGAATTTGAAGGTATTTCAGGTATCTATGTTACCTTGTGTTCTGTCGTTCATAATCCAACAGCATGTATCTGTTATTTAAAGGGAGAAAATATTTTGCTTTTCTTTCTCTTTCCTGTCATTCCCTTCCATAAAGCGCAGGAAGAGCCAGCCCAGCAGCCTGAGGAAACAAGTCTTGCATCTCTCAAGAGGAACAGCTCAGGAGAGCATGAGCACAAGCTCCCCAACACAGTCAGACCAAGGTGCTTCTGCACCAGGGGGATGCAGATACCCCTTTTCACCTCCTCATCCTTTTTCCAGGAAAGTGGTTTCCAACCTCCTTAGCCACTGCAGTTTCAGTTCCTCCACACATCCTTACCTATGTCATATTTTTACTGCTCATTCCTGTATGTCTAAAATCCACCCTTTCCCGCCTCCACTTCTCACATAGCATATGCTCCCATTTATGCCTCTTTCCAAATGTGATTTCTGTGCCCTTGTAGCCTTTCTAATTCCTACATCTTACCTACGTTATTCATAAAAATAGATTTTCTTCATACAAATCTTACTTCCCTTTTGCTTTACTCACATTACCTCCTTTTTCTTCTCCGATCACACTCCTCATCTTAAAATACTCTCCCTAAAATATTCTAAACACTCCTTTTTCCACCAAGGCTTTTTTGCTCCCTGCCACACAGAGAGGGATGCTATCTTACAGCTTGCATGTTTGTCCCGATGCAATCAGTGTCTTTGGTGCTGCACAAGTTACTTTAAGCCGTTATCTGTTTTCTCCTAGAACTGCTCGACCTTCACCTTCCCAAATGACTGTAAAGTCCTAGCTTTTCTAGGTCTAGTACAAAAACCCACAAAAACCCCAAAAATCAAAACCCCAAAAATAAAAAAAAACCAAAAAAACCCCCCTCCACAAAAAACCACACATACACACACAAAAAAAAGGGCAGCAGGAAAAAAACTGTCCCTACACATGAATCTGCAAAGATTTACCACCTAGTTTACCATGTACAAAGCCTGTGATTTCCCACTTATATTTGTAAACAGCCCAAATGTTTTTCATGACGATATAAAAATATTTCCTCCAAATTTGCATTGTGTGTGATGACTTAGAGATGCTTTTGAGCAGAGTGACACCTCCCACTCTTTTTGTTAAATATTTGTTTTTATGTGACTCATTTTAATGCGTCACATTTCCCCGCATTGATATTTACACTTCTTCCATCCCCGTCTTAATCACAATAATTTATTTCAATGATTTGGCCCAACTTAACATTGTCTGTGATCCAATCTTGCAAGAATGAAGAAAGCCTTTATCCAGTGTGCCGCCCAGGGAGGTGATGGAGTCAGGGTCCCTGGAGGTGTTTAAGAAATGACTGGATGTGGCACTGAGTGCCATGCTCTGGTTGACATGGTGGTGTTAGGTCATAGGTTGGACTCGATAATCTCAAAGGTCTTTTCAACCTAGTTAATTCTGTGATTCTGTGATTTTTTTTCCAAGTGGGCAGAACTGTACCCATTAATAGCTACCCATTCATAGAAAGGTTTATGTACTTGTGTCATTAGGAGCAGAACAGAATGTTTTTAACTGAATAAAATGAGCTGATTTATTTTATCAAAGTACCAGAGTTAACACCAGTCCCCTTAAATTGGCAAAGAGACACACACCATAACCACGTTCTGGAAATGCTAACAGAAGGAGCAAAAAAATATTTTCCCTCCAATTTAAGCTGAACTCTTTCCACTGACTTGACTGTACTGGGCTGGACTGTACAGCTCCCTGGAGGCTGGAGGAGGCTGATGAAAGAAGGTATCTATCATGCCTGACATGTACAGTTAGAAACCTGAGGAGGGGAACAGGCAGTGATGTTTTACTGAGTGTACAGCCCCATTCAACAAATGGGCTGAAGCCTGGCTTCCTATTTTTCACTTTTCAAAATTAATGTTTTTATATCAGAATCCCCAAGGCACTGGAGAAATTAGCCATTGTTAATTTTTTTAAATTAGATTATAAGAACAAACAAAAATATTTTTGTGGCCAATTCAGGATGCTTCGGACAGGCTGTAAAGCAAAGGTTGCCCTGAGCTATTCCTTTGTCTAATGGATCATTTGCTTTGTGTAGGATGCTTCTTCACAGCAGAGAACATGTAGCCCAGATCCCCTTTAATTCTTCTTGACTAAACCCAAAGACAGCCCTTGCTCTGTGACTGAGCCATAGGAAGAAGAAATCATTGCAGAACAGAAGAGAAAATGATCTAGCAGCTTAGTGGTAGATGTCAAATTGCAACCCACTCTCCAAATGTCCCTCTGCCACTTGCCATAGGCATACATTCCTACAATAAAATCAAAGACAAAAAAGTCCCATCAGAGCACTTGTAAAGGTGGCAAAAGCTGGCAAACCATGCAAGACTGCCCACAAAATTTATGGGGTCCACAGGAGAAACAGCGACTGTAACATGATAGTTAAAATATTAATAAGGAATAAGGACAGGGATTCCCCCTGTAAATCAGATATACACACAGCCAGCCTGGTCTGAGTTCTGTCCTAAGGGTCAGGTTTTTGGGAGTGGTTTAGCACCACAACACAGTTCTCCCACTAAGACAAAAGAACAACTCTACAGCCATCAATGTTCCCACACTACCTACTGCAATGTTACTTAACCACTGAGGACTTAAGGACTTAAGTAAAGTGGAATAAAAAAGCCTCTGGACTTCTGACAGACTTGTGCCCATGGATGCTGGAAACAGCTTAACCATGGACCTTAAATCAAGGAAAATGAGAAAAAAAATTAATGAAAACCAGAGATGACACCTCCTCAGCACCTCTTCAACACCTCTTCTATCCATGGGGGAAGCAACCAAAAGATATTAAAGGCTGTTTACTGACAGTATGAAGCAGCTCTGAATTTTAAAAATAATATACCCTTTTTTTTTTAAATTCCCCCCAAACCTTAAATTTTCAAGAGTTCCACTTATGTTCAGGATACTGCAGGCAAGTCAAAACATTTCCTACATTTCCCATCATTCCTTGCAGATATTTCCCCTCCAGTCTTCAGAGCAGTGCAATAGGAAACCAGCACAGCCATAACCCCTGACAAACTAAAAAATATTTTCTGCCAAATATGTTAGCAGCAGCCCTGGTGAGATTAGTTCTTCTCCCTCTTATACCATACAATCTCTTCTTCCAACAGTTCAGACAGCAACTGCAAATTTTCTTTGCCACACATCCTAGCAAGCCTCCACCAGCAATGCCTGTCTGATCTCGAAGGGTACCACAATTAATCAGAACAAAAGCATATCAGGCCCGCTGACAGCAAAGCAGCAAGAAAGAGTAATGTCCCAACCATGAAATAACACAGCAACAAATTTTATATATGGTTTCATTTGTTAAAGTCCCTTTTCTTGCTGACATTTAGACCTTTTTCTCTAGCTTAATTTCTTATAACACGAGAATATGTCTTGAAATTCCAAGGTCAAGTGCAGTGTGGTCTATGTATATTCCTTGTTCAAAATTTCTCTACTGGAAATATACAATTACACAAATACAAATTATCCCTTTTTTTTTCATGCTAAAGTACCTAACCCGTTCTGTTAGTGGTGTAGCTGAACTCACACAAAGGCAACAAAAATATTTTTAATTATATCCACATTATATATTACTGTCACAAACTTAATTTTGCAATCACAATGTAAAAGAATAAATTGCAACCTTTTTTTTAAAAAAAATAGAACTATTTATGTGGTTAGACAAAACCTCTCAAAGCAGTTAACTATATGGGAAATAATTGGATTATTAGCTTGAAAAAAATATTTCCAAACAAAACTATTGTGGTACAGTAACTTCTCTTCCAAGGTTATTAGAAAGATGGGAAAGGGAGAAGCTGGTGGACCTTGTTTCTAGATGTGACTGGTCTCCTATGCTGCACAGCCAAGGAAAAAAATTACTTTCAGAGAAGTGACCTGGAGAACATCATCTTTTGGCTTCCTGTTTCTAAATAAAGCTAAATCTCCTCTCAGGGGTAAAGTCTGCTAGGCTCTGACACATTTTTGCTCAAGGCCAAGTGTCTGACTACCTCCTCTGCACCTGCATCCACACACAAATGTGGGGCCAACACAGCCAGCGCTCACACAACTTACTGTCCAGGGGAAGTTTTTCCAAAGTTTTCCTTTTCTGCAGATAATATCTTTGAGATTTTATTTGTGTATGTCTTCATGCTGAAGTAATTTTCCTCTAGAACTGTGTCTGTTCACTCCTTGGTGATTTTATTTTTTTTAAATCTCAAGTTAATTGACTGCCAATTAACTGAAGCTATTTAAAAGAACAAGTCTGAACTCTCCCCAAACATTTGTAATGGACTACAAATATTTGTAGTCTTGCTTAATCTGATCCCTAAGGTAAACTAGAAACGTTTGTAGTATACATTTTAAGATTGCTCTAATTCATGGTTGACAGATGGGTTATCACTTTCTGGAGAAGCTCATCATCAAGTTGATTTACCCTTTGGCTTTTTAAACTGTGGGGGGTTTTTGTAAAAACACCAGAAACAACTTCTGAAATTCCAGCTCTGGGCCTACTCCTACATAGCTTCCTCTAAATAAATTTTTCATTTAAAAGTTCTGGAATTTAACTACTATAACTAACCAAAGGTAATTTTGATGATCTTGAATACTAAAATTAAGAAAATAACATTGTGCACCTGAATAGTGTGAGATACAGGGAACAATTTTAGGATCACCCATAAGCCGGAATACATTATGTATATAAAGAATCACAGAAGTATTTTGTAATTTGTGTTCCTTGATTATATGCAACCTGTAGTAATTGATTTTGAACCCACATCCCAGTGCTCTCTACAATTTATTAATGTCAAAGCATGAATATATGAAATCTCTTGTTTCACCAGTATTTATACTCAGTCCACTTGTATGTTTACTTACTTGATTGGAGAGAGGAATCAAGTATACTGCAGTAATTAAATTCCCTTAAGTTACAGACTAGAATTGCAAAAAATTCTTTCTCCATCCTGAAATTAACAGACTCTTTTGTCAAGAAAGTAAATCTAAAAGGATAAATCAATCTAAAATTGTTTCATCAAACCAATTTTTGTTTTCTTTTTTTTTATTCAAAAGTCTTGTTCTTCAACTCGACTTAATGTATAAAGTAGCTATTTTCACACTGAGAAACACAACTGCCTTCCTGAACACAGTAAGTGGACAGATGAATAATCAGAGTTTACTGTGATCTCCCTTTATGGGTGGGATCGATCTTATTTTTATAACATCTAAATGTAGTAATTTAGAATTTCAGTAGCTAGTTAAAGATCGCTGCTTAAGTGCTTTCTCTTTCTATAGGCACACATGTATATGTCCATCCATATAAAGTAGTTGATGGGACGTATCATGCAGCAAACAGAGACGGATTTTCAGAAAGCAGGTATTTACTCACCTTTGCGTGTGATCGTTTCCCTGAATCTCAAGACTCTGATGGGCACTTTGATCAAATGAGAATTATTTTCAGTGACTTCCAAAGCAGTAATAAAGAAATCTCTGTGTTTACACTGAAGTTCACCAAAATGCAGCTATATTTAATAGATTGTTTAGATTAACCTACTACTGTTGCTTTGAGCTGGTGAAGTGATAGAAACATATGATACTAAGAATAGTATAGATAAGAATAATTAGACCAAGTTGCTTAATGGGTATAATCTAAGCATCTGCACTCCCAAATGTTTTGGTTTTAAGTTTCCTACTAATTCTAGCCTTATGTTGTTACTGATATGCTCTTACAGAGAATGATCAGAGGATATATTTAAAACATGCAAACTATTAGTAAAACATCTATTTCAAGCCCAATTAGCCTTCCCTACAAGAGACTACACATTTTCCCTCACATTTCATTTACTGTAGTCACCTGACAATCAAATCATACAGCTCCTCACGACTGTTAAAGGTTTACATTCATAAACAGCTTATAAATTTGTTGCCCATTTTAGCCAGCCTATAACATAGAGGAACGACTTTTCAGAGTCTGCAATAATTTCTTGCTGGCCCATCTGGTTGCAACAACCCATAACCAAACTTCTCACTGTCTGACAACCCAGGCTTTCTGTGAGCAAAGCCTTGGAGTTCCGTAAAAAACAGCCCCAGCGGCTGAAGAACACTGGTGGAATGTGCTTTCCAACCCAAAAGATAGATGGGGAAACACGATGCCAAGGTTGATGATAAATATCTGCCTCATGACGAAATAACTGCTTGCTGTATTGCGTATGACCCTTAAGAGAACTGCAGAGAGAATCTCAGAGATGGATGGTTGGAAGAAACAGGCAGACTAAGGTGTTTAACACCTGCTGCACAGGGGCTTTTTAATCCTACAATACATTGTGGAAGACGTAGGCTATGCATTTTGGGACTATGGCTTTGATGGAGCCGATGCTGTGATAGTCTCTGGAGTTTTCAGGATAACACCCACAAGATTGACAAGATCCCAGAATTCATAACCAAGCCCGTCCCTGTTGGCAGCATAGACAATAATGACAGCAATGACTTTACCAACATGCACTCACACCTACAGGAGCAGCCGTGGAACCTGAAACCACTCATGGGGTCCTGTGACTTCTCCTTACACTATTAATGCAACAAAGCTTTTTTGGCTCTGCAGAAAAAGTCATCAGAACCCCTGGCAGAGAAGTTTGCTTCAAGCTACTCCAGTATCTGGAAAGACCACAGCAGTCACAGTTGTGAATTGTAAAGACAATATAGACATGACTTTTCTTTTTTTTTAAGTGAGAACATCTGGAGATGTCCAATATAATCATGTTTCTCCTGGTGACAAAACATAAGATTAAGTGGCACAGCTTAACAGCTGATGTGAGCAATTCGTGCAGCCTGTCAGAATTGTGCATCCAATTGAACAATAGACAATGGGTGGAAAAAGGTTTCTTAAATATCATCATGAAAGAAGTAAGATGTAAAAGGTGTATTTAGGAAGCTATTCTTTGTGCAACCCCCAAATGCTTTTCTCCCAGAAGGTGTCCATACCCCTGGCAGCGAACCTCAGTTGCTGGGTGGTGTCAGGAGAGGCTCTGCCATTGGCTCCCAGTGGGGGGTGCCACCTCAGCAGCAAGCACACAAGCAAGGGAATGCCATCCACCCAGAATAAGCCACCAAAACAAAGAACAAACAGCAGGCACGAAAATGAAGGGGCCACCAGATCCACAGCAACTTTGTCAGGAAGGAGATGTGTGACAGTTGCTGCAGATGAGCAATTCCTATTTCCTAAATCAGGGTGGAAATATCCATTTTTGTGAGCCCAGAAAGAGGAAAGCCAACACAAAATTACTTCAGGAAACCTATAACAAATTTTGAGTGCACATGAGCTCATGATTCAAAAGAACTAAATTCATTTAAAAAAAAAAAAGCAGTTCATAAAAACACAACACAGCTCCAATGAAAAAACAGGTTGCATTATCCATTATCCTAAAAAAAAATAAACAGAAGGGCTGTCATCATGTCTAAGATATCAGCAGCTTCCCTTCATTAAATCTAATTGCTGTGCATTAGTGATTCCAGGTGACGCACAGATGATGGAGCCTTCAGTCAGGTGGGAGCAGAGGTGGATTCCAGGCACCTACTTAAAACTCCGCTTTGATGGCTGATAACATCAGCCTTACCCCATACAAGCCAGGTCAAACAATACTGGAGGCAAATAAATATAATTTCTGCATGTTTTTTGAATTTAAGAGGCAAACACCCTTACCAGTGGATGGCCAATGGAGCGACTGGAGATGTTTTCATAGCTGCTGGTTGACAGTTCACAAATTGATGAGGTGAGTAGATGAGACAGCACTTCTTTCTGAGTTTGCAAGTATGGGACAGATTTGCAGAGTTTGCACACTCATGGTACAGAAAATAAATTTACCCCTGAAATAGTATTAGTGAACTTAGGTTAAAATATGTATCAGAAATCAACCCACGCTAATGAACAACATACAGCAAAGAACTGCTCATCTTAATTTTTTTTTTCCTCTGTACATCTGGAGAGTATTAGTTCAGGAAACTATTCCAGCACATGATTAAATCCCTCTGAAGTGAAAATAATATAAGTGTAAGCTTGAAGTTAAGTGGATACTTATGTAGCCTTTCCAGACAAGGGAGTGCAATTGGGGCCACAATATTAAACTGTGTATTATGATCTTATATTCCTCCACTATTATGACATTTCTTAAAGGCTGATAAGCATCTATATCACATGCACTCTTTGGCTGGAGTCAAGCACAACTCATGAAAGTAATCTCGTTTCACAGTAAATTTTACTTGCAGGCCCTTCTCTAAATTAATCAAAATTAAAGCGTCCGTGCAGGTTGGTTGCACACAGAGCCCATTTTGGCTCATACCCCCTGAATTATCACAGCTTTACAGAGAGGATTCTAACAACTGCCAGCCCCTCTGAACCAGGAAATTCTGCTGTCAATAGACCTGTGTATACCCCACTCCCAAAAGAAATGTCGACTGGATCCACACTGCAACAGCTTGTGTGGCACCAGTGCTTCTTCCCAGAGACAGTGAATGCCAGCAAACACTTTTCTGTAAGCTACCCTTTTTTCAGACTGGTTTTTGATCACTGCTACCTCACCAACACCACATATCTCTTCTGGCCTCTGTTTTAGAAAGCTGATTTCCATTTTCTTTCACCCCAACCTCTTAACACCTCAGAATCAATGATCTTGCTCAGAACAGCAGTATCCTGTAAGATGTGCATTTGTGCATATATGTATGTATACACACACATATATATATATGTAACCCAAAAAAAAAAAACCCACCCAAAAAAAAACCCAACACACAAGAACCAAGAGATGCCACTCAAATGGATCAGTGCTATTCTTGTATCTGCCTTTTGCATATCAAGATGATTAATTTCTATTTGTGGAATCAAAGCAACTGGCTGCTTAACAAAGAAACTCAGTACATTAAGGGAAGAGGAAACCATATAAGCAGTCCTTCTCCCTGGCCTGTTGCTGTGTCAAGATGAGAAGAATGGAGAGATGTTTCTAGGTCTTCCCAGTGGCCACCAAGATACGTTCCACTGTTACTAAGATTGGAGGCAGCAGGATTCCCAAGCATGGTATGGCTTTCAGGCCAGCAGGAACAGGGATGCTTTCCCAGGATGGCACACTGACCACTGGTGGGTTCACAAGAAAAGACACCTTTCTTGAGTATCTGACCTAACCTTTACTTATTTCGCCAAAGCTATTCAAAGACCAAAGAAAACAAAGAAAGATGAGAAAAGAACATGCCGTGCCACCATTCATCTTACTCAGGAGCTACTGCCAGGCTTAGCTAACAAGCATTATCAGCTCCAAACATTAACTTCTGTATCTTCCAGCAAGAGCTTTTAGCTGCTCATAAAATGGAGGCAGAGTACAGGTTTCTTGTAAAGAATCCTTCCCTTAGGCACCCCCTTCTCACCTCCAGGCAGGTCTTGGACCTGACCCCAGAGTGCAACTAGTTTGGGGCTGCTCTTTTATGCCACAGTCATGCATGAATAGGGGCCAGATACAAAGGCAGCATTGTATCAGCTCTGTTGGGGAGGTTGTAGCCTCGCTTTCCTCCTCCAAGTCATCCTCCCCAGGCAGGCAGCTCGCGTAGGAACACCGTGTTACGGATGGAGTATTTTTAAAGTTCCAAAAATAATTCCTGTGAAGAGTGAGAAATTGTGTTTGAATCCCGACAGAGCAACAGACAGGCTGAAGCTGGATGGAGGACATGCAGATCAGAGACTGAGCAGTCACGACAATGCTGTTGAATATCAGAGGACCTAGACAAGATAGAATGTCTGCAGTCTAGGGGAGAAGGAGGCTTTTTTTTTTTCTTTCCTACACAAGTCTAAAAAAGAGAAGAAAATAGCAGAGCCTTGATAATCACAGATTTCTGAGTTCTGTCTGCACTGAAAGCACACCGAACAAGTGCTAACTTTTTTGATGAAGTCTTCAAAGCCTGCTTATAAAGAGGCTTGAGGACAAAGAACACTGCTCTTAAATGAAAGGCAATCAAGCCTATCAGAGGGGCACACCCAAGGCATTGCATATAAACATCCCAAAAGGCATCTACTCAAAACTTAGAGATTACTTTGGAAAATTTTTGAAAAATACGCCTCACACTTGAGCAGATAAATTGCAGAGCTGCAGACCATGCCCTAAAGAGCTGCTAGGCTTAGATCCCCATTGCTCTCTCAAAACTTGGCTGCAGGTTTGGTAATGTTGAGAGCAACTTTCCTTGAACTGCACGTTCTGGAGTTCATCCTCCCATTATATTTTCATTGCAGTGAAATTAAATTAAAACTGATCAAACAATAGCTGAGGATTACAGAATATTTTAAGAGGATGTTCTTTCACTTTGAGCTAAAATGAAACATTGCCAAGGGCTGGCAGAAAAACAGCAAAGAAGGAACACGATTAAAAAGGAAAGCACTATTACAAAGACAAATGGCACATTCTGCACGTCGGCTATTTAAGATACTTACAGGCCTTATAAAAATAATGCACTGAGCTACTGAAATGGTGGTTTTGGGCAGGCATATGAGATTACAAAAAGGCACTGGGGCTGTTAAAGTCGGAAAACCCTTCTCCTCTAGGCAACGAAAATTAGAGAAAGGCTTTGTACCATGCCCTGCTGCCAATCCATCAGGAAAGAGAAAGAAACCATCCTAAACAGCAGCTCTCACTGAGGTGTCAGGGGCAACATGTCTTCACGCTTCACTCCCCCTCTTAATTCTCGCTGGCGTGACCCATATGCCGAGTCCCCATCTGTGCTACACATGCACCATCCTGTTTCCCCTGTTCTGGGTGGGAAGTGAAAAAAAAGCAAGAGATGGTCCAAAGGGCTAGAAACCTC
The DNA here is from genome assembly GCA_036630365.1 of Acanthiza pusilla. Lineage (NCBI taxonomy): Eukaryota > Metazoa > Chordata > Aves > Passeriformes > Acanthizidae > Acanthiza > Acanthiza pusilla. The sequence continues at coordinate 30,804,128 of JAXCHO010000023.1, forward strand.
TCTCACAGCAAAAAAGTAACAAGCAGAAACAGCTTGTTTTATTTCCCTGATTTTTTGAAGGGCTGTGGAAATTAAAAAATGTATTAAAAAGAATATAGGATTTTCCATTAATCCTTTAAAAATGTTCATTAACACCTTGACTAACAGCTCTGCTCATGGTATTTTTTTTGGGTGACAAATCCTAACAGCATTAAAGCATGATTTGACCTTGTCTTCTTTTCTGTTTGTTGGTACATTTAAACCTGAAAATCAGGGTGCCATTAGGGTCAGGCAATAGGCCTGGTGGAAAATCGTGGAACTAGGCTTTGAGGAGGCAACTTTGCTGAGTGCACCCCGAGGGTTTCTGATGGGATGTCCAGGTGGCAGCCCTGACCTGCCCCTGAGAGGGACGCCAGGCAGGCAGTGCCGCCTCAGCAAGCAGCTGGGATGGATGGCAAGAGCAGAGCTGGAAACCGCTGCGCCACAATCCAGCACGGCTGTACTGTAGCCAACATCTCATCACTTATTAAGATAAAGAAAACCTATTTAGCTGACATTTGCTTTGTGTGCCATTAAGCCAGACTCTGCCTTTGCCCACACTTGCCCAGTTGGCACGTATGTTAATGCACAAAGGAGTACAGACAGGCACCCACACTGCAGCAGCCTTTCCTGGGGTTTCAAAAAGGAGCTGGGCCTGGCACTGCCACCCCAGGTCCTGCTTTATTCCAACTGTAAATGGCTTTTGCAGTGTGCCCAACTGGCACGTCCTTTAAAGTTGCGACAGGGGGTGGGATGGGGGGTGTTGGCTTTCCTAACTGAATTAATTGCTTCTGAAGAAGCCAGATTTGCAATTCAGAGAGCCAGACTTGTGTTAAACTGCAGCCTGGACAAGGGAAGGGGGAGGAAAGCAGTCTTTCCCACACCTTCTCCTGGCACCATTTGATGCCAGGCACAGGCACGAGGCCAGCCAGGGTGAACGATGCTCCTGCCACCCCAAGTGGCAGCTCAGCACCACCCAGGATGACAATTTCTGTCACATACACAGCTGTCCTGGAGCAACCAGGCTGCTGTCACCTACTCACCACCAGACCTGTAACAGCTGCCTAACAACCTTCTTTGCTCATTATTCCTTTAAACTAGGAATTCAGGGGAGGAGGACAGATTGAATTACTACCTCCCTGAACTAGACTGCCTTCAACTAATATTGTTAAAGCCTTATGTGAAATAATACAGCATGAATTGTGAACCTCTTTATTGGTTTCTGGGTAGACAGCTTTAAATGCTAATCATAGCTAATTAAATTACTTAACTTCATTTGCCTCTGCCAATGGGCCATGTGATAGGGTAACTTCAGAAGACAGTGCTCTTGGAGGCTGTGGCTCTTATACTTTACACCAGGGCAATGTTAATCACCAGAAAATGCAATTACTTCATTGTTGCTATACTCGTCTGTTTGAAATAAAACGAACTTCAGCAACAGGAAGACATGAAATATCCAACTTCTTGAATAATGACAGGAACTGCTATTTAATCCCCTCTGAACACTGAAATCTTGGTTAGTAGGTAAGGCTCACTGCAAAAGAGGAACATATTTATAACCAGACTAATACTTAATATATTTATTAAAAAGTCTACCATGCATCTCCACATCCCAGAGGAGTACCCAAGTGAACATTTGCTGTCGCTGTCTCAAAATTTCAAAAGGTCCTTGACAAGAACAAACGCCGGCATGGAACTCCTCTCTGCAGGAAAACTTCTCACACTCCCCATTACTGCACAAAATACTTTTCATATCTCCCTTCTATGTCTGGAGAACATAGAACGTGACTGAGACACAGACATGAAATCCTTTCTCCCTAGCTTTCGATAGAAAGGCTATCAGACTCTGGGCCAAGGTCTTTCATGAGATCTTGGACCTTGTTTTTCTTGCACCTTTCTTCCACATAACTGCTTGCTTTCTGCTGCCCAACACCATGTTCAAAGCCTGAAGGCTGCTGTGTCACTGGCCAGCTGTGCCTGGCGGTTGCTTTCATCTCTTCTACACTCGTGGGGCTGTCATCTGACTTCCAACAGCACAGCTGAAGTACCACCAGCACCACTCACTCTGCATTGATACAGGCATGAAAAAGTTGCTGGATGATGACTCTATTGAAGTTAGGAACAGGAGTTATGCACATCATTGGCCAAAAAGTGTAATTTGAAAACACTGGGTGACTGGCCACTGAAATTCATCACTCAATTTCCATCTCTAGCAACTACCTGCTTGAGAAAATTTCATTGCTGCCTGGCACGTTGGCTGTACCAGCTACAACAGCATAACTTATTTGTGTAGGAGGGGGGTTCAGTCCATCCATCTTTGCTGGGGCCATCGGTGGCCCCCCAAGAGTGCCTACTTTCTCTCTTTACTTTTTTTTTGTTAGTTTCTTTCTTTTGTTTTGTTTTTTGTATTTTGGGGTTTTTTTGTTGAACATGAGCATTTTTTCACACTGCTCCCTTTTCCCAAATGTGGCGTTTTTCACACAGTGGTTTTTCATTCAGCTGTCCTCTCAGCTTCTCCTACACATGGCTGAGCCTGGCTCCAGCTGGGCTTGCTCATTCATTCTGTCTGACCTGTGTCCATCCAAATAACTCTCACTTTCACTGTAATCTCACAGACCCTCTACAGCCTCACCTCTGTTCAACAGCTGCCCACAATGTGAAACACCGAGGCCTCAAGCTCTGCAAACAAGATCAGCACCTGTCCCTCCCCATGCCAACAGCAGGATTTGTGATGCTCCTAATCCATCAGTTTAAGAAAGTGACTTAGAAACTTCCTGCTCCTTTCTCCTAGTGATGCAACTTCCCCATCCAAAGCCAGCATCTAATTACAGCTGTGCATTATATGGCAGCCAGGAAAGGGAGTGTACACATCCAGGTAATTCAAGACAGAGAAAATCTGTGCTGAAAACAAGGCTCAGTGAATCCAGAGGAAGCAACACCCTTCATTGACACACCCTGGGACTCTGAGCAGTCATTGCACAGCAGTGGGGCTCTGTCACAGCCTGCAAGTGATGGTGTGGTAGTGACACTGCTAAAGTATATGAAAACATTGTCCTCTGAAAAGGGACAGGTATATGTATATGTGTATATTTGCATATATGTATGTATAATCCCTAGCTTTCCCTTTCAGCCATTTGAGGAGGGCATGGAATTTTCACAATACCTTTCCTGTGGAGAGAAGCAGGAAAGATGTTGAAGAGTTGTTACTTTGTGATATCCAACTAGCCAAGAAGATAGTGAAAAAAACCCTCTTTCTATCACCACGAGGCACTTTTAATCAAGAGCAAAGCGACTAGAATGTTAAGCGTGGATTAAAAAAATACTCTTTTGCCTTAAATATGCAATCAATCAAAGCGACACAATTACCTGGCCTGAATTAAAACACTTGGCGATTTGTACCTCAAACGCAGACAACTCCAGAAATACAATTATCCTTTAAATATTCAGAACTAAAGAACACTTAATAAATCTTCAGATGGAAAATTTAACACTCAGTAACATGTTATATTAGTTTTGCTCCCAGATGTATAAGTACCAATTTGTCTCCTCAAACAGAAAGGCAATTCTGACAGCATTTCTGAATTGAGTCAGCAGCTTTGCTAAAACACTCCACACCACTTCCAATACAAGGTGAGGGCAGAGGGGGGAACTTTCTTCAAGTTGTGCCAGGCCAACTATAAATGGACAGTCTGCACTGTAAAGGCCAAGGAGAAATCCCAAGATCATCACAATCCACTGAGGACAGAGCAAAGATGGGAAGATCTGGTGCTATTTTGTTCACATACAAAGATACTGGTCAAAGCAGAGTAAGGCAACTTGGCTTGTTTTTCAGTGATACTATCTTATCAAGTTGCAGAAGAGAGTCCCATGCATTAAGGTAATAGTGAGATATATGCTAATTGTTTCAAACGTGGTACACAGTGTTTTTTCTCCATTATTTCTTCTTGTTGTGATTTATAAAATACAATAGGAACTGTTTGAAATAGTTGCAATTAGGGTAAAAAGACACATTCTTGCTTTCACCATGCAATTAACCAAATGCTCTCTCTCTGTCAACTAGAAATGAAAACATGATCATGCAGACCACTAATCAGCATTAATAAAGAGATTAACTGTACTTTAATCACTAAGCTCAATATAACTGTTAACTTCAGTTACATGCCATGGACCATACATCACTGTCACAGGAAAACAGCCAGTCTGCAAGCTGCAGATTAGAAGATAATGAACCAAATATTATTGTGATCAGATACAGCCCTCAGACAGAACACAGCAATTTTAGATCAGAAATGGGCTTTTAACTAGGAGCATTTGAGCAAGTTCTTTTTCAAATTTCATAGAGTGATTTGGGTTGAAAACACCTTTAAAGATCATCTAGTTCCAGCCCCCCTGCCATTGGCAGGGACCCCTTGCACAACACCAGCTTGCTCAAAGCCACACCCAGCCTGGGTTTGAACACATCAAGAGATGGGGCATCCACAGCTGCTCTGGGTAACCTATTTAATTTGTAAATTAAAATTGTTACACTTGATTGTAGCAGCAATCACAAGATGCCTATGCTTCTACAGCAAGACTGTACTCCTGAAGGGATAACAACCCCAAACAACTAGACACCAAAAGTGAATTTGTCACATTTTAGAATGTTCTTTAGAGTGAAATCTTAGCAGGAAGGGCTTTGTTCATGGGGGAGTACTCATCCATCATCATGTTCTACCTCTAATGAATGCACACAAATTCTCAAGGGGTGGTGGGCAGGCAAACCAAAAGGGAAAGAAGAGCATAACACACCTGTAACATCACATTTGTACCACACCATTTCTGAGTAAAAGCCAAAACCTCATTTCAATGGCTGCTAGTTCTAGAAAGTGAGAAAGGGGGTAAGAGCCTTGGCTGCAGATGAATATGAGTCAACTCCTTGCATCAGTCCCAGGGAGCTGGGGGCAGGTATGTGCTTCATCCTGAAGGGATCAAACAAGACACTAGGCTACTTTCTCACAGCAGCAACGCTGTGACGTGATTTACACCATGATGCTGCAGCTGAGAGGAAAAGCTAGCTCAGTACTAGGATGTAAGTCAAACCCAGTAAGAGGTAAAGAGATTTATAAAATGTAAAGCATTTGACAAATACCCAAGTTGACAGCAAGGATGCACGGAAGGGGAATCCCAGACTATTTGAAAATCTTTTTCTCTGAGTGTACAAAAATTCTAAATATCCAGCAATATGATCAACATATCTTCCTTTAGAAGAATAAGGGGTCATGCAGTACGCACAACAAAGTTTCATTGGACAATCTTAGTTATCATTTTACACACTAAAATATGACTTTGGATTAGAGTTCAGCTTTGTAATTAGCAATTTATCCGAGCTGTAGAAAGAACATGATCTTACAATACTTAGATAGCAGCTTTAGAGCTGTGGCAAAGTCTTTTTGGACAAAGAATTTTTGGTGTGTTAAAATAATATTTAGCGTGTAAAAAGCAAAATTGATAATCTTTGCAAAGGTGTAGCCTATTTAATAAGATACGTTGTAAGCCAGTGTTTTGCACACATATACTTATGTAAAGCAATAATCCTCTCCAAATCTAATCCAGAATTATAACAATGTAATCTTTTAATTAATAGATCTGGGATAAAGGACATGTTTGGCAGGTATAAATGCAGAAATAATAGCTACCAAGTCACTCAAATGCTAAATAAATTTAAAAGAAAACCCCAAACAAACAGGAGATAAGAAGAGAGAAGCCAAAACCAGGGCTAAGCATGGGAGGAAAAGGTGATGGTGTTTTTGTGAGAGGCACCTGCTGTGACTAGTTTTGGAATGCTGTGCATCCTTATGCTACATATCTTAGAATCACAGAATGCTTTGGGCTGGAAGGAACCTTAAAGATTATCTGTTCCTAACCCTGTGTCATTGGCAGGGACACTTTTCACTAGAGAAGGCTGCTCAAAGCCCCATCCAACCTGGCCTTGAACACTCCAAGGCATGAGGCATCCACAGCTTCTCTGACCAACCTGTTCCAGTGCCTCACCACCCTCATAGTCAAGGATTCCTTTCCAGTATGTAATCTAAATCTACCTTTTTTCAGTTTAAAGCCATTACCCCTTGTGCTATCTCTTCCTGCCCTTGTGCTGGAAGGTGCTATGAAGTCCCACCAGAGCCATCTCCTCTCCAGGCTGAACAACCCCACCTCTCTCAGCCTGTCTCCATAGGAGAGGTGCTCCAGTCCTCTGATCATCTTTGTGGCCTCCCCTGGACTCACTTCAAGAGGTGCACATGCTTCTTATGTTGGGGGCCCCAGAGCTGGTGGCAGTGCTCCAGGTGTGTTCCCACAAGAGCAGAAGAGAGGGGCAGAATCACCCACCTCGACCTGCTGGCCATGTTTCCCTTGATGCAACCCCTTTTCCAAAGACACAGAAAATGCAGAAAAGGCTGTCTAATAAAAAGTCAGTAAAAAGGCTACAGATCTTGGAATACGCCTCATTGTGAAAGTGTAATTGGTTTAGTATTAAAGAAAAAGCTGATTATACTCTATAAATGCTCTTATAAAGAGAGACTATTCCCTGGCAAAGTATTCTTTAATTAAGTTGAAAAAAATGGAGAGAAAAGCCAGATAAATTGATCTTAGCTGCTGAGGCAAACAGCTGAGGAAGATACCACATTTTCCATCTGTGCTGTCTTCAAGACAAAGCTGGGCATCCTTCTGGAAGGCATGCCTGACCCCAAATCAAATTTGTGCTATCACAAAGAGAAAACTCAGCAAAATTGTATGTCATGACTTTACATCTCGTGCTCAGCAGCATGACTTTACATCTTATAGCCATTCTGGGTTGAGTACCTCTTCATCAGAGCAGACACCACAGGAGTGCCTCCCTGAACACTAGCAGCAGTCTCCTCCTTGGCTCTCACACTTCTCATCAGCAAAAGCATGGACCAGCCAAGATATGGTTAAATGAATTAATCAGATTAAGAGAAAACAACCAGAAAACAGCAGCTTTGTAACTTTTCAAAGGCTTTTAAAAAGAAAATTTCTTTTTTTGGTGGCTATGGTACATCATCTTTTAGGGAGAAAAGAGAAAGGTCAACAGTTCACAACACAAATTCTTTTACAATAACTTACCAAGAGCATCTAAATCCCACTCTTGGACAAATTCATAGATTCAAAATTTATCTCAAATACAGGCATCCTTCACATTTTCTGTATATTTTTATTCTTTCATGGGCCTGGATTACCAAAGCTAGTCACAGCATGGAAAACATTTCCATGCAACTTTTTAAAAGCATTGAAGCAAATTTCACTCTAAACACCAGAATACTTTTACTCAAAATTGTTCAGAATTTTTTTTACAGTCTTTCTCTTGCAATTATTTGAGGGGTTTTTTTTGATACTACAACCATTATTAATAATTGCAATAATTTCTATGGATAAGGAAGAAGAGGGAAGTCTTAACCAGATTTTAGGCAAGATAGTTGTTGTTCTGCATCAAAGATATTACAGTCTTATACTGTGGGTCTAATTGCCTTCGCTCCTTTCTGTTCTGCTCTCTTCTATAATAGCTCTACGCTTCATTGACCTTCCCTTATTTTCATAAACTGTACCAGCCATTTACCTTTATTTGCTCCTCTATTGCTACATTAAAACAATTCAAGAAGATTAACTATCAAAGCACAGGCTGCCTTTGCAGAAGTCATGCTATTTTGACCTCATCTTATCATGATTTTCCAGCTGCTTGATAGCAGTATTTTCTTTTTCAGTTTAATCAGTTTGCCAGGTACTGAGACAGTGGGCACCAGCTTATAATACCCTGGATCACCTTCCGTGCTTATGAGAAAACCAAACACCAGTGTGTTCCTTGCCAGTACACCAATACACATTGTTTTAATCAAAAATAACACAATTCTATTAGTCAGCACAAATGATCCCCAGAGTGTATTTTGCCAAATTTGGCTGCTGCTGCTCTGTGTGTCTGTAGCAAACAGTACATCAACAGTTATGGCTACAGTGCAGAAAGACAGCACGGAGAAAGCAAGGCTGGTCCTGCCAGAGCACCCAAACCAGGAGCTAGAGCACTGGCAACAGAGCTTGGGCAGACACCCCAGTGCAGCTGTGCCAGATGCACTGTGCTGTGCTCAAGCCCTCGGGGGACAGCCAGGGTGTGATGCTGCTCTGTGTGGTCCAGAGAGTTAAAGGAGTTGTTGCTGTCATGTTTCATAATGTACTTTTCTTTAGAACTGAGCGAGGAGTATGAGCCTCTCATAACTATACAGGAATCTTTGGACAGCGGTGCTTTCACGCAGACCATGGAAGCTTTAGTGTCTTACCAAAACGTGGGCAGAAAATTCCTATACTGCTTGTCATTTTTAGAAGCTTCTAAAAATAAGCTGTGGGTATTGATGAGCTGGAGATCTACAGAAAGAAGAGCTGCCTGTCAGTCAAGAGTGAGCCCACCAGACACCACACTATGGCATCTGCTCAGCACTACCTGCAAGAGGCAATGTGGTAAACCCATCTGAGCAATTAATACTTGCTAAGTTTGTAAGATCTTGTCAAGAAAGTTAAAGGCATCTGCAAAAACTAAAAAAGCTACTATTCTTCTCAACATTAGCAAAAAAGGTAAAGCATGGCAGGTCAAACAAAACATTTATCCAAACCCACTTTCTTTTCTAGTTTGGTGAGAAAACAAAATATTATGCTGTAGTTGACCTGAAATTTCTCCCTTTTTTTCAGTTGAATAAACTAACTCACAAAAAAAAATTATTCATAGAATACTACTTTTAAAAAATTGTGTGTGTGACAGCCTTGTCACGTTTCAAGTCTCTAGCCCAGACAGACGGGAAAACTTCAGCCCACTTGGTCAGAAGTTAGAGCCTAATAGAGAAAACCAACTTCAAATTGACACCATTAGGTAATACCAATGACAATTATGATGAGTGGTGATATATAAAAACCCCCACAAGCTTACATGATACATTGGTTTTAGTGAATGGTACTGAATTGCACAAACAATTGCAACTCTTCTTACAGTTATCAAGTTAATAATTCTTTTATTCTAAAAATCCCAAAGAATCTAAATCAACAGACAAACATTATTCTTTCAGGGCCCATTCACAGATGGAAGCCATAGAGGCTATGCCAAAAAAAAAAAAAAAAACCCAACAAAAAAACAAACAAACAAAAAAAACCAAAAAAACAAACCAAATTAATACGGTTAACTTCTCATTTGCTTTATAGTCATCATTTTAAAGATGGTCAAATTATTCTTATTTCACTTGTTCTTTTTTAAGACTCCAGAGTGCAATGCTGACCTCTAAGAGATGTGTCATAGCAGGTTTGTTAGCACTCTTCTTCATTAAGCCTGTGTAATGCCTAACTGATTTTAGCAGTGTGATTTGTACGACTAAATATGCAACAGCTCAGTAAAATCAAATACGAACAAATGCACATTTACATTGTCAGGTGTCTAATATGCAAATGCATTTATTAACTGGACTCCATAATCTGCTAATAGCATGCAGTCATTAATGATGCAATCACTGGGAAAAAATAGGTCTACAAATCCATTAGATAACAGTCTGTAAAATGATTCACTACTTCAGAGCATTTCAAATTAATGCGCTCAAACTCCTTTAAAACCTTCCAAACAAAAAAAAAAAAAAAAAAAAACCCAAACCAGAATCTCTGTGTACCTAAGAGTATATATTTGCCACAGCTCTACTTAACTGACGTAATGAAGTCAGATATATTCATTCCATTAGAAAAATGTACCAAATATCTTCCTCACCAATGTCTTAAGATGACTGAAAAGTCTCATTTTGAAAAGCATGTTTTTTCAGACACATTTTTTATCCACCACTCTGGACCATTAGTAAGCTGCAAGTGTACAGTGGTGCCATAGCAGCTATACAAATCTGGGAAGAGCCTGGTGACAAAAGGTTCAGCTGGACTGACTTGAGCTTACAACTTACACATCAAGTGTAAAGTATCTGTATCAGTAACAGGGGTACAGCCTATGCCTATAAGCCTGCTTAGATGCCTGCCTATCCTAAAAACCCTCCTTTCTATATTGTCTGGCTATAAGAGAATAAAACCTCACCACACATCCGCAACAAAGAAAGGCACAGAGCAGTTATTGACCTTACTTGTCAAAAAAATGGCACTACTGTGGAGAGTGAAAAGGTCAGTGGGACATTATACCCTCTCCCTGTGCCTCTCCTAATCAATCTAATGGAAATACAGTATGAACAAGTTCACAATGTACGCATTTATCAAGGCGGCACCTGGAAAAGTGATGTCATTTTCTCTTTATAATTATAGCATCTGCACTGCAGATTGATAAAACTCACAACATCAAGCGTGGAACTACAGTGAACCTTGTGCTTTATGTTCTCATCTGAGTACCAGAAACTGCACAAGCATGTAATTATTTGTCTGCATTGGAGAAACACATGTCAGGGGGCAGGAGTGGAGAAAAGAAGGGGTCTTTGGGGTAGGAGTGCACATCAACCATCAGAGCCTTTCTCCTTCTAAAGGAGAAACAAGTTTCCTGATGGATTCGAGTGGTTGTATTTAGAACATTTAAAAAAATAAAAATCAGAATCTCCATCCTACAGCTTGGATTTATCCTTTATGGCTCATGCTAACATCTTGGAACACTGTACTTTGAAAACTTCCTTTGCCACTGCTTATATGAAAAATACTATAAAGATGTTATGTTCAAGAGACAGGTAAACTTATTTATTCTCAAAACTTGTTTTTACTGCAAATATTCTTGTTCTGTGCAGAGAACACATGGCTTGTTTTTTGTAAGGCTCAAGCTAATTTCTTGTACGTGTTAAGAATCTGCTCCAAGGCAGGAATGCTTTCAGGTGGGCTATACAGGAAAGATGACAAAAGTCTCATGATACTGCAGACTGTTTCAAATATTAGGTTTTAAAGCACTAGTGTACTCCAGGCACTTTTATTGTGAGCTGGGAAAGTACCAGTATTCATCAAAACACAGCAGGAGCCAGCTCTAAAGCCAGGCACCTGACATTTAATCTGCCAATAAAATGCTGCTGGTGCACAGTGTTTAGGGCAGCCAGGTTAGCCGATAAAGAGCCCTTTTCATCCTCTGCTGTCTGTAATTACTGCATTCCTGTCAGGAGCAAGCAGAGCAGCCCCTGTCCTGCACATGCAGCAGTGCAAATAGTACAGGGCAAATTTAGCAGAGAAAACCCAGTTTAAAAGGAATCACCTACATCAGAAAACCTATTAAGGCAAACAGGTTCCTGCTACAGATCAACAAACATCACACCTACTTAAGTGCAACTCTTCGTGGCCAGTAATTCAAATCTTTAGCAAAGCAGTTGCTTAATAGCACCTGCCAGCAGACATAGAAAAGGGAATGAGAAGGCAGAAAACAGTACACAAGCACAGAGCGTGTCTATGCTCCAAATCTGGTGTAAGAGGAGGGTTCTGGCTCGGCTTACTGAAATGACCACTGCACACCTTCTCCTGCTTTCTGCAGTGTACAAGGCTGGCCACAGAAGTGAGCTTCACTAAGCCAACACAGAGGGCAAGAGACTTGAAAATGAAAGCACACAATAGAGATAATAAAAAGAGGAAAAAAAGAAATATATAACATTCAAGAACTTGGCCAGTCTTTTACAGCCCCACCCTCTAAACATAAGATAGACAGTCTACTGCAGCCAAGAGGAACCGAGTGTAGAATAACCATATATGTCTAACTAATTTTAATAATTTTTGGATGACTGAATGCAGGAGCTTTCAAGAACATAATGAAGTGATGGCATTCAACTTATACAGCATTGTTATTCTTTGCAAGAAGGACACAGAAATCTGCTTTTGAACCATGCAGTAAAACATGAATCACTTGAGATTTTACCATGAGAGCTGAAGAAACCATAGAGAAATTAATCTAAAGCACTATAGGGCAGGCAACACCTTGCATTGTGGGCAGAAGTCTCTGGCACAAAAAAAAGTGAAATGTGCCAGTAGTGAAAATCTGGTAAGCTAAAAGATCTCGTTGATCAGCAATCTAACAAGTGTCTGTTGACTCTCTTGTGAATGCCTTTAATAGAATACAAGAAACTCATCATCCTGTGCCCAGGGAAGGTACCCCTGCCCACAAGGCTCACGAAGGCCATCTTCCATATTCTTTCTTATTCTTCCGTACTCTAGAGGTGATACCCTCCAACAAGTTTGAGCTCTTGGGTCAGTAAGGTGTCAGTCTTGCAAGATATTGACAACCAGATTTGATAGAAGAGCTATGCAGACAGTATTACTCTCAATCCTGAGAAAATTAGTTTACTGCTTGACCTCTTTTACAGCCTCTCAAATTTCATTTTAAAATTACCTAAATTCTTGTTCAAAGAGCCAGATGTATTGAGCTCCTGGGACCTAATGCAGCTTGGCAGTCTGCAGAGAGTTGAAGGGAGACTCCAGGGGAGGTGGAGACATGAATGTATCATCTACCACTTTTCATTAAAATATAAATCACAGCTTCACCAATTTTAAATTCAAAGAAGACTGAGTCGTAGGAGAGGAAAAAGATGACCCAAGAAGGAAGGCAGGCAAACAAACAAATGAATATTTTAAACCTTACAGAGAACATGTGTTTGAGTATCCTCACATCACAGGAAAATTCTTTCTCCAATGCCCTTGTATCACTTCCATGGAAATTTGTCCTGCCCCTTAGTTACCATCCCGAGTAGCAACCTGAACAGCAATGCCTGTGTAGGCTTTCCATCAAATACACTCAAGTATTTTTTCCTCCAGTTGACAACATGAGTGACAAGAACAGTAGCCAGGCTCTGCATGTATCAGTAATTTGATTCCTGAGGAGCCAGCAATCCATCACACAACTCTTTGGCTGAGCCACCCCAAAAAAGCTGCATAATCTATTTCTGTGACACCTCATGCTGATCAGCTTAGCACAGGTTCCAACACAGCACCAGTTGTCTTTGCCAACTTCCATCACATTTGGCATTTCATGGATGCTCCTCTCAAAGTAATCAGTCAAAAAAATGTGATAAATAGGTAAGGAATCTCAATACAGCAATAAGGGCCAAAAAAATTCAGGGAAGTTGTATTTGTAGCCTTCAGGAAAACGTAGCTTCTCAAAAAAAGTTATTTTAAGTGCATAGCCAGCGGGAGTCAGGAGCTTATAAGGTCATGCAGAATCTGCCACCAGCAAAGTACACGCTTTTATGCAAAGAAAAATTGATACTGCCTTAGAATGCAATATATGAAAAAATTACTTGGTAATGGATGGGCCCTGAGAATGAGAAGGCAGAGCGAGAAATTTGTTGCCTGGAGGAGGCCAAAACTGGAAATGCTCTGTTGCTTTGAGAGAGAATGACAAATCTCACAACAAGGACAAGCGCCATCATCTGCCTTAGTGCTCTGCTGTTCTTAACGTGAAAACTAATTCTGTACTAGGTCCACTGAAAAAAGGATACCTTGAAAAGACATTATTCAAGTTTTTTACATGCTTATTTACTTCGAGCTAGTCTACAGGGAGCACCATTATGAAGGTGATAAATTAAAAAGAAAAAAATTCAAAACTTATGAAGGAGCAACATTATGAGTTGGATACCAATCCTACGCAACCTTAACAGTAGATACTGTCTGTTCTCAAGCATTTCACTAGGGAAACCTGACATTTTCTTGATAAAGAAAAGATTTTCATTGGGCTTTCTTTTAATTCCTTTATGGTACTAACAGAAATATACACTATATATATAGAAATAAGTGTTTTGAGAAAGTCTTAGCAGAATCAGAACCTTGATTTCTACTTTCTTTTCCTCAAATCACTACACCACTTTCCCGATTTCATGGGCAAAAAGAACATTTTATATGCAAGTAGTCAAGAGGATGCTTCTGAGTTGTTATTGGAGCTCTTCCATCATGATCCATCAGTTTTTGCAGATAATCTCTATTTCCATCACAGCTTCCCTGCAGCTTGGCTGATTTTGTCAGGCATGTGACAGAGACTTCATTTATGCACTTTTTTCTGTAAAGTGGTATCTGTGTACCAATTCAAAGCTGGAGGAACAGAAGTGTCCTATAACTTAACAGGTAACAGTCCCACCATCTATCCCCCCTCCCCAGATGAAAGTGGGAATTCAAAATTATCTCTCTGACAGAGTGAGAACAGAAGTTTTCTGTTCCAACTGATCTATTGCTAATCTTTGCCTCTTTTAATTTCATCAGAGTGACTGGAATAAAACTGCAAATCAGACTTTCACTATTACTTTCAAGTAGGCATGGCATTTACAAAGAAATTTCCATTAGGGGCTCCTAGTCATGTTCTGATAATTTCAAAAATAAATCCATTTCAGACTGAAAATTTCCATGGTTCATTTCATCTCAAGTTGTATGCCTTATTTGAAAATTTGCAGAGAGAAACTGTACAGTTAAGAGGGTGGAAGTTTTTTCAAGCCTTAAATACTTGCTAAATAAACTATAACTGTATTTTCAAGCTATCAATTTTCTGACTTCTGATGCTTGGCATACTGAGGCTTTGTCCTCGAAATCAAAGCTGTTAATCTTGCTACAGTCATGTGACAGAATGAGGAGCAGGAAGGGTCCAGACATATCCCCCTGTCCCTGCGCCCTGAGGCTTGCATTGCCTCCACACACCACTGCAGCACCTGCCCTACAAGAGTGATGTATCCATCTGCTGACCCCACCCTGGGGAAAGACAAATGACTGTATCAAAGACCAGCAGCTGCACATTCAAAGAGTTCAAACAGTCAAACCACCTGAAGTGATCTGATAATTGTCATTTCTGTTCCTAAAGTAAGTTAATTAAAAAGGAGTTAGGTTGTATGTTATTTCTTTTTCCAGTATTCTATTATCAGATGCAGAATTGACAACACTTGAGTTTGGGGTTTTTTTACTGTTCAAGAGTTATACAGAAAAGGAAGTGTTAACAGACTCCCATCAAAAGTCAGAAGTGACAGAAAACTTTTAAATAACTGTTCCACTACAGATATTAATTAAGCCTCATTATGTATATTTAATATTTTTAGTCTTGCTTTTCTCATTAACTATACATCTTAACATTGTACTACATTTTACACTACTTAAAAATACTGTAAAATGAGACAATGTTAACACTGTTGCTGGACTCTTACTCTCTGGTGTTTAGTGATCTGTCTTTTTGCCTCAGTGTTACATTTACAGTTTAATATTAGTACTGCTTTGAACCTGAGCAGCTCCAGCACCTGTTTCTTGTAGAAACAGCCTGATTTCTGATCATTGACTGATGCTGGGCATTCCCAAGCCTTTAGAGTGAATGCTCAGTCATCAGCACAATAGGGCTTCAGCCTGGATTGTGAGGAAATTTATTCATCTAAATTTAAATGTAAATGTATGTCGTCTTGCACTGGCACTGTTCTTATATAGGTAAACATATACAAGATAAAGACCAAGGGCAGGAAACCTCTCTTTTGAGGAAAATCCCATCAGCATTAACTACTTCTTTTAAGATTTTTTTCCAGTGAATGACAAAGTAAGCAATGCTTTCACAGAATCCTTTACAGAGCCATGTGGGAACTAGTTTATAGATGAAATGTAATTTGCTTGTTATTTCCAGTATATTTATGAAATTGATTTAAGAATACAGTTAAAAACTAAACTTTTGCAAACCTGCCACAGCAATAGTTTGCAATCAAAAGAGTATATCAGGCATTAAATAAGGGTTATATGAAGCAGATGCATCAATTTTAGAAGAAATGTAGGGATAAAGTAACGAAGTACACAGTAGCATTAGGATAGCATGAAATGCAAATGGTTTATATTGAAAATATAGAATCTAAATTATGTTTCTGAGATTGCACAAGAAAAAAAAAAGTAAGTCTACTGCATAAGTGGCTAATGAAAAGAACAAAATCAAGCCTATTTCAGATAACGGATTCAATTTTTATAGTCATCTGATGTCCAGCCTACAGAAGATATGTAATTTTATTTCAAAGCCTGAAAATCTTTTTATGGAAAAGATTCTTCTGGGAGGTATTAAAAAACACCTGGAAGACAACACAGTCATTGGTCACAGCCAGCACAATTTCATGAGGGGAAGTCCTGCTTGTCAAACCTGATTTCCTTCTGTGATGGGGTAACTCACCTAGCTGATCTAGGCAAGCCAGTTGAAGTAATGTTTCTGGACTTCAGCAAAGCTTTGTCTCTCCCAGGATCCGTCTGGACAAGGAAGGCACGCAGCTGGATAAACACATCACCTGATGGGTGACCAACTGGCTCATGTCTTGGGGACAAAGGGTTACAGTGAATGGGGTGACATCAGGCTGGTGACCTGTCTCTAGTGGGGTTCTGCAGGGCTCCATCCTCAGCCCTGAGCTCTTCAACATCTTCATAAATGACTTGGATGCAGGACTGGAAGGGAAACTAAGCAAGGTCACGGATGATACAAACTGGGAGGAGCTGTTGACTTCCTTGAAGACAGGGAGGCCCTGCAGAGAGACCTTGACAAATCAGAGATGGGAAGTCACCAACAATATGAAGTTTTAAGACAGGCAAGTGCTGGATTCTGCACCTGGGATGAGGCAACCCTCGTTGCGTGCATAGACTGGGGAATGAGATAAGCTTTATAATGAGATGGATTCCTGCTTCCTGTAAGCAATTTTGGAAATAACGGGTATCCCATTTTGAAGGGAAGAGAACAAGGAAGAGTCACCAAAATGCAAAGAACAAAAGCAACATCACAGAAGTTGTAGGGTCCAGGAAAAGATAAAAACCTTTAAATTGGCAATGCTGGCAATTACTGTAAAAGGAGCAAGTCCTCCTCAGTATCCATAGAGTAGAAGAGTATCCTAGAAGAGTAGTCTATTTCCTGAGAATGAAGTGAGGAGAGTGATAATAAGACCAAAAAGGTGTAAAAGTTCAATAAAAGTGCTTGGTATTTGACATTGGCTGTCAGTCAGGAAGGAGTCTGTCACAAGGGCAGCAAAACCTTCATGGAAAAGTCATCCTGTATAAAGGAGTCAGACTCTTAAGAAAGCCATTGCTGCCAGCAGAAGAAGAAAACCAAGAGCCCTCTTGTCATTCCTTGAAGATTTGCAACAAACATATGGACCTACATTTGCTCACTTATATTGTGAATCTTAGTTGAATATGCAGATTTAGTGTCTCCAGATTTTTATGAAAGGCCATAATTTTAAGCCTAAGAATAAAAAATCTGGGCTCTTTTCCAGAAGATTTAAATGATTTGTTTTTAGTAAGAAGGAGAGCCTCCTTCAGGAGAAATCAGTCTTGGCCACTATATCCACAGGCAAACCTTCTTAGTGGAGTTCATGCCAAGCCAAACAACTTTACCCTCAATGCTTCCAGGTGACTGACTAGAGAAAATTAGATTTTTCTGGGACTGTATTTAGTATCTTCACTGGCTAGAAATCATCCAGCATTGAGCAGAGGTTAATGAAGCCCAAACCTAAACTTCAATACAACTTGTGAATCTCTACAAAAAGTGCACAGCCATTCTCACCTGTGGCTCAGTCTCTGCCAAGGTTCTGGAAGCTTCTGGAAACTTGCATGTTGCTTTAAGTCCCATTATCAGAAAAAAATTTATTTTACTTTCAAAATCTGCATAATCTCCTCTCTTTTTATTCTTTCCAGTAGTGGAAAGGTACTTGACACTACAAGCTCTGAGCAATTTTGAAAGGCTACTCAGAAATGCTATTCATCATATATTTCAGTGGCATTAATATGAACAATTTTACCAGTAGCCCAGTAAAACGTTTGAAAGCAGAGTTTTTTGGGTTTTGGGTTTTGTCGGTTTTTTTCCACTTAGACTTGTCCTCTTTTTTGTTTTTGACAAAACCTCAATCTGATCAACTGTTGCTTTAATTCTTTCACTGGTGTCTCCTCCCGTAACTACTGATGCTTTCTGACTTTGCTTACAATAGTATGTTGCTAGCTTTCTGTATATGAAAAAGTTAGAGGAAGAACACCTTTATTAAAAGGGGAGAGTATTTGCTTCTTCAGTGAAAGTAGAAAAAAAAAAAAATCAAACAATCTTCCACAAAAACTAATAGAGAATGACTTTAACGTTACTGGCACTTTGAGTAAACTTGAGGAAAGGTAAAGAAAAATGTATAAAGAAGACCTGAGGAGTTGTAGAGAAAAATGTATAAAGAAGGCTTGAACATTAAAACAAAACAAAGAAGTTATTTTCTTTTTCCCTTGCCCACTACTGTATAGTATCTGTATCATTAAGAATAATAGGTGCCTTATGATAGAGTTCATGAATTTTGCACACAAGTAAGATACTCCAATATACAGAAAGTATAGAAATAATTTAATGTACTCATAGGAAAATGTGGAAAGTGGCTGTGAGCCATGGAATTTTGGGGGAAGAGATATGCTATCCCCTTTTTGTCAACACAGTTATTGTATGAAAACATCTACATAAACTGCAATCATATTTCCAATAAACAGATAGAAGACAGACATCACTGGGTCGAAGAGTATAAATTAGCTTTACGCAGTCTAAGCTGTAAAGCTGAAAAGCCAAATGCTTAACATCATGTCTCCCCAAAGTGACATTTAGTTCATCGTTCCCATCTTCATTTGCTAGCTCCATATGCTGGCTCTCACTTTCCAGATTTCTCACATTCACCACTTCGCAAGCAATGTCTATAAGCGAGCACTAAAATCAACCTCAAGAAAAGTCCTCAGTAGCTGCGTTTAATGGAACTACTTCAGCCCCAGTGGGAGACTAAGTGATGGCTTTGAAACTCAGGGATGCCATGGAAAGGCAGGCGAGCTGAGATGGGTGGCACAGCATTTAGGGAACACAGGTCAGTGTATGCCCAGTGGCAGCACAGCGACCTGTCCCAAGGTACAAAGTCACCTTCCCATCCCTGCACACTACATGGGATGTGGGAGAAACCTGGCTGTGTCCCCTGCAAAGGTCACACCTGGAAAAAACACTTCCACATCTGTCAAAAAAGAAAATGTAAAACTTTTCTCCTAACTCGGATTTAGTGATTGTCAGAGCTAAACATTGAAACCACAATAGTGAGGATAACTTAAAAGGTTGATTTGTCACTAGTGTCTTTGTTTTATTTGGAAACAAAAAGACACAAAGGTCTCCCCAAAGTTTTTGAGTCCCATCTATGAAGTGACCTTCTGAATTTCACTGATGTTCAGTTTCATCCAGGTTCCTGAATTACCTCCGAAATTTTAACGTGTACTCAGAAGGCAGAAAAGATTGTATTAATTTCAATAATTCCTCCTTTTTTCAGTTTCATCATAAATAAACAGGACACTTAAGTCTTTATGTGGAATGGGAGGATCCTAACTAAAATGAAATCAGGTCTGAGATGCTACAGCCAATAAGCCTGTCTAGTAGCTGCATGAAAATAAGAATGTATCCTGGATGGCTGAGTCTGCCCGATGTAGGATTGTTGCTTACTTGAAGGACTCTTAGAAGCAGAGTGACATTGCTGAGACATGACACGTACCTGTCACTTTTCATTTAAGGAATGTGATCAGACAAATTTCATGCAACCAAAAGCTGTTTCAAAACTCATAATGATTTTACAAATGCTCTTTTTGCCTAACTCTAGCATGTTGTACTTCATTATTCATGGGCATCAATGCTCTTTTAAAATGTTCTATCAATTGAAAGTCCAAGCAATCATAAAGGAAACTCTAATTTTGATTTGTGTGCTGTGGAAGTCATCAGTTTTCCTTTTCATTTCAGTCCTTTGATTTAGTGACAAAAAAGGCATTTTCTGCAGGAAATGGAATAAAACAAAATAAAAACTTGTTAAAAATGACAAGACTCCAAATTCTGTACCTGCAGCATACTGCAATAAAATGAAATGATTGTAATGGCAGGGGGGAAAAAACCACCACTAAACATACACAGAAAAAAAAAAGGCCAACTCTATTTAAGAGAAGCCAACTTTGAGAAAAGTGTTTTAGATCTGCACCATGAGATTAAAGATCTGCAGTGAACCTGACTGCCACAGCAATCACATGCATCAAACTGTTGTTTCACTCCAGGCAAAGGAGGAGCAGTACTGCTCTTTAAGCACAGACAGCTGAACGCCAAAGGTCAGTATCCAAACAGTGTCTCTTGGGCTTCCTTATTTCCCTGGGATACATCATCAGGGTGCTTCAGCACGTCATACAGCATCCCTTTCCACCTCCCAGCCCTGTGAGAAAAGGGGAAAGGGCAACCAGTGCTGCTGTCACAATCCAAGGAGTGCAACCATGAACCTCCATGCACCATCCAAATCAGCATTGATGTTTATGTGAAAGCTTACCAAACCTGACTCAGCCTTAAGGGCAGCCTTAGACCTAGGATAAACACAAAACTGTTTTCTCTAAGTAAGTCACCCCCAGAATAGTTTCTCACCCATCTCTGCCTTCTTATTAGTTCTCTTTCCTTAAATTTCCCTTTACAAGCTGTAGTTTCCTGCTGTGAGTACAGATACATCCAATATAATACTACATTTGGACGAGGGATGCCGCAGAGTCCTAGGGGCCCTTTGCTACAGCATCTTGCTTGAGGTACTGCTGTAGACAACCCTAAAGATTCAGGGGACTTGTTCCAACTAGTCCCAGTTGCACAAAGTAACATTATGGCTCATGTAGTAATTAAACGGAATAGAATTCTGTTCAGCAGGGATCTAAAATGCTCTCAGTTTTGAAGATGGCCATGCAAACACAAGTGTTACACGTGCACTGAACACATGCCAGGGAGAAGGAAAGGTCCCCCTTGGATGGTGAGGGCAGGACTTGCACAGATGCAAACCTGAAGCCAAAAGCAGCAGCACACACATCAACCAAAGTTTAATTTAACTTTCCCTCCCCCCAGAACTTCAAGGGAGCGATGGAGCACTACTGGCCAGCCTTGGCTGTCTCTCCTAAAAGCGTGAGCAGCAGCCTCCAGGCATCCAGTAGTGTGCTGGCAGCAGCGAGGGCACCAGCCAACCCAGCCTGAGAGTGAGGAGCCCCTGCCTGGGCACAGGACACAATGTGAGGGACCTTTTTCTGTCCTCCCTTTCAGCACTACCCCACCTTAGAAATAGGAACGAACAGCATGCAGGATATTGACAGCACAACCAAAAAGGTTCATCTAACAAGTTCTTAATATTCCCATTTCCAGCCTTTTTTCCTTTTTTTTTTTTTTTTAGATCTGTCACAACAGCACAATCATCCTTGAGAATCTTTTGCCTTATGAACTCTACAAATTATTTTTAACACTTATTATCTACAAAAGCAAAAAGATTCCTTTGTGTCTATTTGCATATCCTTTTAAAGTGATAAAACCTTTCTTAACAGCCCTTCAACACAATAAATGGAAAAGACAGCCAGACTTAAGTAGTAGCTATTACTCCTTCCTAAAGCATTTGGATCCTGTTTGTTAAGAAAAAGGCCATGCCAAGAAAGGGATCTGAGGGGGAACAAAAAGGAACCCCAAAACACAAAAACACTACTGATGCTTTTCATTTGTTAAAAAATAACAGGGGTAGCACAAGATCCAGTTAGCTGTTCTAAGATCCCAGCTTTATTTCCTTTTGTTCTGAGAACATTTCGCTAGGTTTTTAAGGATTTTCCTACAGGAGGCAAACCTTTGATATGAATATTGGTCTGCTTATATCTCCACTGAGTTTGTTGAAGTAATACAGCAAGGCATTGCAAGGTTCAATATGCCCTCCACAGCTGAGCTGAATTCCTGTTGGACAGATACTGAACTAAGAGAATAAAATGAGAACATGTACTAACAATGCTAACCGGAGTCAGCAGATGGATTAGCCTCACAAGGTGGGACTAGTGTACAACAGTGACAAAGATGAAACATCTTGGTCTCCAGCCTTGAAAATACCTTTCAAGATTACATGACAGGAACTGTAATGGCAACTTCTCTTTTATATGTGTGTATATATAAAACCAGAAAAAAACAAAAGGCTTTATAGACCACTTTATAGATTTGACACGCTTGTCCTCCTAGCCGGACCCCAAACCCTGCCTTCTTTTCCCTCCCAAACCAGCTGATACTTATTTGGCTGGCCATCCAGTTTGAAGAAAAAATATACTTCCCCCCACTGTAAAAATTTCAAAAGAAGCTTAACTTCAACTGCAACCTGCCCCACACCAAGAGGCTGTGGCAGTAAATGAAAGGCTGTGCATGCTTGTGGCCCTGTTCCAGGCAGCTATACTCCACACCTTCTGGAGAAGTTTGGGCTATAAAGAAACAATTACTGCCTTCCTATCATGTTGAATGACTCTCAGGATAATAAACAGAAGTCACTGCTAGAAGTATCAAAGGAGCTTCCTTACTATTTACTGTGGGTATAAATGTAGAATGGATAGGAAACTGTTCCAAGACCAGAAGGATATAAGGGTTTCTCCTCCAGAGACAAAAAGCTAACATTTTTTTAAAAAAGACAACCCCAAACACAAAAAAAACCCAAATCTGAGAGACAAAGAGAAGGTCTTCCAAGGGTAATTCACATCAAAACCTTAACTCAAAGCATGATTCCACCTTCCACTCCACAGCCGAGAGGAGTGACTTGGTTCCTTCCCTCTCACCCTCCTTCCTGCCCCTGGACCTGGCACTCTCACAGCTGTGAAACAGCTCAGACCCCACCAGCTCACCCCGCTGAACCCCACCCCGCAAGACAGGGAGTAGAGTTGTGTTCATGGGCACCTGCTCGCTCTGAAACACTCTGTAATACGCGGCTCTAGATTTACAGTCTTTTACCTCATAAAATAAATTTCTGTTGAGTTTAACATTTTTGTTAAGAAAATGCCAGAGAAAGATATTTAAACAACTGGTTGGTTTTGATTGAAATGCGAAACTTGAAAACAAATCTTCTCCCACAGTTTTGGTTTCTGTGAATCAGCAGTTTCAGACATAAAAAAAACTCTGGCTGAAAAATTCCTGACAAAGTTTATTTCAATTGTGCAGCCACGCAGAGAGTGGCTGCACGAATACTTTATCTGAACTGCAGCACCCTATTTGTTTGATAGTTTCTTCAGCCACATGCTGAGAGGTTTGATAATTTATTACTTAAGCAAAACCCTGTTGACTTAGGAGTAGGGATTAAGTGGTATTTCAGCATCCTTAGTTGCCAAGGTTACTGTTGTCTTTGCTGTCAGAACTGGAGAGCAGTTGAAGTACTCTCTCCATCCCCCCAAACCAATCCAAAATAAACCTTGCCAAACAAATGAAATGCATCAGTGATCCATGGATAAGCACATGCTTCTCCGATATAGAACCACCTCTTCAATGCTCCTTGCCCCAGTATGAGCAAATCTAATTCTAATCAAGTGCTGGTGTCATGAGGCAGCAGAACTTAGTCAAGCAATGAAGTGGAGAAAATTAGTTGTATTAACAACTAATGTACACACCAGTTTCACATAATCCTGCACAAACTAGAACTGAAAGGGCGCTGGAGCAGAAACAACAATGTTAATGTCTGGCCTGGCATATTTAAACAAAGAGAACTGCTTTACTGATCCCCATACTCTATTATTATTGCATTAAGAAAGTAGAGAAAAACAAGGCAAAAAATAGCATGAGGTAGAAAACCAGTGTCTCATATGAGCTTTTTGTGTGCAAAGCCTTGAAAACTTCTATTAAGGTCGCACAATCAATACACAATTTTTGACAGCACACTCTTGGCAGTTTTATGCTCTTTGGGCTCTCACTGAATGAGACCACAGTGTAAGTCAACTTTTCCTTTACTGACTCTTTAGTACTTAAGATTTTGTGTCTAAGAACACTTGCCTGTATCTTAAAAATCCGAGATACTATCTTATGCATTGCTTTGGCTGAGATGTTCTGCAACAGTAAACACAGAAATGGCAAGGCTCAGCAGGTCGACAGCTAATGACGTACAAGGAAAATGCAGGAGAGAAGCAGCATGTTATGCTCCTCTGCTGCCCCAGGAATGCCTGAGAGCAGGGCATCAGCCCTAAACACACATCCTACTTGCACAGAGAGGAAAGTTAGCCATCAGACAGGGCTGATGAGACTCAGTGAATGCACAGAACATGGGATCTTCTGTGCACCATGTATGCAGCAATCCAAACACGAAGAAAAACAGGAAGAGGGTTTCAGCAATAAAAGCAACCAAGATAAATATGTCCATTAAGTAGCTCTCTCCCAGCTTCTCTGTGTAACTTTTGCATGTTGTTGTCTGAGCTAATCTTCTCCATGATTGGTACTTAAAAGTGTTCTAACATCACTTACACTGCTGTAATTAGCACTTCTTTTTCAGGTTATCATTTCTGCTCCTTCACACTCAGTCAGGTCCACTTGCATCCACTTAGTTACATATAACTTAGGCCACTTCATCCGCCAGCTCTGAATCCAGCACAGTAACTTGCCTACTTTTAAATTGTACTTGGCCTTCAATTTTCTAGTGCAAGTAGCCACTTGTTCCTTACTGTGGCTCACACATCCCTCCTTTCTTCTTAGACTACAACAGTTCCAGCAAAACAACATAAAAAGGGTTGATTTTGAGCACTTCAGTGAATGAGTACCTTCTACAGAAGAGCACTAAAATAACACTGCTGGGATAGAATAACGCCACTTCCACATTAGGGCTAACACAAAAAGCCTACTGTTGATGAATGATAGAAATGTAATTAGTAGGAGTTCACAGCATTGCTTAAATAACTATTATTTAGAAGAGCCCTCTATACCTGCAGTTGGGCTTCCGACATGCTCTGAATTTGAGAATCGGCAGTAACCAAAGGAGGAGCATCCCAGAGGAGCTCACAAGCACCGTATGAAATCAGAGGGATGCCGTTAGTGATAACACACACTGCTCAGAGCTCTGGCAGCCAGCAAGGTGTGTTTATGACCTGGAGCTTTGTAGCATGCTGGGAAGGGAGGAGGGGGCAAGGGGAGCTGTGCTCTGAAGGAGTGCTGCAGTTTCTGTTCCCGCTTTGCACGGCTGCTGAAGAGGTGTTCTACACTGCCAGGCATCCCCAGCACGGGCTGGCACCACGGCAGGTGCCAAATTCCTTCTGTGCCACCTGAGAAGAACACACACACATCTCTGGAAGAGAGACAAAGAACAGCAATGCAGCTCAGTCTCCTGGTTTTCTGTTTATTGTGATGATAGCCACAAATGCTGGCAATCTCTCTGACAGTATTAATTGAAGACGATAATTATAAAATATTTGGGAAAGTTCCTGAGCTAAAACTTGATGGTAACCCACAAAGATTCTGCATCCAGAGTTCATGAAAGGTAGGAAAAAAAAAAAAAGAATAGTCTCCAGGGTAAACAAAAGAATATTCCAGAAATTAGTGATGCAGCCAGACTCATTCTAGCATTCCATTAACCACACACCTTTGGTAACACAAACACAAATCATTACTCTAAGTTACCATTAGACTGAGATAAATACTAGATTTCTTTTATGCCTTCTTGCAATTTCTCTGCTTCTGAAATCTAATCTTGTCATATTTAAAATGTGCCTCATCTTTCCAATAGAGTGCTTCTGAACTGCCAATTACTACCTTTTTTTTCCCCCCCCTCTCTCTGCCAAATCTAGGCTGGAATTTTACAGGCCTCTACTTGGTATAAGGAACATTACTTTGGTTTTTATCATTCTGGCACATTAGCCTAATTCTCTTACTTTACTAATTGATCTGCTTCTACTTTACATCACAGCATACATACATTAAAATAAACTCATAACTGGAAACAGAAATTTTGACAGTTTAGTCCTTACAAAGCAGCATACAGAATAAAAACTCGTGTTCTCTAAGGAATACAAGTCTGGCATTTCCAGGACTATTTTGAATATTTTATTCTTTTTTCTTCAGGGAGTTTATTTTCTATTCTTTTGAGACCCTGCATACACTCCCCAAAAAGTCTTCCCTATAACCTTCAAAATTAGGATAAAAGAAATTATGCTATTTCTTTGAAGTTTTTACCAACCTTTGATCCTATTGGTTATGCAATGTTCACATTTTACTCTGGTGGATTATACAGCATAAGAAATACTTCTGCACTCCACCTGCTTTCCCCAAAGAAAAGATTTGGCACACTATAAAGGTGGAACAGCAGGACAATGGGACAGCACCCACCAGACCCTCCTCTGTTTGCCACCTGCATCAGATCACAAGGGAAAAAACTTGGTTTAGAGCAATACATGTCCTTTTTTTACTAGAATTTGCTGCTTGACTTTCCAAATGCCTTCTTAGGGATCTTGGGCAAAAGACAGTTATGTGACTAAGAGATAATGGACCCAAAGAAGGGATATCTTAGTGGAATAGGGAGGCCGATATAAAACACTACTGAATCAGAGAGAGGAAACTGCTTACAGGATTATTGAATTTGAAATCCTACTGGCTATCTCACTATTTCTAAATCTTCAAGCTACAATTACAGTGTCTTTTCCTTTTTTTTTTTTTTTTTTTAAATTTTATAACTGAGTAAATTTATACAAAATCTCATTATCACAGCATTTGCAATAGCTCGTCAAACAGAGCACTCATTCTGTTCTGGTCCTTCCTGTTCTGATGAGTGGGCACTGCAGAGGAGCAGTGTGTCAGGGAGGCACAACGAGTCCTCCCCAGATCTGACTGACCGCACACCAAAATGGCAGAATGGGGATGTAAAGTTCTGCAGTTCAAAAAACCTGGAGGCAAAGCTGGTTTTAATTAAACTGACATATTTTAGACATTTATGCAAGATAAATTGAAACTGGGGATTTAAAAAAACAGGCCTACACTTCGTTACTTATGAGAGCAAATTTAATACGAATTATTTTCTTAACACCCTGAAAGCTCAAACTGTTGATAGGAAAGGTGGTTCTCTGGGAAATCGCATGCAAAAGGATAATTATATGATATCTCACCCAATATGACCTTGAGATTCAGAAGTCGTGAATCAGTTTAACACTGCCCTGTTCAGCATTTTTTCTAAAGTTCTTTCTGGTATGTCATATATGGCAAAATTGGCACCTGAACAAGCATCAAAGTCTCCCAAATTGGGGATTAGAGTGAGCTCATCCCATCATGGTAAGAACTAGTCTTTGTTCTCAGTGTGACATCTTGCATTAATAGAAGATCATTTTCTCACAATCACCGCCATTCATCTGGAGAGCAATGGGGTCTGCATCGAACAACTCCTCATTGAATTGCAGAAAACAGGGAAATAACTGCCGAGTTTTCCCGGTTACGCTATTGATATTTAAGTGCCGTTCTCTGTGGTCTCTGTGGGGACGTAACAGCTTAACTCCAAAGAGTCTGTGACCTATTTCCATGATTACTGCTGCACTAATGAACAAATCGTTTCTAAAAGGATATAGCCACACCACAGAAGTCTGCAGAAAGATGGACACCCCCAATAACAGGGTGCGTGGACAAAA
This sequence comes from Acanthiza pusilla, assembly GCA_036630365.1. Classification (NCBI taxonomy): domain Eukaryota; kingdom Metazoa; phylum Chordata; class Aves; order Passeriformes; family Acanthizidae; genus Acanthiza; species Acanthiza pusilla. Next base: position 30,831,515 of record JAXCHO010000023.1, read on the forward strand.
AACACAACTTTAAAAAAATTTGTTTCTTTCTTAAATCTGTACTGGATGACAAAGTAGATGTTTGTGTACACAACCAGAAACAAATCCTTTCAAATTGATCCTGTGTTTTAGCTCTGGATCCTATTGCCTTTGAAGCTATTTTAGCAGCATCTTAGGTTTGGAGGAGATGAAAGGGTAAAGATCTGAAAACACATATATTGTCCACATGCCCAGCTCTACCATGGCTTCAGAGAGCAATAAAAGAAGTCCATACTAATATCAAATATTTCCTTTTCACATAACAATGTCTTCAGTGCTGTATCTATTTCATGAATAGAAGCTTAAATCATAGACAAAAATCTCATTTGCACTGAGAATGTGCCTTTTGTCCTATTTGGCATCAGGGATGGCAGGACTAAAAGGTCAACAAGCTCATGGAAGTCTATAAACGAACTTAAAATAGCGCTTAAGCCCATTCAGGCTCTAAGACCTTTGTTTTACATGAAATAAGCATCCAGCTTGCTTTCTCCGTGAAAGCACAGTTACATGATGCAATTCTTCATCCTTAAGAAATCATGCTCAGTCTCTCATCTCTGTGGATTGCATTTGAACAGTACTAGGTGGGACCCCAGCTCAGTCATTTATGCAAAAAGCCACTCTCTCTCTCTCTCTAACAGGCATATGGAAGAACTCTTAGATTACTAAAAATTTGCAAGTTTAACTTGAGGGAGCAGAGGCCTCTGTGCTTCTAACCACAGGCTGGGCTAAACAGCTAACAGACAAGACATTGCCACAGGAAAGATTTGCTCAAAACAGCAGAAGTGGTTCTACCTCTGTACGTGACAGAGATCAGATCTTCTCCATAAGGTCCTTAATGATCACTTGCCAGGTGAAGGTCACAGAAGTGCAACCAAGCTGTGCCCTCCCTAGGGAGAGGAGCTCTTCACAACACATGATCTTTAAGAAGCTCATTTTATCAGCTTCTTTCCTTTACCTATAACTGCCATGTAGATTTCCAAAGCAATTTACATACACAAAAAATTAAAAGTAGACACTAACCATTATGACAAAAAGAGAATTTCACCTCTCTGACTTCAGCCCTGCAGAAGTTAAGTGTCTCACCTTGTATCTGTAAGATTTGCATTTGTGCATACTCCATAGTTCATGGACAAGACAGGTATCTCCAGAGGGTTATTAATCTCGTCTTGCACAGCTGTATCCACCACTGGAGAGGAAAATCCTGGTTCCCCATGGATCTCATTGACTTGACCAGGTAATCTATCGGCACTTCAAAAACCGTTCCTGGGGAAAGCACTACTAGGACTGCTGTGTTCCCCAAGATGCTGTGGTTCTGTTGAATCAGTACTTTCCAAAGAAAAAATAGTTTGTGAAAGCATAAAACCAGCTCCCCTCACTTAAAGCCTTTTTTGCCAAGGAACCAAATCAGCAAACCTCTACAAACAGTTTTTTCAAGTAAAACAATTTTTAAAGGATATTAGGAGTTCAGAGACAATTCCCTCTAGTCACACATTTCAACCACCAGCCTGCATCTGTTGCTGATATTTTCTGCATTCCAAAGAAGCCTTGCTCAAAAAGCAGCAGCAACCTCTTTGCAAAGTGGCCTGCAACAATTCCCAGCCTGTGCATTAACAAACTTACAGGTTTTTCCACACAGCTAACCAAAAAGCTCCCTGGGTCATTTACTGGCTAATAAGTTGGAGAGTTTGGAAGCAAGTCCTTAGCAACTTTCTTGAGATAGTAATGGATTAGTGTCAAAGAAAAACAAAGAAATGCAACTTCTGTGTTAATCAGTGGAGATCTGTAGGTGGCAGACCCTGGGACAAGGTGCCCAAAGAAGCTGTGGATTCTCTTGCAGACCTTTTGATCTGAACTGCACCAGGCCATGAGCCACCTGCTACAGCTTTGAAGTTAGACTGACTTTGAGCAGGAGATTGGACTATAGACTGTTATATTATGTTGTCCCTTTCAACATAATGTGTCAATGATCCTATACGGTCTTCCAAAATAGTTAAAGTTTTTGATATACATTCTCCAAATTGAGTTTGTCACTGGTGGATAAAGCAGCCAATTTTAAATATATAAGTTGTTGCTTAAGTTAACTGCTTTGCCTTCACCTCTATTTACACTTAAAATTTTTCATTGCTGCAGGGTGATGGTGGTTGTATATAAAAAGGCCTTTCAATATAGGAGAATTGGAAGCTGTAAATTTTTTTTAACCCATAGAACCTCATAAATATGCAAGAGAATGTATTTCTTTGAGCTTTTCTGTTTGAGTATAACATTTAACTCAAGGATAGAGAGCTTTAAGTAAATAGACATCTGAGAAACGTATGTACACTGTAAATTTTCTGACATAGGTCTGTTTCCTCAGCATTTGTACTATGAAGCCCTGACTCTTCTGGACCTTATAGGAGTTACTGTAACACAAGAGTTAAATAACATTCCAAATGTTCCACCCTGGTCACACTGAAGCCAAGAGTTTTCAGCAAGGGTTGTGGAAGGCTTCAAGATCTCTGATTTGTAATAAATCTATTCAGAGCTGTATATGATCTCACCTCTTTGTGCTCTTTTTCTGCAATCAAGATAAAAAAGCATAGGCACATACATGTCCTATAACCTAGAAGAAGTCAGTGAAGCTGAGCAGTTCAAGTTTCCTCCCCTGTTTTTTAAGTAAGAAGAAATCAACAGCTAGACATTGTTCTTGGGCTGCCATGTTCTGGGATGTTTTCTTGGTAAATGTCAGACCAGGGATAGACAACTACACATGAGCTATTTTAAAACACCCTTGAAATTCAGTGGTGATAAAGAAGTACTTCTAAGGAACAATTTATTAAATCTTTTTTATTTTTTTCCTTCCCATTTGCAATGGGTTGACACTGCCTGGACGAAATGCATCAATCCAACAGATGTCATCTCTGCACTGACGATAGGGAATAGTCCAGACATGAGCTCAGGTTTAGGTGTCTACCTCTATGCTCATCTGTCCTGACATTTCCGCTAGTCTTGAACCATGTGTTACTTCTCTCAACAGATTCTTCTAATATAACAGCTGTTTCTCAGCTCAGAAATATCATGAAATGAGGCCTTCCAAAAGTGGCTGGGGCAGAGAAGTTTTGGATGATTTTGCAGTACGCTGCCATGCAAGAGTACAATTTTCCATAGTTATTGACACTTATTCCCACACTGCCTGAACTTCCAATTGATTGTACTTTCTAGAAATCACCTGCCACACAGAAGGAAAAGAATGAAGAACTTGAAATCATAAATGGTTTGACAACACCAATGCCTCAATGTCATGAAACAGGAATCCCTTAAGCGTTTTTTTGACCCAGTTTTCCTATTTCTGTTGTGAATTACCAGTCTGCAGACAACCTTTGTGACCCTGGACTCAGAATCAAGGGATAATCCCTAAATGTTACCAAAAGACTGGTGCCTCTGAGTGTCCATATTGACATGTGGGAACAGGGACAGACTTTCATGAACCATAAAAACTGAGGTGTGTGAAATCACTGGTTTTTTCTGAGATCTTAGACTATAGCCAGCTTACCTTCTTGGAACATTTGTGTGGCAAAACTTCCTCCTTGTACCAAACTGAAAATTATTTTGATTCTATTCCTGCCTCATTCATTCCCTTTTACATTTGTGCACTGTTCTACAGCAGTGCAGTACAGCTAAGAGGACCACTATAGCAAAAAAAATACTCTTGCTGCTTCCTTTGACCAAACCCTTGCTCTCAAAACATCACCACTCATTGTGGGTTTGCTAAAAATCCATCCACGGAGTTAGAAAAAAAGTTACAGCCACTTTCACTGCAGCACATAAACAGAAATTACACAAACAGATTACCTCTGTGTTCAACATTCTACAATAACAAATCTCTTTGTGACAGAGAAATTCTCCCTTTCCATACTAGATTTAACAGCCTGGTGAAATTAAAGATAAAAAATAAAAAAAGACTTTGTAGCAAGAAGAAAATAATTTCCACCTTTCTTAGTTCTGTCGCAGTGCCAAGGTTTGTGCTATTCATCTCTGCCTCGAAGGCATCTCTCTCAGAGCAGAGGGATGCCTTTCCCTTGTCCTTTCTGGGCCCAGTCTCCTGAGACATAAACTTCAATAAGAGCTATTGATACTCAGCAGGAATGGACTTTTGTTAACAAGTGGTGGAGAAATACAATCCTAAAACTACTAAATTTGCTGCCATCTAAGTGAAGGCATTAGCAGACTGATTCAATATATCCAGGGGAGCTGCATTTAAAGTGCCAGACTGCTGGGACCTCCTACCTTCCCCAAAACCCCACATTTGATCCTAATCACCCTTCTCAGCTGCTTCTCAGCTTCCTTCCCATCATTTGTAAAGTAAATTCAGGAGTAAAAAAGCTACATTTCACTCCTCACATTTCATCTGCTGTTCCCAGCAATTTCATGGCTCTTACTGGTTTGGCTGTCACTGAAGTCTCCAGCAATTCCTTCAAATTCAAGGCTTTGGCTTAGTCTCCATGCCCCTTGGCCTGTTTATGACTTTCAACAGTTCCCACAACATATCAACATCCCAATTCACACCATCTACTCTCCTCCGGCTACTTCAGCGCCAGAGCCCTGCCTAATGATTCTTAGTACACTTCTCTATAAAGCACCATGACTTCTCCACTGCTTCCTCCCTTTCCCTCTCTACCCCCATGAAGTGTGGGATGAATGCTACCTGTTTTATTGATTTGGTTTCCCGTGGGAGTACATTGTAAGGCTGTTCTGTGCAGGGGGATGCAGGAAGGGAGGGTCTCTGCCTGCCTGTTCCCAGCCACGCACGCTGCAGGGGGTGGGAGTCACCAGTGGGAGCAGAAAACTGCTCCATCCCCAAAAGCAGTGGCCTATGCTAACCTGGGAAAAACCTTCCAAGCCACAGGACATGCAGAAGTAAGACACATGGGAAGGAAAGTGAGCATCCTAGAGCAGCAAGGAACTCTGTGGAAGCTATTCAAACCAAAAAGTCACCAAAATGAAAAATACTGACCATTCAAGAGCGAGCAGGATTTGTTTTCTTATCATACAATCCCAGAACAGCTTGGGTTGGAAGGGACCTCAGAGATCATCTAGTTCCAACCCCCTGCCAAGAGCAGGGACATCTTCCACTAGACCAGGTGGTCTCAGCTCCATTCAGCCTGGCCTTTAACACTTCCAGGATGGAGCATCTTGACAACCTGTTCCAGTGCCTCACCGCCCTCACACAAATCCTTAGAACAGAATAGATTATGTCCTATTTTAATCTGTTCCTACTTTGAAGTCTGTGTTAACAGAGTTAACTGCACCCTGAGCACCTTTAACATCCCTCAGCCAGCATTTGGGAAACCTTCTCCATGTTCTCACTTTCCTGGGTCCATCATATTGAGGCTGTACCCAAAAACTGCCCTGTTTCTCTCTGAAAGATTAATTCTGTCCATGGTGGCCCTCTTCCACAAATTTCAGTGAACACTATTCTCTCTCCTCGACTTCAAACCAATTAAGACCCTCTTCTCCATGTAAAAAATATCCCATATGTAATAATGTACAGGTACCCATCCCGATCCTTCCTACTCTGCACATTGCTCTGTAGACATGAAGGCGGGCAGGCAGCAAGACACTTGCACTGTGGAGTCTAAGCACAGGTGTCCAGGGATGTACCACTTGTACACTGCCACCATGATCCATGCAGATCCAGTCAGCACAATCAGTGGACAGTGATTCAATTAATGTTTAAGTCAACATCTAAGGCACAGCTCACTTGTCATGAATATTGAACATAGACAAGTCACTAGACACAAGTGTCAATCTACCTGCTAATCTAAAAATCAAGATGGGTATTTTCTACGGATCCATCCTGTACCTTGCCCGTTAGATGAGCAGAATGTGGAGTTTTGCCCTCGGTGGCAAACTTCTGAAGCTGCCTGTAGAAAAGGAGAAATTCTTGGAAATCTAGCACGATAAATAAGTCACTTAGCTTTCTTTGCATGAATGGATTCATTGTGTACAGATGTTCCGTGCACGTCTACAAGTTTTTGCAGCGGAAGAAGTCACATCATTATTGTGTTATCTGGCCAGAAATGAAGCGTGGACTAATGTCATCAATGAAATAAATAAATAATTAAATTAAAAGCTTCCTGTGTTTTTGAATTACAACCTCAGGTGAATTTTAGAGATACATGCAAAATGCGTAAGAATATACCTGGAGATGCTAAATGACTCCTGCGATGAATAGCAATTCATCAGAAAATAAAGCTGGTTTTTTCATCACACTGCTGTCTCTGTAATATACTTTAATCTGCTTTGACAATTTTACTATGACATCCAGAAAATCACTTTAAACTGTATCCTAATAGATCTTCTCCAAGACAAAGGAAAAAAAAAAACCAGCACAAACTATTTTATTATAGCAAACAAGGAAACTAAACATCCATGGCAATTTTCTGATTTCATTTATGCCTTGAATTAAAAGTGACTCATGCGAGTACTTACACTAGCAACTACAGGAAAAAAGCTAATTATAAATTGTATCTCAATACTTATGACAAAGAGCTCCTTATTTTCAAATCTTATGGCAGCAGAGTACAAAAGTTGTCTTTCAGATAATACTGACATCCATGTAAGTTAGACAAAACAGTAACTCAGAGGCATATCCATGTACTAGTAAGGAATCAGACCACCACCACAACCGTGAGTTTTCTAATTTCTTCAACAACAGCCATGGTCTAAATAGAAAGACATGATCTGGGGCAAAAAAACCCCTCAAACACTGCAAAAGTGGTGCTAGGGCAAGGTAGCTAAAGCGAAGTGCTTTATGGCTGATAAGGCTGGTTAATCAGTGAGTTTTTTGTTAGGAGAGTCACAATTCAAGGAATGCAGCAGCACATTCTCCCCACTGTCATGGCACAGTGGGGGCCAGGATGACTGGGAGTCCCCCACCACGGCAGGACTACATTCCTCAAACTTTCCTTGATTAGTCTATGATGTTATTTCCTGTTGAAATACACAATTTCCGAGGGACAGTGGGTAGGAAATACCTTTTCTGCTAATAATCACACTGAACTTAGCAAAACTGAAAACTCCAGCCAACAAACGGTGTATACAAAGTAAAAAAAAAAACAAATTTTTTTAAAAGCACTAGTAAGAGTATTATGCCATGTTATCACAGTGGTATGGAGTTAGCACATGTGCATCCTGTATCTGACATTTAGGTGCCTCAGCAAAAGGCAAAGAACATAAATAAAAAAATACTCCATTACAGCTATCCAGCTCAGGCTTGCAGCAGGGCATTTTGGTTTGCAATTCTTCTATTTCTTTGCTTATTTTGGTACGTAATTCATGGTAGGATTCAAAACACATACATGGTGATACTGCACAACAGGGTAAGGAAAGGTGCTAAGTGGACATCCTTCAACTATAGCACAGGGCAAAGAGACAGCGAATTTATCCCCAAATCTATGAACACTCTACAGGGCAAACTAGCCCTACCTACTCCCTGGCCACCCTGGTTTTGTACGAGATTTGCAGTACTTGTTCCCTCTAGTGATCACCTCCCAATTTCATGCCACAGGTACGCTGCTGATTTGCCCAAATACTCCAGCTAACGCAGGCTCAATCTAGGAAAGCACCAAAACAGTAATTCTAATGAAAGCAATAGATCCAGTAACAGTGGTTACAATTAAGATGATGCCTAAAGGGCTTTTGGATTCCTTCCTATTAGAGCTTCCTCTCATCAGCTAAAAAAATCCCCCAAACAACTGCTAAATCAAAGCATCCAATATGAACAGAATTCTACTATACAGTATTTTGTTTCCATAACACAGGCCGTGGCTGAAAAAGATACTAATTATGGCACTAGTGCAGCTGTATTAATTACAGCTGCATTAATTAGAGCAGATTTCTGTAATTTAACTAGGTTGGCACTTAAAAATGCTTGTTCAATTATGATACATTTCAGACCTTTGTCCATTTTTTCCTCAACGAGTTGGTGAACTTTTAAGCTAGTGCTCTGGGGCTTACACAGGTACCCATTCCAAGGAGGTGATGTTTCATAAATGTTATGTCTTGAGCTGCCCTTGAGTTATCCAGGGAGCTAATAAAACTGGATAGAGGGCAGAGCTCAACCTGTTCCACCTATTATCTGCTACAGCCCTCAGATCCCGGGATTTTGCCTCTCCTTTTGGGCCTGCCCTGACAAATGTTAGCCTACAACATTCTGAATTGCTAAAAAAATCTTTTAAATGCAAAGTGGTAATTTCAACAGCAACCAAAAAATCCCAAACCTCCCTCTTCAGGTTACATGAAACAAGGTAGGAGAAAGAAAACCTCGGGGTCAAGATTGCTCAAATCCTGAGGATCTGCCAAGCTTTTAATTAGCCAATGTTCTTATCAAAAAAACTCCTCAACACTGCAAGACATTTCCTATGCAAGAATGGGGTAAAGTGAGCAGGAGCCAGACCTCATTATTTAGCTCCTTATGTGTGGTCAGCATCTTTTTGAGGTTTTTATGTTCCAATTGTCAGATGATCCCAGTTCTAAGCTAGCAAGCAGCTAACGGGCTCCTCTTGGCAACTGGAGACTTTGGTATATAACTGAAGCATTTAAGGTCTAGTAATGCTCCATATATTAATAAGGAACTGCAGATAATAATATGTTCGTGAACATAACTAAAATTTTAAAACCTCTGAATATCTAAACAGACATGAATAACATATGCAATCGTACTGTTTCAATAGGATCAGTGCTGTACCCATGTGTATATTCTCAGATGAATTTTTATCTAGATTACAATGATTCAAAAAGACAGAAAACTGAAGAAACTCACTTTTAAATGGCACATAGCCATAACCTAACCTAACCAGATTTTTGGAGGTATTGATGGCTAATTAAATAAGTGTCACTGTCTACAGGAACATACATTAACAGAAAACTCTGTGCATAAACATATATGTATACATGCCCACCTGTGATACCCGAATTCATTTAATACGTCTCTGCTAAAAATACATCTATACAAGAGAAAGCGAAGCAAAAATACAATCCCAGGCTTGACTGAAGAGGCAGTGAAGAGGCTAAAGCTGTAGAAATAGAATGAAAACACAGAAAATTATTTTAACTCTAAGTAAGTAAATCCTCAGGCCAGGAAAAATTCACTAATAAATATTGTTACTGATAACACAAGACAAATTTTGCTTAACAAAATAATGACATAAATGTAAAGAAAAGCATGCTGTCTGAAGATACCAACTGGCTGGAAAGAAAATATTGGTTGTAGTGAAGTTTGAGACATAAATTGCCTACATGTGGCACACAGCCTATGTGAACATTGATTAACCTCCTACAAAAAAATTCAAATTTGCATTTCCTGCATGTCAGCCAAAACACACATCACAGGACATTCAGAACAGCATCAGAGATCCAGACAATCATTTTCATGCATCTCAACAGGCACTAGGTACCCTACTCCTTTACATTATAAACCACTTATAACAATGTACATTAACCAGCGGACAACCTAATAACACAGACATCTGTCTGCTGTAGCCCTGATTGTCAGCTTTAAGTACAGCACTTAATATACCACAGCTGATATGCTGTGTGAGCCACCAAGAGCAGCTGTTAACCACTGACATGGCAATGAAGCAGCAGATATGGACATACCACCTGCTGGTCTGCTCCAGCTTAAACACAAGTAAAATTGTCATTTTGTCCTGAACAGTGACCCAGAGATAATATTTACCTGTGCTGCCTGATAGCTTAACACTGCTTTAGATTTGGGCTGCATTATACTTAAGATAAGAATAGAACTCCCTATGCCACTAGATATAGGTAAAAACTAATGACTAGTTTACACTATTGTAACCCACATGAGTTAACATGATCAGGCTCCCTACCAAGATCCACTTGTAGCATCTTCTAAATTGTTGGCACGAGCCATTTGCTTTTTCCACGTTGCAAATCACAGTCAACTACCTAAAAGCCTTTGGGTCGCTCTAGCTTGTCCAAAACCACACAAAATTTCAACTATTATAACACTCTTCCTCTAACGAAGCCTAAATGTAGCGCACTTGTTACCTAAAGCAGAAATGGGGCAAAATTTAATTGACTGGGATTGGTTCAGGGATAAAGTCTCTGCAAAGAAGCATGATTAATGCTTGTCAATCATAATGTAAATTGGAGGCCCACAACTCCAGAAGCAAAAATAACTTACATTACCTGTTTGTAAAGAAGAGCTGGCTAGGTGATTTATCTTCTATGATCCAAACAATACACTGACTTTTCGCTTTTTTATAATCATTAAGTTTCCCTCATTCAACATTTTGAACTGCCTAGTGCTAATTCTGCCCTTTTCCCACGCATGTCAATTCAGTGGCCACTTTCTTTTTTCTGTCTCTTACCTTGTGTTGCTACTTCTCCTGGAGTCTTGACGCTGATGGCTAAGACATCAAGGGTCTGCCTCAAACCTTTAGCTTCATAACACTCTGTTTGGCTATCTTGCTGCTCTTTCCCAGATGGATAGCAATATCTACTGGTTACTCAAACTGAAATTTCTGCCCAGAACTGATGAAAAGAATGAAGGGGGCTTCAAAATCCCTAGCCGGGAAGTAGGGACAGCCATAGTGTTACATTTCACCTGCATTCCTCTTCGGGAAAAGCTCTCAGATGGTATCATGGTGGTGACATTTTCTGCATCACAAAGGAACAAATCTTTGCAAAACAAACGCTGAGATTCAAGCATAAGGGGTAGTTTCACCTAGTAGCACCACCAATGCATGCTGTGCTTCCAAAATGCACCCAAGGTGCACACATAGGCCTACAGAGACGAAACCCCAAAGCAGAGACTGAGAACTGCTGCTCATGAACAGTCTCCAGCTGATCAAAACTGCCCCTTGCAAAATGAGAGCAAATGCAAGGAAAAGATGAGGCTGACTCCAGTGAGGAAAGGGGTGAGGTCAGGTTGCTGCGGGAGGGACTGCTTAAGGAGGTTTCCGGAAGTTAAAAAGAGGTGTGTCTAAGATCACTGGGTGGCCTGAGCAATAATCACAGCATTTGGATTCTTGCTTTAAAAAAAAAAAAAAAAAAAAAAAAAGCAAAAAAAAAAAAAAACCTGAAATCTGTTCAACTGGAATTTAATTGCAATACAAGACCAGTCAGGTTTTCCATCTCATATCCATGTCTCACAGACTAACTATGGACATATTTTCATTTATTTATCTGTGTCACTGACACTTGTTGATTGATACAGAAAAAAAAACCAAAAAACTGCATATTAGCACATGGTTTCTCACTCTTGCAGAAATGAGAAGAATCAAGCCCACTCCTGCTTCCCCAGAAACCCAGCAGCCTCAGCACACAATTATGCCTCAGTACAATAGAGCGTGCAAAAACTCTTTATAATCCTGTCACCAGTGAGACTCCAGAGAAATTTAATCTCAGACAATCTGAAGAACAGATAACCAGAGACAGTCGACTAACAAACAAACAAACAAACAATTTTCTACAAGCATCAGTGAAATTAGCGCCTTGCATCCCAGACATTTATTACCACACCAGAAAAGGAAAAACTAGCAGATTTGGATTTTTTTTTTTTTTACTCCTGTAAATAGCACTAATTAAATGAAAATAGAAAAAAGTTTTAAAGGATAGTGTTCTCCTTTTTTGTTTTCAGTATAAATGCCAGCAATTCATTAAAGAATATGTGCAGGGAACCAGAGCCAAAGCATTCCTACAATGGGAGTAAGTGAACAGGAGCTAAGGTCTAGTAATTATATAGGACAAGGAACCCTTTCACCTTTCCATTTTATGGCCCATTTTACGACTTTGGCATTACATGGGATACTGCTAAAAGGAAAAGAGAAGTGGTTATAACTACTGCATCAACTCAAGTAATGTACACAATACTTAAGCCCTTATTTTCTCTCTGCTTATTATCCTCTGGTGACTAAAACTCTCCTGCTCTGAATTCCCCCCAGGGTGTTTGCATGGAGCTTTATGCAGAAAAATTAAGCCACTACATACTGCACAGACTTCCAAGCAATACTAAGAAATCACTTTATGAGCTGTAGCTGCAGCTGAAGAAATGGATAGGACACGCTGAAACTTTCTAGCAACAGAAGAAGTGCTGCCCTGCAGCACAGGTAGCATCAAAGCCTTCTTCCCCCACTGACTGGCCAAAACTCTCCTAAAAAGAGTACTATAGGCCACTTCTGTTGGGTGAAAGTATTACAGATTTTTTAACCTTTTCATTCATGCCTTCAGGTCTCAACATCAGATTCTAGACGACAACATGAGCAGGCAAGACAAGCCAGCTCACGTTGCCTCACCAGCAGGTAACCTAACCAACTCACTCCACATAAGGTACTAGTAATTTTTTTTAAATTTATTTTACTATTTAATTTAGCTATACCATTTACTTCGGTAAAAAACTATGAAACACCTCAATTTTTAAAAATTTCAGTACCATGAAGAAAGGCAAGAAAGATACTGTACACAGGATTCTTCTCTGAAAGCGCCAAACAAAGCAAAAACCCCTTAGATAGGTCAGAGATTAAATATATGGTACTCTCCTGACCCAGATGTTACTGGGAGGCTTTTTTTGTCACTCCAGAGGTGGCCCTCAACTGTCACAGCAAAAGCATCACCACTGAACATATGGATGACACTTGATTTTATACTGTTACATACCTAAATAAGACCCCAAAAGTTAGTCCTAACCAGTGTAACACCATAACTGATGGGACTGAATAGACAAAATAGAGCCAGAGATGCTTCACTGGAAAAGTATAAATATCAAAGTAATAAATCAATAATAAGTATCAAAGTAATAAACATCAGAGAAGACAACCCTTTGGTGGTTCAGACATAACTTTCAACCTTATGTTTGTAGATGGCATCAAGCTTATTGTCAAAGCTGCTGTTTCACACTACACTGGATGTCTGAAAATTTCATTGTTAAAAACTGTACATTGTTAAAAACTGGAAAACGACAGAGCTGTATCACTAACTGTTATTAAAAGCAGTTTAAAAGCAATTATTATTGAAGGCATGATGTTTATTTTCACAGATGAAAATTTTATTTTGCTTCTTCTACATTTTGGAGGTTTTTTAGATGTAGCCAAGCCCAAATCAGGAGCCAAGATGAAACCAAGGATCCATGCTCTTATGCATATTACAAGAGTAGCTCAGAATAAAGGGATCTAGCTGATGATGCTCCTGCTCACTGCAGGTGTGTTGGACCAGATGGCCTTTAAAGGTCCCTTCAGACCCAAACTATTCTAAGAAAATGCAAGCTCATATGTTGTTGGTGTTGTTACTTAGATAGGGATTAAGTACACTAATTTATAACCTTCCAAAAATTTATGACCCACTATAATTAACATGTCCTGAATTAAGAGGTCAAAACTAAAATGAAAAACCTCTTTGAAATATAAAAAAGCTACAAACTTTGGGAAGTTATCTTTTCTTGTCCCTTGCAGGTACTAATACTTTTGGGAAAACTAAAATACGTGCTGAAAGATTGTTTTCTCTGCAAGGACATGACCTTTGAATACAGAGTAAAATTTCCAAAGTCAGAAAAGATATCAAGGTGTCTGACTCTCAGTGAAAGTCAACAGGAACTCAATGCCAGATTGTCATTTATGTTTTATTCTAATGAAAAGCAAGAGCTTAATTATAGGCCATCATGGAGCATCCTCAACATTCAAACTGACTTTAATGAGGGTAGGAGGAGAACAGCCTGGTTGGGCTTTTTTGTTAAAACTGCCACCCCCAAAACAAAACAAAAAAAACCCAGCAAAGTGTTGTGTACTATGCAAACTAATTACTTTCATGGGAAATTTAATTATTGTGACCCCAATCAGTAGCAATTGTCACCTGATCAGAGGGACTCTGCCCTCCCCCAATCGATTGAACACATGAACACTAAATTAAATTCTAGCAGCTGCAGTGCGCAAGCGACCTCCCACTCATTAGGAATCGTGCTATACCCAAGTGTCTGCAGCTAAGTACTGCTGTGAGACTAAGGGTATTACTGAACTTGGTTTTCAACACCTACTGCCTCTCCCTGCAAGCAAGCAAGCAAAAGTGGTCAACATCAGACCTCTGTCACTCTCTTTTCTTTTTTCTGACATGCTATGCGCAAACCACAAAGCCTAAGTTCTTGCACTAACACAGAGCTGGCAGCACCAGCTCTCAACTCCAGTCAATAGGCAGGCAGGCTGCTCTAAAGTCCCCGCACCAACCAATTTGAGATGCATGAGCTCCTGGCAGCAAAATAATTATTTCCTCAGAGGTTCTTATTGTCTCCAGCACGCCATGAATTCTGTTCAAGTTCAATGTCAATTTATCACTCTACATTACTAGCAGCAGCTGACATCATGGGTGCAATTGTTAAAGAAAAGGGAAATTATTTCTGCCCTCGTACATTTAGATTCCCTTCCCCCCAATAAGTGCAGCGAAGGGAAAAAGCTTTGAGCAATCTGAAATCGCAGAATGACTCTTTCTATAAAAGCATTGCACTTGTCCAGCAAACCTCTCTATCTACCACCACTGAATAATATCAGGTACCAGAGAGACCTGAAAGGGAATAGAGAGAGGAAATATGACCTGCAAAAGGTAGTATTTTTAGAACACAATGTAACTTTTCCCCCTCTAATATGCAGCACATTCTTTGGGCTCAATACAGCAGGGTGCTGAGTGTGCCGGCCCCTCTCTAGCAAAGCATGGCAGCGTGTGCTGCTCACCAAGCACAGCCTGGCACAAAATAAAGGGCTCTGCTGAGGGAAGACCAAAGTGCCAGCACCTCACAGGATGTGGAGCCCACCTGCCTTTGTGTCATGACCCTGATACACTGCATGATACATGATGTTGCTTGGAATTTTTTTATTTTTTTTTTTTTTAGATTAAGTGAAGCAGTAGTTGGCTTAAAACTACTGAGGTCCTCCAAAAAACACAAGGGACTTCTTACACAGGGCATGTCAACCTGTGCCAGTACAGAAGTATTTTCCCTCCATGTACCGTCAGTATTGAACTACAAGCATCCGCTCAAAAAGCCACCATTTCCACAGAAAATTACAAGACTCTGTCAGACAGGATTCCTTTGAAATAATAATTCTGAAAGTCAGTATTACTATGGTTTTTTTCCAAAGGAATCAAGCAACCTTTCAGAAAAAAAAAAAAAAAAGAACAATCAAACCAGTGCTTTTTCACAGAGTCCAAAAATTCTGTACCTGCCCTTGAAATCTTACAATCTGTTTGACAACATGGAAACCTTCCCAAATGGTATAAGCACTGGCAGGAAAAGAGGCAGTAGACACCTATTGAAACATCTTAAGACAACCTCCCAGCAAGAGAGGTCAAACCCTGGGATACATTGCCCAGAGAGGTTTTGGAGACCTGACAGTATAACAGGCTTACATGCCTACTCACAGTATTATTAAAATTTGATTAAAGGATAAAAAGTTCTCATTATCTTTCGATACCAAATAATGTCACAAGTGGCACAGAAATTCTCTTCTGTTAGGAAATTAATCTCCATGGTTTTAGATACTTCAAAGATGCTTCATTATTGATTGCCTAAGCTAACTTTCCATGTCTTGAAGGCATTTTTTCTCTTTTTCTTGTTCACTCTGGCCAGATTCTTAGGCAGCAGCTTTGCCTGAACACATGAAATTTTGATAGCCTAACAGATGTCCACCCTGACTCTGTATTTAACATTACAAGCTAAAGCACTAAATCCATAAGTACTTGAATGCTTGTCACTTTGAATCCTGCATGACTCATCCTTCAAGGCAGCCTATGGCAGTCCAAACTGCCAAAGTACTCCTCTGCCATCCTGAAATTCCCTCTTTTGCTGCATGTTTTCCAGTTTCTGATCCTGGGACTGAGTTGAAAAGGCAGCAGCCACCACCAGGCTGTAGAGCAATACCCAACGTGGTTCTGCACAAATCCTTCTGCTTACTGAGGGGGTAGGGAATTTGCACCACGTGGCTGTATTATCAGCAGCTCTGGCCTGGTAGAAAGGGGAAGCAAATTCAGCATTTACATGTCACTCATTCTAGCAACTGAGATATCCTTCACATGTAACCCTTACATGGGGAGTTCCCTCCCCATGTGAGTGTTTGCAATTAATCATTTAGATTTCCATTAATAAATTGCAAACCCAGATGTCCTCAGAGACTGTTCTCCTATACTACTAAGGTTCACTGTCACAGTGGGAACTCACTGATATGCCATCTGGGCTAATGAAGTAACTGAATTTGTTGTCATTCTCCTGGTGGATCACCACTGCGAAGAGAAAATGCTCTCTGCCATGAGATTTCAAGTTAGACAGAAGCTCAGCAGCGATGAGGTATCCAGAAAAATCATGTCCTTTTCCAGACCTGGACAACAGTACTGCCATGCCAATATATCCTTCTGCCCACATTCAGGAAAACATAACTCCTCCTACACTCTTACCTGTGCCCAGTCTCCATCTCCTGCCACCCACTGTGGGATCTCTCTCCTTTCTTATGCCCACCTGTATTTTCTGATTTCTCATTTTCATACCGATCTCCCCAACAAATTATCCACCCTGAGCAGCATAGTTTGTTCTCAGTTTTGCCCTCATCCTCCTCGGTTTCTCCCAGTCTTCTACATCACATCCTGTTTACGTGTGAGGGGGGGCAGGGAAATGTGCCACCCCAGGGCAGCAATGAGCCATGCCAAGGGGGACAAGCGCCAGGCCCCCATCACAAGCAGAGGCATCAGCCCCAACCAACACACCTTGAGCGTCATTGCAATGAACCTTCAGCCTCATGGAAGCTCTGCCTGCTAAAAAAACACCATTAACTTCCCATTTTTTTCCTTTTTCTGTGCTAGTTTCAGCAAACAGAGCTCGAGTTGAAGCAGTGGAACAGAGTTCAAATGGTATGGGCATCCACTGGAAGAGTGTGGTGGAAAGCTAAAGGACAGCCTTAAGGTCTGGGATTCTTAGGTACACCTGGTGGCAACACAGAAGAGATTTACATGCTTTTCTAAAAGTGCATGGATAATCCCTTACTATGAAGGGGGGGTGCTATGTACTCATCAAAACCAGGCACATAGGATTTTGCACTGTTATAGAAAAGCAAATTCATCCCTTCACTGTTTTTCTTTTCAGTAGTTACATAATTAGCCATTAGTACTACAGCTTATTAAAAACAAGCAGTAAAATGAAATACAGACAAAACCAAAATTCATATATGGTGTTGTAGTACTTATTCTTGAAGTAGTTAATAATGCCATTTCTCAATTTACATGAAGAAGCTGGGAAATATCCTATTTCCCACCAAATCAAAGCTTTTTCTGTACCAGTTTAGTTTAGTCATAGCCAGGCAAAATTTGCAAAGAGATAACCATATAACAAAGCAGATTTATGTCACAGATAAGTTAATTTGTAGTTGCATGTTATGGAAGAATTTTATCTTGCAGATGAAAATAAAATTACAAATACATCAGCATTCTGAGCCACCAAGACCTTATGAAAGAAAAGCAAAGACAAGCCAAGTATTTAGACTGAAAACTAGCTGCTTTCTGACGAATAAAAATTGTGCTTTTACTATATTTTTAAAAAAGTAATAAATGGATGACTTTAAAAGGTTTATTTGAAGGCTTGAGGCTTGACCTAAGGGCTGTTCTTACTGTTTGTAAAGCCAGGGCAATGTAAAGGTACAAAGATGACTCCACTGCAGAGAAAAGAAGCTGAATTGGATCTCCATCAAATACTGACTTTTGTCTCTATTATGTTATATATACACACACTGCATTTCTCCAGCTTTTGTTTCATCCAAAAAAGCCTAAAAAAGGCAAGAAGAAAAAATAAAATACAGGATATACAATAAATTCCCATAACTGCAAGATGGAAGATGTATAAACCTGTAACCCTGCAAAATCTATTGTTTCTCCTTCTCGCCACAGTCTTTGACAGAAAGTTGATGTGCATTTGAAACATGCATCAATGAAGCATCGTGGTAGTAAAAAGAAAAGTCAAGCCAAAGGAAAACCTAGAAGAATGCACACTTAATACACCATTTTCACCCCCAGGTCAAAAATAACGCCAGAGGTTCACAAGCAACTCATATCAATGTAAATCAGCTTTGCATTGTGATTCATGCAACCCTTTAGTGTGCATCTGGGGGGGGGGGGGATCCAATTATTTCCATCAGATATTCCCTAAAACACAGTTTAAGACAGTTCTGAAATTAAGAAACTGAAGTCTTTTCGTATGCTATTGACAGGTGGTGTTTTGGTTTTGTTTTGGTTTTTTTTCAATGTGCAGAAAAGCCCTCCAGCCAGGAAGGTATCCATGCAGCTGGAAAGGCAAGAATTCTTCTAAGCTGGATTATGTGGCAATTGGTTACACCTATTTCTAACACTTGCCTCCAAGATAAAATGCAAATACAAAATCTCCCGATTACTTATGATCATTAAATAAACCATCCAGTTTTGGGCTTCAGTAGTCTATTGGCTTGGAGTTCTGGCCAAAATCCAGCATCAGTAAGTACATTGAGATGCATCCTGCTACCCTTAAGATGCATTCAGCAATATTAACTTGTTTTCATTTTCCCTTCCTACATTTTCAGAGAAAATTATGTAAATTTTGTGTGTGTGAGAACTGTGGAGAGAATTTTAGTGAAGTTCTACATATGTATGGAGAGACCCTCCTTCAGAAACCTTCTCATCAAATCTATAAATTACAAACAAAATCTTGAGTAACCCCACTTCATATCAATGATTAAAAATATAATCAGTCTTTAACACGACAAAGGAACACAGGCTGGGAGACAGCTGTAGCTGCTTCTGGTGGCCTCCAAATGCTCCCAAATGGACAGGGATTATCATTATATTATTATATTTATCACCAGGATAAACAAAAAAAATTATTTCTTTTTCTCATCTGAGGTGTTAGAAATTACATCCTTCAAAAACGGGAAGTGTAGTTTAGAATACCTCTCTGTGCATTTTAAATGCACTGAAGTCATGGGAAATCTGCAAGAGAGACTGATTGTTCTTTGTTGCTATTAAGAAATTATTATTCTTCTTAAAACAGCTTGGTTTTGGTAAAGTAAAGAGACACATGTAGAAGTAAGAGAGCAACAAGATATGAGAAACTCATTAATTGAAAGGAGAGAAGCATGAAGGTAAGCATGAAGATAACAAGGTGATTAAGAGGCATAACAGAAAGGACCAGAGAACCTAGGGAGAGGTAGAAAGCCAGGCACAAAGGCAGAAAAAAACCTGCACGGAAAGCAGGTCAAGACCAGGAGTTCACAAGACAACCAAAAGGTACAACATTTGAAAGAAAATCAGATGGAACATGATGCCCCATATAACTTTCCTCCTGCTGCTGAGCAGGGAGGAACCCCAGGGAAGGCTCTCCTCACTGACCACTACACAATCTTCTCTCTCAGCAGGTGGGGTTTTCTCTGCCAAAAAAAGAGCCTGAGTGCCTGACCCACTCTTATTTATTAGCACCCTGACAAAGGGGCATCCAGCACCTGCAGCATGTCCTGGCTGGACCCTGGGCACAGAATCATTTCCTCCTGTGCTGCAATCACCACTGAAACAGCAAACCATGCTGCACCTGATCCCAACCCCACTGAAGCTAAGGAAAAGACTGCTGCTTCAAATTACAATGAATAAAATCTGAAAAGCACAGGAAACACCAGATACTGATTCAGACCCTGCCCTGGGCTACCAGCCAGGTGATGGGACCCACTCCCCTTCCCAGCTGCCTGCCCCACAGCACCGGTTGTGCTGCCTCTGCAAGTCTCTTCAGCTGCTCCTGAAACTGAGAGCACTTCAAACTCTTACCTTGCACAGAAAATAAGACATAAATATTTTAAATTCATTTTGCTGTAAAAGAGAACTGCAGGGCATTTTATAATTAGCTACTAACCCAGGGAGCCAATGGTGCTGTATATCTAGACATTTTTATGAAATGGACAACTATTTGGAAAAGGTATCAATAAGAATAAATCACTTTTTCCCATTGGTGCAGGCTGATTTTCCTAATGCCCCAGGATTTATAGCAGCCAAGTAACCTCAACGCCCAGCAGCTTTAATGCCAAATAACAGCATTCAGCATCACTTCAGCTACAGCAAAGCATTTGCTTTGGAGAACTTAGTGGACAAACAAATAGTGGAATGATACTGGATAGGCAGAGAAACATCCAGTTGAAAAAGGTTTCTAGCAATGCTGTATTTATTGCTGACAATGACTGCAATATGGCAAATGCTTCCTGCACAGAGTCCTTGCTCACAAAGCTCAAATTCTATCTTCCCTGGTACAAAACATAAAACTGAAGATAAAATTAAACATAGGAAGAGACAATGAGGGAAAGAAAATTGTTCTCTCAGCTCACAGGTTTTGATGTGGTCATCTATTGCATTTTAATAACATCAAAGAGAGTAAATCACTTCTACTACAAAAAAAAAATACACGAGGATATACTTTGGGGTCTGTAATATATCTTCGAAGTACTATTTGTCTTTTATTCCTCTGTCAGCATGCATATTGCTTCACTATCTTCCCTATTTCCTTTCTCTCTGGAAGAGAACACTTCCTGCCTTGCCCTAGAAAGTATGAAACCTTTGGAACAGAAAAGCTCATTTTTCCACTTCATCAGATGCTGCTCCTGTTCAAACTCTTCTCAAGAAATACTGCCTGTGTTAGTGGTCTGCACACTCTCTTATTTTCCCATGCCAAGAAGTCAGCTAATAATGCCAGAGACAGAATTTCTTCCTGCTTCTGTCCAGTTCACGTGAAAGTCAGCTGTGGCTGCTGTATAAAATCACGTAGAAAAGCAGAAAAAAAAGGGTGATGCCAACTTCAGTAAAAAGAATCTCTGTTCTCCTATGTAGCCCTTCAAGATGTAAAAAGGAAAAAAAAAAAAAAGAAGAAAAAGAAAAAAGCAGCTGTAGCAACGTTATTTTAAATTGAAAGCACAAATCAGATTCAGAATCCAATACAGCCCATAGCCCATCTGTGTCTAGCATCAGAGGCTCTGGCCACTCAGTTATTTCACTCTTTTCGCTAGGGATGCTGCTCACAGCGCTTTCACAGGACCATTGCAGGCCTGCTCACATCCCAGCACCATCCCCTGGCTCCCACTGCAGGTGTCGGCACCAACAGCTCTCCTGAGCAGTGCTAGAGGTGGGATTTTGTTTGCAGGAATTGGACCTCACACAGCAGCACTGAAGCCTGGCAGCACATGATTCCCAGGCTTTGACCCATATAGTGATTCACAAGAGTCAAAACCAAATGGCAGAAAGAGCAGGGGAGTAGTCCAAAGCCACATCTGGCTGCCACTTGGAGAGATCAGCCTGGAGAAGGCACTCTAAAACACACGCACATAGAGTGCAGATGGAAGCAGCAGCCAGTTTCATCTCATAAAACCTCCTCTGGGGAATGCTGATCCCCAAAACGATGGAATGGATTATTTAGGCTTGCTGTGTGATCTTTACAGTACCCAAAATTTGTATGCAGGCACACAGAGACGTGTTTAGTCACGCACTCAGTACATCCAGGTGCCTACAGTTCACTAGTTACTCCCCTCAGAGAAATGTGTTTATAATAAATGACAACTTCCCTTTCAGTAAGATTTACACCATATGATCTGTATTCAGTGGAGAAGAGCCAACAAGTGGGTTGAGTTACAGTTCCCCTTCTTGGGGGAGGAGTGGAGGGGGAAAATCACAACTTTTTGCTTCGAACATTTCGACAACATAGAAAATAGTCTGATCTGTTATGCCTCTTTTCTCAAAACACGCAACAAGCACCCCGCACTAGAGGAGTTCCAAGGAAAGGTTTCAAAGCTGTTGGTAACAGCACGCCCCTCTGGAGACTAAATAGCACTCAATTTTGGTAAAGATAGAAACTGCTGCTCTAAATATTCTGGAGGGTAACAACTACATTTTACAGGACCTCTGTGGAAATTTTTAAATGAGGCTTTAAACTCCCTCATTAAATTTCATGTTTGGTTTTTTTAGCATCGTTGTTTCTGTGGCTGGTTGGTGTTTGGTTTTATTTTAAGACAAAGATTAAAGAAAATCCCATTTGTAAACAAGAAAAACTTGTATTGGGACATAATAGGAGTCCAGAGAACGGAAGATTTCTCAAGAACTAAAAGCAGCATCATTACCAACCCATAGCTCAGGTTTTGCACTGATTTTTTTTTAGCTATCAACATTTGCAGCCACTACAGTGTCCAAGAGCAGGAGACCGCACCTCCTCTCTACTGACTGACAGGATTAATGTGATTAACTTATCAATTGTATGTTTTATATTCTTCAGAGATTGTGCACATTCTTTTTTTTTCTTGTAGGGACATTAAACTATTAGAAAAATCTTTTGCTAAATGTATTTGGCAAGATAACAAACCGTTATTAGAATTAGCTACATTATTGCAGCTAAAGACAAGGGAGATCTTTCCTCTCCCAAATTTATAGTTTTATAATTGAGTATGTCAATTAAGATCTAGCCAAGATTTAGCAGGCACTAGCTGAGGGTAATTACTACAAAGTCATTGAGGTAAAGATATGTGCCTTATTTTTCTAGTAGCTGAATTCATTTTATCTAGCCATTTTGTACAGCACCCATCTTCTTTATAAAACTTTGCTGCTTATTTGCAGGATGCTTGACTTTACATTAGCAGGCCAGATAATGGTACTTTATGGAAAATTTTATCACATGTGTTGTTAAAAATCAACCCCTTTTTATTTAACTATGGGAAATCTGAATGTATTTTCCTTTTTGTACTCTCATGCTGTTATTTATGGTACCACACTTCCAAGCAGAAGACAGATCTGTGTGTTACTAGATGGACACTTAAGTATGGCCTGTTGTCAGACACAAGCTGTGTTGTAGGACATGCCACTGTGATTTGTGGTTTTTTGGACGTGTGACTCTTGGTCAAATTAGAGCAAGTTTCCATAAGAAAAAGTGGATGGTGCCACTCAGCCTCCACACCAAATCAGTATTAAGGTCTCACTGAAAGCTCTAAAGGGCTCTGTTGATGGGAGACTCTCATTAAAACTACAAGAATTATTAAGTGACATAAGTCTAGTACTCACTGCTGCTTCTCCATAACACAGACACTCACCTAAACTTACCCAAAATTGATAGAAATGAAATCTGAAGGAACACGTTATGTATTAGCAACAAGGATCAAGTCTGACAGCTTTCCCCAACAACTCGCTCACCAGCACTGGCAAGATCCTCATCCATCTCCAAGTATGAGGCAAAACATGGGTTTATTTTTGCTGTTCAGAGCAGTAAGACTGTACTAGCTGTACAACAGCCCAATATTATCACAAAGCAAGGCAGCATGAAATATAACACAAGTACAGGGGCTGAAAGAAGGAAATCAATGGGTATTTAAACCACCATTTAGCTGATTTACCTATGGCATGAAGCACCATCGTTTAAAAATCTCTCATGGAGATGTCTCTTCTGCACATAAATGTCTGTACTGAGGAGATTATTTACTAAAAGGCTTCTAAATGCTGCCATTAAAAGCAACACATTAAAATCAATTAAAAGGTTTTATAAAAACACCCATCTTCTTTCTCATTTCCCATGCTCTTTCCAGCATCATTCCACCCTTTCATACTCCTGCTAAAGCCAATGAGGTGTTTTTACTCCAATTCAAATAGCACAGAAGGAACCATATTCTAGCTATTCCAACAAAACCTTGTTCTAGGCACCCCTCAGTTATTCCCAGATAGGGGTGGGTGGGTGGGGGTGTGTGTGCGTGCATGTGCACACTTTCATTTAACATCAGGGCTGTCCTGCATAAAGCAGGTTAACCTTGTGTAGGTGTTGGAGAGGAAGTAGACTGAGTCTCATCAAGTAGAATTTGTCAAGGATTTTTGATTGCCCCCAAAAGACGAGAGCAGCCTATTAATATTAATTTAGGAATGGAATGTATCCCATCTAGCTTAAGCCATAAAAAACGTGACTACTCAGGTCACTTCTCACTCTCCCACAAAAGACAGGGAAAGGCACACGCATTTATTAAAAATGTACCTAAACTCAGAGCTTAGAGTACATAAATTTAGAACAAAAAAAAAAACCAAAAAACCCACACTGGCAATTCATCAATGAAAATTATTCAGCTTTCAGCACTTTCCAGCTTACAGGAATAACTCATGTTCCTGATTGTGACAAGTCTCCTTCAGGTAGCTGAGCTTGCCTCAGTGAAAGAATACAACATTTGCACCAAGAAGAAAGGATGGTAAACTGATGGCTGCACAACTGCTGGCATCTTGAAATAGCCAAAAAGAATGGAGCTTCCCTTACGCTTATTCCTTCTCCACCTTTTTTTGCTTTGGCTAACCTTTGGAGAACTACAGTTTTCCTCTTCTCTTCCAGCATGAAGATGCATACTCTAAGCAGTAGTTCTATATCTACAACAACAAAATGATGTTTATAAGGAAAATTTCTCAAGCCTCTTCTATCCATCAGCACCATGAGGCTGAAGGTCAAAAGCATCATGGATTCAGGCCCTACAACAGTGGGAGAAAAAAAAAAAAGAAAAAATGAAAAGGGAAGAAAAAACCAAAAAAGGTGCAAGCACTGCATTATTTTTTTGCTTAGCACATGAAAAAGAAGCAGCCAGAGAAGTCTTGAAGGAGTAAAATTTAAAATTCCTTTTAAATCACAAACTAATTTAAGAGTTCCACTTGTAAATCTCAGAAAATCATCATGTGTTGAGAGTTTGTGTGGTGATTTGAAAGACATACAATTCTCCATTCACAGCCAAGCAGTTGGATTATCTGCTTTGGAAGAAAAATTCCACTCATTTACAGCCTTGGAGCACAACTGGGGCTTCCATGAGAAATAATAATTAGAGTGGGGAGAGTGAGACCTCAAGACAGTGCTTTTCTGCTAATTCAGTTGGATTTCACCCATTTGTTCTAGATGCAATATTTGCTCTCAGGGTGGTAGGCAAAGAAACATGTACCTCACACTCAGTTCATTTCTTCTTTGGTTATTAGGACATTGCCACTGTTTCACATTTGTGTTCAGGGATAAAAAAATAAAAACAACACAATACTTTTTGTCTGGTGGGTTGCTGCTTTTTTTTCAATCTTTCAAAGCAGCTACAAAATGCTGCTTCACTTCAAAACTCTGCTATGTTTCTGCTTCCCAACGCTCACAACTCTACGGAAAAGTCCTCAAGGGCCCCTGAGTTCGTGCGGCGTTTTGTGAGGATAACATCACTTTAGCACAAGAGATTTAAAACCTCGGAGTGAGTCCTAAGAGGCAGAGTCTCAGACGGAGCGGCAGAGCGCTGGGGCAGCGCAATTTGGCGGCGGCCGGGGGCTGCAGGCGCCTGGATGCACTCGCACAAAGGCATCCCCATTCTTCCAGGCTCGGGTTTTATCAATGAGCCCGGCGGATTCCAGGCGCTGTTCCCCGCGTTGCCTAGCGGAGGGACACTCATTGAGGCTTTTATCGCGGTGTCGGCGGCACAAAGGAGGGGAGCGGGGCCCGCAGCGCATCAAAGGAGGGGAGCCGCGCCCTGCGCGCTCCGCAGCCGCCGAGGGCGGCCCCGCTCCGCTCCGCTCCGCTCCCCGGCACGGCACGGCAGCGCTCGGGGAGGACACCCTGGTGCCATCGCTGCTCGGAGGGGTCTCTGGGGGGACAACCAGAGCCCCACGGCCCGGGGTCTCGCACCTGCCCGTGCGCAGGGAGGATGCCTGTGATAAATTACACTCCTGTGCCAAGGCAAGCAGGAAACAGCTCACTATAGTGACATTTAGACCTGATGCTTCTTATACAAATCCTTCTCTCTTTAATAACTTCAAAATTTCAGTTTTGACTGGAGAGCTGAAAAAATTGTCTATATTAGAGCTACAAAGGATGCTTTATATCATCTGTATCTCTCTTCCTTCCATCAGCAGAGAATTATTTCCTCCAAATGGGTTTGAGAGGGCTTTCTGTGATTTAGCTCGGATGATATCTTTTCTTTTGAAAGTTTAGTCTGCATACAAATAGATACCTCCATCGAATCCTGTTTTCTACTACCTAGCTTTTTAATCTATCCTATTAGTTCTAATTATGCCCTTTTTTTGAGATGTCCCAAATGCCTTCTGCTACAGCATAGAAAGATGTAAGACTTTCAGATTTTGTCCCTTAAAAATAAAAACAAGTAGCACATAAGGATAGTTAGTACATATTCTTTTACATCATTCAGTTTCCCTACCCAAAAATTTTTTAAAAACTTCTTTTTTTTTTTTTTTTTTTAAGATCACACTTTAAGACATCACAAAGCTAGGAGTTCACAGAAAAAGATGGTATCACAGAAACTTCTAGTGAAGGGAGCAAGGAGAAAAGTTAATTAAAAGCTAAGGAGCTTTGGGGGGCTAAATCAATCTTTGACATACTGGAGGGTACAATTCTCTTTCAATGCATTTTGGGGCTAATTTTTATCCTAAATCAGCCACCAAAATTCAACTCAAAATATAGAGAGGTAATATTTTATTTAGGAAGTTAATAAATCTTGTGTTAAGCTTATTACTATAGCCCATGATGAACAGGCAAGTTTTGTGTTGAAACTAGTTTTCATGAATACGTCACACCACCTCACACAGAAACCAAAACACCTGAGAATTATATTCTGATTTATATCTTCTTCAGACACCACATAAGATGGAAGTGTTGATTTTTCCAGGCTCTGTAAGGCCAAACACTAGAAGTTTCACTGCAAACACATGTTTTTCTAAAGTGCTCCATACTGGTCTTTATTTTCTATATGCTGAAGACAACCCTTTTCAAATATTTAAAATGAAAATTTCAGGTTCATTAACTGCAGTTAACATTAGCTCGCTGACTATTGTCTCTTTGTTCAAATAACAGTCTGCTGAAAATTTCTGTACCCTGAAATCTGAATCCCAATCTAGTTTATCTAGGCTTATGAATACACATATTAGTCTATCATGTCACAACCAGACCACTGCATTTGTAGATGGCTATTTCCCTCTGACAAGGGAGAAAATTGTGTTCCATCTCTCAAGCAGTAAAGATAACAATGCCTCAGAGATGTGGAGCTGAGGCATGGAACAGAGGCTTCCACAAGTTAAGGAGGATGTGGATGTGCTGCAAAGTAGGCAAAAAAATGCTCTTGCAGATACATCTAGAACTGAGGCTGGACAAAAACATTCTGCCCAGGTTTGTTTTACTGTTACCAGGTCACCTTTAAAATGTTAAAGCTCTAAAAATACTGTGTTTATAGTGCACTCAGAATTTCACCTCTGTTAACAGGGTAGAGTCTATTTAAAACTATGGAGCTCATTTTTATTGTGGCAAGCAATTGCAGTGGTAAGAAAACTGAAGAAAGGCAGTGAAGCTGTCAGCAGAATGGCTTTTCCTGGTTTTGGGGTTGAACCACTTGCGTTTATGTGGTCAGTTAAAGCAATGAATATTTCAGATGAAATCCTAGAATACCTACCCAGCTGAGCTCACAATTAATTTAAAAAGTCGTAACAGTCAAGGGATAATTGTATATAATCAGGCCATGCAAGCAAACAAGAAGGCAGCTTATTTACAGAGACTATTTTGTTGGCAAGAAAGAAAGCATTACCAAAATTAAACTAATAGAGAACTTGATGCCAATATTATACATAATTCAACAGCATCCCAATTACATTGCCCTTTTATGTTTTTGTGAGTTTGCAGTAAGAGATGGAAGAGACTCTTCAATATCTGTGCCATGGCCTTTCTAGCCTCTTACTCTCCTTGCCAGCCTGTATTTACAATACAAATTAGTAGCATCTATAAATATACTTCCTGTTTTTTCAGAAAATAATCCAAGTCTCCTGATGTAGGGCTAGTGCTGGCATCCAAAGGGGAAAACCAGGAGCAAACTTGGGAAATGCCTTGCTCAAAAGGCACAGACTGCATGTCAGAACATGGGTTAAAACAAAAGAACCTTTTTTCTTTGTTCATACCATTGTGTTGTAATTATCCCACTACAGCATTAATCTTTCCAGCTACAAATGGCTGATTTTATGTATACCTTTCTTATGTTAAAACCGCTCTTCCATGAGAGGGGATGCTGTGCCTCACCTGCTTTTCTCTGCAGCTGGAAGATCCATAGCCCTGAGCAGAGGAAGCCAAAACAGGAATGCAAAGCCCTGCAAGTGGCGACAAGTGAGACTGCGGCCACAAAGACATCATTTGCAATCCAATGGCTGCCACATCAAACAATTTCAATTGCAAAAATCAAACCTTAATGTAAGTTTGCATTTATTTTTAATTAGACATGTTGCTTTTCTAAACAGATTAAAGTGATGGGAACACAGACTCTGCTTTTCAGAGCCCCTTCAAGCCTGCACATTTAAGTAGAGCCAAATAACTCCATGAGAGCCCAGAAAAGTTGGGGGAGAGGACACAGGCTAGTAACTCCTCCCAGCGGGCACCAAAAACCACTGTGCTATTTCAGACTCAGAACCCTGAACTACTTTCCCCAAGAGACCTGAGTGTCTGACCCTTGCCTAAGAATATCTTCCTCTGTGGGAAGGGCAAGAAAAAGAGGCAGCCAGGCTGGAGAGAAGAAAGAAAGAGAAGCTGCAGGTGAAGGGGTGAAGGGATCAGCAACCACACAGGGAGCAGGGGAAAAGGGACAACTAAATAATGCTTCACAAAAGTCAAAGAATTAAAAGGGCAAAAATAAAATAAAATTGTTTCCCAGGGCAGATGGAGCTGGCACAATGCTGAAGGGCTCTGTGCAAAAGCCACCCCACAGGGAGCAGAGCAGGGCTATGGCTGGCACCAGTGACACAAGTGGCAGCAGCAGCTCCCACCATGCACCACAGTGGCTCCAAAGTGACGAGAACCCAGGGGTTTTAGTAGTGAGAACCCAGGGGGTATCAAACAACAGCGAGTTTCATCTCGCATTGCCAGCAGAGGTAAAGAAGCTGTTCTGCATCATTCTGTTGGGCTCCAAAAGTCTGCAGCTGGAGAGCAGTCTCAGCTTTCTGCCATCACAGCAGGCATCTCCTCCCAGCCTCCAGCAGCTTCCCTGTACAATCCCACTGGTGCCTGGGGGAATGTCACCTAAGAAAAGCCCCGAGAACCTGGCCCACCTTCTCCCACTCCCACAAAGGGGAGTCCTGGCACTGCAATGGATGCAGAGGGAGGAAAAGAAGTTTTCAGGAGTTCTGTAAGGATGCACAGTGACAGCTGAATAGGATGCCCTGCTCAACACCAGGGCCTGTGTAATCACACTGACATATTCAAGGCAGGCACTGCTCACACACGCAGGGCTGCCTGGAGCAAGAATGCCATTGTAGTATTTCATTGCATTAAAGGGGGAGAAAACCAAACAAACACATTGTATTAGGGAAAAAAAAATTAAAATACTGTCTCCAACAAAGTTTCATGGGGAAAATGGAGGCTATAGTTCAATAGTACTGGCAGCAGCATGGGTGTGGGCATACCCAGGTTCAGATCTTTGTCTGGATCACGATTGTCCTGGATGCAGAGCAGGATGGCAGGAACTGAAACCTGCTCTGTCTCACATTCCCTGCAAGCCCTCATTCTGGATGCCAAGAGGGGGCTCTGTCTGTCAAAGGCAAGGCAAGGTCAGAGGATGCTTTTTCTTCTCAGAATAGTACCTCCAGGGCTGTTTGTAAATTGAGCAGGTACTACCTCAAAAACAGCACCTGTCTCAAGGCCTTTCAGAGTCCTCTGCTGACCAGAAGGAATGCAAACTTGAGAAAGCATTTTCCACAGGCACCAGGAAAAGGAAGGAAGGGAGTGTACTGCTATATAACTGGTTCTTGTTATTCCATACAGGAAAGCTGATCCTGGAGGATACAAACTGAATAAACAAGACCTTAGCCTGCAAGCCTCGAGCAGCAATCCTGCACACTTCCAGTTTAAAACTCTTTGATAAGGGAAAGAAGCAATAGCTACAGAGCCATAGATGGGGGGGTTGGGCCCATTTTGGTTACTTCTCCTCTAGCTGCTCCAGCTTGACCCATTCTGAAAGATCATTTGCCATACACAGGATGAAACAGGACTATTTCTTCAGCCACAGCTTAATTATCAACAGTAGCACCTGATGCTCGTCAGGTACTGAAATTACAAATGAAAAGCAAGCCAATATTATACACCTATGGTCCTGCAGATGGTATATTCATGTCTCTGTGGTCCATGGGGCTAAATTAGTCTCCCCAAATTAGGATATATAGCATACACTGAGTGCATACAACTATTACCATTTCTGATAATCAAAGCTGCCAAACCTATTTTAGCCCATTTGACTCTGATCTGACATACCAAACAACACCAACACTTTGCCCACTATCTCCAGTAAAAGTAAGTTTCCTCAGACATACGTTATGTACTCAAATGTGTTCGTATCAAGGTGACATTCATTAAAAATAGAGAGACTGTGCTGAATCGTACCTCTCCTTTTGTACAAGGTTAAGAAAGAATATTGTGCATTTGATAATATACCTTTAAACTTGTTTCCCTTTATGGTGTTTGGTTTTGGTGTTCTTTTTCTTCCCCGAGAAGCAATATTAAAGGTAACAGAGACTTTAGTGCCTTCAAGGAAGAAAAAAAACCTTCTCAAACTTCTGGACAGATTTCCCAGCATTCTAATAATGTACTGAGGAAGTTAAGACTGCCTTTCCAATGAACAGGGCTTAAACCTACAGGAACACTTTTAAGAATATTTGCATTCACAACTGTTCAGGTTTCTGGACTAATGATATGGGAAACATCTATTTCTCTCCCATTACCTAGGCAAACAGGCATATATAGAGTACAGACTTATGGTGGATAGGTCAATACAGCACAGTAATGCTGTGTTGTTCTTTTTTTAAAGTACAAGGAAAAGCCAAAGATATATACATTAATTGCCTGCTGCAAATCTTCTAATAAAAACAAACACAAAACAATCCATGCACACCTCCTGAAGACTATACTTCTTACATTTCCCAGGCATCCACAATCTGCTGGTCACATGAAGATTACACACGCAGAGCTGGAAGGCACCACATCCCTGTCTATTTTGCAGCTGCTGTTCAGAAAAACTCCATGTCTCATCATGCTCAGGAAAGTGAAAACCAGTCTAAAAGCATATACCAAGTTACTCTGGCATTTTTTACAAGCAGGAAGAAGAAAACCTCTCCATCCCATTTCTGGGGGTAAAATCAAATAAAGGTGCCTAAGGAGCAGCTTTAACTAGTCTTCCAGGCAATTTGCAGGGACCTGTAGTCAACGCCAGCCCTTAAAAGACACGATTAATTGTCATAGCAACCAGGGCATGGAACCACACGCACTTGGGCTGGGATACAGGGACAGCAGTGTGCCCTCTTACCCACACACGCATCTCAAAAGGGTAACGGGCTCCTCAAGGGGCTTCATTGTTTGGGCACAGTTAATCCTCTATAATAGACCCTCTTAACCAGGCATGGGGGACTCTCCCCTTACTCCCCCTTCCTTTACAGCAAATACTGAAACCGTGGTGCTGCTGTGGCTGTGGAGAGAGGCTGCATGTAGGGGGAGAAGGAGGAAAGGAGATAATCGGGCAGGCAAAGAAAACAAAACTTGGGGTTATCATGTATTTTGGGATCCAGGTAGAAATTCATCTTAAGAATGAACATACCACATTTTCCTGCATTGATGATGTATTTTCTTTACTCATACCACAAGTCCTTCATATCAAACAGATTTCCCACATCTTTCAGGACAGCACCATCACTGAGTTTATAAAAACAGCCAATGTGGTTATACCACAGCACACCTGCAAGTTAGTTCTTTGGCAATCTCTGCCCACCAGAAATCAGAGCAGAGCTATGGTCATTGAGAAACACTGAAACAGCAAGAAGCAGGTCCTTCCTTCCATGATAATTTATTTCTTTGCCACAGAAGCATACTTGAACACAGACAGGCAAAATAAGATGGAGGTTTTTGTTGTGTTGCATTTCTCCACTCCCAACAACTGGGATTCAAACACTGGCAGAATTTACTAGAAGCTTCTTCCTTAGCTTCCTTCTCACTTATTTTGGTATCAAAACACAAATTGCTGTATAATGCCTTGTAGCAAGGTTGCTGGGTTTGGTGATATTTCTTTGTGTGGTTTTTCTTTGTTGTTTTTTGGGGGGGTTGGTTTTTTTTCTGAGGGTGGGAGGAGAGATGATGTTATTTTGTTTTCTTTAAAAATCAACAGAGCCTGTACTCCTACTAACAGACACCTTCCCAGTCTGGACACAATCATTCCATTTTCCTCCTTACCTGTGCTTGCCTGTGCTTTTGGTGCTCTAAATACAACAGCTTTGCCTGCTGCAGGACAGAAGAAGTTGTTGTGAAGTGATGCATGGGAACTGTGCAGCATCTCTCCACAACAGTACTGCAAGTGACAATATAACAGCTAGGAGGATACAGCATCAATTTGCAAAGCAGGACTAACAGAGAAATGCTTCCAGAAAATTATCTATGCCAGTGCAATCTCGTGACCATTCCCAAGGTGGCCAAATTGGTGAATATTTTGCTCCTAAGGAATTATTTTGAAAAGTGAAGCTATGGGATTGCAGATCAGAGACAGAGTTTTGGGAAAGCTTGTGCATGGCTGCTGGCTCCAAGAAGAAAGAGGTCAGGGAATGGCAATAAGCCTCCAAGACGACATCAGCCAAATAAAAACAGATATTCACACTGTACTATAGGAGAATGCTGTAATACATCACATACCATCACAGAAAGTGAGACCAACCAGTTCAGTGGCCACAGATTTTGGCCACCACTAATGTGGCTGTTTTTCTAAGCAGCCACAGAAAAGAAGCTACTGCACACCTTGGCAGAGAGGCAGAAGTGAGTCACAAAGCCCCCAGGAGCACTGCTGTACACCAGATATAATGATTTTAGACCTGCTGAATGTGCACCTCTTCTTTTACTTGCCGTGAAAAAAATAGTTTCATGGATAAGGCTCCCCTTCCATTTTCTAGCAACAGGGAAACACATAGCATGCTTACACTAAGCTTTTTCACAAATGCCTATCCTCACTGAACTCAGGCCTGCCTAAAAATAAATAAATTTAACCTGTAACAAAGAAGAATACTGTCAGTTTAGAGCTATATCACACCTCCACCATCACCTCCAACAGCAGGTACTTACAGGTCTAGCAGCACACGTTTTCCACCAGCTCCATTCAGACTTACACTACCCAGTGTCTGGCAACCTTCTTTTTCCTCTCTGCATATACTGACATGACTTCCCCCCTACCTGAGTGAGGAATTGGCTACAGCTGATTGTTTACCAGCTCTCAATACCCATCAGATCTCACCTGTGTTCATCACCACTCTTCTCAGGAACATCAGCACTGAGGTTTGTAACAATGGAGAAGGCAGGACAGCGTGGGCAGGAGGAAGCTGAGGACTTTGGCAATAAGCAGTTAGCTCAGACATGGTGCTACAATACAGATGAGCCAAATAAAAAACTTGAAACCATAGAAAGATACACCTTCCCTTCCTTCTTTCCAGTTTCTTTTACCTCCCATCCCTGTTTTGCTCACCTCCTCTGCCTTTGCTCTTCTCTCTTCCCTGCTCACAGCCTCCTTCCTTTCGTCATCACTCCAGGCACCAGTCTAATCAAAAGTTAGCTAAATTCCAACTAAACAACAACCTTTTTCAGCCAGGTCAATGATCTGTGATTTTAGTGAGCTGCCTGTGACAGAAACCAGATCTGGCTTAGCAAAAGCAGAAGGAGCAATTTGGCCAGGAGCAAGGAAGGGACAGAAGTGTGACCTCCTTTTGGCAGTTCATAATACTCTTTTAAGAACAAACTCATTCCTCAGCCTTACCTCATGTTTATCTCACCTAGCTCTGTGAAATGACTAAGAAGTTGAATCTTCACATGAGGTCACTCATGACCCTCTCTGAGCAACTTCTAGGCATCAAGGAAAAGAGTGATGAATTTGGAAATGGTTTCTTCCCTTCATCATTGCTCCTATTTTTTTTACAGTCTCCTGTTAAACCAAACCAATATGTGTTTATGTATGTGCATTATTCATACAGTGCACATATTCATATCGTAAGTATCTCAAATACTAGTCAAGATGCAAATCTCAGAAATTATTACAAGCTTATCTCTAGCACATCCTCAGCTCCTTCCCTTTTGTTAGCAGAGTTTCACACACAATGTGATGAGCTTAAGCTCTTCACCAAATGATTGTTCTCTGCTGCTATACATGCCTCCAGTGACATCAGAGTAACTTGTCTTTGGAGGCAGGAAAAAAGGTTAGCTCATTGCACACCTTGTAAGCTCTGTGATGGCAACATCTTTTGTGTCTGGCTTGTGGGATCATCTCCAGGGTCAGGAGATTTCCAGCTGCCCCAGACTCCACTTGTTCTCACCCATGTACCAGCCTCTTAGTCCATGTGTGTGTAGCCACATGATAAACTGCACTGGAGAGAAGATCCGTCTGGAAATACAAACCAGCAACAGCAGAAACTTTTCCCCATTTTTTCCCATCTGAATCAAACCACCAACCTGTTTTTCCATGTCACTGTGCAAACAGTTCCACCAGCACAACAAAGGGGGAAGAAGCTGGGGAAAGGGTCAAGAATAAGAACAGGAAGATAGGAGTGGAGCAAGGAGCTCTTCTACCACCTGCCAGAGTTTCATTCTGCAGTCCCAGACTCACCTGACACTGCTTGCAGTGCCAAGCCACTTCAGGTGCTCTTGGGAAACCTCCTCTTGTATTTTGAGGAGGTACCTCAGGAAAGTTAGATGCCTTTGAAAAGATGTCTGTCCCTCATCTCCCAATCCCTACATGTACTGCACACATTAATAATTTCATTTCTTGGCAAATTTTGCCCATAAAGTTTCGGAGAAGCACTATAGTTACTGCAAACCAGATGCTTCTGAGTACTATGTTCTATTTTATAGCACTGTGTAGCATTTTACAAGCATTAACTAATCAACAACTCTTCTAGGTAGTTAAGTTTAATTGTCCCCATTTTACAGGTGCTGAACCAGGCCCAGCGAGGCTGAGAGATTTGCCCAGGGCCAAAAAACCAATTGGTGTCCAATTCTGGACTGTAAATCAGGAGCTACTGTATGTAATTTCTCTCCAAGTCCTTTGGAACACAATATTTCCCCTCTGCTGCTGCTGCTGCAGTACAGCTTCTCCTGAAAACAAAAAAAGCAAAATCCCACCCCTCCCTGTTCTGCACTGCAATGGGTTGGTCAATTTGCATTTTGTCCACCAGCTGTCCTGTAACTTTTAGCTGAGCACAGTCAGGATGACACAAATCACTCCACTCTGGCTTTGGTCCCAAACACCACAGCTGGATCAGGCAGACAGTATCCATGGGGCAACTCACCATTTCTATAACTCTGCTGCCTACTTCCACATCATATGTATATATGACATTTTTTGGGTGATCTTTTTCCCCTCAGATTCCCTTTACCACCTGGCTGATCCTTTTGTGCATGCTGTATTTTGTTTATCAGGCTTGAGCTTTTAATCCACAGCAAATGCAGTGGTGCACAAGCAGCAGCTACGGCAGCAAAAGTTAAGTACAGGCCAAAAATCAGTGAGATAAGCGGTATAGTCAGTGAATACAGCTACTTTTACTGCAAAACAAGAAAAAAAGACTGTCTGGAGGAAAGTTTTGCAGAGTTTCACCTTACAGACCACTGGATGAAACATTATCTCTGTGTGTATGCAGCTGCTGGAGATTTCTCCACAAGAAAGTTTGGTGAGCTGCTTTGGATTGCATTTAAAGGCTGGTCTGAGACCAACCAGTCTCTGCAATTCTCTTCCTGAGAGTTACAGAACATTTCTGATCCATCCAAAGGAAGGAAGGGCATTATTCCCAAGCGGCACTGGTGATGTGATGGGAAGAGAAATGCTGGTGTTAGGACTGCCTGAGGACTTTTCTCTCCCTGCCATCTGTGCTGTCTACCAGTCTTGAACTGGCAGCAGGGGCAGAGGTGATCAAACCTTTGAAAGCAAATCTTTCTTCACCCGTACTTCTGGACCCCACTCCTCTCACTTCCCACCATGAGCTTTCACCAGCTCAAGCTCTGGAAGCAAGTGAACAAGCTTCACATCAGCCACCCATCTCAGCTGGTCTTTGCAACTGCTCCGCAGCCAAGCACTGCTGCCTCTGAAAGATAAATGCACGCATGGCTGCTGCTCAAAGAAAAACTTGCAAATACACTACATTTGGCAGGCAACTTAGTTTAAATTACATTTGTACCTTTGTTCCCTCTCTGCCACACAGAACAGCAGCCAAAATGCATCTCAAAGATTAGGTGTGGTCTCAGAGCCCTAATCTTGCAAACACCTAAGTTGCTGTTGGTCCCAATGACTAGAGTATGGTCATGACTCATTTGATGCTTGATGCATGGCATTTTGTTCAAGCAAGTGCCCATATACATGTAAAAAAATAATCATTAAAGGACAAAGAAATAAGACAAATTTAAAATTGCCAGAGTGTAATGCTTTGCAATAAATGGCAGCTAAATACTCTTGAGTGTAACAGCGTTTTGGATGTTAGTAAGAACATTCATAAATGAGCAAAGAAATTGGTATTGATTCTGTGGGCTCATGTCTCAATACATCTATAGGTTGTAATGTAGGGATAAATCTAATAAATTAATCTAGCTGAGTAATAATAAGTTCCATTAACACAGTAATGTATACCAAATCGACATGTATGAACAATTTCAGACATCAAATTTAACAGAAATTCTTCTATGAATTAGAATGTGCTAGAATTTATTTATTTATAATGGGAAGTTGATTTTAGGTAACTAAAAGATCTCACATGCTTACACACAGTCATGGATACAGAGTCCTTTTTTACAAGTGAATTATTAGGGAATTACTTGGTGGCTTAAATTCAAGTAACCTCTCTAGAGCAGGAACAACTCTGAATCCCAGAGATTTTTCTTGGTTAATACAAATCCAATGTAATTCTTCCATTTCTGGCAGCCCTTCAACCACCATCTCATGGCACTGCATCTTACCTTGACCACTCTGCCTCACTCCTTGAGTGCATTTCTGCTACTGGACAGCTGTTCTGTTGTCACTTTTATACTTAAATGAGAGAAAACCTGGAATTTTCCTTTTCAATGCCAGTAAGAGGTGCCTTCATACATGTATGAGAACCATCACATCACCTTGCCTCTGTGCTTCTAGATTAAATCCTCCAAATGTCCTGGAATCTACTGAATGAAGACATGATTCCCTCACCACAAACCGCACTCAAATAGAAACCCCTGAAGTATACTGTCAAAAAAAAATGCTGGTGAGCACTAAATCAAAGCAAAGCAGCTTTGGCAGAAGAATGTGAACAATGGAACGAGGTCTCCAGGGCTGCCCACAGGTGTTGTCTGCTCTGGGACAAGCCAGACAGCACTTCCACAAATGGAGAAAGTCCTTTTTCTACAAAGCATCCCGCTCAGCACATCAGGCACCTGGCAGCAGAGGTCAGGCATCCAAAATCTGACTGGAAGTTACCTGTGCATGTCTGGTAGGTTATGCAGGAAAAGGAGGCACTTCAGTAGATCATTACGTATATTTGGGTGATGGCTTTTCCCCCGCTATATTAGATGAAGCTCGGAAACTTTTTCTGCCTGAGGGTACTTAATGCTCATACCCAGCCTGATGAAAATTATAGCTACAACATTAAAGTTTTATTTCCTTCAAGTATCAAATCCCACACCCATTAAAATATTTTCCAGCTGCCTGCTCAACTCTTCCCAGTCTACTTGCTATTTGCTGTCCTTTCTCACTTTCAGTCTACCCAGGACAATCCCTACAGACCTCAATATACTGGCAGAAGGAAGTTAAAAAAAAAACATAATCAAAAGCATTTAATGTCTGTAGCAGCAGCAGCAGCAAAGAAAGAAAATGAAAGGAGCAACAGGAAAGAAACCCTGAGTTTCATTACAACACTCAACTTCTAGTAAGAGACTTCAAGAAGGCAAATGGCCCAAATCAGGCTGCAGAAGCCACTGAAAATACAGAGCTGTTTAAACTCCATAAAATACCAGGGCCTAAAATAATCACAAGGTAATTAATTTAATTTTAGTAAGTATTTTCTAACATTTGTCTCATGATCATAGGGAAAAAAACCCCAAAAGATCCATGCAGAACAATATTGCACCCTGGGAAAGCCACAGCGGCACCTGGGTAGACAAAGACTGAAACCTTGGTAAAAAACAGAAAGCACTGGACAAGGTGCAACTTATGCCTTACCCCTCCTTGGAGCATTTGGCCCTTACCTTTCAGTGACTCACTTCAGGCCTTCTCATGAAGAGTTAGACATCTACTTCCTCTCTTCAAAAAAAGGAGACAGAGCTCCCCCTGCTTCTGCCTTGCAGCCACCACTCTCATTCAGCCCATCCCAGCTCCCTCAAATTCCCCCTTCCCCTGAAAAGGTCTGAGGTAGCCACGCCAAGGCTACATTAAGGATCAGCATTTTAGTTATTAATGGTTGGAGAGATCCAGCAGTGGAGCTCTGGAGCTCTCCTTGGCTTCAAAGAGATTGTTTAAGAGGGATCAGAGCAGGAACAAATTCTGGTATCTCCCTCCCACAAAGTCAATGGCTTTTTCTCTATTTCACTAAAGAGGGGGAAACATTTACACCCCTCTTAACTCATATTCCATTTCCACCAAATGGAAAGCACAAAAAGTCAATTCCCATCAAAAAACACTTGCCAGATGAGAAAAGTAACAAGAATGAATGTGGCACAGAAGACAGCACCCTTTTAAAATCAGTGCAGTCCAATTACATACAGTGAAGCTTCTGGACACACACACAACAGCTTCTTTGACAAATGAACACCAAAGAGGACTAAGTAAACTAATAGCCATCACTACAAATGTTTCAAATTTTGTTTTCATTCCATTATCAGCTAATACAGTCTTACAGGTTGAAATTAACACTAAGGTTATGGTCTTGCTACTGGACATAAATTACTTAATTTATCTGCATTAGAGATGCAGCAATCTGTTTCATGCATAGTGTGCTTTTGTAAATGAACACCTTGAAGCCTGAAATGCCTTGGAAGATGAGCTGGATGGAGAAAAAAAAAAGCATCTTCTGGTTCTAAACTTCGAATTTTCAAAATTTCTCATGTTTTGAATTAGGACAAAACCATGACCTTCTGAGGTTCTTCATCCCGAGGGAACCTCACAGTACATGTGTTCAGAGCAGCTTTCAGGGATGCAGCAAAGCAGAGTTCTAAACATGGTCTCCCACATAAGTACTCCCATCAGATTACCATGGAGTCTTACTTGCTCTCCATCCAAAACAATCTAGTCTGGACATAAGAAACCTTAGTGAACATGCAGTCTTGAGAAAGCCCAATCCTTCTTGACAAGGTTTTGACTCGCCTGCATTTTTGGCAGGAAAAAAAAAAAAAAAGTTATAGGAAAAAAGAAGATTCACTATCCAGCTCCTAAGTTCCTACAGGTTGCCACAGGTCAGACCTGTCTGAAGGTGGAGTGTGACCTCTCACATTTCATGGGGAACAGTCAGTGCAAGGAACCAACAGATCACCACACCAGGAGGAATCTGAAATTGAGGACTGAAGTTACTGTATCGGCTACAAACAGAACACTGGCTTAATAAGCATCCCTATTTTTTACTCCATGGCATCATTTGTGAACAGACCTTTCTGGTGAGATCATGGGTCACCCACCTCCTCCAGGAAATTATTTGGTTAGTCCCGTGCGCCATGGCACATCCCAAAAAGCCGGCACACTCCTTGCAGATGTACGGCACAGAGTTGCATGAGCTCACTGAGCATAGCCAGGCTGCGGGGACACTCTCCTGCACTGAGGAAAAGGTGACACAGGGGACTCAAACCTGCTACCTCAATGCTTTGGTGTCTCTGGGAA
Organism: Acanthiza pusilla; assembly: GCA_036630365.1. NCBI lineage: Eukaryota > Metazoa > Chordata > Aves > Passeriformes > Acanthizidae > Acanthiza > Acanthiza pusilla. The sequence continues at coordinate 30,871,402 of JAXCHO010000023.1, forward strand.
AAATGGCTGAGTGAATATGTATTGAAGAAGTGTTTTCTTAAATCGCAAGAGAAACCAAGTCAGAGAAAGCTGAAGGACGAGCTTCAAAACTTTAAGCGTTTTCAGTAAAAATCTCAGCAAGATGGATGGCAGACATAAATAAGCACAGACAGGTAGAGTAGGCAGTTCACAACATGAATCTCAGAACCACCAATACTTACACACTTTACAGTCATAGCAATTTATGAGTCCCCATGCAGCTGTTCGTGTAACAGGTGATTTCAGCTGAGTTTGAGCTCAGCTCACAAGCCTCTGAGCATGAGATTTCTGTTATTGTTGAGCTTGGGGGCTGATTTCTGTAGTTTTTTAAGTCAAGCTTCTTCAGCAACTTCTTTTTTCTAAGCTTTCCTGGTAATTAGCCCTAATCAGTATTCAAGTGCTAATCTGTAAGGCTATCTGCTGACTTAAAGGAAGGGAACACCTCACTAATAGCCCCAGTGTTTCCCTCTGCCTGCAGAAACAACCCCGATAAGGACAGAGACTCCAGCCATCTCCAAAGAGACAGAGCCACAAAGAACCCTTCTGATCGCTGCTGGCATCTGGCCTTCCCCTCATTAGCACATTAAAGCTGCTCTGTCCATCCCATAAGAGCCACTCTGTCCATTCCTCCCGCTTTCTCTATGGAGCCATTTATGGTGCTGCTCCTTTGAAACCCCCCTAGTTCAAGAGGCAGTAACCCCTTCCCAAAGCCCACAGCACAGCCAGTGTCAAAAATTCCCACTTACAGACAGAAACCCTGTAAGTACCGGCATTCTGAGTGTCCTAGGTAGACAGAAGACACCCACATACTTTGCCTTGCCCAATTGCCCCTCCTAGGGAAAGTCTTTTCCCAGGCAGTATGGGGGCTGTCGGGTTTGGATTACAGTGCACTTACCATATCAAATCACTTCAAACAATTCCTGCTTCAGAACAGGACCAGCAAGGCTTATATCTCCTGAAGTGGAAATTCTCAGGAGCAAAAACAAGGCAAGAGGGACAAAGCTTTCCAATCCTGGCTTCTAAACCTGTTAGGAAATGACACTCAGACACTTTGAAACCAAACTTGGACAGATTTCCAGTGCATGCTGCATCAACAACATGGAAATTTCATGTATTTTAGCTGATCTACACTCTTAAATCAAAGCATTGTAAGTGTACCATGGCATGCCAGTAAGTAAGCGTTCACTGAAATAAGTTGTTTGGAGAAGAAGGACAAGAGCATCTTTTTCTCCCATTTTATAGCTATTTCCCTTATGCACCCAAATTATTGGGAATACAGTGAATTTGCATAAGTTACTTGCTTACAAAATGGCGATTACAAGTAAACTAATGAGAAAAGGAAAGAGGGGACAATTTTTCATCATTTCTATATCCTCCACCAGGATGCTTTCCTACAGGCAGATATGACCTTCCCACTTCCTCGACCAAAAAGAATAATACTAACAGGCACAAGAAAGCCAACCCAGTTGCTTTATCTATGCTCTGATCTCATTTTCTTTGACTTACTTCAGAATGGTATAAATATTTTTTACCTAAAAGGAGAACTATGGCTATCTGAATTGAGCTCAGGCTCATTTTTCTACAGTCACTGTTATTCTGGGTGGACTTTGAGGAGCTATTTTTACTTTTCAAGAATAAAAATCCCAAAGGAAGCAAATTCTTTTGTTTTGAAGAAGAAAGTGAAGCAACTGAAGGTCATGAATACTCACTCTTTTTTTGGATTCAAAAATGATGTGTTTGATCCTTGACTTGCTTTTCATTAAGGAAAAATGCCATAAATTATTTGGTTTGTTTGCCTCTCTGATCAGTCAACTGAAAGACGTTTTTGCTTTGGGGCAATGAAACACATTGTCTCAATTTTATTATTATTCAGCTCCAAGTTCTTTTTAGTACATAAAATCCCTATGTCTGATTTATTATGCAGGTGCACGTTATTAGAAAAAAAAACACATTGGGTTATAGCTTTTGATACTTGCAGTGCCATTTAAACAGCTCTCATCTCTGAAGAGTTAGTAGCTTTGACACATGGTTCAAGTTCAAAGTTAGTCAGCTAGTGGGCCAAACTCTTCCTCAACTCCAGTATCAGACATTAATTAGGCCTGTAAGATACTAAAATATCAAAAGTTTTACTCAGACTGCACCCAAACAGACAAGCTTTCTTTCAAAAAAAAATCTAAATTGCTTTTCTTCAGATAATTTTGTTCAATAAATCACTGCCTAGTTTAATGAATTATACTTATTAGAAACACTTATTTCTTCCTTTTCTTAAGAAAGGAATTAGACCACGCATTGGCTTTATGTACAAGACTGAAATTTATTTCATAAAGTAAATAAGTGAGCAAAGAACCAGAGAAACACACTGCTCCACAGACAGCTTTTGCAACTCACTAGTGCAGAGAATATAACTACAAAGCTATTTAATAGATGAGATGGGACTGAATGGCTGAAATAACTCTTATTCCGTTTTCTGATTCAAGTTGGGTATGTCTCTAATATTCTGATATGATTTTTAAGAAACTTCTGAGAAATACGAAGTGCTGTTCAGCAGCTGCCAGCAAGAAAAAGCCCATGAAGACAACCTTGAAACAGCAAGATAAGGCACAGCTAGATTTTATTGCTAATATTCCTTAAGGAAGTACTAAGAGTGAAAAAGTGGGTAAACCCAGGAAAATGCATGTGCCATCCAGCTTTCAAAAAAAGTCCTTGTCAAGGAAAGCAACACAAAAGCACTGAATTAGACATTTCTCTGGAGACCTGAGTTCATTGACACAGCTACGGAATTTTTTGTTTCCAGGAATAATCTCATTTACTTAGCTAAAATAACTTTGTCATAGGATCTAAAGATATTAACTCATTTTGCTTGCAGAAACTTCATTTTCCCTCCCTGTTCTGCTGCCCAGAACTACATAGATAATGTCCATGTATAAGCAGGTATCTCACTTGTTGGCTCTCATTTGGAGACAATTTGCAAGAATCCCCCAAAGAGATTACTTGGCAACCTGCTCCCCCTGTGTTTCAGCAATGTTTATTGTCTGTCCAGTTCCTCTAAAGAGGTGATAACCAGACTTCTCAACGTGAGATCAACCTGTAAATTAGTTCAAAAAGTTTCAGAGGCCCCAAGCAGCATCTGCCAGGTGATTCTCTGCCCTTCAGATCACCCAGAGAGTGCAGGAAAGGCAGACAAGCCCCCTCTTGTGCTGGAGACAGCCCGATGTAGAGAGTTGAGACCCACCAAGAGGTACCTCTGAAATATGTGGGTGCCGGGGGGAGGCACAGAGAGCCACATGATTTATTTTCTTTATTTTCTTGCTTTCTACTATATGTGGGAGGCAATGAGGAGCAGGTGAGTCACAGCCTATTAAGTGGCCCACCACAAGCAGACAGAGTTGGTGGAGTCCACTTTTGACTTCACAGAAGTTTGGGGAAGCAAGAAATCAAGCAATCAAGCAGCCACCATTATTCTTGCTCTCCTCTGCAACGTAGCAGGGCAGGGTCAGTCAGGGACACCTGCTCAGCAAATGTCACAAGGAAGGTACCAAGCAGGACCCTGCAGATGGGATTTATGGGCCATGGGTGTAAGTCACAGGTCCAGGAACATATCTGCAGTATGTAATCACCACATTTCCCCTCCATGGAACGGCGATTCAAAGCCATCCTCTCCCAACTCAGAACCATAGAATCATTAAGGTTGGAATAGACTTCCAAGATCCTTGAGTCCAACCACTAACCCAGCACTGCCAGGTCCACCATTAAACCATGTCCCTAAGAACCATAACTACTTCAAGGATAACAGGAAGTTTGATCCTGTTGCAGCAGATCTTCTTCACCATGACTGTCAGCCCAAAATTTATATACAAACTATTCCAGTAAATTCCATAATTTCCTCAAGCATCTCCACTTCTTCATAATTCTAACCCTTCACTGTTGTGTTTTAATTTGCTTTCCTGCTACGGACAGCTTTTTTCAGAGTGCATTGTTTGCTGTGATCACTGAAATAGATTTTTACAGGCAATCAGCTCTGCTTTCAGTGTGTTCTCTCTCAAATACCCTGCAGGGGTTGTTCCAGTGTTTCTGTATTACCTCGGGATCTATTGAGTGAACAGAGGGGAAAGGTTGGAAGGTGAAGTTAAAATAAGCTTCCATAGCTTGTAAAACAATTTAAATTTTTTAATTGCTTTAATTCTTTAATTTTAATTCCTGAATTGCCCTGGAAGGCAATTTAGAAATCTGTGCCTGGGTGACTGAACTGCTACAAAGAAAGTGAGAAAGAAACACTATTCAGTTTCTGCCAGTGTCTATTTCCATTCTCCTACTGTCTTGTTTCTTCCTTGGCCACGCCAGCCTGTCCCCTCCCTGGGCACAGACTTCTTAGCAAGGCCTCTTGTGACAGCGTAAGGGTTTTAAGTTAAAAGATTCAATATAAGGAAGAAATATTTACTGATGAGGTTGGTGACACTCTGGAAGAGGTTGCCCAGAGATGTAGATGCCTCATCTGTGGAAACCTTCAAGGTCAGGTTGGATGTGACTCTGAGCAACCTGACCTAGTTGAAGATGTTCCCGCTGATGGCAGCAGGGGTTGCATTAGGTCACTTTTAAAGGTCCCTTCCAACCCAAACCATTGTATGATTCCACCAGCTACAAGCAGGTATCTGGCAGCCCCAGTTGTTGTCAACCTTTTTATTTTGATGCCTGCCTGAAGATCTCCTACTTCGTCTAGCAGGAAACAGAAGCACAATCAGTCAGACAGGAGCCTTTCACTAGTGAGCCTCAAGCAAATAGTGCACACAAAGTATAGACAGCACAGAGAAAGTGTTAACCTTTTCCAGCAGAAAAACAATTGGAAAAGCCAATGTTTGGTTTGTTCTGGTGTCCTACTTCTTTAGCGATATGGCATACTTTTTTTTCCTTTCTCTCATGTATTTGCATGCTATAGTTTCCACAGAATATGAAAATATAAACATTGTGTCAGGATTCATTTCACTGTATCAACAGAAATGCTGATGAAAGCTGTGGCGTTACACGGACTGAGACATTAGCTCCCATGTAAAGTTGAAGAAAACTTGAGGAAATCTAACTTGTGCAAAATTTCCATTGATACACAGTGTGGGATTGGGTAAGAATTAAAACATCTCAGTAACAAGTTTTCTCCTTCTCCATAAGTCATATAAATTCAGAAAAATTTTACTCTTCTTTCATGTGTGAGGAGGAGATAAGAACACAATCATGAAAAAGTGGCTGACTCCTGTTCTTTGGGGTGCTCCTCTGGGCAATGGGAGATCTCATTTCTAGATTCAAGTTTGTGAATCAGAACAGATTTGAACCTTGGTCACTAGAGCAAATTTCTACTCTTTTCCACTTTTTGTTAGTGTTTTTTAGGGAAAAAAACACTAACAAAAACAACAAAACAAAACAAAAATGCACCACACCCTAGGTAATCTCACTTCAATCATACAATCATATAAAAAGAACAACAAATATTAATTTGACTCTTTATATATGGCTCAGTCATATCCATACATAAGCATAGTAACTGTTTAAACTATATGATTTAATCCAACACCTCCTAGCCATGAAGACTGTGGTCAGTTTGATGACTCCCCAGAGGTCATTATTACCAGCCTTCCACGGGAGATCCTATTGTTTTTGCATCTGATCTCTTCACCACATCTTCCTATTTCTCTTGCTGCCCCTGGGGAAACATCCTTTCTCCAGCGTCTTATTTCAGGATTGACATACACCTCAGGATGACCAAGCAGAAGGAGAGCGGGATCTTGCAAGCACAGAATGCCTAAGATGACACGGGACTGTCGGGTTCAGGAATCGAGTCAATCTGACTATGCTGAGAGTTGCAAAATGCATGTGAAGAAGAAAATGTGTAATTGAGTTGAAGCAGCTCTTACTCGTTTCAACTTCTTTTCAACCCTTGTCATGCTCAAATAACAAAAGATAAATATTTCCTCTGCTAGTAAAGCTTTGGGGAATCCTCCTAGAATGGTAACAGTTAATTAACTGCGTGTAATAGGGATGTTCTGAGAGCAAATAGCTTCACGTATCTTTAACAATGTAACACTTGTAGCAATTGTAATTTTCCAATATTTAAAAGCTTCTAAGGGTCAACGACCTTCATCTTCAAACCTAAATACCCATTTAGAAGAGCTGCGTTCGGTGGCTCGTCCATGTTACACGTATCTGAAACTAAAGCCGGGACAATGAGGCCAGCGCTGGTACGCACCATCCCATTGCTGCAACTGCTCTGTTTAGCACGTAAGAGTCATTAGGCAGAAGTGATGGCTCCAGCTGGCTTTTCAGACAGGAGCTCTTTCTGGAGAAGAGCAACCGGTTAGGCACTGGATGGACTCTTTTGTAGTAAAACCTTCTGCCTTTATGAAAAGCAGCGCAAAATAGACAACCGGCAGAGAGGGGAGCGTAAAGGATTAACTAAGATGGTTCCAGCGTTTTCTTGCGCCTCCGGTGAAACAATTTACTCCGAGTACCCTGCAGTTTTCCCATCTTTGCTCTGACCGCTCTGAGCCACACGCAGGGGCGAACCCAGCGGCTCGCCTATCGCCAGCAGCCCCAGCGTGCTGCTCCCCGGGCAGGCGAGCCGCTCGGAATCGGGCAAAGATCCCACAGGACGCTCCCCGGCACCCCGGAGCATCAGGCCGCGCCCGGCCGCTGCTGGCGGACCCCGGCCGGGAGCCCCAGGGGCCGCCCCTTCCCCGCCGCCCTCTCGCCCGCCGCCCGCGCTCCAACTTCCCCGGCGGCGCCTCCGCCACCGGCCGGGCTGCGGCAGCGGCAGCGGCAGCGGGGATGTGGGCTCCCTCCGCCCGCCGCCCCGAGCCTGCCCGTGACGGGCCGGGCAAGCCGGAGCCGGCGGGAGGCTCGGGGGCTCCGCTGCGGAGGCTGTGCCTGTGGACACGGCAGGTGCGATCGGCACCGGCGGGCAGGGCGCGGGCTGTGCCTCACGCCGCCGCCTCGGAGGTAACAATGGGCAGGGGGAGGCTCCGCGCCGTCGCTCCCCGCCCGCCCGGGGCTTCGTGAGGAAAGGCGCTGCCCAGCCCAGATGAGCCGAGCCGAGGCGAGCCGAGCGAGCCGCCCCGCCGGCGCCTTCGTGCCCCGCCGCTCCACCCCGCCGAGGGGGCCGGGCCGGGTCGGGGCCCCTCCGACGGCCGCCCCCGGGACCTGAGCGCCCCAGGGCGAGCGGCACCGTGCCGTGCCGCCAGAGCCCCGCTCCATCCCCTGGCCTCACCTGTTCAGCACTTTCCTGATCCTCTGGCGCACGCTGGAGGAGGGCGCGGAGATGCCGCTCCTGCCGCCGCCACTGCCGCCCTCCGCCGGCAGGTTCTCGATGGTGGCCACGACATGGCTGGGCTGCGGCGGGTGGTGCGGCGGCGGCGGCGGCTGCGGCGGCGGGGGGTGGCGGTGGTGGCGGTGGCGCTCCGGGGAGAGCATCGCGGCTGGGCTGCGCCTCAGCGGAGAGCGGGGCGCATCCCGGCGGGAGGGCGGCGGGCGCTGCTGCCGCCGGCGCTGGCTCCCTCGGCTTCCGGGCAGCGCCAGACCCTCGCCCGCTCCTCCCTCACTGGGCTGCCATGCAGCGAGGGGCGGGATGCTGCCGCCGCCGCCAGCGAGTGCCGCTCACGGCCGACGAAGTGGCAGCAGTTTGGCGACCCTCCTCCTCCTCCCACACCCCCCGCGCCCAGCCGGTGCCTCCCCCCGGCGGAGCCGCCGCCGCTGCGCCGCCTCGATCCCCTTTGTTCCCGCTCGCCGCCGCCCCGCGCTCCCCTGGCGCACGGCTGCTGCGGCGGCACGGCCCGGCCCGGCGCGGCGCGGAGCGGAGCGGAGCCCCTCGGAGCCCCTCGGAGCCCCTCGGAGCCCGGCGTGGCGGCGGCGGAGCCCTGCGCGCCGCGGTGCCGCCGGCCGAGAGCGGCCGGGGCCGCCAGGGGGAGCCCGCGGCGGCGGCAGCGCCCCCGCTCCCCCCGCGCCCGCGGGGCCACCGCGCCGGGACCCCGGGACAGCCGGGCGGGCTGCCCTCGGGCCCGCGGGGTGCCGCCGCCCCGGAGCTGTGCTGCGCCCCGCTGAGCTCCGCGCTGGGCGCCAGGGGGGAGCCGCGCCGGCGGAGCCCCCAACTTCGCCCCGTTAAACGCTCATCGCTTTTCTTTGAAGTGTTTGGTTGTCTTTTTGGGGTGGTTTCTTTGGGGTGTTTGGTTGTCTTTTTCTGTTGGGGATGCTCACAGATGGGCGGCACGGCGCTTCCGCCGCTGGCCAGTGCTGTGTGATCGCCCGGGAGTCGCCGTACACTTGTCCTCTGAAACACGGCACGGCCGGTGTCGTCTTCAGCGAACTGGGAAAAGCGTAAAGAATCGCCTCTGAACAACACCCTGGCTCTTACACTGCCAGAGGCACGTAAGGGACTGAGGGAGACATGGCAGTCGCTGTAAAGTTCAGAGCTCCATACATTTTTCATAGAGAGTGCACTTGAAGTTCATGCCTGGGCGAGGCTTGTGATAGGCTTGTTTGTCTCTCTCAAACACGGGGAGACTCCCTGAAAAGAAATGGAATGAACGTGGGTTTAATATTTCTTACTTTAAAGATAAAGACATTTCACTTCAAAAGTTGAATTAGGCTCAGAAGAGGTGTCTTTTAAATCGATCTGAAACATATTACATGATAATTTTGCTGAGTCCTGTAATTTACATACATTTGAAATTTCACCTTCTTCGTTCTATTTTCCTCCTCTGGTTATTTTTGTCAAGGATTCTTCCCCTATATTTCTGTTTGTGTGAACCTTACACAAAGCTGTGAAGATGAGAAGAACATTCATAATAAGCAGGGAAATGTGGTTGCAAAGCCATGGAACATCCCCCAGGGAAATCAGATAGATGTGATACTCGAAATTACATTTGCCTTCCCCCCCCCCCCCCCCCCAATTTTTAGAATTCAGGTCGGTAATGCCTGTTTATAGGAACTCTTCCTTTTGTTAATATCAATGTTTAATATGTCGGTTTATTCTGAGTGTCTCAGCAGCCTCCGTCTAACAGGTCTTCCGATGAGATCCGGTGGAGCATGTTGCTTTACCAGAGGAATGCTTTTGAAGATGGGGCTCGCTCACTCGAAATCCTGTAAAGTTCATTCTCTGTTCTGGGCAAAAAGCCAGCTGTTTTCAGCGCGAGCCGAACCTCAGTTGAATCGGATTATGCTACTAAGAGATCCTCCTCTCTCCTATTCCCCCCATGGCAACCACATGTTTCCGTAAGTGGAGAGAGGATGAGGCTCATTCTCCCTGGCAGCTCTTGGAAGTGGAAGGGACAGAGGCTGTGGGGCTGCAGCCCGGTGCAGCCGTCCCTGGACCCGCCTGGGTCCGGCTGTACCGCCCCACAACTCGGACACTCATCTGTGTCCTGCGTGCCTCTAGCACCTCTCTGTTAACATGTCCGTGCCTTTTGTTAAACAGGCTGTTTCTTCAAACCGCGGCCGGATGAGTGTTCTGGAAGCACTCACTGTGACAGTGGCAGAGGGTTTAGGTCAGGGATGTGTTTGCATCTGGGTGCTCAGTGGCTGTTTCAGACTAATCCGACAGCTGAGCGGATCAGAACAACAGTGTTTGTGTAACTTTATTCCTGCTGATTAAACCAAATGAATGCATACCTGAAGTCCAATTTGGGATCTGCTGATAAACGCGGGGGTGGCTGTAGGGAGTTCCTGTCCTCAGAGCAGACCCCTTATTCGGCAGCCGCCTTTTTGGCGATGCAGAGAAAAACTGTAGGTCTGTGCAGACAGCCCTTCTGCCATCGTGACAAATGGATTTCCTGCACATGAATGTCCATCATAAATACGATGCCAAACTTTTTTTGCGTCCAATGAAATTGTTTCCAATTACTTTTCACTTTGTCTCACTACCACACCACACACGTAGCATTACACCATCCCATGGCTTCATGCTTTTAATATTACAGCTTAGCTGTGCAGGGGTTTTTCCATGATTAGACAAAATTACCAGGAGGACCAATTATACGGGATGTTTAATAATATCAGCAGTGGACTGCTTCATACAATCAGTAGGGACTGATTGAGAGCAGCATTATTTAACATTTTAATAATTTTTCAAGGTGCTGGTTCTGTGGCTCAGTATCCCTCATAGTCCTAGCACTCTTGGCCTGATTTCAAACAAAGTGCTAAGCATGCTCAGCTCCCTTGTAACTGTTACTTCCTGTGCTGACATTCAACTATGGCACGTCTGGCATTTTCATTAGTGTGACACTCAACTGGAGTAATTTTACCAGAAAATAAGCATGGAATCTGCATACTTGAGAAAATGTATTTTTTGTTAAGCATTTCACCTCCCAGGTGAACATGCTAGAGGTAAGTCAGATGACTCCTTTCTGTGGTTTACTCTGAAGAAGCAATTTACCTTCTAGCATTAGATTTGGTTTTAAGTGTAGGTTTTCCAATATTGCCACTTGAGTTTAAACCCAGATTCTCAAAGGCACTGAACTGTCTCAGCCTTTTTTCTCCCCAACAGTCTCCATGAATAAAAGGAAAAAAACTCTCCGTGGCCACTAGAGTTCACAGGGGACTGAGTCCTTTTTACTTTTGAGTTTCTCTCAATAAACATGCACAAAACTGTTGTAACAGCAACCTCAGTGACTGCCTAACAGACTGCCCAGGGGCCTGGCCTAAGCCTAAATCCTCATGCCTGAAGCACAATCCTTAAGCTAGATGGGGAAGTCCTCTCCTGGTGCTCCAATCTTGCAGCTGTGCTCTGATCACACTTGAGACCTGGAAGGACTTGTGGCAGGACCGGAGGCTAACAAGTAACCAGAGGGACAACACAGTATCACTAAAACTTATGAGTATGGCAGCAGTACTAGCAAATAAGAAACTTTAAAGAAGGCATGCATCTACATCTCCAGGTAGGTTGATCAGTCCCCTCACTGATGTGTGGACTTGGGCTCTCACCTCTGCTTACCCAAACTTTAGAGAATTTTAACTCAGTCTTTCCTTTTCCAGCCAAGTCTCCTGGAATTGCCAAAATTGCTTTTTTGTGGTTCTGTTGGCATCCCTTGGTTGCCAGCTCCAAGAACTCCAAATTTCAATGGTTGCAGTTGTGGAAAACAGCTCTAGGTGTTGTACTCTCAAGGCTGTTTGTCTTGTCATCAGGATTCAGCCAGACAACCAGACACTTCCATCACATTTTTTCAAGGATGGGAAAACTGAAGTACTGAAGCAGCTCCAGCCAAGACAGTACATGCCCTGTCATTTCTCAATCAACCACCAAGGACGCCAAGAGGAAGAATCATGATCTCTTTTTCATCCCTCTGAATGACTATTATATATTTGCTGTTTGATTTTTACCAAATATTTTATGTTGATGTTTGAATTTTAATATTTGATATGACATTTATCTTAAACCTTTTATTTTATAAAAACATTGCTTGATTATGACTAAGAAATCAAATATTACTCTTTTTTATTTTATCCCTGGAATGAAATAGTTTCAGCTGGAGGGAATGAGACCTTTCATTAACACACTCTACTGCAACACCAGATGGATCAACATTAGCTCAGATCTGCAATTCTTCCCACTTGTTCCTGCATGGTGCTCCAGAGAGGGGTTATTCATATTTCTGGTGAGTTTGGGTTGAGCACCATCCTAGAGCTGTAGTGCTTCTGTCTGGTTTATTTGAAAGAAACCCAGGTATCTTTACAGGCAGAGCTGCATTGGGAAATGGCAACAGCCTTTGTTATGGTGCTTTTGGGGGACAAGCAACAGCCATGGAGGCAAAGTGTTGGTTTGCACAAAAGCCCTTTACTGAAAATCCTTCCAAGCCTCTTCTTGGACAGAGTCCATTCACCTCCCAACACATGTGAGAAAGATTTGCAGAAATGACAAGTTTCCAACATGGGAGGCAGACTATGACAAAAAGAAGGAAGGGTAGAGCACAGCAGCACAACCTTTGTGTTATTCCTCAGCCTCCATGTCCCATTTTGGCACCATTGTTGCCATTGTTAGAGATAATCATGGCCTCACAAGACAACTTCTTACGAGATGAGAAGTCATCAGCCATGGATCATGAGTGTAGCATGTCTATTCATACACATTAGTGGATGAACATCTACGGAAAGGCAACATAGCTGTGGGGAATATCAGCACCCAGCCCAGACAGGAACTGCATCTACTGAAACGAGAGGACCATGGGCACACACACAGAGCTTCTCTCCTCGCTGGCTCTCACTTCCTTGCCTCGCATGCAACGTGAGACACCCCACCTGCACCGCAGAGGGAGTGAGGAAGGTTGTGGGTGACAATACCTATTATTCACATCCATCATAAAGATATTTTATATTTTTCATTAGTTGCAGGAGGGAATATAACAACTGATTAATAATTTTCATTCTTGTAGGGGAATATTCACACACATGCACACAGGGAGAATTGCTTTGCAATGCCTTTGGAGCCTGAGACCAAGCAGCTGCATCCATATAAAAAAGATAGATTATACAATACAGAAAAGGTAAAATTAAATAGAATTTATTCATTTCCATCACCTCGGGTGAGCAGCAAAGGCACAATAAAAAGTACAATAAATAATCTGCGAATGCCTGAGCTTACAATAGTACAAGGTTCACAAGCAGTTCAGAAGCAGAACATCTGGAATAGCTCAGTTTCTCTGGAGGAGAATGGGGAGAGCTCCTGCCTCACATGTGATTGCCTCTTCTTTGAGATTTCCTTGCTTCACTGCTGCAGCAATCATTTCAGCACTCTGTCGTAGCCGTGCAATCACCGGCAGCTTTTTGACAGTTGCAGACGTTTACCTACTTGTCCTCTTCCTAATTTGCATAAACATAAATGAATCCTGCAGAGATTAATTAAGAAGAGTATTAACTTTCCTGCTTTGCTTATAGCATAGGTCACTCACAGACTCAAAACCTCAGACTGGAAAGAGCGCTGAATCTCGAAAGCAACAGCTCATCAGCTCATCAGCTCAGAAAGCTGCGGGGAGGCAGACTGTTATTTCCCTTGCTGATATTCAGTACTGAAAAAGCAAGCGGGAAGAAGTCCCTAACCTGGTAGCAAAAGAGAAATGAACTTGTAATAAATCGTGTGTTGCTGGTTTTGCGCAGCTCAATAGCATTTTCAATCTACTTGCTCTTTTCAATAAGCCACATTAAAATTACTTTTTTTTGTTTTATTGTGTGATTCCTGTGCTTCCTCATTGCATTATTAAATGTTAGCCTACAGCATGCCCTGATTTAAGTGTCTCTACTTGTCCAGAAATAGCAAGTTTTTTTAAATAAACCTGCTCTTCTATAGGAAAACAATAATTCTTTTCAACCTGTTACTGTTCCACCATCAGAAAATGGTATACACAGATGAGAAAAATCAAACCAATGCCCTTTTATTTTGAGGAAGCAAGTTTTTAAAAGTCTATTTCAGGAGGAATATGACAATCTAATATTGCTTTATTTCCTCACTTATCTGTAGTTATAGAAAACTCCCCAGTCTTGCAGGATCTTCTCTGCCTGGGGGACTCAGGGAGCAGGTTGGAGGCATGCTTTGGCACACAGCTTGGGAAGCATTTTAGGGAATGACACACCTCACAGCAGAGGTGGTTTATTAGTCCATTTGCAAGCCAGATAATTAACAATCTGTCAAGGAGAGGCTTGGGTTTCCAAGAGGGAAGTCGCCCTTGGACTAAGACGCATTTCACTGCCCCAGTTTCAGCACACAATTTCCACACAGCAACAGCTCAGTGCAATGCAGAGACCTGTGATGTACACGAGATCACAGAAGGTGATCTCGAGGTCCTCCTGGCCAAGAACTCTCTGGGTAAGCAACGTCCAAACAAATACTCAAGGTGAGAGGTGAGAGATGTAGAATGACAGAATCATTTAGGTTGGAAAGGACCTTGAAGATCAGCAAGTCCAACCACTAACTCGGCACTGCCAAGGTCACCACTAAACCATGGCCTCAAGCACCACATGTATGTGTGTTTTAAACACCCGCAGGGCTGGTGGCTCAACCACTTCCCTGGGCAACCTCTTTCAATGCTGAACAACCCTTTCAGTGATTAAATTTCTTTTAATATCCAATCTAAACCACCCCTAGTGCAACTTGTCCTGGCAGCCTGTCACTTATTATGTGTGATAAGAGACCAAGCCCACCTTGCTACAACCTCCTTTCAGGCAGCTACAGACAGCAATAAGGTCCTTCCTGAGCCTCCTCTTCTCCAGGCCAAACAACCCCAGCTCACTTGGTTGTTCCTTGCAAGACTTGTTCTCCCAATCCTTCCCCAACTCCACGGCCCTTCTCCGGTCACCCTCCAGCACCTCAATGTCCCTCTCTTTTAGCAAGGGGCCGAGAACTGAGCACAAGATTCAAGGTGTGGCCTCACCAGTGCTGAGTACAGGGGGTCAGTCACTGGTCCTGCTGACCACACTATTTCTGATACAGGCTGGGACTGCCAGATTCCGGGGCAAAGTGACACAGCAGTTTTGCTGGACAAGAATTCCATTTGGAAAAAGGATTTCAACATTTAAAGCAAATCACCTCTGGAGAAAAATGAGACTTCATTTTGTAAGGGAGGAAAGCCATTAGATGGACTGTGGAGAAATTAAAGGGGCTTCCCAAACAGTAAATGTGTTAACCTCTAGAGAAAACCAACCATACATATTGTATGCCTTAGCAATATTGTAATATATTTCATTGACAGACTTTTGTTCTAGTTAATAACACCAGAGGCCTCTGGCTTTCTAATTATTGCTGTCATAGCTCCCATAGGAAAACAAAATGATAGAGTTGAAAGCTAAATTAAACCCACCGGAGATGCAAGCAAGAGCCCAGGGAGTGCAGCCCCAACATCAACTGAGGGCAAGAGCAGCGTGGTCCTCCCTCCTGCCCCAGGGCCAGGGGGAGAGGGGTCCAGCTGAGGACACACTGCAGAAGACAAGAGCAGAAGGGATGTGCTTTGAAGCAGTGGTCATGGCAGTGGTAGCAGGTTTAGTTTTTCCCTTTTCATTTCATCTGCACGGCGTGGCCATTTGAAATGGTACTGCTGTGACCACAGCTGTGTGTTTGCTGGCAGTGACATCTTTGCTGGCACTTCCTACCCTTCATGATCTATTCAAAAGTCTCATGTCTTCTCTCTCTGGCCTTGTGTGCACCTAGTCCCACCTGCCCCAGCTCCCCTGCACAGACCCACCTTCTCAGAGCTGATCCAAACCTCTGTTGACAGACAACACAGAACATTTTAGTTAATTCCACAGGGGAGGAGAACAGCCGGCCTTTGCACTGTCTTTCCTCCTTTCTATCTTTTCTAACTTTCTGAGACTTCCCAGCACTGTCAGAATCCTGATTACACCTTGAGGCTGCCTAGAGTGCGGGAAATACAAGAATAAACATGCTCTTTTTCTAGCATGATGATCCTCTAAGGACACCAAATCAGAGCACCTTTAAGGTAGAGGTTACAACAGGCCAGGTGCTTTATTAACTCCATCAAGTAATGACACAAACTGCCCAGGGTGGAAAGTCTCCATCCTTGGAGGTTTTTGAGATCCAGCTAGTGAAATTACAAGGCACCTGGTCTCACAGGAGGTTGGACCAGAGTCTTTCTGTGCTCCCTTCCAAGGAAAGTTATCCTACATTACAGAGAATTAGGATTTTAGTTGTGCCGAGTTAAGTTTCAGCAGTCATGTGTATGTGTAACTATGGAGTCAGAAAAATCCAGAAGGGGAAATAGCAGGGAACCTTTTCACTACTTCTATTTTGTTAGGATAAAGTTACAGAAAAACGCAGAAGGATGAGGATCTATGAAGTGACTTATTCCCACATGGCATTCTGAAAGAACAAAAATAAAATGTATGTAAATAAAGCAACAACAAAGTGCTTGACAAATGCAAATTCTTAATTACTCTGATTTATTGATAGGAATAGCAGAGATTCAGCTCTCTTGCTATACTCCTTGATGGACTGGAGGGAGGAGCACCTCTTGGAATTATTGCCTCAGTAATATTCAATGTGTATGTGACTGACTGGTTGTTCTACTGTGTCCAACTAAAAACAAGGGTAACAACTAATAAAGCCAGATAAAAATCAGAATACTTCCTTTGGAAGCAGCACTGTTTAGGGGTATTTATTATTGCTTTCAGTTGATTCTTTATGTCTGGTATATTTTTGTGAAATTCTTAATCTTTTAGAAATAAAGATTGATCTCCAGGCACTAACAAGTTCTCCTTTCAAACCGTAAAGTGCCTTTCCATGTTATCTTTTTTCATGTGCCACTCTGTCTTGCAGGCCTTGCTGGCAAGACATAAGTGCAATTCTGCAAGTGAGTGAGAGGAGGGATTGTTATTTAGCCAAGTCCAAAAAGTAGTGTGCTGAAGGAATTGAAGATGAAATACATAGCATTTTGGGGCAAGAAAATTACACCTGCTAGTCACACTTTGCAAATAAGTGAACTCTTTGGGTAATTGATGAAAGTTACTGACAGGTTCAAGGCTTTATTAAATTATTATTTATTATATTAGTTCTGAATTACTGAAATGGCAGCAGGAGACATGATTAACAGGACGACTCATGCTTAGGGAGGTATCACCTAATGAGGTCATTATGTCAGCATCATCAGCAGTGTTCAAGATAAAGAAGGATACATGGAAAGTGGAATTATTTCCATGGCTAATCCTGATTGATTCCAGAGGTCAGATTTGATGATCAGAGAAGTCATGTCCTTCATACAGTCTGAGAACATGCTAATGGTTAACGAAGGATTATCTGAATGAGCCCTGAATTTTGAAAAGAGATATGGAAGCCAGAGTCCATAGGCAGAAGCATTGAACCAAATTCAGCTCTTTTTGCTGACTGGGATGTTAACTTCTCTTGACTTGGTCCTTCTAACTTGTTCTCAGAGCATGTTCAACTAACTCCCACACTGTGCAGCTGATGCAGGATTTTTTACTTTGCAGAACTTTTACTTTGTTTGAGACTTTTGCTGCAGGTGCATAAATTGCTCTGGCAAACACAGATCTGATTTCTACGCACATTTGTACCAAAATGCGGAGCTCGAGCCTCACCCTGTTCTGCACTTAGGACGGAGAGCAGGGAAACAGGATGAATAATGTGCTTGTCCTGGTGTACAAGCAGCTAGGATTTGCTTCTTCCTACACTGGGATTAGTGAACATGCCTATCATATTCTGGAAAGTATTTAACTGCCATGCCAACAGAAGCAAGAGCTATCCTCAGTGATAAGAACTACTTAGCAGACAGATATAATGCCTGTGTTGAAGAAAAAGCAAGTAAATCCTACCATAATGTGCTCCTGTACATACTGTGAAATCCTTCTCAAGGAAGCACAGCCTGGGTAACAGAGTTTAAATCCAGTTGAGATGACTGGGACTGCTTTTCAGCTTTCTCTGACTCAGTAACCCAGCACAGGAGAACTGGAGACAAAGTACCAGAAGAATAGTAGACATGCAGAATATTTCACAGCATCACTTGAAGCCTGACTTGCACCCATTAAAATATATTGCCTGACCACTAATCCTGTAAACTACTGCCTAGCGCCCTATGAAAAGCCTGCCAGATAATGCCAACATTTCTGCTTGCTGAGTCTTCCTCTTCCTTGGACAAGCACAGACTGCATTTGCAGTTTGAGATTCAACTCCACCTCCACTTCAACCTTTCCAAAGAATTTACCAGAAAGAAAAATGGGCAGCAAAGCGAACTGAAGGGGAAGTGCCCTTTCAAAGTCTATGAAATGCACGAAGGCGTTTCAAATTTCACATCCAAGACTTCTAGTAAAGAGCGAAAATCTGTGATACAAAAAACATAGCCCACCTTTGCTTGAATCCCTCTGGATTTGAATCTGAGTCCTTTTGAAATTACAAGGAAGAGCAGATGGGTTGATGCAAGATGCAGCTTCAGTACTGTGGTCCAGGAGCAAAGAAACCACAAGTCCCCTGCAGTGCAGCATCTGCCATTCAGTGAGTGTCAGCTGTTTAGTGCTTTGTAGATTAAAGAAAGGTGATCCTTCTGTTCTTCAAAATACCGTAAGTGGTCAGTACAATAGCTGCACATGCGATATTTATTTACTCCAGATGAGGATCTCCTCTGTCATAAAGATCTGCCACGTGTCCAAGCCATGCATCATGACAAGACAGCAACTTGTGCATTCACACTGAATCTAGAGTGTACAAAGGAGTGTGCAAAAGCTGTACTGAAAGGAATTCAAAGAATTTGGTCGATGAGAGGCTGGACATGACTAGACAATGAGCACTTACAGCCCAGAAAGCCAAAGGTGTCCTGGGTTGTTTCAAAAGCAGCATGATCAGCAGGACCATGCAGGTGATTCTGCCCCTACTCTGCTCCAGTGAGACCCCACCTGAAGTGCCACAAGCTGCTCTGGGGTCCCCAGCACAGGAAGGACATTGACCTGTTGGAGCATTTCCAGAGGAGAGACCCCAAGTTGTTTTGAAGGATGAAGTACCTCTCATAGAAGGAAAGGATGAGAGAGTTGGGTTTTTTCACCCCGGATAAAAATCAGCTTGGGGTGACCTAAATGCAGCCTTCTGTTAACTGAAGGGACCATGAAAGAGAGATGGAGGGGACTTTTTGCAAGAGCATGCAGTGACAGGAAAAGGGGGAATGGATTCAAACTAAAAGAGAGATTCAGATTAGATATTAGGGGGGTTTTTGCTGTGAGGGTGGTGAAGCACTGGAACAGGCTGCTCAGAGAAGCTGTGGATGCCCCATCCCTGGCAACATTCAAGGCCAGGCTGGATGGGGCCCTGAGCAACCTGGTCTAGATGAAGGTGTCCCTGCTCATGTCAGTAGTGATGGAACCTTTAAGGTCCCTTCCAACCCAAACCATCCTATGATTCTGTGAATAGTACTGTAATCGATTATTGCATTTCCACCTGCTGGACCAGCTGAGGGATTAGGAGTCCCAGTGGCTGACACACACCCCTGTATAAGCAGAGGAGTACAAGAGTCATTGGCAGGAGCCATACTCCAGTCATTTTACTTAAAAAAAAAGAATTGTACAAGTAAAATAAAAGCTATGTTTCTGTCCTTCCCCAGAGCCTGGATTTCAGACAGAGTGAGACAATGTCTTCTTGCTTTGTAGACTATTTCAAGGCTGCAGTACCCAGAGGAAGTGTTTACACTGAGTAGCTGGACATGAGCTCTGGAGCTGTGTCCGATGGTAATGCAGCAGTAATCTGTGCACAGAGGAAGATAGAAATCTTGGTAGAGCCCTTACAAGCTGTAAGGCTGTGTCACAGTAAGCAGTGTAAGCAGCTGCAGTAGCTTTCTGAAAGGTCTGGAGGGTTTAATAGCTACAGTATAGCAACAAAACATACCCAGAAAATGTCAGTGTGACAATTTTGTAGGCTTTCAGCATGAAGCTTGGAGACCCCTTGAGCATAGTCTGGAAGCCAAACCATAATTTTTTTACAATCCCTACCATGTGCCTGAAGGTCAGCACTGCTGATGTTTCTGATACAGAGAGCTCTTCAGGAGTCTCTTGTGGTGTTTTGGGATGATTTTGCAGCAGGTGAAAAGGTTTCTTCAGCACAGGGAATGTATGCAAAAATTACTGATGAGAAATGACAGCTAAATGGGATGGAAAATGCACGTTTACAACCATCACTGCTGTCCTGAAATTTTCCTACTCCTCAAACCTTGCCCAGCTGTGTGTGTTTTGCCCATTTCTCCTGCCTCTGTGCCATTTTCTTTCCCCTCTTCCACCACATCACTGCTTTTTGCAACACACAACATGGTGTCAACAAGCTCCATTTGGCTCCTGTGAAGGAAGAAAACTCAAGCTTTGACTTTTTTCCTTTGCCTTGTGACTTTACCAGTCTGAGTGCGCTGGTTAAAAAAGAATCATGATTGGCATTCATGGCAGGAGAAGAACTGATGCAAGATAAATCAATAGGAACATGGACTAAACCAGCTTCAGTACATTTATCATAGTAATTTACCTAAGTTTAAATCAATTTAATTAAACTGACTCACTTTTCTGGTAGAGACAAGGCTTTACAGTGTGCCAACTTTAATCCATTGACTGGATTAAAATAATAAAAAAGGGGTAGCTGATGACTTTCAGGTTCAAGATGATGAGTGACTGGTAGTGTCACAGAGAAGGAGCCATATGAAGGTACCTTGACGTGCTCTTAAAAGAGCAGAATGAGGAAGGTTCCCTTGGAGTGCAGTATTGTGAAGTAAGCAACAGTAGCCAAATTGTTAACCCTGTGCATTATCAATATCCCTGCAACCTCTGCCTCTGGTGGACAATCACCTCTTAGCTGAGCAAAAAGCTTTCCCTGCTGACAGAGACAATAAAACTGATCATTCCATATTAGCAGTTGGCCATATTTACCAAGTAAAACTTACTGGTTTAAATCACTTTCCCCTTTAAACAACTTGTTTATAGGGTAAGTCCCACCCCTGGTGAAGGTGGAATAATACAGCTATGAGCTTTACTTTAAAAATTATATCCGTTTGGGCACCTGGAGAGTTAGTTCAGCTCAGATTATTAGTGAGAACTTCCTAAATTGTAGTTTGAGTCTCCTAAACTCTCCAGGCCAGCCTGGACTTTGCTGCGTCTCTGCAATTCTTTCAAGTATACTGTTACTTACAACTACTGTGTCTATCATGGGATATTTTGGGACAACACCAGAGATCTGTGGTTGAAATGCTCACAGACATGGTAGGCTATGAAGCCCTGCCCTTTCCGTGGAGAACATTTTGTTTATGGCTGGGGTCATTTCTACCAAACCCGGTTTTGTAGAGCTCGTCAGCTGCAGGAAGACAAAGAATGACTTTATGTGAGAACTCTTCATCATCCTTCCTTTCCAGTTGACAGATGACCTCCAAGCAAACATCATTTTCAAGCCCCTCCATTACAGCGAAGATGACTTATTGTCATGTCATTACTGCTGGCAGTTCCTGTGCCTGCGCTGTGACCACTCAGGGGCTCATATCAGACACTGAGGTGATGTTACCAACTTAAAATCTTCCCCTGCAGAAGGGTTGGCAATTTTATGTACAGACCACGTAATGATGCAAACCTATTTCGTTTATTATTCCCCAGCTCTCAAAATAACATCTCATTTTTCTCTAGTGCACAATCCACTTTGAACGCACAAATAATTTGCATGAACCCGATGGAATGTGTTACATGGATGTGGCTTTCTGCTGCTTGTCTTCCCTTCCTCCCTTGCCCCAAAATCATGAGGGGAGCTTTAGTGCCTTGATGACTGATATTTCTTTTAAAACAAACTATTGAAGATAGTTTACATGCAGTATCTTATTCTGGGTGAGACTTAATTAATTTCAGCAGGTTCTGATTTCCCAGGAAAAAAAAAAAAAAACCAAAACTATTCTAAACTCAGTGATAACAAGTCCTAAAAAATTTCAAAATCAAGGTTTTCTCTCCCCAAACATGTAAGATTTCATTTTAGCCAAAATGTTCTCATACAACTACTCCTGTTTTTCTGATTGCTGATTTTATTTGGTCCACTTCTTCCTGTCTGGTTTCTGACTTCTTTTTCTTCTCCAGAGTCTGTCTGATGTCTAAGGAGCAAATCACAGCAAATAGCTCCTGTCTTGTCTAGCTAATTGCTACACTGACACTATGAGCAACAGCAAAAGAAATAAGATGGGAATTTAAGAAATAATAATGTGGATGCTTGGTTAAACAGGCACAAAAGGAAAAAGACAAATCTAGGAAACCATCAGTGTTGCAGTCCAGTCCCTCCTACCATGTTTAACATTTCTTTCTCCTAGTAACAGAACTGATCATCACAGTGCTTCCTCGGCACTGCCTGCTATCTTGTATGCCACAAATAAGTACATTTTATTAGTGTTAGAATCCTTAATTACTGGTCACAACTATTGCAATAATAGTGTGATGCGGTTCTCCATCCTCTTCTAGCAAGCATCTTTCTTGTGTCCTATTTGCTTCTCTTACCCTTATGGTCAACATGCAGTTTAGGATAAAATGGTTTTGTATATCAGAGCAAAGTCACATGTAACTGCTGCCAGCTTGAGTTTTATGTGGATTGCATTTTAAAGTTTGACCAAGCTTTTGCCTTGATTGGCAGAAAATGAAAGGTTTACACGGAGTGTTCTGCATTATGAAGAAATAGTCTTCAAACATGTTTAGGGCTCCATCTCTTGCACCAGTCTGGATAGTTACAGCACAGGATCAGATATTAGGACTCTTGGCAATAGCTAAGAAAATACATCTGGAGTGTTGTTCAGCTGGAATCTAAAAGTTTAGACTGGTAAATGCAACCCCAGATCTGAATATCCTGGACCAGTAAGTTCAACTGCATTGAAAAATTCATTTTTAAATGAGGGAGGTGCTACTAAAAGTTGGACCATGATCTTGTGGCTTTACAAAGGTAAGGTCCTTGGTGACAGCACCAGCCTGAGGTGTTGGTGGCCTCCTTTTCCTCTTCCCCACCACCAGATTTCTGCCTGAGGCACTGCTGCTCCCAGAACACTGTGAATGTGATGAAGGAATCAACAGAGCTGCTCCAAAAGCATTTTTAGTTGGTCATTTTTAAGCTGGGCCAGTTCTGTGCCAGGCTTGCATGAAGGTCTGGTGTATGAGTGGGGCAGCAGCCTCTTAGCAATGCTGGTTGTGCTGCAGTGTGAAGACTTTATGTCGTGAAACCACAGCTAAGGAAAGGACTGCCAAAGGGCTGGGTGCCACTAGACTGCCAAGAGAGCCCCCATCACCTGTGGTTTTCAGATTTCTACTCATTCAGTTGAAAGAGAGTGGCACTAAATTAAATACTTGACTAATAAGGTCAATTAAGTGACCTCATTTGCAGAAGTGTAGCTCCTGAGTGTGTCTCATTCAGGGTTAGAAGCCAAATTTCTGGAGTTACTTTCCTAACACACGAGGCCAGGTTTGCCTTCTTGCAGAATGACACCCAGCAGAAAGGGGCTTTGTGCCTGCCTCAGGAAAATCCTGCCTGCTGCCTGAGGTTTGAGTAAGGAGATTATCTCTGCTTCCTCACCTGTAAAAAGATAATTACACTGCCCAACTTTCTAAAGAACCTTTGCATCTCCAGATAAAATATACTACAGAGAGGCTATACTACATGAATTATTCAAGCTAAATTAAATTAATGAAGACTGCGGAAACTCAGTTGCTTTTGTTTCTTTTTTTTAATGCACTAGGTTCAGATTCTGCAGTGGCCTTTGTAGTCTCAAAATATTCCGAAAGCAGAGCACTTCTAGCTCACAGCTCTGCTGAAAATATTTTCTTCATTGTCTGAAAATATATTAATTTAATTATTGACAAGTCCATTTGTGAGAGAGCTATTGAAGCGTGACCAGCTCACCACAGTGTTTTCTCTAACCATAGAATGCCACAGGGAGTGAAAAATGAAAAGTCAATGCAATCTCTGTGAGACAGCGCGATGGATTTATGAGGAATTACAGGCTGGTTTATAAGGAAAAAAATTATCATTCGGACAACAATGTAGGATTATGAGGACAGGTCTTGCAGTGACCAGGAAGGACTTAGGCAGAACATGTACAATGTCACTCCAGGATGCCTTAAATCCTTTGCACCAGGGCTTTTGGGTTAGCTGTGCTGCCATCCCTGCTGTGGGCCTCCCTGAGATCCCCTCTCCCTTCCACTGTCCCCAAGATGCTGTCCCTTCTGCATGAAATTCTGCAATTCTCACCCTATAATTTAGGATGTGGGGCTGCCAGGACCAGTCTCCTGGTAGCCTGCAACAGGCAGCTTAACTGAAATCAAATTATTATTTCTGTTGCCAAAAAGTTGCACAGCTCTTAGTAGAACAGATTTAAGAGAGGCACCTTGCACATTATATTTGTTCTCATACTTAATTTTCCTTGCTGGAGCATAGGCAGACATGGCATTATTGCCCAACATGGATAACTGGAAGCTGGCTGTCAGGCTTGCAGCCTGTTTCCCCTGATTATTTTTTTTATTTTTTTAAACATATCTTTTGCCTGTCAGCTTTTCCTGTCTCACATAATTCCCTGCCCCTTTTTGGAATCTTGGAGGTGTTAGGGGGTCCTTTGAAAGCAGGCTTGGCTACTGGAGGAGTCTCCCAGCCTGGCTGGGTAGAGACAAGACATTGTTATCCTCACTCCTTTGAAGCTGAGTACCTGAGCCTGGCTTAACCAGGTCATTATTTTACTTTCCTTGCTCAGATCGGTAAAAATCCCGTTATTGCTTGCTTTCAATTAACTCCATGAATTCAGACAAGCAGCAGCAGGAAATGTGGGGAGGGGACAGGAGGAGCAATATAGCATTAATCAAAAGGTCATGCAGGCATTTTCCCAGTTTGCCTCACTTTGTTGCCACAGAATTCCACGTGATCCTGAAAGCAGAGATTCTTGCCTAGAGCCTATAATATACAACCTGTCATTGCTGTGTTTCTGTTTATTTAAATTAACAAAGGGATAATTTCTGTCTGGCATGCAGCAGAGCGGAAAGGCGGGAGAGGACCAGGCTTGGCTGTGCCACCCACTTCCTGCTGCTTGGGCAACGCTGGGCTAAACCTGTGCCAGGCAGGTCCTGCTGTCCCCTAAGCTGTGCCTGAGGCTGTGGACACAGCTTGGAGATGGCCTCCATCCCGGGGAGGGACAGGGGTTTTGTAATTCGCTGCAAAGGACTGCCCTACCCACCAGCCAAGCCAACGGGTTTATTTTTTCCAGAGGCAGATCTCGGACCCAGACACACACTGCACTGCTGGAAGGGATGCAGGAAGGGAGGCAGGGAGCATCACCTGCTCAGGGTGAGGTTTTGGCAGCTACCAAGAGCATTCACTGCTTCTGCATCCACTGGCATGAAAATAGAGCCGAGTGCAGCCTACCTAAAATCTGAAGGGAAAGGATGAGGTTCAGGGAGACCCAGCTACCTATTTCCACTGCCTTCTCCCCTTCCTTTTCTGGGTGTGCTCAGGTTAAAAGCAGCTGTGGTTTGGAGTAACTTTTCTGAACCAGGGGAGGACTGTCTGGTAGAGCCCAGCTCAGGCAGGGCTGCTGTTTCCAGGACAGAGCAACGCGGGGCTGTGGCCCAGGGGTAGTGGAACTGCAGGCTGTGCTGTGAAGAGAGCCATGAACTCCCCTGTGAAGGGCTTCACAGCCTGTCCTCAGGGCATGCAGCTTCTGTGTCTGAGGCTGGGCTGTGGCCTGACCACCAGCATTTGGTGCCAGCCACAAGCCACCAGGGCGCACAGGCTGTGCTGTGGCTCTCCAGCTGCTGCACACCCACAGGGGAACTTTTATAGAAGGCTGCAATGAGAGTACATGTTATCCTGTGGTCTGGTCCGTGGTGGACAGCTCTGATCCTGCCCAGCACCTCAGCCGTGCACAGCAAACTGAACACAAAAGCATTACATTTGGGAAACACCACGAATTTTAATTTTTTTTTTCTTTCACAAAAATGAATCACAATCATTAGGAAGGTGTCTATAAAACCCATTTGATATTTCAGTTTTGTTGAGGTGAAATATTAACAGAGTGGTGAGTGCCTATGGATGTTCTTGGTTAACTACCTGGTGAGGTAAGGGTGTTTTTTACTCTCCTTGTTTGCCATGCAGTGAGCACAACAGAAATACAGAGTATGTGAGTTCCTCACACTCATTATTTGATCGCCTCCAAAAATAGATTCCTGCATATTTTATCCACCAGAAAACTTGGAGAGAGAAAAAATGCCTATTTTCTTTTTTTTTTCTCCCCTCCCTGTTGTGCCTGAAGCAATGTTGCGCTCTGAGCAGCTACTGGACAGCTTTCACACTTTCTCCTGCTTCACAAGGAGCTACACAGATGTCAGGGCCCTGAGGGCACCATGGCCCTTACTGCTCCTGCCCAGCCTTTGCTGGATCCACCTGGGCCCAGGAGCCCCATTTCAGCCCTGCCCCACTGACACCACAGCAGTGCTGGCTCTAAGTCCCTTGGCTGTACATGGCAGCCTTGTCTCCGGTCCTGTCTCCTGCCTCCTGATGGGAGCTCCTGGATGGTCCTTGGTCCTTGTTCTTCACTTCACGTGTCAGGGGCCACTGGAGGACTTTGTTACAGCCACTGTCTCTGCCCACCATGGCCAGAGCCTGTGGGGCAGCACCCACTGATAAGGGCACAGCCTGTGCTGAAGTCACCTGCAGGTCACAGTTCATGTCCCTTTGGGAAGAGCTATCCCTCACTGAGGAAACCAGCTCCAGCAACACAAGTGTGGGAAAATGATGGCAATGAACCACCTTCATCCTGCAGTATTTCTGCGGGCAAGCAGTGAGGAACATTACTGGCGCTGTGCTAAGCAGACAGAAAACATCTGCAGCCCGAGCCGTGTGCATTGTGGTGGCTTTGCCCAGGAGCAAGAGGGAAGGGACAGAGCTCAAACTCCAAGGTGTTCTTCTTTTAGAGCCATCTAAAAGTCTTTAAAGCATCCATTTAACTCCCTGTATATTTAGTTATACAGCTTATTAGTTATCTGTCTTGTGATAATGCCTGGTTTTTAGCAAATAAAAGTCCTCTCAAGCCTTTCCTCACTTGGTATGGGCTTCATTCCCCTGACCAACCCAGATGATCCTCTCCAGTCAATCCCTCTCTCATACTGGGGGCACAGTGCTCCAGCCACGGCCTTGCAATTTCCCATCCATGAGGAGATGCTGCTCCCCTCAGCCTGTGGTTTCCCTCTCTGCAGCCCAGCCCAGCCCAGCTGCCAGCGAGTCTGGGTGAGCCAGGCTTAATGAGATGTTCCTGTTTTCTCTGCCCATTCGCAGCCTCTCCTCTGAGCTGTCCCCAGCTGATCCCATCTTTCCTGAGGATGCTTAAAAATATCAGCAGTGCCCACCTGCAGAGCAGATATGTATCTCTGTGAGCTGATTGCAAAATGGACACAGAGCTCAAAACCAGCTTGCAGAATACAAACAAGATAGTAAGAGTGATGACAGATCTTGTGACAAGTCACCTTGTTGTTTCTCATTTTTCGCAAATATAGAAACGCTGACATTTCCATCTTTTCTTTAAAAAAGAGTTGCATACCTTACGAACAGGAGAGCTGAAGCCAGACCTCCATACCCTTCTTACATTTTATTACTTGTCAAAATAGCATTTGGTAGAAGCCAGACTGTGACAGAGCACAGATTTTGATAAATACTGCCTAAACTGCACTCCTAACATCCTGTCCTTTCTTTCAGCCTCTTTTCTATTTCTTCCTCTCTTCCTTTCATCATTGTAATTTCCTTCTGACTCTTTCTTGTATTTCTCAAAATCACTGGTCCTTCTCCTGGTTAATTTAAGCTTCTGAAATCGCTATGAAAAAGCTTATTTTCCCAAAGACAAGATAAAATGCTGA
Organism: Acanthiza pusilla; assembly: GCA_036630365.1. Lineage (NCBI taxonomy): Eukaryota > Metazoa > Chordata > Aves > Passeriformes > Acanthizidae > Acanthiza > Acanthiza pusilla. Next base: position 30,898,768 of record JAXCHO010000023.1, read on the forward strand.
CATCAGACAATAAATCACTTCTAAGAATGCTACTACTAGTATTTCATATTCAGCAATAAAAGACTGACAAAGGGCAAAAATAAGTTAACTTTTTAAAAGTTCTTAATAGAAGCATGGTTTATAAAAATCTTATTGAAAAAATATATAAAAACACCCACATATGTATATATATATAAGAACACGTAACTTCAAAATGTCTACTAACTTTAACTGGGAAACAGATATCAGGAGTATCAGATTCTTAGTCTAGTTCCTTTTTCTCCTTATGTGAGACAGTTTTTTTCTTCCAAAGGTAATTATCAAGCACAAAGCAGGTATTCAATTTGTCTTCGATGGCGCACAGTTTTCCCCACTGATACTGAATCAGGGAATACCCAGAGGAATAAGTTGAGACTATGCATTGAAATGTGGGCAAACAAAGAGAGAGCAATTATGACTGAAATATTAGGACTTACATTTTATATTTGCAAAATCTTGCATTTTCCAAGTTCTACTCCAAGGGTGAGAGTCTCATGATGCAACTGTGGCCATGCAGGGCTGTCTCAGTTGCTGTAGAGCATCACGCCAGCGCCAGTGCTGGTCCAAGCTGTGTGGCAAGTTCTGTGCCATGGCTCTCAACCTTGTGTAGGTATTTTGTGTCCCTGAAAGAGTTCCTCTGTTCAGGCACTGGGATTGCAAAAATGTCAGTGGCAGGCACACACACTTCCTGTGTCAAAAAGGACTGATAAAGACCAAGAAACTTGCAGGCTTGTGTCTCTTAGCTTACTTTCTGTATCAGCAAATAATTTCAGTAGTGCCATGAAGCGCAGAAGGAGATGGCTGCGTTAGGGATAAGCATGTGAAAGGCAGCCCCAGCAACTGTGCACAGCCAGGAACAGGTCCTAACCTCAGTGCAGTGCCCCTGTGAAGAGATGAAGGTCACACTGTCCCTGCAGTAGCATGAGCCATGCCAGCCTGTTAAGCGCTCTGCAGAATCCCAGAGAAGCAGGTCAACACAACAAGGATATGCAACCTGGAAACCTTGTTTATATGCCAGGGAGTGAGAAAAGTTGCTGCTGTTGGTTTCAAATTAAAATGTGTTTTGGTACTCCATTGCCCTCTGGAGACTTTATTGTATTCATCCATCATTAGTGGTTAGCTACCTGTCCTGACATATATTGTGTGTGCTTTAGAAAGCTGAGATTGTCAGCATTTCCCAAATTCCTAACAGTTAAAACTATCTGATCCCCCATGGGACATCCGGATTTGCAGTGCTTTTCAGCAGTCACAAGTATTCCTCCTCAGCATTTCATGTAATACTGAGAGGATGAGCTACCATAATGAAATGAAATTTAATGTTAGCACCCATTAAGAAATCACAGGAAGATGGGGCTTTCTTGCTGGACATTTATCTGCTTGAGTTTGGAATCCCACAACTTCAAAGATACTGAGTAGGAATGACAAATTAGAAATATCCTTTTCTATAAAAGTGAGGGACATACCTATATTTCATAAGCAATTAGAATACAGATTGTGGATGCCAACAGAAACAAAGGATATGCACTCTATTAATTACAGATTAAGTTTACTGACACAACACTCTTAGCTGGGAATACTTACATCACCGACAGATTAATGCTGTCTTTAGCAATGTAACTTACCAGCTGCCAGTTTTTTCTATCATCTTCCCAGGCACTGTGTGTCCAAAGGTTTGCCAGACTCACGTGGCTGCTTGCTGGATGGGTAACTCAGGAGTAGAAAGTAAGAAGAAGAGAAAGGGTATTCTCAAGGGATCTTCTCAAGAATTAATTAATCCATGATGCCAAACCCCATAGTAATCTGCCTTGTCCCCAGTGTGCTTTTAGGCTGTTCAGGTCCAGGTGGTACATGGAGCCTAACCAAGACAGAAGAGGACTCTTTCTCTGCCAAGTTCACCACCCTTGGTTTAGGCTGTTGTTTTCTTCAAACAGCGTTCTTCCATAGAGGGGATCATAGCATCCACTACCAGAAAAACAGCACAATCCACTTTCTCTGGAAGAACCCCACCACGAAAAAGCAAATAAAATCCAAAGACCCACAGGCAGAGATGCATCTCAATTCTTGCCCAACTCAGTGAAGCCTGATGGAGCATGGCCACAGGTGGAAAGATGCTATGGAGGCACCTTTGTCCTGTTTACACTCTGGCAAACTTCGTTTTCCTTTCTTCTGTGTAACTTCACTTGTGAGTTGTTAAAGCTTCGTTGGCAGCCATTTGCAGGGGTAAGGGTCACGGGTGGAGGGCTGCTGGCCCTCAGCTTTCACAGCCCAACACAGAAACAGAGGCGGCAGAGATTCATTTTACACTGAAGAAGAAATTCTGTGTACTAGAAACTTCAGTTTTTCTCTGGCCAAAATTGTTTCTGTAGTTTTGCTGGCTCACCTCTGTACCATAGGATGCACAATAACAGTAGTGCCTGGGGCTGCCAGCCATGCAAATCTCACAGTCTCAGAAGTCACCTCCCAGAATAGAAAAATAGTATTTCTTCTGTTCAAAGCACTATGTGACCTCTTTTAATAGTTTTATTTCCATTGTCTTTGCCTTCTCTGAGTGCCTACAGTGCAGGATAGTAAACAAAGGCACCAGTTTCCTTATAACAAGGCATCGTTCTGACAATACACTGCATTTATCTTCAGGCTTCCCTGGAGTGCTTCTGGGGATAACCAACCTCCTCCGTACTGTGCCTTCTTTCTTTAGTTTTCACACATTTTGGGAATGATCAATGCCTGTTACTCCTCTCTCACTCTTTTTTGTCCTCTTCTGAATGTGCAACCCTCTTTTTTTCTTCTTTACTATTTTGCATTTGTCTCTTGTAAAGGTAAAAAATCTATGGACTGGTGAGGCCAGTTTTGAACAGTTTTGAGAGGTGAGTATGACATAAGCGAAATAATTACTTTTGCAAGTAAAATTGGCTCAGTTCTGTCTGATTACTTTTTTGAAGCTACTTTCAGTACAGCTCTGATCAGATCAACCATTTCCCATTGCAGTATTTTTTGCCTATGTGTTATTTTAAGCTTCCCATTACCATGGGACTTGAATTCATTTGGAACTCATTAATAATCAGTATGATTCCCTTTCATTAGAAATCTCTTATTGGAGTAACCGCTTGTTGTGACAATTCCCACAAAGTCACCATCTTCGTAGAGATGCAGCTGGTGACGATGAAACAATATGTAACTTTATATTAAACTAATATTCCCCAAAATAATAAAATGCCTTAACATATTCCATGCATAGTTAATAGGAGATCAGAAGGATGAAAGATACAGATAGGATCATTTTCTTGGATGTCATAATTCCCTTTTTTTAGAGTGACACAGTAGAGGGGTTTTGTGTTGCATATATATGCATTTTTCCCTGCACAGTGTATTTTTTTTTTTTTTTGCCATGTATAATGGAACTCGCAACATGAAATGCTGACAAAGCTGATAAAGACAGCGTCCTTCCCAACAATAACACAATGGCTTGGCAGTTCATCATGTCTGAAGAGAAGATTTTGTAATCAACGACATTGAAAGCCTGTGAAAGAGAGGGTTAATAAAAAAAATTAAAAAAAAAAAAAAAGGCATTTCCTTCTTGGAGCATGGACTGCAGTCTCTGTTTTTCTCTAAACTTTCACTGAGCAAACATATCTGTATTTTGACCCTCTTTGCAAGTTAGTGGTTTTGTAGAAATACTTGTACCAGGCTAACAAAGCTGTGCTCAAGTATTCATGCAAAGGGTGTCAGTGTGTCGCATTTCTCTGAACAATAACAGGCTGCAGAGTGGGCAGAAATCTTAAGCAGCTTTGAAAGAACATGGAACAATTCCTTTGTTTTGCATGTCTTCCATGTACATGACTGCTTCGCCATGTGCCACAAAACTAGCACAATAGTTCGAGTAAATTTGGTGAGACTAAGAATTGAGAAAGAGCCTTTTCTACAGCCTCACTTCTGCTGATAACTTTTGCATTCTTTTCTGGAAGACAAGGAGGAAAAGAGTAGTCGGCTCAAGTGGGTCTGAAAGCAAATCCCCTTATTTGAAGGAGAATGAAGACAGTAACAAGGACATGTCCTATGAGCAATTAATTGCCTGTTTTGCTGTCCAGCCTTGATCCTACGTCAAAGATGGCAAGAGTCTTGGGGCAAAAGTTTCTTTCAAATGTGTTCAATTACTGGTGGCATTTCTGCTGCTACAGACCAGGCCATTTCCTCAAGAAACTCCTAACTGTCTCTAATAGTGCTTGAAGAGTCCACTTTCAAATTACTTCCCTCATTTCTTCTACCTCTGTGGCTGAATGCAGTAGAAGGATGCCATTCAGGATGCAATAGGAGGCTGCCAATCCTATTAGCCTTAAATGTTGGCTTGATCCAGGGGAAAATAATATCCACTGCACCAATGGCGGGACCAGAGTGGCAATGACCAGCCAGGCAGAGGGGCTGCAACTCATGTACCCAAGTGTAATGTGGGCAATTCTCTGGAAATTGGTCATCTAAACCACTCTTTGGGTCGTAGCAATGAGTCTTCCCTTTCTACAGGGGGCATTTTAACTGAGTTCATCTCAATTGACTGGAAGTTCCAGTTTCTCTCCATATACCTTAGTGAAAACCTAGCTGACACCTTGGGTGGGGCAGCTGCCCTATGAGAAGCACTGCCCAGTCCCATCCCTGATGATGGTGCCATGGGGCCTCCCTTTGGTTTTCAGCACGAGGAGACAAAGCTCCTGATAAAGCAAAGAGTTTCCTTAAACTCTTTCACAGCTCGGATGCAGTTGTGAGGAAAGAGACCTTCATTCTCCTAATGAGCAAATGTGTTCAGAGTAAATGCGCTCCTTGAAGGGTGTTAATGCTTTCATCACCACTGGCTAATGAGCCTGAACTTGCACCTTGTACTAGATACTAATCAGATTCCTCTTTCTGTACTCTCTAAAGCAGCGCAATTCGAGCTGCCAGCAGGCAGTGATGCTATTTAAAAATAACCACACATGGGTGTTCTTATTCAATATTTTTGTCACAGGAGCTGGCAAAGGTCTAGTCCCAGGCAAGACTGGGGCTCATTTTAATATGCATGGCATTCTTAATTTCTTTTAAAGTTATTATTAACTTATTCCATTTACAAAATCAAATAAAAAGACCTTTAACTGAAGTGTTACTATTTCTTGTATAATGTAATTTGATTTTTCCCCTCCAAATTTCAAATTACTTTATTCCGGTTCTTTTTTTTTTTTTTAATCATTTGCATAATCTACAACACTTTCAGGACTTTCTTACTTTGCATAAATCAATTTCACTTCTTGTTCACTTCATCACTTTCAAGGGGATTCTTTTCTGCTTTACTGGACTTAAATTAATCCTCTGGAGAAAGCAGTGTCATGACACGGCCAGCATCAAAATCTGCATAATGAAAGCAATTTTTTCCATTTAAATTGGCACTCAAGAATATCACTGCTCATTAGCAGACTTTAGATCTTTTATTTCATTTTAAGTGAGAAGGACAAGCATTCTTTCCTTAATATGAGTTTCTTGCATAAGAATTTATTCAAAGACCTTTAAATTTATTGCAATGAAAGTTAGGTGCCTAAATACCTTAAGAAAAAGAAGCCTGTGTGATTTGTAGAGTACTAATGCTGCTAGAAAGACTACCAGAATTTTCAGGCTTGATCAGAGTGGTGGTCTGTCTCATCTGGCTTCTCTCTGGGGTTAAAACTGATCTGAGAAGATGGCTGAATAATGGATGGATGTGGAATCACTTATGATGAAAGGGAAATTTCTGACTAATTCCAGGCACTCAGCAGATGCTTTTGCTGGTGATGATCTTAGATGAGGCTTAATAAGAAATCTGTGCTGAAACTTTTAACTGAGAAAAGTGTTCAGTACAACAGAAGGAGAGCTTCAGAAAGAAAAAAAAAAGCTCTTAGTCTGGAAAGGGATGAGATGCAAAATCTGTGTTCCTTGCCTCTTCAGTACTAGCACACAGCTGCATTTGAAAAACATTGCTAAATGTTCTGCTGGGAGTCTCCAGGCTTATTTAGCCTTCCAGGGTAGATGCCCTGGCACTTTCCCACAGTCCGAAGGCTTTATCATTAATAATTCTGTATTTATCTTCAACAGTTTCAAAAGAACTATCTGTGCTTGGGGGAGGAATGGCACTTTTGCCCTTGGGCCCGTAACACAGCTGCAGGATGGTGCAGGATGAGCTCCTCGTGTGCTGTATCCTTGCTCGGGCTCCAGAGCCTGGGGCTGCCCATGGCTGGCTCCTGTCTGTGCCCTGCTCCAGGCTCCAACACGCCTGTCGTGCTTGTCTCGGCTCAGGCCTCCCCAGACAATGCTGCTCTTTAACAATCCCAGGCAAGCTGGGCTCCACACTGACCTTTTCCATTCTGCCCTGTCACAGCTCCTCGCAAAATACACGTATTATCTGGTTTTGGTCCAGTTGTCAAAAATAGCATTCTCTTTCTTCTTGAGATGAAGATTATTTTCTTTACTTCACCTGTAACTCATTGTTTCCATTTGAATATTTTACAGGATCAAGTAGCAATGATATCTGCTTGCCTTTTGATAAGTTTCCTGTGTTATGAACAAGAAGTTGTTTTTATCTGCTAAATACAATGATAAAGAGCATTTAAAGACTCAGAAGAAAGTGTTGATGCACCTATTTCTCCTGAATAAATGTGTATTTTCCAGTCATTGACTATTTCATTGTCATTGCTATGATGTAGAAGGAGCACAACAGAATAAATTGAAGACAAGGAGCTTCTGATAAGAAAATATGTGTTACAGAAACAGCATAGAAGGTTATATTTAATTTGGTAACATTTGTGAAAGACTTTTTAAAAATTATTTTCCTAGTTAGTATGCATTATTCCAAAATACATGCCTTTGATTTTAGAAATTGTCAGAGGAAATGAATAATTTTCCCACAATTTTTAAATGTCTTGTCTGTCTTACATATTCAGTGCCAAATAAAAGATTCCATTTATGCAAAATTTATTTATGCTAAAGTCTGAAAACGATTTACATGCTAGAAAAGTGGAAGACATGGTGATCTTTTTTGTTGCAAGACACATTAAAAACAAAACTTCTGTCTGACATATTTCAAGGTACACACTTCTGTTTCTTCTTCCATCAGTCTTCCCCTAATTCCCTGATCTGCTGTGAAATAAACATAAGAGCAAAGAAACTGCTTTTGACCCTGGATCAGCATTATTTTCTAGTTCATTTAGCAATGTTTTTCAAATGAGATACCTTGGTTGGTCAGATTTATAACTGCGTAGAATTAATTCTTTTTGGAAAATGTATCCTGTTTATCCCAATACCTGCTGAGAGCTGCATTTGTGAAGGCACCTGCATTTTCTGCACTCATTTGTGGACAAGATGCCTAGAGCTGGGTCAAGAGGAGAAGAGTGGGGACAGTGACAGTCTATCATTTGGACACTGGGAGAGTGGAGAGGGGGAAGCTGAATTTGGCTCCTTCACCCTGTGCTGTTTCAAAGCTTCTGTTGCAGTTACTGGATAAAATGGATCTGCATGTAAAGGCGTGGTGTGACTCGGACCTAAACCTTCCATTTCCTTGGTGACTATGCCAAACCCTTGGCAAGAGGGGAGTAGCCATGCAGCAGCCTTGCTCAGGCCTTTGGACAAATGTTGGTGAAGTATTTTAAACACTACACAGCACTGACCTGTGGACAGAGCCACCTGCCAGAGAGATGCTGCTCTCTGATCAGCCTTGAGCATCCTCCTGCTGACAGCATTATCACTAGGTGCTCCCTGTCCAGGCTGCTGTTTTCCTTAGTCTCTAACCCTCTCCAAGCCTTGTGCAACAGGGCTGATGGTTCCCCTTCATGTTTGTACTTGAAATATGGAATTTCTCTGGCTGGGAATTTTTTTCCTTCTACCAGCCCTTAGGTTTTCAGCCAGAAGAAAACTGTTTGACCATTTTACGCCATCATGAAGATCAGATCCCTAGGGGTGAAAGAAGGACATTATACTGCAAAGCAGTTGTGTTGGTTTTGCTTGGCCCAGTTTTTGGTAGTGGGGGGGGCCACAAAGATGCCTCCTGTGAAAAGCTGCTGGAAGCTTTCACCATGTCCAGCAGAGCCAATCCCTGCTGGCTCTGAAGATGACGGACATGCCGCTGGCCAAGGCTGAGCCAATTAGAGATGGTGGTAACACCTCTGTGATGACATATTTAAGAAGAAATCAAAACAAAGTGCAGACAGAGTCTCTTTCTAGCCAGAGAAGAGGAGGAGGTGAGAACATGGGTGGGGAAACAACATGGAGACACCAAGGTCAGTGGAGAAGGAGGGGGAGGAGGTGCTCCAGGTGCCAGAGCTGAGAGTCCTCTGCAGGCCATAGTGAGAACCATGGTGGTCCCCCTGCAGCCCACGAGATCCATGGGGGGTGCAGAGATCCACTCACAGCCCGTTGGGATGTGCCCACGCCAGAGTGGGTGGATGCCTGGAGGAAGCCATGATCCAGTGGAAGAGCCAGCCCTGCTTCCAGGCTGGAGCAGCCTGTCCTTGGAGGACTGCACCCCGTGGACAAGGGACCCACACTGCAGCAGTTTTGGGAGGACTGTCTGCCCATGGGAGGGACTCTTGCTGCAGCAGTTTTGGGAGGACTGCTGCTCATGAGACTGGACCCACACTGGAGAAGTTCACGGCGAACTGTCTCCCATGGGAGGAACCCCACAGCCCAGCAGGGGAAGGACTCCTCTCCCTGAGCTGTGGAAGAAGATCCTGGTGACAGACTTACCAAACCCCCATGCCCTGTTACCCTGTGTTGTTGGTGGGAAGGAGGGAGGGGTTGGGGAAAAACGGTGTCTTTAAGGGTTTATTTTACTTCTCATTATCCTCCTCTGTCTCTGTTAGTAATAAATTCACAGTGTAACTTTAAGTCGAGCCTGTTTTGCCCTTGGAATGTTTTCTCCCGGTCCTTTATCTCGACTTATGAACCCTTAGTTAATTTTTTTTTCTCTCCTCTGCCCAGCTGTGCAGGGGAGAGAACAAGTGAGCAGCTGCCGTGGGTGCCTGGCGTTTGGCCAGGGTCAAACTGTGACTTTTTTTTTGGTGAAGAATGTGGGCAATCATGAGGACTTTGAGATAAGGATAGTAATTGGCACAAAATAATGGGCAAAACAAGTATTAAACTATGTTTTTAAAGTAGCATGGAAGTGAAGTATTTGTGTTGTAATTGTAGTGAAAATTCTAGGGGGTGGATTGTGTGTAATTTGTCTTTTTGGTTTGTGGTGGGTTATTTGGTGTAGGAAACTTTTTCTTCTGTTTAGTTTAGTTGTTCTTTTGTTTTTGGTTGTTGTAAGTGAAAATTGTATGTTGAATGTGGATTTTAATGATTATTCTTAAGTATGTGATTCACAGAGGCGAGGGGTGTAATGTGCTGGTTTTGCTTGGTCTGGTTTTTGGTAGTGGAGGGACCACAAAGATGGCTCCTGTGAGAAGCTGCTGGAAGCTTCCACCATGCCCAGTAGAGCCAATCTCTGATGGTTCTGAAGATGGACATGCCACTGGCCAAGGCTGGGCCAATTTGTTAGGGTTGTTTACCTCTTCAGAAGTAAAGTCCCAGGCAATGGGTGGTATTAACTGCCCTAGGAACCCGCCCAAATCCCTCCACATAGCTTTCCACCCAGGAACTGGGTGCCACAGGGGAGATTTTAACAGCTCCTCACCCTAAAGTTTTTTTCTCTTGTACCAGGATGATGACAAATTCCGTGAATTCCATAGTGTAGCAATTGTATTGGCCAATGTTATTAATAATATCAGGCAGCTCATACAAGGATTTGCAATGACCATGGGAGCCTGCAATAAAATATCATCCATATTCAAAGTCACCCCAGGTGGAGAGAAGGAGTTATATTCATTCACAGTCATTGTTTGTTTCAATATGTTCCCAGACTAAGCAAAATAAAGATAAGCAGTGTGGCTGCTGAAGGCTGTGTGCCACACAGGAGCTTACGACTTGAGAACTGCTACTGACAATTACCAGAGCCTGCAATATAAATGTGAATATATATATGTACATTCATGAATGTCCCCCTTCCTCCTCTCTCTCTTAGCTCAGATATATAGGCTAAGAGAGAGAGGACAAAGGGGGGCCATTCATGAGTTTTTGCTGTTTGCCTTCCCGAGCAATCGCCATGCGTGCTGAAGCCCTTCTTCAGCACGCATGGGAAGTGCCTGAGCATCGCTGCTGATGGGGAGTAGAGACTGACTTTTTTTCCTTTAGCTTATGTGCTCACAAATCTCTGCTTATTCCTTTTCTTTTACGGTAATAAAATGGCTTTATCTCACCCTGCTGGCTGTTGTCCCCCTTACTGCCTCCCCTGTCCCAGAGGGAAAGGGAGTGATAGAGCAACTTAGTGGGCAGCTGGCACCCAGCCAGGGTCAGCCCGCTACAGCAGGAAGAAAACCTACTGCAAAAAATTCACAGACTTAGTAGACCTGGAGCTCCTATGGTCAGGATGGAAACCCCCTCTCTCCCTGAGGTCAGCTGATCGTTGCAGCTGGAAGCCAGAAATGATCCTGCTACACAGCAGTCAATTACGTCAGACTCCAATATTGTTTTCTTTCTTCTATTTGTATTAGGTTTTCCAAAACAAACAGAAGGCATGCTCTTCATCCCAGGGGTTTTCACTCTAATGGGTTGTTAATGAGCTATCAATTACTTATGCAAAAGGAAACACACACACACACACAAACACATATAATACTATTCCTTAGCTGAAGGTTTTCTGTGTTTTAAATGTCGGGGGCTTTACCTTCCTCACCTGGGTCACTGGCCCTCCATACATCTTCATCTGCAATCGTTCTATTACAAGGTCTAGCATGTAACACTTCAAGAAAGATTGTATATCTGAGGATCATGGGCTCATGCTCTAATCTCAGGCAGCATTGACAGTTCCCTGGGTAAGTTGATATGTTGCACTTCTATGCTATCGAGCAGTCCCAGTGTATTAATCAATCCTCAAGCCCTCTTGTGAAGCTCACTAGCTGTTAATCTTATTTCTAGAGGCACCGTCTCCTTCTTGACTGAGGATCCTTGAATTACAATGGCTAAAAAGCATTTCTGTCCATTCACAAGAGGACCAGAAGCTAAACTTTCCCCCATCCAGCCTTTGTCATTCACACAGTGAGGACTGATCATTGTCATGAGCTTGACCTCATAATGAAATCAGTGACCTTGAAGGTGGCACAGGCAATACAAATCCTCTTGTTCACCCCAAGTTTAGAAGCCGTTTGCCTGACTCCTTTGATCAGCTCCCTCATGAATGAGGAGCCCCCAGCAAGACCTGCCCGAACCACTTAAGTCCCTCCCTCCCATATGGTGCAGAGGAAGCATTTGTGTGGCCCAGGAGGATCAGGACACAGATCACTAAGCTCAGTCCTTGGGCTGTTATGGATCCTTTTCTTTCCTCAGGCTCCTCTCCTACATTCCTCTGCATATTCCACTCCCCAAGCTCAGTCCTTGGGCTGCCATGGATCCTTTTCTTTCCTCAGGCTCCTCTCCTACATTCCTCTGCATATTCTACTCCCCATTAACCCTGTAGTTGTCCCCGGGGTACTTTCCAGCCCGGGGACCAACATCCTCCTTCCACCCAGGTGCCTTCTGTGGCCCATGTCCTTCACTGCCACCTGCCAGAACTCCCTAAGCACAGTCTGGGCTGCCTGACCAGAGCAGCACACAGAGGTGCTGGTAGTGGGAGTAAAAACCAACAGTGTAAAACAGCACAGAAAGTAATGTAAAAATGTCAAGAAATTTAAAAGTGTAAAACAGTATAGAAATGAAATTTTTATTTTTTAAATGCTTTGCTTTTTTCCTCTGTGTGTGTGTGTGTGTGTGTGTGTGTGTACATATTCATCTGTGTGGCTTGACCATGTCCAACAAGCTTAACAGGCTGGAATTATCCAGGCTGCTAAGGGTTAAAGTATTTATGAACTTACTAAGAGACGAGAACATTATGCACTGTTCACAATGTTTAATTTTAACTGCCACGCTAGAGAGAATCTTTGATTACATTATCAGATTATTCTCATTGAATGTTAGTTGTATCTTTTTCTTTTTTTTTTTTTTTTTGACAGTGCTATTTCTGTGTTAGAAAAGATATTCGTCCTAATTGACTGGAAATGGAGGATATTAATTAACCAGGCTTTTCATGCAGAGGATTCCAGCTGCTGAAATCCTAGGCCCATATAGGGTTAAATGTCAGTCTAGAAGATTAATGACTTAACCGAAAACATTTTATCACAGATAGAGAAAATAAATCCCCTTCCCAGATAGCCACAGACCGTGTGTGCCATTGAAGAAGGGAACTGCACAAACCAATAAAACCTGACTGCTCCTGCACCAGCGAACAGCAGCGATAAGACAAAAATCATTTTGAGGATCAAAGTCGCTGAGCTCCTTGCCTGGCGCTGGTGCTGTGGGGCTGAAACACGAGGTGTGCTGCCTACCTGGGGTGACATTCTCCACAGAAGCTCAGAGCCTGTGCCCTCAGCTGGCTTTCTCAGCACAGGAGAGGAGGGGTTTGTGCTTTCATGCCAGGCCTGTGTGAGTGTGAATATCCTGTGCTGTTGCAGCACGAAAATAGGTGCTAATTTTTCTCCAGAGTTTAAATCTCAGGTTTTGATTCTCACAGGCTGCTGCCAGGACAGACACGATATGGACTCTGAGCTTCAGACATGTATTGAATTTAAAACAGCTCTGAATTTAGCTTCAGGTGTTTGATTTCTAAATTTCCAATTTCTCCTCCCTCCTTAAAAGTAAAAAATCTTCCCATCATCCCACCTTTCCCCACATGCTTTCCCTCCCTTATATGATTCAACATAGCTGGCTGTGACTATAATAAGATGCAGCCAACAATGCACCTGCTGACTGTCAGTGGCATCCATAGAACATGCAGGAGCAAAATGAACAGAAATCTTTCTTGGAACACAAACATTTAGCAGTGACAAGAACAGTGCACTGAATACAACACAAACGTTTGGCTGCATGAGTTTTAAGGCTTGTTTGCCCACAGGTAAGGACATTAATTTGATGTTTAGATTGGATTCGTGTCTACACACTGTAAGTACGGATTTAGTGGCTTTTTGGCTAGAAATGAAATCAAAGATGCTCAAACCCAGAACCTTTAAAATGTTCTCTTTTCCAGGACTAAATCGTTAAGGTTTTAATTGTTAAACAGCCATAAGTTTGTCCTGATGAGGACAGAAAAACAGAACTCCTTCACCCACAAAAAAATGTGTCTTGGCTGGGCGGGTGACAACTCTAAGACTACTGCCTCACTCTGAACATTGACTTTTTCAGGGGGAAAAGTACATAAAAATAAATCCATCCTTCAGGCCAGAAATTGCATCATCTTATGTTACACTTTTAATTTTCAATGCAAGACTGCTCTGTAATTTTGCAAAAGCAGCTTTCAGTAGTAGGAGCCATCTTTATTCTAGCAAGATTCCTCAAGGAATGCACTGTACACTAGTACCATGAACATATACAAAACACCCACCTATTTCAAAAATATTAATCTGCAAAAATGAGGCACTGAAGAGACAATGTGACAGTTATTTGTACAACTTGAATTCAGTCCACTTGCATGGCTGTTGTGGCACAGTCTTATACACCCTTTCTCACTTGTTCTGCTGCAGTGCAAAGTGCAGGGAGAAGATAAGGCTCTTGTTGAGCAGGAGGTCAATATTTTATTTTATTTTATTTCCTCTTTCTCCAGTTTTTAGCCCCAGGCCTTGTCTATCGCAGACTTTTCAAACCGATTCTGAATAAAGATTTGTCTATTTTCCCCTGGCCTTTTCTTTAGCCCTGTAATTACTTCTGAGCAATTCAGATGCTGGTTTAGCTGCACTTTCTTGTAGATACTGCCTGTTTTGGTGGCTGGAGGGTTGAGGCACTGGGAGATGAAGGTCAGAGTGGATCTACTTTCCCTTGAGCAGCACACACAAGGCTAGGTTAGCTGTGCAGGACATGGTTCCCATGTACTTCAGCTGCAGGTGTTGTAATGTCTACAGCAGAGGGAAAAGGATGAGGAAGAGCTCCAGGATCATCCCACAGCAAAAGGGGAATGTCAGGTTCTTGACAGTAGGCTTAAGTGACTGGACTTTGCAGTGATGGAGGAAAAGAATGGAAAGATGGTTCAAGAGCAGCCAGACTCCAGCTGGCACTGCCACGGTGTGGAGCACCTGAAACAGAAGCTCTGCCAGGTGCCCTCTGCTTGAATGCACTGGGGAGCTCCAGGCTGGGCCTCATCAGAGGAATTTAACCTGTTCTGGTTCTATGCATGGCTTTTTCGTCCCAAGAACAAAGCCTGTGTGAGCAGACTTGCCCCACCACGCAGCCCAGCACAGCTGCCTGCTCCTGTCACAGCTGGAGGGTGTCCTTGGTCAGGTGCCACCAACAGGAGATCTGCACTGTGAGGGGTGAAGGAGCAGCATCACCTTGTGTGGGGAGGGGTCCTGCTGGGACAGCCTTGAATTCTCCTGCACTCTTCCCTGAAGGAATTTTCTTTTTATAGAAAGTTGTACAAAGGAACTACACAAGTTCTTTGGTTCTGCCTTTGCATCCCAAAAATATACAACTTTCTTCTTGCTACTGTATGATCTTCAGTTACCATACAAAAATAAATTATTTGCAGGAGAATGAGGGCAAGCTGAAAACTTATTTATCATCCAACCATTATAATGTGGTTGATGATCAAACAACCTGTGAAGCTGAGATAATTTTCTTCATCTTCAAGTAGCCACTGGAAAGCCTCATTACATGCCTGAAGTTGCATTGCTTAGCAACAACATTTCAGAAATTCAAGTTATCAGCATGATCACTAATAAGACGGTAAGCTGCAAAAGAATCCTGAATAAACTAGATTCATTTGCATTTCAAAATAAATGAGAGTAAATGTCAGATTGTGTTCTGGAGTATATGAACTCTTCATAGCACAGCTATATTGCTTTTACTCAAGCATTTGTACAATAGAGACAAATGTGAAATGTTTCTAAAATTTTAGAAATGCAGGATGTCTGTGAGGTTCAGATTTTACTGCTCCTCAACTGTTAACTTTAGCATAAGAAGTGTGCTATCAGCAAAACATGCTCTCAAAATGTGGCACACACAAAAACAATTAGAAGTGTTATTTTCCATGGCAGGACATGAGTATGAACGAAGATAAAGATACAATTAATATGTTGCAGTGTTCAGGATCCATTTGAAGGACTCTTTGGTTTATAAAACCATAGCTTTGGGAACACTTTTTATAATTTTACCGTTCCTCAGGGAAGAAATTTGTTAAATGTCATATGAAAAGCTTTCATGCCCTCTGCGTATAAATGTAGACACTTAAGAGAGGCATGGTTAACAAATCCAGAATAAATTTGGGAAGTTTCTCTATTCCCAGATTTCTGGTGAAACATAGAGCAAACGAAGTCGTGGGAGTGCTCAAGGCAAGTGAAATGAACAATAACCCAAGACTATCAGTGATGTTGCCTTTCTCTGACCTGGTCGTGATATTGATCAGCAACCAAGAACAAAAGTACCTGTCAGTGACCACGAAGCAGTTGGTTCGAACTTGTCCTCATTTTGTCTCCAGAGAACTGATGTTGAAACATTTCTTTCATTTATTCACTCACAAGAACAGTATTTGGGGGAGTTTATTCCTGTTCCTTTCCAGGCAAGCCCCACTTAGCTTGAAGGCAGAGAAGAGACATTGTCTTACTTGCCCACTTGTAGTCAGTAGGCTCCTGCTCTAGTCAGCATGTGTATGGATATTCCACAAATATCCACATGGATAGTCTACAAAAGATGCCACATCCCATCAGTGTAAAACCCTCTTTGGCTGCGGAGGAAGTCTCCCAGCCAGCTTTGACTCACTGCTTCAAAATGCACACACCGAACTAGAGGAGAGGGATTTTTTTTTTCCAAGAACACCACTGGGGCAAAGAAAGTTAGATATTGGTGTTAGATACTTCTTCCTTCACTTCTGCCCGAGAAAAACACAAGACTCATCCTCCAGGCTTTCCTTTAATGTTAGTTGTCAGCAAATAAAGACAGATTCCAAGCCAAGTTTTCTCTAGACTAGAGGTCATTCAGTGGCAGAGATCTTTCCCGGCAAGGGAAGAACATGTATTCAAATGACAGGCAAACGTATCTGAAGGAGAGAAAAAGAGCTTGACCTTGCAAAAAAGACAGAGGTGAAGCTGTTTGGATACTTCAAGAATATGAAGATGCATAGCTTAAATGCCACAGTTCTTTCAGAGACTCTTTTGAAAACAGGTTTTTTTTACAGCACAGAATTATTGGTTTGCTGTAGTATTCAGGTCTTTTCCAACCTAAAGACCTAGTCGAGTTATTTCACCTTGCAGGCAGATACTATTTTAATTTTATATATTTAAGAAAAAAAAAATTGCATCTGGAGTGGTATTCCACTTTATTTCGAAGCCTAATGTTGGAAATAGTTTGGAAAATGCTGTAATTTTGAAAACTGTGAAACCTCTTGTATTTTGACACCCACACACAGCACTTCTGGCCTACAAAATAAGGTAAGAATGGCAAATAGCTCATTCTAAACTTCAGTCATGTTTAATGCTGAAAATAAAACATGCAGACAACCTTATAATTCTTATAAATAATGATTCCATGGTCCAGAGCAATAAATTTGAAAACTGAGGTTTATGATAATGTATTCTGCAGTGACAGTAGAAAAATAGGTCATCATTTTGAAAAGGAGAGAAGCTATCTGTCATGTTGAACACACTAACAGGAAATTTGAAGTAGTAGTTTCAGAGGCACTTAATCCAAGATGCTACTCCTCTGACCCGTGTGTCCCAAAGCACAACATGTGAGCGAGGAACTTGTGGTCTCCACTGTGCAGGCAGAGTTACTGAGTTACCTTATTCCTTCTTATTTCTTGTGTCCATCTCAAGGCTCCTTACACTCAGTGTTAAGAATCTGTCTATCTGTATGTCTGTAACACAGATCATCAATCTGGATGCCATCAACCAAACCACATAAGCTTTACTGTTAAAAAAAAAAAAAAAAAAAAAGCCAAAAAAAGGAGAAAAAAAAAGTGAAACAAAAGAAATATGTTTAAAGAACAGGAGTGACTGTGCTTAGCTGTGTGAAAGGCACTGTCACCTGCAAGTTCCTGCAAGGTATAAGCTAGCACAGAGCAGTGCGTGAATAATGTTTTATCTTTACCCAGTTAAACACAGTGGCCCCCATAGGTCTAGTCTGCCAGATTTTCAGCCGTGTAATTAACACTTTGGTGGCTGGACTTCCACCAAAACCTGTGAATTACAGGGAAAAGTATGTTCAGCCTGTACCTAGGTGAAGATGGCCAGGTCTCTGGCAGAGTTTGGTTTTATTTTTGTTTTCAAGTCTCAGGGATATATTTTTCTTTGCAGGTTTAGGGAGTGGGGAGAGGTTAAGTTCCACATAACTAGGGCAGGATGCTGAGCCCGTGCTTTAATAAATATATGACACAAATCTTTTTCCAGCCAGACAAAAGCAAAGTTTTCTTCACCAAATTTGCTTTCCAGTTGTCAGTGTCTAATTCATTGTAGACTGATGTTTTATTTTTTCTTTGATAATTGATTTATGTGTCTTGTCCATTTTATCAGTAAGTTAAAAAAGAGGAATTCACCAAATCTTATTTTATTATACTTTTTTTCTTTTACTTTTTTACCCTTCCACACTCCCTGTTCAGCAGGCAAAATCATCCTCAGACTTTTCTTTGCTCTCAACCTTGCTTATCATCTTTACTCAGTGTTCCTGAAAGTGCACTGCTTATTCAGTATCTCAGGAATGATCTGCTTCTGCACTGATCTCTGCATAAACTCACAGTAATTGGCCTCCAGCAGCAAATTTGGGAAGTTTTTTGAAAATCATGCATTTCAGCACTAATTTTGAAATGAAAACGTTAATGGCAAAGTCAACTGAGAGCCATTTGTTACAAAAGTAAGTAAACTGGTTTGTCTTTAGTTGACTTTGCATCAAATAGATGCCTATAAAGATCCCATAATAAATGCACAAAATATTTTTTTTTTACCTTGAAGCATTGAAAAAGACACTTCTGGCCAGAAAAGAAGGGCCTCTGCTCACCAGCAATGAACATCTAAAGGTTGGTTGTCTCAGTCAATGTTTGGGACTTTCCTTGTACGGAGCCTTGAACGAAGAGGACTTCTGCTGCCCTAGTCCCAGATATTATCTTTTATATCACTGTAGCAGCAGTGTCTGCACTCCTCCTTGAAACCAAATGGCTTTTTTCTGTTTCATTCATTCCATTAGCTCCCTCTGTGTAAAGATATATGTTAAATAATCCATAGGTGTTCTTGCAAAGCTCACCAGGGAGGAGTTTCCAATCAAATTTACAGAGGTAATATTGCTGAAAAGAGAGGCCATCGTACAGTAGGACTGTGCTATGCCTGAGCCGTGCCCTTGGCTACCCCTGGGGACACTGGTGGATGAAAGGCTGGACATGAGCTGGCAATGTCCACTCACATTTCCCCTGAGGAGGAAAACAGACAGGTGCACTGGGTCTTTTATATGGGAAAACCCAAAGGAGGAAGGAATTGGAGGAAAGAAATCCCTGAGAGCAGACCTGTCAGAGACTTCTTTGTTCTCCCAGTCTAGCAATGGAAAGGAAACAGGACTTAATAAATCTGGGAATTTCCTAAACTCAGGCAGTAACAGCAGCCTCTTTGGCACTATGGATTTGTAATATAGATATATAAATATATAAATATAATATAGATATAGAAATATAGAAAAATATAGATAATATTTTTAACAGTTGCAAAAGGGACATTGTGAGATTTCAAATTTCCTAGTATCTGGCCTTCAGATATTCTCTCAGCGCAGAATTTACTCCTACTTTTATTAGTTCAGTTTTACTCTGATCTATTTAAAATTTACATTACAGAAATTTCTCTTTATGTGATATACAGCACTACACGGATACCATAACTATCTTAAAAATAAATATTTATTATTTTACATCAACATCAACTCAGTTAGTTTGGGAATGTGTATACTTAAGTATGGAGATTAAGCTGAGACCAGATACAAAAATCCATCTGGGTTCAGAGAAAGTTGTTATCAATGCCCAAAGAGCTTAACAGAGAATTACCTCATATTTTTCTTTCAAAAGCTATACTAGACTGCTCTATGGTGGAAGTGAAGAGAGCAAGCTGTGAATAATTTTCATTTTGACTGCTTTCTCATGGCTATCTTGTGGTCTGACTAATAGGACCCCCAGGGATTTTGGTGTTACTGCATGGATTTCCCACACAATATATGGTATGGGTTTGATTTTTTTCCAGAGCACAGATGGCTTTAGTTGTTAATCTCTGCAAATTCCTGCTGACCTCTTGTATGTGCATGGTTCTCTCCTTAAGAGGTGGTTCAATCTGCCTTGCCTGTCATTCCTCTTGCAGCAACTGGAAAATGTTTTAAGCCATGCTGGAAACCGACTTTTAAGTGGTGGGCTCAATCTCAAGAAAATAAGAATCTCCTCCTTGTTTCCTTGTGTTTTTCCCAGGGAAGGCAGTTTTCTGGCCAGTGAGAAAAATAAAGGAGTGGAGGGACATGGTGTAGGGTGCAAAAATACTCCAGAAAATATAATGTTCTAGTTCCTACTTCAGCAGTTGGTATCTTCTTGTTTGGCACCTTACTCTGTTTCTCTCTCAAATAAACTATACCTTTTTATTTACCTTTGAGTCATCACTCCATATTTCTGAAGACTAAAATGTGCTGGTTCTGTATCATTTCTAGACACACTTTTGGGGACCGGGGGGGGCAGGAGTGCGCTTCCTTTTCTCACGAGAAGATATTTTAAGCCCTTTGCTACAAAATTATTATTCAGGTAGCTCCCCAGGAGCAATTACTATCTTCCCGTATTCCCCAGACACAGACAACCTTTTACTATTTTACATGGGAGACTCTTGAGCTCCATCTTCTGGAAAATGTGGGCCAAACTTGCTTTTCCCGAACTGGTTCCCGTGCAAGCCGGGCGGGTTCGGGGCAGCGGCCCAAGGCAAACACCCACCTTGCACCTCCTTTTCCCACCTTCTCCAAGGAGAACCAAAGCTTTTGCAAGACATTTGGAAAATACAGGCACAGTTCCAAGGCTGGTACCACCCAACAGATTTCTTGAGCAAAAAGCCTTTGTGCTGATTTTGATATCAACAACTGTGTCACGGCTGGGTGGAAGTGGCCTTGCACACGCATTGCTCTCAGCTTGAACATCGGCATGAACAGGTTTCCCCAAGCCAAATGCGAGCACACATAAATAGCTTTCATGGCGTTTTTCAGCTTGTTGAATGCTTTCTGTGTTTTGGCTTCATTGAGGCACAGGTGATTTAAACATTCCTGGCTGGCACTGACAGGCTGTTTCTCTTTGTTACAGGAGAGGCTGAATCAACACTCCACACAATGCTCTCACCTTGATCTCCCTTACTCAGCAAGCCGATTTTTTGTGCCGATTTCAAAGCAGCACCATCAATTGTAAGAATCTCCCTCTGTTTCCCCAGGACCACTTCTCCCAGACCAGAAATGCAGCCTCCCTCCAACCCTGCCCTGAAACACCGCACAGAGAGCAGCCTGGGCTGAAATGCTGGCACCAGCTTGGCCACAGCCTCTCCCTCAGGGACCACGGCACCATCAAACCTGAGCCAGAGGGAGGAGGGGGAAGGTGGTCCCCACGGGATCCTGAAGGTGCTTCGGTGCCAGCTGGTTGTTAAAATTGTTTTTGCTGATTCTGTCCCAGAGAGGGATGCTGAAGCAGGGCTGTCCTCCCCATGCATGTGAGGGCCAGCACATGCTGAGGTATGGGCTCAGCCCCCAGGGATTCTCAGGCATTTGAGCATTTTTGCTCCATGGCGCTGGGTATTTAGGGGTCCTTTGCCCCCTGTGCACTCCATAGGGCCACAGCTGAAGTATTGCATGGGAACAAGGCAGTGTAGGGAGTGCAGGGTGAGAAGAACCAGGAGATTTGTAGAAAACTTTTTGTGCTCTTCAGTAATTCACTGAGTCCTCCCCTTGGGGCATGCCTGGAGAAATTCTTTTTCATTGCTATAGTCATACCCAGAGGCACCAAAACCTGAAACAGGCACATCCAAAAGAGATGGTTACTGCCCAGAAGAACAAGATGAAAGCTGGATATGATTCAGGCATCTGTGGGGGAGAGATGTTATGCCCTTACAATGATAAATAAGGTTGTTTAAGGACATTTTAAAATGGGCAAATTTTTATTTTAAATACTTGATTTCCATAGTGGCTGCGTAGGACCAGGAGGGAAACCTAATGCCATTAAAATAAATATGTGTCCAAAATTCCACTGAATCCAAGAAAAAATTAGGTTACTGTATATAATTACTGTCACGTAATCCAACATGCTATTCAAACCAGAGTCAGCTTCAAAGTTAGGTAGGGATCACAAGGTTGCCTGGAACGTTTTCCAGTAAAGTGTAGCAAATCTTCAGGGTTGCAGAGACCCCACTCTGCTATGTTCCAGCATGTGATCCACACATTGAGGCTTCTGCTCTCTCATTTTTCCCATAAGTGGATGGAAAGTCCCTTGCTCTAGCTTCTCTCTTTTCAATTAACAAAATGCAAGGAGTAGACTTTCCTTCCTCCCAATTTTTGGCAACATTCCCCCAAATTAGGCACAGTTAATCTGATCAAGATTTGCACAAATTCTTTTTGGTCCCCCAGGGCTTTCCTCTAAGGCTCCCCTTCCCACAGGACAAACTGCAAGCACCAGGGCGGGGGAATGTGGCTCAGTGCTGGAGGAGAAAGGAACCTTTCTAGAGATGCCAGAACAAGAGGTCTTGTGTCCTTCTTCATTCTGTCTTGTCTTTGAAAGTCCCTTCCAACCCAAACCATTCTGTGATTTTATTATTAGACTCCTTTATTAAAATCATAGCAGGTTCCCAAACAAAATAGAAGTTTTCTTTTTCCTTCTAAAAGGCACAACGTTGCTCAGGAGCTCAGGGAACGCCAGCAGATGAGAAGTGTCTGGAAGCAGTGCTGAAAAGGGCAGGCAGCGGTGGGTGAAAGGGAGTGGAGGAAAAGCACTGTGGCCTTGGGGTCAGGTGGGGTGGCCCTAGAAGAAGCCAGCCCTGCTGAAGCAGTGGGGCCAGGGGCTGGCAGACCTGGGAAGAGGGACATTGTCCTCTGTGGCCTGCCTGGAGGGAATCATGGCTCCCTCATTCCCCACTGGTACTGGGATGGCCTCAGGTGGAGGCAGCCTAGGGAGGACCTGCTCCCCATTCCTCCAAGGAATTGCCTCTCCTGCAGCAGCTCTGGGTGCCTGTAATGGAAACCAGAGGAGCTTCCACCTCTCTGTGTTGTCTTTCCCATGCCATCCACAGCCTGGGCAGGAATTTGGGCCCTGCCCTCTCTCCCTGCACAGAAGGTGAGATGAAAGCCACAGCCAAGGGTGCTGCCAGCATCATCCTTGCACCACAGGTTCCTCTCCTCTGCTAAAAAGTGGTGCCTGCTGAGGGTCCACACATCCCTATCCAAGGCTTCCCTCCTCACCATACTTCACACAGCGTATCAGATGGGTCAGGCAGAGAATGTGCTGTTTGCTGCAGTAAAGCAGCCAGAAATATAGATTTTTCTAGCCCTTTGAGGTGGTTTTAATTCATTTCCACTGCTTTCCCACGGCAGAGGCAGGGTTGCTTCCCTTGCAAATGGAGAGACTTTCTGCCTGTGTGGCCTTGATCACTTCTAAATTCAAGCATTTTGGTAAGGAAAATTTTCTTTTCCCCACAGAATGAATCTACCAGTGTTTGCTTTTCCAGAAGCAAATATATCCAAAGAAAGAGAGGTTTTTAAAATTTAAAAAGTTGGAAATGAAGGCTGCTTGCCATTTCATTTCTAGTGCAGAGAAATACTCTCCCTCAGCGATTAATAAAGTCCTCATGAAGTTTCAGCCAGTGGCTTAGGTAAAATTTCTTCACCCAAATCTTACCTGGTGTAAACACTCCTGCTTAAGCATGAGCCAGAAGTCTGGAGGGTCAGGAACAATAAAAATAAAACATCTAGACAGGGAATAATTATTTTTTATAAGAAAGACCACAAATATATATTGCTTTCTCTTCCCTTTTTTTTTTTTTTAAGAAAAAAAGTGAAAAAACTGCAGTGTTAAAGAAAACTTCTTTTTGCATTGTTTGTGGTTTTGCTGGCCTGGAAGTGCCCTGGGAAGTGCACTGCAGCAGTGATGCCATCCTCTAACACGTGTTTCTTTCAGCTCTGTGCAAGTTTCCTTCCTGACTTCAGAGCACTTTTTCTCAAAAGGCATTTTCTCTTTTTCCTGCTCATCTCTTTCAATCTCTATCTCTGTTTGCTTTACCTATATTTTTCTTCTTTCTGCTTTGCTAGTTTTTGCAGTAAATTAAAGTAGTGTGCATGCTTTCCATTATGTACATAATCTCAAACACGGAAATTTTCAATCCATTTTGTATATCCTAAATCTACATGAAAAGCATCATGCCTCACTTTAAATCCCATTTTTGTGACATTCAGAAGCAACATCAGCAGTTTCAGCTACAATCCTTTTAATTACTTTTTCTTTGATTAAGACAAATTTATTTCCCAGAGTTATGCGTTTGCACAAAAATACAAAGTACAGAGAAATCCTAAATCAACAAAATGACACTGGTTTTGAAAATTACCCTGGCTGCAAATATTTATCAATTGAACATCTGTCAGAGCTGTATGTCCTAGAACATTTATACTAAGTTTTTTCTTAATGCAGATGGAAGGAAAAGTGAGAGAGGGAATTTAGAGGCAAAATTACACAGCATAAGAAACACAATCTAATCAAGTGTCTAAAGTACATGGATATTAATTTTGTCTCCTGCTCTTTCATAAACAGTGTTCAAAGTTTCTTCTGTTGTTCATTTGGGTTTTTTAAAGTTTCTTACCTCTGTTGCCTCAGTTCAAGAGGTTCAAGTGAAAAGAGATGCTGATAAATTTCTGAATATAATTTCAAATAGAGATAAAATGGATTTTTTTTCCAGTGGAGCCCAGATACCAGCCAAACTTGATATTACATTTTATATGAAAAATTCCACATCTTATCAAAATTCAGGAACGTATGTGCACACCCGGGAAGCAGCTGTTGCAAGAGCCAGTCTGTATCTGCTCATCCCAAGTGATCCAGCTGTTATCCAGCCGACACCCTTCCCCTGTGGTGCAAACTTTAACTTCAGTCCCTATGGTCAAATTAACAAATGACTGAGAGCTTTCAGCTCATATTGTAAATGCAGTGCACTCTGAACAAACATCTTGAAAAGAAGGCATTACCCAAATGTTTGGTCACTGAGAATACAATTGTCCTAATTGAATAAAATACTTCAGGATATTACCAACTCTTCAAGCTACAACTTGAGATTCTTTTCTGGCCCTTGAGGCACAGAGCATGTCAGCACCACTTTCAAGACAAATGTTTACTATGCTTAGGGAGATTTCTAGGTTTGCTGCAATAAGAACCTAAGAATGGCCCTGCTGGGTCAAACCCAAAGTCACTCAGTATGTTGACTCTGGCAATGGCCTGCAGCAAGTGACTAGGGAAGACCTGTGTGACAGTATATGGTACCCTTCCAGCCCCTGCTTGTATTCAGCACCTGAGTTAGAGCTGTTTTCTTTGCATTTCTTAGAATTTTTGTTCACAAGTTGAAGGCAGGTTTTAAATTTCACAACGACCTTAGGCCAGGTGAGGCAGACCAAGTCCATGAATGGCCAAGCTGAGGCACAGCAAAGTCAACAGAGCTGCCTCTCTCTAAACTCAGTGTGAATCAGAGGCAAAATGGGACTAGGAAACTGCTGGGCTCTAACCACAGTATGCATGCCCAGCTAGAGGACAATGCCTGACTGTAAAAAAAAAAGGGCATCTTCTATTGGCATCTGAGTGCCAGCAGGTTTTCCAAATGCATGTTTTTGAAAGCTGAAAGCCACTTTGAACTAGGGGTTTTTCCAGTATGAAGTGGGAGCATGTGGCCAGTTTTCACAGCTTCCTATTTTTTTGTAGGAAAAGTAGCTGTGAATTTCTAACACTGTTTAAAACAGGGATACACCAAACAGCAGTCTTCATTCTCCTTCATACCCACAGCAGCCCTTTGATTTTATCAGTGTTGATTTATGTTAGAAATTCTAGTGCTAAACCCGGGGATGTCAGACATTTCCCAAGACTCCTTACAGACCCAGCGCATTCTCCATCGCTGTGAAATCTGCTACACTTGGTCAATCTTTTATTTTTCCCCTTAATTTTACTATTGCAAGCCTTCATTGACCAAAACTGCATAATAGGTGATGTTGATGGAGTACTAAACCAGAGAATCCAAAGCTGGAAGCTCTTGGAGAAGGAAGTTTGCCCAAAGCACTCTGACGCTTGTGGTTTCAGTTTGCTGTTGCTCTGGGCAGAGTAAAGGTACTGTGTTAAGGACAGCCAAGGATCCACACAAATCTTTCAAAAATGGTCAGTAATGTTGCCTGTCCCAAGAGACCTAAGCTTCTGGAAGAAGATGCTCCGTGCTTCTTAAAACCTAATATTTATTTCAGACTGGGTCCCTGAGAGCATGGATGGGTCTTGGAAGTTCATTTTTTGCAAGTGAGGGGTTTTTTTGGATGCTAACTCAGCATTGTGCAAAGCATAAAAAATACTATTATGCTCTAGTCATGGAAAAACTTGCCTTTAGGGGTTATTTTCCCATTTTATTTATTTATGGGGGTAGGGATGGGATGTATTAGATCTGCAGCTTCTCTCAGCCAGAAAATTTTTCCTCTTTTGTAATTTAAATTTCTTTCTTATCTTTAAACTTAACACGTTGCTATACCCATCCCCACTCACAATTGTTTGTTGATAAAAAAAAAATGTGTTATTGAGCAATTTGCTTTGAACCTGCTCCTTCTTTTTTCCCCTTTTAAGCATCACTAACTTTCATTTTTTTGCATGTTTGCAGATTCTGCAGCATAGGATGCCCTCCTGTTGCCCTTGCTTCTGATATTAAGAAATTTGCTCCATCCCTTTGCAAGTGACTTTCTTCTATCAGCCTGCAAACAACAAAAGAGGCTTTAAGGATAAAAGGAAGAGGAAGTCAGATTCACTTTTTAGTAGTCTGGGGACTGGACACTATCCCCTAGAATGGTGGAGCTCAACTGCAAAAGCCTGGAGATGATTGAATAAAGCTCACACATGTAATGTTATGTTCCCACAGGACAGCCCTGAGTGGACTTTCATCACGGGTCTTTTGCTAAAAGGACATATTAAAAAATCCCCAAACATGATCTGGAATCAATATGATATTATTCTTTCCTTTTTCTGCTTTCCACTTTGCTGCTTTCAGTCTGACAATACCATAACCTTCACAGTCACCTCTGCAGAGATCCATCTCCCTCTGGAGCAGCAGTGGATATTCTGCAGCTGTTTGCCTCTTCCCTAAAGTCAGATATCAGAAGTTTCACATCTGAAACTTCTTGAGTCTTCTGGCTTATGCTTTTTCTGGTTGGTTTGTGCTTATTTTTTTCTGAAATCTGCAGAATTTTGGGGCTTAAAAATGGTCCAGATTTAAACTAAAGTATTTAATATCCTCAGCATATTATGGCTCAATTTGTTTTCAACAGCCTTGCTAGTATTTCTTCTTTTTAGAGCAGTGCTTGTGCCCTCTATGTTCACATTAACTCCTTCAACATCAGAACTTCTTTCTACACAAATGTCTTTTCTTAGAAAGCTGGAGTTTTGCTTAACATATGATGTACTCTAACATAACAAAACAATTTTTCAAAGTAATTTTCTTTAAAAAACCCCAATTGCACAACAATTTACTCTTTGACTTTTCAGACGTAATCTTCTTAGATAGATAATCAACTCTATTAATATGTTATCACATTGTTTAGGAATATTGTAATTCTGCATCAATAAAAGTACCTTTTTTTCACCTGGAGAACTAGGCTAGGCCATTGAAAATAAACGTATCCTTTTGCAAAGTATTGTTCTCAACATGTCAAAGCAGCAGTCTTTATTCAGTATTTGTATACAGTGAAAATTGAAGGTGCAGGATGATCATGCTGCAGTATTCATTTCCTGCATAAAAATAAACTGTGCACTACAGATCAGAGAGATCAGATGACATTTAATTGATTGCCAATTCAAGAGCTGTAATGATCAAGATAAGCTGACATGATGCCCTGAAGAATAAGACTGAGAACAATTTAAGGTCAGAATAATGTTATGATCGGTCGCTTGTGGGCCTGTTGTCAGATAATATGTTCTGGCCATGGAGATTTGAGTTACCTGAGCCATCTCTTTTACAACCATAATAAAAATGAATAAGAGTAGGTTATGTCTCCCATTCACTGATTTAATGTCAAAGCTGATGCAATCTGGTGGTGGATGTCTTACTGGAAAAGTCCTGGTGTCCTATATTTTCTAGTTGTTAGTTGCTTACTAAACAGTAATTGAAGGTGAAATTGATTCTTCCACATTGGACAGCAAAACGCTAAGGACTTGAAGAGGAGATGTTCTCCTTGGGTCAGAGCAAGGGCTGATCCTTTGGGATACAGTAAGGCTGGGGCTACCCATGCAGGTTTCCCAAAAATGCCCTCAATTTTTCTTCTGGATACAGATCTGTCCACTCTTTCTGAACCCGTGACCTGCTCCCTAGAGCTACTGCACATTAATTCAAACCAGGTGCTGTCCCTAGGTGACAGACACAGGTATGATGCTTCTGTGAAACATGGAATCACAAAGGTTTGCTGTGCCTGTGTCTGAGAGCTGCATTAAGCCTTGGGCTCATAGCCAGGGTTGCACTTCTGGTCCATGCAGAAACCAGGGACACAAAGTGACAGATGACAGTGCTGATACTTCCTGGGAATACAGGGCTGGTTCCTTCCCCAGGCACACAGTGTGCTTTGAGAGATGCCAGGGAGAAAGGTGGCAGCCAGAGGCCATCAAGCAGTTTATATTGCCCTGGTAGTACTGTGGGTGTAGTGTGAGGAAATGAGATTCCAGCTCAAAAACATGGCAACTCTTTTTCATGTTCCTCCACTAAAATTGTATATAATACCCTTACAGGCATTGATAACAATTCATCGGATGGTGAAAGATGCAAACTATCAAGTTTTGTTACAAGCAGACCCATTCCTATTCGTTGTACCAAGGTTTGGGATCAGATGTACAACAACTTCTGGTGCCTAAAAATGAAGGAGGCTGTTATTGAAAGCAATAGAAACCAAGAACAAGGTGATTTGAAATTGTGATTAGAATGGGCATAGCTACATTGGCAAGCTCCTTAAAAGCTGGAAAAGATGGATAAACCTGGTCCACACATCAGAAACAACACCACAGTGAGCAGTAAGAGTTGTGATGGCTCTGACAGAGTTTGGCAGAGTGTTTGAAGTGGGAGAGCTTTGCCTAAATAGAATTTACACCTTCTCAAAAACTCTTTTATCTGCATACTGCAGAGGGAAGAAGAAGATCTCCTGATGTCTCCAAAACATAAAGCCATTTCCAGGGCTTTATAAGATGCTATAACAAAATCAACTCATGGTATCATGTAAAAAAAGGGCTGTGATAAATCAATACCTTAAAGCAGCCTGTCTGGGCTTGGGAGCTCTGCACATTTTGAAACATGGCACATCCTCAGATCTGGCTACTTGCCTCACATACTTGGGAGGCTCTGTACTGAGCCTGTTTCTTGCCCTCTACTAGCAAAGGCTTGGCTTTTTCAGCTGAGGGGCCAAATCCCTGTCTGCCACACACTGCCAGAGGGCAGGCAGAGAGCACAGCTCCAGGGCTGTGCTCTGGTGGTCTGGCAGCTGAGCCGTAGTGAGGAGTTAGCAAGCAGTGGTCACAGCTACAGGGCTGGGTGTTCCCATGTCTCCTGCAGGGTCTGTGCTGTGGAGAGGGCTGAGGAAGGCAGAGGGATGATGAGTGTGGTGGGGCTGAGCAGCCCTGCTCTGCCCTCAGCTACGGCATCGTGTCCATCCATGCTGTGCTTAATTAACATCGCCTCTGAATGCTGGCATCTGAGATGCACCATACAGCTCTTCCTGAAGCCAGGGCAGGTCTCCCATGGGCCCCCTGTACTTCCTTTGCCTCCTTAAAACACTATGAGAAAAAGTTAATTTTATGAATAAAATGCAAGTGACCCTGAGACTTGCATGCTTTTGTCCTATAGTTATCTTTCCTCAGTCTAACAGCTATTACAGTAATGCATCGGTGGGTTGCCGAGGGCTGCAAGCATCACGTACAAGGAGCTTTCTAAAAGCTTGCAGTTATTCTTTAGAGCTGATAGTTCCTTTCTTGTGTTGCTGCCCTCAAATATAACTCTGACTTTGCAGGTTTATAGCACAGCAGGGCAAATAGCAAGTGCCAGGAAGTGGGGTAGAGTGCCTCAAGAGCAGAAAGCATTGCTTCTGCTTTATGACTGGGATTGCAGCTTTGTTGTCCACGGCCACAGATGCCAAATCATAGGAGGAGCATTTGAGGATGCTGGGGTTGTTTAGCGTGGAGAAAATAAAGCTCTGGAGAGACCTTATAGCTCTCTACAATTGCCTGAAAGGAGGTCATAGCATGGTGTGGTTCAGCCTCTTCGCCCAGACAGCTAGCGACAGGACAAGAGGAAATGGCCTCAAGCTGCACCAGGGGAGGTTCAGATTGGACATCAGGAAGAATCTTTTCACAGAAAGGGTTGTCAAGCATCAGAATGGGCTGCCCAGAGAAGTGGCGGAGTCACAAAGCCTGAAAGCATTCACTAAATGACTGGACAGAGCACTTAGTGCTGTGGTTTTGTTGGCATGGTGGTGTTTGGTTAAAGGCTGCACTTGCTCTTGAAGGTCTTTTCCAACCTTAATGATTGTGTGATTCTATGTTTCTAATTTAATTTATTTTTAAGTCCATACATAGGACAACCTAACAACTCTGAGGAGCTTGGTGCGTAAAGCAACCCCTACCTTCTCGGTCATGTTTATGAGAAAGAGCAGAAATTAAGAGCAGAAACTAAGTGCAAGCTTATTTCAGGTGTGTGGTCAGTAACACTGTCAGCAGAGGTGGGGCAAAGGGCTCCTAATGTACCTGCAAAACTCTCTTGCAGAAAGCTGCTGCCTCTTGTACCTGCAGGTCTCCACAGCTTTCCTCACGCTGCACTAGCCTGTGTGCAATGCAAACAGCTGCAGCCATTGTTCCCATCTCTGTGCGTGCCTGGTGAAGGCAAAACACACTGTAAGCAGTCTCAACCATAGTAACCATCACAGGCCTCGCTTCTGCTGCAGGAAAAATGGATTAATTTGACCTGGTCACAATAAAAACACAGGATAAATTGAGTAAACACGATCTCAGTGTATCAGGATTTAAATGCCACTAGCAGTAAAATGAGGGAGAGCAGGAAGCAATAAAACCCTGCAGTATTAAACTCATTATATTGCACAACCATTGAGGTATTAATGAGCTCATTTTGCACATAGACAATGTGTGCAACACAGCTGAGCTGGTGTCAGTATAATAAGTTTTATCTTTTTACTCCCATTCCTATGCACTTTTAAATTCATACTGGAGTTGATACATAAATTGAAATTTAATTTTCTTTTCTCTTTCAATTGAAAAGAAAGACATCCCCCAAAAGCTCATCTTCCAGCATTGCTGTCACCTCCCACACATTTCACATATTTTAAAGATTCACTATGAATAAAACCACACACATTCAAAGCAAGTCAACTTTTAATTTATTTGGGAAAGAAAAAGAGAAACTTCTTAATGAGGGTAGACTTCTTAATTGGGAGAACTTGAAAGCCTTACTAGCAAGAGCTGCAGCTGCAATATCACAGGCTGCTACTGGGACTCTTGCATGGAAAGGAGTTTCCTCCCACGCCTCACCTGCATGAGAGGATCCTGCAGGATGACGGAACCTCACAGGAAAGAAGCCGGTCTTCAACATGTTCTCTTGTCAAGCAGGTTCGAGTCATGTGAGAGCAGAAAGGACATGTAGGACCAGGTGGAGACTTTCTGCCCACACAGGAAAAGTGGGGTTTTGCAGAGGTGGGGAAAGGGTGACAGATGATTTTGGGGAAGGGAGCTGTGGCTGGGAGACAAGGCACTGCCGTGAAGGGTTCCATGCTAATGCACTGGCAGGCACTGCCCTCACCTCTGCCTTCCCCCTGAGGTATAAGAGGCAGGCTGTGCCCAGCTCCCTCCTGGGCACAAGCAGAGGACTAAGTCAACACAACATTCAGAGGAATTGCTCTGAGCTGGAGGAGGCTGCAGGCTTGCAGAGCAGAGATTGTTGTAGCCATCCAGCTAATAAATAAAATGTGGATAGAAGCAGGTACATGGAGATAATTGCAAGGTAGTGATCATCATTAGATGTGCTGTTTTATGCCTCCTGAATATGCTTGCACAGAGAGGCTCATCAGACCGAACAGGGCTTCAGTGATGAAGCCAAGGGTTAGGAAATGGACTTGCCATTGCTGGACAGTCCTGCTAGTCCTGTGCCACCATCCCTGGTGTTGAAGCAATGGGATGGGCAGTGAACTAAGCCCACCGCAGAGCTGACACAGGGTTTTCCAGTGAGCTCCTGAGACAGGCTGCATAGGCTGTCAGCTGCTGCATGGAAGAGATTACAGATGTTTTGATCAGTTAAAACTACTTTAAAATATATAAGCTGCTCATAAAATTCACAAGTTGAGGCTGTGAAAATCCAAGCTTCTTCTCTAAAATACAGAGAGGACCAGGAGTTGCGTCTGTTGGAATGAGACTGCAGGGCCTTTATCCAGGGCAGCTTCCCAGTTCTTAATGTCTTGTCTTCAACCATGAAGTCTGTAATCTAACAGTGTCCAAGGCAAAACACTTGACCTCATCTCTGAAATCTTCCTGAATTTTCTTTCACACCTTAAAGCTCCCAGTTTAGGGTACTGAATTACAGCAGCCCAGCTCTGCAGGAGAGACTTGGAAGGGACGAAGTGCTGGAAAAGGACCATGAAAAACTGAACCCCAGGCAGGACTAGGTGATCTCTGGCCACCTTCCTCCTAAGCAAAAATTTCCTGCTATTCTGTAATTCCCATCACCATCTTACTCTTTTCTTTCAATGTCACTGCACTACCAAGAATCAGGACCAGCACAGCACTTAATTCTGTGTAAGATGTTATTTCCACAATGCCAGTATCTTCTCCTGGGGTTCCAATTCCAACAGCATGACTCCCCTGTCAAGCTAGAAAGAGGAGATTTTATTTGGATGTCAACTTTAAATATTGCAAATTGTCGAATGACTCATTACATCAGTTTAACAAAAACATCCTTGCACTGCCAGATTTAGAGAGAGAGGCCCTTGGAAATTACATTTTCAGACACCTTTGTGCTTGCAAAAACACACTAGGCACCCTACCAACAAAGTGGCAACTTTTGCAGAATTATAGAATGTAAAGCCTAATGGGAAGCTTTTAACTTTGATAGCTGACTCAGAGAGAAATTTTCCATTAAAATTACAACAAACACCTGCAGCCAAGTAGTAAGACAAATGTTTTGTTTCATTTTATCAGCTACTGGGCTTCTAATGTTCACAGAATCAGGTGTGGTTTTAGGTTGGAAAAGACCTCCGAGATCAAGTCCAACCTTTGACAGATCACCAAGGTTCATATTCAATCACTTGAACTGCTCCAGGGATGGTGACTCCACCACCTCCCTGGGCAGGCCATTCCAGTGCTTAACCACCATTTCTGCGAGGAATTTGTTCTGATGTCCAGTCTGAATCTCCACTGGCACAGCTTGAGGCTATGTCCTCTTATCCTATCACTATTACCTGGGACAAGAGACTGAATCCTACCTGGCTACAATCTCCTTTCAGTTATAGAGAGTGATAAGGTCTTCTCAAAGCCTCCTTTTCTTCAGGCTAAACACCTCCAGCTCCCTCAGCCTCTCTTCATAGGACTTGTGCTCCAGACCCTTCACCAGCTCTGTTGCCCTTCTCTGGACACGCTCCAGCACCTCAATGTCTTTCTTCTAGTGAGGGGCCCAGAACTGGACACAGGATTTGAGGTGCAGCCTCACCAATGCTGAGTACAGGGTGGCAGTCCCTGCCCTGGTCCTGCTGGTCAGACTATTTTTGATACAAGCCAGGAAGCCACTGGCCTTCTTGACCACCTAGGCACACTGCTGGCTCGTATTTAGCCAGCTGCCAACCAGCTCCCCCACTATACAATAACATAGTATATTTCATCACTGTGAACTCTCTTACAAAACCATTTCTGAGTCATGTTTTGTTCAACTAAACATTAACTCAAAAGTGTGTTTTCTATACTATCAATCCATTAAGGTCTCCTGCTAGGTGTGGGCTTTCTGGGGGAACAACGTAGTACTTTTGCAGGCCAAGGAGGCATGGAGATTTTTGAAGGCCAGAAAACTGTGAACTGACTGATTACACACAGTTGGAAAAAACATGCTATATTAAAGCAGTAAGGCTTGTCAGGGAGATGAAAGAGCCCTGGCTTGTGTGTATTCAGCCAGTTACACAGTACAGCAAAAACCTCCAGGCAAAGAGTTTCATTAAACATTAATTTGTGAAGCACTTCAAAGTTTAGGTTGAGGCGTGCTTCTGTATAATACATAATATTATTTATCATCTAAAAAAGTTGTTTTGGATGCAATTAGGGAATAATCTTACAGCTCTCAGCAGTGATTCAATGGAATTCAAGGAGGTCTTACATCATTTAACACAGAAAAACATACAGCAGAGGAAGGGCTTGCAAGTCTCTCTCCCTTTTAATTTGGTAGATCTGAGGAAAAAAACGTTGTGGGCTTTAAAGCGTGGTCTTTGATTAATTTGCTTGAACACTTCAAGCTTATCAAAGTAGCTTAGCTCATAGAAGACAGTAGGAGTTGTTTATTTATCCATGGTGGGCTGCAAAATGGACAAATGCCAACCTTCACAGCAACAATGGTTAGGTTTTGCATAGGATGGGCAACTCAGCCTTATTCTCCAGTCCCTTCCTCACCCTGAGCTGAAGCTGCTGTTGTTGCATTAAGTGCTTGGGAGCAGCAAAGAGAATGTCTTTCCATGAAGCAGAGGACTGAGTGGGGCTGCAACCCCAGAGAAAGACAGCAAGGAAGCCAGGATGAAGTACAGCATTTGTCCCTGTGTCCCCGGGGCTTGTCCTGCACAACCACTTGCTGGGCAGGGCAGTCCACCTGGTAATGCAGGACAAAGGCTACATGCAAGGCAGCTGGTACTTTGAGATCAGCAAAAAAAGACTCAAACTGTCTGCACATACCCTCTGACTTTATAGGTGTAACTATCTCTCACTGCCAATGAATAAAAATGAATAGAAAAACATTATTTCAACAGTAAAGACAAAAAGGTGTCATTGTCTTAAACATACCAAACTACTTAGGGCAGTTATGATTTCACATAAAAGCTGAACTCATGAAATACCCAGGAAACCTAACCAGCAGGTTATATTTTCTTGTCATTTTTGTGAAGAACTTTAGGAAGCACTTACAGATGTGCAAGTGTGTAGGAGTACACCTTCTATAAAGAATGACCTTTACTTTACCTTCTACTCACTTACCAGTCTTCACTCAGTGCAGCATGCTATGCTGTACAGTTGCTTAGTGCATGTTCAAACAAGTCCTAAAAAGCACTATAATTTCAAGAACTGCTTTGTAGGCCTATTTTCTGTAACAGCTGTATTACTGTCCATGTCCCTGAATTCCCTGCTGTAAAGCAATTCTTTCAGAATCTCATCTAGCTCCTTTACTAGACCGACTAGCAGGCACCATTGGAAGAGGAAGAAAAGAGGAAATATATAGAAATTTGAATCATTTGTTAATGAGTAGCAGTTACTCTGAATGGGAGCTCTCACACTGGTGCAATTGAAGATGAATTTTCCACCATACATAAAGTTCTAATATTCTTTGCTATTGAATTGGCAAATTAACTGCAGCAAGCCTCCATTGCTGACTATTAAAAACCAGCTGAGGCAGGAGACTCCAGCAGTAGCATATCTAACACTGCTCTAGAGCCAGCTCCAGCTGAGGTTGGAAGGCATCTCTGGAGCGGATCTAGTCCTACACTCATCCCCATGTGTCCTCACTGGTTTTGAAGGAGACTTCACAGCCTCTAGGGGCAACCTGTTCCACTGTCT
Source organism: Acanthiza pusilla (assembly GCA_036630365.1). Taxonomy (NCBI): domain Eukaryota; kingdom Metazoa; phylum Chordata; class Aves; order Passeriformes; family Acanthizidae; genus Acanthiza; species Acanthiza pusilla. The sequence continues at coordinate 30,933,914 of JAXCHO010000023.1, forward strand.
GACCACCCTCACAGGAAAAGGTTTTTCTGATGGCTCAACATTCTCCTGTATTTCAACTTAAGCCCATTGCCTCTCAGCCTGCCACTAAGCACCACTGAGAAGAGCCTGGCTGGTTTTATTGCCCCTTCCATCATACATTTCTGTGTTGGTAAGGTCCCTCCTCAGCCTTCTGCAGGTTGAGCAGTTCCAGCTCTCAACCTCTCCTTGTACAAACAGATGCTCCACTTCCTAATGATCACGGCCTTTTGGTGGACTAAGTTCACTAAGCCCATGTCTCTCTTGTACCAAGGAAGCCCAGCTTTGAATCCAGCACTCCAGACATCTCACCGGATGAGCGGAAAGGATCACCTCCCCTGACCTGCCAGCAACACTGCTCCTAACACAACCTGGGAGACTGTCGGCCTTTATTGCAGGCTGGCTCAAGGTCAGCTTGGCACCATGAGTCCCAGTGCATTTTCAAAACTCACCTGCATTTTCAAAACCTTTTCCTGCTCAGCGTCCAGGCATCCCTCAGATTGCAGAAGCCTTCTTCCACACCACACCCTCACTTCACCCTGCTCCACAGCAGGGCTGGCAGGAGGCCCAGCACAGCTCATGGCCCAGGACTGACTCAGCAGCAAGGAGAGGAAGCAAGCTTTTTAGTAGTCAGGAACAAGTTCAGCAAGCTCCCAGGGCTATCAAAGAAATATTTTTACAGTAAATGCTTTACTATGAAAGCTTTCATAAAAGCATCTAAGAAGCTGGAAGTGGTAGATGAAAAATTTGCCCAGTTCTTACACTACAGAATGCAATTAAAGAAACAGCACAAAAGAATACATTTGAAGTTCTCTTTTTCCCCAGAGTGATGTAGCAACATGAAGCAGGCTACACATCTCCCCAGCCACACCTCCAAAAGTATTCATGTATCACCATAGCCTGTAGAAAGATTATAGTCTTTATTGATTTATTGTTTTACAGATTCAGCTTTCAATAATAAAGTTCAATAAATCGATTCCCTAATCATAAAAACTCATTTTACACATTATGTACAGGTACCCAAACATGTCACAGCGATACCACAGACCTTCACACAGAACAAGCTGGGGAGAGGTGCTAAGGGCAAAGACATACATTCAGAGATCAAGTTGTGGATATGCACAGTGCTTTTGGCACACCTCACTGAAGATTGCCCACAAAGGGACAGTAAAATAATCCCAACTATGTGATAACATGGATTAGTTCAACTACATTAATTCCAGGAGGAGCACTTAATTCACAATTAAACTAGCCATCAGAAGAGATTTAACTTGAATCAAATGCAGCTGAACTAATCATTTTAGTTTTATTAAGCAACCCTCTATAGACAAACCCTAGGCCTTGAGATCTGTCTCCAATATTAAACACATCATTTTAGCTGAGATATGCAGAAGTTTGAGGACTGAGGGAAGCTCAGGTATGAGAAGTATTCTTTGGCAGTTCGATACAAATATAAAAAATACATTACTTTTGAGGGCTAAACTAAGCTTCTCCCATTACTGCCAGCACCAGAACTGCTTCAGTGACACAGTAACACTTACATATTGTAACTTAAACACAGCCTTGCATTTTAATGAAACAAAATTCCTATTACATATAAAGTCAATAGTCCAGATAACCAACAGGCTACCCACTCCCCACAAAAAAGTTAAACTTAACACTCAGTGAGAAAAGTTGCCCATGTCAATGACAGAGCCCAGGAAACACTGCACAACTGCTCACCTTCTCTGCAATACAGGACCTGGCACACACAAGAGAACAGTCTACAAACTGTACTCTGAGTATTCCAGCTCCTATGGAAAGCTATTTGATGTCAAAATCCTTAGTTAATGTATTGAACATCCCTTTCTCTTTTATGAGATAAAGTAGACCACAGGTCTCTTTCTGTAACTGCAATCTAACCTCAGTATGATGAAAACCTGCAGCTAAGAGATTATGCAATCTGCTTTATAACATTACATCAAGCAACAACAAGTTAAAATACACCATTTCACAATGAGGCAGACATTCATTTAAAATCTGGCAATTCCCTTTTAAAAACAGTTGTTTTCCCTTCTAGTGACATGGCTATCCCAAAGTAGATAAAGCCAAGCTCATTTTAAAGAGTGGGGGGGAGGGGGAAACAGGAAACACTTCCAGAATGAAGCATTCAACAGTTCTGCAGCCTGCAGGGCAGAAGGCTGCAGCATTAATGTTTGTCTCCAGTAACACAGATCTAAAGATATTGCTTTGTCCAAATGCAGCCATAAACTTGCAATTTCAAACTGCTTCCAACAACAGGAATATAACTCAAACAGGGCATTCCACAATGAAGACCATTTAGCCAATATATCTACTTAGTTATCTCAGCGTTGAAATATTGTAGTACAGCTTCACTTCATCTTCCTTCTTGTCCGCTTCAGACTCCAATTCAAACTTCTAATGCTCAGTTCAGAACAAATAATAAAAGGCTTAAGCGGACTCCCTTGCTGGGCACACAAGTACAAGCAGCAAATCACATTTAGCCATGGAAGTTGACCCAGCCCATTTAAAAATCTTTCAGCAAATGATGCCAAAGCTTTATCCTGCTTGTTACCTTGAGTGGGCATGTTACGGGGAAAATAGGTATACAACAATACACAGTACTGCTTATGCTTATTCCCAATGGAAAACTGACCTGATGCTGAGAGATGTTGCATTCACTCAGGACTATAAGTATACTTTCATTCCACCACTTCAAAAAAAAAAAGAAAGCTGGATAGTGCAACACAGACTGCCTAAAATCCACTTACCACAGAAGCTTCCATCCCTTTTTATGGAATCTTCTCAGTATTTCTAGAACTTGACACCTACAGCTGGCTTAGTCATCCCAGCCAAGCTGCAGACTCTATTTTCAGTTAACAAAACCAGCTTCTCTAGAATTCACATATTATATAGTAAATACATCTGAAGATAAACCATTAGATCTGAAATGCCTGACCATGAAGAATTAAGAAGAAACAAAGATGAGAGTTCTTTCTTGGTTTTAAGAACTCTCAGGGCACAGAACTCCTATTTACATTGTCCTGTAGATTTCACAAGACTTAGTTCTTGCACGTTCTTTTGGTCACTTGAATGTCAAAGTGAGGGCAATTCAGCTTTGTTTTTAGAAACTGGCTGTCTTTTTCAAACAGGAAATTTGTGAATTCCCCTCCCCATAGATTCTCACGCATTCACACAGACTCTCTAGAAAGGTAAGACACTTTATTGAATTTTTTGATAAATTAAGAAAGGACTATGAACCAGACTTATGGGTCATGGGTGCTTGTAAACAGACATCAATTCCTTCCCACAGAAAGCCTGACTCCATGCACTCAGCCCGAAGTCACTTTCCCCAGCGTTGCTCACAGGCTGCATAGTGATGGAGGGCAGAGAAAAAGTCTTCATAGCTGACGTTTAGGTGGGAAGGCAAAGAACTGAGAAAGCAAGTTAGAAACATTAAAATAAGCTTTTTATAAACACCACACCATTCATACAGCCACTCAGGAATATCACTAAAAGCAAGCTATTGTCTGAGTAATCTTGCAAAGTTGCTCTCAACATGGTTATTGTCACTCTAGTAACTAAACCAGTCACCCTCTAAACCAAAGCCTCCCATTAAAGCACACAGGGCCCTTCAAATCAGTGAGAAAGCTGAAGCAGCACAGGTGGGCCCACACACTTCAGTGCGCTGGAAATGCTCTTGGATTTAAGAAGTTCAGCAGATCTAGTTCGTTCACTTATTGCTAAAACTGGGAAGCAATCCATAGGTGTGATTTTCTTGTATTATCCCATTTCCCTTGCATCCTTAGTTTCTCTGTCAGAACCTTGCAAGTCACAGAAAATCAACACTGATGTAAGGAACACTGACAAATAGGACTGGACCACAGACTAGGTGGTGACAGACGTTGTTCCTTAAACCTGAGGCATGAAGCCTGCTGTTGCCTAGTCAAGGCTAAAAAACCAAGAATGAATATTTGACAGGTTTTATTTAATAATTTTTAAATACCCTCAAATCAATGTCCAGGCACTTGTTTGGCTCGATCTCCTTTTTTTGCCATTTCCATAAGCTAAGTCACAAAGACTTGTTTAGCTAAATATTATTCCAGTGTGTTTCACAACATTTACATGCAACTCACATGATTTCTGTCAGTCTGATGTGCCACGGAAGGAATCCTAATGTGCTGTCCACAGGACCAAACTTCAAGACTAAATCAGGATCAGGAAATCCATTTGTACCTGTAGTAAGAAGTTACATTAGGTTTTATTAAATTCATCAGAAGACTTGTTTTAGTTCTAAATCCTAAGGCATCTGCTTTTTCACTAAATGCCTTTCTTCTTTTTTAATGACAGTCCCAAGGACAAGTTAACAATTAAAAGACCAAGAGGACAGACTGGTCTTGCAACACCTGAAGGACCAACTGAGCAAAAGCTTAGGCAGCCACTGCAGGCCCAGCTGGACTGTTATTTTTATGTCAGGTAGTTTTCAAAGACTTTGTATTGAAGTGACAAGAACAGTTACATTGTTTTGAATAACAGCAAACCTTAACAATGCTGTTTAATCTGACTTGTTCTAGTTTTGTCTTGGCAAACTCGATTTTAGTAGCACAGAACACGCTGTACCCTGACTCTACCTACTATACTCCTTAATTATGTAGAGCTGCAGTCAAGTAGAGTAAAAGGACTATTAACACAAAGAAAGCTTAAGAAGGTTTCACTAAAGATCACCTTGTATTACAGACCATCAAGAAAAAAAATACCCTGTTAGATAACTCATCTCTTTCTCAGTATGGAAGTAGACAGAAATTTTAAAACCAACTTCCTATGAAATTTCAAGCAAACTGTTGCAGCTGACATCTTTCTGGTTAGACAAGTGAGGAAGAACACGGCAGTATTTCTTTTTCTCTATTACTATGTGGACAACCTGACCCATTCTAGGACAGAACTAGATAATACTGATGAGTTTCACTATGTGCCCACACTCTTACTACCCGTATCTTAAAATACCTGCCTGTCATCTCCCTAGTGAGAGCATCCTACTCATCTTCTGAGGCTGAAGACAATTACTGAAGACCAAACACCACTGCCTCTGTCCATAAACTTCTGCAACGCCTAAGCTACTCCAGGCTAAAATTGACAGACAGGAAATAGGCTTAGAATGAGCAGTCTGAGTCCAGCTTTCCCTGCTAATTCTAGCAAGTTGATTAGAGCAACATGTGAAAACCAGTAGAGCACCCCAAGGGGGCCCAAGAAGCTAAGCTGTTCCTCTTGCACCTACCTAGCTCATCTGAAAAACACTTCAGCAGTCATAACCCTATTTTGTTATAATGCTGCAATTAGTCATGATTATTGCAGGCTGTTTCTTGTCACCTCTTCCATTATCCACCAATTCTACAAGTTAAGTGCAAGAACACTTATAGTGGGTAATGACTACCTTTAGCAGGTAAGTTTGGAGTAATACAGCTTATTTGCTCCAAACTTCAGATGTTATTTCTCAACTCTTTCCTCATTTGCTTTAAAAAAACCTCCACTAAACAAAAGCCTTTTAAAATTTTCAGATTAGCTGTAGAGGAACTTAACTTCGTGAGTAACAGAAAAATAAACTAAGGTCAGGTTTTTCTCCACCCAGGTTTTGAAACTGAAGCTGGAGATGTTTCAGAAAGTTCACATCCTCCCTTCCCCACTGAATCATCACAGCAGTCATCCTTTTACCAGAGGTAAAGAAGCTATTTGCCCAAGCATGTGCATTTCTAAGGAAGGATCAAGTTTTTAGATATGAGCATCTTGTGCCACAGTCCAACTCTTATAAGTTAAGAAAAAAATTGCAAAGCAAAAGCCACTTATGTGTTCAGAAGCTAGCATGTTAGTATGAAAGAGCTTTGCAGTGAAGCAGTGAATACTTAGAAGTGGGGACTCTGGAGAAGTGGACAGCTTTACTCATCAGCTGATTCAGCAGCTGAGTACTCATCAGCTGGTACAGCGGCAGGATCTTCAACACTGCAATGGCTTTTCAAACAGGAAAAAGCCTTCAGAGAGCCCAGTTAATGCTAACATTTCCGTCTGGTTCCTATCTGAAGGAAAATGAAAATGTACACTGTAGCATTACTGTCAAAACAGCCTACTAAAAACCACAGTATTGTGCTTTCCATTCTGCATCCATTTCTCTACCTAAAAATATCAGCACTACAGATAATTTACATGTGGAAGCTCCCTGAGAGCTGCTAGAGTTACAGCAGTCAAGTTTAGCACACACAAGATAAAAGGACTTGGGAGCAGACTTAAAAATTAAAAGAAAAAAAAGGAAGAGGCCAAAAGACTTGCACACTCAAAGGATGGGAATCTGGCAACATCCCTTCTGTGTCAGAAGTTCTGTGATAGGAACACTAAGGAATTTTAGAGCTGATAGCACTACCCTTCTCCACATAGATTTTACAGGGCAACTTGAGCAGCCTTAATTGATAGTCATGTTGTTGGCTGGAAGGCAGACAGACAGTAAGTAGAGACAATATTACCATGCAGCTGGCACTTTTCTGAAAACAAGCTGGTTAGCTGAGGCATTGCTCAGAAGAAAGTACTCTTAAACTGCAGAAAACTCAAGCTGTAAGAATTAAGTGCACGACTAAATTAAGAACAAGAAGCCACATGACAAGCTAGAACCATACCATTTTAGGACTAGGCTTCAATAACTGCACCCTAAACATGAACAAAAAGTTTAAAAACTATATTAACAGGTATTTAAATCAAAATGTGAAACCCCAGAGATTTACATAAGACATCATCAATGCAAACCCTAAAAATATAGCTACTCAAGTATTGCTTTTCAGAATACACTCAAATCAGTAACTCACAGATGCTTGCATTCAATACTGTTCCATTAAAAACTCACACAAACTAAATTTGTCTACAAGTAAAACAAAGTTTCATAAGCTGCTGCTAAATAAGTTATGAAAGAATACTTCACCTCCAACAATGTCCTCAACATTAAATAAACAAATTAATAAGTAGGACTAGTTACAGATACTATCCTTAGTTATTAGCCATATACATTAAGCACCCTGTTTCAAAGTTCATAGTTTTGACAAACTAGGAGATTGCTCTTTCTGTGCTCAGTTAGCATGCAATACTTAAAAATAAATCTGCTAATTTTAAGACTTGACCGAATACTTTTAATATATCCAGACACTTAGACAGAAGATCCCCGACAAGTTTGAAAAACTCCAATTGAACATCACTGCCCAACATACACACATGGGTAACAACTGTCTCTGGTTCTCCATTAAATTAGTGACTCTTCTGAAGGAGCAATTGTTAATTTCCTTCAGTTGCCTTTGGGGTATAACAGAATAGATGCCCTAAGTTCTTTTTCAGGTGCCTTATTAAACACATTTAATAAATCCGTTACAGGAGGATGCTGACAACAGGGATGGAGTTCAATTTGAAGTGGCCAAACTGCCAGGGAAATCCGTCTGCAGAGCAATTCAGCTGACCACCCACATGAAAAAGAAGAAATCACTCTCTAAAGTCCAATTAATGAGAGCCACACTAAAATAATGTGCCTGCAGGCATCCAAGTTCAAGTGTGCTATCTGAAACCTGAACCCTGCCAAGCTAATTACAGCTGCAATTAACATGCATGGATCACCTAAGCAAGCTGAGCAACTCATTACAGCTCCATAGTACCACTGGAAAAGTGGATGCTAATTCTAAACTACTTCTCCCAGGTGTGGTATTAGGGCAGCCCTGCCCTTTTCATAGCTATTGCATGTAGCCACGCACCTCAGTGCAGGGTCAGTAATCTGCATGAATTAGTAATGAAGATAACTAAGCTAGTGTGGGTTATACAGCAGCAAGAGAACAGCAAGTGCTCTATCATTTGCACTCAGGGTAGTAGTCAGGCAGCAGGAACAGCTTTAATCGCCGTAACTAGATCTGGAAAAGACTCTGCCCACACACGTTTGTAGCTTGCAACTTGCAGGAAGTTAACCTAAGTTAGAATAGTCTAGTTACAGGTGATCCCAACAGTACTTTTTTCAAAAAGATCATTGCAGAACATACCACAGAGGCTACAAACTCTGAAAAGGAAAAACTCTGCAATTTAGCTTAATATTTCTCCTAAAGAATTTTTATGCTTAAAGAAGCAGCTCAAAAGGCAATACACAAGTAAGAAATTTTTAACAGAAGCCTAAAAGCAATAATCATAACTTACTCTGATAGACTAAGCATCAAGATGCATACATTCCAAGCAATAAATATACTAGAAACCAAATTGTTATGAACTGAGTACTCTCTTCCCTCCTTCCCACAGACCATATTATACTTACTACTTAATAAGTTGTCTAACATATTCACATCCAGGTCTGAATGTGTCCTTTGCTGCTGTGCTACCAACTGACAGAAGTTCTGAGCAGCTTTGACTATGTCTGCTTTTCCATCTTCCGGAGACAGCACCTTCAATGTAGATTGGCAATTTAAAACTGAAAGTACAAAACATAGTTTAAAAGCAACAGAAATACAATTGTTTTGCATGTGCTTTAGACAGTCACAGATACAGTTGAAAGTAACTTGTAGTTTACCTCATATATTACAACACAGATACAGTAGTCAAAGATATACCTCTATCTCTTAGAGAGGTGGGTAAGAGTCTTCCGGATTTGCTGTGTTACTAAAACACAAGCTTAAGACAACTACTTTGAGAAGTCTTGTGAAAAGGGGTTTAATTCAGTCTTAAAATGTGGTATTCCAGGAAATCTGGACTGGTTCTTACACTGTCAGTCAAAGCACTGAGAGGACAGGTGCTTGGATAGTAACTTAAAGGGTAGTAAGCAATGCAGAAAGTTCAGAGAAAGGAAAAAAAAAAAACCCCAACAAACCAATTTCTACCCTAGAAGAGGAAAGTGTTTTCAAAAGCTACTGTGTACATTCACATGACACAATGATTAAACTGGGGGCCTCCCTCACCGTGATCACAGCATCTTTCAGCACTTTAAAACTGATGCAAGAGTTACAATAAGGATCTAAGATTGCTTCATTGATGCTAGGAACAAGACAATAATCCAGAATTCACCTATTCATCTGTAATTATGTCTGTGACTTAAGAGGACATTTCACAACAATAATTACCTTAATGCCTACACTATTGAGAGGCAAGAGTCTTCTCACACTACATGACTTGCATCATTGTCAGTTCTGGTGAGACACCTAAGAGGTAAACTTGCCAAGGAAGCTGAAGGCTACAGATGGTGCACTATAGATGGCTTGAAGTAAGTGGGATAAAATACCAAAGCGTCGACACATAAGACTTATACCAAACTTATGATAGTTATAACCAGATATTTAAAAATAACATTTCTTAAAACTGCAGAAACTGATTGAAAAGGACCACAAAGCACTATCAAGATTCATAAGAACACCTAAAACCCCTCTGTTCACCTATCCAAAGTCACAATGAAAATAGTTGTTCCTTGATATTGCTTGAATTGCAAATTTGTGACAAATATCCCACGTTAAAAAATATTTAACAGTATCCCTAAATGTAACATATGCAGTTTTGTTTTTCTCAAGTGAAAAATTGCAGATTATAATAAACTGGATAGATGTCAGTTTGTTCAGCTGAAAACATGAAGCATCTGATCTGACTGTGAAACCTAAAAAAGAATGAAAAATTTAAAAAGAGAACAGAAAACACCTCTGCTTTTCACAGTTTGCAGCACAAAAGGTTCCTGAGATTTAAATGCACTCTTTCAATCAGTAAGTCTGAGAAGTCTTTCAGTAGTTTGTTTGGTGTGAACACAAATATCCCAAGTTAGGTAAGTGCAGCTAAGTATGATGGAGTTTAAGGTATTAATAGTCTGTGTACACCATTTTCTGCTGGTTATTTCAACCTTCACAGGACAAAAAAAAAGTAGCATGAAGCTTGGGTTCTTCCACATAAATGCTAGCATCTTAGGCTAGGCTGTTCATAAGGCAAGTTCATGCCACAACATTAAACTTTATACCAAAAAACACAGGATTTTGGTGTACCAAGGATTTTGTTGGCACAAAGGATTTTGGTGTACCGTCAGCTCTCACAGGGGAAGCAAAACTCGCAAGCAGCATTTTAAATGCAGCTAAGTGTACTACAGCTTGTGCAGTCTTTTTATAAGTCTTTGAACTGTGATGATCTTAAAACATAAGGGTTGTTTAGGTATTTTATAACAAGACCTATTTAAATACTATGAGTTGTAGTTAAGACAGCGCTAAGTCTCAGCCCAGCCCTTTAAGACAAAGGCGTGATTTAAGTACATGCCTGTGATTTATTATGTTTTGAAAATACTTCTAGCATTTGTCTTAGGCAGCAGATGAGTAAATGAGTACTTACAGCAGATACTACCATGTAAGGAACATCAACCTTGAAACATACTCCTGCTTTCCACATCTAACTACATGCAATCTGCTATCACCAATTTTTTTTGACTTGTGCCCTTTACCTTCTTGATGGCATTATACCTTGCCATGACAACCAGCAGTTTCGCTCTTTCCCTTCTTCCTTCCCACTTTGAGGGGTATGTTTGGAAAGACGGAAGCGCACACACTGTTAACTTGACATCAGTCCCCTTACACTTTTGTGCTTTTAAAACTCTCAGCAAAGAATTCATTTCACTGAAACAGTGGGGAGCTGAGGTACACTGATGCATTGAAGGGGTCATGGCACAACAGTCAGGCTGAAGGAAAGATCACACCACCCAGTAATGATTACTATGGCAAGAAGAGAGCAATGTTTTGCTATCAGTTAAGAGCAAATATGCACAATGGAAGTTTAATACTAGCCCAGGAAGGTTGCATAAGTTCTGATAATCAGTTCTTAATGAAGAAAAAGGTCACGGTACACAGGAACGTGCTGAAGTAAAAGCAGAATATTGATTGATATATAGCTATTCAGAGCCATACCAAGCCCCTCTTGTAGTTCACCTTACCTGGACCAGTTTTGTCTTGATTTGCAAATTCCACTGTGTACTTGGAGCAATCTAGTCCCAAAAGCTCTTGCTGCTGTTTTAAAATTTCATCCATCAATCTTGAATTATTCCTCTTGAAAATACCTTTAAAAAAAAAAGTTGCATGTCAGCCAACTCCTATAAAGGGTGCTACAAAATAAACCTGACTCTAGGCAGGAAGAAAAAATTAGTCAGCACTGGTTTTAGACTGGAGTTCACAAGTGCGGGTAAGAATTCAAAGCAAATGTTACCGCACATGACTAATTTGAGTGACCTTGGAGAGAGAACTCATGTGCTTTTGTTCCTCTTTCACCCAGCCTAAGAAGCAAGTTGCAATTGTGTAAGGGATAGCTTATAACTTACTTCATTGTCCTTAGTATGCTAGAAACAGAGAAAGCAATAACCAGCACAGAATGACCAAATCAGATTAACACTAAATTTCTTTAATGCCCATGCTGCTTAAGTCTGCTACCACCTACTGCCACATCCCTCAGGCTGCAGGCTAACAAAGCAAGTCACCACTAAATCAGCATTTCAGGTCTCAGTAACTGTCCACTCTTAAGCCATCCAATAGCATGGATTTCCTAATAAGAGAATTTCACAAGCTGGATATTCCAAGGAGTTCATGCAGTCCCTAAGGCCTTTTTATACTTACATATTCAAGGCAGACACATTTTGAATGCAGGAAATTACAAAAGCTTGCTTCCAACGTATTTGGGTTCCTGTACTAAAATAAATTCTAGCTTTTGAGAAACATAACTCAATTATTTCTAATTAAAAGCCACAGTAAAAACAAAATGTTACAGATTAAATATGTACAATCCAAAAGCATGGCTAGGCATATTCCCCTAGGAATTGGATAAAGCTTTTATCACAAGGTATTCAGAGGCTGTTACTGAGCTTCATTCAGAAGCCTTGTGTCAAGCACTTCGATTGACCAGTCTAAAAATGCCCACAACAGTGAACTTACAAGGCAATGTGAGACATACAATTTTATGATCAGGCTTAGGATTGAGCACCTCAACCTGATTGTAGGATCTGGAACTGCTACAACAGTTCCCACAGTGGTCATACAGTGTATAAGCACTGGATTAAGACCATGATACACTATGAGTTAGTTTGCAATACGAAGTGATATAATGCATTTGTTTAATATGCTAGCCTTTAGGCCTAATGAATTAGGCCTTTTCTACAGGCTTTATCAGAGGTTTTAATAGGTGGTAAAGTATCTGTTTTTCCTCTCATCCTGGATACTTCCTGTTAAAAAAATTATTTCATTATAGAAGTGTTAGTGATGCTTATAATTGATTTCATGTGTTTACAGAAAAGCAAGTTGTGGTAAGGCACAAACTCTTACAGAAAAAAAGCACATTAGAATACTTTAGCTAAGTTTAAACTAAAGTTAAATTGTTGCTCTTCGTGCACCCCCTTTCTAGTGTATATTTATACATAACAGAAATTGAGAATGCTGCTTTAAATAATACTGTTTGATACAACTCTGCTTTGCTCAGTCTGTTCCGTGCTGGGGTTAGCACAGATTGTCTTCCTAACACCCAAGGTCAGCAGCAGCGCAGCCACTACAATCGCTGATCCTGCACCGTCTTCAAGAAGATCTGTACAAGGCTGCATGTGCCTCATCTCTCAGAGTCACTTGACTCACACTTCGAGATATTGAATGTAGTTTTATTTCTCATATCCAGACAAGCATGTGACAAAATTAGGAACGGCCCCCAATCTGGGAAATAAGCTGCTGCTCTTGTTTCCCTTCCACACCCAACACTAACGATATCAAACCCTTTGTCATGAAAGCTTTTTGCCTATTCCTGTCAAAGACTGAAAGAATTAATTTAAGACTCCACATTCCAGCTCTAAAGTAAATTAAGACATTGAGGACAACAGGTAGAAGAACTGACCAATGTATTTGCTTCTCAGTAAAAAGAGGTATCAGATAATGGATTTGGTCAACCTCCAAAGTGAAGGTCCTTAACACACACAACAGACACAGAAGACTCGCTAAATAAATGAGTTCTTAATATTTATCTGAGAATCACCCTTCTGTTCTGCTCATTTATCTCACCCACCCCCTCAGTTGTTCAATCTTGGGGACTGCATGGCTCTCGGAATAGCAGTTTAACATAAACAGGAAGCTACTGTAGTTGCACTGTGTAGCTGCAGTATGCCTTCCTTGGAAAGGCCTCCACACCTAAATTCCCACTGATCCATCAACCTTGACATATAAGCAGTTTTCCTGAATAGAAGATCCTGAAGCACAGCAGAAGATAGTAAAATTAGAACTAAGTCAAATCTTAATTAAAAACCAACAGCATTTGAGAATACTCCTTCAACATTTTGTCTCTTTATCAGTGCACAAGAGACTTATGAATGCACATCACTGCAAACACAGTCCTGCCAAACGCAATACTCATAGGCCAAGATTATATTCGACTTCAAGAATTTTACATGGTTGTGACTCAGCTATACGCTCCTTTCCCTTTCAGTATCTCAAAACCCCATTTGTCTACAAGACTCATTTTTTTTTAAACTTTGGAAATGTACCCAAGTTAGTTTTGGGAGATGCTGTTGCTTAATTTAAACATGACAAATATAGCAAACAAGTGCATGAGTAGGCCAACTCAGTAACAGAGTTATAACGTTCCTTGGCAGCAAAACTTAACTACTGATTTACTGTTACCCTCCAATTTTGTCCACAGTCCTCCACACAAGTTGAAAGCAAATCCATAATATGATTTTAACATTATAAAAATTTAATGTTTGAAAAAGGTCTAATAAATTTTAGCAATACAACAGCTGTTTGCTGCTAAATGAAAAAAAATATTTTGGCAAATTACTCCTGTTTCTAATATGGAATGCAAACATGAAACTGCCACTATTATTTCTCATCAGAAGAATTTCTAGTTTTGAAAAGCAGAAACATTTATTCTGTTAGAACTCTGGAACCTTCACAAGCTGGTGCAAATGTGTATATTCCTGCAAATGAAGTGTGCTAAGAATTACATGTATTTAAGCATTAAAATTCCCAAAGCAAAAGAATATAAAACTCCTGGTCTTGGTTTGTTTCTTTTAACTACTGAGAACTTGTGAGCTGTTTTCAGAGATAATACTTGTTTTTACAACACAAGTTGCAAGCATGCTGCTGGTCATTCATTCCTGTTAGAGCTGAGGCAAACCAGAAGTGTTTCAGCTTCCTACAGTAGTCCTCCCTGGTCTTTTCCAGGGCACACAGCTTTTGCTCAGGTTTACAGTAGCTACAGGTCATGACGCTGTGCTTGCAACCGTGGTATTGCAACACTTCAGGGTTAGATACTGACAAATGAAGTTTGTAAGTAAGAGGCTGCAAGTTCAGCAGGTGAAAAATTGTCAAGAATTGTGAACTGAAGTGAAAAACTGGCACAGAGAAACACCAGGTGATGTCAACCATTTGTTTGTCTGACTACACTACCAGAGTCACTACCTAGTAATGCCTTAATGGCATCTCAAAAAAGTTCAACGTTCTCAATTGCCCTGCTTTTTAAGGCAGCAGAATCCGGTAAAATGCAGAATAAGTGTTAGCTCTTCCTTGAAAGGGAACACCTTAAACAAAGAGAAGCCTTGTAAAGAACATATCTCCATAATATTTCAGTTATTTGCTTTCTCAACTTCTTTCCAGCGCTGACAAGGAAAGAGTTATCAAGTGTTGTAATTGTTATCAGCATCAAAGTATTAGCATTTCGAGAAACAACAAATCATAAGCCACTTCAAAGAATGCACAAGCAAGAAATTGTCTTAATACGTGAACAACTTTTGCCTACATCCTGTTGGATCATGCTGGTTGATAACAAAGGAAACATGGCCATTACACTGGACCTCACAGAATACGGAAAACTAGAAAAAAATATCTTGTTTATTCCAAGAGCCTAGGAAAAAAGTAATCCAAGTTTGAATGTAGCTGAAGTCACTTAAATTTCAGATTTAGGCCACTTAAGATACCACTAACCAAAGAATTTGAGTTAGAACTTAGAACTTAATAAGTGACCATTCCTCCCACATTTCTTCTTGGAGGGACATTCTGCACCAGGAGAACAGGAGCTCATCAGCAACTGAGAGAAGAAATACCTCTTTCCTACTTCCCATTCCTTTAAGGAGATTACCTTGTACAGATTAGTGTTATCCCTTTTAATAATTGTGGTCTGAGAACTCCCCTAAACTTGACAATAAAACAGAATTGTTAAATGTGAAATTTCATGTGGGTGAAGGCCCACAGCAAATGCCATGTGACACTGGTATCCCACAAGTGCTCCAGTGACATAAAACCACAACGTTTATCTTGCCCAGTGAAATGAACATGCTGCACACCCAGAAATTGTTATGGATCGATCAAATCAGCTAAACTACCAAGTAATCTAGAAGAGACTAGAAGCTAATACTTTGGGGCTAATGAAATAATTTCTTTTCCACACTGGACTACTCTATCCTTTTAAAGAATTTCTAAGAGAAAACTGATCAGAAGCAAAGCAGTTCACTGGAAAGCTAAATCGAGATGAATAAACCCAAGTTTTTAACACAGTCATACTAAGGGCTTTAAGAAACCTTCAACCTGAAGCATCTATCTAGGCGTCCAAAGTGCTCAAATGCCAAGATGCAGCAGCAAGCTCCCAAAAAGCACTCTAGACTTGTCCCAGACTATTTCAGGAAAGCTTCACTGATGGACAGAAGTAACACTGAAGTTAGCTCTCCCAAATGGCAAAACAACTAACATAAGGAAGTTAAAGTACATAGCACTAGTCAAATGCTTATGCTCCCCAGAAGACATTTTAACTGCTATTGTATTATTTCCTTATCACTGCCTTCTGACTGCAACAAGGCTGCAGTATTTCTTCAGAGATAACATCTTGACCAGCATGGCTGGATTTCTACCAAGCAATAGGACTGGCAATACAAAAGTCAACAGAAATAAATTCTTGATCAAAAGCCTGAAATTTTAGTTTGCATTATTTAACCCAGTAGAGTATGGGCACACAGTAGCATTAAGTTTATTGTAGCTTTGTCATGCTGCACATCAGTGAAAATGTAGGAAAAAGGGCTTCCACACACCAGGGGCAGTAAAGCCAGACCACCTTACGCCTCCAAACGTGCAGTGGCAACAGAGAAAGTCTCAGTTCTGAGCCATGCGCAATTCCAGTCAAGTTGCCTTTACAGTTACTGGTGCCCTGCTGTACCAACAGCGTCAGCTGGAATGTAGCTACTTATTTTGACACTGAAGAATACACGAACAACCTTCTATTTAGTGATTTTGTAAAAAATAATCACTACTATAAACAAATAAACAGCTTATCTAGCACTTCTGTAAAGAACTTCATGCTTCCCTTTCCTCCTGTAGAAGGGGCAATTAAGAACATATTTTGAATTTAATCCTTCAGCAGGAAACTGACACTATTTTTCCCAGAAAAGACAATGATGAAGACCATGCTTGTAAACAAGGTTTCCTGTTGCAATCAACAGAATCTCAGTACTACAAATACGCAATGAAGGAAAAGACACAAATTAACATATACCACACCACAGCTAACACTGACTCAGAGCACTCAAAACTGGTTTTCCTTCCCCACAGCCAGCACCAGTGGGGACTTTGCCAAGTCAATAGTCGGTACAATTGTATGAAC
Source organism: Acanthiza pusilla (assembly GCA_036630365.1). Classification (NCBI taxonomy): domain Eukaryota; kingdom Metazoa; phylum Chordata; class Aves; order Passeriformes; family Acanthizidae; genus Acanthiza; species Acanthiza pusilla. Next base: position 30,950,555 of record JAXCHO010000023.1, read on the forward strand.
ACAGGACTTTACAGAAACAGCTCAGCAGTCCAAAAGTATCACTCACCATCTGAGAAGATGGAAACAAGTGCACACCGTAATTAAGGTTCACCCTCTGTTACTGATAAGAGAAAGCTGTACCTGACTTTATTCACCTTCATTCCTCACTCTACCAGTATTACTGCTGAGGGTTCCAGACTCCACTACCACTCAGCACCGGATTTAGCAACAGCTGCAACATCCTACTTAATGACAAGTCTATCTGGAAATGGTGTATGCTCAATCAAGACACCCTAAGGAGCTTAGCACCAAAAGAAAGGCAGCACATGTGCTATTGACAGCAGTGAGCACACACTAGAGCTGTATGAATGACTACTTGCTCTCTGAAACCGAAGTCAGTCTAAAGAGCCCAGCTGTGCAAAAACCAGTTGCGGCTGCTATCCTGGACAACCCACTGAACACCTGTGAAGAACATGATGTGTAATGGCAGGCTATTCTCATCAACCCTGAAAGGCTCGCAAAAGCCACAGATTTAAAACATTGTAGTTGCTCTGCCCTCTTCAATTGCGTTCCAATAAACTGGAAACCAAGCTAGCAATTAAACTAGTATTGTGGTATCAGAGGACCAACAGAAGAACAAGCCATTGAAAAGTGTATGTTTTGATACTGAAATAATGAGATAATAGCTGTATTTTCAGATCTCAGAAGCGACAGCAAAACCTCAACATGTAAATTTAGAATGAAAAATTAAAATCTACATTCATCACACAACCTGCACTTAGAACAACAAAAACAACCCAACTAAACAAAAGAAAAAATTCCTAACACCTAAACAAAAAATAACATCATCACAGCACAGAACAAAAATGAACAATTTACACATGTATCTTTAGAATGAATGAAAAAATACATGTAAACAGCAGCAAATAACCCAAGATACTTTTTTTTTTCTGAACTGCTAGCAACAACAGTTGTTCTGCAAGGTTATTACAGCTCTCCAGGGTACAAAACCTTATTTCTGATCATCACATTTACAGTCTTGTAACAGTCAGTCTTAGATCTGACTGAATTCCAACACATACTGGAGAAGCAGTAGTAGCTTCTCAAAAAATAATGCTTCAGACACTGCTACAGCTCTGGCTCCTCCCTGTGAGACAGGAGTAACAGTGGCTACCTAAGCTTTGGCTGGTGCCTTCTCCCTCCTCAGTGCTGCATAGTGACCAAGATGAAAACCAAGACGACCAAGAAACATGATTCTCAGCTTGATCTATTCCTCAGTTCAGTTCTCATACATATAATTTGTGGAGCACAGTGCTGGAATCTAAAAAGGAACTAAGCACATATGTAATATATTAGGCAATACTGCCCATAGCTTATTTGAGGTTTGACACAAGTTACAGATCCTGTACAATAAAATGTCTCTCTTCAAGCTATGAGAGAAACTCTCTTTGTTCCTTGGTACTGTTTGCTCCGCAGCATTTCACCTGGTTGAATGCTTTCCAAGTTGGGAATAAAAACCGTCAACACATAAATGACTTTTTAGAAGGTGCTGTTCTCTGTGCCCTTGAGATGTTATGCAAATATTTTATATATTCTTTGACTTCCAAATGAGGAAGTGAAATACAACACAACCCTCTGAAATACAACATAACCAAGTTCTGCAGCAGCCTTGCACAGATGGCAAGTTTACACTGCTAAGTGACTACTATTAAGCCCAGTTCCTTATAATGATCTTAGAGTATTCAGCGAAAGTCTAGTCTTTTGAGTCTTGTATTACATAGGAAGGCTCAGCCATGAAACAGAACTATAAATGGTGATGGTTTAAAATAAAGAGAAAAAAATTTAAAAATCACAAATGCCTAAGGAAAGGTCTGCATACCTCAGATGCTTTTGCACACTTGATGACAAAAGATTTTACCAACTTATGTGGAATGCACTGCTGAGCAATTCCTGAAAGAGCACTAGAAGACAACTCTACCTCTAACCTGGCATAAACCTAGAGTTCATCTAACTTGCATGACACCTCTAAACAGCCACTGGAAGTGGCTCAAAACAAGTTAAACCCTGGTCTCCCACAGTCTCACCCCTGACAGCAAGAGCACTAGGATCTTCAGCATGAAGTTTTTTCCTTTGCAGAGGACAGAAACAGGACACAGTACATCTCATGTACTGATAGCCCTTCTGAGTTGACAGCCTGTCCAGTACAAGTTAGAGATCATCTCTCAATAGCTGGACAGAAAGCTTCACCTAAGAATATCTTGAATACGGCTGGGTTTAGCTCCCCACTAGGAAAGCATAGGTATGAGGAAGACAGATTTGTTCCATGATTTCCTCACTGCATGTGAAATCCAAACTCTGAGCTTATCTTTATGATAGTCAGTGACGTGGAATCAACATATCCGCAAGAGTCAGAGTTCAATGGTCTTACTTCCACCTGAGACCAAGTAATAAATAAAATCACATAGCATATATGAAAAAACACCAGTGTCCAGAAGCACTGGCTCAGAGCTAACTCAAATGCCAAGCAACACCAAATGCAGATCACATAAATTTACAATACTGACAGCCCATAGGAAATACATGCTTATGTTTAACTACCCATCCATCCTGTTTCTTCACATAAGAGTACTTGAAAATAGATTGCTACTTTCATTCATCCATTCCTGGAGGTTCAGACCTAGCTCAAAAACAGCACTTGTAGGAGCAGCTAGCCTAAAGCTCTTCCCTACTAACAGTCCATGGCGTATACTTTCAGATGCCAGCAGTTTCTGTCAGCCCAGGGCTGGGGACAAGGCTCTAGAAGTATCCCCACCATCTGCCCCCTCCAGTAAGCAGGCAGGGCCGGGTCATCCCAACACAGGAGCTGGGGCAGGAGGACATGTGGGCCATTCCCCAGGCTCCCCGGCGCCAGAAGCTCTGCAATGGCCAAGCAGCTCCAGGGGACGGGAAAGGAGCTGCCAGCAGAGGCTGGGACCGGACTTGGGAAGACCCCAGGCCACGGCGGGCACCGCCCGGGGCCGGGACTCGGGGCACCCCGGCCGCCACTCACCGTTATGGTCGTAGACGCTGACGTAGGAGATGCCCACGGCCATGCACCACACGACCAGGCTGGCCATGTCGGCGTAGCTCGGCTCCTCCTCGGTCACCACCAGCCCCACGTGCACCGGCAGCTTCCGCAGGGCGCGTCCGTCCGCGCGCCACCGCTGCCGTCCGCGCGCCGCGCCGCCGTGCGCGGGTCCCCGCCGGCGCCAGGCCGCGCGCGCCTCGCGGAACCCGAGCGCGCGGGCGGCGGGCGCCAGGAGCGCGCAGGAGGTGGCGGCGGCGGCGGCCGCGCGGCCGCGCAGGCACGCGAGGAGCGCGCGCTGTAGGTAGAGCAAGGCGCGCACCAGCGCGTGCAGCGCGCGCCACGCCAGACCGCCCGCCCCGCTCATGGGACCGACCGACAGAAGTGCGCGGGGCCCGCGGGGGAGCGGCGGGGGAGCCTCAGCCGCTGCGCGCCGCCCGCCTCGCCATCCCTTCACGGAGCCCGCGTCCCCCGCCCGGCAACAGCCAGCGCCGCCATCTTCCCGCCGCCCCGCCTGATCTTTCACCTCTCAACCCGCCACACGCGAGCCGCCCGTTGGCCGCCCGGCGGGATGACGTCGCTTCCGCCCGCGGAGCGCGAATGACGTGGCCGCGAGCGAAAGGAAGGGCGGGGCCAGGGCAGGGGGCGGGGCTGGGAGCGGCTCGGGGCGGGCCCGCCCTGGGGGAGGGGGCGGGGCCGGGGCGGGGCCGCGCCCCCTGGCGGCCGCTACTGGCGGCGGCCCCTCAGTGCCGCGGGCGGGAGGGGAGCGCGGGGCGGGGACGGGGGTGGGCCGTGAGCCGCTCCGTGCCGGGCTCTGCCGGGCTCCGCCGGGCTCCGGGACTCCTGGCCCGCCTCGCAAAGCTGCCCGACCTCCCGCCTGTTTCAGGGACCCATGCGCTGACCCTCCCTCTGTCCCGTCTCTGCGTTGATCTTCCTGGCGCTCACGGCGCTTTATTCACGAGGGTGTGTGAAGAGTACAGAGGGTGGGAGCAGGAAGCATCTGAACGCCGCAGGAGCAGCCGGGCCTCACGGGTGTCTTCACTGAGCTGCGGGTTGCACCCTCAGAGCGCGCTGCGAACGCTCACCGGGCGGTTCCGCAGAGCGGGCTCGGGGGATGAGGGTAGCGCAGCCCCCGAACCGCGCCGGGACAGCGAGGCCTCGGGGATGCACGCCCCATTTGCAGTCTCCCACAGGAGCAGCAGCTCCCGGGCTTTTGCTACCTTGCCTTTTAATGGCCCACAGGTCCGAAGATGGAAACACTGCTGCAGGTGAAAGATGAACTAAGAGCTAATGCCAGCCCGGTGCTGTCAGACGGGTGGGCTGAGATGGCACGGAGATGTTTAAAGCACTCTGTTAAAAGAATCTGCCAATATAAAATTGAATGAAGAATTTTGTATCACGAAAATACTTCTCTTGCTCAGAAAATAACTACTTCCCAGGCTTTTAATACAGACCAGCACTAGCTAGCAAAAATAACACAGTCAAACTTTGCAAGAAAGGCTCGTGCTGTTTCATAAATATCTAAATGTTTAGCTACCAAAAATTTGGGTGACTGGCCATAGTATCATAGAATTATTAAGGTTGGAAAAAACCTCTAGTATCATCAGCTCCCACTGTTAACCCAGCACTGCCAAGTCCACTGCTTCAGTGTTCTTAAGTGCCATATCCACGTCTTTTAAACACTCAGGGGTGGTGATTCCACCACTTCCCTGGGAAGTCTGTGCCAATGTTCGACAATGCTTTCCATGAAGAAATTTCTCGTAATATCCAATTTAAACCTCCCCTTGGTGCAGCTGGAGGCCATCTCCTCTGGTCCTGTCATTTGTTAGCTGGAAGAAGAGACCAACCCCAACGTTGCTTCCACCTCCTTTCAGGCAATTGTAGAGAGTGATCAGATCCCCCTGGAGTCTTCAGGCTAAACAAACCCAGTTCCCTCAGCTTCTCCTCATAGGACTCACTCTCCAGACGCTTCACCAGCTCCATTGCCATTCTCTGGACACACTCCAGCACCTCTGTGTCTTTCTTGTAGTGAGGGGCCCAAAAGTGAGCACAGCACTTGAGGTGAGGCCTCACCAGTGCTGAGTACAGAGGGACAATCCCTGCCCTGGTCCTGCTGGCCACACTATTGCTGATACAGGCCAGGATGCTATTGGCCTTCCTGGCCACCTGGGCACACACTGGCTCATACCCAGCCAGCTGCTGACTGGCACCCCCAGGCCCTTTTCTGCTGGATAGCTTTCCAGCCACTCTTACCTAGCCTGTGGCACTGCAAGAGGCTGTTGTGACCCAAGGGCAGGACCTGGCACTCGGCCTTGTTCAGTCTCACTCAGTTGGCCTCAGCCCATTGATCCAACCTGTCCAGATCCCTCTGCCAGAGTCTGATGATAAGATGATGTAAAGAAAAATGAATTTAGGTCTCTCCATTCCAATTGTATAGCTTAATGTGTTGGGGGCCTAAGAAACCCAAGTGTCAATCATATTTGCATAGGAGACATAACCAAATAGCTGCCCTCTGACACCTGACAAATCAGCCTCTGTGGAGGTGAGTGATTACTCAGTTACTGAATGCCAGTGGAAGATAAAAAAATAATAGAAACTGTTTGCTTCGAAAAGTAATTTGCTGATGTAATTACTCATCAGTTATCACCTGAGATCATGAGCTAAGTTACTGTTTGAAAGTCGCTGATTTTAGTGGTCTCATTAATCCGGTTTTATTTAGTTTTCAAGGACTTTGGGAACTGCTTGATAAAATTTGTACATATATCAGAGTTAATGCATTGATTATGTAGGATTAAGTTGGTATTTTTGTGTGCAAAAGTCTGGAAAGTTCCTGCCAGTGGAGGGGGACGCTTGCAGTATGTACTGGCACATTAAGTACATCTAACCTGAAAGTATACACATGGCATCTTGCGCTATATTGTAGCCAATTAGCTATTCAGAAACCAAAATAAACTCTTACAAAAGCTTCACCTCACTTCATCTTATCCTAATATTTGCCAGGATCTATTTCCTGAGAATCTTCCTTCATTTGTTTACAACAACAGAATCAAGTCAACTTGACCCCAGTGTTTTCACTCCTCTCTCTTAATTAACTTTGGAATTAGTATTAAATCACATTAACCAGGACACTGATTCTTCTGTTTATTTCACTTGCTGTGATGAAGATAAGCCTTCTGTGTTTTGCCTGAAGCTCAGCTAGTTTAGTCTAACATCACTTAAAATAGTCTAAAATAAACAAAAGAGGGAAATGTTTCAGGAAAACTTAATTTCTCAAAAACAAGAATTTCTCAACAATCCTGAGAAATTGCTTACATCAAGGTTACTCTCCATGATGACCTGCAGACCCATGAGTTTAAATTTGTTGAATGCCAGACTCCTAGTAATAGTATCTTGTGGTATTGCAGAAGTTTATTTGTGGGGGTTTTATGCAACTCTCAGAATGTTCTACTATTAAAAGGTCCATACAGAGTTACGGACTGCTTTTCTAAGAGATAGTAATTGTATTCTTGCTTCCCTCAAACAACATAGTACGAATGGCATAGAAAAACAAATCTTTCTTTTTTTTTTTTTTTTTTGTAAACAATATTCAGTTCACAATGGCATCCTTACTGTAGCCCTTCTATCACCGCCTATTACCTCTTGTAGTACAAATAGGCCAGGAAAAGCTAATGACAGATGAGAAGACTGCTTGTCAGTACAGACACTGGTGGCAGTGGGCAGCTCTAGACAACTTTAAGCTTCACTACAGATAAACCATGGCATTAGTCTAATTCATAATCATAGTAATCATCATCTGTGTTCACTCCAATGCTGGGAGCCTCATTGGGTTTCATTTTTTTTCTGTCCTCTTTGCCTCTTTCCATGGAAGACAGATTGTCTTCACACTGCTGCAGAATCTTTTTGGAAGACATCCAACTTTCTCCTCGGCTTTGTGCTGGCGCTGCACACTGCCCTCCCCGGACATCCGTTCCTTTGGCCACCAGTGCTCTTCTGGTTCTGAGAAGGTCACAGGTGCAGTTCCAAGGGTTTCCATCTAAATACAGATGACGAAGACGAGGTAAATACTCCAAGACTTTGCGATCCAAGACAGATATCTTGTTGTTCCGTAAATTTAAAACCTGAAGCTGTTTCAAGTCCTTCAGCTCTTGTTCTCCAACATCCTCTATGTCATTTCCTTTTAGATCCAATCTAGCAAGGGTGTCTGGAAGTCTAAATAAAAATAAAACAATACAAAGGTGTTATATTCATCATAGTATTTTTGTTTTTGTAAGTGGTATTTCGTGGTGGGTATTTGTCCAGGCACATCTGATGTAGCAAATTAAGCTGTCACTAAAAAATGCAATCTTCTGCAAAAAAAGATGTTCATAGTGGGTTTGGGTTGGGTTTGCTTGTTTGTTTGTTTGCTTGTTTGTTCTTTGTTTTCACATTATAGGTGTACTCTCTGTGCACCCTTGAACTGTTTCCCCAAATTGCTGCAGTTCTGACCTGTACTGACTGCTCATGCAGCTGAACTGAATACCAGTCCTGTGCTGTACTATGAAGACAATTAGCTGTTTAATTGACTGTCAAGTTTAAAAATGCTTTTTGTACTCTTCAATGCCAATGACCAAACTATAGCACCAAGAAAGATCAAAAATTTAGACAAACATGGCAACACTGCTCCTTCAAGTACTTCTATATATGATTTGTTTAAAAACATTTTTTAGCTCCTAAAGAATTAGAATTTTTCTTCCATTTTGTTCCCCTGCTGCCATCAGACTCAAACATTAATCATCACAGCAGTAGTCCATCTGATTATAATCTGTTAAGAAATCGGCAACAGGGAAAAGATTAATGCTTTTTGATGGTCTTTTTAAATAGTACTTTTGAGACTTAGAACTGGTTACATTTAGAAAAAGAGAAAAAGCTGATAATCTCTGGATATGATCCTAGACAGGTCAGTAAAATTCTTATTTTCACACACATTACAAATTTATATGAAAATACTTTAATTTCAAACATCTCGCTCATTTATGATCTTTTAATTTCCCTCTGATATAGTTAGTGGTGAGAGCTTAACAGAAAGACATGGCATGAAATATCTTTAATAAAATTACTTTGGAAGTATCTTAAAAATCACCTTACTATGGTAGTATGCAAGGTGATGAAATTAAGAGCCAAGGTTACAGATTTTAAAGAAATTTATTGACTGAAACTCTCAGGGAAATGATAATAGTACTACCAAGATCTATCTAGAATAGAACAGCAGTATACCACAACTGGTAAAGGTTCATGGAATAGTCTATCTCAATGTAATGATATGAGATACCTCTGAAAATCACAAAGAGGGCACATTGTGACCCCCACTGACTGTTTTTTGTGAAGCTGAGTTTGAACCTCTTAAGACAAAAAATGGTTCCGAGATTTGTGAAAACTTGACAGGTTCAATGTTAGTATTTCAAGAGTAGGGCAGTTCCATATTGTGCTGTTTTTCCTGGGGAGATGAGAATTTCATATATTGATATGGTGATTCACTTCACAAAATCTGAACTTGCCAAATGCTTGTGACTGCAATAAATCTGTTTTGAAACCTAACCGCAGACAATTATAGTTGCCCAATATGACACTGTAATGTCAGAAGGGTACTCTGGGGTAAAACCCTAGTGCCACTGATGTCAAAGGCAGTGGGAAATCACCCAAGAGGTTTACCCAGGTTGATTAAAGTCCAAAGCCTGACCAACAGGTCCTTAAACCTGTGAAGAGTCTTACTGTACTAATGTTAGACTTAAACTTTATGGCTATATTGTTTGACTTCAGGCTGTGTTGATCTAGAGAAAATAATGCCACTGAGTACATGATGAGTGACCCTACAGCTGGAAGAGGAGCCATACTTGCTCAGGAGCTGACCGTGGCAGCCACACTGTGCTACCGCCACTCTAAGGAACATCGTCAGACTCTTTCCCACATTTTCACCACACCCTGTAAGATTTTATGAAATACAGGTCTTCTCCACAAGTCCTGAAAATATTTGGACTTGTGGATTATTTTCTTCTCAGAAAAGAATAGAAAGAAGCTTTCTTTCTCCTCATTTCTGCCAAAAAAACTGCTAAGACTTATTCACTTTAGCATATCAATCATATTTTTTAACCTTTTACACCTGACAGAGTTCTCAGATAAAAGTCAAAAGTAGTAATTTTATTTCTGTATATCCATATGTACCTGGTCATCATCAATTAAATGACAATTAAATTAAATGCATAAATTTTATATCTTGTCATTTTTTTCACCTCTTTTATGTTTACAGCCCTCCCTGGATATCTGTATTTACTGTTGGAATGAGAGGTCCCCAATATCTCCTTAAAAGTCATACTGTATAAAGGCTAGTAGAGAACTCCTTCCTGTTAATTCTCCTGACTACGAAGGTTGTAAAGTAAGATGGATTAGACAATACTAAAGTAACTAGGAAACATTAAACATTCTTGTCAAGCTAGACTGAAATCAAATATTTATACACCACTAAATCACTTTCTGATTATAAAGCTGTTGCCAAATAGATTCAAATGCTAAAGGACATGATGCTAAATGAATTGAAATTTTATTGCATTATTTATTTAGGCTAGTTAAACCTATCTACAAGCCATAAAAATAGAGTTTAACAGTCCAGTTTTGTTAAAGAAGTTGATGTTAATGGAATTACTTCACTTTTTTTATGCCATCTTATTGCACAGCTTTTTGTAATAATGAAATTGCCACTTTATATCAGAACAGCCTCCATTTGGCTTAATGTGCCATCTCTGATAATGGGCAGTTCCAATACTCAGATGAATGTGAGAGATCCTCTAAGTAGGGCATTAATGAACACAGTGTGCCCAAGGGATATTTCTTCTGTTCTCTGTTGACTGGAATTTTGCTTATAGCCTGAAGCTGGAGATTTTATATGCATTCCAAATACCTTGTAATGTGTGAATTTAATGAAGTTGAGAATGCCAATATCATTGAAAAAGTGCTTTCTTTTTGATCAGACTCAGCTCCCAAAATCTTAAAATTTTAACAATAATAAACTCAGTGTGGTTTGGTAGAAACATCAGCTTTAAAATTGCTATCTTTTTTATCAAATGCTCTGTTATTTTTCTTTTGTGGGGTAAGGTAAATCTATGTAGTAGGATAATCTCTGTAGTAAGTCTGTTGCATTCTCCATAAGGTTCTTCTTATTTGTGTGCTAATTAAATAAAGTGGTCTCGTTACCAGGGAGAGATGCAAAATGAGCAGATTCATTGGGGGCCACAGATGTAATGAAAGCAGCTCTACTTCTACTCTGAGACTGCTAACAGGAGTGCTAATTAGTGCTAGTTACAGCAGTGGGTTTATGGTATGGACAGACTTCTATCATGACTGGGTGTGAATACCAATTTTTGGCTCTCGTTCTCATAATGCAAAGAAGGAGAGATGACACCTTGGAACCAGCTGTCCTGAGATTCACTTGCCTCAGCGGAATAGAACTGAGGAGATTCTGTTCCAGCGCCAGATTGGAAAGCTGTGCACACTGCTGGAGAGCTCCCGCCTCGAACGCGCTGACAGCATTGTTGTCGAGAAACAAGTGCTTCAGGTCTTGGAGTCCTTGGAAGTCCTGCGCTGTCACCCTTTGGATCAGGTTATTGCTGCAGTCGAGTTTCTGCAGCCTGCCGGGCAGCTTAAGGGGCAGAGTGTGGAGCTGGTTCTTAGAGAGCTCCAGTATTGTTAAGTTAGGAAGAAACTGGGCACCATCTATTGATGTCAGCTGATTTTCTGACAGAAAGAACTCAGACAGGTTTTCTAGGTGTTTCACGTCTCGAAGTCTCACCATTTTAAGTTGGTTTTTCTCTAATTTTAATGACAGCAGGGATTTAGGTAGGTCAAGAGGCACTTTTGTCAGAAGGTTGCCACTTAAACTGAGAAACTGTAGATTTTGGAAAGATGCAAAAAAGTTGGTTGGGAACAAATTCAGTTTATTATCAGCCATGCTCAGATACTTCAGCCTAGGAAGCCTAAGTGGTGCAGATACATATGCCATGTTGTTGCCGTCCAGGATCATACTTTGTAAATTGTAAAGGGAAGAAAATGCCCTTGGGGGCAGAGTTGCAATCATGTTGTTCCGAAGATCAAGCACCCTTAGTTTCATCAAACCTGCAAAATCAGATACATGCAGAGCATTGATGGAGTTATCAGCAAGTTTTAAAATTTCAAGACCAGATGGGAGAAAGGTGGGTATTTCCTTTAGCTGATTTTTGCAGAGTTCCAGGGACTTCAAGGTGCTCAGATCTTTGAAAGTGTTGTTTTCTATTGATTCCGTGCCACTGCATGACAGGACCAGCTCTTCAAGGACTGACATTCTCCTGAAGTCAGTAAACTTTAAGAGAGAGAAAAAAAAAAGTGATAGTACATTTATATATGTCCTCAGTAGTTACTCCTTCTGGATGCTTGGACGATTGCTACTATATACTGAAAAACAATGCATTTAGAATGAGAAACTAAGATAAGTGGTGTAACGGTAGAGGTGTTACTATAGGTACCTCTGGTTTGCCAGTATTTACTTACATTTCTAGAATTTTGTGGTTTAAGTCTATGCTGTGTCAGACTTTGAGCAAACACATGCATCTGAAGAAGGAATATTCCTTTTATTTCCTCCTGATGGATAGCCTATATAAAATGGAGAGCTAATATCACCAGTGGCAGAAATCTTTGGAGAGAGTAGATGGTTGCTAATGTTCACTGTGCTCAATTGGGCTTGCTAGAGCAGTTTTGAGTTCATCATACAGCCATTTCCATGTATCAACAGTGCTGTCACTGCAGCATGTATTCTGCAGAGGGATTATACATGGATATCTTTACCTCTTGCTGCAACTTTGGCAGGAAACTAAAATCCAACACTTTTCTCTACCCCACTACCTCCTTTTTTTTTTCTTTCTTTTTTTTTTTTTAAATAGAAACCTGACCTATTAAGATGACCAAACCAAAACTGTCAGATAAGCCTGGCCTGAAAAATCACCTCGTGGAACAGATTGCTTTTACAGATACTTAGTTTTTATTAGTTGGTAATAAACAGATGCTTTGCAGTGGTAAACGGTACTTAGATGTTGACAATGACTATAATATTGAGAGGCACACAATTGTTTCATTATTTTTCTGCTCTGTTGGAACATGCTTGTTTACAAAGCTTGCCATCTTGTGTCTCAAGTTAAGCAGCAAACCTAAGTGAATCTGGCAGCTTTCTCTAAGATGAGAGAGGAGGAAGCATGCAATGAGGGTGAGCCAGGGCAGTTCTCCAAGCACACTAGTTGCTAAACCATTGGTTTTCTGAAATTACCAGATATGCTTCCCATTGACCTTGGTGATGGACTCTTAAAAATTCATTTATATGGGAATTCCCCCCAAAAAGCAAGATGAGCAGGTATTCTGCACAGGAGTGGTGGAAAGGAGTGTCCTCATCTGTTTTCCCTTCCCATGTCCAAAAACGTCTTACTACAGGTCTCAGGAGTACCACACCAGTTCGAGATGCTAAAGTAACACTATATTCTTCATGCTATTTCCCCGAGGGCTTGGTAGCTACCAGCACATTTTACTCTCATTGGGGGAAGCTATAAAGCCTGTTCGACAGCACAACCCCTCATCCCAGTCAGGAACCTTCACAGAGGGCAGTATAAGTCCTTTTGCAGTACAGGTGCTGGGTAGTAATTCTGTTCTATAGTCCTGGTTGGATACATCTTTCTATCACACTTGTGTAAGTGAAATGAGCTCATAAAGGTGACTGTTAAAAGATGCCTTATAGCTTCATTTATCCAACTCTTGATGTTTTTGGGCTGTATCTCTTTATCTTAGCTACAAACTGCATTTTAACTTCCATTAAAATTAAAGCCCACACAGCTGTGAAAGACAAGTCAGATTTCATTTTACAGTGGTATCCTTAGTTTGTCTTTCTGATTAATTTTATTCTGTCTTGCAAAGCAATTTCTGAATTGCAAAATTTGATGCAATTAGTGAGAAAGTATAGATATGGAACCTCTACTGAAGCAGGTTTCTCCATCAATTATATTTAAATTCAATGAGGGAATATACCTCCATTCAGAACCTTATATTCTCAAAAGCAAATAACAAAGTTGTCCAAATGATATAACTTTTTTCTATAATGCAGTATTTTGTGTATATATACCTATATAGCAATATTGGAACTGCTGATGTCCAGTTTTGGTCATGATTAGGAAGGTGATCTTGTACATAAGAATGAGCTTCATTGGTCAAGAGCACAAAAACATAATCACATGTAATTATAAAACCATCTTATGGAAATTGAAGCAATTATGAACCTTCACAATTCAACACATTTTCCTCCTATAAATTCAAAAGCAATATTTTCTGCTTTTCCTCAGTTGATTCTGTATGTCTCTAAGAGGCTTAATTTTCATCTTATTAAGTGGCAGAGAGCTATGTAAAGGTCAATGTATAGACATTTACTCTATAATGATGTTAGGCTTCTTAATGTGGATTATTATAATTTCTATTTTCCACCTATTTGGTATGCTTTGCTAAGCTTTGTGACCATACTGTTTTCAGACTTAAACATTTATCCGTGCTTTTACAAACCACCCAGTCTTTCTAATATGAATCAAGGCATATTTGAAAGCCCACCAGCTCTTTTTTTTCTAGAAAGCAGTGCTTTATTCTTTAACTGGATTTCCTGCAAAGTGATACTATTATAGTTTTATATTTCAAAATGTTCATTTCCTGAAAGTGGTTCTAATATGCTATTAACACAAACATTTTAAGGAATTTTCCATTTTAATGACTCTTGGGTTTTTTTGGTTTTTCGAGTTGCTGTGACCTAGGATTTATTATAAGCAGGTTTTTTTTAAACAGTCCCCTATCCTGGGGGCAAGCTAGATGATTTTAGCAGATAAAACTATATATTTAAAACTATATATATAACTATATTATTAATATATTTTAAAATAACCTAAATCTTAAAGTGAGAGTAAACAGGTTATAGTTGATCTTCAAAATCACAGAGCAAGAAGAAAATGTCGAAAAAAGATGCTAAAATTAATCTAGTTTTGTTATTATAAAGTCTGCTTATAACAAACCCCAGATTGTAAAATTACCAAAAGCAAAAATCCCAGCAGCTGTTTTCAATTGTGATCAACCCTGTCAGAAAAAATACAAAATTGACCTGCATTAAAAAAAATACTGAATTTAGTATACAAAACATATTTTTTAAAAATTATTATTATTTCTTCACAATTTTAATAATAATCAATAAAAATTAAGGTGCAGAAATAATTGAAACTTTTTAAAATTATTCTGAGGCAGCTAATTGCCAAACCATAATATTTGTGAATGCTTACATGGATAAAAGCTGACCTCTTGGAGGTCAGCTGTGGGAAGTCTAGGTTTCCATTCAACTTCTTTATGAAAGTACATTATTTTCTCTATGACTAAGTAAATAAAAGAATTTTTAAAACCAAGCAGATTTAAAAAAAAAAAAATAAAAAAAATCACCCAAACAAAAAAAATCCCACACCAAAGCCCTAAAATCCCATAGAGTTCTTTCAGTGCTTGCAGACATGTTCTTTGCAAGCAGAAATGTTTCCCCAAGCACTATAATATGTGCCAGTAGAATTGCTCAGCTGTGTAAAATTAAGCACAGGTATTTATAAGACCTCAGAAGTATAATTTGTTGCACAGGAAAAAAGAAGTAAAATATATATCCCAAGACCCAGAATAAGGAAACAGCATACAAAACTACAGGGATGTAGCATGAAAGGACTTTTTTCCTTTCAGTGCAAAGTCAGTAGTAGCAGTAAGGCAGACTCATAGCCAGTGGAATTAATGCATAAAGTAGTGTATAATGTATAAACCATCCCTTCTTAGATGGTTTCACACACCATTTGTTTTGAACAATCCTAAAACATTTATCCCACCACTTCATTCACTTATATCCAACATTTAAATGCTTTATGACGCCTGTCTTTTGCTCTAGTCAGAACCTAAGGCCACTTTACTTCTAACTGAGGAGTAGCTGACAGGTATGGACAACTAGCCTAAGAAAGGGAAAACGACTCATCTTACTTACCTTGGAAAGAAAATAATGAGGAGGAGGAGGGAAGAATTTGCACAGAAAATGTATTTCCTAATACAGAATTCATTTAACAAATCTTTTGTTTACCTAGAGCACATCAGTATAGCTAAATCACACCAATGAACTTTGACTCTTGTGGGTATGTCAGATAAAACAAGAAACCCAAAGACATTAGTAGCAGCTAAAAGAGTAAACTCTTTCTCAGAGGAAAACTGTACAATCACTGACTATTTCTCAGTGGGCAACAGGTATTCCAGATGCTGCTCTAAGCTGCCTTCCAGCCTATTTCATTTAGTTCTGAGACTGAAATCAAAGATGCATTTCAGAGCAGTTAAATTCTTTGTATGAGAAAATGTATCTCATTTAAATTGCCCAGTTCTTATTATTTGTACTGAATTGCTATACAGTAAGCATGTGTAATACAAGTGGTTATATTTCCCTTGTGTCCATCTGTACAGGATGAATTTATTAAATAAAGATATTTCAGGGTAGGAAACAAAGAAGCACCATTCCAGAATGCAGTGCAAAATGGGTATAAGCTGATGCCTTTAATAATGTGAACAAGTGATGCCTCAAGGAACCCACAATAAACTTTTTCAATAACAGAAATAGCTAGCAGCTTTGGTTAGAAGCTGCTCTCATTTATGTGTTTTATTATATTGGCCTGGCATTGCTTTTAGAAACATCTCATACTGTGCCTTAGACTCAAACTTCCTCTGCCATTTCTAATAGCAGTTGTACCTGACACTTGCAGCTCCAGAGGGGGAAAAAGAGCTTCAATTTCATTCGTTAGGGAAATTATTCTAATGATATAAAATCTTTCAATTTACTGTGAAGAAGTATTACATTATATCAAAAACAGCAAAAGCTTTTAACAGGTTAAGAAACTGCTCTGTAAGTCAATGGTTATTTGACCATATATAAAACAAGTCAGCCTTTGGCTGCTAGTTATAAAATACCTTTTTTTTTTTAGTTTTGCACAAAATATCGTTGTAACAGTGCGAACTAGTGCTTGGAGACTGCAGGAACATAAAAACACTACAGGAATATATTTACATATCCTTAAAGAGTAAGTAAAAATAAAACCAGATCTGGCAGAATTTCGTCAGTTTTTAGAACATGGAATAAGATTCTCTCCTCACTAGATGCCACCACCATCTGGGAAGTCCAACTTTCAGTTACAGTGCACTACAAAATAGTACTTTTCCTGGATTTTCTTACCTGGAGTTGTTTAATTTTGCTGTGGCTGATGTAGAGTCTCCTGGTGGTAAAAGGAATCTCTTTGGGGATCTCTGTAGCTCTGTAGCATTGCACTGACTGGGTAGGGTCACAGCTGCATCTTCTTGGGCAAGTGGTACTTAGAGCACTGTGAAAAGACAAGGCAACTAAAAAGTAAGATAAATACATCTTGCAAAACAGGAACTCTGGAATTGCTTTGGCAACATACAGCTTGAATTAGGCACCAAAGCCCTTTTATACCATGAAATCTGATAAAAGGATATTATGACTGTGTATTTTATCCCAGTGAAAAAACAGCAAAAACAATACTGTAATTTGCCTGGGTTAAAATGTTGGCAGGCATTACAAAGAGTGAGAAACTTAAACAGTGATAAGGTGCCTTTACATTTGTAGGTATGTGAAATTAGTGTTATTTATTACCTGACAGCTAATCTGCAAACATCCATATTATCTCCAGTTTCCTAGTTTTGTTAAATGTGACACCATGGAATTAGTGGAGAAAAGATAAAGAGCTGTTTTATAGTGGGGCTGTAAAACCTTTGTATCTTCTGTGACCCAGTATTAGAAACAGTAAAAACACAACTACAGCCAACACTGAAGCTTTTTTGCTCTTCCTCTTACATTATTCAGACCACCACCCAATACCTCAAAACTCAGGCAGCTACTATTTTTAAGGTAAAACATTCTGTTTATTTTCTTAATATCTGTGGTACAGCTGAGTGCTGGTGGTTGAACAAAAAAATTACCTGTTCTTGTGTAATTCCCATAAATCAAAATTTAATTAATTTTGTATTTGAAAATTATAAATGGAAAATGCTTGAAAGCATTTAGTGTAAGTCAAGGGGTAGATAATCAATAAGACCTATTTACTCCATGACAGATGGAGAACAGAAAAATTCCCCCTAGAGTTTTCTCTCTGCTTATTAGTGCTTCTCTGACATATCTACTAGCTGTGCCAGCTGGAGATGTAAAGTTTCGAAAGGCATACGGTTTTGGTTGTGATTATTTTCCTTTGCACTCAAGCAATTTACAACATACAAACCAGTGTACTCTTGAAAGCTTTGTATTTTATCACACTGATCTGCTTTGCACTGTTGGTTACCTGCTCACCTCCATGCTCTCCATCATATCTTCAAGAGTACTAATCCTATTCCTTAAATGCAGATCTAGGCTAGTTATTTTTCCAAGTGGAATGTCAAGTTGATTTGACAAACGGATAACAGAACTGGGGGCAGTCCTTGATGGGAATGCCTATTGGAGGCAGCTGGGCTTACACTGGACAATTGCCATATTCCTTCCTGAAGATCCTTCTGTCTCCTTAATCCTCTATACTGCAAGGGAAGAACTGCAAGCCAGCATCTGCTAAACCAAACAGCAAGAGCAGAAACCTTTTCTGAAAGCAGCCTGTGAAATTGGCATGTTTAACAAGCTATGCAGAAAAATCCTGCCTGACTTATGCCATAGTGATCACTTGAGCAAAAATGAGTGGGTGGACAACTTTAGCGACTGTACCTTATAACAAGTATTTTAATGTATCTCGAGCTAGGGCTTGGTGCCTGGCTTGTGGCTTTGCCTTTTTTTGTCCCCTACAAGAGTCTAATATTCAGACAAGGGCGTAAACTACATACTGACAGATATTTGTGGTGTATTTCTTTGATTCCGTGTTTCCACGGACTTGGGCTTAAATTCTGATACAACTAAGACAGTAATGCTCAGTATTCTATATAGGAATTTGTCTTCCTCAAAAATATTATCAAAAACAACTGCTTTCTTCTCCTGGAGGGTCAAAAGAAATGAGGATCCAACCCTATGGTTTGGAGTTTAGAGCTGTAGAGTACTGCAGAGTCAGTCTGCAAATCCCTGTAAGAACCATAGATTGCGTCTTTCCCCATTTTGTAAATTTCAGGTCAGTCAGCTGATGTCAGAATTCCCAGCTGTAGTTACAAGGTAATTGTGAGGTGTAATATTCTCGGCTTTTGGCATTTTTGTGTAATGTCTCTATCATTGGTCTTTTCAAACTAACAAAAGGAAACATTACTGGTTTAATAGTTCATTTTTATTGTATTAACAACAATGATTTAATTGAGAATGATGTTATGTATCCATTAATTTCTCATATATGTGTGCTTTTGGCAGCTAGGTAATTTAAAGTGATAGCTATAAAAGATGATGCCCTATTAAACCTACTCTTTACAAATTCTCACACCAGAGCTGATGACTTTGCTTTTGCATGAAGTTATGATTTACGGGGTTTTTATTGACTTTATTGACACAATGGCAACAGAACAAAGAGTCCCAGGACCATATGAGCATAAGCTTAGCAGAAAGCTGTGAGCTATGCAATAATAAAAAGAATCAAAAACCCAAAACCAACCCCGCCCAAAAAAAAAGATTTATAAACATTCCAGAATCTCTGTACTGGATGTAGCACTGATGGCCCATGACTTGCACAGCTCCACAGCACAATGTTAAGAAGGTGAATCACTGTGGCCATTCCTCCAGCAGTTTTTATGCAAACTCTGTACAGCTTTTGATGGGGATTCCCGTGCAGGAATAAAGGCATGATATACCACTCCATCACTTCTGTGTCAAAAAGAAAGAGTAACAGAACTTGAACCTGCCTGTGTGAGAAGCCCCAGGGAGATCCTACATGATATGTGCTTTACCAAAGTTCAACATGTCAGATCAAAACCTGCTAAACCCCAAGTCCGTGCCAAACATTGTCTTGTTGGCATCTAATATAGACATTGATTAAATATCTTGGACAAATTTGGATAAAGCATAAGCTTGATTTGCTGAAAATCAGATCTTTCAGGGTTGCTGCTTTTAATTCAGATCTGGAGTAGGGCTCATAAAGGACTGTAAAGTTCGGTCATTTTTTTCCAAATGTATCTGCCGAATAAAAAGACAGTATTTTTGTACAAGCCTTGCCTCACACAATATTTCATCAGTACTAGTGTATGTGTCTTTTCTTTCTTCACCAAAGTCACAGGATTGACAAAAGCACACATATTTACATCAAGACATATTTTTTAATCTAAGATTTAGATAATGACGTAGAAGTAAGATGACATTACAATTGGAAGAACGAACCTGCAAAACTCTTGTTACAGAGCCTTTAGAAATGTCTGAGTTTAGAAATGTCTAAGACAGCCCATAAAACCGGCAGGTGGATCCCTTTTAATGTAAATGCTGGCACAGACCATGCAAGAGAACATGCAGTCTTATCACAAAAGACATGAAGAAGATGAGCTCCTGCAGCTGGGGTGTCCCTTGCCTGTGGAAAGGAAAAATTGCAGGAAAAGACCAGCTTAGGACTTCCAGAGGGCATAGATAGGAGCTTGATCCCTTAGGGATGTCACAAGCAGAAGGAGTTTGGCAAGTAGGAGCTGCTAAGTGATGGCGTATGCTCTAAAGAATCCTTGGCATACTTAGGTGCCATATGCTATCAAGTTCCTGCCACTGAGTACATGTGAATTTATAATTATTTTTTGCTGGAGGTTTTAACTTGGATTTGGACCAATTTTTCAAAGGGACAGCAAATGGCATTTGTCTGTTGCAACGGTTACCTCCAATCAAGCACTTCTCTCCAGTGGATCAGGCTGCTAAGGCGAACAATCATAACATTGTTTTTAAAAACATTATGCTTCCCTTAATCATCTGTTGAAATAATCTGAAGTGCTTTATAGAAATGTTTCCTAAACAAAGAGCCTCAGAGGGTTACACTGAATCAAGAATGTCAGCCGATGGATTCTAGGCCAATTAATGAGATCTAATTAATATGCAGGCTATAAATTTATTTTTAAAAATTTGTGTTTTAATCCTACAAAGTAGAGTTTCATAAAAACAATCAGAGACTTGTCTGGGAAAAAAAAATATGTCTCAATCTTCTTAAGCCAAGAGTTTTGTAGAACTATTTTTTATCCATTTTCATTGTATGTGGAGAAGGTGTGTTCTAACTCCAGGCAAGGTCATCTTCATACACTGGAAACAGCTGCTGGATGAGTTAAAGCAGATTTTTCTTCCTACACAAAAAGGTAGGTTTCCTTTTCTTCCTACATGCTGGCAACATAGAAGAGATGAAAGGGATAACCCCTCAGGAATTTCTCACGTTTTGCTTGTCTGGGGCACATTTGCATTCCAGAGGAGCTAGCACAGTGAAACCTATTGAAAGGAGTGAAATTTTGTTAAACAGAAACTCACATATTGAGGAGTTTTAGTCATTGCCATTTTTATGAGTGCTGAGGGATTCTAGCCCAGATCAGATGCATCTGATCTGCGGGCACCCCATAAAAAACAACCCACCTGGAGGAGGTAAATTTAAATAATTTCATACATTTATGCCACTAACGATCCTGTAACTGGCCTTTAAAGTATTGTAGGCAATGGCATCCACTTGATGGAGGAATGTTTTTTATTTACTGAGCCACAGAGAGCTCTGCCCATGAAACCAGAGATTAGGGTACGCTATAATGACAGTTTCCTATTAATGATATTCTAATTCCCAAAAAGGCATGAAAAGGGGGAAATGAAGAGGGTAGATCTGATGGCTGAGTCCATTCTCAGCCTCAAATTTAAACCAGTAATATAAGATCTGTGATTAATGTATGTGAGACCATGTCTTGTGCCATACCACCCGAAAGTAAAGTAGCAGGGAAGGATTATCCAGTCAATGGAACATTGCTAGTCCTGTAGTAAGAAAGTTAGTTCTGGCCCTTCCATTTCCTGTGGATATCTTTAGCTTTTAAGAGCAGCCTGCTCGTAACTGAGCATCCAACATAATCAGAATGGAGCTTAAACTCTAAAAATTGTCTACTCTTCAAACTGGAAGGCACAGGACTCTGAAACAGCAGTTTTCTAAATTATACATATCGTGTGCACAGAAAGAGGGTTTCATTCTTGCATACTGTAAAAGCTGAACATTTTTGGCATATGTTTTATTCATTTGTTAAAACAAAAATTCAGAATGGAAATAGCTAAGCATAAGTGTATACATAGAAATAAGCATGATACTAAGATCACAATAGCACTGTAAAAAGGAAAAGCTGCTCTGAAAAGTGTCTTGTGAGACTGATACAGAGTGAATGTTCAAAATAGTCATCAGTTCAAAACTGTTGCACCCATGGACTCATTCATGGCCTGTAAGACGCAGCCAGCTATGAATTCTCTAGGCCTGCAAGGGAGGAATCACCTAAAATGTAAGAACTAAAATCTCTGGGGTTTGTTACCAGAAAATTTCTGTTATGACAGCTGAAAACGTATGTCCCTTTAAGTATCAGTGCAGATAGATAACTGCGTCCTCTCTTTCAGACAGGAGTGTGCTTCAGACAGGCACATTTTAATCATCCACTCTAACTCTTTTAGAGCATGAAAATCTTGCTTTACCACCTCTATTTTCTCCCATACTTTGACACTGCAAGATATTGCTTGTTTTCTCTCCATTTCCCCTTTGGTGCCCCCACTTGTGACTGCACAACCACCCATGCAATCAAGCCACGCAAGATGCTTTAGCACAAACCACACAGGAGGCGGCCTTGACATGTGCAGGCACTGCAGCCTGGCACGCACAGCTGGGCAGCTGCAATTACAGAGGGTGAACTGACCCTCATGTGCAAACACACGTGTTTATATTGTAAATTCTTTGTGCAGAGGCTGGGGCTAACCAACGGTTTGCAGAGTATCTCACGCAACACTTCCCCAGTCTAGGCAGGGACACTAGATACCAAATCTACAGCAGTGGAGGTGTCGATCCAAGTAGTATATTTTTAAATTTTGATTCAGGTATTACTTTGGAATTTTTTTTTGTATGAAAATATGTCCTACTCATCCTTAAGGTCATTTACTCTTTAAGCTCAAAGTAAGTTTTCAGATGATTAAGTACTCCAGTAATCAGTTAAAGTATGCAGGTTTAAATTTATGAAGGACTGTGTACTCAAGTGCACTTAATAGAAGTGTAATGCAGAGATCTCATGTTCTCTATACCTGGTCTAAAATAATTGAAATTATGTACATAAATTATATAAGGAGGAATTATCTGGTGATTAGCTTCACCAGCTCTATCACTTCACAGATAAGGTCAAAGGAGCAAATGACAAAACTTCCAGTGAAGTCTCTTTGACTTTAAAGGCAGAGAATTCAAATTCTTCTTGACATGTAACTTGGTTCAACAATTTGATTGTTAGAAATGTCCCTTGTAGAAAGGATTCTTACTGCTAGACCAGCTGAGTCAGATTACTGCTGTTCTTTAAATGTTCTTCAATTATTTCGTTGATGTTATCAGGGTGTAGTATGCTACAGTTCACTCTAAATTGATTTAATCTAATTGAAGGCCAAAACTACTAACCTTTTTTTAGGTTCTATCCCATAATTACTGCACAGCTTCCTTACAGAACAGAGCTACAGTTTCTCTGGGGGCTTTTGGGAGGCATTTCAAGGGTAACTGGAATTGATTAG
The DNA here is from genome assembly GCA_036630365.1 of Acanthiza pusilla. NCBI lineage: Eukaryota > Metazoa > Chordata > Aves > Passeriformes > Acanthizidae > Acanthiza > Acanthiza pusilla. The sequence goes on from JAXCHO010000023.1 coordinate 30,973,378, forward strand.
AATTTTCTAGGGAACCTACAAGTATAGTTTTGAGATAATTAAATTATTCATGTGTTTACCCTTAAAAGCAAGTTACTTTCCACTCCTCTTTTGCACAGTATTTCTGGTGAGGAATATAAATAGTAGCTAATGATAGCTATGTTTACTGATTTTCTTTAAAATATATAGCATTTCTTCTCATTTATCCATAAGCCAGCACGTATTAGACAGATATTACACTGCAGGTAAGCTTCTAAAAGGATTGTATTTGAGAAGCTAATCTTTGAGTGGATAAGCAGAGACAAAACCTTGTTTGAGTGGTGAAACGTAAGGACATGCAAAACAAAGGTAGCGCTGATAAGGGATGAAAGAATTAGAAGTAATGACCACAGAACTCTGTTACCACTGTAGATAAAGAAAATTTAAGATAGAGCTGGACTAACCCCTAAGCTAAAGGAAAAGGGCACTAAAAACCTGAGAATAACTGATTCTTTAAAAAGAAGTAGTCATACATAAAGTACATTATGTCTAAGTTTTTGAAGGCAGTATTTGCTATAGATATGTTACATAGTAACTATGGGAAACTTCTTAATTCCATACCTACTTCCCCATTGCAATAGCTACCAAATTCAAAGCCAAAGCCAACATAAAAACTGGTAGTCCTGAAACAATTAATTTTCTTGCATGGCTGAACTAATTTAAACAATAAAAATAGTTTAGCTTTTGATGCAGCAAATGCTTTGATTTTCTGTTGGACACTGTTGTGCAAAAAAGACAGTTGATACAGCTGTGAAAATGAAAATCAGGATGAAGGTCAGGCAAATGCTCTGTTCAGCTGTGCTTACTCCAAAGCACTCATACTGTTTTCTCAGCTCCTATTCTGAATACTCTGATTTACTGAGCCGGAATGTTTTCTGTAGGTGTATCTAAAAGTGTCTGTAGCTCTAGTTTCCACCATGGATGGGCTTAACAGCAAGAGAACCCCTCATTAGTTGCCCAGTTTGTTACTACCTACCTTCAACTGCAGTGCAGACAATTTGAGTGGTACGCTGGTTTTGTCGGGGGTAGACACGAATTTTCTTTACATTGTTAGTATGGGGCTGTGTTTTGGATTTGTGCTGAACACAGGGTTCATAACGTAGAGATGTTTCTGTTATTGCTGAGCAGGGCTTGCACAGAACCAAGGCCTCTTCTGCTTTTTGTACTGCCATACTGGTGAAGGAAGTTTGGAGTATATGGGAAGCTGGGAGGAGACACAAACAGGACAGCTGACCCCAACTGATCAAAGGGATATTCCACACCATCTGACATCATGCTCAGTAAATACAGTGCGGGGAAGAAGGAGAAAGTGCGAGGACATTTGGAGTGATCATGTTTGTCTTCCCAAGTAAACATTATGTGTGATGGGGCCCTGTGCTCCTGGAGATGGCGGAACACCTGCCTGTCCATGGGAAACAGTCAATTAATTTTTTGTTTGCTTGCTGAGCTTTTGCTTTCCCTATTAAACTGTCTTTGTCTCAACCCACAAGTTCTCTACATTTTGCCCTTCTGATTCTGTTCCCAGTCCCACTGGGGACTGGTGGGGCAGTGAGCGAGCAGCTGCCTGGGGCTGGGGTGAAACCACAACAAATGGTAAAGGGCAGGTGAGAGGGTTTATAACAACACTCTGTAAGCTCCTTGTCAAGCCTACAATAGCAAGTCCCAGAGGAAATGTGATATCTGCTGGTAGTGGTGAAGTTTGCTTTTATCAAGGTCTTCTGAAAGCACAGATTGATGGAAGTACAATTCCTTCCTGCTCTGACATATCTCTTCGCATTCCAGGTGACTGGTCTAAGCACTGAGCTGTAAAGTGGTATCTTTCTGTCAATCTGTGTTTTAATCAATTATTTATGCAAAGTGGAGCAAGGAAAGGTCACCCGGGATGCCCTTCAGCCCCAGGGCTGGGTGTGAAGGGTCACCCATCCTCTTCGTATCCTCTCCACTGACTGGAGGGTCCCTGTGCTCCCCCTCTCTGGTGCTGGCAGAGTAGTTGTATATGTATGTAGGATTAGGGTCCGGCTCTGGATTGAAGTGATCCGTTTCTTCTTTTGAGGTGGAATTACAACTTCAGTGCAATAAAAGCAAGCTGCATGTGTTCTCCACAAGAGAAATAAAGTTAATAAAACTCCCACTGAAATCAACATCAGAGTTGCAGTATTTCAAAGGAGATGAGCTGTAACCAAGGAAAGTGCCTTGGAGAAAGCACCCATGTGCTTATTCCCTGAAATTTCTTTTCATCTTCAGAACCAGGATGAGCTAGATAAAAGCAAATACATTTTATATGGTTACAACTACATTCATTGGTGCTTCTAGAGATGCAAAGGTGCTGGGAGCAATCCATTTGGGACTAGCTTAGATATAAAGATGGGATTCTTTACCCTGAACGTGGTGAGACACTGGAACAGGTTGCCCAGAGAAACTGTGGGTGTCCCACCCCTGTCAGTGTTCAAGGCCAGGCTGGGTAAGGCCTTGAGCAACATGGTTTAGTGGGAGCTGTCCCTGAACGTGGCAGGTGGGGTGGGGGGGGGTGGGTGGACTAGGTGATCTTTAAGGTCCCTTCCGACCCTTAATGTTCTATGGTTCTGTGATTTTATACAATACTTGCAAGCTTGCATCTTTGCTGAGCACAAACAATGGATGTGTCACTGCAAATCCTGAGTGGTTTGCACATGCTCATCATGTTAGTGAAAACAGTAGTTCAGACTCCTCTTTCCTCTTCCCCTCCCTTATACATAAAAATGGCCATATATACTTAAAAATGACCCAGCTTTCCAATTCAGCTTGGTTCTATTTCGAGTGCTCATATCTGGGCAATGTGTAAGTCATAGACATATTTTATACCTATTAGTTCAAATGAAACTATTGTCCATATTGCAGAAATTACTGCAATGATAGCTCAGAAAATGAAAAAGCTTTTCCCAAAGCTAAACCCATTGTCATTATCTAATTATGCCATCTCTCAGTGTGTACCTCACTCTCCTGCAACTGGTTTCCCTTTCAGTAGCAGAGGCTGTTTCCTGTCACCATGGTATGTAAGTCACCAACATCCCATCCTCTGAAGTGTTCTCGGTTTCTGTGTGTTCCCCCTCATGCTTTAGATCTTCAGAGGTTGCAAGACTGCCATCTTCTAGTGCCTTGTTCAAGCAGTGATGCTTAAGAGCAAACTTGTGTTTTTAGCATCTGTCTGCTTCCTGTTGTGTACTTCTATACACGGATACCTCAGTATTTGCACTTCTCTGATACTTTTTTTCATCCTTTCCTTGATGTATTTACGTTGCAAGTTGTTCAGGGCAAGGTCCACATTTTTTACTATGTACACATTCTTATTCTTTACTATGTACCAACTTAGCAAATGTCTGTTTGGACTATATGTCAATATAAAAATGGCCATAATTACAATTTTATGGCCGAGGACGCTCCCAGGGACTGGGATGGGGACACGGGACACGGGGAGTATATGGGGACGGTCCCGATCCCGATCCCGATCCCGGTCCCGATCCCGATCCCGATCCCGATCCCGATCCCGATCCCGATCCCGGTCCCGATCCCGATCGGGACCCTGTCCCGATCCCGATCCCGATCCCGGTCCCGATCCCGATCGGGACCCTGTCCCGATCCCGATCCCGATCCCGATCCCGATCCCGATCCCTGTCCCGATCCCGATCCCGATCCCGGTCCCGATCCCGATCCCGATCCCGATCGCGGTCCCGATCCCGATCCCGATCCCGATCCCGATCCCGATCCCGATCCCGATCCCCCCCCGTCGGGACGAGCCCCTCCCCCCCTCACGGCCCGCTGATGCCGGCCCGCAGCGCCCCCTGGCGGCGCGGGCGGGGCGCTCGGTGGCTCGGCGCTCGGTGGCTCGGCGCTCGGCCGGCGCTGCCTGCCACACCAGCAGGCGGCCCCGCGGCTCCGCGCACGCGCGTCCCCGCGCTCCGTGCGTGGCTGCCCCGGGAGCGGGGCCGGGAGCGGGGCCGGGCCGTGTCCTGCGGGCCGGGAGCGGGGCGGGGAGCGGCGGGGGCAGTGCCGTGTGAGGGGAGGGGGCGGCAGCGGCGGCAGCAGCATGTCGGCGGCGGGCGGCGGTCCCTGCGGTCCGGGCGCGGCCGGCCCGGCCTCGGCAGCGGCGGCGGGCGGCGGCGTGTCCATGTTCCGCTGGCTGGAGGTGCTGGAGAAGGAATTCGACAAGGCGTTCGTGGATGTGGACCTGCTGCTGGGCGAGATCGACCCCGACCAGGCCGACATCACGTACGAGGGGCGGCAGAAGATGACGAGCCTGAGCTCGTGCTTCGCCCAGCTCTGCCACAAGGCTCAGACCGTGTCCCAGATCAACCACAAGCTGGAGGTGAGGGGCTGCCGCGGGCCGGGCGGGGCCGGGCCGGGGGCGCATCCCCGGACGTGTCGGGGTGGCGGCGGGCTGGACCGTGCCCTTCCCCGTGGGCAGCGGCAGCTCCTCCGGATTTCTTCCTGCTCGTTTCCTGCCCCGAAGCAGCTGAGGAAGGTTCACCAGGCCCCGCTTTTTAGGATTCGGGCCTGGCCGCGGCGATCCTCCGTCTGAGTTTGGTAATTCCAGTTTAGGCATGGGAGCGGTGCGTGCCAAAGGAGTTCTCTGTGATGTTGAAAGCAGGAATCTTGGGCAACAGATGCTGCTGACTGGCCTTCTTTTTGCACTGAGTCAGGACCGAAGGACACAGTTTTAAGCTGTGTCGGGGGAGGTTTAGGTTGGACATGAGGAAGAAGTTCTTCGCGGAAGGGCTGGTGAGATGCTGAAATGGGCTGCCCAGGGAGGTGGTGGAGTCACCGTCCCTGGAGGTGTTTAAGGAAAGACTGGATGTGGCACTGAGTGCCATGGTCTGGTTGCCATGGTGGTTTTTGGTCACAGGTTGGACTTCATGATCCCAGAGCTCAGTTCTTTTCCAGCTTAATTGATTCCGAGATTCTGTGAATTTGGAAAACCTTTTTTAAAAAGGGACAAAGACAGGATCGAGGTGCTGAAAGCTTAAGAGTCAGTAGTCAAAATGAGGACATTGTTCCTGCTTACAAGTAGAGGAAAGAGAAGAGTGGATTGGGGATGGACTTTGATAGGTCCTCTTGTCCCTTCACACTTCAAAGCAGATCAAATAGCTCTCTGCCAAGCTTAGTGACTGAAAATGATAGCAGAGGTCGTACATTCTGTGAGGAGAATAATAACTGGCCTTCCTGTTGGAAAATTTTCTTCATGCCTGATAGAGAGTTTTAGTGAGGGTGAGAAGAAAGAAGCTGGAGCCAAGTTACCTCCTTTTGATGCTTCGGAGAGGCAGGGCTGCATGTCCTTTGGCCTGTGAAAGAACTGGAGTGCTCTGGAAGGAGATTCTGGAGAACTTAATGGTCGTTTTACATCTGTCCAACCTGAGTATCTTTAGTTTAGTAGGTGTTACTTGTGGTGCCCTTAACAGGTGTGAATGTGAACTGCCCTCTTGTCTTTCAGTTCCAATTAGAAGACTTTTGATGTTTCTCCCTCAGTTACCTTTTCCCTGGGCTAGCCTTTCAGTTTCTTCAGTATCTCTTGTAGGCCATACCTTTTAGGCTTTTATTGCTTGTTCTTTTAACTTGTAATTATATACGAGTAAGAGGGAAAAATCTGAGAAACCGTGAAAATATGGGCTTTGTAAGAGCTTCAATAGACAGAATTGCCTACTTTCAGTCCTTTGTGTTACACTTAATATAATAAAAGAATTTCAGAGTCTTCAAGTAGTAACCTGCTCTTCTGAAGGTGTGCCTTTCAGTAGGAAGTAAGTAGATTGTCTTTGGTTTTAATCAGGTTTCTTCCTGGTATGAAGACATTGTTATGCAAAAGAACACGTAGAGTTTAACAGAGGAGCACGATTTTTCAGAGTAGAACAGGGATTCCCCTTTTTTCCATCCCATTCTTTATTTCACCAGAATGCTTACTGTAGTGATGTTTATGTTACTCTACATGTTATATACAGTATCAACCTACACAGTAGGCTTCATGAAATATAAGTATAGCAAAATGAGATTTATGAGTTTATGATAGATAATCAGAATTGATTGCGTATTACACAGGGATGGTGGGTGTTCTGCACAGACCTGTAAACCAGTTGAGTATTCAGGTTATTCTAAGGTAATGGATTTCTCTTAAAGGTTGTTTCAAGCTTAAATATTTTTAAAAGGTAAAGCTAAATCTGTTACAAGTCAAAGAGCAAAGGAGCACAGTTAGCAGCAGTTAATAATTTGCATAATTATTGTGTATATCTACATGCTTGAGGTAATTGTTCGATAAAAGTGATACTGATAATCTAGAGTGAGTGCTTTAGAAGTGAATAAAAAGTCTTACTTTGTGAAGTATTTTTATTACTGGGAGTAGTATTAGGCCTCATAAAGGAGTTTTTATCTTTCAAATAGGCCTTTAGAAGACTAATATTGCCTTGAAGGTTGTTAATTTTAGGACCTCATGTTTATTGGAGTCATAAACTTGAAATGAAAGCTGCCATTTGAAATCTCCAAAAGATGGAGCTGCTCTGTTGCAAATGAGTGTCTTGTCTTCTTACGTACACAGATTTCTAGTCAAAAACCCCGGTGACCAATATGAAGTGTACAATTACATATGTTGGAAGAAACCACTCATATTAATTCCGGAGTTTAGGATGTGGTTGGTGGTTTTACTCCTTTTTTATAATGCAAGATACTGTACTTCATGTAACTTCTAAGATTGCAATAATTTCTTAATAACTCACCATTGTAGTTTATACTGCTTGTACATTTTAATACAAAACTTTTGTCACATTCACAAAAATATCATCAGTAATGACATTTAGGTGCACTTATTCAAGCCAATAAATTAGATCCATCATGAGAAATATACCTTTTTTTAAATTAAAATAATACTTGGACTGAAGCTAAGTTTAACTAAGCTTACTCCTTCAGCTGCATTTGCCTGGACTTGTCATACTGAATAAGTGATATTATTTCCTAAAGGAAAACGACGAAAAGTTATGAATGTCATTCTGTTGTTTGTGGATACCATTTCCTTGACCAAAATTGTTGAGACTTATAACATTACAGGCAAGAATAAAGAAATGCAATTCAGACTTTGATTTTTTCCATTTTATCAGTTTAATATGCATTCTCTAATTGGTGCAATTGCTTTTAAGAGGCACAGCTTGAGGTTTGGTGGATGGAAGCTCCTGCTGTAGGACTTCTCAAAAATATTTTTGCTATCTTGGTGTATCCCTACTGCTAGAGAGAGGAGTCTAGGTAAAATACTGTATGAAGGATGTTCCTGAATAGTGAAAGAAGTGTTCCAGGAAAACAATAGTTTCCAAAGAAGCAGCTGTATGTTGGCAATTCTGGGCCAAGTTATTTTTAGAAGGAGCCTGAAGGTATTGCAGATGCACAGGGGATATATGCAAATAAATTTACTTGTGCTTAAGGTGGTGAAAGTTTATAAACCTACTACTGTGCTAATAACATTTGGAGCCTTAAATTAAACTAATAATATGTTGGGGAGGAGGATTTGTTTTCATAATTTTCCTGCTGGTCACAGTAGGACAGAGTTGAATTAAGTAGCTTATCAAAGTGCAGAAAACAAAGGTGTTTGGCAGTACAAGCCACTGTCTTTTCCGAGATCAGCCTCACTTCACTGTGAACAAATGGAGAAGTGTATCTTGATGGAGGATAGTAAGGGCCTCAGTCCTTTAGAACAAAAGAAGATGACATACATTTTAAAGGAGACTTTCTGTGGTTCTCTGTTGGAAAGCCATATAAATCAGCAGATGCAGGCTGGTGGTCAGTCTGTGAGATTTTAGAAAATGTTTAACTGAGAAGCAGTTCACAAGTTTTGTTTTTCCTGTTTGACCATCACTTGACTATGACATTGTCTAAATGTCCATTTCAAAATATTAAAGTTCTGCATAACTGCAGTTTTGTGGAAATAAAAGAAGTAGGTCAACGTGCCAGTGAAAACTGAGCTTGACTTTAACTCTGGCACTTTGACTGGCAATCTGATTCTGCAATTTGAAATGAACAAGCTAGAAAGGAATGTCTGGTGGAGCACACCCTGTATCTTGGCAGTTGTGTTAAACTTGTGTATATGCTAAAGCTAAGAAAACCACGTTTGTCTAAGAAGTTCAGTGTAGTTTTATGTCCGTGATTAAGTCTGAATCAGAAGGTTTAGAGGAACATGCTTCTATAAGCTGAATTCTAAGTAACTTGTAACCCATTCAGGTAAAGCACATATAGAATGATGTGGGCAATGTGAAAATGGATCTATAAAAAAACCCAACTGCAGACTGGAAAAACTAAACATAGGTGACCATGCGAGTCCGTCTTATGGGACACACAGCACAGGTACAGTCCTGCTCTGTTGTTTGGCAGTACTTAAATCAAGGTAGGACCATACACCTTCTTAGGAAGGTCTGTTTGGATTTTTTTTGTCTTCTCTCCTTTATCTTATAGTGAGAAATGCACTTGTTGAAGACCAAGATTTTTTTTTGCCCCACATGAGAAATGTATATGAAACTGGGAGGATAATTGCAATAACTTGTTTACTTTCTTCAAATGTTCTTAATATTTCCAGTATTTACTGAGGTGTTATTTTATTAATTGGACTTTTAATCCTTTTTCTCTTTTGGAATAGAAATCTCTTGGTACTAGATAGAGTATGGGGTTTTTTGAAAAATCAGTGGAATGAGATTTGGTCCAACTAATTTGATACCATAAAATGTGAGCATTTTTGACATATTCAGGAAATACAGATTTACATGCATTTTTTAGTTGCCTTATGCACTAAATTGTCATTAGTTTGATACATATAACTTCTATCAGAATAATGATGCTTTTTAGTTACAATTATGCTTATATTTAATTCATATTTTCCTGTATCAGCAGCATGTGTACTTCTATAGAAATTAACCTAGCCTACTTAATTTTCAGTCTGTATGTGATAAAGTGTTTTCCTTTTCTCTCTCATTTGTTGGGAGTTGCCAAAGAGAAAGTGAGAGGGAACCAGTAAATTAGTTTATATTTCTTGGTTTTAATTGCTGGGTTATGTTTCATAGCTAGTACAGATTTCAAAATAATGGCAATAATAAAACTATGAATATAACTTCTAAAAACAGATTTGTGTCTTCCTAATAAGCAACTAGAAGCATGAGGAACCTGACAAAAATAGTCATTGTGAGGCAGTCAGAAATTTGTCCCTGTCAGCAAAGTGATTTTAGAAAAACCTAGTAAATTGTTCTTCTGTAAGTAGGTGTAAACAGAATGGAACAGTCAAGCACAAAGTAAAACAGTAACAAGAAGCAGGTGCAAGTATTTTAATGAGAGGTGAAAAAGATCAGTCACATGGATAAAAATGTTGGTGGATGTATCCATTTATGTCAATGGCAACCAGATTTTTAAGATGCTTTATTTAAGATGTGGTATTATTATTATGTTATGTTTTAATTGTTGGGAAGAGAAATGTCTAGATAATTACATGTCCAGAATGGTCTTCAGCATAGAAGACAAAAAAGTAGGAATGTTGCTTTGCATCCTTTTAGTTCGCTGACCAGTCTTCTGAATGTTTTATCAGGACTAGAATAGAACCTGAGAAATGGAGCAAGTAATTTGTTATGTACTTTGTCTTCTGTATGGGACATAATTAAAGTGCATTAAATTAATTTGTGGTTCATTTGTGTCTTCATACTATGCATTTTTACCAAGACTACTTACATAGCTACACTACCATACTGTTTATTTAGGTAGTCAGCAGTCATAAATTTTGTTGCTCATGTTCTTATTAGCCACATGATAAAGACTTACATTAAATTTAGCAGTAGCTAAAAATTGAAGTCACATATATCCTTCTTAGGGTCGCAATAATAATGAAATAAAGGCTTTTAATATAATCTAAAAAATTTGTCAGTACAGTCTTTTCAAATAGTATCTTGAAACATTTTTATCATTGAAGTGATAGGCATTGTGGTGAAATTGGGGAGGGTTATAATAAAAATTACGGTTTCCAAGTGTATCATCTATTCAGAAAGTCCTTTTGCTGTCACATTGTTTAGTTTTGCAAGCAGCACTGTGAGATTAATAGGGCTCTGCTCTGTTTCATGGTTTCTCATTCAAAGTAGTCCATTAAACTTTATAGGTTTGTGTGAGAAATTGCAGCAAATTCTGCTTAGTAGACAGGAAGAATCAGATAGTCAAGACTGAGGAAGGGTAGAGTGTTCTTGTCTTTTGGAGAGCTGTAGGCAAAGTAGTGAAGTGATACTGGTGAGATAATGGAGCTAATCCTTTCTTCTAGCAATTAGAGAAACATCATAATTAAGCGCTCTGGCTACTTCACATCAAGGGGCTGATGCAGAGTTAGGGGTCCCCATGAAAACTTGGCAGTATGTGGGCTGTGCAGGTCAGGCTCAGTTGTTGAACCACTTGTGTATCTGGTATCTGAGTGTGTTTAGACCTCAGACTGTAGGAGCTGCAGCTGTCACGCTCTGAAAAATTATTTTCTGTCCTGCACTTGTGTAATGTTATTGGAACACTTAGGAACAATGATTTCATTGTTTGTAAAGCATAATTAAAGTTTTGGGGGGTTTTACCTGTTTTTGCCTTTGGAAGACATTTCTGTCTTTAAAAACATCCCCCCAGAATGAAATGTTAAGCAAATATGCTAGTGTCATATCTTGATATTTATATTGCTTTTTTGTGCATATACTGGGACAGAAGCCACGGAGTAATTGTAGCATTGTAGTGTGCTCGGTTCTGTTTCATGATCTTGGATCCTGCAGCCTTTAAATAAGAAGTTTAATAGTCCTGATCAGGAGTGAATGTTGAAATACATAAATGCATTTATGGGTAAAGTTATGGAGACTACTACAAATTACATAAGGACATACTGCTGAGGAAATAAAAGCATCTCATAAACTTGATTTGTCTGTGAATTTTGCCGCAGCAAGATACAGAAGGACCTGTCCTTTAAAATTAGCTATTAAATACGTATGTACACGAGAGGTGTTCTATTAGTAACCGAATCAATGGAGCTTGGAAATCTTGTGATTTGTGGGGAATGGAAGCATTGAGCACTTTCTCAAGTCACTAAGACCTTCTGATTCAGGCACTCCCTGTTCTCTTGCATGATCTGGGAGTTCCACATCACAGCATCCTTTCCTTTGCCTTTTCATTTCTATATTTTTTGGTCAGTTGGCTGAACATGACACAGCAGCTCAGTATCTAGCTCAGAACTGCACATGTGCTGCCTGTACACTGGGCTGTTGGCTTCTGTCTCTGGGTGGATTAAACAAATTAGCTAAAGATCTGACTCTTACCACTTCTCCCTCTGAAAGGGCACTAATCTGTCACTCTTTCCTACTAGCAGCTGTTCAGTGTAAAAATTGTATGTTGTAGGAACTTTAGTGATGCACACCTTTACCCCTTTAATAGTTTTGTTTGAATCTTGAAAATTAATTCAGTTCAAACCGAAGGGAGGAAGGTGAAATAGGGAGAAATGTAGACATACAGATAAAAAGGTAGCACTAGATTGCCTTGTTTAGGTAACTAAAAAATTCTGAAGTGAACTCCTAGCTTCTGGCATTCAGAGATTATATGGTGTAAAAAAGTAGTCTCTAGAAAGACAGTTTTCAGACCTTTATGACTTTAGAAGGCTTGGCATAAGAGTGAATTAGGTGTGACCTAAACGCCTGAAATTTAACAAGCACTAAAGGCGTTTGATGAGTGCTTGGCTTAGGACTTTTAGTCGCTTGAGGCTGGTAGTAGATACTTTTGTATGTATCTAGCTTCCCTTTGCTGAAAAATCTGTGAGTTTTCGACTATGTTTGAATTATGCTTAGACTTTTTTTGAGCTAGAAATTTATATACCAAGAAGTACATTCATTGCAGGTTGAGGGAATTCAGGTCTTCCTCTCATTTTTATTTGGTGTGGTAATGCCACTGTCTTGCCCTAATAGCATTCAGGCCTGTGATCCAGCTTTCCAGTTCAGCTTGGCTCTGCTTTGAGTATTCATGTCTAGGTAATGTGTAAGTTGTAGATATATTTAATGTCTGCTTGCTCAAATGAAACTCTTGTCCATATTGTAGAAATTACTACAATGATAGCTCAGAAAATGGAAAAGCTTTTCCCTAAGTTAAACCTGTTGTCATTATCTAATGATGCCATCTCTCAATGTGTACCTCACCCCCCTGCAACTGGTTTCCCTTTCAGCAGCAGAGGCTGTTTCCTGTCACCATGGTATGTAAGTCACCATCATCCCATCCTCTGAAGTGTTCTCGGTTTCTGTGTGTTCCCCCTCATGCTTTAAATCTTCAGAGGTTGCAAGATTGCCATCTTCTAGTGCCTTGTTCAAGCAGTGATGCTTAAGAGCAAACTTGTGTTTTTAGCATCTGTCTGCTTCCTGTTGTGTACTTCTATACACGGATACCTCAGTATTTGCACTTCTCTGTTAGTTTATTCATCCTTTCCTTGATGTATTTACGTTGCAAGTTGTTCAGGGCAAGGTCCGCATTCTTTACTATTTACACATTCTTATTCTTCACAATGTATAAACTTAGTATGAGATCTTCAAGTATGTCTTTGAGATCTGATAGAAATAAATTATTTTTTATTAGTAATTTTAACTATTCTGTTAGACTAATAGTCACTCTTCTATGAAAAGTGTATGGATGAGAGTTCAGACCATTGTATGAAAAATATTACATAAATTAATTGGAAGATGTTGAAATGCTGTTACTTTATTCTAAGACTCTTGATAAAAAACACTAGTTAAGACTTTAGCTCCATGACTAAAAATGCTATTGATCCCAGCATTTAAGATGCCGTTTATTATATTGTCAGCTTAAAATATATATTTAGTATTGGATAATTTATAACAATCTCAATTTTTTGATAATTCATAACTGCTTGAACAGGAAATAAGAACTGTTGATTAAAAATAGGACATTGGATTATTTTGCCTAGAGATTTTAATTTTTAAAAAATTTTTGAATATTCTGTGAAAGAAATACTTATTGCTTAGTGCCATTATTTCTTTTCCTTTATCTCCTATGGGAATAAAAAGAGAAGTTTATAAATTCTTGAGTATTTTGGTTGAAATTTGTGTTTAATTTTCATAGCTGTAAAATGTTTGAGAAATACAAAATACCTGGTAAATGGCAAAATATGCCCCAAAATTGTTTAGTTAGCCTTTCAAAACTACTTTTCTGGTTTCATCTGTATGTTAGATTGTTTGGAAGATAAATGCTGAGTTTTGCTATTTGATGAATTTGACCAAGATCTCCAGTTTACTTGAATTGTAGGCATTTATTTAGAGTTTAGAAATAGGTTTTGATCATTAAATCCTACTTCCATGACCTTAGTCTGGTCATGCTACTTGCTGTGCATTGGCTGGGGCATAGACACAAATGAGGGAGGAGAGAGAAATTCAGGTGGAAACTTGCAGTATGGTGCTTGCTAATGAGTGGTAATTGCTGATCTGCACAGTTGTGTTCTGCCCAGAATTCCTTTTTTGGCTGAATCAGCAAGTTACAGTTAAAAGGATGTTGTGAAAGGAAGCATACTACCTTCTCTTCAACCTGTGCCCCCTATTATTCCCCAGTGAAAGTTTCTGTTCTCTATTTGTTGTTTGGTGGCTCTTCCTGAACTCACCTAACCATGAAGCTCAATGGTCTCCTGTGGGTGGATGTTTGTAACTTCTGCCCCCAGCTGACTTCTTTGCAAATTCTAGGGCTGTCGCAGCTGTCCAGCAAAATATATGGCATCTCTCTTCGATAGTCTTGTTGGAGAGTACATCCAAATTAAAGGATTTGTACAGTTGCTTGTACAGTATTAGTTTATCTTTGTGTTTATCCTGTTACATTTATATCAGTTGAAATAATGTATTATCTGGCACCATCTTTTTCTGTAGAACCCTTGCGTCCTGCAGTGAATGGTGCTCTGGGTAGGAACGGCCTTACTGATAGTCCTTGTTTGTGCACATCATTTCCCATGCTGTCTCTGCCCTATCTCTGGTTTTTACTAAATAGCTTCAGAAATTAAATGTAGAGAAACTTTATGTCTCGTCACTGGGGACAATAATGCAGCTTTGTAAGTAACTCATTTCTCTGAAATTATTTGGCTTTGTAGTATTTTAAGTATCATTTAATGTAAAAGGCAACTTCTTCTTTAGAGTTCTGCAAGGGTGTCAGGGTTTGACCCTGGCTAATTGCCAGGCACCTACAAGTCTGCTCTCTCTACTCTCTCCTGCCACAGCTGTGCAGAGGAGAAGGAACAAAAGTAACACGAATACGCTGGACTCATGAGTTGAGATAAACCGCTGGTTGCAGGATGCACGGACACAGGGCAAAACAGATGAAAAACTTAAAGTTGCAAAGTGATTTGTTAACCTACCAGAGTTGGAGGATAAATCAGAGGTAAAAATAAACTCTTAAGACACCATTTCTTCACTCACCCCCCTTCCCTCTTAAGGCACCATTTCTTGGCTCACCCCCCTCTCTCCTTCCAACCAACAAGTCTGGGGCAGGGTATGGGTTTTTTTTCTCTTAGTCAGTCCATCACCACAATTCTTCTGTTACACTGTTTCTCTACTCACCCCCTTCCCTATTAAGACACCATTTCTCAGCTCACCCCCTCCCTCCCTCCTTCTGACCAACAGCTCCGGGGTGAGGGCAGGGTATGAGGGTTTCTCTTGGTCAGGGTCAGTCCATCAGGGAGAGGAGTCTTCTACTTAGCCATGGGGTCCCTCCCACGAGAGACAGTCCTCTGCGAACTTCTTTGGCGTGGGTCCAATCTCACGAGCAGCACCTGCCCGATTGCTGCAGTCCGAGATTCCTCTGTCCAGGCTGCAGAATTCCAAGCCGAGACCAGGCTGTTTCCATCCCAGGAACAAGGCCTTTCTCTCTCTCCTGCAAGGCCTTTGCAATTTTCAGTTTCTAGTGGGACTCCCACTGGATCACAGCTTCCTGCAGGCATCACCTGCTCCTCTGGCATGGGGACCTCCCCACAGGCTGTGGGGGGTTCTCTGCATTCCCCAGACCCCATGGGCTGCAGGGGGACCACCTGCTCCCCCCATGGTCTTCACCACGGCCAGCAGAGGTTTTTCAGCTCTGGCGCCTGGAGCACCTCCTCCCCCACCTTCTCCACCAACCTTGGTTGCCTCCATGTTGTTTTCCCTCACATATTTTTACCTCCTCCTCTTCCTCTGGCTAAAAAGAGGTGCGTGCTCACATTGTTTTGATTTCTTCTTAAATATGTTTTCACAGAGGTGTAACTAACATCTCTAATTGGCCCAGGTTTGGCCAGCAGCATGTCCATCATCTTCAGAGCCATCGGAGACTGGCTCTGCTGGACATGGTGGAAAACTTCCAGAGTCTTTACACAGGACACACAGGAGCCATCTTTGTACCCCACCCTACTCACTAGCAACAACTGGGCCAAGCAAAACCAACACAAAAGGTTTACAAATTTTTCAAGTTTTTTTGCCATTCTGATAGTTGGAAGGTGAAAATGCATGTGACTCCATTTCTTTGGCAAAAAGTATGTTCTGGCCTGATCTGTTGAGGCTCAGCCTAAAGGGATGGGGGAGGTAGTTCTGCTCTATTCAGTCCTGGAGATGTGGGACAAAAGGGCATAGCCAAGAGGCAGGAAGGGAGATTGTTCTTCTTGTCAGTCACAGGCTCAAAGTTGTCTTGATCTATCTCATCAAATTGCACTCCAGGTGCTCTGAACCACCTCTGAAGTGTCTACTTATCTCTGAATTACTCTGGAAGCTTGAGGAGGCTGTCCATCTAAATTATGTACCTGAAGTTAGACCCAGTAAACACTCACTGCTGATAGTCAAATCCTTCCTGCTTTTTTTTCATTAACAGATAGAGATACTTTATAGCAAGCTGCCTTGCAACTTGAGATTCACTGTTAATTTGAATGTTGGTATAATGTTGTTAAAATACTTAAAATACCCTGCTTTAATAAGAGAGGGCTTTTTTTACAAATTAGTTACTTTTTCATTTTGGTCTTTAGTCCCAAATCTTTTGGATGCAAAAATGTGCTCTGGGAATTTACCTAAAAATCCCCTGAAATCATATTCTATGGGTTTTTTTTGGCAAATAGTAGCTTTAAAGCTTATCTAAATGTAGTTTAGCTTATTAAATGCTACTTGAACTTAAGGATAACAAGTAACTTGGTAAATAGGTTAGTATTTGTTCTTTCATTCCAGATATGAACCCTACATGAAAACTGTTTTTAAAATGTTTCAAGACCTCTTTTTCAAGAGATAATAACTATTTCTTGTTTTCTACATATGCGTTTTAGGGGCATTTACCAAACTAATTTGCTTTTCTGTTTAAACTGTTGATAATAGACCACCTGTAAATAGGATTATTTGACTTCAGCATTGGATAAAAAGTTGTCATTTTGCTTTGAGCAGTTTTTTTTTCAGTAAGATTTAATAATTTTGCAATTTAAAATTGTGTTTGCATTGCTATGGGTGTACATCCTACATAAGTTTAATGCTACTGCCTTGTTTTGGAGTGGACATTAGCATCACATGCCATTGTCTGCATGAAGAACTCAGGAAAAACTTCTGGCAATATGGTCGTTTGATGCTGGCTCCTTGGGTGCATGAATTTTGTGGTAATTGGGGAGAAAATCCTGTAAATTATCCAGTGTTAAAGCTGGGCTACAGGGGAATGTGTGGCAGCAGGTACTCTTAACCTGTATTCCACCATGTATAGCATACATGTACTTGCAAATGTTGTTTTATATGTCGCAGTTCTGGTGACCCCATTTAATCCTTGCTCTCATTACAGTGATGGATTATATCTTCACAGGCACAGTTGGTTGATCTGAAGTCTGAACTGACAGAAACACAGGCAGAGAAAGCAGTTTTGGAAAAGGAAGTGCATGATCAGCTTTTGCAACTCCACGCTGTTCAGCTTCAGCTACATGCCAAGACTGGCCAGAGTGTAGACTCTGGGGCTATTAAGGCAAAACTGGTGAGTATGGCAACTTGAATGTAGGATTATATTATTATTATTATTATTATTATTATTATTATTATTATTATTGTGGCTGAAATTCTTCCTTGGAAGGTGTGAATAAGCTGATTACAAACTTTTATGTTAAAAATGTTAACTTTCTTTGGTTTCAAATAACATTTATAATTGGTTTTTAGCAAACTTTAAAAATAATATGAATAATACCAGAATGAAGAATAAGGATTTAAGAAGTTGTTTTTAAATAAACCATTTTTAGTGGTTTCTGAAAGTAAAATAAGAAAATACTTTGTGATTTATTGTGATTCTTTTCTGAAGACTGAAGTTGCAAAAAATAATAGAAGAAGACTGTAAGAGAACTCAATAAACTACACTTTTTTTTAAAACTCAGACCTTTACAAAGCCCACTAAACGTTAACAATAATTAATCTGTGCAATTAGTTGGCATTGACTGATAGCCAGAGCATAGACTGCCTTGTTACTTGCCACACCACAGATTCACTTTCTAATACTATGACTTTGTAAATTAGAAAAGTAGTGTTGTATACATCTGGTTTCTAATTGTTGGCATGAATCAAAGTCTCTCTCTCTCACTTCCTAAAATGGCTTCACAGTTTGGTTGCAAATATCTGCTCCCAGCATATGTGGAACGTTAGATTAATGCACAGTAAAGCACAGTAGTAGACTATAAGTCTTAAAGATTGTCCAGGCTAATCACTGAACAACAGGAGTAACCCAAATTCTTTGTTTTTCAGATTCAAAAGCTGTGATTGGTTAGAGCTGTCTTCCTAGGGCTACATAGTTCTATATTCAGTATAAGAGCAACATATTCTGGATTGTCCACATGTAATTTATTCTGTACTGAATTAGAGCTGCAGTATGGCAAAGTTTATTTAGAGCTCTAAATAATTCTCATGGCTTTAAATAAGCATTACTTAAATATCACCAGCATTTTTTAAGTGTGAAACTGCAAATTTACATGTAACAAAATTTTTAAGTTAAAACATCACTGTGAGTGATTTTGGTCCCCAAATTTTGTTAATTAGACTTAACTTCTGATTAACAGGGAGAGTAATACTTTCAAGCTTTTTGTTTCACCTTACCTTGTTGTAAATGATTTCTAAAGTTGTATTAAATTTTCATGCTAGTGGTAGCAGTCTTCTTCCCACAGGTGACAACAAATACATTCTACATACATTGGTTCAGGTTTTGTCTGTGTTGAAACTGAACTTTTTTAACATCTTAGACTGATATTTTCTGCTTAATTTCTTTTAGTTTTTCCTTTTTATAAATGTGAGGACTAGTGTTTTGAGTTTATTTACCTTAGGGGAATTCATAGCTTTAATGGACAGAAGCTCAACTTTCAACTCTTCCAGATAAAGAAAGCTGTGAAAGTTTGCAAAGCTACGACAAGCAAAATTGAGGCCACTTAACTGACAGTAAAATGGGACCTCTGATGTTTGGGTAAATAAAACTGTTGTGCTGACCTTCTGGCAGTCAGGCAGCCTCTGAGGGCCAAGAAGAACTGTGTCAACAAAAAGTGCAATGGGAAATAAAGCTCTGTACTAGCTGACTTCCTGCTGTCTTAAGGAACAGACACTCTTATTTTTTGTGTAGACTCATATCATAAATGTATACTCCATAATCTGTAGAACTGTGCGTAGTGATGAACTAGGACACTTTAAAGTGTTTAGATTGCTAAGCAATTGATAGTCATGTAGTTTAGGCCAAATCCATTTTTAGGAGTGGTCAGTCTTCTTAGTGCAGTCATAAGTCTTTGTGAGAGTATAAAGTTGCCGAGTCGATTTTTTTTTTTTTTTTTTTAAATTTTTGCACTTGATGCCTTTTCTGATACTTCTGCCTGTCCTTCATATCCCTCTTGTAACTCATATTATGTTGTTCTTTCTGAAAGGAAAAGATCTCTTATCTGTATAACATTATAGAAAGGTTTTTCTGTGATACTTTAATGTATATTGTATTATCTTGCTATTCATTATAGAGATTCTGGGTATTTTAGGAAAAAGTATTGTTTTCAATACTATAATAAGGCTAAGTTTTCAGTGAGATTTTTAATAAATTTCACTGCAAAATACCAAAATTGTTGCTAAATAGAATTGTAGCAGTGTGCTTGTACTTTATGCCAGCTAATGAAATATGCAGTCTGCTGGTTAATTCCTTTTGGAGTAAGTAATTTATGTTGTTGCATTTTCTTGAAGTTCCTATTGCCTGTTTCTCTAATTATGGAACTCTTTTCTTCTGTCTTAAGTCTGTCCTTTCTGTGGATGAAATGGTAAGTATGCTGATTGCCGTTTTTTTTTAATGTTTAAGCAGTGCTTTTGTTTTGTGCAACAACTTATATATATATGTTGGCCTCAGAAACTGGCAAAACAGATCTGGCTTGTTCCTTCTTCCTAACAGTTGGCAAGATGCTGTGTAAAGAATTTCCTTTGCATTTTAATTTTTCTTTTCTAGATGTGGTGCCCTCTTTCCTAAGTCTGTATGCATTCTATTTATTATTGCTACAGCTAGTTTGGGGTGATATTTGGCAACTTGACATTCTGAAAGATTGTTCTGGCAGTATCTCAAAAAATGTTAAGGTGTTGTACAATTTCTAAAGCATAAACACTGTACACATCTATGAGTGTAATATGAAGTATTCTGCATGTTGTATTTTTAAAAAATCTTGTCAACTTTCCTTTTTTTTCCCTTATTTTTTTCATGGACATGATTTAATATGATTTACTGGCTGGTGTAACAGCCAAAAGCATATGAACACAATAATACATAGATATGAAGAAAAAGTGAAGCAAACTTGACCTTTATCTTTTCATGATGATAGATTTGAAAGGTTTTTTAACAGCTTTTTGACTTTGATTATGTTATGTGCTTCATTATCATTACTCAGTATTTAGTTTTTTGAAAAGCCACAGGATAGTTGGTAACTGTCAGCTTTAGTCTTCAACCTTGCTGTTGTATTTTTAGTAGTTTTTCTTATACTATGAACAGAAAATACATTTTCTGTTTTCAGAACATGTGCCATACTATAAACACTAGAAAGCATGAAACTATTCTGTAACTTAGCTTTTTTGATTTCTTTAAATGTTTTTCATTTTTGAGAGTTTTGTCAAGTCTCTTGACAGTCATTCAAAACAGGACATGCTCTTTCAGTACATCTTCAGAGATTCTGTATTGCAGACTTCTGGTATTTTTTTTTTTTATTCATGTGGTGATCAGTTGGAGACAGTCCATAGAAGATTGCCTTCTGTGTTTAACTTTCCATCTCTGTCACAGAAGAGTAATAATAATGGAGAAAATAGGAAGAAAACACTTCCGTGGGATTGCATTTGCCTTGTATTTTTGGTGTAACATTTAAAATGTATGACTGAAAGTGATTCTACTTAGAAATGTAACATTTAGCTTCCTGTTTAAATTTAATTTAAATGGCAAACCAAATTCAGAGAAAATCAGTGGAAAACCTGAGTCTGGATGTGAGTGTTTAAGCTGGCTACTTTGTATAAATACTGTAAAATGTGCTGCATGAAATTTGCTGGTGTAATCAAGTATCTTTGATCACTTCAGCAATTCACTTTTCTGAGGGAGATTGGAATATGTCTGTTTTAAATTCTAGTCTTTGTCTTTTTATATTTGTCAAATAAAAGATGTTCTAAAAGTGAACAAACAGGCAGCCTGTACTATTTAGAGCACCTTGATACAATATTGACAATAGGTACAGAGCTAACAGGAACACTGTATCTGTATATGGACTTTGCAGCTACTGTAAAACAGATGTTATGTCTGAACTTTGGCCCTTCTTACTTCTCAGGTGTGTGGCAGAGACAGCATAGAATAGTGGCACTCTTGAATTCCTGTAATTAAAATAGCCCAAGACCAAAATAATAATAGGAAGAATTGGTATAAACTTAGAAACTCCTATTCTTGAAATTAGATTAGTCAAAATTTTTGGCTTAGGAGTGATCCTGAAATTCAGAAAGACATTTGCTACAGAGAGTCATTCTCACAAGACAGGCCCCAACCCAAAGGCCAGAGACCAGAAGTGGCTTTGTGTGACATGTTTTCTAACATGCATACGGAGCCAAACTTGATCTGAAGGTGGGTCATCATGGGAATTGGAGGAAGTGAAATGCCAGTGATTTCAAGGAATCTTTGAGCCATTCTTCCCAAGCACTATGCTGGGCAATTCTTGACCAACATGTACATAGGTGTAATGTGCTTTATTCATCTAAACCGATAAAAATATTTAACAGATGAGGGAGGTAGTAGAGTCTATCAAATTCAGAGTTGACTTTCTGTCAAAGTCAATGAATGCTATAAATGCTTCAATATATCTATTGTGAAAATAAGTCTCTTCAGAAGAACCAACCTTGTGTAATTTCTCAAATGTGGTAGTACCAACCATATTAATGGTTTTATATCCAGGCTTGGAATAGTGATTAGCATATTCACAATTTGATAATAGATTTGTCTTGCCAGTTCTGTAAATTTTTTTTTCTGTCCTGTTGCTTCTTTAGTAGCACTTCCTGGTTTTATTTGTTTAACAGTGTAATTGGTACAGGTACAGAGAATGGGTTTTTTGGGTACTCCAAATGTCTAAAAAAATGCATTATGGTGAACTTAGTTTTTATTGCTGTTTCATCTGACAGTCATTTTTGAAAGGAAACAGTATTAGACCCTGTGTCTCTACTATTTCCTGGTTTTTGATGGGAGTTTTTCCCTGCTTTGTAAGAGGAATGCAAAGCAAGAAATAAAAGATACAAGTAATCAAGCATGCTCTCCTTAAAGTAGATTTTGTAGTTTAGCAGCTTGAGCGTACTAATTCCTTTTGTACCAGTACCCTGGGTATTAGAAAAGTTATATGCAGTTTCTGTACATTTGGGATGGAGTACTGGGATGGGACTAATTTATATTTCTGTAATTCCTTTTTCAGCAAGTGAGGCAGAGGGAGACAGCTTGCTTAAAGTGTGGTTTTAGTGTGGGTTTTGTTTTTGTTTTGTTTGGTTAGTGTTTGTTTTGGTTTGGTTTGGTTTGTTTTTTTTAACAGAGCTATTTTGCACTAATTTTCTTTTAGGTTTGTCAGGGTGGGCATCTTCATGTGTAGAATCCCTGGCTTTATTTATGTGGTCTTCAGACTCTAATTTGGAAATGTCTCTGGCTGGACATTTCTTGGTTGTTTGCATGAAAATAATTGTCACTTTAAGGACATATGGACTTATGTTTCCATGTCATCACAATAATAATAACAATAGTTAAAGAATTTGGTTAAATTGAAATATTTAGTGGCTTCATAGTTCCTCTTTAATTTTAAAAATAGTATTCTTTAACTTTGAATCCCATTTGCAAGACAAGAAAATGTAAGGATGATATTCAGGCTACTTAAATTGTGCCACCTTTGTATAGGATAGTATGCAAACTACTAGCTGTAGTGCCAGAGTCCCTGCTTTCGTTTTTTAATTTCTCTTCCTGCATGCATATCTTGTACACAGGAGAATAATTTCAGATTGTGTATGCAGAAACAGTAAGTGCTCTTTCGTTATTGGATAAAAGCTTTATAACATTTTTTCGCGTTTGTTGTTTATTTTGTCATTGTAAAGGAGAGAGAACTTGAAGCTAACAAGAAGGAAAAAGTCAAAGAAGCTCAACTGGAAGCTGAGGTGAAGTTGCTGAGGAAGGAGAATGAAGCCCTCCGTAGA
This sequence comes from Acanthiza pusilla, assembly GCA_036630365.1. Taxonomy (NCBI): domain Eukaryota; kingdom Metazoa; phylum Chordata; class Aves; order Passeriformes; family Acanthizidae; genus Acanthiza; species Acanthiza pusilla. The sequence goes on from JAXCHO010000023.1 coordinate 30,996,090, forward strand.
CACATAGCTGTGCTTCAGGCTGAGGTTTATGGAGCAAGATTGGCAGCCAAGTATTTAGATAAGGAACTAGCTGGAAGGTATGTGAAGTCAATCCATGTCCCTTAGCATGAGATGGTTTTTGTTGTTGTTTCCTTCCTTTGCGTCCCCAGAGGCAGGTTCAAGGTTAAGACGAAGTAGGAAAAGTCTCACGTTTCCAGTTAATTAACAAAAGGAAGAAACAAAAATCCCCAGGGTTCTTGTACAGGTTGCTGTGTGACCATGTGCTGTAGCCTCACGAAGTGCGAGTCCTACAGTGCATTGCTTTTTCAGTTGTAATACAGCATTGTTTTACTCCCTTTGTCACTATGTAGGGTCCAACAGATTCAGTTATTGGGCCGAGATATGAAAGGACCTGCTCATGACAAGCTGTGGAATCAGCTGGAAGCAGAAATACATCTTCACCGTCACAAAACTGTTATTAGAGCTTGTCGAGGTCGGAATGATCTCAAGCGACCAATGCAAGCACCACCAGGACATGTAAGTTGAAAAGATGAGCCATTCCTCCATGATTTCCAGGCATGAGTTACTTCTTCATCTTTGTGATTATTTTCACTTCAGTATTGTGTTTTTTTCAAATGTCAATTGTAAATAAGTTGTTCTTTTGTGTGCCAAATGACACTTACATGCTGAATAGCTTATCCCTCTAAATGACTACAGAAGATGATACAATGCCTTTGACTTACCTAGGCTCAGTCCTTTTGAAAACTGAGCCTCTGATATAAATATATACATATATGAATATAAATATAACTTTAACAGCAGGGGTTTGTAACTTAGGTTTCAAAATGTGGATCTAACTTACAAAAACCAGGAATAAAGTTTTTAGGATTAGTTTGAACTGAAATAGATCTTAATTTCTTTTTTTAAAAGGCTGGATAAATTGGCAGTAAATCATTACTTGTTGGTTGGTTGGTTTTTTTCCCTCCTAAAGGTACTTTTGAAAACAAAACCTTTAAACAGCATTTCACTGTGGGTATCTTTGGTAGAACTCACCTAACTTGGCACATGTCCTGTTAATCACCTCAGTGTTCAGTGCATAAACCCAAACATTTTCAGCAAATTGCTTTACTTTGATCTGTTCTAAGTACATTAGTTGGGTCAGATGGATCTTACTGTTTATGTTGCTAATTGCATATAAAACATTGGTGGACAAATATGTGTTTTTATGATTTTAAGGATATGCATAATGGCATCAGTGACTTAAGAAAAGGTAAAAACAAACTTTGATTTATTTAGACTCTCTTTTAGATTTGTGTTCAATGGCTTTTGGTGTGGTTTATTTTTATTACAATAAAAATAAACTTGAGCAAGCAGCCTCTTCCTTGGGAGTACATTACATCATCTTCTGTCATTTGGTTACTTTTAAGATGAGTTTGCATCATGTAACATTTTAGCAGTGATCAGCACTTCTCTGTATAGTCCTTTAATATTTTTATATGTGGCTGATTTCCTTCTTTTGAAGTTAAGTTCTGTGTTGTGCATTAATCAGCACTGAAATAATTTAAATAATTATTCTCATCAGGGGTGCATAATGAGGAATCTTTTCTGATTTCATACCCTTTCTGTAAAGAGGCACTGTAAGTCTGTGCTGCTGGGAGCAAGACTAAAACTCTGTTGATCATACACTGCCTGTATATAATTAAGAAAAAAACAAAAATGCTGAAATGCATCAGTTTTTGGTTCACACATTTATATTTGTGCTATGTTTGTTTCTTATCAAACTAGGATCCTGATGCCTTAAAGAAGAGTCAAGGTGTTGGTCCAATCAGAAAAGTTTTGCTAGTTAAAGAAGACCATGAAGGACTAGGAATTTCAATCACAGTAAATATTTGCATTTGTTTTCTATGACACAGAAGCAGCAATTCAAGTTTGTATTCCTACTTCTGTAAAATATGTGTATCAGTAAATGTATTGTTAGAACACGTGAAAAAAGCATATACAACTCCATAAGTATGGTCACAGAGCTTCAAGACTCATTTTGATAGATTAGGAAATAGATAATTGCTACTTTATGTTAAACTTATGATTTTGACTTGTATGTAGGGTATAGACACTTCAGCAGATTAGCCGGTTCTGGTTCCAGGTGTAAGTATTTAGAAGAGCACAGTCTGAGACCTGACTTCCAAAGCTTAGCTGTTGTGACTGTATCTTTTTTTTAAAGTATCTGTATTGGCATCTCTCACCTAACAAACACTGTGTAAACTTTTTACAACAGATTTTGAAAATTTTGACTATTATACTTCTATTCTAATTATGCATACCGTTTCTTGCAAGTCAATATGGTGCCCGATATGCTTTTTTTAATGAGGTTTTCCGCTTTTCATTAGTTTGTATATGATTTTATAGTTTTATTAGTATTCAGAATTGCCTGTTTTGACTCTGAATACATATTTGACATTTTTTATTCTCCTGGAGGGAGAAGAATTAAGGGAAGCAGCTCATGCGTTCTTAAACATTCTTTGTGTGAAGAATGATTTCTAATTTTCTAAAACAGAAGTTGAAATAAGCACTTTAGGAACTACTATCTGAATGTCAATTTTATGTTAAAAGGCATCTCCATTAATTAAAATTTGCCTTTTTTTTTTTGATAGGGTGGGAAGGAGCATGGTGTTCCAATACTGATTTCTGAAATCCATCCTGGGCAACCTGCTGATCGATGTGGAGGACTGCATGTTGGTGATGCTATTCTGGCAGTAAATGGAGTTAATCTAAGAGATGCCAAACATAAAGAAGCTGTAACTATTCTTTCCCAACAGGTCAGTTTGGACTGTTTAGGCATGTTTAGGTGCTTTCTGCTTTCTGCCTGTTGAATTACCTTGAATTTTAATGTTTCCTGTTAAGTACAGCATAATGCTAAGCTACAGTGATTCTTGAGGCTGTATCACCTTACACTTAATCCTTTTATGTTTTGCAATTTAAGGAGAAAAACGCTGGGTCAGTAGTGGTTCAGTTAAACACATGTTGGCCAATTATTATTCAGTAAGGCTGATGGAAATCATTTTATGATACTGCCCCACAGAAATAACTAGTTAGTGACATATGCTTTAGTCTTATGACTGAACAGCTCCAGCCAAACGGTATTTCTCATATGCTTTGTGGTCTAGAATCTTCTTCCTGCCTTGCTTCCCATTTTCAGACAGTTAACAGGTGTGCTTAATTTATCAGAAAACTTCCTCTTTAGAAATCACTGTTTGAAATGTACTGGCATATAAGAAATTTGGGTAGTTTTGATAAAGCTTAGCTATAGAGCTGTACTACTTTAGTCAGTAAAACCTTAACTCAGGTACCTATCCAAAATACTCAACACAACATAAATGTGTTTAGAACAGTAAAATATATTTGCTTTAGTAACCTAGCTCACCTTGGTAATCCTACTGGGTAGCTGTGCAGTAGTAAGTAAATTTGTATTTTTCACTGCATTTTAGAGAGGCGAAATTGAATTTGAAGTAGTGTATGTTGCTCCGGAAGTTGATTCAGATGATGAAAACGTAGAATATGAGGATGAGAGTGGACACCGTTACCGTTTATATCTTGATGAATTGGAGGAAGGTGCAAATTCAAGTTCTAATAGGAAAGATGGAAATGTGGATGTCAAGCCCTCACAAGGTAGACCTTCTAAAATGTGTTACATGCGGTTTAATTTTGAAGTCTCAATAAGCAAACCAATTTCTGGAAAATAGTTTTTATATTCATTGTAAAATTAATCTGCTGTCAATTCAATTAACCTACTAACAGACTGTCAGTTCATCTGGTTGGTCCCTCACTGTTTGGCCTGGTTTACTTAGATACAACTGAATTAACTTACAAACTTTTTTCATGGTCATCTTTTCCCAAAGGTTGAAATTCACATTTATTCTTATCTTTTCCTACCTCTGGACTAAGAGTCGTTAATTCCCCTTAACACTTCATGTTGTTGGCTTCTCCAGATAATTTTTTTAATCAGAAAAATAAAGAAACAGTTCCTGTTTTCCTGCCGTACTATGTTCTGCTAAAAACCTGTTAGCTTTAATTTTAGTAGTCATTTTAACAAACATTCCAGCTTTTCAAACAAGGATCACTGATCTGTCCTTCCCAAAATTGCTTCTTTCCTTAAATAAATTTTTTTTTTAACTTGCAGTGTTTGATAAGAAGCCAAGTATTGATGGACATGAAAATGGAGACCTGGGGAATTCAGTTGAAGCTTCATTAGAAGACACTGCACCAAAATTAGCCCGTTCTGCTGAGTCTTTATCCTAAAAACAAACAATCAAAAAAAACTCAACAAACTGGACAGACCCCATCTTTGGGAACAATTGATAATCAATATTGACTGCCTAAAGTTACATATACTAGTGTAGGTTTTAAAAGGATGATTAAATGTCAAAAGGAACTGTATTACTGTTGCCTGGAAAAAAGGCGGTTACCTCAGGGCTTCATTGTGAGCAATTCTAAATGTGGAAAACTGTCTTTTGCGTGTCACACAGTAGTTATCTAACACACAGCATGTGAAATGAATTTCTTTTAATAATAAAAGAATAATCCTACCAAAGCGTGGGATTTCTAAAATGGATAACCTCAGTACGTTCCACTTTTAATCTCATTGATGTCCCTAAGGAGGCAGAATAATGTGTGATCCGCCTAATTTTGACCCTTGGATGTTTTAAAGGGACAACTGATGTTCAGTTTGGTGTGAGACATGCTTTAACCCTAAAATGACTGGGGGGGGAGACTTGTTCCATTGCATCCATGTGTTTTGTATTTAGGAACTTTGAACTGTAACTTCAAAAAACCTTTTTTTTTTTCCTCAGAATAGTGAAGACCAGAGCTTTTATTTGAGCAAAGACTATCAAAACCCAAATAACCAGTGGAGTGCTAATCATGATCCTTTAGCCCATGATAATTTTATGAGTGAGATTTTTGAATTTGTTATTTTTATTTAAATTCATCACCATTTGTTCCATTTGAAACCTGCTCCAAAAGTAGTTAAACTAAGTAGTACGGGGTTTTAAAAGTTAAATTAGTTGAAAAATTACTCACAATTAATGTGGGCCCTTTAGTATTTTTTTCTGAGCATCATCAATTTAGTGTTTGTTTTTGAATGGATGCAGTTACTGTTAATGCGGAGTGGTTTGAGTTGGTCGTTAGCTTGACCTTATGAAATGATGAGTGCTTTTGATAGGTACTGAACATATTCATTTCACATGAAAATAATCCTTAAATAAGTGGAAGTTGAGTGCACAGTACTTTACAGGAGGTTCTCAGAATCGTATGGTGTCTGGCCCTGTCTGTTTTATGTTATGGCAGTCCTATTAACCTATAATTGTCTTACTGTTGAAGCAAAATGTTACTCCCTTTGTGAGAGCAGTGTATCTTAAAATAGTTTTTTGTTGGTATGCATCTAAAGGCTCCTGGCATGGCTGCTGATGGGGAAGTTGAGGATGGTGTCTTGAGCAGTTTCTCATGCTCCATTTGTAGATCTCTTGGTGAAGTGCAGCACTTCACAAACAAGCTCTACATAGTCATCGCACTTATTATTTCAGCATGCAGTGCCATCTTTCCTGTTCACTGCTCTGCAGGCTGTTGAACTGTAATGTGAAATGGTTTTGTACATTGAAAGAGGAACTAGTGTGAAAAGACATCTTTGCAAGTGTTAACAGTGTAGGGTATAAATACGTAAGAAGAGAACCTCAAAGGCCTTTAGAGTAACATCAATTAATCTTATGTTCTAAGTTGTGATGTAGAACACAGTTACTTTGTCTCTCCTAGGAGCACTATATATATATATGTTTATAGAAAAAGCCTAAAAATGTATATACTTTATTCAAAGATTTTGCTATTTATAAATCCCTTAACTTCACTATTTACACGATCATTTTGTGTGTGCGTGTGTGTGTGTGTGTGTGCGCGCACGCGCATGAGTTTCATTTACTCAGTGGAGTAACATTATTTGGTTCATTTTTTTATACTAGTGTTTGTCATACAGCATACTGTTGAAGGTTTTTAAAATAGTCAAGGCTGTACAGTTTTCACTGAAGAGAAACTAGTATTTAAAAATAAAGCTGTGTGAAGAAGAAACAGGTCCCCAGGCATGTTTCTTTTTCTGAAGCTTCAGAAACTTGAGGACACATTGGCTGTGTGTTAGCAGATGAATCCACTGCCAGAACTTTTGCATCCAGATTTGTGTTTTTCCGACAGCTACTCAGGCAGAGTGTGCTCTGAAACTGTCTGTGGCCTGGAACACTCAATGTCCTCTCTGTCAGGAAGGGATAGTTCAAAACTAAGTAGTGGTCATCTTGTCTTTGAAAATCATTGCTATGTGAAAACTTCCTGCGGTTCTAAGAAAATAGACTTGTCCAACTAGTCTTGTAACTTTTTTAATAGGCATTCAATTTGCCTGTACAGTTTCCCTTTATTTAAGGGAAAGGTGAAATTTTTAATTTATTTGTTCTTCCATACTTGTTGGCACACTGTATTTTTTGTTTAATGCATTTGACCAGTTTTAGCCTGGAATTGGAAGAATATTTCTAGAGCTATTTTCCTAACATTCCTTGTCTGCCAGTTTCACATGATGCTGTGCTCTCTTCTTCATCTGCTGGACCTTTCCTCTGCTCTTACCTTGTTTATTTTTATCTCTATATGAGATCAACAGAAGGAACAATTGCTGAGGAAAATGACTGGGACTAGACATATCAGGTAGCAGTAAATTATCACCAGATTTCCTTCCCAGCAGTTTTTATAATCTTTGTTTAGGAAGCCCTGAATGGGAGGATTTTGCTCAGACACTACAGTCTGTCTCCATGTACGCTGCACTTCTTACCAGCTGATTTAATGTACTGGTTTATTTACAATCATATTGAGATGCTTAGAGATTAATATTTAAACTGAGAAAAGTTTTGCAAGTTGAGATTTCCAGATTCAATAGACAAATGTGTATTCTCCCCTTTGTCGTAACTGGAAGACTCAGTCCTGCTGATTCCCAGAGGTCGAATGAGTTAGACTTGGAAGAATTTATGAGGAAAGTCAGTGTTCAGACTTCATTTTTATTTTTTAAAGTGTAAAATGGTTTACTTGCGTGTGTATATATATTTTTACTTAAAAAAATAAAATAATATTCTAAAGATCATTTTGCAATTTTTTTTGGTATATATTTCCTTGCCTATTAAAATCTTCAGTAAGACAATTGTATTTTAAGCTAAAGGTGGACAGTGTTTGTTGGCATCTGGGACCAATGTTAATCAAAAGCATGTATGATAAGGAAAGTGCTTTATGGCAATAAATTTAACTCTGATCAAAGGCTGTATGTAGTATTTCCTTTGTAGAAGTGTATTCTTTGCAGTGAAGAGGGTTTGTATCTGTCTCAATATATGTTTATCCACCGTTGTATCAAACAAAATTCAGGTATTTATTGTATTTGTCCAAAAATGATTACATCATGGGATACTCTCATTTCTGTAGCAGATGGAACATTTTGCAAAAAATGTATACACCTAGCTAAGCTGAATATATTTTTATTAGCCTGTAAATAAATATACTCTTCTGCATTGCAGTGATTTCCGCACCTAATTCAGACTTGTATTTAATTTTCTTCTATTTTTGTAGATAAATAAGACCCAGCCCTCTGTGTGTTCTTTGTCTGTTAAGCATGTAGTCCACACCTGGCCAAAAAGCTAATATGGGGAAACTAAAACAGCGTAATGTGAAGTTTGACTCTAATCCAGACTTGGCCAGCAATGGTTAAGAAGAAATTACAATTTTAGAAAGACAGAGTTACAGGACGTGTCTCAAATTTCATTGAGATGCGTTTTCTGTCGAATGTTTTTCTGTTTAAAAAAAAAAAAATTTGCAGTGTCAGACTGTATAATAATACCATAAATATTCTGAAGCATTTGACTAAGAAGAGCCATAAAGATCCAGATGTGTCAAAGGGTTAAGTCATTTGGGCAAAGTTGTAGAAACTGCACTTTATCTCTCCTTTTTTGGGTTGGTGTTTCTTTGTTTTCCATGCATTATGAAATACTCTTGAGTTTTCCACTGAAGTTACAAAACACTTATCTTTCAGTTACAACTTTTAGTCCTGATATTGAAGTCTTTTTGTTCAGATCGAGATTTTGTGTTTTTAATTATATTTTAAAAGAAATAATCTCTCACCTGTACTTGAGTGGTTGTCTTGCCCTAAAGCATAAAGTTGATCTGAATGAGCGGAGAGCTCAAATGAAAGGCAATGGTGTGGTAGTAGTTTAATTATGGTAGTACTTAAGGATTTATTGGGAGTGTGTAAGCAGAGGGCAGAAAACTGTGAGCGTAGGAACTGTCTCAATAGACAGGGCTGAGTCATGTTGGATGAAAAGATGTAGAATGTACAATTGGTGAGGGCTGGAACTGTTAACTATTTATTTTTTAGCTCTAAAATTTTTAGAAGGGTTTAGATATGGGTGACTTCAGCAGATGGAAGGAAGAGGGGAAGGAGAGAAATCTTGCTGGAGTTGTTTTAAAACAAGCGGAGGAATAGAGGCAGCTATGAATGAAGATGATAAAAGGTAGAGGAGAAACAAAATTGCTTCTTTGTGTCACCTGAGATCAAGGAATATCATTCAAAATTTCTTTGTGTCCAAGTGTCCTGCTGAAGGAGCTCAGTGGCTGCTGCCAGTGCCTGCAGTCACTGAACAGTCCTCTGCATTTTTTTTCCAGAGATCCACACATGACAGAAGAGAAACGTGTCCTGACTTAGGATATGTGTAAGACGTCTGTTTTTGCTGGTTAAAATCCTAGCTCAATGGCCTGAAAAAAAAATGGGCTAACGTATTTCAAGCTTGTCTTTCTTTATAAGCTTGAACTTATACTACAATAATTGAAGAATATTATCACCTTGTCCAGTGTGTCTTTTCCAACGTGACACAGTTCCCAATTCTTTAGAAGTTTTGCTGTTGGAAGCGAACTGAGGAGTTGAGACATTGAAACCATGCTGACTCTGAAAGAGAAATACTCAATTTCTTTTGATTTTCTTTTCTCATGAAGGTGGCTATTGCTTTTAATGCTTCAGAGTAGCCTTGCCTTAGCTGTGTTTGCCTGGTGTTCCCTTTTGCAGATGTATTTTGGATCTGCCGTTGATGCCCACTCCTGTGCAGGATATGATGCTTCTAAGCCAAATGGTTGAAAAAGACCAGTACTTTTCAAGGATTTTCAATTCCTAGGTGAAAAATTTAAGTCACTTGGGTAAAATTTCCACTCTCTGTACAAGTGTTTGATTCAATCAGCAATCAAATTTATTTGGTGTCTCTTTGTCAGCCTCCTACTTCGTGTGCCGAGGCTTGTGTTTCCCAGCTGTACCTAGGTCTGCCCACTGGATCTGTGCATGTTTAGAAAGCTCTGCAGGAGTATGTTCTTCCAGTCCCCTGTGAGATGTATGTTAAAAGTCCACCTGTTGATCCCAGGAAAACTGGTTACAGTTTTTCTTTGTAACTTTCTTTGTAACTTTCTACTGGAGATAGTGATCACAATTCACTCGCTGAGTTTTTGGCACTCTGTGTTTGATCTTCAGATTTCCTTTTTGAAATGCAAGAGCACTGCAGCCTTAGCTTCCCAGCTTCCCCTACATCATCTCTCTGCTGCCTGGTTTTCAATGGCTGGGTCTCAATCAGGAGGTTAGGAAAATATAAAAACAAGTGAAGTGAAAGTACAGGCATTCACAGACATGTTTTGATTGCCTGTAGTGCTGGAAGTCAGGGGTGTTTTGGAGACAGCTGGTAACTTTTCTGTTAAAACTGCAAGTCTTCAAAGATGTCTGTAAATCTCTGTAAATCCTGTTGATTAAATCTTAATTTACCTACAAACTGTCTAAATATTTGCATAGATATTACTTCTGTCAAATTAAATGTCAGATTCCCATGGAAATATTTTTTCTGTTATTTTACTAGCTGTTGTCCAAGTGTTTCTGTCTGTCATCAATTTCTTTAGGGGAATGGAAGCACTAACAGTCATGCTGCTGAACTGGAATAGTTACATATTTGGTCCACTGGGCTTACACTGCTGGAAATGTCCTTGCCTTGAATGCTTTGCCTTCCAATAAGTAGTGGGATGTCCCTGTTCAATTCCTGCTGGAACAACCTATAGAGAGTTTGCTGCTCTTGACTTCTTCAGGTAAAGGCAGGGGAAGAAGGTTGCTGTAGGTTGCCCATGCTGATCCTCTTGTAGAAGTAAAGCCTTTATGTCCATAAATGCACCACTTCCTCCTGGTTTGATTCGTAATTTACCTGGTAGCTGGTGAGAAGGGATTCCCCATGGGCACTTTGATTTAAACCCTGCAGTTGGTGCCCTCAGCTTCTGAGGGTGGCAGGTTTGGGCTTGGAACTGAGGAATTGACTTTTTATATATAATAAGTGGGGATTTCTGTATAGCTGTCAATTGAGTGCTACTGCAGGCTTTCCTGTTTATTTGATCTTCCTTTTTTATCCAGTGTGGCAGTTTAGGTGTTCTAATTTGTGAGATATGTGGGGTTTTATAAGACAATCCAGGAAGTCAGCAGAATTAGGGTGCTCCTTTAAGTATTATTTTAAGTGTTATTTTAAATCCAGGGCACATATTACTAACTTTTATTTTAAAATGAAAGACATGGCAATTCTATGTGTTATGACCCCCACATCTTACTAAATTAATGGGGTTGTCTTGAGTGGTCTGGGTAAGTGGGCAAGTGTACTGTGGGCTGTGTCAGTTTTATGCTGTTTTCCACACCCAAACTTGTCTATTACTTAGTAATTTCAATTTGTGACCAGAATCCTCTTTTTTTGTGCAAAGTATTTGCATTTGGATGTGGTGCCAAGAGGGGGCAGCATCTTCCTTCCAATCTTCAGCATTAATGAGCCTTTGAGAAACAGAACCTATTGTTTCATGGGTCGATTGTTCTTTTTTTTTTTTTTTTTTTTTTCCTTTGGTTGGGGTTTTTAATTTAAAAAATAGAACAACTTTTTTCATCAGAACTATTTCTAGTAACATGTAATCTTAAAATAATGAACATCCAGTCTAATTGACATCCTGCAGCAAGTAGTTTGCAGATGGCACTTCTTACAGTTAAAAATTGTCCTCTCTATATATCAGCAAAGCATATGCACAAGCACACATAAACGCAGACATGTATAATTTCATATAGCTCTGCATTTATGACTTGCTAAAAACCACTTGAATATCCCCATCAATTACTATAAAAATTGAGTACTCTGTTGACTTACAAGCTCAGAGGCAAGGAGTGAAAATTTTTATCTCTGTTTGTGGGTGGCTTAAGGCTTTCCAAAAGAAGGAACCAAATGCACTGATAAAATGTGAAATGAGATACCAGGTAGGTTCGTAAATACTCGTGCCTGCACTTTGCCAGTGTCCTTCAATCATGATACAGAACCAGCCTTGTCCCATTCCTGGAATCTTTGCTGGAACAGTGACTGTCCCTGATCATGTCAAACTGGTGAGGAAAAAGTGGGAAAAAAGGAGGTGACAACTGTGTTTTGCTCTAGTCCAGTTTCACACAGAAGGCTTTTGGTTGGAGAAAGAGGAAGGTCAGTTTACTTTGACCACCATCATCTTTTCTCTACTGATGTTGGTTTCCAGTGACCACCAAACAATAGTCCAGTCTCCAGACCTTGTTTATTGCCATTAAACAGGTGATCAGTAGACCTGTCAGCAAAATGTTCAGGTGTATTTATGTCCTCAGTGCTGGTCCTTATACAGTGATGTGGTTGTACTATAAAGGGGAAAGGATGGACCATGATTTCCTATGTTAAAAGGTTACATACATACATGAAATACTTACCTTACAGAAGTATGAATGCCATCTGCAACGTCTTTGTAAGATAGTAGAAAACTTATTGCAGCACTGTTGTCAAAAGCATGGCTCACTTTATGTTATGGGGTGTCAGAAGAGGCATGTGCAGCCTTTTATGATGAGATGCTGAAAGCCCTTGGATAAGTGTGGAAGAGAAGGTGCATGAACCATCCACAACCTTTCCACATCCATGTATGACACTGGCATTTCCATATAACAGGCATGCTTTATCCAGGTCACCTTATTCAAATTTTATAAAACTGTCTGTCAGAACAGATGGTGTCACTTAAGGATAAAAAGCTTAGCCATAGATGTGAAGAAAAGCTGCCTCTTCAAGTGAGGTCTGCTAGCTCGTCTTAGTCTTTATCGCCCCTGTCTTTCCCTGCACAACAGAGGACTTTTCACAGGTTTGTGGTTGGTGTTTTCAGAGGCCTTTACATTTTTGGATAGGTTTGATTTGTTGCTACAGCTCTGGACAGGTGGCAGCATATCTGTCTATCTCAGTTCGCCCATCTGTGAAATGGTTTTGCCTGGGCCAGAGAAATTCAGATGCACAGAACACATTTGTAAGGACTGGTTTCTAGTAAATGTTCAGGGGGTTAAATTGCTCAGACCAGAGGCTAGGTGGTGGGTAATATTACTGTCCTTCTGGGAATTTTCTCCCCTTATTTTATGGCAAGCATTGCCATCTTTCCTGCTATCTGCCACTCCTCATGGAGGACGACTCCTGATAAGCTCCCTGTCACGGGTCAGGCATCAGCCATTGCTGTGTGTTTCTGTATTGTTTGTTTTAAATTCTTTTTGGCTTTGGCTCCCTCCCTACTTTTTTGCCTGCCTTCTGAGTAGGCAACATACATGTGTTTTTAAAGTCTATTATTGTCTGTTGTCATCTGATCTGGCTGAGAGAATGTTACAAGCTTTGAATAATTTATTATTTGTAAGTTTTCTCACTCTTTTTGGTTGCTCAGATTTAGTAGGAGAAAATGCTGGGTATTCAGGGTAGTGTTCCTCTTTGGGTTAGCCAATAATGCAGATTATTAATGCATTAAGGGAGCTTTTCCAGTAAAGTCTGTTAAAAATTTTGTGTCTAGTCAAAATTATGGCTTCTTCAGGTCTGTTCAGGGTGATTATTCAGGGCACAAAAGCCTTTGTAACACTACTGTGTCATATTTATTGACTTATATTTTTTGCTATGGTGAAAAATTATGTTGTGTTTTAACTTGAGTTGTCTCCTTCTTGGATTTCGCTTTTTTATACTTGTGACTGTACAAAAATAAACAGGATGATAATCTCTTGGATGTCACATGGTAGAGCAGTAGCTGTGTTGTGAGTGTCTAAGTAATGAATTAACTCAGCCCAGGACAAGAGGTTACTGAATAACCTTTGCCTACTGGAGATGGCAAAGGTTTTTCAGCACCACTTTATGTGAGGCAAAACCTAAACAAATTGGTGAAGTTTGAATGAAAAAGTCTCCAAACTCTCATGTCCAGACTATACAATGAGATAGCACAGAAAGTCAGATGTGAGGCATCCTTCTTATCATGGGTAGCATGAAGTTTTCTCCAACTAAGGATGTCTTCCCTCTTGTCTTTATCTAGTTCAGAAATACTTTATCTGACTCCTTGTCGCGTGTCCTTAATGGATTGTAGGACTGTACTGGGGGGAGGAGGGGGTCTTCCAAAAAGGAAGCCCTCAGGAGAGGTTTCTATTTTAAGTTTGAAACTGATTGTGCAGAAATGGCACCTTCCTTTTAAATAAGTGAAACTTAGATTCTGTCTTCAATAATTCATAGGCATTGCAATGTTAGCCTTGTTAACCCCACACAGCTATAGCAGGGTAATTTTCAGTGTAGGTATCAACAGCACTGATGAGTTTCAAATGAAATGGTAAATTCTGCTTTCACACTGTACTAATCACAGTGGAGGCTGGAGGTCAGTACAAACTTACATCATAGCTGACATTGGAAAGAAAAGGGCAGTACACAACTTTTATTATGGAAAATAATAAGGAAGAAGGAAGGCAACAACATAACCTTGTCATTCCTTGGGTCTGGCCTGATTACACGCTAGGGGAGCCTTTAAGATGCCCACTTGCTGGGCAAAGTTAACCTGGTTTTGGAGAGAGGGTGGACAGAATAATACAGATGGATTTCTACAAAGTTACTTTTCAACAGACATCTGATCCTGCAGGACTGCTGTGAGACCACAGACTCCCGTCTTAGAACTCTTAATTTTTTCACTTTTTGTTTTAATGATAGTGATCCACCAAACAGGTAAGCATAGTTGGGCATCTGCTCTTGTAATGGGACTACGGCCTGATATTCCCATCCTGTGTAGGGAATATTTTGTGCCTCAGACAGGGTTCTGCTAAAATCTGCCCATGGCATGAAGAACTGCCAATTCTCTGGCGGTCAGTGGGAAAAATCTGAAGGAAGTCTGTATTAAAAACTTAATCTACCCAGGTTTTTGCCATGCCGATAATGCAGATCAGCCGTAAGTTACTTCTAATGATTGGAATCCAACCTCCTGTGTTTTGTTTTTTTTTTAAATAAGGAGGCAGGGATCTGTCATTTACACACAGGTGCTAGAGACACTGCTGTGACTGCTGCCATTTTAGCTCAGTGCTAGCAATACTCATCAGATGCCAGGGGTGCAGATTGGCCTCAGGGCCTTCCCTGCCTGCCCCCATCCCTGCACTCTGCTGTAATGAGTGGGCTACTGAGCTGGTTGAACCCATCCTGTGAGCACCTGGAGAGGGTGGTGAGGCCAGGCTGTTAATCCAGAGAAAGATCATAAAAAGGGAGCAGGTGATGCTCTAAGCAGGACATACCCTGAGCCATGAAATCCTAGTTCCAATCCAGGGCTAATTTTAATCTATTGCCTGTTAGATATAAGGACAGTGGTAGGTACTAAGGTAGGGTTTAATATCTGATGTTTAGCAATTAAAAGAAATAGAGAAATATTCTTTAGAATCACACTTGATAGGAAAAATTGCTTTTGTATTGAGCATTAGAAAGGTACTTGATAGAAGAAATAAGAATTTGTGATCTATTTGCCAGTCTAAGGAGGTGAGAGCAAGGAACATTTGTGTTTTTCCTGTGGTATTTTTGGAACCTTTGTTGTTGTAGTTGTTTTTTGTGATTTTTTTGAGTTTTAACAATAAGGCACTATCTGGAAATGCATGCTTAGCTGTCATTTTTTAGTTTCAGTTGCAGGTAGCTTACACCATTTTTTACACTTTCTTACCTCAGGAGCCACCTCCTTTGGTACCCTTGGTCAGACATGCGCGGTTACAGTGCTGCCCCGTTCCCAGCAAAGTCAGAGACTTGCTGTCAATAGCAGTGAGACAGGCAGGTCCTTAGTGCCAGGAGCAGTTAATATTTAACCTTCTTGTGGACTCTGACTTGGCTTTACTGTTCCAGCCCACTGGGAGTGCCAGCTCAGGGAAAAAGTTTGGTACCAACCCACCACTGAAAGTCTCCATTGACCAGAGGGTCAGACTCTGCCCTTACACCATTTCCAGAAATGTTGGAGAGAGATGCAGAGCTAACAGGCCTTCTGAGTGCGGAAATATCCCAATGTGGTGCATTCTCTAACCTTCACTGTGGAACAAAGGTTTTTAAACCTGTGATGCTTTACAAGGCTGCCTGTGTTATGCCTGTGTCTGGCTCTGGCCGTGAGTACAGGCTGGAGTTTGATGTATCAGTATGTAAAAAGCCATTCAGAGGATGGACATGAGGATGAGTTCTAGCACTGCTAAGATTCAGGCAATCCTGTTTCATTCCTACACCAGGATTTTGGATCTCTACCACCATTAGGATAGAGAGACGTAGGGTAGGAAGTTCCCTTGTATATCTGCTGCTAGGGTCACTAGAAGTCTCCTAGGCCAGGCAGGAGAGACCTGAGGCTTTTAGTGTTAACCACACCTAGCACTCACTCAGATGCGAACCATGAAGTGCCATGGCAGCGACCAGGAGGTGTGCTGCCTCTGTCCCTGTCAGCATCAAGCCGCTGTGAAGGGAGGCTGAAGATGTTTGGGGATCTATTTTAAGGCACCTTTGCAGGTTTGTTGGGGTTTTTTTGAGAGGGGTGGGGATGAAGACAAGGTGCAAACTGAGACCAAACTTTCCATTAGGCTAAATCAGCTGTGTTAAGATGGATTTGAATGACAGAAGAAATGGGCAGGTGCTTCCAAGAAGCCTTTGACACTTGTAGCATGCTGCAGATGCGCCAAGCATGTGGCGGAAGCATGCAGAAAGGTCATTATAATACAAGTGGTGTCATCTGCTGCCTGGTCCCCTTGCATTGCTGTGTTATTTAGCTGCCTCATTAGGTGGGGAGTAGGCCTGATTACTGACTTGTTTGTCAAGTGACAAGTCAGGCTAATTAGTTGTGTGGGCAGAGGATTGGTTTCAGGCTCATCGCTAGGGCATCCTCATCTCTTCCTCAACCATATGCATCCAGCAGCGGGGTTTGGCACAGGAGTTTGTGGGTTCTTCTTCTCTAGAGCTTGTGGACAGAAAATGTGGGCTAAACGGGGCACTGAGAGAATCTTTTTTTAGCCTGTCACACCAGGACTGCGAATTGCAGCAGCGCAACTGGCACTTTTGCAGGGCGTAAGGAACACTTCCTTCTCACCCTGCAGGGGATGTGGCAAGAGTGGGTGTGCGGCGATGATCGAGTCACCGAGTGAAGTGGCAGGCCTGTGTGGCTGATTTACAAATACCAGTGTTCTTTATTTACACAGACATGTAAACAACAGAAGGTAAACAACACCGCCCAGCTCGGTCTAACAAACAGGCTGCTGCTGTTTCACTTCAGGACCTGAGGTGTTTTAGACATTTCACAGAAACTGTATTGACAGCAAACACAGGAAGGCTACGAGGTTACCTTGACTCTTTCTTCTTTGCACGGGAATCGCATGCACGGTGCGGCAGCGTGGGGGAACGGCACCACCTGAGGCTGCAAGACAAGGGTATGCAAAGAATCCCCTCAGAGCTTGCCTTAAGTTCGGGTATGGCTGGAGTTAGCAGTGTTTGAGCAGTGTCACTGCAACCGGTCTGTCCTCTGACAGTGCTTTCCACCCAGGGATCTGAAAGCACTCTGCGAACAGACTGATCAATCTCCATTGCGTCTTTTGCAAATTATCCCATTTATATACAAGGAAATAAATTGAGAGCCTTCGAAGAGCGACTTTCCCAGAGCTCAGGTTTTACTGGTCTCGTTTCCCAACCTTGTGCTTTAAGTATAGCACCATTCTTTCTTCACAGAAGTATATCGCTTCTTGACATTTTAGGACAAGCTTTCGAATTCAAAGAACTGCCCTGAGCACTGGAGGTAGTCGGGCAGTGGACGGTCCCAGTCACGAGCAGAAGCTGTTCTGCTCCAAAGCTGCCTCTGCTGAGAAAGGAGCCAGCTACTGTGTGATACATTGCACCCATCCCCACGCTTTTTCAAGTTTGTCCGAAAATGGAACTAAGGGAAACATTAGCTGCAAAAGAAAAACTATTTGAAAACAACAGTGCTGATCTGCTGTCTTGCAAATTTAACTGCAACAGTAACCCATACACGCACTGTGTTTTACTTAGTTGGAATACTTCTAACAGAAACGTTACGCTAAATTTGTAAGACAGAAAAATACCTGGTGGAGAAAATGAACAGTTCAGGAAGTTTGCTGCTTTGTGCCAAGGAACAAATTTCCTTATAGTTTAGCAGCAAAAGAATCAGCTAGGGCTTGAATAGCATTGAATTCTCAGTTGTAAATTCACATTTTGGCTAAACACACACTTCCTACATAAATTAAAAGAACTCCCCCAGATTAACTGGTGTTGGATGTGTTGTTTGGTTTTGTTTGTTTGGTTGGTTTGGTTTTTTTTTTTTCCTGTTGTAGAGTGATAACCATGGCTTGAACCCAAAACCAGTTTCAGCCTTTCTACCTGTTTTTTAACATGAATTGCAAGTTAGACGGGCTCAGCTTGTATGCTAGATCAAATTCAAGCATGTGAGAATTGCTGCTGAAAAAGCAGCTGGGAAGTTGTGTTTGAGTACAGTATTTAAATAGCTGCCTTCTCTCGTGCACATTATGCAGCAAGTAGTTTAACTTCTGTCCTCCCAGTAAGAACTACAGCCCTATCTTCAGTCATCATAGGAAAGGAGATGAATCAACACAACCATAAGATACACCATTTACAGCTGCCAGTACAGCAGCAGGTAAGATAAAGACAGAAAAGGAGGACTGTTTTCCCTAAATAGGCATTTCTGCAATTCTTTCAAACCCCCAGGTGAAAAGGAAACTTAAGAAATTCTCCTTAAATAAAAGCTATGTACAAATTGCACACATTGCAAATGGAGCACTGAGATCAGTTACAGAAAATAAGATGTACAGTCTTCACTGATAACATCTCTCTTGCTATAAACAGTGATAAACAGCATATGCTTTCTTCAGATGTCAGAACCCAGCAAGACAGCAATATTATGTACACAGGGCTTGTTTGCCTTCTGCCTCCCACAGCAGAGTCCCTCCAAACTCTGTTTTCACTTCAGAAAGCTGTGCAGTGACGTTCCTGCGCACCGTGCCGCTCCTGCTCGGCAAATCACAAGAGAGCTGTCATTGCTGTCTGGCTTATGGGCTTTAGGCAGTCTCTGGGCGTGGAGTAACCCTCGCCCCCCAGAGCAGTTTGCTGGGGTTTCTGGTAGTCTGTGCTGTAGCTCACGGAGGTCAGAACACCATTAACTTTGGGTTTGTCGTAGTTTATGACACTCTGGGGTGTCTGATAGTCTCCGTTCCTGCTGTCGGTCTTACAGGAGCTGGAGAAGCTGCCGGCAGTGAGGGAATGGATCTGAGATGAGACGATAGGAACGTTGTAGCCGTTCTCAGAGGGGAAATTATTTTCTCTTGCTATGTGCCGCTCTATGATGGGGGTGGCGTACTCGGGCTCTTGGCTGGTCAGGGGCAGAGCATATTCATGCCTGTTAGCTCTGTGAGGGCAGTGGTAGTGATTTTCAAACTCAGAACTCCCCCTTCTTCCCTCCTCTTTGGTGTCCACGGGGCGAAAAGTAGATCCTTTACGTGTTACCGTCCCAGTCCCGATCATGAGAGGCTGCTGATAATCTAAAAGGAAGCATGAAATGCTCAATGAGGCATAGGTTGGTTATTTTATGTCTATAATACTTATGCATAGATAGGTATTTTACGTTGAAAAACCACTCCGTTATTGTATCAAATGTGTGGTTATTGGGGATGTGAGGAAATCTTCCCCCAACACTGATCCTGTAACCTCCTTCAGCGAAAAAGAGCTGCAGAACATGGCAGAAGCTCTTCCAAAGAGAAGCTCCAATCTGCCACCTCTTTTCCTACTCCCTCCCTCCCTTTCCTCACCTACCCTCCAAATAAATTAACATTTCTGGGGTATACTTAAAAGCCCTAAAAAAAGAGTGAGGTCAGCAAAATATTAGCAACAAACTGGACAAAGGACATTGCATGAAGATCCACAAGCGAGAAGATCTCCAAAACGAGTGTTCCACTTTTGGAATAATTAAAATGCCCAGAGGATTCTTAACGAGCCGGCTTTACTTAAAAGGCATCTCACAGCAGCTGACTGACAAGAAGGATGAAGTTAGGCAAAACGGCAGCCAAGAGAGTCAATGGAAGTGTGAATTATGCTAAGCCAGCTCAGCACGGCTGCGGGCATGCCAGAGGGGATGAGCCTGGGGGGAGATGTGGGACTGGTGCTGCTGGAGGAATTGGGCAGTCACCCCGCCAAGGGGGATGGCAGGGACAGAGCTGGCATAGGGCAAACGGCCTGAGTAGGAGCAGGGAGTGAGATGGAGGAAATACGGCCCCAAGAAGTGCACATTTGCACCTCCAATTAAGGTAGATGCCAGGCTGCCGTGTGAGGAGATCTGAACTAGGTTTTCTGAAAAAAACAGTAATACTATTATGAGAAGAGCGAACGTTCTAACTTTCTCGCTTTGGCGCTGGTGACAATCTCTTGCAGATACATACGGTGGCCTGAACAGCTCTAGTAAGTGACACTGCTAAAGTAGCGTGTTTTCATGCAGGCGTGAAGAAGTTAGCTCGGTTTCTGTTCTGGCATCGCGGTTCATCTGACATGAGCGTCGAATTCAATCCCATATGTCCTGTGAATCTTTTTGGCAGTTTCTGGCTGTATCCCAAACTTCAGCATGTAGGGTGAAGGTGTTATGATATTTCACTAAGTAAGTGGTGCAGCTCTCCCAAGCATTGCTGCCGCCATCCCCAGAAATCTCTCTCGCTCAGGATGGAGCATCTCGACTTCCTCCTGGCTGCCTTTGGGGAACAGGCAGGCAGCTGGGGGTTTGAAGTGAGGGAATTTCATGTAGCATGATAACCTATATGCAAATTGTGTGCTCTCTGCAATTAAATTATTAAATGGCACATTTCTGGGTTGCATTCACATTTTTATTTCATGTTCTTTATTTCTAAGGAGACTGCAAGTGAAATGCTAAGGCTGGGAAGTTGCCTGGGCCAGGCTGAGAGTTAGGACTTCCCACAAACACAACAGGAAGGGATGATGGAGGGAGCAAAGACTTCCCAGACATGGCCAGGGAACCAAATAATTTGTGAGCAACTTTTTTTCATTCTCTTTCTCTAAAACTGTCTTATAGATCTCTGAATATTTATATTGAAAGTTTCTGTAAAGGACTGAGACTGTCTTTGAAAGATATTGAGAGCAGCACCATATGGAATTACAGTAACCATCCATTTGTATTTTAGATTTATTTCTTTGCCAAACACAATGAAGAAATTCTAAGGAATTTCTAAGGTCTGGAGGCTGGAAACAGAAAATTAATCTTTCCACAAGAGTGCTGATCACTGATCCCATGAAATGGCTGGTCTCACTAGCCTTACCAGACAGACTAGACTAGGCGGGGATAAGATGTGCTAAGAGGATGAATAAAAAATCATCCCTTTGGGATGCAAATAGTACTGATGCGGGGATTTGCTCTATCCAAACAGTGACCTGGAGCCAAGGTAGCACAGGCGACAAGCATTGTGGTTGTTTTTTTCTTCTCTCTCATCTTGATGCGTCTGCTTCAGGAAGCCTCATCTCCCAGATAGTTCAGCCACCAGGAAAGCTGCACCAGGAGCTCAGCACAACTTCCAGCTAGGCGTGAAATCCCGCCACAAACCAACTAAGTAATTTTTCTACTTGATCAGCAGCAAGGGGCATTATATTTTGTTCCATTTCCAGAGACATTTGTGTTTAAATAGAAACAAAAAAATTAGTCAGGAAAGGGAACCGATCCTATCCTAGGCACACTCTTGCACTCCATCCATGCACGAGTGCCTTCCACCATTCCCTTCAGCTGTAACTGTTTCAGTCAGGAAATTTTTCCAACAACTCCAAGAAAAAAATTCCAAAATAGTGGTCTTTCCCTCCCTAATATACTTATCTGCTTCACTATACATCTGGGATGAACATGGATAAATCTATTCCTGGGACTCACTCAGCTTGCATAAGAGCCGAAGCTTGTGACATTGCGGGGCCATCCCTCTCCCTGTCACTGGCTCTGCACACAGAGCAAAAGGAAGGCATCTGAGGGGAGCAACTGTTACCTGCCATGTCACTGGTGACCAGGTCCAGCTTTTGTGGTGTCTCCTTCTCATTGTTATAGCTGATGGTGAATTCAGTTGACTGATGTCTGGTAAAGGGCTGCTTGATTTGTTTCCAACAACCTGTGAAAAAGAAATAAAAATAGAAGGCTTATCAGCAAGTTAAATGCTTAGAATTGGAAGACTTACCAGAAAGTTTAATTTTTGGTATACTCATTGCTGTCAATATATTGAAATAGTTTAAAAACATGACTGAAATAGGCTGTTTGTTTAAAAAAAAGCCCCTAAATATGGAGGGTGAAGGAAGAAGTGAATCATCAGCTGGGATTTCCAAGTGAAAATGAAACTTTATATAAGATTTTTTGGCAAGAACGGCTCAAACTCTGTAGGTGCCTACAGTGATGCCTTAACAAAGTATATTGATAAAATACCAGCTTTAAATCAGTTACATTCTTTGGCATTGATTAGGTGGCAAAAATAATGCTTAAAATTTCCCTTTTTTTCAGTAGATTAGTGTGGCTTTCATTTCGTTGGTATCTGAGCACCTGCACCCATCAATTAATTTGTTCTCACAACATCCTTGTAAGACAGAAAGGAAAAAAAATCCACAATGTCAGGGACTTGGTGGAGCCTGCGCCAGGAGGTCTGTGGAGAGGTGAGTTTGACTCACAGCTTTGTAAGACCCAAGCCTGGTTCACAAGGGCTTAGGAGCTTGATTTATGAAGCAGACATACAACAAATGAACTGACTGGGTAACAGGCTATCTCCAATTTCTTGGGATTTGTCCTCATTAGCAAGTGAGAAAGGATTATGATGTGACCTTGAAAAATCATATTAGCAAATATGATGTTAAGTACAAATTAATTTTCTAATGAGGGCGAGCTGCAGTGGGTAACAGCATTCCTTTCACTGACGTCAGCACCTGCTGAGGGATGAAATTTTGGAGCTGAGCTGCTGCAAGACACTTGTCAAGAGACATATGAAGTGATTAGTGGTTTGGGTTTTTTATGGAAAGCCGAATTTCAGAAGGATATTCCTCTATAAGCAAAACACCCCAACTGCCAAGCTGATGGGAACCCCACTCTAGAAAATGTTATTGAGCAAGACAAATAAAATACTTCATCAGGGTTTTGCAGTCATCTCCTATAGCAGTGTGCTCAAGCCAATCCCTCATTCAATACAGTTCAGCATTGTTAGGCTTTATAAATACAGTTCCAACCAGGGAGGGCAGTGAGAAGAAAATATTAAAGCCATAAAAAATTATTATCCCTTGCTCTCTTGGAAAAAGGCAATACCCTCTGCTGCGGGGAAAAGAAAAGGAAAGCAGCAATTTTCTGCAAAATAGGTATTTTGGAGGTGGGAAGGAAAAGGAGGGCACCTGGGAGCACTCTTACATGCTAATTTATGCACTCTGTATAATAGATCTTTTGTTAATTGCCTTTCTGTCATAGAAACCAAATTATATTGTTTCTCAGGGCACTGTGCTAGGATGACACAAGTGGGACTATCGTTTGCTGTTTCTCTTGTATGAAGAGGTGAATTCGAATGAGGAAATGTGGATGCTATTTCATAAGCATTAAATGCTTAGTTGCATAAACCCCTTCCTGCTGGCCCAGTGGACAGGACAGGACAAAGTGCATGATTCTCCACTAACCTGATTTCTGAGTACTGGATAATCCATAGGAAAGTCCTTTGGCTTCTCGCCTGCGAGGAGAGGAAAGGATTTATAATCATCTGTACTTACAGCATTTCAGCTTCATGCTTTAGCTCCAGCAGAGCCTTTTTATATAGTGGCTGAGGACAGGGCTTCGCTTCGAGTTCCTGGAGGTTGCTGTTTACTAGAACATCAGGCGTGCAAACCAGCACTTTGACATTTTCTTTTTCTCCATTACGTGCAAGCCGTGAGTGCTGGTGTTCAAATTTCTGGGGCTGGCTCATCAATTTGATGTGTCTATGTCTATATGTGTCACTCCAGGCTATGTTTGAGTCTGCTCTTCTGAATTCTTTGGCTATTTTATAGATTTACTGGGAATCCAGGGCAGAGCTGAGTATCACTGGTGATGAAGCAGCATCACCAGAGTATTGCTTATAGTTCCAAATCCCCATCTGCTGACAGAAGCATTTCCTGGCTCAACATGCAAGTGCAGCTTCGTAAGAATGGGCATCTAGCAGGAAGCACAGTTAGCAGTGCTTCTTCCAGTCTTTGGCCTTGGGAGATAAAATGGCTTAGTTTTAGCTGCTTACACCAGTGCATGTGTGCAACTCCTTAGAGCTGAGCTCTGCTTTCAGCCTGCTAGGTTAAGAGCTTTAACTTAAGGGACTGGGAAGCAGAAACACAACCGGAGGGAAATAAAAGAAAATGATCCAGATAGATAGCTCAGATCTTCTCTTCACTGAGTTTTTATTTGGCTTGGGTGTGGAAAGTATCCTGCCTTTGACTGCTTTACACCTCAGTGTTTGTGGGTAGGGTGAAGAGAAAAGCTGGCTACATTGGACTGGGCGCACAGTTCTGGCCTGCCTTTACCTTCATTTTTCTCTGACTAGGGGGGCATAAAATAAGAAATACAATTTACAGAGACACAATGTGAGTTCTACTTAAAAGAAAAACTGACAGGATCGATTCCCAGCTCCCTGGTAAAGAGGCTCTGGAAAGAGGGCACGGAGTTAGACATGCTAGCTAGGTACCCACAAATGCCTCCTTTGACAAAACCCAGTATCTTACTTGCGTAGGGCTGCGCAGATACAAATTCCAGAGAACAAGAACAGAAACAGCACAATGAGGATGGGGACAATTATAGCTGTAAGCTTTAAACCTGCACAAGAAAAAAAAAGAGGGATAAAAGGCAAATTACTCTAAAGTTGGTAATTTTTACTACAGCAAAAGGTAGATAGTGTTGCAGGAATGCCTCTTGAAGAGAGCATGAAAATGTACAACTATAAAACTAAAAGACCACTCCTCAGCCATGGTTGGTTGCCATGTACCTATGTGGAACACTGTTGAAACAAAAGAGTTGAACATATTTTCCCAAGGGAGACACTTGACTTGGCATCTATGTGCATCCTTACAAAGAACAGTTCTTTCTTATTACACACTAGATGACTTTTAAAAAGCCACTCATACACACTCTGTTTGCAGTTGCTTATAAATCTGCCAAAGGAGACTGCAATTTTACATGCCAAGTATCTGGCTCATGCTGAACTGGCTGAAACATTTCATTCAAAATAGTTCAAAGATTTCCATGAGGGAATCTAGGGAAAAACCTGTTTAGCCACTGTTAAATTCTAACACAGCATGCTTTAGCGCAGGGATTTGAAAATTAGCAGTGGGGTGGCTCTTGTGTCAGGAGTGTGCCATTCCCTGTTTCTGCAGACACTTGTCAGCTGCGAGAATAAGGCAGTACAAGTGTCCACAGGGGATTTACAATTTAGCAGACGAAATCTCAGTAGATTTAATTTTCAGTGAACATGGATATGGTTTACTCATACTGCTGCACAGATGAACTGAGCTTGCTTGCTCTTGGCAAGCAATTTCAGATTATTTTTTTTTCTTCCAGTGATTGTTTCTTACAACCAGTTTTTACAGAGAGGCATTTCCACAACTATCAGCTACCTAATGGGCAGTAGCATTTGGTACAGTGGGTCTGGTAATTCCTGCCTGGCTATGAGCCCACCAAACAGTATAAGCACCAAATTTTGTTTGTTTGCTTTTTAAGGTCTAAGAAGTTAGCTCCACAACATTGAAGGATGCAGACCGCAAATTCAGGGAGAAGTATGCAAATTGAGATCATCTGAGCCCCCATGAACACAGGCATTGTGGAAAACTGTTTAATTACACAACCAGGCACAACTGTATGCTGCTTTCAGCTGGGAACTTGGTTTGGGAGGAGTTATGGTTGTGTGGAGACAAGATAACACTTTTGTGAGACCACTACCTCACATACTAAAAAATTACAAAACATAGGAAGAAAGTGAGGAAGAACTCTTCCAAAAATTGCTGCTGAATGCTCACTGTGTTCCCTTGAGCAACCCACCAAGCATGGCAAATAAACCAATAAGACAGGGAAACCAAAGCCCAATGTTTAACACATCAAGGAAAATTATGGCTTTCAAATCTCTTTCTGTGCCTTAAGACAAAAATAGCCAATTGCTCCTCCCTCTTCTCTCTGTCGTTAATCTTTAATAAAGTCTGAAGGGAAAATAAAAGTTTTGATTTGTGAGAAAGTTTAAAGTTCACTCTGTCTGGGCTGAAGACAAGATGCATCCTAGAGAAAATGCAGCACTAGGTAACGTTACCCAAGTTAGTTTCTTCTGATGGGATGGGCTCTGTAACAGTCCTGTCTTCTTTTCCAAGGGAGGTTTCTGTGCTCTGACTCGGTTTCTGCCACATTGAGTGTGTAAATGAACTGTTAGCTGCAAAAGAGAAGAGGCATCAGTGGCACCGGGGCAGCACAGTGGGCTTTAGAGGCACCGTGCACTGTTTACCCCTTACCTGGCATTATTCTGCATCCCATCAGCTCCAGCTTCAATGCTATCCTTTGGTTCCAAGTCTGAGGGACAATCCGCACGTAACGAGCCACTATTGGGGGGATGAAATTATTGCGCACTATGTCACCAGAGTTGGAGTTGCCTTGGAACACCTGCAGAGAAACGTGCACACATTGTTTGCTCTGTTTTAAAAGTCTCTTTTCTAAGTGTTCCTGACATCCAACTTCAAAGATTTTTGTTATCCTAAAACTAATACATTGATAACCTGGGATTCACTCACAAGATTTTAGGAACTGAGAGCTCTGGAAAGAAGTAATCTTTTTAGTTGTGCTAGATGATCACATTTTTCTGTTAGCTCGGAGGAGAAAGATTATCACCGTTTCAATACTGTGTAATTTCTACTTAATGTATGCTGGTACAATGCTATCTTTTTTTATTTAAGAGCACTGCAGCACCCTTTCTTGGAAATAAGGGATAAAAATATAAAAAGAAAAAAACTGAGGCGAACTATTTCAAGACATTTTAGTAAAATGGACAGTTTTCAATATG
Organism: Acanthiza pusilla; assembly: GCA_036630365.1. NCBI lineage: Eukaryota > Metazoa > Chordata > Aves > Passeriformes > Acanthizidae > Acanthiza > Acanthiza pusilla. The sequence goes on from JAXCHO010000023.1 coordinate 31,022,545, forward strand.
AAGCTTGAAGAGTGACTATTAACAACACAGTTGTTACTGCACTTATACAGTATTTCCCAGAATCAGCTCAGCCCCTTGTGCAGAGCAGTAGTCCTTGCAATATTAGTTCTTGGAGATGCTTCAGCATGGTCTAGGAAAACTTAAAAGCCTGATGAGATAGAGAAGTGAGCTCAGCATATCTTAGACAAAATGCTAGGCCACACGGAGCTCTGATGGGACAGGTTCTGTCATGCACTTTTGCTGAAACTAAGATCATACAAAATACTTTCAAAGGACCTTTGTATAGAGCAAGTCACTGTGGGAAACTGCAAGCCTCCTTATTTTAAATAGCTAGCCTTTGCAGTTCAGCCACTACTAGGTTGATTTGTCACTTTTTGGACCAGCATCACATGTTTAACGTTTAAAAAAATATTAACCCCATTAATGTTGGGCAGTGAAATTCCTTGCCATGAAAGCTAAGAAAATCAGAAGTAGCAGGAAATCTCTCTTCAGTCCTACCAAGTTTCTAAAAGCTGCCATCAGGCCTGAGGACCAGGTAGAGCTGTCTCCTGAGGCAAGCTGATCTCCCTCAGGAATGATGAATGAAGGTCTGACTTTGAACACTGTGAGGACAGGGAGGAAGGCTTTTGGTATTTCTTTTGTTTGAAAGGAAACAAGGTTTTTGGGGGAAAATATTTTCAGACAAACTCCACCAGCAGCCTTGCCCTTCACCTGAGGGAGTTGTTTCATTTGGCAGGGGGAGGTGGTTTGTCCATCCCCATACATTTGGAACTGACCCTCAGCTCTGCTGGTGCTGTACCAACAGCATCCCTGGCACGGGCAAATGTTGAGCTGAGCTAAGGACTTGCCCCAGCAGCTGCTGTACAGCTCCAATTACATTGTTTTTTTAAAAGAAGGGTGCAGACATACACATGCCTCCCTGTGTGTGTCCCACAGCTTCACCAATCCTTGTTTCAACAAGCTCGCTATCTACTCCACTGCCATAAATTACACTGGTGAAGACAGCCCAGGTCTAGACAAGTTTGAAGCTCCTAATCTTTCTTGACAGTGAAAGGCTGCCCTTCAATATTAAGACAGCATATGCATTATTGTTTTGTGTTTTTTACCCTCCCACTTTCTCTTACCTTTTCTTCGTTGCTCAGAATCCCTTTGTAAGTTCTCCATTTTGAATTGTTATTTTTATAGTTCATTGTAAATGTCTTCACATAAAAGTTGAAATTCATGGATCCAGAACCAGTGGTCTTAATCCCTTTTAACAAAATGCAAAAAAAATTTGCATTTGCTATGTGCCTGTTTTAAAGGAACATTTTCAAATGCAAACACAGAAGCCAAAACAATTTGGAAAACTTGTCTTCAAGGTGTTAGTTTATTTTCAAAACTGTATTGAAGTTGAGTTTAAAAGTTGTGTGAGGAATGGAAATCAGTTTTAAATAGTGAATTTAGAGCAATGGATATTTTAAACAGAGCACAAAAGGCTGAGGGAGCTGGGCCTGTTCAGCCTCAAGGAGAGGTGACTGAGAGGGGACCCCATCAATGTCTGTCAGTGTCTGAAAGGAGGGTGCCAGAAGGATGGAGCCAGGCTCTGCTCAGTGGTGACAAGCAATACAACAAGAGGCAATGGGCAGAAACTGATGCACAGAAAGTTCCACCTGAACATGAGGAAGAACTTCTTTACTGTGCAGGTGACTGAGCACTGGAACAGGCTGCCCAGAGAGGCTGTGGAGTCTCCCTCACTAGAGATATTCAGGAACTGTCTGGACACAATCCTGTGCCCTGTCCTGCTTGAGCAGGGAGGCTGCACCAGATGATCCACTGTGGTACCTTCCAACTTTACTCATTCTGTGATTCTGTGACTCCAAAATGATATTTGCATTTTGATATTATGGTCTGTATTGGCCATCTTTACATCTTTAGCAGCAACTGTGATTTACATTTTTACAACGAAACAGAAGTTTTTTCACCTGGGCCTTGTTTAAAGGCTGTGACTTTCATGTTTCTTTGTTGATTCCAGATTATCCATCTAGACTCTACTGATCCCTGAGTAAGTATTTTGTTCTGTCAGCATGTTTACAGATTAGATATGCCTGACAGGTGAATTCAATCCTATATCCCCATAGGAAGACCAGTCTTGTAATACCCATGACATTTTAAATATGAAAATAATATTCCCGAGTGCAGAACATTTAATTACATTTAATAAAAGAAATGTTGCATTAGTGCACCATCAGCTTTTCAGCTGCATTCAGTTTCCTCTTCAGCTGGAACACGAGTTTCTGATAAACAGAGAGTGACATACCTGTTATTCTCTTCTTCTCTCCCAAGTCTATCTCCAGCCACTCACGGTTGCTGCTGTGGTTAGAGGCCCAAGACCATCCTGGGACTTGAAGCCAAGCCTTGTCGGGGGACCACAGGAGTAGTTGCCCAAACTCATTGGTCTCCTCCCAGTAGGAAGATGCAGTAACCTGGCTCTTGGAGAGGAATCCCTCTTCCAGACTGAGAGATTTGTTGCAGCCTAGGAGTCCCCACACAGACAGGCAGAAGGAGTTATTTTGCATTTTCACAGGATATTTTTATATTAGGCTAGCAACATTTGAAGACCACCCACAACAGCAAAGTCAGACGTTGCTGAATCTAGTGCTAGCCTGATGCTCCCCATTAGCTGTGGTGTTTACCAGTCAATTTGTAGTGGATGATCCAGTACCAGAGTGCTGCAGTCCCAATTCTTTACCAGTCTAACTCCTACATACATGACACCTTCTGACTACATCTGCTATTTTTGCCATTTATTTTTTTAATCTCTGCACTTTTGTCTCGTTCCTGTGAAGACATTTTTTATTTTTAAATTTTTTCTTCTGAAACATAATATTTATGTTTTGAGATTGGCATTAACTAATTCTGCTGTACAAAACATTTCACAGATGAAGGCACTGTACTGAAAGGAATACTTTACTGTAAATATTTCATGATTCCCACCTGCAATTAGGGCTAAGAAAGTTACTCATTAGAGAGGCTCCTTGATACTGCTGCCAAGATGTGATATCATGAAGATAATATCTGTGGGTAAGTATTATAAACTCCACCAAAGAACCCACAAAGTTTCTGCACATCAAGGTTTTTCAGAGAAACAGGCCAGTGAAATATGGTTCAATGAAGTTAAAAATAATTCCTTGGGAGATTCAAAGGCTCTACAGTTTTCAATGGAATAGTAAATGATTTTATCTCAAATGAGTGAAATATAATTCAAATGAACAAATGCGAACTTTTCCCCCCTCTTTGCTGTGTTTTATGCAAATGAATGGCTTGACAGATTAAAAGAGGGTTTTGCATCTTGGAAAGCCATAAACAAAAACTCGTTCTGTATCAGTGCAATATAAATAGATTTTCATTCCTCCTATGTTTTCTTTCTCCGCTTGTATGATGAAGATGGAAATATAAATGTCTGAAGAAAAACTGCTTTCATTTTCTGTGGCCTAAAGTACATAAAAATGGGATTATCTGATTGTCATTTTTCATATGCTGGCACCAGAAATGTAACAGCAGAATACTATTTCTGTTTCTCGTCTATGTGCGTATGACCACACATATTCTGTGTTTTTTTTCTAGCTCACTTCACATCTCTTCAATTTTTTTATTCACTTGCCAATTTTAAAAAACTGCTGTCCTAAAATATCCCTCCTAGACATAGCCTGACATTCTTCTGATTATTTTTTAAAACTTTTATGGAAAATATTTAAATAGCTAAAAATAAAGCAATTATTCTTACCATTTGAAGTAAATGTAAACCGCTTATCTGACAGAGAACCACTGTAAGAAAAGAAAAAGGTAATTCAGCCTTTCATGAAGTGGTCACAGGAGTGCTGAGCTACAGCTTCAGGATCATTGTTTATCCAGTAAAGTATCTGTGGCCAGACAGCCACTTTCTCTGCCGGGTTACTGACCCCCATAAGAGCACTCAAGCGCATCTCTTACTGTGACTAAATTCAGGTAATTTTTAAATGGTTTTGAGCATTTTTTCATGCTTTAAAATTACTCCCAATTGCATCACCCTGTTACTCCTGCTGCTTGTGAAAGAGTTACACTTGATGGAGACTAAGCCACACGAGCTTTCGCCATTCCTACTTGGGCTACAGGTGTGTCATAGGACGAAAACTGGATGAAAACTACTCCTTGTTCTAATCTGGGTGGGAACCAATTCTGTTACAGCCATGGCCAACATCGCCCATCAGGAATGGTTCTTTATGCTCCATTAACCACATCTGTGGCTCCCTTTTTCTTCCTCCTTCTGACATGGACTGTTTTGCCTCAGGGGAAAAGCCACTTCTTGGGCCACCCCACGCAGCCCTGCACAATGCAGGACAAGATAAAATCACCACTCTAAGGGAAAACTGAGTTTCCCTTGGCCTCTCAGGAAGCTGCTTTCTAATTCCCAAGGAGATGCCCCTGAGGTTTCATTCCAGAAGCAATGACTCCAACTGGCTGCCTAATGAAAAGAAAAGCCAGGGTTTTAACATGAAATTAGTTTGGATTTCTTGAAAATCTGCCCCCTTTGCTGTCACTTCAGTTAGCTGCATGCATCACTGGCCCCTTTTGAAAAGCCTTGGCCAGCGTGACTAAGCAGTAAAACAACTTCTGCACTAAGCACGGAGACAGTTCCCTTTCAGGCTGCCCTTTTTTGTTGTTGGCCAGGAAAATTTTCCCCGAGGTACTGTCTGCAGCCCTAGCATGGTGTGCAGGGCTATATGTTGTGAGAGCACTGCAAACAGGGAACAGGAAACTAGTCCCATGTCAAGGTCAATAAAAACACTGCCTTTTTTTGTCACTGAGGGAAAACTAATGACTACAGGCAAACGAAGCCCTTCAGAGCCCTGGGTGGGAGCTGATTTATTTGGGCATGTAGGCGGCTGAGTAGCTAGAAGGGGAAACACAAGCCCTCCCTCCCACATCTTCCCCCCAGGCAATCCTCAGGGGCAATCAGATGCACTCTGCTCACTTCAAACCAGTTCGACATCACAGCCAAAACATATTTTGATTTCTCAGTGAATGCAAAGCAATCCATTTCAAGAGAAAAGAAGAAAATAAATACCTATGTAATCGGTAAAACCTACCCAAAACAGCAATCACAGTACTCCTTGAATACTTATAATGAAAAAAAGTCACCCAGAACCCTTCCAAATAGAGGGCTGCAAATTTAGCAAATAAGGGAGGAGGTTAGCATTGCTAAGGTCTACAAAGCTATGAAATCAAACTGATATATTTCTGCTGTAATTCACTAAAGAGGATAAACCAATACAGTAAGTGGTAATTCATCAGGTTCCTAATGTGACTGCTGGAATTTGTCACACAAATTCCGCTTTGTCCTTTAAGGGAAGGTATCACCCCATGCTCCTTATTTTCCTGACAACCTTCAGGGTCCTGCCTTTTATTTTTTTGTCAGAGTTGGTCTCAAACAAGCTTTTCCTAAGCTGTGCAGGTTAAACCCAAATCTCATCTTTCACTATTGACGAGCAAGCAGTCTCTTGGATTTTCTAAGGCAAATGACTCCACACGTGCAGATGTATAATCGCAGGCCAGGCCATGTCACAACACCCTGTGTATTTGCACTGGGGTCTCAGAACTGCCCAATAAATCCAACCACTTGGTCTTCATTACTGTGCATGGATCACAGGAAGTGAAAACCCCATAGATGCTGGAGCGTAACAAGCACACTGAAAAATGGAGTGGGGAGGCCAAGGTCAGCTCTTACAGAGTGGTGGGTGAGCGAGACATAACTCCATGTTAACAACACAGATACTTAACAGCTCAATACACTCCAGCAGTAGCTTTTGATGAGGTCAATTTCGGCTCAAGTCGCTAAATAATTTAAATCTTTAATACTGAAATCCACTATAAATGAGATTTTAAGAGCTTGAGCAAGTTCTTATTTAAGGACATCTAAAAAGCTCTTAAGGCACTGCCGCTCAAGCACCAATTTTCTCTTGCGGGCACTGGCACATTGGCAGGATTTTCTTTCAGCGTGTAGGTACTGCAGAACAGGGAAGTCATGGAGCTTTGTAGATACCTCTTAGAAAAGCTTTTTTGAAGCATGAAATGCATTGGTTCATTTTCTTAGTAAACAGGCCTACTGTTTCTAGGAACACTTTTCCATATTTTGAAATGAAGGCTTTTCCCTATGCACTCCAGTTTTCCTCTCCTGGGCTCACACCAAGAGTTCCTCTGTTCCAGAGACTGTCCCAGCTGCCAGGTGTGGCAGAAGCATCCTGGGAAATGCTGTGCTGACACTCCCATTTTTCTCAAAGTCTGTACCATCTAGTTTGTAGGCATACAGCCCAGCGTGAGCCTGTGGCTCCCTGTACAGCCTGGAGAAAGTTATGGTTGTCTCCTCAGGGCAATTCCATCCCCTGGACATGTGCATCATGCTCAAGGAGTGCCTCTGTCTGCCCCTATAGGCAGGAGGGCTACAGGAGCCCTGCTCCTCCTTTGGGTGTTTCAGGGGCCTCACATTAATTGGGTTAAATCCCCCAGCATGTGTACATTTGCAGCTTTATACACTTCATGCTTTGCCCATGAGACCTTGTACTGTGAAAAAAAAATACAAATGGGAATAACAACTCCCTTCCATTATACAATTTTATGTGCTACTGTCTGAGCTATTCCACTGGGATTCTCAAGGGTCACAAACATACAGATGTATGTAAACAGTTCTGTAACATCTTTAGATAAGGTACAAAATATTTAAGTTAGGCCGGCACATGTGATGGAAAGAATTTGTATTATTTGTTTTATGGAGGGCCTTGGTGCCTGAGTAGAGTTCTCAGTCCTGCTTTGACTGAGACAAGTTTATATTAATTTTCTTTGGCAATTAACTTTCAAGAAAAATAGAAAATATTTAGGCTGTACTGTTATTTGGCTATGATCTATATACTACCCAGATTTGTATATTCCAGTGCCATTATAAATAAAATATTTCCATCTATCCTGAAGTTTAAGCACAGCAACAGAGCACATGAACGCCTTTTTTTTAAATGAATGAAACCGTGATTGTAAAATTGTCAGAAGGGTGTGAGGAATCATGGAGAAAACAGGAAAATAGTATAAAAAATACATATTGCCTTAGCTCTCATAGGCTATGGGATGGAAATTTCTCTTCTTACAAAAGAAAAAAGAAGGCCTCATGTAAAATCCAGATAACATTTGAAAATTAAAAACTATAAACCAACAGGAATGACAGAAGCAGTTGCTGGAAGGGCTTACTGTGCTGGATAGAGATTAGAGGATTTATTTCTACTTCAACAACAGTACAATTAAAAGTCAGAAGATAAGCGGTAAATATAACACCCTTGCTATAAATATTCCAAAAGAGAAAAACTCTGAACATGTCAAAAGCACAATGTTTAGAAGTTGTTCATTAAATCCCCTATGGCTCAATGGCACTTCTTACTTACTCACTTTTCCTAGCTTTTTTTAATCTTTAACATGAATTTATCATGATTTATTAGCACATCAATTAAAGGTGTTTGTTGCAGAACATCATACTCTCACATATCTGCTAACAAAGTAATTTGAAAATGTTTTGGAAAGAACAGAAGGAAAAAAAAAAAAGAAAATACCACCCTCCATGGTATAGAGCCACTGAAAACTTGGAACCTCTTCCTATCTCCAATGCCAACACCATTTTAACAAAGCCCTGCATCCACACCTAACATCGTTTCCTCCCCAAAATGGTGTCCCCCACCTGCTTGTGCTGATGAAGGCAGTGCCGTGTGCCCCGGGATGTGCCCAGCGCCAGCCCCACCCATGGTACTCACTCGAGGGAGGGGACACCGTTGGCCACGGCGCCCTCGTAGCGGCTGATGCCCTTGTGCTGGGTGACGCTGATCTGGCCGCCCAGCTCGTCTGCCACCACGCCGGCATGGATCGCAGACTTGCATAGCAGCGAGGTCTGAAAGGCAGAAGCCAAGGCTCACCAAACCCATCTGACAAACTGCTAAGGCTTTCCCTTCCAAGCCATCAGTATACAGGTGTTACAGCTCATAAAATCCAGCAAAAGCTCAAGAGGAGTAAGAGGCAGGGGAGGGAGAAAGAGCAGTAATCTTTGAAAAATATACATTTCCCAAAGTAATTTTTCTTTTCAAATGAAAAAGCAAATAATCTGCTTCTGAGAGGGTGCTGTAAGATTGTCACTCCACAGGAAAAAACGTCAAAGGCAAGGTAACACTTCCTTGGGAAGATAAATCAATAATTCCTTGGTGTTCGTGCTTGAAGGCAGACCTATGTATTACTGCACCTTAGGATTTGAGTCATGGCATACATTAGGGGATTTGTCTTTGTGTTGACTAACTGCTGCTGGGCTTTCAGGCTAGCCCATTTCCCAGTATCTCAGGTGGGACACTGCTGAAACATACAGGCAGGACAATTTGTGTGCCAACTAGGTGGCAATAACACCCCACTGGGCTAGGGCAAGGCAGGGAAGGTACAAAGGAGACCTTTCCAGGGGCTGCAGGCAGAGGTTGGTCTGGTTCACACTGGCCCAGCTTGAGCTGTGCTACTGGACAAGATGGGGTGCTGGGCTGTCACCTCCAGGTGGGGTGGGGAGAGTGGAGGCACACACCTCCAGGGGAGCCCTTCAGGTTATCCCCATCAGAAAATCCTCCTTAATGGTGGAGGGAAAACTTCTTTCACAAATTCCTCAGGGCAGATAAGATCTGCATGAGGTCATGCCATGTGCTGCTTTTCTGTCTTAATCATTCGAATCAAGGGCAGAATAACTCCAGCTAATGAGAATGTAAGGCGGCATTTCTTTGTTTCTTCAGCTCTGCCACCTTTCAGGCTGGAGCCGGCATGCTTGAATAACTGGATGAACAGGTTAAACGTGAACACGAGCTTTTTGGAAACTCAGTAACTGTGATAGGGTGGGATTTTCTTCAGTGGTATGATTAAGCTTACTCCTCTGAGACAGAGGTAAAGATTTCACAGCCACAATAGGAGAAGAATCCAGGGCGAGGGGCACCGAGAGGGCAGAGCTCTGAGTGATATGAACTGTGGATAAACGCAACCACTTCAACTTTTTGAGTTTAAAGAACAAGTTAAAGCAACCCAAGTAGCTGGTAGTTATCAGTGGGATGTGATTAGGCAGAGTGTAATATTTATTTCATCTCAGAGCAGATGCTAGGACAGTGCAGGCATAATCTTCAAGAAAACCCATGTGTTACTGACATACATTTTTTTCACATGTGGACACCAAAAAAGTAAAAGCTAAAATCATAGAAATGTTTCATACATGGATGAGCACTGCCTCAAGAAGGACAAACACTAGGCAGGCTTTTTCCAGAAAGCCAGAAACCACAAGTCAGTAGGTGTATTTGACAATCGGTGGACTTTGTTCTCACACAATTGATTTGTCTGTTTGAAAAGTGTCTCTGTGTGTTTATATACTGGTAACTTACTTATATATTGATAATAAAAGGTATAGCAACACAACTGGGAAGAAATACTGACAAAAGTCAAGCAGCAGAAGTTGAAACCAAGTTGTTCTATTCTTGTTTCTTTCGTCTCTGTAAATTTCCCCTCATTATCCTGCGTACTTACATCTCTGTATCCTTCTCCAACATTCCCAGAAATGTCCCCTGCTATGTCTCTGCAGCCAGCAGGACAGTACCTGCTGTAGAGAGAAAAGAAAGGCTTGTTTGAGACATGAACTGTAGTGACAATACACACAAACAAACTCATATAAAAGAAATGCTCTCAAACCAATAAATATTTTAGCAGTAATTTCTGGCTTATGCTCTGTTAGTGAGTCTAGGAGTTAAATAAATGGGTCCTTGAGTTCATAGGTAGACTGGACACAGTAGCACACAAAGAACCAGAAAAGCAGTTTTGCAAGGGCATTTATTTCTGTTTAATTCTCCTGTTCTAGAAATGCTACCACACAAGTTTTCAGAATAAGATAAGAAGCCTATATGCACATGTAGACAGCAGCCAGAAGAGCACAGTTTATTACCATTTCAAACCTATCACAAAGTTCAAGGAACCGAAAAATTATAGCTTGTCCTCAGATAATCTTGTATCAGCTGGGGCGTGATCTGCTCCCAGAGGAAGCACTGGAATTTGAGGCTACTTTGAATTTCAAAGTGGGAACTCTTTTTACATATACCATGTATATGTATGCTCTTAATGAGAATTGCTGAGAGCTCTGCAACTCCATTCCATCATTTTTCTGGGCCACAGATTTCCATTACGCACTACTGCTTCTCACACCAGGCCTTAGACCATTACAGCATTGGAGCTCAAAAAAATTCACTTCTCTAGAAAACCAAGACTGTTTAACATTTTCTAACAATTGTACCAGTTGACAGATAGAGTAAAGCAAGACAGAATGCAGAGATGCAAATCCTCTGTACCTGAATTCTGCCTTTGTGTAGTGGTTTGCTCGTTCCAAGCAGGTGATTAGATCTGTGAAAAGTTTATAAATGTCAATTCCCTTTGCAGGATGTAAAAATACAAACAAATATTTGGCTAAACATGAAATTACATTTAAAGACCTCTCCGTATAATACTTAAGCAATTTTATTAGACTAGAAGCAACATTTATGGTTTTCTATCATTCTTTTCAACTCCCTCTTCTACTCTTCTTATGCTTTACACCTTCTTCAAAGTTGCACAGACCTCCAGAACATTAAATGTAAGAATGAAAGTTTTAATCTCTCCTACCCCTCCCTTTTATCACAGTGTGGTGGATGATGGAGCCCAAAACACAGTGAAGCTTCAAGGAGAAGGCACTACTTTTCCCTTCATTGGGCCTGTATTGCAAATGGTCTGGGTAGGATTTCAGCAGCTATTACATCTGGTTAATGTTACACCTGTTTCTTGCACACATGCTATTAAAAACACCATGGCTCATGCTAATCTGGAGACATTTATGAACAAACATTTAGGCTAAATTGCTATGTGTGTAGAGAAGATAATTAAAAAGGGGGAACTATGCCACTAATCTACCACTACTTTTGGATTTCGCCTTACCTGGATGATCACTGCTGGCATAGGACAACAGAAAGCCTCGTCCTGACACGTGGGATCCACTCTCAAAGTGAATAGTTGCCTCATTGCTATCTAGAATGATTTCTTTGGGGACAGGCATCACGTTACCACAGTACGGCCCTACAGACAGAACAAAGGAGTTTTCAAAGGTTTGGATGACATAATTAGGCTGGAATATTCTCATGATTAGCAAAGAATTTCATAACACACTCATTCTCTTTCAGTACCAATCCAAATGTTGACAAAACGGTTTTGGCTTCAGTCCTTTATGGTATGAGCTCTAAAGTTACCCTGACAAGGAGTGGCCAGGATCCAATTGTCTCTCCATGGCAGCAATTCCAGCATCCACGTCTCTCATCACACAAGCCTTAAGAGAAAGATTAATGCCCTTCGACCTTTGAAGTACGGCATGCTCACAACCAGCAGTAACTCATTAGAGAAAATAACGCTGCATTCAAAAGCAATCCAGGGGATCCAGGCGGGGTGCCCTAGATAAACCCTCCAAACACACACAGCCCACGTCGTTGTGGCACAGCAGCCAGTCAGGAAGGATTAAGATCAGAAACAGGGCACCTGGTTTTCAGGACCTGCATGCCGAATTGTACCACAAGGCAGCAACGCTTCCCTTAGAACCCTTCTGAATATTTTTCCATTTAAAAACGCCATTAGACCATGGAAGTACACAGTTCAAGTCTCTATAGAGTTTTAAACAAAAAAAGAACGGGACAGAAAGGGGAAGATGAAGGGAGTGGGACAGGGAGACAACAGCCTTGAGCTCACAGTGAATTAGATAAGGGCTTTATAGCTACCAACTGCAGTATCTTGGAACAGTCTTTGGGACACTCCTTTCTTGTGACAGCAGGCGTGCCCAGGACTCCTAGTAATTACATCTGCTTCCTCAGAAAGTCAGTTCCCGAGGGGAGCGTTCCTTTGAGATTGCTGCAGTCTTTGCGCTCGCCTTCTGTCACTGTACCTGGGTGCAAACACTTGTCCCTAGCTGCCCTCAGGCACAGATAATACAGAAAATTCAAAGCCATTTGGATGTATTTGTTCAAATTTATGAGTCTGTTTACAATATAAACTGCAAAGAAGAGGTTTTTGTAAGATGGCAAACAGACTTTTCTCCCCAGAGGAAAAAAATACCAAATGACCCTTTACAAGCCCTCAGCCCATCTGTTCTGTTGAGGTGAATGACAGCTTTTGTGTCCTAAAGCAAGTCTTTGGGATGAAAAATGATCACTTTGACTTTTCCTAGACAACCCCATCCTGGCGGTGGTGGCTACTTTAGGGCAACTTGGAACTGACTTGTGAGAGACAAGAAATTACGTTCACAACATGACACAAATTTGATGAGTGATACCCATTGTAACAGGCTCCTAAAAGCTTCTTCATTTTGCTTGATACTCTGGGTTAGGGAAGGGGCTCGTTCCCAAATATTTCATCTGCCTTATAACAGCTATAAGGTTAGCCTACAGAGGAGCCCAATCAGAGCCAACGACAGCCAGCTGTCAGCAGAATGGCACAAACAAAAGGAGGAACTCTTGTCCTTTTGGCTTATAAAAATCATATGGTGAAGCCAGGCAGGCAGAGCAACAAACGACGAGTGTGACATTTCCCTGGAGTACTCGTGTGTTGAAAAATGACTCACGACTTAGTCAGAGAAAACAATGTCTATAAAAAGGGTTAAACAAATTGCTTAGGAAATGAACTTATCAAAAAGACAGCATCTGACACTGTGTCATACCAGACAACTGCACGAGTGATTTATTTGAGAAGGTCTTTTGTGTCAGGTTGCAGTGGGAGAAGTAAAGTGCTAACTTAGATTTTTTTTTTTTTTGAGAGAGAGACAAAGAGGGAAAAGACAGGGAGCATTGCACATCTTCAAAATAAAACACCTGAGAAAGCTTTAGTCCTTTTCTTCTCTCAAGGACTGTCTCTACATATTTTCTCACAAGTATTCTTTGGCTTTCTCCCTGTCAGTGATTGGCAGTGACCTATCTACTCTGGAGGTATGCTTTAGACGGCTGACTCACTAAACCACACATCGGCTGGATCAGGGATGACTGTCTCCTCCAGTAGCAAGTCTGCATACGTTCCAGATAATTATACAAACAAATCACACATCATGAGCGAAACCAATAAAATAAAATAAAATAAAATAAAATAAAATAAAATAAAATAAAATAAAATAAAATAAAATAAAATAAAATACAGAGTAGTCTAGACACATAGACCTGTATAATCCAAATTAAAGCAAGAAATTCAGAAGCAATCACCTTAAGAAACCAACACTCAATGTCTAAAGACAAGTTTCTGCTATTAAGTAATAAATCCAAAAAGGTTACAAGGCTATGGTTTTCTTCTGCCAAGAGCAGTTCTGGTGTACCAAGAGATTTCCATACATAGATCAAAATTAAGGGAGCCTAGGTTTAATTCCTTAGAGGTTACAAGAAGAATTCCAAGAGGTTACAATCAAGAAAAGGTATATACTCAAGGAAGGTATGTTTTTCAAAAGTTTGTAAGTTTCCTGCAAAGATTTGTGAGAAAAAAATAAGAGGGGGGGTGTTGAATTGATTAATGCTACAAAACATTAACTTGTTCTTTTGTTGCAAACTGAGGAAGGCTTGCAAAACATTTCAATATATTTCTTCTCAATAATTCAGGTAATACCATATCAGGACTACACTGTTAGGTCCTCAGACTTGCCTGGCATCTAGCAAAGTTTGTTTCCATGTTATTGAATACAGAAATAAGTGCTGAGAGGTGGGGGTCAGCAAAAAGTGTAAGCATAATCTTACCCTTATATTGTTGTTCTTAGAGAAAGCACCCCTCTGATTTGATTTACCTAATAATATTGGGTTTAGTTGAGCAGCACCTCTCTTCATTTTGCCAAGGTTTTGCAGAGTGGCCTTTTCAACTTCAAATTCTCATTTTTCCCCTAATCAATTTATTTTACATAGATGGTCTTCCAAGAAACTCCCCAAGGGGGCAACTAGTAATGCTTAGAAAGTAAAACTGACTCAGGGTCAAGGTAATTCTTTGAGTTCAGTTTTGATCGATGGGAGAATTTTTTGCTTTCATCTGTTTTCTAATTTTCTTTAGAAAAATGACATCTTCATTTTTATGTACTCCTTCCTGTGCACTTCTATACATCAGTCCTCTATTTTCTTTCATGTTGTAAAGCCAGAGACAGGATAATCTTCCAGGCTCTCTGCATTTTGGCTTGTGACGTGCCTGATTAGATGCACTTGCTATAGACACAGTAGTGCCTGGTAGGTTTGCTCTCCACTGACTTTCTATTACCTCGAATACATGAATTGTGAGAATTTATAGACATTAGAACACTAAACCTAGTCAGCATCTGTACGTGTTAGTCTTCATCTGAAAACTATATTTCCCAGTATTTTAACCCAGTATTTTCCATTTGCAATTGAGGCAACAAAAACACTTTCATTATTTACTTTTAAAACTCACTCATATGTGCTCCCCCATCTTGTCTGTCCATTCCACCTGGGATTTATTGATTTCCCTGGGCTGTTATATGAATACATCATATATGTACAATCATACTGAAGATGAGGGATGATGGAGAAAGCACTGGTATGAAAACAAGAAACTTGCTTATAGGGTGCTGTTAATTTTTACTGCAGCATTTGGACTTGACTCCGGATAAATATTTAATTCCTAAACCTGGGACTTAGCCAGAAGTTTTTTAAGATCCCTTTTGAGAACTGCCAGATCACGTTATCAGTTTTTCATCTTCTAATGTTAGTTGTGAGGTGGGTTGTTTTGCATATTCGGCTTGAAAAACGAGTCATGAATGCTGATCTCTCTCAGCTTCCTGTTAAAGTGACTTGGCTGGAGATCTGCTGGGCTAAGTAGGCAGAATTATTTGGTTTGTTTGTAAGAACAAAGGAAAGAGCTTGATTTAATAAACAGATGTGTTACATGTGATGAAACTGAGTAGGTGTTCTCCATGTTTCAATATTACTATATCTAGGTGCTGGGGCCTTTTTTTCTTTCCGTGTCTCAATAAGAAGTTGACCCAACTGTGGTTCCGTCTGCTCACTCCAGAATCTTTATACACATATATATATGTATATATAATTCTGCTGGAGAGATATTAGGGGTCTAAGGATTTCAAGTATACTAGATTTAATAATCTCCATAATTAAAGTAACTGTTAATGTCTTTCATCCAGAACATTTGATCTGTTGGTATGGTTTAGGTGACTTAAATAAAACACTTTTATTTTGGAATCACTGTCTCCAAGCAGTATTAACATCCTGCAAGATACACAGCAAATTGTCTCGTGGATATCCTTTGGCTGGCTCCTCTGGAGACTGAAAAGACTATTTTACGTGTTGTTTATTTTTTAAATGTTAGCAATAGCCTACTGCTTTTGTCTTTTCCATAATAGTGTTGTTTTGCAAATCTGATGATCTTTACAGCATTGTCTGGTTTTATGAGGTCTAGTTTACTTCTACTGTCAACCAGACTCTGGCACAGCGCCTGAGCTTTCTTTGTTGAATTATGTTCCTTTATTTTTTCTACTTCCCTTAAGAAGTACTGTGCCTAGAGGACTCCCCTCTTTCACACCAGCTGGCAAAGCCCACATGCTGTTTGTTTCACTAGTTCTTAATACTTTCTGCCTCTTCTGCAAGGCTTTTGCTTCCTTATAGAAGCAACTATTCCCCCCTTTAGCAATTAAATGGCCGGTTCACTATGCTCATTCTGCTTTCAAATTCCTCAACTTCATTTGAAATCTGCAGTTTGACATTCACAGAGGTCTTTCAGAAACTTGGTTTGGTTATTAAATCATGACATCCTCTGTTCAACAGAGAATCTTCTCCCTTTTTTCAGTCTTTACTTGCAGAGGAAGCCATGGTTGGCAGGCAAGATGCAGCAACAATTCATGGATATGCCTCTAAAGGATTATCACGTCTTAATGCATTTGTTTGGGGAAAACAATGTTTTAAATCATAGCCTTTTCTCAAATAAATCAATTTGGAATTACCTCAGTAGCTGGGGAAGCACAGACGATATGATGAACATGGATTACGCTTCATAGGTACACTTCATTCAGAGTGCAAGTCCTTCACATAAAGCTCACAAAGCCAGCAAGGATCTGTTGTATGAAAACATGTGCACTCCCAAAATTCATCCCCATCCCACATTCACACAAATACTTTGATAAGAAGTAACTCTTCCTCTCCCCCTTACAAAGAGAGATCCTCTGTGTTCCAACCCTGACATGCACATGTGCAGGGGGAACCAGCATGACCCTGAAAGGACATTCCAGGAGACAAAAAGTGCTGCTCTATGCCCTTCCTTGCAGGATGCAGAGAAGGTGGTGTTTAATACTCTGCAGATATGAGATGGAAGAGTAGTCAGGATGAGACAGCCTGGTTATTCAACATTTAACTCCGTGCAACACAGCCTGACCTCAGGCTGAGTGATAAGTATTTCTTGTTTTAGGAAAAACAAATATAACTTTCAGTTAAAGTTTCCAAAGGGTTGCCAAAGACTGCAATAAAGGAAAGAAAAAGGCATCTAAGTTAGGTTGGGGAAGTAATCACAACTTTAAAATGGAGTGTCTGGGCCACCTGCATAGGCTGTAGGTCTGCCTGCTTGACCTCAGGCGAGATCCCCCCTTTTAACAGTGTGGTGGTTTTATCCAAATCCAATGACAGAAGCACAGCAACAGCTAGGAATCATGAGCGAAGAACTGTGGTTTAACAAAACCCAGAGAATAATACACTGTATGCAGCTAACAGGAAAAAAGCTCCATTTGATAAAATAAAATGTTGTCATTCTTTGTTGCATCAATCCTTCCAAAGCTGAAAACTCAGGATACTGCAACCACTCAGACGAAACCCAACTATTAAAAAGAGTTTTGACTGTTAAGAAACTGCTCGTCTTGATCTTCAGCAAGAACTTGTCTGGGCATTTCTCTGGGTTTCCTGAAATACCAGAAACAATACAGTAATAACAAGTTTCCTTTGAGGGATGAAAAAGAAACCTGGACACACCCTTTATTCAAACAAGATATTTATTTCAATACATAATAGGGAGTGACTGGTTTGATGAATGCCCTCAAGTCATAATGACAGGTAGGAGGCATCCGAAGGCACTCTGTACCTTTAGTGATGGGGTGTGGGGAGAAGAAAGCATTTTCAGTAAATTCTCTATTTCATGTTAGTTACCAGCTGTAAATTATGCAAGAACAAGTCAACTGCACTAACTCTCCAAATTATTACTAGTCACTCAGCAGCTCTGACATCCACCCCAGAGGAACACATCAACCTCCTACTGACTGCAAGTGAATGAGGAAGTAAGTAGGCACTTAGCTCTTCTTTCGGCTTTCTCTCCAGTCAAGACTGATGATCATCTCACAAAATTAAGGGGGAAAAAATAAGCCATTAGATGGGGAAAGAATTAGAAAAAAGCAAGAAAAAGGGGTCAAAAGAGGTACAGAAATCTGATAGAGACATGAAAAGAAGCAGACTAAAAGCAGTTCCTGTCGAACTTTTAAAACATTTATGATTCACCTTCATAAGTAGTGCAAATTTTGTTCTTGAGAACTACAGGGTTGACATGGTTAATCTTGTTTTCACATATCCCTTTAACTAATTAAAAAATCAGAAGCTCTACTTCAGAGCTCGGTATTTTTAATATGCTCAGATAATGCAATTAACTCGAGAAGAAAAGCATTTCGGTAAAGGCTGCACCTTGTCTGCACTGTGAGATTATGCTCATATTAATTTTCTGTGGCACAAAAAACACCATATTTTAATCCAGTGAAAAGCTGTGCCTTTGAAACAGAACATGATCATCTATTTATTTCTCCTAGAGACAACACGTGCAAAGCTGTGCTAATATTTAAATGTTTGTCAGACAAAGGTGACTCAGTTTCACCAAAATGGGTGTTAGACTTCGTTTGCTGACTGATGATTAATATTTTCACATCTACGTCTGGATACAGAGCTAACAGCTGAAAGAAAAGGCTTGTTACAGGTTCCTTCCTCCAGTGAACACTGAAGAAAATAATATGCAGTGTAATACTTCAGAGAAACATTGTCCAAACACTGTATGACTCCAATTTAAGAGCTCCATTAAGATTATTTAATCATCATCTTTTAATTTCAATATTGGAGAAATCTGAATTAAATATCTGCTTTCACAGGTCTATCAAAGCTGAGAAGTGCCAAAGGTGAGAAGAACTGCAGTGTCACACTTGTGTCTTAGTTGAGACTCAGAAAGGCTTTAGCAGATCAGCATATACAAAAACACTACATGCTTTTTTCATACCCTTCTATCTGTCTACAAAATTCATGGAATGTCCTGAACCTGAATAAAATTTGCATATAAGTGGTCTAATCTGTAGTGACCAACCTACAAAAGTAACATCAGTGTTCCCACTAACGCAAATCAATTAATCCATTCATTTGTATTTAACAGCTTCTCCTTACTGCATGGAACATAAATACCCCAAAGACAAATTGAGTTACTCCTTGCTGTATTGCGGGAATCCCTGCAGATGGTTATAATGATGAATGAATCACAGTTAAATGTAAAGACTGGAAGAAATCTGAAAGGAAAACAATACTTTACCATCCGGAGTCTTCTTTACGCTAATTTTATATTTGCACACATGATCTAGTATTTTGCCACTGATCAATTTTCTAAGCTTCAGATATACTCCTCAACAGATGTTTGTACTCATACTGACATTCATAGTGCTGTCTTCTGTAGAGCTGAAGAGATCAGCATGATATTTAAAACATATTTCCCTTTGGACTTTATTGTCTTGTAATTGCAAACCTCCCAAAGAAAAAGTAAAGGCTGCTCAGCCTAATGTGAAACATGAGCGGTGTTCACACTGTCAGCTTTCATACTTTGCTTTTAGGTTTTCCTTTTTAAACCCAGGTCAAATAGAGAAAACACAGAAAGATTAGTTTTTAATTGCTTGGATGTTTTCAGCGCCTGCAAAATATTTTCAACTCTCCATCATCCTGTGAAAGGATTTCAATGGCTAAGGTCAGTATCTCCTTGGCCAGAGGGAAGATGTTGACCTGCCTGTAGATGTTCATGAAGAGGGAAGGGTTGCAAAGAGGAGATCTGGGTTCAGAAAGAGCTGTCTAAAAGGACACTTAACAGACTGAACGGATGTAGCAGTGCACACTCACAGGGCTTCTTTCACTTGCATAAATGCATATTGAAACCCAAAGCTATACCAAGACTGTTGAAAAAAATGACTTAGAGAAACTCTAATCTCATCTAAGAATTCATATGTCTTTTAAAACATAAGCAGCATCATGTATTTACGCCTATAGAACCATTTCCACATCCATTCTGCATAGATTTGCCTGAATGTAGAGACTCTGCAGGTATGCTGGTGGGAAAGTTTACAGTGAGCTGCAGACCACAAAACCATTACAGATGGCATGTCTGCCTAAGCTATAAAACTGGTTTAATCAGATATGACCAAAATCTGCTAATTGTGCAGTTCATTACTGAGAATGCAAATTATAGTCCACATGCATCAGACATTACCAATCAGATCTGAAAATGGGTGTGGGAATACTTAAAAAAAATTAATTATGTGGACTTGATTGCATAATACACAGGTACTCTGTACTTATAAGCTCAATAACTGCAGGATAAATCATGTGAAGATGCCTTCAGGCTGATCTGTAAGGAGCCAGAATTTCAATCAACATCCAAGCTTCGTTTTTCACTTCAAAAAACAATATATTGATTTATCCCTGTTTCCAAGAAGATCCTTGGATTAGAAATGTCAAGACAGTATCAATAAAAATTATTCAAAGATATACTAATGCAATATTAACCACATGTTTCTTACTGCCAAGTACAGATAGACTGCTTCAGGTGAACACAACTCATTACTTAGTTACGAAACAGATCATGGAACCATAGAACGGCTTGGGTTGTAAGAGATCTTAAAGAGCATTTAATTCCAACCCTCCCTGCCATGGGCAGAGACATGCCACTAGATTAGATTGGTCAGCTCCCCACCCAACCTGGCCTTGAACACTTCCAGGGATGGTGCATCCACAACTTCTCTGGGCAACCTGTTCCAATGCCTCACCACTCTCACAAAGAAGAAAGGAATAAATAACATTTAAAAAATCCCAGCACACATGAACAGAAATGTTCCTTGTGCCTCAAATCAAACTCTGTGCAAGGCTTAGATATCAGCATGTCACTGCCCACTCTTAGTGCAGGTTGTTTCAAAGTGTAATACCTCCCCCATGAGAACAATAATTACCTTTACCTTCCTTTGTGAGCAAGCCTTTAATACCTCACTTGATCTTCTCTTACCAGATGAGTGATAAGCCTATCATGCTGATAAATGAAAGGCAATCAACCCTCCTTAGTAGTAAGATATCCTGTGAGATCTCATCTTTGGAGAACCACATACTTTTCTGAGCCAAGCAGCGAGGTGGAAAACCTACAGAGGCTCTGTGCAGCTCATATCTTCATCACATTTTTCCCTTGAATCCATTCTGCTTGTTAAGACCAGTACAGCGCATTTAGCCCCAGCTGACTGAAGGCCTACACAGCCCACTCCCAGTAGGCAAAATTTTATGAACTGTCAATTCAGGAGTTTATTCCTACATTGTAGAACTCCTTGCAGCTTTGAATTTATATCGGGCTTCTGAAAAAGGGCACGACTTGAAAATCAGTTTGACTCTTCAAGGAAGTGCAGATCAGAAGTTTCAGTGACAACTGGCGGGGAAAACCATTTTGAGGAAGGCCTCAGGTTCTCCCTGGGGAGAATCTTGTTGCCGTTATGATTGTTTTAAGTGCACAGCTATAGCAGATTATTTGCTTATCTTCCTGTGCAAATCTCTTACGAGAGGGCAGTCTGGTTGTATGCATTTAATATCTGCAAGCATTAAAGCCTGTACATTAGTGAGGTGGCTGATAGCTTATCTCCTCTCTGAGCCTTGGGCTACCTGGCAATAGAGACACACAGGATCATTGACTCCAATTTCTCATCTTTGTCTAGTTTGCGAGGAAGCTCCTTCCCTACACAAGAAGAGAACAGGGCTGATATAGATTAATGGACTTGCTGTAGGAAAATTGTGACAGTCCAGCTCTGCAGGACTGAAGGCAGAGCCATCAGGATGGTGTGACAGAGCACACAGCCCTTCCCCAGCACAGCAGGGCAGCACCCTCAGCCTTGGCAGGACTACACACAGTGTGAGGGACAATGGCTTCCCATACAGAGAACAACACATTTGAAATACAAAAAAGAAGAGAGGACAAAGACTGACATTTCTTGCATTTTGCTAAGCTGACTTTTACTCACACTTTTACACATTCATGCATCAACCATGGTCTTGTCTCTCACGTACCATGCAATGTTGAAGAACTCTGGATGGTAAGGTAGCTGGACTCGCATTTCTGTGATTCGATATCCAGGTCTCCAATTTTCAAGATCAGGCGTTTTCCTGGAGGCACTTGGATTTTCTTCTCACAGAGAGTGTAGTTTGGGTATGTCCCAGGATAGTTCTTGGATGCCAGCGTCCCACTGTCTTGATACATCACTGTGTGCCCACATCCATCCCCTGCAGCACGAGAACAAAAAGGAAGAGAAACAAAATTTATTCCTCAATAAAAAACATGTACGAAAATACTGGCTACATAATCATGTCTCATGCACTTTTCCCTTTAAAAAAAGTATTTTGTAATACTCCACCTCACTTCTGCTGTTTTTGGAACATAGGTAACTGAAATAAATATAGTCACACTTCTCTTGTAAAGCAGTAGAAAGGAGGGTTGGAAACACTCACTAATGAGGGTGTATTTGACAATAATGTACAGACAGTGTCTCCATGGCTTTCTGCTTTACAGCTGAACCCTACTGAATCCCTGATGATGCAATTCCACACGTAAGAAGCAGGATCCTTCCTTAAATACTTTTCTCCCAGTTATCAGTCAGCATTTTATTTCCATAGCAATAGCCATCACAGAGAGGGTAACTGAGTCATACCTGGAAGCACAAACACAATTTAACTGCGTACTATCACAGACCAACTTATCTTACTTTCCTGTCATTTTTCTTGTGCCACCTGCACAATACAAACAGCACAGGGGACAAGGTGGAGACACAAGAGTGACTTCCAAAGTGGGATGTGCACTGCTAATGGTACACAGACTACTTTGCAGCACCGTGCTCAGAAATGCACATGCTGCTGCCTCCTTGCTCAAGGGCTGAGGGTAGGTGTCCTCAGAGTGTGTCTTCATGGCACTGCATAGGAGCCAACTCAGCTTTGGAACCTTTCCTTGGTGGAGAGGCATCTGAGGAGCAGCTGCAGCAGAGGACAACAGGAAAAGGCACATGGAAATACATGGGGGGATGTGTGGACTGACATGGAAAACAGGAAGCATCCACAGAGGGGGAAGGAAGCAGGTATCAGATAAGAGACCTTGACTACTAAAGGAAGGAATTTTTACTGAACTATTTGAAAGCATACTAGTAACCTAAAATTTGTATATTAAAGCTTAAGCCATTGTGCTCTGCTCAATCTACCAAACAATGGAAACTTTTGTGACAGTGGACTCGTGTCATACATATGCATTAACAGGCAGTCCTCAGTTTCAGGGCAGTTAGGGCATAGGCACTCCTTCCATAGGAGTCTTGTAGACTGTTTTCCTTTTTCTCATCAAAACTGAACCTAATCCAAGAAGTGTTAACAAAATAAAGAATCCTGCAGAGCTGGGAATGCACAATGTTCACTTTGACTACCCAAAATTTTACTTTCGGGGATATTTTGGTTAAACTGTTTTGGTCTGTGCCATTTTAATTACCATCTGAATTTCTTTCCAAAATCATTAGGAACAACAAACTTAAGGTTTGATAGGATTATTTAAAAATGAGCAACTAGGAATGAAGTGCTGAAAAAGAAACGTGCCAGACCAAGGGTTGGGGGGGAAAGTGGCATGCTGT
Source organism: Acanthiza pusilla (assembly GCA_036630365.1). NCBI lineage: Eukaryota > Metazoa > Chordata > Aves > Passeriformes > Acanthizidae > Acanthiza > Acanthiza pusilla. The sequence goes on from JAXCHO010000023.1 coordinate 31,045,559, forward strand.
GCTAAGATAAGCTCCAAGCCATCAAACTTTGACTTGCTACCGTATAATTACACTGCCATTTCATCCAACTCACTCAACTGTTTTTTCACAAACAACCACATTTATATTGAAGCTTTGGCATTACTACTAGCTTCGTTGCTTGCTATTTATTTTTGTTGCAGGTTCATGCTGGGAATAGAGGTGAATAGGAGACACAGATCCAAAATCATATCCCACTAATACATATTTAATACTTTTTTTCAGATCTCCTTTTCCACATGCTTTAAAAAACATCTGTTGTTCAAGTTTTTTAATGAAGCACTATTGATTTTAAGATGTATAGGAAAATACACAAAATTAAAGACAAGCTGGCCTCACGAGGAAATCACCTTTTCATGGAAACTTCTGGCAACAGGAATGAAAATATAAAGAACATTATGGTAGATGATCTGTTAGCTTTCTGAACAGAGAGAGGGGTCTGCAGAGGTCCAGTCAGTGAAAAACCAGATCACTTCCAGCAGGACTCAGGACAACCTTGATGTCTGTGTAGCCAACTGCTGTGCTGTAAAAAAAGAACTGCCCATGGCCTTTAATTTGAACTGCATGTTTCTAACTGTGAGCATTTATTTTAGCTGGAATAAAGCAACTACAATACTTAGTTTGGTTTGCAACTTATCCTTATTAGGAAGGAAAAGGAAAAACAAAGAGAAAGTTACAAAACCACATGGGGATGAACTCCTTAAAATGGAAAGTCTAGTGTTCACATAGACTTCATCTTACTGGGCTACGTTCTGGCCTGCGTCACCTTTGTACAATGCCAAGGATCTTTTGTGGTACAAAATGCTGCTCAAAAAACTGTGAAGACCTTGCTATCATGATAAGACTCTGACGACTGCCCAGGTCACGGAGCCTTATATTTCTGCAGAAAGCGTACAGGCAAAACTGTGCATGAGAGACCTCAGCCTGCCATCCTCCTCTGTCGAGGTTACACAAGGTCTTGTTCCCAGGGAAACTCCTTTTTTTGTCTGTTAAATCTGTCTTTGAGCCAGAGCATTAACACCAGAACATCTTTTGAGCTAAGAAAGCATAAATGCAGTTTTCTGACTTTTCACTGGGGGAGCACGGCCATCCAAACACTCCAGTTGATGAGAGGAAGGCTCAGCATCAGCCTGCACCTATAACATCCCCGGCTGCCTCAGTTCTGCCTGCCTGCCACAAAGGAAGAGCTAATGATAGAAGTTTTTGTGTCACAAGGACTGAAGTAATGTCCAAAAAATCAGACCAAGTCCTAGTAACTACTCTTTCATACAGAGAAGGCTGGCTGCAACTCTGAATTTTGAGTTTGTCTGCAAGATTAAGATTTTTCTTTGCTCTGGTACACTGAAATTTGCTAGAAAACACACCCTAGAGAAGGAGTCAGAAGGTGTAGAGGGAAGGTAGAATACAGCTCAGGATCTGAAATTTCAAAGAGAGACTTAATGACTAAATATTAATAAAAAACTCACAAATATAACATCACTATATAACAAGGGCTCAGAAATAGAAGAAAGTTGTAAGGAATTCAAAGCATATCCCTAGTCACATTTTCAAATGCAAAATGTGAACAATACTGCCATTAGTTTTGTTCTTATTATTTTCCACAGGAAATTTTGATTTTCAGTAGAAATGTGTTGGCCAAACATCAAATACACTCAGTTAAAAACACAACTCCTTGTCCTTACAAAAACTATGGTTTAAACACCTGATGTCACACTCTTTTCTATAGGCACAGCTCTTCTGGATGGAAATATGTTTATTCAACCAGTCAGTTTGACACAGAATTCCTTGCTGACACTAAATTTTCACTTTTCATTACTTCTGAGAAATGTTTTCTATCACCCCATTTGGTAAGAAGCTGGCAGCCTTGCCTCAGACATCCAGGTTTCATCACTTCTCACTGGACAGGAGCAAAGCAACATATTTGAGCACAGAGTACTCAACACCCAGAGAATCTAAACCTACTCAGGTTTAATAACATCTCTCCTCAGCACCAGGAGTTATTGAAAACACATCAAACATGCTTTGTAGAACAAGTTCCCACGGGCATTTGAACCAAGACCAAGATCACGATCTCTGAATCGTGGGCGACCACCTGTTGGCCTACATGCAGGTTGTACCAAAGATCACACAGAACTGGAATTAAGGCTGTTTACCTGCGATAAAAATAATCTCCTATGGCAGATGATGGAAACAGCTCCCCAAGAAACAAGGACCACAATGGGCACCTTCTGCCACAGCAGCAGGCACACCACTCATTCCTTCCCCAGCCCGACACACAAGCTGAGCCATGGCGTCACTCCTCTGCTCCCTGGGCTTTTCCACCCCTTGGTTGCACACCCATGTGGATGTGTACAGTGCCTTCATCCAACCACTCAGCACATTCTCCCCCGGGATGGGGAAAAGGCTACAATTTTTCAAATAAGTGACATAAAAAGTTTCCATGCGCTTTGCTTTTCAGAAACATGTTGATTAGGCCAACTACAAAACAGTTACAGAGTATGATACCAAGGCATTTTCTAAAGCATTGCTACAATATCCTGGCAGCAAACAGCTGCCTTTTTCATCCCTCTGATTCACCCTCACGAAGCAATTCATAACAGACTTGGACTCCCTCCAGCGCTAAATACATGTTATACCTAGGCGTGATCACGCACTCAGCCTGCGGCTCCCTGCTCCCTTCCATTCCCTTGGACAAGTCCTGTGGGGTCCCAGCATTTCCCACTTGGTGTCCCTGGTCACAGACTACTGCCACCTGATGCCCTTGGCTGCCCACTCTTTCCACCGGGATGAAGTCCCCCAAAGCAGCCTTATTTCCCTCCCTGCCTCCTCTCTCCCAGTTTGACATCCTTTTGAAGGGCACCTTCATGGTGGTGCTTGGGACAAGGCAAGCTGCCCCTACTCCGCGTGGAGGACAGGGAGCAGGGCTGGTGGGGGCCCACGGTCTGTCCTTCTTCCTTCCCACTCCTTCTTCCTTTGAGAGAAGAGAGCGAAAAACTGAGTTTGGATACCTAAATTCTGAATTCAGCCAAAAAAAATCTGCATTTTCTGAAGAGCCACAGCAGCAAATGGGCACAGTCAAAATGAGTCGAGGGTTTGGCTCTGAGAGCTCTGACGAGAAACCCCACAAGGAGAAAAGAGATTTGTCTCACCTTCCACGCTGCTTTCATTGAAGTAATAACTCCAGCTTATTAAAAGCTACAATAATAACTGAGTCAAGTTTTGCATCTGTGTTTGAAATAAGATTTGAGTTATGCATAAGAACAGATAAGTATCTAAAAAAGAAATCAACTCCTTCCAGTCAAACCTGTGCCCTCTCTGCTCATGTGGGGTAGGAGAGAAGACAAAGGAAATCCAAGTTTTCTTGCCAGATGCCAAATCTACTGATGTTGTCTGAAAACACTTTAGGTTTTCATACAGCTACTCTGACCTCCATCACTAACAGAATCATAGATGCTGCAAACACAAATGGATTTGTGCCTTCACTGCTTTCTGAGATGATGGAATAAAATGCAGAGTTAAGTACTTCATCTCTAACCTCCTGCTGCCAAACCTAGGTCAAGAGCATCAGCTCTTTACTGTGCCATTTCAACAAAAGAGGCCTCCGTGCAACTGGGACCTAAACCACCACTCCTACAGAGAATGATGAAATGCCAGAGCTTTGTGCTTTTTCTGGCAGTGAGCTCAAGCAGGTACCTAAAACAAAGGGCAACACCACAGGCCTGAGGCATTGCTGGGCAGGTGAGTACCCCCAGTCCTCCCCCTCCAGCAGTGCTGGGGCACAGAGCCACAGGCCCCATGGGGAGGTGGGGGGAATGGCCACACATTTGGGGATTTAAAAGCCACTGGATTCATGGCAGGTGCCATTTACAGCAGCCAAGCAACTGGCTGAGCCCTGCTTCAAAAGTATATAAATCCACTGCAGGATTTTTTCAGAAGTCTGGCTTTTCATTCTTCATAATATTTTGTAGATACAGAAAAAAGTTATTTTCAAATAATGAAAGAAACCATTAAAAATTAAGGCAAGTCTATAATAATCAGAAAAAAAACCAACAAACAAACAGTGATGGTCCTCTTCTGTGGCCTTTAAATTAGTATTAATATCTTTTTAAGGGAAGAAGTCCTCACTTCACAGTATGCCCTACTGCAAAAGGAAAAACAAATAGCACGTAAATATTTTCTTTGAGTTCCATTTTAATTTAACTCCATTAGCAAGTCAGGGAACATTTTATCCTCTGAGCTGCAGCAGTTCCTGAGGACACTTATTTTACTGCCCAAGCTAACCAAGTGGTGGCTCGCATGAGGGCCAAGGGCAGGAAGAGAAGGTAGAGCAGCAGAAGAAACAAAGGAACACTGCGGAGTGCTGATTTTGTTGCCCAAATTATTTACTTACCAACTTCAAAGGGATGCAAAAGGAGAAGGAGGTCAAACAAACCGCAGCATGCTTTCCCCTCCTCTTCACAGACATTATTTACTGTAATATCCCTCTTAAAGTAGAAATGAGAAAGAAGCAAATGATCTCCAGTTGGTTCTGTGGTGGTTCCATAAATCACAGATTCCCACCACGCGCCCAGCTGCAATCACCCCCGCAGCCATTCTGACTGCGGCTGGGAACTGGCTTTCCTCAGGGTGTCCCCTGCAGCCAGCCTCAGGAGATGCTGTGCCTCAAACACATGAAGAGTTATTTTGGTAACTAGTTGGATTGTCATCATCAAGTATAGAAAAAAAAACCCCACAACCCTTCTGAATGTCTTATCTAGCAAAGCAGCTTACATCCATACTACCATTTTTCAACATTAGAGTTTTTTAGCCATTGCAGCACAGCCATAAGGGAGTAGCCAGGGCAATCTTTCCAGCTGTGCTGACCTACATGGCAGTGACTTTGCAGGATTGCTACGACTGACCTGGGCACCCCTCACTGCCCAAGAAACCTCTCACCTTTGCAGAAGTTCACAAAGGCAAAAACCTTTCATGACCTGAGATTTTATTTATTTAGTTGCTAAATGGTCAAAAGAAGGAAGAAATCTACTTAAAAGCAACTTCTATCAACAGGAAGCCGTGTCCACTAAGAGAGAACGTCCTACTCAGCATGCAGGTTTGAAACCTGAACAAGTAGTAAAGTCTTATTACACTAACACAAATGTGAACCACTATCTGGTTCCATTGCAATCTGTGAAAGACAGACAGTACCAGAGTACATGTCAAAAATAAGTATGTTTTAGTCACTGCTTCCAGGACTGAGGCAGTATACCGAAATGTAGCCTGCCAGAGAAGCGAGCTTCAGTACTGGAATTTGCTTTTCAGCACTCTAAATACAGCACTCTTGAGCTTGTGGGTGTGAGAAAACTTCTATGCCTTTTTAACTGCTGAAACAATAGAGATTTGCAATTTATTTATTTATTTACTGCATAGCAGTGTTTAAATATTTTTCAATGCTTTCCTTTTATGAAGGTGGCACATTGCTGTGATTGACCCCCTCAACATCTTATTGTTGTGTGGGTTTGGACAGATACGAGAATGGAGCTACACACGTATGGAAATTTCAGAGGAATCTTAAACAGAGTCCCATTTTTGCAAAAGGGAACCTGATATTTTGTTTTCTAAATAAATAAATGCCTGCTATGAAATACATGCCCATATTATGCACCTCAAGTGCAGAGAAGGCACCAAGTTCATGCCCAAGCACTTCTTGTAACTGCAGGCTCAGAAAGAACCATGAAGGACTATTAATAAATGAGAAGATGGTCACGTTCCTCCATCAACCACCCATGTAGAGTAACTCAGGACCTTGGTGATGCTTCAGAGCTATGAAGGCTATGAGGAGTAAATATCCTAGAGACTGCAGTTTCTTCCCTGCCCCTCTGCCTACAGCATCCCAGAAATGAGCCAACAACACAGGGCTAGAGCTGAAGATCCCTCCCACCCTGTGCTGGGCTATCCCTGGGTTGGGGGGACATTTTGCCATTAGGGCATCTCCTCCAGTTCTGCTGATTTGAGGCAAACATGCAGTTCGATTTTTATTAAGGGCTTTTCAGGCAAAGTAGGAAATGCTAATCTTAACTAAGAGTCATATCATATATATGCAAATTGTTTGCTCTACTTTCTCCATCTGTTTTCTTCCCAGGTTTTTCTCTTCGCTGTGCTTTACTGGAGATTAACTTACAGTATATTGCACCAAATTTGGACTGTGTGGGAAACATATGCTGCAAGCTCAAGGCCAGACTCGAATATTGGGTTGCACAGGAATAGGAATATTCACAGCAGTGCTAAGGACTGACAAACCCACAGGGACAGGAAATTCAGAGACACCAGGGTAAGGAGAGGCTGAAGCAGAGCTGTTCCAGTTACAGTAGCAGGTGGGAAGGCAAGATTTCAAAACAGTTTTAATTCGGGCAAGAGGAAATGGCTGAACATGAAAGAACGAAACCACACACTCCCCTTATTTTAATATGCAATTCCCTTGTTAGTGTGATACAAGTCAAGCAAGATAGACAGTTATCAATGATGGAGGATGGTGTTTTTTCCTAGAAATCAAACCTGTTCTGACTTACTTGAAAAATCACACATCCACCTTTTACGACTCCACACCTATGTAGAACATGCAATTTGTTAAAAAGAAAGGGCAAGAGAAAGGATACAATTTTTCTCAAAGTAAATTATACAAACACACCATTATCACCAAGGTGTAAATCAACAAATATCTCAAGAGAAAACTTATTGGTTTGTGATGGAAACAATAATTGTCATTTATCAACACAACAAATTTTATATCTTTTGACTCAGTGAACCCAGTGTCTGAAGTTTTTCCTCCATGTAAAATAACAACAAATGGTTTCTTGCAACTCCAGCAGAAATAGAAGTAATATTTAACTGATCTAAGAAGAAGATACCAAGAGCTACTCTGAGCTGATGCATTGAAAGCAAGAAAGGCCTTTTGTCAGTATTGTCACAGGACCAGCCTGCTTGATACTCATGCTCAAGGTACTAACCAAAATGGTACATGCAGAAGCTCCATAAACTAAGAAATTGTGTGATCTCCCCAGTTCATTGCAGTTACATACAGTTGCTGTGAAAGACAATTTAAATTAAAAAAAAAAACCAAAAAAACAGAAAGGAAAGCAGCTATATCATTACTTAAGTACTGTAGTGCTGGTTGTGGCACTGCATGTGACCCACAGCATCATTTCTGTGTCTTCTGTGGTACTTTAATGAGACTGCATAAAAGGAAGTTGCTAATGGATGTGGGAAATAGCACAGAGAAGTATATTTTATGCCACCCTGTGTACACCACTTATACTGAAACTCCATAATTTCATTTTGACCAAATATTTTAAATTAGCAGTTATATTAATCACATTGCCAACTTTCGAAACAGCATACAGCAGAAAGGTCTGAACAGTTTTTCACTCACCTCAAGAGTGAATATCTCAGTGAAACTGCTCAGTTTATTTTGATACAGTTTTATTTTGCTTTCCACCTACAAAGCACCGCAACTCAATTTCATCTAAAAAAAAGTAGATTAATTTTCAAGACACAAGCATTAGCAAGGATCATGAGTTTAACCACCTCTCTTCTGTCTGTGCTAAATACTGCTAGATCAGTAAGCACTGACTCCTTGGGTTTGAAAATGTTAACACGACCACCCAAAAAGCCTGCAGTAGCTCAGAGGCATTTGAACTTCAATTCCCCTGTAGCATGCTGACACAAGAAATGTGGGATAATATAAACGCCTGCCTTTGGGAGGAAGCTGAGACAACAGGGAAGGCAACAGCTCAAATGTGAGCCATGGACCTCACTGCTAAAGCGTCCCAGCAGAGGGAGATCCACCGTACACTTGAATTTATTTTACAAGTTAGAATATCTTTTTGCATACCAAGAGGAGAAAGTGTGGACTTTGTTGTTTTTGTTGTTACGAGTTCATTTTACAAGTGAGGCATGGCTGATTATTCAGTCAAAGCAACACACCAACACAGAACTGCTGCGGCACCAGAGCAAAAGTAGTTTCAGGCAGAAGCCACACATCTCCCTTCTGCACAGTTACTGCAGCTGCAACAACAAGGCTCAGGCACGTAACAAAGCCATTCTGTTCGGGTGGGTGAAGAAATCCACCTATGTTTCCAGCTTTTTGAAGTCTCTGCTGCTACTCCATGAAGAAAAGTTTTGTTTGATTTCTGACAGGACACACACAGGCCTTTGTATAGCATGAGGCATCACATCCAGAATTCCCCATGTGTTTTTGTAATTTGAAATAAAACAAACAAAATTTTTATTCAGTAGACATGAACATCTGGAAGATGACATCAACATGACTTCAACTTTAATGTCAAAGCACTAGACTGAAATCCAATATTGTTGAACAATTTGTGGTGGACATGCCAAAGACTTGAACATCATGGAATAAAATTGTGATGGATACAAGGTTTCTGCAGCAACTGAGGGGAGAAACAATATTTTAGAACTTAACTAATGCCTGGTGAACACTACTGTAATTACAGAAGTGGCTTCAGCCAAAACATGTGATACTAAATATAAAAACGAACACCCTGGTCCTGTAGGGGGCCTGGAGACTGGGTTTCTAGACTTGCCCTGCTCTGCTTTCCCCATTTCTTCTTCTGTCCCTCTTCATGGTGCTTGAAAACACCTTTACTGAAGCTCTTTGGAGATGGGCAAATACTGGATAGCATGGGTGCACTCATCCTTCTCTCTGCCTGTGTGGAGAGCAGAATGGAGATGCCACTGGACAGCAATCCTGTCCCATCAGGGAGATGGAAATAATAAGTTCGCACCAGGACCGTAAATCTTGCTCAAAGAGTATGAGAAAGTACCACCACCACCAAACTAAGCCTTCCTGTCATGGAAGGAAACTCCTGAGGGGCAAGTCCTGGCTCTGCCAAATGAAGAGACAGAGAGAGGCAATGGAAGACCAAAATGTTTCCTCTCCTCAAAACACTCAGCTCCCAGGCTTAATTATACAGGATCAACAATCCTAACCAAAACTACTGGCAGCCTCTCTGTGTACAAGCATACAGCCAACCTCAAAAATGTGGCTTTAGCACTCACAATTTTCACAGACAAAAATCAGTTTAATTAGATAGTTTGTAATTTCTTTTGAAAGCAAAAATGAAGGTATCTGTATACTCTTAAAACTAGTCAAACCACTATCCTTTTTTTATTTAAACATCACTATTAGCTTGTCCCAGTTTGAAGTTTCCCACTCCCAGTTGTAACACTAATTAAACCTTTTGGGGAAGTTCTGTGCTCATTCTTATGCATTACTATTAATATTTTTTATTGCAGTTAGTTGGGATCCAACACCATTCCACCGAATCCAGTCAGAAGGATTTTATTTTGATTTTGTCTGGCTTGTTTTATTCTTCGCAGATGGTGCAAACCCATATGTTGATGAGTACATGCCACAGGAGAGCATCTGATCTGATACAGCCAGCCCCAAACTACAGTGACGCCTATGCTGAGGACTTCAGTGCCTGCCACCACACAGGACCACACTTCTCAGCATGGTGTGTTAGCTCAGATGGGCTTTCAAAACTGTACTAGTCCTGGTACCTAAGATACTTTCGAAAAGGTGCCTTAGGCATCTCTATACAGTAGCGTGACTGTCCTCAAAGTCGGCATTTTTTCAAACTAATTTTTACTGTGCTACTCATGTAACTCAAGTGGACTAAAGGTGACACAGTTCTGATAAATACAAATGAAAATATTTTTGCATATGCAAATCAACAAATAATTTTAATGAAGTATGATTCAACAGCCATGCAGGTAACAACTTTCCCAAAGCATTTTTCTCCCTGCATTGTCAGTGAGACTCCTGCTGGCTACTCTGTCTTTGATTTTGTTTGAAATACATCCCCTGATAACCTAAAGAGTTAGAGCATACAAAGAGCTTAGAGCTATTTATAGCAAAATCTGTGTGACTGAAAACATTGCAGTTTTCTTGTGGTGGGTACGCGCATTGCTTATGAACTGCAACTGGAAAACTGTTGCCTCCCTCTTTAGCAATTCTAGTCAGCATTCCCAAGGCAAGAGAGAGGAAGCCAAGGAAGGAAACAGACATAAGGACAAAACGCAAACAAACTGAAAATTTACCAATCACTTATATTCAGAAACTGAAGGGGGGAGGGTTTGGGTACAAGAAAGATTCATCTCAATCTGCATTTCAAACTGCTGGAAATGGGCATACAAAGTGGATTAGCATGATCACACCAGTATTCTTCAGTAAGGGTTTTGTGCGAGCCCCTGAGAACAGGCATAATCTCTCATAATTACTGGATACACTGTTGTCACATTAAATAACAGCCTTTCCTCAAAAAATTTAAAAGCCTATTCCCCATCGATTCTTCCAACTGGGCACTGGGTGCAACTGTCAACAGATCCAGGAATACGGCAAGCAAAGCTCACTCCTGGATGCCGATCTACAAATCCCACATGAACTAGTTTCATAGCTGTGCTTTATTTGAAGTGAAAATAAATGAGGCAAGAGCAGTGGCTTAAATCTTGTACTTAATAGATTAAAATCCCAATTCCTCTTATGTCTACCTATAAACAAACAACCCTCGGTTAGTTTTAAAGTCCTACTGGCCAGAAATGTGATAGAAAATGAGTCAAACCTCTGAAAGACTTGTATTCAACTCTGATTTCTGCTGCCCAAAATTACATGGTTCAAGGTCTTGCTCAGCAACACCAGAGGAAAAAGCAGGGAATGGTGAAAGGCAAAGATAATGTGTTCAGGTTTGCCTCCCTTCTGCCTTGGGTTTTAACTGCTGGAGGAGATTTTTAGAAGAGATATCAGGATATAGGATGTCTGTGTGAGGTTGGTAGGCAGGGAACAAGGTTTTGTAGTTGTCAGCAAAGAACTGGCAACTGAAACCCCAAGAGAAGATCAGTGTACAGCTGAATAAAAAGAGAAAAGAACCACCTTTTATTATAAGTCCCAAAGCTATATATTACTCATGGACAGTCATAGATGTAGTATTTGTTCCCAGGTGAGACCTACTAAGCCTATAAATATTTTTTAATTAAAATCATTTCCCTTAACACTCAGCCTTTCTTATTGTCATTTTATGGACAACAAAATGCCATGTTCATAGATTCCTCAGACAACATACACATTTAACCTATTTTCAAGAACAGAAAGAGAGCTGGCACCTGGACTCTACACAATCACACTCAGATATGAGCTATTCTCTGAAATAACCAAGCCACAGAGAAAAAAGGGGTCTTTCCTTAATTTGAAACTGAAGTAAAAGAACAGAAGCTATAACAGCCACCTCATCCTTGTTCAGTAGCACCCCTCAAGAAAAAGTTAAGAGGAATATAAAGGCTGCGTGTTGTGCAGGCAGCTCAGGGGGAGTCAGAAACATGTAATGCTTCAATTTTAAAAGCAGATATTTTAAAATCAGTATACTTAAACCAGTGTATCTTTCTTTGAACCAGCTGGTGGGAAACACCAGTGGTGACAAGATACAGAATTATCTGAAACTCGAGCCTGATTCACTCTGGCACTTCTCCTGCTCCATTACAACTTTTAAATCAAGTCAAGAAGCTTGTGTAACAGCAAGTTTGTATCCACTTATCCTTATCTCCTTTCTCCACTGGTGTGACTTTAGAACACTTAGCCCCTAATTTATAGGTTAATAGTAATAAACAAACACAGAAGAACTTCGTGGAGAAATGAAAGGGGGAGGAATCAACATCTTTTCTGCTTTCTAGACACTGGACAGATTATCTTGTAAATATGAGTTTGGTCCAAAGAGAACCAGGCAAAATATTACTTGTGTTTCCATTCTGTTGATTTGATAGTAGAAACATTTTTAACATGAATACAACAAAAGTGCTTTTACCAATTAATTTGGGAATACGGACAAGAATGGACATTCATACTTACTGCTGTGTTTCTGTATGCACCAAAACCCCCTGAAATCCCAGCACACTTACTATTACTCACTTGCTCCCCAAATGACTTTCTTCTCCCTGATGTCATTGTGTGAGGGACAAGCATTGGTGAAAGAGAAAACAAACGAAAAGAACTCTCAAAACACTGATGAAAAGAAGGGATTAAGGGAATTTTTTTCTTTGCTACATATGTTTCCCGAAACGTATCAAATTGGAGTCCCAGCACATTGAGTACAAAACAGCAAAGCTACCATGAAGCTGGCAAGCGGCAACACGACTCATACCAACTTCTCCCTTTTGTGGAGGTGCATATCAGAAATCCCTGTTAATAGGAGGTTATGGGAAGAACTGTTATAAATCAGCTGAAGTACTTTCTGCCAATGCCTGTGTACAATGCTAATGCACAGCACTGGGTTCTAGAATTTGCAGCCAAGTCGGAACATTAATACGGGACTCATAAGTTATCTGAATGCCTGGTCAAGCTCACTATGATGCTTCGTTTCCAGTATTAACTATTTTATCGGTAGCTGCCAGTGAACTCTTCTAAGACTGATCCATCAGGCCATGCAACGCAACAGCCAAAAGGCTGCAACTCCGCGGTGGGAGATGTCAGCTGTACTTGCAATTTACACAGGAAGCTTAAAAACACAGGGTAAAGAGAATAGTATCCTCACCCTAATTGCAACAAACTGCACTATCACAAAAAGGCTCGTAACATCCCTTTGAGATTCCTGCGAAACTTTGTCCCGGCATGAGTATGGGCATTTCACTTGCTCACCGGGGCAGTGGGAGAGCAGAGCTGCCTGTACCGAGCTGTGGGACAAGGGCTGCCGGCCCCAGCCCCAGCCCCAGCCCCGGCCCCAGCCCCGGCCCCAGCCCCAGCGGGAGCAGACACGGCACTATCAGTGACCGAGCGCCGCCCGCCGCGCCCTGGGCTCCCGCCGGGGCTGACAAGGCGCGGCCACAGACGGGCGCCCAGGTGGCCTCTCCCTGCCTCCTGAGCGCAACTTGCCGGAGACTTTTTCGCCACTCACCTGACTTACTTAAAGGGAAAAAAAAAAAAAAAAAAGTCCTAATTAACAAAGATCAAGAAAGTCGTAGTATACATTTACCGTAAGGCTGGTTACCACTTTAATCTCGCAGCTACTCAGACACAGGGATAAACCCGGCGAGGATTAACCAGGTCAGCTATATACAGCCCCGAGAGCAGCTCAGGCTACGCTCCCGCAGAGCAGCGAGGCGAGGGCGGCGGGGCCAGCCCGCAGCACCCTCCGCTCGCCCCAGCGCGGGGAGCCCGCGGGGCCGTGCCTGCCGACCCTCCCCGCCCGGCCCCGGACTCACCCAGCGTCTCCGCCCGCAGCCAGAGCGGGGCCGAGGCTCCGAGCAGCAGCGACAGCAGCAGCGAGGGGGCGGCCCGCGCCCCCCCGGCGGGGCCCATGGCTCCGGCTCTCGGCGGGGCGGGCAGGGCACAACTTCCCCACTTCCCTCCTGCTCCTTTCTCTTCCTCTCCTCTTCCTCCTCCTCCGTCTCGCTGGGGCGGCTCCGGAGCCAGCCCGCGCTCCCGCGGAGGGGGGCGGCCACCTCCCGGCATCCTTCCCCCCCGCAGGTGTTTCTGGGGAGGCGGAGAAGGCGCCGTGCGGGGCTGCCTCTGGCCCCGTGCCGCGCCGGTGGCCGGGCTGCAGCGCCGCTGCCTCCCGCCTCCCCGGCCTGGGGTTGGGGGTGGAGAGAGGAAACGGGAGAAGGGGAAGCGCCACTATTCCCATTGGGCTGCCGCTCGGGGTATCTCCTCCTCCTGCCGTGGACCGAGGGGCCGGCGCGGCCCCGCCGCCCCCTCCCCTCGCCGAGTGCTGCTTCTCCCACCCACCGCCGCTCCGGGGTGCTGCACCGGGGTCCTGGGGTTTCCCCAAAGCCGTGCAGCCCCCAGCATCGCCCGCGAGCCCCCGAGGCTGGCAAAGCCACGTACATGCTCACATATATAGACACTCACACTCGTATATATGTGCATGTTTTTGAGGAAACAGGATTACTTTGCCGTTTGCGGGCTAATTCCCAGGCGTCGCTGCCGCTGGCACGGCGGGAAGGGGCGCGGGGACGCCGCGGGATGTGTGCGCGGGGCGGACACGAGTGGGGCCGGCGGGCAGCGCAGCCCGACGGGGCGAGCGGCAGCGTCCGGCCCCTTCGGGACAGCCGGGGCCGCGATCGGGCTTCTCGGTAAAACCCGCTCCTGTGGGGCTATCTCCGCGCAGGGCTGCAAACCGCGTGGTTAACCTGTGCCAGCTTTTGTGTATTACAGCTATGGGCTGAATTAAATACGAGTTTTCTAAAGTATGCTGTGGGCATCTCTCTGTCTGGGTGGGACCTTGACTACGGCTCTGAAGAAGACCTATGGCGCTGGGAGAGTCATAGATGCATGGTAGGCAAACAGTGCCAGCAGCCGCAGGAGACCCACATGTTAAGCAGGCCCCGGTGCTTTGCCTTTTAAAAGTATGCTGGGGAATGTAAGGAGGCCTGTCTGACTCTGTACAGTCTTTTCGAGGATGGGTTGCTGAGAGGCAGGTGGATTCACACTGCTGGCAGGTTAGGGACACTGTGCCGCTATGCTAAAATGAAGTACAGAATTAACTTGTATGTGATAGAGACAAAATTGTTAGATTTTATATTATGTTAGAAAAAGTTGAGTTTAGTAAACCTTTATTCTAATTGAGCTCTTGTTTTGTAAGTGTTAATGTCTGTTTTTTAACTTTTCAGACACCATATGTGATCAGGCATATTTTTTGCCATGTACCCAGTACATTATATTCTTGGTATATGTATTTAACACACGTTGTTAGTATTTGAGACTTACCCTTCTTTTCAAAGGAGAGTTTGAAATCTAGACTAAAGTGTTAGATATGGTGTAAGTCAGATAGAGTGTTTGCTAGGTCAGACTAATCCTCACTGGATTTTGCTAACAAATTCCAACATCCTTCGGGCTGAAGGAGGTTGGGATGGGTCACTCTCTTCAAGACTCTAAAGGCCGAGAGACTTTTATAGAGGGGTGTGCCCATGTGAATAGAAGTGGCCTGTTCTTGTACTTGCCTCACAGAGTGTCAGGAACAAATCCATACAAATGAGGGTGATTATGGAGAGGAAGGGGGCAAAAAGTCAAACTGCAATAGCCTCAAGAGTGGATTTAAAAACCCCACAGAATTGGTGGGGGGGTGGAAAATAGTTTTTCCAATAGCGAATACTGGTTCAGAACCTACAAATAAGACTCAACATAAACGGAAACATGAGGTAGAGAAATGAATAGGATGATACATATGTTGCAAAACATATATCATCTTTGAAAGAATGGTAGTTATTGAAAAGCAATATAACATATGAGCGTGCATTGTTTTACAATAGTCTCAGCAGGCAATCAAAACCAGTAACTATTACATGGGTTGGTACTGGGAATTCTACTGATTTGTATTCATCAACTGAGATCTAGTATATGTTCTCTAATAATAACACCAGGTTCTAGTTGTATTTGTTAAGGATTATCATATATATTGACAGAACAGTCCTGCAGGTCAATCTCAGTTGTAAACTGGCTTTGCTGATCTTGGGCAATTTAATGTGTAAAACACTTTGCCATGGAGCTTGCAGATAATGTCACTAGTGCTGAGTTCTCCACAGAACTTGGGTGGTTGGTGATTGAAGTTAACAGCCTTGGAAGGCCAAAATGATTTTTGCCTGTCACATGCCTCTAGAAGGCTCAAAATGAGAGGGAAGGTAGGTTGGCAGGTACCATGAAAGGAGGCTTTCTTCATCTCCTGGGAGCAGGAGGCTTGGCAGTGCCCTCTGGGACAGAGAGATAATGATTCCATTCATAGTTATTTTTATTTCAATGATTTGTAGTAAAACGATAAGTCATGCCCTTGAGACTGGGGCTGTAAAATGTCTGGGAGTGGTATTTGTTTTCCATTCATGGCTGATACAGGAGACTATTGGTGGAGGAAAGGGTGAGCAGGCTGCCTTTTCAATCTTCTCACCACCCTGAGCTCAGCAGGAGCTAGTCCCTTGTCCAAGGCCACGTGTTTCCTGTTGCAAACGTGTGCAGTGCTCAGGGGAAGCCCTGCTCCTCCCACAGGTGTTGGGAGCACAGCCTCATACAGACTTCAGTGGGATAATAATAATGCAATCAGTGAAGTAGCTTCTGTATTATTTATTTTGCTATTAAATTCTCATTACTATGCCCTCTCCCTGTCAGTTTTCAATATGCTGTAGGCAAAGAACTTACTGTCAGCTTCCAAGATTAAATAATCATTAAGATGAATGAAATAGTTTAGAGCTCTCAATTGTTATTCACAAGGTGGACTTGTTTAACCCTTGTCACATTGCTAAATTGGTTCATGTGTACTTTTCCAAATTTCCCTTTGTAAGGAGAAGAGTTAAAACCAGCTTTTAAATAAATATAGTTTTGAAGGCAAGTGCTTTGAGTTAAGGCAAAAGATTAGTTTAGAGAGAAGGCATACATTGAGCCTGACTAGCAAGTTGTCACACAATAGGAGCTTCGCAATATGAAAACTCCCTGACAAGCCACTTTTGACAGCTTAATGCAGCTGATTTTGGTCACTAACACTGACTTAATTTGGAAGAGACCTGATTTACCCAAACGTATAGCTACTTTTTAGCATGAGCATGTGCGTTTCCTTTACAGGTAGTTTTCCAAGGGTATGAGTTAGGAGCATTTTGTGTGTTTCCTGCGAATGGTAATAATTGAGTCACCACACATTATCACCTAGATTATTCTTTATATGGTTACCTTTACTGTACAGCCACTTGTAAATGAATAATTGTGTTTTTACTCCACAGATCTTTGGTCTCTGGATGAAAGAACAGCGAGAGAAGGCTTCAGGACAAAATCAGCTCAAAACATTTGAGAAAGAGGATGGTCAATATAGGGACATACCCAGGTTTCATTTGTAGACTTGTACAGTCTTTAGCTTCATTGATTTACTTTCTTGACCTATACTTTTTATATACTGTTGCATAATTTTATATAACACACAGAGAAAGAGTTGCTTCTAAACAGGCCTAAATCATCTGATGAGTCCTTATGTTCCTTGTGTGGTGTTAAACTGGTACTTCGTCTGGGGCAAGGGGCAGAGGAGGAAGGACAAACACACTGCAGAGTTCACCTAAGCTTATCTTGCAAGCTTGACACTGTACACATTCTTCCTTTCAAAAGCATCTTGTTCTGTACAAGTTTTAGGAAAAAAAATAGAAAACAGAACTTAATTTGTACGAAGAGGTTTAAGTTTCATCTTAATGGAGCAGTCTTGCTTTTGTGCAGCTAACAGGAAAGTTCCTGTCCTTAGTAAGTGGAAAGCATTTTCTTTGCATAGAAGGGGGGGGAATTGAAAAGACAATGAGGTGGAGAGGACCTGAGGTTACAAATTACAAAACGCAAGAACAATTCTAGACATTGAGAGGTATGTTAATCTCTTCATTAGCAGAAGGATAGCTTGCAGATTGAGAGGCCTTTTAGCAGTCTTTAAACGTGGGACAGGTTTTGCATTTTCACTGAGGCAAAAGCAAATGGTATAGTGGATTTACAGGATAAAGCTGAGAACAAAATGCTCAGGTTGCTGATCTTTGTGTATTCAGGCACTGTGTGCTGCCAGAAGTGTATGTGGTGGTTATATAAAAAGTTCAGAAAATAAAACATATAAAGTAAGAGCCTGAGATGTGTCTAGATGCAACATTTATATATGCTATGTGAGGAGTCCTCTCTGTTAAAAATAATCAGACTACAGCAAAGTCAGTGCTGCTGCAAGGCTGTGGTGTGGCTTAGGAAGTTTAGCAAGTTCCTTGAGACACACGTGAATTATTCTGTGTATGTAGAGTATTTAATGGATTCAGTGCTCTGTGCTTTGTTTTTATCGTTGGAATCTAATCGTGGAGCAGCAAAGGCATTTCAGCCTGTACAACACCACCCTCCACTAAGGTCTGCATACCATTAAACCAGCAGGAGATGCACTGACATCCAGGACTCCTCTGGATGTTCCCTTAACTACTGTTGCAAAAAAGGTCTTATCCATTTGTAGTAGACTGTGCTCTCCTACTCAGAGCCAGCCTGGGTTCTGGTGAAGTTCATGCTAGCAGCTTCCCTCCTTGCTTAATGTAAGCATCCCTCTCCAGGTGTGAAAATGCCCAGGAGGGAAGGAGTCAGTAAAATAACATTTCCACTTTTCAAATAGTTCTGAGCAAGTAGCTAAGAGGATATCATTACCAAGTGCTTCCTTAGTACTTTAAGGCAAACATGAGGCAAGAAGCAGACAGAAAAAAAAACCTTCTGATAGAAGAAACAGTTTAATTTGCACTAGCATAGGTCACTGCCTGCATCCATTTAGATGAGGTGGAACCATATAGTGTCATTATGCAATTACACTGGTTGCAAAAATCCCCAGCAGGGAGAGACCATAAATATTCTTAGACCTTAAGAACATGGAAGAAGAAATTACAGGCCATAAATTCCGCGCGAGAAAACGAAACTGCAGCAGGCTTCAAGACTTTTGTCTTCACAGCAGCAGAGAGCTATAGGTCTTGTCTGTGTGGGAGTGATAGCAGGGCTCTTCCCAACACCGGCAGGGAATGCCTATGGGATAATTGGATGCCGAGAGATAGGCAGCCTCATTCACCACAACAGCAGCAGTTGGGTGTAACTCTAATGAGAGCCATATACGGGATGAATGTGCACTTTTCATCACTTTAATTGCTGTAACCTATCCAATCATGTCACCTATTATGATGTAATTATGAGATCAAGTTGAAGACTAATCATTTGTCCCACTGCCACATATTTTTCAGTTTCTCACAGCTGCTTCATAGTCTTAGGTCATAATTTTTCATACTTTCAAGGAAAAAGAAATAAAGTTGCTAATCATTTGAATTTTGAAGACAATCAACCAAACATGCTGTGCTGCTGTCAAGAAATATGGGGCAGAATGTTCCTTTTTATTTAAACATATTGTTTTAAGGTTGCCTTGAAAAATATTATGATCTAGAGATTCATGACATTCTTTGTCAAAACAGAGCCTACTATTTTATAGCTTACTAGTTGGCAGCATCCTTGATCATTGTCAGTGACAAAGCTTGCATTGTTTTTTATAGGTGCTTTAAAGAGTTTTGTGTTTCTACAAGGTGTTATTCCTCACACTTCTAAAAAAATGTCAAATTTTGACCATTAATATGTAGGTAGTATGTAATTTTTAATTGTAGCATGTTTGGGATTTTCAAGAGGGAGTTCACAGATAAATTTGCACACTCTGCATTTTTTTTTCATGGGAAACAAGTAGTTTTAATTATTTACTCATGTTTATGAGGTTGCATCCATGTAGGAGCTAAGAAATTACTTGTGTACAATATGAAGCAATCCTGTGGTCACTTCCAGGAATTACCAATTATGTTTGAATCACATGTCTTTTAAATAAAGTTAACAATTGATCTAGTTACATTCTTCCCCAAAAGGTGTGGAGTAATGGAAGATGAATGCAAGTAAGCAGGGTTTGACCATTTCTCATATAGAGAGTGTGGCACTTATGTACACTGGAGGGGGCAGTTTATGAGCTGTTTTATTGATCATGATATCCCTGACTGTATAAGTAAGATTTAAGAGAGCTGAAAGCAACTACAAATATGAGCTGAGTGACTGCTTGATTTAAAAGTAATCATCCAGTTTACTCCAGATCTATCTCATCTTCCTAATTTGAAGCATTCCTGCCATGTTGCAGTTTTCTTGCAGGGTGTGATATGAACTCAGGCTGAAAGTCTCAGGAGTTGGAAAGTAAGACCAGAGATGGCCTTTTTCAGTTCATTTGTTTCAAGAGAGAGGGATGGGAATCATGCTTATTAATTTGGCAATTACGATGTGTGGGACTGTGCTCCCTCCCTCCTCCCTGTGCTCTGTTCAGGCCCTCTGGAAGTCTGCACAGAAATAAGCCAGTTATGCATAGTGGAAGCATAGCTCATAAATCTGCAATAATCATTATGTATGGAGAAAAAGCTTCTTGTGCAACTTTTCTGCATAGCATTGGGCCATTACACCAATGAATCACAAGGTCAAATTCTTGTAATTCATAACTGTCACAGCTGTGGATTACAACTATATATATAGTTTAAGGATTCACTGTGAATTGCTTTTGAAGCCAGGCTATTTATTAGATGTAAAAGCCTGATCAAATGTAATCTGTCTTTGTAAAAACCTTTTTGCCAATTTGCAAATATTTTTTTTAGAAGTTCACTTGAGTGAATATTTTCTCATATTTTAATTACTTTGATTACATCAATTTTAATGTATAATTGTTCCTATTTGTGAAATACAAAAAATTAGAGCTTTCCTTATGTTTCTTGTCAAAGATAACTGCACAACAGAAAGTAAATATAGCATGTTGGTGAACACTCTAATCAGTTTTGAACATTCCTTCTTCATAAGATGATAAATGATCAATAATTGAGATTTGTTATCTAAATCAGAAGTTAGGTTTGTGTGGACAGTATCATTTCTCAGATATTCCTTCCCAAAGCAAGAACTTCTGCATTCTTCTGTCTATTTCTTTTTATTAAAGATACTGTATTTTTAGTCATGTCAGACATGCATACTGGTAGTTGTTCTTGGCCCCGGGGCTCATAAATGATCCTAAAGGCCTTTTCCAAAATGTGATATATGTAGTTGAGCCTGAGTTAGGCCTCCAAGACTTAAACTCAGCTTGCACTTTAATTTTTTACTCTATATCCAGTATGTCATTTGTCCACCAAAATCAGATGTTCTTTGCCCTCCTTCCCTTGAGCATGATGATGGTTTTGGTGCGGAGTGGTGAGGTTGGGCTGATTATCTGTGTGGATTCAGCCCAGGCAATCACCTCCTTCGGGCTGCTTGCCTGCACAGATGAGAGATGTTACAGCCAGGGCCAGTCATTCACTGTGTGAGCAGCTCTGCTGCCTAACCTTAGTTTCTAGCTCCTGCTGCCTGGGCATATTGAGTTCCCACGCTAAGTGTTAGCAATTTCACACACATTTGTCTTCACTAGCTTAAAAAGTTTGAATGAACACTTCATGGCTCCATTCTCCAGTGGATGAACACCACTGAGCAACTGGCAACAAGAAAACCTTCATCTGGCATGACCAGCCCTGTCAGAGAACACCACTTTGTGGCCGAGGTCTCTGTAACAATCCCCACCATCCAGCCACAGTTCCTCATGTGCCCAGAGAAATGGGTAGCTTCACAGATGGGATGCCTTGGGATGGTTTAGCTCAGTTCTGCACAAAAAGAGGCAGGATGCACACCCAGAATGCCAAATGGTGAGCACGGTGTTGGTGCAGTCAGCCACAGCTAAGACTCTATTATCAGCTGCTCTAACCGGGGCTAAAACTAACCCTGGTAATAATTACCTGCTCTAGCTCTGCAGTTACCTCTTCTCTCAAAAGAAGATCTGAGGCCCTACAGGTTCTGACTTTCTCATGCAACACCCTGCTCACGTGGGAATTACAAGGACTCAGCACCTCTTCAGGGGTTGCCATCATCCTTTAGACTCAGACTCTGCTCTCTACATTTGACTACTGTACCATCTAGGCATTTACAGGTATTTGACTTACTGTTTCAATAAAAATGAGCATGCTGTATTAAACATCAGGATTCATGTTAGCATGTGGAACTGTTTTTTAACTGACTTTTCAGCTTTTACTTGGAAAAGAGAGTGATCAAATGGATTTTAATTCGTTCTCATGGCATTATCTGATTCCTCTCCCACACTCACACCAGTATGCTCTTACTACTAGGGATCTGGAGAAGCAAATCCTATCCTCTAAATGAGCAGGAACAGGAAGCCTGGCTGCTGTTCAGCTTTCTCTCAGTTACAAACCACTTTGGAGCACATGAGGGTAAATGTCACATTGGCTTCTGCTGGTTGCAGCCTGGATTTGCTGGACCATGAACTTTCACTTACTTCCTTGCATCTTAAAGTCAGTTTTTTTCCTTGATGTTTCTTGTTCTATGTTACTGTCCTGGATTTTTTTTGTTGTTGTTGCTTTGATCTGTGGAATTACATTAATGCAATAAAATAGCAAACACTGAACAAAGGAAAAAGAGCAACATGGCAGAGATACCACAGTCAGAAAACAATGATAACATTTGCAGACAGCTGTTCTACCAAGTGAAGGCTAAATTGTTGCTACATAAAGGAAATATTTATAGCTGTTTTGTTTGACTAGTCTTATAAAATACACATAAAGACAGTTTCTCATATGTATTATATTTATCTGAAAAACTTTCTGAAAAAGCAATAAACTATTTTGACTGGCATATAGGCATTGAAGTACATCTACCTGGACAGTATTTTGATGCTTTAAGGATTTTTAGCTTCTATTTTTCATGTATCTGTAGTTTTGGTGTGTAGCTCTAGGCTCCATAGAAAGTGCTACAAACCTCTGCTCCCAGCATTTTAGACAAAATTCCTCTCAGTTGAAAAATCCAAGGACACTTCGCTGCCTCAGAGCCCCAAAATATGTGAACAGCAGTGAATTGGGGGAAGCAAGCTTGGGGTGGTTGACATCATCACCTGAAGGTCCAATTGGAGAATTGAGGCCTGATATGTTAATAGACAAAACTTATAAAATGTGAAGAACTCGTGACTCATTGTCCATTTTGGGTGTAGCCTCATGAGTAGGCTCTGTCTGCCCTAAATATACCTAAAGGCCTTTAATAAATTAATCTGCTTTTATTCGCCTAACTTCGTCTAGCCTTCTGTTTCAGGAAGCCCTGTTTTAAGCATCAATTTGTGTACCTTGAAACTCCACTAAAGGAAACATTACTGCTTAGTAGTCCTGCTTGGGCAGAGTCTCTTTCTTGAGCCTAATCTAAAGTACCTTGAAGTTACTGTGGGATTCTGTACTGACAGCAGTCCCAAGTGCTCCTTTGGGTCAATGCTTTCTAGTCTCTGATGTTGTAATGTTTCAAGATATTGCTATATCCACAGCTCTTCACTCTGTCCAACTTCTGCAGCTTGTAGAGCAATGGAAGAAAGCATGTGTCTACACCTCAGCTGTTCAGCTTTCACTTAAATTGCAGTTAGGATGGGTATCCACCAATTCAGTGGACTGAGAACACAGATACCCAGGGAGGGTGAAGAATATGGTCTTTACTGCAGTTGCTTCTGTGGATTACTGCAAAAGGGCACATTGACCTTTTTCACAGATTAGTCTTTCTCTGGTTTCTAATTTAGTAAAAATCCCAAACATGGCTGGAAAATAAATCTAAAAAACATTAAAAAAAAAAAAAACCTCCAACCAAGCCAGAAGAATCTTTTCATAAATAATTATTTTACTTATTGTTTTAAATTAATTAATTTTAATTAATTCTCTTATATCTATTTTTATACAGGTTTTCTCTTTTAAGTGAATCCCTTTCTTCTTTGAGCTCCACTGAATCCTTTCAGCCTTAGAAAAGGCATATGTATGCATGTGTTTGTGATTGTAAGTAATACAAAAAAAATAATGTATTTTTCATAAACCAATTTATATCTTTAATCTTGGGAGCATATGAACCTGTATGACATCCCTTGTTTAATGTTTCTCCTGTCTTAGCCTGCTTTACATTGAGGTAGTGTGTGTCATTACAGCTTAAGCATGTCATTGTTCTGCAAATCTTTTAGGAGTCCAGATGCACTCACAATTAAGGGCCACCTCTTACTATTTGTGTTATCATAATACAGAGAGAGGTCACTGCTCTGTTGTGCAAGATCACATTCAAACATGTCATGAGCAGCAGACCCCGCTCCCCAGGCTTCTCTCTATTAAGGGACAATGATGTATCAGACCTAAATTTAGTTAACAATAGCAGCTGTTAGAGTGGAGGCTCAAACCAGCTGGGTCAAAGGGTTCCTTCCTTTGCCTTACTTCCCCTCTTCCTGGAGCTCACCTGATGTTGTGTTGAGCTAGTTCAATTTGCTGAGCTAGCAGAACATTTTCTTGACAACAAGGTGAATGGCTTTCTGCTGTGCTGAAATTAGCTCAGAAGAGGATCAAAACTGCACCAGAGCTGGTGCAAGGGGGGTGGCCACAGTGCTAGGGCAGGGCAGGAAAACTGAGGGCTGGGAACACGACAAGGAATGTCACGGCTGATGTCCTTCACAGGTGATAAATCCTCTCGGAGTTCACTGCACCTCACTGGCAGTGGGCAGGTGTAGCTCTGTGTGCCTGTCCTCTCTTTGCTCTGGCATCTGCCTGACTTCTCAGTGAAGAAAACTTCCTCACAAAGGAAATTTTCCTCAGCTGGAAGGAAATTTCCTCAGCAAAAAAATAAAAAGCTCGTTTAACACCCAAACCACCACCTTGCTGTGATTCTGACAGCATGTCTGTGCCAGCTCGAGGGTCAGCACATATGGCTGTGGGCAGATAATACTCAGGCTGTTTAAAAGCATTGCAGTTAATTTAAAATCAATACGTCTAAATTCAAGTGGCTGCTGCTGCAGCCAGTGGAGTTGGTAGACTCAGTTCAGTGGCCTTTTGAAATGCTTGGATGATCCCTCTGGCTCTCAGCTACTGGTCCAGAAGGGCAGGGGCTCCCTTGTCCCGGGGTGACACCTGCCAGCCGGGCCCTGAGGGGCTGGGATCGGCTCTCTGCCCAGCCCCACAAGGCTCCCATCCACCCAGGGACCAGGGCTCGTGGAGCCATCAGCCCCTGCCTGCCCCAGTGATGCCACAGAGGGCCAGTCTCCAGCCCTGGGCCCTGTCCAGCCATGGGCACACTCCCCAGCCTGGCCTTGGTTTGTCTCTGTCCCCAGGAAGGTCCCCTGATGGTGGCCTGGCTGCCCTGCTCCTGGCTGGCAGTGGGAAGGGCCCTGCCCTGGGTGCCCTGCCATGGTGCCTAAACACCTCCAGCCCTGGGTGAGCACCTGGGGCATTCTGAACAGAGAGGGTGTCACCAGTGACCTGTGTTTAGGGAATGGAGCTGAGCCCCAGGTACCCCAGAACACAAGAGCGGGCACATGGCTGAGGAGCTCAGCAGGGACTGCCCCTCAGCAGGTTGATCTGACTTTGGGGGCTGTGGAGCTGTGCTCAGGCCTTCCTCTGCACACAGAGGGTCAAGGAACACCCTTGTCTTAAATCATGGCAGCTGTTGGTATTCCGGAGGGGTTTGAAACCCTCAGAAAATAAAATCGGAAGTTAGCTGGACTGCCCGTTGGTGGTGGTGCACGTTAGTGAGTGGAGACAAAATACTGTCTTGCCCACAGCATTTACCTTTCCACCTGTTATTGCAGGTGGAAACAATGTGCTGGGTTACCATCCCCAGGATTGTTCATGGTGGTAGATCCCGGCTAATTATGGTCTTCCTGGGGAATGTTTTCGTCTCCCTCAGAAAATAAGGGATCAGGTGTATCTCCAGCTGTTTGCAACATGCCTCTGTTTTAGAGAACGTCTTTAATTTTTTACCACTACTCTGAGGAGATTTGCTCTTGCTTGTGTACCCAGGGGTGCTGCTCAGTCGAGGAGAGGAGGATGGGAATTTCTGGGGGAGAAGGACTGAAACTCTAGACACCTAGCGAAAGGTCAGTGAGCAGTACATCCAAACAGCAGTCCAGCAACACACTCTCCCAGGCTGGTGATTGAAATGGCCAGATCCAGTCCCTGTGGATTCCTGTCTCCACAGTGGGCACTGTTCCTTCTTAATCTGTAAGAAACTTTATGCAGATTGGTTCTCTTCTGGATTGCTGGATAAGCAATTTCTTTTTATGGAGCTACTGGGAGATGAAATGTTCAGGTATTTGGGAATGTCATGGAAACCAGGAGGTGTTAGAGATTTCTATGGGAGATGTTTATGCAAACTTAACATCTGACTGTTCTGAAGATTCCTACAAAGATTGTGTAATCTGCACTACTGCTTCTGCACCGTTTTTCTCCTAATCTTGATTTTATATCTTCTTATACACTGATCTACATGCACAGAGAAATAAGTCACTCCTTCTGTAATATGCAATCGTCTTTCCTTCTGTTTCTCTCTAAAACCCTTTGCACATCTTTCCCATGCAATCCTCTTCAGACACCCTGCATCAGGCCATTTTACACTTACACTGTTGCACTGCTTGCTACTCGTGTATGTTGAAATTTAGTTTTCTTCAAATTTCATTTGATTAGTAATAATCAGGAGATATCTAATAGATAACACAGTTGAACAAATCACTAGAAAGCTTTGCAAATGCTTTGCCAACTTATCCTCTTTAAAGTAATACAAAAAGCAGTGCAAGCTTTATCTACTTAACAGGAAGGTTTTTATTGTCACTTTGTGCTCACTGTCTCTCCTGATGTTGTGTATGATCACTACACAAACAGTTTAAGAAGCCCTAATATATTATTTTTCTTTTAGATTTGAATATTTTAGCAATATATTTATAGATCCATGTTGCCCTTTAGCAGTCCTTACATTTTCTATCCCGGCCTAGCTTTTATGTCTCTTCCTTTTGTTAATCTCCACAGCTCAAATTTGCCTAGTCTGAAATCCATCATTGTACATCGTTTAATGAGACATTTCTCCAGTCATCATTACTGCAGATCAATAGAAGCAAATCCCTGTCTCCTGACTGGTTTAGCTAAGTATCTCATGCATGACTGTCTTTCCAATTTGATCCAGTTTAACAGTCTGTTTCTCCCCCCTCCCCAACCCCACTTCTCTAATCTGCAGAGATAGATATAAATCTTGAGCCAGACTCCAGGGGGTTTCTCTTCTATGGCCTTCCCTCTGTTTGTGCACAGCACTCCCTGACCGACTGGCTGCTATTGCCAGACAAACAGCTGTCTTAGCAGTTGCACTAACAAATAAAAGGGGAAGGAGGGAGGCCAGGGCAGTGGAGGGAAGCTTTTTGCCCTTAGGGTCCTTGTTCACTTACTTTACTAAGAAATTCAAAATCTAAAGGGTGCCCATTGCTGCAGGGAAAATGAGAATAATCTATGATCTTTGGAAAAGAGTGAAAATCCATCATCACTGATGCTTCACATCAGCATATCTTTTCAAGATGACCTCCCCAAGACAATGGAGGTAAAAACTGATGAGTAAAAGCTGAGATTTTCCTTTTCATTGCTCTGCCCTGCAGGCTGGCTGAGGGATTGACAGTCTCTCCTTTCTCACCTCTCCCAACTTTCCTTCCCACCAAGACAGGACTCATAAACAGTGGTTTATCTTCAGGGAATTTTTAGTACTATGTAGCTGGGCATGAAGAACCCAGATTAGACACAAACATCTGTGGGCTTTGGGTGTCCCCCTGCCTGCCTCCTCAGCTATCCCATGTTCAGTTTTTGTTGTCCTGCCAATTGCTGCTCTGTGCTGCCGTTTTGCGAAACTGCACAGATGTGTTTAAGTGACAGCACATAGACAATTGTTTCATTTGATGAGATTCTAGGTGCCTGACTCGAACGTGGGAGGAGATTAAAATTAGATTGCTGGAGTGGGTATTACCTTGAGTTGCTTGGCCTACCTTTGTGATGGAGGTTGCTGCCACGAGGGCAGGCATGATGGCTTGGCTCCAGGACTAGGTCAGCTGGGAGCTGACCATTTGAGAGCTTGTGTCCTGCGCTATAAAAATAAGCTGAAGTTGCCATCAGTTTATGTTAATGTGTTGGGCTGTAACCTTCTGGCAGGCAGAAGATGTTTCCCAGCTGATCTTTCTGGCTGTATGTGCAGCAGCCTGTGTCTGTGCACTGGGGTGTATGGTAGAGGAGGCTGCAAACCCATCTTGAGCCAATAATTTTAGTCTCTTGCAGCAAAGCAAGTGCAGCAAAGTGCAGCAAAGCTCTGTGTCTTCGATCCTTAGCCTGCTTATGTTATACCATTCATGTATACATACGCACAGTCATGTATATGTTCACATAGAGGAAAGATTTGTCTTTATGGATCATGATAATTTCAGGTATAAAGAAGATGGTAGTTACTTGTTTTACTGTCAGTAATAATGTACATGTTTCTCCTCAAAGTACGATAGCCCTTATTCATTGCTATCAGGGCTGATCATTTGCCTGTATATAGTTCTATTTCTCTTAAAAGAGACTCAGAAGAGCTTGAAAGATGCATTCATAGCTTGTGAAGAGCTCTGATATGTACTGCTGTTCAGGGAGGGAATTGTGATCAAGTTTTCTCCATTTTTCTCTTCATTCACAGTCTTCTCCTGTGCAGATGTGCTGGTCTGCAAGCACATCTTCCTTGTGCTGGTCTTTGGGATAAAGGAAATGATGTTTTGTAAGCAAATCTATAATATGAAGGACAAGGTTTATTAATGATATCTCACAAAATTTGGATCCCTAGTTCTGTGCCAGGATGCAGTGTTATGGAAGGGATGTACTTAAAAACTACATTTAACACTCTGCCATTTACAGATATTGCAAACAACCCTCTTAAGGTTCAGCTTTTAAAGTCCATAAGTACTCTATTGTAGAATTCCTGAAATTCAGGTTAAAAATCCAAAGACTCAAGTGACTGTTAGTATTTGTTCTCCTAATGTGTTCAAAGGAAGTTAAACAAGAAAGGAGGTATTTCGGTGCTTTTTTTTTCCTTTGAAAGCCGTGGTTTATGGGATGTTACAGTGACACCTGGTGGAAAACAGCGCTGGAAGTTCAAGAAAAATTTCTGGACCGTTTGAGTAATTCGTTTGAATAGTGTCTTTAACGTTACTGTTTTATTAACTAGCTGTAGTGGTTAGAGCCCATTTGTGCGAGGCATGTGTGCACTACCCTTACAATGAGTGTGCAAATGCTCACTGAAAAGAATTATGCTCATCAGTAACAGCCAAGCTTCCCAGTTACAAAGGGTTAGTTATGCATATTTGATTGTGACCAAATTTCCTTGTCCGAAAACCCAAATACTGTTATGCTATTTTTATTGTTATGGTGCTGTGGACTTTTTCTTCAGACTTTAAGATGCACTTTGGAGTCACCCTTTGGAAGCGTTCAAGAAACCACAGGACACAGCATTTAGTGATATGGTTTAGTTGGCTCAATGGTGTGTGGTCAAAGGTTGGACAAAGTGATCTGGGAAGTCTTTTCCAACTGTAAGGATTCTATGAGTCTGTGTTTCTCATCTCCCAATGCTTCTCCCTACTCATACTCAAAATTAAGACCCTAGACATCCTCACAATCAATTACTTCCTAAAAAAAAAAAAAAAAAAAATCCCAAAACAAACGGAAAAAAGTTGAATATTTAAATGCCATTAAAAGATTTTTTTTAAAAAGTTCAAACTTAGACAGATTTTTTTACCTTTACTATATCTGAGATGGTAATTTAAATCCATGGCAGCCAGCATTCTCAATTCTCAGTGACCACATAGATCAATTGTTGAATCCTGTGGATTTTGATCCTCCGCAGCACTAGTCCAAATAATATCCAGGAACAGTTTGGGATATAGTAAGAGCTAAGAGGCATTGCTCATACGTATTTCAGTCGGGCCTATCCTCTCTTAGATTATGAGAGATTTTTAACTTGTGGTTGTGGGTTATCCCATAAGACTTGCTAGGCTATGGATCTGGGTACACTGAATTTGCTAGTATGGACCTAATAGTCCTAGAGACCAAATCCTGAGGGTCCTAAATGTCCTAGCAATCCAAAGTCAAAGTTCTTTGCCTCAGGAAGAAATTGCAGCCTCCATCTGCCTGTCACCATTCCTCTTTCGTGTTGCTGGTCATGTGAACTCTGCTGAAACTTCTTCAGCCAAGATGAGCTGGATTAGCAGACAGCTACTATTTAAGCAGTCAGACTAAACTGGCTTATTTTGGCTGGATCGAAGGAGCTCCCTTCTTGAGCAGCTTTGCTCATGGGCTGGAGTGGGGGCAGCATCCTTCTGGAATGGAGAAGTGACAAGCAAATGGGGCACTAATTCCCGCACACCTGTGCAGCTGAAAGCCCTTAGCTGAAAACAAATCTCACCCTCAATGAGCCTTACTCTCAACTGGGTGTTCCCTTGAATAGTGGTGAGGAGACTGAGAAAATGCACAAGGAGCCCCCCAAATGCTTCACAGGGCAACTGGAAGAAAAGGAAGGAACCTGTTCCTAAAAGCCTTTCCTTCTCAGACCACCTTTGAGCCACATGCTTCCCAATATTCATTGTCTGCTCCACCCTGACTTTCCCTTTCCTCCTGCCTTAGTGCATTTACTGCTTTCACTGCATGGACAGAACAGCACAGGGGATTGCACTAGAGCCTCAGCCAGAAAAGAACAGCATCACGTTAATGCTAACCAATTCGCTTCTGCTGTTGCTGGGTTGGTGTTAACGAGGTTCTCAGCCTGTTTTATTGCCTGACTGCAGAAATGGGGCAGTGAGTGACAAGCGAATGGGGCTTGGAAAGGTATGGTGGAAAAAAGTGTACCCTTTTTAAGCAGCAATAAAAGGATGTGCCAGCCTCAACTGATCATCAAAATGCTATATTATTTACAAAACAGGACATTTGATTTGTAACGAGTAATACACATGCACACAATGACATAACATTTGCGTGTGTGTGTATGTGTGTGTGTATATATACACATATATACTGCAGAATTACTCTGTGGATAGCTCTCTCTGCTGGTGCAGCACACATGTGCCACAGATCAGGACCTGGATGTGTCTAAAGCTTGAATGTTCACAGACCTATTTAAGGCGAGTCTCCAACTTTAAGACTCTTCACCGGTCTTTACATCAGATACACAATGTATCTATCTATCAGCTTCATTTTTCTTGCATGATATGGATATAAACTTACTAATACAATTGTGCCCCCTGGTCTAGAGAGCCCCTAGCAGATTGGCTGTGGTTAGTTTGTGTCTAGATTACATTGGAAGGCAGATTGGCTGTGGTTACATTGGGAGGCAGACAGGGGTCTGTTCTGAGTGGTATTTTGGTGTGGAAATAGAACATTTGGAAACAGTCAAATAAAGAAAAAATTAACATTTTTGCCGTTTCTGACATGACCAGTGATGTTCTAAAAAATTATTGATTGTCACCAATACATTTTCTTCATTGCATCCACTTAAAAATAATTAGAAATAGCTTAATCTAGTAAAAATTAACATTAGGCTATTTTTTTCCCACCATTTCCCTGTCCCTACATTGCTCGGAGCACCTGATTAAAAGCGTTGCACTTAGTTTCCCTTTTACGTTAATGACATTTGTGTAAGTAGATACGCTGACTTTCATTGGCCAACTCTTTTGTTTCAGTGGCTTAATGAGAAACTATGAAATAGAGGTTGCGTAAGTTCAAGACAAGTGCTCCAGGAAGCAGAGAAGCTGTTGGAGCAGCGGAGTGTAAACAAGGATTTAAAAAATATTTTAATAATCTGACATGCAGAAATTTCACAGTTGCATCTCCGTCACCTAGCCTGAAAGGAGTTTGTATGGCCAGGTCAAGGGAAGAATCAGATTGACAGATGAAATTGTTTAAGTTATGAAGAACGCTTGCCTGTGGGTTTTCCCGCTAAAAAGGCTTGTTGCTTTTTGCTGGATATGGATTTCTGCAGTGTACTGTTCTTTCTCAAGGAATTGTCAAAACTTATGTACAAGTAATCTGGTAAGTTTTCAAAAACTGTACCTAACCTTTTGGAATACAGATGGTTATTAGCACTGTAAAAACTTTATATTATATATCAGCTTTTTCAAAATTATTCTGAAGAATGTGTCTTAACCAGAGCACAATTTGAGAACTAATGTTTAACATTTGAATTTGTGGAATCTGGTAAGGAGCAAATCCCACTACTCCAACTATATGAAATTACTATAAATGCTAAAGAGCCTGGAGGGTGGGGAAGATAAACATTTGTTCTTTCAGTTTATTCACAGTACTTATTCGTTTCTGTCTAGTCCAGGGTTTTTCTTATGTAATCAAGGAAAACGGTAAAGTCATAAGAAATTTTCTGGGAATCTGTGACACATACAGCTATCCTGAACTTAATTTTAAAGTTAGCTGGTTAAAATTGTGCATGTTTCTGTAAGTGTTAAAATTAGTGATCAGATCCTTAGTCTTACACTTTCTTAATAGTCCTTTGAATAGTGGGCGAAATGTAATATTTTTCCTTCTACAAATGCAACACAAAGCTAAGCAAAACATCTGAAATCTAGACAGTTATTCTTCCATCTGGAATAGCCTCCTTGCTTCTAGTTGCCTGAAATATTGATGTGGTTTAGAGGATTGTGTACCTTTGCTTTGTAAAAAGGATGTTTTGTGCCTTGGTGCCACCTGTGGAAACCTGCTGCAGAGAACTATCACCTGCTCTAATTTATTTCACACATTTGCCTAAAAGTTCCTTTACAACTATTTGTAACTCTTGCATCAGTGAAAGAGTTAATTGCCTTCCTTGATGGAAACCTATCATGCAATAATAACTTTAATGGGGATCTTTTGATTTAAGCTTAAATTAATTCAGAATAAGAAATGAGTTGCTCTTCCTTTCAGCTTTTGAAAGACAGGGAAATCACATTCATGTTCAGTGAATGTATTGAATGTATTGATTCAGATGAGAGAAATGTAATCTTCGAGTCTGAGAGTTGTAAATCTTATTTTTCTCCTCTGATCTACTTGTTGTGTTCAAATTTTCTTTGTGACAACTTTGGTTCTCACTATTGTCACAATGTGCCCAGTGTGCAGAAAATTTCTTCCTGAGAGTTGTTTTATTAGGGCTGCTCTTACCTGTTTTCAGGTCAAAGATTTAAGAGCTGATACTCAGCTTCTCTTAGGTTGTTGCATACATCCTCAAATAATTCGCACTTCAGTGGCAGTGATAGGTTTTGCACACTTTAAGTGATGCGAAAAACAAGACTGCTTGCTGGAGAGCACTTTTGGCAGGAGAGGAAGGGTAGTCGTGATCACCATATGGCTGCCCAAAACTCCTTCAAAAGGTGGCCAGACAAAAGGCATTTAGCTCGAAGGAAGGTCTTTCTGCTTCCGAGAGGTCAAAGCCACTTGGCTTTGCCATTTAAGCCCAATATATTTGTGAAGCCTTTGTTATTGACTCAGTGAACCAGAATGGGGAGGTAAGAGCCAAATTCCTACCTCAGATAATTTGATTAATACCAACTGATTCTGCCAATGTCTTTGATGGTATCTCTGAAATTAGTCTCAAGTGAGAGGCCACTGATGTATCAAAAATAAATTTCTCCAGATGAGGAAACATCAGCCAAAGAAAATTTGGTTTCAAAGAAGCAAATGCTTTAACATTTTTTAATTGAAAAATTTTGGGGAAATGTTTTGATTTTTAAAGAAAATTATATATTTCTCTTATAGGAAGGAGAACTTGGAATTGCTAACCTTTGCAATGTTAGTGACATCACTGGAGCAGTGAGTAATGGTTTACTTTGTTAATTACTGACATTTTATGTTCCTGCTATTTGAATACAATGAGTACAATGATCATATTTTCAAAGACTTCACATAAATGTGCACAGTTGCCTGTCTAGCACAAGTCACTAAGCTGAGTGGGTAGATTTGGTTCAAATTATTAGAGACATGGCTATATTTTTTATTCAAAGAAAATGTGTAAAGGATGATGATATCTGCTGTGAGTCATGTTCACATTTGTAGTCTACAAAGTTCATAATCTCTCATTTTAGAGACAATAAGTCAAAACTAGTGTTGCCTCCAACGTGCAAATCATTAAGACTGTCTTATTCAATTACCTCTGTACAGTTAAGTAGTTTCTTTTGTTTTCTCAATATGAGAAAACTTATCATTACAATTATTGAACATTTAGATGAGCATGATGAACATTTAGAGTTCTCTAGGACTTCAAATGGTTGTGTCTGTCAGAGGGGCTTAACATCAGCTTTCCATAGGAGCATTCTTGGAGAACCTTAGCTGATTTCCTAGTTCAAATCACAAATGCAATTCAAGCTGGTGGTGATAAATAACAGACAGAATAAAAATGTTCAGGTCCCCTGAAATTGCTGAATAAAGCTTAAAGACTAACTGACAAAAAAAAAAAAAAAAAAAAAAGAAGAAAAAAAAAAAAGCTAAAAGGATGCAAAGATATGCACACAGGATGATAAGCATGGCTGGAACCAGTGGAGAAACAGATAAAGAGGACTGCAATGGGGTTTTTGCAACTTATGTAACAAGAAGCAGCAGCGCCTGCCCAAAGAAAAAGTTCAAGGAAAGGTCACCTTTAATATCAAAGCATTCAGTGAATATGGCCATCAGAGACCGCTCTTGATAAACCTTCAGGACCATAACAGGACTTCCAGTAGGAGTCAGATACATGGAAATTAGTTCTAGGAAAGTGATGTTTATGCATTAGATATGAAACACATTTTAATGAATATGTATGATTATAGTGGATAAATATTTTGTTATAAAGTCTCACAATACACACAGAAATAAGGAGATGTCCTTCTGTGTATCCTGCACAGATAAAGAATGCCTGCTTTCTAATGCTTCAAATTGTCTTAGAAAGTTTATTCCTGCCAATTTCAGTATCAGTGGTTATACATATTCTTTGAAGAGTGGTGGAGAATTCAGTCTTCAATATTTTCCGCAGAGACTAGTGGGAAGCAGCCTCTCAGCACGTGGTATCTAGTGAGGCTGGGCCATTTATGATGCTAGGACCATAAAAATCTGTGCTGTCATGACAATACATAGCAAGGTTGACTCACCTGCTTAGGTAACTGTGTATCTTTGCTCAGGGTTATCAAGCCTTAACTATATTTTTCACAAGGCTTTGCAATACTCAGTATCAGAGTCTTCTGTTTTTAAAGTTGTTCCAGCTTCCCTTTAAAAATAAAAACCTTCAAGAAGTAGCTGGGACAGTATAAAGAAGAAAGGTCCAATATCAAAACCGAATGCCATAATTATTACTTCTCTGAGAACTCATGGTTTTAAAGCCAATGCCTATTGGAGAACAGATGTGGGAGGGCTTGTGTTGAACAGCTTTCCTCTGTGCTTGGCTGTCCTGCTATTTCTGCACATAGAACAAGTGGTAAAATAAACCTGGGAGAGTGGCAGCGCTGGCCACATCATAACTGGCTGAGTAAACTCATTCCCAGAACAAGACTGAATTTATTTTGCTCTGTATTTGGTTTCACATTGAGAAGGGCCCTACACAACATAACTCTCTTACTGTAGGATCTGTGTACCTGTAATACCCATATGTACCTATAATGTACTGCTAGTGCTGGAGCATCCTTTCCCTCTAGAGCTGTGCTTTCAAGGCCATTTTTAAAGTCATCCTCTGTCTTTGCAGTGTACACAGGGATGTCAGTTTTGGAATGCAACAGTGCAAACCGACTGTCCACTGAAATGTGTGAGTATTACCCGAGCTTTGTCTCTACAGCACTTGTCTCCAGTCCATCGAGTACATTATCCAATGGCAGACGTTCGAAATCCAATCAGAGCAGTGTTTCTATGAAAAGATGTAATGTCTATATTTTCTCTCAGTTCCTTATGAATTCTGTTTTGGGAAGTTAATAATTCTCGCTATGCAAGTTGCCACTAAAAACATCAAAAGTTTTCACTGCATTTGTCAAAATGTATGGGCATTTTACAGTTCATTAAGCTCAACATGGATTTTTAGACAGCGGGAATGCACTAGTGCTTTTCAGGATTTTACTCTACCAGGGGCCATCTGAGTTGCATGCAGATGTAAATGAAGCACATGGTCTTCAGTAGATTGATTTCTTGTTTTTACTAAAGCAGGTGGATGAGAACTAGTATTGGTCTGGGACAATTGCCATGATAGCTTTTAAACTACTCATTTTTCTGCACCTCTTAAACACCTGAATCTCATTCAACCTTAGCATCATTCTGATACTGCCTTTCAGTTTTTTCAAGTGTGGGGCTTTCCTTCTTTCATTATTTGCCAGTGATTAGGTTTTGCAATGTACTTTCACAGTAAGAAATTCTAATTAATTGGTATTATCTGTTTGAGATACTCTGTGATTATAATTATGCTAACCCCTTATTTTATTAATTTGTTTTTTGGTAGAATGAGACATACACCAGAGCATGTGAGGTAAGTTAAACGCCATCAGAGCAATAAAAAAAAAATTCTATTTTAGTTGATTGCTATGCCCACAGAGTGCTTAGAAATACAATGTAGATACACAAACTTATCAATTCAGGTCTAATTATTTTGTACTCCCTAAAGCTAAAGAATGAGTTATGTACCTGAATCTTTTCAGCATGGTAACTAAGTGCAGGTTTGCATTAAAAACTGCTGTGTGACAAGGAACATTGCTGTAAAGAAAGCAGACTAATCCCAGAATTATGGAACAGGACAGACCTATGTAAACTATGTTCTAGGCTCTCACAAGAGTCTTGTTCACCCAGTTTTTCATTAATTCCATCAGAGATTATCCAGACAGAATGCTTGTTAAGGCTGGTATGATGCCAGCTTGGTGAGAAGTGGAAACAAAGAGTGGGAGTTAGAAGGAAAAACTCTTGACTGGATAGAGAGTCTGGATGAAATAAAATGCAGTTTGGTAAGGGGCAACATGTGGCCCTTTGGAAAGAGATCTCAAGTGTGGAGTGCCTGTGTGTGCTGCAGAGGGACTGGTGTTCACAGTGATGAGTATGGGTCAAGAAAGTGCTGGTAAAGAGGTGGGCCCTTCTGGCATGAACATAGAGTGTAGGATAGGATAGGATAGGATGGGGATGAGATGTTTGCAAGACTCTGTTTGGTACAGGATGAAGGTTGCTCCCAGTGGGGGGCAACATATTTCAAGGAGGTGATGGAGGAGTTGGAGAGAGTCACAAGCAGAATACAAACCCACTGGCAACCTGGAAATTTGATTGAAAGCATTATTTTTTTAAAAATTCTTTTAAATCTGTTAAATTGTGATGATAACAAAGGTTTACTAATGCACCAAATTGTGGTTTTGGAGTGTAGGAACAGACCAGGAAGTAACCAACTTCCTTTTATAGAAACATAAAGTGGATGTGGGGGTTTTGTTGCTTTTGGTTTTGAGTTGGGTGGGTTTTTTTTGCCTGCCTGGTCATGCAATATGTCAGTTAATTTTGCTGACTCTTCAAGGGCTTTTTTGGGATTATCTTTCCACTGGATCAGCTGACTGCCTTGACTACCCACATGTCAGGCACGCACTGTGTAACTGCATCCAGAGGATCAGGTCATTGCAGTCTGCAGAGCAAAGGAGTGGGAGTAAGAGTGGGACTATTTCTATGGCATTAGCTCAGCTCTGTTGTGTGAATACACCTTGGGACTGAAATCTGGTAGTATTTCTCCGTCCACCAAGGAACAGGAGCTTGACAGTGAATTTCATAGGAATATTCACAAGAAAAGACATCAGATTGTAGCTTATACAAGGACATTGCTGATGGATGGAGAATACATGAGGATTTACTGTTTTCAAGTAGAGCAGATGGCAAATTTCCCTCAAAATTTAACACTGGGAGCTTTAGAAATCCTCTTACCTCAAAGAAAAATTGGATTTATGGTTCAGGTTCAGACCAAAATCAGAAGAAGAAAAAATAACATATGAAAAAGCAAGTGTTCAGAAATGTCTGTGTTAAATGAGGCAGAAGGCACTATGAAAAAGCATGTAATCTGGGGACACTACCCCTTAAAACAAATAAGTATTTGTCATAAATGAAAACTCCAGCGTACAGTTGATAACTTATGTCTGCTAACACCTGAATCTTCACCTGCTAACAGTTGTGATAATTTACCTGGAAGTATTTTGTTTCTCTGAATATGCAAACATTGGAAAAAAATTTAAATGCTTTCAGTTGGCATTTAATGTCTAGATGTGAGATAATATATATGGGAATATACCGCTAAGCAAGTTTTCAAATCTGTCCCAGCTATGACTGTGTCGTCTGAAATAACATGTCTTATCAGTTTCCATAGGGTGCTGGAAATGTGTATCCTCAAATCATAGAAAGAGCAGTTAAAACACTTTCCTCATTTGCCATAATGAATTGCTTCTGAATGATCTAAAGGTTGATTACCGCTTGAAAGGTTGCTGCTGTATGGAGCAAACGTCAAGATTTTAAAGGCTGAATGAACCTGCAGAAGAAAATGAGCCCCAAAAAATGGCCTGCCTAGAAAAGCTCAAATCACCACTTCTCAAAAGTTTTGGATTTCTGGGAGACTTGGTCTTGAATGTAGATTTAAAGCGACTGAGACCCACCTAGAATATGTTTATACCTCTTCTTAAGTGCTCTACATAAAAAACAGGATGACACTATATCTATGTTCCCTACCTGAACTGAAAACTCAGGAATTTTCTGTTCTTAGGACATGAGTGTGGGGCTCACTGCCGTATTTGCTATGTTTGCAGCTTGTAGGCACAACTGTAACAGAAGTAGCTGCTGAAAAGGAAGTGTGAATTAGGCATGGCTGCTCTTAAATTTGCTGATTTCAGCTATTTTGAAAATATGCTGGAAATACATTGTGAGAATGTGCCCCATTCAGAGGGAATACATGAAGCAGGAAAGAGTGAAGTACAACACGTGGAATATATTAGTAACTAGTCAAAAACCTTGTCTTCCTAACTCCATGGTCATCACTAAAGTCTATTTCCAAATTTAATGTGGCTCCATATTTGTGTTTTCCACAAAGGGACAGTGTGTAAGGAGGAAACTTTTAATTCAGGGACCAGTGAATTGATAAAAATGTTCTCAGGAAGATCTCTGGAGTGAGTTCACAGTACTGCTATTTTTTATATTTTGTATAATTATTTCCACAGGGTTTGTGTATATGCAAAATGCCCGCAGAATTTGTATGTATTTTAAATGTATCTGCATGACTCTGGAAGGAAGTTTGCCTTTACACAAAGCTAACCAGTGAGTTCTGTGCCCTCCACAGACAGTTTCCTGTAAGTTTGGCTGTAGCCGTGCAGAGGATGCATATGGAATTGAAGCACTAAGTAAGTCTGAATGGAGTCCTGTGTCCAATTGACAGTCTGATGAACTCAGTTTTAAGGTTGTAGTTTTGTTCTGTGATCTGGATTTATTTAAAAAGTAGGAATGCCTTGAGTACTTTCATTCATCAGAAAGCTACCACTCCTCTTTTCTTTTAACAAATACACTGAAGTTTATCTTGGAGTAAAACTTTTTCCCCTCCCTTTCATGGATATGAGACTTTTTGAATCCAGTCTCAACTGTTTAAGATGATACCTTGGGCCAGCACCAGCTACTGAAATACTCCCCTTGAAAATCTGTTCAGAAGTCTCTCACACCTTCGCCGTGTTTCATTTCAGAAAATTTTACTAAGTACTTGAAACTAAAAATGCATTTACACAAGCATGGAGTTTTAGTCACATTTGCTCTCATTGAACTTGCTCCATTTCCGTCTGACTTACCAAACTGTCTTTAAAATGCCATGCAAGTTACTCAGCAACATCTTCAATATATTCTTTTATGTGTTTTTATTGGCTTCACAGCTTTTAGGTGTGTGAGGTAAAAGGTTTTTACTTTTGAGATGCAATGATTGTCACGAAAGATTCTTTCTTACTGTTGTATTTTCCCTTCAGACTACTTGAACAGGCCTAGTGCACCATTTGCATCTGCCATTGGAAACCACAGTGTCACATTAGGGTGGAAGGCAGCAAACATCTCTGGGGTGAAATACATTATCCAGTGGAAGTTCAATAAGCTCCCTGGTGACTGGAGGTACACAGAGGTAAAGGAGGACACTTCCTTTTACTTTGCA
The DNA here is from genome assembly GCA_036630365.1 of Acanthiza pusilla. Lineage (NCBI taxonomy): Eukaryota > Metazoa > Chordata > Aves > Passeriformes > Acanthizidae > Acanthiza > Acanthiza pusilla. The sequence goes on from JAXCHO010000023.1 coordinate 31,085,121, forward strand.
AGGAAATTGGTTCTTCTCTGCTCTTATTTTTAAAAATTTTTTTAAAGAAAAATATTGAATAATATGTTAGGTACGCGAAACAGATTTTCAAAATCATGAATAGCATGGAGAAGCTGAGAAGTGGTTGATCATTCCCCATTTTGTCCAACATAGGAACTAGAGATCTTGACAGAAATTAGCAGGTAGCTGGTTCAAAACTAGCAAAATGTATTTCCTCACTGAATGTGTAGTTGAAATGTTCAGGTGCTTCCTGGCACATGTGGATGTTAAATTGCTAAATTTAAACTCCTGAATATTAAAATTGCTAAAATTACTAAATAGGGTTTAAAAAGTGACTGGAAAAATTAGTAGAAGAAAAAACTGAGTTCTACTAAATGCAAATATTCCCATTGTTTCATGTTGAGCCATGCTTGTGAAATGCCAGTGAGAATATTCAGAAGAAGCATGGTTGTAGGTTTTACTTTTTTTTTTTAATACCTTTCCCTAGAGAATTTTTTTTAGTTCTTGTCAAAGCACAATTCTTGGCTAGAAAGACCTTTGTTCTGACTCAGTAGAGTTGTTCTCATAATTTGTTCTTTTGCGTCACCTGTACTCTTGTTATCTTGCTATCATCTCTATTGGACCAATTTATAGGGCATGACAAGTTGGTGCCACAAATCAAAGGTAAAGATAATTTGCTAAGCAGGAAGTTCTGAATGAATCATTGGGGAAATAATAAGAAGCAATTACTTCAGACAACAAATATTTCAGTGTAACTAGGAGCCTTTGTATCTTAGACCTGTATGATATGTTTAATACACATTTCTTGTAATATGCTACTATTTTAGCTTTTTTTTTTTACTTTATTCTTAAAATTTACAATTATATTGCATCCATCCTTTGATCCGTCTGCTCATTGTTGAGATTTGGTGCCATGTTCTGAGGAAAACAGAAGAGAAAAAGTTCTGAAAAGATTGAAAATCAAAGTCTATGGTGAAAATAACTTTCAAAATTTCCTCTTAATTAAACTTAGGATGCTGCACTTTTTTATCCTGAAATATGTATGTTGCTGTATGAGACCTCTTTTGCCCTTATAATATCCTACATAGTAGCTGTTGCTGGAGGAAGGGAAGAAACCGAATTGTGTCTATGCATTAATCTAGGTAGTATCTGAAACTGCATATACTGTCAAAGACCTTCAAGCATTCACAGAATATGTGTTTCAAGTAGTTTGGATCATTACATCTCAGCTGCAGCTCCATTCTCCACCAAGTCCCAGCTACCGGACACATGCTTATGGAGGTAATGAATTGCACTATTAATTGCATCTTTCAGGACCTTAACAGAAATATATAAGTTTCACTGTTGTTTCTTTGGCAGAAAACATAATCTTCAGAACCATGTGTATGTTGTGTCTTGGGTAGCTGCAGAAGACCTAAAAACTAAAAAACTGGTGGTTCTTTTTGTTTGAACTACAAGATTTAGGGCTTCTCCCTGCTTTTAGTTTTAAAAGCAAGCACAGAAAAGTGCATGGTTAAAAATGTGAGGGCACATGGGATAATTTGGTACATAATTATGCATGCATTTGACTGAAACACAGTCCCGTTTTCCTGGATGTTTAAAAAAATTGAATAGTTGCTAAAATGTTAAGTTGTCCCTAATAATATTTGTTGGTGTATAAATGAGTTAGCAGGTGTGAAACCTAAACACATATTTAAAAATGAAAAACTAATAATACCTTAATCAGATACTGGAGTGAGATATTTCTGTCTTGCAGCTCCTGCAACAGCTCCTGTCATTAAAGATATTCAGAGTTCAAGTCCAAACACTGTTGAAGTTAGTTGGTCTCCACCACTTTTTCCGAACGGATTGATTATTGGATATAACTTGCTTCTGACCAGTGAGAACCATGAACTGTTGAGAGCCTCACGAGGGCACAGCTTTCAGTTCTACTCCACCTTCCCAAACACCACTTACCGGTACAAAAAGAAAAGATAACCAACGTGCCATGTATGCTGTCCCCTTCTTACCCAGATGGCACAGAGTATGCCTTAATACCACTTTGGCACAATTATGCTATTTACTTATATTCTTGCCAAAAGCAAGGGTGCCTTCCTTGAGGTAACAGAGTTATCCCAAGTTACTTGGCTGCTTTTGCAGAAGTCAGATGGTGAGGAAGGAAAAGCAATTTAATATAGAGCTGGGAGGCTGCATTTTCTTCGCTGCTGTTTTTATTTTTAAGTTTGTGTGGCATGTTTTTAGTATAGCAGGGAAAGATAGAGCAGTCTTCTCTAGTCCTTTAAGCATCTGGCAAAATCCCTTCATTTTTATTAAATGCAAAGGTCTGCATTCTGCTTGCATTGGTAAATACAGATCTTCCTTTGAAATTAAGTGGAGTTGTTCTTTTGAGTCTGAAAACTAATTTTGAACTTAAATTTAGAAAATTCTGTTGTTGATCTGCCTTTGGGCAATTCCAATTTTGGTTTGTTTTTCTTTTATTATAAATTTTCACAGAGCATAATATTTAAATGGGCATTTTCTGAAAGTCAAGCACTTCAGTAGCAGTTTCCCTACTTCCTAAAATGTTTCTCAGGCAATCTTTCAAAAGAAACTTGCAAACCAAAACCTGTCTCTTTGGTTTACCACAGGTTCAGTATTGTGGCAGTTAATGAGGTTGGTGCTGGACCCCCTGCCGAAGCCAACATCACAACCACAGCATCCAAAGGTACGAGAGTAACACAGTCGTTATCACTGCCTGTTCCTGGGGACAAACTCATACTCATTGGCCTGACACGAACCTGGCAGAAGAGACTAATATTGTAAACTGAGGCATCAATAGCATGTCAGAGAGAAGACCTCCTGTTCTTCAGCTGTAGACTTTTTTAGGCTGCACAGCATGGGACTGGTCTGTGCAGCTGGGAGACCTAAACAGATCTGGCCTCAATTGTATTGGAGATGAAAAACACCACAGTGGTCTGAGGTGGTGACTGAAAACAACATGATTCCATTTTCCAGATGAGATTTTAACATCTGTCAAACAAATGTAATTCTTCTAATAATACTAAATACTTAAGATGAAAATATTTTGTGAAAGATTCTTAGCTATCTCAAGCCAAATCTATGAAGTTATACCAAATTTTGTTGCTCTTTCATGGAGGTATTTAATTTACTGTATTAACTAATTAATATTGAAGATAATGATTCACTATAGGTATAACTCAAAGAATTGCAAAATTATTAATTAATTGATAGAGAAAGGTACATGATGAGATAGAACACAAATAAGAATGAAATCGATGTTACTAAAACGTTCCTTTAGAAAAGGAAATAAAAGACTCTCCCCTTCTCATTAAGAGATTCAGTTGTCAAACACCTGGAAATGCTTCAACTCTTTGAAAACACTTCAAGACTGTCTCAGAATTGCCAGTTTTCTGCTATTGGTTAGAGAAACTGAACTTGTTTCTCTAGTGCATTTTAAAATATGACTTTTTTTTTGTGTGTGTGTGTAATAGCTCAGACACACTGAAATGTCCTTACTTGGTGACCCCACAGAGGTTTGCTCTATGGTTGACCGACCCTGAGTCATAAACTTTTGTGTCATTTGTGAAAAGTCCGGACTGCGTTCTTTATCTCAGATCAATTGCCAAATCTAATTTAAGGCAGAAAACAAACAAACAAGCAAACCCTGTCACCCCAACCCCCCCCATCTTATATGGGGGTGGGGAACCACCCCACCCCCCTTACTGGTCACCACATATAATTTCAATTGTTTCCCCCTGAATTGCACAGGCACGTGCTTTCTCTCCATGCTAACAGGAATGGGAGCAGCCCTTCCTCATGTATCATGTTCAGAAATGGTGTTACTGCCTCAGGTACTGAGCTGTGTAGATCTGAGCCCTAAGAGGAGCTGGGGAAGGAATCTGATTGCTGCTGTAGATTGCAAGAAATGTCACTTGAAAAGAGATAAATATGTAAGATTGGCCTCTTGTGCTTTGCTCTGAAGGCATCATTATTGAAATTACTCACAGTGTGTGCATCATGTGAGAAGTACATGCAGCTCAGTCTATGCAGATTACCCGGGAATAAATTAGGACAGCATTTGATCACAGTTTTGCGATACTCATATGAGGAAATGATATCTGATTGCAGACATCTGCTTGAACTGGAGGGGAAAAAAAAGGGAAGGATCGCTTGCCAATGGAAATTATCCAAAATCATACTCTAAATAATACACCACCTTTAAAAATGAAAGTAACAATCAATTTAGCAGGGTGTGTGATAGATTTCCAAGGATCTGAGATTCAGAAGCGAGGCAAGCCATCTTTCCCTGAGCTATGCATAGCCCAGACAGAAGGTACAGATTTATTGCAGAGGTTTTGATGTAAGTTACTTGGGCCTTTATAAGCATTAAGCCAGTTTATATGACCGAAACCCTCCTTTTTGACTTTAAATTCTGTTACTTTATTAGAAAAAAAATATTAAGTTTATCAACTTCGAAGCAAATAATGTTATCCCATTATCATCTTTACCTGTGAAAGGTACATATTCTTGAATAAATCACTTTCCCTCTCTAGGGAACTGACTACTGTTGCAGGAAATGATGGTGTGAGATTCACGTGGTGCATTCTCACCCTGTGTGAGGAGCAAGAATCAACTCTAATGGTGAATAACTCCATACATTTTCAGCACTCAAAGAGTTCAAGTTTTGGTCAGTCAGTGCTAGTGCAAGAATATATTCATACATACATACATATGTGTACACATGTATATGCATGTCTAGTAATGATGTATCTGAGTTAGCAATATGCTGTGGTAATCTAAATTCTGAATTTCTCTGTTTGCTAGTTCAGGAAAAAGCCGCATGGCTCTTCCTATCCAGAAAAGAGTCTTTAAGGAAGAGATACAGGGAACATTTCCTCGAAGCTGCTCAGTGCCTGCCAAATGGTGTTATACACCACAACATTACAGGTAAAATCAGATTGGGCTCTCTCCTTTTCTGTGAAGTGCAACTAAGACCTCTCTTCCAAGGACTGAATAAACCTCACATAGCTTGAGAGAGTATCTAGTCTCCCTTTAGAGTCAATCACAGGAGCTTTCAGGACATGATTTGACCTATTTGAAGTGACAGGCACTGGGAAGAGATGAATCGTTCTCCCTAGTGCAACTTTTTCTTCACTGTATCTAGGCAGCTGGTTCATTTTTTACATTTTAAGCATCTAAACTGAGGTAAGATGAATCCATGTTTCCCTGTGATTAATATCTATTTTTTCTCAACATGAATATGGGGAAATGAAGTGGTTGAAACTTCTGAATAAAATAACACCAAGTGTTAAGAGACAGTGCAAATGTGTTAGCATAGCAATGAGGCATTTAGTAGCTGAAGTCGCCATAAAACCAGATTATCTCAAATTACTCACCACTCTAATGTTTCTTATCTACACTGGTCCTCGGTGACAGAGTGGAAATCTGGGTTTATCTACCAAATTTCACAGAGCCACAAAGACTCCAGAGAAAGAATGTTGCCCCTGACTAAATAGCCTTTGACAGCGCAGAGGTGACAATCTCTAGCTTAAATTCTAGAGTGAATGGTGCTGTGTGAGGAGATGCCAATTACATCTGTTTGACCTGTAGAGGGGCAATCAGTGTCAGTTTGCATATTACATGTCCTCTCTTTGTCTGATTACCTTTCTGAAGGGCAATTCTCTATAATAATGTCGCTTACATAGCAAATGGGAATGTTTCCTTATTATCTGAAAGAAGACTAGAAGTGAGGAGAAAAAACAGTTAATTTTTCTGTGATGGGACACAGACCAAAAAATACATATTTTTAAGGCAAGTAGAAAAATTAATTGGAAAACTGAAACCTTTCTTATATTATCTGTGTAAACATATCTCTCTATTTTTAGGAATTTCTGTGAATATTTATCAGCAAGTTGCCTATTTTTCTGAAGGGAATTCTATCTGGGTGAAAGGAGTTGCAAATATGTCAGATATATCTGACCTAATGCTCTTTTATGCTGGCTGGGGGAATATTACGTCCATCTCAGTAGACTGGCTTTACCAGAGGATATACTTCGTCATGAATGAAAAGGTAATGCTCTAGTGCTTAAATAATATCTTACTTAATTTGAACTATTCCTGTGATTAATTTTACATGAGAAAACATGATTTATATATAGATACATATGCACAAAATATAATTACAAAAATATATTTTAATATAACATTAATATTCACATATTTAATAATTTTAAAAAGAAGAAAGGCTTCACTATCAGGTCATATTTAAAGTAAACACCCTACGTGGAACTCTGGCTCCGTGCCTTATTATTCTCCTTAGGATGTAACTGTTTTGGTTTTAACTGCTTTGTTTTTGAGACTGACTTCACACTCTTCTCATACCCTGCATGGGCACACTATTTCTCTTACTTGGTTACTCATCCAGCCTGCTCATTTCCTACTCTGCCTCAGGAACGTGGTCAGATAACTAGCTAGTGGTGATAATGTCTGTAGTAATTGACAAAATATGTTAAGGGGGAAAGTGTTTCATACAGTTGTGATAGCTCAGATTACAGCTGCTTCAGTTTGAAGTGAAAATGGAGATGGCAACCTTGCACTGGGTTTTCTACTCATGAAATATCAGTTACATTAATGGTCAGAATTTGCCTGTATCTGTGTAGTCCTCTAATGTACAGAAACTTGCCCTAAATGGTTAGTGGAGGATTTTTTTTTTTTTAATCCTCTTGCCATATCTGATTTTTCACTTACTGCTCAGGGAATAGGGAGCAGGAAAAGCAGTAGTGATGAAAAGATACAAATGAGCTGTAGATGAACAGACTGATGGCAGAGATTTCTGAATCCCAAGGTATTGCTTCCAGGATCAGAAAAGCACTTCGCTTCCCTGCCAGATCATTTTCAAAGTACAGTTTGCCTATACCCTCCAAATTGGGTACAGGCAGCTGGATATAGGCACTTTTCCCTCCAGCTTAGAGGTATGGCTGGTGGCTCTTTCAGGGTAAGCTCTCATGGCTGCTTTTGTGCTTGTGTACACGTGTTATACTTGCCTGACTGACAACTCAGGAGCCCAGAAGGACCTCTGGATTGTAAGAGAGGTGTTTCGCTGTCTCCATCCCCTGAAGGAATCTCAGGTCAGCTTGTCTGCTCATTAGCAAGGACCCTCTGAATGCATCACCCGTGTTACTTCTCATTCCCCAGATACATGTCTGCCTTTTAGAGAACTGCACGGTAGCTGAAGACATCACTCCTCTTTATGTGACATCCCCTCGGAAGGTTATAGCTGATCCCTATAATGGGTAAGTGAACTCCTTTGAGCACTTTGTGCCATAGGTGCTATAAAGCTCCTCTCTAATTTTCTCACTTCATTAGTCATCTAGGTTCCTGTTTCAAGCACTTAAGTTAACAAAACAAAAGTGCAATTGGCAACAAATAACAAATTACAAAACAATTGGAACAAGAGTGGTGCCATGCAGTGTTGTTTTCTGCATTTTCTTCTTTAGGATGTTAGCAGAAGATAAAAAGCTTCTCCAATAATGAAATCTGGGTTTCAGAAATTTCATGCTTTTATGAATATGAAGCTCTATGAATTTTAAATATTCGTGCTTAATGTTTAAGGTATTATGGAAGAATATTCTCCAATAATCTCCAATAATCTGCTATCCAAATTCCCAAAAGGTAAAAACTGATGTGCCTGCTTCTCCCAGTATATATGTATCAGTAGTCCCAAAAACATTTTCTTATTGTGCATAAAGACAGGCATATCTCTTAGCTGCTACAATATTTGTGACTCATCTACAGAGTTCTTGCACTGCAGTTATTTGGGTTTATTTTGCTCCATGACCAGTTATATTTTCTGTCTTCTGGAGGACGGCATATACAGAGCAAACCTTCCACTCTTTCCTGGCACCATCTCCACAGCTTCACCAGTGGTGAGATCCAGTGCTCTGAGAGCCTTCACGATCAACTTCCAATCTAAGAGACTCATTTTTTTCAACAAAACAGAACAGGCCTTTGTGTCAGGTTTTCTTGATGGTTCAGAGTTTCATACGCTGCGATCGCACGTGCCGTTCAACGACATGGAGAGTTTTGTTTATGAGGATAACACATTTACAGTCACAGATGGCTCGGCAGTTTTCCACGAGGAGGTCTCTCCAGTGGGAAGTTCGAGCTTCAATGAGTACATTGTGGACTGCAATTTGGCTGACCCAGAATACTTTGGCTTTGGCAACTTGGTTTTCTATGGGGCATCAACTCAGCCTTTTCCTTTACCAACTGCTCCTTGTCTTGTCACGGCTCTATTTGGATTGGACCAAGCTGTGATCAGCTGGAGACCACCTGAACACACTATTGGAACCAGTAAGTTCAGTTGTTTCTCTGTGAAAGTCCACTTCTTTTCTTTCTTGAGAACTTCCTGCTTCCTTTTCTTGGTTTGGGCTTCAGTGACTTCAATAGAAGATCCTGGTGGAAGATATGGAATTACCTCTGTTAGAAAAATTTAACCCATAATTTGCTAGTAAAATAACTAAATTGTCTGTCTAAATTAACTCAAATCTGTATTGGCAACTCATTTGTCCCCTGAAAGGATTTTAAGCAAAGCTTGTTCTTCAGGTATGATATGGAGTAGCAGTAATGTTGGTTGCTGATATCACACAGAAAATGAATTGAAGAGATGTAATGACTTTTGATCAGTGGCTGTGCTATGGTTTCTATCCTCTGTGGACGTGTCTTTGAACAGCAGAAAATTACTTGGCTAGGGAAAACTTTTGTTCTTCTAATTTCATTCTTCATGGGGCATTGAAGCACTACTCTTGGTTGGTCCCAGAGGTGAGGAGTGCAAATTTTTAATGCATCCCTTTCCTAATTCCACTGGCATTTTTGAAAGGAGTCTCCAATATACATCTTTCTCAAAGAATGTATATCACCTGTTACAACCACCTGCTCTGTAATAACATGATTATTTGCTTCTCACAGGTTTATCTGCCTGGCAGAACTGGACCTACGATGTGAAAGTGTCACCTCAGCACCCATTTGAGGAGGAATGGGTTCTCTCAAATATTAGTAACACGAGACTTACAGTGAAGGAGCTGGCCAGCTTCAGAGTGTATGAGGTGTCAGTCAGAGCTGTGTCTCCTGCTGGTGCAGGGCCATGGTCAGAGTCATTTAGAGGTACAACTTTAGAAGAAGGTGAGAATTGCTTTGTCACAGGAAAAATGAAGAACAAATTGTGTATAAATCTTTCCACCTGGTGAGGCACACACTTCGGGCAAAGACTGCAAAATAAGTGGTACCAAAAGGTTTTTCTTAGAAATGTTAAAGAATACAGGACAATTAAATTTGCTTTTAGTTAAAGTAGTAAGACTCTCAAACCAGAATAATGCTATTAAATATTAATTATGCATTAATACCAGTACTTATCTAAATTTTTCTAATGCAAATACTCTATCAAAAACATAATTTGCAAGAGGTGTTATCCCCTTCCATTTCTCTGTAAAGAACTTTTTATGATAAAGTGGTTTGTGCAGTGCCCTGGGGGTTAATGGCAGTTCATGGAAAAGTACAGCTCACCAAATGGTGAAAATCCTTGGTCTGAGCATAGATAATGAGGGGTGTCTGAGAGGAAAATAGCTTTCAGCTTAAGGCACTGGACTGGCTTAGGGGTGACTTCTACCTGACTTTTGTAAGGACAGGCCTAAATCCACAGTGGTTTATAAGCATCTAATAGGATTCCAAATTGCCTTGTTGTTCTGGATCTGAACCTGCCCTGAATCTCTGAGTTTCTCAAATGATAATATTTTCATGCATTTCTTCTTTGTCCTTTTCCTTAGAACAAGGGGCAGTTTTAAAGGCACTTTTGTAAATTTCCAGAAACAGGAAGCCCTGCTATTGAAATACAAATACTATACATATATTGCTTGTTGGTGTGTACTACTGTACTTTTCTTCCTTTACAGCTGAAGAAGAGCCATATATGTTGGCAGTGGGGCCTGAAGGTCTCTGGAAGCAGCGATTGGATAGCTATGGGCCAGGAGAACTCCTCTACCCTCATATAAGAAACATTTCAGGTAACTACTAAACAAATTGCATGCTGCTGCTACAGACTTGTTGGCATTGATTAGCTCTCCATAAATTTCACCCACAGAACTGAAAGACAAGAATTCTCATTGCAGCAGTCTAGACTTGAATGTTGTGCAGTGCAGTCAGCAACTTCACTGAGCCAACCTTTTGGGTTCATCCCCTTTCTTCTATTTTATGAGTCAAATTAATCCTTAGTGAAACCCTTCTGGCAACACCACAGTTACAGCAGAGCTAAAATCAACTCTCTGAACTAAATAGTTCAGCATCCCAATATGTCATATATTTATAGTAAGCAGGGCTATATATGTACTATGTATGTACATTATTTCCTATAAAGAAGCATCTACCTTCACATTGGCTGAACCTAACTGTGCATTTGTATTGATCCTAAAAAGCTGAAGTGCCTGGCTGCTTTTTTATTCTTAAAAAAATGGGGGTTTTATTTACAGATTTGTGTAACGCTTAACATCTTCCTTTTTTTCTTCAAGACCTCGACTGGTATAATAACACTCTTTATTGGATTAATTCCATGGGGGAAGTTCAGACCTGCTCGTTGAACAAAAGCAAGGGTACCAGTGAGAACACTTATGTATCTGATGTCAGAAATGCAAGAATGTTGGCCTTTGATTGGTTGGGTCAATGCTTGTATTGGGCTGGCAAAGCAAATACGGTAGGTATAATTGCACTTCTTAAAAGAAAAAAATCCCTTAAATCAACAATAAAGACCTGTAAGGCAGTATTTGGGAAAATAATTCCTACTTCTTGCAACCTGAGATACATTTGTGTAGAACAAGGAGGCCTTTAGCTCCTTAAATGATTTTCCACAGTTGCACAAAAGTTTGGGGTAAAATGTTCACTAACATTCACTAATGCAGGATCCGGAATTCACCAGGTGCAAAACAGGCAAATCAAACATGCTATCAACAGTTTTGTTGGATTCAAAATTGTAAAAATAAACGAAGATAGTGAAAATGGAGGCTGCCCTTTGGTCTCAGCTAAGAAATAGATGGACTTTATTTTAATCAAATTTGGCACTATTTGTTTACACAGAGATTTTCAAGATTGACCTCTGTTCCGTGATATTTTGCAGATCACTGCAGTTAAAAAATAATTACAATTGCACTTTGTACACTCTCATATCAGGAACACTGACATGTGAATTATTTAAGAGGTATCTGACTTCAAAATTGTGGTGCTAATTTATGCAGTGCTGTCAAATTATGCCTTTCATTTCTTGTAAGTGCAAAGTCAGAAGCTGTTTTAAAAACTGGAGCTAGGAGGCCAGATTTCACAGTGCCTTGCACCCTCATTTACACTTGTGAATAGTGAATATGAAGTGGGTGAGAAATTCTGTCAGACAGAAGGCTGCCAAAATGGGGAAAGGGAAGGGAAAAGCTATTTCAGCTTTTTTCTTTTGTTACTTTCTGGCAAAAATGAACTAATAATTTTGCATTATTCTTCATCTTTTTGCTTTGAATACAAAAGGTTTAGGCTTTGAAAGCCTAAGGCTTGCACAGTCTTTTGATAAACAGCCGTGGAAAAGTCACTAATGTACACTCAGCTGATCATAGCTGATGATTTAGATGCGATGCTAAAGCAAATTCTTTTGTCCCTAGATCTACAGAAGATCACTGTGGGGAGGCCCTATAGATGTTGTGGCTCATGTTGTGTTCCCAGTGAAGGATCTAGTAGTGGACTCAGTAAATGGCTATTTGTACTGGGCCACAATGTATTCAGTGGAGAGAGCAAGATTGAACGGAGAGGAGTATCTTGTGTTACAAGAACAGCCGCAGTTTTCTGGTAAACAGGTGACTGACTTTATTTTTCTTTCTTTTTGGAGCGATGGGATGGAGGGGTGGTGTGTATCTTAGTATTTAGGTCTCTTGAATACAGTCAGTGTTCATAGTTGTCAAAATTGTGGTTGTAATGCTACTCCTTCCCATATGTGAAAGGTACTTCCTTTTTGCCAAATTATTTAAGTCTAATGGTCACTTCTGGCTTTCACATCAAAATATGGAACCAGAGCTTCATAATATCCTTCCTCTTTTGTGATGTTCCCCAGCTTGCAGGATGTGACAGGGTCAGTTTTGAAGTTTAGTGCTTGCCAGGGCACCAGAGCTGCACTTCAGGTTGTGAAGATGCTGCTACAGGAACAGACTTTACCTGTGGTGGTGAGAGAGGGGGTATGGCAGCTGGCCCCTGCTCAGCCTGGCACAGGTTTTTGTTGCTGCTGCTGCTGCCACAGTGCTGGTGAGGGTGCCAGATCTGCCACTGACACTCTCCATCTTGCCTAATCCCGTCGCTTGTGTGGTGGCAGGAACAGGAAGTCCCACACTTTGAGGATTGTCAAGGCTCTCCTTCCCCAACCCATGCCTTCCCTTCCCCATCCTCTCTTTATCTTTTGCCCAAGTCAGACACAGTCCTGGGCCCGGCTTGGCCCCTCTTGCTTTGCTCCAGGCTCACGGGGAGCTCCAGAAGGCTATGAAGAGGCAGAGCAGCTCCTCAGGGAGTAGGGGGCTTCTTGCAAGGCTGAGTAAAGGCATTGGACCATACAGGGGGAAAAAAGCGATGGGTGATTATTGTTTTATCTGTATTAGGGTGGAGAATGGGTCCCATGCAGAAGTAGAGAGGGGAAAATAGAGATGCTATTCCTACCTATAGCTCACAAAGATCCTGCAGTATGTGGAAGATCATTAGTTCCCTTTCCCTACCTGTCAACATTTTGTTGTGCTCTGAGGCCTGCACAGACAACCTCTATATCTCTGCTCTCTCCCCTGCCTTTCTTCTCCATTCATCCCTCTCTGATGTCCCATCAAGTCTCTTAGAAACTTGGTTCACTGCTGGCTCCTCAAGGATCATTGTATTCTCCAAATCCATCTTGCCCCTGTCACCATGTGAGATTTGACCTCATTCTTGGTAGGTCGGATTCATGTTGCCTACACAGTGGAAGAACTTTGAGACTGAATATTCTCCTCCTGAAAAGATATGTCAGGGTCTTAGCAGCTGCATCCTTCCTTCCTTCCTTCCTTCCTTCCTTCCTTCCTTCCTTCCTTCCTTCCTTCCTTCCTTCCTTCCTTCCTTCCTTCCTTCCTTCCTTCCTTCCTTCCTTCCTTCCTTCCTTCCTTCCTTCCTTCCTTCCTTCCTTCCTTCCTTCCTTCCTTCCTTCCTTCCTTCCTTCCTTCCTTCCTTCCTTCCTTCCTTCCTTCCTTCCTTCCTTCCTTCCTTCCTTCCTTCCTTCCTTCCTTCCTTCCTTCCTTCCTTCCTCCTTTCCTTTCCTCTCCTTTCCTTTCCTTTCCTTTCCTTTCCTTTCCTTTCCTTTCCTTTCCTTTCCTTTCCTTTCCTTTCCTTTCCTTTCCTTTCCTTTCCTTTCCTTTCCTTTCCTTTCCTTTCCTTTCCTTTCCTTTCCTTTCCTTTCCTTTCCTTTCCTTTCCTTTCCTTTCCTTTCCTTTCCTTTCCTTTCCTTTCCTTTCCTTCCCTTCCCTTCCCTTCCCTTCCCTTCCCTTCCCTTCCCTTCCCTTCCCTTCCCTTCCCTTCCCTTCCCTTCCCTTCCCTTCCCTTCCCTTCCCTTCCCTTCCCTTCCCTTCCCTTCCCTTCCCTTCCCTTCCCTTCCCTTCCCTTCCCTTCCCTTCCCTTCCCTTCCCTTCCCTTCCCTTCCCTTCCCTTCCCTTCCCTTCCCTTCCCTTCCCTTCCCTTCCCTTCCCTTCCCTTCCCTTCCCTTCCCTTCCCTTCCCTTCCCTTCCCTTCCCTTCCCTTCCCTTCCCTTCCCTTCCCTTCCCTTCCCTTCCCTTCCCTTCCCTTCCCTTCCCTTCCCTTCCCTTCCCTTCCCTTCCCTTCCCTTCCCTTCCCTTCCCTTCCCTTCCCTTCCCTTCCCTTCCCTCACAGGTAAATTATTTGCTGCAACACCTTACTTTAAAACACAGCTCTAGCTAAAGAAGCCTTTGTTTTTATTCCATCTGTCACACAAATTGTGTTCCCATTTTACCTGAAGCCAGGTTCTCTATTAAAAACCCTTTCCAGTTTTCGAGATCTGTCTCTTTGGGTTAGCTTTGTTCATTCCCCAGAACATTTCACTTCCCTTTCCTGAAAGAAAAGAATTCGGTGTTTCTCTGATTATAAAAAAAATGTCAGGCCTAGTTTAGTCCACAAAAGGGAATTAATATTCAGAAAGGTCAACTAATCTCACAGTTATATTCATGAGGCTTTGGGGAGAAGGAAAGCTGGTTCTGGTGTGGCACCTACTATACTTGCAAACCTGCATACAGAAGAACTGTAAAACCTTCGTACAAGAGAGAAATGTCTGTGCTGTGAAGGATCAATGTATCTTCCAGCCCCAGCGTCTCTCTGGCTGGTGTGGACAGTCTCCATGGAAAGATAGATGCTGTCCAAGCTCAGTGGCACACTTGGACTCAGCACATATCTTCTGGATGATCTGTTGTAAAGGACCAACAAGTTCTTAGTTTATTCTAAGTGGCAAAACTCAACTTCCTTGCCCTTCTCTTTTGATTCACTGCTTGCTTCTCTGGATCGCCTAATGCTAACCTCAAATTTCTTGTTCTTGCTTTCAAGAACCTTGGCAGCAGTAAGACTGCTTGTCTGGTCCTGTCATTTTTTTTTTTTTCTGCACCTTTCTCTATGTCAGTGATACCAGCCTTCAACCATTCACTTATTCACACCTCCTACAAAAAAACATCTCCTCTCCTGCTTCTCTGCTGCCCTAATCTATGCACTGACTTCCTGAACTCAGCCTCCTGCTGTGATGCACGCAGGCAAAAAGCCAAGTAAAAAATGCCTAGATTGAGAAGTGACCAGTTATAGCTGACAGGTGTTTCTTTAATAAAATAAAACCCCGAATAAAACTATCAGAAAAAAAGGCAGCACAACATTCTTTAATGGTGGAATTGTTGAGCTGGTTGTTATTGTCTCAATATCAAGAGGCAGATATATATTTGGACAGGTACAAATATGAATCTTCCTTGCACAATGAAGTCCTTTACCTGAAAAGAGCACACCCTACCTCAGTATTAAAACAGAAGTGTAATAGTTGCTGTTATCCAACAGTTAAACATGTTCTCCACATAAGTGGTTCATACTGGTATTTACCATCTGTTTTTCTAATAAAGATTTGTTGTTCAGCTGGATCTTCAGCAGTTTGGAGCTGTACCTCCTTTTAGCTTGAAATCTGAATGCTAGGAATAGGAATAGAAGAGACTACTGTGAAAATGGCAGGTTTCCTAAACAAATAAAAAGGCAGAGCTTTGAAAGTCTAATTTATTTGGCAGGAGCTAGATACTTTTACGGCAATTATTTTATTTTCCAATCAGTTGTTTAGTTCAGCTGGTGTGTATTGGCATAGCTTGATTGATTTCAGGAGAACTACTCTGATTTATTCCAACTTAGTATCTGGCACAGAATTCCCAAAGCACTTTGTAAGTTGTTTACAATGTGTCTGGGGCAAAAGTAATTTATAGGGGAGCAGCAAAGTGTGTTATATGGAATTGGGGCCAGGACCCTCTAGGTGTGGTCTCTTAATATTTCTAGTCAAAAGGTATTTCAAATGGGTAAGTTTATCCTGCATCTTTCCATGTTCAATTACATTGCACCATCACGAGTACGTATCATGCCCAGAGACTAATACCTCTTGTGACCTGGGAAATGTTTGCCTCTTTTTGAAGCATAACAGAAGGGAGGTGTTAAATTACTGCCTAACTACTGAAAATGAATAGTACAAATATTTATTTGCCTCTTAATAATGGTGGCACAGGGATCAGGAGAAAGAAGATGGACACATCTATGGGAAAATGTAATAGTTGCAGAAAAAAAAAATGGGGCAAGGAAGAAAGACCCAAAGGTTTAAAAAAGCAACATAAATTCAGGAAGATGTCTTTTGGTGTTGAGCATGGGAGGGAGAATAGGTAAATGGGATAAAATATAGCATGGTTGACTAAATATACACTCAGGCACATACATGCTGTGAGATATTTTTAACAGGACAACCTACAGGAGCAATCATTCAAACCTTGATTTTCTGACATGCAATGTCAACAGAAATATGTCAAGAATGTGATTACATAAGGAGCAACAGACAACTAAGTGATATAGCATTTGCTTTCCTGTCATCATCTTCTGCAGTTTATTAATGAAGAGTTTGGAAAAAAAAGGCTGTTCCACTTGCATACATAATGAAAATTTAAGCTTATAAAAGAATAGTTACGACTAGTGTTTGCATGAGAACTTTGAGAGCTGCTGGAAAACATGTTCAGAGAGGCCTCTAACAACTTGTGAGTTGTGCTAATGATATAAAATAGACTAAACTTGATAGCATTTAGCAGACTAACTTGTGGAAGCAATTCTATTTTATTCACAGAACAGATTATTAAATGTCTGATTTTTATTACTGTTGCATATGGTATTGAATCTGTTTACTGCAGAAACAAGAAAACTCTATTTTGAATATTAAATCCTATTAAAAAGAAACAACAAATCTTTCACCTCACTTAAAGGAAGTTGAATCACTGAAGTAATGAACAGGAAGATTGTTTAATTTCCTGCCCTCTTTTATGTAATAATAAAGTATTTACAAAATTTAAATATCCAAATTGCCTGCTTAATCAAATAAATGAATTTAAAATTTGAATCTATTTTCCATAAGTAATGCAACACATTAAATACTTTATCTATAAATCAAAGCTGGAAAACAAAGACAAAACATCTGAAATACTTCTTTCAAAAGGTGATTCTGACTTTCAGACTGGATATCACCCACCTGTTTCAGAAAAAGTACATTAAAATACCAGAGGTATTCTGGGGATTTTGATAGGTTGTTCCACTAATCACTTGATACGCTATTGCTATCATATCTGGGATACTCAGATACTCCAGGGATGAACACTGTGACAGGTGTTAATAAAATGTTATCTAGAAAACAATCAGCTCCTATAAATAGGTGTCCACCAAGGACCTGATTATTTTCTAGTGCTATCTCTTTTTGTGTTAGAATAAACATTCCTGGTAGTAACGTTATTTTTGCCAATAAAGAGCTGCTCATGATGTTGTGTAGACAACCGTTATGCCTAAGGGCTCTTACCTCAGAAGTGAAGGTGTGTTCAAATTGCTATTTGGACTGTTTTTTCTTAGGTGGTTGGTGTAACTTTGGATCTCACTGATGGTTTTCTTTACTGGCTTGTGCAAGATAGTCTATGCCTAAACCTATACAGAGCTTCTCTCTGCAAAGAAGGGTAAGTAAATGTATAGGAGAGGTGAGAAAGTCTGTATTTTCTAGTTTTTGTAACACTCTTTCAGAAAAAAATGTTGTCCACTGCTGGGTACACTATTTACTAATTTAACAATGAAGAAAAAGAGGAGTTAATGATCATGGCTAGCTGATGGCAAGCTACATGTTGAGATGGTTGGTAACACAGTTTTATGCTGAGAGAAACACAGTATGGAACCTCAATTGAACTGAGGTCATGCTCTTCAATTTTTAGACTTAGCTTTAGGAAATAATTGCTGTTTTTTGTCTATTTTAACTTGGCATTTACAACACTTGACAGTTTCCAAGTGCCTGGAGCTCTGTAACTTGCTCATCTTTCATGAAGCTCAGGACTTGAACTGACACCTCTTTCTCACCTGAACAAACAGTACTCAGCAGGCTTTCCTCTTGATCATCCTGAACATGAAATGGCTGCATTATTCCTGAAAGGCAAAATTTAAAAAGACAAACCATAACAAACCATGTTTATGAGTTAGCTTGATTTTATACTAAAACCTTGAGAAAAATGGCGGTTTGTTCTCCAAGTGCCAAGTGTATAATGCATAGTAGTTTGTGAAACTATGTTTTTGTTCCCTTCCTTGTGGAGAATGCCATTATTTATTTTTTTTCCAGCATCAGATTAAACTTCTTAAACTTAATTGAGCAGCATCTGTATTTACACGTGCTCCTAATGTTACAGGCTGTTTTCGTGTGGAATCAGCTGAATTTTCTGACTGATTTTAGACTTGCTATGATTAATAGTAAGCATTTAAGGAATCAAAATATGTTGATTAGTTTTAGCTGGAACATGAAACCTCATTGTGCACCAATTGGCAACCATAAATCATTGTCCTTGGCATGCCAAAATTCAGAGATTAGAAGTAATCCATCCTAATGGACCTGATGGCGTGTCAAAGCTTTTCCAAATTTGTTTTGGATAGCACGTGTCTAAGCCCAAAGACATTTCTGAGATGGCAAAATGATGCCTCTTAAAACATTTAATCTCTTACCCAGAAGATAAATTGGGACCTAAAACGGCCTGTAAGTTTTGACATACAATATACAAGGCAGATTAAATCACCAGTGATCCCAGTGGATAAAAATGTTAATTAGAGTTTAATAAATAATGGAAGGAAACAAACAGGGTCAAATAAATCTGGGATCCTGATGTAATGAACTGGAATTAATCTCATGCTGTGAAGTAGAATTCACTATTTCAGTGGAATTGCTGAGAGAGGGTGGGCTGATTTTTCAAAATACTTATTTTTCTGCATCTATGCAACAGAATATTAAATGATTTTATAATTGTTTTCCAATGAAATATAGGGAATGAAGGCCTTTTTGTTTTTTCTGCAATGTTTCATATTCTGAAAACTGTTCTGCTTTAAAGAGCTTTAACAAAACTTTTTGATTTGTTTTCCTGCCTCCTACAAGAATATTAAAAATTTGAATTATAGTCAACCTACCAATATGTCAAACAATGCATAAACCTGTTCCCTCTACGTGTGTGCTATCAGTTTGCTAATTTCAGGTATGTTTTCACAGTTGTGGTAATGCCATCGTCACAGAATTTGCACCATGGAGTACTTCAGAAATATCTTCAGGTGCACTGGAATACTACAGTGGTCGTCTGTTCTGGATTAATAGGCTTCAGTTCATTACAGCCCAGGAAGTCAACCAGAGCCTTAGCATTTCCTTCTCACAACCAGCACAGTTTACAGCCTTTACCCTTGTTCACACATCGCTTAAACCTTTCCCAGGTACATTATTTTCTTTATCTAAACTCCTCAATAAAGGTATTCACTGTCAGCCTGCAATTCTTCATTCTTGAAATTCTTTAGTCATTTGATAAAAGATAAGGACAAGAGCAAATTATTAATAAATACATGAGGATACATCTGGGTAATGTGCAATTATAAAAGCTGATAGTACGGGTATGGATAAAAAGAAGCCATGGTGGTGATACTTATTTTTTCCAATAATGATAGTTTACAGCATTTTCCACAGTACTTTAATGCTTTAAATCAGGTTTGAATAATCTACCTATTCCTCACATTCTTTAGATTATTGTTTTTTCTTCTGTTTATGGACAGGAAATTTTTCTTTTACACCAAAAGTTATTCCAGATTCAGTGCCAGAGTCTTCTTTCAGAATTAAAGGAAATTCCTCAAGTTTCCACATCACTTGGAGTCCCTCCACAAAGGTGGAATGGGGAACTGTCTTTTACTGCGTGGGATCAAAAGCTCTACAAGTGAGGATATTGATGCAATCCCTCCCTATTATCTACATGTCTTACTTCATCTAATTACTGATATATCTATTTTTAAAAAGAAATAGAGTTTGTTTCTTCAGCATTTACAAATTGGTCAAGAACCAAACTAAATTGTAAACAGAGTGCAAGTTTCTCCAGCACTGCAGCCAGCAGTGGCTCTGGGCTGGCAGCGAGGAGTTGACAGTGCTCAAAGGTTCATGAGAAAGCCTCTCATAGTAACTCAGAGACAGAAGTGTCCTCTGAAATGACAGTGGGATAGGCTTTGCCTGAATGTGGAATCTAGCCTTCATCCACCCTTAACTTTAGTGCATTTGGCAAACTTTACTTTAAATCCAAAGGGCATATTGCTGGCACATTGCTACACATCACTACAGTGCCACAGGAGTTGGTGAAACAACCACCACTCAGAGGAAGAGAAGCTGTGTTTTGATTTAGTTGACCAATTTGGTGAGGGAATTATGGAAAACTGAAGGCCTTTCTGAGTAGGAGAAAAGTCTTGCTTTATTTTGTTCTATTTTTTTTCGTTTGCAGTCTCTGGAGAGTGAAGGATGCCTCCATCCCCACAACCTGACAGTGCCATCCTACCGAGTGGATTGGCTGGAACCATTTGCACTCTTTGATTTTACTGTCACTCCATACACATACTGGGGCAAGGCACCAATGACATCTGTATCCCTTCGAGCCCCTGAAGGAGGTACTAAAATTTTAAGTCCCGTTCCTCACATTTAATGGGTACTGGGAGCAGCTCAAAGTCAGCAAGTGAAACCCTGGAGAAGGATGAGCAGATTTCAGGGTTACTCAGCTGCAGGCTGAGTTGCAAGGACATGTTTCTGAGTATCTTTGGCAATTATCTATTGCAAACATAAATGCAGACAATTGAAGTAATGGAATTCAGAACAGTAAATGCATGACAATATATCCACCATGTGCCTATGACTATGAGCAAAAAAGAGAAACTGAATTCATTACAATGAACACCAGAGGCTGCATGCAATATCTTAACCACGTTTTAGATTTTTGATAAATGTTATGCTCATTTTACTCTTGCTTCAGTGTTTATTTTTGCTCT
The DNA here is from genome assembly GCA_036630365.1 of Acanthiza pusilla. Taxonomy (NCBI): domain Eukaryota; kingdom Metazoa; phylum Chordata; class Aves; order Passeriformes; family Acanthizidae; genus Acanthiza; species Acanthiza pusilla. Next base: position 31,105,781 of record JAXCHO010000023.1, read on the forward strand.
TATGCACATCAAATTTAAGTTAGCTAAAATATACAGTAGAGTGAAGCACTGAGAAAGCTTATGAGATGCAGTAGATTTTGAAGTGAATAGGAAAGGGGATAGGATATGCTCTGTGTTGTGAAAATTTTTACAGCTCTACAGTTACTTACAGGACATGGATAAATAGATATGTCCCAATCTCAGTGCAGGGGTACATTTTTTTCCTGTTTATACAGTTTTCTTTTGGCTAGGCAAGTTAAAATCAGTTAACCACACACCAGTGAAAAACAGAAAAGAATTACCATTAAGTTTTTGATAATCTTCTGTAGTTTACACCTCATCAATTGCTATCTGTCTCTCTCAGCATTGGGATTGTCAAGGTCAGGCTCAAAACTAGAAGAGTTAATTATGAGGTAGAGTTTGTGTTTTCATAGGACTATTTTGTTCTGTGGATTTTATCTTTATTTTTTTATACAGTTCCTTCAGCCCCTGTGAACCCTAGAATATATGTGTTACAAAATAACCTACATGAAACTGATGGGATAGTCCTTGTGGAGTTCAGGTGGGACAGACCTGAAAGGGAGAATGGAATATTAATGCGGTTCAAGGTTTATTATCAATTATTGAATCAGAGCGGCACTGCTGGCATTTTCTCAGAGTGGATTGAAAACAATGTTGAACCCACCCAGATGAAGTTTTCTCTCAAGGATGTGCCTCCCAACCTCACAGTAAGGTTTCAGGTATGAAAAATTACTAAGCTTGTCTCGTGCTGGATGGTAGATGTTATCTGTGCCGTCTGATGTGTTTGCCTGGGAGATGTTTTTTTTTGTTTGGGGCAAGAGCTGGTGGTTTCTGCTTGTAGAACTGCTGATTTGCTGACTCACTCGTGGATACCTGGCTTAACCTTTCTCCATATCATATTGTTCACTAAATTGTGAAGCCCAAATGAAACTTTTCTAGAGGTGTCCCCATGCCACTGCTAAAAACTACAAATTGGACACAGATTCAGCTGATCTGGCAGAGAGTGACAGGCCATTTGAACAAAGCCAGTTTGAGAAATTCAAGGGCTCACGTGACTTCCAAGGAAAGAGACTTCCAGTTCAAAACTTGTGAAAAAGTCATATTTTCATTGTGGTAGAATTTTTAAAACTTAAATAATGTGTGCTTGAAAGATAAGTTAAACGCATGAGAACATGTAATAGACCAGGCACTGATTGGGGAGAGCACCATGTTGCTTGCAAGGTCAGCCAATAATAGGAATTGTTCTGGGCTGGGAAAGGAAACAAGACTGTCTGGTGTCCTTTGAGCTCTACCTGTTAGATTATCATGGATTATCATCCTCTGGTGATAATGCTGCTTAAAATTCTCTTCATAGCCACAGTCCCAACCTGGATGTAGCCTGTGAACCGAGCAGCACAGCCTTATGCCAAACAGAGCACACAATTATGTCCCTGGATGAGCAGATGGGGTCTTCTGGTTTTGTAACCAACTATGGCTCTACAGGCTCTCAAATGCAGTAATTTATGCTGTTACTGACATAATATCAATCTCCTGCCCACAGGTGCAGGCCTTCACTTCTGTAGGTCCAGGACCTTTGTCCGATATGGCAGAGAAGAATTCATCAGGTATGGGTGATTTAGTTGCTGTCTCATGGTTTGTGTGCAGTAGCTGGTGAAAATGACAGTACAAGAATTTGGCAATCTGATAAATAGCCTCCAACGCTTTGTGTGACACACAGCAGACACAACAGAGGAAACAGTTATAGCCTCTGATAAGAAAGATTAACTCATTCCTTATCATTAGACTAAATTTCAGGAATTTCAAGCCTTTCCTCAAAACTACGCAAAATTAGCTTTTCTGTGCAACTTTAGGCTAGTGTGGGACAGTAGGTTTTCACCTGTAATCTGTATATTGATCTCTAGATGATAAAATATTTCTAATTAGGCTGTCAAAGTTAAGCAGGGGAGTTAGAGATTTACAAGAGATCATAAGCTATTTCTAATTTGGCTGTTAAAGGTAATTAAATGAGAAAATCTGTTTTAGTATACTGATTTTTTTTTAGTTAAATATTCACAATGCCACTGAAAATATCTTAGTAGTTTGATTGTGATGACAAGAGGGTATCTCATTATTTTATTTATTTACTGTGGCGTACAACCAAATGTTATAAGTTCAAGACCATCATTTATTTGTATATTGTGTTGCTTCTTTATGCATGATTGTCATTATCTAGGATGGAGTATTTTGTAAATTCTGCTGTGCCCTTTTCCTTCCAGATCTCTTCCCTGTCCCAGCTCTAATAACTGTTTCTGCCAACAAGTTGTTTCTTACCGACATAGACAGTAGTCATACCTTATGGGAACTTTCAGCAAAGACTAATGTAAAAGACATCTGTTACACTGCTAATGATGAAAAAATGTACCATATCACTGAAGATTCTCTTTTTATTCTGAATGCACAGAATGCTTCGATGTTTCAGGTATTCCTTTGTTCAGTCCCTTACTTGAGAGAATCTAGGAAAGTATGTGGCCATTTTTATCATTAATTTATGGGCAACTCTGCTTTTGAAAAAGGAAAAATGACCAGAGTATGCCATTGATAAAGTTGTCCTATTAATCATAGATGGTTTCACTGACATCTGCTTTGTTGATATTTTATCAGATATTGAATTTAAGGTTCTCAGTACTAAATACAAGAAATCTATATTTTGTATCACATTTAATTTAATTTACTTCATTCTAATTTCAAGAATATGGAAGCAACAATTGATATTTGTGAAACAATAGTTTCAATTTGTCTAAAAATATTACCAAAGCATGACATATCTTTATATTTTGACTTCTACTTCTCAAGTAGAAACTTTTCTTTCAGAAACAAATTGAATTCATAATGTCCTAAAATCAGGTTGGAAAAATCCATCCTTTTCAATTTTTTTCTTAAGTTTTTCAAAGATGCATATCTTCACAATGTCACAGCCATCACAGTTGACTGGATTGCAAGACACCTCTTTGTTGCCCTGAAAACACCACAGAATGAAACTCAAATATTTGTTATTGATCTTGAGCTCAAGAAAAAGTCTCTAAAAGCCTTGAACATGCAGCTGGGCAAAAGTAATTCAACTGTATCATCTCTGTTTTCATATCCTTTCTTAAGGTAAGGCCCATATTGCTAATAACTTTTTAAAAGCAAATTTTAGACATTATTTTCATTAAAACTTGAACTGTTAAGGACCAAAAAGGACATTTTATGGTACATGAGTTTTGGCATTATGTAAATCTCAGAAATTTTTGGATATAGTACTACTTTAGTATTGCTAGTTGAGCTTGGACATATCTAATTTCAAAAAGATGTCTGTGTTTGAGTAAAGATTTTAAATTATGCTTAAATACTGGTAGGCTCTTTGATTTAAGTAATGCAAATGAAAGTCAGGACCAGACAACAATTTTTTTACAGTAACCATTTTATCCAGAAAAGCCAGTTATTGTGGCCTTCCATACGAAAAGGAATCATTTGGCACTTGGAATCACTTTGCAAGTACGCTGCTCTGGTTACCTGATTTTAAGTGTTCTGGGAGATTTGTGACTATTTACTCAGTTACTCAGACTAGGATTGCATTTAGAGCAGATTGCTCAGGTTGAAGTTTTTCTACTGAAAGCAATGCATTTTCTTTGACAGCCGCTTGTACTGGATGGAAGAGTTTGATAATGGCACCCGCATGTTTTGTTATGATATTCTGAATAACACCGTGCACTACATTTTGGGACATGCATTGGTAGCAAAACAGATGAGGAGCTACTGCACCTGTAACATTGCAGAAGAAGAGCTAGGAAGACCTATGAGTATAGATTTGTCTGACTCCAAAAATCCCCAGCTGCTTTTTATCAGAGGAAGAGATGAAATATGGGCCTCAGATGTGGACGGTTGCCACTGCTGGAGAATTACCAAAATACCAAATATTCAAGGTCTGAGAGCTCTTTTATTTTTCTAAGTGGTTTGTGATTCTGTTGTCTCTTACTTCAAACAACATTATTTTCCAAAAATAGTATTAATTAAGCACTTTGTTTATAAAACTTATTCATCTATAGTAAATATAGACAAAAAGTTTGTGTTCTGTGTTTCCAGTTGTGTACCCTGTTAATACAAACTAGGAGAAAGAGCAGCGTGAGGATGTTTACTGATGCAAATATGCATTCTGATAAGAGGTAAATCAAATGAGATGTTACAGCCTCAAGTGCTACTTGTCAATAGATTTCACTGACAGTATTAATACATTATTTTGCTAGGGTTTCATATAAGCTACACCTATTGCAGTTCATCTCAATGAAAAAATACAATAGCAACTTATGCCTGAAAGTGGCATTGCAGACTTCAATGTGTGGGGAAGGTACTTCATGCAGGTAGGGTCTTGTGTGAAAAATTATCCATGTTTCACTTCTTATAATAATAACTTCTTAAAACAATAACTTATTCTTGGTTGCTTGGTTCTCAGCTCAGTTCTGGAGGAGGGCTGGTAAAGCTGTTCTGTTGCCAGAGGAGCTGTCTTAATTGTTCCTGGGAGACGGCAGATCAGGCGGTTTTCATCTTGGAAAAAAGAGCAAAGTTTCTATAGACAAGTGTTTTATTTCTTGTGTTTGTAATTGAATTGAATCCTGTACTTATGTATAATAAAACACCTTCAAATCTACACTTGTAAACTGGAATAACAATGTCTCAGCTTCATGAGACCAAGTGGAAAATATCAGAAATCTCTTTTCAAGGGGAGGTCTTTGAGGATAAGGTATGGCCAAGATACTCACCCATATTGGCTCACTCTGATTACAAGTACCTGTCTACTCTTGTAAAATCATCTGCTCAGAGCTGATTATAAAACTTAACTCTGCAATGTTTTCCTACAGGTAATAAAATTGGCAGCTTGACTGCAGATAAGAAATTTATATACTGGACCTTTGAAAAAAAGGAATACACCGAAATTTGGCTGGCAAATAAAGAAAGCAGAAGACACTTTCTTCACAAGAGAGCAAACCATGAGCTGAAAATCTTAGCTTACAGCTCAGCAGTACAATCATACCCAGGTAGAGGGGATCTGGGTTGTTTTGTAAATGTAACCAATTTATTTCAGAGCATGTAATTAAGTTGCTGATTGTGCCATGTATATTTATGTAAAGTATGCTTCATGGATTCAGGTACCTTCTACAGAGAAATGATTGGTATATTTTTAAAAGGATGAATATAAGGACTGGCCTTGTGTTGGATACAATGGGAGGTCATGATTTTGAATATTGCCCCTGTTAATGCCTAACTATGCCTATTTTCAAAGTTGTGTCAGACCTGGAGATTTGGAAAAGGCAGTGCAGATTACAGCACAGAAAAAGAGCAAATATGTTCCACAGTGTTGTAGCAAGAGTTTGATAATGATCCCTGTTATGACACAGATTTCTGAGTTTGTTCACAAGTATGTAAAACTGAAAAAAAAGGTCTGGCCCTCCAAAAACAGAAGAACTCTGCTTATTAAAGTGATTTATAAAGAATTATCCAAGAGACAATTACAGGTTACATTATAGTAGATCCAGACTTCTCTTAAAAGTCCTAATATTTTAAACAAACTGTTGTAAAATGATAATGAAAGAAATAGAAATTAGTTTTAGTAGAAAATTAGTATTCATGGTACCGACAGGCATCATCTTTGTGAATGCAGAGGTTTAGAACAGCTACTAGCAGGATTAATATATTCAAAATAATTCTTGAACTCCAGTTTTGCATAAAAAACTGGCAAATATACAAGAGAATATTTTAACAAGATGGACTTTTTTTGAATAAAAAAACTTCACATTGTTTTGGGTAGCTGGTACAGTCATGCCTGCCCGCAGCTGCTCTGACCAATGCTCAGGCTATTCTTGCCAGCACTTTGGGCATGTTTGTTCTCATGAGATCTGTGTGGGCTTGGCATTGGTGCAGGAGCCTGGTCTGGCTGTACCTGGCTGGTACAGAATGTGCCAATCCCTATCCCCAGGGATAGGGTTTCCAGCAAGAGCCAGCCCCAGGCTTAGCTGCTGCAGAAAGAGGAGACCCAAATTTCAGTCCAAATGCACTATTTCTACCCAGGGATTCCCACAGAGATTTTCTTATTTACATTGACTGCTGAAAATATATTTGAAGGAATATGCATGAACCTGACTTTGGTAGGAATGGCAGGGCTGTTAATTTTGGGAGAAAAGGTCTTGACTGTGATGTCAATTTGTTCTGGGCTAAGGGCAAGCATTGCTCCTTGTACCTTCTTCCCTGTTCACATGCCTAAATTTCTTCCTTCTTAGTGAGAGGTCAATTTCATATATTTTGATTTTGCTTTTGAAAGTACATCAAATGATGAGGAATTTTCTTTTGTTACTTTTTGGTAACTGTCAGAGTATAGTTTTCTATTGTTTTCTCCCTATAGACTTCTTTTCTGCCTCCCAAATTTGTCTCTCCTTGCCTGTTATGTTACACGTGTAAGGCTCTTTGGAAGAAAAAACAGATAACATTTAATTGCTAGAGAAAGGCACTGTCTATTCTGCATATCTGTCTTTCCTGTGACAGGCAAGTTTGGGCTCATCAATATGTGCTGCCCTTGACAACACAGCAAGTACAATTTGCATTTCCATTTTCTACTTCAAGAAAAACCTAAATGCTTTATTAAAATTGTATCTTATCAAAGATAAACGAGCATTTATTGGATGACCACTGTTTTTGTGTCCATGAAAGTAATCAAATAAAGTACATTCAGGTGGGATTTTCTTCTGTTTTTGTTTGTGAAAGCAGAAAGAATACTTCGTAATTATGCTTTCTTATAAGAATGGTGGCAGAATCCCATGTAAATTTGAATTGGTCCAGCCATAATTAACTTTTAAAAAATCTTTTTATGTCTTTCCTAGATAAAAGATGCCTGATTGTCTTGCTAGACACTGGGAAACCTACTATCCTCGCTACTACTAACACCAGTTTTACACTAAGATTGCCATCTGTCACACCACAGCAGCTATGCCCTGGCATATCCCAGCCTACACCAACGTACCTGGTATTTTCCAGACAAATGACAAACAGCTGCAGGAACTCAAGATACTGTTTGTCTGCTCTACAGCAAAAAACATTGGTATGGCTATTTCACACAGAAATACATGTGATATCATATTGCAACAGAGAATGTAATATCAGTTCTAGTAATTTTCTAAACCATTCTGTAGCTCTCTGTCAGTGAGTTTTTCCATTTCTACATCCCAACAGTAATTGTCCTTTCTCTCTGGTATTTGGTAAGTGGTAGATTCCTTAGTTTTCCTTTGTGCAAGTGCCCCTCTACTTTTCAACATGCCTTTGCTAAAATCCTGTTGAAATGGGTCTTCATTTTCTGATGAAATAACTCTTGAGACTGTCCATCAACCATGTAGCTTATCTTTATGTGTTTTGTGGTAGTGCTATTTGTGTTTGTAATATTTTACTTCTCACATTTTTTTTTTACTTTGCCATTTCCGATGTGCATACCAGCCCTTGAACAGTGGACATTACACTTCGACTTGTTTTTTGGTATATGCTTTCTTTTCTGTAGAGACCTATTACCCAAACTGTGATTTTAACATTCCTTTTTAAACACTGAAGTGTATTACAATGCAAAAACACGACTGTATTGCTTTTTAAACACACGTTTCATTGACAGATGATTGGGTTGACATATGACTCTCTTTCCTAATAATGCGTTTTTATGATCTGATTTCAAATTACAGGAATTTCAGAGTCCTATTGCTATCTTAAACAACCTACAGCCATTTTCAAGTTATGTCATACAAGTTGCAGTGAAAAATTACTATTCAGATGAGGAAGTGCTGCCTGGGAAAGAAGGCACAGTTGGCACAACTCTATATGGAGGTTTGTTTCATGTTTTATTCTGATTTTGAACAAAATTCTCATCTCAGTTAGGGAAAGGTGTATGTGAGTTTGGGAAATAAATTAGAAAGCAGACCAATAGTCTGCTTACAATGTAATCTGTGTAGATCCTTACAAGATTTTGGCAAGCAGACTTGATGAATTTGTAAGATTTGTAAGACATGTATGTATTCTTTAATGCTTTGGCTCATTGGGTTCCTGAGGAAAGATTGTTAAAAGTGACTAAAAGGTTGCAGTTTCTGCCTTGGATCACATCTCTAAATAAATTGTATTTGAATGTTTATGTGGTTATGTATGTTTAAATATTTGTGTTATGCATTCATTCAGCATTAAGATTTTTTCCCATGGCTTGGTGTCATAATTGCTGTTTCTTAGGGTAATGCAGATTTCTTTTGTTGCAAACCTGGCTGAAAAGACAATGTTTTGTTTTTACTTTTGGCCTGAATGACCACAGCCCATTTTCAGCTGATTTCAAGAATTTTGATGTACCCTTTCAGTCCTTGTTCTTCGAGAACACTACATTTGAGCTAGGTGCCTTGCATGCTTGTAAATACCTCAGTTGGGAAGATGCTTCTACTCATTCCCTGCTTCACTCTACCTGTTTGCAGCCATGGGGCAGCTACTGTGCCAGTTTCCTTGAAGCCCTTGACATCTTCCAGAAAGAAAAGGACCATGCAAAGATGCATACTATGCTTCCGCAAGTGCTGTAACCAAACCCCATAGGTAGTTGTAAGTCAAATGCCTTGCTCCGCACTTTTTCTTGTTTTGCTTGTGTATTTATGCACATGCACACTTGTCTTCATGAGGAGCTGCCTTTGTGCTTCTCTTCAGGTAATTCTCTCAGTGCTTCTGCTGAACTCACTTGCTGAAAACATGGGAACCTATTACGAGAGGAAGCTATTCCCCATAGTATTCCCCATCAGCACTTGCTCTTCTGTTGTGCCAGTTGTGCTCTGTTGTGCCCGGTGTCACCAGCTGGTGTCAGCTTCATCCACATAAACTCTTCACTTGCAAAGCCATCAGGCACCTCTGTTAATTCCTAAGGCAGCAAATTAGAATTATAGCCAAGTCTGCATGACAGCATGTCTGTGTTTTGCAGAAAGACTTGAACTCACTGGGATATGGGAATGCCATGGTCCCCATCTTCACTAGTTTTCCTGCCTGGCTCTTGTCCTGCAGAGTTGGAGCAGTTCTTCTTTGAGAGGAGGGTAAGGGAGTGAAACTGAGAGGCTCAGTGGCCTCTGGTCCTTGGGCACTGGCTCCCTTAGCCTGGCTGCAGCAGGGCTGTGGCTGGCACAGAGCCGTGCAGGCTCCGCAGCTGTGCATGTGGATATTGCTGTAACATGCAGTGAGGGAGCCACAGAAGGACTCCTAAGGTCTCCCCTCATCTCTTTTTACCTCTCCTTGGCTTTGGGCTGCTTCAGAAGGTGATGAAATAACTGGAATTGAAGTAAGGACAGCCACCGCTGTGTTTTTCTTGCTTTCCTCAACATCTCTTTCCCCTAGCGATCAACTGTGCCCAAGAAAACGCTTAATTCAGAATACCTGGCAACAAGTACATGCCAGGAGTCCCGATTTCCTTTCTTCTTTCCTTAGGGATGCACTCTGTTGTTTCTTTAAAGGGTCATTCATAGAATTAGTAACCTCTCTTTTTGCCATCATTGTCCACAGGAGAGCATCATCTGTGAGCTGCCAGTGGCTTTTCTTGTGCACAGATCATTCCCTGTTTTTTGTCCTGGAAGCAGTCACATTTTTCCCCTTAAAAAACTCTCCATTTAAGGTGAACTTCTTTTCATCTTTCTAATGGAAGTGAAACAAGAGGTGCAGGCATACTGCCACTCTTTTGGAATCCAGACATGCTGTACTTCGGAAATTCTCATTCAGCTGTGTTGGTTTTTCCCTCTCAACAGCCAGACCACTTAGTATCTGCACCACCAAGAAAATGGGCTCCCATCCTGTGTAGATCTTTGAATATTGTGAGCTGGTCTTTTCTACCATGCCTGCAGTGACAGGACTGCAGGAACCGGCCCTGAGCTGAGATGGGAGAATCAGATTAGATATTAGAAAAAATGTTCACACTGTTGGGGTGGTCAGGCACTGGAACAGATGTCCCAGGGAGGTGGTGGAGTCACCATCCCTGGAGGTGTTTAAGAGGCCTTGGTTGTTGGGTGGTGTGGTTTAGTGGTTTAGGGGTTATGGTGGTAGTGCTGGTGGACGGTTGGACTTAATGAATTGAAAGGTCTCTTCCAACCTTGATGATTCTATCTTCTTATGGATTCTGTGGTGAAAACCAAGCAAACAAAAATCCCCCAAACACCCCACAACTCCAGCCTTCAATCAGTAGATTTCAATTCTTTGCATGGGATTCCACATCTGTAATATAAAATCTGTGTGACACATTGATTGGATAAGATGAAATGCTATTGGAATGTGTCAAGAATTGACACAATTACTTCTTTCCATGGTAAACTGCCATCCCGCCGCAATGTACACTCTTTCAGTGATGAAACATAAAGGTAGCATATGAAATGGGAGACTGGATTGCTCCACTCAAATGGAATTTTTCAGTCTCATGTTAAAATGAAAGATGAAACTCAGAACAGGCTTCTCTAGTTGGGGAAAAAAGAAAAATCTGGATGAAAATCAAATCTTAGACAAAAAGCAAACCAAACCAACAAAAAAAACCTTTCACCCCACCCCAGCCTACAAACCCTGAGTATTTTGAATAGCTATTTGTATCAACATCCAGAGCTTTACACAATTTGTTGAAAAACTTCCAGCCAGCTGTAAATAGAAGGTATATTGTGTCCTGACACTTATGTTCTCAATTTCATGAATGTAACTGCTAGTTTAAATTGTAATCAGATGCTGCTAGAGCCTCTTGAAGTGTGTACACTATTTAACACCTCTGAAGCTGTGTGAATTCCCTCTGCCTTTCTCTCGATTCTGTAATGAAGTGAAAGAAGTTTGGAATAATTTGTGCTTTTCATCAAATAGCAAGATAGAGGGAATGAAAAAAAGAGGAAGACAACTTAGGAAAATTAATGCATTGCTCTTGCCACAGAGTGTCACTCTTACTCCACGCATGTTTTAGCTAGACAAATGAAAAATTTGTCTTCTTTCCTAGTCTAATTTCTGCATATTTCATGAAATAATCTGTAGTCTTGCTACTAGGATATGAATTAGACCATATGGAGTCATCATTCTGATATACAAGGAACATAAGTAGTGTAATGACTTGTTAACTTTTTTATCTATCAGGACAGCTCAATAAGAAATAAAGAGTAGGGATATACCATATCCCATTACAAAGTCTGTGTTGTTAAAGCTTCAAAGGAAAAGTTGATTTTTCTAGAACAATTAGTGAGTAACCAGTTGGTAGGGACATCTGACCAGCAACCCAGTTTCTTCCTTACACAGCTCAGCCAGACTGTGTATTTCTGAGCAAAATTGGAAATGATAGCAAATAATGTTATTTTTGGATTTTCTTCCTTCATAAGTTTCTGTTAAAGAAAAGACTTTCCAATTGGAATAGTGTTCAGTTTTTTTTGTCTGTGCATATCCAAGTAAGCACCTTATTAAACTCACATCTGAGACCTTGATTAGGAAACTAAGAGAGCAGGAATTCAGTGATATGACTGTAAATGTAGAAGTATAGGACAGCAGCTGTTTTTCTGTTGTTGTTGGGGTTTTTTGTCTGCTTACATGGTAGGATAGCCAAGAAGATACTAAAAGTCCCTCAAAATATTTTGAACTTGTCTGCAGCTGACTGACTAAACAAGAATATGAGTTTTACGTGTGTAGAGTTTCAGTCCTGTAAATGAATCATATTCATTCACTATAACCTTCTTTTCTTTCTTTGATGACATTAATCTTTCCTTCTGTTTCAGTACCAGAGGCAGTTGTCACTATTAAAACATTGGTTTTGTCTGACACCATCATCAATATGTCTTGGAGTGAACCTCTGAAGCCAAATGGACCTCTTGAATCCATCCGCTATCAAATCTCTGTGAATTTATTGCCTCCTGTCCCAGCGACACCTTTGCGAAAAAGTGAATTTTCAAATGGGATGCTTGCCTGGTCTGTCAGTGGGCTCCAGCCTGGAACAAATCATTCATTCAAGGTATAATTGCAAGAAGTTTTACTGCTTTGTTCACTAGCCTGCAAATCTTTAGACTGCTCCTCTGTAAAGCAGATGAATAAAAGTGTCCAATGTGGATTCATAAGAACAAAATGTACTGCTTCTCCCTTTACAGATGAAGGCTTAAAAAATAGTAAATGATATATCTGGACAGCAGGTCTATGATCAGAGTGACATTTTCAAAAGCAACCAAGCAAACATGTTGTCTGCAGAATGTGCACTGACTGTGCATTTATGAGGGTACCACAAATAGTGTGATTTACACAGCTGGGAGAACATTCAGCTGATGACAGGAGGGAATTTGTTCTGGTTTTCATTTGAGTTTGGGCTTTTGTTGATGATTTGGATAGTATAATGGGGAATATATATGTATACACAAACACCCCTAAATACCTGTGTGTGTTTATACAAGCATGCATTCCCAAACACAGGTCATATTTAGCTGTGGCTTAGGGAAAGGCAATGTGCTAAGGCACCTCTTGACTTTGTGTTTCTGTGGTTCTAAAACACTGCCTAATACATGATGTGACATTTGCATGTCTGTCTAAGAGCATGTGGCATTTAAGAAAGGTCTGGAAAGAGCAGAGACTTGGTAGGAAGCTGAGATGAGAAACTAAGAAGAGTCTCTGAGGAAGGGTACTCCTGGCCAAGAACTTCTAGCCTGGAGGTGTATAACCCTGCAGCTATGAGGCTCAAAATCTTTCTGCACCTATGTCTGTATTGCCTGAATACTGTTTTGTTTGAAAAGTTAGTCTTCCAAACACTTGGTGTTGCTAAAGCCAAGCTGCCTTTCCAACTGGTCTGGTACTGTACAGTTCATCCATTTCCTTTCCAGGTTCTTGCTTTCCATCCTGATGAGAACTGGTTTTCTGAAAGCATCCCTATCATTGCAAAAACTTTTGATACTCCACCTGCTCCCATCAACATTGTCCCCAGAAACACCAGTTTCCAGCTAGAATGGAGAGCTCCTCTGCATGCCAATGAAACCAGCTTCTGGTTTGAGCTGCGTAAGGTAAAAATACCTCTAAATTTTGGTGTGGTTTTTTTTCAGATCAGAGAAAATTTAACCTACCCTGTCCTGGTAAGTAGGACAGGGTGGGTGGCAGGATGTACATGAAGAGTCTCAGTGGATAATTTGGGCACGGTGATGTCAGTCTTAGCTGCTCAGCAGGGGCAGGATGGAGTCAGTGTTTGCCAGGAACAAGGAGGAGTGCAGCTGTAGCATTTAGTACTCCACAGAGCCAAAGGACATCCTGGATGACCTCACCAGAATTCCTCCTGAGTCTCCCCTTTCAGCAGTCCTATCCCTGTTTCCTCACTGCCCTGCCCCAACTGGGCTTGCAGTTGCAAATCCTATGTCTGCCCTGCACCAGAAAAAGAAGAAAAGGGTTTTCAGCAATAAATATTAGCTACAACCTAGTATCTGAATTTTATTTTCCTGTGATAGAGGTTAGGAGAAAATGCCAGAGAGAAGACCAGATCCAAGGAGTAAGAAGTAAATTCTGCAGTGAGAGCAGCATGCATGGAAACTTCAGACTTCAATACCTGAACCACTGGACAGAGAAAAATTCGTGTTTTAAACTGGATCACGCAGATTCTTTAGTATAGAGAGTCAGATTCATTAGCCTTACACCAAACATTTCCCTGCCCTAAAATAAATGTCACATAACAATTCCACTAAACCACCTCCTTTCAATGGCATCATGGCAAGCTGAACTCATGGGCATGTCATGATGATCCAGAAATATAAGGGGAAGGCTCCTTTTGGCTGTGTAAAGCAGGCACTTAATCTGTTGTTCTTTGTTACTGCCAAGACTTGTAGGTCTCCTGAAAACAAAGAAGAAAATTAAGGTTTGTGTCCTTGGTGTTTGAGAGGACAAAGTCCCATGGTCAAAAGAGCAGCTGCGTCATTTTTCCACTATGATATTAAGCGGTGGCAAAGTAGTTAATCTACCCCAGAATAGAACTGTGACACCCTTTCAGCAGAGCAAGAAAGTGGACCATAATGATATTTTATTTTTCTAGTGGCCAACAAAAAGTGACTGGTTTTCTCCTGCGAATACTTCATGCACAGGAAAGCTTGTTTACACATGCAACCTCACAGGAACTCTTCCTTGGACCAACTACTTTGTAAGAGTAACAGTAGTTTATGTTACAGGAATGAAAAGCATTTCCTCTTCAACAAGCTTTAAAACTACAGGTAAGCACTTCATGCAGGATAACAAGATTTTAAGAATATTTTCAGGATGTGAATATTAAACCTAATACTTCCTAAAGTTTAGCAGGCAATCACTAAGACCCAATAGCTCTGTGTGTTTGAAAAATGAATAGCACAATACAATACCCTAAAAAGTAATAGGGTGAAAGAAATGAGGTTTGTTTCCAAGTGGAGCAGAGGAAAGAATGAGGGGAACTGAAATGAAATGCCTATGTGCAAGTGAACTCATTACTGGAGAAAGGCTGCATGAGGGTAAAAATTTTGGAATTTATCCATCACAAAGAGAAGGCCAAGGATTCACTCTCTATGAGGATTAATAATGTAGATCCTCCTTCCTTTTAGATGTCTAAACACCCATGTGCACATCAGATTTTTCTCTGTGCCTGTTAGCCCTTTGTCTTGCTACAAACACATTTTAAAGGTTTTGTTCCTTCCCCTGTGTGTCTTAAGCTGGTATTCCCAGTAAGCCAGGAGTTCCTAAAAGAGCAGAAGACTCTAAAAACACTCTACAATGGGAAAAGGCTGATGACAATGGAAGCAGACTGACATACCACATCTTAGAAAGCAGGTAAGCAATGCATGAGGCACTCTTCCCATGGGGGGCAGCCCAGAACAAATCTGAGGGTTTTCAGGCTGGCTCCAATGGGAAGAATGAAATATATAGTTGCAAAAGGCCCGTCCCATCTTTCCTGTCTTTCTTAGATAAACCAAGTACCCATAATTTCCAGAAATTCCTGGAAAACTTACAAGAAAATATACACTAACAACATTTTCACACCAACCTTTAAATACAGTTATATATTTGGATCTAGGTCAGTAAACCAGGACATTTAGAGATAATTTCAAATCACAGATCTCAACAAACATGTAGTACATATTTTTAGGCTAAAATACATGTATAAATATATTAGTGTTCAGAGGACTCAACAAAAGTGTTGTAATATTGCCAGAAATAAAATATTCCCATCCATGGGGGATGACTGTATAACTTTTAAAGTGCTCTGTCATCAAATAGCAATTGTCTGGGCTGTACAGGTCACACTAGAGTGCCAGCTCACCCTCCATCCTGCAGTGGCATTGGAAGTGCTGACTGGGTAGGTTAGAGCATATTGCTGCAGGCAGGGACTTTGAACTTCGAACTTCTAATTTTTTGACCATGACTTCTGAGAGATTTCTTTAAAGCAGTCAGTGCAAAGCTTAATTAATGCATTATTTAAAAATGAGAAGAGTCCATCTTCTGAGATATTCCAGTGACTGAAGTCATTACCGATGGAGGGAAGCAGTTTTTTAAACTCAGCCATTTTTTTTTTCTCTGTTCTTATGGAAGCTAAGGAATGGCAGCGCTCTGGAGCTGGGCATACTTTACCTATGTAAGTTTTCACCCAGACATATTTTCCAGGTGCTGTAAGCTTCCCACAGTTCTGTGAGCATCCAGGAGCACTGATCTGCATGCTCTGAGAAAACAATAATTTTGATATGCCAAGAAACAGTCTGCACCTGGCTTGCTGTAGATGGGTAAAGAAAGGTCAGTCCCTTGGCCTGTGCCAGGGCTGTGCATTAGCTACTGTGTTCTCGAGGCTCCATCTTCTTATTCATCTCTGGAATCGTAATGCATCATTGAAGTGGTCTTGTAATGAAATAGGCTTTTCTCTTGCAGTTGAATGTACACATGCTGATGTTTTTGATTGAATTTTACATAAGGTAGAAAAATGTTAGGTCAGTTGCACAGCATTCTAGAAAATATTTGCCTAGCCCTTTTAAGCAGCCTCTGTTTTTCATTCAGCTCTAGTGGCAGCAGGTACACACCAAGGACATGAACATATCATTTTCGCATTTCTTTCTGGTTTAGAAGTGTTTGACCTTTTTTCTTCATTAAAGTGTGTTGGGAGAATGAGTGACATGCGCATGGAGGTCATTTCACATGATGTATTATGGTGTTGTGTGACATGAAATATTTCAGATATGGCCTTTCAAGTTTAAGTATGTGGTCTTCTTTTGGTTGGTGAATAATCAGCTCTGAATTTATTGTGAGCCATCAATCTCAGTCCAATGGGGAAAGGAAGAAATACACCCAGCAGTCAGCAGACACTATAAGAGAGTGGCTAGCTAAAGAATGGTATCTTCACTGCCAGTGACTTGCTTTCTGTTTAGCTTGTGAAACCTCATGCACAAGAGAGACTGAATTACTCCGGGTCTGGGAGAGCAAAATGCTCTAGCACAGTAGAAAAAAAATCCTTTTTTTTTTTTTTTTTTTTTTTTTTTTAAACCAGAAAGCTAAATAAGAAAATTTTAAAATCTTGGCTGCAAGGCATATACTGAAACAGGTGAATCAGGCACACACTGAAGAGTTTTTTGTGTCTAAAATGTTCTGGTATTTCATTTCCAATGCCAAGATAAAGATGTTTGATTCCTAGCATTGCTGAAATGGCATGGCACAATTTTTTTCTCCGTAGCCAAAATCCCATGACGAGACTGAGCTTTCATGCAGGCAGAGAAATGTGAAAATCATGGAACTGAAGCAAAGAACGGAGTGGGGGTGAAGCAGCAAACTGCCCTCATGGCATTAATGACATACCTTTGTCATTGTGCTGTGCATGTTGCAGGAAACTGACTGGCAACACCAGCGATGTGAAGTCCCCGTGGGAGGTGGTTTACAATGGCTCCTGTGGCAGTATTTGCACATGGAAGGCCAAGAACCTAGAAGGAACTTTCCAGTTCAGAGCAGCAGCTGCAAATATGCTGGGACTTGGTGAATACAGTGACATTAGCATGGATATAATTTTGAGTGAAGGTATGTCTTGTACTTTTGTATTCTTTTTATATTTTTTAAAATTACTCTAAATAATCACACCAGTTTATGAACAGAGACTGGCTAATTTAATAACGATATTCCTGCAAGGGTAATGTGTGTAATAGGTAATAAATGTTGATGCTTATATGGTGACCCCTGCTGCTAGTGCTCACCCCATCTCTTTTGCACAGAACAGTGGGCCTGAACAGTGCCTCTGCTCATTTATACCAGTTTGTCTCTGTGACTCTGACACCCTGCCTTATGATGTGATTCTTGAAAAAAGGCAAGCTCATACACTGAGTAAAGATGTGAGAATTACTTTTTGCCTTCAGCCAGAAAGTTAGAGTTACTCTTTGTGGGTGCTTTTGGAAATCTCACCTTGAACAGTCAAACAGTTCAGCATTTTCTCTTTCTGTATATATATATACATTGCCTGTGGCAATGACCTTCTCCCCAGACCTGGGCCACGCCTGTGGCAATGACCTACTGTGTATATATATATATATATACAGTAGGTCATTGCCACAGGCGTGGCCCAGGTCTGGGGAGAAGGATTATTCTGACCAAATGTGCATCCACACACAGCTTGAGAGAGAGCTTTGTGCAGTGGAAGACTTACACAGCAGGCAGCTGAAGGGTTGTCTCAGGTGTGCTCTGCTCCATGAGACTGATATTGCATGCATGCACAGTCACTAAGCAATTTCCCCCTTCTCCTTAACAGATAATATGATCTCCATGGGCACCATCACTGCCATTGCTTCTGTGATTGGAGTTGTTGTGCTGAGTTTGGCTGTGGTCATGCTATTTGGTTTGGGTATGTGACTAAGTTTTTTTTTTACCCTTGGTTTGTCAGGCCTCAGTAAAAGGCAGTTCAGGTGGTGGGAAATGATTGGCCTCCAGATTTAGGGAAATGCTGAATGACCCCTAGGATGGGAGCTGGCAGGAATTTGTATATTCTCATTCTCTGAGGCCCCTAGAGGTGGCTGATTATATTTTTGGTATCAAGGACAGGATAGAAATTCACTCCATCCTCAGGCATTTCTTGCTGTTGATTACCTCCAGGGAGAGGAGCGCTTAAGGAGTTCTAATGCTTGTGTGTATCCTTACAAAAACTTGTACCTTACAATTTTCGAGTTTAATATGACATTATTCACCAAAGGGTCCCATTTTCTTTCTCTTAAGCTTTGTCCCTGGAGAAAGGATGTAATGATTACTCTGAGATGTAAATGTCCACATGTGATTGTCCTGTCACTCTCCTTTTCTTGGGGTCTTGTCGCACACAGAAATGGATACCTAAGTTCTCAGCTCAATGCGCACTTGTCTGTGTTTTGTGGAAAAAAAATGTCCAGATGGAAATGACTTGTTTACATGAGCTGTTTGGGGGTGATGTTGAACAGAATAACAAAATCTGTAACCTTTCAGCCTGCTCACACACTGGGATGCTCTCAGAGTGAAACACCTAGCAGTCTCCTTTTCTATTCCAGTATGGAAGCAAAGATTGAAATCCAGAAAACAGGCCTTGCCTGGACACATAGTGTTTATCAAGGAAGATAAAGAACTAGCTCAACTCCGAGGGATGGCTGAGACAGTGGGACTAGCCAATGCCTGCTATGCTGTACGGTATGTCCTCAGACCAAATGTATTTTCATTACAAAAGCATCTAACAGGGCTTCCCTGGACCACTTTCCCTGAGGGCACTCATCCCTGCCACCTCAGGGTAGAGTTGAGGGCTGCATGTGTTCTCAGGGCAGGTCTGCTCCAAAGGATGCCCTGACATGTGCCCCCGGCACACAGCCCAGCCTGGATCACCCCAGCCCATCCTTCATGTCACTCTGGAGAGAAACACAAGTGCACAGGGAAGGAAGATCTGGTGCTTTCCAAAACTTCCAAAACATCCAGGCCTCACCTGAGCTCCCCTTAAATGTACCTGACAAGACAAATAGTATCAGCTTCATTTGAGGAAGAATTTTAATAAAATTTCAGATATTCTTAGGTATGAACTAGTGACTAGTGTTGCTGTTTTGTAGCACTCTTCCTTCTCAGGCAGAGATTGAATCACTGCCAGCTTTCCCTCGGGACAAACTCAATTTACACAAATTGTTGGGAAGTGGAGCATTTGGAGAGGTATATGAAGGGACTGCGGTAGATATCCTGGCAGATGGAAGTGGAGAATCCAAAGTAGCAGTCAAGGTAATCACAGTTGTGCATTTCTTTGGCAACAGAACGGGATGAGCAGAGAGATCTGTCTCAGAGGTTTTACTGAGAAATGGGTGTTGGCTGATCAGGGTATTTCCTTGCAATGTTTCTTGCAAGCCACTCAGATCTGAGTCTATCTCCTTGTAATGATTTCTGGAAAAGAATGTGTATTTAAGGCTACATCTCTGTCTGATTGTTCTGCTTAAGTGCCATGTGATAAGGGTGATGATGACCAAAGTATTGCCACACTTCTGCTTTCTGTTGAGTAGACTTTGAAGAAGGGTGCGACAGACCACGAGAAGAGTGAATTCTTGAAGGAGGCACACTTGATGAGGTAGGGACAGCTTTGCCACTGGGCACCCTTCAAAGCCAGTATCATGCCAGGGTGGTGGCCTTCCAGGGGAGTGAAAGCAGTACTTTCCTCTAAAGAGATTATTGTGGCATTTTTGGGGTGTTCTCCTGTTTCTGCCAAACAAACAAGTAAATCACTACTGATGAATCTTATGGAACTAAAGCTATAAATCTGATAAGCAAAATTTAAGATATAGACTGCAAGTTCGGTATGCTCATATAATGGATTTATTTGGGTTGGTATTGGTGTATTTCAGTGTCTTTGCTCCCCTAAAACCAAGTTAGTTGTTAAAGGCAATTGCACAATATTTGGCTAATCTCATTTTACTGAAAGAAACAAATCAGAACAAACTGATTGTAAAGTTGTAATTTACTGTGGAAAATATTTTTTTTCAAATGTGCCACTAGGGGTGCCGCATATCTCTTCTATTAAGGTACAGTTAAATTATGCTTCTGCCACCATTGCAAGAATTTCACATAATAAGGTTTGTGTCTCACCTAGAAATCTGATTTTCTAGAGTGTCCCCAGAGACAAGTAGAAGTTCAACTGACGTTTTCAACTGTCAGCTAATACTGAGAGTATAGTTTAATTTTCAGATGCACTTTTGCACTTCTCTGACTTTTACTTCATGAGTGCAGAAGTAGAAGCAATTTTTTTTAAATGAAGGATTTATTTCTGCACAGAAAACATGGTGTTATTAAATTAGAAATTGATTTTCACAGCACTCAATTTTTTGTGGCTACACATTTTAAAAAATCTTGCTTTTTTTTTTTCCTTTTTTGACACACTGTAACTGAATGAGGCAAAAGGCTTGTTAAAACCAAAATTCAACCATGTCATTAAAGTGCAAATTAATGGTAAAGAGTTGTGTGTAAACTCCTTATAATCTATCTTCAGTCTATCTAGCAGTCATAAACCCAGTTAAGGTCTTTTTTACTGTGTAGTATGGAAATTATATGAACCCATAGTTGAAGTCTCTGAAGCCCCCCTAATTCTGCTTTCTTGTTGCAGACAATAATCCAAAACCAGAAATCCTGGAAGAGTACATAACTGAAAATCTTTTGCCTTTAAATGTAAACATTGACATGGGCCCACATGTACACCAGTACAATGAATCAGAAATGAAGAGAATAGAAAAATTTAAGTATTATATAATCCCAATAGTCTTAAACAACAACAACAACAACAACAATAATAATAATAATAACATATGTTTTATATTCTTCCAATATTTAAATTTTTTAATATGAAAAAAGTATTATTTATTTCCCTCGTAGGGTTTAATAATTTTACTTGAAGTCCACTTCAAAGATCTCATAAACTAAACCAAGGGTAGAAGGAAAAATAACTGCATTTGAGTGCTTACAAATATATAAGATATGTAAGATGAAGTTGTAAGACATATAAGTACAGCTTTTATTTTGCGTGCCTTTTTGGATATTCATTAAAATTTGGATTGTGATGTTATGCATGCTGGCTCAGTTAAACTGGAACTATTTGTTCCTTATTGCTATGCAGCAAAGAGCAAATTGAGTTGCCTCTATTTCAAAAAGTCATTTGATATTGGTTATTGGTTAGTCATTTGTGTGCAAATACATGCAGGAAATTCTTATGTCTGTCCCATCCCTTGGGAAGTAAGGAATGACAGTTCAGTGGGGAAAGGTCTGCATTGGGTGTAAGGAAAATGCCAGGTGTCCCTTCCCCGCTTTTTGTTCTTGAAAGTGCCAAAGTTTGTCTGATTGAGAGGTATGAGCTAGGGGCCGGGGGGAACTGTCAAATTCGAAATCACACTTTTTTCTAGAGTCTTTGTCCACACCTGAGATTAGGTGAATTGAAAGAGATGAGAAGGAAAATGTCCCTCTCTTTTACTTGCTTGTTTACACTGCTGCATGTGACAGCATTTTGGACACCATCAGTTCTCCCAATAGAGTCAAGTTTCTCTGCTTGTGCAAGTGCTTTCACACAGCAGTGAGAACGGAAAACCATTTTCTAACACAAGTAAAGTGATTGAAAAAACACAGGCACTGACAGAGGCAATAAATATTTTTCTTTCTTTGAAGAATACTTACAGTAATGAGAATACTGATTGCTCTGTGATAATCCCTGTCTTAGACATACACAGACAATTGCTAGTCTACTTAGAAGTATTCCTCAGGTGTATTTTGTTTCTCTTGAAAACATGCTGTGAAAAACTGTTCCCCTCTGAACTGTGAAAATAATATTTTGCATATATATTGTGCATAAATAATATAATGTGCTTTTACCTTTGGGTATTTCTCTGAATCAGCAGTTCTACTGTGAATATAGTAGCAAAAATTCTCTATTAAAATAATGTACATACCTTTAATGTGCAGGTAATAAATCATGTTATTCCTAGAAGAAATTGTCATTTTTGGCAATTTCCTGCTTCCTGGAAATATGATGCAATGTGCTTTTTAATATGTGTGCATGCATTAGAGTGCCTGTCAAAGACAGGGTAAGCCTGTGTTTTGGAAGGATGTCCCTGAACTCTCCCCATGACCGAGCAAATCTGGGCACTGTGAGCTACTGAGTCTTGTGGTTGTAGGGGCAGGGTTGTAAAGGCCAAACTGCTCCTTCATTCCTTGCAACTGTAAACACTCTATTAGCTATCAACCAGCTGGATTTCTCACGTGTAATCTTACAGTTGATTCCTTCTCTTTAGTAAATTTGATCATCCCCACATTCTGAAGTTACTTGGTGTGTGTCTGTTAAATGAACCTCAGTATCTTATACTGGAGCTGATGGAAGGAGGGGATCTACTTAGCTATTTACGAGGAGCCAGACAGAAAAAGGTAAAGACCATGACACTCATATTTTTAATCTGTATCTACCCAAAATTTCTCTGTTTTTCCCTTTCTAAAAGTCCAAGCTGATGTTCAGCTGTTTCAGTACTTGCAAGGTCTGACCTGGCTTTTCCATAACACCCTGGGACCCAAGTGTTGAGTGCTGATCTTGCAATCAGTGACGCTGTGAAGCAGATTGAATGTCATTAGACCACTGACCAAATTGTGGTTTCAGTTGTGAGATGTCTGCTGGATGTCTCACTGTGAAAAACATAAACTGTCCTTTTGAAAGTGATAATAAATAATGGTGGTCATGTATGTGGTCTACTAGGCATCTTAGAGGGTTTTTTTGTCTTTGAATAACAACAAAGTATCCTTAATGTGAGAGACAGAGTCCAAGCATATAAGAATATACTGTCCCTGTGCCTGGGGAATTCTTTAGAAGGAAAGAGGAGAAAAGGATAAAGAATAAACAACTTGAAGTAAATTTTTCTATAGTTAATATGCAGATTAAGAATATGTATGGTCGGACTGGATGTCAAAAGGACTCAATAATGAAATTTCATAGCATTATAGCAATTATATAGTTCATTCACATGATCAAATCAAATCCGCAGTCAGTATTGAATTCTACTGAAATGCATATATAGTGTTCTACTAGAATAATAATATATTACACTGATTAATACGTCAACAAGCAGACCTGATCTGATAGTGGGAGGAAATTTTCAGGGTCCTGTTTCTCCCACAGCTCTGAAAGTCCTACGGTATCCTTAGCTGCAAATCAAACAGGATGGGTTCACCTTCCTTACAGTGCAGTGATTTGACAATTTACCCTGCTTCCAATCAGCATTCACTCTATTGACATACAGAGATTTTGCACTGCGCTTTGACTGTTTTGGGAAACCGTACTGTCTTGCATAGGGAGGTTGCCATTCCAAATTGGTAAAGCTGGAAGACATGGCTTAACTTCTGTCTTTGTTTCTTGTAGCTCCAGAGCCCTCTACTGACAGTGACTGACCTCTTGGATATATGTTTGGATGTTTGCAAAGGCTGTGTCTATTTAGAGAAAATGCATTTTATACACAGGTACAGAACCTATTTCCTTAGTCTTCCCAGGTTTACCCAAAGTTTCAGGATTAACTATCTTACCTGGGAAAAGATGCCTAGAAAAATGTCACAGTGCAACAGGAAAGGGGAGGGCACTGGAGTAAAATTGAACGCTATGCTTTTCTGCTAAATATCACTTACAATTCTCTCACAAAATGATGGTCTGCTCTAAGATCTAAACCCAGGACTTATTGCAACCTAGGCAAGAATTGTATCCCATGCAACAGAGAGAAGGGCAACTGGAGAGATCCATGTACTGTCTTCATCTGCCTAATGGGTAGCTTTAGAGGACACAGCCAGACTTTTCTCAGAGAGATACAGGGAAAAGATGAGAAACAGGCAAAATTTACAGCAAAAGAAATTAGATAGTATTGTTCAAAACATCTAAGATCAATCACTGAAATGACTTGTCCAGAGGGGCTGTGTCATCTCCAGTCTTGAAGGCATCCCAAATTTAACTGAGTGAGGCCCTAAATAATTTGACCCAACCTTGGGGTTGGCACTGCTCTGAAGAGAGGGTTGAAGCAGATGACTTAACAGGCCTTAGTTATTCTGCAAGGCTAACTCCATCCTCTTTTCTCTGCCTTAAAAATCAGGGACTTGGCTGCTCGCAACTGCCTTGTGTCTGAGAAGGAATATGGCAGCTCGTCCCGGATAGTAAAGATTGGTGATTTTGGACTTGCCAGAGATGTCTATAAAAATGATTATTACAGGAAAAGAGGAGAAGGTCTACTCCCTGTCAGATGGATGGCTCCTGAAAGCCTTATTGACGGTGTCTTTACAAGTCGCTCTGATGTCTGGTGAGTTATAGCAACCACACAGCTGTGGGGATAACCATACTAAATCCCACAGGAAGAAAATATTGGTTTATAGGAGGAATTACAAGGTTGTATATTGTCATCTCTAATAATTCTTAGGCTAGAACAGATTTCCTCCTAAACAAAATTTTAAGGATCTAATGAAAAATTTGACACCACAACAGTATATTTCATGTACATATTTCTTTATGCTTTGAGCTCCAGCTTTGGATTCTGGCTGGAACGAACTAGTGTCACTCAAACAATTTTAAAATTGTACCAGGCCCACAATGTGCTTTTTGCTTGATTGGGCAGTGAATTGATTACCTTCATGCTGTTCCATTTTGTTTTCCATTAGGTTTATTGACATTTCCTTCCGACATCCAAATACTTTGATCTTGCATTTTCACCCTCTATTAGTGACTTCTTTATTTGAAGACCAGACTTTTCAGCATTGTCAGGGGAAGGTCACAGTACTTAGCTGTGGAGGTTTGCTAAAAGTGTGTATTTGAGTGGCTTTGAGTTTATGGCGAAGAAGCAGAGACCCAGTGTCAGGAGACATGGAAAAAAACCCCAGACTAAACCAGATCCATGAAACCTGAGATTCAAATTTAGATTTCGGTGGCCACAAGTACTCAGCCCATGGGTCTTGTCCAAGTCCCCTGCCCTGCACCCATCTATTTGACTGCTACTCCTGCACTTATCTAAGAAAGTAGTTTAGTACTCTGTGCCAAACCAAATGAGGTGCTGATTGCTCCACAAGTGGTGCTTAGAAGAACTTGTCCCTCTCCATTTTAAACCACACCTCTAGAGATTTCTAAACACTGTTTATATGAGGACATGCCAAACCAGAGTGTTGTCCAGGGAAGATGTGGGCACTCACTGTCTTCTGAGCTGCATCTCAGTGAATCTGGAAAGCGTTTCAGTTCCACCCATTTACTTCAGCTATTTCAGAGGCTGGCTTAGGGACAAAAATTAATTAAGTCTTCTTATTCCTCATTTTTCTAGGTCTTATTCTTAGGTTAGACACAATATAACTGTTAAAAGGGAGATTTCATGATGACTAAGGTTATTATTTTTTCTCTTTTTTTGATGGTGTTTCTCAGGGCTTTTGGAGTACTAGTGTGGGAAACATTAACTTTGGGCCAACAGCCATATCCAGGTTTCTCCAATACAGAAGTTTTACACCACGTACGATCAGGGGGAAGGCTGGAATCTCCAAACAATTGTCCTGACAAACTGTAAGTTAATTTTGTTTAAATGCTGTTGATAATATTTATAAGATGCAAGAGGCTTTTTGCCAGGTGGTCATCATTTTGAAGGTTAGTCATGTCCATGCAGAGCCCAACATTCTCCATTTTTGTTTCCAATAAAACTGACCAACCTAGTACTAATTCATCCAGTAGTGCAGCCTGTGAATAAGAACCTAAGGTGTGGATCTGGTAGCAATGTGAAAACAGGCTGAGAGTACCTGAAGGTAATGGCCAGAAGTTAAGATGTCTTTAAGAAGGATTTTACCAGTCTCTGAACACCAGGTGTCTGTGATTGCAAATAAAACTGTCTTTCTCAATGGTAGCTTCAGGAATAAGGCTAATATTAGAACATATATGAAAAATAAACTCTGCCCTTTTTAGAGTGAATTCACAAAAGCCAATATGAAAAGTTGAAGCAGTACCGGAAAAAGGAAGTCTGCACTTCTGATTAGTCTTTAGCTGGACTGGATAAGTAAATGTTTCAATTTCTGTTTGTCCCTTGAGCACAAAACTCAGGTTTAATTGCAAAATTCTTGCAATTAACAGAATAAACTAAATATATCAAGTGGATCAAACCCATACTGACCAGAGGTGTATAAAGGAGGAAGAGGAACATGAGCTCAACAATCACTCAGTATTGTCTAATTTCATGTCTCAATTTCTTTATGGCCCACTCTGCATATGCAATCACAGCATTGCACATGACAGCTGCAAATAGAAGGAGAGACTACTGAAAGTGAACAATTCTTATTCCTGGGGCTGAGGAAAAGGCTTGAGAATATTTCTGTGATGGGCAAGCCAATATCTCCATGATAGATCTTACATCAATTACCATGTTCTCAATGCAAGAGAAGGTGAATATTTATCATTATGGAGATATAGCTGAAATACCATATTAGCAATAAAAAACCACAAAAAAAACCCCAAACCAAGCTTTAGCACTTGGAGGAACCGAAGAACTGAAGAGACTAGAATTTGTTTTTAATAATAGAGGGAGAACTGGAAGTCACAGAACAAATGAAAGCCCAAAGAAATTTAAATTTCAATATTTTCTGCTGAGAAAGATTTCCTAAAAAAAATTCTGACAGCTGTTCTGTGAATAAAAAAGCACAGGAGGAACCTATATCCATGTCCTAGTCTGACATTCAAATTTACACAAAGATTCATAAATTGCCTTTAAATGAGTGACCAGATCTTCAGAAAAATCAAGAAAACTTCACTTGAAACAATTTTTAAGGTCCCAGATCTTGAATTTAGCATTACAGATAAGGCTTAAATACTGCTCTGCCTGTTGTAACTTGTAGGATCAGTGCCTAATAGTAGTTTTTGAAAGCCAAGGAGCTGATGAGCTTAGACCCTCGTACCATCTTTTATCTCATTTGGTGAACACTCAGCACCTGCATGTAGCTTCTGTCAGTAATGTAAACAGCTTTTTGCTGCTTTGCTAGGTCATTAATGGCATGCCAGGATTCTTGACATTCCTGCTTCCCTCCTTGTGGTTTTGAACCTGCATCAGGACATCAGCAGTCAGTAATTGTCTCTTTGGCACTTTGGCTTGCTCATTGTCATTTGACAAAACAAACCATCCCGGATAGGAAAAGAGTTCAAAGGCCAAAGTACTTCAGCTGAGAAGTGTTTAGGAATCTGTGGTAGGCTTACACTGCAAGTGCAAGTAGGGCAGGCACAGAAACCTTGGGGTGTAAAAGCACAAAGGAAGTGGGATTGTTTGTTTGGGGTTTTTTTGCAGGGGGAGAAATTCTTCCCTTTGCCTCCACAAGTTCTTACTCCAGGGACTACTTTTCCCCAGAGAAGTGTGGCTAGGTAAAGCTTGGTAATAAATTGAAAAAGGGGCTTGGGGATCTATAAATAAGACACATATATTGAACTATGAATTAGATCTATGAATGGAACTACATCTGCAGTCAGAGATCCACATCTGGCACAGCCACCTGGGTATGAGGCTTGCACACAAGAGATTTAAAGGTTTGGACTGAACTGAGCTAATTTAACATAGATCCTCAAAGGCTGTGGATTACAGTCTAGGGAATTGTGCAAGCACCAGGGCATTTGCTGACTCGAAGTTGCAGTTTCACCAAATGCTCAGTCCCATGCAAATTTACACAACTGACTTTGATGAAGAAATTTTAGTTTGGTAACTAAAAGCTTTTTGCTTTTTTTTTCTGGGAATGATCCCCTGAAGGGATTAAGAGAGTGGGAGAGAAGAAGGCTTTGCACAGAATGCATCAGATGAAATCAGAGGCTCTTCATCGTGACAAATTTTCCTCTTTCTTCCTAGGAAAATCACTCATCAATCGTATTTTCTATTTCATGTGAGAAAAAATTGGTAATGCCTTTAACTGATAGTGTATTTCAGGAATGTTCACTTTCAGCCTCCAGTATCAGATTCTGAATATTAGTTCTTTGCTTTTCCAGGCTCTTGAATTCTAATTAGTCCCACTTAAGCAGCTCTGTTGGACATACAGTTGTTGCCCCCAGATATAATGCAGGTGTGAAGTGTAGGTGTGTAGGTGTACATCGAGTGTAAAGGTTAGTTCTTAAACCTAACATATTAACCTATTAACCGTTAGCTGAGGTTGTGTTTGGAACATTGTGATTTTGATGTTGCGTTATTTTTCATTTTTTCTGGAAGGCTTTCCCCATGAAGCAGGGGAATTCTCCACATCTCTTTCTCATGCTGAAGTGACAGCCTATTTGCTAGCCCATATTTGGCTCCCAAAAATGTAGGAATATACTCAATCTGTCATTCACATGTATCTTGGCATGTTAACTTGGCTTTCACCCTCTTGACTGGTCTCATGCTCACGCATATCAGAGCTAGTGAAAGTTTGTCACATATGACTTAAAACTTTGGACGTCACAGAATGCCTCAAACGCTAAATGTCATGCTACAAATAGCTGTACATGTAAAATTTGCAGATATATTCTGAGAGAACATGAAAGTTTTTGTCAAACCTAAAGCCTATCTGAATTA
Source organism: Acanthiza pusilla (assembly GCA_036630365.1). Classification (NCBI taxonomy): domain Eukaryota; kingdom Metazoa; phylum Chordata; class Aves; order Passeriformes; family Acanthizidae; genus Acanthiza; species Acanthiza pusilla. Next base: position 31,134,325 of record JAXCHO010000023.1, read on the forward strand.
AACGTTTAGTGAAAAATACCAGTTCTCTCTAGTACTGATATTTTAAGCCCATCACCAAGTAAGTTGACTTAGGAAATAAAAATATGGAATGTATTCAAATTGAGAAAATTATGGTATTGAATTACAGTTTTGGCTGAAATGAATATCCTTACTCCATAGCAAAACTGAACAGCTTTATAAAGCAGATTGTCCAATAAAAAATAGTTATTTAGAAAGACTGAGATTGGTCATAGGAACAGAAAAAAATTCATAATCCATATTCACGATGTTCTTATTTCATAAATGAAAAAAAGGTAAATTTAGATTTTATACAAGAAAGAATACTTTTACAATAAGGGTGGTGAAACACTGTAAAAGATTGCCCAGAGAAGTTGTGGATACCCCACCTCTGAAACTGTTTGAGGCTGTGTTGGGTGGGGCTTTGAGCAACCTGATGTGGTGGAAGATGTCTCTGCACATCACTGGTGGTTTGGACTAGATGATCCTTGAAAGTGCCTCCCAACCCAAAACATTCTATGAGTCTCTGACTTTTGCATCCTTTCCTGTTTCTTTCTTCTTCTGTGGCTGGCTGTTTCTCCCACAAGGCTCTGCTCATGAGAGCCCAAGTGCAAACCTGGTGAAGCACAGCACCTGAACTCATGGTTTTTGCCTGGATATCCTACCAACAATCATGACCAGAAAGCAAATTATTTAGCTTCTGGCATCCAAGGCTGGAATTCAGCATGACAGACACTTTGCTGGCAGCAGAAGGAAAACCTTATTTTGAGTCCAATTCAGTCTTTTTCCTTCTATATTTCCAGTGTCATCAATAACCAGTACACCTGAAAGTAAGCAGATGAAGTGATTCAGAGTGTTAGGAAGCCACTATCACTTTTTAGATTCTTGAAATGGATTTTCAAAATTTCATGGAATCCTTCTGAAAAAACCAGAATTACTCTGTTCAACTTGAAAACCATAGATTTTCAAGGTTGATGAAAAGTGGTTTTGAAGCAATTTTTCTACTCACATTCTCACATGACACTAATATTTTAATGAAAAATTTAATTGAAAAATCAGAAGTCAAGAGGTTCCTCCCAGCTGTCACAAAGGGTTTTTTAAGATACCCGGTTGTGGTGAAGGACAGCAGTCATCTTTTTAAGATGGCTAAGCGAGGATCTGAGCAATTCATTTCACATAACAGATTAACTCCTGGTATCACATAGCAGCAGGTCTGGGAAGGTGTTTGTCAGGGGAGGGCTTGAACTTAAGGCTTAGAGGTAAATGCTCCACATTCCAGATGCAACTTCCTGAACCAGCCTTTCACTGGCTGCTCGCTGGTTTTGAGACGCTAAGACCTCTTTCCACTCCCAACACTTAACATGTCCAGGTGTTGGCTGTGTTTTGGTTTTCAGCCTGTCTCCCCCTGGCTTTTGTAGGATTTGGTTTTGTGTAGCATAAACTCACCTTGAGCAAAGAATAAAACCCAACCCTATCATTTAGACAAAGAGGAGGTGAAGTTTTCCACTAAATGGTAGCGATAGTGTTGTACAAGATGGGCTGGAATCCTGCACCCAGAGGAAATTCATACCATTTTTGCCTTTGATGGGAAAACTTATTCCTATTTGTTTTGGTCTGGAAGTAGAAGTCAAAATTAATCCTCCCTGTGCTGGAGGGTTTGCCTTCAACTTCATCTGAATTTGAGGTAGCTTTAGTTGAAGGGGGATTAAGTAACTTGAAAACTTCTGTTTCATTTCTGGTTTTACATTTCCTTTTTTTTTTTTTTTTTCCCTGTGAGAGACTTTCCTTCTTGTCTGCTTATTCCTGACATCTTCATTGAGAGTAGATGTTAATGGCAAATGTGTCTTTAAAAAAAAGTTATATCTGCTCCCAATCACAAAAATATCAATTTTTTAAAAATTAAAAGGTTTCACAGTGATTATTCCTGACACATGATCTTTAAGTTTTCTTTTCTTCCCTCAGCAGATGATGATAAGCTTTGTACTCCACAGAAAGTTCTCAGGCCAAACTTGCTTTTCAGATGTTTAATAGTAAGCATTAAGATGAATGATTATATTATCTTTATTGTTTGTATTAAAATATTTTTTTCCAGATGTGATTTAATGAGAAGATGCTGGTCCCAAGAACCTCACAACAGACCTACATTCTCTTATATTCATGACAAGCTGCAAGAGATAAGACTCTCTCCACTGTCCTTCATCCACTGCCTTGAAGACAAAGAGGCATCAACTGGAGTCATCAATGAAGCTTTTGAAGGTGAGTCTGGGCCAGTACCTGCTATTCTTGTGGTCTCTTCCCATGAACAAAGTGGGATTCTTTAGGTGCTTTTCATTACATTTGTCACTTCCTCAAATTCTTTTTTTTTTTTCCCTTCACAAGCTGCTGGTGAACTCGGAACTCACAAACAGTTTTGATAGTTCAGTACTTTGTGTTTTCCTAACAACTTCCTGATCCACCCCAAGAATGACACAGTACTCAATTACACAACTACATAGACATTTTTCTTCAGGATACCTCCTATATTCAATTCACTGGCATTGTCCAATGACCACTTAATGCTAGCCTATTTGATGTTTTGCTTTATCATTTGGTGAAGCTTTACAAATATCAGTTTATTTTGGTTGTGATTTCTCTTTGTGTCAAATGCAGTCTGTTCATGGCACATTTACATTACAAGACTTAAAAACTTTTTAAAGACGTGATGGGACCAGCACAGATCATCTATCATTTCATGCTTTTTTAACAGCTGATTTTGCACACTTATGCTATAATGGAAAGCTATTTGCATATAGTGTAATTTCTTAGTTTCTTTAAGGGTATCTTAGAGCCCTCAATAATGACATTCAGGAAAGAGATACTTAGTCTGGCACAAATGTAAGCCTGGCATTAGCTCAGGAAAAGAGTACAGCCAATTAATTAGGCACTATGCCCAAGCTAATAGGCCTTACATTTTGGATGGACTTTATCTCACCTAAAAGCAGCTGTCCACAAGCCAGAAGTCTCGTCTAGGATACTCTTCTAGGCAGCTCTGTAGTCAGAATCAGAAACAGAAAGTGTTCCAGACAGCGACAACTACGGTTTTTTAGGCATGTTTTATAGCAGGAAAGGGGTCACATCTTGCCTCGCTCTTCACTGATGATGGCTGACATCTAGTGGACCTGCCATATTCAACTCGGCTCACACAGAATCACAGGGTGGGTAAGATTGGAAGGGTCCAACACCCCTGCTCAAGCAGGGTCTCCTCAAACACATTACTCAGGACAGTGCTCAAAATACATCTCAGCTATATGTATCTCAGAGTAGTTGGTAAAATCTGGCCCCCTATGGTAAGCAGGTCAATTCAGTGTTGGCAGAGTTTTGGCCCTCAGAGCTTCTGCTTGGCGCACTCTCTTCCTGAGCCTTGGACTTGTCCCACCAGTTGCCATGTTCTCTCTTCTGGCTTCCCCCCATCCTTCCCTTTCCATAGGTTCTGCCCAGCTGCTGTTGCCATGGACCCATTGCTGCATCTGCATTGGGAGGAGAAGACAAAGCAACTGTTTTCACTCTTCCATTCAATGTTTTCATGCTTCAGTTCCCAAAAGCCCTTCTTAACTTTTCCTTAGGCTCATTTGGTGATTCTCATATATGAAATACCCATCGGGAAACAGGGTAGCTTAAATTTTATTTATCTACATATCTTTCCATTTAAATGTGTTTTAAAAGACTAAACACATGCTTCTATAATGCACAAACTTATTTTCCTGTATATTTGTAGATCACCTGTAGATTATTTCCCTCTTTCCCCAAGCACAGTCTTAATAAGCCCATTAAAATGTTATGCTGTGTACTTGACCGAAAGCCGAGAGTCCTCGTGATGTCTTAATGTTGCTGGATTATCTGACCAGGGACACATGCATGTCAGTTTTCTGTAGCTCTTCAGCCTTGAATTAATTCAACAGTATTCCTGCCTGTTTTGTAAATCTCATGCAGTGGAATTCAGTGAAACGTGGGCTCCAGAAGTGAGATTAATTTAAGCAAGAAAAGGCCATTCAGGTTCTAGTTGAATTTCCAGACTAAAATGTGTGCTCTGCTATGACCCTGTCAAAAACAGTTTGGGGTATGGAATATGTCTCAGTCTGTAATTTGTAACACATTTTATAATAAGTTAGTGATTTTTAAAATTTCTATTCATTTCTAGCTGGGACTAAGTGAAGTATTTGTTGTGTTCGTAGTAATAGTAGAATGATGACAGCCAAAACAAATAATCCAAAAGACTGTTCCATGATGGATTGTCCTGGACAACATTTTCCAAAAATGCTACACGGTCATTGGCCTTTGTGTGTAATGAAACTCCAGTCATGAGCCTCCTGCCAAGAAATGCTTGCTCTCACCAGGTGACCTGGTTCCAAAAGAAAGAGACAAATGTCAAGCAAAGTGAAATGACATGCCCCAAAATAGCTAAGATACTTAGCCTTACAGGGAATCGTACATCTTCTAAATTCTGTTGTGTCTTACCTACTCATGGGTAGCCACACTTCTAGCAGGTCCATACATGCTGTCAGTGATTTCCATAGGTGGGAGAGCCTAAAAACATTAGATTTTCTCAATAACCTTAATGTCAGTGCAGTATGACCCAGAGATGGCACGTGTGGGTAAACCAATACAGGCAGTCTGTTAGTGGACATCACGCTAACAGGATAGCATGGGGATGGCAGAAGGGGCACATGCTGTGTTATTGCAAGAGTTACCCTTCTAGAGCAGGCATCAAGTGTCAATAAACACGCCTGAGCAATACCAGCACCTCCTGGCACTGCTGCATTGGAAGGGAGGGAAGCAAACTCAGGACCAAGTCTACCAGTTTAAAGTTTTTCGTTGTTGCTCTTACAGGCTTTCCCAAGGCATTGATTGTGGACCTACTAAAGTAACAGTAATGGTATTTATTTGAGTGAGGACAGCACTATCCAGCTGGAGGACTGAGACATCCATGGGTTTTGAATTCAATGGGAATTTACCGAGCACAGGCCCTGTCACCAGAGTCCCCATTCATTGCTGAAAGGTAGTTTGTTCTTCCCCCACTTCCAAGAAGAGCAGCAAGCTAGAAGGATGGCCCTGCATCGCTGTAAAAATAACCGGACCATCTATTTTCAGACATGGGTTTTTACATTTGCACATATAAGAGAGCACTATAGTTTTTCAGGTCCCACGAGTGCCCCTTTACAGATGGAAGCACCTGTTTGATTTGGCAAACGCCTTTGCCGACATCAGACAACTGGGCATTAAGCAGCTGGAGCTACTTCTTGCCTTTATGACCCAGAAGGACTATTCTTATCAGGGCTGCTCCTCACAATGTCTTTTGGACCTACATGGAAAAGACGTCTAATTGCTCAGAAAATAAGTTTCCTCTGGCAAGAGGAAATGCTAGGCAGTTGGAGGAAATCCAGGATAAAAGACTAAAGACTGAAAGCAAATGTATTTGGCCTCAAAGCCATGAGTTTTAAATCCCTAAAAAAGATACTGCTTGAAAAATGTGGGAAGACATAAGAGTTAGAATTTTGTAATGTTTCCTTTTTTAAATTTTTCTTCCCAAAGCCAGCGTATTTATTTTTTAAGCAGTTCAGGTACTTGCTAAAACTGTCACTTGTATTTTTTAAAAATCTCTGTGCAAAATTTTACACTGAAAGGACTAGATATTAGAAGCTAGAATCAACAATTTCACCATTACTTGTATGTTTGCACTCTCTGCTGGCTGAGTAGCTGTTTTCTGTTCCCCGTGTATGAGTCATCAGGTTATTTTCCTAAACCCAGCTGCCTTTTAAAAACTATTCCACACACCTCTCTGAACGTAAAGTAATCACTTGGGCAAACGGAAGCTTCTCTAAAGCAGATGTGTTGATAAGAGACATTTTTAGAACCTTGTATCTAGTCTCCTTTGTATTTTTCTGAAATTCAGTAATCCTCTTCCCCACTTAGCTTAGTGAGTGGCTGACCCAAAACCAGCAGAGGTCAGAGAAAAGACTTCTTCCAAAAAAGCATGAGTGGTTACAATACTGCAAGAAAAGGGGAGCTTGGTGGTGTAACCATTTCTTATTTGCACTCCAGACAAATGGTGTTTGACTCCAGAGTGCACATGAGCCATGTGGTGCTGCAAGTGAAGTCATGTTAACACATTGCTGTGGACCGAGGGAAAAAGTCAGATATCATACTGTAAGAGCTGGCATTTGTGTAGACAGATGTGGATAGATATAGACAACTAAAACATAAAAACTGCATTTACCCTGGGTGTTTATGCTGTTTGACAGTCACCAGAGAGTTGTAGACATAAACCGATTAATTCCTCGTTTCTCTGTTGACTGCAAAGACAGCCTAGGCAAAGAGCTTAAACGGGACATGTAAGACCTGGGTGGTTAAAAGTTGGTAAAATGAATCCTGTTTTGTAACCTGGAGAAAGGGAGTGCTTTCCTATTTGTATAGCCTTACTGCATTGCAGCAAATGAGGAACTATTTTCTTTTTTTTGTACTTTTATATTATAAATATTAATAAACTTGTTAAGAAGCAGGTTTATGTCTGTAATTACTAGGACAGCTGCTTGCACACAGAGATTTCAGTCCACAGTTCTCTTAAAAATATATAAAAATAAAAAGAAAGTCAGTGCTTCAAGCAGATTATTGCAGAGGAAATGTAGGGTGAACAAAATTCTCACTTTTAGCACCTTTAGTGTCTGACAGAATAGCAAAGCTCAGTGAGTCACCCTCAAACCATGCAAGATCATATGCTTCATTAGACAGGAAACACAGATATATCTCCACTGATACATAATACAGAGTGGAGTATTAAAACGGATATATATTAGTTCTATTTATATTCTTACTGGCTATGTGCAGAAGCTGAAACACAGCACCTCCAGCTCCAGGTGGCCATCAGGTATCAGGAAAATACTCTCTGCACAAGAACTATCTCCTTGAGCTAGCCAATGTGGCTGAGGCAAAGAAGTTAAGGTTCAATAGCCACCTTTTTCACCCTTAACAAAGATGTGTCAGCAAGTGCTTCTCTCCAATATGTTCACCATGGGGTATATCTTTCATCCATAACAGTAAGTCAGCCAGTCTCTTGTTTACTGCCACATACGTTGCGTAGCAGTGACAAAGAACAGAGTATGTATGAGAAAAACAGGAGGGTATTACTGAGAAAAAACAAATGTGGTCTGCACTTCTAAATACCTTACCATATTGAAGGTGTTAAGCATCATACCAGATTATGTTACCCAGAATTAGTAACGTCTCAGGCTGGCTTCTTAGCTGGTGTAAATTGGTGGCACCCCAATGGTTTCAGTGGAACTTCATTAATTTATTCTAGCTGAGGATCTGTCCCTGAAATAGTTGTAATATAAGATCAGCATCTCTAGGTCAGTTTATTCAGTCTCAACCAATCAGCTTTTCTACTGACATACTTTTTCTTCTTAAATGTTGTCACCTTCTTGAATTTAAACACCAAAAACCCCTCCTCTGCTTATCAAGACATCACAAAAATTTGCACCCTTCCAGGCAGGACTTCAAAACATGTTGTGAGCCCCCAGAGTTTACCAAGCAGGCAAGGAAAGACACTCACGGTCGTGAGGCCGGATCCATGGCCCAGCTCGGCACCCTGCGGCAGGAAGCAGCCCACTGAGATGCTGGGATTGGGAAGGGGGAAGCACAGATTTTATCAGGGCAGGGCTGGCCTTCTCAGAGGAGGCTAAGCAAGCAAACTCTATTCCTCATTAGTATGAGTCAGGCAATCATCGTTTCTTGTGTTGACTAACGTGGGGCTCTCTAGAGTAAGCTTCTGCCTATCCCTGGAGAGAGGTGCTGTAATTAATTTCCCTGCAGTTTGGCTCAGATGTGCTTTATGCACAAGTTTCAAGCACAAGCTTTAAGCACAGCTCTACTAGGGAAAGTGTCCAGCAAGGTTAAAGCCATATGCATTTACGACCTGAGGCATGTGTCTGTGCAAGTACAGTTCTGAGCTTTGAAGTTGCCATTTTAGCTATTGGAAGCAGTCTGTCCGAGACAGCACAGAGCTCAGCGCTTCTCACTGGAGTAGCCCTCAGCCTGCAAAAAGCTCTGGGCTGACAGAGCTAGCCTGCCCTGGGCCCTGAGGTAGGTTGTTTAAAGCAAATGTGGGTAACTCTACACTGTGCAGCAGTTCACAGTATAGACAATCTCTCAGAACTGAAGCATTTAGAGTTGACTCTCCAGCACGACTTCAGATATCATGAAGGTGTTCCTTGGACGTCTCCTCTTGGGGTGTTTTGTTGACTCAGCCCGGCTTTGCTTGTGAAATCTGAGGGGATCACATCACATGGTTTATCCTGCATTGACTCACGTATAACCCAGCATGACTGTACATCAATCAACTAATTTTAGCAATGTTAAAACTGAAAAGAAAATAATGATATCTCGTAAATATACTGACCTGCCTCTCCACTCCAGTTTCTCTCTATCTTCCTTCAATTTCTTAAAATTTTTTGGGAGGGCCTTCCAAAGATTATTCAGAATTCTCTGAATTGACTTATGGCTTCCCAGAGTGCTGGTAGTGCTTCAAGTCCTCACATATCTGGGGGAACTTCACAACATATAATGAATTTTTTTCTTCATTCACTCATTTTTAGTATTTTCTGTCTACCTCCACTCTTCTGCTCCAACTAAATGAGCAAAAACTATTTGCTTGCTTTGCTGACTTACATAATAGCCAAGCATTGTACTCTATAACTTGAAACCTTCATGTATCTTCTTTGTCTTGCACATCAGAATGGTGCTAAACTTTCATCAGCTCTGAACACTGCACTAAGAGATGACTCAACAGTGAAGGAAAGGGCACTTACAGCCAAAAATGTCACTGTGAAAGTTGCAATGTATCTTACATATGTCATGTCATAGGAGAAAGGTCATAAATATTCTATTCTTCCTCCATCATTGGATATGATAAGAATATTCTGCAAAAATAGTATTTCTTCCTTATGTTCCCAAAGCTCAAAAAGTAACACCAAGGCAAGGGGTTTGATTTTTTTAGCTCTTTTTTTCTGTAATGAGAAACACAGTGGCGCATAAGCTAAAAAAGGATTATAAAATTTTATATATTCTGTGGTTCTTCAGACCTGTTGGGGAAAGAATTAGTAATGTATCTATATATCTGGTAAAAATATCTCAGTGACCTCATACTCACATTTGTGTAAACATCACCTCATCAGTTCCAGATACTTATACAGGAAACAAATCTGAATGCTCCTCTAGTGTTCTATACTTAGGCAGGTCAGCCGGCATATGTCTGGTCTGTAAATACCCAGTTTTACTTGGGTCCTTATTTTAAGGTTTCCCTCCTAAGAGTTTGCTGCAAATATCCCCTCAGCATTTGCCTGTGTGCCTTTTCCAAAGTAACTTGGCCCTGAAGGTTCCCATTAAATTAAACCAAAAACAACTACAAAGAGCTGAATTTGTTGGTAAAGGCTTGGTTGGGGCTCAGTTACTAAATATGGCCATAATAGCCCTGAACTGACAAAGTGAGTATCAAATGATTTTTCATTGCTGTCAGTCACTGTGGTATGTGACCACAGTTTGCTCTGTGTCCCAAACCCCCATCTTTGTAACAGGTTTCTAAAATCAAAATTCTCCTTCAGACTTTTCTTGGTAATATTTCTTAATGGACTCTAGCATGCAGAATAAATTTATAACTTTATAGCTTGGGGAGATGTGTGATTACAGTGACATAATAAATTGCGTATTGTCAGGTGAAACAGCACAATGCTTGTGATTCCTCTGAACAGATAATCCTGTATGTCACCCTTAATTTTTCAGTTACAAAGTAAAATAAGGAGGGAGTGTAATAAAAGAAGTTACATGTTACAAAAATAAACACAAAAAATAGTAGTAGCTATAACTTGAGCATTTAGTTAACAATTTTTATATTTTAAAAAATATATATCCACTGCAATAGATTCCAAGAAACTATGTATATATGAATTGCTTCAAATTAGGGGAAAATGGAAAGTTTTTAAAAATGTGAAAATCACAATGGATTGCCAAGTTTAGGCTTTTAGAAGGACAGAATACTACAGAGACAGAAGTCTAGACTAGTCCTCTAGAGAGACAGTATATAATGATTTCGTAGATAGAAAACCGCCAGTGTTACAGAACTCTTTAGCAGTATTATTAGCAGGATTACTACAGAGGTTCAGATTAAAATCAGTTTAGCTTATGCTTCTTTACAAGGAAAAGAAGCGAATCATGTATTCTTGACTCTATTGCTGCCTCTGGGGGTATGACCACTGATAAGCAACCTTCCCCAAGTGACTTGCTTAACTTTCTGGTCCACGCAGACAATAGCAGAAAATAAATTTGCATCATCAGTAACTCTTATGAGGTCACTAGACCAGCTTTCTCCAACAGCTGTCTGATTTTGTTTGCTGTCTAATACTACATGTATTGGGCCCATGTACTGGGCTATTGTATCTTTTTTTCCTTTTATTTTATTTTTTTCCTTTTTTTTCTTTTAATGCAGATAATGATATTCCATGTGCAGATTCAGACAGCGTTCTTTCACCCACACTAATGGAAACGAGGAACCAAGAGGGGTTAAATTATTTGGTATTAGTAAAAGAAGGCAACCAAGATGGAGGATGCATCAATTCTGATGAAATTTGTTAAGTCTGGTTCCTGCTGTTTAAAATAGAGAGTGAAAGAAGAGAAAAAACTCTACAAAGAAGAGATAAGCCAAGGAAAATATTCTGCATGTTGTCATACTTACAGAGATGACTTAAAAAAAACAGCAATAAAACTACCAGAAAATATGATAAAGAACAGAATGGTGTGTATCAGGATAACACAGCAATTGCATATCCTTTGATTTTCTACATGTTATGGTTTGGATGTTTCACAGGAGATAGTTTAAGGTAAAAAAACATGTATCAGACAGTAAGTGATTTTACTGTGGTATTGATTAAACCTATGCAATCACATATGCCTCAGGCGCAAGGCAGCCCTTCCAAAAAGGGAGTACTGGTACGCTGCTTCAAAGAACAGACCAGCTCATTCATGAATAAAACCATACAGCTGAAGTCTAGCTTCACTGTGCACAAACAAGATTTTACAAATTGAAAAAAACAACATAAATACCAAACTCCAAATCAGAAAGCAACTGAAGAAGAGTGACTAGGTGTCCACTGCTGTGGGTGGTCTGTTTCACTGTTTGGTTCAAACGAATGTTTGCAATCATCTTGCATATTAAGTTGCACAGCAACTGATCTGTGAGTCTGGACAGTCCTGTTTTCTTACATTTCTTCTCCTTTTTGAATGTTTGTCATCCTCATTTATTTTTTATAAGACTGTGTGAAGGGTGATACTCTTCCTTGGTGTGTTTGGAGATAAACTCAAAGTATATAAAAAAGTTATATACCAACAATTACTGAATAAAAGACAGCAAAAAGCTTTTTCTAACCTTTCATCATGAGCAGTAGTTTGCAAATTCTGCAGAGCTATTCACTGACATCTTTCAGAAAGCTAGAAACAAGCTATAATTTTATGCAAATGTTTGATAGTGGGGCATGCTGGAGAGTAGTAAAGGCTCTATCTGATGTCAGAATGTATACATTGTAAGATGCAACTGCACTGCAATCAAGTTTCAAAAGTTTCTTAAGTGGAGATTCAACACAGATGGAAAAGAAATTTGGAGTCTGAACATTTTACTAAAATGAAATAGAAATGGAGATATTTTGAATCAGGATTCTTCAGAGTTCCTGAAAATGCCCATTCAAGCATTATGTAAATATTTTTCTTCATCTACAAATCAGTGTAAAAGAGAGATTTGCTCATAAAAACAATTGCAGCACTTCACTATGCTCACCAGACCGTGAGCAATGGATAAATAAATAAATACTGTGTTATGTTTCCTTCCTCTTTGAGTGCTGCTTGATTGATTGCAACAGCCATTCCTTCCATTTCAGTAATTTAAAAATTACTAATGTTTGCTAACCTATGGCATGTATTGGCCGGAAAGCAGGAGGATCCCAGTTCTGTAGTCACCACACCTGAATGTCTTCTCCTGTGTGCATAATTCCACTTAAATCTAGAAGACTGCTCAGTCAGCAAGCCACAGACAAAGGTTTTGAGAAACAACACACAAAATCTTTTCCTTTAGCAGGAGAAGCCTTCAATCATCCTAAGATTTTGTCAAAACAACTCCTTCCACAGTCCTCTCAAGCATCTGTGATATGATATGCCAAGTCAATCCAGTTTTGTGCAGGTCTGCACTGGAAAAAGTCATGGAAGAGCCTAACCAATCCATGTAAACTGGGTTAGTGGGCAAGGTGAACATCAGTGACAGAGAGCAGTCAGGCCCTTCAGGTCTTGAAGCAGTCTCAAATATCCAAAGCAGCACAGAAAGAAAAGAGGGAAGGTAATTCTTGTTGTGTTCACACTTTGTAAGTGTTGCAAGACAAGACTAGTTTTAATGAAGACTTTAGCACAGGACAATGTGGAAGTGTTAAGTTTAATACATTAATACAATAAGTGAAATCTTAGGATATTGACTTTTGCACCTGGTAGTATGAAAAATGTATTGGACAGGATAAAAACAAATAAATAAATAATAGAAATAAAACAAAATGTATTGGACAGGATAAAAAACAAAATAAAAAACAAATTTACAGATCCAAATTTGAGGATCCTGATCTATAACTTGTTGAACTCAGTGGAAGACACAATACCTAACCTTCCCAGTCATCTGATTCATACTCATGATACAGTGACACAGTGTGATTGATCTCTGAGCATGGTCCAGTTCAACACTGGCCAAAACTCCATTGTCCCTCCCTCATTTTCCTACCTTAGAGAAGAAAGTATGCAAATGCAACTGTTCCCCTGAGTTATGGTAAAGCTGAATTTGATGTAGGCAAACTCAACCTCACTTGCACCTACCCTGAAGATAGTTTGAAGAGAGTTTCTTAATCCGTCATATTTCTGTATCACCCTTCTCTTTACATGCCTTCATGATTTCACCTTCTCTATCTTATTGAAGTGTTGCTTCCTCTCTTCATTCAATCCCTTCTTGATGATTTGTATTTTTCTCATCAACTCTTATTCATTATCTGGATATCACCTCTTGCCTTCCAGCAGACAGGGCCTGATGGCAGTTTTCATGCCGCTTTTGGACGCAGTAGGGAAGACACAGATATAAGAAGTGATGAAAATAAAAGACCCTTTTAGCACATTCTCTCTGGGGAAGGAAATGGGTACTACCTGGCCTATCTTTGTGTCTGTTGTTACCTCCTCCTATGGCAGATCAAGGGAAAGAGTCAAGAAATCCTCGAGTTCGAGTGTCTTGACCTTCAAGGCTATAGGTTTTTAAATAAGTATAGGTGGGTCTAAGGGTGAAAATGTCATTTAAAGGAAAGAGGTGTTTAGGAGAGAAAAGAATAATGACATATCAGAAAGTTTATATGTGAGATGAAGATAGTATAAGGCACATGGACTCAATTTTCAGCTGCTGTAAATCAGGTTAGATATGTTAAGCTAAGCTGATGTACAGCAGTAGAAAAACTGTCTGCAAGTGTTTAGCTTAGGTTTGTCCTGAGAGGGGTAGACAGACACATGCCCAGCCAGTTCCTGAGTAAAAGAGGGCTAACCTCTTCAAGTCTCCTTCATTTTATTTCTGAGCATGACATCACATGCCATGGAATATCTCTTTGGTTCATTTGTGGCACCTGCCTGGTTGTGTCCCTTCCCAAAATCTTGTGCAGCCTCAGTCTATTCACTGGGGAGGGGGCACAAAGTGAGAAGCAGAGAAGGCTTTGATACTGTGCAGGCACTTTTCAGAAATAACTAAAATATTACTGTGTTATCAGTACTGTTTTGGTTGCAAATCTGAAACACAACACAAGACATAAGCGCAGGTTGTGATGAAAGTACATTCCAACCCAGAGCAGACTCTGATGTGCTGGGGAAGAGGAGACATGTGCCCCCAGGTGCTGATCAGGAGATGCCCCAGGTGAGTCTCTGGGCCACAGCCAGTTCCTGTCTCAGGCTCTTCCTTGTTCCCTGATGCAAGCACGAACACTTGGCGAGATCACTGAGAAACAATGGTGGGCATGCTACACATGTGATACCACCCATGAGTGTAGATATCACCCAGATACCACAATCCATGAGTGCTGGGCTCCTGAAAGGCCATGGCTGAGCTCTGAGCTGTGCTTGGATAAACATGGACATATCGTGTGTCTATCATAGCTGGGTTGTGTAGTCCTTCAACTGCACACTTGACATTCACATGAATGGACGAAAACCATTCTGCTTCTACCTATGATTACTATTTGCTACTACTCAACACAAATGCTGTGGTGATTCATTAATGTTTGTAAATTATTTTGTAAATGTGAAGGGCCAGGGAAGATGTTACTGATTTACTAGAGCAGCATTTTCAGTAGCATCAATTCTAAGTCTTCCATCTTCAGGTCTACAGCAGATGGTAGCACATAACCTTCAGCATGTTTCTGTTTTTCAGGGCTGCATGCAAGGGCTTTTGAGATGGCACATACTGATGACCAGATCTATCCAAAACCTGTGTACCTCATGCTTTATATTTGGGACTGTGGTCAGGATACTGTGAAAGAAAAACTGATGTTTTATGACAAGAATATTGAGTTCTTATCAGATCAAAGATAAAATTATGGAAAGTGTGGATGTACCTGCTGTTGAATGATGTGCCAAGCTCTGGTGGGATCACTCAGATCCCTATGTGCCACAGGGGGAGTGCCCAGCAGTTTGAGGTATGGGAACGTGGCTGTCAAGTGCTCTGAAGGGAAAACTTACACAGCTTGAAAGGATGATTTGTGGAGATATGAAAGGCAAAAGGCATCTTTGGTTTTATCACATTGGACAGAAAAACCTGGGGTGTCAAGATGATTTCTTTGCCTTTTTTGTATTTAACATTCAGGTCTCCTCTTCTCTGGGAGACTTTACTATCAGTCATAAAATGGCATCATCACGAGTTTTGGGAAACTTAAAAATGACCACCAGAAAGACAAAAGGTTGTACAGCTACACCGACAATACAAGCTTTTTTCTGTTAGTCTTCATTACCTGCAGAAATTACTAAGTCGTGAGGATGAGAAAGGCAAGAACAAAGTTCACCTCAGCCTAACTTATCTGAGAACCTCAAGCCAGGGTCCAGGACTGAGACTAAAGCTGTTGTTCCTCATCTTTCCTGGTACCCTAGAAAACAGAGACTAGAAGCATGCTCTAGATCACAATGTCTCTCAAAATTTCTTCTGTCACCACTTGTATGGAAGGGCACAAAGACCCTGACAGCAGAGTCACTGCACCCTTGCTTTCTATGACAGTTTTCAGCAGAGAAAGTTTTACCATGTATTTTAATTGACTAATGTCTCCAGGTTATTTTCTCTTTTTAAAATTTTCTTTGACATCTGTGGCATGCTGTCTGTGATGGTTTGAGTCCTCAGGTGTGGCTTTACTGAGCATAACTGGGTGAAATTTATCCTCTGTAATTTGGGTTTAGGACTATGCATTTTAGTAGTAACTGAAGGCAAGCTTTGTTCTAGATTCAAATGTACCTCTTTCTATACAACACTGATATTAATTCAGCTATAACTGACCTGGAAAAGGATGTTGCAGAGAAGAATGTCTGTAAAATAGCTCTGGCAGGTCTGTTAATGATTAAAAAATTCTAACTCACTTTCATTTCTTTTAGTTCATTCATGAAAATTTTTGTTACACACACTCTCTGGAGTGGGTTGCAGAAGCTTTCATACCAGCTGGATTTTTCAAACAATCATGGCTCTATTTATAATGACACTTAACAACTCTGACTGTTACTATGTTTTAACTCTAAAAAATAGCCAGAAGCCCAGGGTATCAAAGCCTAGTGAAGATGCCAAAATATTGTCATTATTGCCACTGACATGACTGATACTGCTCTATAAATAACCTTTTTTATAATGTGTTAACTTCTTTGTGTGACATCTTCCATTTGGAGGATGTTCATCACTGCCTTCTATCTTTTACTGTAAGAACGGAGTTGTAAAATAACCACTCCCTGTTTGGATATTAATTCCTTTTGCAATTCTCTTGACATAGCTGGGTTTTCTTTCTGGAATAGAGTAATTTAGGTAGGAGAAGACTTCTAAGATCATTGAGTTCAACCATTAACCCAGCACTGCCAAGTGCACCACTAAACCATGTCCCCAAGCACCCCATTTATATGTCTTTTAAATACCTCCAGGGATGGTGACTCCACCACTTCCCTGGGCAGCCCATTCCAATGCTTGTCAGCCCTTTCTGAGGTGTCCCATAAAATCCAATCTAAACCTCCCTGGTACAACTTGACGCTGTTTCCTCTCATCCTGTCACTCGTTACTTAGGAGAAGAAACAAACCTCCACCTTCCTACAACCTCCTTTCAGGTAGTCATAGAGAGTTATAAGATTACTCTTGAACCTCTTTTCTCTGGGCTAAACAGCCCCAGGTCCCTCAGCTGCTCCACATAAGTTTTGTGCTCAAGACCTTTCACCAGCTCTGATGTGCTTTACAGATTCACAGAATCATTAAGGTTGGAAAAGACCTCCAAGATCATTGAGCTCAACTTTTGACCAATCACCGTTTTGTCAACTAAACCATGGTACAAAGTGCCATGTCCAGTCATTTCTTGAACACCTCCAGGGATAGTGACTCTGCCACCTTGGCAATCCATTCCAATGCTTGACAACCCTTTCCATGAAGAAATTCTTCTAAATGTCCAAACAGAAGCTCCCCTGGCACAGCTTGAAGGTATGTCCTCTTGTCCTACCACTTGTTACTTGGGAGAAGTTGCAGCACCTCACTACAACCTCCTTTCAGGTAATTCTAGAGAGTGATAAAATCTCTGAGTCTCCTTTTCTCCAGGCTAAGCAATCCCAGCTTCTCCACCTGCTATTCACAAGACTTGTGCTCCAGACCCTTCACCAGCTTCATTGCCCTTCTCTGGCCGTGTTCCTGCATCAAAATGTCTTTCCTGTAGTGAGGGGCTGAGTTCGGAACACAGGATTCAAGGTGTGGCCTCACCAGTGCTGAGTACAGAGGGACACTTACTGCCCTGGTCCCACAGGCCACACTATTGCTGATCCAAGCCAGGATGCCATTGGCCTTCTTGGCCACCTGGGCACAGCTGGCTCATGTTCAGCTGCTGTCCACCCACAACCCCAGGTCCTTTTTCTCTGGGCAGTTTTCCAGTCACTCTTCCCCCAGCCTGTAGCGCTGCCTGGGGTTGTTGTGACCGAAGGGCAGGACCTGTCACTTGGCCTTGTTGAACCTCATCCCACTGGCTTTGGCTCATCAATCCAGACTGTCCAGATCCCTCTGCAGAGCCTTCCTGCCCTGCAGCAGATCAACACTCCTGAACTTGTTTTCTGTTTTCTCCTGTTTTCTGCAAATTGACTGAGGGAACTCTCAATCCCCTTGCCCATATCACTGAAAAAGATATTAAACAGGATTGGCCCCAGTACAGAGCCTGGGGGGACACCCTTGTGACCGCTGCCCCCTGGGTGTGACCCCACTCACCACCACTCTCTGGGGCCAGCCATCCAGCCAGCTTTTACTCAGTGAGTAGTGCACCCAGCCAAGCCATGAGCAGCCAGTTTCTTCAGGAGAATGTTGTGGGAAACAGTGTCAAAGGCTTTACTTAAGTCCAGGTAGACAACATCCACAGCTTTCCCCTCATCCACTGAGGTAATCTTGCCCTAGAAGGAGATCAGGTTAGTCAAGCAGGACCTTCCTTTTGTAAACCTGTGCTGCCTGAGCCTGGTCCCCTGATGGTCCTGCATGTGCTGTGTGATGGCCCTCAAGGTGATCTGATCCATTCAGATCTTGTCTTCAGGGAATGCTTTCTGGAATGCCTACCTATCTCCATATTTAAATAAATTTCTGGGGAGAAGTGTTACCAGAAATCACTTTTGTATTCTTTGATTCAATTTTATATTATGAGTAAACTACTTAATCTTGATGGAAGCAATATAAGAAAAAGTAGTGACGAAGTGACTAGAGCTGCAGATGCTCTATAGTTACCATGTTTGCGCAGTTGTGTTTTGGCTCAGATCACAGAGCCCTGCAAGTCCTAAGTAGAATATATGTTTCTGGGGCATGGGAAGCAATACAAGATATATGAATAATAGGATGGCTCTTAAGAAACAAGCCTACATGCAAGGAGGCTGGACTGTGAATAAAAATTTAAGACAGTTACTCCAAGGACAAACTTACAATTGCTGCTCTAAGGACTATGCAAATATAAAAATTGCAAATTCTTATCTGATCTACACTTCTTTTTTTTTTTTTTCTTAATGGCAAAAATGGCAAATTAAGTGGTAAAGGAAAACAATAAAGTATCCTTGGAAATACACTCCTGAAGAGTGTAAACAAAATCAAATACAAGCGCTCTCTTAAATACAGGATTTGCATTTTCTTAGCAGAATAAACTCTCTGCCTTGACTCTCTGTGCACTCACTGAAGTGGAGGTCATGGCTAGTGACAACTGGGAGCTGTTCCTGGAGGCTTTCTTGCCTTTTTAGGTTATGAGGGTCTCTGTGTGTTTAGGATAATATGATTGACGGCTCCACTCCGGCCCCAATTAGCACCCTATAATTTATTAGCTTCTGCTTTCAGATTATGCGCTAACTTCACAAATATTTCAACCACGGAAACAGCAGCTATCAAGTGTCTCTTTCCTGATCCAGCTCACTTGGACTGCAGTTAAATACAAGGAGGGAGCTGTGTAGGTCTGTCAAGAGAGAATAATCATTTGTGTCTGTATGCAACTGTGACTGTCACATTTCTTTCGGACCCAGCTTCTGGAAAAAAGGAGTTGTTCCACTGGATCAGGATCAGGGGTTACGGCTTGGTTGCTGCCACATGGGTTTGGTGCAGGATTGAGACCAATGCATTGGCTCTTCCTGAGAAGGCTTCTGTTTGTCCAATTCTGTTTATCATGGGAACACTGACACCATGCAAACTACATTGACAGGAAAGTTTGTGTCCCTCCTGACGCCGTTTCTTTGCTCCTTGCTGCTGCATTGTGCAGCCAGAGTACTAAGTGCAGGAAGAAAGAGCCTGGGTGAGGCAGGAGAACAGAGATGGGAGGACATGCAGGGTCCAGACTTCTGAGGCCAGAAGTCAAGGAGAGGAAAAGTGGAGAGGTTGGGGTGGGTATGATGAGGGAGGAGGGCACCTTGCAGCTGTACCTGGGCCAGGTAGGGCAGAAGGAAATGTGCCATGCAGCAGGGACATGGAGCACCCTCAGTAAGATCCAGTGCACTATTACATCTCCTGGTAGAACAGCATTCTGCCAGGTGCTTAACCTGCTTTTACCTCGAATGAATAAGCAACTGGCACATACCTAAAGAAATGCTCCAGTCCTTGGCCAGCCTGTGCTTTTGTGGACTGCAGCCAAGCATGGCAAATTGAAGTGCCCGTGCATGAGAGTGGGGCCCAGGGGCATGCAGACCCACACCCTGCAGCCCAGCACCCCTGCAGCCCAGCACCCCTGCAGCCCAGCACTCTTGCACCTTGGCACTCCTGCACCTTTGCACCCCTGCACACCTGCACACCTGCATCCATACTCTCTGCATCCCTACACTCCTGCACTGCTGAATGGGCTCTTCCAGCACCTTCCCTGCCTTTTGCAGGACCTGATGCAGAGAGGGTAGGGGCAGGAGGATGGGGACACAGCACCCCAGGGCCATTCTGCTACAATTTGCACTCACAGGTTTGATGCACATTATTTCTGAGTTGTGTCTGGCTAAGGAGGCAGTAGGAGGTGCACTGCAAAGGTAACTCCTCCTCTATGATTAGAAATAGGCTTGAACAGCCCAGGCTGAGTTGATTGCCACTACATTTAGATTAGATAATAGTGTTACCATGCTGGGAACTAAATTAACAATATGGTTTCCTAGGCTGTAGTCCCAAACTTTGGGAACTGACTCCCAAAGTTTGGGAAGTAAAGCTTTTTTCTTTTTCTTTTTCTTTTTCTTTTTCTTTTTCTTTTTCTTTTTCTTTTTCTTTTTCTTTTTCTTTTTCTTTTTCTTTTTCTTTTTCTTTTTCTTTTTCTTTTTCTTTTTCTTTTTCTTTTTCTTTTTCTTTTTCTTTTTCTTTTTTTTCTTTTTCTTTTTCTTTTTCTCTTTTTCTTTTTTTTCTTTTTCTTTTTCTTTTTCTTTTTCTTTTTCTTTTTCTTTTTCTTTTTCTTTTTCTTTTTCTTTTTCTTTTTCTTTTTCTTTTTCTTTTTCTTTTTCTTTTTCTTTCTTTTTCTTTTTCTTTGTCTTTCTCTTTCTCTTTTTCTTTGTCTTTCTCTTTTTCTTTTTCTTTTCCTTTTTCTTTTTCTTTTTTGCTTTTTGCTTTTTGCTTTTCTTGCTTTTTCTTTTTTTTTCTTTTTCTTTCTCTTTCTCTTTTCTTTCTCTTTGCCTTTTTCTTTGTCTTTTTCTTTGTCTTTTTCTTTGTCTTTTTCTTTGTCTTTTTCTTTGTCTTTTTCTTTGTCTTTTTCTTTGTCTTTTTCTTTGTCTTTTTCTTACTCTTTCTCCTTCTCCTTCTCCTTCTCCTTCTCCTTCTCCTTCTCCTTCTCCTTCTCTTCCTCCTTCTCCTTCTCCTTTTGTCCTCTTCCTTTTTCTTTTTTCTGCCTTTTTAAAAAGTTATTTTATTTTTTTTTAATTACCTCCTATTTGTATTTCCCCATGCAAAATTGCCTAGCCTACAAAATCAATATCTCACTCCTGAAAATGATCATAGGCCACTCTCCTTTCCCTGCTGCAACTGCTCCTCTGGGTGGCAGGCCTGGGAAGACAGCCAGGACACTACAATCCTCCACAGGAGCTGGCTCATCCTTCTGTAATCAAAAGGGCACGTTAATTACACCACTTGCCCAGAAAAAGATGCACAGCAACTGTCAGTTAGAGAACATTGCTGCATCCAAAGCCACCAGCAGCATCTTCTTCCCTTCCAAGAAGAGCCCAACATTTAAGCCCTAGCTAGAGCTTGTCTTGTGAACCTAAATATGACTTCAAAGGGAAGGCGAGAAGGGTCGGCAGCTCCTGACCCAAGGAGGAGACAGGGCAGATACATTTCCCCAGAGGCGGCAGCACACAGTCCAGGGGATGCAAACGGGATTATTCAAACTCTCTTTCACCCTCTATCTCCTCCCTTCCTCCTCCTCTGCTGGAGGCTCCGATGCAAAACACACTGGAAAAGGAGACGAGGAGTAAGCAACATTACCCTAAAGCTCTCCAATATGACTGTAAGTGCAGGGGCCCCTATTTGCATTTAAGAGTTTTATGCTGCATTCTTACGACTGTGGCCATACTGAAGCAAAAACATTAAAATAAAGTGGAGACTGCAACCACAAATACCATGCCCTATCCCCACCTCCATCCTTCCCTTGACAGATAACTTTTAACCTCAGAGGTCATTAAAACAGCACTCCTTCATGCTTTGCTAATTTTCAGCTATTTTCAGAAAGAGAAATAAATATCAGTGGTGAATACATCCAGAGATCATTTTGGAAACTCCTTGCAGAGTGGACACTCTCGCTATTGGGCAGCAGCACATACATACCCTTGCTATGTCCAGCACTGCCATGCCCTGTGCAGAGTCCCTCTGCCTCCTTTGCTGGCCTCTGCACGAATGGGTTTGAAGCTGTTTGCTTGTGTCTGTTTGTCTGTCCCAGCTGGCTAGTCTATTTGTCAGGTGGGCAGCTAGAGAGCACAGTGTGGTGCATGACATTCAGAAAGGGACAGCAGGAGGATCTGCTCTTGGGGCTGCAGGGATGGGGACTCACAGCCCTGCTCTTTTGGTGTGTGACAAGCATGTGACAGGTAATATTTACATAACATCTAAGAAGGGTTTCTTTTGTAATTCCAGATTTTCTGCAAGCGTTCATGACTAAGGGAGTAATAACCTATGATGGAAAGAGGAATAAAACAGATTTGAGAAATGTCATGCAGGTCTTGTGCACTGACCACTGCATTAGGAGCTGTGCTCCCAGTTCTGCAAAGATTCATTTAAAGCCCAAGATTTAAAGGTTGGTGCTGTGAGTGGTCCTTCAGGAGTCAGAGTAACACAGAGTGAGCAAAACTGCAAGGATTAGCCAAAACAGGGTTTGTGTGCTTTCAGGCTGCAGTCCACCCAGTGTAGGAGCATTTTTAAAAAGTTGTTTGCACTTTTAACACCTTGAGCCACTATCTTGGCTTTTGTGTTTAGACACTTTCATGATACAACAGCAAAAAATGTACCCACAGAACATATGCCAAAAACAATATTCGTGCATTCGTTCCATAAATTCTCATGCTTGAATACATTCACAATCAAAATGAATTGGAAATGCTAATGCAGTAAATAATGGATTTATGCTTAGGTTAATACTTCCAAATGTATTTGGGCTGCGTCACTCAGCTCTTCTCATTAAGATTTGCAGAGAAGAGGGGAGGAAAAAAAAAGAAAAAAGAAATAATTGTGGTGAAGCACAATCAATGATAGACTCAGATTTATCTTTTCTTAAAAAAAAAAAAAAAACCACTTTAAAAACAGCCTGAAGAAACCCTCAGGCAAAGGCTAAGAGAATAACCCCACTAACTTCAAACCTCTGCAGTTAAATGCCATTTTTAGTTACTTTTCTCCTGCAAAAAGCTGGTGTCTTCTTCCTTGATAAACACCTCGGAATGTTTTTGGTTTAACCAACAGTGTAAATTCTGGGGTCAGTCCCTTCCCCCTTGCGGCTTGTCTGGGCTCTGGCTATTTGGAGGCTGAGGGAAAAATGCCCAGTGGTTTGTCTGCTGAAGGAATCACGGCAAGTCCCCCCTACCATTTGCTAAGCTCTGGCCGGGGGTGTTCCTTGTCAGCTTCTCACAATATGTATTCACACTTCTTTGTCATACTCTTTCTACTAGGATTCCTATTCTTTCCCAGAAATTGAGTTATCACCAAACCTAGGAGAAGCAATCTTGAGTTATTCATGACTCCACTTCTGACACGCGGTGAATATTATGCCAGGTTATGTGAGAATGTGGAAGGTAAAAACTCTCATCACAGCGCAGAAGTTCATTTTCTACTGCTTTTCCTGTTGTCAGGGGGTAATGTTAGAACTCTCCCACTATATGCTTTGAGCTTTGTCAGCTTCAAAGACATTACATTAAGAAAAAAATAAAAACAGAAAAACCCCCAAAACACAGTAGTGTTGGGATCAGATGTTTTGTCTATAAGTCAGCTTTTAAATATAGGGTAATTGCCATTTCTGCCCTGTTTCATTAATTATTCATCACCCAGTAATAACATTTGAATTTACCACTACAATAACGATTCTATATGCTATAGTCCCCTCTTCTAACAGAAGAAATATGGAACAGCTCCCTTACTTTAACCAATCTTACTGACACACTGTATACTAATATTTAGCACTGCAACAGTCTCAAATTTTCTTATCTTTTGTATTTATCTCTGTGTATTTTACTCACTAAGAAAACATTTTCAACCGTTAGGATTTCTATTTATCTTTCATGCAAAATAATAAAATAACTCACTTCATCCACGAGAGAAACTTTTTCTGCTTCATCCTGAAGTTTCCAGTTTGCCTCATTTCTCTTATTTAGCTTGAATTCTTCATTAAAGTACACAGGGTGAAAGAAGGAGATACCTTTAATACAGCTTTCCTACTGTTAAATAGCTATCTTATTCCCCCTTTCAAAAAAACCCAAACAAAACAACTACTAAAGTGGCAAAATTATAGCAACAAGTAGACAAAGGGAAGTGTTAGAGGCAGCTCAGACCTAATGTCCATTGCGTGCTTTTCATTCTGGTGTTCCCCTTGGAGGCTGTTGGGTTGAAGGTGAGCCGTTCTTCATCGGATTCCTTTCTCCCCTGCTTTAAGAGGGTTTTACTTTCACCAGAAAATATTTATTGTAAAAAGGAAAAGAAAAAAAACCACCAAAAGAACAACCAAAACCAAACAAACAACCCCACCCCAACCAAACAACTGTTTTACATCCAATGCAAATGTGCCACACTCTGAGAAGTGCCACCTTGGTTTTTGTCTTTCTGGGATTTAAGCAGTTGTGAGTGGAACAGCTGCATATCTGTAAGTCCAGGGCAGGTGGCCCCAGTCAGACACTTGCCACTCAGAACCACAGAGCTGAAAAATCTGACTGGTTCCTTAATAGTTTGAAAATGCTCATGAGTTCCAGTTTCTTCTCCTTTTACTTTTCTATAATGTAAAGTAAAAATCCAGTTCAAAACTGCTGAGTAGCTTTCCTGTGTTTGCATTCAAGAAATAACTTTCACTGCCATAAAAAAATATTCACACCACTAAAAAAACCCCACAGTTTCCTCTGCTCCCTCTATGAAGGTCAGTGGTTTTGCATCAACATCCATGAAGTCATTTGGCTCTTTCAGAGCAGTCTGGCTGCAGGTCTGGGTGTGGGGTCTGCTTAAATAGAAGTTCAGTGTCTTTGGCTCTCCTCTTGCAACAGAAGGACTTCCCTTTCCGACAAAAGCCTAAAGTATCGCCCTTGCAATGCCAGGTCCTTTTAAATCCCGTTGTCTTTCCCCGAGCAGCAGGGCCATGGTGGGCTTGGAAAAGGGCAAGGGGGATCTGAGAGTCTTTGAGTCAGCACATCAGCTCAGAAGGGATCCACCACAGAAGGAGTAACGGCGAGCTGCAAACCAAGATCAGAAGCTGTTACAAACTGACCCGATTTCAGCTCTGAATGTCTAACGGGTAGAGAGCTACAGGGGAGAGCCAGGGGAAGAAGAGTGAAGGACAGCTCTAAAACCAGTACAGATCCTTGCTTTTATCCTGAGGTTGCAAACCTGAGAATGGAGAGAAGAAAAAAAAAAGGAAGAAGAAAAATAGGAACAGGCATTTAAGGACAGAGGAAAACAAACTGCATTTATTGCCAGCTGAGATCAGTCTAAAGCATGGGATCTCCAGAGCCCCAGGAGGCTGTGAAACAAGAAGAGCCTAAACCAGACTGGAGACGGGCACACATCCCTCCTGCTTAAAGTGAGAACACCGCAAGCACCATTAGTGGCTGCAGTAATGAAACCAGCATGGTCAGACTTTCCTTGCCTTCAGAACCACTGACTCAGGGTCTGTCACTGCTGACTGTGCCTGTGTGCCCATTTTTGTCAGCACTACAGTCACGGCCTTGGTTCCAGACACCCCATCAGGCACTACTAGGGGAAAAGCACTGCCCTTTTTGTTCAGCAAATGCAATTGTGATTTCATCTCAAAAACTGGAAGGAAAAGGTGAATAAGGAGAGAAGATAGTTCATGAATCTGCGTGGTATCTTGAAATGACCCCTCAGGGTGGCACGTGGATGGGGGCAAGCAGTGACCTTTGGGGCTGCTCCATTCTGGTCCCAGCTCTTGCTGCTCAATGCAGGAGCAAGACCAGGGTCAGGACAAAGAGTACCTCAAAGCAACCTGTACCTTCAGGGTATGTTTGAGGGCATCAGAAATTCGAACAATGTTATGGAGATGTGATGATGTGTTGGCCTGTCCCATCCTCCATCTGCCTTCCTCACGTGCCCGGCCGGAGAGCCCCAAGAAGAGCACCCAGGGCAGAGTTCAGGTGTCACACATGGGGCTTCCACCCTCACTTCATTCCCCCATGGCAGAACCTCAGCCACCTCCCATGGCGAGTGGTGTCCCTAATTAGTCCCTAATGCTCTGGATTGTGTGGAGTCAGGGAGCAGGGGTGCAGCTGAGCCTGGGGACCTGGAGGGACCGAGGGCAGCTCAGTACCTGTGTCCACGTTGAGGCCGATGCTCTGTGTCATGTCCCCCGTCGCATTGGGAAAGGGGCCCGGTGTCGTCCAGGCTGCAGCAGCGCCCGCTTCGCTCTTGCCCAGTTCACAGGGGGGACTGACCGGCATGGACACGGAGGCGGGGGTGAGGCGGTGGGGGCGGACGGAGGCGGTGGGCACCAGGAGTGAGCCGTAGCGGGGGTCGAAGTGGGGCCCATAGACCTCGTGCATGGCGGCGGGGCGGGGGTAGGCCGTGCTCTGCGTGCCGATGTAGGGGTGGTGGTGGTGGTGGTGGTGGTGGTGCGCGTGGTGCCAGGGCTCGGGGCCGCCCTGGTGCAGGTGGCCGTGCAGAGAGGCGGGCGCGTAGGGGTCGGTGGCAGCGGCGAAGGGCAGCTCGCTGTGGGCGGCGGCTGCCAGGGGGCTGCTCAGGCTGGCTGGCACCGATGAGGGCTGGTACGTGCTGTTCCAGAATGACGGCGGGAAGATGCGCTGGCTCATTGGGAAAGAACCATCTGGGTGAAGAAAGCGGGAAAGAAAGTCAGCAATGAACATGCCCCACAAGCCTTGATCTCCTTTCCCTAGTGCCCTGTCCCTCCCTGATCCACCCAAACTGGTCCTTTCACCCTCCTTGTTCCACAAAAAACTGCCAGACACAAGAACTTGCTCCAAATGAGTACAGATTCCTCTCCAACTAAACATCCAGCACACCTAGCCTATGGCTCATCTATGAAACTGCAACTATTTGCTCCAGGTTTCTCTTAGCGTGTAGATGGGCAAAAGGTTGTTATCTAAGGTGAGAGAAACATCTCTTTTCTTCAGTGGTGGAAAGAGAGTGAGAGCTATAATACACCACTGAAATTTTCAGGACTGGGTTTTTCTTGTTTGTTTTTGTAATAATCTCCTCCTCTAAGCGTTTGTGCCCAACACTTCCAGGAAAGTGGCTGCTGCATCAGTGCAGTTGCAAAGTGGGCAGGAACAATGAGAGATGTGACTAAAGGCAAGCTTGAATTACCCAAATATCTGGGGGCAATTTTTCATCTATTACACTCATGCTTGTTTCTTAAGTATATTGTCAATATGTTTGGGAAGCCCACTGCAGATCTTTGGAGATTGGCAGGGCAAAGGATAAACACCCTACATTTTCTTAGCCCAGTAAGCAACATGCAAGATGGACTGGTGGTTATTAATAACACATATAGATGTTATGCATGATTAATTGGGAACATATATTGTTCCTGAAAGAAATAAAACCATGCTTCTAATACTTCTTTGCCAGGGAAGTATGTCAGCTTTGAGCCTTGGCATTACTTGGGAGAATGGAAAGTAGTTCATGATGAGAAAAAACACCTCCTCTCCTGCCATCAATTCTAGCACTGAATATCTCTCACCCATGAAATATTCTTAGACACTATACACAGCAGTTCATGCAGGGACTGGGAAACCAGCCTTGGCCAAGCAGGTGCCCTGCAAGGGAGGATTACCAAGACTGCCCACAAGGAAGAGCCAGCCCTAACTCTCTGGCAGATAGAGTGTGGCGAAAGTTACTCTGCCCTGAGTACCCTTGTAGGCCTGTCCAGCATGAATCAGGCATGGATATGGAAACCTGCACATAAGCCACGGCCTTGGCCTTGACAGCACGTGGCCATGGGCAGGTCTGGAAGCCCTCATTTTTAGAAACTTAAGATTCCTTGTCAGTGCTCCAGCAGCAATCAGGGTGTTGATACACGAAGGACAAGATTCAGGGACACCCACAATCATTTTTTTTTAGAGTTGGGAAGTTGATGGGATGGTTCCCCCATTTGCTTTTTGCTTTGCTCCCATCACTATGACTGCTCTAAATTGAAAGCTAGGGTCCACAGGGAATGCACTGGGCACAGTCACAGTGTAGGGGTCACTCTGCCGCTAGCTTGGTGGCAGCCCCCTCCAGGTAAAGCACCTGCAGTGACAAGACAATTCGTGCCCCCCGACCACCTCCCAGGCAGCCTCCTCCCGCGCCATGGCAGCCCGGCATAATCTGAAGGGCTTTATTCTTTCCTTTTTTTCCCCCAGAAGGGCCAAGCAGCTGGCAGCTCCTGGCCTGTGATCCTAGGGGATGCTCGCCGGGCACCAGCCGCTGGCGGGAGGGAGGAGGGAGCCGGGATGCGTGGGCGAGGCGGGGGCGAGATACAGGTCCGGAGGGACCTCCGCCGCCCCCCGCGCCTCCCGCGCCCCCGCCCCGCGCTGGGCGCTCACCCCGCCAGGAGCCCGCGCTCCGCGCCGCCTTCGCGCTGCCCAGGGAGAAGCTGCTGGGCTGGCTGAGCGCCCGGCTGAAGTGCTCGTCCACCACGGCGCTGATGTCCCCCTGGAAGTAGGTGAAGAGGACACAGCGGGAGCTGAGGTACTCGGCCTCGGGGGGTCGCTCCTTCTCGGGGCTGCAGTCCTCCTCCTTGATGCTGGCCGCGGGGTGGCTGGAGAAGGAGCTGCCGGCGCTGGCGCTGCTGCCGCTCTCCGGGGCTTCTTGCATTTTGGAGTAAAAGGCGAGTTTCTGTAGGGAATGAAAGAACACGGAGCCGGTCACGCAGCACACCAAGGTGCGCTGGCCCACCCTGTGCCAGCCGGCGTGCAGCGCCGAGCCCTGTCCCGCGGTCTTTCCCAGAGGATGCGAAAGTCTGGTCCTCGGCTGCCCGCCGCTCCCTCAGCACACACCACAAGCCTCACACCCCCATATCGCGCCCTATAGTCCGGGGACAGCGAAGGGACTGCAAATAGGGCTGGGGCCCCGAAACCCACAGGTGCCGGCCGGGATGGAGTAAGACAGCCACCGGGTGGGGAAGGCGCGGCCGGGGGGGTCACACCACCGGGTCGCCCCTCACCAAGCTCCGCACAAAAAGGCCTTTTGGAGATGGCTCCGGAGAGGACTGCGGCGCCAAGGGACTGCAATGGGGGGGCACGGACCGGGGGTACGGCCGGGCGACGGCAAGGCACCCACGGAGTAACGCTGGCAGCTGGAGAACGCGAGAGCCGGTCGGTCCCCGGCTCTGAAAATCTGGTGCGAAGAGTGTCCTGCAACCCACAGCAGCGAGGGAGAAGGAGAGAGGAGAGGAAAAGACTGGCATTCTCGAACACATTTTAGGGCAAAACTAAGCATTTCCCTGGACAGCAAAAAGCTCCAGATATTTACCACAAGGTTATTCTGTTTTTACTGGACTCCGCCAGAGTGGGAAAACAGCGGGCGTTGAGAAGTTTGCTGCATGCTTCCCGTCTTTATGCGCGTTAGCGCGCCGGCAGCTGCTGGGAGTTTCTTAGCAATAAGCGCTGGGACGCTTGGCCGCTGCGGGCACAGCCTTGGGGCGGCCGGCGCGGGAAGCACCGAGGGGACGGGGCAGAGTCTTGGGCCAAGACGCGAGATATATTTAATGGTGTCACTCGTCGCGACGAACGCCTTTCCGTTTGGCTCACTGTTCGGCCATTGAGGTAATGATCATCCCCCTTAATAATGTCGTAAGCCGTGTGTCGGGGGCTGAGGGGGTGGTGGGAGGGAAGACAAAGTGGGGGAGGACATCATGTGCTATTTGTGACAGGTACTGGGCCCCGCTGCCGGGCGCTGGAGGCGGCACAGGGACCACCACGCCGCTGGCCCCGGCCCGGCACTGCGCGGCGGGGGCTGCACCCGCCTCGGGCCCGGGACGCTCTTCTCGATATCCATCCCCTTTTCCGTTAAGCAGGGGGAGGAAGGAATCAATTTCTGGAAGGAGTAAGGGCGAGGGAAAAACTGGGAACGCAGAAGGATAGAAGGAAAGCGGCGTGCAGCAGGTTCAGCCCGGGGAGCCGAGCCTGACCCACGCGGGACCGTGCGCGTCCGGGCGCCAGCAGAACCCCGCGCACCACGGGCCGTGCGTGCCCGAAACATTCCCGCTGCCAGAGGGATCATTTATTGAAACCTTGGCGTTAGTTGGTACCCGCGACCGCCCGGGCGGAGCTACACGCAGCGAGCAGCCGCGACGTGGCTCCAGCCCACGAAACACCCGTGGGTATCGCAGGCTGCGGCCGCCGCCGGCAGCCCGGGGGACTGGGAGACGGGCCGGGGTCCCGCCACCGCCGAGAGCGCCCCGGGAGCGGGGAGCATCCTGCAGCCCCTTGCTCCCCTTCGCGGCCGGCGCTTCCGCTGCCGTCTCCAAAACGGGAAAACCCCGCAACCTCCCGGCTCTCTCGTCCCCCCTACTTCCACAGCGTAACTCCGGAGCACCCCTCGGAGGCGGCTGTAAAATCTCTGCACGAAGCGCCTTCCGCGGCAGCGGCCGGGATGCCGGCGCTCCGGGGTGAGCGATGCCCCGGGAAGCCCGGTCTTGCAGCTTCCGACGGTCCCCTCACACCGTGCCCATCGCTGCCCCGACCCACAGCGCCCGGAGGGAGCCCGTCCCGGTTAAGAAAACAAACAAGCAAACATTTAAAAACAAACAAAAAAGCTAACAACCCCCTTAAAAATCCCTCTGAGGGTCAAAATCTCTCCCCCTCTCCCAAGGCATCCCGCAGCCCGTCGTTTGCCGCAGGGGTACGTACCCTGCCGAGCCCCGCGCCAAGGTGGGATGCGGTTCTGCTCCGTTCACCATCGCAGACTCCCAGATCTCCCCCCCTCCGCCCCCCCCCCTTTCCCCTCCCCTTCTCCTTTTCCCTTTTTCCTTTTGGTGAGGCCCCAGACGGCCATCCTCCAGACGACACCCCTCCCACCTTCTGCTCTTCACCGCTGTCCCCTACACGTACCTGGTGGTAGGGGCTGTAGGCTGCTGCGAAGTAGGGCTGGGGAGGACCGTAGACTTGGTACATAACATCCAAACAGCTCATGGCTGGCCGCGGCCGAGAAGTATTTTTTTCCTCATCAACTCGTGTTCTGCAAAGTGGAGTAATGCTTCGCGGGAGGGAGGTTCCGGGGGGTTAAGAGGCACCACGCACTGGTGGGAGGAGTGAGGGGGGATGAGGCCGCGCTGGGTTGCGCTGACACCCCCTCCCTGCCTTCTTTCCCTGCCTCCCGCCCTTCCTGTAGCGTGGCTCCCTCCCGCAAATACGCCGGGACTGGAGGGGCTCCGCGGCTGCCGGGGCAGTTGCAGCTCCGGGCCCGGAGGGTGGCAGAAGCGGAGGGAGCAGGGGGACCCCCCTTCCGCAGCCGGGACTGCCCGGGAGCAGCGGGCCGGGAGGTGCGGAGAGAGCTCCGGCCACGCAGGGACCGGCAGGCGGTTGCGGGGGCAACAGGGGGTCCGCGGGTGATGGGCGCTGAGCCGGCGAGGCAGGCGATCTCCCGCCGCTTTTAATTTTATTTCATTTATTTCGTTACATTCCACGTGCCTCCTGTGCCGGGTGCTGCCCCGCGGCCCCCGGGGAGGATGCCCCTGCCTCCCCCCACCTCGTCGGCCCCCGCTTCTGGCCGGGGCGAAGTGGAGCTCCGGGAAGGGCAGGGTGACCCCCTCCAAAGCCCACCGAGTCTGGTGTCCGCCGGAAAATGCCACCACCAAAGCCACAGGAGTTGAGAGGTCCGATAAACTGAAGGAGGAAAAACCAGTTGCTCCCGAGGAGGAATCTCCCCAGAAACTTTTGAATCATTACAAATCCCGGGAACGGCGATGCTTTTGCATTTAGTAGAAACTAAAACAACGCCGAGGGCAAAGTCACGTCAAAACATCAAATTATCGTGAAGGTAAACTGGATTTACTCCCTGGCTTTCTGCTGAGTACAACACGCAAAGTTGCAAATAGGTGAATGTATCTTCACTGCTCATTTTAATGGAGTTGCATAGGGGATAGTTTATTTTTTAACAAAGATGTAAGTTTTCATTTCAATATCAACTCTTTGAAGTGTTCAGCTTCATGGTATGGGTCACAACTACTGTGAGAAGACACCCATTTTGTTTTGTTTTAAGCACCTGTAATAAAGCAGAAAAAATATAGAAAATATGAGAGAAAGAATATTAATCATTTTTCAAATGCTGATTGGTTACAAAACTATCAGGAAAAATCTGAAAAGAAAGAACACTTTGAATTTTGAAGACCTGGAAATATTTAAACTAATTTAAGCAGAAAAGCCTCATATTTAAAACTGAGCATTGACTCTATTTCATATTCTCAAAAATGCAGTTTTTATATTCCAAGTGCTAGAAATTGTTTTGAATGCCTGTCATTCACCAAAATCATACTTCATTGCCTGATGAGCATGTTCCAATGTTTTCTGCACCAGGTGCAAGGTTTAAAATTCATATTTAAGCAAACTTTTTTTCTCCCTATTCTAATTTGGGAAATTCACTTTTCATGCTGCAATGCAGCCTGAAACACTGTGGCTGTGAGTTCTGCCTCAGCTTTACTCCTTCCCCCACCAGAGCAAATTTTGTGTTGGTGGTCTAGAAAATGAGGGGATGACCTCTGGGTATTAAGCTTTAAAATAAGAAATGTATCTTACACTCTGTGATTTTATTTCTCTTGAACAGTCAGCAAATAGTCACAGTAGAGGGAAGGACTCACTCCGTGGCTGGTGTCCAAATTAAAGCAGTCAGCTAAAGAATGGCCCTTCGCTCCTCACAGCGAGACACTGAGGGATCTTACCTGGGACAATGGGATGTCACTTCTCCTCTGTGTCCCTGCTTGTGAGAGGTAGGGAGCTTTCCCAGCACACACAGATCTGTGTCTGTTTCAAAGGTAATAGCATGCTGGGCAAGGTACCAAAACCAGCCCATTTCTCAGAGGGTAAGTCCAATGAACACCTGCCCCAAAGACACAACATAACTTCTGCTCTTCGGATCAGCCCTTCAGCTTCACCAGGACTCTGTGCCATAACAAAGGTAGGACCTGACACTTGCCAAGGCTGAGCATTCACTTCTTGTGTAGAAAACCCAAAGAGTAACAGCAACACATGTGACTGGGCACTGAAATGTGGCAGATGGTCTAGCTTGCATACCCTGGGGAACCTCTCCTCAAGGGCTGAATTTAGGGCTTTTACCTCACATTCAAGTTATATGTTAGGGGAATCAGGTCTGATGTGGCTTGGTATCAATTCAGTTTCTTTTATAGACAGTTATTCGACTGTAAAACTGTGCAGTG
Source organism: Acanthiza pusilla (assembly GCA_036630365.1). NCBI lineage: Eukaryota > Metazoa > Chordata > Aves > Passeriformes > Acanthizidae > Acanthiza > Acanthiza pusilla. Next base: position 31,167,156 of record JAXCHO010000023.1, read on the forward strand.
CAGGACACAAGTAAATTTCAGTGTCTTAAGGCAGAGCAATACAAACATTCATGCAAAAATGTTGGCATTATTTTGCCCCTTTGGTTCATTCGGAAAAATTAGCCCTGGTATAGGAAATTATCCTGGAAACCAAGGATCAGAAATTATATTCACTAATGATCTCACTGTGTATTTAGTTATATAAAAATAGTTTTCCTTGGTCTTAACTAAAGAATTTTAGGTGGGTTGAGTCACATAAGGAACTACAAAAACTTGGAAAGAAACAGCTGAGTTACCTCAGAGAGAAAATTATGACAGTAATAAAGGAAACCACACGTTTAGGAAGGACATGGGTTAAGAACTGGCTGTGTACCATTACAACACTGGCATGGGCCTAGTCCTACAGACATACACTGGTAAGTATTTCACAGCAGTAATTGAAAAGAAAATCTTGTTAGGAATAAAAAATGATGGATTCTGATAAATAGTGAGATGCAGAAAGTTACAACTTGCCTCAGAAAACATTCTTGTAAAGCATGTCAGTGTAATCTTCTAACTAACCTGGAAATTCTTACAAAACAAGAATTGAGTACTGCTGCAAATGGCTCACGAGACAAGCAAACAGACCATCAAACAAAACATCAACATTCACAAAGGCTGGGACAAAAAAGTGATAGCACTGGCCAAATTTGTTGCTCTCCTTCCATGGAAATCCTATATCCAGTACCAGTCTGCCAGCCCTCGGGATATGAAGGTTTGATCATTGAATATCATGTTCATTGACAGGATTAAGTATTTATCACCCAAAAGGGACTTTTCTGGTTTTTCAAATGTACCACATACATCGTTCTTGCTGTTCATAATATAATTATTTAGAAGTGCAAGGAGATTTTCACTGTTTCCAGTAATGCATGTTTTTCCAAATAGAAGATACCATGAGGTGGGTGGAGAATCCAGCCCTTGCTGCAGCCATTTGCCACTCTGCTTAGCACCCTTCAGTGTTTCTAACTTCCAGCTTATGTCGGGTTGACTTCAGCTTCCAGCTGTTGGTTCATGTAATGAGTTATTTCACTTACCTAAACAGTCCTTTTGTGTGGAATATTTTCTCTTATGAAACTGATTTTATGCCACATAATAACTTTTTCCTGCCAAAATACATGGAGTTCCTTAATTTTCTACTGCAATTCCTCTAATAGTTTCTGTACATTTTTTATTTGCAACCTATGCAATTTTTCAATATTGTTCTAAAAATATTGAGGCAAGGACTTGTGATTATTCTAACATTTCTCTTGCTGAAGGTATACACAAAGTAAAATAGCTTCTTAGTAACAGATGCTTATGGCTGTTGTTTTTTTTTTTTCCATAACACAGTTTTAAAGATGTCATACTGATGTGCTCTCCCACTGTGATAACCAGAGTACTTTCAGTTTTGCTACTACAAGTATGTAAAAAGACATGGACTGCTTGGTGGTGAGGAGCTGATGGTACTGGGAAGTTCTGGAATTTCTTTTAAACTCTCACATATCTGACTGAGATTGCATGTAACTAGGCTGAAAACTGTGATGATCCCATGTGGACCAATGACACCTGCTCATGATGCTTTGTACAGTCATTCTTTCTAGGACCTTTCTATCACTTGTCTTCCTTGGTCATAGATGTGCAACTCTTCAAACAGCTCCATTCATGTGCTATCTGTTCCTGAAAATGCCAAGAGACTCAGCAATGGACTCAGGTATTGCCAAATGTCCACTTCTCACTTTTCTCATCAGTCTTCTTGTTACTATGCTACATGCTAAATTTATTGGTGTGATCTTATATCAACTTTCAAGTTACTGATGATCATCGTGCACAGTTCACAAATGAACTAATATGAATATTCCTGTACAGTGTTCACACTCCTATGCGGCAGTAGTCATATTTCTAAATACTAAAGATTGTGTGTTGACTTGTTTCGTGCAATTCTTGTCTATTTGCTGCCTGTGCAGTGTCTCCTCTGTGAGATGGTAAATTCAGTTTCACTAGTCTTCCTATTCCTGCTCTCTACCTTCCTCTCTAATGCCTCAATCTGCCTATAGGACTCAGCACATACTTAACTTCTAGCTGAATGCACTACTTGTGGGTTTACATGGGTCAAATTTGCCTGAAATGAATTAAGATAGATAATGCTGTTCCTCTTTCTTATCTTGTCAGTCTTTGTACTCCATATCCCTAAAAGCTTTTTGTTTTTTTAGGGCTTGGCAACTGTTACCATGGTGTTCTCAGGGATGTTTTTGAGGTCCAGCCTCTGGGTCTGCATTAATGCAGAAGACTTTAGGCTCAAGAGCTGTTGGCTTGGTAGTTTTTGTGGGCATTGAATTAACTGACATTAAAGATAAAGATCAGTATTATAAATACAGTAAAGCACAAAGTAAAAATCAGGGGACACATATCACTGACTTCACTGTCTGAAGAATCCGGTTATATTTTGTTTTTCAACCTCAGAGACCTTGTAAAATTAATTTTGATCTTCTTTGAAGGTGCAATTTTTTTCCCTTCTCCTTTTTTCCCCTACACCTCAAAGAATTATCTGTTAGCCACTAAGCAATCACACGTACGGATACTATTTGGCATGCATTTGCACACGTGACAGCCCGTCTGCTCCAGTGACATGCTCTGCAGCAGCTGGAATGTACGCGGTGATTTTTACTCCATGATGTATTTCCAGGGGAGCTGCAGCCCAGCTCAGGGTGCAGCATCTGGCGTGTGTCACTCACCCGCCCTGCCCAGCCCTGACGGGCCAGAGGCATCACCTGTCTCTCCTCTATTGATGGCGGCAGATGAAGAGATCATTATGCAGGGCTGGAAGGGAAATCTAGAGCTGTCATGAGGGAATACATTCACACGCGTGAGAACACACTGAGTGCATTGAATTCAGGGCTTGATTTTGCAATAGGAAAGTTCAAGGGAGTTTTTTCACAAATTGGCATAGGAAGAGAGTCGGTTTTCCCTCAGAGGCAGGGACAGCAGCTTTTCTGATGCAGGTGTTGTGGCACATTCGGATCTGAGCTGAATCACTGTGCACCTTTTTCCCCTCTCAGCACTGAGTCAGCCAGAAAGGTGAATCTGGCTTGTTCTGAGATTCATTCACCAAGATACTCTACAGAATTTTTTTGTATTTATATACAATATAGATAATATATTTTTTTCTGTAATCGGGGCAAAAAGGTAATTTCGGGCAAAATGTTCCATAACAATCCCCTCCATGCACAAAATACGGGGGGGTTATGTGTTATTTTACTTTTTTAAAAAAATTGCTATGATGTGAAAGCAGAAGAAGACTGTGTCTGCACTCTTTAAAAGTTTCTTAATCACCAGCCCTATTAACACAAGCACTAAACTCTTAATGTAATTGTGATATATAGATCCTCTGCAATGTCCAGTCTCAGGGATTTTGATTGCATAGTCATACCTTTGCCCGTTTTGTTTTGGAAAAAGAAGTGGTTTTATACAAATGTTTTAATTCCTGTAAATGTTTTCATTTTAGAAACATCTTTCTTTCCACTCTTTTAGATAATATTTCAGACAGAGGGAGGTAGGTGGCAGAGGAAGACTGCAGCTTGAGAAAGAAGTGGCTCGATGCAAGGAAACAAGACAATCAGGTTTTCAGCAGAGCACAGACAGGTAAGGTATGTGTTTTTTAATGTTCATACAGACTTTACTAAACTGCCAAAAATATGAAGGTGGGATGAGGAAAAGAAAGGCTCTCATTCACCTCTATGATTAAGTCTTCCTCAAGTGGAAGCTTTAATTGCTCAGAATGGGCAATATTATATCATATCGGAGGGGCTCGCTGCTTCACTTTGGTTTTATTCAATGTATATTTGGCTAAGCTTTGAGAAAATGCCACTAGAAAATCCTAACAGAGTACCATCATATATTAATTGTATATTTTAAGCAACAAAATTGTAAAATAAAGTAAAAAGAAAATTCATAGCAAAGTACTGGAGGTGGAGCCATGCTACAGGGAATTGTGTTCTCATTGCCTGGAATTGCCCCAAATAATGTAGCTCCTGGGTTAAGTGTAAATAGGGGTGATTTCAGGGCCTGGAAAATATCCTGACTTTATGAAACTGAACAGAGCCTACACTTCCTTTTTTATTTTTATGGTTATATTTCATAGAGAACGTAGTCCTCACAGCTGCAAAATCCAACTCCATCTTCAGAAATGAGGTTGGAAAAATAAACAAGAAGGAGAGAGGAAGACAATGAGAAAAGAATGAAGGAATTTTATTTTAGTGCACACTACAGGTGTGCACTGTGTGAGGGAGAAGGGGACAAAAGAATATGTCATTGGATTTTCATAATACCTACATATTGCAGTCCAGTCCACTGAGAAACACTGTATAAATAGTCATATTGTAGTCCAGATGGGAACTCTGACTTAGTTTCATGTTAGTATCTGTGTAGATTTACCTCTTTTAATATGGAAAGATAAGAAATTAGTACGCAAAGGAATTATTTGTGATAAACAACAATGCTCCAGACTCTTTTGAGGTAGTGTGTGTCCCATGCCCTTGCTTGTACACAGAATTATTAGAATAAGGATGAATGAGATGAAATCCCATCCAACAAGCACAGCCTCAAAGGTAAATCATAAATTTCATATCAGGGTTCATGCGCTGGGATCTTCATACATGATGGTTGTACTTCTTAATAAAGAATCTCTTCTCATGCTGAGGTGGGCACTTTCCTGAACTGCAAAGAGTTTAACATGTACATATGAATCAGTCAGTGAGCTGGCACAGGAGGTAAGAGTCATGAACTTAGAGAAGGTAAGCAATTCTCACACCTCTGCTGAAGAAGGCTTGTGTGGATTAGAGAACTTCTTGTCCACTGAGTGAAATTGATGGAGATACTATTCTAATAAATCAAGCTTTTGAAATGCAGGTCCACTTTTTACATCAAGGTAACAGAATATAATTTTCATTTCAGAAAGATAACTCAATTGAGGCAAACATTAAAAATTTCCTTTCGGTTTCTATTGAAGTTCTGTATACAGCTGGTGAGAGCCAAGCACATGGGTTGGCACATAGTTGGAGTTGCTGCTTCACAGGAAATGAATAGACAGGACTTCATTTAGGCTCAGAATTTGGCATAATTTTTGAAATACATTTTTCAGAAATTGATACAGACAGTTCTCTGGTCAGATGGGAGGATGGTTTATTGTAAAGGAGGAAAGCTGAAGAACTGGCCAAATGCATAGTGCAACAGGAAGGTATCTCAAAGCTATTCCTGTGTCCCTGTCTGTTGAAATAATACAACTGCTGCATTCAATAAACTGGCTTGTCCATCATAAAGGCATCGATTTTTGTTATACTGTCTATTGCTGATCACAGGGACAATTTTACCAGTCTGTGTATCTCTTGTCCTGATTCAATCCTCTGCTTCCAGCCTGGGAACAGGCTGGGACCTGGCTTTGCTGGTTTAGCTGTGCAGGGATGCTGCTGACTTCGGGAGCCCTTGTGCACCACCCTGGGGCAGGCAGGTAGCTGCCTGCCAGGCAGCTGAAGCAGGGGCTGAAGGTGATTTCCACGGAAATCAGAAACACTCAAGCAAAAGCTGTTGGGGAAAGCCTGCCATCAGCTCCATGCTCCAGAGGAAGATCAGGATACTCAGGAAGCCCTTACAGTTCCTTTCTCTCCCACACTCCGTGTTCTTTGTCCCAGCCTCCTGCACACCCAAGGACAGAAGCTTGTCTTTCAGCGTGTCGCTCCAGCCGCCACGTGCCAAACCATATTTCACTCTCTTGCCTTCCAAGACCAAACAAACCCCTCAGTCCTTGCATTCCTGCTGCATGGGACACCCTGCTCCTGCCTCTTCCCATATGGAGCACAGCTTGCTGCCATGATCCAGGGGAAACCACACCCCAGTTAATGGGTGTTGTGTTCTTTCCCAGGTGAGTGTGTTCTCATGGTGGAGGACAACTTTTATTATTCAGCAAAACACACCAGGTGCCATGCTTCGATGACCTGCAAGTGCAGTTGCACTGTTTGGAGCCAGTGTCAGAGAAGATGTCACACAACCTATTTGCACCTATGTTCTCTCTTGCCCTGCATTGTGCATGTGCAGAATTATGGCTACCCTGCTTCTTTTCTTCTTGCAGACAGGTTGGGGGCTGTGTCCTGCTCTTCACTGGAGATTCAGCAGTTGGTCACCAGTTTTCTCTCATGTTACTTTTGTGCATTGCCCAGGCACCATGTCAAAAGTGAGCTGTCCCATAGAAATAGGGTTCATCAGTTCAGTGTTCTCCAGTTTGCCCTACTCAGGGATCCTTCCACCAGGATCCTAAAAGCAACTGTCTTGTGGCACCCTTCTATACCCTTGTCTTATTTGAGAAAAGCAAGATGACTCCCACTTCATGAATTGTATGTGTTAATCTCCTAAATCAGTAATGCTGCCTCACAGCTTTTGCACAGATGAGAGAAAGCTGGCACAAGGATAAAATGAATTTTCCAAAGGGTATTGAGGGCATCCTGACACTGCATGTTTTTTTCCAAGTAGTTGTATGTGCTTTAGCCAGAACTATGTTTACTTCTGCATCTCAGAGAGCACATGCTAAAGTAATGATTTCACACATGCATGAAACACTAAGCAGAAAAAATTACTCTATCTTCCTCACTGTCTTAGTAAAAAGGCAATTATCTCTATGCCAACACATTTGTTTCTTCAGCTGTGTTCTTCTGTACTCACCATTTGTCCTAAAATGCAAATTGGTTACAAGTTTTTTTATCAACACAAAGAGTCAATACTTTTGCTTTTAAGAAAGAATAAAAAATATTTAAAGTATGTGTGAAAATGTGCCCAAAATATGGGCATATTTTATATGGATACGACATATAACCATGTCTTTCACACTGAAGAGCTCCAAATGTTTTGGAAGTTGTAGCTTATGTGTCTGCTTGACTATTCCTACCAAGATTATTTATCCATTTAATATCTACCTCCCTACCTACTAGCCTATTATACAAATTTCTCACAATTATCAAATACCTAGGCAGAGGCAATTTGAGAGGGATATCACGGAAAGAGAAGGCTGAGCAACTAATATCTAGAAGCCAAACCTTCAGATCTAAGAGATATGATGGGGGACCTTCTAAACTAAGGACTGGAAAGAGCACTTTGGCTTATGGAAGGATTAGGTATCCTGAAAACTAATATGCAGCAGTTTCATGGAAAAAATTCACCTCTAGTCTCCTTGAGGGACTCATAATGTTTCCAGGTTGCTGCTGTCTTTTGTAGAAACACTTGATCAAAACTTGAAACATTAATTTCCCACAGCTCTACTGAATTAATATTTTTCTCTCATTTAAAAAAAAAATTCAAGAAGGACTGGAAATCTACCTGTATTTGGAACATTAACATCTTTAAAAATCCCTATCACAGATTAATTATAGTAAGCACTACAGCTGATCACCACTTAGTTTTCTGTTGTGTTTAATAGTTTTGACATGTTTGACAAGTTTGATGTTGTTGCTTCCTAGTAATGATCCTTCTGTCATAGGGGAGAACTTCCACCTTATGCCTCCCTTCTCTGCCAGAGTCCTCATTTCCACCCTTTTTGCTGGAGCCAGCTGGAGATCCCAGCATGGTTCCTTCAGTTTCCGTGGTGAGACTTCACTCCATGTGTGCCTTCAGCAGGTGTCCTTCACTTCTGCAGGCCCAGTTTGGGTTTGGACATTTTCCTAGGAAGCTGCACCCTCATCTCAGTCCTGCATAAGCAGCATTCCTGGTGTGGATGGCCAGCTGGCTGTTACAACCTTTTTTCACACCATGTTATGTAAAACTACACAGGGCAGGTCTTGTTGATGTGTGAAAAATGCTTCTAACAGCCTGCTCCCATGTGCACTGAGGTTTCCAGCTTCACAGACTCACTGACCCCCAGTGAGCAGCAGAGCTGGAAAGGCAGGGAAGGGAGAAGAAAATGAGTGCTGGAATAGGTTCGGTTTTCGGAAGAACAGAATTTTCCAGAAGCACAATGATGGATGGTTGGCACTGTGGGCCAACAGCAAATGCAATAACAAAGAGCCTGAAGAAACACTTGTTATATACATAGCTCTTTTAAAAGACTGTTTTACTGATTAATTTACATGTATCAACTATTTTCCACTCATCAGCTTGCATACAATACATGTACATTTGTCTTTTCTGGGTAAATGTGGCTTGTGACTGCTCAGAATGACACACCACTGGAGTTTCAGTCACATGGGATGTAATGCCAGATAAACATATTCTGCCATGCTGTCACAAATGGACAGTTCATTGTGAAGGAGGCAATAAAAGTGGTTAAAAAGTGCATGCATGTTCATGTATGCAAATCTACACATACATGCATATAAACATGATAGATAGATAGATAGATAGATAGATAGATAGATAGATAGATAGATAGATAGATAGACATACACACGAATGTGCTTTTTCCTTCTTTGAAAACCATAATGAAAGTCTGAAGATGAAGATTTTCAGAAACCAACAAATTGTTCACTAAAAACTGGGAGAGGGATGCTTTCCTTTAAGAATTTTAAAACGTAGCATTCAGCTGAAGAACTGCCTCAACATGAAGAGTGTGGCCAGGCCAGTAGCTGATGCTTCCCTGAAGCCAGAAGATGCCAGAAGCAGGTCTTTATTTCTCACCCAGAGGTCATGGAAAGTAGATGTTCCCAGAACGTCCCTGCAAGGGAACACTTCCAATCCCCTCAGCCTGCAGCTGCTCCTGCACCACTTACAGCTGTATGATTGGAGACATTGGCCAAAACCTATATGCAAAAACCCCAAAGCACTGCTCATGTTCATGAGGGAATGTCTGGTGGAAACTTAACTGCTGCACATACTTTGGGGGAAACCTAGTCTCTGTTTTCTGCAAATCCAATCAGATGTCCATGCTGTGAAAGGTGCACTCCCAAAATCTAATTTTTTGTTATTACAAAATCCAAGGCAACTGGGGCTGCGAATATTTGCATCTGTCCATGAATATTTTGGACTTGTGCTAGAACATTACATCTGCTAGTGTGTGAAGTTCTAGGAAATAAACTTTCAGTGCATACGGCACAACCTTAATCTAAAAATGAACTGTTAATTGAGACAGGCACAGGGCTGGGTTAGGAACGAAATGAGATTCATCAGGAAAGGAATAATTTAGAATTTACACAGTGGAAGTTCATCTCCCTGTAAAAATAGTTTTTAGCCACTTCTCCTTTCTACCCTTTTCTGAACATGCCTGTTTGCCTCTAGTGTGGTGTGGGTGGGGTATGAACGGATCTCTCAATGCAGAATAGACTGTCTGGGCACTTTGGTCATGGCAGGGGACAGCCCTTGGGGAACTGGCTGCATTTTTTGTAGAGAATATGTTTGGATTGCCACCTCTCATGGTTTTTGGTAACACTCATGATTTGATCTCAACTGCTTCTTATGGTGGAAAATACACCAGATCCAAAGAAGAACTATATTTTTGCAAACCTGCCAGGTCCAAAGGAGGCTTTGGTAGGGTAAAGGATCTATTCCAGTCGTCTAGCATGGCATCTCCAAACAGTCATGTGTCAGCTGGGAGCTGTGGAACATGATCCCCTTAGATTTGGGTGTGCAGTGGAGACAGACCTATCAAGGATTGAAAGGGAGTAATACTCTATGGGCCATAATTGGGCCTTGTTACAGGCTTTTAAAAAATTATGATGTGAGGATTTCTATTTTATTACTAGTTTGGAGGTGTTAAGAATAAAAAAGTTTTTACTCTTTGTTCTGCTTTTGCCATTGGGGCAAAATCTGAAGCAAGAAGTTAATCTAGATTTAATTTAATTCTAGATACCACACAGTGTTTTATGAGGTCCTGGTCCTAGAAGCCTGGATGCAGACATGATCTGGAAAGCAATCCTGTAGCCCTGGATTTACCCCAGCGAGTGGAGTCTCATCCACTGACTCCCCAAAGGCTATTTTAGAAAGAAATGTTTGAAGCGAGATATAGAAATGAGGATCTCTGTAAAATGCACTCCTAAAGATGGTCTTGTATACATTGGTTTCATGTTATATAATGGCATGTCAGACATGGTCTGCCCCAATCTGAGGACTGAGCCCTTTTCACTCAGCACACACAGTCTTGGGCTGGTAACAACTCCGTGCTTTGCATGGATGACATATTTTGGAAGACAGTGAGAGACTAGACTCAGAACTAATAGAGAGAAAATAAGAAAGACGTAACATGTAAAAGAGTATTTCACACATGTCCAAATTATGCCTGTAAAAAATATTTTTGTGAGAAAAATAGCACAGTGCAGGGAGAAAGGAGAGTGCAGTGTGGTGGCGTGGACAAAGAGCCAGCTCAGGCAAGCCTGGCTGAACAGCAGTTACTATGCTGTAAAAAATGGACATGGCAAATGTACTGCATTTGCTAAAGGCTCCATGAAACTCCAGGGAAAACTGAGCATTCACAGAGTGGCTCCGCCGACAGCGAGAAAGTTTCATTATTATTAGTCATATGCTGAGGATGTCAAGGAATTTTAAGGCCGCACTCTTCGCATTTTTAGAGGTTATTAATGAAATAGCATAGCAAGGTGAATTACATTAAAATATTTTTCTAACCATTCCAGAAATCTTGGTCCAAGTTGGCATAGGGGGCTGGCAAGTGGTGAACTTTTGACCGAAGCTCAGATTGCTGGGAGACACATCCTCCTTGTTAGTTTCGGGTGACAGTTCACTGTACTAGAGGGATCCACTTGTGTGTAAAGAGGCGAGTGGGGGAGGAAGATTTAGCACTGCATTTTCACAGTGGCAAGAAATTCCATCCAGCTCAAATGTGTTTTGGCGCACTGCCCAGCTCCTTGTCAGACACATGACCATCACTCGGCTTCCTATTTCTGGCCCAGCATAAGCAAGCCCCACTAGTGGTTAAAATTAGGCAACTGACCTGTGACAACACATGTTGACTCTCCAACAGAGGGTAGACATATTTAAAAACTAGAAAAGAGCTAGACACACCAAGATCTAATGTCAGCGCCATGTGTAATTCATCAGTTTGAGCTACTATAATTCAGATAGCAGCTGATCTACTTCATGGAGAAGACTTAGCAGGATTTTCTGGCTTTCTTCTGACCAAAGACTTCCTATAATGATTGCTAAAGAGAAGATTATGCCATTATATTTTTCATGGTAGAAATCCATAGCCCTGGCTCCTCATCCTGTCTTGATGTAGTTGTATGATGGAACATTTCTGAGAATAACAAACCAGGACATCTGGTTTACACAGAGCTATACTTTGTTAGGAAAGTTTATTTCCAATTGAAACAGCATTAGACTAGCTGATTAACAAGTAGGCATTTTCCATTTGTCAAAAACAAGTCCGTCAAAACATTTGTGCACAGTTGGATGACTTTTCTTGAATACAGTACTCTGATAGCCATCATACTTACTTCTGCTCTTATCACACCTACTTCCATCTGTTTGTCCAATGTCACTGGCCGTGGCAGCCTGTCTGTCAAGATCTCACACAGTTCTCTGGGCTTTACTGTACTTCCCCAGAGCCTGAGATACTCTCCTTGAATCCGTTAATGAAGACCAGCATCTCTCCTTGAAATCCCTTCTTAAGCCTTTTCTACATGTTGAGGTGTACCTAGGAAATCAGCTAGGGAATATTAGGCTGGGTGAGCAGACTGTGGTAGTGGTTTATGTTGTAACAATTTTGGAGAGCTTAAGAAATGAACACGCATTTCCATCTAGGCACTGTGCCCTTCCTCATCACCCCTGACATCTCTGTTGCTCAATAACAACTCTGAACCAAGGAGACTGATGGAGATGCCCTGCAAACCGATCCCTTCTGTCATGGTTATGGGCCCTTGTGTTGCACAACTACCCAATCAGGAAAACCTTTTAAATCTTTTAATTGGTCAATTTAACATATCCTCTCCTCTCCTCTCCTCTCCTCTCCTCTCCTCTCCTCTCCTCTCCTCTCCTCTCCTCTCCTCTCCTCTCCTCTCCTCTCCTCTCCTCTCCTCTCCTCTCCTCTCCTCTCCTCTCCTCTCCTCTCCTCTCCTCTCCTCTCCTCTCCTCTCCTCTCCTCTCCTCTCCTCTCCTCTCCTCTCCTCTCCTCTCCTCTCCTCTCCTCTCCTCTCCTCTCCTCTCCTCTCCTCTCCTCTCCTCTCCTCTCCTCTCCTCTCCTCTCCTCTCCTCTCCTCTCCTCTCCTCTCCTCTCCTCTCCTCTCCTCTCCTCTCCTCTCCTCTCCTCTCCTCTCCTCTCCTCTCCTCTCCTCTCCTCTCCTCTCCTCTCCTCTCCTCTCCTCTCCTCTCCTGCCTGAGATAGGTTGCTTAAACAGAAATTTCCAAGAGCTCTTCAATTATAGCATAAAGCAGAATACTTGAAATTAATAAGAAATCCACTTACTAAACAACAGAGCAGTAAGGAATGTGTTTTTGCAAGCATTTGTTGCTATGAACAGTCCAGTATTTTAAATTATTCCAGTCTAACAAAAGCTTTGAATCCGCAGGAAATGCATCTGGGCTGCTTACTCTTTGTGGGTATAGCTGGTGTTGCAGAGGCAGAGAAACTCCAGGTGCCAGCTCAGGTGTGATGATATGTGCTACCCTTTGGATGGGAGGATAGCTAGGCAGATCCATGTCAGACACTTTGGCACGGCATTCCCAACCCTTTCTTGGGCTCAGGAACAGTGAGGTGCAGCTGGCTCCAGGTCTGCACCCAGTGTGATTCTCATGCTACCTAAGCCCAGGAAGTGCCAGATGGAAGGACCTGGGGACTAAGACACTTAGCCACAACCCCAAGGAAGTAATTTAGACCTTTTGATTATCTGGGATATTCCTGCCATCTGCTACTTGGAACCATGGAGAAGTGGCTATGACTGTTGGCACCTGAATTTCCTTTTTACTATGTGTGAGAACATCTGTGGGTGTTTTAACACCTTGCCACTGCAGTCAGGTTCATCAGTATGGACCAGGCAGAAAATGGCTCATGAGTTGGTTACTATTCAGATAGAAACTAATTTAGAAAAATACTGAATCTTCAGGTCTGGTGGAACAACCTCCTCCTTTCTCTTTTCAGTGCTCTTCACTCTCAGTTAGCAGGGTCTCACCTGAATTTTCTGCTCTACTCCATCATCTTCTGTGTCTGACCCACAATATGCCAGCAAATTCCCATGCTTGCTGGGTGCCAACAGCTGTCACTCAAGAGAGAAGATCAAGAAAATTCCAGGCAAGGCAGAAGCAACCTGTCCAGTTGGCAAGGGGACTGTGATCAAGTGGAGCAGGGTTAGAGGACTGCTGGAGTTGGAGCTGGTTTGTGACTATACTTACATCCTTATTAGTGAGATGTTAACTCTTAAAATTTAAATCTCTTGCTCTGTATGTTTCAGTCAAGTTCTTTGAAGTGTTTTAATAGCAGAATATAGAGTTTCAAAAAGTGTGTCCAAATGGGTAAAGATGGAAGGGACAACAGTAATCATCTGATCCAAGCTCTCTGCTCAGGGATGTCCTGGAGCACATGGCACACGACTGTGACCAGGTCATGCTTGAATATGTCCAGTGACAAAGACTCCACCACCTCTCAGGGCAATCTGTTCCAGTACTCAGTCACATGCACAGTAAAGAAGTTCTTCCTCATATTCAGGTGGAACTTTCTGTGCATCAGTTTCTGCCCATTGCCTCTTGTCCCACTGCTTGGCACCACCAAGAAGAGCCTGGATCCATCCTCTTTACTTCCCCCCTTCAGATACTGACAGACATTGATGATGTCCCCTCTCAGTTACTTCTTCTCGGGACTCCAGGCCCAATTCTCTCAGCCTTTCCTCATAAGAGAAATGTTCTAGTCCCTTTTGTAGTTCTCCACTGGACCAGCTCCAGGAGCTCCATGTCTCTCTCATACTAAGGAGCCCAGAACTGGACACGCACTCCAGATGTGCCTCACTGGGGCTGAGTAGAGGGGCAGGTTCACCTCCCTTGACCTGCTGGGAATGCTCTTCCTAATGCATCCCAAGGTACCATTGGCCTTCTTGGCCACAAGGACACACTGCTAGCTCATGGACAGCCTGTTGTCCACCGGGATCCCCAGGTCCTTCTCCTCAGAATTGCTTTGCAGCAGGTAAGCTCCCAGGCTGCACTGGTGCATGGGGTTGTTTTTCCCCAAGTGCAGGACCCTGCATTTGTCTTTGTTGACTTTCAGACAGTTCTCTCTGCCCGTCTTTCCATCCTGTTGAAGTCCTGTTGAAGGGCTACATGGCACTCTGGAATATTGGCCATTCCAGGTTTGTGTCATCAGGGAACTTGCTGAGGAGGCATCTGCCCCTTCATCCAAGTCATTGATGAACAAGTTAAACAACTCTGGGCCCAGTATCGACCCTTGGGGGACACCAGCAGTGACAGGCTTCCAACCAGACCCTGTGTCACTGATTGTGACTCTCTGGGATCTGCTGTTCAGCCAGTTCCCAATCCACCTCACTGTCCACTCATCCAGGCCACACTTCCTGAGTTTGCCTATGAGGATGCTGTGACAGACAGTGATGAAAACCTTGCTAAAGTCCAGGCAGACAATACTCACTGCTGTCCCCTCATCCATCCAGGTCGCTGCCACATCACAGAAGGCAAATGGGTTGGTCAAGCAGGATTTACCTTTAGTGAGCCAATGCTGACTACTCCTGATCAACTTCTTGTCATCCATGTGGATAGAGATGGCCTCTAGAATGAGGTTCCATCACCTTTCCAGGGACTGAGGTGAGGCTGACAAATCAGTCATTCCCTGGGTCATTCTCCTTGCCCTTTTTGAAGACTGGGGTGACATTTTCTTTTTTCCAATCCTCAAGCACCTCTCCTGACCTCTGTGACCCTTCAAAGATGATTGTGAATGGCCTGGCTGTAGTCTGCTGGCTCTCTCCTCACTCATGGAAGCATCCCATCAGGTCCCATGGACTTATATCAAGTTTGCCTAGATGTTCTCTAACCCAATCCTTCTTGACCAAGGCAAAGTCTTCCATCCAACATTCCTTCGCTCTGGTTTCCTGGGTCAGAGATGCCGGAGGGCTGGCCTTGTCAGTGAAGATCGATGCGTAGAAGGTGTCAGTAACTGCTACTCAGCGTCCTCTTTACTAGAGTCTCCCCTCCACTTAGTAATGGGCCCACATTTTCCTTAGTTTCTCAACTAAGATTAATTCTTCCTTAAATGCTATAGACTCTACATTGCATATTTGATTTGAGATACTAAATAATTTCCAACATAAAGGGTTTGAGTAGAAGG
This sequence comes from Acanthiza pusilla, assembly GCA_036630365.1. NCBI lineage: Eukaryota > Metazoa > Chordata > Aves > Passeriformes > Acanthizidae > Acanthiza > Acanthiza pusilla. The sequence continues at coordinate 31,182,397 of JAXCHO010000023.1, forward strand.
GCTTTGTTAAATTTTTTAAAAATCCATTCTCATTGCTTTTGGGTCTCACTTTTCCCACTTGCTATCACCTGTTGACCTGAGTAGTGTTGTCCCAGCTGGTATTTCCTGCCGTCTCTGAGTTGTTTCCTGCTTTCTTTTGTCCTTCCTATAGCAAGAATTTAATGTAGGCTGAGTCTGCTCAGTGAATTAAGCAGCACACTGATTGTGGCTTCCTTTAAAGTTTAAAAATGTCTATCAGTGTAGATGGCCAAACTGTCATTAAGGTGCTCTTATGCAGACATGAAGAGCCTGTGGTCTGAGCCTGGTCACATACAACTATTCATCTCAGTCTCCACAGTAGTAACAAATGTCATCTATATACAGAAGCTACTCACATATCTCTTTTGGCTGACATTATTGATGCTTGTCTTTCTGGACACATATATTGACTAATTGCAACTGCCAATGTTTTAAGAGTCAGATCAAATAATAAAAGTTGATAGTGGCCAAGTGATACTCTGAACTCCCAGGACCCTTTGAAATATGGGAGAATTATTTCCATCGGTTTGATAGAACAGTGTATTATACTTATCATGGAGGCAATGCTTTAAAAATGTGCTTGTTCTCTACATTTGTTCCAGCAAACATGCCATTAACAGAACCCTTTTCTAAAAACACCCCTTCCTTACATCCTTCCTGACAAAAGTAGCTAGTGAAATGGATGAAAGAAAAACAATTTTAATACAGCATCTGCTGTGAATTATTATTATAATTCAATTCTTCCCTAAATCTTGTGCAGAGTGGAGATCCTTTATCAATTCTTCACCTTGCCCACTTGTCAAGGAACTGCTCCCAAAACGTGTCAAGTTTTGGTTGACCAGAGGAACTTCTTCTTCATGTTCAACACTGTTGGTGAACTTTTCTGGGACTTTTACTACTCTGTAGCCCTGAAATGTTAATGTAATTCTTCTGGTTCTTGAGTTCTTCCAAAAACAATTTCAAAGACAGGTAACTAAACAGTATTTTCAAACAGATTAATAAAATCTTAGAATCATAGAATCATAAAAGCCGGAAAAGACCTCTGAGATCATTGAGTTAAATCAAACTGGGATCAGCTACCTTCCCTTTTAGAACATTTCTGTTGGAAAACAAGAAGCAGTTGTATGGTGAGAGTTGCTGGTTATCCATGAGCATACCAGGGTAATGCAGGCTTTTTGAAGGAATATTAGGGCACTGCATCTTCAGTGATAGAGAGCAGGTAAGGATGAATGGAGAAACAATACATTCTAAATTCAGGTGAGCAAGAAGGCTGGCCTAGAGGTAATCATACCTTTGGCTGCATTTTGCCTTAGGGGAGACATGATGTTTCACCACCCATTCTTCCTTACACCACACCCACACACTACATTTCGAGTAAGCTTTGCCTTTTGATTAATTTTCTTCTGTTACAGAAGTCAATATTCTGAGTACATTGATTTCCCAGCCTACAATTTCAGTATTGGACTGCACGGTTTTAGAATCATAGAATTTAATGGTTTGGGTTGGAAGGGATCTTAAAGATCAACTAGTTCCAACATCCCCAACCCCCCACAATGGGCAGGGGCAGTTTGGGCAGTTTCCAGTTTATTGTTCATAAGGACTAAATGTGTCTCAGAAAGGCATTGTAACCACCACATCACACAAACCTTGTCTCTTGCTCTAAGTGTCCAGGCAATACAGTCATCCTGTTCAACCTCATGTAACTGCTTTTCAAGAGCAACTCTAAGCTCTTACCCCTTTTGCTGACACAGGCAGAATTAATTAGCACTCACCTGACCTGGTGTAGAATACACTTTCATTCACTTGACATTTAATAACTTGTTATCCAACACCTTGCTTCTGTCCTCCTAGGCATCCTGTCTATTCTAAGCTTCCTCTATTACTAATGGCATGGGCATGTCATGTTCATACAGCCCTCATGTCTCACACTTTCTCTGCCAGGCCCATGCAGCAGCCCCATTCTTCTCCCCCTCTTCTCTAATATTTGCTTACCCTGAACGTGGCTTCTGAGTCACTGGGCATGACCTCATTTTCAGCTCTTTGCTGCAACACAATGTACCTGGTGAGATGTTTGGGAAGGCACTATGTTGAGCAACCCTTGTCTTTCGGCATTCCTCAGACTACAAAGAATACAAGGCAGTAGTTTGTCAGGTAGGCACAGAAATGGGTCCACTGTCACTGTGACATGACTGTCCTTGCCTCCACATCACTTCTGAGCCACAGGATGGCATTCTCTAAAAGGCAGAGTCTTGGTGTCTGCTCATGAATACAGATTTCTTGTTAGCAAAAAAAGAGAGGTGGTGTGATGTCATTCTCTCTCCAATTAATCTGCAGCAGTAGCTCATTAGTACTACTTTTATATTTTGGAGTAGTAAAACATGGAGAGACTTTATCCATTTGTTAATCTCTACCTTCTTTTCTCTGATCACAACACTGGCAGCACTTGTGTTGCTCTTCCAGAAGGTTCAGTGGAGCAGGTAATAAGAGAAAACAGGAGACATGGCTGAGGGGGAGAGGTGGTGTGTGTACCCTCATCTGTTTCTGGAGCTCTTCTTGGTCCATTTCAGCTATACCTCCAGGCAGCACTCTCCTGTCTAGCCTGCAGTCCAGGGAGCACATACTTTATTCCCAGCTGAACCTGCTAAGTAGGGGGTCTCCATCTCCCTCTTCGCAATGGATTTGTCTATTCCTAAAGCGGACAGTCTTGATCCTGAGCTTATCGCCCACAGATTGCCACTGAGGAATCACCATCAAAATTCAAATCTAATCTTCAGATTTAAGAGTCTTTCTGGAAAAATGTTCTTTCCTAATCGATCTGCTAAATGAAATTATTGAAATCACAAGTATTTTTTTATTTGCCCTGCTCTTCCATTAGGTCTCGTGTAGACTCTTCACAGCACCAAGGCTTGCTGCCAAGAGGAAGAACGGCAGTCCAATTTTGTGCAAATAACTCTGGACTTACTCTAACAACACCTTTGTTTTTCGAAAGTGCTCTCTAAGTTGGCAGATGTTATTTAGTTACCCTCCATCGATCACCTGACTCAGGCTTGCAGCCTGGAAAAAGTAACCTCATGTTAGGCTTTGTGAATTGCCTAAGAACCTGATATTCCTAAACTCCTTCACAACCATCTCATGAGATCTCACGGTGGTGACATATAATTATTGCCATACAAGAAGTGAACACGGGATAAGTATTGAACACAGCCAAGGAGGCCATGATTTTGAGATGTCAAAGAGTAGCTAAGGAATGGCAGAGTGTCTGCCCTCCCATGGAGACTGCAGAGGACCCTTCCCTCCCATTCATCATGACATAATTTCCCTGCAGGGATTATAGCATTTGTTGACAAGGAAATGTAATAGTAGGAAATTATCTGATGCATTTTGATATGTCTAAGTGATATCTAGCAGGTGGAAACATGAACAAAAGCCTCCATGTACAAAAACAAATCCCATACTTGTCTTCTATTGACAACACTTTATTATTTATATACTGCAAGGACAACAAGTAGAAATGCAAAATCTAAGCCAGAGTTGAGAAAGCCAAGTCATACAGCTCGACAAAGGAAGGACAGAATACTTGACCAGTCAAAGAGGGGGAGTACGAGTAATGTGTTAGGGAAAGTTTCAAGAAAAATGCGAAGGAAGGGGAACAAAGATCATGATACAAATATAACAGGAAAGGAAAGTGGCTATATCGGTTCCATTCTGGAAAAGACCAAGATGATGGCCCTCAGAGAATTTAGGGAGTATGGAAGCTGCCTGTTTCATCAATATGAGACATGAAATTACACCCACATTCACAGTTCAAAGTTCCTTCATGAAGGACTGTGGCATGGCACCTTCCATACTCAGCATGTCCACTACCAAGAGTGAATATTGGACGTCGATTCTGTTTTTATACCCTTCTCAGCAATTGTTTTTTGCTTTCAGGCTCTGACTAAAGTTAGGGCAGGACACAGAACACAATAACAGGTGTTTCCAGGCCTGGAAGTGGATGACTATGGGACCTTGTTTTGGTTACAACAGATTCAATAGTGATGTCTACAGCAGACTTTGCATCTGTATGGCGTGTTTATTGTTCATGGCATTGAGCACTGACATATCTGTGAAACCCAGAAAAGACGGGACCACCTTTTCTTAAAAAGACATGTTGGCGTACAATGACTTGCACCTTCCCCTGTTTAACATCAAAAGTGACATTGCCACTGTACATCATCTTGCCTTGTAAATGCAAATCACAAAATTCACTCTCTAATCTGTCTGAACAAAAGGCAGAAGTGAGATCTGCTGGAAACAGTGTAACATTTTCTTCTTGTGCAAAAAAGCAGGAGGAATACTGAATGATTCAGGTGAATCTAGAAAACTAATCAATTACTTCTTTATCATAGGAAGAGTTCTTCATCCTTAATATTCCTGAAATTCTCCTCCTACACACTTTGCTCAGCTTCTGTTTTCATAAATACAGTTTACCCCTGTTACAGACTATCACAAAGTGGTCTTTGATACGTGCATTAAAGTCACAAAGCTTGTTGCTGGCAGCTTTGGTACTACAACATAGCAACCTCTGTTATTTCAGGTCCGTTTTTGAGGCAGATCATATAGATTCTTATAATACTTCAGGCAAAGTTGTAACCCACTGTTACAGAATTTTGCCCAAGTTGGAGCTTCTTTTTGTATTAAAACCTCAACTTTGTAACTTTTGATAGAATCGGTCTTGAAAATGAGTTTGATTGGGCAAACAAAATGTGAGCATGTGAAATAGCAGGCCTAAGGAACGACATCATTGACTATGATGATATAGTGGTATGATGGCAATCCCCCTCCCTCCAGACTCACAGTAATAGAGAAAGGTCTTTCCACTGCAGAGGTGGGTGTTAGTTGTCTTCCAGAAAACAATCTCTAGCTGGGTTTCTAGCAAAGAACTTTCCAGTACTCAGTAGTGTGGGTGTGCAACACAAAACCATCATGGGAAAAGCTGGCATCAAGCAGGGGCTAGGCCTGGGGGGAGGAAAACCACCTGTACCGTTAGAGATACACGAATGGCAAGAATCCCTTGTCTATTTGCATCACATCATTTGTGATGGTCTATTTGCTTCTGTCTCAGAATTCCCATTAATGTTCCCACAGTATTCAAGATCTCAGATATTCCTTCATATCAAGTGGCCAGAGTTAAATACCATCTGTAGATTTGGGATGGTGACACATTTTCACATTCAGACAAACGGTTCCACCCTGAATCACACCATAGCACTTGGTCTTCTAGTCATCAGGCTAACTCTCATTTTTTTAAAATTTTGAGCAAACCTGGAAATGTTTTTCCCAGATTTACAAAATTATACAAACATCCCAGGCTTTGCAAGCACCTGAATTGTTCTCGCATAACAGCAAACTGTTTTGGGATGTGTCCAATGTAGAATTTCTCCAATAATTGCAATCATATAGGTTGAAACTACATAACTGGTGGAAACTATATAACTAGAGATTATAACCCTCCTTCTTCAGAGGGATTAGCTTTCTCTCTGCAGACTCTGAGTATATGGCCTGGCATCACATCCCAATTTATTCACCCCGTTCATCATGTTTTAAATGCATAAAATCCTAATCATGTCTTTACTCGAGTATGTGCATAAACCAAACCACAATTTGTCTGGCACCGCTCACATAAGGAGAGGCATCTCTTTGTGCACCCAATATACTACGGGTGTGTGTTTCACTGTGAAAGTGAAACTAGACAGAATGCCATTTAAAGAATAAAGTGAGGTGACATCACTCCATTTGCCTACTTGAATTAGAAGATTACTCATTGCATCTTGGAGTCTCAGCTGACCCGATTTGGATTTTAACCAACAAGTAAACAAGCCCTATTAACAACACTATTCAACACTACTTCTAGCAAGATGCCAATAGGTTTATAGTTAAATAGTATTTCAGACCATCAGCACCCAGACACTAATTTAAAAACTGACCTTTTGGATTCACCACGTGGATGAGCCTGGGAAGTCAAAGGACAAGGAAAAATCTTATAAAAAAGAAGAAAGACAGCTGCCAAGGGTGCAATTGGATCAACTTCAGAGTAAGTCTGTGGAACAGAGTGGCATTTGCAAAGGCACTGAAGAGCTCTCATGGCATCAGGCTGGTGGTGGTGACAGAGCCATCTGTCCTGTCTTTTTTGCCCTTTCCTGTCTGCCATTAATTTTCCACAAAGGCTCCAAGCGACAGTCCCCTCATAGTGACCATACTTGGAAACAAGGTGTATGACAGGCAGGGGGAGAATGGCAATAATCTCTAAGAGCCCCCGTGTTACGGCTTGGGAAAAAATAGCTGAGAGTTTGCAAAGTAGCAAAGAAGAAGTGAAAGCCGAGAAGATCTGCTGACAGGAGGATTCGGCAGGCACGCACCCCCTCGTTACACGCGGCGCAGGAGCGGAGGCGTGCGCTCCTTGTGCGCGCTGCCGGCAGTAAACAAGGGAGTATTTCTGGAGCAGCTGCCTGTGTAAGAGGAGAGGTGCCTGCTGCTGTCCTGCGAAGTTACACTTTTACAGGAGTATGTATCTCAGGCTTATGAAAACCTCTCATTTCTGGCACTAGTCATGCCAGGCTTTCGTACAGCAAACTGTTTGTTGGGGCTGAAGCCTGTGTTTAAAGATAAGACATTTTGCTGAGCTGCATCTGTAAAACATAAGATTACGTGCCAGACTTCGCCTTTTAAAATTAATGACTGTCAATATGATCTCCACCACAGTATGTGAAGAAATTAATGTTGTTTGCTTTATGTTCATATTGGTGCTGCTCTTAGCAGCAGGCAAGTCTAGACATGCTTTACAGAGTTTGATTACACAAATTCCAGTTTAGAGGTTTTATGCTAAAAATCGTTCCTACTCCCCATATAGTCAACTATTAAGCTCATCGTTAGACTGAGTGTCTTACAGTATTGCTACATGCAATGCAATTAACACTTATCCCACATCTATTCTCTCATCTTTTCCCCCAGAAGGATATGTGCATTTGAGGGGTTTTGTGTTGATATCTTCAAAGCCATATGCATGCACACACATGCACATATACACACTACACATAACCAAGTGTGTCTGAAGTGAGCTGTGGTACTCAGAGCAGAGACTATTCCATTTAGTGTTGGTTGGTAGCTGCTGAGGGAAGTGACACAGTCTGCCTTCTGTAGAAGATCTCACTCCTGTTATTGCTCAGACTCATCCCATATCCAAACACTGAGTCCTACAGTCTCTACCATTAGGCTTCCTCTGAACTGGTTTTAAGACAGACATACCTTACTGACTCTTGAAGATTTTGACCCCGTGACTTATTGTGTGTGGTTTATCCATGGAGTGGGTGAGACCTGGGTGTTTAATAGGGCTGTACCTGTACCCAGTGATGGGGACTTCCACAGCCCTTTCTCCCATTCCAAGGTACTGTTCTCAGGATCCAGTAGGACAACTGAGCTCATATGATGAGCTCACTTTTTTATTTCACATTATTTCTGTTAGTAACAATTTGGCAGAACACAAGGACCTGCCTCCAAGTGATTTGTGTAGATATTCCTGACAACAGATAAGGCCTAGTTCTTCTTGGAATCAGTGACTTAAGTCTTGTTTTCTTCCTTTACATCAAGAAAAGGAGGGAGATTTCTAAGTTTTATTACTCTGACAGTGGCTGTTTTTCTTACAGAGCAGAAATCTTTGGTTTCTCTCTCATTTCAACTTCTCAGATTACACCTCTGCTTAGTAAAATAGGACACTATCTCCCTCCTATACATGGTTAAACCAAGAGGTCAAAACAGCTTATTTGTTCAGCAGCTTATTTCATGTATTTTTTGGTGCCATGAGTCATTTCTTCCAGCTTCTTGTTAGAATTGGAGGTGCAAAGTTCCTGGAAGTTTTGAAGCCCCAGGAAGTAGCATTCCTCCACAAGGTTTTTCAGGTTTTCTTGCAATTATTTTTTTTCTAATAACTGAAGTTAGAAATACTGATGTGGGCTACTTACCTGTAACCAAAAAAAAATTTTCCTAAGTTTGAGAATGTGAATTATACTGTTTAGTTAGAAAAACAAGTCTATGTTTCTATTGGAAATAGTGGAAATACTAGTGCTTAATACTCCTGGTTTAAGAATACAAGAGATTAAAGCTTTGCAAGAATAGTAATCTCTTTTATGTGCTTGTCTAACTACATCACCCCTTCCTAAGAACTTTGTGCTTGTATATGTGTTTTTTAGGTTTAAATAATGAAAATTGATCTAATACTAACACTCAGCTTTACTTCATGAACATATATGTGGAGATATTTTTGTATTGCTAACGTTACACAGCACTAAGCCATTTGACGTAAGGAATAGAGGAATTTTAATAACTCAGAGCTGCAAGTTTTTCAGTGGAGTAGCATCACGTGGAAGGCTTAATTTTTACAGACAGATTATGGATTGCTTGATGTTCAGCAGCTACATCCTTTGACAAAAAGACACTAGAGGTTCTCTCACTTTCTTCCATCAGAAAATACCTTTCCTATGTGAAAAATATTTCCTTTAACTTTTTTCAAAACTTTCCAATTTTTTCCGCAGACATCCACTGAAAAAAATAAAGGTGAAGAAAACAGTTTTTCTTCTGTAGTCTCCAGGTTTTGTCCCAGACCCTCAGATCTTAGAGCAGCCTACAAGGGCCCAGAAGTAGTGCTGTACCTCTGTGAAATTATTGGCAGAGAGGATGTCACTGGATGGAAAGTGTGGCAGCTGTAAGAGAAGGCAAAGATCAATGGTGTGGCCTTGTCTCTTCCCTTTCACTCATCTGAAATCTGCTGTGGAAATACTCCTGTACCTCAAAGAAATCGTGACTGTGCTTGGCTAATGTTCAGGATTCACTCAGGAGAGAGATTTTTATGCATGATCTTTATGCTTGTGAACCTGCTCAAAGTTTAGACCTGAATTCAAGCTTTTGGACTGTCGAGATGTGATTTTCTTCACAGGTGATATCTGGGGATGCCAGTGACTGGATAGCTTTGTAAGTAGCCTCCAATGGAAATAATTAAATTGCAGATAACTGCTCTGCCTATGATAAGGTAGGCTGTGCTTTGAACCTTCTTCTAACTTTTTTACAGATGCATGAGAGAAGTTCAGGCTGGAATCAGATCCAAGTAATGTGCTTGCTACTGGTTCTAGGTCAGAGTTGCTGGTGTTACAGCAATCAAGATGTCTGGATGCACAGAACTGGCCAGAAAGATGCAGGCAGGTTTTTGGTCTTTTGGTCATATGGACAAGCATAGGCATGTTGGTCCTCATGTTCTGGGCTGTGTGTTGGCCATCAGCTGGAGTGAATTGCCTTGGTTTCTGAAAGAATTATTGATATTCTAGAGAGTACAAGTTGTTTTGAGTGACTCTCACCAAATATGGAATGTGAATGTTCAGAGGAGATCTCTAAAGCATGCTCTTGGGAGAGCATAATATTTGGATTTACTCTTCACCAAAACCACCCACTGAAATCAAAGACTTGGAGAGTTCATAAAGTTGCTGTGGCAGAACTCCTCACATGACTTTCATCAAACTGAGAGTTTGGGACAGTTTGGATCCAAAGAGTGTTCATAAAATTAATTTCTGGAACATTTTCACTCAGATAGATGTGTGTGGGCCCCCTGTTTCTTGATTGTAATCTCTAGGGCTCTATTTCTTTTGGTAGAATTAGAGCAGCAGATTAGCAGAGGGAGAGTAAAACCACTCAGGGTGGTGGAAGTGCACAGTGAGAAGGTGAAGTTGCACTGCATAAAATTGATGGAAACCTCTGGTCAAGGCTATCCATGTTCATTCCATGTTCTCTTTTCCTGAGCCGGCCGTTCAGCTGGAGACAGCTTGAAGCACCTACTGGCTTGAAACACCAAGAAATTCTGTTATATAGTGTGTATAACACATGCAGGGCTATAGCCCAGTAACTCTCGTGTGCAAGTGAACTGAAAAGAGATTTTAGATATCCTGGGTGGATACAGGGATGCACAAATAGAAGTTCATGCACACATTGCTTCATGGTTATGTAATGGAATTGGTAGCTGTCTATAATTGTCCAGCTGTACTACTTAAATGAACTGAATAACTAATTGAACCTGTCTCATGTTATAAAACTTTTTCATCTGGAATTTCTATTTTTTTTCTTTTTCAGTGAATCCTGTAATGTCATTGTGGCCAATTTTAGCTGTCATTTTCCTCTTGAAGATATTTACCAACACAGTGCCCTCAGCCTCTTGTAGTACAGGACATTGGGGCTGCAGGATGTCTCCCCAGGCTGAATGCTTTCCTGTCAGTGATATCAAATTATAAGTAGCTGCACTAATCTGCTTATCATCAGAAATAGCCAAAGAAAAATGCACAAATGTAAACATAAAAGGGTACTCTCATAATTTACATACTTGTCATAGTTCACCGTAAATCAATGTAAATACCAGAGGGCTTGCTCTTTTTGACACAACCTGAAGGCTAGCTTCACTTGTTGACATCGTATCTTCTCACAAGATACTGTATATTAGTAAAGTTAATTGACTAATCATTTTCATCACTGGAAGTGTAAGTAAATAATTCCATCTATTTCTACCTAGGCTTCTGTTTACGGTCCGAGGGTGCCAAGCATTCAGACTAAATGAAAATATACCCTGTAGTAACCATGCACGGCATCCCCCATAACAAGCTGCAGAAACTCTCCGAAGCATTGCTGTTATGTTGTGGGGAATCCTGAGAATCTTAGGCTTAACTCACCATGCCGGCCAGCCTCCTGCAGGGGCGGCCAGGCGGAGGCTTGGACGGCGGAGGGGGAGGATGAATCTGGCCAGACCTGTGCTAGACCACCGTCATCTGTCATTTTTAGGGAGAGGAGGCAGGTCCGAAAGCAGTTAGTTATTGGTGGCTGGGAATGTGCATGAGACGATGTGGGAACATGTGCTTCAGCTGGAGGAGAGGAGCTGGAGGGTTATCTAATAGCTGGTGGTTTAAATTTTTTGGCTGTCCCTGCACAATCAGCCATAACCATTTTATTTCTTTCTGATCAAAGAAACCAGTTTCCCTTCTCCCTCATTGGTGGGGAAGGGAAATTTGCTGCTGCTTCTTCCCTCTGTATCTTCACCATCTGGTGAATTAAAGAAAAAACGACTGTGAGTTAGGCTTTGCAGTACTTACGCATTTGGTGAAAAGACTTCAGTGGGGGTGAAAGTTAGTAGTCTTGAACTTTTGCTTTAATTTGTGATGAAGATTTTCTAGGTGATGTAGGGAAAATTATCAAGTCACTAGCTCCCCACTGGGAACACAAGACCAGCTTTATCTTTTGCAGCTGTACCTCAGAATTAGTTAGAGAATGTTTGATATCTCCAGACTGCCCATATAGTGTTCTGCATTCTGTTTCACTCCTTGTGCAAACTTTTACTTTGTCTAGAGAAGTGTCTCAGATTTTCTCTGGACATCATGCATCTAAAAAATACAGCCTGGACACTGCCATTGATTCTTACCATGCTGACTCATTTGTATGATTTGCTCCAGAAATTTTCCCCTTTACTCCTCTCCCTCCCATTTAGAGGAGAGTGGGGTCCTGTGCTGGTTTATGTGTTTTCCTGCTTAGTTTTGTTCTGGCTCTTTCTGATGTGACTTCTGTCATCAAGGGCATCACTTATTCTGGGGATTTTTGCCATGAACAACCATCTGTTTTGAGACCACCGACTCATTTGCCCTGCTGGGCTGCAGCCCAGAGAAGCAATGACTGCTGACTGCTGCAATGGCTGACCTCATTTACACCTGGGATTTACAGGTGAAAGGCCCCCAGAGAAATGCTGAGACCAGGATGGTTTATTTCCAACCAGGCTGTGCCAACCTTGCTGCCCTCAAAAGCTTTGGCCTCGTGTGTTAACCAAACTGAACCCTATCTTTTCATTAGGCCATAAGAAGGGATGACAACTTCTGCACAAAAGGAACAGGTATTTTAGATTTTAAAAGCTGAATGGTAATTGAGAAAGGGACCTAACCACACACTTATGTATCCCTATATTTACCTGCATTTAAGGAAGGGCTCTGGAACAGGTAGGGACCTGAACATTCAGTTAAATGCTTTTACTAATGAAGATTGTAGTGCACAGAGCAAGGGAATGTGGAACTTTATGCCCTTATTTGAATGGTGCAAAACATTTTAAATGTTTAAAATGTGTTTCACCATGCTAAAAAGCCACTTACACTTTAAAGAAATAATAAGTACTTCCATATATGTTATTTCACATCTATAGTTGTTCCTATTTCCAAAAAGATGTCATATTAATCCCCCAAATGAAGTTTTACTACCATCTTTATATATTTATCTTATGGATGGTACTAACTTGTGAGACCTTCACTACTGGTCTTCTCATGGTAACATGCAAAAAATATATTATCAAAGATTTTTTCTCTATATCAAAACACAGTCTTGTATCTAAGCCATATTTGTTTCAGATCAAGTTGTCCTCTGAGGAGCAAAGTGGCGTAAAAGGTACAGGGGAGGGAGTTAAATGGAACACTTAATAGGGAGTTAAATGGAACACTTAATAGGAACTAATCTAGCAACTGGAACTAATGGGAACAGACAGGGTTGTGAAATGTGAGCCTACAAGGTCTCCACTGAGAGATATCCATTCCACTTTGTCCTCCCCAGCCTTACTTCCCAGAGATGTATGGCTCTTTTTTTTTTTTTATTAAATTAATCCACGTGTTTACGAGAAAGAGCTGTTCCATAGTGATTTCTTTCTAAAGGTATTTATTGAAATCCAAGAATTCTTTCCAAATGGTGTTTCTTACAGCACTTTGAGCTGCTGACTTTCTGAGGTAGCATGTTGTTTCTTTTTGCTACCCGGTGTAGTGAATGAATCTGTAAGTTCAATTTGATTCCCACAGAAAACAAAACAACTTTTACTTATGTTTCCTCAATGAAAAGAATTTCAATAATAGAAGTTTGTTGCATTAGAATTGGTAACAGTTTACACAATCCTGAGGGATATAGCAGATGTAAAAGAGCAACAGCACCTTGGGCAAAGCTTTCTGTAAAAGGACAGCATAGATTATTGCAGTTAATGAGAGAGAGGATATTTTAAAGAAGGAAAATATCTGCAGATGACCATGCACTGCAGGTTTCTAATTCTGAACATATGTACTAATTCTGTATTGGACATTGAACATTGTACCATATGAACACTTTGAACATCTGAACATCTGTCAGCGTCTGAACTATAAACATCTGAACACTTTATGTATTGGGGAAATTAGGTAGAAACACTTCTGTGTGTTCTTCCTGATCAGATTTCAAATTTTGAGATTGGTGTAGCCAACCATCTCTAATAATTGGATATAAGCTTTATTATTTTGTTAGCACCAGTGTAACTTTGTGTCAGGCTCAGTATGAGCACACACTGCAACACTGCCAGCCTAACTCAAGTTACTGAGCACCCTATGGCTCCCAATGCAGAGGACCCTGAATGTACTGAAAGGGACAAAGTAGCCTCAGAAAGCAGACAGGACAAAGGAATTTCCCAGGCTGGCAAAATCTTTTTACTTCAGAGTGCTGGAGGAAAAGGAGAAGGAATGGGGGGGAAAAAAAGGTAGTCCATTGATGCAGTCATGAAAAGATGCAAACTTTTATGAGTGAAGACCACAGAGAAAAGCAGTTTCCAGGGATGCCATGAGGATTTAGTGAATCCCACACTCACCTGTGAGTAATGAGGCATTCCAGGCCATCTGCTTTGCATGGATCAGATTTATTATTTTCTTAGCCACACAACTGGCTGGAAGATGTCTGTCATGGTAGTGAGAAATCTTTTGGACCTAGTTTGGTGAACACCACCTTTGATATTTATGTTTTATCCTTCTTCTCATAATAACATGAGCTGAAAATATCCCTGATTGCAATGATAAGGGGAAAAAAAAAGAAAGAGTAGGGAAAAATATGATAAGCCAGCAAATAAATTTTCATTATAAAAAGCACTTCCATAAAATTCTTCTTTACAGACTAAGTTGCTTTAGTACATGAGCAACTGGGGATCTGGATATACTGGGAAGGCTTAAGTGCAAACTGGGAGCATTACTAGGGAAGCTGTAGCTGTAGTTGCAAGGAGAACACTTGCAGCCTGTGCTGAGTTCAAACCCAGCATAGTAGTTTCACTGACTGCATTCATATCAGGGAAAGATGCTTAAGAACAAGAAGGGAAGTTTCCTTTAAATTGGTAACACTGTTTTCATCTCTTGACTGATGTTACCAGTCAATTAGACATGGAAGGGAAAAATAATCATGGACTACTGTATGTTTTCACTTTTGTACAACAGCTTTCAATCAATGTACCCACAGTATATAAACATTATGTCAGCATATATACAGAAAATGACAGATGTGTAAAATAATTCAGATGTTCTTCTGCCTGACATAGTCTTGGAATTATATTAGTGTTTCCACCAAACAGCATCTTACTTCTATGGTTGTCTTTACTTGGAAATACCGTGCCATTCCAAAATTAATGCTCTTGCTCTTTGAGTAGCAAATATATATTATTGATAAAAATAGAAAGAGATGGAATCCCTCCTTTCATGCAAAATTTGGTACAATCTTAACGAGTGTGTCAGGATCATAATGACAGCTTTTCTGTGACTGCAACAATACATGTGCTGCATAGAATTAATTATCAAGAAGAGAACTGTGTGGGTGATGTCAGCCTGGAAATAGCTAATCAAGATGTCTGCTGGTAGGTTACCTTTGAACACGTAACCTACTTAACCTGTAACATAATGAGAATAACTAGGAAGCTCCAAGTGGCTCCCCAGCAACTCTGGATATTGTTTGGAGTTTATTTATGTTTAGGTAGTCTGGTACAAAACTCCAACATTCAATGTTTTCACCTGCCTGGATGGTTTATTGTTGACTCATGACGGTGATCAGGTTTAGCAAAAATGAGCTATTATTTGTATGATTTTTTAGTGAATTTGCCCAGAACTAATTTTTGGCCATTTAAGAAAGCAGTCCAAACCAAATTTCACACCCCTGCTGCCTTCTCCCTGGACACGAAGTAAAGAAGGGCTCACTGAGTACTGGAAGCACCAAATTCAGTCCTCTACTTAAGGACTTAATAGGTAAATTATGGCACTGTGTCCAGAGAGACTCTGTGTCCCCACTCTCCCAGGGTAGCTTTCCTGGCTATGGATCAGTATTGTGAGAACTACTTAACTGACCCCTCCTTGGTGCATTTTCAGTAATATGATTTGACAAATTTTCCCTACTCACACAATTTTAAATAGCTAGTTTCACCTTTTGCTAAGCAATTTAGCAGCAAATGTCTGGAGAGGTTCAAGGATACTTGTCCTACTTTAATTAATAATATAGAATCTATTAGGTGCACATACATGGGAAAACTACATAGCCAGATGTAAGCCAAATATTGCAATTTAAAAAACATTAATATTGTTTTTATCCAATATTTGGAATGGTAATGCCTGACCAGGTGGTATAATTAACAGTCAGATGGATATTATTGAGAGAAGTCATTCGTGCTTGGTAAAAGATTCTCATGGACCCTTGGACTAATAGGTACTAAGTACAAGGTTTGATCTTCCTTTGCCTAGACTGTCATCACCACCAAATGTGTCAGTAACTTGAAGAGCCAAGACTCTAATATACTCTGTATGTCTTGTTTAATTGTTTCTTGCTGCAGGGTCAAAAACACTTACCAGGGGTTATTTCAGCTGAGCTATCAAAGCCTAGCTTAGTTTCCTTTCCCTGAATGCAACCCATGCAGATTAAGCAACTAAAAGATCATTTGAAAAATAATATATTTCTCGGACAGATACTATGCAAAATATCTACTGATAGGGCTAAATTGGCAAAGTACAGGTATCTCTGAGTTTTCTCCACCTTATAGACTCTACTGTTGCTCTGTGGCAGCCTAAAATAACTCTTTGATATGCCTGGGAATGCCATTTTTATAAGGTCTTTTTTTTTCCCCCAATTGCTTTTACAGAAATTATAATCATTTGGCTGGTCAACATAATTCTCAGCTGTGCTGCAGCAGAGAAAACACCAAAGAGGGTTGCCCCAACTTAGAACAACAGCACCATGACCTCATCAAATCTCATCTGCAGTACACTGATTAAGAAGGGATCTATTATATTGGAAAGGTGTTTACAGTCAAAATGAGTGAAAAAGGATATGGATAATTGGGATGGCCATATTACTGGAAAAGAAACAGGGAACAAGCTCCTAATTCCATTTGAACCTAATTAGGTGGCCTGTCACCCTGATAAGATGTTTGGGCTCACAGAATCTGCTTTGTTGGGGGTATTTTTTCTTTAATTGGCCTGTCAATTACAATTTGTCATGAAATGCTGCAAACTCCTTAGTGCCTGTTTTCAGTCTGTCTTATAAAATGGGTGGCAGAAACAGGGTTTTCCTTTTTCTCTTTACCTTAAAGAAAAAAGAAAAAGAAAAAGAAAAAGAAAAAGAAAAAGAAAAAGAAAAAGAAAAAGAAAAATAATAAAAAGCATTAAAATACACACTAGTTGTTATTCCTCTGCTTAATTTTGAATATTTGCCATTCACTTCAATGCCTTCAGGGCTGAGCTACTGAAGTCTTCTGCAACTGAAAATATACGAGTTATGCTCGTGCTGCAATGGAAAAATTAGGTTTAAATTGAATATAGTACACAGTGTTGCCCTTTCCTGAGGTGGCGAGCTGAAAATGCTAAAGCTGAATGAATGAAGCAGTGGAATAGGCATCTTAATGGAACAAGACATTTTTGATATTGTTAAGGGTTAGCTGAGAAATTGGAAATTAGCAAGTACTTTTTAGAAGGAGCGTGGAAATAATCAAGCATGAAATAGCAATCTATTGACCTCTGGTAACACGATGTCTTGATTTAGAAAACTGCCTTACAAGCTTGACAAACAACCTGGACTTTTTATGGTAGTTCGCTAGTTACCCAGATGAGGAACGGTCACCATGTGACAAGCCATTAACAGCTGACTCAAAGGCATGCTTGGTCAAAGCAAAAGCAAGTGTTTTCCATGTTGTAATTATTTGT
The DNA here is from genome assembly GCA_036630365.1 of Acanthiza pusilla. NCBI lineage: Eukaryota > Metazoa > Chordata > Aves > Passeriformes > Acanthizidae > Acanthiza > Acanthiza pusilla. The sequence continues at coordinate 31,199,466 of JAXCHO010000023.1, forward strand.
TTCTGTTTTCCTGGCTCAGAAAAACCGTTTGGCTAAATACAAGGGTGCTGTAAGCTCTTGCTGAGGGGCAGTTTGCCCTTAGGAAGCAAAGACTGAGAAGAGTTTGCTGTCAAGTTATAGTGAAGACAAAAGCAACAGGGTTAAGCAGTACATTAATTTAATTTTTGTGCTCCTGAGCATGTGGTGTCTGTATTCCCACAGAGCTGCAGTAACAAGTATCTAGCCCCAGTTCTTGTTCTCTCCCTTTGCACTGTTCAGGTGGTATGAAAGAGTTATTGTAAAAAGAGTTTTCTATGAGAAAATCACACTTTCTCTCCAATCACAGACAGAGCTGAAGAGGGCAGGAGCAGCAGTAAGTGCTCTTCAACTGTGTGTGGAATTAAATGGGTGCCAGAAATCCAGGAATAGGCGATTTTGGATGCAGATGTCAAAACCTAAGTGACTATTGACCTAGTAACTCTCATAATTACTGGAACTATTTGAGGTTTCTGTCTAAGCCAAGTCTTGTTTCTCTGCTCTTAGGCATTGCAGTGAAATGCCCTGATCGTAGGAGGTGTGAAGTGTGTTTTGCAAACCAGCGTTTGTCTGAAAGCACTCAGCCCCACCTCAGGTCTGAATGGAGAACAGTCTGCTTTAAGACTTTTTCCAGGGTTTGGATTAGGTAGAGAAATAGTAATTTCCTCTCTGGATTTCCTCTCCTTTTTTCCTAAGGCCAGGCTCTATTAACACATATTCACCAACTTTCCTCTGCAACAAAATGTTTATTTGTTTGTGACCTTTGCTTCATTTTCAGACTGGAATAGCTCAGCTGGAAGAGGCCGAAGAGGATTATCTAGTTCAACAGCCATTTTGGGTTTTTGCCTTGACTTGGATCTGAGGTGAGGTGGCTGCAGCCACAACACAGAGCAGTGACCACTCTACAACCACAGCTGCCTGGTGTCTGGTGCTATCGCCACACATGGATCTTGAAAGCTTGCCTTATTCTGGTGCTATGCCTAGTGGTGTGACTTAGCACTTGGTTTGTGTAGGAGAATTAAAAAAGCTAAATAAAATAATGACTCAAAACGCTATACATTTGTTCAACCCCTTGAATAGCTGTTTATGCTCCTACTTTTACTATAAATTGGTAGCTCATGGCTTCTTTGTATAAGACAGTGAGCTAGTCTAGCAGGATGACCTAGTTATTTTTAAAGCCCGCTTATGTCAATGCTCTCTGTCCTGTGACCATGTTGGCCACCATTATTTCAGGGTGAGGTCAGTCTTTTTCTTTGCTCGGGCCCCCTGCCAGTTTCTCAACACCTGCCTTGAAAGTGACAGCTCTATGGGTGTCCTCATAAATTAAAAATCATGTGCCTCTGCCCTGATGCCTTGGGACAGGCACAAAGTTAGAAACTGTCTTGTAACCCAAGCCCCGGGGCTGCTGCATGGGACAGCTGAGCAGCAGGCAGCGAGCCCCAGCAGCGGGGGGCTGGCTGCACTGCAGACCCTGGGCAGCACCCAGCCTGGTGCCATGGGCATGTGGCTGGGCCTGGTGGGAGCAGGAATGGCCCCCAGGCTCTTCCCCCATGGGAAGGGTGGAGAAACCAACGGGCTAGCAAGGGGCTGCTCTGGGTTTTGTGCAGCGCCTTTTCCCTTGTGTGCCGGAGAGTAGCTGAGCTACCAGATGCAGGATGGGGAGAGAGGGGTGAGGAGTGGGCTCTGTGCAGGGAATGGCAATCCTGGGCATGGCTGTCACTGTTCTTTGCCACCTCCCAGCTCCACCATTACAGCTCTGGCACATAACTGACCACAGCACTAAACCAGTCATGTGTTTTCCTCTTTCCAGCATGCACTGTGGTCATTCAGCTAGCATGCACGTTCTCCATAGCCTGACAGAGTCCTAAGGCTTCCGTTCAGCAAAGCACTTAGGTGTTCTCTTTTCCCCCAAACCTGGCTTCTCAATCTACACTTCTCTGACCACCCTCACCCTGAAGGTTACATCCACCCACAGGGAAACTTAGACAATTCAGACAAGCTGCAACACCCTGCTCTAACCTGCCTGCTCCTGCCCCAGGTGTGTGTTGTGCTCCATTTCAGGATCCATGCCTGGGAGTGCCCAAGGTCTGGGGAGCTGCGCCTGCAGTATCACAGCACCACAGTCACCTCTCAGCTCCATAGCTGCAGGTGCTGGACACGGCTGCTGATGGGACTCCTGGTATGGAGTGGGCTCCTGGCATGCCAGCTCCCAGAAGAAAAAGCAATAAAAGCAGTGAGTGGAGCAGAGGCTGATCAAGCACCTTTTTCAAACCACATGGATGCTGCCTTCAAAGGAACAAGCAAACTCTGTTACCCTTTTGGCACAGGATCCTTAGCTGAATGTCTAAAGTGCAGCAAAGTAGATCCGTAATTTTTTTTCAAATGATCCATGAGCTGTATTTTAAGATAGACTACTTTTTCTTCTAGTCTTCTGGTGGGCATCTTTTAAGTTCTTTCAAACAACTGGGTATTGTATGGTTGATGCTAGTGCCCATTCATTAGTAAAAGGCTGCAGATGGGTGTTGGTCAGAGCTGTCTGCAAGAAAAGCAAACCTTGCCTTCTTTTGATTTTAGAGTCACACGAAAATAAATTTTACTTCCTTACAGCTATGACTTTGAATATCATGGATACTATACTTCCAGGATAAATACTGAGCTAGGACTGATGAATAGGCTGCTAAACAAATTTATTTGCTTCGCAAAATAATGAGGTTTCAACTCTTTTTTGGGGACGTCAGCTGATTAGGTCTCAAAATGGCTGATTGGAGGTGGATGCATGAGACTCTAAAGACAATTTTCTCTAAGTTTTGTAACAATGGCTTCTCCAATTCATATATGTTTTTTCTTCCCAAATACACTGTATGATATGGGGGTTTTCCCCTGGATTTTGTATGGCTGTTATTTTTCCTTCTGGTGGGTAGTATCTCCTCCTCAGAAAAAAAGCATTTGTGACCTCCAAACAACTCAGGGTAAACCTTGTAGGGATTTCCTAATTTCGTTTTCTGCTTTTCTGAGCACACTGCCACCACTGTAATGAAAAGGTGTCTCTGTGTGAAAACATCCCATAGCTAGGAGCTAGTAGCCAGAATGACAAGAAGTAGTGCCTTGGAGCCTTGGAAGTGGTGCCTTGCTCACTGTTTCTGCAATACAATCTGAACATTTTAATTATAAGATACCAGTCCCGTTGAGTGCGTCCCATACTGTATCTCAAAATAAATGCATCAACATCCACTGGAGTGCTACTGGTAGTGATGCATCCTGTATTTTGGCAAGCCTCTTGGTATGTGTGTTCCTTGAGTTCCTTTTAGGTATTCTTCAAGTTCTTTTCCTCTCCCAGCGCTGTTGGCCACTGACAGCACTGAGGACTCCATGTCCCTTTTCTCAGCGGTAGCAGCAGCAGCAGTGGTAAGACTACGGGCACACATGCCTTCTGTCTTAAAATCATCTGGTGACATTTTATAGGTAGATAGGACAATCCAGACAAAATTTTCTCTGGGGAAGAATGCTGTGCTGCTGGCAGAGTGAGGGGCCAGCTCCTGCCTCTGTGGCGTCCCTTTCCCAGTTGCCCCAGCTGGTGCAGAGCTGGGCAGGGCGCCGAGCAGGGAACGTGCCTCCTCTCCTATGGGTCTGGTGGTGACAGCAGCTCCTGGCTCCTGGCCAGGGTGGCTGTGGCCTGGGAGGAGGCTTTCAGAGGTCTGAGAGGCATCTGCTGGCCCAGCAGCTGCTCCCAGCAGGCACAGGGGACTGGGGCACAGCAGCCTGCTGGGCACTGGAGTCTGGCCTCGTGGTGGGGAGGGGAAGTTGTGGGGTTGCAGGAGAGCTCAGTGGGCTGAGGCATGATGATACTGGAGAAAAAGAAATGGGAAAGAGCCCTTTAGTAATGAAGATAAGTAAAGATAACTCTTTCGCGCAGGATATAAGTGTATCTTGCCATGTCAGAGTTTTGCTTTCTTCTTGTCTTTTCCTAAAGGAAAGCACTCACAAAACCAGTACTGCTAATAAACTTTGGAAAAATATCCCCTCACATCTTTTCAAATCTTGAGGCAATGAGGCCATTTCCAAGGTGATCATCTATTCGTTACCCAAGAGTGACACTAACAAATATTCTAAACCAAAGCAAGGGGTCACCCCAGTGACAGAAGAGCAACAAGAATTCCCTATGCCTTTGCTGGACTAAAGTGTTGGGTATGTCAGCTAAAGGCTGGCCTGAGATTGCCTTGGGGAAAATAAGACAGGCCTAGTTACACTGATCTAATAGCACCTACAGCTGCCTTTGTCAGATTAGCAGTGATATGGAAATAAGGAACCTTGAGGAAGGTAGAGATTATGGTATTTCTGCAAGTGAGATCACACAACTGAGATAAAGCATGGGGCTCAAAGAGTTAATACCTGTGCTTTTTGTCTTCATGCAGAACTTTTGGTCTGAGTCAGCATATTGTGAAATCAATGGAAAATGGGACCTTTACACTATCAAAATCCTGATGCTCTGAGATTGATTGTACTTATCTCAAAAAGACAATATTGCTCTGTCAATTTAAGGCACGGCAAGACATCAGGTGACAGCTGATTTTATTTTTGCTCTGTGACACACTTATGCCTCTAGACACCTGCATGTCCCTGAAAAAGTAATTTAAACTTCAAGAGTCTTTGTTTCCCTTCCCTGTGTTGCCTTTTCTCATCAACTTCATCCACCATTGACTGAGTATGAGGCCTCTGTCTCAGTTTGAGCTTATCAAACTCATCAGCTCCAGTGTTATGGGGACATAAATAAAAGCAGTGCCATGTGCAAACACAGAACTCTTCAGTATTGTGCAGCTTGTGATGCTGAATTAATTATACAGAAGAAAAATGTCAGTTGTGGGAATCATGGTGAGCTTCCTGCACAAAACCCTGGTTTGTCTGCTGAAACCTCTCCTAGCTGTTCTTCACTGGGTACAGAGCATGGTTATCTTTGAATTTCTGCCGTTGGTAATGCAGCTAGGGCTGAATGCAAAACAAAAGGAAGGCTGCCTTTCTCCTGAAGGATTGATAATCCAAGTTTCTGAGCCTGGCAACACTCATGAGCAGGTTTCATTTCATGAACATAAATGATAGATACTTACTTGAGTATATGTATCTACTTTTCAACTATAGCTGTTGTGTCAACAAAAGTCCTAACAAGAAGTTTCTACCCATCAGGATAATTTTTATTTTCTACTAATTTTTCTACCCACCAATATTCAGTTACTTGATTTGATTTCTGTAGGACAATTCTGTGAGAAAATAAAGTAGCTTGAGAACCAAAAAAAGCCTTGGTAGGATCTGGGATATTGAACAACAGCATCGTGGCCTTGCTTCATCCTGTGAATAACTTTCAGCATTTCCATATTTAGCCCACAATATATTTAAGAATTCAACTCAGACTGTAACCCTAAGAGGTAAACATTTTGTTTAATCGGGGTCTTACATATTTTCTTGGCTGTGTTCATGATGGGAAAACTTCTGAACTAAAATTTGCAGAAGAATGTTAAAGAGTCACCTTCTAATTACATTATATACTCAGGTTTTTATGAAGAAAAATTAAGTAGAAAGCACATCAGTGTTGCCAGATCAATTTTATAATGCCAACACCTTTAAAGGCAACTATTCCTAACTAGGTTTACACTGCTCCAGAGCAGGGAAGTAGTTTATGTTGTAGGGATCCTTGATCAGAAGAGAGGTAAAACACATGAGCTGATTTCTGTGCCCACCTATGTACAGATGGGAGCCTATTGAAAGGGAGATATTAATGGCTATGCCCACAATTTGCCACGAGATGTCAATTAACCTTGTGTTCTGGTGGCTATTGATGATGAACCATTAATCTTCAGAGCACTTTGTTTCCAGTACTTTAATATATTTTAAGAGATGCACAACTGTCACTGGCCACAAAGCATCTCCTGATCATTGACCTCCGACAAAAACTCTAGGTGCTTTCTATCGCAATCCAACGAAGAGGACTGAACAACAAAAAGAATTCCAGAATGTGTTTAAAAATACTTTTGCTTGTTCAATCATTGCACAGGCGTTGCTGCATTCAGAGAGTTTGGTATTCAGGTCTTGCCAGAAGCTAATGGCAAAAAAACCTCTCACCCCTATGAAAGCTGAAGGCCTGCTTTAAGTGCTGTGGAAACAAGTTCAGCACCTCTTGATGTCAATTTGATTATATGTAGGTGGATCTGCTTACACTTAATACACACAATGCCTTAATACACTTCAAGGCCAAGAGAATTCAAAAAATGGCACTTGCTGAAAGGTTTCTTTCCTCCAGCTTGCTCTTCTGAACTTAGCACCTCCTTGGGAAGCATGACAGCAAGTTTTCTGCACTAGCAATATTTCAATAAGGCCCAATGTATCAAGATGAACTGGAGGCAATCCAGCACTCCCTGTTCTTGATGTCTTCATCACAGGGCAAATTTAATACCTATTTGATTTCACATGCTGCATTTTGCCTGATTTGAGCGATGAGATGGTTGGCATATTCATTCACTGTTCTCACATATGTGTTGCCTAAACACTGTGCTGAGAATAGCAAAACATTTGGGGGACTTCTCTCGCCCTCATTCTGCCCTGGAAAAAAACTTGCTGTTGAAATGCGCAACATGTTATGGGTAATAACAAATAAAAGGAAAGATATTTCATTGATTTGCAGATTTCTGTCTGCATGTTATGCTAGAGCCACTTCATCATCTTCAGTGGAGTTAGTCTAGACTTCTCCAAAGGTTAGTATTTTTACATTTGTCTACGGAGAAACAAGAATATGTTTTTCCATGCTCCAGCTGCACAGGAGCCATCAGGGCTCCATGTAACAGTGTGCACTGATCTAGCTTCTCTCTCCATTTGGAAGATCAGATTTGCTAAGTGCTTAATGGCAGTGAAGTTCTCCTGGTGACCAGGCTGGTATTGCCTTCCTTACACAGTCTGTTAAAGTGCACTATTATTCTCCTACTCAATTAATTGCCAAGGAGACAGAGGAAATATGTGCCCAGAGGAGAAAATGAAGCCATTTTTATTTGCTGGCTAATCAAAATCCAATAGCTTTTGAAGACAGTGTGAAATGATCATTAATTAGGAGGGATACCGAAATCTGAAGTTGAAAGAACCTTGTACAAACCAAGGAAACAAGGCCTGGAGTATGGAGTACAGAACTCGTTCTCCCACTGGGAAAGGGAGCCCATGAGTCCCATGACCTGTGGAGCACGACCTGCCCTAGCTGCATAAATGTTCCATGTTTTCTTGTTAGACTTTATCCCAGAAGGGAGATGGTCAATGCTTTCTACCAACACAGATCCTATTCCTCCCTGTTATGTTAATTTTGTTTGTCCTGCCAGGGACTTGGGCAGGGTGGCTCTGAGTCTCAGTGGTGACCTGAATGTAGCCGCTGCCATGAGCCAGGCGGGATGTATTTAGAAGGTACTTAAGAAGAGTAAATAGGGCATTAAAATAAAACAAAAATCATTTCCACAATAAGAAAAATCTAGAAGTCTGAAGGTCTCAGAAGTCAGTGCCCTTATGTTGGAATAGACCTTTGCTTTGTTTTCACTAAAAAAAAAAAAAAAAAAAAAAAAAAAAAAAAAAAAAAAAAAAGCTGATTTCAAAACTTACTGCCGATTCTGTGAAGAGGAGCAGGTCTAGGGTTCACATATAGCTTTTGCAAAGAATATATATATATACACAAAATATAACACCTGAAGGTGTATATATAAAAGATATTACGCAAAAATATAGAAAAAATAAAACACCTAATGGTGCCAAGGCCTTGGGTTTTATCTCCATATGGGCCATTCACTTAGGAACTGGACTCGATCTTTGTGGGTCCTTTCCAATTCAGAATATTCTGTGACTCCTGTCTGTTTGTTCAGAACAGTATCCCTGTAATACTTTGTGAGTAAAAACCTGTCTTCAGACTCAAGTCAGAGTTGGACTGTGGTTTTGAGAACTATTGCCAGTAATGTGCCCATTTATCAAAATAATTATGAGGTAACCCCAGCCAGCTATATGGAAACCTGAGCATAATAGAAGAGACCAAAACTCAATAAACTTAGAAAATAAAATACAACTTTCCCAGGGTCAAGGGGCTGGGGTATTTCTCTCCTGGGAAATAAACACTTTAATATGTGTAGATCTGACCCCAACCACTATCTTACAGATTAGCCTGAAAGATTGTGCTCTGGAAGGGCACGCGGAGAACTCCATGTGATAATTTCCTGGAATTTGTGGACTGAAACAGATAAGAGCTTCATGTTGACATCTGTGAATTGATGTAACCTTTTGTTTGCAAGCTGATCAGACGGAGATCAAAAAAGAACCATGCTCAAAAGCCTTAAATAAAGGATTCAATGAGTTACATTTGAGAAAAAGAAGCAAAAGAATTTTCTGACTTCAGGTCTACATTGATTGAAGTGGTATTTGCAGACTCCTTCACAGAAGGACTGTTTCCTGATCAAATTTACTGTCCTATTTCTACATGCTAAATCATATTAAAATGTGTGTACTGGTCAGAAATCTTCAAGAAAGCAGTATCTGTTGTTCCAAGAAGTACAAGTATGTGAAAAAAATTAGAGTTACTTACAAATAATGTCACATTTGGCACTTACTCCTTGCAAATGAAGAAAATGAGGAAATATAGACATGATAAATAACATTTTTAAATCCTATGATTTTCAAGAAGATACTAACCAAATATACTAACCAAAGTTATCATTACTCTTCATAGAGAAAACTGGAACAGAGCTTCAAGAATAAGTACTTGCTCCTAAATTATAAAGTCTAGGTATTTTCATTGGCGTTATCCGTTGCAGTGATAGTTATAGACGAAAGTTTGTGAACAATAGCAGAAATGTTGTTTAGACAAAAAGTGGAGTCTTACTGTGGATTTCAACGAAGTCGAATTCAGGTTTTACCAGGTCTTCTTTCCAGTGCCATGCCACTTGCCCATGACAGTCGCAAGCCCTAACACCAGCCTGCATTTGACATAGTTCAGTGTGAATGAAGACAAAATGTTTATGGGAGAAAAACTACCTAGACCTGTTATTTAGATTATTGACTATTTAGATAATTAACTATTTAGACCTGAAAAATTATTTTCAGGCCTGTATGGAGATATTCATGTCCTAGTATGGAAGTATTGAGCAAACATGTGGCCAAAAGCTGAAGGCTGAAAGCTCATGCAAAGCACAGTGAAATACATTGCTGAGTAAAAAGATCACTTCCTCTCAAATTACTCTCAAAATTTGTCACTAAACACACGTCTGGACAGTCTTCCCAAGATTTATCTAGCCAGATTTTCAAGGATGGAGATTCACCAGCTTTTCTGGACAAGTGTGTCAGTGTTTGTCATAAGAGATATTTTCCTCAAGTCCACCCTCTCAGTTCTGTTGCTACAATTTGTGACTGCTGCCTCTTGTCCTTTCATTTTTATCTATGCCCCTGTCATCTCCACAACCCACTGTAGATACACTGCTAGAAGACTGCTCTTAGATTCACCTTCTTGCTTTGTCTTCTCCAGGCCAGAAAAACACATTTCCCTCAGTTTTTCCTTTTTTATTGGATGCTCCATCCACCTAACAGCTCTGCTAGTCCTCTGCGGGACTATTTGCAGACAGACTGCACCCAGCCGCTCCCAGGCTGGCTAGGTGGAACAACTCTGGCTACCAGGTCCTACCCTGTCACCCTAGGAGAGCCCTTGCTGCTTCTGGTCCCTGAGGAGGTCCCTGACAATTCCATATGTGCATTCACATGAGCAGAGGAGAAGGGAATAACTCCTTCCATCAGGTCGCTCCTTAAATTCCTGCTATCTGCCACGATGACTGGTGTCCAGTGGCTAATCCTCTGAGCTACTTCATCTCCAGCTGTCTTTTAGGAGGCATCTCTAACTACCCTTACAAAGTCTCCCTGGTAAGATGGTTGTCACAGTGGTGCCCACTTCCCATCATTTCTGTATGATGGCAATCGCAAGGTGTATTTAAGGGCACAACGTACTTTATGTGTCCTGTTTCTAATTACCAAGATGCTAAAAAGAATGTGTAAACCCCTTGGTAATAACGTGTGTGTTAAAGACTGGCTGGAGCGTTTATTAGAAGAGCATTTCTTTATTCTTTAGCATGTTAATGTATATGGGGAGGATGGTTTTCCTGCTCCTTTTAAAAAGAAAAATATTAGGCTTTGATTCTCCAGTTTCTTTTCATCTTCATCTAGTATAAAAAGCTTCAGGGAAGGAACACAAAAAGATAGAATAACAAAGAAAGCACAAAAGGAAGATATCAATAAGAAGCGCCACTGACTATTCTCTAAGCAGTTTCCAAGCAACTTTTAATGGAAGGTCAGGCACAAGCAAGATAGAGGGAGGAAAAACCAAGACATTATTTCATACAATAAAGTGACTGTGAATGCTGCCAGTTACAGAGGAAATAGATTGGCCAGCCTGAGCACTTATTTATGTTTTTCTGTGAATACAAACGAAAATCCTCTACAAAGGGTACTATCAAATTTGAGCGGGAGTGTTAATTCCAGCAATAGGTTTGCAATACTCCTCGGAGAGGCTTTCATCACTGAATATGTGATGTTGACTTTGTGGTAATAATAATGATCCTTGTTGGGCTCCCTCAGCTCCTTCTGTCTGAAGATCTATAATGCTTTTTGTCTTTAATTAATCATGTTATAATCCAAGAATATTTGACATGAGTTATGTGAATGGGGTGTCTGAGTGTTAGAGACAAGGAGTGACTTTACCAAAATTGCTGTAGCTGTCCACAGACATCCTACGCAGACAATGCAATGGCCAGAGGCATGCCTCCAGTCAAGGAGAGACAAATATTTGCAGACAAACTTTGCTACCCAGCACTGTGGGCTGCCTACCACATTTTCTGGTGGGAAGAGACAGAGGTTGCATGTGAAGGGCATATTTCTGTATGTGTAACTCATTTATGATTACCTCCTTCTTCATCGAGCATCAGGCAGCTCTAGACAAAAAGTTCAAAATAGTTCTTTTGAACCTGAGATAGTCTGAATGCATTACTTTGGTCCTAAAATCATAGAGCACAAAGCATCCCTCAGTACTCTGTGGCTTGTTATCATGGTGAAGAAGCAAAACCCCATGAGTCCATGCCAAGAAAAGCCCTAAGAAGGGTTCTAGGGGTTGATTTGGAGGGCTGAAATTGAAGAAGTCCAATTATTAGTTACATTGAGGATGCTGGTCAACTAAGAAACAATAGCAAGTGTAAAACAAAACTTTTTTATATTCAGTCTTGAAGTAAAATGGTTTGCTGACAAGATGATAAGGTGTGGTTTGATAAAACCATCTCATGGCCTGATGTTCTGATGTCTGCACCAGGATGATACTACAGCCTGTCTCTTCACATGGCACTTCTCCTTCCTCATCCAGCCTGTCTTCAGGGTAAAAGGGAAAAAACCAAAAAAACCCAAAAAACAAAAAAACAAAAAACAAACAAACAAAAAACCCAAACAACAAAAAAGAACCACAAACAAACAAACAAACAAATCCCCCCCCAAAAAAAACAAAAACAAAAACAAAACCAAGTGAAACAATAGTCTGAATTTGAATTTTTAACCAGAAAAAATATTTTTACCAGGAGTTACTGATGATGAGGTTCTGGGTCAATATCTCATATGCTCAGGGGCCTGAACAAGAGCATCAAGAATCATTTACACTGGGATGTCCTCAGCATTGATCTTGTGCTTAATCTGATAGCTCCACGTAGCTATCCTGGATACCCCTAGGACACACCAGATCCATGTACCACATCTATCTAGATGCTGTTAGCTATAAGATTTAATACTGTCAGGCTGCAAAGAAAGTCTTTTTGCTATCTGGGAATAAGGTTCATACACACACACACAAGAGAGAGGCTCGAGGAATTGCTGCAGCTGAACATGAGACTCTGGGAAGTGCCTCTCTGCACATGCTCTTCCGTGTGCTTTCCACAGCTGAGGGGTGATGCTGAGGCCACTTCCCTTGCTCCAGGTCCTTGCTTGCCAGGCACAGCTGGTTCATAATCCAGTCCACTGGGACCCTAAAGTGGAAAGGAGTCACATTATGCCCTTGAAATACATGAGAGCTAGTGGCCAGATAGTACTGTATTTAAAGACTGAGATTTGAGTACAAGTTTACAGCTGGGATGACCATACTACATTTTGTTTGGAGAAATTGATTACAGCTATTAAAGGGAATCAGCCTCTTAACATGATTTCAGCTACTGAAGTCTGCTCAGCTTTTACTTTCAATTTCCAGGCATGTACATAAGAAGACTTTCCAGAGAGCACAAGAAACAGTCTCAGAATTTATTCCACGGGATGAATGGGTTAGTTATAGCGCTTTTTCCTTGTCCTAAAAATAGACTGAGTGGAGATTTGAAGGACAGGTTTTGATAAACAAATCTGTTTCTGTGTTCTGAATATGTGTTATGTATCAGACTGCTTTTTTGGATCAAAGGTAGCCTATGAACCAGGGTACAGATGTCTGACAATATACATTTATGGAAGAAGCTGATACAGTTCAGAAGTACCTCTCTGTAAAATGTACTCAGATATATCTGGAAAATGCTGTGAAAATCTCAGTATTCTTACAGCACTTCTCCTATTAGACATGATTTTTTATTTAAATCACAGCTCTTTCCAAATTGTATGCTAACCACATGAATCCCAAGCTTCTTCCTGCAAAGAAGGACACCAGTGAGAGCTAATTACACCCTTACTGAATGTGCTGAATTTGACCTGAAGCAGAGGACAGATTTTTCACAAGGCATGCTCAGCAGTGGACATGGCAACTAATTATCAGGGGTGCAATAACATCTGAAGACTAGTGCAGCTGGTCTATGGAAAACTGAAATAAGACCTTAGCCAGTGTGATTTGTGCTACATATAGACTGATACAGGCACCAGCAATTGAGCTTCCCTCTATTGTGTTCTTCAGAAGACTGCTCTACACCAGCTTTCTGTTCCAGACCCACTCGGCTGAGGTCAGCTCCTGGGCTGAAGTCAGTGATGCAGCTGCCACATCTAGGTCAGAAAAGGGATGTGAGAGATTTCTACCTCAGAGTAGGTTGATGCTGGTTTTATCTGGGCTTTCCTGCTGTCCTCTGCAGAAGTGTTGTGCCCAACTCTGAGGGTGTGAGTTATGTTGTGGGCAATTGGCTGAGAAGTGCTTTGGTATGGCAGCAGATGTCTCTGTCAGAAGTTTGTGGTGAGTGTCTCTTCTAAGACAAAAGGTTAATAGAATTCCAGTATTTTACTTACAAAGCCTTTGTTTTCTTTGCTTGCTTTTAATTTAACATTGTGAAAACTTCTTCAGTCGTGATGGGAAAAGAACATCTTGAAGCCCATGCAATTTCGATTATCTCACTTTAAACTAGTTTATGTGAGTTATTTATCATTATTCAATCTTGCACTATATGAGACAGCATTCCTCCCATTTGCTCACTACCCTTCTTTCTGCCTTTATTATTTAATTTCTTCTTTACTTACTTTTAGGTTTAGGAGGTTACCTTGAGAGTTACTTGGGATTTTTGCAAAGTAATGAACTGCACAGCAGCCAGCAGCTGGGCTTCTTAGTGGGACCACAGTGTGTGTATGTTCCATTGCTTCCTTGTTTCTGAGGCAAATTTAAAGCTCTCATCTCAGCTTCCATGAAAAATCTTTTGAGCACTTTAGAAACCATCTCAGCTGGAGCAGTTTCTTTTGAGCCAATGAAGCTAATGGTGCCTAATGAAACTTGTAGCTAAGGAAAAAGCATGACTGGATGAAATCTCTGAGTGGAATTAACTACCAGAAGGAATGAGTTTAAGCTCAGCTTAAGTTGTTTTTGGAGAAGCTGAAAGCATTTTCAAAAACATGCTTCTTGCAAAAAAACAAAAAGAAGAAATGACAGCAATAATAACAGGAAATTTGGGGCTTTCAACTCATTCTCCACAATAGGCTTTAAAGAAAACATTACTAATGGGATGAGGTAAGGTAATATTATGTCTATAAAAACAAGGGAATGCAAGTAGGAGCTAAGAAATCCATCTTTCTAACTGTTGCTTTCAGGGCAGTACATCTTACAAAGTAACATACAGATCTACCTTTTAATTCTTAACCTGTCTCCTCCTGCCCAGGTTCAAATCTTGTCTTCTCTCTCCTGTAACACTTAATGGATGTTTAGTCACCATTTCAGGATTTATCTAGCTAAAAAATTACTCTTACTTTTTATACCTTTTTCTAACACTGTGCCAACCCATTGTCCTGTGGTCAGTAGTTTTCCCAGCCTTCCATTTCTCCCAGATTTTGGCAGAGGAGTGAATGCATGAGAGAATGCATGAGTGAATGCATGAGTGAATGCATGACATACCCTGAGTCTCCTGGTAGCTACTGTGCCCAGCCTGATGCCAGTCTTGTGTTCTTCCTCCCTCTCTTATGCTGTTTGTGCTTGGTGCAAGAGTGTCAAAAACTTCAGTGAGTCATGCCGCTTCAAGACAAAACTGATGTTTTTGGAAGATTTGGTTTTCAGCTGTGTTGGTTCCCTGAAAAGCCTCACTGTGAGGTTTCGTGGACTGCAGTGTCAACCTGTGGGGGAGGGAGCATCTGGACTTCAACTGGGTTAAGGTGCTACAGAGGAGTGCCTTGACTGATGGCAATTTTCTATATGATTCATCAAAAATGCAGACTTTCCTGTTCACAATACCACTTATGATACTGCAAAGTTATCTTGGTGTCATGGCTTAGGAATCGTATTCCCCAATTTAGTGCTCCCACTGAACCACTCCAAACCATGCACTGGTCACTCATTCCCCCTTCCCGCTGTGGTGGGCTGGAGAGGAAAATTGGAGGCACAAAGGGTGAAGACCACAGGTTGAGATAGGAACGATTTTCTGGAAACAGCAAATAAAAAAGAAAATGAGCAGTAACAGCAACAGTACTAACGACAGAATGTATAAGGGAAAAAAGTGAGTGATTCGCATGTGACAGCTCACATCCCAAGGAAAACAACCGACCGGACGGCTCCCTCTGCCATGCCATGCAGCTCTGAAGGGAGACCTTCTCCTATCCCCTCAAAATGACATGAGGGGATATAGAGTGACCCCTGTGTCCTGGCCATACCCCTTCCTGGCTGCTGCAAAAAATGAACCTGGTCCTGGCCAGAACCAGGACATCTGGTCTTGAAGAAACACCATCCTGTCTTGCCAGTGCTGCTGTAATGACTGTTTCTTATCATGTCAAGTTCCCTGGACAACACTCCCCTACACAGCCTCTACCCCATGTTTTCTGCTGCGCTGGGGGCCTCAGACTCAGGGCCCTTCCTGGACCTTTTTACCCTGCCTCAACAGATCTTAGTCACTCTCAAAGTATTAACATCCTTCTCCATTTGCACCCTGCTGCCATCACATGCTCAGCTTCAAAATGCTCTTGGCCACACAGTTGTCCATGTCAGGGACGCTTCCACATATCCATGCTGTTATCCTCCCTGAGACCCCTTCTTAAGATTCCTTTATTCTGTGATACCTGCAACAGGGGAAAAAAAAAAAAAGAAAGATGACAAATTGGTGATGTGCTCAGTCTGTAGACTGTTGTGTCAGCCAGCATTGTATTGCTGTATCTCTTCTCATGCTCTTATCCTTTTCAATATGTATTTTATGTTGGTGCAATATCTGAGAGCAGCATCCTGGTCCAGATTTCTTATTTGGGGGTTGGTAAGAGGTTACTACTCCATTTTTATTGACAGTTCCATCTTTACTAGCTGTGCAAATTGTCAGTATGTTGATCCATACAACATTAACAGTCCAAAATTCAAACCAGAAAGCAATATGCATCAATAAAAATCATCTGAACAGCTCATTCATGTTGCTAGATTCAAATGTAGAAGCATTATCTGGAGTAATATCAGCAAAGAATTGTTGTCATTTGAATTTGTTTGGGAGTTTCACCATCTAGGAAAAGCTTTAAAAATGAATGTAATCAGAATTAAACTAAGTAAAATAAAACTTTTAGTAGGACTTTGTGGCTTTGGCAGACTTCAATGCAGGCTGAAGAGACCCCTTTCTCTGCTCCAATGTTTGTTTTTATGAAGACATTTTGTATATAATGATGTGGTGATATGTTACCGTGGATGTAGCACTAAATATAGCGTGAGAATATGTGTGCTATTTGAAGAGATCATGCAAGGGTGTGTAGTGGGGGCTGCATTTGCTGTATGTGCAGTACCCTATTTATAACAGACATATAGGATGGATTTAGTGTACTAGAAGTGAGCAAGTGAACCGAAGACTTGTAAGGACATAGTGGTAGGGCTCAACAAACGAGGGTATCTAATGTGTCAAGAAGAATACTGAATTTATGAAATGCACTCAAATTGAGCTGCTTTTTGCTGTACTAACAAAAAACATCTCTGGCTTGGTTTTAGTTTACATCTAAATATAGTAGTCAATAATAAATATGACCTTGATCTTGCTATTTTTGGTGAATGGGTTTCTTCATCCACACAAGTCAAGTGAAATCAAATAAATCCTCAGTGCATAAACTGTGTTCATGTGGCAAATTACAGAATTATGTGCAAGTGCTGGTACATGTCACTAGGAGCCGTGGCCACTAGGCCTGGTCTCTGTTTTCTGGTAGGAAAAGATGTTTTCTAGAGACTACTTCTCTCTTCCTTCAGAATGCTTGAACACACTTTGCTACAGTTTTTATAAATTTTCTTGACCTAACAACTCCCATTAACCAGATTAGAGAAGGTGAGCATCTGCATTCTCGCCTATGACTGAAGAGTAATTTTTTTTCCCCTGGCTTTTGCACAGGCTATACTGTTCTATTGCCCTTTTCTTTGACATTATCTCCACTGCTAACATCCCTGAGGCTTAAACTTCCTTCACAGAGAATTTAAATTTGTCTGTAGGCTGTTGGTTTTGAACACTTAACCTATTTGGAAGAGGCATATGACTTGCAGGTTGATCCTGGAGACCAACAAAGGATGTGTTGAGGAACTTCATTGCTGCATAACAGTAAATGAATTGGTAGACTTGTCACAAGTTAAAATTCTTGGCTTACTTACAGGAAGCTGAAACATCTCAAAATCAGAAAATTAAAGACGTGCACAATTCTCACTTCTTTGTCTGTATGTGTTTCCAAAACAAATCATTACAATGTAATTGTGAACACAGCTTGAGAAACTTTTAAAATTCTAGTCAACATTTACATAGTTAAAATATTTTGAGAGGTCAGCTGTATGTGTACCAATACAGAATTTTTCTCTGACTTGAATCATTCCTTTAAAAATCATAAGGATCTTTTTGGTTTCAAGGAATGACAAAGATAACACATGGATGTACCATCTCCCTGGGCAAAGAAATCTCTGTCTAGTTTATTTTCTAAGGTCAGAATCTTCTGGTCCTCTGATTCCTAAAGAAGGGAACACAGTGTAAGGCTGGTTGATATGTCTACCATCTTGTCCTGTTGGTCTGGTGGGAGAGATGCCTGTTGCAATTCTGCTCTCTAGGGATTAACCCAAACTCCCTCAGCTGTGGAATGCAGTGGCTGCTTCTGGGTCTGCAGCAAGGCCAGGACGATGCTGTTGGGAGCACATGGAGACTCCTGCATGGCACATCTCTCTCCTCAGTGAACCTCACTGTCCAAGGTCTGTCATGAAAAGAGAACTCAGCATTTAGGAGCCCTGGTCTGAGCTGAAGTCTCCTGCTGTGTCTGCTTTAAGCCTGACCATGGCCTAGGGACACTGCTTCTCAAGGCTGGTACTCATTTAAGTGTTTTAGTTTCTATCTCTCATTTATATCACACAGGTGCCATTAACACAGGTGAACAGTCACTTAACACAAGTTTAGAGATCCTTGTTGTCATAGCCTTGTGCCCTTAAGGAAAACCTGTGCAAGAATTCAGGGAAACTAAGGAGTTTCCCTGAGTTCCTCACTGCCTGGCTCATGAGTCCCTTTTATCAGCTCCAGGATGAGAACACAGATCTGCCACAGCTGCCAGAGACTGTCAACATACAGTGACTGAGGGAAACCTATATGCTCACCCTGATTACAGTGATGTAGGGTGTTTTTAGCTGAAGGGTCATGATCTTTGAGGAAAGTCACGCAGTGAAATGAGGACCATGGCCTGGACTGTGAAATGCATTCACTCTGGCCCTATGGCTGCCCCTCCACAGCCAGCAGTGCAGGAACACTGCAACCTCTGCCTGTGTAAATGAGGAGGTTTATTTGTTTTGTTTGGTTTATTTTAATTTCATTTTCATTTTCATTACATTGGTCTTTTATATATCATTGCCTTACAGAAGATATCAGCATTGTAGGCAATCTAGAGCCTACACGCTCCGTTTCTACTGCAATTCCAGCTTTCCTGAAAGCAGAAGTCATGTCAGCCCAAAGACATATTTTCAAGAGAAGCCTATTCACAAATGGAGTTTATAAAGCTGGATTGTGTGTAAGAAGAACTGAGCATATCTTTGGAATCCTGGGCCCAAATGTACCAAACAAATTGTACCCAGGCTCACAGCACTCCTGAAGTCCAGCTTTCAGACCTCACAGGAAACTTGAAGCAAAGGTTGGAGTGGGACCCAGGACTAGTTTCCAAGTTTCTCTGGCCCAGGATGAACATTCCTGTTTACTCAAGAGAGCATGCCATGTTAAGCTCCAAGTGTAAAGGAAAATTTGGTCAGTGCAGAGTTACCAAGACTGTAGTTTGGCAATGATGCTAGGTTAAAATACCAACTCTTCACATGAGATTTAATGAGTGCCAGTAGTCAAGGTGAGGCCTGTTTGAAACTTTTTTTAAAAGAACTTTATTTAGTCAAGCCAAAACATCTTCATCAAGATAGAGAACTTTTTGAACATGAGATGGAAACTTATTTTCTAATACAGACAAAGGAACATACTCATCCTTACTACTTGGTCACATACATGATCTGCCAAAGGACAACATCCCTTAGTCATAATCATAAAAGTTTCTGACGGCTCTTCTGTCCTGCAGGAGGTCTTGATTCTCGTCGAATGGTCACTGAGGCAACCATGTACAAGCCAGAGATAGCTGGGAACAATGCCTGGAAGAGAGCATGATGAGCCTTCCCACCATGGACTCAGCCTAACCAAACCCAGGCACTAGAGCTGCTCCAAAATTGGGAAACCCAGGACAGAAATACTCCTGTGGCATTTTCAAAGTTTGAAAGGTTTTGTCTAGCCCTGACAATGGTCTCTGCACTGCAAAGGGTGTGAGGACATCTGTCTCCCAGTGTCACCCAGACAATGGAGTGATTGACTGCAACTGGCTCTGTTCTCTCACCAGCCCTCACGTGCTGGAGGTCACTCAGCTTCACAAAACTGGGCTTGTACATGGATTATTCCATTCTCTGGGGCATAGGTCTTCCCAAACTTTTCTACAGAATTAGTTTTTTGGCTTATTGCGTGGATGGGACTCTTGACATGACTGATTGTGAAGGAGGGGAGGCAGGTCTGGTTTGTTTGTTTTTTTAAAAAGTTATTATTAGTAGATGATGTTTGGACCCCTTTGGCCTGGCATCTCCTACACCAGGGAGAAGAGCAGGACCTATGCAATGAATGAAATCCCGAACAAAAAAAACTATTGTTTCCATTTTTTAAAAAAATAATATTACAAGGGCTAATTGCATGATTTAACATTTGAAAACTTTGCATTCCTTCTCTGCTTTGGAGAGTAAAAGGGCCTATTATCATTTCCAGGCCAGATGTTTCAGTTTATTGAGCCTGTTTGATCCCTGCACCTGTCTAAGACCAGCAGTTGCTGGATTAGTGGAAGGAGCTGAATTAAAAAATCTGGACAACTGTTACTGAACAAGTGAATGGTGTGAAAATGAACAGGCTTTCGGTATAAAGGATTTACTGTTTGTGACACAAGGCAGTACACATCATTTATAGTGCAAAATGAGCATGTAGCCTTCATTCTGCATGTCCATGTGCTGGAATATACATTACAAAGTGACAATTACAGGAACTTCCAGCCAGGGAAAGAAAGGAAGGGAGGGAAGCGAGGGAAGCAAGGGACACATTATACCATCCATCTGTGAGACAGCCGTTCAGTTTCAAGGAATTATATATTATTTCTGGTGGATTATGCTGATTATAAAAAGAAGAATTTGGTTCCTGCCTCCACAGCAAACATTACTGTGCATCCTGAAGGAAGCAATGGCTTTTCACTTGCCCCTTTCCCATCCTCTGACTCTTTCCTTTGCTTCTTGCTCCCTTAAACATAACCATTGGATGCATTTTCTCTCTTAATTTTTTGTTTTGTTTGTTTGTTTGTTTGTTTGGGGTTTTTTTTGTTTGTTTTTTTTTTACTAAATGCACTGTGCCATGTGACTCACAGAAGTTGTTTTATGTCTCAGGTCTATTCAAGGTAGTTGCAAGTGTGGACAACTCGAGTAGGTCAGAGCCCAAGATCCCTCCTGCCTGGTAACCCATCTCTGACAGGCAAGATTAAGTGGATGGCTGGTACTCATACACCTTTACAGCTTAAAACCCCTCAAAACAAATATGTGGCCAAATGCACACTTTAGGGGACGAACTGCAGGAGGTGGCACCATGGAAAGCTGCTTCACAAACTGCCATTGACTTCTGCTAGAGAAGGTTAAATCTTACTGGTTCCTATTATCCCCAATTTACTGCTTATGCAGAGCAGAGCCTAAAGAAATGGGGAGCCATAGGTGTGAAAGAGAGTTGTGTGAATATAAATGGTTTCCCCCGCTCTGTGAGGTGTGCTTTGGATCATTTCCCAGCCCCACCTTTAAGTCTGCCTCTTCCATTCGGAAAAAGTCAAAAGTGTGTATTCAAATAGCACAAAGTTGTTCCTGCCTCTGCAAAGATCATGCCTGAAGTTGGTTGGATTGAAGACCCTGGATGTTACTTCTGATTTATGGCTGGATGCATAGCAAAATGAAATCACTCATGTGATATCAAACAACTCGGTCTATGATAAGAAGTGAAACCAAACATCTTTTATGACAGCTCAGAGGTTTAACCACAAGTTTTTAAGCCCTCCAGCATTTTTAATATAATTTTCAATGCTTTACTTACCTGTAAGCACTGACCCTGTTTTTGTGCAAATAAGCTAAGTGACTATGACTAACAAACTGTAAAACTCTGGCTTCTAGTCAATTACAACAATTAGAAAGCAAGAATAGCACATTCCAAAATGTCCTATGTTGGTGTAGCAGGACAACTGCAGTTTAGTTCTACTTTTTATCATAATACTTTGCACACAGATAAGCAGTAAAATGAAAATCAGACACTACTTCATCATCTTCATATAAAGTCTTTGAGGAACAAGGAAAAAACACTGATTTTTCATTAACATTACAGACAGTGGACCTTACTAATTACTTGTTAATATGCTTCTCAGTGACTGTTTTTAATAGGAACGTTAGGATGAATTTTAATTACAAAATGGAAATGGTACAATTTTTTTGGTGCAGCTTTTAGTTTGATTTTGCTTTATAAATAATTGTTCTTTTTAAAGTCTTTAACTTATGTAAATATGCACACAAATATATATATATCTCTATATATATATCTATATATATCTCTATATCTATCTATCTATCTATCTATCTATCTATCTATCTATATATATATATGTATCTAAAAGATGCTTTCTCTTTTCCTGTCTCTCTATTCTAGTGAAAAAATAGTTTACTGGGCAACTGAATTTACATTTTGTTGTTGTTTTCCATTGGTAAAATGTGGCTCTTATTAAAGATCACTTTAAAAATCTAATTCTTTTTCGGTCATGATAGTCAAGGTAAAGTACCATATATCCAAATGAGATGTGGCTGCCTAAGTTAAACTTTGGTGTAATTGTCCTAAAACTGGTTGATGCGTGCAAAAGGAGTAGAATCGCTGACACTTGTTACTGAGGTTGTTTTTTTTAAAAAAAGAGGTTTAAAATGCTGTATTAATTAAAATTAATTTCTTAAGTGTCCTGTCAATTTCACTTCTGTAATGTCTTGGTGTAGCAGTACTTCTGAGATGTTGATTGATAATAACCAAGCTGGGAGCTTTTCTGTTTGGTGTTGCCAGGAGGCTGTGTACAGCTGTCCCAGCACGAGAGGTACAGCAAGCATTGGGCTAATCTGGTACTTCCACAGCCATTTCTGAGCTCCTCAATACTATTTACCAGCAATGTTCTCTGTTTCTGAACTCACCCGGAGTATATCACTGGCACAAAAACTGCTTTTGTGATTTGGCACTAACTTGCAGACATGCCAGTGAGTTGGCATGTCTCTCAGATCCGAGACAGTTTAATTACTCCATAACAGCTTTAATGGTTATCACTCTCAGGCAGCTACTCTGAGCCCTGGGAAATAAAGGCACATATATTCCCCCTGTTGGATCAGGTCCTTGTCCTCTGTACCTGCTGTGAAGAAGCTGCTGAATATCTACAATGAAGACACCTGCTAATAAAAATATATGGGAATACCATAATGTCTCATGTTTTTTAAATGAGAATACAGAGGCAGTCAGCTCCATGTGATGCAGAGGAGCCATGGAAACTCGTGGCTGACTCCTGTTGGTCCGGTGGCCATCAAAGTGATGTTTGCTGCTGTATCAGATGACGTTGTTCTGGCAAAGCACAAGGTGCAGTAGGGGAAAATGGATCCCAGCTATGATTATGAAATTCTGAGATGAAAAGCAACTAGAACCTGGACACCATGGTGGTGTCCAGGTCCAGTTTGAGCCTAGTTTGAGTTGGACACCTCCTTAAAAAGGTCCGAAATTCTCACATACTCTGATAGAGGAGCAGGGTGTGTGAGGCTGTCGTGAAACACATAGTCTTTGTCAATATGAACTTAAAACTACTTACAGATTTTTAGAGCACTGAGCCCTCTGAGAGATAGCTGAGTGATACAGTGCCTTTGAAGATACAGTGGTATAAATAGACAAAAACATCAATAGACAAAACATTAAACTCACCTGGCCTGCCTTGTATGTCACCCAGCCCTGTTTTAGGCACCCAGCCTTGGTGAAAATCCACTGCTTTTGTTTATCCACGGCTAGTCCAGGTAGAGGAGCACGAGGAGCTGCAGAAAGACCATTTCCCCTGTATGAGAAGGATTAGAGGTGCCAAATTTGACATTCTACATGTTCTTAAAATTCTTGTGCTGTCTGTAAAGGAATTAAAAAAAAAAAAAAAAAAGGAAAAAGAAAACAAAAACAAACCCAAGGCACTGCATTGTGTGTGCTGAGCCTGAACTATGAAACTGGAAGCCAGAGACCCATTTTGTCACTTTGCACTTGCAGTTCATTTTCACACTAATCCTTCCAGTGTAGGGCTGAGTAAGAAAAAAGTAAACAGGCTAATGCCGAAATCCCCCTGTGTACAGGATTCCTCAGTGGTAAGAAAATGGATTGGATACCTGGGCTGGGAAAGAAGGGAACCCCCTCCCAAAGGAGAAAGGGGATGGAGACACAGAACTTGGGGTACCAGGTTCTTTGCCAGATGGTGAGGTGGTGACAAAGGAAAAAAATCACAACTCTACCTCCTCCCAATTCTATTTAACCAATATACATCTGGAGTAAATATACATATACATCTCCCTCAGTGGCATATTCAGTCTAGTCTATAACTTTTTCCAAAATCAGTCTAATGACTGTTTTGACAGCCTGACCCCCTAGTACTTCAGGAAAGGGTCTGTAGCTCCTGTGCCTGCCAGCCTCACTCAACTTTCTCCAGTACCTTAGAGAATCTCAAAGCAGCACCAGGCAGGTATGCTTAGGCAAACATGTCTCATGTCTTAGGCCAGACCTGAGCTTTGACTATCCACAGAGCTGACAACTAGTTCCTTCTTTTCTGAAGGAGCTAAGTGTGAGGCAAGACACAGTACAAAGCCTTTACCACCAAACAATCATATCAAATTACAATCACACTGTGAAATTCTTCCCATGCTGATATAAGTTTAATAACTAAAGAGTCAAAAGCTCAAACAGAACAAACAGAAATGGTTTCCACCATCAGAGTGCAACCTCTTTAACACTTCTGTTAATTAACTACATAACTGAACATGGAAATAATCAGGGCCTGGTTACGGTTAGACTGCCATTGATAATTTCTATATCAAGGTTCTGATATATTTCAAGTAAAATAGAATGAAGCAATATTGAATTCAACACATTCAGGAGTAGCAGCTCCTCCTCTTTAATTTAGCCAAATGGTCCTGTGGTACGAGGCTGTCCACGCCAGTTTATTTGCTAAATTGTTCAAATAAATATTTTCAATTCCCTTGTAATTGACCTGCTACTAAATTTCAGCAGACCAAGCTAAGCAGCATCTCCGATGCAGCAAGAGTCTGAGGTGACTGGAGCTGTGTAGTACTAGGATAGATGTGGCCATGAAGAAAAGTTGAACCTCACTGCTTCTGGTCTATAGTGCGTTAGCAAAACAGAGCATTTTTTAAGATGTTGAGAAGCCTATGGGATAGCTAATGAGACCATGTCGGCTTTGGAGGAGTAACGAACAGTGATGTAGGACAAATGCTGTTAATGGCTCAGGATGGTTTACATGACAGTGGAACACAGATGAGGAGCAAGAAAGTGAGTGTGGCACAAGTGTGGCTCTCCCCTGAGCCACAGAAGTCCAGGGGCAGAGTGTGGCACAGGGATGTTTTTTACCTTCCTTATGTCATGTCACCTGTCAGGCAACTTCTGTTGGTAAGTGGTTTTTTCAGAGTCTATTAAATAATCTGTGTGTTTAGTAAGACAAGACTGAAATGGAGATTACCACTATTTTATTGAGCTCTTGGAATGTACTTCTGCTTTTAGGTGAGTGAACTACAGATTTGCTGGGCTCTCTGAAGAAATCTGGCTAGCCTGAAACTGAAATCACCTTTGAAATTTCTTGCCGATGCTGACTTAAGAAATACTGAGAAGAACCAAAATCCCCACTTGTGGTGATGGCTGTAAAATCAACTCATGAAAATGCTGCTTTGTATTGATTTGTATGCTGCTTAGTGTGTAATAGGCAGTGTTTACTTCGTTCAAAATGTATCTTAAACATGCAATTGTCAGAAGTACTGTCCATACCTGCACTCCTGAAAAGCCTGGAGGTTAGACGGTGAGGGTTTGCACCTTCTCAAGGACCTCCAGCCCCCTAACTCAGTCTCTGTACTGATACTGAGGAGAGCAAATTGCCAGTTCCCACCCAAGAAGATGCACCTTGAATGACAAGAAGGCTATGAAACTTTGGACTGCACAGAGTTTCTGCATAAGGCAGCAGAAATTCAGAGACAGATTGCTTCATTAGTGCATCTTGTTCTCATTCTCTGGCATCAAACTCACACGGGGCAAAAAAAAATCTACTTCCAGACCCCAAGGCCTGGGACTGACCCTGTGCAACTTCTGTGAGAATGGACAGGAAACCTGCGACACATAAAGGGCCTAAAATAAGGCCTCCTAAAGTCAAAAGCTAGTTCTCCAGTCCTGCTATGACCTTGCATCTGTGAAAACACAGGAAAAAATCTGTACTGCAAGGTAATGGGTAACCTACAAATTAAAATTTCTGATTAAAATTTCTGTGGTGTATAGCAAGGGTTTAGTAGTCACTGGCAGATTAATTAACAGTGGGAAATAAGTCCCCTTCTAGCCGCCTGTAACTGATCCCAGCCTCTATTACTCTGCAGCTAAAAAAAATCATAAAAAAAATTATTCTATATAATTTTCATAAATCAGAATAATTATTAATAATATGCAGAAATTAAATTAAACAGGTGGACACAGATATTCACTGTGGGATGTTCCCACTCAGGGAAACCTAGCAGAATCTGTCTGGTGACCAAAATACATATTTTAGAGTAAAAGGAACCACAGCCGCTGTCTTGACAGAGCAGATGCCATTAACTAAAAAGCAACACAGAGAGCACTTTTGACTTTCACTTGCTAAATGTAATCTAACATTCACCCACTACAAGACAGAGGTCAATTTCTCTTCCCTTCTAGCAAATGCTGGCTGTGGAGGAAAACTAAGGAGCAATGTTCTTGCTCTGAACAGTACTTCCATTAGCAGGAACACTGCTGTTTCTAAGTGGCTTTACTGCTGAGGCACATGCCACTGTACTTGAGAGTTTTAGTTCTTTTAAAGCAATAGCGACTGCCATAACTCCTTATAAGTCAAAAATCTTCTTGAACTTAAACATTTTAAACACAAACTTTCAAAAAAAGTTTGTGGCATCACTAAATGGTGAAATTTTGTCTTTTAAACTATGTTGGGGAAGAAAACCACTTTTTTCCCTTCCTCTTGGCTTATTTTCACTTTACAATGAAGTACCCATTCTTCACTTACATGTCAGACTGGAGTAGGGAACCCAGTCACTGATACGTGCTCGATCAGTTGTTAGTAAGGGGATGGGTTGTTGTGGCTTCATTTTTCTGAAAACCCAGCAGAATAGCCACCATCTCTGTCCTTGCCAGGCCCTGATGTTGCTTTCTTGTTTTTAACAGGATGGGTAAAGTTGGAAGGGACCACAGTGGATCATCTGGTCCAACCTCCCTGCTCAAGCAGGGTCTTCCCAGAGCACATGGCACAGTATTGTGTCCAGAGGGTTCTTGAGTATCTCCAGCGAGGGAGACTCCACAGCCTCTCTGGGCAGCCTGTTCCAGTGCTCAGTCACCTGCACAGTAAAGTTCTTCCTCATATTCAGGTGGAACTTTCTGTGCATCAGTTTCTGCCCATTGCCTCTTGTCCCATTGTTTGGCACCACCCAGCAGAGTCTGGCACCGCCCTCATGTCACCCCACTTCAGATACTGACAGACATTGATGATGTCCCCTCTCAGTCACCTCTTCTTGAGGTTGAACAGGCCCAGCTCCCTCAGCCTTTCCTTGTACGAGAGCTGCTCCTGTCCCTTAATCACCTTTGTAGCTCTGCACTGAGCTTGCTCCAGAAGCTCCACGTCTCTCTTGTACTGAGGAGCACAAAACTGAGCACAATACTCCAGATGTGCCCTCACTAGGCTCCAGTGGGATCCAGTGGTGATCCAGGATCACCTCTTTTTTGGGCATAAGGAGGCTCTTGTGCATCACAGACCTGAATTAGCAATGCCCGTGCTTCACCTTCTTCATCCTCAGCAAAGGTTTGCTACAGCTGCTGAGCCAGGCTTTCCATTAGTCTGCACAGTCTCATACTTCAAACTGGACACCAGAGGTATTAACCACTAACAGATCAATGGTAATATCCTGCATCACCCTTGCAAATGACAAAATTCTCCTTGGGAAAAAAGACAATAATATGTATGGGCTTGCATCCCTGAAAAATTTCTATCTTTGAAAATTTGTGCTAAGGCTGTGTTTTGTTACCTGATGTGCAATTTGATAAGGCTGCATGTGGCTTCTTTACAAAGTGAAATATTATCTCCCCTTTATTTTCCATAGTTTTGGCTAAGATTTGACACTCAAGGGACTGTTTTTGTCACTGAACTGGGGAATTAATTCTTCTTTTCCTGAATAATTCTTGAAAAATTATTATCAAGGATTTATTACAGTTACTTTTGTTCATGTATGTATTTTTTGAAAGTATTACCAGACAAAAATATGAACACACAGTTAATATACTCTGTCTGAAAAATGGCAAGTATTATATTTCATGGCAAACATCACATTCTGTTCAGCAGAATTAGTGTGTAAATGTGCCCTTTACACAGTTCACAGAAGCCCTTCCTCAGTATAATAAGGCGTATATTCATGACAAAAACATTGTAGCAGAAATCAGAGTGATTCTAAGCCAAGGTAAAGGTACTTCTTAGACTGTAAATAGCTGTATTAGGAGATATATCAGTATAGTTGTACTTTGAATCAGTCTTTCCTTTGAGGAGAAATCCTATTCATGTTTTAGTGTTTTGATATAGTCAGCCTCATTTGGAGGTATTCAGTGGTTTTTGTATGGGAAGCCATCTAACAGGCACTACTCAGCTCTTTATGAATAGAAACTCAATTTCTTAAGTATAATAGAGCTGTTCATTGGGTCTGTCCTTGTGTTGAAATTCAAAATATATGTTCATAAATAAAAAGTGACTTTATTCAGTCCCATCCAAAAGGATAGAAACCTAAACATTTCTTTATGGAGGTAAAATGAGGTGACATGCAACAAAAAGAAGAGGCTTTTTTGTACCATAGTGTAGCTGGATACAACAAACAATGTGGAGTCTATAATATAACAGCTCTAAGAGATACTCTATGGATTCTGATGGCAATCTTCTCTGGAGTATTCTTCATATGGTGCTGAATATCTGAGCAAGGCTGTCAATCTCAGAGCAGCTAAACAGTATTTTTTGTTCTGAAAAGAGTGCACGAGACTAAAGAATGATTTGTAAATCTGGTCAGTACCTCTTTGTGTTTTTAAGTCAGGGTAATTCTGAACTGGCTGCTCACAAAGGAGGTGGTCCTGCTCAGCCTAATGAGTTTTTCACTCACTTCAGAGAAAAATTATTTTCTAGGGCAACAAGAGTTTACCAGTGTACAATAAAAATCTTATTTTTCTATAAGTCCCTTGGCTTCAGTGAGGGTGAAGCTAACTGCAAAACTGCATTAATCATAAACTTCCTGTGAAGGGTAAGATCCTAGAGATTTTTTCTGAGGAGAAGGTTCAGTGTTTTGGGTTTAGAAACAGAATCACAGTCACAGAAAACTGGGGGAAATGCCAGTCTGCTTCTTGTCGCCCCCTTTCTCCTGGAGTCTATTTTTCTCACAGAAGCCTAAAGTGCCCCTGTGGGGCTTCTCCTGGGGTCCATGGGGAATTCAGGGTATGCTGGACCCCAAGGCTCCCTGCACCAATAACCTGAATCTATGGGACCATCCCCCCCGGCACAGCCTCTGTGGGGTAGGACGCATGTACCACCAGGGCATAAGAGTGGGGAACCACTTCCTAAGGCAAGATGAGCTGGGAGCAGGGCTGGCCTGCTGGGACACAGGCGAACAGCAGCTGATCATTTCTACGACCCATTCAAAGTCTCTTTTTACCTCTCTGTATGGGGTACAGGGGGAAGGTGCTAGATAGAATAATCATAGAACGGTTTGGGTTGGAAGGGACCTTAAAGATTATTTAATTCCAATCCCCTGCCATGGGCAGGGATACTTTCCAGTAGAACAGGTTGCCCAAAGCCCCATCATCCTATCTGGCCTTGAACACTTCTAGGGATGGGGAAGCCACAACTTCTCTGGCCAGTCTGTTCCAGTGCCTCACCACCCTCACAATGAAGAATTTCTTTCTAATACCTAATCTGAATCTGCCTCTTTCAGATTGAAGCTGTTTGCTCTTGTGCTATCACTACACACCCTTGCAAAAAGATAATGATATGTGTTTTTTTGAGAAGTACGCTTCTAAGACTTTTGCTCAAACCTCAGCAACCAATAATGTCATAAACCTGAGGACTTAGCTTCAAGAAGTTTTTTTCCACATTAAAATACACTGCAGAAACTTTTAGGCCAGCAGGCCAAGACTTTGGCACTTCAGCATAAGTTTTTCCTCACTAAATTCAGTATGATAATTGTTTAATTTGCTGTTTTAACTAAAGCATAATATGCTTTTCAAGTTATATCCATTCTTTTCGTATTTCAGAAGACCAGTTTAGCAAGTAAAAGGGATTTCATTACTCTTTTCCTTCTATACTCCTTTTTAATTATCTTTTTTCCTCTGTTGTCTTGTGACAGAAACCTGGTTTGCTCGGTCATTCTGTTCTCACAGTGCAACTTGAGCTGTGTTCAGTGTTATGTTACTTCCTTCCTGCATCAAGAAACCTCTATCATGCTCAATTTGCACTCTTTGCTTTCACTGCACATCGTCTCAGCATTCCAGGCTGCAGTTAATGGTGATTAAATAAGACAGAAATGCCTGAAATCCACTAGTGATCCTGCCTGAAACACAGGAGCTGACAACTTCTCTGCTACTTGTTCTCTACAAGTTCAACTTGGTTGTACTCTTTGCTCAAATGCAAAGATTGAACTTTTTTAAATAAAAGAAAAACCCAAAACAATTCATAACCTGGAAAATATCTCTTCAGTTTTGTTTAACAATTTGTAAAATCCCTTTGACATATGACCGCAGCTTTTCCCGTTCTACTGGCAAGGTTATTACCAAGGTATGCAATTGAGTTCAATTGCCTCAAGGTACAAGGTTGATTTAAAAATTAAAAAAGGGAAAAAAGAAAAAAAGAGAGAGAGAGGTGGCTAAATCAATATGAAAATAAGTAGCCAAAATTTAGGGTTGAGTGAGACCTTTCTCCAAAGGTCTATTCCAGCTTTTCATGAAACTTGCTAGATTTCAAGTGCCACCTGTTCTGCTAAAAAGTAGGATTTCTGTCAGCAAACTCTGCCTAGGTGGTATGTATGGCTCTTTGCACTCCACTGTCCACTTCAAAAACATCTGAATGAAGAACAGGCTGCCATGATATTGGATTCCTGTCTTAAAAAAGCTCCATGACACTGTACTCCTAAATCTTGAGAAAGCTATCAGATAAATGTAAGAAACACCAAAATTAGTACTTTCCCTGAAGGTAAATGCTGTACTTTAAGCATAAAATCAACCAGATTACTAGGGAGCAGAAAATCCATGCGAGGCAGCCACTGAAAACCTCTCTGCATGGCTTCTGCTGCTCATGGCATTATCCATTTAAAGTCCAGTTCCCCTTCTGCTCCTCATGGTAGGCTTGGGTTGGCCATTTCCTGCAGCCTCTCCTCCCACTGCAGGTGTTTGTAACAAACCCTTTCCCCTCCTCTTCCCCCAGCTCTGGGGCTCACACAGAGGGATTCCTGTGGCTGCAGTTAACAAATGCTGCAGCTGATGGGAGAGCGAGAGAAGGCTCTGTAGCCTACGCACTGCCGCTGCCCAACTCATCTGCTGGGACTACCCAGTCTGTGGTACCATTCTGATTAATTTATTTCACCATTATCATTTAACTTCTACTACCCAGCCTCAGTGAAGTGTATCATCCATTAGCCAGTGCAAGTGTAAGGCTCCTCCCCTTAAAGGCATGGATTCAAACCCAGAAATTGTCCTGTGCTGGGCTGGAATATTGTGTGGGGCGAGGCTCCACCACAGCAAATCTGGATTTCAGCTTGCTTGCTGACCACTCCCAAGGGAGCAAACAAGGAGATCAGGCAGATAGATAACCAGTGCTCGCTTTAGCAGGGTCTTTGGATGCCACAGGGGTGTGGAGAGGAGGATGGGTGCTCTCCTGCAGAGCGTGATGCCGGTGGAAGGCTTCAAGGCAGGATCGCTGTAACAGGACTTCCTCCTCTGATCGGAAACAGAGATAAGTGTGAAACCCTAACTACAGAGCCTCTTCTCAAAAGTATGATTTAATGGCTTCTAAATGATTGTGTATCCATCTAATGGATTTAGCCTGTGGCAGAAAAAAAAGGAAATAGAAAAGGATTAGGAAATACAGGACTGATGTTAAAGCTACTATGAGGCGAATTACAGCAAAAAAAAAAATGAGTACAGGTTCATCCTCTCCAAAAACATTCAGAGAAAACAATAGAATTGGAAAGAAATTTATGTTTAGCACAATAACAAAATAACTGGCAAACCCACCTATTTCGGGAAGAACCGAATAAAGACCAGGACTAGGGCTTTCATTTTTGCTTACCCTTTAGGTATGTCAAGACAGTACTGAATTACAGATCAGCACGGAGTGTGTAATGCCTGTAACAGCACATAGTTGAGGAAAGTGAAACGTGTGCCTTGTCACAATATTGATGTGCTTTATTAAGGAATGTTCAGACACTGTCTTTGCAACAGTGTAAACATGACCATTAACCAGGGTGAAGATGACAGGACAGTGTGGCAGGCATGGACACACAGATCATCAGCATCACCTGACAAAAAATACACCTTTCCAGCACTGCAAAACATCAGTGGTTTAAACAGAAATGTTGAGACAGGTGGACAGAAAACAAAGCAAATATGACCAATACCAGCAGTATTTGGTATCAGTAGGTTTGGCTCTCTGCTCTTTGGGGTACTGGGTAACATTGGCACGTGTCTTGTGATGCACTTCATTATCACCTGCCTGCGGTCTTCATGAACTGTGTTTGTTTTCACTGATTCTTAAATCTGCATACTATCAGGTACCCAGGCTCTAAAAAAGGGAGATGTGAGGCACATGTTAAAGTGCCTTGTGGATTTGCACATGTGGATTTGCACTGACTCCAAGGCAATCCCCTTTTTTTTCCACTTCAGTGACTATAGTCAGTGAGTGAACAATCAGACCCAGGTGAGACAGATGCCACACAAACCCTCTTCCTCACCTCACGCTTTTGACCAGCCCCCACTGAAGATGCTGTGAATGATGGGCTCCTGTGCTGTCTTGTACAGGGCTGGAGCAAGGCATTTCTTTACACACCTCCCACAACTTGAAGCAGGGAAGAGGGAAATGCTAATAAATACATATGAAACTTAAAGACATGTGAGCAGTTCTTTCTTCTTTCCCCTTCAAGACCTGCTCAGCCTACAGCATAGAACAGTTTCATGTGTTTTCAGACACTGGCCTTCAAGATCCATTCTGAGCAAATGGAGAACAGCTGGTACAACTTAAAACAACATTGTTAGCTCAAGAGCTCACGCCACCAGATTATATCTCATATGCTGCAGAAAACCAAAAGCCAAAGCTGCCAGGAGGTGCTGATTTCACACTGTCCCCTTGGTTCATCCCTCCCTGATCTTTCAGCTTCTCAGAGGCTTCAATTTATGATTCTGTCATTGCTGCAGGTTAGTGAGCACAGCTCCCCTTTTCTCTTGCCATTAGGGTCTTTCATGTCTTATTATCGAGGTGTCTAATCTTCCTGCCCTTTGTTGAGCATTGCAAGCCTTGTTGCAGCTGTTCTGTGTGAGTTTGACCTAACTCACCAGATAGATGTGTGGATGAGACTCTCCAAATGCTTGTGTTCTGCTTACATGTTATCATGAAAACATAGCAGCCTTGACCTTTCACATAACTTAGCCAGCCATGAATGGTGGCAAGCCCTGTCCCCAGTCACATAAATTTCATGCCTGTTCATCAGCTGCTGTTATGCAGAAGAGCATTTTATCTCCATTACTTTTGACATCTTAATTTGGTTGCAGGGCTTTCCTAGGAGCTGTTCTTTGTATATTTTCATCCCCAGCTTTTGCCTGCTGGCAGGTATTAGACAACAAAGTGCTGCCTGGGCACTTTCATTTGTGGAACATGAGCTAATTAGCACTTTTAATGGGTTTAATGGATTGCACCAGAGTCTTATAGAAACAATGCTTCTTATCTAGCTAGCAATAATTGGGAACACAAATGAGTAGATCCCATTCTTCCTTGTAATTGCATTAAATCAGCTGATGTCTGAGCTGGAGCAGTACCAATGTGAATCCATCTATGAAAGCTGCTACACCTCCCACTTTATTTTGTCTCTGTGTTCATATATGTTCCCACTTCTTTCAGTGAGACCTACATGTGCTGTTCCTACCAGTGTGCAGTTCCCATTACATTTTGGTGCCATTTACTGTTCGTAATGAGATCCTAAGAGATGACACAGCTTTATGATGAAGAGCTACCTTCTATTTCTTAATCCCTTGTTATGCAGTGTTACATGTATTAGATGGTTTACATATTAGATGTTAATTAAAGGGGAGCAGATGGAATCTGTCAGCATCAGAAAGGCTGTGTGTTTGAGCCTGTGAGCCAGCAGAAGCAATCCACTCGTTTGTCAGGAAGCAGCCTGCTGAATAAAACTGCTGTGTGGGAATGGACAATCAGAACTGCAATTTCTTTGACATTGAACTGCAATGTGATGGATTAATAATAAAGTAATTATAAAGTAGTTTTGGAAAACAAACTTGCTGAGGAACAGCTGCTGCTTATGTAAGTATATCCTTGATGGCAAAATAGCTTTGATACCGAACATGAAGTGTTGTGCAAAAATGCAACACTTTTGCTTCTATTCACTACTCTCCTCCCACCTTCCTGCAAACAAATTTATTTCTGTGCAGTAAAAAAACATCTGTGCAATTTTTTTTCTACTGCTGGTGCTTCAAAATTTCTGTGTATCTCTCACAGGCAAATGAACCTTTCAATTTTCGAAGTGTGAGGAGTAAATGGAAGGGTGGGCTCTGAAATTGCTAGTACACACAACAGCTTCTGGTGGGAAGATGGCAAGTGGCTGTGCTTCCAGGCTTAGCCTTTCACTGAGTCCCATCTTTACTCAGAAACATCCTCAAGCATGGAAGTAAACCAGCAAAGACTTTGGTCCCTGTGGTGCCAATTGTCTCTGGCCAGTGAGCTGCAATATTATTTATTTTCTCTCTTTGAGTCTGTTCTCAGTGGTGCATGTGGTGATAGAGCTGCAAAAGGGATGCTCACTGATAGTTGTGGTGGTACATGTAGTGAAACAAACATTTGGCTGTTTAAAAATTAAATTATGAATCAACTTCTTTTTACAGAAAACCCAAAGTAGTCTTGAGAGAATCCTGTGTGGGGATGAGTTGAGGAAAGATCATGACTGGGTAGGGTATGGGAGAGAAAGGAAAGGAGAAGTAGAGGCAACTGTAATGGATAATTGTCAATATTAATCAGTATTTATTAAGCTCCCAGTTTTGACTTTCAACATGTCCTAGCGCTGTTTCTGCCCCCGAGTTGTGGAGCCTTGGTTCACCTAAACCATATTTTTATATCATCTTAGGACCTGGCAGAGAGACATGAAGGGAATCTGCAGTATGAGAGAATGAACGAAAGGGAATCGGAGGCTGTCAAATGGGGGACATGGCATGCTGTGTTCAGAGTGCTTTGGTGGCTTCAAGCTTTTCACAGCCTCATGCAAAGCAGCAGTCTTCTGATGCTGGGCTGCAGCTCTGGGATTGAGTGTGACCATGTGTTTGAAAAATGCCTGTGGAGAACAAGGTGAGCTCTCAGCTGCCACAGCACTGAAATGCATGACTGTGTTTCACCTCTCCAAAGCAAAGAGGCGCAGGAACAGCATCACAGCTGGTAGCAGCTTAGAGACTGACAGGCATGCCCAGTAAATGTGTTTATGTTGGTGGGAATCATATCTGGAAAGCAATTGTCTCAGCCAGAGATGGTTATGAAATAAATTAAAAGAAAAGATGCTTTCTGTGATCTGGTGACACCACAGGATTGCAGTATTCTACACTATGTGCAATGCCTTTTTGTGCCAAAGGGAAGGACCAGATCTTGATTCTTCTGGAAGATCCTTATAAAAAAACCTGTTATCTTCTCAGGGGTGAGTGAGCAAGGTTGTATATAAGCAGCTTTCAAGGCCACATGCCATTGTCAACTCCTGTTTTGCATTATGGTGGTGGCCAGGCTTCCCAAGCCATTAAACCAGGCACTGGCAATCAGAATGTGTCCCTGGTTAAGAGTGAACTGGGGTATGAAAATCAGGGTGGGTTTTGGTGCCGTATCATATACCCGGGATAAATCCAAGTTACACAACCAGAAAATAGTTGCATTTATTGACCAAATGTGTAACATTCATGTTTTTTATGTTTAAGAAGACCAACATTCCAGAAAACATGCTGATGACCTCTAACCATAGTTTTGTAGCTTGTAGCTTCTTGGTCTTGGTCATCTTGAATGTAATTATTTTTTGGTAGTCTTGAGCAGATTTTCATTATTTTGCTCAGGATTGACACCAGGTAATGAGCACAAATTTCACTTGACCAACATCTTTAGTCACTTCCCTTTTCTTTAAAAAGGAAAGTCAGTTTTCTACTCTTTGTTATCTTCTCAGTTTTTTACTGTGTGTTAAAAACAAATTCTGATCTGAAGGTCTCCTTAGCTTATCCTTCAGGATTTTGGATGCAAGTTTGAACCTGTTGGTTTTGAAAATAAGTAATTGTAACAAATGTTTTCATTGCATTCTTTGTCCCCAAAATAATTAGCTTTCTTTATTCTATATTACAATTATAACTACTATAAAATCATTTGTTTCAAAGGTGGTACAGCAGCCTCTCCTAAATCTCTTAATTTTTACTGAATTCCATTTGTAATTATAACATCTGTTTCTACATTAACCTGATGCCTGACTTGGATTTATCTATCATATATTTTTTTAATGCCTTATATTTAGTTTTAATTAAGTGGCTACTGATATTTTAGATATTCCTTTAACTGCTCTGAATGGAAACTGTAGAATGCTTTTTATATTTGTTGAAAAGTTATAGCTGAAAGCTTTCCTTTTCTTCCTGCCTTAAAATGTCTGTAATTTAAAATATGTATATATCAAATGTTCATATCTATTTTTAAGTAGGAAAAATTTCCTAAGAAATTATTTCTTTCATGTCTGAGGAGTTGTATCTGTTGGTCACCCACTCCTCAAACAATTCCCACTTAACACTGATTTCAAATTTTGTTAGGAACCCCTACGTGCCCTTTGAAGATTCAGTCTCTGCTGTAGTCTGTTCCCACCACATAAAACAACATTAGATCACAGTACTTTCACCTTGCCAAATGTGTTTTATTTGTTTTTGAGTTAGTGATTTTTGGCTATCAGACAGAAGCCAAATACTGAATTAAGATGTAAGGGACAGTGTGGTAAGAAGACCACTTCCATCTTTCATGTAATCACTTAAAACCTTAAATCATAAAGTCCCCTGCATTTACCATGTAAGAGGCTGAAATGTCCTCTTGCAGTACACCCTTCCCTAGTTCTAACAGACAAAATTAATTTTTCTCTTAATTTCAGCATTCAGGATGCAATCTGTGCTGCCAGCATCCATCACTTTTCTTCTGTGAGCTTATGCAATTCATAGAGGGATTTTATGTCAAGCGCCCTTTGAGCTTTGGTGTGGTGCACGAGCAAGACACAGTAAGACTGGATCCGATATTGGGCAGATGAGGAACAGGAGAAGCTCACTGAGCACGAGAGGGCTCACTGAGGAGGGTCTGTCCATCTGCTGACCGCAGGGCCATGGTTCTGAACCACATGGGCTGAAGTTGGAGGAAGTTGTTCCATTGACTTGGTCTCAGAATATGGACCATGAGCTGTTGCTGAGGATGTGACACTGGCTGGAAGTTTCTTGTTGAAATATTTTGTCTTAATTTCTTAGCAAGAATTTCACATTAATTTTCATGTACTGCACAGCTACATTAGAAAAATGTGTTTTCCTCCTGAGATTAATGTATAATGACATCTATCCAAAGAATGCTTAAGTATTCACACTTCAGAGAAACTGACCTTTAAGCCACACTTAGTGGAAGTAAGCTAAAATCAGTATTGCATTCTTGTTACCAAGGACACTTATAATAATCTTCTTAATTGTCCTTGACAATCTTATCATTAAAGATCTTGGCATTAATTAACTATATAATGTCCCTGGGTTGATAAAATCAGCCTTGCTGTCACAATAGGCATTGTATTTCCAGGCATTCTTTGCAGGACTGTATCTATAGCAGGGGTCGTTCATGCTACTAATGTTGCCTGGATGACACACAAACATTTGGAGCACTTAATTGTCTGAGAAGTGAGCTGAATGAAGGCTGTGGTGTCGCTGTAAAATATGTTCCAACTCAGTGTTTCTTAAGGGAGCTTTTATGCCAAGATTAGTATCAGTGTTTAATTGACAGCCTCTTCACTTAGTTAATTACTTGGGCTATTGTGGCAGAAAGGGAGAAATGGACAAAGGCATTTGTGATATGAATCACTACCAATACAGAAACAAATATGTGAGTCCTGTGAAGACCTACAGGAAAAATACTAAGTCTCATCTTTCTCCTGCTGGAGTATGATCTTCTTTCAGCTTTTTCAAAGGAAAACCTGAATCACCACAGTGGCATTGGTGGTTCAAAGGTGGCCAGGTTCAATGCTCTTATAATTTTCAGATGACTGTTAGGAAAGAGTGTGACTTGAAGGCTGAAAGTTCAGCCTGTGGGCTCTATATCAAAACACAACCAGACAGAAATTCATGTAATTCCATATCTGCTCACGCATCACAATATATATATATATTTTTAAGTATATGTGTTTTAAAAAATGGACAGGCTGGAATTTCAAGTGTGGTCTGTAAATCCCTCACACGTTAATGCACTGAGTGTGGTTATGCTTAGAATACGAGTGTGCGCAAAGTCTTTCAAACACAAACATGGGAATACAGCAGTTGTGTTGAGAATGCCTTCCAGAAGGCACAGTCAGTCAATTTGGTGTCTCAGCCTGACCTCTGAAAGGTCAGGTACCCACCTCCAGCTGTGCCACCAGCAGGCACCAGCCAAAAGCACACAGCTGCTGAAGGAAAGCAGTTTCTAACGTAGTCCTGTGTTAATTTTGCTGGGAACAGCAAATTCATCCTTCTGTCCAAATTTATCCTCCTGCCCATAAACAGAAGGAGGCAACAAACATTTCAGTTTTGGCAGCAGGATCTTGGGGGGCTGTGTGACTTGCTACCAATGACCATGGCAGAAATCTTTGTAACTGCCAATGAAAAGATCCCTGTCCTCCCCTCTAAGCAGAGCTAAAGGAGGCAAGAGGCAAGCCTAGAAATACTCCTTACGTAGCAGGATGACATTGTCCTTTCTTTTTATTTTTGTTCTGTTGTGTTACATAACCCATTTACTGCACAAATGTTGTCTATCAGCACAAAAATCCATAGGACTTAAGCAGTGAAGTGGCAAGGACTATGAAACCTCTTCCTTTTGCAAGTGCCTCTGTCCCTCCACGGTGAGCAATCAGGGCATGATGAAACTGAGCTTGAACTCTAAAATCATTATGAACTATCCTCAAAAGACTGGGGATCCAGGGCAGATGTATCAAAAAAAGATTTTTAACTAAGCTACTTCATCCTAGCAATCCTCTAATTCAGACCAAAACCAATCATCACTTGCAATTTTAGAAGACCTTGACATGAACACCATTGCTCTGAGCAACAGCTCAGACCCGTTAAGAGTCTTTTATTTCCAGCTACAAACTCATCAGCTCCCCATGTCATGTTGTAACAGGTATTTCTGGGGTGTAATTTCACTACCAGCCAACACTGTGAGCCACTGATGAAGAAAGTGTCCAGCTCTGCTCCTCTCTGGTCCAGGTTACACGTCCTCCCCCAGGTTCCTGGTCCCCAGCTGCTGCATGGCCAGGCTGAGCCACCTCTGCTGGCTGCTCTGGCTGAAAGCTGGCAGTGAAGAAGAGCAAAGCAGACCAGGATGAAGTGTCCTTCTAGGGGAGTGCCAGCATCTAGATTGGCCTCAGCACATCACAAAACCATGTATTTGTGGTGTATGTGATGTGTCTGAAGGCAGCCAGAAATTCACATGATAATTCGATTAGAAGAATTGTTAATTGCATACTGTCTCCCTTGGTGATCTTTCCAGAAAGTTGTCATTCTCCACTCAGGAAACTGGTAGCAGGTGCTGGGCAAAGGGAGACTAATCCCCATTACTGCTGCCATGGGGTCTGAGCTGGATGCAGAGATCTGCAGGTATGTCCTGTGCATCTCTGAAATGCTCATGCCCTGTAAAACATCAGGGCATGCAATTTTTCCATACAGAGTACTCATTTTCTTTCTCTTTCTGTGATGGAATAAATCAGATTCCCAAGTCCAAGCAAATTTTCTCTTATATGATTCTGCTTTTACTTCCAACCTTTCTTTTTTTTCCCCCTTGTGATTGTCTTTCACCTTTTGCTAGCCATTTTGCGGAACACATTTCACAAAACTTTGCATATTCTAAGGCAAAGGAAAAAAGAATTGCCAAAGATTGGATTCTTGAGCACTTTCTTCCAGACTACCAGGAGAGGGCTAAAGTTAATGCAAGAGTTTACTCTCTCATTTCCGTTTTCCTTAAGGGAAATATGAACACTCATGACTGTGTTGGGGAAAGCCCACAGCTGAACAGATGGGAAGACATAGGTGCCAGTGAAATTTAACAGTAGAGTAAAAAGATCACTCCAAGGCTTCTGTATTTGGATCTGAACGAGGTCTGAACAGAGGTCCGGAAGGCCACTGATGCTTGAACTCTGACTTGCTGTAGACTGAAATACGTCTTCCAGTTCATCCAGGGGCAGGGCTATATTTCATGGCTTTGGATACAGCTCACAAGCTTCCATCACCATCACCCTCAGCCCCTGCCAGATTTATAACTGAGGCCAGCTTCCTGTTATTTCAGGTCACTGTCATTTCATCTGCCTTTAGACACTGTGTTTTCACAACTTTGAGGAATGAGTGCTACATTCACTATCTCAACAGCTAGGTTTCCACCCTGACTGCTCATTTCGGAAGTCATCATATGTGTCATAAAAGTGTATCAAACAGATGGGGTTTGGTGGATGGGCTAAAATCAAAGACTGGGCCTGTGAAGATGTGCCTTTAAATGACCTGTAGGAGTAGGGGCATCTTGTTCTGCATCAAGTTCATCCTGGTGGTTTGTGATATTGCAGTATAAAAACCAACCCTCTCCATGCCTTTCCTTGTACTATTATATCAGTCTTGTAAAAGTTCAATTACTCAAAAATAAACAAAGCATTTTGAAATTACATGCACCCAGGGGAGATACAAACTTTGAAAGAATGAGTTGGAGATAAGCTGGTTTCTGGGACTTGTGTTCAAGCAGACAAGTCATAATGAGGGGGTCCAATTATTGGCTACTTGTCCCTGTAGAGCAGAGTGGTGATTTCTGTCCAAAAACTTGACTTGGTAGCTAACTGCAGCTGGGTGGTGGTTGCTTTGATGCCCACTGACACAGGGAAACCCTGTATGAAACTATCTCATTGCTCTGTGACTCAAACTGTCCTAGGCCTTCTGCTTGTTCTCACTGCTGAGGTAAATGAAGGGAAGCTCTAGAAAGAAAACAACTTGTGACTCAGAGAAAAAAGGTGACAGAATGATAAGTAGGGCACACTTGACTGCTCCTTTCACCAAAAAAAAAAAATCTTTCCTTTACTTAATTCTGTTACAAGCAGTAGCTCTCCCTGTGTCTTTTTCTCCAGTTCTCCATTCTCCATCTTGCAGAACATCCACTGTTATTTTCTCTGGCAGCTTACTAGAACCTTGAAGTAATCAAAAAAATTAATGCAGGGGAAAGACTAGACTGGAAAAAATAAACTGTATGGAAAAGTGCATCTGTTCGTCTCTGGAACAGTCTTCACAGGCAGACTCTGCAAATGGTGTATTTCAAACAGAACCAGTCACTGGTCAAGAACAGAAATGGCTGGAAGAAGATAGATCATTTTAAGACATTTTGTTTTCATCTTGTCTAGCCCTGCTTACAGGCAGTGCCACCTGAGGCAGTTGCAATGACAATCACCATTGCATTGCCACAAGCTGGATCTCAGAGTAAGTTTCCCGTAAGACTAATCATTTGGAACTTGTATTTTTGGCTTGATGGCTGTCATTTTAAACAAAGCAACCATAATATGTGCTTAGAAAATTTGTTCTGAACTCATAAAGCCTAGATTTTTTCATGTATAAATTTTTTAATATGATCAAATCTCCTAAACAGTGCTGGCATGATCTTCTGTGTATTATTTAAACTGCCCTTCCATAAAATGCTGGAGACATTAGTTTAAATTATCAATCATTACCAGGTAAAGCATACACAACATCCTTATTTTAGTTTCAGATTTTGTGTGTCATAATATCATTGAACAGTTGGATTCATGACAGCTCTTTGGGTAGTGACTGCAAGATGAGACATGGCTACAATAATAAATGTTTAAAAATATTTTGGATTAAAAAGTTAAACAGAAATTTATCATTTGTACATTGAAAGTCACAGTAGGTACCCACAGGGCACTATATGATGCCTCATATGAAAAGCAGTATGAGTGTAAGCACCAGCATAAAGTGGCACGCAAGTCTGGGACCCAGATGGGGGAGCAGGAAGGGAGAAAATGGTTAAAA
Source organism: Acanthiza pusilla (assembly GCA_036630365.1). Taxonomy (NCBI): domain Eukaryota; kingdom Metazoa; phylum Chordata; class Aves; order Passeriformes; family Acanthizidae; genus Acanthiza; species Acanthiza pusilla. The sequence continues at coordinate 31,241,318 of JAXCHO010000023.1, forward strand.
GTACAGTTTTCATTCAATTGACTCCTGGTAGCTCTTCTCTGTTAGTTGAATGGTTTGACTGCCCCTCTATGTGAGAGATCTCCTGCTGTCCAGTGCACATACTCGGTCCATGGTCAGTGCACCTGTGCAACAGCAACAGCCCATCTGCAGAACAAATAAATGGTCTGCTAAGCAGAGAGCCACAGCATAGGGATTGCTGTGCTAGTCGAGGCTTCTGCAAAGTGCAAAGGACAACAGCTTTCAGCTCACTCTGATGCTGTTAAAAGTCTTCCACAAACCCAGTGTCCTGGAGGATAGGTGTGTCTGCCAGGTCTCGTGTGGTTCCTGCTCCATTGCCTTTGCAATGAGCTAAGCTGCTGCAGGCCAGAAGAAGTTGGGATACCATCTAGCAATGTCAACATGCTGTTGGGCATGGTCTAATAAGCTCTGTTGAGAGGTAGCATCTGTTGCCTCAGTCTCAGCTTAGCACTAACAGGGTTATATCTGCTGACTTATGTCTGGCTGGCTTGGTCTCTGAGATGAATTACTCTCAATGTCTATTTGTTTACACATTGAAGGAGGATTTTATCCAGCACAAATCAATGTTATTAATTATTCTCTAAGACGTAAGTTTGTCTCTCTCATTTTTAGAAAAATAAGTAATTTAGAAAACTCTTATAATGAGAAAAAGGTTTCCATTCAATCTGATGCTCTGCAGAACCTGTAGACATCCCCATTAATCCCATGGTACTCTCTGTAAGGATGGAAAGTGCTCAGGCCTCAAACCTAGCACCTTCAAATGGGACCAATATAAAGTGTCAGAGACCTCTCACTCTCTTCTGAAGGGTGAACATTTGCAAAGGATTGCTGTAAGTGAAAGTCATCTGCTCCAAGGCAAGCCGAAAGCTTGAACCATTGCCAAAGATGAGCCAAGCCAAGGGACATGACTTGGCTCTCCCTGCCAGAGTCTTCATGGGGCCAAGGGAACTTGCTGCACACATATGGCAAAGCATATAAATTAACTGTTTTTTGACAGTGGCCACCAGAAAGTGGTGTCAGCATCCTGTCCCTTGGCTCTGCTCTAGCCCTGTCTCACAGGCTGCACGAGCAGCTCGGGATGAAGGGCACGAAGAGCGGGATCAAGCCTGAATCCCCCTCTGCATGCTGCAGGTCATGAATCCCCTTTGGTATGGCACGGAGTAAGACCAGAAAAAGCCTTCAGTTCTCAGTCCAGGCTTTTATTTTGCTAACTACTGGCATTCAACCATGGAAGAAAACACCGTGGCTTTTTTCACTTGTTTTGTTTCCAGTGCAAGTTTTTTGCAGTTTCCAGTGCAATGGAGAGTGTGTGAGGACAAGAAAAATGAGGTACCGGCGCTGGCCTTTGTGAAAAAGTAGTCACCAGCAGCACTGTTTAGCATTTCACACCACAGATCTGTTTGAGTCGGATACAAGCCTAAATCCCACGGAACAGGAGGCATGATCTTCCTGGGATTAGTGAGCACACTCTGTTAATATATATCCTAACTTTTGGAATCTGCAGCTTTAATGATATTTTTAAAAAAAGGAAAAAGAGAAATATAAATGACACTGCTAATTCAAAATTAATGGCAGCTGAATGTACCATGATTTATCTCTAAGTTATGGCTAAGCATAGGATTTACAGTGCCAAAAATGCAGAGAGATTTTCCAGATATTTCCCACCAATGAGAGAAATGCCTGTAATGCCTGATGGTGGAGTTGGCTTACACCACTCCAGCACCCACAGCCCTGCTCAGGTTGGGAGGCATGTGCTGGAGACAAGGGTTTATGATACACCAGCCAACATATAGGTCAAAACACACTTTCACTGGTGAATCACCTGGTACGTCTCCACAATTTTTAGCTCGTGTTGCTTGGCAAATAGATTAGGCGAAGGATGAATATGTGAAATAAAGCAATGCTATTTACTTCTGTGTGTAAAAGACAAATGAGTGGAACAGCAAAACATTGCACAAACATTTTAATGCCACTGCTGACAGACAATGTTGATAACTCTGTACAAGGCAAAACCAACATATATTGTAACACAGATGTATGAAGAGACCTGTTATATATGCAAAGAATAAAACTGAGAGTAAAAGAAAGTTTTGCAACTGTGAACTTGCAGGATAACTGAAAAGGTACGATCCAGACTCATATTGATGTGGCAGCTGAGTCATGCAGTTTGAGAGGGGTGTCCTATGAAGGTCACTCAGTCTGCTGCAGGCTGGGGACAAGTCTGATGGCTGAAAGAACTGAGCACTGTTTTTACTGAAGAAGGAAGCTATGACAAGTGATCTAGGTGCGAAAAATGACAGAAAAAACTACTGTTCAGAAGACCTCACTGCATAATTTCGTCAGCTCTCTTGCTAAAGCCTGATATCTTCTTTATACTCACTTCCCTTCTCACTGAACCTATTAACTTTGTGGGCTGCCCTAAAGTCACTAATTTTTAGGAGACTTTGTTTCTTTAGACAAGGAATTTGGAAAATTTTTTTTAAAATTTTGATCATTCTAGATCATGTTAGTGCTTGATCTGAAACTGAGGGTTCAATTATTTCACATGAAACACAACTGTCTAAATCAAGAGCCATATCTCACCCTGAGTGGTTGTCAAAAATAGGTTAGATAAATCACTCCCTTGAGAAAGGAGTGCAGAATGCCTACAGAGGTTAAATAATTAGGTTTTATGACTTTTAAAGTTAATGAGAAAAATCCTGTGCTGGAGAACTGTAGTTTGCAGTATACTTTGAAAAAGGCCATGCATTAAAGGCTGCATACAAAACGGAGTATTTTAAATGCCCCTTCATCATCCCATCAGAATCAGCTGAAAACCCTACTGGGGTGGGGTTGAAGCAGCACACAGGGATGTACTTCAAGGCTATACCACAATGTGTATGTACAGTAAAGCAGAGTTAAGATTGTTCAGGCAATTTTATGTTTTAATTGATAACATGAAGTCATTGGCTTACCTTGGATTTCCCCCAGTATAGCTTAGACTGTAGAAAAACTTAAATTATCTTTTAATGAACTCCGTCTTAGCTGGTGACCTGTGAAATGGTTTGCGGGGTACAAACTGGTGTTATTAACATGCTCGGCAGAGCTGCTATTTTCACCAACTCTTCATGAAGGCACTGTAAAAAAATGTTTTCACTTACAAAACACTTCCTCAAACAATTCATCTACAAAATATTTTTTTCTTCAAGATTTTGTACATTGAATCATATAGTTTAAAAAACTGTCTCTGGTTTCCCTCCTCTCACCCTTCAGTTCCAGGTAGAAAGCTCTCCCTAAATTGCTGGTGAAGTTGTCCCCAGATGTTCCTATTCTTTCACAGGTGATAATGTTCTTCTGGAAGTGACAACTAGCTCCAGATGTTGAAACATTGTGAGGATCGAAAGTACAGGTGAAGAGTTACTTCACATGATGGGACTCCAATCAGTAGTCCAAACACAGGAATATCTCTTGCCCCTTTGTTTTGAGAACTGCTTCACTTTCTACCACACAGCCTTAGGCACTAGTAGGATTTCCCCCTCAGGGTGTCAGTTTGGTAGGTCATTTGCAAGATCGATAGTTTTGTAAGCTCAAAGCAGTGGTGAAGTCCGAAGGGGTCAGTGGTAGTGTAGCTGCATGATAAAGATCCACAAACATTAAGGCATTACATGGAAAAACCAGTCTGTAATTAAGTCTTCATTGCCACATAAAAATGAAAGGAGAACCCAAAATGTGGTATTTCCTCTTCACATGCTCCTTGAGTGACTCTCTGACTTCTCTGCCTTCTCTGACTTACTGCACAAAGAGGAAATTATTTTCGGGGAATTTGAAAATTCTTCATAAATGTAAAATTCTTAGAAACATTTACAAATACTACATATGCATATTCATCTTGGTAACTTTTTTGATATGCAACACTATGTTATTTACCATATTTGCAATAATATAATATTGGAGGATAGTGTGTTTAGAAAATTAGTATAAAGGTGGACTGTGTAGCACATAAAGTGGACACAATTCTTTTTCCTATATCATCCCAATACTTAACAAGACCTCAAGACTCTATGGTCAAGGAAAATAGTCACCCAAGAGTGCATTAAGATTTCTTCTGCCTCTTTTTCCATGGCAGAAGAAAAGAGATACATCCACTGAGGTCTCAGCCCTGGGAGCTTGTCGCTATCCAGAATTGAGCATTTTGCAATGGCCAATATATTTTAAATAAATTACAATTAGCATTGTAATTTATTTATATTGTAATAATAGCACCAAAGTTTTGACACAAAGAAACACTTGTTTAGGTAAAATGGCACTTATGCAACAATTCGTCTGTATAAGAAGAGGGCCTGAACATCACAGTATACTCATATAATGATAATAATACTCTTTCATACTCTCATACTCTCTCATATTCTGCTGGCATTAGCCAGGATGCCCTGAGAGCAGCTGGCTCTGCTGGGCCAACTACCTGCTGCCATCCCTGGATTGTCCTCACAGGTAGCAGTCAATCCTTTGTACCCCAACAAGACTTGAGGGCAAAATGGGAGTCTGGGCCGGAGGACACAAGGAGGGAAAGGGAGGCCCTGTTGCTGCCCAGGGATGCTCAGTGCCAGGAGCCATGTGGGACACTCGTTAGGGACACAAGAGGAGTGTCCTTCTGCAGGGAGAGACAGCAAGCAGGGCAGCTGGGGGGCGGCAGGGCTCCGAGTGGGGGGAGATGAAAGGAGGAGAAACTGAACACAAGCATGCACGCCTCCAGGTCTCCAAAGGCTAAAGCTGTTAAACTTTGGAACCACACTAGCTCCAGGAAATAGCTGAAGTTCACATCCTATCCTCACAGTCTGCATTTAGCTGCACATTTACTCTTAAGTTTATTTTTAATTTTATGGCCAGTCCACATGCCACTCACTTGCCTATGCTCCTGGCCCTGCCATATTACTTAGGAGTTTCAAAGAATAACTTTATTTTCTTTCTGACAGTACAATGCTAAATGACATTCATAAACTTGCACATTCTCCAACTTTCTTTAACTGTTTATCACAATTTTTTTCACATTTCTATATTAACTTTTATTTCAGGAATATACAAGAAGGCAATGTAAAGAAGGTGGTTAAGAAGTTAATTAAGGTCTTTATAATAACTCAGAGATTTGTTGCTTTATTAACAAAGTGCTTTAAATCATAATGAAGCCAGGAATAGAGGAAATAAACCCTTGACTATGTCCCAGCACTTCCTAAAACTGGGAACCTCAATTGGCTCATCTGAATCCTGCACAGAGTGGGATCTGGTCTGAGGAGGCCAGCACTGAGTCTTTATCATCTCCCCCTGTAGGGGCAGAGGGAGGAAGAGGATGGGGAGGAATCTGTCCAAGATCTTCAGCCTCTTAGCCTTGCACTGCAGGAGGAAAATGAGGAGCAAAGGGAATCCCATCAGGGGATGTTCCCTTAGGTTTTCCTGACCCACTGTGGGACTAGAGAAGAAAATCCATCATCCAAGGGAACATCTGTAGCAGATGGATTTTCCCCACAAACACCAGAAGAATCTGAAAACCCACAGTAGCTGCAATGATGGCAGTTTTGACAATAATATTCATCTTGGCTGAGGTCAGGAACACACTTCTCTGAATGTGGAACATTCACAGGGTGTTAGTCATATAAACCCAGACAGCAAAGCCAGCCGCAGCACGGAAGATTTTACTGTGTATCAGGATTGGAGCTACGGTGAACTCATAGCACATTGAAAAGAAAATGTGCTTAGAGCATCTCAGTACTCACATAGTGCTCAAAGCCTTCACACAGTTGTCAGAGGCTTTTTTTTTAAACTATGTTTTGTTTGCAATAACACTTTTAAACTGAAAAATCACATTTCCATTGGGTGGAAAATTTTATGGTAGTTGGATGGGGTTCCAGAGGCAATTTTCAAAGAAATGTCCTAGTTCAACTCCTTAAAGGATCCTGTATTACATGGTTAGGAAATTCATGAATTCACCTCTGTTGTTAGTGCTAACAGCTCTCACCAAACTCCTGCAAACAGTTTGTGTGTTTGTGTGAAATCAGCAGTGACAATTTCTGCTGGATTTTGTTAAGTTCCTAAGTACGTGGTAGAATCCTGGCAGACACTGGGAAAAAAACGAAGGTTTAACTGTCACCACAATGGTGTTAAAATGGGGATTAGTATTAGCATGTGCTTTGAATTCAGAGTAATAGAAGTAAAACCAGACGCGTTTTGTTTGGCATCTATTTCATGTCCCAGTGAAACTGGCATACCACCATTTGATCAGGCACGAAGCCATCCCAACAGATGGTCCCCAGCAGCAGCAGCCAAAAGACCATGTATGAACATCAAATGTGTTTGAGAAGGGCAGGACTCCAGGCTGCCAATGTCAAAATTGTTTTCCATTCCCAGCTTCCGTGCCGATGGCTAGTGGTGCTCTGCAGCTCCTCCGCTGCACTGGGGACAAACCCAGCATTGTGAGGAGGATGTATGGTCAGGGGCATTGTCAGACCTTTTGTGCCCACCTTCACCTGGCCCCTTGCAGCAAGCTGTCATGGTGTCAGTTTAAAAATGCTCCTGACACACCATTTGTGTTTAAATAAAAAGTTGGGAAAAGTGCAGGCTTCTGCTGCATGATATTCTCATGGCCTGCGTAGGCATAAGGGCACCAAGAGGGCTCACAGAATGGGTGCACCTGGGAGGCAGAGACACATTTCGTTCAGGGCCAAATGAAATGAGCACAGACAAGCACTTTCTATGCCAGTGCCAGCCACTACACATTGTAAGGAGAGATTTTTTTCAGTTCACAACTAGACAGCTGCTGAGCAAATCTGCTGCTCATGTTCTTGGGCTGTGCCCTGCACAGGTTGTGCGTTTGGTTAGCAGAGGTTTCATTAATCTGCTGTGGATCTGAACAAGCCCCAGCTCTTCCCTGTCCCAGTCATCACATCTTTATGTACCGCAGTGCCATTCAGGCTCTGTTGACCCCTCTGCCTACCCTCGTTGTACCTGAGCAGGGAAGTGCCTTCGTTCCCAAGAAAGACTGGAGCACTGACACTACAGCCAAAATTTCTGCTTTTCCCTCCCTTTTCTAATCTTACTCCAAAACAGAAGGTGTTCATACTGCCAGGCCAAACACTCCTCCTTTATCAGGAGGAGAAAGAGGAGGCAAGAGAGTCTAAAACCTTGGAAGAATGCCTGTAATACCAGCTGGGCATGCTGCCCTCTGTGCCCACCAGCGCCCAGCCTGGCCTGGACAGAGCGAGGAGCATGGAGCAAGGGTGGTGGCCGGAGCTGCTTCCGGCCAGCTCCTCATGGTCACATCTCTTGCTGGTGCTCTGTGGAAAGGCTGGAAAACCCTGAGACCACCAGGGCTCTGAGACTTGATCACCACACAGCACACAGGGGTCATTGTGAAGAGGTTTTTTCACCTCTTCTGCTTCATCTTCTACATGGTTTTCCACTCTACAGGAGACTTTAGCCATTTGAATTACAAAAGTATCCCGAAGTTCCTTTAGAGTTCACAGCGCTGAGGATCAGCCTTGTTTTACTCCGGTTCATGGCTTGATTGCCATCCATTGTATGTCATGGTGTTGTCCATCAGGGAACTTCCTAGAGCTTAACAAGCCAGACGTGTAAGCTTCACAAGCATGCAAACATAGACATATGTATTCCAAATAACTTCTCTCATTGCTGAAGCGCAGCCATCCCTCCATGAATTGTGGCAATTTTTCAACAATGTGCAGCTGCATTACCAAACCATGCAGGATAGGAAGCAAAGGATACCTCATTTCAAGGAAACCCAGGAGGAATCTGAAGTTGGCTCCATAGAATTAATCCCACGTGAATTTGTCTCCTGACCAGGTTAAATAGTTGGCAAGTGGAAAGGAGAACATTTTTCATTAATACTGGGGCTTTAATTTGCTTATATTTGAACCCTTTTGTGTCTATGAACCTTGAAAATAGCTTGTGATTCGACATCAAATGCTTTTGTGCAATTGTCCTGCCAAGTGAAACTTGTTTGAGCTTCACTGGTGTTCCAATACCAACAGTTGATACAATCTGGCTAAACCTTAAATTTCCATTTGTTGCGTTCCTTGAATGTTTCCAATACTAAATAAAGTGTCAAAAATTAAATGGATCTATGAATACACTGGAGTGCAGGAAGAGGGCTTACACACACTGATTTGTATATCCAGTGAATACCAGAAGGCCTTGAATTTGGCTAGGGTGCCAGAGATGATGCCAAACTAACTCCAAACAGCTTTTTCAATACCATCTCCCCTCATAAGGCCTCAGGTGGACCAGCTCTAGAAAATGCTGACACAGTCAACATGATGGCACTTCCAGCAAAGACTTTCAGCACCACCTAATGAATTACAAATTTTTTTCCTGGCAACACCTGCAGGTCTGTGGGAATTCCTCAATCACAGATTGAGCAGGCCTAGAGTCTGGGGCAAGAGAGAAGAAAAACACATGGTTTGATATCAATACTTTTGCCTGCACTTTCTGAAGGAAAGTGCACCTAGGTATAAGCCAGAAACTGCTCACTTGCACTGATTTTTGTTTTGTTCAGGTTGGTTGGCCTTAAAGGTACTTTATGTTTTCCACAGGCTTGGTTCGGGGTTTACATCAAGGAGCAGATGCTTTGTTGGTCTTACATAAAAGCCCTGCCTACCACATTTAAATCATCTTTTTCACCCATTTAAAGCTTATGCTGGAAAACAGGAAAGAGGTATTTCACAGATTTATCTTTCTGTTGCTGTTGGGGATATGCGGACACTTTCAAATATACTCTTTAAAAGACTGAAACAATGAAGTCTCCAGTGGTATTTTTGCCACTTCATCTCTTGAGAGATTTTTTTTTCTCTTGTAAAAGTTTGCAACATTTTGGAGTGAGATGTGTGCCATCATCGTGCTTAAGGATTCTGATGCACAGCAGCAATTTCAGTTTAGATCTTTAACTGCGTTCTTAGCAGTTCAGTTCAAATACTTACTGGGCATATGTGAGGGTTTCCCTTTTCAATTCTTCTTCCAGGGAGCAGAAGGGTGTTTTGCCTCCCTGAGTGTCCTGAGATTTTGCTAACAGGGAGAGTTGGTGGGGGAGTTTTTTGAGCTTTCCAGAGCTGTGCTGCCATCTCCTGATCAAAGTTGAGGCTTCCCCTAATGAAAGCCTACTGGGACAAAGTTTGGCTAGCAACATTTATCCTTCTCTTTCCAGAAAGGGCAGTAGAATCATAGAATCATTTAGGTTGGAAAAGACTTCTAAGATCATCGAGTCCAACTCTGAACCCAGGACCACCAGCTTCACCCTAAGTGCCGCATCCATACACCTTTAAACACCTCCAGGGATTGTGACTCAATCACTTCCCGAAGCAGCCCTTTCCAATGCTTGACAACCTTTCTGTGAATAATTTTTTCCAAATATCCAATCTAAACCTGCTGCGGTAGAACTGGAGGCCTTTTTCTCTTGTTCTAATGCTTATTACTTGGGAAAAGAGACCAACACCTACCTTGCTACAACCTCCTTTCAGGTGGTTGTAGAGAGAGAGAAGGTCACCCCAAGCCTTCTTTTCTCCAGGCGAAACAACCCCAGCTCCCTCAGCCACTTTAAGTAGGACTTGTGCTCTGCAAGGACCCCACCCCTTTCCTCAACACCTGCTCTGTTTGCCATGAGTGCTTGTGCAGAGGACACCCATGGGCAGTGGCATTGAGGCTGGGTTCGGAGGAGGGCCAGAGCTGCTGGGGGCTGCTCTTGCTAAGGGTTCTCCCCCAGTCTTGCTGGCACTCAGAGGAGAGGCTGGGCAAAGGGCCATTCTGGGAAGATGAGCAACATTTTCTGAATGTTAGTTTTTGGGAAATTCAGCCTCCATTTTTAGGAAAGTTTTTTTGCCCACATCTGTGATACAGGTCTGAGATCTGCAGGTCTTTGCCTGGTCTCTTCCCCTCTCCCCTCCTCAGTACTGAGGCTTGCATCCTTCTTTTTTCCCTGCGGCTGCACGAGGCTGCACCAGCCTCCTTCCTCCCTGCCACTCGTGCTCCTCTTTCCTTCCTGTGGGTGACGGCCTTGCTGCGTCCCTCTTAACCATGATGCCAAGGGCACTTCTGGGGTTTCCCCTGCAGCACGAACCCTGGGCGGTCTCCTGGGCAAGACGGCAGGCGCCGGCACCCGGGGGCAATGAACGCCCCTCCTCAAGCGGGGCACGGTTTTCGCCCTGGGTTTAGAAAAAGTGCCGCCGGCCGTAAGCCGCACTCCGATCCTCCTCACGAGTGACTGACTGACTGCCCTGCGCGCTCCGCGCCCACTCCGCACCGTGCCTGCCCCGTGCGCGCACCTCGCACCGCATCCCGCACCGCGCCCATCTCTCCCTGCCCACCGCATCCCGCACCATCTCTCCCTGCACACCGCATCCCACACCGCATCCCGTAGAGCTCCTATCTCTCCCTGCCCACCGCATCCCGCACCATCTCTCCCTGCACACCACATCCCACACCGCATCCCGTAGAGCTCCTATCTCTCCCTGCCCACCGCATCCCGCGCCCCGCCCCACACTGTGCTATGCCCCTCGCCTGCCGCGCCCCGCGCCCGTTCCGCCCCACGCCCACGCCGCACCCATCTCGCCCCACGCAGGCACCGCGCCTGCCCCGCGCTCAGGCCCGCGCCCCGCACCGTGCGCACACCGCGCTCGGCCCACGCTCCGCTCCGCGCCCGCGCTGTCCCCGGCCGGCCCGGCAGCGCTCCCCGCGGCCCCCGCCCTGCGCCCTGCGAGGGCTCGCAGTGCCGCGCCGTGCCCGCCAGGGGACACCCCAGGGCCGAGGCAGTGTCGCCTGCGGTGTCAGCCCTCATTTACTTTCACTCGCTTTCTTTCATGGTATTTTTATTTTATTATTTGCGTTTGAGGGGGGTTGGGGTGGCTTTGTTTGTTTTTTTTAAAAATAATTTCCTTTTTTGTTTTGCCCGACGGCAATACAAGGCCTGAAGGACCTCCGTGGGGTAGGTCTGAGAGTGCCTTTTGCAGTGATGCTCTCAGGGTCACGCCTGCTGGCTTGAAAGGAACAAGTAAAGCATTAGGTGCCCCACCGAACATTTATAATAGCAAAGGGTTTCCCTCTCAGATATTCAGAACCTCTTTTGCACCCAAAACCAGAGTGATATTTGTTTTTTAGCCCCTACTCCACTCATTCAGGTTTATTTATAAATACACAAATGTATACGGCTCAATAAGTGAGCCATTATTGAAAATGCTTTTTAGCAATAGGGCATGAAGTTGCTGCTATGTGTCTTCCAACACAGGAGCAAAGATTTAATGGTAGCACACTGCCTCTCTTACAGTATGATTTCTGTCACTAAAGTAATGGCAAGTGGAATAAGAGACAGGTGGTGGTATCTATAAACTCTGCTAATGGCCCCATCAACATATGTTTAATGTATTTTAAACTATACTTCATATCCTACTGTTGCCAGTACATTTCCTCTGGCACCTCTTCTCAACAAAGAAATTTGGAGAGGAAAGGAAACATTAATAAACCCAAAGTGTTTAATTTGAAAGCAGATATAAAGTTTAACACTCTCATAAGAAGGCTTATTTGACAGATCAGCTCATTACAGACCTCAATAATTTTGTTGCTAGCATTAGTGAAAGGCTTTGACAAAGCAAAGGCTTTTTAGATATAGTTATGGCCTTTCTGCTGTGTTAGGTGTTTGATCATGTCATGCAACAGCATCACCTTCTAATGGATTACAAAAGTCGACCAGTCATGAGACAATCCTGGGTAAATGTTTGTTGGGAGGAAAAAAGGTCACTCTACAACAACAGGATTCCTCCTGCTTAGTTTTTAAAAATATGTCTTCCTCTGTATACTGCAGAAATACAGTTCAGGCTGCCTTTGGATTACCTGCTTTTTGATGAGGGCTTGAAGAAGCCTGCACTGACACTTCACCTCCAGACTTTCAGAGGGTGAGGTTTGGGTGGTGACAACTTGCTTTCCTCCTCCTCCTCGTCCTCGTCCTCCTCCTCCCCCCTCCCTGTGCCCGAGGTGCTGCCAGAGCAGCAGGGCCGTAATCCCCGGCAGCACCGCTGAGTGCTTTGAGAGCAGCAATAACAGCGATGACAGCACTGATAGTCCTTGTGCCAGCAGTTTGTATCCAAAGCCTTGCCGATGAATTTGGAGTGAAATCTGCTGTCTTCAGAGTGTAGAGATCCCACAAAGAACTGAAATCTGCAGGAATAGTCTCCTGTGAGTGTGTGAAGTCAAGACTCCAGTCATCAGGACCAAATTCTGCCTGATCTACTCATGAAATTCCTGCTGAAACCAACATTTAATGTGGCATAGTAAGAATCTGAGTGCCGTGGTTTCTAGCCAGCCCATGGCAGTCATCCCAAACGTGTGCTGTGTGAAGCAGCTGCTATGGGACAGCCTGGTTTAGCAGCACTGTTATATCCATCCCCAGGAGCACTTTCTTCCAAGGAGTTGTGTTTCTTGAAACACACACATCATAACTGTGATTCTAGCAGCCTTTTCCCAGGCCTGTGCTTGTCTAGTCATGATGATGGCCGAAACTCCCAGGTGAACTGCAGTATTCACAGCATGACTCTGATTAGCAGTACCTACGCTGAAATCACTCAAAAGGACCTCTTTACCTGTACCCTCCTCAGGATACAAGGCCCTTTCCAAAAAGTGTATACTTGATGTGATATTGGGGCAAAGAAACTGTGCCAGTGCAGGAGAGATGAGGTACGAACCCCTCCCTGAACTTGCGTGTGGCTTTAGATTTCCCGAGGATTGCAGGAGCTGGCAGAGAAAAGAGACAGATGAACCCAAGATGGCGAAAGGAGAGCTTTATTTACAAGAAACCTCTTTATATATCCATTAATAACCTAGCAACTATTGGTCAGCAGAGAATCCACCTCCTAAAACCATTGGTCACAACCATATAACACCTAATACCAAACACAGAGATTAAGAAAGTAAAAGAATGCAGCTTATCTCTATTCTCTCTGAGAAAGAACAGAAAGATTTCTAAAACAGTGCAACTACACTTGCGGCATCCAAACTCCTATGTATTTTTATCTATGGAGTCTGCATAATGTACAGCTGTAGGAATCAGCTCCTCACAGAAGACAGCCTCCATCCTTAGCTCCTGTTGGACTTCAGGAGGAGATGGAGGGGATGCTTTTACTTCATAGCTTTTCTCTTAAGGAATCTGTTCAGGCATGGGGGGCCCAAGGTCTACTCTATCTCCTGCTGGAGAAGAGTGCTGCTCCCAGAATGGGGCACTGAGCATCAGTCTCTGTGGTTCTGGGTGAGAGCAGTCCCTAAAGAGCTATTGGCTTAAACACAGGATTATCTTAAGAGCAGACATGGCAATTGTGTCCAGCATGCACTATGGGGAGAGGCTGAGATCAGGTACAAACTCGTGGGTTCTGCCCCAAGCTAAGATTATAAAAAAATCTTTAAAATACGGCTGTGACCATGCCTTATTTATTTGGATTGATTTCCTAGTTACAACTAACTGCTAAGGGTAAAAAAATGAGGCAGGCCTGAGAATTAAACAACTTACCAGACATTTGCAAGTCCTCTACAATATGCTTTAAAGGGCTATTTGCTATTATAGATAGTAACAAAACCATTTATTAGCTTATTCTAGGAAAAAGTACAAGTATTTTCTATTTACGTATAAAATAATTCTAATTGTTTTTGTATAGTCAGTGCTATGCCAGTCATGCTGTGATTTCCACCAGGACACTCATTTATTGGGGTTTTTTCCTGTTATTACAGAGGATTGGTTCCACTCTAATGAAACAAAGCACTTCAACATGCACTTAGTCTTAATTGAAAGTCAATGAATCTACTCATATATGTAAAGTTAGTGTACTAAAAGCTGGACTGGAATATACAGCAACCTAAAGGATCAGGCCCTAGGAATGTTTCCCCTTTCCTCTTAGTCATTAAAGAGGATTTTCCCTTAGTTACAGTAGAGTGTCCCTTCCCCACATTTTAGCCAGTGCAGCTCTCTGTCCCAAATGCTGTTACTTATGAAGAATCCCCAAGAAACAAATCAGATGCCAGAAACCCTTATTTGACTTCACAATTATGGTCTCAAACACCCAAAGACAGTCTTCATCTCTCAGACGCTACAACACAAATTATAAAGGGGAAACACAATTGTGAGAACTCCTCCATATTGTCGTGTCACTTTTGCAACCCATTTTCCCTCTTGCTTTACTTTTCGATTTTGCTCAGAGGTCAGTGGTAAGAAAAAGTGTTGAAGATGATCTCCCATTTGTCGGTTTTGGCTTTTACTTTCATATCTCTCATCACCAGCTTGCCAGTCCCTGCTTTTAGCCACCCAGAGAGGGGAGTGAGCAGTGCCTCAGTGCTTCATGTGCAGTGGGGATGGTGAGCATCTCATGCCGTCCTGTGATGGAGGCACATTGACTGGATTTTAGCATATTGCTAATATATTGCTAATAAAGTAGAGCCAGACTCCCTCTGACTCTTGCTGCCCCATGTTTGCTTGGGTGTTTCTAAGGGACACAAGCCAACAGAGGGAGGCTTTGTCATGGTTAAAGAATACGCGGCATAGGTACACACTTGGTTGAGACCAGCACTGAGGCTCTCAGCTGCAAGAGCGCAGCTTAGTGATGTTTCCTTACAACTTGGTTTGTAGAGCTGCTGCTTTCCCTGCATGTGAAAGATCAAGTTTGGGCTATTTGAGATCATCCCCACCTTTTTCTTTCCTGCATCTTCCCATGTCCTGTTAAATTTTTTTCCTATAAAATCCAGCATATAAAATAAAACACCACTTATTTCACTGAATTTAATTTTTATTTTATATATAAATACCTCTACCTGCTCATCTTTTTTACCTTTGTATTCACTCCTGACCAGATATTAATAATTCTTTCAGGTACCCTTGAAATACTGGACTTTACATACAACCCCGCTGAGCCTCTGTGTGCAGTATAGTATTGCAGTTTATTTCCTTCACGTTGTTTGTGGCTCTCTCAGAGCTGCCCATTGATACTGAGGCAAAGATGGTTAACAAATACAGGCTGGGAAAAATCAGTTGATCTTCCGTTTGCTGAAGGCCTGATGGAGAGCTGTACTGCAGTAGCTAATGCAAAGTTCTGGTTAAATATTGTCCTACCGTTTGCACTATACCGTCTGTTGTTTTTACACTAGGGGCTTAGCAGAGGTTGGAGGCAGTATTGACTTTGTAATTAAACTATTTTAACTTCAGGATTTTGTAATCACTGTACTTAAACCATCTGTTATGGTACATGGACAATTTCCCCACCCCCCACTCCACCCCTCTTCTCTGGGAACAAAACCCTGTCATGTTTTTAATTGCAAAGCCCCTCTTAGGATGGGGGTAGAAAGGGAAAATGAGGATAATTTCCTTTTTATAAGAAAACATGCAAAAGCTCATGGAACTTGCTCTCCTTGAGAGAGGAAGTGCACGTAAGACTTCCACTCCTGGCTTCTCCTGCCCCAGGAGAAAAGTAGAGGGCTTCAGCATGGGCACCTCCCTGTCCTGACTGACTGCTCAGCCCACACCAGGAGCTCCCACTGGGAGAAGTAAGAAAAAGGGATGGAGCCCCAGGTCTACCAAGGCAGAGCATGGCAAGAGAGGTTGCACCTGTGGAGAATTACTGAGTTCTTTGTACTTAGGGAAAGAAAAATAAGAAAGGGTTGAGACAGAAGAGAGATAAGCAGATTTAAAGAAGCCTTTTGTGTCTGTTGATCTACCTATGAATGTCCCCTGCTGACCAGGACCTCCAGCACCTTGTAGCTGGAGTTCTCAATGCTGCTCAAACAGTAGCACATCTGCCTGCATAATCTTGCACAAATCCCTCAGGATTTCCCTACTCCTGCAAGTTGCACAAAATCAGTATGGAGTAAGACATAGAAAATTGTTCTGGGGATAAAATGATCTGGCATTCCCATCAAAATGAGCATCGGCACCTGGCAACCCCAAATTCTGGGCCTTCAGCAGTGTAACTAAGTCAGTACAAAGAAGATGATCTTAGTTGAAACAGTTATGACATGAATATAATATTGACAGATATTAAACCTGGGCTATCTTTCCCTGCCTTGGTGAAACTATTTCCTTTCCCCCAGCTGTGTGGGATTCCTTTGTTTTGTTTCCATGAGTTGTTTTGGTCTGCAGTTTCAGCAGATCCAAATGCATGCTGAATGTGTGCTGAGATGAAATAGGGCTTTTGCTGGACTCTTGATTCCTGCTTTGCTACTCTGAATTTAAATTACTAGGTCAGGCATTTTGTGCACCCCTTCTTTAATTATGTCTTTTAGTTTTGATTCATCTTGTCCCGGGTTTGTGTATTCACCTCCATCCTGCTTCTGGCAGTCAGCTTGGCAGAGCTCTTTTGACCAACATGTGAGTGACAAACACACTCTCACATCTTGTCACATAAACCTGAGTTATTGAGCAAAAAGGAGAGAGAGAATTGGCAGGGAATCTTCCCAGTTATATTGATCAGAATTCACCTTTTTCCTTTTCTCTTGTTCTAGTTTGACAGAGAAGAATTTTCTTTCAGGACAGATCAAAGTGCTAAATCAGACAGCAAATATTCAATATACCTAAATCCCTGATCCAAATGTTCTCCCACATATCATGTCTGTCACACAGGTTGCATAGACCTGTGCTTTGATCTCAGTCTAATTTTGTTTGGCATTAGAGCTTTTGAAGCTCTTGCTGAGGGACAGCAGATAAAGCAGTGCTTGAGTGAGGCAGATTTTTGCTGTTAAGCAGTGTCAGCACAACAGGACTCCTGATGCTGATAGAGGGCTGGCCACCCTTTGGTGAGTCTCAAACTGCCTGCTCCACTGACTCTCTTCATGAACCTCTCACAGGGAAATTACTAATTCTTAAAAATTCCTGAAGGCTGACAGAAAACTGGTCAATGCAATGTGATTGTAAGTAGCTGAGAAATTCCATTTTTTTCAATCCCATCTGACAGCAATAACCATTGTTATCAATTACGCTGCGTTTCACTACTTTCTATCCCACTGTTACTATTTATTGCTCTTCCTAAACCCAGACCCCTGTACCATGCTGTAGTGGTGGAAAAGTGCAGCATTTGACCCAGTGCAGTTGTAGGCCAGCGACATGAAGTGAGAGCAGTGCCCACACCCTCCCACCCCCAGTCTGGGAGTTTTGTTTTTATCTCTGTGGCTCTCCAGCATGCACTTTCCTGGTAAAGCCATTTCATTAATGCCAGCCAGCAGGAACTGCTGAGTGTGCAACACTTCAGAAGAACTGTTTGCTTACTTGAGAAACTAAATGCAGATGTGGAAGCCCTGCCTCACCTTTAGAATTGTCAACAGATGAAAGAACAGAGGATAGCATTTTTGAATATTGGACCAGCCGTCTCAGGGGGACTCCACATGTTTTCAGGCATTGTCCTGCTCAGCACTGCAAGAGTGAAGATCAGTTTCTTTAAAGATAGATAGATAGATAGATAGATAGATAGATGGATGAGTTTTGCTGTAGAAGCAAAATATCTATAAATCA
This sequence comes from Acanthiza pusilla, assembly GCA_036630365.1. Classification (NCBI taxonomy): domain Eukaryota; kingdom Metazoa; phylum Chordata; class Aves; order Passeriformes; family Acanthizidae; genus Acanthiza; species Acanthiza pusilla. Next base: position 31,258,842 of record JAXCHO010000023.1, read on the forward strand.
GATGTCTGGATATTTTTAGAAGGTATTTTATATTACTTACAGGATTAAGGACTGGATTCCTTACATATATCAAAAGCTCTCTGCACCCATCAGTGTTAATAAAGCTGAACTCCAAATGCCACTTTCAAAAATGCCAAGGCATTTGTTGGCTTATCGCTCTGCTCACCTCTCAACTTAGCAGCAAGGACATACAGCAGCTAGCCACATGTTGACTAAACACATCTTTTCCACTGCACATGCTCGGGACATCACCCAGTTTCATTTTATAGGCTGTGTGATGTCCAGTTCAATCTGGTCTGCCGTGGGAACAGCATTTCTTGGAGGTCAGAGTTAGCTCTTATGAATTGCATTGTTGCAGGGCTGGAGCCAGCTTGGGGCTGGGGCTCACGGAGCAGTCCAAGCAGCTGGACAAACACCTCACCCTGACATTGCAGACTCCACTGAGACCTTCCAGGGTCACCAGCCATGCAAGGGCTTAAAGCTTGTCGTGTATTAACTGCATCACTATCACATGACCTGTGGCCAACCAAACATCTCAATCTCTGCTGATGTTCAGGCATCTGGGATTCCCACAGGATACATGGAGATGTTCATGGGACAAAGTTCCAGGCCTAAGTAGTACAGTTTTGCTTTTGTCTGAGTTGTTCAGGACTCAGGGGCATATAACTTTTCAGCAATAGATCATGTCTTGACTGCTAGCAAAGTAGTGTGAACCTCATTCCCAGATCTTTGGATGGAGCAGGAGATCTGGGAGGATCCTCTTGAAAGACTGTGAAGGGATCAAGATCACATTGATGATCTAGAGTAGATGTGGACCCTGCAGTGACAAAATATTGATTTTTTTTTTCACTATTTTTCTGCAAAGGGAACTGCTTGGCTAAAGGCTGAAGCCTGAGTATACTCCATAGGATGGAGTACAGTCAGGAGACAAAGACCACTCCACTAACAGAGGAGCAAACCAAGCTGACTATACAGGTATTTTTTAGTTTCTTCTGATAGCACCATTCCACTACATGTGAAATTTGGAGCAGGATCAGAGATATGTTTTTCTTCCTAGTGATCAAATACCATGATCAGCAGGAATATCAAACTCAATATTGATCAGCTCAATATCAAACCTAATCTATGGTTTAATTAGTATTTACTTATTTAAGTGAAGTGTTACCTTCCCAGTACAATGGACTGAGTCCATTTCAGTTTCATCCTCAATATTACACTCTTTTAAAAATTAATTTCCCTAGAATTTTCCACATACTTTTTATTTAGAATGAAACTGACTTTTCAATTATAGAAGGAACTTAGTAGTATATGAAACATTTTATATTCTCTTCTTAAAGTCTTTAAACATTACCCATATTACCAATCTTACATTGACAAGTGTTTTGGTATTTCAGAAATGGAACTGAAAGAGAACTGTTACATCTAAGGCGCTGAAGTTGTTTCATCAGATCTTTCTCAGGAGCCAGAAGGTGGGTCACTGCTATCTTGAGCATGTCTGGAGACTGGCTGTGTGACCTCTAAAATGCAAGTGCTCACCAAGAACTGAAAGCTGGGGACTGTCAGAAACTCACGGCTGCTGTGGTTTGGGTGTAGAGGAGCACAGATCCAGTAGGTCAGTTATTGCATGGCACACCTACATGGGAAAAAACGTTTAGAATCAAGGGAAAGATGCTGTTAGAGGATTTGGTACATCTGGCCTAGTGTTTGAAGGCTGATCATACTTTGAAGATGAAGCTTAGAAAAATCCCTAATAGAAAGAGAGGAAGGACTATTACTGTATTACACACAATGGATATTTTTACGGTAATGGAGATTTTCAAAAACATGTCATTTTAGTTAAATTTAGAATGATATCTATGTATTTCGATGCAAAACAGGTGACTAACCAATACAGTCTGAATAAAACTGAATTATATGGGAAAATTAAATATGACAAGAATCAAAAAGGCATATAGTACTCTAAATGTACAATTTCACTTTATGTCTCCTTTTACTGTAGCAACCAGGGCACAAGGGCAGTATGAACATGTGGTCCTTTATTTGATCAGGGATAATAATCAACTAAGCCAAAAGGAAGGGAAGTAGATTTTCCTAGTTCAGCTGCTAATATAATCTTTTACATGTTCCCAGTTGTGTAACCATTGCTCCGTGCAGCATTGTAACATGCAACCATTGTTAAATGGGGAAAAAACTGTGCAAATAGAAAAGAATCCAAATGTAGAGAAATGCTCTTTGATGTCACTCTCATTATGCAATGGGTGCAATTTTTTATCTCCTCTATTTCGGATCCCAGCCCTGCTTTTCTCCTCTTTTGTCTGCTTATGCCTTCACTGGCATAAGGCCTCAGGTCCTGGTAAGAAGGGATTCTGCTGAGCTTTGTAGTTGCTGCAAATATCTGATGACAATGGAAGATCTCCTGTTTTCCTGATCTTTCACCATCCCAATAATATTGGTCACTCAAGGTCTAATGTTGCAGCATCTCTCTAGAGGCTACAGGTCCATTAAAGATACCATGCTTGTCCTAGGCTGTGAAAGATGCATCTCCTTTCCATCAATGATGACTTAGACATGCATTGATCCTGCATTACACAAATACTGGCCTAGCCCTAAACTTTTACTTCAACTATTATCTAAAGATACTGACTCTTATTAATTTCAGTAATAAGCATGAATCCTTGAAGGTCTTAAATCCATAATTAGTTCAGATTCATTCCTTTATGTTGGCCTGAACCACAACCATAACTTTAGATTTCACAATGCTGGCCTCAGAAGTATGACTGATAATGTGATGTCCATCAGCTAAAATTCCAACTTAGTCTCACTTGTTTCTTCTAGACCTGGCTTTATCCTAAATGGCTCATCTTCTTTCATTTCCAAATGTAAATTTCAAACCAGTTCCTAAGTCTAGTCTTAAGACTAGACCTTGAAAGAATCATAACTGGATCGTCTGGTCTGACAGTAAGCTCTGTGTAAGCTCAATAGTTCCTGCTAAATGCAGAAACATTCAGAAACGGAAGAAGAAACTTTTACCTGCTCCCGCCCAAGTAAATAATAATTTAGTAGTTCTGAGTATGAAAGTAATCTATATTGTTCTCCCCACATTCTGTCTATCTAGAACTAAGCACAGTTTGTGGGTCCCTCTAAGCAGCAGCATCAATCAAGCTTCATGGCCACTTCTAAATCCAACATTGTCTTATGGTCTCAGCTTCATGTCGACCAAATCTCTGAAGTTAACCCTCATGCCAAAGACAACTGAGATTTAAGCTCTCTCCTGGGCATATCACTAGGACTAAGGCATCAAGTGTTCATGAATTAACTATTAACCACACCATTAAGATAAACAAACCTTTATGACAAGAGCCGTAAGCCAAGCTCAGGCATTATGCAGGCTCATCCAACTTAGTAGCCTGAATCCAAGCCCAGAAACCCAGTCACAGCCATTCCCAAATCCTACAAACAGATTTCATCATAAAAAATAGATCTGAGACTTGTTTCACACAGGCAATTTAGCATAGCTTTACCAGCCCTTATTTCCAATAGTCCTGAAGCTCTTTACCAACCAGCCCATCCTCACCCAGACTACATCCCTCAGCTAATATCAAATTTAATCCAAACTTTAAAGCTAGGTTAGAAATTCCAGTTAAACCATAGCCCAAAACTATTCACACAAAAATCTGTTACTTACAACCTGGAGCATATCAACCCAAAAACTAATTCTAATCTATTCCGTTTTCAGAAGCAGGTAAGGCCTCCTGAATTATACTGATCTAATCACTAGCAGGCAGCTTCAACCATTCTAAGTTTAGCTTGATGGCCACTTTTAGCACAGTAGTGTTGGTTGCTGGGAGTCACCCAGCCTGTAGCAATACACCTCTGTCCAGAGGTATGGAATTAATGACCTCTATTGTTTCTTTAGCATTAAATATCTGGTTTTTTAAGACTGATAACGTCTCTAAAGGTTTTCTTCAAGTGCTCTAAGAGTTCTTTTTATGTAGAACCTAAGGGACTGTCTGCTGGTGATCGTCTACTTTCTCTAAATTCTACATATTGCCCTCACACACATTTGACAATCTGGAAGTTTTGACCTTAAATTAATTATTTGTACCGTGCCATTTGTTAAGAGAGGGAGCCAAGGATTTCAGGATAGTGTGACATGCCCCTTGCTCGAGTGGCATATCCCTTACCTTTGTACTCCCCTTCCCGTTCTTAACTCCTTGGAACAGGAGGTAGCTCCTCTCCAGTCACTGACTGCAGAGGTGACCTGCTTAGATAGGGAGGGAATCTGAGTTTTATAGGACAAATTTTAGGATAAAATATATACTGTTCTCAACAGCCATGGAGAAAGAAAGAACTCTTTTGCAAACTTCATTTGCTACGAAGCTTTGTCCAATAAATATTTGTTTGAACAATCTGTATTACCACTACATCTCATTGTGAATTTTTATAGAAACCAAAGCTTTGTTGCACCATTATGGTACTTTTGGTCACAGTGTAAGTCTTCATCCTGAATTAGGAAGCAATTGAGCTGAACCCTTCCACATCTCAATTTCTGAATTAGTGTCTATTTTCTACATAAAGTGTTTCATATCCAGAATTATTCATGAGCTAGTCCAGTCAATGCTTTTGATTACTTTTCTGCAGTCAGACTTTTCATGATAGAGAGATACTAAAGGAAGTTATACAGGATTAGAAAGAAAAACTTCATCATGGTATCATCCACATTATTCCACCAAAAAATGAACTTTTCTTCAATCCCACAACATTCAGCATATATTCAACAGACTGAATGGGAATATGAACATCAAATATCCTCAGAAGACTGGATTTAAATCCAAATCTGAATCTGGTGTTGGGACAATCTGATTATCAAATAACACCTGCTATTTCATGAATATGTAGCAAGAAGTTTGTTTTGTAAGTGTGTTCTCTTTCTTCTGTAACACCATTAGTGAATATTCTTGGCTTTTCCAGAAACATAAATAAATATGTGTTTCTGCACAGATTATCAAAGTACTTGTAAAATACTTCTAAAAATCAAAATACCTATCTGAAGGGTTGCAATATTTTTTAATAATCTTTATTACTTTTAATCTCAGTTTACACAGTTGCCCTAAACCAATGAAAGTTGATGAACATATTTTTGTGGATTTCCATCAATAGAAACTTAAGGCTCATACCACAGGTAATTCTGAAATCCCATAACATTTAGTGGCATAGTTTAATTTCCTTCAGTTATCCAGCTATAGTAGCAGGCTACTGCAGTTAGTTAGCTTATGATATTTGCATGTTTTGTTAGTTTAATTTTAAGAGGAAGAGAAATAAAATCGTAATAATACATTTTATTTATTTCCTGAGGACTTTCACTTACACAAGTAGGCACTAAACACTTGAAATTGACTTTCCAGAGCACAACAGTAAAAAACTTAAGAATTTGGCTTAGTTTCATTTAAAACAGTAAAAATTGACCTTGTAAACATTTCCATAGGAGGTAGGATACATACATTTGACAAGCTGTCAAATATGAGAAAGTAAACAGTTACTCTGTGGTCCTAATAAATAATGAGCAACACGGGCATTAAATAAACATATTTTATATTATATAAAAAAAAGATATTAGAGAAAGACTAAAATAGCATTTTTAATAAATTAGGAATAGATGCAATAATTTCTTTACAACTTATTCTTGCGTGCAAGAATCACTGGCTTTTTCTGCTTACCCTGAACTTCTGACTGAAAAGCTGTAATGGTGAAAACAATCCTGAGAGATTCACAAGCAGGACCCAATCTAAATATAGCTTTTTTTATGTGTGTGAAGGGCTGATAATATCTCCAAAATGGATCCTTTAATACCTATACGTAATACTCTTATCTTCCATCAACTTGAAGGGGACTGTTACCATAGCCTTAATGTCTAGGGTTGGAAAGTAAGCTTAAGGCACAGACACATCTCTCCCAGTCAAGTTCCTCCAGCAGCTGCTCCCATGAAGACAGTGTTGATTGGTGGTAAAGATGACACCATATCTCTGTTGGGTGGGCCATGGACCTCCAGGTTTTCCTGAGAAGGGAACTGACCAGGTGTTCCGTACATACACTGGGAAGAAGATGTGGTTTGCAAGTTTGAAGCTGTGGGGAAGAAAGGTTACCATCACTACAAGTTTTCAATTTATTGAATTTAACAGAAATCACAATTCAATTTCATTTGATGGAAACTCCTATCTACCAGGCACATCATCTGAAGGACAGAAATGTCTGATCTTCTGTGCAAAATTAACAGGAAAACAGTAAGAACACTTGTAATCTTGTAGAGAAATAAACAGTGTCCTAGTCAATATCTTCAATGCAACCCTTTTTGGAACGTGAGCCCAAACTCAGCTGCCATTTGTTTAAGGCATAACCAAAACAAACCCTTCAGGGTTAGGTATTTATGCCTAAAATTCACTCTCAGTGGGAGCTTTGCCTAATAGACACAGTTGTTGAAGCATAGGATGGGGGCTCAACCACAGGAGGTATATACTGAGTCACCCCTGACCCAGGGCTCATTTGTTTTGACAGTGTCCCTGTTCACTGTTTGACAGTGAGGATCTCTAAGAGACCTTAGGAAAGCCCAGCCTATTATTAGCTTACTTAATAGTTAGAAAGTGCTTCCTAATATCTATTTTTGTGCAATTCAGGCCAGTCATTCCTCTCCTCATGCACAATGGACCATAGACCTCCTCAAGGAAGCAAATTTATTAAACTCAATTTTAAGGAAAACACATGTTATGATACAGCCTAAGTCCTAAGCTATTTCATCTCTGTGCTGCATTTCATATATGACATATGTGAGCTACAGTTTAATACTCAGCACTTGTTAGGATTCTAAAAAGTTCCAGCTGCTCCTCAGTTGTTGGCTGTACTTACGCATAGGGGTCCGGCAGACAATTGAAGGTGAGGATTCTGTGTAGTATGAGCCTGTTTGTTTTCTTCCACTGTCATCCAAGATATTCAGTGGATCGTGTATATCACTGTATGATGGCAGTGACCGAATGCTGCTGACACTGCTGATTACAGAAACATGTTGATCCACCATTGTTCCAAGTCTGTGAGATTCTGAATAATTTATGCTGTTTCCATAATATCCTAATTAAAGATTGAAAAAAAAAAAAAAAAGAATGAAACTACTGGGTAGAGTATCAGCCTGCGATAACCTCAGAAAACAAGTACTTGTTACTGGCTGAAGCCCTTGAGAATAAGATTATTTTTGTACACATACAGCCTAGGAACATAAGCAACATATGTAATGACTGACCCAAAAGAGAGGTGGCAACAAAGAAACCACAAGATGGTAAGGGTTCAGTCATGCCTTCAATACAGAAAATTGCCCTTTTCTTCTAAGTTAAGAATCAAACATAGCCTGCAATTGGTGACCATGAGAGACACCACGGGGAGACCTATCCACAGCTCAGTGCTTTCTTCTGAAGCTTACAACCAAGGAAAGCATACATGAAAAGAAAATCTGCAGGGTAATATGTACTCACTGCATAGACAAATCCGTATAAAAGTAACAGTTCCACTGTGTCTTTCCTCCAGAAGAGGGAGGTGTTTTGCTGACTACATCTCTGAAGGAGTAATTTTACATTTGAAGTATGAAAAATGCATGGGCTGAAGTCTCATACTATTGCTAACGCACATTTTCATGCTTCATTTCACCATCCTGACTCTGTGAGTAGAGTGGTCCATTATACTGATCCCAGAGGTAAGCTATCTTGTGTCTGCTGTATTTCATAGCAAATGTTTTGGGGGTTTTTCAAGAGATTGTTAAACCACAGGGTCATCCTGGTTTTACTTCCTTTGGGCAAGATATGGTGATGATACCAAAGGAAGATTAGCATAGGGCAGCAGATGCATTTGAGGTCAACTGAGGATTCACCAGAGGAAAATAAACCCTTAAGTAGCTTATTAAGCTGCTTTACAATCTCTGTGTGTCATCAGAGAAGTGGAAAACAGGAATGTTTAAATAAAAGCTGAAATACATCTTCCATAGAAAAAAAAGCAGAGAAAAAGTGTTTTACTCCAGCAATGAAAGAGAAACAGAAGGAAAAGGAAAATATGTATTAATACCATTGGAAGCATTAGCAGGATATGCTGCTCCTGGACATGTAGATACCGAGTTGTTCAAGAAATTGAAACTCCCACTATTCAGAAACTGCATATTGTGTGTGTCCTGAGACATGTTTGAGGGACCATAGCTGGAAGGGGATCTGGCATTGTAGGGAGACATGGCACAACTGTTGCTGAAGTAGTCTCTGGAGAACTGCTGTTCACTCAAGGCACTGAATCGGCTGTGCTCTGCTCGGTGGTCGTAAACTCCTGGAGTGGAATGGGCTTGTGTTCTGAACATAGCCTGGTAATTGGAATTGTTTCCATAGTAATTCTGATTAGTCTGTGACAAAGTCTGATAAAGGGGCTCTGAGTAGGAAGAGCACTGTGAATGTGTCGATAACATGGGACCTACACTGGGAGGTCTCACAGCCATTGGCCCCTGGTTGATAACACTTCCTCGGCTGACCATGGCTGGTGAAATAGGTGGAGTCATGAGGTGACCAGTGTTTTGAGACAGCTCCATTTGATCTGGAATGAATAAATAAATATTATCCATTATTAGTGTCTATACCTCAGTACTGCTGTTAAGATACAAACGCTCTAGTGAAGTGTAGATTACCATTTGAAACCTTTACAAAAGACATACACTGGTCCACACCTATACAATTCATAGCTTTTAATCCATGGCTTCAGGCTATAAAGCTTCCCGCTTTCATTCCCCAGCTTGGAGGTACCACATCCAGTGGGAATTTCCAGCAGTTACAATCCTCATGTGCTCCAAGTGTTACTGTCCATTCTCTCCTCACAAGAACCTCACCAAGTCCAGAGTTCTAAGATAGTTATACCATTTTTCCAAGAGGAACTATTACTGGCAGGGTAATTACAATTGCCAACCTCTGTAACTCACACAAAAGGTGAGCTCTTGAAATGTTGTTCACTAGAGGTCTTCATAAACGCATGTGGTCATTGCTCCTCCTACAGCAATGTGTTACCACGAACTGAAAGACTCACAGGCAAATTAGGGCAGGAGAAGCTGGAAGAGTTGATACGTACCTGTCAGCTGCATACTCTCCCCATCTCCTGTGGTAAAGGGGTTCAGACCAGAAGGTGCACTGCTGGGCTGGCCAGCTGATAAGGACACGAAGGTTTGCTCTCCTAGGCATTCATTTTTGACTGAAGCGTCATTGGGCAGAGGAGCAGCTTTGTTGCGATTTGCTAGGAAGCAAGAGCTTGGTGATGCAGTGAAGGTGGCTTTGCTTGCATCTGGAAGGGTAAACGAAAACTCTTGCTTGCTTTTATGTATCCTCATTGCACATAAGTTCTGTTTGCATCATTTTTCCTGACCACAGATCTACATGACACAATATCAGCTCCTTACTGAAGCCATCACAATGAAGGTATGAGTCAGATTTATTCCCTTGAAGTAAATGTTAACAATGAAGTTAAGTAAAGTGCATTAAGATGAATCTGGATCAACATTTCATCCTAAAGAATTAATGATGGGAACTTTAGAATGCATGAAATCTGTTTCCATATTGATATCTAGAGAAAAGCATTCATTATACTCAAGAGCTCTTCAGCTTTTTGCAGACTATTGATAAAGTCAGTTTTGCTATTCTTTGGTGGAAACCATGATTTTACTTTATGGTTTCAAGTACTTCACCTAAATACCCAAGGATAAGGCAACTGTCACACAGGCCAAGTTTTTCTCCTGGAGGCTGAATTAAAAGAAATGCAGCATTTACTGTCAGACAAATTCTATACAAGTGTCTTGCAGGAAAGTGGAGATACTATTTTAAAATAATTTTATTTCTCTTCCATATAGTAACACTTCAGCCATGTGTTAAACAGGGCTCCAAGCTTGTGTTCCAACACTGAAGGGATATTTGCATTTTGGTAACATTTAATAAATTGCTAGTTCAAGCTGTAATTACATATTTATCTTTGGAGAAAAACTGGATTAGGAATTCCTGCCCTGTTTACTACTTATACTTCTTTTCACACTTCAGTTCATGCCCTTTCAGATGTACCTACAAGACTTTGTTGCATCCAAGATAATTTCAATGATCCTTATTATTGACATTCCAACAAAATGTTATGAAGTGAACTATGGTAGGAAGGTGGGAATGAATTCCTGAGTGAATGGTCACAAACTTTTCAGGTGATTTTGACAATGTTGCATGTAACCACACCTTCAGGAGAACACAGTAAGCTTTCTCCTGCTTAAAGTTAATCAAATGCATCACTTTCTAAACATCCAGGAGTACATACAAAAGAACCAAGCTCTAGTTACCTAAATTCTTCATGTATTTGTCCAGTAGATTCTGGAGTTCTTGTTCTTTGTCATTGTTGAACTGTGTCTCCATGGCAAGCAGGATGTACTCATCTAGTAACATGCGGATCAAATGAAAAGAACCTTTTGGAGGAGAAGGAGAGAGAGTAGCTGAATTATCTTTGTGACCATCTCTCAGCACTCTACAAGAAACCAGTGAAACAAACAAATAATTGTGGACTTTAAATGACCTGGCAAGACCAACAAGGAATAGTGCCTAGCTTCTAGCTCTAATCTCTCTTTGCACTGGCCCACCTAGCTCAATTGTTTACTGTCCTGTAGGCTATTTGACCACTAATTACATCAAAGAAAAATACTGATGAAAGTGAGACATGCTTTATACTTGAAGAGAGCACACAGTGGAGCTAGATAAGGCTGAAGTCTGCTAGAATGCCTCTGCTCTATTTCTGTTTGCCTTGTGCTAAATAACCAGACAATAACTGGTGAAGTCTTTGACCTTATTTCAAGGATATATCACATTCAAAAATGTATGTGTCCCTACCGTCATTTCAAATACCCTCTGAATTTTGGATAGCAATGTACCTATGGCTGAACATATTAAATTATGTACTAGTTTGTTTCACTTGTTCTGCCATCTTCTATCTTATAAAAGGTTCTTTCTGAGCATTCCCAAAAATGTAAACATCTCTAAAGATGGATGTGTGACCCTTAATTTTTAAAACCCACAAACACTATTAAATTATTCATCTGCTGGTTCCACAATTAAGTGTGTGGTGACTGCCAAATTCCTTTTGCTTTTATTAACGCATACCATGAACAAGAACTTAGATATAACAGTAATTTGCTATCAAAGTGATCCACAGGTAAAACTAATAATTTAAATCTTGTTTCTTATACTGAGATGTGCAGTTACACTTCCATTGCCATATCAAAACAAACCAAGCTTCTAGCACTTAAATGTCAAAGCAGTATCAAAACAGCAATTCAAAAGAAAAATACCTTTTAAAAACAAACCTGTGACACAGGTCACCAGCAAAATCCTGTTAGCATTTACTGTGAAATTTTAGTCTGAAAAACACATTACACAGTTTCTGTGGCTTTGATCAAAGAATTTTTAGAGTAGGATAGGCTCCTCAGCACAGGAAATGAGGGAAAGCCGGGAAGTGCTAACATATATATACAAAATATGAGTGTTTCTATAAAGTTCAGGTACCAAAACTTGATGCGTTGTTTAGAGTTAGGTTATGCATCACTCGAGCACCAAAAAAGCTCCATTTCAGAAGGAAGTCCTGAGCTCTCTTCTTTAAAGACCTCCCATTTTGCTTGCTTGCCTGAAAGAGAATAGTAAAGTACTGTTAAGTATGCTCACTTGCTTTCTGCAAACAGGAGAGAAGAACTGAATATCCTTGAGAGTTCAAAGAGTCCTTGACTTAGGCTGATGCAGCAGAGTGAATCAAGCTGCCTGATTCAAACTGTCTTCTTGAAGTGTGACCTAACTTGATAAAACAGAGCAGCCTTCACTCCTTCCAGTGCAACCATAGAATGCTTTCTGTCCGTGTTGGATGAAGCAAACTGCTTACTGCTTGAGCCCTGATAAGCCCTGAAGGTGCAGAAATTACCTCATACTTTAGTATTAAAGTGGTAAGTTGTTCTATAAATATATGGGTGTACAAGGTGGAAAGAAAAGAAGGGAAGGGAAGGGAAGGGAAGGGAAGGGAAGGGAAGGGAAGGGAAGGGAAGGGAAGGGAAGGGAAGGGAAGGGAAGGGAAGGGAAGGGAAGGGAAGGGAAGGGAAGGGAAGGGAAGGGAAGGGAAGGGAAGGGAAGGGAAGGGAAGGGAAGGGAAGGGAAGGGAAGGGAAGGGAAGGGAAGGGAAGGGAAGGGAAGGGAAGGGAAGGGAAGGGAAGGGAAGGGAAGGGAAGGGAAGGGAAGGGAAGGGAAGGGAAGGGAAGGGAAGGGAAGGGAAGGGAAGGGAAGGGAAGGGAAGGGAAGGGAAGGGAAGGGAAGGGAAGGGAAGGGAAGGGAAGGGAAGGGAAGGGAAGGGAAGGGAAGGGAAGGGAAGGGAAGGGAAGGGAAGGGAAGGGAAGGGAAGGGAAGGGAAGGGAAGGGAAGGGAAGGGAAGGGAAGGGAAGGGAAGGGAAGGGAAAGGAAGGGCCCCCTCTCTGGCAGTATGTTATTCCACATAAACAGGGAATAGAATTAGTCTTTGTACTTTAATTTAATCTGTGTAATACTCGCCAGAATTTCTCTTACAGAATGGTATGCTACTATCATGATGATCAAAGTGATGCTTTTAATACTGCTCATTTCATTATGTCACCTTGCTCTGGCAGTGATTTTTTTATTTGGTAACATATGCTGTGTTGCTTTCTCAAACAGCAAGCAGAAAGAAGCTGTTGTGTGTTTGACAGTAGCTACACTTTAGCATGAACAGAAGGCAGACAGCAGTGGAAGGATTACATGTTCTGTAAATTATTAGCTTCTGCTCTATTCAAACCAGCTTCATATCAGAACTTGCTGGTATTTCTTCCCTTAATTACCTGAAAACAATGCTAGGAACCATACCTGGTAGCTTTAATAATACAGTACCACATAGTAGATGCTGAATGGGAAAGTGCTTCACCTTTTCTGCCTCACTTATTTACCAGGAATTGTCTTTTGAAATTGTGGAATGAAAATTAGACCATAACCATTCTGGTCTAAAATAAGGTGATATTACTCAGCTTCAATGGGATTTTTTTGCCTAGGGATCTTTCTGATCTTTCTATGTATGTAAGGATTTGCTTTGGCTTTGCTGCCCTGAGTCGTCCAAAGCTCCTTACTGTACTGGTCATGTATGTCAGCAAATGTTAGGAAACTCAGAGTACTTTAAAAATAAAGAAATTATCACTCTCTCCATTGAAATTTGGGAAAACAGGCAAAGAAAGGAAAAATGGCATGCCTATGATTGTCCTGTAAGTGGCAATCACTCTTCTGTCAGCCATTTGATGTTAACTGTACTGTCTCATCATTTTGCATCCGTTCATATCAAGATCCTACCTAAAATGATGAGTAAGATACTGCATATCCAGATAGAAAAAGTCTGATGAGAAGACTAGTGTTCAACCATTAGCCAACAATATGTAACATTTTTTCTGCTAGTTTACAGTAATTAGAGTCACAAATTGGGTAAATATCTCTTACTTAGCTATAAGCCAAAAATCTTTTCTTTTGTTCTGAGCTATAGTTTATTAATCTCTACATAACTACATGCATATAAAGTAATTTATGAAAATGCATCTTGTAAATTGGAGGTGGGCAGGAGAATCCCATAAAAATCATCAATTACCATGTTAAACATCTTACAAAGCTACAAAACCTATCTTCCATCCTGGAATGTAGAAATCCTTCTGGAGGCTAGCTACTTCTGAACCCACCTGCTGCAGTAACTTATATCACACACAGTACCACCCAAAGGCCATGGAAGAAAGAATTGCTTCTTCAAGGAACAACTTTTGTTCACCTTACTCACTGAGCAGTACCCCTGTGATACTGCAGGCACACATACAGTGGGAGGCTTTCTTTCATGTACAGCTTGAAAAAGTGCTGACTTTAGTGTTTTAGCTACAATACTTCTTAGTTTGTCATGCACATAAGACTGTTCAACAGGGATCAGCATGATTAATTAGAACTAATAACACTGGAATCTTTGACACCAAATGACAAAATTCCCTGTTACAGTTAGGAGATAGGAGCAAAGAAGAAAATTCCTTGTGGAAAAATCAGTGAGACTGCATAAGGGTCTGTGGAAGGGGAGTATGATTTGGTCTGGAGTCAGGCAGAACATTTGAAAGGTACCTTGATAACCCTTTGCTCAACCACAGTATCCAACCATTCAATAAATGATTCCACAGTGGCATTCTTCTTTAGAAGGTCCTTCAGTTCTTGGAACACTGTAATAGAGTCATCTACCATGTAAAAAGGAGAACATATCATTGCACACTATTCTGAACATGAGAAAAAGCCACTCACCAGCCATATGACAATATTGAGGCATGGAAAGGAAAAGCAAAGAATTAGAGCAGTGAAGAAATATGTAATTCCCCAGGAAAGCAAGCAGACACACATCCATCACACACATATATTTTAATTACTTAACCATTACAATGATACAGGTTGCCAGACAATGAAGTTTTACAAGAACATAAAAGCAAAACAAGATTATTATATTTTCCATTCCTTTGTAGATTTAACCTTAAAACCTTTCTAATACTAAGTTTACTAGTAAAGCTTTCTCTGTAATATGGCAGATTTGCAATATCTTATGTTTCCTTTATATTTTACAAGCTTCTCACAATAGGATGTAAAGCTAACTTCTTCAATTTCCATTTTCAAAAACGTGCCTGAATGACCACTCATTTCTCTTCTCATTTTTTTTAAACAGTGTGAAACAGGACAAAGAATAAAATAAAAAATAAATACACAAAAAAGTAGGAAATGGGCAACTCAAATGAAAATGTGAATAGGATTGTGAACCATTAAAAAGAGCACACTGTCATAATCAAAATAATAATATTTACAGTACAACACATTGATATTCTTTTCAGCTCTTGAAACTGATCAACATGACTCCTATGAGTTATCTTTTTAATAGAGAGAATGGCTATATCTATTTTTCAACCATGTATATAAAAATGACCACCTCAAAATTTATACTTTACTCTGTTCTGTGTACGAAAATAGCTGCTACACTAAATGGAAAACTACATATTTTTTTAAAGCTTAACTTTCAGAAAAAAACCCAATTAATGAAAAAAAAAGTAAACTAGTTCAAATATTCATTACATTAAGCCATAATGATATGGACTTTTTGAGACATCTTTCAAGAACTGGTCTGTGCTAATATCCCCATATAATTAGGACAAAGTTGCAGAAGAGGTTTGCAACTGACATGTAAACAAATTTTTCAGCAACCATTTAAAGTCATCTAGCTGGGACGACTTCCCAGCACAAGGTTCTGTTCTTGTAGCACATGCTAGGGCAACCAATTGATTTTCTTAACCCACTGAAGTTTAGGGATCTAGATGAGAGAATGCAGAGTCTATGAGTACCCTGTCTCAGTCAGTCCAAGCAGACTGGTGTGGCATGGAATGAAAGAGTGAATTACTTTTAATGGTACAAATATATCATCATGGACTTACATTCACTGTAGACTTCCCCATCAGAGTCTGTGCTCCCTGACACTGCAAGGAGGGCCTGAGAACCAATACTATTCAAATCAACTTTTTCAATATCTGACACCATGGAATTCACCACATGCTGATCAAAAAGAGCAGGCCGAGCAATCTGCAAGAGAAAGCAAGACAAGTGGTTTAGCCCTGGGTGGCAGCTCAGCACCACACGGCCACTCACTCACTCCCTACCCCCCCATGGGATGGGGGAGAGAATTAAAAGTGTAACAGTAAGAAAACTTTTAGTTGAGTTAAAACCAGTTTAATTTTTTTCAAAAGTAATAATAATAATAATAATAATAATAATAATAACAACAACAACAACAACAACAAAACAACAACAACAATAACAATAACAATAATAATAATAATAATAATAATAATAATAATAATAATAACTTTAAAAGTTAAAAGAACCTCCCCCCAAAAAAAGAGGAAAATACAGTCCAACAAAGACCAGGGAGGCAAATGAAAATTGCTCACCACCAATCGACCAGTGCCCAGCCAAGTCCCTGAGCAGTGGTCCCCTGCCAAATGTCCCCCCAGTTTTATAGTTGATCTGTGGTCTGGAATATTCCTGTGATCAGTTGGGATGAGATGTCCCAGCTATGTCCCCTGCCAAATTTTTGTGCATCTCCAACCTACTTGCTGGCAGTGTCGTATAAAAAGCTGAAAAGACCTTGGCTGTGTGTAAACACTGCTCAGAAGTAACTAAAACAGCCCTGAATTATCATTTGTTTCCAGTACAAATCCAATATATAGACCCATACTATGATGAACAAAACTAACTCTATCCCAGCCAAAACCAGCAGAGGTCCACATCCAGGGATCACCTGAAAAACTCCTCAGGGAAGAATCTTATTATGTTTAATTTTATTGTCATGGCTGGGATTATCACAGATCAGATAAGATAATGTTTCCCCTTCATTAGACTCCTGATGCTCTTCTGATGTGCCTTCCTATCAGATTATCTTCACAATATCACACATATGCTGCTTCTGTCTTAATATTTATGAAAGAAAAAACCAAGTCAAGATGAATACATGGTATGTCTACAGTTATTCATGAGGACTATGACCTCAAAGCCCAAGATGTTAGCACTGAACGAAGATCCACAAAAGGCATTGTATCCTTTCGTATAATCTACAAGACCATCACATGAAAGTAACCCCTAATTGCAGATATCTGCATCCTGACAGAAGAGCCTTGGAGTTCACAACTATCTGTTACTCCCATTTTTTCTTTTCACTCAAAACTCAAAAAGAAATAGGCTCAGTAAAGAACATCATGGACAAGGCAGCAAATCTTTTCTAGGCAAGAAGGATCATCTGATATTTTCCAATTTGGTACTATACAAAATACACATATATTCCATTTCATCATTTCATTGCCAAAAGTTCCTGTGATGGCAGTTCATTATAACCATGGTCTTTGCTCTCTTTTCTGGTACAAAATTTGAAGTTTTGGTCAGATCTATTTATGGTCACTTTCTAATTTCATGGTTAAATCCACAAGATATAAGTCCTCCATGGGTGAAGGTCAGCCTTGAAAAAATAATGCACTGTATCTTATAGCCAGAAAGGTAAACTCAATACAACTGACAAATTTTTGAATGTATCATCTTATTCCGTTTACCTGTGCTAGGTGTAGGAATGATGTCTGTCGTTTCAGGGAGGAAACAAATCTTCGTGCAATAGGCAATTTCTTATCTATCAGGTTTTCTGGTAGATTTTCCAAAGAGGAAGCAACCCACTGTTCCCAGTTTTTTGCAAAATTTCTTATATCTGCCAGTAAACTATAAGGAAAAAAGAAGTGATCTAGAGAATCACCAATAAAAATTGTCTTGCATTAGTTTAAATACATGGGTTTCAATCAATGGCTAACAGACTCCTCAACATGTCTGTGAATTACTCCTCAGGTTTTACCAAAAGAAACAGGAAACGATCAATCATTGATCTACATATTGACTACACCTTGATATGTACCTCCTCTGGAAAAAATTGCAAGCCAATTGGGATATTAAAATGCTATGTAATATTTTAAGTCTGTTCTATAACTACCCTCAGAGCTGACACTATTTTGCCATACATACTCTACTGTTCTAAAAATGAGCATAAACACTGTGAGGAAATTTCTCTAGAACATAGAATTACTGTATTTATCTGGAATATGCATAAAAATCAGAATGTACCGTGATTATTGTCAAATACCTACCTTTCTGGCATTTCTTGCATTGTTGCAGGGATGAGTACATCTGTAAGAACCTTCAAAAAGTTAACAGAAAATGACATCATGCTTCCACTGGCCATTTATTAACTTATTCATTCATGTCTGTCTTGTCTACTTAGATTGCAAAGTGATACGTACAGAAAATTTATACAGAATAGAGCCATTTAACCTATTGTCCAGATATTTACAAGCCTAGATTTTTCCAATCACTTTTACATAGGAACATATGAGATATTTATATACTTAGATAGCACCCATTCTTAATGTATATCTTTATACCAGTAAAACAAGAAGAAAACCCAAAGAGGACATGATATCCCCCAGGTCTAAGAGTAGGGAAATCAGTAGAAGTGAGATGCATAAACACTTTGTCTTTTCTAGCATCACCAAGTCTCTGTAAAGCAGATACTCAAGCATCTCCCAAATCCTTGAATGCTATTGACTCTTCTTTCTGCCGAACTGGGCATAGCACTGAATTTATTCAGAGTTTAGCCATAGATCTCCCTGTAGCTAAGTGTGGTGTGGAACAGTTTTGTCAAAAAAGCTGTGCCCTCTGGCATGCCCCCTAGGGAATGTTATTGTGGAGGATAAAGTTGTCAGCCTATATAAAAAAAAAAAACCTCCTTTCACTGTTAATAACAGTGAAACATATATATAACTTGTATATAAAAATTACAATATATAACATGTATATAACAATAACAATCCAATGTAATTCCTTCTTCCTTCTGCCAGCTGTGCTGTCAATATCTAACACGATTATAAGTAAGAAATAGTGAGAGACTAAGAAGAGGCACAACAGTAAATTTATGAACTTTTGAGAAATTTGGTCTTAATTTGTAATTTAATGCTTCTCTAATATTTCTTCTATCATATTAAATCTGTCATAAATAAAGTTAATATGGAATCTATTGAGACAGCACATTTATAGCAGGAAAAAACTCATAAACTCAAGGTACATTATAACCTCTACAAGTAAATGAGGCTTAATGACCCATCTCCTGGGTAGTAATTATGATTCTTGATGCTAATTACCTTTACCATGCTAACTAAAACAGTTCCTACTTTACAGCTTGATATTCTTCTAAGAAATACATATTTTCATCTTTTCTGGATTTTCCTGCCATATTTTTGTACAATAAAGAATGACAGATTTATTACAGTAAGGCATCAAGGCTAAAGAGCCTCAAGTCTTTTGCTTTGACTGGTTGGTGTTTACTGTTAAGCCAATAGTTATTTCTTCTCATCAACATGTGATGTGAAATCTGTTAGAGAGACAACTGTATGAAAATCCTTTTCTATTTCTATGGCATGTCCTATCAGAGGAACTCAAAGTACTTTGCATCTACTAAATAATCATCTGATCTGACTTTCCAAATTAAAAACTCAGGAAACTTTGGTGGCATTATTTTATTTTTTCCCCAGTGCTCTATGACCTATTCCTGACCTTGCAACACTCCTAAGTTTCACTTAGTTTCAACTATATGATCATGCCATGAGTTAGACCAAAAACCACATATGGAACAAAAGCTCTGCAAAACAAGTATTCCCTAAATTTTTTTTAATCCCAAACCAGTTTAGAGTGCAGCAGTTTTGCTGGTATATCTAGCAGCATGGGAACAGAAATGAAATGCAGCAGGCAGGAGAGGCAAGAATATCTTAACCCAGTATTGTTCCAGCTTTGTCACATGAAACCATGGCCTGACATAACCTGTGAGTAGCAGACTGGCATGTGGAATCACCTTACCGATATGCCACGGACTCTCTTATTTGCAATAATCTTTTCAGTGAAAATAAGGCTTCAGTTTTCATCCAGGATTACCTTAGTTACCATCCAGGCTTGTCAGTAAGCACACAAGCATTTCTTTTAGCTACATGCAAGCAAGTAGGTCGGGGTTTTGCTGTTAGTGTGCTGCCTGTGGTCACACATCAGGGTGTTCGGCAGAGCTGAGACTAGAGTTCAGCTCTTACAGATACCAATTTTGATTTCAATGATCTCCTTGTTGATTTACAGCAGAGAGCAGTCATGGCATCCTGTCATTCTATCTTTTTACAGATACAAAAGCTGTACTGGGGTTGAGATTACCCATGTAGCTTAATGCTTAACTTACCTTATACAGTATTGAGTCACAGACACAGAAAATGTCAATGATGATGGGATTTTCAAGCAAGGGAAGAAGATGGTCAGGCATTCCTTGCCAAAAATGTAATAGGAAATGCTGGATCTAAAGGAATAGGAACCAGATTCATAGACATAAATCCTGGTTTCTTTGCTCCCCATGCACATATACCAAGAATGTGTGTTCAAACAACCTTACCTCTTCAAAGTTCCCATTAATAGCATTGTCAAGGACACACTGACAGTGTGTTTTGTACATCATGATAAGAGTATCTACCTATTTTGGAAGAAAGAAATATTAAACAGACTTTCTTAACTCTTTACTGCTATGGTGTTCTAAGTTTCTGCTTTCTGAAGCTAGCATTTAAACACATAATATAAACTGTACTGCAATGCATATTTACAAATAGGCAGCCTGTATATCCAGAAGTAGTGAGGACATCACTTATCTCTAGTTTTATCAACAGCTTTAGGTCATTACTATTTAAGTATTATTTAAGTCAAGCACTGATGCTGTCTTCAGAAATGTAGCATCTGAACCTGTATACACTGTGAAAATGTGGATAATAAAGTAAGGCAATAGCCAGGTTAGTCAGTCAGATGGTAAAGTAAATTCACCTTTCTGAAGCTAAGATTAATCCCAAAGAGCAGTGCAAGTTAATCATTAGGCTACTATAGGCGTCTATGAGTGTTCTGAAACATCATCTAGTAGGACAAATGAGAAAATAGCTGCCAGTCATTTGGTCAAAGTTTAATCACTGCCTCACACGAACTGAACTTTAAAAAGCAGAACTCCCTTTTATCTCATCAGGCTTCTTTATCTGAGTGAAGTGTTCCCTTATTAAAAAAAAAAAAAAAAAAAAGTATTTTTTTTAAATTGTAGCAAATTATAAGACAAGAAATATGCAAACTATTTTAAGGAAGGAAAAGTGCTAGCAAAACCATTCTTAAGGTCCTGAATCAAAGAAGGTTTGTCACAGCTTGTGAACTGCTCCAGCAAACCACTATCAGATTTCAAATGAACCTAGTGACACCTTACTGCAACAGATTCAGGATACGGATCTCTTTGAAAACAGGCCTTTCTGACTTTCAGAGCTGCTTCTCTAACTACGTATTTTTGAAAAGCAATAGCAAAGTGTGAGATTTAAGAACACTTTAAAGAATTGTTTTTGAACGGAGTCGATAGAAGTTTAAAGTTTGGGTAAAAGAGTGCAGGAGACACACAGAAATTCATCTCTCTTCCCACAGACTCTTCATAAATCAACTAGTCTGTTCCCAGACAGTCATACACACTGCTGCTGATGCAAAAATTAAGAGACAATGAGTTGCATGTTTTTCTCCATTGTTGGAACAGTAAAAATCAGTTTTGTTAGCACTGCTGTGTTGGGCCTTCAAGGAACCTCAAACATTTGTCAGATTTAAATTTAATCAGAATGCTGTATATATGAGAAATGTCACTTCACGGATAGGGACCATAGTAGCAGGTGCTGCACAATACTGAATATAACAGTTCTTGGGTTTCCTTTAGGAATGGTAAGATTTCCAGCTATGATTTCCAGCTAAGATGACTAATTTTGTTTAGCTTCTCCCTACAGAAATCCTAGGCTTCACTACTCACACAAGCAGCTTAGGAGGAGGGGCTCATAAAACAAAATGCTTTAAAGCAATGTATCTCAAGCCAGTCACCATCATCACCTGCACTGGAGGCTGAATTGAAAAGTTGAAGATGTCTGTCAAAGGATTTCTAGCACAGTGCAGGGATTTAGCAGCTTGTAATGTGACAAGAAAGAACACAGACAACACACAGGCAAGTCAAAGACAAAAAAAACGAGAGAGATACTTCCAATTGAACTGTTGTCCTTAGGATAAGGAATACCAAGTATTGATTTGAGGAATGAGTCCAGTAATTTTAAAAAGCCTTAAACACGTTCAGATTTCTAGTCTCTTTCCAAACAATTAATGAAAAACAGCAGATTTCATCTAATTATTTGTTGTGAACTATTTGTTCTGTTCTAATCAGAACAAAATTTATCTTAAATCTCAAGGTATTTGGAAAGAATACAACTCTCAGTTATTTCTTTGTTTTCCTCTCCCCGTCTTACATACCATCAGTTTGTAAAATACTAGGTCAGTTAATAGGTAAATAATTCAACCACCTTTCCATTGGAAAGCCGGTTAATCGGTGTTAGTAAAGGTTTGCCCCCTCTATAAATCAGTCACCTCTGTTTGATTATGGACATTTCTGGCTCTTTCATGTCAATACCTCAAAGGCTAAGACATGAAGAAACATTCTGTGGTAAATTTTTGATCTCTAAGACAGAAGAGAAGGAGCTCCCATTTTACCTTGTCCTTAGAAATGCACCCTTGAAGCAAAAGGTGTTGAGCACTTGGAAACTCTGGGAGGAGTGTTCCAGTTTTGGAACTCAGAGAATATTTACGAGTAAAACCACCCTGAAATGGAAGGGAAAAAACAGGGACATTGAAATAGCTAATACTGTTACATCTGAAACCAAAAAATCATGCTAAACTTGCATACTATCTCAGGAGTCTCTCAACATTCCAGAATACTTGCATTCAGATAATCCTTCAAAAATACTGATGTTTATCCAGATCTGGGTAACAGCGCAGGAAGGTTGTTAAATAAGTGTCTAGATCAAAACTCCACCAAACACAGTTTTCAGAGTGATGTAACCTTTGATATATATTATTTCATGGAATTCTACAAGCTTTGGATTTGATCTATGTTTAAAACCTAAAGTAGAGTACTACCCTACAGTGTGGACTGTAATCCTGTGATTCAGGGAGACCCTAAGTTGTATCTTTCCAGTGCAAGGATTTAGGGTAGTGGAGATATTACTGTTCTCCCCTGCTCTCTCCTTGCTCTGATAACACAGCAATAGTGATTTCTGCACTTTTATTATGGCAATCATTATTTTTGTTTCTCATGAAGACTGGTAATAGTTTATGGTCTAATGGATGCGATGGTATAGAGGATCTGTGGATACTTGTGTGCCACATATTTATTATATTGCTTTTTGTGATTGTAGCAGACTTGACATGAAGTCCCAGTTTTACACCTCATTAAGAATATTCCCATTCTCAGTAAGATATTCCCATTTAGTGTTTTCTAGTTACTTTGTTGAAACAAAGTCAATGCTGACCTGGAGACCAGATAAATCCCTCCTGACTTATGCTAAATTCTGCTGATCTGAGAGTTTCTTTCAGTTCTTAGAGTTCACATCTCAAGCGTCCTTAGCTTGTGACATCTGAAATATTACAGTCACACATATCTTGTACTACTTAGAGACCAAGAAAAGATCTTGAGTATATACTGAGGTAAAACAGTTTAACTATGCTTGTATTTATAATGCACACCACATTAGGCCTATTAACCTCTCAAATGCTACCATAAAGGGGAAACCCTCATCCTCAATAGAAGCAATACAATCTGTATTATGGTTCTGTCCTTACTGGCTGAACTGTACCTATTCGGATAGGATTGCATTCAAATCTAAAGAAGACTATTTGGTTGAAACCCTTTGGTCTATTTTAGCCTAACTGGTCCTTATGTCAAGTCAGTGTGCAGAGTCACGAGCTGGCCTTCTGCATCCTCCTGAGGTAAATATATTACTTCTGTGCAGATTCCTCTCTACTAATGGATGAAATTTATGATCATACACAAGGCATTTGAATGGAACTTGAAGTGGCCTTTTCCTACCCCTTTGCCTACAGTTAGGTTTCACTGAAGTGGGAATGGTAGATACATAGTGCAACATATAGAGTAGAAGCTTGCAAATGAGATGATTTTTCTGTAAATGCTGATTCATTAATTGGAGGCCAGTTTCAAGCGAAATTGTCTCAAATACTGAAATCAGAAAACCATACCTGTAACTGACTTATTCAACATAAATATAGCCCTATTTTTATAGGGTGATATGTCTGACAAAGACAGCAAAAAACCAAAAGCACATATCATGTAAACTAATTTTGCCTGTGCTATCTACTGTTCAAACACATATAAAGCTCTAAGTAAAAGAAACTGTAGAAATTTAGAAACATTAGTACTTCTTTGTGTCAATACTTTTGCAGTGTTATAATTGCCTATCATTATAAGGAGGGTATTTTTTTAACAGGAGTAATCTTAATGATTTTATTATGCAATTACCCATGAAATATATTAAAAGCTCTGATTAAAAGGGATTCATTCATTTAAAAGAAGGCAGTGATGGTGGTGGGACGTTTAAGAGAAGATAATCTGCAATGTTTTTTACCTTGCTAATGGACTTATATGACTGTGCCTCAGTTCTAGGCTTAATATTTTAACGCACTGCCACTTGCCCTTTCAATTTAATGCCATCTGTTTCTAATGGCCATTTAACATTAAGATAATGACAGTAATATTATCTGCCTAATTAACCATGCAGACTCTAATGGTGCACTAACTGGTTTAGATAAAAGAATTTGCTGATATCTCCCCCTACAGAGAGAATACTAGAAAATGCGATAAAACATACCAGAAGTAAACAGTGTCCCTGGCACTCAATAAGTGTTCATTCAAATGCCATTTACTCAGTATATTTAGACAATCAGTGCTTTAACATCTTTTCAATGTCTTTATGTTCCTACTGAGAATTACACCTTATGCAATCGTTGTAAATCTTTTTGGAATACCTAATTGCATGTACTTTCAAGCAAATGAATAAGGATATATCTGTCACCTGCTCACTCTAATGAAAACGTAATGCCAAATTTTCAGTACATTGAGATTATTATAATTCAGTTTTGACCATGAAAGACTTTTTTTCTCTTAAGACCTGCCTGAATAATTTCATAAAATACAGAGCTAGACAATCAAGAACTCAAAGTGATGTGCCTTTTCTCACGCATTTCCACAGACTTATCTGTGAAGAGTTTTTTCTGGGAGGACAAAGGAACTTTGGCACTGAAACAAAACAGGTTTCTAGGATTGTCACTTCCAAGGCATACTGGGAATGCCATATCAGAGATGGAAGAAAATGTGCATCCATTTATGCCAAGGGAACCAGATATATTCCATCCCAAAACTCTGAACAAATAAATGCCGCAGTAGTGCTCATGAATATGTTGGGGATATCCCATTGCACAGCACTATCACTGTTGATAAGATAGCTGATATCTGAGCAGGGAAAATGCAACAGATCTAATCTATCTGAACCTCACTAAAATACTTGATGTAGTGTCACCATGGGAAATGATTAGTTATGCTGAAGAGAGTGAGGATTAGTAAAAGAATGCAAAAATGTTTAAGAAACTTACTCCAGCTGAAATGCTAACAAGTTGTGTTGACAGGGAAACTACTGGGTTGAAAAGGGACTGAAGTGAAGATTCCCAAAGATCAGACTTGGGGCTGATCTCATTGAACATTGAGCTAATGAAATCATCAACAGAGGGAGACCAAGAGGTCATGTAGAAAGCTCTGGATGGCTTTGAGATAATGGTAAGAAGGGGGATAAAAATCAATATAGCAAAGCTACACTCTTGGGGACCAATAAAAATGTCTGCTATCAACTAGGAGTTGCTTATCTGAAATTGAGAAAGGTAAAAGGCTTGTTGTATATCAGTTGATCACAGAAGGTGTATTTAGTCTAGTAAATGAAATGGTCTCAGGAAACATTCCCAGGCAATACTGGAACCATATTACTCAAAATGGCCTCTGGCATTCTTTTGGTCCATGCCAATTAGCAGTATCCCAAACACTTTCTAGTCAACAAGTACTGCACATTAGGGACATTTCTTTGTGCCAATGTGGCAGAGATGTCCCTATGTCCTTTTGCAGGTTCAGTTTAATAATATGGATGCAGGACATTCCATGCAAGTTGAACTCAGTGTCAAAGAAAAATACTGGGAGCAACCCTTAACCCTTAATGTATAATAATCCATAACTTTCTACTGTAAATATGAGCAGAATGACAATGAGTGTACCATGGTACACAGTAGTGAAAATGTAGACTACCTGTGGGGGGCTGGAGAACAAAACCCAACAAAACCAGAGCCAGTTCTGGGGTTCATCAGAAGGGATATTTCCAAAAGAAACTGGAAACATGCCACTTACAAGACTTTATAATTTTTTTACTCTGAAGATATTGAAATCAAAACAAGTACACTGAAAGGCTATAAGGCTGATAAGAAGTTACTAGAAGCTGCTGTTTATCCCATCCAGCAAGCAAAAGCAGCAAAAACAAACAAAATGTAATGAAGCACAAAAAATAGAGAAAGGCAATCCTGACCAGGAGGCACAAATTTAAGTTTCTTTAAAAAAAAAATCCTTTTCAGCTTCCAGTCAGACAAATGAGATTCTGAAAAAGCCCTCCTGTAAAAGTAACATGTAAAAAAAAAAAAAAGCTAGAGCTTGATCCTATGCTTAAATATGGTTATGGGTAACTGGATGGCAATGGGAACCCTAGAAGGGGTTTTCCAATCTTATTTTTCATTGAATATTTAGAGGAGCAAGTATTCAGCTTTGTTAAAAAAGATTACACAGTCAAATATCTAATGAAAAATAATGTTGCAATTTTCAAAGAAATTAATCTGAAGGAAATCACAGGTCACATTATATTTGGATTATAACAGAAGGCAACAGACTACAGCACTTACCTCATTCTTTAGCTTGCTTCCAGAGAACCTTTGAAAATAAACACATTTGATTATTTTCTTTCCTAAGCAGAAGATTTGTAGAGATTATATATCTATATATATGTGTATATATATAGATATTTGATCTATTAGGAAAATTATCATATTTTTCCACATGCAATTACAGGTTTTCATGGGATTTTAAATTTTTTTTCTTGACTTCTTCAACAGATTTGCAAATGCCTGAGGATATAAGGAAACTTACTGGTGTCCAATAAAACATGAAGATTAAGACCACTGACTAAACAGTAAAGTATAAAATCCAGTTTCAGGTTTTTGTTTGGATCTTTGCCACTTCACACACAGCAAAAGGGTAGCCTAGGTACAAGTCCATTAGGTCTTTATAAGGAAATACATACAGTTTTTGATAGAGCTGAGTAAATTCAGAGTAGAAAAAGTATATATATACATACATACATACATACATACATACATATATATATATATATATAAAATTTACATGTCTTGGGAAAATTAAGAAATCATAGTGATTTCCTGTTCTTTTTTGCTACAGCACTAATTTGATGCAATGAAATACATTTCTGAGATAAATGATTCCTTAACTGGCAAAAATGTGTTGCAGTATAGTGAATACACTCTTAAGAGTCCAATTGAGAGATTCCCAATAAAGTCACTGGACTACCAGACAATCCTTCAGTGCAGAAATCAGAAAGAACATTTTAAATTATAACTACTAAAGCAGAGAATGTGCAACAATCATGATTCTAATGGATCAGTATAGTGATAAATGTTGTTTGATTATTGTTATTTCCTGTATCACTAGCTGCCAACTGATAAGATACTGTGGGCCACATAAAGTCTCATAGTTATTAGTGGCAATATCATGGTTTCCTGCTGTTGAGATGTGCTCTGGCAGGACAGAAATCCAGAGGCTGAGCAGTTGTGGAATTCCTCCTGCCCAGGTACAGGTGCCTGACAGTTCCCTTCCCATGATGATGAGCCAGCATATGTCACCTAGACAGCTCCCTTGCCTGCTGACAGTTAAGTATTAACAAAGGCATCACTCAGCTGATTACAACATAGATCTAATTTACTTCATGGCTAGATGTATTTGTTTTGGATTCTGGATTTCCACATGTTCAGCAAAATGTACATGGAATGTACAGCAAAAACGTGAGGCAGCACTTGCCTAACATTGCTCTTCCAGAGCCTCACCTACTAGAAGAGACATAAGGACAGATTTTATGGATCACTAGATGCAGCAGCCACGAACTGGGAGATTCAGTTTTGAATCCCTACATTGCCTGATTCTTTCCTTATCCAGAAGCTTGCTCTTAACCCTAGGCTACTGCATTGTCCTCTTCACACAGAAAAATCCAACCACCATGATGGGCCAGACTAGGCAAAATGAGCATTTGAGCTTCTGTTTTAAATCAGGTAGGGAGGCAATATAAGTGCTGGACCCTGAAAATTCAATATCTCATATAGGACACCACAGGTCCTAACACAAAGAAAAGATTCCTACTTAGTGAATCTAGTGATTAGTCCCGAAAATCTTAGAAAATATTTATGCCACCTTTATGTGAGTGTATACTGCCAGGAATCCAGCCTTGGGAAATTTTGCAGAACCTCTACTTTCTTTGCACTCATTGTTGCTAGATTGTGCCTGCCTGACATAAAGCTGAGGATAAGAATTATTATATTCTCTTAAATGAAAATAACTGTCTTTTGGTCAACAAAATGAAGAATTTGTTCAAGATAATTTGTATTATGAAAGAAGAACACACTGTGTACCAGCAACACCTCCACAGCTCTAGATAAATACCAAAGAAATAGCATATTCCAATCTATTACACCCTAAGTATTGCTGTGGAGAGAACCCTCCCTTTTTTAAGCATCATGGGCAGCATTACCCTCATTTTTTACACTTGTCCTGTTGTTTGGAAAAGGTCTCTGGATATAACCTAAATTTGCCACCAGTTGAATTTTCTATGTGTGATTATAAACTCATTTATTCTTTTCCTTTCTCAAAGTCCCACTTATCCAAGTATACTGGCACAGACAATGAAAGCCGTCATTCAAGCCATATGTGAACAGAGACATTTGTTTTACGAACTATTAATCTTTGGCAAACCAACAGGCAGCTATCGTAACGTATTGATCCTGCTAGCTGTCCCTTAAATAAATATAATTAGAGCTTCCTGGGTTAGGTTTAAACTGATATTAGCCAGTCAAAAGGACCTGTAAATATTAATCCACACTGACCCCTCCCTACTGCCCCACAGGTGCCAGCTTCACACCATTCTCCACACGTTTCATAATGGAAAGCTGTCCTGGGGAAAGAACTCACAGGGTGACACACAAGCAAACAAAATTAGACAAGTGTTCTGGAAATGGGACTTTGCTGCCCCATACAAACTCGAACAAATGCTCTGCTGTTATAAGTTGATGCAGCTCTACACTGACTGTGGTGGGGTCAAACTGGAAGACATTAGCAAAATATCTAGATCAACCTCTTAAAACACTGAGATAAGCAACAATACTAGTTCTGGTAGAAACAAAAATTAGAGTCCTACAAATACTTTCCTAAGGGAAAGTTATAGTTAGTTCTTCACTGATTAAGTCTCAGAAGTTATGCTATTTTACCTGGTTAAGCCTTTTCCAGAATACACAGAGTGGTAGTATGCACTGCTTTCTTTAATGCCAATTCCGTAATAGTGATACCTGCAGAAAAAAAAAAAAAGGAAAAAAAAAGAGGAGTGTTTACGAGTGACATGTCAAGTAAACCAAGCTGCGAAATTGAAAGTAAAACAAGCTGTCAAAATTATTTTAAATGCTTTCTGAAAACTTTTCTAAACAGGGTTGAACAAAACATGGAACAAAATCTAGTCTCATAGAAAACAGTATTGCCATGATTTAATCCAAAATTCAAGCATTAAATTAAAAATACCTTCTCTCTTACAAGAATGTAGCTCGAACAGAAAATCCAGAAACATGTTCTATCTATTTTTCCTAATTGCTATTTCATTTTACTTCATTTGTTTGAATGGGTGCTGGGTTTGATCTACCAGGTTTATTTTATCTGACTTGCCACTGTTACATATAGACAGTCCCTCAGTGCACTTCTCAGCTGAAAATAGCTTGCCAGTGTACCTCACAACTTAATGTTCAGCCTCCTATGATTAATAATGATAATTACTTTTACTAATTATAATTCATTTATTCTTCTGCCAGGCTGCAGGCTGACTAAGTCTGAATTATTCAGCCATTTAGGCACTTCTCATCCACATTTGTCTCCCTTGTTGCTCTCCTGGAGATTACTGCTCCAAATAGAACTTGAAAAAGGAAACATGGCTATTGCTCAGGCTTTGTGGTGCTCACATCGAACACCTTAACCAAAGACACCAAAGACGCTAAAGAGGATGGGTTGGTCCTCAGAAACCTGGCTGTGCAGTAGCTACTGACTGCTTTCCACTGATTTTGCTACAAAATAAGTGACCTTTGGGAGAAGGGCAGGAGAGCAAGCTGGGGGCAGCTCTTTCCTTACCGGTCATAGCAAAGTTTGCTGGAGTTCATCTATCAAAGGTGATAGGCCCTGTCTTATAAATTCCACTCAATAGATTTAAAAACTGATTGTGTTAAACCAAATTTGTCTAAGAATATTATGGATAGAATAGAAAGATTAGTTTGTTTTTTGCTAACATTAGCTTGAAAGTACCATGGCAGCTGGTTTAACTGAGCTACTTCAAAGTAGGCACTTTGCAACACATTGTACCAATTTCACTGAAACTCCCCAAAAGCTTGAAAAAATGCATTCTTATAACACAAAACCCCAGGAAATAGTTCATAGAACACATTAACAAAAGTGTTAATCTCATCTCATCTCTGCTGCTCCTGGTCATAACCGTTTTTAAAAAATCATAGTGTTTTGTTTGTTCTTGTATGGAACTCTCACAGTTAGGAATAAAATCCTCACGTGCTTTTTATTTACAAAGTTGATTACAGGCATTAAACACACATTATGCCTAAGAAAATGTTCATTAGGATGATATATTTACCTAGCCTAGGTAGCTTTGAAAATCTCAGCTGAATTCGTTTTTCTGTTTCTGGACAGTCTGTTGTGTGCATTCAGGATTTTACGGCCAAGAAACCTGACAAAGCAGCACCATCACTATTACTGTTTGCCTGAAACTGATGGTCTACATAACACTTCCAGATCACTGGCACCTATAAACCCCTAGGAAAGCCAAAGGTTTCTCCCCTTTTTCCTTACTGTGACACAAGAGGTATAAACATGTATGGATTCTTTGAAACAACAGCATTTATTTAGTCTTTACATTGCATAGGGTGTCCATTGAACAGGATGAAAAACAGAAGAGCTGTGGCTGCTTCTTTAACAATATCTGCACACTTGTCATTGGCCATGTAAGCAAGCAGTTGCCCTGCCTACATCTCATCCAACAGTTTAAATCTCCCAGCTTCAATCACATTCCATTTTTTAAATTTAAAAAAAACAAACTTTTACGCTTTCATCATAAATTTGGCATTCCCTCCTAAGGCTGGAGTGGACCAGAGGCAAGGAAAAGCATTATTTCTTTACAAAGTTGGGGTTCAATATCTAGATTATTCAACATCTGATTCAATATTAATATATTTGGGCTAAGAACAGGAACATTAGCATGATTTATATTCTCAGGTATCCGGTGGCAGGCAATATACTTGTTCCTGCTGGAATGCCCCAAAATATCAGAATTTATCACTGAGACATCTTGTTATGTAAAGAATAGATATTTTCAGTACATATTCTGTGCATACTAAAGGCACAGCAGGTATCATTCTGATATTCTTCAGTAATGTGTTGTTGAATTTTTAGTGCTAAAAATACAGCTTTCCATTCATGACACAGAAATAAATAAAAATACTATAATCTTACTTTTCAAGCTCTGTCTGGCATACTCCACAGAGCAACAGGGTATGAAGATTATTATTCTCTTACAAGCCAAAGTCATTAGTTGAACAGCTTGTTTTGGGCTCCCTGTTGAGAGTAGTATACCCATCCCAGACACATTAATAACATCTTTAACTTACATCTTCAAATGCTTTCCTTCTGTCTCTTTATGTGCATATTTTTATATGCATGTGCAGTATATTTGTATTTTATTATTTATATTTCTATTGTGTAATTAATAAAATGTAATCAGTCACTATAAGGAATTTACTCTAAATTTTTGAAACAGACATTTTATAAAACAAGCTGAACTACTTTTCTCTTTTAATTTCAGTGGTTTGTTGTAACATATGTTCCTACACAACTTGTAGCTCTGATTTTAGCATACAGTGACACAAATGATAGCTGATAAGGAAATGATAGGCTTAAGCTGTTCAGGGACTTGCAATAACTTCTTATCACAGGGCCAGCTGCCATATCAGTTTTATTAACCCACTAAATCACTCCTAATAAATAAGATAATAGTTTTCAGACATGATGGATAAAAGCTAAGATTCATCATTGATCAAAGTCTACAAAGAAATTAAATTGTAACTTGAGCTCAAACAGTCTTCCATTTGTACAGACTGAGCAGTTTGTACGTTTTCCCAAATAGCTGCTTCAGGTGATTTGTGTACTGTGGAAGGTACAACTGAGTTTTAGCAGTGACCACAGTACATTCAACATTACCCATGCAAAAAGGTGGATTCAGAACAGAGAAGAGTCGCTTACGAAATACTAATCTAAGGCAGTAGTTTGCAGTATTTAGGGTGCTGCATATCCTTTCACTCAGCAGGAATATAGAAAATTTCCCTTATTTTCAGCTATATAGAGTG
Source organism: Acanthiza pusilla (assembly GCA_036630365.1). Classification (NCBI taxonomy): domain Eukaryota; kingdom Metazoa; phylum Chordata; class Aves; order Passeriformes; family Acanthizidae; genus Acanthiza; species Acanthiza pusilla. The sequence goes on from JAXCHO010000023.1 coordinate 31,291,229, forward strand.
ATTAGCATGGGCATGAGAGATTAATGAGTTTTGTTAACAAAATTGTGTCCAATGTGTTGCACCTTCTTGGCCAAATGTTTAAATGAGTTTTTTTGTATTGACGCTTTTGGACAAATGGGTTGTTGGATGTAAAAACAGAGAAAAAGAGATTCTGACTTGAATTCTAGAAATCATTAGACTTGGTTTTAAGTTTGTCCTTTGCCCAGAACTAGAGATCACAAATGCTGTTTGGGAACAGAGGAGAAACTAACAGTGGTGTATCTCACACCTTAGAATAGCAACTGCATGCCATACATTAATGTAGGAGTTCTTCCTCAAATCCTATTTGTGCTCATGAGAATGTAAGAAAGAGCTTGGCTTTGTTTCAGTGTGGAAGAAAAGCAATTTCTGTCACCTTGAGGATGATGGAAAAAGCAAATTATTTTCTTTGCTTTCTTCTGATCACAGCCAGGCTCTATCAATAGATTACTGTGCATGCTTACAGTGTCCAGTAAGATACCTTTTTCCTGGGGTGTTAACTTTTTTCTACAATATAAGAACAATTGTTTCACTGGAGAAGAATTGTCTTCTTCCTTTTCATGCTTTTGTGGCATCTGACTCGGTAGAGTCCTGGACAATGATCAGAGCTCCTAGGCAATATTGCCATATAAAACATCATTGTCAGGAATAATTAGTACCAATTCTGCTTGCTCCTACTAGCATTATATGGTAATAAAGATAGCAGCAGTGGAAATAATACGTCACTACACTACTGTGCTTTAAAAAATATTACTAAATTGCTAGCAAGAACTCTCTTACTAGTCCCAGTAACCCAGAAACAGTTTTATAATATTTAGAGTCCATGCTGACATAACAAGAGGGTAACTAGTAATTTACTGAAACTTGATGAACAGTCCTTTAGCTTTATTATTAATTTAATGGAAATACTTCTGTAAATGACATTTGTGTGACTAACTGCTACCTGATGAAATCAGAAATTCACTTGCTCCTCAGTGAGTCTCTGGTTCTGAGGGGCACATGGCCCACAACACCAGAGATAGAAAAATAGATTATCAGAGATTATTAAACTGAGAAAGGGTAGATTTAGATTAGAGACTAGGAAAGAATTCTTTACTATGAGGGTGGTGAAGGACTGGCACAGGTTGCTTAGAGCAGCTGTGGATGTCCCATCCCTGGAAGTATTCAAGGCCAGATTGGATGGGGCTTTGAGCAACCTGGGTTTATTGAAAGTGTCTCTGCCTGTGGCAGGGGAGTTGAAACTAAATGATCTTTGAGGTCCCTTCCACCCCCAACCATTCTACCATTCTATGCTTCTATGATTCTATGGTTCTGTGATTTATACTGACACTTCTCTATAACTTCTTGCTGCTGTATTCAGCCTCTGAACTGGAAATATTGTCACTTGTGCCTTTCGTGAAGTCCTTTTTAGCACAGCAAGATCAGTGTAAATGCATCTTAGCAGAAATGAGAATTGCAGAGGAAAAGTCTCTGAGAAAAACTGATGAAAAAAATACAGAGAAACAAGTGCCAGATGTTCAAACAAAACCTGCATACGCCTCATCCCTTTGAGGAAATTGTTCAAGAACAGTTAATCCATATGAAAATATGGCACCTAATACCTACAAGGTCAGTAGGGATATGGAATCTGCCAAAGAAATGTTGGAAATGAGTTATTTCTATATCAATATTGTTTAATTTCTTCAAGAAAAGGAGGATGTAGTGACACACATTCCCACACAATTCATTTTGTAGCTATATATGTATTTGAAACATATTCATTTACTTAATAAAGGCTGAGTTACTGTGCTTAAATCATACAGACACATGATACGTTTTGGAAGTTTGGATCCTCACTGGATCCTGTTTATCAATCTGTTAGATATGTCACAACAAATATATAATGAGCACGTGGGAAACTTTTCCCTTGTATCTTCTCATTCATTGTAAGAGGTTTACCAAATATGTTGGGTTATGAAACTGACTAAGAATTCACCAAGGCATTGATGAATTAGTAGGCTGTCAAATATTCCTGCACAGATTGTGAATGCCAGATCTCTTAAAATCTTAAACACAATACTAGCAGCAAATCTTCATCTACAAATCTATGTCTACAACATCTTATGCCTGTAATCATACCTTAATTTCAGCACAGCAGACAATATATAAAATCCCTCTTTTCCCTAATAAATAGCCTTTCTAATAGGTGCTCCCCTCAGCATCCATAGCTCACATACAAAAAGACAAATGAACTTCAGTTCCAGTTTTCCTCTACACACTGCAGATTGTGTACTGTCTCCTAAAAGAGATGAATAGATTACAAATTTCTAAGATTGTGATATTATGCAAGAACTATTCTCTGTTAAAATGAACCAAAAAATGAACAAAAAAAGGAATAACATTCTATGCAGACTTTATTTCCTTTGGATTTTATTTGTATTAATGGTTATTCAAAATTAATACTTGAGACATGTTCAAGAAAGAGAATGTTTTTGCAAAAAGTTGGAATTTAAATTCTTCCCCACCTTAATGTTTTCTGCAACAAAACCTAAAATTCACAAAAAATATCTCATGCATTCTTCAGAAAAACTAACATGGAATCAACTCGCTATTTCTTGTATTTTTAAGGCAGGAAGAAAACCAAGTATAACAACATTTAACAACCCCCCAAAACCATGAAAGTAAAAAATGTCTCTTTCAGACATTTCTAGTATATTACAAAGCAGTTAGGAAAACCAGTCCTGTAGGGGTTTTTTTTCCCAGTCTCCTTTTTGTTTTGAGTTTTGCTTGTAAACTACTGAAAGACAAGAGTAACTTTGTCTTTCAAGGCTAAGTAGTTCAAAATTAAGAATTTTCCCTAACAAAATGTCTGAGTTTCTTCTGTTACTATCATTATTCTGGCTTGCTATGTTATTCATTATCAAAATAGATGTGAGGGAATATGTGTGTTACCACTCTTCACAACTCTTCTTCTTTAGTTTTACACTAAATTATTCATGGCCAAAAGCATAATGCCAGAACCAGAACTAATTAAAATTTTACCACCAGGTGATATAGAATTATCTATGATCTATTCCTACAACCTAATATTGCACAGATCAAATATACAAATTAATAGGATATGTTATTTATGAATGGACTGCACTACAGATTGTGTACTTTTCAGAATTTTATAAGATACCCACAACAAAGTGCAGAAGTATACCTGTCCTCAATGTAAAACAATGCTTTTTTTGGTGGTGTATTTAAGTGAATCCATATTGTTATGCAGAGAACACAATGATAGTTGTTAGGCTTGCAAAAAGGAAATAAAATCAGTATTTATAGAAAGATGAGCAGCTACAAAGAGATATATGTATTATAAAATGCTTTTTATATCTAACATTTTGACATATATTTGCAACATATGCATGGCTCTATAAATGCAATGACAAGATTTAGAAGCTTAATCAGTTTAATTTTAGAAATTATGCCTGCAGCAATGTTTTGAAACTTAAACTCTTGAGTTTGAGTATCAGTTTCACCATGTACATGAAAGTTACCCCTTGTAGTGTATCACCTGAACAAAGCCCCCCTGACAATTAGTACATATTAAGGACACATGAAAATACATATAATTCCTAAAATGTGTTCTATAAGCAGATACACAGGTAATTGTGCCTTACTTTGAATGGCCCCTTGTTCCAAGCCGCCTTGTGGTAAGGAGAGGGAATTTCTGGCGAATGGTCTAAAGAGAAAATAACTGCATTAATTTCTAACACCAATACACTTTTATAGAAAAATTGTAGCGTAAATATATGGTCTAAGGTAGTTCATGGATAAAGATTTGTGACACTTATGGCACAACATTAACAATTAGGCCATGTTTCACACTGAATGCTTTCTTCCGTCCTTGTCCATCTCGCTGCGTATCTCTAGTCTTCCCACCCGTTCTCTTTCCTTTTTCACTTTTATATTTTAAAATCTAGTTTTCTTCACCAAGATCCTGTTATGTTCAAGTTCCTAAAGTACAACTGTATCTATACCTTCAGAGATCCAAACAAAACCAGGGAAAACTGGCCTATAGCTATTCTGTTTTCAAAGACAAATAATTAGAATTTTTTTTTTTAATTTGAAAGTGTGATCTGAGAAATTAACTCAGTAATACATCTAGTACATATGTCCAATAGACAGATCACTGTCAAAACAATGTTTAAATAGAAACCTATTTTCTTCCTCATTTATACTGAAACTGTGTAAGAAAATTAGATATCCACTTTCTTAATATATCCAGTTCAAGAGGAATAAAATAGGAAATGAACATTTTATGAAGTGGATTTTAAATCGATTATTATTATTAAATTAAACAAATGCATTTTGCTATGTATGAACTTTACTAGGTCCATTGTGTTTAAAAAAAGATGATCCTTGAAGCATTTTTGATTTCCTGTTTGACTAAATACTCAGGATTTAATTTGGAGAGTTCACATCTTCCTTTCACTAAATTATTTCAGGATTAATTTTACGGAAGAGTAAAAAAGAGAAATGAATCAACAACTTTTCATTCGGGAGCTCTTTGTGTTATTAATTTTTCCCCCTTCTAGTGTCACATCTCACTTTACACTGCCTGTCGTATAATTATAAGTGTCTTCAATGTCAGATCTGGTTTTGTAGAAAGAACCTACTAATATCATCAACAAAAAGAAAAAAAACACTCAGAGAGAATGCCATTTTTTTGGTAAGAAACAACAATAAATCAAAGGGAATTTCAGCTTCAATCTCCTAAAGGTGATGCTATGAAATCCCCTCAAATGCAGTTATAGTTAATTTGATTCCATGTACATTAGCAGTAGAAAACACAAGAATTTCAGAAGAATTTTTACACAAGTGTACTAAATTGTGATCCTATCAAACAATTAATGAAACAAATTATGAAGGCATTTACTTGTTACCTTCCCAAAAGTTGCAGCACAAGCAGGTTCCAGCTTCTCTTTTCTGCAGAAGTCTAAATAATGTGCATAAAGGATGCATCTTGGTAAACAAACTCCTTCACATACAATGTAGTTTTCTTCCAGCCTGTGTAGAGAAAGAAACTGCCAGAGTCAGAAGCAACATGCCATTTCTCCCGATTGCATTTTTCACTTTTTGATATTGCTCTATTGATATTAAATTGTATTGAAGAGTTCCACTGGAACATACAGGTGAGTTTCTCCTGAACATGACAGACACTACAGTCTGACTCCACAATTGGTGCTTAGGTTAGTTGCAGAATATGGAAAACCTGGATACAGATCCCTTTTCTTAATGAGTCTTTTCAATGTCTGGACTTTTTTGCTTTATTCAAATAACTAAATTATCATCACCTAAGAGTCAGCTTTAGTCTGAAAATAAGAGAGCTAACTAGACTATGAAAGACCTGGGTTTAAGTCGGTCCTTCAAAAGGATTTAAGAGCAGGGACCAGGACTTGTATCTTCCGTCCCACTGTATCCTCAACACCTAAGCTAATGCCTCTTCCCTTCCTCCTTTTGCTTTTTCATTTCCACTCTGGACCTGCAAGTGCTTTAAATCACAGTGAAAAAAACAAAGAATAGAATTTTTTGAAGGTGCGTTACTATGTAGCTTCCCAATCAGTTTACAGAATACAAGTGCTGAGGGATGACTACTAAAGTAAAAACTTTAAAATTGAAGCAAAAACCTGGCTGTCTTCACTTGAACAGAACCCTTGGTAACAGCTGGGTATTTCACTACTGTCCTGTTGGTTTCTTTCTTTATCATTTTGCATTGTTCACTACTTTGACGTGCGATAACGTTTTTCTTGAATTACACCAATCTGTAAGAAAATACTGTTTAATGAGTGCTGCATATTGAATAAATTTGCACTGACTCACCAGAGTTAAATACTTAACTATTTACACTCAGAAGTCAGATATAAACTAGAATATGAAACTGAAGAATTTGGATTAGTCTAATTTTTCAGTTAGAAGGAAAAAAAAATCTCTATCAACAGTCTGTATTTGGTACTTAAGTTCCCATTTAATTCAACAGCACTCCTCCCTAATTTCAAGTATACTTTAAAAGAAACATTTACCAATTAATGTCTGCAGAATTTGTCCTCTTATTTGATTAACTTTTTTCCCCAGATAAAATAAAGCAAAGTTAGGGCCTTAATGGGTGGGAGAACATAACGTTAAAAAAATGCATTATAAGACAGTGAAAATCTAACTGTCATAGTCTTAAAGGATAATTAAAGAAGCCATTCACAAATGCATTTCTTAAATAATGTTTCATTTCTACATTTTGATGATACATTTCATTGATAGCCACATAGTGAGAATCTGACCAAGACTTCTGTTAAGTGACAAACCTCTGACAATTTCAAAACTCAGATATTTGGGGATGGGTGTCCTTATTTGTAGATGATGCTTATCCGAAAAAAAACCCCAAAACAAAACACAAAAAGCCAACTGACGAAACACCCCAGAAACGACAAATTCTTTCTAAAAGAACTGTGAGATGTCGCTCTCCTTGCCGGCTCAGCTATTAGAGAAAGGTCCCTTTGAGGGTGACAGACACGCCGGCTCGTTCCTGGAGCCCCCAGGGCGGGCAGCGGGGGCTCTCCGGAGCCCTACCATTGCAGGGTGAGCTGCGTCTGCTTCTTCTTGTCCTTCATGATCTGCGTGATGCTCTTTTTCGAAGACAGGCTCTGGTCGGCGGCTGTCAGCGCGCCGTCGCGAGCATCCGCATCCTCTTCTTCCGACGAGAGGGCTTCGCTGCCCAAGTGTGTTTCTGAGCGCCGCGGGGGACAAGAAGAGAGACCCAAGGGCATCGTCACGGTCCTCCACCACGCCGCCCCCTCCCGCCCGCCGCCCTGCCCGCCGCGGATTTAGGGACCGGCCCGGCAGCCGCGTCCCCGCCGGACCCCGAGCAGCGGCTCCCGCTGCCCGGCCCCGGCCGGCCGCCCCTGCCCCGGCGCGGCTGAGCAGGGCACGCTGCCGGCTCCCCGCCTTTACCTGCCTTGATGCCGGCGGACAGCAGCGGCTCGGGCAGCAAGCCTCGCCCCAGCAGCCCCGCGTAGCGCTCCTCCTGCGCCTCGGCGGGCACCGCCTGCGCGGCCGGGAGGTGCAGGAAGGCGTCCCCCTGCTCGGGTCCCTTGGCCATGCTGCTCAGCGGCGCCGGTTCTGCCCCATGGGCGGCGGGAGGGGACGGCAGCGGGCGGACGGGGCGGGCGCGGCGGCGGCCTGAGGGCGCGGGGGGCGCGGGCTGAGGCGTGGGCCGGGGCTCTGCCACCGCGGCCGGAGACGGGGCTGGCCAAGCGCCGCCGTGAAGGGGAGGAGAGGCGATGCGGGGGCGGCGGCGGTGGCGGGGACAGGTGTGCCCTACGGCGCCTTCCAGGGGGCCCGCATGGCTCCCTGCGGGCAGGGACGGCCGCGCCCGCCCGGGGGCTCCGCCTCGCACGGGGCCCGGCGGCGGCTGTCGGGCGGCGGCGGGGAGGTCTCTTCGTTCCTGGCTCCGCGTCCCCTCCTGCCGCGGTGCTCAGCCAGGCCAGAAGGGGACAGGGCACGGCTGAAGCCCGAGGAGGGTCTGGGAGCCGGCCAGGAGCGGATCTGCCAGGGATTTAATTATTAACTCTCTCCGGCGGTGGCTCCGGCTGCTGTCAGGGAGCAGGTCCCGGCCCGCCGCGGCCAAAGCAAGGGGCGGCTGCGGGGTCCCCTCGTCCCCTCAGGGCAGAAGGGCTGCGAAGGCTCTCCTCGTTCTCCCCTCGAGGAGAGGGCTAGGGGTGACTGACGGGCACTCTGCTCTTCGCAGCAGCCTCCTGACAGCCGCAAGGACAGTCGTGGGACCCTTCTGGGCACTGTCTGTCACTGTCTATATTTCCTTAATCCCTAGTGTAATTTTGTGGCTGTTGGAACAAAACATCTTCGTTTTGTACATTCGTTTGGCAGACGTGTCTTAGCTTTGTTCCATTTCAGCATGCTGAGATGGCAGAAGAGAATCACAAAAAAAAAAAAAAAAGTCCCTGCTTTTTCCAGAGAACAAAACTGTCAATAGGATGGAAATTTAGTCTGATCGTTGCAACATCATTGTTTTAATAAATTCTCATTAAAGCAAAATTTTGAGTGCTCTTCCAGATAAGGACTGAGAAATTGTAGTGTGACTTGTGGTAGCAAGCAGCCCTGAAATATTGTATTGGATGAATTGTGAAGCATTCCTCGAGCCATTGACCACAAACACAAAGCTTGTGAACAGCTGTTTTCCTTCTACTCTCTTCTAGTCTTCTGTTGCACCTCAAGTCATTCATCCCACCAGCACTACAGAGCAGCAGAATATGACCACTTCCACTCCTGCACAGATGTGTTATCAGACCAGCTGTCATCTATCACTTCCACATTTAAAAAAACGCCAGGTGTGCCCATATCTGCCAAAAGGGCCAAAACCTCATCATAAGTATACATGATTCACTTCAGACATGAGGCAGACCTGTGAGAGAGTCCCAGAGTAAAAAATGACACTTATCCTGAACTTTGTGCTGTTCTGCAGAACTGTTCCCTCCACTGTGTAAAATATATTTCTTTCCTTACCAGTTATTGCATTCAAATATTTCTTCACTGTTTCCGTGTTCCCTTCTTCCTTCATTAAGTGATGGTCTACATGGCTTTGATCACACACGCCTGTGTCAGTTCTTAGTGTAACTCACTGGGGCAGTTTGGCTTCTGATTCCAATGGCTTTGTTTTGAGGTTGTGGTAAAATTGCATTTGACCCTCTGACTTTTGGCTGGTCTGAGCCTTCACCATTTGGTCCACCATGACCAGTATTTCCATGGTATAGAAAAACCTCTCAACTGCTAGTTAATTGTGTTTAACTTTTTGTGAGCAAAATCCAATGTGACAATTTTTGGGGGGTTTTATGGAGCTAAGTGGAGCTATCTGTTCCTTAAGAGCAGGCATTTCCTCAGTGGCACTAATGAATTCTATCCATCATAAACACAGGGATTGACTGAGTAAGGGGTCCAGCCCAGAGACCAGCTAATTTCCACCTTGGAGCAACAACCATTTGTAATCCTGCTGAAGCAAAGAAGGGACACCAAAAGCTATGGCAGGTGGACAATCCTACCCCCCATTTAAGCTCCCTCTTGCTGGAGTCAAAAGTCGACCCCAATGTATGTTTTCAGCCTTTGGGGGACAGAAGGGATGGGGCAGCTATAGAATTGAGCTAGCTGAAACCACAAGTAACATGAACATTACAGCAGTGCTAATGCCTAGAAAATTTTATTATCATTCTATGGTGTGTCCATTGAGAATAGTGGTCCTAAGCATATTGCTCATTACTGAATAAAATCTAGTTATGAAGTAGAACTGTTAAAACCTATAATCACATATATTTGTTTCTTTAGAATTTCCCTATGCCAAGATGGGGACATGCTGCATGCCTGGAAACATTCAAAGTAAGGCTGGATGGGATGGGGCTCTGAGTAACCTGATGTAGTTGAAGGTGTCCCTGCACATTGCAGAAGGATTGAACTACATGAGCTTCGAAGGTCCCTTCCAACCCAAACTAATCTATGGTTCTATAATTTGTACTTGAAGCATACAATACTTCTCGCCTAACTTTGTCTCAGAGTTAGTTTTCTTAGTCTAATCTGTTCACCTCAGTCTCCCCTTATAGTCAGTGGAGAAGAAAAGGTGTGTCCCAGAGGTAATTCATACCAGGAACATTACTCAGTGAAACAGGTCATATTCTCACAAATCTGTTTCCCTTCCTGGTCTGTACTGAGAGCCTAGGAAGGCTTGCTTAATTTTAGATGAATTTTGTAATTATGTAATCCCACCAAAATTCAACAGTTTCTGTTATACAGCATGGAATAAATGATCAGATACATGTGTTCTGTACCACAATGTAATTTTTTTTCTATAACACGTGAAATATCTTTTATATCAGCATTCAGTTATTGCACCTTTTCATCTTGCTGCAGTGTTCCATTTTCTTGTTACCAAGTCAGCGCATTAGAGCAAAACATTTTTCAACTTTATTCATATCAGTGTGACTTGCCATTAACAACAATCTGCCTGAGGGGTTCTCTGTTTTGAACTGCAAAATGTTTGGAAGGTAAATGCAGCAATAGCAATACAATTTGTTATTGATCTGTTCCTGTGTAATCCTGCATGATGTTTACTTAAGTGTTGGAAACTGTTTCACCTCATATCCTCTCCAGACAAATGAACTCCACAGAAGCCGTGATATGGTGTTGATGCCAGGACTATTTGGTAGACTCTAACACCTATTTCTTTCCAAACATGCTGATAGTGCAATAACAATACAGTATGGTACATACTGGTATTCTACAGGGATATAATAATTTGTCATTACTGTCAGTGTTTGTCATTCTGTCTGCTTCAGCATAGCATGAATCTGTTTAGCTCTTCCTGAAACTCTATGTCTGGTTTTCTGTGACTCATTGCAAGAAACAGTTTTAACTACTACCAATTCAAATAAGACAGCTTTCCCATTTATTTTGCTCCTTCCCACATCTCAGTGTTTGCTTTTTGAGAGTATTTTGGTCTTGACAATTAAAAAAAAAAAAATCAGTGCACTAAGCATTTGACATTGTCACTGGCAACACCTTTTAAAAGGATATATCCAGGAATAGATTTTTTTATCACAAAAAGTTCTTTAGATAATTATCTCTATTAATTAAAGGTCAAAAACATTGAAACATCCTCCAGAATCTTAACTTTATTGTTTCCACTAATTATTGAATCATTCCTTTTTATAAATTAACTGGCTTGATAAATGGTGGCTTGAGAACATCACTGAGTGATTAGAAAAAAATCTTTGCCTTTGCAGTTTTTTTCTGAGCCCTTCTCAAGGTGCTTATACCTCACCTTTTTTTCCTAACTAATTTCTCTAGAGAATTTGCTTATTTCTGGTGTCTTAGGTCACCAGTTTCGTGAATGCAACCAAGTGAAACCTTAGCGAAATCAAAGGGAAAGAAGAGGGCTCTCAATGTTTAGCACTTTTCCATTAGATCTCTCTCAACACAGAGAAGGATACTTATATCACCCACTGCTGCCGCTTAGTGCTGTGGCTCCTCTGGTGCTTGTAGAAGAAAGAGTTGGAGAAAGATGTAGAGGTGGAGGGAGGGCATCAGGCAGGGAAAGTGGCATCGTTACTTGTGGGGCTGGGGATTTCTGCTCTCAGTGGGGAAGGAAAGGGAAGGAGCATCCTTCATTGCACAGCTAGTCCATCTCAGCAGCTATAGCAGGGGAGTGCAACTTGCACTGCTGCCTTTTGACCTCAGCAAGTTCTGTGAAACCCACTGCCAGTTCTGATGCTGTAAAATCATACAAATATGGTTGAGCCTTATCTGTGCAGCCAACAGAGTGAAAAGTCAGTATTCAAAACTATGGAACTGCAGTCAGCACAAACTCCCCTTGAGGACAGCCATTCAACTCTGTGGGACATACATGAGTGTATCTACACAAAAATGCCACAAGAAAATAATTTGATTACCCAAAGAATGCTATTGCCCTCATGCCTGACTATTCCCACCTTCTTTTTGTAAGATTCTTCCTTATTAGTAATTGATGTGTTACATCACCCTAAAGTTTCTGAGTTTTCATAATGCTGAAAATCTTTTCCTAACTTGGTACTGAAAATGTTCATAGACCTTGTCCTTCCAATAACTTTACAAGCGGTGCCAGATCTGTGAAAGCATCAGCTTGTCTGACAAGTTATTTCAGCATAGAAGCTTATGGCTTTCTTTGTAAGGAACCATTGCTGGCATCCAGTAGATGGTGATGTTTAATAATGTATTTCCTGCTCTGTCTCCAGCTGACAAGGCCAAACCTGTCTCTCTGTCTCTTTACATTTGGGTATTTTACTCACTGCCTGTTCTTATGATCTTTAAATGAAAACCCATTCTGTTTTGTACAGAAGTGGGCCCTTCTGTTTTTCTTCGCAAAGAACAAACTTCAAAATAAATAAACTGTATATGACAGTAATTCCTTCACAGTTCACATGTTTCCATCCTCTACAAACCCAGTGAGACTCTACACTTTGTAGGTAGTTGAGGTAAACTATATTGTTCTGACCTTATGTAGCCTACATGTAAGTAAAAATTTCGGTGCTTACCTCTCTCTTGAGTTGATGTTAAACAGTTATCTCAGGTTACTTATCTTGATTTTGAAAGGACATTTTTCAGTATGTATTCTTTTTTCCTGTTCCAAATTGGGAGAAAATGTTTGTATTCATACAAGTACATGCTCCTACAAGCTTACAGACTGAACAGCCACTTCACCATTCATGTATTTGCAGTGTGCTTTGGTGGGCACCCTCCAGGAAAAGAATAGTAAGGAGGCCAGCCAAGTTTTTCACTGGGCAGCTATACAAACATCTCCTGTTCCTCTATGAATGATCCAAGAATAGAGCTGAGCTTAGAGGATATGTTCACCCTTAAAGAAGTGATTTTGAGAGTTTCTGCAGATACTCCAAGCAGCTCTATTAGCAGCACTTCTTGTATAACTAGCCTATCTGCAAACAACTTCTAAATAGGTGTTAACAGAAGTAAACCACTAAAGTCAAGGGACTATTCTCTCTATGCAAAGCTGTGTCCTGAAGGTTCTACCACCAGCTGGGTACAGCTCACTAAACTGCTGCATTCACAGATAGCTCACCACTACTCAAAACAAGTTTTTTTTTCCCTTCTGTGTCTCTCTGTCCACTCTGTTCCTGGCCACACACTCCCTCTAACACTGTGCCATCTTCACAACTTGTAGACACTTTGGTGTCACTTTAGTTCACTGAAATAATGAAAAAAAAGGCCAAGAGAAAACAATGAAGAGCTTTCCGATATATCAAATAGTTAAATCAGCCCAGAAGTGTGATCAGAGCCAGAGTATGTGTAGGAGGATACCACTGGGACTGAAGGACAGGGTAGGAGGATGGGCCTAGAGGAGGGAGAGGATATATAAGAATGGAGGGGAGCAAGATTTCCTCAAAATTGCAGCAATAAAATCTGCTGAACTGCCTGTGGAACCACAGATCTATTCATGGGTGATGTGCAAAAGGTGCTTTTTGGATTAATGCAGCCACCTTTCAACAAATAATGTCACACAGCTACTAAACAACTTCACAATTCTGTCATGTAGGACAAACCTCTTCCTTTTTCCCTTCCCTCCCCTTCCCCTTCCCCTTCCCCTTCCCCTTCCCCTTCCCCTTCCCCTTCCCCTTCCCCTTCCCCTTCCCCTTCCCCTTCCCCTTCCCCTTCCCCTTCCCCTTCCCCTTCCCCTTCCCCTTCCCCTTCCCCTTCCCCTTCCCCTTCCCCTTCCCCTTCCCTTCCCTTCCCTTCCCTTCCCTTCCCTTCCCTTCCCTTCCCTTCCCTTCCCTTCCCTTCCCTTCCCTTTCCCCTCCCTCCCCCTCCCCTCCCCTTCCCCCTCGCCTCGCCTCGCCTCGCCTCGCCTCGCCTCGCCTCGCCTCGCTTTCTTTTCCATTTTTTTAGGAATATTGCCAGTGTTCTTCCAGCTAGGCATGAACAGAAGTGTGCTGCACTAGGAATCTAAGTACTTTGTATCTGAGTCTGGTGTTCTGTTGCTCTGAATAATTCTGGTTTTCACTCCAGAATATTTTTTTTTCTTGAGCTCGATTAGCCACACTCTACATAAAGCCACATGGACAAACAGTGCCTTCTCTTAGAAGTTGCCTAGGCCCTCAATTAACCTGGAAACAAGACCACTGCTTGCCCCTTTGCGTATTCCCATTTGTCGCATATGCTCTGTATTGAGATGCTGGAGTGAGGCTTTGAATGATGAGGCGGTGAAGCTGATTCCTGCATGGAGACACATTCATGCATTCCTAGTCTCTGACTTACTTCAGGCAGGTGTTTTCTAAGGTCAGGAACCAAGTGTTTGTCATTACTGTCCCCTGTTTGTCACTGATGAAATGATGTTTCCCAGGAATGAAGATATTTTAGGCAATTATGTTAAAATTTTGGGACAGAAGAAAAAATTAATTCTTTTTTGCCCCCTTCATTATATATTTGGACAATATTTTTTAAAGCATTTAATATATACATTATACTTAATGACAATGTGAGAGCAATTCAATACCTGATCCAGAGGCAATAGTACCCTTCCGACTGACTTCAATGGGCTCTTGATTAGGCCCTTATTTGCTAAGCAAACACTAGATAAAAGTTCACTTTGTCACATGTACACAGTCTCAGAACTATTGCGCTGTAAGAAAAATCATGACTTCTTGCTGGTAACAGATTCTGGAATCTGCAGTGGAGGAAAATTAATTCAAATATCTGCTTAAGGGGAGTTAACGTTGCTTACTGTCAAAGATCTAACTTCAACCACAAAGTGGTCATACCGTTTTCAGCACTTCTGAGCATAAATTCTGGCCAAGGACAAGACCTTGGGACAGCTCAGATAGTGGAGAGAAACCCAGGCATGCCCTGGGGAGGGCACAGTATGAAACTTGTATGACGCAGAGGATCTAAGTTGATGTGGGTTTCTTGGTAAAGGGGTACTGGATGTGCTCAGTAACAGCCAGGTTCCTGGTGGTCAAGGCACTTCCCAAACTACTGACATTAAATAAGCCACCTTGCCTATTTCCTAGTCCATTTAACAGACCAAGCCAAAGGAGGCTGAGTATCTCCTCAGCTCCAGCCAGCCTGAGCTAGTCCTTTCTTTCACCCGGAACACCTTCAATGCCACCTGTTCCACCTGCTACATGTTTTGAAAACATCAGAAAGGTCTTTGCTGTGTCTTTTATCAACAGATGGATTCTGTGATTAAGTGCATGGAATATTTGTGCAGGATTTAGCAGTACATCCCACTGCAATCTGAACTAACTTGAGTTAAGGGCATCCTGAAGTGGTGCCTGGGTTACTATGATGGTACTCAGTAAAGGGTTTATTCCATGCTTTTAGCATGTCAGATTTGCCCTTCACCAGTTTTGTTGCCCTTGTTTGGACTATTTCCATAGAATTTATAGAATCATTAAGGTTGAAAAAGACCTTCAAGATCATCAAGTCCAGCCTTTGACTGAATAGCGCCATAGCCAATAAACCACATCACATTATTTCAGCAGTCAGGGGAATTCCAAAGAGAAACTTTTTAGATCTTATAATACATTCTGTTTTGGAGTGAAGAACGGTAATACATGACAACAGAGACCAACCCTTGGTCTTTCTCTAGCTACATTTTTAATTTTTCTTATATTTGCATATAAGATTGCAGAAAATACGCATGGATATAGCTGCTCATTTGTCTAAATTCCAATCAAATACTACTGCTGCACTTCATTAAAACAAGGCACTTGGAAATGCACTGTTTACAAATCGTAAATAACATAAATGAACCAGACTGAATAAGGGTTAGACCTTCAGAGAAAGAAAAAGCTCTCATGGGGAATGAAATTCCTGATGAGAAGCTCTTCAGACTATGGGTTTTCTTCAAAATATTTTTGTTGGATCCATGGGATTAAGCAATTCTGACCCTAAAATTCACTTTCCATTTCTTTTCTTTCACATTACTATTTACATTTGTATCTTAATTAAGCAATGCATATGCTACATTGCCATGTATTAAAACTTCTGTCTGGTGCTTAATAGATCACATTGGGCTTTGAATTGGAAGGCATGTTGGGGCATTTCTAAGCACGATAGTCTTACACTTAAGCTGGAGATCTGTCATGTTTCAGTCCTGGGGCGTACAGATAAGTCTAGTGGAGCCTAAATATCTCTGCAGAATTAATCTGTAAACTACTCTGTTGTAATGCAAGAAATAATTTCGTTTTCTGTTTCATAATTTCTCATTAATGAGATAGGACCAGATGTGGAACCTGTGCAGAGACCTTTTTTACTGCTTCACTTCTTGCAATCATGATATGAATCACCTTTCATTAACCTGCAGATATATTCACAGACTCTAATGGGAACTGTGCCACTACTTACCATCATCACCATCATTATTATTACTATCATCATCATCAGGTTTTTATTGTGCCTGGTTGATGATTTGTAAATGCTTTCATGTGGAAATAATGACATTACTGTTTTAAACCAAGATGTTGTCTCAGGAACAATGAGAAAACATTTTCAGTCTTCCAGTACATAAAGTGGTCTTATGAAGAAAGATGAAGAAAAACTTTTAACCAAGTCCTGTAGTGACAGGACAAGAGGCAATGACTTAGAAGTGAGAGAGGGTATATTTACATTGCATATAAGGAAGACATTTTTTACAATAAGGGTGGTGAGACACTGGAACAAGTTGCCTGGAGAAGTTGTGGGTGACCCATCCTGAAACTGTTCAAGGCCAGGTTAGGTGGGACTTTGAGCAACCTGCTCTAGTGCAAAATGTCCCTGCCCATGGCAGGAGGTTTGGAACTAGATGATCTTTAATGGTTCTTTTCAGCTCAAACTATTCTATATGTTTGAGACTCTTCTGCCCTTATTCAACTTCTTAGACAAATGAATGTCAAAGAATTCTGCATCCACGTAAGTACATTTCTTCTACAGATTTAGAAGAAGCGACATCTGCATTTCAATGTATTAAAGGTAGAGGAAGGATTTTAATAAGTTTGGGTATTAGGTGCCCCACAAATATGATTTTTATTTTCACTAGGAGTGACATTATAACACAGCTTCCCCAGTGAGTAATGGAAATTTGCATAAAGTAATTGGTGTATGAAAAGATGGAGACCATTCTGATTTAAAACTAAACCAAACCAACGAAACAAAAAAAACCAAACCAAAGCAATAGATGGAAAAACACAGTATGTATTGCTCTCAAACTCCTTAAGTTCTTTTTTCTTGCTGCCACTCTGGAATATTTATAAATTATATAAAGCCCTTTTTCTGTTGAAAGAAGGGGGCTCTTTAGAACAACCTGTAGTACAATGTTTTATACTTTCAGACTTTAAAGTGGCTCCATCTAACAGAAAAGACTGGTAAATATATCTTTTAAACAGAGAAATATTTAAGTATACCTCTAGGAAAAATAGTAACCTTTTTTTTTTCTTTTTTTCAAATAAAACTTCCTTGCTTTTCTATGAAATCATGAGATTTCTGTCTGGCAGTGTGGCAATAACAATTTCATCAATGTAGGTCATGATGGGAGTACCTGAAAATTGAAGAATATTGAATGTCTAAAAATCTACTGGACAATATATCTAAAAATCTCTGGAGACATGTAAAAGAAAAAGCTGAAAAATTCACTTGGCTAATGTATTTTTTGCTCTGTCGTTAGTTAATTGTAGTAAATTTTTGCTGTCTTTTGGATAGCTACTGACATAACTCGTTGTTGTGATATTGTGATATTGTGATACCACCCTCAGCTCTAAAGCTGGGTGTTTTCAAAGAGATTTGATACCAGGCTTAATATTATAGCAGCGGCCGAGGCCTTCGCGCGGAGGCTGGCTGAGAGACACCAAGCAGACCAAGGTATGGCAGAGAGAAGAAGGGCAGTTTATTTACAGCAAAAGCTTTTTATACTCTTACACACTCCAATTACTACTGGTCAGTGAAAAGTCCACCTCCCAGGGTGATTGGTCACACCCGGTGTCAAACATAGAGATTAGAAAAGTGAAAGAATGCAACTTATCTATGTTCTCCGTGAGAAAGAACAGAAAGATTCCAAACAGTGCAACCACATAATATCACTTGTGGTTTTATGTACTGGTAGTTATTTTACATTCTATTTCTAAAAAATGTGTATAAGCAGAATAGTTGTGCGAGTAACTGCAGATTAATGGGTTTGTCCACCCTTGAGGTATGTTTTCAAAGAAAAGTTCTTGTCAGGGAACAGAAATTACTTACAGCTAAACCTTATTTCCTATTTTCTTGTTAGTCAAAGTCAGTAATGCAGTATTTTTGTGTATGCAAGCTGTCCTTAACCAATAGTGCACAATATTCTATAGGAAGTGTGTAGAATGTTATGTTAGTCTACAAGATTATAATAGTGAACTTTTTAGTAGTAAACATTCCCAATGGTTTTAATGTGTGAAACTTTTTTCTTTTTTCCTCCGTCTTTCAATCTGAAGGTTGAAGTCAGCCTCCAGAGTGACTCGTGGATTTGCTGTTTTGGGTTCTTTTCCTTATCTGAAAGGAATTTTTATGAGTGTCACCTGTTCTGCCTGTACTCTCTTTGCAGGTGTATGTTTACTTTTATAACACAATCAGTTAAATCTTGTAAGGTGAGCTGAAATCTTTTAAGATCTCAAGAGAAAAACAAAGTAAATTAAAAAGTCCAGCATAAGGGTGAGAATAACAACCTTGAATCAATAATCATCAAACCTGAACTGAATTAGCTAAGACATAAAACCTATCTACCTTCAGGAATCTTGTTCCTTGCCTGCAGAGCTCTTCACAGCTGAGTAAGGAGCTCCAAACAGCTTATCTCCTGTACAAACATAACGAGATTTAGGTTCTCAGAAACAGAGTTCCCCAAGACCTGCTGGCTGAGTTCAGCACTGCCTACAGTAGTTTGTCCTGGAAGGAGTTTGGCATCTATGGACACCTGTACATCCCAGACGCTATTGAATGAGGCATTATCACAGAAATACACAATAGATGATGTTGGAAGGGACATCTGGAAATCCTTCAGTCCAATCCTAAAGTGTCTTTCTCTGTGTCAGATAACCAAGTATTCAGGGAAAAGCTTTGTACTTGCTCAGATACATGTTTTCAAGATAGTGACAAGATGAAGATTTATGAAATCAGGGAAAGTGAAGATCAGTGCTTTTCCTGGCGTGCCATTCTAGGTCTTGTCAGCCAGCACATTTGGGAGATGTAGACTCGATTTTCTCCTCTATCTATGCTGAAGAGTCTTAAATCCATGTTTTCCAAAAGTGTTCTTGTTAAAGTAGGCTGAGAAAGGAAAGCAAATGAATTCTCACTTCTTTTTATGCTGATATTTGCATAGAGTTGAACATTTGGATGAATATTTTCATTCTATGTTTTAGTAATTAAGGCATTGCCTTCAAATAAGTGTCCACCTGACTTTCAGTCCCTGCTTCCAAAACCTATTTTCATTTCTTGTACTCAAATTACTGTTTAATATTACCAGTTCTGCTTGATCTCCAAAATGACTGAAGAAAAATGCTAATATTTTTAAAGGAATTTATGTGGGACAAGCAATGCAAGAGTTAAAAACTCAGCAAGTGCTATTTGCAAAAGTGATTTAATGAGAATAAGCACAAGGTCACCAAGATGGCTATCTCAATTTATGTGGTTATCTATCCCTTTAACAACCTGTATTCAAAACCCACACTCTCAGATCCTCCAAAATCAATACCCTTGGAGATGTCTAAAAACTATAACCACTCACATTTTAAAACTCCTATATATCTAATTTTATTTTGAGCTGTGTTCCTTGTTAATAATGCTGAGACACTTGACACCACCTTCATATCTGCTTGCCATGGGCATTTTTGTATGAGATGATCTCCAGCCTGACGTTTTTGCCAATATGCATTTCCAAAACATACCAAATATCCTGGGCAATACAATCCCAGGAATTTCTGAATATGCTGACTCTCTGAGGAGGGTTCTTACTGCTCAGGCAAGAAAGGCTTTCTCAAACTAATTGTCAATGGCATTCCAGTAACTAAGGGGTACTGGGAAAAGAAATAATTGAGCCCCCTCCTTTACATAACAAAGGTCTCACTCTAGGATTGTGAACAGTTGCTGGCAGAAGGACCCCTGGCCTCCAGCCTCTCAGGAGAAAGCCCAAATACCTAAGCTAGAGGTTTTGTTTCCCTCTGGATGACCCTTTCACTGCAGGCTGGGACCAAATATTTGCATTGTCAACAGATGAATGACATTTTTGCTTTCTTGTTTTTCAATTAAGATAGGAGGAGATGGAACAAAGGAGAGAAATAAAACCTGGTGGAAAATTTTGGAAATATCATCTCAATAAACTGGGCCATGCCTACCATGCTGACTTTTATGAAAAATTGTCCTGCACCCAACCTATGCAGTTGACTATCTTGGCAGGGTGGGATAGGAGCAGCCTTGCTGGATTATTTTAAAAAAAAAAAAAATAAGGACAAAACAGGTAATTTATAAGTAAATTCAGTTTTGGAAAGGGTAAAAATATTTGCCATCAACATCATGCCTTGATTTTTCACATCAAAATTACATTTGACCTGAAATTTAATCTAAGTATATTAAAATATTAGAGAAAGAAGCTAAGTGAAACAAATAACTCTGATCAGAACTAAAAAAAAAGTAAGCATTAGTTCCAATGTAGACCCTTTCCCAACTCTGTTTTAGTTTCTTATATCACTTTTCTGGCATAATCAGCAGAGGTGCACTGAATATGCACAACATAGACTAAAACACATTGTGTAAAACAAATTTCTGTGAGGCTGCCTAGGATGTCCCTGACAGTCCAGGGAGGAGGTTAAAGGCACTGCCATGGCTCTTCTCTATGCAGACAATCCAGCATCTCAGTTTTCCACCAGAAGTACTCCAACAAGGTCATTTGCAGCAGGGGAAAATCAACTTTCAAGGAACATCAGGAGATGTGTTACAACACTGTGACCCAATAAAGGAAAACAGGATTTGTCCTCCCCATCGTGCAGCTCAGCTGATACCCTCTAGAGGACAAACCCAGTGAACTTGAAAATTGAGTTAGTTTGTTTCTCAGGAATTAATGTGAACTGTTGGCTTCCATCCAAATTCCATTTCACTGTTGATGTATTTTTAATTTTTATCTTTGTTTGTTTTTTTTAACAGACCACAAATCAAAATAATGGGTATTTGTCTTCCCATTCTTTAATTTTCATGTTTAATATTAAGCTATATAGGTCCCAATAAATAGAAGATTTTTTAAAGGTACTTAAAATTAAGTAATGAAATACCTGCTTCTTTTGTTTTTTCCCTATTTTTTAAACTTCGTCAAAAGAAATTTAGTAAATCAAAATCACGGGGTTAAACACTATGGTTCTATTGATCTAGAAAGCTGGCAACCCTAACCTATACCTAATCTTCTTAATGCAAATAATGGGATTTTATTTGAATATTGCTGGGTTCTTCAAACAGGACAATTGCCATTGTGCCAGGGTAAGTCCTGCCTGAGTGAAGAAGAGTTACCCTAATCCTTTGAATAACAGTGAGAATATCCAAATTTATTCTTTATTCCCTTAACTATTTTGCGTGCCTGGCAGAGGATTTTGCTATCTGTTGTACATTGGTTTGGAAAAGGCACATTTAAAACCAGCTTAAAATAAGAACCAATGAAAAATATCTTTCTCCTTTAACAGTATGGGCTTCAGAGAAAAGATATTTCTGTTGGAATCTAAGCCATTACCTTCTTCATGAGAAACAACAGCTAGGACAAAGAAATTCAGCCAAAATATTGATCTTTGTTTCATGTACAGTGTGGTCTCTCTTTGCTGGACCAAGCAACTGAGAGTTGCAAAACTTCCTTTTGCACAAAAGCCATAACCTGGTCAGGTCTAGAGGCTGCAAAGACAGGAGGAGCAGGTGATTCATTTACAGGTGTCCACTGCTCTGACGGTACACTCTGTCGGTCTCATACTCAAGACCCCCAGCTTCTCTTGTACGTTTTGAATTGTGGGTCCTTTCAACACTTTGCCAAAAATTTATTAGGTGCAAATTTACTAGAAGTCACTTGCAGGGTTAGTGCTGAGGGCTTGACAGAGCCATCCTCCAAACCCCACCCATTTCAAAGTCCAAGTGGAAGAAATAATCATTTTGGCATGGCAGCAGGTAACTGTGGGGCTCACAGAGATACTGACAGAACATCTTTGTCTCCCATGAGATCCTCCAAAACCTCTTAGAATTCACCTGTGGCTTTCATAGTTGCTTTGGGATTGTAAGGTCCTGTTTCCCATCTTTGCACAGTCCATTACAGGCTGCTTACGAGAGACCATGGTACATCAAGAAATTCCCTTAACTCTTATGCTTGAATCTACCTGCAGGAAATACTCTTATGCCAACAGCTGTGAAAGTCTAGTGTTGTGGCCATGATATGCCATTAAATTTGAAACAAGGAACATTTTGTACTATACAATTATTTCCATTGCATTTAAGTTCCAAAGAAAAAGGATATTTACAAACAGTTCAAGTCAATTCTGCAATACTGGATTAGGCTGAGGTATCTCAGTAAGACTACTGTGTACTTCTCCTCACTAGCAGTAATTATGAGATACAGATCTTGAAAACAAACAAAACCAATAAACCCTCTTTCTTTTGAAAGTACACTGTGACATGAACTATATGTAGTTGACTTGAAAGCACACCTCTTTTTGTGGTGTTTTTATAAATAACATGAAATTATGCACCAATTATTTGTGATGTTTATTTCGTCAACTTCCACTCTCCAAAATGACCAAATACGGATTTTTTATTTGTAGGTAAAACCCTCTTCTATAGAAATTAATAGCAATGAAGTTCCTTTTTGGCTTCTAGTCATAAATCATAACAAATCTGAAGTTTCAAATTATCAATACTGGATTTCCATTGAGTCCTTATTGCAATACTTTGTGTTAAGCCTTTAAAAATTACATTTTATACTAATATTTCTAGTGACTTGTTTAAGGAAATGTCTTGCTCCAGCCTTACACTTTAACTACATCTCAGTATATACAAGTTTTATATACAGAATTATATGCAAGATAAAGGAAACACTAGAGTATGTCGAACCAGGCTTTAGGGTGCATTACATGGCTGGTAAGTAATGAGTACATGAATATTTGAAAGTGTATGTCTCATAACTCAGGGCCAGTGTCTGACTACAATTAATGCTGTTATAAGTCAAGAGGAAAACCTTTGGAATAGCTGCAATATTTGTGAGTCAGTGCAGAAGCAGAATAAACTGCTATCAATATCTGCCCATAAATATATATGGTCAAATACAGTGAAGAAAACACAGGCAGCTGTTTACTATCTGCACTGATCCAGCAGTGAGAATGTCACATGGAGAGAAAGAAGGAAAAAAATACAAGCTGTTATATCAGAAGAAAAACGCCAAATGTTAACTAGGGATTAATATTTGCACTTGCAAGTATTTTGTCTGTTGCATTCGCATTTACGAGAAATATGTTGGTTGGAAATGCATACTCTAACTACAAAGAGACTATTGGGAAAACAAGCAAAATGTAATTATTTTAATAATTTTTACAGTATGCATTATGCTTATCAGAAAGAATGCATAACAGAATGTGTTTCTTATTTTGTTTACTGGTAAATAAAGCTTGGTTCAAATTTTCTGTGTAAAACCTAGATTTTATTCAATCACAGACAATAAATGCCACGACCGAGCCCATTCTTTTGGGAGTGTTTTGGCATACTACCAAAAGCAGCAAAATCTGAAGAAGTCATTATAAAAAAACAGAAGTAAACCAATGTCAGGCACATGGAGGGATTATTGTCAGATCTGTGTCCCTCGCACTAATTGGTATTATTAGCATAAGTCATGTTTCTGTTCTAAGGAGGTTCACTTTGGTGTTTAAGATTGGGGTTTATGAAAGCTGAGAGTCCAGCTTCTGCTTCTCTTTTCCCCCAGTTTCCTTCTGGCACAACATCTGATTCCTCTGAATCTGAGGGGACTGGTGGTGGTGAGAACAGCCACTTCCCGTTCCTCCCACAGCACGGGAGCTGCTGTTCGTGCGCTGGTGTCCTCAGTCAGACAGGGAAAAAAGCAAAAACTATGACTAATGTTACTATTTCCCACTGCTCAGTGTTTCTCACATTAACCAGCAACAGACTTGGCCTGGTTTGCAAATATGGAACCAGATTCAAAGCCCACTGAAGTCCCTGGGACATGTGCCTCAGAACCATGAATATTAACTTGTCCAAGCAATTTTTATACCAGGATTTTAAAACATATAGAAAAGGGTTGAGAGAAAAGCAATCTTTTGGTAGTTTGGGGTTGGAATTTATGAATCAGAATCTGGCATAAAGCACACAGTGACATTAGCATTCTTTGGACCAGACTCTTAAAACATTGTCACAGCAGTATCACTATTACCATCTTACATGATTGCTTCTTTGCACCCTGCACTCAGTTGGAAGGTATTCAAAACAAGCCCAAATTTATACCAAAATATTTGCCACATGTTTCAGATAAGGTATCATAAACTTTGAACACAACATAAGAGATTTAATGTCCAGCATTTCCTTTTAAACTCATTTATGTTTCTCCCTCCCTCTCCACCCTCACACTCCTGCGCCCTCACATTTTATGTGACAGCACTGCTTTAGTACTTTCAATAAAATAGCCTTGGCCAGTGAGGCAAATACAAGCACCTTATGAGGTGTGACCAACTTTTGAGTGCAGCCCTTGTCCTTTGCTGCTCTTTACAGATGACATAGGAGCCTTTGTTGGCCCTGCAGTTTGATTGACTCAAAGCTGGGAGTGAGTGAGCAAAACAGACACATGGCATTTGTTGTCTTTTTGATCCCCTGCTTTGTGATCGGCACCGACATGGCTTTCTCCTGCCAGAACGCTGACGACTTCGTGGGTGCCAGTTCTCCGGGGGACATTGTTATCGGAGGCTTGTTTGCAGTCCATAGCGAAATGCTGCATCCAGAAGAAGATCCCATCAAGCCAGTAATTCAGAATTGTGCTGGGTGAGTAATACTGGAAATGACACATATAGCAAAGAAGAGAGCACTGACATTGGGCATGTAGATCTTATATTAAGGTCAACAAATTCTGGTTCTCTTGCCTTGCCTAGTCTTTAAAAATTCTTTGGACATCACATAAATTTAATATAAATTAATACTGGATGACAAAGTATGGCAAAGTTACAATAAAAAATACCACAACTGCCTGAGGAAGGGAATGAGCATTTGATCCTATTTCAGTCTTCACAGATAATCAAATAGCCTTGAAGGTTTGTACTACCATCTGATTTCCATGGAAATGCTAATTTGCTATAGGTCTGAAGGACTCTGCTGGGCAGCTATTCATGGTTTGTTATGAAGCTGAACCTACATGATTTGAACACTGGCAGACTATTTCATTTTACCTAAGCCATAGTAAAGTCTGCCTCCCATCTCTCAGGCAGCTCAGTTATAATCTATAATTGCTGATGGCATTGTAGTTATTTTTATAATTACTATAATTATGACACTTTGAATTATAGATTTTTGTGTTGCAGGATAGACTACATATAAGCTCCTCATCATGAGTACATTCTGTGCATCAGAATATTTTTTTTTGTTGGCTCCAAATACTGCTGTACTTGAAACACCCATTTTTCTGGAATGCATGAAACCTGGTCAAGAGCTTCATTTTAAGTATATAGTAAACCTTTCCTAAGTTCAGGAATTCCAAATTTGTCTTTTTATAAGAAATTTAAATGCAGGTGCAAATCCACACATTTTATTTGAATTTTACAACTTAATCCCACATCTGAATCTAATAATCAGCAAGGCATGCAGGTATCCATCTGGATTTATATCAAAATGTTGATTAAGTTGATAATTTTGTACGTTTTCCATTATTTTTCTATGGAGAAATAAATTATCTCAGGTCTATCTGAAATTTAATTTACTTCAAAGGATTTCTAATCTTCAGAGAAGTTTGCCTGAGAGGAAGGTTGGTTATATTGCAGACATTTTGTGCTAGTTAAGTTCTGATTAAGCATCTGTTATAACACCCACTAGAGATGAGGGGAAATAACTATGCTACCTTCATCATGTCTAAAGAGCATTTTAGAAACACCAATGCAACCACTAGAGACCTTGAAATATTTTCTTCTATTCTGAAATATTTAGTAGTTCCTTTTCTTTGCTTCACACTTTTAGTGAAAGTAAATACGTTTTTAAAAAAAGCTTTGCTTTGCCCTTGTTTCCAACAATGTTTTTCTGAAAAATACCTTCTGTGTTTCCTGACAGCTTTGAAATTCAAGTTTTTCTCCAGACACTTGCAATGATACATGCTATTGAAACCATCAACAACTCAACACTGTTATCTGGAGTTACTCTGGGCTATGAAATCTATGACACATGTGCAGAAGTTACAAAAGCCATGGCATCTGCTCTGAGATTTCTGTCTAAATTCAATTCTTCTGAGGATGCTGTGGAGTTCAAGTGTAACTACTCAGACTACATCCCAAGAGTAAAGGCAGTAACTGGAGCCAGCTACTCGGAGGTGTCAATGGCAGTTTCAAGGCTGTTGGCTTTGCAATTAATTCCACAGGTGGGTTTGAGGGACTTATTTTTTAATTTGGACAGAGGTTCATATTTACCATGCTTAGAATAAAAGTGCAGTTCTGATCATGGGAATTGCAAAAGCCACATATTTACTACAGGGCAGGGTTTGGCTCAACTGAAAGACGTCAGGACATCAGGGTTCAGCTCCAAGCAGAGGGCTTGATTTGCTTGCCCAAACAAAGGCAGTAAGGGATATTTTATATGCCTGAGGCACATTTACCCAACAGCTTTTTCAGGGTGATGCTGGGCTGTTGTCATCCTGGCAGTGCCTTTAGTCAGTCCTGGTTACTCCAGTGTACCTTGGATGACACTCAAGGACTTTGTTCAGGCAGCAAAGTTACATGCCATGTCTAGTCTGCCTGGTGGTGAATGTGACAATACTCAAGCTAAAAGAATAGAGACCAGATCAAATCCGGCCAGAAATTCAGGAATTCTCTCCTGCCCAATAGAAAATAAATGCCGGGGACAGTTAAAACTATGGGCAGGGAAGTGAGGAAGATTGCTCTAAAACAAAGATTTGCTCCTGTTACTCTTCAAGCAGTTGTAGAAGAGAAATAATACAACTGTTTAGATCCATGCTGGCCCTTCCTAAAACATCCTTCCCTATTTCTGACCTCCCTAGGGCTAGTACAGTCCCACACTTGTGCTTAGACCAGTTTTTACATTCCTACTTTCATCTTTGCAAAAGAATTAGGGTCAAGGCCAGGACCAACAAGGAAGAAGCAGATCCACTTCCACACCATCTTGTCTTGCAGTTTGGTTGTGGTAATTGACATAAATTAACCCTGCAAAGTAGCAACATAGTAACCAAATACGTGGAAAAAAACATAAATCTGAACTAAAGATAACTTCTAACTGAATCTTCTCCTCTGCAATGGTAGGAAGTAATTCTGACCTCCAACGTCACCACAGGAGCTGTAGTAAGTATGGAAACTAAAATGCCACACTTGAACATAATCAAAAGGCAAGTGACTAAAAAAAATCTGTATTAGTGCATGGATGGAAAATGGGACCCAACAGATTTTTCTTACCAATAACATCTACAATGTTCTGACCCAATAATACACCTCCAGACCGGTGACTCTCATTTTGGAAAGTTTAGATTTCCTTTTTAAGAACTGTCAAACAACATAAGGGAAAAAAAAGTTCCAACAAAGTAATAAAAAAGGATTAAAACTGGAGATATTTAAATAACAATGTTCTATTTATGTTTTTCTAGCTACATTCACAAGAAAAAGATAAAAAATGTTGTGAAAGAATTATAACATTCTGTAGTATTGGTTACTGTTTGTTTTTCTGGGACATTCTTCCAACAAATGTAATGATCCTTTTGAAATATAATAATTAAATCTTGGAGAGAATATATATAAATTTTTATATATATGTGGGTGGGTGAACCCTAGTAACACACTCAGTGATAGAAGAACACTACAAATTATAAGAATATTAGCAATCTGAATAGAGACTCAAAAAATAGCCGATGTCCTAAATACTGTTTTGAAGAGGATGTTGATGGTACCTGAAGAGAGTAAACCAAAATCTTTATACCATCAGTACTGTCCTACCATTTTGAAAAGTTTTGCTCTTGGCCATCACTGAATTATGCAGAAGAGTGTGAAAAAAACCGTAACTGGTACTGGGCATGAGTCTGCATCCTAAGAGCAGGGAGAGAGAACCTGCCCCATTTGGTTGCAGCTTGTTGATGCTCACTCCCAGGAGTTGGGAACCTGGGTCAGGTGGGGAAAAAGAGCAGTCCTGGCAGCTTTGGATGTCTGGTCCTTTGGAGGAGACTGCATCCATAATTGAATTGTTCACTCTTCCTAGGTCAGTCCTGCATCATCCGCTGAAATCCTCAGTGACAAAATCAGGTTTCCTTCTTTCTTCAGGACTATCCCCAGTGATTTCCATCAGACAAGAGCAATGACCCGCCTGATCTGTGAATCTGGGTGGAACTGGATCGGAGTAATAGCCACTGATGATGACAATGGGCGGTTTGCTCTGGAGAGCTTTGGGGTCCAGGCCATGGCGAACAACGTTTGCATAGCTTTTAAAGAGATGCTGCCAGCCTATCTCTCTGACAGCACCTTTCACACCAAAGTTGATCATGCAATTGAGAAGATTGTCAAGGAAAAAAGAGTAAATGTTATTGTTGTCTTTATGAGACAGTTCCATGTGCTCAAACTATTCAAGAAGGCAATTGAGAGGAATGTTAATAAAATCTGGATTGCAAGTGATAACTGGTCAGCTGCAGTCAAGATCAGCACAATTCCCAATATCAGACAACTGGGAACCATTGTGGGATTTGGATTTAAAAGTGGAGACATCTCCTCATTCCAAGAGTTTCTGAGAAACCTTCATGAAAAGCCCACTGAAAACAACAAGTTTTTACGTGAATATATTACACTTTTGTCAGTCTGCGCAGACCTGGAATATCATGATTTTCAAACATGCATTTCTAACCAGTCCCAGGATGATCTACTGGAAAATGAGGAGAGTAAACATCAGATCTGGAGAGATGACTTTTTGAATGCTAACGTTGAACCGGGATTTATCCATAGTACTATGCTTGCAGTCCGTGCCATAGCTCACGCCATTAAAGGGCAATGCAAAGACAGAAACTGCAAGGATCCATCTGCCTTCACTCCCTGGGAGGTATGACCTTAATTCTTTCAGATCTCATTCTATCTGCCTATCTTTCAGGTAATTTTTACTCCCATACTCCTGGAGATAAAAGCTTGGTCCTTTTACTAAATGACTTTTTATTTCTCTTCCTGCTCTTCTTCACCTTCTGAAATCACAGACTGTGTGCTAGAGCAGCAGTATCTAACTGCTAGAGTGACAACAACTACATTTCAGTCTCCAATTTTTTCTCCCTTTTTTTTGGCCCATGTAAATGCAGAAGTGTCTGATGCTAAGCCATGGATGTGTTCTGCTATAGACAGAGAATTACTACTGCATTTCATATACAGATGGCCAAAGGATGGTGGTAATTTCATAAGCACCATCTCATCCTTGATGGGTGCAATAACAATGGCTGTAAACATGTGACTTTACAGATGCAGAACTGATCTTTAGCTTCTGGGCTTCATTAGCCACCCCAATACCTCCCCCATCACCTTGAATGAACATGTAGAGCAGGCACCAGCTTCAATGGAGACTTCTCTCTGTAGGCTCCTTGCTGGAACATCATGTCAGCAACTCTTGTAGAATAAAATAAAATGTAAAGTCGCACTCCAAGTGACTTATCAGCTATTTGACTTCTGGTTGGTCCTGTTGCTGTAAACCACTGTAATACACATCATGAGTGCTCATGAGATATGGGGATACTGCAGGATAGAAGCATTCACCAAAGAGTTTCAATTTTCCTCTCTCTCTCACCATTGCATCTCTTTTGTCTTAATTCAAGTATTTTCCTCTCTAACAAATATTTACTTGAAACTGAAAATGCAATACATTATTCCTCTGTCTGATCTTGACTTATACTGAAGTGGCTGGCAGGAAAATTAGACATAATCTTTAAGATGGGTGAGGTACTGATTATCACACTCTACTGGGTGGGAAAAGAAGAGGAAAAATCAGGCAAGTAAACCTGACCTGACCTTTTACCCAAGAACCTGCTCAGGACTATTCACTTTTACACACTTTTACTCAGAGGATTAAACAAATGTTCATTTAAAAGTCAAACAACCTCTGAAGCACTCTGACTTGCTCTGACCTCTTATCCTAGGTCAGGGCAGGTCAAACCAAGATATGGGATTTGAAAAAAAACCCAACCAATAACCCAGTAACAAACAGACTCTTACATGAATTTGTAAATGCTAATGGGACAAATTCAAGATTGCTTTGCAGCAATACAGTTTTATGGAGCTGCATTTACATAATTGCTGAAATAAATCCCAAACCATCCAAATTAAAACTCCTTTTAAGATGTTAAGCACTTATGAAGAGAACTGAAAGAGATAATTATTTCCCCTGTGATGTTTTCACATGTTTCTTCTACATGAAAATTGAATCCGCTAGAAAGGGAGGTATATATGTACAGAAAAAGCTTAGGATCCAAACAATCCATATCATACATCTCCATATACAGGGAAACATTAGAGTGATTGCCATTACAGGCTTTACAAAATAATAACCAGTTACACTAAAATGTTGCTAAGTATTAGCCCCTTCTGTCTCAAGCTCAAGATGTATTAAAAAGGCTCTGGTGTTCTCATATTGTTAGAGAAATTGTAAAAATGGAGAAGAGAAAGATTAAATTACTAGTCTGAGTAGATACCATTTTTAAAAAATCCTATTCAGTTCCACACAACTGTACAACATCCAAATCAAATGCACTATTGGTTAGAAAAACTCTAGTTCTTTTTAAATTACATAAATGCTCCAAAAAAATTACATTATACAGGAAAAAATGTAATTATTACATATGCCAGATGTGTTGCATAAATTTGACAAAGCCCATTGAGATAGTATACCTGTCAGCACATTCGTTAAATGCTATGATTATCACCCACGGTGATAAAATGGACCCATGTAAGAACACGTTTTTCAAATGAAGTTGAACTCAGCCTTCCACCAAACATTGATTTTTTTTCTTCCCAGTTAATTACTGTTGCCAAAAATCACTAGGCCTGCAAAATAATAATATACCTTTACTTTGATTAAGAGCCATGGTAGCTAATGAGAGTCCTTCTGTGATCTCCCCATGGACTGACAGTGGATTGTATGCACCTTAACCTGTCCTTTTCTAGATTCACACAGACCTTTTTGATTTGTCTGTTTGTGTTGAGGGAGGGAGAAATTTTCCCCTGTTAAACAGAATGAATTGCAATATGAAGTTGGACAGTTGTCATATCAAAGCATCCTTGTTTTAGTATTTCCTATGACCGATCAAATAGGGCCTTGCTGTTTATTGCTGTTGCGCCGTTGATCTCCCCCTCTGAGCAAATTGGCTTGTATTGATCATTTAACAGTTCTGAGTCTCACCTTGTTATACACAATTTCAGAGTCACAGCTGGGAACAGTGCTAGACACTCCCAGACGTGCTGGGGGAGTTTACTCTGGAAGCAAATGTTTCCCAGATTGACTCTGATGACAGTAAAGTAACAACAGGAACACCACCCATCGCTGTTCTTTACAAAAAGGGGTGGGCCAAAAGACTCTTAGCTCTTGCAGCAAAAGTATTTTCCTTCTGAACATCATACCAAAATTTTCAAGGCTGGAAAAAAATACTAATGTGAGAATTTGTACACATTGTATGCAATGAAGACTTAGACTTAAGAAATTATTACTTTTTCATAAATAGATTTTTAAGGTCAACAGGATTGTCTGTAAAATGTTATTCTGTAAATAAAGATGAATTTAAATTTTAATATTTCTCTTAGTCCTAAAGCCATTTCTTTTTAACTTGATGTTATCATGCATATGTTAAATTACTCAGTTTGTCACACTGACATGATACTGATGTATGTTATCATTCCTTACACTTATGTGCAGCTCCTTGAAGAACTTAAAAAAGTTATAGTCTTTGATGACGGTAAGGAAGTCAAGTTTGACTCCAATGGAGATATGAGCACCAGTTATGATGTCCTTCTTTGGAAAGAAATTGACGGCCGCATGACAATCACCACTATGGCAGAATATGATGCAGAGAAAGGTGGCTTTATCTTTGAGGATGAAGAGAAAAAAAAAGATTTTCTGGCTTTAAAGGTAACTTTTAACTTGTTGGCGTAGCTTGTCGAATTTATTCCATATAATTTTTTCTCCCTCCAGCATTTGCAACTGAAGCATGTGTCAGCAAGAAGTCTCTCATGTGGCTTAATATTTTTCTTTAAAAGTGAAGAATTCTTTGTGAGTTTATTCAACCCCTTTCATGCACCCTGAGAAACATGTTAGCCTGTGAGCAGGCTCAGTGATTTAAAATTTATTTATTTCTCCAGAGCACTCCTAGAAGGTTATGTCTGTCCTAAGAATGCTATTCCAGAATATTTTAAAATAAAAAATGATAGTGTATGAGAAGTTCTCTCTTATGTATCACATCGTTTTCTTTTTACATGAAGATTCAGATGTTTTGATTTTATTGTTGAAAAAAAAAAAAGAAAAAGAAAAAAAAAAGTGTTGTTTATTTGCTGTTGTTAGAGCTAGGGTCAGCAACATGAGTATGTGGTGCCACCTGGAGCCCCAACACCGATGTAGACAGGACTGGTGGGTGGCCCTGGCCAGTTCCAGCAGGACGATCTGTTCTCTATGCATGGGTGGACCAATTCTGTGCTGCAGGGCATTGCCCACTAATGGGGCAGGGTGGAAATGAGGCTGCTCGCTAGGTGGGCTGAATTCTGGTCTCGGCTGGTGAACCCAACGGAGGACAGAAGGAAAGCTCAAACTTTGTTTCTCTTTGTGGTGCAAGGAGATGTCTCCATGTCCTTGTAGGCACATCTTGGAAGGAGAGGAGATGGCAGGGTGCCTCAGGACAGATTCTTTGTTTCACAAAAAGCTGTGTTTAGAAGGAGGACCTGAAGTGACACCTCAAGAGAAGGCTCCAGTCACACACCCAAGAGTGGTGCTTTGTGACTTGGGGATGAGTTGTCAAGGGTCAGGAATGTCAGAACTGTGGTACAGAGCACCCTCCAAAGCGTGTCCCCCAGGCCAAGGTGTCCCTCCCGGGCTCAGAGCAGCTGAGCAGGGTTTCAGGATCTCATTTGTGGAGCAGTTCACTCAAATTCCCCATCAGATGCTTCTGGGCATTCTTTGAAGCTGATCCTCTGCAGTCTAAATTCAGGTTCAAAGCTGAATGAAAAGACTTTGATCTAGATTTTAACGGTACCTACAAATCCAGTGATTGGCATTCAGGCCCAAAAAATAAAATTATCAGGCAAATAATGCCCCATTTTATTACTCATTGAAAGTGTGGAGAAAATACAAGAAATATGGACTCTACAATGTCTTTTTTTCAACATCATTTTCAGATCTCCTTAAAATACATATGATAAGAAAAACAAACCCCAAAATGCAAAATTACTGGAGGTTTATATTAATGTTCCTTTGTAATTAGCTGTGCCTGAGCTGATGATCTTTTTTTTTCCCCTCTGCACTCTGCAGAAGGTTCAGTCAACATGCTCCCAGCACTGCAGGCCAGGCCAGATGAAAAAGGTTACAGAAAGTCCACACACATGCTGCTATGAGTGTGTTTACTGCCCAGAAAACCATTACAGCAATCAAACAGGTAAAGAATTGTGGTCCAAATAAAGCTTTATTTATATGTCAATGCAATTGTTTTGTTTGGATATAAAGTGCCTTGACAGCCTTGCGTTAAATTTTGGAATGAGATTAAATATTTGTTTTTGCTCAGTTTCCCATAAAACTTGATATAAATGTTTTTTAAAAGGCTGAGTTCAAAGCAATTAGATTGTCTAGCTGACTAACATTACCCTTTGCTAGGATGGAAATTCTGGCTGATTTATCAGTGAGATTGACTCTCACTAAAAGAGAGCCTTTCCTCCCTTTTTCCATAATATGCCCAGTCCAGTAAGGAGCAATTTCTTGGCTCTGAGGGTGGTGAGGCACTGGAACAGCTTACCCAGAGAAGCTGTTGTGGATGTCCTATTCTTAGAGATGCTCAAGGCCAGGCTGGATGGAGCTTTGAGCAATCCTGTGTAGTGGAGGCTGCCTCTGGGAGATGGTCTTTGAAAGGCCCTTCCAACCCAAGCCGTTCTACAAGTCTATGAATCTGAGAAGTTCAAGAGTATGTGTTTTTCTTAGCAGCCCATTTTGTGTCTTACCACCGAGTAGTGTGTAGTTTGATATAATTGTACAGTAAAATTTTCTAGTATCAAATCTAATGTATACTTTGCCATTGGTTCATTTATAGGTTTAAGCAAAAATTTTTAAAGGGGAAAATTAAATATGGAGGAGGGAGATGGAATTAAGAAAATTTAGGTAGCATGTACTTTTAATATCCTGAGAGCAGAAGGAAAGTAAATTTTATCCTCTTATTCAATTAATAGTGAAATTTCTCCATATCAGAGGGTAGGAATTGCAATGCAGAAGTACCTTTCAAATCATTATCTAAAGCAATGTTTGTTCTTACTGCTGTATTTTAAAAACTATCTGTAAAGAGAATGTTGCAGTGTTTTCTTGTTAAAACAGACAAATGAAAGAAATATAGTTCAAATTTTTGCAAGAGAAAATTTGACAATTGAGCCATTGTTCAGGTTTCAACTGAAGTTTTCCAGTCCAGTGCTCCGACCAGGTCACATTTGGCTGATCAGTGATGACCACGAAATTTAAGAGCCCCGGTCATTTGCCCTCCCCGCCCCCGGCTGCAGGGAAGGCTCGCTCCCATCTGGCAGGGTGCCCCATGCATTTGTCCTCTGCTCCTGTGCCACTGCCACCGCAGCCACCGCAGCCACCGCAGCCCTGCAGCTCCTCTGCCTGGACAGCGGCAGCGGGAGCCAGAAGCAGTCAGACCCATCTTCTCCCTTTAGCATCCTTTCCAGCATTGCTCCTGCAATCCACTTAGCAATTTATTAACTTTGGGTTTCTAAGGTATCTTCCTTTTTATTTCCCCTGCTTCCAGATATGGATTACTGCTACCGATGTAACAACAAAACCTACTGGGCTCCCATCAACAGCACCACATGCTACAGAAAGACAATCTATTTCCTTGCCTGGACTGACTGGTTTGCTATCTTCCTCCTCCTCCTCTCCGCTTTTGGTGTTGTGTTGGTTTTGTCGATTTCTGTAATATTTACCAAAAACTTGGACACACCAGTAGTAAAGGCATCTGGTGGTCTGACTGTCTGCTATATTATTCTCTTCAGCCACTTCTTAATTTTTTTAAGTACTGTCTTCTTCATAGATGTACCCACAGAATTCAAATGTAAAACTAGGCAAGCACTCTTTGGCATAAGTTTTACACTCTGCATTTCATGTATTTTAATAAAGTCACTAAAAATTTTACTAGCTTTCAGCTTTGATCCCAAGCTTCAAAATTTCCTGAAATGCATGTATAAACCTGTTCCTACTGTGGTCACCTGCACTGGAATTCAAGTTATCATTTGCACCTTCTGGCTAATATTTAG
Source organism: Acanthiza pusilla (assembly GCA_036630365.1). Classification (NCBI taxonomy): domain Eukaryota; kingdom Metazoa; phylum Chordata; class Aves; order Passeriformes; family Acanthizidae; genus Acanthiza; species Acanthiza pusilla. Next base: position 31,326,478 of record JAXCHO010000023.1, read on the forward strand.
GACACCTTTTGTAAATCAGAACTTCTCAATGCCAAGAGCAATAATTCTGGAGTGCAATGAGGGGTCTATTGTAGCTTTTGGGATTATGTTGGGCTACATTGCTGCCCTAGCCTTTATTTGCTTCATATTTGCCTTTAAAGGTAGGAAGTTGCCAGAGAACTACAATGAAGCTAAATTCATCACTTTTGGCATGCTAATTTACTTTATAGCATGGATCGTATTTATCCCTGTCTACGCAACTACATTTGGCAAATACTTGCCAGCAGTTGAAATCATAGTTGTTTTAATATCTAATTATGGAATCCTCTGCTGCACTTTTCTTCCAAAATGCTATATCATCATTTACAAACAAGAAACAAACACAAAATCTGCCTTTCTCAAAATGGTTTACACTTACTCTTCTAAGAGTGCGGGCAGTGTTGCTGTTAGTCAGGTTTCTTTGGATTCAAAATCTTCCAGCCTCCGAGCTACTGTCACAGACTCGTGTAAAACTGAGAATAGCTCTGTGAATGGAAACTGCCATTTCCAAGTGCCTGGGCAGCCACTAATAAAAGACAAAGTTCTTCCTAAAAATGCTGCAAGTACTGTGGTCAGAAAAAGAGTCTCCAGCATATGACTGGCCGGTGTTAAAGTACTGGAAGATAAAAAGCCATTCTGGGGAGCCATTTCTCTTTCAGATCTCTTTCCTTTTGGTATCCCCAAGGAGAGCAGTGAAACAGTTAGGGAACAACAGCAGTTGTTTCCCCAAGTGAAACAACCTTCTCCCATACTTAGGCAGTTATCCATTAAGAGATCTGAAAGTCTTTCCTGACTCACAGAGTCCATCCCTTGCTCCTGCAAGCCCCACAATGTGCAGTCCCCTTCGGCAGCTCCTTCCCTTCCCCAGCCCACCCACACAGACCTGTGGGAACCTATTCTGCAACCTCCCTTCCTCGAGTGAGGCAGAAGCACCACAAAATTATTATTTCTCACAGTCATGTGAGTGGGACTCCACAAGTTTTCCCACTTCTTTTGCTTCTTTGATGCCCAGTTGTTTAAGGAGCTCTTCTTCTCATCTGGCCCCATTTTACAGATCAAAGAGAATCCTGTCCCAGGCTTTGTTTGCCAAGATAAACAAGTCCAGTCCTTTAGTCTCCACTTTTTAGATAGGCTTTCCATTCTCCTGAACTTCCAAAAGTAACTCTTTTCATGTGGTATCAGTGAATCTTTTTTTTCCTCCCCAAAAGTGCACACCTTATTCCAGATGAGTGATGTAGTAACCATTAAGATTCCTTGTGTTTACCAGCATGGTAATGAGCTGCATACAGATCTATAAAAAAATTAGAGATTTTTTTCTGGAGTTCTGCAGTTACACATATGTTCATCTGCCTTTTTTCCCAATACTCAGAAGAAACACACTGATTCACCTCACGCACCTCCTCTGATGCACAAGGAGTGCAAGCCCCAGGTGTCCTCTTACTTGAGAGTGTAAAGTCAATGTGTAATGTCAAAACCTAATTGATTCCTCTCGTTAGCATAAATAATGTAATGACCAGTATCAGCATAAGTGCGTCCTGGAAAATTTAGAGGGTTTGATGCATATTAAAAAATGTGATCTTCAGTAAGAACATGACAATGCATCATCACAATACACAGAAATCGGACAAGGATGACCTGGCATGATCTGCTCGGAATGAGACTCTGCTCTGTAACTCCATGAGCACAGCTGTACTGTGCCTTCTGTATGAGAGGCAAAGGGCACGTTCAGAGAAGGAGGAATTTTCCTGTCAGGACAGTGGTATCACAGAGCTTTTTCAGACTTGAAATGGCAGAGCTACATTGTCAATAAAGAACAGGAAAATACTTTTCCATATTCATATAGCCCAGAACATAGAAACTTTGTTATTTTAAGTTCTGTGCCATGTTACTGTGAAATAACTCTAACATTCTTAATATTGTGTATCTGCTAAGCTATTTTAAAGTCATTTGAATGGCAAGAGTGCAATTCACATATGGATTTATGTAATTACCTATGTTCTGTTTCTGATTGGATGAATGAAATGTTATGTGTATATACTTATATGTTGAATGTGGTTTATACTTCAGTTGTTGCAAATACTTTTCTGCATATGAGGTTATGTATGATAAGGTTAAAATGCCTGCAATTTCACTGCCAATGCAGCAAGAAGTCTCTCCCTAAAAGTGAGAAGCAAAGTGTACATTGCACAACTGTCAGCAAGCAGCTGGTTAGAAAAGTTCATTTGGCTCAAATGTCATACCTGTATTTATTGTTTTCAAAAGTGTTGAGTGTAGCATGCCTTGAAGCTATATGAAAAGGAATAATTAAAGCCATATTGTTATTTAAAATTGAGTTTGCTTACTTAATTTCCATACCTCTCCCCATGAGCTTCTGTTTAGCCTTGAACATCAGCAATACATACATCTGTAAAGTGTTTCCACTGGAGACTTCAGTTTGCTTCTTAGAAACATCCTTTAAGTTGAAAGCTGTGTATGGTAGGGCCCTCGTCCTGCAGGGCAATCAGGAAAGTGTCTTAGCGCCTGGTGACAGCAGTGCGAAGGTCTCTACTGAGGTATTTTTAAGGAAAGACATCACATATGGCAGAATTTCAAAGGAATCTTATGTACTATGTCTAACTGTCTGGCTACTCTGGTGTTCTGTGCAAAGCACAATCAATGGTGAAGCAGAGAGGATGCAACAGATTTGCCAGCTTGACTTGACAGCAAGAAAGAGACATTATACCAAGATGTGTTACGTTTTTAAATGCCTTGTCTGCAAGAAACAAGTGATCATATGTAGGTAGAAAAAAAAGGGATTGCACTACCCTATACAGAGGATATGAAAAAGCTAAAATTAGGAGTTCATTATGCTAAAGGAGCATTTGTGCACATTCTCCTGCCCAGAGCAGTGAGCATTCCAGCAATCTAACTATTCCTATTACCAGTCAAAGGGACATTAAATGAGCCTGAAACAGACTTTCCTCCCCAGAGCACAGAACAGGAATCACCTTCCAGAGTCATAGCAAAGTCTTGTCTTGGTGCTCCCAGAGCTGAGGCCTCTAGGTCAGGCCATGTGAGGCCAAAGGGACCAGCTCTTTTTTTCTGGCTCAGAACACACTCTGCTTGCTTACTTTGGAAAGATCCTGAAATCACTTCTCAAAACACTGACATCCCACAGGCGCGTTTTCCATCTCTGAGAGTAATAGAGAGAACAAATGTTTCCAAATACAGTGCTGTTCATGAAGAAATCAAATGTGAAAATACTGTTGGTTGAGGTCAGCAGGAGGCTGCTCTGGATGTAAACATTATTTAGCCTTTTTGGAGCTTATGTCATTCATGTTAATAATGCGAAAAGATTAGCCACCATCTGAAGCCACCATCATATCATATACAATATCTTCAGGGAGGATGAAGACTTCGAAGGCCACCAAGTGTTTGAAGTCTCTTCTCCAGGGCATAATTCCCTCAAGATTTCAGTAATTCTGGCTGTCTAAATGCCTTTCAGATGACAATGATCTTTAGAGCAGTTCTTTGGCAAGTGCTGGAAACTACGTGAGCTCCAGGCTTCCTCCCAGCAGCTCTGCTGATGGCCCCTGGAACTACAAAAACCCTAAATGTGTGGGTGACCATCATGAGTGGCACCTAAGCAGAGTTTGGGATGCTGCTCATGATAATGATGCTGAGTGGCCCAGCCCAGATGTGCTGACTCTTCCTACTCTTCCCAGCTGTGTCTTCAGGGACAAGGAGCACTACTTGACACTATGCCACTCTCTTGAGCAAAGGTAAAGTATCATCCTTTAGGTCATTTCTATTGATGTGTCTTCATCTCCTTGACAACATTCTGAAAGAGAGCACAGCTGCTCAAGTAGCGTGTGTGTGTGTGTGTGTGTGTGTGTGTGTGTGTGTGTGTGTGTGTGTGTGTGTGTGTAAAGAGGTGCAGCTCTGTCCTTTTGTTATATGTTCTGCTCCTGAAAAGAATATAGCTGGAGGTTTTTGTTACAAACGGTTCAAAACTCCTCTTTTGTGCTGTCACACTGAGCACAGGACTTAAGCTATTGCCAGACAGTGATCCATCCCTGGGGAGTGGGACTTCCTCTGTTCATTTGCAGCCATTCTGGCTTGGGTTGAAGCATGTAAAATCTTCCCCTGCTTGGTGCACAGACACAATTCAGTGGAGACTATCACGAACGTCATGTTGACACAGGCTGTTGCTTAGTAAATGTGTATTCTGGGCTGACTTTTCTGAAAATATTTTTCAAGGGTTTGTTTTGTTTTGCTTTGTTTTGTTTTTTAATAAAGTCCTACTCTGTCCAGGATGTGAAAGGAAAAACAAAAAAAGATTTTCAGTTGAAGTAAATGGAAAAGCATATGATGAGAATCAGTATGTTTAACCCTTCTGAAAGCAGTTAAATAACAGAACCATGGATGTGGGCAGGTCTGTGTCACAGAACTTTTATTCTACATAGAATCATACAATGGTTTGTGTTGGAAGGGACCTTAAAGATCTAGTTGGCATGGTTAGAGACACCTTCCACTAGACCCATCACTCAAAGCCCCATCCAGCCTTCCAGGTATCCACAACTTCTCTGTGCCAGTGTCTCACCAACCTAATGGGAGAGAATTTCTCCCTAATATAAACACATCCTGATTCAGTTAATAGTCATTACACTTTATAATCGGAGTATAGGAATCACTATATGCCCTTGTAAAAGCATCATTCTTGAGGGCTGCCTTTAGGCGTTGTAAGGTGCTGTAAGGTCTCCCTGGGACCTTTTCTTCTTCAGGCTGAACAGCTCCAGCTGTCTCAGCTTGTCTTTACGGGAGAGGTGCTCCAGCCCTCTGGTCGTCTTTGTGGCCCTCCTCAGCACTCGCTCCCGCACGTCCACGTCTTAACATGAAGCTGAACTACTGCTTCTGTTTCTTTAGCCGAGTTTTGTTTTGGACGCTGACCCTTCCCCACTAGAGCCGCACTCCGGGAGCGCGGTAGGTGAGCACGACGCCTTCTCCGGATGAGCGATCCCCGCGGGGCGCCGGCAGCCGTCCCGTCCCGTCCCGTCCCGTCCCGTCCCGTCCCGTCCCGTCCCGTCCCGTCCCGTCCCGTTCCGCCTCGCCTTGCCTCGCCTCTCCTCCGGGCGCGGCTGGAAGGGTCCGCGGGGCGGGGCGGGGCGGGGCGGGGTGGGGCCGGGCGGAGCCGGGGCGGCCGAGGGTCTGGCCGGAGCAGAGGGTCCCTCCGAGGCAGAGGGTTTCGCCGCTCCTCGCCATCCTCTCCATCCTCGCCATGCTGCCGGCGCGCCTCCGCCCGGGGCGGCTGCTGTCCGCCGCGCCGCTCCGCCCGCCCGCCCCGCGGGGAGCCGCGGCCGGCGGGGATCCCGCCCGGAGCCCGAGCACCAGCCGCGGTAAGGGGCTGCCCGCCGCGGGCTGGGGAGCGGGGCGGCCCGGGGCTGAAGGGGAGATGCGCGGGCTCGGGAGCGGGGCGGCGCGGGGCCGGGCTGCCCGCTGGGGCGGCCCGCCGGTGGCACCGCAGCTCGGGGGGTCCCGAGAGTTCTCCTGCTGGCTCGGGTACCGCACCCGCGGGCGGCGGGGAGGTCGAAACAGACCCGCAGGAACCACTCGCTGCGTGCGGGGATGCTCCAGAGACGCGCGGAGGTGACTCTGCGCAGCAGAGACCTGGAGGTCTGATCCCTAAATTACTCTTCCAGCGACCAGGGAGGGCAGAGTTTTTCCCTTCCACCCGTTACTACCCATCATATTCACTCTTAGTGCACGGTTTATAAAGTGGGTTTTTTTCCTGATCTTTAAGCTCAGCAGGCTCACAAGGTGGTTGCAAGTTACAAACCTTCGAAGTTTGACAAAAAAATCCTCCTCTGGACTGGACGTTTCAAGACAGAAGAAGAGATTCCTCTGAGGATCCCGTAAGTGTGCTGGCCTTGTCCAAGGGTACAATGGAGCTGAAGGGAAAGCAGTGGCGTGATCCTGATCCTGTGGAAAATTTAAAGCTTTTCCACAGAGTTTAAAATGGTCAGTTTTACAACAGTGAGACTTGGAAACAAATGAGAGGGCAAGAGAATTTCCTGTCCTGGTTAGAGGTTAAGATGAGAAAATGTTCCTTGCTGGAGTCCCTAGAGCCTGGGATTAAGAACTGGATCCATCTGAGTAGATAGCCTTGGTTACATTTATGTACTGGCTTGTTTGTTTTGCTTATTCCTAACGTGCAGAGAAGGATGTTATTGGTAAACAATATTTTCTGTTTATAGCTTGTATAAACTGTTCTAAGGGAGCTGTTACTGAATGATTACATACAAAAAGTATTTTTTATTATAGAATTTGAGGACAGATAGGGAAGGAGGTAATGAGAGGAGCATCCCCCATTAAGGAAAATTGAGTACTTGGCATAACCTTAGTCATCCATTCTTGCTGACCCACTAGACTGATGATCTTTGAAGGTCCCTTCCCACCCAAACCATATGGACTCTACGGTTCTCTGACTTGCTGAAAGTTAGCAACCCCCAAGGGACTCAGTCGCTAAACACCTGAAACCCCTTTAAATGCTTAAGGCTCCCTTTTTTTAGGATGTTAGATAGCATGTCAGACATCTCTCCAGGACACCACTTTTTATCATCACAGTATGTTCCTGTCTTGGGTGGCACGTTGAGAATAAACAGTATGCAGAGCCGTGTAAAGGAATAGGTACATCCTCTGCCTGTTCTTGTTGGCTCCTGACAGTTTCACTGGTGTTTGCTGAGCTGAACAGTGGCTTCCTGGACAGTCTGACCTCTCTTGTGCTCTGTTAGTTTCACCATCTTCCTCTAGAGAAAGGTTCAGACATGTCTCAGAAGCTGTAAATGCTATTCAAGTTGTTGAGAGGTGTTTATAAAGACACATTGCATTTGCCAGTCATACACATACATGCACAAAAATCACTCCTTTCTGGCCTGGCAGGTGAGTGTCACCAGTTTGTGCTTTCTGGGTGAGCAAACTATTTTTAGAACTGTAAGACCATAAATAGTAATATACTAGAAGTAATTAATGGTGAGACATTGAAGCTGAACTGTGGCACCGTTTTAACTCATTAAAAAAAGAATTGAAAGGTGTTGTTACCTGTGAACACAATCTAACTGCTGAAGATAATTTGGACTACAAGACAAATCGGCAGTCTTTATTCGAAGTTGTTGTGGTTTCTTTCTTTGTTTTTTTTCTTTCAAAACAGCTGTTACTGACTTCAGCAGAGGTTTATCTAGAGTCTTGATTAAGGATTGAATAGCAAAGACCCTAATGTGCAATTAGGGAAGAACATTGTAAGGTCTGTTTTCCTTAGAGCAGATGCAGAAAGCAGGGAGAAAGTGAAAATCTGCTTCAGAGGAGTTTCAATTAGTGCACTGTGAAATATAATTAGGCTAATATGTCAGACTAATAACACTTATGGTTTTGCTTTTGTTGCTACAAATGGATTATTGGATTAATGATCTTATGTGCCAGTCTGATGTGCAGCTTGTTTTGAAGATGATTTTTATCACTGTACAAGCCAGAAGCAGCTCCTTAGAACTGCAGGCGTTGTTAATCACCTGTGAGAAACACAGCATGCAGGACATGCTCCTTCCTGTGTGCGCTGGCAAGGGAGGGCTGCTACAGCACTGCCACTCATAGCACTTGCCCTCTTCCACCACACTGACCCTCACAGTGAGGCACGGCAGCCCTCAACCTTGGCGCAGGCTCTCATGGGCAGAACATCCACTGTAAAACCCCCTCAGCCTTGGTGCAGGCTCTCATGGGCAGAACATCCACTGTAAAACCCCCAGCTCTGCCCCATCCCACCACATTAAAGTGCTTTAGAGGAAAGAGAGCATTACACCACCTTTACTTAGAACACAAAAGCAATTCTTTATGCAATTATTCTTTTTACACATATAGTTGTGGATTTATACATACATATAAAACATGTACTTATATCTTACAAATATATATAAAGCATTCCCACGATGAATTACAAAAGGAAAATTGTGCACAGCCAGTATTATTATTAACATCTTAAAAACTGTAGTCCCAAGTATAATGTCTGACTTGGAAAAATACTTAGATGAACGTTTTGGGACAATTTTAATGATTTCCTGTACTGCTGGTTCCCAGGGCCATGCCACTGGCCCAGAAGAGACAAAGGTGGAAAGGGGAGCTGCACCAAGGCAGATTGCTGGGCTGTAAAATGCCCTCTTTGCACCAAGTACTGCCAAACAGAGGGCAACAGTTTTCACTTTTGCCTCTGATGATCAGTAAAAATAATCCTGTAGATTGTTCTTGTTCAGGTGTGCGTTTCTGTAATAGCGAGGTGGCTGACACCAGCTGGCCACTTTCTGTCAGGCTGCTGCTTTAATAAAGAACTAAAACTTCTAACTGGTAGCAGTACAAACTGTGTAATCAACAATCCAAGGATGTAAAGCCCTTCGCCTACAGAACACCATCTGAACACATTAGATATGACAGTAATTGATTTCTAAAGTTAATTTTGAAGAAAAGGAACTTACTTTTACTCCACTCATCTGACACCATGTCTACTTCTCCGTTTTAAATAGATAACCCCCCTTAATTTTCACTACATTTAGAGCTTAAGGTGTGATTTCTGGAGTATTTACTCCAAACACTGAAATGCAAATATTTATCTCCTGAGCAACATTTTTTCCCACCTTAAAAAAACCGCCAAAACAGTCCACATCCATTAAATGTTGCTTTTCCATGGGAAATGGATTAGGACCAGAAAATGGCTGATACATAACTAACCACAGCAAGCTGAAGACGCTTGTTTCGAAAGCTAATGCTACATTTATTTATTTTTAAATTGTGATGTTATGTCTGCAATGCTTTGAAGAGATACTTTGCTGTTTTGTAATGACTCAATTCAACAACCTTAATTGCAGGCCAGAAATGCTAGACAAGGCAAGAAACAAAGCTCGAGTGAAAGCTTGTTACATCATGATCGGGCTCTCAATTGTTGCCTGTTTTGCGGTGATTGCTTCAGCTAAGAAGGTGAGTACAGCCTTGTAGCATAAGTTAAAATGTTGGAATTCTGTGAAAAGTAGACAAGCCTAAACCAAGAGCAGCAGCTGACAGCTGTCCAAGTTTTAGCTAACTTGGTCTCTGCTACCCCCATGACACGTATTCTGAGGTTGGGCAGTGTTCCCTGCGTGCATCCTTATTCCTGCCCTGTTACCTCCTCAGGCTGCTGCACGTCACGAGTCCTTAACAAGCTTGAACTTGGCAAAGAAGGCCAAGTGGCGGCAGGAGGCTGCGCTGGCCGCAGAGGCGAAGACCAAGTAACTTCGTCTGAAATGCTGAATGTCGTCGGAGGAGCAAAATTAACTGTTGATGAGAGCAATTAGTGAGTTTCACCCCCAAACGGACAACTGTAGTATGAACACGCTGGAGCCAGTAAGGGCACCTACTGCATCACAAAAACAGAGGGAGGGTCTCTTTTATTAGGAAGATATTCAGGGTACTTGTTGCATATAATTAAAATTAGTTAGGATGTTTTGCATATGATTAAAAGCAGTAATTCTTTTAAAAGGAGATGAGGTAGTTTCCCAAGAATATCAGCTATCTTTGGTTAGATAATCACAAAACATTTAAACACAAAGTTTTCTGTCTGGTGACAGAGCAGTTTTTCAGTGCACAAATCTGCAAGTTTGAACTCATTTGCATCAATGCTGTATTCAAAATGACATTTGCATGCTTTAGCTTTAAGAAGCCACACTTACTGAATCACTAAATAAATACAATAAACATCTGTAAAATAGATTTTATTGGTTTCTGTATGGTATTTGGAGATTTAACATTCCATAATATTGCATACTACTTATATGTGTTCTGTTACAGTAATGGGCCTTTGGCCTGGATTTAAAGATGCACTATTACTATCTGAAGTTAATACAGTTAATTTAGTTTCCACACATTCCATGAAGTCATTGTGCCATAAGTAACTGGAATTCCTCATTCCAGATTTCAGTGAACTCTTGAGGTCACAGTCTAAGTCTATGCATCAATTTGCAGACCTATTACAAAAATCCTCAGTTGTACAATTTAATAAATTTAAACCGACTGCGAATTAATCATGGAGGAAAGACAATAGTGCATCTTTATTATTTTTTTAAAGACAGGCCCAACAATAAATAGTTTCCAGTTGCAAACTTGTTCTACAGCTAACAATTCTGTGCCAACATTATTACTATTTTCCGATTGCTGCTAGCAACAGTGTGTAAAGCAAATACTAGAAAATGAAAAAGCTCTATGAACCAGTCCTCAGACAAAAGTGCAATGATGAAAAGATTAGATATGATTCAGTGTATCAAGAGTAGGGAACTAATTTAAAAAATCTTATGCTCTGCATAGTTGCATAGATTAGCTAGTTAGTATTCACATTTAAGCAGAACAAATGGTACCCTTTTAATTAAACCCAAACCCCCGTATTTTTAAACAGACTTTGTAACTGCTGGGGCACTTCAGATTGCATATAAAATGCCAAACTTGAAGAAATTTTCACATCACAGTTTTATTTCGTTTTTCTCTCCATACTGGTTTTATCTGTTTAGGTAACATCATCATAATCATGCCCCAACCTGCAAACGAGTACACTGGAGCTGACCTTAAGTCGTTATCTCTGGTTTTATTTTGTTCATTTATGTGCTTTTAACAAAGTATAATATAAACCTAGCAATAAAATAGGAGAGGCTATCCTGTATATATATACTTTAAAAGAATTTTTGTTATTATTTTTTAACAATATCAGGGTAAACCAATTGTTGAGTTTAAATAAGGATTTTCATTATCCCAAGTCCATCTAATTTAGTTCCCTTTAAACCATTCCATTTAAATGTATCAGAGGCATGAAATATAGTTTGTCTAAATGCGTAAAGTGCAGTCACTAACCGTCCACACAGACAGAATAATATATCCACGCAACTTAAGACATTCTTTCAAAACAAATATAATACTTTAAATGTCCCCTCTTTTCTTCATTTTCAAGTCTTTCAATTAAGATTTTCATAGTTCAGATTTGGTTTAAATAAGAGAGGCTTAAAAATGTAGTTTTACAGGGTTCTCCAAATAAAAAGCAGGCACAGCTGGCTGTTATCAAAACAAGGTTGTTAGAAACAAAGGAATACCCTGTTACCTGAATAATTTTCTTACACTAGAACACTGAAATTCAGCATTTGCTAGTAATCTTGGTACATTTCCATGATTGTTACCCTGTTCTTTGATAGATGGGGAGTGGGGAGACCACAGGAAAGAATGAAGGTTGGTGTATGAAAACAAAACTATGAGAGTAAAAAGGGCATAAGTACAATCACCTAGCATTATATGAAAATTTGGCAGCTGTACTCAGTATTATCAGATTATTCAAAACTGTTGAATGCTGTACAAATCTAGGTTTAAAGTGTCATTTGCTAAAATATCTCATTATTCAGAGTTCATAAAGTAACAGCACTCCTATATACACTTCTTACACTTCTATCTTCCACTAAAAAGACTTCAAAGGGAGGTTGCTTCCCTCCCAGTTACATCTTAGTCAAAACTGACCATTAATTTTAGAAAGTCCACTTCAAGTCCCACATTCAATTACAATATAGAATATATTGCTGTAACATCAAAGTGAAACATCTTAGAATCTTAACTTGCATGTAAAAAAAATTCTAAATATAAAATGGTACTGTAAATGATACCACCTTTAACCTGTATTTTTCAGTGCATTAAAATATTGTTTAGTGACAAGCACAGTGCCATGGGTAAGTGATGTGAAGTTTAAATTGCAGCTTTTTATGACGCATGAAATGCTCTCATATGTCACAGATTTCACTTAACCCAGGAGTTTGATGTTAATACATTAAGTACAGGTAATAAAAAATAGCAATACTTCAGAGTTAACCCAAAGTATTAATTTCTCCAAATGAGATATACTACTAATACACCAGAAACGCTACTTATATGCAAGTCAAAGCAGAGCATACATTTTTCTGTACTCAAAACTGTTAACGTAAATATTAGAATTCTATTTCTTTTAGTGTTTAACAGCAAACACTGTATATTGTATAGCCTAAATATTTAGATGACAATAACTTCTAGTTAGTTTTGGTGTCCACATACTTAATGCTATTTACAGTACAACAAACTTTTCCTTCAACTGGAGTGATTCACTATTCATTCTTCACTGCGGTATTTCTATTGTCTCACCAAAAGCAAACCGAATTCATTAACCTAAGTGGCAGTAGCATACTTGGTCAAAAAACAACACCTACTGTCTAAACTAAGAAGCTATTGTACTAAAGGGCAAACATTGCAATGTTTCTCAAACAAAAGTGGAGTTACCACATCTTGACAGAAGACAGCTGTAAAACATCAGCTTGGTGATTTGTGCCAATCACCCTCTCTGTCATTCCTAATTGCAGCTTTCTTGTGGTAACTGCAGCGGCTGCTCGCACTGCAAAGTACTGCAGTTGTGGCTGACTCGTAATGCCATTTAGCAGCCTTCATTGCAGACCCAACATCAAATGATCAGCAACGTCTCTGCTGATTCCAATTTGGAAACCTCTGAAATAGTCTTCTTCCCACATAATTCAGAAAAAACTTTTTCATATATTCAATATTATATTAGGTAATTAGCTTTATATATCTATTATGTATTTAAATACTTTTTATAAATAAATTCCAACAGTGTGTGGTAAAGTAAGTAATGCATGAAAGTTTCACAATTTAAATAAATATTTTTCACATTCCAATTCAGCTTCTTACAAGCTCATCTTTATTTCATGCCTTAGTTCTGAAGCAATGTTTCTGCTTCAATACAAGAGGTAGATTTGATAGAGACTGGGCAAGTCAAGCCTACTGCCAAAAATTCAACTGTCAGTAACTGTATTGCTTGATATGAAGTTTGAGACTACATGAAAAATTCAGAACTACTACCTAAAATCCTACCAAGTCTTAGCTAAACAGTTCTTGTTAAATCACATTTAATGATTACTCACAGTTGTTTTCTGTACATAAGAGATAATGAAGAACACAAATACAAAACAGAGAACAGTTGTCTGTAACACAATATATAAAAGTGCATGAGCTGCTTCTTCATCTATTTCTGCAAAACCTATCCAGCTTTTCCTCTAACTTTGGCCATAAAGAAAAGACCTCTGAGAAAAAAAAACCCAAACCGTACAAGCGTTTAAATTTTATACTTGTATTCACTTCAGTAGTTTAGAGCTGGAACCCCTCCATTGGAGCCTCCTGCTGTTGAAACACAAACTGTTGCTGACTTTCATCCACTTGAGGTGCAATACTAGAGTCCTCTTCTTCAACACCAAAATAATGTTCTATGAGTTCAAAAGCCTTTTGGTAGATCTCTTGGTTTTCGTGCCTCTGAAGAAATTCAATTTTATCAAGTCCTAAATTCAAAATAGAACATTTTCAAAAATCTAGTTGCTTAAATGAATGATGAATTCAAATGGAAACAACTTATAGTACAGTGGTACTTCTTAAGACAGAAAAATACAATCCCAAGTCATCTCTATTAATTCAATATCACTGGGTCCTTATTTCCTAACCCATGTATTTCTAGTCTTCATTTTCTGCTGTCCTAACTAATTTTAAAACTATCCTAGAAGGATTTTGATTAAACTAATATCCCAACTCCTGTTCTTCTACTCTTCCAGTACTCCCCAACTCTAAATTCTATCTCCACTCACGGAGTCATCACTGGGCACAGTCTGATACCTTTTTTCAAATTTAACTGTAAGATTTAAAGATGCTATCTTTTGAAAAGCTTACCATTTTGCAAGCTAGAGGACACAATCTCAGCTCTGTTGGCTGAATTAAGTTCCAGGCAGTCAGGTTGATACAAAACTTCTGTTTAGCTTTTTAAGATAATATACTTTTCACTTAAGTTGTATTAGAAAGAGCTCATATGAACCCTTCTGGTGACTGCAGCAGCCGAAGCAATGAGGGTGATATAATCAGCTGTTTTCCTTACTTGAAACTATAATGCTAATGGAAAAAAGAGCACCTAAAGAGTCAACTGTTAAAATTACCAATGGACTGAAAATCTGGAACACAAAAAATTCCATTAAAGTCTTCAGGACTTATTCCTCTCATGCACTTAATTGCAAAGTTCTTCAAGTATGTACTTGATAAAAAAAATTAAACTCTAACAGCGAATTCAGATTTAAAGACTGCTTTACAGAAAAGTTAGTACCATCTAATCAGATGTAATGTGGTCACTTAGAACTGTTACTAGCATTTCTGAAATACAAATATCTGCCAATTTTGTTTTGTCAGAGCTACAAAAAAGATAACTCTCCATAAAGAATGCCAGTTTCATTATAAGCCAATTGTAACACTAATTTTGTTAAATCAAAAGCATCCAGCCATGAAATTCCAGAAATTAGTTTTCATAGTATGCCTTTATATAGTGGTTTAATTCAAGAACTTTTATAAGAAACTAAACAAAATACTTGCAAAAGTAAAAACTTATTTAGTTTTATGATCTGAAGTTGATTTTGCTATTACTGATATTTACTATATTAAAAAGGGATCCAACTTTGGGATCAATTAAAAAATCCCTGAGATTACATCCCTGTTGGTAATGAAACTACACCAGACAGGATTAGTTATTAAAGTAATAAAACCTGTATTTAGGAATGGCTGATATGCAAAGCATGGTTCCAATCCACTAGGACACCTGTGTTCAACCCTTCTGCGAATGTTTCTCAAGAGGGACATTTCATAAACCGACCACAGAGACACCCAGACATTTTCTGCATTTAGCCACTCTTCCCTACAATGTTACATTACTTAATTTGTGATACTGTATGTCTACTTATGCTTGGAGTAATTCTTATATTAAAATTTAATATGCAAATTTCAAAATGACTCACAATGGTTCTGTTTTTACAGCCTAGAATAAGGCAGTTCAGGCATGCAGTTTTACAAGAAGTCTTTTCTTACCATATGCTTCCTCTATGAGGGCACAATAAGGATTAATGCCGATTCCATTTTGCTTTGACTCTTGTTCTCCAAGACGCAAAATATTTTCAAGTCCATTTAAAGCCACCTGTACTATTTTTGAATCCATCACAGTCAGGAGGTCACAAAGAGGCTTGGTACAACCTAGTGCTACCAAATACCTTTACAACAGAAGAAAAACAGAGGAAAGGGAAAAGAAGAACTGATAATCCAGCACATTTATTCTGACATACCAGTCTACTGCTATTGGTACTTAACTTTTCCTGAGAAAAGTAGGTGAAACAAGAAAATTTCTAAAACATGCAACAACACAAAGAAAAATAGCCCAAAACGAAATACATATTACAACTTAAACTAATAAAAAAATTTAATGTGTATGTTCCTAATTGGAGCGTGAAATATGTAGTCTTTTTAACTTCTTTTCTCTTATAATCTTCAGGTGGGTTTAACTGAATATAAGAGAAAAAATTTAGCAGGAAGTTCTTTTCTCAGGCAGTTAAAATTTTGTAGTGGTAAAAATACCAAGTAAACGCATTAGATACAGGTAAGAACAAGGGACACTGCTCTGTGCTAACACAGTCCACACTAGCAGTCCATTAAGATAATAGTATCACCTACTATAAAAAGAAGGATGTAGTTGTAAATGTAAAGACAAAAATACTGGGATTCTGAGTATCCCATTCCTTTTTCCAATTTTGAAAAAAACTGTGTATGAACTTTTGCAAATCATAACCTGTGTCCTTGCTTCTAGAACGTAAGTAAAATGAAGACAGCAATGTTTGCCTAAATACAGTTTAATTCAGTGGTTTAAAACTATCCTGCAGTTAGACAGTAGTACCTTGAGGACACAAGGAGGACTAAAACTCCATGACACCAATAATATACCTGTATTTTTGATGAGAAGCTATTGTTATGGTATTATACACACATCTACTATTTGAAGACCCTGAATTAAAATTTATTTTTTAAATGCTATATTTAAAAATGTTCCATTAAATAAGCAATTAAAATACATTAAAAAAATTCAGACTTTCCTTACCTCTGATAAGACTTAGTGGTTATAAGAAAACCAAGGTTATTTACATTTTAAATAAATAAGAGTGTACTTATTGCAACAGATCTCCCAAATATGCTGGAAGCTATCGCATCAGTTTCAGTTCTGGCTTCCAAATAATACAGTAATTTATAAATCGATCTATTAGCTACTGCTTCAAAGTGATGAGAATTCTGACAGTATTCAGAGAAGCCAGAGAGTATTCTATTATAGCAATTCTGGAAGTCCTATCTTTGCAGCACATAAATAGCTACTGACAGCAAATTTTAATCAAACTCAGTTCTCAAAAAGGAGTGTAGATATCTCCTTTAAAATAATAACTGATAGTGAGTTTAAAATACATGAAGAAATCACTAGAATCCCTGAAGTCGGTCCACAAATGTACAATCCCACTGCACAAGTTTTCTTAACAACCCCCCCCAAAGTTTTCCATTTTCAAACACTGAAACTGTTCATCAACTGTTCAAATTGTGTTTGACAATGTATTATCAGCATTGGAAGACAAGCCTGTGAAAGCTTTAGGTGCAACGCTACTGAAACAAAGTAGTAACGATTAAGTTCGCTGCATGTACTTCTTTGATTCTTCTGAATTTCTACATTTAGCTCTTCTACCGAGTTTCAACTAATTGAGTCTATGTTTAGGATTTTGTTGCTATGACTGTCAAGATTCAAATGCAGAAATGATCCTCAGGGAGAGAAAATAGTAACTTACACAAACTTACCTGATCTGTTCAGGGGTTCCTCCTGACGTTGCATTAGTTATGGCCCATGCTGCTTCTTTTCTGGTGCGAAATTCAGCTTTTTGAAGAATTTCAATCAATATTGGAAAAATATTTGCATCTATAACAGCCTAAGAGATGAAATTGTAACATTTTACAATAATTAATTAAGATTTCAGAACATTAACAGCCTTAACGACAAGAGTTAGTGATGCCTGCTGATATCAAAGCAAAGAATATTTTGTATACAAGGTGCCACAGAAACTAGAAATGCTAAACTGTAACTCTGAACTATTCCAACATTGCACTGCAGCAGCCATCAGAATACCTTGGGTTTTTTATTTCTCTGTTTCTGGTGGGCAGAGTACAGCTTACTGGATTGGCCCATTTAAAAATCATACAACACATCCTGAGTTTTTGAACTGAAGGCCAAGCCTTGGAACAAAATTTTCCATTTTATTGAGGTCTGTGGTCTCCATCGAAAGACTATGTCTGTAATTGGAAACTTAATTACATGTTTTAAATTACACCAAGAAGTAAATTAATCTCTGATGGAAGTAGAATGGGTAAAATTATACTGAAATGTATTCTGAATCAGAATTCTCATTTTTATCAATAAGAACCTTTTTTTTAGGTAGCTCTGGATACCTGGAACAACAGTCAGGATTTAGAAGAATACAACTCAGCACTGATGACATCATGCTTTTTTTTACTCCAAGTGAAATGTTCAGCATTTCCAATCAGGTTCACTTTTCACTGGACAAATTCATAGTACAAATTGTGACAGTTATTTTTATTTGAAATAGTATTTCAAAATTTAGAAGAAAACATTTAGGTTAGGCAAAATTATAGACAGTTAGGACTAAAACAAATAATACAGAGTCAATGCATTATCTATTTACATCTCCCTGTGAAGGAAAATAAAGTGAAATAGTAAAATGAAAACAGAACCAACAAATAACAAATTCCCAGGCTTTACCTGAATCTGAGCTCTGTTTCCTGCAGTTATATTAGAAACAGTCCAGCATGCTTCTTTTCTAATAGATTCCTTGGGACTACTAAGCAAGTGCAAGAGACACGGTAATGCGGAGCAGTTTAGAATCACCTAAAATAATTTAAAAATTGAAAATTAGATTGTACAAGATACATATATATACACACACATACTGCCTTGTGCAATATACATATATATCTAAAAAAATTAACAGCATTTTACAAAGGATTTCAAAAGCTTTTGCAACACATTTTTATTATGCAAGGTATCACAGATAACATCCTGCAAAATTAAAGTGTTCAGTGGTGTAGCATCTGACCAGACAATTCAGCAATTTAGAAGAATCTGCCTTCAATTAAGTTCAGACCAAAAGACTGATAACAGCAAGACTAAGTAAGGCTGCTTATCACTAAAATATGAATAAGTCAAAATAACTGACAAATGTTCATCTAATTTGTATAGTTATTTGTTGATTTTTTTAAGAGACCAAGTTTTTCTAAAAAAATTCCTTAGCAAAATCCCGTCCTCTAGAGCTCACAAATTACGCAATTAACACTTTTCCTTATGTTCTCTTTAGTTCTGTCAGCCTTTTAGACACAATTCTTTTTAAAGTAGGACCTGTCTTGCTATTTTCTGCATTGCTTCAAAATCAATTCCATTGCCTAAAATTAATAAATAAATCTTCAGAATAAATTGCATCAGTAAGGCCATCACATATATTTCATGAAATAGTTTAGAAGTGAAAACCTTGACTACCTTTAAGAATGAAAAAAGGGGAACCATAATAAATAATTGAACCGCCTGTAAGGAAGGGGAAAAAAATAAAAATGAGAAGCAACAGTCAAAGTACCATACAGAAATTAAGCAATCCACTACAGATAATGCTGTAAAAAAATGTTCATTGTTTCATTAACTTAATATATAAAACTGCAGCCTGAACTGTCAAATCAACAACATTGATATCTACACAAAGCCTCTTTCAGTGAGATATGCAGATATCTGTACTGGACATGTATTTTGCCAGTTTTTACAAAATCCTGTCTTGCCAAATGATTTTTCTTAAATCAACTAGTTCTTACCTGTGTTTGGATATCATCCCCAGTAACAATATTTCCAACTGCTCTTAATGCAGGGGATACCACCTTGTAATCATTATGCCTGGAGACAAATATTATATTGCTTGATATTACCAAGTGTTTAAGTATAATTTTGCATATTCAGCAAACAATGGCTTACTTCAGATGCTAAATTTTTAGTTATCGAAAACACTGTATTAGTTACTGCACTTTCCCCGTTTAGCTAAATTTGACAACTGCAACCCCACAACTGAATTGCTGATTCAAAGATGGGGCACCTCTATGGAATAACACAACTTAGAGTAATCTGTCTAGCAGACCCATTTCACCCAGCTCATTATTAAACATGATACTGGAACATGCCTCATTCAATATCCACAGAAACAGAGGGGGTGTTACGAGGTGTATACTAAAGCTGAATAGGTTTGTAAGCAAAATTCCCCCTTTTGTGTATATGAAGTCCATATTCAGCTGCCTGATGTGTGGGGGAAGGAAATTACTCAGTTGTCTGAGAGCTTCTATGGAAGAGAAACAACCTCACCCTCTCCTGCGAGCTATAAAAGTGAGCTTTTCACAGGGAACTGTGCTGAGCTTTCAGTGCTGGGAACTACTGTCCCTGACCGACTCTGCAGTCCCGTGTGAACACACCTATTTCATCTCCCTTTCCAGGAAAATAATGAACCATAACCCATATATATCAGAACAGTTCAAAAGTGGCTCTAGCCTGCCTCTGGACTTCGTTGAGTCCAAGAACTGTCTGTATAGCAATTACATGTCCTAGAAAGGAAAATACAACAGTGAAATTTGAAAAAAAAAAAAAAGATAAATTAATTTACAATTCAAGATTGGTCTTTAGTCTTCAGCTTTCTGTTCCTTCATGTATATGAAATCCCACATTAAATTTTAAAGAATACAAAGGAATACTTTGGAGAAAACTGTTTTCACTGTCAGTGTTAGGAATAATTCCAGGAACTGAGCAACCAACAAGCAGCTTAAAAGATTTCAGACTGAATTCACGTTCATCCCTTTTCACAAAAATAAATTAAGACTTCAGGTGAAAAAACACAGCTCAATTTTAATATTAACAGTACTGTAAGACATTTATTTGGTGAAATGAAGACTTACATAAGCAGCTCTACCAATCTTCGACACACTCCAGAATCAATAACAGCTTGAATTTTATCATCGGGACCATCTGAAAGGTAAGAGAGGGCCCAGCAAGCATCTGCTAATACATCCGGATCACTGCTAAACAACAGTCTTGATAAAACATTTAAGCAAGGAGCAACCTAGGTTAAAGAAAAACATTGCATAAAATTAGGTGTTCTGTACTTTTCAAGTTTCAGAGAATATTCTGCAAAGGCATAAATGTGCAAAACTGTTTACTGCTCAAGTACACGAGGTCATTAATGAATGAGGACACAGGTGGAACACTTTCTGACTAAACTAGATATCCAATTCAAATTGGCAAATTGGATAAATTCTGATTCACAGCCTATTTATTGAGAGATACTGCATTAAGTATGTAATTGTTCAGCTTAAACAAAAACCATCTGCTTTTACAAGCAGTCAGATGATCACGAATTACTGATACTTTTTTTAATCATTCAGGGAGAAAGAGTCTCAAAGTTAATAAAGGGTTTTTTCTTATTGCTGGCTTTGTAGGAGTACTGGCAGTTATTTGTAATAACTAACTTGGATTAACTCACAGAACACCCAACATTCACTGAACTGGTGAAACAAGCAATGTCTCACTGCTGCAGTACCCTCTGGCCTTAATCACTGTAGCTTCCATATAGAGACCATCTTAACACCATTTGGAACCTGACAGGTTTCTGCTGTACAGCCTGGGAGTCTCATATTCTTCGCAGAACTTAATTATTTACCTTACACGGGTTATGCAAATTCAGACCCTGTTATGTGTCCAAGTGCCACTATTACAAAGGGCAAAAAGCAGAGGACCTATTTTTATTAGCAGATGCCCACAGAGCATCCTTTTCCTGTGAGGTTTTGCATTCAAGCAGAAAAAAACCTACCAGAACAAAACGCTACTAAAGGATATAACTTAGGCAGAGTCATTATGAGGTGATCAATTAACTGACAGCAGAAAATCCCCCTTTTTGTTAATACTTCTTCAAGAAATTTTAATAAGCAGCAATAACACTAATTACTAACTCATGAGGTAAACTCTCGCCAGATTAATGATCATTTAACCTCAGTCTCTTCTACCAGGATATACAATGTTCAGCTCTTTTAAAGCCATTAACCTTAATAGAAATTAATTTCATACTGAAAAGAAACTACAACTCCTACTAGTCTCTACAATCTTTATAGCCACATACTAGAGAGAAAAAAAAAAAAAGAGGAGAGCATATAGGCTCTCTCTATCATCATAGTCTGATTTAACTGCATCTGACAGAGCAGGAAACTCAAAATTTTATACATGCAGCATGCACTCACAATCATAGAATAAAAAAAATGAGGAAGCTTCAACTGTAACTCACATTCTCTACAATAGTTCTGGACAAAATACAGCCCCAGATGCTTTAACGATGAACATATAATTTGTTCATCATTTCACACTAGTGTATGACTATTTGCATCAGACCATAGCCTCAAGTTTTTAAGTGATGTGATTTTATTCCTGATAGGTGCCAAAGTAGATGATTTTTCACAGATATAACTGATGGACAAGACTGTGTGATGACATTAAAAACATAAAATGTATGTCTATATCCAAAGATTCTGTTTGTTATAAAATATTACAATTCCAAGTACTCTTTAGCTTTCTGATTTCTCAAAATTACTACTTTATTATACCTTACTGAAGTCTGGAGGTGGGTTCTTTCCTCTACAAAGATTTGAGAGAGCCCAAACTGCATTTCTAGTTGTTGTAAGACGATTTGAATTTGTTAACAATCTGTGAAAGAGAGACAACAATAACAAAGAAAGTAATTTTTTAGTAAATTTTAGGTAATTTTATGTCTACTGTTACCAACAGAACATCAAATCAGGAAGAGAAATTCTATTATTGGTCACTAGTTTAAATTTATTTCTCTTTATAGCTTACATGCTGCAACTATTTTCTTAAAATCAACTGAATCTGAGCAGATTATTTTGCATGGATGCCTCATTCCCAAATCACATATATGCATGTAAAGTAAATGACTGCTTATATGAAAAATCATTCAACTAAACTTTTCTGAGGGTCTTTAGAAGGGGCTAGGAGATGCAACCCTCCTTTGAATGAACTTTGATGTTTTCATTCAGACAATGCAATTAATAATAATAAAAACAGTTCCATAAAACAGTTATAACTTTGAAGTTCTTACTAAAAAAATAACACTTCTGTTTTTGCCAAACAGAACATAAAAGATTCAATACCTGAAAAATCAGGTTCACTTTCAGATAAACACCAAAATGTCCAAAACGTTTATTCTTTAAACCCTTGGTGAAGGTAATCTGCTATTCTAAGCCATTTTTCAAATACTTTAAGTAATTTTATTACTTTAAGAGGTAATAAAGTGAAACACATTTCTGTCATGCAAATTCTTCCCTGTGATGAAAACATGATGGTAAGCACATAGTAAATGACAGACTGATATTCCTAGTGAAGAGAAATCTTCTGGTGGAGCACAGCTCATGGAACAACTACTCTGTCACCTTATCTCAACAAGCAAATGGATACACAGGAAGACAAGAGCTTGGAGATACTGGACAAAGGTGGAGAAAACAGCCTATTGCCAGGGAGATAGAATCATACAAATACAAGTGGGAATTAAATACTGTCTCCCACCCTATACATGCAGAAATCTGGCAATGCAGAGTTGGAACAATACAGAAATTTCGTACCTGTGAAATTACACTTCTCTCCTTTTACAAACATTGAAAGCTTCCAATCATGGACTAATTAATTAAAGACATGCATGAAGCTCATGTAATCCAAAACATTAAGATTGCTTCTTTTTCATTATATCATTATGACTCTCAATTAAAAAAAGTACATTCTTTTCAAGTACATTCTAAGTTGAAGTTTACATTTACCTATACACGTACAATATATTACAGTATTAGTTTACTAAACTTACTCCAAGAGTGGTGGCAATATTCCACAGTTCAAAACAAAGTCTCTGCATTCTGCATTATCACCAGCAATGTTCCCAAGAGCCCACACTGCCTAAAAAACCAAAGCATCCGAGTGAATTTACAAATGCTTGCAAATCAACTTTTACAGATAACCTATACTTTATACAGCAAATATTATAGAGAAAAAAATACATGAGAAAAAAAATATAGTGACAGTAAATTTTTACCTTCCTGGAGGCAGATCAGCTAGCTAGTAGGCAAATGAGGTGCAAGGCCTCTCTAACCCCACACACCCCAAAGAAGACATTCATAAATTAATTTTAAGTAGTTATAAAACCCCTCAAGATAGTTACCTGCTCCTGTACATCTTCATGCTCTGAACTAAGCAACTTAATAAAAATGGGAACAGCTCCAGTTTCAATTACAACTTTGGTATGTAAGAAAGTTCCAGATGCTATGTTTGTCAAAGCCCAAGCTGCTTCAAACTGTTAAGGAACACAAAGACAGCCATGTTGAACCACTCAGCAGTAAAACTTAAAATCATGACATTAAATTTGACATAGGAATTTCAAAAGTTAATTTTCCAACTTTTTTTTCTTTCCACTGAAATGCAGTTACTATTAGACCACTCTCTATACAATAAAATACTTGGCATTGACAAAACCACTGTTTAGCAAGAACTTTCAGTGACAACATTATTTTTAGGTCTTGGCTTACAGCACTAAGAAAGATTTCAAATCACTGTTAACTAGTACAGATACCTTTTGTTTACTCCACAAGGCCCAAGTGCTATTCCCATGAGGGAGTAGACAGAACTAGCTACTCCTACCACTAATTAGATATTTCTAAAGATTTCCTAAAAGGGTTTCAAACAACCCTTTCAGTTTCCTCTATTCAATTGTCTTAGATTTCAGCTGAAAAGTACTACTCAACACTAAGTATACAAAAGTATACTCAACACTAACAAGACAGATTCTGCTTACACATCATTGCTGATGATCTTAATATACCACTCTGTAAATCCTCTTGAACACTTTCTGCTTTCAACACTCAAGTTTTTGTCCAGCTGAATACATGACCCTAAAGACTACTATGAAATTCACCAAGTCGAGTCACATTTTTAGCAGCAATAACAAAAACATACGGCTTCAGTGGTGAAAAATAATTATATTTGGTTACTAAAAACCCCACCAAACAAAACATGTGTCTTCCAAAGCTCTTTTGGAAGGTTTCTAATTCCATTCCAAACCCCCAATCAGTACCAGCCAAACTCACTTGCAGAGTGTAATTTTCACTCCTCTCTAGAAATTTCACAAATCTCTGTACTACTCCTGGTTTTTGTATGACTTCATCTATAGGTGGATTAGGCTCTAGGGAATAAAAACAAATATATCTGTGTAAAAAGACCAAATAAATTACTTTTTCAATATGACACAAAACATGAATATGATTCGTAGTTCTTATCATAATTTCATTCCATCATTTTATTTTCAAATGAAAAAGTTACAAACTTTTCACTCGAGAATACTGCAGGAACTTTTCCATGAAGTGCTACAATTTAGTAAACACCCTACTACATATAATAACAGAAACACATACTATTATCCATTGGCACATTAGTAACACATCACAAAACACTGCTCCTTCAACCAATAGCTCAGGTGGGCAGACTAGCAATTATGACTGGATACTGTTTTAAAAGACCAAGCAAACCTTTACTTCTCATGCTATACCCATACCAGCCTCAACTTAAGATTGCATGTTTTACAGTCCCAACAAAAACAAGTTACAACTCTTCCTTGCCAGCCATGTAATTTTTGTCCCCTTGAGTACAGAATGAATCACTGCAACAATTACTCTAAGTATGTTAGTGTGCAGTTAGTTACTGCCCTGGACACCTCAATCAAAACATCCTTGTTTTTTCACTTTGTCCGAAAGACTTAACATTAAAATAATGAAGATTTTGGTATTTAGCCATTAGATCAGAAGATATTTGGCACAGTTTCTTTATAAACAGAACTACAAGTTTCTGCAAGCGCTATTCTAAAATAAAATATAACTAGAGGTTAACTGACTCTGAGTATAATTCATAACAACACAGAAGGAAGCAAACAGAAAAAATAGGCAATGTTTACTTACCTTTAGATAGCAATTTTCTGAATTTCTGAGTTGCTGTGAGTTGTTGATCAGGATCATCAGAAAAAATCATCTGCACCATATCTACTGTAATAACTTCTTCCTAAAAATGCAAAGAGGATTTCTTATGTGTAGTACTATGCACAGTAAAAGACAGCATTCTAAACACACTCTAAACTATTTACCTCTGGAATAGGTACAGTAGAGCTGATGTCAGGATCCTGAATTGGGCTTTCTACCATAGATTCTTCATTCCCCGGGAGAGAAACATTTCGGCGTTTAAACAACTGAACAAAGGAGAAATTTTTGGGAGACATTAGAACTTAGCAAAGCATGGGTATTGATGGCATGCAGCTGATGAAATGTTTTCACCAATACCAGACAAAGAATTTTACCTACTCACCTTCCTATTCATCCATGCAAGAAAATTCTACATAAAAGTTTAGATAACATAAAGGAGAAAAGCACTACTGTATCTATATCTTGATAAACTGCACAGCAACTCTTCACATAGACATTTAAAACCAAATTCTTATTCATTACAAAGATCCATAAAATTTTCCACAAGGAAGAGATACAGATCTTTTTACCTTTAGTCTTCTATCCCTTACGATTACCATTCATTCTAAGCAAGAAAGAGCAGTCAACAAGCTACTTTCCACTTTCTTAGTTTGTAGGCTAAAATCATCAACACATAGGCAATGTTTATGTTTCAGCACACTGTATTCCTTCCTTCTACAGAAGACTACTAAGCAGCACCTGTATTTCATAGCCAGTTGAAGGAAGATTAAACAAGAAACATTATTTTTATATGGAAGAGAAAAAATAGTGCAGCTTCAAGTTGAACTTTCAAACTATGTAACATTAAACATTTTCTATGTCCAAAAATCGCCTTACAATTGTCTGCATGCACAGCCTATGTTCAGAATACATACCAGCACCGTAGTGTTTATTAAACTATGTTCAATGAGTGCCCCTTCAATTTCTGGCATACAAGCAAAACATTCACATTGACCTGCTCACTTCTAGAAACCAAACCTAAATTTCTATCTTTATTCCAGTACTACACTTACAACTACTCTAACAAACAATTCTAAGAATATTAAAATTGTACCTTCAAAAAGAAATGATAGACCCTCGGTCCATTGACTAAGAGTTCACCTGTAAGCATAATAATGAAACCACCTACTAAATCTTGATGGTTTTTTCCCTTCAGGTATCTACAGACCTAGGTTTGTGCTGTTGTGCATGTCCAAAACTGCAGAACAACTCCATATTTACGTCCAGTTCTATTTCAACAGGAACCTAAACCAAGGCATTCTCTCCCTTGTTCGACACACTTATGGATTGGCCATAATTCTGGACACAAAAGAACTACAGAATCCTCAATGCAAATGAGGCTTAATTCCACTTAAACCCACAACAGAAGAAGAAACAACATTCCACTTTTGGAAGACCAGCCACTCTTTCTAGCACTCAACAAGGACACAGAAGCTCTTGTTTGAAAAGTATAAACTTATTTGGTCCATCAACCAGTTACAATTTCTTCTGGAGCATAAGCAGTCTCATCTCCCTGCATAAACTCATTCTCCCCAGCTCAGGAAGAGCTGAAAAACATTAGCCCAACGAACTAAGATCAAGGACAGCATAACAGTAGTGTCATTGTTACAACAGCCAGCATGGGAGAGGAAACACCCATTCTTTCCACAATTTATCTAGGGAGCATTTACTACAAAATACATAAACAAAAGTTTCAGCAGGAACTGCAACGCAGTTACCCATTCACAGGTAACTGCTCCAGTACCATACCACTTCTGACTCTTACCCCTCTGGCCCAAATAATTGACATTCTTTTTCCATGCACCACTTTCCCAGTAGAAGGGTAAGCATTCCCATTTAGAAGTAGGCTGTAGATCAGAGCCTGGGACACTCTCTAGATTGTGTGAGACAAACTCATCCTTTTTAGACCAACCAGAAAAACAAACTACATTCTTCACCCTCCTGGCAAGAAACTACTAAGCATTTTGAGAAAAGGAACTATCACAAACTATTAAATTATAGGGTGTTCCATGTACTCTGATCACTAAAAATTAAATGAGAACAACTGCAAATGTTTATATAATAGTTAATGGACACCAACTGGTAGCCACTTTACTAAGTTAAAGTAGAAGAGCTCTTGGGCAATTTGAAGCATGGTATCAAAGATGAAAATAATCCTCTCCCTTCAAACAGCAAAACTTTGACCCAGACTCTAGCAGAGAACACAAGGTTTCAAATTCTTACTTGAAATATGAGTGTTCTTCCAGTCTAGTCTCACATGTTTGAACCTAGACTATGGATCTCTCCTCTGTGTGCCCTAGTAACTTAAAAGGGCTTCTGTTCATTTTTTAATGATCCAATTGAGAGGTACCTGGTGCTTCCAACAATTCCAAAGAAAACAGACTTTCAACCTGGCATTCCTGGACTCTACTCCAGAGGATGAGTCTGCTCAAGTTCTTTCAGGTCCCTGAATATAGTTCCACAAGCACTGAACAGTTAACAGCTCACCAAAATGCTTACCTGCTCTTCTCTTTTCTGTTTCCGAAGCTGGATTCCTTCCTCCTCCCTTCTCCTGCGCATTTCTTGGGGATTAAGTGCATTATTTTTGTAGCTTTTCATTCTGAAGTTATCTTTACCCGGGCTTGCCATGTTGTCTATTGGAAAAATGAAAAATTACTTCAAAAGGCCCAACCTGCCACTTCTTGTACTATAAAAATATCTACAGCAGCTGCTATACATTCCTGCATCTGTTTGCGATACCCACTTCATCAGTAAAAATCTTTAATGTAGAAATCACAGAAAAATCTATGTGTAGATAGGCATCTCTAAACTGCAGATAAAACTACAGTCCATCTCAAGGATCAGACACATCATTAAAGGACATAAGCTACTGTAAAAAGAAACTATGCATTTTACAAGCAAATTGAAAAACAAAAAGCAAAGATATTATGCTGCCAAATTTTGATTGTCAGCAAGCAAGCAAAGAAATTTCCTTCCTCCTCTCATAAAGATGACATTAAATACATTACAAGTAAGGACAAAACCCATAAAAAAATTGCAGTAATTATTGCTTCATTTAATACCTCATGACATTGTTTCTTTACTTTCACTGTCTCACAAACATAACAGAATCTAAGAGTTATGCTTTTCCTTCTGAACTGTGTACAGAAAAATAATTTAAGGGTGAGTAGCACCCAGACAAGCATACTCTTTTCCATTTTAAACTAACAAAATTATTGACTCACTCCAATAACCAGCTCTTTCAATGGATTTAGAGGATTAGAATCTGACTGTCATTTCAGGTATATCAGTTGTGGAAAGATAAAAGTGATAGTTCACGATTCTGTCACCAGAATGATGAAACTGAGCGGAAAAGATTGTTAATAGCAGGGTGCCTTTTTTTTAAGGCTAGAAGTGTAGTCTTCATCTAAGAAATAACTGTTAAATACACGATTCAAGACTCTGCACAAACTATGACTTGTATGGAATTCTTCTACAAGGAGAAAATGTGTAAACTACAGCTCTTAAGCTGTGCACAATTGTCTAGCAACTACCATGCTGAGACAATTTGTTTTCAGATTTGGGGTGTTTTGTTTGTTTTGGGTTTTTTTTCTTTTAATCAGCAGTACCAAGGACGGCTAGGCAATAAACACAAGCTGTGAGAGGAAAACAGACTGCAGACTTAGGCTGACATCAAGACGACACTCCAAGGACTCAGCTGCCTGTTTCACCCAAGTATTTGCTTCACAAGAACCTAAGTAAACTGCTGACACGTCTGCACCACAATGCTAAGTGTGCCACTACCTAAGGCAAATTCCTAGCAATAGTCATGTAACTTTACTTTCCCAACAATGCTACTGGCTTATCTAGTCCTAGAACACCATCGCTTTTTTAATCACTCATGCCTTGCCAGTTTAATTGTGCCAATGAAACCAACAGGCCAAGAAATAGACTGAACAAGAGAAGTGCACATTCAAAGTCACCTAATCACCAGCTCTGTAAAGAGCTACAGAACGCCAGCTGGAAGGAAGGTCTCATCAAAACAGTTTTTAAAAAGAATGGCTTAGAAATTTATAGCTTCAGTCCCCCCACAAGGTTTTTGATATAGACATCATAAGGGCAAGAAGACTGGCAGTCCCTGGTTTCACACCTTCTGCATCCAGATCCAAGCAAGCCTGCGCTTCTGTGCTACAAAACTACACCCGTTTTAACACCAAATCCCTCCACCCACCACATCCTGCATTGCGCCCACTTGTTGTACATAGTCTAAGACCTATCATACTACTTTTTTTTTCCTCCTTCTTGTCTCCATAAGGCTCCCTAAACACGGCGCCTCAGTGTCCCTCCGCCCCCTCCCCGGCCCGACGCTGCCCACAGGCTCCGCACCGGCCCAGCCCGCAACGACTGACCAGTGCGAGACCGCCAGGACTGGCTGAGCGGTCCGAAAGGCCGGACATCCCCCCAGCCACCCATCCGCCCAGCCCGGCTACACACAGCGAGGAGCGAAGCTCTTCACCCATGCCCCCAGCAGGAGGCATGGAAAGCGCCCTCCATCAGCAACGGGGCAGGGGAGGAGGAGGACGGCAGAGCTCGCTTGCCTGAGGAAGCGGACACCCCGTGCCAGCCCCGGCCGAGCTGCCATGCGGGCAATGCCCCGCCGGAGCCAGCGGCAGACCGGCCTGCGCCGGGGAGCGCGACTGCACCGGGGACCCCGCCCCACAAGAAGTGCAGCTCCTGCTGCCCCTACCCGCCGGCTCTCAGCGCTTTTCCCTCCTTACCCATCGCGGCGGACACGCCCGGCGCCCGCCGCCGTCCAAAGGCGAGATCCCCGCTCCGGAGCACTCCGCACCGGCAGCAGACACCGATGCAAGATGGCGGACACCGCCCCGCCGCGCGCCGCACTGGCCGGTGGGCGGGGCCCGCCGCTCCCAGCAGGCTCTGCGCGGCACGTGCCCGCCCCGGGCCGGCGAACGGCACTTCCCAGAGGGAAGCGCGCGCGGGGGGAGCGGGGCGCGGCGGGGCGGGGCGCGCTGGGCGGGAAGGCGGAGAGCGAACCGTGCCTGTGGAGCCGCGATGGTGCTGTGCGACGTGTGCGGGCAGGCGCTGCCCTCGGAGGCGGCGGCCAGGCGGCACCTGCGGCGCCCGTCCCTGTGCCGCCGCCAGCCCCGCTGCCCGCTCTGCGCCGCCGCCGCCGCGGACTGCGACGAACTGCGCCGGCACATCGAGACGGCCCACCCGGAGCCGGGCCCGCCGGGCTCCCGCCGCCCCGAGACACCGCCCGAGTGCCCCTTCTGCGGGGAGGCGGCGGGGCGGGAGCTGGAGGAGCACGTCAGGGCGCGGCACGGACACCTGCTGGGCGCCCCGGGCACGGGTGAGCGGCGGCGGCCGGGAGGGAGGGAGGGAGGGAGGGTGGGTGGCGTATCCGTGCGGGGGTCGGGGGTGGCAACGGAGAACCGGCCGGGGGGATAAAGTTGGAGCAAGGGAAATAGTTATGTATTTACTTGCTGTGTTTTATTTTAGACGTCAGAATTTTATTTTGACTAACTGGCGAAAGTAGCTTGTCGGTGTTTAAGAAACTTAAAGGTGGCATCTCTACTAGTGGGTAAAACCCTTAGAAGACTTGCATTTGTGATGTAATAAGCTATATATACTGACTAGATAAATGATGATCAGGATGCAAAATGTGCCAGTACCACACTGCATAAGCTGTGATTAAAATGTTTTTCTTAGCAAAAAACCCCACAACAACACACCCACCCCACTCCCCAGGTCTTAGCATTTAACAACATTTTGCTTCCTCGGGTGCAAATAATGCAGAGCTTGAATATTTACTTGCCTGCATGCCAGTTTCTACTTTAAAAATAGCTGTATTAAGGCTGTTTGGGGTTTTTATGTATTTAGCATGTTTCAGAAAACAGTATTTGTAGTGTTATGTTAAATGCTGTGGGTGAATTTGGATGATTATACCATCGAGTTTTCCTCCACCCAGTTGTAAACATTTAGCTGGGACAAATGCCTTCCAGAAACTGCTAGCACAGTATATCCATTCTTGTGTTTCATGAACCTAGGAAGGTGCAGGCAAAATCTAGGGACTTGAGAGCAGTAAAGATGGAGTCAGACACTTGTCTGTGGTTCCCAGTAACAGGACAACAAGTAGCGAGTATAAGTAAAATTTTGAGGAATGCAATTTAAGTGCAAGAACACGGCTTTTTATTGTGAGAGTGGTCAAACACTAGAATATGTTCTCTGGGGAGTTTGTGGAGAGTCTATGCTTGGAATTATTAAAAAAATTACTGGGGAAAGCCCTGTGTAACTAACTTCCCTAGTTTAATTTGACCATTCTACCAGGGATTATCTCCCGAAATCCATTTGAACTTTACCTATATATGTGGTACCCTCAATAATAATTGAGAAAGAACATGTATTTGAGGAGATGCAGAAGGACTAACAAAATAAGAATGACAGCACTTTTTCCTTTATTCTTTCAGCCCATGAACTGCTGTGTTAATTTATTACGTGAAACTTAAATTTATATAAGCAAATGTTCCTCTGTTAGCAGAACACATATTTTTATAAACATTTTGATATTTCAGACTAAGCATTTCTTGATACAAATATTATCATAGCAAATTGTGATCTGTAAGTTAAATGGGGCAAAACTTAATTGAAAGAAGGAAAATATGTCTTAAAATTTTCGTGTATTTAAATACAAATTAAGTAGCTAAGAGAGTAACAGCTGTTTAGAATTTGCTGCCTTTCACTGGGGAGTTTCAATGGCAACACAAACTTCACTGCTGTGTATATGTCTTAGACTGTATGTCATTTAGGGATGATTCTCGCGAAAAAACCTCAGGAATTGCATTAATCAAGAAACTGCATTTCTTTTTCAGACACAGGAAATGGTGAACAGCTGTATGAATGTCCTATGTGTAGTCTTACCTGTACAAACATTCAGATTCTTGAAGAACACGTGGATTTACACTTAGAGGAGCATAACTTTTCCGAAGGTACGTGAAAGGATACAGGCTTGATAATACTTGAAAGCACTTGCAATTTCATGATGTAGTGTAGAATCTCACATGAAATTTAAGATAAATATTTCTGTGTTTAAAGGGACCTGGACACGTGTGTAATGAAGTTATCATCGTTAGGTCCTATCACTTGCGCAAGTGCTCTGCTTAATTACCATGCTAAAAAAGAATCTTTGTCTATGCATAGTTGTTAACTAAATTAACTGTATGTTAGCAAAAAGAAAAACTTAGAGCAAAAAATGTTTAAAAGGCAGCACTATTATGTGTTTGTTGTTCTAGCTCTATAGAAGGTTTACATAATTGGAGTTTACAATGGCATGTTCCACTGTGATGAGTTGAGAATTTATAGCTTATGAAAACTTCATTTTTTTTCTCATTTCTTTTCTGCAAATACTTGCATACTGATTCATTAGTCTTAGCATTAAAAAAAAAACCAAATTAATTGTATTTTATAGCGTGGCTAACAGGTTCCTTCTTCAATTCTCTGTTCATAAATTTTTGTCACTTCCTTATGAGACTGCTGGCAATGGTCCTAGAAGCCAAGAAGTGTGTGGTATTACAGGAACTGTGACTTCTTGCTAACAGTGAAGTGAAACACAGTAAACAAAAGCTGTCTTCTCAGTGGGAGAGGTACATGCATTATTTGCCAAGTAATTGCTCCAGTAACTGCATAAACTTTGTCAAGAGTCTGAGTCTTGGTAGACTGAATGCAGTCAGTCCTGTTCAGTGTTTGTTGCTAATAGTTCAAAATAATGTGGGGTGCATTTCCTAAAATTAATGCCCAGTTCTGCTTACACATGTCTGCTTAGAAAGGAATCTCTAAAAATTAAACAAATGATCCTTCAAAGCATTACTAACCTCCTGACCAAGTCCCCTCACTTTGGATTGTTATTCTGGGGTAGGTGGAAACATGAGAGATCTGGAATTGGCTCAGCAACTCCAAACTGAAGAACATGAACGGCAGAGATCAGAAGAAGAGAAGCGAGAGAGGGAAGAATTTAAAAAGCTTCAGGTACACTATTGTTTCTAAATGGTAAACTTACAAACAGTTATGCCTCTAGAAGCTGAGTATCTTTGAATTGTAATGTCCTGGAGTGGCCTTACCAGGTCAGATCTGTGCAAGTCACATAGTCTGTGTTGGGGTGATGGTGCAAGGATGGGTTGGAAACAAATTCAGTCTTTTGGAAGCACTGATCCTGGCAGAGGTGCTGGACGTGACAGCCTTGAGCTCCTTGGCTTTACTGCTTTGAGTGGTGCTGGCTCAGGATGGGGCTGGCTGCTCGCTGTGCTTACTGTTCTGCTCTCCCAGCCAGCACACCTGCTGCCTGTGTTCCACCCAGCTCTAGTGCTCTGCCTTGCAATGCAGCCTGGAGCATATTCCCTGCCAGAGTGCCAAAGGCTTTGAGCATCCTGGCTGTCCTTTACTGGGATACCATCACCTGCTCCCGCTCCTGCTTCCCACTCTCTCTTGTCTCTCAGCCCTGGTAACTCACTTCCCACTCTAACTACCTCCTTGCCAGACTGCCTCTGTGCTAATGGCTCGGCCAAGAGGGAGCAGAGGGATGTACCTGCTCTTCCAGGTGTGGTTTTCCTAGTCCCACATTCATATTCAGGAATGAAACTTGGCCTTCAGCTCTAAAATACTTGGAATTCTGAAGTTTTCGCCATTCTGAAGTCTCACAATTTTTCAAAGTTACTGATTGTGATTTGGAGAAACAGCATGCAAAAAAGATGAATTTTAAAAATGTGAGTTAAATTATGCACATTCCATCCCTAACAGAGACAGTATGGCTTGGATAATTCTGGTGGCTTCAAGCAGCAATTTCTAAAGAATATGGAAAGAGAAGTTGATAGAGGAAGAATGCAGCCCTTTGAATATCATAAGAGAAAAGCTGACATGATGGAAAGTTTGGCTTGTGGTATAGATGATGGGAAAACGAAGACCTCAGGTAAAGATGCTGAAATTATACAACTAAAACTGTACTTTTAAGACCTAGATTGTAATGACCAAACACATCTTTAACAAAACATATAAGTCATTGTTTAGTTTTGGTTGTGTCCTTGTTCTAAACCTTATTTTCTAGATCAATCTATATTGTTATAGTCCTAAACTAATAAGAAAATGAAAGCTTGGTGTATTTTTAATCCGTATTCTAACCTGACAGCTGTTTTTCTTCTTTTTTTCTTTTTTTTTGTTTTGGAATGAAGTTATCTGGTTAAGGGCACAAATACAGTATGTATCAGAAGATGCAAATGTTTTATTACTAGCCGGTTGCCCTTGACTCTATTTGTTTTTACTACTTAATACTCATTGGTTCCAAATCCAATGTAGCTGTTCAAATTTACAGCAGCTTTTTTACTTGTGTTTCTGTTACTTGTTACACTGTGTAAGCTTGTTGCAGGTAAGCACAGTCTTCATCTGATTACAAAGTCCTAGAGAGGACTGGGAGGGGTAGACATCTACTTGATACATCTTCTTTTAAATGTTTTCTATTTGGTGCAAAAGCACAGGGCAGATGGATTTCTGTGTCCCTTTCAAAAGGCTGCCTTGTCTTTACTTTCCAAGACCCCAGTTTAAAGGTCTTTTAGCCTATTGCTGGTGGTTCTGGTTTACAAAATATTCACTTGGTTCTTGACAGGTAAAAGAAAATTTTTCTGTAAAGTGGAGTGTGTGGAAATAACACATTTAAAGTTTTCATTCTTGGTAATGGATTAGATTTCAGAGGAGTTCTTAGAAAATAATTTGTAGTGACTATGGAATAATTCTCTTCACAACAGCATGGCAATGAAGGGCCTTTGAGTGTTTGCATATATTAATTGGAGAGAGCATTCCCATGCATATTCTTTCATGTAAAAAAAGAGCTCTTGGAATATCCTGCAAGTGGGTTATTTTAAAATAGTTACAGTAATTCTCAAGTTCTGTGCCATTCCTTTTTTTTTTTTTTTTTTTTAATTTCCCCTCTTAGTTTCTCCAGGAAAAATAAGTTGTGGGGAATAAAAGGTTTGCGTAGTATTCATAAGTATTGCCATGTTTTCAAGGGCATGTTGTACTGGAGGTGGCAGGGGCATAGGAATGCTTTATTGGTGACATACTTTTATACT
The DNA here is from genome assembly GCA_036630365.1 of Acanthiza pusilla. Taxonomy (NCBI): domain Eukaryota; kingdom Metazoa; phylum Chordata; class Aves; order Passeriformes; family Acanthizidae; genus Acanthiza; species Acanthiza pusilla. Next base: position 31,361,703 of record JAXCHO010000023.1, read on the forward strand.
TTTTCTATATCATTGTAATAGTTCCTGTGACTATCACAGTCTAAAATTTAGTCTGAGCTGTTTAATTTAAAATAATCATTGTATATCTACAGTGAAAAAATAGATTTAATTTTGAAAGCTTCATAGTACATAAATTCATCAAAGTAAAGGCCACTGAAATAGGTTCAGTTCTGTGACTTGGGTTCTAAATGTAACATAGGATCACTTACAAGTTTTAAAATAAATTGTATTAATCTGTATCTGTTCCAAGTTGAGGAAGGAATCTTCTGGTAAATTTTGTAGTTAATTTTACAGATAAACTTTATATTTTGTCTTCCTTTAGGAGTCATTGAAGCATTGTGCAAGTACTATCAGAATGAGAACAAAGATGTGAGGCGTGTGTGGCTTTCAGCAGGAGTAGATCACTTCCACTCATCTTTGGGTGACAGAGGCTGGGGTTGCGGTTATAGGAATTTCCAAATGCTCCTTTCCTCACTGCTGCAAAACAGCTTCTACAATGACTGCCTGAGAGGTATTAAACAAAATGCTGTTTGTTCCACATACCTTGGATGACAACCTGCTGACTGATGTTTAGCCTTTTCATTTACACAGCAAGTCTTGGAAGGTCAATGATACCTATTAAATGATTGTTATACCACTGGAACTTACTGTGAGAGAGTCATAGGTGAATACTGGCAAGACATGATGTGGTTGAAAACCTTTAGTTTTTTTGGTACATCTTTGTAACATTAACTGCCTCTTATAAAAAAAGCTGGATATTTTTATTTAATAGACTATTTCAGTCACTGTAACAACAATTCAAAAGCTTTTCTGTTCCAGATACTACACTAATTCCTAGTATACCAAAGATTCAGTCCATGATTGAAGATGCCTGGAGAGAAGGTTTTGATCCTCATGGGGCATCTCACTTCAACAACAGATTACATGGTTCCAAAGCATGGATAGGAGCATGTGAAATTTATTCACTGTTAACCAGTCTCAGGATAAAGTAAATATTGCTTTTTGTTGTTGTTGTTATTTTTAAGTGATTTTAAGTGCTGATTTAACCTATAAAGATTAGGGTTCCCAGCTGTGTGATGACCAAGCCACCTTAGTGACTAAATTTAACCAATATATAATCAGTTCTGATTCAATGCAGCATGAACTGTGTAACTACATATAGGTACATATAGCTACTTATAGTAGGTACATAAACTGAATAACTACTTAGATCATTGAGACTTGATGCAGAATTACACCATGTGTGCATAAATTCAAACATGGTTTAAAAAAATTTCATTTCTCTAAAAGTTTCTTCTCAAAGTGAATCTGAATTTCAGCTATTTTCTTGGGCTTTTAGTTGGATTCTCTAGTGTTTGTGAATCACATACCAAAAAATGTAACAGTAGTTTTAGCTAGCTTCACAATGTCTTGTTAGACTGAACAGAGTAAAGCACTTCTTGTTGAATACATTCTCCAGTTTGGGACAGTATATGTTGCATTGCTTTGTAATTATGTGTCCCCTACTCCTGTATTTAAAAAAAAAAAAATCAAAAAATAAAGTAGTAAGGACCACTTGGTGCAGGAGGAAGGGACCCAGAGTTGAAAAAATTGTTTTAACAAACAGCCTGCTTGAAATTTTATCGTTGTTTTGATACTCAATATTTTGTAGGTGCCAAATCATTGACTTTCACAAACCCACTGGCCCTATGGGTACACACCCTCGTTTGTTCGAGTGGATTTTGCAGTACTATTCTACAGAGAGTGAAGGTGGTGCAAAGGTGGTGTGTACTTCCAAACCACCTATCTACTTGCAACATCAAGGTCAGTGTCACTATACACTGATTTCTTACTTTTCTCTACCTCTCTTTGTATGTACTGCAGTGCAGAACAGCATTTTTAGTTCTTCATTGAATTGAAGGCATGGCTTTATTTCCCATAATTTTCTTATTTAGTAATGGCGACATTAAAGTTTGTATTTTTATTGGATGGAAGAGCTGAATGTGATTGGGATCTCATGTTTTTGACATGTACTCTTTACTTAGAACTATCTTCTTAAATTTCAAGTAATGCCTTCCTTGATCTGAAAATCACTTGTATGTTACAAGGAAGTAAATGGGATTTATGTGTTTTTAAACTACTGAAACTCTATTTTCATGTTAGGTCATAGTCGAACTGTTGTTGGAATAGAAGAGAAGAAGAACAAAAGCTTATGTTTGCTACTGTTTGACCCGGGATGTTCTTCCCAAGAAATGCAGAAATTGCTGAAACAAAACAGTGATGGAACTGCTATCAAACTACTTCGGAAATTTGTGGGTGGCCTAAAAGAAAAGCAATACCAGATAGTGGCTGTAGATGGAGTGCTCTCTTTGGAAGAGAAAGCTGTAAGTATCTCAGAAAATAGTTTCTGTTTGTGAAAATATAAGATCATCTGCGTCTCTTCATTAAATGCTTATGCATATATTGTTGCATGCTGGATTTTTTGCATCTCTTCACTTTCCTTGTTGTTTTTCTCTCCTGCTTTCTGCTTATTTAATCCCAGGATATCAAAACCAAAAATGTTTTGCATATAAATGGAGGCCACCTTTATGCAACTGACAACTTTTAAGTCTTGCATGAAGCTTTCAGCTGTTTGCAGGTGTAAATTAGGCTTTTTTAAACTTCTCATTTTCTTACAAAGTTTTCTCATAAATAACTTATTGTGAGCATCTAAGTTACTTACAAACACTCGTAGTGCAAAATTACATTCAGAGGTTTGAGCTGTTGAAATTTTTATAAATCCTATCTATGTGTTTGACTTTGGGCATTTTATCTTTTTTAAGACCTTAGAAGTTTTCAGCTGATTGCCAGATGTGGATTTTGTTTCTTAAGCTTTTTCTTTCCTACACTAACAAATTGATTCAAAGGACCCATGTTCCAATTCTGTGGTGTCTTATCAGGACTGTTCAGCATGTTCAAGCTTCAGGACAGACTTTAATTTAGACTATGAAGTAACGGGCAACTGAATCACTTGTTTAGCTGTATTTAACATGTGTATGCTGAAATGAGGTATTGTCTTAAGTGTTTTCTGGCCCTGAACATGTCAGAAATATCATAAGACATGGCCATCCTCTCCTCCTACTGGAAGAAGCTTTGAAATTCAGGGCACGCTGAAAACAAGTGCTGTTTGGGATTTGGCAGGGGGTGTGTGCTCATTTGTTTTTGGTTTGACACTTTTTTTTCCTTCTTTTCAAAGATTTGGTTTTATATTTTAAAATATCAATTGCTTAGAGTGTTGTCTTGAAAGCTCCCATTTAATTAAGATGAAATGTAACCCCTTATACTTGTTAAGATTACTAAACTACTAATTTGGAAGAAGCTCTTTAAAGTACTGGTTTTGTTCATTAAAGTACTTTCTTTTCCTCTCCCTACCTATTTTTAGGCTCGCTGCCGTGCTTCTCAGGTCTTAACATCAGAGAAGATTCCTTAAAGGATACCTTTGTAACCTGCTTCTGGAGCTTGCTGGGTACAAAACAGTAAACTTCTGTACCATGGACCCTAACACAATTTTTAAACTTGAACTATGTCTCCATAAATGCTTGGGAGCTCTGGGGAAGCACGACACTGGAGTAAACCTGTAGTTTTTGTGTTCAATCAAAACTCTGACATCCTGATACAACTGTAACTGAAGTATTGCAGTCCTTGTCTTACTAAAAAATGTGTTATTTTCTTAGTTGCTTAAATTAACAACACCTAATGTCTTGTAGCAAATTCTGCACTGTTGTTAATGAGAAGTGGAAAAAGATACTATGGAGCTACTTAATTGGAGTTCCTGGTCGTGGTTTACCTCTGTAAATGTGTTTATGCTGCCACTGTGACCAGTCCTCTCATTCTTCATAATTCAGTCTGTTCCACAAGGGACTAGTTTACTAGTGAACTTTTTTTCAGTTAGCTGGCTTCTCTACATGTCTACATCTACTTTAAACATGAACACATGTGCTTAGGAGGTAGATCAGTGTTGGCATTGGCTAAGAAAGCGGTGTCCAGGATAGAGTGTGTATGATTTGGTGCTGTGCAAGACAATCCTTTGGGGTAGAGGAAGAGAAATATTCCTTTTGTACCATGAATGAATAAAATGAATATATTTTTTTAAAGTGTTTATTCCATCTTCACTTCATCCTTTTTTTTTTTTAAATTTCTGCTCTTTTGTATAATTTATAATTTATATCCCAAGATGTTTGAACTGAATTCTGGCTAGGGGCTCTGTTGTGCAGGGTTAATGCCATTTAAGAGCCTGGTGCTGTCTGCTGAAACAAATACCCTGGGTGTTTGAGGCATTTTACCTAGGCTGTGCTTCTCTGGTTGAATGTAAGAGCCCTGCCCCTCCAGGAGGGGAGCTGAAGGCTTGTTGTAGGTAGCACAGGGTGTCTGCATTAGCTATATCATGCCATAGCATCCAGTTATTAAAACTGGAGCTTAGATACATCCCTTTCATTTAGACTCTGTTCTATGTTGACACCTACATACAGGTGTAAGAGCCTTACCAGTAACCTGTTTCTCTCATGTTTAATGTGCTTTGCCAATAAGAACTTGTCATTTTTTGAAGTAATGAAGTGTGTGGACATGTAAAGCTATTACAACCCATGAACCACTGATTTTTCTGAAATACGCATGAAGTTAAAAAAAATTGTTACACAAATGCATTCGTTTCAGTAGGTATGTAGAAGTGGCCTGTAAGCTGTGAAAGGTTTAAATACTTAGGACACCAGAGGGGCTCAGTCTAGGGAGAGAGCTTCTGGGAACTGGGGGACTATCAGCTCCCATATTAGTCCTCATCTGTGATGTATGTCAAATAGATGGAAGGAAAGAAAAGGACAGATGCCAATAATGTAATCATAATTTGGATGCAAAATCCCTAGGCTTTGCAGCGTACTTGAGATTGTACTCCTGCAGCACCCCGATGTGGTAAGCACCATCCTCTGAATTTTAACAGAGCTCTGGCACCAGCTATGTAAAACACTTGGCCTTCAGTTCAAAACTAGATTTGCTTTCATCATAGTGCAGTGTTGCAACTCATTGTTTCCTCCTGCCATGCATTACAGTGCATGCTTTGGACTGAGGCAGTTCAAAACAATATACAAGAAAGGTTGTCAACACCAGGGTTTTAAATTACTGTAATTCTGTCAAAGTTTGTGAATGGGATTTTATTTAATTAATAAGAATTAGTTTTCAATCTAATCCAAAATACACAAGCAAATTTAAATGTCCCACATAAACTTTTTCCACCAAAAAAACCTCTCTGTTCACTTCAGCAAATTAACACACACAGAGCCAAGCTTACTCTCAGTCAAATTCCCTTTTATTTCACAGATGTTAATTGCTAACAAAGCTAAACAAATCTGCAGTTCAGACTGAGCCACTAAAACTTCTTCCAAAGACCTGGAGGAACAGACTTTATGCAATTTTTTTGTCACTTCAACCTTATTATTTCCTCTGCTTTGAAATATAACAGCAAAAACACATTTTCACATTTAAACTTGTTTTACATCATTTTAACATTTTTAAAGCTATACATTCTTTGCATGAAAATCAATAAATATGTTAGTGTGAAAACAGCCTAGAAAATTTCATCATTCTCAAAATGTAATTCATGAGAAACTTTCATATGTAGATGACTCTTGCCAACAATCCACTTGGAAAATTTTCTGATTACCACATTTGCACAGACTACACAGCATTCTTGGATTCAGTCCAAATTTAAAGAGCTCCAATTCACTCCTTTTATGAAAAACAAACCAGTTTTAAACATATATAGCTGAAAATGGAAAGCAGCTTTAGGAATTAAACGGGGGTTTATGCAGCTGAATTGAGACATACCAGAAATAAATTAAGTTCAGTACTGAAGAGCATTTTAAAGCATCCTAGCAATTAAACAGGGAGCTGGATGTAGTAACTACGAAGCTTTCAATCCAACCGTATCTTTGGAAAAGACAAGATTTAGTATCACATTAGCTGACAATTTTTTTAATGTATTTGGTAACTGCTGGAGCACAGATCCTGCTTATTGCTTTGAAACATACAACATTATCATTGAGACCTAGATGCTTATCTAGTAGCCAAAATTAAAAAGATCAAAGGGAGGACATAGGAACAAAGGCACATGGTTCATTTATAAAAGTATTTACAGGGTACTTGAACACTTATTTCTATCTACTAGAAATTCATTCATCTTGAATTTAAAAAAAAAAAAAGTTAAAGGAGTTCATCCTAAACAGATGTTCTCGAGCGATATAAGCAGAGAATCTTATATGCCATTAAATCATTTCAATAATTAAACTTCTCATTTTGAACATGGAATTTCAAATACTAAAATTCATAAATTTATTATTCCTCTAGGCAATGTGATACTTTAGTGCAACCCTCTTCAAAGATTGAAGCTGGCACAGTTAAGGCAGTCTACTAACAGTGTTTAAAATTCAGCACACAGTGTTTAATCATTGAGGCGCCTGTCTCTCTGTTTGGAAAGCTGTCTTTTGACACCATCATCCTCCTAGTGCTGCAGTTTCAAACACAGCAAGTTTAAACACTGCAGTTCTTGCAGTGTTTGGGGCTTTTTGGAGGTGGTAAGGGAGGAGTATAACATCTGTTAGATCCAGAAGCAATTCTGCAGGATGGGTAACATCCCCAAGTTGATGTGTAGCTTTACTGCATTCTGTGCTAACCTTCACAGGCTGCCAAAAAGATGCTTCTAAAACTACACCAGTTACATTCAAACCTATAAAGCACTCTCTAAATCCTGGTTGCTGTCATCCGCCCGCCATTCGTAGTGTTTTGACATAGTCTGCTGCCAAAAGCAAACTGATCTTCCTAGGGTGGGTTTTGATTTTTCTGATTTTTCATAGAAGCTCATTAATGCACACATTCAAAAAAACCCAAACCCTTTCTGAACAAATCAACCAAACTTCAAGAGGACTTCACATTCTGATTTTTTTCCCTACAGACTTGAACTTGCTGTTTTGAAAATACTGTTCATGACTATGGCAAAAGATTTTACTCTAATTGTATGCAAATGGGTTTCCATTAAACTCCAATAAGGCTATACAACAAAGGTGACTAGTGCTGTCTATCTACAGCTGAAAAATTGGGGCACCAAAACTGACTTGAATTCTTAAAAAATTCCACAGGAGGAAGAAACAAAAAACAAAAACAAAAACAAAAACCCCCAAAACTGCATAGTATGTGATCCCTTTTATTCACCAAACCAATGTTTGTCCCAGGTGGAAGACAGCAGAACAGCTTGCTCAGCATTCAGATGCAGGTGTGTTTAGTGCTTGCTGTAATATCTTTCCATCTTGCTTGCTGCCACATCTCTTCAAATGACAATTACAGAAGTGGGAAGGAAAAAAATTAGAGAAAATAGAAAAGCATTTTCAGACAGATCAGTATTTCTCAAATTTTTCATTTGAAATATTAAAGTAAATGTATTTATAGTGAAATTCATCAGAAGACCATTCTCCTGGATTTAAAATATTTTGTTTTTTCTTTGGAAAAAAATTAAGAAAAAAGAAAAACAATACACATTACTAAAACCACAGATGCTGTGGCTTTCCTGCCTGCCCCACTCTCTTACATATGTCCATACTGATGACAGAATCAGTACAAATAAGTCTAATCACTATCTAAATTAACAGGGTTGTAGTCAGGGTCATCCTCTTCATCCTCCAACTCTAAATCATCCATTTCTTGGAATAAAGATTCATCAACCTCCACATTGTTTCCAGCTATAAGAAACAGAAAAATAGTTTATTTTCAAGCAAGAAAGGAAACGGCAACAACAATAAAACACACAAGGCTTTTTCATATTAGTTTGCCAATGTAGGTAGCTGCTAACTTGGGTTTTTATACTTCAAATAGATATGGAAAAGTAAATGCCACATAGTATCTTTTTACAGCAAAAGTGAGGGGTTTTTTTCCTTGTATCAAAATCCAGTCAAGAGAAATGTCATGCAGGATCTCAGAATTCATTGGGATCATGAAATTAACAGTTACATTTGCCAGGAACAGAGATCCTTTCTCCCCAGGATGGCCAAAGCACCAGCTCAGGACCTCACAGCTGGAGTAACCACTACTATCCCAGTGAGATACATGCACAGGTTTCATAAAAAATTCCTTACATACCATATGCCAAACATACATACATTTGCTTTCAGATTTAAATTTTACAAGGAAGATGAAGCTTTGTCTACTTTCACATTTTCTTCTGCAAGAAACGCTCTTGACCTAAGAATAAAACTTGAGGACTTCTGCTATTTTATTTTTATGTATCAACAGTGACATCTTCTGGCCACCACTTAAAGGTTCTATTATTTAATTGGATTTGAAAGCACCTTTATGAGATAATGCCATTATCCTCTGAAAATTAGTAGAACACACTACTGTAATACTAAATAGAGCTAGTAACCTCTTGCATCTATGATAGAATGCAAACTGCAATACAAATGGGAGTTTTTAATCACCAGTAGCAACAGGATTACAAATTAATGAATTAATCCTGAATCATCTGGGTACAGAGACCAGGCAGAGGTCTGTTCCTCCCCTGAGGCAGCCAAATGTGCCATCAACAAACCATCTTCACTTTAGGTATTTTGGAGGAAGACAAGGTAAAATTATTCCCTGAAAAACTAAAAGAAACTAAACTTCCCCACTACTACCATTTCAAGTTTATACTGACATTCCTAAACTTTTTTTTTGTTACTAGCAGAGAAGACTCTTGACTCTCTTCTGCCTATGTTTTGTGATACCAGTAGATAATGCAGCTACACTGAAGAAGTGTCCTACCTCAAAAATCAGGTATTTTAAACTAGGATACTAAGAAGTGGTACATCAAATTAAATAGGTATGTTACTGTGAGTAGTTTTATATGCTTTATCTCCAACATATTTTTCAAGTTTAACATTTTTCTGGCTCACGCTTACCAAACTTTCATCTGGCAGCAGGTCAATATTTTAGGTAAGGTAACAGGCACATCTGCGCAAACTGTGAAGAAGAACTGGGTTTGCAGAGAAGCAAATACCATTTATTTTGACCTACAAGATGTTTCCTATTGGTGTTGAGGTTCAGACAGAAGGAGACAGAACTTCAAGACCCATGCTTGAAATCAGGGGTTAGAAGGCTAGGTATTAGTAAAAAAGAAAAATAAATAAATCAGAGTTGGGTTGGGGTCTTTTGTCCTTTCTTTTTTTTTTGTTTTGCTCCCAGTCCAATCATTTGAATAGAAGCAATGGAAATAAGATCAACTCAAGCACAACGCTGCAAACAAATACACTTTATCATCTTGAAAAGGTTTTCTTTGTTTTTGAGAAATGTTAAAATCGCTTCTGTTCACTTTGCTAAACAGTACTTCTCAGGAAGCTCTTTCAATGTAAAAGTGATTCTGATATAAGATGTTAAGTCAGAAATATAACACAGATTTTGCTTAGGAATTTTGACCTGTTTTAAGCCACTGCCTTTCAGTTGTGGAATCAAATAGAAATTTACCTTCCTCCAAGAACTGGATGTCAGAGGTGTCAAGGTTGTGATCCATTTCAAACAGTTGTTTACCTAGAAATAAAATAAAAAATAATATATAAGCACGTGCAGGTCTGAAACAACTATCAACCTAAGGCAACAGGAGTCAGGACGTGTATTTTAGTCTTTTCAAATAAACCAATTCTAGCAGTCTTTTTTTTGTTTAACTTCTTAAATTTTTTTTGTCATTTCTGTAAGCTCCCCATTCTGTTTTGATTATTCATCCATGACAACAAGCCTCCTCCTCTTACATGTGAAATGGATCACTGTTTCTTATAGTCACTTTAATGTCATTAAGACTTTAATAATGGAGGGCAGAAAAATTTACACCCCACAGCCTGTGCTCAGCCCTTATTGCTTTAGTCTTCATCTTGCATTCCACAATGGAATCAATCTGTGGGAACTGGAAATTAGCTGACTCCTCCACCTTTTCCCATATATTCTCCCATTCAAAAGGCAACTTGGATCTACACACAAATCACCAGCTCCTACACACACACACACACACACACACACACACACACACACACAGAGCTGTGAAGGCAACATCACGGGAGACAAAGTAAAGCCTTTCTGACTGGGAGGGACAGGAAGAAAAGCTCAGGACTCTTTCCACATAAATCACTGTCTTCCATCTACATTTGCACTGCTTATGCAAGCTTCCACAAACAAGACTGGTTGGTGTCCATGGTAATACTGAAATTACACTAATGACATCCAAGAATAAGCCTGGTTTTGGTTTTGTAAAAAGGAACCTTCTATAAACTGCATCTATATAGAGGAAAACAGACACCACATACTAACAGTACTTTCAAGAACAGAAGAACTAGAAGCCTGATTTCTGTTATCTCATCTTTGCAGATTCCCAAATGCATACCCTTCAGAGAAGAATCAAGCAAGTCCTGTCCTGTACAGCTTTTTATGAAACTTAATACCATTAAGATTTCTATCTCTCTCAAATTTCATCCAAACTAGCCAAAAGTTTCAAAAGCCTTCAGAAGTGAGAAAACAGAATACTGATACAGCATGATCACATGGGTCATGTTTTTTCAGGTAATCAGGTTAAAAAGTAGATCCAGCATCACAAGAGAACCAGTTCAAAGCTAAGGCATACAGACTAGGGAGCCAGGTGCCAACATCTATCATCTGTGTAAAAATTACTTACTATAGCCTGGTACCATTGCAGAAACTTCACAACCTGTGCGAAAACATACCACTTAGCTTATTTTTGCCCGCTTGCTCTTCTTCTTTCATCTTTTTCCTTTTTATTTCTAGGAGCTCTGCATCAAACTTGGCTTTCCAATTAAGGAAATTCTCAATGGTAACAGGAGTGCCATGAAAACGTTGCTGAAAGAACAAAAAACAAGGCTGCAAACACAACTTGCAAAGCTACAGGCAAAGATGAGCATTCTCGTAATTATTTAAATTACAACACTCCAGAAGCACTGCTTGCTGTGAAGTATTCTGAGAAATTAATCCTAATCCTGAGAATATACAAAGAACACATTCTTACGGTTTTTGTCATGGGACTCTCCCTTCACAGGTGGAAATTCTCATGGAAAATCCTGTGTACTCGTTTTGGACCTAGAGTGCAATAGTTCACAACTCCCTACTGATAGAGGTTAACTATAAGTAGCCAGCACTTCTTATCAACCCTTAAGTGCAACCTACACTGAAATACTGCCCATTAAAATACATTGACCTTTTTATACTGCTGAAACAGAAAAAAAGGGCTTTTTTCAGATATTTCTTTGCCATTTTCAGAAATACAGAACCTTCCAAGTCCCATCACCCTCCAGCTATTTCTCAGGGAGTGAGTGAAGACTCATTAGTTGGACTTAGCACAGCACAGTCAGTGAATGGTAAAACTATTCTACAGTGGCTGGTAGAAAGGACAGGTGCAAGGAGGGCAAACCACTTCGTCTTATTTGAAGACTGGTCCCACTGCTTCCATCCTATCCACTCAGTCTGCCAAGACAGCCTTCCTCAAACGATGGCGCCCAGGTGCAGCATGACATATTCTAGACTTTTTTGCTCCCCATTCCCTCTTGCTCCCCTTCTTCCAGCAAAACAACTGTATACAGGAACTTTGATTTCATTGGGGAAAAATCCCTGCCTTATGAAGTAATACTAGAAGGGACTGTAAACATGCAGTTAGTCTCTAACAAGACTGCTTTAGAAAAAAAGGGGGAAAAAGCATTTAAGTGCATTAAACAATCTTCTTAGGTTTCAATTATATAATTTTTGGGATAGCTGTTCCTTTCCCATTGCACCCGAGAACTGCTCCTGCATCAAACCAATGCATTTTAAAGAAGCTGAAAGTCTTTTTAGTTGAAAACATTATTTTACATACTTTCTCTTCTTCTTCTGCTTCTCTTTCTTTCTGTTTCTTCTCCTCTTCTCTTCGTGTTTTTATTTGATCCACTATTTCATTTAATTTCTCCTGTACTGCTGAGACTAGAGTGAAGATCATTACCATTCCTAAATTTTCTTCTGCCTACAACACAAAAAAGTCAACTTCAAACAGAAGAACCTCAAACCTTCAGAAACTGAATGCATGGATATCTTTAGAAAGCAGGATGCTGTGCAAATGCAGAGGGCACAACTGACACATTCTGCACCAGTCTCAAATGCTCACTGTAAAATTCAAATTCAACTGGCCAGTTAATCCAGTTAGTTATCCCCCAAATGGGTGAGCAGCAAAACACAAAGATGAACGTCTGTGTTCAGGTTATCAACACATTATAGACATCTTTTGAAAGGCTTTTTCATGAATAAAACAAAACCTGCTGTAGAATAACAACTCTAAAATTTGAATATCATAAGAGACAAGTCACTCAGAACCTTTCTTGTCCTGAAACAGTTTATTTGTTAATCTTATTACGTGATCCTTTGAAGTGAGACAGTTTCCCAGGAAAACCATCAGCTGATAGAAGGAAGGTTATATGAAGTAAACTGAAAATGAAAAAAATGCCCACTGAACATATTATGGCAATTTTTAGGCAGTAAGGACTTGTCAGGAATTCCTGAAACCAAGGAAGTGTTTCCTTCTTTCCTTCACAATGCACTCTCACTGAACCCAAAGGCTGATGAGATCCACCCCACCCCTCAAACTGTTACATTACTAAAAAGAATCAAGAACCAATGTGGCAATTTTCAGTATTTCCAAATAAAACTGAGGTGGCTTATTACCACAAATACTATATATACAGTTAAACAAATTCACCTTAAGCTAGAACTGCAAAAGAGGGGAAGCCCTGGGGCACTTCCATTTTATTATTCTATGTTACTGCCCACACAGATTGAGCCCTATGTCTTATTTCATTAACATGATTTACCTCAATAATGTCATTCACCAAGCTCAACCTCAAAGTCAGTCCCTATAGTATAGAACAGACAGGTTTCAGACTAGTAGCAGATACCTCAGAAAACTGACTTGAGAGAGAAATTCCAGCCAAAGTGTGAAGTAGTATCAAGTTGTAGCAAGATATTCCATTTTCCTTACCTGCTGCTCTAGCAGTTTTATGATGTCCGTGACATCGTTATCGTCAAGATTCTCCTGTGAGACAATTTCATACAGTGGAGTTTCATCAGGGTATTTTTCTCTATAGGTAAATTTAAGGGTTGTTTGGACAGCTACAAGATAAAAACCACATATTTTTTATGGTGATAACTCTGTGTAACTTTATTTGCATATTTTTCTACTGCATCAACAGCTTAAAGATTATAAAACAAGAAATATTCTTGCCTTTAAAGAACAGTCTTCTTACACAGATGCTAAAACAATATTAACAGATTTAAATGCAACCCAAGAGTTCAATGAAATTAAGACAATAAAGCTTACACTTGCACAAACTATTACAACCTACACATCTGAAAGGTCTTTAGGAAAACCTTCTGTGGTATGATGGGTACTACAGCACTAACCTCTTCCCCCTCATATTCTACTCAAAGCTGGAAAATGGTGAAGTCCTAACTAAGAGAACTAGAGAAAAATCTCTGCATATAAACACTTCAAATTCTGTGTGCCTGCTTGGAGTATCAACCTCTCTGTTGGGTTCCAGGGCTCCACATAAATCTTGTGACAAAGACACTATGTCCAATGGAAGTTATTAAGCAGAGAACTGCCTAAGAAAAACACATTCAATCTGAAGCTGCCCAGAGCCAAGGTAACCTGGAAACAAGGTAAAAGAATCAAGTTCCTTTTACGTGTCCTCCCAGAATACCAGGGAGAAGCTTTCTTTTAGTTTCAGACTCACAGTTCTTGGCAGCACAGCAGTGTCTCCAACAGAGACACCTGCTCTAAGCAGGACTTGCTCCTTTAAAACTAAACAAGACAGTACCAGTTTATTCCTTCTGTTATAGTATCCAGAACAGCAGCTCCAAAACTTGCTTGGAGAAAGGCTTGCTTACAACATGCCCACACAATTGTTGGTACCCAACAAATATAGAGGGACTTGGGACGCACAGCCTTCTGCTCTGGAACTGTTCCTCAAGGGCTGCACATTCACTGCACAGACTCAGCTTTCCCACAGGGCTGGCATATGCACAGTTGCTTGAAAAAAAAAAATCCCCTCACAACATGTAAGCCACTACAAGGATGATAACAACACCTACTTTTTGAAGCTACGCTACAAAGCCTTTGAGCTTCAGCAGAAAGCATTTCTATAGTGAGGGAGCATAACATTTCTGCAAACTAAACAAGGATCACCCAAATCCTTGAACTATATTTGCTAAGGAATGTTTGCTGTATCAGACCCCTACAAGGACTTAAGTGGAGGTATACATAGCTGTTGGTGATAGAATTAGGCTTAAACATATATAGGAGGAGTTTGAGTAAGACATGACCAACTTACTTTCATCATTTTCTCCAGCTTCAGACGTCACAGTAATTGTAAAAGTTGTTGGCTTTTCTGACAATACTGTCCAAAGGAAAAAAGCAACAGTCAGGGAGAGTCCTTAAATCAGACAATTACTTCTCAACATCACTAAAACTGAACTCCTCATGGACTAATGAACAAAGTAAGCTCTTGAAACAGTGTTAATGGCCTTTTTAACTTACTAACATTTTTCAATTAACAGCTATTTCTCATCTGATGTGATGCCTGGAGCGCTCTTTGAATGAGACCACACATAATCAAACAATACCAAAAAGTTTCACTTTTGGAAAACTTTCTCTTCTGGAAGTTTCACTGTTACAGAAAGGGCAAAACAAATCACGTGGCCTCTGGTAGTGCACTGACTGTGTGCAGGAAGCTACCAAAGCTAATTTGCCTCACGGGGCTAGATGTGTCTGATGAGCATCCAGTGCACTCTTGACCCTGGACTATTTTTACAGTATGCCTACACCTATATTTGGGACAGCTTAATGTAAGAAATGCTACTAACCAAGTAATGTACTAGAATGAAAGTGTGTGAATTACGGAGCTAGAAGACAGACAACATGCATCTCCTATAAACACAACATGGCAAGAGCTATGGACCTGTGTTTCACAGGCTAAAACTCATTGCACAACTGCGGGTTGTGGACGTCCTCATATAAGGACGACTCTGCATCACTGTTACAACCCATGCCCAAATTAGTGTTCATGCTCTCAAAGTATCCACTGAATTTTGCCTAATTGATAATGTACTACTCCTACCTTTATTCACCTCTCTTCTCTTGGGCATAAAAGCATTACATGAGTGAACAGTAAGTCTGAGCAAGCATCAGAGTAGAGGCTGTAGGAAAGATTACTTCCGTATCAGTATCAGATATTTGGCATCTGCAGCTACCAGAGATCAATTCACATATCTTTAAGTAATCTTTAACATAAAATGGAAGACCTGAAAAGACTTTCAGACTGAAGCAATGGGCAATTGTACTAGGCAAATGTCTGTGTGGTGAAGTCACTGCCAAGTAAGAAAGATGCTGTGGAATTCTAAGCAGAGTAGATACTGCACAGGAAGATAACAGAAAATGCCCTGGTTTTTCCACTGTTAATAATCTTTGGATACCGAATGCCATAAATCATGTGGACTAGCCGGCATGGTAGATACTCTTGATTGTTTGCTGGTAAATTGAAAATCCTGAAAAACTGAGGAACCAATGTGTCCACAATATTAAAGTTTCAGCAATACAACATGCTGCACCTGGGAATTAAAGCTTGCCTTTTGTCCACCTGCAATGGAATAAGGCAGGCAGTGGGAATACATTTACGGAGAAAACAGCACCTTTAAGTACCCCAAAACATCCCGTGCCTCACGGTGGCGACAAGCTTGTTACCGGAAAGGAAACCTAGTGGGGACACGAGCCAATTCCGCGATTCCCACCTAGGGCCGCATCTTTTGGAAGGCTTCTCCGAAGAGCATCCTTCCAGCACATCCCTGGGCCGGCACACGGGACGGGGTGCCCACGCCGGGTGGCTGTGCCACGGCGCTAAACGCGGCAAGGCAGCGCCCACGGCCTGGGCCACAAGCGCCATGAAGCGCTTTGCTTTTCCCGCCTGGGGAAGGCGAACAAACATCCCGGACCCCCGCCCGAGCCGCGCGGCTCCGAATCCCGCGGGACCCGCGGCAGCCCCGGCGCGGCCTCCCGCTCCTCCCCCCGCACGCCGGCTGCGAGCGCGGCCCCGGCGCGGCCCCGCACCCGTGAACGAGTCCGGGTAGATGGACTCCAGCGCCTCCAGCTCGTTGCGCTGCTCCTCGCTGTAGTCGGTCATCGTGGCCCGCCGCCCACGGCCATGGGCCGCCCGCACCGCGACACCTCCCCCGCCCGCCGCCCGCGCCTGCGTTCTCCCGGCCGCTGCCGGCCCTTCCTAGCATGCCCCGCGCCCAAGATGGGCGGGGATGCCGGCCCTGGGCTGGGCTGCGGCGGCGGAGGGAGGCGGCGCGGCTGCCATCGCGGGAGGGCGGGCACAGCCGACCTGTCTGGGTCGGCTCTCGTCGCCTTCGAGCCGCTGCTCAGTGACTTCTAGCGCTCGCTGCCTGGCGCTCGGCTCCGGGCAGATCGGGCCGTACCCGGCGTGCAGCAGGGATCCCGCCGCCATCGCCCGCGCTGCTTCCCCCCGCTCCCGGGAGCAGCCTTGGCGGAGCTGAGGTGGGCAGTCCCCGATACGCAGATTAGTGATGGTACGGTTAACTCTTCGGCATTCTTCCCTTGAAAACTTACAGGGATCAGCAAACTGAGGGAGATTCAAATCCGATGCTCTACGTATTGCATAGGCGTACCGTGAAAGCAGCTGAATGCCATTTCTGCCAGAAATTGGAAGTTTATTTGATGCAGCTAGTGATTTGCAGCTTGAAGTTAAACGGCACCTGCAAACTTCCCAGGAGGACCTGTACCTTGATTTCAGAAGTCCCAACACATCGGCGGCATCACCGTTATCTGTGTGCAAACAGGAGTCATCAAGGTGAACGATCTTGGAGCTGCCGTGCTTTGGATGGGAAGGATCCTGCCTGCAAGGATGAATTTAAGACCGTCTAGGGTTAAACAACAGTAGACCCTGATGGGTAGTCGGTACACAGAGTAGTTTTAAGGTGCATCAAGTTCCTGGCCATACGTCTAGCACTTTTCCCACAAATACATTTTATAAGCCTAAAGAGCATAAAGAGAATAATTTTCACTTCAAATGAGCAAATTGGGATTCTAAATTGATTCTTGAGTAAGATGACTCAGGCACAATTTGGCTGTTCAACTGTACCAACTCACAGATTCGTCTGTAATCATGAATTTATTTATAAGCTGTGCCTTCACTGCCAGTCCGTGACATATTTCAAGGAGCAGAGGAGTAAAGGGAAATGCACCAAATCATTAAAAATACTGCAGCTGTAGTACTATGTATTAATATATGCTAACAGGGTGATAGCCTGTTAGTCTATTGGCAGGCTGACTTCACAGTGACAGATACAGTTAGTATTTCCACTCAGTATTTTAAATTATATACTATTAAGAAAAATACAGGGCAAACAGTAATCAGGACAAAATCAGCTTAATTTAAAAATTAGGTGAGCAAGAAATTAAAAGAATTTTACAGCTCACTCTGCGAATATTGCATCATTTTATAGTAGTACTCTAAAACAATAAAAGAAATTGAAAGAATTCACATGGACTAAAGGCAGATGTTTTTTTGTCATTTGGATCCAGACATCAGCATAGGGGGTTTTTATCAAAACTTTCAGATCCACAGATCAGTTGCATGTGTTCCAGATTACAGTATTCCATATTAAATAAAAAACCACAAATATTTTAAAAATTAAATTAGAACTTATGTTTACTACCAGGGGTACTTTGTTTCCTAAGGAATTCACATAAACAGTGTAGTTCCACTACCTTTTATAGGGTTTGCAAGGCCAGATTTTGGTAGCAGGGGTACTACAGGGGTGGCCTCTGTGAGAAGCTGCCAGAAGCTTCCCCTGCATCCTACAGAGCCAATGCCAACCAGGTCCAAGACAGACCCACCAGTAGCCAAGGCTAAGCGCTATCAGCAATCGTGGTAGCACCTCTGGAATAACATTTAAGAAGGGAGGAAACGATCCTGAGCAATAGAGACTGCTGTCAAAGAGAAGAGTGAGAATATGTGAGGTAACAGATTTGCAGACACCAAGTTTGGTGAAGGAGGAGAAGGAGGTGCTGCAGGCTCTGGAGCAGATTCCCCTGCAGCTCATAGTGCAGACCATGATGAGGCAGCTCTCCCCCTGCAGCCCATGGTGGTCCCTGGTGAAGCAGATCAACCTGGAGCCCATGGAGGAACCCACACCAGAGCAGGTGGGTGCCCAAAGGAGGCTGTGACCCCACGAGTGGCCTATGCTGGAACAGACTCTTGGCAAGACCTGTGGAGAGAGGAGTCTGGAACAGGATTGCTGGCAGGACTGGTGATCCTGCAGGGGACCTACCCTGGAACAGGTTGTTCCTGAAGGGCTGGCCCCTGGAGCAGTTCATGAAGAGCCACAGCTTCTAGAAAGGACCCAGACTGGAGAAGTTGGCAGAGGACTGTCTCCTAGAGGGAGGTAACCCACACTGGAGCAGGGAAAGAGTGTGAGGAGCTCCCTCCCACGAGGAGGAAGGAGCAGCAGAGACAATGTGTGATGAACTGACTGCGACCCCCTCACACCCCTTGCACCACTGGAGTAGAGGAGGCAGAAAATTTTTGAGTGGAGTAGAGCCCAGGAAAAAGGAAGATGGTGGGGAAAGGTACTTTAAGGTTTGGTTCCCATTATCCTACTCTGATTTCACTGGTAATAAAATAAACTAATTTCTCTGAGTGGAGTCAGTTTTGCCTGTGACAGTAATTGCTGAAGGATCTCTCCCTGCCCTTACTCATGAGCCTTTCCTTATATTCTCTCTGCACTATCCAGATGAGGAAGGGAGTGACAGAGCAGTTCTGTCTCCTGAATTTTCTAGTAAAATGTACTAAATAATTAGATTTTTCCATTTCAAGCCCCTGGAGTAATTTATTAGTAGCAGATAGTGTAGCATATAGCTTTGGAGGCCACATGTGTATGGGTACATGGCAAGGCAATACAAAAAGCATTAAAAAAATTATGGTATACACTGCCCTCCCCCTTAGAGTTGGAAACATCTGCCCAGGGAGTTAGAGATGAGATGAGTAATATCATACCAAACTGAATTAGCACAAAAACCTCGTTAAAGACTTGTTTCACAAAATTCAGTTTTTAATCAGAGTATTATTCACTGATATTCAATATGTATAAATTACTAGTTTTTCAGAGGCAAAGCAACCCCTACTGCACAGAGGGAGATTTTTCTCATCCTGGTTTGCTATTTGTACAGTAGGCAAGCATACAAACACCTTAGAGATTTTGAAGTATTTCCAAAAGGGAGACTGACCTTGGTATTGCTTTCAGCCAGAATGTATTTCAACTCAGTTTGCCATATGTCAAGTGTTTGTTCATACAGGTGCTATGTGTTACACACCTCCATTGTGTGCCTCAGTGGGGATTTTATCTCCTTACCAGAATTGGAAATTCTGTCATCATTGTATCTAAACGTGGCCTTTGATGAAAAAATTTCTCTGTATGTTTCCTATCTCCAACTGTATCCTCAATATTAACTAGTAGTTAGCTCAGTGTACTTAAATAATA
This sequence comes from Acanthiza pusilla, assembly GCA_036630365.1. Classification (NCBI taxonomy): domain Eukaryota; kingdom Metazoa; phylum Chordata; class Aves; order Passeriformes; family Acanthizidae; genus Acanthiza; species Acanthiza pusilla. Next base: position 31,381,311 of record JAXCHO010000023.1, read on the forward strand.
CAAGAAAAAAGTGGAAGAGGAGAAATAAGTAATTTCTGCTAAGGAAAAGCTGGATAGCTGCCCTTGCTCTATACAGAATGGAACAATTCATAGGATACAATCAAGGTCTATCTATTAAAGAGCTTTTTAAAGGAAAGAAAAAAATTAAAAAGCACTTACAAATAACTTTCCCAGTACATACCCTTTTAGCACAACTATTAGAAAGCAGAAATCTGAAGCTTGAAATAGCCCACCCTAATCTAGACATAGATCACCACATCCCACAGGTGCCACAATGCCATCAGTGAAGGAATCTGTAAGCATGTGCTAAACAGACTACATTAACCAGATGCACTTGTTCACACACTTTATATATGAATGTAAGAGTGTATTGGAAAGTTCCAGAGCAGCTCAGGTCTGATACAGAGCTAGACAAGTTCCTGCTTTTCTGCAAGGTATTGTGGGGGCCTGGATCTTCAGAGCTGTGTTACAATCCCAGAGTCTTCATCAACCCTCAGATATTTTCCATTTGCACGCTCCTTGAGTGCCCAGTCATGGAGGAGGCTGTAATCATAGTGCTCCTCATCCACTCGTTTTAGAAAGGCCAGTCCAGAAATGGCTTGCCACTCCCTGAGAGATGGGATACGAATTTCCTTTACATTCTCACTTCCTGGGACGAAGCCAAAGAACTTCCTCACATGCTGCATGGCATAGAGCCTGGAGTGCTGCTCCGTCGCCTCATCGAAGAGCTCCTGCTCATTGTGGACATAGCTGCTCCAGTATCTGAAATGTAGAAAGCTGAGCGGGGAGAAACAGCTTGCCAGGCAGTAAGAAAGGAAGACAGTGATGACTACCACAGCAATCACAAGCCAGCCAGCCACCTTACAGAAAGAAAAAAAAAAACCAAACCAAAAAAAAAAAAAAAAAAAAAAAAAAAAAAAAAAGAAGAAAAAAAACCAAAACAACTGTTACAGCTGAAAATACACACAGTAGTAACTTCTGAGCATGAGAAAACCCACAATCTTTACTTGCTTTTCCTGAGTAATAGCATTAACAAGGTATAAGCCTAGAAAGGGTCTGTTGCCACCAAACCCAGTCCATGCCTAGTGGAGGCAGCTGTGTAGTGAAATCACTTGTTCCTGTCAAGTTGAAGAAAGTTTTGCTGTACAATTCTATGAATATTACTTTCACAGCTATTATTGTTAGATAAGCCATCTAAGTCCTAGATTATATTATCTTATGGCCTGTTAAAACCAATTATCTCTGAAGTGGCAACTTAATGCTTCCCCTATTATCTACCCAGCATGCAAACTTTTAGAATTAAGTCCGATCTAAACCCCAAGATTTTACATTGGTTCACATGAAGCTTTCACAGCCTGGGCCTCTTACTCACATGTTTCTTCTGCTTTAATGAAGAAACTTCATACCCTCCCTGTCTCTTGAATTCCATTTGTCGTACTTGATTGTAAGGATATCTTTTCAGGAAGCCACACAAGGAAGAATATATCCTTTGGTAGCAGGTAACAAATGGGACAACCAGAGGTAGTAGTTTACATACCTAAAGTTCAGTTCCACTTAAAATAAAAAGTAGTCTTCAAAGCACTCAGATTTAGTGCTCCAGACAGAGGACATGGATCTCATTTTATCCTCACACTTTGCCTGCTGAATAAACTCCACTTCTCATAATTAGGTTCACAGGCAACACGAGTTACTCACTTGTGACTGGTATCGGAGGAGGAGAATCACTTCATCTCTTGCCCGGCTCAGCTCTGGGGGAACCAACTGACTGCAGGGAAACGTCGCTAATATCCTACTGCGTTCGCTGGAGGTGACATTGGGATCAGCTCCATAATAATACACAGGGACATACTCACTCATGGCACAGACATAATATGAGCCATTTATCAGGGTGACTGCAAGCCACGTTACTGGAGCAACCAGTGCCCTCCCAGTAATGCTGCTCAAGACAAAGCAGACCAGTTTGCATTTCAGCAACCGGTTTGATGAAGTCACCTTTTCAAAATGAGACCTTTTGCCTGTGACCAGCCTCCAAGTCTGGCTGTTCAGGGCATAGCCAACAATCAGGAGGATCAGTGCAGGCACTCCTAGAAAAGCCAGCCCATAGATAAGGTTCTGGCCAACATGACAGGGACAGCTGAACGTGAAAAAAGAGAAAAGTTGCTGCCCACCAATTGTCAATATTGCAATTACTGCATTAGCAATAACAACCTCTTTGCCTTTTAGAAAAGTTAACCACTTTGGAAGGAAAGTCATTTTAGATCCTGTTCTTTACCAGATTCTTTTGCTTTAAATCAACACTAGCTTTTAGCTATATTTAACTAGTGTTAATGGCAGAGCAGAATAAACTCCAACAGCTTGAAAAGAATACCACCAAACACAACACCAAAAAAATCCCCTGCTAATCTTTCTCCTCCCACTAATTTTCAGTGGCTTATTTGCTAGCTTTAAGTATACTTGCAGACATCCACTGATGTGTTTTAATTGATTCAGTAATTTATCTCAGCTGTTCTAGAAAATTGAGCTTTTAGGCTGTTGTGATCTCTGCCAGCCCCTTTCTAATTGTCTGAAATTAACAATAAATTCCCCCTACCTTTTGGATGACATGCAATGCTATCAAACTGATGGCTAACCTGTCAGTGTTAATTGCCAAGCTGTTTGCTAATCAACAGTAATTAGCAGAAACATGGCATGAGACTAGGAAGGAAAAAAAAGGCGCCTTCCAGCTATTCTTCATAAAAGATCATCCAAACAAATCCTTGGCAAATGGACTGATTTAAAAAACAAAAAGAAGCATTATAAATGCTTCTACTTTAAAATGAATGTATAAAATATTCCATAAGTTGCACAGTGTTTGGAATCCCAAGGCTGTTTGCATTTAATGCCAGTTCTGGGGCAATTTGTTCTCCAAATCCTGGTGTCTGAGATGTAGTTAGCTGCTGGATCAGGAGGATTTTAGTGTTTCACCTGTAGATGGCAAGCAGCTGGCATGTATCTTTTCCTAACAGTGTTGAATGTTTCCTTTGGAAAGTTGGGTGGGTTTTTTGGTTTTGGATTTTTGGTTTTGGGGTTTTGGTTTTTTATAATATATATATAATCTGCTATTCACTTCACAAAGTGTCAAGCCAGCTGGCATTTATATAGCATGCTTGATATTACAAGTTTTTAGATTTTCTGCATGTATAGTCAGTCCCATTGCATGGACAGAGACAGAAATTTTTCATTTAAGCATTCCCAAAGCTGGCTTGTGGATGTTGGGATATATGATCTGGGCTCCAAGCACCTCTCACAAATCAAGCCTTAAGCAGGGGCCTGAAAATAGAAAACATTTCACTCTTGATGATTTTCTTAGGATCGCACTTTTTCTGTGGTCATGCTATCCAGTAGTTCTATGCATTACATAACCTAGGCTGATCCGAATCTGCAAGTACTTGTGTTTGAGTACTGGGAAGTCTGACTGTCTGTCACATAAACATTCTTATCAAGAACAGAAAAAAAAGTTAGCCAGAAAGCTTATGGAGAAAATTGTCTTCCCATTATAGATGTCTATCTCCAGCATGTGTGGACTTGGTCGTGTGATAAAATAGTGTCTGTCTGCACAACCTCTTCCCTTTCAGAGAGGGTTGCTAATATTAAGTATCATCTCAAACAGCAGTTTTAGCACCCATGGTGTCTGCTTGGCTGGCAGAGACACTCTCTCAGCTGTTGTACACAGGGATGGTATATTATATGTGTCTTGCTGTTCACCAGGTAGGACTGTGTTCCTCCAGTGCACTGTTAGGGTGGACACCTGCTTGTCTTGTCCCCAGTCACTGCCTGAGAAAGATGTCCATCTGGTAACTGGCTCCCAAACAACATGACACTGTTACACAAAACTAAAAGCAATAGACAAACATGCTGAAACATCCAGCAGCACTTTGTCATAGATTTTCTGGAACTTTTTAAGCTCTTAGTTGTTTGGGCAGAGTAATAGCACAATGAAATCCCAGTGCTCTCTGAATATTGCCATTTTAAAACTTCATTTTCTTTCAGTATCATAGGATTTTCAGCAATTTTTTTTTTTTATACTAGTGACATTATATTTTTTTTAAAAATCAGTGAAATAAACCTATCAGGCTGTTACAAAATTATTTTATAAGTCTTCCATTACTCCTCAGTTAATTTAAAAATTTCTGATTGACTCCTTCTGAGATTTCTTTGGGAATCTGTGTCTGATTTTGTTTCTAAAGGAAGAAGGCTTTCCCAAGCATCACTTGTTTACTCAAGAAACACATTAGATGTGAAACTGAAGTGGTGTCCAACACTGAAATATTAATAGTCAGACTAAGGCTGTTGAATGAGGCAATTTATACAATCAATACAACAACTCTGTACTTCTGCATTTTCACTTCTTTGGCATTTGCTTTCATGCTCTGCCGTAAATGATCCTGCTGGGTCATCCTATTATGGAACAAATTACAGTCTTGGATCCAATTAAGAGCTTGGGCGGCACATCAAACCTTTGAGTACTTGCCTTTGCAGAGGAACCCAGGGTCCTGAGGTAGACATTTAGGCTCTCTGTCCAATTCTCAGGAAGAGTTAGCGCTGGATGCAATCCAACATACCACTACCTAAGGTGACAGCTGGCTGGTCTCTGAGGCAAAAAGATGCTTATAGCTGACATCTGAGGCAAATAGGATACATGAACAAACCTTAGTCATGGTTTTGCTTTTCATATTGCAGGGCTCTGTCAGCTTGAACTCACTGCCAGTAACCTCACTTATGAGAAAAAGAGGTTTGGGTTTTTTTTAAGTAGTGAGAATGGTTTGTCATTTCTTTTAAAGCTTGGTAATTGGAAGGGATGTTCCACCTTCCCATACACAGCAAAGAGTTCTTATTCTCCTGTTTGCTTTTTATTGAAATAAAGCAACCATGGCAGAAGGGAGAGATTGGTTTCAGCTCCCTTCTCCACCTGATCTAGTAAAAACTCAGTCATCCCTTCCAGAAGCTGTTGTTATTATTAGTGGTGTGATGTGTCTGTGGTGCAAAGAAGCTGTGTTCTCTGGCTTTCCTGCCATAGTTCTACCAGTTGTGCTTAGTTTCCCCGCAGAGAGGATTTTGGTATTTATTGGATAAAAAAATAACCAGGATTATCTCGATCTGTCCTGGCAGCTTTACACAAACATGCTGGTAGCAATGCCTTAAAAGCCACACTTCTCCTGCTTTGGCAGACATCAACTCACCAGACTACAGCAGTCAGAGCTAGCAGAAGACTATAGCTTCTTTAGATTGAAAACAATACATTTTTAATTCCCTTGTACAGCAGTATCTTGCAATTGTTTTTTATTTTTCAGAGAGGAAGTTTTTGTTAGCTCTCCAAACACCAAAGTCTGATACAAACAACAGAATGAATTTGCTGTCTGTAAAAATGTAAGACCTGTGAATCTCTTGGGGCTGTCCTGCTTGACTTCCGATGTCTGTTAGCTGTGTATTTGATTACAAACAATTCCTCTGGGCAGAGTGGTTATTTGTGTTGAGGACAGTGGCAGATCTGGTGCCAGTCAAATTCCTCCCAAAGATCTCAGTACACGTAGAGAATAGGAGGAGCATCAGCAGCATTTCAGCCTGCAGCAAACACATCTCATGCAAAAGACAGAAGAGCAGAGAGGAGAAAACTTTAGAGAAGAGAAAAGAAAATACAGTGATTGAGAGAAAACTATGCTGCTAGAGAAAGAAAATATATAAACTGACAATCAAGTACATCAGGAGTTATATGACCAGCATGTCTCGGTCACCAGGAAGAAAGCAGGAGAACCACAAAATAGTAAGATGTATTTGTAATGTGTTATTAAAATTGTGCATGGAGTAAGAATAAGCCATTATTGTATTGATGCATTTTATACTCTCTTATTTCTGAACAATCTGAAAGTACTGAAAGGATAGCAATAAGATTGGTGGTACAAGAGCAGAGCTGCTGGCAGCATTTATGGCTACTGTTCCTAATGCTGTGATTCTGTACAGGCTTAGGAAAGAGGGGCACAAAGTTACTGAGAGTGCAGTCTGTTCATCAGCAGAGGTTTAAGAACTTCAGGTGATTTATGGCCTAAGATAGAAATGCCAGGTAAATTTACCTCTGTGGTTAGATAGTCATGCAATGAAACACAGGGAGAAGGAGATCTCTATTCTATGCTTGAATGGTTCAATACCACACAAACCTTTCTTCAGGGATTTTGAGCCTTAGGGCTTTCTGTATGGTGAATGGTGATTTTTGACAGGAATTGAGCAGTGGAAAAATTCCAGTAGGCTTTAAGACAATGTTGTATCAATTTCTGAAAAGAGGACAGAGATCTCCACTGAAAAAGAAGTGGAAGAATATAATATAATTACAGTTAATGTACCTAAGTTTATGGTCAAAAAGTATTCCAATGGATTACAAGTGTGGCTGATAAATATGATTATAGGATGCTTACATTTCTCTAAGGTAATTTTCTTATTAGAACAGAGATTTTTGCTGAACTATAATAAGAATACCTGTATGACATCCATTTACTCCATTACAAGCTTGTTAATGAGAATTTGGCCAACAGTACAATATTATTTTAAACAGGAGTTATCAGCAAAATGAGTTTGGAAAATGGTTCCATACTGCTTTAGATTTTGAACAGTGACTTGTTGAAACAGCAGCACTGGTTTAACTCCAAATTTTTGATGCAAAGGAAGCAGGAAGAAGTCTTTCCACCAAGCTGTTCTTACTTTGCTAGTGTGATTTGTTCTATTGTTTTCATTGGTATTCACTATTATTTTTCCACAGGCTAGAAACAAAAAACAACTCTGGTCTGACCATATGCCACAGGGCTGTAGAACTTCCTTTAGTTATTTCCTGTCCAAGATGTTTAGGAAGAGTCAACCTAATCTCTTGCCTAAAGGCCAGCTGCTACTCCTGCTAAACACAGACAGTTCTGCAGAGCATTGACATGATCTGGCAGGGCAGGGAGAGAAGGAAACTTTCCTCCGGATTGTTGCACAGCTGTAGACCCCACTCTAGTGCTTGTGACAGGACCAGTGCAGAGATATACCTTTGGCATCTTCAGTTGTTCTCTGTGTTCCTATGGCAAAGGGCTGTAATCCTCACCCATCCCCTTCATCTCGCGATTATGCTTTACACTTGTGCTGAATTATAGTATTTTTTTGTTATTCTGATCTGTATTTTTTATCTACTTTTTACTTTTTTGGAGAGAGCAGCTAATGATTTGAATCAGATCAACCCTACCTTTGTTAGCTGTCGTTCCTACTGCAAAGGATTATAGCTTATTGCCTCTATTACTGCTTCTGCAGCTGTTTGTCATTATTCTTGGATGGCACTTGACAGCATTTGTCAATCCAACACACATACACTCAAAAGATGCAAGAATGCACCTGATGATAGTAATTCTGAGTATAGCAAGAAATGTTACTTCTGACGAGCAAAATCCCTTACAAATTCAAGTGAGGATCAGTAAAGATTCTGTCACACTTGAAATGTGGGTTTCAGTGATTATGTAACCATGGACAAAAATTTCTTTATTAATGTAAATGCCATTTTTGCTTGCTTGTAATACAGCAGCAGCTCAAAAACATGGAAAAGTTGGATTCTTGTTCACTTCATTTTCGATTTTCATGTTTTCTGACAGAGCAGAGAACTTTTTGTACTGACATATGGGGCTTTGGTAGCCCAGCTGTGCAAGGACTATGAAAAAGATGAAGATGTCAATGCCTGTTTAGATAGAATGTAAGTACTGCTTTAAATGCTCAGCTTTATCTATAATGCTATTTGCCTACATATGTATTACCTTTCAGCTTTTTGTTTGTAGTCTTACAAGTTTCAGCATTCTGTCTATGGTTACAAATAAAACAGAAAAAATGTTCAATATTCTGTCAACAGAAATAACACTAATTTGTGAATTATGATCAACAATTAGCTTTTTAATTCTCTGAGGAATTAAATAGGAATAGACAAACTGTATAGACAATTCATATCATCCTTGCCAGGAGTATCATGCTTAAAGAAGTATGATTCCTTAAATGACTATATGAACAGCAGTCCCACAGTGCTGCAAAATGTGGTTGAAAAAAGAATGTAGACCAGCAAAATCTATTGTCATTAAAGTCACTCAGTTAGGAACATGCAGCTGTTTTGCTAAGGAAGCAGAGAGACACATTAGGGAGATGGTAGGTGGAAAGAAGCTCCCCATTTTGAATGTTAACTTTCCTTGTTTCCTCCTTAGGGGATACAGCATTGGCATAAGGCTGATTGATGACTTTTTGGCTCGTTCAGCTGTGAAAAGGTGCCGCAGTTACTCTGAAACTGCAGACATGATTGCACAGGTAAATAAGATTTGCATTTTCTAGAGTGTCATCAGATTAAGTGGTCTTAGCTTTCCCCTCCTCTCTCAATTTGCTCCAGGACAGTTACCTACATTTTCTGCTGTATCATGATTGTCATATCAAAAAACTCTCCTCGATTGCATCCATGCTTCCAGTGGCTGAAATACAGCCTTTTCCTTATCTCCAACTCCAGAACACACAACACAAAGTGGGGTGCCACCTGCAAGAGGCTGCCAGCCCCTGACCTAAACTGACCCTAAAGTTAGTTGCTAAACTGAAATTAAAATTCTTCTATCTCTAGCAGACATTAAAATAAGTAAAAAGATGTTCTTTGTTTTGTTTGTTGTGGTTTAAGATGATTTCTTCTACTCTTGCTAGAGAATGCAACATGTGACAAAAAATTTTCCAGTTTTAATGAACTTCAAATCACATATTACCTTCCTTTTTTCTCTTCCTGAGAGCATAAGTCTTAACCATATCATAGAGATCTGAAACTGTATATTCTTACTTCTGCCATTTGACTCTTCTCATCATCTCCATAATTACCTTAGATATCTTTTAATTTTAAAATGGTAATATTAAGAATAAGCTGCAGGATTTTCTGAAAAAAACCAAAAACCTCAGTGGTAGCAAAGAAGAGCTGTAAGAAAGGAAAATAAGAGGAACATTTTCCTGACTACCCACAAATCTAATAGTAAAATCAAAAAGATAAAATCAGAGCATGTACTTTCACCTACTTGAATGAAAATTTCCCTTTTATCTAGTAGTTGTTCACACTTCTGTCAGATGAGAAAGACACAGGTTTCTAAAGATGTACTTTTGCTCCCATGGGCAAGTTAGAATTCCTGAGAATTTCAAAGAGAAATTTGAATAAGAATGATATATAACAAAGTTCCTCCTGGTAAGCAGTTGAGCTGGGACAGAGGATCCACTGGAACTAGTGAGGACAGCTGAATGAACTCATGAGACAAGCAGCATTTCAATTACTGTTTTAAAATACACTGCCTCATTAAAAAAATGATACCAGGCTGCAAAATCACATTTTTGTTCACTTTTATATTCTTCATGTGGTACTGGTACTTCATTTTCAGATATAAGTCAGATATCTGGTTTTCTGGGTCTTATACCTCATTGTTCCCTTTTTTACAAATGCATTATTACAGATGAACCATCATTTTTAAGTACAGGGTATTCAACAGCAAAGTACAGTGAGAAATTAACAATGGAAAAAGACACTATTTCTCTGCAGGTTGTACTTCAATAGAGACTTGTTAAGAGGAGTAAAAAATTACTTGGAAAGATTGGAACAAACTTTAAAGCACACACTGTCCCTTTGAAAGACTATTTTTAGCAAAGTAGAAGAGGAGTTCTGTTGTAGGAGTATAACGTTTCTGAGGCAAAATGCGATATGGACAACATTTTCACATTTCTTTGGCAAAACAATTTTTAAATAATCTTCAAGCACATTTGTCTGAGGCATATACTAACAAAACATGTGTAAAGTGACTCAGTAAGTAACTGCAAATACCCTGTGAAAGTTTTTAGTTCGGAATCACAGAGGTGTTTACATGATCTCCTTAACTCTTCAACAGGAGTGTTCCCAGCCAGGAGAAAGTGCTTAAATACTTAACTGCCCTAAGTCTTTAGAGGTATAAATCTGTTTGAGGATGAGTAAAACCAGCTCAAAGTTAAAGTAACTACGACAGTTAAGCAATTCAAGAAGCTAGAGCCAAACCTCCTGTAAACATGGCTGTTATCATGCAGTCCTTTGGAAAACAAAGAAGTCTGTAAGATCAGGCTGTGGGTGTTCCCTGGGGAAATGGAAAGAGATGAAGCAAAGGAAAGAAACATAAAATGAGGACTACAAAGCCAGCTTTCCAGATTAAGAAGTAAATACTGGAGGAAAGGTGCTTCCACCACTGGTTCAGACTGCAAAGCCTGGGTTTTACTGCTGCCTTACACTGGACTGGAGAAGAGCCAATAAGTTTTGATGAGGAGCCAAATTGAGCCCTTTTACACTGAGTTCCCATGGTGTTCACTCACTTTTCATGTTGGTCCTGTGACTTGGCATGGTTACAGTTGGGATTAAATTAAAAAAGAGATGAAACAGGACATGTAAGGGAAGGCCTTCTGGCAAATTGGGGTAAAAAATGGAAACCAACTGAGGAATGGTATTAAGAACAAAGCCCAGCTGAAGAAGTCGTGCCCAAGATGGGATTCAGAATTTGGATCTGAATATAACAGGATTACTTTTGTAATGAGGGTGATAATTTTGCTCCACAATAATGCAAAATCAAATTTTTTAATTCAGTTCCTCCTCATAGGAACTTGGGATCATTGATCTGACCAAATGAGTTGCAAAAAATAAACAGCTTCTGGTTTTAGATCTAATCTTAATACCACTTTCTCTAGCACCAGGAGGCATTTGTGTGTGCCAGAGGTGGAAGCAGCCAGACCACACCCTCTGGTCCAGAGTGAGCTGGTGCTGGCTCACAGGTTCCACTGCTGGATTGAACAGTGCTGTGCCTAGGATAGATCTGCTCCTGAAAAGCAGTGGCTGCAGAGATGGGCTTTAGTGTGGGCACTCAGTACCCTGTGAATGCAGGAAATGGAGGCCTCTGGAGCTTTTGAAGAGAGCTCCCTGGGGAAAGCAAGGGATGGGGTAATCCAACCATGTCAGCCCCCAGCCCAGAGCTGTAGGACAAGAGATGTGATTCCCCTTATCATGGAAGATGCTGCCACACAAGGTCCCTCTATATTGACATATGGCCAGTTTGAAGGTCTGGCAGCATCTGGCAGAATTTATGAGACTGGTATATGTTTTTCAGGTGTCAGCAGGGGGAGGGAAATGTGTACAGCAGGTTGCTGTGCTAAGCAGTAGACAGTAAACTGAAAAATGAAGTGCTGCACTGTGAAGATAAAGAAAAGTTAGTAAGAGAAGTTTGGAATTGGCAACAGATGGCAAGACCTTTAAAGTATTTTCCTCTTTCCAAACACTGACTGGAAAAATACTAAGAATGAAAACTATGCTAGCAGAAATATTATTTTGGCTGCCTTTCCCCTTCTAAGCAGATTAATTCTGGTCCTTCATTAATCTTGCCATTATGCTGTCTGAAATCATGGTTTTAATTTTTATAACAGTCTGTACTTACTTGTGTCATGACATGCATAAGATGTATGGTAGTGAAATGTCCCCAGCAATATGTAGAGGGACTGATAAGTTAGAGGCTCCCTAAATATTTCTGTAATTCTAGACTGTTTGAGCACCATCAAAATGTTAATTAATTTTATTCTTGCTGCTTGAGAGAGATGGAATGCTGGTTGAGACTTTGAAAAAAGGCAGTGATACATTTTTAATTCTGACTGCATAGATCTCATTTTCTCATTAAGCAATATATAATGTCATAGAGTTGCAAGTAACATTTTCAAAAGAGAGATTTTGCTTTATATGGGCATCATTTTGGTGGCAAGCCTATGTACGTGTCTAAACAGATATTCTTTTTTCTTCAATTTCATAGACATAAATGAGACAGATTTATGGATGCAACTTTTAAACCACCTCATTCATTTTACTTTCCAGTCTTTTGGAGTCACCAAGACTGAAAAGACCTTTATTTTATCCCCTGAGAAGCTGTAAATTGTAGTTTTAAAGTAGTTGCTGTCCAGCTATAGCCTGGTTAAAAAGAAAAAAATTAATTTATATTCATTGAATTGCTTATCTATGCACTTAAATTATTGTTCCTGCCAAGACATTTTCACAATTTGCACTTTATAACTTTGCAATCTGTCCTTAATTTTGTGCTTCATTGCAAACCAGCTACTTCTTTTGCATAGTTTCCATGCAAGTTCTCTTTTACACAGGAAATTTTAACAATAGAATTTGGACAGATTCATCATACCATAATGCAAAGTACGCTGAAACGAAATTGAAAGCATATGAGGGCTTAGCATGCTTTAAAAGTCTTTATTCTTATAACAAAGGCTTCAAGTTTGATGGAGCAGTAGATGTGTAGTGGAAGAAGAGTTAAGAGAACTTTAATGAGTAAACTGAGCGACAGAGCACAGAGTTAATTCTCCCAGAAGTTTCCGTTTTTCTTGTGTATTCATGTTTTGATGGATATCAGAATTAATGCAAAATCTAAATTTTCCAGCAGAAAATGTTGATTTTGCTGTTTGATTTTATTTGTTGGGTTTTTTCTCTCTCTCCAGTTTGTTTTTGGACGGTGTTGACAATAGTCTGTCTCTTTCTGAGCTGACATGGTAGGTGCTGAATGTTGATAGAAAAAAGCTTTTGCCATAGCCCCTTGAAGGACACTGAAGGACAAAGTTAAATTTGCCAAACCCACATTCCAGCTGAAAACATAGGGTCAAACTGGCTGTTATTTCAGTCTGTTTTTATAGAAGTGTTCCAGGATCCACATGGAAATTGAATTAAGTCACAGGCATTTTGGTGAGATAAAAGAGTCACACAGCCCTTGGAATCAGTGAGAGATGGGGTCCTACCAGGCACACAATGCAGCACAAAGTGTTCAGCAGCTGCTCTTGGGGCTGGAGACACTCTCAACATGAGTTACCTGCAAACATGAAGCAGGGAAGGAGGAGGAGAGGTGAATTCACCTTGGATTCGCCTCTCCACAATAAAGCAGAAGATAGGGCTGGGATGTGCTGCCATTTCAGATGACCCAGGCTGCTCAGGTGCAGAGCCCTGAGCTTTCTTATGAGGGAAAAGAGGATGCCAAAAGCTCTAAGTGGGATCACTCTGTCCTCCCATCCCTTCCCTCTACCAGCTTTGCTTTTACTTCTGTGTCTCAGCTATTATATCACACTGAAGGCCTTATCTTTCCATCAGCTCACTTGTTTCCCATATTTCTTTGATCAACTCATTAAGCTACTTGTTGTCCTCCCCATTGCATCTCTATTTGCTTTGATTTTTTGAGGAAGGAGGTGGAAAGACAGTTTTGGAAAGGGAAGTTTGCCCCAGGCAGTGGGGCAGTCCTGTTAGGGGGTGTCTTCTCTCCCCTTGTGTGCAGGGAGGAGGCAAAGTGGGGCTGGACAGAAGATGTTGGGGTAGTTCTTATAAGGAAAGATAAAACCAGACAAATGGGAAGGGTCATATACCCTTGAAGTAGGTAGATTCTATACCAGGAAAGGATCCTGGAGAGAAAATGGTTGGTGTATGTGGCCAGGCACGATGTCAGACACATCTGCTGTTGTGATTTTCATTTTGGCAGCTTTGCATCTGTGCTTTCAGTGGCAGCAGGTGCATTTAAGCGTATAACATGTTGTAAGTGTGCTGCTGAGTGGGTCATGTGGGATAAAATAACCTTAAAACATTGTCTCAAAGGTCACAAGCTCTTGAAAACATATAGAGAAAATTCTAAGCAGAGAGTTGAATTAGCTCTTGGATTTTTTTTCATAAAGAGTAACGGTCTGTATATGCATATAGAGGCTTTTACCTGCTGAAGAAGCACAATGGGTACGAGAACAGCTGGGCAGAATACCCTGGTTTGTTGAGAAGAGCATGGTAAAAGTGCAGCAAAACTATGATTCTTTGCAGACTCGGAGAGACTGGCAATAAAATGCTGCACGAAAGCCTGCCCAGCCACCCCAGGAAAAGTAACTTTGTTCTCCTTTTATACAGCGTCTGTGAGTACTCTGAGCACCCTGCGTGAGAGCCACGTGATGAATTCCAAGTGGGTGAGGTAAAGCATAAGGCTCTGGGGTGAAATGCATTTGTCAGAGGCACTGACTGGCAGTTTTCTCACCTGCTGGTTCTTCTTGCTTCAGATACTAAGTTTTCCTAGGATATTAAAAAAAAAAGGAAATCAGTCTTCTGCAAAAATATTTTCTTGTCTTAAAAAGTGGAATTTGCTTCCAGGCTCTCTGTTGTACGCTGGCTGCAGGCCCAGTACAGACAATATTATAGCACTACAGGCTGCACCCAGTGCATGAAACTTGCTCAAAACTAGAACTTTATTTCCATACAAAGAAAAAGTCTGGAGTGGGAGAAGATAACAGGGAGATGTTCGACACAGGCAAAGTATCCAAAGTCAGAGAAGCCTTGTGTGATCCCTGGTGCCTCAAAACAAGGCTGTACCTGCAATTGGCCTGGAAATGACCTGGACAGAAAACCTTTACTTTCTGTGGGCTGTCAGATAGCCACACACATCTTCTGTTAATATGTTCACACACTTTAAAATGGCTTAACCTATTGATGGTCTCTTGATTTACATATGGAGAGCACAATACAGCACATTTTACATAGCATATTGTTAAAACCCTCTTGTAGAAGTCATTATTCATCTCCTTTTACTGTCAGCTCTTGATGCAGAGCCAGTGACATGAACCCTGTGTGCCATGAATTACTGCAGCCTTTTCACTCATGTAGGGAAATAATTTCATTCCATCCTTTTGGAGCAAGTATCTAACTGGGAGAGAACATGATGAAGAAGAAAGAGGCCATTGTGAAAAAATATAGAGATGAAACCAGCTACAAGTATGCCATAGTAAGAAGATATAAAAAAGCTGGAAAGATACTTAATCTATGGTATTTCCCTTCTGTCCACACAGTCCAGCATTGTCTCTCTTTCCTCATTGACTCCTTTCTGGCCTTCTTCAACTAGCTTATGAATTGTGCTATAGTGCTGTTTGCTGCCGCTGAAAGAGTAGAGCTGGGAAGCATCCTCCCATGCCTGAAAAGCTGGCAGGGAAATGGGTTCTGGTTCCTTGTTTTCAAAAAAGCACTTCAGGTTTCGCTCGCTCAGCTTGGTGGCATAGAGCTGGAAAATCTGCTCCAGTTGCTCCTTCTCGGTCCCCTCATACACTTTCCAGAACATCAGCTGGAGGTGGCTGACTTTTGACTGGCAGCTGGCACAGCAAGTGGTTAGCAGGGAGAGAAGAGCTGTGGTAACTATCACACACCAGCCTAAAATCTGGGAAGGCAAAGGAAATCAGTTTCAGGTTAAAAAGACCCAAGTGAAAATGCTACTTAAATCACAAATGTCTGACAGAGTGACCACACTGTGTTTGCATTTGGTGCTGGCATTGATGTTAATGGGACATCCATATGGGGACTGAAGGGGAGAAATTGCCCCTCAGCACAGAGGCTTCTCAATAGTGCTCTCTTTGGTATCTGTTTGGTAAAGGCTAAAGTGTTTTCTCTCTCCTGAAAGCATTAAATAAAACTACCCAACAAGAATTACTAATTTTGAATAATGAAGAACTACAAAACTTAAAAGGGCAAGTAACTTTTGTCCCAGATCAATCAACTTTTAAAACTGTGACCACTGTTAGATGTGTTGTTTTCTGACTTCTTTTTAATTAAAAAAAACCCTCCAACACAACAACTACATTAATTAACTAACTGGAATAGAGAAGATGGTCTTAGATTTAAAATGATCCCCAGTTCTTTTGGCAAGTGATTCAATGAACTCTGTGCTATTCTTGTGAAATATTTTACTTTGATGAATCAACCCTTTGCTGTGGTAAACAATTTTTATGACAAAACTGGCTTAAAAACTACTTTTTTGTCCAGTCCCGTGAGAATGCTAGGAGGGGAGGGCATGTGCATTAGTAGATCTGTGGTAGCGCTGGAATAGAGCCCAATTCATCTACACACTGATTACAAATCATTGCTGTATCTACAGAGGATTTTATTTTTGTTGAAATATCCTTTTCCAGTGTCACTCAACTTTTTTTTCTGTAGCAGCCTCAGATTCTGACAAAATTCTGTTAAGATCATTTTAAAAGAAAGAGGTACTTCCAACATTACTTCCTCAGCAAAGGAGAGGGTGGAAAACTGTGCTTGAAATTGTTGTTGTGGGATTTTCTTCTCTAAGAAAAGCAGTGGTGTGAACACGATTTTTCCCTGCCTTTTCCACTAGGCCTTGTGCCACTGGCCTAGTCAATAGTTTTACTCATCTACTTGGCTGCAATGTATATTTAGAAAAAAAGAAAAAAAAGTGGCATTTGTTTTCAAACACTGGAAGAAGTTCCAGTGTGGAACAAATATTTCAGGGTTTAGAAACTCATATGCACTGGAACTAATTTCCCATGCCCTAATGGTGATGATATGGAGAGCTGCAACCTTTCTCATGTGAACCCTTGCACTGATGTTAAAAAAACAACCACCAGTAAAAATCTGTATTTAGCTGATGGAATATAGAGAATTTCCTCAGGAAGTCTGTGAAACAGAGAAGCTTGACAAAAAACTGTTCTTAGGACCTGGTGTGGAAGGATAGTTAGAGCTTTCTTTTATTTTTCCCAATCTGTGCACTGACTGATGTATTTTTTCCAAATTTGTACTGACTGATGATTTATATGGGTAT
The DNA here is from genome assembly GCA_036630365.1 of Acanthiza pusilla. Classification (NCBI taxonomy): domain Eukaryota; kingdom Metazoa; phylum Chordata; class Aves; order Passeriformes; family Acanthizidae; genus Acanthiza; species Acanthiza pusilla. The sequence goes on from JAXCHO010000023.1 coordinate 31,397,978, forward strand.
TTGAGAAATTGCTCTTTTAAGCAATTTTTCTCTTTCTCTTTTCTTGCAGCTTGGCAAATGAACTCATATATGCTCATGCTGAAACTGAGTCACTATTTCTTATGCATACAACTTAAAAGTCTTAAGCGTTGTTCATTGTTTTCTTCTAAAACTGTCAAATAAATTGTTTTGTCTGCAGTGCAGGCTTTATCCTATTTGCATGAGGACTTGAAAATAAAACCTGCTCTTGGAGAGGAAATTGTTCCAGATGGATGCAATTCCTGACAAAAACTTGTTGGCTCCACGGAGTGTTTTCCTTTGTTTACCCTTTTCTGTAGTATTTTTTTTTCTCCTCTTTTTTGATTTTTTGTCTCTGAATTTATTTATGTTAAAATGCAGAGAACAAAACTGTATTGCACAAATATTGTAAAATATAATAAGATCTCATATTTGCATGATCTGCTTGCTTTATTGTTTCTCACTTCCTCCAAGCAGGACAAAAACATGCTCACATTTGGCATCATGAAAATAAGGAACACAAATAGAAACACATTATGTAAGCAATCACAAATATTTCACATCTCTTATTTTCTAGTATTTTTCTGATGTTAGTGACCTAAGATTTCACTACAGTTATCACACTGGTTTAAATAGGAGAGTGTGGCACAAATTTTTTAATAGGCATGAATTTTTTAATGGGACAGACCCCTTTAATGGGGTGACATCTGTTCATGCAGCCTCCTAAACAATCCAGTTGTTTTTTCTTTTCTTCTTTAGAGTAATCTCCATTCAGGAAGAAAGCTTTAGGCTTTCTGGTCTTATTGACCCTGCCACCAGTGGGGCCCCCTGGGAAATATGGAACAGCTCAAGCTGAACCAAAAGATGGATTGATTGTATTTTGCAAAGTTGCCAAAACATTGTTTACACGAAGCCAACAGTTTTAACGCAACATCTAACATCAAGATCTTCCACAGATAATTCTCATCAGCAGTGCAATCTGGATAATGCTCTTTAATTATAATTTTTCTTACCTGGGACTGTGCTTGAAGCGTTCGTTTCAATTCATCACTCTCTGAAAAGGGCATGGAGCTTTTGTCACAGGCTACCTTGTGTAGCTCTCCAAAGCACTTTTCAGATTTGCTGTGGCAAACCGCGTTCAGGTAGGCAGGATTATCCACTCCACTCATGGCACATTCGTAAAAAGTCCCGTTGAGCAAAGCCACAGAAAGCCACATCACTGGGGCTACCAGGGCATTTAAAGTGATTTGTCCAAAGACGTAAAAGAAATGGCAGACATTCCCTCTGGGAAATATTTTCCTGGGATTCACCCAGCAGCCTGTAAAGAGTTTCCAGGTCTTGCTGTTCAAGAAGTATCCAATAACTAGCAAAACGAGAGCTGGCGAGAAGAGAAACACCAAACCGTACCTGAAGTTTTCATTGCTGCAAGGGCATCTGAAAGCAACGAGAGAAAACACACGCTCACCTCCCATTGTCAGCAGCGCCATAAAACTGTAACCTATAGCGGTTTTCCGGTTCATAAAGAACTTCAGGATGGTCTGGAAAGCATCCATGTCTGATACTCACTGAAGGGGTGAAAATCAAGAGTTTCTCTGGGCTGGCGGCGGTGTGCAGAGCTCTCCCGAGGCCGAGCAGCCTGCTGCTGTCCCGCCTGCCCACGCCCTGCTGAGATAACGCCGTGATGTCACGGCTGCCAAGGGCGCTCGCACGGACCCCGCAGCTGGCGCGGCAGATGTTGCACATTTACAGTCGCTTTCACCGGTGGCGGAGAGAAAGCGAGCGGTGCTCTGTGTAACCAAGTGAGTTTGCAGTCTTGGCTTTCTTGTCCTTCGTGGGCTGTTTGTTTTTTTTTTTAGTGACTGCAGATGGAGATCAGAGTGAAAACGCGCACGCTTGGCCGGTTGCAGGAGATCTGGAGCTGTGATTATAAAAGTTGCTGGCGGAGGTAGTGATTGAGCTCATATAGATGCTAATGGTCCCAAGGGAGTATGACATGACTGAAAGCAGACAGAAAGCAGACGAGTGATAACAGTAAAACCCCTTTGTATGAGGTTGTAAATGTAGGAACATCAAAGACGAACAGCTCTCTGCTGTGTTTGCCTGGAGCATCACATAACTCTGGATTTGCATTGCTGGCTCAAGCTGATCACAGAAGAGACAAACGTACCTTGATTTTTCACCTGTCTAGCTCTCCCCTCTTTCTTCCTAGGGTAAAATTGGTCTACAGCATGCTGCTTTCTAAACTTTTACCTCTGCTTTGCACACAATATGTTCAAACAACCAAGTTCCATTCTTTTGCAGGTTGCTTTCAAGATGTACCTTGGGGTCACCCCTAGTGTAAGCTGCAATAGTGCCATGGGGAATGAATTCTCCTTAATCCTGGACAAAAACCCGCTAGTGGAATTTGTGGAGGAGCTGCCAGCAGAACGAGCATCTCTTTGCTATTGTAACCTCCTCTGTGGGGTGATTCGAGGTGCCTTGGAAATGGTAAGGAAGTGCACATCTGTTTTCTCCATGCTTTGTTAATTCACAGAAGCACAGGAAAACAAAATCACTTGTTCAGATGAATGAAGGAAATGCAGTACTGTTTAACCTCTCAGGTTAAATGCGTAGATAAAAGAGGACAAGGCTGAGCCTGATCCTACCTATCCTTAGGTAGAGAAGTACATGGATTAGGTCACCTCCACACTGTCCCTGCCTGCCTGTTCAGGGGCTGAATTGGGTGCAAAAGCCAGGTGGGATCAGGAAGACAGATAGCACTTAAAGTGGAGGGACAGGGGGACATGCTGGGTTCCTCCACTGCTCCTGGAGCCTGTCACACTTTCCTGCACAGCTGTAGCCAGTAATAGTCACTCCTGATTCTTTCCAAATACCCGAAGATAAATAATATTCTCAGGTTACTGTGGTATCTGCTGAAAGGGAGAACAAAGTGTGGATGAGTATAATGTTAAAATAAAAGCATCAGAAGTGTAGCAGATGGTATTCCAAATTTCGTTCCTAAATTTAAGATTTTTACAAGAAAAATCTTAAATCTTTATTTACAAGAATGTAAATAAAGGGTATCATTTGAAAATTTCTGACCTGTAGAGATTCTTTGGGGAGATTATTTTTGGGCTGCTTTATGTTTCTGTCAATATCCAATTTGGCATATATCTTATGTTTCAGGAGGGAAAAAACTCAACCCTCCAGTGTTATTTATATACATCAGTCTCAGAATTATAGTATCTGATACAAGATTAATTAACAAAAGTGTAATATCATAAGTCTTAGTACATGACCAGGAAATTCTGTGACAAATTCATCAAGTATGCAATTTAGGGTCTCAGAAGAAAGCAAAGCACTGGGATGAAGGGTAATATATTATATAAATTCCAGTGTACATAAATGTCCTTTTTATTAGCTTAGTTGGGAAAGCTATTTTAAAATACTCTAGAAATCTGTTTCCTATGAAACCTGAGAAAGGGGGTCCTCTTGTGGTAAGAGAGGGAGGAAAAGCTCATTATACTGGAGGAGGTGGAAAACTGGGCATTTCTCAGCTTACCTAATCAGACCTGATTCTTTCTAGGTTCACTTAGCAGCAGAAGTTACCTTCCTCCAGGACAGGCTGAAGGGTGATGCTGTGACAGAAATAGGAATTACATTTTTAAGGAAGCCTGAAGACAGAAAGCACAAAAGGAACAAATGAAAGAAATATTGGGAGAAACCCTTGCTGAGGGATATTCTGTGCCTTTTGTTTCAAAAGAAGAGATGCAGGGTAAAAATGGCTTTGCTGAACCAGCTGCAACAGTCACCTGGTTGAAAGATGAAGAGAACTGGGCAGCAAAGAGAAGGGGCAGAGCGGAGGAGAGCAATGTTAATTGTCATGACACAAATATCAGTAAAAAAGATCAAAATGACCTGCCCTTCCTCCTCACATACACATGCTCTTGAGCTTAATGAAAATTTTATCTCAATATTTAGTGTGTGCTAAATATTCAATTGTATACCAACTGCTGTCAGATAAAGATGATGACCTTTTCCCATTTTGTTTGTCAGTGAGGTTTCAAAGCATGGCTGCTTTATTTCCCTGGCTGTGTGTGGCTATCTATAAAGGATTCGTCAGCTGTAATTGCTGTATGCAGTGTCTTGCTCAAGGTGTAATGGTTTGCCATTCCCTGTCCTCCACACTGCACATCCTGCTGTCTTTGAAATGAGAGGGATGTGGCTTCACTGTCAGCAGGAGCTGGCTGTGTTCCTTGCAGCTCTTCAGGCCCCACAGTTTTGCTGGCACTCCTGTTCAGTCCTGTGTGCACACCATGCTGCAGCACTTTCACAGCTGCAGCAGAGCTTGTGTCTCTCCAAGCCATGGGCTTTTCATGTCAGCCTTCTCTCTGAGGGCACTGATCTTGTGACCAAACTGAACAAAGCATGATGTATCTAATGTGTAGTCATTGTGGATCTGTACCCACCTAAAGAAACTTAAATAAAAATTCTGAGATTGCCACTCAGCTGGTTTGGTGGTCGTGTTGTCTACCCTTACCTGGCCTTCACCACCAGATGTTGAACATCTTCCTCTTGACTGTGGACTTGTTACCACAACATGACTGGGAAGTAGAGAAGGAGCAACCTCACAGAGACCCAAGTTACAGAAAGGTTTAAAGTTGTTTGGTGTAACGCAAAACGTCTGGGTAAGGGTTGGATAAAACCCCAGGTCCTAGCACAGCATCCTACCCACAAAGCCAGCTTGCCCTCTTCTTGCCAAAATGCTTGTTTTAAGCTGAAATACAAACAATTAAGTTCAGTGTAGCCACAAGTTAACTCTGATTTTACCAATGTGATTTGTACCTTCTTTTGCTTTTTTTACCTCCATCTGTTTACCTCTGAATCTCTCTAAGTGGGGGCAACTCTTACCTTGGGGACAGCAGGGCTCATTCTCACCAGACTGTACAGTCCTCATGATAATCTCTCTCCCTTGGTTTGTCACAGCAGTGTGGTACAGTGGTGGCAGAGGGTAAAGGAGCTTTAAGAGAGCAATTTTGTAGGGAACAAAATCTAAAGCATTCATTACCCAGTCTCAGCCTAACTGCTGTTGCCTGCTACCAGTAAGAAGTGGCAACATGTAAAACATGTAACAATATGTTGTAATAAGTTTCCCTGCCTTTTTTTTTCATTATTACTTTTTTCCTTTTTATTTTTTTCTTTTTTTCTTTTTCTTTTTTTTTTCTTTTCTTTTTTTTTTTTTTAATTAGAGATGAAAGATCTTGTGGAACTTGTCTGATTTCACTGCCTGTGCAAGAGCCCTCGGTGGGGTTTTTGCTGGTTATGACCGGCTGGTTGGAATGGACATGTGGCTGACCACAATAAAGGTTCTTTATTGGCGATGGTCATTTTTCCTCTTCCAGCAAGACTAGGCAAATATTCTCCTCTTTTTCCCTATTACTATATTGAAAGTGAATAACCTATATTGTCCTTGTTTTCTTACAGATTTGCTAGGGTTGGACGTGACCTCTGAAGGTCATCTATTCCAAACCCCTTGCCAAGGCAGCAGGTGACACAAGAATGTGTCCAGGTGGGTTTTGAATGTCTCCAGAGAGGGAGACTCCACAATGCCCCTGGGCAGCCTGTTCCACTGCTCTGCCACCTTGAACGTAAAAAGTTCTTCTCATGGTGAGGTGAAACTTCTTGTGCTTTAGTTTGTGGCTGCTGCTTCTCCTCCTGTCACTGGGCACCACTGGAAAAACTCTGGCACCCTCCTCTTGGCGCTCACCTTTGAGGTGTATTAATGATATCCCCTCTCAGTCTTCTCTTGTCCAGAACTACACAGGCCCAGCTCCCAAACTCTCTCCTCATAAGAGAGGTGCTCCAGACCCCCAATCATCTTTGTGGCCCTTCTGCTGTGCCCTCTCCAACAGCTCCTTGTCTTTCTTGCACTGAGGAGCCCAGAACTGGACCCAGAACTCCAGATGTGCCTCACCAGGGCCGAGTAGAGGGGGAGGATCACCTGCCTTGACCTGCTGTCCACACTCATCCCAATGCATCCCACTGGCCCTCCTGGCTGCAAGGACACTGCTGGCTCACAGTCAGCTTGTCATGCACTGACACATCCAGGTCCTTCTCCACTGAGAAGCTCTAAAAGAGGTCAGCCCCCAACCTGTACTGCTACTCTATTATCATCAAGTTTCTTACAAGGAAAAGAACACTGAGCAAGTCAGTGACTGTGACAAAATGAATGTTTTTAGAAATTCTTTTCTACATACAGAATTAAATATTGTATAAATCTTTATGTGCTTTATTTTCAGTACAGTGAGAAAGAAGCTTCCAAGCTCATTACATTCAGCTAGTTAAAATAGGCTCTTCCCTTCTTTCTTCCTAGCAAAATGAATGTAACAAATAACTACTTGGGATTCCTCTCTATCTGTCTGAATAATTTCTGAGTTCATTGTGAACTCAGAAAGAGAGGATTTCTGGGAGGAGTAAAAGGACAGCTCGGACCAAACAATCTGACACATCTCTAAAATGTTCTCTTAAACAAAAGCTTTTCAGAAGAAAAGTGAACTTTATTATTCTTCACTGGAAATTTTGTTTCTTATAATTAGATGTTCTTTGATAAGAATATTACAGCTTGCTAATACGATTTGCAGATTTTTAATGTCCTTAAATAATGCAGGGTGGTGGTGAAGTGAGCTGTGGTCTTCTGCGTGTACCAAGAGGGTCCCGATTCCCAGACAGACCCTCCCAGTCGCTGCACTGGGCAATGTGCAGGTAAGACCTCTTCTATCACCTGTGCTGATGGATAGCACAGACACACACACACACCCCAGAGCATCTAATAAGCTCAAGCACTCCCAAGAACAAGGAACTCAGAGGGCTCAGTCGTCTGGGTATGTTCCAAAGGCATTTATTCCTCAGAAGGACCCAAGGGCGAAGGAGGAAGGATGGCTCTGAGTGGCCATTCTTATATGGGTCAAGGGCCAATAGGGCTGGGGAGAAGGCGGGGAAACACAATGACAACCAATCAACATAGGAAGATTAACATAACCTTAGGGAAAAACCATTTAGCACCCAGGGGGTATTTCTGCTATCTTGGGACCTTTTGGCTCCCTGGTACTCTCAAGATGGTTGAGACCACCACAGCACTTAAATATATGAATGTGCTTTTAATGTTTGTTAATATATAAGCTTTGCCTACATTGCCATGTTATGCATAAGCCTAACCCCTCCAGCTAAATATTTTAATCTACAGCTTTCTCTAAGCTTCACTAAAAGATTAGTTGTAAAGAGAGAGCTAATAAACTAAACTGATTTTCTGATCAAATCTTCCATTCCTTTTTTTCTCTTTGATAAGATTTCATATTGTCATTCCATCTGCCAAGTGCTTTTAAGGTGCTTGGTAATAATTTGGCATAGTATGTGCTGACGTCTTTGTAGATGCTGATTATTTTACACATGACTTCTTAATGGATAACAACATAAGAAAACTCCTATTTAAATGCACTTAAGCAAAAGCATTAAAATGTATTTAAAAGCAAATCTGCTGAGGGTTACAACTATCAGCTTTCACATTTGATTTGCATAGATTTCAGTAAAAGCAGAGAATAAGACTCTTCTTACATCAGTTGGGTTAAAAAACTGCCAGCATTGCAAAGGATTTATTTCATTACATCCCTGCGTCGCCTGCGTGTGCTTCATCCACAAATGATAAAACAGCAAGATGCTGACCTTCTTCTTCGAATTCGGCACTGTCGCCTCTGTTTGTGCTCACGTGCTTGTGTATCATGCTGTAATACTGCTCTTGTGGCTTGAAAGTGTACAAGAATGAAATCTTCCACCAGTCTTTGTTGCTGGGAGTATGAAATGGTGCTGGGTCAGTGGCTTCGAAAAAGCATTCTGTGTTTGTTTCTGCCAGCTTGGTTGCATGCTCTTTGGCTTTGCTCTCAAAGAGTTCCTCTTCTTTTTTTAAGTAAATTTTCCAGAACTTGCGCTGAAGATAGCTGACTGGGGAGCAACAGTGGCTGACACATGTTGAAATCAGTGCCACAGTCATGATGCTGGCTATCAGGAACCATCCTATCAGCTTGGAAAAAAGATGGATATGTTAAAGGTGTTTTGGCATGGTCATATGTGGGAGTATAGAACATATCATTGAAGAAATACAAAAACTGTAAGCAGACACCCTGAGGTGCATGTAACTGTCTGCTTTCTGCCAAAAGACGGGATCCCATGCACACAATTCAGTCAGACATACAGAGCTTCTGGACCCCTGAGCTGATCTTGATGGATTAAGGATGAATACCAAAAAAAGAGAAGGTGGACAGAAGTTATTTACTCAGTTATATCCAGCTCTCCTAAGTTTTAAGGCAAGATACTGACCATCAGTTTCTGTGGTTGCAGTCAGATTTATGGTACAGAGGGGTGCAGAATCACCCTGTCTGCCTTGTGCTGTGCATCAGAGCTCCTGCTGGCTGTGTTCTCGTGGAAGCTAGCTACTCTCCCTGATGTCTGAGCCTACAAACGCAGCTAGCTTCCGCGCAACACAGAGGAAAAGTTGTGTCCTGCATGTTTTGTAGGCAGGACACAGATCTGGATATTGCATATAAGAATTCATTCTTGTTTTATACATGATTTTAACATCCTTAGACAAGTCCCATCAAAACCAGGTGTCCTAGTAGATGCTGGTCCCTCCTTTACCCAGGGGTACTTAGGTGGAAGCTCCAGGCAGAGAACCTGCAACATGCACTTTCACCTCAGGATGACTTTTTTCTAATGAAAAAGTATTGAGTGCTAAGGGAAAAGGAGTTTGTGTTCTTTTTGTTCTTAATTTTGTTGAAAGTAGATTGGATATTAAAAAGAGTGGCCAGTAATAAAAATGCACTCACACCCTTTTTCTATTTTTGTTTGACTGGACGTCTCTTTTAGATTCCACTACAATGTCAGTAACAGTCCATCTTCCTTGGTTTTGCTCCTTTCTTATCCTATCCGAATTCAATGGCTTAGAGTTTGCCCCTTTCCAGTCTTTTTCTTGGAGAAGCAGCATGCTAAGTATTTAACAAATATAAACACTTTTTTTTGGTTTGAATAAGCATTTGTACTAAACAGGAACTTACAAAAATCAAAGTAATTATAAACTCTTATAAATTTAACACCCTTAACCAACCCTTAATGTTTTCCTGAAAAAAAGTTGAAAACCTGATTTTCCTACAGGAGTTAAGACAAGATCCACACAAATGTAGAAACAGAACTGAAGTGCTGCCAAAATTTGGAGGTTTCGTTTCACTCCCAACAAGAAAAAAATCCACAAGTGTTATTGTTTGATCATGCAGTTTGCCTTCAGCACAAGAAACTTTAACAACACAGATATATATTTTAACTCTTCTTCTAGAATACAAGTGTGAAATTATTACAAGGTTCCAGCATTGAGATTTCTAGTCTAACAAGATGTCCTGATTTTTTTCTCTTTCCAGAAGTCTCCTTACAACAACTCTGTTGCAAGGAGACATCAGCTTCCTGTCTTAGCGATCTCACTTCCCCTCAATTAATGCCTATTTACAGAAGTTGGAGGTATTCAGAGGCGTAAAAGTGGAGAAGGAGAAGAATTCACACCACGTCTAAGTTAATGGAGAAGAAAACTTGGAAAGTCCCATTCTCTAGGCTGGTTCCATGCCCAGCTTTGAATGAGTTTTTGCAAATGGCAGTGCCAAACCATTACCATGCAAACATGCAAAATCAGAAAGTAGCATAAGTACTCAACTATTGATTTTCTGTTACTATCTTTTCACTAATGAATTTTTGCTGGCTGTATGCTTTTGGTACATGATATTGTATAACCTAAGAGAGAAGGACAGTTTGCAGTTTCCAGCAGAAACCACTACATATTGAGCAGCCGGGGTTGAAGCCCATAGAGTGAGGAGAAAAGCAGGGAGGCTTTACCTGGGACTGTGCCTGAAGGCTGAGCCGTTCACTTGGTAACTCTGTTGATAATTTTGCATCACAAGGTATTTTGAGCAGCAGTTGAGTGCAGTTTTGCCACTCAGGTCCTTTATCTCTACAGAAGAAGCGCTTCATCCAGCTGTTCCCGCTGGCCGCACACTCATAGAAGTTGGCTCCAAGCAGGGCCACCGCTATCCAGGTGAGGGGGGCCACCGAGGCTTTGGCTGTCACCAGCACCAGCACCTTGCAGGAGAGGGTGCTGGTTCCCCAGGAGCTGCACTGAAGACGCTTCTCCGAAGAGCAGCTTCCCGTCACAAGACGCCATGTCCTGGCATTCACCATGTAGCCGAGCAGCAGGAGGACAAAGGCAGGCACTAAAATGAAGGAAGAGCCATACAGCATGTTGTCAGAATTGCAGGGACACTTGAACACCACAGACGAGAAGATCTGCTCACTGCCAGCTGTCAGCAGGGACACAATGCTGTAATGCACAATGGCCTGGTGGCGGATGTAGAAATCCAGTGCCTTAGCCAGCCTCTGCATTTTCTGCCTCCCCTTACTTTGAGGAGAGAAAAATCTCTGTTGGAAAAGGAAAAAAGAGAGACAAGTCTTGCTGCTCACACAGCTAAGAGAGGGTCTCAGAGCTTTCAGTTTCTGTTGGTGGTGGTGATGCAGTGAGGCATAGACACAGCACTTCGTAGAGGAAATAAGAGCATGTGCTCACTGCCGGCAATCAGACACCACACCGGAAACCCACTGCAGTTATCAACAGCAAAACAACAAGGAGATTTGTTTCCATAAAATAGTTTGTGTTTGTCTGCATGTGCATTGTAACTAACAATGGCTTGAACCTCATTATCTTTTCAGTGAAACTTTTCAGCGAGGCATCATATTCAAAGTGGGGATAAAATGTGAGAAAACCACCCACAACTGTATACAGATTTTTATCCTGCCTTACTTTTAACCATACAATATGGCTTGTTCTCTTATGGAAGAAAATTCAACTGTAATAATGTCAATTTTTCATGATAATCAATCAATCAATCAATCAATCAATCAATCTTTTTTAAATAGTTATGTTGGAAATTATATAACTCTTAATTTTTTTTTTAGTTTTAAGTAACGTTTAGTCATGGATTTGCTCACCTTTGCCAAGGGGAAGGGCAGCTGAACCTTAATGTTTGTTTAATCTTTAAACCACTGTTGCTCTGGGTCTTGCTGGGCAAGGCCTGATAAACTCCAATAAACAAAAAGGGTATTCTGGAGATCTGGGGTTGTAAAATTCCCAATTCCCATTTCAGCTCTTTGGGCAGCTGAGAGGATGGCACAGAGGCTCCAGAGCAGGCAGCGCTGGTTCAGGTGCCTGCCGGGCTCACGCCAAATGTGCCATGCTCAGTGCTGAGCTGCTGCTGCTGCAGAGGAAAACGTGCTGCTAAATGGAACGCTTGCCTTGGTCTGGAGAAGAGTTTCTTATTATGGAGCAACGTAATACAATGCCATAGCAACCAAAAAGGATGTAAAACCAGGAAGAATGGATCAGACCCAAGGTTAGTCTGACCATATCTCAGTTACAGCCAATAGCTGAGGGAGGAGCACAGAGACAGGGAAAGGAAACTCGGCAATGCACTCACACCCTGTGAGTCTGCATTTCAGTGATTTCCTTTGAAATCTAACGCCTGTTGTTTCAACCCATGCAGACTTACTGACATCCAAAATATTGTATAGCAAGTGTGCTTAACCTTCATTCAAACCTGACACTATCCCATTTGATGCTCCCAAGATCTGGAAGGAAAAGAGAAGAAAAGAGTGGATCCTTAGTGCCTTCACCAACTCACGGTCTTGCACACCTTCATTTCACCCTCTCTTTCCCAGAGTGAGGAACCCCTATTATAGTCATTCCTCATCTGATGAATGCCTTTGTATACTTTTTTTATCCATGTTGCCACCTGAACTGCTCTCTAGGATTCAGATACCATTTTTTACATGAGGACAAATACAACGTATATCAGATTTCCAGTGCATTGAAGATGCAACTAAATGACAGTTTGCTACATAGGCACGCTGACATTTGCTTTCTATTTCCTTGCAATAATTTCTAGAATTTTTTTTTTTTTTGATCGTTCATGAATCAATATTTTAGCAAGCTATGCATCACAATATAAAACACCTTTAGTCCTCGAGGGGTAGTCTCAGCAAGCTCAGAGTCTATTAGTGTATATATGAAGTTAGGACTTGGTTTCACTTTGGTTTTCACTTCTGTACTAAATCAGACATGCCATTTTGCTTCATGGTCAGGCAGCCTAAAAAACTCTTTCCAGTTCTTTAAAGCAGAGGTGCATTTTTAAATATCAAGAATAACTTTGCATTGTTGGCAAATACTGCTACCTTGATTTTTACTTAGAGACAGTTAGAGACTGTGATTAGCTCACCTTTAAACCAGAATTCACCATAGCTGAAAAAGTCTTAGCAGATGCCCCATCTCTGGAATTGTTCCAGGACAGGTTGGATGGGATTTTGAGGAGCCTTGTCTCATGGAAACTGTCCCTGCCCATGGCAGGGGGGTTGGAACTGGATGATCTTTAAGGACCCTTCCAGCCCAAACCTTTTTGATGATTCTATGTCAGCACATCAGAAATAACAGATTCAAGGTGAAATTGCTGCAAAGGCACTTCCTGACAAAGACAGGGACATGGGCTGCCTCCAAGAGCCACTGGTTTAACAAGAGAGCCAAAGGACCAGAGGCAGCTCTCTGGAACAGATTATGACCACACAGAGGAAAGTGCAGAGCCAAGAAACCTTGCTACTTCTCTTTCTGAGCCTAATTTTAGCAGTGTTTTATTTTTCTGTAATAAAATACGATTTCAGGAACAAGCTTCCTGGGAAAAGGGAGGGGAGCTCTGCATGAAAAAGGATTAACCCTTGTCCAAGAAAACATGTTTTCAGTAAATAATCACAGAGAGTGGTGGGCAAGGGATGAGAGACCACCCTAGTTGGGAAGTGGGGGAGCAGCTGTGCTGGGAGCCAAGTGGGGTGCAGGGGTGGCCAGGGCGAGCCCAGCCGGTGGCAGCTTTGGGAGCTGTGGGGCCAGCAAGTTGCAGAGTCCCTGTTCACTCAGAGCTCTCTCCTCCCAGCACAGCTTTTTCTTGCCCTCTAAATTAACACTTGTCTGGCCACAACAGCTGCAAAGCATTATATAGAAAGTATTCAGAAAAACAGTTTTCTGTTTAAGGACCCAGAATTCCAATTTAATGGTTGTTTTTACATTGATTTCCATTAAATTTCATATATTCCAAGGAGGATGGGAACAATGCTAGAATTTAAAAGATGGACATTTTTAGAACAAAATGCTTATTATTGTTATTTGAAACACCTTTCTGTTTTGAAATATTCTTTATTAAAATGAAAGGGTCAGCTGAAAACAAATGGACTTGTTTAATATTTTGTTTTCTCTTTGACATTTCAATTTCTATCCCTTCATTTCCAGGTGAATGATCCTCAATCATTTTCTATGTGGAAAAAGCTGTAGTCTGAACTAATTCTGTGGTTCAATCAAAAGCATAACACTGGTCATAAATGCAGTGTGTGTAAGTGTGTGTACGCACACTGGGGGGCTTTACCAGTACATATTGTTCAGATCTTGTTTTAGTTACATTAGTAGGTCCTTACATTAGGTTATTTTTAAATTTCTTTTTCTGGAACATTTGCTAATTGTTCAGAATAGCAAAAGACTTGTTTTCCTATAAGTCATTCTTCTAGCTGCTACATCCAAGGCCCATCCTGTCCTAAATTCCTCTCATTAGTCTTATCAAGCTCAACTCCCTCTTTGTATTAATACTCTAATATTTTGTACATTCATGGATGCAATGGAAAGGAGCACCTCTGCTCTGGTTTTTGGTTTATACTAACTGGATTTGCTTCTTCAACCGAAAGAGCTGTAAGCTGCATTTCTCCAGTTCAGAAAGACACATGGATAATAAGCCTTTTTATTCTAGGAAAATTCTTGTAATGCCTTTTGTCTCATTCTGGGTGAAATTAATGCTTAACATGTTGGAGGTCCTGTCCACAAGCAGTTCTGCACCTACCCTCCAGGTGGACTGACCTCCCCCGGAGGCCCATTGCCTCAGTTTGTGAAACCGAGGAAGTTATTCTGACTTTATGGTTGAAGCAGCCTTCTTACAAGTTTGTGAAGCGTCACACAGCTCAGCGGCACCACATAAATCATTAATAGTAGTAATACTTAGTAGAGCAGCAGCCTGAGAAGTAGCACTGTGCCTGGGCCTGCACAGCTTACAAGCATTTGTGTACATTATACTGCTATTTTAAGGCATTACATTTATTAGCAGTTTTTGGCTGAAAATGAATTTTAGTGGGTAGGAAGGAAACAGGCCTGGAAAACCAAGCGTGGCTCTGAAGGAGGCTCTGATGGGCGAGCTCTGGCACAGAGACACATAAGCCGTGGCAACAATTTTCCCTTGCCATTATTTATTGCTTCTCTTTTAACATTATGGGTCTGCTACAGGTTTCATTTGGGGAGGGTCCTGTGACCCAATCCAAATGTCCTGCAGCAACCAGCTGTATGAGTGTTTTACTGTTCAATCTACAATCTACATGAGCCATAAATAAATCTGTGTGATTCTTTAATGCTGACTGTGGATTAAGTGACAAATATTTGCTGATCTTATAAGAAAATATATGATAGAGGCATAGGATTAGAAAGGTAGATGTTCTCATGTTTAATGACAAAATCAAGCGGCCTTGGTGAGGCAGATTATATTTAAGACTAATCAGGTAATCACCATAGGTAGTTAACTAGTCAGTTCTAAGAAAGAAAAGCTCAGTCCTTTTAATTTACTATGGAAAACTAAATACCATCAAGTTACTTTGCACATTTAAAAACATTAAATGCAAAATATTTCCATACTCTTGTTATAGTTGTTTTGTATCCCATGTGCCCTTGCTTTCTTTGGGTTATACCATCACACCTTGCTGCAATGGAATTGCTGAAGAGCTGAGAGTTCACAGAGTCATGGAATGATAGAAAGGTCTCAGTTGCAAGAGACTTGAAAGATCATCCAGTTCCAATCCTCCCTGCCATGTGCTGGGAACCTTCCACTGGACCAGGTTACTCATGGCCCCATCCAGTCTGGTCTTGAACATGTCCAGGGATGGGGCAAAACCTCTCTGGGCAACCTGTTCCAGAGCCTCACCACCCTCACTGTAAAGAATTTCTTCCTGATACATAACCTAAATCTGCCTTTTTTCATCTTAAGGCCATTCCCCCTTGTCCTGTCAAACAGATTTGATGTTGCACTCCATGTGTGTGTGTGTATATGTGTGTCCTGATGGTGTCTGATCATGTGCTACAAAACACGCTCTTTACTTTTCCATTCAATTAATCCTCTTCCTCTTTTTTTAAACTTGAACAAATTAAGTATTTCTTTAGTTCATGGTAGTACATCATTGTCTCCAGTTTCCCATCCTGAGTTCCTTTGCTGCCAAAATTTTGTTGCTTACAGATTTTTTTTTTCCTAACAGTAATGCAGCCCAAGAACTGAGACCCTATCCTTTTCAAAGTTGTCAAAAAATTGTAAAGTGTCTGGCTTCTGATCCTCAACCTCCCTGGCTCATGTATTTTTCTGATCAATCTAATCCTGAGCTACAGAATACCCAAGCTGTTTCAGCTTACCGCAAATTGTACAAGCTGTGTCAGGCTCTATGGTAACTCCGTCTGGCTTGCATTAGAGGCTGAACTCTATTACACTCAACAGCACTTGTGTGTGCATTTTCCATTTTTTTAATAGGAAGATATGATTCGAAAGGAAAGAATGATATATGGCACATAAGGAGAAAGTATTCCCAGTTGCCCATATTTTATGTGAGCAGTGACTTTCCAAGTCTCTTGGTCTGCCCTCATTTATTCTGTAATGTTCAAATACTCCATCATCATTGTCATTTTATTTGCGTGGCATTTGCAGCTGTATTTTATAGCATTATTGGACATCTTCTATAGTCCTCTAGCTTACGTAAAGGCAGAGCTCTTTAAGTGCCCTCCCAGAGACTCTGGTCCTCTGCCCATTTTCCCATTGCTACCAACCTGAAGTAGAGTCCACCAGAGGAAACTCCATGACAAACTTAATAAGTGAAAGAATAAAATTACTTTACTTGATCAAAATAAGGGTTATGCCATATAAAAAAGGACAAGCATGAGAGAAGTGCACATAGTTCTAGACTACAATGAACAGCGAAGATCTACTATAACTGCTTTAGCATCTTTACTAGATCATGGAGCAACTTGGCCTTCCTTATGTCCCAAAGATTTCAAAAGATTTCAGCTCCTCATCCCAATGATAATCCTATTCTTTAGGGAGAAAAAGAAATGCATATGCTGATCACCTATTGCCTCTTCCTACAGGGTGAATTAATCTAGCTTACTCTCACAGCAGTGGGGGAGTGTAGGGAAGTTTCCATGCCCCAATCCTCCTCAAGTTTTCATCACAGGCATTTCCTGAAGGCATATCCAATGGGCCCACCTCTCTTGGCATTCCTTGCTTCCTGTGTTACAGTTTTAATGAAGACAAAGTGGGAAACCAGGGGTCTTATACTTGTCATTTTAGAATCATTCCACCTTCTTGAAGAATGCGTTCCAGGTGGTGGTAGGCATCAAGCTAGACTGAGTATGGAATGTTTGGTGAAAAAATATACATTAATATTTTGGGCACAGTCATAAATTTGTATATACTTTTGTTGTGGATCATTATTCACGGTGACACAGCCCTGGGGCTTAGACTGGGACAGTTTTCCTCTTGATTGTCCCAGGGTCAGTTATGAGTGAAACCAATAAAATCACTGAAGGTTTCAGGCACAGGTCAAAGGGGAAAAAAGGTCAAAATACAACGCTAAATATCTTATATAATGATGTATTTCAAAAGCTAGCAATTTTTCTCTGTGTCCTAAACTTCTGGAAAATCATCATAAATGCTATGAATGCTGCTTTCCTTTATCAGCCTGAAGAACCTGGCAGGAAAGGCAGCATCTGGGGAAAATGCTACACATGCATTTAGCTGAAGGAATGCAATATTGTGTAGTTGGGTTCAGCTCTCCTGCCTGCCTGAAGCAGATAATAATTTTGTTCCTTCCTTGAGAGGGTCCAGGGCTCTTTTTTTGAAGTGCTTTGACATACTTGTTTCAAGGTTGAAATCATTCGGGAAACAGTCTCTCTACTGATGAGAGTAAAGACATATCCAGCGCTGGATTGCGTAGGTCTTCTGCTGCAGAGAGCTCCTGGAATCAGCTGCCAAGAAGGGACAGAAAATGACATCTTGGCTTCATTAGCTCAGTCTGAATTGCCAGCCTGAAGTTACCCTACTGATTTTAACAGACTAGCCAGAGCAAAGCGATTAAAGTTAGACAAAAGTATGTTTGATCCCAACTCAGCCTTTTGCAGACCAAATAAATGTGAATGTAATGTCCCAGTGCAGAAATACGGCTATTTTCCAGACTCTATACACTTTCAAACACTAAGAAAAATCTCTTAATCAGTGGAAAATACATAGGCCAACAGAAGAATGTGATGTATTTCAGACATATAATTCTTCAGAATAAGCTCTGATCTTACAAGTTTCAAGAAGTGAAGTAATGTGCTCCTCTCTCTTTGCTTGAGTCACAATGATGTATATAACATAGATAGACATTTTTTAGCTGGACTCAAAAAACCATTAAAAAAATCTAATAACCAGATCCCACTTCCACCCTCAAACATATACACCACTACCTGTGGGCAGAATTGCATTTTCTTTGTTCAGAATACAGTGAATTAACTTTAGACTAAATTAGACTGCAGCTCTGAAATGAAGCATGCATGACTGAACAGCAGCTATTGAAGAGAAATTGAGTGAAGTCAGCAGGGTCTCAGATGAATACAGGAACCCATCCACATATACCCAGTTTTTGGATAGCCACTTTTTCCTGTGGCCAGAGATGCAGAAAATTAACATTTTCAGAAATGAAAAAGAAGCAGAATAAGAATGGGAGCAGAGGCATGTGCCAGAAACACCTCAGTCTTATTACTCCATTTAAAATAGGGAGTGAAAAATAACTTTGCTGCTGAGTACCATACAATGACCTTTCAAAAGTTGTTCAGTATAGGCAGTCTAGATGAACCCACTGCTAAATGCCTCTACCACAGACACAGAGCTCACCGAGGCTGCTTCTCTCCTGCAGTTCAGATAAAGGATGCAAAGGTGAGGAGAGCATTCTCTCCTGCATAAGCAAGTGTTGAGGAACACCATCTTTCTCCAGCCCCACTCCCCCCAAGTAGGGCTGTTGGGTTGATTCCATTTACCTGCTCTTCCTCACTGCACTTCCTAGAGAAACAAGGGCAGCTTGGATTTTTCAGTGTACGCTGGCACCTGAGGCCTAGAACTGTTTCTTTACTGTGACACAGACACTTCTACACAACACCCCAGTACCCATGCCACATTACTGATGGCATAGAACCGTCTGTTCTTCTGTCTGTTTCAAAATCCATTAAAAAGTTACAGTCCTTGGTAAGTAATGAGAGAGACAAGAATGGAAAAAAAGAGTGGAAACAAAACTTACATAACCACTGGAGAAGGACTTTTTAAAGGCTCTGGCCTGGAAAAGGATACGTAAGAATTCTTTTCGTATCTAAAGGACAGTTGAGCACAATTGAGGCTTAATTTGCTCCTTTAGTTGCCCAATCTGAATCAAAGTTTCATCTGTGCAAGTGGAGTTCAGAGCAGCAAGTAATGAGTCAAATACGCACAAATCCTTAACAGATGCAAACCAAGCACAGGCTGGAAAACCCCTGGATGCACACTTCATGCTGCAATGGGTCTGTTTTCTCACTCCAGAGGTCAGGCTGCTGCATTTCATTTCCCTTCACCGTATCATTGAACATACACCATTCATTTGAATGCTGGTCTTCTTTAAAAGCTGCTTTAAGACCTGGCTGTGAGCATGTGCAGCTCTTGCAACCACCTCTTTCCCTTTGCATTGCTGGAACTGTACAGGGAAATGTAGTGTAAATGAGAGCTAATGTGCAAAACCATATCTTAATTTCTAATCTCTGCAGTTTCACTTGACAGCTACACAAATCCCATGCTAGAATTTAGATGCCTCACTACAAAGCAGACAAAGAATTGCATTGTATTTCTCAAGTGTTCTAGACTGCAGGCTGGCTTTCTATACAGCTGGTTGTTCAAAGCAATAGCAAATTGGCACAGGATAAATGTACATAGACATGAAATAAACTCTTGATTTTTTGGTGTCTCATGGCCAACAATAGTATCACCTAATATTGAAAAACTAACAGTGTCTTTAAAATTGAACATAAGCCAACAGCTATTTTTGCGTGTCTTTATGCAGTGCAAGGCAGAAATAAAGAGATTTCCAGTTATCCAGAGCCTGTCACAGTTTAGTTGCTTTCAGCAGGCACCACTACCAGCATGGAGCAGTACGGGTGATACTCCCCAGGCTCAGCTCCCTTTGCCTTAAGAAACAAAGTGAGCGAGTTGAATAGACAATTAACCACCTCACGTGACTTTTGCAATTAGGGAAAAGGGAAAGGTATGACTTGAAGGTGTTCCAAGGCCTTAAATGGGCTGAATTACTGTCTGAAGGGTCTCACAATCCAGTGACTATGGATCAGAAATTAACTGGGTACCTAAATCTTTACTCAGACTAAATGTAACAAATTCAGTTGAATAAAATCCAGGCACTGGAGACTGCAATAGAGTTTATTTATGTGAATACAGAGCTCAGAACTGGCTCAGTAGCTGGAACCTAGTGAAAATATTCTGATCTATTCACTGAAGATGTCTAGACAAGAAAAGCTTATCACATTTCCACACAGAGACTTGCAGAAGGCTAAACAAGAGTAATGTCGGTAACATACATCAAAATGGTGTAAAGAAGACGAAGCAAAGGTTTGTGTTTGAACCAAGTACTGATGAACATAATTACTGTAATTATCAGGAAAAAAATAAATAAAAGAAAAACAACTTTTCCATAATTATAATGCTTTTATTTAGCAAATGTACTGAAGAATTGTTTTTCTGTAAAGACATACAGGTATGCCCCAATTCCATAGAGATTCCATTCCCTCAAATAGCTATGAATTTTTGAAATTAGTTTAATGAACAGAGGGGAATATATGTGGAGATGTCAAACTTATTTTTGTCATAAACCACATGATTCCATTTACCACTAATCCCCAAATAATTGACCTGGGGCCACCAAGAGCTTGCAGAACCCTTGCTGGTGTTTTATAGAGAACAGGCTGTTCACAAAATTTTAACTGTCCTCTTTCTAGCCATGTGAACAGACAAAAGACATTAAATACTTCCTTAACACATATTTTTCCATACTGGCAGTTGCTGAGGTTACCACAGGATTGCTTTGGTTCTTTGTATTTTTAAAGTTACTTATGGAAGGGCAGTGATCTGGGACATTATTTCCCTATTAAGACATGCTTCAAACTATAGAAAACTTTTGTGAACCCTGATTTGTAAAATGGAGAACAGACCCTACAGCATTCAGCCTTCTATAGCCTATACTTGGCTAAAATATATTTTTTTTTTCCTGAGAATTGCATTGTGTTCTACTTTGAGATAACCCCATATTTGCCTTCTACTACTGCCTACCTGTGATGTGCCTCTCACTTGGCAAGCACTGACATGATTGTAATTTTCCCACTCTGCCAGATTGTAAAGCATGAAAGAGATGACACGATATAAGAGCCTGCTATAATGATACAGGAATGTCCCGTATTGAGCCTTTCTTTGGTTTTCTTTCTTCAAATAAATGAAGTCTGCTGCTAAGATCTGCCTCTTATACACATGTTTGAATGTCCTCATCTTAAGAGAATGTCCAGAGACATCTCTAGCAGCCTGAAGTGGAAATTCACTACATGCAGACCAAATTCTGTATAAAAAATGACCTTAGAAACAAACCTGTTAAGAGGGCTTTCCTCACCAAAAAAATAATTATAACTTTACATTACTGAACTCTGATGAACAAAGCATAACATTCCCTCAGATGTGAGGCCCAACTTCAAACACAAAGGAGGAGTACTTAACAAGTACTGAGTTTTCTGAGATATTCATTGCTTGCCCTGTTTTTTAATCCCTTCTGGTCTGAAAACAATCTTTCCCCAGCCGTTTTTGGAATGTTTCAGAAAAGGAAAAAAAAAAAAAGAGAGAGAGAAGAGATAAACTTTGGCCCTATTAGGGTTAATGCTTTTGCATAGACATATATGACCATAAACTGGTCAACTAGTAGAGGTCTTCTGCTAACATTGTGACTGAGAACAGGAAGAATACAGCCACAATAATATACAGCTATCTACTAAAAGTATTGCATACAGACATCTTTGGCCATGCAGTCTCTTGGCCTTCTGAAAATATGTGAGCTGCATTGCTAACATGACAAAAAAAATAGCAATGTTGAGAATTAGGAAGAGGCGGGTATAAGAAGCTGATATTGATGGGGCACTACTTCGAGCAGTTGTCACCATCTGTGCCAGCCCTGATCGGCCTTTGATTGACAGCCCAGTTTTGTGCTTCACATAAGTGATATCTGCAAAATCCAGAAGATCTTTCATTTCCTCATCTTCGTCTACAGGCAACTCTTTTTGTGCTTGAGTCTGTGCCTTTTGTCGCACTTTTCTTTCGTTTACCTCAATTTGTGCAAAAATGTCAGGAACGGCATCAACAAATTTGTAGCCTTTGGCTACCTTTCTGTTTTTCTTTGCTCTGCCACGCTGCTGCTGCTGCTGCCTCTGTGAGATTGCAAATATCCTGTCAATGGCCTCCTCTGTCTGTCTCTTATCTGAAAACCTCAGCAGGCGCTCAGCAGTCTTCCTAAAGCTGGCTTTGTTGCGTACCCGAGACAGGATCTGCTTCTCAAGCTGCTGGAAAACAGGCTTAAAATGTTGCAGGTTCCTCTCCACGATCCCTACGTAGTCCTTCACTTCTGGCACTGCTGAGCTCCTAATGGCAGAGGCTCGGTCAAAGACAATTTTCTGGCGGTCTGCGATAACCTGTGCAAAGGCAGAGCGGGACCCGTCCTCGACGGGCCACAGGTACACGGCGTAGGCGTGCTCACCAGTGGTCACAAAAACATCCAGCTGCGGAGAATCTCCACGAACAGTGAAGCTCTGCACGTCCACAGAGGGCCCAATGAAAAGGTAAATGGCCCTCGTGACGGGGTGCCGCAGCAGCGTCGTTACATTCACGTAGTTCGTTCCGTTGTAGGGGTAGCCCCGGGGATACATCCTTGAGGCAATGGTGGCTTTCTCACTGTGGCCAGTGTCGTCCATCCAGTACATCTTATATATCCCATCCCGGTGCCTAATGAAAGCCCCATGGACATCATCAACAACTGTTTCTTCAAAAGGCACATCCACATTGTGGAAGAAACTGGTCGCTGCCTCCAGAGGGCTGTCATCTTCTAGGTGGATTTGGTCCACCAGCAAGAGAAGCTGGGGATGGAGAAGTATAAGGTTTCGTTGCAATTTTCTCAGTTTCAGATTAGGATTGTATGCACCCACTCCTTCTCCCCTGATAAAAACCACCCCACTTCTCTCCGTGGCAGCAACCACTCGTCCCTGACAGTCACCAGCCGAGTCACGTTTATATTTAAGCCACTTTGAGGAACAGTCTTCTGTAATCTGCCCTTCCCATGGGGAGAAGCAGCTCTTAGACACAGCAGGGGAAAACATCAACACATTATTAAAAAAAGTATATTTTGGCCCATACAGAGCTTCTGTTATGAAAGGTACACCATTGGGAGCGAAAGTAAAGGAGTTCTGGTCTGGGTGTTCATGGCCAGCATTAAAGTTCCTCCACCCCTTAATCCACTCTTTGTACTTGTTCTTATGAACAATATCATATATTGCACGTCCTCCCAGCTTTCCTGACTTGAAGGAAAGGAAAGGCCTGTTGATTTCAGCTGGCAATGCACTTCCATAAGTTACCACTCCCCAGTCCTCAAAATAATGCAGCTTAGGAACCCCATAGTCTGGTGGAGGTACAGAGCGCAAGCTGGCATCATACCTGCAGAAAAAGATGAGAAAAATGCGGTTAAAAATCACTTGACTGATTCCATTATCAGCACCTGCACAAAACTCAAAAAACGATTCAATACTTACCCCAAGCAACCCAACAATAAAAAGCCCACACTTATGCTTCCTAATCATATAATTGTAATTAGCATTCATCATACCATTCCCTACACAAATTTGTTGCACACTTTTTACAGAATAACAGCTGAAAGCATCTGCTCTGCATTTAAAGCAAGCAGTTTTTCAGCAGTTCAAAACCAGAGTATCACTAATTTCAAACTAGCCGTGTTTTGTCTTATATTGTTGTAAAACTACTGACTGCAACATAGATCTTTAAAAAAGGCATATTAGGACCAGGCTGTAGACACTGTCTATTCTGCACTAGACATCAGCATTTGTGCCTACTTACTGACTACTTAACGAAAAGAAGCAGAGTATCTGTTTCCCCAAAATGATGATTACAGAAGTCTGTAGTCTTCAAACAGAATAGGCAATAAATTAAAAATTAATGAAAAGGCATTCTAAAGAATTAATATTTATTATTTACATCAGTTAATGTATGTTAGTTTCTTTCTCCAAACTAGGTTGAAGAAAAATTTTCATGGTTTTTCTTGTATAAATTGTAAGATACAAGACATTTTGTTTTAAAAGAAGCCTTAATTCCAGAAGAGGTTAAAATGCTTACAATTTTATCTATGGGAGTTAAAACAACAAAAATCCAAACCAAAACAGAACAACCAAGGATAACAAAACCTTCTGGCATTGTTTTTAAGCAAACAAAATGAACAAAACCATCATTAAGCCCAGTAACATCTGTTAGATGGTTCCGGAATCAGATTTATTCTCTACAGCTAGCCAGGAGCTTCTGGCAGGCCCTAGACAGCCCCGGGATTTGCATGAAGACACAGGAGAAAACAATGATGGGATGAGGTTTCAGAGGAGAGATTCTTGCAAATAAGAAGATACACGCTACTTGGAGCCTAACAAACATGCACTCTAATGTGCACATCATAAATGCAAACCAAGATATTCAATTAGATTTTTCTTCCAAGAGGGAGAAATAGAGCTACACTGACTCCTTGAAAATATACCTGTTATCTCCACAAACGAAGGGAATTCATATACGGATCTACAGCTTCTTGAGTCTTTTAATTTCTTACTTTTAGAAGATTGACATAGAAGTTAGCATAACCGTAAATTGCATGGAAAAACATCCATGTAGACATCTAACATAGCATTTTCTCCAGGCGTAACTTGAAAATTAGTCTGCAAATCTAGTTAACAGTAGTCTTACCGCTTGGATTACTTTAGCTTTTAGAAGAAAGTTTATACTATTTCACAGAACTTTTGAAAGAAAACTACGCTTTAAATATTCACCTAATTAATTATAGAAGAACACAACAGGAGTAAACCCTATTCTAATAGACCAAATTTAACAAAGGCTACATGCAGGTGGATTTTCAGTTCCTTTGGAATGACCTGTATTCTGTGGAAGCAAAAGACAGTGGGAAAAAAACATATAAGCAGATGTAGGACATGACCAGGGTGCTCCCTGCAGCAACCTGTATTGTGTATCTGTGCTGAGTGAAGCTCTTCTGTGCCTCATGACCCTGGGTGGCACATGGGCAGCCTCATCCCAGTGCAAATCTAAAGATAATGAATTATCACTAGCACCAAACAGCTGCCAGGTTCCTTTTGAGCCCACTCATTCCCTTTCATACCAGAGAAATTCAGTGTGGAGGGTGCACCACCTCTGCCCTTTGGATGGTGTGCCCGGGCCCTCCACCACTCGGTTCCTTCTGATCTGCTCCGCCAACCAGTTCCCACTGCCATTGCGCATGACAAATTTGTCGAGAAACACCAGCTGGCTCTCGGGCCCGTAGAACCAGTTATAGTTGGAATCTGCGATGGCCACAGTTCTCTGGAACCCTTGGGAAAAAGTGGAAAAGGAATGTAAGAAAGAACAAATAAGCATACAAAGATGCTTTTGAAGAGCGTGACGGTGAAGCCAAGCGGTGCAAACAGAAGCAGCCTTTTCAAATGTTTATAGACTTGCTTGTTAATGAGCCATAAATAGGTTACACAGGAGCTGTTTCCTTCTGCTGCAGCTAACTTGAATGTTCACCTTTCTTCTTTGGCTTTGGGCTACAGACAGCCAAAGTATTACACAAAATATGGGATGCAATGTCCCATCTGCTTCCTTTCCTCACTCAAACCTTTACGCTTTCCCTTACAGCTTTCACTTTTATGTGAATCTATACTCTCCAAAGGAATAAACCAGAGGTGCCCCCAGGGAACAAAAAAATCAGCTTCACCTTGAGACCATCAGCGTGAGCTCATTTCACCCTTAGGATGCCTGAAGTCTCACACGGAGTCAGCAGAATCCCTTATGTGCCTGTGCTGGTATGCCAAAGCTGCGTTCAGCCCCCCTTACATATATGGATAGATCTGGGGTTCCAAGAGACTTATCTAAGCTTTTTTAACCAAAAATTTGAGAAGTATAAGTTCCTAATGAAGTGTCCTACGAATAAACAACACAAGCTTTAAACTGAAAGAGGGTACACCTAGTTTAGATATAAGGAGGAGGTTCTTTCCTGTGGGGCTGGTGAGGCACTTGAACAGGGTGCCCAGAGAAATTGTGGGTGTCCCATACCTGGCATTGTTCAAAGCAAGGCTGGATGGGGCTTTGAGCAACCTGGGCTAGTGGAAGGTGGAATAAGCAGTGATAATTGCAGATGTCCTTGTTTTGATGAATAATAAAGGTAAAATCCAAGGTAATAGTTACTTAAAAAAAAAAAAATCCAAGTAGAATGTTGTTTTAAAATGGCCCATTTCAAGTATGAAATTTATTGCTGCTTCAAAAATAAAAACATTCATCTTCATTCACCCAAACGACCTACCTGGCAGGACAGTCCTGTACATAAATGCAAAGTGCTGCTTGAGCCAGGGGTGGCTGAAGTGATTGATGTCAAAATGTCTTTGGACAAGAAACATGTACTGAAACAGTGATCTGGTTGTGTAGCTGCCATAAGCCACCCCTTCATAGAGGGAGCCATCTGTGACCTCCTGCAGCAGGACGACGGACTTCTCCATGATTGCCAACACTTGCTTGGTCCACAAGTAAGCTTCCTGAAGGTAGCCTGAAAGAAAAAGAAGTTGGCAAAACTAATGACAACACAACAGTTCAGAGATGGTGACATCTTACTCCCACATTGGGATCCTTCACAGCAAGGAAACTGCAATCCAGGGGTCTGCACTACAACCTACTGCTGCAGCATCCCTGTACTTCTAGGGTGAAAAATAAAACACTGTATTTAAACACAGCAAAGCAAGGTCACATGAGGAGGGGAAAATCTATCAAACACCTTTCCCAATAATGTGGGACTATGCTTTACAACTTAAAAAGAAAATTTCCTTAATGCATTCAGGACATGCAAAAAGGGAAGAGGCAAACCAAGACTATTGCATTACAAATTAAAGCTGTATGAAAACAAGCCACTGGCCCCACTAGAGGGCTCCAATAATGCAACAATTCCCATCAGACATTTTTCACTGGCAGGATCACCAGCATGGTAAAGAGACCCACAGAGACTAAAAAAGTAAAAAAGTTCACATTTGAGCTGCACTTAACTGATATTCTACTAACTCATGCTCTATTTTAAGACCTGCTCTGTTCTACTTATATTTTCAGTTTGTTGTATAACCTAAAGGGTTATCCAAATAAAAGCTATCTTAGAAGAGCTCTGCATGGGTAATTCCAAAAGTAGATTCCTCAATTCCAGAATAAAATTAGTCTTCCAAGTAGACAAATTCTCAGCCTCCACATATAGAAGCCCTAAGCAGTTTTAGTTTTTCTAAAGAAAAGCATTTCAGAAATTTTACTATTTTGGTCTGCTCTACACAAATCAAGACCTGGGAAGAGGTCACGAGAAACCACCTCAGTGCCAGTCTGCCTTCACTAAACACAAGCACGAGGGCCTCAGCACTGCATTCATGTACTGCAGAAGTCAGCACATGGAACCCAGCAGAGGAAAGGCAATGTGCCTTGCTCTTATTTTCTGTTGGACTGAGTAGCAAGAGAGGTAGGACTAAACAGAGATCAACTGCCTTGTGCTTCCACATGGCAACTCAGTGCTCTCCCAGCTCAAAGTGTCTGGACACAGATTTAACCTGGCATTATTCCACCCTATAGCAAAGCTCAGCTGGCACACATCACACCCCACTGCGTGGTGAAGCAGTGCCTGCTGAATGAAGCACATGTGCCCGGCTGAGGGAGAAGGAGCTACATTCAATCCTGTTACTCAGAGTGTTTCATACTGTATTTATACTCAGTAGAGTGATGAGTAATTCAGGCATCCTACCAGTCAAGGCTGCCAAATTCTGCTCAGTTAACAAAGAGAAAAAAAAATAGCAGTGTCTAAGCAAAACAGACAACCTGAATCTAACGTGGTATTTTAAATGCCTGGCTGAAGAGAAAACTGTGATGGGGAAGGGCTGAGCAACAGGGGCAGTGGTACTGCTTACTTCCCCTTTACTAACAGCTATTACAACACTCTTGCATTACTCTGATGGAGGTGGCAGCACAGTGGTCTGTCAGAATAAAACCCTGAAAACCCTGAGTTTTGTTTTCCCTTGTGACATAACAGCCACAAAAGCTAGTTTTTGACTGCTGCAAGAATGTTATTTTCCATGGTTCAGAACACTGCATTTACCATTGTAATGCACTAATGTTCTGTTTACTTAGTGTATATCTATGCTATAGTGCTGTACTTGTAGTACACTAAAAGAATAATAATACATTGAAATGAAAATGTAAAGGACTCAACACTCCATCAGGACACATAACAAACCAGAACAAATCTCTCCTAAATTTAGTAGTGTATACACCAGGTATCTGTATCTATATCAAGGCCTTAATCAAGTTTCTGTTTTGAGTATCTGAGTATCTAAGTGCAAAGTCTTCACTATATGCATGTGCCTACAATTAATTTCAATTAATTTAATTTTTAAGTCCTATGGCAACATTTACATGGCTATTTAGTCTCTACAAGTTTCAATAGCTGAATTGTGTTTAATCTTACTAGTTGGAATTTAAACCTTCTGTGAGAAAGGTCTACACTGGGATACATTATTTGCAAGTGCTATGTATCTGATACAAAAGCATAATATGTTCATTCCTTTTCTCCCTTTCTTTTTTTCTGCTTCAGATTATGTCTTTCATAATGGAATTATAGGTTTTAAATATTTTGTTATTTCAGAAAAACTTCATTTAAGTTGTTATTTTTTAAAAAATAAAATTGCTCTAAATTGAAAAAACAGAATTTTAATTTAGAAATATACAACCTATTTTGACCTATTTTCATTTGAAATATTACTACTATTTTCAAATTGCTCAAAAATTAATGAATTTCCTGCTTTTTTTCCTTCCCTCTCCCCCCAAACACTATCACTTTAGTGAAAAAAAAAAATTGCCTAGCTTTGTTGTTTGTCACAAGGCATACTTATGGTCTCTAGCCTAATGAAAAGCAGAATCATCTTGCAAACTGCCAGCTTTCTGCACCAACAAAGGCTTAGGGAAGGATGGAATTACATGAAATTTAGCAAAACCCACTGAATAAACATGGCCTGAGTCTTAAATTTGTTGAAGGCAAGACAGGAGGATAGGGAATAACTTCCACACGAGCTCTTGATGCTTTTCAGCATATACACATCAGTCAGTGTGTTTGTTTTGACAGGCACTTAGCAAAAAATGACCCTCCAAACAAGTAGGTGCCACAGCTTTTTGTCACACTTCTTTGGGCATTTGTAAGCCCCAGTGATGTGCAGATGTGCCTGTGCTTGGCAGAGCTGAGCATCTTGGCAACACCATCAGCATCCAGAAACTAGATTTTCCTTGCCTCACAGCATGTAAGTAGTTCCATTGGGAATCATGTTTTCAAAATACTTCCAGCATATATAAAATAATCACCTGATGAAATACTGATTCATTCTTATAAAAGCAGGAGCTGGCTCCATGACTTCCATCTCTCAGCTGAAGTACCTCTGGAGTTTAAAGTCAGAATTGCTTATCTGCTCTCTCTCTGACTCCGTGACTTGCATTCTCCAGGAGGACAGGGATAGCCCCCCAATAGAGCAGGCAAAAGCTACTGGCCAGGGTATTCATCTTCGAAATGGGAAGGATGGTTTTATGTCCCCAAAGCAAAGAAGAAGAGGACACCTGGCACAGACATTGGTTATGGGGTGCCATGGCAGAGTTCAGAGGGAAAAAAACTACAGCCTTGCTTATCTCCATAGAAAAGGCTGCTGGGAAGAAAGGTCTTAAGATGTGGCATTTGGGAAGATAAAGTTACACATTGGCAGCTCTGCCAGGAGACAGCACAGAAGCCTGCGATGAAACTCCAGGTTATCCTGTTGTCTGGCTCCCAGCTCCGAGTGCTGGGTGATTCTGACCACTGACTTTCACAGTGCTTTGTGTAAGGAGACCAATTGCATCGTTCTTCATTGATAATCTACTCTGAAAGACACTGTCCATAAATCTGGACTGGACAAACTGTACACAAAGGGATTTTTAACTCTTACAAACTGTGATGTAAGAATTTCAGAATCACTTAGAAAACAGAATTTATATACACACACATACATCATGCCCTGTACATCTGCCCACAGCCTTTTGTTCTATTCAGTAGATTAAATTTTACTAAGCAGCAAAAGAGCAAACCGAAGAAGCATTTTCATCAAATCCTGAACTTTGCTGCGTAAGGGGCTGCTTTGAGTTGATACACTTCAGAAAAAGCATTCCTATGGCTTAGCACATACCTTGATTCATTAGAATCAGGCTCCCAGCCAGCAGGGCCACACAGTTGGTAGGCTGGTGGTTGTGAAGGTACTGGAAGCCCCATCCACGTCGGTATGATGTTTCATACATATATCCTGAGGCATTGGCAATTACTTCAAGAAATCTCTCCTGTTGAATCTTGCTAAGGTAGCTGTACAAGAAGTCATATGCGGTGGCAAAACCAACCAAGGAGTGAGCAAGAGGGACCTCATCCCAGGGGGCATCCTTCACCAGCCTGTCAATAAAGAAAGATGCCAATTAATTGAGTTTCATCTACTTAGTTTCACCCCCTTACTGTACTCTGATATGTATACGACAATGTCTCCAAAGTTGGACAATTTATGCTGAATTTTAGCACAGTAAAAATCTACTTACCAAGTCACTAAAACTTTTGTTTTAAGTATGGACAACATTAACCTTCAAAGCTCATTAACTTTATTAGAAAGATTAAGTTGTTAAATATTAAAAAAGTATTTGAAATATTCTAGGTTTTGCTAAGAGAAACATAGGCAAAATACTGATTGTACAGAAATGGAAACTATTCATCTGAAGAAAGATTCATATAATTTTTGTGATAAAGTAATATGCCATAGTTTATACTCCTCCAACCTCCTGTAACAAATATTTTTTCTTTTCCAAAGGAGTCAGTTGATGATAAATGGTGCCTACGAGACCAAAGATGTCTTTAAAGCAAGTATAATAAAATAACTCACTATACTGTTTCTTCATGCCCCAAATGCATTCAAAGACAGAAGTAGAGAAGATGAAACTTTGACTACAGTTCAAACTAATATACTTAATAAACACTGGGGTTTTTTTAATGCTAAGATAGAAAAGAGGTAAAATGCTGTCAATACTCAAGATTATTTTCTAGGAACTACTGGCTTGTATCCAATGATTACACTGAACTTAGCAAAATAGTAAATTTATACCAAGAAAATTCATAATATAGGTTGTATAGAACAAATATTCCTCTTAAATCAAGCATAAATTGTGTATCAAAGACTTTAGTTTTGCAGTACTTGCAGTACTTCCAGGCCATAGTTCGACAGAAAAGTGAAGGAATGTATAGTGAAAATAAAACTTTGATAAATTGAACAAGACTCAATTGCTTTCATGTTTATTCTCCTCTTTCACTTTTTTTGCAATATATTTTTTATTACAGAAATGGATTTTAAATTGTTGAGATTGTGTGTCCGACTACAGTCAGCAGAAACATTGCTGTGCTCCTGAAGGCACACACATTCCAGCTTCAGCTGTTCTGTGACTCTATAAATATGATTTCATCTTTGTTTGCGTAAGCAGCAGTGTGAACAGATGAGAAAAAATCCCAAAAGAGGAAGATAAAACAAAAAAAAATCTGCTACAGAATCATTTATTGGCATTCCAAATGCATTAATAAACCATGTAGAAACTACAACCATCAGCCTAAGGCACTGCAATGATGGTAAAAGACGTGCAGCGAGAAAAAAAATGACCTTTAATTTTTATTTCAGCATATTTAACATTATTGGAAGAACTCAAATTTGGCACATTCATACTTGCATGTTAAGGAAACGCTATGTATGCATTTTGATTAACTGAATTTCCAACAGTTTTAACTGTTCATCTTCTCTCAGCTTTGATCCTATCTTCTGCTTGCAGTGAAGTTAAACATTCTTTTTTCCATTTTTAAAAGGTAATATTTGTCTCAGATTTTTAAATTAGATTCATAAATCTGAGTTATCTGGTTATTTGTCAATCTCAATTAATTCTCTATTTCAGCTTTATCGTCTTTCCTTATCATTGAATAAGCTCTTAAAATGTTGTTGATCCTATACATGAAAGTAAAGTTGCATTTTGTGCCAATTATATGCAACACTCTGGCACCATGATTCCTGCCAGGAACCCTTTGACACAGAAATATTCCTTTGATCAGCTATATAATGAATTCTAATTTCCAAAGTATTTTTAGTTTCACTAAACCTTTGCATATTCCGAAATCAGAGTTCAAATGGGTACAAGAAATTTCACTTTAAAGGCATCTGCTTGGAACAATTACAAAGAGTTTGAGGCTAAGCTGCACATTACGGTGAAAGAAAAGTACAATGAAAGAATTTGAGCTAATTTAAAATATTTATTTCAAAGTTCAGTATCCTTTTAACAACATACAAGCTCCTAATTAGATTCTATGTAAACATACTCTGCTTAAACCTGATCTTTACCTGACTTCATTTAAAATGGGATCTGCCAGTGGAACTGATTTATTGTAACTTTCCCTGTTCAGGTGTATGCTAACTTAATGTTTAGTTTCTAACAGAATACTGCATCAAATTCTACAGCGTAAGAGCATATATTAGTCTCCATGGCACCGCTTCTGACAAAATAGAAAGCACTCTTCTATATGGGAAGTGCTAAATTGATGAGTTATAACTGCATTTAGGCTCCTGATTTTTTCAGCAAAAAAACCACAAAAAGCCAAACCAGTCCAAAACCCACAGCCTTTCAGTGTAAAAACCCCTATGTTAGGCCCCTTAATCATACATACTGACATCGCTATCCAGCTTGGATTAGACAAGTAATTTTGTCATAACTTCCCTCAAATTGTATTTCTGTACAGTTAAGTCTTCTATAAATTTCACAGAAGAGATTCATACACAATTAACAGAGAAAATTAAAGATGACGATTTAAGGATCTTCATTTCTAAATGTACCAACCCACAGTCAACATCTGTTCTTAGGATGAAACTCTTTTGAAGAAACAATTCTTTAGTTGCTATAAATCTGTACACCTCCCTTAATTTAGTTTTAAGGGAACCACGCAATGTACACCAAACATGTGGGACACGATTCACAAGAAGAATGGCCAAGGAGCAAGCTTTACGTGGTTTTTGTATCTAAATTATGTTCTCATTTTTCAAATGCATCTCCTGGTGTCAGACTTTGTAAATAGCCTGGCTGATAAGCTGTGGGAAAGCACAGAGCCACAGGCATGCACCGAATGTATGTGAAAAAAAGTGTTTTCATGGCTAACTATTAATTAGTAAGAAAAGTTGTGTGTATTTATACAAATAAAGATTGGTAAAAGTATGCTAATGCTTTGCCTTGTAAAACAAGCTATTTTCTAAGCCACTCAGGACTAAAACTTAATATCAGAGAGTATGAACTGCAGCTTCACAATTAACTGTGTCTGACAACAGCAAGTAACCTCTACCTCAAAGCTATGCAGCTTGTCATCCTTTAAAGGTATCAGATGTTACAAAAACTAACAAAATCAAACAAACAACAAAAATAAAAAAATCTAAAGTAAATAAAAATACCTAAAATGGACTCTTTAATATAGAACAACTACTTAGTTGCAGACATATGCACCTTGAGCAAAGGCAACTGTTCCAAAAATTCTAGAACATATTTTAAAATAGCACCTAAAACATAACAACCCTACAATACCTTTTTAGACTTACATACATATATTTGGAAGAGCTGCCTATCTGGAGACTTGAGATATGAAAAAGCAAGAAGTGCTGAACAGGTGTGCTACCTCATGATCAAACTCCAAAAACATCCAAAGCCATATGCATTGTTCTCCACAAAAAAACTGCTGTCTGGACAAATCCTGTGGATGGCACAGGATAAATATATGCCTGGGGTGCTCCTTAAAGTTTTGTTCACCTGCGTCATATAAATTAGTATTATTTAAACATTTAGAGTTTGATATAAATTCTCCATGAAGAAACTGGAGAAACAAAGAGATCATAGAAAAGGCTGGAATAATGGATAAGCAGTATGGTTTTCCTACACTTGTTGAGAATTTTAACATGGTGCTATGTGGTTTATCTGTTTTAGATTTGCCACCTTCTACAATGAACAATGAATCTGAAGGGAGTGTTAAGACACTGTTTTCCAGTGATCAATTTATGGCACCAAGAACCATCATGCATGCTCTGCAGGTGTTTTATGTACACACAGCACCTTCATGAAATGCAATTCCAAGCTCTAAAAAAGTATACCACCTGCATAAAATTTTGGATGGAAAGTAAAAACCACTATCACCAACAAAGTCAAGATTACTACAACCTTTCAATTTCTTGACAACATGGGTCTCCTCTCAGTAGAAATGGGTTTCTGCAATTTCTCACAACTCACTATTTAATAACTACTTCTTTACTGAAAGTAGAGTCACCTGGGTTGGGGAAATCCCAGACATTAGTACAGACTGGGAGAAGAATTCACTGAGAACTGCTCTACAAGGGTGGATTTGGGGTTCAGGTGGATGAAAAGCTGGACATGACCCAGTGATGTGCACCTGCAGCCCAGAAACCCAGTTGTGTCCTGGGGTCATCAAAAGCAGTGTGGCCAGCAGGGCAAGGGAGCGGATTCTGCTCCTCTACTCTGCCCTCGTGAGACCCCACCTGGAGTGCTGCAAACTGCTCTGGGGTCCTCGACATAAGAAGGTCATGGACCTGTTGGAGCGAGTCCAGAGGAGGCCACAAAGACACTCAGAGGGCTGGAGCACCTCTCCTATGCAGACAGTTTAAGAGAGATGGGGTTGTTCAGCCTGGAAAAGAGACATCTCCAGTGAGACCTTACAGAAACCTTCTAGTACCTAAAGGGGGGCATATAAAAAGAGGGGTTTTGCATGGGCAGACAATGATAAACCAAGGGGGAATGGTTTTAAACTAAAAAAGGAAGGATGTAGATTAAGTATTAGAAAGAAACTCTTGACTGTGAGGATGGTGAGGCACTTCTCTGGCTGCCCAGAGCAGTTGTGGATGCCCCAAAATTGGAAGTGTTCATGGCCAGGTTGGATGGGACTTTCAGCAACCTTGTCTAGTACAAGGTCTCCAGCCACGGCAGAGGGTTTGGCACTAGATGGTCTTTAAGGCCCTTCCAACCCAAACTATTCCATTTTTCTACAATTCTGTTGGCATTTCTCTCAGAAGTGTAAGCCAAGAGGGAAAAAACACTGTCTGACCAGTTCAAGGCAGGATTTAAATCAAACTCTACTGCTCAAGTGAGTTCTTTGTTCATGATCTGTGGAATGTTTAGTCATCTTTCCTTCACTGTGTATCCAGTCCTTAAGAACAAATAGAAGTAAATAGGAAAATCCATCTCTTTAATCTGAGATATAGAATACCCTTCCAAGCAGTGTGAGATCTGATTTTTGGCCTCTAGGTCAACAACTAACAAGGTTATCGGTGCATGCGAAATGAAGAATTAAGCACATCCACATGCATTACACAAGTAATCCACATCCTGAACTTTCATGCATCAAACTTTCCCGTGACAAATTATTGCAGAATAACTCCTGGAGGTGGAGGCTGAAGGAAGGATGTCATTACTCCCTCCTCAGCACTGAAATTCTCAATCTCACTAGGTGTACGCAAAGGAAATGGCTCAGGACTCTTTTCTAATGGCTTACAGGTTAAAATTAGTTCTAGGACAGCCCTGTAGTGCCTTTCGATGCCATCTACCTCAGGCATGGTAGCCAGCTAACAGCATGGTTGAGTTTAATGCACACTAAATGCCAAGTGTGGATGCAAACGAGGCACATAATGAGGCCAACTGACCTCTTGATCCTGGGATAGCTTGTGTAATTGTACAGTATTCCAAATGCCAAGGGCAATGCCTTTGCGCTCTTGCTATTGTCCTGACCCACTTCTGAGGGAAGGAGAAACAGCTTTAAACCTCCCATCAGGCAAGAAAGAGAAATACTCTTCCATGGCTAGACAAAGCATACGTATCAAGAGGGAGCACACCTGCCAAGGGGAATGAGACCACCAACATTTATTTTATAAACTAGACTAAAACTTAAATATTTTTCTCACAAAGTCTCCAAAACAAATTATTTTCCTGTGCTCAAATTTAATATTTTTGTAATAAATGAAGGAATATTCTACAACTGTCGTTTTGGGGAGCAAAAAGAAGACACTTTTAAAAAAACCTGACCTCTCAGCTTTTACCCTCTCTACATTCTTCTGGCCAGCTGCCAAAACAAAATCCCCATTATCTGCACAACTTTAGTGCTCAATCATTTGCAACAACAAAAATGTTAAGAATAAAAACATACTTGAAAACCAGATGATTTATGTTTCCGGTGTCTAAGGTAAAACAAGTTTGCCCCTCTCTCCTTACCAGTCATGTTACAGCAGCAACCAATCTGACACGGATGTGCTCATTGCAGCTCAGTTGACAGGAAGAAAGGCAAAGGAGTGGCTAAATGTAAAAGGCTACATTCAAGTCAGTATAGAAAAAAAGGGCAACATATAAACAGAAGTTTTAAGAGCTTACTATAAAAATAGAGTTGTATGGCTTAGGTGCTTAGGGGAGGCAAGTAAAACTTTAGTTCCTTAAAAATCTTAATCTACTTTTCAGCCTCTTTGCCTCTGTTTTCTTATAGGTCTCTAATCATCATACTGATGCTTCCAAAGCTTCTTTCAGATCCTCCCTCATTTTTGGTTTTGATCACAGGAGGGTCCTTTTTACACAGGGCTTGCTTTTAGCACCTATCATGATGCTTCTGTGTTGATACACTAATAAACTAGAACTGACTCTGTTTTAGTTGTTCTCAGTGTCATATTAAGCAGACAGAAATTTAATTATGTTATTATTTCAAGAGATTACCTCTAGCTCTTGTTTTAGCAAATTTTTATACCAGTCATGCCACAAAGTGAGCTCCCTGTAGCTATCACAGAACTTCAGCACCAGTTTATCTCCTACATCAATTTAAAACCAAGGTATTGGAGAAGCTCTCCAAAATCCAGCTAGCCATTTAATTTCATAGACATGCAGAATTTCTATTTTTAAACATTACATATGTAGAAGATAAAAACAGCATAAGGGTTTGATATTTCACTTACTAACATAATACATATTCCAGATACCAAATTCATCCTCCTACCCTTCCTTTCCTTTTTCTTCCTCTCTGTAGGAGACAGAGTATCAGCATCCCCCAAACTTCTTTTATACTAACTTGTATTCCACAGTCTGATAAAGCCCCCCCCTTAAGTGTTCTTTGAATGTGACTGCTGGTTGATTATTGGGAGTCAAATAGATGTTATAAATTTCTAGTGTCGGCACAGAGACTCGCTTTATTTCAACTCGGCAGATATGAATTTATTTTAGTTAAATGATTATCTACATGTTTAATTATTTACATGTATCTATTTTTACTTTGTAATCTGTATTGTTCAACATCTAGCACTATCTGGACACTAACAGCAAGGGTCCTATAGGCTGCTCCACTACTTTCTAATAAACAGTGACTAACAGAAGGCTACATGATTGCTAGTTTACAGCAAAACAGCAGAAAGGTCACAGATTTGTTAGGCCAAAGCCTCCTGTTAGCTTCTGCTCAGTTGCTGCTATTTCCCTGGAATGTCTGCATGTGCTTGACAGTAATTATCTGCCCTGTGAAACCCACAGAGCCGCCTTACTGTTAAATCCCACACCTTACTGCACATTGGTAACATACTTGTCTTTAAAAATGGGGCATCAACTATGTGTAAAAAAAAAAACCAAAACCCAAACTCAGCCCCACAGAAATCTCTTTCTGGTGACTGCAAATTGGGACGTCTCTCCTGCTTCAAGAAGGGTGCAGAACTTGTGAACTTCCAAGGCATTTGTTTGTAAGGTGGGCTTAGTAAAGAACAAACTTTTTCACCGCTTTGTCCAAAACAGAGAATCTGACTGAGCTCTTATTTCTGCACAATGTGTGACTCTGATTACATCACTCCGCTCAGTATGGGAACAGGACGAGCCAGCAGCATATGGAAAGAATCACAAGTACAGATCCCCTCGGCCAAAACACCCTTCTGGTGGGGAGTGCCCTAAGGGCCAGTCAGTGATAAAATGCCAGAAAATATATCAATATCCTCTGTTCCCTCTAAAAGAAGATAATATGGTTCAAATATAAGGACAAACTTTCCATAAGATTTTAGACAGTGTCTAGATATCTAATCCATGGAAAACCAAGTGGTTTACTTAATAACAGCTTTTAATTTTTACAGGTAAAATCATCAACGCTCATCTATTTCAACTAAAATATCAATGCACATTTATTTGCTGTTGCTAGTCTCCAGAACAGTGTTGTTCCCATATTATTTTGGGTGATTGTTATAGTTAGCTATTATCCAGTGCCCCTCTGTTTATTTTAAAATGTAAACCTACTCCAGGATGTAGCCATTAGGGATGCTCTGCTAATGAGCAGCGTGCCTATCAACATGGGTTGTTATGACAAACGGCTCAACCCCTGTTAGTTGACACAAATGGGAAATCAGTTAAGGCTGTACTTTGTTATGTGACATAAAATGACTATTTTAATAGATGAGAAAGGACAAGAGTGCTTAATTATATGCCCCTTCCATGTATATATCAATTACGAGTAGATTTTCTCATAATTGTATCCTGAGTTATTGAATGATATTTGGACTATTGAGGATTCCACTAATGTAAAGAAGAAATTTAAAATGTCAGTCTCCTTAATCTCCTAGCATTCTGGAACAAATAACCAGTGACATTTTAAACCATATTTCTTTTATTCAATTACTGCACACGCTAAAAACATACAATTTTGTTTTCTGGTAAGGCTTCAATTTTACTTAACATTGCCACAAAAATTAGAGGAAACTCATTAAGATGATTTTTTTTTTTTTTAATTCAAAAGCTATTTTAGAGTCAGTGCCATGACAGCAGAAATGAAAAGAAATCCAGATTACACTGCTGAAAACATCAAGCTGCCAATGCGAGATTTAACTTTCTGACACGTTGATGAAATCTCTCAGTGATAAAAAAGACATTTTATCCAAGAAATTTACATGGCAGCCCTGGCACCTACATTATGGAGCAGATCTAAGGAGAGACCTGTTTTACTTACCTTACTGATACCTCTTTGGAAAAACCCTCTTTACTGATTAAATAAGGAGTTCTCCTAACATTCAAGGCTCCAAAGTCAGGCAACATCAAGACTGCTCCTTCTTTCCACCTTCCTGATCAAAGCACATGTGCCCTCAAATTTATTTCAGAAGGACAACAGTCATAACCTATCACCCAGAACAGTATTTTCCCAAAGTCTGAAGAAAGCCAAACATGCCTAGATAGATGGGACAAAAAATTCCACTACTGTGACACTGCCAGAACAGCTCATATAACAGCCACAATTCCTGTTTATCATGTTTATTCTCCTAGTCTTATCCTAAGTGGAGAAGTGCATGCAGTAACATTTTCTGGTACTTTTGAGTTTCTTAGGAAAAACAGATTTACATAATCTGTCTGCCCACTCCTTCAGCTTCTGAACCTGCTAACTTATTTAAGCAAAGCCAGACAGTGCAGTACATGCCTCAGAGATGTCACATCCCTACTTTTCGGAAAACCACTGTTGGACAAGGAAGAGAGATCTGTATTACTGTCACCACCAATGGAGCTATAGTGTAAACTCCATGTTGACAGTGTTCAGACGTAAGTTCTCATGGGGAAAACAAGAATGGAAACCAGATCCATGTTCCTGTCACAGCATTTGAAGAGCTGGCCGGCTGGAGGTTACACAAAGGGCAGCTTAGCCCAGTCCTATCGCCTATGTTTATGATTTCCTCCTTCTGTGCTGCCACTAAGCACATTGCAGACACTTCTTTTGCAAAGCTGAGAACTCTGATTAAACCTTGCCTGATTGCTGAATGGGATGTCTACGTCAGAAGGGAAAGATGGGAAAAGCACGGCTTCTCTTTCACTAAGCTAATGCAAGATACTTGCTTGAGAAAAACAGTAGTTTGAGGCAGGTACAAAACATCAAAGACAAGTGGAAATGGGATATCTGCTTGGTTCTGATTAGTATCTGGTCAGCTGGGACA
Source organism: Acanthiza pusilla (assembly GCA_036630365.1). Classification (NCBI taxonomy): domain Eukaryota; kingdom Metazoa; phylum Chordata; class Aves; order Passeriformes; family Acanthizidae; genus Acanthiza; species Acanthiza pusilla. The sequence goes on from JAXCHO010000023.1 coordinate 31,437,624, forward strand.
AAGGAGATCATTATAACAAGAGACAGAACAACCGCAATTAATCCAGGGCAGGAATCACAGGACACAAGGAACTTAAGTAAGGTCGAGACAGAGAGTGAGATGTAGGAAACTGAAAAATACCAGACACAAACAAGTTCTCCTACTTGAAATAATGCTTCCCCCTCTTTCTTATTTCATTAAAACAGATGGCCATGTAACTATACACTACCCAAAACAAGTTAAGAAAGAGTGTGAACAATGAAACTAAGGAGGAAGGTGTTGACTTTGGAGCAGTCTGTCTCCTATTGGAGATGGTCACACATCCTTGGATTCACCTCTGTAAGCTATATCCCTCTGTCAGTGTGCCAGTAGAAACACACAGTCCCCACAGCTAAGTAAGACTGAAGCTTTGTACGGCTATGCTTCAGTAGAAGATTTCGGAAATTACCACCATTGTTGTGACAATACTTCCCAAATCCCACATCCAAGTCCTCTCTTCTGTGACATGCAGGCAATATATGACCAGTGTGCCCCTTCTCCCTCCCATCACTTCTTTTGCTCTAGCTCATATATTTATGTGGCATTCACCATTTTAGTACTTAGTGTAGGGGAACCTAAACATTGCAATGTGTTTTCAATCATGCCCATCAGGAGGATAGAGGTCCCAAATTATGCCAGCTCAAATCCACCATAATTCCAATCATGATCCACGGATGGATGCCATTTATAGGACACTACTAGCTGGTTACCAGAAGGTAAGGAACAGTAGTTTGAGCAATGAATACTACTTGAACAGCCAATGCATCTCTTTCTGTGCTGACCTGAATCTTGCCTCACACTTCAGCTGAGCTGCTGTCACCCCAGAGCTGTAGAACAGCAGCTATGACAGAAGGGAGCAGTGCCCCAACCAGCTCCAGCTCGCTGCCCTGGGCTGGAGCCACTGTCCTGTCAAAGCCCACATTCCCATCCTCTGACCTATTCACAGTGACAGCAATCCTGGACCACAGTCTACAAGGTACACTTTTATCTACACCTAATGATACCTTTTTCATAGGTCTCCCTTTCCTGAATTCTTCCTAAGGAAGAATTGCCCAAAAGATATGTATGAATCTGGGAAAAAACCCCTAAAAAAATAACACTTTTAGCACTTCTTGCCACAAACCAGATGTGAAACCCTTCCTTCTGATTGAGAGTGGGTTTGGATTACTTTTTTTTTTACAGCAATTAGAGTGGTGCACAAGGGTCACGCTCCTTTCAGCATCAGGTTTCAAGAAGGTAAATCCAGTGAAGGTGAAAAGCTGTGTGTCACTGGTGGTCCAGATGAGGGTAAATGCATTCAGCAAGTTAACCAACATTAAAATGAACAGAATGTTAGAACAACTGACATAATTTAAGCAATACACTCATCCACTCACTCCTCCAACTGGAAGTAGTTTATACAGTAAGAACAACTTAAAAAAAAAAAAAAAGACAAAAATCTACCAACTAGGCTGAGCCGCCATCCTCTCCATGTAATCCTTGGCCATATTGATGGCCTCGATGTTTTCAGGGAAGAGCACACAGAACATTGCCAGGGCCCCAAGGTTATTGCCGTAAATTTCATTCCAGCGAGCGCTGAACTCCTTTGGTTCCCAGGGAGGAAGGTACTCCAGGGGATTCGACAGCATGGTCTGCACCGCGTCAATCAGACGAGCCGCGATGTGCTGGTGCGTGGTGCTGGCCTGGAGACGCAGAGTCTCCACATCCCCCTTGGAGAAGTAGAGCATGGGGTAGCTGTCATAGTTGGCATTGACAAAAGGAACCATCGCGTCTCGGTCCTCCCTGGCGCCGTAGGCAAAGGCAAAGCAAACCGCGTGTATGAAAAACACACTTGGGGCTCCCCGTGTGTGAGTCCTCATTGTGGCATCAGATCTCCAGGTCTCAATGGCAGCCAAACCATCTTTGAAATGTCCTGTGAGAGACAGACGTGAAAGAATGAGTTAGAAAACGGATCTGTGAGACTCTGGCTCAGAAGCCTCTCCCGGAAATATGATTCCATCTAAAGAACCCCATGCATTGTCCAGGTGACTTCCAAATAATTTCTATATGAATACTTCAGTTGAAACAGCTACTGAGCAACTCACCCAAGAGAAAAAGCTGTACACTTTGAAGAAAGCCCCTTCCTTCTGCATCTCTCCCTCTAGTAGCGACACCAGGTGAAGGGACACAACAACAGCTCTCGTACTCGAGATTTCAAATAATTGCAATGGTGCCTAATAAGAAGCAGCGCTGACTGTACTGGCAAGCGTAGAAGAGCAGGGAGGGAGGAGGAAAGGGGAGAGCCAGGGAGCTGGCGGCAGCCAAGCCTGCGTGCTGCCTTGGCTGATGTTAGCAGCTGGAGAGGGAAAGACGAGGAATGCTGGAAGTTTATGCTGGGGTCACTTTATACCGTGCTCAAGGCCTCCGGTTCTGACACGTCCTCATTTTAAAAAAAGAACAAAAAAAGAACAAGTCAGGAATCAAAAAGGGAAACAGTAAGTGGCAGAGTCTTAGAAAAACAGCTGAAATACCTTGCCTTCCAGGCATTTAGGGGTTTGCATTATTAGTATTTTTTTCCAAGGGGCTTTCCATTTTACATGTGGAGATTTACTGCCAGTTACTGAGAAGGCTGAACATTGAATTAAAATGCATATTCTTCTATGTATGTGACTTGCTGAAATGCGCTCAAATGGGAAACCTATTCATTGGTAAATGCAACTATTTAAACATAGTAAGTTACTTTGTAGAAATTACCAACTATCTGGCCTAAAGTCACAGATAAAACATGGCCAAGATCCCCCTGAGGAAAGCCAGCAAATTCCTAGAATTCTTACGAGGGAAAAGGTTATGGAAAGCAGGCTCAAGTGAGACAGTTTTATGTAAATAATGAACAGTAGTTTTCAATTATTAAAAGGAGAAATAGAAGGAAAGAAAACCTAAAAACAGACACATTTTTTTTGTGCCATGGAAAACCTGTTTCATAGGATTCAGTCACAAAACTTGTAAGAAATTAAAGTATAAAGCAACCTTTTACTTCTCCCCACAGGTCCCTATTCCATAGCCAATATTTTCTAACAAAAACTTCGGCCGCTAAAATCTTACTTAGAGACCCACATCCTGTTTCAACAAAATCATTAATATGAGACAACTTGACAGACAAGGACCCTTCATGACTACTGGGTACCCAGACCCTCTAGATTTTTGTGTTCAGCTCCTAAAATTAATTTGGGAGCAAACATCTTTGGCCAAGAAATACATAATTTCTTGTACATTACTACCTAGGACACAAATAATATTGCACCCTGTAACTGCTTAAATTTATCTATTACAGTGAGCAGCATAATTGCTTAAACAGAGCGCAATAGAAGATGACATATTCATAGCATTTTAAGGCATTTTGCAAGAACATTTGGCCTTGTCTTGGATGCAAAGCAGTTATTACAGGACACATTATCACAGGCTGGTTTACTTGGTAACACTTTTACTATATCTACATAGTCTGACCACATAAACACATTCAAAAAGAAATATGCACCACAGTTTATCCAGACATACTCAAATCTATTTGTATTCTTCTCTATAATGAAGGAAACTATACAACAGTACATTTTGAGAGGAAGGAGGTAAAAACCAGCTAAACCAGTACATTACAGTTAAACACAATGTAATCTTTTTAATTGATGAAAAACTGCTTTGTCATAATAATAAAAATGCCACTGTAGTTTTTTTTAAGCCTCTGTGATTCTTTAGAACTGTGGGCAAAGAACCTTAAAAATACCCCCCAAAAAAGCTAAAAATGCTTGTAGCTTTTTCTGTGTTAACCGTATATTGAAAAAGTTGCCTGGCTTACACAAGCAGAAAAAAATCCCAGCTAGCAGTAAGGACTTAATGCATTCTTTCCTTTGGTTTGATTTCTCTCAGTACTTCTGCACATCAGTAAGAATTAAGAACACGCATAAATCTAGGGATGGTTTTAAGAGTTCCCCAAATTAAGGTATTTCTGACCACCAATTAGGGAATATACAGTAAGGTTTCCCAGAACTACCCCTTTGCAAATCTGAACACACATTTCCCAGCATTACACCGTCAAACACATCCAGTGTTGCCAAGAAGGCATAGCCTGTACTCTTAAGCATTCAATAGCCTCCCCCATTTTCACCCTTCATTCATGTGCACATTTCATAGCGAAGGTAAACCCTTTTTTTCCACCTTTACATGAGAAGGAACCACATTGGTAAGGCTAACAACAAAATAAGTGGAAAACCAACCTATTGTAAATTCATAAGCAGCCTATTCAGAGTCAAGATCTGGAAGAAAGTCAATAGGCAGTGACACAAGCAGGAGTACAAAATAATTTATTCTTGGTTAAATTATATTGACACCCTTTCCATGACATGAAGAGAATAACTCAGCAGCCACAAACTCAGTAAGGACATTGAGCTCTGTCCCATAACTTAGCAGGGCTCAGCCTTGTGTGACTGATGGATGGGAGGAGGCAGCTGGAAAGGAGCACACCTTATTTCCATAGAAACTTCTGAGTCTTGATTATCTGCATAGCTTAGGTGAAGCTGGATCTGTGTAAATAACTCCATTTAAGTGCCAACTTATCAGTTCTGAGTGAACCTGCTACAAGTTTGCTTGATACACAGGGCTTGAAAGAATAGGAGTCTGGGCTTTCTGATCATTTAATGTGCACTCACAATAAAATTTTTTAAAGCTAAAGGAATTTCTTACTCTCATATTACACTACATCATGACCAGCCACATCTTCCAAGAAAAACTTTACCAAGCGACTCAACCTTTTCTGAAAACGAGGGGTTTTTATTCAGTTGGGAAACCACGACCTGATAAAGTATTGAAAATTAAAAGGAGAATAAAGGATGCTTGCCCATGGAAGAAAATGCTAATATACAATATGCTTTGAAAATGTTGTCGCTTAGTCCTAGATTGAAAGAGCATTTTACATGATTTCCACTCCACTGCCAGCAGAAACAAACAGTAAAAAGCATGAATTATTCCAGAAAAAAACCACCCAAATCAGATTAAATCTTAACTACTTTACCTCTCCCCATCTGCGTTAACTGGTAGATGTTCAATTGTAATAAAAAAAAGCTGCAAAACTGAAACCACTAACTAAACTAAACATTGGTTTATACAGAAAACTCCATCAAATAAACTATTTAAAAGAGAAGAGAGGCCCATTTACTCCTGCCACACATGCACAGAAATGCCGCTTCATCAGTGGGAGCAGAGGAGTGAGAGAGGGGCAGAGGAGTGGGGAGAGGAAATGATGGCACTGTTAGGATCACCAGCTTGCAGAGCTGCCCTTGAAGCAATCTGACCTTCTTGTGGGTGATTAAAAACTAAAACCAGGTAAAGAACTGTGCCTTTCTGTAGTATCAGTTCTGAAGAGCCACTCTGCTTTGTAGCTGTTTTTTCCTGGGACCACAATTCCATCACTTCTTAAAAAGCAGAAATTGCAGGTGTCTCTGCTGGCATTTCCCACGCTAGCCCATGACTCAACTCTGACATGGGCACCTTGTCAACACCTACAGTCAGCAACATAAAAGGTGGGATTTCAAGTGACTAAAACTTCCATGAACTAGAGGCATTACAACACCACAGACTACTCAGGTTTCTGAATAAAAGATCTTCCAAGAGCCCAGGGCTGGGACATGAACGCATCAGACTTTTTGTCTTCTTCTGGGAAGCTACTGTTTTTCACAAAAGCTATAGGTCTTATTATCATCACTTGAGAAACAAATGTTTGCGTAAGAAATGTGTTCAAAGATTTAAAAGAAAACCTGCTCCACCACACTGACAAAATCAAATCTTCAGGTTCAGTGTGCAAAATTTTTACTTTAGAGAATGACCTCTGAATCAGCATGGACGTAGATTTCATAATATTTTTGCATTTCATAAATTATTGACAGTGAAAGCGAAGTTTTTTTACTCAATTTTTTTCAATGCTTGTAATATTGTAACATGCAGTTCCATTTTGAACAACAGTGTAACTTCAGTTTTGTAAAAAATTACGTTACAAGGACTGGTATTAAAACTAAAATAAGCGATTTTAGCACCCAATGCTAAAACAGGTAAGAAAGTCATAGATATTTTAACAAGAACTGGTCAACTATCAGAAACAGCTGCTGTCAGATCAAAACTGTGAAACTAATAGGTAACATCGCAATGAGACGTGTGTGGAATCTTGTTCCATTAAATGGAGAGGGATGTGCAATTTTTTGTCCCAATGCTGACAATGCTAAAATGTAACATGAGGAGCAGTAGGTTAGATCACAGCGGAGAAAAGCAAACTTCTGTAGGAACTCCTTTTTTTGCACTGTCCAAATATTTGAAATCTCTTTCCACACATATTGCAACTGACTTTGCTGCTGATGAGAGGAGCAGCATCTATAAAACGGACTATGAGTTGGAAATTTTGGTAACATTATATAATAGCAGCATTCTAAAATCATGACAGTTACATCAACTTTTGTTCAACAAAGTCAGTTTTACCATCAATCTAAATATTTTGCAAATATATTTAAAAATGGAAGAGCAATTAAGTCTTCTAACTGGATCCAATGGCATTTTAGTACTAAACAGTGTAGGGTAGGTCCATGAAAACAGAGAGGTGAAAGGGTCAATAAGACTAATTCCCATATATATATATAGCCATTTGGTTCCAGAGAAACATATCCAATACAGCATAATTAGGTGGCAGATAGAGCAGAACCAATAAAACTATAAGCTTCTCTTTGTGCTGTAATAATCACAATAAATCTACTGACCAAAATCCCAAGCTGTACAACTTCTATACCAACAAGCAGTACTGCTGAGTCCCTTTCAAAGCTGCAGGGCAGGACACCAGGGCAGGAAACTCCTATGTCCCAAGAGTCAGGAGCAGTCAGGAGTCTTTCAGTCTCCTTTTGGTTGGTGAGCTAAAACCAAGTCTGTCTCTCCAATAAAAACACTGGAAAGGTGCAAAAATCACTGCTTAGAAGTTGAAAAATACCTATTACGACCATAGCCACCAGGGGACATTACTTCATTTCTTCCTCTGATTTTTTCACTATGAAAAACATGCTACATCACAATTATACAATTTCAAAGGTATTTCCTTAAATACTGAAATCCCAAATATAATTCAGAATTACATCTGCCATAAATAAAGTACAGCTCAGGTACCCAGGTGTTAGTATTGCACTTGTTCTGAAATGATCTGAAATACCTTGAAAGAAGCTTTGTATCAGCTTCTATGTCTGACTAACAGCTGTGCTATGAAAATCCTAACAGCAACCAGAAACAGCCAGTTCCTATAGGGATTATCAGTATATGACATCATGTCAGCAGTCAAGATTTAAACTTGTGTCTGTCCTTTGATCTAACACAAAATGAAATGGGTCTGTGTAGAGCAGTACACAGACGTGTCACACCACAGTTCCGGGAGAATGGAGGGTTGCATTCATTCTCCACCATGCTACAGGGGAGACAGCAACTGCAAAGTATTCTTATAAATTCACAGTAGGATGTGTAAGATATCCACGACAGAAGTTTCATCTGTCAATTCCTTTCACTTAAAAGCTTTTTTGTCTATTTGATCACTGTATATATAAACTAACAGGGCATACACACACACACTGAATGAGTAACCTTCTCTCCGCCTCAAGCAAAAACATGATTTAAATAATCTGCATGTCCAAACCAGAATCTGGGAATTTAGAATTTTCTTCTATTTTATAATTTATCCTCCTGTAAATGCTTTCTCAGTAATATTTTGGTTGCACTAACACTACTATTCCTAGCCCTTAGTGGGATCTTTTATTCCATACGTCACTCTATAGAATGACTAAGGACTAATTTTGATATCTAGAATCTTGAAGATGATCATTCCCAACCAGTTCAGACATGCCTGTAAGGCATCCACATTCAGTGAATGAAAGTCCACTCACCTGTACCATCAAAGGCATAAAACTGTAAGATACCACAGAAAGACTTCCTCTAGAACACCAGCACTATATCCTGTGTTGATGTAATTTCAAAAGGCCATTTCAAAAATTAAAATTAGGATTTGCATTTACTTCAGAGATGTTTTCACAGATGTTAACACTATAGGAAGGCAGTTTGAGAATTTTTATCTAAGCCAGGAGGATATTCTCCTTCCCTTTGCCTGCTCCATAAATGTCCCGGAAGTCAATCAAACTGTGTTACACTGTTACTGCATGTAGGGCACCTTTAGGGCTTAGGACTAGGACAGCAACAAGCACTTCAGAAACACAGAACTAAGGCTCCTGCACAAGCTGGGTGGTGAAACAATATTCCTTTGGCAGCTACCGAGAAGTAACTTGTCTTCCTGGCCCTTGAACAGAGACCCACTCAGGGTTGGTAAGGCTGTGAACCCTTTGGTGTGGGGTATTAGGAACGATGCTTAGGGTTTCCGCTGACAGCAGCCCACAGCCCTGAGACACAACCACCCATCACGAGAAGGGAACAAGGGAACAGAATGTCTGGGGCAGACAGGAGCCTCTGTGTGGATCCAGTGGTACAATCATAGAGCACAGGAAGAACTGGAAAAACTTCACAGGGTGATGGCAATGCCCAGGAGGTGCAAACAAAGGACAGGAAAAAATAATCATACATGCAAAAGGGGAAAGCCAATTTACTGCTGTCAGTATTCCTCCCTGTGTATAACCCGCCCGAGGGAGCTGCATGCCATCCATCTTCCCTCACTTCTGAGGAGGCTGATTACAACACCAGAAACTTCTGATACCAAAACAAGTGTTTTCATTTCAGACTTTAACGTCTATCCTCTTGCCAACTAAGTCTTCTGGCCTTGACCTTTACTCTTCCAAATACTTGGAAATGTTTTAAGTCCCCTCGTTTGTTGTTCTCCTTGCCTATGTAAAATTAACAGCTTCAATATTCCCTCCTTATTGTTTTAATTGTCCTCCGTTCAATTGTCTTCAAGATGTTGTAAACAAATGATGTGATTCTGCTGGAGTTTTACAAAGCCAGTTATCACTCTCTGTATATCTATATTTATCTACAGACTTGAGTAGCCAAGTAAATATTTTTATTTGTAAAGCATTTCCACAGGACTTTGTATTAATAGATAGGAATTCTAAAATGCATCATATCCTTCAACAGCTATGGTATCAAAACTCACTTTATGTTTCCATATCCTGGTTATGACTGAGTGTTGCATACAAAACTCTATTAATCTTTTGTTATTTTTATTGTGATGGTTTTGGTTAGGCTAGAGTTAATTTCCTTCATAGTAGCTGGTACTGGCTATGTTTTGGATTTGTGCTGGAAACAGTGTTGATAATGTAGGGATGTTTTAGTTACTGCTGAGCAACATTTATACAGTCAAGGACTTTTCTGCCTCTCGCCCATCCCACCAGCAAGGGGGCTCAGGATGCACAAGGAGTTGGGCAGGGACAGTCAGGACAGCTGATCCCAACAGACCACAGGGATATTCCATAACATATGATGTCATGCTTAGCATATAATATTGGGAAAGAGGAAGAAAGAGAGGCGAGTTCAGAGTTGCAGCATTTATCTTCCGAAGTAACCACTACATGTGACGGAACTGTGCTTTCCTGGGGATGGCTGAACACCTGCCTGCCCATGGGAAGTGGTGAATGAATTCTTTGTTTTACATGGCTTTTATCTATTAAACCAACTGTATGTCAACCCAAGAGTGTTCTCACTTTTATTCTTCCAATTCTCTTCCTCATCTCACGGAGGGGAGTGAACAAGTGGCTCAGTGGGGCTGAGTTGCCAGCTGGGATTTTGTCATGTCAATCATGTATGTTAAATTATCGTGACAGCATATAGGAACACCAGCAATGTCCAAAGATGCTGATGCTAGTCAATTTATGAACCTAAGGAATTTGCCATTTAAGCAATTTAAACCAACACTTGCTTTTATACTACCTACATATAATCTTAGAGTGTGAGCATGCAGACCCCAAATGTGTACTCACACAGAACTACATTTGTTACAGGATGAACATCACTGTGGACCTAAATTGTACCATCCTACCTGGTACTTGCATCTCTCTACAGATGAGTTTATTGTTCATTATTATTGGTACAATTCTGTTGTTATCTCTGCTGCTTCCTGCTGTTATCTCATTATCTAGGGTTTCTCCATAGAGAGACAGAGCATATAGCTCCTGTCTCTCCCTATAAACATGTACCCAGTTGGAACTGCTTTTTTCAGGGTACAAACCTGGAGAGACAATAAAATGCATTGTCCTGTAGTTCTTTCAGGACTATTATTGTTATCAGTGCTCCCCAGAATACCCTTAACAAACACCTTGATAAAAGTGATGGCTACATTTTCAAGGACAGAAGTCTCAGCTGGAGATGGGAGTTAAACAGCTACACTATTCCTGCAAAATGTAGCTACGCACAGTGTGCATGAGCAATCTGAGAGCAGGTGTCAACACAACCATTAAATTATGGGTTAATTTTGAAATTTAGAATCTTATGATCTCATTTCTGACTGTAAGTTGTGCAGGCATGGCTCTCATAGCAGAACTGAAACCAGACAGATCATTTTGGCAAAAAGTGTTATGAACCATGATTGCAAAGATATGATTAAAAGGCTTTAAAGGAATATAATATCTACAGAAATGCTTGTAAACAACTTTGCAAAACACTTTAACACCTATAGGCAGCCACTTGATTAGAAGGCTTAAGAAAGCATACCAGGTTTATATAAAGTTCAACATTTTTAATATTTCTGATAAAATCCCACAAACAAAATAATAGCATAAACTAGGAAAACCATGGTGAAAGAACTTTTATGTTAAAATTACATTTCTCTTGTACTGAGATACACCTGCCTGAGTCAAGTGACCATGGTCCCTACAATCCTCTGCCTCCTCTAAACAATGCTAGTGCTGATTCCTACTGCATACTCTGAGTCTAAGCAAGAGGAAAAACAGAAAGATAGACCAAACAAAGGTAATTTCAGACTGTGTACATGATAGTCACATTGTGCCTGTGCTTTCACACCTGACCATGTCCCAAGAGTGGATGAAAGTGTCATGCCAGCACCTGACGTGAGAAATTATTTCCAGTGTCCTGTCCTTCATGTGATCCCCAAAATGACCAGACCCCTTTGGTCAGCTCTCCGTTACCAACACTTCATTTCTGCTAAACTTTTACTGACAAAGCATTCATGAGAGACATCTCTGGTGGCATTGGATAAATTCCCTTTAGTTCAAATTTCCTTTTTCCTTTAGTTCCCTTCTCTGCCCAGCTCTCATCCTGAGCACGTAACCAAATCTGCTCAAAGTGCAGTGCACAAGGGTTTGGGGTTTTACTAATGCAGCACTGTTACACCTCACCATAATCCAGCTGGGCTAAGAGACATCAGCACAAAGCTTACCCATATGAATATAAAACTGGCTCAAAGGGAGTCAAATGCAGAATCTATTAAATCATTTATGTTAACTATGTGGCTACAGTCTTGAGCACAAACTGGCACCATGGTTTAACATTTAGGGGACTCCACTGCTGTAACTACACTCTTTAATCTACCTCAGCTGAATGGACACAGCAAAGAAGGTGAGAACAGCCAGGACAAACTTGCTGCTGAGATAACATATTTACCAATTAAATACAACTTGCTAAGAGAAAGTCATGATCTCTTTCACTCACCAGACACTTGGATTACCAAGTCTAAACAAGAAAACAATGGTTATGGAAATCTGTTTTTTTCTTTATTTTTTAATTCCTTCAGGCTCCCCCCCCCTCCACCAAAGGACTTTATTTCTTGCAAAATATCCAAGAACAATAGCAATAGTAACTAGATTTATTTCTGCTCATTACTATAGTATGTTGTGGGTGCCAGATGTGCAAGTTTCCATACACAAGCCTAAGGATGTGACTGAATTTTAGTTAAATGTAATCACTTCTGAGAGAAGGCACACTTCAGTTTTATGGACACATTTACCTCCTCATTTAACCCTAGTTTTTACTGCTCAGACTGCTGAGTATTGAAGGATGTGACCATTTCTCTACTAGGATATAAACTCCCTATGTTCATTCACAGCCCAACAGCTGTCTGGTGATATGAATGACTTTCTACCACCACTGATCCAGGTTTTATTTGAATTCAGTTTTAAAAAAGGTTATGCACTTGGTGCCGTTGTCCTCAAGGAAAAGAAATGGTACACAGAAACCTCATGAGCCTTTAAAAAGTACCAAACCCAAGATGTCACTCTAAAGCCAGCTTTCAGCTACACCTTTTTACTTATAACTGTATGCAGCCTATGAAAATCACATCTAACATTTGACCAGGTAATTAAAAACATTTTTCTCCCCACTGTACTGCAGATATTTACTCAATATCTAGTTACAATAACTAATATACACTGCAATAAAAACAGAGCCTGCCTAGGCAACCAAAATCTATCAACTTTTACCATAGGCAATCAATGATTCAATTCATGCATTTCTTTCTTGCAACATTCTCTATAACCAAAGAACAGGTTGTAAAGGAGACTGTATATGAATGCCTAGTGGGAAATCAGCACCAAGTGTCTTCTGAGGTCAGTGTTCACAGTAGAGAATACAGACATGTTTATAAACTATTGTCGTATCTTTCTATTTTATTATCTTAAGGGCACTCAGGTGTTTCTCATGGCAACTCAAAATTATACAAAACACCACAAAACTTCAAACAAAACAACAAAGGCAATCTCTCACTTTGAATAACAAAAAATTGACATTTTTTAGAAGACCAGTAACTCTGCCCCATTAAAATACACTGTGGTTAGTATATTTTGGTTTCGCATCTCTATGAAGCTTACAGAGAGTCAACAAAATCCCAATCCAGACTTACTACTTTGTTGACTTCTAAAAACTTAACTAATTCAGGTCACTGAAGAAAAACACATACAAGCAATGAGACACAGTAACGAAACTCATAGTTGAAATAATACTTAGCACTTCTGTAGAAAGATGCACCCAAGGATCTACAAGTAGTTATGAAACAAATTAATTAATTAAACTTCTCAACACCCCTGTGAAGCAAGCAAGCACATTTATCTGTTTTATGAGGAAGAAAACAGAGCCACGGTGAGGTGGAGTGACTTGCCCAAGGCTACCCAGCTAGAGTCTTTCAGACTAATAAACAGCATCTGAATTATTGACTCCCGCTGCTGCCCTTCAGCTGAATTGTTCCTTTTTTTAAAAACTGCAATGAGTTATAATAATAGTTGGCATGATAAACATAATGTGGCACTATTCAGGCTGAGATTTTCTTTGCCTTTGTTTAGACTATATTAAAATTTTTGTGTTATTTAAATTGCAGTTGATCTTCTTAGCGTGACTGAAAAATCTCCAAGTTGAGCAATATTTCTTGTATTTCATTCACAGTTGTGTCTACTTTTTACGTTGCCATTGCTTATGGCTAAAAACCAAGCCACTCCAACTTGTAAATGCAGGAAAATGTCACAGCTTTATATTGCTTCAAGAGGGAATGACAGAAGAACAGAGAGGGTGGCTACTTTCATTCATACCATATTGAATTTTAAGAGTTGGCATGAGACACACCAAGTGATGATGCACTGCTTTCATGCAATACTAGATACAGGAATTGCAACTCGCTGCCTGGTGTTGAGAAGACTGAGCTTCTCGAGTTGACAGCTCTGGTCCCAGGTTACTTAAAACCTTTCCAATTTAAAAAAAAAAAGAACCCAAAAAACAAAAAACGGAAAAAAAAAAAAGTAAAAAAAGAAGCGGCAGGAAGTTGCATCGGTCAAGTCGCTCTGTTCCTGTCTCTCAGCTTGCCTAGGTGCAGGACAGGGATGCTACGGCTTACCTTTCACACGCGCATGTTTGGGAGGCTGAAGTCGGCGGCCAAGGAAGGCTCGGAGGCGCTGGCGGTCGCGGTGCTGCGGAGGAGCGGAGCTGTTACCCGCGGCGCCCACAGGTGAAGCTCGCACAGAAAGCGCCACGTCCCCGCACGCCCCCAGCTCCTTGCGACATGCGGGGCCCGTCCCGTGGGTGCGACAGCAGCCCCTCTCCGCCGGCGACGGCCGGCAAGAGCCCGAGCCTGCCGGGAGCTGCTTCCCCCGGCCCCCGCCCGGCGCCCACCCCGCTCCCAGCCGACCTGGTCCCGCTGCCCGGCCCGCCAGCACCTGGAGCCGCTCCCGCCGCTGCCCCGGGCGCCGCACGGCCTCGGGACGTGTGCGGGGCCAGCGCCGGGACCGCCCGCCCCTTCCCGAAGCCGGCGGGCAGCGGCGCCCCCGCCCCGCCCCGGCGCACGCCCGCCCCGCCGCCAGCAGCCCCGGGAGCCGCGGCGGGATGGAGGCACGGCAGCGCTGCGCTCCGCACGGGCACTCACCGCCCGCGGCCCCTGCCCGGCCCCCGCCGCCTCTCGCCTGCCACAAAGTTTCTTCTCCGCAGCCCCGGGGGATGGAGCGGGGCGGGGGTGAGGGGTGCGTTTTTCAACGCAGGAAGAAAGTGACTCCCCCCCTCCCGCTCCACCTCCCGCTTCCCCGCCCTCCTTCCGTACCTCTCCCCGTCCTCCTCCTCCTCCTCCTCCTTCCCGCTCACGCCATGGCGGCACGGCTCGGTGGAGCCGCCTCGCAGCTGCCCCGCTCCGGCCCGGGCGCTCCTCTCGCTCCGTCCGTGCCCTTGTGTTTATCCCTGACGCGCACACAGCTTTTCCTCCCCCGCCCGTTCCTCCCCGGCTGCAACTTCACGGAAATGCCCTAATTCTCCCTCTTAGCGGGAGGACTCGTTTCTCCGCGGGGAATGTTTGGGTTCCAACACCGGAGTGTTGGCACAGGATTCCCTGGAGCTAGAGTACGGCAGCGGTACCACGGACGGGCAGGGTGGCTGTGGAGGTGACAGCATCCTGGGTGTCCCATTCATATTCATTGTCTATCCCCAGTGCTGTCACCATAGTGCATGAGAGGAACAGGACCTCCCACCCAAAAGTCCCCTCAAGCCAGCAAAGAAACAAAAAGCCGATTTGTCCATCTGCTCTTTTAAGTGTGGTGTAGCTACTTACATAAACGTTTCCCGTGTAAAAGAAGGGGAAAAAAAAAAAGTGTAACACCGTGACTGTTCAAGTCAGCCATCCCAACATTTTTCGCAGCCACACAATTGAAGATACTTCCGAAAGTAATACAAAAGAGCATAAAATCAATTATTCTTTGGAACATTCTTCTTTCTTTCTTAGTCACTATAGCCAAGACAAAGTTCAAAGTGAAGAATTCCAAATCTTTGTTGGGTTTTGAAAGCTAAGCGTGTTTTATCAACAACATAATGAAAATAAAAATATCTACATGTGATAGATCAGGACAGTCTCCAACTACCTGAAGCTTGCATCTCGCAAAGTGTATTCCTTATTTTAGTAATGTGTTTGCTGATGTTACTGAATCAGTCAGCAGGCTCATAAGTGCTCCATTCCCTGTTCTAAAATGCAAAATTCATATTTTCTGACAATGGTTTTAGACAAGTTCATTATGGTTTAAAATGTGACTTCCTGCTGTTCTGTCAGGACTAATAAACTTGTGGAAACTAGACAAAACTATAAATTTCCCTTTGGCCTTTCATTCCTCTTGTATTTCTCATCAATATCTATTGACAATCTCAGCCCTAAAGAGTAGGGATCCACAAGTTGTTGCTGCAAACTCCAAGTGCAGTGCCAGAACCTGGAATGAAGCCTTGCTTTTTTTACCAGTAATGACATGCCTAAAAGCAGTAAGTACTTCAATTGCAGTCATGCAAACACTAGATTCATCATTAGAAGATATGTTTCTAAATACCTATTTGAATGGTATTAGGCTCTACTGAATTGATAGTAGAATTGTGAAATATTGATGTTGTGATACAAGTGAACATGTGAAGAGCAGCAGACTCTCACAGTCAGACCAGATGTGGCTAATAGGCTGATTCTGCCAGCATTTCAAGTTACTGGGGTGCCTACAGTGATCAGGAGGAAGGTGTTTAAGTACTTGTCACATCTGCATCATTAGGTATGTAACTATATTAAGTACTTGATTCTAAATTACATGGAATTAGCCCTTATAGTTCTGAAAACCATAATGTCTGAATGGCTTTTGAAATCCTGCCCTTGCTGTGTGCATGGATGTCTCTATATTATAGAAAAACTGCCCTGTGCTGCCCTGTCATGACTGAATACTTGGGCAAAGCACACCATGGCTCCCTTATAGCATGGGCTCTTGGTTTTCTTCCTCATGAGGGATGAAGTTGGATGCACTGCTTGGATCTTGCTCTGGTGCACAGTGAGAACGTGGTGGATATACCAACAGAGTGGAAAGCCACAAATCCTCTCTGCCTCGTGTCCTCTTATGCAAAACGGGGCTCATTTTACTTCCCAGTACCTCAGAGTGCTTGTCAGGCTAAATAGATAAATTAAAACTTTTAGAATGATTCGGTGATATCTAAGAGAGGCAAGGTCTGTCCAGACTAGATTAATTTCAGCATTGCCACTAGTAATTTTGAAATGAAAATAGCCCCGGCTTTAGCAAGCATCATGTATAGTGAAAGACTGGAAAAATTAGCCTCAGGAATAGAAGTTGGAGGAAGATTGCCTTCAGCTATGTAAAAGCTGCTAAAAAGAAGATAATAATCTCTTATCCTTACCCTCAGAAAACAGCATGTAAATTGCACTAAGAGAAATTTAGGCTGGCTAGGATAAAAAAAAAATTTGTAAGAGTAAATAAAGGAGTGAACAGCACCTCTCTCCCTGGAGGCTTTTTGAGTGCAAGTTGGACATATATTTGACAAGAACAGTTCAGATCTAGAAAGTCTGATGAATATTGCCTCAGAGCAAGGGGTGGACCAGATGACCTGTCAACGTCCTGTTTTGTGTGATTATGTTCAAAATGCTACTTGCACAGGCAAGATTATGGATCGTCTTTGATCTCCCTTTGCCCTTCACTTCTTTAGCCATGGGTATAACCCCTCTTGCAGAGGTTGAGTTTCTCTCAGTGGTTTGCTAGCCTTGCTGCATGCCAGTGAATTCAGTGCTGACAGCAAGAAGAAAACAATTAAACAATGAAACAATGTCAATTTGGAGCAGCAACTCTGGGTGGGATCCGTCTAACCTCTGAACGTGTCATGCACTTTTGTTCTGTACTTGACTGGCAACTACCTCTGATCTAGTCACGTTAGACTCTGTTTATAACACTGCAATGAAAAATAAATTCTTTTACAGCAGAATTCATCTGACCTGTTTTAGACGTCTTCATTAGGATGTGATGAATCATGTCCCCAGGCTATCTATTCTTGCCACTAACCATAAAGTTGTTTAAATGACTGGCTCAGTAACATACCATCATATATTTTCCATTCCCTTGGTGCTTCTGTCCCTGAAATCTCTCACTGCCTCTTTCCTTCCAAGTATCAGAACCCTAGTTAATTTTTTCCTTTTTAAAAAAAAAATCTTAATTTAATTTAATTTTATTGGAAAAGTCCCACTGAGGTTAATAGTTTTTGTAACTGTCATTTCCTTAAATTGCATAATGTGACAGTAAAACATACAGCAACCTGACCTTTTGGGTGGCATTGCTCCAGAATGGATTTAGGAAAAGAGCTAAATTTACCTATTGGAGCTAAGACCATTGACTTGGCCAGTTGTGCAGAGTATGTTTCATGGAAATTGTTTGAAAACTGTTCAGGTCTGACACTGTTGTACTCCTGAGTCACACACTCATTATTTTTCCTTGGTCTTTACAGCAAGCCACATTACATGCAGTGTCTGGTGTCTGTGTGACTGAGCCAAACATATGTGGGAAGTGATGCTCTTTTCCAACAACGGCAAGTTTTTTGGGTCACTCTCACAGAAGTCACTGTACACCTAAGTACAGTGCATGTCTTGAAAATGTCTGCAGCATCAGAGATGCTGTGAGCAGCCACCTCCTGGTAGCATCTATCCTTTCTTCTTTCAAAAGTGAAAAGGCCTTCCAAGAAGGCCCTGCACGAATGTGACTTGCAGGGAAGGGAAATGCACTTCCTTCTCCTGCATTGACAAGCTGGATCACGAGGATGTGAAGAGGGAACAAGCCCCAGTTGCCGCAGTAGGGCAGTGAGAAATGAGGCAGCAGGGCTACATTGAGTGAGTGATGTAGGGCTCATTCTGGAGGACACACCAAGTGTCTGATGATGCTTTGTACATTTAAAAGCCTTTGGTTTCACTTTTTGGAGTTTGGATGTTTGGAGTTTGTTTCTCCTTCTTTGTGACTGAAGATGTTAGTTATCATTCTACCTGTTCCACAAATGCAGCCTTGGCCATCCTTTTCTTTCTTTCTGCCCAGCCTATGCAGCAGCATTTTTTCTTCTTTGAATTTTCCTCAGTGTGCTTGGGTTGGATTTTTTTTTTTGTTGGTTTTTTGGTCTTTTTTGTTTGTTTGATTGATTGATTGATTTTGTTTGTTTTGTTTTGGGGTTTTTTGTTTTACATATGCCCCTCTCACTAAGGACCTCTGTGTTCTCTGTGTGATCTGTTTGGTCTCTAATTTTCATGTAAGAAACACTTCTACATTTGTCATTAAGTGGCAAAACTCTTCAAATGAAAGAGAAAACAAAAAAATTCTCCAGATTCTTCCACTAATTCTTCAAAACAATTGATTTGGTTATGACCATAACCCTTGTGTTTTCTTTGCGTTTTGTGTCCAGCTGTGATAATATCTGATCTTAGTGCTGTGACCTGAAACCTGTAGGACAAGAGCACAGTCTCTTCTTGTAGCTGAACTGCAGAACTGCAGATCTGGAGAGTTGCATAATGTTTACCCTGCCCTCCTTGATCTGAGATGCTCTGCCCAGCTCTTCCCCCTGGACTTTATTTAGTGCCACATGAAGGCAGCTTTAATTTTCCAATCTTATCCCAGTTCCAGACACATATGGGGGAATGTTGGCTATCTCCTCTTTTCCACCCAGGGTGTCAACCAGACAGTGTCCTAACTTGGTTGTTCCTATTACATCCTTCAAGTTTATGAGACTGTTGCATGATTCATTCCATTTACTGCTTGGACATTTTGGGGTTCTGGCTCACTGCAGGCAATGGGCAGAAATAGTCACAGCTCAAAAACTAGGATGAAAGGGAGTTGCCTAAAATCAGCCCTAAGAATCCAAAAGAGTCTGATTCTTAGGGCTGATTTCAATGAAATTTTGGAAATCTGGAAATCTTGTCTAAGCTCATCAGGGTACCTATCTGGTTGGGGCACATTCAGTGTGGTATAAAACAATTTCTCTCAGAGAGGAAAATCCTCTATCTCCTTCTACATCTGCAGACTGGAAATGCTTCTTTCTTTCCCACAGATGCAGCCTTTTACTCTCCTACTTCGTGGTAGCCAAAGTATCAGTAGGGTAGCTGGAAGGGGAAAACACTAGATGTTTCCTAAATAGCTCTTCTTTGTATGTAAATGGGACATCTTTCTCTGCTTTACATTTCCTTTCTTTCCCTCTTCCTTGCTCTCACCATGTGTTCAGCCTAGTGTAGCCTGAGGCCAGCAGACAGAAAGTCAGACGAAAAAAAATCTCTGCAGATTTCTTAAGGAATGGGAAGCTGCAGCATCAATAATGAGGTAAAACATTGGTGAGTGGAGACAGATTCATGGTCCTGAGACATGTCAGGAAAACAGCAACCATAAAGCAGGTACACAGGCACTTAAATGGGAGATGCCAAGAAATAGCTTGATCCAATAAAAAATTTCTTCCATCATCTGTTCTGTGCCTTTTAACAGCATGTTACTGCTTTTACATTGCTGTGGACGTCAACAGGGTTTAGGTTTATCTTCTTCTAGTAGCTGTCCAGCTGCCTAGCTGGCCTGCTCCTTCTTTAGCACATATCCCTTCTTTTCTCTGCTGATGATCAAAACAGGTTGGAGAGGGGCAACTCTCCAGCAGCATGTGGTTTTTTATTTATTTGAATTTGTTGTTACTTCATGTTTTCAAATGTGTGACCTTTCTCAACACGTATGATGAGAGTCAGCTTCTTTCCTTCCAAATTTCTTCGTTGTTACATACCGAGCATCATCCCCTGGGAGCACAAACTTTTAATGCTCATACCAAGAGGAACTTTCCAAAGCCAGACCTCATCAGTGCTCTCTTAGAGCTGACTGCCACAATCTCCCTCTCTGGATGCCAGGTATGTCACAATGATGTTTTCCATTTGTAGAACGCTGTTTTCAGAGAAAGGCATTTTTAAGGCTAGAATCCACCTATTTTATGGAGTCACTTGGTATGTGGAAAGCCAAGCTGACTAAATAACTGCTGGAATTAATGAAATTTTTTACAAGTTGCTTACTTATCCTCACCCCAGTACTAAAATTTCATAGTCCCGTGTCTCTCTCCTCTTCCCCACAGTAGAGACAAGTACATGAAAAAGGTTTGTCTCAGAGACTGTATTTGAACTTGTCACTGATTCTCCATTTCTCTTTGTAATCTTCTCCCTCCGATTTCCTGCATTCTATTTACTGCAGCCAAGACTCAAGAGTTAGATATTAGATCAAACACAAAGAAAATAATTAAAAATTAATTTTCACTTAAATATAATACTTACCTCTGCATCACTAGAGTGTACTGTAGCGATCAGTTCTTCACACTGGACTCTAAAGCAATGGTGCTCAGCAACTGGTGGCTCTTGTTGCAGTCATACTTATTCCCTAAAGACAGCTCCACTACTGCTCTTAGTTTTACGGTCTTGATGAGGTTGTTGCACTAATCTGCATCAATAATTGGTTATTGTGTGTATTGCTCTAGGGCTTTTGGGACACTGCTGTTGAGTATTTCAGGGGGCCCTGTAACCACCTTGTGATGGGTCACTTGTACACACAATCTGTATTTGTTGAGCTCCTGGCAGTGTGCTCTGCACAGCAGGGGTTTTTAAATGTGTGCACACAAATATGTACACATGCATACAAATATTTTTACAGTTGCATTTAAGAATATCTACCTAATAATGGTAATATTAACAGTTAATAAGTCTATTTTCCTGAATTCATGTAATTGTCTTCGCATTATTTTTTTCTTCTCATTTTGTATATGGATTATTATTAGTAATGTATCAGCTATCTCCAAGTCCTGCACAATAACAGAGGAAAGATTAGAGGAAAGAGGAAAATCCCCTGCAATAGATATATATTGCTAATTATTATTTTCTGAGATATATGTAATCTGTGTTCCCAGATACCCTCTAGCCATCTATTGCCCTGTTGAACTATTATTGTCAGCTCATCCTGACCCTCAGCCTTTTTGTCCTTGAGCTTCATCTATACTCCATTTTCCATCACCTGTCTACTCCTGATCTAGAGATTTCCCTGCTTACTGCCTAGGAGTACTTAGTTTATTTAACTGACCTTAAACTCCACACCTCCTATGAGATGCAGATAATTCCTTCATTCCCTTAGTCTTTGGGTTTCCATGTCTTGCCATCCTACCCTTTAATTGCTATAGGCATGTTCGGGGCAGCTGCCTGCTCATGTGTATACATTTTCTGGCAGCTTTGAGGGAAAAAACAGGGATAGAAATTCACTGCTGCTGTCTCCAACATTGCTGCATCTGCTTCAACAGCAGCTCTCCAGTAGGTATTTTTGGGGCTTCTGTCAGAGTAAGATAAAGAATTTTTTATCTCTTAATTTCATAACATACTGTTTCTTTTCACAAAATTTGCAGTAGCATCTTCTTTCTCTGGATTAATATAATTTGCAGGGTGCTTAGCACCTGGGGGTGCACATTTGATTTCTCATTGTGGGCTGAAGTTACAGGGGATGATATAGAAAGAAAACTGAAACTCTCAGGTATTATTTTGAGATAAGGCAAGAAAAGAATTGCTATATTCACCTGTACTTTTATTCCTCAGAGATCTTTTAATGTAGAGTTATTGGGCACATGGAGTCCCAATTTTTTGAGCTCCTTTACTGATGTGACAGAACAAGGTCTACTGAAAGTTAATGGACTTATTTTCCTAAAATACACCCTGAAAATACCACTCTCATTAATTTTGAACAAGAACATCTATTTTTTTTTTCCTCCTGTATACAGTGTAAGATAGTTTATGAATTTTTTCACTCTTAAAAGGAATATAAGTTCTCAACCTTGTAAGGGGGAATCAAATGGAGTTTTTAAGTGTTTTTACTCAGCATTTAGTAGCCAATGGGAAGCAGAAATACCTTTCTGGCTGGAGAATCTGCTCTGGCTGCCCTGTTGGAGCTGCTGTGCAGGCTGCCGCTCCATTTGTGCTGCTGCCATTTTGTGTCTTGCAACCTCTAATTTGCAGAAGGGGCTGGAAGCCATCACATCATTTTGAAGTGGCTGTGATGGTTTCTCACCCCTGTGCAAGTACTTAAAAGTCGTCACGGCCATGTGTGAGAGAGCCCCGTGTGCGCTGCGGCAGAGGGAGTGGGAGGCGTGAGGGATTTTTAGCACAGTTCTGATTAAATCAGTTCAGCTGCAGCGGGGCAGAAGTTAAATGCGCTGCTTCAGATGTTTGCCCTTCTGTGAACTGGGACATCTGGCCAGCTGCAAAACCTCTGTGGTCTTGCCACGGCTGCCAGAGAACTGCCGTGGGTACCCACTTCATACTGGAAAGATTTGCCTTACACCTTTGTCCCATGTTCAGGGAAATGATCGGTCATGCTGGCCACAGCGCTAGTCCTGCAGACAGGAATCCCCAGTTTGCCCTGAAAAGATGCTAGCAAGCTTTTAGGGCTGGAAATCTCCGGGTCTGTTTAACTTCCTGGATTCCATCTTATTTTGGCCCTAATCCAGGCTCCGTTTTCCAGTTAAACATTTCTATTTATAATGCTTACCGAAAAACAGGATTTGTTTCTTGCACCAAAAACATTCAGAAGAAAATATCTTTTAAATTTTTTTTTTTCTCTCCTGTGACTCACCAAGGGGGTTTGATGTTCCACTTACTTAGAACTACAGAAAACAAAATTACAGGCAACTGGATTTATAATGGGATTGAGCCTTTCCCCCGGGGGCTCTGGATCAGCTATGTGCTTGCTGGAAGGGCTGGTTTGTGGCCAATCGTTAACAATAGATGTCTGTGGCCACACCATTTTAGCCATTCTACCATTACAGCTGGCACTCTGCAGAGGTAAGGTTCCTGTAGCTTAGCCATGTGCTTTCCCTCCTAAACCTGATGCCGTGAGTCAGCTGAAATGCTATTTGCCCCCAGGCATGTATACAGAAAGAGGCATATTTTGTTTTAAAAGTCAGCTGCTTAAATGTACAGCAAAACTTGTCCCCTCCTTCCATGATGCTGAGGAGCAGCAGGCTGCCCCATGCCATGCTCCCTTCCCAGTGAAGTCAGAAGCAACATCTTCCCATCTGATCCCTATGGTGAAGCGTGTGAGGCTTTTACCTTCTTGCACAGAGGTGACTTTATTTCTAAACCTGACTTTCTGAGAAACTGTGCTGTGTAAAACATCAAGTTTGTGTACAAAAGTGTGTTTTTTACACTTACTGTGTTTTTGTTCCCTGTGGTGGCAAAAGGGAAGCTCAGATGTCACCTTCCTGCTGGTGGCATCTCTGCTAATTAACATATTCTTACACTCTGCTGGTGTTTACCTTGGTATGATTTAATGCATACTTGGCCTCAGGAGGAAATATTTAAACTAGTTTTGCGAATGCTGATTCTGGGTGCCTGTCATCAGACAAATTTTCCTGGGAATTCCCTTAGGATTTGCTACTGTGCCATCACAGACCTGGGACTCAGGCGAGCTGGAGAGCCCCATCAGCCTGAGGAAGGAGCAGTCTCAGAAAATCCTGTGTCCAGCAGTGCCCCATGTCTGCCATGGATAATCTGCCTATGTTTGTTTACTTAACTTCCCAGTGGAGATGAAGAAGCCTTCAGTTTCCTGGAAGAAGCTCTATTCAGGAAACCCGCACTGAGCTCTGCTGTGCATCAAAGATGACTTCCCTATCAGTATTAAAGGTATTCATTTATTAAAGTTTTTGGTTGATTTTATGTCTTATGCTGAGTGGGTCAAATTTTGTTTTGTTTGAGGCTATAGCAAAACCTCTCCTTGCACTGCTTTGAGACAAGCTTGTCTCCCCTTTCTCTTTTTGCTGCTCAGCTATAAGGTAAATTCAAGAACATGTTTATTTGTTTTCAGAAATAAATGCTCTTTATTTTAAAATTCAGACACATGTGCTTTATACCAAAACAGACACCAAAGGAGACATGGTTTTCATCTCAAGTTGTAAGCAAAACTGTGACTTTCAGGGCTGTCTAGCCAGACAATGATTTTAAGGAAACTTTACAACTTTATGTCTCCCTGCTGATGCTCAAGTTAGTTTTGCAGGCACTTCAGCAATCTTTCTGTCAATGGCCTCTCATGAGAGAATACAAGACATTTCAGAGATTTCCAGGGGTTAAAAAAAAAACAAAAAAGAGAGAAAGGAATAATTAAAAAGCAAAGATGGTGCCCTGACAGTGTCATATCAAATATGGCCAGCTGTCTAGCAATTTTCTGTGATGTGCATTTCTTCTCCCTGGTTCTTCACGCCATTTCCACAGCACCGACTGCGTCCTCATTGCTCCACTGCCAATCTCTGCTTTGTAGTAAGACCTGTATAATTCTCACATTTTTGAATAGAAGAGTCCTTAGTCAGAGGAACTCTACTTTTTGGGCAGCCACTTCAGTTATTTTTCCCAAGTTTTCCTGCAGCCACAGACTATGGTGGCACATGGTCACGCTTACAGTAGTTTCTGTTGTCCCTCTGCTACTGTGAGGTCCTAGCAGCAAGTGCAAATGGCTGGTGACAGCCTTTCTCAAGGATGGGTATATGTATTTCTTCTGGTGAGCTTTGTGTTCAGGCTGTCCTTAGAATCTGCCATATTTCCATTTAAAAAAATACTGCTCCACTGAGACACCAGGATCCAAGGACATAGAAGATTTTCAGTCTGATTTTCTTTAACAATTCAATTAGCTTTCTTTAAAAAAAACAAGAAAAAAAATCCTCAACCCACAGAAATCAGTTCCAAATTCATAACAACAGAAGGGTGAAGGTACACAATATGGGTTTGCACCATAAATTAGTTAGAAATTAATTGCAGAGTATTACTTGACTCAGGTTAGAATTTCAATAATGCTGTAATCAGGGATCTGAGATTTTAATCTGGGTATCTCTCTCCTTAATACAAATCATATCCCTGTCATGAGGCAGATTTTCTGCTGAACACATTGATGCTAATAAAAAAATTTCCAAATAAACTATTAATAACTGTTACCATCTTAAATCAAATATTTTCAGCCTACAGTTTATGAGGAGCACAATGGCACTTTCATTTTCATTCCTAAACTACCTGGTCTTAAAGGCAGTTTTTCTCAATTTTGTCCTCATTTGTTTTATGTTTCCCTTTCAATAAACCAATGCTTAATGCTAATTTGGAAATGTTGTTTATTACTTGCAAGTATACTAGTCCACAAGAATGTAAAAATAACATTTTATGTAAAGGCAGGAAAAAAACTACGCAGACAGAGGCTGGTATCTCTGAAACGAGGTGGAATGATGTTTGTGTCTGATTCTGACACAAAATGTTTTAGCTGGTGAAGCTGCAAAGATACAGAGTGAACTGTGGTGACACAAATTAAGTGTTAATACAAGTTGAATCTATTCTGGTAATTATCTAGGCCTAACAAAGTGAGTTCTTTTCCCTGGAAATAAGAAAATTAACTTTCTATTTACTGTTCTTTAAACTTTGAGGGGAATTTATTAAAAATTCTGCCATGCTAGTGTGACAAAACTGCTGACTAAAGAAGTATTTGACATATTTTTGCATCTGCTAGCCTGTGTTAGTTACTGAGGGCTTCCCGTCCTAAGTGCTGGAGAACAAATCTAAATCAACAGAGAACAGTATTCCTGTTTGCTTAAATTAGCAATATTCAGTTTATGCCTTAGGTCCTGCTCCTCTTCTGGCTGAGGCTGCTTTCTATATCCTTCCCACTCTTGGGAGGATCTCCCAGGGAGGTGGAGATTGTGGGCTTGAATCCACTCCATCGGAGAAGGAAACTATTTGCAGGTTTTCCTCCTTCTGCAGAAGAGCTCTGATTCTTGAGGTATTGAAGACTAAGCACATGACAAAGGCTTTCAGACTGATCAGTCAGCATTTAGTTGCCTAAATCCCATTCAAGTCCCTCTTTGAGTATGATGCATCTTTCTCTTCGGGACTCAGTCTTTCTTTATCTCCAAGAATAGTTACAGTGGGAGAATAAATTCCTCAGAGCCTGCAAAACATTGCTCTATGGTGATAACCTGGGCTGTCCAAGGTAACTCTTAATTGAAATGTGGCTCAGTGTCTGTTTTGTGTCTTCCCTGGGGCTTATGGTAGCAACAGCATCACCTTACATAGGGATAGTACCTAAAATGTCCTCGAAAATGTAGAATGTAGCTTGGGATGAGCTATTACTATTACATTTCTCCTGAAGGCAGTGCATGGAAAAAGCCAACAGCACTTTGTGAAAGGTAGTGGTGGTCAGACGACCTAGAGAGAAGGATGCAACGCTCACCTCTTCCGGCTGGGCTAGAGAAACGAGTGAAACACAAATCTACACAGGAGTCTGCTTTAATCCATCACTCTATTTTATGAAGCATCACACAGCATTTTCACCAATTAGCATTTGATAGCAGTTTAAGTAAGGGCCACAGGGTAATTTAAGGAAAAAGCCGACAACCTATTTCATAGTCACTGAGTCCTCATTTGGCAGCAGTGCTCTTGGAGGGCTTGGGTAGTACCCAGCAGCTGCTGAACTATTTGGGGAAAATCGTGTAAATCTATAATCCAGCGGTAAATCTGCAAGACAGAAACATACCACATCTGATTAGCAACACAGCCTGTATCACATAAAAAATAAGCCTGTGGTGAATAGCAGTACTTCTTAAAACCTTGAGCTGTTTGCTCACCAGCATCAGAATTCAATCAGATTGCATGGTTACACATTTATTTGACATCTCAGCTGTTCACAGGATTGACTTTCAGAGTTTATTCAACTGCAGTAAAGGATATTCAGTTCCTTGATTGCTGAAATAATGCTAGTCAGAAAAAATTATTTAACTAATGCTTAAATACTAATCAAAAATCTTCCTGGAGCCTAGACAGAGTTTTTCTCCCAATACACCTTCATGTTCATTCTTCAGTTTGTCATTGTTCTCTTTTATCTCAGCAATCTACTCATAAAAGAGCTATGTTTAAAACAAAGAATCAGTTCCTTTTTTTTGTTTTTCATGGTTATTGAAGCAAGATTCCCCAAAGGCACCCGCTCTTAGACCTTCTTGCAGTCCAGTGTTAACAACATCATTTTGTATCAAGCATTCTTAGAAATCTGCACTTGTAACTTGGTGTACTCATCACTTCCAGTCTGTAAAGAACACTGAATGCATTAAAATAGTTCTGAACAGTCAAAGCTTTCTTTTCTGTAGCTTTTTAAAAAGTCTTTGCTGCCAACAGTGACCCGCCCACCCTCACAGCCCGAAAACTGATACTTCCTGTGCTCACCTCGTACTCAAAGTTCAAGAAACCAAATTAAAAAGCATATAAATAAAATTTAGTCTAAGAAACAATTCCTTTTCCAATAAAAGAAAAAAGAAAATACAACCTCCCCCCAAACAGAGTTAGCTCCTTTCCAGGTTGTCTGTTTAGAACTAAAGTAAAACATAAAAGCTATTATTCAGTTCATCTGTACAGTAAGTTATTAATTGCAACTTTTTTTTAACTTGGAGTAAATCTGGCGAGGTGACATCCTGTCACTACATGCTGCAATTTTTGTTTTTCCCCTCAGCAGCTTTTATGAAACAGCAAACCACAATTTTAGTAGTTTCGGCACAAACAACAGGAAATCCAGTTCTGTCTCACAAGCGATTCTCAGGCAAGGCACCAGGACAGCATCCAGGTCTGCAGCTTTGAACCCATATTAAACATAATACAGCAACCAAATGAGTTCTTAGATCTGAAGCTGAAAAATTAGATAGAGGATTGAATAAAGTAGGAATAGGAGAAAAGTTAATTGAAAGAGAATTATTTAAGTGGGTGATTTTAGCTTGTCAAAGAAGTAAATTTTCTCATTTTGTCTGAGTCAGGAAAATCTCTGGAGCTTGCTCTGAGCATGGCAGAACAGGCAGATGTTTTTCTAGTATGCAGAAGGCCCAGTGGATTTATTTATTGGCTGCTGAGTCTATTTATGACACTCGGTTTAAAACAAAGGTTTCAAAAATTACAAAATAAATTGAAAAAAAAAAGCAAATATTTCCAAATATCTTTACGAGCTATAAAAATTAAATGCCATACAGTTACTTTTACAGAAAAGCTTTTACTAGCTTAATAGTCTAGAAGTCTGGAGCCTCCCAAGAGTAGTTCAATCCAAGAGGAGAACAAATGGGGCAAACTTGCTACAGAGTTGCTTATTGCTATGGAAAAGAACCAGCTGCATCAAAATAGGAATTTCGTTGATACTTCCTGGTAAACTAGCTTTACATAATCAGCTTAAACACCCAAACCATTCTATATACAATGCAAAAGGCTCCAAAAGAGAATAATCACATTTTTATACATTCGCACCCCATTCTATCAATTTAATTATTGCTTTTGTCTCAGCAAGCTGACTTTGGAAGATGACTAGAAAATATCCATACCCATTTTGCAAAAGCATGAAAAAAAAGTAGATACAGTTTTTGATAATAAAGACAGTCTCAGGAAAAAAAAAGTTGCTTATTTCCAAGTTGTTATTTTCCTAGTGTTTTTTTCCCCAGTAAATACTTCATGGTTTGCAATTGTGCATGCTTACAGCTGCTGCTGTGGTGGAAGACCTTTGCATCTTGGCACCCAGCTTCTCACCTAACCCTGATGGAGAGTCATAAATCAGGCAGGCAGCAGATATGTAGTCCTCTTTGAGATATAATTTGACAGCAAGGCTCTAATGAGTCCTAAACCACATTGATAATGAATTCAGCACAAAACTCATCCAATATTGCCCCTATCCAAACTAGAGCAAACCAAACAGCTTGAGACTGGAAGAATCTAGATGACTCTACCCAATTACTTGAGAATCACAGTCCCAGAATTTTTCTATCATTCTTAGGTAATTCCACCCAGACTATTTTTTATAACCAAGACAAATAGGATATTCACTTTGAGAGCCAAAGACTCCTAGAAATCAGATATGGATGGTCCCAAGAGAGTCCCAGAGGAATACAGAAGGTCCTAGATCTACAGAAATGCAAGTTATTAGATGTATTTGGCCTGAATTTCTTTCCTGCTCCTTTCTTTGCTCCCACACCAGCCTGAGTGCAAATGGGTGATGAAAACTGGTTTCCTTTATGGTGCCCTTTCCTTTATGGTGCCCTTTCAATGGCTTGGGCAACCCTCACAGGTAATGCACCTTTGCCTGAGCTCAGAAGAGCTCCAGCCCTGCCCTACCTCCCTTACAGGACTGCAGCAGCCCTGGTGTGAACAAAATAACAATGTTGATGTTTGAACAGCAACTACTGTCAGTCACTGTGTTTGGTTATCCAGATCCAGGCACTAAGTGACATTAATTACAACATGGTGTTCTGGTGTTTATGTACACCCCTAGCCATGCATGTACTTAGGAGTTATGGTTGTGTTTCTGTCACAGTTACAAAGCTGACAACATCTCAATTTCTGTGTGTTGTGCACTTAGTGTAGGCCAGCTAAATGAATGCCACAAGCTTTTATCAGAGGAAGACTTGGAGTTCCACCCACAAGTAAGGAAGAGAAACCACAAGAAGAAGGGAAAATGTAATATTCTCAATGAGTGATCAGGAAAATATTTGAGTAACTGAATGGAAGACAATTTTAATTTAATCCAGACACAGGCCTGCTTGATAAACTTACTACTCTAATGTTTTTAAATTTCCTTGAACAGACCAATACATTAAACAAATAAAATCTTAACTAAGCACTTTAGATGGATGGCATTGTTTTTCAATTAAAAGCACAGTCCAAGACTGAAACAGAGTTCTCCCAAAATACACAGCAGAAATGTCAGGAATCATTTTTCAGTATTGACCAACAAAAGCAAAGCCAACATTTTTTCATCATGACACCACAGCAGCATCCCCGTGACGAGTGAGAAGCTCTACAGAAAGCAGAACTCTCCCTCCACCCTGAGGTCTGCTCCCTGCCAGTGAGCAGGGCTGGCGCCAGATGCTGCAGAAGCCTCCTAGTAAACAGCAGGGTTGTGTTCTTAAGTGAATCCAAATATATCCCCCTGATTATCACCAAGGAAAAGGCACAAGGAAGAGAACTAAAACCTTGTTAGTGATACCCAAGTTTGAAAAAATCTTTAAACTGCTTAATTGTGGCAAATTTCAGAAAATACAGAGCCCTATTTGACATCTCATCACCCAGGTGATGTAACTATAGGGGCAGAGGGCAAACCCTATAGTTTGCCCAAAACAATTTTTTTGCTTTTACAGGGTTTTCCACAATTTACGCTGGCTTAGAAGCTTTATCATAAATCTTTCATTGTATTTCAAATTTGCTGTTGAAAGAAAATATTAATTTCTTAATGATAACAACTTCTAATAATTATTTCCTAACAGTGGAGTAAGCACAATTGCTGCAGGGGAGCTCACCAGTTTGGCTGTGCCTTCAAGTGACCTGACTTGCCAGTCTGAGGGTAATCTGTAACAGGTATTGCTTTTTCTTAAATACTAAATGTTTTTATCTCCTCACCCATTTCTACTTTGTAACAGTCAAAGCAGCACTTGCACTAAAAGCTCAGGATGTGAGAGAGCATATTAGAGGCAAAAAGAAAAAACACCCAAGGTCACAAGTAGATTTATCTGATAGCAGTTATTTTTAGAAAAACTTCTAAGGCTGATTTTCCTCAACAGGAGGTCAGATGTTTGCTGTATTAAAGCAAAGCTCCCAAAAGAGTGAAGTCAGCACAAGGAGAGCATTCCTTCTGTCAAATACATGAAAGTCATTGCTGCTGTCTGTGTACTCCGTAACTCAAAAGCTGGAGAGAGGGAGAGCATTTGTGTGGTGTTGTATGGGAAAGGGGAGACTCCTCAGTATGGATATGCTCCACAGGAGAAAGCTTTTGAGTTTGGATGTAGGTTGGTGATATGAGCTAGTGCAGTTTGCTCCTGGGCATGCAGGAATAAAGGCCAAAACTAGTCTCAGTAGAAGTGCAGGTTCACTGCTCTAATTGCACTTACACAAGAGCCTTTGCCAACACAGGTGTGTTGGTTGGGGATCACGCCTGTGGCACTGCCAGCAGATGTTTGTGGTGAGAGCTTGGCCTGAGCAAGAGCTTCAGGGCCACTGGGGTTTGTCACTGGTCACTCTTCTGTGGCATCTAACACAGAAACGTTGGAGAAAACCCAAGTGGCAAACTGCAGGGATATGTGCAGCAGCAGCTCCACCGCCAGAGTTTTGCAGATGGATGAGTGCCTGGGGGTGGAATGGCTGTCCCATCACGGCTGCTGCCATTGCTCGTGGTGTGCAGTTTCACGGCAATTATCTTGGGAATAACAATTCACATTTCTTTGGGTCTACCCTATGGCCAAGGGACTGCTGACCCCTTCCTGAACAAAACAGCTGTGCACAAGGCGTGCACTAACTCGCAGCTGAGCCTGATAAGAGTCTGCAGTGAAGGAGAGCCTCAGAAATTCCTTCACTGTTTTGGGTTTATATGAGGAAACTCATTATTTGTAAGTGAGGGAAATTTCTCTCATTTTTGTTTAATTTAAACAGTGGTTTTTCAAGATCTTGTAAGAAAAGAGCCCTGTGTGGTTCTTTGCTTGATCTGGAATTGATCAAAAGAGAATATTAGACTATAATATTTTTAAATATCTAGATGAAAACTCAATCTCAAAAAAAAAAAAAAAAATCTTAAGAGAATGTCAAGATCCTACTAGGAGATGTTAGTCTTTCAGTGGTCTGTTAATTAATTTCTGTGTGAATGACCCATTCTGGATCTTAGGGCAGGAGGAAGGGCTTCTGAGGTAGGTTGAAGAAGTTAGCCTGGAAAGAAACAATTTTTTGAGTTGACAGGCATTTCTGATTGACAAAAAACCCCAGGAGTTGCATTTTGAGACTGTGAAGGAGCCATATTAAGGCAAATGCAGAGATGGTACACCCCTTTACTTTCATTTTTAGGTCAACTCACCAAGATCAACCTTTCTTTCCAAACTTGGGTTAATCTCATCATGTTCCCCCTCTGTTGTAAAACAAATTTCTTCTTTCTCTTTCCCTGATTTTTTCTCTGAATGAGTGAAAAACATTGCTTACCTTAAAGTAAATATCCACACACAGATACACATGAAGACAAGGCCTACATTGTTTTTTGTTCACGTGTGACCATCTTATCCAGAGGGAATATGTTAGGCACTAATCCAGAGTACATAAATGCTTCCAGCAACTTTTTTTGTACATGTGAGTTTGCAGGTTATGTAAAATTTCAACCTGGTCAAACAAGTATTTTCAATACTTGGTGATTTACCAATTTTCACTGTTTTTTCGCACTCTAAAATTATCAACACTTTGTATTACAACAGGATTTTTAAAGTGTCAGTCTAAACCCACTCCACAAGCCTGCGATCCAGTCAAAACCCAATTATACCTTTAATTACAGCCTGCAAATGAAATTATGCTGCCTGAGTTGAAGGATAACTTTAAAGCAGAAATGACTGAGTGGTTCGCCCTTTCTTAATGAGTTGCTCATGAGTTCTCCCTTTAATCTTTTCGAGGTGCCTGTACTTTGACATCTCATAGAGCAGAGTAACGATGGCAGGAACATTTCTGTCAGCTATTGGCTAGGAAGTAATCTTTTGGGTTCTGCATGATTTGACACAGTCTTCAGGGGCACAAGTCAATACACCTTTCTGGAAAAGGAAGGAAAGGCTGAACAAACTGTAATACACTGAATACTGTCATTTCTACACTGAAAATTACTATCAAGTAGTCAAATCCTGTGGCAAAGATGACATTTCAGACCATTTGGGAAGTAATTAGGTCCTGAAGACTTTTTATAAGCTAATCCTGATTTACTGAACAATAATTTGTTGCGGTTAAAATGCTGTTTATTTTTTATTTCAGCTGTATATTTTAGCTGAAAAAATAGATGCATTATATTTGTTGGTTGTGTTGGGCATATTTTTCTTTTTTTTTTTCTTAAAAGAAGACTGAAACTAGTTTACTGGAACAGATATCAGATCTACATTATCTGATGTTTTTTAAGCGACAGATCAAGATACTGTTCGTACATACAGAATGCAAATCTTCTCTCTAGCCAGTTATCTTTGTTATCTGTTTCTTCCTTGTATGAAACCTCAGGACCACAAAACCTCAGAAATGTTGCTGTTGTGTATGTACACCAATTTTTCTCTAGGCATAAGAATACTTTTTTTGCATAAAAGGTTTAATTATAAAAATTACCTCTTTGGCCTTGTAAAAGCAACTATTATTTGTAGCAGCAAATTCCCAAAGCAATTAAAATCCAAAAAGCATTTTGATAAACTTAGTCTTTAGATGTTATTATATAGATACATTCTTATACTGAAACTGGCAAGTAAAAGCACAGTTGTAAGATAAGTCATTAAATATAAAAGGTTATTGCTAACTAGCAATGCATAATATAGATAGTTCTATGTGTTTAAGGAAATTATATATTTTTTTTTTTATCTGAATAAGAGCACAATTATCAGTCTGGTTACAGCAACGACTAATTTAATTTTAAAAGGAGCTGGATTTGACTTTAAGTGAGTAATATCAATGAAAAAACATAGAACTAATGTGCTAAAACATGAGGGTTTTTTTTTTTTTTTTGTTTGTTTCACTTCAGCAATAATTACGAATGATGCTGTTCAGGCCATAGAAATCAGTATATGGCTACATGCTTAGTGAAATTCATGTCTTCCATTGTAATAACTGATTCCTCCAGGGTGTTCACCTTTAAAATATACGTGGAAGATGGTGTGTGAAGTTTGCAATTTGTAGTTGATCTCTGCTGGGCAGACCCATGTATCTGCAACCTGCACATTGCCAGTTCTGGAGCCCCAGCCACGGCTGCCTTGAGCTTTCCATTGTGCAGATAATTTGCAGCTCTAAGCAGAAACATGAACTTCTTTGTCATGGTTCACTGGCAATTTTATCATTATATTTATACAGCAAGCAGGCTGACTACTCCAACTCCCGCAGAAAGTGGCAGGGTACAGGTCTGCAGGCATCTTTAAAGAGACAGCTTTGGTAAATTATAATGGAGATTTTTCTCTTGTTATAGTTATATTGAAATAACAAAAAGGCATGAAGAAAAACTTATGCAGCCATATGGGCAAACCCTGATAAGATTTCATATTGCACGCAAGATTTAAAAAAATGCATTATCCTCATGCATGACACAAGCTTGGTTATCAAATCTCCAAAGTGTGAAATGAACTCTGTCTCCATAAAACATTTACATTTGCACTAATTCTTCTCTGAAATGACGCTCTATTGAACTGCAGCATCGCTCAATCTCCTTTTCTTGTTTGCAGTAGTTTTTAATCCGATGACGAACTTCCCCATTTAGAGGTTATGAGACAAGTTCAGTACATTAGGTTAACAATCATGAAATTAGAAAAAAAGTTTTTTATGTTCTCCTTATTACAATTTAGAGCCCACTTTCTTAACCTTTTCTTTGCAATGAAGAAAAAAAAACTTACCAAAATTCCCCTCTGAGCTCTAAAACTCCTCATGGAATTTTCTGAAGTGTGACTTTTATAAAAATACTAAATGTAATGAGATGGAAAGGAAAAGCAGTAGCTTGAAGTATGCATATCATATTTTGGGATCAAAGAACTGTTAATCAAAAAACCATCTGAGATGGTATTTTTTAAATAATTGAAATTATTGTTGGAATACTTATGCAGGAAATACAATTATTTACATGGGGATCTGGAAATTTGATCACATGGCCACGGAGAAGCAGCAGCCACCCTTGAAGGTAAAGTTCAAATTATTCAGGTAGGAAAGATAAAGTGTAATCCTCCTCTACTTGGCTCATACCTAACTTTCTGAAGGGGAAAAGGATGTCCTAGAAACTGTGGTTTATACAAAACTCCATTTTTCAGAGAGACCCCTATACCTTTTAATTTTCATGTGGGACCTTTAAAGTAACATTCCCACGGTAATGGATTGTGGTTTGGAAAATCTGTTTCATGATATCATTGTGCTTTAAAATGGTCAAAATCTGCAAGGGAGCTGTAAATGAGGAGAGACTCAATGGCAGAAAAGTGGAGAAACAGATGGATTTGTGAGTGAGGCACATAGAATAGGAGCAGAGACATAGGTTTCTACTATTTTATTAACCATGTAGTGTCAGAATCACCTCTATCTGATTTCCCCTCCAAACTGAGGAAACTACACAGAAGGTATTGAAGAAGGTCTCCCTGGGCAATTCTAGCAATAAATGAAATATACTTTTTCAAGCACAAGAAAAACACCAATTTCTCTTCAGGGACTCTCAGGGGAGTATAGATGACAAACTGTGGTGCAATCATCTGCAATTCCAGTAATATTGTCCTTGTCAGAGGCAGGATTAAAGTTCAAAACTTTTAATGCGTCTTTGAATTCTTTGGAAAAAAACTCCAACAGATGCATACCCTGTGAAACCCTTTTCCTACAATGCTCTTTGGTAACTATCAGATCATTCCCTTTAGTTTAATACATAAATTCTTCAGGTGAAACTATCCAAAGGCATCTGCAACAAACTTAGAACATGTTGGTTAAAAAAGAGAACTGTCAGAGTTATTTCTGTGCCAACTTCTCAATTCAGTTCTACAGCTTATTTTTTAATATTTCCTCAATTTTAAAAAAAGGGAAACAGGTTTGAAGGGTTTTATTACCCAAAGTTAATTTCTGATAATGCTCTGAAAAGAATTCTCACATGAATTTTGACGAAAACTGTGTTATCTTTGTAAAACATTGCTAGTATTGAGTAACATTGAATAGTTTTTGGAATAATCTTTTTCAATGCGTCTTGAGAAATAAACCAAGCTGTTCTTTATGCACAGATACTCGTCGCATCCAAACGACAAGAATCAATCTTAAAGTCAGCAGCACAGCAATCCTCTGCATTTCACCAAATATTTTTGCAGATCACAAGCTGTTGGGATACTGACTTGTACGTGGCATTTAGTGCTGCTCATGTAGGTAAAAAAAGTCAGCTCGGACATTGTTGACAGAGAAGCCCTTGTCAACTCCCACCTCACCTCCAGTGAGGTGGCAGCTTGTTTGGCTGGGTCAGGCTGAGCCAGGTCCTGCCAGGGCTGAGCCAGCCGGGGTTGAGCTGCCACAGTCAGCACAGCGCTGGTGGGAGCTGGGTTCATGTGGTCAGCATGGTGGCAGCCTGGCTGCATGCTTGGGCTCAGGGGATCTTGAGGAAAGGCCTGCATTTTTACAGCTTGGCAGTGGAAAGTCCTCTGCTGGTAATTAAAGCAGATGAATAGCAAAGGAAAAGCTGGAGCGCATCAAACTCACATAACCCGTTTCAGTCTCTTCTAGCTGGTTATTCCCAAATAGCTGCAGCTAAGCTATGACTTACAGCTGCAGACAAAAACTTCAGGGCTTGGCAAAGCAGGCGTTCTCACAGCTTGCTGTGACAGAAGTCAGACAAGGTATTCAAGAGGAGTCAGGAATTCCTCAACATCCATAATAATGAACATCTGCACTTCTACATATATAAACAATAAATATCGCTCTCTGTAAGAAAGCAGAGATGTTCTCGTACGTTCAACTTTGAGTCTGCTGTCAGGCACACAGCTGCAAGTTTAAAACATTATTTCTCCCCTGTCCTTTAGCACTGGGGTTTAACTTTCACAGACATGAGCCCTTGCCCCAGCACTGGTTCAATGCAGTGAGGGGCTAGTGGAGAAAGAGGCTTTGCAAGAGCTCCACTGCTGATGACAGGCAGCTGTCCTACTCACTAACTGCCCAGATTTGCCTTTTTGGTTCTCACCCTTTCATCTGTCACTGGAAAGTTAGTGGTACAGTTGTGGTTGAGAGCCCTTGCTAGTCCAGTAAACTGAGCTGGGGGGAAGCTGGCTGGGAGGCAGAGTTTCAGACTGTGGCTGACCAAAGTGTTTTCACTTGGCCAACACTTCCAAAGCAAGCCACAGTATGACTCTGGAAAAGGTATTAGATGGGAGTCTTACAGAAGTTATCTTCTGTTGGCATTTTCCCTTGGTATATTTGGGCTTTGTGCTTTTAGGCTGAAATAGACTGCAGAGTGGCAAATACCAGAAGCATAAATAAATTGTGGCATGCTATGATTGTTCTGTTTTGACACATCCTAACAATGTAAGTGCATGTGAGAAATATGGTTGAAAGAAAAGGTCCATCACTTGTCCTGCTGTAGAAGCAACTGCTGGGCAAACCTGAAATGCTCTCTTGCAACAAACATTTTATTCGCTGGTCTTACGCATGAAGCTGGCAATAGATGCTGAACAGAGGGATTAGTTAAGTAAATGCTTGCTGTCTTCTGCATTCATTTAATAATTTGTTTACTCTTTTAGGTATGGGTATTGACAAAGTTCAGTAATGCAAAATGATAGATTGGGCACCTATAGATAGAAGGTCTTCACCACCACTTGGTAATCCACTGGTATGTACTGCAGTTGCAAAGTTAGAGTGAGCTGATTGGGGAAGTGTAACAAGCCAGATTGGTGAGAAACATATTTTCAAGTATAACACCCCCAAGTAATTTTGCATGCTCTTTGTTTCGAATGTAATGCACCACTGAAAGCAGAAACAGCGAAACACAGTGGGGAAGTCCAGACCAAGTTTAGAACTAATCTACAGTCCGTTAAATGTTGCTCCCTCTTTCTAACAGAGAATCAATTAAATATCTAACATTTGCAGACAAGAACAAAACCCCTGGTTTATCAGACAACAATTAAAAACACAATCATCAAAGTGGCCACTAGTGCTAAGTGTTGCATCATATAAGCAGAATATTTTGAATGTATTTTAGACACATATGACCTCAAAACCAGATCTACAGCACCACAGATGTACTATGAATACTACATGCTCATTAGAAAAAAAACCAAAACAAACCATCTTCCTTACCTGCTATTGCTTCCAGACTAGGGATTGCAATAGTGCTGTAAGTGCTAATACATTTACAGGACCATGTGTGAACTAAGGTCTCCTCTGCATTTTCCAGGCCTGGCACTCTGTCCATGAAGAAAGAGCCCCACTGTTTAGATACAAAGTAAGGAACTTTGAGCTGATTTCCCTGAAAGAAAAATAAATAAATATGTAAGCTAAAAAAAACCCAAACAAACAAAAAAAACCCAAAACCAAAACCAAAAACAAAACAAAAAAACCCCCAAAAAACAAACAAAAAAAAAACCCCCCAAAAAAACCCACCAAAAAAAGTTTATTTATCCACAAGCATTTGTTTAAGCTACTCTAGTGTTTATCTGATTTTCTGGGAAGCCTATATTGTATCTCTGGAGCAATGTGACTTTAAAATATCAGTCTTCTTCCCATAAGTCCCCAAGCTCCTGTTTATGCAATTTATGGATTCCCTAGCACACAAAAGGTTAACTTTAAACATCTTTTAAACCCTTTAAGAAAACCCCTTCTATTTCCCTATTTTTGATATTGTGAATTGCTCTCTGCTGGAGAGGCTGGGCAGATGCAGCACAGACTGTAACACAGCTGGGACCTCCTCCTGGGGGAAAAGGAGCTTCCTGATGCTGAGTGAAGTAACTGCAAAGAATGCATCATGCCACCTGTGTTATCTCTTTCTGAGCTGAGGAATGAGTGAAAACAGAGCCAGAGAATCCATGGAGAGACATTCAGTTGCTTAGCAAACTGTGGAAAATTATTTTTTTTAACATATGTTTTTGGATAACATCTAGACTAATTATGTTTTAAAGAAAGCATTAAAGCAGCATTGGGAAAACTGATTTTTTTTCCAGTTCATCTTGAAACCTGCTATATACTGAAAAAAATGCCAGGACACATCTATAGGAAGATGAAAAAATGGGAAACGAAGCTACACTATAGAAAATCTGTTAAAATCATTTGTGTGCAAAGTAATTTCTTAGACCTGCCAAGCACGACACCATAGCGTGTACCTCCAGGTTTGTGAACTTTTGTACTTTATTCTCCATTTAACCCCTCTCCTAGCAGTTTTGAGAACCTGCTGAAATGATTTGTGTTTATGACAGAGGCCTGCATCTTTTGATCACAAGGAAGCTGTTGATGCAGCTGAACAGACCACACCAGTAAACACAGAGCCACTCTTTCCATGAGTCTGTGCTACAGTTCTTCCTCTGAGTATAGCTGGGGTGGAGGAAGTACTGATTTCAACAAATAGAGATATAATTTTTGTCTTCTGATGTAAACAAGTTGGAAAAACCTCCTCTCTTTTATTTCAAAATAAGCGTTTAAATGAAGTCCTGGGCTTTTTTTGTTTGGTTTGTTTTTTTCTTTTTTCCCTTACACAAAGGGACAGCATCTTTATTTTTTTTTTCCCCACCAAGTCTTATCTTTCCATGCAAATCCCAGGACTTTACATCAGTTATAATTAAATGTAGATGCTCTGATGAATTAAATTCTGTTTGCCAGCTGGATGAAACATGCAGAAAACTCTTAAAGCTGTTACAGCTGTTCAGGTGATTAATCAAAACAACCACCCCACTACTGGCCCACATAAGCATTTGCACAAAAGACTGTTTGCTGACAGGAGGGAAAATGTGAGGGTTCTGCTTTCTGAAATGGATGGTCAGTACAGTACACAATTAAAAATGCAACCTGAGGAAATGAACTGATTTTTCCAGAAGTTTGATCCTAGAGTGGGAATTTCTTCCTTATTAAGGAGGAGGGAGTTACATTTTGGATCTACAACCCAAGCCCTTGGTAAAATCAAACGCAGTTAGATATGAGACTTTTCATCAAGTCACCTGGTAGAGAGCTCCCATCATTTTGCTACTGCCTTATCTCCACGTGACAGGGCAGGTCTGGCAGACTAAATCTTGACTTCAAATCTGGAAAGAGCAGTCAAAACTTTGACCACATCCTTAGGAAACATCGGTCATCACTCCCCCTTCCATCACTAACTGAAGCCTAGAAGATGTCCTTATTTCACCTGCAGCACACATCATAGCCTGCAGTGAGGGACACACCACATGGCATGAATCTGTACATCTGTGAAATGAGGTAAAAGTCTCCTCTTACTGAGGCTACTCACATGCCCAGAGGCACATGCCCCCCAGCACTGGGGCTGAGGAGCTCTGGAAGATGCATCTGCCACTCCTGCAGTCCCCATTCATAGAATCTGCTCTCACAGCAGGACAGTGGATCCTGGAATGGGCTGAGCAATCCCTCTTTCTCATGCAAATCCCCCAAATATATGGGTTTGCTCCCGGGCATATTGGCCAGACAGCAGCAGGTCAGATGCTGATTGTGTCAGCTGAGGGTACAAAACCTCAAAGAAAACGTCTATACTTCAGGAAAAGAGGGATGGTACCAGGAATCCCCAAGTTCCAGGGCCTTCCACAAAGTCAAAACGCCTGGAATACCTACTATCACTTTTGCTTTGCTAACTGTAGATAAACAGGGCCTGTTGACAGAGCAGACAGACTCTGTTAATAGGACCCTTGGGTAACACTGATTTGTCAGCTTACAAATGACCTTTCTAAAATACAAATTAGCAGGAAGCTGAGCTCTGAAGTTTTTCTACAATTGGTAAAGGGATGAAAGAAAGAAAGATGTAAAGGAGACAGGAGAGGAAGATCAAGCTGTTAGTATTTTTAAGGGCTTTATTTAAATGCAGATTTGCCACCTATGCCATTATCTTTGTACCAAGCAGAGAGCATGAGGAATATTTTACTGAATCCAATATGAGTGATGGTACTGATGATTGTATGCTTTGTGACAAGGTAGTAACATCACCACTGACTCCTGATGCCAGAAAAAACACCCATGCTCAAAATATCCATACAGTTTTGCTGGGGTAGCAGTAAGAATTTGAGATGTTTCTGTCAGCACAGCTGTGCTGGCCACAACAATGGGATGTCCCTGAATAACACACCCATTCTGGGTGTGCAAATGAACAAGCCAGCTACTGGTCTGACTGTTGTTGCACAGAACCTGCCCCCATACATATCATGCAAATATGAAACATTTCACCCATGATTATTGTATCTAAACTACACCAGGGATCACTATAAGCAGACTTAAAATGTACTGCACTTCAGGGTATTGCCCAAAGAATATTACTTTAACTCACCAGGCTTCACAACAGCCTATCAGGTTGTTCCTGAAAGTACTGTTAGATTTGTGTCAAAGATAAACAGGAATACAGACAAACAGAGCCAAAAGGCAGAAAGCAAATAGTCTTGTCTGTGGTCACACCATGGGAGTAAATGGAAATTCAGGGGGATGACAGCCCTGACCTCTACAACCAACCAGTCATTAGGCAATATTGTAAAAATCAAGTTCTCCCTTCTAACTACAAAACTATTGACTACATCCATGAATAAATTCTTTGATTTCTGCTCCATTCATTGATATAGCCTAAGGTTTTTACACACTGACAGCTCCTCTGTAATAATTTCCCTCGAAATTCTGGGACAAATTCCAGCTTTCCTTTGAGTTTTCATTGATGGAACTGATCACACATTTAAAGAACAGAACGCAAAACCAAAGCCTCCAGCCAAGCAAACAAACCCCCATTTCTGGGAGGGGGGGGGAATCTTTTTTCAACACAATGCTTCATATTTTAATTCACCCTGCATGCTGTAATTTACTTAGGAGACAAGTAACTGCATAAATAGTTTTTAGTTTGCTATTCTATTGCGTATTTGGTTATGACTCATGTACTTGAAAGAACAGCAGTTGTTACCATAATTTCACAGTTATGTGTATCTGGCTTATATCATACATTTAATTGAAGGGAAAAGACAAAAACTGCAAATGAAAATGGAAATTACAAGTCTCCCACTATGTGTGTGAGGAGGTTGTTTTCTTCCCCTCTCTCTGTTAGTGATGAAACACCAGTCAAACAACTAAAACCAGATTTTTGTAATTTCTTTCTGAAAGATGCCAATTGCCAATTAAAGTAATACTTTATTTCTTTATTAGTATTCTGTAAAGAGTGATAGAAGTGAGGATTGCATCATGTATGATGTTCTCAGTCCCTCTCTGCACACACAGCATGGCATGGAAAATCTACAGTAGTAGTGTATTTTTTATTGCCAATGAATGCTAAGGTTGATTAACCAGATGAAATCTAATCTGTTTGTTACTAATTTTCCAAAAACACCTGACTTTGTACAATCCTTTGAATTGGCTTTTCTCCCTTCTTAACCAAAGGGTTAATGAGAGAAGTTGCTTGGGGGAAATGAAAATAAAACTCCCATAGGGTTGTAAAGGGAGTCCCTTTGAACTAGTCCTGTTAAGTTAGTGGTGTCCAGTCAACTGCAGAGATATGGATGTGACCTGTGGTTCAGACTCCAGTGAGCAGCATGGTAATGAAATAACACCACTGACCTGCCACGGCCCCCCTGGTTCAGGTTCCTTTAATCAACGCAATTCATTTCTCCCTTGCTTGCTCGCTGTCACTGGTGGCGGATGTAAGCGGAACAGGGGGTGTGTGTGTGTGGTAGGGGTGGTGTCTCCCCCAGATACTGCAATCTCTTATCAAGAATACTACAGTGTCAGTGAAATGTCAAGCACCTGTCTAAAAGTCTCAATTCGCT
Organism: Acanthiza pusilla; assembly: GCA_036630365.1. NCBI lineage: Eukaryota > Metazoa > Chordata > Aves > Passeriformes > Acanthizidae > Acanthiza > Acanthiza pusilla. Next base: position 31,480,350 of record JAXCHO010000023.1, read on the forward strand.
GCTTGACAGCTGCTGTGATAGAGAAGATGGATCTTGTGAGCAGTCGAGCAGCAGTGCTGCAACAAGGGAAAACCAAATTGTCATCGTGGGCTTGCAAAAACACATCTCTCCATTAGTCTTTTTTTGTACTTCCAGGAAAAGAACCACTTTCTGTCTCTCTGTTTAAAAATGTGTGCTTCAAAAGCAGGTATTGAACATGCTTAGGAAACCATGTTGAACAAACCCCTAAACCTCGTAGAGATGTAGGTTTCACTCAGCAATGCAGCAGAATCTCCAGTCAGAGAATGAACAAATTTATGGAGGAAAATCAGTTATTTTAAAAATATAAATTACTTAAATCAAATTGTATTAATCTCTGAAGTGCTACCTGCTCTTCCTCCCCTGAGTCCCCTTCTTACTGAGAAACACATTCTCTTGATAGGAGATTGATTATTTTGTCTTCATTTTTGTTTTTCTACAACGCAGGAAAAAGCCTAAATATTAATGACTACATTTCCTTATTTTAGTGACTGAAATGTCCTTGCCTGACCTTAGTTTAGAAATCAGGATAGTGGGGGAAAATATGAGCTATATCCATCAAAAAAATAAAGAAAGAGATATCACATCTATATTGTTTTAGTCCCATTGAAGATAACCTTTTCTCCATTAAAACCAGGAGCTTTTACAACACTTACATTAAAAACATACCTAGTATAAAAGTGACCCCCAAATCTTTTCTATTGGTAAGTTAATTTTTAATCACAAAGAGTAATTATTTTAAAAGAAAACTAAAGTTTAATGCTTTATAAAGCAAAGTGCAAAAAGCATATCTCTCCTCAATTAGAAGAAAATGACCTATTTATTTAGTAGCATATGAAATGAAGAAACACTCAAAATGGAGTAACTTTCCACCTTCTGTGGGAGAATTAAAGGGTGGCAGTAGTGCTAAGGCCCTGCATCTCAACTGTGATCAACCGGAAAATCACATTATTTATCTGAGGTAACCATCATGCAGTCTGCACTGGGCCAGAGTTTGAAGCAGTCCCTCTTATCTGAGCACAGCTGTCACCAAAATAACCTTCGAGGGAAGCAGCAAATGAAAACTTCTTTGTATATAAGCAATGCACAAGCAAGCTGGGTAACACAGAGAGAGAAAACAACCTTTAAAACAATGTAACAAAAATTCCTGTTTACAGATGGCCACAACACACAGAGCAATGTCATGAACTCAGCAGAGTTCAGGCGTTGGACTTGTGATAAGTGGGCATGAAATCTCTCCTTGTGGGATGGAGGGCAGGATCTTGTTCCTAAAAAGGTTCTTGCTAAAGGAGAGCACATACGGCTCTTTTTCTGAGATGCATTGCTTAGCTCCAGGTAGAGGTGCTGTGCCATCCACGTGTTGCTGAGCTGGGACAGAACGGCATCCTCCTGGCAGGACAAGGAGGATACATCTGAGAGGCATGCTGATGCTGATGCTGCCAGCACCCTGGTAAATAAGCAGCTTCATTCTTAGTGCAGGTGACATGAGGTTTTTTTGTAATTTACTTTATTCTGTGCCAGGAATCACCTGCAAGGAACCCTTACCTCATACTTTCCTTTCTTCTCCAAGGGCTCAGATTCAGCATTCGCAGGCACTGTACCTTTGTCCCCTAGAAGTTCCTCTAAGATGAAGACAGTTTCCCAGTTGCTATAGTGACGAGCTGGGAAAATATCTGAGTGCATACTGTCACCAAAATAAACAACCTGCACAGGAAGAAGCAAATTAGAAGTTCATTGTATATGAAGAAAACACAAGCAAACTGTTTTACATAGAGAGAGAAAAAGAGCCTTAAAACAACCTAATAAAAATTCCTCCATGTTTACACTTGGTCATGACATGCAGAGATCTTATTAACGTCAAGTTTGGGATTTTATCTTCAACCAGCTCCATAAAGGAAAGGCTGGCCCACACATTCTCCTTGCTTTCACCCTCCAGGGCCATTGGAAAGTGATGCCTGACTGGGACCAGCAAAAGGAAGTGTGAGTTTTTTGACTGACAGAAATAGCCTGATGGGACGCAGTGGAAAGATTACCAAGAAAATACACTAAACTGGAACAAGTTCTAGACTACACTGGGAACAAGAGAAAACATGAAGTGCTTCTTGGTGACTCAGAACTCTTCTGTGTCCAGGGAGGGATTTATTCACTATGAAAAATGTCTTCACACTGTCTTCAGTGGCATTTTCACCTATCCAGATCTGTACTTAGAATAACATAATCCCAGTTTTCACTGATGCCATCTTTAAATCTATTTGATCTGTTTCCTCAGGGAGATTTCCTGATTACAACCTGATTCTTCCCAAAGCTGCTGAAATGCTTAACCATGCATACAAAATAGAACAACTAGAAAGTTTACATATTCCACTGATAAGAAGACAAATATGCTATTTCCCATTCTGGGCTGCAGGTTGTTAGACAGCAGCAAGAGTAACCACAACAGAAGTTTGTGACCAATCACATCAATAACTTTAATAAAAGTTTGTCTGGTGAATTTTTGACTGAAACAGAGTATTTTCAGAAAGATTTACTCTCACTTGTAACATACCTTGGGATCCAACTTGCCAGTCATCTTCTTCAGTAGATCATAAAGCTGGATAGCATTGCCTTGGGAATACCAACCAGGCTTGTCCAGTGACAGCAGAGCCTCCTGCTCCTCGTCATTCTCTGAAATCACCAAGCAAAATAGTATGCTGTTTAGTGAGAGCAGCCCATCCTCCTGTCCGTGTGACACGTGTGACAAGCTGCCTGTGCACAGCTGGTCTGTTTCGACACTAAACCAGCCCCAGCGTCTGGCTCAGGTTCTGGTACTGACTGTGGATTCAGTCAGGGTGTTTGGCAGCTGAAGGTAGGCAGACATTTGTGAGAAAAGAAGCAGCTGAGCCTTGTCTACACTGGCTACAGGAGACCTAAGGAATTAAAGTCATGGGCTTTGCCACCCAAACACTGCAGCAATGAAGGCAGGAAGCCACACAGACCAGAGTGATGGAGCTGCTACAGATATAAGGCGAAACCATGAGCTAAAACAGACTTTAAGAGACATCATGTACCTTGCCATGCAGAAAAATGAGCTATAGCTTTTGAACGCTAACATAAACCCAGCCAAACAGACTGAAGTAGCTCTTAAGGGCGTTCACCAGCCTGAAATCAGCACAAACCATCAGCAGTTCCAGTTATCATCAAGTTCTGAAGAAATGGTGAGTGGACAATGCTGCTGGTGGTGGTATAATACACATTGAGATGTATTCACTCTGGCACTGTCAGTGAATTAGAAAAATCAGTAGAAACTGAAACTCCCTGGTCATCACCCAGCTGTGCCATAGGCCTTGTCTCTGGCTGGCTCCAAAGCATGGATCTGTCCCAGTGTCCATGTAGCCTTGTTGATTTTTCAGATTCATGTGCTGTTGCCAGATGAATTCCTTTTAGCTCCTTGCTGGAGCAAAAATACTAGTCTCAGTGAACCGATAAACTACGATTTCATCAGAAATATTAATATTAATATTAATGTCTTTTGTCTCTTGAACTGGTGAAACAAATGGTTGATTTTGTTATTTAGTCTGAAACATGTCTTAATTTTATACTAGAGACAGAAGAGTTAGAAACCAATACAGTACTTAGATCTGACTTAGGTGTAGCATCAGTGTTTCTCCTGCTTTATAGAATTTTTCAAATTTCTTAAAATATGTTAGAAACAAGAAGAAAAGAGCAACTTTTTTTTGGTTAGAGACTGCTGAAAGCTAAAATGCAAATTTTGGAGAATGGCAAAATGCTAAGACAGCTTTATGTTTAACAGCACTGGAGATGTACATGGCGCAATACATTGGTCTTTGAAAGAAATTAAAAACGAAGCAAAAAGAGGGGAATGGGTATGTGAACAGAGGAATGAAATCATTCTTTAATATTATGCATCTACGAATTTGAAGAAACAGAGACAAAACAATTCTATATTAAGGGTGTTTTATAAACTAGGAAAAAACAAGGAAATACAAAGTTGACATTAAGAATTCATGTAGAACTTGTGTGGAAATGTCTTTTCCTTTGTTGTTCTTCAGGAACGTAACGATAATAATAATAATAAATATCATAGCCTCCATTAAAAGAACTCTTAATTTCCTGATTATTAAAACCTTTGATCAAACAACTTTCAAGCAAACAGAAGTTGTCAAAACAGTAACTTTATTTTATTTTCCTTGTATTTTTAGACATATTTGTATGGTTGACTGAACAAATAGACACAATTTTTAAATGACATGGACATAGAAAAAGAAACTTATGAAAACAACTCTTTTGAGATAATGATTTTAGAAATTTGTGAAAATTTGTATAGCTATCACTGTCTCAACATTCAGTCAATCAGGAAAATATTGGAGAAAAATGGAGCTTTTATGAGAGGTATTTTCATAATACCAACACTGCATTTGCAAACTGGACCCCTAGGTATTATAGGAGCTTCAGGAGGCTCCAGCAAAGAGCAAAACTCTGCTTTACTGCCTCTACAGAATGGCATGAGGGGAAGTCCTGACTGGAACAATTCACTCTAATTACAAGGTAGAAGACCTCTGACTCTGTGAGAGCTATTACCGTCACCCCTAGCAATGGGATTTATCTCACTTAAGGCATCCGGAATTTAGGCTTCTAATTCACAGTTACAATCTGAACTAGTTGGCCAGGACCCTGTGGTAAGCAAACAGTGCAAGAAGCATTTTCTAGAGGTGCCAGCTCTGGAGAAGGAAAGGATTTAATTAAGTTAGAAACTTTGCTTTTAGGCGATGAAATAAAGGGAAATTAATTTCCCCTTTAGAAGGAGGCAACAAACAGCATTGAGATGTCTAATTCATTATGGGAACACTTTGATTTTGGAAGGAGCTTCAGAATTTTGAGGAATTAGGAAAGGTCCTTTAAAATACTTGAGTTGTGAGCTGTAGGGTCATAGGATTAACAACTCTGAATGGACAAACCTTGCCTTGAACTATCTTGTATGGCTGCTTGTGCTCACACATTGAGGAGTGACTGTGTCAATTTTGTTACTGTAATCTCAAGTGGGAGGGAATGGATGGCATTTCAGTTTTGATAAGTCATTAACAAGAACAGTTTCTAATTCACTTACATTTGCCCAGTGGCAAAATATAGCTAAGAAAATTATTCTTCAGCACTGCCTGTTAAAGCTTTTTGTAGAAGTTCTGCCATGTAAAAATTGATCAATGAACCTATCAATGACATCATTGGCTCTGGCCTTGTATCCTTCAGATGGTATCTACATGACAGCACTGAAGAATTCTGCAAATTTCCTGCAAAAATACTGCATAAATGTGATTATGGTAGATCCTAATATATTTTAGATATTCCAGGCTGAACACTGGCTACACTCAGTTAAGAGGAAAACTGCTGCTGACCTTCTTTCCCCTTTGCTTTTATTGATTCTTAAAAGTTCATTCGAAGGTCAGAAATGCTATAAATATTCTTCCAGCAGGAAGCAACATACATAGGCGGGGATGCTTTAGGTCTCATAAGCTGGAAGGAAAAGGAGATGTCCTGACAATTTCAAACAGACTGGATAACCAAAAAGAATTTCTCCGATGATTTAGATAGAGTGACTTGCTTCCTTCTGAAGCCTCATATATCACTGAAACCCAGATTCCTGGCTGTAGACTGAAAACATGCCACGTCAAGACATGTAAAGGTACCGAGCAAGTAAAATTAAAATAATTAAACTCAGAAGATCATTCTGTTAAAACACTTCACCAAACCTAACGGTGATTCAGAGCAGTCTTTCTGAGGGGAAGTTACTGTTCCTTTTTAAAAACAACAACGAAAGCTTGACTCATTGCTGGGATGGCAAGTTGTATATAGCTTTGCCTAACAGCTTGGGAAATGGTTGCTGATTCAGAAATATACTTTCATCACCAATAAAAGATGAGCTTTTTCAGATAAACCAATTCACTAACAAGACTCAACATCCTTTTTCTTGTGAGAATTTCCTAGCCTACCTTTAAATGTGCATTGCAGCTTTAAAACATGGCCTGAGCAACATCTGGTTTCATTCGGAATGATTATGCAAAAAGTAATCAGTGAAGCTTATTCTCATCTAAATGACAACTGATGGTAATTTACTTTGGCAAAGAGTCATTTTTTGGGAAAGACTTTGCACAGCTTGCTTACTGCCATCTGCTCTGTGTCCTCTTATGGGTTATACCTGCTGGGATGGAAAGGGTCTGAGCGTGGGGATCTATCCCCAGCCTGGCTGGTGCTCACACTGTTAGACCCCAGCCCATGGGATTGGGCTCTCGGTTGGGAAGCCCAAGGTTAAGAGAAGCTGAGGTGAGGGTGAATTTATGCTTCAAGAGTTATTCACCTGCACTGAGCCATACCTACACCTGGGTTAATTTTCATCAGTTCAGCACCCCTGGGGCACCGCCCTGTGCGGCCTCACTGGCTGGGTGCCCTGCAGTGAGTGTTGGCTGCACGCTGGGGCCAGGACCTGCCAGTGACTCACCAGAGAGCCCAAGGACACCTCACATCGACTTGACTGGGCAGAGACCAGGGGAAGAAAGTAATCCCAAGTGCCCAGAGGCCCTGCCAGCCGTAAGTGTGCTGGGTTTAACCACAATGTGCATACAGCCCCCCTACAGCCCCTCCTTCTGCCTTTCTCTGGATAGCCTTTAGCCCATATCCACACAGACCTAGTTAGACTGGCTATTAGGATTATTGGTATTTTCTTTTCCCTTTGAGCTGTGCAGTAGAATGAAAAACATGTGTCAACTCTGTTGCTGCTCGTGCCTGTACCTGCTCCTGCCTCTTCTTGCCCATGGGCAGCTCTGGTGGGCTCCCACTGCCTGCAGGCACCTCACACAGATGGGCTCATGTGCTCAGCAACTGAACCTGTGGTTACCAGCATGGGGATTATTGTAAAACAAGTCCATCCTCTGGTCCGCAACTATCACACTGATTGGCCTCTCTGCAATTTAAAATAATGTCATTTCAGACCCTGAGGGCATTAATATAAAAGCTGAGTTATGTTCCAATCTCACTTGCAAATATAGTCTGATTCTGGACAGCATTTTGAGCTCACTTAAGAAAGACAAACTTTCCTTTCAAAAAGGGAAATCAGCGCAGGAAAGTTCATCCTTTTAGAAGGAGAAAGGGACCTGCAAAGGAGGGTTCTTCCATTTGTAAAGGTGTAACAAGATGGGATGACATAAGCTGTAGAGTTTCCCTGTGGGCATGTCCTTCATGAAGAAAGCAAGTACTTACAAGTTTCCTGGAGGTAAAACTTCATACCCTACGGGCACCCTTATTAGAGTATCACCCAAAATTCCTGTGTAACCAACCAACTCTGCTGTGTGGTTTCCGGGAGTCACTCAGGTATTAGTGATTTGCCATCCCTGAATTACTTCTGTGCCCTGGAAGCAGCTGTGAAATCCATCTGCCTGTGCATCAGCACTTGTCAGTCCCCTGTCTGGCTGGGTGACTACAGGGAAATGATAAAGGACAAATTATTCCCTTGACATGATGTGCTGAAATGAAAGGTTAAGGCTTCCCAAGGTGACTGGTGATTTTGGCCATCTCCATTCTTGGCTATCCAATCTGGTTTTATTTCCCCCAGAAAAACCCTGAAGATCACCTCCCCTTCCTGTCTTTGCATCATTCTGCCTCTTTTGGGGTGGCTTATTGTTGGTGAGAGAGAGCCTGAACTAATCAAAGTAAAAATTTAGTTTTGAAAACTGGAACATGATTTTAAAATTTACATAGGCAGTAATACATCTTTCTTATGCATAGCAATCCCAACACATATGTGTTTGATCATATGGAGGACTAAATAACACTACTACTAAAAGCTGGCAATACTCTGCAAGAACACCCTAGATAAAGCTGAGGAAAAAACACAGATACCACCCTGTGGAAACAAATAAACTATTTCATTATAATTCATAAGTACTGTTTATCACATTACTAACAACTACTTTTCTCAGGAAGGACTTCCATTCTTCTGCTATTTTGTAAGGCTTGGTAAGACCAAAGTACAAGACAGTGTATTTTCATTTTGCCCTGGGCATATATAAAAACCACAGAATCCTTTGAGCAGAAATTTAAAAAATAAAAAAAAGTTTTAACATTTTTTGTTTTACCAAAGCCTTTTATGCTTTTATTAAAATCTGCCTTACTGCTTAAATTGTGCTAAGAAACAGGCTATGTTTAGAGATAGATTGAAGCTTTACTCATTTGCAAGAAAATCAGTAGTTCCTTTAGAGAGGTCAGCAAGTAAGTTTCTCTGAAGTTTTACTAATTTGCAAGAAAATCAGTAGTTTCTTTAGAAATGTCAGCAAGTAAGTTTCTCTGAAGTTTTACTTGTTTATAAGAAAATCAGTAGTTCCTTTAGAGAAGTCAGCAAATAAGTTTCTCTAGAAGGTTTTGATTGCTGTGTTACAGGAACTAACAGTTCCCTACAGATTAAGTAATTTATTTTCAAATCTGTCAAAGCATTAACTTTTTGTCTTCCCAGGAACAGTCTGGCTAAACAAAGTGTTTCTGTTTAAAACACTGATATGATGAAACAGAAGCAAAGCTGTTTCTTTCTCAGAAAAGAAAAATCACTTTTTGAAAAATGATTCTCCTACAAGTTCATTTTTAACTGTAGTTGATGTACAAATTTGGTGAGGGTTTTCCCATAATTTTATTTAATTGCATTTATAAATCAGAAAGCTTCTACTTTGCAACAGTACGGGGGACACCCAAAGCATCTTTGCACAGTGTAGTCTGTAATCTTCCAGTTTTTCCTAACCTTTTAAGTTTCTCTAGTAATACCTACTGAAATAAGGCATATTGAAACTTGCTCTTGGACCACACTCTTCCCCACTGGAAACTGACACTGAAGTGTAATGGGGAAAAACTCCCTGCCATCATTTACATTGGCCTTATATTTAGAAAAAAACCTCAAGGACCAAAAAAAGACAGAAGTTCTTTAATCCTCAGTTACAGAAAGATGAAGTTTTTTCCCCCTATATCTTAATACTTGAGGTATAAAATACATCTGACAAGTGGAATAGACAATTTGATTCTGAACAAAAGTATCCCCACATAGCAATATAGCGACCCTGCTGCAAGGGGCCTTTGCTTTTCATTTTTTCAATTTCTTAAATAAGTTATTTCAAAGGGAATAATGATTGCACAGGAGACATGAGCATGCATAGTTATCACACATACTCATTTGTCTGGAACACACAATAGACATTTTCATTAACTTTTATATGAAAACTATTTATACAGCCAGGTTGATTTATGATTTATAAGTAGTTCCATTGTCTTTTTCCTAATTTATTACACTATCACAAAACCGTACTTTAATTTTATTGATTTATTCTGTCTGAAGTTCCAGCTCCAAATATTGCCTCTGAAGGGGGGCGGTTTTATATCAGCCTTAAAAGTCTAACTTAAGATTTAAGATTCCAAATGAAGAAAAATAAATTTGGGAATTAAAAATAAATAAACAAATAAACAAACCCACGCAGCTTTCTGCCTGTTAATAACTGTACAAGTATAGCTGCAGATAGTGGTTATTAAAGCTTTGTTCAGCTTTAGTAATTAAAAAGAAGAACCCCACCCAAACCCAGTATTTCTAAGGAAAATGGGATGCCTTAGAATAATCTTTCTTTTTCTCTGGAAAGAAAAGTTAACATCTGAGACTACTGAGAGTGAGGTTCTGGCTCCTGTTGACCCAAGACTTCTTTTTATCACATGGTAGCAGAGAAGCATTACATTTAAAAATCATACTGATATTAAATTGGAATTACCATTTGAATACATCTGTCAGGGAAGAGACTACCTTGGCATTGCTTCATATATGTACTAAATAGTGAGTATTTTTATTGGTTATTAATAACACCTGGCACTTCAAGCAGCAATCAAAGAAAAAATGTTTAAATAGAATATAATGGCATTAAATAGATACGGACCATTTTCTCTTAGAAAATATAGAAACTGCCACTAATAGTTTAAGATTACAGATATGAAAGAAAATCAAACATACCCACAATCTCACTGGGTGGTCTTGTTCAGTAGCAAATGCACTTTTTTCCTGATACATTTGCTGCCTTATATTTTGTTTCCCTTTGCTTAACAAAAGCTTAAAGAGGCACTGAAAGAGTTTGGGACCTAACACTGATTTTATACTCTCCCCTTGGAGTTATACCTCTGTTCATCTATCATCAATGAATACCAATGGGGATTTTGCAATTTTTGTGCAGTAAGGATGACCCTCAGGTGATTTTATTACAGACTCTACTGCATTTTATATTATTACTATTCCTTCTAGATAAAAATATTACAAAAGAAGGGAAGGAGAGGGTGTGTGGATGTGGTGGAAGACAGAGCCATGACAACAAGTTCGGTCTTGAGGTATGGGGACAATTTCATGGCCCTGACATGACACAGTCATGGATGAATTCAAAGGAGGGACAAAGAGTGTGACAGAGTTAGAAAAAACATCAGAGATTTCAGAAGCTGTTTAAGGTCTGCTAAGGAGCCAGGTGTGTCAGGTAACACCAGAATAAAAATCAACATGAAATCTTGCTCCTGTAGGATATGTTGAGATACAGTACCACTTCATATTCAATAAACAAATTAAAAAATGTTAGGAAATGAATGTTCTAACAAACAGGAAGAGTTGTTACGTGTGAAACAGTTACTGTAAATCTCAGAACAATGCAACTGGGCTGGAGATGGCAAGTAAAAATGGAAACTTTTCCTTTCTGGCAAAGTATAATTAGTTATCCTTTGAAGAGAAGACTAACATGCAAGAAATGAATCTTCTGAAGAAGTAAAAGAGAAATGATTCCTCTGGCACTTCCTAAGGCACATGGAGGACAGGGAGGTGATTCCAGACAGCCAGCATGGCTTCACCAAGGGAAAACCCTGCCTGACCAACCTAGTGGCCTTCTATGACAGAGTAACTACAACAGTGGATAAGGGAAAACCTACAAATGTCATTTATCTGGACTCCTGTAAGGCCTTTGACACGGTCCCTCCTCGCACCCTTCTCTCCTGAGACCCCACCGGGAATACTGCATCCAGCTCAGGGATCTTCAGCACAGGAAGGACATGGACATATTCCAGAGGAAGGCCACAAAGTTGATCAGGGGGATGGAGCACCTCTCCTCTGAGGAAAGGCTGAGAGAACTGTGATTGTTCAGCCTGGAGAAAAGAAGGCTTGGGGGTGACCTAATTGCGACCTTGAAGGGAACTTACAGGAAAGATGGGGCAAGAATATTTACAAGGACATGTAGTGACAGGACAATGGGAAATGAGTTTAAATTGAGAGTAGCTTTGGATTAGATATTAGAAAAAAATATCTTTACTGTAAGGGTGGTGATGCACTGGAACAGATTGTCCAGGGAAGTTGTGGATGACCCTTCCCTGGAGGTGCTCAAGGCCAGGTTGGATGGGGCTCAGAGTAACCTGGTCTACCTAAAGGTGTCCCTGTCTACAGCAGGGAGTTGGAACTAGATGATCTTCAAGGTCCCCTTCCAAACCAAACCATTCTATGATTCTGTGAATACTTTTCTAATTCCTTACCTGTGCATTTTGTGTGGTTTGCAAAACCACTCAGTATCTATATGAAAATGTGCTTTACCTTGTTTCTCAGAACCAAGAGCATTGTGCCAGATCACTCTATGCAAGAATTTCACAGATAAAATCTCTTGCTACAATTATTCCAGAAAAAATAATAATCTTGTAGAGTTCAGCCTTAGTCTGGCAGTATCAGAGAGGCACCTGGAATCTGCGGACAGTAATAATATATGAAGTGGTTTTACAGCAGATAAGAATCACATTAAAATGAACATGTTTACTAATGAGGAGAAAAAGTCCTGGGATTGCTAACTTTACCAAGAAAAACATGCAACATACATATTGAAGTTTAGGACATCTGGAGCCCAAGGTGAATAATAAAGACAGATTAAAGAACAAAGAGAGTGAGGAAGAAGATGGTGCATCACTTTTTTTTGAGCTTTCAGGTTGCAAGAACTAATTCCCTTTGGAACATGAGCTACAGAGGACTTGCTACTCACCTAAACAATGCAGTGTCCCATGATCACTTACTAGCCAAGAAATGTCTGTTTTTGTGTTCTCTGTCCTATTATTTCCCTGTACTTGGTGGAAAAGGCAGAGCTGCTCCTGAACAAGGTGACCCTCTACACACTTGATATTTCCCCCATGTACAATAAATCCACATCTGCTGTTTGTTGTAGCTCTCCTCTGCCACTTCCCACTTTGCAGTTCTGCTGGGTGCTTCATAAACATTGGGAAAGCTGCAGTATTTAGAAACTGGGAATCTGAGGCAGAGATTCGCTGTCATATCAAACTGAAGCAGATCTCAGCTCAGGCTTTGGTCATGATTCCTCCCCATGTTCTCAGCTTATTTCTAGGGCTTCCTAACCAGCTCCTTTCACTACTTGCTTCCAACAGCAGACCTGCAATACAAAAACCAAAACATACTTTCTGCAAAAAACAATTCTACAGACTAACCTTAATAAAAGCTTGACATTTTGGAAGAACACACAAGAGAACTCCAGAGCTCCTTAATCAAAACCAGCACATGCAGATTCACGGAGACTGTGCTGAAGGGAAGCTTTCTGCACCGGTTGCCAGCTCTCACTCTGCCAGGAATGTACCATACACAAATTTATTTTTTCTTTACTACAAACTGCCTCAGTTCCAATTTCCAAATTAGTTATGAATCAAATCACAAGGTAACTCTTTATGAGGTTCTCTGTCTAATCATCTACTTCTTTTTGAATACTACAGATGAAAACAATTACATGGAGAATAAAGATGAATAAAACCACATGGAGAATAGAGATGAATAAACACCCATACTTCTATCACGTATTATTTATGCATGTGATATACGTCAAAGAATGTTTTTTCCCTGCAAAGTCATACTCCTAAGTCCCCATTCATAGGTAATTATTCTTTCTTAAAGGAATTCTGTTTGGATATTGACATCCATTTAAGAACTATAATGTGAGGTTATTTCTCACGCGTTTGCACTAAATCTTAGCAGACCAGTAAAGTTTACAAACTTGTATTGACCCATTCCCTCAGGCATCCCATCTTCCATAGGTCCTGTGCCACTTCTGCAAGAACTTCGGGCTCCTTGGGGCTCTTGATTAGCACTGCAGGTCTGTAATTAGGCAGTGAGCACACCTCAGCTGGGATTCAAACCCAGGAGAAGAAACACAGTGTGAAGTGCCATGGCTCTACAACAGCAGCACAGCCTTGGGTCAATGGGCCAATGTCTTCTGTGCAGCATAGGCACTGCTATTTGGGCACTGCAGAGCCCAAAATGACCCCGTCTGCTGCCTCTTCATTGACTACAGTGGGACGTGGCTGAGGATAAATGATAGCCAGAGTAGTTCCTACACACTGGGTTTTCTGTGTCTGTTCCTGGTACTTAATGGTTTCAAAATAGACCTCTGTGATTTTTGACATATGGCATCACCCTTACAGTGTAATCCTGAGGCAATTTTTGTTTGAGGGAGTGTGCTGGTTTTGGCTGGGGGAGGGTTAATTTTGTTCAGGGTGGCTGGTAGGGGGCTGTGTTTTGGATTTATGCTGAACACAGTGATAATAGAAACGTTTTTGTTATTCCTGAGCTTATACAGAGTCAAGGCCTTTTCTGCTTTTTTGTACTTCCATGCTGGCTAGAAAGATGGAGGTGCATAGGAGTTCGGGAGGAGACACAGCTGGGACAGGTGACCCAAACTGACCAAAGGGATATTCCATACCATATGACATCATATTCAGTATATAAAATGAGGGGAACAAGAAGGAACGGAGACACATGTGGAGTGATGGCATTTGCTTTCCCAAATCAGTTACTTGTGATGGGGCCCTGCTCTCCTGGAGATGGCTGAACACCTGCCTGCCCATGAGAAGCTGTGAATTGTTTTGTTTTGCTTGAGTAGCAGCTTTTGCTTTCACCATTAAATGGTCTTTATCTCAACCCACAGGTTTTCTACCTTTTACCTCTCTGATTCTCTCCAATCCCACTGGTGGGGGAATGAATGAGTAGCTTGGCTGCTGGCTGGGGTGAAGCCAAGACAGGGAGACGTTTGCAACTCCATGTAAAAAATAGCTTCTGAAAACGATCCATTTCTCTGATACAGATTTGACAAGAAGAAAAGCCAGGTTTTGAATTTGCTACCAAGTGTGTAACATCCCACTTAGAAACAGCAGTAGAGTCTGGTAATAATCTACATAAATTTATTAGCTTTCCAGAGGGATATTTATTATTCCAGGGACAAAATAAAATGTATCTGTTTAACCATCTAATAATAAAATTGCACAAAAGAAATCAAATGGAAGTATGTATTCTCTTAATGCCAGAACAGCTGTTGGGTTGTGCATGGTTTGTCTCCCTAGTGTTTCTTTCAGTCTTTTGAAATTTCCAATTTAGTTCTTCCCCTCCAGTCATGGACACTCTTGATGGACACTCTTATATGTGCTGGGAAATAGAATGAAGGTGAAAAGACATTCATAACCAGAAGCAGTATTAAAACCCTCCACCCTTCCTAGCCTAGAATTTTGGTTATTGAATCAAATCATCTGTATTAAAAATTGCTAGACATTCTTCAGCATTTCCATGGAAGCATAAACATGAAAACTCAAGGTATTATTTCAGAATGGGTGCTACTACTGCTGCAACAAACCCTTGTTGCAATGACCTTGTTGTTATTAGCACCATGTTCTAATAAACTGAACTAATCCCAAGGCTGATAAGGGCTAGCTTGGCAAGTCTTGCGCATATATGGAAATGTGCATTTGTTTTTGTCTTCCATACAGAACTGAGTCTACACATTCAGTGCAAAATCTTCCATAAATCCCAAGCATTTTATGCATCACGTATTATTATCACACTATAAACATAGTCTAAGTTGAGTGCTGACTGCTTTGCTTCTAAATCTTGTGTCTCCTCACAGAAAGTATAGAAGAAAAAATCATCTCTTCTTAATAACATTTTCATGTCTTGGAGGAGAATTCCCTTAAGCCAGATAATCTCTTGCTGCACATGGTTTTGTCTGGAATACAGAGTGGTCATTTAGGCATTTTGGCTTTGGTTTTGAAAACATAGACTTAGGATACGGCAATTTATGTTCTGTGGGCACCCACTTGAGAGAGAGGATTGAGCTGACAGGGCCTTAGCAACTCATTCTGCTGTAAAAAGAAGATGTATTTTTTTGATTAATTTGGTTTCCTAAGTGCAGGAGTTTTCCTGCCTTATGTCTCTGCTACAATCCAGATTGGACTGTATCATGGTTCCACTCTCTGCTAGCATCCTGAAATAAAAGACAATGAAGAAATGACACCAGAAGCTGACCGCAAAACTACAAGTGAGGATTTTCTGTAGATGGTGACTTTTAATGACCTCCCAATCAAAAGGAGTATGTGTTTAAAGGCATTTGACATACTTCTCTCTGAAGGAAGTATCTTCCATTAAAATGAAACATAAATATGGCCTGAACCACTCACACGCAACTGTCTTCCAAAATAAGCAACTAAACAAGCTTATTGCTTTCAATATTTTGAAAAAATTACTAGATAACTATTGAATAGTTTTATTATTTTCAGTATAGGACACATAAAGTTCATGGGTCCAATTCCTTGAACTAATAAAGGATATATTACTGAACCATAAAAATTAAATCTAGCAGAATTAATTGAAATAATGTTATCTTAATTTTCTTCCCATTATGCTAAATCTTTAAAAAGGGCTAAAAGGATTTTCAGAGTCAAGACTGATGAGTCTTTATTCAAACTCAGCTTACAGTTCTTCACCGCTTCTGGATTAGGACATTAGATATCTTAGGTGAATATGGAGATCTGCCAGAGATATGATTCAGGGGAAGTCATTCAATATCTTGGCTCCTTGGCTCTAACAGAAAAGCCAGTGCTTTTGTTTTTCTACCATTTGTTTATCTGGTCTGCCTGTGGGCTCCTTGAAGACAGAAATTGACTCTTATCACATCCTTGCACAATACCTTAAAGAAAAGGGGTTTGAGCTTTATCCTTCAAGGCCTTGAATATAACATGATATAATCAATAGCTAGGATTTTGTAGTAGTGTTACTGTAGGAGTTACTGTAACTCCGTTTGAAAATGAAAATATACTCTCCATACACAAAGAATTCTGTTTTAGAGTACTTGGCAATTATGTTAAACATGTTTTCCAGTTTTAACAAAAGGAATATTGTTGATACCATGCTTTTGAAAGCAGCAGTTTTAACTTTCTTTGAACTAGCTTTCCGTAATATTCTTATCAGCTTTGTGCCAAACGCTATTTAATATCAAAGGTAATCAGCTGAAGCAACCCCTGCTGTCTTTATGCAGAAGCAAGTTCCAGTTTTCCACTGTTTTGATTTTTGGATGAATAACTTCTTATTCCTTTTATCCTCTGAGGTACTTTGAACACTACACAAACATATAAAGACCTTGGCCTGACACATTTACCACAAGTTTTTTCTTTTAAAGAAGGATGGGCATTGGAAAATGCACCCACAGTTCAGCATTCATCTCAATACTCAGCAACAGAGATGCCTTACTTCAAAGACTGTTTAATTCTTTAATTTTTAAAAGATTTTTAAACAGACACGGAGTTGTTTATGAGCAACAATGGAAATAATGGGGCCTATCTTCCTATGAAGTTGTTTCTTGTTGTTGCATTCACTGAATGTCTAATAGGGTGCAGAGTCTCACGGGTGCTTTTCCAGTCGCTGGGTCATTTGTAGCTCGGCTCTCCTTGATGGATACTCCGATTTCTAATCAAGGGGAAGCTTACACTGCAGCCTTTCTCTGCACTGGCAGTGATAGAGCCATCTTTTCCTCTCCAGCCTGCTGAGGCCATAATATCTCTGAGAATGCTAGGCCAGGCTCAAATGTGGTTGAAATTGCAGTATTGATAGAGTTTTGCAGTAGGGGATGGGCGGAAATTCCTACCCACACATTCCATGAGATTGCATAAGCCTCAGTGCTTGGACAGAGTAAATGTTAAAGAATTAGCCTGTGTCCTGGTAGCTCTTCTTGCTAAAATTGTTGAGCCAAAGGAGCTCAAGAAGGAGCACCCAACCCAATTTCCAATGGCAGGTTCAGCTGATAACCAGGTACCTCCCATGGCCAATTTCAGGCATCAGCTGAAATTCCAGCCCTTGGCCCATGCTCCAGGTTTACAGTGAATTGCTGTAGTCAGGCCAACACGTGCCCTCCTGGTAGAAATAGCAACAGAGCTTGGCTGCTCAACCTCCAGCTTCTGATGTGTTGTAAAATGCCTGAGTGAAACCTCTCATTTGTATAAACAAATTTGTATAAACAATGTGACAGCAATCTGGCCTCACAGCACTTCTGAAGCAAATACCAGTAAAGCCCATTCAAAAAACAACCCCAAACAGGAGAAAACACACTCTATCCATTCCTCTTCCTAAGAAAAGGAATGGCTTCGGAGCTCAGATTGCCAAGAGAGATGTGCTGTAAGGGAAAGTCAGTCTTTGGCTACCACATGATCTAACTACTACGGAGTCAGAGCTTGAAGAAATGACACCAATTTAACCATGTCACTGTAGCAGTGGATACACACACCATCAGTGCAAACTGCAGAGTGCCTCCTGCATTTCACAAAAGGGTTATAAATCATACACTGCCAATTAGCAGTCATTTGTGCATCGTCAACTTCTAATTCCTTATCTCGTAATGGAACAAAAACTTTTGTTTTTGTGATGCAAAGACCAGCAAATATGATAGCCAAGGATTTCGGAACCTATCAGAAAAAAAGAAGCCTGTGATTTTAACAACCTGCTCTGCAAAGTATATGAGTATGTGCTGGCCCAGCTTTATTCTGCACCTATTTAAAATGCTTTCACATAGAATATTGTACTGAATACATAAAACCCAAAATCCAAATGGTTACAGTCAACTAACACTATATTTATTAAAAATTAAATAGAATTTAACGGTTACAAAAGAAATCCTCAACCCATCAGGACAGCTAAAAGACTTCCATCTTAACTATCCCATGGTTTAATTACAAACATTGATGACATAATAGGAAATGATTGCTTCTATTCTCAAATGATTCCCAAAGTGTTGATTTCAAACTACACATATGAACTATCTAGAAACACTTGAAAAGATTAATTGGTAAATCCATTTGATTACAAGGTAACATCTGTTGATTTTTTAAATGTTTGTCTACAGCACATAAAAAATATCAGGAAACCAGAGGCTTCTGAGACAGCTGTTTACACTGTCAGGAAAAAAAATCTGTGGAGTGCCTGATATCTTTGCAAAGGCAGTACACAAAGTGGAATAGTTTTAGACTAAGATCATTTAAACAAAGGGTAGGAGGTGAAACAGTCATACAAGAAGTCTGACATTATGGATTTTTAGAAACATTTGCCGAGCTTCTTCAGTGGATTATGCATATCTGTATAAAAACAAACCCCAGTATATGAGATGAAATTTCTTTGTCTGTGTCTCCCACTGTCAGCTCTACTGGCCTGCCCTACTCTTCTTTTCAGAAAGTGGAGTCAGGCATTGGTCATGCTGCCAAAGAGGGTGTCACCTGAAGGAAACATCTTTATAAGGTGCTTCCATAATCCTTATAATTTTTCATAATAAAAATTAAAAATAGTCAGGTTCTATCATTGAATATGAAGATCTTTCTATATAATCATCCATACCAACCAGTTGCTTCAAAAGAAATTCCTTTTTCTTCAGAAATCATGGATAAAATGAAAATCTCTGGCTGAGATAAGACTAGGGAATTATTTCTCGGTGGCTTGGGTATAGAACAAGATACTTTATCCCTTTCAACAGTGGACCTCCTACTGCCAGATTAATACAGAACCTGTTTCTGATCTTACAGCAGTAACAGACAGATCTTAACATCACGATCTCGTGAGGTACAAAAAGATTTAGTTTGAAAACTAGAGTGCAAATTATCATTGCTTGTTCATTATAATCCTTCTTTTTCTTTCCTAAATAGCGGGAAAACACATGAAAACCAGTGCCAATACAGTTTAAAGAATTGCTAAACAGCATTTCCCTTAAAAGGAATAGCATTGGTTTTATGGGCCATCTGGTACTGTGGGATGTTATAACAATATAAAGGCAGTCATTGTAGAAGAGATATTGGAAATGGTTATAGACTTTATATCTCTTGAATAATGCAGTGTGCAGCCAGCACAACCTTCACATGACACTGTCACAAGCTCTCAGCAAAAATTCATTATTATGTGGCCTCATGTTATAGAATATTTCCAGGCAGACTGATATGAAGAGGCACCATCTCCAGAAGAATGGCAAAAAGCACAGGGGCACAAGATTGGTAAGAAAATATAATTGGAACAACTAAAATAGCAAAAAAGACTAGCTAATGCTTTCATGCTTTAACCTCACAGGCTGATGTGAAAAAAACCCGAATACAATTTTCTTATCAAGGTAGCTTTCACTGGGAGGGGTAGTAACTGAGATAGCTATTATACAGCAATTATAGCAATTGAGCTATATTGTAGATTCAACTCAATGTGTTTTGACTGAAAATTTTAACAAAATTTTCTAGAGGTGGCATTTATGTTCTTCAAGTGAGTGAATAATGCAAGACTGTTGGAGATATATAAAATAGTGCTATAAAATGTTTCAAAATTTCCACATTTTAATGTATATTTTATAGTTCTACTAAGGTCTTATAAAATTTACAGGGTAGTATTTTGATTTTCTTCTGGTGGTAAAGACAGAAATTGCAAATAAAAAGAATAACCTAAAAAGAAGTTAAATTCCTTACAAAGGAAGGAACTTCCTTCCTAATGCCTGTCTTCAGGCCTAAATATCCTTAGAACACAAATGCAAAAACCCAGTTATACAGGATCAGCCCTGATTCTCCACCCAGTTCTGTAGCCCATCTCTGGCAGAGTCAAGCGTAGATGTCACAAAAGATGGCAAAAGAAAACTCAAATAGCAGACATGGGATCACCACCTTCGGAAGCTTTGCAGTCCCTAATGATCAAACATGGTCTTCAGTCTAGAGGTATGGTGTTTTATACCATATCCCCTTATTTTCTTTTCTAATTGGTCCTTTTGGCTCATAGAATTTTGTTGTATTTTTAGAAGGCTAGAGAAGAATGACTGAAGGAGGAAAAAAGCTTCTGCACAGAATTGTTAGCTATGAGAAAATCATAAAAAATTGGAGGACTGAAAGTTTCTTAAATTGGAAGGCGCATTCTGCAGCAGAGGCACCTTAAGCTGGACAGAAATTCAGGTTCAGGAATAAGGCAGACTGCCTGCAAGTGCAATTGAAAGCAGGCTTTGAAAACCTGAGACTCTCTGCATGAGATGGACAGGGTTTTGTTTCTGAGCATAGGATAAAGGCACATGAACTCACAGAAATGTGGCATCCACTGGCACTCCATCTATAGGATTGTTTTCAGCCTGTACAGCTACATACACATACACATGAGGCTATATACAATATTTAAGTATGTGTTTTAAATGCAGACACTGAACAGTCAGCAATACATTTTCAATTTATGAAAAAAAAAAAAAAAACAGGTCAGAAAAGACAGTAACTGTGCCTGAGCTGAAAATAAAATATATATAAGCCATCTTAAAGACCAAGCAGAGTTCCCTGTGAATGCAGACTTAGAGAAGGTTTTCAGGGAATTAAGGGTTATCTTTAGCATTTCAATTATAATTTTGGATTGTAAAAGATATATTTGGCAATGACCAGAGCTGGCAGTCAGGCTAGTAATTTGATATGCATTAAAAAGTGATGTGATAAAGGGAAAGCTCTGTTGTAAAATGTACAGAAATCTTCATGTATTGCAGATTATCATATAATTCACAATGGTATTTTCTATTTATATTCCTTCAAGCCCTTCATGGAATGATAAATTATTTTAAGCTGGATGTAGCTGTTGAAAGCAAAGAAAATCCTTCATTGTCAACATAGGATTTACACAAACATTTTCAACCTGATCCTTAGATCCCGTAGCTCAAGATATTATTAGTACTTTCAAAAACAATGAGAAGAATTTCCCTGTGTAAAAGAAAGCACAGCCTTGTGAATAACAAGTAAATTATGGAGTATTCATACTATGGTAGCAAAATCTGGGGAGTTTTTTATGTAGAGCACTGTTCTCACAAATTATGTTCTCTGCTACATAAATTACCCCAATTATAAAAACTTTTTTGCCAGGTAAAAATAAGTGTAGCTGTCCTAAAATCTGTAAAGATACATATAAACTGTTCCTTCACTTCACAGAATGGTGCTTTGAAAGACAATTATGCAAAAAAAAGTAACTAATCATTGAGCTTTTCAGTGACCAAGTCACACGAATCTTTTACGATTTCAAACAGTGTTTTGGTTGCTTTAAATGATGCACATCTTGAAACTCAGATGAAGTAGTGATGCAATTTTAATTGAGCAATTAAAATAATTTTTCATGGTTTCTAAATGGATTAGCTCTAACATTACTTGTCTACTGAAAAAAACACTTCTTCAGAGCAGTTACCCAATATCACATTTCCAGACAATGCCTCCTTTGTCATCTCGTCCTGTTTCTCGTTCTCCTTCAAATGCCTACTGAACACAATTGCATTTTGAACTTACTCACTGAATTTATCCTTCTCTTTAGTAAACTTCAAAACCTTTCCTTCAGTAAATTTGCAGCAGAAGTCCTGTTACAGATAAATAACATTTAGGTCCAGCACACAATGCAACACTTGGGATGTCTGAAATTAAGAACATTCTGTATTTTGTGCCTTATCCTTAAATCCATTTATAACACAATAAAATATGGTATCATTAGGAATTTATTGCAACTCAGACCTACTTATGGTTGGAAGAACATAGCTGAGAGACCTGGAGAAATGGATAGCAATGACAAGCACTTAGTTCCATTCATTTTCTACAACACATTTCTTCCTAGAACAAGCTATTTTCCCCTATATTTCATTAGCAAAAGTTTAGTCTCTGTGCTTTAAGCAAATATTTACTATGACGTCTACCTCTAGATTTTTCCTTTCTCAAAGCAAAAATAAGGAAGTTTTGTCTCCCTGATCTGCAGCACAGTGGCCAAACTCTTCTGCCTGAAGTCTGTAGTGCCAACAGAAGAAATAAACTAGAAACTGAAATTTTGAATTTTCAGTGGTTCTGATATGAAAGAAAGCCTTAAAAAAATTCTGAAAACTGGAAAACTACTCCCAGTCAATGTATTAGAATCTTCACCATATACTGTTTCAGCTGCTGGGAGGAACACAGAGGGAGGGCAGCAAAATAAACATTATAAAAATGTATTATCATTTCAGGCATTTTCTCATATAAATGCTCCAACTTTTAGAGTTTAAACTTCATGTACTCTTAAACAAGCTCTATGGTACTTTTAAACATGCCTCTACAAACCTGTCCTATGTCTATAATTCTTTGCTTGGAATGTTGTGTTTGGTCTTTCAGAAGAAACCAGTTACTGTCAATCGAATACAAATATATTAAAAAAAAAAATTCACTCCCAGGTGAGTAGTTTCAACAAATTATTTATCTGATGATTGCTTTAGTCCTGTTTGTGTCCCTTATCTATTTCGATAGTGAGATGTCCAGAACAGAAACTACATTTTATTTTGCATTTATAAGGTATTAACGTAATGAGCGATTGACCATCACTTGAGCCTCTTTGCATTGTCAAGATATAAAGTGAATGAAAACCACTAACTCAGTAAGGGGACTCCAGGAAATACTGTTCCTGTTTGAATGCAGAGAAAGAAACAGCTTCATGGAAATTGGTCCTTACAATGTAATGTAGTCATTAAGCCAATGCTACACAATATTAATGGAGGGAGAAACTTGGTTTTCTCCTTCTATTCTGCCCTTGTTTGCAAAAAAAAAAACCCACCTCATTGAAGTATCTTGGAGCTTTTTGGCAATTAAATTTACTGAAACTGTCCAACAGGTTCAAAAGTTGCTGGCTGGATTACTGACAGGGACATAGCAGGATTTCCTTAGGAAGTCAGGCTAATCAGATTGTTTAAAAGAAATCCAAAGTGAATTACTTTTTATTTTCAATTTGCCTCATATGAAACTAAACCAAATGGTAGCAGGACTGAGCCTATTTCACCTTTATAATTTTACTCCCCTCCCTCCTTTCATATAAATAGTTTAAATTTTTCTTCTGAGATGATTTTTTTTCTCAAACTGTGAACTTGGCAACTATTTGAACCAATCCTTTAAAAATCACACTTAAGATACTTCTTACTTATTTTCCTATATAAATATGTGAAACATTAAAATGTAGTTTCAATATGTATTTCTGCTGCTTGTTTCAGTTTTACTGTAAAAGTCCCACAAGCAAAATTTCTTTGGGGCTGGGATGCTGACTTTCCTGTCATAAAATGATAAAATATAACTCAGTGTATGCTGACTTCAGTTATTTTGGCTATAAGATTAGTTTTCAGGTGACACTTAATCATAAAGGTATTTACCAAATATGGAAAAATTAAGTGCCTTCAGCAATGTTACGCTGTTATTTGTAGTTCAATGAACACTGCTCTTACAAACCTCGTGTTACAACCTTAATTACCTAATGGACAACATTGCCAAGTGTTCCAGATTGTTTTAATTAAATTAAGTGAGTACAGGGGCACTTCCTTTTTACCTACTCTGTCATTATTTAGCCAAAGTAAACACATTTAATGCTGTCAGATTTTCATCATAAATCCTTTCCTTCAGCTTTGCAATTTTATTTGTATAGTTCTCTGAATTTCCTTTAAATTCTTTAAATATTTCTGCTATGTTTTTTTCCCAGAAGTGAATTTCATTTTCTGTGCATGACCCTGTCAGCACAATAAAGAAAAAGATTCTTTTTCATTAATGATGCAATATCTGAGCCTCAATGTAATTTTAATTACTATCACAGCTCTGCCTTTTAATGGTCCTCAACACTGTAATTCCTAATTTATCAGTGCTCCTCAGTTTTAACAGAATTTTAAGAGTCTACTTCCCACCCCACTGCCAGTGATGAGTTTCCTTAATTTTTTTTTTTTTTTCTTTCCCATAGAGGTAAGCAGATGAGAAAGGACTTACAGCAGCAACTTACCAAGAGTTCGGAAAGGTCTTTGGTTTGGTGTATGGGAGAAGAAACCAGGTTTCAAAGCATTTGTGATCAAAATGTCAAAATACTCTTCAAAATCATTCCTAGAAAGCACAGGAAATTTGATCAGTTAAACTAATGAATCAGCTAAGATGTCACAAAATACTCTTAAAGACTTAAGAAAATATCAAAGCACTTCTTTAAGTCACTTGCTTCTGTAATTTTTTTCCAGTGGTTGTACAGTGTCGTTATTGCCCTTATTTTCCTGAGGTTGTCAAAAGGGAGTCAAACCCACAGTGCTGTATCTTTGGGATCACTCATTATTTGTAAAAAGATATTCCTTGATCTCAGAACAACATGTAACAGATGACATTGTTTTAATCTGAGAAGGCAACATACGCACAGACATGCACAGCAAGTTGTAAATGAGGGATTTTCTTTACAAAGAAGAATAAATGAAGTGAAGGGGTAGGAAGTAACTGGAAACATTTAAACACAGGTGCTTACATTGCTAGTGTCCATACTGTAGGAATGCACAGCCCTAAGATGTCCTTGGCAGACAACAGAGATCTAATTTACAGCCAATGAAGTTTAAAGTGTGATTTCACATCTTCCAAAATTGAAGCACTGTTTTGATAGCTGAACTCCCTCTTCAGACTCCACTGGCTGCTAGTGAGGTTGGACATGAGACTACAAACAAACACCCACCAGCTTTGAGTCTCTATCTGCCAGCTGAATTCCACCACTAAATTCAGATTTTTCAAAGACTGTTAGGTCCATATATACAGATTGGTATATGAACTGTGGAAATCCCATCAATTTAAATGGGTTTGAATGTCTCAGCATGGTATATAAGAAAATGTAAACATTCCTCCTCTATGGTGTACTTTATTTTATTAGAAATATTCCATTGCATAGGTGACTTCATTGCTTACAACATGCAAAAAATGATGAATACTCTTGCATGGAACAAAAATCAGAGATGGCAAGTTCAGGATGGACACAGGCACTGAAATGCTATCAGCAGTAGAGGAAGTTTGCTGGAAGTAAACCAGTTAACTGTATCACTTTCAAAAAATTCATGATCTTCCATGGGACTGAGCTATCTTATCAAAAACCGAATGCTCTCCCTGTGAGAGGGAGCTTTTGGTTTGTGCTCAAAATTACTTTCCAGCCTCAAAATAAAAGTCCTTTAAATTTACTTCTTCTAATGAAATTTTAGGTTTGTCTATTTTTCTCCACTTGTGACCAGATGTAAACATTCGCCATTGTAAAAGAACCGGTGTCAAATATTACAGTGGTGGGTTTTTAAAATTGATTTCCGTGTGGAAGATTCCAGAAGCTGAGCAAACAGGCCTGGCTCTTCTGTCCTTAAGTGAAAAGTTTCGACAGAGATAAACTTTTCAAATTAGTGTCTGCTACAAATAATGCTTCCATGGGTAAGTTAAGCTTGAATTCACAAAATAAAGCAAACTTTTCAGGAGCACAAGAAAGAACAAGTAACAAGAGAGAAGATGAGAGGCAATGGTCTCAAGTTGCATCAGGGCAGGTTTAGATTTGACTTTAGGAAAAAGTTCTTCACACAAAGGGTGGTCAGGCATTGGAACAGGCTGCCCAGGATGGTGGTGGAGTCACCACCCCTGGAAGTGTTCAAATAATGTGTGGATGTGGCACTTGGGGATATGGCTTAGCAGTGAATACAGAGGTGCTTGGTTAATGCCTGGACTCGATGACCTTAAAGGTCTTTTCCAACCTAAATGATTCTATGATTTTAAGATTTGTGGAAACAGTGGCAAGTGTTTTGTTTAAAAAATTTGAAACAGAACAAATAGAGTTTTCAGAAGATTTGATAACTTTTTATTGATCTGCTGAAAAACTGCACTTTGTGTGAGGAGATGTGTTATCTGTGGCCTTTTTTTAAACAGTATATCGAATCTCATGTATAAAGCGACTGTTTTTACAAGAGACCTTGTGTTACATTACTGTGTAACACTACACATAAATCAAATCTGTTCCAGTTACTGCCTGTGATGGTAGAGTGGCCTGTGGTTACAGCAAATAGCTAACACAAAGGGCAGCATGTATCTCATACCTGCAGTGTAACTTTAACCTCCAAAAAATAGCACACTGAATTCAGGTAGTGATTGACACCACAGGTGGAGCCAATGGAGAAACATCCACATTCTTGAAAGGTAATTCATCCCACTTCTTTCAGACATAATTCTACAAAGCAGAATGAATTGCCAAGGATAATGCCCAGTGGTTTCTCCCCACTAACCACAGAGGGAAACAAAATGACCAGCTTCAAAAAGTTCCTAGCTTTTAGATGGCTAACATTCATGAAAAGGTGAAATACTTGACTGACTCATCTTTAGGTGTGCTCCTGCCAACAGTTAAACACTCAGTTAACTACACAGCATCCTTGTGGCAGGTAAGGCTGAAAAGTCACACCATGATGCTGCTGCTGTGTGAATGAACTGGCACTTGGTTCTGTAGGTTTACCTGCCTTATATTACTGGTCCCAGCAGTATGTCTGTGCTCTGGCTGGGAAACATTTTATTTCAAAATGAATCTTTTTCTTACACTTCCTCTCCCCACCTCCTCTTAACTAAAAGACCAAAACGTCTTTTAGTTAAGGACAACTTTGTCAGATGAACACAACTGGGATATTTGGCTCATGGAATGGTAAATGATACACTTAAGCATGAATTTCCCAGCACAGATGTTATGAAGACAATAATTTTCTTCGCCAAAAAATTCTTAGCAAAATAAGTAAAGAATTATACAGTAAGGATATTAGGAGTAGGAGGCCAAAATTTCAGATGCATATCTGTTTTTCATCTTTATCATTAGGGTTTTTTAATTTAATACAATACAGTTTTGGACTTCTCAGTATCATATTGATTAACTGAAAGAAGTAGGGATAGAAATTAATAAAGGACTACATAGGTATAATTCATAAGTGTTGATGTCAAGAATAAAATGCAGTTAGCCTGGTCAAATTAAAGTTAAGGCCATAGATAATAGGCATGAACCTAAACAACATTCAAGCACAGCAAAAAGAAGCACAGGTATGTGTAGTCTTTTTGTCTGCTATAAGAGGCATGGAGCAAACAAAATAAATTAAAAATTTAGATTTTCAGGAAAAAAACCCCACTTCAATAATGCCTAATGGACAGTGGAGTACTCAGTTCTCCAGAAGCTACTTGGAAGCCACACTGCATGAATCACTGGAAAGTATGATTGTAATAAATAGTACAGAACATCCTACACTTATGTGGAAAGAAAGAGTGATGCAAAATCCTTCCAGCAGAACACCTTTCTGTCTTTTGAAAGGCAACTGACTGTCTCTGATACCTTGCTTACTGCCTTCTGCAGGATTTCTACAGCTGCCCTAAACAGCTGAACACTACTCACCAAGGAATAGAAATCCAAAATCATTGTATGTGGCCAAGAATTTACTTTCATACCAAATTTTCATTTAGAAAATAACTAGACAGGTCTACACTAAAGAGTTAATACAGAGGCATCCTGTTCATAAGGAGAATTGCTTTTTGTCAGGATTGCCCCTCAAATGAGCAAGTATAATGTTCATGCAAAGCAGTGAGAACTGGCACAGCTGATGCTTCGTTTTAGCATTTAGCCTAGAGAGTACAAAAGAGAAGTGATACCGGCAGGACTGGTTTTGGAAGGTAGCTCTGTCTTTTACCTTACCCGTGGTTTTCTGTACGTATTCACTCTGCTGTTCCCTGGCATATCCTGACAGCTGAGGTTGGCTCACATTGAACTACTTTGTTTCTTTGATTAATAATAAATTAATAGCGTCACCCTGTCACCTACCTCACTATTTGCATCACTGATTAATATTTTTTCTAGGTAAGAGATGGTTCTGCTGAATTTCACGGAATTTGACTTGACCAGTCAAATGTTCTCAACATTATGCCAAAAACAGCTGTTGTGAACAGCAACTGCGATTTCAGCCAGTTGCCAAGCGCAATGAACTGTCTGTTTTATCTTTTCTGATGTGATAAAGCACATTTCTCACGCACAGCCATCTTTTGGAAACCACTAATGGGAAAAGATACTGGTAAGCTTTTCCTACAGATTTACTGCAAGGAAATGAAATAGTACTATTGGTTGCATTCACTGCTGGGGAAGCAAGAAAGGAAGTGGCTTGAATACGACAGACTAGAAAAAGTTTATGACAAAATTAGGAATCAGATGATGCATTGGATATTGGCCTGAAAGATAATTCCCTGGCATCCGCAATCCCATCATGATGCCCCCAAAAAGATGCAGGATATGAGTGTGCTGTGGGTCAGACACAGCTCACAGGCTCACAGATGGATTAGTTTGTCTCAGGTACCCTGTAACACTCTCCTGGACAGGGGTCCACCAGAAAACTCAGAAGCAATTAATTCACCATACATAAACAAAACTCAAATTAGCTTCCCAGCATCTCAAGCTTATCTCCAGTTGCTGTTTGGCAGATATAATTTGAAATGGACTTTGCACTTACCCAAGAACGTGTTCACACAGCAGCCTGCAGTAGTCACTGTGAGAACTAGTAATTAATAGCAGAATCTTCCCAGCATTCTTCAGTTGTTTCAGCCACTTTTTTACAGACTCGGGACATTTTTGTAAATATTTGTCTGGATGATTTTTTACTTCTGGGAAATACGTCCCACAGTTTTCTAAAAAAAATTAAAACATAATTATGTTATCCAATCCTGCTCACAAACCACTTCACCCACACAACAAATATCCTTTTATGTGCAAATGACACAATTAAAAAAAGGCAAAGCAAAGTGTAAAATTTTCCCTGGGCTGTAACTTAATATAAACCAAAACCCCCAATCAAACCAAGAAGATTCACTGTAGCAGAAATAAATTTGTATGACTTTTTTATTATGGAATTTCCATAGTTGTTTTGTTTGTTATTCTTTTGCTCATAATAGTTAATAGCACAGAAACTTCAGTTTATAGTTTTATGCAGGAAATAATTATTTCTTGATGCTTTTGCTCAATTTTCAGATACTTAATTTGTAATTGTAAAATGAGTTTAATGTTTAGAAAGTGGTAAGGACCTGAAATTCTGAAAAACACCAGTTCAGTTACTTCTGACACTTTAGATTAGCATTGACTGATCAGCAACATCCATTTTACTATTTTTGCATTTTTCACAAGCAGCACTTTATCTATGGAAGGTTGATAAAACTGTAAAAGACTCATAAGTATTTGGAATGCTAAGAACAGATGCAAAAAACCACCCAGCTCCAGTTCTAGCTTCAATAATGCCTTTTTTTGCCAAACAAAACAGAAATAGAATTTTGCAAATACACTTGGAATGTAAGATTTTTAAAAGTGTGCAACAACACTAACTTGGCAGCAAAAGTTACCTATTCATTAAAGTCACCAATAAATATTCATCTTATTATAGCCCACAGCTGCTTTACCAAGATGTCAAATTAACATTAAAATTACCTACATATTTCCTCTGTGCTCAAACCCTCTATAACCAAAACTGTTAAGCTAGTTAGAGGTTTAAAAAGAAATACAATAATTGTAGAGACAGAAATGATACCAAGTATTTGGCTCTAAGTCTGTGTGTGTTATAGTATAATGAACATCATCATAGATTATTTTTCTTCCAGCACTTGTTCTATATGCAACTGTCTGTGGTCAACTTTGCTGAATGATTTAATAAATCCCAGACATTACTTAGCCTTCTGGTATGTGAGTAATGCTGTTCTCTAGTTTGAAAAAAAGTAAGATTTAAACCACTTGAACTTTAGCTATTTCACGAGAGAGAACATGCATGTTTGAAACAGTAGTATCAAAGAAAGACTGAAAGATGCTGGGTGCTAAACATAACACCGTTTCATGCACTACACATTCAAACGTCTACAGATGGCAGGGAACAAAAGTCTTCCAAAAGAGCTTTCAAGTTGGCTGTTATCCCTGGAACTAGACGGGAGGCAAAAATGTATTATTCTGTACTACGACTTGACAAATTTCTTTCAGAAAAGTGGACTAGTATATCTGAGGAGAGCCTCTCAAACAAAATCTCCCAACTCGCAACCAGGTCACTATTCCAGTTCTTCGTTGTATTTAGGTCAGGCTGTGTAACAGTGTGTACCAGGGGAATACGAGCCTGTTCTGCAGCCGGCATTATGGGATGCCATGACATTTGCCTTGAGAGCTAGCCAAGAACAATGATTTTTTTGATTAAACAAAGCAGATTTACGAAAGAAGGCTTCCTGTTGTGTTTTTCCTCCTTCTTTCCTGGGGCATGAATATTGTTTGGGATGAGCAATATGGTTTCTAGGAGCAAAAACTGAATTTTTTTTCAATAATATCATTAGTAATTATATTTTATATGCTATACTATGACAACTTTTCTTTTTTGGTGTTTTGGAAAGTGCACAACATTAGATATGAATTAAGGGAGACACACAAAGCAGGCTTGGCATTAGCTTTCACAGGTTCAAACAATTAAAATAAAGATGGTAAAGTTCATTTTCATAACCAGTGACCTATCACTCTTTTTACCCTCGACAAAAAGATCTGTTTTACTCTTGGACACTCTTTGTTTTTCTTTCGTTATGAAATGCCTTCTGCCCTCTGTGGCCATTCTTTGATGTGTAATTTAAAGATTTTGAGCTAATTTAATCCACACTGTCTTCTTTGTCCATAATATGTGCAGAATCTTCTAAGTGATAAATCTATTATATTTGGCCTTTGAGTTGCATCTGTAAAAGGCCAACAACTCTGGATTCAATATATGAGCTGAAAGGGAGTCTTATTCTAGCTTTCTATCCAGATCCCAAAGCCCAGCTGTTAATTGCACACAAGCAATGAATCAGTTCTTGACACTGGGATCTGAAATTTGCCTCTGGGCTGTTTGCCATATCAGGCAGAGGCAGCTCAGAAGAACCCTCATTAAAGCATACTCTACTGTAATTAGGCCAACATGGCCCAGGAAAGCAGAGTTTGAATTAATTCCCAACATACTATTGCATCTGGTGAAGACAGTTTGGTGGAATACAAACTCATACCTGTAAATGAGTTTAACCACCAAACCTGCAAGATTTGATTGGAAGCCAAATAAAATAAAAGCTGAAAAACTTGCTCATTATCCCTGAGCAAGAGACAGCTTTGAGAAGTATAGCAGAGCCACAGGCACCTTGTTGGCAAAAAGAAATGTGGACGCTTTTAACATGTGATAGAGAAATAGCATCATGTCAAGCCTTCAAAATTAAATGGAATTATTTCCTAATGACAAATGAAGCCTCTTTTTCTCACTATGATATATGTTGCACTATGTTTTTCTAACATAAACATATGTTTTTCAAACCATAAAAATCATAAAAATAAAAAGAAAATTCTATTAAGCAAAGCACCAGTGAGAAATCAGAAAAGATAATTTTACCAGAGCCAACAGAGCAAAGGCAAAAATGAGTTAATAGTCATACAGATCCATTCTTGAAAAACAAACAAAAAATTTTTCAGAATAACACTGTTCTTGAGAAGGAAGAAATTTCTCTAGCCTGCAATAGCTTCTTGATAATGCTTATGGGCCATTCAAAGTGCAAAATGCTCTTAAAAATGGAACTATAAGCAAACTTTAGAAAAGTTTTGTTGGTCCACAAATTGACTGTATCAAAGCGGGGGACTTGTAGCCTCTGTAGCGATTTACAATCATCTTCCAAAAACACTTTCAAAAGTAACAATTGTCTTTTCAGTCCAGCAAGTATTCTTTCAGAAAAGGAAAAATATATTTAAGCTGAAGATAGAAATATAAGCAATTGAAATTAATTGTCTAGAACCACCATGTATTAAAGTCCTGCCAGAGCCTCTTATCAGATCAAAGTCCTGGTGTATTTTCAAAGCAATATAACTTCCTCTGTCTATATGATCAGAGGTTCTCTTAGTGTCCAGTTTGGAGTTTATTTTTTCTTGTCTTATCTGACATTTTAATTCAATCAGGACGTTCTGCGCATCATCTTGACTTGCAGTTTAACTGTGTGTAACACAGTTGTGATAGAAAGTGTGATGGGAATTATGTAGCAGGCAACGCTGGAAATGCTCAGCCAGCAGACCAAACCCAGAAAGAGCTTTTACAATGCTTGTGTCTTCCAGCACAGAAAATAATCCAGTCCTTAATCCAACCACCCTCCTCTACTACAGTCACGAAATTACTATTGAAGTATGCAGTTTGATGTTCTAATATAATACCTGCATTTGTGGAAAAAATAATTATGGATTTCTCTTGTGCTCTGCATGACACCGCTTCTCCCTGGCAAGGTCAGTTCACACCCACTGGCTCTGGACTCCTTTGGACTCAATGTCTGTAAATCCCCACTGCCAGGACACTGCAGTTTTCATTCCTTAACTATTATTTGGATTATAAAGTGGGCAAATGTTCAAGAGGCACGTTTCTGGAAAGATTTCAGTCCTGAACTAAAACACAAGAACAGTGTATTTCTTACTATTGTCACTGCTTCTAAGGGGCACCTACTTGATTAAATTAAAAATAATTTATCCACTATTTATATAATTTAGCTAAGCAGAGAAGTATGAGGCTAAAAAAAAAAAATCCCTAGAATTCAGCCAAGAAAAATAAACTTTCAGCTGCCAATTTGTAGCTTGTATTTAGTGGCTTTAACAGCTAACAATCTCTTACAATGAGAGTAGTATTTGGGAATGTGACTTTTAAACCCAAAGGCAATATGATAGCTTAGCTATTAATACCCATAGCCAAATTCTCTGTAGCTCTGCCATGAGTAAGAACTTACAGTTCTTCCCTAATTTTAGTCTTAATGCAAGCTTGCAGGTAACAGTTATTAATTTGATTAACAGAGTAGAGTTGCAATAAATGTCACAATCAGTGTTGATACAGACAACTATATTAATTGTATATTCCTATCCACTGTAGCCTTACAGCACTTCAGGTTTTTAGAGTGAACAGAGACACTTCTTTGACCACTGTTGCTGTCTTCTTCTCTTGTCTAAATAAACTAACTTAAGAACTCTCCACGAGCATTCAACAGAAACACAAGAAAAATACCTTCATCACAAAAGATTCTGAAAAAGAATTTAAATTTCATCTAATGAAAGTGAGTAGAGGAGAAAGGGGGTGACGGTTAAAATTACATCAGGCAAGTTGTCTTTTACTTCCTTTTATTTCAGTTGAAGTGTGTGTTCTGGTAGGAGCAGCAAAAGCAAAATGAGAGACAGAGGGAAGGAAATGTAAACATAAAGCAAGATAAGTGAAGGATGACACAGGGATGACTGGACAAAATATAGTTACACTCTGGAGGCCTGGGATGAGGCAGATATCAGGAACAGGGAGCAGCAGGAAGAGATAAATCATCCTCGCCTTCCCCCAGGAGATAAAAACTTTTAAAAACAGAATAAAAGGATGACAGTCCTGGAAGACAGGAGGTTAGGAAGAGGCAAATGTCATAAGAGCAGAAATGAAGAGTGATGGATGTCAAATATTCTGAGTTTTTATATTTTCTGCAATTATCTCAATTCTTTAGAAAGGATAGGTTTTCTTTAGAAAAACTGTGCCATTTCTTAAAAGGCCAAAGGGCTAAAGATCCTGGTCCAGTTCAGGCAGGAAGAATACCAGCTCTTTATTAGGAGCAGACATGAAAAGAGGATACTAAGTTTGGAGACAAAAGAGATTTTAATATAATGGTACCAAATCTCTCATTCTCACCTGAAAAAAGAGAGAAGCAATATTTCAGTGATAAAACAGGGGAAAACAAGGAATATGGGTGGCTTGGCCAGTGGAGACCAGAAATTCAGAATGACACCTCAGTGAGTTGCTGCCTGTCACGAGGCTGAACTTTGCAACCTGATGAACCTCTGCTTGTTGTAGCTAGGAATTAGCTTATGTGCCCAGATATATGAGCAGCTGCTCACAAAACAGTATCTTTCAAGATGCTCTTGTATATACAAACGAAACAGAAATGGGGTAGAAAAGGGGAAAAACCCCAAAAACCAGACAGAAGAGAGGAGGTGGGAAATATGAGGAAAAATGAAAAACAAACCAGTATTAAGGAGAGGTTGCATTCTATTAATAATGCATACCCATAAATAGGGAACATACATTACGATGTCCAATCAAATTAAAGAGAAAACTTTTCCTCCTGAGGTGTCAGAAAAGTAGGGATTTTTATGATCACAATGTAAACACTTCGCATGTGGCACTTGAGTTTTGA
The DNA here is from genome assembly GCA_036630365.1 of Acanthiza pusilla. NCBI lineage: Eukaryota > Metazoa > Chordata > Aves > Passeriformes > Acanthizidae > Acanthiza > Acanthiza pusilla. Next base: position 31,514,721 of record JAXCHO010000023.1, read on the forward strand.
ACAAATCACATATTACCAGTGGAACTACAGGATCAACTGGTTCTGCATTTGCCACTTTTGCCTGTGTATATGTTAAAGAAGATGTTTACCGCCCATATTAACATTAACATTCTCAATATTTTTAGCAACATCCAGCTTTGGTCAAGCAGAAATAGATCACACTTTCTAAAATTAAACTATTTTCCAGTGATGACAACTCTATGCTCAGCTTGATTAATTTCAAGGGGGTGACCATAAGGTAAGGGTCCACGGTGGGCTAGGAAAAACATGACTACTTGGATTAATAGTGGCTGCAGTGCTGTATAAACACTTAATACACTGAAGGAAACATTTTAGCAGAACACACACAAAACATCACCTCTGCAAATATTTCATGGGTCATTTCCTCTTCTACTTACTTTCTACTCCTGTGGCCTATGAGAAATTTATTGCAAAATTTAAAATGCTTCGGTAGCTAAAGATAGGTCTCCCATGAAAAAGGGACCGATTGACCAGAAATTTTCCTAAGGAAGCTAAGAACAGATGTTGTTCCCTCTGGTTTAATAGTATAAGACAGGAACCACCACTCTCCCTCCCACACTTGTGATTCGGAGCTGAGGTTCCCATGACAAAGGCTATCAGGAACAGCAGAGAACCTTTAGCTATATTTAAAGGGAAGTCTTAATGTCTAAATTAGAAGCGATTACTGCTCTGACATCTCTTTGCTGAACATCACCCCCTCCCTCCCCCTATGTAGCAGGGGGTAGAACCAAAGATCTCTGATGTCCTGGATGCAGAACAGTCAAGACTCTTAGGAGCGCAATGTTTGAATGACCTTCCATCGTTTTGTATACACAAATCCTCGAGACAGAATTTCTTTCTTTCCTTGTTTTTTTCTTTTCCTTCTGGTTTTATGCTAATATTTATAGCAACATAGCAATGTCTCCCCAGTGCACTACAAAGCAGGAAGGATGAACTTTGGAGGTAGGACAGGATCTGTTGCTATATTTTAGAGGAAATTATTTATTCCTGAGAAGAATTCACTTCCTTGCTTTACATTACCATGCTAGTTTGCACCGTAACAGATCAGATTTATCAAGCTCTGTGAGACCAATTAATTTTTGATGACAGTCTCATAACTCATGGGCTGAGAACTAAACTCATGCAGAGGTAACTATCCTTTGCTGGACAAATACTCCGTTTAATTAGTCTGATTTTCCAGGTCTTCCCTACTGCCCTGTGTGAACAACTAAAATGAATAAACTCTGAGTGGAAAAATCTGTGTTGTCAAGATTGTCTTCTGATGGGATTTATGCAACACACTTACCTACACTTGGAACTAAAGGACTGAGAGGTGATATAGTGATTGCTCAAGGCAACACAACCCACATTTTTCCTCCTGTTAAAGATTTATATGGATTATACAAGTATTGCCAGGGTGTTAACACCTATAGGAAGACAACCTATCAGCGGGAAATTACCATAAAAATTCTGGAAATCTCAATTTTCACCTATATTCAGATTGCTAAAGTTACTGATCCTTATACACACATTTGTCACAAACATCTGTCATACAACTTGCCATAGGAGTATATTCGAGATGATTCTTCTATTTACATTACAATTATTCTCACTGAACACCTATTTTCCCAACAAACGTTGCATACTTAGATGTCTGTTAAACTCTACCTGGGGTCCATTCACACACCTTTAAAATACACCCCCTGGTAAAGACATCCTTAAAAAAATGCAAAACAGTTCAGGATGGAAGGGGGAAATTGTTTTGTTCAGCTGGATACAGCTAAGTAGGTGGGAAATGGGATCTGTTCAGGATGCTGCTGCAGTCTAATTTGACAGGAAGTCAAATATTCAAGTACCATTTTATTTATGCATCTGATGAGGGTTACTTGAGTCCATTGGCTTGTGTGAAACATGCTTTTATGCTTGGTGTGGAAATGAAATGCATAATGAAGAAATAAAATACAGTCGATAAATATCTTAAAATGACACACAGACTACAGTTGCTGATAAACTAATAATCCTACTCAGCTGGACTGCTCCACCAAAAAGACATTACAGGTAATCCCTGCTTCTGAGATCTCAAATTAACATAGCTCTGGGAAACAGATGAAACTCTTTTTGAAGCTTTGAATGCATCAGCTACTTTGAGGCACTTGTTGCAGTAAGAATGAAGTTAAAGTTCTCAGAAATATTTTTCCTGGAAACAGAAGAATAATATACCTCTTATACATGCACATGTACATAGTAACACACAGAGATACATATATTAAAGGAAACCAGTATTTTTTCTTAAAACAAGAAAAAATCCTTTTCTGTCTCCCAAGAAACCGTGCACTGCCAAGAACAAATGGGCATTAATTCCACCCTCCAGGTCTACAGTTACAAACCTTCCAAATGGGTACAGATGGACCAAAAGCTGTAAGCAGATTCCAACCTTCCTTCCTACATAACATTCCCATACAGATGCCACATCCACGTTTCAAAAACAATCTGAGGGGCAGTGGGAAACTGCAAGCAACAAGCACCACAAGAATGGGGCAGGGGGAAGAAGTATGTGTAAACCGAGGCACTTAAAATTGTATCAGAAAAACATATCAGAAAATGAGACATTACAGAAGACTGTGACCAGGGGAGATTTGTAACAGACTATTCACCTTTCATGTTTATGACTAGCCTTTTTATACACAAAGTTACCAGTCATGTGCTTTCTGCGATCATTATTTTTATAAGGTACAAGTGGTGTTCAACAATAACTACTCTTACTACAGGCGATGTACCACCCTCTGTTATGCTTACCATCACATTTTAATATATAAAATGAAAGCCTTGCTCTTCTTGCCTGGGATCTCACACTAGCCATCCTGTTAATGCAGCTCTCAAATCATACACACACCAAGTGCTTTTCATGGTTTTGGCCCGCGGAGCTGCAAAAATCTGGCTGAGGCTGCAGAAGTGTATTTCCAGTCTCCATGTATTAAAGAAACATTAACAGCAAGACGTACCAAGAAGGGCCATCAGGATAAGACTCAAAGAGCTTAAATGACAAAGAGTCAGGGTACATTCAGACCCCGCAGTGAGATGCAGTATAAAGGCATTCATTGATCTCTAAGAAAGCGACACAGCTGGAGGAAGCAAGGCTTCCACGTGTGCTTATTTGTTCTCCACCCCAATAGTGCCGCCACACAGCACTGGAAACAGAGCAACTCCCCGGAGCAGGAGCTCGTCCTTCCAGGCACTATTCCCTCCCCGGTCCATCGGTCTGCTGGTGCCATCTAGCGAGGGGGGCCGCGTGGGACCGGCACCAGCACCGGGACCGGCACCAGCACCAGCACCGGCACCGCAGAGGTGCTGCACCATCACCTCAAAGCACCGCAGCCTCCCTGCCATCAACAACCATCACACCACGGCTGTCGGGAGCACAAATCACAGCTATTCATTTTCCCCCTTTTTCTCCACTTATTGAAACCTTCTTAAATTTCTAGACAAAAGTTTCAAAAGGCGGAACAGAACTGAAACGTGCAGTTCCACAGAAATGACGCCAAATGGCGGTGGCCCTCAAACCACAAGCATCAGAGGTCAGGGTGTGGGTGTGGGGGAAGGCTTAATGGAAAACACTGGGTGATTTGACAGCTTAAACATAAATCTAAGAGGAAAATAATAGCCTTCAAACATGTAGAAAGCTCATGCTTGGGTCAAAAAAGACAAAAGGAATAATCTCTCCTCTGAGACCAAGGCCAATGAGTCAAGAAGCAATGACCTTACACTTCTGCAAACCTAGATTAGAAATTATTAAGAAGGTTTCTGATTTTAATGGCACTGACACACTGGAAGAGCTGCCAAGGAGGTTGTATGATCTTTGTCAGGGCAGGTCTTCAAAAAGGGGTTAGAAAGCTATCTGTTAGGAACACCCAACCCACCCCTTTGGCAGTGGTGTGCTAAATGCAGCTTATCTTCTACAGTTCCTTAAAGCACTGTGATTACATATCACTGATGAATGTGCATCCCCATCTCCATCCATTGCTTTAATGAGTGATGCTAGTGCTCACATTTATCAGTGTGATATGGATAATGACACTTATGGTCACATCAGAAAAATTTACTAGTAGGCAGTAAAAGGAATGAATTCAGCAAAGAACAGCAGCGCAGATCTGTTAATAACAGTTTTTGCTAATCTGAACAAGAAGTCTGAAACTTATCCAAACAAAAGAGACAGACACAGACTGCTGACTTCATGCTACTTTCATTGCACACCATCCCTCTCCCATTTGTACCAGCTCATTTGCCATAGGAAGGTTGAGAGAGGAACACTTAATCCTTAATGCCATTTTCATGAGCACAAAGATTCCATTACTTTATGGCAGAGTGATCAGCCTGAAGAGAAAGAAGAAAAGCTGCTTTCCAGAAATTGAACAAGATGTACAGTCTCCATTAAAAATGCTTAAAAAATTGCACAACTAAAACTAAATGCAAAGCCTATGTGTTGAGTCCATCACTCTCCTACAGAGAATGGAAAAGAAGAAATTAGTTAAAATTATACCTAAAGTGTTGTTGGAAAGGTCATTGCTGGTCAATCTGTCAGTAACAGTTCTGGAGTTTAGAGTCCAGAGAAATCTATTTAAAAGTTACAAAGAAAATTTTCTGGTGCTCTGTTTGTGATTCTGTATTCTTACCTCTCCTGATTTGATTCTTCACCTGTTTTAACATTATCCAAACAACATCAAACAGATGAGAACTCTTGGCTTTCTGAGGCCATTTTTGTATGGATCTCTGGCAGGAAATTCTGGAAATTAAAGGCAATTTGTATACTTGGTATAAAATCACAGAATCACAGAATGGTTTACATTTGAAGGGACCTTAAAGATCACCTAGTTCCAAAGCTCCCTCAAAATATTTAAGTGACTACAGAGTATCTCTTACATTTATAGTGTATTTACAGAATATATCTTAAAAGGCTGTTGCTGTTTCTGTTAATGCAAACTTCACAGGACTTTCAGGTTTCCTGCGGTGGCTGGCAGAGCTGGCAGTGGGTGGCTGGGAGCCTGCCCTGCTCATTACAGCAGTGGGCATCCTCACGCTGTTCTCCTGGGTGGGTAGGCTGCGGAGCACGAGGGTTTCCATGTACCTCCACCACCAACAGCCCTGCTCCAATTCTCTTGCCCTCTCACTACAACCTCAATTTAACAGTTTGATGAGAAAATGCAGAAAGCAAGAGCCTGGTTACCACTCAAACCCTTGCTAAGCTGTAAGGAAGGAAGTGCTGCCATTCAAATTCGCTTACATGGGGCTTAGCCAAACAGGATGGAGTATTTATGAAAGCAAAGACTGCATGAAAAATTAATATTTATATATTTAAAATGTTTGTAGAGGCAGTTTCCACAGAGCAACAAAAGTCTTCCCTGAATATTTATGAAGAAACCAGATGACACACAAACAGCTCTTTTGTTTTCCAGACTGTGGGACTGGTTATTAAGTTCCAAGAAAACACACATATAAGGAGACCTACTTCTCCTTTAGTCTTTAAATTACCATTCCTGCCAAAGGCAGTGACATGTTTGCATGTGACAAAGGCACAGCATGTTTGCATTCAGCACCTTATATTCTCCAATAATGAGACATTTTTTGGACTGACATTAATGCCAGATTCTTGTGTTAATATCACGTGTTGTGTGAGCTTTCTTTTATTACCTCCTTTCTGGCAGAAGAAATGAATTGAGTATGGAAATGTTTCTAGAACTAATAGAACTAATGCTGGTTTTAGACAGTTTATAGTGATATAGGACACAAAGTATAGTTTTTTTCATTAAAACACTCCTATCAGGACCGATGTTAAATTATATCAGCAACAGCAGCTACATCACAACTGCTTTTTAAAAGGAATTTCTTTGCTGTATAAGGACTCAAGATAAGCAAAAAGAAACAGAAGTAAAAATAATATTTTCTTTTTCCTTTTTAAGTGGAAATTTTCAGGCATTAGAAACAATTTGAGTATCAGACATTACTTTGTCTGATTATAGCATAGCAGATATATGTAGATCTTTCAAGAATTTGCCCATATCTGTATTCATTGCTACAAGCTGCTATAAAACAAAATCCAATTTGCACATATTACACACACATGCATGTAAGATGTATTAGTAGAGAAAGAGAAATATACTTATATGGAAAAAGCCATTATTACCATTATAGTTACAAGCTTATGGGCTAGTGAATAGAATAAAACAGTAACTATACTTAAAGAAACTTTAAATTATACATAAAGACTTCAAAAATCTTTAGAGAAAGGACAATAAATTCTTATGTGTCCGTTTAATTGTTAGGCATCTGAATTACTTCTGGCTTTTTCCACATGCACAATCATTCTTCTACAGAAATGCATTGTTAGAAAGTATGAGGACAGCATCACATGCTGTTATGAATAAAAAAATATGGAGAGTTTATAATAAGTTTTCTTGGAATTTTTATTTAACCACATGCCCTTCATGATTAGCTCACCAGAAACATTGTGGTAATAAAAGTCGTTCTTGGTTTATCAGAATCTATGGTTGCATTCTTCCATAAATGTTTTAGACCAAAGAATGGCAGTACTATATAGAAACAAAAGGTATCATGCATTAGGCTGTCTAAACAACTTTCATCTGATTCTTTCTAGCTTTAGACACTTTGATATGTGTGTCAGCTTTGGTATTTGACCATAGCTGACTGTGTACTAAAGTAAGATATTTTAAAGCTTGATAAATAAGCCTCTTAAGGATTTGTTCATAGTCCCATGACAAAACTCACACTGACTTCAGTGGCATAAGGGTTTACAAGGATCTTATTCTCCTCAATATAAGAGACTGAGCATCAGTTAATAGTATTTTACACACTCAAAAGACACAAGCTGATTTTGCTCCTACTCCTGCTCTCATTTTAATTTCTGTTGCAGATGATTACAAGAGATCAAATAAGCAAATCTAAGCATCTGGCAGATGAGAACCTGTACCTGTTTTCTTTACTCCCTCATTTAGGCATGCTTTTTATTTCACTGTGGGGACAGGTTTAATGTGCACATATACAATCAGTCACTCCATCTCACCTGACAGGCAGTAATTTTTTATGCCATCTGCAAGCTCAGTTACATGCCCCATGTAACATGCCAATCTAAAAACACCTTTCACAATGCTCACCTGGGAAGTTTAAACTCTTTCCAGCTTGTTTAAAATACCCTTTGCTTGAGCCAGACAAAATGGATATAAAGAAGACTGCAGGAATCCTAGACTGGGAAAAGTAGTCTGGCTTATTAAGTGCAGAGAGCTAAACCAGTGCAGGTGGCAGCATTTCCCCACAGTGCAGCAAGAAGCTCATCTGAGTGACTTACAACCTTAGGCATGCAAGAAACACTTCAATTGCTATGTACAAATTTTGCCTACGTGATATGTACCTCATATTTTATCCAGTCAATGTTATTTGAGTTGTAAAAACATGTTCAAATTCTAATACAGCAGAACTGGGAATGACTTAAATCAGAAGCATGCTTACATGCCATTTTTTTCCTAGCTTGACAGATATAAATAGCATTACATGATTTAAAAAAAAAACAAATAACAAGTGGTTTCTACATAAAGGTTCCAAAATTAGACAAATAACTTTTCTTTACGGCCATAAAACTTGGGAATGCAACAAAATAATATAGTAAAAGGAGAGGATTATACATAAGGTAGATAGCATTCAGACCAAGACAGGAAGGTACATGTGTGGCTCTTTGCATTCACTGCAGGGACACCTGAGTGTCTCTGTGAAAACACTGACTGAACAAAATATTTTTTTTAAGTAAGATACAGTAAGTTTTTGTAATAGTTTTACAGATTACAGATGTCCTCATTACTATAATGTAATTATATTATAACCCCGGATTTAAAAGTCACCAAGCACTGGCTCTGCTGAAACACCAGAGGGAGCAAGTTCCAAAGAGGAGTGAATGCTTTCATTGAAAGCTCTCCCTGCTACTGTGTTTCATAATTTAACAGGATGCAAAAGAATTTAGTCAGATTACCTGGAATGGCTGGGAATGCACCCTTCAATGAAAGCCCTTCAATTTATGATGAAATGTGTAATGAGGAGCACCAAACAGCAGAGAAAGTGAGGATGTGCATCATTTGGACAGTTGAAGGTTTTCATTCACAAAGCTGAAAAGTCTTCTGTTGCTGACTATGGAAGGAAAAATTAATAGCCTTGATGTCTTTGCCTAATCCTAATAAGGATTATTTTGGTATTGACCGTTTTTTACAAAATTGACTCACACTTCTCCACAGCACAAATCACAGGCTCAGTTGTACAGACTCCCCTTAAAGACTAGAAAAAAAAAAGAATAGATATGATCAAGGTTAAACCCACCATGCAATGAACTGAGTTACTTGGAAAAAACACACTCTCTTGTCCTTCATTGTGGACTAAATCTAGGCAGGGATCAAACAAAAAGCCTCTCAAATCAGTTGTCTCTCTGATGATTCACATCTGAAAAAACTAGACCTGACTCAGAAGTGACCTTGTTGCTGAGTGTTAAATGGGAACTGAAACTTTTCAGCTGCTCTTAAGGACTATAAAGTGACAATGTATGCCTGCATCCTTAATACACTTTAAAATTTAGCAATGATAAAAATCCTTTTATGTCATTACACTGGGCCCAGTTTGGTCAGAATACACAGCCAATCACTACGTGGTGAGATCCCAAGGGATTCTTATCACAGCTTGCCCTGCTGCTGGTGGTGACCTGTTTTTGAGGGACCTCTAAAGTCAGGAGTAGTCTTTGCATTACCATTAGGGCAATCTCTCCTCATAAAGATTTTTTCAGCAGGAACATCGTCTTAGTCCTTCCCGCTCTCTCCAGTGAATGGTGCCTGATCCAAACTGCTAGCAAATCATTCTGTATATACAGAATGCACAGGAGGGCCTGTTTCAAACCAAAGAAAAAGGTTTGTAGTGGTTTTGGTGTCTGCTTTCAATCTAAGAACAATGAGTTTCAGAAAAGAGGGAGGAGGAGAGGAGAAAGTCATAGGACAGCTAGGGAAGGGGAGGGAGAAGGGGAAAAAGAGCAGCCTCTTGAGTAAGTTAGTTTTCTGGCCAGGGAGCAGCAACAGCAGCTGAAAGGAGAATTCACAACAGGTTTTTTTGGAGCTGGTCTGATTGGTAATGCTATAGCAAACAGGCTCATATCTTTCACTCCTAACACATTATGATTCCATGGAAGAAAGGCATCCCAGGGATTTGATCACCACAATTACTACAAGAAGCAAAGATCTGTGTGCAAGGAGCAAACAAAAAGAATGCCTAAAAGACAGTACTTCACAACATATCCTCCAGCTGTATTTAAGTCAGTTAAAAGTCTGTCAAACAGAAAAAGGTATCAGAGAATGTTTTATTGCCCCTGGCCACCTTCAGGCAGCATCGGGAGGATTTCTAACGCCTAGACACAAAATATTTTCCTGCTTCTAAAGTACAGGATGAAAAAAGGAAAACTATCAAAGTGAACTTTTAAAGATTGGAGGATATATTTAAAATAAAGAAATATAGCTCCGATTTTGCAAACTCCACAGAATGTTTTCCCCTCCTTCTGGTAAGCACTGCGATAAGGGAATTTGTACTTCACCTGACCTTAAGGGATAAACTTGCTAGCTCTTGGATCACTTCACTTGTCCTTTTTAAGCTCCAAGGAAGAGGCCGTCTGGCACCTCAGCAGGCTACTGAGATCCAGCAGCGCTGTCACTGCCTCCCGACTTCAAACAATCCTTTCCAGCGCTCTCACATACCACACAGGTCTCATAGTTCAACTCTCAAGCTCCCTGAGACCACAAAATATTTGGCAGTGTGAGAGGTCTATGATCTTTCCTGTTTGGTTTTGCTCAGAGCTCTATAAGGCAAATGGTGCAAAGACACAGGAGACTTAAAGGATTTCAGCAGTGTTCTCCCCTTGGGTTTTGGTTTCTCTGTCTCTGTCCATGCAGGCAGCTGGCTGGTATCCTTCAGCCATTTGGAAGTTAGTTTGCCTCTGAAATACACATTAGTGCCCCATGCTGCCTTCCATGCTGGAAGGTGGATGCATGCCATATGGCCAGTGGCTGGATATATTTCACACTGTTTTCAAACCTACCAGCAAGACAGTTCAAATCACCTTCTAAGATTGATGTAAGTTACCAGAGTGATAATTCTGTGTTCAAGTAGTTATCTGGCTTCCTGACAGGTTTATTTGATGCTTATAATTCTCCAAAAATAGCACATGATTATGTATAATTTTTTTTTATTTTTAGTTTTGTCAGAAAATCAGTTACTGCCATTGAAAATTGTACACAAAACTTATGCTTCCTTTTCCTCTGCAATCCTTCCCTAACTATTTTGCTTTTTTTTCAACTTCTCTTTAAAAAGAAGTTGATCTGTTTTTCTTAAAGTTTGATAGCAGTTGCAAAGTAGCTGGCACTGCACAGAGGTAGATGTAGTATCCCATCAGTATTTGTTTTTCATCCTCATTAAAAAGTAGCACAATAATAACACTATACATCCAATTTCAAATAACATCATACACTTTACCATTATAATTCAGATTTATATTTAGAAAGAAAGCTTTTATTTAGCAGGAAAGTTTTTATTTAGGAAATCTCTGCTTTGGACTTAGAAAGCAGTTTTAGTAACGTCAAGCCAGGTAAATGCAAAAATAAATGTACTGTAAAACATCTACTTGATAGAAAAGATGTATGCAAATAACTTTGGTTTTTTTTTTTTTTTTTTTTTTTGTAGGAGGGGAGTTGTTTATATTGTTTAACTTTTCCACACCAGTTTTCCTACTTTATTAGTGCAGAGACTGAGGCAGATCCAGGGTGATTTAGAACAAGAATTTAATGGAGGTGCTTACTCTGTAGAGGGAATATCACAGAAAGCTTATTGTTAATGTTCTACGGGCAGCTAATTGCTTCTGCTTAGCCTAAATAATTAGCAAACTGAAGTGTACTGAAATGTTTTAAAATCTAAGTAAGTCACCTTTTAAGTTACTTCATGCATCCCAAGAAACCCTCAAACAATTCAATGACAAAACTTACCCAAAGACAACAGAAAATATTTTCCAGTTCATGAGGTCAGGAGTAAGTTGTTGGTGATCAAACAAACCCTCCATTATTAGTTTGTGGGTTCTAGTAAGTATATTTTTTTTTCAGTGGTTTTCTTTTCCAGAACTGGGAAGTACTGATTTCCTTCTCTCCCTTGCTAATGACTAAGATGCAGTGCTATGCCAGGCTGGCCAGAGGCAGGCAGACAAGAAGAATGTGTGTTGTCTCCCACAGAGATTCTTTTCTCTGGACAATTTCAGTGTGGCATGAAAGCAAGTTCTGTCCAGGTCAACTTTAATAAGAAAGAGAATTCTTGCCAAGGATTGTGGTTACCCTCAAGACTTCATTTAAATCTCTTGGGAGCACAAATATATATTCCATTAACAGCTTGCTATATTTTAGCTTTCAAAACCAAAGCCTTAGTGTGCTTTGTAACACAGATGAATAGCTAAGATATTGAGAATATTACTAGCTTTTTTAATTAATGAAATCTACACCAGCTAGAAATTGGAATATTGTTTGAATGACAAAGGGGTAATAAAGGCTCAGTATGTCTACTTTTTCTTCATTCTTTTTCTACTAGGAAATACAGAACTAAAAATTAAAAAATCAAACACTAACACTGTTGTTTAATTAAAATAATTTTTTTCTTTTTATTTTTAATTACAATGACAAGATCCCCTTTTTGTTATTCCTCCCAGGCACCAGAAAACTTCACTTATTTTCCTTAAGGGAAGAGAATACTACTGCAGTTGCAATACAAGTATCTTTGTCATCCTAATACCTTCACTAAGTGGTTTATTATCACTATCTCTTTCTTCTCCTTGGAATAGGCAGATAAGTTCACATAAGTGTATTGGGATAAACTCTAAGCTCCACAGACATTTATACCAGATCTGTCCTCTGGCAGATCACCCAATACAATACAATTTTACAGCGGGTCAGGTGTGGACAATCACATTACTTTCACATTTCCCAAAGCTCACTATAATAAGCTCTTTATGCTGACATCATGACTTCATGCTGGTTTTATGCTAAATGCAGATCAAATACCTGATGCTTTATAAAGCTGAAGTGATGGGAGCCTCAAAGAAAGTCTGCAGGGACAAAGTTAACCTTGATGATATTTTTGGAGAGAAATCTTATCAGCAAAGTGCTTCTATCCTACACCAGTGCTTTATTTAATGTGATATTCTGGATGAGGCCCTAGGAGCCTTAAGCCAGCATCAGTTCATCATTGAATGTGAGCACACACATTCAGATTCAACTTAAAGTGTTTGAAGATGTTTGTACTCAGACACTAAGTATGTTCCTAAACACTCCATTCTATGGTTGTCCGCAATTACACCAATTTTGGAACATCTACAATGGTTTCTACTTACTGCAAACACCGTTTCTGTGAAACCTTTGATTTGTTTGAATTTCCATATAGATTACCCCAATTTCTTTCCCTTTGCTGTGGGAACATTTGCAGGTGCAAGCAAAATGCTGGAAAAGTCCTGGAATTGTATGAGATCAGAGAGTAGAGCAGTGCTGCGAATTCCTGTCTGTGCCCCACGTCTTGCAGGGCAGATTTTCATTGCCTTTATCCCAGTGTCATGAAGTAGAAGCAGAACTTTCCAAAGCACTGATGGGTCCCTTCTGGGACTGGTCCTAAAACAGGAGCTCTCCCCTGAGTTACAGACACAGTCCCAGGTACATAATGTATGGCTGCACTGTAATTGCAGGGTAAGTAAAGAGGAAGAATGAGAAGTTTTTCTCTGGGACATGGAAATTTCCCAGCTCTGCAAGATGAGGAGAGGACTTAATCGTGAATAACGGCTCTGGTAAAGACCTAGCCTAGTAAGAGAACAAGCTTTAGGGACGAGAATCACCCCACCTAAGGCCAACAACCCCTACATCTGTGCAGGAAGGCAAGGCTTCTTTTATAAGTCGATGGAGACAAACGGGTGTCTCCAGCATGTTCCTCTTCCCACTCCAGTGTACACAGATGTCTAAAATAGATCCTGTGAATCACATGTTACAAATGCCTGTTTCTTTCCTCTGCTTCAAAAAAGGAATCCAGACAACAGATGCCTAATTGTCAATGTCCAGTGTTCAATTGCATGAATGCCAGTGTGGCTGGAAGGATGTGATTTGTTCAGCTGAGCTAATTAAACATGAACATCTCTAAAACAGGACAAACAGCAATGATTAGGCAAGAATTAATTGGGTGGATGAATACTAAAGGACTAGAGGCATAAGACTGTCTGAAAACAAATTATCTTCTATCTTCTTCCTCCTCTCTTTCATGAAAGATGAACATTGACTATGCAGATATGCCCCACATCTTGACTGTCTTCTGCAAACATCCATAATCTGGGGAAAATGAGATGTCTTAGCTTAATTACAGTCACTGTCAGAGGCATGGGGATGAAAAAAACCTTTGAAATAATATTTATGCTAAGCAAAGATATGTGGACTTACTCCTTTTACTTGCATTCACTCTTCTCATGAAACTTTGCACTATGCCTTTTATTGCAAATTCTGTGAATAATTAATAAAATCTCTTTAAGATTAGGTTAAACAGAATTTAAAAAAACCACCAGGGCAAGCAGCTGATCCCCGGCCTAAACATCAGGATACCTCAGCAGGTTACAAAAGCTGTTTCTGCTTCATTCCATAACCTGGATTAAGAAACTGGTGATGTTTAATTGGCATGCAAAGCTTTTTGCATACAGCAAGTGGTGCAGCATACTCCCAGTGGGGCACGTAACAGCCTCCTTTCACATTTGCAAAAGGGAATATTGGCTTCTCTACTTCATTAGCAACTTTCCAAAACCTCATTGACTAAACATTTGAACAAACTAGGTAAATAATTATCTTTCTCTCCACTTGATACAGAAGCAAAAATATGCAGCTAAGGGTCACTGATGGTGAGGTATTTTCATTTACTAAGAAAATATTCAGTTGCGACAGTCTTTGTAACTGTACTGTACTCCCTTCTTTATTGAACTAGGTTGCTTGAATCATGGTCCAGTCCGTTATGAGAAACAAATGAAGGACCTTCAGTCCAAAATGGCATTAACCAATTGCACTTCTCCTTTCCTGTAAAGCAAATGGCTCAACACACTGGCATCTCAAAGCACTTCTAAATGTGGACAGCAAAATGCCCCACGTAATGGAAGAACCACATCCACTGTTGTGGGGCATGCTTCTACAGGCATTTTCCCTTTCCACATCCATCTGGAGAACTTAGAGCTCAATAATTCTGTAATTGTTACTGTGCAATGTGATGCCACTGCAGTATTATCTTACATTTCCTTTGCAAAATGTCTTTTGGTCTATTACTTTTTAATGACTTAAAACAGTAATTTCATATCTTAGTCAAAATGTTTTGTAAAAGTTGTTTGGTCACTTATATCAAGGCCTTATTCTTTCCACTTAAGAAATGATACAGTCACTGGAAACAAGCTTTGATTAACCAGAAACTGTCTTAAAAGTGTGCAAGTAATATAAGCTTATTTTTAGTATTAGAAGTGCATAGCTATTTATTTTACCAGGAAAATAAACTACTTGGCAGAGAGGACATACTTTAACACATCTTTTCAAGAGCTCCCTTTTGATTTATTTGAAAATATTAGTCCTCTCAAACAAAGAAAAAAAAAGACAAAAGGTAAAAAACACACTGATGAAGGACACCTGAATTCCTTTATATCAAATATTCAAGTATTTATTGAAATTTGCATCTCAATGAAAGGGAAATCCCTTTATATCACATCTCCAGATCCAAATGGACAGACAACAATATTTGAAAAAGCCGACAGCCTAAAATGACTGGATACAAAGAAAGAACTTAAAATGGCAAAATTAACTGCTCCTTGAAGAAAAAAAAAATGCTCAAGGAAATGCCAACAACTTTTTCACCCAAAAGGGGAATAAAAGTAGCTCTAGCAAATTAGTTGAAATACCACAATAGAAACCAATGTGATTCCCAAATTGAATGAAAGTCTTTAATGATTTCAATGTGTAAGTATATGTCCATAATCATAGTCAAGGAACATGAAAAGCTTAAACAGCTTAATGCACTTGAGCCTACTCACAAGCTGCCTTTCATCTCAGAACTCTGAAAAATGGCCATATAATTAATACCAGATCCAACAGAAAGATTTTTAATGAAGATGTTACTTAGGCAGAGCCACAAAATATGCTCAAGTCATAACAGGACTTCTGCCAACTCTGGAGAATAAAAAATTGCTCAAAATTTTTTATCCTTTCACACCTCAGGCTCCATGTGAATTATATGATGAAATTTGAAGGAAAGAATAATTAATGCCTTGAAGATAAGTGGACAATAGAATAAAATGTAACACGGCTTTAGTAAAGGTAGGTCATGTCAGACCACCCTGATTTTTTCCTTTGATAGGATACCTGATTTTCCAGACAAAAGAACTGCAGAAAGAGATTAGATTTTATCTGAACTTCAGCAGAACATTTGGTAAGGTGTCACAATGGAGATTACTTGATAATCTGGAAAAAAAGAAGGTTAGAAAAAGACTGTGAAGGTGCTGACTAAAGTGACTGTTGTAGAGGAAATGCCAATGAACTGTGCTGAAAGGGGAAGCTCTGGGCTAAAAGAGATTACTCCAGTGGAGCTTCTCCTGAAGCAGTCTTGATATCCATTTTACTTTTGTGATTTCACCCCTAAAATAGGAATGAATACAAGAAGTTCAGAAAAAAAAAAGAGAAGCACTGCCAGGGAGAAGAACACCATGCAAAGGAAAAAATGGAGCAGAATATTAAACATGGGATGAAAGTACAAAGTACAGTGACCCCCAGTCAAGATGGGATTCAACTCATCCAAGCCATCTAAAAACTTTGTAACTTCACAGCTCGTTGTAAAATCAATAGAAAGATGTGAACAAATCCACTGATATTTTGTATCATCTATTTTAGATCCATGTCTAGATGGGATGAATGGAGAGTCTTTGGAGATTCATCCATCTTTCTATAGTCATTCATAAGGTACATTTGGAAATCTTCCTTAGGTTCCTAACTTAAAAAAAAAAAAAAAATTCTCCCCAAGGACTCTTGCAAATTTACTTTTCAGTAGCTCATCAGCCAGAAATCAGGTAAGAGAAAAACATGTTTTCCTTTTTCTTTTTTTTCTGATCCAAGACTCCATAAAACACAAATAACTTCTTCAGACATACTACTAGATAAATTCAATTGAAGCAGCAAAGAGTTAATACAAGTGCAAAAACATTAGTGAGAGCTCATCTGAGTCAATATAAGGCTGTCCATATTCTGCAAGAGACTCTCAGAACACAGCTTGTCTTGCAAGAAAACACTGCAAGAGCAAGAACTGTATGAATAGTCAAACACATAATTTCATTAGACACCCCCTCACAAGGGAGAAGGACAATTTGATTTTAAAACCCACAACAGCAGCAGGTTAGAAACTTGCCACGAACAGATTTACACTGGAAACTTTCTCAAACATGAGAACAGTGAGGCTGTGGGACTGCCTTCTGGAAAAGCTACTGAAGGCCAGAAACCTGAAGAGTTTTAAGTGACCTGGACTGTTTCATGAAACAAGTATATGATGCAGGGCCTGAGAAGAAGAGGTGTGCCAGAAGAATCTTGCAAGCTTTATGTTGGCTTGAAAGAAGACCCCAAAAGCTAAATTCCTAACTATGAAAACCTTTATTTTATACTTTAACAGCACCAAAAAGACATCTTCCAAACTCTTAAAATATTTTTCCAGTGTACCCTAGTATATTTATACAGGTTTTCAAAGGGAAATGACAGATTTGTCAATTCTGATGACAGTAACAGAACCAAATGTCTGAAATCAAAGCTAACATTCTGTTCTATGGGGACATGTTAATTTAGTAATAGAAAATATTTGGTTGTTGGTTTGATTATTTATTTATCTATTTATTTATTTTTTAAGAGAGAAACAAAGAAAGAGTGATTTGAATAATATAAATGAGCCTTCTCTTGAAATATGTTCAAATGCACTATGTCTTTAAACATTTTTTTCATTTAGACAGATCAAGCATATGGACTTTTATAGAGCTTTTTTCACTTTTTTTTTTTCTTGAACTTTTCTGGTATATACCACTCCTAAACAAAGTAAATAATTAGTGAAATACTATATCATAATTAAAGTAAGCATTGTAACTTGATTTTGTTGCAGTAACTATCTTTTTGCCATTTCATATAAAATAGAAAGTTTAAAGTTCATTATGAGATACAGCTACTTAATTTCTGATGTCCTTATGCAAGTTTGAAACAGAGCTTGAAGAGTTTAATAGAAAAACATTTATGTGAACATGGCAATGATTGAAAATGTAATAACTGATTTTAGAATGAATTTGCTCTGTTCCCTTATGTGAAGATATGGTGTCATTTTTCATGTCGAAGACATAAAGATAATATGTTAGGGACAATTTTACCCAAAACAGACAAACCAAACTATTTGGACAGTAAGTTATTTATAACTAGGGATACTATCTATGAAGTGTATCTTTCAAAGACAATTATTTTAAAATAGAGCCCATGTGAAGCTGTGTCAGAACAACTCACAAAATTACAGAATATTCTGAGTTAGAGGGCACACATAAGGACCATCTTGTAAGTAAATGAACCCCCAGGGATCAAATTCACAACCTTGGTGTTAGCACCATGCTCTAAGCAACTGAGCTACTCTCAGGTTAAATGATGTACGTCAAAGTCTAATTGTAACATGTCAAGTGAATATGGCTTTATGATTACTTTATGAAGAAAAGCCGTACATTTTTGAGGAGTCCAGAAAATCACTGCAAGTGTCAGTGTCTTCGCATTTCATACACATTTGGAAAAAAACCCCAGTTTACATATTTTAATAAATATATATAAGAAAATAATGGACTGAACTATACATGCCATTAGTATCTTATTCCTGTCCGTCTACCTGCCTATATTTTCTAATTGGTTTCACAATGCTTCAGTATCACGTGGTAGCTTACTTAAGTGCTTTAAGCCTTAGCTTTAAATCTCTTTACCATTAACAAATTCCGTTTCAAGCTTCATGTGCTTTTGTTTCCTCCTGCTTATCTATCTGTGTATTTCTATGGAGAGTCACTGAAATTTCTAAGTTTCTTATGAATGTAAATGCATTTATTTTCCAAACATGTCAATGGGTTTATGGGAGTCTGGCTGGTAACAGGCAATGGGACCTTGGGCTGGAAGTATTTATTGCCATGGTTGTAAAATGCTCAGCAGCCTGATCAAGAGATGTACAGATTCTTCTCCTGAGATTACAATCTTGCTCTTCCAGCTTTTGTACATTTGTTTCAACCTCTCTTAAATGCTTATCAAACTTACAAGTTCCAGTCCAATATTTCCTTATCCAAGTATTTTCATATTTCAAGCAAAGCAGATGGTCAGAAATATTTTGCAGTATCCTCCCTGCTTCGCAAACTTTGATAGTTGTAGCTTTTTTATCATTATCCAACTGGAAATGATGAAAAACAATGCTTGCACCAAACCAAGAGTGTATTTATTTTGCTCATTTCAGGTATGTGTTGCATGTTCTTTCATTCCTAACCACCAAATTGTCCCCCACCCCCATCTCTGTTTATTTTTTCAGAATTATTTTGCATTTTCATATTCTTAAACAAGGAATTAAAAACCTGCATAAGCCAAGCTAAAGCCTGGGATCAGGCGAAACCATTTTAAGATGTAGGACTGCTTAAGGACCGAAAATATTTTTTCAAGCTATGATTTATTACACATTTATGGCTTGGTGCTTGTTTGAAGGGACATGGTTGCATGCAAAGGAAATAAGAACATACATAAGGGAGGACCATATCTGATGGATGCATGGAATTGCAGGCTTCAAGCATACGGATGAAAGAAGTGTCAGTTAAGTACAGGAAAGTGAAGTTGAGGACCAAATTGAAACCAGAACTTTAGAGAGACCACAAGTTTTTCCACTGTTGAAGAAACACCCAGTTTCCCACAGAACAGAACATTAAATAATCTTTATTAAGATGTCATTTTAACTTCTGTGCAAAAATAAATACTCTTTCTCTACTGAAACAAAGAAAATACAAACCCTAGAATATTTGTATCATGATTCAGAAGTTTAGAAAATCAATATTGTTTTAGTCTCATGCCTTTTTGAGATGTTAGAAATAAATGTTAACTTTGGGATAATGTTACTGCAAAACAGATAAAGAACTGAGTTTTGCTGTAAACAGTAAGAACTTGTAAATATTATTTTCTCAGACTAACTATAAAAGATAGTCTAAAATTACTTACTGAATAAAACACAGGGCAAAGATGCAATTATTTGATGGTTTTATACATACAGATTTTTCTCTTTCTTTTATAGAAGGAGATCCAGAAGATACATGGGTAATTTCTAAGAAAGATCAAGTCTCTATTCAAGTTAGTCTACTGAAAAATATTTAAGCATTTGAATGAAATACCATCTACTAGAAATAATTATCATAGCTAAAATAAATACAGATGATGACAACGGTGAAAGACAAAATGATGTACCTCAAGGACACTTACCTGTGAAAAATATTCTAGAGGTGGTCTGGCTAATCTATCATATGATGGTATAAGCAGGCATTTAATTAATGAAGCAAACTTGAAACAAAGTAAGTTTTGAAGCAAGAGCAACATAACCAAGACAGGAGAATGACAAAGAATTCTGGTATCTGCAGAAGACATGGAATCAAAGAATCATAAAGATTGGGAAAGACCTCCAAGATCATCAAGTCGTGACTCTGAATGTCTTGTTTTGCCTCATTCTCATATCCCTGGGAATCCTTAGACTCTCAAATGACAGATATTATGAAAAACTCATGAAGAGTTTAAACTAAATGTGGGTCTGTGAGACCAGATATGAGAGACAACCTGTAAACAAAGGGCTAATCAGCATCAAAACTAAAATAATCAACAGCTGAGAAAGCAATTAAATATTTAAAGTGGATTGGTAAATTACAGAAAGGCTTTTCACTTGCTTTGGTTGCACAGGAATTCTTATGGCAGTATATTGTACATAGGATAGAAAGGTATTCATAAAATTCCACTAACATAGCGCTAACAAAACAAAATGACTAAACTGCAGTTAAGATCAAAAATATGCCTTTATTGTACTGTTTTGAATACTCTAGGCAACGTTGCTAACTTGAAGATTGTAAACTCTTAGTAGGAAAGTTCAAGATTTTGAACCATGAAAAAATTAAAACCCACTAAAGAAACAAACTCTTCACTCAACCTAGATCAAAACATGTCTAGAAACCAAACCTTGCCACTTGCATTGTTTCAAGTAAGACACAAGTAATTGTTTCAGTAATACAACATGATTTTTACTGCAGAATGATGATTTTGGCACATATTTAGATCTACTGTTTAAAAGAAACTCCATTTTTTTAGATATATAAGACATTAGATAATTCCTAAGATTTGTAACATCAATACCTAGTAAATTAAATGAGCATTTAAAAACCACAAAAATCAGAAAACAATAAATGTTTGCCTAATGCCCTTTTCAAAAGCCCTGCAACTTTAATAACACTTAAGATTAGGCAACATAAAGGATCCAATACAGACCAAAAGCAGGAAATTCCAAATTTGAGGTTGAAAGTCAATCTCCAAGTGAAGCAAGATGTATGATTTTTGCAACATTAAGTTGCAACAATTTCCATGAGGAAAAGAAAGAACAGATATTAGCTTAAATCTACTGCTGAACTACACTGTACATATGCGTTAAAATTATATCCTTACACCTTAAATCTAAGCTCTTGCATGAAAAAAAAAAATCCAGGAAGATATTTTCCCTTTCTGTTGTGAACAAGGTTATTATGTGCATTACTACTTAGTTACAGATGGTCTGTCCTAGCCCACAGCAACTTAGAAAGTCATCAGGACTGATGGAACTATCAAGATAAACCCTTGTGGGGGTGACTTTATGCCTTTTACAATACAGTTAGAGAAACAGCAGTTTTCTGGCTTGACCTCTCTTCCATCAGCAGTGCAACCACTGAAAAATGGAAACTCTCTCATATAGTTTATACACTCTGTTATATTTTCTCTTTCCTGTCCTGATGAGGAAGGGAGTGACAGAGAAGCCTTGGTGGGCACCTGGCACACAGGCAGGGTCAGCTTACGTTATAGAGATATATAATTTACATGTTGAAATTAGTATTTTGATTCTTGTCTAAAAGAGTGAATTTTTAGACAGAAATCAAGATTGAAGATACAGAAAATGATGTATCAATGTGTCCACAAATCAAATAAGAATCTCACTTTGAAAAGTTCATTGTCCAAAGCAGACCAACACAACTCAGACAATACACAGAATTCTACAACAAGGAGCGGAATTCAACATCTTAAAATCTCTACCAGAAACAAAACTAACAGCCATTAAAATCATTATAATAGGGTCAGTAACAAGGCATTTGGAATAACAAACCACTGATTTCACATGCCGTGTGTGTGTTTGTTTGTTTTATGGCACTGATTTAATGTTGATCATAAGGTCTAATGATATACAGAAATTAAAGGAAAAAAGAAAATGTGTGGTGAAATGTCAGGTAGGGTGGGATTGAAAAATGAAACATGCTACTACTACAGTGTTCACGACTATGATTTGATTTGAGACAAATAAAAGCCTATTAAAAAGTTGTGCAGCTGTGCTTGCTAAAATACATTTTGCTATATGCAGCATTTACTGCAATGAAGTCTACTCATATCAATTGATTTGATTATGGAAGCATTTCCAGGTATTACAATGACAAGTAATTTAAGGCAGGAACCCAGGCCTGGTTTATATTCAGAACAACATTTGTAAACACCATTAAAAATATTTGTTCTTCAAGGATTTCCTTTGCGGTGCAAAATGCATGAAAATAATGAATCTACAGATAAAGCTCCAAATGTACAAGCCAGGGTGGGTTGGCATTTCCACTCCTTAACTGAGTGATTCCTAAACTTCTACTAGTGAGTCAGTATTTTCCACACCAGATGGCTACATCACAATCAATTTCTTAATATTTTGAAAGAATTTTATTTGTAGAAAAAGTCAGGAAAATGGTTTGGCTACTGCCATGAATGCAAAGAATAAGTTGTCTTACACATGATAACAGGAACAGCAACAACAACCACCAGCACCTAAAAATCATATTAATAAAAATCCTTTTTATAATATAAATCCTTAAAATGTATGTAATGGCACAAGCTGTCCCCTGGTGTTAAAGTACTCTGGTTTTACACTTCAGCAGCAATCTAAAATACACGCTTCTGAAATTTGCATTATGGATTTAGGTAATAAAATTCTTCAAAGATTCCATCCTTCCTATGCATTTTCTATTTCCACATAGCGCTGCTGTGCCAGTAGGATTACATAATTCACTATTCTTGCCTAGAAACTCAATGCAAGTCTCCTTAGCATGAAGAGGACTTCATCTGCAAGTTTGTCCCCCATGGAAAAGCAGCCACAGCTGAAAGCAATGAGCTCCTCAGTTCTCAGCTCCCTTGGTATACTGGAGAGGAAAGTCTCCCAAAATTACAAACCTTGCTTTGAAGTAGGGTGAAAATTTCTAAGAAACAGACATGTGGCAGTGTGACTAGGAAAACATGAAGGGAGAGGGAAAAAAGCAATGATTTACTGCAAAGGAATGATTCTTTATCTTGTCCTTATCCAAGCCATACTAACTACCCAGCAATGCTGGGTGAAAGACCAAGTAAAGTGCATTCAATTCAAAACAATTCAGAACAGACATAGACTGAATACAGAACAATACATAGTGAAACTACTTTATGGAAATCAATAGTTGATTTTGCTGCTGACACTAATACCCATCTTTCTCAATACTCCTGCAGCTTTACCAATCTGGACTATAGATTCTGCAGTCCTAAACTGAGAATTTAAAGCGATGCATTAAGGAAGTTCGGATACATGCCAAACAGGACATGAAATATCACTTTCATTATAAGATTTATAATAAAAATAAAGGCATGCATCCTGTAAATGAAGCAAACAGCTGAGACTGAAGTTCCAAAAAAAAGACCTTATATTCCTTCTTAATATGTCAGTTTCATTACCGTATTTCAGTATGTTTTTCTACATGTTTGCATATACTTTGCACACAGATCTACTAATACTGGCTTTCTTATCACTTTCAGCACTGCCACCCATTAAGGCATCCCAGAGTTTTACAAACATTTATGAACATTCATCAGATTCCTGGGATATACTGGCATTTTGTTATTTCCGTCATACAAAAATCCCCAGTTCACTGAGGCAGAGAGATGCTGTGGCACACATATCCACTAGTTTTGGGTGCCCCTTTCCCTGCCATCTTTTTTTCTCCCCAACTTATTAATAAAGAGAAATCACATTCATGGGTACTATGACCTTTTGTTCTGCCCTTCTGCACGTCAAGCACTCAGTCCCTGAATGATCACAAAAGGTACAGCAAAAAAAGAAGGATCCCCTGGAAAGAGACATGCCTTGTGACAACCTTGTGCCTTTAAATGCAGAGAACTTCTGCAGCTCAGGAAAAAGTTTGTCTCTCCTGAACTAGTGTCAAAAATTCCATAGAAATGAATGGGATCAACACCTCCAGAGCAGCAATGCTCTAACATTGGCATTCCCACTTAGTCTTCTCTATGGCACTAAACTAGAATTTTCAGTCAAATGCGAGTTTTAGGTTTAGAGTCGTAACTGACTTTTAATTTGAATGAAGTTAATGTTATCTCAGAAAATGGCTCATCCTTAGAGGGGACAGACTCATACTAAACGGAACTAAATCAGGTAGATTAGTAGGTCTCAAAGAATACATTCCATGTAGAAGGAGGATCAAAAAGTGCAGACAAACTAGTCTTATGATTTTGGCTACTTGACAAAAAGAATCAATAGTAAAAAGTATTTCCCATATTGTTACAGATAAAATCCCAGGCCACGGAGCTGACTTAAATTTTGATATCTAAAATATGAAGTATTTTGCACTAAATTTTGAAAAGTGGTTTGAAATATCTCTGAAGCTAAGGTGTAGGGAACATGACAATTAGAGTTGTCTATATAAATTAATAGAAGTATATAACTTTTCTGTCATTGCATTTTGAAACAACCCAATAATGGCACACGTCATGTCACAGCCACCTGTCACATATCAGAGAAATATAAAAATGAAACAGTGACTGTAAAAAAGACGAATCTGCCTAAACCAAGGAATATGATGACAATTAACATCCTGTACTGTCATCTTAATGATTTATACTTTTCTCATGTCTTTTTCTCCCATGGGCAATGGCGGTGACTGAGTTTACTCCAAAGGCGTGGTTTTAATCCTTTGATAACAAAGAACTGCTCAGGCTAAATGAAGGAAAGTATCAGCATGAGAGATCTTATATGAACTTAATAAAGCACAGCATAGCCATCTTTGAAAGTCAGATACAGGATTATCATGGCCATGAAACCAGTGTTCAGAAGACAGAATTTTCAAATCATCCAAATTCAATAGAGGAATTAATAGATTCAGAAGTGGTAATGAAAAGGAGGAAAATAGCTTGCTTTGAGGTTACTCTCTGGGATTCCAGGAAACACTAATACCTTACATTTAACCTCTCATTCCTTAATATGGAAAAAAAAAATCATAGGTATTGCTATCTGAGCTTTACATTAACGGAAGCAGAGAAATGGATGACAGACACGAAGGCATTTGTGTAAGATCTTCCAGGAAGCTTGTTTCCCCTTTCTGAAATCTGAGTTTTGCTACAAGAATATGAATAGACTGAAAACCACAGCAAAATGCTGTAACTTTTTCGCATAAGAAGGATTTTTATTGGTTACAGAACATAAAGGAATTTGTTCTCTACTCTCAAAAGAAGCCCATCCCATTAGAAAGACATGTCAAACGAATTTCATGCTTCTCTTTAACACAGATAAATGAGAACATGGAGGTTAAACAAGTGAGAATCCCCAGTCCCCTTCCACCTCTCATATGGAGTAATTTTCTGCTGGGAAACAAAAAATTATTCTCTCCTGGAACTGAATCAGAAGGCAGATCCATCAGTCAGTAGCCAGTATATGATTCAGCTCAGCTTTTCAGTAAGTTAGAAAGTCCAAAAGTCACCAAAAAGTTTTTGAATGAGAGGGCTGCTTCCTTCTAACTCTTTTGAATTGCCTGCTGAGCACTCCTGTGAATCACGCCTGCTGCAAGAGGAGCACATCTGAGTTAAGAAAGCAGGGATTTTCGGTGACAGCTGGCAAGCAGACACTCCCTCTATCGAGGGACAGCTTTCATTCAACTAAAAGGTAGGACAAACACCAATTCCTGTAGCTGGACACCAAAAAGAAATTAGATTAATGATTATAATACATAGCAATTAGAACTCTCCCTCAACCATAGTGTTCTCTATAAAAAGAAAAATGTTGATTATAGATGCCTCATAAAATATGCTGATTTTTGCTTTTATTTTATAATTATATTAGCAAACACTGAATAATTAAGAAATAGACACTATTTCAAATCAGAAAAAGACATTCCATTCAAGTCTTGGGAAATTATAAAAAAGATTAAAATAGCACTAAGCATTCCACTTCTGTTAAATTCAGTGCTTGAACTGCAGAATGATCTAGCTGTGCTTTAAATATTTCTTCATGCAATGTACACAATCAGAAAACTATTTCTGCTGTAATTCACTCACATTTCCAAGATGATGCATTTTGAATAGGGTTTTTATCCTACTTGTTTAGCCAATTGAAAGAAATACTACTTGGCTCCCAGATTAATCATATGTTAGATTTTTACTAGCCTGATCATTTAACAAATTACTAACAATGAACATTTCCTGTGTATTCAAAAGACTTCTTTTAAAAATATTCCAAAGTAGCCTTGTAGCACTTACAATAGCAGTAGGCAAAACCACTTGACCTTTACAAAAAAGTGTGAGTTGCACAAAAGCTCTGAAAAATTAGATGAAAACAAATAATTATTTTTCTTTCACCTATTTTGATGTCTGCTCTTCTTCTTTAAATACATTGGAAATGTATCTGCATGAAAAAGTATAAGAAGAGGGTTACAAAAATTACCAGCTTTTTGAGAGGGATGCAGCTTACCACAGCTTTAAAACTGAGGCTGCATTAGAAACTGTCTCTAATTTTTTTTCCTTTAAACAAGATTTGAACAGATACCTTGCATAAAAGGTAGGTTTTTTTTCTACCTACCAAGATTTTCTTTAAAATGATTTGTCTATTTTTAGGGTGAGAGAATGCTTCAGGTATTTTTCAAACTCTGCACAGTAATTTTTGATGAATAAATTTCACTCCATAATCCTACTTTGAACTTAGGCTCTCAGCAGCCAGTTGTGGTGCTTGCCTTGTTATACTTAAAAGTTCAAGACTTGGAAACTGTCTTTTGAAGTGACAAAATTAACTTTCAATTAATATCCCAGATGACCCTTATCACGTCAATTATTATCGCTGCAATCTATGGACACAGCTAGAATAAGCTGAAATATTTTCATCGTACTCAACCCAATAAAGTAAAAAATCCTCTTATCAGAGAGTTACTGTGTTATACATTAATAAAGGAGCCAGATTTGGCATAGGAAGCCACCATTACAACTTCTTTTGTGCCTTATCTTACAGCTCATATTTTAAACTGCAGGTATAGGCTTATCTTTGCCAAACACCTTCTTCATACATGAAATTAAATAATGCATGGTGATAACTCAGAAGAACCCATTAGCTTGTTCAGTATTAACAAGTGTACTTCACACCCAATTTCCTTGCAAATGATTATATTTTTTACTGTGCTGTATCTGTAGTGTATTTACTTAAACATTTGATCCAGTTCTACTACTGTTGGTGTTATCAGAGGTTCTCAGATGTATCTTATTCTCATACAGGAACTTACACATAAATCCACATGCCCCAAAACACGTCTGTAAAAGCATAAAAGCTGTCACAGCTAAAGCTCTTAATTATGCTTTGTAGACTTTCTATATAGGAGAAGTGAGGAAGGACCGAATACCAATGTTGGCTTTGTTTGTTTGTTAACTATGCAATTTAAGGAAAATCAGAATCTTAAAGCTGTTTGGTGTTTGTTTCAAGAAAAATGTCCCTGAATTTTGAAATACAGGGTTTTATGAAGGCAAAAAGGGCAAAAATATTTCAAATCTATGCATATATCTGGGAGATGAAAATGGCCTCTGGTACCAGAAGCTGACGTTGAATTTTTCCATTTTGCTGCAGAGCCTCCTATCTCTCCAGCCTGCCTCACCCAAACTTCTCTCCCCTAAAGCCTCTGGCTTTACAGCTTTTGTTCTAGTTCCTCACAGATCTCATCTTCCCAGTCCCAGAGTGCCAATGCTTTGCCTCTGGAAGTTCCACTCACCAAACCCTCTTGCTTTTCCCATTCTACAGCCAGTTACTTTCCAATCCCTTTGGAATAGAATAGAATCTACTAGACTAAACTAGACTTGTTCAGCTGGAAGGGACTTACAATGATCATCTAGTCCACCACTTTATCACTTCAGATCTGAACAAAAGTTAAAGCATGTTATTAAGGGCATTGTTCCAATGCCTCTTAAAAACTGACAGGTTTGGGACACTGACTATCTTTCTAGGAAGCTTATTCCAGTACTTGACTAACTTCTTGGTAAACAAATATGCCCTAATGTCAAGTCTGCATCTCCCCTGAGGTGTTACCATCAAATTCTCTCCCAAGGAAGCTTGTTGCATCCAAGTTCCCACCCAAAATTATTCTTTTCCTGATCCTCTCATTCCAAGTCCACACTACACCTGAAATCTGCACAGATCATACCCCACCTTTCACCAGACTGGTCTTGTGGCCCATGACACTGGAATTGCTCAATATTGCTCAATATGCTCATTACTTTTTGTGTTTTCACTTCTGTATAACAAAATAAAACCACTGAAGACACTTTCAGAAAGTGATCAACACTGCTAAAGTTAGGCATGCCCCTAACCTTAATTGGGCTGATTCAGGGTGCAAGACTGAAGACTAATATTTGTGCTTCAGAAAAGCCAATTAATAGTCTTTTTTCCCAGACATTATCAGTCATATTGATAATAATAGTTCTGTAACTGCTCACAACCTCGTTAAGGAGGTCTGCTCAATCAGGTCATCCTGCAGCCCAGCATGTTCTTAGAAACTCCTCAATTACGAGGTAGAGGATCCAAGAGGTCTACTGCAGGTAGTCATCACCTGCAAAGATCTGCAC
The DNA here is from genome assembly GCA_036630365.1 of Acanthiza pusilla. Lineage (NCBI taxonomy): Eukaryota > Metazoa > Chordata > Aves > Passeriformes > Acanthizidae > Acanthiza > Acanthiza pusilla. Next base: position 31,543,028 of record JAXCHO010000023.1, read on the forward strand.
ACTGACCATAAGCCCTACTCCCATGCCTATCCTCACAGACCATACCAACAGGAGCAGTACTAAAATCAAAGAAAGCTGGACAGCACCCCAAAGAAAATGTCTTTCCTTTATGCCTAATTTGGCATTGTCTTTCCACAGCATTACAAATCTAAAAGCATTTACTTTTTAACACATTTTTGCATATAAAGCATGCAAATGTATTTTTAAATATGAGAAAGTTTTTTATTTGTGCAGAAAACCTAAGCAGTGGTTACAAAGAAAACAGTCTTCCTTTATTTTAAAACGGATGTACCAGGAATCCCTAAAATCCAAGGGTCAAGGCTTTGTGGTTGGTAAAAGAGATTAGTATGGTTTACCATGAAAATTGATAATGCTGCCATTTAAAAGCAGCTTGGAAGAAGAAATTATGCATTTTGATAGCTATGCCCTAAATTACTTTGTGAATTAAAAATTAAAAGAGAATATCCTTAATAATATAAGATGGAGTGGGAGACAAATGTACTACACAATATTGTTTCTCTTAAATATTGATGTTGCTGATTGAGCTTTATTTTCCCATAATAGTCAGCTACTGAATAAAACTTTTAAAGAATCAGCATATCTTCCACTGGTAGCCTAAAGGATCTCCAAAGTGTATGAGGGTATACATAAGTCAGAACTTCAGATTTTCATTTATCTTTCTATTCTGCCAGTACCTGACTTATTTACAGTGCACTACAACTTCAAGCCATACTCTCAATTTACTTCAAGCTATTATATGAGGATATAATGAATAAAATCTTCTAATATATTTATGGAATGGATTGACATAGTAAAAATAACCTTATATGGAGCTGCGTTTAGGAATCACCAAATTAACATCACTCTACCAAATATTGTTTGGCTTTGGACATCTTTTATACATGACAACATTTTTCATTAAAGTGCTTGCTACCTGCTGTCCCAGTATTTTTTTACAGCCTCTCTTCAAACTAGGGGACTTTCTGCATGCATATTGGAAATTGCTAATCTCTAGCCTTTTCCTTGTTACTTCCATTTTCCAGTGAACTTATCTTTCAGCTGTAAATTACTTATCAATACCCCACATGCAATTCCTTACAGGACAGTTTCTTATTTATTACCAATCACAACAGCAGTTCCAAGTGATGAATTTTGATTTTTAGTATTTTCCAAGAAACAGCATTAGAACTACTTATTTTTGTATTAAGTAATCTTCTGTAGAAGTGACACTATTGAAAACTGATCATAGCCTGGAAAATGGTTACAGAAAGCAAAACCAAATTCAGCTAGTAAATTCTGCAGCAGTACCTCATATTTATTTCTTTCAGTATTATCTGCTCCCTTGCAGTCCAAGTGGCATGGCTGGACCACATCAGCCATGCCACATTCCTCCACTCTCCCACCAGAGAGGGGAAGCACTGTCACTGGTGACTCCAATCTCTGCACTGGTTGGCCATGGATATCACAGACACACAGTGGCCCAGCAACTGTCATTTTATCAACTTTCCCTTTACATTATAGAAATAAATAAATCAGTGAACAGAGTTTGGTCAAGAATAAATATGAAATCACACTTAAGGTCTTTCATGGAAATATCAGCCATGTAGACAATGGTAGAGGTGGCTGGGAGACAGCTCAACCCTAACAATGATAAGATCACCAAATACTTTTGGTGAAATATGGGAAAAGAAAAATACACACCATTCAGATAAAGCATTTATCTACTGAAAATAGCTTCTGAACAAGAAACAAAGGAAGAAGAATTTGGCTAAACCATACTAAAGTAATCTTTTGTCTCAGTATTTATCTTTTTATAGTACTTAATACTTATATGGATCACAGAAACCACCACTGATACTTGCTTCAGAAGAAAGTGGTATGAAAAAAATCAAACCCAAAAAACTCTACTCAGCAATTTACACCAAGGAAAAAACCAGAGCAATGAGAATGCTGGGGAAAACAGAAAACATCTAGACCTTAAACTAAGAATGTCTGCCTTTTGCAAAAACAAGCTTTAAACCTGTACTATGGGATCCATTAGGACATAATCTTTTAAAATTCAGGCTATAATTAGGTAGTAGTTCTGGAGAGGTAGTATTTCACAAGTATCACTGCTCACAGTTTCCTACCCCAGTATCAAAGGATGCATGGATCCTTTGAAAAATAGAGGTTGTTATCCCCCAGAATGTGGCAAAATAGGTGAAAGGAAAAAGGCTGTACACAGTGGGTTCTTTTAACAACAGAACAGGCCAGGGAGAGCAAAATTGCAAGCCATGGTCAACACTCAAGCAGTCAGAATCAAAATGAGCATAAAGCGATTAATATGTATTTTAGATTACAGCTTTGTGTTTATAAGGATGTGCAGTAGGCAGTGCTCACAGTCAATGTGCTTGAGGCACTACCTTCAGTAGCACTGTCTGATTATTTTTAGGATGGCCACCCAGATGGGTGGCATTAAGGACACATAATCCTCTCTTAGGCCACTCTGCAGATGGCAGTGTATGTGCAAATATAATACACAGCAATTGCAAGGTGCTCTTAATTTGGGGTCTGGATGAACAGAGATTGACAGCTTATTCTGTTCTCAAAATGGGCAGTAAATATGAGACAGACCCCGTTTTATAAACCAGAAGAAAACAACAAGATATTGGGTCAGGGCTGTCTAAATATAATCTCTGTAACTGAATTAGGACTATTAAATCCTTATTAGCATATTAGGACATCAGTTATTCAAGTATCAGATTCCTTTCAAAAAACTGCAAGGGAAAAGACACAATACTGAAGTTAATTAAGCTGGAAAAAGTGTCCCTATGTTCAAAATCTAAGACATGAAAAATGCTTGACCTCTTCCTACAACACACACTTCTCTCCAGTGCGGTTTTCCAGTATGAAACAGTTTGAAATTAACTGGCCATTATAAATCTGAACCCAGACCGGTTTGATTTCCTGCAGAACATCACATTTTAACCTAAGATGGCTCAAACTACTAAGTAATCCAAAGTTTTCAAATGTCTAGTGTGCACTGATATAATCAACCCTTTAAAGTCATAGAAGATAAATTGCAACATAGCTCATTTTCAATGACTGCAGTTTACTTTTAACCACATAAGGGAACAAATGTCTCTGTTTCATACACAAGGTGCAGGTTTCAAAAAAAAAAAAACAACCAAACAACTTGTGCTCATAGCTAGTGTCAAAGACTTGAATTAAAAATATGGACTATGGAACATTCTAGGCAATTTATGGACTTGTTCTTCCTGTGCTCACTCTTTCACCCTAATGCAGATGGAATACCCCTATAATGCTCTTTCAATTTTCTAGAATGGAAGAAAACTAAACCAGTAAACAGGTTTGATTATTTTTAGCTATCTCAGCTAAAGCAGAACTCAGAAGAACCTGACAACTGCCACACATGGTGGAAGGAAATGAGGAGAGGACAGGAGGGGGACTGGAGGACTGAGCTGGGGTAGAGAAGCTGACCTTTAGGTGGCAAGGAGCCAACTAGATGAGCTCAGCTGTGAAACTCTGGCTTAGCCCATAGAGATAATTAATTACTCTCATAATTCCACATTTACCATAGACTACTAAGCACATATACATACACATTGCTGTTTTGATGCAAGATAATTCATCACATGGCGTGTCACACACTTAAAGCACGGAAACAGGGGGATGACAGTCAGCGTTGCAATTTGGGCTTTATCCACATGTTGGTGGCTTATCCTTCTGCCTCCAAACTATTTTGAACTAACAGACTACAGTGGTACATGTTACACATAAAACGTGAACCTCCAGGTACCTACCTTTGGAAACACACATAAACCATTCCAATGGCTGGAACTTTGTGAGGGGGAAAAAGACTAGGATTACTGAGTAAGAAAGAAGTATACATCTTGCAGAAATGTAGGGGATACAATTTAGGAGGCATAAAAACATGAACTTGATAAAAATGCTGTGTAACATCTGGGAAATTATTTAAAGCCATTGCTTAAAAATAAGAGACAGATGTCAAAATTGGAAGAAAGTTCTCTTGGCATTTTAGACGTTAAGGTTAAATTTTGCAAAAATGTCTTTTAGTGTTACAGATTTCTTAGGTTTATTCCAGTCATTTCTTAGGCCAAATATTATCTTGAAAGTTATTAAATTAGGAAGAAGCATTATATTACAAAGGAAAAGGGATGGAACACTTTTAAAATATGGAAAGTAACTTGAAAATGCTGCATATGCTAAAGATATTATCTCCTTTGGCATCTGTTTTTTTCTTATTAAATAGTTTCTTTTTGTAAAAAAAATGACACTACTACAATCTAAACTGTGAGCCCCCTTTTGCTAGGAGCTAGGGCAGTACTACTCACAAGAATAGGCACTGGGAAAAAAAGGGCAAGAATCTGGTATTCCAGTAAGCAAGGGGTAAATTTTCTGTATGCAGTCTCTGTTGTCCCATGTAGATGACCTTTTCTGTGCTAGACTGAACACTTAAACTATTGTAGTAAAACACATATGAAATTGTAGGCTGAGTTATTAAAAGTAATCATAATATTGTATCTGTGGGAACTGCTCAGAGATACCTTTGGTTTTAAACAGAAATATTAAAATACTTTCAGCACCCAGGTATGTATTATTTTTATTCTTTACAAACACTTTTTCCTTTAAGAGAGATTGCTAGTCTGGAGGTAGGAAGATAAACCCTGTCATGTTTGTCCCCTGTGCTGACCTGTGTATGAACACATCTTCTCTATTCATTATTCTTATCTTTCTCTTACTATAATGAGAAAGAATAATGCAAAGGAATATAAGGAATAATTTTTATTTTGAATATGAATATACAAATGCTACTGGACAGTGCTGAAGCTGCTTTGATATGATGGCTGGGGTGTCCTGCCATAAGCAAAACCTCTTTGTGGTCATGGAGATCTTGGTTCACTACACACTTTTGCCCAATTGAAATAAGGACTTGAACATAAGGTGTTCAAAAGGTCATGCAGAGAAATTGTTTTGTTAGGTTGAACCAGCTTAAATCAAAATTTTTCATCAGTTATTATCTCTCACAAACATATCCCTCTTCTGATTCTGGAAAAGAGTTAATGCTTCTGCTTTCATCAAAATATAATGTCTCTTGTGCTTTACACATAAACTTTTGACAATTAAAACCAATGGAATGTAGGAGCAAATTTCTCATATTTGTAACAACAGCATAAAAGTGCCCAACACACAATTCCAACAAGGTGCTATTTTCATTCTATGCAGTCAAATGGATTACAAGAGATATGTCTTGTTTCCATTTTTTAATTAAGCAGGCATGAACAGACAATGCAATAATTACATATGTAATTTTGTGATATCATAAAGAAATGTTTTCACATACGGAAAATGAGAAAAACAAATGTAGATTTTTAAAAAGGCTATAATAAACTATGCTGCTGATAATAAAAATTATAATCTGAACAAAATTAGGAAAGCCAGAAGGAAAAAAGATTAACAAGAGATGAAAGGTACATAATGGTGAAAACGATGGGTAAAAGAATAAATAGTGCAACTGTGTTACTTGGTTTTCGACACAATGCCTTGTTTCTTTTTATGAGGTGCCTTGTGAAAAGCATACTTTTCTCTATTTCATCACATAATTTTTAAACATTTAGGCTGAAACTCAAAATACAATGATAAAATACCAATTTATGTGTGAAGATTACAAATTAAAGCTATCTGCAGATCAGCTGAGCTGCAATTATTTGTGGACTCCATCATCAGGCAAATAAAACTACTGCATTCCAGTTTCAGAAAAAACAGGCTAAACTCGAACCACTATTAATAACACCAACATTTTCTCCATCCTCAGCATTAATGTGAATTTTACATTTTTTCAAACTGCTAAATAAACAAAATAGATCTCTAGAAGAGGGCAAGAAGATTATTTTTAAGTCTACAAATAGTCAACATCTGCCAATGTTATATTGCATTTTCAAGTAGGAAAAAATATGCTTTCTCTACTACCACAGAAGGCAGTTCCATATTTTAATACTTAGAGTTCAAATAAATAAACAGCATTGTTCTTCCTTGGCCACTTTCAAATGTTTTAACGGACCTTTCAACTAACTTGGCACTGTCTGCCTCTCATACCACGTCTGCCTAAAGGTCCTGCAGCCAAAGCAAACACCTTGTGTTTGACTAGCAAAGGCCAGTTTGGAAAGAGAAATTTACTAGTTGACCATAAGTTGGAATGGCTAAATTAGTGATGGGAAAATATTTCTTAGTCTTCTGTCACCTTTTCCAGGTTGAAGGTTGACCTCCTGTCTCTCTCTCGCTATAAATACACATACACACATACATATGTGCAAAATTTAGTTTCTTTTTAGCAAAAGAAAATGAAAAACATAAGAAACTGAGCCACAAAGTTCCCAGTCTTTCAAAGTAACATTTAGGGGAAGAAAAAATGGTTTTGAGAAAAAAATATATTAAAGTTTTTCCAACAAAAGTATTTTGGTATAAGAAGTGATTTTTAAAAAGAAAGCCAGATTTCAAACATTATTGAGATTTCTTTCCATTTGTGAGGGACAGAGGGAATTTAGTTACTGAGGAATATGAGGACATTTCTCAACAGTTCACTTCATCAACCTTACCAGTTTTATCTCCATCCTCATAAAAGCAACCAAATCTCGCATATAACTGCTTCTGCTGTTCTTTCAAGGTACAACAGCTCATTTCTAATAGTGCATTAGCAGCACGCTAAATTAGTGTTTTACATTTCCCTTAGGCTAATTTGGAAGACTTAACTAATCCATGACAGGGTAAAAACTATGCATAGATGAACTGGAAATCAACAGACTGATTAATAGGTATTTAGCTGTAGCAGCACTACACAATTTTGATGCCTTTTTTTTTTTTTTTTTTTTTTTTTTTTTCATTTTTGATCAATACCTACTTTGGGCAAATCTACTGAATTCAGTCAGGCTAGTATAAAGCACCAAGTTATAGTCAATATCATAAGTATTAAAGCTGTGATTGGTCCTCAAACAAGGCACACTTACAGTGTTTTCTGATCCTTCACATTTTCTTGATGTGTAACTACCCCTATTTATCTAACTGTAATAGCTAGAAAAGGTTTAAAAGCCTTCAGGATTCGTTAGCTGGATTAATTTTTTAAAGTAATTCTCGTCAAATCCACTTTTAAGTCCCAAAATTTGTCTTTTAAAATACCCCTGGTAGATGTCACTACTTCTCCTAACTCACGTTTGGAGATTCCTCCTGCCATAGATCAGCCCCAAAATAATGCTTCTATCAATAGGTCACAAAACATTTTTTAAATGTCTTCTGTGACTCTTGACCTTCTTTATGGAGGGAAAAAAAAGCACCATCATACTAACCAAAAAGATAATTGTTTTGTGGATCATGTGAGCAGTCTGTGCAATTCTGTGGGTCTGTTTGAGTGCTGTAAGCAGAACCTGTTCGGCTGAATCAGTAACTAAAAGCATGAGTCAGCTTTTGAGCTAAAGAAGGTGGCTCTTACACTATTATCTGGACTAGCCTTTTTAGGAGACAAAGGCTAATACTACCTAATGTCACCTACACAAATATTTAGCTTTTCACATTGTATACTGTGTAAAGAAGGGCTTTTGATATACCTACACTTCCAGAATACTAATACAAACTATATCTGTTTAAAATGAGGAAAGACAACAGCTCTAGAGTTCTTAGTGGGAATGAGGCTGTGGGTCTTTTTTTGTTGTCTTTGTATTTTCTTTCTTTCTCTTTTCTTCTGTAAATTTTTGTGAATCAGAGATTATGGATATGGTAATTTCATATGTTACTTTGACATATGAGGTTAAGGTAAAATCTCTCTTGATACAATGTACACGTTTATGTTCTATATAGAAGGAGACCTTTAATCCGTAAGTACTCTTGTCATCTCTTCACTCTTTACTGTTTGTAAAAACGTCAGTTGCTCTGAATTCTCAGAAAAAAAAAATTATATATAAGTTTAACTACAACAGATGTTCGCTGCTAAAAGGAAAATATCTGCTTTTCCAATGGGTGTGGAAGGATTTATCTTTCAAGTTCTTTAAAATCGCTCAATCACCGAGTGAAGTTCTAGGAACGCACTGTAACAGACACCAAAGCTGTTCTCTCTGGATCCACTGCTTCACAGAATACTCCATAATTGGTTGTGCATATTTGTTACAAACTGACTATCTGCCATATACCAGCTGCCATATTTTGCAGTTCAGAAGGAAGAAGTTCTGTTCAAAATCATAAGTGCACACAATGGGATTTCCAGCCTACTCACTCATTCAGCTCCAAAGCCACTTTCCCCACAGCATCCAACAGAGAACTGCTGTGTGGAAGAGGCTCCTGCCAGATCCCAGTTTTGTGTGCTCTGGCATTTTGATGGAAATAGTTCGGTGTAAAAAAAAATATTTCTCTTCCCTTCCCAGCAGCGTTCTTTTTCCACTCTCCTTGTAGTCCGCAACAGTACAACTATTTCTTTTTGCTGTAATTTGATAATTTGTTTTTAGGTGACCAGAACTGGCAGTTCTACACAATCTGTTGGACACAGCAGTGGTACAACCACTATGCAGGCAGGTGCAACCAGACTCTGCTTATACCCTGGGCTGGCTGCACACAAAGGTACATTAGCATGGATGTCCCCTCGCTAACACATGTATTGTGCTGCACCACTCTAGGACAGTCCCACAGCTTCCAGTGAAGGCCTGCTTCACATCCAGCTGGCTTCTGCAGGATTGCAAAAGTCTGGTGCCAGCTGTATAGACATGTCCAATGTGCTCAGAGGCTCAAATATAAAAAAGCAGAATTCACGTTGTGTAGCTGGCCAGTGGCATGAAATAAGCTGAGGAACACCTTTCTGTAAACCTGCAGCTTCTAGAGAAAAGACAAGCCCTCAAGAACTCAAATGCAAGCACAACAAATCTTCATGGGGTCAACTAGACATTAGCAATGGAAGATGCAATGCAGCACTTGTGAAGAGTTAATAAATGACAGTCAGAGGAAAAGTACAACCTGCTACCACAGACACAAATAGAAATTGGCATCTCAAATTTACTTGTGTACATTTGGCAAGTCACAGAAAGGGTTTTATATCCACTCGTCTGGTCAACAAAAAAGGAGCTGCTTTGGTGTCTCTCAGCAGGACTTGCCAGATGCAAGTTCAGTCATGCATCTGTCAACAGAAACATTCTGAAGGGCTTCACGTAGGTCATGGAGGCTTTGGGCCTGCCAGGCTTGACAGAATTCATTTGTTGACTCATATTTGCAGTCACAGCCCTGTTTCTACTTTAGCTTTTCCTGTCTAAAGTCATTCTCCATCTTGAAAGATACACTTCAGACTAATTTAGCAGACTATCCCAATAGAAAACCTTCAACAAGGCCAGGACTTTTGTCAATATGGATGAAGCTGGAATCCAACAGACTCTACTTTCAGCTGCAGGGGACTAGTACAGACATTTGGTGAACAGTACAGTCTGTCATTCTGCACCCCATCATTTCCGAAGGAGATGAATGCTGTTCTGATGCGTAACACACGAGTTAATTGAGCTTGATACATAAAAGCATCAATTAATATTTCTCAAAAGATAATTACAGTGTTTAGAACTATTTTGGGAAATAGGAAATTAAAGACACTTGAAAAAGTAAAGATTTTCATGCACCTAATGGTAAAGTCTTGAGAACAGTTCAGGGAATGTTCCTCCTCTGATAAGGAAATAATGCTTCTCTTTCTTTTGAATTTGCAGAGAAACATTAAATAGAATTTTTACAAAGCTTTGCTATAGCTCACTTACTTCTGATAGATACCTCTTGGATGTCAATTAGAATAAAAGTTGAATTTTTAAGTCAGGAACTAGCTGCATTCAGAGATTAGAAAACAAATGGTTATATATTTTCTATGCAGTTTCATAATTTTATCTGGATTAATTTTTACATTACTTTTCAAAAACAAATTAGTATTTTGTAATAAAAATGTATGATTTTTATGTACAGCCTGAAAATTGTGTTGGAATTAAATACTGAAAATTAGGTGATGCTAGATAACTTTCCATCTCCATATATACAAAAGCTGTCTTATAGAAAAAGCATTTTTTTAAACCTCATTTGTTCAAGTCTGTTATCCAATTAGTGTCCCTATATATAGTTTATGCATATATATACACATGCATATATTCATAGGAACATACATGCAGCATCCAAGAGACAGAATATATATCATACCCAAACAAGCAGGAAGATGACAGGATAAGAAATTGATCAAGAGAAAGAGATGAAAATAAAAGCACTGAACTGAGAGACAGAAAGATGTTCTCAAAATATGAAATTAAGACAAATCAAGTTCTTTTGGAGATGTAGGAGAGATTGTCTGTAGTAGCCACCTATGACAGTTCCTGATGCTTAGATTCTCCCAAATCAAAACAAGTCCATATAGCTCCTTGCATGCTGAAATGGTATTGCACAACCCTCCAATGCAGAAAAAAAAAAAAAAAGAAATGGGGGGGGGGGGAAGTAAACAACAAAAGAAAGAGAGAAGAAGAAGAAACTCCTGACAAACTGAAAGATGTGAAAACAAAGGAAGTTCTCCTATGTGATGTGAAGTAGGATCAGGAGCAGTTTGTGAAGTAAACAACATCTACATAAAGGCTAGGATAGGATGTTTAGTCCTTAAAACATGCTTTGGGCAGAAAAAGAAGCTACTGGGCAAGCTTCTTTGGCTTCTATTATAACAGTAGGAAAGAATTATTGTAATGATCCAGTTTGGCTTTAGACACCGAAAATCTATAAAATTACATTTTGCTCAAGGGAGAATAAGCTGTAGACACATGTCAAGGCTTCAGAGAATTATTGGGAAACCTGGTAATGATTTCTCAGATATGAAGAAGACTCTTCAGTCTCAAAGAGTTTAAATAAATTTGAAGAAAACAAGTAGTGAGCAACTACAAGAAGGAACTTGAAACAAATGGCATATTATAAAAATACCTGTATTTCTTTCCTGTTGGAAAAATCTCAAGTTCACAGACACAAACAAAAGAGAAGTGTACTGAATTCCAAACCTGACCTGATGGAGTAGACAGCATTCTTGGGCTGTCACCACAGCAGGAACATTTCATCACCAGCCTGGATTCCTCTGCAGGTTCTTGGAGCTAAGAGCCAAGAAGCAGGTTTTTCATTTTGCCTCTATATATATAAAATTAATGGGAAATTTAACACTTATTTTTTATTCAGCACATCCAGGCTAGGACTCAAACTTAGATGATCTTCTGTACCATTAAATTAAAACAATTGTATTTGTGATGAGACAGATTGAAAATTCTGCTCTCGGACATCATGACAGAAGTCATAATAACAAAATCAGAAAATCCAAAGCCTTCACCAAGAGTAGATGGTGATTCTGTCTGAAGTTTCAGGATTGCTGACTTTTGTCTCAAGTTTCATTTTTAGAGGAATATATTTTAAAGTGAGTCAATGGACAGACTATCATTTTTGGTAGGCTAATACTAAATAACGAGTTTTGCATATGGTCTTTTTGAAGAGAAGTGTGACCTTAATTATGTTCTAGCAAAATTTTTCTACTAAAAAGGAGTGATTCTATGTCAACATGATTTGACAAGTTGCAGTATGTTTCTTGCTACTTAAAGACTGTTCTAGCCAGCTTCAAAAATGTAGTTCCTTTTCTGTTTTGGGCTTTTTTTTTCAAAAGAGGACTCACCCTACTTATACTGCTTGGCTTCATGGAACTCCTGCTTGATAATGCATAAGCAGCGACAAATACTCCCACCCATGCCATGTTGAGTGGTGTAGGTAGAACACAATAGTACGAAGAAGCATCAAATACATCCACAAAGATATGGAAATTGGAAAGAAATGCACAGAAATAAATCACTGAAAGACTGAGATAAGCCTTCAATTCTATATGTATTGCTTGCATGTTTTATTTATGAAATGTGCAGTGTTTGCATTTCTAGTTACAAGCTGTCTTCTCCCTTTACACCAACTTCCACCAGCCCAGAATGTCTTCAGGAGAAGAAATCCTGCAGCTCTAAAGGGAGCAAAACCACATCCCGATATGGAATTGGAATGGGGAAAGAGGATAGCTTGGAAGCAAAACATACTTCCTTTATTGATTCCTTATGGTTTGCCATTTTGCTATTTACAAACTTTGGAAAGCAACTTTCAAGAACTGACAGGCTGAGAAAAAAAAATTAGCGGTATTAGCAGTAAAGGCGGCTATTTTTAAAATGTATTATTTTACTATTAATTATATTCTCTTATCCCCGGCCCCAAACTACAAAACTACTACCCAATGTAATGCTGAAGTCCAGAGAAATAAAACTAACCCCATCTTCTACTGTCTAACTGTTCTAAATAAGAGCTATAATAGAAATGTAGTCAGCTGTATGATCTTGTCATCCTCCATCAATGAAGGTACTTACAACTGCATTTTAGGAAGCTTTGACTAAAATGTGGACAGCACCTAGTCTGATTTAGTCCTTTTGGCTGGTTCTGCCCACAGGGAGTGGATGCCATTCGTCATCAGCAGACACTAAGGGCAAGACTCAAAGAGATGCAGGCATAACGGAGCATTCAGTACTGAATCATAATGCATATAAGTACATAAATAATGGACACAATAAGACACTTCAGAATGGATTTCTAACTGACAGTATATTGAGCGCCAGAACATATCAGTGAGGCACTGGAGAAAATAATGAATTCTTATCTCCAGCCTCACCTGAGGACAGTAGTTAATTGATTCTATAAAAGTGGCATTCAGAGGATGAACCTGCCTCACCTAGGATGAGGCTATCTTAGGCATGGGTTTCAATGTCTCACTGCCTAATTGGAGGTAAGTCTGTGAGAACTTCAAACACCTTCAAAACTTAAGCTAAAATGTGTGGTGGCTAGCAAGGCAGCAGTTTCTAAAAGAATCAGTTTTACTGATGTGAGACAGCACTCTTTGAAATAGCCACACCTACTCAAATCCCTTTCAGTGTTATATTTTCAACTAGAAAGTAATCCTCACTTTGTTTCCAGAATTAAGAACTTCAATGCTTAGAGGAAATAATTAATGCCTACAGAGTGAGTTTATTGTTATGAACAGAGGGCTAAAATTTGTCTTTTTTTACCTTCTCATAACCTGACAAAACTAGAGTCGATTTTCATTTATTTTCTGTTTTTACCATTTATTGCTGAGCAGCCAAGGTCCCTGCCCTTGGAGTGACACTCATTGTGTTATACTGTAACCTTTGACACTGGCTCCTTCACGACTGGAAGGGGAGGTAAAGCATATACCTGATTTTCTGAATTACTGGTCTTGTCTGACAAATCAGACTGTAGCACACAGTAATGCCAAGGCCTCTACGAGACGATCTTCACTTTAGCTTCCTTAGAAAAGAAAACCTCCTGAAAGTGTCATGTTTACTGCACAGGTGCACCATGAATTTACAGTGCACAGTACATAGGAGCAAGGCAGAACCTCTTTGGACAGCACTGGACCTTTGGACTATGTCTAGAGTGAACTAAAAGATGACAGTAGTAAATGAGCACACTGATATATCATCATCTGTATTTGTATTTACCATTTTAGCTACTGCCATTTAAACAGCAGCAAACACACATATCTAACTATATATATGTATATATGCCTCCGGCATGCAAGGTTCCTGTCATGAGGACACTGAGAAAAGCTGGAGGTCTGTGTAATCATGACAATCCTTAGTACCTGCCTAACCACAATATCCAGAAGGAAACAAAGAAAAACCCTAAAAATAATCATCTACACACACATATGCAGTGTTTGAAAAATCTAATCCTCTCTCTGTATGTACATGTTGCAATGACCAACCCATTTCAGAAAGCACCCCTAAGGGATGCACCCCAAAAGATATATTGATATTCCTAAACATATTTATAGCCCTCGACAGACTATTCTGGTATACATCTATACAGGAGGATACAAAATTAACAGTCCAATCAGCTCCAAACCACAGAGAATACAGAAAGTTTTTCTGAGCTTTTTGTAATTTAAAATGACAATAACTGAAATTCAGAGCAAACATTCTGTTCTAGACTGAGAAAAACAAATGACAGACTTTGGGAAAACAGAATTTTAAAAAACAACTTAAAAAGTTCTTATCAACTTTGCCATTGTTTTTCACGCTTAAAAAAAGGAAAAAATCACTGTTCTGCAAAAAGAGCCAGGAACATTGCAATACTCATCTTTAAAAGGTTCTCCATATGAAAACTTAATAAATGTCTGGGATGAAGAAGGGAAGAAATTCCTTTGGGAAGAGATGGCAAGCCTGAAGCTAGTTTACTTGCAAGTTTCAACTTTTCCAAAGCACTAGTTTCTTACTCCTATAATCTGTTTGGCAAGAAAATCTCAGAGGGATGCAACTACCAGTAAGGAGAGAGAGAACACCGAGATAACAAGTGATCATGCTTTAAATTACAGTACTATAAAAGCCATATATGAAACATTTGCATTCTTAGGTTTTTTTTCTTCTTGGGAAGATTTAATTTTAATTCATAGTTATTGAGTGTTAATACACAACACCTTCAATACCAGTTTTTGTAGATCAAACAGCTTTTAATAACAACATGAAATATTAAGTCTTTAATAATAAAAAGCAAAGACTCTGAAACTAATTTTTCTTAAACCAAAAAAACTGATGCCTGAATTGTAAAAGCATAAGAGAAAATAATTTAAATAATCTTTAAATAATTAAAATAATTATTTTAAACATTAAAATAATTATCTGATGTTATAATAGGAAATGTATATAATTCATCTTTAGTGTGAACTGCGAGGTTTCATCAGGATTAGTTTTTCAGATAAAATGCTGCCAAGTTTTCACCAGTCCAACTGCAACTTCTTATACCTCATGCTTTTGCTTTTTCAGAAGGATTTGTTTAAAACTGTCTGTTCATCCTTTAAATAAAATATAAGGGAAAAAAGTCTCTACCCTAGTCCTGTACATATGTCTTGCAAAGCAGCTTCAAGGCATTAATTGTTTCCATAGGTTTGGAATTTGTGACAGTGGTACAATGTGCAAAATATCCAATCTGCCACTACCATGAAATTTTATACAATTAATACAAATTTCAGACTGCATTTGAACAATAAAGGCTTATTAGACTTTGGCAGCCAAATGCCCAAAAGAGCTTGTATACACCTTCAGCCTCAAGATCTCACACCTACTTAGCTGCTTAATGGACCACTCTCCAAAAGAAACAGACTGTGTTTCTTTTGGAAGAGGTAGTGGCAGAATATAACCACATCTGCTTTGTCCTCCAAGCACAAGAACAGAAACTTGAGATGCTTCCTATGTGCCTTCCAGGCATGTGGCATAAATGTAGAAGTCGAGGAAAAATACTGTGCTATAGGGGTACAGGGAGCTGATTAAGCTTTGATGGGCCTTAAGCTTGACTGCAGAAACTCAGAACCTCTTTGTTAAACTCTGTTTATAAATTCATTTTCTGTTAAATACAGACTTAGGGCATTTATCTCCTTGAAAAAACATGAGAGGCCCGATTCACATTTGCATAAACCAGTGCAGACCCCACTGCCACAAACGGAATCTTTTACTTCACAGGTCACTGTGCAGTCACTTTAAGTGTAATTAGATACCATCAGTCCTAAATTATAAACTGTTTGTTGAGACTTGGACAGCCTAAAGTCCTTTCCTAAACATTAGTATAACTTGGAAAAAAACTGTGTTATTTCAAGGAGACATTTTAGATGTAGGTCATAAAATAACTCCAAACACAAAATGTAGTCTTGCTAATCATCACTTTTTCTGCGGTTGTATGCTCGTAACTATTCAAACTAATTTCTCCCAACTACTAGACAAAAAAACCCCACCTGCACCTGAGGTGTCATACTAACCCTTCAGGTAACTTAGGAATGAAGGATTCCAAGGAGCATTTTAACCACTTGGGAGAGAGGCTTCTCCCAGGGCTTTGAACCATGAGGCAGTTTTCCATCAGAACAGCTGGATGGTAGTGTGTCCAGCACTATCATTCCACAAAAAAAGGGTTTAAAAATACTGGAATTTTAACTTGCTCTCTACTCTTGGATTTGCGAAGTCTCAACAGAAACAAGTCCTTTACCTCTATGACTGTTTGACTTTTCCTTGTCAAAAGACCAAGATCCTGTGTTTCCACGAGACCATTTAGCCCTAACTGGGAGATTCATAGGTAGTTTCACTGCAATGGCTTCTAATCAAATTCTCTACAAACTTCAGGTTATTTTCTTAGAGAATACACATTTTTACAGTGAGATCTTTCTCTGCTTCTAAAAGACGATCCAGTAGAAGTTCAAACATGCCAAAGCAGTTTTAGAAAGAACGTGACAAAACTGTGTCCACTATCCCAATTAAATTTGTAGAATAGATCCTGTTTTGTCAATGCAAAACTCTGTCTTATCTTTATTTGGCATTTTTAATCACTAAAAACTGGTGAAGGTAGCAAAATTATCCCATACCATTATTAAATAGTTTGTAAGGTTGACCAGAGATTATTTCACGTATCAAATAATTTCTGCTCATGCTCCTTCTAGCTCTGTTTTCCAGCAGTTTTGGCACTCCCTATATGACTAGCCTAAATATATTCTCCCTTAAAGTACCTGCAAGCTGTTGGTGCACAAACAAACAAAAAACCCTGTTCTAAATGACTTGAGTGTCTCAGGGACATAATACTGCAGGAAGGCCTCAGAGGGAAAAGTCTGCCATAGTTCACGTAAACATCCTGCGGTCATTAGCACAGCCAAAGGTGGAATCCAACTCTGAAACCCAATACAATTTATGTACACAGGACATACCAGAAAAGATCTGGATTTAGACAGGTATAAAAAGGAAACTGGAGAAAAATATTCTAGTATTTTAATTTTACTTTTACTTACTAATGCGCAGGTAAGCAAATACATCCCACCCCAGGTCTATAGACACAGGAGGTCTATTTTCTGAAACAATAAGCTCTCTCTGAATGACCTAACATGCATTCTTGGTGACCTAATATTTCAACAGGCAAATAGTGTTATGTTTATGTCCTGAAAAAAGGAGAAAGTTTAACGATGCTCAGCTTTATATAAAAATATTCCAAGCTGGTAAACGAAAGACTTTCGATCAAAAGATCAAAATGTAAATCTTATTCTTGTAACTTCTGCCGAATTTGCAGATGGATCTGTATATAAGGCTTCTTTTTCAGTCTACTACATCTAAATCTAATACTGAAGTCTATTGTTGGAAAAATGTGAAGTACTTTTCAAAAAAAAAAAAAAAAGAGAAAGCTAGCATGAAGAATGAGTTTGCAAATATAAAGACAGAATCTTGCCTTGTTTCTAGCACAGAGATGGATAACCAGATACTAACTGGATAAGTCATGGAATTGACTTTACCAGATTTAATGTCAAATTATATGATGAAACTAGCATAGATACCATATCAAGTAATAGCATTCATTTTAGCCATAGCTTCCCAGACTCCACACTTTTTTTTTTGGTTGAAAACTAATTTAGAGCAACCCTGATTTTCTAATGGTAAAAAGTCCTCCCACATGAAATCTTTTCTCTCTGCAGACAAATAGACATACTAGCTCTCAAACTGGAATCTACAGCTTGTTGGAGGAAAAACCCAAAGGTTTTACAAGAATTCCTTAAGAGAGATACTGCATGAGATAATCATATAATTCAGAGTCCACATTACAATTCGGACTATATGACATGGATAAATGAGTCTTTTCCTCCTTACCCCATTTCCTATCCCACTTTGGTATACAGTGGAATTACACTGGTGGAGTATCTGTGATCTGTGGAGATTACCATCAATGGGTGCAGAAGTCACTTAACATCACCTCCAGCAGGAGTCCAATTCTCAATTTTGTTTTTTCACCATTTAGTATAGTAACAACAGGGGCAGCAAGTATCACCACTGAAAACAGGATGAAGTTTAGTCAGGTTATCTGTCATGAGCTTAGGAGCCCCTATCTTTCCTGGTGTCTCCAATGTTTTTGTATCAGTAGTCTGGGAAGAATCTATCTGCCTCACATATGGGTCTCTTTTATATAACTATCTTTTGGTCCTCAAAGCTTTGAATGTTAAAGCCTACTAATTAAAGTACATAAAAAAAGATCGTCCCTCACATTCATGTGATTTTCCTCCTATGAAATGCAGAAGACATCGAAACTTTGAGTCAGGTAATATGGCAAATGACACCTATAAAACTTTGTAGCCCTGATGTATTTTCTGTAATAATAAAAGCTGCCATTGCACTAGCACTTTATTAAAAGCAAGTAATTATGACTCTCCTTTGTGACAATATAATGCTTGTAAAAATTCAATTTCAGCTAATTGAAATGAAAACGAGTCCTATTAATAATCATCAGGAACACTTAGGCTCCGCAGACTCAAGCTTATTTTGCATAAGTGAGAGTATAAAAAATTTATACAGAATCATAGAATTGTTTAGATTTCAAAAGACTTTCAGATCATTGAGTCCAACCATTAACTCAGCACTGCCAAGTGCACCACTAAACCATGTCCCTAAGCACCACATCGACATGTCTTTTAAATACCTCCAGGAACAGTGACTCCACCCCTTCCCTGAGCAGCCTGTTCCAACGCTTGAACAATGCTTTACCAAATCCTTTTGGTAAAGAAATTTGGTCTAATATCCAATCTAACCCTCTCCTGGTGCGACTTGAGGCCACTTCCTTGTTTTTTCACTCTTTACTTGGGAAAAGACACTGGAACCCACTCTAACTTCTTTTCAGGTAGTTGTAGAGAGAAATAAGGTCACCCCTGAGCCTCTTCACTCCAGGTTAAACAACTTCACCTTCCTCAGCTACTCTTCATAGGACTTCCATGCACTATATGCACATACACCCACGAAAAGAATTTTCCAAAGTTTCAATTTAAATAAATTAAAACAAAACACCAATATTTAAAATGCCAGACCTAATAAAACAAACAAATCCCTTATTTTTAAAATTAACTCAGACAACTTTTATTTGTTCTGGTTGTAAAAGTCTGGATTTCCCCCTTTGGCACCTGTTTTTAAGCATGGAAGTTTAAAAACAACTCTGTGCCAATTGTCCAAACCACAGCAGGTAGCACAGTCAATGAATGAGACTATTCAGTAGGCTGACTAGTGGGTACACTTGAAAAAGCAGCTCAGTTACACCTATTTTTCACCAACTGCTTGGAAGATTCCCCTAATTATGGGATACCAAAGGAAGCCGCATGAACTTCTTCACCTTTGGGAAAGCAGAAGTGGTTCCCATTCTTTTTTTAACAGGGTTTCTACTTTATTCACTGTGGTTTAGGGCAGTCTGACAGAAACCTTGAGTCTAGCAGGGACAGAGGGAGTGCAAGATATTAAATGATCTAATAAAAATCACTGAAAAAATAGAGCATGAATTAAAAAAAAAAAAAAAAAAGTCCACACTGGGAAAATATGACTACTTAGCATTTTTACATTTCTCTGTGAATGCTCTTTTTAAACAAGAACATCAGGTACTTACTAAAATAGAAAGAAGACTTGCAGTAATTTTTAAATATCAATGATAAATTTAATGTGTTTAAAAATAATTTAAAACATACTGTGAAATGACACAGACCTCGAGGAAACAAGCCTCTGTCCTCCATCACTCCGCGGATAGTCTAACTGATTTGAATCCAAATCAAATTCTTAAAGAAAAGTTTCATAAAGCATCGTATTGACCCAACTGGGAGTGCAATCAACACCAATCAGAAGGCTGAAAATGTGCATCTTCAGCTAGAATGAACTGGAAACTTCTTTACCTGGTTTTGTTTAAGTAGCTCCAGAAACAGTTTTGTGGAACTCCTTTGTCAAAATCCAGAGCAAAATCTCTGCATTTACTTAGGCTATTCACTGATTGGGCCCCTGGAAATTTTAGTTTCCTGAATTGTGAACAAAGTTAACTGAATACTTCTATTCTTCCTCTCCATGCAAGTCCTGCCATCACCTGCATGTTACACTTTTTAACAGAACTAGTGAAAATACAAGATTTTATATATTTAAACATTTACACTACTTAATCAGAAAAGCATTTGTGGAAGAAAGGATGAATATTTAATACATAAAACCAGCTTGGTGTTTTCAGTATCTCGAAACTGGTCAGTTTTCAATTAAACCCACACATCTGACAGGAATTTCAAATTAATATATCTATTTGAACAATATTTGTTGTTTTTACCTTTGGGAGCAAGGGAGAGAGAAATAAAAATGAGGGAGGAATAAGGTCAGGCCAACAGCATACCCAAGTTATCGGAAAACATATTTTCTAACACCAGTACTTCAGTTTGGTATCTTTTACTCTATTACCAGAAATTCTCTAAGATGGGTGAAGATTATCTTATCTTATCTTTATACAAGCATAATGAATGTGGTGATAAACCATGTAATGCTATTAGAAAGCAATAATCAATAGCACTATCTGTCTCAGAGGATTGTTTCATCAAAAATTCATGTCAGTCTCAAAGCTCTATAACCTTTGTGGAACACATCTTCTTTTCAGGTTTCAGCATGGTTATTCAGTGTCTCTGTAAGTTCATTCAGCCAGAATACAACTATAAATATTTAACTGGGTGTCATCTATTTAAATATACTGCTATACTAAATAGAGCTCTTGTGATCAACAGTTACCTGAGCTGAACAGAACAAACTGGTCAGCAGTCAGTTTTGCAGGACCAGAATAAATACAGACCATCTTTCCATTACTACTTGAAAGCAGGACATTTACTCAACCACAATTACAAGTGTCAGAGTATAAGGACTTTTTATAGATTTAAAGAGTAGTACAGGACTGTAGGAGTAACAGAGTTTGTTTTGGTTTGTTTGTTTGTTTAAAGAGAATTCTTTATTATATCTCAAAATACAGATACAGATAGGGCTGCACAGCCCTGCACATTGCCTCAACAAGCCTCTTAATTAAAAAAGACGACATATATACTGAAACTCAAAATAAATCTTATTTATTTTTCAATTAGCAATGTAAATATTTCCTTCACCAAATGTTTTCTAGTCCTGTGCTGTCCAAGCAGCTACTGTTGGAACAGAAAATACCCTCCACGTAAATAGAATGTTACAATAATTACAAAACAAAACAAACAACAAAACAAATAAACAAACACCCAGATTTCCCACAGCTATTGAGTTAACAAATTTTCCCATTTCCTATTCCTTTGGGTCCATTTGACTGGGAGCAATAAAAAGCTGAAGCCCCTCTGCATTAGTTTTGCCCAACAGGTACAGTGGAACACTTTGTTTGTCTGCACTCCCACTGAGGGCTTACCTGGCTGCTATCGTGGGAACATGAAAACATTCTCCACCACTGTGTGACAGAAAGGAGTAGAGGACAGCTTTAAACCATGGAGTTGACATGATTTAGGAGTTTCCAAAGTGCCATAAAGCATACCGCGAACTAGGAAACCCAATTATTCCTTTAATTTCGTGGCAGGCTTTCAAAATTCTTGTGGAAACTCCTAAACACCTTTCTTTGAAAACTTAAAATTGGAGACTGGAGAATTCATTCACCAGAGATGGTGCTAGAAGCTGTTAGAGTCCTTTGCGAAATGGTTGCTACCATGAGTTTTGGGTATAAGCATTTTAATACAAGAAAACTTGTCACGGACTAGGGCAGGTTACTTCAAGCAGGTAAGAAAATTGGACCTGAGTCAGAAGCAGTAAAAGCATTGTGTCCTGTTGTGGACAGTGTTTTGATTTTAATTCATCAATAACAAGTTACTCCCCATTTTTCAATCCACTTTTTAAATTAAAGGAAAAATCTCCCACCAGCACATTCTTGACTCTTCACAACTGAGATTACCTATCCAAACAAAGGGAGTAAACACCCCTTCACACATCAGGTTCCTTGAGTACCATTTTTTACCATAAACAGTAATTATAATCCATATAATCCATAACAGTAATTTTAAGAATTAAAATTATAAAGAATTAAGAATCCTCAGGATTAAGACTAAAGGCCAATTATTAAAAATAAGACAAATTTCAAGTTAAAGCTGTGATATATTATTTTCAGAGAACTCTGTTATTTGAAACTAAGCACATGGTTTGTGCTTAGATGGTGCAAAAATCAAGATCACATACTCCAAATCAAAACAATAAATCTAAGTACATTCACACTGAAAATCCTCAGCATCAAGAGCATAACTGGTCAATTCCCAACTACTGCAAGGACTGAGCACAACCTTTTCTGGAGTTTTGTTTCTCAGCCTCCTTTTTTTTTTTTGAGGGGTGCATGACAGGGAGCGGTTTCTTGTTTTATTACCATTTATGTTTAATTGAGATGTTCCATGCTTCTTCCTTGTAAGCAGTTGCTTATTGTGGGACTCACTCAAGCCTCTTTGTGAGTAACTTGCAGGATTGTGGTAAAATTCAGTTCCCACTTCCCAAATCATGGTGTCGCTTCCGTGTTACACATGTTTTCACTGACTCTGTGGGAGTAAGAGACTGAAGCAAAAAGGGGTTTTGGAAAGCATACGTAAGCGCATGCTTTCCAACAACATTCAACAACAATCTGCACACCCAGTCAGCAAATATGATGAAACACTGCAGACTGCTGCAAATGGCACTGGAGGCTTTGACTTCAGTACCTAACTCATGTGGTCCATAGAGATTCTATTTTAAGTCTTTTAATTGCAGTTAAGCTTAGGACTTAAGCTATTGCATTGCCACAACATGACTACCTTTGATTGAGAAGATGCAGCCAGTAGGCTACTAAAAAGGAAGTTCTTGAGTAGCAGAATGGATCAAATTTTTTTCCTGACTATTACATTTGTGGGGAGAGAGTGAAGACACCTTCATTTGTAAGCAAAGACAACTTTCCAAATGTATCACTATAAAACAAAAGCATCTGAAGGTTTGTATTTTGAAAACAACTTTGCAAATAACCTTTCTTGTTTAAAATGTGCTGTTACTCTAAATAGATATACACAAGTATGTCTGTTGCACGTATTTTTGTATGGGCAAATACATACTGCAGCACACCTTTCATATGCATGCTTAGTGCTAAATACACGTTAGTGCTCTGCCAATATGAAACAGCCACAGCAACAGGGAAAACATACAAAGACAGTGAACTCCAATTCTACCTCAATTTCCCACACCCACAAAAAACAAAACCTCAAGCCAAAGAAGTGGCATAAGATAGCACAATTGGGTGGAGTTCAGGTTAATCACAAGGACAACAGGTTTGCCTGTATATACCTTTTGACCCCACAATCACACCTATTTATGCAGAGACACATAGAGATTATTCACCTTCCTGCCCTGAGGGAGCCAAGGCAGGAAGCGAGGCTGCTGAGCAAATATCAGCGTAAATTATTGGTGCTTTTGTAACATAAGTGTGCCTGCTTTGGGGGTATTTATGAATTAGGCAAGAAATTAGCACGAAACTGTGTGTGCATAAAACTGTCGCTTGCTGTTCTTAACCAAATATTGTCAAATTAGCAACAACCACACTTCCCACTGAGGGGTGGATATTTAAATGCTTTAAAAAATTAAAAACTATTTTTGGATTTATATGAACCAAAAAAGGGGCTGGAGCCATGTTTTTTCAAGGAGGAAATAAACTTTATGCCCATATATTTGCTACCTCTGTCAAAAGCAGATGACTGAATCCTCATTTGGGTTTATAAAGACTAATTTTTTAAATAAAGGACCTTGAGAAGTTACACAAAAAACTTGAGGATAGAGTTTCCTTCTCTGAAAGACTAGAAGAATCTGAATGCATATGAGGGGAATAGAAATGCTACCTCAGATATGCAAAGTCTCTCTGAAAATCACTGACCAGGTCAGGCATGCAAGCTCAATGGAGAAAGCAGGCTTTAGACTGAAGACCCCTGCAGCAGAAAGGGTTATTTACAAAAATAGAACACAGTGCTGTTTAGAGGATGGCTAGGAAGAAGAATAGAAGAACTGTTCAACAATACACTGAATAAATTATCGCACCAGTTTAAGTTAAAACATTAATCCAGTCCTCTAGTAAGCAAAGGTATTAGTACAATTGGAAGCAGAACAGACTTGATGGTCCATTGGTCTCTTTCAGTACAGTAACTTGTGTTCTAGGATATTTGCCATAATACATAAAAGCCAAAAAAGCTGAAGAGTGTGGAATTAAACAAAGACACAGAGCAGGTAAAACTCAGCCCACGTTAACCTGTCATTGCACAGGACAGCCACAGGGTTCAGGGCCACCAGCTCAGTCTTTTGGTTGGAACAGTAACAGGTGTTCCCTCTGTACTTACCATGCATGAGCTCCAACAGTAGTACACATTATTTATTTGTATTCCTCTGGCTACCAAAAAATTGAATACCATATATGAATACCAAAGAAGTCTACAATTGGCAAAGGAGTTTTAATACACAGATAATTTATATGTAGGTATCCTTTCTGAAAGCCAAGTGCACTATGTATTAAACTCTACAGTTTCATTCTAAATCAGAAAAGTTTGTTTCTTGTCTCTGACCTTCAGTTTTAAATGATGTTTCGGACACACAAACAATTCAAGGACTGAGAGTTACTGCCTACGTAGTACTGAACTTTAATAAAGTGATGCTGAATCACTTCATACAAAATCTGTAAGATTTACAAAAAAAAAAAGAAGTTGTAATCTGTGGGTACAGTCCATTAAGCAAGACTGGTTTAACAAAATCTCTTAACAGCTAAAACAATAACCAAGTTTGATCCACCAACAGTAAAAACAGCATTAGTTTAAGTTTACTAAAGTGAAACCCCCAAACATCACTCTGTGTAACACCTGCAAAATTCAGCAGTGTGGATTTCAGTACATTTGTTACAACTGGACACAATGAAGTTCTCATTTTGTAAGATGAACTCATGTTTCAAAATTTCATAATACAGAAACATTACTTGCATTATATGTGTAGTAGTGTACCTCCAACATCAAAACAGAAGTCTAGAGATATAACATGAAGATAACAATTTCCTAAAATAATAACTGTTTAAAAGTAACAAGGTTCTCTCACAACTCACTTATTAACATCTTAGTTGATTTTAAGTTCTCCACTTGTAGCCCAGTGAACAATTACTAACATAAGTAGTCTCTAGTTACTCACATAAATGGTCTCTACAAACTTCAGTGGGGTTACTCCTGAAAGTAACAGCTCACCAAAGTTCAAAATGTATAGGTCTTTCCTCAAAATATTTATAGAGAAATTTAAAAGAACACTTGGAATTACTAACCTTTCTTACTAGTTCATGATTTTTCCCAATGTTACCTGTATTAATTCTAAAAACAGAGGGGCCATAAAATTTTAGAAAAAACAAGATATGAGCAATACAATCTCATAAACAATAAGAAATTCAAGAAAATAATAATTAAAAAACTAACAAAAAAAAACCCCTTAAGAGAATCTAGGATGACTTCCCAAAATAGCTCTCCCCCACCCCTAAAAAACACACTTATACACACACAGATAATTACTGCTTACTGATTTTGGGGGAGGAGCTTATGCCGAGCAGTCACCCAGCTAAGGGGAAAACCAGATAAATACTCAAGGGTGACACTTGAAATCATCAGCTTCTGCTCACTCACCAGTGGCAGAAGAACTCCTCAATAGAGGAGGATCCACTTCTCTACCACTCTGCATTGGAGCTCCACAACATTTTGGTATGTCCTGATTTCATTCTATTCTCTTTGGTTTTGAAGGAGACTTCAGAATACCTGTTTTCTGTATGGGTAGGGAAGAGAGTTGATGTTTAAGGGTCAGCATCCTCACTGCCACTGGGGCTATTTGTAAGGCTACAGGTAAAAACCTGATTTCAACCTTGGTGAGATTTTTGCCACTGATACTGAAGGAGCCAGGACTTCATTTGGTGTAACATTAGACAGAGGCAGTGAGGTAAAGGAAGTATTTATGTGTTTTCGCTGTCAACTTTTCTTCATTTCAGGAGTTTTGATATATGGAAACCTGAACCAGCTTTGGAGGTCTAGTTTAAGTAATCACTGTTTCTTAATACTGCTGTCTTGAATAGGTTGTCATCCAGTTAAAATTACACTTTTCCTAAGAGTGAGACTATTGCCTCTAAGGTCTATCAATCAAAGTGATGCTGATGAATCAGCAATGCTGATTCCCTTTTTCTCAGAGGATATTTCACAACTAGTGAAAGCAGAAGGAAGTAAGCATAAAATAATGTTACTTTTAATACCAATAATTTAAGAATTAAACTCATTTATTCATGCACAAGAAACAGAACAGCTTTTCTTTACAGCAAACTTTCTCTACCTTTTCTAACACAGAACAGATTTGGAAACATGCATTTACAAATATCTTTACTGCTGCTGTTTTGTCTGAACATTGTCCATGGTGGTGATGGATATTTTTCTGAGCGATATCAGAAACAATCCAGCATCAAGGGGCCACATTTTCTACCATATAATGTAAAGAGTCAAGGTAAGTTTGCTATTTTTTCATAATAAACTAACATAGTTATTCCTAGAGGGTCAATACCTAAACAGAAGCTCTTTGCTTTTACTACTAGTATTCAAATTTCACTAGCAGTTCAGGTTTATTAAAATAATTTTACGACTGCAGAAAGAATTTGCAGTGGCTCTGGAGTTGCCTCCTACTGACAAAGATGCACACCTGTCAGACAATTTTTTATACAATAATCACCAAAGGCATTTAGAGCAGAAACACAAGAACAGATCCAGATCTCCAATTTCGGCAGTAATACAACATGAGAGTGCACATAATTTTGTACAATATGCTAATTATCTTAAAATTTCTTGATTCAACACTCAGATTTCTAGCAACAGACCTGTCACCCACAACACTCAGGAAGAACTCATACATATTTTATCATGTTATCTGTACCCAAACGGACCTTAGGTGTGAATTTAAATATATATATGATACACATGGGCAAATGAAGACATGTTTGAAGCCTAGAAAGGCAAAATAAAATTATATATATAGTTTTAAAAATGTGCCATAAACTTCTACATAGATTTTTCATGAGTTATTTAAGCTTATGCTTTAATTACAAACTAAGCACACAGTAATCTGCTATCTTTAGTATAAAAAAATCTCTTCATTGCATAAATAAGTCTAATGGCAGCTTGTATAGGCAATACATAACTACAATGCTATATGTTGTGCCATCTTATTTCTGTTTATCCTCTCCGTCCTTTTTAGTCAAATGGGTGGCTATACATAATGCTTGAAACGATTGAGTTCTGCTTTACTTTTCCATGCTTAAGCCAAAGTCTGCTTTAAAAACCTGAAAACAACGCTTCTGATCTGTATTCAAAATTGTCATCACTAAAGAGAACCGAATCTTCCTTGTAAACACCTGCCTTCCCCCACTGAGAAGAGCATTATTTTCTTTCAGACATCATCAGGCTATTCAAAATAGCTTTCTTTTTTGCTGTATCCCATCTACTTTTAGTTGTAATAATCACACTTGGGCAAAAATGAGGAAACTGAATGAAGGACTCAAAAAACAGCATTAGCAAATAAGCTTCTCTTCACCAGAAAAAGCACACAGGAAAATCTGGAGAGCAGAATTGCTGCTCAGAGCATTGCATCCACATTACCTTTATTTAGGGGGTTTTGTTTCAGAATAGCTCTACAGACTGATCCTATGGACTGTCTGATCATGAGCAGCACACATGGAGCCCAAAGACACTCTGGTTTCATACCAGCTGGTGTCAGCACTGGCCCCATATCACACAGCTCCAACTCACATGCTCCAAGAATCTCTGCAGGAAGAACCACGTGAAAGAAGCATGGCTGGGAACCTTACTCCAAAAGGTTCTTCTGGGCTGTACTAGAATACTGTCACAGTGGCATCCATTGCCTTCAGCACAAGGACTTCCTGGAATCCTAACAGCACTCCTAGATCAAATTTAGGTGCATGTACATAAACAGCTAATTTGAGGACTTACTAACTAGAATTCTCACTGAGTTAAATGCTGCATTTCCTCCCTTCTTCCTCATTAACTTTTCATAGTGTTTTTCCATTATTCAAAGTACTATTTTTAAGTGAAGTATAATATTTACTTGGCTATCCTCTACCATATTTCACTTACTTCTTCTCATAGTGGTTTTTCTTTCTCCCACTATAGAAAACATTTGGGAAGGGGGAAACCAGCAACAAAATATGTAAAAATCAGGGTAGACGGACAATAGTGTGAAAGGGGGAAATGAATTGTCCTGAACTAATTGTTTTCACCTTATATACCAACACAGAATCTAATGTGAATGAAAATTCATATTTAGAATGTAAATGATTATATCAAAACCTGAGAAGGTTTTGGAAAGGGAACAGAAGACTATATACTAGACCTCAAAAGCAGGAACAGCCTACAGTTTTACAGACATGTGAGTCCAGTCATTCAAAAGTACTTGACAAATTTTCATTTGGTGAGCAAGCATAAAAATGGAGGGCTGTTATTCTTGAGTCGGGAAAACAAGTATCCCATAGAGAGTTTTTAGAAGAATTTAAAGAGGGAAAGTGATTAGAGGCCATCACTCTTAACCTGAGATGATCTCAGAAGAAAAAAAGAGGAGCCTACAGAACTAAATCAATCCAGCTTTTGTCTAGTGAATTCTTCCACATACAAGTAGCTCAAGTAGCAATGGCAAGCTTTTCATCATAGCTTACTTTTCTTATCTGATCACCAAACACTGACTTCTACAGACACAGTTACCAATAAATTATCTTTTTGCTTTAAACAAACTTTGTCAAAAAGCAGCCTGGAACTGAAACTTCAGTCTAAACCCAAACTGGTGACTCAGGATAACATAAAACAGATCACATTATTTCTGTTGGCAACCAAAGCCTATTAAAACTTCATTTAATTTGGTGAAATTGTTTAAAAAATCTTGGTCTTGACAGATCTCTGCAATGTAATTTTTTAACCAGTAGCTCTTTGGCTTGAAATATTTGAAAAGTCCAATTTGAAAACAATAATTGCATGAGGCCTGACTATTCAGCAGTGTTTAAATATGCCATTACTCCAGGTTATGTAAAAGTCAACATATTTAATTCAATACATATATGGGGTTTGACTGCACTAGAGAATGTAAACCAATTTTGCATCACGGTATGTGCTGAGACACGTAAAAGAGTAGCCAATCAATACTTCAGTGTTCTTGGTATAAATCCTATTTCATTAATGCATTCAGCAGTCCTTTCCTCTGAGGAAAAACCATTGCTTTTAAACAGCAAAATTAAAATTCCAATTTTAATTTAAAAGCAGCACAACTTTGAAACAACATAGCTCACTGAAAATCTCTATAACAACATGAGTGCTGATAAAACCTTTAAAACCTTATCCAAAAAAAGGCAGGATCCACCACTCAGTGAACCTAGGACTGATATATTTACATTAAAATATGGTAAAAGTAATAAGAAGATGCAATCTGAGCTAAAGTCTGATGCAATTTACCACCAAATGAAAAGGTTTGTCAATAAACCACAGATTTTAACAGCTATCTTCCTTTTCATGGCCTTAAGAAGGATGAGATAGGAAGAGGTGCAAAATAAGTTGATATGCATTTGTGCTGATTTTATGCATCAGCAGAAAAGAAAATGCACTCCCTGCACTTGCTAGATAAGAACAATTTTCCTATCAATACAGGAAGAAGGCAACCTTGCAGATCCAGTAACAAACCAAAATCAAATGTATTTCATAGGCAGACCTCTATTATTTTTAAAAAAACAATATACAGAAGAATAGCTTCCTCCTACACCTCATTTTTGGTTCAACAGGACTAGCCACAGATTGGAAAATGCAGTTCATTATCTAAGAGACAGCCGAATAGCCACTGCATAAACTTTCATGTATACATATATATATATATATGTAATATATGGATACATATATACATGTATATACATATGTGTGTGTGTGTGTGTATATATATATATATATATGTATATGTATATGTACCAGTGTACATACACTGGTCTTTTTGTGAGAGACTGAACAGAAAAATTACAGCGGATGCAGTTGTTGATGAATTATCAATCTTTTCTAAATAAATATTCAACCGAATATGCTGCACTATAAAAAACAGAATCCAGGTCCTTTTTGCATCCTTCAGTTTTTATTTTTAAAATTACTTCTTAAATTAACATCCATCACAGATGGATCCATTTTGTTATATAATGCTGCTAGTATTTGCAAACTACTGAAGTAGTCTCACAATATCCATGTTAATCTTATATGTAATGCCCAACAAATTAGCATGCTAGTTCCAACATGAAGCTGCAGGCTCCTCCAAAGCACACAGAAAACTAAGTAGTGAGCTTGTTTGTTTATTCCTTTATTTGTGACATTTGGTTAAGTGGCTCCACCTGCTGTTTTGGTAACTAAGAAAACGAAGCAGTATTAAAAAACCCCAAAAACAGTGGCAGAATTCTGACAGCAGCAGAACGAATTGTCAGTTGTGACCTGCCATTGTGTGAAATTTTTAAGACAGGTAAAAGTCTTTCAGACAGTATCTGAAAATATAACATTTGTATGCCTACAAAAGAACCAGTGCCATGGCTCACTTTTGAAAGCAGAGGGCAGGGAAGAAGAAAATTCTCACTATTTAAATGTAGCACTTCATAAGTGTTTTCAGAAAAGCTGCTATACCTGCACAGACAGCTTTCTGTGATTTCATTCATCAAGTCTGATGACTTGTTAAATCTGTTACCTGGCTGGGTTTTTTTTCCTTACTTAATAGTCTGCATCTACCTGTACAGCATTTTCTAAGCACTCTCATGACCCTGAATATATCGAAGCAAAAAGAAAATTTCTAGAGACCTTTTATCTCACATTCCTTTCAAATTTGCACTTGTTACTTGTAGGGGCTCTGAAACACTTTTACTCTCAATGTCAGGTTCTCAGTGACCAAGAGAGCAACTGAAACTTGACTTCGACAAGGTTCAAGTTAAATTAACCCTTCATGCACTTCACCATCATGCTACATTGCCTGCAAGTAAGTTGTAGATGGCCTGGTTGATCTGGTTTCCTCTCTCTCACAGGTGTGCAGGTAAGGGGGGAACAAGGACCCCCTGGTCCCCCAGGCCCTGCTGGACCAAGAGGACAACCAGGTCCTGCAGGAAAGCCAGGGTTTGGAAGTCCGGGTCCCCAAGGCCCCCCTGGTCCCCCAGGACCACCTGGATTCTCTGCAGTTGGAAAGCCAGGAGTGCCAGGTCTACCAGGAAAGCCAGGAGCAAGAGGATTAAATGGTGAGAAAGGAGAACCTGGACCTGCTGGACTCCCAGGAGCACGAGGGCCACAGGGGCCCCCCGGCACTCCCGGCCCTGCAGGACTGACTGTCCCTGGCAAGCCAGGACCACAAGGCCCTCCAGGAGCTCAGGGGCCAAGGGGACCCCCTGGTGAGAAAGGAGAGCCAGGCATCCCTGGTATAAATGGACAAAAGGGAGAAAACGGATTTGGCATTCCAGGCCGCCCGGGTGGCAGGGGTCTTCCAGGCCCACAGGGACCCCGGGGTCCCCCTGGTCCTGCTGGGATAGGGAAGCCAGGTGAAAACGGTCTGCCAGGTCAGCCAGGTCTGAAAGGGGACCGAGGTTTCCCAGGTGCACCTGGAGCAGCTGGTCTCCCTGGTCCCCAGGGTCTGCCAGGTGAACCTGGAGAGGTTGGCATTGGCAAGCCTGGGCCAATGGGACCACCAGGAGCAGCAGGCATCCCTGGAGCCAAGGGACATCCTGGACCGGCAGGGTTGCCTGGATCCCCAGGACTCCCAGGTTTTGGAAAGCCAGGATTGCCAGGGATGAAGGGACACAGAGGGCCTGAAGGTCCTCCTGGCCTTCCAGGACCTAAAGGAGATCAAGGTCCAGCTGGTGTGCCAGGAGAACCAGGGCCGATGGGGCCACCAGGGAGCATGGGCCCTCATGGACTCAAAGGTGTGCCTGGTGAGAATGGCCTACCCGGGCCCAAAGGTGACATGGGCCCTGCAGGCCACCCGGGATTCCCAGGGGCCAAGGGGGAACGAGGCCTACCAGGATTAGAGGGAAAACCAGGATACCCAGGTGAGCAGGGTCTTGCTGGTCCTAAGGGACACCCAGGTCTCCCAGGTGCAAAAGGTGACACAGGCCCTGCTGGGCTACCTGGGCTGCCTGGTCCAATGGGTCCACAAGGAGCCAAGGGAGTGCCAGGGAGCAATGGTGAGCCAGGCCCCAGAGGGCCCTCGGGAATACCTGGGATCAGAGGCCCCATTGGCCCCCCTGGCCTGCCAGGAGCCCCTGGCATGAAGGGTGAGCAAGGAGCACCAGGACTGCCAGGCCCAGCAGGCATTTCCACCAAAGGCTTAAGTGGACCCATGGGACCACCCGGGCCTCCCGGGCCTAAAGGCAGCCATGGTGAGCCTGGCTTGCCAGGCCCCCCAGGTCCTCCTGGTCCCCCTGGCCAAGCTGTAATCCCACAGATGCCCGAAGGCTATGTTAAAGCAGGAGAGTCTCGGGAGCTATCAGGGATATCTTTCATAAAAGGAGGAGTAAACCAAGCTCTGACAGGGATGCCGGTGTCTGCTTTCAGTGTCATCCTCTCAAAAGCCTACCCTGCAGCAACAGTCCCCATCAAATTTGATAAAATCTTGTACAATAGGCAGCAACACTATGACCCCAGAACAGGAATCTTCACCTGCAGGACCCCCGGACTGTACTATTTCTCCTACCATGTACATGCAAAAGGAACAAATGTTTGGGTTGCACTCTACAAAAATGGTTCCCCAATCATGTACACCTATGATGAGTACAAGAAAGGATACCTTGACCAGGCTTCTGGCAGTGCTGTCATCGATCTCATGGAGAATGATCAAGTATGGCTCCAACTGCCCAATTCAGAATCTAATGGTCTCTACTCCTCTGACTATGTTCACTCTTCTTTCTCAGGTTTCCTCTTTGCTCATGTCTAATATCCCACTTTCCCTGTCCTGACACACTCTCCTTCATTTTAACGAGGTACTGATCTGATTTGTCATTAGCAGGTCATGCAAGTTCAATGTTGCAACAGAAATGGAGGAGGGAGTGGGAAGGTGGAAGAGAGTGGTTCAAACCTAGTAGAATAATATTGTATGTTTTTAGAGAATTGTCATAAAAAGTTTGTTTTGAATTATGATTGTCTGACTGAATGCAACAATAAAATTTTATGAATTAATATAATGCACAGTCTCTCTACTTTTTACTTTTTTTTTCTTTTGAAAGGAAAATCAGAATTTCTATCACTTCTTATAACACAATAAAAAACGCTAGATAATACTTCACTGTACTTGAATTAAGTGAAGGTATTTTATTCAATGGAAATGGTCTCAAATACACCACAGTCACCTCAACAGCTGGACAATGCACTTCAGGAACATTCTACATCCAGCTTCACCTTTAAGCTATCAAACGGGAGACAAGAATGATAACTCTAATACAGTGCATATCAACATCACAGTTCTCACTTAGCTCCACTGTTCTTATTAATGAAAAACTACCTTGGAGAAAGGTAGATTTAACAATTATTACATGTTACTGAAGATCTAAAGTTTCACAATATGAAAAAGCAACCAGATTTGAAGCCTTGAAAATCACTTGGCTTTCTTTAATGCACATTTATGCAACAAACTAGTTCAATATTTTTAAATCTAACATTCTGTAAAACTACAATATTCAAAGTACTAGAAAACACATTGACCAAATCCAAACCTTAAAAACATATCTTCACAAGCGTGCAGATACTTAGAAAAACAGACAGCTGTACCACCCCTAAACTGGAGATAATCCTTGCCTGGATTCTTCCTGAATGATTAATTCTTTAAAACACAATAGTGTGAGAAATATACTTTACTTATTGGGTAAATTTATCAGACGAAGGAAGTAATTAGTCAGTAGACATAACCATATTTACCATACCTGCATACACGCATCTCACAAATATTAGCAATTTCATTCATTCATTATGCTATGAAAAGTTAGCTTATGAATTATGAAACCATAATAGTTTGATCACACATTTCTTCCAATGACAGTTGCCATTCATGTGGTTCAAAAGTATCATATACATCAAAACCTTATGAACCCTTAAAACTACAATAGTTAGCTTCATTTTTTTTAAACAGAAACTTTTATTTACTTGCACTGGAAGTATGTAGGCCTATGTTTCAAATTTTTGTGATATTACTATTTCCTCATGAAAGCAGAACTGGAGGCTTGTTATGTTGTGTACATTTGAAATCACCAATGTCCTAAATACTTGATAATACACTGGGATTAATAAGGCAAACTAGGATACCTTTTGCTGGATGGTTGATCCATCACTAGCAAAACTATATAATGTTTTGCAAACTGAGAAGACCTACCAAGAAAGCAACTTAAAGAATTCTTTTTCTTCCTCTTTTTAAGTGCTGCTGGGTAATGAAGGCTGTGGTTTAGGCTATACTTCAGTAAAATAATAAATTCTCACATAAAGAGTGTAACATGAGAGCTATTTATTTTAGCAACCAAATAGACAAAGGCAAGCATATTGGTGCTACTATTAAAAAAACTACACACAAATGTTCGTATGGAAATAATAGAAAGAACAGTGCCACAATTTATAAATAGCAACCACGCAATACTTTTCTTTCAAGCAAAAATAAAACTCCAGACATTTGAGTCTGAATTGTCTATTCCCACTTTTCTAGCTTATTATTTTAGGACAAATAATAATTACAGATTGTTGAAGAATAATCTCTTTTTTGCACTAAAACTGTTTGCCTTTGCAGTTGCTCACATTAGCTCAACAGCACTTTCCAGTATTTAAACATAGCATGTGCCCATCCACTCAACCAACCTGGAACTTTTGTTTCAGAAACAAATAGAGGGACTGGATATGGGACCTGGAAAATATGACTTAGTAGTTGTGAGGCTTCTGGTTAATTACTTTACACACTAAATGTATGCCAAAGCACATTCTTGAAATTATTGGAGATGCTTGGTGCTCAGCAGTACATTACTGCCCTGTGATTCCAATTAACTTAGAAGACACTGGGCCAAGGCAGCATTATTAAAAGCATAGTTCACCAGCCCTTATCATCCATCCATCCATCCATCCATCCATCCATCCATCCATCCACTTTAAATAAGGTTTTGTACTTTATGTCTTTGTTCCTTGAACATGCAGGACTTCAAATAAGTCTACAGCTTTGTACTTCGTGCCCATTTTTTTAAAGTCTTTTCATAATTGTTCAGATATTAAGTCACTAAGAAAGCAACTCTTAAAACTGAAAAGCTAGAGATGATACAGAAAATTGCAGCAAAAAGCACAACTTATGCTTTGATTTTAGCTTTGGATTTTTAATTTAGAGGGAACCTTGAGAAGGTCTGTAAGATTTTTAAGTTTCTTTTTAATATTTTGTCCCCATGAAGATCAGCAATCTTATCTAAGGATAAGGCCCTTCCAAAAACGCCATTTCTTCTGGATCTTGGACAATAAAGAAAAGAAAATCTGACATGAGATTCAAAGGAAAACTTCAGAGCCTGTAATAGTACAAAATCACTTCCAAAGAGGTACTGAAATTCCTGAAGCCTTACATGATCAAAAACATGAAGCACCCAAAAAATCCCTTCTGTATTTAGCTGGAAAGCACAGATAAGAAATGTAACTAATTTAATTTTTACTTGCTTCTTTGTTGCAGCTTTCACAGTTAAGACAAATAAAAATATCTCATTGCTGCTACATCAACATTAGGAACTACTACTATTTTGCACAATTTTTTGAAGATTTTTTTTTTTGGCCAGAAAAGAATCTTTGTTTTTTGTTTCTTATATTTGAAGTTGCATATAAAAGATAAAACACACATATCACAGACATCTAGATTCATTATCTTCTGCCAATTCCACTAACTTGTGATCAAAACCATGTGTATCCCATCAAGCCCTGTTATGGGCAATTTATGAAGTCTGCTGCCATATCAGCCATGATTTTTTTACTTCCAAAATGAAATTTAATCCTGTAAACTGACTGAAAATATTACAAATATATAATTTTAACTATATAGCCACAGATGCTACAGTTTTCAGAAGTGTCAAGAAAATTACAGGGATAGACAAGTCTTCAGGAGAGAGAAAGTAGTCTTTAAGATAAGAAATTTTACAAAATTCTGCTTTAAGAAGATATATTTGGCAACACTTCCTTAAAAAAGCTATTGATTTTTCTGTCAAAAAAAAAATCAAATCTGAAATTTTTCATTGGAAAATAATTATACAGTACTTCAAGCTCTTATTGGTCCTCAGAAGAGCACACTTTGTTTCCATAATACATCCACATATCTTAATTGTGTAAAATACATTGCCCCATGATGTTTCCTTTAAAATTGCTTTTCACTAATATTTATAGAACATCCACAAAATCCAACACAATCAAGGCAATGTTAATCACCTTACATTGGTGGCAAAATTTTCCAGCAATATGAATAAAATATTGAGAATAAAATGGAGTCTGAAATAATGTAATGCTCAGCTTGGAAATCAATTGCAGAGAGCACTTTTGCAGGTATTACTAGGTATGAAGTGAACGCATTGCAAATATCTGTGTTCACTGCTATCTAACACCACACTTTTCTGATAGTATTGTTTCATAGACTTTCCTTTTTCTTTTCTTTTTTTTTTTTTTTTTGTTAGTTATTTTTCACAGCTGAATGTCTACAATAACACAGGACTATTTTGGAACCCCCTTACTTTCCTTTTGCAAGCCTCAGTTCTCCACTTCTTTACAAGTAGAAGAGTGGGTTAATACCCTTCATCAAGCTGAGTCAGGACAATCATGCCTATCTGAAAGAGCCATCCAAAAAAAATATCATAGGGCAATTATCCAAGGCAATTACCATAGCTAAGACAATGAAAAGCAAAATCCATCAGACACCTGATTATGATCAAAAAAATCATGTGAAAAAGAGAAGGGACATAGAGACACAAGGGCATACTGACAACAAATCAAAGTGAACTGCAAACACTCAGTGGATTTCAAAAAATAAAGCGGTCAGTCGTTCTGCTCCGCCACTGACAATGGCACCGCTAAGATAGCGTTTCGAGTTGGGAACTTTGCGTCCCTTCAACTGACCACTTAGTAAGTTTGCTTTTGAAATTTTACCTTGACTAACTGTTAATGAGCACTGTTTTTCTCTGAAGGGTTAAACCCCCAACAAGACATGGAGTTAAGTCAAAAGCCTGTGGATTGCAGGCCAGATTCTGGGCTATGAGAGACACTGGGGCTTCCTGGTATGCAGATAGGGAGCCAGGTTTAGGAATTTCCTCAGGAAGTTTTGTTAGATGTGAAAACGAGAAAAATAAAATCTCTTTGTTGGAAGTGATAGAAGATTAATACCATTATTCTTATTCCACAGAGGGGCCTGAAGCAGAAAGAGATGCTCCATGGGGATATCACCGGTAAGTGATAGGAAGAAATTATCTCTGGTTCTTCTGACTCCCTGTTCAGTGCTTTAGCTACTGGACCATGATATTAAATGGAAAAAAAACCAAAACACTATGAAGCCTTTCAAAGTGATGCATGACAGAGTATATCACCTTCTTGTATTACAATATTTAAGCATTGCATATAAACTGTAGTGTGTCACTTCTGATATTACAGAGCTTTATCCAGCAAAACTTGTGCCCATCAGTTACTATACTTTCCTGTATTTTTAACACTTTTTTGTATGTGCCTCTGACAGAAGCTAGAAAAGATTAAGTCATATCACAAATTTTGTTTGTAGATTCCA
The DNA here is from genome assembly GCA_036630365.1 of Acanthiza pusilla. Taxonomy (NCBI): domain Eukaryota; kingdom Metazoa; phylum Chordata; class Aves; order Passeriformes; family Acanthizidae; genus Acanthiza; species Acanthiza pusilla. The sequence continues at coordinate 31,580,794 of JAXCHO010000023.1, forward strand.
GATTTACGTATAGAAATAGGTACCTGATAGATAGGTATAAGCATAAATGTTCACATGTACATACAAGAAGACACATATATAAATGAAACTGAGCGATTATTTGTATGACTTCAAAGTTAGTCTAAGCCTTTTGTTTGTATCTCATTAATTTCCAAAGAACACTTTTAAAAATTATTCTTTTTGATGCATGGTCCACACCTTTAAAAAAAAGAGCTGTCATGGTTTGAAAAAAAGAAACAAAAATTCTAAAAAAATAGCCACAGTTGATTTGGGTTGATTTCCTATTAGCAGAAAAGAAAGAATTCATTCATTTTGTGTACAAATGAGTTCCTGGGGGAATCCATAACTGCCAATCACACTCTAAGCTCCAATTGAAACACAGTAACAACAACAAACAAAACATTTTGGGAATATCTCACTGTCTTTTACCATTTGCATCCTAGTATCAAGGTCTATTTTTGTTTGGAATCTCTCTGGAACAATTTTGTCAATTACATGTGAAAGGAATACAGCAAGTAGGACAGCTCAGGTGAACAAAAAGTAAGTTTTAAGAAGGTCCAAACTACACCCGTGTCTAATGAATGTTACATGAATCAAGGTAATTCTAACAATAGTTCAGAATTCAAAACTCAGCTGCATATAAACATTTTATAATAAATCTAGTTTAATTTCAATTAACTGTGTGCACACACAGTGGTTAGCCTTTATTATCAACTTATTATTTTATATGCCTAATAGTAACTCTGAAGTTATGCCTGTGAAGGAAGGAAAATAATATCTTGCTGAAGGGTATCCAAGATGCTTTCCAATTATAATTGATTACAATATTGTAAGGTTGGCTTTGGGTGGAGAAACACTATTATTAAAAAAAGGTCCCCTGCAATTCTTAGGAAGTTCAAAGTCTCTTCTCTATTGTGTCAATACTACATGAGGAATTCTAATCAAAATGAAAGACCTAAAAAGAATCATCAAATATTAGTTAGTACTTGAATTTCTTTCCCCAATGCGTTTCTGATTTTATATATCATTATAAGATCATAAGGAATAGATTCAATACACAGCTCAAGGATGCCCACATTACCCTAGCAATCACTGTAAGAAACCACTTCTAAATTGAGTGATATAGCACATCAGAAATGTTATTAAAGATATCAAAACAGTGAAATGAAACAGAAATAGTAATGATTAAGATGTTTTATTCCAGGAAAAACATGTATTTACTATACTACTATTTATAAACTTGAAAAATAAAAGCTGTGTTGAGTAGCCTACAGCATACTTGCAAACATATTTGTTCTGGCAAGCACATGTCATATTTTCAGCTGTTACAGCGAGTCTTCAGTGAACCCACTTACCTTTAAAAGCTGTTATTTTATAATTATGTTGGATAGCAGCCACCATGTCCTTCCAGAAGTCATATTTTTTCTGACCATCATGCTGTAAGTGTCAAAAGGAACCTAGTCATTATATCAAGTATCAGCTTTCATATTGAAACAGTGACAGAAATGCCAGGAATAAACAAAATTATATGGAGTAAGAATCTTAAGAAATCAGGACTCAGTAGTACCCAGCTTAACTGTGGGTAACTGCAGAGAGGTTTCTCCCTCTTAGGAGGGTTATGATGGGAGGAGGAAGGGAAAAGGAGAAACTATTCATATTTGTGAGGAACTCTAATCTTATGGCAAAGGGGGGCGGCAGATAGAACAGCCACTTTCAGAATGAGCATCCCACTGACCTTTGGGAAAAGAAATGCCTAGGGCTGCAGATACTGAACTTAATTAGCATGCTGACATTATCTACAGCCTGGCACTCAAATCACCTTCCGCCTTAAGAACTGGCAAATCCCTTCACTATAATTTAGAGGTAATGCCCTTCTGCCAACAGCTCTACCCCAAACACTGTATAAAATACTCATCCAGAAGCCCAGCTGAGCAGCACTTCACTGCATTGTACTTTGAAGACTGCCAAACCCCAGCTCAGGCAGAAAGATAGGGGAAGGTGAGCCTTGACTTTGAACAGTCTCTGGCCATTCCTAGAAAGCTTCCCAGGCACAGCAGAGCTCCAATTTACCTCAGCTGCCCCTTCAGCATCTCACACGTGAGAGGAAAACTTTCTGAACCAGCTGAGCCGCATAGCACTCAAACTCCACAAATTTTAGTAGTGATGAATGAAACGGATGCAATTACACAGCCAGCCAGTATTACAGAGTAGAGGATTAACTACAGAGCCTGTAAGAGGTGCTCAATTACACAGTAACCTGGCACCAGTAAAGCAGGTGGTACAGACTTTGAGTTTATGTGTCATGGAAAGTACTTCTGTAGTGCTGGTACATGCTTTCCACATCTACATTAGGATAAATTTCAAAGCAACTGTCAGCAGGTTTCAGGGCACTGCTGCCCTCTGTGTATTGATACCTGAATTGACACCTGAATAATGGCCCACTTCATAAATATAAACCAGTTTGTAGAGAAGGGAACACTCAGAAACTAAAAAAAAACCCAAACCCAAACTCTTATCACAGCCAAACAAATAAAAACCATGTAGTTTAGATATACTGAGGTAAACTGCTATTTCAGGCCAAATCTGCCATGGAGGCTTCCAGAGAACAGTCTGCCTTTACTTCCACAATCAGCAAGTCACACAAACAAGGTCTTTTGTGCATAACTGACAAGCATGATGGCAGTCTGCTTATCATCCCTCAGCTCTACAGGTTAAGAGCAGCAAAGATACAGAGCTATGGCTTTTAGACTTTTTTAAAAAAATCCATTCCTACAGCAAACTGCCACAGAAATAGATAAAAGAGCAAATAAAGAGACATGGTTTCATATGTCAGCTTCAGCTAGCCAAGGGTGCTAAGCCAAGGATTATTATTCAAAGCCATGTACAGGAGATACTGGGGACCACCTGTCTAGTGGCAATGCAAGTAGCCTAAGCTGGCACTCATCTTAAGACAGACAAACTCAGCTCTCTGCTCCCCTCATACTCAATGTGGCTGACTTAGTCCTTAGTTTGGAGTTTTGGCTTTTTGTGCTTGTTTCCCTTAAAAAAAACCCAAAACCAAAGCACTGAACCAATAGTTCCTCAGACTGCTGTTTTGAGGACAGATTAAAACTGGGTACACTTCCTTCAGAACATTTGAACTCAGAGGAAACTAAAATAACTGTCAAACTAGCTCCTTGCAAATCTTTAGCCATTGCATACAAGATGTAAAGGAATACTGACAAATTCCCAAAGAGCAGAGAGAAAACTGTTTGCATGGCCATGCAGTCCACCATGATTTTCGTGTGATTACAAAATGTGATTTAATTAGTTGAACCATCAAGACAAAGCAATGTTTTATTTAGCTCATCAGTGTGAAGACTGAAAACACTAAGAAGCTCCCACGTTTGTCTGAAACCACATAAGAGTTCTGGCTCTGGACACAGCAAAAACAGACACATTTTTAACAGTGCAGGGTAGTCCAGCATCCAACTCATCTCTAAACCCATTTTGACCCCAAACTTAGGAATTATCGCATCTGCTTTCAGTAGAAAGCTTTCTTGAACCTAGAATGTTGTCTAGAAATGGTAAGAAAGTAGCACTTAGTAAGCAGGCTCACAGAACAGGACACAGAAGGCTCTACTTTCTTTTGGAAATGTGGAAGAAGAAAATGTGATAGTTTCTACTCCTTAGGATTGAGCATTTTGCAGGCATGAGTTCTGGGCTGGAGAGGCTGACCACCTCCTGCCTTGCATCTTTCTCAAGTGCCTGATGCTAACCTTCCAGGGAATTACTGTAGCCCTCCTGTTGAAACTGGGCTGTCATCCAGTAAAATACTCGAGAACTGCTAGGGGATAAAGAGGGTGCATGACCCACTTCTTGTAGCTCTCCAGAGAAACAGCATGGGTTTAATTCCTTCTGGCTGAAGATGGCACTGATCCAGGGTCAGTGCTCCAGCCTGTGAACTAGTAACTGAATGTGAAAGCTTATTACACACATGCTACGATGTGCTTTCTTTCTTAATAAGTAGGTGATTTGTGCTGAGTCTAAATTAAATATAAAGTAAATACAGTACAGGTGTCACTACTGCAACAGGTTTCTAAGCTGTGAACAGCTTAGAGGAAGGAGATTAATCAGGCAGAAAATTAAGAGTCTTATCGAGCACCTGTCCTCCATGCTTCCCTAATAAGACAGTTTTAGCTAACTCTTCATGCAGCACTTGGACTTAGGCAGCAATCTACTCAGCATGGTATTTTGGAGTGGAGGCTAAAGCAGCAAGCAACCTAATATCCAAAGAGACCCCAGACCTTCATCTCACAGCTCTGACTTTTTCACTCTGCAGACATGGTTTTGTATTGACAACTTTCAGGCCTGCAGCACTTTGGTACCTCTGGCCAGGAGATTACATCAGTATTCTTTTAACACTAATATAGTTACTCTCAGGGAAGAACCCTCTCCTACCTCCAGGTGCACACAAGTTAAACATTCAAACCTCCTTTTACACAACAAAACAATTATAATCAAACTTCAAAGGTAGAATTTAGGACATTCTATTTATCTAAAAAGCACAGAAAAAGGTTTAAACAATTGTATTTTCCACCTTGAGAATTGAACTTACTGTTTAGCAGAGGAAAAAAAAAAGATATTATCCCAGAGGTTTATTCATATCTGTGTAGTCAGATCAATATATTTAGGACAAAAACAAGCTTAAAAAAGGATGAAATGAAGCTTTCAACTAATTAGCAACATGCAAATTAGCAAATTGAGTCATTCAGAAAACTTACACTATATTTATTCAAGTATCATCAAGTATAATTGAAGGAGACTTAAAGAACTATATTCTGCATATCCCAGGGTAAACTTGAGGAAACAGCACATTTCTATTAGTATCCTAGTTATTTGTGCCCTCTGGTGGAAGTACTTTTATTTTGAACATGCTGTGTAGCTCACTATTATCTTCAGAGACAACTTTAATACAGTAAGTCCAACATGGAATAGTCCAAATGAGAAAAAGACCTTGATGCTGTTCAATACCTGAACCAAAAGCATTTAATAATGCATGCAAGAGATGTGGTACTGACAGAAAAGATAATGCAATACATAACTTTCAAACAATCCAGTTCTTACCTGATCTAAGCTGTCCACAACCCTTGCACACAAGAGAGCTCCTGGCAGGTCAAAATAATTATCATACAAATAGTATTTAGCTGGAAAAAATAATTTAAAAATTATACTTTAAACACTCCTGTATTGTATGCTTTAATCACACATAAAAATTACATGTAAATAACAATATAAGCTCCTATTTGGATCTTACTGGAAATAAGCATTATCTGTTTCCAATATTTGTTAGCCTTTATTCCCACTTCTGATTCTCATAACTGGCAACTAAGGATTGTTTATTTATATCAAAGCAGTGAGATTTTAGTAAGACATTTTAAGAATCTAAAAGTCCAGGTGACAGAAAAGGGGGAAACCATGAGTTTTAAGATTCAGGATGGTGTCATTCAACTCTTCCAAAACATCTATTTCCCTTGCAGTGGAAACACAAGGAAAGTGTTTGAGAAGTTGTTTCAGAGACATTTGGATAGGTCTTACACAGTCGCGTCCTTTGCCCACACATGCTGCAGACAGCACCCTGGCCCAAGGGGAGGCATGCTCACATTATTACATGAGTCCCCAAAACAGAACTGTATCGGGAGGGTGCAAATGTCTCCCCAGACTAAGGTCATGCTCAACAACTCTCTCTAATGAGTGAAATTACTTAACCAGTGATTTTTTTTTTTTATTATCTTGTCTGTGCTGCCTGTCAGGTATATTAAAGAACAAGTTAGCAAAATGGGGATTAACATTCACCACAGAGACCAAGTGCATGTTTCACTGAAAAAGAAACGCCCATTTCCTATGTGACCAAAGGAAAACTTTCTCTTCATCCCTTTTCCAAAAGATTACCTGCAGTTTAGAACAAGCATTGCATTTGCAGTCAGCAAAATCTCAAGGAAAGCATTTCCATTTCATAACAAAATGCACCTTAAGTGAGCACTTCCTGTGTATTACAACTGCCAAGATCAAAGTAAAACAGAAAGGAAACACAGAGCAAGAATGCAAACCTAGCCACAGTTCCTTCAGAGTGACTCCTATCTTAAACCCAAGGAACTTCAGCTGCAAGGGGAGAAGTTTTGTTTCCAGACCTGCTTTGTTCTTTGCACCTGCACCTAAGCGTCCAATAGCAGCACGGATGGCAATAAGTCAACAATGAAGAAAAAATTAAGATTTGCCAAATATGTCCTAACTGAAAGAGTGTATCAGTCAGCAGGTAGTGAGCAATTGCATTGTACGTCACTTGTTCCTCTTGGGTTCTGAGACTGTTTCCTTATCGTTACAGTAATTATTATTAGTATTATTAGCATATTTGTTATTATGCAATTTTATTTCAATTATTAAATTGGCCATAACCCATTGAGTTTTACCATTCTTTCTGATTCTCCTGCCCTCTGGGCCTGGGCAGGGAGGGAATGAATGAGCAGTTGTATGGTCCTCAGTTGCTGGCTTGGTTCAAGTCACGATACTGGTAGCATCAGCCTACTTCATCAAAGAACAGTGTGCCCACCACTACAACCTGAACATACCTATAATGTCAGCTTATTTGTCTTATCATAAAATAAATACCATTAAATGAATTTAAGGTGAATTCCAGTACTAGAAGTTGAAAATACATATAAATCAAGTCTCCCCCAATATATTTGCCTATTCCAGTAACTCCCACTTCAAGTACTTTTACAAATTTGTGCTAGGAACTAACAGTATGAGGCACTAAAGGGACCAGAGCAATTTCAAAGAAGAGGACATGCTAAGGTATAGCTACCTGTGCGTGATACCATTCCACTGACTGTATTAAAATGCTTCCACTCCCTCCTTCCATAGATTTCCAGGATCTCTTCGAATGTCATGCTCTTTGTACCATGGCTTGCCCTATTCGATGCATTAAGTTGTTTATAAAAGAAAGAAAACAGAAAAGGGTTGAAAACATCCAAATTACCACTTGTGCAAAGTAACACGCTGCAACCGAATACTGCAGTGCATGCAAGCTGATCAAAACTGACTCTCTTTATAGCTTAGAAGTTTCCCAGGACCTAAGCTTTTATCATATACATTCCAGTTCTCGATAAAAGCCTTGCTACACAAAGGTTTGGTTGGCTGGGGGCACAGCTACTGTGCCTCACCTGCTAACACAATCACTCTGTATTGCTCGAATGTTTTCAATTGTGTGAGGACACTCGCTATACTTGAGCTATCAGTATACACCGCACAATAAAGCACAGTGCAGAAAGCCTATACATCATTCTGAAGCCTGGTAACATTCACAGAATGCAGGGCAGAACTATGGAAAAGTGCTAGTTTGAGCCCTGCAAGCAGCTCTTTAATACGTAAGTACACACAAGCCTTTTTAGGCATTAAAAATTAACTAGCTGGACCATCAAATTGGGTCCCATTTTGAAGCAAATGCAGGCGACGCCAGGAGAAGTAACCCTCTTCCACTCTTCCCTTTAATGAGGTATACCCTTTAATCTTGAATTCTGCATTTAGGACTCCAAAATTCATGCTATTAAATGAATTTTGGGATGCACAGCAATGACTCAAAATTATTTCTTTCTTCTTTTAATGTGATTTGATTTTCCTTAGCATCTTTAAGCTCCTTCTCCCACATACAATCAGAAAAAAAAAAAAAAAAAAAAAAAAAAAAAAAAAAAAAAAAAAAAAAAAAAAAGAAGTAGTCTGTCTTGCAAACTAAATTACAGAGATTTTCATTCTGGAACAAAATTAGGGAAAAATGGGACTGGAATTGCTGTACTTTAAATATACTTACTTTCCAGATTTTTGATTCAAAATAGCAGTCTTCTATATTTAAAAATTTTAAAGAAGGAAGGAAAGATGAACTAAGGATGTACTGAAACAATGACTGAAACCAAAACAGCTTTTAAGCGGAAACCCCCTAGAATTCCGAAAGTGACTGTATCAGTGCCTGTGTTTATCTCAGGCTATTTAAATTATATGTTGTAAGCTTGCAGAGTTTTGAATGTATATAGTACAGAGATAATAGTCATTCCAGTCATTAGTATGCACTACCTCCTAAACCAGGTTACTCTCAATCCAAAGAAAAACCTTGCTCTGGATTTTGGCAGAACTGGATAAAGAGTACATTGGGAGCTGCCAAAAAAATGAATTGACTTTCAAGTTCAGCACGCCCTCAGAGTCTCAGATTTTATTAAAAATGAGGTATTATCTTCTACCAGCTAACATGAAAACATTACCAAAAGATTCCATTTGTAACATTAAGAGAAACGGAGTAACACATTACCAAAGAGTATTTAAACATTTATGTCTAATAGATGAATGCATGCTGAAATTAGTATTTTAAATATTTATAAAATTGAGAGATGGCCTTTAGAAAGGGGATAACATTTTAGTGTATTTAACAGTATACCTTACATTTAACAATATAGACTTATTGTCAATATTACCTTAAAACTGTTCCATCTTCTGCAAGTTTCAGGAAGTTACCTTCTTCAATGTCCAACACCAAGCCTTTGCAACTAAGAATAAATTAATTTTAAGGAAGAAACAAGCAATGTTTTCAGAGGAATGTCTTCTTATCTATCAGTGATACACAGTTACAGAAGCTATGGTGCTTCTGCAGCTATGATGTTACAGAAAACCAAACAAGTCCCAATCCTTCAAATATTTCCATGTTTGAACAATGCTCTCTACAAGCAAGTACATATCATTACAATAAGGACTGTTTTTTCTTTACATAGTGAAATCCGACTAAATAAACCCAGTTCCATATCCAGTAAATTCAGTGACTGTTCATACAGACTGGCTGGAGGTTTAAGGTCTAAACATATAAAACTAAGAAATGTGATATTTAAGTCACTTCTGTTAGAGAAAATTTTTTGGTGGTAACTCCTCTAGTTATTAGTAGATTGATAACACCAGTTATTACAGGAAAGAGGGGTAGAACATCACTCTAAATGAGGCAACTAAACAACCAAAAAACACATTAAGCACAAGCATTGCCAGGCTAGCCAGCACTATCAAGGGGAAGGGATGACTGCCTTGGAGACACTCAGCAAGAGTTTCTAATTCTCCCTAATGCATCTGTATCTTCCAGGTAATTGAATCTACATTTGCTAAGGTTGTTTGAAAAATTAATTCAGAGTTCTGTGGTTAGAATACAAATGAACAAACAAGACTGAAGAAGAAATGACACCTCCATCCTCTATGAGGCTCCCAAAGGTAAAAATATATGCCAAGAAGGCAGCATGCAGATGCCAACCTTTCAAGAGTGACTCCTGGTCAAGTAGCAATGACACACTGCTACCAGCTCTGTGGGCTTGCAGGTCCACATTAACGAACCTGCAGCGTCAAGAGACTGAAGCCAAAATAACTAAATCTTAACAAAGCATTTCTTGCATCAGAGGCCTCAAAATAAGAAGGACAGATATATTGCCTGTCTCATGGAAATTGAAATCAATTTCATTGGAAACTGTCCAGTGGAATATTGAATTGTAAAAATGATTACACAAGAATGCACTCATTATTTTTAAAAATCCATGTGTTTCTCCTAAAAATATCTAGCGATTATCTGGCCTTCAAGTCTCCACCTCCATGGCCTAGATGATAGCCTATTAAAGATCAAGACTCAAGTTCCTGCTCAGAGACCATTGAATTCAGAGCAGGAACTTGTGTTTCAGTCTTGTGCATTACAGCTTTGTGCCTGATGTGCCACCCTAGGGATACATCCTAGCATGTCACCTTTCCATGGTTTCTCAGAACGCTGTTGGGATTAATCTGCCTTATACAGACAAAATAACATCTGTTGAGATACAAATGACGAAAATCTGATGGTTAGTGTTGAATAGAATGTAGAAGACAAAGAAGATATATAAAATAGAGTGAGACTAAAAGGCTTGTGTCCAGACAGCTGTAAGCACAGACAAAGCAAGCTTAGATGCTCAGTTCGCTCTTCAAAATACCACATTAGAAGTACCTCATGACAAATACTTCTTAGAACAAATATTTAGAACTGTAATTTTAGATTCATCCATTGGGCTTGACAATCATAACATCAACTGCCAAATAAATGAAGCTGTTCGTGAGCTTTGTAAAAGTAACAGCATAAAGGAATTATGTTATTTTCAAGGTACTCACCAGAAGTCTAAGCTGTCTGGAGCTAGAATCAGCAAGTCTTCGTCATAGCCCTTCTCCGTTACCAGATACTGGGCAAAACTGTCATATATGAGCTACAAATGAAAAAATATATGCATTCATTATATTAAGTGAGATCAAAGACATTGTTTCCTTGGAAAGTGGAAAGATACAAGTGTTAGTGCCTCCTAAGCAAAATCAAACAAGGGAGCTGGGGCCCTGTCCCACTGCCTCCGCTGGGAAATAGTGCCTGAGGTTATTTCTGTCATGGCTGGAAGACATACAAGAGTTCTGCTGCAAGTGTCCAGCACAACACAGTTTACAACATTCTGCCTTACAGACCACATGCTTCAAGACTGTTGGGAAATCAAGATGATAAGTACCAAAAGACTAGTCACTATTTCCCCCTCCCCAATCCTTTTTGTTTTGTTTGTTTTGTTTTTTTAAAATTTTAAATGTCATGGTTGCTCTGATTCACCAAGCAGCTTCCAAACCAACAAACATTTATCCTTAGGGAACATTTTTAAAGTATTTGAAGGAAAGTATTTTGAAGAAAATAGGAAACTACTGAAAAAATGGTTATTATCTCTAAGTTCAGAAGGTCTAGCATGACCCTCAACAACTTATTAATGTACTGCGCTGGTAAAGTTTTATAAGAAGATCTACAGAGATGCTGTCACATCCTTAAAGACCATCCAAAAATAGTAATTGCTCCCTTTTTCTCATGGTTCTTTTATTAAAGCTGTTCCCTGGCCTTTTTTCTTTAATTACAACAGCTGCTCTTGGAATTAATATGAATAATGTCTGAGAAAGACAAATATGAAGGCCAACGCTGAAATAGTGAGAACTAAACTACATCTTCAGCTGGGCCTGTCAGCCTTTTAAAGTATTTTTTATTTCCAGTAGATAAGGAGGCATGCAATGGGCATGTGTCAGTCTGCCGCTGTCTCCTGTGAGAAGGTGAAGAGTGAACCTAGTCTAGTAAACGTTTTGGGGATTTTCTTTCTCTATTTTGTTTATTGGTTGGATAGAGTTTTTAAAAAACCCTTACAGCTATCAATTGTCTAATGTTTGCCTTCATCAGACAAAATTCTTATCAGGAAGAATGTGTGTGTAAGATGTGATGTGTGTGGCACATGAATGAACAGGGAAGGTAAGCCTAGTGTTACACAGTTTCTGCCTAGAAATTTAAGAGCTTATACATTTAATTGCTACTGTTGAACCCTCTTTTGTAAGAAAGATGCCTCTCCATGGAAGTTCACACATAGCTAAGAGAAGCAATGTACTTGTTCAACACAGGATGCACTGCACCATGCCTATTGCTCATAAACATTTGTTTCTGTACCAAATTCTGAAATATCTTGCAATTAGCGTGGGAGTCCTGTGCAGTGCAAAATGTACTGTAGGTGAATGGAGGCAAAGAAAGGGAGAGAGTGAGACACCACGAGCATCCGCAACACAAGACAGCTCCAGAAGAGAGTCCTGACACCAACAGAGGACGAGTCAATGTAAGATTACCAGGGAGTTTAAAAACGAAAGTGTCAAGGGTGAGAATGCACAGCACAAGACAGCACTTCCTCTCCGAAAGGGACCACAGGGCTAAGTCAGAGGTGCCGCGTGCCTCTAAACTCGGCGTTTTATTATAAGCACCAGAAAGTTCGCAAAGGCCTCCGGTCCCAAGTGCTGCGGACTCCTCACTCTGCAGCATCTCTGGATTTGGCGCGGGGAGCTCTACCTTTTCCTCAGCGCCGCTACGGCCAGGAAAGAAGCAGCATTTTCAAGGAGGAAGACATGGCTGTCCCCTTCGCTCGGGCAGAGGCCTGCTGAGGAAGCGCCCGGCGAGAGATGCACTTGCGTTTCTCTTATCTTCTATCTTACCTCTTATCTGTGGATGTGTGAGACAGCCGGCCGAGGGCTCGCTGCCCCCGCCGGAGGGGTCGCGGCCCCGCGCCCCCGGGACGCGGCACTTTGCCTTTGGCCGGGCATGCGGCGGGAGCGGGGCGGAGCGGGGCCCCTCCCGCGGCTCCCCCCGGCCCCGCCGTGCCGCGCCGCGCCGCCCGCACTCACCCGTGCGCTCTGCGGGAGGTGGTACCGGCAGAGCGTGTGGTCCAGGTCGAAGCCCACCACGTCGCAGTCAGCCAGGGAAAAGTGCTGCTGCATCGCCGAGCCGCCGCCGCCGCAGGCGGGCGGAGGAGGAGGAGGAGAAAGAGGCGGGAGGAGGAAGGAGCGCGGGCGGCGCTTCCTGCGGAGCCGTGCGGGGCAGAGCGCAGCGGGGCCCGCGGGACACCCTCGGCCCGCCCTGCCCCGCCCCGCCGGGGCCGCCCTCACCTGCGGCACAGCCCCTCGGCGGGCCCGGGGATGGGGGGCGGGCGCGGGGCGGAGGGCCGGAGGCGTGTCCAAGCGCTCGAATTCGAAAAGCACGCTTCCCGCCGAGGCTTTGTGTGCCCGGGAGCAGGCGTGGGAACGGAGGGTTCCCGCTCTGACAGACCGCAATCGCCAGTCGTCGGGGGGTGTTTGCTGGGACGTGGTGAGAGGGAGCGGGCGGGGAGCAGGGCTCAGCCTTGCTTAGTGACAGGACAGCTTGTGCCACACCGCAAGGGCCCAACTGGGGACAATTAGCATATGTAAGTAGACGAACTTACTACTACTTATTACTTCATTATGCACCCGCACGCAGCACGTTTGCGATGATGCCAAGCTGTGTGGTGCAGTCGACACGCTGGAGGGAAGGGATGTCAGCAAGAGGGACCCTGACAGGCTTGAGAGGTGAGACTGTGTGAAGGCCGTGAAGTTCAACAAGGTCAAGTGCGAAGTCCTGCACCTGGGTCAGTGCAATCCCAAGCATGAGTGCAGGCTGGGCAGGCAGCAGCCCTGAGGAAAAGGACCTGGGGAGTATTGGTGGAGGAGAAGTTCAACGTGACCCGGCAATGTGCACTTGCAGCCCAGAAAGCCAACTGTGTCCTGGGATGCATCAAAGGAAGTGTGGGCAGCAGGGCAACGGAGGTGATTCTGCCCCTCTGCTCTGCTTTTGTTGTGTCCGGCTCTGGGGCCCCCCACATAAGCAGGATGTGCACCTGCTGGAGTGAGTCCTGAGGAAGGTCATGAAGATAATCAGAGCACTGGAGCACCTCTCTTATGAAGACAGACTGAAAGAGAGTTGAGGATGTTCAGCCTGGAGAAGAGAAGGCTTCAGAGAGACCTTGCAGCAGCCTTCCAGTACTTAAAGAGGCTTACAGGAAAGCTGGAGAGGGATTTTCTACAAAGGCATGTAGTCACAGGACAAGGGGGAATGGCTTTAAACTGAAGGTAGATTTGGATTAGATGTAAGGAAGAAGTTCTTTCCTGTGAGGGTGATGAGGCACTGGAATAGGTTGCCCAAAGAAGTTGCGGATGACCCATCCCATGAAGTGTTGAAGGTCAGGTTGGATGGGGCTCTGAGCAGCCTGGTCTAGTGGAAGGTGTCCCTGTTCATGGCAGGAGGATTGGAATGGGATGATCTTTAAGGTCGCTTCCAACCCAAGCCATTTTATGATTCTATGTATCAAAGTCCCTGCAGGGTATACTGTATACAGTAAACCACACTATGCTGTGCATTTAGCTGTTGAAAAACCAAAATTCCATAGGTAACTAGCTACCTTTTAATTATTGACAGTTTTGGTAATTAAAAAAAAAAAACCAAACCAACAAAAAACAACAACAAAAATATAACATTAAGAACAGTACAGTCTGTGTCCGGAATACATAAATGAGTTTTTCATAGGTATCTGCTGAATTAATAATGCTGTAGTGCAATTAGAAAGAAAATGCTGTCTGAAAGACAATACTGTGTTTGGAGAAAAGCAAACAGATGAGAGTTGCATTGATGTAGTCTTCTCTGTGGTTGAACTTGAATATAATGTACAGTTAAGGCTGGACTCAGGATGCTAAAACAACTGGGCTTGACAGCCTTGTTTGAAGGACCTCCTTATTCTTCAGTTATTTTCTCCCAGTGGACCAACGACACCATCAAAACATTGATTCACAAACCATGAAAAATTCTAGTACAATATAGTGTGAATAAATATGAATTGAGAGCAATTGTTGTAAAACACTTTATACAAATCATATTTTCCCATGTTGCCTACCTGGGCACAGCTGTAAGTGTTGTACTTTGTAAGAAGAGAAGTTCAAGTTCATAACCATAGCAGCAGTGTGCAGAAGAATTTTTGATTATATCAAATGATGATTTGATTTTTGCAGGATGACTCAATGATAATTTGGTACGACAGAGCAAAATGCTTTTGAAAATATGTTCAAGTAGTTGAAAGAGAGACAATGTACTTATATTTTAGATTCAGTTTGCTGTGTTCAGGTAGACAGAGATTAGAGTAATTTAATACAGTGACTGTCACATGCATTTAAAAATTCTACAGAGAAGTTCAGTATCAGATTAGGAAGTGTACTAGGCAGGAAAACACATGGAAATTGGTAATAAAATTAAAAAATGCTAGTAGTAGGACAAGATGAGCATTTAAGGTGTCAAAACAAGAAAGAAATGGATTGCATAATTTTACCAAAGCCCATTGTACAGCAGCATCTTTAAAAGTTTCTCAGTATCTCTCACAGATATTAATATACTTTCTAATGCTGTTGTGTATGTATATATATGCATACCATATGTTATATGTACATAACATATTCTATACACACACAGCACATTATATATGTATACACATCATAAATTGTGTATGCATAATGATACATAAATGTGTTTTATGTTAAAGGTATACATATATGCCTAAATTCATAAAAATTAACGTGTGTGAAACCTGAAGAGTACATCCAGGACCTCATACTCAACAGGGATCATAACTATCCAGATGACACAGCGGCCTGGGAACTCAGAGCACAAGACAATTTACCTTCCTATAGCTGCTCACTTCAGAAAATACAGAGCAAATTCCTGTCCCACTGAAGTCAATGGCCACAATTTTGATTGACTTCAGAAGGTTCAAACGTTCACCCACAAATTGGTGTTTCAGCCTATTTTCTCTTCCTTACAAATTATATCAGTGCAGCTATCTTATTCCAGGTACTTTTTTTTTTTTCCCCTGAAAAACTAATGTAGCTTCCAAAATAGTATTTAGGTTATGCCATTTAAAAAGTATAACTTTTCTTGCTATGTCAGTAAAACACTTTATACAAAAATTCACCATAAAAGCGACTTAACACACTGATGTATTGAAACATCTGAGCAGATATTGAAAATTATGTATTCAGTGATAGAATCATAGGATGGTTTGGGTTAGAAGATCGTCTACTCCAACCCTCTGGTCACTGTATCCACTGTCATCTGGATGTAATCTTGAACATACCGATTTTGTGAATGCTGTACAATTATATTAATAGCAATGACAAACAGTCATGGAATTTACAACACAAAAATACTAATCATACTTAAACCACTTTGTGTAGGGAACAATTTTCAGCTGTGGAGGCATTCAGCAAGTTAAATTTCAGGTACGTGAAGCTAAAGATTAAATCAGAAGTTTGACAACAAGAAATAGAGAAAATACTGATGAAGAGAATTGGTTTTCAGTTCTGAGGAAAGAGAAGATAAATGAGAGAATAACACTTTGTCTTCAGTATTCACAGCACAAGCCTGGTAACAGGAAAGTCTTGGCAGTCTACTTTCAGCACATAATGCCCACATTTTATTTCTTTTTCTGTTGTCTTAGAAGTGTCTTGTCTCCTAGTTTCTTCCTTTCGGATGAATCCTTTAAATGTACTGACATCCCATTCTAGGGCCTTTCTCAGAAAGGAGCTGCCTTTAATCAAAATCCTCTGCCAAAACCAAACTACCTTAACGTGTTAACAGCACTCCTTCAGCCCTGTCCTTCAGGTTTGATGGCACCATGAGCCACTCAGAGATATCCACATAACTAAGGTTTAACTGTTGGGCGATGAGGTCCTAACTGAATTTATTTTAGGTTTCCCAATGGTTAATTTATGCATCACAGTAATTGCTTTTATGTTGTAAGAATGTGGTAATTGGCAAATTGGGAAAAATCACAAATCCTGTCCTAGTAGGGGAAATTCCTAAGTGGTCACTCTGCAGGGCATAGAATTGCTTGTGGTTTGGCTCAGCTCCTGAAGCTGCAGCTGGAGCAGCAAAGCTGCCCTAGGGACATTCCCTCTCCAGCCTTCAGCCTATGGCAAACAGATATCCAAGGAGCCAACAGGAGAGGGCAGTGTCTTCTGCACACCCTCAGTACCCTAATGTTTAACAGCCTGCAGGAAAGATGTGTGAAGTGGGAGATTCGATGTGTCAAAGCCTTTTAGAAGTATGGAAAGGAGCATTTTGTTTTCCATTGTGCCTCATCATGCCTGCTTTCCATGCAGAACAGCCTCCTAACACCAGCTTTACTGCACAAGAGTTTACTAACATGCCCTGGAGAGTGTGGTAACATACAAAAAGGCATGAGAACTATGTCAAAATACCCCAAATATATCCTAGCTGTCACACGGAAGCTGTAGGCCTCTGAGCAAGAGAAGTACTGCAGCTCCTCGCTTTCTTTGTCCTTAAGAGGGCAGCAGTACAATGCATTGGAGCATCCCTCTGACTTAGCTGTGGATCGACTGCACCTTAGTCTATTTTACTTTCCTTCGCAAACTTCGTGTGTATTGGCTTAAGACTGTGTAAGTTGGCTTTGTCCCAACTGTGCAGTTGTAACCATTTGTCTATTTTGGCCAAGGTTATAAGAGTTTGGTTCAAAACGGGGAGACCCCCTCATATTGCTACAGAAGAGTATGCAATAGTGATATGTGAAAATAAGAATTTGAACAAATGTGGTGTTTTCATTTTAGACAAAGAACACCTTCTTATGCAGAAGTATGGTCAGAACATTCTAGATTTTCCTTTTTTTTCCCCCAAAACCAAATGAAAATACTTTTGGAGTAGTATTAGTCAAACCAGTAATGGGTTTTAGGGTTTTAAAAATATATTTTATTTTAACACACTGTTAAGAGATAGGTCTCAGACTTGCATTTGATTTAGCTTTTAACCCATGAAGAGGGTTAAAGCTGTGCACAGGTATAAGAATCCCTCACAGCCCGGCATCCCCATCCTGAAGCATCCTATGATGCTTCAATGGGATTCTTCAAGCATTTAAACAGGCTTTATGGATTTGGTTCCTTGATTTTAAGTTTAGGACATTAAGCAAGAAACATGCTTGTTTAGGAACCATCAGAGGAATAAGCTCAGGACATACAGAAGTAGGGCTATGACTTACTACAGAGTGATACTGTGGGAGGCATAGATCTATCAACAGTAATTTATTTTAAGGATAACCTCTGTCTCTGCAAGACAGTGAAATCTGTCAAGAATAAATTTTCTTTGAAAAACAGTCTCTAGCACTTACTTTAATAGACTTTTAAAAGTTGAGCAAAATACTATATAATCTTCAAGGCATCCCTCTGTGGCACACAGGATACCTTGTTACTAGGCAGAGAATCTTGGTGAATATCCTTAACTATTGATCAGGATTTAAGATTTGATTAAATTCTAACGATTTCAGAAGTTTTTTTGTTTATTGGGTTGTTTAGGAGCCTTTTTGTGTGGTACAAAATATGGACATTTCAACTTTTTAGTGGAATTACACACATAAAATTATATTTTAGTGTCCTGCTGGGATTAGGACACATGATTACATCTGGCACCTCCGTACTATAATTGTTACATTCTGTCTCACCAGCGTAGAAATGAGACTTGGGCTGCTAAAGAGACAGGATTCCCAAAACTAAACCCAATAGTTCATCAAAAGGTTAAACAGACAGTAATCCACTAGGTGCCCAGAGTCTCTCAAAAGCCTTCTTACTGTCCTTATCATCTCTCTCAGATCTCGTAATCTACCTCAGGCTGTTCCCACGCAACATGAAAGAAGGAAATGAAAATCAATTTTTTTGTCAGAATGATTAATAACCAAGACTGATTGCTGGACCCTTAGTGAGTATATGTATTAAAACTCTGCATAGTTCTTTAAAGATACTTTGAAAGATTTTTCTTTTTGACCTGGATGAATGTTGCATTTAGTCAAAAGAAATTGCACTAGAAATATGGACTTTAGGAGAAGCTATGCTTCCCAACTCGACCTTTTTGTATTTAATAGTGAGAGAACAGTGCAGTTTCTATTATCTATGGGACACTGCCTTATTTTTCCTATGTTTGTTTTTTTTCTTTTTTTCTTGTTCTTTTGGACCTACTGTTATTTTATGTTTATGATGGTAAACATATAATCCATAGGAATATTCAGTTCTGAGTCCTCATTTCCCATTCATTCATGGTGTATTCGAAGACAGGTAATTTAAATTGCTTATGGCTTCAATTTCTTTATGAGTAAAATAGGAATATGTCTAATTCAGTCATTCTGAAGATTCTTCTGAGTTGTTCAAGTAGGTTATAGGCTTACATTTCAAGCCTGAAACATGCTAGTGATTGCATAAAGAAACAATATAATGTATTTCAATACAAGGTCTGCACAAAAGAACAGACCTATCGAACAGCCAGTGGGAAATGCCACACCTATAATACTGCAGACTTGAAGATAACAGAACTAGGAAAGAAAGACCTAACAGCAGCCATTGTCTGCCCTGGGGCAGGATCAATCTGAGTACAAACATCCTTAAAAGTCAATTGTCTACTTCTGTTAAAGTGCCACTTTAGAAGAGCCACTGAGACAATTTCTTCCAGTATTTAGTAGTCCTTACATAGAGAACACAGAGTTTTCTTCTTCCTTCATTTCAAAACAGTCTCTCTTGCTCAAATGCATCTTTTTTCCTTGTGTGTCCTATTCCTAGCAGATGTGAGAACCACATAATTGTGCACCAGACTGCTATTTATTTGAAGGCTGCTACTATGTTTTCCCACAGACTCCTTTTGTTTAATTATTTAAGGTCCTTCCTTAAAGGCTGAGGGTTTTGAACCTGCTTGTCTTTGATTCTCAATCTGTATGCTATTCATTCATCACTCCTTCATTATCAAATTGGTCATTATCAAATTTTCTGGAATATAGGATCAAAAACTGGGCATGTTGTTCCAGTTTTGATCTTACTAGGACTGAGTACAGAAATATTTAACCCACTGTAACAGAAATCTGTGCTTTCAAAGTAACATACAAGTTACTAATTAATTACAATCCTTACCGTGTTAGGATTTTCAAGATCAAATTGTATCCTATTGCTATGATGAATAGAGAGATCATTTTTTTCCTTCTTTAACTGTAAGCCATCTTTCTCAAGGAGCATTTGATCTTCTATTCAATACATATTTTCTTCTGTATGTTTTCATTGCTGATTATAATGAGAGTGATATTCCTTGGAGCTGCAATAACAAAAAGCTAATATTAATGCCTCTAAATCTAAAATATAAGAGCTTATTTTGAATATAAATAGCATTTGATATTTACTGCTTCTGCCTCTAGAGGGTGTCTAGTAGTGGCCTGATGGAAGTATAAAAGAAAATTATGCTGGATTTTGATAAGAAAGAAGTGATGCAGAGGAATATATACTAAGCATCAAGAAGAGTCCATCATGCTGTTACAAGTGTTTAAATATCTGTACTCTGTTTCTATGTAAGTCTGTGAAGCAGGTCAGAGCCACCTCTTCTGTTTTTAGGAAAACTGTAGGTCTTCATTTAGCTACCTTCATGCTCTTGACAGGGAGAGAGGCAATTCTGATAAGGTTTAAAGCTTGGGAAGCAAAGACAAAGGAATATGGATTTGGGAAAATTTTGTCAGAGAAAGAAACATGCTTTAGCTTTTGGTTAGTCCTGAAGTGGTCAGGCATTGTAGGTCACCACCAGCTGAACTATTCTATTCCGTTCTGTTCTGTTCTGTTCTAAAATTAACACTTGGTGTTTTTCTACTGCTTTTGCATGTCATATTTCAGTAATCTAAAGTAATTAATAAGATGTGTTCCTTTGTATGGTACATCAATATATTCTGATTGTAAATTTCATCTCCCTGTGAGACGCTACCTTTTTGAGGTACTGGGAGGGTCAGGAGAGAGTGCTGATTTTATTTTTGGACAGAACCCTGAGCACTTTCACTTACAGGTGAACCAATGAGTACAGTACTTTGTTACACTGCTCCTTTCCATCCATCTCTCTTTGGACTTCTCTATTTCCTTTGCTGCAATTCCAACTTAAGATAAAAATGGTGAATCATGTTCACAAGTCATCTAAATCACAGCATGCAGACTTTAATAGAGTTATGTGAGAAATTATCTTGACCCATCATAAAATCTTCATAAATACATACACACTCTAAATTTAAAATCTATTCATAACAGGGTCAGGTTTAGAATATATTTTCTTAAAAGAATGGCAAAGTCATGTTTGCTGATAATTCTTTGTCATCCACTTGCCATATTTTTTCCCACACAGAGATAGATTAGATTAGAAGTATTTTTCATGCCTTAGAGAGCTACTGCTCTCTGGTTTTATTCAGAGAGGCTGCTTCGTGGAAAACAAATTAAGTTACAATATTTAACAGTGTGGGCTGTATATCATTTAGAATAATGTACAATGAAATGAAAAATAATGGCTGAGGTCTGGTCCCATTGCAGATAATGGCAAAACTCACATTAAATTTGAGCAAAGTGGGATCTGTTTGTTTGAACAAATATAGAAAATCTCTGTTCTGTCAATCCTTGACAGAGCCTTATTCCTCTCTGTTAATTTGTTGTCAGATGTAGCTTCTTTCAGGCCCGAATTTGGCTAATAAATAAGCAACCCTCACCCCAAAGCACTTGAAAGTAGACTTTTAATGTTTTCTAGGGTAGAGATGGATTACTGGATCAGCCTTATGGAAATAAATAGCCAGAATTTTCTCATTCCAAATGCAAGAAGATTTCAAGTTGGAAAATGATGAATCAAATATAACTCTATGTCTTTGTGGAGTTATGGTTTAAGATAATATAAAAAACTAGGAAACTGATTAATCAATAATAGTAAACAATTTTGTCGAGAGTAAAATTACACACATAATTTATTTTCACTGAAAAAAAAGGCAATTTGCAAATTAGAGATACAAAATGGAAGTGCTGATTAAAAGGAATATAAAAAAGCTACAAAGTGGTAGTAATGTGTTCCATTTTAATGCACAAATGGAAAGAAATATAGCTGAAAAGGCAGCTGTAATAAAAAAAATCATTGTACTTTATTTCAGTTTGTTACCTTAAAAAAATTACACAACTTTAAAATGTTTAGTAATTTAAATTATTTCCTAAGCACAGATTCAAAGTAATATGCTTTTGGTTTTCTGCTAATTTCTTTAAAGATCACAATATGTGAATATTTTACTTTGCTGAAAGGTTTGACTTGCTTTATCATAATGCATTAAGAAGTTTTTCTAAGCAAAGTATATAATGTCAAATATTAAATTAGCGTACGTTATATGATGCAATATAGCTTCTGGCTTGAAAAAGATTATACAGTATAGAAAGTGATGCTACAGGCAGCGGTATCATACATTATTTAATTATAATTCTTGTATTTTATACCTTAATTTCTCATTTCCCTTCATGCAGTTTTTTCCTTTTACAGAATGCAGTGCAATTATGAAAGAAAATATTTGTTTCTCTTGTGATCTCATTAAGAAAAACCACTCTCTTTTTCAATTTTCAATTTCAACTGATTCATATTTCTCAACAAAACTGTTGATGGATATTGCCTTGGAATATTCTTTTTTCCCCAACAGAGCACTGTTCAGACTGCAATTCTTCTCTTCATGACATAGGGGAATTGTTTCAAACACCATGTATTATCAGCACTGAAGACTGAGTCTCAGTGATGTTCACTCCTTGTCTCTGAAATATGGTCCAGCATATTTATGTGTTGTAGGGGGATTAATTTTTTTCTGAAATTCCAAATTTTTATGTGTTTATGCCAATAGTTCCATACAGAGCACATACAAATCAATAATCATTGGAAATATCTGTAATGCAAACTCATACAAAATCATTTTTGAAAGCATGGAACACAAATAGAACTTACATCAAAAGAAGACGTTTTAAACATTATATATTCAAATCTTATCTGTATTTATTTAATGCAACTCAGTTTACTATCTTAATTCATGCAGAGCAGGACCTGATTCCAAGAGAACTTCAATGAATGTCAGAGTTGCAGACTAGTTCTGTACTAAGTTTACTAAAGGTTGTAACGTTAACACATTATTTTCCTGTCCATTCAGGCAACTGAGAAATATGCTTCACCACCATGTTTAAACATGATTGTTTTGTAGAATAAACAAGGCCTAAGGAATATTGACTCTAAGTTAATTAGAATTTGATTTAATGGATTTAGAGGACTTCAAATTAATCCTTTAAGCAGGTGTAAGGCTCCCTGCAAGAGTCTTACTTATGCTGGACTTCATAGGCAACATATAGAATATAAAAAAGTAACTTCAGCTATCTGTCATCCTTGAACCTATAACTCTTTTCTTTATGGAACAAGGAAAATATGCATTAAAAGCAATGGGGAATTACCTAGTTTGAATGGGGAAAGTACTGCTTGATTGAATAGATTTGCTCTCTTTTCTCAAATCTAAGTTTGTATAGTCCTGTCAGACACAGCTTTTAAATGATCGATCTTTGTTTTAAGGTGTTTCATACTTTAAGAAATTACTTGGAATATTAGTGTTTGGGGTTTTTATAGTATAGGAACCATAATACTAAATTTCAGTATTCATACTGTAAATGTGCCATTCTGGTTGTAATAAATTCATCTTTCTCACTAGCTAGTGCTGACTCTAAGAAGGAGGTGAGACCCTTGTATCCTTCTTAAAGCACTTTTGTTAATAAAATTCATCTATATCTGATTTAGACTTATCCAGTCACTTTACATCCAGTAACTTATTTATTTGAACAATTTCTGCTCTGATATTCAGCCCCCAAAACAAATTAAATAAAGATACAGAAGGCCATTAAGCAATGCAGAATGTGTGACCTCCTTTTGGAAAACAAAATAAAATATAGTGGGATGCAAGAGAAAAGGAATTAATTAAGCCAAGAAAAAGGTACTGGAAAGATTATTCTATTAAATTACATGTAATACCAATGGAGAGGATTTGGACAACAGTTTATATTGAAAAGCCCGTGAATATACATGATTATCCTCATTTGTTCCAAACTGTGAATATGAAAATCAGGATTATGGGATTTATCAGATTTTATTTTTTCCAGTAAAACCAGCAAGAACATTTTTATTACATGCTAATTTTCTTTTCTTGCTCGTGATAAAATTATATAGTCTCTAAGCCATAAAGTATACTTCTTTATTTTTCAGAAATGCAGTGAATACTCAATAAAGTCACCAGGATGGGAACAAAGCAGAAGGACTTCTGCAGTGTGGCCACTACAGCTCACCTACTGTCCCGCCCCACATGGGATAGGAAATCTGCTCAGTGGTTCTCAGGAACTCCAATCTTCTCTCTTTTTGAGAAGACTTTTATATCTGATTAATGAATTTAGTTGCTATTTTTTAAAGTCTACTTGTTTAATACTTAGAACTGGTCCTGAAGATCAGAATGAAAATAATCTGATTTGTGGTTATTGATCACTTCCAGCAAAAGTCTTTCTGTTCTTGTAAAGCCAGGCAGGGGCACAAATTGAGAGAGAAGGTGAATTTAATGCCTGGAGTGTGTTGAGATAAGGTAGTCAGAACACAAATGTTTGTAGGTTTAAGCCCTGTTGTAACTCCAGTTATAAATACTTATCTGAGTGGTCTCAGTGAATGCAGTGTGATTTCTAATGTGTTTGTATGTTGGTACCTGAGTGTAAAGGTGGGACTTGATCCTGAAAAGAGTTGTGTTTTGTACATATTGATTCTGTATGATGTAAGTGGCTCTACTGTCATGGTGAAAGTATTCTGGGCAGTAAATATGCGTGCAAGTCTTTTCCAAATTAACGCCCGAGTTGCCAGAACCACAAAATATTACAGGAAAAATCAAATATGCAAATTGAAAATTCTCAAATTACTTAATGGTAGTTTCTGTTAATCTCTGCTTTCAGTAAATGTAGTCAATTCCTTAAACAAGACTAATGAAGGTAGTTTCTTTTCCAAGGCGTTCCTTGCCTTTGGATATTGTAATAAATCCTGTTGTTATCAATGCCTTTGGATATTGTTTATAGACTAAATACAATTATCATACTCTGCAAGATCAGCATGCCTCATTTTATCGCACCCAAAGGTGGATGAGGTTTAGCGATGACTTAATGTGTATGGCACTTTCTCTTTTATTTAATTTCTTTTGCAGCATTGCAGAAGAGTGTAAGGAGTTCCCCATTCCTCCTCAGTGGAGTTGCACCTGATAGTAATATTACCAATTTTAGTGGAAATTTCTTTTACTCATCCCAAAGTCCCTAGTTCATATGTAGCTTCCTGCCTCTGCCACTTGTGTTCTCATTCAAAAGAATGAGAGACATGATTAAAGCAAGTTACTTTGGTTTCTGTTATTTAGATATTTTCTTTCTAGGAAAGTAACACAACAGAAATCAGCAACTCTAAATGGAATTGAGAGATGTGTAACTGGTTTGGGAAAACAGCACCGTTTTCCTGACCGAAAAAAAAAAAAGAAAAAGATGGAACTAAGGTTTTTTTTAACCAGTTAGTTATAGGTCCATGTGTGAGTTTTGATTTATCTCAGTAAATAGGCTCTGATCTATAAGAGTTTTTCTCTTACTGGAATGCCACCACTATGTGCAGACAGGCCATCTCTGTATCTCCTGTACTTCCTGTTCTTGCTCCAAGCATTGCATGTCCAGGCTGTGGTGACTGGGTTACACAAAGTTCACGTTGCACTGCTGCCATATGGCAGCCAGCTCTTCAGCCTGCTTTGCCACAGCAGTATCCAGACACACATGCTTAGTCTGTGTGCTGGGTTAGAGATGCTTTAGAAATGGGAATATACTGGTCAATGCAGTCACTGGTTTACATGGTGACTGGAAAAAAGCCATTATTTTTATATAGGTTCGATATAATTAGCCAGCCACCTAGAGAAATGTTTTTTGGCTAGTGCCCATGTTTCTTTAACATGCAGAAGAAGGAATGCATTAAAATAAACTGCTTCATTACTGTAAGCCACACATATTTTTTTTCCCTTGTAAAAAGTGCCCATCCCAGCTGAATAAAAAAGAGCCAGAGGGTTGGTTTGAGGGGCGGGTACTTGGCCGGGAATGTGCCCGGATGTGAGTGAGGGTGGGAACAACAGGTGCACTCCAGGTGAGGGCATCTGCCAGTCTCAGGCAAGCAAAGCCCTCCCACTGCGAACCGAAACCAGTACAAACCAGGAAACAAAAAAAAAATTAATTCAAGCTGCCCACGTCAGACTGCTGAAGAAGCAGACAGGTCGGTTTGATTAATCATTACCAAGACAGACATTCACCACTGATCATATGACCAGACCAGATCTGAGATAAGAAAATACCCATTCTGAGCAGAAGAAATTGAAAAGCCTCCCTTATTTGTGTTCTGACATTATTGTCAAAACACTGACATTGTCAGAATAATTGATATTATTGAAGAGGCTCCCCGCTTCCCTGTTGTTCTCAGAGTTCAGCCCAGCACAGCTGTTGTGTTGCTTTCCTGTTCCGAAGAGGAAGTGAGAAATTCCCTCCGCACGTGCGCTGGCACTTGAATGCTCAGGTTTCACTCCCTAACTGGGAGCCATCTGTAATGAGCCCTCCGGGGGACCCGGAGAGGAGCTTCCAGCTCTGCCAAGAGCTCCTTCATTTTGTGCCAAAGGAGGAGGGGGAGAAGAAGTCCGCAAAAAGCTAAGATGTGGATGGTTCAAAAGTTGGTCTAAGGGTCTTGCAACCAGGAAAAGCAAAAGAAAAACAGAAGCAGAGGAAGAAACAAAGAATCAAGATGGGAAACTTTTGCCGGAAGCACTGTCCCTGTTTGGAGCCTTACATCCCCTGCTTATTCTTGGTGAGAAATGGTGAGCAGGAAGACAAAGTCGGCCAAGTCTTTGCCAACCTTGCTGTGGTAAAACCTGATCTCCAAGCAGGACAGAAGGACCTAGAGAGTAAGATAAAAGAGAAACCTTTACCTCCACTGCCCGGCCAGGATCTAACAAACATTTGCACCTTTGTGGCACTGTTTGACTACGATGCTCGCACTGAAGAGGACTTGAGCTTCCAAGCTGGGGATAAACTGGAAGTGGTGAATGCATCCCACGAGGGATGGTGGTACGCCAGGCTCCTCCTGCCAGCGGGGTCAGTCTGTCCTGGCCGCAAGCTCATGGGCTACATCCCTGCCAACTACATAGCTCCTGACCAGAGCGTCGAAGCTGAGCCGTGAGTAACCCGTGTAATGTGAAATGAGACTCTTTTCTGTTATGTCAAATGGGTTTGGGACAGGAGGTCACAGCTTTTTCTGTTGCTGGGTAGTACCCTGCTACACTCAACCTTGGGTGGTCCTAGAAGTGGTAGCACTAGTTGGCATGTGCAAGGAATAGACACCTTGGTCACAAGAAAATAAATTAACAAAAGGCAGAGTGTGGAGGGTTTGTATTTTGTTTTAAATTATTTCCTCTGTGATATTCACTAATCAGTTGTTTAAAAATCATCTGGGAAGATCAAGTTGGTTACTGCTGTGATGGTTCATTATTTTTAATTTGTATAACAGTAAGCATGTATCATATGCTACCCAGAGAGTGAATATATGTGACCCCTGCTCTGAACAGCACTCAACTTAATCAGCTGCAAAGTTACCAATTAATCAGTTAAAGCAAGCTCCCTTTACACATTTTCATCTTCTTCCAAATGATGAGTAAGTCTCTAACAGATAAGTTTCTTATGGTTTCTTCTAGATTATATGTGTCTTCTCTGAAGGCAAATCTCTACTCTCAGGACAAACTTAACTGGAGCAAGTACTGCGAAGGGCAAAAGTGGATATAGCAATCGAGTACAAATGAAGTTAAACTTTCACAGACTTTAATTATCCATCCCATGTTTTTCTGCCCCTTCAAAGCATGTCAAATCTTATTAAATATTCTGAAGTAGAGCAGGAATCATACAGAAGCAGTTACTTGGCTCCCTAGTGAGGATGAGTAAGGTCTGAGTCAGCCTGGGCTGTGCAGTTACTTCTCTGTGTGGCTGTCAGAGGCAACATTTGCTGAAACAGGTCTGACTGCACTTCCAGAGGTATGTTTTGGCAAAAATTATCACTGTGTAAAGAAACAGCATAAGCGACATTCATTATTAGTCTCAGAATTAATGTTGACTTTAGAGGGATGATGATGCAGATTTTCAGTTAAATCTCATTTGGATATGAAATATCACCTCCGACCTGATCTGCCCACTATACTGCCAAGGGCTAGGAAAATTGGCTCAGATATGATTATGCAAGTCTTTTATCAGCTGTAGGATTTG
The DNA here is from genome assembly GCA_036630365.1 of Acanthiza pusilla. Taxonomy (NCBI): domain Eukaryota; kingdom Metazoa; phylum Chordata; class Aves; order Passeriformes; family Acanthizidae; genus Acanthiza; species Acanthiza pusilla. The sequence continues at coordinate 31,608,394 of JAXCHO010000023.1, forward strand.
TGCTAGAGACATTTTAGGGCAACTCTAAGATTAATCTCTAGCCTGTAGACCTTAATTTCCAGAGTCTGACCAGCTGTTTCTATTTCTGTGTTAAGGCAGACAACAATTTTGATGGTCATGTTCAAAAAAATTCTTCCACCTGGGGAAATTAATCTGCAGGGAAGGCATTTTCTGAATCACTAGATAAATGGTGGTAGGTTCTAATTCAGCTTAGCTTGGCCTTTGCTCTCTTTCAAGAGCTAGTTTTATTAGAAATCATCTGATTTCTTCATGCTGTTAATACTTTGAAAGTAATTTTTCTCAGTTATACAACATCTCAACTCCTAAGATCCTTATCTTTCTGTACCTAGAGCTTCAAATACAAAGTTAAGTTTGCCAAAGTGCATTGTTGTATAACCTCTGGTTTTTTACTTGTTACTGAATCAACTTTATTGGTTTTTACCTTTTTTATATACCTTTCTCCCTTTATCATAAAGACTAAGGTACAACAAAACATTTTTTCTATAGATTGTTAGAACACCCAAGAGGAAAAAAATTGAGAGTTTTTCCAGCTCTCAGATGAAGCAATTTCTCCAAAATGTGTTTTTAATTTCACAGCAAGTCTAATCTGGCTAAACATGTTGTCTTCTCTCAGATTTCTTTCCAAGTCACTCGGCTATACAGATCATCATGAATGTATGTACAAGTCTGGCTGCTGTCAGCCCACACACATATAACGATACACTAACTGAGGTTAGAAAGGACCTCTACAGGACATTTGAAGAGTCATCCCAACTCAAACATAGCCAATATAAAGCTAGACCTCTTCACTTTATTGAGCATTTCCACTTAAGCTGTTCATCCTCACAGTGAGGATTTTTATTGCCATGTGTCAAATTGGAAGATCCCTTGCTGCAATTTCCTCCAAGAATTCCCTTTCATCCACCCTGTGTAGTTCACACCTCTGTTATCCTAGTGAAACTGCAAGAGCAAGAGTAATGATGGTTTAATGAATTAACCCTTGTTTTCCCTAAAGATTGCAAGTAGAAAGGTTGTTCCAGTGTCTCTTTAATCAAAATTCAAGTCTTTAATCATATTCACTGCCCCAACTTAAGTTTACCTTCTCTCATCTTTTAATTTTGATTTTATTTCTCTTTGGTGTTGGCCAGTTGTTCATGGCCATGATATAGACATCTGTGGAAACAGGCAAAGTTTCTAATGCATTCTTGGATCCTGTATTGCAGGTCTTTATGGTCCCAGCACAGAACAAAGAATGGAAAACTTACAATCTTGTGTTCACCTGCCAAAATGCACATTTATCATGTATTTGCAGTGTGTTTTTTATGCTTCCAATATTTGCCAGGCACAGCTTATCAACAGTCATTGACCTAACTGAACGCACATTTTGTAGCACCCACCAGCTTCTGTACATCTGCAGAGACAATGGGAATTTTGTTTCTGGATTGCATCTCCATCTTATTAGACAAAGAAACACTGGCTATTCTGTCCTGAGAAACAGACTTGATTCATGGTGTGACTCCGGAAGCTTGGGAGGAAAACCAAACTGGCCATATTCTTTGACAGATGATTTCAGCATGTTTGTGTAGAAACTATTAAAAAGTTTACATTCATATGCATGCCTGGCTGCTCCACAAAGTCACTGAAACAAAGGGATAGAAGTGCATGAAATGTGACAGGTGACAGGGCCACTCTGTAATTTTAGCCAATAAATTCTTGAAAGCTGCTTGCAGAGTAGTCAAATTTCTTTTGCCAATCATTTCAGTTTTGCCTGTGACCTTCAAGAGTATTAAGAAGCAAATATATCTGTCCCTATTTTATCACCATGTTGACATGGTCTTTATCATAGAGACAGTTAGAGATCAGATAGTCCACCTGGATCTGTGTTGCCAGTTCTGGCAGAGAATGATGCTGCGTCATTGCTTGTTCTTAGCAAGTGCTGTAGCAGACCATTTTGTCTCCTTGCTGAAGTGTCTGTGAATTTTTATCAAGGAGAAATGCATGCTTTTTTTTTTTTTAACTTTTCCTTGGTAAGGAAGAGAAGGAAGTAAAGCAAGAAGTAAAGTGAGAAACTTCTTTAGACAACAGTTTTTCTTCCTGGTTGTGTCCCTGACTGTCCAATATGACTGTAGTAATGCTGATAAGGTAGATCAATAACCAGGTGAAAGGGCAGAAAGATTGTGCAATACCTCCAGTCTGGGGAGCACAAAAATAAACACTATTTATAAAAAAGGGAATTTTCATGTATGTTTGGTTATCAGAACTAAGAATGAGATTTCTTTACTGTGTTGTTCTCCTAAAACCAAAGGTTACTGGTAGAAGTCGTATGCTAAAATTGAAAAGGGCATTTTTCTACTATATTTTGCTAGTATGTTTATATTTACATTATGTATTAGAACTAACTTATGTCACAAGTCAAACACTTCTTATTTGTGAGTAATTTCTTGTTATAAAAAAAGGTAATTTTACTTCCTTCCTTTGGCCTGAGTAATCCCTTCCTGGGTGGATGACTTGGATGAAGTTAGTAACAATCTGTGTGAATAAGGGAAAAAAAAAAGGTAAATCCATGGCTTGGGCTCTGTCTGCTGCAGCATTTCAGTCCAAATGTGTGCTGCACAAGATGAAATCAATCCAAGACGTGCACACCTGCCACCATGAAGTCTGTTTTGGACAGACTGAAGAAACAAGGCCCTTCATTTTTTTATTTACCAGTAAAGCATCTTCACATTGCCAAGCTCTTCTAGCACCTGCAGTACTTCTTATACCAAAAACAACCTGTCAGGTGGAGAGATCATGAAGGAATTGTGTCTAATGTCTCTGGAGACAGGTGTTTTCTCCTGGCCCCACCTGGAGTAGGTGGGATGAGGCAGCTGGGGAGTGGAAGCATTCATCTGGCAAACCATAGCACATAGTGAATGTTCTCTTGATGAGGAAATAAATCTGGTACCATGAAAACATTATTTTAAATAATACCTGGCCAAAAGCAGACACAAACTATGCTAATGATAAATTAGCAACTGTAACAGCACTTGGTGCTTTCTTTCTCTGTGCGTCACAGGTAGCAGTCAAAACCAAGAGCCAGACAGATTTTTCATTTCTAAGGTAGTTTGAATGAGGTGTTATCTGGTGCATCCCATGAATTTGGAATGCTCTTATTTCTGTGTTTAGAAAAAGGAAAACAAAAAATGCTGTTGGAGATAGAATCACGTAATTTAATTTGCACATCCAACAAAGGATGATCAGAAAGAACAGCTTGACAAATAACAAAATCTGAATTAGAAGTAGATTTTCTTGGCAAAGAGTGTGACCTTCCTGTCTGTGTGCTCTTTCTCTGTGCCTGTTATTCTACACTACAAACAGGAACCATAGTATCACCTGCCCTTGTTTCATTATTGTCAGTTGTTTAAACTAAACAAGAAAATGACATAGTGCAAATTGTTGTGGACAAAAAATATAACCCAGCTGTACAGTTAATTTTAATGAAGCAAAAATAAAAGAAAACACCTCACTGCTGGAGTGACGTGAATTCTTTTTTTCTAGAGGAAAGATAGAGTGTACCTAGAGGGGGCTCTCACCTGCCATCGTGATGGACCTGTTGGCTATTTATTGAAAGTCAACTTACAGCCATAAAATCATAGAATCACTGAGGTTGAAAAGACCTCTAAGATAATCGAGTCCAACTGTTAACCCAGCATCACTGTGTTCGCCACTAAACCATGTCCCCAAGTGCCACATCCACGTGCCTTTTGAGCACTTCTATGAATGGTGATTCCCTCAGTTCCCCAGGAAGCTTGTTCCAGTGTTTGACGGCCCTTTTCATGAAGAATATTTTTTTAATAGCCAATCCCCTTGGCATAACTTTTCTTCTCTTCCTGTCTGTCATTTGTTATCTGGAAGAGATTGACCCCCACCTCACTACAACCTCCTTTCAGGTAGTTGCAGAGTGCAATGAGATCCCCCCTGAGCCCTTTTTCCTCTAGGCTAAACAACTCCAGCTTTCTCAGCTGCTCTTCCTCCTTGTGCTCCAGACCTTTCACCACCTCCACTGCCCTTCTCTGGACACACTCCAGCGCCTCTGTGTCTTTCTTGTAGTGAGGGGCCCAAAAGTGAGCACAGAACTCGAGGTGAGGCCTCACCAGTGCTGAGTACAGAGGGACAATCACTGCCCTGGTCCTGCTGGCCACACTATTGCTGATCCAGGCCAGGATAACAGTGGCCATCATTCATTCCATATGTTCATGCCAGCATTATTGACACAAGACTGCTGTGCTGAGGGAAGCAAATCCATACAAATTCCTAGTAGATTAGGTCAAAGAAGATAACAGCAATTACTTTTCACTTTTGTCGGTTTTGAAAACATTTCTTATCTCTTATATCTTATGTAGGTATTTCCCAGCTGGTGGAAACTGAGCCCCAGACCTAATCAATGAAACCTCACCAGTCATTTCCACAGTGAGCTTTTTAAACAACTTTTTGAAAGCAGAAGTGACTTGTAGGTTATTTTTGTCAATCTCCATAATTCCTTCACCTTCTGTTACCTGACTCAACTTTAACTATTTAATACATTGACTGAATCTCAGTTACTATATGTGAACAATAAAGCTTTCCCTGGGCTGACTTGTTTTAGACTTTCTGCAAACTGAGTCTTTGGGGGTTTCATTGGTTTGTGTAGGTCATTTTTCAAAGTGGTATTTACAGCCCAAATATCTAGAGGCTTTTTAAAAAGTGAAACTTTAGGTTGTACTGAACACCCCAGAAAACTGAATGTGATCTGCTGTGGTTTCTGTGTGCTCCCCCTCTCTCTTGTTCCTATAGTTCCTCTTTCCGTCACAGTACAAACTCCTGAGGACACTACCACAATCACCACTAACCTGTGCACTGAGATGAACTTGTAAAAAGCTTTCATTGCTAACACAACTACACAAAGTACTAGTAGTTTGTTTGCACTTTCTTGGAACCTGTTAAGTACAAACGTTATTCTTATATACTTTTTTGGTAGAAAATGTCTCTATCACCAATATATGTATTTACTATAAAACATTGAAAAGGCTGAAAGGCTGTATGTGAAATTCCATCTTTTCTTTCAGTTGATATCCTTTACGTGTGGGTTTTTTTTGTGTGTGTGTGTACATGTGTATGTACATCCAACATAGAGAAAGTTTATAAGACTGATATTTTTAAGATCATGCAATACAGCTCTGTGGGATGAGGTGTGAATTGCAAAGCCAGCTCATGCTTTTGATGCTTTTTGACTTTGAAGTGCCTTTCTTGTATTTATACAATGGAATACTAAAAAAGGACCAAGGCTTTAATAACTTAACTTCTTAATTATGGTTAAGCATTCCAGTGCTGTCTTCAAGCACATATCAAACTTTGACTTAATTTCTGCTTGTTTCTAAAATATTCAAAGACTATACTAAACACAAAAGGGAATTGTTTACTAAACAGTGAAATGTCAATTTTTTTCATTTGCCAGTACTATTTCTAGATCCATGTGCATATCCATGTCCGGAAAATGTGTCTCTGCTCAGAAAATTGGAAGGAATTATGGCATTGTAGATGAGCAGTTCATGAAAACTTGTCTAATTAAGGTCACCTATTTTCTGGCAATGTGATTTTCCAAATATATACAACCTTGTGTATTGAAATTCTGAGAAATTAAGAAATTTCATCCTACCTTGTCTTCGTTTGAAATTAGTGTGAACATTATATATTATAATTATTAGCTACTAGTTTTCATTACCCTGTTAAGAAAGATCTGGAAATGAATCATGTGAATATCAAAAACATATCCTTAAAACACGTGCTGCAAACATAGCCAATTATCTTTTCCTATAGCTTGGTAAAGCCCAGGTGGCTTTTACTGTGCCTTTTAGAGAAAAAAAAAAAAAAAAAAAAAGAGGCCTCATACTGATCATAACAACTCAATAGTCCTGTTTGGTGGGTTTTTTTCAGACTTGGTAGGAATAAGCATGGTGCATGCCAGCATAGATTAGTTGGATTTGAGTAATGTTGTTGGCAAAAACATTCTCTAGGTATTGTACAATGTTTCCTCAATAGTTGTCTTTGATGGCTCCCCGCCCAGGAAAATACAGAGCCGTGCAGAGCTGAGTGATCTCTGAGCAGGTTTAGAACTGAGAAATAGTAACCAACAGACCAGCCAGGCTAAGAAGTCCTAAAGTTGGGCTCATTTTAAACAAACTAGGTCAGCTATCTCTGTGAAGAATAATTTTGTAACATGTGAAGAGCACTGTTGGTTATAGAAGACTTCTTTTGTGCAAGATTCTTCTGTACTGAAGACACGAAGACATAAAAACATACGAGATACCCTACAAGGTCAAACCAATGGCTCCCTCTAGCCCCATTACTTTCAGAAAGGATTTTGTGAAAAGTGCACAAGCCCAGCTAGTTTCTTTGGTCTCTTACCTTTGTACTTTACCAAAGGCTGGAACTGTTGTATAAGAAATATCACAGGTACATCACTGCCATGTCTGACTATGGACTTATTGTTGAGTCTGTTTAGCAAAACCAAAGGTGTTGACACTGCACGATTCTTTATTTCTGTTGGTGGGCAAAGACCAAGCTATTAGAACAAAAAACTACCCCACAAAAAACCCTCTCATCTCTGCAGAAAGTTTTATATTTCTAGACAAGTGTTTGGCTTTTTTCATCTAGATTGTTGATTGCTTAGTCATGAGTGACACAAAAAGAAGGCACAGTGAAAATAAATAGGCACAAAAGGAAATGGTAGCACTGCACAGGTCCCTGTCACATTCAGGGACTGGTCCTTTAGAGATCACACCTATCTGCCCCATCTACACTAATGCCCCCTAGTCAATCCAGGCTGCAGGCATCAATGATTTTACTCTCACAGAATTGCCCATCAATTAATTTTGCTCCCTACCAGAGATGCAGTGCTAAACCCAGGATATGTCCTGTTATTTTCCTACGGACATTATGTTCTAACATGAGGCTATAGCAGACATTGCAAACATTGTGATACTGAGCAGCCTTTCAGCAGCGTAGTTGAAATGACACAAAATTTGCCTGCACTTTAATTTTCAAACAAGTTAGTAAAGAATATATGATTCATCAGACTCAGATGCTTTTCTGTAGTAAAATGTTTTGTTCTTTTTCAAGCTAAGTAAGCCAGGTATACATAACAGAGAAAGAATATAATTTATTAGGTGATATTTTTAAAATAGGACAAAATATTATTACATATTTGGTACTCTGTGTAAGAGGAAAAGTCAATTTTCAGTTATTTTTAAACAATTCTATATGGGGTATATTTGAAGGCCTTTTGTTTGTTAGAATTTTAAAAATAAGAGATTAAACTTCTGTACATAAGAATTTTATCCTTCATCACTTCAGAATTTTCATAAATGTTGAGATTAAGGTTTTCACCTCATAACTGTGTAAGGAAAACCTTAAGTGCTATAAGAAATTAGAATGGAAATTTACATCTTTGCAGTTTTCAGTTCTCTAGTCAGGCCTAGAAATCATCTGGAAATAGCTTTTCAGAAGATCAAGTGAAATATTGAACATGACAAGGTATTCCTTTTCTTTATCACTTAAACCACATAGAAATACATACATTTTTTTTTCCATGCTGGTACACTAATCCTAATCAATGAAAACTGGAAAAACAAAGCAGTGATTTAAGTGATAAGTGATGGCTCCATAAAGGATTACACTAATTGATATTTCACTACTTCTGTGCAGAGTACTCTATAATATTTTACATTATAAATTTATCTGCAGTAATGTTGGTAAGGATTTTCCCTTAGGTCCCTCTCACTAAATTCAATATATTTCTAGTTTAATTATTAATATTTTTTTATGTATTTATAGCACAAAAATTTTATAGCATAAAAAATTTTCAAACCTCACTGCAAAAGAAGAGAAAAAAAAAATCTAAGACTCACTCAGGAATTAATACGTACCATGAATTTCAGAAACATTGAGAACTTGCCGGCATCAATTTTCCTTTTGCAATTACTGATCTTTTCAGTTAGTGGAAGTCTCTGTAAGAGAATGTGGAAGGAGTCTTTGCTCCTCTAAGGGTGTGTAGTGAAGGGAGCCATACACAAGAGCACACAGACAAACCTGAGGGGCACACGAGGAGGGTGGTGGTGATGAGGATGAGCTGCTCATTTGCACTGACAAAGAAGGGTATGCTAAGTGTGGGAACATTTCTTTTTCAGGATTATCTGAGAACCTTGCCAACAAGGAAAGGGAGGGAGACAAACACACAGACACAAAACCTGACAAGATTATGTTAACAAAGACAATAACCAGGAATAAACTCACTCAGTTGCACTAGCTGATGAGCTATCAGGAAATGACAGGCAAACTCAGACTAAGCAACTGATCAGGATGCAAACCTGAGGGTTCAGGATGTTATTCCAGAATAACATCTTGATTAGAATAACGAGATAATTATTAGTTTTCTGAATACCCGCATGGAAAAAGAGAAAGTGAGGTCCTGTTCTTATTACAGAGCTAAAATGCTTGAAAAATCACCCAGAAACTTCCTGTGATGCTGACATAATTTTCTGGCATGGTGTTGTGATCTCTTGCAAGAGAAATCCTGTGTGAGGGTCTTGGTCTGATAAGACATTGATATGGAGTTAGATGTGCTCCAGCTTTACTTCTGGAAGTCAGAGGTATCTTTAGTGTGTCACCCTTCTCATCTGTCACCCTGAAAAGGTTATTCTGAAAGCTGTGAGATCCTTTGTTCAAGAAATTTTTCCCCAGTGAAAGAACCATTCTGTCCTTTGCCACCTGAGGATGCCAGACTTCACAGTTCCTTTCTGAATCCCTCTGGGGACAGTGTCCTGGTTGTCCTCCACTGAAAGTTGACCTGACAGAGGACACAAGTCCACCAGGCTGCTGGCAATCATCCAAGGAGGTGTGGGCCCAACTGAATGTCCAAGAGAGAGCTTTGCACAGAGTGGATGAAGATGTCTGCACTGCCACCACTGTTTTGGACAGGCATGGGTTTTTTATCTTCTCAGGGTTTCTGTATTATTTCTGTACTGAGGTGAGTTTCTCTGTGAGAAAAGAAAATAATCTCTCTGGAATGATTTTCTCAAGAAAATCAATTGAGTGCTTTTGGAAGCTGTAATGGTTTAAGTGAATGTATGATTGAAAATTTTCTTGTCTATTTGAGTTTCACATAATGTTAAATCAATTCATGTTATTTGTGCTCTCTGTACCGTGTTAACATTAAGGCTACCTCAAGATTTCCACTTTGTTCCTTGGTTATGAACAGCAGAGTTGTTGCTACTTTTATAGTATATTATGTCAGTGTATTGGTATAAATGTATACAGGTACTACTTGCATTGATACAAGATTTTACAGTGCTATTTGGAAGACTCTATGCAGCAGAAATAGGGTCTCAGGAACACATTTTAAGTTTGGGGCTTTTTTAAAGAGGTGATCATATGGTTGTATTTCATACCCCAAATCCCAAAGCAATGGGTGTTAAAGACAGTGGTAGCCTTTCACTGACTCCAAATACAAGTTTTTGTTTCAGAACAAGCTTTAAATGCAATGGAACCCTTATCCAGGTGCAAAACTACAACAGAGAGTGAACTTGTGTAACTAAAACATCACAAAAAGTAATATGATATCACTTTCACCTACTGTTTGTTTTCTCATATAGAAGAACTTCAGAGCAGACTAAATAATACAGCATGCAGATGACTAATAATGTGGAGAATGAATAAAAATGTTAAAATTAATTACACAATAGCTAAGTGGGGACTCACAAGATGAGATTAATTTATGGATATTTCCGCAAATTAACCCAATCAGATTGTGCTTTGATTGCTGGTTTATTATCTTTTGTTCCTATTGTGCAGTGAACCATAGGTATTGGGTGAACTATGCTAATTTGCACAGCTCATGCGGTTGGCCTTGTAATACCATTCCTACAGGAGAAACAGTCACTTCCAGTCATTACTGAGTGCAAGGGTAGCCAAAGGTTTGTCATCCTGCAGCAGACTCAGAGCAAATCAATTTCCGTGTTTGCAGCATGGTCAGCTGCCATTATCAACGACTGAAAAATGAATGTGGTATTATGTGTTATCCCTTACAGCAGAATCAGGTGACAGTATGGTCATGGCCCACCAAAGTCCTTGCAGGAAAGGTTTACACACAATGTGTCACAGATTTTGAGAGTAATGCACAAGTAACCTTGGTGTTTATGTTTACAAGACAGTAAATTTGTTTTAGACTGGAAGAAGAAATGCCTGACATTGTGGTGGGTTTAAACCAACTTACTCACTGTTGAATTTGCCCTTATCTAAACAATCCCACACAGTCATGTTGCTGTAAAAGCCTGTGAAGCACTGACAGGCCCTTTATTTAGAGCACAGCTTATTATTTCTTACAAAAACCATGGTGTAACACAAAACAAAGATGTTTCCTGGACCAAAACAGATTTTAGGGGCTCAGAGTGCTTTTTGACATATCTGTTGCCCTCTTCACATGAGAGGGCAATCTATCTCCTGCAGTTCCTTCAGCTGGGGCCCAGTGATTTGCTAGTGGAACCTGGAGCTCCTTTTGGGTCTCAGATACACACAAGGTCAGTCTGCCAGGGTAGGTGGGTGTTTTACGTTTGCTGTGGTTACCTGGCATCCATCGGGATTGCATGGAGTAGGTTCCATGCTACAGTCGAGTTGTCAGTGAGTAATAAAATAGAAAGCACCTATTTTTCAAGGCACTACACAATAAGTTTGATGAATCTGCTCCTTCAGTCTAGATGTATAAAGACTTTTTTCTGGCAATAACCTGCAATTTCCCATCTCACTACAAAGAAATGGAAGCAAAAGTTCTGCGTAATTTTGGTGGTAGCTCATTGGGTTGTTCAGTCCCCAAAATATTACTTTTTCAAAGTGCTATGTTTTCCATATTACTGCCTTTGAGCATCTGTGCATATTGTAAATTCCAGCAAGATAGTGACTATAATGTACTAGAAACGTAGGTTTAAATTGCCTCTGTTTAGCTAAAGGTCCCCTTTTACATGGATGAATGTATCACTTGTGTTCTAGTGCCCACATTCATTATCAAGTAAGTATGAGATGAGAGAAAGGAAAAATATCTCCTTTCTCCTTGGAGAAAGAAGCAGAGAGGTTTCTTAAGAGTCTTTCATTTTAGCTTTGTGTGAAATCAAAATATACCCTGAAATAAAGTGAAGAGTATTGCTTGGTTTTGTGTTCAGATGACGTGGTCACTCCTGAACAAAATTAAAACAAAAAAAGGGTTATATTTTGTTAGAACCTCTATTTGAACATAGAAATAAAAAAAGCTTTAAATTTTAAAATTATTCAACTTGAGTACTTCCAGACATTAAACTATAGTATTTTGTTTAGAAAATAGAGAAGTATAATTTAATTCTCTTTCCATTTTTGCTTCTATGCCTTTTCTCATATCTCCTCTTACATTCTGCCATCTCACCAATAAAACTCTCTCAAGTCTAACATAAATTTAGTGTTTCTGGAAAAACACCAACCAGTCAGCTATATCTGCTGACAAGAACACTAGGAAAAATGTTAACCAAAAGCCAAGAGCAAAATGGGATCTGTTATTTTCCAAAACTGTTTTTCACACTGTAATGGTTATTCAAAGAAAAAATCACAGTGTTGATCTTGAAGTATGGAAAATACAGCAAAACTTAGACCGTGTTGCTACCAGATAGTCACTTTCAAACATACAGACAGACTTTTAAAAACATAAACTTGTGCTTCTCTGTTGCTTTGGTAGATCTCTGCTGCTTACATAGTGTAGAAATGAGCCTTTTTTACACAACTATTTTTTACACAACTATTCACATGTTCTATGGTTTTCTCTGCGGAGAGAAAAACAAACATATTTCATCCACTGGCACTGTGAAAAAACTCAGAAGCTCCAAGTCCCACACCAAATGCACATGACATAGTCTTCATTTTAGTTTGTGATAAGTTATTCAACAGCAAAGTTCTGAGCAATATACATGACTCAGTTCTTTCCGAATGAAGCAAATTCATCGTGGATGCCAAAGGTTAAGTGTGATACCTCACTTAACCATTCCTGAAAACCTGAATTTCTAGTTCCGCTTGGAGGGAACTAGATTCTAATTGTGGTAAATAAGTAGTCAGAACTGTGCTGAGTCATTTTACATAATCAATTTAAATAGTTTTTTATTTCAAGTCCAAGTCAGTCACTCTCTGCAGTGTGTTAAGATCTCGGATGATTTACTTATGTAGTCAGAGCAGGGTGTTTTTGCCTAAACATTTTTGAACAACCTCCCCTGACTCACGTTTTGCTGATGGTGCTTTGGTTAATGAGATTTAAATAGGTGACCTCTAGACAATAAATATATGTGATGAAAACTAATGCTGAAGAACTCTTTTGGCAAGTAGAAAAAGGAGTGGTGGGATGAACTAAGAAAGTGAAAGAGAAAATATCTGCATGGAGCAATCCTCACTGTGAAATTTAGTCTATGAAATTGCTTCAAGAGATGTTCTGTAAAATTGTTTTCCCAAGTAGGACTGAAATGGCTGCCAAAGGCCAGGCTCCCTGTGGGAGCAGGATAAGATGAAAACCAGCATTTGCTGAGCAGTGCAGCAGCTCAGACAGCAGCAGGCTATAGCCCTTGGGCACTGAACGCAGTCCTCAGCTTTGTCTTTCTTTTCTCATCATTGCCTACTGACTTTCTTCTCTCAATCCATCTTTGTGCTGATATTCTATGGTCCTCTCAGCTTTGAATTTTTACTGTCTGGTTTTCTCCCTTCCTCCTGCAGTGTCCTATGACTTCTTTTATCATTAGTTTTAAATTTCTTCCTCTTAAATTTGTCCTACTTCCATGAATTCTTCAGTATTGGATAATAAATGACAGTGAGACACAGACATAATTAAAATTTATCCCAGGCATGCCTTAGAAGGAAGTAAAGAGGAAGGGCTCTGTTTCCCAAGAACTTCAAACCCAATCTTAGGTTTTCTAGACTCTAGAAAAACTCTTTGTTTTCTAGACACAACAAAAGACGGCAAGCCCTAGAGAAATCCCTGGCTTTTCACTATGTACATTCTTACGCCATATCTGGGAAGGCTTGTGTTTTTGAAAATGTTCATAAAAGGAATCTTGCTTGCAAGTGGTCATCTTCATGGTTTAGCCTGACTGAAGATTATTTTCTGGTTTTAGTTGTTTTTATCTCGTTGGGTTTTTTTGTTTGTTTGTTTTTGTTTTGGGTTTTTGGGGTTTTTTTTTTGGGGGGGGTGCAGGGGGAGGGTGTTTTCTTGTTGTTTTGGTTTGGTTTTTTTGTTTTTTTTTTCCCCCAAAACTGTCATCAGGTTCACTGTGGACTATAGAGGGAAAAACTGAAGCAGCCAGTGCTCATCTCCCATGCTCTCCTTCATGCACACAGCTCATCATTTATAAAGCACATCTGTTTCTATCTTATATCTGGAAGGCTTTCATCTCTGCAGTGATATTTCTTAATTTTTTGAAAAAATCAGCTCTTGAAGAACTGCTATTACTTCATTAGTCTTATAATTAAGACAGCCTAATATTTTCTATCAGAAGAGCCTGTTTAGCTGCTTTTAATTTTTCCAGGCTTTACATGACTGGGTGTGAATTTTCCAGGATTGATACCAGGCATGGGCTGCCTCTTTCTCTGCCAGAAAGCAAGAAATGTGGCTCAGAACAACACAAGAAATTTTTTGCTCATGTATGTTAGAGGAAGAGCTTGATATCTAGTAGGGAAGATTGCTGTACTAAAAGTGTCTGCTTTTTTGCTATCTAAGGAAACTTTGCTTCAAATTAACCAAGGCTTTGAAAATTCAGTTACACCTTGTATGTGATAACTGAACATATTAATTAGAATTTGACAGTTGCATTCTCCAAAAATATTTGGTATTTTGGGGAAATGCAAAAATGCTTGGGGCCTTCCTGTCAGAGGACTTGCTGGTGGTTCCCTTGGTAAACTTCTGCCCCTGCTTCTGCACTCTTCTTTAGCCACAGCAGAGTGTAAACCTGGCATGGATTAAAAGCTGATTCAGCAGCCTTCTTTGTCCTGCAGGGATGACAGCAGTGAAGAGTGGTGAGCACAAGCCTGTTCAGGTTTCCATGTGCTGAGTAAGGGCAGTGGTCACAGGATGGTCATATGATGAAAGTAATTGAATAAGATCCCGGAGGATCTCTCTGTCTCTTTCTCTGTCTCTTTAGCTTTCCATGCGCCTCTCCTTGTCTTCTGTGGCACTGAAGTTAGCGCCTATTGCTGTCCAAATAAACTATAACATACTCTGGAACATTGAATTCCCTGAAAGGTAGGCCCTGGACTTTTCAAGCTGGGCATCCAAAATTAGCAGAAAATACTTATAATAGTGTCTGATTGCCTTAGTCCCTTTCTGGGCTGTTTTTGCACCACAGAAATTATTTTACAAGGAAAAGCACCGCAAAAACAATTTAATGAATGTTTGTAAAGCATTTGGATATTACAGTCATGAACACTGTAAGAGAGGCTGCTAGGAAAGAAGCCATTCATGCAATTTTATAACTGGCATTTAGAACAGAGGCTAAACAATGTACAGTAAATAAACTCTATCTATGCCATGACAAAACAGAATAGAGGGTAACTATTAAATGAGCAGCATTCATATTAACGCTGTAGGGAGCACTGGATATGACCATGTAATTAAAGATGGTATCACACTGGATCTTCTGAAAATGGCTGAGTGGATGCCATGAAAACAATATTAATATTGTCCTCTCCTAACTTCAAAGTACTTGAGTGTGCAGTTACAGCTTTCTATGACAGTAGATTTTGAGGCATTTAGAAGGTAAACTTCACATGCTGTTGGATCTTTTCTTTATTTATTTTAGCTGTTACACAAGCTTTCTGCATTCTAGAAGAAACTGGGATATATGTGGTTTCAAGATAGATGGTATCTGGGATTTTTTTTTCCTCACCCAAGAATTTTGCACTAATTGCAGTAATTCTTTGCTCTTCTCAGTCAAAGAAACCAATTCTCTGCAGCCTAGTAGTACAGGCACAGTTAATGCACTGGAGTTAATCTTCTGGAGGGCCAGCTAACCTTTTTGTCATCATCATTTGTTCCCTAATGGAGGCTTCTGGTTGAGAACCACAGAAATCTCAACAAACCCTCCCAGCTGCTGACATTTAGAAGGCTCATGAGATTTACCCTAACACGAGAAAGTAAATCCCATCTGTACGCACTTATGAAAAATGAGAAGCAAGATGCCTTTATGCCACGAAGTGTTGATACAGGATAGGATCATGCTGTCCATTTTAACATCTTCAGTAATTTTTGAAAATTAATTTCATGTGTCTGATTTGCTGCTATTCATTCTGTTATTTCTCCATGCTGTTTCTCAGCATTTTTTCCCACTTTCCTCACTCTTCATTCTTATTGTAAGGATCACAGTTTCTATATGTAGTTGTACCTTACTACTGACTCAGCCCTCAGGATTTTTGCTTTTAATTGAACATTAACAAAATTAAGAGTATGTGACAGACCTCTGCTTTTAGCCTTATCTTACCTCCAGTGTCCTGCAACTTAAATGAGAAACTGAAATAATCCCCCCATATCCCAGCTACAGCTAGTTATTAAAGCAAATTCAGTGACTTTAGATATGACATTGTGGAGTTAATTCTGACTTTGCTTCTGTACATATTAAATCTAAGTAATGGTAGAAGATAAAAGTGGGAAGCTATGCTCTGGTGAGCCTTAAAAGAAATGGGTGACAGACTTCCACACCATTTTCTCTGCTGGTTGTCAGTGTGGATAACAAAAGAGCAGTGAGGGATTTGCTGAGATCTCCAAGAAAGTTAAAGATTGTAGCTTTTATTTCAGAGTTGGTGCTTTGCTTGGTCGTGAGCATCTTACCCACGTCCCAAAGGGGGATGCACACAGAGTTTCAATCATAAATTCAGAGTTTCTGTTGGAATGCAACCACGAAGGAGCTGCCTGAGGAAAGACGTGTCCAAAGAATTATTTTGTCTGGCCCATGACTGGGGTGCTTTGGCTAAAGCTGTTACTCTTCCCCTCTTCTACTTTCTACCTTAAAAATTCTTGCCATATCTTCCTGCTAAAAGAAGAAAAGTGAAGTAAGAGTGACTATTTTTATTTTAGTGGATTTTTATGTAGCAAAGCACAGGGGGACAGAAAGCAGAGCCAGGTTAAATGGGGCTTTGACTTTTAGGTGGAGATCAGCAGTGCATTGCACCCTGGAAGACAGAAGGCTTCTCAGCAAAGGTGGTGATGGAGCCCTGTAGCTCTACCAACTTCCCTTGAACTCTTTACTCCATTTTAACTCAAACTGGACTGAATGGGTAGGCAGCAGCGAGTGTAAGGTGACATGATATCCGTTTCCTAAAAGAATTGCCCTTCAAGTATAGCCACCAGCATTCAGCTGGATGATTTCCTTTGCTGGAAGAAGGTCTTTAGTGGTTTCAGCAGTCCGGGAACATGCCATGACAAAACCTGCTATGATCCATGATGTGATTCAGTGATCATAAACATGCTAGTGGAACTGAAGGCCAATAGAGATGTGATTACTGTGCTCTCAATAACCACAACAAATCTCTCTGGTATTCCAGTACTGAGCATCATCTGCAACAAGGGAGGACTGTGTTTGTTATGGACCTACATGAAGGTCATGTTTTCTGTCCCCAAAGTCTTCCTATATGTGGTGGCTGGAAGCCACCT
This sequence comes from Acanthiza pusilla, assembly GCA_036630365.1. Lineage (NCBI taxonomy): Eukaryota > Metazoa > Chordata > Aves > Passeriformes > Acanthizidae > Acanthiza > Acanthiza pusilla. Next base: position 31,625,108 of record JAXCHO010000023.1, read on the forward strand.
GGAAGTACCCTGGAATTTTTAATGAATGTATTCCTGATAGCTATGAATGATGATGTAAGCAAGGGATTCTGAGGAAGCTGCTAGAAACAATCCCCAAAAATCAGATCTGCCATCCTACACTTAAAAGCGAGCTGGGGTGTTGGATGCAGTGTTGGCCAAGAAAACATATTCTTGTGTTTTGTTGACAGAAGAGCACTATTGCTGTGCCAAACAAACAGCTCCTGCTAGAAATGGAAAATTGTGCCCAATTCTGAATGCACTTATTTGTGCCATACCTGGTAAGCTACTGATCCAGCACTGACAGTCGTGACCCAAAGTGACCTGGCTGTGAGCTGAAGTTCAGAGTGATACTGTGTAAGAATTGCTAGTTCAAAATTTTCCTGGACTGTCTGGTGCCAATACACTTCACTGAAGTCAGAGAAGTTACTGCGCTTGTGCAGTGGATAGTGCTTCATGTTTAGTTCTTGTTTTCCAAGTGTTCTGGTTTAAAACCTTCATCTGTCTTTGAGCTATAAAACATGAATAGATTTATTAAGGATTGGGTGTTGTTTTGGTCTGACCTTCCTATCCTGCAGAGCAATATCTTGTGGTGAGCAATTACTTTGATTCATTATTACTTTTTAGAGCACTTTTCCCTCTAAGATACACACTTGTGGATGAAGTAAAATATTAAGCCTTTTGAAGCATAAGTTCAATTGCTAGAAATCGAAATAAGCTCTTCACGCTTTATAAAAGGAATTTAAACTACCATTACACTGAAAATAGTACTTTAAATTCAGACATGCTGTTCTTAAAAAAAAAGTGAATAACAAATTAAATTATTTGCTTTGAAGTTAAGAGATTGTTTTTTCACATTCAATATTACTTTTGGTACTGTATAATTATTATTGCAAACCAAATGGCTTTGAACTAAGAATCAAATATTCAAGTGCTATTAAAAGCAATTTTCCCTGTATTTTTCTGAAACATTTTAATTAGATCATATAAAGTCAGGCAAATGAGGTAATACACAATATGTGTCCACTTTTCACCCTCCATAATAATTGCTTCAGTTACACTTACCTTCTCTAATACTGTTGTTCTAATTATCTTATTTTGCAAGTTGGGATATTTTTAACTGCTAAGCTTTTCAGGAGTTAGAACCTGCATATTATATATCCTCCATATAGCCTTATATGGTAATTTCATATAGATTTAAGTAAAATTTTTCCAGCTTAATAAAAATAAGCATATAAGTTGAAATGTTTTGAAATCAGAGAAACAGATACTTGTGCCTAAATGCAGTGCACTTATGTGCATATTATTTTCCCAAATCACTGTTTATATTGTAGACATGGTTTTACATACACAGAATAATACTATATTAATTTATATTTCCAGAATAAAGCAACAATTCCCTCTAGTTGCATAGATTGTATTACTGCTCATGTTTCAGCTTTAGAAATTCAAGTTACTAACAGTGTATGTTCAAATGTTGAGTCACATAAAGACTATATTTTGACTATCCTAACCATAAAATCCAGTCTTGACAACAATGCATTGGAAACTCTTTTGGGTTTGGTACAAAATTAAATTCTTTTGAAAAGATGCAATCCTTGTCACTCATGAAGAAAGGAGACAAAAAATTAAACACCTCTTATACAATCTTATAAGGATCAGTCACTTTGAACACTACTAAGGGATATCTTATAGTTCAAGGGGAAAAATATTTGATTTTTTTCCACCTCATATTTCCACCTGTTAGATTTCAGGTGTTATTCTCAGAGCAACTATATTTAGAAATTTCAGAAAGACTCTAGCTCAATTTTTAGCACAGACAGATTTTCGTTGGGGCTTGAATAGAGTTGAACTTGCACTCTGTCCTCTCATTCCTTTGACAAGAACTTTAGTCAAGGCTTTGTACATTTATTGATTACTCAGTTTTCTACAGTCAAATGAATAAATTAATTAAATTAATTAGTTGAATTAATGAACACATTTAACTAATTAAAATTACTACTAACACATTCCAGCTTTCTAGTGAGATTACTTTGCTTGCCAAATATGTATCAAGACCTATTTTATCCACATCATCTTCAAGACAGAGGACAGGAAAATGGTCCAGAAAATCTGTCTTTAATTTTCTTCTGTTAACAAAGCATATTCAGTGTGGGTTAGTGCTGTCTGTATTTTCCTCTTTTTACTTCCTCTTTGTTAATACAAACCCATTTATCAGTACTCATGTTTGATCAGCTAAAGCGTCACCCACTATTCTCATTTATTTCCTCCATTCCTCTTGGTGAGTACAAGCCTTGCAGATACTAAAATAGTTTGTTGATGACTCTTTCTGGCCTTTTCACTAGTAATTGACAAATCAAGTAGTTAATTGAATCGGAAACTTTACGGTGGTGCATTGATATATATTTGAAGTTTGCATAATAGTTTTAGCTATGATTAATTTAAAAGGAGTTCTCCTATGAGTATATGGCATATTTCTGATACCTATTTATCATCACTTGCTTCAAATGAGAGGTGGAGCTAATCTTGGTAAGGTCTTTGCATGTTTGTTGGAAGGAAGCTGAACACCACCCCAGTTGAAAATGCTGACTCATCTCTGTCTTATTTCCATTTAATTTAAACTCAGCACAAAGCAGCAAGAGAGCTAAATCTTATCTTCAGAGGAGCAAATTAAAATTATTGCTTGAACAAGCCTTTGTGAACTACAGGGTTTAGTGAGAGAGGAAAAATGTTTTAAAAGGCATAGATCAGAGTAGATTTTCACAGAACACAGGTGTTGAGATGTTTGTAGTGAACTTGAGGGACACACTGGTTTTATTTGTCAAACAGCTGCAAAGCTGAAAAATTGCCAGTAACTCATTTGAGGTATTGATGTGGAAGTGGAATGGGGAAGAAGGGTGATTTACACCTTGAAACCTGAGAGGCCTTCTGCAGTTTCAGAGATCTCTTGGCTTTTAAGATGTCGGAATGTTTGCACATACCTTCACCTCTACATAGTTCAAGTGGCATCAATTTCTGCCGCTCTAGCCTTGGCAAAATTTCTTGGTGATTTTTTTCTGGGACAACACCAGTCTGTCACTTCTGACTGCTTGTTGCCTTGAAAGCAGTACGGCTTTTCATCAGCAATAAAATCCAGATTTTGCTCAAATGTGTAAGCGATGTTTTCTAGCAATAAATTTGTCCCGTAGTTCTCGTTGGCTTTTTTCCCCCATACTATTGACATTTAATTAACATAGCACAGATTATCTCTTAGTAAATATGCAGCATGTTTATAAAAGCTAAACTGTCTTCCTGGTATGTTTCACTGAATGGTAAAATTAATGGTTTTTATTTGTTCAGATGGTTCTTTGGCCCAGTCAAACGAGCAGATGCCGAGAGACAACTGTCAAACCCTGGAAACCAGGCAGGAGCCTTCCTAATCCGAGAAAGTGAAAGTCTAAAAGGCGAATACTCACTCTCAGGTATATTCTACTTTTTCATCTGAAGCAATGTTTTAAAAATTTCCCAGGTGATCTGGGCTTTTTGATCTTAGAGAACAATAAACTGTGGGCATGAAAATGAGATGAAGTTCATTGTAATATTTTTTCCCAGAAGGTACATAAAGAAAACTTGGCAAAAGTAATTTGAGTTTATATTTTATAGATTTTGCTTATCAATATGCTCAGAACAGAAATTAACTTTTTTATTCTTAGCAGTTCCAGTGTTCTAGCTGCCTTAAAATAGATAGTATTTTCATGATCAAAGCATAAAAAAATACATTACAGTTGTACACTGCTGTTCTGATCAGTTCACAAAACAAAAATAAAAATAAAAGCTTGTTGACAGATATCTGCAATTTAAGAAAAGGAGATTTCTGTTAGAGCTCACACCTAGGTTTATATTTATTTGTTTTCAGGAATAAAATCATAAGAAGATCTTCAAAGCTCTACTTTAGAATCAGTCATGTTTTCTTGAAAATTTCACTGTAAATACCAGTAAAAAGTGAAATTTCTGATGATGATACATGATGAAATTAAGTCCTTCATTTGAATCTGAAAGATTATTAAATTAAGACACCTATTTTTTAATAATTTTACTCACTCAGATCTAAGTAGATAATGTTTTTTCTGCTATAGATATTTGCCATTTTAGATAGTAAATGTGATTGCTCATTGGTTGTTTTCTGTGAACATTTCCCATTAAACCTGTCATACAACTGAGAGTCAGGAGTATATTGTTGTCCTGGAGACAAGAGGGCCCATACACCCAAACTTCCAAACGTGCTCTACCTATATTAATTCCAGAGACCAGGAAAGATTTTTATGTTTGTGAATAAACCATGAGTAGTCACGTGCAGCATTATGTCAGTAAAATGAGAGGCACCTTGTGCATAACCAGATTCTTTCATATTGACTCCTCAATATGAATGATTTTGTGTCATTCACCTTCTGAACATCACACAGAAACACAGCTTGATAAATTTTGACACATTCTTGGTTTCACTTTCCCAATTACAAGAAAAGTATTTACCTGCAATGTCTTGTGGCAATGGGAAGAATGTTTTTTATTGCCAAGACAAAGAAACGTGGAGTGAAATACAGGGAAGTGTATTGAAACAAATGGGATGATTACAGTTCTGGGAGAGTTCACTCCATAGTTTTCGATTTGCCCTCAAGGAAGTTGATTCTTGCCATGAAGCACTTAAAGGAAAACTACCTTCAGCAAGGAATCAGACTTCTGAGCTGTGACAGAGCTGACCCTTCTGCGTGCACCCTTTCGACTGTATTACAGCCACAGACCTTTCAAAATGCTTTCTCTCAACTTACTGTTTCGTTACACGGTTTCAGCTTCCTCCAAGAGTTCTTCATCAGTGAACTGATTTCATTCAAGGACTGGGCTAGACTGATAACAGTGAGGTGTTATGCATTGAAGGAAAGATAGGCCCATATTATCTTTTTAATACATGCCCTTGAATACATGGCACCTTACTAAAAATCAATGAAAGATCTTTTGCTTGTGCACCTAGGGGTGGAAATGCAATTTCTTTTTATTATTCACCAGCTATAGCCTTTTAGGAAAGATTTAAAATATTAATTCTTTATCCTGTATCCTTAAGAGGAAAGTGTCAATATTCTAGTTAAATTTAGTTAAACTATGAGATACTCCAGAGAAAAATCCAAAAGAATGAAAACAAATATTAGGCCAGCATTAAAAGATCATCCTTTGATGGTGCTGTTTGTTTATTTCCTTACAAGTTTGGATGGAAAATTTATTTTATCTGATTTAGTACATTTGATTCAATTATAAAAGTTTGTGGTAGACATTTTTTACATTTTTGTATAAGCTTATTTGGGAAGAGCAGATTTGATGATGACTGATACCAGCAAGATATAAAACCAGCAGTTTGGATTTGTCTCATGCTGGTTTGTTTGATTAAGGAAGCTGAGAGTGGCACTGAAGAACATAACATACACAGAGGCAAGGCTGCAGCTATGGGAGCCAGCTCTCCTTCATTCACAAAGATGGCTTGTCCTCCAAGTATGTATGCATAAATGTATGTATCATCTCAGATTTATTAACATTTGTGCTCTTTTAAGCAAAGAAAGAGAAAAACTCTGCAGCAATCTGCAGACACTCTTAGTGGCATAATTTCTTTTAGCAACTTCCCAGAGTTGAACATAATTTATCTTTAACATGCTACTTTGATCCCAAAGAGCTAAATTTTATTTTCTGCTCACTGTATCGGCTTAGCTGAATGGCATCTGTTTGTATTGTGTAAGTTCTTTTGCTTCCAACCTAATAGTGTACATCATGGTCTAGATGTTTTATGTCCATAATCTCATTTCTTGTTGTCTATCCAGAAAGCTAGTGCCTTCTAAAGCAAGTGATTCAATGGTTTGTATTGTGGGAAGCATTAGTAGGAAAGAAGGTTGTTTAGTTCAGCAGGTGCTGTGGAGAAGGCAGTTTTCCTGCATCTCTCCTGTTTGAGCCATCAGTAGGAATTATGAGATGCTAAAGCTGAGGCCGAAGGATGGCTTAGATCCATGGTAGCTGAAACACTGACGGGGAGTAGTCACAACCTGGTATTTTGGGTTATGTCCCTAATTTCTGTTTCCAATTTTTTTAGTTCAGAAACACTAGCTCTTAAAAGTCCCATCTTCTGTAAGTCTGGTTGCTTTTGCTCTACCTTTTATTGCTGTTTTGGTTTCATTGCAGAGTGGATGATAATGGCTGGAAGAGTGACAACCTGGCTTTCAGAATTAAGGTTTTAAAGAGAATATTTGAATTCTCTGTCCAGCGTGCCATTTTGGTAAAAAAGAAATTAAAAAGGAAGAAAGATTTTTACCCAAGAACACATAACTGATTTTATGACTTTCATGCTTGATTTCATACTCACATGGGCAATGAGATATATAAGAGATTTAATGTTAATTAGGGAGACAAATCATCTCCTTAGTAAGAAAAAAAAAAAAAAATCTATCTTTCATGAAAATTACGTTTTTTACTCCTAACTTGCCTTGTTGGGGAAACTATCAAGTTGTAAGATTTAGATAATAAATAATTATTTAAATTAAAACCAAAAATTCATGTTCAGAAAGGTTTTAATCATCTGTGAATAGTCAAATAGAAAGCTCATCAAGCCAGATAGGCCACTGAGATGTGTTGCTATAAATTTAGAGTGTTTGACATTTTAAAAATAGTTTTTCCCATTTTAAAAATGCACATGTTGTCAACAGATTTTTATGTTGATGACTCCAGCATCTGGTGTGAAATGCGTTAAATTTTAAACATGTTGGTGCCATCTTAGATGTCGCCTCCTTTTAATTAAAAGCCATAATTTAGATGTGCTCAGCTTAATTGAGTGTCATTGCCAGTGTTAGCAGGAGGCTCTCTACTTAGCCCGTCACTGAATAATGGTATCTGAAAGACTTATTGCATTAAATAACAATGTAAATGGTTTGTGTTTTCTTCAGCTATTTCTTCCATGCTCATAAAAGAATATTTTGTGGTTTTCTCTAGGCCACACTGGGTTTCAGCATATGAAAAAGAGGTAGCTGTTTAAGGCAGCAGATTCATAGAACTGGCAAAATCATGGCCACACTAAGAGGATGATATTTGATCTGCCTCTACACTTGTTGTGTGCTTGTGAGAGTGATCTCATGGGTCACTCTCACATCCAGCCTGGACATGGAGGCCGAGCAGAGGTGCTGGTGGCAGTACTGCCTGGCCAGTGCTGGGGGAGGACTGCTCGCAGGAGCTGCGTTGGGACACATCATTTTTGGCAGTAATGGCACATTAGTGTCTTCGTCGTTCACTCGGTGAAGGTGTTGACTCTGCTGATGCCCCCATAAATTTTTGTGCCCTGGGGAAAGAGTAGTAAATTATTTTATTTACATTCTTCAGGTAGCAAAATCTACTTCTGCTTGACCCAATCATGTGAAGATGGATAGGTGGGAGAGGATAATCCTTCTGCTAAACTGAAACCATGTAGAGATCTAATGTAATTCTTTTGGAAAGGGCAAGCTGAGGAGAAAACCTCTGCAGTCTTCAACCCAGCTACTATCAAGCTGTGTGAAACTGAAGTTACAATCCTATCCTGGTTAGTAGTCTGGCATAGATGTAGAGATGACTGGAAGGGGTTATGGATAGTTCCTCCCTGAGTGACACGTGCTCTGTATAATGTTGGCAGAGGAGTCACACGGTGCTGCAGAGCTGCAAGTGTGTGCTGCAGGACATGTACAGCTGGATGCAGCCCTGGGACACAAGTAAACAGCTCCCTGTCAAATACTGCACTAATCTCAGCCACTTAATACAAGATGAGATGGTATCAGTGCAAAAATTTTCTCCAGCTTCTCCGCATCTATCACCGCCTAATCGGGATGCTGTCAATCACAAGGCTTTGTAAAAGGCTCTTTTAAGAAATTAGAGTACATCCTTCAAACTGGCTCTTGCATTATTAATTTTAGCTACTTCACAAGTAATAGTTATAATACTGCTAATAAATCAAGCAGGTGGTCAGACTATTATTACTTGTGATATACAACTGAGACTGGATTAACATAGTCATCCTGTTGGCCTTTTGTTCAATGCATCATAAAGACTAATTAATTTGTTTGGAATAATTTTCCTGTGAGCTTTGGAAAAGTCATTAAATTTTCAGTCTGTTGTTACTGAATTACTCGGATTTCCTTCATTTTGCTTCAGCTCCATTTCCAAATGATACTCCACAAAAACATTCATGAATTTTATAGTTAAAAAGTAGCAATTATGGGTGTTAATTTAAAAAGAAATATAATTTTAAAAGTGCAATGTATTTATCTTTATAATATGGATTTTATTTAGAAATTTTCTCATTCCTGTTCTAGTGCAGAATTCTAAGTTCTCAGGTCTCTAAAAATTCTACCTGAGGCGGAGTATTTTGAACAGCTCCTGTCTGCTCTCTGGTGGTCTGGGATGGCAATCACACAGTACAGTCCAAAAATATTTGATCATCCACGATAGTACTTAAGGAAGGAGAGATTTACTCCTTGATTTAATCACTTGGATGGTGAGAGAAGTTATTCTTCATATCAGCTTTGTTAATTTCATGCAACCAATTCTACACTTTTTCTACATATAATATGTAACCATGTATTCTTCTGTTATTATAACCAAAGTGATTGCCAAAATCCCTTCAGTGTAAAGAATCTATCGGCTAGGCATATTGTTAATGTTTATTGTTAATGTTAGAGACAGCAGCTGTAGCCTTCTTAGGAGCTAAATCAGTTACCCTTCTGTATGTAATAACATTCTACTGCCCATTGAAAATGGTCAGTGATACCTAAATAATGGAATGTCTTCTAAATGGCACCAACATAAGCAACCAAATACCTTTTCGGCTCTTTTGAACTACCCTCTCTGATGATTCTGGGCCTGCTATTGCTACTACTTTTTAAAATTAAAAAAAAAAAAAAAGTGTGTGTGACATACACATTTTATTTGTCTCTCTCTGATCTGGTGCTGGTCCAGGTCTAGCCCCAGCATGTAGTGGCCCAGCCTTTTTTCTGACACATGTAGAGTGCTCCAATGGCCACAAGAAGGGACACTTTGGGTGTCATGATATGCAGATTAGTGACCTACAGGAGGTGAGAAGTGGTCTTCTTGATTGAGACACAACAGATTAGAATAAACCACATTTCAATGGAAATGAGTTAATCAACTACTTGAAACAGAGCATTATTCACCTGATTTTTACATATTCCAAACATGTACAAAATTCAAAAAACCCCTTGGAAGATGTGAGTATTTTTCAGAGAATCATGGCCATGTGGAGGGGATATCTGTTTCCTCTAAAATGCCTGCCAGCTCAGCAGCTGCTATTTGGAATGTTAACACTAAAATAAAGGGGGATAAAGAATATTAAAAACTGACTAAATTACTTTTGACAATTAGATGCTTTTGGCTGATTTTGGCATCTTCAAAGATGGAAAATATGAACCGCCTCAAAGAAGATGTATTTATGTACTTTTACATCAGTTCTTCTTCATCAAATCTGAATGACTGCAAACTAATAGATAAGATGTATTAAGCTATCTGAACAATGGGCTTTGGTTTGAAAGAGGCTTTTTATAGTTGCCATATTTGAAACTAAAATAATTTATTTTAAGGTTCTCATAAATATATTTAGGAACCTTATGAGGGTTTGGGCTTAAATGATATTGTACCACTGCAATAATTCATGGACACTTAATATATTTAAATCTTTTTAGTTTTTGATGGTGCGTCTGTGAAGCACTACAGGATCAGAAAGCTGGATGGAAGCTTTTTCCTAAGCATAAGGAAAACTTTCAAAACTCTGAATGAGTTGGTTGATTATTATAGCAAGAATGCTGACGGCCTCTGCGTGTTGCTGGGAAAGCCATGCATAAAGGTAAGGAGTAGATGCTACATTGTTCAAAGTATTTTTTGTGAGCTAACTCATCAGATATCTGTCAGAAAGTGTTGATCCCATATATACTTCTACTATTCTTCTGTATTTCAAAGTGTTGATGATCTGTTTGTTTTCAGGAAGTCCTGGGTAGTGTTATAGTTTCATTCTTGAGGTTGACAAATTAATAATAAAATACCATGCCATTTAAAAAAATCATCAAGTGTCTGGGGGGAAAATATGCCAAATCATGATTTATGAATACCTTTCTATAAATATATATGAAGATGAAATCTCCAACTTCATAACTCTAGCTGTCCATAAGTAATTACTGCGACAAAACCACAAGGTCCTGGCAAACAATACGTCACTGTTCAAAAAGCTTGCTAGAGGGATGATTTCTAATTTTTGCTTTTAATGGCAGGATATTTTCTTTAGTGTATTTGTTATTCCTAACAAAAAGCACCCAGTATGTGGGATGTATTTTATGTTTGTGGTTCAGTTTGTCACATGTGTGCACTCTAAGGAAACATTATTTATATCTGTTCCAGCTTTACATGACACAGTTACAGTGATTTGTATATATTGTTGAAAAAATATTACAGGTATCAATTATTGTGTTATTTATTTTCTTTAACCAGGTACAAATTCCTGCTACTTTTGATTTGTCTTATAAAACCGTTGATCAGTGGGAGATAGACCGACTATCTCTGAAATTGGTGAAGAAATTAGGATCTGGTCAGTTTGGTGAAGTATGGGAAGGACTGTGGAATAATACCACCCCTGTGGCAATCAAAACATTAAAGCCAGGTATGTGAATTATTCTTAAATGCTAATAATGTGAAATATTAACAAGAGTGTCCCTTTACTTTTTAAATGCTACAGCAAAGAGAGCCTATCCATATATGCACTCATTCTTAAAATCCACACACCTGAACATGAAGATTAGTAAAGTTTTAGGTTCAGATATTCTTTGGTATTTTGAATTATAATTTTATACAGTTTTCTGTTTCTAGATGAGCTGAATTAATTTGACATCTGTGTTACATAAAAAGGCAACAGCAACAGGGGTTGTACTTATTTTGTACAGTATTGCTTGTATGGAATTGAGTAACTTTAGATTCACTAATCTGTAGGTAGAGTGATTGATTTACTACTGTTTGTCACCTATAGAATTTTTCTAGTGATTACGTGCTATATTATAGTGATTTCTTTGGTAGTATATGTACTATGCTAAGTTTGTACTTAAGAAGTGCTTTTATCCTAGTATTGCTTGAATAAAATTTCTAGAGGTTTTTGATACACAACATTTATACCCAGTATTTGCATGTAATATAAGATTGTGACTAATACAGCTTTTAGCATTTTTCTTAATTATGTTTCATTAACTTCAAGTAATTCGTGCATTTCAAATTGACAACATAAAATATCTGCCAGCAGATGGCAAGAACCACATAGATAAGAGAGGTAGCCTGGATGATACACATGTTTTTTAAAAAGAGATAACAACATGAGCTGTGGTTAATTGAAAAAGCTTGTGTTGGGCACTAATGAACATGATTCAGGAAGCAGAACAGATTCAGACCTTTGATTCAGAATAACTTCAATATGCTTGAGCACTGCTTGAATGGTCTTCTGAACAGGGAGGAAATTAAGCATGCGTTTTGAGGCTGTCTTGTACCAGGATATTGTTTGTGTTTTGGGACATGCAAATTGAAAGGAAATAAGCACCTTTTTTACTTTTTCCTCTGCTTAACTGAAAATATAGAAACTGCTCAGACTAAAGACCTTCTATAATTCATATGAAAGTCAGTACTTTTTTCAGTGAACAGATGCAACTCCCTAGTGACTCGGTAAACAGAAACCATCTTGAAATCTCTTTCTCACTGGAATTAACATAAGACTCACTGCAACCTTGTTATCACATATAGACTAGCACAATACAATGGAAGAAACTCCTTCAACTGTGATCCTTATTGTAGTATCATAGTTCACCTGGGAAAAAGGGCTCGATTAATCAATACTTTTTCTATCTCTGTTTTTTCCACTCTAGTCTGAATCTTGCTAAGGTCAACAGTAGTAATCTCACTGATTGCATAGTGGGTTGTATTGAGTTAGGGCAAACAGAAGTCCCACCTGGAAGAGATTCTTGGATAGCAGAGAGTTTGTGACCTAATACTGTGATAAGGAAGTCGTGTGTTGTACACAATGCTGCTCAGAATGAAGACTTTGATTCCCAAAGCCATCTTGATAAGTTATGTAGTTAATGCTGAATCTCTTATCACCGTACTTTGTGAACTATCTCATTCCACAAAAACGGTTCAAACAGTCAGAAGTGTAAGCATTTAACCTTGCAGTATTACTTTTCCAGGGAATTATCCTCTTCTATACAGTGTTTTTCACCATTTGGAGTGCCTTACAGTAAGCAGCACATTGGTTTTCCATAGCTTGTTCTCATTGTTACTCATGAGGAATAACACTTCACTAATTAAAGACAGACCCCAACACCCTCACCCTAATCTGAGTAATACATGTTTACCTTGGTACTAATAAAATTTCAGCAAAGGGTAGGGCTGGTAATTTCATTCACCATAATATAAAGTTGATAAATGAGTGGAAAACATAACAGTTAATGAGTAATCAAGAAATGTGTTGATGACTGAAGCTTCCAATATTCACATAAGCAATGTTTCAGGCTTCAAGTGTAACACACTGTAAAACGATCCTCTCCTGTTGCTTGGCTCAAGGATCTAAATCACTTGTCTTTACACTGGGGCAGGAGGGGCTGTATTTTAAGCTACAGGCTTTTCACTGAGCTGTTTTACAGCGTACACTCTCTGGACAAGAAAGTCATCAGAGCAACTGAGGAGTGTGTTAAACTTGAAGTGATCTGGCAAATATAGGGAGCTGAGATGGAAAGGGTTCTGTTTAAAAGGCTTTACCACCATAGAAATTGTGAAATGGAGCAATGCTCTTATTATCAAGCAGGAGCAGGTTGATAAAGTACAGTGAACATGGTGAACAATATAGAAGAGCATAATGCGATCAGTACATCGTAGATTTATAGGCTTGAAGGCCAGAAAGGATTTCTGTTACTTTGAGCTTTTCTGTTGAGCACTATTTTGCAGTGTACATCTGTTCTAGACCACATATAGTCTGAAAATTTGCTGTTATATGCCGTTACACATCATCCCTCTCCTGAGATTAGAATTTATATTTAATCAAAACACAGCTTGTTCTTGACTAGATAATAATGAGAAGTCTTCTAGTCCTAAGATTAAGGCACTGTAAGAATGTGGACCTAATTTCACGTTTGAATTTGCCAGATGTTTTCCCTTTAACCCTTGCTATGTCTTCTTTTAATAAAATAGAAGCCCATTTGTATGCATTAGTTTTTCTTTCCATTCTGGAGGTACACCCAGAGTGAGTTAAACCAGTTTTCAATTGTATTTAGAAAGGCTAAATATGGTTTCTTGTTTTATAGTATACTCCTCATTTCTCAAACAGTTTTTTCTGGGCTGAAACTAATCTCTAGCTATTGCTGCTAAAGGGCTTAAAACCAAATAGGCCAACGGCATCCTGGCCTGTATCAGCAATAGCGTGGCCAGGGGGACCAGGGCAATGATTGTCCCTCTGTACGTGGTGTTGGTGCAGCCACACCTCAAATCCTGTGTCCAGTTCTGGGCCCCTCACTACAAGAAGGACACTGAGATGCTGGAGTGTGTCCAGAGAAGAGCGATGGAGCTGAGGAAAGGTCTGGAGGGTAAGTCCTGTGAGGAATGGCTAAGGGAATTGGGGTTGTTTAGTCTGGAAGAGGGGAGGCCCAGGGAAGATCTTGTGACTCTCTTCAACTGCCTGAAAGGAAGTTATAGGGAGGTGAGGATTGGTGTCTTCCCCCAGGTAACAAACAATAGGAGAAGAGGAAACAGCCTCCAATTGTTCCAGTGGAGATTGGATATTGTGAAAACTTTTTTCACAAAAAAAAATTGGAATTTGTCAAGCATTGTAACAGGCTGTCAGGGGAGCTGATGGAATCACCATGCCTGGAAGGGTTCAGAAGGCACATGGATGTGGCGCTTGGGGTCAAGGTTTAGTGGTAAACCTGGCAGTACGGGTTGATGGTTACACTCGATCTTAGAGATCTTTTCTAACCTTATTGATTCTATGGCTCTATGACCTTCCAACATATAGGAAAAGTTAATCTCCCAGAATTCTGGGGAGATGGCAGTGATGAGTTTTCCCCATAGCCAGTTCTCCCTTGATGCAAATGTGAGATTCCTGACTTTTGAGTAATTAGGGTATTCAGAAGTCTGTTACCATTCCAATTTGGAGCAAGAGCAAATTTTTCACATATTTTTCACAATCTGGAAATTTCACAACTGTTTCTTTCAGGAACATAGATGTGCATAATAGTAGCTACACTTTCACTCTTTTTAGGTATCTAACATCTCAGATGTATCAGGATTTTTTAAATAATTAGCAGGAAGAAATAAACACTTACATATCAGATAAAACATATTATAGATTAAAAATGCACATTACAATGAGAAAAAAACATGCTATTAAAGCACATTTCTTTACATTGATCGTAAAGTCTGGATTCCAGGAATCTAAAAATCTTAAAACACCTTCCTCCCCATTGCCTCCCTCCTGCGCTTAACTTCACTCTGGAGCTCTCTACCTCCTCGTCCACTGTGGTGCAGGGGGAGAGGGAATGGGAGTTGTGGTCAGTATATCACATGTTTGCTATGCTGCTCCTTCTGCCTCAGAGGAAGGGCTCCTCATATTCTTCCCCTGTTCTAGCACAGAGTCCCTCCCACAGAAGAGTCCTCCACAACCTTCTCCATCCTGAGTCCTACCTCTGGGCTGCAGTTCTCCGCAAACTGCTCCAGTATGGGTCTCTTCCCGTAGTCCTCCAGGGCCAGACTGCTGCAGGGTGGGTCACATATTCCCACTCCTCTCTCCTCTGGCTGCTGCTGATGTTGCACATTTTCTTTTCCCCCTTTTAAACTTATCCCAGAGGTACTGCCACCATCACTGATGAGTTTGGCCTTGGCAGCAGGCTGATCCAGGAGCTGGCTGGCATTGGCTCTACTGGACATGTTGTTGGAGATGATATGGAATTTAAAATTTTTTTGTAACTCTAGTTAGTTTTGTTTGCCTTTACCCCAGGGGAAGGGAATTGAAAGTTCTTTCCAGGGCATTGTTCCACCAGGTGAGGTCTGGCGAACTTGACATCTCAACAGAGTGGGAGAAGCACAGAAGATACACAAAAGATAATGACTATCAATGACCATTAATGAACATCAGCTCCAAACCTCACCCCTGGCATGGCTGGAGACACCCGAGGTGAAGAAATCCATATCCAATAGGAAACCAAATACTAAGAACCGTGTAGCTTGGGACCAATGAACATTGAACCAATTAATTTCTACGGATTTTGACTGTATAAGCATCTGAAAAAGCTAGTAAAATTTATGTGTCATGGAATGATTTTCTCTGCACACCTGGGCAATGTGTGAATGAAATGATTTCTGTTGCTCATCCTGGCCAGAAATAAAGTAATACCTTGACTCTCTAACACTAAAATATTGTTGGAGGGTTTTTGTTTTTCCCACAGTTTTGGTGACAATTTTGCTGACCATAGGAGAAGTTTCTAACAGCTTCTCACAGAAACACCCCTGTAACCCCGACCACCAAATTCTTTGCATTTAAACCCAATACATTCTGCACCTCAGTTCTGTGTATCACATATGTAAGAGCTACCATTAAAGTCCACATTCAACACAAACTTCATAAACTTCACGAACATCAAGAAAAAAATTCTCCACACCAAAACCAAAATACCATAATCACAACGCCAAAGTCAACAATTTGCACACTCTCCATCCTTTGTACCTTCAGCACAATTACAACAGCTGAAATTCCCTGTGATTGTTCATTCTTTGCTCTCAACTATCATTCAGTCAGTGTCTTGCCCATTACATCTCCTTATTGCTTTTACCATCTGTTGATCAGTGCGACTACAAACAAAAAGCAGTAGTAATGTGATACCTTTTTTAAGGTATCTCACTTGTTCACTGGTTCACTTGTCTCTGCTTTGGAGACATCTGTGACATTTTACCAGCCAAAACCTTATCAATGGACGAGTGAATGAAAAAACAAAACACAAGAACATCTCTGCCTTAAGAAACATCTCTGACTTTTGAACTGTTGACCCGCAGTTTTCAGAGAGGTGCAGGGATCACTAGATAGGAAAATAGTCTAGAAATCAGCAGTTGCAATTTCTGGTCTTGGCTCTGCATAGCATTGCCTTGATGCAGGTCCCTGAACATGTCATTTCACATTTCTGTTTTTGTTTCCTCACTAAGACATTGTTTTTTCTGTTTAAGTGGAAATCATTGCAGCAGGGATTTGCACTTTGTCCTGTGTTGAGTGTGATGGATTTTCTAGAACCTATTGTCTGGGCTAGCTTGCATCTCCAGCTGTCAGCATGTGAAGCAGACATCTATCATCACCAATTAATTGTATCTGATAAAGTTCCTTATGCCTGTTGAAGTTGACGGATACATTTGTCATTATCAGGTTGCAAAGCATCTCCCAAGCTTCTCTCTGCATGGAAGCTGCCCAAGCATGATTTTTTTTTTTTCAGGAAGCTTTCCCAAAATAGTGTCTGGGTTCGTACTGCCAGTGGAGTTTTTAATAATATTTTCATTTCTTCAGTATGTCATCTCTTTAATACATGTGAAGTATAAAAAGCTTTGCACACAGGGAAGCCCCCAATTTCCTTGAAAAAGATTCGTTTATTACATTTAATTCAGTATGTGACCTTACACTAACTTTTAAGTTTACTTCTGTATGGTGACAAAGCTGCCTGAGAGCATCCAGATACATATATTATTCATCTGTTAATGTGAATAAGTTTTCTTAGTCTCTTGCATTGCCAAATACTTTTTTTTTAAATGTTATTTCTTTATTACTCGTAAACTTCTTCAGAGGATCACAGTTATATGCTTCATTTAGTCTCCATGTAAATAAATTTTGTATAAACATCTTTAGAAGATGAGGTTCCTCTGAAGTACAAAGTTACTTTGAAGTAATTTGGGAAGGTTAATTGAAAGTTACAAACAAAGGGTCTTGTGAGTGGTTTATAGAGCATTTAAGGGCCATTTACATTTAGGCCAGTGGAATCTGGAAAATGACTGACCTTCCTCTCTAACTCATTTCCAGATTATCAGTGTTTAACTTAGAATGTGATGCTTCTTCAGATCTAGAACAAGAGATTTTCAAAGAGAAGTTAGTCAGAACTGTTATACCTGTTTTAAGCAGGCTTAAGTTATAGGTGATTCCTGGCAAAGCAGCACAACATAGAACATATCAAAGAAATATATTCCAACATTTTGTTCTTAAAACAGACTTTGACATTTAGAAAAAAATTAATTCAAAAAACAGATTATCAAAACCGTTTCTCCTTCAGGTCCTGATAAAATTACTCCCAAGCTGGTATCATAAACAAAAGAAGCCTCTGCTTCTTTCAGTAAAAACTTCTGACAACTAATTGTTTTATGACCACGTGGTTTCTACCTACAGTAACATGCTCTTAATCCTGTGTTTATCACTACAGCTGAAAATGTATATTTCATTGAAAGAACACATATTCAACTATAAGCTAAAACCCCCTCAGTTATTTGAACCTCCATGTGGCATGTGTTTCTTCCCTCAAAGGGATGTACTATAAAGTCTTTGCCACTATTGTCACAGGCTTTATCAACTAATTTGTAACCAGCATGTTTGGTTGCTTTTAGAGGCAGTTTCTAATTTGCTTATTAGGTTGCTAAAACCTAATCTTAGGTAGAACACACATAAAGACACTTAATTTTTTTTCAGTTGTCATCCAATCTTCTTATTAAGTACAATATAAGATCTACAGGGCTCTGTCTGCTACTTGTATTAATTAAAGATATAAACTAAGTAAAACCGAATGTTACATATGTTCTTTAAAATATGCAGGAAATACTTATTGATCTTTTTCTTGTTTGTTATCATTATTGCCACTGTTATTTGCTTTTACAGTGTAGAAAAGGTTTTGCAGCTATTCAGCTAATGGAATATTTCCCTCCTGATCAATTTATTGAAAGTTGTCATATGTGAAAAACATGTTGCTTGGTTTCAGTTTGTTGGAATAAGTTTATAGCATGATTAAACTGAGAAATTCCTTGTAGGCAAACTTTGATGGTGGGAACAAATCAGCCTGTCATATTCTATGGTGTGAAGAAATCCTGTATAATGATCCACAGAGGGTCCATGATTTGGTAGACCCTAAGTGAGCAAGTACTTCATCCTTTTTAGGATCAACTTGTCAAATTTTGGCACTGGTGCTAAATCATTAGTCATGCTCATGCATTTGCTTTTGGAGGCAGAATGCTTCACACCATGCATCTTCTCTGTAGAATTTAGGTTGAATTTTTGTGACAAAGCATATATCTTGAAAAGAGTAAGCAAATGAGGCAAAATTTTGAATCAATATCAAAGGGAGTCCAAACCTTATAAAGACAACCCTAAACTTTTTTAATTTTTTTTTTTTAATCTAGAATTGGTGGAAATTTCAAGTAAATCTGTAAAGATTGTGCTATTCTAAACAGGAAAAA
Source organism: Acanthiza pusilla (assembly GCA_036630365.1). NCBI lineage: Eukaryota > Metazoa > Chordata > Aves > Passeriformes > Acanthizidae > Acanthiza > Acanthiza pusilla. The sequence goes on from JAXCHO010000023.1 coordinate 31,643,639, forward strand.
GACATAGAGTAAGCATTACAGATGTTTAGGGTTTTCTCTCCATCATAATCTCTGCTTTATCCAGACCAAGTATGATCATTTACCCTTCATACAGGCCCCCACTTTCCCTTGACAGTGACTAAAGAAAATGAGTATAGCCTGCACCTCTTGAGGAGATTATTGGCTGCTCACCATTTATTGATGGCATGGAAATCCATTAACTTTGACCATTCCTCCTAATTAAATCCTATAAAGTGTTGCCAAATCAGGGAGAATGGGATTGCCAAGGGAAGTATGAGGACACAGAAGAGAGGAGTACCTGTTCTTTGGAATGTAATTTTTGCTCTCCCAAGTAGCAATGTCAAATGGCTCTTTTTTCATAAAGTCTATGTCAGGAGCATTTCTGAGTCATTCCTCTTGTATTGATGCGAGGATATGAAATCATTGCTATGTTTTGGGAAATAAGTTGGAGCATTTTTCAGGAAGTGGCATTCAAGGTAGGTGTTGGGAGAACAGGCTGATTTTCTAGTTCATTTTGTGGAACAGATTTGCTGTTGAAATTTTATTGCTGAGCCATTTACCATCCTCCAAGAATTCCACTTAATTTAAACATCCCTGTTTGGAACAGAGGCAAACTCCCAAATGAACCTCATGGGTTACCTAATGTTAAAAAAACCATAAAGACTTATTGTTGCAGCCTTGGCTTCTCAAATTACTTAGTCTGCTTACTGAGTAAGATGAGTTTGTTTTTGCACATGACGTAAAACAGAATAACTTGGATAACTAGATTTTTTTCCTCCTTTATCTTCACTGTAATATTTTCTTAATTAAAGTATTTTGATTTGGGAGGAAGGAGACATTTGAGTAGTTGAATAATTTCACATTTGTTTGTACAAGCATTTTGAAGCAGATATTATTTACCAACTTCCTCAAACATCTGACAATATGTGATCACTACTGGATCATTCATGTAGAAAGCTTTGCTTCTTTATTTGTGCATGTTTTCCTAATCAATCCCCCATTCATGACATATGAGCTTTAGCTGTAAATTTCCCATGACTTTAGCTTTCCTGTGCCATTTTTGATTGCTTCTTTGACATAGTTTCTGCAGTGGCTCACTATGTATATGAATAGAACTAGAGATGTTATGACCTTATGTAACACTTAAAAAATTGGCAGCAATTACTGTTAAGACATTTGGGCATTTAAGGGATTGCAAAATTAATGTTACATCTGTGCATATGTTGGTATTTCTAATAAGGTTGCTATTACATGATCATTATAAATAGCTATTTGTTTCCGTATAAAGTGCACACATCTTCTCTGCATATGCTAAACTGATTTCAGTGCTTTCAGGCTTTGATTGGTGAAGCTGAAAATATAGTACAACAAATTTTTATTGCAGCACTAGTTTTCTCTCAGAAATTTTATGTTCCTTACCTAGACACTCTCACCTCAGTTTCTGGTCCTTTCGTTAACTAGTTGTTTGCTTAAAATGTATCCTTTAACATTCTAGCCTCAGGTTTTTTTTGCTGTTTGGGGGAGGCCTGGGGGTGGTTGGTTTTAGCCTTTATATTTCTGGTGGCTGGGACACATATGTTCTCTGTCCCCACGCAACTGGCATGCTTCACTCATTAACTGTTTGTTTCAGCTGCACTGTCTGTTTTCTGTGGGAACTGTGAAGATTTGAGATGCTAATGTACTTTCAAAGGCAGAAAACAATCTCAGTTACTCCCTTAAGACTGCCAGGCTGATAGGAAGGCCTTTAATAACCTCAGCTTATGTTTTGTTTTATGCTGTTGTTTCAGGTTCAATGGATCCAAAAGACTTTTTGAGGGAAGCACAAATAATGAAGAACTTGAGACATCCAAAGCTTATACAGCTTTATGCTGTCTGCACTTTGGAGGATCCAATTTATATTATTACTGAGCTGATGAGATATGGAAGTCTTCTAGAATACCTTCAAAGTAAGCAAATTACTATAAACTCATTTTAAGGGTGCTGCAGTTGCCGGTTTAGTAAGTACACTAACATAAAAGATAGAAGTACGATACCCTGGTTTAATAAAAAGCTGCATTATTTGTCATGTGTGGGGGTGAGAAAAGCAGAAAGAAAGGTTTATGAATTTTTGACGTGCCAAAATATTTGAGAAGTAGGAAAGAATCACATTCACAGTCTGGTTCTTGCCTTATAATGGCCCATATTTTTTCACCCCCTTCTATGAGTAGATGGGAACATACACAAAGGAATAAAAATATAAGTTTCCAGAAGGATAGGTCATCATATTTGACATGAAATAGAGGCACTTCCACAAGATGTACTTAACAGCTTTGAAAACTATTACTAGTCAGGGATAGCTTTTCACTACAAATTTGTCCCTTGCCTATCTCATCAGGGCTTTTGTCTCTGCAGCACTTCAAAGTGCTCTTTTGAAGGCAAATAATAATTAAAAATAAAACTGTACAGCCTGTAACAGACTAGCATAATGACTGCACTTTTAACTTCACTCCTGTTATTGGGAAATGCTTGATTCTAGTGTTGTTACCCATTTTCAGTTTAGCAGATGTCTGTGAGATGCTAAATGTCTTTAAAGCTGTAATGATCTCTTGAAGACAAAACGTTTGCCATGATTGTCATGCTGAATTTCTTCTGTTTCCAGTCCATAAAGCAAAGCCCTGTGTAATACCATAGCCAGCATTTACTATGACACATGCCTTCCCCCATCTTCCCTGCAGAACCATTTTTAAATGAGGCTCTGTCCATGCACAATTGCAGCTAAAGAAATCTCTGACACAGGAAGAGCCCCACCAGGAACTGCCCAGAGAGGGTGTGCCATGACCTTGGGCCAGATCATCTACACTTTTGTAGGCATTTACTGGCCAGAGGTAGCAAGGCATAAATTTCCTTTAAATTCTTTTCTTTGGTGCCTTTGTGCGCAGATTGCTGCCTGTCTGATTGAACGAACCTGGCACATCAGGAAATGATTGCTGTGCAGGGAAACAATTACTGCACTGGAGAAATAGTTCTGAGAAAGCCAGGAGATGTGTCATAACAATTGCAGAGGTGAAGACTGGCCTGTTGGTGTGCCCAGAGTAAACATGTGCAGGGCACATCAGTGCTGCAGCCTGTGTGTGGGTTAGTTGCCAGCAGGTGCGCAGCACCCTGCTCCTTGCCTAAGTGCTTGCTCTTGTGGCTCTTCAGCAGAGAATGTAGAAATTCAGTCAGTTTCCAGGCAGATACCTATAAAAATGTCCAGTTGAATCCCAGCCTAGTGGTATCCCTCCTTGTCTGATGGCCAGTGCACTGGGAGGTGCACAGAACTGAGAGGTGGAGGCAGAGATCCAAGGGCTTTGATAGGTATTGTGGTCAGAGAAAAGTTGTTGCTGCCAGTGAGAGTAATAAGGAAAGAGATTTGAAGCTTGTCTAGATCTCTGTGGCTGGAAGTAATCTGTATCAGCTGGAGTGCACAGCGCCTGATAAGTGCTCTTGAGAAACAGCCTCTGCAGGGAACAGGAAAATATTTCCAAAAGGCTTCTGTCTCTGTGTGCACTATGGGTAAATATGGCAAACTGGAGCAGAGGAAAGTCCAGATATATTCTTTGTTCCTCTTCCCCTCCTAGAACTGTATGATATGCTTTTCCAGCTTTAAAAGTCCTTAATATTTTATTCACAGTTACTATCACATTTCACCGTAATGACAGCTACTTAATAATGATGGACATGTGAATTCCCTGTGCACACTGTAAATGTACTTTGGGAGAGTTCTTGATGAACGCTGCTATGCAGTGTTATTGAGCTGCCACCAGTATGAGAAAAATGCACCTGAAAACTTTTCTTTGTTATTGGAAGTGAATGAAATTGTCATAAATGTATGAGTTCTTTTATCAATTCTGATAGACCTAGGGCTGCCAGGGACACAGTCTTGAAGCTCAGAGAATTATTATGGAGGCAATGCCCTCACTAGAGAAAGTGCCGCTTATTTATTTTTCTCTTTTTTTTATTGTCAGATATCTGTCAATGAGGATATTTTCCTGTCTTTTCTATATGACATATTGGGATTGATTGCTTAGAACAGAGTGCAGACCCCAAGACTTCTTTAATATTTTCTCTAATACATTTTTCATATGACGTTGAGAGTTTTGTCGAAAAATACTAGTAAAAAAAGGACACGGAGGTGCTACATTTTCTTTACCAGTTAAAGAATAATCCATGGGAATGGGAAGATTTTATAAATTCAGCAGTAGTGGCTGATTTTGAGTGTGAAAGTTATATAAATATAAATATAAATATATATATATACACACACACACACACACACACATATATATAAAACTTCTAACAGCCTTCCAGTACCTAAAGGGAGCCAAAAGAGAACTGGAGAGAGACTTTTTTCAAGGCCAGTGATAAGACAAGCGGGAATGGCTTTAAACTGAAAGAAGGTAGGTTTACATTAGATAATTCTTAGAAATTCTTCACTATGAGGGTGATGAGGCAGTGGGACAGGCTGCCCAGAGAAATTGTTCTTGAACTTGTGTGCTTTGTCTGGCCCAGCCTGGAGTTTTAGAGGTGCAGTCAGAAATCTTTATGAGACAGCCATACATGATTTACACTTCAGATCTAAAAGAGACCTGTGATTTCATCCTCTATCTTTGTGCATAGCTTGTAGCTCCTAGTCAGCTGACTAGGAGCTGAGGCTCCTCTTAAAGCTTTCTCTTCTTTGGCTCCAGAACAGCTGCAGTGCAAAACCAGCTTACAGAGACAGATCATCCAAGAAATACTGCAGCAGCCAGGGCAGCAGTGACCTCTTCCCCTGCCTCGGCCCACAGGCTAAAGGCAGTAGGTTAGGTCAGGCCAGTCTGGTGTTCCAAACAGAAGATTCCACAGAAATGGTCTTTCAGCTGCCACTCTGCCATTAGAGGAGGATCTCATCCGTGTCCTTCAGCATGGTGCACCTAAGTGTCCTGCAGGGAATAAAATGGGGAGGGTTTAGCCATTCTAACTCCTGTTCTGCACTGAAGCAGCTCACTAAACACAAGGCATATGCGTTATCTCTTCTTCCCATGGCATTGCCCTATTGTGCCCCTTGGAGCAAGCTTAAGTCAGGCCTCCCTGGAGCATCGGCCGACCAGTGACAAACCTGTGCTCAAGTTTGTCAGCATCCTTGTCTGCTCTCAGCATGAGGTAGTTCACACCCCCTGCACATGAAGCCATGTGAAAGGGAACGTTTAAAGGTGTCTCACTTAAGGTAACTTCCAAAACTGAGGTACCAAAGCAAACTGCTTGTACACATTTAGTTATTTTCTGATTAAATGCAACATGAGTGTCATTTGTGGATTTATATCCTTGTCTAACAAGTTGAATAATAAATGTTGATGCCTGCCAGTTATCAGAACTGCAAGTCTTCAGCTCTCTCTCTTAAAAATCAAGGCAACTACGAAACATATGTGTGCCAGAGGAAAAAGCATTCTGAGTCAACAATATAATTAGGTAGTCCTAGTGTGGGGCTTGACAATGTGTTTAGCCGTAAAAAGGAAGGAGGGGAAGTACACATACCGGACAGATTAAAAAATTAATTGTTTTTCCTATTCATGTGAGAACGTCCAGATGAGCAGGAAATTCAAGGCCTGAAGACTGAAGAATAGATTAGTAAACAATGGAATTTCACACTCTTCATAAAGTGGGATTGCAAGGTTATGTCAGATTAAATGCCAGAACTGGAGGAGGCTATGCAAAATAATGCTAAGACACACTATCACTACAAATCAATTAGAAATAAAGAACGGAAAACAGCCAGGTACAAAAGTTTTATTTCTCTAACACAGAGACAGTAAGTAAAAGTCACCAACCTGATGGGAAAGGAGAACTGCCAATAAGCCCAGCAGCAAGCATTCAGGTTTTGATATTAAGATTCTGAAACAGAAAGTTGAAACTATTGTATAAGAGGCTAAAGATGTAGGAGCTCATGCTTCGGTGCTGCAGCATTTGGGATTGGGTGACAGTGGTCCTTGAATGTAACACTGATTTGGTTTACCATTATCTCATTGTTTAAATTCTTTGCGTTGAGGAGGTTGGTTAACTGTCCCCAAAATGCCACAAAGACCCTGAATTTGTACTCTAATGTGTTATACCCCAATGACTTGGTTTTTGGTTGCTTATCTTACAATTTTTGGCTGCAGTTTTTCGTGGTCTAAGAGTCTTTCCTTCATTTGTGGAGGCAAGTTGCTCTGCTCAATGTTCTACTACGTTTTTTGAACAACGGTTCTTTGAATGCCAAATCTCAGTTTCTTGGATTTGCTTATCTTACAGTGGTGGGAATGACATTCCCATTGCTTGAAAAAGTTCTACTGGAGAAGCAGGCAGCTCGAAAGCAGTGCAAGGAGTCCTACTGTTGAGTAGCAGCACAGAGGTAACAATGTGAAGCAGTCAAGTGGACTGGAAAGTGAAAATGAGAGTTACACTTGACAGCAGATGGTATTTTTCCTAGTAAAAATGATTGGAGAACAGGGAACAAGGATAATTCTGTGCTTTTCCATCTTTAGTCAGCTCTGGCTACAGCCACTGGGTACTGACATTAACTCTTACTCAGAGTTTGAAACAGTTTTATGCACCTGTCAGATAGGTGCATACTGTGTCGCTATCAGTAGATAAAAGATTTTCCCTTTGGACTGTGTCAGCCGGTCCCTCCTGGCCTAGATCAACTTCTGCATTTAGTATCTACTGTTTTAGAGAAGATGTGTCAGGCGTTGTTGCTCAATTATTTTGAAATAAGTAATGTCATTCACTAATCCCTGTCATTTGTCTGGGCTGTTAATTTATTGCCTTGCATGGTTTGGTTCATTCGTGTTGGCTGTTTGAACCAGTCAGGTTTTCAGTTATTTATGTCTGAAATCTGTAAATATTATGTTGTTCTTGTTTTCATTTTAAACAGAAGATGGAGGCTCTCAAATCTCCCTGACACATCAAGTAGACATGGCTGCTCAGGTGGCTTCGGGGATGGCATATCTTGAATCTCAGAACTATATCCATCGGGATCTGGCAGCCAGAAATGTTCTTGTTGGTGAACACAATGTTTACAAAGTGGCAGATTTTGGACTTGCAAGAGTTTTTAAGGTAGGTTGAGAGGGTGAACTGTGTCTGCTTTTAACTCTGTAGAACAAGGTGGAAGAGGCCAACTGAAAAAGGAATTGCAGCTCCTGAGTTGCTGCATTCAGACAAAGGCTAGCCCAGGAAGAAAAGGACCTATAACACGTTCACTTGTATCTTCTACCTGCACTTTCCCATGCAAGGTTAGAAGTTTTCCTGTGCCTTTGTGTCAGTCTGAAGGATCCTAATATCTGCTTCCCACCCAGCCACCCAGGAAGGATCCTGGCAAGCAATACCCTTTGCTGGAAAACCATTATCCACAGTGTCTGCAACACAGAGAGGAATGATGGAGAAATTATATACCTGGGCCTGTAAGGGAAGGCATATAAAAATGCACTGACAGTTATTCTCTCCTTGTTCACTTCCCCACTGCCTCCATGATGCTTGCGAGCACAGGCAGTAATCATAAAAGGACCCTATTCCTTTCCACAGCCAACAGCAAAGTTCATAAAGTGAGCTTTCAGAGCTTTAAATCTGATGCAGTCACAAATTCTTTGCCACTGCACCGGTTTGCTTTTTTTTTTTTCTCTAGCCCTTGCAAGCAGAGAATGCCAAGTATCACAGACCAAGGTCTCCCTACGAAAGAGCTGTGGTTCAGAAATGAGATTTCCTACCTCTGAAAATGATTTAATCACTGTTGGAAAGATTTAATTTGCCATATTTTATGGATTTGAATATGAAACTCATAATATCTGAGGTCTGTGCTTGTTTGGGTTTTATTATTTATTTATGTTCTTGCACTGAGAAGGAAAAACAGGTAAAAAATCTTCTGCTTCTCATTTGGTTTTTCCATTCAAGCAGCAGAAATTGAAGTTCATAACATAATTGGATTTATTACATACTGAAGTATAGAATAATGGCTTAACAAAGGCTTCAAGGGAGTTTGAAAGTTCTTTTCACTTAATTTTGATTGTCCTAAATATGCATAAGTTCACATTCCAAGTTTTTTAACATAAAAAATATATATTTATAAATGAACAACACTCACAGTGCATATTTCTCTTCTGTCCTCACTAGAGACGGCAATAATTTACAGCTGCTGACATTTCTTGTTAAAACTGAACTGTGCTAAAATATTCAGTCTAGGAGTCATTTGGGCAGACTTTCTTAGGAATATTTTGTCTCCTAAGCCAAAACACTAACATGGTCACATACAAAGGGTTAAGTGTGAGAAATGAAATCTGTATTTTCACATGTGTTATTTAGTATAATGAAATCATTTCTTGTTTCTAGAGATGAATGTTATGGTCAAGATGCCAACAGTATCAGTATAGAGATACACATCAGTAACAATCAGTATTCTCAAAACTATAGAGCACTGCAGGTGGGAAACACACATTCTGTATTAAAACAATGAAAAAGACAAAATCTGGTACATGTTTGCCTGGATTTGCATGTGAAAAACTTAACCAAGGCTTGGGTGTGACTTGTGTATACTAAATTACATGTAGGAATTAAAGAGAAGAAAAATGTTTACAAAATTTCGATGTCTGTGCAATAAGCCTTTAAAGACATGATTCTACAAATTTGCAAGTCAACAGTTTTTCTATGTGTCTTTCACCTACACTTTACATTAATTAATTAATTAAACTCACTGGAAAGCAATATGTTAATTTGAATTAGTCAGAGTTTATTCTTTGGTCCCTGAAAACCTGCTTAAGTTACTGTTATCAAAGTCAAAGGCCCTTCAACACCACAATAAATCACAGAAGAAAGGTTCCAAAATTCATTAACTCTTGTTCTTGCCTTCCCTGTTTATTGAAGACAAGACGTGGAGCCATTGGGTCTCTAGTGTCAGCAGGATGCTTCCACTGCCGCTCCTGACAGACTTTTGAAATCTTGCATGCCATGTCTAGAATTCACAGTAGCAAGTAATAATTAATCAGGAGCCACTCCAACGCTGTGTGCTTGTTTGAAATGATAAATGCTTTAGAAAAGCCTCTGATCAAGCCTCCACGTTCCTCCACTGCGACTCCAAATCCAATGATAGACTTCAGAAAACGAGTACTTACATGAAAGACGAGTTTGGTTAAAAGATGATAAGATTAAGCACATGCTGAGCTTAGTCAGATGCTTAAGCACTTTGCTGAAGCAGATCTGAAATCAGGCTTGCTTGGTTTTGCCCATGACAGGTAGAAAATGAAAATGTATATGAACCTAGGACTGAAACAAAACTCCCAGTGAAATGGACAGCCCCGGAGGCAATCCGCTACAACAGATTCAGCATTAAATCAGATGTCTGGTCATTTGGGATACTTCTGTTTGAAATAATCACCTATGGGAAGATGCCTTATGCTGGTAAGTCCTTTTACCTGAAGAATGATGTCTAATTTTTACTTTCTTTCAGAATGACACTAAAAAAGAAGGCTGAATGCCTATTCTGCAGGCATGTTGAAGGGTTAAAGCTTTAAAGGGAGAAAGAAGGCTGTTCAGATGAGGCCCATTTAGTGGGTCAGACCTTCTGGCTTCCCCAGGCTCCCTGGAAGTTTTGCTAATGTTGTGATTAGCACACATTCAAACTTCCTCTTGTTGGAATCAACCTGTGCTGCACAGGCACCTAAGCCAGCTGGCTATTTTCCTCCAGCACCAGATCAAAGATGCCAGTTCTTGGAATGTGGAAAAAAGGAAGAAATAAAAGATTTTTTTTGTTCTCCAACCTGTCCTTTTAAAATTATTTTTTTCAGTATATCTCATGAAAGAATAGGTTATGTGTGAAGTGCTGCTCAAGCACTTCAGGAAGAAGATGTCTGAAAAATAAATCAGGGTATTTTTACCCCCTTCCCTCATATTTGACTATTGCAGTGAAAAGTGTTCATAAAGGAAAGGATCACAAGAATTAATTAAAAAAAAAAAAAATGTCACCAACCTCAAAAGTAAATACAGTAGTCTGAGGCCAGCTACTATTTCTAGTATTGTGAGAAATACTCAAGGAACTGTGGCTCCAATAACACAAGATATCAGTGAGATGATTGACTGTGACTCATTTTGTGACGGTGACTAGAACACAAGGGAAGGACTAAAGCAAAAAAAAGTTATGTTGCATCTGAACAGGTCTGAGGGGTGGTGCATTTGCCATAAACTACATTTCACAGGGTCCCAAACTGATATTTTCTGTAAAAGGAAAAATTGATTTTGCTTTTAGATTCCCAGCCTCACCTCCTGTGAAATTGTTCTGAAGAAAAAGCAAAACAAAATGTCCTGAAGTCTTATATAAACTCTAGGTGTGTGCATATGGACACAAAAATAAATAAATAATTTTAATATAAACAATATGTAATACTGTGGCTCTGGATATTGTCTGAACATGCATTCAGTGCTACCACTTCGCAAAAGCATAGTTTATTTGTATCTTGAAAGTAGAAATTGTCCTTTTGCCATGGCTATTTACTTACTTGGTATTACTTTCAGTAGTTTGTTCTCAGCAATCAGCTAGGAGAAGAGATTATGGTGATTTGTGGTGGCAGTGGGTAATGTGCAGAGCAAACACCATTCAGAGATCTAGGGAAAAGAAGTTTAGAGAATTCAAGATTTAATTTAAAGAGTAAGAAATTGGAAAGGAACATGGCAATAGTCTTAGTATATAAAGGTATAGCAAAGATAGGGGAATGGTTTCTTCTCCATGACTGGCAGTGATAGAGCAGGCAGGATGCTGTCACACAGCTGTCCTTGAGGAAACTTAGGGCTGACTTTAGGAAAAAGTTTCTAAATGTGAGGAAAATTCAGCAGCAGGAAAGGTTTTGTTGGGACATTTTGTAGTGACTGAGACTAGAGGGATTTAGGAACCATTTAAGCTAAATAGATGTCAGAAAAATTTTGACAAACCCAAACAGTGGAGGAAAACCCTCCCACCCAGACAAATCTATTTGTGATGTCCTGCAGGTGGTGCGGTCAGGGTGAAGTGGTTTGGAAATGTTGGAGGTGGTTTTTAACTGCTGGTAAACAGTAGGAGAAGTGAGCTCATCCCTGGAAGGGTTCAAGGTTAGGCTGGAAGGGGCTTTGAGCAACTTGGTCAGGTGGAAGGTGTCTCTGTCCATGGCAGGGGGTTTGGAACGTGGTGATCTTTAAGGTCTTTTACACCCCAAATCATTCTACAGTGATTCCATGATGGAGAGAGAGAGGAACTCATGGATCGCTAAGCAGACCCTGAGTAGCCTGATGAACTCATTTTGGCTTGCAGGTATGCCAGGACACCAGGTGATCCAGCTGCTGGACGATGGGTACAGACTTCCTCAGCCGGAGACATGCCCAGAGCCATTCTACGAGATGATGCTGCAGTGCTGGAGCGCAGAGGCAGATGGGCGGCCCACCTTCGATGCCCTCAGCAGGCAGCTGGAAGACTACTTTTGCTGTTCCTCTGCCTAGGCCCAGGCCGTGGGAGCTCAGGAAGCTCCTGAAAGATATGTCTTAGCCAACATGGCTAATGGGGCTGTGGGATCAGCCTAACCCCAGGTGTGGGGGTTATTTGGGTGCGCTGAGGAATCCTGGTACATTTCATCCCCTTGCTGATCGTCACAGACTCTTGCTGCTGCCAAGTGTTTTGCAAGACAAAGCATCAGGAAGCTGGAGGGGTGGGTGATTCTAAAAAAATAAAATATCTTCTATTTATTTTAAAATTACAGATTGCAAGAATAAACAAATGAAATTAGTCTAGCTAAGTAACTATTGTAGCTTTTTGTAATTTCTTTATTGAAATAATTATTTGCTGTTACTTAGATTTTTTCATTCCTATTGGTTTGTTCTCATGAAGGAATGTGATCGCTCTGCACAGCAGGATCTGTGCTTCCAGCGTCTTCTCATTGTAAAACATAATAAAAGTAATCCCGTGACTGTGATGGCTCTGATTTGGCAGAATCCAAATTAATTGCCTTGCTAAGACTTGAAGTACATGCGCTTTTGCTATATCTGAAAATAAACAGATATTCATGTGAGAAAAGGAATTATTTTGTTTTATGGATGCACAGGATGATCTTTTTATACTTTGTCTACTGTACTTCTTTTACAAGAATAAACAAAATTATTATTAGATTCCTGAAGCTGTTTGTTCTTCAGATTATTAAATAGTGCCACAGAACCTATGAGTTATTGTCCATTGAACTGTAAGGATTTATTTTATGGTTATTAATTTTAGGGATGCTGGAGCAAAAGATATTTTAACATGAACTCAAGACTATCTTAGTGCTTTAGAGTGACAGCCTTTCCAATCCTGCTCCCCCAAACTACAAACCCTCTCCAACAGGGCAGGTCTAGTAACAGAATAACTAGAAATCCCTTCTTCTATCTTCTCCAGATTCAACCTTAGTACAGGAGATTTAAGTAATAGATGATACGATTTATTTTGTTCCATGAAGAAATGGAGCCCGGGTGCTTCTTCTAGCAGTCTTTATAGCTACAGATGCTAAATTTTTTTTGCCCTTTCCCTAACTACAATATTGGTTATGCTAAAATCTGGTATCACTGTGAGTTTTATATTCTCAGTTGTGAGGCTTACAGAACCAAGTTTTAATTATTTACTTATGATTCATGAGTTAATTACTTAACAGCATAATTCAGGAATTAAGAGTTGTATTATGTTAACATAGTTTGAGGTCAGTATAAGCGTGCTACCATTTTCCTCTAATATCGGAAAGATTCATTACTTTAAGGTCTGGGTGGCTTTTATTACATATTTTTCAGAATATTTTCTTCTCTTTATATCTCAAATCTATTCATCTTGTTTGTTTGTCTTGCTTCTAATTTTTAATTTCCTTTTCCCCTCCTCTACCCTTGGATTGCAGCATACTGTTCATTTCTTTCATTCACACCTCTTATGTACTCATTATTCAAAGGCCTTTCCATATTTATTGTTTTTCTTCTCTTTCTATCTCACTGCAGTGTCTTTCCAGCATGGTGTCTATGTTCAACTTCATTTTCTGTGCAGTGTTTCTCTCTTTATACTAATTAAATTTGTAAAGCATAATACAGCTATAATTAATTAGCTGTCATAGCATCCATGTGATTTTGGAAAGTAATCATCCACTCTGAAAGAAGAAGAGGTTAAATGGCTTTGCCAAGCCCATCTGATAAGAATTGGCATGGAAAGACCTGGGAGATTCCTAGGCAAGGTCTCCTGCTGTCCTCCGTCCATGCTTGTTTTGAGATTTGTGCTAGTTACTGGCTCACGGCCTCAACAAGATGTTATTTATGATTATCAAACCTCCCTCAATCCATGCATCTCTCGTCTAGCTAGGAGCTGTGTTTAGCGCTGTTACAATATGAGTTTAACAAATCCCACAGACTGGGTTTATGTAATAAGAATAGGAATGCTGTTATCTGGAAAGAACTCTGCCTCAAACTTGTGATTGTCATGTTCAAGCAGTATTTCTAACATGACTTTTCAAACTTCTAATACTAACAATGTTGCAAATACAAGTTGAGTTTGCCAAATCAAAGAAAATCCTAAATTACCGATAAAAGATATAATCTTAAAAAGCACAGATGTGTGCATTTCACAGGAGACAAGTTGCCAGGAAAAGAAAAAGAATTGACAGCAGGGAAATAGCAAAGTTTTCGGAATTCCAAATTACACCAACTGGTCCAAGCTGCTCTATGCTGGCCTCTGCCCTCAGGTGGAAGTCAATGGGATCTTCCAGAACTCCACTGAAGTGACAGCAGTAGTTCTGAAGAAGACCCAGCTGTACAATGAATATGTTCCCAAACCAACCTTTATAGAGTAGAAAGTCTATTTATCCAGGTAAATTGAAATCTTTGTCTCCGTAATTTCTTCTATAGTCAAAGGAGAGAGAGGCTCCTTGAGATGATGAATCAGCACCCCAAAACTGCATTTCTCTGAAGCACTCTTGGCAAGGTTCTCTGTGCTTGCTGCAGTGCAGGCATCTGGCAGAGATGAACCCCTTTGCTGAGGAGAGTGTGTAATAATCCACTTGCTGTAAACTGCAATTCACTGTTTCAAGCTCCCCCTACCAAGTGTGGCCTTGGGAGCCACCCGAGGCTGAAAGGAGCAGAAGCTGCAAGTGAGCTGCACCGAGGAGCAGGCACCTGCATGTGATGGCCTCCCGGTTATGCAGCCTGGCACACTGTGCTGCTGCTGGCAGGCACCTTTCCTTGCTGGTGCATCCTGCCACTCCATCTCTGCTTTCCCTGTGCATGCTTCCGCAGCTGCAGCTGGTTAATGGAGTTGGGATCTGCCAGCTGCTTCTCCTGTGCTGGCCCAGGGTGGGAGGCCAGCAGTGCTGCCTGAAAACAGCAGGTAGGCTCGCTTTGGTGCGTCTCATTATAGGCACTTCATGGACTAAATTAATTTGGTGTTCATCTTTGAGGCAGCCTATGCATGTCTGGCCCCCTCATAACGTGCTGTAGGTGAAAAGATGCAGTGACTCTTCATCTTCCAAGCCTGAGCTCCATTTCCACCTCACTGATGTGTGCCCTGAGACCAATGAGCTTTCTTTTCACAGCCAATTGGAAAACAAGGAAAGGCAGGAAAGCAGGTTGTTCGTTTTTCTCTTGCTCTGGGTTGCACCATGTCTGGTGTCGGGTAGAGACCCTTTGCCCCTATGAACAATCCAGTGGAGACCAAGCTTGGAAACTACAGATGCTGATCTGAGATCCATTGGTTCCTCTTTTTGGCTTAAATCCATGCACTTGTACACACTCCCTCATTTTGCCTGTCTGGAAACTGCAGCTATTCAAGTGAAATGCAGCCACTCTAATATGAGGTCTAATTTTGGATTTTTGTTTTTCCTTGGGCTGGCAGGGGAACAAAGGAGACAAAAATCACTAAATGCAACAGAATCAGTAAAGCTCTGGAAATAAAAAGTAATATGGAAAATTAATCATTTATTTTCAGCTCTTTCTTTCCCTATTTTTGCAGTCAAATGGATCCATTAATAAGAAAGACTGGAGGAAGAAGGCAGCATAGAGTGATAAACCTTCACAGAGTTGAATTTGATTACAGGCAATGCAACAAGCAAACCTATACCTTTTCAAGCCCATTTCCATTTTATAATAATTTTATTTATATGACAGATAACAATTACAGTCAGAAGTCTTTGCTATGACTTGTTTTAAATTAAACCTCAAGGTTATCATTTCCAGTTATAGTGCACAGCAAGATAGGTTTAACAGATCTCATTCTATTCTTGAGGCCTTTTATGTTCAAGGCTCTGCTAGAACTGTCTATTGCACTTGTTTTTACCTGATGGATCACGGAGGGAAAATAATGGATTCAGTTATGAGAAACAGTAATAGATTTTTTTGAACTGACATAAATTTCTATGTTTAGATAGAATAAAAGGATCAGGAAGAGATAAGTTGAATTTTCTACAATAGACTGGTCCTTGTGAAATTCACTTCACAGTAAATTGTATGGAGATGTCTTTTGTGTAATGTTTTATTTATGTAATTCAGTTATTCTTTGACAACTAAATCATTTTATGTGGTTTTACAAATGATAACTTAAAAATGTCTAACCATAAAGAAAGAACCTCTATTTTTTCTTAAACTCTCCATTCCTCAGAATGCTATGGAACAATGTAATGGAGCAGTAGGTATTAGAGAGTCCCTGGTGTTTATTTTTTTACTCCTATTGGAGAACTTTGCTCACTTAATTGGCATTCAAGAACATACACAGGGATATTAAACAGGATAGTCTAACAGGGAACGTTCTGTCTCTTGTACTGCTTTCTTTTTCTGTCCATTGTATCCCATGCTTGCTCTCCAAATTACTTGGCTATGAGCAGCAATTTTCTTTGAGTATATTTGTAATTTACAGCAAACAAGGAACTGAACCAGCCGAGTGTATTATTTTTGTTGTGATTCAGACTCAACAAATTATCAGCACATAGAAATGGAGCACATGACTTACTCAAGTGATTGCTCCTTATGGTCTCTCTCCTACGTTCTTCCGTTTCATGCCTTTAAAAAGTGTTTTAGCAAAACATCCACTCAGTGCCCCCCAGTCATTTTGACTGGTCAGCTTCTTGTAGTGTATGGATCTTGGTGCAGATAAAAATTCTGCATTTGGGAGCTGTGCCACTGTGCTCAAAGAGATACAGATGCATGGTACATTTTTATGGAAAGCTGTGTTGCACTCATTCTTGTCCAACAACAC
This sequence comes from Acanthiza pusilla, assembly GCA_036630365.1. NCBI lineage: Eukaryota > Metazoa > Chordata > Aves > Passeriformes > Acanthizidae > Acanthiza > Acanthiza pusilla. The sequence continues at coordinate 31,659,867 of JAXCHO010000023.1, forward strand.
CTGAGCCAGCATGTACTTCCCCCATGCTGCAGAAGTTTGCTCAGAAGAGCTCTCTGTCTGTGCTTGAACAAAATACTGAACTGGGTTCTATGGAAAAAGACTTAATTCCATCCACGCTTACTATTAGTGGGTCCTTGTAATTTATTTTTTCAGTCTCAGGCTTCTCAGGAAAGATTAATGCAAAAGAAAAAAAAAATCAATGGCAAGCTGGGGAAATCACTAAAAAGTACATTGGCATTTTAATCTTCACAGCTACATTGGGCTGAAGAATTTGGTCTGGCCTTAGTTTGGTAGAGAGAAAATTAAAATGTATGTTTGAAGCATTCAGTAGCTTACAAATGAATTTTAGTCAATTTCTGGATCTCAATATCACTAGAATTGAAAAGTGTGGTGGAAATTGTACCTTGGTTCTCACCACTATTTTCAACAAAATAAATTCTGCAAAATTAAGCAGATATGGAGGACACAGATGTACAATGTCTTGATTTCTCTCCCATTCCCCCATTTCCTTATCAATATCCTTACAGGAAGATTAGAATTGCCACTGAGTGAAAAGATTCTTTTCTGAGAGATAAAGAGGTGTTTTCTGTTCTTTTTCTAAAGTAAAAAAATTAAAAATAAGTTGAGACTTAAATATTGTTCCTAAAATTACCTTAAAAAAAAAAAAAAAGGAAGTAGGAACAGTTTTTCATACTTTCCCAGTTGTTCATGTCTTTAGAAAAGACAATGGTGAACATTCCAGAGCAAAAAAATTGAGCACTTCAGAAAGCTGCTATTGAATCTGTAACAAATGCTCTGAATAAGCTGATTATGCACTTTACACTATTAAAGGAAAGCATATTGCATTGCATTCTTTTTCTTTAATTACTTTGATATAGCTATCTGAGTATACTGATTGGATTTATGTGTTTTAATATACTAGAGTATTCAAATATGTGTGCAGCAATATCAAAACACTTTTATTTCCTATTTCTCTCTCTAGCTGGACAGTTATACCTCTTTGATTAAAAGAATATCTAAAAATTCTAAAATTTCTGTTGTTAGTCATGATGATTTTCAACATTTTTCCTCTCTTGCTATTTTTTTTTTTTTCTGTTCTTGATATTTAAAAACATTTATTTGGATGTTTTTATGCCATGATCTATTTATTTACATTTGCAAGAGCAAAACCCAGTCATATTCCAAAGTGTCCTATTACTCTGCCAAATGTTTAAAATGTCCAAAAATTGAACACAAAGCATTTGGTGGGTTGTTTTTTATCAGAGTCAGCCATATAAGAAATACCTGCTCTGTGTCATCACCAGCATCTCAGTTCCACAGCCCTCAGAAGGCAGAAGAATGAAAACTGAACATACATGTTCTCCTAGAACTCCTTGGCTCTGAATTAATTTGCACCAAAATCAAAAGTTGGAAAAATGTACATTTTGTTGTTCCTTTTACCTCATCTCCCAAACATAGGCACCAGTCCTCCAAAGTCAGCAATGTCACCTGAAGCCACACTCTTATCACAAGACTTTGATGATAACTGTCTCCTCTTCCACCGTCAGCACTGGCTGTCTCCCTAGCAAGCTGGCTCTCATCCATACTATCATCTCTGCCAGATACCAGATCAGTAACAGGACGAGAGACATGCAGTAACAAGTTAGAAACTCAGAAAGTCTTCCCTGATTTATTTAACTGTCCTTCTGCCATGTGCCTGTACGTTGGATTATGATAATAACATAGACTTCTATTGCAGCTGAGAGACTGGCTTTGGAGATAATGAGAAATGACTCAAGACAAATCTATGGGAACCCTCTGCTATGAATTAATAACATTGCTATAGTCAGATTAATAAGGTACTGAAATTTGGAAGAAGTGAGGCATGAGAGCTGCTACTCTACAAAGTTCACAACAGCCTTCCCTGAAGGAGAAACACAGACCTATTTCTTTAGGAAAGGGGTGATGGGAAGAGAAATTCATTGATGGTGAGGGACAAGAGATTGTGATGGTTCCCTAAATTCCTGATATCAGGATCTTATTATTAATCTGACATTTTCCCATGCAACTAAAAATAAAAAATGGACTAGACTTTTAGTGCAGGAAAAATAAGTGGTATAGGGTGTGATTCTAAGCCGTTAGTAAAGCATAAATCTGCAAACATGGCTGGCCAGAGAGAAGTCTGGCAAGCTCTTTTTCTATCTGTACTGTGACTATGCGAGAGTCTGACTCCTATGCTCTTTGCCTCAAAAGGCAAACACACACACTGGAGACCAGAACAGAGAGGAAATTTCATCAGTGTCAATTGCCTTTAAGGAAACTTCTGCCTTACAATCCTGTAAGGCACACACTGGTGACAAACTTTGTGTTTGTTTGCACACTGTGGATGTGTGTAGGAATATCCCAACAAGCTTCAGCTGTCTGCCTGCAGAAGCTGCTGTCATCTGGCTATGGCATGTGAAAACAGCTGTTCCTGATTGGGATCATTCTGACTTTTGATGTGGATGAGACATTTTATTTCTGAAATAGCATTGGTGCATGTTGGAGCTTGCGCACAACCCAGACTGTTTTCTTGTCTCGGAAATTCTGCAGGGAAAGGTTTTGTTTTGGAAAGTGCTTACACCCTGATCAGCTGCTTTCCCATGACCTCTGAGAGATTTTACAAGACCTCAGGTCACAGTAGTAGAAGACTCAATCCTACTGCCATTGACTTTCTGTATCAGTAGAAGTAGATAATGAACTAGGTAAGCTAGCATAGTTTCTCTAGAGAATATAAATAAGAGATGAATAAGGAAGCAGGGAGTTCAGAGCAATAAATTATTTGGGTTTTGAATCAGTTACCCATTTAAATCTTCAGGTTTATGTGGGTATTTTATTTTATCCTTTACACTTGGAAGTTTCTAAATTTGGGATCTTTTTGCCTCTCAGGAAAAGCTAGTCCTAACCAAAGCAATTAGTATTGTCTGGAATTTCTAGCTAATTTTAATTTAGCTTGGCAAGTGAAAATTTTTAGTGTCAAACTGACCAAATTAGATACAAGTTGGAAGCACTCCCATGCCAAGCTCATTTCCCATCCAGCTTGTAGCTTTAGCTCTGTATAACACAGTAATGCCACAGATTGCTGGGTAGGGTCACTGGTAAGATGAAATAGCTTCAGGGTAATTCAACAGCTCTCCACATCCTGGCACTGCAGTGGTACAGGGTTGTGTCTCTGCATGTCTGCCTCCTGAAAACACTCACCCTCTCCATTTCAGGACCATGCAACATAGCTGTGATTTCCTCCAATCAATTGTCATGCTAATAAAGGAAGGGTATTTGCTAATCCCTGCCTCATACAGTGATAAGAGGTTTCATATACTTGTGGCTTCTGGAGGTCTGATAAGTGTGTATCACATCCTCTTACAGGTCCCAAAACTCTAAAATAATTGTGTTTTTCTTAATCACCCTTGATATAAGAAATGTGGTTCCAGCAACCAGTTATCATGTGAAATGATTCTTAAGGACAGAGATAAAACATACAGAGTATTAGAAAACAACCATATTTTATTTCTTTAATTCTTCATATAACTAAATTATCAGCTATAATGAGATATTACAAAAGATTTTTTTAGAATAGATTTTGGAGCATCATTGCGGAAAGCATACTTACAGTTCTAAGTTGTTTATTATATTGGTCCTCCTTTAGCCTGATCTGTGGAATAATTGTATTCTCAACAGTGAATTCTTAATGTACTTTGGAGCAATATAATTTAAATATAGTGCAAGTGTCAAATATTGATTTGGAGTTAACTTATGACTGATATCTAAATCATAATGGCACTGCTTCTTAAGGCTTCAAACATTTGAGCCCCTACTTTATTATCTTTTATATTTTATTAGCAAAATTAAACTTCTGTCCTTCTAAAATTAAAATTTACCATTGCATACTGTCTACATGAATAAATTTCTGTGGCTATGAAAGCAGCTTAGAAACCTTCTTACACTTCAAAGTGGCTTTTGGAAATAAGGAAATAACAGTTTTCTCTATGATTTTTCCATGCTGCAGGTAGAGGTGTAACTTCATTCTCTGTGGATATAGTAGAGAAAGCTTTACATCACAAGGTAACTTGGTACCATTAACAAATAGTTGTAGAAAATTAGAACCTGTTACCAGCCTCGCAGAGAAAGCTCTAAAAATGTAACACCAAGTTAGTCTCTGCAATTTGTGATTATTTGGCCTCGCTGTTAGCAACCACAGCACTAACTGGTGAAGTTTTGTCAGGTAGGTTAGCATACATTTCAATAACTGCAATGAGGATATATATTCTCTGTACTTTTGAGAGTGATAAGGTGAAGGCTTTATCACCTGGTCATCTACACTCAGTGTTTTGGTTTCAAAAGTGGAAGATGAAAGTTTAATAGTCTCCTGAGTGGCATTTTGAGCTAGCTCTCAAAATGCCACTGTTTCTTACCCATCGCAGGTAACTTGGAGCTCAGTACACTGCAGGTGCTCACCAGAATGTTGCTTTTTACCCTGTGTTCCTGCAGATACTCCCACTGTGTTCAGTTAATGGGTTAGGAACAGCCTGTACAAACCACAGACCTACTTTTGATTTACAGTGACAGGAAAACTGAAAATAATTTGTCTGCCTTAAGTGGGTGAAGGTGGGATTAAAAGACAAGCAAAGAGGGAGAATGCTTGGGGGGATAAAGTGTTCCTGTCTAAAGACCAACACTGCAGTCAAAAACATGACAGCTAAATACCTGGAGTCCTCCTTTGGATGTTTCCAAGTTAATAAAGCTAAAAGGCCTGGTAGCCTTGTGACTCTGTGAGAGTCCAGTAGGATTTAGATGTCCTTTGTTTATTTTGGTTATTAAAAAATAATTCAAAAAAAGTTATCAAGATTCTTTTCAAAAGCACAAATTCCTTTGGCAGTTTGACTGCTTTTCCTTGTGTTGGTATAGGAGGTAGTAGTGCTAGTATAAAATTTACAAAAGGCTTTTTCAAAGTTTGTGTGGTGCGTGACATCGCAAGCCTTCAGTACGCAGTGTGTGTAGTGAGTGCAGCGATGTGCTGTGTCGTTATAGGAACAGTCACTTCTGTCTCCAGGCTCTTTGGCACAGGGCAGAGGCAGACCCACATCTCACAGCACCTAGCAGCTTACATTTACCACTGGGTTTGTATTGTAATGGATAGGAAGCTACAAAATAATAATATATTTCTAGTTTTCATAGTTGTGGAAAATGCAACCAAGAAGCTCATTCCTCCAGAGCAGGGTTTCTCCAGCGTGGCCCTCACCCTGGTGCCTCCTCTGCTTTTTCTATTGCTCTGTGTTTCAGATTAAAAAGGGGCACTTCAGCAATCCTACAGTATTCAGGTTATTTTTTTTTTTTTTTGAGAGGGCGGGTGTGTGATTGTGAGTTTTGTATCTGTGTGGTTTGATTTTGCTTTGGCTTGTTTTTAAATTTTCTCCAGAAAAGGCATAAATAATTTAAGTTATAGAATAGTTTCGGAATGTAAAACTCTGTGTGGAGACCCCTACATGGGTCCCCCCTTACCCCAAATTTCACCAAGTCATCTTTTAGTTATGATGCCACACACACTATTGACATGCAGGTATTTGCTCAACTCGACTTTACCTGCTGTGATCCTTGTAGCTGTGGAAAGCCTTGCTACTCTCGAACTTGATTTCAACCTTTAACATTTCTGAGAGAAGAATTTCCTTTCCTGTCTTTCCTGATGTGGTGGGGGGATAGGGATAACAGAAGACAAGTGCTGGATGTAGAGACAGACACTTGCTAGCAGTTGCTTACTTGATTCCTTCTCCCCCTCCTTCATGGAAGCTTACTGAAGTGCAGGAAAAAAAGTAGAGCAGAAACAGACTGGTATAAATTATTCAAGGATGTTGCTGTTTCTAAGAAGAATCCAGAACGAGTCTGCCTATAAAACATTAACATGACATTTTTGAATTGTGATAGGTGGGTTGAGAGAAGGAAGCTTAAGAATGAGCAGAACACTGCTCTAAGGAAACAGACACATTTTTAAAAACTACAAACAAACCTGCTTTATCTCTGAGTTGCACGCAAGGTTCCAGTGATTATGAGTTTGGGAAAAAGGGAGATGGGGGTGGAAGAGGGCATATTAAAATCTTACAGATTCTTTTCAATAGGCTACAAAAGATCTGTTCAGTGCTGCTATGGGAAATCAGAAAAAGAGTCAGAGTCCAGCTTGTCTTCTTTGCCATTTCACTCCTTTGGCTAAAACTGGGGACTGATCCACTTACCCAACTTAAAATGTTGAAAACTCCTTTTTTCTTCTAATTGACAATTTGGAATCTTAATTTAGTTGTGATCTGCCTGATTTCCCTGGAAACTCCAAAGTACAAGCAAAGAAGGTGTAATTTTTTCTTTAGCTTCACTAAATAGTAACAATACAGTGATGCCAAATTCCTTTTTCTAATAGAGCATTTTTTTCAATTGGGAAGCCCTACGGCAATGTCAGATGCCCTCTATTTAATGACCTCCCTATATCTCAGAACTAAAATACTATTTTGGACAGACTGAAGGCAATTTTCCAGGTGAATAAAATATCTCCCAGGACTAGAGGCAGTGAACAATACCTTATGCTGAACGGAGCAAGCATGTAGAATTCATGAATTTGTCACTGTATTTTTTGCTTTGTGCCTTTAGCTCAATGTTTCAAATCTTTGACTCCTATGATTTAGCCCTATGGCCTTTCTCTTTTTCCCTATAGGTGATTCAAGCTTTCTGTTCGTAATGCAGGTTTTCTGCAAAAGCAAAGTGTGCTACCTATACAGAAGCCAGGCATAAAAGTGATACTCACAAAAGGCCAGCCTACAGAAGTAGATTCCCTTCTCTCTCTCTTTCCATATATAATTTGTATATAGTACGATTTCATTTCCCAGCTGAATTTCTTTCTTTACTGTTTTTGTCCCTCTTGGGCTGATTTTTTTTCTCCTCTCTGTCCTGCAGTGTATGATTTTCTTTTCATCTGCTCACCATTCCTTTTTTCTCTCAGATATACAATACCAGTACTATTTGAATCAAAATTTTAACAGATGAATACATTTAAAATAAGGCAACGTTATCCTGCCCAGGCAGAACAGGAAAATAACACCTTTGCATAGTTAGCCAAAGGTAAGAATCTGAGCTATGTCTTTGATTAATTTTTTATAAAGTAGAAGCCCCTAAAATGGACCCTAAGTTGTGTGGTGTAAATCTGTTTTAGCTCTGCCTTGTTATTGAATGCATGGCCAGAAAATCCTGGGTAACTTTTAAAAAAATACCCCAAAAGGAGACTTCAGACTTTTAGGCCTGCTGGCAGCACACAGGGGCAAATTGGGGCTGCTGAATGTAATTTTTGAAAAGAGCAGTCAGACCTAAGTGTTCCCACTTGGGCAGGCCCATCATCACCTGTAAAAACAGACATCCCTGTTTGGGAATGGGGGGTTGTTAACTCACATGAAATCTAGGCCAGCCCAGCTAATTCTGAGCAGAGAAATATTCTCTGGTGTTTGCAGCTTGTGCTTGTAACAGATCAGAAGATACTACTAACACCATGTATTTGTTTTCCACACAGTTTTGTTTCTTTCATTTCCCCAGGGTATCAGCTTCTGCAGCCATCCCCGCACGCAGGTGATGGCTGTGAGCACCGCGCAGCAGGTCACCCTGGCAAGAGGCAGCATTTGTGGGAAGCTTTGTGCCAAAACTCTGCTGCTAGAGTGCTCCAACTGTTCACTCTCCATTTTTGTCTTGGCTCAAGGAACAGCCACCTCCTGCCACGTCTGCTACTACAGAGCAAAAACTGGATTCCCACCATTATCGCAGCTCACCAGCCAACTCCTACCACTTCTACCAACTGCAGAATGGGCATGAGCAGTTGCATTTACTCAGTGTGCATACTTCCCACATGTTAACCCAGACGTGCCTTTGCCTTGCCAATCACTTGCTCCTGTGCCATTAGAATAATACGTGTAATGCTCCTGTGTCTCTTGGATGGAGGTGAGACTGACAAGATCTCACCTGTAAATCACATGTTTGGCTTGACAAGCCAGGAAGCTTCATTCCCTGAATTAAAAACACCAAATCAAAGTGCTAAGACAAAATCGCTTTTGTACACTAAGTTTGACACGATGCTTGAAGGTGGTAGGCTGAGTAGCCACATGGGAAATCTGTGAGAGTCTTCAGGCTTTTTCACCCCCAAGGACTGGATGTGAGAGAAAGCACAGCTCTAATGTGCTGAGTCTTTGGCATGAGCGAGCCAGGCAAAGCAGTGAATGTTTCTTTGGTCCCAGCTGCTGGTTGATTGATGGGAACTGAGTTGGTGATAACTCTGGAGGGAGATGTTTGCCCTGTCTTCCATCTGGAGCTGCTGTGTTACGACTCACGGAGATGGCTATTGAACAGGCTGGGCTGGCAGACCTTCTCCGGCAAGTCAGACTGGAAGCTGTGGGAATAATCAACTTATCCAGGGGTGCTTGGAGTGAATGCAGTCTGATGTATTTAATGCTGATGGTTTTCACAAAAACACAAAGTGCTGGGAAAGCAGAAGGTCTCTCTGTCTTTAAGATGAGGAAAAAAATTGCAGATGGCATCTTCTATCTCTCAAAACAATTGTTTTTTCAGGGCCGGATTCTGCCCTTGCATTCTGCTTGATGCATCACTGTAAAATACTTTAATTTAGTATGTAAGGTGGTGCCAGCTGCCAGGGCTTAAATTACAGACTCCCATCTTTCCTCGAGCCCAGTGTCCTTCTGTGCCTGAGGCTTACCATAAGGTTCTGGAGCAAATGGGTCACTGCAAAGCAATGTGTAAGGCAAACGGAGAGATGCTGCTGCCTACACATGGAATTCTTTAAACACTATTCATTAATGGACACCTAAAGCAGGTGTAATATTAATAATTTGCTTTGATTTTGGTAGCCCAGGAAAAACATCGGGCTTTGAAGAGAATCCAGGAGACAAGAAAGTGTAGGCATAAACTGTGCAATATGGTACAAAGAAAAGGGTTATCATACAGACAGTCACAACTGAGGTGTGATATCTGGGGTCAATCTGCATGCCGCAGAGTATTTGAAAAACACCATTCAGTTTCTACGCCTTTCTATCTATACCAAGGAGAAAAAGTGTTTCCAGATAACAATACAGAAAAGAATCCTAGGAGAATTGCCCAGAGCATGGCACATTTAATCTAAAAAGATATTGAAACTGGTCTATGTACAGAATTTCTGCTGTAGTTCTGGGTAGAAATATGGAGTAAGAAGGTCTTTCAACACTATTCAGAGGAAAAAAATCCCCATAGAGAGAGCACTGGGGATGGGAGCTCAGACTATCACAGCTGTTAAGCTGCCTCAGTTTTGAGCAAATTATTCAACCCTAAAATATTAAATCAAGAAAAGTATATTGATGCTTGGGTTTGGTTATTTTAGCCAAAGGTGGGATTTGTTGGGTTTTTTTGGTGGGGTTTAGGGTTTTTGATTTCCTTTTTTTTTTTTTTTTCTGGAGGGGGCGTGAGGTTTAGGGTTTTTAAACTTTATAACCCACAAGCCAATTGCTGAAAGAATAACAATTGTCACAATGTTTTCTATGTGTTCAAGAAATTTTGCTTTGTGTAATGATTGCTTTTAGCATTCAGTGAGTTCAATAGATAGTTACATAACAATGGGAAATAATTTTCCTTTCTCGATTTTCTATAAATTTTTAATAATTTCTCCTTTTAACTCAATATTTGAATTCAAATTCTCATTTCAATTCCTATTTTTTTTACCTATAATTTAGAGTATGGTTTAAATATGTAGTTGTTTATAGTCATTCAGACCAGACAAATACATGTGAGTTTACTTCTTTTATATCTGTTTTTCTTTGTAATATTTATTTTTTGTGAAAATGGATATCCTCCTGAGAAAAAAACCCAAAACATTTTCACTGTAACTAATTTTCATTTCACAGATTAGAGTTGTTCTCAAAAGTAAAAACAAATGAAAGGCCAGATATTGGAGGCAAAGGAAGTGCTTAATTGAAAACTCCTCCAACTGCAAGGTTTCTAACCCTTGTTATCGATCCAGAAGTGCCACCTCTAAGCTCTTTTGCATTCAAAGTGAAGTGCCTAGCATAGAGAAGAAACATGTTGAGGAAAAAGACCGATGATCATTTCTTTTCTCTTTAAAGTTGTTGGTACTCCTCAACCTGCTCTTCAGTATTCTGTCCTTCATGGCACCCTTGAAAATGACATTTTGTCACTGCTGGTAGGAGCAAGTTTGCTGAACAGGTTGTAATTAAACCTGAAGAGTTTAGTAGGTTTCTCAAGTTGAGAATCTCAAGGGACTTCTTCCTTCCTTCACTTGCTGCTGGTCGTCTTGCAAGTCTGTAACACCAATAATATAGGATTTAAAATATTTTAACTCTCTGTCAAATTTTGAAACCATTTTCTGTATAATCTGAAGAAGATACCTGTGTAATTTTTATCAGATCTATTAGGGTAAAGAGGAATTCTAAACATCCTTCTTCTCCAAATGGTTAAGGTAGAAAACCTATCACCACTGAAAAGGCTGTTTATGCAAAGCACTCTTTGTCCTTGTCAAGTGTAAAAGGATGGTGTTAGATGCTGTTTGCTCCTGAAAGTTAGGAAACAGAACTACCCAAACTTCGTCTCACACACACAAATTTGAAATATATATATTACTATGAAAAAAGACACCAGAAAAATTCCAGTTCTGCTATTTTTAATTTTTTAAAAATTAATCTGATCAGAGGACTTTTAAAAATGTGTATCCAAATAAAAATATTTTGTCTTACAATGTCATTATGACTTGTTAAAATATAGTGAAATCCTAAATTCACTTCAGATGTTGAAATGTTTTATTTCACTAGAAATAGAAACATCTATCACTTTTTTAATGTTAATGGTTTTGAAATTTGCTCTGAACAAAGAGAGCACTTCTGCTTTTCATTTTAATTATAAGCCAACTGGAAAATCTTAAAAATCTCTACAGAATGCCATTTTCCTTTAAAAACTTGATTCACACAGATAATCTCTAAGAGATTTTCCAACTCCCCTAAAGAAATTAGAACAGTGAAGTGAATGTTTAGACACCTAAAAATCACATTCTTTTATTATTGGAATCCCAAGACTGTTTAATATTTTGGTCAAATTAATTGTCTTTAACCTATACAACCTCTGGACTATAAAATGTTATACTGTTTTAAAACCATGAATAAATCCTGGGTTTATGTAATTTAAGATGGAATTCCGATTTTTTTTTCCTCATTTGTAAAAAGTAATGTCATTAAAAGTACTATTAAAGATTTAGAAATTGCCTAACAAGCCTGGATACTTTAACCTGAAAATACAGGAACAATAACAAATAAATGAAATATTAACATGCACTGAAAACCTGTCAAAACTTTAAGTAAAACAAAAAAGGAAGTCAGTGTAGTGTTTCACTTATCCCTAAATGAGATATGTCTCCTTTGTTAACTTTTAAAGACTGTAACAGAAAAATATCTAAATAAATGACAAATGAAGTACTGTGCAACATAAAAAAGGAAAGATGTGATTTTTTGACAGAAAATGTGAAATGTGCTGACTTTCTGCCATGATTTGTTTTCCATTAAAAAAAATAAATCAACACAAAATCAAATAAATAAATGACATGGGCACACATCTAGAAAATTTGTTGCTGGCTTTGTATTTATATTTTGCTCCTTACTTTTCAGCCATGAATATTTATGAACAAACTGAGATATACTTTGGACTTAATCATATCTTTAGTTAGTCATCTATTTTGGAAGGAGAAATCACTGTGTGTGTCTTGTTTGTAGTCATATTATCAATTTATCATGTTGGAAATGAAAATTATTTTGTCCAGCCTCTGTGAGTATTTTGGCAACAATGGATTCAAAGCAGTGAATTTGGTACCTCTTTAACTATTTGGCTTTGTAGTACCATGGGGGCATTTTAAAGTAGTTTTACAAGGATATAAAAGGTCATCTATAGTTTGTTTTAGGATTTTGCTATTAGATGTAGACTAAATTGCATGTGCAAAATGGGATAAAGACTGTGGATGCAGACATTGCTTTTTATTATGCCAAGTAATAGACTGGGAAAAGATAGACAGAATTAGTGACCTTTTAATGGCTTGCAAAAGGGCTTTTGTGCTTTCTTTACTTTTCCGCAGCTGTAGTAATTCAATTACTCCATCAACAAACATTTATTTGCATATGCATAAATACTATTTGTGTCAAAACCTACTACAGTTGGACTAGCACGAAACAATCTAAAATCTTAGGATACACAATATTATATATATAATATACATATTAATTTTTCTAGAGCCACTGCACAACTCTGATTACCAGGTGAACTATTTGGTCTAGTCTTACTATTTAGAAGTCACAAAATTCATAATAGGCAGAAAAACAAATTCTGAACTCCCAATACATATACTTAGACCATGCTCACCATTTCATTTCTCTGATACATAAGCCGTGATATTTGTGTTCTGCAACTGCCTGGCAAGCCCCTTATTGCTCTTAATGCTTTAGTGGCCTTTTATGTATGGATGTTAAGTGCAGCGTGTCTCCAGAAACATCTCATGGAAACCAGCACAAAATGTGAGCACAGACATGACAATGGGCTCTCAGAAGAGTGTATTGTGAAAATGGAGTGTGGTTTACTGTTTGTATGCCTGGATAAAATGCAGCTGTTTTCCTGCTTCATTCTTCTCTATTTTTCCCTTGGTGGAGCATTTCTAGTTTTATTTCTAGTGCAAGAGACAAAATATATTCAGTAATATAATGGTAATAATAATAATGATGATAATAATAATATCATCCACATTTTTCATACATATCCCTATTATATAGTTACTTTTCAAAACAGATTTTAAAAGGTGGCTGTGGAAACAAAAAAACCTGGGACAGACTCACTGTTTTATAAAGTCAGATTGGTACACCCCCTAAAAATTTGCTTATTATGACACATAAAGAAGGAAGGATGGTTTTCATCTGTTACACTTATGAGATTTTTTTTACTAATTGCTCAACATGTACCTTTAGTTCTATATAAAAAAGAACTATACCCAATTACCAAAGGCAATAAATTAATTACATTGAGGTCTGTAAACAATCAAACTGCATTAAAAGGCTCAAATTCAATTTAATGCACACAATTTAATTATTTAATGTCCATCCAGATTCTTTTAGCTGCAAGGTGAGAAGGTGAACACATCCATACAATAGTTGAAAATATGTGAGATTGTGAATCCCACGGAATGCAAAAACATTGCCATTCTTTAACTCTTCCTTACTTCTGGGGAAAGGTTAGAAATTACCATAAGGCTACACAATTTATGACAGAAAATAGTACTGATGGGATGATCTGATTCTGCAAGAACACACACATGCATTCCCCACTGCCACGCAATGCCTCCATGTCCCAACATCCATCAGGATTAATATTTTTTAGCCCAAAGAAGTGAGCGTGCTGGTAGTCCTGATATGTGAAAGAGCAGAGGTTTTGACTTATTTGGAAATTTACACGCATAATAGACTCAGTGAAAATTTAATCCTGCTGTCTTTTTCATTATAAGATTATTGTCCCGCAAAACCTGAGACAGAAATGCTTTTCCTACAGATTACTGCGAATTTTCCTATTTTTCTTGTCCTTCACCATAGCTCAGAATGCAGCCAAAACTCAAGCAATCTGCTCATCTAACTGAGCTGAAGATTCAGTTATCTTCAAAAAGAGTACAATGGGAGACTTGAGTCTTCCATATTTAAGAGGAGTGCCTCAGTTCAGTGGTGACTACCTAATAGACTTTAATTTTCTTCTTGCTTCCCTTCTATTTTTGACCAGAATTACATAATGCAAAAATCTATCCTAACAAGAACTAAATTAAAAGTGGTATATTTCAATCAGAAGATTTTATTTCCAATGTAGATATTTTCCAACTAAAATCAAACCAAACCAAATCAAGCAAACAAAACCCACAATAAACACAAGATTGAAGATTTGATCTCCACTCAGCCTGGAATTTTTTATTTGGTGTAGGTTCCACCTGGGTCAGCTCTCAGCTCAGAGTGATTTCTTTTCTTCCTTGTATACTAATCAATCTCAAATTACTGCAACTTCCCTTAGATGAAAAGCAGCCAATCTTCTAAGTTTGAGAGTGATACCTGGCTGCTCCAGTGTTATGTATTTTGTTAGCAGCTAAACCTTTGTGATGGCTTAAGAATGACAGTGTTGCTCTTTAGTGCAATGCTTATATTATCTATCTTCTGAGCTAGTCCCATGGCCAAAACAGATGGCATTCTGGAGTCTCACATCTCTCACATACAGACAGTTCTAGATTTTGGGTGGCAACTTATACCACCTGAAATTAAAAATGCTGTTTATTGTGAGACAGCCACAGAAACCATATACTCAGAATCAGGAGTATATTTTACTGGTATAAAATAACTTTTAAGAGAGTTATACAAAATGTCTACAAAGTAAAATTCTATTATACTTATTTAGGTGTTCCCGTGTACTGAAGTTTAGCAGTGACAAATATCTGTTAATACTACAATTAGTGCACATTCTAAATTTCATGCTTTAATTTTCACACTCAGATGACGGGATACCTGTAGGCCTGGTTCAAGGTCATGGAAGAAGTTCTATGGCTCCCTTCCCTCATTCTTGCTATACTTCACTGGGTTACTCAGCGAATATAAAATTGGAGGGTTTTGCTGGAAGGGGATAAAAATGGTGCTACACCTCCATTTGCATTTATAGATTGGCTGTAGATCCAGCCTTTTATTTTTTATGCCCGTGTTATGCTGAAAGCAGCCATGCTATGAAAAAGCAATGCTTACTGGTTGGCACAAAGAGAGTAAGTAATTTTGATGATATTACATAGGTCACAATTTTAAATATTTTCAGAGATAGTTTATTTAGTATGATTAAACTGGAAATGTTCAGTGAGAAGAGTTAACCTGATAAGAAATCACTGCTGTGGGTGTTTCATCTTCGACACGTGGTTGAAACCAAAAGACACATTTTCAGAAGAGAATCGAAAATGGCATTTCCCTGTCATCATATTATTGCTTGAGATGAAGCATTTCTCCTCACCTGAGTTCTGCAAAAGTCCTCTTAATGAATAAATCTCATTATCACCTTCATACAAATTAAGAAATGGAGCAAGTTATCGAAGACCACCTGATACTTTTCTGGTAGAACTGTGAATTGAGTTCTTATATGCATATAAGTTCTTATATGCAACTTTTGATGTAGATTTCAGTTCATCTGTCTTTATGCAACAGTCTCAATGATTGCAATTTGACTAGTCATTGCAGCTCCTTTTGTAGTTATTGGAGAGACATGGGAAGGAAGTTTTAGACTGTACTTGATGTGATATAGTTTCGTTGGTTGTCTCAGATCAGGATGGACCACTTCCTAAAGATGCTTCTTTTTCTGTTACTACAGAGAGAGTGTAGGGGGACTAAATTGGATGTATACATATACATTTGCAAACATCTTGCATTTATTCAGGTGACCCCTGCATTTAATTAATTGCATTTGCACAGTAATTAATAAATTTGCTGCTTGTAGGATGCAGTTATGTTGCACCAAGCAGAAATGGCAGCTAATATACAATCCTAAGTATCATAATGACCTCCTGTGCTTTCTCTTTCAGAAAACTACCTCCTGAATTTTCTCTTTCAGAAAAGTACATAGCACTTGAAGGATGTCTCACAGAAAGAATCAGTGATTCTACTTCTATTGTATAAAAATCTGCAAGAAATATTAATTGTTTAATTGAGTACATGATATTTTAATAATACTATTTATTGGGGAACATTGTGATATTTTGATTTCCTTCAAGAATTTCTAAATCTCTATCATGACCTGCACACATATACCATCAAACTTGATTCTCCTTTAACAAAGTGCCAACAGCAGATAAACTGAAGCAGAAAATTATGTGACTTGCATAAAACCATAGCAAGCTAATTAAAAAGAACCAGAGTCAGGCTTGATACTGATTGTAGCAGCCAAGTTTCAGTCTGGTAACTACAATCATCAGTATTCTAAAATACTGGCAAGTTAAAAAAATTCTTGTTCAGCTTTGACAGTAGAACACAAAAACAAAAGGTAGTCTGTTTACTCTGGCTGATTTTCTTATCATGAAGAACAGGTGTGCCTATTCATTCCCAGCCAGGCAGGTGTAGTCATCAGAGGCATTGCAGAGTCTTTTGTAACTCAAAGTGTTTGTTTTAGAACAGGAATGTTTTCATTTATAAGCTTAGAAACGTGAACAATCCGAGAAGCGTTTTCCCCCTTGCAGTGCTCTCTGGAGGACGCATGATGGAGCCAGTAAGTTCACAAATCTTTCTGCAGAGGGTCTGCAGTGAAAACAAGATAATGCATGCTGGCTTCTCTGAAATGTGTCCAGGGACAGAGGTGTCAAGGTGCTTTGTCACCAGTGCCATTCATGAATCTCCACGAGCTCACAGAGCAAACAAAAACAACTGAAGAGTATCAAGCAGAGTCTAAAGTTTCAGTACATTTCTCTGGAAAAAATACCTGCACTGGGGAAAGTAACTGAATTGTTAAGATATTGGCCCAGAAGTTCTTGCCTTGCAAGATCCCAGCCCTTCCCCAGTTCTTCTGTTGTTCCCACCTTGGGAAGACCCAACCTAAAGAAAGGTGGATTCAAGCCTATACTCTCAAAGTACAGGTTTCTGTCAGGTGTTTGTTTGAAGCTTTGAAATACTTTCTTCCTGAGGTTTTCATGAGGAGGATTTAAGAGGGCATAATGATGCTGGGTAAACTTGGGATCGTCAAGGGACAAGACAAAAGCTGGGATTGGTTATGAGTCTGTAGTAGTGAGAATGTCTTCTAGAAGCTAAGAAACTTTTCTTGTCTTCTCCTTGGCCCTTGGGCTTGGTGAGATACGAGAAGCAACCTGAATGGCAGAGGCAGAAACAAACCAGATGGGCCTGAAATGTTTAACCCTTGCCTCTACACTTCTTATGCTTATGGGTAAGCTATGGGCTTACACAATCAGTACCAGTGGTTAAAAACTGCTGTGTTTGACAGGGTCAGTTTTTTCACCTTCTCTGAAACTTGGGTATAACCTTCTCTTTTGAGCTTACACTTCAGTGAATCCAGAATATGATTCTGTATTTACCATGAAATGACCAAAACAAATTTTGAAATATATTTACAAAAACATCCCTTTATGATGTATAGAATAAAACTTTCATTCTCCCTTTTTCCTTCACTGCCAATCCACTAAGTGGTGGAAGTTCAAGCAACTGGTTTGGAAAGTAGATTGGACACTGCAGCCAGCAGTTCTGTGCAGAGAATATTTCTGAGCTGGCAGAAATAGTAACAACTTCTCTTAAGATAGTTTTTCATCTATTATCTTTGGAATTGCATCATCCCTCTGAGGAGGTTTCAGTTTTTAACTTGAATCTTGATCTGACAAGTTAAATATCACTGCATCTTTAAAGTGTCTCCTGAAATACTTGTTTGTGATCAAGGTCTGTCTGGGTATATTTGGAGAAGATTCTGAATTTCCACACCAAAAAAAAAATCTCATTTTTTTCTCCTGGAATATATTCACAGGTGCAAGATGCTTCATAAAAAGTGAGCTGGTTTCTTTTATTTCTGTTGCCGTATTAACCCCATTTTATCACAGGGGCATATTCTACTCTAACAGTAAGATAAATGAATTCCAGTCCTGCAGCCTTCATCTCCAGTGGATGATCTGAAACTCAGAATTGGAAGGTTCAAAGCCGTTTTGAATGATTTAGGAAGAGATTCACTCTCTCTTATTTATGATCTTCAAGTTAAGAGAATAAATTTGGAATTAAACATTGAAGTTTAAGTAAAGCTGTGGGTTGGATACCAAGGATATCCAGCCGGTGGAACCCCACATGGGGTTGAGACAAACCTTTTGTTAGGGTTCCTTCTGCCTTGAAAGTAAAGAAAAGAAAACAGAAAAAAAAAGAAAGACAAATGCAGACGCCTAGGATCTTAAGAAACAGGAGTTTTTGTCTTTTTTTGTAGGGGGTGTGTGTGCCTGCAACATCTTGTTGATGAATATACAAAGAATGTTTCAAGCAAAGATAGCAAAGGAATGCACTAGCATATAAAAATAGTGTTGAGGTATTTTCAATGAGAAACATTCTCAATGAAGAATCCTATGGAAAAGACAATTACTCAAAAGAACACAGGAATAAATTATGTTTATGAGACAACTTCTCCTGCAGTTGTAGAATTTCACTGTTTGGTCTGGGATACCTAGAGACATGTAATGCATAACTTCTAACATTTTCACTTGCTTTCCCAGTTGGAACCCTCCCAATTTCCATAGGGAATCAGGGCATGAACATTGGAAGGATTGTGCTGGGATCTTGCTCCACCAGAACTGCAAAAAGACAGTTTAGATGTGTAGTGGTACATTAACCAAATCTGGAGCTGAATGGAGGGTACTCTTCTGGCTAAAGTGAAATAAACCAGAGAATATCTACATCTCTGAATGATATTCCACACAGAGCTGGTACCGCACCAGCTCACTCTGAATTGTGAGTTAAACAAGCACAGCACTACATCTGAGTAAATTTTCATTGTTTTCAGGGTCTGAGCTAATATTGCTGTGCTCTCTTAAAAGATCAGCATAGCCAAACCTAGCTTAAGGACCAGGAGATATATGCTGCTTATGAAGTACTCACCCTGACTTTAATTGCTGGAGGTTAGGATGATATATGAAGTTGCTTGAGTCAATACAGGGAGATTGATGTGAGTTATTAAAGGCATCTTAAAATATGTACAACTGTGTGATAACTGAGGTGAAAAGTTAGCAATACAATGAAAAATAGCCAGTAGGTAAAACAAAAGGATAAGGCCTGAAAAACTTTGCCAATAAATGGTGTTTGTGAAAGAAAGATTTCAGTGGAGTCACTGCTCATAACATTCACTCCCCTCACCGCCACCAAATCCACAGTGGGCTGGTTATCAAAGCAGGACTTTACTATCAAGGTATATTTCTGAGATCAGTAATGTGAACAAAGTAGTTATCTTGACCACTTTGTTTAAAGCAGGAAGAAATACCACATTGGTAGAGCTGAAGCGAAATATAGCACAAAAAAAGCCCCAAACCATAAAGAAAAGTTACTTATGTCTAGCAATATGATAATTCAGATGATCAATTAATAAATTCAATTTTTGTGGGAAAGTAGTGATTGAGGTGATACTTCAAAGTCCATGGTTTAACACTGCACTATTTAATAAGTATAATTAACATGTTCTTTTAATTTCCTTGCTACTACACTATGACAGACTGAGATTATGAGAGATTATATATTCCTATCGCATAGCAAGGATCAGAATTCAAATGTCTGTTTTTACAGGATTAAATTCACCCTGTTGAAATTCATCATCAGAGTCAGCAGGCAATGATGTGTTACTTGAAAGAATTTTAAAGTCTATAATAAGGAAACTAACCCCTTCACAAAAAGAAGAGTATCAAAGCAGATCAGAATATATGAGCACAAAGACATTTCTATCCTATTTGGGGCAAAAATAGAATTATATCCTTTAACGCATATTCCTGTGTATAAGCTCACTCTCACGGAGAGAGTGAGTTGGCACTGTCGGATGAATTTCAATCTTCAAAAACAGAAGGATGAGATTCACAGATATTTGCTATCAGGAGGTGCTGAAGTCCAGAATCTCAGATTTATTTATCCTTGTATTGCTATTCAAAATGTATGAGAACCTTCCAGCAAATCAAAGGCCTGTACCTTTATAGAGGATAGACTTAGCTATGCAGTGGTTTCCACGTATTCTGTAATTGTAGTAGTTCTTCTCTGTGGTTAGGAATTTAGTGAGAGAGATAGGAGTGTAGAGAAAAAAGAATAGATAAACCATGGCTGATGTAGAAAGACAGAAATGTCTTGGAGAGAGAAACAGACAGAAGGATATGTAAAACATGGCTGTGACATGGAAGGCAATAATCTCTTCCTTGATTCATGTTTGTAGGACAAAGAGTGTTTCACTGTAGCAGGCAAGACTTAGATTAGACATTGAGAAGAAAATATTCTCACAGGAATAGGAGCAGGCTGCTGAGACATTATAAAGTTCACATTCCTGGGGGTTTCTGAAACAGACTGGACAAGCTTTTGTGAGGAATGACATCAGTACATCTGATTCCACCTTTGGGCAGGGGGTAAGTGAAACAACCTTTGGATGTAGTTTTCTAGTCTTACTGTCTATAATTGCAATGATTTATGAGGCATAGAGCAGACCAGGTCCTACGTTTGTGCCAATTTGCATACCTGAGAAGTTGGCTTATTGTGTGCCTAATTCTTTACTGGCCATTAATTTGTAGTTAATTATCCTACTGTTCTTACATGTTAGATTGATTAGCTATATAGCATAGTCTGCATAACCACTCTGGATAGCATTAGTGGTGTGTTTGCAATCTCCTTCCAACTTATTTTCACTGAATTTCAACATGATGTGGAATTTGTCAGAATAGGCTTAGCTTTAGTCTTTTTGTGTGTGTTTGCTAAAAGAATTTGATTTACAGAAGTTCAGCAATTATTCTGTTATACTGTTTATAAAGTGAAGGGTATAATTGCTAGATTGCGTTTCTTTACCTTAATTAACTTTTCAAACAAAAGATTATATTAAACAGAATGGATTTTTTTCAAGCTCTTAATAACCAGATTGACCCCTTTTGAAGTAATGACAAAACATTGTTGAGATGGCAGAATTTTTATTGTCCAAAGTGTTTTTGTTAATATACGCTATTGCTCTGTTATTTTCTGTAATGCATTCTGTATTTTACACTGTTGAGGAGTATTTGTGTGGAGATTTTCATTAGAATTGGTTCTTGGAGGCTGCTACCCCATCATTGTTCTGCAAGAATGTAAGGAATATTACTACATAATTTGCAGTATCCTTAAACCACATGTCTCTGTGGATACAGCGCTGTCAATGACTAATAAAATCCCAGCAGAGGTTGGTGTAAATGGCAGAACTGGGATGATTCAGATCAGGCCCCAGAAGGAATGAAAGTTAATAGTTCAGTTCAAATTGAGATAGGTTTGAAAGATGCCTTGTCCTTTTATTTGACTGCAGGTTTTACTCTAGTTTTGGTACACCAATCAAATGCTCCAGAGTATTCTGTATAATATTAAAGCAGTACAATGCTCCAGACCTCTGTTTCAGCTAATAAGAATTTTGTCAGAAAATTGTGAACAGAACATTGAAGGCTTTCTTTGTCTTTAACTTTCAGTACCTACAGGTTAGAATCTATTCCAAGTTTGGTGCCAAGGATTAACAACCCAGAGAAAGGAGTTATTTCCCTGAACACTGATTTTTGAGGCAGTCTGGACAACTAACTTTGATTTGGCTTGTAGTGTAAAGTCACCTAAGTTGAATGAGATAAATCCAGGTGTCAGGATGCAAACAGATAACCTTAACCTGATGTCACTGTTTCCACCTCTCACAGTATAGCAATTAAGAAGGAATTTGTAGCAGTGCCTCAGCGATGCAAAATTATCTGGTACTGGAGAGCACAGAGGTTTTTTTCCATGTAATTATTGCTATGGGTAAAGTTGGGGAGGTTTGTGGTGGGGATGATATTTATATGCTTTGCTTATTTTTATTTTTCTGTTTTCTTAGCATAGGCACACTTTGCATCTCTAGGGTTGCAGTGTAAGGTCAGCAGGATTATCTTTGGATCCTGGAGGAAAATTGAAGGAAGGTGAAAAAGACTGAAGAGCACTTTCAGCTACTCAGTGGCAGACACTTGCAGTTGGGAAGTGTGGAAATGGCAAAGTGAAACCTCAGTGTATCAGTAGGGCTTTCCTTCACCAGACTCTATCAGTTATAAATCAGTTTGCTAGTCCAGCCAGTGGGGTCAGAAAGAAGACCACAGACCACCAGACACTCAGTGCACCTACCCTGCATCAGCCATCACCTACAGGTAAGCCTCGATCCCCATCCATGTCATAGAGCAGCCAGGCTTCCATTGCCCCGTGATGGCCTCTCAGGGAGGCTGCCAGTCCCTCTCATGAGCCAGCAAGCTTCCACTGAGACACTTTCTGAAGCACACTGTGTTGACTTACAGGCACATCTCCTAAAAGGGTGGAACCCAAGGAATGTTTACTACCTCTCTACATGCAAGAAAACACCGTATATCCTGGATGGTGCCTGCTCATCCCCTCCTGAGAATCATGGCTGTCCTGTTCTGCAGATGATGGAAGGAAAGCTTGGAAGGGTTCACAATGCACTGCATCTCTTAAGGACTGCTTAGATGAGGGGAAACAGAGGAAGAGGGAGAAATATGACACACTCTTACGGCCAAGTCCCATCCACAAAGCCATCTTAATATCCTATCTTCCCTTGGACTTGAATGTAAGTCCATATTTCAGGGACATGGCATAGATGTTATTGCTTACATGAAGATGGTAGAAGTGGTTTGTCAACACTCACAACATAAAAAAAGGATACAATAACGATGGCAGATTCTTCTTTACTATGCTGGTATAATCACAACTCTCTTCTACTTTAAGGGCTAAGTGAGAGTAATCTGTGTTTTTCTACCTCTTTTCTTCCTTTTCTGGAGAAGCCACAAGAAAGCCTCAATGTGTATGATTTTAGACGGTTCCAGAAGTGGAGGCCCATCCCATGCCTTTAAAAGCATTGTGGCTAAATTGAGTTTGCCCTGTTGAAATAAGGTGTCCTATGTGAATATATTCTCCAGATACAGGCTCCATTTAATCTCAGCAGGCATGAAGAAAGTATGGCCTTTTCATTCTCAAAAGAACAAAAAGTCTCATATAAAATAGACTGCACGTAGGAGTTCAATGCCTATTTCTTCCTAAAAGCCTTTTAATGCAAGGACATCATTTCTGCTTTCTCTTGACAACAGGAAAGTGTTTTCTTAGTAATGAAAACAGTAATTTTCTTTTACAGTGGATAATATGTATCTGTTATCTTAAATCGATACCTGTGAAAACCTGCAGAAATGAAATTTCCCCTACAGCACCTAGATGGACCTAGCTGCCGCTTTTTGTGGGAATAGATGGTAAGGCTCACATGCTGGAAGAGAATGGAAGAAGGATGTAAGAATGGAAGAAGGATGTCAGACAAGGCAGCTACACTTGACTCATCAGGGGAGTAAGAAGAGAAGTGATATATGAAAAATCCCTAGGCAGGCACTGGTCATGGCCCAATAATTTTGTATGCTATGATGTAATAATAGAATGGCAAACAGATGGCAGAAGTATTAGTAAGACCTTGGCAAGGCCTTTTCTCCTTCCCATTATGAACAGAATCAGCTTCCCTCAAGGTGAGGCAGAAAGGTGAAGGTAGAATGCAAAGAAAAAATGCCTTTTGTTTGGTAAAGTTTTTGGATCCTTAACTCTTTTGAATGCATTAGAGTGGTCCATGTGTTGTGGTTACAAGTGTTTACTGCGTGGGTACCAGGAGAAAGCAATTATCTTCCCAGGTGAAGCAAGCTTTCCCTCTAGACAGCAAGGCAAAGCAGGCCGTCTCTTCCTCACCTTATCAGCATCCACGCAGTATATTGCAAGTGTAGCACAGGGAAAGATATACCTGAACTCTGAAATACACAGATGTTTTGCCTTTGCCCTTGCCCTCTAAAACTGGTCTTACTGTGCATAAAGGACTTGTAATTTAATTTTTTTTTAGAGTCAGAATGCAATCAAAGAATGTTTTCAAACCTCCCTAGCAGACACTGGATGGGAGTCTCTTATCAGCATTCTGGTGCAATTGACTTCCCTGCTTTAGGGGTGTGCCGATGTTTAGGATGTCACAGATGAGCAAGAGAAGTACTCCAAGCAGTAGATTTTTTTTACACTCCACAACAATGGACTTCCTGATACGATTGTTGCCCAGCAGGTTCTGTTCATGTTTGGTATAGATGTCTTCCAAAGGCTAATACATAATCAATTCAGGATTGAGTTTAGATGTAGAAATAGGACTATACAATCAGTCTCCTTTTGTTTCAGAATGCAGAGAAATTGACTTTTTGGTCTTGGACATTTGTAGCTTGCTGCATCTGTGAGTCTGGAGTTGACAAGATACAAAAGGTCGAGATGCTGAGATTTCCCACAAAGGTGCTATTGTGCAGGAATACAGTTTTGTGTGCCTGGGACAAGGTGCAAGGCTGGTGCTTGCACTTAAGAGTTGAAGTAATCAGATAATTACAAGGTTGTCTGCACAACACCATGTAGCTGTGCGGGAGAGCTGGCTTCTTGCTTTTTTCTCCTGCTCTATCTCATACCCTTCCCCTGTGCTGCTAATATTGCTAGGCCAATCCTGCTGGTGTATCAGTGTCAGGTGTGGATTATGGGGTGCACTGGACTTGTTGTTATAATGAAGGAAGTAGCAAAGTATAGCATGACATAGAGGAACTCAGATGCATAATTACCATAAGGGCTTAAATGTTAGATGTCTGTCATATACCTAGGCTTGGAGATTCAGTGTTATGCCTAAAATCCCTCATCTGTGTATGCAAATCCCATAGAGGCAGTGTGCATGAAATATCCTAGAGCTACTCTGTGAATGCAGAGCTGCTCCAGGCTCAGTCTCCATCACACTGATGTCTCAGCAGTGCTCTAGAAGATGAACAGGAGTGTGTCCATACAGGCTCTGAGCTGTCAGAGGGCTCATGTGTGCCTGCTTTGCCTTCAGGAGCACATGTTCAACTCCAATTGGCTTCAAAAGAATTAGACAGGTGCTTAAACACTTAGTATAATGAAAACCTTAAGCTCTTTCTTACCACATGAAATGTGAGTTCAAAAGTGAATTTACTAAGATTACCCTTAGCTCAGTGTTTAATAACCTTTTTCCTCATGTCTTTTCATTGCACCATTGGATAATTTTTTGAGCTCCAGTGAGGGTACTTTAATTATGGTTTTATTGTGCATATTTACAATTAATTTAGACCTCTGTTTAGAGGTGCTTTATTGAAAAACAAAAAAATAAGTATTAACTCTAGTTTTTGCATGCTTTTATACATGTCATACTTATTTACATTATAGAGTTAATAATGTCTCTTGGAAGAATAGAAATCAGGTAATAGTGGAAGGCTTATATGCTTTTTTCATAATTGTTATTTTTGCACCTACAGGTAATTTCACACCCTCTCTACCAATAATTTCATTTTCTATATTCAATGCATCACATCTTAGTTTAATAGCGGTACTGGCCAAAAGAAAGGCGCAATATTTTTTATCTAAATGTCAAGTTTTATTTGGGAAGAAGAATGTGTAGTTACTTACTTGAATTATCCATGGAAAGCCTATTGTTGTAGCAATGCAAGCAATTTAAATTGTTAATATTCATATACTAACATAAGATAACCAGATTAATTCTTTGCTAGCATGTAAGAGTGAAAATTACATATGTTGCTGTCGATAAAAATAATACAAGTGAACTTGTGCTGTTATAAAAAATGATCAATTTTAATTAATTTTTAATGATAAAATAAAGATTGATTTTAATTAAATTATTTGTTTTCCCCCCTTGATAAAATATTGGCTGTATTATATTGTCTTAATTATAAACAAAAGAAAATAATTACTAGTAGCATAATCCTTACTTTAACTTGATAATTTTAATTACTTTGACTGCTTTTGTCTTTGGGATATGCAATATGAACTGCAATTCATGACATCAAGACATTCCAATATCTCTGAAAATGTTGTAAATAAATGCCAATATTGAAAGCTTCATCAATACTGTGTAATGAACTTCATTGTTAGAGAAAAGGAAATACATTTGTGGTGTTGGTTTGTAAGTACCAGGACTGCTAGCCTTGAAAACTATGGTAGGAAAAGCAGATCACTGTCTTGGTAAATAAGCTACTGATTATACTTAAGCTTTTTAAAGGCAGCTATACTCAACTGTCCTTGGACTGGAACAATTATAAAGGCTCTTTCATGGAACACATCCTTAGCCTAACCAGTGGTGACTGAACACTGAAACAAGCCCCACTGCCTTGTCCACCGACATAGATGACTCACTGCACACATGATTTTTGCATTTGTGCATCCAGTCCTCCTCCCTGAAGTGACTGCGCTCCTCTGTTGACATATGGGCAACCCCAGTGGGTGTTTCATTCCATGCTGTTAGTATCAGAGGTAAATAAGAATACTTACTTCCTACAGTTCTTTTTCTTATTTGCATCCCTGATAAAAAACCAAATGCAGCATATATTTTACATAACTGTGTAACATGTGAACCATTCAAGGGAGAAAAGCATGATTTTAAAGACATCAAAACAAAAGTCCTGCATCCCTTTCTGACCAAAAGTGGTTATTCTCAGAATTGCAGAATGATTGAGGTTGGGGAGGCCTCAGGAAGATGTCTGGTCTAACACCCCTGCTCAGTTATGGCCACTTATTGCTGGTTGCCCAGGACTGTGTCCAGATGCCTTTTAAATATCCAATGAAGGCCACAACTTCTACAGGAAAACAGGGCCAATGTACAGTCACCCTCATGATAAAAAAAGTGTATCCTGATATTCAGATGGAACCTCCTTTATTGCAGTGTGTGCCCATTGGCTCTGGTTCTGTCCCTGGGCACCACTGGAAGGATCCTGGCTCCACCCTCTTTTCACCCTTTCTGCAGGTATTCATAGCCTTTGATAAGGTCCACTCTGAGCCTCCTCTTCTCCAGGCTGAGCAGTGCCAGTTCTTTCAGCTTTTCATCCTATGTGAAGGTCTTTCATCATCTTCATGGCTCTTCTCTGGACTCTCTCCAGTAGCTCTGGATCTCTCCTGGACTAGGGACCCCAGAACTGGACCCCCCCCCCCCCCCCCCCCCACGGTGTGGACTCACCAGCACTGAATAGAGGGGAAGGATCTCCTCCCTTGACCAGCTGGTGATGCTTTGTCTAATGCAAACCAGGATACCATTTTCTCTTTTTGCAGCAAGGACACTTTGCCTGCTCATAGCCAGCTTGGTGTCAGCCAGGATCCCCAGTTCCTTATCCCACAAGTTGTTTTCCAGCAGGGTTATCCCCAGCATATTTTGGTGTCTGGGGCTGTTTGTCTCCAGGCACAGGACTTTGTGCTTCTCCTTGCTGAACTGCCTGAGGTTTCTGTCAACCCATTTCTTCAGACTGTTGAAGTCTTTCTGGATGGCCGCATGACTCTCTGGCGTACCACTGCTCCTGGCAGCTTTGTAACATCATCAAACTTGCTGAGGGTACACTCTGACCTGTCATCCAGCTCATGGATAAAGAACTTGAATGGTACCAAATCCAATAGTGACATGGGGGATACATGCATGCTTCTCCCAATTGCCATGATTGATTAAAGCTTATCAGAAGTGGTGTCACAGTGACATAAGACAGCCTCAGCACTCATGGGTGCATTCTGTCAGGGTCCATGGCATCCAGGGTTCTTAAAGAAACCTGCAAATATTATCTACCTGTCTGTCTGTATATCATCTCCTATAAGTTGTAAAATGAAATATAAAATTATCCATGCTGTTTCACCTTTTTATTTTAAACATCTATGTCTTGTCTCTATTCCAAACCCACAAAAGATTTCTCCCACTATACTGTATGCTCACACGTCCCAAAGCTCACCATAAATTGAGAAACATGATGAGAGCAGGGTAAGCTAGAAAATTCTGCTGCTTTATCAGCATTAAGAGCTATTATCATGTTCAAGTGGAACTTCAAAGAAAAGGACACAAAAATCAGTATGCTTTGGTTTTCAAGCTTTAAAATATCCTCCTTACCCCTCCCTCAGTTACTAAGAGTTCAGTATTTCATCTTAATATCCCTGTTGCTTACCATAATTATGGATAACGCAGTTGACCTTACAGCCTCTTTTAGTGATTAAATTTAGTTTTAATTATTACTATACAAAATTCTTTCATGGTAAAGGCCACTTTCCCTCTGGCTCTGACCTCTGCCTCCTTTAGCATTTTTCATACTTGGACAGAAATTACAGGTACAGAAATATAGCTATTTTCCACTTTAGATTCACTAAACCATTAGAAAAATGTCTGAGTTCAACCACAATTTCTTAAGGTTATCAAATGATTTATAGTTTTTCTATTGCTGTGGCTCAACATGCTGTTCTTATTACCTAATACAGTAAACAGTATAGTCTGGAAACCACAAAAGCCAAAAGAACAGTGAATTGTGGATGAGCAGCTGTACCAGAATCTTTGAGAAGCAAAGTCATAGAAACATCTCAGAGCTGCCTACAGGCTAGATCTCAGATGTGAAAGCACGGGTAGCTCAGATCCATCTTAGCATTTTCCTTTGTGTGGATTCTCAGGCATATCAGAAATTGTTTTGCTGCTTCTCCTGAAAACATACATTAACATTCTTCTCATTTCTGGAAACATTTTTTTAAACTAGACTTCTTAAACAATGAGATTTAAAGATACAGAACCTTGGTCTTTGATTCTGTGGAAGTGAAACTTCTTTAGGAAGGGATCATTCTTAAGAAAGCTAGTTTTTCTGCAGTAGTAATAATTTTTTTTTTTTTTGAATGTTTACCAACAAATTCATTCATTGAAAAATAATGAATATGAAGCAACCAAGAATGATCTTTTGTGCATTTGCTCCCTATAGCAGTAAGTCCCTTAGGGAAGAAACCAGCTCTCTTATACAGAGGTTAGTACAATATAAAATATTGTGGCAAAAGCCAATAAAATCTTAGCGTCCCAAACCTCAATTTCTACATTTTTAGAAAAGATTTGACACCCCTGTTGCTGAAAAATTTCACTCTCCTCCCCATCAGAAATTGTCTATATTGACCTACAGCTATGCCAACTGCATAACTATCAGTCAGAGCAGCATTGAAGAACACCATCCACCAAATCCCCTCTGAAGAGGAGGACTATTCATGTATGCAAGGATGTCAGGGTCATAGGAGAACATGAAATGGCCTCCGTACCTGTGAAAAGTGAGTGAAGGGGTTGGGTGGTCCGTATGATTGGAAGGATGGTTACGATGCTACACGGTGCTAGCGAGGAACTGCTGCACCTCAACCTATTGAGCCTTTGGAGTAAATTCATCCCTGTGCACAATGGCCTTGTGACAATGGGTCACAGGCCCTGGTATTGCAATGGTGACCATGTAAATTGGCTGCACTGCATAAAAGCATACTGTATGCTGCGCTGTTTCTCCATAGGAGATATTTACAGTATTTTGTAGGTCATGTGGAAATGTTTAATGTGTTTTTTAGTCTTTTTCTTAAAACAAAAATCCGAACCAAATCAGCCAGTCAACAAAACTTAATGCCTTTCCCCTCCCCAATGCTCCTCCTCTCCTCCCCTTCCCTCCATGTTTCTCATATCTAAATTTAGTTCATGGATTTCTGCCTCTCTGGGGTAATGTCTAACAGCTGGGCATCTAGGCAGAAGGAAAAAAAAAAGAAACAGAAGAACAAGAAAGGGTTAGAGTAATGTTACTTGCAGATAGCTTTCTTCAATAATTTATTATTTTCTGTAGTTTCTGCATATGCACTGGTTATTTGACCAGCATGGTGTGTCTGTTGCCATAATAAACTAATTGAGCATTTGGATGGCAATGGCCCACGGCTGTGTGTAGTGTGGCAAGTTTCACCACCTGGTCTGCCTGCAGTTTTCACTGTGTTCACATGGGAATTTTGAATCTGCTCAATCTCCTTTCATCTGTGACTCTCTTTATAGATTTTTGGTGTGTGTGATCCATGCCCCTGGGGAGACAGTTTGCTTCAGAATCTTGTCCTGTAGGTAAAAGCAATAGGCCATCCATTACCCTCTTCCTTCCACTCTCAGGTTAATGACTATATTAAATATTAAACGGGGTTCCATCTCCAGAGTGTCTGTGTAAGTGATTTTACATTATCTCATTCAGGCCTAGTCTGATTTCTTCTAAAGTGTGTTGCTTCTATCTAGAATAACTCTAGCAGTGAAAACCATGATTGATTTGACAACCATTAACAGAACGTTTAGTACTAGCCTTCCTCATTGGTGAGTGAAGAAGATGGTGGAAATGGAAAAAGAGGGATATGATGTGAAGTTGATTTCGCATATTTAAAATGTTATTTCATATACAGTTTCTACAAGTTATTATCAAGTAGACATGGACTGCAGGTTTTCTTAGAGGGATGAGTG
This sequence comes from Acanthiza pusilla, assembly GCA_036630365.1. NCBI lineage: Eukaryota > Metazoa > Chordata > Aves > Passeriformes > Acanthizidae > Acanthiza > Acanthiza pusilla. Next base: position 31,689,999 of record JAXCHO010000023.1, read on the forward strand.
AGAAATAATTGGAACCTGTTCTACCAAATGGCATTAAATTCACAAGCAAATTGTTTGATTAGCAAATCATAGAATCATAGAATATTTCTGGTTAGAAAAGACCTTTAAGATCATTGAGTCCAATCATTAACCTGCTAAGTCTACTACTAAGCCATGTCCCCAAATGCCACATACACACATCTTTTAAATTTCTCCAGGGATGGTGACGCAACCACTTCCTTGGACCCAATGCTTGACTATAGTTTTGGTGAAGAAATTTTTTGTAATATCAATTTAAGCCTCTCCAGGTACACCTTGAGGCCATTTCATCTTTTATTATCACTTGTCAAATTGGAGAAAAGACCAAGAACCTCCTCTCTCCAACCTCCTTTTAGGTAGTTACAGAGAGTGATAAGCCCCCCGAGCCTCTGTTTCTCCAGGCTAAGCAATCCCTGCCCCCTCAGCTACTGCTCATCAGACTTGTGCTCCAGATCCTTCCCCAGCTCCATTGTCCTTCTCTGGACATGCTCCAGCCCCTCAATGTTCTTCCTGAATAGAGGGGCCTTCAACTGGAGACAGGATACAAGGTGTGGCCTTACCAGTGCCGACTACAGAGGGACAATCCCTGTCCCAGTCCCCCTGGCCACACTATTGTTGATCCAGGCCATGGTGCCATCATTATCTGAAGGGTCTGGGGCCTGGCTCTTCCCAACGATGCCCAGCAACAGGAGAAGGGGCAATGGGCACAAACTGAAACACAGGAAGCTGCATCTGAATGTAAGGAAAAACTTTGAAGCTGATTGAGTACTGGAATAGGCTCTCCAGAGAGGCCGTGGGGTCTCCTTTGCTGGAGATGTTCAAAATCCACCTAGATGTGACCCTGTGAAACCCGCTCCCAGTGACCCTGCTTTAGCAGGCTTCCAGAAGTTCCTTCCAACCCTGACCATTCTGTGGTTCTGTGATCTCATGTGCTGCTGACATAGGATTTGACCAAATACCGGGAAAAGCTGCAACATAATATAGCCTAACCCCTGAGGAAAAGCCTTGGAAATTCCCACCAGAGAAACCAGCATGCATTTTGACCTAGGTTGTAAATTACTACATAACTTGTGATACTATAGCGATATTGTTATATATGAAGATCCTTGTTTGGATATTAGTAACTTTTTTTTTATTTTATCCAAACAATGAAGAAGAGATCTCAGATTCTGCTTTAAAATGTATTCTCTAAATCCTTCTAAAGTGTTCATTGAACATAACAAAAGAAAAATCAATCCTACTATCCCTACCTGTAAAAACACTATAGAATACCTTCACTTCTACTAGAAATATTTAGCAGAGATAGTCAATCTGAAAATGAGGAATTCAGTGGTGTAAATCTTGATACATAATGTTAGAAAAAGGTGAACTAAGAGGGCTGCTTTTGAAGTGCACTAAAACTGAGTTAGAGTAAATGCTCTGCTTATCAAAAACTAATCACAACTATATAACTGTAGTAGGCGAATAAATAGAGTCCGGGCCGCGTGTCGATGGAAGGACGACGCGAGGAGGCAAAAGGGTGGTGGGAGTTGTTCTCTCCCTAAGCTCTCCTTTATTCAGGGTTGCAGGTCTTGGGTGGTCGGGAGGGGAGAACAGAGAGAGGGCCGACCCATTCCTCTGCAGCCCGGAGGGGTGGTCGGAGATCCTCCACCCTGGGGGAGTGCAGGGAAAGGGAGAGCCCAGACTGACGGTTACAGCCGGTTAAATATGAAACAGGATAACCAATCAGGAAGGAGGGTGAGGGAGGGTACAAACATACAACATCCAATAGTTACAGAGGAGGGAGGAGTACAATTCGAATATACCAATCAGATACATAACGGTGGAGAAGTTGCTGGATAGATGGGCGGATCCTGAGCCCTGGGCACACCCCATCCCTCAGCTCAGGGGCGGGCCCAGAGGCTTCCACTCCAAGGTCCTCCCACGGCAGGTGGAGCCAGGCTGGGAGGCGGAAGCAGCATAGGGGCGGAACCGCTTCACTCTTCCACATATAAGTAGCTGTACAGTTGTTAAATGTTTGAGTATTTTTTCATCTTAGTCCCTAACAGAAACCAGAGAGTTCTGCTCTTCTTTCTCTGAGCACAAGTTGTTAAAGTATCTTTGCTGTCTCCACCTTCTCTTCTGGTTTAAGCAAGTGCAGTGAGCACAGTTCTAATGCACAGACCCAGTTTGCAGAGTTACAACCCTGATGAATGACTGGCGGCTGAAAACAGACCCTGACCTAAGAAGCAAAAAAAAAAAAAAAAAGGTCAGATAGCTGTGAGGAATCCAGTATGAAACAAGTTCCTTTGATTTCCTTACTCCACTCTGTTGCTGCCCACCAATTCCCAGTGTTGCCCTCTGCAGCGGGTTATCTCAGAGCTGGCTGAATCTAAAATCTCTGTGTGGCTCCTTCCACTCTCTGCTGTAGGCTGAACCCCACAGATCAGGAATAAGGTGCAGTGATGGGACTGTCAAACACAAAAACTCTGTGATGGATCTTCACTGCTCTAAACCTAATTAAAAAATTGCTGCAGAGCAAACATAATTTTCAGCTTCCTTTCTGTTTTCACCATTTCATCATAGCTACGTAAAAATGTGTCACATTTTTTAAATTTGTAATCTATTCTCTAATCTCTGTGAATTTAATGAAATAATGTTTGGGTTTTGTTTTTTTTGCCCCTCCTTCTTATTCCTTTCATTTCACCTCTGTTTTGGTCGACCCTCTATTACATCTGTAGTCAATCATCCTTACCAAACCAGCTTGCTAAATTATCCTCTGAATGTCAGAAGAAAGCAGCCTGAAATTATGATTTAAAGGAATGATGCTTACTTGGGTCAAGTAAAACACATAAAACTCAAGGAGGCATTTTCATACTTTCTTTAGCTCCACTTGAATTGCATTTCTCTTTGTCACCTCTGTCATCATTACTGTCACCCTTCACCAACAAAGCACTGGCAATTAACACTGAGGTAAATTGGTGTGATAACATTTACCTTGGCATTGTCATTATTCTGTGGTTGATACATAGGAAATCACAAACAAGTGACCAAATGGGCTAAAAGATTAGAATTTAATGGTCAAAATATAAGTAAATAAAGGATAATAAAATGCCAGGTATTTGGTAACACCTTGTAAATGGGGCTATTTGTTCTATAGAAGAACCAAACAGATTTTGCTTCATATTTATCTTCATTTGTTGTTAACAGGAACAGGCTGTGAAAATCACAAAGGACACACACTGTCTATATAAATTTAAAAAGCCATTTTTCCCCTAAAAATCTAAGCACCAGTTAAAAAGAGTAAATCGGAACCGATTTAATTGGTATTTACACACACCAACATTAGCAATTAGTAAAGCAACAGCAGGGGGAGAAGAACAATTACTGCACCCAGTCTAAATGGTCTATTTGGATGAATTAAAAAAAGCAGTCAAACTTAACCAGCTGTTTGCAGAAAGAATTTTTCTTTGTTTTTATAAACATGTTTATTTGAATGAAATTAATCCCCATTGACAGCAGGGCAGGATTAGAGTTGTTTTCCTCCTATTAGTTTGTGTATATTTTTGGGGAATATCAGATATTGTAAACATTAACAGCTTGCTTGCTTAGCTTAATGATCATCCAAGTATGATAAAGGATGACAGATTAATGGTATTTTTATTCATGTAAAATAGCATTCATCCACGGATTTTCTCAGTATGGATTTCCACCCAGTTAGAGAGATTAGGAGAAAGCACTGATTTACCTCCTCCCTCCTTTCCTTTTAAGACATTATAAGTAAAAGACTAAAGGATATTTCAAGATGAAGATGCCTTTGATCCTTAATTCTGAAAGTCAATACAACATACAGAGAGCTTATCTTGCAAACATGCAAATGTCTTTTAGCTGGGAAGGTGAAAAGTAGGAAACTGAACTAATTTGACTGCTCCTGCTTCTGAACCACTTTGACCAGGTGGTTGTTGTTGCATTTGTCCTTCAGTGTTTGTGACTGATGAGAGATGCTGGACATATTTTGTGAGAATTTGACAAGCTGATGCCTATTCCTGAGTTTAAAATTCTGGGTGCTGTAGTGATGGATAGCTGACTTGCTCTTCTAAGAGTCAGCGCCATGGGATGTGATTTAGGCTTAAATCTGAGACGTCTTTATGACAACAACTGACAGTGACTATTAGAGACAGAGTTTGGAACAGAAAGTTCAACTATGCCTGATTTTTTCCATACATATTTTATTCAATTTTAATTAGGATATTTATTTTAGGTGTTTTTTTTCTTTTTTCTTTTTTTTTTTTTTTTTTTTGGGGGGGGGGAATCCTGTAATTTTTTTTCATGTGATAAGTTTAAAATAGAAAAGGTTGATACATGGGAGTGACCTAAATGTAGATCTCATTGGCAGACAGAGAGTTAAGACATCCCCGAAATTAATGTTATGGTCTTTAGTTTGGAAACAAGAGGATATGTTGAGCATAATTCTTTGACAAAACTCCGATGGCTAACCCATAGAATTATTTAAATATTGTTGGAGAATTTCTGCATTTCTTAATCTCAGCAAATTTCAGAAAAGGCATGAAAAGTGTGGCAGTGATATTACTTATTTTAGAAATAAAGCAATCACATGCCCAAACCCATCAGGTGCCAGAAATTCAGTAAGCCAGGAAAGCACATGGGGCATCTGCTCAAACCTGCTTCAGAAGGGGCAGCAGCCACAAGGGGAGAAGACATATGAGAAGATATGTGGTGAATTCCATTGGGGAAATGTGAAGAGACAAGCAGAGAGAGGAAAAGACTCTAGCCTATGGACTGATACTAAAACACACAGAAGAATGGAGAAAACCAAGTAAGGAGCACAAAGGAGCAGGGAAAAGCCACTAGGACATTAAAAGCAGCAGATGGAAACCAATACTCTCCACTCCCACCTTCAATGCTGCCTGCCATCTTATTGAAGCAATTTGGAGGGACAGTCTGTAAAGTGTGACCAAAATAATGATTTCTTTTTTATTAATACCAACATCAGTGAATAGACATTTGTGTTTATTGGGAATAAATTAATTTAAGTAAAAATTCTTTCACTTGAGGCTGTTTTGCCTGCTACAGTTTATAGCCCTTGTGAAGGTGTGTACATAATAATTATCACCTTGGCTGACAACATGGAGCTTAACCAGTGCTCAAAGAATATGCCAGTTATAGGGACATATATTTTTTGTGTCAGTTTTACCCATTTGTTGAAGTTCTTCTGGAAAAGTTTTTCAGGTTTAAAGTGGAACATGCAGTAAAATGTTACAGAAGTTTTCTGGAAAAAGTAAGAGAATACTACAAGAAGATACAAACCTCTTTGAAAGAATACAAAAATACTAAAAGTAAACCAAACCTTAGAGGAATAGATGTGTTGTGATGGAGAGAAACAGAGAAAATGAGTACCTTGCCAAACAGTGCGAGGACATGAAATGCAATAAATGACATGATATTCAGACATGAGAACTGTGAGTATTTAGCATCTGTGAAAAACAAGTTAAAGGCTCCTGCTCAAGGGAGATTTCTTTTGTGTTTTTCTATTCTATAACAAAGATAGCCAGTGAAATTGAAGGGAAGTGAAATACATGAAAATAGGTTTTACAACATTGACACATACAACATGATTGATTCAAAATAGAGTGAAGTATAACAATACAGGAGAAGAAACGAGGGTCACTGTGTGAAAGAAGTATAAATAAGTAGTTAACAAGAACTATTGCTGCTGGGTTCATGAAAAGATGCTTTGAGCTTCATGGAATGCATTTTTTCTTCCAGAAACTTGTTTCTCTTCTGTGATCCTACCAGAAAGAACTGAGTCTCCTGAGCAGCATTCTTCTGTTTAGAAAGCAGCTAGAACAACTGCTTTATTTTGAATTTTCATTCCTTTTCATAAAACCCAGACCTTTCAGTGTAGTCATTTTCAATTTATCTCAATTTCTTCTAAGCATTTCTTTTCCATTTTGTACAGCACATCAAACAGCCATGTCACTTGGTTGGGATCTGAGGGCTGCTGCCAGAAATAATTCATGGAGGCAGGGAAACAAGATTGATGTCAAGGTGTATTCAAGGAGAACTACAGACATGATGGACTTTCAACCATTGATTATTAATACAATCACTACCTCTAAACTGATGTAGGACTTCACAGCTCATTAACCAAGGTGTATGACAATGAGGAGGACAATGGTTAATGGGTCATTTGTAGTGATCCGTTATTCAAAAAGGCCTCTTCTTCCAGGAAATTAGCAATAGGACAAGAGGGGATATTTAGGCTGGACATTAGAAAGAATTTCTTCACAAAAAGGATGATAGATATTTGAATGGGCTGCCTATGGAGGTGGTGGTGTCACCATCCCCAGAGATGTTTAAGGAAAGACTGGACCTGGACATGGCACTGAGTGCCATGGTCTGATATGGTGATGTTCAGTGATAGGTTGGACTCCATGGCCTCAGAGGTTTTTCCAACCTAATTGATTCTGTGATTTTGTGATTAATGAATTGACACTAAGTATTAGGTAAAACATCACAAAATATTTCTTACTATAATAAAATTTGCTGTTCCATCCTTCTCACACTAAATTACATACTTTTCTCTCAAACATGTTAAAAAGCAAACTAGATTTGAAGTTTCAGATACATGGCTTAGACTTGCAACTGAGATAGCAAAAATGGAATGGAGTAGTGTTAATTCTCTTTGAGGAACAGGTCATCAATGAAGATGCAACTAGCATTAATAATGGGTCCTATATCTTTCTGCACCACAGTCCCATAGTGCTGGGAATGATTACACTGACGTACGGGAGACACAAGTCACCTGTCTTTTATTGCATAAGAAAAATTGAAAACGTACACGTAAAATAACCATTGGTGAGTCCAAATTTATGAGATTTATTGGGCTGATATTCCCAGAAAAAGGGATTCATCAACAGGTCCAACCCACTGAACAGTATACACCAAGGATTCCTCCTTGGTGTCTCACTGTGTCTAGGATCTTTAGACTATCATAGTCTCAAGTTTATTGTTCAAGGTCAGTTCTCTGTTGCTCATTGGACACTGGAGAAACCCTACTGCTTGAACACAGTGATTGGGTCAAATACTTGGGAAATGGGTGACCTGTTTTGAAGCAGGGCTTGAATCTGTAAGGATGAAAATTATTGTGGTTATTCAACAAATGGTCAATATATGACATAACTGCCCTCAAATTCCGTTTCAGATTCTTCATCTAGAGTATCTTGTATCTGGAGCTGGCTTTAACTTTTGCTGCTTTTCTATTATTTTAGGTTCCACACTTTGAAAGCAGTCTGGACCTGAATTTGTGCCCCTTTCTGGTTCCAAAGCGGACATTTATTCAAAAGAGCAGGAATCTAGAGATTTCCAGAAAGGTGTTGTTTGATTAATGGTACTAAAGGAACTGTATCTATAAAGAAATTTTAACTTTTGACTGGTTTGGAGAAGAGTGCATGACAGTGTACAGGACCTTGACCAAAAGTTCAACTGTTACAGAGTAGGTTAGGCAAGAACATGAAATTGACAAGATGTGGAAGTAAATTAGCTAAATTCAGTGCGTTATGCAAGAATATTTTTGTTTATTCTCTGGTTTGTTTAATTTTCTAGTTTTCTTCTCTGACATTCTGTTTCTTCTCAATAATCACAAAGTATACAATTTTCCGAGCCTTCAAACTGGAGTGACACTCTCTTGATTAAAAGGATTTTCATAATAAGGATTTTGAAAGATGCAAATGTAGGTAGAACAGTCAGCAAAGCAGTAGGTTTTGACTGAAATTCTGTGTGTTTCTTCTGTCTACAGCTTGGTTTGTGAGTGTTATTTTCCTAACACTGACAGTTCTGTCATATCCTTTGTTATGATAGATGGCCATGTATTCCTTAGCAGTTGTAACTGCACAGTGGTTGACAGCTCTGAAACTTGTTACTATGGAAGGCAACTCTACTTCCTTTTCCAAACAGTTCAGTACAGTCTTTATCACGAAGGAGATGAGAGTTTTGCAGCTTGTGCTTGCACTGTCCCTTGCCTCCTTTTTAGGAGACTGGGTGTTCTGGTTTCTTACCAGTCTCTGACTCTGGAAATTAATTTATTCAGGAAGTTATTTCAGAATAGATCTCAGGTAGCCCTGCCTAGGGAGTTAAATTAAACATGCCTTGTCTGGACTAATAAAGAGAGAAAGGAAATCTATATTGGTTAAGCCAGATAACTTCTTTTGTTCTTGAGAAAGAAATCCACTTCTCAACAAGACTGAAATATTTCCCTATCTGTTCCCACTCGTGTTTTCTGGAATAGCAGACATAAGCCAAAACTGGGAGAGAAGCTCAATATTTTTAAATTTCAAAATGGGAACAGTGATGGGCTGGTTTGAAATGAAAGCGGCAGAGAATGCTGTTTGCTTCATGGCATGAACAAGCCGTTTAAGGCTGGGAGATGTCTGCTTTTGTCCAAGACAAGCTTGATGTTTGCAGTAGCGAGGAGGGGGCATGGCCAGGACCAGGAGGTTATTCTATACCACATCACAGCATGGTTGGAGGTGGGGGAAAGGGATTCTTTAAGGGAGAGGAGGTTCCTTCCAGAGTAAGTGTGGCAGAAGGAGCCAGGGGGGTTCTGTGTGAATCGTTCCCTTCTTGTACCCTCTGTCATTAAAATTGTTGCTGTTGCTGTTCTTTTTCTTATCTCATTGCTGTTTCCAGCAGATTGGATCTCAACCCATGATCTATACCATTTGTGCATCCAATTCTCCTCTCCATCCTGCCACAAGAGGAGGAGGAGGGGAAAAAATGGGAATGACTGAGCAGTGCATGATTTGAAGAGTCATGGTAGGGGCATTGAACTGGAGAGTGCCATTCCATGACAGGGAAGCCATTAGACTTCTGAAAAAAGACCTTGTTCAAATTTATTTAAGAATTTTATTGCACCTTTCCATAGATTCCAAATTCTGTACCATCTTTGAATTAATATCAAAGCCAAACAATCAGTTGAAAGAGTTGGTGTATTAAAAAAACAATGTAAGATTTATTTTTCCCTCCAATTATTATATTCACTGTGAAGAATCTGCACTACCTTGTTTAAATCTTCCCTGAAGTGGGTCACACAGTGAAGCTGATTGATAAGGAGTTGGAGAATTGAACTTTATGGCTGATCAGCAGACCTCTATCAACTATGGGAAGGGAGGTGTGCCACAAATAGAACTGTCACTGCAGCAACCTTCCTATTAAATCTTTAAAACTGCCAAATTTATGGCCTGGAAGAAGGGGCATGGGCTGATCCACATGCAGAGATTGAATATGTAAGGAGAATACTTTGGAACTGCAGTGAGTTGTTGGCAGGAGACTTGAACTCTAGTGAACAAACCTATCTGAGCTCAGTGGGGAAAAGTGTGTAGTTGTGCTGCCTTTCATCAGTTCAGTGACAGGCTGAAAAGCACGCTAAATCTTCTAATACGGAAGCATTAAATTCAGTCTTTTTTTTTTTTTTTTTTTTTTTGAGAGCATGAAACTGTGAGAACAAAAAGAACAGATATAAGCTTATTCTTCTTTTGTGCCAAAAAAAGAAAAAAGGAAAAAGAAGAAAAAAACATGAGAAAAGAAAAACTGCACATAGAATAAAGACATATGCACATGCAAAGGAGTTAAAGAGGACTACTTTTATCAACATCTCATGCCTTCACATAAAGTCAAGTGGAGCAGGAATCTTCTGATATTTTGTGATGGAAAACTGGGGGTGGTTGAGGTGTTGTAAACCTATGACCTATTTTGAAGAAACTGCTCAAATGTCCTGTTCACCAAGATGAGGCAATTGTACATGTGTGACTAAGAGATGTTGTGATTATCAACGCATGTGATCAGTTCAGAATGAGTTTGAAGACATTATCTTTTTGAGATAAGTATACAGCATGATCTCTGCTGACAGTGCAACTCAATTGAGCCAGCATAAATATAAACACCTATGTATAATAGAAAAAATTTAGGTGACTATAAATTCTGGCAGTAAATGGAGCCTAACAGAACACAATAAGCAAGCTTTCACTTTTATAACAACACTTTACAGTAGAACCTGTCTGGCATGTTTCACATTTTCAGCGCAGTTTGCTGTATTATAAAATTAGGAAAGTTAGCCGCATTATAATACAAATCATTGTACAACCTCACTGGATCATGTGCATCATTTCAATTGTGCTGTCTATTTTTGTGTCTGCTCAGTGTTATAATATTGGCTATGCCTGAACTACTGAAGTTATCGTGTTTCCTGACTCCCAAGACAAGAGAAATGGTGTCTCTTGAATATCCATACCTCATAGAATCCATACTTTTTTGAATCCATACCTCACAGATTTTTCCAATTATTTCCTATAGAGTAACTCCTGTGATCAGAACCTTATCCTTTGTTATGTAACTTATCTAATTTATTAAGTATTGACTGATCTCCCTAAGAAATCAGTTAGAGCTTACATTTCCTTTAGTGGAATTCTTTTATATGTCATTCTGACATTCTTGTCAATCACTTCTGATTATGACCTATACTTAAATCCTAGTGCAGGATCAAATAGAAGATCAAAATTATGTGCTTAGTCCCTGCTATTTATAGAAAAACGTACAGGTTTTTGAGTTGCTGTTTGGTGGATGTCAAAGAAGAGAACGGGTAAAGATGGAGATATAATTTATGGTTAGAACCTTGTGGGAAATAGTTTAAAAATCCCTTCCCCATGGACTTGAACCCAAACTTTATCAGGTTAAAAAAATAGAGAATGAAAAATTATTTGTGTTTTGTTTTAGAGTAGCTGTTAGTTAAAAATATTTGTGCAGGCTGAGTATGAGTCAAAAGTCTTTTTTTCTAGTTGATTCAAAATAGGGACTTGAACTTTGTTACCTCACACGCTGAGTAAATATCCTATCAGCATTGACCTTTCTGGTTGTTAATGTCATTCTTGTCTCTAATTTTGATTAGCTATTCTATCTTGACTGAAACTGATATGATCATTCCTGTAAGAGGTCTCAGTTTTAATGAACCAGAACCTTCGAAAGAAAAAGAACATAATAGTTTCACCGGAAATTCCTGAACAACTCTATTTATTAGGAGGTGCATTCTACTGGTGAAATCTGTAGTTACATTTATACTCAGCAAACAGGTCAAATAAATCAAAGATTGTTCTCTGGCCCTGAGGGTGCCTGCCATGGCAGAGTTTGAATTCACATGGCTGAACTCTCCTGTCTCTTTCTGCAGTGAACAGGTTTGTTATGAATGCTTTCCATCCTAATCAACTCTAGGAATACCCTGGTGGTTGACTCAGGCCAAGCCCACACTATTTATTTCATAGTATGGAACACAACAGCATGGAATTCACTTGTGTTTTCAATTCACTGCCATAGGTGTAGCATGTGTTTACTGCCTGGGTCCTGTTCTGTGCTTAGTGCTGCCAGTGTTAGTTATTGGGTTGTATGTCTGCATCAGTGTGTGGGTGAGCAGGTGTGTGTCAAATTAAAAATTCATAGGCTCATTGAGCCCCTTAGCTAAACTTCATTATTTTTTGTTAAAAAAAATCCATCAAAATCTCTGTAAATCAGGGCAAGTATTTACTGTTCCTATCTGTGTAACCTATAGACTGGTGCAGTCTGAAATTTGAGCAAAAATTTCAGTGTTGATGACCAAAATTTTAGGAAAAACAGTGAAGTATCAAGAAGAATAGTAGAAACATCCTTCATATATTTTAGGGTTTGACTAATAAATAGAATAAACATATCTGAGTTTCTACAGCATTTTGCGTATACCACTGGCACAAACAGTAAGAACTGTAGGTGACATTTCTGATATAGTAGAGGAGGTTTATGTAGTAAAATTATTCTCTGGGAATTAAAGATCTTTCACAGGAAGGTACCAGTTAAAAGGGTAAGAGGGTGATTTGTATACAGATTTGTACACACAGATAATTAAGAAACAAGCTGAAGCATAGTTATCCAGTTGGTTGTACTGAAAAGCAAACTCATGCCTGGTAGAATGCATGTGTTCTTCAATGTTATCTTATGTAATATTTCTATTAAAGGCTTTGGCACACAAGTAGGTGTATACTAATGAAATTTGATAATGACGCATGGGTAGGCAGCTGGCATTTATTCTTTTAATATTGAAACTAGAATATGTGATTTTCTTTTTATCCCTCTGGAGCACATGGGGGAGTATATGTGGGCTCTAGAGAAGGATTTTCTTCTTCTATTTTTTTTTCTATCTTTTTGTGCAATGAAACTGGGAGACAGAGCTACTGACCTTGGCTGTTGCTGCTGTGAACTGACGTTACCTAAAGAATATATTCTTACCATAGTGCAACATTTCTTAATTTATAGTGTTAATTCAGCTTCTCTGAGGACTCATTATTTAAAGTAACATAAAGGTTGGGTGTTTTTTTTAGATCATTATTTAAAGCAACATAAATGCCTTTTTTTGTTAGATTTTTATTGTGATGATGCATTTAACTAATGGTGCGTTATGAGGGAACTCTTACTGGAGGCTGAAATGAGTGTTACTTGAATATAAAATTAATTCAGCATCCTCTATGCTAATACAAAAAAAAGTACGAAATGAATTCATAATGGCACTACTTAATGTGCAACTTTTTCCTCCGTAATTGTCTTTAGAAGGTGAGAGAAATGTTGCGAACCAAAGTAACATTGGAAATAGTCTGCTGTTAGTGCAGGAGAGCAGGCTTTTAAGAGACTGTAATACCTGTGTATATCTTGTATCTGATCTGTATATATTTGTATAGGCACATATTTACAAACATACACAGACAAACTTGTGTGTCATACCTTGAAGATCTATGGGAATATTTACACACATACCTCAACAGGGCCATGAATATGGCTATGGGCCTCTTGGTAGGCTAGTGTAAGCCAGCAACACTATTACCTCCTGCTCTGTGATGAGGATCTATCTTTGAGGAAATTCCAGAAATGCATCAGATCTGTTCAAAGAGCACACCACTCAAGGTGTACTCTCATGGTCTGACACATAACTGAACTAAGGTTATTTCCATATGAGAAAGGGAATCCTGTCTCATGTGCTTTCACTCCCAAGCCTTCTGTTCATAGTGCTTGTTATCATGTGATTCATTGCTGGTCCTAAAGCGACCACCAAAAAATCCTTTTAAATTAGACTAAATTCCCTGGATGAATCCCAAAAGTACACTGTCCAAGGGCAGCCCAAAAGGAGAAGTGGGAAGATCATTTCTGTGCTCTCGAACTCACAGTCAGATGAGCTAAAACTGTCTGTAAAACCTGAAGGTCTAAACCATTGGTACCTTCTTTGTATATAGCACACCACTTAAGTGTCCTCCTCTTTGAGGTCTTTGTAATCTGAGTGCCGACTCACTTTTTCTTTTCCCCCCGCGCATCATTTAAACCCTAATGAACTAAATCACAGTTTCTTTCCTCAAAACTCACCTTTTACATGTTGCTTGCTCACAATTATAAGAATAAGGAACTGAGTTAGGTTGACTTTTAAATTAAATAATTAGCAAAGTTTCACTAAATACAATTCTGATCTCAAACCAGTATAAGTACACTCATGTTACTAGACATGATGTCAGAATCTTTTCCAGTGTTGCTCAATTTTTAGGTTTAAGTTTGGACACAGGGGAAAAAGGAGACATGAGAAAGATATTTTCAACTAGTTTAAATTTTTATAATGTATTTTTTTCTTTACCATCTCCCAGAAGGTCACTTTATGATCAAAGTTTTAATTTTCCAAAAGTGAACAGGACTTGGGCTTTTCGGGTAATTTGACATCTGCATGCCAAATACTTCTCACTGAAGGCAAGAAGGGACACTGTCTTTACAGCATAATTTACTCTGCTCAGCCACAGGACTTCCATACAAATCTCCACTTAACTATGGACTAAAACCAAGTCTGCTTTGACTCCATACCCCAAGTGAGCCAGGAGCTCAGAAGACCGCCTCTTTTGTTTATCTCCTTGCCTTTACTTGGTATTAAACTAACATTAGAAAGTAAATATGAATGAGATTAAATATTTGTCTCCTGCGATAATTTTTGTTTAATAAAAAGTCCAGCTAAGTGTGTGGGAGTCTCAGTACATAGTCTGTCCTCCCAGATAACTATGATTTGTGTTGAGACAGGTAATAGGTATAAACAAGCTGCTACTCATCCTTTTTTTCTGCCCCATGATGATCACAATACCTGTTTTTTATGGGCTCCCATGGTCCCAAAACCTTCTGAAATGTGTCAGTTATGCTGATGGGCTGATGTCACCCAGGCTCTTGTAGGGAGAGAACCATGTGCTGAAGTACTTTAAAATGGATGAAATGCTATGGAATAATGTTCCTGGACAATCTCAAGTGCTGAAGGTTTCAGCCAGTGAAAAAATAATTTTAAAAAAACCAATTCTGATGTCATTTTTCTTAACGAAATCTCTATGCATTCAAAGTTCTTTCTTCTTTCTAATGTAGGCTTCCCAGGGGAAAGTATGAAGCCCATTTTCCTGTTTCCAACTCACAAAAGAGTCAGTTTCTCTGAAGAAGGAGAAGAGGTGTGAAGTAATTTGGAAGTGCAGGGAAGCAGCAGAGTAGTGCTTCTCAGACACAGGAAAGGAGCGTCTGACAAGGACAATCTTTATTGTTAAAACCCATAAAGGGTTAATATTGGCTTTATAAAATTCAGTCCTTAAATAATTGGGAAGATATGGCATCCTTAGCTTTTTCTCTTATACTGATGCTGTTTCTCTTCTGATGTCCAGAGCTTTCTGGGAGAAACTGTGTCTCTGTCTCCTTACTCTGCAGTTGGTGGTCACTGAAATTTGCCTTAGATGTAATAGTATGTCAGTAGAAGTTTGAAAAGTTTCGTTACTGACTTTCTTTTTCAAATAGATGGGCAGCTAGTAATTTTTTCTTTTTTTTCTCTGGAAGCAAAACAGGGCTATATTTTAATTGGTTCTGTACTTCTGAGGAGTTAGTTCTGAGGAGGTCTATGGTACACTTTTTCTTTAGCATTCTTGGAAGACAAGTTCCATACTTTTGGCAGAATATTTATTTGAGAAAAGGATATTACTACAGATGAAGTTTATGAATTCTAGAACGGGTTGTTAAAACTTTAAAAAAATTCAATTAAGAGAATCTGTGTCTTAGCAAGCTCTGAAATCCAGTCTATGGTAAATGAAAAGTTGGGCTTTGAGTGGGTTTTAATTAATTAACTAATTAGTGGAATTTTTGGGGGATATTGCATGACCTCCACACTATACCTTATTTTCATTTTGTTTGCAAATCTTCAGCTGGTCATTTTTTTCAAGGCTCTCAGGAGCCTTGACCACAGAGTCATCAGTGGGGTCTGATCTTATGCCAGTTTATAAAGGACAGACATCAGTGCATACAGGAGGAAGTTTTCAGCAGTGAGGATGGGTGTTGCAGCGCTAGAGAGATTGGCTCTCCCTCTGAAGACTCCTGAGCCTTTTATACTAGGATGCTGTTTGGAAATCTCAAACTCTACAGCAACACCAGAAAACATTGACTGGCATTTTTAGGAGCACTTTATCCTTGTTGTTGTACCTCTGGATTTTTAAGCCATATGATAATACTGCCAAATTATCATTAGTAAGCCTGATCTGAGTAAGTGCAATCACCATTTAAATGGAAACAAGTAGTAAGAATAAATCAGAGGTATGAAGTTCATTATTTCACTTTGCAGATCACTAACTCTGTGGAAATTTCCATTTTAATATGCTGTTTGTTTCAACATAATGACTAAGAGGTTAAGATCACATATATCCTGTAGATAATGTAAACAAGCATTTATTTCAACCTCTTTTATTTTCTGAACAGAGGCTTATAGGCTGTAAGGTTAGTTTATTTATTTACTTACTTACATGCTTACTTTGCCAAAAACTTTGGTATTTGTCATCCTACTGTTTCTCCTTCTACTGTCTATATTCTTAATTCCTGCCGAAATATTTGCTAATAATGGTGTTGTATATTAATAAGTTGTTTTAATGCAGAGAAAAGAGGTGGTAGAATATGATTATACCCTTTAGCTCTGTATTTTATGGAAGCCTGTATTTTCTCCGAACATATGTTATTTACTACAGTATGAGGTTTACATCAGAAGATCAGTGATCATGCTCAGGTGTTAGTAAATAAATAAGGCTGTGAACTTCAAAGGTGCTTTATATTCAATACTCCATTTTACCTTAACGTCTCACCCTGCTATTTTGCCAATGGCTATTGCAGTGATGTTAAAGCCTTTAGAGAAAGCATACACTGGATTTTTACAATTCAAACCAGAATCTGTTCTCTATATTTTCCCACCTTTTTTTTTTCCCTTCTATTTTACTGCTCTAGGGTAGAATTACATTAACTTAGCAAAGTTGGGAGGACTGGGAATTGTATTAGTTCACAAATATCTTCCGTGCTTATGAATAAATAAATAAATAAAGTAAAAAGATAATCTGGAGCGCTGGCAGATTGATTTAGCAGAGAGACTAGGGTCAAAGATTTTTACTTGTCTTAATGGTCTTTATTAGGGAATCAGAGCATCCTGCTGGAGAAAGACTGCCATGCTTTGGCTCCACCAGTGTCAGACTGCACCATAAACATGCTAGTACCTGAATTGTGAATTGCTTGCCACATGGATGGATGTTTGTCACAGTCACTGGGACACAGATGTCACAGCCTAGTGAAGGCCTGCTTATCATTCATGTGGTCACTTCTATTACCTCTGGTCATACTGCGCTGACCTGCTATTAGGGACTCTAATTTAATTTCCCCCACCAGTGTCATGGGTTATTTCTTCCATTACTTTAGAGATTTAATTTACAGGGTAAACTCCATCACTTGAACGAAAGGATTTTTCATGACATGAAGAACAAGTTCTTTTTGAAGATTAACATGGTTCTGGCTATTTATCTTGGTCAACTCTAAGGCATGAGGCTTAAATACCAGTGAATGATATTATATTCATATGTTGGCACTATTTCCAAAATACCTGAAATATTGTGTTTTTTATAATTTCAGCTATATTGCAACATCTAAAAATGATTCTGTGCACAGTGTTGTGAAAGACCAGTTACCCTTTTGTTACAGCTATAAATAAGCATGTCTGGAGTTGAGCTTGGGCTCATGTTGAAAAGACTGGCACATAGCATAGATAGGACAGTCACTGTAACAGGCAAATGTGTTAGCACCTGTATGCTTGTTTTCCCACATATTAGTCATTCCAAATACTGAAAAAAACATGAGGAAGCAATCTGAAATATCTAAATATTAATTTCACATCGTTAATATAATGACATACATTTCCTAGACTAAAAAACCTTGCAATCGCTAATTGATTTTTCAGTGTGTTCAAATTCAAGTGCTTGCACCTCCTGGAAAAGAGCAAACCTTGAATGCTTATTTAAAAAAACATAAATATTTCCTTACATAATCAGAAGTGTAACTACCAGAGCTTAATATAATTGTACATGTTAGTGAAATAATTTTAAATGTTTGCCAGAAGCTTGCTTTCTTGTGTGGCTAAGACTGTTCTTCAGGAAAATATTTACCAGTCTTTTGGGGTTGCTTTTCCAAAAATGCTGCCTGAATTAATTTCTGGTGCCTCAGAGAATTTTTATGCCTTTATGGCCTCCAGTCTGAGGGCACAACCCAGGCCCATGAAAACATGTCAGGATCATTGAAAGGAAGAAGACAGGGCTTTTCTCATACAAACCTAAACAAAGAAGAAAAGAATGAATGGGAGAAAGTTGCCTGCTAAGTTCTTCAAGGGCTACATGACTCTGAGGTCAACAGAGAGGACAATGAAGGGAAAAGGCACCTGTGATTCCTGTGACTTCCAAGGAGAAGGGACAGCATGGGTAAGTATATAAGAGGGTTGACTAAAATTTATGCCAGATCATTTGGACACCTGCCATGGTTTCAGCTGAATCAGCCCAAAGTTTCCTAGCACAGTGGGACCATCTGTAAGGAGTGAATTAAATGATATTGTGCTTGAATGCCTTTACCCACACTCTGCCAGTCCATTTCACAGCAGTTTTCATAAAACAGAGAAGCAGACACTGAAGAAGTCTAGGTTTTCCCTTTACTAAATTATAGTTCAGTAAGATATTGATATACTTTTAAATGCACACATATTCACGTACATATGCAATACGTATGTGAGCATGTATGTATTGCATTTTTTTGCTTTCAAGAAAGACAAATAATTATTAATTTTTCAGGTTCTGACAAGAAACTTATATGTAGACTATATGGCATCCGTAAGTGTTCCCTGGGAGTATTTGCTATATAAAACTGCTTTGACTAGAAAAGTAGGTCATGTTGCTCTTTCTGTTCACATGAAACTCAGACGGAATCAAGTTTTTGCTGTGAAGACTTGTGATTACTAATTTATAATTTACTTTCTGCAACTACTCTGTGTTATTCAGTTAGAAATAAAGTTGTCTTACAAAGATTTTATTTGGAAGCTCTGAAAAGAATTTGAGTTTAACTGCCTCCTACATTTCTCCTTGTGTTAGTGCTACCTCTTGAAATTTGCTGCTAATTCAGTCAACAAGAGTGAAGTCATGGATTAGAGCAGTAGAATTGCAACATAGAATCTTATTGCCAAGTATTTTTTCTATCAATAAGCTTTTCTTATCTGTCACAAAGATGATCTTCCGTTTATATTGTCATGCACTTGTCACATTTGAAGAGCATTTTAGCAAGGAACATGCAGTAGGAAGGCATTAAATTATAAAGGAAGTTCCAATTTTTATGCAAATTAATTTGTTTACATAAAAGCACAAGAAACGAAAGAGTATATATCAAGGGGTATGCTCTGTACAGTGTCATAGCTCTACACAGAGAAATGCAATTGAAATTTTCAGGAACATGTTTTTATTTAGGATCAGGTTCCTTTGCTGCTTGCTTTGAGTCACATAAACCACTGGAGGACAGTCAGAAATGAAAGGAATAAATCCTCTCTGTTCTGGGACTCCTCCCACATCTCGACATGTGCAGTGCAACTTCTGTCATTTCAGTAATGAAGGATGTGGTCCAGAAGGCAGTCCTGAGTACTGAGGGATGTAAAGGATACAACTACAACTAGAGATTATGGTCCATGAAATATCCTGTACATTTAACTATTTAAAAATATTTTTCAAACTCTTCAAACAGTTCTTGAATTTATTTAACTGCCAAAATCGCTGCTGGCTGTACATTCACTTTAAAAGAAATGCACAATCCCTCTACTGAAATACCTAGTCAATGCTGCAGTAAACAGCTCTGTTTTGAAGTCAATCTGCAAGTAATTTAGCACAATGAAAGAGGTATTATTCTTTTTGTTTCCTTACTTCGACACTTCAGGGAGTTACATATATCCTGGTGATAGCTCTCTCCCTTTCAAGTGCCTCTGAGAAGAGGTGTCACAGCAAAGCAATATGTGTAAAGGTAAAAGCCAAACTAGCAAAACTAACATTTTCTGAATGCACAGCATTTGAGCACCAAGTGGGTATTTCGAGGTAGTCTGGGCCCCAGATTCAAAAGCTAAGTGAGGGTTTTACTTCCAGTTTCTGCTGACAGAGCAGCCCAAAGGAACGCTGACTGCAAGAAGCTCCCGAGCCTTAGGCATGACTGAAGCTTACTTGACAAGATCACTTACTAAGCCCAATGTGCCTGATGAGACTCAGTCACAGCGGAGTGTGACAACAATGCAGAGTGGTGGAGAAAAAGGAAAGGTAGCTGAGTCACTATATTTACAAGTCACTAATCCACTCTGATATAATTACTTAAAAAGCCTGAGGATTTAGACAAAATATTTGTTGAGGTTTTTTTTTCCTTTTTTGGACTAATCTTTCTGATTTAATAGTGTCTGTTACACAGAAATGGAGTTTTCCAACAGAAAATGCCAAAGGAGGAAAGGAATAGGTTTATTTTACGGTGTGGAAAAAATTTACCAAGCTAACTGGGTTAGCTGTTATTGACAAAGATCCCTGAGGAATGTACAGACACATAGACGTAGCCAGTAATATTGCTCATACACATCTTCTAGTACTGACACAAAAGTACCTCAAAATACCTCAAAGAAACAGCAACTAAACCTGAGGTTTTGCTGAAAAATACAGACCATTTGCGAAGAAATATGGTTCAAAGTACATGACTCTATGAGTTTTTAATGCAAGATGAAGTACAATTGCATCTGGAGGCCTTTAGGATATTTCAAATTTGTATGAGTTTAAAATTACTATAGATCAGTTTGTGGGTTGTATTATTCAACTCCTGGAGTCCTGTGGGTTTTTTTGGACACATTATATTATTCAGCTCCTGGGGTCCTGGCTGTTTGTGTTCCTTGTAAGAAGTGTTTACTTGATATTCCTGCCAGAAACATTTGTTTTCTGCAAGAAGGGCCATGGAACACTCTTGGCTTGGCTTCAGCTGTCACCAGTCCTTGGCATCAAACACCGGGATCCTGGGGAATATAGTAAGTGGGAGGTTAGAAGGGAGTTACTGGGGAGCTGAACCTGAACAAAATAACAGTAGGAAGAAGGAGGAAATTTAACATACATATATATTTTTTAATATAATTTTAAAATAAAATATATAATTCTCCTCTCATATTTTAATATTGTGAGTCATAAACTTTAGGGCACTTTTAATGGAAAGGTATGGATGAGGGGCTCATTAATACACTGGAGATGTAATGAATCTAGGGGGATGATGTGGAAAGAGAGATGCAGTTCACTGGGTGAAATGAATGGGAGTTTTATGATAGGCCAGGGGTGCTTGCTTTGACTGGGAAAAGCGGCAGATCTGAGGCAGGAGAAATAGGAATGTGGAGTATTTCATTCCAGGTTAAGCATGTCAAGAACTGCCTGGTCCCTGCATGTGCCCTCTTTCCTGTTAGAAATGCAGTAGGCTCAACATGGACTGAAGATTAGAGACTAGATGAAATTCAGTAATGAAAACAGTTGAATGGAGGAGTCAGAATCGATAGAAGAGAGCCTTGCTGATAACCCAGTGGGCTGTCAGAGAAAAAAAGTACCTAACAAGAAAAAATGTTCCCTTGAGTTCTGAAATAGAAACTAGAAACCATACACAAAGATTAATTCAGGAAAAATCCATAAGATAAGACTGATTCAACCTCTGAAGAACATCTTACTCCTAATTGGGATCAGGCTCATTGACAGTGTGGCCTGCTGGACACAAAACAGTCCTTGAGAACAGAAAAAGAGCAATCATATATAATTTAGTTTTAGCTTACCATTGTATTCCACAACATTATTCCATAATAAATAGTTTTCTTAAGGAAGACTTGCATAATTGAGAAAACAACCTGACACAAAAAAGGGAAACAATCTAGATACAAACATGTAGACAATAATTGTAAAATCCTTTTCTTTTAAATTACTATTAAAGGTAAAATTGTTTGCATGTTTAATACTACCCTTCCTACTGACACTGAATTTAGAAGGGAATTGTTAGAGGGACAACAAACAGAAAATGAAATTTAAATGAGATGAGAAACCAAGGTGCAAAATTTGGAGGCAGACTATAACAGCTAGACAGTTAGCACGGAAAATGCTATTTTCCAGGTGCACGGCAGAGTTACACATTTATTCAGCCAAGGCTGGATACACAGAGAAGAAAAGACCAACCTTTGCTCCAAAAAGTTCCCAATAGAAGGGAATGATCACAATGAAGCAAATAACAGGAGCATCTGGAAGGGAGTGTTTGGAAGAAGTAGCAAAGAAGTCTCAGCCAAAAGTTGGTAGCAAGTGGGCTGAATGGAAATTACTGAATATGCAAGGCAAGAGTAGGCTTTAGGAGGAGGAGAATATACAAATAGCCTGTGTTTTACCTGGTTTTCTGTGGACTCTAGACACTCGGATAAATTGCTGCTAAGCTCTTTGCTCTGAAGTGGCTCTCTTGCTCACTTTCAATCAACCAGCGATCACAGTGGTAAGAGACGAAAGGGGTGAGTTAGATTGAGAATTGCAGTAGGATTTGCAGGAACCAGGGGACCTAGCTCTTGTGCATCCACCCATGATGTTCAACTTTAAAAGAAGTGCTAAAAATCAGGGCTCCCACTTCTTTGGACTGAAAGAAATTGAACTGCCTTTTTCACCCCTAACTCTGAGAGAATGTGTCTGGCACACTGTAAGCATAGGAACTACCTACATACTGTAACTAGAAAAATATTTTCTCTACCTCTACTGGCAGAAGAGAAGTGGGAGTACACTGGAAATACCAATGGATACATTTATCATTGCCTCACTACGTGGTGGTAGGAGTCTTCCTTCCAAACTTCCCCCTGGTACCAGGTGCAAATACAACATGTACTTTGATCACAAATATTGATAGAGGACTATTAGATTGTGATGGTTTATGCAATCTCTGTCATTTTCGGACTCTGTCCTTTCAGATTTTATATCTACACAAGGAACAGAAAGCCCATTGTTTCCATTGGCGTTCTGTTTGGGGTGTTGATAAATGGCATTTGTTTATTTATTTCAACTTGCTCTTATTCATGGATTCTTCCAGATGCATATAGAATTTAAATGCATAAATATTTCTTTAATAAGGAGTTTTCTAAGTTTTATGGAGTGTTCCTTTCTCTTTGTCTTCTTTATACTGAAGTATTTAATTTCTCTGTAATACGGAGAAATTAGAGTTAATCTTGTTTTGATGCCAGAGACTGGACAAAACAGAGCTGGCACCTGTAACTGAACAATGTGATTGTCAAATGTGACACAATACAATGATTAGGCATTATTAGATCACAGGCTTCCTGGCACTGGAGGTAACAACTACAGCCAAAAGTGTCTGGTACATTTGGTCAGAAGAGGTTGATGATTCCTCTCATATTTGGGATCACTCTTATTTTCAATAAAATCAGTGAATTTTATTTATCACATTTCTTCTCTAGGGACTGCCTTGTCAGACTGTGTCTAAAGAAATTAAATCTTCCCAACTGCTGTTTTAGAGTATCAGCACATCTATAATTTACAGAGTATTTAATAGTGAAGTGTGTTGAGTTTGCGTGGCCAAGCTTTGGTAGCAGGGGGCTACAGGGGTGGATTCTGTGAGAAGCTGCCAGAAGCTTCCTCCATGTCCAGCAGAGCCAAAGTCAGCTAGCTCCAAGACAGATGTGCCTCTGGCCAAGGCTGGGCTCACCAGAAATGGTGGTGATGTCTCTGGGATAACAGATTCATGAAGAAGAGGAAAAAAAAATTACTGCGCAGTTGTAATTGTGGCTGGAGAAGAGAAGAATGACAAGGTGTGAGGGGAACAGCTCTGGAGACCCCAAGGTCAGTGGAGGACGAGGTGCTCCAGGCATGGGAGCTGAGATTCCCCTGGAGCCTGTGGTGCAGACCATGGTGAAGCAGGATGTTCCCCTGCAGCCCATGGAGGTCCACAGGGATACAGAGATCCACCTGCAGCCCACGTAGGAGATCCACGCTGGAACAGGTGGATGCCTGAGAGGAGGCTGTGAGCCCATGGAAGGCCTGTGCTGGAGCACGATCCTGGGGGCTGCAGGCCCACGGAGAGAGAAGCCCATGCTGAAGAAGGTTTCCTGGTAGGACTTCTGACACCATGTGGGATCCATGTTGGATCAGCCTGTCCTTGAAGGACTGTGGCCTGTGGAAAAGTGACCCAAGTTGCAGTAGTTTGTGGAGGGCTGTTGCTCGTGTGGTGGACTCCCGTTCAAGAAGTCCACAGAGAACTGTCTCCTGTGGCAGGGATTCCATGCTGGAGCAGGGGAAGGACTCCTCTCCCTGAGCAGTGGAAGAAACTACGAGTGATGAGCTGACCATAACCCCCATTCCCTGTCTCCCTGCACTGCTGGGGTAGGAGGTAGAGCTGGGAGTCAGGCGTCAGAGGAAAGTGTTTTTAAGGTCTTATTTTACTGCTCATTATCCTGCTCTGATTTTGTTACTAATAAATTCAATCAATATCACTAATTCTAGCCTTTTTTTTGCCTGTGACAGTATTTAGTAAGTGATCTCTCCCTAATTTCAACTCATGAACCCTTTTTTACATTTATTCTTCCCTGTCCAGCTGTGGAGTGGAGTGATAAAGAGGCTTTGGTGGGTGCATGGCATCCAGCCAGCATTAAACCACAACATGGTGTTGTGTAACCTATGTCTTTTACCCTTTTGGGAAGTACTTTCCTCTCAAATCAGATGTGGTAACTTTCTGCAGATGTTGAGTTTGAGGCCAATGAGCTGGATTGAGATCTCTGTTCATATTAGCACTGATTTGTTAATCTGGATAGTGGTGAAGTTTATCATCATATGACTGAGAGTAAATGAATTGTGAAACTAAATATATTAATTTTAATATCATAAAATGTTTGTAATACAAATAACCTGCCATATTATGATTGAAATATATAGATGAAAAAATTTTAGTGGAAGTAATTTTTATTTCCTACAGCTTGCTCTTTCCCTTCCATTTTTATGGTCAGCTATGTATTAGCAACCAATAAGATAATAATGAAAATACATATCTGTGTGCTTAAATTTAAATACAAATATATATGAATTTCAGTGTATTTTTAAATTTGGAGACTGAGAACAGTCCTATTGACTTCCAGAGACCAAAACTGAGCATATGCATCAATCCTTGCACTTTCTTATGCCTTCTACTGAATAATCTAGTAATAGATTCTCAGATGGAATTTCAGATAAAGCACTGAACTGTGAGAACAGTCAGCTATTCCAGCTTGGCAACGTTTGGGCATATAAATTTATCCCATGAATTGTCTATGCAAGAAGGAAGCTTGACAAGAAAGAAAAAGATTAATTAGGAAAAGAAAGATTTTAAGACTTTCTAGTGGCAAGACTATCTCAAACAAAGTATGCAGAGTTTGTGCGATGCAAGAATGAAATCATTTTATCTTATATTACAGGGAATATTAATAATTTAGTACAGTAGCTAGGTAAAGAAGAATGCAATGAAAAGGAGAAATTGCAGGTTGTGAATATAATGTAATCAGATATTATTACATGAAAAAGCTGTTATCATTAAGGTTGCGCATGAACTCTAAGAAAAAAAAGTGGACCTCACATTGACACAGCAGCAGAGCTGGCTGTGGGTGTGAGTAGCCAGACCCCTGGGGAGGTGGAGCAGCAACATCTTAAGAGTGTTTTGGGGCCCTGGGTTAAATGGCATCACAGCAAAGAAAATATAGCATTTACTGAAAAAATTCTCTATAGAATTTATGTGTAAACTCGAGATATCACACATTTTTCTTTATTTTATTTTATTTTATTTTATTTTATTTTATTTTATTTTATTTTATTTTATTTTATTTTATTTATTTTATTTTTCTTATTATTTTATTTTATTTTATTTTATTTTATTTTATTTTATTTTATTTTATTTTATTTTATTGTGTTTATCTGGTATTGAACTGGTCCAGTTATTGATTTCTTTTACATGAAATTGTATTTAGCGTAAATGAAATTTTTTTCAGATCAATAAATGAAGGTGATATTTCAATATCTCAGAGCTAGACTAATGTTTGGATTAAGCACTTGTGAAAACTTTCCCAATTTATGTCTATGAAACCCAGAGGCAAAGAAACTTCACACCAGTCCCTACCCAGTCATGTCCTGTGGGTCTTTCAAAAATATTTTCACAACAGCTGGCTTATGACTGACCCACTACTTCAACTAAACACATCCTAAAAATTTTCCTGGAAGAGAAAAACAAGGCAATAAAAGTACTTAGTTGACACAACTGCTTCCTTTTTTAGTTCTTCATCTCTCTCTAGATATAAATGAATATATCACACTAATCCTGATCAATCAAAGATGGGGATAGGATGAGGCTGTTGGTGCAGTTCAAGTGAGTACTGAGTCCTGGCTGAGCGAAGGAAACAAAAGTCCTGTAGTTTCCTTCCAGTGCTATGAGAAACCACCATTTTCCATTTAGTAGATTACATTATTCACAAGCAGTCAAAGTAAAATTTGTAATTTTTATATAGGGGATGCTTTTTGTTCTATATTTTTTTTCTTATTGCTGAAAGCACACTGCCTCCTTGGTCTTTTTAATTTCACAACAGAAGGCAGCAAATCCATTAGGGAGGCTGGCTTTTAAAAGTAGAAAAACAATCTAATAACTTACCATGAGAGTTTAAAATTCCACAGGCATATTTTCTTCAGTTTAACTCAAGTTTAGTCACAAATTCAATACTGCAACTGGGTATTCAGCAATATAGCTTGCCTACTGTGCAGTGATTTTCATTTCAAGTCCCACTGGCTTCATATCCTTAGTGATATTCTTTATTTTAAAAAATTCTGTATTTAAAAAAGACCCCTTGGATTTATTTGTATAATAGTAGAAATAAAGCATATTCAAACTTGATTTTCAGAGAGCTGCTATACAACTGTATACATACAGCATTTGTCCTTCTGGTGACCCTTTCTTTTTGTGGTTGCAGTTTTGACAGGTGCTTTTGCTTCAGGCCACTCAGAGGCTTTACACTATTAACTGTGGTGACATTTTTCTCTCTTGAATTGTTCCGGGAAAAAAGCTGATGAGAAAGTTCGACTTTCCTTTTGTTTCACTGTGTGTCTTAAGGGCTTAATGTTAGTGCCATGGTGACAACCAGAAAAGTTAACATTCATCCCTAAATTTTTCAGAGGGATTTGTACCTTGGCACAGATATTTCAATGGGTTGTGAAACATTTGAGAATGTGAGTGTCAACATATGCAGAAATAACCAATAGTAAACTATCACAAAGAGGGGGCTGGAATCACTGTTAGTATTAAGATCCTGATCTAGATCTATAGATCAAAGAAATAACCTATCTTCTTTTTATGAGTTTCAAGGGACTCAGAATCAGTTTTTTAGCCTATGATTAAAGAAACCTAATGGACTCAGTTAGGTCATGATCTAACTGCAATGTTAGGGTCATTTGGAAAAGAAAACTTAAAAACCATTACCCATTTATTTAATCAGACATAGCACTTTCTTTAGTGGCTTACACAGCATTTCATGGAAGACTTTTACTACATGTAGAATTTTACCTTTATTTCTTTATTGTCTTTTCTGATTTATTGCCTTTTTTTTTTTTTTTTTTTTTTTTTTTTTTTTTTTTTGGTCTTTGAGAAATCTCTTGTTATTCTGAACAGGTTAACAGCACTGGAAATATTGTAAATCAAAATCAAAATGTTTGCCCCATTCACTTACATCAAATATGTCATAAAACTTTTGATAGTAGTTGGAAGGTGAGAAAGAAAACAGTTGCCTGTTGAAAGCTTGATATACTCTGGATTTCAGAATTCAAATACTTTTTTATGCTATTGGATTGAGAGAGATTTCACTCGCATGAATAAATGAATTCATTAGTCAATAAAAACACAAACCAAAACAATACCCAAGCGTTCTTTTCAAGTTACATACAGATTTAAATCAACATACATGGAATTTATTAATATTTCTTGGCCTTATGTTATGGAGTTAAATTTTATTTTAAATGTACTTTATTTGCATTAATGTCTCTAAAGCATTAGTTACTTTGAATAGAAGCATTTTTACTTTGAATAAACACATCTCATTTTTTTTTCTGTATTTATACATACGTGTGTATATATATACATATGCATAGTCATATAAATATGTACATATATCCATTTTGTCATATTTGTATTTTTATTAGGCATCCTAGTGAGACTGCTGGTGCTGAATGAATTTGTAATTTTATTTTAGAACTATTCTGGCACTGAAAATAAGTTGCTTGAAACTTCTCTATGGAAAATGGATAATGTGTAGAGAGGGTGTCTAGTTCAATGTTTATCTCATTAATCTGGCTCCAAGGAGACCTGGATATGAGTCTTTGCTCCACCACAGGCATTTTATTTGACCCTTAGCAAATTGCTATGCCTCTGTATCTCCATTCTTCAAGCTGCCAAATGACTGAGGATGTGTGTTTATCTCTCTTGGGAGGGAACAGGGTAGGGAAAGAATAGAAGCAAGGAGGAAGATTTTGAGGATAAATGTTCAAACACAGCAATAATGGAATTATGGAAGACCCTTATGCGCCCATCCTCCAAAAAGGCCCCCAAAAAACCCAAAACAAAACAAAGGCATAAAACAAGAAAAGAAGAAGGTAATCTATGCAAAATTACCTGGGCTGCTATTTTTGCAGGCTGATGCTCCACTGTTGTCTGCCTTGTACTGTTAGTGATGCAACTGAAAAAAATGCTGTCACTCCATTGATATGGGAATATCATGTCTGTGAAAGGAATATAAAAAACCAAATATTAATTCTTAGTCTGTTTTAGACACCATAACTTCATGACTTTAGGGTGAACCTCATTAAAAACTTTGACTTTATCCTCCCCATGCTTTCCTGAAATTCAAGTTGAGTGGATGTCCTGTACTGATATGAATCACTCATAATTTCTGTGTTAATCTGCTATGCCTGGATATATTGAACTAACCTGAAAATCACAGGGTTCAATAGCCTTGTTAAGCAGCCCTAAAGACAAAAAAGGCAAGATGCATTATAGGCCATTGACAGGAGGTTTATCATAATATTAAATTTATTTTCTGTAATTATTATATAGACACTTTTGAGAAGCAATCTTCATCTATCAAAACCTACTAAAAGGCAGGGGATGGTGTTTTAAATCTGTCTTCCTGTGACAATAAAAGGTAGTTACTTCAAGCTCATATTATGCTATATTGAAGCAGTAGGTCAGTAGTTAATATAGGTATCGCACATTATACCTTTGTTTATGTATTTCAGGTAATGCTTTCCT
The DNA here is from genome assembly GCA_036630365.1 of Acanthiza pusilla. Taxonomy (NCBI): domain Eukaryota; kingdom Metazoa; phylum Chordata; class Aves; order Passeriformes; family Acanthizidae; genus Acanthiza; species Acanthiza pusilla. The sequence goes on from JAXCHO010000023.1 coordinate 31,718,757, forward strand.
CTGTGCCAAACAAAACTTTATAAGTATTAGGAACTCATGATCAGAATGTCTCCAAAATATCTCAGAGAGTGTAACCAGTCACATACCATGACCGAGCAATGTTTCATTTGAACCAATATTTTTAAAAGAGTACGCCCAAAGAAAAGTCCCTGAATCTGTATTTAAGCACTTAAATAAATACGACCTAGTTTACAGAGACCCTGATAACCTATTGTATGCATTGGAACTGTACTGTTCACATATGTACAGAAACAATAGACAAAGCCAAGGCAGAGAAGAAATCTATGATTAAAAAGATCTTTGAAATTTTTCTGTTTGATGTTTTCTGTGTCTGGTTTTTCTTTCTGGATGTTTTCTATGTATAATAGATATTTTTTTAATCTTTTCATCCTGATCATGCTCGTCAAAATAATTTATTTTCATCAAAACATATGAAGAAGAAAATCTATTTCTATTCTATGCTATTACCTGAAATTGCTTTTTAAAAATAAACTCCATTTATGTAAGACTTTTATTTTATATGAAGATCCTACATTGGAAATGAAGTGACAGAAATGTCATTTACAGCAAGAAGGAAAAAAGAATGTAATAACTTAAGTAGACCTCTAAATAAAGATCAGTGCTTAAGAAGGAAATCATTTAACTTACCTGTGTCACCCTTGCCTTTCTCACTGGAAGAACTGGCTTTAACTTGATAAAATCATAAAATTTGTAGGTTAATAGCAAGAAAACTGGCAAGTTCTTATAACATAACAAAAGGTAAAAATGATTAAGTCAGTAGGCTCTTGGATATTAAAGAGATTAATAGACTTTTTAATGGCTGTATGAATTAATTTGCATGAATGATACCTGGAACCTGGAGAAGAATGAAAAGCTCTTAATGCCACCATAAATGATCTGTATTCTCTTAAATGATCATACATTGAAAAACAAAAGGGAAAATCCTTTGATGCAAATGTCACCTTTACCGAAATTCCCAAGTTCATAGAAAGTCTAATTAAGGTGCTGGCCAAGACAGCACTGCTAATGATTTTCTAAAAGGTCTCATCATTCTTTGAGCGATCACAGGATGATTAAGCAAGGTTGTTTTAAAACAAATAGTCATTCTTCAGATTTTGTACTTGATTCTGGTGCCACTGTGATTGCTAATTATAAAGACTCTGTTGCATCTTATTTGCAATCTTGAAAACATATAAGGGTTTCAGCATCATAGCATTTAGCTTTTCCCAGACCAACTAGATATCTAATTCAGCTTGCGCTTGAAGCTCACCCCATGTTTTTGTCACGGTAAGGCACCTACTTCATCAACTCACTCACAGAGAATATTGACCCCTTTGGAGTTTCAAGGATCTCTTTGTACTTTCAGTCATCTAGTAAGATGTTATGCTAATATTGTGATCCACAGGAAGTCTTATTCATTGTCATCTTCACTTGTCATTAGGAGAGAGATGGCTTGAAGAGTGTCACCTGAAAGCAGAGTGTGCCTCCCTGCTTCCCCTCCATTTTGAGAAGATGTTCGTATGTGATGCTCGGTGGTATTGAACAATCTCTGGGTCCTAGCCATGCCCCTCCCTGGCTGCTGCAAAAATTAACCCTGTCCTGGGCAGAACGAAGACAGGTGTGAAGGATTCAGGGAGAGTTAAATGAAAGTTGTCAGAGTCAGCATGCTCAATGAAGACGGTGTTACTTGGCTTAAGAGAAAAGGGGTTGGAGACAGTCAGTTCATCATTTAGAACAAGGAGTCAGGTCACCTAATAATAGGTATTTAGAAGATAGACTCCTACTCTGGTTTTTCAGACTGCAGTCTATGGAGGATGAAAACCAGTTTCAGAGGCAGGTTTGTCTCAACTCAAATATAGTGTTCAGAACAGTTGATTCTTCAAAATGGCACCCAGTCCCAGAATTCCCTCAGAATCTTCAGCTTGACATGGGTTCCACAGTGAGCTATTTTATTGGTTTGATCAGTCCCAGAGGTTTCAGTGATATAGGTATATTAAAAGACCTGAAGGGAAACTCACTGTTTTCAACAGAAGAGGTCAAATTATACAAATTATACATACTGAGGGAGTATGGCAGAGGATAGTTTGAAATAGGACTGACTCAAAACTAAATAAAGATGTCAGAAATTAACTCATTAGTGGCATTGCTATTTGGACAGGTATGAAGTCTATTTACACATCCTTCTTATTTTCCAGAATTTTATAGCAGGATCAGATTTCCAGCTCACACCTCTACTAAGACATAAAATCTGACCATAAATCTTGAGACCTACAGGCTAAAATTGCAACAGGCATTGCAAAATTTTACAATCACAAATATGCTTTGAAATAAAAGGTTTAGTTATAGTGAATGTTCTGTGTCTAAGTAAGGGTCTGGCCCAGGTTGTCATCATGAAAACACTTTAATTTTTCATATTTTAGGGGTTTTCAACCAATATTAAATGGATGGGCAAAATATTTTTATGTTTTCTAATGTCAGATTTGCTATCATAAATGGTGCTTTTTTACAAGTCCTCCTTTGGCAGTTTGTGTTGTGGGCCATTCTTTCTCTTCTGCAATAAAAGAACTGCAAGAAAAGAAAAGAATTTTCAACAATAGGGTTTCATGAATCTCATTCTTTTAAAGTCAAGTTTTTATTGCTGTGACTAACTTATCTCCCTTAACCAAATGAGCTTATTTGCTTTTTTTTTTTTTTTTAAATTACAGTTATCGGGGGGAAAAAAGCATACTTTTATTTTTTTGTTGTTGGAAACATTGGACACATTTAAACTGAATATTTTGAATTCTGCTGAGAATGAACAGAGAAAAAAGAACAGTTGCAGTTTTGAACATGTTTGAATGATACGTAATGGAAAATGCAGCTCAGTGACTTGTGTTGCCCTTCATATTTGCTGGCCAGAATTACTTTGTATACTTCTTAATCACTTCTTCTTTCTGATGAAGAAAGAAGCCAAGACCAGAGAATCTAAAGCAAATGAGCAAGAACAATTTTAATCTCAATCCCCAGAGTATCTGGTAGCTGCATTTGAAAAGAACAACTTGAGGTTTAGGTTAAGTTATTGCAGTATATTTTGAACTAAAAGCATTTCATTTGCTGAAGAATTATGTTTGACATTCAGTGTTATTAATATTTCTGTGTTATGAAATATTGCTAATTTTCAGGCAGATCTCATGTGAACTTGTTTTAAAGTCTTTCTTGACAGAATTTACCTGCCTGTGACCTCGAAATTCATTTTTGGAAGCTAAACTTTGTCATTGAAATAGTTGCGAAAATCATCACAACTCGAGCATGCCTTTTCCCAATGGTTTTTTCCCCCCTTATATTATTTTATGAATGCTCATAAAGCACTCAATTATCTTTTTTTTCCAGTAGACAGATTACAGTATTAACTTTCTTGGTTTCATAAAATGTATAAATTTATGAATCTTAAAATTAAACCAATGAGTTTAAGAAGATTAAAAATAGTCTTTAATTATAAAGAGGATTGTTATAGATGAATAATTATACTTCTCTGTGTTACCTCCATCCTTCATGTTAAATTCAAGTGTCTCTGACTAGACGTAGGCATATGTCTGAAAATTCCCTAATTTACTTTGCGGCCTTCCCCTAGGATACTTTTCTAGGTCAAAAGACTGAGAAAATCAGATTTTTACCATTCTCTGCCCACCTTTTATTTTATTAGACTTCATTCTGGCAGCAGATGCATAAATGGAATTCAAATACAGTTGATACATAGATTGAACTAACAGACTCATAAAAGGCACTTTTACAGTACGCTGATATCTGACCCAGCAATATATAAAGGTCAGGCAAACTGGATAGCTTTTATGGAGCTCATTATTTAATCTTAATATTAAAGAGAACTTAGCATAGAAGACGCTAATGAAGATTTGTAATTAAATGGGAACATCATTCTTAACCTGATTATAATTGCAGGGTTTTATAGCCCTTTTCCAGAAATCAGTCTCTTGTTGATGTAGTGCAAGGACTTTTATAAACAGCATGTCTTAGACTGTTTGCAAATCAGTTATTAAATGCATTGCATGATTTTTTAACCTATAGTGGTTTTTATAAAATGTAGCCTCACTGAAAAAAAAAGTAAGTACTTCCCAAACCATGGTTTAAAGCAGTAAGAAAAGGAGTAAAAGAAGTCAAAATAGTAATTGAATTACAATGGCTCATATTCAGATTTTATCCTCCAGTCAAATGTGATTTTAACTAAAAAATACAAAGTACGCAACCATCCTCACCGTGCTTTTATATCTGAAGTCTCCTTTAATACACCTCCACAGCATTTCAAGCCAACTTTATGTGAAGAGAGTTCAACTGTCATATTAGCTCCAGTATAAGTCACTCTCTACAGTACAATGGCCCTGAATCTGATTAATCTGAATGCTCTTTTTAGCAAACTAGATCATAATAGCTCCCTTGGTGCCATTAATATCTAACTCTTCTAAGATCATGATATCTCAAAGATATTTGGTTCATGGATTATACATCCATTAGGCTGAAACATTCCTTCTAATATATTGTGGTCATGCATTTATCATGACTTCACCAAGCAAAATACGGCACAGAGTTCACATTGAATCAGACTGATTACAAAAGAAAAAAGTTTCCTTACAAATCAGTTGAATTTGCTAATAATATAATAAAAGCTGTAATATTTTCAGGTTTTTTTAATCAAGAGTGGCAGCTTGGAGTATTTTTTTGATGTTTCTGGCATGATGCAGTTAAGTAAGCATTTCTCTTCTTCAATCCTTTGTGTCCCTGCTTGCTTTTTCTTTCTTGCTTTGGTGGTTCTGGACAGATGTCAGGTAAAGTTACAATTCTCCAAAGTAATCTGTCACCTTTTCTTATTTTTCGCTTCAATTCAACCATGTATCCTTTTCCTAAAAGTTGTACAAATATACAACTCCAAACGCACACAGATAATGTAGATTCCAAGAAAAATACATCGTAAATAAAAGTCTAAAATACACCAATTTGGTACATCTCAGTAGTACTGTGAATGGGCCTGCATTGTGAATGTATAATGATATTTAAAATTACTAGTGTATAATGAATGGATAATGAAAATGGAATTTTGAGAGGTGTAGCGACTTTCTCCATTAAGAAGATATACATTTTAATTTAAAAGTGTTAGATTTTGTGAATATAGAGCCATTCCACAGAATCACAGAATCATTCCAGTTGCAAGGGATTTCTTGAGATCTAGTTCAATTGCTGCTCAGGTTGGGCTAACTAGACGAAATTGCCTATGACCATATCCAGCTGGGTTTTGAATACCTCCATGGAGAGAGAATCCACAACCTCTCTGAGAAATCAATTCCAGTCTTTGACCACCCTCACAGTAAAAAAGTTTTTTTTTTTTTGTGTGCAGATGGAGTCTGTGCCCGTTTCCTCTCGTGCTGCCAACAGACACTACAGAGAATAGTTTGACAACTCTGCTTCCTTCCCTCCCAGCAATAGATTGATAAATCCTAGCTCAGCCCAGGATGATTTGGGTCTTCTTTGACGTGAGGCTGCATTCTTGGCATATGTCTGACTTGATGTCCACCAGGATGTCAAGGGCCTTTTCTGTGGAGTTTCTTTCCATCTGGGCAGAACTAAATATGTCCTGGAGCATGGGATTGCTGCTTCTAAGGTGAGCACTTTGCATTTCCCTTTGATGAACTCAGTGTTCAGCCTCACCTACTGTCTTGGCCTGGGGATATGGAGCTGTAGCAACCTCACCTCTGTCAGGCTACTGGATTTGGCAATTGCTAACAAAAAGTTGTTTTTTCTGTATAACTTAACCGCAAACCTTTGGAGAATGTCAAACTTTTGAAAGTTTTTATGATTTTTAGACTTAGCAATGCTAACATCCTGATAATGGATATGTGCTGCTTGTTGACATAACATCAGGTTCCCCAATGCAACTATAAAACACCTTGATGAGAGTTTAGAAGGATGCTTAAAACATAATCCTATCATGACTTTGAAAGGTTACATTGAAAGATAACAAACACTCTGCAAGAACAGCCAAGATTTACAGTTCCAGATATCCACAGTAACTTCGAAGCCTTTGTGACAATGACCTGAAAACTAAAGGCAATGTGCAAGACCCCTTATCTCTCGCAAACGTTTTTTAACTTGAGAAGCAAGAAATTATATAAAACAACCACACCCAAACCAACCAATAAAACAGGAAAACCCCCCCGCAAAACACAGCAAAACAGGACAAGATACTATAAAATGCATGTAACATTTTTAAGACTTAACAGCATAAATTGGAACCTCAACAGGAGTTAAAATGGTTTTGACTTACAATGCTAAAAAAGTAGAATATGATTTGCAATTCCTCTGTCTTTTGTGGTAACAGTTTGTGCTCAGTTTCAGAAAAAGCAAACAAACACAGCAGTTGTGCAAAAGAAGACAGAAAAGAAAAATTATGGCAAGCTAGGTTTTTTAAAATGCTTGCAAAATCAGTATTGAAGTGCAATGTGAGAGATGAACATAACTACACTTTGAAAAAAAATCAGTATCGGCATCATTCTTCTAAGTGCCATAAAATATTAACAGAATCACCTGTAATAAGTGATGAATGAAGAATGCTGTTTTAAATTGAAGCACTGAGTAAAAATTAAGCCTTTGTCAAACCCCCTTAATATTAAAATGAAGTTCCTTTAAGCTTGAAAATTGGCAGCTATGAGGAATCCTAAAAGTCTGTAGTGTCATCTACAGATTTCATTAAAAGCCATCTCAGAGGGTTGCCCAATGCAACAGTAACGGCTGTGATAGGGCTGAGCTTTGTCTTCAGAATTTCTGACAAGTCTGAACCTGAAATACTAGCCTTTATTAATGAAATGGTATTATACAAGAAGAGCGAATGCCACCACTTATAAACAGTTGAAATTTATCCTTGTTGAAAAGCTGAAACAAAACAGGATCTGCAAGCTTTTTTACATAACTACGCTAATCTTAGGCTCTGTTGCATAACAGCCAATTTTAAAATCTAGTATAATTATTAAAAAATATAAATTAAAAGTAAAAAGTTGTGATAATTTTAATTATAACAATACTTATGTTCTTTGCTAGTGATCCTATTGTCTTCTTTGCTGATGAACTGAAAATTCTTTCCCTGTTCAGACCCCACTGTGAGACCTTCTTGCCAGGTTTCAGTGGTGTATGCTTAGCCTTTTTATGTGACTTCAAACATCCAGGTTTCTAATTGCAGGCAGAGCAATCAGAGAGGGGCAGGGAGCAGGAAGAGGAGACAGGAAAATTGGTGATCATGCCTAAGGGATCATGCCCTATGTCTTTTGGTGCAGTGGTCATTACCGGTTTCAAGAATCAAATATCAGAGCTACCAAAGGAGGCTTTATCATATTCAGAGCTCTGCCTAACCTAAGAGGAAAGAGGAGACCTGGGGGAGGTGGCTGTGCTGAGCTCTGTTGGGCTGTTCTCTACCTGAGAACTCACAAATTACCCTGGGCATGAGTTGCATAGAATGTGAGTTCATCTGATTCCCTAAGGTTATCTTGAAAAGGAAAATCAATTAATTGTAAAGGGCATAATAAGCAAAAAGGCAAATGATAAACAAAATATCTGCAGTGACACAAACCTGGTAGGCAAGGGTTAGCAGATGCAATGCCAGGGACCTGTTGGGCTGAGAAGAGGGGCTGGCATCAGGGCAAGGGTGCTGGGTAGAAAGAGGGGCAGTGGAGTCTATATCCATGTGTGTGCCTGAACCTGTGTGCGCCTGCACCAGTGACCTTCAGTCTCTGCCAGCTGAAGAGGAGGAGACTCGGCTGTCTGTGCTCTTGTTTTGTGTGAGCCTTGTACCTGGTTCTTGCTGAAAGCAGAATCTTGTCTAGGTCTGGCAGTCTTATTCAGGGTTCTCCACATATGTGTCCACACGTCCTCTGAATATACGTATGTGTGTGTGTGAATGTCTGAGAGAAGCGCTTGGCATTGCTGCTTGCTGGTTGAACCTTCCACCAGCATTTTGCAGCTGCTTGATTGGAAGAGAGCATGTTTGCGAATTTCAAGGCTGCGTTCCAAACCTAACCAGATTTGCAATGCGGAAGAGAATATCTTCTGAGGGAAACAAAGTAGGTGCCATTACTTCAAGTATCATAAGTAACTAAAAGAACATATTGGACCCATGCATTTGATGACAAATAACCTATGTTTTTCAAAATGCACTCAACATTTTTTAAAACACACATACTAATTCTATATTATAACAACTATAAAAATTCACTGTTTACCTTGGAGCAGTTTCTGGCTTCAAGGAATTTGAGCCAATCTATTACAGAAATATCCTTTACAGCTTGAAGGGAATCCCTTCAGGATGTAAGAACTCTTTGGGACCTCACCCATAAAAAAGTTTTCAAACAGTTTTCACAGCCTCTAAAATATGTCCATAGGTTAGTTGTCAGAATAACCAAAAGTAGCCAGAGACTAGACCAGGCATGCACAGTACCAGGCACTGAAAATGGCAATCCTTTTCAAATCCATGTATGGCTTCATCTTTGTGGCTTACGTATTAATCCTTTAGCATTAAAAAATTCCACCTTTACTTCAGAGCAGCTAAGAATACTGAGTCTTAACTGCTTTATTTACTCACAAAAATATTTCTGCTCTAAAATTCTTTGTTGTGTTGTTTGTCAGTCTCTGGAGAGAGGTGAGCAAGAGTGTGAAGACTTAGAAATAAATCTCCATTTTAATATTCATTAGTTGACCATTTATTTTTGTCAGAGCAGTGGGGACACTACAATGACTTATGGTTTTAGCAATTTGGATATAACATTTTTTAAAGCCGTATTAAAAGTTCCCTATGGGACAGTAACCCCTACTGTCTGATTTTATGATTAGGATTTGCATTTATAAGGATTTTACCACATGAAAGGGGTTTCACTTGATGGAACAGTTGATTGTTTTAGGAGCTTAAACTCACTTTTCAGCTAAAAAAAAAGACCACCAACCAACTTTCTTGTGCTTTCTGCATTCTCAGTTTTTCTTTCCTGTGTTTTTGTCAAATGTAAATGAGCAGTGCTGATCTATAAAATAACATGGCATGTTAAAATAAAATCTACTGCAAGGGTTTTGATTTTGGACTGGATAGTTCATGAAAGATATAAAGTGCTTTTTAGTATTTGCTCTCTCCTTACAACACAGTTGTTTTTCTATGTTCAAGAGCTCCATTTTGTCTTCTGGTCTTCTTTATTTGTACAGTTAGAGATAAAGTTACTTTCCTTTACGCATAGACTATTAGACATTTTAGATCTAATTTTATTTCACAAATAAAACTCTTACTGAGCTCTGCACAAGGAGAAATAACTGCCTGGACCATAAAGGTGGAACTACACTGCAATTTCTTACTTTCTAGCCTCACCATTTAATTTCTTCTCTTTTTCTTATGAAATGCTGATATGGAAATTTTAAAACACTGGAAACTACAGTGAGCTTTATTCAGGTAGTTCCTCTGTTTTTAACAGTTAATACAACTGTGTTATTAGATTGCAGCACAGAAAACCTGTGACTAAATTAGTAAGATGCGTGGTGAAATACAAAAGGATCTGAAGGCAAAACTGTTGTTGAGAACCTGACATCCACATTACTTGGGAGCTTTACTGCAGATTTTTCCCTAATCCAAGACTCTGCAGTAAGTATCCATTATTAACTGCACTCCTGAGAGTCAACTTCCTGGTTAGTTTCATCAGAAAAGTAAATGAATTTGCAAGGAGGTGATTGAAAAAATGCCTCAAAAGCTCAATCCCTGATCTGCAGGCTTGCTGTAAATTAAATTTGTTTCTATTTATTAGAAAAGCCTATAGTATTATGAAGTCTGAAATGTGTTTTGTAGAAAATACTCTAAAATTTATGAGACCAGAGCCTCAATCCATGTTTTCACTCTCATTGTTTCACTACATCTTCAATGATCATCCAAGAAACAGCACATTCCCCCCTCTGCCATCCATTCACCCTGTTCCAAGGACATTTTTAAAGAAGGCAAATAAGGAATTAGAGAAAATAAGAAACTGACTTGTAAGGATGACTTCTCTTTATGTTAAGATGGACTAATGAATCTGAACTATATCACAGAAAACTGTGTCCTAGGTGCACTGATGAAGACCCACTAATTCAGAGGATACCTGCAGAGCTGGGCTCTGTCACCCTCTGCATTTACCCACAATAAGAGGATGTAATTGGAAACTTCTCACAGAATCAATGTGGAAAGGAAGAGCAATTAGCGAGAGTCGTTTAGAAAAAAAAACAAATGAGTCTGTTCTTGACCTTCATGTAGCAAGAAAAGGACTGTGTCACAGCTGCAATTTATTACAGTAGTGTCTTGAAGAAACTAACACAGATTATAGCAGAACATAATTCCAAATGGGAAAATGTGTAACTGGAAAAACTATTCAGTATTAGGTGGCAATTGCTGCATGAGCTGCAGCAAGGGAGGGCGAGTTAATGAAGAATTTCAGAAAGTAAATGCTTGTGAGATAGTACAGATGTAGTAGGATTTCCATACTTTCTAAGAGTAGAGAGCAATTTTCTCTCTGTGAGATGACTTTATATCTCTGCTTCTATTGGTTCAAAGAGAAATTACCTGTAGGGCTACCTTGTTCTCTCGGGGTGGGGAAGGAATGAAGAAAATGTTTAAATGATTTTTCCCCCCTTTTTGCTCTGGGCATTAAGCAGCTGTGTTGCAACTTCCATTCTTTCAACTAGTGAAAACAACTGAGAGAAAAGTGGAGAAAAGGAATGAAACAGGGTGCTAGGAAAATTGATTTACCATGTTTTCCTTCAAAGAAGCTATCAGATCCCAGCTAGAGGATGAATCAGTCAAATACTTGCCAAGCAGTATTTAGCTCACATAATCATACACTTTTCTTTTTGCTCTACAAGATTTGTAGCTTTTAGTCTCCCCTCTATAAGCTGCATAGATATAATGTGTATTAAAGCTAAGTTGGATGAGAAACCAGTCTGTGAAGGTTATCAGAAAGGTTATTACCAGAGGAATTCCCTGAGTTATCACAGTGATGTGAAATTGTTTTCTCTTTCTGTCTACAATGTTTGAAAATTAAAACTTTTTCAGCTATTTAGGAATGGCTCATTTAGGTTACTTATGGACTGTTGCTCCCCTTTTTCTCTTGCTGTCTGGGAGTGTAGCAGTGGCTGCTGGGAGAGCTGTTCCTGAAGGCATCCAGAGCCCAAGTGCTTTGAGGCAATGAAACCTCTGCACAGGCAAAGCCATATGCTAAATTTTTCTGTGCTACAAAGCATCACCTAGGGCATCACTCAGCTCCCTCACCTCTCATCACAGACAAGTCTCACCCCTTTTTATCTAAGTAGCATCTGCAGTAGCCTCTTACTTGATCTGGAATTGCATATGCTTCAATGTTGGTAAATCTGGAAAAGATCTTGGCCAGGTTTGATTTCCTAGCTTCTGCAGCTGACTGTGTTTCAGAAAACAACTTGCTTCTTTAAAGCACTTTGAAAAAGCTGTTGTCTGAGAATGACTAGTAATAAAAATGCAGCGGATATAAGAAGGTGCCATAAATCATAGTTGTGCAAGTAATAGATTGCTGCATCAGCTCCCTAAGAACTTAATATTCCCAGTTTACACAGTGGGAATAAAATCTCTAAAATATTAAGTCCTTGGAATATGAGTTTGTGTTTTCCCCTTTCCTACAACATATTTGAGACAAATCTAACAGCAGGTGACATCAGTTAACATGACTATTTCTTAGGATGGAAGATCAAACAAAACTACAAGAAAAAAAATGAAAAACACTAAACCAATACAGAGGTTTTGATTGATAGGTAAATAGCCAAGTGGCGACAGTGAATGAAAGAGACGATGGGAGAGAGAAAAGACCCTAAAAAAATATGAACACTACATAATTATTTGTCTTCAAACTTGTCATTGTTTTAGTTTTGGTCTGTTTATTCTACATTCCATGTGTTGCAAACACTACTGTGACAACTTCATCAGGCTCTTATTGGAATGTCTTCCAACCACCATCACCAGCACTTCTTGGGTGAAGTCACACCTTGTAGGGTCCAAAACTCAAACATAGGTCACACAAGTGACAGGGTGCAGCACTTCTACCAGAAACAATTCTCTAAGAAATTAATATTATGAAATGTTATAGTGTATTTCCACAGTGTAAGTCCTCAGTATAGAAGTATATTTCTGCATCACCCAATTCAATATAGAAAGGTACAGAAGCAAGGCACAGAGTGCAAAAGTACTAAGAATTTTTAAAGTTCACAGAATGATTATTCTGGATTTTCACAGAGCTGCACATATAAATTTCTCAGTTAATCTACCAAATATCACATCTATTGTATAAATTACCCATCTCATGTCTTTTTACTGTTTTTCCATTTGGCCATTATTTCTATTTCTGGTATTTTACCTTTACAATTTTCAAACTTGTTTGACCTTTTATGCATTGCTTAAAGAATTGTGATATCATATCATTTTTTCCCCAAAAGAATTGAATTTCATATTCTTTTATTGAATGGTTTACATTTAACACACCCAGAAATGCTTTTATCACCTGAAAAAGTAAGAAAAATGAAACTGAACAATTCAAACTGTGCTTCCTGTACAGGCTATTTCCCTTTAAAAAGATACCTCATGTCAGTGTGACTACTATACCAATAATTTTTTTCCAGTGAGAAGACTGTACAAGCAATTTTCTCTGCAGCAAAGGTGCTTGGGAGACGGGTGTGATAGATTCAAACCTACAACAATTAAATAGAAATCATGTTTAACATAGTGTTTGTAGATATTTTAAAGCCATCATGCTGAATGCCATGACAATAGCCTGCCTATTTCCACTGTCCATTACCCTTGTATGATAAAGATGTTTTACTAGATGACATCAATAATTCTAAGATGTACGTTAAAGTCCAGGTGCTTCTGTCATGCTCAGGGGCATATATTCCAGAAAAGAAAATCTGAAAAGTATAAAAATAGGAAGATACCTAATTCCCCTTGTTTTTTCATTCTGGTCTCTTACCTTGACAGTATGTTTTTGGCAGAGGAAACACAGATTCAGCCTTTTTAGGCTGCCTGATCCTTTAAGGTGCAAACTTATACTTTAACTCTGATAAAATTAAATTTAAACCTAAGTTGAAATCTTCTGTGATTATTGTCAGTTCAGAACAGAGCATTTTAGAAGTAGCTTCACAAAAACTCATATGTTTTTGGTTTTTTTTTTAAAGTATATAATTAGAAAAGAGTATGTTGCTTTGCGTGTTAAATTATTCTTATTTCATTGACAAATTTAGTGACTCCAATGTATTGGATGTGATGGAGAAAATTGAATGCCTTGCACTCTTGGATGGGGTTTCTGCTGAGTAGGTGAAAATGTGCCTGCATCTGACTGAGCTGGTCAGACAAGAATTCTCAACATGTGTAAGACAAGATCTTTAGAGATTCTATTTGAATGAAACCCACATCATTTTTCCACCATATCTACCTGAGACAAGCTCTGTATGCACCTGTATGATTGCCATCTTCCTCACAGAGGTACCTTGGTGCCTTTCTGTGACTGAAATGGGTCTTTGCTGTGGGTGCTACCACTGGGCTAAAGGAAAGAGGATTAGGAGATGGTCTCAGTCTTGGCATCCTTACCCTTCAAGCAGATTCAGAGAAATAAAAATCAGACAAAGGCTATGTTTTCAGATTGTAAAGTTAAGACCTTTGTGTCATAAAGCTGGAATTTTGAAAAGGGAGTGTTATTTCTTCAGTTTATTACCTTTCCAGAGTTGCTTATAATCCTTTTTCCCATACATTAATTTTGATGCAATATGTCTTTGCACAGTGACCATGATATGAACTAGTCCTGCTCAGACAGGACCTCTGGCATCAGGAAGAAAGTCTATATCAAATAGGTTATTAGAGGATTTGGGCTCAGATTTAGAAATGTAATAATGTTGCTGTGACAGATTTGAGAAATATTTAATACAGGGCAGAGTACTCATCATGAGATCAAAAGCTGTATAAGCTATGTATGAGAGCTTTTTCTGACATTTCTCACTCTGTGTCTACTTTACACCTTCAAGCACATATATTTTTATTTTCAATAATTATGTCTATATTTATCCCTGGTAATAATTCTACACTTCTATATTCTCTCCATCTTTTATTTTCTTTCTGTTGTTTTTTGCACAGGAATAAAGTCAGAAATGAGAATACTAACATAAGCTTATTAATTTTTCCAATTTAGCTTAATCATTTTTTTCTGGTGTGACCAGAACTTAGAATACATCTTGATGTGCAGAGTAGCATAGCAGAGACTTTATTTATTTATTTATTTATTAAAATACTTTTTTTGGTGTTAGTTTTCTGGGAAAAAAAAATCATAAAGTCTTATGGTCATTACTAGAATGAGTTTTTAGAGAAATTCCTGCGGTTACTCCTGGTTGTCATTCTTGAGCAGCAATGTCCATTCTGGGTCCTTACAGGTCCTCCTGAGACTGAAGTTTATTCAGTCTCTCCTAGGTTTGCAAAGTATTCCTCCTGATTTTACTCTAGGGTCAAGACTGGAAATGAACAAAATTACTAAAAATTTGAAAAAGTGTTTCTTTCATTCTGTGGAATAACCTGCAATTGTTTGAGGGAGATGGAAGCTGACAGGACCAGCCTTTCTCAAAAGAAAACTCTCAAAAGCACTGTGCCTACTACAGAACACAACACCCATCTTTGTTTGCTGCTTTTCAAAAATGAGCTTCACGTGAGGCCACACATTTCAGAAGACACACAAATACATACATGAATACAGATATAGATGATACAGGTAAATAAACTTTGACCTTGAGTCCTGATGCAAGTCTGGGATTCAAGCAGAGACTTCAAATATTTTATTTTCATTTACTCAAAAGGACACAATAAGACCTAAGTTACGACTGAAAATGGAAGGATATTTTTTCACATTAGGCCCCTGCAGCTTGGTTAAGTCAGCTGCTACTTACAGTACAGGGCTTTTAAAAAATTTTATTGCAGTAGCAACAGCTCCATGCATAATGGTGGTTTACACTTGAATAAAGAATAATTGCAGATAATGGGTCTGTCAGCATGAATGGATTAGAGGTCTCAGCAGTGGTTCCATCACCACAGTGAAAATACTAATTTAAAATCTCGTTTCCTTTCTTTTGACCTTATGCCTCATTACTTTAATGGCATTAAGAGTTAATTTCTCATAGAGTAGTTTATTTATTTATTTATTTATCTATTTATTGTATTACCTTGCTTGGCATATAACATTGCATTTTTTATAAAGGAGCTTTATGTCTCAAATGGCATTTGGCATTTTATGGTTTAGTTCTAGGAAAGCTGTCTGTTTTTTGCCATTTTGAGGGCTGGCCGTGGGCAGATGGTGGAAGATTTGGGTAGTCACTTGAAATGAAAAGAGAATACAAAGACTGACGTCAAAACAGCCTCTTTGCAGGAACGCAAAGAGAAGAGATTCTACTCTCACCTTTTCATAGTTTGCCTCTTTTATGAGGAATGAACTACACATCATGAAGTGGGCTTTTCTAATGACTATTCCACCATGTGTTCAATTTGTTATTTATAAATACAGTGTGCATATTATCTCATTGCAATCCTGTAGAATTCTATTTTTGCATTTGCAGCCTCCTATTTAAAAATATGAACTACTAATCATGCTTTTAGTTTCATGTATTGTTGCCATTTGAAGACTTTTGCATAGAAATGAAGAAATTAAAACACACTCACAGAGACAGGATATTCCACAGCACATCCTGTGAGTCCAATTAATGAGTCTTTGTAGAGAAGAGAGTTCAAGGCAAGTTTTTTACCCTCTCCTGAGAAAAAGACGGAGCATTTCCTGGTTTGCCTCAGCTGCTGCTATCTAATTTACCTTCCCAGCAGATTTGCGTGACTGAGTACTGCTGGCGAGGGATCTCTGCCGCCAGGTAAAGCAACTGTGGGAGGAGGTCAGCGCAGCGTGCAGCATCAGAGACAGGAGACAGAGCAGATGGATCTCCTCTGAGACCCTGCAGCGTCAAGAGTCTGAACCCCCAGCCACAGGGAAGGAGGAGAAGAAAGTCTGTGCTTATCGGGTTGGAAAATGGAGACTCCCATGATGGTCAAGGCTGGGAGCTGGTGGCCCCAGGAGGATGGCTCCTGTCCACCTGCAGATTTGAAGCTGAGGAATAGGACCAGACAGGGAGCTGGGAGCTGTGTCCAGTAAAGCATCAGAGCCAGCTGAGACCAACCCCTGCAACAGCACCTTGATTCTCTTATAAGGTTTAATCTGAATTAATTCAGATAGATTGCTCATAAAACAAATTCCAGGGAGTTTTCTGAAATATCAGAACTTCAGAAAAAATAATCGGATTATAAAACAGCTAAATGAATATTTGATCAGAAAATGAAGTCGTTTGTTTTGTTTTTTTAAAAAAATCAGTTGACATCTTTAAATTTAGTTTCTTAAAATTAAAATCTGTATTAAATCTAGAGAGGTTTTTTGCTGAATATGAGCTAAAATATACTGAATGACATGAAATCTAAACAAAGAGAATAGAGATGTAACTCCCTGCTTGTAATAAAAGTTAGTGAGCCAAAAGAAGCATAAGAATTTTAAAAAATCCTTAAAAACCAAGGACACTGAACATTTTATTGGGATTTTAATGATTTATCTGCTTTTAAAGTTAGGAAGCAAGAAATTTCATTGAAAGAAACTTCTCTATGACTCTTAATTCTTCCCTGAGCCCAGACAGTATTTATCTCAGTCTTTTAGAGGTCCTACCCAAACAAAAGACTGCTTCCTATTTTATTACTCTTCTGTTACTCTGTCAGTAGGAAAGAAGAGAGACAGAAAAAAACCCCGAAGGATAAAGGCAGCGGCAAAGAATTGTAGGAATGAAGGAAGCCAGGCCAGAGCAGAAAAAAATTGAATCAAATTTCCAGTCAATGAAATGAAATGGAAAAGAGACGTAAGGAAAAGTGAATAACCACAGGCGAAATTGTGCTGCCCTTGGTGAAGTCAACCAAAGCTGCTTCTTAGAACATGATGAATGCTTAAGAACTGCAGGAATCAGTCAACAGATTGTTGGAACGCTTGAAACAAAGCTCATGGAGGGAAGAGAAAGAAAAAAATCTTAAGGAGATTGAAAGAAGCCCTAGGGGAACTTGAGAAAAGATATGTCTAGAGAGACGATCAGTGAAAGACAGAAACAGAAGGAGACAGGCCAGATTCTCAGCAGAGGCTGACAATTTAACCCATCTCATGGACTGTTTCTCTCAGACCTGTATGTTGAATAGTGATAAATAAATTGTAGAATCATGCTAAATGGTAAAATGTATTACATTTAACATTAGTAACAAGGTAAAAGCTATATAACTTATCTGGAGTATTATTTCATGCCACATTTTATTAGGGGAATTACATTTCTTTCTGGTATAAAACAATAACAGGTTGACATTTTTAGGTTTTCTCTTAGCATTAACCAAAATAATTGCTGTGAAAGTATCACAAAAAAATATAGTTTCTCTTAAATTTATTTCTGATTTACAGGTATGGTTTCTGTCCTCTTTATCAGTATTTCTATCAGTGATCTTTCTCCACAGTAGCTCTGTTGCTATGTGATAATTTGCTAATGCCACATACTCAGTGGTCTTTTTGCAAACATTTTTGTATTTTTCATCAGTCACTTGTTAAGATTAGGTAGACTTCTTTAATTTTGCAAATCAATGTGATTCTACTAAATCCAATGGCTTCACATGGATCCATTGTACACTTGTTATTCCATCAATGACATATGTTAGATGTTACATGGTTTGTAAGTTTTCTTGGGAGAAAGACATATAATAAAAACATTCTTTAATAGTAGCTGTGAAAGAGGAAAAATTGCCTTAAATGAGCAAACGTGTGTTGTAAATTTTAATAGGAATATGAAAAAATAGTGACAAAATATCCTAAGTGTCCTTACAGAAACATTCAAATATGATTTGGGAATTTAAATTATTTATGGTTATGATACTAAATTCAAAGGTATTCTGAACTCCATTCAAGCAAATAATAAAACCATCATCCAATCATTTAGATGCCTTGCACGAAACATTTTTTTACAAGAAGTAATTAGTCATAACTTCTTGAATCCCAGAACCTTGGCTTATCTAGGCAGGAACAAATATGGATTACTGCATCTAACTTCAGGAACTCAGACATGACAATGGTGTTACCACTTACCATGTCAAAGTCCACTGCCACTTATCTGCCACTTAGTAGGAATGCCTACTAAGTATTGGCTTTTGACAACAGCTCTAAACTGAATTTGGGGACTTAAGATACCAGAAGTAACTGAATTGATTTTTGGTTTCAATATCAAGACTTAATTAATCAGTTAGTTAGGATAAATTAACAATAAGAAACAGATGTTCATGAGGAAATATTCCATGTTTTCTCTGCATGTTTGTGTGTGTGTATTACTGATGGAGATGTTGTTGTATGATAAATGTTATTGTAGAGTGGTAGCTTGGCTGTTCGGTTGGCATTCATGTGACAGTGCTGAGGTTTCAATTATCTACTTGCATCAATCAATCTTTTAGTTTCCAACACTGTTGCCTGCAGTAATGTCACAGCTTTTCTGTCAGACAGGAGAACTTTGCGGGAAATGTTATTCATTACAGCTGCAAATCTGTCACTGTGCCTGGCATGGCTTGTTAATGACAACATTTATTTTCAAAGAGTCGTGTTTCGCTTTGTTGCTGGAGAGTTGATTTTGTGATCACACAAAATATAATGAAATGTCAAGAAGATGAAGTGAATGAAGTTTGCCAAAAATGCAGCTAAAGTGGTTCAGATCTACTTTAAAAAAATGCACACTCAAATACACTCTTTATATTTTGTTGAAAACATTTAATCACTTACTAGGAACGTAAACATGGGCAGAGGAAAAATGTTGCTTAGAATACAGTAAGCAGAGCAGCAGGCACAAACAGCAAATTTGAGCTTCATTTGGCTTCTCCAATCCATAGTACTGGAAAGAAAAGAATTTTCAATCAATCTTTTAAAACAAATTAACAAATACAGCATCCAGCTCTTCTGCTGCTAATATTGAGATGTCATCTTTCTCCCTCATCTCCTCTTAAAGTACTGGAACATCTTTCATGTGAAGAGAGGCTGAGACAGCTGGGATTGCTCAGTCTGGAGGCTTGGGGAAAAGTAGGTAAATCCCTGATGGAAGGTAATGAGGAAGAGGGAGCCAGACACTTCTTGGCAGTGCCCACTGACAGGAATGGGCATTGGGCACAAATAACAACAGCAACAAAAAACAAGCAAGAAATGTCATTGGAACACTAGAAAACACTTCTTTACTATGAGCGTGATCAAATGCTAGAGCAGATTCTCCAGACAAATAATGGAGTTTCCAATCATGTTGATCCTCAAAACTTAGGTTTAAACTTACAGAAGATGTTCCTGCACAACCTTACCCAGCTGACCATCCCTGATGATTGGACCATGTTCTGTGATTTATGTAATCTATTCACATATATATTTCAAAACATAGATTAATGTAGGGTCAATACATGCTATCTGTGAAACAGTACACCAGCAGAGCATGGATATAGAGTGGCTTATTAATTAGATGAATGAGGAAGAGGGGATTATCAGTAAATTGATGATTATATCAGTTTTATGTATGTCCTAGTGCTGTAGCAAGGGCATACCTCCTGCTGTTCCTCACAGTGCTCTCTTCATAATATTTATGTTGAAATAGGTAGAAGGACATTTCTCAAGAGACAGAAACTTGTCAAGTACTCTTAGACCAAACTTCAGACTTATACACTCAAAATATGGGCTTGCTCTTTGACTTTATTTTTTTGAATTTATGTCTACTAATTCCCCCAAAATTTTCCATATTCCCCCAAAATAACATAAAACACATGAAAAAAATTTTTGAAAAGCCCTCAAATTAAAAAAAAAAAATCAAGTGCAAAGTTCTAGCTGTAGACATCAACAAATGTCTTTTGAATTTTTCTATCAACACTGTAGTGTTAATGAAGCTCAATAGTAAATGATCCAAGATTTACAAAATAGGACAGTTAGTAAAATCTCAGGATATGAGTAACTGCTAGAGGTTTTGTTTTGGATTCTTTGTCATAACCAGTAAAAGAAGCCATTTGACTTTAGAAATAAACTTTCTATTACATTACATTAAATTGGAATAATTCTATTTCTCTGTGCAAAGCTGTTGTGTGGAGAGGAATCAATAAAATATAACTGGAATTTATGCTAGGTCTTGCCCTATGCCTCTACCAAAATGTGAAAGGGCATCAGCGATAATGAATTTAACACACAAGTACAAGAAATATGAAAATATGTCTATTCTCTCTGTGTAAAGGGGAATTCTTTAAATTTTGTCTGCACAAGATAGGAGACTCAAATACAATCAAACCAGTAAAAATTCCTATTAATTACCTTATTGCTTAAATTCTTTCATCTCCCTGATACCTTCACACAATTTAGTGTGCAGCATTATTGATCTGTTTGTCATCTGAGAATGCTGTCTTGTGAGCTCTTGAGTTCTCAAAGCATTCTTTGTTAAATAAATACATATGTCTTGAAAACGGACAAGCTGAATAACTGTTGCTTGCTAGTTTACTAGGGGATGAACTTTGTCTAGACATGCTGATTGTAATCCATCAAGTAATGATTAAAGAGTGATACTCTTCATTATTTGGGGAGAATATTGAAGACTTTCTTGAATTACAATCAGATTTCTTGAAACAAATCATAAAGAGATGTAATTTTGTATGTATTTTCTCTGAAATAAAATTTTGTAGGAACAGAGCTAAGAGAGGTACAAGTGGATAGCCTGTTGAATTCAGCCTCAGAATGCAGCAAATACATAATTTAGAATTAAGAAATGCTCATCCTGTAAATAAATATGGCCTACATTTAAAGGAAAAGTAAGTGTAATGATAATAAAGATATAAATCAAAACTCTTGTGAATGATGCAGTAAGAACATACCCATCTTCCAGCAGCAGAAATATAGAATACTCCTACACAGAATATTGACTTTGAACAATTTTACATTTATATTGGGATGTATAGTTAATTTTGTGAAGTCCTTTTGAGAGACACTCTTGCTTCCAATAAATACATGCCAGACTATGCGGTACTTAATCTTAAATGAGAAACTGCACATTCAAGATGACTCAAATGTTAAACAGACCAGCTGAAAATATTGGAACTGATTTTTATCTCAATTATCATTTTGATTCCTTTGGAAAGTCCAATTTAATATAGACTTTTTTAAAGGATTATTAACAAATATTATCAATTCTTTTATTTCAGTAGCAGAATTGCTTCATAATCCCTTAAAAACGTTTTCTGTGCATTTCTGAGAGGCAGATTGCTGGTGACCAGAAGTTGAGCCCTTTTAAGTCGGTAAAAAAGTCTTATGCTTTAAGGTCCTCTCATGAAGATACAGAAGGGGACATCTTACACAGTAAAATAAGGTATTTAGACAATTAATTCCACTACTGCAACTCATGGATTATGTGGTCTCTATCATGGAGAAACGCAGAGAAAGGGCATGTGAACAGCAACAATGTTGTTAAATACAGTCTGGTCTGTAATTTAACTGACTACCTGTAGACCAGACTGGCAGCCAGCTTTCATAGAGAAAAAAAGACATACTATGACTGTGCCAGACACCTTGGAAAATGCATAGTCTTGTCCATTTTTTTCTATCTTCACATCTTCTTTCCTTGTAGTCAGAGCAGCCAAACTACGTCAACATATTGGCTACCTTCTCTTGTCCTTTTTCCTGGTGTCCGTGTTCTACATGTCATTTCCCACAAAATGGGCAGGATTGATCCCTCCTTGGATTTTTAAAACGCTTTTCTTAACAAGTTAGTGTTTTGTGCCCTTTAGTAAATTGCCCATTTCTCTAGGAAATTTATTACAAATTGATTTCACATCTTGTGGCTGAGCTTGCCCCCTTGTTCAAAGCTGAATCACTGCTCAAATGAGCTCTCCCATTCACTACTAGAAAATGCTAAAGGCATTCTGATAACTTCTTAGATGACTTAGACATTGGAGTTTAAAGTGCTTTGCTAATGCTTAGGGTATTTTTTTTGACCTGTTCTTTCTTTAAAAAGGAAGAGATCTTCTCTTGAAGAACAGATTTGTATTTGCGTATCTATGAACCAATATGGATTTATTCCCCCAAAAATAAAAAATCATCTAGCGTATCACTTTTACTCTGTCTTGCAGTGCTGCCAACCTAATCTTCGTTTCTACTCTCGTAACGTTAAAATGCATACCTGAAACCTGAAAGTTGTGTTTCCCTCTGCGATTGTAAAACCCGTATTTAGCAAGCTGAGAAACCGTTGTCCTGTTTCCAACAAAAATACATATGAATAAATGATTTGCTGTCCTTCTAGCAATTTTTCTCAATTCCTATTGAACTTTATGATTCTTATTTCTAAGAAATATATCAAAGTGACAAATCTGTTTCTAGTTATTTTATTTCTAGTGTATGCAATTTCCTGTTTTGACATATTAGCCCAAGAAAGACCATCTTCCAGGGGGTCACTTTTTGTCTCAACTTGACTTTGTGGGTAGCATAAACATGACAGTATGGTTAATTTTTCACTGTGGGGGAATGAGCTACTCCAGTAAAATGAAAGTACAGATAAAATGGAAATGAAAGAAAACGGCCCACAGTTTGCATATCATCTTGGTCTACTCGGTCTACCTGTTATCTCTACAAAACATGAGCAGCTCTACAAACGTGTTCAAGTATGCCTCTGGTTTAGAAAACAGGAACCTCTGCCCTTAAACTACTCAGGGCTTCTCTGCAGATTATTGTAGGTGACCTGTATAGCACATTTCCTCAGTATGTTTTTTTCGTGCGTTTCATTTTTCCTCAACCCCATGAACATCCTTCTTCTGCTCCATATATTGTTTTGATGCCCTGGAAGAGCACCCAAACTATCTATATCTAATCTATATCTATATCTATATCTATATCTATATCTATATCTATATCTATATCTATATCTATATCTATATCTATATATCTATCTATATCTATATCTATATCTATATCTATATCTAATCTATATCTAATCTATATCGATATCTCTATCTATATCTCTATCTATATCTCTATCTATATCTATCTCTATCTGTCTCTATCTATCTCTATCTCTATCTCTATCATCTCTATCTCTATATCTATCATCTCTATCTCTATCTCTATCTCTATCTCTATCTCTATCTCTATCTCTATCTCTATCTCTATCTCTATCATCTATATCTATCTATATCTAATCTATATCTCTATCTATATCATCCATATCTATCTATCTATCTATCTATCTATATATATATGTTTTTTTTTTTTTTTAATGCTGCCTACCTGCCAGTACAGCCATCTTTTTACCTCACTGATCCACCCTGTAGAAGAAAGATGTTGTTATCCACTTGTATGCAGATCCTTTATATCTTAACTCCCTTCCGGGAGCATCCTATTCGGCAATCTGCTCCTCCACCACATCTTCTCTTCTGAAGGTAACAGAATCTCTGTTCAGTGCAAGAGTTTGTGGGCCTATATGTCTGTCCCAAAGATCCTCTCAGAGTTTTTCTCTAAAGAGAGTGAACAAGCACAGAGACACCAGGTGGTGCAAAAAGTGGAGAAATCCTCTAATCTGTGATCATATTCAGTGACTCTACTTTTACTCTGACTATCCAGCCACCTGTATGTGTTGATTGGCTGGATGTTATTTCCAGAGTTGCACACAACTGCACCATGGTTTTGTTTATAGCTTGTATTATGCAAGATTATGTTATGTAATATGCTATAATTTTCATGAATTGTGTTATGGACCATGCATTTAGCTTGTTATTGACCACTTTTATCTAGACTAGCAAACATGATTGATGTGACAATCTAATAGCTATGATCTTGTTTTTTGTGTATTGCAGCTTTCCATTTCTGAGAGATTGTTGTCTTCACTGTGTTTTGAACCACTCTAAATACAAGAGAAAGTCTCAGGAAAAAAAGGGAGAGAGCTAAATTAGAATAACTGGAGTGGAAAAGTATAACTGCTCCTTGCAAATGGAGAGTTTATTAAGAATTCCCATTACAAAAATGAGAGCTAAATAGCCCTAGAATTGGCCATGGGAAACAAAAGAAATGCTGTGTGGACCATAGAAGTGCAATGTGCTTTTTCCAGATGGTTAAATCATATCCCCATTTTTCTTTAGAAAAATGGGCTTGCTCTTAGAAAATGCTGTTTACTGGAAGAAAGACTCTTAGGTCTAGTGAAGTTTTTCATATGTTAAAACTTGTTATGCGCAAGAAGCCCACTAAATCACACAATCCTTACTGAAAGTGCAAGACAATGAAAGATCAATATGAAGCCATCTTCCTGGTTTTTATAAGATTTAATTTAATTTAACAGATTTTAATGGTGCACCATTAAGTTCCTTGAGCATTATTTCATTAATAACATCCAGATCACAGAAGTATCTTGAATTAATCTCTCTGAAATATTTAATGTATTTTATGAAAAGTCTGAATACAAAAATAATCATTAATGAAAATATTCCTCTTTTCATTCCATGCTTCAAACGCTCCTAAAGCTCTTAGTATTTTAGAAAAAAGTTTCTTGTAATCAATCTGAATTTTTCTTGTTTCAAATTGTGGATATGAGATGTTTATATAAGAGGTACAGTAAGCAGGAAAAGAAGTAGACAGTGATTTCCTTGTCCCAATCTATATATAGAGAGAGACAATAATAAAACAGCTGTTTAATTTGTATTTGAAAAATGAAATTATCATGAATTGTTTCTAGTTATTCTGGCTTTTCTGTGGTTTTTCTCTAAAACTCCAGTTTATCAATATCAAATCTGAAGGTAACCAAAAGACAAGATATGATGTCAGGAATGGAAATGTTGTAATTTCTCTGGTTTCTGTTTCTGCTTATGAGTTCAGGTGTTGAATTAGTCTTTTAGATTTTACTCTTTGAAGAATTTTTGTCTGTTAATGAGAAACACTGTAATTTCTCAGAAACTTTCAAGTACAGTTAGCAATCTTATTCCTAATTATATGACCCTGTATTTTCTTATGTTGATACATATCCTTAGTAAGAAATTTATTAAGAAATTTCTGTTATTCAATACCAGTGGCCTGGCTTTATTATTTACATCCATAAATGTTATTGCTTGCCATCTTGACCACACACAAGTGTATAGTTTCTCTCAGATGGTTTAAAAAAAAAAAAAAAAGTTATAATTAAGAATCAGTCTTTCCTTAAAAGTTTTAAACTTTTTATCCTTTACATTTATTTTTAGAGATGTGCTGGCCTGATTTTATTTCATTTACTATTTAATCTATGCTCTGTTACTTTTATCTTATATTAATTTTGGGTACCAAGTAAAATTACACAGTTGCTGCAGCATATTAAATTAAAACTAGTGTTTTTATCAGCCTCTTTAGAAATCTTAAAAAAAGCCCCCATATTATGTTATTTTGACATGATCTGATTGCTATCAATTAAATTATTCTCCTACTTTAGTTTTTAAATTAATTGAGCTTCATACCAATTGTTCCATCCTTCTGCCTATAAATGATGCTATGATGACAGGATTATAATTACTTGAGTCACTATGTAGCCTCTTAAAATATTGGAAGAAAATTAGCTTACTTCAACTACTCTGGAATTTCCTCAGTATTCCAAGATTTATGATGATTTTACATTAGTTTCCAAAAATCTTAACATTCAGCTCTTTCAAAATCTTAGTTTTAAAAGTTTAAGTTAGTTATCCACTATTTGGGGATGCGGAAACACATCTGCTCTAGGGAGTCCTTAAACTTTCCAAGAGTTCTTGCATTTTAAAAAACCTGTGCATTAGTTATATATTTTTCCATTGGGGCTTTATTTTTAGAACTATTTCCATAATACTGGTGGTTAGCAAATGATTTCCTAATAAATTAGCCTTGCCTTTTAATTTCCGATTTTCTCCCTAATTTAGAATTTCTACTTAATTTAGTGCACTTCTCAGCCATAGATCAGGGTGTTGGTGCATAATTTAGCTCTAATGTACCACATTGTTCACAGGGCTGTGACTGCTGCAATGAGTGCCCCTACCGAGTGAATAGCAATAAGCTTGCAAAGGAAGGCAGAGGGTTTTGTGGGCTCTGCTTGTCAAACTTCACTGAATGCCCCAGCAGTCTGATGTAACTCTTCTTCCATTGCCTTCATTTCCTTCCATAGCTGAAAAATTAGTTGAATCTCTAAAGCTGTTCTTGCTCATATATGTATGCTCCATATGTATGTTATGTCCATAAACACGTACTGGCCAAGAACAGGGTAATTTTTTGCGGTAACCATGAGGGGGCAGAGCCTGGTGCCCCATTGTTGTGGCCAGGATCCCAATCTTACCTTATTGCCAGAGAGGAGAGGAAAGTACTCTCTCTCTCTTACCTTCTGGAAAGAAAGGCATTCTTTTGTGGCTGTGGGAAAGTGCAGCAGGCTGAGGGTCTGTCCGTGATTGTTTTTTCATTGTCCAGGTCTTGGTGAGCATTTTCCATGTAAATCACTCCATCTTTGTACGTTTTTGTTACTGGTATTGTTGCTGTTACTGTTAATTTTCTTATTTTTTTGCTCTTTCCAGTAAATTGTTCTTATCTCAACCTGTGACCTCTGCCGTTTGTCTCTTACCAGGGGAGGGAGGCAGGGGAGTGGCTTGTGGTTTTCTTTTTAGAGGGAGTTATACCTGGGAAACTACTCCTAAACCATGATATTCCCACAAGAAGGAATCCATATTTCATTGCTACTTTTTTGTGTTCTTCTCTTAGTTCTTTTCTCAGTAGCAGCCATGGCATGAGGCTCAGTATTTCATGGGGTGAGTACATTGGCTGTACCTCAGGAAATGATGAAATATTCAGAAGATCTACACTCAGAAAAATTTTTGGTGGAACATCACTGGTAATTATGGTGTTGGTCAAAAGTTGCCCAGGGTTTAATTTTAAGAAAATACAAAGTGAAATAAATCATAAAACAAGCATTTTCTTGTAAATGGAAGAGAACCATAACAAATGTGTTCTGTAAAATTATCGTAAAATCAGAGCATCATAGAATGTTCCGCATTGAAAAGGACCACAAACATCATCCACTTCTGGCCCCCCTGCCATGGACAGGGACGCCTTCCACCAGACCAGGCTGATCAAAGTCCTATTCGAACAACGTAAAAAGAATTAACATTTTTTTTTTGGCGAAGACGTAGCTGCTAATATCTTGAATTTTGTTTTGTTCATGAATTTTTATGTGCAGATGGTAATTTCAGAGCTATTCTAGATGTAAAATAAAACTGTGGAGAATTCCAGCTGATACATATACATATTTTGTTTTTATTATTCCTGGTTATATATGTTCATACCCTGAAATTTCTATTGTGCATAGCATATGCTATTACTACTTCTATCTTCAGTAGAAATATTTTATCCTTTGAGGTTGATATATAGTGGAAAGCTCATCAGTCCAAAGAAAAAGCGAGATTGTTTACCAAAGCTCTTTCTGTACCTGTTATGGCTCAGGTGATGCTTTCTCTGCAGCATGTCCATCTGCCACCATATTTCATGGTATTTCAGGCTAAAAGAACATTTGATGCTGTCACTATAAGGTACTTTTTCTCCCTCATGCATTACATCAAACAGGAGTGATGGGAAAAAACCCCACAGTGCTGCAAGTCTCCTTGTGCTGCTCTGCACTCCCAGCAATGAAATGCCTGCTGGATCAACCACTCTGTGATTTTAGTGTCTCTGGGACAATGGAACAGATTTTTAGACAATACAGCCCTGGGTCCCTTCCTGTCCCCCATCTTACCCATTTAGAAACTTAGGTGTTAACCTTTGATATAGAGACTATCCGTCCCTATAAGACCATGTTGCAAATTTCTCTGTTGGTTGCTGGAAATGATATTCAATTCCCTTAACTGTGCTTTTATCCAGTGGATACAAAACTTTTGTGATTTTTTGGGACTGGAAAAGTTTGTATGACTCATTTGGTACAGATACAGGTATTTTCAAATGTCTGAAATGAGTTTTCTTGGAGATACAAAAGATACTAAGAAGAAAATTTCTTTTTTAACTACTGGCCAATAGTGAGAACAAATGTAACAAAACTTGACATGAAACATTTTTGTTGTCAGTAATGAGAAATGTTCCTATGGAATACATTGGGAAGTGAGAGATGCACCAACAAAAGAGTCAGCAATGTACATAAGGGTAGACCTACTTTTCCTGTTCTTATTTAAGACCATTTCAAGATAACCAGTTAATATATCTTGCCTTGTTCTGGAAAAAGCTTTTTTTATAATAAGGGAGATGTAGGCAACTCTTTTGAATGTAGGCATCTAAGATGTATTGTTCAGCTTAGAACTGGGGGCTTCCAAGGAGTATTAAATGTCCTGTGCATGTGTGCTCTGCCCCTGAAAAGAGCATATCAATCGTTAAGCTCAGCCCAACGGCAGAACATATCTCCCCCTCTCTAGGGGGAATCTCTGTAGGGAAATCCCCCTGTCATATTCTCTTTGACCAGAAGTAAAACAAAGACCTGGGGCCTTATCCAAGCAAAGAACACCAAGCCTGATAAAAAGATGCCAGCCAGGCTTTAAATCAAACCTTTCATCTCCAGAATGATATGTAGGATCCATTCATCAGTATTAAATTCTTTCTCATTTGAAAAAGAATCTAAATGTTGATTTCCATTAGGTAAGGAAAACATTCTGGTTGTGTCAACCTTGACAGCATCAGTGATGCCAAATGGAGCTGGTGAGATGTATCACATTCCCCTCAGCTTGAATAAGACATAAGTGAATCACATTAGGTGTGATTAAGAGATTGCCAGTAAAATTTGTTCCTTTGAAGAATTGATTGATATTTTAAATTTTTAAAAAACTTTATTTCTTTTCCTTTTTTCTTTTTTCCCCTCTTCCTTTTTTTCTTATACTGGAAAGTATCTAAGCTCATACCTTGATCTGAAAATCCAATATATAAAGGAAAGACAAGAATTTTCCTTGGTCTATTCTCTTAGATGTGTAGAACTAAAGAAACACCATTGAAACCGAAACAGCTGGAATCTTGTTAATTCTTTGAACTTGCAAGAAACAATTTCCTCCTAAGCCTCTAAGTTAAATATTGTAATTTCTCAAATTGCCAGGAAAAAGAAAGAAAACAGAATCTCATTCATTGCAAAGATGTCAATATGCTTTTCTCATTTTTATTTTCATTCTTATTATAGAAATTGAACTTGCAATATGTAATATTTGTTTTCTTGACAAGTGCTGAGGGAGCTATTTGACTGCCTAACAGGTTTTGAGAAAACCTAAGCATTGCAGGATTTTTTTACATATATGAGCTTTCATATTTTCATTACAGTCTCTCACATTCAATTGTTTAACATAATGACAAAGTTTTCTAAAGATTGTTTTTCTAAAGAGAGTTGATCTACTTTAATATGCTGCTGTCACTGATTTTATTTGTTTAATAATAATGGCATTTTTTATTGTACATTTTGCACAAGAAAGTAGAACCTATTTAGAAGAAAAATGAAGTCAAAGTTATTCTGGAAAAGGTGTACATGGATTTAATTATATACTTTACTGATCAAGAAGCAAGTTCTACAAGAAGTAATTATGGTGTTACAGTGCAACAGTGTTCCTGCAGTTATTCCTGTCTGAGAGAAGAGGTTGAGCCAATGAATGGATAACGGAGACAAGCGATAGACACAGAACCTTTTGCTTTTTCAACATGCATTAGCTGCAGTGGTGAATGAAAAGTGATGTAACACAAGAGGAAGAAAAAATTGCCATCCAAGCACAAGGCAATATTGTCCATCTCAGAGGCATCTAACTGCCTGTGGGTCTGCCCTGTGTAACTCCCAGTGAAGGATTAGCAGAGAAATAATGGAGTGCTGCTTATGGGTAAGTGCATTATGTACATGTAAGGGGAGAAGGTGGAATATAAATAAGCATATTCCTTCTTCCCATCACCTGCCATCAGCAAAAAAGTTTTGGCAAAGGGATGTTTACTGTGATTTAGCAGCATCAGGAAGTAGGGATTGACCTGATTACAGCAGCAGCTTTCAGGCTTCAGCACTTTTGTTAATCATGTGAAAGCCTAAAGATGACTTAGAAACTAAATTTAAGCTTCAGGGTCTGAAAGCTCTGTCGGGAGAGTGTCTTAGCTGCAGGATGGGGTTCATGCATGTGAGCTGAAGAGGGGCAAGCATCAGACCTAGCCCTTAGAGCCAAGCCTTGTGGCTGGGGCTGGGATACCTATGGAACCTGCCAGCTGCCTGGAGATGTGAGCCTCTTCTCACCAAAGCAGCAGCAGTGCTGTGGGAGCTGCAGTGCAAGCTGGCTCGAATGGAGCAATTTCTAATAACTGGTATCCATCTTATGCATTTGCCTTTCTTTTTATTTCCAGTTACACAGGCCAGTGCTTGAATACATTTCCAGCCAGTTTTTCAGGTATACACTTGTATATCACCATATTTCCTCAAGCATTCCTAAAACATTAAGGTAATTACTGCATTCTCAGGTAGGTGTAAGTAGGGAACATAAATAGGAGAAAACGTGTTGAGAAAAAGATTGCTCAAACATAGGACTGCCTGTGCTGAGGCAGAACTGAGGTAATCATGGCTCAACCCTATTTTGTACAGTGCTCTACAATAAAACATCAGCTTGTCTTGGAGTTTAAGATGTGACTATGACATAAGAAATGTACAATTGTATTACTAAAATAGCATCATTTCTATAATGGCTTTTAACCTCTGATTTCATTCTAGAATTTTCAAGACATTTATTCTGTACTTTTACTTTGTGAGATATGTATGCCTATGACCTCCACATTGACTTTTATGTACTCGAACAAGACATTTTCAGAGAGAGGCTCTTGGATTAATTTTCTACCTGTTTTGACAGATAGAGAAATTTAACTACTATTGTTAAGTACTTGAGCTTTTAACCATTTATTATAAGGGTATCAGATGAGCTTGGAATATTTGTTATTAGCTTGAAACAGAACTGTATTTTTCTGCTGAAAGGAGCTTCCAGTTAATCATTTTTGCTTATCTACACCCCAATCTACCTAGACTTCTGCCTTGTTTAGTCATTTTGACCTGAGCAGAGCATCATAGAAGTAATTTTTATCCATGTGATATAAATCACCAATTTTAAGCATTTTTGAGCTATCATGTAAAGATGACAATAATTCAGAACTGTGTGACTGCTGCCACCCAACTGAGCTAAGAAGTCTCTATTTCTGAACAAGACAGACCTGTGCTCCCATTCTGGCTGGGGAAGGGCATGTGATATTTATCTGGTGTCTCAGACAGAGATGTTTATAGAGTGTATACTCTGTAAAGCTCAGGTTCATAGCATATTTTTCATCAATTCAGATAGTGTTTTCCTGTTTGAGCGTATTCTAATGTGAAGGGATAATCTTTCATTTGTTATCTGTAAGAGAAAACACAACTGAATTATGGAATTTTAATGTTATATTAGGAACGCATATAGAAAGTCTTGCAAAAAATATAATCTGGAAAAATCATAAGCATATCTAATTTTAAAAAAGCATAATCCCTGAATAATATTTTTTTTCATCCATTTGTATCTATATATTGCAACTATGCCCGTTTTTAAAGGCATGGAGAGACTAATTTTTCCATGTGAGCAAATACTCAGAGTTATGGGCAAATAACCTGGCAACTTGCCGTAGCTATGAAATGACTGCAGTCCTGACATTTTACTGTACCTGCTTTTAGCATTCTGCTTATAGAGAACTATAAACCTGCAAAAAACAAAGGGGAAGCTGACAGAATACCTTCAGTTATAGCTCTACAGAAAAAAATGACTTCAGGAAAGCCATTTTGGAGAACCATTTCAAAGGAACAGAGGAGGCAGAAAAAATTATATCTTTCTGCTCTCTGCTTTACAGTTAAACTGCCTACTATTTCATTCTGTCCAATTCTCTTGGTCTGTTTGTGTATTTTTTAGCCTGAGTCTATTTTTTCAATATGAAGCACAAACAAGGAAGAATGGCAAAAGAATAGGTATAAATAAGTGAATAGTCCACCTTTAAAGAGCTGCCTTCTTTATGGGAATTTAGTTGTAATCTTTAATGGAGAACAGAGATAAAGAAAACAGCTCCATACTGCATCTGAAATAGGAAATGAAAGGAAATGTTTCTATTGAAAATTAACTTTGAGACACTCAAACCAGGTGCTATTATGTTTTAGCTTCTCATTATTAATATTACTAGACAAGAAGTTTTAACTATCATTATTTTCATTTTTCTGATAGGACATGAATTATTTTTCTCTCTCCTTGTCTTTTTTTCTCTCTTGGTGTATATGTGTGTACATGCAATTCCATGCAGAGACTTCTGAAATTCTAGAGCACTTAAGTAATGCCTAGATAATGTTAATAATTATTACTCTGCAATAATAACATGCAGCAGGTCTACCCAAACACCTGAATATATAGTGTTATATACTGCAGAATCAGAATAAAATGTCTTTTTGTACCTCCATGGCCTTAAAATATGAGTAAGTAACTTGTGAGTCATGTATACTATTTTTTTTTCTGAAAACAGCTGAGTGCGTCAGGACAATTTGAATAATTCTCTTCCAGCTGAGGATTGTATCTATGGTAGGTTTTCAGACAAAATTTCAAGTTGTACAGGTTGTAGAATTGCACTGTAAGGAACACATCATCTGTGCCCAGTTTAAATGGAATAGCAGGAAAACTTAACCAGGAAAACTTAATCAGGAATTAAATATCAAGTAAAAAATAGGATATCATCCATAGACTTTTGTGGAAGAGGTAACTATTGCCAGCTATAGAAACTACAGACAGGTACTCAAGGTTTGTCTATGAATTAAAATGTATATAAACCAAGCCAGGGAGGCATGAACCCCCCGGGAAGCCTCAGCAATATTTTATAGTGTGGCAGCATACACAGCAGTCAGTGTTAAAATTAAGGACTAAGGACCCACCATATAGTCTCCCTTGCAAACCTGTTCTTACAATAATATTAGAACCAGCTGTTATTTAGGAAGTCACCTGTAATTTTAAGAGCAATTAATGATAAACATATTAGGATCTTGAATGGGACAATTCAGAAATTTAATATTAAGATGAAAAAAAGCAGTACCAGAGGGTAGAACATTACTAGTTCATCATAATTGAACATCTAATGTGTTTAAGTAAGATTAGAAGAGGTGTAATGAGATAAAAGAAGGACTTGTTCATTGGCTGCATTATTTAAAGAATGTATTTCCCCCAGTACCTTCATATGCAACATAATTGTTTTTAAGATAAAAATGAAGCAAATGTAAAAATGGCTGTACAAAAGTGCATGTGTTTTATGTGACTTTTTTGCTAAAAGACATCCAATATATTTGCCTAATGCTGCAGCCCACACTGCCATTATGTGATTATAATTTCCTAGAAGATTATTGGTACTGAATGAAACACTTCTTTTCTGTGGTTGTGTGATTAGGAATACATGCTGTCTGATGCTGCCTAAGAGCATTTGTTTTAACAATGAATTCTTTTTCTCCCTCTGATTTGGAGACATCAGACAAGATCAAAAGACAGGATTAATTACTTGATGGTAACCTGTGCCACTGGATATTTGACTCCCTTCTTGGCCTCCTCGGGTGCCCTTGGTGCCCAGAGCTCATGGACTGCAGGAGCGAGTGTCATGACGAGTCAATAGGGTTGTGATGTTCCTTGTAAATCCTCATCAGGATGAACAAAGACACGGGACCATGTGTCAGAACACTTGTGTTTTTATTAGACAGTCACCATAACTCCATCAAACAGCCCACTGTTTAGACTGAAAAGGTGTTGGCTAACAAGCCCTTACTCTGGTATAGTACACTTCATCAAGTTCTCAGCTCCCAGGACAAACTCTTCAGGAGGTGCTGGCTCACTAGCCTCAACACGCCTTCACAGTGTCCCCACTCCCACAGCAAAGTTGTGGGGTAGAATATGATAGCTGTGCTTTGCCCACACAAAGAAAGGGAAGAAAACAGAGAATATCACCAGTCCTGAGATCCTGTGTTGGTCCTGCCACGTGGCCTGTCTGGAGCTGGGGTTGGAAGACAGAGGGTAGAAGGAGAGCCAGAGAAAAGAGAGACGCGGCCTGATCTGCTCTCTTTTATCATTAACCTGGTGCACACCTCTTACGCAAACTAGAGTTTTTGTGCTGTTTTGTTCACGAAGGCACATCCAACCCTTCTCCAGGAAGTGAGCTGGGAGAGACAGGATGGGCCTGAGCTTGAGTCTTAAGGCAGAGCAGAAAACTGGCTCAGAGCAGTACTTCCCCACCTTCACAGGACCCTCTCCTCCAATCTCCTTTCCTGTACCAATACTCAGAATGTTTAAGACAAAACATGCTTAGGTGTGCTCCTCTACAGGGACCAGTGCAGAAATGGGAGTGACTGATCCAGGGAGGTGGGGGGAAGATGCTCATTGTGTTATGTACCAGGTTTGGCTCTGGTTAGGGAGCTTGAAGATTTCCAGCTAACTTGGTTTGTAACATTTTCAAGGAGACCTGTGATGCTGTACTTTCCTTATAAAATCATTTTAACCCCTACTCTAGATTAAGTAAAAGAGATATCAGGTGTTAGCCAATAATCTTTAAACAATTTCTGTATTTAAGACTTCTAAAATTAGTTTAAACTCCTTTAGCGTATTTAATTACAAATGTTGTTCTTTTAGCTAGACATTATTCAGAAAGAGGGATGCTGAGAACCAAAGAGCAGAATCCTTAGGAAATAAATTTCATCTTGAATACTGAATTTTTCACACTGATTTTTGAAGTGGCAAATGCTTCATATTGTGCTTCAGTACGACACAAAAGCATTCCTGTTCCATCCAAACTAAATATTAATGCTATCAGTAGCAAGGTCAAATCTATCAGTATATTATAATTATAAATAATTTTCAAATATCAAAATATTTAAAGTAAATATTTAAATTGAAAATTTGGTGGTTTTTATTTCAGGAGATGCCCTCAACTGAATAAAAATAAGGGCAGAACTGGCTAAATATTTAATTTTGTTCAGTTGTAGAGAGGAAACTTTTCCAAATCTCATATGTTAGAACTCTTCAAATCCTATTTCTATAGCTGCAAAGGCAAAACAATGGAAACAATTAAATGTATGCTTTGTTTGTTTGTTTTCTCTCCAGGAACTGTTTTTAAAATAATGAAATGGGTAAAGCATATTTTGTTTTTCAAATCTGGTCCTTTACTGTCCATTTTCTAGGCATTCATTAGAGAGTATTCATCAATGCAAGCAGCCTTCCTCCACTTCTTGAATGTAGATATGTCTAAATGTTTTGCTTATACCTGTTGAATACAAACATGTCATGTAAATACATATTCTTGTACTGTAACCCTGGCAGTAGTTAAATCTACTTTGGTTATTCCCCAATCTACATAATAACCCAATAATTTGAGTTATCAGACTTTTTAGATGAACAAAATGTATACTCTGGAGTCCATTGACTTCAAATAGAACCTTGAAAATTGAGCCTGAGACATAATGATATATTCAGAAAGAATATAAATAGTAGGTTAGTCACTCCTCAGTGAATACCGTGAATAATTTAACTTGCACCTATTAGTGTTCAATTTGACCCATATATTATCTCTCAGGTACCAATCAGGAAGAAAAATGTTGCTTTCATTATATTTCATTATAGGCACTGTCATTCTATTTCTTACTCCGCTTTAGAGGAGTAATCCAAAACAGACTAAGAGATTATAAAAGTTGTCACTAATTTGTCAACATCTCATTTTCACTTTTTTATTGTCTGCAAACAGAATAGTACGGAAAAATGGGGCACAGTGGAAAAAAAATTCCAAGTGACATCCTGAACATATGCACACACATGTAAGGTTTTTTCCTTCTTAAAAATATGACTTACATAACCTCTTAGGAATATACCCCTACTTCACATTTGCATTTTATTGGGGAACATTTGCCTTGGTTTTAATGAGATCTCAGTTGAAATCTCAGTCCTTAATTTTAGTTCATCCATTACACTTTTAATTCTGGACACTGTAAATTGGCACCCATAAGATTTTACTTGCCTAGAAATGAATGCAGCATTCTGGAATGCAGAGCTGTTAATGAGAAAAGGGAAACAATGAATGATTTGGTGCATTGGTATTACAATTGTAGCAACAGTGTTGTAAAGGGCATCTTGAATTGATTTGAATAGAAAAGTAGATTTTTAGTGAAAAATAATTTGGCATATAAACCATTATCCAAACTTTAATCTTAAGAAATATACTTTGGTGCGTAAGCATAAGTATTGTAAGTAAAGACAATACTTATTTTGAAGATCTGGGATCTTATTCTGGGCTGTTATCATAAATTAAAACTGATAATACCACAGTGAAGTCAATGTATAATATGGGAGAATTTGTGATGATGATGATGATGATGAAATATCCTGGGAGATTCCAGAAACCAAAAATAATTCTAGGAAATATTTCCAAGGGTATTTTAACAATACCTTCATATAAATGTTGTATTATTTGTAGGCTGTGTTCTTGTTATAGTGTATTTCTTTTTATTTAGATCCTTTTCATGAATGAGATCACAGGAGCTTGTCTTCTTTTACTCAGAATGATAGTATAATTACATTTTGCAAAACTAGAGCTTCCAAACACTGGGGAAAAATAAACAAGCAGATAAATCTCCCAGCAAGTCCTAAAAGGCAGTTTTGAAAGGGTCAGAGTCTGAAAATTATTAAACCTACTCATTATGCTTTGGGTTTTGTCAGAGTACTTTCCCTCACTTTTTTGTTCTCCTTGCAGGTTCCATTTCTGAGAGCTGGATCTTTTGGTGAAATAGTTGGTCAAACCCAAGAAAATACCACAATCCAATAAGCACAGAAGTGCTTGCTAGTGACATTAGAATGCTTGTAAAGCTACTAAGTTTGATCACCACAAGAAGGACAGATATTTCAGAAGCATTTTAGCAAACTATACACTGCAGTTCATGGTCCTAGCTCTTTCTTGGAGAGGCATTGACCAAACAATTGTAGAATCATAGAATTATAGAATATCCTGAGTTGGACGGGATCCATTAGGATCATCAAAATCCTGCTCCTGACCTTGCACGGAACAGCTGCAAAAATCACACCCTGTGCTTGAGAGCATTTTTCAAACACTTCTTGAACTCTGTCAGGTTGGTGCTGTGACCACTTCCCTGGGGAGCTGTTCCCATGCCCAACCTCCATCTGGGTGAAGAATCTTATTCTAATATCCAACCTAAACATCCCCTGACACAGCTTCAGGCCATTCCTTCAGGTCCTATCACTGGTCACGACAGAGGGAGGATCAGTGTCTGCCCCTCCTCTGCCCCTCCTCTTCACCTCACAAGGAAGTTGTTGTCTGCAGTGAAGTCCCTCCTCAGTCTCCTCCAGGCCGAGCAGACCAAGGGATCTTATCCACTCCTACATTTTTCTAATATATTTAGCACAAAATAAGATTGTGATTTTATAATTTCTTAATATAAACTTGTCATATTTGACAATACTACATTTTTTGTGGTTGTTTTGGTTATTTAGGATCTTTGAGGAATAAACCTAGCTATTCTCATTACAAGATAAAGCTCAAAATCTGAAGCAGAAACCTTGAATACTGTACAAAATTTCCTGAGGCACATTCTGTAAATGAGAAGAGTGAAAGGGAAGGAGTAACATATTGCAGCTTTTCACCTGATAATATCTACTGATAATAAAAAATTCCTAGTAAGGGTGCAGGACCATGGGAAAATAAACCCCTTAGAAATACAAAGTAAGCCATACACGTTCAGTGAACAGGGAGCTCTCTGCCTGACAGGAACAGATGTACCTTTCTCAAATCAGAGAAGGGAGCAGCGAGGGCTGTATGAGCATCTTTATCGTAGATTAACAGCAGGGACTGAACAAACAAATCATAACGTGATCACCTACATTGAAGAACGAATTTTCATTACACTGACTTTAATCCATTCTGTAGAACAGGCATGAGGACAGTTATGAAGTGAAAAGAAAGGTCATCTTCCTTTTCTAATTCCTGCAATGATAATGCTGTGATAGATGAGAAATCTTTTCCCAAAGAGGAAGATGAAGGGACTGGCAGAGGAGTCTAGTGGGATGCATACAACGGAACGGTTGTCACATTTCGCTTTCCACTATTCAGCTACTCCAGTTTTGTTTTCAATCTTTATCTGACCAGGGCAGATGATCTTGCCCAAGGATTTTGCCGGTGCAAAAAGGGTAGAAAAAGGGATCTGTATTAGTTGCTGGCAGGTAAGGAGAAACACTAACTCCATACTCCCCTTTCTTTGCTCACTTCTTGCATCTCTAGCATGCAGTGCTTTTCTCCCTTTTCACCCCATTCTTACAGTGAATAATCTTCACAAGTGCAGCCAGAAGCATTTTGGTAACAATCATTAAAACCCAACACAATTCATACTACAATGAATGGCAAGTTTGCTACTTTATGCTGAGTATTAATAAATTGCAAGGGCCTCCTGGGACAATAGATGACTGTGTTGACCAAAGAAACTAGAGTCCAAGTCAGACCAGTGAAGAGATATTTAGAGGCATTCATCTGAAAGAATCAGGTATTCTTTCAGCTTCAGTAAACACTAGTATTTCATAACAACACAGACTTCTGTTTTCCAGAAGGTTATGGTGTTACAATAAGGAGATAAAGAGAGAAAGATTAATTTGCCATAAGCATATATAAGGTCTCTGATCTGAAATTAAATTTGATGCTCATTGCTAAACTTATTACAGCAGGAGGAAGAATTTCAAAGGGGAAGTTGAAATGGGGTGGCAGTGAAGTTTCTTGAAATTGTCCACTGTTAAAAGATACTCCAATGAGTAGTTTAATTCACTGTTACAAAAACTACAGAATGGGTTAAAACTTCATCTAGAAATGTTCTTGAACCTTTCCATATTAAGACACACCTTTGAAAGTCACACAAAGTGAGAAAACCAAAATTAGGAGGCCAGAAGTTCAAGCTAGAGTACCTTAGAAGCTTGAATAAAGAATTCCTGAAGGTTTTATAAATCTGTTAGCAGTGTCCTACAGGGCCATTAACTTCCAATAAAAGATATAAAAGTTGTACTGAATCTCTGGAGATTGGTAATGGGATGTGTAGCATTCACCTCTAGCTTGTTAGGTCAAATTCAGCCCATGCTGAAAGGAAGACTTTCTGATGCGGATGTCAAAGTTGGCGGGTCAACTGCAGTTCTTTTCTAAGCTCCTCAGCTTCAGTGATTGTTACCTAAGCCTCATACCATGAGTGAGATCTACACAGAATAATGTGATTCTCTTGAAGTAGGTCATGAGACTCTGTGCATTTATGGTGATTATACCACTTGGCATTGTACTTCTCCAGAGAGTGAGATGGCTATTACCACTCAATATGACACTTCCAAGCCAGAATCTTATTGTATGTGGAAGTAAAACATTTTGCTAAAAAACAAACACATCCCCACTTCCACACAGTTATTTAGCAAATATCTATTAATTTTTTCTACAAAAACTAATGTTTGTTCAGTCCTCACTATCACCTAACTTACAAACCTCTTTTCTCTATGTCCTTGGGGAATATCTCATTTAAAAGCTCCTCACTGTAGATCATAATCTTTCCCAGGGTTAACTCACTCTTAAACTGTTTTTTGGTTGCTGGTTTCTTCAGTTGCCCTGTAATTACCTACGAGTGTTTGTTTTCAGGCTCTTGTGGCCACTGTGTTGCTCCGCTGCTTGCTTCCACCAGCATCACCCCATTAGCCAAAATCAATGTAGTGATACAGAAAAAAGTCCATCAGTCCAAGAATTACTGTCATATTGACCATCTCTCTTAGAGCGTTCAACACAGTATTACACATTACCTGTTATGCAGGTAATGCATAACACCACCCCCTAATTTCTTATAACGTGCCTGGTTGGCTTTAGGATAATTCCCAGAGTGAGAGACGTCTTCCTTACAAAGTACAACACCAGGCAGCCAACCTTGCTAATAATAGCAAAGAATGCTTCAGTAACACTTGTCACTTCTGAAGTGATTACATCTTAAATCCTGGTGGAAAAATGAAGGATGGATAAAGTCAGTTACCACCCTCGGTGCTGTTAGTCCTCAGAGGACTTGGTGTTCGAGGGCTGTGATCCACAAATCATTACTGTGCTAATCACTCACATAAATGTAGTACACAACAGTAAAAATATAAACATAAAAGCTCGTTTTGAGCTTATAATGATAAGCACTCAAGAATTAAATAACATCAAGATTAAAAATGTTTGAACCTAATTTGCATCCAAACTCTTCTTTGTGCTAATGCATTATCATACCGTCTTTAATTACATGGTGATATGCTGTTTCTTCTGCAAGACTTTCATTAAGCCTAAATCTGATAAACTGAGGAATCTTGCTTGTTAAGCAAACTTTCTTTAAGCAAAAAATCTCCATAAGTGCTACAAACAAATTTTAAAAGTTTTCTATCAAAAGAGTAGTTTAATTCT
Source organism: Acanthiza pusilla (assembly GCA_036630365.1). Taxonomy (NCBI): domain Eukaryota; kingdom Metazoa; phylum Chordata; class Aves; order Passeriformes; family Acanthizidae; genus Acanthiza; species Acanthiza pusilla. The sequence continues at coordinate 31,759,364 of JAXCHO010000023.1, forward strand.
ACAGAGATTATAAGTCCATGAAGGTTTCAAGTAAAATAAAGAAATGCAAACCAATTAAAAATAAATACAATTAAAATTGTCTTGATACCAGTTCAGAGGAAGGAGTGATTCTAGTGTGTTTCAGAAATAAAATTTATCTGTAGGTGAGCCTGGTTAATGTGGTCATTAGATGCTGAAAGCTTATATTATTTGTAGAATAATTTTTCTTACTTTTTTTTCCAAGTAGTTAACCATGTAAACAATATTTTAATTTAGGTTTTATCTTCTGGTGCTCCTTAAAAGAATGTCTGTTACATATGTAAAGTGACACTATTTGCACTGTTAAACTAAAAGCCCAAATCAGGGGTCTCCAATTCATGGCCCCTCTTGAAAGCTTTTAAAGATTTGCCTGTTAAGCTCACACCATGTCCATCGAGGACTACTTTCTCCCACAATACACACATGGCAAGTTCTGTCAGGAAGGGTGTGGTAGAAAACATTATCAGATTATTTGTAGTCTTTTGCTATAAATTCCTGAGGGGTTATGGTCAATTTGACAGAGAAACTTTCTAGTTGTTCTACATCTAAACTCATTGCATTTTGCAGCTGTTTGGTAGTCCATTTACTCTTTAGGAAATTAATAGCTAAGCACCTTCCTTCAAAGCCTGCTGCAGTGAGATAACAGAAGAAAAGATATTCAGATACGTGGTCACAGAGGATCCATTGATTGTCTGTCATGTGTAAGTGCAAATGAATAAGTATAAACATATTACAAATATGCTCAGGCACATCTACTGCAAACTTAAGAACATATATAGAAGCAGGAATGATCTATGTGCACTTAGACCATCTTCCTGAGCAGTTGAACTGGTCTTGGGAGAATTTCCTTTTCTGTTTTGCATTTTCCCTTTTCCTGTTGCCTTTTCCTCTTCCCTATTTTCCCCCTTTTCCCTTTTTTTTCCCCTTTTCCCTCTCCTCTCCTCTCCTCTCCTCTCCTCTCCTCTCCTCTCCTCTCCTCTCCTCTCCTCTCCTCTCCTCTCCTCTCCTCTCCTCTCCTCTCCTCTCCTCTCCTCTCCTCTCCTCTCCATGTTTTATTGTTTTAGTTCTTTATAGGCAGCTGGAACAAATGGTGTTATACCTTTATAGGAAAACTACTGTCTTCAAGAGTATGTTCTGAGACTCAATGAGTTTTTAAATGTCTTAAAAGTATGTTTCAAATACCATAATACATTCTGGTCTTGTAAATGTTTATGTTGTTTTAAAAATAGTGCAGAGACTTCTTTCCTTAGGAAAGGGCAATTTTAACAAAAGTATTTATGTATTTCTGCAAGCAGTACCAATTTTAAAACCTGTGTAATGTTTCAGTTGTGGAAAGAGAGCAGATTTGTCTCTTTAACCAGCAGTGTGAATCAATATTGTTTTTATAATATCAGTTCAAAATTGAAAATCCCACTTTAATATCTAAAATTGTTTGAGCTGAAATACCAAAGTTTTACAGATTTTTTTCCCATAAAAGTGTTTTTATATTGTATAGGAGTATATAAAAGTATTTTATATATTAACATTTTTTCCCAATTCATCCTGTTTTTTGAGACACATAAATGTGATACAATAAGAAAATACTGTATCTTCTTTGTAACAGAGATGCAAGACTTTTCTTTTATCAGATATCTCCAAGTAGAAGATAAATTTTAAGGTTAATATGTCAGTGAATACATGCAAAAAAAATGTCTTACTCTGCTGTTGTAGTTTCTCATCTTCAATTGACCTGGCACTCAGCTGCAGACATTGCATACTAAATCAACACCTCTGCCACCAGAAAACCTGTCAATTATTATGACCATTTCCACATGATTGTAATTCAGGTCACATAAATGACCAAGGAAATATTCCCCCCTTGCTTGAGAATACCAAATAAACATAGGAAAGAGAGAAAGTGTTAAGCTTTTCACAGCATTTCTTTTTCCTTTCATAAACCGTTTCTAGAAAAGCTGTTACTCATTGCTTGTATTTTATTTCTTCTGATATATGGGATTCTTCCACCATGGAGCAAGCTGGTAGAACTGTAAAAAAATAACTTCTCCATGGGTTATCAGGGCCATCAGAACATGAGACCACTCAGTTACACTCAAGGAAAAAGAATCACTCCAGTTTAGTGAAATCATGTGATGGAAACTCAGGCAGAGTAGAACATGTGATTTCCACGTACCCTGCCTATTACTCTTTGTATGAGTGTCAGCAAACAGCAACAGAAATTTGTCTTTCAATCTCACTTCACTTTCTTGTGAAGTGAAAAAACTTTGGCAGTTGAGATCCCACAGGTCACAGGTCATGATTGACAAACGGGATGTGCTTCATCAACTTCACTAATTTTGCATTTCAAGGGCTGTGGTGCTCACCCAAAGTTGTTAAATTCACCTTGCAAACTCTTTAAAGACATTACAGATGCGTAACCAACTCTAAGGACAATTAGGAACTACAGGTGCAATTGCCCATGGAATCTGCATCTGGCAGCCTCCCGAGTAGCAGTGGGATTGTGCCAACTCTGCAGGACTGACTTAGGCTGACAAATTTCAGGTTGCCTATGGCACCTGGGGGAAAAGTAGAAAGAAAAGGGGGGTTAAAATAAAGGAATAAGGAAATTTTTTTTGTTTGTTTGCTTGTTTGGTTTTATTTGTGTGTGTGTCCTTTTGCTAGTTTTTTTGTTTATTTTTAAAGTGGTAAACTCTGAATGTTAAAAGGCAGTAAAATTAATCAATCATGGCTTAAAACTTAAAAACTCTATTGAAAATTTAAGAATGCAGGCCTAGTGCTTACATATGCCACTGGAGTTTTCCTGTTTTCCAGGCACAAAGCTGTCAAAACCCATTAGACTACAACAGAAAGGATTGCCCATTGCACTGAAAAGATTTGAAAGAGCCCAAAATACAGAGCTGGACTGCAGAGGTGTCATGGATCTGCTTCTTCTCTTTCGAGGGGTGTAGTCTGAAAACTTCCTTTCTCCCTTATCTCTGAAGGTAGAAAAAAATTCTTAATGATCCATAAATGAAATGGAAATGATGGCTTGCTGTGTAGCCTGGATAATTTTTGGTATATTTGCAGCATATAGAGGCAGTATGTAACTTCCTTGCTTATTTGTTTATTTTTTGTCATCTGTCTCTAATACAATAGACATTTCCACTTACTCGGTGTGGTTTCTTCTTCCCAAGCCTCACTGATCCTTTCTGTTTGTTTTTGCAGAAGAGTCCAATAAATTTGGTTCTGCTGAATTCAATACTAATAGCTCCATTCATCTTTACTCAGGCTGTTCTGTTTGACATCTGGAGAATCACTGTTGTGTATCGCTGTCTAGATATAAATAAGCACAATGTTTGTTAAGTCTGCAAAGTTAACCACTCAAAAGTTAGAAGATGGTAAACTTACACTTGTCTTTCAAAATGGTAATACATTGTCTCGAGCATACATGTTACAAAAGTTTTACATTGATGTTGCTTTTTTAATAAGACCCTGAATCAATTGAGTGAAATCAATATTTTTTTATTTATGTAGCATAAAGTTATTCATGATTCAAATCCATCCAATATAGAATCACTAATTTATGCTTGAATGGACTAATTGTGGTTTCATCAAAATACAAAATATCTCAATCTTTCTTGGACATTAAAGAATGTATTTTCATGACAGTACAATAAGATCAATCGATATTGATTCTATGCAGGGGCCTAGGCAGAAGTGGCACAGTACAAGGTACCCACTTATTTCATATGCCCTTTTTGAAACCTCTGAGTCATGATTCTCCAGAACATTTAGGAATTACATCATGCTGAGCAAATTTTGTGACTATTACCTCCTGCCGTCGGAAAATGGGAAGGATAGAAATTCTACTAAGCGAGTGCAATGTGAAATATTTTGAAAAACATAAGCTAGCTTAAAATGTCAGTCTTTGGAGGAGTTAGGTCACAGGAGTGGCTAAAAGTTCTCGGGGAATATAAGACAGTGCACAAATGTACAATCATGATGGATTGTATTAAGAAAAAAAATCCTTACATTATAAAAGTAAAATAAGTTTATCTTTCTTTAATTTTTTTAAAATGGTAAACCCATTTAAATTATAATTTTAAACCAAAAAGAGATTGGCTCTTTCAGTAAAAAATACACAACACTAGATTATCCAGAAAAGGAAATAAAAACAAAAGCAATGCAAAAGGAACATTGGAAGATACATGGCTTGGAGAATTATACTTAATCAATTGAAGTTTGGCAAAGTAATGAATGACTAAAATCAGAGTGTTGTAAGGGGAGCACTAGTTTATCTTTGTTATTGCCTACTATAAAATAATCATTAAAAGATAATATTTTGCTTTATATTTCCATACAAAAGTATTAAATGGTTTCCAAGTCAACTGATCCAGCTGCAATGAAATGCTGATGCCTCTGTACTATGTGCTGTTTGAGGAGAGGATAATAAACTTTTAATTTCTTCTAAGGATTAATTACAACTCCCAGACTGGAAAATCACTGTTGTGTGGCATTCATTCTTGGTGCACCACAGATAATACATAAAGAACTGTCATTCCAATTTAAATTCCACTGTGCACCTGCTTAAAGTCTGTAAAACTTTCTTTTTTATTCTTCTGGTAACTATGCTTTGTGTCAGGTAAATTCATTGCTTTCACTTGGCAGGGGAAGGGCAAATACAGCAAAGAAATTTCAAAGATAGTTCTAAATTCTAACTTATTCCAATTATCTTTCTTTGTTTTCTGTTACATTCTGGCTGACTTGTTGCTGCACAGTGGGTCAACAATAATTTTTAGATTAATTCCTTTTTGGTATTTAAATAGTTAGAAACTAACTATTTAAGGGTGACTAACTATTTAACTCCTAACCCACGGAGATTTGCCCATCAGTTTGGATCTCACACAAACATCTTGCACTAACTCCAGCTTCAGTGTAATTCTTCCATCTCCTTTATTTTCATTTTCCCTACAACAGAATGATTTTGCAAAAGGCTTTCTACAGGCTTACTTGAGGAAAGATTGCTTTTACATTCGGTGTCAATGAATTAGTGGTAGCAGCAATGATACAGTGACAAGACTTAATACAGACACTGTAGCTACTGTACCTTAGCTGTTTTTCACTCCCTTTCTTGTACACATGAGAGGTTTGTAAAACTGTGGGCATTCTCTTTCAGAAGACAAAGCACTGTTGGTGAATCGAAGCTAACACAAAGTAATGTGAAAACCTCTACAGTGTAATGGGATGGAGAACCACATAAGAAATTTCTTCAATTCTTGCTTTACATTTCAATGTTCAAGTTCAGGCTCTCTCTGAATGTGTTGTCCTTTTTGCTGTGCATGCCTGTTCTGTGGAGAATGAAGAAAAGTGTTGATATGGAAGCAAAAGTATTGTGACATTTCCTTAGGTGAAATACAAACGTATTACTATTAAAGGCCATTTATCTATCACACCTGGTTCCTTACCTTGATGTCATTATTTAAAGTATCTTGGGACATTTTTTGTCATATCCAGAAAAAAAATTTCTCCCTTAATTTTTTTATTAATTCAAATTATTAATTAATTATTTAATTTAAAACTTTAATTCAGTTTCATAATCCTTAGGGTAGCCTTGTTTCTGTGCACCCCTGAATAATTTATAGTGCTAGAAACATGTGTTGTCACTATGTGACTACTGAACTCCCAATAAATCCTTGTCTGTGTGCATACGTGTGTGTGTCCTAAAAATCATAGCTGCTACTTCCCTAGAAGGGAAAGGGAAGTACATCTAAACAGAGGCTGGCCTGTGATTGTTTAAACCATGGAGAAGAGCTAACATTGAGGAGAAAACCTTGCTATCATTAGAAGAATGTGAGGAGTGCTAGGAAACTATTTAAGATATAATTTGTTGAGTTTAAAGGAAAAATTGAAACAGCAAAACCCTGACTTTGCAAAGAAACCCTAGATCTATATTTCCCAAGACCCAAATATAAGGAAAACAAAGCAGGTCAAGGAATCACAGAGTAACAAATCCTTTGGCATGCATTTGCCTCTCAGCTATATTTAATGTCTATGTATGTGTAGCACATGGAGTTAGTTCAGAGAGACAGATTTTAATCTTACTCTCATCCACTTAACAGCATCATCTGTAGGCAAACCTGATATCTAACATAGGCTGTGTCTGTACTAGCAAAAGAAATAGTGGCAGGGAATGCTTTTGGCCACTGGAAACCATCTTCTATACAGTTAAACTGTTAGGGTGACTATGGCACATTTTTCCTTCATCAGCTGGCACTTGCACAAGCCTCTCCTGGACATTAGTAGGGAACGGGTGCAGGCCATTACTGCAGAGACCATTATCAATAAGCGGTTTGTGCGTGACCACCATCTGTTGCAGGGTTAAAAAGCTTGATGTTATAAATGTATACCATTCTGTGCTAGCTTGTGTCTCTGCTGGAGGGCAAATTTAAGCATACTGACAAATTTAATAGAATTGATAACAAAAGCTGTTGAGATACTGAGACAAAGGGATCAAGAGAAGGGTGACTTGTGTTCTGAAACTTTGTGCAAGTTCAAAAACCTGCCTTTGTTGCTCATCTTGAAACCTGACTTTCTCTGAAATTTAATTTCTATGAATTTAAATGGAAGAAAAAAAATCAGGAAGATGTGTATCCTTACCCATTCCCATATCAGGGTTTCAGTGTTTCAGTATCATCATCTTCAAGGAGGCTGGACCAGATAACCCCACTGTGTTCACTCCCAGAATATTCTGTGATCTTCTAAGCAGAAAAACTTAAATTGTCAGTTATAGGCTACAAGATTCACTTTGTGGAGAACTGCTGGTAGACACCAATTAGTACAGGACTGTGAGACAGGAACAGTTCCAATTTATAACCAAGGCTATCCTACTCTTGGTGCATCCTGCAGTTCATCTTGAAAATCTAACACTGTAATCATCATTCCTGCCCATGTGCACACAGAACTGCACAGAAATAGAAATACAGAGAAGTTAACTTGGTCCAATTTTAAATAATGAATGACTTGGGTTTTGTTTTGTTTTGTTTTGTTTTGCTTCATTTTGTTTTTAGGATGACCCTTTTCTTTACAGGGCTTTGTGAAAGACACATAATCCAAAAACCTTCTGAAGTGGCAAAAATCATTCAACCCTTCTTATTCTTGCAGGTCACGAGGATCACATTCAAGTCATATTTAGCTACACAAAAACCAGCTACAATAAAAAATATTAAGGACTTCAGCAAGTTCCTTCACTTCTTAAACAGCAGATCTTACACTGCAGTCTAACAAAAGGTTTGAGAATTTTAGCAAGAGATGTATAATGAAAAAGATCATAGTTTCCCCGTCTGTTTAGCTAGCAAACCTTGCTCACCATCATATGTTTTAAATGAAATTACAGATATGAATATAACTCCCTTTTCTCTTGACATTGATTTTCATTTTGAAGGCTTATGAAAAATGTGGAGTTTTCAAATGAGCCTGAGACAAATGTATGATCAAGGCCCAGATCAGAAAAAAAATGCTGTTTAGGACATGTGGCATCCCTAGCTGTTGCTGCAATAAGTTTAAGAGACTAAAGAATGATCTCAATGTCTTTGTAATGTGTGTAAGGTAATAACAGTTGATTGACTGGCTTCCCAAATGGGACACTGAAAAGATATGACATAGACTCCTTTATCAGTTAGCTGATTCAGATTTCATGTCTAAAAATTAAACCTGTTCTCATTAAACTGCAGTTCAGATTGGAAAAGTGACAGCAAAAAGAAAACCATAGGGATCCCATGTTCACAGTCTCTGTTATTTCACAGGAGATCTGTTCCCTTTTTCCTAATTGCTGCTTCTATTGAACATACCATTGAGATCTGAAATTCAAGTTTCTATCTGTCATTATTAGAAATATAGAAACTGTGCACCCAGAAACTACTTAAACTAGCATGCATGAGAGTGGAGCCTGTATATTTTACCAGTGTGGATTCGTACTATCAAAAAATGGTAGTTGTACAGACTTATTTAGCAATAAAAAATGCAGTGCTGGATATCCTAATATCTAAACATGTTTGGAAATTGCCTATGCTAAAATGCTGTCAATTGCAAAATTACCACAGATGGAGAGCGGAGTCTCCAGTGTAGTTTACAGAGCAGTTAGGTTTTCATTTAGTGGTGCTTAGACAGTCCTTTTAGCAAGCACATCAGAACTTCTCCTGGGTGGTCAATCTGAATATAGAGATATCTAAAGTACACAGTGAAGCACAGAATCATAGCATCAACTAGGCTGGAATAGACCTTTGAGATCATTGAGTCTAACCTATAGCCTAACGTCACTTTGCCAGCCAGACCCTGGCACTCAGTGCCACATCCAGTCTTTTCTTAAACACCTCCAGAGATGGTGACTCCACCACCTCCCTGGGCAGCCCATTCCAATGCCCAATCACCCTTTCTGTGCAGAAATTCTTCTTAATGTCCAACATAAACCTCCCCTGGTACATGGAAAAATGTCCTCTCTCTCCCATCCCTTTATCTTACAAAGACGATGAATCCATACAATCCACTACAATACTCTGTAGATTTCCCTGCTGCTTTAGCATAATCTGCCATCCTCTTCCTCCTCTCTGTGTTTGCTCTTTCCTCTTCCCCAACCTCATAAGATAGTGACTATTGAAACAGCAGCCAAAAGAGTAACAAACCTTCTCCTTTCTGACTGTAAAAGTGGGACCATTGCATCTTTGTTGTTCTGACTGTTAGATGCTCTAGAAAATGGCTTATGGTTTTGCTTATGGTTTTATATACATATCAACAAGGCCTGCCAAGATGACACTAGAGAATGTTTCAGAGAGGCAGTTTTGGAGTCCTTCCACTGACTTCCCTGATTCTTTTGGTTGGTAAAGCCCAAACTGTGTACATGTGCTCAGCCACAACAAGTATGTGCTGTGATAAAGAGCTCAGAATAATTGATTCCTGTGTTATCTTAGAAAAATTAGCAGAAAACATCTCTCGAAAAAGTGCAATTGTTGGATTTAGTTCCCCTCTTCTCCCAGCCTGTCATTTTATTCCCAGTTTTACAATAGAACTTCCTAGACTCAGAGGTAAGAACCACATTCACCAGGAGAGGAGGAGACTGTATTTAATTTTTTACACTTGAAAATGTTAAAAATTTTACACTTCCTCTTCCAAAGAATATATTTATAGCATAAAATATAGTTTTGTCAGTTGTTATTCTCTTCTTCCCAGGAAGAAGAAAGATTTTTTTTTCTAGTAAAAATTTTTTGAACTCTCAGGTTTCAGAAGCATCCAGATTCTCAGCCTGTAGTAAACTTGTTTACTGTGTGAGCATGAAGCAGTATCTACTTTGTCAGTTTGGAGATTTTCTTTGGTAAAGGAGAATATTTTGACGCATGCACTGATGGAGATTTTGCTCTCAAATCTCTGAAATTAAACATTAGCCTCACATTTCTCTCCTATCTTTCTGTATATCTGTATTCCAATTATGACTATTGGCTAGACTGTCCTAGTGCTGGCTGGATGTCTCCAAGCCATGACTTATTCTGACATGGTGTCTAGTCTGAGACAAAAACTCACTCCAGGAATTTTAATAAGACTTTTTTTATTCTACATTTACATTTATCCTCTTTATTTTACCCGTAATTTTCATTGTGACATACACTTCTTGCTTGCTACTTGTGTATGAAAATAGCTCACATTGTGATGTTTTTGTGTGCAAGAATTTTATAGGAGATAGAGGAACAGGAAACAAGAGACTGATCCATAATTCTATGCAGTTTGAAAGCCAGTTCTTTCCTACTTAATAGCAAGCAGATGGCTAACTTCCCTTTTACTCTTTTATTTTCTTGAGCATACTTATGTTCTACTATACATTATAAGGCAATAGCCGGATGTTTACTCTTTCTGAGGAAGAGAATGACAGACTGGATTTGTGTGTGGTATCTCGTTTTATTCTAGTATCATCTGACTTCTTTCTAATTTTATCCCATTCGATTATTTTTAATTAGGTTCTCTGCATTTAATTGCCAGTTCTCCTACATTTCACTGCTCTGTGAACACAGTGAGCACTTATGAATCCAGTGGTGAAATGATTCTTAACTTTAACAATGCAAGGTCAAGACATTTCTAGTGTCTGCTATTAGAATATTTGATGTGCAACAAAATTTAACAAAGATATTCTTCATACTGGATTTGCAGTTTCTTACTAGGTTTTGGCACTTTTTAGGCAGCAAAACTAGCTAATTATATATATATTTTTCAATATGGAGATCCTATATGGATTTTGATGATTTAAAAATCTGTTTACTGAGGACATCAGAAAACTCTGACTGCTTTGTTTATGTGCCTACATAAAGGCCTTTAGAAAATTTGAGTGCATTTTAAAATTACATGCTTGTTGACTGATCTCAGGACTGGCCTAATTTTATGTAGTTCTTCTTGTTATTGCTATATGATGAAGCTCTGGGAAACAGCATATCAGCTACAGGTCGATATCTTAGCTCTCAGTACCTCTTCACCTTCACCTTCTTGTCCTGGCTTAGAGCTTTCTGAAGATTTCATGCTGGAAGTTTTATTATCTGTTTCTATACCTAAGAATACATGAACCATTATTTGCAATTTCTGTGATAGTTTATTATTCTAATTACTAATGAAGAGGTGCATTATAGAGAAGAAAAAGCTCAGAAGAATAAACTGATACGAACACTTCTGCACATCTCTTAGCCTCATTACTGGTGCTCTTTCTGTGTTTAAATTTACTATGTTGATAACCATTCTTTGCACAATTTTCTTTCATTGTGCTCATAATGCCATGGAATCTCATTCCCCTTAATGTGAATTGCTGCTGGTATTACCTTCTGATTGCTTGCTGTCTGCACCCAGGGTCTGTTTTGTGTCTGAAGTGAGCTGTCTTTTTTTACCATCCTAACAACTCACTCTATTCTGGGTTCACCTAAAGCATGTTAAGATCTACTTAGAACATTGGAGTTACTATAATTGTAATCTCCCATTTCACTGCAAGACAGCTGGAAGACAGTACAGAATTTTCAAATACCCATACCTTTGATATACCAACTTCTCTTATATTCCTTCTTCCTATGCCTCTTCTTGAACTTGGCATTTCTTAACCAGGCAAAGAGGGAAATTCTTGATGGAAGCATTATCTAAGGGTTGCTGAATTGTTGTCAACTGTTTAAGTAGATAAAAAAAACTTTTTCTGATGGCCATATTTTTGCTTGGGAAGCATTCATTTGATTTACTCATAGCAAAATTAAAATATTACTAGGATTATATTTAAACTTTTGGGATTAATTCTTGTTTGATTAGTGACCAAAAAGATAATTTAGCCATCAAATATGTTTTATAACATTACATTACTGTATGAAAACAATGTGACTACTGGATCCATGCTCAGCACAAACAATGGTAAGGAATAATAGCTTGTTGGAGAATGTATTTAATTGAACATGCACTTTGTTATACTGACAACTGGTTAAACTAATAATGGATTTCTTCTACTTCTGTGCAGGAGATTAAAGGGACAGCAACATTAGCCACAATTTTACGCAAAAATCCTCTCATTACTGAATTAGCTTTCCATGAAAGTAAAGCAGGTTAGTTTAGTTTAAGACTGTGTCTACAATAGAGGTTTGAGAGAATTGTTTCCCGAATGTTATCACACAAAAATTATGGGTCTTTTGAAGAGACTGATAAGCAAAGCTGTCAGCTTTCATGCTACAAATCCACAGCGCTAGATTTTACATTATAAGGAAGAATATTTCTACCAAAATTCAAACAATTTTGAATTGTGACTTCTCTTTTGATTTTCTTTAAAAAATGTCTCTCTCTTTTCCAGGACCTTTGTTATTATGCATTTTTTTCCAAAACAGCATGTGGTAAATATTTTTTTTTACAACATCAGATTTCTGTAGGAAAATCATAGCTCTATTTTAACTGAGAGATATTTTTCATGACAAAAGAGGGATTGACATTTTAATAACAAGCAATAGCAATGTGAATTCTAGGGATGCAGTAAAAAGAATTATATGATACAATAATTATTTAAATGGTTAACATGCTTGCCAAAAATTCATTCAAATGTTATTTATTACAAAATTGAAGCAAACAATGATAATTACCAGACCATGACTGGCAAATGTTGAAATCTGCAGTCATAAGTGGATTATTATCTCTATAATTTATCAATTTTTGACAATATAGAGCAGATTCCACAGCCTTCTCACATGGAGTAGAAAATATTTAGAAAACCAGGATGAGTTGAAAGACTTGTGAAATTCTGCATCATCCAGCACGCAAGCTCTTTCAGTTGAAAACCAGTCAAAATAAAGAGAACTTAGGGCTCCCATAATTCTAAATAGAAATTATTATTCCAAATTCCTTCCCCCCTTGTACTTCACACACAAAGTATAAAATTCTGCTATTTAAGTGTCTTCACACTGGCTTGGCAAGATGAAGTTAACAAGGAAGACTCACAGTTCACATGTTCCCAAGCCAAGGTGTCTATAAATGGGGGCTGTCTGCCAGCATGTTGCAATCAGTCTTGAGAAGTTTTGGTGATTGTATTCTAGATCCACCCAGAGCTGCAGGGCCAAGCTTGCCCTCTCCAAGACCCTAGAATGTCCTGATCACTGGAGAATCACTAGTAGAGAATCAGCGCCCAGTCATTCAGCAGAAAGTGGGTCATAGTCAGCCAAGTCATAGCATGTGCACCCAGACTTGTCTGCTGAATCACAGTTCCCATGGCAAGATGAATTTTGCAACGGGAACATACATCTTGATTTATAGTTCAAATTCTATGACACTTAGCATAACAGAAGCCGGCTTGGGCCAAATCCATGGGAGAAGCCATGTTATTAATGAAACTAAATTTTGAAGTAATATTAATGTTAGCTCTATTTAAGAGTAATAGCTGTTTCTCTTGCAGATGGATATGACTTTTTTCTGCTGTACAGGAGCACAGTAACACATTTCTCTGATCCTGGAAAGTCACAGTAATGGTTTGCATATATCTGCATGAACACATGCACTGAAGCCTCTTTCCAAACTGCATAACTCATAGAAAAACTCAGTTAACAGCTGGCCAACTTGGTTGCTGTGCTAGTTTTGTTAGGGTAGAGCTAATTTTTTCATACTGTCTGGTATGGGGCTGTGTTTCAGGTTTGTGCTGGAAACATCAGGGATGTTTTCATTACTGCTGAGCAGTGCTTCCTTAGAGTCAAGGTCTTTTCCGCCTTTCACCTGCCAGAGGGGCGGGGATGCAAAAGGAGCTGGGAGAGGACAGAGCCAGGACAGCTGACCCCAGCTGGCCACAGGGATATTCCATACCATATGGTATCATGCTCAACATATACAGCTGGGGGAAAAATGAAAAAGGAGAGGATATTCAGCATTACAGCTTTTGCCTTCCCAAGTCACCATTGCGCATGATGGAGCCCCGCTTTCCTGGGGGTAGCTGAACACCTACCTGCCCATGGGAAATGGTGAATGAATGTCTTATTTTGCTTTGCTCGTGTGTGAGGCTTTTGCTTTACCTATTAAACTGTCTCTGCCTCAACCTACTAGTTTTCTCACTTTTAGTCTTCTGATTCTCTCCCCACCCTGCCATGAGGGGAATTAGTGAGCAGCTGTGAGGGACTTATTTGCAGCTCTGGTTAAATCTTGATGGTTGTACATATGTAAAATGCCAATCAAGACTCTTCTTCAGTGCAGTGTTGAATTTCAGTAACATGACATTGAAAGGCTACTACTTCATGACAGGAGGTCCGGATGACTTTCTAGGTCATAAGAAAGACAAAGAAGGATATTACTCACAACTTTTGGATAATATTGTTCTCTGCTTGAAAACCCCATTAGAGAGTAAACCATCAAGCAGCTAAATAATCCAGGTGAATGTGCAGAGGTAGCATGTTTTCAAGATGTCATGTCAGTTGATTTTATAAGAAAAACTACTGGGGCAGAAACACTTCTTTGAAAGAAATTGACCTGAAAGAGAACACCTTCTGCTGTTTCTTTATTCATCTGTAAAATACTAGCCATGAGTTCTGCTGCTTGAGACAAAGTTTCCCTATTTGTGTAAATTTTAAATGAAGCTGTGAAACATAATTTTCAGATACTTAAAAGCCCACAGCTGGACACATGATCCCATGGTTGTACATGTAGCTCTCAGGTATTATTGTATGAAAGAGCCACACAGATAAATACTTGTGTTCCAAAATTCTCCTGGATTTATTTTGAAAACACAGAATATATTATTTTCTATCCCTGAATCAAATACATACCTGTATGTATACATACCTAAATATACATGTGTGCATTTATAGACATATATAGCCTTTTATAAGTCAGACTATGCTCTTCCTGTTTATCTTCCCACACTTTCTCCCACTTTTTCCTAATTAGTTGTTTTCCCATACACACCACTGGGATAAAAGCCAAATCTTTTCTGGTAAAAGGAAGATTTAGATACCACAAATTAAGACACTTAAATGTTGGAGGAGCCATCACCTTCAGTTTAGTTTTCTGCATTGAACTGTTCTGCAGAGCAGCCTTTGTTTATTTCTCCCCTCCTGTTTGTAGAGGAAATCTAACAAGCCGACTAAACTTTTTAGGTAGAAAACCAGCAACCTTACTGGATTTTGGTCTTACTATACTTCCTCTTGTGTTTAAAAAAAAAAAAAAAAGGTAGTGTGAGAGCTTGATTCTGGTATTTATGCCTCTGGCAAAGAAGATTCAGGGCTTCCTTTCTACCTACTGAGAGGCAAAGGTGTATCTGGTAGTTGGGACTGTAGAAATTTACAGCCAAAAGATTATCCCAGTGAGCAATGAAACAGATTTGAATAGAAGAATATTCTAACTTCGGCAGATTTTACAAGAAAATGCCTGAAATTGTTGAGGACCTACATTAGATAAATTATGCACAGGGGAACACAGATACACTTTGTGAGCTGTTGTGGTACTTGACATTTGTAGATAGAAAATATAGCTAATGACAGAAAATGAGAACTCTGAATGTAGGAACCAGAAATAAATAAATTAATATTTTCATGGGAATGGTGTGCATCTGTGTTTATCCAAATGATCTGGAGGTGACAAAACAGTGTGTGAGTAGTGCCCTGTCATTCCACTTGTCTTCACTGCCTGTCCTTTCCATCAGCCTTTGCTGATCATACTAATTTCATGTTGTCTGCAATACAAACTGTAAACACTGCAATGACACTACTATCTTTACCTTTGTTCACCATCTTTGTTCTTGGCATCTCAGTCCTCCACGCATCTGCAAACGCCACAGAATACAAACCAAAGCAAATTTTGAAATACTGGACGTATTTATTTATTTACATCCTTTTAGGTAAGGGCAAACCAATCCTTTCAGCTGTTTATTGTTTTGTGTGCAAACGTGATCTACGTCACTTACAGCACAAGATGATTCTCCTATGAAATGTCATTGAGATTGCCACATGTTGCCACATGAAAATTTGCTTCAAGGAAAGGACTTTTGCTTACCTATACTATTGTTGTGAAGTGTGCACATTTAGAAAACAAGGTAATAGCTGTTGAAGTTTAAACCGGTAAGAATAAGAATAGTCTGAGAACAACAGCCTCCTTTCCTATTCCATAAATGTGACTGATAGCTGACATGCTGGGGAATAAGGGGCTTTGTCTAGTAAAACTCATTTTCCACTACTCCTTTTTATAGATTAGAAGTAATTTGTTTCAAAAGGAATTTTGAACTTTTCACTTATAAGGTGGACAAATTCAGTGACCACTCTTTTTCTGAGATGTAGATTCATGACAAAAGGGATTTGGAAACTCTGAAAATTATTTAATATGACTAGCCATTATTCCAGGAGATGACAAAGAAGGGGGCCTATGCCCTCAGCCCCAGCCATTCATCTTATCAGATATCTATTCTTTGTTTTTTCCGTTATTATGGCCCTTTAAAAATATGTCTTTCATATTCAGAATTCTCTCCTGCATTGAGAGGGCATCAAGTTTTATTAAAGATTTCAGTGAGTTTCTCAGCATGGTGAGGTTCTCTAAAACTGTATTCCACTGGCCATAAAATTTACCTGTCATCACAGACTATAAGGGAAAAGAAAAGCTGCTAACCTAGGCTCCTGATGCCATTAGATGAACGATCTGAAATTCTCAGTGTAACTGAATGCTAGGAAGAAACAGAAAGAGGAAAAGATATGGTTCCTATTTGTGCCTCAGAATGACTTGTTCAGAGAATGGTTCACTCGAGCATCTACTTACCATTCAGTGAAAAATGTTACACAGAAATTTTTGAAATAACTTAAGGCCTTTGAAAAAGTAATTTCAATGTGGTTCACTGCATGAAAAAAAAAAAAACCAGTAAAATCTCTAGATGAGAGAATGCTTTAACTTAATGAAACTTATATTAAAAATACTCCAGTTTTTCTAGTCCAGCATCTTTACCATCTGTGAATTCAGATATTCCAGATGTTTGCACATAATACGTCATGTTATGCTCAGTACTTGCTGCAGCAGAGAACAGCAATTTATTGATTTTTGTAAGAACTTTCTTAATAAAAATGATGTAGCCTTTAAACTACTTTTGGATAAACTTCCCCAGTAAGGGATTAACTCTAAATGAGCCACAATTTAAATTGCTCACCATGACAGTCACAGGTTTGAGTAGATCCTTGCATCGAATCCTTACATTGACAGTCTTGTTAGCAGGATGATGACTCTGTCAGGTAATTTTTATATTGCATAGTGCCTCCCTTGTTAGGAAGCCATTTAGAGCTTTCTGAAAGGGACCTGCTGATACTCCATGCAAGTATTGTGTGGAATATGAATGTGAACATATGGATGACGCCTGTTAAATTTCACTACAAGTCATCTGGAAGAGAAGACAACGTATGTTTGAGTAAATACAGAATTTGGTTGGCAGTCTACTGTCATTCCAAAACCTAGGCCGTCTGGTGTCTGGGAAGCAGGGAGGAGGCACATCCCCTGCGCTCAGGAGAACACCTTTACCAAATAGCACAGAATTGCGCTCTGTATGTAGCTCCAGATTGGTGAAAGACAGCTTGTTTGACATTCAAAGGGATGAAATAGCACCAAGAAGAGCTTTCTTGAGGTGCTTTCATCTTTGCCAGCTTGCAATGTCATCATGTATTTCTGGCAAATAGAGCTTGCATCAGTTCAGTTGACAGGTCCTCATGAATTTTAATATCTAAGCTCCATATTCATGTTAGGAGCATTAATGTTCCCTGAAGCCTTTTTATTCTAGGAAGAATATAAATATTTCAGAAATTAATTTCCATATATTTTTTCATGTATGTTTCTGTATGTATGTGCTTCTACATATGCATAATATTGCTTATTCATCAATTTTTTTGCCAAAGTTCAAAATAAATTTTGTCTTGACAAAAGTAAAGCAGAGACATTAATTTTTGTCTCCTACCCTCCAAGTGGACAATATGGTTGGATTTTTAAAATGAGCTTGTCTTTTTCCTAGGGTGGAAAAGAGAAAAAAGTTTGTGGGTACATGCATCATGTCATATTCAATTCAGGTTAAAAATCTGAGGGCTGATCCCCAACTGGGATGAAATGGCAAAGCTCCTGTGGAGTAGAGGAAATGATCTTGGCCTTGTACAGACAGAGGCTGAATCCTTTTCAAGAGGCAATGCTTTATACAGAGGCAGCAATTAACTCATGAAAACACACAAACTCATGAAAATTTGAGGATAGAAGCACCATAGAAAATTAGATAAAACATCCATGTTCAGGAATATAAAAGGCACTAATAAGAATTTCCTATTTTCTTATGTTGTATTTAAGAAATCCAACAAATATTTCGAGGAACAGAGTTAAAACCACGCTCAATTTTTCAAGTCACTTGATCATAAGGCTGCAAAAGATTTCTGCTAAGATGCTTTTTAAGTTCCTTCAAATAGACTGAAGGAAAAAACCCAACCCCAAACCAACAACCACAACCTTTGGGGACTGTTTATTCAGCTATTTGTTAACTGAAAAAGAATAAATAAGGATTACTAATAAAGTCAATGATATGTGTAAAGGATATCAATTGTTTATAATACTAGACAGAATGACACACAATATCGTAAATCTTCTAAGTGAAAGCTACACATACAAAAAAAAAAAAAAAGAAAAAATCTAGAGTCAGGTTCATAACAACTGTGCCGAGGGCAATAGCATGTTTAACAACACTTTTGGTGAAAATGTTCCTAGCCAGAAATGAAATTGCTATTATCCTAAAATTGTTCATGAAGTAAGAATTCTTTCACTGCATAGTTTTGTGTGGGAGAGACTCAGAAATAGCATTTCCAGAAGCCTATCTGAAGGAGAAGGCTCCCTTCACCCAGCAGCAGACTTCCAGTGCTTCTCTCAACTCCTTCTTGTGCCAGGCTCTGTTGTGAGGGGAGGGAGAGGGCTATAAATCTCCACTGATATTCCAGTTCACTCAGCTCAGGCTGCTGAAATATTCAATAAAATAGAGAGCCAGACTCTGAGAAATGAATTTGTATCAAGGCTGTTATGTCATTTACACTGTCAGTGAGATGTTCAAGTTCCAGTCCCACGCCTGTGACTACCTATGTCTTTATAAAACAATAGAAGTGATGTCTGTAAGCTCCAACAGGGTTTGAAATGCAGATAAAACTAAGCATGGTTTTTGGATACCCTGGTTATGTCCACACTAGGTGATGATGTGCAATAGATTGACTTCTCCTTCTCCTTCTCCTTCTTCTCCTTCTCCTTCTCCTCCTCCTTCTCCTCCTCCTCCTCCTCCTCCTCCTTCTCCTTCTCCTTCTCCTTCTCCTTCTCCTTCTCCTTCTCCTTCTCCTTCTCCTTCTCCTTCTCCTTCTCCTTCTCCTTCTCCTTCTCCTTCTCCTTCTCCCTCTTCTTCTTTATTATTATTTCAAGAACCTAAAATCAAATAATTCCATGTGAAGAGACATGAAATGTTTTATTTCAATCACAAGTTTAAATTGCAATTTACCAATCACATTTCCAGATCATCATTTTGGTGATAACAGCAGTAAGTATCATTCAGAATGTCAACTTGTGGCAACCTGTTTTGGGGTTTTGACTGTTGCAGGAAGAACATTTATATGTTAGAGGTGGGGAGTGCTTTAACAGTGGATAAAAAAAAAAAAAGTTGTCAGAGATAAAATAGTGAAGGAATCCTATCAAGAATCACTAAAATTTATAGAGAGATGAATGCCAAATCAGGTTCAGAATGTTGTCATAAACCCAAAAATATATCTTAAAGACTTAAATGGAAGCTCTAAATCAGTTACAAAGGATGAAATTTTATTTAGCTTTTATGCAGTATCTCTGAAGGACTGAATCTGTTTTCTAATTAAAACTATAGGTAAAGATTAAAATTAGACTACTTTGACGGTGCACTTCCAGAGAGAGTATGGAACACAGTGCATTTTAAATTCATTTATTTTGAAGGAAAAGCACAGATTTCCAAACTGGCTGCTAGAGAAGAATCATAAAATCATTTTGGTTGGAAAAAACTTTAAGATCATTAAATCCAAGCATAAACCTGGCATGGCCAAGTCCACTACTAAACTATGTACCTAAATACCACATCTGCTGGAGTCTTTTAAATACCTCCAGTGTATTATGTCTCATGAGTGGAAACTTTAAGACATAGTGCCTACAGTGGGGACATGCAGTGGAGACATACTACCAGTTTCAGGTAATGTAAATGATAGAATCATAATACTATGGAGTCATTCAGGATGAAAAAGACCTTTATGATCAAGCGCAACCATTAATCCAGCACTGCAAAGTCCGCTACTAAACTATGCCATACCGAAACATCTTTTAAATATTTTCAGAAATGGTGACTCCACCACTTCCCTGCGCAGCCTATTCCAATTCATGGCACCTCTTTGCATGGACAAATTTTTCCAAATATTCAATCTAAACCTTCTCTGGCACAGCCTGAGGCCATTTTCCCTCATCCTGCTTACTTAGCCAAAGTGACCAATCCACACCTGCCTACTCCTTTCAGGTATTTGTAGAGTGAGAAGGTCTCCCCACTGAGCCTCCTTTTCTCCAGGCTTGCCTTATAAACATATTTAGATATTCAAGTAAGAAGCTGGCTCAAATATATTTACTATCAACTTGTGATTGTTTCGTATATTTAGTGAAAGCTGTGGTATATTTCTGAGCTCTGAATATACAAGTCTTTAGAGAAAAACAAAACAAAACCAAAATCCATAGATGTCCCCGTGTGCTACTAACTTGGCTTTAAAGTCTGAGCTGTGAACAAAAGAATTATTGAAAAATGTAAGTGAGGAAATAAAAAGTTAAGTGCCTTTCCAAATAGCTTTTTACATTGTGGTGGGTTGACCTTGGATGGCTGCCAGATGTGTTATCAATACCATTCTAGCTACAAATAAAAGGCACAGAGCCATAAGGGCTGTTATGGGAAAGTTAACTCCATCCCAGCCAGACCCAATACATAAATAAGGTAAACTAACCTGAGGTTCAAAAATAGCCCCAGCTGTATCCCAATGCCTAGTCCAAACGTAAACTTTTAAAGTGACTTCCTCTCCATTCCATTTTGTATTTTTTCATCTGTACCATTTATCTGAGCTTTCTTAAAGCTGATGCATTGTGCACAGCTATTCAAACCTTTAATATAAAACCACTTAGACCAAACATCTCAGTGACATGTCATCTCTCTAAATATTGCTGTGTTTTTAGGTGTCTCCTATTTTACAATCAAAACTTTAAAAAGACATGTAGTCTACTGCAGCAATATGTCAGAAAAATGTTGCAGATAGAGCTCATTCAAAACGAGGTTTTGCTCTCCAAATTCTTTGAACTGCTTTGAACCTGTACTTTTAAATATGCCAGGTTTTTGTATAGCAGTAATTTTGGGAAAGAGACAGTGTTTCCTTGTTAAAATAGGGTATAGCTGTGGGATTACATATTTTGGTAAAGTTCAACAATTGTATACTATACTAACACATCTTTTCCCCTGTTTTAATCTTAATCCATGATTCATCACACTATCAGTAATGGGAATCAAATGAAGATTGTCATTAACATAATAAATCTAAATAATTTCCCCCAAATCAAATTGCACATGAATATTGGCGGAGGTGGAGGCTGACCCAGTCATGGTTCTCTGCATCCTTTGCAATGTTGTGCGAATGCCTGTCACTATGTGGGGCACTGAAACTCCTGGTTAGATGTGAAAATTAAAAACAAAAACAAATGTAGGGGAAAAATAAATTTCCCACAATTTAACAACTGCCCTTCAAGTTTTGCAGGATATAAAAGGGAGGCACTAAAATAAGGTACAAAATAAAGATCCCATATCTACCTTCACTGCCTTTTACTTGTTATTTAGCCATTATTCCTCATTTATGTCAGTGTGTGAGTAGTCAACATATTTCAGTCATTTATGTTACCATTCAGTTAAAATAGCAATCTTTCAGAATAATAAGCAAGATAAGAATGTGAAATAGAAGGAGAAATAAGGTAAAATCAGCACTAATATGTGCCTATCATTCATGGTATGTCAGGTATGACTAGGGCACAGCAAGGGAAAAGATTAAGCACAACGAATGAGCTCATATTCCAATGTGTACTATTAGGTATTTTGAAAGCCTAGTACACTTAACAAAAATCAACCTTTTATTTTCAGATTTTGAGAACTGAATATGGCTTCTGAGATGGAAGAAATAACTCACAGCTTTTAGGCTCTTTGGGAACCAGCTCACATGTCTGGCATTAATTGAGATGTTCTGGTACCTTGGTGGGTGGCCTGTATTCCACATTGACAGAGAATATAAGGTTTATCTTGGCATTTTAAACTAAGTCTCTGGTCAACTCAACTGGACTTTCTCAGCAGCTACTTAGGCTGACACTTTTAGAAGGTAATTTTTCCCTTCTGCTTTAGTTTGCTTTGTTAAAACTGGTTCAGCCATGGTCTGGAAGTACCTATGTGTCTTACCTTGTTCCCCTCTTGTTATCAGGTCTTGCTGAACCTCTACAGGGACATTGGTATCTATCTCAGTGACAAAGAAGCTGAAGTCTTCAGTATTTTCTCTGTTCTCTATTATTAGAATATATCTGAGGATGGATGTCTTTTATTTTATTAATTTTTTTAAATTTTCATTCCACTTGAATGACCATTTACTACACAACTTCATAGCTTAAATGCCATTATGTTTGAGGTATCTTCCTTTCAGTATATTCTTGTACCTTCTGCATCTCCTTTACCTCTTTACATGTTAAAAATGGTATTTGTTCTCCAAATTTGAGCATTGTTTTATGAAAAAAAACTATGTATGAAACACACTTCTTTTACAATTTATCTTTGAAAATTTGGGAAAATTACTCAATTCAACATTTTTCTGTTTTAACCTCATGAATCTAATTTTGCATTACCCCATATATTTTTCATTTTCATTATACATTAAGCACTGTTAAAATTATCTGATCCAGAAATAGTGACTGCTAATTAAATTACTGCCATTTCCAACTTCAAGTGACTTCCTACAACAGAAAGGCGCAGCTGTAATTTTTTACAGGCAGAAAATTTGAATGCCCATTGTCTGTGAAGGAGGATTTCTGTTCATAGCTTTCTGTGTAAACAGGGAGTTGAATACTTTATCATTCCTTAATGGGATAGGACAAAGGTAATACTAAGAAACAGAGTAGTTATATAAGCCCGTGGCAAATAAGAGCTCCAAAAGGATGAATTCCATAGTAATTTCCATCTACTGTAAACATGTGTGTTGCAAGCCTGAAGTTTATGAATAATGGCTTCATTTTGAAGTAATTAGAATTCTATGCCATTAACAGCAGGAAGTCTGGATAATTGTATTTTAGAATTAAATGTCTGGGAAAAGACATTTCTGTCTCTATTACAATTATGTTTATGATTAATGAGAGGAATGACAACAAGCAATATAAATACAAAACAGCAAAAATTAACTGTATCTATCATGGATGACAGTATGAAAACTTCAGTGAATCAGTAATCATAGGTAAAAATAGAGCTTGATAATCTTGTTTTGTTTCATATTGGAATATCCTCATCTCTTTCCCTTATTTTTGAGGTGTTAGTCTTCCAGCTGCTTCATACCAGAGTGTCAGCATGAAATACTAGAGATGATGAGGTGCAAAATGATATTATATTTTGTAGAGCAGTCAAACCCTGTTTTGTGTGCTAGGGCTTGTCTTGATGGGGTCAGGGGTGTTATTCAAACACATCTGTAGAGCAACACAACTAATAGTGTTTTAATAGCATTATATTTTTTGAAGTCAATTCTCTTTTCTCTGAACTAATAAGTATTGGAATATCTTAGGTAATATAAAATTTCTTACAAAGCAGATGAAACTGCTTTTGTAGTTGACCTGAATTTGTTTCTTGATGCTTCCACACTCCCAGTTTTAAGAATTGTTTTCTTATATATTGCTTCATGTTAACTGCTTCTATTCCGAAGCAGCACCATGACTCTGTGTCTGAGCTAAAACCTCTACCAGCTGCTCATTTTGTAGTATTGCAGTGGGAAGTGTCCTGAGTTGCACCATGAGGAGCCTGCTGGCAGGGCTAGCACGACTGGAGCCATGGCATAACTTAAAAGTCACATCAGATCAGGTGGGACTGAAAAATTCCATCTTTGACAAAAATCCATCCCACAGCAAACTGTAGACCATGCCACAGGAACTGAAGAGCAGTCACTGCCCAGATGAGTTGCTTGCATACTGCTCTCTTCTTCTCCTGTCACATCTGCAGACTAAGGGGACACAGACATCACTCACCTCCCTCTTGTTTCAACTTTCTTCATGGACTGTGTGGGTGTTTGCCTACAGGAGTGGGTAATGGAGTGGGTAGGCGTGGGTCTGTTCAGATAAGTTCATTCTCAGGGATGTTAGAATTTTCACATCCTTTCTGCACATGCAGAAAGCTGACATTGTCCTCTAGGAGAAGTGGGAAGTTTTAAAACGGAAGTTTTAAAACGTCTGAACATATTTTTGTTCAATTTTACGCCACAACAGACTTTGTCAATACAGAGATTCTCGGCAGGAGGTCTCTGTTGAATTGGACTTCACAGTAAAGTTTTCTAAAGGTATTCATTGTCTTAACAGACTGCATTGATTCTATTTTTCTTTGTTTAACTGGTTGACGCCTCCCATTCATGACTTCACAGGTAGGCACTGGGTACTCTCTGTCATAAAACAAATGTAACTCTGATATAGCTGGTTCCTGTTGCAGGAACAGGTTTTCTGGTTTATTTATTTACTGAAAACTTTATTGAAAGATATTGTCTCTCTCTCCTTGAGTTTTGCTCTTGTTCTTAATTAACCCCTCTATTTTCACTTAGTCATTGTTCTGCTAGACCTGTTTATCTATGTTAGTCAGTTTTTCAATCTAAACATCTCAAGGAGAAGGAAAGCTGAAAACTGTCCCATAGGTTTTTCTTGATAGCTGCTGAATAAATATATGCTTTAGGAAGCATGGGCATATCATTGTACGGCGCCTAAATTAAGGAGATTGATTGCAAGAACCAAAAGGGTAAGTAAGCCCTCCCGGGCAATCAGAAAAAGCCTGCCATTCAGTGAAGGTTCCTGCATTCTGAAGATGTTCAATAAACAATGAATAGCCTTAAGTGCCTATGCTACAACTGGGTACTGTAAAAGGAAAAAACTACTCATGAACATTTTGTAATTATTTTCTCTGTTAGAGTCCTGGTTTGTTCTGTTTATCACTTGTAACACCTTTTGTAGCACCTATCACTCTAAGATGTCTGTACTCAGCTAGCTAGGAATATATTCTTTGCCTGTGGGGTTTCTTTTCAATCATATATTGAAAAATGGCTGCACCTGCCATGAATACTCACATTCTGTTGTGCAGGAATGAATGAATACAGGTTTCTGCTATTTGCCTTGAAACCCTTTGTACATATCACTGAGGTGCAGAAACAATGTTGTCTTTACTTTGCACAGAGTCCTACCCCACTGTGCGTCAATTAATCTTATCAGCAATAAAATAAAGAAAAGAAACAGTTTGGTGCTTAATGTGGCCCTGTCCAAGAGCACCAGAAGGCCAAAAAAAAAAAAAAAGTTTTTTTTTTTTTTAAAGCAGTTTTCTCTGCAGACGAAGGGATTCTGGCTCTCATAAAAGGTGATGATGGGGAGTGGGGCACAGGTCAGGCTTCAGATCTGGAGATGTAAGAGACATTCAAAAGATCACCTCAAAGCCAGATTATGTTCTCTTGCTGTCAGACAAAAAAGGGAATCTACATGGCCATAGGCATTACCTACTGGAAATCCATGTGAGACTGTAATGAATTCTGCATACTATCTTCATTGTAGGAATTTCTCCTAACAGTTTGTTCTTCTATTTCACACACACTAAATCATGCAACTGGTTTATACAATATCATACTGAATTTTTTCTAATTGTGTTTTAACAATTACTGGGCTTGTTGTAAATATGTGCTACACTTAAATAGTGGTTTTGTGCTAATTTTTTTGTTTAAGCAGTATTTTCAAAAGAGACACTAACTTTTGCTTTTGTGACTCAGCTTAGAGTCTTATCTACATATTCAGTTAAATGCGAAAGATTATACATAGGACTAAGAGATGCAGAGTTCATTGTAATAGAAAAGATAAATAAGGGTTGTAAGACTGTGCTTTTACTCATATTCCTCATATACTACTCTTTCTTAATAGTTCACTTCAATGGAATTCTAGATATTAAGTAAATAAATAGTCACCAGAACAGTAATTTTTATGAAAAGATCTCACAATGCAAGATGTAATTACTTCCAGGTAATATTGTAAAAATTTTATGGCTTTTCAGGTTTCTGACAAAATCATTACCTTAACTGTGTTTGAATTTTTATTTCTATTTTCTTGTGATGACCTACATGTGACTGACAGTTGACCTGAAAAAGTATCTCCCAGAACAGAAGGTAAGAGAATGTTAAAACAAAACATGACAAAATCATGAAAGGGCAAAGGTAAATCTGAACTTTCAGCAAATCAATATCTCTATGTGGTATTCTATTAACACAATAAATCCTTTACAATGATAAGAATGTTAGAGAAAACACTGTCTTAATAAATTTATTGTCTCTTGAAATAAAGATTGTGGTAACAGTGAGCAGAAACATCAAGTCCAAAAATCACACCATCGACAAGAAAGTAATCTTGCAGCCTACACAAGAGTTTAAATTTTCACAGTTCAGTTTTGGCCCAATGCCTACATGCAATCCTGCTTCACTTCTGATTTTCACATTAAAATCTGTAGCTTGCTGTCATGTAAAAATAGGACAAAAATGCCTTGAACAGTTTCATATACAGATTGTATATTTTAATACTCACTTTGGAATATTTGTTCCCTGGAGTACATCATCAAAAGACTTTTAAGCTAATGTTGTTTAATATAGAGAGAATAATTAAAAAAAGAAAAAAAGTGACCTAATGTAAATGACTGGGTATATGGTCTTAGAAAACTATATTTGCTATATAGTACGCTATGTTATTCTTTATAGCCAAAACTTCAACAATTAGGGTTTTAGTCCTCCATGCAATTTCCCCAGACTCTTTTCACTTTCCATTCTCTAACCAAAAGTATTTTACAGAAACATCTCCAGCTGTCACATGTAAAAGATTTCTTTCCTGAACAAATAATGCACAAGAATCAAACTGTCAAGGAAAGAATCCCAAGAAGCCACATCAATGGACCTAAAGCCATGATTTTTCTAGTATAATTCTGTTTAGTGTTCAGTACAGTATGAAATGCACATGTAAGCAATTAGAAAAGCCCAACAGCATAGAAATGCATTGAGAATATATAATCAGGACCTTGTGAAAACTGTAGCATTAAAAACATTCCCAGTTAAAGGTAAGCATTTTAGGTACTAACTACCTTTTAAAAGATTTTATGCACATGGTAAGGAAAAAAATCTTTTTAGAATGTGTGGTGATGTTTAGAAAAATTCCTTTTCTAGAAAATATGAGCTTGTGAGGTACTATGGAAATTGCAGCTGAGTTCTATCCTCAGATACATGGCTTTTGCCAAAATCTAGGGTAACTGTTAGTAGGTTACAAAGTACAAGACTGGCATTCATTAAAAAAAAAAAAAGTCTCTACTGTTTCTGGCTGTGCCTTACATATTATATTTTATGTGCATCTATATATATTTATGTACATACAAGTATATATATTTATATTCAGTCTGGGTAAATGTAAAATATATCAAAGTGAAAATGAAAATGTGCTGATGTTACTCTGCAGTGAATGTAATTGTATCTGTTCCCAGTAATTGTATGTATATGTACTGTATGCTTTGTAGTACGTAATTGTATCCTATATTCTGTTTTTTTATCAAGCTTATTTACATCAAGCTTAATGGCTACTTGGGAAGACAAATGCCATCACTCTAAAGGTCCCCTCTTCCTTCTTCCCCCAGCTTTACATGCCGAGGATGGTGCCATATGTTATGGAATGTCCTGTCTCAGCAGTGTCCCTTCCCAACTTCTTGTGCACCCCCAGCCTCCTTGCTGGTGGGGTGGGATGACAAGCAGAAATGAACTTGACTCAGTGTAAACACTGCCCAGTAAAATCAAAACCGTGCCTGCATTGTCAAGACTGTTTTCAGCACAAATCCTAAACAGAGCCCCCTAGTAGCTACTGCAAAGGATGTTAACCAACCCCCCAGACACAGTAACCTGTGAATCACATCGAAAAGAAAATTGAGGGGATGACTGAGAGCACTGTTAATTTGAAGGGAAATGAAAATATTAAGATATTAATTCTCAAATGACCTGTAGCTTGAGAAATCCGTTAATAATCTACATTTAAACATAATAATTAGCATATTCATTCATAATCAAACCTTGCAACAAGTTCTGCTGAATCTCCTTACAGGAGGGAGGGAGGGAGGGAGGGAGGGAGGGACTGGAGAGAATGGGAATGGAGTCTGATGAACTCCACAGAATCCATAATAAAAATAATTATGAGTGTGACTTACGGAAAGGAAGAAAGGTACAAATGGCAAGTATGAATGCAAAGTGAATATTATGATCTTAGCATTAATGGCTGACTTATAGCTAAATAATTGCAATTTCTCTGAGGTGAGTTCAAAGTCATCCTTAGATGACATTTGAGAGCCAAGTACACTATAGTTTTATGCAAGAACACAGAAAAATAATTTTATGTATATTTTGAGGTTATGCATTTTCAGAAGCTCTTCTTTCTGTCTGACAGCCCCTTAGTACCTTAGTGCCTTATCCCAGTAGTGCAGGCTTTTGAGAGAACAAAACTTGGGATATGTAAAAAAATCAAACCGTTCTCAAAAAGCCTGCCCCTGTAATGGGTAACTTAGGCTGTATAGCACGACACATGCCCGAACCACCTTCTGAGCACCTGGGAATCTCTCCACTCCAAAAGTCACTCACTCACGCAGAAAGTCACACGGCATCTCATGAACCAAAGCCATGTCTTTAGTGTGTCTTTAATCTGGGCTTCAAGTCCTGGTGAGTGGTCGCTCGGGAAGCAGGGTCCTACCCTGATCCCAGATCAGACTGTCTTGGCTTTGAGCTCAAGGATGGGAAATGCATGAGAGAAAACCCTTCTGAATCTGCCTAGACCTGGGGAATTCTAATCATAATAGTGCTGTGCTTGGGTCCAGGTGAAGAGTGCTGTTTGTGGAAAATATTCTGCTTCTATCCCTGAGACTCTGCTTGCAGATTTGTTGCCTTCATGGAAAACCAGTCTATGCCTGAGGCAGCCACCGGGTACCCTCTAGGAGACTCTATGGAGATCGTTCAGCGCCATGATGAATCTACTGCTGTAAACCTATCACTGCTCATACAGTACTCTGTGTCTTCAAGATGTCATATAACCAGTTTGAAAGATGGTGAATTTGCCTTCTCTGAGAAAAAAAACATATGGATTGACATTTCTCTGTATTAACAGAGATTTGCTCTAATTAGCTAATTCTCACAAAGTTCAATGACTGCCAGATGAACAAAGTAAAAAATACTGAATGTTTTCTTGCTTTAAATTTTTGTGAAAACCCTTTGTTTTTTAGCTGGATAATTTTTTAAGGTAGCTCTTACTTTCAAAGTAATTCTTGACCTGGCAATGTTCCCCACAGCAAAACCATGCAATGAGGTTCCTTCCATTCATCAAGGTTATATTGGCTTTCTCCCAGACTTTTTTCTCATTTTATTTGAGTTTTTTGTCCTTGTCTGTTCCATGCTTCCTTTCTGACTTTCATCTGGCATTCCTTCACATTCTTACTTTCCTCAGAACCCTCCACATTCCATTACATGAAATCAATCTATACAACCCACTTTTGTCTCCCCCAGCACCTCCAACCACAGCCATGTTTTCTGTAGTCTCATTACATTTTCATTTGTTTCTTGGTTGTTCCTTCAGGTTTTCTTTTTCCTCCCACAAAATCAATTCCACAGCTTCCCCTTCTCCTCTGTGTTCTGTGATTAAAAACGATGTACTTTTGTGCAGGAGGAAAAATAAACACACACACACACAAACATTTCATCACAAGAGAAGCCATAGGAAAGCTAAAAGAAATGGAAGTGGTGCTCCTGTTGGCCAAAATATTTGCTCTACAAAAGCATTTTAATTAACATTTTAAAACATTGAAGAAATAATTGTAAAAATAATCACTGCATGTCTCCACACTATGCAACCAGTGAGAAAAAGGGAAAGTGAAACTGGAATACCTGAAGGTTGTTCAGTGTTCTCAGTATCCAAAACACTTACTGGCTTTAATGAAAGTTCTTTATCCTCACTGTGCAATTAAAGGGATATAATATTGTGCCATCTATTGCTCTGATTTTAATATTGATATCATGTTTACCAGTTCAGCAAAGTGCTTGCTCTTAACAGCTTCCTGGGACTTGGGTAGACACTGCAGCTACTTGGAACTCTGTAAAATGTTATTTCAAATAGACAGAGGAATTAATGAATATTCATAACCACCACCTACAATTCAGCTTGGATATCATGAGGCAGCTACTTGCTGTGTGGTTTTGTACAATAGAATGTCATCAGTAATGGAAACCTCTTGCTCACACAAAGGACATTTGTTGAAAATGAATTTAAATGTAAATTGTTACAGAGTAAATTGTTTCTCTGCCTGTTACTTTTTCAACTCAGGACTGGAATACTCAGGAGTTGTAATAAATAAAAAAAAATGGTTTCCCAAGTACTCACAGAGGCATGTTATTAAAATGAAACATGTATGTATATTCATGAAGAAAATGAGAAAAGCCATTCTTAATCAGAAAAAAAATCCAAGACAATTTTCTTGAAGGAACTCTTTCCAAAGTACCCATTCACAGATACCTCAACAACTCACCTCCTGAAATCACAATTTCTGCATCTCAGTGTCTGTGTTGGCTAAGTGCAAACCCTTTTCTGTCCCTGTAGATAGCAAGCTACTTTTAAATTCAGAAAGTGACACAATCAAGACTTCTATACAGCATTTTTCAAACTATTAATTCAACAATTTTAAATATTTTCATATACACACACACACACACGCACACACACACACACACATGCATGTTGGTGTGTGTACACACAGAACCTTAAGGCAGCTGTGTTTCACAGAAAGCTGTCATCACAGATATTCACTCACCTGTACTGTGCTACTGTGCTGCTGTGGAACATCTGTTTGTGCTCACACAAGGCACTCCAGACCTTTCTGTAGGGAGCTGCATTGTAGTGATGGATGAAAACACCGTGCTTTATTTACAAGGACAGCCTTTCTCCTTCCATGAAAGCAAGTGCCTTTTCTTACATTCTGAAACACAGAGCACAGTACAAACTATACACTCCTTATTAGCCCATTAATAAACACAGTGCTGAGGTGACTGAAGCTTTGCTTCAAGCTGGGCTTTCCTATCTCAAAGCTGCTGAAGTTTGGCTCACTTTTTTCAGTGAGTTCCAAAATCTGAGTAGAAGGACCACCTGTTTTATGATCAATGCTTAATGTTGTTGAAACATACTGATTGTAAATACATATCACAACTTTCGACTACGTAGTCTTCCCTTAAGACTGAGGATTTCATGCCTTGCTGGTTGGTTGTAGTGTTTGTATAAATTGTATCAGTGCAAAACCCCAAACAGAATACATTCCTATCAGTACTATTTAAGCTGAGTGCATCATTTCCTTTTGGGAAATATCTCTCTTTTATGAGGGAAGAGAACTACAAAAGTCAAAATATAACTGGGGAAAGTTCTTTCCACAGAGAAGGATAAATTCAGTTGTAGCCATTATGATGTTTTCCATCTCTTCCTCATGTCTTATTAATTACCACTTTTGCACTTACTGATTTGTGAGGTCATATGGGAATTTTCGGTTTAATTTCTGTAGATGAATTCTAGGGAATATAGGACCATAGCATACCAAAACATGGTCTGACAAGAGGAAGCACAATTTTGCAATAATATATTTGTGATCTGACCAGCCTAAACATACTGTATTAAGGATTCAGATAGAATAAGAGGCAAGAACAAAATACATTATATAAGATGATATTAAACAAAAATGGCCCCAATGAATATATTTAAATATGCAACTTGACATACAAAAGTAGTTCCTAACCCACTTTTGTTGTTTTGGAATACCAGGTATTGAAATCACTTGGAAATGGAAATTTCTTCACCTGAGTTTCTACTGGAACAGTGAGAAAAGAGAAGTTAAGGAGTGTGAGAAAATAGCACATTAATTTGCAAGTGCTTATGTCAGAAGAGGAACACTTAAAAATATCAGTTTTTCTTCATATGCAGCTGTGCTTTCTAGTCAGAAAACAATATGAACTATCACTCTGAGGAACACGTCTATGCAAAACTTAAAGTTCTGAAGAAAGTATGACCTAATTCAGCATTAAGTGATCTCACCCCCTCCAAGTCTGTTCTGAATTCTTTTGGCAGCAGGAGAGGTGCCCAGTGTGACTCCCAGGCAGAGTCAGACACTGATCTAAAGCAGAAAAAGTTCCAAAACATTAAGAGATACCTCTTAAAAAATCTTTTCTTGTTTTGTCCTTAAGAAAAGGCCTAAAAGACAATCTGCAGGGCAGTTTTATACTTCTCTCTTATAGATATGTGATTTTTAGGCCTACTTTGTACTAGTTTCAGATTAGGAGACTATGATTTTAAATTTTTCTAAAAAATTATTTTAAATTTTTAAAAAAAAATTTATAAAATGTCCCCTGAAATTAAATTCATTCAGAATAAAAATTGAACAAACATCTTAGGGAAGCATTTTCTCAATATGATTTTGATTTTCTCTCTTCTCTGAAATCAAGATGTCTTTTTAGCACTGACATGATAAGGAAATCATATTACTTTCTGACAAGACATCCAAGATGCTTTTCTTTTTTTCATCATCCTGATTTGGAACAAAATTTAGCACTTTTTAAAGGAAAATCAGCATGGCAGAAACAACAAAAATAGGTTTCTCATTGTGACACTGCAAATTTTGATAGATACTGTTTTGAGAGCAGTGAGATGTAGATATTGTCCAGGCTGCCAAAACACTGGGAACATTTCAGAGTTTCCAAAACAAATATTCTTCCAGACCCCAGCTAGTGCAGACTCCAGCAAGAGAGCTTGATTTCTGTGACATCAGGTAACCCCCACCCCAGCTGGAGAGCTTGTGGAGCAGCCAGTTGGAGAGCCTGGGAGGGCAGCAGCTCACCAGGTGAACAGCTGGGAAATCAGATGTCCTGGAAAGATTGGCAGTCTACTCTTCAGGCAGCTAGCTGTCAGGAGAGCTGCCCAGGAGGCAAAGTGGTTGGTCTCGCCAACCTATTTCCCTGTATGATTTCCATCTACATTAACAAAAACAAATAAGGGGGCTGACAGTAATTCATCAAAATATGTTTATATATATGTGTGTGTCTATATAAATATGCATTATGTGTATATATATATACACACACATATATATATGTATATGCATTACATAATCTCTAATTCAATGGTCTCTGCTTTGCCCTTCCATTCCATCTGTCCCTGGAACTTAGTGCTTAACAAGCCCATTATTTGAATATATGAATTTTTGTCAATATTATTACAGCTAATGGGATGGACAAGCCTCTCTCACGGCTGTCATATCTCATTTTGCTCCTTCATTCTTATCCTTTTTTCTTTTCTTTTATCTTCTTTGTCCCTTATTTGCCTCACCAATACATTTTCTTTTTCTTAGGTAGCTAGCTGTTACCTTCTTGAAGTGTCCAAGCTTGGTTCAACCCTTTTAAAACCACAAATCTTATTTGGGACACAAGCAGGTGAAATACAGATATTTCTTTTCACATCACCGTTAGCCATCAATGTAAGTAAAACAAAGTCAGCTGACAATTCATGTTATTCCTCCCGAGTGTTGGCAGAATATTGCATAGCCACTCACAATTGTCACATTTCAATGTCATTTAACACCTCACTTTTACTGTGCCATTTCTCTAGTTGAAACCTAAAATACACATAATAAGGGGTTTCAGAATTTAATTTGATGTCAGTAGGACTTTGTGGAAATGAAGTGGTCTGATAACTTTTTCTTATATTTTTAACAGGAAAAATTGGATAGTATACACTGTTTTGTAATCATTTTTCCCTTTACACCTTAAAGACTAACTTTTGAATTATAGAATCTGTGTGTAAGGATGAAACATGGTAGCTATGTCATAGGTAATAAAGAAATTTGGGACATTAGCCTTCAGGCTCTGATTAGGAAGTAGGTAAAATAAGTTATCTCTAGTTACATTGAGAGGAAAGATTTTGCACAAAATATGGCACCTAATTTTAAAATCAGACATAGAAAGTTCGATGTCTGTTGTTTAGCCATGATCTCAGATACAAGAGAACATATTTCTACGGTAATATTTCCAATTTTAAAAAAATTAAATTGTTTAAGTATACAAAGTAATCTTTTTCAGACAAATGCACACTATCATATCTGTATGTCAGACATATTTTTTAATGTCTGCCTTTAAAATAGTTCCACAGACACTCTGTAAAATAGAAAAATAATAACTCAAAAAAGTGTTGGAATATTGTTCCATTTGGACAACCAGAAACTTCATCAGAAAGTGAAGAAATCTGAGGTTGTAATAAATCCAGTTATTCAGCCTTTCTTCCACCACCATACCCCTATTTGATTTTTTACTCATTTCTGGGTAACATATAAGCAATTCCACAGAAAGTTTCTCCACGCTGTCTGCCATCTGTCAACAAACTCAATTCTGACAGGAGTAGCCAGCATCTCAAGGGTGCAAATCAATTTACTGTCAGTGTTGGATGTGTTCCAGTGCATTTCCTCAGCACAGATGAAAGAAATTGTGTCAACTGAGCAGTGTTGCATATGTTTTTATCTGCTGTTGGCTGGGGATTGAGCTAAAACTACTAAATTCACTTCATTTAGAAGCTCAGATTTTATCTGGTACATGTATAGCATATAGTGCATAGGTGAAGGAAATCAATAGCATTGGTGAGCAATTATAAAATAAAGAGAACCAGGCAGGTATGGAAAGAACCGATGTAGAATATAACTGTGAGTGGGCTTTGATAGGGAAGAAAAGCACAACGCAAATAATGGCAGATAAATTCAACCCTCCCACAATTTTCCTGAACTATAAATCTCTTTGCAAACCAAGATTGTCATTGCACGAACAAAACATCCCTTCTCTAGAGAACTGTGAATTATTTTTCATAAAGCAATTCACCATTACTCACCTATAACCTTTCTTTTCATAAAATGCAAGGTGTATCAAATGCCCCATTTCTAGGTACCTATTTCATTTACACCAGATGAATATAATCATTGATGGCAACAGTTCATAGCCTATGAATTTGACCTCTGTTTTACCTGCCTGAGTAATTAGAGATAATAAAGGGCACGCAGAAACTTTCCAAACATAAATTCTTGATGCCTCCTGTGATAAGGGGAATTTAATGATCTGGAAGAGTTTGAAGACATGAGCACGTTAATCCCTGTAGATCACACTGCCACAGTTTCAGAGAGCTGTGAATCCTGAAAGTAATCCACATTTGAAAAAAGCAAGTTAGCTACATCCCTAAAGTGGTAATGTGCAATGGATAAGAGGGGACCATGTTTATCACTTTTAAAGATTGTTCTTTCTATAATCTAACATTTTTTTCATAATTTGAAATGTACAATGTTTTCAATATTTTAATTTGTCTTCTGTCGCTACTTCTTCTGCTCCAGGGTTATTGTAATCTTACTTTTCCATTCATATGTTCAAAGATTGGTAAAAAATTTGTAGGATCACTTTATAATAACCTTACCTTCTATCAATTTTATTGCTAGCCA
This sequence comes from Acanthiza pusilla, assembly GCA_036630365.1. Classification (NCBI taxonomy): domain Eukaryota; kingdom Metazoa; phylum Chordata; class Aves; order Passeriformes; family Acanthizidae; genus Acanthiza; species Acanthiza pusilla. Next base: position 31,794,717 of record JAXCHO010000023.1, read on the forward strand.
CAGGTGATGCTTTCCCTGTTTTCATTCAAGCTACTCAAGAATATTTGAGAAAAAATAAAGTAATGATTATGATACATCCTTTGCCAAATTCCTGAGTACTTTTTAGTGGCATATTGACCAGAACACAGTACTGAGAGAGCCCATTGTAAAACAGTGAAACAGCATGTAACCACCAAACACATGCACCTTGTTTGGAAGAGGCTGCAGTGAGCAAGGAATCTTAGAATCACGGAATGGGGTGGGTTGAAAGAGAGGTTTAGATATCCTCTAGTCCAATGCCTCTGCCATGAACTGGGATATCTTTCACTATATCAGGTTGCACTAATCCCCATCCTACTTGGTCTTGAATACTTCCAGAGATGGGGCGCGCACAGCTTCTCTGAACAACTTGTTCCAATGTCTAAATCTACGCTCTTTCACTTTAAAAGTATTGCCCTTTGTCTTGTCACTGCAGGCCTTGGTAAAGTCTTTTCTATTTTTTCTTATAAGCTCCTTTTACATATTCAAAGACCACAATGAGGTCTCCCAGGAGCCTTCACTTCTCCAGGCTGTACAACTTCAGCTCACCCAGCCTGTCTTTGTAGGAGAGGTGCTCCAGCCCTCTGATCACCTTTGTGGCCTCCTCCAGACTCACTCCAACGTGTCCATGTCTTTCTTGTGCTATGCCCCAGAGCTGGACACAGCTGGACCCCAGGTGGGGTCTCATGAGAATGGAATGGAGGGGGACAATCACCTCCCTTTACCTGCTGGCCACGTTTTTTTTTTTTTTTTTGGTGCAACTCAGGGTACGACTGGCTTTACACAAGGATCCCCCAAAATGGTTTGCATGGATCCATGAGAGCTATTATGAGTTACCGCGCTTATATGCCCACCAAAACTTTGCCTTCATAATTCTACTCCTTCTCTAAGATAATTTGTTATATTCCCATTGAGTTCACCTCTATCTGAACTACTGAACTCAACATTTCCCAAGGGTTTTTTAATGACACATCTAATGCTTGCCACAAATTTCTTTCTGATTCTCTCTCCTGTGGTAGAAAATGTAGTGGAATACTTTGCTTTCTAAATATTTTGGTTGGAGTTTTCTACTGTTCATGCAAATAGCTGTACTTCTTTTCAAGAAGGTGGTAAATTTTGCATTGGGAATATAAACTGTTGTGATTTGTAATGCCTGTTCCAGCAGTCATTGCAGAAACAACCTATTGGTCCAAATTATTGTGCAGAATAGCACATACATATATGACACATACATATGTATGCATATGTCATATTTTTTCTCTGATCAAAACTTGTTAAAGGACAAATGCAGTAACAGCCTGGAGGTGTGAGATCATCCTCTAGTCTCTTCATCTCATGAATATCTAAAGAAATTGTTTAAGATCCAAACCAAGGCTGGAGAATTCACTGCTGCAAAAGATGAGAATAACCACAATCTGAACCACTTTTCATTCACTTACAAAATTCTAATCTTTGATTGACTTTTATTCAGTGAAGTTTTCAGGACTATAAAAAATGGTTTGGCTGATTCATCTTCAAGTAGGGAGGAAAGTAAGAGTGGAAAGTTGTTATTTACATTTTTTAATATTTGGCTATTACAGTTAATAGTTGCTTAGGAAAATAAATAAATAACTAAGAGATTAGATAAGAATAAATGAAAGAAACACTTCACATAGCACACTGCCAGTTTCTGAAATTAAATACCTCTGGGTATAATGTACTCAAATATTGTGTAGAAGAATAAAAGGGAACCAGATCATAATGACTCAGAATATATCTGTTAGGATAATCAAATCCTGTACTTTTGGATGCATACTTATCACTTCACTGGAGACATTACTTTATTTTTCTAATGCATAGTATGCCACAGAATTTTCTGTGTGGACTTGGGGCATTTTTCATATGCCTTTTAAATATGACTGGAGGAGAACTAAGTACATTAATGTAAAATACAAAAAAAGTAATATAAAATATAGGTGATATTTGAAACAAAGTTTACCAGAATTTAAAAGAGTGTAAAAGGATATCTCAGAAAACTGGTGGATTCTTTACTGGTACTTTTGTGGTCACCTAGTGTAAGTACGTCACAAAATTCTAAGAAAATAATTCAGAATAAAAACAAACACAGGCACAATAATGATCATTATTTGTATCTGGTTTCAGAATACTATCTTCTCAGAAAAAGAAAGGGTGAATTGCATCTCCAAGCATCATAACTGTGGATAAAACAACATTAAAGCAAGCTCTATTTATGTGCTCTGGAATGAAAAAAAAAAAAAAAATTAGGATCATCATTGTGTGCTAAAGAATGAGCAGACCAAATGATTGAACAATAGACTTTTACAATGAAGTGAGTTAGATAAATAGGAACCTCTTGTCATGTAAAAGTACATTTTCTTTTGTGCTTAATTATGGAATAACAACAGTAATTCCATCACCACCATTAGAAGTAAGGGCTTTGGTCATGCCTAAAAAGATATATAGCTGGTACACCCCAATAGACTCATAATTGGTGTTCCCTGCTCCATGAGATCAAAGTGACAGAAAAATTTTGTAAATATTTCAGACACCGTTTTTAAGTAATGTAGATGTATTTCTCCACCATTCATACTGGGAAATACTTGAAGACCACCACTTTCTTGTGTGAAAAAACTCTAATTTCTAGTTAATGAACGTGTCTTCTTAATGTCATGCCATTAATATTATACATATATATGTGTGTGTATGTCTCTAAAAATATATACTTAAGATACATTTAATCTTTTGAGGTTACTACTCAAGATATTTATTAAGAGTCATAATATCTTCAAACTAACTTTAATCATTATTTGAAAGTCTAGAATATTCATTTATGCAGAAGCCAGTCAGTTCATTCTACATTCCACCATATTTTGCAAGCAGAGCCATTAACTGCTGTTACCAATACAGAAAGATTTGTAACACTGGAACCTCAATGCCCAGTTTCTTCCATTGCATATTTTTGAAGCTCTTATGCTGCTCTGAAGCATCAGACAAGCTGCCATTCTCCAGAACCTGAAACTTAGGGTTGCTAACAGCCCCAAAGTTTTTCCAGAGCCATTGGAAGATTTGCCTCTTATCACTGCTATTCAGCTGCAGAGTTGATAGGAACTTGTAGGAGCTGCAGTAATGCAAGCTAAGCAAGGTTACTTTTAGCTTCATTATCTTCATGCCTTCTTAAAAAGGGGGAACGCAAAGTTATTCAACATCGAAAGCATTGTATTGTCATGGTCTATAAATGTGTTTGCTGGCTGCATACTGTACTTTCTTTATCTGACCTTGCTCATTCAAAGATGCACTTGTTATAGTATGTCAGTCACTAATGAGGCCTAAGTAATTGAGCCTGATTGAACTGGCAAGATGCTGCCTAATTATAATGATAAATGGAATTGGCTGATCAGCTATGGAGGGTGAATGGCATGGAGAACATTAAAACAAGGTCACTCTGTGAAGGAGAACCACTTTCTTTCTTTTTTTCTCCTTTTCCTTTTTTTTCTTTTTTAATTACTCTTCCCTTTTCCTATGGCCCTCCAAATTCAGACCCTTCATCTCCTTGTCCTACTACATAGCCAGGAGCTCAGTGTTTAACTGTACTGGGACGGTTTAGGACAACAGCATTGTAGACCTGTCCAGCAGTGATCACCTCCTTCCCCTATCTGTACTTGAAAATATATGTGGAAAATACCTAAAAGTATACGATGGAAGAGTTAATAGTCTTTAGATGATTATAGTTCCTGGATAATATCATCCACAGTCATTGTCCCAGAGAGGAAAGCTTATTGTTTTTTTGATCACATGAATGAGTTCTAATTAATATTTTAAGAAATCTTTCACTAATGCCACCAGCTCTTTATGTTCTTTAACTCATTTCAAATCTGTGACCAGAGTGAAATGCTCAGGGATCTCTTAAGAAAGGTCACTTGTTTTGAAATGTTGCCATTTTATCTCAGAAAGAACCTGAAATATTCTCATAAGGAGGAGCCAGAGTTTTTTGAGGGGGATTTGAGCAAATGTTGTGCATTTTGTTCCACAAACAGACAGATACTGAGAGGACCTCGTTCTGAATATAAGGAGGGTAAAGAGGTAGCTGGAAAGAGCTGGCATATCTGTACCAAGGACAGGCTGTGCCTTACCAATCAAATTGCCTTTTGTAATTAGAATGATCTGTCTCTGAACCAGGGGAGATCAGTGGATTTTTTACATTGAGTCTAGGAAGGCCTTTGAAAGGGTATTCATAATTTCTTGGTATCCAGGTGGTGAGATATCAGAGAACAATAAGGTGAGTGGACAATGGGATGGACAGGTGGGCAAAAAGTGTTTCAAACAGGGGCAGAAAATACATCTGCTTTCTAGTTGCTAATGCTGCTCTTCAGGCATGAGCAGTGGGACCAGCACTCTTTATTTTAGGTGTACCAGTCTTCATCCCTTTTTCTGACCTTGTTTTCCCAGAAGGACCTCAGACCTAATTAACATCTTTGTTTCAAGAATGTATTTGGCCATGTCTCCTGGATGTACTTCGGAGCTGATTCATGACTGTTGTAAGCCAATAATAAACTCTGTTATCAGCAACTGGATCTGCCTACTGTTTTCAGACCCTGTGAGATAATGCCAGTTGGTGAGGGTACAGACTGAGCCAGAGTCACCCTTGGCTTCTAGATTGCCTTTCCTCATACACAAGGCATGCTTCAGCTGCCTTCTGCATAGAGAAGTCTAGCAAATACTTCTAGCAAGACAGCAAGAGAGATTATGAATGCTGTCTAGAATGTGTGTATTTGCACAAGGGCTTGAACCACGGCACTTCTAAAGGTGCAGTTCCACCTTCGTTTGGATGCATCTCTGCTACTCCAGAAATGTCATTGGACAAACATATCTGAAAAAAAAAAATCGCTTGCAAAAGTCAGCCTTTCTGTGTAAGGAGAGTGGTAAATGGAAGGGTTGTATGCTCCTATTCCTCCCGATCCCTTTCCAATGTAATTTAGAGATTGAGCAACTAGTTCATGCGTGTTTCTAACAGAAGTTGAGAAAAGACAGAGAAATTGTTGAAATATTCCCATCAGAGTTTTGCGTGCCAAATAAACTCAAGGAACAGGGCAGAAAATTTTGTCAGATGGTAGGAGGCCACTTAAATGAAGATCATTGAAGCTGAGGTTCAAAAATTCCAAGATTTAATGAATCTCCATGGATAGACTTATTTTATAATTGCAGATGATATTTAGAAGAACAAGACTAATTAGAATTGATTATAAATGTGTTTAGGCTTAATTGAAAGTAAGATTTTCCCATGTTAAATTCAAGATGACTCTGCTTTAATATATAGAGCTTCACTTTAAGTAGATGCGCAGAAATAAAATCTGATATCCATATGTCTTCTGTGCATTAGTGTTCATGGGTTTTTTCTATTAAATGTTAAAATAAATTCGAAACAATCAAATTACTTTTGGTCTTGAGGCAATTGAAATTAATTTGTAAATATTTTATTTCAGATTCAGTCTTAGTACAAATAATAAAAAAAAGAAAAAAATGGCAAAATTCCCCCGAGACCATATAATTTTTGAATGGTTGTGTTTGTTAATCTAATGTTGGTCATCCACTACAGCGAAAATATATATATAAGCTCTAAAGCTTTTAAATTATTACACATATAAATGTGAATTATATTAATAGGTACACTCTATTATTAATTAAATTTCTAATTATTATTCATAAGTTTTGGGATTTTTCATTAGTATTATGGACTTTTGATTTACATAGTAATGTTATTATGTCTCATAATTAGACAGCACATAAACACTGTTCATAACTGATGATAAGAATGGTTCACTGTCTATATATTGCTGAATTTCAGGGTGATTAATAATGTGCAGTTTTTACAGTCTGGGAGTCTTGAACACTGCCAATAACTTTATGGGTGTAACTAAGCTTTGTTTGCTAAGTTTCAGAGGGTTTGAGGAGCTGATCTAAACATTATTTCAATGCTCCATGTCTACTGGAAAGCAAAGCTTGTTCTTGTGGACCTGTATCTTGTTTGTATTTTCTGACTAGAGAAAATAGGGAAGAGAGAGACAGGCTGGGCATATATTCAGAAGATAAACCAGATTTTTCTGATTAGTGTGCTAGGATATGAATACCTTGCTTCACCAACAAAAGATAACAGGTCAGTAATGAATGTCGAATACTGTCATTTAACAGCTGGGATATGAATGTATGGGAAGTCAAAAATTCATAGTCGTTTGGAAGTAGAGCAGCCTGTTGTTGAGGTTTCCAAGAATAAATCAACATAATGTGGCTGATTTAAGAATTTACTTTTCAAGCATGTAAGGCTCTTATATACATAATTACCTCATCGAGCAGTTAAGCATCTGATCATGACTGTCCATTAAAAGGATTGTACCTGCATTTTACATTTTTCATAAATATCAAAGAGAAAGTCTGGGTCAGCTGGCATTCCTTGTCCACATGTGTCATTAGGATGTTATACAGACTTGAACATACAGGAGGACTTAAGCTCTCCTGGTGTAAGAAACATAAATTGAAGTGCCTACATGGAAGCAACTGTGCATGGAGTAGACATTTAAGATTGGATTATAATCACTAGAGTATTTTCCAATACATTTAAAGCTCATATTCTGACAATGGCTCCTAATGCTCCACTCATAATAATGAATTAAAAGTGCCTAGACAGATTCTAGGCACTGAGGTCACCTGGAAGAGACTGTCATGTGTTCATGCCAGTTAAGTGTCCTGTGTTTTAAACTACAAATTGTCTACTGTAATGGTACCTGTACCATTTTAATAGCTAGACCATCCTGTGAATTGTCCAAGGTTAAGTCAAATTAACAGCAGGAAATGTTCTAAGCGTTTGCTGTTAGAGACATTTGCTTTCCATTGGCAGGAGCATATCCAAATCTGGATGAATTGATTGTGGTACAACTGAATTGCCCTATAGAGTCCTTCAGACCTCGCATGTTAGAGCTCCATTGCCTTTAATAGAAGTCTAGGAATTGAGATGATATGCAGATGCCTAATCTAGTTTGTGAGAATAAAAAAAAAAAATAAAATGAAATAATTTATAAATGCTTTTCAGAAAGACTGTATTATATCATTAATGTTTCACTATTACAATTTTGTTTTATCTCTTACAATAATTTTAACTTTGATAAATTTGTCCTCCTTAGGAACTTAGGTGGTGTCAAAGAGCAATAAATTTAGGAAACCCACTAGACAAAGTATTGAAGTAAGATAATGAAGAGAGAAAAAAGGTTATTTTGATAAAAAAATGTGCATATATGAATCCACAGCACATATATGTTTTGAGGCAGGGGTTTAACTTTGCAGTAACTGTGGAAAAAGCAGAGAAAAAAGAGTTTTCATTCTTGCTTTTCAGCAAAAGAAACTGAAATAAAGTTTAGTTAAAAACTGCAAAAAACTGAAAGAAACTTCAGTCTAGGAACTGATAGAGTCTGTCTAGATTGCTGGGTCTCTGTAGAACCCCATCAGAGTTAATAGAGCTCCATGTAGCCAAAACAATCTAGCTGAAGATGACCAATTTCTGGATGGATAGAAAGAGGACTATTATATGTTATTTCAAGGGATGTGATGACCGTGTGTGGTGAGGGAGAAGTAACACTGATTGAAAGAAACCATTCTGAAAAAATACAGAAAAGACCAACCCCCCCAAAATTAATAGATATTAATCAATAATAGGCATCTAGCAAATTAAAAATTATTCAATTGAGAAGACACAGATGTTTTCTGCAAAAAAGGAAAAACAGCTGAGGCAGAAAAAGAATTAATAGTAAAATAATATTCATTAGTAGTTTGAATTAAGTGTATGGAATTTTTTCTATCACTTTGAGAAAATTCAATGAGAAAATGTTATGAGTTGTTATCCATCACTTCTTTCAACATTATTAGCAGCTTCCAAGGACCTTTGAAGAAAACTGCATGTAATGAAGTTAATAATACATATATTTTATCAGTAAAGGTTACATCTGTCTAGCATTTTAATTTTGCCACTTCTTACTAATGTGGTGGTTAGAACTACAATAAAAATCATTAGATCAGGTATGACTCATCCATTACAGCCTGGAGAAAAGTCAATATTGACACTCCCAATGATCTCATATGCACCTTTCACATATAATTTGTTGATGCTATTATGTATCTGTGATCCATGCTTCCCAGGGAGGAACATCCTCGAAGGTTAAGTTCAATAATCTTCACAAGAAAAGATGATTAGAGGACCTGAATATTCTTAATAAATTTTAGATTAACAGACAAGATGACATTTAAGCACAAGATGTGAGCAATGATTAAAAGAACATTATGAAGGAGGGAACATGCTGTGGTTTCACGATTGTGTCATCTTTTCAACACTCCAGACTTATATAATGATCCTTGAATATTTCAGCTACTCTGGGCAAAAGAATCCCAATGACAAAAATTTCTTTATACCAAGGTTAGTGGTCTCAATTCTTCACCTACTTTACTAACCTTGGACTAATATTTTTACAAGGTAAGTATAAAACAGTGTTTTGCAGTCAGTTCTGTGTGTAGTGCTCTGCTCTGACCTTACCCTCTCCTTGTTTGTAGCAACATAATGTATATGACAAAATCCTGAGGGAAGTAAGGAAGGCAAGAAGCAGAGTACATACCCTGAACCTCACTAGAACGGACTTTGACTTATTCAAGAGTGGTAGAAAGGATCCTGTGAGATGCAGCTCTGAAGGGCAGAAGAGCTTGAGTACTATCAGATCTTTGAGAGCAACCTCCTCCAAGCACAGGAATGATGCGTTCCAGAAAACAAGGACTTACCATGAATAAATAGGCACACACATGATTAACCAAAACAAAACAAAACAAAACAAAACAAAACAGCAAAAACCAAAACAACAACAACAACAACAACACCACCACCACAAAACCCAAAAAAACCAAACCCACCCAAAAATATATATATACAGCAAGTAGAAACAAGGATAGGTTATAATGGAGGAATACAGAAACATTGTCTGGTCATGCAGGAATGATAATGGAAAAGTAAAAGCTCAAGTAGAGTTGAAATTGGCATGGGTTGTCCAGGGTAACAAGAAGGGCTTTTGTGACTGCACTGACAGTAAATGAACCAGTAATGAACAAGCTGACCCACTGCTGAAGGAGGCGAGTGATGATGTGACAGGGAATACAAGATGAGGGTGAGGTACTCAATGCCTTCATTGATTTTCACCAATGAGGTCTCCTGGGCCTCTGTGGAGGCAAGGTTGCAGAGGGAGAGAAACTGTCAGCAGCACATGAGAGTTGGAGTCAGGAATTTTGTGAGAGTTTGATTCACACTAATTCATGGGATCACGTGTGTTGTACACAAGTGTGGTGGGAGAGCAGCAGCAGGAGACAAATACTTCAACCATCTTCAAGCAGTCTGAGGAAAATTGAAATAACTATGAGCGTACCAGCCTCATTTCAGTTGCTGTGAAAATCACAGAGCAGATCTTCTTGGAAGTAATTTTGTCATGCATGAAGTAACTGACTTGAAAAACTAACCTGGACTGACATATAGCAGGTTGTGTCTTACAGCTACTTTGCAGGATACAACTCCTAGATCTAGAGGAAGGGGAATGCTGACTTTCCCTTAGTCACAGGCAGGAAAAGTATTTTGATTTTAGTGAGGTTTTTAACATGGTCTCCTCTAACACACTTGTATACAGGTTTGGGCATCATAATATAGATGAATTTACTACAAAATTAGTGGAAAATGTTCTGGAATGTGTGATTCAGGGCATAGTTGTTAATAGTTTGCAATCTCCCTGGCAGCAAGTTCCAAGTGTAATTCTTCAGAATTTTTTTCTGGGGTCTGTTTGTCTTGTTTAACTTCTTTATCAGTGTCCTGGAGGAGGCAAAGAAGTGCATTCTTGTGAAGTTAGAAGACCAAAGCTGAAAGATCAGTCTACGTGTTTAAAGGCAGGTGTGCTGTTCAGAGACTTAGACAGGCTGAAGGCAGGGGCTAACACGAACCTTATTCAATTCATCAGTCTTTCACCAGGGATGGACCAACCTCTACAAGAACACAGTGTGGGTAAATTACTCTTTCTGACTGACTGGGTAAGTATCTCTGAGGAAAGGACTTGGAAGTCCTGGTGAGCTGCTATTGTTTAAATAGAGTCCCATGAAGGTCAGAGCAGGTGCTAAGACTACGGCATTGGAAAACTAGCATTGGTTTCCTCACAGTTAAACTAAAATAAACTCTTTTAATATTATCTGTATATAATGTATATAACATGAAATACTTGTAGAAAGCAGGAAAAAACCTGTTGTGGTCTAGAAATGGACATTAAACCCCCCCGAAATAAAATAGAAAGAAAAGGTTTTTCATCCTTACTTCAAAACAAAATATGCAGAAAAATATATATCCACCTGTTCATAATTCCATGAAATGGTCACGCCTTTGTTTTGTGGTCACCACAGATGTGCAAAGTGATTTGGTTCAGATATTGTGCAGGTATACTTCTTCAGCTTCCTATTTCCCTGAGTTAAGGTCACACTTGCAATAATTAGAGATTTTCTGTTTGGTGAGATTTACAGACTGAACATATTGGTTTGATTCGCTGATTCATCCCCTTTTACTGGCCTCCTTCACTTATCCTTACGTCATCCTTTACATCTACACCCATTTTTACTGAAAATGTTAGCTGCCTGCAATCTCAGGTCAGTGATCTCATTTTTTACGGGTGTTTCTAAACATTGCAAAAAAACCCCAAACACCCAGAAGTTCATAATGCAAACTGTCAGATGGCAAAGCACGGTCCAAGTCAGCATGATCCATGTAAGGTTATGGATGCCTTGCATCATTAAGAAACAGAAGAAGTTTTATGTCTCAGGTCTCCAGGTCACTAGGTGTCAAAGTCTCTTGTCAACCTGGGTTTCTGAGGAGGACATATTATTACTATCAAAAAGAGAGAGGAATTACAGGTTTCATGCTCATATATCAAATACATTTGAAACCAAACTTGCAGTAAGCAACTTTTTTTCTCTCTGGCATCAGTTTCTATAATCTAGATTGCCTCCACTGCACACTTCTCAAATCTTTTATCCCAGAGGCACTACCACTGTCACTGATGGGTTTGACCTTGTCCAGCAGTGGGTCCACCTTGGAGCTGGTAGGAATTTGTTCTGTTTGACATGGGCGAAGCTTCTCCAGCTCCTCTCAGAAGCCAGCCCTGTAGCTCCCCGGCTACCAAAAGCTTGCTGTGCAAACCCAAGGCAGAGGGATATCACACACACTGCTTCCCTGTAAGTATGTTTGCAGCAGAGACCAGTTTTGATAGAGATTGTTTGCCCTGAAGGGCTTAAAATAGAATTTGACCATATAAAGGATAAGGGAGTAGAGGGAAGGAAGGAAAGAAAAGGAAAGCAAAGAGAGATCAATAACATCAATGTCCCCAGGAAGTGAACAGCTGATTTTAGTTAGATTTCCAGCAGTAATATGCTTGCTTATTAAATGCAGTCATATTGAATAGATTAGTTCTGACTGATCTCATGATAGTCCAATATACTGTATTATGAACGAGATTTACAGAATTACTTTACAGAAGGGCAGGGAGGTGGGTTGTCACCACATGAAGTATGTTGCTACCCTCCAAAAGTGTATGCTCACTGCAGAAACAGGACTTTGCTTTGCTATTTTTGTCATTACCTGCTCAAAATTATGCCTTGTAGTGAAGGAGGAACTGTTTCTTTAGACACAGCCAGTTTATTTATGGTTGCATCTAATTTCCTACAGAACTTTGATATTAGAGCCAATAAAAATATGTTGATAGAAATATGTTGTTAGGTTTACTTTTGAATAGATAGGGAAAACATCAGGGGTTGAATGATAGAATTCCATTTCTATTGCGAGAAAATACAGACAGGTTGGTTTTTCTTGAAGAGAAAGCTTTTCTTGACACAAATTTTGCAAATTTTAGTATATAAATTGCTGCTTATGGATCTGCTCAGACCATGGTTCAGTAATACAGTAAATGGTAAATATAAATGTAGGTGTCTTAGCATGGGTTCAGAAATGCTGCAGAGACATTCTGTTTCAGAGTGAGACAAGCTTGCTTTTCTTCTTCAGCTTTCTTCAAAAAATATTGGTGTGTTTTCTGACAAGTGCAGGTGATGTGAAATATCGATAAAATTAGGGGGATAAAATACTATGAGGGATAGTCCACATCAAGCATTCTGGCTAAGAAATTTGATTGTGTGCCTATGTCTGATATAGATCAGATTAGTACTGCCTGATAATGAGACAATGCAAAAGTCTGGTATTGGTGGCTCTGGAACAGCATAGTATCACGTACTGAGAAGTAGTACATGGCTTCTCAGGGTCACCCGTGGAAAGCAATTGCTACAGAGATGAATATGAATATTAAAATCCATGGCTGAATTAATTCAGAAGCTTCATAATTGAAATTATATATAAGGAATACACCACAGAAGAACCTTTAGTTGAAAAGGTGTGGAACTTGGTCTCACATAGCACAAGAAAGCCAATACCCTGTGTTTTTAGGAATCCAGAAAAAAGGTTTGAGGGGTTAGGCAGTTTGCCTTACACTAATTTACCAATGTCTTTTTTCTTAACGTAAGTACTTCAAGGTACAAGTATTACCCCATGAACATTTGTTTTTTGACATATTAAGGCTGTGAATGTCTTGCCAAGACATTGCAATGAATAGTCATGAGCAGTGCTCTACATCTAGCCTCAGACAGAAAGGGCATGTTAGGCATGTGGAATGAGTACTAAGAATCCCTGAAAGAGGAAACTGCCTTAATTTACAGTGGAAGCAAGAACAAGTGTGATCCATGGTACGACATGTGCAGCTTTTCTTATTCAGGCCAGTGCTAAAGGAAGAGGAGCCACACACCCTCACAGTGTGAAACTGAAAGAGCTTGTACTGCCTGATCATTTTGGCTTATTTTCTATATCAGTACTTATGGGTTCTACTCTTCCTTAGTTTGCCTGGGTACAATTTTCCCACTGATGTCAACGAGAGCCCCTGTGTGAGTTTTGGTGCACACATATTTTGGTACATTACTGAACACTCCGACATGGATAAATTAATTTGTTCAGGTGGTGAGAGGGGAAGGGTTAAAGGCTTTTACACAGTACTGCAACAAGGAGTGTTTTTGTAACTAACTCCAAATCTTCACTAAAATGAAGATTTTCCTTTTAGTACAAAATGAAAAAATAGCAGGGAGGTAGTAAGTTATCTGAGTAAAGTGGGAATACTGAAAATCAGAGCTAGTTTTGCTCTAGCTCTCATCTTTTTGCTTTTTTAAAACTACTTTCTTGTCATCTGAAAAGGCACACAGAGAGAAGGAAAAGAAAAAAAAAAGAAGCCCGCAAGCTTTAATAAAACATTACATTTGACAGAGCAGAGAGACAACTAGTGAAGAGAGGAGACATCTTTGGCAAAATGACATTGAGAGCCTTCAGAAATGCTTGCTGTGTTCATGCTAGAGAAATCCTTTATGTGTGCAATAATCTTCAGCCATAGCCTGGAAGGTTTGTTTCTCCATCACCTTTCCCCTTCCTGACGCCTTAATTCTCAACATACCTGAACACCAGCAAAATGAGCTAGAAGGCTCTCAGCTATTTTTCATACAATCTAGTGATTGGATAGACAAATAAAGAATGTTTGGGATTTTTTTCTTATTCTGGTTCTGTATTTTCCTCCTTTATGTGCCTTGTATTTGGATGGTTGGGTTTTACTTGTTTCAAGGAAAAAGCTGTTTTACACCTTCAGAGTGCTGTTACCGCCAATGAGCATCGACAGTAATGGACTTCATGCATAATTCATGCAATCAAAACTTTGCAACTGTGCAAAATTTTGTACCCCACATCCTGTGCCTTCAAATCGGCTTCCATAAAGTGTCAGAAGTTACAGCAGTGGGGCTCACTGAGTGGCCATAAGCTGAAACACTAATGAAGCTGACTGAACAGCACCATAGAGAGCCATTTAATCAGCCTCTGTTTTTAATTTTGGTTGGCTGACAGGTGGCCAAAAGTACTGAAACACTGAAAGGGAAAAAGGAAACCTGATTCAGTTATCACTAAACAGAATAGGAAACACATAAAGAGATTTTTATCAAGGCTTTACTTTTGATGGCCAAAATTAAAGATTACTTTGAAAACACCTAAGCATTTGTGTTATTAAATATTGAAAATACATTATCCAGCTTAATAATTTTGGAATTAGATATGAATTACTGAAGTAAATTCCTTCAAGGCATTGTGACCAGGGAGGTGTGTTATCTCAAATTTACACATGCCTTAGAGTTTTTTAAATAAGATTTAAAAATAGTATCAACTTCCCAGTTCCCCAGATTATACTTGTAGTCCTTTTCTTTCTTACTTTCCCCACTTACATTGATCTCATCTAATCAATGGTTTCCTGAATTTAGGCAGGGCTGACTGTGCTTCCCCAAGAGACAAGAGTAGAAAGAGAGATTTTTGGAATATAAATACCTTCCATTTTATTAAATACACCAACTGAAAACTCAGCTACTGAAATCGTTGAATGCTAATCCTTGCTTTTGAGCCCAGTGACTGTGGGGTCTCACCAATGAGTTGAGCTCAAACACAGTAAAAATCTGTAGAGAATGATTTTATTGTTCTGTCCACAGCTGGTAACGAGTGGCTTACCTCCATAAGCATAACTAAGCATAACTTCTGTTTCTTGAACATTCTTTACTACTTGGTGACAAATATGTAGGCTATCCACACACATCTCTAATCTCTGCTTCTTCCTCACAAAATTCCTGATACTGATATGACCCAGAGGTATGAGAGGTTAATTAAGTTTCTGTAAAAACAAAACCAATTTTATCATTCTGAGGTGTGTCAGCATTCAATGTTTCTGAGTGGCCACTACATTAAAGGCTTAGATAAAGGATGAATTCTCCTTCTATCATGTCCTCCCTTATTTGCTCAAACCTTAAAATCTCCAGCTTTTCCATCTTAGACCTTGCATAGTTCCTTCTGAGCCTGCATCAACCATGACACTAAAAGAAGAATTTCCAGTTCATGTTATTGGGAATTATGATTACTATGAAGCTACTTTGCATGGGATATTCAATATAAACTAAGAAATTACAAATACTGGGCATTCAGATTACATTTTAATCTGGAGTGTGTTACACTAACCATCCTAGAAAAATAAAAAAGTTTAGAAGCTACTTAGCTGTGAACAGTGTGCACAAAAAATTTTAGTAGTTTGTCTTCTTCAAAAGTTCATGGCAGCAATTTCATCCATACCCCTGCACATGTTCCCATACCTTAGTGGTGTCCCATGTTCTTCCTCAACATTCACCTCTAAACAGATGGATAGTTGTATTTACTTTTCTTAAGCTTATGAATAAGACCGATGTACAGCCCATGTGGAGTGGAAATATTAAAAACAAAGTAGAAAGAACATATAGGATGGTAATATGTTTGGGATTAGAAAAAAACCATAAAATTCAGCTCAGAGGAAAATGAAAGTACAGAAAGTATTTCTGTCTATGGCTGCTGTTTATCCTTTCAAACCATGCCTAAATATTACAAAATCCCATTTCAAATCTAATGCCGAATTGGTAGATGCTACACTTGCAATTCTGCATCTGAAGGTCTTGTTATGGGTGACAACTTTTAACTATTCTTTATCCTCCCTCATTGTCATGAGTGAAGTCAGCGAGACTTTGCCTGGTCTCTGATTGCATTCATGCACTAGGTTATTCATTCTTCTAATAGTACTGCATCTGATTAAAGAACCCTATAAAAGATAGAGCCACCTTTATTTCAAGTATGTTTTAGCTCAGGAATATACCTAACAAGCTTTTATATGAACAAAGATGAGGTCAATCCTGGCAATATTGAGGTGCATAGATCAGCCGAGAAGAAGCACATTGAACCAAGATACCATTGGGAAGGGTATAAACAGAAATAACTCAGGAATAATGCTTTAACTTCTGCTAGCAACAATTGGAACAATGAGAAAACACGAACTGTACGAAACAAACTTTTCAACATTTATGAACATCATTGTTCACCTATTCCTAAAGAAATCAGTATGCTTCTTATATGGACCTTGCTTTCAAACATAGTGGTCCAGAGTCTTGAAAATTTTGAGCACTATATAAATTACTCTTCCACTTTTTTAATAGATTGCCTCATTAATTAAATAAGACAGCAAACAACAGTTTTGTGTGAGCTGATAATTAGATAGTGCTCGTCTTGGTGCATATACTTCATGGAAGAATTTCTGTCAGACATGGCCCACTTTCCTCCTTTCTCTCAGCTTATTAGGTCCTGACTGTACACAAAATAGTTGAAGTAAAAGTTTTGTATTGCAATTACAGTCAGAACACAGCAAAGATACAAAAATTCCATGGCAGAAATAACTTTGAATTTTCACCCATTTTCTTTGACATTTTCATCTTCAATTTTACCTTGTCAATTAAAGATACTGTTAGACAAAGGCTGTGTCTTCAGTGATAGAACTAGGAGAATTTCCAGGGAATATCAGCACCAGAACCAGAAGTATGCTGACAACCCAGCACCTTGATGCTGTGTGATGAGTGTCTAAGAGAAGAAAGGACCTGCAAAATACCCTGTGTTCCTTTCCCATACAGTTTTGTTTCAGGCTGTCACTTGACTGAAATGAGATTGGAGACAAGATGAAAAAGCTTGAAGACATCTAGAACAGGATAGGAAATGGAACAGTCTGTTCAGAAATATCCTAAAAGAACATTCTCGAGTTCGTAAGTTGAATCAATAAAAATTTTTTGTGAACGAATAGTAGAAAATGACAACCTGAAAGCTTCCAAACTGAAGAAAACAGCCAAACTGCAAACTGCTAATATTGTATCTCTTCTCTACCAAGGAAACTACAAAATTACTGCCTGTATAGCAATGGGGAAATCACCCAAACAAAAACCACCCCACCTAAACCCCAATAGCCTGCATATTACGAGCTAGCCTGTAACTCTTGTGTTCCCAGTGCCTGCATATCCAAGAGGTGGCAGCAGCAGCCATAGGTACCGTCTGTGTCTTCTGTAACTTGACCAGACAGACGGAAGCACTGCAAGAGCTTCATAACAGACTATGAGGCCATAAAGAACTGGGAGTGGCAGAGGCTGCATCAGCCTCTTCTGAGCCTTGTTCCTGATGCAGAGGGCAACCTAAGATGAATGCCCTCTACCTCTGTAAAGCATTCAGTTTAGTTACAAAGGTCTGGCAGCTGTAAGACAGAATTGTGATTGCCAAACAGTATTACTGAGACAGAGAAGCTGGTCCAGATTCTTTAGGACTTACCATTTTTGTGTTGTGTGTCTTTGTAATCTTTTCCACATTAATTAAAAAACTAGAGTTTCAAGAAATTAAAAAATCCTCACCCATATCCTTCTGGTCATTAATTTTATGACACATGGGCAATTTTAGAATTAATCTAAACTTCTTTAGGCAAAGTACTAAAGAATTACAGTGTTTTGAACTAAATTTTATTTTACTCATCATTTCCATCTTGGCAGTGTAAGAGTTGTACACAAAAGGATTTTCTCGGATGGGTCCTCTTGACATGTGACTAATGAGTGTTTGTTTCCATCATCAACAAGTAGACTGTCCTGCAATGCTGAACAAATCAGAAGAGGCTTGTCACACCTAGAAGGCTAAATATACTTGCTTTTCTTGCTTCTGTAATACAATTAATTTCTATTTCAGATATTGCATTATTAAAGTGCATTTTCCCTGTAACTCCATTCAGAACTTATTTCTGACCTCAGTTAAAATGATCTTATGTGTTTTACATGCCTTTACATTTTGTACTTCAATTTGCAACCCTCTAACTGCTGGACACAGCTCTGTTGGTACAGCAGAGAGAATGTTCTCATTCACTGATTTTTCTAACCTAGGAGTTCCTGCATTGCTTATATTTAATTTCTTGCTCTATAAATTGCCTTTTGTCTACTCAATATATAAAAAGGCATAAAATGAAACCAAACCTTGACTCAAAAACCTATGTCACACTTGCATATGCATGCACAGTCACTGATTTTACAAGACACACATAGCACCTGCATATCTGAAAGCAGACCTGGCTTCTGTAGTTCTTAGAAATAAGAAATGATTTGCCATTTCCAAGATTGTGCTTTCCCTTGCCTTTTATATGTAAACTGGGAAAGTATTTTCTATCACACGATAAGAATTAAGTTTGCAGAAGTCAAAAATACATTCCTGAATCCCTAGCAGAACAAGTCTCTTTTATGACACATCACAATTTATACAAATTAGGGTTTTCCTTAATTTTCTATTGTTAGAATATATTAGACTTAAATATGCCCAAACAAGAATTGAATTGCACAAAATTATAGCTACTGTCATAATTTTATGAACTACTGAAGAAAAGAAAGGGAAAAAAGTGCATGGGGTAAAGCATGGCAGGATTAGAGGGAGAGAAATTTTCCAAGATGCTTTATAGAAAATGTTCTGAAAATTGTGATTATAGATTTAAAGTGGATTCTCAAATTATATCCAGTGGGGTATTTTCAGCATGATTGAAACACAAATTCCTACATAAATACTACTATTGCAACAGAGGCAAACTCTATAAAAGTTTTCTCTTCCTCCAGGTTAGACTATCATATTGTGTATGTTCTACTAACCTGCAAAATATAAATTCAGCTAGAGATATCTGTTTGTAGAAAAACAAAACACTTAAATATTTAGTTGAACATGTTTATGAATAAGATGAAGTATAAAGGTCTGCAAAGATGCATATACCTGTGAAATAGTTTCACTGGAGACTTTATTCCTATCTCATTAAAGTCTCTGGAGCTTTGCAATTATCTCTAATGTGTGCAATAGACGAATTTCTCATTTCATAAAAGGCATTATGTACATTTACTAAACAGTGTGAATGACTTTGCAAGATTGAGGATTTTAAGGTCACTTGATAAATCCTCGTGCTAGAAATAAATATATATAATTTCTTCCATTGTCTGTCATTCCTAGGAAGAGTTTTTCTGAGAAGAAAAAGCTGTTTATTTGTTGTGTTGCAGGTTTCTAATTTTTTTATTTCATTCACTGGAAGACTTAATAGGGTGAGAAAGAACAAGAGCTAAATTTGCATGAAAGTGCAAATTGTATTATTGTCCTTCTTTAACAGATATTTTCAGCATTCAAAGGATTTCTAGCAAAGTAACACTCCAGTAGTCAGAAAACAGACCACTTAATGTATATACCACAAAAGAAACAGAGCAATACAGCTTCAGTGGATGCCCTGGTGAATATTTGAGTATTTTAAGCATTTGTCTTGAAATAAGTGACCCTTTACAAACCATAAAGCATATCTATTTCTAATGCCCTAAAAGTTCTCATTGGGTGAAATATTTTCAAATGCAATTGTAACTCCAAACCAAACAAACAAAACCAAAATTCTTATTTCCTTAAGAAATGTAATGAAAAACTGAGGAATTCTTGTCATCTTGTGTATCATGTCCTCTTGTGACAGCTGTGGACGTTATAAAATTTTGTAAAAGATTATTGTTCACTGAAATAGACAGATAGAGATGTATGGATAGATGTCTATCTGCTGACTTGTTTGACTGCTTTATAGAGTGGTTTCAAAATGGACTCTCCCACCACTTCTAATTGTACTGGACAGTATGTCAACAGATTAAAATATCTTAAGTTTACTGAGAAATAGTTCAGAGTCCACTTGTGCAGCATCAACAAATAAAACAACTGGAAATGTGAAAGTTAAATGTATCCATTACATGCTTGGGCATGTAGTCTTTGCTTGAAAACCACCTTGACCTCATGTGCTACTACAGACCAAACGTGTTATTTCATGGGAATTTGAAACAAAGTCATTCAAGGAAACCATAGTGTTCATGAAATATGGTGCTTGTCACCAGATTATGTTCTTCTCAAGTGGCTGATGTGGGAGTGATCCCATCACACTTCCATCATTTTAAGATGGATCTGCTGAAATGCAACATCCCTGGAACAACTTGAGGCACACCTGTTACTGCAGAAGAGCTCATGTTATCAGATGCAGATTCCTTTGACTACCTCTGAAACTCTTTCAGCTGTGCCCTACAATGGGAACCCCAACATTTTTGCTTTGAAAGACAAATTTTGCAGTTACAGTCTCTCATTTAGCATTTAATTTTTTATCACTGAAATACTTGATTGTCTAAGAGGTTTTTCTAACATTGTGTCTTCAATGAAAAGGAAAAGCAAGATCCTGACTACCTGTACATCATTATATTTTAAAATTACTCTATGCAAGATTTTCATCATAGGCTGTTATTTATCCAGTCTCTTAGTGTCCACTGAGTTTGATTGGAAATTACATTATTCAGTGTTTGTAGTTGCAAACAACTTACAGCGTTGCTGTTTTAAATATTTGCAATGTTTTAATCAGACATTTAGTTTGCAAAGCAGATCATTTTAATACGGTGATTCAAGCTGAAAATAGTAAGTGCATAACAGGATATGAAGCATTTTTATTCCTTCAACATAAACTCCATCAATTACTCAGGGATATCCTGAGCTATTCATTCTTATTCTGGAAATCATTGCTTTGTATTGCTCTGATAACAAGGGGCAGCGTGATTAACAAACTCATTTTTCATCTGTTGGATTATTCAAACACAGCAGAGCTTTTATGCCCTCAAATATGCATATTTTTAAAATTAAATTCTATGAAAAAAATTAGTGTTTAACGTAGTTTATGGAGAAAAATACTGACTAACATCTGAACACTTGCATTTTAAACAAAGATTCTTTCATAAAATAACATTTTCATGCCAAAAAGGTATCTTGGACTGAATATATTTATTACCTGTGTCATGCTATAATACAGTAAACATCAATAATTTTGATTACTAATGGGAAATCATACCATAAGCCTCCTTCATCATTTCTGTATGAGCTCTCCATGCCTTGAGAAATCAGCGAGTTTGTAAATGATATTAGAGTGCTGTGGGAACACAGGTAATTTCATAATAACCTGCTTAACTTAGGTGAGAGTACATAATAGATACCATTTAGAAATATATCTGCATTTGCTTCTAAGGTGTAAGAACAAGGTACTTTGCTACTACAATTCAAATGAAGACAGAAAATGCATATAATGAAAACATAAGCAGAAAAGACTATTAGAAGGACTCAGTGACATTTATGAATAGGAAACTGTGCTCTTTGCATGGCTTTCACATACACACAAAAAAATATAAAAGTCCTACTATCGCTAATATTAATCTTAACATTAAGCATTGCAAAAGTGTGCAAAAAAGATGGAGCTATAGAAAACTCATGGCAATTAAAATTCAACTTAATAATGGATAGTTATTCTTCTTTTAAGAATGACTCCAAAGTAAATGCCTGACCTTGGTTATTATTTTACTAATGTAACACATAGAAAATGTCATCTCCCTTGTTACCTATTTAAATGAAAGTATTAAATTTTTTATACCATACACCTTTTAATACACACACACACACACACACACACACACACATCGGTACACATTTTCATCACTTTTTTATGGCTTAGCAAAATTCTCTTGAATGCACAAAAGCAAAGATATGCTGTGAATGACATTCCTTGTGCATTCAATTTTTGTTTGCTGTTAGAAATAACATGACATTTTGTTCACTGTCTGAATAATATACAAAGAACAGCACAATGTCAACACATAAATAAAACTTTTTAAATAATGTCTGGCTATTCAGTTTTTATTTTGTGGGGATCACATTTCAAAAATTTACTGCTATTTTTTTCTTTGTATTATCCTTTATTGTCTTTTTCTGTGTAGAATAATATGAGAAGTATATTCAGCTCCTACTGAAGTCAGTAAAAAATCCAGACTCATAGATTAACTATATGGCTCCAGTGGAGTGTGATATAAAGGACAGGAGATGAAAGATTATATGTGTAAAACATCATCACCAAGGTGATGAAAGAAGAATATAGGAGTTTGCAAGAAAGATCTTTAATTCCTGAAAGGCCAGTTTAATGATATAAAATAGAGTAAGACTGTGGCAAGTACTCCTGAACCTGAAAAACAAGATAAAGGTATTTTACTGGTGTTTTTATAGCTTTTGAGATAGGTCTAGTATTATTATAAAGCGTAAAACAAGGAAGAAAAATTAAATGAAAACTCTCTCTGCTTCTGCAAGGGCTGTCTGTTTGCTGCAACTTCTTTCCAGGCATGTCCACCTCCTCCAGGGACCTCCAGGGAGGTCTCCAGGGACTGCAGGTGGATCCCTGCTGCATCGTGATCCTCCATGGGCCACAGTGCAGCAATCCTCTTCACCATGGTCCTTAATATGGGCTGCAGGGGAATCTCTCCCTGGCGCCTGGGGCACCTCCTCCATCTCCTTCTTCACTGACCTTGGTATCCACAGGGCTGTTTCTCTCACTTTTTTACCACTCCACTCTCTCATGGCTGCTGCACAGCATTTTGTACCCTTTCTTAAATATTTCATATCAGAGAGGCCTCCAGGATCACCAATGTCCCTTTCTTTCGAGCGGGGTAGAATTGGTTGCGGGGGCCATGGGAAAGATCTCGACCTCTTCTCACAGAAGCCACCTCTGCAGCCCTTCCGCACCAAAAGCTTGCCACACCAGTCAGTCATCACAGTGCAATATGCTGTGGCATCTATCCCTCTGAGGGGTTTAGATCAAGATCCTAACTTTATCCTATTTACTGTTATGTTCTGAAACTTCAACTATGTGACTTAGAAGTGTAGAATTACTGTTACTGCATATATAAATAGGCTTTGAGTCACTGGGCAGGTTAGAGATGGCCATTGCACTCAGAGAAGAGAGACATTTTTCAGTCTTTCAAAGTCTTCTTTTTTGTCCTACATAAAACTCCTTAATAAAAGCTCAAGTGCCAGTCCACCACCACCACAAAAAAAAAAAAAAAAAAGTTATTGCAGATTCTATACCACATGCTATGATGCACTTTAACTTCATATATGCCTTTGTTTGCATACTCCTTAGGATGTTAATCTCTTGAAAATAAAGTGGTTTATGTTATTTATCTATTTATCTAAAATTGTATTAAAATCTGCTGTATGTGGTGAACTTGCTTCCAGTTTTGCATAATATGTTAGAAAAGAAAAAGCTTGCAACAATGTTACTGGTCCCTGTTTCTAATTCAGCTAGGAAGCTGGAATTATAAAAAATTGTTTACCTGTGTATCCTAGCTGTAGCTTGCAAAGCTGGAGTCTGTGGTAGAGCTGGGACTTGTATTAAAATACAAGATACAAATTTTTCAGTTCTATTACCACACAAGCCTAGAATCTCTGGTTGCAAAGTTCAGATAATTTAACAATTATTGTCCAATAAATACTGAATGCTTATATGTCGAACCTGTATTTCTTTTTGATGGGCGACCTCCACATGACATACTCATAGCAGAAGTATAACCCAAATCATTCACTTCTACCTCATTTTATCCAAGTGGAAAAATATTCAGGTTTTTTTGCCTCTAGATATGTTCTTGTAAGCCAAAAATGGCTGTTTAGAGCTAATTGAATTTCTGTTTGGTCATTGTCACATTAGAATTGCAATAGGTTTCCATAATTGTCATATTTCAGTTTTGTCTAATTTTTCAGATTTCATCTGCAACCACAGAACTGCTGAGCCCTACTCTTTCCCATTTATTACTAAAGAATGGACCACACAATTGGCAGGTACCCTATTATGTGAAGAAATGACAGTACTCAAAAGCATTAAAAACTGCCATCCTGCACCCTTTGCAACTTCGCTATTTAACTTCATTTTCAGGAGGAGCGAAAGTGCTTTAGATTAAAAGAGTTTGTTTGTTTACACAAAACCTTTCCAAAACAATTAGCAAAGTATAAGAAAGTATCAGAAGAAATTCAATGGTTCTGCTGGAAATACCGCATATAAGTTGTCTCTCCTAAACTCTCCCTCTGATTCTCATGAAGTACAATGTAAGAAAAATGAAGTCATTAAACTTTTAAGAATTTGACTTGCTTAAAACATATGATTTTAATTAACAAATTAATTTAGGGTTTTTTAAAGTGTAAGGAGGAGCAACTGGGTAATTAAATAAAGTATTAGTATTATTTAAATTGTACTTCTTCACTATTTTTCCATGTTAACTAATGTTTTCATGACTTCACCTAGATAAAATACTGTCTACATAGCTACTCTGTCCTCACTGTTGCATTTAATGCACACCCTGAAGCTGAAAGATCTAGTAAAGCAGATGAAAAAAAAAAAAAAAAAAAAAAAGAAAAAAAGCCCCAAGAAGGAGATTCAATTCTTTATTTAGAAATGTAAATGCATGCATAGAGTTATCGGTTTCTATAGAACAAGAGAGATCTTGAATGTGACATTTCCTCTACAGAGTTGACCATTTTCATTTGAGATGTTTGGAGATGCAGGTGGCAGGTATGAGCAGGCACTATGGGATTTCTACAACTTTCTGGGGACTCATAATTTCAAACAGCATTAAACATCAGAGAACCTTGACCTACACCCGTTGTCCATGAAGTCAGTAGAATTTAACTAACCAACTGCATCACACAATGTCTCAAGTTGGAAAGGACACATAGGTAAGGATCAGTACTGCTTAAACAAGTATCTAAGCTTTCCTATGCCTTAGACACCATAGCGACATCTTAGTTTCCAGCTTCCTCTCCCAAAGTATCCAGATTTTCCACAGGATCTGTGCTATGACTGCCAGCCCTGAATGGCAGTAATAGAAAATTTAAGCAACTTACACAGTAATATTAACTAGTGCTCATGCGAGAGAAATCTGCCCAGACATCTTTATTGTTATAAGATGAACGAGCTCCACTGACAGCTCTGACTAGATCTCTGTGGGTTGTACAGAGACCTTACACACATAATGCTCATGTAGACACTTCCATTTAGACACTTAAATTTAGGTGATAATCCTGAACTGAATTCAGGCACTTCACAGAGATCAATGCCATTATGCATTTCTTGCCCAAACTGAAAAGAAAAATCATTGTTTTACTGTACTTCTTCTTTCCTTTCATTTGACATATTTTTAAGCCACCATTCAGGATCAAAACAGAGACTTCTACAGCTTCTTACTTGGAATGATTTTTATTTTGAAGAAATAATAGTTTCCAAAATTTAGCATTTTATATATCCTCAAGTTTTAAAAAGTTGCAAAAAATAAAGACGGTGGACCAATTCAGGAGACTCTTCGCTAAATTTGCTCTATGAAAATTCCAAGTTACCCTCTGCATTAATTCTTCACAAAAATCTGATGGGCAGCTTCTCCAGCATATGTGATCATTATAAGCACAATGAGCAAGAATTGGGAACAAAATTAACATACTTTGAATTGCTGTTTTTCTCAGTAGTGAGGTCTCCAACAAGGTGTTTTATATTAAGAACTCATTACCCATATCTGTAAACAAGCAGGTCTCATTCAAAAGCACTCATGAACCAGTTTTGATTGACAGGTGTGAACATCTAACTTGTCTGTCACAAAACTAATAATGCTAAAGTTCAAGACTCAACTACATAGGACTGCACCGGAGAAAATTATTTTGATATCTAAAATCTGTTCTGTTCAGCTGTTCTGCTCAGTTTAGGTGTTATGACTTTTCTCACTTCTGATGGTGTAAGAAGTCAATTCCTGGCAGCCACAGATCACTGAAATATGTTTCACTCACAGTAATAACCGTGGCTAGATTAAAAGGTGTTCAATGAAATGTAAAAAAGAAAGGGAGGAAACTCTCTGCAGTTTCTTATACCAATAAGGTATTCAGTGGTATAAGAAAAAAAAACAATGCCATCATTAAAAAAACCAAACAAACAAACAAAAAAAAAAAAACAACTAAGAAGAGGACCCCCCAAAAAATTAACAAAGAAGACCACCACTGTAAAATTACTTACTGCAGTTTATACATGGACAAAAGACTTTAAAATCATTTAAGTTCCAAGGAAGTTGTTGGTTTTTCTGTTAGACGTCGGGAAATTAAAAGTTTAATTACCCAAAATGCTGAAAAAGTCTTGGTGCTATGGGGAATATGAGGCACTCCTGCAGCTCAGTCCTGGGAGTCTGTTGTTAGTAGGGTTTCCTGGGCTACACTAGGATGCTGAGCTGCGTAAGGAACACCATGTCCAGAGCTGAATTTCCCAGGTCATGAATTGGATGAGAAGAAACTATAGAGATTTCTAACAAGGGCTATCAAGGCACTCTTTAGGGCCTCAACCATACCTAAGAGGGTGCTGCAGCACTGGAACGAGTTGCCTCTCTTTTCTTGAAGATTTGTTTGCTTGGGCTACAGAAAACAAAGGCTGAGACAGATAGATGTTGGTGATAGTGTTGCTTTGAGTGAGAGCCTGGACTAAATAATTGGAGATTCTTTCCAAACAGAATTTCTATGCTTGCATGAAAACATCAGATTATTTTTTCCTATTCCAGTTCGAGATATTTAAATATTATGCTTTGATATTTTAGTATTTGTTTTCAGAAAATGTATCTGAATAAACTAAAATGTTGAGTAACTAATATTACATTGGTCTATTTCAAGCGAATGTTGAATCTACTTTCTACAGAATAAAAATAACCCTCTTGAGAATATTATTTACATTTGCTAAGACTAAAATATGTTGGAATTTCTGAATAAAAATATTTTGGTTTCTAAATCTAAGACAACATGTGTTTTTGCTTGCCATGAAACTGAGTCTAGAATACTTATATAAACAATGAAACCTGACTTTTAAAAAAGGGCTGGAATGAAAAGCATGAGTTCCAGCTCCAAACACAGCTATTTTGGAAGGGAAGATTATTCTTCAACTGACACAAAACAGTCTGGCAACTGGAAGGATTTTGATTTGCATCAAATTAGTGTAGTGCAAATTCTTTATTTTTAAGACATAGAAAACCCAAAATTTAATCAAAAAAATCTAATTTATGCAGATATTACACATTCCACTTAAAAAAACCCAACACAACAACAAACCAAAACTGCAGCAAAAATTAAAACTTATGCCTTGTCCCTTTATTAAGCAGACATCTGAAAATGCATCATAGAACCATAGAACAGCTTCAGTTGGAAGGGACTTAGAAAGATCATCTTGTCCAACCTTTCATGGGAGCCTTGACGGCATTGGCACTCTGTTCAATTGGACATTAAAAACCTCTAGCAAAGGAGACTCTAGCACATCCCTGGAGAGGTTGTTCCAGTGAGTTATTGTTCTTACTGTAAAAAAAATTTTTCTAATACCAAGATGAAATCTGTCCCATTGTAACTTATGCCCATTGTCCCATATCTTCTCCATTTCTCTCTTGTGAGAGGAGAGTCTTTGCTCTCATAGAAATATTTTTAATAAAGATTTTTTTAAAAAAAGAAGGCTGTGCTGGAAATAAGGAAAACATAAACAATCATATTGGAAAATATAACAGCACTATCATAACTGTATGTGATCTTTTGCTTCTCTGTCTCAAAATTCTGTCATTTGGAGAGTGTCTTCTGAGCACAAACAAATTTTTCAGAAATGAGTTATTAATCATCAGTAAAGCACTGCACAAACTTTACCCTACAGGAGAAGTGTGTCAGAAATTGCATACTAATTTGATTTATACGATTTCTAAATTGCACACTGTCCAAACATCTGTAGATTCTTACCTGTGACAAACCAATCTAGTTTTGAAAATAATTATTTTAAAAATAATTAAATTTAATAATTAATTATTGTGCATGAGCAAGACAAGTAGATAGAAAGGACCTGAATACTTCCTTAGATGGCACCTTACACAAAAGGTGTAATTCTTCATTGCCAAGAATACAGCATGGTGGGTTGGTAGTAGTGGTGGCACCTGGTGCAAAACTGAACTCAGCAGAGAGAGGTGCAAGCCAGCTCAGTCAGCCTGGATTTTGGGGGATTTGTTTTTAGATTGTTTCTGATGTCTTAGGCTGGGGGAAGGGAAATGGGAGCTGCAGGACGCCCCCTTCCCGCCCCCCCCACCTTCTTGCCTTTGTCTAGGGAAACCACACCAGGCACTCTGTTCAGGGAACATTTTTGTTTGGTGGTGAATACCCTTTTTGAGGGTAAACCATTCTCTCGTTTTTACAACCTTTTTTTAATAAAAATGTTTATTGTGATTTGTTGAGTAATTCATTACTCCATTTTATAATCTCTCTTAGCTTTTTCCTCCACTATTGAAAGGGGGCTTGAGTGGCTTTAATTTCCCTGCTGGGTTTTAAAACCAGCATAGCAGGCAGGTTCACATGCACTGGATGCTCTTGAAGCCGAGTGCATCTTTCTGATTCTTCACCTTGTTGAAGCGAGAAAGTCCACTAAAAACATGAGGCACCAATATCAGACAGAGCCCTTTCACTTCTTGATAAATCTACAGCTGACAGAATAAAAACAAGCTTGGTGATTATATGTTTGATAATTCGCCTAATAAGTTACACCTGCATTTACATCTATTTCATAGCTATGGTGTCTAATAATTGCATTTTGTTTCTTTTCTGTTTTCAAGCGTGTGGCAAGAGAATAACTAATAGTTGAATTACTTAATATTAGTAATGTACATCTATTACCTGTTTCAACAGTAGGCTAAGAAATGTGGGAGCTCAAAATACTGTCATGCTAAATTGCCATGTGTATTTAGTACAACAGCTAGAAATTTCATGTTTAAAAAGTCTATCTCATAAAAAAGAAAATAAAAGCTTTTTCATAAAGATTTTACCCTTTTGAGCAAGTAATTTGTAGCAAGTAAATTCCTCCATCCAACAATAGCTTTGTTTCTTTACAGAGCTGGACAACCAAATCCTCGTGATGGCTTGTTATGCATTTTCTGTGGATGAGGGAGGGAGTTTTGCAAGTCCATTGATACTCCATTAAGCCGTGTTAAACTGATTCCTTTTAATCACCTGCTCACATTCTAATAATGAGCACTTGCTCACCAACAGAATTTTATGTGTAGCTTATGTAGTATTAAAGTAGAATTAAAACTTAATCTCCTGAAGAAAAACGTTCAAACTCATTCAGTTTATTTCCAAATACACACAAATGCAAACACACAAATACATATATACATACAGTTTTACACACAGCATAAAAAATATATTTTTATATATAAGTCTTGTGGCGGGGCAAAAACTTTGGTTGGGGGTTAGTGCACTAGACATGCGATAGGCTGAGAATCAGGATTGTTCAGCCTGAAAGAGTGTGTGCTAAGGAAAGGTCATATTGCTCCTGGACTACCTCATGCACCTAAGATATGAGTAAGTTGGAGCCAGAAGTATGGAGCAATAAGAAAGGAGGGAAAAGTCATAAGCAGCAAAAAGAGAAAAACCAATGTAAGGAGGAAAAAGCCCCAAACCAACACTCATCACACACAGGAAGTCAAACCCCGGAAAATTAGAATCTCCACCCTTGGAAGTATTTAAAACTCAGTCGAACAAGGGTCTGAAAAGCCCTGTCTGATCTGGCTCTGCTTTGAGCAGCAGCTTGCACCAGAGAACTCCAAAGGTCCCCTTCGACACACTATGTTCCAGTGATTCTGTGTGTATATATAATTACTAATATCTGAGAAACTCTCTTTCTTTTTCATGCTTCCTTCTCTTTTTTCTGTATTTTTATCTTAGATTTTGATTTGGGGAGAGGTATCTTTACTATGTTTACTATGCTTGTAACAGCTAACTAAAAAATGGGATAGTTCACAAAATAGTTCACTTTTGTAATATCCACCCTGCTAAAGTTTTCAGAATAAGTGGTCTGTATAAATCAACAAAATAAGACTCAATTAGAGCTGGCAGATAGGTTTGAAAGTTAAGGTTGGGTGCAACAACGTTTGCCACCTCTCACTTACTGCTGACATCCAAAAATCAAGGCTTGTCCACTGTGCTAGGTTAATATATGTTTTAACAACTTGGATGAATATTTGTGGCTGGATTATCATATTGCAGCTGGTCTGTTGATTCTCAGCAAGATATTATTCTTTGTTTGCCTCTGCTTGCTTTTTTTTCCACATAAATGTGAGGTTCAGCTTTTATTAGCAATTTTCTGGCCCCTACTGCAAAAAGGCATAACTTCTCTTGTTTAATGACACCATTTCTCTTGGTGATCTCTAAGGGATCTAAGGGTTCTCTTGGGATCTCTAAGATGTGCCACTGTGTCACAGGTACAAATAACTAATTTTCAATTTCTAGAAAAAACAAGCATTTAAGAAAAGAAGAAAAAAATGTTCACATAATCCAGTAATTCATTTGTATTTTGATAAATTACTATATTATATAATTAAGAGGTTTCTGGGGGATCTGCCATAGATTCAAAGTGCAGGGACTTAGCTGAAGAATTTTCAACTAAAAACATAACAGCAACTTTAGTTATCATTTAATGTTGTCCTGAAATTAACCAGTCCAAATATTTTAGTAATGTACAATTAAGGGTATCGCCTTTCTTTTTTCTTTTGCAAAATCTCAGAGACATTAGAAAAATACAAGTCATTGTCTTCTTTAAACAAGATTATTGTTTGAATTAGTTGTTGAAAAGTAATTATGTGCTTAACACTTGGAAGAAATCCTCATTATTCTGGAAACTGCAGTGATACAATAGTTCCAGTAAAATCAGGCTCCATAATCTACTTTTACTTGCGCACCACCATCCTTTTCTTTCCATGGGTGTAAAGGAAGGTTTGGCAGCCCGATTGGAGATATTGCATGGCAACCTGACTCAGGGTTTAATGGAACAGAGGGACATTCCTGCTGCAAAGCCCCAAGAGGGAATTCAGCGGGGAATAAAGTGTGTCTTTGCATGTAACAGCTTGATGCTGTTCAATCTCACCACTTCTTCAATTAAAGAGTGATTTTGTTAGGATTTTGCCAGTGGCATTGAGGCAGCTGGCAAATGTCTGTTACCTCTGGGTACTTCCAAATATTCTATCTTCCAGCCCATGGGATATAGAAAATTGTGTTATTTGATATCATGTCTCAAAATGCAGGCGCTGGAAGATGCTAGTGCTGAGACTACATCAAAACATTAGACAATTAGGTTTTTCTGTTATGTGTGCAGAATAAGTCCCTTAAGTACTAAAAGATGTACTGATGAAAAATAGGGCCAGTAGCCATGTGATTGTGGCTAACAAATTACTAAACATTCTTCTCTGCGTTATTGTGGTAACTCAATCAAATAAAATCCATCAAGCTGGTCAAAATTGAAACACACGAAGAAGAACATACGTATTGTTGTGTTTCAGCTTTCTGCAGGCATTGCCAAGAATTTTACTGTTATTAATCATTTTAATCTGGTTCTTCAATAACTGGCCATTGACTCTGCCTCTTTGAATTTACAGATTTAATCTCCTAAGGAGAATTACTCCTACAGGAACTTTAAACCCGAAAAGCAATACCTATATCCTCTACTACAGTGATCTCAGAAACATTTGTGGAAAATCTGATTTCCTCTGTGTACTTTCTCTATACCATTAGAAGGAGTCTTGCAAGCATTTGAAGTTTACTTATTTGTTACTAAATCTCTTATAAGGTCTTTATTGATAGATCTGACAGACATGATAGTTCATATAACCAGAATCTGATTTAATTGGATAATTACTCAGGCTGTCATGGAAATAGATGTTTGCCCATTTTTATACCCCCAACTCTGCAAAGACTGCACATGGCTTTCACTTGCCAATGCAAATACAAATTAGAGACAAATCTGTGCATGTAATCCTGGGGTAATTGCTCTGCAATCGCAAACCTTTATTATTTGGTGAGTGGCATACTAAGACTATTAGACTCTACAACCAAGCACCTGACCTCTGCATACATCATGTAAAACCTCATTCTTCAGAGCAACTGAGTCATACTCCAACATGAGGAATATGCCTCCTTATCACAGAGCCTTAATCTTATCTCCTGACACATGTGAATGAAACGAATTTTATAATAAACTCACTTCTTTATATTGTATCATATCATTATTTGTATCAGTGACAAAAACATTTCAGTTCTGCTACTCATTGGCCAATGTCTTTCACTGGCATAGGCCATTTACACAATATCCTCAGCATTGCCCTTTTGACAGTAATATCCTGCTAGTGAATTCTGAGGCTCCTCTTAGCTATGCAATCCTCTGCCCTGTAAACATGAGAGCTTTAATTTCTAAAGCAAAGGGATTGAGTGTTACTAATGCAATTTCAACAGAGAGCACAGTGGAGGCCATGCATTTTCTGAGGGAGGCTCTGTGTCTTGGCACTGGTGGTTGGCAGAAGTGCAGGGAAGGGCCCAGATATTTTAAAAGGAAGTACACGAGATAAAGAACTGGGAAGTCATGAGTTCAGTTGTCACATAAGGTAACAAAACAAATGCCAGGCTATGTTTTATCTACCCCATTATGTATTTATGCAAAGGCCATTACAGTGAGCCATATCTTGTCTGAAGAGACATTTTCAACTTATTACAGCAAGATAGAGCACGTTGTTAAACATTGCCGCTCAGGCAGGGTAAGGGGAAAGACTTGATAAATGTTCCTCACATCCTAAATATCAAAATTAGGAAGTATGAACAGCTACTGCATAGCACACAGTAACTATAGCAAAGTCTTCATCTTTGAAAAGAAAGTCCACATTTGATTTCATGAACCGGGTAGAGCTAAGAAAGATTAAACTGTAACAAAGGCTGATCAGAAAAAATGGATGGAAAATGGTCCAGAGACCCCTGCTTCGGTCGTATTATTCTATATGTTCCCATTATGAAATATTGCAAATATTGCTGGGGACTAAAGACACAACCAGAGAGTGAAAAATGTGATCTTTTTGTACTGGAGTAGTTATTTGTAGATCATTTACACAAGGACCATTTGGACAGTGATATTTGATACTCCATTTCTATTCCTTATAAAGAAATCACAGAAAACTCAGTGAATCACTGCCTGGAAAAGGTGATTGTTTCACATTTGAAGGTAATCAGATAAATATCCTAATAATCTAGAATTCTGTGGCTGACGATGGTAGAGAGAATAAACCTGTTTAAATCACAGCTTTGTGACGAGTCCTGTTCCAAAGCACACAGGTTTGTTTTAGATAAGCTATTTATTGATAAGTACAGTGATTCGGCACTAATGCAGGCCTCTGTGACATCTACAAGCAGTAAAAAGAAACTGAAAATACTAAAAGTATCAAATCTTCCCTTGTGCAACTGAAGTCAAAGGGTGATTTATCATAGAGTTGTGTAAGAGCAGAAGCAGACAGATTTATAAAAAGTTCCTGTAACTTGTACGGAAGTGCTATGGGAGAAGCTTGCTTGAATGAACAATCCATCCTTCATCTTCCAACATGACAACTAGAAATACAGGAAGTAATGAAAAATGCAGGTGGGGTTTCCTTAGCAGAAATCACTCCACAGACTCTTTGCAATACAAAAGTATAAACCGGTAATTTATTTAATTATCTGTCAGAACACTCTGATCCATAGTTAATTCATGAAGCACTATTTATCCCTGGTGATTCTTCTCTCTCCATAAAAGGGTAAAATAAATGTGGAAAACGTTACAATCAAAGTACCTGCATTGATTTTTTGGTGCAGCTATGAATTTGTATGCAGAGAAAGATGGATATAACCTACTAAAGGTTTCTTCTAATGACTGCAAGCCATGAGGCACTTTTGATCCCAAAATAAGAAAGGTCAGCCACCATTACTTTATTTTTATGAATTATCTATGCAGGGATAATACACCTTGGTTCTCTCCAGCTTCAGCTCCCCTTTACCACAGGAAGCACATTCAAAACATATTAAAAGACAAAGGTTTCCGCCGAACTAGGATGGAAGGTAGCTAGAGTCTGTCAGAAAACAATAAAAAGATGTTGGCTACACAGGTTTTGTGCTATTTCAATTGCAAATATGGATATTGTTATCAGATGTCTCAAACATGGTTTTGCAGCTCTGCACATACAATAAAATAACACCTTTCTCCTAACTGCCCTCAAAATCTCCTCTGTATGTAGCAAGCTGTTAATTATTCTGAATCCACACCTAGCATCAAATTTGACACACTAAAAGACACAACTTACATATACAATAGCAAGTAAATATGTTTTATGTTTAAAAGACTAGCTACATGAAACAGAAATGCTAACAAAATCAATGTTGGAAGACATCTGAGAATAAAATTCATATTTGATCAAAGTATGATTACTAGGATTAGTCAGCTCTGGGAAAACAACAGGAAAAGAACATATATTTCTTCTTGTAGCTCCTTCCTAAAGGACAGAGAGGCATATATTTCAATTTAGAAACTGCAGTGAGCATCACAAAGACTTGGGCACATGTTTAGCTTAATTATACATATCATCTTGTAAAACACAGGAACTGTACTCTTCTGCTATATTTATGAAGCTGATGCAAGGATGCCTTCATCTGAAGGGAAGATTCTTTCTTATTTTCTGCTCTTTGCTCTGACTTTCCTGCCTCAGAGCTGAGAAATGCAACATGGCTTCTTTTTACATGTTATCATGTGAGCTTCACACAAAGCTAACAATAACACAGAAATTGGCTTAGCCTCTGTTACCTCTGCCAGAGAGTGAAAAACGAAGAGTAAACAAACCCTGTCTTGAGTCACTGGTTATTTAGAGTTCCAGTTCAGAGAGAGGTCTCTTATTACCTGACCTTGCGAGAAAGGGCCATTGGTAAGTGGATGCTGGAGATCATTCCACTCAGACAAAGAAGTAGTTTCAAAGCCCTAACTAAATTTACCATATACACCATGATGAATGCATTTGAAAAAGGTCAAGAAAACAATGACAGTTTTATTGTTTTGTCTTATTTCTTTTTATTTCATCTGCTCTTTTATCTCCGTATGGTGACCTTTCACAGAAGTCTAAGACATATTTTTTTAAAAAAGCCTGTAGTGAATTTAAACCTAAAATTTTCATGGGGTTTAAACTCCTTTTCTCTTGATTATTAAATCCTGACCCTTTTTTCTTTTTCTATGTTTTTTTTTGTTTTGTTTTTTCTTTTTTAAAAGTAAACCGTAATTCAGATAGAGAGATGAAGCAGAAGCTAACTGAAATTTAGAGTGGAAGACTGTTTGATTTTCTTGGGGTTGAGAAAATCTATGGAAATGAGAGTTTCACTATATTTATGATAATTTTTATAAATGCGAATTTAACACTGAGATTTCCTTGACTGGAGACACAAGTCCAGGCACATAAATGCAAATACTAAGGTAAATTTATTTCATATCAACTGCCCCGAAACCCCTTGTTTCATAATTAAAGCATTTTCCCCTCATGAGAAGAATAATCATTCACAGGCAGGTTTAAGTGTCCCCAGAGCACAAGTGTTTTTGCTTCTCACGTCAGCTTGCTTTCTTTGTGTCTGGGGAAGAGACTACACCTCCCTTCCAGGCACGGCTGCTTCAATAAGACCATCAATGTGATTTATCCCTGGCCTCATAACTCCAGTCATTCTATTGCTGTACGGTGAAATATCACTCCTAGAAACTCTTCTAGCCACACTCTTCAGGTCTGTGGAATTTTAAGAGCTGATGAAGGATGGTATCATTTGGCCTCCAAGCTGCCTGTTTGCCAGATGTGTCTCCTCGTTAAAGTTCCCTTGGTACCTTTCTGGTCAAGGAAGACTGCTAATCCTTTTAGCTTGGTCAAATTCCAGTTCATGGAGCTCCATTCTGACTATATCAACTCCCTTCCCCCGCTTTAATAAGAGTACCTGAGGGGTTTGCTAGTTTGTTTTTGTGCTCCTCCTATAAACAGTCACGCAGTCTTCTTTCTTATTGTGATATTTTGTAATTCATCTAAAAACGCACCATATGCACCACATTAAGAAGATAATGAGAAAATGTTGGTGAAAGTGAATTCAAATTCAAGATTTAATGTCTTGAAACTATCAGTTTGTAAAGTATGCAGGGATTGAAATCCCTGTGTAAACATAGGGTCATTATTAGATTAAACAAAATCAATTTCGCTCTTCCCAGAAATACTGCCAGAATCCAAATAATTCTGGCTCTATTTCACCTTTGCATTTTGTCTTTTGTGCAATGTTTTTGGTTCCGTTTATATCAGCTCTGCCTAATATTCTTCATGCTCTCTTTCTCTTGGGAATTTACAGGCCAATTTCACACAAATGAACATGATTTTTTTAATTCTATAATCATGGGTGAATATTGTTGTATATAAAGAGTTGTTTAGCAATTCCAACAGTGTATTTATTGATTCTTACATTAAATATTGTTATGATTTCTGAAGTTAATCCAAGTATTTCTTAATGTTTAATTTCAACTCATATACTTCTAGTTTAAATATTAAACCCTTCCAGAATAGAAGACTTATATCTTACAGCAGAGGTGAGGGCACGGAATTGGGATAAAAGCCTGCTCACTGCTGGTCTTAACAAAAGCATTGCATACCCTTGCAAGGGTGTTTTGGGAATGGTAATGATTAAGGTACGCTGAAACAGAAGGGTGTGAGTGCATCATATATAACTAATGAAAAAGTGTAGCTGGAAGACAGCTTTGGCCACCCAAGGGTGTAGGAGGAGCAAAAACTCTGGGACAATTTCCTTTGAAAATATTTGAAACTAGTGAGGTAAACCACTGCATACTCTTAGTCTTCATTAGTTTTTCTCAAAGCCTCATCCACAATAGACTAAACCCAGAAAATAATGATTAATTTTTTTTATATGAATGGCCAAAAGAATGGAAAAAAGACTTTCAGGAGTGTTGAATTTGTAGGC
This sequence comes from Acanthiza pusilla, assembly GCA_036630365.1. Lineage (NCBI taxonomy): Eukaryota > Metazoa > Chordata > Aves > Passeriformes > Acanthizidae > Acanthiza > Acanthiza pusilla. Next base: position 31,831,483 of record JAXCHO010000023.1, read on the forward strand.
TATGAAAAGAAGATTAAAAAAAATGAATAGAAGGTAGCAATAAAGCTAAACTGATTTTGGTAACACGAATTTTTTCTGTGCTTCCATGTAATTGTAAAGACATGGAAAACATTCACATAAATAATGAAAAGGTAAATACACAGCAAGGGACCTTATTTTTAGTATGAGTGTTAATCTAAGATCCCATCTCATAATTCAAATTCTTATGTAGACGGTACCTGTTTACCAGGTAAAAGATATCCAATTACATTTATTGCTGTTTGACACTGAATTTTCATTCTGTAAGAGTATACAATGAAGAAGGAGAAAAACACATAGTTGGTTTTGCAGTTTGTGGCTGGGATTTCATGCCCTCTCTGCTGGAGACAACTTTACATACAAGGTTAAATCATATGACGCAGTCTGATACCAGTCTGTCTGTAGTAATATTGGCAGTGATTCAAGATTTTGGTTACTCATGTTATAAAAGTCCTGTTCTGCTTTTCCTTTGATTGACTCATTTAACTTTCATTTTATTGACTTATGCCGCTCCTTTCTAATCCAGCTATCTGGACAATTAGTTTTATATTTTCAATAACCTTTATGTAAAGAAATAGTACCTGAATGTCTCGCAGTGTCTTACATTTCTTAATATCAAACTGTGTCTTTGGTTTTGGGGACAGCTGTTTTTGGGGATAGTGATAGCAAACTGACTCCTTTTAGTCTATCTCACTGTTAAAAATAAAAGAATACATTCTTCCCTGCTGGATGTCCTTTAAAATTTACTTCAGTCTTTCACACAGGGCAAAAGGGGACAAAAAAGTTAATGGAAAAGATTGAAACCTCTTACACACTGCAAACTCAGTTAAGGATTTGCTATTTCATTTCACTTTATTATTAGAGGGTCTAGTTTTGCAAATCTTATACACATGTTCTCCTTTTTACTCATGTACACTCACTGACTTCATTATGAGTAGAAGGGAGCAGTACAAAGCTACCAGGAGCAAGTCTGCTTTTATATAGAGAAGTTAAAAAATACAAAGAAAAACCCATCTTTCTATTATAGGATAAAAAGGGCTAGTTTTAAAAATACACAGTTATGAGCTATAGCAAAATATTTAGGGATTTTTAAAACATGTAATATTTAAAATAAGGAGTTAACAAATGAAGGAATATAGGGTAATTATTACCTGGTTAATAAGAACTTATGAGTGAAATACCATTTCTTTCACCAAATACTTAAGTATTTTCTTTCACTTGATTGTGCTTCCCATAATTTACTGAGTGTTTGCATACACACAAATGAAAATGTAACATATTTTTAAATATAAATGCAAAGCATTGTCCTTACATATTCTGATGGCACCCACACCAGTCTGTACCTTATCTTTCTGAAAAGGAATAGGCTAATGTATGAAGTAAAAAATGGACAGAGAGGTCCTAATTTGCATCAATTGATTCTCCAGGTAATATGCAGTGGAACTCAAATAAGAAGTACTGTGAGTCAGCCCAGACTTTTAACATTATAGCAGAATATTGTTCTTGTAATTGATGAAATATCTTGCACAAAACAGTCATATTAGCTGAGAAGGTAAACTATCTTTATCTTAACCTATGATGTGGAACGCAAACTTCTTAATAACAGTAAATACACCAGGAGTACAGTCTGAGAGATTAATTTGATAGTTTAATATTGTGAGAAATGCACCACATACAGTGAAAGTAGATGTGATGGGAAAGAGAAGAGGAATAGAAAACTTTCTGCTCTGAAGTTGAAGGCAATGAGGCATAAAGATTTCCTGTCACACAGTAGAATTTTTTGCTGTCAGGCAGCAGATTTTTCAATAGATAACATAGTATTTTGTATATAAATTTTAATTTGTTGGAAGTGTCAATGGTATGAAGTGGATATGACCCTCACCTATCTTCACTGAGCAGTTTGGTTCCTGACGATGCCTTAGAGGTGTCACTACAGTTCTCTTACACCTTGGTGCAATGCCTTTTAAGTTTAATTTCAAGTGGTCTGGCTTGTGGTACAGACCATTTATGGAAAAGATAAAGTCTTTGAGCTCATTTAAAGGGAATGGAATTTAATATACTCTGCTAGCGCTGTTTTGTTAAGGTGACTGATGTGTCTACAGTTTACACTGAAAGTAAGTCCTGCAAAATCACAGAAGGCAGTACTATCTTCCCTGTAGAGAAGATTATCATTGAAATTTGATAATTTGAAGTAAAATACATAATTCTATGAAATAAATAGTAACTTCCATTGATATTACCTTAGCTCATTGAGCTTCTTAGGACAAACTCAGAGCAAACTTTCACTTTGGATACAACCTCTCGCTCTACCCCTTCTTTCTAGAGATGAACCTAGCTGTACAAATTCATCATACTGAAAGATGGGACATAAATAGAATGTGGAATACCAGGTTATAAAATCTCATGTTCCTTATAGTTATCGAAGTATGCCACTATTATATTTGTATCTGAAACAGAACATCTAAAAACAATGTCAAATAAGCATCTCTAGAAAGTAAATTGAGACTTTGTGGTTTTTAACATTTCAAAAATTTGGCTGAAGTCATCTCAGGACAGGTCCATGAAATCTTACCACCATGTACACTCCTGAGTCTCCTTTCCAAAATCATGATATGTAAAATTTCCTTCCCCATTCTCTAGACTAGAAGAATTTTACCAATTTCTCTCTCTCTTTCTCTCTTTCCCCACATATAAACAGCTGGTGTGATGGAGGATATAGACTTGCCTTGATGATTAATTTATACTATACTTTACTTGAATAATAGATTAATAGAATTTTCCTGGAAATAAACCAGGATATTTCACCACATTCCCTAAATAGTCTAATTCAAACTCTGGGCAGCTAGGATTGTATAGCCTTTGGCTCAGTTTAATTTCAGAAAGGCCCTGTAATATTCACAGAAAAATGTAAGTGCCAGGTCTGACTTATGATCTATATCTGCGATATAGACTTCTAAATCCTGTGTCAGTTCTAAAACAGATGGCTCACTCTTTTCACTCTTACTCCTTCCAACATTCATGCAGAACATTCATTTACTTGAATGATGAGCCCTCTGTAGTTCTTAAGGCTTAGTTCTCCCCGGCTGTAGATTTTTAAGTTTAATGAAGAAATGGATCATAGTCAAGATAGATCCAGTTAGGAAGTTGCTAACTTTTTTCACCTGATGCCATAAGGTGACAACCCTGTGATTCAGTGAGGGCAATTTTAGATGGAGAAAATAAATATTCTATGTGGAGAAAACAAGATGAAATAAACAGGCAAATGGTTCTTGCAATGGTTCAGTTTTTTCTATATCTCTTATCTTCTTTCAACATCCTTCAAGTTTAATGTTTATTCACGCATTACCACTTGTTTATTTTTGCATTTATCCAAATAAAAATCCTTATTGAATGTCAGTGGTTTGGTCAACAACAAACATTTTTGAAAAATGTATCCATTTATCATATAAAATGTTTGCAGTATAAATAATACTGGTTCTCTGTACAGTTTCTAGATTCACTATTGAAAACTACTATCTATAAATTATACATTCAGTTCTTGGGCTTATTTATGTTATTGGTACATATAATAAAATTGACATGCAGAATTTGCTGCTGATTGCTCTGAAGGATTGATTGCTGGTTTATAGAAATTATTTTCTTAAATACATATGTTTAGGTACATTCTATTTTCAGGTATAGGTAAATAATTCCAACTAGTCGGTGACTACAGAAAAAGGAGATACATAAGCAAAAAGATCTGAAAGAAAGGATCTGGTCCTCAGCCAACAGAAAAAAAAATAGGTTATGGAAAACATATGATAAATTATCTGCATTCTGATTTTCAGACCTTTGAGAATAAAAGGTTTCATTTTCTGAAATGCAGAGCTTTTCAATGGTATTTACATGAACTGTGTTGACAACAAGTGATCATCTAACTTATTTATTCTGTGTTTTTTAATGTCATGTTGTACCATACACAAATGTGACAGTCTAACTATAAAGGAAAGCAATGACAGAGCACTCACAAGAGAGCTCTTAGAAATACACTAAAACCGTGGAGCTAGTTATGCTTGGAGAAAGAATATGGACTATTTCCAAAGGGTATTAGTTCACATTTTAAATAGTTCCATTTTATTAATATGTGCAGTCTCACTTCCATTCATTGATTACAAGCATTCAAAAGGAGAAATACTGAGAATTGTCTGAGCACCCAGGGATCACATTAAGGGGGCTAAAGCCCTGGTAGAATTAAATCTGGCTGGGAATTTCAAGGGCAACAAGAAAGCCTTCTCTAGGTACATTAATGATGAAAGGTAGACTAGGGAAAATGTGGGCTCTCTCTAGAAGAAAATGGGAAACTGCGTTACCTGGGATATGGAGAAGAGTGAACTATTTGATGATGTTTTTACCTTGGTGTTCACCAGCAAGTTCTTCAGGCACACTGACCAAGTTACAGGAGGCACAGGCAGGGACTGGGAGAATAAAGAACCACCTGCTGTAGGAGAAGATCGGGTTCAAGACTGTCTGAGGATCCTGGAGGTACACAAGCCCATGGAACCTGATGAAATGCATCCATGGATCATGAGGGAACTGGCAAAGGAAGTGGCTGAGCCATTATATTTGAGAAGTCATGGCAGTCCAGTGAAATTCCAACTGACTTGGAAAAGCGACTATCCCAACTTTTAAAAAGGGAAAGCAAGAAGGACCTGGGGCAGTCAGTCTCACCTTGTGCCTGGCAAGATCATGAAGAAGATACTCCTGGGAATTATGCTAAGATACATGGAAAATAAGGAGATGATTGGGTGATAGCCAACGTGGCTTCACTAAGTGCAAACTGTGCCCGACATATTTGGTGACCTTCTGTGACAGGGTTACAGCAGTGGTGGATGATGGAAGAGTGACTGATGTCATCTGTCTGGACTTGTGTAAAGTGTTTGACACTGTCCCACATGACATCCTTTTCTATAAACCGCAGAGACATTGGTTTGATAGATGGACCACTCAATAGATAAGGAATTGACTGGATGGTCTCACTCACAGAATTGTGGTCAATGGCTCAATATCCAACTATAGACAAGTGGCATTCCTCAGGGCTTGGTACTGGGATCAACACTGTTTAACATCTTTGTCAGTGTCACAGACAGTGGGATTGGGTCCACCCTCAGCAAATTTGTCAATGACACCAAGCTGTGTGGTGCAGTGGACACACTGGAGAGAAGGGATGTTGTCCAGAAGGACCCTGGCAGGTTTGAGAGGTGGGACTTGCAAAACCTCCTCAAGTTCACCAAGGCCAAGTGCAAGGTCTTGCACCTGGATCAGGGCAATCCCAAGCACAGGCTCCGTCTTGGCAGAGAATGGATTGAAAGCAGCCTCAGGTAGAAGGACTTGGTGAATGGCTTGCTGGACGTGACCCAGCAATGTGCATTTGCTTCCCAGATGGTCAGCTATGTCCTGGGATGCATCAAAAGCAGTGTGGACAGCAGGGTGAAGGAGGGGATTCTGCCTATCTACTCCACTCTCATGAGACCCCACTCAGAGGGTTGTGTCCAGTTCTGGGTTCCCTAACACAAGAAATATGTGGACCTGCTGGAGTGAGTCTAGAGAAGGGCCACAAATATGATCAGAAGTCAGGAGTGCCTCTCTTATGATGACAGTCTGAGAGTTAGGGTTGTTCACCCTGGAAAAGAGAAAGTTCCAGGGAGATATTTTAGCTGCCTTTCAGTATATAAAAGGGGCCTGCAAGGGAGCTGGAGAGGGATTACAAGGGCATGGGACACAGGGGCATGACTTTAAAATGAAGGAGGAGAGGTTTAGATTAGATATTAGGAACAAATTCTGTACATTAAGAATGGTGCAGCATTGAAACAGGTTGTACAGAGAAGCTGTGGATACCCACTCCCTGGAAGTGTTCAGGGGCCAGGTTGGGTGGAGTTCTGAGCAGCCTGACCTAGTGCATGACATGCTGCCCGCGGCAGGAGTGTTGGAACTAGATGGTCTTTGATGTCCCTTCCAACCCAAACCATTCTACAAAGTCTTACAAGAGCATACAAAAGGTAGATTTCCAGGAAATAAATATTAATTACATTGTCTCCACTAGGACTTGGCATAAGAGCATTATATACTCACAAAAAACCTTTGGAACACAAGGATTTCAAATATTGACACCAAATATTCTTGTGCAATCTTTCAGTCAAGAAAGAGGAAAAAAAATGGAACTAGCGGCAAATATCTTTACGTCTACCTCTGTGCATTTCCTCCAATAGAACCAAAAACACAAAAGGAGTTTTCTTGCACACATTCAATTAGAAGTGTTAGAAAAATGGGATCTATTTGCAGATATCATGTTAGCCTAAAAATGGGTTACACGTGTCAAATGAATTATTCATTGTAAACTACTCATTTACCTCTTCAGTTGGCAAGACCAATACCCAATTCAAGAGAACATGCTTTTCCAAATGCATGAATAGTTCACAGGCACAGCTCCTGGAATCTATGCCCCTTCTAATCAGGAGCCATTAAGGGTAGGTCAAAAATGGTAAACGAGATTGGCAAAACTATCAGTTTAATAATAAGTATGATATTATTATGGATGATTTTTATCTTAATTGGTTTTGAAAATTAATTGGGTGGTAACAAAAGCTGGAAAAAAGCGTTTAATTTAAATCAGACAATTAAAAGTCCCAGAAGACTTGTGGCTGATAATATTAACCAATGTTTAAAAGATTAAATTTTAGCTTCGGAACCTGAATCATTGTGTAATATGGAGGTGAATCATCGCTTCTTCTAGTAGCAAGCCTAATGAACCCTGTCTGTAGATGTTCACCCTTGTTATTAAATTCCCTGTTTTACATTTTTAAGTTTGGTATATTATTCCAGTTTATAGCTATTGTTATTTAGGGAGGGAGAAAAAGCCCACCAAACGTATGATTTTAGCATTCAAAATTTAGTCTGTTACATAAAAGGGTGTTATTTTCACATCCAATCATATAAACCATTAAAAAAATTTCTATTGCTTCCTAAGTTTGATATTTCAGGGGAAGATTTTTCGGAATACCAGTGAAAGAGTGTTTCCCTATATTCTGAAAACTATTGCATTTATAATAGGCTTGTATTAATCATTTTGGAAATGCAACTTCTCTATGCATCTTCAGTGTTATGTATTACCTAAACGTTATAGTTGCTACTGTTTTTTGAACTCTGAGATCATAACTGACAATACATATCCAATTGTCATATTTGTGACAGTAGTAGACGAGCTGCAGCCCTGACCACAGAGATTCACAGAAGTAACACTGAGTAGCGAGGAATCAAACCTGAGTATCCAGAGCTCTTTCAGAAGATAGGCAGAAGAGTACACACTACATGTTATGTCACAACTTATATAGCTCAGTTATATAGCTCTGCTATACTCACTGGTTTCCTGAACAGAGAATGCTGTCCTTCAGCCATAGGCATTGGTATCCACAGAAAACCTAAAGCTGTTTACGTATTCTGTGAGTGAGAATGCAGATGAACTTCAGATGTAAGTAATATAAAAAATCAGACTCCTACTTTTTTTGCATGGTATCAGAAGGTCAGTAGCTACCTATCTGGGCAGCAGTTAAGGAAAGCATGTTTAGGGGATCACTTTTATAGAACTCAAGAATTAAAATAAACTGATGCAAGTATTTCTAAGACTTTCCAGGATGTGACCATATGGAGAACCAAGAGGACTGAGCTAATATAAAGTATAACAATGGTTATTTTTTCTTAAATTCTGTGAGAAGAAGCCATGTCCAACTTTTGTGTGTCTGCACCTAACTTATCCATATGAGAGGATAGGTGTTTCCTAGTCTCTTCAGAGCCTGAAGAAGCTTGAATCCATGACTTGCAGATCAAGAAGATTGCTCTAGTTATTCCATTATGGAGATTCTTAAGGCCATGGTGTAGCCAAGTATGTAAGAATCAATGGAGTTCAAAGGTACCAAGAGAGGAAATAAAAGCATGGCTAGAAAGCTCTAGTCTGGATGCCTTTCTACACCCCACACCTTCCAAGCACCCCAATGGTTTATTATGTACTTCATATTATATTGTGACAAAATCATGCCTTGAAAATACAGGCATATTAGGGTTATATTAGCACCAGGGTTATAAACACAAATCAGAATACGCTCGTTATTCATTACTGAAGCAATGTAACCTGGTGTCCAAACTAGAGCTGGCTTTGGGGCATAAGAAATATTGAAAAGAAAATTTATTCAGCATATAAAAATCTTCCTTTATGTCATGAAAACACAAAGGAGTTAACAAGAAGTATAAAAGGCAGCTACAGCCCCTACAAGAATGGTAACGAAGATAAAACAGACAGAGATAAATTATTCTGCCTTTTCTCCCCTGGTTAAGGATGTCACCCCTAACTAATGCCATTACTTATCTGTTGGGTCCACACTCATATATTACATAACTTTGCTTTTAGATTTGCCATTTGCCACATTTTGTTACTGCAAACTCAGCATCCACATGTAAAAGATTAACTTTTGCTGTAATATTTGGATATACAAGCTGGAATTAAAGAGTAAATGTGTCTGTGTATTTCAGGCTGCAAACTTTCCATGTCGAATTGTGATTGATAACGTGATAAAGAGTTAGAGGAAATGACACGAAGAGATAACTGCTTCATAAAGACAGACATTCCTGAGAAAAGAAACATGCATTTTTCCTAATTACATCTTCAGCCTTCTCTAGGTGTCATCCTGGGGAACCACGAAGCTAACATGAGAGGTAACTCAGTCAGAGAAGTGAGTCCAATATCAGCAAGCTCATGTTTGTATTAATGGAGAATGATCTAAATATTTAGAAATCTAAAAATTAAAAAGCCTGAAACCACTGAGCTTGGCTATGTGGAAGTCTGCACTACTCATTGGACCTCCTAGTGGACTAACCTACAAAACAATACAAGAGAAAAAAAGAAAAGAAAACCAAACCAACAAAAAACCCAAACCAAAAACCCCACCAGATACAAAGCCGTCATTCATTTTCCTTCAGTGATTGATCTTTTTTCAAGACCTAATTTTTATGCCTCAAGATTATGTAGTTGTTTGCTTTATTACTTGTCAAAGCATCTTCAGAAATTAATAAATAGCTTTGATTTTGTCTTCATTTGTAGAGTTGGTTCAAAGATTTTTAAAGTTAATAAAAATCAAGTAGTATATTTCTAACTGCGTAATGTCTGACCTAATTTTAAAGTCTACTCAACAAACAGTCTTTTTTTCTAAAGACACATTTCACATAGTTTATTCATATGGAAAGTATAACAGAAGTCAGTTTTATCCTTTCTTTTGAAAAAAAGGAAAGGAAATTAAATCCAAATCAAAAAGAAAGAAAGAAAGAAGTAAAAAACACATGTAAAAAATAAAAACTGTATATTTGGGTACAGTTTCTAAGTTTTGAGTTTAAAATAGATCTGAGAAATATCGGAACGGCTGAGCTTTTATGAATTCACTATGAGTGTTGGTTTTCAAGACTCCACAGCCTTTCAATGAAATTTATGACAAGTTCTTTATGTCTAAGGAAATTCAAAACCCTTCTGAGATTCCCTGAGCAGCCCAAAGATCTCATCAAAAGATATTGGTGTACTATGTGGAAGAGCCTGAAAAAATAGGCTTTAAAGTTTTTGTTGGTAGTCATGCTTTTTTGTTTGTTTGGAGGTTTTGTTCCTTTATTGTTGAGAGGTTTTGTTGTGTTGTTTTTTTTCTTTGCCCCTAGAGATTGCAGCTTCCCTCTTCCTCTGTCTTTCGTTATCAAATAAAGCTTGGGTTTGTCTACTTCTGCGCCACCCAATTTCTGAGATGATTCCAGTTCTTTCTGCTGTAAAACAGTCTTTTAAAAGGTGGCTTATGCTCTTGTGCATTATTCTTGAGGAGAAAGTGGTACATTCAGAATAAATGAGTACAGTTTAAGGAAAAAAATCTCTCTCATAGCTCTGCTTTTGTTTGTACACAGATGGAAATGGAAAAATATGCCAATAAAGAAGCAAATATGTCTCCTGTAAATACTTCTGGTTAATTGACTATCTTTCTGTCTGGTGTCTGCCATTACTTTAAAAAAAAAAAAGAATCTGCTTATGTTATTGTGCCCAAATGACAGACGGCGTTACTGTTTCGTTTTCCCATTTCTCTTCGACAGTGGCTTCCCAGCGAGGTGTCCGGAGCTGCGTTCAATCAGCACCACGGACAGAGCCCCCTATTCACCCTCGTGTTTGCCCTCTCGCGTTCGAGGTGGCTGGGTGCCTCACACTGCAGTATTTCTCTCTGTAGAAGATGCAGATCCACTGCTCTACCCAGAGAGCAGTGCTCAAGTAATCTGTAGAAAGCAATGTTTCAATTGACATTTCTCTGTCAAATCTGTCAACAGGTTTAAAACCAGATACACGCAGGCAGCAGAGTATACAGGCAGTGCGAGGCAGTGATGGCTGGAGTTTTATTTCCTTAGGGAACTTTGAAACCTCATTTTTTAAAACACAGAATGTTGCTGCTGCAATAAAATATAAAATAAAGAAAATGAAAAACGGTAGTTTCTCTCTTTTTTTTTTTTTTTGGTCATAGAATAAATTGAGCAGCAGGATGGTCAAGCAGTTCTATCCAGCTTCTTGCTGATGAGAAGACAAAGGCAGACAAAGAAGTAAAATATGGGCCACTCACTGTCCAGGTAAACTGAATCTGGACTCAGTTTTAGGAAAAAGAATTAACAATTGTGCTAGTTTTGGCTGAGGTAGTCAATTTTCTTTATTGTAGATAGCATGGGGCTATGTTTTGGATTTGTGGTGGGAAGAGTATTGATAGTTCCAAGAATATTTGTGTTATTTCTGAGCAAAGCTTATACAGAGCATTTTCCACTCACATCACTCCACCTACAAGCAGTCTGGCTGTACACAAGAAATCGAGAGGAGACATAGCCGGGAGAGCTGCCCCTACCTGATCAAAGGGTTATTTCATACAATATGAGGTCATGTTTAGCAGTAAAACTAGGGGAAGGTTGAGGGTGAGTCCACTGCTAAGGGGCTGTCTGGATATGAATCAGTTGGTGAGAAATTGTTCATTTGCTTCACTTGTCTTTCTTGTGCTTTATTTCTTTCACGCTTTTATTTTTCTTTTCATTGCAATTTGCAATTGTTGTTGTTGATGATAATTATTTTATTGTATTTAAATTCTTAAACTCATTACTTTTACCATTTGAATTCCCTTCCCCCAGTCCCGCAGGGACAGGGAGTAAGTAAGCAGCTATTTTGTTATTGGTGCTTGCTGGGGTAAAACTATGAGAGTCCTAAAACATGTCCAAAGATTAGTGGATCAGAACAGAACAGGGCTTCTCAGTCATACTTAAGTGAGGTAGAATTTGAACATGGACCATTTATTCTTGGATCTATAAACGTCTGTTTTGAAATACACTATGACCATACTCTTAATTTGTAAAAATTTATTTTCAAAATATATAATGAAAAAACCCCAAAAACCCACAAATTTGAAAAAAAGAATATGGAAAAAGCACAATGAAACACCACAAACATTTTGTATTAAAAGACAAATCTTTTTTTCCACACCATTTGATTGCTACGTCTGCCATGATTATGGGTGTGTTTATATTCAGAAATGTACACTGCACATTTAGATGATTCTACCATGAAAGCTGTTAACACTGCTCATATATTCCTGTGGCCACAGGAGCTTTCAGCTGTCTTTTCATAAAAAGTGCATATCAAAGGCTCAAGCAAGTTTTCCTGAAGAAAGTTAGATAGTCAGTCATGTGGAGGAAATTGGAGCTAGAAAGTCAATCATTTGAAGAATGAAGGAAAGAAAAATAATGAAACAACTGTCTTCCACTTCTCCCTGACTGCTGTTTCTTGGCTGTCAGGATTGTTCTCATTCCAGAAATTCCATGATGCAATAAACATTAGACCATCACTTACATGTTCCTAGCAAAAATCTTGCTCTTTCTGTTTCTCAGACCTGGTCTTTCAGATCTCTTTTAATCTGTTATATATTTACTGCTTAGTCTCCTGATTATTTTCTTTCTGCACATCCTTTGACTTTCCAGGAAACTTCTGTTTCCAGCTAACACCGGTCTGAACTGCCATCCTGATACCTTCCTTGCCCAATAATAGACCAGCCAGGCGAAAACAAAAAATAACTTTCTTTCTTGCAAGTAACTCACATCTATGTGAAGGACAATAGCTCAGGTAAATAATACCAAAATCTGTCTAGCATATATCTTATTATCTTTTCAGTTTTCACAGTTTTCCACACATTGCCATGACTGCATAAATCTTGTGCACATGTGTATATTTGGAGCGTCACTGTTCTATTTTTTTCTTTAATTTCTACCAAACTAATTTGAGAAGACATACCCCCCCCCCCCCCCGAATATAATTAAAAATTCCTCATATTTCACAAGTAAGTTTCAGGCAATATGTAAATTAAATGTTATTATTTTCAAGTGCTGTCAAAATTTGTTAGCTTAATTTGATCAACAGTAGTGAAACCATGGACAGCTTCTTTAAGGATGTCCCTGGAAAGTGAGGAAAACTGCATACACTGTTTCATTATAAACTGAAGACAAATGAAGTGCAGAATATCTCTCATTTCATCATCTTTCCCACATTAGTAAAATTACATGCCTGGTTACACTATTATCATACCACTGATGAATAACTTTGGACTCCTTTGAACAGTAATCAGTGGTACCAAAGGAAAACTCAATTTCTATAAAATAAGAAATATTATCTAATAATTTGTAATACATTTTTATATTTTAGCTTGAAGAAATTTAAATATTTTAGAACTAAAAAATTAAATATTACATTTCTTAAAATATAAAAACATTTTCTTCACCTTTGAATTTCATTAATGCATTAATAAATACCATTATTGAGCACCAATATTGACTAATTTAACTCAATAAGTAAAAGGTCAGTTATTATTTTCAAGTAGTGCTTTTGCTAAAAGACGCTGCTGACTATATCTCTCCTAGCAGAAGTTCATATTGTGGTTCCCAGGACACTGTCCAGGAGAATTTGCATGATACTGTTGACCAGCCACACATTTGATCTGTGTTTTAATTATTGGTGAAGATGGCAGTTCCCTATAAATGCAGAGCATGAGAAATGGAAATGATATTTTCCCATGTGTGTCTTCAGGCCTGTATGTGATTTTGGCAAAATCAGAAAGAAAGAACCACAGGGAATTGCCGTGAATAACCCATGTGTTTTGATGCATCCCTGAAAGCCTCAATGATAGAAGACAATATCAGAGAAGATATAAACTTACCAAACTTTGGCAGAGTCAGGCCAGGTGCACAAGCTCTGCAAACTGTACTAAATTATCACATTTTATAAGCCTTTCTTACCCCTGAGTCAAATGACATTTTCAGGGTTAACAGAATCAACTCTTGAGACTCTCTGAGCTGGAGGGAAAGTCAGGAGAGAAACAAAGTTGGAAAACTTACATCAAAGACAGGGAGTTAAGTCTACCTATTTTTTCTTTCTCTAAGAGAAAGGTTTATACCCATCTGGTGGGTGTTTTTCAAACAACTGCTCCTGTGGCACTGAAGTTTTCAAAGCCTCTTGAAGTGAAGTTGGAGATGACAGCCCTCCTGCTCCCACTCAGCTGTCAGAAGGGTTGGCCATACCTTGATCTGCTGGGTGAGAGAAGATCAGATGGAAAACAGACCAGATGGAAAGTACCTTGGGCATCAGGTAAGTAATACAAACTAATTTTATTATATTTACTAATATTTTAATGCAGTAAATTCAAAACAAAACACACCTCCAATAAGTCATTGGCAATTTGTCCTTCTACAGTGATAACCCCTGCCTTGTTCAAATGCTTCTTACTACAACATGAAAGAATAAAGAATGCTCATTTTGTGAATGACCTTGAGAATTCTGGAACACTTTTCAAAATCAATTACTCTGCTTTGTTATACTTAAATAAACAATAAGTTAAGGTAGATGTTTTGGTTTCCTAAAAATCAGTTTCCAGAGAGCAGCTGTCTGGGAACTAAAGCAGTAAACATCCAAATAAAATGTTTAGTACCCTCAGTTCTGAAAGCTAGATCTCAACTTGTATGTAATATGCATTTTGTGATTATTTCTGTAATCAGAAATGTAAAAAAAAAAAAAAAAAAAAAAAATTGCTGATGGATACCTCAATGTTATCTAATGCTAAATAAGGCTTTAGAATTCTTTCAGAAGTGAACATGGAAAATTTCCTCTTTCATGGATATTGTCACAAATTGTTTCCTTTTGATTGTGCTATCAGACTGAACAGTGATAGCATAGCTAAAAATTCTAAAAGTATTTACTGGAAAGATAGCCTCAATACTTATTTAGAGATTACTTTTCTTACAGAGTGGCTTTACTACCTTTTTGATTACACATTTGCAGTTTCCATAAATGCCAGCAAATTTGGTCATACAAACACAGACACTTATTCAATTTTTGATGCAATCCGATTTCTGAAGCCAAAATACTTTTCTAATATAAAAATTCCTGAGCCTTTTTTCCTGGCAGAACTTAACCAACTAAGTCTTCAAGTCTTAATTTCTAGATTTAACTGTTGCAAAATATCCTGGGAATGGCTTTGGCAATTTAATAAAAAACTGCTGTGCACTGGCATCCTTCTGAAATGCACATAAAAATAAATCCCTACGAATGCATTCTTTGCTTTGATGGTTAGTTCATGCAAATTTAACTGTCCTTGATGACATGTTTTAATTCCTGCTTCTGCCTCTGGACTAATACAAATGCTAAATGCAGTTTTACTGACAGCATCTCCAGCACGGTGTGCAATCTGAGAATTAGCAGACCTCAGCATTCTTGTGAAGAATGAAAACATGCACTATTGCAGTCTTTAACACTTTTTTTAACTCCGCTTTTTTGAGAATTTTGACTTTAACATGTAGAACAAGACTGGGAAAGAATGAGGACACTAGATTTTGTTTCTTGTCCATTAATTTTCAATCAGTAATGGATCAGGTCAGTGGAAAAACCAAAGACACCACAATAAGAAGGAATTTCTTAGAATTTTCCCCCACAAACACTGTATGTTTCCTTTTTCCTTTTGAGATCTGTAGGTCCTAGCATTTCTCTCAGATTTCTCAGATATGTTGACGTTTTTAGGTCACAAATGGGTTGGCCTCATCTCCTCTCCTACTTGTAAATAAGTGTTATTATTCGTATCCTTACAGTTGAGTGTGTCTTGGGTAGTTGGTTGATCAGAGTGCTCTTCAGCTTGTGAGTTCAAAAATGAAGGCACTTGCTGAGACTGCTGTTTCCAAACAAATCTCTGTCTCTGCTTGGGGATCAGATTCTTTCTTCTGTGGTAAGATTTGTATGAAGAAGAATTACATATTCCTAAAGATTATTACTATTATTATTCATACCTTATGATCTCCAGTGAGTGTATTATTAACACGTTTTTTAGAATATAAATTATTTGGTACGATGGTGAAGTAAACAATACACATGAACCTTCCTAGCTGGCATAATAGTCAATAAATCATGGATCCACATCCAGATGAAGGAATGTTAAGAGCACCATGTGAGTTTGAAGCTACCCCTGGGAGATCTAGGATCCGTAATCTAATGAATGGATTACGCCCATTTGTCACAGATTCACCCCATAAGTGTGCTAAGAGGTTAGGCACTAAAAGAAAGCAGAACTGTTTGCAGCAACTTGTGACACACAAGTGCAGAGGCAGAGCTGACAGCTGGAATAGTCTCCTGAAGGTTTCTGAGGCTTTCTGAAGGTTGTGTTAAACACATAGTATTGAATACAGGTCATATTCAAGTACATATTATGCGCTATTTTCTCCCTGGTGATTAGAATGTTTTAAATTAAGCTATTGAACTACGACATGCAAATGCAGTTCAACTCTTTCATCAGTTTAATGAACTATTCCCAAAGAGCATCTGTGACTGGGAGTTCTTTCTAAAACATGAGAGAAAGACCAGAGGACCACTTGCTGAGCAACATGCCTTTTAAAGCTACTCTTTGCTGCTCCTATTGGTGCTGTTTCAAACTGCCTAAATGACCTCCAAACAAGGTCAGCCGGACCGTGGTTGTGATCTAGTCAATGAGCTGTGTGTGCGAGCAAGGGCTGCCTGAATAGCCTCAAACACTGCTTTGCTGGAAGGCAGCTACACTGCACTGCATCCTACTGCAGCGGCACATTAGCAAGCTGTGTAATACCATTTGCTTTTCATTACACATTGACATATGTACTCTATTCCATTAAAATAACGCAGAGCTTCATGTGTCTTTTCCTTGATTAAATTCATCAAACAATGAAAAGCCATCAGTTTTTATAGTGCTTGAGGACTTACTGAATTGTTGGAAAGCAATTTTTGTTTATTTCAGTGAACTGAAGCAAATACTTAGCTGTAAGTACTCTTTTTACTGTCATGCTAAGTATGGATGAATTTTTCATCTTTTTTTAGATGTTAGCAAAGCACATTCTTATAGCTTAGCTTTGTGTTTCAAAACAGGTCAAACCTAACAAATATTGAACAGCCCTCTTCTGAATAGCAGTTTTTACTATGCTTTCAGAAATTTGATTCTTCCTTACCTGTTGAGTATACAGAAAAATAATTCTTGTCAAAGATTTTTATCCTAGGCAATTGAAGATTAAGTATCAGCTGCTTACAAGGAACAGCCAAAATGCATTAATGGAAATTCTTTGGCAAGTATTTTTACTTCATCAATGTCAGAAATTTGCTTTTGACATTTTTTATCTCAAGCTCTTTATGATTTTCCCTTCTGGTATTTTATGTTCATTTAAAGTATTGGTCTATTAAAATGGATGTATTAAAAAACATGTATTTCAGGAACCTAAATTTCCCGACACCAGAAGAAAGATGGAGGGCCAATGTATAGATTTATGTACTGCACATTGAGTAGCAAATTACACTCCACACTGTGTCACACCACCCTTAATTTATACATCAAAAAGTTTTCCCTCGGTCTGCCAATCTTTTTAGTTTACTATTGTAAATAAAGAGGGATGGGTATGGCAATGTAGATTTTTTTCCTTTTTATAAAATGAGTATCTGCAGTAGGATAGGTGGTTCTTTGTGAGAATTATCTTAAACTGAAGTAGCTAGCTTCTAGACAGGGTAAGGCAGGCATAGAAATCATTATAGGAGAGATAAAGGAGAAATCCTATCACACAAAAAGGAACTAATTGCAGGTTAGAAAGAAAGCGTATAAAACACAAGAGCTATTTCAACTAAAATAACATGATATAAACTACAAAGTTCTATTGATCTGTGAAGAATGTACAACTGCTGTTAATTAACATCACTTTAGGTGGCATACTATTTTTTGCTGCAGGGTATCCATCAGTGCTACTGTGGCAAAGACAAACCTCTGCAACTTGTTTTGCTCTTGTCCTTTCTCTTGCAGAAGTAGCATTGGTACCTATATTGTTAGGCAATGGTGAAGCTGTGACAGTGGCAATGCAGCTGCCATTGCGTGTCCCCATCTGGCACTGCTCCTCCACGTGTGGACAGATGACCTCCCCATTGTAACTTTCAAATGCCCCTTGTTACACGTTTTTTTCTGGTGTGATGACAAGAGAGGGGGAAGTTCATAATAAGACAGATAAAATATATAGGTACAATATAATTGAATGCAAATTCTCCATCCTCAGTGAATGGGAAACTTCTTGAATATAGGCTAGGCATACTGGATAAAAATTCGTATTTCCTTTTTATACCATGCCATTTTGGACTATGCCAATTAGAGGGCTAAACAAAAGCAGAATATTCTTTAACTTTTTGGATGTTACATTCTTCAGGCAACCGAATGTAGAATTCACTTTTCTAAGCACACATTTTCTAAAGCAATTTTAGAATTCTTGCATCATTCAAAGAATCCAGGCTGGACAGAGTTATGTGTTATGACACGGGGAGGCAAGAATATAAGAATAACACTAAGAATATGTGCTAGAAATCTACTGATGGGAGATTGAGTCCTAACCAGAAGAATCTCTTTTTCTACTGCTTTTCTGAAGACCAGAGGATCACCAGAGAAAATGGGCATGGAAAATATGCAGAAGCAAGTGTTTCTTCCTTTGCCCTGTGTGTCTTCAGTCTTTGATATTCATGGCCACAATGAAATGGTAAAGGCAGATGCTATAGACAAATTTTTCAGACTGGCTGGATAATTTTACAACTAATAATAACATTTGTAGTTATCCATGTAAAGATGAGGGCAATCGAATGTCACGCTTCAGGGAATAAGACAACCATTATAGAGGAAAATGGGAATTTGTTCATTTCACTGTCTTTCTCCATGAGTGCTATTTCTTACTTTCTGAAATATATCATATTGTTTTGTCTTTTTTTCTGAAGCAGCCATATGGTTCAGTGATCTGTTTTCATACAGTAACTGCCACAAATTTTTGTTTCTTAATTCAAAAAGTATGTTTGCATGCGTAAGGTTATTTGTGATGCTTCTTTCATTTTGAGAAATTTATGGATCAAAATAAGCAAGGCTTATATAAAAATATTACCATGTTAGTATTAGAGAAAGGGTGTTGCGTATTTTTCTTGAGAAACTATACCAAAAGATCCCTTACCATTCTCAGCTTAAAAGAACAGTCTTTTCTCACTGTCAACTCATTTATATTTTTATGGTGAAAAGAAGATTATAAATTATAAATATTTAATCAAATATGGGTCTATTCAGAGCTAAAATTGTAATTCCACTACCAGAAGAATAGCTTTGAAGTACAACATCTTCTGCCCACATATAGTAATGACCTGTAGGGGATAAATGTGCCAAAAGGGAAATCCACACACTATTTGATTTACGACCTCATTTTTTAATGATGAGACAAAGAAGTAGCAACAGAATGCACTTCTAAATCCTTCTATTTTTCACACTCAGCTTTCAAAAGGAAAATATGGTTAGATAATTTAAAATTGCTTGTGTCAAATGAAGAGTAGCTGTAAAGATTGTGATTTTACAAACAACTGTAAACAAACCTTATTTAATGCATTACTTGCAAGTTCTGCAGTAAGAGAGTGAAGGAAGTGTTTACTTCAGATCTGAAATTCAGAACTTGTTTGGATCAGCCTATTTACTTCCTCCTGTAACCAGTGTGTTAAAGTGAAAAACAGCTGATGAACAAATCTTTCAGAGACTTCAGCCTGGTTTTGTGTGATCTGTGGTTTGGGTCACAGACCCACACACTGTTTTACTGTCATAATCAGGAATGAGTCCCTGGAACCGAAGACTAAAGACTGGGAACTTTGGCTGAATGCTATTGGAACTAGAATCTCACTTCTTTGCAATTTTTTTTTCTATTTCTGATTACGATTGTGGGACTCTCTTTTCTTTTCAAGCCATGTATGTTCTTAAAGAAAACGAGTAAGGTACAACAGATTTTTGGCCAAGGTAATGCCCGTGGCTCCTTTTGAAGTCCAAGAAACTAAACCTGAGTAACAACAGCTTACATGTACGTTCATATCAGCTTGAAAGGAAATATCTATTCCACACTAGCTCCATGTGAACTGAGTCTAAACCATGTAGAGTCAGGAACATGGAGGTCCCACCTGAGGCAGGAAACAGTACAGTTCATTTGCTTAGGATTCAGGATGGTCTACAGTGCATGATGTAGACAATAACCACTAGCTTCTATTCAGTACCTTTGATCCAGGGCAAAATCCCCACTAACACCTGCAGTCTTTGTTATGGAGAGGTGCTGCAACTGTAATCCCTAGAACTTCACTTAAGAGTTACTCTAGGTATTTATGGATAAGCTCCAATCATACCTCCACTGACATTACAGAGGTTATAATAAGTGTGGATGCACTGCATCAGACAATGACCCAAGCTGCAGTCTTTCTGCAGGAGTTGGTGGCAGCTGCTTGTCTGGAAAGAATAAAAAAATATAGTATGTGAAGTATAAAAAAATTCAGGAGCAATATGGTCGCTATATCCCAACCGTACTTCAGATTATTTCTAAAGGCATAAGACAAAACTCAACTCTTTGCTTATGTATGTTGTTTCAATGGAGTTCCTCTATATTTATGCAGAGAATGGTAGAAAACATTTGCTGTAAGGACAAAATAAGGCCTATGACAACAGAAAATGTTTCTTACTTTTTTTAAGTTCAGATATACCTCATATATCTGCAAACGTAAGAAACATGATTCTTATCTATGTTGAATGTGGATTCTTGTGTGTGTGTACATACAGAAAGCACAACTTCACTTATGAATATATAAGTTAACAGTCAACATATTAATTTATATACGTGATACACCTGCACCCAAATCCAGATGACCAGTTCCGATCAGTTTGCTTTTTTAGGATATTACTGGGAAAATAACTCCATAAGTAGTATTTTCAAAAGGAGTTTAGGTGATCAGCATTGCTTTTAGGTAGAAAACTTAGTTCAATTATCTTGCTTAATTTATTGATAACTGAATTCAGTTTTAGTTCATAAAGATTGCAGGTTATGGTGGCATTTTTACTAACAGAATTACAGAATCACAGAATCACAGAATGAATTAGGTTGAAAAAGATCTCTAAGGTTATGAGTCCTCTGAGATGTGACTGGTTATATCCAGTTTCTAACAAAGAAAAGAGGTTTTCATTAAATCAAATTCCAAGCTGTAAACACACACACACACACACAAATTCCTCTATACACTCTCAGCCCATTAAACTTTGTCAAATTTCAGAACCATACAGGAACAAGTTAAATCTTAAAAAAGTGTATAAAATACTGCAATTTGTTGTGAAAACCACATATTTAATGAAATTTACTTAGGGAAAAACAATTACGTTATTTTTTACTTAAATCAAATGAAGGGGAATTTTTTTGTCTCAGCTTTCTGTTTTTTGAAAAGCAAACAGAACAAGAGTTTCAAAGAGAAAATTAATCACACTGCACAATGGACCTGGATAACCCCAAAAGGTAAAAAAACTCAAATAAACAGAAAACCCAAACTAGCTCAACAAAAAATTCCCATCCAGATGTGAAAGCAGTTTTATTTGTTGCAAAATTGCCATGTACAAATAGTTCTGCAAAAAAGCAAATACTGAAACAATGTATGACAAGCAGGAAAGCTATTTCAGAATTGCTATATAAACAGTTTCTAGGAGCAGTTAATGCTTATCCATGGTGTTGTAAAACACAATGATAATTCTATAGAAAAAATGCATTTAAAGTGTAACACATTTCTACCACATGACCAAAAATTTCATTCATTGTGATATGAAGCACAAATCAATCACAGGCACTTTCCATTATCCTGAAACTCTATAAATGCATGTATGTTTTGAGTTCCAGGCAGCAAGAGGTATGTATTAACAACACATTTTATTGTTCAATCTCCAGCATCCAGACCTTTTGGACTGCCACTTAGCATGAAGGAAATCTATTGTGGAAATTGCACTGTTCATTTCAGCTGTTATGGCCACACGGGACCTTAAAAAAAAATGAACAGAAATTATCTTTGCTGCAAACTGCAGGTAAACCAAAGACTAAGTGGACCAGGGACATGCTTCATTTAGAAGCATGTTACTGCTAAGTATAAGTGATCATAGCAGTATGTGATGTAGAATTTCAAAATATCCATCTTGATGTCAAATCAAGAGCAACATGTATTTATTTAGGTGATTAATTGTATGAAAATCTGATTGAAAATATAAGGAGTGGAGTTTCCAAAGTCTAATAGAGAAAAGTATTGACAGTTGTGGAAACACGGAATACTACCTTCAGAAGATCTACTTAAGCCATTACAGAACTTAAGGAAAGTTACAGAGCTTTTCAAGGAAAGAAAAACAGGTTCTGATACAAAGTTGTTACTGTCAATGACTAGTAATGTAAACTGAAATGTTTCTATCTGTTCAGAGAACCTAAATAAGCTCAAATTCTGTAATGACTATGCCCATTTTTATAAGCAATAACTCTTAAACTGTTTTGTCACCAGTTCTGCACAATCATGTAAGAAATTATGAAAATAATAGGAAATATTTTAATTCATGCTCACCATCTCAAGGGCTACCAGCTCAAAGGTTTTTTATTAGATCAATAAATACATCAGCAGTTAGAAAAAACATTCCATTGCCCACATCAAGCATTAAGATATGTGCTTGTGTTTAGCTCCAGACTTTTCAAACTGATTATCATGCACCACAAATTGTCTTGTAGAACATTGCCACATTAAGTCGCTGGAGAATGTGCAATAAAGCATCTAACTTCTAGACTTTTTGGTAGAAATGCCACAAGCACATTTGTACACCCATCTTTGAGAATGAATTTGAAGTCTTAACAATGAATTTACAGTAGAAGGTAATATCTGCTGTTTTGAAAAGACGAAATTCAAATCTCATGTATTTTCCATCTGGGAGATTTCTAATATATCTTTCAGTCCTGTATAAAAGCAGCTTCACCATCAACCCATTCAGGCAGGCAATTTAATTTGGCTTAATAGGTACTTTCATTTTATGCATTGCAGCATGCAGTTTCTTTGCTTCACATTAGTAAAACGTTGTTACTTATTTGAATGGAAAACCAATCTTAGTAATATCCCAGTATTCACAAAAACAATAGCTTTTTCTTTCTTTCAAACGTTAAGTAATGTAGATCCAAGATGTTATACAAAATTGTAACAGCATTTTTTGTCTTCTTTCTCAATGTCTTTTCTCCTACAGAAAATGTATATCACATATTAAGTTTTAAAGTGTGATAGTATAACCAGATTAAACCAGAAAGTGGGATAAATAACTGATTTTAGCCTACTTCTGGTCTGGCCTGGTTTGAGTATTTATACATTGTAATTTAAACCAGGAAATATGAATGTATATTTAAATTCATCTGAAGCTATTACATTGGCAGGTGTTGAACATTATTATAGCAATTTAGGCAAGATAATGGTGTTTTTATATTTTCTTCCTTTTAAGCTGTTATATAATCTCTAGTTTTAAGTACTTAATAGTTTAAAATATGTGATGAGATACAACCCATCTGTACTAGCTAGAGCAAGCTGACTACTTAGTATTTGTTACATAAATGAAGAGAGTAGTATATAATTGATCCAGTGCAGAGAATTTAGAATTTTGTAAACCATTATTTTTTGATGCCCTCAGGCATCCTTGGGCAAGGAAAATTCTGCTTTCCCTTTCACCTCTATGCAAGCTGAGATAGGCATATCTCTGTGTGACTCCTGAAAATAGACTGTCCTCACATTTAAAAGTGACAAAAAACTGTTACAGGGGAATGAAGAAGGTTTTGAATGTTCCATGCTTAATGTAGTCACTTTGCTTCCTTATCTTCATTTTTGAACTTCATCTTGCAAAACATTAAGTTTGTAGTTGTTCAAATCAGTTGAATGTCCTATATTTGTTACGTACACCTTAGGTACAGTTTTCATAGGTGGAAGGTATCACGTTCTGAGTATGCTGAGTGTTATTCTTCACTAAGAATCTTATTACCAGGAGGTGCTGCCATGTGATGAAAAGTGACTAAAGAACTGTTAAAGCTCACATTATGTAATGAACAATAATTTCTTAGCTTTTCCATTAAGAGAATTCAGGCACAGACATTTGGTGAAGTTTTGAGACTGTTATGCCCTGTCCCATATTTTCCTTCGCTAGCCTTTCCCCCCTCATTCCTGAACTCCTGGAACACGTGTCCTTAGTTCCTCTGCTGCAACAGAAAAAAAAAAGCCAATGCCAAGATACAAGGCTGGAGATGGGAGAAGTGGAGACTTTCCCCTCTGTTTTCAGCCTGGGTTTTGAGGCTGGAACAGTCATTTGTACCATGGCTAGGTATCAGACAATACTCAGGCATGCCAAGAAGAGCCTCCTTTTGTGAAAGCTTGGAACCCACCAGGATACAGATGTGTTGTGTGCTTTGAGACCCGAGTTCTGTTGAGCTCTGTATCCAGGCTGTATCTGCATCTCTTGACTAGAACACTTGCTGCTGAATGGATGGCAAAAGACAAAAAACATTGATTCAGTTTGAAAAGAAAGAAATAAAGACTGGTTTTGAAGTGTAGAAGTTCTGGAGGAATATGCTCTTTGAATCCTAGCAGCAGACACCTCTGTAATCAGTTATCCCCCATGACCAGACACATGAAAAGCAGAGGTCTAAGAGTAAAACAAATGCTTTGCAGACATGCAGGCTAGTGCCTTTGGCTGCTGCAATCCAGCACAATGTAATAGCTATTTGGTGTCCACCCCAAACAAGTCACGTTGTGACCCTCTCCTGATATATCCTCCTATATCCATGGCCACTGAGCCAGAGCTTGTGGAAAAGTCTTAAAAAAATTCAATTCCTTCATCTCCAAGATTTGGTGATTTTTTTCTAGCACATTTTACTGGCCATTAACCTGCCATAAAAGGACCCTAGGAGGAACAGGAATCTCTTTCCAAGGCTTTAATTTTTCTTTCCTATGTAGCACTTACCCGAAGGAACATTATCATTTAATCTGGCAACGCAGCATGCAAACCGCCAGAAGCTACATTTTGACTAGTGAAAGATGAACCTCAAAAGCCTGAAAATTCTTTTCACTCAGACAATGTCTAAATGGTAGTATTGTTATTTAAATATCTTCAATCCATACATTTGAGATGGAAATTTCCCTACTTTGTATTATGCATTCTCATAAGACTTCCTGGTAAAATGGAAAAACAGAAAAAGGTTTAGATGTATTTTTAAGCTTCAATTTTCACATCAGTGAGCTTAACCCTTATTTTAACTTCCTTCCCCTCCACCCCACCCCCCCCCCCGAAACAAAATCCTGCAAATTACAAATATAGTAGAAAAGCAGAAACACTGGTTAGTTAAAAACTGAGTATTGGAGAATTTTGCCAGCTGAAAAGATCTTTTAAAAATTACTTTTCTGCTATTTGCTTTTTGGAGCTAAATGATGAAATTATGTTGTTTGAAGTAAAAGATGGTTGTGCATCAATTTCCTCTCTTTTAAATGAAGTTACGGCTATGCTATTGGACATAACTTAAGCATTAAGTTGCTGACTACCAGGCAAGATGTAATGAATACCCATGTGTATACATATAGCTATTCCAGCTCTGAGGTAAGAATGCTTTCACTGATAAGTAAATTTTATATTGAGGTTTATGATGACAGACTAACCTCTAGTTGCGTGATGCAAAGCTGCATATGACACATGAGACAGATTGAAGTCTAGTGCCAGTTGCGCCATTTGGTGGGGTAAAATTGTAGAAGAGGGCTCTCAGATCCCTTAATCCTGGCTATCATGTTTCTTCTGTCTTTTTATAACTGCAAACACTTCATTTGAAGGTGAATGCAGGACAAATAATTCCCTAAATAGTGAAAAAAACCTTATATTCAGCAGTTCACATGGTGCAAATATCTGAGTGTCCACTTTGCATTCCAAGGGATTATATTGATATCCATAATTTAGTTGTTTCTATTCTTTCCTTTGCCTGCTATTTGCACCTTATGGCAAAAAAAAAAATCTTCTTTATGTCTTTGATACGATTTGGCACTCATATTTTATCAGTTCAAATCAGACCTTTAAACAAATACAATCCTTTAAAGAAAGAAATCCTTCCTCTTGAAAAAAAAGTCAATAAAATTGTAGGGGGGAAACAAGCCATCTCAGAATCTTG
This sequence comes from Acanthiza pusilla, assembly GCA_036630365.1. Taxonomy (NCBI): domain Eukaryota; kingdom Metazoa; phylum Chordata; class Aves; order Passeriformes; family Acanthizidae; genus Acanthiza; species Acanthiza pusilla. Next base: position 31,857,133 of record JAXCHO010000023.1, read on the forward strand.
TCTCAGACTGGAAGTTAACATAATCTGAATAATAACATAATTACTCAGGTTGCTTGTGGAAAACCATACGTAGTTTCTGCTCATGACATCTAAGATGTCAGTCTCTGACTAATTTCATGACAGCTCTCAGGCTTAAGTAAAATTAGGCTAAAGCTTGATATGGGACAAAATGGCATGGCGTGAAGTGTTCTTTGGATTAAATATTTTTCAGCCACAGTCTTCAAGAACCTAAACAGCAACAATCTTCTTAAAGGTGTTCTGCATGAGATCCCTGCGTGGCTGTGTTGGCTTTCCCAGTGACTTCCATACACATGGCTGGCTGTCTCAATGTGCCCAGAGCTGTGAATCTTAATTCCTGACACCCAGCTGCCCTGCTGCACTTTAAAGTGACTTTAGGCGTCCAGATGTATTTGTACATTTCCATCCAAAAGCTGTGTGTCTTAAAATTCATGTTGAAGTACGTCATGCATTATCTTACTAAGTCCCTGGGCCTTAGATGAAAAAAGTCTACAGTGTTACTGGTAGCTACATGCTTTCTACATTTTGGAATATTTCCTAGCTACCAGATATTTTACTTGAAGGATTTTAAAGGTTTTTCTTTAGCATGGGGGCATCATGGTCCCGTATTGACCGAGAGTTAATAAATCATGCAAACAAGAACAGTGTTATGACTTTACATTTTAAGGTAACAAAATGAACTTTAACAGTTATTTTCCTGCACAGGCTTTTCCTTGACACATATGATTAACAGCTGCATTTTGAAAACTTTAAAATTTAGCTTATATTTTACCTTGAAATGCTTTACTAAGCATATTTTCTCAGCTGATGCATTTATATCTCTTCCTCTCTACCCCCATTGTGTTTTTTCAAGAAAAAGAAAAGCCTGTTTCTTTGGACCGTTGGCACAATTTCCTGGGTAAAATTCTAAAAAGAGTTTTAAACTGAGCAATAAAATGTCCAAGTATCTTCAGGTTTTTTTAGCAATGGAATTAATCCTAATACTGCTAGTTTTTGTATCCAAAATTTAGACGGAATCTTTTTACTGGCCATCATTTCTATGATACCCTGAAGTGAAGGCCTTTACTAGAAAGGTTCCTCTCACAGAGCTTTTCTTATACACTGAAGCTGGATTCTATATCTACAGCTAATGACACAGCTCACAAATCAAAGCCATATTTTTTGTGTATTGAGCTGCTGCCCAGTGGACAGATTTTCATTTTACTGTATCCCTGAGATGTCACAAAGTAGAGTTTTATGGCTGGCCATTTTCTGATGCAAGTGCCTATTTCTGCTTCTCACTGAAGTCCCTCCTCTCTTTCCCCAGGCACAGGGCAGAGTTCTGTCATGCATCTCAACCTGAAGTTAATGAATAGAAAGAAATCAGAGACCAGCCACAGTCACTCCTATTGATCCTTGAGTCTCGGTGACAGCAGCCCCAGCACAAGGGGCACAATACTGCTGATATTTTCTGTGGTGTTCTTATAGCAGTGACAGACTACTGGGGGAAGAAACAACCAGGCTGTAGCATGTGTCTAAGCCTCAATGCAATCTGCATGCAGAGCAGAATCCAGATCTCAAGATACCAATGGCAGTGATGGATAAACATCACTTCACTTCTCATCTTTGTTGACCTCTATGCAACATTTGATGCTGACAGTGACCATGAGAGATTACTGAAGGAAATGGCAAGGCTGCATAATAAATATATCAGAATGGTCTAACATCTCTCTGGGTGTGCATAGCTCTAATGAGGTGACAGGAAATGTCAAGTTCGTCTCCTGACTTCACAACTATCATTTCTCTCTTTGAACCTATTCAGCATTTACAGATGGATCCTAAAAACAGTAGAATTACCATGAATTTAGTGCAGCAACACAACTCTCATCATGCTTATCTTCATCAGAGAGAGCAAGAGGGGGTCAAATGTTGGCCAAGAACAGCTACTGGATGAAGACTAGTAGTGCCTGAAAGAAGAAAAGTAAACCCAAACAAGGCAGAGATCATGCTGGGGGAAATCAAAACAAACCAACAATTAAAATAAATGTGGGGAGTTTACAGCCTCATACCTGAAAATATCTTTTGTTGAACGGAGTTCAGTACAGCTAAGTAATATCAAAGTCATTTCAAAAGGACCAAAGAGCCAGTCTGTCTAAGTTTTTCCACAAGATCCTGGTTCATGATGAAGCACTGAAGAGTAATCCAAATCCATAAACTGTTTCTTAACTTTTAAATTCTTAGTTTTTAGTGTTTAAAATCCTCATGTACAGTAACTTGAGTATGCTAGAGAGAAGAAAAAAGAAGGGAGAGAAACAGAACTGCATTTTTTAGATTTTTGGCAAAGGTGAATGAACAAAACCTACAAATTTGCTAATATCTCCGCGAACCATTACATGGCTTAGAATATTAAGAGCTTCTGCCATTATCTAATTAATTATGAAGTTACAATACCAGTTTCCTTGTTTACACAAGGGCCAGAAATGGATATGTTTACCTCTATATGTAAATACATATAACCTATGAGTTTTACAATGATTACCAGTATAATAATGATTCCAGCTGCAACTTCTGTGTGTTCTCACAAACACTGTCTTCACCTCAGATTCTCTGGATTTCCTTCTGCAGTCTTTTCCTATGCACTCCATTCACAGTTGCCCTATTCTCTTTAGTCAACCTGCTACAACCTCTTAGCACATACAAGAGACTCCAGCTGCCTTCTTAAGCATCCAACTCTCAGTTGTTCCTTTTGCTACCTCAGTGAAACTCTTAAATCCTCTTTTTGAAGGGAAGATGTTGATTGCCCTGTTGCTTTACTCCAGTCCGGTGCTGAGAACAAAGGAACAAAAGTATGTCTCTGCACGCTTAAGCCACTATTGTATTGAGCCCTTGCTACTACTGTTCTTGCATCCATATGAAAATCACCTCAATGCACTGCAATTGAAGTTCAGTGCCTGCAGGAACTGAGTGAGAAGGTGGGCCATACCTCTGGTCTGTGGATCAGCACAAAACAGTGTTGGGGAACAGGCAGTTCAACCTTTAACCTCTGGAAATCACTCGGCAGCTGAGACAGGACATATATGTGATCACTTGGACTTTAAAATGAGGCAAATCCAAACACACTGGAATCTTTAAAAACTCAGAGATTTTGTTCAAGGGCCATTTAAACAACTCTTCTTGAAAATGACCTTTCCTCTTTGTTTTCTTCTTTCCCACTTTGCTCATCAGAAGAAGCAGAGATACAGATGCATCTCTTCCAAACAACAGATGGTAAGCCTTTGATCCAAAACACAAATGCCCCAAACTATGATAATAAAATTGTTAATAGAATTCTTCTAAGCAAAGGGAAAGAACATTTTTCTTTTTCTTTCTTTTTTTTTTTTTTTTTTTTTTTTTTTTTTTTTTTTTTAAGGGTTTATATGCCTATGAAAATGAAAATATCAACCTGAGATTGTTAGGAAAGACAAGGCATATGAAGGTGATCAGCCATTCAGCCGTTAGATGTTTGACTACCTTATTTAAAAGTAGTGCTATCAAAATATTAATAAAATGGCTGAACAGGGGTGAAAGAAGCACAACAAAAAATGTACTGTAAGAAGGCTTTAAATAGAAGTATTTTTCATGATAACTTTCATCAGTACTGAAATAAGTAAAATGACATAACATCTATAACTTTAATTGACTATTCCTGGATCTTATTTTTGCTCAAAATATATTACTCAATAAGTAAAAGTAAACCACAGATTTTTATAATTTTTTATCATAAGTACACAAATTAACCTAAACCTTTGTGTTACAGGATGGAATAGTGTTTGAAAATAATCCAGAGCTTGTTTTTTTCTCTTATGAACAAAAATTTTAGCAAGATAAGACAAATTTAATCAGGTTGCAGAAAAACAAACATTTTTGGTGTGCTGTATTTGTCTAAAATATTGCCATATAGTAATGCAAACAATTAGCAGAATGCAAGGTTTTTAACCAAATCAACACCATTAGCTGTATTACTTAGTAAGCATGAGCACAACTTTTCACAATAGAGAACTTTTTCAGAATATTTTATCAAACAGGTTTCCATTTACTTTGATGGATTTTTTGTTTAGACGACATCCTGTGTTCACTGTAAATGTTGAACATGTAAATTGACTTTTATTCCAAATCACTGCTATAGTTAGCAGAACAAAATGTCCCACGTTTAAAGGGAATGCAGAACAGACGTGACAAGACACCTTTGATAAAATAGAAATAATATAAATATAAATAATACAAATAATATAAATAAATATGCATTATATTAATGTAATTAATAAATAAGCAAGTGATAGGACCAGAATAAGATAGTGTAGTGTACATATATATGCATGTGGCAGTCTCATGTAAGACTCATGTCAAAGTAAGAAAGAAGATTGTAGGAAAGAGAAGAGTCAATTGCTTTTGTAGTTGTTGGTTTAAAAAACAGTTTAAAAAACAGTCCAAAGATTAATTTGAAGAAAAAATTAGAGTGTGGATTGATATTACAACTGAAAATAATGTGTTATAATGCTCTACCTAAATTTAAAATAACTTGAGACTTGTGAAGAAAACCAAAAATCTATACAGTAGAGAACAGTGTTCCATCACCTCTGTACAGGAAAGAATTTCTTTTACATTAAAACTGGAAAAAGAATTGATGTGAAAAAGAAACTGCTGATAATCATGACAGACAATGATGTGCTATAGTATGCATATGAATACACATAGAAAAATTGCTTCCTAATATGTAAGAACAATCACAACTCTTTTTTCTTCATTGTTTTGTTGGTTTTTTTTTCCTAAAGAGAGAACAGAGGGGGCCAGGGGAGAGGAAGAAAACCCAAACAATAAGAAATGTGAAGAAATTAATTAATTTTTTATTTGGTAAAGTTGAGAAAATAAAGAATGAATAGAAAATTTTTGTTCTTTTATATTTGTCTTTATATTGCACATAACTGACCATTAAAACAAAAATCATTGAAGGGAGTAATGGGAAGCCATCATGCCCCAAGACATACTATACCACACATCTGTAGCTCCATCAGGGTCATTCTTAGTGAATCACCTGCCTCCCCACCTCAAAACTATGTATCATGTAATCAATTGCTATCTCATTGAAATGGCTGCTGTGTATCTGGGAACAAGTCCTGTTCTCAGGGCTGTAGCATGCACTGCACTGTGAGCAGATCTTACTGGGAGAGCAGCACAAGTCATTTGCCCTGAAAATGTAAGCAAAAAGTGAAACCCTTTTTCTACAGAAATAAGGACAGGAGAAGCTGCACATCATATCAGTGCTCCACTTCTAGTGCAGTGTCGTGGGTTTGACCCTGGCTAAATGCCAGGCACCTACGACGTTTGCTCTCTATGCTCTCTCCTGCTGTGGTTATGCAGAGGAGGGAAAAAAAAACTAACACACTGGACTTACGAGTTGAGATAAGACTACTGATAACGAGGACGCACTAAATTCAGGGCAAAAGCAGGCGGGAGACTTAAAGTTGCAAAAAAGGTGATTTATTAATCTAACAGAGTCGGAGGATAAATCAGAGGTAAAAATAAGCTCTCAAGACACCGTTTCTTCACTGACCCCCCTTCCCTCTTAAGGCACTGCTTTCCAGCTCACCCCCTCCCTCCTTTCCAACTAACCAACAACTCCCGGGCAGGGGCAGGGTGTGGTTTTTTTTTTTTTCTTAAATCAGTCTATCACAACTCTTTTACTGCAGACACTGTTTCTCTATTCGCCCTCTCTCTCTATTCAACTCACAGATCCGGGCTGGGGCAAGGTATGTGGCTTCTCTTAGTCAGTCCAATGCCACAATTCTTCTGCTACAAACGTTGTGTCTCTACTCACCCCCCTCCCTATCAAGGCCATTTCTCAGCTCACCCCCTCCCTCCTTCCCTCTAACCAACAGCTCCGGGGTGGGGGCAGGGTATGAGGGTTTCCCTTGGTCAGGGTCAGTCCATCAGGGAGAGGAGTCTTCTACTTAGCCATGGGGGTCCCTCCCACGAGAGACAGTCCTCTGCGAACTTCTTTGGCGTGGGTCCAATCTCACGAGCAGCACCCGCCCGATCGCTGCAGTGCGAGATTCCTCTGTCCAGGCTGCAGAATTCCAAGCCGAGGCCAGGCTGTTTCCATCCCGGGAGCAAGGCCTCTCTCTCTCTTGCAAGGCCTTTGTAGCTCTCAGTCTCTGGGACTCCCACTGGATCACAGCTTCCTGCAGGCATCACCTGCTCCTCTGGCGTGGGCACCTCCCCACAGGCTGTGGGGGGTTCTCTGCATCCTCTGGATCCCATGGGCTGCAGGGGGACCACCTGCTTCCCCACGGTCTTCACCACGGCTGGCAGAAGGTTTCAGCTCCGGCGCCTAGAGCATCTCCTCCCCCACCTCCTCCACTGACCTTGGTGCCTCCATGTTGTTCTCCCTCACATATTTTCACCTCCTCCTCCTCCTGCCCTGGCTAAAAAGAAGTGCGTGCTCACGTTGTTTTGATTTCGTCTTAAATATGTTTTCACAGAGGTGTAACTAACATCTCTAATTGGCCCAGGTTTGGCCAGCAGCATGTCCATCATCTTCAGAGCCATCAGAGACTGGCTCTGCTGGACATGGTGGAAAAATTTCCAGAATCTTTACTCAGGACATGCAGGAGCCATCTTTGTGCCCCACCCTGCTCACTGGCAAAAACTGGGCCAGGCAAAACCACCACATGCAGTCAATGAGCCCTTCCTGTTACTTGATGTCTCCTGTAGTCGTGCAGCCAGACTGTCGATCTGAGAAACTGCAGCAACTGAGTCAAAGGTAAACAGCAGATCATTTACAGTCAGGCCTCGAATTTATTCCTTTTCTTCATGTCTCCTCTTTAATAAATCTCTTCCAGATGAAAAGTCCTTCATTATTTCCAGAGACAAATGATTAGGGGAAATGACATGACAGAATTAACTCTTTAGGTATAACCTTGGTTTATAAACCAAAGAAATCTATGAAAAATTTCAGCCAGAACATTTTGAGGACCTGCCCACCTTCTGCCCCATCCCTCAGCCTTGAGGGAACAAACATTCTAGTTCCAGCCAGCTTAGGGTCCCCTCACTGAACTCACTCCAGTTTTCCTGTGTGTCTGAAACGGTTGTGTTCTCTTCCCACCAAGGATTCCTGCTACCAGCACCAGCACTTTGATTCTGATTAATTATATTTCAAAAACTTGCTACTCTAAAATAATATTTCAAGAACACAATTCTCTTGTGAAATGGAGAGAGAATTTCTTCTATTCTGTGCTTGAATAAAACCAGAATAATTTTAATCTTCATTTTTTTTCATTTTTTCTGATGATTTTTGGAGCAACCTTGAAATATTTGTAAATGTTAATGAAGCTAATATTTATTTTGATATTTTATATTATAGCTTTGCAACCTAAATGTGCTCTGATCCAGAAGTTGCTCTTTCTCTCTATTACACATAACTGCATATTATTTTTGCATTCATGACAAATTTGAATATTTTAGCAAACCAAGATGAAGATTAAGGCATGTAAATAATGTTCTCCCCAAGATGAAACATCACACATATCAGTACAGTTACAGAAAGATACAGACCACCCAGCCAGTGAACTATGAGATTAATTCACTTAAGTTTGGCAGAATATTATTAGATCTTGGAAAAGTGTTATTTCTGCTTATTTTTATTTATGCATTTTTCTTAATAAATCTACCATTCTTGGAAATGACAACAAACACTGTAAAAACATCATAAAACTTCCCTGCTTCTTTCATGGCTGGGATTCAGTCTGGCTATGTCTATGTTTGCTTGGACTCTCAGGCTGTATAGTACGAAAACTTGGAGAAGAAAATCCTCTTCTGCTAGGAACAAGATCTTATGAACTTTACCAGGAAGCTATCAGAGAATGGAGGGGCAGAGGCAGGTGAAATGCAGCAAGTGAACTAAGTCTCTGGAGTCCTGCGTGCAGCTGAGAGGGAGCAGAGGGCTGGTGATGGCAGATGATGCTGTCCCAAGAAGCAGGCTGCAGGGCTGAGCCAACCTTCCCCAACCAAGGTCTCCAAGGCTGAAAGTACTCTGGGTTGCCTGCCCATGCGCTCCCTGCTTTGGTGGTTCAGGGTAGAAAAGCACTTTCCATTCGGTCCCAAGATAAAATCAAAATAAAGGTCTTACAAGGTAGAGGTCAGCAGCAACCAAAGTGCAGCTGTTTCCATCACTCTGGGGCTGAATTCAGTTGCACTGAAATAATAGAAGCAAAACTTGAAGGTTTTCTGCAAAAATCTTCCTGGATTCATCACACATATCTGTGCTACAGCTGTACTAAGATGGTGATTTATTCTTGATTTGGTAAAATTTTGGGTGGTTTAGGAGAATTTAATAAAAATAATGAATAAATAAAACATAGACACTTATTCATTATCATATCATATTTTCTACACAAACTGCAAAAAAGTCTTTCTCTAAACCACAAATTTTTTGTTTACAAGATATCTGGAAATAGAGAAAATGTATATGTAAAAGTCAAATATCTTCTCTATTTTTTTGAATTATAATATTATTAAAATATAAGCACACTCACATGAGAAGTTCTAGTAACCATTTTCTGATGTGGCTTTTTAAAAAAATAAATTGCATTTTTTTTCCAGTTTTTTATTAATGTGCAATATAACAATTTCTAATGAACAACTTATTACAATATAAATCTAGTTCAGCTGTACTTATGCAGCTTGAAAATGACAGTTTTGGTTATCTCCTCTTTTTAGAATTGTAATAGTCTTTGTGATCAGAGTTCTGCTATCTAATATATTCTATTTTTTGTTGTTTGCTTCATTTTGGCTTTCTTTTTTTCTTTTTTTTTTTTTTACCTGTGAACATCAGAGCTCAATATCAGAAAAATTATGACAATTACAATAATGCTTTCAAAGAAAACAAGTTCCTACAGGACAGATATTAAACGTGTTGTAAATTTTGGGAACAAAAGCATTCAATATATGTGTTACTTAAAGTGAAGTTCTCATTGGGCAATGTGTACCAAGTGTACTGCACTTGAGTTAAATGATATAGATGAACTGATGCCATTCATCAGTGCAACATTTTAAAATTAGTTGCTCTTAAGAGCCTGTATATTCTCTAGGCAAGGAAAAAAATAAATGAATTCTGATAAAATCATAAATGTTTTCTCCATCATTGCTGAAACTCTAATTTTCTTGTTTATTGCTTGAGTTGATAAAACAAATAAAAGGAATCTAGGAGAGTTTTCTTTAATATGCAAAATGAATTTCAATGTTCTGTCCCGCTGGTATTTTTATGGAAAACCTGACTGGATGCTACACATGGAACAAAAAAATCTGCATTTAGATGGAAATATTATGAAATGCATGATATGGTACAAAGTAAGTCTTTTAATGGAGATAGCAAAGTGTTGCATTATATGGTTGACTGGAAAGACAGCATGCACACAGGCTTTTATGTCCAGCTGCCCTGATTTGCCCAAGAGAGCTTGCTATTTGAATTTGAACCTAATACAGGGGAAGAAAAAAAAATATCAAAAATATTAAACAGAGAAATGAATACTTCTTTTATCAAGTAAAATATTAAGATCTTTGTGAGTCACCACTGTAAAAAATTATGTTTTGAATGTGCATGTCAATTTTTCAAAGACTCCTTAAGTGTTTTACAATCAAGAATTAATTAAGCCTTTCAGTAGTTTCTGTTACATAGATAAAGTGGTGAAATGAAGATTAAATTTATACCCATAGGTTTCAACAACTATTTTAATGTCATTGCGAGAGCTGGTTCAGTTTCAACATACCCCTAGAGATGAGCTTTGTGCAATTTACTTTTTGTTTAGTTTTGTTAATATAAATAAAACAAAGAATACAAAATGCAGTTTGAACAAACTGGTGATTTATCACTACGAGTCATTGATTCCTGTCAGAGATCACAACTTGTATGAGGATCCAGAATTTTAAGCTCTCAAATTCCATCACTGTTGTGATGATGTGGAACCACAGTTGCAACTTATGGCAATGGGTGGGCATCTTATTCTAATCAGGAATTTTGGCCACAGTTATTCTGCTTCCAGAAAATGTTAAGAGGATAGTCAAAAGTGGACTACCAATAAATAAAGCAAATAAATTTAAAGCATAGGGATATATTGAATTGTAGGTGGTAGTTTTACTTATGAATTTGCATGAGTTACTTAGAAAATGTCAGGATAGAATTGTTTTACTACATGAAAAGAATTTTGTAGCCTGCCTTTGTGATGAGAAAACAGCTTCCACAATTGAACTCTGCTTCTGACTGTGCTGTGTGATCTGCAGCAGTATGCTGGAGTGCACTCTCACCAGCTTATTAAGGCTTCCTTTAAGACATTTCTGTGCTAGGAGGGGAGGGTAAAAAAATGTAAGTTAGCTATGAAATTCAATTATATGTTTATTGAATACTTTAAAGTTTTTAAAGCACACTTTGTATATATATTTGACTCAGTGTTTTCTCCACAAATTGCAAATGTTTTTTTTATTATGAATTCTTCAAAATAAAGGAAAAGTTAAAATTTTTCCTTCTTAACCACAGAAAAAGCATTCAAACCTTACTAGAAAACCTGAGTTCTAATACAATGAAAACATTAATTAGTAGGACTAGTAATACAAACAAACCACTGGGGAATCATTTGTAATTCTGCATTTTTTTAGTGGGAAGAAGTAGCGAAATCCCTTCATACTTCCAGAAAAATGAAAATACTCACTTTGTTCTGACAAGTACGCTTTTTTTCCTCCATAGCTTTTCTTCTAGTACTATTGATGCTTAACCCATTAATGCCCTTGAATATTTATGCCAGATTTCTCCCTCAAGTTGCTGTACTGCTGGCTGTAGCAACATTGGAAAGGGGATACATTTTCTTCCATAACTTTTATTGTAATCACAAAGAGTGACCTTAGCGTGATTCTGTATGTCCTAGTGTTCCTTCTATAACGTTTAAAATAATGGGGACACACTAGATGGCGTGGCCCCAGGCACGCTGAGGGAGCTGTAACTCTCTGGGGGTTAATGGATGACTGTTTTTAGTTGAGTAATCAAATATAATACTGTGCTGCAGAACTCCTAGCAAGGCACATACATGGAGACTAATGGCTATTACTCTAATATGCTTTCAACCTTGAAGACACCTTAAAGACATTGCTTGTCACTTCATTGTTATATTGTTGCATTCTAAGAAATACATGTCAATTTTCTTTGACATGTTTTGGTGAAACAGAAAACAATTCTGGCTATTTTATTATTCAAACAAAGAACTGCTCCAAACAAATCTTCAAATGTTGTACTACTGTTACAAAAGGCAGTGTTAGTAAGCAGAAATATAAGCTCAAATATCATATTAACATTAATATGAAAGCCAATACAAATTAAAACTTTAAAAAATCTGCATATTTTTTAATATTTACTCTGAAATAAACTAGTCTGTATGTTTTGTATAGGATCCAACTGAAAATGTTTAGCTAGCTTCCTGGTAGAAATTTCTTGGAGATGAAGCAGGGAGGAGGAGAATGTAAGAAACGCATTAAAATTTTTACATCTATTTTGAAATCTCCAGTTAAAGAGAATCAGATACTATATTTAGACTCCCTTTATCATAGCACTACTGGAAAACAGGCCTTTTGCCATTTTTAATTTAAATAATTTTGTAGTTATAATTTCTTTTTCTCTTTATTTTCATAATTAAATATCTTTGAGGAGTTTTGTTTGTTTGTTTGTTTGTTTGTTTTCATAAAATCTTAAATGTTTAAATGCTTATATGCAATGCCCACATGAACTATTGTACAGAAAGGGAGTCATACAGGGGGCTAAAGCCAGGTGTCTCTTCTCCCAGTAAAAGCATGACATTGTGACAGCCAGAAGGACTCTCCCTGTGCCCATCATTACACATATATGCATAGTTCTTCTGCTAGATCAAGGTTGGAAATAATTTTGTGTGGCTATCATCAGTAATATATAAATATATGCATGTATTTCCAGGACAGTTATATTTCAGCATGTTGTAGGCAGCAGTTAATGAAGTTAGAAAAGGATCATCTGGCTTCTAGAAGTTCAGTACCAGAGATATTTTTTTGTCTCTCACGGAAGAATGAAATGCAACCCCTAGACACACAGAAATTATAACACCCTGCCCACACTCCCCCCTTTCTCCCCCCCGACTCTAGAAGAGAAACAAGAAAGATGTGAACACTGGAACAGATGTGTCAGCTTCAATAAATACAGGCATTTTCAGCATATCAGTCTGTCTCCCTGTTTACATCGTTGAAGCTCTATTCATGTTTTAGATTATATCATCCAGGTCATTAATTTCAAACTTTTACTTCTCCACTGCCTCCTCAACAGAAGGAATGATCCAAATCATGCTGTTTTTAAGTGGAATCTAAGCAGAGTTTCCAGCGGATTTAGAGCAAGGATCCTAAATGAACAGTGATTTCATTTGTATCATTTGCCATGCATGATTTGTGATACTTCATACTGAGCACTTCTTCAGCTTAGAAACTTTAGATGTACAAAGATGATTAATTTTCTTCCAGGACCAAAAAAAAGCAAACCAAAAAACCCAAAACCCAACAACAATTATGATTACATTCCCATAATCAGATTCCTGGAGGTACATTATATTGAGACCTTCTGATATCTTTCATTATCTTTGTGATCTAGTATGAAATACCTTTTTTAAATCTTCTGGTTTATTGGTGATGAAGAAAGCCTTTTGGTATAACAATGCAGTAAGATGCTCCATTAAACTCAATCACTAAACCTATTTCATTATATTCCCTATTCCTTCAACTACAGGAATTCAATAATAACTGAGACTTGGAAACTCAGCATTCTTTGATGGATTAATGATTGATAATTTTTCATGCTAATATTGGCAGTCTAAGACTACAGGAATGCATTACTATTATTCATTTTCACAATCTGTCATAATATCGTAAGCAAACTTGTTCCACTTTCTTCTGTTTAATAGGCTGTAAGGTATTGAACAGGACTTACAGCATGGTCATTTCCATGACTGATGTATTTCTGCTAAATAGTGTACATTTGTCCTGCAGTCAGTGTTGCAGTTTTGAACGCTTTGGAAGGAAACATGACATTTCACAAATCCATCATCTGCATTCTTGGATTGAATGAGTACGTCAGAAACCACAGCCATGACAGGGGAAATCAAATGCGCTTACAGAACAAAATGTAGCCGCCTTTTTTTTTTTTTTTTTTTTAATTTATTTATTTATTTTAAATGCCAGGAAGTGAAATTAAAGATCTTTTTAAAGTTTTTATTGTAAGTAATGAAACATTATTGTTATCCAAGACTATTAAAACAACTTCTTTACTGTGAGGGAAAGCATGAAAATGTAAACAAGTTTTAAACAAGATTGTGCTCATGTTTTAATATATGGCAAAATATTTAGTTACTCCAGTACAGAAGAGCCTTCATGAATTCAGAGGGTGGCATATATTTCCATAAAGGTTCAAGACCTTTTACATTTTTTTACTATGAACACAAAAATTACAGTCCACTGTCTTCTTCGTAAGTTTTTGAAATCACTGCTAAGGTTAAATAAATTTGATTGCACTGGTTAGTGCCTTGATGATATTTCATACAGTCTGATTAATTTGCTTTTCAAGAAAATTATAATTGAATTAAACCTCTTTTTCCTTGTGAAAATGGTTTTGAATATAATCTAAGTTTATTTAGCTTCTTCACTAGAACAGGTGAAATCTTCCATGAATTCTCCTAGATGAGAAAAATTTAAAGATTATTCCTTTGTGTGCATCCTTAATATGTAAGATAATGAAGTAAAACGTTGCTTTCACCTTATGAAACAACAAGGATGAATTCAAGGCTGTTCAAAATTCTGAAGACATACATATATGTACATATATGTATGACTATGTGCATGTGCAAGTGTATGTGTGAAGTTCTACAAAATATTAATAAATTTAAAACTTTCATGAGGAAGGAGGCTGTTTGGGGTTTATAATATATATATATCTCACTTGTTTAAATGCAAAGCTAACATATATGGGTGATTAAAATTTTTAAATATGTTAACTGACCTTTAACTTTTACAATTAACTCAAATTAATGAAAAACACTATTTAAAAGTAGCTTTGAAAGGAGAGTGTATATAGAAGTGGTCATGGCTCCTTTTTTCCTCCTCATGCCTCTATTTTTCACTAATTCCTTGTTTAATATGAAACGAGTAATTTTAAGTTATAAGAGTTTATTGATTCAAAATAAAGCAAAACAATACTGAGTACATTCTACATTTCCAGAATTAATATTTGCATTTTATCTCTGGGTATTTTTATTTGTGATTCTTCTTCATTTTCACAAGTAATGGAGATGCAGTGGTGACCTATTTATTTCAAAGATATTTTGTGTTTTGTTCCTTTAAATACTGTGTAAGTGTTATTAGCAACCTACAATCTGTTTATGAGGTGTAGAAAAGATTTCACAGAAAATGTGCCCAAGCCTATTAACACTAATGCTAATGAAGCTTCAGATGGTCAAGATATGAGGATTACAAGAGCTACAGAATTAAAATGATTTTTTAACACAGAGAAGTATGTGAGGTTACCACCATATATATCAGATTACTACGCGTAATCATAATGTGCCATCAGTATACTGCATAGCACAGGTCAATTTTTTTTTTCATGAATCATTGGAGGTTTTTTAAATTCTTAAACTAAAAATTTCTACTTAGAGATTGAAGTTTCTTCTTTTTTGATTGTGAAACTCTGTACATTGCTCATTAAATCAAAGTATAAGGTATTTCTAAATAATATTAAAATATTAAATACAGTTCATTTTCTTGGAATAGTGAAGCTCAACTGTATGGCTAAGCACTGTAAAGAATTTCTTGCTATATTCTCATTTCTCATCCTCTTTCACACTAAATTTCACTTATTAAAACGATGAAAAATGCATCCACATTTCAGTCATATTTAATTAGTCATCCTGCACTACTTGCAGGTAATTTAAATGCATATTCCTCATCTCCGGCCCTCTCAAAAAAAGTCCACTGAATTTCTTCACTTTCGATGAGTAAATACATTAGAAGAGTTTGAGCTTCATTCCTTCAGCAAGATATGGATAAACTCCATATAATTTGGCACGTAATTAAGTACTTCACTAAATCACTACTTCAACTGCTAAAAAAATGGGCCTTCAATGTGAACTTGAAAACTACACATATATCAGCTCCCTGTGCAAGGTTTGTTTTGCAGCACAAATCTAATTTAAACCCAATTTGTATCCAGATGTAATCAAAAAGAAATCTAATTTCTCCCACCTCAATTCTATTAGAATCTTTTTCAATCCACTCTGTGGACTCTTAATTTTGAGTTAGAGTTGTGCTTGTTTGCTTTTAAGTCTGCTTGTCTATTTATTTTTAAAGGCATTTCTTCAGAAAGTGTATTATGTCTACTTACGGTCTACCTGTTTTGATCTGTCCTGTTCTGGACTTCATCCAGGAAATAAATGTCAAAAAAAGGTTAAAATTTTTTTTTTCCGATCCGATCTTTCCACTAACATTATAACCTAGACACAGATATCAGGCTGTGCCCTCATAAATGAATACACAGCTTTTCCCTCTCACTCTCACTCTCAGTCTGTTTCCTGACTTAAGTCACACCTCTTTGGCTGCCATGACTAGAACGTGCAGTGTCAGTTTTACACAATATATTGCTTTAGCATTGGCCAAAATCATTAGCAACAGAATATTTTCTAATGGTAAAGAAAGCTGACCAAACAACAGAACCAATCAATTCCAAGATTTTGCCTTTGTGTAGGAGAAGTATAAAGATGTTTAAATCTATGCTAGTACATTCACATGAAGGAAGATGGAACAGACTGAAGATCTTCAGCCCGGTAAAGGTGGTGGAAAATACAATAAAGACTCATCAAATGAGAAAATCTATTGAGGAAGTGTTCAAGAGCTAGGGCAATAATGAATGTACTTATGTGTCAGGTATCAGGGTCAAATACACCCAACAATATGGATACGTCTTCATACATTTAGTTAAACCGTGAAACTCTTCACTATAGGCAACCACAGACACTTGAACTTACTTTCAGAAAGGAGTTGACCTAAAGATATTTTCTCTAAAACACAAAGCCACCTGTATGTACATCACTGTATTCCTCCTGGGATCCAAACTCTGCATTAAGCATTTGCTGCTGGTCATAGCTAAAGATTAGATGACTTGGCCTTTGGTCAAATGCAGAATTGTCTTAACATAAAATTCCAAATATTACTTAGCAAGAAAAACTTTGTTAAGTTAATTACTCATTGGAAAATTTAATCTTTTATGTGCTTTGAAACCATTAGGATAAGTTCTGAATTTACACAGGTCTCTAATTCTTTTAATATAAATATCCCAAGTATTTAAACATATGTAATTAATGCTAAGCTAAGCACAAAAAAAGGAATGTTTTTAGGCAACTATATTGACTATGTCTCCCTTTTCATAAAATAACATGTGTTTTGCTCTCACTGTGGGTCTCATCTCTTCTGATTCAGCTAGACTTCTGATATACCTCTGGACCCAAGTTCTTCTGTTCAAGATGAATATTTGTGAACAACAATATCAGCAGATTTCAAGTTAAAGGTCACTAATGACAATACTTTGCACTATTGTGTAAGTCTTAAGAGACTGCTTGCTGTGAAAGCGTGGGATCAATGCTTAGATCCATTTAAATGGATCTCAGTGAATTAAGATTTCTAAAGCAAAGGGAAAGGGGATATAGTAAGATAAAGATTAGTGTGGGAGCTGCTGGCTTTGAGAACTGCTAGCTTGCAGTGAGAACTGTTAGCTTGCCTTGGTTCACAGACATCGAGCCATGAGGATTCTAACTCAAAACAAGCAAGAACCATAAACAAAGATAATAAGAAATTTGCAGCTGTTGTTATTGCAAGACGATGTGCTAACTATAGGTATCCGATGACATTGTGGGGTGGTGAATTGGGAGCCAATGGGTATGTGGCACAAATGTTAGAAATAGTATAAAAAAGGCCTTATAGTGATGAATAAAATTTTCTTTCCGGCGACCCAAAGCCATTGCTATGTGATTCTTTACGTGTCATGTCCGTCTCAACAACGACAGATTAGGGCAATCCAGAAGGAAATTTTGCTTATATTATATGGGCTAGATTAACACAAACACTTAAGATAGATGTTGCTTAGTTTCTGGGTAGATCATCTCCACAAAGACATGAAGGATTTAATGTCCTGCTGCCCCCTCAATCTTCTGCTGATTACGGAAGGAAGTTTCTTCTCTTATAAACTTCATGCATTTCTCTGTTCCATGGAAACAAAGGCTCCTAAAAGATAGCCTGTCTTGAATTCTGTGAGGATTTTTGTTGTATTTTCCCCCTGTATTTTTCCACTAGTGCGTTTGTATTTCTAAGGTAAATGCTAGGAGTAACCACTGCTACAAAAAATGTTTCTAGATATGAATACCAGCCCTTCTTCCCTCTGGTCTTTTGTCATGTCTTCATTTGGATTACCAAAAACCAACTTTATAGAAAATCTCATGACGGACATTATTTATCTCTACATATATATCTGTGTTACAATGCTGTTTCACAAAAGGGAAAAATAAAAGCAAATCATTAACAGCTTACTAAGTGGAATTGCCAAAAGATTCCAAAAATTCTGGCTACTTTTCTGAGTGAAACCAAGATAGATAAGTTTCCTGGTAAAGGTCTAGGAATTTCAGAAACTGGGTCAATGCTTTGATTGCCTGAAAATCTCAGTTGATATCCTGGACTAAATGTGATTTTCTCAGATTCTTCATGTTAACCTTGTAATTTTAGTTGATTACTTGCTATATTCATTTGATGATTTGATAATTTCACATATTGATTTATTGAATCACTCTTAATCGTGTCCTTGATTGGATCATTGCATCATTCCATCCTTAATTAGCTTTGTAAAGTCATGAATTAGTTCAGTAAAATGCTTGCTTGAGTATATAGTTGCTTATTCATCTTTTAAAAAATAAAATCCGTAAAAAATACGGACATTGCATTCATTCAATCACATTCCACCTTGTGTCATCAACTCTGAGGATGAAGTTAATTTTAATTAAGAGATTAACAAACCCATTTTCCTGTGCCGTCAAATCAGTACTTAAGAAACCCTTGGTTTTGTTATCTTTGTGGCTTCATGTATCATGGATTATGTTGTAAGTAAGTAAATAATTCCCAGAAAATCTTGGAAATTGCAATAATGTCAGTACTTATCTGACTGAAATAATACTAAACTCTTCTCATATGAGCAAAAGCATCCCGTCCTAAGTAACAAAAGAACAACAACAGAAAACACCACCAGCCAAAAATAACCCAAGAAAGAGATTATAACCAACTTCACTTGCTATGCAGGTAGAGGTAATAAGGTCATCAACCTATCTATTATTTATTGCTTCTTTAAAATTATAGAAACCCGTATAATGCAAGTTGCTCTTTCCCAGTTCTTTCCAAAGCTGTTGTGTGAATGCTGCGGCAGTACAACTATTTCTTGTCCCACAGGTATCAGATGCAAATCTTTTATGTAGAACCATTCAGACATTTTGTGAAGAATCAGTTGTAAAACACTAATCAAATGTGAAATGTTCACAGAATGTGGCAAAGGTAATAACATTTCAAAATGAGTATACACTTATGAAAAGCATTTGAATAAAGGAAAATGGGTTTTTTTCAATCTCTTTTAAAAATCCTTTAATCTTTTAGTTTACGTAGTATAAAATTTTTGACTTAAATTATTAATAAAACATGGCAGTAATTTAATTTGCAGACATACTAATCTTTGCTTTTATGCACAACTAACAAAGCATTTAGAATATTTGAAGATTAAAACCAGCAGAAATACACTGTATTAATATCTTTTTCTTTCCAGTTCTTTAATTTGTGGTTAATATTGAATAACAATAATTTCTTCTAAGGGAAAAAAGTGATCACCTTTTGGAAAGTGTAATCACAGGTGGGGAATCTTGTACTGAAAGAGTACTCTTCAAGAGAAATAGAAAGATAAAACCCCAGTTCCTCCACGATCTGTTTAGTTTACTGTTCTAACTTTAGAATTATTTTCCCTGAAGATCTGTACTATAAATATTTTTTTCTTATAATTTTGGCTTTTGAAATAAGATTAAGTCTTACTAAATTGATCCTAGATAAGTTCATTGCAAATAATATAATTTTAAACCCTGGCACAAAAAGAAATTTCATTATGAAAAAAGACAACACATATTTCCATTGCCGAAAAAGCCTGTAGGATGAGTGTTGATGGCAAAATGGAAAGAAATTTCTGCTCAGAATGGGTTTTACATTATAGATGAGATGAATAAATAAAGATATACTTCATCCATATTAATCCACTATTTCTTTATTTTAGGACATACCTTTGCCTGCATTTCTTAACCTGTAAATATTTTCTAGTGCATTAGAAATGGCTTGACTGTTAATTTTCACATTACTGTCATGAGATCCAAGAACTGTGGCCTTCAAGGACTTAGCAGGGCTTTTCCCACTTTCTTAACAGCTAGTGATTTTGTAATGGACTTTTCTGTTCTCACCCAAGCTTCTCAGAAATTACTTTTGACATGGATCACTTTGCAAAACATTTAATATTAGCCATTTGACCTTTACAGAATCATCAGGGTTTAAGTATTTAATTAGGGTTCTCCTTTTATCTAAGAGCTTATTCCTTCTAAAAGTCAAATTTAATACTTCTCTTAAAAAGGGGAAATATTTTCACAAATTTTAGGTTGACATATATTCCAACGTTTCAGAATGTCTCTCTCAAGTTTCTTTGCCCATTTATTACTAGATGATTTCTTTCAGTGTAAGGATAGCACATTTGATTTTAATTCTAACTTTTTTTATTCCTGTTGCCTTTCCATATAATTTGTTATTCCTACAGAAAAATCTATTCAAATGTTTATAATCTCTTGTATTTGAAATATTTCAAGATAAAGCACATATTTTCCATTTCTTTTGAAAACACCTTTACAACATCTTTCAATGTTCTCAAGTAGTATATCACAATCCTGTCATGAACTCCGACAAACTAAAATCATATTACACTTGATGGAATCAGTAGAAATAGAACATTTCAACCACAATACAGACATCCACATTGAACAGATTTAGATGGAATTCTAGAAGAAATATTTTGATGAATAAATTATTAAATTTTATTAGTAATTAAAAAGAAACATGCTTACTTTTGAAATACAAGCTTTTGGTAGTGAAAGGGTGTCCAGGATTTCTGGCTCTTTCTTCCTATGCATCAAATTGTAATTTTTCAAAATTAAGACTTGAAAGTTATCATTCATAATCCCTTGTGCACTCAGAAGTGCTTTAGATTTTTAAAATTAAGAAGTTCATAGCACCAATAATTGCATAGCATTTTATGAGATTATTGTGCCAGCTCCTACCCGCATACATGCAGACAGCCAACAGTAGCAGCTTGCATTCTAAATAAACCATGAGGGCAAATATTTTTCTTTTCACTTATCTTTTACAAACAGTATTGACAATTTAGGGAATTAAGTAGACGTTTATGGTATTTGAGGATATAATTGCACTATTTAACATTCACCAGAAAGCAGCTGCCATTACTCCTGAGGGAAAACCAATCATAGGTATGATTATAAAGAAGCTGTGGGAACTGAGTTAATTGAAAAACAGGAGGACTTGTAGGTAAGAGCAGGAAAAAAATGTAATAAATTACTTTTCCTGAGACTTAACAAAGAATGAATCTAAAGAAGTCAGTATGCACCCCAAGTTATGCATTTCCAGTATGAAATTCACAGAAGAAAATATTAGCACCAAATAAATGTCGACAAAGGTTATTTAGACTTGACAGCTTAAGAAGAAAAAAAAACCAACTACCTTCAAAACCTGGCAAGACATGGAACAAATAAACATACCAAAAATTCCTTCAACCTCCCTCAACACAATAAAGAATTCCCTGAACAAATTTACAGGGAATTTGAAGAATATTCTAAACTTCCTGACTTGTTTGGGTTAAAAAAACCAGACTAAACCAAACCAACCTAACCGAAAAATTCTTGAAATTCAGTCTTCTACTGATATGAAGAAGCTGAAATTCCCTCCCTTTAATTTATTCTTTTACCTTGCATAATTTTTTAATATATTTAACACATTGATTGGAAGAAATATAATTTAAGCCTTCCCAAATCAGAGTGTTTTCCTTCAAAAATATCATCAATTCAATCCTTATAACTTTGAAATCTGATCAACACATCCATTTATTGACATTTCTACTCACTTTTTACACCCAGCAAAATAGAAAACTGAACGTTTACCATTCAGATGAATGTTGGATCTCATTTTCCATTATCATGTTGCAATGTTGTAATGTTTTCTCAGTGCTTAAAATCTGCACATTTAAAAAAAAATACTGCTTGATTTTTTTCTTTAAAAGAAACAAAACTGTCTCCCAGCCTCTGGAGTACTAAAAATTAGGAAATATGGGTGAAAAAAAGAAGGGGGTAGAAAGAAAGATTCAAAACAAATTATCTTACCAATTTATAGCATAAAGACCATAACCCTGATTATCCTTTCTTGTTTAAGTGTATATACCATTGCGCTGGTCAGAATATGTTGACTGATGAGTATGCAGGAAACAAGGTATGGAGTATTCTTCGATGGCTCTGACTTGTCCAATCTCCATTGTTAATTCAAGGTTGGGAGATGATTAAAAGAAATTGCCTATGTAATTTCAGTAGAGAGGTCAAGGCTTGAAAGGCTGTCTTTAATTGTGGACTTCACAAGGTGGCAGAATTAATTCCTCTTCAGACGGTGGCAGCTTACATTCTTCATTTGTCCACATGCGAACAATGTTTAATTATTATTCTAATATGAATACTTACTCTAATTTTATATTGCATTTAGATTCAACATATATGCACAAGAAGAGAAAAAAAACCCAAACAAACAAACAGCTAGAGGTATACACCCTCACTGTACGTTTACACTCATCTGTTTCTCAGTTCCTGACTAGAGTGGGCAGAATAATGCACTCCTGAGGTCTCAGTGACAATATAGAGAAAAAAAGAGAAAATCCAGGACTAAAGATTTGTAGGAAATAACTGCAAATAAACTCCTTTCAATTGTACTAGCTAGACACTAGATCTGTTCTGGACAATCAGTGATGTCTAGAAATCTTGTCTCTTGTCAAACATACACTGGTCTGATCTTTGCTTGAAATCCTTAGCTCAGTGATAAGAGATGAAAAAAAGACCAGAGCCTAATGCTTTTGGTTAAAGAGCCCAAATGCTGCTACCTTCATTTTTTATTCCAAGTAAGGGATCAATCTGATGACATACAAGATTCAAAACACTTAATATTAAAACCTGAGAAATATTTTATAGTTGCTGTAAAGCATACCTGTTGCAAATTTTCCTTGCTTTTCGCAAGTAGAAGCATGTTTTCAGAGCAGGTACTGAAATCCTAGCTTAACATTTAAAAATGTATTCTTTTTCAATTAAAGAGAAATGTAACTCTTGAACAGTACTATAAAAACCAATAAAGAGGAGGGTGTACTTTGGGGAGAAAGTAAATAAATCAAGCTAAATAAATCTTTCATTCTGTATCGCCAGAAATAAGCATAGAATCATAGAACAGTTTGAATTGGAAGAGACTTTAAAGTTCATCTTGTACCAACCCGCCTGTAATGGGAAAGGATGCCTTCCACTAAACCAGGTCGCTCAAAGCTCCATCCAGCCTTGAACACTTCCAGGGATGGGGCACCCAGTGTTTCTCTGAATTCTTCCTTATATCTGATCTAAACCTACACTCTTTCAGTTTAGAGCCCTTTGCCCTGTCACTACACTTCGGTGAAAAGTCCTACTCCAGCTCGCCAGTAGGTCTCTTTGAGGTACTAGAAGGATGCTAAAAGGTCTGCTTGGATCCTTCTCTTCTCCAGGGTGAACAAAACCAAGTTTCTCAGCTTGTCTCCATAGGAGAGGTGCTCTAGCCCTCTCATCACCTTCATGGTCCTCCTCTGGACTTGCTTCAACAGGTCAATGTCCTTCTTTTGTTGGAGACCCCAGAGCTGGACACAGCATGACAGATGGGGCTCTCACCAGAATAGAGGAGCAGAATCACTTCCCTTGCCCTGCTGGCCATGCTACTTGGGATGTAGCCCAGAACAAAATAGGCTTTCTGGTCTCTAAGTGCTCATTGCTGTGTTACGTCCATCCTTTCATCATCAACACGCCCAAGTCTTTCTCGTCAGGGCTACTCTCAATCCATTCACTGCCCAGCCTATATCTGAGCTTGGGATTGCTCTGACTAAGTTGCAGAACCTTGCTTTTGGCCACATTGAACTTCATGAAGTTCACACAGTCTCATTTCTCATTCTTGTCCAGGTTCCTCTGGATGGCATCCCTTCCTCCCAGCATGTCAACTGCACCACACGACTTGGTGTTGTGGACAAAGTTGAGGAGGGTTGACTCAATCCCACTTTCCATGCCAGTGACAAACAGCATTGGTCCCAGTACAGAGCCCTGAGGAATGCCACTTGTCACTGGTCACCACTGGGACATCGAGCCACTCACTGCAATGCTTTGAGTGTGACCGTCTGACCAATTCCCTATCCATTGAATGGTGCATCCATAAAATCCATGTGTCTCCAGTTCAGAGGTGAGGGAGGATGAGTCACTCCTTCCTGTGCAGTGCACTAATAGGGTTTTGTTGTGCTGTAGAGACTGTACAGCTGAGAGACCCTTTGCCTGATTCAGAATAAAGGAATGTTCTGACAATATGATCTTATGTTCTTACTGCTTCAGAATATTGACTTTTCTATTATAATAGTTACTGTATTTTATTAATTTTACTTTTTGTTAGTTGTTCTTTAAAGTAAACTTTATTAAAGCTTCACTCAGTTTCTGAGTGAGTTAAACTACAGAACTTTTTTTACAGGAATGGCAGGAATGAGCTAAAATATAGCTACTTTTCCATAACAAATTTCTGTTTGGTGATGCTGAATCTGATTTATTTCAATCATGTAGCAATCCTGTCTTTGGAAACACCATCATTCATCTTAGATGCTCATTTCAAGACTATTTTCAAATAATCAAAGAGCTGGAAGATGAAAATGTAGAACTATATAACCATAAACAGCCAAATTCTCATAAATCCAGTGTGTATATTTATTGGTCTTCAGCTAATAGATACAAAATACTTAACTTACAGTAGCTTCCAAAACCTGGAGCTTTAGTTGTAAATTTAGAGGAAATGATTAAACATTCTCTACTTCTTTGTTTCCATTTTGTAATTTTTTAAATTTTTCTTCTGTTCCTATAGTTTTATCTCATATTAAGAAATTTTTAGCAATTTTTTTTTTTTCACTGGGGTGTGTTATAGCCCAGAAAAATAGCCCAGGAAATTGAAGGATATTGAGTGTAAAAGTAATTGTAATTAGCTAGGGAACTAGCTATTTTGTATAACATCCTGAATAAGCAGAAACAGGACAGGAACGTTAACATCCTTTTTCTTCCCAAAATTCATGCAATGAAAGAAATTTTACTAGTGGAAAACAGGAACTGAGGTTAAAATCCCTGTTCTATGCCAATAACTGCATTTTATTTTGGTGCTTTTTATTCCTTTGCATATCCAACTTGAGATGTTCTCCTACCAGTGTAACCAATTGCTAGCCCCCCAAAACCTAAGCTGCTGTTCTGGAAGCCTCTTCTAGTCACCACTTCAGGCTCTTTATTCTGTTCAGGATTGCAACAGTTTCTGTTCTAGAAACGTGCTTCGATGAAGCATGTTGAAAAGCATCATTTTTATTTGAAAATCATGACGCTGTCAGGCTACTGAAACTTTACTTTCAGAAATCTAAGTGTCCCCCTCATGTGGGAATCTTAATGGGAGTTGGACCCTGCAGCCAAATGGAAGTCTTATCAATCAGGCACAATGAGTCTACATCCCTACTCACTTAAGTGTCTATCAGAAGACAATTTTGGTTAAATGAGCAATTCTGTAGTTTCCACATACTATAATGTGATTCTAAGCAAATGCATATCTTAATTTAGACATCTTACTGTCTTTCACGTTTTACACACAACTCAGTTCTCCAAATGTAGACATCTGGTGTCATTTGAGATGTCACACAGGATCTGAGACACCTACATAAGACCAACAGATTCTACAGTCTTTAGAAGACTTGTATTTTTCTACTTTGGTATCCGGAGGGAAAATGCTGTACACTGAAAAATCTCAGTGTCTTTTTGTTCCCTATTCCATGCATACTTTTGCAGTAATTTATAGTGAAATTTTACCAGAGTGCTCTTCTCCCCTTATGTATTGAAAAGCATTACAGGATAAACTTTTCTGGTGTGAAACTAACAAGTACACAACAAAGAATCCAGCCTTTAGTGTAGTCCCAGTGAAATCCCTCCTATTACCCTCTAAGGTTGTATAAATATTTGGATTCAGAAGAATTAGTATACATAACTATACTGTGATCTTCCCCTATGGGAAACACAGAACTAAATTCAGAAGTTATTCACTGAGTAAATTTTATTTTTATCCTCACTAGACAAAAATAATATTAATAAAAAGAATATTTATGTTCCTTCTAGTCTTTGTTCATATCCCAAAAGTGTTAATTTGAAGCATCAAGTGTCACAGGAAATGTGCAACTGATACTTTTGATGCCTAAGTCTACAATTTAGTCAAATTCAGATCTTTCCTACACCCACTGATGCACATTTCATACATATATTCAAGTGGGGATTCATAGTCTACATATCTCATCTAAAGAACTTGATTCATACAATCAAGTAATGAACTATAGCTAAGAACCTTTACTTGGAAAGGTCAGAGCACTGGAGAATCATGTCGAAGTTGGCATTCAGTATTCAGCTACATCCTCTGAGGATACTTGTTGGAAAATACTGTACACTAAATGTTAGTGGACTGTTAAAGAATGGAGGTTTGGAGGAAGAGCATCTTTTCAATATTACTTTTTAAAGTTTTTCTGACTTACTCAGAAATACTCAGATACTCAGTAACTACAGAAATGAGTGCAACACAGTCTCTCTAATTACTGGCCTGTACTGGGTTTCTAGACCTTTGAATAAGTAATGCTTACATGCGCATGAATAGCTTAAACAAAGCAGGCTAAGAGTGACTCAGAATAATTTGTTGGATATTTTCCTAAGAAGAGAGACACAAAACTTCCATCAGAGAGAGATTTTGAATACTTGCTTCTCACATTCTATGCAACTGCTTGCTGTATTCTCAAGACAAGGTTTGAAAGTGGATGCAATAAGCACCAAATACTAGAGAAGATATAAGAAGCAACCTGAGGTTTGGTGGTGAAGTCCGAGCAGCCAAGGTTAGGATGATGACATCTCTGGGGTTGATGTTTCCCTTGTACAAGCACAGCAAATCAAAATCTGTTTTAACCTGGCCTGGTCCCCATTCCATATACTCCTTGTTTCAAAACATATTTGGAATGTCAGCACCAGGCTGAGCTGCATTAGGAAGAGCACTCTTAGCAGGTCAGGACAGGTGATCCTCTTTACTCAGCACTGGTAAGACACACCCTGAGTACTGTGCCCAGTCCTGAACTTCCAGTGAGAGAGAGTCATGGACCAGCTGGAGAGAGCCCAGCAGAGACCCACAAAGATGGCTAAGGCATTGGAGCATCTCACATGAAAAGAGGCTGTGAGTGCTGGGACTGTTGAGCCTGGAGATGAAACTCACAGACATCTGACAGAGGTTTATAAAGGATTCAGCCAGGTTATTCTTGGCGGTATCCTATGAAAGAAACAGAGATAATAGGCACAAAAAGAAATATAAAATTCCCTTTAAATAAATGAAAATAATTTTTTTTTTTTAATTCTAAGGAAAACCAAACACTGGAAAAGGTTGCTCGGAGAAATTATGGAGTTTCCACTCTTAGAGATGTTCAAAACCCCACTGGACATGGCTCTGAGAAGCCTGCTCTCCTTTACGTACAGATTAACTTGTTGCAAAGAGCGTTCCATTAAAAAGTAGATTTAATTGTTGTTTAAATGTACTCTTCTGCTTCTCATCTCTACTCAAGAACTCACTCTTCCTTGGGAGAAATAAACCTCATTACAGAGTCTGTTTGCAAAACGATTTTTGCAGATGATTTTGCAAGACAAATGACAATATGAAAGGGTAAGAAAGGGTTTTTAAGAGCTTTGAGAACATATGTGAAGAGAATGATGACAATTAGGTTTTTTTTAAATTATCCACAAGCATTTCTATGGTGCTCAGCAGTACAACATGCACTCCAGAAGCACTGATTAATCTATTTTCATGGCAACCACACAAGTGAACCAAATGTTAGACTTTCAATTCACAAATGGGTATTTTAGTCCAAGAAGAACTCACTGAAGTCAGGAGGGTCCTAGTTTTGGTTGGTAAGTTTGAAACGTGCTGTTGAAATTCAGAATAGCAGAATATTCAGCATCCCATTGTAAGTTTGGCAGCTGTGAGTGGTCCACAGCTGAGGATGCTGCCAAATGCCAAATCAAGTACTTTCATCCACAGGTGGATGACACATCCAGAGTGGCTATTTGTTTTTTATTCTGGCCAGTGTGATTTTGTCTCAGTTCCCAGGGGAAGAGCTACAATAAATCAGATGGCAGGTGAATGTCTTGCCCCACAAATGTTGCCTTTGATTTTGTCAATTTTGCAGCTCAGGTTGTGTTTGCAGCCTACAGAGAATAAACACAAGAGATGAATGCTGGGTTTGAGCATGTGTTTTCTCCTTCGTTATAGCAGACAGCCTTCTCTATGCATTTTTGTCCCTTCAAATGAAGTAATAGATTTTATTACGGAACAGCAATGGCCCTAGTTCAGAAAAGATTAACATTTGCCTAGGTTTAAATTGAATGATCTAATTGAAATCAAGGAGAATATTCATTTGTTTTATGTGTTTAATCAGCTAGCTGAAGTGAAGTCTAAATTAATGAATGTGACCTGTGATTCACCAGGCATTTGGATGCTGAATATATAATGCCAAGCACAGATTTGCAGGGCAAGCCATAAAGATTTCTGCTTTCATGTTAGTCCCATCTTCCCTGCCGTGGTGCTGGCATCACTCAGTCCACTCAGCACATCCCTGCAGTTTCTGGCTCTGCAGAGAATCTCTGGTGCTGTACTGGGAGTCGAAATGTTGCCAACACTGTGGCAGAAGAGGGGACAGAGCAGCCTGAAAGCCAGAAGGGCTGTGGGTACTGTGTTTCTGCCAGCTGCAGGCTAACTCCCCCTGGAGCAATACCCCATTGTGACTAGGGCTATGGGGCACAGCCTGGGCTCCAGTGGAGGATGAGACAGCAGGTCAGAGTACCTGCAGTGGGGCTCTGGTCACCGTTTATGTCACGGCTGCATTCATCCTTTATATTACAAAATTCACTTCTAAAGAACTGAATTTAATATCAGGGAGCTAATTTTCACACTAAAGCACAGAGTGATTAGGAGCTTGTGTACAGTTTCCTGCAGTGAGCACAAATCAGCTGGACCCATGGTGCTCATAAGCATCAAATAGCAACCATAAAAAAAATTAAAACACTCTGGTGACGTCCAGGACTTCTTACTCTGTATTATTTCAGATTTGACCTACAGCTCTATTTTTTTGTCCCTCATCCAAAAGGTCCCTTAGAGCTCGGAGAAATATAGTGATCTAAAGATGCAGATGGGCATTTAGTGGAAGCTAGACATGTCCTACTTCTGAAATCCCTTTTCTTACATACCTTAAAAAAATCTGGCTCTGCCATGTCTCTTAATCCAATAGCAGGAGGCTATGAAAGCCGGGATGCTTAAACCAATTTTGCTGTTACCAGAAGCCTAATTTTAAGGCTTATGAAACTAAACCCTTCATAGCAGATTTTGATAACTTGACTGCGTATGAAAAGCAACACAGCACCTAAATTCCTATCAGAAGAACTGGTATGCTCTTTATCTTGAAATCCACTTTCGGTATTGAACATGAAATGTATTTGAAACCTGTTTTAAAGTTCAGATGCCACAGATGCTTTAAAAAACTGATCATTTTTGGGAAGATTATATGAAAGATTGATTTTTCCAAACTTCTAGCTACTTTATCATTACAGTGATTTCTAGTATAATATACTGTTCTGTGACTTGCACAGCACAGTCTTATACTCTGAAATCTCTGAATTTTTCATTTCTTAGTGTTTTTGTTGTTTTTGTTGCCTTTTTTTTTAATCAGTGAAGGAATTTGGAGAATAAAATCAACTCCTCAGTCCAATCTTTGCTGAAACAATTCTATTGCTTGCCCTCTACTTTCTCCTCACCTGTATTCCTGAGGTATATACTATTTTTGTTCAATTCTTGTTGACTTCTCACTATATGAACTGTATTTCTTCCTTTTTCTGTCTCTGTCTGCCCATTACATAGAAAGAATAACAGCAACCTTTCCTACAAGTACATATTTAGTAAATAATCTGGTTTTGTGTTGGGTTATTGACTGGTAGCCTCTGTAAAACCATTTCTTTTGTTTCTTCAGATTCAACGAGCACTAGCAGCACTCCCTAACTTGAACTACTGGTCACATAGTTGACACATAGAGGTCAACTAACTCCTGGGACCTCTTTCTTACTGCAGAGCACAGGGAGATTGAAGACACTCCAAATTACTGTGCTGTGTTCTCCTAGAGTTCGCAATGGAATATAATAATCTCATTTTATAGCTATTATGCATCCTGTGAAAAATCCTTTATGAACTACAGAAACTAATTACAATATATCTGTTCTGTGAGAAACTGGGGGAAAGTGAACAATGAAACAATTGGTTAAAAGGGGGCTGCAAAAAAAAAATTGCTGCATAAAAATCTATTTTCCAGAGCTACATGAAGTGATGAGTTAAAAACAAATTATAATGTAAGTTTTCTCTTTGTTTCCTTAGCAGCTTCATGGTTGACAGTAGCTTGTCTTGTCTGGAAATTCACATAGACTAGAAGTATTCAGGATTGACTGGTATTTTTTTAGATATGGAACTTTAGTCCAGAAGTATACCTCCTTCTTTCAATTTTCAAATATCTCTTAATACATTTTAAAAAAAATTATTATTTTTCTCAAGTTTAGTGTGAGGGAGAAGGAGAAAAGCCGAAGAAGAAACAGCTTCTTGAATGGGAAACTCCAAAAAAAATTTGGAAAATCTAAGTTGCCATTTATTATTCTAGGTTGTCACTATTATTCTGTGATTCTAACACACCAAGCCTGCCTGAGTTAAAGGAGTGTTTGGACAAGGTTCACAGGCACATGGTGGATTTCTGCGCAGGGCCAGGAGTTAGACTCAATGATCCTGATGCATCCCTTCCAACTCAGTGTATTCTATGATTCTGTGATTTATTATTTACCGTCCTGTTTAACAAAAGAGTACATTTAGCTAGAGGTGATTTTACAGTCAAAAGGCAACTTTATCACTTCAAAACTTTATCTGACAGAAATTCTACACTTTACAAATTGCTGTACAAACTGTTAAAATGGATAATAAAAATTATCTGTGGAGTAGTTGTACTGCTCCAGAAGAAATGTAGAGTTGAATTATTGGATATACTCCTAATCAGAAGTTCTTTTTATGTTTTCTTTCTAGGAGACTCTTGGGAACGGCAAAGTAGACCATGGGAGTTGAGTGGGTGATGTTTGTGTACAAAAGAAGCCAACTTTAGAAACCCAGGTACTTTGGTCCAAAGAAACCCATAAGATAACCAGAGATATCCGTAAGACAGTCAGATAGGAAGCTGATGTGGGAAGTGGGGATCATAAGCATTTTGCCAGTCACTCAACACGTTCTCTTCTAGACTGGTGAACACGGCCATAATATCTGTGAAGCGGCTTGTAGCCTCTGTCCCCTGCTGGGGACTGACACAGCCCTAATGGCAGAGCCACACTGCTGATGCAGTTACAGGCAGGGGAACAGAGGGAGGATACAGCTACACAGATTTAAACCAGAGAGTTAGGACATTGAAAATGTCTCTTTGTTCACATTCAGACAGATGTTACTTAGCATGGCTGCTCTGGGGCTTTTTGATTCCTTTTCAACCCTTCAAGTGAACTGTGACTGCTCAAACCCAAGAGCAGGTAATGCGCCACAGCTTGTACATGCACATTTGGCCAACTGGGTCAGAAGAGGCAGATGTGTTTCAACAAAACGCTTTAGAAAACACAACAGATAAGCTAAGCAAAGAAGACAGTGGTGACAGAATTTGCCTTTCCTAACCAGGATGAAGTCCAACTGTTGTTTCTGGCAGCAACAACCCAGACTCAATCAAACCCAGGTGCAGAATCAGCCAGCTTGGAGGAGAAGTGTGTTTACATCTGCCCTTTTCTCACTCTAGGGCTCTGCTCAGAGGGAGGAACATGCTGTTGGGAGATAAATTTCCCTCCTTCTAATTATAGGCCTTGCCATCTTCTGCCCACTTCAACTGTAAATCGCCTAATCATAAACAATTCCTCTTCAAAGCTCAACACAGATTGGATGTAATTCCCTGACAACACCAATCTGTTCACAGTATTGCATGCAAAGGACAGAATAACATTAAAGATCTTTCAGCCTGCTGAAGGAGAGGAGGTTGAAGAAACAAAACAAAAAACTAAGAGTAAACCGCAAAAGACATTACTGTTGTCACATTTTTAGCAAGGACTAGCAAATCTCAACAACTGGTCAACGGAGAAGAGATAAAAAGCCTTCTTTTTCTATTGGTAAAAAACCCCCACCTTGTCTCGCACACTTTCCCTTCTAGTAATTAGTAAAGCAAGAGAAGGCAGATGGAGACTGCTGATAATGTTTTACTTACATCGGAAAGCTTCAATTATTCAGAATGACCAAGTCATTCTCACTACTAAACTGTACTAGGAGATCACATTACTGCTATATTTGCCTGGTTTTTTGCCTCCTCCCTCTTTGTTTCCTCATGTGGTATGTGACCATAAATAAGGCTTTAGATCTTGTTAGAGAGTTGTCTATTCAAGTAATGTACTGCCTATGAACTATCCTTCAGAACTGGAATTGCATGCTGGCAAGACAGATAACCAAAGCATTGCTGACAGGAGACAGTACATTTTCCAAAAGGTGAGGATAATGCTATGCTTGCAGCACATGGTTTGTGTGCTAGTACCTCAATCCTGTCATTGCTTTTTTGGGGAATATCAGAATACCAATATCAAGTGCAACAATAATAATAATGAAGTAGTATTATCAGTAGTGTTTTTGAAGTGATAGTTGACATCAGGACCAACATCTAATTTTACACTGATGTATCTCCACTGAATGAAATGGCATTTTTGCCTGATTTATACCAGTATAGGGAGGGAACAAAATTAGGCCTTAAATTTCACACCTGTCTTGAACTGCTGGCAAGAAGGCTGGAAATGATCATCATATTTTAACCCTGCCAAATTGCTGAGTCTAAAAGTAATAATACTCCAAAATGATCAAACTGCATCTCGTAACTCAACTTTGAGAAGTCTTCTGTTTCTTGGTAGTAAATAACCATGAAGAGCTATTTATTCATATATTTAGTGGACTGATATATCAAGAAGAAATTGGGAAAAAAGTCACTTTCTTTGTTTTTATATTGCAGACAATATACTAACTTTGTATCTGATTATCACATAAAATGGGTCAAATGTATTTGGTGCAAAATAATGACCACCTTTCTACATGTACGAGAAATTGACAATGAAGATAGACAAAATAGCAGAATCCAAAATTTATGAAGTAGAAGAAATGGAAGAGAAAAATGATAGTTTAGTAAATCAACCCACAGTTGCTTAGTGCTGATGGCTCTGTAGTTGATACATACTTGGGGAAAATCACCGGCTTTGCTAATTTGAACTGGAAGGTAAATTAAACCCTCTATACAAAGAATCTGAAATATTTATATCTCAAAATATAAACACTGTGGTAGTATGCGTATACACCAAGTAAAAAAAGGTCTTTGTTACTTATCAACATAGCAGATATGTGCATGCATGACTATATGCAGAGTGCCCTTCTAAGTGGGTAATCTTAAATAAGAAAGAAATTTTTCCTAATATTGACCTTATTATTTTATACTGAAAATATCACCTCATGAGAAAGTGATTTTACAAACACAGTCTGAACAAACCATAATTAATTTTAAAAAAAAGGGTTAAATAGCCTATTCCCTCGCCTAGCAGTGGGAGAGTTGTTCCCAATATTAGAAAAGGTTTGTATTTTTTTTTTTGCAATCATTATATGAGTAGTTACTCTTAGAGTTTTTTCCACTAACTTGTGGAGAAAAAGACACTTATTTTTGCAGCACCATCTGGTTTGAGTCTGATTATTTGGCTGATCTACTGAAGTGTTTTCCGAGTGATCATTGTTTTAGCTTGTACTGTCGGATGTCATCCAAAGGTCCAGCACAGGCAGATGGGGCTGTAATATAAAACAAGAGATGCTGCAATAAAACATATCTTCTCCCCCTGCCCCCAACGCCCTCCCTCCTTACATTAGGTGATACATTACTGGATGTTCTGCATTTGATTTCTTTGTTTATACACTGTATAAACATTATAAGGGAACTAAAAAAGATGGCAATGATGTAAGCCATGTGAGATTCATTAATTAACACTATCTAAGGAAGAAGAAAGAGAACCGTGGCTTTTTTCTCCAATGCCACACAATTCAGAAGGAGTACATATGTCACACAAATATTTATGAAAGACACCCTTTCTGACTAATGGAAAGAAATGAAAAAGTTGTTAAAACCTGTTATGAAACCTGTTGAAAACAGTTATGGAAACTCCCTGGCAGAGGGAGGATGAAAAACAATCAGATGCTAGAACTTGTAGGTATAAAGAAAAGGAAAGAGATCCCTGTACTTCATAATGCACACTCATAGCTAGAAAATGTACTGTTATCTAAATTTTTGGAAAGGCCTTTATTTTTCAGAACTTTTAAATGAACATATAATTTCAACATAGGAATCAAGTAAGTGCTCAAAAGCAATTAGGGACATGTAATTAAATAGATAAGCATCTGCAAATAGGGGGCACAGATGGGGAAGCACACAAGATTCGTCTTGCCTACATTTTGGATTTAACTTAGTTGACATGTCAAGGATAGGATCTTGGGGTCAGTTAAGAAAGGAAGTAATCTTAGTAATTGAGACAAAAGATATTATTGTTAGATATCTTTGACTTCAGCCCAACATCTCCCTTAACAGTCAAGTGAGAAGAAAGGTATCTTTAAAAATTAACTCATCTATCCTATTTGGAATCCACTTTAGCATGAATGGAAATCACTATTTTTTACCACAAATAACGCAGACAACTCAGACAACAACATCAGATGTGCTGTGTGACTCTATGATTCTATCTACAACTTAGATTCCAGCTTCTGGTCAAAAGAAGTCTATCTTATCTCTCTGAATTGCAGAGTGGGATTCCGATTTCGGGAATGAGATGAAATGTCCTTCTAAAGTGCTTGTCTCCCTCCATTCACTGCAAAGTAAATTTGAATACCTAAATTACATTACACTTCTATCTTAGCACATAGAATTAACAAGAGAAGGGAACAGAGAGATTAACTGAGAACATTGTATATAGGAAAATTTCTGTTTGCAGTCTATTGCAATAGTCTGTAATATTGTTGGAAATAAGAAGATATCGAGACAACAAGGAATCTACCCCAAGCATAGTGATTTTGCAGTTAGACTGTATAACATACAGCTCTAGAGAGCATTCTTTCAGTCTCCCTACAAGTACTAAATAAAATAAAATAAAATAAAATAAAATAAAATAAAATAAAATAAAATAAAATAAAATTCTCTTTTATCAGTGCAGTGGTTTCAAACTTCTCCTATTTTTAGATGCATTTCAGAAACTGTATTTTCCCAAAATGTGTACTTGTATTTGAATCTTTTAGTAGAATTCATTCTTGGAACTGTGACAAGTCATTAAGTGCAACAACAACAACAACAACAAAAAAGGTGTAATGCTTAATTAAGTAAAATAATAGTGCTAGAAAACGTCTACAAACAAAAACAGTCTAAATATGCATTGGGCAAGTCTATACTACTCTGGACTACAGAGATCCTTATACTTGCATGCACTATAATGGCATGCAAAGAGTCTAATTTGCCTCTGGATTTGAGATGGTTACATTTGGTGAGTTAAAAGCTGAGCTGCATGGGGCTTATCACACCAGGATGATCCTTGGCCTGGTGTGCCAAGGCTCAACTGGCATTAGCTTGGTGGTATCTGCATTTTGCAGGTGTACAAATTTTCTTATCACTTTTTATTGCTACATTAAATAGATATTGCCCCCCAACCATTGTGATTCCTCCATCTGGCGTGCATCTCAAAGCTTACTGGCTAGTTTTTATCCAATTTCAAGATACATGTTCTCATTTGAGATCCTGAGCATATTCCAAATGCACTCAGGCATTGCTCCAAATAACAGCAGAGATAATCTTCATCTAGGATAATGCAGGGTCCCAGGCAAATGAACTCTGTTCACAACATAGAACTGCAAATTGTGTACCTGCAGAAATTAACTTTTAGTCACCTCTTGGGCATAAATACTTACAAATGCTTACAAATTAATCCAAAGGATTCTAGCAGACTAACAAAAACAACAATAACAGCAACAAAAAGAAAAAAAAAAACCACTAAACTGAGAATAACAGAGTAAAAGAAGCAATGAAATATTTACTCTGACAGGAGGACAAAGACAAGAACAAAGAAACTGTAAGGAAGGGGTAGGTATTGAAAAAGCAGATATTGGATCTGATTTTCAGATTGCAAGCCAGGACTTACATTTTCTCTAAAAGTTACATTGCACAAATGAATGAGAAGCTAAGAAAGAAGCACATCTTTTAGAAGAACCATGTTATTTTATTTGATAGATAGATAATTAGTTGCAGGCATCTCACTGCTGTGCATCTTGCAGAGTGCACATTCTTCATCCAGATACACATTCCTGAAACTGAACATTGGTGTCTTGATGCCTCAATGGTAAGACATTGAGGAAAAATGCTTCTTCAAATGTAGCTCTTGCTCTTCTCTGTGAGGGCAATCCTGTACAAGGATGTTAATATTTATAAATCATAAAAAATGATCAGTATTTTGGTTCTATTGTGTCCCAGTTTTGAAATGGAGTAATGATGTAGACAAGAGATAATGAGTGTTATCAGCAAGAGTTGAAATAAGGCATTTCCAAGGTTTGAATTCATATACTGTGGCTTTCATGTAGGTTAATAAGTCCCTCTCATGTTAATTGAACTCAACCTTTAAAGAGGATCTGAAAGCATAGGTAATTTTAATTCAATTTCAAGTGTTGTACCATGGTAGTATCCCAATAAAATGGATTTCTATATTTATACATAAGCTTTGTCTTGCATTTTATCTTTTTAAGAGAGTCTATTCCTGCAGTTTATATTTTATGTGGCTATGTAATATATTACAGCCTGTGAGAGCTGGTGAGCACACTTCAGCTGAAGGACATGCTGATGATTAATGGAGCTTAAAGTCCATACACTCTAAATTAGGTTTTAGAACTGCAGTGTAATTTTTATCATGTAACAAGAAAATTCATTTACAAAGACTATCCCACAGCTTTGAAAGTCACTATAAAGATTAAGTTCTCTTAGACAGAAGGTGGGAGATTTAATTTTGATTTTAAAAAAAAAAATCAGATTATCAGTCTCTTCAAGGAATGTTAAACATGTTGAAAATGCTGCTTTTGCTTTTCATGGCTTATCAGGCATCCATCTATCTATCAAGGTTTCTTACTCCATTGTAATTACCTCTGTGTTGGACTGGGCTACAGCAGAGATGACACAAAGAAAGAATATATTTCTTCTGAAATATCCTAAAAATAATAGATTATAGGCTATGGATGCTTTAGGGCTGCAGGAAGAAGGTGACAAAATATGAGGCGATCAAGAATCTGCTATTTTTTACTTCACTTTAGGAGAGAAACAGTTTGTGGAGCCAGAAAATAATTATAACATAGCAAGAGATTAATGTACAGCTTCAAATGAAGACTTGAAAGTGTAGTACAACAATTTCCTACACAAGACACATTTCAATAAATTTGCTTTGGCCATACTTGCAATGCTCTTTTGCCTGCATCATACAAATATTTGGGGAATGAAATTGCACCAGCTTGTTTGTAGAAAGCAAATTTTAAAGTTCAATTACTATTCAGAAGAAACAAATAGTACATTCAAATGTAATTATAAACTACTGGTCTTCTCTCTTAAAACCCTTAATTATAAACCCACTCAATCTCCCATCTTTTGTCACTGAGTCATCAAGTTGAATGTGCTGGGAAATGCCAGCCTGCATCACCCATCGAGCCAATTTTCCTTCTGTGTGCTTTCTTCCATGATACATCTGATATACCAGAGCAACTGCTTCTAAGACTCTGCTTTGTCAGTGCATTAATCATCCTCAGATGTCAAGTTAAAAATCTTCTCTCCTATAATGTCTATAAATAGGGTAAGTAACTGATAGGTTGTGACTATACTTGTGTGGAAAAAAAAATATATAGTTTTTGCCTCATATTTCTTTTATTTCCTTTACCCTTAAGCTCATAGAATCATAGAACCATCAAGGTCAGAAGAGACCTTTAAGATCATCAAATCCAACTGTCAACCTAGCACTGTAACCTGTAAACCACTGAACCACATTACCCAGCACCAGATGCTTCTTAAACACCTCCAGGGATGGTGATTCCAGCACCTTCCTGGGAAACCTATTCCATGACTGACCTCTCAAGCAGTGGAAACATTTTTTCTAATATCTAAGCTGAATCTCCCTTGTCTCAGCTTACGGCTATTTCCTCTATCCTTTTGCTACAGGCAAGGGAGAGACTGGCACCCACCTCACTACAACCTCCTTTGAGGTTTCCTTTGAGTCTCTTCTTCTTGAGACTAAACAAACCCAGATCCCTCAGCTGTTTCTCATAAGACATGTTTTCTAGATCTTTCATTAACCTTGTTGCTCTTCACTCTTCACGGTCCAGCACCTCAATGGCCTTTTTTAAGTGAGGGGCCCAAACTGAGTGGAGGTGCAGCCTCACCAATGCCAAGAACAGAGGGATGATCACCGCCTGGCTACACTATTCTAGATACAGGTCACGAAGCCATTGGCCTTCGTGGCCACCTGGGCACACTATTGGCCCATATTCAGCTGTCCCTCAACCAGCTCCCCAGGTCCCTTTCCGCTGAACACCTCTCAAGCCGCTCCTCCCCCAGCCTGTGGTAATACATGGGGCAGCTGTGACCCAAGTGCAGGACGCAGCTCTTTTACTTTGTCGAACCTCATGCCATTGTCTTCAGTCCATTGATCAAGTCTGTCCAGGTCTCTCTGCAGAGTCTTCCTACCCACCCATAGGTCAACACTCCCACCCAGTTTGGTGTCATCTGCAAATTTACTGACAGTGCACTCAATCCCCAGGTCCAGACCATCAATAAAAATGTTAAACAGGACCAGATCCAGCACTGAGCCCTGAGGAACACCACTAGTGGCCAACTGCCAGCTGAATTTAGCTCCATTCACCACAACTCCCTGGGCGTGGCCATCCAGCCAGCTTTTTACCTACTGAAGTGTTCCCCCATCCAAGCTGTGAGCAGCCAGTTTAAATGGAGGATGCTGGAGGAGACAGTGCCAAACACTTGTCAGCCCTGATAAACTGTAGAAGTCTGAAGAGACAACACCCACAGCCTTTCCCTCATCTGCTAAGTAGTTCTGTTTGCAATAGAAGGTCAGGTCAGTCAAGGAGGACCTGCCTTGTTGGCTGGGCTTGATTCCCTGTTTTCTCTACGTATGCTGTGTAGTGACAGGATTGATCAGGATGATCTTTTCAATAGCCTTGTCTGGAACTCAGGTTAGGGTGACCAACCTGTAGTCCTCTGGATCATCCTTCCCACCCTTCTTTCAGACTTCCAACCCTCATATGGCAAACTCTTGGTGGCTGGGAACCTTTTAAATTAACGTCGGGAAAATGAATATTCGCAAAGAATCAAATGTGTCACAAGATGTCATCACTGTCAAAAAATGAAATATTAAATCCGTTCTGAGGTCTTGAATATAGGAATTGTCACTTGTTTAACTCCTTGAAAAAACAAAAAACCACCCTTTAAAACCCTATTAAAATTTATATAAAAGAAACAGAAATGCAAAGGAAGTAATTAGAATATTATTAAAATTATTAAAAAGATTTTTCATTCTCCCATATTGTTTAGCAGTGGGATTTGTAAAGAAAAGTTCACTGTATTTTTATGGCATATGAAGATGATAGTTGTGTGGTTTAGCAAAAAAAAAAAAGAATTTTTTTTGTAAGGAGATGCTGCCATTCAACTTGCATATCTTACTAAAGGGAAATCAAAATATCCATGCCAAAAAGTATGGAATATACAATAGATATACTGGATTATAAAGTGAACACATGTCGATAATGAAATTCTGTTACCAAGAAGAGGTAGATTTTCAAGCAGAAGTACAGCCTGACTTTGTAGTCAAGAGCCAATACAGCCTGATTGGAAAGGCTTCATCATCGTGGTATAGTTTTGTTCAACAAACTACAAGAGATCTGAAAAACAAGGTTTGGAACTGAAGTGGGACAAGGAGAAACACTTTCGAGTCTGAAAGTGTGTTAGTTAAGCTCTTACAGAAAGAAATGTTCTTTCTGTAAAGCGGGACAGTATAACCTGCATTTTCCTTTGCAGCACAGACTTAAAGCAATGCAAGAAAGAGTATAACCAGCATATGGATTGTCTAGGCATTGGATGACTTTTGTTCTTGTCATGGTTTAACACTATCTAGCGACTAAGTACCATGCAACCGTTCACTTGCACCCACCACCTCCCACTGCTCTGGTGGAATGAGGAGGAGAATCAGAAAAAGAGGTCAAACCAATGTGTTGAGAGAAGAACAATTTAGTAATTTAAATGAAGTGTAAGAATAATGACAACACTAACAGTAATAACAGCAATAGTAATAATATAATGCAAAGGGAGACAGTGACAAGAGAGAGAAGAAGAAGACTGAAGAAAGACAAGAGATGCTCAACACAGTTGCTCACCATACGCTGATCAACGCCCAGACTGTCCCTGAGCAGCAATTAACCCCTCCTGCCTAAATTCCCGTACTTTATATACTGAGCTTGACTTTCTCTGGTATGGGATATCCCTTTGGCCAGTTCAGGTCACCTGTCCTGGCTGTGGTCCCATTCAGCTTCATGGGCACCAGGAAGGAAGCTGAAAAAGGAAACTGAAAATCGTTGGCTTGGGTAAGCACTACTGAGCGTCAACTAAAACATTAGTGTTTTATCTCCTTATCTTCACCCTAAATCCAAAACACAGGACTGCACCAGATACTAGGAAGAAAATTAACTCCTTCCCAGCTGAAACTAGGACAATCCTGAAAGGATGAATTAATGACTTTGGAGAAAATAAGGCAAAAGGATCTTCTGTGCTAATACACACTATGGACAGAGGGGTGTCTTTGATTTTAACTATGATTTGAAGTCTCTCAGAGGCTCCCATCAAGCTCTCTGGAGAAAGCGCAATCAGTGAAAGAGCTACATTTCTACTGGCCTGGTTTTTGGATTGGTTTTTTGGGGTTTTTTGGGGGTTTTTTTTAGTTGGTTCTTTCTTCTTTTTTTTTTTTTTTAAACTTAGTTTTTTGGGTTTTTTTGCAGAGCAGACCTTATACTTTATGAAGTAATTTACGTAATGTAGGATAGTCAGCGACATTTGGAAATACAGTGCAAGTCAGATAAGTCCAGGTTGCTGATTTATGGAGCATAAAGAACATAAAGCCCAAGTTAGAGTTCAAAACAAAGCAGATTTTTTTTTCTTCCCTAATTTTAACAGCAGAACCAAAAATTTCAATTACTTAAGGACTACCCTGTGGCTTTGAAAGTCACTACAAAGATGAAGGTCTGTTAAACAGAAGGTAGGGAGGGAATTTAATTTGAATTTGGGAAAAAAATCAGATTACTAATCATCTTGAAAAAAATATGTAGGAGATGAACACATGGAGACAAAAGAGAGTAAAGCTAGTCTAGAGTAAAGTTGTCTTTTTTTCATGTGACTACTTACAGGACATAAAGTTTTTCTCAGTATTCTTATCAGGATTTTTACTTTTCGCATTCAAATTCTTCTTTATTTGAGATGTTCATGGCATACTTTTGAAAAGTATGCAAAGATACTTAGCAAAGACCCATTAAACTGATATAGCAGCTTTTGATAAAATAATTTTGCATATTCACCATAGAACCACAAGTAATTCCAATGGGAGAGGGCGGAAATCTCATCAAAGCAATACAGCTCAGTTTTAGGACTGAGCTGTTTGTTGAGAATCCCCTTTGTGTAATAGTAGCAGAAACTGCCTGAATGTTACAAAAAAAATAATAGGGGGATTCTGCATTTGTTATCTCTATTTTCAATACTAGGATAGTACAAGTATTCTGCATGGAATGAACTGTCCAAACCTATAACTTAAAGTCTATCAGAGATACTACATCACGGATTTGTATTAAAAGCAATATTTAACTGCATTTACTTTTTCTGGGGCTTATCCTAGTGTGTTAAGAGAGTAAGTTTTCTGTAATTAGTCTGAATATGTTCTTATGAACATTTTTCTATCTTGTCTACCCATCTCCTGAATCTAAGAGACAAATCATTTAGCTAAGATCAATCACATTTAAAAGAAACGACACACTTCAAAACTGTGTAAAAAAAAAAAAAGAAATGTAAATATAAACAAAGTCAGGATTTTTCATGTTTAAAGGGCATTTTGCAAAGGTGACTTGTACTTTAGAACATTGTTAAACATGCTAGCTCTCACCAGAATAATCAAGAAAATTGTGTGAGTTCACAATATGATCTTTGGCAAAACATTTAAAACATTTAATAAGAGCATTCTTCATTATAGAAATACTGCTTATGTGCTCAAAAGATCTTGACCTGTTATGCTCTAAGCCCTGGGGAAGAGCTGGATTTGACACTTAACTACTGTTAGGAATTCTTCATGTAATGGAAATTTTGGAAGAAGTTCATAGGAGATGCTGTATTATTCATGTAATAATGATTATTACCAATAAGGAACTGTCAGAACTAATTAAAGGAATGGCAAAACCTGTCAAACATTCAGTTTACATCTCTGTTTTGGTTCCTTGTTTAGTGTGTGAAATTGTCATTTTACTGGTTGGATCAAAATGACAAAGATCATAAGGTTAAATAAAACTGGAAAACTGAATTGCATGTCATAATTCCAATTTAAAAATGAGAAGCTTTTAATTTTCTCTCATATGTTTTTTCTTTGAATATTTCCATCTTATAGAAACTGGTGTATTTTTATTTCATGGTAAGTTAACCTTTCTTGTTTTTTCTCTGATTTTTATTCAACACACCATAGCATGCTGCAGGGTGTCTGACACTTCTTCCCATATGCACAGATAAGCTCTAGGCAGCAGAACATCAACTTAAGGTAATTGAAAGAAAGGTAATCAGAAAGTCTTATATCTTCATTTTTTTGGTTCAAATTAGTCAATGAAGTGTGCAATGTGCAGGGTGTAAGTAACAGCAGAATTAGAAACCCTTAGTCTCTAATTACATTAGGTAAAGTTGTATATGAATAAAACATAAGAGAATGTTGACATAATTTGTTGTAGACATTAATTGCTCTCTCAACTGGATGTTCAATGCTGCAATTTTTGAGGGGTTAATTAATTAAAGCGAGCTAGATCATACTGCTCAGGCACTACTGAATTTAGATTACTCAATGTGCAATTTGATCTTATCCAATGGTGCTGTTGCAAGTCCTCTGCTGGAACTGGGAAATAACCTACAGTAGCAGTAATTAATTTCCCACAACTTGCAAAGTATAAAGCATTTGCAAACTGCACGTAATAGTCAAAGTTAAATACAAACTTTTGCCAGGGGTTCCAGGAAGAGTCAGTCAGAACTGCAAGATTAAAAATGTTTGACATTTTTTGGCTTCTAGTCTCTTTCAAGGTCTACCATCAGCATGCGGTGCTGCAAAGGCTTGAAATGGTCCTGTTCAGTTTGGTTACATTTGGGTTTTTTTTGTTTGTTTGTATTGTCTGGGTTTTGATTTTGTTGGTGTGGCTTGGTTTTCTTGTTTTGTTCTTTATTTTATGACAGTAAATTCCTAGTCCTGCCATTGAATTTAAAATTCATTGCAGTCTGTTTTTTTGTGGCTATGGGGATGTCCAGCAAGAATGCCTATTTCTGTGTTACAGTTTGCAGAACATTATACTTGATACCTTATACTTTATACCTTATATATTACACCTTATACTTTGCTGTCCAGCTTCTCATTTTCTGTCATTAAGACTACCTCCTAAGAACACATCCCAGCATGATTTGGGAATGTTTTGGTAGGACTTCACTGCTAAAGGTTAAGGAGCTGGAATTGCAGCTAGAAAATTGAAATAAAGTTAAAACCCACAGCTTTAGATTGAAATATTTTAAATCTGACTTAGCAAAGTTAAGTTCTTCAAGCTATATTTAAGCACATACACAGATATGTCTTGATTTTTTTTTCAGAAATATAAGCAGCTATAAATCCTTTCAAAAGTTAAGCTACACAAATCTGGAAAGAATATTTTTCCTATAAATAAGCTCCTTAGTATGTCTTTAGAGACCATACAGACTTCACATTAAAGGCAATGATTTTCTTTTTGATTAACATTTCTTTCCAACTGTGCTTTTTCATGTCATCAATCTATACAATAAGACTCCTTCAAGTAGAGGTATTAATTTCAGCCATAGAAAAACGTGTAAAAAAATAAAAGTGTGACCTATTTTAATGCATTTTGTATGTCTCTGAATTAATAAATAAAATTATATTAATCTGAACCATGATTTTCAAACAGATAGTTAATTCAAACAAATACACTCAAAGTTCAGTAACTTTTTTCAGTAAAGTTGTTCAAGGATTTTGAAGAAAAGTTGACATAATTATGCTTAGTTAAAACTTCTGAAAACATCTTCAAGTGGGGAGTAAAGTAACACTTTTAAGACTTAAAGTCTAAGGGAAACATACTTTTACAGAGCTGTCTAGAACTTTATGTTTTCTCTGTCTAGAATACAGGATAATTTTCCCTCCTAAAATATATTTAAGAAGATTTAGTGACTAGGACAGCAGAAATGGTCCTATATATGGTTTTAAAAATTAAGCAAGATTTTGATGGTTTATTATTATTATTTTATTTTATTTTTCATATTCACAGTCTGAACACATAAAGTGAAGAGAAGACATCTGCCTTTAATAGCCAGCAAAGCAGCTAAACATTTCCTAATTCTATTTGGAAGTCTCAAAGTCAGATGCATCTTTAGTCCCCTTGAAGTGACATTGATGAGCTTAAACTACTGAAGCTAAATAAAACCCTTTGGAGTTAAACTTTTCCATAACATAAAAAATCCACTCTGCAGCACATATCCTTCACTTTACCTAGCTGAGCAGTACTGAATCAAAATTAATTGTCTTTGAAATGCATACGCTTTACATCTTGAAGGCTAATCATTATCACTAGAAGAAATGTCTGCTATATAATGAATAAATTCAAGATAGAATGAAAGAGTCTTTCTTTTTCATATTCTCTGATTGTAATTTGGTAC
Source organism: Acanthiza pusilla (assembly GCA_036630365.1). Classification (NCBI taxonomy): domain Eukaryota; kingdom Metazoa; phylum Chordata; class Aves; order Passeriformes; family Acanthizidae; genus Acanthiza; species Acanthiza pusilla. The sequence continues at coordinate 31,901,831 of JAXCHO010000023.1, forward strand.
GCTAACATTAATCTATGAAGAGACAGGAACCTTAGCCAAATAATGGAGAATTAGCTTTGACTTGATTACTTGCTATGTCACCTTGATAAAGTTGGAGAAACACATTATATACCTATTCTGCTGAAAAAAACACAACATAAGAAAAGTTACTTACAAACTCTATGTTTTCTTTCAATCTTCTTTTCTAAAACCACAAAGGTGCCTTTATGATAAAAGACATCTGTAAGACAACTTTGAAATTCTGGAGGTATCTTCACTCTGCTCTAATAAGCTAATTTATGTCCATGCTCTTCTGCAGCCGTGGGGATGTGTTTGCCTGAGTTTGTGCTCTGACCACTCAGATCCTACATGAAAGACAGGCACCACTGTCCACATGCAGCAAGGTGAGCTGGAACTCAGAACTGAGACAAGCCACTATTTTAGTCCCCATGTTTTAGTATAAGAGATTGTACTTTAAATATAATATAAAAGCTCTCCTTTTGTGAACAACATGGGATCCTACTATTAAATATCAATCTGCAGGTCTTGTAAGGCTCACTGGAAGTACATGTTTTTAATCTTTGACAGTCGTTTAAACACACAAATCTTTGTTTTCTTTTTCCAAGTTTTATCAGTGGCAGAATCAGTAAACAGTTTCCAAAGTCACGATCCAAAACTTCCTGACTATGGTAGAAATCTGACAGCAAAGCAAAAGATCTGCACTGGAGCAGAAACAATAGCAATGAAGCTCTGCTTCAGCGTGTCCTGGGACTGCCAAGACCTTGCTCCAGGAAAAGTCCTGCAACTTGGTCAGCCAAAGGCGTATGACAGCCTGCCCTTGTGAATGACAGTGGTAGCCTGCTGCCAGCTTCAAGGATGACATAGCTGTCCAGGGAACAAACTTTGAGTAATCCATTGCACATTTGCAGCATGCCTGAAGATTTGATGTTCTCTGGTTGACGGCACCTGACTCACGAACAGCAGGGCTGCCATCATGGTGGGAATACTGCAGTTCTGTGCTTGTGAGGGAAGCTGGTGTGTACAGCAAGTGAGGTGCGAGTACACAACCCACATGGCAGGGCAGTGGCTAAGCAGGACTTGCCTTAGTTTGATGCGAAAAGAGCTACTAGAAAATAATATTTCTTGCTAATGGAGAGTTTCTGGTGAGTGGACAAAATAGGGAATGACTGCAGCTCTGGTGCTTCAGGCATCGAGCTGGGGAATGCTGACATGCACACTCACACACACCAGAACCAGCCATTGAAGGCATCACTGACAATCTGCACATCAGTGTTAGAGGACCTTGGGTACAGCTGCATGGCTAACCCTAATCTCAGCACTCTGCTGTTGTGACAGCATATGGAAAAAAATCTCAAGCTGACGTTCACTGAGGAGCCAGAGACTGCCTTGTTATTCATTGCTGAAGTATGACAGTGTTCAACAAAATAATAATATTCTGTATCTTCGGCCTGTGAAGTATCGCAGGAAAATCCCATTGTGAGTGCCACAGAGAAAAACAGGCCAAGGTATATGGAAACTCAGGAGGAGACAGATTACAGGAAGATAATACTACACAAGTAACTAATGGGTTTTCTGTTATGATAATGCAGCAACTTCAGCAGAAGAATAATTAGAGATAGATAAGCACAAGGAAGCCTGTGGAGCAAATAAATTGAAGTTTTAAACAAATATTTCACTACGTGTGTCAGATTTTCATTCAGAAGCCAACAGGAAAAGAAATAAGCAGTTTCCCGAAGTGTGACATTTTAGGGCTAAAAGAATATTCATACTGTTTTACAAAATCTGTAAATAAAGCCAGCTTTGTTAAAATAGGGATTTTCCCCACTATATTCCTTTAGCAATTATTTCTTTTAAACCAATTCTTTTGTGAACGTATTATCTTTTAAAAAGTCCATAGATGAGACATTAACTCTTAGTTTTCTGTCTTTTACTGAGTTTTGGTTGGTGTATTTGTTTCAACAGTGTACTTGTTGTTCCATATATTGCTTGTGTGCTTACTTTATTGAAATGCTAAAAAATCCTTGCTTTTGCTGCTCTTTCTCTTTCTCCGCAGTTTGGATATTAAATTTTTTTAAAAATTGAACAAATTTATATCCCTTTTATACAGCCAGTGTATGTGTATGGCAGGCCAGCAGGAACTTGGTGATATTCGTCCCAAAGAGGTTGTCCCTAGGAGCCCCTGTTTTCCAAAGGGGTCAGATTCTGCTTTGTTGCTTATACTGCATAGGACTTTATTCAGTGAGTCATTCTAGTTAATTATGCTCACAGAATGATATTAATCAGCATGACTAACTGGATCATAACATGGCCTAAATTTGGCAGTCTTTACAGTGAAAATCAAAGATAACTAAATAGTTTTTTCTTATAAATGCCTGGTTGTCTTTACCAGTCTCATGTCACGACAGCTTCAAATTGTGTTACTCTGGCAATTTATTTTGGTTAGTAGCTTAAAGCAGTAGCAATTACTATGTGCATTTGTGTGCTATGGTATCTGTTACACAAAAAGATTTTGGAGTATTTTATGATAACTTAGATTTACAATTGCTATTTTCTGAAACAATTATTTAAACTAAAACTGCTAGTAGTCATGACTTCATTTTTCATCCCATCTTATTCCACAGCTTCAGGGGAGTGGGGTTTTTAGAGGTGCTAGAGATTCTACTAGACCTCCAGAATCTTTCCTTCCTTTTCAGACATGGCTTCAATTAAAGAAGAAATTGTCCTTTCAGGTATGCCCATTCAAGTGTGTGCGCACACAAGCAGCAAAAACACACTTGAAAGATGTATTAAAGGAAAAGAAAATCTGCAGAAGTGGGCTATCTGCTGAAAGGCGAGCTGTGAGGGAAGAAAACCAGCCCAGATGAATGGTGAGTTTTAATTAGAATCCAAGGAGAAAAAACATCTTTGGAAGAAGGGGTAGGCAAATCAGGACAAGTACAAGAATGTCATTAGGTCACGTGAAGAGAAAATCAGAAAGGTGAAAGCTCAGCTAGGACTCAATCTGACAACCCCTGTGAATGCTACTAAAAGGTGGTTTTTATAAATACATTAAGAACAAAAAAAAGGATAAAGAAAATCTCCACCTTTTATTGGATGTGGAGGGGAGCATTTTCAACAAGGATGAGGAAAATGTTGAGGTACTTAATGCCACCTTTGCCTCAGTCTTTAACAGAAAGACCAGCTATCCTCAGGGCAGCCAGCCACTGAGCTGTTAGCCAGGGATGGGGAGCATCCAGGATGAAGGAGTCAGTGACCTTCTGGGACACTTATGAGGACTGTCTGAGGCAGATGGGGTTGTCTAGTCTGGAGAAAATGGGGCTTGGGGTAACTTTATCACTCTCCACAACAACCTGAAAGGAGGTTGTAGAGACATGGGGATCAGACTTATCTCCTGTATATAATTAGTGACAGGACAAGAGGAAATGGCTTCAAGCTGTGCCAGGGGAGGTTTTGCGTTGGACACCAGGAAAATTTTCTTTACTGAAAGGGCTGTCAAGCATTGGAACGGGCTGCTCAGGGAAATGGTGGAGTCACCATCCCAGGAAGTGTTCAGGAAAAGACTGGATGTGGTATTTAGTGCTATGGTTTAGTTGATATGGTAGTATTTGATCAAAGAGTGGACTCAGTGATCTTGGAAGTCTTTTTCAACCTTAAGGACTCTGTGTTTCTACGATTTTATTCTACAATTATGTATATTAAATGAACAGCACACCCAATTAATCCATCAGAGTACCTAAATCACGGCCTTTTGGATTATTGTTCTCAGGGAGTGAGACTCCGGTCAGGCACAGTGTGCAATTGCAACTCAAGCAATTTAAGAGGCTAATATTCCATTTCCACCTACAAGGGTTTAACATTGACTCCCTTTCAGAGGTTACCTTCCCCTCAGCTATTCTAGAATAACTGTCCATGAAATTATGCCATAAATCCAGTCCCATCAAAATAATGCAGCTTGGGAAGCCCTATTAATATAAGTGTGTAAGGTATTGTGATTACTTGGACAGAACTAGGCTCGGTCCTACTTGAGTAGGTTTTTTTGCAGATCTGAGGCTTGAGTAATCTTGGACATGCAACGAACAATTGTTTGCTGCACCTCAAACATAACCAGCAGAATTTTTGATGATGGCTTTACTTTTCCTTTCTTTCTTCATGTCACATTTTAAAACTGCAAATACAGAACTTAATTCAGAAGGCTGTAAAGGTTTAGCTAGCATCAACAAAGTAATTTGCAATTTTCAAATGAAGTTATAAAAAGTTGCAGGAAAAAAAATCATGTAAAATACCTGTGAGTCAGACCAGCAAGAGCCTGCTCATGTAGAAGCACAATAACCAAAACAAGGGCTTCAGGACAAATATTAATATATAGTTTGAGAGAACAAAATCGTGTCAGGGCATTGCACAGCCAGATGAGACATGGCAAGTCAGAAATTAAAGACATTTTAGCTATCATAGCTGTTACAAAACAATCCATAAGCTCAGAAACCTTGCCATTATATGACTTTTAGCCTGGCTCCTCAGGAAAGTTGGGCTCACACAATCATACCTGTGATCAATATCTGTACTTTATAGATCTTTCTTTCCTCCCTTAATTTTGAGATATCATGACCAATATGAGTCAAGAGTTGAGATCTCTGAGGAAATTAAATATTTCATAAAAAGAGCTAGGCAGGTAAAGAAAAGAAATGTTATACATCTATGACTAAGATACTTCTCAGTACACCAAACCGGAGAAATAATCATGGCCCTACCAAGCTTACAGTATGGACCTGAGGAGCAACTAATTCTCAAGAGATGAACTCAAGACAAGATGAGAACCAGAAGTATACATGTTCTTTGGCACCAGGTTTTTCACACTTCAGCAATAAGTTGCAAATTTTCCAGCTGCACAAAAGTATTCAGTAGGATATGTGAGAACACTTACCCACTTCATTGTTTTTTCTTTTCATTTTAATACCAGAAATACATCAGGCGTGAGATTCAAAAGAGCCTTCATAGGGGCACTACAGCATAAGACTCTTTCTATACCATATTTTTGTTGTATTGTCCATCCATGCAGTATATCGCTCTTCTGTTCTGCTCTACAAGAGTGTGATATGTCACTCTTCTGCTCTGCTGTACGAATTCACTGAAGCTTTTGATGAAGAAGAGGCACTGGGGACCTTACCTCCACTCCTGAGGAGAGTGACTGATGTAGACATATTAACATGTCTGTAGCAGCCTTCTCATTCACGCCTTTTTTCACCAGGCTCGAGTGACTTCTGAAGGCTGAAACAGCAGAAGATGACTCAGAGGAGCAGCAACCTGTGATTGATCTGCAAGAGCTGAAACAGCCAGTGGCACTGCTAGGAGCCAAGCCAAGGCATGGGGACACCTGGCTGGAGAGCTGGAGTTTTTCTTCCAGAAAATCATCCTATGATTCTTTTCTTTTCTTTCGTATAAATGAAATCTGAAAAGACACAAGCAATGGCACAGATGTTTTTAGGTGAGACTGCATCTCTAAGTATTATTTTTTAGCAGACAGGAGAAGGAAATTAATATTCTTTCTCTAAAACTTTTGCCTAATTTCACTACTTTGCAGAATTTATTCATGCAAAAATAATGTTTATTTGCATCTCTAGCAAACAATTTTCATCTGTTTCATCAAACCACCTTTTTTTCAGAAGCAATTGTAATAGCTTTCTAAACAGTTGAGACATATGCTATTAGGTAGACGTCCAAATTAATCTGTAAATTTATTTACCTCTCTTTTCCTTTTAAACATAAGGTTGAGTCATTTTTATACACCTTGATAGCACAAAGTATTAACACAGGCTATTTTTATTAAGAAGTTGTGGAAAACTGTGTGGGATTTCTTTGGCAAAAAATTCTTAGTCCAAATGTGGATGCCCTGATGGAAACAGTAGTAACTCTGTGAAAAATTGCAGGAACAGTGACAAATGAAACTTGTCACAATGCCCAAGAATTGGCACTTGTTAACAGTGAAAAAACATGATGTCTATCACTGCATTCAACAACAAGACTTATAAATGAATAGATTAATCATTGCTCATTTTAAAGGATTATTAAGAGTTTAATGAAATTGTCAGAACAGTGGGATATTCAGACAAGCAGATCCAATAATACTTTATGCCCTGTATTAAAAAAACTATTATAAATGGTATTTAAAAGGTGATTTTGGCTATAGACAATTATTGGCACAGTTGTTTTAGCTTTTCTAATTGATCATCTCACACAGCTTCTTGCTTTGGATGAATTAATCTCAGGGCTATATCTAGCTAGCAGGATGTCTCATGCTTCAGCATGCTGACTTCTGCACATTAAACACATGAAACCCTGCTCAGTCAGGAACAAACAGTAAAAACACTAACTTGGTGTAAAATTATTTTTTATCTGTTGCACTTAATATCTTCCTCTGTACACCTTGTGGAGCAGTCTGAAATGATCACTGTGGGAAGGGCAACACATTTAAAAATGGCAAGACTACCTAAATTCAAGTCAGCTCTATGCCTGAAATTTCCAGGTAAATTTAAATTCCCTTTTTTTTTTTCCCATTATGATTCCTGTTTTGTCCAATGTGTATACATAGGGAAACGTAAGTACACAAGTGTAAGGTGTATTTAGAAACTAATTGTAGAAGAATTCCCTGTTGAGCTGCATTTATCAACTGTTGGGAAAAAAGGTGAAAAGGGGAAGAATGGCAATGAGAGTGGTAGATTCCCTCAAGTGATCTTGCAGCTGTGAATGACAAAGCCTGGAGAATAACAGTGTGGGAAACCCCCTACATTATGCCCATTGCTCTTTATCCTCTGCCTGTTTTGAGAGGTAGAATTTCCATATAGGGTAGCATAGGTGTTTTTAGAGACTTGGAGGATCTCTCATGGACATGCCTGAGCTCCCTGTTTTGGAACAGAGAAGATCAAAGCTCAGAGATCACAAAAAACACAGGGACATCGCAGCATGGTGGAAAACGTGTTAGTTAGTATTCATATACAAATTGCATTAGCACTTTCCCACATGGCATGTTATTATTTAGAACATGCTGCAGTCAGACATAACAACTGTAGGGAAGAGACAGAGTCACTGACAGGTACATGAAGAAAAATATTTTTGGCAGACTTTATCAAGTCTGTGTTACAGCCTCACAGCAGCAGATGAGATCACAATGTGCTAATGTCTGCACAACCGATGATTTCCCATCTCACTTCCCTCCTCCCAGCACCTGACCTACTTTACATCACTTTACCCCGATGGGCTGTATAAAGCACTTGAAAGCCTTCAAACCGTGGAGATCTCGTAATGCTCCAGATACAAATCCTCAGTTATTACTGTCCATCACTTATGTGCTAGTAACATCCCAGTGGCCGTTCCCAGGCATAAATTATCAATCTGTGTCAGGCAACAGTTTTAGTACCAGAAGCACTTCACTGCTAAGGGAGTTCCAGCTGTCCTGTGCTATTTGTTGCAGAAAAGAGTTTCAGCAAACACTTTAAGAAACTCTCTCCTCCTCTCTGGTTAGTATTCTCCAGGCTACTACTGCCCTCTAATAGAACATAAGAGATATTTTTACTGCGCAGAGAAAGGCTGTAGAATTCCTCACATAAGTTATCAGTAAAAAAGACTTCTGAAAAAGAAATGGAGAAATAAACCACACTGCTCTCAAACACCTAATTTTAAAATAGCAAAGAGTTAATCTGGCCAAAGGAATATGTATATAACCTTTATCTCTTATTAGTATAGAATAAGTGCCTCAAAATAGAAAATGTAAATCAATAGGAAAAAAAAAGAAGATTGAGAAAAGCTTTGGAAAATTATGTGTGCCTTTTAGGAAGCTGAGTGTGGCAGATGATATAAATGTGTAATTATAAACAACTATCTTCACAAAAATGTTGTGAAATAGTTAAAATACTACACACAGGATACATTCAGAAAAAAAAAACAAATTAAAAAACCATCAAATGAATAGTTATTAGCTGCATTATGTTCCCTCAACTGCTTTGCCCACAGGCATTGTACCATTATTGCAGTTATTGTATATCACAAGTTACAGACCATCTCCAATATTTGCTGCCATTGAATTACAGCCTCAGGGAGTGCCAAGTTTTCTGCCACCAGCATTCAGGACACTACCTTCGCGAGGATAACAAGAGAAATCAAAGCAGGCAATCAACAATGTGGAAAAACTGCAGAGAATTATAGCATGTAATATTCTACTTCCAAGCTATTATAAAATCCAAGCCTATACTTACCTACTGTGCAGTCCTTGTTCCCAGGAGCTCAGAGGCTGCAGCACTGCAGCACACCTGAGGCTGCATGCACAGGTGCACGTGGTGGCTGTGCCTGCCTTTGCACTCCAAAGCTGCATGGCCAAGGAAGACAATCATCAACCTGGAGCTGGAAATCTTTACTTCAGATACCAACCCAGTCACACTCTCTTTGTTGGGGTGGGTGAAATGTGACCAACAGCTTTTGAGAGTTTTTAAGAGACTGAAGTGAGACAAGGAGTTAGTCTTTTGACAGAGGGGCCTTGGAAACTCAGGACAGCAGATGTCTCTGAGTAGGACTGGCTTTTCTCTGCTGTTCTTATGGGAAATACTTCCTGCATTTCTTTGCATGTACTGAATTTTGGGGAAGAGAATGAATACTTCCTAAAAACGTGCAGCTTAGGCCAACCCTGTGTAGAAGATAAAATCCACAGTCCTACGTATGAATTTCTGAACACACAAATGAGTTGCAGTAGGAGACTGGGGAAGGGAAGCTTTGGATATTAAACAGAAAACTATTTTGTCTTACCAGTAAAAAACCTGGGGAACGCTGGAGAAAAAGGGCTATTTTGCCTTTAATGCCTTTATGCATTAAAATTTATTATTTCATCCAGCAGAGGTCATTTGAGAGTGTGTCTAGAAAGTGAAGCAGATTACTACTCTGATGCAGAGTGTGTTTTCCTATGAAGCAGAAGTCCAGATGTCCGGGTAGTAGGAAAGAGTGAGTAGTAAGGTGTTATGCAGAGAGAGGTACATAGTACTAGCAACCTGTTCCAGTTAGGATTAGCCTTTGGTTTTGTGCTTTACTACTTTGCGTGTGGCAGATTTCATTAGAAAAGTATATAGTGTATTTCTATATTTCAAATCAATAAAAAACTCTCTATTTTCATGGTGTGTTCAGTCTAAAAATTGTTGTGAGAGACAGAGTGGATTTTTGTTTTCCCCAGAAATGATGAGAATAATTTATTTCTAATTTTTGCCGTTACTGTCGCAAGCTGCACTATTATGAAATAGCTCTTCTAGATAGTGGAATGAAAACAAGAAATATTCCCTCTCTGAAGGTAATGATTGCTATTAAACCTAAAACCCCAGAGCAACATAAAGGTCTAGGATGATAATGTAATGTGATCACTCCATCTCTCCAAATGACTTTCATGTTTTCAAACAAGTCCAGGTTTTTTTTTCAACACCTGTCACATTACTATGCTTTGGACAACTCCATACTTTTCTGTCCAAGCCCTTGACTTGTAATTTTTGTCTCCTTACTACCTGTGAGTGGGATTCAAGTGCCACAAGTTAGGTACAGTTGTCTATTCATGAGTGACTAAGTGTTACACAGATTTATCTTGCCAGCCCACTCCTCCCTTTATTCCCAAAGCTCACTTAATGTTTAAATGCAGCTGTAAAATCACAATGCAAGGTTTTATATACTGCTTATGGTGAGGACTTGGCTTCTGAACTGCAGCATATTGGATATACAGTACCGATCACCTAACTATCGATTAAGACTCTTCAGAAGAAACACAGTGATTTAAATTTTTGACACTAAGGTTCACACTCAGCAAAGGGGGTTTTAACACTAACAGACAACTGCATCTTTATGAAAATTCTGATGTACAGCTGTGGTTTGATTAATTTGTCAGGTTTCATAAGGGATGATTCTTTTGCTGGAGTTTTGCCTCTCTTTCCTAAAATTTCATTATTAAAAAAAAAAAAAAAAGGATCAACTCCTGTCTGATGAAAGTCAAAAGCTATACCAGCAATTTTATTTCTTACGTTAACACTAATTTGGAAACAGTAGCTCAGATACTTATTTCGTATGACACACAATTAACATTCATTAACAAAACCCTAGAAACACAGAATGCAGTTCGGCTTCTGAGGCCAGTGCAAATTTTTCCATAAATTCCTAAGAAGCCCAGATTTTGCTGCTCTCCTACTGAATGTTGAAAGCCTCCCTCCCTGCACTGACACAATTTCACAGCATGCTACAATGTGGGGTTTAGGGCAAAAGTCATCCTGTATGGCCCTCTTGTTCTGAATCACTTGACAGGAGGAAAGACTGAACTGTCTTTGATTTGCAGATTAATATGCTTGCCTCCAGGATATGGTGCCCCGGATTCAGGTTACCTGGAATGATGACAATTCTAACTAATTTTCTGAGCTGAACTTATTTTCCTGTTTCAGTCTGTGATTAGCAATTTCTGTTTGTGCATTCTTCTGGAGGTAATTTTGGTGAATTCTGCTATCTCCTTGTTGTAAATCAAATTTGGTGAGAATTTTCTAACTGGGAAGGAAAAGCCAAACTTGCCTCTCGTCAAATGGGTAAGGCATTAAAGCACAGTCATAAGCAAGGTGGAAAACCCTCCTGAAGGAGAGAAACAGAAGGTTTTCTGAGATTCTTAATTTAAGTTCATGTTTATGGAGCTTCGTAACCTTATGGTGAGTAAAAATCCAGACATCATCAGCTATTTACTCTTATACTAAACTTTCTATGGGGATGTAGAGCATTAAATGCTCTATTTTTGGTGTTTGCATAGGAATGCTTTGAACTTTTGTTCTGCAGTCCTAACAGTTAGAGTAGCAGGATACCACAGTGGAGTCATGCCACAGGCAGCCATCATGACTTTCTACTCTGGAATTGGTAATAAGAGTCAGAATCAAGAAAGGAGGTCTTCTACCTCTGGCGCTCATGCACTGAATAATGATGGTTGCAATCCAAAACAAACTACTTATTGTATAGTACTTTTAACAGCTTAATGTTCAAAAACATATTGGTCCAAGAGAGTTTCTTCTCTTTTTACTAAAAAGAAAGTGGAAAAACCCCTGAGACTCTCTCTTTTTTTAAAAGTCTTTGTGTTTGGCCTTTATCCTAACCTTTCACTATTTTAAATTTTGCAGGTAGCAAAACAGGGCTACTGTAAATGCAAAATGAATTTCTTATGTATATGTAAAAAAACTGCAGCATGTCTGAAATGGCTGGTATGCAAGCAGAAACTATTTTTGATATTCTGTTGGACCTGGGCACCAATTTAGCAATAAACAAACACAGTAGCCAAATTTACTCGAGTCATCCATTTTATTGACCATCTTTTAGAGAAAAAAAGAAACAGACAAACCAAAACCTCTAATAAAAACAATAGTTTATTAAAAACAGAAAACATTTATTGTCACAAATAAAGTATCTAAAAGAAAATTAGATACTGCCGCCTATAGCATTGCAGCACTCAGGTATAATAAAATTGATGAGCCCATATAATAAAATTTATGGAACTAAGGTGAATTCAATTTATTTGAATATGCTCAGTTATGTTTTTGTTTATTCCCATAGCAGATGTTTAATTTACAAACCAGGCAATTACTACAGCTCTTCCAAACAAATAAGACAGATTAGTCAAACGTTCACATCAGTTTTTATGTTTATCATTAGTTTTATGCTGCATCATGAATATTCAATGTTAAGAAAAAACTCTCATTATGATACCTAGAATACCTTAAAATTATGGTTTTCATCTCTAAATGGTGTCTCACCCTGTTTGAAAACACTGCTAATGTGCGTTACTATGAGCTGAGCTTAAATGCTAATAGGGATTGCTAAAATATCTTCCTGATGCTTTCAAATAGATTAGCTTTGTATTCACAATACTTTAGTATGGATGTGACCAACTTTGGTATATATTTTTTACATAAATAAAGAAATTTTGATTTGTATTTCAGAGAGAATTCTGAAGATCAAAGTGTTTTGTGGTTTTGGGTTTTTTTGGGTTTTTTTTAAGACAAAATCAGCCTACCAAAAAACCTCAAGCACCTCTTTCACAAAAGAAAGAACTAGATGGATATTGCTGTTATCCAGCTGGCCTTTGGCTTACATCATATTTCCTGGAATACATCCCATAGTAGAAGGAAGTTATTCTATCATCAGAGATATCATGTTGCATTCTGAATGCACATTACAAACTCATACTAAACTATTACTCAGCAGTTTGGGTTTTTGGTTTTTTTGGGGGTTTTTGGTTTGGTTTTGGTTTTTTTTGTTGGTTCTTGGTTTTTTTGTTGTTGTTGGGTTTTTTTTGTTTGGTTGGTTTTGTTTTGTTTTGTTTTGTTTATTTTGTTTTGTTTTGTTTTTCCTTTTGGCTAAATTGACTGGGATGTCATAGATCGAAGCAGGGTGTCTGTGCATCATGGAAGGTACGTGTCATACATGCATGTGTTTATGAGACAGGTCTTAGAAGTATCCCCTGTCTCATTTTCTTTAAAAGAATTGCAGTCTGCTGAGTTTTATGTTAGAAGAACAGAAAATAAGCCTTAGTTTCTTCTCCAAATTCCTATGATATATAAGTCACTTCAATTTGCCAATACTTTCATTCTTTTCATTAAATGACAAGCTAAGAGAATGTTTTAGGGTTAGATAAATTTATTCAGATAAATTCTTATGGAATAGTCTCAGTAAGAACATACTTTTCTGCACAAGATGTGTGAAATTTTGTGAAAGATTTAACTGAAAAGCAAGTATCTATTGTTAAAGGTGATTGCTATTGCAAAAAAATTGTCTTTATCCACTTGACAGCAACACTCTTTGTTGACAACAACACTCTGGACAAAATCAAAATAACACCTGCCTCCTGTTCCTCAGTTACAGTACAAATTCAATTAGAAACCTCAGCTGTAGAACTAGTTCCAGGTAAACCTGTGTGGCATTGACATATACCTTTCAGATCTATAACATTACAGGATTCTTTGAATGTGAAAATTATAATTTTTAGTATTTTCTTATCTCCCAGGTTCTAAGAAGAAATTCTAATACCCTTTCCACTTAAAAAAAAAGTATAAATAAAATGGTGCTTTCTACATCAGAAACACTGGAACAGGCTGTCCAAGGAAGTGGTTGATACCTCCTTGGCGGTGTTTAAAAGACACGTAGGTGTGGCATTTAGGGACGTGGTTTTGTGGTGGTCTTGGTAGTGCTGGGTTAATGGTTGGACTTTTTAAAGGTCTTTTCCAACCTAAATGATTCTGTGAGTTAATGATTTACCCAATGCATTTTGAGCATGACTGCTCCAACCAGCATTCCTATATTGTTCCTGCAGCAAATGTAGTTGGTAGAAGTGATCTTCTTGTTTGAACTAAAACCTAAGCATTTCCAGGAGAGCAAAGTCCAGCCAATTCACACTGAAACTCACCTCCATCCTCTTCCAAAAGTTCCAACAAATATTGATTGTCAATTTCCCAGAGAATTTCATAGCAAGGAAGGTATCTTATTAATAATATATCACGATTTTGACCTGCACATTTGGAACATTAGACCACATTATACAATAACATCAAAAAGGAGGAGCTGTGTTGATAAATCAGTGCACATAACTACTGGATTTCCTCTGGAACAAAGCAAACCACTCTAACGAGAAACAGTTCATTTGCAATATGATTTCAGTAAGTACTATAGCACATTTGTGTCACAGAATACACTTTTTGAGAGTAAGTACGTATTATACTGCATGGGAAAAAAGTATGCGTGCATACTGGCAGACGTGAACATGTACAGATTTACATAAGAACACAGACAAAAATCGCAGCACAAATAGTGCCAAGTCACTGTGTGAGGCTGGACTGGGAAGGATAAGCATTGATCAGCAACTTTGTTCCACAACTCTCTGCTAATTATTCTAATACTACAACCACTCCTCTTGTTTTATCCTGTTTCCATGGTATCTGAGACTCTGAACACAGTAAAAATGATCAATTGCTTAGAATGTCGTAATGAGGAAAATGCAAAGGTTGCAAAGGTAAGCACTGCAGTCAAGAAATTAACAGCCAAGGTTGCTTGCACAATTTTAACTCTTGCCCTGAATGAATATATATTATAACCCTTTACCTGCAGATTGCTTCAAAGAGTATTTCACACATTCTTTCAAGTTGTATATTTTAGTTTTCTGTTAATGGGCTATCCACTGAACAAGCCATTTTTGTTTAGGTATTTAAGCAACTTGACTCTGATAGGAATGCATTATTTTAGCATTTCAGCAGTTGTCTCTGGAACAAATACCATTAGCAATGTAATTGTTAGCACTTTTCTTTCAATGTAGCTAGTTTGGTTGGTTTTTGGTTTTGATTTGCTTTAGTTTTCTTTCCTCTTAAAACTTGATATATTTCCATTAAAGCACTTACAGTCACTTTTTTTTTTTTTAACTATTTATCCACAATACCTCTATTTAAAATGCAAACAGCAGATTTAGCTGTGCAATTTTATCGATGTTATGGTCAGAGGTAATGCCACCTCTTTTTTCCTACATAATATCCATCTGCTTATACACTCAGGGAACATGCTATGCCCTGCAGCATGTCATTGCCAGGGAACGAAGAGGTTACCCTCCTGCTGCAAATACACTCTGTAGAGAATGATGTATCAGCAAAGAAAAGAGAAGGAAAGAAAAAACACACAAAACCACATTCTGATCAGTATAGAAGTTTTGTCTGTTCTCTCCAAAGGAAGGATTCTGATTTAATTTCACGTATATCGAGTTTTATCCCAGATGACTCTAATTGGTGAAAGACTTTTTAATTGAATAGGTCAGCTGTATGGTTAAGTCTTTGGGGAAAGACTGAAGTCTGTAAAATGCATAGGAAAACTATAATTTTCATTAAAAGAGCTTAATGAGCTGTACAACCTCAAATTTTAAAAGCTCTTTGATTTGTACCCTGGTTCCAGTTAGTCCCCTTCACAACCAGGGGGTTGACATTGCAGCAGTAGCACTTGTTATTCTCTGGCTGCCATGCTCTGCAGGGCTCATCAAGGACAGTATGGACATACAAAGCCAGTTTCTAGGTAGTGACAGTCAGTGTGGTGCCTTATATTATGCAGAGCTCTAATGAATGCCATCAGCACTTCCATAATCTCTATTTTTTCCCCTGGAGATTAAAAAAATTATCTAATTGCTGCAGTGCTCACTGGAAGATGTTTGCAATGTTATTGCTGCTGTGGCTAGTATTACACTGATTAATGTGTTAACTTTACTTGCTTGGAGATCTAAATATGGATCATGGTACTTAAAACCAGAACTGCTTCATGACTGGCCAATGTAAGAGAATTTCATTCCAGTATGGCTGAAGAGATACCGAAACTGAAACAGCTCTTTTAAAATGACTGCTAAAAGAATTATTAAACTATGACACAGGCTTCCCGTTACCCACAAAAGGCACTTTGGAGAAGCTATGTTTCATCTTTCCCATTAAAATATGTGAACAATCATAAGGCAGAGAAAAAGCAGACAGCCCTTTTTATGGCTCCGTGTAGCAAGCTCTCTGACAAGCTGACCCCGAACAGCTGCCAGGTACCCAGCCTGGCTGCCACCCCATCCACCTGCTCTCTGCTCTGTACCAGGCTCCTGCTGGCTGGTTCACAAAGAAGCTTCCAGGTGTTTGCTGCCTGCTGGCCTGGCCACATGTTTGCTGCCAGCTACCAGGCTCCTGCTGCCCTGTTCACCTGCTGGCATCATGCTGCTTTCCTGATGCCCTGAATCCCCTGCTGAGTGGCAGTTGGTATTCTTTCCCTGTCTTCACATTTTATACATTTCATTTCTAAATGCATGGCTGCATTTTCATATATCTATAACACACACACACACAAGCACACACACACAAATACACTGGCAGCTTCTCTACCCCTCTGCCTGCTTTTTCCCTGTCCGTGAATCTGCTTGAATAAGCTGGTGTGGAGCAGCAGGATCCATTTAAGATCCCAGCTGCAAACTGACATTATCACTGGTGTCAGTTTGTAAGCACATCTACAGTAATTGTTGCTGAGACAGCAGGTTTTGCTGTGAGATTCTGCAAGCCCCGTGTTTTCTCTCCACACGAGAGCTTCAGAAGCAATGCTTACAGTCCTTGCAGGCTTTTGATTCCGTGTAGAATCCAAAATGTACCACTGGGATTGTTCCATTCTGTGTACTTTGGAGTGGAGATTTCTCCTATGAATATAACTATTTAGAAAGGAAATTAAAGCAAACTAGAACAGATTTCACTAACAAATAGTCAGTGCCTTTTTTTTTTTTTTATTGCTGACAAAATGAAGAGCAGAATGAAACATATAAAACATAACTCACTGTTTTCCAAAACCAATTACAGTTTATCAAATCCAATAGCATTTATCCTTCTCTCCAAAAGCTAAACCCTACTGTGAAAATAGGAGTAGACTTACATTTCTACAGCTATGGATACAGTAGTTTATGAAGCAATAAAGTGAAAAGGAGCAAGATAATGTTAATGTAAGGTGTAGAGTTTGAACACAAATATTGACATTAAATTGACTGTCTTCCTTTTGCATGAAATGTATGTTCAAGTCATCTTTGATGGAGCAATAACATGTTGCACAGTCTTTAAGGACACAATGAACAGGCCCCTTAGTTAACACTAAAAATACTGTCATACTTGTTTTGTGAGTGCTATATAATCACTATAATGTCCAAAGGCAGAGTTGTTTCAGGTGATACATGCATAACTACAGCACATATTCTGTGGAAATCTATTGGGCTCTTTGCAGGGTGAACCTTTACTGAACATGGTAGAGTGAGCCCTGGGATTTCAATTCAAAAGCTAGATGTAGGAGGGTATTTAACACCAGGCTGCAGTATGTGTAACATTACAGGCTGCTTGCAAATATGATTGATTTCAGATACAATGCTTAAGCTGCACATTGGGAGATTAGTATTTTGGCTAGCTGGCCATTACTGTAATTTCTGATAAGGGCTAGCTTAATTAACTTGTGAGATTTCTAGTGTATCTACAGCCACAGCAATGGCTAGAAAAGCTTTTAAAGGGCACCGGAAGAATAAAAAATATATATACCTAGTAAACCAGATTTAAAGCGTGAAGTATTCTTGATTATGTATTTTGATTGAGTTCGGTTTTTTGGGGGCGATTATTAGTAGGGTTTGGGTTTGTCTTTGACCAGTTGAGTGATGAGGTTTCATAGGTATTAAATTTATTGGTCATCAAATAGAGCTGTTCATATGCTACAAGTTCCTGCCAAGCCTGGAGAAAAATACATCCACCCAATATTGTGGAATTTTGTCATATGGACACAGACATGATTTGGCAGTTACGTTGTAAGGGTGAAATTTATCACAAACCAATATATCAAGTACTTTTACGCAGAGAGGAATCACTGTGTCCAAACAGTCCTTGGAAGACAGTCTTCCACGCTGGGTCAGAAAAAGGAAAAAGAAGTTTGCAAGTTCATGTGCTGAGCCACACAGTCAAATCTTGTCCATATCTTGGCTGCTCTTTATCTCTTCAAATGCTGTGACTTTATGGCTGTGGGCTTAAGAAGCCCTGTTGTGGATGTAGATAGGACCACTTAAACCCCTGTTAGCTTAGAAATGGGAAGCTCTGTAATGTCTCCGAGTTGGTGTCTGGGCCTGACAGATTTGTTTACAGGTGTTTTACAAGCCAAACCCCACCTAGGGTGCAGAAGCAGCTGCTTTAATCAGGTAGAGCAGATGACTTCTTTAATGACTAGGGCAGCAGAAACTCTGAGAGACTCATAGAACCTTTTATTTTATTCATCATTGTTTTATTCCACATCCAGAGGTGTTTTTAAAAGGTGTCTGTAAGACAATCAAGCTAGTTTACATAGGATGTTGTGATGGAAATTAATGTTTTCTTAAACATGATCTCTGAAAATTACTTTCTACAAGATATCTCTGACTAAGCATTTTGTGAAAGTTCATTTAACCTTTACAAATAAATATTAGATAGAATTTTGGCAAACTGTAATAACACCTCTAACTAAAACTGATATTTGTCTCATTAAATAAAACAACAAAACAAAACCAGGAGATAAGAATCCTTCCTGAATAATTTACAAATCTTTAAACAACTATTATCATGTAAAATGCAAACAGTGCTAATGTCTATGATGAAACCACAAATCCACACAAAACTGTGGGGTTTTTTTCCCAAAATAATGCATCTTATGAATTTATAAATAAATAAAGCTAGAACAAGAAATAATCATAGAATCACAGAATGGTTTGGACTGGAAGGGATCATTAAAAATAGTTTAGCCCAACACCCTTGCAATAAACAGGAACATCTTCAAATAGAACATGTTTCTCAGAGCCCTATCCTACCTGACTTTAAATGCTTCCAGGGTAGGGGCATTCACCATCTCTGTAGGCAGCCTATAGCAGTGTTTCACCATCCTCATTGTAAAAAATTTCCTCCTTATATCTAGTCTAAACCTGTCCTCTTTTGATATAAAATCATTATCCCTTGCCCTGCAAAAATAACCCCCAAACTTGTATTGCTAGCATTATACATTAAAAGACCTCCTTTTCAGCATTTTTGTGTTCAGAATTCAGCCCCTTGTAATTTGAATCTAAAATTTGCAGAAGCAGTGGCTACTTGTATCTACTTGTTACCTCTCATTCATATTGACTGATAGTAATGAAAGATTAATGGTTGTTTAGAATGGATATCATTATTTGCCACATCCTAATTTATGACTGCAAAAATGAAGGCAAAAATCTGAAACAAACCCTTTGCAAATGGACTTTAAATGTGCATATGGCATGCACATATATGCATATGGTAAAGAGTAGGTAGTCTAATTTCACTTCTGTTAAAGTCCCCTATTCCACATATGTTGGTGGCTCAGTACACAACAGAAATTATATAGTAGATCCTTAAATATTAATGAAAAATAGCTCTTATTGTATCTTGCTGCAGTATGACCCACTGGCTCCACAGGCACAGGGCACAGAGGTATTAGGTCTAAAATGAGCTGATGAAAACTAAAACAATCTCTCTAGCTGCCCCCAACTCTAACAACCAAAATCTCTACTTGTAATATATCTTTCTATATTTCAAATTTCCCTAAACTAAGCAGGAATTTCACTTCTTGTTAATTGGTAATATAATTTGACATTTTCCTTCTGAACTCTGAAATAATAAAAAATATTTTAAAAGACTAATAGAGTTTCCTAGTGGTTCAGAATTCACATCTCTTTCAATGCTCATATTTCCTGCTCATCTCTGTGAACCTTACAATGGACTTAACCACCTTACTCAGACCTCTGCTAGTTTTCCACCTATAAAGGCTTTAAATGTTTACTGACTGTATGACTCCTAATCCTCTAGATTACCTCTATACCATTCCTCTCTTGGTGGATTTTTCCTGCTAATATATTGCAGCAAGTTGGTTCAGCAGAGTTCCTTATGACAGATTTAGGTTTTCTACAGGAAAAAGAACTTACTTTTCAGTACAGGATACCTGAGAGAGAGAAGTGTCTCTGGGAAAGAGACAAAGGAAAAAAAACCAGCATTTAATATCTTAGCAGCAGACTGCAGGAGGAAACTTATGTGCCTAAGTTTATACTTAATACTCAGTGGATCTTAATCAAATGTTGTAGATATGTTATGCTTGGCTTCTGGGTTTGTAATGAAAAGAGCTTTGTGCAGACAGAATTTAGATTAAAATCACCTTCTTTTTTCCCTGATAATACTCGGAGTTGTCATGTCTGCAGAAAGGAAGCCTAAACTCAAGTTTGTAATAGAAACACAAAAATATTTTATTTGATAAACAAAGACTGTGATCTATTGAAATGTAACTTCAGTAAAAGGGAGCATTTTCTTTGCCTGTCACACACAATGAAAGATGTGCTTTCCCTCGAATGCCCCTATTCTCTCACCCTCCTAGCCCTGGAGGATCTGTTCTCCACTATCTGCAAATATGGAATGATGAGTGGAAGGTCAAAACTTGCATCATTGGGAATATAAAGAAAGCATCTTTTATCTGCAGGTTAACATTCAAACTGCCTGCATTCTGTTTTGGCATTTTAAAATGGGAAGCTCATGGTATCCTGAGAGTTTCTTTAATGAATTTTTCTGGCATCGAGACCCTTCTGTGCTTGAAGGCTTTTTCTTTTCTTGACTCCCAGGGTACAAAGACATTCACAAGGTTACACCAGGCTGTAATAACATGATGTCACCAGCTCTTATTAAACAACATTTCATGCTGGCGGAGGAGCACATCAGGGCTATTCCTGAGGAAAGAAGTGTCAGCTCTTCCCAAACCTCCTCTCCATAGCACCTCTATCATTTATCCTGAGCTACACCATTCCTCACCCCAGATCCGTGAAGTTCTAGCCCCTGAGATGTTTACAGGTACATCATTCATTTCTCCATCCAGAAAATAAATGGTCATGTAGCAGTGCTGCAAGTATGGAAATGCATCCCTTTACTGTGTGACAAGCCAACCGGACAAGTTTTCCTTCATGATGATCTTCAGGGAGTAAAAATAACAAGTGCTATGGAAAAAACCAAACCAAACCAAACCAAACCAAAAACCAAACACAAACAAACAAACAGCAAAACAAAAGCCAAAACCAAAACAACAAAAAAACCCCAAAAAACCACAACCCCCCCAAAAAACCAAACCAACCAACTAACCAACAAACCAATCAACCAACCAATCAAAAACCCCAAATAAAACAAAAGAAAAAGAGAAAAAAAACAGCCCTGAACATGCTGCTTTCTGGAAATTTTATTTTTCAGAAATCGTAAGGTGGAAGAAGGAGGCAAATAAAAATTTATGTTGGAATTTTGATGGTTTGGTTGTCTTATTTACTTACATATTTATGAGGATCAAGCTATAACACCTTGTGTTTACCTGATCTCTAAAAATATCTGTACTCACTATACCCTTAATTTTCCTTTACTGCTGTTACTGTTCACCTGTAAATGTACCTACTCTTTGGGTTGCTGTTGGAGCATAAAGAACATAATTCATTCCACAGATAAAAACCTTCTTAAACCTTTTAGCTCAGATGTATCCAGTGTTGTCTATGTTTATTTGCTTTTATACCACAGTTATCTGTTTGCTTAAATATCACTCCTCCAGTGTTTACACTCTGTTTAAAAACAGCAGTTATATCTCATTTAGGCACCTTTCTAGGCTGGAAAAACCAATATATTTTAATCTCCTCAAAAGAAACAATCTTCTTCTCCACAGGACTTTGTAACCGTTTACCTACTAGTTTTTCCATCAAAGTAAATTTTTCTTGTTTCAAAATGCTTTCTGAATATGTCTGTTCACAGAATCGTGAAACAGACCAGCTGGGAAGGGACCTCAAAGGTTCATTTTGTCCCATCTTTCATAGGAACAGGAACCAGGAGGGCCATCAAACACACTGTTCAGTTGCATCTTGAAAGCTTCTGGCAATGGGGGCTCTACCATACCCCCGAGTAGGTTGTTCAAGTGAATGATTATTTTTGCTGTAAAAATTTCTTTGTTTATACCTAAATGAAACCTCTCTCAGTGGAACTTTTTCCCATTGCATCTTGTCTTCTCCATGTGGCTCCCCATGAAGAGAGAGTTTCCATTCTCTTTAAGTGCTGGAAAATTTTGATGTGGTCTCTCCTGTAATGATCCTTCTCTTCTCCAGGGAGAAAAGACCTAACTCCTTAGCAGATATATTTAATTTACAAGAAGACAATTAGAATATGTTTGGCTACCTATATTTTTGCCTTTATGGCTAGCAACACCAATCTACTGCTTTGTTATTTCTTTTCATTCCTTAGATAAGGTTTTACATCACAGTTCCTGACCGCAAAAAGAGACTATAACAAATGCAAAAAGAAAAGAAAACTTTAAAGAAAATCTGTACTTATTCTCAACACTGAAAACTTCTGTCAGAGTCATGAAATAGACCCTGAACCTAGACTATAAAGGCTTACAGAGCTACAAAGAATGTTCTAAGTTTTCCACAAGAGGTTGCAAGAAATCTGTTTTTGAGTAAAAGAAACATTAGCTTCACATGCATATGGGGGGAAATGAGGAATGTTCAGACTGAGCTATTTCTTAGTGCTAATTTGCCTTGATCATATTAAATACAATTTTTTTCCATATAAGCTTTCTACATCAAACTTTCAACCCAAAGACATTCTTTGAGCATGCAGAGATGTATCTACTGCTCTGATAGTTATTCTCAACATCTGGACTTTAACCAGTACATAATTTCAATGAATTTATTTAAATTTGCACTAGAACACTGTCCAATATTTGCCAGCTTTACTTTGGCTATAAAGTCACCATTACAGGATTTGGAGAAGATAGTCTCTAATATTAAATAGAAATAAGGGAACATTAATGTAACATTGAGTATGAATAATCAAGCATACACATGCTAAGAGATTCAAAATATGATGGCATGCAGTACTGACTAAATTTAAATTGTGCATCCTGTAATTTTATGTCACGCATTATTCAAATTCATTTTTAAAGGTGAAAACCACAATGTAAACCACAATTGTTCAAATAGGCTATGCAGAGAGAATAATTTCTTCCCAATCTAGATGAGATCTAAAAAGGCAGTGCTCAAATCCAAAAGGTTAAATTGAGACTAGGGAATGGATTTTAGAATCACTGCAGCTATTAGAGTTTATGACACTAAGATGTCTGGATCATTCCTAGGAGATTTCTGTCCAAGCTGTAAGAGAGCTTATATTTATAAAGCTACTATGCAAAATTTGAAAACAAAGAAAGTGTGGCATTTTGGACAACCAGAGCTTTCTCAAATATCTTTGAATCTAATATGTAAAGCAAAATGTAGCCTTTAACATTCGAATATCACCTTCTTTTAGGCCTTAGAAGTAATTACCCAAGAATATTATCTTGTCATAGAAATAAGGTGATTTCAGTAAAGCCAAAACTTTTAACATTACCATGTCAAAAATCAAACCAAAATTGGCTCTGCTTAGAAATATCAAATGTCTAAAACTTCCTGAACAGAGGTAAGGTTTGAGTTGCCTACATATAGGCAATTAAGAGCAGTTTAGATACTCTGGGATATTTTCCTTCTGTCTCAGCTGATACTTTGCAGCAGCATTAGTCTTTCATATGTCCCAAGTCTCATCTGTCAGCCCTTTGACATGTCTCTGATACCCTGGAACATCTGAAGAGATTTCTTGACACTTGCACTGGATGAATCCTTCTCTGGTTGTTAAACTCAGGAAAATTCCTACAGTCAGACTTAGTTCTCTCAACCACTCATATTTTAGCTTAAATCTTACGATGAGATTCATATTCATTTTAGAAGCTGTCTGATGTGTATCTTACACCCTCAATTTCTCAGCCTGTAAAAAAGACAGAATGATTGAAAGAAGCTTGCACATTTCCATACCACATTATTTCTCACACAACAACATGCATACAAAAAGCGCTGATAGCTTCCTAAAAACTTTTGGGTGTCTGAAGATGATAAATGTAATGTAACCTTAGACACTCTTCAGGGCTTATTTAAGGTCCGATTCTATGTTCTTACTTTCCTTTTATGTCTTCTTTCTATGCACAAAAACAGTAACAGCACTCTGGACCCGAAAGGATGTGGAGAAAGGCCATGGCAGAGCTAAATTCTCTGCCCTCACAAATAGATTCAGCCTGATTAATTCCGGGGAGATTGCTTCACTTATTTGAACTGTTATTCTGGAATGACACTGGTGTATATGAGACTGGCATGTAATCCAGTATTTAGTGTTTGTGCACATACTGCAGCAAATAGGATGGTGATGTTACTGCTCTGTATGAAGGTACCACAGAATATTAAACAGAATATTAAGAATAGTCCCCTAGCTTCATGATCTGCCGAATATTCAGATAACAGTAAACTATTTTTTAAAATCAAACTGCTAGTGCCTGCCTTTACGGTTCTCATATACCCTTCTCATTCAAGGAAACATAATTTTCTCCTGTAAGGCAGCAGGATTTCTGCCTCAGGCTGATCATGAATCAACAACAAATGTTATAGCCCATACTATAAATTTATAAACTATCATGTTTTGGAAAACTGAGTTTAAGCTATAATCTATGATGAAGCTCCTATCCTCCAAGGAAAGACACAGAAATGGGTAACATCAGGAGCCTTTGGGGGATTTCAGTATTCCTGGGCTTCTAAAGTAATAGAGGTGTCCAAGAAACAGCCTCTAGAGAAATGAACCAAAATAATATAATTTTTCTCACACAAAAGCAGTTTAATTAGATGGACTTAGGAAAGTCTGGAATGCTACTCACTATTCTAATTCATATAAGAGAGTTTTAAATGTATCTCTAAAACAATTTAATATAATAGATTGCTCAGCTATGCTAGAAATATATTACTGTACTTTACAGAACTATTTTTACATTCATTATCATTTATAACAATATTTTATCACAAGGAGAATCCTTAGGCACTTGCGTGTCATTAGCACTGAGGTAAGAGAAAAAGCAAAGTTATTTCAGCCTAGCCTAAAGAATGGAATATCATAACTTCATTAAGACCATACGATGTATGTATCAAACACTGCATCTATATTATAAGGATCTACTCATTACCCATTTCTTACTGTCAGACTTGATATATGTTGGCATTACCATCTGTTATTAGGTATTATCTTTCATGAAAATCAAATGCAAATATTACATTTTAATTATATTTCGCTGAAACACCTCAAAAATATTTAAATTTTTATTGAAATAAGTCAGTGTTGTAATATGTTGCAATTGAAAAAAGCATTTCACTAAAACAATGTTAATAATTAGTTAATGCTGAAACACTTCACAGTGGTTCTTCAAGTTTTACTAAAACTTCACTTGGAAGAATTTGATACCAGACTCTCTTTTGTCACATGAGTACTGACCTGAGGCACATCTATGTTTAAAGCTCTTAACTGTTGAATTAGGGATATCTAACCTCAAATATACCTTAAAACATAACGACAATTTTGACAGAGATGTGCCAAGGCCCAAGCTGCTGTCTCTACTGAAAAAACCCCCAAACTCTTGTAATTAGAGAAGCTATGATCTGAAACCTTTCTCCTGTGGAGAGATGTACATTTACTTTTGAAATTACTCATTTAGGCATGATTCCTTTTTTAAAAAGGGGAAGAAAGGAAAAGCTGAAAACAAGGGCTCAGCAACAGCAGAAAATATTTTTCCTTTCATTCCAATGCAAAATCATATTCTTATACCTTGATGACTGACATAGAATTCAGTACTTGTCCTCTAGCCTTCTGTAATAACAATCACAACAAATTAATGAATCAAATTAGGAACATCAAAATTGCCTTGGCTGCAAGTCATATTAGTTAGCCTTATCTCTCAAAGACAAGAGGTTATTATGTTCAGCGAATTTTAGAGAACTGTGTGATTTTTAGATCAATGGACATTTCTTGCTCTGAAGTATCTCTGCAGGATCTTTCTTTAACTCTGTGGTGTATCTGCAACTTGAAGCCAGTGTCTGACATTGTTCACTGTATTTTGGTGATTTTTGTTACCTGATTTCTCTGAGGTTGCAATGGGAAAAACATGCTAGGCATTCCCAGAGAGATGGCCATCTTCAAAGCTCTTCAGAGATTACCTCTGCCTCTCTGAAATGTAGCCCCATGCCCCAAGCTATAAGTAGAAAAGTGATGTGTCCTGCAGTTGTTACCATAATAAAGTAGTCATTCCATCTGCTCCAAGATCTCAGAACAAGCCAAGTAATAACAATATAAAGACTGGATTATCAGTTAATTGTCTTTGGGTATTAAGTGTTGATTTTGAGGGGTGCATAATGCTTCACTACCTGTAATAGCGGCTAATAATGGATAACTTCTCCTTTTTTCTGACCACCATGCAATGTGCTCCCCATCATGAAGGAGCATTGCAGCTCAAGTCCCTCTTTAATGGATAAAGCTGAATGGTAACAAATGGATCTTCTGATTTCAAGAAAATGAGTAATTAATACCCAACCAATATAAAAAGCTGCATAAAAGAAAGGACACATTTTTTTATGTGACTTTTTAAATTAGTCTAGTTTTCATTATAATACCATTGATCATAAAGTATTCATTTGACATTAATGCAGGCATTATATGTACTTCTGTTGGAAATCCTCTGTAATTCAGTATTAGCTAAATGTACCATTAAAAGAAAATGTTACCCCTAAAAAGGGTTGGCTTAGTGAATTAGTGTTTACTTTATATCCTTCTTTTTACATTATGGAATCTTTTTATCTGAAAAAGAAAACGAAAGTTTTAAAGCTGTTAAAGAAGCATAAAACGCATCAATTTACGAATTTAACATTCCTTAAATTGGTCAGATTTTGTGCTTTCATAATCTAAATCTTGGAGAATTAGCTAAAAAAAAGTTGTATTTGGAACAATCAAATCAGTAAAAGAAGTGCATTAAGTTGTTGAAATACATGTTCATCACTGAGTTTTGTGGCCTAACTGTGCTCTCTAGCCATCTTCTTTCCTGATATAATAGGATTTATTTTTGTCTCTTTTCTCTAAAAGTATTAAGAAAAATCATGCATTTACTAAGACTAGATGTTTGGAATTGTCAACACCATACCTAACAGTCAAATTAGTCAAATTCCCATTATGTAGGAATTACAATAACAATAATCTTTTCCAGCAGTCAGGGCCAAAACTTTGTGTGATGTATCTCAGCATCTTTCCATTGTCTTCAGTGGTACTCTACTAATTTATAAGTCACTTCTCTAGTGGTTTTAGTGTTTCAAGTGTTAAAACTCATGTACGTTGAACACTAATTTATGCCTGCATAGGCTCATTTCCTATCAGCATCCATAAAGGGAATATATTCAATCCTACAAAAATTTGCAGCATATCTGCTTTAAGGACTTGACTATGCAGATAACAGAAAGAGTATTTGAACAATATAATATTGAGTGTATGGTATCACATTCACCTGAATTACCCTTTGAGCACACCTCTCTGCTGAGTATGCAAGTTTGGTTCAGCAAACATTTGTATGAGAAAAAGACTTTTATCAGTACAACAGCATCGGCCAATAGTCAGTGAACCATTGGTTTGTGGACCACTTGCTCTTCTGGGGTTCAGTTCTTCTTTCTCCCTCTCCATTTCATTGTAATTATTGTTGTTGTTATTATTAACTTTATTTCAATCTTAAACTGCTCTTATCTCAACAGACGGGCATTACCTTTTCCTGATTCTACTCTCCATCCCACCAGAGGGAGGTGGGGAGTGACAAGGCAAGAAAGGAGAAAAAATAAGGTAAAGGAAGACATTTAGGACTTGTTTATGTTTATATTCAATGTTTTTCCCTCTGTTAATTCATGTGGTCATCTTTTGTAGAATGATTATTTCACCGTGTGCTTTCCACATTTGCAAAAGTATCGCCCAGGCAACAACAAGCAAATATGTATGTCATTCACTATATGTGTATTTAGATGATACTTACAACGTTTTTACTCAGCTATTTTCCTGTAAGTTTCCAGAGATTAAGACATGATGTCTCTGAAGAAAAATCTGTGTGAGTAATGGCACCCTGCAAAACAACTACCCAAAAGAGCAGTTCCCAGAAAAAGAAGCTGATGTGAAAGCATCACAGTACCAAACACAAGGAAAGGTACCTGCAGGAAGATGGGTATCTCCCCAGAAATACTTGTGTAACTCTCTGTCTGTCCAAAAGGCTTCACTCAGGCTTTCACATTTGACAAATAGACCATTAAAACTGTAAACTACATCAGCGTTTTAAGAATTTGGTTTCAAGTTATTATTTGAAGAACTTTATTTATTTTAGGTTCCTACTATAATCTGCAAATAAGAGAGACCTTATTTACTGTGGTGGAGGGCAGGACGCAGAACACTCAGTTTCAAATCATTCAACTATCAGGTGTGCAGAATACCTTCACTGAGTGTGCATTGGGGTGAACTGTCTCTGTTAGGTGTCTTTCTC
This sequence comes from Acanthiza pusilla, assembly GCA_036630365.1. Lineage (NCBI taxonomy): Eukaryota > Metazoa > Chordata > Aves > Passeriformes > Acanthizidae > Acanthiza > Acanthiza pusilla. The sequence goes on from JAXCHO010000023.1 coordinate 31,929,830, forward strand.
TTCCATTTGGCAACCGATGGAGCCTAAGCCTCTCAGTGAAATGTTGATTTCAGGTCAGATAATTATGACTTCATTTGTAAATATTTCACACATTGATATAAACTTAAATATTCTGATAGCTAGAACTACTTTTTAAATTTTAAGGTGAAAAATTCTGGGCTGATGAAGAATACTTTCTATGTAGTAAATGCATACTGTTGAAAGAAATAACATTCTCCAGGTATCCAATGACAGAGAAAATAAAAAGATTCTGAGAATTTATGTAAAATTTTCTTAAACTTTTCATTGAGCATTGACATTCTGAAAGTTAGCTGTCTAGTCCATGCTGTCACCTGTCTGCTAGCCCTCATTTAATGAGGAGAGATGAGCTTCTCCAGGGGGTGATTCATGTCACCTATCCAGTTCCTGTACTGGTGAGGATGATTCATTGCTGCAGTTCCTTCAGCTTGCGGCCTCATTATGGCAAAATCACTACAGAAACCCAAAGACAGACATTGACCCAAAGAACTTGCCATGTTCACACACTGTCTAGGCTATGCTGCATCCAAAAGGTAGAGACCTCCAATACTTAAAACTGTTCACACATGGAAAAACAAAAACTCTTTAAAATACTGTATAAACATGAATAAGAAGTCTATCAAAAGAACACTGGAATACATTTCTAGAAAGAAAATAATCAGAAAAATGAGGAGAAATTATAAAAGACATTACTTTACTAATTCTTTCCATAGCATTCCTTGAGGGCTTCTAAGAATCTCTGCTAATTTCTTCCAAATGAAGACATTTTAATAGTGTTCAGGTCCAAAAAGCTTACACATACTATCACTATTACTATTCCTAAATTACTATTACTGTTACCATTCCACATATTTGTGCAGGAAAGACACAAATGCATCAAAAGATTTACAAAATTTCTATATAAGGTTTTGCAAGACTACAATGCTCTATGAATGTATTAAATATTCTTTTATACCATCATGGATTGAAAACAGTACAGGTACTGAACTCTAAGAAATGTAGAAGCTTGCATCCATGACTTGAAATTCCTCAAGACAGGATCATCATAAAAGACTTTAGATAAATTCCTATATGAGTAACTGGTTTCTTAATCTTAGCCTGTACTAAAATCTGCACCATGAAGCTGAATACATGGACTAGATTTCATGGACTGTAGACCAATGGTTTGTCTTTATTATCTCTGAACCACACAGCTTCTTATTGTATTTCTATTCAGGTGAACAGCTGTTCAATACTATCTGGGTCATGAAATTCTAAATATCATTTAACATGGCCATTTTAGATACTATCACAAATTATATCCCTCGTGATATCATTGGAAGTTTCTTTAAATGAGAAAAACTATGAAAATATTTAGAAATGATAAGCAAAATATGATGAAATCCAAATATCCCCAACAGCTGTACATCACACACAGCTGAATGCTTGTTGCAAAAGTACCTTAAAAGCACCTGAAATATTCACATGTGGTAAGAAATTGCACGGAGCTCCATTGGTCAAAAGTCCTCCAGGGAAGGAAATGTCTCCCTATATTTGATGTCACTTTTTTCATCTGCCTTATCAATTTTCTTTAGATCTTAAATATTAATCAGATGATATAGTATTCAAAAGCCTGTCTGCATGTCTTCAGGCATCTTTATCATATAAGTAGACCAATTCTTAATACATATTCTAGAATATATTGAAAGAGCCTTAAAAATGCCTTTTCTGGCAATGTACTTGTAAGTATGATTAATATTAATACATTTTAAGGGTGCATATTGAATATATTGTATATTCCTTGAAGCAAAACTGCATTCAGTGCTGTTGGAAAAGCCATGAATCTCACAAACAAGTGTTCAGGCTACAGCAAGAGACACCATCTGCGAGCCTTTGTAACTGATGCTGAGCAAATAATTCAGTGAGCAAATAATATACGCAGGTCATTTGGGTTATTTTCCAAAATCACAGGCTGTCTATGATTAACTTAAATATTTATTCAGGTTTATTACTTATCAAACTTTATATTCGGACTTCACTCTTTGTCAGATATCTGAATCATGTTTGTTGTCTACATTTGGGTACCAGCAGCTGTAGGGCACTGTTTCCGTGTTCTACTTGGTTCATCTAAATGAAAAATAGCATAAGAGGAAACTTGAGAAGGTAGCTGAATCTTTAAGTATTTTGGAGCAGGACAGTGAAAATAAGTAAACAGACTGGAGAAAATGAAACAGCAAGAGGAAGGAACTGAAAGGGCAATAAATTATTTCTTTTTCCTGTACAGAGCACTTGCACAGATATATTTCTTGAAATAAAAAAAACCCTCAAACTTAATTCATTTTATATACACTTTAATATTTTAGATACACTCTAATATTTTTTCTCACCATCACAGAAAGAAAAATTTACCAATTTCCAGAATGCTTGAAAACAGAGACTGCAATCAGATTTCTGCCTGCTTTAATAGCTTTTCTGGTAGGATGGAAACACAGGAAAGGGGGAAAATCTATTGCTTGGGTCTATCAGGCAGTAGCCTATCTAAAATAAATACTTTTAAAAGTCCATTGTTGAAATCTCTGAAAGGAAATACAGGAAGCACATAATAAAGGAGAAAAAGGACTTGCTGAATACTTTCAAGAGACTTGAATATTGTCTTTTAGCTCAGAAAATCAAATAGAGGATGTCAATCATGTGCAAATAGAAAACAGTATAGCATAGCATCATAGAATCGTTAAGGTTGGAGAAGACCTCCAAGGTCATTGAGTTCAGCCCTTGCATGTATATAGACGCAGAGTGTCAGTTTGTATAAACAGAAAGACTCCATCTATGTCAATGGAGTTTATTAAATTTATCCTGAATTGTAATCTGAAACACCTTATAAATCAAGTTCATTAGCAAAAACAGAGACAAAGAGCCAGAATATTTTCTAACAGAGGTTTTTGTAAAGAAATGCAGTGTGGCTGGAAAATACTCAACCCAGGCTGGGCAGACTCTTGTGGACTGCAGATCACCAGTGGTTTGCACCAACCAAAGATGCATATTAGTGGGCTTAATTCCTGCTGCACTTCAATGTCTCTACACGTACTAGGAAAAAGATTGTTTTTTTCTAACCACTTTGCCTTGAAGTTGTTTAATGTGAAGGCAATGAAACCTTACTAGTTAACAAATACATTAAAGGCATTTTGGGTAGATTTAAGTATTTTCATGACTTCATTTTACAGGCAAATACTGTTCCATGAATAGTAGTTTATTTATAAGGGTCTATATTGTGTGATATCGGCTTGAATGGAGGCATTAAAATGCAGTTGCCCTTCAGCTTATGGAACCATCTCCTTAAGACCCACATGAAATGCAACAGTAGAATTTGATTTTGTCAGGAATGCTATTGCACAGGAAGAATCTGCCTACTAAAATCACATGAAAATATTAGGCTTGTCATTTTCTTGTGCAATTACCAAGTGATGGTGGTTTTTTAAAAAAAAATCACTATTTCACATCTTACTTTCTGTATGAGTACAGGAAGGCTGGATATAATATAATGGAGTAGCCGTCAAACAAATGGCCTGTATTTCATTTTCAAATAGCTCTGCTTCTTCCAAAAAGAGAGGAATCAAATTTCATTTCAAACTACATTACCAACTTTATTAGGGCAGAGATGATCACTCACCTGTGCAAACCTGCAGGTTTACAACAGATGAAACAGCCCTAGATACAGGATTGTGAAGATTTATAGATGTAGTCCTGTGGCCTGAGAGCTGTTTTCCTTTGAGATTGTGAAGAGTCTTGAGGGATGAAAAAATCAGATCAGAGGATTTGACCGATGAAACTCAAAATGAGAAATGTTTCAAATTAAATCTGAAAGCCTTCTGTTGATTTCTTCAACTTTTGTGAAGTCAAGAGAGGAAGCTTTACAGTGAAGGAGAAAAAAAAGATCAAAGAGGCCAGATACACAGCAACAACAAAGCTGAAAGTAATACAGCATTTTCAAAGGGGTAGAGCAGTTCTCTGCGCATGAGTTACTGGGAATTTCAGCTTCATTTACTTACAGAAAACACACAAGAGTTATCCTGATTTTAGAGACACCAAGCCAGAAGTAGCCTTTAGCTTCCCTTTCCTGTAGCTCATGTTTTTGTTGCAGCTTCCTCATCAGGCAGGGAGAGCAACATCCCTTTCCTACCAGTTCCTTTTCCACTGCTCTCTTTTCCTTCTTCTGGAAGAAAAGAAGAGCATGGAGAGTAAAGTGGAGTAGTATCCTGTAGTGCTGGAATTGAAATCAGAATCAGGAATAATTAAATACACCTAAGTGAGTACAAGTTAGAGCGATCAAAGAACACCGACACACATGCCTAAACAGTTCACAAAAATCTTCCTAAAAATTTGTTTGAAATTCATATCTTCTTTTGTTTACACTCCCTGAAGAGTCTTATTATGAATTTATCTCCTAAATGTTTCATAATATGTAATATTTATACAAATCTCTGAAAATGTGCATAACGATTGTAAACAATTAGAGCTTAACCTTAGCTAATTTTTCTTCTTTTTAAAAAAACCAAGCACGTAGTGAAGGATCAGATATATGCTGACATGAAAGACAATTCATAAACAGGAAAGACTAGAAAAGAAACCAAAATTCTTCATGTTGAAGAAAGAAATATACCTTTAAAATAAGAAATTTAGAATTGGATTTATTTAGAAGGTGGATTATAAATATGAAAAAAAAATAAGGTGACAGTTTACACTGGATTTCCATTGCTCTGTTTTTCCCAAATAAATACAGTTAAAATATTACTGATTTCTTAAGGAAGAGACTTTAATTAATATGATATATTATAGAATAGTTGTCTCAAAATCAAGAACTGTAAGTCTTTATGTGAGGTGTTCACCAAAGATTTTGAGTGGCAGAAGAGAAATTTGTAGTGAGGATTATGATTGTGCAAGATAAATTATCACCAAAGGAAAAAAACCATCACTAGAAGATAAAATTATGTGCAATAATAATGCATTAGCAGAAGCAAAACAACAGACATGCATCCCTTAAAGCCATGTAGCATAGAAATTTGATTTAATTCTCTACAGTTTGTAATATATAATATAGAATTGAGCAGCAGCTGAATTACTGTTCATCTTTATGTCTGCATTATGCATATTGTCTAATTTGTCAGTTATTCCTGTGCCTAGGGCTGGAAGAGGCATCTGTAGTAAACGATTGGATTACTGGCTTAAATTTTTTTCATTATTAATGATTTGTCTGTAGGTTGATCAAGAATTTGCACATAAGTGCAAAAGCATCTGAAAACACTGAATGCAAATGTTTCTCAGGCTGGAAATGCTTGAGAATTTATTTTGGTTTTTTTGTTTTGTTTGTTGGTTTGTTGGTTTTGGATTTTTATACATATGTTCTTTGAATACATAAGTTTTACTTACGTAAGTAAGAGTATACTTACATTACTTGATAAAATTCAACTATCTATTAAGAATGCACAGCAAGAAAAAAGGAAAGAAAGGCCCAAGGTGTAGGAAAACAGTGAGGAACAAGATTGTGATTATTACCCGATATAAAATTTTAGTGCCGTCTTTAAAGCATTCTCCAAAATCATGAAATGAAATCTGTTTGAAACTGCAAGATTCTTTGGAAATCTAGCATTTCTTTTTCAACAAGTTCTAATGTTACATGCATTTATGTTTCTTATTGATTCGTTTGACTCATGATGAACAAATTCCTCCACCATGTAACATATCACTGATTACAAAGACGTCTATCACTTCAGCAGTGCTTATCTCTTCTGATATCAGAAGAGGAAATTTGCTCAGTTGCTTCTGCAGCACAAATCTGACTTTATCACAGATACATAGAAGAAGGCTTTCCAAATGTTAAATTAAAATATTAATGAAATCAAAGCCAAATTGGAATGCCATTTGATAAAGGAAGGCCAAAGAGCAGAAACATAGAACAGAGCAAAGTATAAGCATTTCTGGACGAAAACATAAAAAAAATCTTTCACAAAAGAAGAAGCCAGTAGGAAAAAGAAATATCTCTGTGAAACTCACTGACTGTTGGTGGGTATTTCCCACCACCAGTAAATGCAGTGAGCAAGAGTGACTGTGGCCATATTCTGTGGCAATTCACTGTTTGACTCCTTCCTTGTTTAACTTAACTGTGTATTATACCTACTCTTGGCTTCATTCTCTATCTTTCACTTACCTAGTTATAAATTATACTAGCACTTACCTTTCACCCCAGGTCTGTTAAGCCTTCAGTCTCCCATGAGACCTTATCAAAGCTGTTCAAGTAAATGAAATACTTTGTGGAAATGCACAATTTAAAGAGCACATAGCTATAGCTGCCATATTTTCATCTGATACTCAAGAAATGTCTAAAATGCTTTAAGCAAGTTATTCTGCTTCTTTTCAAATTATGCATATTTGACATTGAGATGAGAAGGATTAGTTCATTTATCCCGAGGCTCTGGAAAATGATTTACAACATTGTACTAATTTACTTCTTGTTCATTTTCTCTTCCATGCATGATTTCTTCAGGTCTTTGGAATTTTTTTTCCTTTTCCTTTTGATTGCTTGATAGGAATCACTTTTCTTCTGTAGCCATCTGCCTGACTACAATTAGAGTCCTCTGTTTCCTTCACTGTGACTTCGTCTTTTGTCTGAAAGTCACCTGCCCAGAAGTGTCCAAACACAACAATATAATGCTGATAAAGTAGCAACTCCAGGCAATATGAAATTGCTGCACCAAGAGATTGTGGTTGGTTTCTCGCACTTACCACAATCTGTCATATTGTATTCAGTGAAATCTATTTTCATAGGGTTTTTTCCTTCACTCAGAGTGCCAGGACAGCTAATAGATCAATATAAATATACATGGAATCTGGCATGGTAAATGTCTGTGCTGTACACATCAAACCATTTACATGAGAAGGTTTTGACATACTTTTATTCTCTAGTATGAGGTTAATCACAAGATATGTTGATTGATGCCTTATGGCAACAAATTTCCTCTAGGAAGCTTTTTAGAGTATAATGCAGAGTTTCAGAGATGCATGAAATAGTAGGATAATGAGGCAGAAGGAACTAATTTTTAGCTGGAATTGCTTCCAGCTAAGCATGCATTCTTTGTACATATAAGCTTTGGAACAGTAGCTTAGAACAAAACAGAACAAAATTGAGAAACAGAACAAAACAAAAACAAAAACAAAGGAAAAAAAACAGAGAAAAATATAGTGTTAAAAATGAAAATATCAATGCATTCAAAAACCCCACTACTGTCCTAGAGTCTTGTCCACAGGCAATATAACAAGAGGAAAAAATCTAAGGAAATTGAATAGGCTGAACCATCTCCCTGGACCACAGCCCTGAGAAAGGCAGACTACATAATCACACAAAGCAGCATTGTTTTCTGGCACTCTCTCCGAAATCCAGTAATACTGTTTTCAGCTTTTCCTTTCCAGTCCCCTGCGTGTAGGGATGCTTATTAAGGCCTTCTTTTCTGAATCTGATGCTGAGTTACTCCATGTGATATTCCCCAGCAGACTCAGGCAGCCTTTGAAATTTACACATTCTCTTCATAATGGTGAAGAGAAGTTTTCTGCTGAAAGCCTTTGTTAATAGGAGGAGTTAGTAACATTGGCAAGTAATAGTTTTCCTACAATTAGTTTATAAGCACATATAAATTACCAAGATGTGCTCTTTTTTATAGCATTGGAGAACAACATCACAGACAGGAAAAGAAAAGTCAGAGGAAGAGTGCTAATTTTAGCTATTGACATGTACTAGTGTTAAAACACAAACCAAAAGTGAAAATGAGGGTAGGAAAATAAATCAGATCAGTAGTGCAAAAATTAATTGCAGCTAAAAGAATATTGAGAGCTATGAATGCTAAGTCTTCGATGAGCTACATTCATTGCCATGAAGAGGTAAAGTTGTAAATTTTAACACTGAAAATGCACACTTGCCATTTCCCCTCCTGGCAGTTTTTCTATCTATTGATCTAGTGTTAGCTGCAGGAAATATTTTTCTAGTCTGGTTTTCCTTTATTATCCTGTACTTAGTTCTACATACAGGATTTTGCTGTCTTAGAAACAGAGATCATACAATGCACACAAAGCTTTCTAAATATAACTGTCAGGTGCTCTTGAGAGTATACAGAATTTTATATCTCTTAAAACTTTGAATTCCATACCTAAGGGAAATTCAAAGGTTTCCTTATCTTTCCTGCCTAACAATGACATTACATGTGTAACCTCGAACTCAAGCAGCCTATGTATAATTTGTGTTTTATCGATTTGCAGACATATTGTACAATGATTTTGCACATTCAGAATTGTTCCTTTACTGTTTTCCAATTCTATACTATTGAATTCTATCTTGTCAAGATCAGATTTCTGACTCTTACCATTAAACTTTGTCAGGGCAAATATACAGAAAATTAAGTATTATAATTCTTCAAGCTTCTTTCTAGGAATGAAACCATGGTGACCCCTGTCCTTGATGGGACCTCTCACTGGATGACAAGCAGCACAGTCCTGATTCCCAGTATTTGCCATTTCAATGATCTATTAGTTTGTGTTCCTTTGGTATAATGAAACAGTTCAAAGGTGAAGGACAGAGGGTGACCCATTTTGACCTTCATCCTGTCCCCTTGTGTACTGTTTTCCATCTATGCATTTAAAGGAAACTCTTGACGGTTAGGAATTCCAGAACCACAGACCCAGGAGTAGCTGAGGTGAAGAGGTCCTTATGGGTGTCACTTAGTCTGAGTGCCCAGCTCAAGCAGTGTCAGCTGCAGAGGGCTGCCCAGGGAGCTCTCTACCTGGATTTTGAATATCTCCAAGGATAAAAACTCCGAAACTGCTCTGGGTAGCCTGTTCCCAGGGAAGGGTCACCTTCCTTGACTGGCTGGCAATGTTTCTCCTAATGCAGCTCAGGAGGCTGTTGCCTTTCTTTCCTAGAGGGGCCCACTTGACAGCTTAGATTTAACTCGATGTCCAGCAGGATCCCCAGGGCCTTTTTTGCAAGGCTGATTTCCAGTATACCCCCAGCCCATCTGATGTATGGAGTTATTCCTCCCTGGGAGAAGAACTTTGTACTTCCCCTTGTTAAACGTCATGAGGTTCCTGTCAGTCCATTTCTTCAACCTCTGAGACCACCAAAACAGTACTGCTGCAGTATCAACCGCTGAGGCACAGCAATTACCCTTTCTTTCCTGTGAGGGCATCTAAATACTGAAATACATTGCTCAGAGAGATTGTGAAGGTATCCCCCTGGAGATATTTAAAAGCCAACTGTATATTTGGTGTACCAACCACTCCTTCCAGTTTTATATAATCTAAAATATTCTGAGAATGTCCTCTGTCCCATTATCCATGTCATTAATAAATATAGTAAACCTTGTTGGCCCCAGAGAGAGATACCAGCTCATTCACCAAGCTAGTAAGCTCATTATAGGACCCTATCAAATAGGTTGGTAAAACATGATTTCCCTTTTGTTGACTACTCCCAATCACCTTGTCCTTCCTGTGTTTGAAAACAGTTTCTAGTATTATTTCTTCCACCTCCTGTAATGCTGAAAGGTTTTTAGTTTCTTAAATATTCCTCTTGTTCTTCCTGATGATAGGAGTGATATTTGCTTCTCTCAACTCCTCAGGAACCTCTCCCATTCACAATGACCTTTCAAAGAAAATTGAGATTTGCTTTGCAAATTACATGTCCCAGCTTCCTCCAAATTCTTGGGTGTATCCCATCAGGAAAGTAACGTAAAGTTTGAACCCGCTGAAGATACATTTGAACTATTTCCTTAGTGAATCAAACAACTGTGGGACTAAACAGGTGTAACCTCTTTCAGTTACCCTTCAAAAGCCTGGTTCAGTTCCTCAATTCTTGCTGGCTTAGGGCATAGCAATACCTAAATTTTGTATCCAAACCTGTAGCAGAAACACTACAGAAATACACCCACCTCAAATTGTTGTGCTGTTGTTTCAGGAAACCTGGCATGATGCATGGAGTGGGGTGTGCAGGACACCCTAGAGCCAGCCTCTGCCAAGGGGCTTTCGTCCCAGCAGTGACAATCCTGGGTGGTGGAGGTGTCACCAGTGCCAGAGTGGTTCTGGAGTGGTCAGACAGGAAAGTTTGCATAACACAGACTCATTAGTTTCCTCAAGTACTGCATGAGTTTATCTAAAGTACTTTTGGGTGTGAAGCACTAGGTTTGTGTGATACCACACCATGAATATTTCCCATATCCAGCTGTGTAGAGGTTCTCTGTAGATCGGAGAGCAGTCTCTGTGGAGACACCCAGTGCTTGGTGAGCAACTCAGTTTAAACAAAATCTAAATTATTAGAAAATACAGAAAAATAAATTCAGAATCCTGATGTTTTTAGACTCCTAACTCTAGTGCTAAAGAATTTTTATGCACATGGCTGAAATGGTAAGAACTATACAGGTAACAGTTATAGGCATCAAACCTGTGGTGAGTGTTACTTTAACTTTCAGGTCTACGCCAAAAAAAAAAAAAATAGGACAGAGTCAAGTCAACTTTTAGCTTTAGTGGTGAACAACTGTTACTGTATAACCTAAATACATGTACCCTCAGTCACACACATCTATAATCTGCACAGCTGTTTCTAACTACTTAGAAATTTTCACTTTCCATTCCTACATTATTTTTGTTTTTTACTCATGTACACCAGGACATTTAAATACACAATTTTTAGTCACAAAAGATCTTCCCTAGATTTAGCTTGGACTTACTTGAAAGCATCTATTAGGATTTTTCATGCTTTTATAGGTTATGCTATTTTCTATTTTCTATTTTCTATTTTCCATTTTCTTCTGAAAAAGTCATGGCTCAGGGAAGGCATCACAAATTCTTTCTGTTCTTGCTTCACATTCCCATTTACTATATTAATAAGTTTATCCCAGACACCAAAACCTTTTCATTCTCTTGCACGTTATTTTTAAATGAAATTAAACAACTGAGACTGCAGAATCTTACAGCCTTTAAACACACTAGCTACTTACCAAGTGCAGTCAGAAAATTCTCATAAGTCAAAGAATTCTTCAGTGTGCAGTTGGCTACTTTTATTGCAAAAATATCTAGTTATCAGTAAATCAGCACAATTAAGGAGTTTTAATAGCCTTTTTCTTGCATGAAAATTATTTTATCCAATTCATCTTTAACCTTGTTTTTGTCTTCATGCTGAATATTTGCATTACTTTCTCAAGCTGAGGAGAACACTTGTTCCCATCCCCATTTCCAACATACTAAAGTGGGGAGAAAAAATTCATCTTCTAAAAAACTTCTAATTTTTTTTAATAAATATTTGGCTTTAGAGTTCAGATACTTAAAACAGAAACTCTAATGCCGATATTTCTGAGCATATTGTTTCATTATTTAATTTAAATATTTAACTATTTTCTTACTACATTTTTTAAAGATTTCACCAGTAGAAAAAGAAGGAAAGATTACCTTAAAAACTAGAATGAATCTAAACAAAATTTTTATGTGACATTATTGCATGGATTTATGAAAAGAAATATGAGATGGACAATGCTTTCTTAAGTACATTTATAAAGACATTTCACAACAAACACTTTTAACAATATGTTTTGTCCAAATATAACAATTTCAAAACAAAAATGGTGGTCTTACAATAAAGTATTATCAAGTAAAGAATATCTATAAGAGTCTTAACAATTGATTTATGATTTGTTGACAGTTTTACAAAGAAAGAAGTTTTAGGGGTTTTAGGTTGAAAGTAAAATTTTTGGCTGCTATAATCAGGCATTTGCTGAAGGAATAAAGATTCATTTGAGAGCTTCAGAGATGATTTCTCACACTTTCAGCTTTTTTCAAGTAGAACATTTTTTCTTGTCATATTAGAGTTATTTGGCTCCTTGTCTTATTTTATGATCCATAAAGAATAATGGGAAATAAAAAATGAAAAGGCATAAAAAAGGCTATCTGTTATTTTTTAAAAAACAGAGGATTCTGGGTACATGTTCAGTGAAGGGTCAGATTGTTTCTCCTCTCCAACAAAAACACTGCTCGTATTTATACATTTGTAAGGGGGGGGGTAACAGATCCTCCACAAATACATTTACTAATAAAACAGATTTTCACATTTCATTCCAAATGGATGAGTTTTTCCGCTTAGTAAGCATTTTATAACAAAATTCACACTTCTTAAAGAAGACACCTTACAAAAAGGTAAATGCATTGCCAGTTGTTTTAGACACAGCTGCCGCTCTTTGATAAACCATTGTAAGAATCATGTAACAGAATTCTCGAATTATTTAACAAATGAGAGAAGTTATAATGAAATTAACCCATTTAAAGTGAGTGCTGCAATTGTTGATAAAGTTGTATTTTTCTGTAAATTCACAATCGTTTGAAGATATTTATGAGGTTCTCTATACCGCAAACACTGATGAGACAGCCTAAAGCACCGATACTGATGGGCAATCAAACACTTCTGTGGAAGAAATAAGGAGTTACTCAAAGAGGTCCAATTTCCTTTGTGTTAGAATACTCACTTCTGAGCGAGACTATACAAACTTTATAAACACATGCTGGAGAGTAACCTGGAATGGAATCCTATCCTCCTGGTGTTGCACTTGTGTCCTCTCCAGCAGTTCCCTCTGACAGGGGAGTACTAGGCCAGAAAGAGGCACTATTTATCCACGTTGCATTTGATTTGAAGACAGTTCTTCTCTCCCTTCCTGCAAAGACACTTCAAAGAGACCAGGCCTACCCAGGGACACTGAATAGTACATGCAGCTCAGCCTTTTATGAGCTTCATTGACATGCTGTACTAAGGCTGCTTTTTCTGAAAAAGGCAGTGTTGGAAAATCAACTAAGTAAGAAAAGCCATGGAAAACAGCTGTGGCTTGAAGTACTTGATCTCTGTCCAGATTGACCACCAGTCCCTTCCGGGGACATTAGCCCAGATAAGGATTCCAACTGAAACTTGTGGCTCTAACACGGAATTCTTCCTTCTCCAGCACAGCTGGAAAATCAATGGCTACTGACTGGCTGGTTCTGAAAATTAGTTGCACAATCTGTATTAGAAACAATGAGGAGAATGATTTAACTCTCTCCAACTGACCGTCCCCAATATAAGGAAACCATCTAGACAGAACTGTGCTATCAAATGCATGAACAAATTAGCAGAAGAATAAAATTAAGTGGTCATTCTCAAAATCATAATTCCACAATGCACAGACACACAAACATATCCTTATACTTCAATATTTCTCAGATTTTTTTTTAATTTAAAGACAGTATGTGCACTTGATATTAACTGTTTATGGAAAATGTGCAATAACTCAGAATAAAGTCAGTGTGGGTAAAATGAATGATGCTGTCATAAAACACATTTTTTCTCCACTGTAAGGAGTAATATTCACTACTAAACAGAAAGGATTTAGAGGTGCGAGGTGCTGATATTTCATGTATGATTCATGCCATCTTATCTGTGAGATTGCTTACAAATTCTATGCATTTTTATCTTGAAAAAATAGTTTTTATCAGGTATTTTATGGTATCTTGTACCTGTCTCATTTGTGTCATAGGGCAGAAATTATGTCCTCTTTATAGCCTCCTTCTTCAGACATATCAAAAGTGAAGAAAAGATGGAAATAATTTCCAATGCTTAGTAGATACTTAAAATGTTTTTTGTCCTTCTGATGTGAATTCTAAAGTGAAAGTCTAAATCTTATGCAGACAACAAGAAGTCTTCTCATCTTAAGTCACTTAGTCCACTTGATAAAATAAAATATTATTACTTTACTATTGAATGTAGATACCATCATTTTCCATGTATTGTAAGAGAAGTCTGTTATCCCTTAGGGAGTACACAGCAGCTCCATTTATTTTTCCATGATATATTAGCTTTCTAAAGATTTTTTTTTTGCACATATTGGGTATCCATTTACAGAACTGAAACAACAGGCTCTCCCTACTAGCAGGAGAAAAGGTGAAATGACAGAGGAAAATGTAGGAAAAAACAATTAACTTTTTTACTGCTGGGATTTGGGGAAAATATCACATGTACAAAAAAATTAATGAATATGGACTTAAATCATTAGAAATTATAGAAAAGTCAAGGGTAAATTTTATGTTCTCTTGTCAATGAGATATTGCAGTATCTGGGTGGGGGAGGGAGAAGGGACATGAAAAGAGAGGCTAATGAGCTTATTCCAAATGTTTTTCTTCTCCTTTTGCAGACCTCTTCATTTCTCCTGAGAGAGTAATCAGACAGTTAAAAAATTAAAATGATGGCTCATACATGTTTACTGTTTGCACTGTTCTCTGACCTTAAAACCATATATCCTGCTCTTTGAAGATTATAATATTCCTTGATAAAAATGACCTTTTTTTGCTCTCTTTTGAATAAATTGTATCCTATACTTTGAGTTTGTTGAGCATTATTAAGCACTGCTTTCCCCTCCTGAAAATAACAAATGAAAGAGATTAATATTAGTAAACATCTACTTGTGATTTAAAGAGTCAAATTGGTATTTGTATGCTGAAATATCAAGATGTGTATACATGGGAAGTAACTTTATGTCCAAAGTAGTCTTCTGGAAAAGCATGAGAGAAATCGTAAAGCTGAAAAATAAGTTGAATACTTAAGGCCCATTGGCAGGTAAGACTTAACCACTTGACATTTATCTCCCATTGACTTCTTTTTAAAACTCATGCTAATTATCTAGAATATTTCTGAAAATGACACTTGGCCTTGAAGTCATTTTCAATTTAATTGAAAAGTTTTTGAAAATTTTAGCTTACACCTCAAGCCTCACGCCCTCATGATCGCCTCAAATCATTACAATGTAGGTTAATGGGATAGCTTTTCATATTATTTTCCTTTAAATAAGCCCATGGATGTCAGGATAAAATTGGAAAGACAGGGTTCTTTTACCAGTAAGATACAGTGAATGCGTTAAATAACAAGCACTAAGTTGTATTATGTATTGTCAACACTAAAATCATATTTTAAATGAGATAAATCTGCTGAAATCTTGTTGGAATCTGCTGTTAAAAAAACAATTTTTTTTCTATTTGACCATGAATGTTTGTCTTCATTGCCTTAGTGCCTGATCCACGAATGTACTGTAATTACTGTCGGATATCTGTTATTTTGGTTTTAAATGTGAATATTAAATTTTTATGACTCAAATGTGTAAATGCATTCAAAAAAGAAAAATAAATAAGAGGAAAGGCATGTTTTTCTCCTTATTTGGTACATTATGTGCATTTTTATGGCTCTTCATTCCATCTGGTCCTTCTTTACAATTCTTAGATTTCCCCTTAAGTTTCATCCTTCCTGTACAAATTTGTAGATATTTTGCCAACGCAACATTAGTGGGGCCAAACATTATTGTAATTACTGGTACTTGTACTTCACATAAAGATCGCTCTACCCAGACTGCAATATTGATTTAATCAGTCACCAGTGCAGGAACTTGGATAAATTCAGAAAACATTATGCTGCATATAGTCTACATTTACTTCATACATTAACCTATAGTTAGAGGTTACTGCTTAGAAGTCATTGACTACTCCTAAATATTGAAGCTGGTACTAGCCTACTTTTTTCTTCCACTTAAGCAAGTAAAAGAGATTAAACTTCCTCCCTGAGAAAGAACATTTGTGCTACTCTGAGGCACAGCAAGGGCCAAGTAGTTGTTTCATAGGCTCATCCCACCCAGTTTACATGATTCATTAATATTTTTTGTTATTTTTTTCATCCAGGCTCCCCAGGCCATTTAAATTGATCAGTGATGGGGGTTTTTTGGCCCATGGAGAAGTAACAGCTTTTTTGTTGGTGCTGTTTATCAAATGTCGAGATTGGGACAGGTAATTGTAACTCAGGAATTCTGAGTTTATATTAATCAGAGCTAGCAAGAACCTCATTAAGCACAAAAAGTTTTTCTGCTCCCTACAGCAGACAGCAACCTTTAGGTATTGTTACTGTAAGTGTTAAAGAAGACATTTGCAAGTGCATCTATACCTTAGAAAATTAATACAATTTTGTCTCTTGCTGACTCCTGTGGATGATTTCTTGTGCAAGTGATGTTGTCTGCCAGAGCTGGTCTGGGTGGAGCTTTCACTGTGCGAAGGACAGCAGCTGTCAGGCCCTGTCCCTTTATTGGTGACACATCCCAGCACAACCCCTCTCACGGTCTGTAAAATATCCTGCATAAGGTGACTGCATGAATTGCACCACAACATGAGCTACGCAGGAGTCTGTCTCTGTCTAGGAGATTGCATGTGAGATCAATAAAGTGCAAGTAAAAAAAAATGTGTATTGAGAATCTTAAATGAACTTGATTCCTGAAGGCTGTTCTGGTGTGATATAAGGAAGCTGTATCAGTTCAGAATGGACTGAACAAATTCCAGCCCACACAAAATGAGGTAAAGTATTTGTCTACCTTTCTCATCTGAGAGGGAGAAGCTGATCACCCTGAAAAATCAAACACATTCTTCCCTCATAGAGCGAAACCTTTCATTGAAACAAAGGGGACAATAGAGCTCATGGAAAGAGAGCAATTCTGAGCTCTAATGTGTCACAAAGTAAAGACTATCCAGTATTTCAGAAAATAATAAATAATAAAAAGAGAAAAAATTAACTGTCTGCAAAGGAAAACACTATATGCTTTACTAGAAAATAAAATTAATAAGAAGGGTTTAAAGTATAAACAAGCTATCACTTAGCTGAAAAAACCTCTAACTTATAATGCATATCATGACTAACTTGCCAGCTGTGGTTTTTATGTGTTCCTTAAAGGAAGAAAGAATATGAATTCTTTCACCATCTAGCCTTACTAAAATTTCTGGAGTGTAATCTAAATGGAGTTTGATAATAGCAATGTTTCTTCCTGGGTATCAAGTGATCTTACTTTGAAACACATAAAAACTTGCAAACTCAATGGACAAGGTATTTGAATAAATTTCTCCCAGAGGCAAATGGAGCTTATAAAATAGCAAGAAAAGAATCAGTAACTTCCTATTGTAAACCACATTTTTTTAGTGTGTGTTGTAGAATAGTGTAGTTATTAGAAACGCAATGTTAGAAAATATTGTCTCCATCCAAGTGGCACTTAATCTCTATTACCTGGAGGTTAAAAGTCAAAGAACAATCATCCATGTCAGTGATTCCTGCAGCAGATTGTTACTGAACCATGTAAGGTCGTTTAGTGGGGAGAATTAGCTCCCAGCAGCTTCACATGTCAGAGATATTGTAGTTGTACTCTGCCCTAGCTCTTCTCCCTGGAAAATTATGATGATTCTATAGGCTTTTTCAGGAAAGGTATCCTGTAGAAAGAAAAGAAAAGCTCACCTTTAAAAGACTTTTTTGCAAAAGGTGGGAATGAAAAGAAAAAGATTGCTAACTTTACTAGTTAACTGTAGATGAAAAGTACAGAAGTACAACCAATTGCCCCAAACTATTGCAAATAGATCAGTAATGCATACTTTGTGTTTCTATAGCTAATACAGCTTCTAAGTCAATGCCACTCTATGCATAAAGAATGAAACCTTTCTCATGAGCATCTGAAAGACCAGGAAAACCTGAGAAAGCTTCAGAAATGGGCCATTGACCAAAGACAGTTTGGAAGCTTCCATGCTAATTTAATTGGAAAGTCGTCAGTAGTGATGTGGGCATATGGAACCAGTCTCTCTCTGGAAATGCTGTAATCCATCAATGCAGTGAGTGTTCTGGCTGTGTTGCTTAGAAAAAGTTAACAGAAAAAAGCCTGGATGGAAAAGAACAGAATGCCCAAGCCCACGGAGTTGTCCTGGCCGTGACACGGAAAGCTGACATGAAGTTTTGTAGGGAAACTGACGGGAAGGAGCCAGAAAGGTTGAAGCATGTCATGTTTGAAATGTGAGGAAAGGGGGAAAGACCCAGTGTGCATGCAAAACCTTTTACTAAGTAAAAAACCCCTTTTTTACTAAGTGTCATTATAACTATCATAAGAGACAGCAGAACTGGTCTTTTTAATGAACTTGTATCTCCCCTTTCCCCATATCACACCTATATAACATCAAATGAAATAGTGTGAGAACATATGTTTCCTGAAGTTTTATTTTTGATTTAAGGTTCATTTCATTTACTTATTTATTATAATGTTTTACAAAAGAAGTGTCACTTTCCCCTCTTCAACCCTTCTGGGTAATGAGTGCTAATTCCAGATGCTTGCCTATGCTTAAAAAACAATACTGAAGAAATCAAAGTAGGATTTTAAAACCATCAAGGTGTTCAGTTTGCTTTCTGTGATTTCCAGATCCATGTCCATAATAACAGAAATTGATGCAGTAGCAGAGGTCTCACACTCTCCGTTTTCTGTTTTGGTTGCTTACTTCAAAGTGGAAGCATAAAGGATAATGTGGTCAGCAAACCCACAGGACAGCAAAAGACTGGAATTATTTGCTGAAGGGGCCAAATTATTTAGATTTTTTAATCTGCATATAGTTCTGGTGCAGAGCAAAGGGTGAAAAGGTGCTTTTTCTAATTCACAGTGTTAAGTCACAGTTAGAAAAGAAATTTAATAGTAATTTTTGAAGTATTTACCATAAATGAACTATGCTTTGTATCATATCGCTCCTTACTCTTTAAAATACACAAATATTCAATTTTAAAACAGCACCATTTTTTGCAGTTGGAAACTTATCTTTACATATGCCCCCCCCCAAAATGTGGATATTTTGAAAAAAAACCAGTTGCTAGAAAGGGCAAATTTAGAAAAATTTCATTAGTATTAACAGACACTTAGTGGACTGCAGTCTTGTTTATGATGTGCAGTTCTTCAAGTCCTATAAAATAGACATACAGTAATTTGTCAGAAAAAAAACATAGAATACCTACCATTTCTTTACCATTATTGTAGCAGTATTGTATTCTACAATAAGGGTAGGCAGAAAATCCAAACTAGTATCCTCTGCCAGAAATTTTTCAAGTGCAAGTGTATGTTGAAGACTCAGCTTTTAAAGGCCAGAGAAGAACATGAGGACTTGTTTTAAGATCTAACGCTGAATTTCATGCAGACAGATTTACATTGAACAGAATATACTGAGTCCAAAGTACACAGCTTTTGGAAAGTTTGTGTTTAAAGTCTCTAAATTATTTTAAAACACAACAGATTCCTGTTTCATTAGACAGGTTGCTTCAATATTTAATTACCTTCATAGTTAGAAAGCTGTGCTGAGTTAGAGTTTCAAGCCCAGATTCAAAATACTAGGCTGTGTGTTATTACAGTTCAAACTTTGAAATAGACCTGAAAACTTCATATTTTTTTCATGCTTTAGATTACTTTAAATCCATATTTCTTCACTTCACAGATAACTTTCAGTGCTTCACATGAGGTGCTGCCTTAACTGACCTTACCAGAATGTCAACCCCTATATCATTATATGCACTGCCACTTAGCCCCTAACCATGACATGCTCAAAGCAGTAAACCAATACACAATGTTTTATGATATGTGGCACTGCACCCTGCAATTTAAGCACTACAAACAGAGGAAATGCAGAAGGTGAAGGCATGGAATAGAAGGACTAGATGTCCAAAGATAGATGAAGATAACATTATTTCAAACTTGTCTACATCCTTTATTAAGCTGATTCGCTGAGAATTGAGAAATGTGAGAAACCAGATCACAGTATTGTAGACATTTATTTTACGTATGAGTCATACAACATATTAATTCCAATGAGCTTTCATATTTCAATGGACCACTATTTCACAGGAAGATTAATCATCTTAATTGTCTTTGATTTTTGTCTCTTAAATCCATAGATTATTTTATCTATAGATTTACTCACAGAAACAAAGTTTGTAGAGAAGAAATGTGTTCGGACCTTGTTAGACTTTTTTCCAACCTCTCCCTTTTTTTATTTTTCCCAAAGATAACTTCCAACAAATAAAAAAAAAACAAAATTAGAAAGCAAAATGCCTGCTGTAGCCTTTACTAAAAAGAAATGAATGATCTTGCACATTCTCAACAGTTCTTCAAGGTGCAGCTAGTACACACCATTCCTTCTATTAGAGCATCAGAGTAGCTTTCCACTGTTGTTACATCACCTCCAAGATGTACTGCATGGCAAACTGTATAAAACATCACTTGCATTTTGTCTTGCTTTCCCATTCCCCTTCCCCCACACTTGTCAAGATACTTGTATTTCAAAGTCTTTCTCAGCTACTTTTTGAAGAAGGTGTCAGAATGCCTCGTTCCCATCCACCCCTTTCCTGACAAACATTTTATCTTCTCTTCCCCCACCCTTCCACCTTGTGCCTCTGGTTGTAATTCAAAGAGCAGGGCAGAACAGGCCTAACCTCAATTTCCTGTGCTGAATGTGCAGCTGCTTGACTGATAGCCTCATGAATTATTAATACAAAGACCTCATGTGCATATTCATGAAACGTCTCTTTATTAATTCATAATGCACCTGCTGCAAAGGCAGAGAGTGGCGGGCTCAGTCTCCTCCCATGTAAAGACATAAGCAATGTCTCTTCCTCAGCTTCACTGATTCCTTTACTAGCTCATCCTCAGTTATGTGTCAACACCAGCAGTTTCCATTTTTGTTGTGCTCTGTTCCAATGTCTTGTGTGCCAGTCTTGTGCCACGTCAAGAGGAATCAAAAGGGTTGGCATCAAATTCCCCAGTAATATTACTTATGAGAAATAAACCTGAACAGGAGTAATGAGAGTTTGCAGCTCATTTCAATTATTTTCAGTTGCTCTCAGGTGCTCTAACAGATGCTTCCTTTAATTTTACAGTGAATACCACATGCAGTGTAGTGGTGTTTGCCACTGGAGACTAAAAAGATGTAGAAATATCTCACAGGAGATGATGAAAAATAATAAAGTCCTTAGTTACTTTTGCAGCTATGTTTTCCAGGAATGAGGACAGAAAACACCAGAGACTTCAAGCAGGCGAGCTCTCAGTAAGACAATTTTCTGTGAAAAATAATAAAAAAGAGTAAAAGCTTTGTAAAATTCTTGAGCATCACTGGGATAGGCAGTGGTAGATACAGATAGATACACAGGTTTTAATTCTGTGTGAGTACTTCCATTCTCCCCTCCACAATGATGCTGGATTTTTCATGGTATGATCTGGCCCCAATAGAATTTGCCTTGGGGCAATTACAATTGGAATTATTACAAAAAAAATCAGAAAACATTTTACATTGCTTAATTCCAAGTCTCTGAATCTAGCATTCTGAATGGTTGTAGGTGATGAAGATATTGTTTACAATTAACTGAAAAAAAAGAAGAAAATTCTTCAAAGTTTCCTGAGTGTCCTGTCATCACAGAAGCAGAAAACGCCTGACCACAGTGGTTCTCAAGTAAACCACTCAGACTGACAATGTCTGCTGTTTCACAGCTGAGAGCAGAGAATAACTGAGTGAAGGGAAGGCATTGCATGGGAAGGGCAAGGAGAAAGGAAGTTTTAAAAACCTGTTGGGGTTACAACTTGGGAATCACTTTTCAGGGAGATAAAGGGCATGCTGCTGGTGTAAAGAATGAAATGAGAATTTCTGAAGTCTTATGGGCCCAGAATCTGATAACATTCTGTGCATTTAGATTATATACAGAGAAGGAGTTCCATTACAGACCAGTTTAGGTTCTGATTCCAACATTTTAAAGCCAGAAGGGGTTATTAGATCTTGTCTTCAGACCTTCTGAGTAACACAGGTCATAAAATATTGCACAGAGACTTTTGTACAGAGCCCAATAACCAGTGTGGAGTCATAAGTCACAGGTACTTCATTGTCAAGGTTTTCTTCAATATTTGATCTTAAAAGTGAGATGATTTGGCTTTAGATAAATAGAAGACCTTACCTCATTCTCTGTATGATTATCCCTACTTGTTCTAGCAAAGGTTAAAGAATGTGATCATTTGAAGGAATGCAATTCAGTGGAGGGCTCTGTGTTAAATTATCTAGTGGAGCTTCTGTTTGCTGGGGCTAAAACAGCTATGAACATGTGGCAGTATATTAAATAACGAATAGCCAAGACAGAGCTTGAAGCAATAATAGAGTCCTGACCAAATATTTAAGCAGAACTAAGAGCCATTGCACTTACTGTGCATTATCTACCACACTTGTTGCATTATCAGCTCTTTCCCCACCCTCTGTGCCATCATTTACCCCACGTGTTCTAAGCCTTCTCCTGCTCCTGCACAGAAGCTGGTGGATGCTATCGCCCTCTCCTGGCTAGCAACTGTGCAGTGCAGCTGTGCAATTAATACATGCTCTCATCAGGTCAAGGAAAAAAAGCCAAGGAGATCTTGGTCCAGGGCAAATAAGAATCTGCTGTGGTTGAGCTCTGGGGTTGCACGAAGCCTTGCATGGTCCAGAATACCAGCTAAAAGCTGAAGAAGTTCTGTTTCAGAGAGAAAACTAATAAAATTGGACAATACTGAAAGGGAAGTTAAAAGCACCTAGGGAAGAATGATCACGCAAATTCATTTGAAGAAATCTCTTGGTGCTCCTAATACTGGATATATCTGTGTGGGAGAGAGTTTTGGCCCAGTGCAGTTCACCTGCACAGCCACTCTCCCAAATGTCCCCCTTTAGTCACCTCCACGAAGATACAACCAACAGCAGAATTGCATTAGCAACAAGTCCAGGTTTCTTCTTTACTCCGCTTCCTGTGGTGGGCCCCTCCTGATCTCTCCACTGTGACAGCAGCTTTAAGGGTTTAACAACACAGTGCCTTTTGATCTCATTTCGGCAGCTGTGATTAAATAGACACACATCACTTGCTGTGCCACTATGTGAGCAACTCATGGTTCACCTTCACTGAATTAGTACCCGCTGAGCACTGCAAATATTTGAAATGTCAATCCATTTGATAATGTCAAAGAGGGCTGCAAATACCACAGAATGGCACCAAGGAAACATTCAACACACGCAGCGGCATATATAATATCTCTTTTCTTCAGGACAAAAATCATAGTTAAATAGAAACAGGAAACCATCTAAGAAGATGTTAAGGTCAACAGATCTGATAACCTGGAGTGGGACACGCTCCTGCAATATATCACCTTAAAAGTTTAAGCAAACCTATTCCCTCTCAAAGAATTTAATTCTTCCACATTCACCCATTCTAGCAAGTTATTTTCTGTTAGTAAAAACTGGGATGCTAACAGCGTAAAAACCCATGAGTTTTACATGTAGATTTTGTAGCTTCACATCAGGGAAAAATAGAACCTTGTTGTGACATCTTTATTATGTTTTTCCCACTCAAGAATCCTAAACCAGAAGGAAAAATTATATCTGAATAGAAAACAATAATGGGGCCATATTTTTGGTCACAGAAACTTGGATCAGCTGAGAAACAGGTGACAGCAGAAGAGATTAAGCTGATTAGTAGGCTGGAGTTTGCCCTGTAGAAAGATTTGCTCTTACAGAAGACAACACGAAATAAGACATCAAGCTTGTTCCTGCGGTTTGAATGAGAAAGTCATCAATGAGCAACAAAGAACTGAAATTCGGCAATTACAGAGAGAGGACAGTCTTCCATTTAGTTACAGCTTTTTTTTTTTTTCTTTTTAATTTTTGGTGTACGGTAGACTTTACTTTCTAAACCGAAGATTTTTAACCATTTCCTAAAATTGTACCAGTTAGTATATAAGAAATTAAGATTAGTGATGCGGAGCAAGCTTCCTTTTTTTTACTGAAGAGTCATCCACTCACCTATAGTTGTTTTTGGTTTTTTGTTTTGTTTTAAAGAAGAAGGAGGTAAAGTTCATATACTGAAATACTGACTCAGGAGGCAAATACCATGTGCCTTACTTGTGGAAGCTGAGAATCAAGTGATGATTTTCCCTTTTTATGCTGATGAAGACTAAGGATTCACTGAGCACAAATACATTTGCATGTAATTAGACAAGTAGTACCTTAGAAATAGGAAGTAACAGGAAGAATTCTTTTTTGTTGTCTCGTTGAAATTCTTGTCCCTCTAATTATCTTGGCATTTCAAAAGCCATTTCTTTTTCAGTAGCTCAAATTCCAGTCAATCTAAAGATCTATATTTAATAAGGAAAAGAACAAACAACCAAAAACAAACCAAAACCCCAAACTGCAATATAGTTAACAAGAACTATGTTTATTATTATAGAGCATCCCACTTCAGCCTCATCTAAAGATTTGGATACAAGTTTCTTTTGGGTTTATCAGTTGCTTCAACAGCTTCATTTTCTGGCTTTTTTGCCTTTGTCACTGTCAGATTTGTTTGATTCAACCTACAATTCGTCACTTTCAAGCTTTGTACCAGTACATGAGAGATTGCCTTATGTTACCAGCACATCTGTATTCTTTCCTACTAAGATATTCATAAAAATATCTAAGAATAACGACAAAGTAACAGCAGGTCTAGTCTATTTAACTAACATAATTAAAGCACAGGCAATAAGTTTTATTAAGAGTAGGTATGATTGATCAGTCTAAAAATCAATCTGAATGCAGACAGGTGTACTCCAGTAAATCTCTCAGAGATACTAACTGCTAAAGCAATCTTGGGAATTTTTCTTGATCCTATGCCCATAGTCTCTGTTAATAACAAACAGTTTGTGACTGTGAGCAACCCAAGCAACAAAAGTTATTACTCCTTCTCTACCTCCTGTTCTGAAGAACTTAAAGAAAAATATCTCCTTATGTTGTCGTCCTCTTCGCTGCTGTCGGCGGCGACGACAGCCGGCAAGCTGCCCGTCGCCTTCGCGCCGGGTGAGGCAAAGAGTGGAGAGAGGGACTCACTCGTTAGGGGTGTGAAGATGCTCTTTGTTGATGACACCCAAACGGACCCCAGGGCACTCCACGAGCGGACGAGCAGAGTCCGGGCAGAAGGGAAGTACAGCGGCTTAAAAGGAGGGTACAAGGACCAATAGGAATAGGGGAAGGGGGCAGTGCCGGGATCCTGAGCCAACCTGGCTCTGACGAGGGCGGGATGACAAGGGGGGTGACCAATCCCTCTTGGGGGAGCACGGAGGTTTCCAGAAGCCAGGCGGGGCTGGCCCCATCCACACGCCCCTGCCTCCGCCCATTGGGCGGGGTCAGGTTGTGATGCTCCGGGGCCCGCCTCCCTGGGGTGGAACCTACGTGGCCGACTCCGCCTCTTCGGTATCTATGGATGCCAGGCTGTTCCTGACTGCTGCGGAGGTGGGAAATCCACCCTCCGCATCCTTATTTTCTTAAAAGTTAACTTCTATTGTAGCTTTACTTCTATTACTTTTAAATTTTATCTTTAATGTAAAAATATGTGACAAATCCTATTAGCCTGACTTCAGTGGACTTTGGAAGGAAGTACAACCTAAAAATTCAAGTGTCTTTCACTGCTTCCTCTACTTTACATGTGTTTAATTAAACCTGAACTGTTGGTCACTATTAAGTGCTTCAGAAACAAGCTTATCAATTACTGCTTTTCCACCTGCTTTTCATTTGAAAGCAGGGGGGCAGGAGACTACCATTAAATATAAGCAGGCTCTACAAGGCCTGCCTTTCAATTTTGCTCACCTCTGATAATTCTTCCTTTAATCATATTGTTAGACAATGTCAGGTATTTCTCTTCATATGTGCAGTTTATCTCAAATCTTTTCTTATCCCCTGATAAGGAAAGGACTAAAATTCTGATTAATGTCTCTGTCACAGTCATTCATTAGTGAAATCCTTTCTTTGCCCATATCCCTCAATCACTTTTGAAGTGACTCAGTTGCACAACTAAAGGATATATAACAAGAGGGTGGCTTCAGTAGAAGATCTCTCTTGTCTGACTTCAGGATATGCTTTATCATGAGACAGATGTTGAGTATCCTTAGATACTCTTCCCATGTGGCATGAAGAAAAAATCCCTTCAGCCATTTCCCAGATGAAAGTGGGGCAGGGTTCTTCCTTAGTGCCTGATTAACTCATTCCCTCTTTTTCCTCTCTTATTTCTTTCTTTTCTTTTTCTTTTCCCCCCAAACATACACCAGCCTTTCTCTGCCATCAACAAAATTATTATATAAACTGAATATGGAGGAAAGCCTAATTAGAGGAATAGACTCCTGGCTGATAATTAAAATCTTCACCTTGATCCACTACAGTGTGTTCTGGTTTTGAACAGTATCAATGTATTTGTACTCATGGAATAAATAAAGCAAGTGTTCCCTTTTTATGATGAGATCTACCAATGATTTTGTGTTTGTTTATTGGGTTTTTTGGTTTTGTTTTTTTTTTTTTTCACATCAGTGTTCTCTTTGAAGATATTTGAGTCGAATGTATTACATATAAAAATACCTACTCATGTATGACTTACCATCCTCTACTCTTGTCCATGCAGGTTACACCCCTCTTTTCAGTTTTTCCTCAGGATGCATGGGGAAAAGAAGGCAGGCTTAGGTAGACAGTCTTAAGTAAGAACTGTGATACAAGAGTGTGCAACCAATCTAGTTTAAATTTTAAATGTTGAAAAATTTAACCATTGGAGCAATGCAAAAGGTAGTCCCCATACAGAGTCAACCAAATTGCGAAAGTAACAGGATTATTCCTGTCCAGATGCCAGAAATATTAAGCAAGACTTAAACCAGCACCAATGACCACTCCTGCACTGCTCTCTGCCCCTGACTGAAAAGCTCTTGCTTCATTTGGGAGGCCCCACAGGCCAACAGACAGACAAGATGCCTGATGTGGAGCATTCCTTTTTCTCCCTCTGTCTGGCTGAATGTAGTGACTTAAGGGACAGGGGGCAGTGGTGAAAAGTTCCTCCCTGGCGCAGCAGATGCATCTCCTGTGTGACTGCCCCACTGCCCCAGGTGGCATCGCGTTGTAAGTACGAGGCTCTGCACGTGGAACCAAAGCGTAACCAAGGCGATGGTTCATTGAACATGGAGGTGTTGGTAAAGCCGAGTCAGCCTGTGTCCTGTGTCAGAGCTGGTGCTGTGAAGGAGAAAAGGTGGGCTGTTGTCCCAGGAGACTCCCTTCCGAAGGGAGCAGAAGCCCCAATATTCAGAGCGGATCCACTTCTTTGGGCAGTGTGCTGCCTCCCTGGGGCCTGGGTTAATGATGTGGAGAGAAAGCTTCCTGCCCTGGTACGACCCTCGGGTTATCATCCATCATTGATTTTTCAGGCAGGCACTGATGAAGTTGCAACAAGAAGCCTGAGGTCAATCAAGAGAGACTGCTGGGCCTTGGCCTGACCCTTTAAGGGATCAGGAGCACAACTAGTGCTCTTCTCTGTCCTTCCAGTTGCAGGGAATGATGAGGAAAGAAACAGGAAGGTCCAGCAGATTGATACAGGTGTCACCAGCAGAATTTTGGGGGTTTTGATCATGAATTACTCTACATGACACCAGGCCGACTGGTGGCAGATGGGATACACCTGTCTCAAAGGTGAAAAATTATCCTCATTAGAAGAATTAGAAAGAAAACTGTCTCTTGGAAAGAGATCTAAACTTGATTTGAAGGGGGAAAGGGATAAAACCAGGCTTGCTAGAGACTCTGAGAACATAATGCCAATGTTTGGCAAGCTGTGTGCAATCAAAGTGCTTTGGTCTGCTGTCTCAGTAGAGGTAGGGGTGGAGATCCCTGCAACAGTAAAGACACGAGGACTATTGATGTCTTAGGAGCCATGGAAGCTCCTGAGAATGGTCATGTAGGAATTAGGGCTTCTCCCCCCAAAAGGCAGTGAGATCAATAGCCCAAGAGGAGTGCATCTAAAATAATAGCAAATGGGCAACAAACAGGAGGAGCTGGAGGACATTGTGCAGCAGGAAAACTGGTAGCTGCCATTAAGGAAACGTGGAGGGATGACTTGCACAACTGGATGTCAGACAGCATAAAGAGGAATATAAAGTTGTCTATACACAGCTAGGAGAGAAGTCCCACAATTGCCAGCCCTTGTTCTCATGGGTGACTTCAATTTACCAGACATCTGCTGAAAATGCAACATAGCAGTAGGAGTGAAGTGTGTGGAAAAGAAGTTCCTGACACAGCTGGCAAGCGAACCAGCTAGGGATGGTGGTGAACAGAGCAGGATTGGTTGGTGGTGTGAAGGCCGGAGGCTGTCTTGGGCACAGCAGTGACAAAATGATAGAGTTCTTAATTCTTGGAGAGGTAAGAAAGAGGAGGCTACAACCCACCCCTAAAGACGAGGATAACTGAGTTTCTTGTTAATAGATCCCTTGGGGGGGACTAGAGTGAAACCACTGAATGACTGGTGTTTATACATGTGTGTGTGTGTGTGTGTGTGTGTGTAGAATTTAATTTAGAACAATTCTGTTGCCATTTTGATTGTTATTATCTATAGTAATGTAAAAATAAACAAAATAAAAATATTGCTAAAATATAAATATAAGGAAAACAAAGAAAAAGAACGAATAGGTAGTGAAGAGGAAGGATATAACCGCCTGTGGATCTAGAGATGAGACTTGATTGTTGCAATTTCAGAGCTTAATCTGGCTACTTGCATAAAAGAATTTTTTTTTCTATAAATCCAGAAAAGAAAGACTAAGGAGAATTTCTGTCCTTTATTATATGTGGGAGTAAACATGATGATAAAGAGGAAAAGGCTGAGGTGCTTAATCTTGCCTTGGTCTTCAACAGTGAGACCAGTTGTTTTCCAGGTATCCAGGCCTCTGAGATGGAAGACAGGGATGGAGAGCCAAATGAAGGTCCCAATAATCCAAGTGGACTTGCTCCACCACTTAGACAGATACAAATCTATGAAGCCAGATGGGATCCACCCCAGGGTACTGAGGGAGCTGGCAGAAGAGCTCACCAAGCCACTTTCAGTGATTTACCTGATTAGTCGTGGCTTACTGGGAAGGTTCCATTTGACTGGAAGTTAGGAAGTGGAAACTACAGGAAGGGCTAGAAGGAGGAGAAAGGGAGCTACAGGCCCTGCAGCCTGACCGTGGTGCCAGGGAAAAGGAGGCTTAGGGGAGAACTTATCACTCTCTAGAACTCTCTTAAAGAAGCTTGCAGTGGGTGGGTGTCAGTCTCTGCTCGCAAGTAACAGGAGATATGACAAGAGGAAATGGCCTTAAGCTGTGCCAGGGAAGGTTTAGATCGGCTGTTATGAAAAATGTCATTACAGAAACTTTTCTTTACAGAAAGTGTTATCAATCATTGTAACAGGCTAATCAGGGAAGCTGTGGAGTCACAATCCCTGGAAGTGCTCAAAAATGAGTGGATATGGCACTTAGTGTGTGGATATGGCAATGTTAAGTTAATTGTTGGAGTCAATGATCTTAGAGGACTTTTCCAACCTAAATGATTCTATGATTCTGTTCCCATGATTGAAAAGGAAGGCTTGAGCAAGGACTCAGATGACCTTTATTTTTAATCAAGGGAAACAGATAAATAAACAACTCATAGAGCAGCTGCAGCACATAAAGGCAGCACATGGTTCCCAGCCATGAAAAATCTCTCTGTCTGGGCAGATCAAGGTACGAATACCCAGCAGAGCTCTATAACAGCTAACGTGAGTAAAAGTATCTAATAGATCCCAGTGAGTGTTGACTAGCCCTGGCTCAAAAGCTATCAGTGAAATGTAGCTGAATCCTCAGGACACAGCTGGAGAGATGTGAAAAGTACAACTGTCCATTCACTGTAAATAGCATGAAATAATACAAGGTTATACAGTTTAACTGTCACTACCTAGATTATTATTCTGATAAAAAAAAAAAATATGATATAGTGAAGAAAAACACTTCAGTGAGAGAACAAGCAAATTTAGATTTATCTGTGAAGTCAATTATCAGTACTCTGGGAGACAGTAGCTGAGAGGCACAAAAAGAATTTCTTATAAAATTTCTCTGCTGAACCTGACCTTGAAAATAGTTCTCATCCATTTTGGGACAAAATCTAGCAGGTGAGCATAAAGACCATTAGATTTATTTGCCACACTGAGTCCTGAATTGGCCAGTCACACTGACATACTGAATCTTATCGGAGGGACAGCAAGTGCGCAGTGAGCACCAGGCTGCACAGGTACAGTTTCAAATGTGTTCAATTTTCTGGCAAGAAAATTTGATGGAGGACAATTCTGTGTCAGATGAACCTCAAGACACAGTTGTCCTGCTGACAGTGTCTGCTGCAATGTGCTCCAGTACAAGGTGTCTCTGCCTATGGCATGGAGTAATTTTATGACTGCCTCAAGCCCCGCTCAGATGCCAAGGTCAACACCAACACCATCAGGGAGGTTTAGCTCCTGCCCATTTTGACTCTAGAAGCTTGTGACATCCTTTACTTGAGGACTGAGTTCTTGCAGGTCCCATAGGGAAAAACAGGTAGCGAGGAAGATAAACAGGATGTATAAGGAGCCAGAATATCAAAGAAACCTCTTTGTTCTTTGTTTCCCAGAGCAGAGCCTCAGATATCTCATTTCTTGGTTTTGGGAAGCAGCTGGTGTCAAATGGCTGCAGAGAGCAGGGTGGCAGTGAACTAACTTTTGAAAGAAGCAGTGGTGCCATGCAGGGTGTTTTCCTGAGAGCTGTCAGCTGAGTGCTGGGAGCTGGGCACTGCAGCCTGCCCTGGAGCCTGCACACTCTTATCCTGCAAGAAAAAGGGCCTTCAAGAACGATGGAGAGGGACTTTTGGCAGGGCAAGTAGTAATAGAACAAGGGAAAATGGATTTGCACTCTAAGAGTGTGGGTTGAGAATAGATATTAGGACTAAATTCTTTACTGTGATTGTGGTAAGGCACTGTCACAGGCTACCCAGAGCAGCTGTGGATGCCCCATCCCTGGCAGCATCCAGTGCCAGGCCGGATGAGGCCTTGAGCAAGTGTGACACTTTGCCTAGTGCAAGGTGTCCCTGTCCAGGGCAGCAGGCTTGGAAGTAGAAACCTCTGAGTCCCTTCCAACCCAAACAATTCTATAGTGCTATGATTCTGTGTTGCTTCATCCCCTGTCCTCCCCTTCCCCCTGCCCCACTGTTTCCCTACCCTGAGAGGTGGGATGAACAGGATCCAGAGAAGGCTGCAGCGACCACCCACTGACTGATAGCCAGCAATCAGTGCCCTTCTGGGTAGTTCCCACAGTTTTTGTACTGAGCATGACACTGTGCTATGGTATATCCCTTTGGCCAGATCAGGTCAGAGGTCCCAGCTATGCTCCCTCCCAGATTTTTGGGTATCTCCTCACTTGCAGAGCATAAGACACTGAAAAGTTCTTGATTTAGAGTACATGCTACTACAACAGCCAAAATATCAGTGGGCTGCCAACATTATTCTCATACATTTTAAATCCTAGAAACACGGCACAGTACGAGCTACTTAAGAAAAATATGAGCTCTGGCCTAGCTGAAAGCAGGTGAAACCAGGACATTTCGCCCCTCACTTGTCCCATGTGTATTTTTTCCATCTAATAGAGCAAATGCAGAGAGAAAATGAAGAGGAAAAATCTGTGTACCTTTCTAATAGGTTATACAAGGAAAAATTTCCTCTGCTCTTCAGTTCAGACCACTTTTTGAAGTTACTCCATACCACCTCAAAATGTTGTACCTACGTTACAATGAAAGAAAATAAATGAAAAAAAAATGACCTTAACTGTATACTTGAGCTTGATCTTATAAAGGTGTAGGGGAGTTACAATGCCCTCAATGTAAATGAATTACACCAGTGCCCAAGAGTGAGCAGCAGGAAACAACAGAGATCTGTAAAACTGTGGGCTTGGCAGCTTTAGTGCTTAGCAAAATGCCTTAAGCTGAAAAGTAATGAGCCAAAAAAAAAAAAAATCTGCTGCTTATTTTACTCATAAAAAGAGGAGTACATATGGCATCCAGATAAATAGTTAAATAATAAACATGTAACATTTCCATTAGTTATGATCATCTAATTCCATCAAATTTAACAAAAAGTTCTGTACAGAAACATATGTAGGTTCTTGTTACATATTTTGCAAACATTCACTGCACAGTTGTAGTAAAATTAATTTTTGCACAAAACACAGGGAGGCACAGAAAGACCACTTCCTTCTGCTAAGGTGGTGTGTCAAAATGCTGAGCCCAGAGATTTTTGTTGACCAGAGATTTTTGTGTGTCATGGCTCCATTAGCTCTCTACAAGACCTGTAAAAAAGAATAGACAGAAGAGATGGAATGAGTACAAAATCTAAAGAAAAAAGAATGACAAACTGATAATGGATGAACAATGTCTATTGAGATATCTTGCAACATTCTCTGTAGCATTTGTCCTGAATTTTCGGTGTAAAGTCCTGAATGGGTGCCAGCCAAGATTCTACTGCAGAAATTTGATCACCTTTTCTGTTTAACCCTTCTGTACAAAATTCTGTGTAGCTGTATCTATTGCATAACTGAGACTATTTCTTATTCCATTAGGTTTAGTAGGGCAGTCGTTATTAAAATGGGTTAGTTTAAGTCAATAGCTTCAGTAAAATTGAAATTTTTCCCTAGGGTAGGAAAGTAGTCTGTTCAATACCTTACGCAGCTCTTTTATCAGGATTGATAATAAGAAATGGGACCCATATCAGGGATTAAACAACTATTCTCTGTCTACTCCAACAAATTAGTAAAATGGATGTTTGGCAACATGATTTTTACAGCATGAGGAAGTAGGAAGTCTACAGAGTAGACCAGGAATTACTGTTCAAGATGTTAGAAGCAGCTAACTGATAAGGACTCCACAACATATTTCCAGCCAGGATGATGCAACAGAAA
Source organism: Acanthiza pusilla (assembly GCA_036630365.1). Taxonomy (NCBI): domain Eukaryota; kingdom Metazoa; phylum Chordata; class Aves; order Passeriformes; family Acanthizidae; genus Acanthiza; species Acanthiza pusilla. The sequence goes on from JAXCHO010000023.1 coordinate 31,962,502, forward strand.
AACAGCTTGACAAACTTCCACTGATTGAATAAACTCTGGTCTGCAAAGACTGAAAAATAGCCAGGATAAAGATTTCGAAAGGTTTTAAAAGAATTAATTCATGAATATATACATCTGGTCTGTGTTCTTAATGAATAAAATTATATACTTTATTGGATCTATGAATTCAGCTTGAAAGTGATCATAAAACTTTGAATTTCCAGACATTGAAATGAGGCTACTCATCTTGTACCCAAGCATAACAAAGGTTTGGAGCCAAACAGAAGAAAAATTATTGTATTATCAATATACTGCATAGAAATATCTTCCCAATAAAATAAAAAAAAAAAAAAAGCTGGTAAAGGCCATGAAGTCTGGCACTAGAATATTCAGATCAGTAATACAATGAAGTGTTTTGTAATGTGAGGCTGTAACCTCAAACAAGTTTCCAAGGGAGGTGGTTAACTCTGTCTTGTGGGAGCAATCCGATCCACCTGTCATAGACACTTATTTCAGAATGGGATGAATCACCTTCTGGAGGAGTCTATAAAATACCAGTGAATATAGAGTCCACAGAAACCAGGGGGAGCCTACATGACCAATTTAGATTACATGCCCAATTTTTACATAGCCATAGTTATATGACATAGACCAAACTCATCACAAAACAGGCACCTAAAATATAGTATAACTCAAACAAAAATCTATGCCGTCTGTTAACAGGAAGTCAGTTTAGATAATGATAACCACTTTTTTATTTCAAGAGCTTTGTAGGGATGGTTAACCAGAGATCTCTGTTTCATGCACAATAGTGCTCAGAATACATCTACCAACAAAAAGGGAATGAGATACTGACACAGATCAGATAAAAAATGGGTAACAGTATACTCAGACTCCTAAGATATGACAGTTATAAGAGATTCTCTATTGAGTTTTGATAAGGATCATTTAAAATTGAAAAGCTTTAGAGAGGAAACAAGTTTTTGTCACCAGGCAAAATTTTTAAATGGATGGTATAGTATATGCAGCCAACCATTTGGGCGTGTAGATTTTTCAAGACTGAAGTCTAAAAAGCAAACTTTAATAATAAATACAATTTGAGAATAGTTTTAGATTTAGAACCAGTTTTAGACTTAATTAGATATTTTATCAGCAAAATCATTTGACAAAAAAGGGGATATTAACATGGAAGGGGTAATAAGGTATCTGGCAAAGAGGGGGAGAACAAATCAGCTGAAATATAGGTGCATTGCACATTGTGCATGAACATATTTATGTGTCTGTGTGTGGGTGCCGTGGTTACTTATGCCCTAGAACCAGTATTCCTATTGAATTGATGATTTTTGCTATTCCATAAAATTATGAACATATTTCCAAAGTTCATCATTGTAAGTTATTTTGTCAGGATGTTGTCTGAGATAATCAAGAAACTATTTTCTCAGAAACATTTTTCCCCTACTGGTAGCTTGGTCATCCCACCATTTACTGATTGCCTGAGTGAGTTTATTTTGGTGTATAGTGATTGTTTATTTCCACACACATAATTTCAGTAACAGTACTGAGTATACTGGATGAAATACAGCAATATTCTTCAAGAAATTGAAGTAAAGAATCTGAGGATTTTGATGGCTCTGCTGCAGGGAGTATTTTTGTGGTGGTTGTGGAGGACTTTGGCAGGTTTAAATTATGACTTGAGGCACAACCTGGATTCATTCAGTGCACATCAGACTCTGGAGAGGTTGTTTGAAAAGATTAATTTAGTGACAAGGCTGTTGGAAGTATTAATTTTCCAGTGTAGGTTCTGGTGTGTGTCTCGGGTAGAGACAGCAGTCTGAGAACTATTTAAAATCTCTCCAAGATGGCATATTAAAAAAATTGGCATGGCTTTGTGCCTGTTATCTAGAGGTCATTTTCATTATTGAAAGTAAAGTTGTTGCTAGAAGAGAATGAATGATATCCCTGAGCATATGCTATAAATATTGGCCTTGCTATCTGAGGTAGCTAGGGCAGGATATGTTGTAGAAAGCTGTGAGATATTAGTGGAGAGCACGGCATGAAGGTGTTTTGCAGCTGATGGAAGAAACCAGATGCATCTCAGAGATGCATTTAACCTTGGAGTCTGGAAGATTACAAGTCAGAGAGTGGTGTTCATGAATGGTGTTTTGGAGAAGTTCAGCTAAATATTATCAGTTTGCCAGAGATATTTTTTTAGTGATCATATTAAAAACTTCTGAAAGGGATTTGGCTTTATGATTTTTCTTGGAACTGAGCCATGTGTCCAAACTGAGGCTATAGTGATAAGTTTGAGTTCTAAAATGAAAAAAGCAGTATCTACCTTGACACATTGCTAGATTGCCTCTCACACTGCTGGTGTGAGGGTGCAGGTTTGTTTTTTATAGTATTTTTCTCACCTGATTTATGAAACCATTTTCTCTGTAGTAACCAGTTCATATTATTAAACTCATATGTTTTGCAAATTCCTAACACATTTTGCTAATGATACAGTAGCAAAGTTATCATCTCTGTAAAATTTTCTTTGGTTCTTTATTTGCCTAATCTATTTTTAAAAAGCAATCAAGCAACTACTTGGCGTTATGAATCCTTTAGAAGTATAATCCCAAATATCTACATTAGTTAAACATTGGACACACAGATGAACAAAAATACTCTAACATGAAATTTATTCAATACTTGCTAATATTTGAAAGTATTGATAGAAGGTTGTATACATTTTATTTATAACCTCTGGACCAAGTAAAAGGACAAGAGATGAAACTGTATGAAATTTGGGGAGAACATTGATGTTTTGAACAGCAACAACATCACTCTGTTGTATGTCATTGATCAACCATTAATTTCTATGTCTTGTTCGTAGAGAAAAAAAAACCAAAACAACCCAAACCTACTAACTTCTCAGTACAGTATGCTAAGATTTACTTCGTCAGCCTTGATGTAATTACTGGTGGCCCTGAATCATGGTGTCTGCTTGCCTGTAGTTTACATGTTTGTCTACATATCAATATATTTGTGTTCAACCTGAAAGTCTAGCTATGACTAGGTCTTACAATATCCAAATGTTCTTATTTCTGTGCCTGCAACTAAATTGTCATTTACTTAACGACCACAGTTTATTTTTAAAAAGGGACTTATTTATTGATAAAATGAATCATTGAAGAAAATCAAAATCCTGAATATATTTTCCTTTGGTATACAGTCCAGTTCAAGTTGCCTTTGACTTCAAAGGGCCTTGGACTAGGAAATCTCTGTGTTGAACATCTTTCTTTCATGTGAGCATTTAAAAATGACTTATAACTAAACATTTTCATTTAGTTTTACCTTGTATGAGCACCTTGATGAGAATTATCTCAGTGCAGTATTGAGATACTTGGTGCCCCAGGAATGGGCAAGGCTATAATACCTGTTTGTTTTTATTTGTGGGTCTGAAAGCTGCAGGGGTTTTAGATGAGACTGGGTGATCAGAGCTGTCTCTACTGCCATTAATTTGCACGCTGTTGGCAGCATTGCTGGGGTTAGCTGTAGGATTTGAAACATAAAACCTCAGCTGAGTGTTTGGAGCTTGTACATACAGCTGAAGCAAATATTGAGGAATGCATTTAGTGCCGGTAGCTGGGTGTGCAGCTGCAGTGTGAGCTGTGGGCTGAGAGGGTGGAGGGAGTGTCACTGCCAGAGTGGCTCCAGAATGGTCAGACAAGGAAGTATTCTTAACACAAATTTCTGGAACACTTTTTTTTTTTTTCTTCCTTTTATTTATTTTTTCATTCCAAGTTTTCCTCTGCCACAGCTGACGTTGCTTAATCTCTGTAGCATTTTCCAGTGGATGATAATCAGCCAGCCTTTCTATGGACCTTGCAAATTGTAGATGGGTTTTTATGGTAATGGTAGGCACATTATAGTTTACAATTTTTTTTTCAATATTTTTCAGCTTTGTTCAGATCTACCTTCATTTTTCTCTCAGTCCTTACCACTAATTTTTTGTCCAGTCTACCCTATCACTGCATCTAGGTTCTGTCAAATCCTTACCCTGCCAGTCCAATTCAGCACAGGCCCCCTGCTGGATTAGAAAACCTCTCCTTCAGAGGTTTGCTGTTCTCTCCTGACAAGCTGGCAGTCAAAGCTTCCTCTTTGTCAGTAACCCCATGCATTATTTTAAATCTGATAGATCATTTCTGCCAGAGAGCCTTCATCAGCATAATGTGTCTCTTTTCTCTCATCTCAGTCATCCGCTTCCTCTGCATGTCCTATTCCATTCAGAGGCCACAGCATGCTGTTCTGAAGTGTCTTGGCAATGGACTTCATCTCCTGCAGGGAGAGGAATCACCGTGTCCTAGCTTGCTGCATCTCTTGATGTGGGATTGAGTTTCAGTAATCAGGACACAGCTTGTGCAAGAAGACTGGTGTTTCAGTTTCTTCTAGATGAGTAATGTTCAGAATGAAAGTAAAGTACAAACTTTAAACCTTCCTAGCAGTATAGAATGAAGTAATGTGATTGCTCCATGTAAGTTTCAAGTTTCCAAATGTTTTCCTTCATGTTCTTAAAAGTCTTTCCCACAAGTTGCTGTTGTACTCCTTGTCTTTTTGGATCAGCAGGATTCATGATCCATTCTTTTTAAAAGTACAAATTAAGTAAAATAACAAACAAATACTTTGTTTATATTATGAAGATTCAAAATAGCACAATTCACCCTTGTGGTGAATTATATCCTTTCTGGTACTAACACTCAGTACATACGGATCCTCTAGTCTCTACTTAAAGTATGGTCAAGGAAGTCACATTTAATAGTACTCTACAAAATCTAGTCTACTGCACCAGGAGAATAAAGGGGAAAAAGGTATATTTTTAGTGTGGAAAACTGTTGAGATCTGCCTTCCCAAGTTTCAGTACCAGTCAATTTAGAATATATTTACCTGCAAAACTCACATGTAGTTACTATTGTATGTTATACTCTACAATTATTATGTGTTTCATTGGCTCCCACATTTTTGGTTTACACCATATCTGCTCAGATTTATTGTAACTTAAATCAATTAAATGACATCCTGTCATGCTTCCCTCCTCTGAATTGCTTCTCTGCCATTACCAGCTGCATAATCTTTCTATTGTTACCTTTCCATTCTCTCCTGCTTCCTCCACAGCTCTTCTCTGCTCCTGGACCATGTTTGTTATAGGAAGATCTTCAAGTTAAGAGCTAAAATAATTAGAATTTTATTGTACTTTAAGTACAAAATTTGGAGACTTTGTTTTAATTGCATTTAGTAGTCAAGATGCAGCTTTCTGCCATTGGTCATTTTCTTTGCTGAAATCGTCTTAGGGTCTATCTAATAACAAAGCAAATCACTGTGCTTTCTTCCAATTTTGTCAGTCAAGTCCATCATAAAGCCTGTTGCTTTTCCACAGCTAATTTAAATTAACATCCCTTATTTTTTTCTTTCAATTTGACTTGTACCTGTTTATGTTTGGCCACCACAGTCTGTTCAAGTTGTATAAATATCAACTTCTAATCAAGTTCTTTATTTAAAACCTTGTTATGGCTGAATGATATGGAATCTCATTAGGACAATGATATAATGCAGCAGCTATCAAATTCATGCTTCAAAAATAAAAAGATTCATTTGTCGTTATTAAAAGATTTCAGTATCTTCTCTTTCTGGAAATCATTCAGTAACAGTGCCTAAAGAAGAAGCAATGGGAAACTCTGAAAGGTACCTACAGTTTGGTATTTATTGGAGCTGAACTTTCAGAATATCAGGCTGGTGAGTTGTCACCATTCGGATTCCACAGGGCTGTATTTTAGGGCCAGTGCTCCTCAACATCTTCATAAACAGTTTGGACACAGAACTCAATGGGATACTAAGTTTGCAGATGATACAAGTGCTTGACAGACTGTTATTAATGCCATTTAAAGAGCCCTCTCATCAAAATGGACCAAACAATAATTTGCAAAAACTTTCTAATGGTTGCATGCAGAATGCATGCAACACATTGGGAAAAGCAGCGGAATTTCGCTGTGATTTTTAAAATTGTGTTTTCTTTCTGTTGGCACAGGGACTAAAGAGGTCCAGGGATATAGAGGCACAGTTTGCATATGTCTTGGCAGTCCCTGAAGTTCAGGTTTCCACTCTGATCTTTCACTGTATGCTAAAGCGTCTTCCTGGGTGTTATATTTTAGCAGAAGACACATACTTAACAACTGTAAGATTAGTTCCTCCTATGGACCCTGTAATTGAGCTAAGGTTACACAGCAGCATTTTAAATGAATGAAGCAATATGCTGGAGAACTGGGTGTTTGAGATGTTTTATACTTAGTTTCTGGATTTGCTACTGTGTTTGGTAAGGAAATCTTTACTATTATCAATTTAATTAATGCTTACCTTAGGTTAAAACGTCAAGAATATAGCTCTTACTGCAGTAGCACAGTTATCAGTTGCATACATTACTGACATCTTTGTAAATGAGTGAGAAAATGATTGAGAAAATTTGCCTAATCTACACATTCTTACTTTTTTGATCAGGAGGTGTCCCATTCAGACCCAGATGCTCTTCAGCCCGGACAAGCTGATTTCTTAGGTCCTTCCTGTCAGCATTCATTAGCATAATATTTAATCTTAGTGGAATGTCTTAATTTTTAAATCGATTTTCACTTGAAAGTGACCCAGATAGTCAGATCTTAATTTTTGTGAGGATAATCCTGCTTCTCCTTGTTGAAATCATAGACTGACCATATATTTTCATTATAACAAAAATTATTTTATTTCCTGGAAGACACAATATGCTCTTGTTAAACCAATATATCTAGCATTTGACTAAGGAGAAATAACTGTCATGCAGAATTTTGGTTACTCACTTTCATATTTAAGTGGAGGAAGTCTTACACCAGATTTTGTGTTCTGTCACTTAAATATCTAGGTGGAATAAACATACATATCTTACACCTTAATTGAGAACAGATGTGGTGGTTGTTAACCAAAGATTGTGATTCACCCACTGATCACAAACCTCTTCATTCTTCACACTCAGTCATTCCTCTTTTCCTGTTTATATAGTATAAAAGTAGAGTGTTCCAACGGAGTTAATCACCTTCAAACAAACAAAAGATAATACTGTTTCAAATAGATAAATTCTAAACTCTGTTTTAGAATTGCATCACTCCAAATACTTGCGGTATTTTTCACTTGCTTTATTTCACTTGGTATTTTTAGTAAGTGGAGAAGTGTAATCTTCATTTACCATGTTAGTTCTGATGATTATACACAACTTAAATTTCTCTTTCTAGCTATGAAGGCTTTATCTTGACAATGATATATCATTTTGTTAGTGAAAACAAGCAGCAGCATAGATGAGGTTTACAGATTATATCTATCTGCTGTTCTAAATTAATAATAAAAAAATAAGAAATTAAGCATAAAAAATAGCAGCAGTACTTCAATTTCCAATATAAATAGTCCAAGAAACAACATTTAGCCCAGCTTGACAAGGTATTATCAGCATGAAGTCTTTACTTAGATTTCTTCTCTCGTATAATCAATATACAGTGCAGCACAATTATACCAGCTTACCCCGCAGAAAATCTTCATTAATGTTTTTCAAAAGTCTTTTGGACAAATTGCACCATTTGTAGCGTGCATCCATTTCCTTCAATTTAATTTACTCACACTGGTTGCTCCCTTTTGCTTGTCAGAATTAATAGTCACCAGAGTTCAGTAGCTCTGTGCTCTCAACTAGTTATCACTGTACTGTAGACAGTGCTGGGGTTCCCATGCTTTGTTCTTTGTTTGTTTGTTTCCTTCTTTATTTCTACTCTTCAATTTTTTTTCAGGACTCTTGAAACCCTTTCTCTTCTTCCATGCGCCTGCTCTCAGTCCAGCACTTCTATTCCTGTTTGCCCTATTTCTCCTTTCATTCGTAACAACAGAATGAGTCTTTTGTGGATATGTGCATCATTACTACCCAGCTTCATTGAGTATTCAAATCCCATTTCTTCCTCTCTAGGTGAAACAATGCAGTTGGCTTGTTTGACACAGGCAATGTACTTCTCTGTCCCATGTGATTTATATTCTTCTCAAATGGGGCAGTGCTGAATACCAGCAATGCTCAATTCCTCTTATTAGCTCTTCTAATGAAACAAATTTCTAAAAGAGCCTGGGATAACAGCCACATGATGCTGCTCTTCAGCCATAGGGCTGGAGTCACACAGCCCAAAGAGTCAGATGGGGGGGGAATCTCTGGCAGAAAGAGAGCAAATCAAACTGGCTGCACAGAGCTCTTTCACCAGGACTGCGAGCAGGGATGTGCTTGAGCTGATGATGTGGGAACCTGCCCAGTGTGAGTTATTGAGGTTGGGCGTTTTCCAAAGTCTAATTTCTGTGAATATCTGTGGTGTTGCCGCAATATTTGGCCATGATTAAAATGTCTGCACAGGCTACACAGATACCCTAGCAACCTCCAGGGGAAGCCAAAAGCTTGGTATTTCTGCCTTTTTATGAGAAGACACATACTATGACTCTGGGCTAGATTTTATTAATCCATCAGAACATCAATCTTATTAGGGATTTGGTTGTGTCTTTGTTTGGCTGTTTATTAAGTACTATCATGCTATCTATTCCAGGAAACAGTAGATATATGTGTTTGTAAAAGCAACCTCTGTGCATACATTTAGCCAGGAAACAATGTGAGCTGATTAGGAACTACTTATTGAGTGTTTTTTAGAGTGGCCATACGACGACTGGTTCTCTTTTTGTTATCCTGGACTTTCAGGACAAGGATACACACATCCAAAAATTATTTAAAATGTTTTCATGTCACTAGGCATTTTATCCAATACCTGTCCGAAATAAAGAAAATTTTATTCATTTCTAGTTTGTCCTATTAATTGAAGAGTGTTCTCATTTTATTGTGTTTTTGTTTTTTCCCCAATTTATTTAGTAGCCATTCCTGGCTGCAGCAACTACAGAATAGGTCATGTCTAAATTAAATGCTCCACCAACCTGTCTTTTAAAGTCGAGACTTGACTTTAGTGATTGATTGGTAGCAGTCTCCTGACATAATGATAAAAATTTGAGCCCTCAAGAACTTTCTTGACTGGCTTTATATGATAAGAAGTGATGCATGCAGTAACTCCAAAGTCAGGAGACAACAGCTGGTTGATGCATTTTCATTCCTAATCAACTTTCTAGGGCAGGTACCATAAAAGTTTCATTGGTTAAAACTAGAAATGGACAGGACCAGTCTGAGCTATAGATACTAAACCAAATATTTCGTATTAACACTAGTGCTGGAATACCAATGCTGGTATATGGGGATAAAAGCTAAAATTTGCTGTGAGAGGGAGAGAAATTAGGGAGCCATAGAGACTGTAGTTCCAATAAAACCTAAGAATAAAAAGAAAACAGCTGTCCTTACATTTGAAAGAAGAAGGGGAAACAGAAATATAGAAGACCTAGAGAAAGAGAAGTATGAAGAGTGATTTTTTAAGGGAAAAGATTAAGTCACAGAAAAAAGAGAAAAGAATGAGAGACACTGAAAAGGGAAAAGGAAAATAAAAAAGGAACAGAAGAGCTTGTAGATATCAACGTCAGTCTAATATCTACTCATACTCCCATCACCTTTTGAACTTTTTAGTTTTTCCTGAGTTTGGAATATTAAAAGGTTGTCTTAGCGCACAGAGGTTTCTTGATTTGGTTTAGAATATTTTGTTGTTTGTTTGGGTTTTTGTTTTGTTTTGTTTTGTTTACAGTTACATAAAATGATGTTGCAAATTTGGTGTCATTGCAAAGAAAAGCTATCCTTGATACTTTTATGTACTATTCTTATGACTGTTTACCAAGATAAGCAGAATTTCTCTTTTCAACATTTATATATGTGTGAGACATATATATTAATAAATATATTAAAATAATATTAGTGATGTTTATGTACTAAAATATATAAATATGAACTCTAAAAGGAATAGAATAAGAATTCAAAGTAAGTTAAAAGAATGATTATTATATCTTGAAGGGATCTGGGAAGTTATTCAATATGTTGTAATAAAAATAAATGTTTTTTTAATTATATATATAAAATATTATATATATAATATACATGATATATAATATATATAATATAATATAAGATTATATATGTATATACATATACATATACATACACATACACACACACACATATATAAAAGAGATTTTTTTCTACATATGTGTGTATATATATATATATATATTAGAGATATTAGAGATTTTTCTACATATTATCCTTGGACTGACTGGTTCAGCAAACCACAGAAGGAGAAAAACAACACTGGACACAGTTATTCCTAAGCGTGTGACTCTTATGGTGTGATTTGAAAAATCTCAGCTACTGCTGCTGAGCCTGCTATACTAATACTTCCCATTTATGTAGCATCAACATGTCTCAAAGCACCAAGTAAATGTTCAAAGGATATCCCAGCCTTTTGCAGATGGAGAACCTGCTGTACAAAGGTTATGATTACAAAGCAATTTGATGATACACATGGGAAAAGAAATGATTTCTGGTCCCTTGTGTTAGACAGGTGTGCACCATCTTATTTTTCTGTCAGCATTTTTTGACTCTTCGTTTTTGTCCTAATATCATTTCCAATTTCTTCATTATTTCTCAACATCTATCCTATTAAAGAAGTTGAGCTCACTTATGACAGACACATGTACATTCTTCACCATTTAACCATTCCTGTTCAGGGAGCTATCTTTTTCCTCTTTTGTATTCCAACGTTTAGTTTTTTTGCTAGTGGTTTTCATATGGTCTTGGTAAAAAGTCAGATGTAATAAGAAAATCAAGTGTAAATTATAAGACACTTCAAAATTGTTCTTACCAACAACTAATGACCAACTGGGTATTTATTGATGGCAAGAATAAGGGGGCAGAAAAAGAGTTAATATATAAAAACCTAATGTCTTCAATTACAGAATTTTAAGTGATCATTGATATCACTTAATAAGTGTTTCGTTAACCACTTGCTTTTCTTCTAATGTTTACTTTTATTAATAGATCACTAGAAAATGCATAAATTTTGTGATCAAAAATTTATTTTTCAGCAATCAAATATTATTATGTGTTATTTTGGTATTATAAAGGATAGTAAAGGATCTCAAAATTCTGATGTAATTTAAAGTTTGAACAAGTTGGAAATATTTATACACAAAGCTAAATATTTCTGGCTTCTAAATCAGACACAGAGATTTAAATCCAAATATAAATATTAATTAGAAATAATTTTCTGTGCGCATTTTTTTTTCAGGATCATGGAGGGGTCTTTTCTACATGTTCTATAACCTTGCAAAAACCTCTTACAAAATCATGTCCAAACAATAACTTAGAAATGGCATTTGCGCTATAAGAAAAGTCATAGTTCTCATTCATGTCTTCATCTCCTAGAATCTGAATTACTGCCAAAGGCTGTGAAGAAAACTTCCTATGAAATTAGGTATCGTACAGAGAGGAAAAATGTCTATACACCTGTCTTTACAGCATTATGAAAGCCAAATATAAGTACCTTAAAATACATATTTTAAAACATTGTACCTTAAAATGTATGCATTTTTAAACATGCATTTATAAAATTTTTAAACACTTAAAATTTTTAAATGAAATATTTCAGTATCTTGGTCTGCCATAGGAGAGGTGCTACCAGGTTGAGGGAGCTGATCCTTACCCTTTCCTCAGTATTGGTGAAACACATCTGGACTCTTGGGTCTAGCGCTGGGATCCTCAGTTCAAGCAAGAAATAGACAGGCTGGAGTGAGTCCAGTGAGGGGCCAAGAATATGATCAAGGGACTGGGGCATCTTGCATATGAGGACAGAGGCTTTGATAGCCTAGAGAACTTAGCTCTTAGAAGATCTGATATCCCAACTAATAAATTCTATTGAATGGAAGTAATACTTGATGAGCATTCATATTCAGAAACTCCAAACAGCACAGTTTGCCTTCTGGAAGTTTATTTGCTGAAATATATTTTCAGAGTGTACACAGTCAATAAAATTTTACGGAGAAGGGCAGAGTTCACGATCCATAAAATTTGTTCAGAAAAGTTTAGGAGAAAGGGAAGACTGACCATGGACAGTTTTTGGCCAGGGACCCCAACACTGTTGACATTTGTGGCAACTCAAGGATTCCATTTCAGCCTTATAACAGCATCTGTGTCTAAGCTGGAATTCAGGATCTTCTCCTGATGTCCATTTGTGGCTTTCAGGTCTGTATTGGGGAAACAGGATTGAGGAGAAAAAAATGACAGAAGCTTTTGTAGGAATAATCCAGCACTTGACAGTTCTTAAAACTTGTGGCATGGAATGAAATACACAGATTGCTCTCATTACAATCAACTTAATTCAGTGCTCAGAGAAATTGCTAATAACCAGACAGTGAAGAACACTGAAAGAAAATCTGTAGCTAGCAAAGAGTCCTAAAACAGAGTGGGAACTCTGATAAATGCTGCTGCTGTAGAAAGCACAAAGGTCCCCAGTGCCACTGAGATGAGTAGGAGCAGCACTAAGACCAAGCTGGATGACTCCACCATCTGACAAGGAGGTACCAGCCAAGGACACCTCTTCTTTTCTTTGTCAGTCAGCAACCCATTAAGCTGTCACTTCATATTGATCAGCTCATGAGGAAAAAATATCTCATTTACTGCTGTGAGATACCTTTCTTGGATCTCACTACTAGCTGATTTAAATTGAATTTTAGGAAATGTTCTGACAGAGAGGAAAAAGTCCTTCTGCCAGTTAAGTAGGAAGTCTGCAGTGTCACAGATGCTCAAACCCAAAGGTCTCAGACCAAGCTGGACACATTAGTGGAAACATTTATTTTTCTATATTTCAAAAAGTAGGATAGGGTTGCTGCTGAAGCAAATATTCCCTCAAGGACCCACTGAGCATGATGCTGGTGAACAAGAAATATGCCAATTGTTGCACTACTCCATATCAGCAAATAAACCCAGATATCTCAGTAGGTGTTTCAGGAGGAAAAGAAGCTTGAAACCAAGAGGCATTTACATTTCACACCTGGGGCCAAATACTTCAGCCTTCAAACAGGTAAAGGCAACTTTCCTTCCACCAGGATTTAAATTTATCACAGTTATTTGTTTGTTTGGTTTTTAATCACAATATAATGAAAGATGATTCTTTGCAGTGCTGAAAACCAGCACTGCAAAAACCAGCCATTAGCTGAGAGAACTGAGAGGGAACTAAAGAGGCATTAGGAAAGCTTTATTGTCTAAATCTTGGTCTCACATTACAAAGAGGCTTGGGACATACACACACAACCACATTCTTCCACTAGAAAATAAGAGTTTTGTAGATATCAAATGCAGCAGGACTAGACGGACAATTTTCACTTTTTTGATTTGTAAAAAGACTGAAAACCTGATGAAATATTTTTTAATTATCCACATTCCTACTCAGCCTTAATCTCTGGTAATGTCTCCATGTCTGGTCAATGAATTGAAAAGCTAGGACAGAGCCATCACAAAAGGTCTGAAAATATTGCAAAAAACCAATGATGAATTGAAAAATCTTGCTACATGTTTTTAAGGAGAGAGGGATAGCTTTAACAAAAAAAAAAAAAAAAACCAAAAAAAAACAAAAAAACCCCAAAGGAAAAAAACCCTTAAAATTATCTGAATTTCTCATCAGGTGAAAATCAAAAGATGAGTTTTTTAAAATTCTTTTTAACAGATAGGAAGTTGAGAGAGAAACTCTTATGTAATGAGGTCTTGGCTTTGATATTTTATCTTGTTCTCAGAACCTAAATATTCTCAAAGTTAGGATATATTTTGCTGTAAGAGTCCACTGGGATCTGCTTAGGTCACTTGTGTGTTTCTAGATAAAATTCTAAGGTTTTCATTGAGAGGATATTCTTTAGCAATTTAAGATTTTATAAATTTCTTACAGCATTAAGTACATCTTAATACTTGGATTTTCTCTATTTTTTTTTTATTATTATTATTTTATCGTTTTTCTTTTTTTCTTTTTTTTTTTTTCTTTCTTATTTGCCAGGAAGAGTTGGAATTCTGGCACCATAAGCATCAACGGGGTCAGGATTTCTTTGCTGTCCAGATGCAAATGGAGTTTAAACATCAATATTTCACAAGTGCATGCACATACACAAACAGACCTGCACTAAAGCACTGAATAGTTGGAGATCATTTCGATTAAGGTTAGTTCAGAGCTCATTGTTACATGTGATTTCACTAAGTGATAATTTAACACACTAAATTACCACTCTGTTCCTCATAGAAAGTGACACTTATGACCACATAATAAAATACTTTATAGCCTGTTGTTCAGATTCATAATTCCACTTTGCCGTAGGAGGAGGAAGCCACAAGTCATTCCAGTGGAGCTGCCATTAAGGGATGTATTGCCTTCCCAGCCCATGCGCTGAGATTAAAAATGCTGACAGCCTCTCATCCGCAGATGGCAGAGCCCTCTAAAGCTGTTGAACTGGCACTCAGTCAGTTGGCTTTTGATCTGGCTGTTCAGATATAAGAGCCTGTTTAAGCAGAAAAGAAAATAGGCTGTTCATGTTCAGTTAGTATAAAACTCTCTTCCGATGGGCCTTTGTGTCTTTATCTGTTCCTTCAGCTGCTTTTAATTAATGCTTTGAAGACACTGTGTATTTTGGATTTAAGGGCAAGAATAACTTTCTAACTCAGCTCCATGTGAAACATCTTGATGCTGTGCAGCAGCCCTGTTTTTCCCTAGTGAACTACCCACACAATAACTTATGACTAAATTTCTTGAAATAGGTACAGATTTTCTTATTTAACAAGGAATACAATCCAAATCTATTTATGGCTGTTTGGAGAATCACAGTTTAGTGTAGACTGAATGTATAGATAAATAAAAGGCTCTTTCACTGCTTGGTATGGAGCAGCCATTAAATTCAGGGGGTTATGGGAAAGCCCAGCAGCCTGAAATTTGCAGGGAACTATTGTGATCTTTCAGGATGAATCCCTAGGTCATCTATATTGGCACTACTATTTTTTAATTGACTGCCCAGTAGACGCAGAGCAAAGCAGCAGCGAGCACAGAGCCCTTCTGCCATGGGGAAAACAAATTCCCCTACTCTGCTCAGAGTAGTGGTATTATCTGTTTAAATAAAGGAAGCAAAGAAAGAAGTGTAATTGCATTCAAAACAGAAAGGGAGAACTCACAAAAAAAGCCAAAACCAGCAGTTGTCAGGGCACAGTGGGGCCAGGGGCACCCCTGGGCCAAAAGCAGTGGGACCCTCCAGGGCAGAGTTTCCCAGATGTGAATGGTCCCTCTGTCCCAGCCAGCAGAAGCACAGCCAGGAGGCACCAGACAGTCCCAGCCCAGGCATCCCACACCTCCCTGGGCACTGGCCCTGCTGCAGTGGCACTGGGGCAGAGGCTCACAGTCCCTGGGACTGACATGGGAAATAGAGGCGTTAGGAGAACAACCCTTAAGAGGTGATGCAGAGTCTTCAGGACAGTAAATTGCATGGGCATACCGGGGAGAGGTTTAAACTTTCATACCTTGAAAAATCCCATTGTAAAGAATGTAACATGAAAAAAGATTTGCACTGAAAACATTGAAAAGAATAACAAAAAGTAAGATAAAATAGCTTAGGGGAAACTGTCGAAGGTTGAAAGCTATAGTCCTTCACATTTCCTTTTCCAAGCTAGCACTTAGTGAACAAATAACAGAATAAGTATTGTTGAGTAGTACACCATCATGCCCTTGAATGAAGCACTTGACTATGAGTGAAGTGTGTAGCTAAGAGAGAGTGAACTGAGGGAATAAAAGTGTAAAGATTAAAAATAATTTGTTACTTTGTTTTTCAAGGAAGATTGTTACAGGGTTATCTCATTGTAGGAAAATGTAGTAATCCATTGTTTAATAAAAACCACGCACTGTAAACAAGCATTTGCCTTGCTGTTACGAGTACTGTTATCCAAACACTTAGTCATCTCTAAGCTGTTTAAAAATTTGTTAAAGCATTTATAGAGATCAATTAGAAGAACTTAAAATATCAATAGATACCAAAACTGACAGCAGTATGAATATTTGTATATATTTTAAATATAAATTTTCTGGGCGATATTTACCTTTCACATGCAATCTTAAGCTGCTTGTCAGACACAAAGGCAGCAGACTTGTTATAGTATTCCAATTAGAAAGCCCTGTTGCTGAGGTACAGCAGCTGACAACTCTGTCTTGCTCTCCATTGTGCTGCAGTAGAGTTGAAATGATTCACAAAGGACTGAACAGATTGATGTACGCACAGATATTGGCAGCTGACTGACTCGTGCTGGGCTGTGGACAAGGGGAGGGTGGAAGCAGAGAACAGTCATGCTATCTGGTGGACTCTGTAAGGTCTAGGTGTATTTCCCCCTCACTTTTGCCTCCAGCTCATTGAAGTTTTTGGTAAGGATAACTGGGGCATGTGAAACCAAGAATTCACTCACCAAGGTTGCTGATACAGAACCTAAGGATTCCTATGTATTCAGGAAATTTGTTTACAAATTTATTTCCTAATATTAGTATCATGGCTGCTTCTGATAAGGACAACCAGAAGGTTCTCCTCACCATGGCAGCTCCTAGAGCAAGCAGTGTGTGTATTCACACACACACGCGTATCTCATTTTGGGTTCCAGGACCTTAGTTTTCCATTTGTGAAAGTCAGAGACACGGACAGAGTACACTGAGCCTTCCTTGCACTGCAAATGTTTAAACTTCCTTCTTTCACAACAAAAACATAAAAGACATGTAACTGATTCATAGGTAGGTGTGAGCCTGATACACGATCAGGATGCTGCGATATGCAGAGATTTACAAACACTACTAGAATTACCAATCTGCATATAGTCCTTTGTAATGGAAGCAACAAGGAGAAGACGACATTATTAAGTAAATTTAAATATAGACACAGATTAGGGTAGTCTGTCTTACATTGCCTATACATATTTAGAAGTCCAGTGTTAGCCCTTCATGTCTTTTACTGAGTCTTTTTAGCTTTTTGTGGTTTTCTATGGGCCTGACTTTTATTAAGAGACACTTGGAAACATTTTATAGCTACTCCATTGTACGCAGTAGAGTAGTAGATCAGAAAGAACAGATCTGATATTATTTTAACCTTGAATTCAAATTCTGCTGCTTTTTAGAGTTCAGTTTTAACTACTGAAAGGAGCCAAGTGTGCAAAACACAGCTTGTAATTTCTTTACCTTCTTCTCCTACCTGGAGAGAGCTACTCAAGTGTCTCCTTTCTCCCTCCAGAGAAAGCTGAACACTGTCCATTCAGCCTGCATTGTGCTATCGTGATGTGAATATTCTGATTTTGCTTCTCATCTTCCTCTAAAGAAGAAGATATTTCTCCATGTTCTGCTTCAAACATGGAACAGATTTTGAGTATGGTTGAGTATATTTGAGAAAACACCATTTCTGTTTAATATTTGGCCTTATTTTTGTAGACATAAATAACTTGGAAGCTGTGCTTTGCCACTCTCATGCCAAGTGTATTAGTATTTACTTTCCATTTAAAATTCTATTACCTTTGAGTACACTGACTGTTGTTGCTGAGCTCACAGAAATGTTTTGAAAGCTCTGCTTCAACTTTTTCTTTATAAGACATATTAGGATTATATTAACCAATTATACTGCTGTGAAACCTAGATCAGTTAAGACAATCAGTTATTGGCTTCTCCAGGCCTAGCTCTGTGAATTTGTATTTTAAAACCTTGATAAAATCCTAACTTCTTATTCTCTCTGTCCACAGACTTTTTTCCTTCCTTTTATTCTCTTTGCAAATCCAGTGCATCCAGACTTATTAAAAAAAAAAAAAAAAATCCTCCCCTGGAGTGATTCTTGTAGAATGGAATTTTGTTATTGATTTCAAATCCTCCCTTTCATATATCACATTGTGGTCTCCTGTCGGACTTTTCCCATTCTCAAATACCTCCCTTTTGAAATCATTATCCATGATAAAGCTGTCATTTTAAAATGTTCCAAAAAGAAACATCATGATAATTGCTTACAGCAAACTTAATCATGTTTACTACAGTAAAGTTGACCACATTCATGCATTTCCACTGTTGTTCTAGCCACCAAATCATCTCCAGAACATTTTTTTATAAGGAGACAAGGAGTGGAAAAGAAAAGTCCATACAAAGTGACAAAAAATACCCCAAAGAAATATTTGTTTCTTCAAAGTAGAATTGTCTTTCCAGAGTTACCATAGGCTGTCATGCAAGCTGAGTATATTTGCTCCAGAAGCATTGTGCCAGTAAAGCTCAGTATTGCCGTCCTCCACATGAAATTAAAAGAAAAAAACCCCTATTTTTTATAGGAAATAACATTTGCTTATAGTTTAACTATCCATAAATACCACCTAAAAAGCTGTGACAATTTTTTTTTTTTGAGCAAAGGGACTGCAACAGAAAAATAATGTTGGTAATTTTCAGATTTTTTTTCTTTCTAATGTATTATTTCTCTCCTACTATTCCATAAGTGTTTCTCAGAGAATTGAACACAGCCAGAGGGATATAAAAAGTAGTTATAGTGAAATCCCAAACCATTTCTAAAACACACTTCTGTTCAGTATGTTGCTTAAGCAGAATACACATTGGGGTAGTATAAAAGGTTTATTAGCTTTTTTTATGAGTTACATAATTCACTCATTGCTTCACCAGTTCAAAGGGAAAAAACCAAACAAAAACAGCTGTCCAAAGCTCACAAGGACAAATATATTACCCTATTCTACCAAATTTTGTAATTTCCGATATATACTTAGATGCACTCTTAGAAAAAATTAATATTGATAAATAAGTGCAATTGGTTCCATTATTCAGGAAGTACAGCTGTTCAGGAGTAGCTGCTTTTCCAATAATACACAACTTTTTCTCAAATATGGTCATGCTTTTTCATGACACAAACAGCTCAAAACATCAAAATTGGCCAAAATAATTGCAAATTCTTCCATAACTTTTTTACATCAATCTGTTCTCATTAAGAAAATGTTCAAGTTTACTTGCAGAAGAAAACTTCTTGGACAGTAAGCCGATTTTTTACCACTATTTTAAAACATAGTAGGATACCTTACATGTTACACCAAGAGTTTTCAGAATATTATATTCTGTTAAATGTTGAATGCTAATTTTTAATAAAGCCTAAAACAATTTAACAATACTGCATTAGCTTTCTTAATACAGATTTCCAAGTGAAAGGATAGTGATAGAAGGATAATGACACCCAACAATAATCCATTGGCAACAGAGAAAAGAGAATACAAACATATACGTCTGCTATACTGCCTTTATTTGCTTTAAGAGTTCAAAGTTCTTAGGCAACAGTTGAAGCTGGAGAATAGACTGCTTATATTCTGCATTATAGCATCTTCAATGTCTGCTGATTTTTCAAATGTCATAATAATTACCTGAAATACAAAAAAGCTGCTGCCTATAGAGTTGATAAATATAATTGATTTTTGGTGGTGATCAGTATAGCAAGAAATACTTGTTTGCCTCCATGAATGTATGTCTGGAAATTATTTCAGCTCACGTAAGTAATTAATTTTAAACCCCACAGTGTGGTCTGCACCTCTCCGGAGTCCTACCAGGACTACTTCTAGGTAGGGGATGAGAACGAAATATATTTATTTAGAGTAGGAGGAGAAAGAATGTGGGTTGCCTGGAAGTTTTGCAAAATTCACTTTGTTAATTTCAAGGAGCCCTTCCTTTCCATGTCACAGGGGATCTTTGCACATGAATGCAACCTATCCTAAAAGTCTATATATAGGCCATCAAGTGCTTCATAAAGCGTTAGTCAAATATGTGAAAGTAATCAAGTAAAAGTCTAATCAAACAAGTTGATCTTAAGCAAATATTTCAAGTGGCCTTAGGTCCGAATTCCCAAGCAGCCTGTGTGTTTGAGAGGTGGAGATGGCAAGGGGAATTAATAAGTATGATGTGTGAACACTTTCCTTTCTAAAATATAGCTAGACTTTGGAGCAGAAGAATCAAGGATTGAATGCTGAAGAACCCCAGAGATCACTCAATTAGAGTTGAACTAAAAAAAAAAAGGAAGAGAGAAAGGCAGAAAATAACACTCTATCTTCTTTTTGAAGATGTACATAGCACAGAGCAACTCAGTAAGAGCCTTGCCTGAACAGTGGTTGCTGGTAAATGTAACAACAGATATAACAAAGGATATTAAAAAAAATCCTCTTTGTAAAGAAACTGTGAGCATATGCTGCACTCTTTCATGGATTGAATAGCAAATGTAATCCCTATTTGGGAGGTTTATTAGCCTTGGCGTATTGCACACGGCGTTGCAATGTGTGTCTTGTGTTCTTTTGAAATTAATTTTGAAAATAGCAGAAGCAAAACTAATCAAACACTTGTTTCCTCACAGCTTTATTTTTTAGCTTCTGCATGTAGCCAATTCGAACTAGATGTCAGTGTAATATTAGTCTGGGGCACAGATTGTGAAATTTTGGTTTAGTAATGTTCTCTTCCTTAGTTCAAATACTAAGAAGAAAATAAAATCCTTAGACCTGCCCTCTTAAGGGATAGAGTTCATCTTATTTGTATTCATGCAAGCTCTGGCAGAACCGGAAAGCTCTGAAATCAACTGAGGAAGAGTCAACTTTTTACATAATGGAAGATACACAGAATAGAACTTTAGTTGTTAGTGTATTAATTGATGCCAGTAACAATTTCTACTACCAGCATACTACAATATGCCAGACTGTCCATCTGAAATACAGATAACATCACAAATTACCCAATATAGATAAAATTGCATGAGTCTGGTAACCATTTTCAAACTGTTCTATGAGAAAATGAGAGACAGGAAAGAAGATAGGCTCATTCTCAGCAGGTGACAAAACCATGCTTGTATCTGCTTTGCTTAGCAGCTCTGGGGATTCTGTGTACATCATAGGAAAATCTGTGCAATTCCAGAATGTTGTGTACATGAATCAGATCCCAAATTCTCATCACTTCTTTGTGTCTCTGACACTGTTGAGAAACCTAATGAACCTGAAAATTCAAAAAACTGAGAAAAAAAGAGGGAGGGAAGATATCCATATTTGAGAGGGAGGCTATAATAGTTGACAGAATGCAACAGAAACTTTTTATTCTTGTCTTTTTGACCTTTAAATCATCATGTGTCTCATCTGAATTGTTCTTCAGCTGGAAAATAACAATTCAAACACAAGAAAAAAGTTTAGGTGGCAAATTTCTTGCAAGAGCATTCAGGCATTATATATTTCTACATTCTATCATCCATCCTGGATATTCCAGTGAAAAACAAACTAAAAAAATTGAAGAAAATCTCACACCTTCAGAAATAATAGGGTTGCTCTTTTGCCTTAAACATGACTTGTTTCATTTGTCACATTTGGAAGATTAATCATAATCTACTCCTACTATCAATGTATTTGAATTAAACATTATTATCCTAGAAAAGCAGTTGTCTAATTCAGATAGAGGATCAATACTTGTCAAGGGCATAATTTAAATTTAGTAGACTGATTTGCTTTGTGTTCATTTTCAAGGTGAGGACTGAATTTGTAGCAACAGAAATCTTGAGAAAATTTTCGGGGAAAGTCGATGATGAGGATCTATTGGCCCTAAAAACCTGGTTTGGTAATTGTATTCATCCAGTTAGCATATTAACTGTACCTGCTCAAAGTAAATAAAATCTTGAATATTTAGTAACAATAACCTCTGTTCAGCTAAAGTATTACAGGTAAATTCATACATCAATATAACTATTCAAGTTCAAGAAGGCTCTAATCTGTTTACAGAGAGAATTGCAAGAAAAAAGCCAGCAAAAGAATTCAAATATTTTCAATTTGATTATCTAGTTTGCCATTATCAGTGTTTCCTTAGTGTTCTCTTTAGTTTAGAGTTCTGAGCTATAAATCTAGTCTTTCTAGACTCTGTATTAATGATTATAACCTGACGTGCATCCCTCAATTCTAGCTATGTACAACTAATAAGGAGATGAAGTCAAATTCTCATGCTAACGTTGTATAGTGTGCAGGCTTGAGGACTCCTCAGGAACACAGATCTTGGGCCCAACAGAATAGGATTCCACCAGAAGCTGACATTTCTAGGTTAGCACAGCACCCACCTGCCACAACATTGGCACCTGGGGTTGGACTTTCCCCTCCCACCTGCAGGCAGTGCATGCTGTTTACCTGTGGTTCTCAGCTACAAGATTTCCTAGGATTCTTTTTTTAATGTGACTTGTAAGTACACCAGTCTGTCCATTTTCCTATTTTACTACTATCCAAACTGTTTCTAGATGTAAAAAGATAATAATTTATTTTAACCTAAGTTCTAGTGACAACCCCTCTACTAATGTTTCACAGTGTGTTTCAGATGCAGTATAAAAACGTGATATTCAGAACAGAAGTTCATTATCATCTGTAACGTTTTAGTAAGCCAAAACACATTTAGAAATAATGATCTTGCATCTACAACAGTAATACTCTTGATATTCTGAAAATGCATCATTACTTGCTAATTTGTCAGAGAAGTTATACAGATTTAAAAAATAAAAGAAGAATTAATGAAGTCACAAAATCCTGTAAAGGGATGTTACAACTCCTTTGTAGACTCTGAATTTTTATCTGTTTAACAATTTGTTCTTCAGGGATTTTTGTATTGCTCAGCAACTCAGAAAATTTCCTGGAAAAATTTTCAGGTGTATATAAATGACTATGACATTAAAGCATTAAGAACATACAAACACATATGTATTTTTATATTATAAACACATTTGTATATTATAAAACTCCGGCTACTCTAGTTCCATGTTACATAGTTTGCATAAAACTTTTTGAGTTCACACAGTGGAATAATGAAGTTCATATTATTTAGCCATAGATTACTACTTTCAGAGGAAAAGTGAGAAAAAACAGCATTTTCAATGTGGAAGTATAAGCACATTCTGTTTCACTGGGTAACAAAGAAATAAGACAATTGGAGAAATAGTGGAGGTAGATTGAGGAGAGGGTGTGAGGTGAGGAATCATGGAAAAGATTGATTATATAACAGCATTACACAAAATTAAAAAATCTTAATATTGCTCTGGAATTATTTTTTCCTTTGTTGTTATTTGGAAAATGTTTATAAAAGGAAAACCGCTTCTCTATTGTATTTTTTGTATGTGGTCATCCAGCAACTGCCAATGAAGTCATCTTGAAAACCAGAATACCTTAAAGAACTCTTGGTGACCTATGGAAGAAAGGAATGTTTCACAAAGAATGATAACTGAAGCAATTTCAATAACACTTTGAGAAATGTCTATGTGTGACTATGGGTACTCCAAGGAGACAATGAGATTTCAGTATGCATTAAAATTCTGAGGGAATTATATGTCAGTTTTACTTACTTTAGATAAAAAAAGGTTTTACCTATTACACACACAGAACTTTAGTTCAGGTTTTGCATTAGAGGCCATCTTGTAAAAAAATGGGTGATATTTTCAGAATTTATTTCAGACATGGTGCTGGTAACATACGAAGCCTTTATCCTTATTTTTCCATCTTCTTTCTATAATTTAATGTTTCATTATATTGACTTAATGTTTGAGGTTTGTATTCGCATAATATATGTATTCACTGTGGTTTTTATACTTATATATATGTGATTTTATATATTTGTTAACATGTCTGAATATTTAAATATTTTCATATATTATCAGGACTGAATCTCAAGACGCATTTCGCAGAATGTTGTGAATAAGTGGGTTCTCTCTTTCTGGTTCTAAGGAAATGAGATACAGATGCAATGGGATACAAGAGGAGCACAGAGAACAGCTAAAACAAAGTGGTTGAATAAGACTTAACAGGAAAAGTAATTTTTGGGGCAAACATCCTAAAGTGTTTGCCAAGCAAGTTAAGGCTGACACAGTACAAATGTCCCAGCCTCTGAGGATAAAACCTGAAACTGTGCTTTGCACATCCGTTCAGCTGAGGTTCCAGACTACCAAATGAAGGTGCTCTTCAGCTGCATGGGTGATGTTAAATCTTAAAAAGATATGGGCACTTTGTGGCATTTGGTTTGATTCAATTCAATTGACAAGATGCAACTTTTTCAGAAAAAAAAACCCAACAAAACAGCTGTTTTGTTTACAGGTTTCAGTAATGCCATAAAACTAAATATCTGCATTTGCCTGGTGTTTGGGTTTTTATTTCCTTTTTTCCCCAACCAGAGAGTGAGGCTGAAGCAGTTGCTGTGGAGAAACAGAAATAGTAAGTTAAACTCTAATTAAAGCATCCAAATTGGAGGATTGGGATTCAAGCAACAAATCAGTTTTGAGACAATTACTCTGTCACATAGCAGCTACTGAAAAATTACTTTACACTTCTGTTGCCATGCCTCATGCCTGAGCCACTTATTCCTAGAAGCCAACTGTAGTACATATTATGTAGTATATGTGAAAGAATAATAACAATTATGCAAGTTAGCTTGAACCCACTGAGGGTGCAGAACTGGTGCAAAAAGGGCAGGGGAGGTAGGAGACTTCTGTTTTGTTCAGCAGCTGCACTGCAGCACTGCAGTATAAAGGTGAGAGATACATACTACAGACACTTGGCAGAGTAACAGCTGTCATAGAATTAATTTATTTTTATAATGCAATGTAAAAAAATCTGTCATTAACATGGCGGCGATGAGGTTATTACAGTCAAGCATGGCAACCTTCCTTTTACTTAAAAATCGAGTTATTTCTGTGCTGTCAATTGGGCAGCCATTAATATTTGTTACTTTTTAATTTTTTCTTTTTAGAGCACTAATCAGGTATGTTGAAGAGGTGTGAAGCTTAGTTTTACTTCATTCTTTTCTTGTCCTGTGCTGCAACAAACTATCTGTGTCAATCTCACTACAAAAAAAAAATATTCCAGTGCAGCACATTATAAATTAAAATAACCTATTAGAATCCTTATGTACTTGCTGACATAGGTAAATTCAGTTGAAAACTCACATAAATGGACCCTAAGATAGCACTAAGACAGGAACGAATTCCACTCCCAGTCTTTACTGTCTTTATAGAGATTGAAAAGAAGGTAGTATAAAAATGAATGTAGTAAAATCATATGTGAAAAGAAGATTAATATTTAGATAAGTCAAGTAACCGAAAAAGAGTGAGCTGATTAAGGACTGACTGTGCTGTGCATAATGTGGACAAAAACGACAAAAAATGCTACCTGGTTACAGGTGAAATAAAAACGTTTTTCATTTGACCTTGGCATTATAAAAATACTGTGACTCTCCCTTGAATTTTGGCCTCATGCAGTGAGAAGTTATCATGTCATTTCCCCTCTGCTGCCCCACGGTAATAAAATAATTTCTCTTTAGTATAAGCAGCTGATTTAGGGAAACTCATGTGAAAAGAGCTGTGCTGCAAATCAGGTTTGTCAGCTAGTAGCAGACAAGTAACTATTATTAGCTGTTACAGCAGGCAAGATATAAATGTCATTTTTTTTCTGAAAGGTGAAGTTTAACTTTTCAGTTTCACTAGAGAAGATTTCTGTCACAGTTTTAAACAGTGCTATATGTGGAAGCTACCCCTCTACCATCTGTCATAGCAAGTGATATTTTGGGGCCATGTTGTAACCCAGACAATGACTAGCTCACAACCTTGACCAAAATACTTTCTGTGAATGAATTACGTATGCTCTTAGGGCCTAAATTCAGCTTATTGGCTTGTAGGTCAGCACCTCTGGAAGAGCTCTAAGGGGCTTAGGAAAGACAGGAACAGAGTGAATAATGTAGAACATTTTGCATGGGGATTCATGGAATCTAAACCTGAACATGCTGATAGTTACCTACCATCCTACTACTTGACAAAATCAAATGGGGACTATATTCCCTCCAGTAATTTTAGCCCACCTTGCACAAAGAGGTGTTCTAATTTTTCTGAACTGGTGTAAATTTTTAAACCTATTCATCCTTTCAGTGCTGAAAATCCCAACTTTTGACACTAATTTAATCTTTAAAATCAATTTTTTATGATTTTGTCAGGTGAGGCTTTACAAATATGGTCACTGAAGATTATTGTTCTGAATCTTACATTATATGTATGATTTTGCTAAAACGTGTCACTGCTACAAATGCACTATAAAGCTTTCATATCCTGGGTTTCTGTGGAAAGGTGGAGGAGACAAAGCAGTTTTTCCTGCAGACGGGGGGAACAGTTTGCTGCAATTTAAAAAACATCACATGGAATTGGAGAAAGGACTGAAAACAGGTCAGCCCATATCTGAGGCAAAGTGGGGAATGCTGGCAACACAGGCTAGAGAGACAGATGATTTCTTTTTGCCTGTACTTTGTGCTGCTGATGTGCAATAACTGCAGAGAGATTGCTTTGTGATACACATTTCTATGGCGTCTTTTTTCACCCCTAAATAAATGGCACTAAATTTTCTGAAAGCTGGTTGATCACAGATAAACTCCTCAGTGCTCATATGATAGCCATAGGGCAACTACCAACCCTGTATTAGATATCCTAAGATCTGGTGGGAGGATAAGGGGACCGTGACTGTAAATTCAAGTGTGGAGGCTGAGAACTGCGCTTCCTCACCTGAACAAAACTCAGATTTGCACTACTGAGACGTCAGCAGAATACCTAAGGGATCTTGGAAGGGTCAAAGCCCTAGTAAATGAGCATCACAAGAGCTATGAAGGTGTCTAAAATGATTAAAAGTCTATTCCATTTCTAAAAGACTCTATTGACCAAGAATTCCAGATTTCAAAACATGCACGTCTAGTGTCCTACAGATGATACTGATTTAGGAACACACAGTAATAACAAAAAAAACCCCCATATTTTAAATGTGAAGTTATATTCTTCAGTGCTTACATATCAAAGCATATTTTCACCTTCCTTAAGCTCATTTCATGGTTATTTCAACAGCTCGGCTGAAAATAACTGAATCTGGAAGCTATAATCTCACTCTAAAAAAATATAGTATTTCACCTGTGCAAAAGTGAGGGAAGAAAATTCGAAAACCTATCCACGATTTTAAGACCAGCTGTTGCCAAGCAACTCTGCTGAGGATGGTGGGATTTCCCTGGCACCCAAGCCAAAGAGAGTGGATTGGTTGTGGGCACAAGGGGCATCTCCCCATGGCCCTACAGTACCATTAGATAAAGTTCTGGACACCAAATGCACTTTCTGGAGGTCCAGTGGAGGACTTTTATTTTTTGTAGTTGTCCATTCTTTGTAGGATTACATTTTCCATGCCACTCTGGTGGCTACACAACATGCCTACAGACTAATTTAAATCATATTTATTCCATATGAGTTTTCTGGCTTCCACTATGGTTCTATACTGTAGTTGTTTTGGATCATCTAACCAAGCTCCTCCCAAAAGTGCAGCTGAGCCAAAATGATTAAACGTTTTAGGCTGTAGCCAAACAAGTTTAAATTCAGGCAGTTCTATTTCTAAAATAGGCCCAAGCCCATGCCCCAAAATCATCACATTACAGCAGCTGTCCTCCCACTATTCTGCATCTTAGTATCTTCTTCAGAACCCTGAAGAGTGTTCTGCAAGTGCAAAGCTTATGAAATCCCACTGCTGGTTAGAAATCACAGCAAGCTCTGTGTGATGTCCTTGCTTTGCTGCGTCTTACAAGTAGGTTCTCTGCCCAGGAATATACCCCTTCTCCATGAAAGTTTGTTAATGCACTTTGGGGATTTCTCTGAGAAAGGCATGGACAAAAGTGACTATTTTATTGCTTATTTATAATTTTAACAATATGCTCGATTTTAACAAGCTTTTTTTTTTTTTTTGCGTAAGTGGGAGTGAGAGGGAGGATTTTGAAGAGTCTTGAGATTATTCAGCCTCTCCCTTTTTTTCCAAGCTACTGTAGAAATGGATGAGTAAAATTTAAATTAAGCTTTTGTCTAAGGAAAAAAAAACTGCAAATAGGAAAAAACCTAAACACCAAAACAGATGACGAATCTTTCTTCCTCTTAGCCAATTTAAGATAAAATTTTGATCCAAGACCACAATACATATCTGTATTTTTACTTTATATACACTGAAGCCCAAGTTTTAGCTTGAATCTTTCCAAAGTTTGCCCACACTTTCAAACCATTCTGTTTGAAAATCCTGGCAAATCTGGGCCAGGCTTCTGCTCCCTTTAGGAAAGTGTTTAACACTGTGTCTCTGTAGAAAAGAAGATGTCTAAAGAGTACTTTGTCTAACAGAGTTATGGTGAACCTAAGTATCACACCTAACAGGGGTTCTTCATTACTATTTTTTTCTCAGATGTAAGGCATTATAGCCATTATTAGTGCTACTTTCAGCTTTGGGGCTTTTTCCCTCCTCTTTTCCAGTCTTTCCTGCCCTACGATGAGAAGCAGCAAGATTGTGGTAAGCCAAGAGGACTGGTAGTGAACTGAGAGCAAAGGGTGTCCATATAGACATAAAGATATCAATATATATCCATCTAGAAATCATCAGTTATCAATAAAAACACTATTTATTGATGGTTAATAGAAATGTAAAAGCAAGGAGGGGAAAAGCCATTTTTTTCTTTTAAAATGTCATAAGTTCAATGCATAACTTTATGAGGAATTTGCTGCAAAGAAATTATATCTCTTTTAACAGCAAGTAGCAAAATATTCTAGATACCACCAAAATGCTCATTAGTATAGCAGAAAAAGGAGACAGAATTTTGTTTGCCCTAGTGTATTTCACCCTTCACAAATCCCAGTCATTAATTAAAAATAAAGACAGGCAACAGATCTTCAGCAAAAGAGAAAAAAAACCAAACAGAAAATGAAAAAAATTTGTTTTCTTCTTATGGCCCTTGGTTCAGACTTCAGATCCAAGATGAGGTCTTGCCCAGAAGTTGTTTCCACTGCAGTGCAGAGCACAGATCTTGAGCAATGTTTTTTTTAAGAAGACAGCAGTGCTGATCATAGGATTGATGAGGTTGGTAGGGACCTCCAGAGGTCACCTGTTCCAATCCTCTTGCTCAGTCAGGGTCACTAAGAGCTGGCTGCCCAGGGCTGTTCTGGAAGGCTTTTGAATATCTCCAAGGGTTGAGACTCTTACAGACTCTGTTAAAAACCTGAGCCAGTGTTTGGTCAGTGCTGTCACTGGGAATCACTGGAAATAGCCTTGCTCTGCCACCTTTGCACTCTTCCCTTCTGGCATTACATCCACTGATCAGATCCCCCAAAGCCTTCTCTCCTTCAGTTCTCAGCCTCTGGTCATATGTGAGATTCTCCAATCCATTCATCCTCTCCAAGGCCCTTTGCTGGGCATTCTATAGTACACCCATATCTTTCTTGTACTGGGAGCTGGCCTCCAGTGCAGCCCACGTAACTACTGGAGACAATATTACAACTGTGTAAGCTAGTTTTACTTTTTTTCAGGTTTGCGAGTCAGCTTCAATTGAAGTATTTCTGAGGCTTTTGGCTCGATGCAGATATTTAACAATATTTAACAAACAGGTGTCAGAATTCCATTGAAACCAATTTGGGTACATTTTTATTGCAACAATGTAATCATAACTACGCTGCCAGTTTATGACAGCCAAATTATCTGCAGTTTGAAGAAAAGCCAGATTTCACAATATAACTGATAAGAATAAGATCAAAGAATAATCACATTTTCAAGAGTCTTTTCCTCACTAAACTGAAATATTAGGCATTCTCATATGCCTGTTCTAGCACCAACACCACTGCTCCTCAGATAGGCTGATGCTTATGTTGCCATTAGCTGTGCCACACTTCTAATTGCACATAGACTATATTTGTAATAAAACATTTTCCCTCTACAGAGCTGCACAGTTATCACTCACAAGGTAGTAAACAGAAAAACACTGCTCACAGCAGGAATTGAAGATATTAAAACCTATTCGTTTGGGGTTTTTTTGTTCCTCATCTCACCAGGTTTAGTCCGTTTCCTGTGGATCTTTTTCTTCTCTCAGTTTGAATTTGGGCTGTATTTACTCCTTTCCAGACGATTAGACTTGATTCCCTGGTTTATTTCTAGTTAAGTCACTTTTCCAGTTATTTGTGTCACCCTTTCATACTTATGTGCTCAGTTTTACCCACTGTTACTTTTTAGTCCATCTCTTACCTTGTTTAATTTGCTTCCATTTTGCTACTTTTCCGCTTTCAAGTTTTGCTCAGTTATTTGTATTCTGATTTCAGCGGAATGCAATTAACTTCTTTTCTTGCTCAGCCTCAACTACTTGAGAGTAAACTGAAATGGGTAAGTTTTGAAATTGCAAAGGAATGCCTTATCCATTATTAATGAACTAAAATGGGAAAAGGAAATGAATACTATAGGCTGAACTATTAGAAGGGAATAGTCCTGGTGGAGTGAATGGGTCGTAAAGGAGAAGAAATGCACGGACTGGGAATGGGAGATAGAAAAAATTAAATTACAAAAAATTAAATAAAAGGAATAAGTAAGAGAAAGGGAATGATTTAGGGGAACAAAGAGAAATAAGGTAGTAAGCAAAAAACTGCAAGATAAAGTAGAACATGAAAAGAAAGAAAAAGCTAGGCTTCTTGGGAAGCACTTGAAAAGCACCAAAGAGAAAATTAACCAGATTCAGATGAAATAAAAGTCCAAATATAAATTAATGCATGATTAATGGAAAGATACTAACATGAAAACAATTATAGGATTAGATTCTACTTGCATGCTTATGATGCAAGTAGCCAAAAAGAAACAGACCTGAATTATTTTTAGAGCTTTTTTGATTTGAGTGCTGATATGATGCCTGGTGCTTCTTCAATTACTGTTGTGAGGTACTCAGGGGGCAGCACTCCATTGCCTGGTCACACTGGGCTCTGCAACAGTGGCTGTCAAGTGGGCTTACTTGGCTATTTGGCAAGAAGATAATCCTCATTTTCCCTACAACTTTGTTAACACAAATGGAGATTACTGCTATGCTTTCTACATGGGACACTCCTTCAAACCACTTACAATTTGTAGATGGAATAGGACATTCCAGCCCACTTCTTTTGCAGCATTTCATGCAGAGAGTAGTTTGTTTTGACCTTTTAAATGACTTTAAAAGTGGTTTGGTACTCATCTAGGCACAAAACATCCTCTCTCTTTTCATGTCTCCTGCACAGCTGAAGTCACCTGAGGTACTTCAGCTAAAAGCCCCTTCATGGTAATAAATGAACAGGAGGAGGCTGATGGCAAAGTGTTGTCAGTGTGAGGTCCTTGACTTTGAACCAAGTTGTTTTTTTTTCCCCCTAGGTTCTCTCAAAAACTAGATATGACCATATCCAGAAATATTAAATGTCCAGGGAAATCAAGGGAGACAGGAGAGATCAGTTAGGCAGCAAGGATGAACTGGTGGGACACTGCTAGTCAGAAGGGGAAGGAAAGGGAAAAAGTGCAGGCATGGAAGATGAGGGAGAATTAGCTGATACTAGAATTTGAAAGGTATGTTCAAAAATGCGTCCTGTTCCATACTGAAAATAAAATAACACCTTGAATGTAAAGTGGAGGCATAGAACCATTTTGTGTCTGATTAGTTTGATCTTGCCAGATTTTTTTTCAATTTTGGAGCAGTTTTGTACAATGTTTTATAGGAACTGCATGTAAACTAAAACATTTTTATCCTGGAAATAGTAAATATTCACCATATATAAATAAAATGAGTTGGATTATGCATTGCTGTTTCTTCTAGGTTACCTTTCTAAACTTTATATTTTCTTCGCAAGGACTAGAAACCATTTCAGCAATTGATTTTGAGACAATGGTTATTGCTCAGTTATTTACTTTTTTTCCCTGTGACTGGGAGGTGGAAGGACAGACTGAAGGTTTTTATTGTTCAGTGAGACCTTTGCACATGAGAAGAGCAGGATTCTGCATGCATGATGATAACATGTCAAGCAGTGGCTGTCAATGGAAGGAAGAAGTAAAGGCAGCCCAAGCTTAGGTGATCACCCCTATGACAGAGGAGTGCACAGAGAGGGAACAGACATCTTGTTGATGTCCCTGTGGAATGAAGGCAGAGAAATGTTCTTGACAGTGGCAACCATGGGATTTCTCTCTCTGTCAGAGAAAGTAAAGCACAACTGACAGTCTCAGCCTGGAGTACAGCATCAAGAATGGAAATAGCACCGCAGGGTAAATGAGCCATGGGAAGAAGGGCAGTCCAGGGATTGCAAAGGTAATTTTTAGAGCTTTAATTTAAAACAAAATATTATTAGCAAGTGCACTTAAAAAACAAACACACAAACAACAAAAAAAAAGCCAAAAAAAAACAGAAAAAAAAAGAAAAGAAAAAAGAAAAAAGAAAAAGAGAGAAAAAAGAAAAAAGAAAAAAGAAAAAAGAAAAAAGAAAAAAGAAAAAAGAAAAAAGAAAAAAGAAAAAAGAAAAAAGAAAAAAGAAAAAAGAAAAAAGAAAAAAGAAAAAAGGAAAAAGAAAAAGATAAGGAAAGGGTAAAGGAAGAAAAAGGAAAAGGAAAAGAAAAAGAAAAAGAAAAAGAAAAAGAAAAAAAAGAGAAAAAAGAGAAAAAAGAGAAAAAAAGAAAAAAGGAAAAAGAAAAAAGAAAAAGAAAAAAGAAAAAAGAAAAAAGAAAAAAGAAAAAACCCTGCCCAGATTAAGTCATATATGGTAGATTAGAGGAAGAGTGCATGAGGTGACATATTCTCATTTCATTTTCAGGAAGCTGGAATGAAATATAAGTATTTTAATTTTGATTTTCATTATACAACTGTGGTTATTTAAATAAGTTTTTCATGTTTTGCAAACTTGCTGGAGACATCAATGTGAAATATCCTTTATTGTTTATTTATCCATTTCTTTCCAATTGCTCAGTACAGCTGCAACATCAATACTTCTTGTATCAACATTAGCTGCTGTGACCAACGTGCCACCAGCAGAGCTCAAACTATTTGCTTACTTGTACAAAAGAAACACATTTGTCTAGACAAACAGGGATTACATTAAAAGACATTAAGCATTTTATGTTTATTGATTAAATATCAAAAAGTTTTCAGGTAAAGTATTACTTTGAAAATAATAACATCATAACACAAACCCCACCTCCTCTGCTGAGTCATAGTTTTAAGCAGAAACGGAATTGATTTAAAAAAAAAATCCTTAGAAATTCTTTGCTAGTTTGAACTATCTCCCATCCTCAAGGATGAATAGATTAAGATGCTCATTTGGGTGAAGCAGAGTTGATTTTTCATTCCCAATTAATTGCCCAATACATCTCAGTTCTGAGTTTATGTATAATTTTAACTATTTTGAGAATATTGATTTATCAGAGAAGCTGGAAAGAGGAGAAACAAGAGTTGACTTGTTGTGCACAGACAACACCAACATAACTTAATATTTTATTATCAGTATTACCCAAACCAATTTTTTTCTCTTTTTCTATGAAGTATATACCTTAGAGAAAGGAAGTTTAAATATCAATTATTATAATGCAATGGTAAAAGCTTTTTTTAAAAAAGAAATAATTTAATTTAAATTAAATTTTGGTCTCAGTTCTGGCAGAATTAACATCTCTATATTATGTGCTCTCTTCTGGTATATTGTTCTTGATACGTTTTTTCTCAATTACATGGCTCTCTGTTTCATTCAGTGTGTGAATATGTGCACCTAATGACCATAAGGCACTGTTCTACACTGTTCCATTTTTATTATCACTTCATAGCTGTTAATTCATTTTCACAACACCTCTGTGACATGAAGACAATCTGTTAGCTGTTTTTATTAGGAAAAATGTCTTAAAAGTCTGTAAAAATCCAGAGATTTTTAGCTGTTATAATTGCTGTTACAAACAACACAGCATCAGTATGAAACTTAAGGGCAAATACACAACAAGATGAAAAAAGTTTTAATCGTTCATGACACAGGAATGTGATTTTTTCCTCAGTGCTTTTACGTTTTCTGTAGGGATAGGGCATCAGAAACAACTATATTAGAGCCATTGATGCAAGCTCCCTTGCTCCTGCAAGAAGATATATCATGAAGACTGAATGCTGAAGCCCAAAGAATATTTATTCTGTAGTCGGGCCGTGGAAGAGGTTCAGCTCATGTTTAGTCCACCAGGCTATAAAATTTCTCTACACCTAGTTGCTGTAGGAAGGAACCTAGTTCCTCATGGCAAGGAAATACTAGTTCAGGTGCTGAAACCATGAGCACAGGTGTTGTCATGATGGGATGGTGGACATAGGAAATTGTGTGC
This sequence comes from Acanthiza pusilla, assembly GCA_036630365.1. Classification (NCBI taxonomy): domain Eukaryota; kingdom Metazoa; phylum Chordata; class Aves; order Passeriformes; family Acanthizidae; genus Acanthiza; species Acanthiza pusilla. The sequence goes on from JAXCHO010000023.1 coordinate 31,996,696, forward strand.
TTTTATCCAAGATTTTTCATCTCCTTGGTGTCCCCAGTCTCCAAAATTAATTATTAGTTTATACAAACAAACTTAAATCACAAAACCCATTTCTCCACCTTAACCCTCTACTTTATAATGACTTTGAGCTCAGCAAAACCCAAAAGCTTCAAAACACTAACCTGAAGGTATGATTACCACTTAGGAACTCTATCTATACTTGATATGCACCAATTTGAAAGAGGTTAAATATCAAAACACATGTCCAGTTAGGGTCTGTTTACATCAATAGTAAAATTCACCAGCTCAAAATGAAGTCCATTCAGTTATTACTGTTTCCAAGAAAAATACCCTAAACATTTCAAAATCTTGCCTATGTAAAAAAAAAAAAAAAAATCAAACCCACTAAAGCAAAGCTCTTGGTTTGTGACCATCACTTTAGTCAGATTCTGCGAATTAGTGTAATATAGATTACTGACAAATGAGATTGTCAAAGTAAGCTGATTTTTGTTGTTTTACTTCATTTGACATGATAAGCTACTGCCTACAGATGTGTCTTCCTTTATGGTATTCTGTTCTGTCACATGAACTGAATTACTTGAACAGAGGTCAAATTCCAGCCTGAGATTTGCTAGTGTGCTATATTAGACCTCAAGAAACCATATTAGATTCAAAGGAAAAAGGCTGAAATACTTTTTATTACTGCATAGCATTAAACAGTCCACAGAGAAAGCATCCGCACAAGGTGCAAGAAGCAGCAATGCAGGGGAACAAAAATCCCACTTGCTATCATCCTCATTCATTTGATCAAGTGCACATTCAAGTATCCTCGCCTTGCATGGGTGAAATACCATTTCCTTATGTGTCAGTGGTGTGGATGGAAGTCTTTGACAGTACAGATGAAATACCAAAGCAGTGACAAAGTGTTTCAGGCAAGCAGGAAAAACAAAACCTCTTCCAGCAAATACGTTAGCAGATCAATACATTTCCCAACAATGCCCTGCACAGCCACCCAGCCCTAAAGTTAAAGAATGCCAATTGAAATGCTGAATAGACTCTCTGCCTTCAAAAATTCAATGGCTGCTCAAAATCCTGAATGCTTTCTGTAAGTTTCATTTAGCCTTTCAGTTACAAAAGAAAAGAAGGAAAACATTGGAAACCATACTGTCTTTTATAAGAAGGCACAAAAAATCTATCCAAAGGCCAAAATATACAGTAAGCTGAAGTTCTATAAAAACAGAATATTTATTTAATACTATTCATTTGCTCTTTTTTTTTTCTTTCTTTTTTTTTTTTTTTTTTCCCCCCCCAGTTGACTGTTTATTCTTTTGTTTCTGGACTACTACAAAGAGAATGAAGCTAAGGAGGCAAGGTTTTTACAGTGCCTCAGTACTCATTGAGGTTCCCTGACTATGCACAGTAAAGAGTGAAGATGTGCTCCATTCTTTTCATCATTCCCTGTAAAAAGGAGTAAACAACACTGCATTTTAGATCGATTAGCAAAGTTCAAAAATCTGACTTTTAGAGACAAACAGGTGAGAAAACTATTCCCCTACAGGAAGGTTTTTTTTCTCCGAAGATTGGATTTAAATGCCCAGGGGTCAAGAACACACAGTGCTTTTGTAGTCCTTTCTAGGGCATAGCAGATGTGTTTTGCTGACTGACTCCAAATTCTGTTTAATGCATCAATTGCCCATGACTACTTGTTCTGAATTCCAAGAACTTTTTCTCCACAGCAGAAGGAATGATTTTATTTATTTTTATTTTCTTTCTTTTTTCTTTTTTTAACAGTACCCTTTCTGCGTTAAACTATGCTATAGGATGTAGGCAGTGGAGAGAAAAAAAGAAAAGGTTTCTGCAGCTACTGTGACAAAAGACAGGTTTCAGTCAAAGAGGGTAAGTGGATTTAATAATTTTGAAAGTGTTTCTTGAGTGCTCTTGTCTCTAACATATCAGGAAAGTGGACAAATCCCTAAACTCTGCACACTGTTTTCCCTCAATTAGGCACTGTAAACTCAGCTAGCATTTAAGACGAGTGGTTATCTGAACACAACCAGCATGTATCTATTGTGTACAAAAATATAGATGGCTTACAGGAATGAAAAGAGTGGAGGCAAGCAGGAAAAGATAGTCAGCTAGAAAAAAAGGAGGCAGGGGGGGCATTTTCCCTTTTGTGGGGAATGAAAACTCAAGGATTTTTCAATTACAATTGAAATTCTAAGCTAGTTCTATGTCTTTAATCTCAAGTACTAAGAGAGCAACACTTCTTTCCTTGTTAGGTCAGTAATTTCTGGGAATTCTGAAAGCTGTTTAATTCTGTAAGTATTGCATCTTTGCAATCTGGCCTAGATTATCACAAAATATTTTAACATAGCTTTCTAAAGACTTTGAAAGCCCCATTAATTTTCCATTGTCTTGGCTGAAAGCTTTGTTCCTCTCACAATCTGGGTGATGAATTTTTTATGGTACCTATTCCATCCTCTAGCTCTTTGGTTAATATGAGTCTAGTCTTTTTCTTACCTGCTAGTCTGAATTAAACTCCAGGTTCCAATGAAATACTAGCAAACTGAAGAGGATTTGTGATCAAGACACAACAGGGGGAACATTCCATGGTAGGTTGAGAGCCCTTGAAAAGAGTGCCTCACCAACATCCCAATGAGTCCAGGGAAACTTATGAATGCTTTTCACTAGAAAAAAATTAGAATTGTTCCTCCCTGGTAATACAGCAGCAATTAAAAACCATTGGGGTTCATACCTAATGGCCATCAACTTCATGCTGCAGCCATTATCATACCAGTGTAATCTGTTAATCAACCTTGACACAAAATTTTTCATTCTCTTTAGACAGACATGGGTATAGTCCTGTTAATAATGGCACCCAGAAGAATTTGACCCAGTGATAGAATCTAATTTTGCAAAAGCTTTGATTTAAAATATAAACTACACATATTAAAGATGCATTTTTCCATGCAGATAGGCTCTTATTAGTGACAGCCTAAGCAATGTTCAAACAGAAAAGCATGGAGCTGATGTACAAGGAAGAAAACCAAAAATCTTTAAAGGTTCCTTTCAGAAACTGTCACTTCTAGTGAGACATAAGAAAATACAGGTGGAGAAGCTAAAAGGAGAGTTGATATATTTTGCCAGGGAAGTATGAGATGTGCCTTGTGGAGACAGATCCTTAAATCTCACTGGGTAGCAAATATCCAAGGTGCTTCTGCAAAGCTTGAGCTTTGCTTGCAGCTCAGTTATCTGCTTAGGTGACAAATCAACAAACCCTTAAGAAAACTCATGCCCTTCAGATAATGCTCTGGAACTGATGTTACAGTGTGAAAAGAAAACTTTGGAAATGTGGAAAGTGACATGCAAAAAGAAAACCTTTAAATTGTACAAACAGGTGGCATTTCAGTACTTACACAAATATTCAGTAGTATGTGATTTTGCATATATTATCAGTCTCATTTGTGTTTCCATGAATAAACATATAACACTTCTTAAAAAATATAAACTACAGAGTGTCAGAACACTGGCTACATTTTATTCATATTTTAGGGATGACTTTTTTTTGCCAATATCTTCATACTGGATTTTCACTTTTTCTTATAAAGAAAATTGTATTCTATCCACAATACAAATAAAAAATGACACAATGAGTAATGCACAGTGCTATCTCTACAATATGGCTAGCCAGTAATCCAAATTATCTCTGGATATCTTATCCTGAAAAGGAAATTAGAGAATCATAGCATCATACAGGATGGAAAAGATTTTTAAGGTCATTGAGACCAACCATTAACCCAGCACTGACAAGTCCACCATTAAACCATATCCTCAGCTGCCACATCCACGTTTTTTAAATACCTCCAGGGATGGTGACTTCACCACTTCTCTTGGCAGCCTGTTTCAGGGCTTGACAACTCTTTCCATGAATAAGTTTTGCTGGTATACAATCTAAACTTCTCCTGGCACAACTGGAGGCCATTTATTCTTGTCCTGTCACTTTTTACCTGGGAGAAGAGACCAATCCTCACCCGTCCACAACCCCATTTCAGGTAGTTGTGGTCAGATAGTTGTTCAGGTCCCCACTGAGCCTCCTTTTCTCCAGGCTAAACAACCCCAGTGCAACTTCTTGTCCAGACCCTTCACTAGCTCTGTTGCCTTTCTTTGGACATGCTCCAGCACCTCAATGCCAAACTGAACACAAGATTTGAAGTGTGGCCTCACCAGTGCTGAGTAATAATAATTACTAGATTCAGTGAATGACTTATGTGATGAAAATACTGCATAAAAAATCCTATATAAAGCTATAAAACACAGTCCATAAAAGCAAAATACTTTTTTATAATTCTCAAAGAGAAGCACAGTGAAGTAACAGGGGAAAATGTGTTTGATTATCTTAACAACTAAGTCATAAAAAAATCAGATAGGTGTCAAATATTAAATTAAGTTCATATACTTTCATTGTTTCATTTGCAGTATATTTAAACAGAGCTAAAGCAAAACTCTTTATTTCCAATTTCATCAAAAAAAGTCTTTAAAACATCTATTACATTGTAGGAACAAATTTTGACTCTGACCTCTATGGAATAAATAGAGGTGCTGGGTTTTTCATCAGTTCGAGGAAGATAGTCTCCAAATATAGACATGAGAATTTGAGTCTAGTTTTGTTGATTCATAGGATAAAGTCCACCTCTAAAAACTGGTGAATTCCTTCTTAAGGGCCTCTCTTGTGGTTCTTAGAGAAGCCAATCTCCTGCTTCCACCTCCAGAAGGAGAGGTATTACACTAAACAGTCTGGTCATCTGCCCTTGAGAGAGGACAATTATTTATCTAGAAACAACCAGTAACATAAGGTTATAGCTTCCTTTTTTTCACAAAATATAGGAGGGACTTGGGAGAAGCTAAATAAAAATTCATTTGTTGTTCTCTTCAATTTCACAGAAGTCCTCTCTATCCCTCCCAACCACACATACCCACCCCATTGCCTCCACAAATTACTGAGTTTCTGTTTTGGGTACCTCTTACAGAAGAACCACATAGCACGGGAAATGCATAACCTCCTTTTGTCTCCGCCTTTTCCACTTTCCACTGCCTGTCATTAATGACTTTGGAGACCAGGCCTGATAAGGAATTTAAGTTTTTTTCCTGTTCTTAAACTGTGCAAATAAGAGGTTTTGTGTCCCAGACTATCATTGGAAGGTAGAGGCACAGTATTTACAGATACAGTGATGTACTGCCTTAAATCTACCCATCAGAGTAGAAGCTGGTGCTAAAACAATAGAATACTAAAAAAAAAAGGAAAAAAGGCCTAAACAAGATAATAAAGTGTATAAAGTGTGAGAAACAATATAAATCCATGTTTTCTGTTGAAAATAATCCATCTCCATTGATCCTTTGACTTAATATTCTCAGACTAAGATTCAATTTCCAAACTCATCAAAGCACAACTTTCTCTGATGTTGTTAGATCTTGTTCAGGCCCTCACAGACTTAAGGTGTTTTACTCCAAATATTTGCATACTTTAACTTCATAGATTTTTCAACTCTGGCTTAAATCTAGACATTAGAATGATTAAGATCTGGTTTGCTGTGTGTTGTGTATAGACCAGACTTAGAGATGACAGCAAAGGAAACAAAATTGCCCCCATTAATATAAAACCCAAAAGCTCCGGTACTCAGCTGCTGTATCTATGAGTTTATTCCAGAGTTTGATAGCTGCTTACAAGTACAAGCTTTTATGCAGAATTTGTTCTCACTTTCTAATGATACGAGTAACTCACCTATTTAAAAGATCCATAAAGGTCTTTTATGAACAAGGGCTACATTAAAGCGTTGGGCTCAGCAGGGCTTCATACAACCCTGAAGATAAGAGGTTAGTCTGTACTAGCCCCCTGGAACTGCAGGTCATGTACCCATGCTGGGACACAGAGCATGGGCTGAGGTGTGCTCAAAGGAGGCAGAGGAAATGGAACAGCTGCAGAGCTGCACAGCAGCCAGGATTGTCCATTAATCTTGCTGGAAAACGGAGGAAAAGAAAAATAACGGGTATATAGAGAGCTCAGAGCACATATAGGAAGGGAAAAACCCCAAACAACTAAACAAAACTAAAGCCAAAGAGCAAAACAATTATTGCAATAAGACTTAGTGTTTAGGAGTTTGGAAGGGAGTTAAACAGATTCTGGAGGTAGGTTGGAGTAATATCAATGGAGATATTGCTCTAAAACTGACTTTCAGACCACTTTATATGGTGCTTTCGTAAATGAGGTTGGCACAGAAAAATTGCTGTTGACACACTGCTAAGAGGTAATGTCAGAACTCAGTAGACTCAGAACAACATATAGAAAGAGAAAGAAAACAGTGAGCTCTAGAAAGATGAAAAGCAGTGTAGTTAAATAGGAAATCTATCAGTTGGAAATGATGGTGAAAGAAACTTATCTGCTAGTTATTTTTCAGAAATCCGCTCACCACTGATGACACAGTGATGACAAAGGACGACAGGAAATCCCAGTATTTTGGATAGAATACTGTGCAAAGTTTTGGTTATGCGTTCTTGAAAAAAACATCTTTCATCTGCACCTGGGCGCAATAAAAGAGCAAGTTCAGTGAGATAAAAGGAGCTATAGTAAGGAACCTGCAAGAGTTGCTCTTAGCACACAAAAATAAAAACTGACAGGAAAAGGTTATTCACCTCAAAGGCAATAAAAGCTAAATACCCAAGAAAAGAACTGCTAAAACGTAATGTTAACAGGAACAAGCTGTCCATAGATATATTTAAATAGATTCACATAAAAAAGATTTCTAATCATCAGAAGGCTGAATAACCATGCTTCAGGTAACATTGGAGAAGTAAGAAATTCTTAAATTATTTGATAAACTTATGAAGACTGCATTTAACCACACATTTTTGGAATCAGTGACCATGGAGATAGATTTCTACTGTGTCATGAGAGTAAATTCTGTAGGGTCATTTTAAAAGTCCAAGAATTCCACATCTATAATAGCTGTAAAAACAGAACAACCTATGTGGAGGAAGTGTGAAGATAAAAAAATGGCATATTTTTAAAGTTTTTTTTTGTTGCAAAATGTAAATTATAACATACAACTTTTTTTTACTAATTTTTAAGTTTTAAAAATCAGAATAATTGTGCACCAATCCAAACAAGAGAAAATTAAAAGTTCGGATTGAGTGACCTAAATGTGAGACAACTGAGGGCCCTTGAAATACAGTCTGTTTTACTCAGACCAATGGAAGCAAAATTTATCTCCAGTTTACAAGCATTTGAATGTACCAACAATCACTGAGGATGATATGTTGCTAATTATTCTCTTAGTTAACAAACTTGAAAGAGAACACAAAGACAGAAGAAAAAAAATAAGCAAGGAACATCGATCTGTAAGTGTGTATTTTCTGGAGAAAAACAATAAAGTCTGTAAGTGCTGCTGACAGGGTCATGGGAAGAAGAACACCTATTCTATTTGCTTTGCAAATAAAACAGAAAATCTGTATTCCAGAAATGTCAGGCCAGCATTTTTATAAGCTTTCAATTCAGGAGACCAAAAGATTAAAAATAAATGGGGTGTGTGGTCAGGGATTAAAAAGTGGAAAAAAAGAAAAAAACTATTTTTGAAACTTTGTTAGTGAAATGAAGAACTTTATTCAAAATGAGAGTAAATAAACTCAGTCTTGGCATAATTTCAGTGAATATAGAAAACATTAAACAGCTTTAGAATCCCAAGACCACTGATTGGTTGTTAACACAGTTTTGTTTTTCCTCCTCTCTACAAATATTTATACGCATCCATAACAAGCCTCAGGTGACTGGTATAATTAAACCTGAATTGAATTTTTTGCACAGAAAAAGAGACAGAAAAAGACATTTGAGTCTTATCAAGTAACCTTAAATCTGTTTTGCCTGAAAAAGTGAGAGAGGAGTGAATGCAACCATTCGTCACTGCAACAAACTTTAGACAGAATGTCTGATATATTTGACTTCTGAAATTTGATTAAACTCTGAGAATACTATTTCATGTACCCAGACTCCAGGGTCTAGAGTGGTCATTCCAATGTAAGGACTTTCTTCAGTTTTCTGAATTTCTATGATCCAAACTCTCATCAAAAAGGAAAAAAAAAAAAATTAAACATGCTTTTAATGCCAATCAGAAAATACTATAAAGCTAGTGACTGAAGGGCTGTTTCAACTTCCCAGTAGTCAGTAAGATTCTTCATGGGATCAGAGCAAACCTCTAAAGGGGTTCTATGCATTGTTGATTAGTGACAGCCAGCCCCTTAGCTGGCTAGGCTACTAATCTTATTTCAGTCTTAATCATAGAGCTTTGCATGCTGCAGTCCTTTCCTTATCACATAAAAGGCTACAGCATTGCTGTACTGATTATGCTACACCCCCTGGGTATTTCTAAATTTACTTTAGAAAAAATAAGTGCTTGGAAGTAGTCCTTAAGTTCAATTAATTGCTCTGCCAGTTGTGCCCACACTGTAAGGTAAGAAGTAATTTACACAACTTTTATTAACTCAGCTGTTTTCATGTTTTTAACTAGAGTTTAAATTATTTTCCTAGACCTATTTAAAATCACGTTTGCCATTTAAATGCTCCTTTAGAGAACAAATCTTGACAGCACAAGTATCCTATACACAGGATATGAAAGTCATCATTATTTCAGTAAAACAATCTAATAAAAGAGTAATTGACTAAATCAAGCATCATGATAAAAACCAGAACAGAACATTATCCAATTAGGCCTTATCACAACCTCCTCATTTTAAAACCCTCTTAATTTCACCAGCAAATCTTCACCTCTTGTACCTGACAGGCACACAGTGAGTTTTCATACTTAGATCTTGTCGCCTGCCCTCTAGGAAGAGATCCGTGCCTTTGCTCTGCTAAATTGCAGAACTTTAGGAGGCAAAAAAGAGAATAACACAGCCTATGCTATTGTCAGCGACTCTCCTCAGCATTGAGAGCCTTACTGGCACTCAGGCATTAAGATCCAAGAGATGGTCAGGAAAAAGTCAGTCCAAGCCCAAGCACCAAGGGCTGTTAGCACTACTGTGGTAGTTGTGGCCTCTGAGTGGGCACTCAGCGTGTTGGGGAAGCTGTGAGAAGAGAACAAGGCAAATTTTATAAAAGACAAGCTCAGATCCCTGAAATCTGGAGGAAATGTATTTTAATTAAAGCACAGAATATGTGAAATCCTTGGTTGCCCAAACTGCACAAGCCTGAAGAGCAGTTAAATGACACCATTGTAAGTCTGGAGGACAATAATTGCAAAAACGGTCTATTAAAAATAACTGATGTCAAAACCCATTTGAATGATGGTAAAAAATGTACTACCTACAGACTTACTTTTGCAAATGTAAAAGAACAGGTATGCCATTCTTTCAAAACCATGTCTCTTAAAACATTTGGCTTTGAAAAGCCTGCAGAACACCTTTTATACTAAAAAATATTGTCAGCAAAGCATGTTTGGAATAAATATATTGCAGTGAATTTCATAACATGGAAAGAACCCCTTAACTCTTAGTTTTTGTACAACCTATTAAGGATAAATTTTGCAATATCATCCTTGTAATGAGATTATTTCACTAGATCATCTTTGTGTAATAATGTATTCAATGTACCGCTTTGAAATATAAATCAATTATTTTCAACCTAGTACTAGTGCTTCTAACAAATGAACTAGAGGAACCCTCTGTTACTGCTAATTAAAAAGTTCATTGCAAATGTTAAAAACTAAGAACAGCCTTGACTATGGCATTGCTACAAGGAAAAGGCAGCAGAATTCCATATGGCCATGATTATTCAAGTTTTCATGTGTTGGAGGTTTTTACTAGCTCCAGCCCTCCTTGTCTCATAAAAGTCTATTAATATTTCAGAAGAATGATACAATGTTGTAGCTGTAATGGCATCATAGACTAATTCATTAGTTCTGTTCTCACAATATTTTCTGTAACAATAAAAACAATTTGTGCAATTGGTACAATGGTGGACAGAATTATAGTCAACCAGTTACAGAAGGCATGGTAAACAAGATAAATCAGTGGAACTAATTCAATTATGACAGTGGAGAATGCATCACGAATGGAAAAGAAAGAAGTTTTGTCAGTGGGAATGATGATAATCTGTTTTCTCTCACCACAAAACACATGCAAAATAAGACCTCCATTTTCCCCGCCATAAAGAAACCAAAGAGCTGAAAAAAATAGAAGGAAAGAGAATGGGAAAAAAAAAATCACCTAGTCCAAGTGTTTCAGAGGAGGCACAACCAACTGAGATTTTGCAGAAGAGAGGAAAAATTTTGTGTCACATCAAAAATGTAACAAAGGCGTACCAAAAAGCATTAGTCAGAAGCTCAGTATGCGTTATCTGATTTATATGATGTGGGCCACTATGATGGGATTCAAGCAATACAATGCCCTAGAAGGATTTGTCTTAAAACAAAAGTCTCTATTGACAGTGTAAAACAATATATTACTGAACAAAGGATTGAATGAAAAGAAGTTGAATGTGCATGTAGTCGCATAAATATAAGAATGCTTCCTAGTTTCAGACTTTCTCTTCCTCCAAAGAGGGCTCCAAGGAGAGCTGTGATGAAATAGAATGTGGATTTCAGAATGTGCCCTGGGGGTATGGTTGCACAGAAGATGGGAAAAAGCAGCAGAGAGGACAGACAGCCAGGCTGTGACAGCCACATAATCATTAATGTCAACTTCGCTAACACTGATTTTCCATGATATTGCAGAATCCAGGTCAAAAGCAGACTTCTTTCACTTCTCTGAATCACTCAGTACTGTTGTCGCCCCACATGATTCCACACAACCAGTGTAATACTTTATATCCTTGTAATCAATGAGTTTTACCCCAAAGGTGCACATAATATGGTAGTGATATTTTTATCTAATCTCTTAATGATTTGTGACATTATTATTTGTGTTTGCTGAACACAATAAAGCTGGTAATCAAACTATCACAACAGTGATGAACACCTTCAATATGCACAACCATATTAAATAATGGTGTTTGTTATTTTACAGGACATATCTTCTATCACCCATCTGTAGTCTGGAACCATTGGGTTCATTACAAAACTCATCCTAATTGATTTTCTAAAACATTTACATACAATTTGAAATGTCATTGGTCATATGAAAGAAATCATAAGAAGAAGCTGGGAGCACACATTCAGTGAAATACAGATTAATACTCACTTTACAGTCCAGAAACTTTGAAAATACAAATAAAGCTGACTTACTCCCTTTTGAATAAATCATGATTCCTTTAAGATCTTCTGTTTTAATCAGTGCATTGTAATTACTCTATATTGTAATAGATTTCTTCTAATGTATCTACACCCCCAAAATACTCTGAAGTTCATATTTACAACCAAAAAGACCCAAGACCATTTTATTTTGTTCCTGAGTGATCATTATGTGCAATTTTTAATGCAGTAATGCCAGTACTTAAACTGTTTTCTACTTATTCTTTAACTGCAATGCATTAACAAAATGTAAATAAGTTTCCACTAGGCATGAAAGCATATCACGTATAGGAAATCTGGAGCTTCTATCTTCAGCATGGACAAAAGTGTGACTGCTCCCTCTCCTGTGTCCTTGACCCAGTTTTTCCTTTGTATTCTCAGAAGACAGATTCTGCTTTCTTCAGGTTATCAGTGGGAAGCATCCGGATGGTAATTTTTTTCCTTTTACTAGGTTGGGGTACTTAACAAAGGGTAGCTCATGGAACAGGAAGATTAATGTAAGCATGAATCCTGTACTTCCCTGAAATAGAAATAGTTTAATTAATAAGGTAGCTCACTTGCTTAACACTGACAAGCTTTGTCACCTAAGCTAAATATTCAAAAGACTTGAAAAACCCAGTTATTTCAATTAAATTCCCCTTCCAAGTGTTAAGTTTCTGGTCAACACATGGCCAGTATGTGTTGAAAGTCTCCAGACAAAATGTCTACAAAATGTGGTTAAAAAACTGTGGTTTTCCATAAACTTCTAGTGAAAATTTACAAGAGTTAGATAGAAAATACTAAACAGTGTTAATGATGATGGCAAACATGATTATGGTCTTAGATGCCTCCTCAGCTTATTATAGAACACACAGAGTTATACTGTGTTGGGGCAGGGGAGAAAAAAAAAAATTAATTCAGTGAACATATTTACTCTTTACATATACGTTTAAACTTCAAAATAGTTTTGAAATAATGATCAGTGCAAGGTTCACGTGGCTTTAAAACACACATGCCTTTAAATCACACAATCTACACAGAAACTATGTTGTGGCTTTGTGTTGTATTTAGAGGATGGCCAGGCTACAGGATTACTAGTTTCTGTGATCCCAACACACCTCAACATTCACAGCTTCCACGTGGCTGCCTTGGGCTAACCTGGTCTGCTTATCATCCATTCACTCCCTGTTGGCTCAGATGTCAGGTCCAGGCTCTTTTTTGTTAAGGATGTGTTTGCGCTTTCTTGACTTACGAAAAGATCAATTCCCATCCAAATCTCAAATGATTTAGCTTGTATCCCACTTAGACCCATTTTCACTCCCAGCCCTATTCGCAATTCCATGCATTGGCCCAGGGAGAATTTTTTGTTGTTGTTTTTCCTTCTTCATCCTCAAAGTTCAAGCCCCTCATTGCCCCAGCTTGCAGACAGATCTTCTTATACCACCACAATTCAGGTACAGGCAGGGCAGGGCAGGATTACTGTGCTCTGTAACTTGAAAAGCAGGGGATACAGGAGCTCAGGGGTGACAGCGCAGACACGCCCGAATGGCTCTGCAGGGTCTCTGTCGGGCATTGGGCTGGGCAGGCAGACCCAGCCAAAAGCAAGCAGGAGCCTGCCCAAGCATTGTCATGTCTTTTTACTATGTTCTAGCATCTGTGATTTTTGCTTAGATGTGGGGCAATACCTCAGCTCATTTTACTCATGTCAATCCATGAGTATCTGAAAATTCCCAAAGAGTAAAAACATAACGCTCCAAAATGTAATGATCTTACTAAAAATCCTACTCTTCCTCCTGGGCACATTAAAATGTACACATTAAAATGTTTACATTTTAATTTTTCTCTTGGTGTAATTCCTCTGCTAAATTTCCACTATTAGTAATTTTGAATCTTTCTTGCAGAAGAGAGTAGTCTCATTACTAACACTAGATACAGATAACAAAAATTATGCATATCTGCACATGAAATTTAAAAAAAAATGTTTTGTTGCACTACAGAATATGAGATTCTATGAGAATTCTATGAGATTCTATGTTAACCTGAGAGATTCATGTTAACTAGCATAAATGTTGTTAAAAATATAATCCATGTTGAAGAGAAATTTAAAAATTCTTATAAGAAATTATAAGCATGTAAATTCATGTAATGAAAATAAAAAGTACCTCTCCAGGGCTGATGCTGGAACCAAAAATATGAAACGTACTGTATTTGCAGTCTGACAGTGACATCACATATTAAAGGTAATCCTGCTCTTTATGATGATACTTCATATACAGAACTGTGAATCAGATATCTTTTTCTCACTTCTTATATGAAACAAAAATATTGTGACAGATAAATAACAATATTTAATACATGATGACGAAGCTGCTAGAATGGAAAAGCTTATGAAAATACAATGTACAGCTTTCTACAATAAATAAGATTATTCCAAAGCATATTTTAACATATTAATGATAGTCTAAAATTCCAACCACTACTTGTAGCATCCTTTAAACAAAATATTATTGCATTTTTAGACCAGTGAATATCTGATAATATGGCAGGGACCATTGAAGGTTTGGGAGTCAAGAAATTAGCAGGCTTCAAGGTATCAAGAAAGGGAAATAAAGTTACAAGATTACTTTAGTCAATAAATTGACCTATTTTTAATTTCATATTATACACAAGGTTAAGTTTCAAGTTCGTGCTTCTTACTTGTTCTAAAAATAGAATTATTTCCCTGTTGTTTCCAGTGTCAATGAAAATCAGTAAGTCTCTTGTCTTACACTTTCCATGGCAGACTCTCCACACTTTCTGCTTTAGGTAAGACTACCTTTTCCCAATGTATAACCAGGGCAAGTAATTTCAGGCCGAGCATCTCCCTACTTCTTCACCAGGAATCTGGGGACACTTCTTTTTTAACAGGTGCTCAATAGACAAAAGCAAAGCTTCCTGGTTAAAGATTTATGTCTTGGGAAACCATGTAGCTGGGGAAACATCGGGCTGTGTCCAAGCTGTTGCCTCCTGCCTCTCACCACTCATATTCAGGTACAGCAACCTCCCAGCCCAAACATATAGTAACAATGCAGGTGGGAACCTCAGAGCTGCATGCATCCTAATGCAGAGAGTTATATTGCCCAACAGTCTTTTTACATTTTAATCTCTAGCACTACTAATAAATATCTGGATTTGAAAGCACTTCCTTTCCACCTTCTGGATCTGGTTAAAAAACAGGCCTATGATACAAATATATGTGGATGACTGCTGCCCATCTATTATTGTCTTTCTGAAGTGCCCTGGTTTCCATTAAATAAAAAGCTGCGCATACAGAAACTCTGTAAAATGACCTTGTCCCATCCCTGTCCCTCTGCCCTATTCAGACTATGAAGTGCAATGCAGGATACTTACAGGATTTCCCTAGAAGTTAGGCACAGATTTTTCCTTTGTCAAAGCTAAGAAGTTATTTTTGCAAATAAGGCTTTTACCTGCACTTGTTTGGTTAAAAATATGCTTTTTCAGCTAAGATGAAGCAGAACATGGCATACAGAAATGAATCTCCTCACAAACAGATTGTGAGGGTGATCAAACAAGTATGGGAACTGATGTAAAAAGGCCAGCTTCTGTAGAAGAACAGAAATTACCAAGTAATCTTTCACTGGATTCTGAAAGAACCTGTTACCTCTTCACTCGCTTATCAGATGAAAAGTACTGCGTTGCCTTGATTGTAACTGATCGAGCTCTTAGCTTCTAGGAAGAAAAAAATGCCCAAGGGATAAAGAGATATTTGCAGTCCATGCCAATACCTCTTATCTGGCAGCTCATATCACTGGCTTGTTCCTGGCTAGTGAGCCTGAAGTACAGTGTACTTCACCTTAGCTTTAACATCAAAATGCTTAAATAATCTTATCAGAGAGCTAGATCATGGCTCCATAGTATGGTTACTATCCAGTGCAAAACGTCCCTTTAAATATTCTTTAAAATATTATAAAGCACCATGAGTGCTTTTTCAGGTGGAAGAACAACTAACATCTCCATGTGGCCAGAAGATGTGGGTATTTAACACATCATTTCTTCAGAAGTCACCTGTGGAGACAAGACTTGTGTAGCACCTCCCTCTTGCCAGGTACAGTGACAGGGCACTTTACAAAGTTGTGTGGCCAAGAAGGGAAGATAATCAACATTTCTCAAGCACCTTCTACTTTTTAAGTCTTCTTGTGAAACATTTTATTTTTGCTGTCTGATAAAGACATTCTGTCCTGAGACAACATCTTGCAATAAGATTCATGGCAGTGCTAACATAAATGCTTTTATTGGTTCAATCAATATAGTTTTGTTTCAGAAAATGAAGAAAAGTTGCCCAAGAACGTAAGTTGTTTGAACACGATATAGTTAGAAATGTTACAAGAAATTATTCTGTGAGATTATACATGTGTCGGTAAATGAAGTTTAGGCAATCTAAAAAATTTGCATTTCTTTCTGCCAAGGCCTTTTGAGACCATAAATTTATTATTGTTTGTCGAGGCTCAGCCTAGAAATTTTTTACAGGAATAATATGTTCACGTATGTGATACATGCCCATGAAATTTCACTGTAATTTACATAAAATCTTATTTTGATACCCTTGTAGGGCTAAATCAGAACTTTGATTTTTAGCCACTTTGTCCAGAAAAGCAAGACCATTATCTCAGCTTAAAATAATGTTCAAGTTAGTTTCTGTATACTTAATCATTATGTCCAACATCTTTGCTTCAGTTAATTATATCAAAATTCTGTATCCAGCATGTCACATAAATGCTGTTAACCCAGGATGGTTTTTAATGTTATGCATTACATTTACCCCTCTTCAGTTCTTTCAAGGAATTTCAGTGCAATTATGAATTTTCAAATGTTTATACAAGCCAGACTAAATTTATAATCACAATCACCACTGGAAAACTTCCATATTATTCTAATGAAACACAATTTAAATCAAGAGAGTTGGAGCAGTGTAAACCTGGAGGAAGTGATTCAGACCCTTCCATACATTTTATTGAGACTGGCTCTCAAAATGGCTGAAGATAAATGAAGGCTTTAGGCTTTTTGTCTGCTGAGGAAAGGAAATCTTTCTTTTTATCCTTAGGAAACTTGAGACAAAATGCCAGTTCAGTATAATGCAAAACAGGACACCTTCAAATATTCAAGTGAATGTTATTTTGCTGGATGTTTAGGATTTCACTGGAATTTGCCAGGTACAAGCTCAATGAGCCCCCAAACTACAAAATGCTTGAAATCTAGTTATATAGTAGAGTCATAGCAAAAGCAATCACTAGAGAAAACACTGACTAGAAACTAAAAAGAATTTTGTGAACATGAGGCAAAAAATGTATTGGAGAGAATAAACAAACCTTCACAATAGTGTTTTGAAAATACAGAAGCATCTCACTGTAGCTATTTCATACTCTTGTCTTCAATCCGATAAAGAACCTAGCCCAGAAATTGCATCACTATGCTTTTCAGAAATCTCAGCACAGGAGATACTGTCACATAGCAGAAAAATCTAGCTTTCTTCTGTCAAGTCTATGTCAAAACAAAAATCTCAAACTCAGTTCTCTGTCTTTTATATAGTCCAATACCCTCCTTGTAAAAGAATTTCATAAACGCACTAGAATATGCCATTTGTGTAAATTATGGCACCTTTCTTGATTTAGAGTAGATATATGCTCAGGTGGAGTCTTCCTGGAGTCATGACTGTTAGTTTAATGGGAATATTTAACCAAAACCCAGCAGAATTTACACTGCATTTACATAGTCTTTTCTCACTCAGAGATCTCAGAGCTTGCCAAAGTGAACATTTTGACAATGTTGCTTTGCAGATGGGCTACTCCAGGACTGTGTGCAAAGACTACCTGAGTGGTCCACTGACATCAAGCAAGCTGGAGGAAACTTTAGCTATGTAATAGAACTCCCTTGATTCCCATCTGGAGCTCATATTACTGAGTTCTCACAAAACAACTCCATGAATAAAGATGTAAGAGTACTCCCTTTTACATTTCACAACAGAAATTATACCTGCTGTGCCTACTTTACTAATGAAAACATGCTTCTTGTGGTGGGAATTATTTGGTCTTATTTTGCAAAAATACGTTCAACATCTCTAATAATATGATATAAGTTATAGTGGTATTCTGATCCAAACTTGAAGACCACCTATATTTTTTGTGGTAATTCAGAGTTCTGAAAGATACATATGTTTATCAGAATATTCAAGCAATTGCCCAAATAATTTTCAGTCTTCAATTACAAAAAATTGCATTTTTACAGACTAGGGGCAAGGATATTTACACAGTAGTTTCTATTTTATTTTGGTAGATAACACTATAACACTCTATACATCACAGAGGATATTGATTTTCTAGCTTTCATGAAAACCTCATGAGCTTAAATCAGGATTTTGCTTCTGTACCTGAGATCTTAACCTTCCACTGTCAGTAAAGGGAAATTCTTGAAGCCAAAGACAGATAGACAATAAGCCTACAAGCTTTAAAAAAAAAAAAAAAAAAAAAAGAAAAAAAAAGAGAAAAAAGAAAAAAAAAGAAAGAAAAAGAAAAAGAGAAAGGCTTTTAGTACATTTACAGACTTAAAAAAACTGTGAAAATACCTATCCTTGACCATGGTAATTGTCTATCAGAGAGGAAAGACAAAAGAGTTTGTTCTTCTTCAAGACTGATGAACTTTATGTGGAAAAATATCATTATTGATATATTAGAATGAGTTCCTCGCAGTCTTTACAAACAAAATGATATGCAATAACTTGCATAAAAACACAATCCTGTTTCTCTTTTCCTTCAAAACCTGAAAATATATCTTCTTTCCCTTCAGTTTTGCCAAAGATTTTGCCTGTTCTTAGGTTCCTTTTATTTGTAATGAGCCTGAGAACTGTGTTTTAATCCATACAGATTCCACAAATACTTCAAATTTTTATTCTATGACTGTGAAGGAATCAGTATTACTTTTCCAATGAATGACTTCACTCCTCTGTAAAGAAGCCTGGTTAAATATTTAAAGGTACAGTAATTCAGTACAGAGCTTCAGTTCCCTTCCTCAGCACACAATATCTGAGCTTCCCAACAGAGTAGCTAAGACCCATATGTGATAGGGCTTCCATTTTACCTTTCTGTGTAAGGCCCAGGCTCCAGAGGTGCCCAGCTGCTCATAGATGACCTTTGGTTAATCTTTTGCAGGAATTTTCTATGTAACAACCCACTCCTACGCAAGTTACCACTCTCTTAAAGCCACAAAAGCACTGCCATTCATAGCCCAACATCTTTATTTTGATCACAGATTAAATTTGACTTGAGCCAGTAAGTCCACCATGGTTCAGTGACTGCATTTCACAGCTCTTGTTCAACTTCTGCCATGTCTGCCGCAGCAGCAACAGAGAGCACTGGAGAATTGGGGTGGCATTAATGTCAAGTGAAAACGTCTGTATGCTTCAAAGCATAGATATCTTATGGACTGGCTGACTAAAAAATTTTGTCTGAGCATAAGATCAAGCCTTTGAGTTGACAAAAGGAATGAAGAAAACATGCAAAAGAACTCTTAGGGAATGGATGCCTACAGAATATAACAACATTTGCCAACTTTAACTTATCGGTACTTTTTGTGACAGATAAACAGTAAATGTAACAGCTGATGAATTCATGCCGCTTTAATAAAGATGAAAATAATCAGAATATTAAACACAGAGCAGGAGAAAACGTACCTCGGATTCCATGGAAAAACAATTTCAATCAATTATAAGTGTATTATCCTAAAAAAACCATCCCTACATTATTTTCTACAGTCAGTTATGCCGAATTTGAGTATGTGTTAGGTCATCCTCATGGTGGTTTGAGACATTTTCAGACTCTAATTCATACTAAAGAATTGAAAAATTTCTAGGGTATTTTAGTTTTATACATAAGTACATCATACCTAATTATTAGTACAACATTCTGTACCTTGCATAAAGCCTAATGATCCTGTACAACCCGTCTGAGATTTACACCATGGAATGGATGCAAGCATAAATTGTTTTACACCTGCAGTTTGTCTGTGCTTTTACTCCTTCTGTTAAATCTTCTCATGCGAGTAATAGCTAGAATTTATGGTCATAAAATATCAGGAAAAAAACCCCAGGAGAACACAGAGCACTAAGTCCATGTTACTGACAGCTGGGTGCAATATACCACAGTTTTAGATGTTCATTGAAAAAAAAAAAAACCAAAGTAGGGTTGTCATTGGGTAAGTTGAAAGCCATGAAACATCAGGACAACTTTTTTAATCCATTGGTGCAAAAGACACAAATCAGAGACTCATAGCTTGAGGAAGACATGGCCTGATAAACCACGAGCTTCTAGGAATTAAGTGCAAAATATATCCAACAAAATCTAGTTTCAGAAAAAAACTCATTTAGTCTTCAAGCAAGCAAAGATTTAATGTGACATTAGTACTAGATTGTAGAACCTAGAGGAATTACCAATAACACAAATGTTTTGCTTAATCAGTAGGTTTTTTTTTTTCTTTCACATCATAACACATCAATAAAGGTTCTTAGGATGAAGTTTGCTAAGAATAAGCAAGGTTGAAAAAAAAAAGTGTCATTATCAAGGATAGCAGTAGCAATATTCATAATACAAGCCCTAGCAATAATCAACTTCTTAAAATTAATAATAATAATAATAATAATAATAATAATAATAATAATAATAATAATAAACATACTGCCAAAATAATAAAACAACTTTCATCAAGGGTCTCAGATGAAAGCAACTCAGCTCTTTGATGAATCTGGTTTTATGTTCTATACACTGGTTCTGCTTCTGCTGGGAGCATCTCATTTATTTCTGCTTCATAAATGAGAAAAAAAGCCAAATATTTAGAAGAATAAAATTGCTAAGTATAGTAATGTTTCAATGTGTACCTAAACTTGTGTATCAATATCATGGCATCCAAGTGACATAACAACTATATTGATGCCAAATAGAAGCACAGCCTGAAACTAAAAGTTGTCTCAACTTTTGTTCTTCAACGAAAAGATTTCTCCTAGCTTGCTTTCAGGCTAACATTTTATTGTAAAAAGCTATGTGTTTTATAATCTTGGCCGCGTAAGAGAGGCAAAAAAAAAAGTTCTGTGTCATAGGTGGTCCTGATTTAAACTCTGCGATTATTGGTTACAAGGCAAAAGACTTCAAATAACATGTTGTGGAAAAAAGACCCAAGGGTAAAAATGTGATGGTGATTTAACAGCAACTATATCTCGGCAGTGTGGTGCTTCCCTCATGAGTTCACAGAGGTGGATATGGGCTCTGTTTTTTCACTGGTAGCTAGTGTTATATTTGAAGATACTGTTAAGTGAGAAATGACAAATTAGGAAACTTTTGCACTTTGATAGAGAGAGTGGTGTAGGTCTGTAACAAGGGAACAAGAAGACTACCTCTCTGACTCTTGTTTGCCTGAAGTCTGTGAAAGCAGCTTCTGGAGGAGGAAGGGCATCCCAGCATCTGTAACATATAATCTATTTGTCACAACCTCACTGCTTACAGTCTGTGACTATTTTTACAAGTTCTGGCAGAAACAGACTAGAAGTAGCAAAAATGGTGACAAAAAAGAGAGAAGTCTGCTCCTGTCCAAATCCTAAAACCTAGTGGGCTGCTAACATCTACAGACCCCTTCTAAGGCTGCAGGTTGTTCAGCCAGAACCACAACCCAGTTCACTGTCGACTGTACCAAGGTGCATCTGTCAGTTACGTACAGACAGGTTATTTACACCCTGCTGAGAGTGTACACAGCACCTGCATCCATCCCTCAAGACTTCTGCCACTACTGTGCTTTAACAACACAGTTCACACTTTGTGCTTTGTCTTTCCTTTTTTTTCCTTGTTTTTGTGTGTGGGGGGAGCAGGCAGAGGGAGAAAGGGTGTAACGGGGGAAGAAGTGAGGACTTAAAAGAAATACTAGCAAAGATAAAATATTACCAAGTCTAGAATAGTGTGATTTAGAAATATTTCTTCTATGAAAGAGTAATTAGGCATTACTAGTAAATTAAAAAGGAGTGATAATGATACATAGCAGCAGAGGATCCGTTAACTCCTTCACTAGGCATTGAGAGCAGCATGCTAATGAGCCATGTCTACAGCATGGGATAAGCACTCTGGGTCTGATTGATCATATGCATGATCATCTTGCAGGGATAGTTTATCACTGTTGCATCACTAAGTTCCCTCACAGAACAGCAAAGATGAGAACAAAGACTTGGGAAAAAAAAATAAAGAAGCTCTTCTGCTTATGCAACTGGTAAGTGTGCCAATGTTTGTCTTGGAAGAGTAGGGATCAGTGGGTGAACTGGAAAGAACATTTTGTATTGCCATTGAGCAGGCTGAAGTTAATAACTGTGTGGGCCATTGTTTCATGCTTAAGAACATTTTCCGACATACGGGTTTTACAATGCTTCACAACACCAGTGACTGACAGAATGGCGGTGATAAAACCAAAGCAATGTTTCAGAAGAACAAAGAGTTCAGGAAAATCTCTTGTAACCCAGAAACCTTGTCATAGCACAAGCTCAAAGAAGGAGACTTAAAAGCAGAAGGAAAGGAAAATCACTTCCTCTGGTGCCGAAATCCCAAAAGTATTCATGAGGTCTTCCCTGTTGCCTGTATGTGATTTCCCCTTCTGCTTCCAGGGCTCTCCACATCCACTGTGTGCTGGTTACCCCATAGAAGTCAGTTTACAAAAAGTGCATGGCACTTTACAAGGGCTTTTGAAGACAGATGTGCTCACCAGCAATGCAGAGTTTCATGCATCCCGAACATAACTGACACCTGACTTTGTTTCTTTACCACAAACCTCAGTTTCTGCATAAACTCCCCAAAATAAAGAGCTTATTTGTGTAATGCAGTAAAGCAGCTTTGTGCTGAGTGTCACTCTTCTTTGGGCAGTTACTGATGATAAGCAAAACTATATGAGTTTGTGTCGGAGCATATTTTCATTGTAATCTAAAATGATATTTAATAAATTTGGAAATTTTAGCATTAATTTTTGCAAAGAATTTTTTAGTGTCAGTGTCTTAATTAGTATTTTAACTGGAAATACATACTTGCCATAAAAGAACTATTATGTAATTACATACTAGTCAACAGGTAGATTTATACCTGCAAATAGCAACTAGAGTTGTCAAGATTAAGTTCTAAAGCCTATTTATAAAACACAGAAAGTAGCACACCTAGTAGTGAACATTTATTTTCAATAGAAGATCTTTTGAACAGTGCAATTAGCTCATTAACATTTATGTTTGGAACTGAAATACAAGAGGTGATTGACATGGAACTCAAGAATTATACAATTCAGAAAGTCTTTTGTCACAAAAATAGCAATAGAGAGACAGATTCTGGAATCTGCTTAGAAGGCAGCCAGAAAGAAAAGGCTATTTTTTAATGATGAAGGAAAGCATCAAATGAAACCTGCTAAAGTCAAAGGGTTTGTTTTTGCCGTTGATTTCCCTTTTTTTCTTTTTTTTTTAAATATTGTTTTTCAGAGTACCACACACATAATAACCACCAATGCACCTCCATGTCTATTCACAAACAGAGTTTTGGAACAAAAAGAACATACTGAAAAGTATATTTGAAATACTTAAGCATTTCAGAATCTTAAGTTCCTTCTTATAACCATGCAGAAGACAGGTGAGTCACTTGACATAATGGGGACAGACAGGATCTTTTGGGGACCCTGAGCAGAAGGATGATAGCATTAAGTCGTAGCTACCATTAAAGCTTTATATCTTAAACAGAATTTTACTTTTAGCATAGCATAGAATATTTTGATCAGAGCAGCACAGAATTTTTATAAGTGGAATCAGCATAATTTCATGGTTCCTAATCATGTGGACCCTCTGCAGATCAGACCAGCTCTCAATACTTTGCTTGCCATTATCAATAAAACAACCATAATCTGAATTTGAAAACATGTAAAAGGTCACAAGTTGTTCATTCATGTGTCAGGCTGTGCACATTTTGTTTTACGCTCTGGTTGAAAGGAAACTCCTTTCCAAATCTGCAGTTGCCACCTGTATTTAGGCTAGGATAACCTGCTTGTGGTTATCCTCAAACATTTTAGAACCCAAGCTGCTGGAGGATGGACCTGGAAGAGCTTTATTATGGATTTTTCAATTACAATGTTCAGTGTAAACAAGACTACTCAAGTTTTGCAAAAGAGAGATTGAAATGTATATTAGCTGAAAAACAGACTTACCTTAACAGGACGATATTATTAAAAGAGAAAACAGAGAAAAAAATTACCACTGTAAAAAAATAACAAAATGCAGCACTAATAATAATTATAATAATGATAAAGATACTCATGAGTTGCTGCAGTCCTTTGCTCTTTTGAACTTAGGTAATTTGCCTAATTAAAATCCAATTAAAATAGAAGAAGAGTGGCAGCACTCCCTTCTTCTGTCGTGCTAGAATCAATTCTAATTAAATATGGCCAAGACTGATGTGGCCTATATGAAGTTTGTAGTTAACTGCTTGTATTAGGCATGTGCAAGCAAACTACCAGATTGGGCCCTTCTCAGGGGACCTAAATGGAGGAATATCCAGCTCGTGGGGGGTAAGTAGCAAAAGATGGGAACCCAGATGCTCTGCCTTTTAAGGACAGAAGATGGGTCTTTGAAAAAGCACAGCTTAATGTAGTCAGAGACAATTTTTGGTAAGAGCTTGCTCACCAAACAGGTTAAGTGATGATGTGGAGTTTTTCTCTTGGGTTTTAAAAATCTCAAGTTGAATGTATGTAAGCATTAGATGTTACATGACCAAATTAACTTTTAAAAAAAGTAAATTATTTCTACTCTGTCAAGAAAAAAAAAAAACTTTTTTATAACAGGACATATTTTTGTAGTTCTTTTCCCACTTCAAGGGTTATCTATGAAGCCTGTGTGGTGGACAGTACTTTTCTATGATTTTAAAATGTTGATCACTTACATAGTTGGGTGACTTAAACAGTTTGAAAGTACCTGAATTCTGTGCGATTGCAGGTTTGACTAAGTAGAGATCACCAGCACCTTTCAACTACCAGGAGCTTTCTCCCTCAGGATGCTTCAAGTGTGACATAAGACAGAGCATAAGCTGCACAAAGAAACTGAAGCAGGGTCTCTCTTCTTCTGTTCAAAGTAATCATTCCACTTCTCTTTCCTTTATCAGTAAATTCTTTCTGTCAGCATGAATGAATGCACTCAGGCATGGGAGAAATATGTTTTTATTGTATTCATTATGAATATACAAGATTCTGGCATGGTATGACTTTTGAGAGACATGAATTAAATACAAATGAAGATGACTCCTTAAGCTGAAAAGACATTTGCAGACACTGAATCGTAGTCACTTTCAGCATTGCAATTTTTAGTCCGTGACTAAAGATCTAAAACCCTTCTGGGTATAGGAAAGATTAGAGTTTCTATACAATAAAATTCAAATTTTACCTAGCATAAACACAGCCTAATTTTACAGGGGGCTCTGCATATGTCCAGATGCACACTTAAAGGAAGAGGTCCAGTAGCCTCTTCCACTTTCTCCTGCTCTGGCAGCACTGACATGAACTAAAATATAAAACTGGAGAAAGAGATTTAGTCTCAACTCCTACAGCACAAATTCCTTGTAGCAACCCAAGTAATATACATAATAAGCTAAAAGAAGGCTGTGACACATGCAATTACAGCAGATGAGACCAGGGACTTCAGCAGAGGATCAGAGTGCCCCAGGGTATTGAGTACAAAGAAGTCTGTCTATTAAATGGTTCATGCTTTGCTATGAAAAAGTGTAATTGTCCAGACATTTTAATTTGACTGTGCTATACTAAACCTTGATTTTCTTTGGAGAAGCATGTGATTTTCTTTCAGGCAGTAAGTGCTGAGATTGTGTTCTGGAGAAATGTTATGGAATATATTTTGTGGGTGAGGAAGGGGGGAGCAGCTCTTTTTTGTGCGCACATATTTCTGTCATCATTTAATTATTTTCTTGGAAATTGATAACTCATAACTGACAGCAGCAGGAAGGTAGCTGTTTGCTGCTTTTTTTCCTCTTTATCCTTCCTGTAGAGTTGTTGAATATTTGCTTGTCAACATTGGTGGTGAAATGCATTGTTCACAAACAAAGGAGAAAGAAAAATATATCTTAAATCAAGAACCAGAACAAAAAAACAACAAAACAAAACAAAAAGTTGCTGCAGCACAGTGTTTCCCAGTGCAGTTGAACTTACAGTCTCAATACACATTATATGGAATTTCACTAGGAAAAAACTCTGCAGTCACTTCTCTATGGGTTCATAAGGTAATTGTGTTTACTGTAGCAAAAAAATAAATGGAGGAAAGAGATAAATTTAACATAAGGAAAATGTGCCTAGGGAAGATTGTAACATAA
Source organism: Acanthiza pusilla (assembly GCA_036630365.1). Lineage (NCBI taxonomy): Eukaryota > Metazoa > Chordata > Aves > Passeriformes > Acanthizidae > Acanthiza > Acanthiza pusilla. Next base: position 32,022,344 of record JAXCHO010000023.1, read on the forward strand.
TCCATTCCTCAGAGGAATTGGAGAAATCCTATTTGATACAGGAGTCTAAAACTGAAGTAGATGAACATGAGAAGAACCTTGAGTCCAAAGGTTCTGCCCAAGCATATCCTTCAGTATTTCCAGGACTGGACAGAGAGAAACAGAACCTGAGGTGTATTTACGGAGTGTACAGAAAAGCAGACTGATGTCGTTTAATTCCAAAACATGGTCAGAGGTTAATTCAGGGCTCACACACAGGATATATATGTTCTGACAATCCAATATCTGAATATCTTACTGATTTAATAGACTTCTTAAAATATATTAAGTCTGCAGGTAAGCTCTATGTGAGTTTGGAGCTTATATTATCATATTTAGAGCTGATCCTAAGAAGAGATTAGAATAGCATAAGAACTACATCCTGAAGAATTTTAGGACTCTCTGTTTCAATCCCAGAAGACCAAAGGCACCAGACTTAAGGAAATACCTCAAATATTCCCATAGTATCTGGGTCACTTCAGCTCAGAGAAAAACAGAAATGGTTTGAAGTTTTCCTGCAATGCTGATCCCATACCTATTTACATGACTAAGTGTCACGGTTTAACCCCAGCCAGAAGCCAAGCCCCACGCAGCCACTCTGTCACTGCCCCACCAGTGGGACTGGGGAGAGAATGGAAAAGGCAAAAGGTAGAGAGCTCATGGGTTGAGACAAAGACAATTTAATAGGCAAAACAAAAGCTGCACACAGAAGCAAAGCAAAACAAGGAATGAATTAAGTACATCCCATGGGCAGGCAGGTGTTCAGCCATCTCCAGGAGAGCAGGGCCCCATCACACAAAGAGGTGAATTGGGAAGACAAATGTCACTCCAAATGTTCCCCCTATTCCTACTTCTTCCCACCACTTTATCTACTGAGCATGATGTCATGATCACATAGCTCTGTACTAGCCACTGTGAAGAAAATTAACTCTGTCTCAGATAACAATTATCACATTTCCACTAGATCAGAACTGTGGATTAATTAAATTTTAATTTAATATTTCCTGCATTTGAAAGTATTTATATTATGAAAAACATATGCAACTTCTGTCTGACATTTTCCTATTAGTCTAAGTGGGATCTACAAGCTATGCACATTCTTTCAAGCTTATGTGGACTCAAAGGTGTCAGAAGCAAATCTGGGTGGTGGAAAGCCATTAAAACATCTGTTCTCCCTACCAGAAGGCTGTAATTTCAGGGGATACAAAAAAAGCACTGATCCTCTCTGTCATTCTGGAAAAAAAAAAGCAGTGAATGGCCCCAAAATGTGCAGAACTGTTACTTGGAGACAGAAAAATGTTCAAGGCAGGTCAAAGCACATGGGACATTTTTAGACTAACTGCTTTGACGTATTACAGTAAGGGACAGAGAGGTGGCAAACAGTGGGAGAAAATGTGTATTTCTTTGAGTAATATCAGTAAATGGTGTGCCCAATTTAGAGTAGGAAAACAGCTAAGGGGCTAAAGCTGGTAGGGGTTTGGGAGGTGTTTTGTTCAGAGTGTTTTCCTGATGTTGTGTGCTGGCTGAGCAGCAGAGAGCACCTGGAAGGTATTTCAGCACTTCTGTTCTTATACTTTCAATTTAAACTTGCCATTTGTTACAGCAGTTTACAGCAAGTAGGTGTTTCAAATAGCTTTACTTATTTAATTATTTGTTTTGCTGTTTATCTCTGTACTTTGAAGATAGTCACCCTCGTTTGCCCCCCGACAAGTTCAAATGGTTTAAACTATCTCAGGATCTGCAGTGTTTTACAAGTGCACAGCAGTCTTAGATCACTTTTGCTCAGCAGAAGTGTCTCTCTTCCATCCTACTGAGTTTAATTAATACAGAATGAAAAAGCTTTCAATTGAACAGCAATCTAAGAACCTAAAGGATTAATAGAAAAGTCCTTTAGAAACAGATAAAAAATTTGAAGGATTTATGAAAGTCAATTGTATGCTGCAAGGGTACAGCTACACTTTACAGTAATAGGTATTTAGCTTTTCCTAAAGAAAGAGAAGGGTGAGCAAAGAGCCCATATGAAGCCATTCTTGTATTTGCTGATTACATATCAGTAAAAAACTAAAGCAATATTAGCTGTGTGAAAGCATTCAATAGTGGTCTTTTATTCTCAATGGGCTGGAAGTAGACCTGTTATTTTCTTTCTTTCATGCTCTGGATTTTTATGGAATCTTTCAAGCTGTTTTCTCAGTGCAATAACCTCTAAACTGTCTTCATATGGTCTGAACTCTAACACTGTTTTCACATAAAAGGCTTTGGGTACAGTTACATTTAAATCCCATTGCTCAAGAGTCACACAGGAGTGTCTAACATGGATAAACTCGAAATGTATATTTCCCCAGCTGGGAATCTGAGCTGTGTCATACAGGGGAATGTACCAAACCATGAAAAACTGAACAGAAGATTATCAGAGAGAAGTTCTCTTGTTTAGTGAGCTGAAACAAGTTTACCACAAGTCTTTTGGACTGAGTAATCAATAGAAAAAATAAATAACTACAAAAAATAAAAGTATAGCTATCTATAAACTGATTTTTCAGAATGGTTAAATATGCAATGGCATTTTGAGTAAAATAAAGGGGCAATATCAGAGCTAACAACATTAGGAAAAATATTCACTATTGTTGCCAAAATTGCTTGAAATTTCAAACTTTTTAAAAGTAAAGAAACCCATGTTGACCAAATTTCAAGAATTATAACAACAAATATGCATTAGGGCATATATGTTGTATTCCTATTAGGTCAAATGTTATTATTTATGTTATTTGTTATTATTGCTATTACAGCAATTCCTGGGAAACCTGTCAGAAGTGAGGTGACACTGTGTCAGACATTGCTCAAATGTATAGAATGACATGTCCTTGCCCTGAGACCTTTCACAATCTAATTTAAGTCAAGACCCAACAAATGGATGCAATCACTGAGAAAAGAAGAAAGTGACAATAGGAATGCTACCGAACAGCCATCACACAATATTTGGATTTGTTTTTTTTCCTGTAGACAAGGTTATGTTTTTGTAAAACATTAATTTATGTCGTTTTACAATGATATTCAATTATGTGCAACTTGTCTGTGCTGGCTACAGTATGCAGTTCCTTTGTCTCTGTGCTATCTTTCAGTTTTATTTGACCTTTGAGAAGCTTCCACCCAGCAATAAAAAGAGTTGTAACTGATTTCTTAAACCTAGATATTTTTTGGGGAAAAAAGGGTTAACCCAGGAAAAATAGAGTTTGGTTTTACTTACACAGCAGAGATTCATAAGAAATACTAAGATTGGAGACGGAAGAAAGGAGGAAGTCTGAATGGAAATGTGTGTGTGTAAGTAATGGAATGAAGGCAAAACTATTTAAAAGAATGGCCATATAATAAGGGACACTGTACCCAGTCAGCAAAACCGAGGAACATGTTCTTGATGTCAAAACAAAAAGCCTGCAGTCTGAAAAGCAGACAACTCATCAGCAAAGGAGCCATCACCCTGGCTCTAGCAGGGCGGCAGCAAGGCTGCAGCGCATGACGTACACCACTCCTTCCCGTTTGCCTGCCAAGAGAAGGAGACAGGAGACATGTGTTCCACACATATGCCAAAAGAGGAGGAACAGACAGTGGACAGCGATGCGCCTTAAGATCTGTGGTGGCTGAAATAAGTAAGATCTGAAGCAGACATCTACCCCAAAACAGCTGAGTGCTCCTGAAGGAGCAGAAAGGTCTGTCTGTCCAAAAAGTCTCCCATCGTCAGTCGGGAGGGACTCTAAAGATGCCAAGGACTGGACAGCTGGTGTTCATTTCATTGTGCACAAGTGACCTTGGTCAGGCCATGTGGACATGCACAGGCTGCTTCTTGCCAGCATGCGAGCAAGCGAGTGTGAAAACATAAAACTGACTTGCTTTAAAACCTTAAAAATAAATGTATTTTTCCAATCCATAAGATCTTGCATTGACCTTAATTATGCTAATACTGCTGCAAAGCAGATATCAATACCATAACTAAAATCAAGGTACTTGACATGTGCTCTGGCAGCTGAAAATTGTATAATAATAGAAACATATCTTTATAGTAGACCTCAAAAAAAAAGGCTGGTTACCAAGTTGGTTTCAAAGGGAACCTCCTTTAGTGAAGACAGCATAGGAAATTTTAATATCCAACTTTCCACACTTTTAAACTGCCCTGGGTACTACTGAACAAGCCTATTGCATTATCTCCAGTAGTTTGTTAGGGGAAAACATACTTTTATATCTGCTGTGAATTGCACATGCTTATGAAATTGTGTAGCTCATGGACTGTGACAAAGAGTTTGTTTAAAAGAGGTTGAAAAGTATAACATAATGTTAGGTGGTCTCTAATGGAAAAAAATAATAGAAAACAGTCAGCTCCTGCTAATGCTGTTGGACTTATTAAAACTGCAGAAGTGCTGCACTTTCCCTTGAGCTTGTAGACTTGTAGCCCAGTGCATGAACTATTTCTATACCTCATACTGGCTGGTCTGGAGTTTTCTTTTAGCTTGTTTGTCTGTAAATACAGGTTGTTGTTTTTTTTTCTAGAAACCAGGTGGCTATGCCTAATTTGATTTACCTTCACTTATCTTTCTAGAGTATACATTTTCTCTATAGAATGTAGTAAGAGGAAGTTATTCTACACATGACAAAAAAATTATGTGCCTATTTTAGCAATGAGGGGATTTGGCTATGTGCAAAGGGACACAGGTCTGGCGTTATAGCAGAGACCCTGAAAATGGGGACACAAAGTGCAGTGTAGAAGACAAGAGACATGAGATGATAAGAAAAAGGACAGGATATGACAGTGAAGACCCAGGGATGTAAACAACCCATCTCTAGTACAGAAATGCAAATCTTAGAGCAGAAAAATGGGGCAGGAAACCAGAAGCACAAGTTTAAACTGTACTGTCATTCCAAAAATTTCTCCTATGTAATAAAGCTATTTCTCGTATTTTCTTTCCCTGTAATAGAATAATAAGGATAGTAATACTAATATTAATAGTTATAATAATAATCCTAACTAATTTCCATGCCAGTGGTAAGATTTTATTTACAATATCAATTAATTCCTGCCTTTATATGAATTGGCTATTAGCCAATGACAAGACTTTCTTCATCACAATATTTTCCGGAAAAAAATCAAATTTTCTCCCACTTAATGCAGCACATGAACTTACATCAATGAAAACACCATTCTCCTAAAACCTAGGACATAAAAAATGTTCAATCTATAGTTCCCACTTCCTTGTAAAGAAAATTTATTAATTTAAGTTCTATTCTGGATTGTACAATTTAATTTCTTGGCTATCTACATACAAAAACCTAAAGATACTGTCCAAGGTTAGTCCAAAATAATTCCTTTAAGCTACTTACTTCATTGGAGCAACACTAGATTTAGATTGACATAACAAAGATCAGAGTTTGTCTCAATAACTTATCATTTCCAGTTGAATAATGGTCTAAGTGACAGTGAAAGGGCAAAGGGCCCGGGTTACACAGAATGTATTTCAGATCTGTTGGTATGGATTAGCAAGGATGAGACTGTGACTAGAGAGGTTAGTACTTTCTCAGTACAGCACAGAACTGTCGGCCAGTCCTCAACTGGCATCCTCTAAATGCAGGGACTGAAACAGTATATCTTAGATTAAATCCTGTTCAAGTGCTATTAATTCTCCTGTCTGATGTTGAAATAAATTATTCTAGCTCAACTGTATGTCTAGATTTTGCCAGCCTACTGACATGTAGAGCTTTGGAACAGCAAGAAGGTTTCTACCACACATGGGGCTACATTTTCTTTCATTAAAAAGAACGTCTTTCAATGTATGTATTTTGGTGCATCCTGAGTCTCCAGCTCCAGACAATGCCTACAGCCACAAAAGTTTAAATATAGCCAAAAGGAAAAGATTTTTTTTGATTCAAGTAAAACACAGGTTTATAAAAATTAACTGCTGTCTATTTAAGTGACATCCGATATGGCATTAAAAATATAGTAACAGCAGCTTTATTCCACTCTGTCTACTGGCAGTACCAGCTTCTGATAGCAAGAGCTGTGGTCATGTCTAATCACTCAACACACAGTCAAAATGTCTGATCTCTGGACAGCAGCTTTTGTTGGCAGAATGGTAGAATGGTTCTGGCTTTTTTTTTTTTTTTCTTTTTTTTTTTCTGCATGAGTGCTATGTAACCAGAGCAATAGACAAGGGCAAGTAAGTTGTATTATGTGCAAAATATTCTTTGGTGTTCCTCAGAGAATGTACACCAGGCAGTTTCAGGAGCTGTCTTTTACATTTCACAGAGACGACTTTCCGCTTGTTGACAACTTGGTTTGGTTTTGGGTTGATTTTTTTCATCCTAATGGATTTCAATGAAGCATCAATTTCAGACATCCTCCAGCCTTCCAGAGCCTTTGACAATAAACTCACTCCTTTAATGGTTTCTGAGAGTGACACATCCTCCCTATGATCCTTCACAGTCTTAAGGTTTGCACTTTGGATTGTTTTGTCAAAAAGAAGTTGATTTAATGTGTTTGAATGTTAAATCTCAGTAGGGTCTTATCTGAATGAGATAGCTGTGAGCAGTCACCACCTCTACCTCTGACAAATCGTATCTCAGACGTATTTGCCTATGTTAGTATAAGTTATTAAAATCTTTAAAGCAATCTTTTTACCCAATGTAATTGTCTATGTTCCTTTCACACCTGTGCCTGCCACCGAGTTGGTTGAAAATCTACCTTGAAACCCTTTGCTTAGATCTGATATTTGTTAATGAAACCTTATATTTATCAAGCTTTATTTAAGTCTAGTATATTAATATGAAACACATCAAAATTTGTCAAAAATACCAGCTGCACTATACGAACATGCTAGGGTAAGAATGTATTAGGCATGAATGAGTAATAAGGAGACTCAATTTCAGTCCTTTTTATTCACACTGGGTAAGTAATTCTCAAAATAAGATAAAAGGTAAATGAGGTGATTTAAATATGCCCCTTAATCAAAACCAGTAACAACAACAACAAAGAAACTGAGTAAAATATAAAATATTTTATATATTTCATGAGGCAGAATGTTATTTTTTTATAAATATTGTAGGTGTCCTAGTTTCATTGCTAATTTTGCACCATCAAGTAATGATATGCACTGAAGAAAAAACACAGTGTAAAACAAAACTGTAAGAGTACCATGCTGGGTTTTCAGTCTAAGAAAACTTCAATGAAATGGTTTAACTACAGAAGGGCTGTCTGTGTGTGTTACTCTATTTTCCAGCTACACACAGAATGCTTCATTCTAGACATCTGAAAAGAATTCTAGCAGAAACAAATCTATAACATGTTTTCCATTCCTACTTTCAAAAGCTTCTCATCTACCTACCAAACCACCTACTCTTGCCACACCTGGAAATGAAAATACTTCAACATATCCTCAAAAATTGTCTATGAACAATTCTTTCAGATGTGGAAAAAAAAAAACCCTGTTGTGGGGAATAAAGAAATGTGAAGACAAGAGAGTGAACTGACTAGAAAAAAAAAATTAAAATTTTAAAATTTTATCATTTTATCATTATCATGGAAAATCAGATAATGTCACAGATTCATATGAACTAAAGTAAGTGCCCTTAGTAAGTGACAACAACAGGTACCTGGAATTAAACTCTTCTTTCAAGACTTCCACAATAAAACATATTTCACAAGGTGGAGTCCACCTACAGCTTGGTGGCCACTAGATGTGCCCCAGACACACAACCCAGAGCACTGACAGCCTGACGGCTTCCTCCCAGCTCCCAGCAGCACTCATCTCTGCACACTGCTTCCTACTGTGCCCCAAGGAGGACAACCTGTCACCCTCCTTGTGGATACCTCCAGTGAAGGTAAGGGTAACATCGTACCGGGCACAGATGCTTTCTTGAGAGGATAAGAAGTAGCAAGTTTGAATGGGTCCATGAAGCTCAGAACCACTGTGAGGACTCCAAAACATCATCCTCCATCCAGCCGCTAAGTGACAATTTTATTAAAATATTTTAGGCAGCCCCATCTGAGCTTTTTCTCCCCTTCTATGGCTGCTGTAAGATTACTGGAGAGAAGTGGCAGAGAAAGGGAAGATTCAGAAACCAAGAGGAGACTGGGATTTAAATCTGTCAGGGTAAGAGGACTGCATAGAGGCAAGAGCAAACAGGCTAAATGTCATTAAAATGCAGGAACAAGGGGTCTGCAGGTCCTCCAGTTTTTCTTCCTGTGAAATTAGTGTTGATACATTTAGTCACAGAAAACTCGGTGAACAAAACCCTTCACCTGTACTGAAGTCCTAACCTGACCTGCAAGCCAGCTGTTCAGTGCACTGCCCACAGCTACATTCAGTCCAGGGCTTTGTTGTGCCAAGTCTTCCTGAGCCAATTAAACTTGACATTTTGCACACTTCCTAATTAAAATGCAAATGAAGGGATGAATTATGTACAAAAACAGATTATGCAGGTTAATTAAGAGGAAAACATACCTAGACCCCAAGTTCACTTTTAAGTGGATTTTAAACATAACCTGCTGACACAGCTGAATGCAGAGTCAGGACACAATATGGTGCTTCAGTGGAAAGGCGCTTTGTCTACAGCAAATGTTGTGAAGTCCCTAGAGGATTGCTTCTATAATTGTTCCTCTGCATTTGAGATTAATTAGTGAAGATGTATGTTTTATTTGTGCCTTTAAAATTATGCCTCATTCTTCTAACACACATTTCTCAGACTGGCTGTCTAAAAATTTGTCCACCAATAAAACATTTATATAAATTGCACTGCATGTACCTTCAGTGTATCCATCCCATCTGCAGTTTTCAATGCTAGCAATCAGAGCTCAGTTAGTGGACACTTGAGAGGTTGGCCTGCTCCTCTGAGCACTTTCCTGATCTCTCCCACAACAGAAAAGGAGAAAAAAAACAGCCAAAAAGAAAGCAGGTACAACAAAATGACCTTGTGTGTACTTACACAGTGGTGGGAAAGAAAGAGATCATGTGAAAGCATTTGTGTTCAAAACTTGGAGAGGAATCAGACAAAACCAAAATGAGTGTGTTAATAGAGCTTTGTCTGCCCTTTTCCAAGGTAGTATTTTCCTGTCTTTAAAGCAATCAATTTATAAGCACTGTGCCGTGTTTAATTTTTAAATGTACATTTGGAATTATAATTATGTGCTTTTAGTAAGCAAGTACAATTAGAGCTTTTAAAAATTACTTGCAACAAAACTAGCCCTCCAGAATTCATAGAAATGTACTTCCACTTTCCATTTTCTGGGTCTAAGAGGAAGGCAAACTCAAAAAACATTAGTCAAGGCAGGTAAAAGAGTGCAGCCTGCAGGGAACTGTGAGAAAGCGGCTCAGGATTGCAGGAGAAAAGATCTGAGAAAATGTTCCAGCACTCCAGCCTGTCTGAATATTAGCCTTAATTGCAGAAACTCACATTCATAGACCGTGTGTCAGCTGAAGAGTCATTTCACACGCTTTTACAGAAAGATAAGATGATTGTTAAAATACCTGATTTAGAGCTTGATTCCTAGCTTTACTGCAGATTTCCTGTATAAGCTGGACAACTATTTCCAACCCTGATTTTTAAAGCCAGTTAACACACAGCTGTATTAATGCACAGACAGGTGTTTTTGAAAACACAAAGGCACCATCTGCATTTTAGGTTGCTAAATGCTTGAAAATTTGGCTCACTATTTAACTGAGCTGCAGAGCCATCTGTAAAATAGGAAATAATCAGTTTCCTTTTTTGCCTAGATTTTGTCCATTTAGATATGTTCATTCATTAGACCTGCCTTCTCTCTCTAAATATATATATATGTTTCTAGTATGACAGATGTTTTATTTTAGTTGGGGCATCTAGTCACCACAGAGAAAAAAAATATTCTCTGGGAGGATACACAGAACAAAGCTAATATATTGTATGAGAAATGCAAAATCTTTGCCAAGTGAGGCTTCTTGTAAAATGGAAAAAAAAAAAAGGGGGGATACAGAATAATATGAACCCAATACTTTTTATTGGGATTGCCACTTCAGCTCAAACATGGAAAATGAGCAGAAAGTGAAGGGGCCATAATTAATATCAATTGGGTTAATCTTCTACACTAAGACAAGTATTTCAGTTCTAATTGAGCAAATAACTCCTCTAGGAATGGACTGGAAAGAGTTCTTATAAATGGAGAAAGTTATTTTCTAGCTTCAGAGCTGATTAGTTTAGCAAGCAGTATTTAACTTTCTTTCAATAGCTTTTTCTATCTCTCTCTTCTCCAATAATGAAAACCTAGACAACCTAGTTGTCTTCTTTTCGTACATTTGTACGTTATATTCTCAGTTGTCATGTAGTTTCTGTGTATATCTAACTTGTCTTCATTGTGTTCAAGTAAAAAATTCAAGAAACAATATCAGGGAATCTCCACGTTGCATTGGTTTTCTAGAATAATTACACAACACAAAATATATAGGAAAACTCATCTGAACAGGAAAAGAAGTGAAAGCCCATTTTCCTTGAGAAAATTCTGACAAGTCGTTGATAAAATCCAGAAGGTATTGTATTTTGTATCTGGAATTGTTTTGCATATTTGCCACTGTATAATCATGGCTGATGAATTTTTACCTACTTCTCAAGTTTATAGCCAGGAAGGATATGAAAAAGGAGGCTAAATGCTACCAGCAAATAGCAGACCATACCTGAATGTAATCATTGGAAAGATGTAATTTGTGAGAAGATAGTTTTTTCTGGATCTTTGGGGCTGAGAAAAGTACCTACTCAGAAGGATTATAAAGGGGAATAATGTATTAATAAAACCCTTTATAAAAGAACCTATAGGACAGTGTAGCTTAAATGGAAGTATATTAGCTATCTATTTCTATACTAAGGTGAACACAAATATTAAGTGAGAAAAAACTACTTGATATAATGGACACATTGGATACAAAAATAAATGTTTAAAGTGCTCATCAGTTTAGGACATTTATAGTCGTGAGAAAAATCACGATCCAGAGCATCATCTTAGTAGATTTCAGGATAACATATGAGTGATTTTAAACTGGGATGTCAATTGTCTTCATCAGCAGGACACTGGGTTCAATAACTCAAAAAGTCGCTCCAGGCCTAGGCCCTGTGTGCTCTTCTGTGTTGGGCTTCATAACACGTTTTGACTAAATCCTGAAGCACTCAATAGTGGCCAGAAAATTGCAGTAGGGAATCATTTGACATTTACTATTTCCACTTGGGTCTGTATTTTTCTTACAGCGTGTAATGTGAAAAGCAGTTGGCTTCAGAAATTATCTTGCAAAATCTGTTCCCACTTGTTTCAGCTATTACATGTCACTAGATTAAAAACAAAATCTCCTTGAGGTTTGTAGCATAAGAAGCACAGCAGAATTTTGAGCTGAACTTCAGCTGGCAGAATTCATCCAAAAGTTTAAGTTATCAAACATGCCAAGCAGAAAACCACCAGGGACATATGTGAACCAGAGCAGTGCCCTTAAGCTCACAGGTAAGTCACTGAGCAGCTCAGCAATACAAACCACAAAACTCTTATAGCAACCATCGTTCTCAACAGACTGGATTTTCTGAGCATCCGTGAGCAGCTACGTGTGGAGTAGAGGAGCAGATTTGTAAGTTTTCTAGTAATGTAATAACATGGACACTTGAGCACAGTACAAGTTGCCTCTGCTAATGATGCCAAGGAAATGGTGGCATGAATTCCATCAGTGAAAACACAGCAGGGAAGCTGGAAGGCACAGTCCCAGCAGGCTCATGCAGTGTGAGACACCTTTTATCAACCACCACCACATTCTACTTGAGAAACATTTCATCTGCTCAGATTTGAAAACAGCTTCTGATGCCAGAGGTTATAATTTTGCTTTTATATCCAAGCATGAATTTTGGAAACAGGAAGTTGGTACTCTTGCTTTTTTTGCTTGTTTGCTTATTTACTCATTTTTAAGGAAAAAAAAAAAAGGATATATTATAGGGATAAATAAAAGGCTTTGATAACTTTCTTCAATAGAGGTAGATATGAAGTTCATTAATTTGAGCTGTACATTGTGTCTAGTTTTATGATGGGGGAATGAATAACCCTGTGCTTCAGTGGATCACATCTGAGCAGCACACAAACACTATTTTAATGCTAGTATTTTTTACTAAAAACACTTATTCCCAGTGCCTAATTTCTGTATTCCAGATTTCTGCATTCCCAGTTAACTCCAGTTCCAGCTTCTCAGAAAGTGCCCTTGTGGCAACTATTATCAATTCATGTTCTAGTTTTCTCCGTGTCTAGTGTACATTAGACAAATGAAGCAGTTCTGAAAAGGTGATGAATTCCTTGAAAGTTTTTTCCACCAGTATGAAAAACCCCTCATTGCAGTGCACACAGACTGCCTTTGAAATATCACTTCTTAGTAGTCAATGCTCAAAAATGTTCAAAATCTAAAAACATTTAAAATTCCAAAACACTTAGTGCTCAGAAAGGAGAAATTTTGCCAAAAGACAGGCACTAAATTTCTAGAAAAGCCATAAAAGAGCAAGATCTGTTCCACAAATCCTTTATGAAAAGACATTAAATGGGAAGATAATATCATTTGTTTTAAGCAGACAATTCCTCTTCCACTAATGATTCCTTCATATTTATTTCCAGTAATATATATATATATACATATAAAAAGTCAAAGAAAATTAATAGGGCCTATTTGTAGATATTAATATTCAGAATCCCATCAGAGTTCAGCGCGTTGACATTTTACTCCAGTCACCAGCAGTGAAATGTCAGACATTCTAGGAAACTATCTTACCTCTGCAAAAATATATGTGGCTTTATGATTACTCTACTTACACTGCAGCAGCGTGGCTGCTGGCTGTGAACAACAAGATGATGACTGCATTAGTAAATCCATTCAGAGCCAGCCCAGGGCCTGACACTGTGCTGTAATTACACATAAATGATCTCACCATTCCTCAGAAGTTTCTGTTCTTCCTGCTAACATTCTTTCTGAGTATAATCAAATATTACATTTACTTTGTCAAAAGCATGAGAAAGAAGATTTAACAGAAGAGAACAAGATTCTATGTGATTAAATTTGGCACAAGGAGAGAAAATGGCTTTCATCCCAATAACAATCCTCCTTGCAGCAGGGATTCTCAGGTCTGTGGAAATCTTTCAGCCTGGAATTTTAACTGTCATTAAGTGGCTTATATCCTCACCGTCCACAGATATTCACTGTCTGTTAGCACTTTATTAAAATTGCTGGCTTCAAAGGCCTGGTTTATTTCTCAGCTTCCTGCAGCCTGACAGCAGCAATGACACACTGCATGCAATGAACTCCAAGACCAAATATGAGTTTACAATGTCACGGAAATACTTTACTAAAAGAACAGCAAAAGATACAAAATATAAGAATTAAGGTTACACATTCAACGTTTTACACAGGCTTTCCTCCTTTCCCAACACAAGGAATATTGATGTAGTTAAAACTCCATCAGTCTGTGATGAACCCTGAGCTAATGTATAATGGGGTTCCATTTTACTTTTGTCATAGGACCCTGTCTTATTCAGGGAAAAATGGATTCTGTGATTAATCGAGACTGCTCAATGAAGATTATTTTCTGTTTGTTCCTGGCATATGCAGGTCTTTACCTCTTCCTTTCAAATGCTTGATTCTGAGAACATATAGTTCATTATAGTTTTGTTTTTTCATGTGAGCAAATACAGAAGCATCTCTAGCCTTTTAAATAAAGAAATCAAAACTAAAAGTTATATTAGAAAGGCTAAATTTGGAAAAAAACAAACAAAAAAGCCCAAATGAACAAACAAAAAACGCACCATAGCAAAAGGAAGTTCAAAGCCACTTTGAGGAGAGAAGTTTGTGTTGGAGGTGTCCAATGTTTTATGAACTTCTCTGTTAATTCCAGTTATGGTAGAACCAGCCCAGAGAAGATCTGGATCCCTATCTGTGTTGAAGAGTTAGAAATATGTATTGCCTCCAGTACAGTATGAGACCAGGCGTATTTTGGTAACCTTAACCTAGTCAAGTCAATCTAAAAACAACCACCAAAATGACCCAGGAAGACGACTCGGGAAGGAGAATGAGCACTTGTGAATGCCTTCAAAACCGGACAGTTCCTACATGGCTTCAGATTGTGAACACCCCATCAACTTCACACATTCAACTGCCTTTCATTTTGTAGCAATACTGTTTGTACAGAGTATCACACCTTTAAATGCTACTTAAATGTATTTATTGAAAACAAATTTAGCAGTACCTAATCAATGCCACAAATGTAACAGTGAAATAAATTGATCATCTGTCAGTAAGTCTCTGACACTTCCTAACTGATTTTGTAAATCTCTGTTGTGTTGAGCCTTTCTTTTCCACTGAGGAATACTGCAGGGCAAATACTGCTTGTTGCAAGAACAGATTAAGAACCCACTGTACATTAGTACATCAAGTGGCTTGGGAACATCAAGTGTAACATTCCCAAATGCTGAAAAAAATTAAAGAAACCACATGTAGGATGAAATGTAAGTAAACATTTAAGTGTACCTCAGTCAGCTTTCAATTGGCAAAGTGATGTAATACAAGAGAGGATGTGAATATGAACAAAAGCATGTGCCTAAAAACATTTCCCCATACCTTGCCATTTTTAAAAATTTGCTGTACACTCTTAAAGCCTGGCTTTCCTAATCAAAACATAAGATTTAATAAGAGCTGCAGCTGAACAGAACAAAATTACCGCACTCTCTAATATTGCAAACATAATTAACTTTGAATTATGTGAATTAACCATGCCTGAAAAATTATCATTCAGCTCTGAAATTAAATTCTTTCATACCATTAGATTTGTTTGTTAAGCTCAAGTAGGCAAAAGTAGTATTTAATAAAGTAATAAGGATGCTCTGCTGAGAGTGTTTTTGAGATATATATGGATTTATCCAAAATAAATCATGGAAGTGCTATTATTAGTTCATTTGCAAATACTGTATAAAGCTGGATCTGCATAATAATATTACAGAAAAGTTTTATGTCACTAGAGGTTACCCTGTGTTTGCTAAACTTCTTTTTCTGTTATCTCTTTATGTTGATCTGGTAATACCTCTATTTATCCATGCATACAATGCACATCATAAATATGTTCAACACAGCACAGCCATCAACTCCTGAAGCAGTTATAATCTGATATAAGTGGGTAACGTTTTACTACTTTGGAGTTATTTCTAACAGCATGCAGCATCGAACTGCAGTCCCATAGGTTTTGACTATATCATTTTTCACCCACTACTTTCAAACTGACAGTTTGATGGTCATCATGTTCCTCCTTCTTTCTCACTAAACTAATATTCATGAGATAGAATCTTTGCAGTGTTTTGGAAACTCACATCTCAAAAGGATGAAACCAGGACAAGCAGGGTATGAATTCTAATATATCTTCTGAAGGATTCTGATAAGACTTCTAGATTTAGTTACAAAGCCGAACACCAATTTAGCCCAACAAGATCCTTTCACAGTAAGATTTACCATATTCATTCAGTAACAATCTCGTAGGAAAAAGGTGTAGATGAGCAGAAAATGCTAACTGGGTGCATTACAAATGTAATACCTCTTTTCTTTGAGAGAGTTTCTGATATTAAACTGAAATTAGTGAATTTCCTACCCTGACAGGCTCATGACAACCTCATAGTAGTCTGGCAGCAAATGCTTGCAAAACAATTTCTGATACCTGCTTTCAAAACAAACAAACAAACAAACAAACAAACCCAAAACCCAACAGAAAAAGAAACAACCAAAATAAGCCCTTACAGCTTCATATTTCAAAAGTCCTTCGTGTTATTGGATTTTGTTGCATACAATGCTTGTGAGAGTCACACTGATTAGCTCTATTACCCAAAAACTGTTGCATCCCACATCCTTGTGTGATAGCCAACCCATTTTAAGCCCTCATTTCTGAATCATCTCACTGCATCCCATTTTGTAGTTGAGGGAGACTTCCAGGAGAGAGTCTGTCTGAAACTGAATTTTTCACATTCATGAGAGTGTGGATAAACCCTTTTTTGGATCTTTTCTGCACTAGCTGGCACTAAAAGGTAAGGATAAGAACAAGCACTGGAGGTTTTCTTCATCGGTGGTACACTCTGAAGTGAATGGAAAAGCATTCTTTGAACATTGACACTGCTTAGAAACACAGCAAGGAGTTAAACCCTCCTGAGGCTGCGACCCCCACAGAGTATCCCAGAGAGTACCACCATGAGAAACTTTGCAATATTTATCTGTCAAGTTGGGCAACACAGGTAAAATGCCCTGCGTTACAGTACTTTGTCTGCTAGTTTTGACACCATTTGATGTACTTTCCCAAGCATTATGTAGAAGGGCTGTTTTGATGGAGCAATAATGAAAAGCTGTCTGTGCCTTTCATTTAAGGCTTTTGGCTCTGCAATTCTCCTTTTCGGGCTGCAGCAATTAGCAGGGAAAACTACTGTTCAGCTTAACGGTGAAGGAACTAAGCTTTTTGCTACATGTATTTACTTCCACCTAACCCTCACAGACTTTTTCAGATTTTCCTTTTTATTCTTGTCGAGTAGATGATTGCTTCCTGAGGAAGGCACCTTAATCAGGCAGGAGTCAAGAAAAAGAAAGAGGGGAGGAACTTTTGCTTATGACCATCCAAAAGAAAAAAAAAAAAAAATCAACAAGTGTTCTTTTGAAAAAGCCAACCAGCCAGCCCATAAGAAGTTGTTTTGTTTTTTTTTTCTCTGTGCTGCTTGAAAACATATTATAAGTTATTTAAATTCTGTATGTGACTTCCTAAAAAATTCCAGAGACAAGGAAACAGGTATATTCTCTTTCACATTTTTTCATAATCAGTCTAGAAATAGAAACATTGAATTCTGAGATACATGACAGAAGAATGACCTATTCCACCCATGCAGATTTCTACTTTCAGAATTTAATGTGTTGGTTAAAACAAGAAATATTCACCAATGTTCTAATAGATGGAATATATCAGTCATAAATGATTGGAGTGCAGTATCATGAATGTACCTACATCAGTGTGTTCAAATAGTAGAATATCATGTAGGCAGACAGAAGTATATATCTGCTTATTTAGCAGATAATGATGTTGCCTTTAAAGTTTTATAATTATTGGTTCTTCCTGAAGTTAAGAACAGTTTATGTTCACTAGAATATTTGAGGGAAATAATGCACAACTTGTTGCTGTTGGTTCCTCAAGTAAAAGTGACTTACATTAACATACCCACTCCCACCTGACTTAAAAGAATAATTTAATTATTTTGTTAGAATGGAGGGTAGGGCAGTCTAATTTACAGTGATCATCAGATAGCATAGAAGGACACCAGTATCAGTGGTCTGAGTTACACTGGTCAAAACAGGTCCTGAGCACCAAAGCACAAAAGTGATTTGATTAAGTCTATGCATATGGAGACCATCAGAGATATGCCAAAAGTATTTTGACAAAGGCAGATAACATTTCACCTTGAAACAGATCAGTGGATTAAAGTTACTGCTGATATAATCTCGTGCCTCAGGTCAGAAAGAGAAAAAGGTGAATGCCTTAATTGCAGGAACAGTGTTAATGTCATTGTTAATGCTGAAGGATAATACCAATAATGGAGTATTTCAAAGCACAGTGGTCAATGGAGAATTATTTCCAAACTTCTATATAAGACATCCTCTAACTAATCCAGAAGCTGTCTTTCGAAAAAGTTAATTATGAAACTATCTTAAATTGTAATGTAAATTCACATAATGCACACTGATGTGATGAATATCTTACTAATAATTAGAGACATATTTCTAGTATGAACATAGAAATTATGTGTGGAGGTTTCTTACTGACTAACAGAGGAATATCAAATTTTTTCCCTCCCATTTCATGTACTATAAAAAAATTTCCTCTAGCTGGCTTAAGTCCAGACCTTTGTAAAGTTCTTTATAAAGACTATAGCGTCCCTGAGCTTTCACACTCAGAAAAAAAATGTTTCAAAATCCCTACTAAACTTGTTTCCCTAAAGCTGCCTACAGCTTTTATTACATTTGTTCCTTGGTTCAGAACAGTCAAAAAAGAGAATGCAAACCTTACCTTGCTTTTCTGATTTTTCTTTTTCTTTTCATAATGCATACGCAAAGTTAAAACTAGTGTTGAGTGGGGAGATGCTTTTAGAAATTCCCTTTCTAATCTCAAGGACTTGTAAGCTTGTCAGACAGGCATGAAGTGATTTAAATTTAATGTATTGACCTGAAATTAATTGTCCACAAAGAAACATTATTTATCTTTGGATCTTTTTTTTCCTCTTCAGATTTCATAGAAGGAAGAGGTCACGAGAAACTTTCATTTTCCTTAAGCCATTTTGTGGTAAAATCACCAGCAATCTTGGCTAGGATAAAGAACTCCTGTACTTTCCTTTGAGGCTTTGGTGCAGAAGTCTGAAAAGTAGGGAGACAGGGTCTCCTGGATCTTCAGAATAGTGGGTGCTTCCCTAGCACAAAATATATTTCCAGTCTTTTGAAACAGAGACCTCAACTGGGGCAGTGCAAGTCGGAGTTCATTATCACATCTGTTTGGGAGTGGGAATAGATTGGGTTGCTTTCTTAGCTTCTTTCCAACTTAAATCATTATGATTCTGTGTCTATGATTCAGACACTGTCACTTAACAAAAATAGCTGCGGCTGCCAGCAAATTTCAGACCCATATTTAGAGACAGTATCATATTTAGATGCCAAATTGAGTTCTACAAATAATTTTGCCTACTATTTTATGAGTCATAGGAGGCTATAAGGGAAGTAAATGATAAGGAAAACTCAAAATGACAGATTCACAACTACATGTGAATCTCACCCAAAGCTCAAACTCATAATCCAGTGCCGCTAATTTAGGTACTGCAATTATGTAGTTAGTGGACCTCTAGGAGATGCTGAGTTATCTCTCACTTCTCTGAGACTATAAGGAAACATCTACAGATATAAAGATCCCAAGTAGATGAAGGAGTCAGTTAACTTAGGTCTTTTGTGTCCACTTTCTCAGAACAGTTTCACAGTGAAAGAACTTTGCTAGGAAGCTGGGGCCTGAAATTTATGTTTTATTCTTCCTGAGGTAAAATCAATCTACTTTTTGCAGTAATCTGCTCTGTGCACCATAATGCTATATCTTGAGTGATAGCAGTCTTGAGAGAAAATAGTTATTCTTTTTCTTTGTTCTCAAACTAGGAACTGACAAAATTAAACCCTGCTCTGACTCACTTATGTCCCAAGCATAATTTAAAAATCAGGTAAGAAATAGGGTATAATCACTGGAAAATGTAGATGAAAAGGGGGGGAGAGTGTCAACTTCATTTGGGGAGGATTGGGGAAAAATGGATGAAAACATTTTCTAAAAGCTTAATTTTGCAAGAACTGGAAAACTATTTCAAATAGTATAGCAAAGGCCAAATGTTTAAACATACAAAAATTGATCAGGATCAGAAAAAATTATTACAATGGCTCAGAATAATTTGAAAATTTCTGGTGAAAATAGTCAGAATGAACATGGTCTTCCATAAGTGCTACAGATTTTCCTTTTTCTCTCTAAAAGTGATTTACCTGAAAGCTTTCAGTCAGAGGCAGAGAGCATCTTGTAATTAATGACATGCAAGTCGTGCTAGGCACACACAAGTTCAACTTGCATCTCACTGCTGAATGGCATTTTTGGAACATTTTCCTAGTCATATTCAGAGCAAAACAGTTTACAAAAATGCTCAGATCAGAGTGCATTGACACAAAGCAGTAGCAAATTGGAGCTAATAGTCTATTAAACAGCAGCTAAACCCCAGCCAAGACAAATTTTGAGTATTCTGCTTTGAATAGAGCCTGTCACACGTTTCTGGATTTTTGTTCAATGATGGTTTATTTTTAAATGATCTTTCAAATACTAGTGAGGTCTATATATGTCAGACCACAAAACAGAACAACACAGCATGTGCATGTTAATGAACTATAATTACATAATTATTATTATTATGCAAAACAGAAAAGCAGATGGCTTTTTAATTTTTTTTAAAATTTATTTAGAAGAAGGCATTTCTGAAAACATCTAAGCTAACTTTGTGCAAAATGGATAGAGGGCACCTCATATGTCACTGCTGCATGTAGAGGATCAGTAAGGACTGCTCTGCAACAAGACATCAAGATTTTCCCCTAAGGTAAGAAAATGAATACACTTGACTTCAAGAGGAATCACCTAACCTATGCTATGAAGTCTCAAATTCCAAAGTGTGGAGAGAAAAGGAGATTAAAATTGACACAGGAATTTCGGCATCAACAAATCCCAAATGTTGTTGAAGAAGCTCCAAAAATGCTGTAAAGTTTAAGAAAAACTGCAGTGGTACATACCTTAACACATTTCCTCCCACAAAAAGCAAGAAGACACACAGAGGGAAAGAGCGTAAGAACTGAGCATAGACTGAATGGTAGTGCTGACATAACTTCCCACTTCCTGGAAATAAAGTGTTTAGGAACTGTTAGCTGAAGATTTTTCTCTTCTGAAGAAGTCTCTTGTTTCTAAGAACTCCTCAATCTTTCCTTCAGTCACATTGGAACTTGGGTACCATCTAAAGACCTTTTATGCATCAATATGTGACTTCAAACAAGCTTTGGTGAAAAGACAATCTATTTTTATTTTATGGAAAACTTGACTTATCCCTTTCTCATCTTTAAAGTTTTTCAAAATCCCATTTTCACTATTGTTATCACCATACAATTGAGGCCTTCAACACCATGTTCATCTTCAGTTTGTAAAGTTCCTACTTCACCTCCTCCTAGTTCTCAAAACAGAGCATTGGTCCTTCCCCCCCTCTTGTCTCCCTACCATCATTTTGTGTGACTTACAGTCTGCCCCATGCCCCAAAATCACACTCTTTCAGCGCTGGCTTGGTGGTGGTGACTGCGGCACATCTTGCAGCTGTCGAACAGTGCACCTGCAAAATTGAAGGGGTTGGTGTGCTTTGCACTGGGGACCTACTGAGCACTTTATGCTGATTACTTAATTGTGATGGATTAATTGGTGCCACAAAACTTCACTCTGAGCTGAATGGAGAACAACTGTCTCTACTTGCACCTTGTTAAGTTAAAGTAATACCATGCATGTGTAGAATGAAAGCCAAGTTGAGCAGAGCTTCTTTGCCCCTGGAAATCGAAGTTGCCAAGATTCATTATTGCTCTACTGCCAGTGACTGTCCGCACTGGCAAAATCATCATCGCCTCTTGAGCTGGTTCACAAAGTGGAGAACCATAGAGAATAATTTCTCATTTAGCTTTAGTTCAACACATAACTCCTTCCCTGCATTGGAGTTTACTTTCTCTTGTAACTATGAATATGAAGGAATGCTTTCTCCATTAAGAAATTAGGGTGCTATACTCAGTTTTCAGAGTCAAATGACACTATTTCTGTATTGGTTTTTAGTGTAGTCATTTAATTTCTTCAGCATCCTGATGCTGATCTTAAGCTCTATATCTGTTGCTCTCATCCAGCAGTGTGTTTTTTTTGTTTTTGGGTTTTATTTTGTCTGGGCATTTTCTTGTATTTAAATAACAATTTATGAGGGAATACATGACTCAGGAAATTAAATTATTGCAAAACTATTAGCAGCTTGATCTTGAATATTAATTCTTCTTAAGGAATCTTAAACATAGAAAACCTTGCCTTTAGTGCATGTTAACTCATGTCCCATTTCCTTTATCACCTATTAGAGAATTTATAGGGCTGTTTTTTGTTTTTATCCTTAGATGTAGCTATCTCAGACTTGTAATACAAGTAAACAAACAACCCAGAACCACAGCTCCTGTAAACCTAAAATATCTCAGTGATGGGAGTGTAGCTGTTCCCATTAGTATAAAGTGAGACCCACATCACTTATTCTCTAATTGTTTTATAGACTTGAGAGACTGAGTTTAAAAATCTACATTGTATGAGGCTGCCATTTCAGTGTTCTCTCTCCATTTAATATATTAAAGTTTCCTAGTGAGTTTATTTGCAGATCATTTCAACTGTAAATAAGTAGAGATTTCCCAGGGGACCTACTCACATAGTATTTAAAATGTGAAACATGTTACTTGTCCTATTAATATTGTACTGTCTCATCTACAAAAGAAAAAAAAATCCAGTATCAAACATTTTCCTCATTTTCTAACAATCTGGAGTCTAGTACCCAATAACAAAACATGAATATTAATTTTTCCTCCAAAAAAACTTTTTGAACTGAAGGGAAACCATAAACTCACTCCAAAAGGCTTAGGATAAGCAAGTTTATCTCAAAAATAAATTTTTCAATAAAAATACTGATTTGAAGTTTAAATAATAGAAAGGTAACAAAACAAGGGCAGGAGTTTCCTCTTCTGTCACCTGAAACCAGAGGTTATTTTGCTGACTTTTAAGAAGCATTATGCCTTCAGAAATGCAACAAGAAAAGAGTGCTCAAGGGAGAGCTGTCTGCTCTTCAGCACTTTTGGATTACATTTTAGATTAAAAGGTTTGAGAATCACTTTCTAAGTGTGAAGAGATCCATGATACAATTAATTACATATTAAAATTCCACTTTTGGAATAATTATGGCCCCTTGATTCTTCATCGTTTCAAACTTGCAACATAAGACTATGAGGAAAGAAAAAAAAAACAAACCCAAAACTACATCTGTTAAGTCTTTAAAATATGTACTTCATACGTGAGTAATATTTAGGTGGAATGATTTTTTGCAAATCCTACTCCTTCATACTTTTTAATTTTTTATAAATATGTCTCCATGTGTCTGGAATGAAAAATTGAATAAGTAGGAAGAAAATGGACATCCTAGCTTGCTTTTTAAAAATTATTTTTCATTTATCAACAAGTAAATGTCAGACTCCAGATGACTGGGCTAATATTTATGCACATTTCCCAATCACCTAGAAAGTTGAGATCTCAAAGTATTTCCTTGAGTTTTGAAATAAAGGTCAAGCCTAGATTAACATAATATTTCACTCATGCCAAAAATCTAAAAGTGTTCTTCATGTCTTGTTTATTTTTCTCCTGATTAACACATAAAGCAAGTCATTTCTTTTTCAAGTTGTCGATTAAATTTAAGAAGTTAATTGGCCTGTTGACTAAATGATTAGTTGCATTAGGGAAAAAAACAGTATACCCTTAGTAAAGATACAGTAACATTTTAACTGTAAACTGTATGTTGGGGTATTTTTTTCACTTAAATTTCTTCTTACAGACAATATTCAATTCAATTTTTGAACTAGAAGGCATAATTTCCTAATGAGAACTTTCTCCACTCAGTTACATATAGTATGGACCCATGAACATTTACTGTCAATTTGGATACTCTAAGGTACCTTGCTTAGTTTCCAGCTGCCACTCCAGGGGTTCTCACAGCAGACCTACATGACCTCTGCTGGTCTCAGGTGTCCTGGAGTGCCTGCAGTGTCTCTGTCTGTCTGTGTTTATAGAACCATAGAAACACAGAGTAGTTGTGGTTGGAAGGGACCTTGAAGATTATCTACTTCCAGGGGCACTTTCCACTAGGGCAGGTTGCACAAACAGCCTCTGAATCAAGATTCTCACGTGGGAGAGTATGAACCCACTGTAGGTTACCTCAGTGTAACAGAGAGTGTGTTCTCATAGCTAATTAGCAGCATCCTTTGCCTTTCACCTCCTTTTGTTTAAACTCTTCAGGTGAGAGATTATGAAAAAGACTCAATTACAGCTACTGCTTTTTATGTTATCTCTGAAGAGTGATTTCTACTATTGTATTATCTCTATAGAGGAATTATAGCAAATTCTTAAAGGTATTTTGGACAATGATTAAATACTTCTAGTAATCTAAGTTTAAGTGAATAGTACTGAACACACAATTACAAATAATAATGCATCAGAGACTTATAAGAATGCACTTCTCAGTAGTTTTCATGCACAATATTAATGTTTCACAATTTTTGCTGACTTGTTGACTACTGTCCCACAGTGAGCTAATATTGACTGTGATGTACATTATTGTTAAGGTATCTGCCCAAGCACTTATATACATTTTTTATGACACACACAATTCAGAGGATTTTTCTTATGTACAATTTCTGCCTTCTTGGCTGTTCCAGCAGGAAATTCTTTTACAAACATTTTTCAATTTTTGCTTTGATTTGTTGTTGTTGTTATTGTTGTTGGTAGGTGTTAAGTTTTTTTTTCTTTTTCTTTTCCAGTCTTAGCTTTCTGTCTTACAAAGTTTCTAATCTGTGCCAGTATTTTAGTTTCTATTCCATGACTAATGAATTTTTCATTCACCTCAATAACCATGAAATTTGGATCACATTCCGTTAAGCAGTGTCTAATTCTACAACAAGGCCCATTAACTTGTGTGAGATCAGCTGCAAAGCGAGTTTATTATGCAAAATGAGTAAGGGGAGTAAAAGATCTCTTTAATGTATACCAGAACCATGTTCATGGTCATTTTACTGTAGGAGAGCAGATTAACTGTTTCAACTGCAGAACTCCCAGTTTTTCCATCCCATCTATCCAGTTTTAGGGTTTATTTGGAGAGGAAAAATTGTGAGAGAAAAGCAGAAAATTTTAATATTCAATCTGTGATTTTCCTCATTTGCCAAGCTAATAAGTAAAAATCTAATAAATAAATAAATAAATAAATGACTGTACATTACAGAAAGTCTATACAGAAAGCAGTGGTATAACTACCTATCTAAAAACATTTAAATCCAGTAAGTCCTATCTATAAATTATTACACTCAATGAAATTGTTGCTAAACATTACTAATGAGCTTTTTGTTTACAGCGCTCAGCATACTGATATGACTAATGTAGTTCTTCAGTAGCAAAGCAGAGATTTAAAGGAAGTGAAGTTCTTAAAATTGCAGGTAAGCCTCAAATTTCTTCCTTTATGGAAAAGAATAATTGCATTTGTAACTGATGTACCACAAAAGCATTATGGTCACTTGCAAGTACTTGAGCAAAATACAGCATAAGAGTCAAAAAAGTGAACTGCTTTTCCTTCTGTAAATTCATTTCTTCCAAATACTGATAAAGTTTAATTTTTCCACCACTACTTCTTTTGTCAGGAAATCAGGAAGAGAAACTGTGGTAAAAGTCTGTTGTCTGATCTCTGTGCCACTGCTGCAAGTGTAAAATGAAGCTGGGTCCAGAATTAAGTCCCACTTGTTGGCAGCTAACTGAAATTAAGAAATCTATGGAGAGATGCCATAATGCTTACAAAATGTGAATGCTACCTTCTTGAAATGCCAGTCTGTTTGGCAACACTCATTTATATTCTTTTGTCTTTTCCGGTCAGAAGACGTATTTCCATTTAAACAAAACTGTGTAAGATTAGACAAAAATTTGTCTAATTTTTGCAATGATCTTGGTGTTTTTTTCAGGAACTATATGAGGAACATCAATTGCCATATCTATTAACTGAACAAATAACGCCAGATTCTGACTGCTTACATTTTGCTTATATCCCAGCATGTATGCAGTTAATTTTACTCTCTGGGGAAACCACTCATCTCTTGGGTGCTCTGCATCCATATGGTTGGTCTGGAGTGGATCCTGCAGAGAGCTGTTCTTAAGACCTTGTCAGGCTTTTCTTTAATGAAACTTATTTTTTCAATCCCAAAAGATACTGACAATGACCATGGAGATATCTTTGAGTCAGCCAAATAGCAAACCTGTAAATATGAAGGCTTAAGTGGAATTTAGTCTGTGTGAACTTTTTTACTACAGTGGCCGCAAGTGCAAGACCCATTAAGGATAATATTAAGCAAAAATATCTTCTATTGTTTTCTAAACAGAACCTGCAAGATATTAATTGTATTGATTTGTTTCACAAGAAATGAAGAATACAGCAATGTTTTTATTCCACTCAGCACTGTCAAGACTCAAATATTTATACATGTTCAGTCAAACTAAAACTGACAAACAATAAACCAATAAAATAAGTGATTTTGTTGTTTACAACAGCCTGGTTTAGAAACTGGAGCTAATTTTCAAGGGTTAAAATAATCTGCAAGTCCAGGGATCGCCCTAAATAGTGAGGAAAGGTATAATTTTTCTCTTTGGGCACATAGCAACGAATTCAACTTTAGAATTACCTTTGCAGCCTAACACATGCAAGAATACACTCAATTTTCATCAGCACCTTTGCTTTCCAAATTTGCCCCTTTCTTTCCATTTTTCTCGAGTATATCACATCATTGCTCAACTATGTCTGACTGAAATATGAAGAAAGAAAAAACATTCTTTCCTAGTACTTGCAAAAGAAGGTAATGGACATGAACATCAGGCAGATGTCCCTGCACAGTGGATACAGATTCCCCAGGCAGCTGTGATGACACTGGCACCAGAATGCAAAAACATATTAGACATGGTAATCTACACTGTGCTCATCACAGGACACGGATGTTTGAAGGCAGAGCAAAAAGCCATTGTCTCTCTAACACACTCTTTCACAGATCAAAGAAGCTCTCCCTGGTATTTTCTTCATTAAGGAGACAACTTCTGTAAATGTCTAATAAAAATTGTGAAAAGCATTTCAGGCTTATGCAGTCCTACGATGACATGCAGCAACTTCCAACTTTAAATGTGAAATTATTAATATCATGTGGAAATATGAGTTTCCGGTTTTATCTAACCTCTATTCTTGATCATTTGTATTTTTTGCTATCAAAATTTAAGTCAAATGCTGGCCAGCTTTTCAAGTGTTTTCACTAAGGGTAATGGTGTAATTCATACAAAAATTTTTAATACTGACTCACTGATACCTGTATACTCTCCTAAGGATCAATAGAATTACGTCTCTATTTATAGGGAATCTCTGGATTTTCATTTGTCTGGGGGAAGAGTGAAATATGGGCTTTCTTTGTACCTTTAACAATAACTTCCACAACTCTTTACATAGTACATCCATTCTTCTCTTTTATTCAAGCAGAAAAGCTTTTACCCAAGAAAATGTGTGTACTGTGAACAAAAATAGAAGGACTAAAGTTGCAAGCTACAGGAGGAGTCTTTCTTCCTTTGCCTTGAAGTTGATGTTTCACCACTGCTCAGCTCCTATCCCTTTCCTGGGGTACAGAAACAAGATTGCCAGCTACCACTAAAGGTCATTTAACTGTGTTCCATTTTCCCTCTTTTACCAAATGATATGTTTTTCTGATTATAGCATTTTTCCAATTAAGTCCTATAACTGGAGACTCAATAGAAGTTTGAGCCAAAAAACATTGGTTATTTGTGTAAGGCTAGTTGTCCAGGAAATTGAAAGTAAAAATTCTTGTGTTTGTACAATGTAATTAAATGCCAAGTCCTAAGCTTTTAAAAGATAAAATTGAGATGCATTGTGTTAAATAACAGTGTTTGGTGTGCTTCAAATAATTTGCTTAAACTGAAGACTGTATCACAACCTGTAACACAACATGAGCCCATGGAACCAAAACAAAATTTGTCATGAAGAATTTCGTCAAAAACCCACAGAGAGATGTACATGCACAAAATGGTGTACTTCACGTTTCATACAAATTCAACAAACTCGAAGATGTTGCAAAGAACTGAATGCCTGGGGACCCTTCTGGGATTCTCCTCCGTGGCAGTAGGAGAAAGGCAATCAAAACAGTCTGATTTACACATGTCATTTTTATGCAGAGCATGTCTGCCTTCCATGGGGATAGACTTCACAATTCAAATGTTTTTGCCTTAATCGGAGGCTTTAAAAACCCAATATAATAAAAAGAGCAGTAAGAAAATGAATAAAATCGGAGAGGTACAAATTAGACATGAAATCCACTAAGTCTCATATCAATATGTTGAAGTCACAAGGAAAAAAATCCATTCTCTTATTACATAAAACATAGAATAACTTTGCAGTATTCAATAAAAACTGACACTACTGGGAATTGTTAAGTTGTGTTTAAGGAGAATAGAACTCTGTCAAGACAGGTGTTATTTTCTACACTATGGCTAACTCAGGAAAACAGGACAATTAATGTTTATGGATACATAACTTAATGGATAAAGCATGCTCAAAGCACAAAATTATGTCTGGAAAGAAGTTTCCTCCTCTCAGAGGCAACTTTAGTCCAGGGATATCTAAAGGGAGGGTGTCAAGAGGATGGAGCCAGGCTCTGCTCAGTGGTGCCAAGCAATGGGACAAGAAGCAATGGGCAGAAACTGATGCACAGGAAGCTCCATCTGATTTTGCGGAAGAACTTCTTTGCCGTACAAGTGAACAGGAACTGGAAAAGATTGCCTAGGCATGTTGTGGAGTCTCCCTCATTGAAGATCTTCAAGAACCGTCTGCACACAGTCCTGTGCCATATGCTCCAGGGTGACCCTGCTTGGTTAGAGGGGTTGAACCAGATGACCCACTGTAGTCCCTCCCAGCCTGACCCATTCCGTGATTCTGTGATTCTGTGATATGTATTAGGCATTTCAGGCTGCCACCATCAAAGCACCCATGAAGTTTCTAAATATGATACAGCATAATTTCTTAACTAAAAATGAAAGAAAAAACCTGTGTAAATAGTCATCTGTTTTCCAGCTGTCAGAATTAACCAAATGGTCAATCTGAAAATCGTTAATAAAACATTGAAGATTGAAATTTAATTAATGTGTTTTGGAAAAAAAAACTAAGCTGATGTCATTTCTTGATTAAATTTTTTCTCTCACAGGTAGTAGCTAAATGTAAATTACCACATGTCATTTTGATAAATAAAAGTATAAAGATGCACATCTTCAACATGGCACAAGTGGATCCTATCTGGATGGTCCCTTGCAGGCAACTTCAAGTGATTTTTCATGATGTGATTTATTGGAGGAAGGTCTACTGTAGTCTAATGCTATGCTATTTGCTATGCACCACCTATTTTGCTTCAGTAACCTGGGAAAAAAAAAAAAGTCAATACTGCCCAAGTTTGCAAAATGTGACACATTTCAATTGGCACATGAACTGGGAGCAAGCAAATAACATACTTTGGTTGACCACATCTAGAGACAAAGTGGGCTATTTCTTAGTTAACTCATGCTGAAAATAGTGTCACAACCCCAGTAGGAGGTTGGTTGTGGCTTGGTTGAATGTTTTGCCTCAAATGTAGCAGCACCGGGCAAGAGGTGAAAGTTCAGTGATCTCAGGCAATATGGGATTTTCATACAAGGTCTTGGCCAGATCTAGAGAGCTAAGTAGTGGGTGGCTGAGGCAGTGGCTGAAAAACAAAGCTTAGCCACTCAGTTCTTTGTGATTTTTTAGACTCAAGGAGATCAAGCTGATTACTTTATATGACATAAATTAGGGAGTGTTTGTGCAGTATTTAAATATGGTCAATAAAATCTTCTTCAGTTTAGTAAATAAAACACAGGGACTGGAAATGGAAGAGAAATAAATTTCAAGCGGAAAAACATTTGTGTCTTTACCCCCTTATGGGAGGGGGTACAGCATGAGACCATTTGTACATTTTAGCTAGTTTTGCAGTGAGTTCTCCATCACTTGAAATTGTAACACCAGAAGTGTCTGTTTCACTTTGAATTCAATTTTTCTTAATAAAAGAATTTATCTTTATGGCCATCCTAACATCTGTTTTATTGAGAAGGAAAAGAGATGACTACACTGGTACCTCTTGACTTTTAGGGTGAAAAACATTTAAAAATCGTATTAGACTGCATTAAGCATGTCTAGGAAGATTTATGAAAATACCCAGATAAAATAGAGTACAGTTACAAAAGTATGAAAACCACTCTTCTGAAAAGTCTTCTCATGGAAGATATTGATTTACTGCCTTGTCATCCTCTCAGCAAGGAAAAAGGGGGTGCTTAATAGATAGCACTCCCAAATATCCTCAGAAATAAATTTGTGCGTTTGTGTGCACTCACCATTGCAAAACTTCAGAAGGCAAGAAGATCAAATTACTCAGTATTTCTGAGTTGACATCCAGAATCCCAAAGAATCACTGAAAGGATTGAATTGACTTTTTTTTTTTCTTCTGCATGACTACATCTGAGAAGCCATACAGGTATGATGCCTTTGAATTGTATTCTTTAACAAGATGGATTACCAGAAATTATAATCAAAATTTTATTTAATGTTAAAAAAGAATTTAAACTACTTTGGAAGGCTATTCTTATAAATAGAAGAAAAGCAGGTCTGTTTTCAATAACATGTTTTAATTTTTTTATTCATATTATTTCAGTGTAATTTGTATTGTATTAAAAAAAAATGTTGTTCTATAAGAAAACAATTCTAACTTGAAAAATATGCAATAACTTAAAAGAATGCTGTTTCGGTTTTAACTTGTCTTGAAGGCACATTAATATTCATGGTTTGGATTTGACTGAAAGGCCTGGTATGGTTTAAGGGTATGTTTGGGTTCCCCACCCCAGCACCATTCAGGACTATTCTAACTGGTATAATCTAAACTCTGAATTAACAACCACATTAAATACATCTGCCTTTATTTTCACCTCTAACCTGCTTGTAATAAAACTGCTCATTCAACAAATAAAAGTGGTGAGATTCTTTGCTGTGCTGTTTTTAAAACCACTGCCTCTGACTTCTAAAGCACAAATGTTCCAGAGGAAAAAAAAAACCATCATTTTAGGAATTGAATTATTTTTATGTCTTTCTCTAAAAATATGTTAGATAATAAAATCACATCACTCTGAATGCATAATTCACAGTCTTTTACAGAAGCCGGAAAATGCTCTGTAACAGGAGAATTACACACTAATTAAAATGAATACACTATTCCAAGAAAAAAAAAAAAATAACACCTTGCAAGGCTGGAACTTGAATTTCAAATACAAGTAATGTGGCAAGACACCATCAAAAATTAGGGTATTTTACAGTCCTTACTTCAGTTAGGTATACTTTTTTAGTGAATCTTAGGCCAGACTTTGAGAGAGTTGTAAATGAGGGATGAAGGCTACTGGAGTGGGTCCACGAAGAAACAAAGCAGTACAGAGCAGTTCAGTTCATCAGGATGCACTTAACATGGAAATTTGCTTAATTGAGATGTGTCCCAAGGAAGCAATTTAAGACTAATGATACCTAATAGCAATAACTGCTGTTTAATAGGGATGGTAATTCTGCTTAATAGGGATACCATCAGGTAATTATGGCCAGGTCTAAGCTGCTGACTTCTGCTGGCAAAGCTCTTACCTGTCAGACATCCGAAGAGATGTGATCCTTGATCAACAACTACAGGGAAGCTTAAACACCAAATGTAAACTTTGCTATTGTAAATCTGGGTTTTATAGGATATCCCATGCTGATCAATAAGAAGATGTTGCCCTGTTGCCCTGCTAATTTAAAAATAAAAAGTTTAAGCTATTATTCAAATTTGCCTTTACTTTTTAAAATATATATTTTGCCTTAAATACTAAGGTCTTTCTGTGTTTATCTGTGGGCACTTTTTACCCAGCTTATTAGTTGGATTTATGCACATGTCTGTATATGGACCCAAGTCCAAACTTAGAGAAAAAAACCCTTCTGGAATTAAAGCATTCTAAACTTTTATTCCAAATTTATGCTGGCATTTAGCTATTTTCTTTTGGTTTTGGTTTGGGTTTTTTTTCTGGTTTTGTTTGTTTGTTTATTGGGTTTTTTTGTTTATTTGGTTGGTTGGCGTTTTTGGTTTGTCTGGGGTTTTTTTTGGTTTGTTTTTTTTTTGGTTGCTGTTGCTGTTGCTGTTTCTCTGTGGTTTTTCTGTTTGTTTTGTTTTGTTTAGGTTTTGTGGGGATTTTTCTGTTGTAATGTTACTCCCTTCTGGAGATAGCTTGTAGCTCACTCGTTCAAATCGATGATTCTCTGTTGCACAGGTTGCTCAAGCTGGAACTTCCAATTCTGTGCCTTACTGTCAAAGAATGATTGACCAACATTGTGGCAGTCTTGCTGCAGCCTCCTGGAAAGAACATTAGGCATGAGGATCCTTCTGATACAGGATACAATTACTCTGCCACTGTGTCCTCATTAGCAAGGTCTGCTGTAATTTACCCTAGCTCACACACACTCTCCTTGGGGGTCATTCCATACAAAAGAGCTTCCCTTTGCTAACACTGCTTAGGCAATGTGACCTCCAGAAACTCTGCATTCATTCTCTGCTCCCACACCTGCCAGTGCTGTTCATCAGCCTCCCAGGATGAGAGATCAGTAGAGAGCAGGAAGCAGCATTTCTGTGCCTAATACCCACCAATCCGCATCTTTATGACAGTAAATTCCTGGAAACACGAAAAAGGTTCACTGAAAAACAGCAATGAGAAACACAGGTGAAAATCTCTAAATCTTGACAAATATTCTCTATTTCCTTTGAGGTCATCATCATCCAGAAACTTTTGGGAATATTCCCCCTAAATACAGTTTCTCAGAGGTGGGTATAACTTGTCTAAGAGAGAGAAAATGTGGAAGAGTGGTTCTGTATGGAAAAGGTGCAAGGGTGGCTAGGGGAATGCAGTCTTCCAGCAATTTATATTATTGTAGAGAAGGACAAACAGCTATAATTCACTGCCTCAGGCACCAAAGAGTCCCAAGAGGACCACGGGAGAAAATAGTTTGACAGTTCGTGAAACACTGACTCAGGAAAATGGTGTGGACAACTGACAGTTTATACAACAAATTTAGGCATTTACTCTCATCAATCTGTACTCAAAGAAGCTACGATTTATACAGGCCTATGAAGAAACTGTTTAATAGGATATATTTCAGTCCTTGCATCATTGGCAAATTGTTCACACAGTAACTGTTTTTAGTATTTATGCTTTTATGAGGAGGAACACTCTGCTCTAATTGAAAGATATCCGGAGTAACTTTCTAGAGATATTTTCACAGTACTTTTCAACACAGCTTTTCAAATCCTTTAAATAAGATGTATATAGTCAAGTATTTATGTGTCAATACACACATGTGTACGTGTGTGTGTGTGTGTTGTATGAACGATTTTTTCTTGAAAGAGCCATCGAAGAAAAGAACAAAATAAAAAAAGATCGATGAGGGGATCACAAATGACACATATGTCAAGAACTCCTCAATGGTTTTCTTCACAAATTTGGCCAGAGTGCCATACACCTCTCATTACAGGACTGTCAATTTTTGCATCTAACTGAACTCAGCTGTGCTGTGTTGACAAGTAGCTGGATAACACCTGGAAATGCTGGTTCTTCCATGTCAATGAGAAGCTTTCTGGTAATAAGTGTCTTTCAATCAGTAAATTTTAAAGAATATGTTTTTAACCTCCTATTCCAAAATATATTTTTTAAATGATCAAATTTTGGAGCAGGAAGGCATTATTATTGTGTTACAGCAAAGCTGCTAAATGAATCCCTGCTATTACTGAGGAAAAAAAAAAAAGTTCTTCCTATCTTCAAAGGAACAGAAGCATTGCTGCTGCTGTTTTCCCAATTACACTGTGTGCCCTGTGGCCTGCCACAGATATGACCTCAGCTGAGACACTGTTGACACTTCATATTCACTTCTCTTACACAAGAAAAGAAGAATTTTCTGCATTACTGCTGGGAGAAGTTTTACACTCAGGAGCCAGCACTATTCTTTATAACGGAGTGTGAAAAATAAGAAATTATGTTTAACATAAATCGTAGGAGACACAGAATGATGAGAAAGTCTAGAGGAATATCAGACAGGAAAAGGAAAATTAGCAAAGGATGGGAGTCCTATTTCCAATCTGTTTATAAATACATTCTGTGCATATAGATTTTTAAATAAAGAGACCATGCTGTAGTCATTAAAAACTATAGAGGTTTCTACTGCCTCAGGGAAAAAGAAAGAAATCTAGATAAACAAGAAGATGTACAAAAGCTCCCTCCTCATTCTAGATATACGATCTGTTATCTAATGCCTTTTCATAAGAGACACATTTATTAAACAAATCACATAATAGGGTTTTCTAACATGCTAAAAAAGAAATCATCCAGACATTGTCCCTTCTGCTATTTAACTAGTATGCTTTAAAGTTATATTCCTCTAAGCCACATTCTAGAATTGTCTGCAGAATGCTTTCCACAGAAGAGAAGAGACTTCTGGTTCCCAGCTCCCAGTGTGTTGCCCACAGCAAGCATCTCCAAAGAGCAGCATCTCCAGGTCATGCATCTCCAGGTCATGCACTCCAAGGTCAGACATCAGTGGAAGAGAAGTGATTCCCAGCACAACAGCTCGTATTTGAAAGGCAGAAAATTCCATCATCATGCTCTGGAGCCAGTGGGACCTTGTTTTGAAGCAAAAATACCTTCTGACAACAAATGATGGATAGCCTTAACTCTCAATAAGAGGCAGGGCTTCACTTTAACTTCTAGAGCACTGAACAAGTTGGGGATGAAGTGCAAGCCCTGTGAGAGTCAGCTGAAGATGGTTCAGCCTCAAGAAGAGCTGGCTTCAGTGTCATCTAGAAACATCCTTCCCATACCTACAAAAGAAGAGAAGACAGAGCCAGGTTATTCACAGAGATCAACAAAGGTGAACAAAAGACACTGATAATAAAAAACTCAGAGTATGTTCAAATTGCATATATTTTTTTAAAAGAAAGAGAAAAATAACCTTTCAGTGGGAGAATAATGAAGTATTGCAATAAGTTTCCAACACAGACTGCAAAATCTCCATCCCTGGAGGTTGGAGACATCAGAGACCACGTGTCTGAATTCAGTGTCTACCTAGCTGTGAGCAGGAGATTGCAATAGAAACTTCCACATGTACCTTCCAAATAAAATGATGATATTCTGAATTTCTGGTTCACTCTAACACAGCTGTTTCTTATTTCCTCCACGTCTAATCTTCTTCACTTTTACATATAACAAAACATCATGCAAATCATTGTTTAAATGCTTTCATGTCTAATAAATAAACAAGTTAGAGTAAAAGTGAATTAGAAAAGTTAAATGAGAATAATTGAAATAAATACAGAAGACGAGAGAAAGAGGATAGTCTAGTAGGAGAATTGGGAAAAACTTTTCTGTTAAGGATAGAAGGAAGGAAGCTATACCTTTGGGTCCTGAGCAACACTTTCACAAAAGCAAAAAAGGAAAAAGAAAAATGTGCAATGGAAAAAGCAAAGTTTATAAAGTTAATAAATTAGCTAATAGTCTAACTAGCAGCAGAAATGCACAAGTTTACCTACGATTTAATTGTGGGAATTGACTCAAAACTTTTCAGATTTTTAGAGGAGGATGTCTGGTGTCTGAAGTCATTTTAGGTCAGAAAGGCACAATACACTTGTATGAGTCTTGTATACCATTTCTAGTGACCACCAGGTCAAGTAACAGAAAGAAGAGATAGGACCTCCAATGCCAGCCAGCTCCAAGACAGACCCATCACCGGACAAAGCTAAGGCTGTCAGCAACGGTGGTAGCACCTCTGGGATAATGTATTTAAGAAGGGGAAAAAAACCCTGGAAAACAGCAGCCAGAGCAGGGGAAGAGTGTGAGGAGTCATCCAAGGAGGAAGGAGAGGCAAAGATGATGTGTGATGAACTGACTGCAGCCTCCATTTCCCATTCACAAGTCCCATTGGTGGGGAGGAGGCAGGGAATTCAGGAGTCAAGTTAAGCCTGATAATAATAGAAGGGTAGGTGAAAGGTGTTTTAAGATTTGGTGTTATTTCTCATTATCCTTCTCTGATTTTCTTGGTAGTAAATTAAAATAATTTCCCCAAGACTGTTTTGCTTATGATGGTAACTGGTGAGTGATCTGTCCCTGTCTTCATCTTGACCCAGAAACCTTTTGATATACTTTTCTCCCTGGTCCAGCTGACAAGGAGAGTGATGGAATGGCTTTGGTGTGTGCCCAGCTGGGGTCAAACTGCCACACCTATACACCACAAAGGAAATTTAAAGTGCCTTACGACCAATAGTGAATTTATTTTTAACAACAAAATCTCTATAAAAAGAGCTCTGCAATTTTCTGCATTGTTCAATTTCTAGGAAAAAGATCTGGGAAATGCTCCCACAGGAAGAGGAGGGGAAGACAGATTTATTCAGTATAAATGACTCTCCATTTTCTGCATATTCTCAGAGTTCCCTTTGAATCTTATCCCAGGGGCCACTAGCTTCCATGGTTAGAGCCTTTCCCTGTAGTTTATAATATGATCCCAGATGAGCAAATATACCTCTTCCTCCAGTTACTGTAACTGAGATATGCCATTGATAATTTTTTTTCACATCATATCAGAACACACTTCTTAATAATTTGTGCCTGAATTAGTCCCATGTAGATCCAGCTATTTTAGTATGAGTTTGGACCCCACATGCATTTTCAAAGCAAATGCCTTGATCATTCCTTCTTCCTGTGCTTTCTCTGTCTCCACATTGTGAACCAATCTCATGGACCTGATATGTTTCTGATGAGAGGTAAATGGGAATATCTGCTTAAGAAGTACATCTAGGATACTATCACTGCTATGTCAGTTTATTAGACTAGATTGGTGTTTGATGAAAAAAACATTTTAAAGAAACAAAATCAAAAATACAAAAACAAAACCAGCTAAACAAAAAAAAATCTAAACCTCACACTGACAAAAAAATTCCACATTGAACATCATGTACCTATGAAGTCTTCAGTAGGATTGGTTTCACTCTGTAGACTGCTTCTGTTTTCTGTCCTACATAGTAACATGTATATAGCAAATTAGTCCAGAATCAGGCTTGCTTTAAAGTATTAAATTGCCAAGTAATATATTAAGACTAAAAAGAAATTAAAGTCCTAGGCATAAAAGCTAAATCAAGAAAGACAGAATAAAAGACTCTGAACTGTTTTGCAATACTGGATTTAGCAACTGAGCCATCAACCAAAAAAACCCAAAAAAAACCCAAAAAACAACCCAAAAAACCAAGCAATTCCTATGAGACTAAAAAGAACCAATCATCATAAATTATTAACTTGTGGAAAATTTAAGGACATGAGTCTATGCATCAGATCCCCTCCAGGAACACTATAGGAGTAGGTATAATGTTGTTTCAATTAATATCAATATATTATCAAGCATAATTTACAAAATGAAGAAAACTCCACCAGTCACTAATTCTCATTTGTGTGTAATTACCTGTAAAATATCTGGATAAGTTTGATTCATTCAAGCCACTCATGTTGTCCATGATCAACCATTTTTAATAAACATACATGATCAGGAACTGTTCTGCTTTCTTAACAGTGAGCTTGTAGAATTATCTGCAGAGACAAAAGCAGTAATAGGAAGAGAATATAGTATGCCCTGTGGAGTATTACTAGGCAGTACATTCATTAAACAGCTCTTATGATGCCATAAATGCTTTAGTCATAAGAACCAAACATAAAATCCCAGACTTCCTAATACTCCAATAGGGACTACTTTGCTTTTTGCAATATACAGTTCATCTTTTCAGAAAAAAAAAACAAAAAAAAAAACAGTAGCCATTTCTTTATTAATGTAACTGTTTTTGCTATGGAATATGCTCAGAATCTTGCAATTTTATATATTTTATTATAGCTTCTTTTTATTAGATTGTCACAATAAGACATTTAAATCATTCACCTAATTAATGCTATGCTAAAGAAATATCTCATGACGTTATAAGGGCACAAAATTCTGAATGATATTATGGAATTGCAATGTTGTAAGAATCTGGAGCTCTTTTGCATATAGTGCTACATGAAATTAAACTCGTCATGTATTTTTCAAAGACAATACAAAAAATACTTTAACCTGCAGAGTAAATGGGAAAACACAGCTGATTCACAAAGGAAGTAGATTCTTCTTTTGTCTAGACAATAGGTAAGTGGTGACTGAGAGGATAATGACTTAGGGGATTATGTATATAAGGAGTACACTGATATATAAGAAAGAGCATGTAGGAAACCAAATTTGCATAGATGATCTCAGCTAATACTCATTTGTTCTTGTAGGAAATCTATAGTCTAGCAGAAACACTTGTGCACGTGATTAACCACACATTGTAGACTCAGATTTGGCTATTACACATAACATTTCCTTTAATCCTATAAGGTTCATTACTAAATCAGTTACCATTTAAAATAAAACAAAAACGACTGACCAATTGAAATGGACAAGAAGTGTTTAGACTTTGGAAGCATACAAAATAAAAATGAACATGTAAAATATGTTATTAATATATATATAATGATTTTAAAAAGTTTTAAAATCTATAAAATATAAAAAATATCTACTCATCCTGAAATTTAGTGTAGGTTTTGGCCAAGCATACAACAGTCAGTTTATGTGCGTCTGTATTGACTTCTGAAATCCAGCACAATTAGCCTCTGATCCCTTTTCTAGTCCCATTCCTTCAAATGGGTACGTCCTTCACTTTGGGAGTGTGGATAGTAATACAACTGAAGACAATAAGCCTTGATTTCTCTGAGTGTTTGAGGGAGTTATCAGGGAGTTTAGTGAGTGCATAAAGAAAAATAACACAAAAAAAGCTATCAGGACTGCAGATTGCAATGTTATTCAATATGCACATGACTTCTTTCTTCCTTTCAAATCAACTGTTTCTGTTGCATTGTTTTACGGTTTCAAGTCAGAGTCAGGGTATTTCATGGTTTCTATTTCTGTTATTTTTTCAGAAGGAACAACAGACTTCATTGCTTTGAGGGGCTCTGCATCAACTGGAAGCGGAGGTTATAACAAATATAATGATATTAAGGGTATTATGGTAACCCTGGAATTTACCATATTTGTTAGAATATGAAAGATTAATAGTTAGAAATTGCAGAGCTTGAAAAATCCCTGTACATAAATAATAATATTAGAATTTACAATAGCTTTGAATAAATACATTGAAAACATATTGTAGTCCCTGCTGTAGGATGGAACAGTTGATGCCTGTTTCCAGGTCTTCCTCCAATAATCGTGTTTTTTTCTTTGACCCACGAAAGATATATCATGCAGACAACTGCCCCCAAGAGACATTGTTAAGTTAATATTCTCAACTGCTGTGGGAATCAGAAACTCTCTTGTATTTTCTTGTTTAGTTTTCCTCTGTTCCTGTATATTGAGCAGACTGGGTGTTCATTAGAGACACTAGCGTCTTGTTAAGGTCTTCACAGATTTTAGTTTGGAGTACCTGGATTTGGTAAATCTAGCAAAATGCAGGAAGACATTGTCTTGAATTTGAGATTTAATTCAATTTAGAGACAAAACTCAGCTTGAGACCAGAACAACAAATTCCCTGGAAATGCTTTAAAGCACTCGGTAGTGTGTTGAAAACAGAAATCCTCAGTGATGTGAAGAGAGAGACAAGAGCACATAAGAAATACAGTAACACATATTTTTGCTTTATTTTGCCAGAACATTAACTCCAAGAAAACAGAAGAAATAGAGAGAGAGGCAGGTTGCTAATAAGAGCTTGGACAATAAGGCCTGGTTTAAGCCATTTAAAATGTTAAAGTTAGACATTGGACTTTATCTAAAAGAAAAATAACTGCAACAATATTGTGAGATACCCTTGTTGTTTAGCCCAGAGAAAAGGAGGCTCGGGGGTGACCTGACTCCTTACAACTGCCTGAAAGGAGGTTGCAGCCAGGTGGAGATCAGGCTCTTCACCCAGGCAAGCAGGGACAGAACAGTAGGACATGGCTGCAAACTGTGCCAGAGG
This sequence comes from Acanthiza pusilla, assembly GCA_036630365.1. Taxonomy (NCBI): domain Eukaryota; kingdom Metazoa; phylum Chordata; class Aves; order Passeriformes; family Acanthizidae; genus Acanthiza; species Acanthiza pusilla. The sequence goes on from JAXCHO010000023.1 coordinate 32,061,958, forward strand.
AGGTTCAAATTGGACATCAAGAACTTTTTCACTGAAGGGGTGGCTAATCATTGGAATAGGCTGTCCATGGTGGTGGTGGAGTCACCCTCCCTGGAAGTGCTCAAGAAATGACTGGACATGTCACTTGGTGCTGCAATTTAGTTGACATTTTGGTGTTCGGTCAAAGGTTGGCATTGATCATGGAGGTCTTTTTCAACCTTAATAATTTTATGATTCTATTCCATGAAACTGAATATTGAGGTCACCATACAAATTAATTAGAAAAAGGACAGGTGATGGAATTAAGTCAACTGGGAAAAAAAGAAAAATGTAATTATCATGTGGGATTAGAGGTAAAGAAAGATAGAGTTTGAAATTGTGTCAGAATGCCACGAAAAAGGAAATTAAGGGTGTATATTTAGACATTGATCAAGACTTAATATTGGCACATGTCCAGTATGAAATTGGCTTTAAGTGGGAGAAGGAATAGAGTTTCAAAGCAAATCACATTTGAACAAAAATAAAAGTGTACAACAATGTATTATAAGCCAAATTAGAAATGTCTCTCCTGTATTAAATATCTTCATATTCTACATGCATTTTTCAATTATTTGTAGACTTTACAGAGGTTAACTATCCTTGCTCCAATTTCCTGTGCCAGGTGTCTGCCTTGAGGCAATTTACTTCATGAGGTTTCCAAAAATACATTCTGACCATTTCTGAGAATAAGAAAATATGTTGCTTTTCTATTGATAGCAAATTCTTACAGTTATTTATTGAAAAAGCTTAACTTTTTCAAGTTCTGAGCTTCCATGCTATATACTGAAATTTTGCAAAAATGTTTTTCTGCAAGTGATATGGTCACTTTATTTTTTGATATAAAAAATTGATCACATTTAGATTTGCCATAAATTTCTGGAATTGTCATAAAAACAAAGACTCATAAGGGAAATACGGTACAGCAAATTTAGTTTAAAAACTGCAAATCATGACTGTAATTTCTGACCACTGAGTGAAAAAGAATATCTAAAACTGGTTAAGACTTGATGAGCCAAAGAACTTAAAATAAGAGCCTTTAGAAGAAGGACATGAAAGGGCAAATACAATGAATGGAAAACGTGAGAGACAAAACCTGAGTGAGAGGAAGGTATAACAATATTGGGACTATGGGACAGAGAGGTTCCAGATACCAAAAGAAGAGGGAACCTATTAAGTAGAGGAGAGAATAAAAATTGGAATAGAAATAGCCAGACCCACAGGCTATTGCAGAAGTTACCTAACAGCAACTGAAGGGAATAAGAGACTTGTACATCCTTCTAATCAATCTCCCTGTATTTTTGTTATATCTTTTTCTCTCAATGATTTTCTTTCTTGCCTTCATTATAGAGGTTTTACAGGTAATTGGAGTGTTGCAGAAAGATTACAAAAGCAACAGAAAAATAAAATATGAAGTAATGCTATAGAAGTAAAATTGAAAGAGCGAAAAAAGAAGGGTGTAAACAAAGACAGGAAAAGGGGAGAGGAAGGCAAGGAAGGATTGAAACAGCAAATGTGAGGAGGAAAAAATGGAAAGAGTAGTCATAAGATTGACGTAATAATTTTGGTTGGGAAGGAATTTTGAAGATTACTTCTGCTGAAAGCAAGGACAATTTGGAAGTTATAGCAGGTCACTCAGTGCTGTGTCTAGTTAAGTTTTTCAAATCTCCAGCAATGCAGGACCAAAAACTCTCTAAGAGCCTGTTTCTAGACATAGCCATGGTCACTGCAACAGTATCTTTTTCTTTTTATCCAGCAAGAATTTCCTTTGGGAAATTTCCTTTGCTTCTTGTCCTTTCGTGGATGAAGGCCTTCTGAGATGGGTGTGGCTTTTTTTGCTCTCTAAATCCCTTCTAGACAGAGGATATTTATCTCCTTTCCTCTCCTTTAATACCATGTGCTCAAGCTCTTTAACCACCTCAGGATACTTTTGCTGCATTTACATTACCTCACTTGTACTGCAGGGACCAAAGCTGGATGTAGTGCTCCAAATGAGGCCTCATGAAGTCAAAGTAAAGGATAATAATGTCATTCAATAATTTATTACTGTGCTTATGTCCATAAAATAGATTTAGACAGGAGATTCTGGAGCAGTGTCAATACCACTGGAACTCATTATCAAAAATAGTAAATAATCACAATAAATGGACCCTGAAATCGAAAGTTCATCCAGACAAGGGTGACAAAATCTGCATTTAAAATGTCAGAAATAATCAGCTATACATAAACAAAGCAAAAAATGTTTTAAACTAGTCTAACTTTTGTTTGTGGTGAAACCTATTCAACTTACTGTGAGGAGGAAGAAAGAATTTAACTTGTCTTCTAGACTCCAGGCTGAGTCTGCAGAATCTAGATGATAAGAAACATAGGCAAAATGGGAAAAAAAAATAGCATGGGGCAATGGAGAGGAACAGTCTCTTCTTCTGAAACACAAATTAGAGGAGTTTTGAGCTTAAAATTTCTTGGTCAGGAATTAACCTGGAGGCCCACAAAGAGCTTTCTTAAAGAATTGAGTTTTAGCTTTGGATTATAATTCAAGTACCCTTACTGGGAGTGACATAAAAATGAACCATGTCAGAATAAACGACTGAGCTGAAGTTCACCTGATGAGCAGAGGCTAAGCAAGACATATGTTTACACATAACTTCACAACACTGTGGACATTAAAGTCTTTGACAGCTATGTATTTAGAAAAGAACAGCCCTAAATTTGCCAGCATGTTCTAAAAGAAGAATAACATGCTGATATCAGCACACATTGCAACAGGCCAGCTGGCCTTTTTCTCTTCCTTTCCTGCTTCTGTCTCATTGTCTATTGATAGTGTCACATTTCAAGGGAATTATTTTAATTCAAACACTTGAAAAACTGAAGAGATGTTCCCCATCCATGACCCACCAGCAGAATTATAATTTCCAAAATGCATCTCCAAATACATATTTTTTATATATTTGAAAAATTACTAGAATCTAATACTTCTTGAGAGACAACTGACAGCAAGCACTGAAGCTTAAAGTGATATGACAAACATGGCAGCACACTGTGGTAAAACAATTGAAGCTTGTAATTAATTTCTATCTTTAAATTCCCATCAGTAATGCTTTGTTGGAAAACTCTGACAGGGTGGAGCTATCAAGAGGGAGATTTTCAGTTGTAAAGGTTACAATACTGTTTGCATATTTACTATAGGGACCACTAGATAATGATTCAGAACAACAAGCAAGGAATACACAGATGCGTGTGTGTAATGAAATCTCCACAGTATTAGTATTCTTTATGAAAGATATTTAAACATTAATATTATGGGGGAAAGAATCACCTTTGTGTTTCAAGTCAGTGGAAGGCAGGAAAAACACCTTGTAACATTCTATTCAGAGGTATAGAAAGAAACCATAAATAGGTCACTGTAAATATTGTTCTAGGGATTTCCTTCATGAATCTCATCAGGCTGCAACAAGGCTCATGTGAAAGCATTCTGAAAAAGGAGGCAAATATACTGACAGACACAGGATTTCAATTTAATTTCTGTTCCACAAGAGGCCAGCTATGAATGATTCCCAATGTGATTTTCCTTTGAACACAATCCTTGTCCCTACCCTTTACAACAATAGGGAAGAATGTGAAGTCAATGTCTTGCTCCAGGTGCCAAATATCCCATGGCAATGACAAGGAAAATAGACTAATCAAGTAAAAAAATCCATTCTATTTTCTTATTAGAAATGTTTGAGTTAAAAATTCTTATTTATTTTAAATTGTATAATTCATAAAGTGAAAGAATTTTATATGTATGCATATATATATATGTTTGTTTATATTTTATGTACATGTACTTATAAATTACTTTTTTAAAAAGGTAAGTACCTGTTTAGAGATTTATTTTATTTGTTCAAAACTGAAGAGGTGAGGAATTATTTGAAGTTTTCATTCACTGGAAGTTTTTTGCTTTCTTTTTTTTTCAAAAGAATGTGGACAACAGAGACCATATATGTCCAAATAACAGCTGGAATTAGTGGAGTCTGGAGTCAGAAAGATGATAATACAATCTTTTGAGCTTCTTTTACGCTTAGGCATCTTTGTGTTGCATGTTTTCCTCTATGCTGATAGAGGTTCCAGAATTGCTGCAATGATGGCTGCATATCAAACAAAAGAGGTGTAACAGTAGTAAAGATTAAACAAGAATCGGACAATCTAGTTGTGTGTGTGTCTGTGGTCTTTCTGGGGAGGAAAGCCAGTGCAGACTTTCTCAAGCATTTGATGTGACATACAACATAGCTTGATGGAGCCTACAAACACAAACAAGGCACTTGCTAGTATTGCTTATTTTTCTCCATTGTGTATAAAGACATTTTGAACAATAAGCATTTACCCTAACACTTTGGTTAACATTGGTTAGGCAAATTTTACAGCTGAAGTCTTGTACCACAAAATTATTCATGCAGGATGTCCCCTACTCTGTCACAAGTACCCTCCTCATTGTTACCCATTTACATTCTGGAATATCTAAGGTTACTTGCTTCTACAGGTCTGTTGGAAGGCTGCTTAGAAGTGGTGTTATCCATTACTCCCTCTCCCCGTTTTCCATCAAGGCATATGTTTATGCAATATGTTCTTGAGCACCATCTACTGGTACTGTTTTCACATCTGAAATATATACAGTCCTAAAGCAAGCTTATAGTATTTCCTCTGGACTCAGTAATCTGATATTCAGCCACCTTGGTGCAACGGAGTCATGTGGTGTTTGTGCAAGTGATCTGGTCTGATAGCGAAAAGAATGCTAATCTTAGCTGTAGAATGGGAAGAGATAATATTTCCTAATACATAACTGTTACAAGAAGAGAAAATCTTACAATTAGCATCTCTTTATTCATCTCCTGAAATGCAGTAGAATTCACCTTCTATTTAAGACTACCTGCATAGCCAAAAAGGGACTGCAATTTAAAGGTCATATTATTAAGGACACCTAGAGTTTCATTTCAGATAGGTATAGTTTAGTTCAGGGAAATAAATATTAAATGCTTTTCCAACTGTGAAGGAAATTACTATGCCAGCTTTATAGCAAGAGAAGTGATATGCCTGTAAAAAATGCTGATCTTAACCTGTTGACAAGTCTGGTTAAAATGTGCTTTTAGTATAACAGTCAGTGCTGCCCCAGAAGACCTCTGCTCGTAATTTATTCATTCTTATTTCAGAAAGGGAGGGGGTTTATGTTGAGAAAGGAATAATACACTTTTTAAAATTCTGTCTCAGAGCTGCTAGCAAGAGCTTTGATTTATTAAAACTGAAATAAATTCAAGCACCTAATTTTGGTGTCCTCAACATTTGTATGACTTGTTACTCCTATTTTAGATGCCTGTAACATTGAAACTATGCTGGCTATTTTCTCATCCCTATGGCTCTCTTCTCACACTGGAAGTGTGAAACTACACACACAGAATGACAAATTATTTATGATTAAAGTTTTGGATAACTGTCCCTGCCGTATTTGTACACAGATAAGTAAAATACAGCTGACTGCCAAATTTCCTGAAGATCCCTGGTTTAAATGAGAGTGAAAGCATTTTCCTACAGGATCCAGAATGACGTATTCAAACTACTTGCTGCAGTCCCAGTATATAAGGTATCTTATATATAACCCTATATCTTAAGGTCGAACACAAACTCCATCTCTCTCAGTAATTAACAGAAATTTAGAGTTAAAACAAGATATGAATAAAATCATACAGCTTAGAGTTTTCAAGAACTGGAAGCTGCATCTGGAACTCTGCTCTTTGTATTTGCTATGGAAATATTTTCCATAAATTTGCCTTGTTGTTTTTTGAATCACTTATGTTCTGGTCTTCATAATTTTTTTAGGTAATGAAATCCAAAGTGTGGCTGCATGTGTGTAAAAAAACTGCTTTTCAATTATTTTAAATCTCTTGCATGTTAATTTCTTCTGTTTCCTTTTCCAGTCTTGTATTACAAACCACTGAATGAAAACGTCGTATTTGCTCTTTGCAGACCATGCTTAATTTTACAGGTTTCCAAGGTATACCCATTGCTCACCATTGCACATAAGAAAAACATTACACATCTGATGGTTCCTGTGCCATTTCCTGCAGAACTTTTGTAGAGGCTTTCCTTTCCGCGCTATATCCTGTACTTTTTTTGTGTGCATACCTACTTGAAGAGTGCTTTTTCACAGCTCTGACTGCCTGTGGGCTGCTGCATGGTTGAAGGAACCTTGAGATTCTCCTCTTTGTACCTATATTTCTGTATCGCACATTCACATGCACTGTTGTAGAATAAAACTGAACAGATTAGCAACTGTGCAGTGTACACGTGTGAGTATTAGAAAGTTCCGTTTCTATTTCCCCATCTTCCCCCATTCCTCTCGATCTCATTTCTTTCGTCCAAAGTGTTTCTCTCACTGGTACATTTCTGGTCCTGTTGCAGGTCAGTGTGAGTTATACAAAGGTCCAAGTTGCATGCAGACTAAGTCTCAAGTATCATTACATTTAAAAGGCTGCAGGCTATATCTGCAAATACACCCTTCCACTAAAGGATTGCCATCTTTTCATTGCTCCTACATTTCTGTTACTACTAGTCTGTTGCAGTCCTATGAACTTTTGAACTTTGGTTGGCTAAAACCAAACAAAGCCAAAATTCATCTTTTATTCATCTTTTTGTGGATCGTAAAATCAATACCATAGTTCAGCATGGGTGGGGGCAGAATTTGTTTTGCTGAAGTCCAAGCAAAATTAAATGTCAGCTACAAATAATCGTGCCCCTATGGAAAAAATATTTTATGTTTTTAAAGGGAAAATAAGGATGACTTAACATTCCCACTGAGGTACGGCACTCTACAGAGAGCACACAGCTACTGGAAAGTGCCAGACATTCATTGGCGCTTGATGGAAGACTAATTTATCTTTAACTGGGTGTCCTGGTTGTTTGGAGGCCACTGACATCTGTAAGTCACACTGTGCAGAGCAGAATATGGATGTTTTGATTTATTTATTGTGGCTGAGTATTTTCAGCAAGCTGGGAAAAACAATGTCAGAGTAATCTTTATATGCTTAACTAATTTGTAACACTGATTGATAACCATGCAACCAGGATCTCCTAAATGTGAAATGATGTGTCTCAGTGGAGTTTTAACCTGTAAATAAAGCAAAAAGCAATTAATGAATTGAATTTGCATTCTGTCCTGAGAGAGTGAATCAGGTTTGTTAAATTTGATGTGTGTACTCCTGTTCAAATGCAGATCAAAACAGGCCAATTTACATTGCTCAAGATTTTGTTGTTCCCAGTGGTTTTTATGTCATATTTAGGAAAAAAAAATAGTACAAACCCCAAATATTTTAAGCAACATTTGAGGACATTTATATGGAGTCATACATAATACTCATATGCTTCTGTGAATTATCTCTTAAATATGGACTTAGGATATTTATTTTCGTTTGTTGTTGGAGGACTAGGATATTTTTTATCTGTGAAACCTGCCAGGTTTATACTGGCAATATCCTTCTGAAATTTTACAGAATGTTTCCCAAAAAAAATGAATATTGTATTTCAATTGTGGCTGCTAATAGATTTTTGTCAATCGTGGTGGGTGTCTCATTGTGTCATGATTTAGTAAGTGGTCCCTGAGTTCTGTGCCCAGATCTGCTGTGGATGTTAGTACCTGGGAGGCAAAGCACTTACTGAATATTATTCAGCAACACTTCACAAGGAAAAATCTGATAATTCTAACTGCCCTCAACTTTTTCTTAGTTGTTTAATTTTGGTCTGAATGGGATTGGGAATGTTTACAGAGCCAGTGACAATAGAGAAAAGACCCAAGAATCAGGCTTTTATTGTTTCTCTCCTGTTAGTTACTGCTTCCCTTTTAATTAACATTACCTGAAGGATATCTGGAGTTGAGTTTAGTGGTCCTAACATACCAAGAGAGAGGAGAAGTAAAAAGTGAGTATCATTGTCAGACATGATCTGCCTGCACTGGGACCTCAAAAATGATCACATAGTTATACAGACATGTTTATATTCAAACAAATGGAAGCTGAGTAAAAAACCTGCCTTCAGGCAACAGATCAAGTTCAATTTTTGATACAGGGACTCTATGGTCAGAAAACTTGAAGTGCATGTAGTGCAGCAGGTGAAACTACTTGAGGCATTACCTTTCCCTTGTTCTATCTTGGTAAAACTCATTCTTAGCAGGAGTACAGCTCAGTCCTTGCTGATGAAAATAGTGATCAACGCAGCCACTCTTTTCATCATCATGAATTGATCTGTACTCTTCCTATCAATGAGCATCATCCCTAATGATGTTCCCTCCTGACGCAGCGGGAGCGCGCTGGTCTCGCTGGCCACCTGGGATCGGTCACAGCCCGGCAGCGGTGTCTGCTAGCGTTCCTAATGTCTAGGTCCGCTGCAGTTAGAGACAGATCTCCTGGCCGGGGGCCGTACCGTCCCAGAATGCAGCCACGCCGCGTGAGCCGGAGTGCTGCTGAGAGAGAGGGTTCTCCCGCCCGGACTAGAAAGCAGACACGGGGTCCTTCGGTGGTAGGCAGCTTCCGTCTAGGGCGAGAGACCTCAACCCAGCCGGGCATCAGACTTTTATTCAGAGGGTAACAACCAATAATGGAACCGCGCAGGGGAGGAACCAGGGAGGGACAAAGGGACTCGGACCACTCGGGAACGAGGAAGGGAGGAGAGAGGGAGATACGAATACCATAATGAACTGAGGGACAGGGGGGGAACCTTGACCCCTCTCTGGGGCAATCCACTTTCTACTCTGCTCCAGGGGGGTCTTATTCTCTAGGTCTCCAGAGGTTCCTCAGGGGGGAAGGAACTCTCTGGGCTTGAACCAACGCTACACCCTCCTGAGAATTTTTACAAGGGCATGTGGTAATCGCACATGGAATAATGGTTTCAAACTGAAAGAGGGTAGATTTAGATTAGCTATAAGGAAGAAATACCTTTTACCTAAGGTGAAGGTGGTGAGAAACTGGAACAGGTTGCCTAGCGAAGATGTGGATGCCCCATCCCTGGAAGTGTTCAAGGCTAGATTGAATGGAATTTTGAGCAGCTCAGTCTAGTGGATGATGTCCCTGCCCATGGCAGGGAGGTTAAAACTAGGTCACCCAACCATTCAACCTTCAACCCAAACAATTTCATGATTCTTTGGAGATTGATGGGGTTTCTGGCAGGCTGCCCCTCACATAACAGGCCAGCAACAGTTATGGCAGCAGGCCAAATGTTCTTTGTATTTTGTATCTGCTACAATAGGTAGGGAGATATCAAGTGATTTGCAAAAGGTCTTTTTCAGCTCATGGGATGAGAGAGGGTTTCTCAATAACTGATTGCACAAAGTCTGGTGAGAATCTCTAGGAGAGAGACTGAAGTGTAACTGAAATGTTCACAGAATAAAGTGAGGGAAAAAATACTCAGCTTAATTTCTTTTCAAGTGTCATATTTACCTGTTTCCTAGAGATTTGTGACTGGCAATAACAATTCCTTGAGGCAGCTGACAGCTTGCAGAGATTTTAGAAGCCTTCCACCATCCCTAGCATTCATCAAGGTTCAGGCCTGACAGAGTAGAAAGACAGCCTAAATAGTGAGATGTTCAGCATGGGCTAGGAATCCCTGCTCTTTTTGTGCTGAAGGAGATGGTGTAATTGGGTCCACTTCACTCCTTAAACTCTCACAGAGCACCCTCTGGGGATGTGGGAGACAGTTTCCCTCATGACACAGTCACTGATGGCTGATGTGCCTGTTAGGATGTGCGATCAAAGGCTCATCTGCCAAGGCACGAAGGGGCAGAGGCACAGCACCCTTTGGGGGAAACCCAAAACTCAGTCAGGGACACAATCTTCCGCCCTGGCCACCCCAGGGCATCTTTAGAGGCAATTATGCACTGGGGGGGGTGACACCCACCACTGAGAATCCCTGGGAGAGGCTTTCTGAGCACCTGCAGACTGGGAGTCAGTCACTAAGACTCAGTAGACTCACGAAGAAGTGTTTAGGAAGATGTCATAAGACTCATTATGTGGTGTTTAGGGAAGAATCAAAAGTGAGGAAAGGGAAGGATGAGAAGAATTGAGTCTTTCTTTGATGTCTGGGGTGCTGACTAAGAGACACCTTTGCATATGTCTGTGTGTCTGTGTGCGTGTGCACACATATCTTTGTGGGAGCCTGTGGCTGAGGATTCAGGGCAGCTGCTGAAGGATCTGTGTGTCAAACTAGACACAGTGCATGTGCAGGTCTGCACTGGTGGCTGCAGCCTGTGAACTCAGGAGCTGGCCTGCCCAGATGTCAGCAACTGGGGATACTGGGATCCAGGGACAGCTACTGCACAGACAGTGTCAGCCCAGTTGCTGGAGGATCCACACTGTGTGTATGTCTTGTATGTGTGTTTAAGTATCTGCCTGTGGGGACAACTTTAGCCATGCTGCTGGTTGGAACTGGTCATTTGGAGTTGCAGCAGCCCAACTGCTGCTCGAGTCCTGGATTTGGCAACCCCTAACCGTATCCGTATGATTGCATAGTCACAAATGAGAAACAGCAATGCCATGAAAAGGATGTGGAATTCTGAATACATCCATCACTTTTTGGCATAAAATAACAAGATTCCTTCAGCCCTAGAAATTCACTGCACCTACTGAGGCTAGAGGTATGTGAACAGATCCTTAGGGACATGTCTTCAGCCCAGCTGATGAAAATTCTGCATAGTAGCCTCCTTAGAGAAAGAGACCTTGGGTTTGAGTTCAGCTACCTACCTTTTCTATTAGAGGCATCACACATTTTTCAAATCTTGTTGAAGCTGCAGAAATAATAGCCTTTATCCTATCTGTATACACGCAATCTGTTTGTTCCCTTTACATTGTATACAGAAGGTGGTGTAAACCAATTGTCTGAAAAATGTACGGCAATTAGTCTAACTGCTACCTAGGAGAGATCCATACACAGTGTAATGAAGGCTCACAGTAAAATTACTGATTATTTCTTTTATTGCACTATGAAAGAGACAGGCCAGCACTTTATCTGTGAAGATTTTGATTTTATGACATTTGCGATGTGCAAGTAGGTTGTAAAGGCTATATGTGGAGACAAAAGCACATTGAAAGGGTTTCTTTTTCCTTTTTTTCAAAGGAACTTCACCTAACAATTCCATGCAGTGTGCAGCTTGTGTAGATGGAGGAAAATCAAGAATTCAAGGCATTCCCATATGGTACAAGAAAATGTACATTCTTAGTACATTGTGCTTTGCCAAGGCAATTACACACCATGAATTGAGTTTCAAGGTTGGTCACCTCCTGCAATTTTATCAGAAACATTGTGGTATTTGTCATCTATTTTTTAAACCAACTCCTACAGTCTAATAATTATATGTGAATCTCTGGTTTGATTTTGAAACATATGTCTTTTAGCTCACCAGACTGTAGCAAAAAGTCTGAGCAGTCAATCTCATTTTGGAACAGCAAATATTCATTCAAGGAAAAGAATCCAAACTCACCAGTAGGTCTGCCTTCAGGGGCTGTGATTAGAGGGACAAACCTTGTTTGGAAAAAAACCCCAAACCACCACCACCACCACCAAACCAAAACCAAAACCCCCTCACATTATTTTATTATTTGCAACACAACAGTGAGTTTTGTACACATCGAGGAGTCCATGGAGTATTTGTACAAGCAAAAGTTCACTAACAGGATCATGTCATGACTGTAATAGGACAGAGAAGACCATAACATGTACATCTCATGACTGCATTATTTGCTTCTTGGGAGTATTTGCTGTTCATAGTGTGGCAGCTAACTACAGAGTCCAGCCAAGCAGTTCAAAGGTGCTGAAAATGTGTCCCTTTGTCCAGTGAAACTGAACACGACAGTTGTTTTTAAATAAAAAGATGGAAATAAATAATTCCTTTATCCACTGAACATAGAAATAATGACCTGAAATTAAAAAAAAAAAAAAAAAAAAAAAATGAAAGGGGGGGGATATTTAACTTCTAGACAGATACTATGGATACAGCACCTTATACTTCTGTCTCCAGTTCTTTGATTTTTACCTCTCTTCTGTGGACTATTGCCCACATCAGAAGAGATGGACCAGAAGTGTGACACTTCCTCAAGCTCCCTGATTCAGACTGGCTGCTTGGTTCAAACTACCTCCTACAAATGCTTGACTTTACACCACGAGTTTTTAGAAGGTACTTAATCCAGCCATAGTCTCTCTCCTCTGATGTAGTTGCACTGATTAATTGAACTAAAGCATTTTGGCTAATAAGTCCTGGAAGATTTAGTTGTTGGAAATGTACCAGCCCCAGAAAAAGGCATTACTAGAATTTGTGCTTTAACCTCAAAGTCCTCACCTGTGTCCATCAGGCTAAACTGCTACAAGTCTGTCCTAAGTGATAACACCTTCAGCTGCTGTAAGTAATCTTCCCAGGCTCTGAGACTTTTAATAATTATGCTAATGGTATCAGCAGCTCCAGACAGACACGCTCAGGTTGTATTTCCAGGCTTTGCTTTCCTACATGGAAAGGCAGAAGAATTTTTCTTTCTGTAGCAAAAGGCTGCTGACACTAATCCTATCCTGCTGCTGCAGGAGCTTGGGCTCAGGAGTCTGGCTCTGAGGACGGACCTCCACGAACCTGTGCACTCGACACAAGCTTCATGCTTCCGTGCGCGTCGTCTTTCCTCAGACTCTCCCAGAATTAGGGTCTCGCCTGCACATTTTCAGTACAGCACTGCAGTGGCTATACCTCTAGAGAATGTGCAAAGGCCATTAAATCTCCTAATCTAGTGGCTGGCTATCCCTGGGAGGGGAAGGTTTGTGGAAGAAGGGAGTGTTCATTGCCCGCTATTGCTCCTGAGCCCTGCAACTTCTTCAGGGATTTCACACTAGAAGGAACCCAAGGGACATCCAGATGCCACATAGTTCTGTTTATTCTTATTGTTGTATAACTTGGCATGCCAGATCCATCATGTCCTTTAGTGCATGCCTCATCACACATCCACATCATCAGAAAGGGAGGCAAATAGAGAGCTGTTAAGTATTTCACAGTCTTATGCTGACAATGAGACACAAAAGCAGTCTCCAGCCCTTTTCTTAATATATGAGTGCCCTTCAGTACCGGTGTGAAAAAATAAATACAGAACTATCAAAGATGGCATTTTATTCTATCTTTCAGGCAGTCTTCAGAAATCCAAATGCAATGATTTTTTTAAACTTTGAAGTTGCTCCAATTCTTTTAAGACCCATGTAAAAAGAAGAGCTACAAAGGTATTGCCTTCAACATAAGGCATCTGTTTTCCAGCTATAGTACACTTGTGCTTTTTTATTTCAAATGTGTGTGAGAAATTGTTTGCACACTGCTTCCCGACAAGTGGCCTTTTCCCTGTTTGAACAGAAATGTGTGTATTGGAGGATGGGGAAGGGAATCGATGACTTGATTAAAATTTTAATTATTATAGAAATCATTGTGTTTGTACAACCTTCTCCATGCCCCACCCTTGGGCATTATTTGTTCCTCTTTAAAAGTACCTTGCAAATGCAGCTTTGGGGATTCATCGTATTTTTATGGCAGCTCTTTAAGCAACTCTACAATTATTACATTCTGGTGTGTGAGTGATTCAATATTATCTCTTAGGCTTTTACGATCTTGTTCCCCAATCAGTGCTTTTGTGTAACAAGCCAGCGAAATTAGAAGTATGATTAGAAAAATGTGACTACATTATCTAAAACTTATACACACTTTTGTATTGCTTCAGCTTTTTAAGTCCTGTGGGAACTGACAGCGATTAGGATCTATTTCTCCTGAAGGTACCATTGGGAATAAGGGTGGTTTGAATAAGTGAATCAACCTTATTATGACAGAAGCTCCAATAGAGATGTGCATTAGAGTATATTGAATTCCACTTTTGAAACCACAGGAAACCTTTGCATAAGTGCTCACATTTCTGCCTGGACTAAGCAAACAAAGTACTGAAAAAAGAAATCCGAAAGTCCTTCCCATCTCTATTTTTACTTTAATACCTTACAGATAGTATCACACAGTCAAAGCAACGTTTTTTTTCTTTATAAGTGTAGCTAGGACTGGTATAAACCTTTAGCAACACTGTTATTCTCTCATAAACATCCAAACCCACACTTAACAGTACCGTCTTTTTTGTAAGGCTAAAGAAATACAGTTTTTCTTACGGTGGACTAAAGTAAAATAATTAAAAAACAAACAAACAAACAAAACAAAACAAAACAAACCCACCAAACCAACCAACTAACCAGCCAAAACAAACAAACAAAACCAAGAAAAAAAAAAAAAAGGCACACAAGGCACAGGATGCAAATTTTACTCTGCCTGTTTTTCTGTTACAAGCAGGCCAGGCATCAGGGGACCACAAAGAGGGCCATAGCCACATGTTTGCATAACACAGTTCACATATTTTTTAAATGTTGGTATTATTTTAGTGAGCATAAATTAACTTTAGAATGGAGGAAGGGGGGCAGGAAAAAGCTAAAAAAAAAAAAAAAGGAAAACCAGTAGAAACAGGATTCCTAACAGGTGCAATGAAAAAGGCTGCTGGAAATAAGGACTGAGACAAATAGTCTGGAAAGAAATAGCCTGGAAAAGCCTGGCACAGATATTAAGTCAGAAATGGAGGCTCTGTGGAGGTAAAAAGTACATGATTTGCAACGGTATACAAGACTGACAAAACTGGGTTAAGCCAAAGGTCCACCTAACCTTCTGGCTTGACTGGGCATAATATTGTCTCAGAAAACAATATAATAATAAAGGCAAGAAAAGAACAGTCTTGCTGCTGGCACACATTGCCTGTTTCCAGCAATCAGCATTTTATCACCAATATATCTTTATCATGATGTTTAATAGTCACCAGTATTTACAGTGATGTATATTATGCATATATTTTCCATGTAGCTCTGAAATGTCTTTCAAAAATCAATTATCCCTTTGGCCCTCACAACATCCAAGAGCAGCCAGTTTCACAATGTATTTATTATCTCCTTCTCCATGCTGCAATGGATTTCATTAACTTTCTCATATTCCTCCTCAACTGCCTCTTTCTTGAGCTGAAGCTCTTATTTTTTTGTGGAAGACATTTTCACCTACACTCACACTGCTCTGTTCCTCCCTCAGTTATGCCATATTTACCTAAAGTTATAAGGACCAGAACTGCAGCATTAAAAAGGCACCTGACCTCTAGTCCAGTACTGCTTTGATGATTTCTACTTTCTAAATAAGTTGCCAGCTATGGTCAAGGAAATGAAAGATGACTGTAGATATTCGAGGAAATGACTGCTGAAGGAGGGATGAGTAATCAGATGTGGCACATGGTGTATAATAACAAGGGAAAACAGCGATTCTTCTCCATGTTCAATTATGAATATGCAAAGCACTTCATCATACCCTAATGTAATGAAATGCGATTTAACAGACCATTTTATAAACTTTTACTTTATATTTTATGGATATTTAAAAATCACTACTAACTCAGAAGTACATTTCTAAACAAGGTAACTTGAAAAATGTATTGAAGCTTGTGAGGTTTGCATAGAAGGAAAGAACAGTGACACAATGAGGATGCTTTTAATGAAATGTTCACGTTATTACTCTTGCTCATTTGTCAAGATCTAGATGAATTCCTTCAATTCCTTGTAAATATGACTCCAGTCACTACTGGAGTTCCCCAAGATTCAGTTTTGGGCCCAGTTCTGCTTAACACCTTTACTGATGGTCTGATGAGAGGATTAAGTACACTGTCAGTAAGGTCACAGATGATACTAAGTTGGATGGGAGTGTTGATCTTCTGGAGGGCAGGAAGGCTCTGCAGAGGGTCTGGACAGGCTGGTCTGATGGGCCAAGGTGAGTTGTATGCAGCGCAGTTAGGCCAAGTGCTAGGTCCTGCCCTTCAGGCACAACAACCCCAGGCAGCACTACAGGCTGGGGAAGAGTGTTTGGAGAGTGTCCCAGAGGAAAAGGACCTGGAGATGCTGGTCAGCATCCAGCTGAACATGAGCCAGCTGTGCCCAGATGACCAAGAAGGCCAATGGCCTCTTGGCTTGTATAAAAAATAGCATGGCCAGCAGGACCAGGGCACTGATTTTCTCCATGTACTGGTGAGGCTGCACCTCAAATCCTGTGTCCAGTTCTGGGCTCCTCACTACAATAAGGACATTGAGGTGCTGGAGCTCATCCAGAGAAGGGCAACCGAGCTGGTGAAGTGCCTGGAGAGTGAGTCCTATGAGGAATGGCTCCTGAGGGATCTGGGGTTGTTTTTCCTAGCAAAAAGGAGGCTCCAGGGAGGTTGTATCACTGTCTATAACAATATGAAAGAAGGTTGGAAGAGAAGAGGGGGTCAGCCTCTTCTCCCAGACAATAAACAACAGGACAAGAGGGCACAGCCTCAAGCTGCACCATGGAAGGCTCAGGCTGGACATAAGGAAGAATTTCTTCATGGAAAGGATTGTCAAGCATTGGAATGGACTGCCTAGGGAAATGACTGGATGTGGCCCTTAGTGCTAGGGCCCAGTTGATAAGGTGGTGATAAGGTCCAATCGGTCAAGATCGGACTCTGATCTTGGAGGTCTTTTCCAAGCTAAATGATTCTATGGTTCTGTGACTCAAGTGTATTGCAGGCAGAGAAAAAGGATAATCTACTGCAACACAACTTATGAGTTTTGATACGACTGATACGTTTCACCCTATATAGTACCTTCCTTCATGCTTTAATTTTTCAGTAGCGTGTAACATTTTGTGTGTTATCTGTGTATTCACTAGTTCAACCACACTTGTTAAATGGATTGGAGTAATGAATATTTCATATTCTTGTGCAGTTTCTTTTCCACTAATTATTGTCTTTTTTTCCCTTTTTAAAAATATTTTGAATGGAAAAGCAGCACTGTGAAGTATACTTTTATTTCTACCATGCTGAACTCCATCATATATACTTTCATATGTCGTGTGTGTACTTAATGATTTCCGAAGAGTTTTCTCTAATTTTAAGAAACTGTGTTAGAGCACACAAAAACTTACATCGTAAAGGAAATGAGGGCTACATCAGGCACTTCATCTGTTCTTTAAATATTCTTATATCCACAAATGCTGTTCTTTTCTGGGCTGCCACTGCAAAGTGCTGTCTCTGTAGAGACAAAGGCCATGTATATGAAATTATGTGAATTTTCTCTCCTAAGGCTGCCTGTGGTAATGGAATTAGATGAGAAACGTTTTGCTATCTGTATTGATGCACCTACCCTTTTTTCCGTATTTCTTTTTTTTTTTTCTTAAGTTCCAGTCCTAACTCCTTTTAAAAATATTCTACTTCAGGATATCTGTATTTCTCTTAAGTATTCTTAACACTTTCCTCAAAGAGCTTATTAAATTCATAGAAGAAAGAAATATAGCTACATAAAAACATGTGAGCATAATAAAATAAAGCAGATGTTTTAATATGTATCTCATAAAAGCAGGTCTATTGAGAGGGGGATGAAGGAGGAATGAGAGGAATCAGTGCATCAGCCCTGGGGGAAAAAAGTGGACTAAATTAAAAAGGCAATTAAGAAATGCTGAACCTCTGTCGTGTCAATGAGCTTCTATGGTAGATAAAAGTGTGACGAAGAACAACACACTCATGCCTATTGTTTTAGAACAATGAAGTGTGTCCTGCTTGTTATGCTGCTGTTCTAAGCATATCTCATAATATTTCCATTATTGTGTGTAAGCGCAGCAAACATGGAGGATAGACAAGGCATTTTTGGCAGAAGGACAAAGAACATTTTGCTTCAGCTAGTAACAAATTGCTTTCATTAAGAACAAATGATCTTGGAGCAGTTTTCTGTGTATGGTCTCCACAAGGTGTTAAACACTAATCGTAACCCAGTGTTCTTCTAACAATGGAATAAACCTAGATGGAGGCAAAAATGTGGCTTGCTTTAGGACATATTTAGTCTTTCTGTGGCTGTTTAAAAGAATTTGCAGTCTTCATTCTTAAAATAACTATGATTAGGCTTTTACTTTTACATTAACTAGTTTGGACTTGAATTAATACTGACCATTTTAAGAGTTAACATAATTAAAATGGTGATTTGCTCAGGATACACCACCATGTAGAAGTATCTTGGTTCACTTTCTTAATGTTCTTTAAATGATGCCTTTAGTGACTTTATAGAGAGGTTGTACTGCAGCACTTGGCTGTCCTGAGGCAAAATGTCTGTCAGCATTCCTGATCAATCCATATTTTCAAGAGTGGGTAGTGTAGCTTGATACTTTTTTAAAATACATTGCCTTCTCCTCGTCATGAAAGAAGCATTCAGCTGATATGCAAACACAGTTTCTAGTTAATAGGTTGTTACTGAGCAGCTAGGAAATATAAAATTTTTTCTGTGTTGCTTGTCTCTCTCCTTATGCCTCTCTATCCCCCTTTTTTTAAATTATTTAATTTGAAGTGAAAAACTTCACATGTAGAAATGAGGAAAAATTGTCACACTAACATGAAATATGGCTTTGGAATGTTTCAATTTAGAAATTACTGCAATATGGTATTTAAGATTTGAAAAATTGCTTTTGATCATGTGTTCTATCCTCTCTTTAGAATAATATTTCATGAAGTATATTACCACATTACTTCTTCACTATGCATTTGTAATCTTTATTTTGAAAGTTCAATATCTTAGCTGTATAAGATCACTTTAGATTTCAATTCCAGATGCAAATGTTGTCTGATAAATTTAATAAAAATTGAGCAGGCAAGGGTATTTAAAACTCTCTTTGGTTCTTCGACACAGGCTTAATACAAACATCACAAGAAACAAGATGGAAAAGTCAGGCAACCAGCTGGCTCAGCAGCATCAAAGACTACATATTCTCTTTCTGCTAACACCAGAACTGTAGAGCACATTAGGAAGGAAAGAGATGATATGTTATGCACCAAAGCGTGCCTTCTGTGCTTCCTCTCACAAAGTAGCTGATGTATATTGAATAGCCTAGGGTTAAGTCTGATTTTTTTTCAAGTGAATATTACCCTTATATTTATTGTTTCCCACATAGCATATTTCATAATTGCATTATTAATGGCCCAGGGAAAACCAAAAATAATCAATCTCATTGTCAGGAAAAAAGGAAGCAGAGCACTTACCTTTATCAAGAGTAAGGGAAAAATATTTTGAAAGGTCATAATACATTCAATGTCCATTGCAATGGCTGTTTAAAAGAAAGAAGGTAGCCTCTTTAAAAGGTAAAAGCTGAGTCTCCTGTAAACATGGAGCTTTACAGAAATTTATAAAAAATGCAGTGATAGGCATGAAGGCTGGAACATGTAAACGGGAATGAAATTTCAACCCCTATGAGCTTCAAAAGATGGTCCAAGGGTTCTAGATGTTATGAAAAGACATTGAAGGAGATATAACAAGAACAGGTTTTAATCATAAATTAAAACCTAATAAAACCCTCTAGAGATCTAATATTATATTGTCTTATTTTCCAAGCCTCTGGAGAATAAACGTTCACTATATTTTATGTTGAACTACTGGTGGAAGTCTCAGAAAGTCAGAGACAAAGTCCCAACTTGGACATAACAAAAACACTGACAATCATTCTGCAACCTGAAACAAAAGGTCACCTTGTTTTGGTCAAACAAAAAAAAAAAAAAAAAAGGAAAAAAAAAAAAAAAAGGAAAATATTTCTTTCCATTTATTTTCACTGAAGAAGAGCTGGGAAATATCCAGGATTATGTAACAGCTTGACATAAATTTTGATGGTTGTGTGTGGCATGGCAACCTGGGGACATGTAGCTACATGCAAACAGCTTTTGAATTGCAGCATGGTTTTGTGAGGCCACCTAATGTCTCAGAGTACAGAGAGTCAGCAATCAGCCAGCATGGCTGGAATTGTGTTCCTTGGGGACAAAAGAGTCTTTGAAGTCATCAAAATAAATGCCTTTCTCACATCTGAATGTACCTTAGGAGAATAGAGTGGCTGAAATACTGGGGAGATGCCTCTTTTTCCTGCAGGGGACTGGAGCAGAATAGTTTCCCCAGGATCACTGCTGGTTACCATGCTTAATGCTGGAGGAATATTGATGTACTTCAAGGGAGGACAAGAGAACCAAAAAGACAAACTGTTGGTGAAAGTAAATTTTTGGGACTGACAGAAAAGTCAGATAGCAAGGGCCGTGGGACCTGGGGTGTTGGCTCAAGAACAGGTTGATGGTTCAGAAGATGAGCCTGAACTACCAGAGTGAAAATCCAAAGTAGTCTCCAAAGGTTAAAACAAAATATATACAAGTTCCCCTTCACAAAAACAAACCAAGCAACCTGTTTAGTGTTGATCTTCAAGGCAAGGCAACCTGTTTAGTGTTGATCTTCAAGGCAAAGCTTTCTACAGAAACAGTTTTTAGTGTGTTATTTGTGCTTCTATGTTAAATAAGCAATAATTGTGTTTAAAATACTATGGAAAATCTATCACATGTATCTGAAGGACTGACTGTCAAAATATCTGTAGAACTGAAGCTGTGAAAAGGTGGTTTTCTGGTGGTTTTTTTTTAAATGATTGAATTTATTTCAGCCAGTGATAACTGTGTTGTTAGGTCAATCACTCCTTGCAATCTTAATGATAGGCCTTAAATTAGAGGTGATGCCTGGAACCTACTTGGTCTTAGCAAGCCAAAGAGACAGAATTCTGTCCTAGGATAAAATCCCAAGCACATGGTGACTTTCCAGTCAAGGGGAGTTTGGCCTTTGTCCCAGGTTTTTAGTAGAGGGGGACATTAATTTTTCTTTCTACTCCATCCAGGTATTTCCTGCTGCCAAAGACTGTAGTTTCTGTTGAACAAAATCACTTCAAGAGAACTGACCTCAATTCATTTACTCAGAACATTAGCTGCTAAAAAATGGAAAAGTAATTGGAATATCTTCCCCTTGTAGCATTCCATGCCATAAACTAATTTCTGGCATTAAGGGCTGATGACAGATAATGGTATCAGTCCATTACTGTCCTGGTAAAGTGTGGAACCTAGCCAGCAGAAATCTAAGAAATTAGAAAATAACTAATATTGACTTGCTATTACTTCATTAAGGGATGACTGGAGAAAGGTTAGATATTTGTTTAGATAATTTATTTATCAGCAACACATGATCAATGCATTGAAAGTTTACAACGAATTTGTGATAGGGTCAGGTGTCATTTACACACAAGGTAATAATATTGCACTGTATTCCTTCCTATCTAAAACAGATTTGCATAACTCCTAGAATATGTGTTTAATCAGTGATCCATTAAACACTATTTCAAGCTGAAGACTGTAAACACTCTAGAAAGAACCTCACTGAGAATGAAGGGTGATAATATTCCCCTGCATTGCTCATAAGAAACTATGCATTAAACACCCCTGAAAAAATTCAAAACATAATTCCTGAGGTACTGATCTGGATTCTTTTAGATGGCACAGCTAGATTTTCCTACATTTCTTAGACTTTTGTGTTTGGCTGCCCTGTAGATTTCATCTAGGCTTCCTGGACTTAGAATCACATAATCATTAAGGCTGGAAAAGACCTACAGATCACCAAGTCCAAATTTTGGTTGAACACCACTGTATCAACTAGAGTACAGCACTAAGTGCCGGGTCCAGTCATTCCTAGAACACTTCCAGGGATGGTGACTCCAGCATTTCCCTGGGCAGCCCATTTCAATGCTTGACAATCCTTTCAGTACACTTGATTTCCTTGTCCAGAACATTGATACAGATATTAAGCAGTAATATGTTTATGTTTATGGTCAGGACTTCCTGGACTTTTCTTTCAAAGCAGAGAATTGAAGATGTGCATTGTGGTCTGTTACTCAAGTTGAATTGTAAAAACTTCGTTTATAATAATCATTTTTGAGCTAACAGAACATTCGAAACACAAAGCTATGAATCCAGAACAGTGATGCTGTTTCAATGTTTGTTTTATTCAGAAACTCATGAGTAGAAACTTCAAGTACCACTTCTTACTAACTGGATAGCAAAACATGCAAAAAAGGTTTAACTGGGTCAATCATTCTTACTGTGTGTATAATGCAAAATACTTTTTTTAAAAAATGTAAACTTAGATTGTAGGGTTTCAGAAGGCAGCTTGTAAGAGTATAGTTTTGTCTGTGTTATTTTCCAGAAAATACAACAATGTATTTCAACTCATCCTGAAAATATTTAAGATACTTATTTAGAATGCTGTCATCCTATGATTCTCTAGGAGGGAAAATGAAATACAGCTATGAGACAGATTATCTCAAAAGCACAGAATTATCATACTAATGCATAATAACCCATATATGGAAGCCAAAATCAATGCCTGATAAACTTGATTATTATCCTAAGCTTCAAGTGAAACATGGCACTGTCTGAAATAAGAGAATTCAGATACCCGCCAGAAGAAGGAAGTTTGAGCTTGTATGGTTTTCTGTGCTTCTGCCTCAAACATGATAAACCACAAAAAAAATCAATTGCTAGGTTTTCAAGAATTCTAAAAGACTTCACATTTCAAAATAAGGAAGAATCAGTGAAAATAGATGTTAGAGAGTATCCTATCTTGCCTTGTCAGCAAAGATGAGCAGTGATCACCAAGAAGTAAGTGGAACTTGAATTCCTAAATCTGTGTGTGGCCACACATGAGAAGTACAATATTGTCACAAGCTGAATGCACTGGCTTTCCCCTCCAACAAGATGGCAAAACTTGTGTATTAAGAAAGAAGTTAGTTTAGAAAATTTTAAGAGTACATAGTTCATATTTCTCTTAATAAAATGATTTCACTATGAATATGTCAAGAATAAATAGGATTCACAGAGAACTAAGTAAACTGAGAATTATTACTGGTTATTAAATGACATTTTAAAAGCAGCTTTTTCAAAGTTTTTATAAACTTGTTTTTTTACAGATCTTGAAATCCTAAATTTTGCATTGTAATAATGTCCCAAATTCCATTTCAGGTAATAATTTCTTTTAACTAAATTACAGTAATTGAAAAATTATAATATTAAAGAAAATGTCGGTGTCACCACTTTTCTACAAACTCCAATCTAAAATTTTACAGGAACAACAGGAGGAATAAATGAGAACTGGGAGGCTTTTACCAGTATAGTGATGATTAAATTAAGAATTTTCCCTGCATATTTGCATAGAACATTAACAAACTAAAGAACAGAAAATGCTTCTTCATATAATGTCAGTTTGGTTTTGTTTATTGCTGTTTCCTTCATAGCTTACTGTGCTGTACACAGAACACTTATTTCTGAGAGTATTTGACTCAATAGAAATCGAAACTCAGCAGCCAGAAGAAAATGGAGGGGTGTTCTGATTAGCTATACAGTACAATTGATGAACTGCTGTTGCTGAATCCATCTGTTTATTTTCTACCAAGGGCACCTTTTTATGTCTGCCTGCATGCCTGCATCCAGCCTCCTTGAAGGTGTCCCATGGGTGTGCACAACCCTCTCTGTGAGCTGTGCAACACAGGTTCTGGCACATCTGCCTCTGCAGTTTCCCTGCCAGTGAGAGCAATTCTCCTTTGAAAACCGCTGAACTCAGATAGCAAAGCTCTTGTGCCCGTGTGCAAAGATTATACAACATTAGCTGGAGCAGGATAAATGGATCCATGTACCTCCAGCGTTGCTCTGTCAAAAGCAATGCTAAGAAATAGCTTGGCACAGAGAAAAGTGCTGCTGAAGGTAGTGTTGCACAAGGGCATTGATTATCTGAGATGTAGATGTGGCACAGTTGTTATGAGAGCAGGTAGGAGTGCTACCTGTGTGCTGCATAAATATGAAAAGTGATTTTCTATTATCCAGCAGATTTCCTCTACCATCAGATTCACTTTAGAGGAGGGATAGATAAACACAGATCTTCACATGACAAAAAGTTAAGAAAAATAATGTTTGTTCAGAAAGCCTGTGGTTGTCTCTACCTGCAGGTTATTAGCAGACTTCAAAGCCTGGACTGTTTCTTTATCAGACTGATTTCAGGGTGTGATAAGTCACTGAACTGTGTGACAGATATGAGGTACAATTTGCTCAGGCATTTTCTGGAGTCTTCTGGTATACCCTTTCTAGAAATCTCTAAAAGTAGTGTTTATTATTAATTGAAGCAAGCCAACATTTAATTTAAAGATATTGGCAACAAGATATGATGTACATCAATTTTAAAAAATACAAAAACAATAAATCAGATCTTCCATTCATAACTACAGCTAGATTCCTCTGCAGAGGCATTTCTGCACTCTTGACTTACTTTTAAGTCGAGCAGTATTCAGTTGTCACCAGAAGTAAGTTTTATGCTGTGTCCTGCAAAAAATCTGTGTTGATT
This sequence comes from Acanthiza pusilla, assembly GCA_036630365.1. Lineage (NCBI taxonomy): Eukaryota > Metazoa > Chordata > Aves > Passeriformes > Acanthizidae > Acanthiza > Acanthiza pusilla. Next base: position 32,086,300 of record JAXCHO010000023.1, read on the forward strand.
TTCCAGGAAAGTCTCATTCTTTCCTCCACCTCTTACGACTGTTACAAAGACAGTCACTGGAGCTAATACGTCTATTTTGCCTCCCACCACCTCTTTATTTCTAGTACTGAAGTTTTTCTACTTTTCATGTTAGCCTTTCTCTGCCTGTCCTCCTAAAACCTGGACATTTTTCCAAAATAGAGGAGAAATTCTCAGAGAAAGAGCAATTATCCCAAGTGGTTATAATTACACCAAAATGCAGTTGGCAATGGAGTGCAGGAAGCCACAATAAACTGTAAACAAATCCATTAAATAATCATGCTCTCTGTCACAGATTGGCTTCCAGCGTACTGACAAACCTTACAGAGTCATTGAATTTTACACAATTATTTCATATTCTACTTAGTATTAGCATTGGTATTTTGTTTTTTCATGACCATTTAACTAGAGATTCACAGGTCTGAAACTTCAGGGTTTACCATGCCAAATATCAAAATTGGACAGATGGGCAGCATGCTCATGTTTCAGGACATGTTCTAACATCTGTAAAAAATCTGGATGTTTTTGAACCATACTTTCCCCTTGCGAACTTTCCCCTTGAGTACAGTTCTACACAGCCTGACATCTACTGAAGCATATGATAACAATTATTTCTGAAGCAATATAGAAAGCAAATTAAGGAAATTTGCTGCACTTATTACATTAAGAAAGCAGGACAGAGAGCTGAACCTGTACTTGCCTAAGAGAACTTCAGATTTGTACATTTTTTTATTTGTTGTGAACAAATTATTATTGATCCAAACAGACAAACCATTTCTATACATTGTGAAATGTGCTTTGCAAGAAAGAAGAAAACCGTTGATGAATATCATAAAGCAGCTATTGGTAGTAGTCATAAACCCTTAAAATAATCTATATGTAACAGTAGCATTATAAAAATGAGTCAGTAGCCCCGACAATAGAGCTTTGGGTGCCATTTGATATTTTCTCATTGATCTATATAATCTACTGTAGATCAGATAATTTGAAAATGAACAAATCATTTACTAATTTGATCATGAACAAGCCATTTGCTTAAAAAACTAAAATATTTTGCTTGAGGGTTCTGTGACATGGAAGAAAATATCTCTGTATATTTTTCTTCTGTAAGTCAATCAACTGGCTTACCAAAATAAAAAAGTCTTGGGAGATTGATCAAAATCAACAGAAATTTTCTAAACTTCCTCCCTTTTTGTTTTTCTGCTTTTCGCTTGGATCCAGCTCAGACTCAGAAAAACACACAGAAATGTCAGAGATGTCTACCAAGAGCTTTGAAGCTTTCTAACAATTCAGGTAAATTTTAAGTGAGCATCCTAAAAATGGCATTCCTTCTATTTGAGTTGCACAAGTTTCTCTTGTCAGCAATTGATATTCTTTTAGTTTTAAATAATATAAAAACATTAAAAAGGTAAAATAGCCTCTATCCAATCATTAACACTATTACATTTTTCTCTCATATTCCTCACAAGATACTTTCATTCCAGAACTATAACATCAGTAGAACGCAGGTAGATTGCAGGAACATTGTGGAGTTGTTGACTGACTGCAAGTTTTACAATTATTTTGTAGATTTTTTTTTCTTGTGAGGTTCTTGTGAGTCATGATCCATTTACTAGACTCATTTTAGTGTTTTTCAGTCAGCACTCTTTCCACTTGTGATACTACAATATGGATGTTGGTCTTGATATCTTCGATAGCATACAGTACTTTTGCAGATATTTGGTCTTTCTTCCTGTGAAGCATTAAGTTCAAACCAAATCAATATACTTTTTAAAATTCCATTGTTAGAGAAGTTTAGATGAAATTTGACTCTCTTGCCAACATTTATTTTCTGTTTTTATCACTCCATCTGTAACATCTTCTTCTTCCTTCTACTTTCTTCCCCTCCCAGCACACACACTGGAGAAAAATCCGGACCTTTGATGCACTGTAGTAGATGGTTCGCTGCACAGTCAAGAATTTAATAACTTCTCCCCGTGTAATTTCTGTAACTCAAGAGATTGTTTTCCCTCCAATATGGGATTAAGTAGAGAGTTCGGTTTAAAAATAAATGCTGAATCTTTCCAAAGGCCATCTGATAAGACTAGTAATTGAAGAGTGAAAACAGTATAGTTATGCTTTTATGAGAAAAATAGTATTGAAAATCTACTGTATTAGTTCAAGTGTATTGAACTGAAAAGTTTTCTAGAACAAACATCAAGTAAAAAATTCTTCCATTCCTCTTTTCCAGTAGCTTACTGCTAGCAACAGAAATGTCACTGAACACAATTGTCCTTGGAGTTCTTAGGGTTACAAGGATATTACTTCACCTAGCAACAGAAACATCTATTTAGGATACAAAGATCAAATGCGTTCTTTTAATGTGTTGTAGATCCCCCAGGATATACACAAATAAACTCCCATAGAAATCCACACAGTTTGCAAGGCAGTCTGTTTCTTTGTCCTTGATGCATCAGTGCTTTTCATTTGGAAGACTTTGACCTTTTGCTAGCAAAACTGGTAGCAGCCTCCTTGTTTCATTTATGTGTTTGTTTATTTATTTATTTTCAGGCACAAAATCTGTACTTAGAGATTTACTTGCTGTTCTTTGTAGATCCTTCCATCCAACTCATTGACTCTTCTTCAAACTGAGGTTTATTGAATTTTGGAACCTTTTATATTCAATTATTAGAGTGGGGCAAACAACAAGCTTATTGTCTTGTAAGGAAGTGTCCTTGTTTTGTTGTCATTTTTTCTTATTATTTAAAAAAAGTATTTAACTTCTCAGCAAACAGAAGTTATCAGTCCAGGGTGTCCTCATACAGACTGGAATGTGGTGTGGTTTTCATTCAATACCAGTGATGGCACATCACAGAATAGCCTTAAGACACTCTCAGGGTCTCTGCCATCAGGTGATTCATTCTCATCTGCCCTGTTGCCATGGATCTTGTAATTTTGTAGAATCAGGTCAGACTCACCAGGAATGGAGAGTCCTTCACAGGATCATCCAGGGAAATGAAATGTTTATGCAGACAAGTATTGATAAATCTGGACTGACTTTAGAAATTAATGGAAAACTTCCTTCTGGGTATTCAGTGGTGAAATTCAATACTTCATCCTGTTTCATCTTAGCCATCCTTTGTAGTCTGCAGTTAGCTGTAGCTTACAGAATACCAGAACAATATATGACAAGTTTCACTCTTCTTACACCCTCTGAGTACATGCTAGACTTTTATTAATCTCATTGAGCTAGGAAGTGTGTGTGGAGGGCAGAGCAACCTGCCATGTTCTTAACATTTTATGACTCAGAAGTGAGTTCTGACTTTTCTGTGTGATTCTCTTAAGTGTGTCTTTTCTCTTTGTGCTTTGTGCTTAGGTTTCCAGTTTGCTTCTTTAAGAACAGATCATCAAAGAGGTTAAGCATCTTTGAAAATCTTCCCATAAGCCTGTGAAATTTTAAGATCAAAGTCTTTTTCCACAGACCAGCCTAAATCTCTTTTTGCTCATTCTTAATTGATAGCCATATGATCAAAAGCTCAAGTGTACATAAAGCCACAGACGGACAGAGTGGGATTTTAAAACCTATGCGGATGCATAGTGACCCATCAAGACACTGGGTTGTGAACATGAATCCTAACTCATTTTAATCCTTCTAGGAATCCTCTTGAACATGCAATTGTAGCATCAATAAAATTTGGTGGGCAGAGAACCTCCCACTATGGGATTCAGGTGTCTGGGGCAGCTTCTAGTGGAGCTTCTATTCAGCACAAAGGACAAAATCCAGCTTAAGAAGTTCCTGTAGTTTATTCCATCCTTTGTGTTACTTTAAAAAGTGATGAGCATATCTATGGCATAACCAAACAATTTACATTGAATTCTATAAAAAGGAGAAAAGTTTTGTGGTCTGATAATTCTACCCTGCTCCATAATGTAATAATAAAAACAGCAATACTTTATATTTATTTTAGATGGAGGATTATGATATAGTCTAGACACAGAGTTAGTAAATACATCAAAAAACAGGACTAGTGTACTTAGCCAAGCATACAAACATTACTAGAGGCAAACATACTTACAATGTTGATATACAGAAGTCCCTTGGAGATAACTAGCTGATCTGTCAGGGAATTCTAAAAGACTGATTATTAATGCACCAAAGCCATATAAATTCAGTGAAACAATCAGAAGACATTAAAGAAAGGCAGTTTTATGTCTACTTCGGGCCCATTCTTCATATGATATAAGTCAAGACAAATCCCTGTCACATCCTATTTTCTTGCTGTGGGATGATGTGAGGGAAATAAGGGGCCCACTTAGCTCCTTTGTGTAGCTCATTTAAAATAACCCAGATTAATGGGGACCTGTCTTTTTTACCCTTGTAGGGAATGATAAATACTAAGAAATATTATTGAAGCCATTCAGCTGCCCATTAATAATACATTAGTAAATACCATATGATCAAGTTTCAGCTTGCAGCTGAGCCAAGTGTTAGCTTAAATACCAGCAATATTTCATTTGTGAAGGGTAAGGGTCCTGCTAGTGTCTACAGGTATACAGGACACAGAAAGGAGAAAAAACAGGTCCCAAAATACCTGGAATACCATTGTATCACAGCTGAAGAAACACGGAGAAAGTTTTCCAAACGAGCAGAGCACAGACTATCACATAAAGTGTGATGATTCTTCTCTTGAATTTCTCCAAAGCCTAATGGCCCAATTTTTTACTCTTCTTGTACAGCCCAGTTCAATCCTGAATTTTGCCAGAAAGAATTCTTCTGATTTCAAGGGTTTCTTTCCTTTACATTCTTTAGCAAGATTAAAAGATAATAATTTAAACCCTTTGGCAATGACTACTACTTTTGTTCTCAATCCCTAAGGGACTGTCACTGATTAGCTCATAAATCTTAAAAAGTTTACATTTTTCCTGGGAATTGCTTCTCTTTTTGAAGGATCTGTGCTCTTTTTATAACTTCGTATAAGATTAAACCTTTTGTTTCCTGGAAATGGCCAATGTTCTGTTTTGTGAGTAAAAGTGTACTTCCTTACATTTAAATTTACTCTGTTTATAAGCAATAGTCTGTTGTCAAGTTCTTGCATTTTTTTCACCAGTGTCTATAGGTAACAACCTTCTTCATACAATAATATTAGTCATATCTGAAAGGAAGCTATGTTTTATTCCCACCTTCCAAAGGAAAGAGGCAAAAGCTTTTCTTTTTTTCCTTTTCCTTTTTCTTTTTTTTTTTTTTTTTTTTAAATATTCTTCAAGTCAAATTAGTGTCTACATATACTTCATATTTCTTTACTGGACTCACATTGTACTGGGTCATCCCATGCTGGAAGTCCTGTAGTAGCTGTACACTAATTTGTATTATTCTTGTAATTAATCTTTGAAATTGAGATTCCCTAAAAAATAATGGGGAAAAAAACAACCTGGAATTTACAAACAATGCTGCAGTTTGCCTATTCTATCTGCTGATTATAAAAATCCCTTATACTTTCAAGTCTGTATTGTTTTAATCTCCTTCTGTTAAGAAAACTTGTGATTTTACAAATGTCTGTGTATCTGTGTGTGCATGCATGTGCATATAGTAGGTAACCCTTTTTAACTCAGGGATTTTTGGGAACTCACAAAGCAATTTTTACAAACTCTTGATATAAATTCCATTACATTCAGATTTCAGATAACTTTCAAAGAGACTCTGTTAGGTATTGAAAAAAAATTATGTTTGGTTTGATGAAGCAAGATGTTAGAAAATTAGGTATATAAAATTAGACCAATAAAATTTTATGGAAGTATAACTGCCTTGACACAAAAACACACTGCAGACTTAAAATGTTCTCCACAGGAATTTTTTTTCTTGTTTTCAGTCTTTTTTTTTTTTATTATTTTTTAATTTTAATTTCAGTTTAATACTATGGCCTACAGAGCAGAGATGAAAAACCAGTAAGCAGTGGTATAACTTGACATTAACTGACCCTCTCAATTATGTGACCTACATGTAAAAAAATAATTCCAATCTCAGGTTCTGGGTTTTCTTAGCTCAAAGGGCAAAACTCTGTCAAACCCTGCATGTTTTTTGCCATAACTACTAAGTGCTAAATTTTCTCTGCCTTACAGTTCCTATCAAACCAAACAGACAGAGATGTTTATGGCATCTTGAATTTTGTCTCAATAAGTACCCTAAGCAGAATCCCCTTGGATTCTATAAAAAAAAAAAATCTTGAGAGAGAGGTCTCTAAGAGCCTTTTCATCTACCTCAAGGAGGAAGGGATTCTAAGGAAATAAATAATAAGGCAAACTTTAGCACTGCAAGGAATCCTGAAACAGGGGGTTCTTCCTCTAATGAAGAGGAAAAATATGTGTATTTCAGCTGCAGGTTGCAGGGCAGGAGAACATAATTTGTTTATTTTATTTAAACACCTGGTCCTCAGACGAGTTAACATACTGAGTGAAGTATGGAATTTACTCTTTTCCAAACCAAAAGGATGATCTCTTTTAAATTTTGAGGAGGCACTTGGAAAGATAAGGTACCCTGTGCTTCATTGCATTTATGAAGATTGTGCTAAACTTGACTCCAGCCTCAGGGAATACAGGTACAATTAATTCTCATTAATTAAAAAAAATGTCAAACCATCACTTACATTTGTCTTCACACTCAAAAACAAGGCTTCATTATGAAGACAAACAGGAATAGATATTTAAACCACATAGAAAACCCCCACAGTGTTTTCCAATTTCTGTGTTTAAAAGAAAAAAATACATCAAATAACAACGCATTTAACACATTAGTTAATAATTTAACCAGAATAAAATCCGTTACATTAAAAATAAAACACTTACAATATCCCTGAGTGTTTTCCAAATATTAAATTAACTATAAATATGTTGAACTTGTTTATACACTATAACCCTTCAGCAAAATAAATGCAAAACTTTACAAAGTTTACAGATTTTACATAAATCATAAGGTTGGGTGATAGAAGATCAAGAGAGTAAATTTTGAGAGATTGCAGAACACGGGTAAATATATTCTCCTAACCTGAATTTTAGGATGTCAGAGGTACCTAATTAGTCTGTCTCCTGGAGAAAGCCCTGTGAAATGTTCTAAATACATTTTAGAATTGCCCTTATGTGATTTTGCATACCGCCTGAAAGAGCAGTATAACTAAGCATACTTTGTACACAAAGTACAAAGATGTACTTATGTTGAGATGGCTATAATTTTCCTAAAGGATTAATGGATTAACCCTTAGTTTTGCTCTTTTAACTCTTCCTGGAGCCAGGATAGATGATTTATTTTTCAGTTGATGCTCTGTAATGAAATTATAACTTAGCAACCATTTCTAAAACATTACTCATCTTAAAAGACAGAGTGTTATTGTGTTGGCATAAACTCCGGGAGTAATTCACCTTGATTGATTAAAAACTCTTATTTTATCCATTGTCCTTAAATATTCTTTCATTCCAGAGTAAACAACAGCAGCTAATAGACATGGTATCTCACTGCTGTGTGATCGAAGACTAGCTTTTAGGACAAGAAATAAATGGAGGTCTAATCTTTCTAGTGCCTTTTAGAGGTACTTAACATTGGTCTACAAAGAGCATTGAATGAAAAGAATTAGTAATGGAAGAGACCTACTAAGTCATTTGTCCAGTCCTCTGCCAAAGCAAGATTGCTTGTCTATGATATACTATGTTTTTAAGTGTGTTGTCCAGTCCAACCCTAAATTATTCATCTGATCTGTTACTGTTTCCATTATATCCTTAGACATGCCAGATTATTTGATACTGCAGCTTGGATTTTATTGTTCTTTATTAAATTTTATTCGTATACTAGCATACTTTGCAACAACTTACACAGTCTTCTTTCCCCTTTTACTTGTACTTTTCACATGTTTGCTGAGTTAGCCAACCTACGCCAGTGTGATCATTTTTCTTGGCTATTCAGGCTGTGAAATAATTCTGCCTTGCATACACAATCACAGGCCTTTCCACCATATTACACTTGAAGGTCAAATTTAATTTACTGTCTACCAAATTTGTCAAATGCTATTATTTTCTTACATGTTTCTAATGGTAGCAAGATCTTCTATGCAGCATTATTTTCATATATGTTATCCAAGACATATTTGTAAAACTGTGCTTTTAATGCAGGAAACCTGTGCCAAGGGAGAAAACTGCCCTACACGTACTGAGTGAAGTTCTGCTTCACTTTTTTGGATTATGCATACTAAGCAACAGAATACTTTATCTCCATATGTGATATATTGATAAACTTTGCTACAATTATCACTATAATGTCCCTGCCTTTAAATATCTTCAGGTTTTATTACCTCTCTCTCTCTCTCTCTTCAATTGTATCTTTTAGGAGGCATTTCCTCTTTTCTTTAAAATTTATATCCTAAAGTAACCTGACTCTGATTCAGAAAAAGCAGTGAAAAGAGAACTCATTTATACTCTAGACAAACCCATTACATATCCTATCTGTGGTGTCATTAGGGCTGCCCACTCAAATACAATTGAAATGAAACATCCAGGGAAATTTCATTGTCCAGGACAGTTATTGGAAGCAGGGTAAGAGAAGAAGAGCTTTTATCCTTCCTAAACCATTCTGGGCAGTGTTCTGGGGTGATGTGACTTGAAGGGCTTTTACCTCAGAAGACAGCTGAGGAGAAGGAGGGATGGCAAGAGGGATGAGAAGCAGCATTCTGGACCTATTCCAGATGCCACTGTGCCCGAAAGAGATGACATATTATTAGTTGGAGAAGGTCCTATGTAAAATGCCAGTACAAGAAAGGAAGCAAAAAATGTGGGGAGAAAAAAAAAAGCCAAAACAAAAACAAACAAACAATACAAAACCCAAAATAAAAACAAAAAGCCACCAACCAAATAAAAAAATTGTTTCCATTAATAAACTACAGCATTCCCAATTGCCAGAATCAATAATGCTTAACAGGTACATGCTAGTGAAAACTAATAGCTATGTATTTTTCTATTCCAGGATAACTCTTTGCAGGGTTTATTAGAGCACAAACTCTTTTTTCAAAATTGAGAATATCACCATCGATCATGGAGTGCAGCATATGTGGTACATCAAAGCACAAAAAAGCTTTAAGCACAAAAAAGCACAAGAAATCTTTCTTTAATAGCCCGCTTCTCTTCACTTATGGACATTTTATAAATAGAATATTCAGCCCTCCTCCTCTTGTACATTAAAAATGCAGAGTTTTAAGTAGCACTTGCACACAGCAGTAGGAAACCTGCTTAATAAAGTAAATTTACCACGCTGATTCAGAGATTTCAGCTATTTTCCAAGTTTTTCATTCAAGAGATTTTTCACATAAGCTCTTAACAGGTACCATTTGTTGAGCTGCAGACTGCATAGAATCACCAGTCACTGCAATGAACAGTCCTTTACTGTATCTGTTCTATAGCTGTACGTGCTGCCTAGACCTAACTATAAGAATTCACACAAGATAGTTTATTACAGAATGGTTAAAAGCAGAATATTTACCTTGATTTTCATCATCCAAAATTCTGATCCAATGCCTCAATAAATGAACTGAGGTAGGAGAGAGGGGAAGAAGAAAACAAGAAATGGTTGTTTATCTCTAATTATGTGGTACTGATAGCAATAAATGTAATAAACCAATAGCTGGGTATTTTACTGTACTCTGCAGCAGCATTCTGCCAGCCTTTAAAAGAGAGAAAAAAAAAAACTATCATAGGGACCTCAAGGAAGGTGCATGGAAGGGCAGGAAGAGTATTTCTCTGGGAATGGCTGGACCATGGAGGACATTGTTTCCTGGCTGCTTTGCCTCTGAAGTTCCATCTTTGTCCAGCCTAGAAGAAGATTTAATAGACTGTAGTTGATCATCCCTGCAGCCAAGTCACTGATGATGATTTTTGGTTTTTTTCTTGCTCAGGAGAGAGTACATGCAACTTGTCCCATATCCCTGATATATTTCCCAGATATACACATAGCAGCTACAAATGCTTTATTTATTTCCTATAATGGCCAGTTGCGGGAATTTGCTTTACTTATGCCTTGTTTTGACCTTTAAATAATCTCTTGGTGGTTTTGACCATTACCAGATAGAAGAAATCAGGCTAAATTACCACATGGTCAAGTAAAGTATCATTTTCAGCATATGCTTTTAGTGAATAGCTTTCAAAATACAACTCTTAGGGGAATTTTAAACTATTAAGTAAACCAGAACAGAATAAAGAAAGCAAAAGAGAATATATCAAAACCAGCCTACTTTGAATTATGGCTTTCACAAAGGAACCTGAATATAATCTGTTCTGAGAAGTCTGAAGTTCAATCATTTTATGTGGTGGTTTTGTATCCAGGAGAATCTGGAAAGAATGGAGCAGAATGGATTAAAACCAGAATTACAGCACCTTACAATACCTACCTTCTGAGAAAGCTGGCAAACCCAGTAAATATCCACATCACAAGTTCTGTTTTGCTCCTTTTCTATGTGGCCCCATACCTTTCCAGCAGGAATAATTCAATGCTGAGAGGTGTACCACAAAGAGAAGTGTGGCTGAAATTCTGTTCTTGATTCAGTCATCCCTCTTACATGATGCCAAGCACTTTTAAAATTGAAACAATTAGCTCAGCTGGTAACAAATGTAACAAAGGTGAGGAAAATGTTATCTGTAGCAGGTAGGAAATAGAAAACAGGTGATGGGTACAGTAGGATTTGGTGACAGGGCAATGTGCTTTGAGGAATGTGATCAGGGAGCAAAGAGGAATGAAACAATGTAAAAACAACAGCACTGTAAAGAGAAGTGAGGCAGAACATAACGTTATTAAGCTAATGGTTGGAAGCATTAGAATACCGAGTTCAATGTGGATGGAGGCAGTACAAATATGCACACTATGAAACAGGACATTATGATAAAGACAAAGAAAAAAGTTAGAATGTATTTCCCTGAAGCATTAGGTTATTTGTTTGGATGAATGTATTGCAATTTTTTGGACTACATTTTCAAGCATAGAAGCGCCATTTATCTCAAGAGTTATCTGCTACATACAGAATGCATAGATAAATTTATTTATTTATGCACATGTGTATAGATACAAACAGTATCTATACATATGTGCATAGATTCAGTAATTTTTGATACCAGAATGAAGAGAACGTGACTATGTTTTTAGCACACAGACACAAGGAAGATTATTTTCTGGAAATAATAAATTCTCAAAAAGGCTGAACACAGTTCCCAGAGTGAAACACTGCATGTTTGAATTAATGTTCCTGAGTGCTCCCTTGTTAGTGCTAAGCATATAGTTTAAATAAAGAAATCACATTCCAGGCTCCAAATACAATTTGTCAGCTTTGCTTCTGGGAAGTGTGAAAGCAGCAAAAGTGAGAGTCATTTATTCACCATCTGTTCAGCAACTCACCTCTTTATCACACTGAGATGCAGAAGATACAAAGTTTAGTAAGTTTTCAGACATCAGGCTGGTAGAAGTGAAGACAGGGCATTTTTTATTAACCTCATGAACAGAGATTCACTGGGTTTCCATATGCCCCATAACTTAACATGATCACTAGAAATATTATTCATATCACCCACTGCATCTAATTTTTACAGTAGTATACAGTTGATATCTTAATATTTAAAGGGATTAACTTCAAAATATGGCAGTTGAGTGATTTGGGGGTTATTTTTTTTTTAAGGTTTAAGAAGTGAGAGAAACAGGAGACCATGATAGAAGGCGTGTCATTCAGAAAGGAAACTGAATAACAGACAGGTGTTCACAGTTTCCTTACTGTATAAACTAGACTGCACTAGTTCTTAATCCAGCTATTAATACCACTCATCTGTTCATGTAAACTTAGAGAGTCTATCTAATTTACAGTGTCTATATACAGATATTTCTTGTGGAGTCCTGATTACTAGCTGTCATTTCTACACATTCTCATAATAAAAAATTATAATTTTGATCTTTTATAAAAGTGTGTTTCTTTGTACTTGGAAAAAAATATTCTAGGTGTGCAGTAGTTCTGTATGTACAATGTACATACAAGTTTCACTAAACCTTATAGAAGCATGAAAAATGCCTTGAAAATTTAACATAGCTGTGATATGAAAGAATAACTTGTTGCAGGTAGAGGAAATACCATCTTTCCCTATCCAGAGTACCGAGAATAAAACAGATATTTATCAGAAAAATAGTGTATATAAATTTATATAAATTAGTGACATTCTTCTTGTGTTGTCACACTCAGTCTCTCCAGACTGTGCAATGAATGAGGTCTTGCACACCCCTGCACTCAGACTTAATCTGCAGTAACTTGATGTTTCCATAGGAGATGATGAAATCCAAGAGTGGTTCATTACCTCACAATAATGTGAAGGCTAATGGGTGTCATCACTCTACCTGCACGATGTTCAGGTTTACGGATCAGTTTGAGTGCAAACCAGACATGGCAGTCAATAAGAATTGCCCTTTCTTGCCCCGTCTACCTGGTCACATTGTCCACGTGATTGCTGTTTTCATACTGTTAGCACTTTTACACTGCTTCTTGCTCTTACGATTAATGCAACAACTTCTCTTGCTGCTGGGAGTACAGACTTTTGCAACCTTTCTTAGCTGATCGGCTTTGTTGCCTGTTTTCAACTGAATTTCGAGGATACACAAGCAGGGCTGAGAAGCACCTCAATGTCAGACACCATGGGAGGGGGAAAAGCCATAACAGGAGTCAGAGGCAGACTTGTTCTGCAGCTGGGCAGTTCTTGGATTCCCGCACAAGCAGTTTCACAGTCATTGTTGGAGGCTTGTGGAGGATAATCAGGAACAGAAACCTGTCACATAGATAAAAACTGTAACATATAGTGCAATTTGAATCCTTAATGAGGCTACAGGGCAGCAGAGCTGTACTGACCTGCAGATGAATTGTACAGAACCCTCCCTAGGCCACAGCCAAAGCATTGAACAGCACATTTGCCCAGGTACTCCAGAGTAGCTTCCAACACAAAACATTGTGCTACTTGAGTTATTGTTCATCTCTGCCTCCCTCCAGTAGCTAAAAGGAGAGGGTAAATCATGTTTAGCCTCTGTACCTGCCAAGCAGTACTACCGCTTTGGGAAGCTGCCTGTCGCATTTCCTATTAATGAGTGCAGAACTCAGAGCTCCCGACCTGGGAGCAGCAGTATCAGCACATCCCCCGATGCTCCTCCTGGTGTGATAGACAGTGAAGTACCTGCTAAGTCTTGTGGCTGCATGCCAGCATCTAACCACAGCAAGTTCATATTCTGTCAGAGCATATCTCTGACCAGAAACAAAATAACTGAACGAGTTTTGAGAAATGAAAGAATGCAGGTGATGATATCAGCAATTTTCAGGGCATTCAAAATAATTTTCAAGAAAGAGAGCAGGTTGCCCACTGGTTTAACTCCTTTCTGCACTCTGTCTAGCAAGCAACAGTGTCAAAGGCCCTTGATCCCAACAAGCCATGAGGCAGCTACCCCAGCCATGCAAAGCTTCTTACCCCTGGCAGTAGAGAAGGCTAACAGCATCCTGGTTTTTAATATAAGGATTGTAGCCAGTAGACTGAGGGAAGAAATCATAACCTTTCTCTCAATATGTTGAATAAATTAAAAAGAGATTCCAAGAGCTAAAAAAAAACCAGAACAAGAAGGTTAATGGGGAGACATCAAAGTTCCTACATGAAGATCTTAGATTAGATGAGATGTGAATACTTGTTTCACTGCTGGGACATGCGACTCTTATGAGACATTTTTAGAAGGACTTGATGACCAGTCTTCTCTAAGTGTATTCCTTCACTCTGCATTTATTTGTGACAATTTGGGGTTGATGTATATAATCTTATAGGGTGCAAGCCAATGAATCCGCCTCTCTCTTTGGTGAAAAATTGCCTGTCTGGAAAAAGGCAATGAAGCAAAGAGACAAAATTGTATTAAAAAGCAGGTTTATTTTTCCATGTGCCTGTTATTAAACATTAACTTTTCATTGCTTGAAAGCTTTACCCTAAAGTCTAGTAAATATAATCAAGCTCTAATTAAATGTTAATGTAGAGTCAGTGTGTTAAAAATTCATAAGGAGTGAGCAGACCCTGTGTTTTAGTCAGCGTGGTCGAGTCGACAGGATCAGCTCCCAGCTGTGGAAATCCTCTCTCTTGACACACTGGCAGAGCAGCTCCTGTTGGCTGTACACTTAGAACCACTTCTGTGGGTGGCAGCACATTCGTTTTGGTCACAGAGGCAAAGGCAGAGCCATCTCTGACCTACAGGCTGTGTTCAGCCCACACTCCAGTAGCTGGGCCATGATATTGGCAACTGATGTAGGAGTGCAAAAAAGCAACTGATGATCTGTGCCTACTGACACACAATATAGACACTCATATTGCATGTCTAAAAAGTCATATCTCACTTTTGCCTTTTAATAAGCAATTTTAAGCTCAAATTCTGAAAATAAAAATCCTACACTATACTTCTACTAGACATAATGATCATTATCTCCAATAACATTTTTATGAAAAAGTAATTTCTCATTAAAAAATTTAATTTTGTAACTTAATAAAAAATGGCACTGGAAAAAGGTCAGATTTTCTCTTTCACAAAAAGTACTGATGGAATGCCAATAACAGCACAAGATTAAGTTTTCACAAAAGCTTTTATTGTTGTATTTGTCAGTTCTAAATGAACACTAAATAAAATTAATATATTTCTCACTAATGGAAGCTTACAAAACTATTACTTCCCCTATTATTGCTCATTTAGCTGTTGTCTTGGTCTGATTTTAGTCTACAATTTAGGTTAGATATGAAACTGGATACCTTTCTAGCCAGTGCAACCATGTAATCATAAAATTTCTTCTATGACATCTTTTCCCTCCTTATAATTGGGACCTAGAACTGTGCCTGACCCTTTTGTGCATGCTATAAAGATGAAGGAATTTTCCTTACTCCTTGCCACAAAAAGCCCGGCCATGCACAAAACAAAGCACAGCTCCTCTGCAGCCATCCCAGCATGAATAATTAATTATCTTGGTGGGAATAACCCTGACAGCCATTTTGCTTGACTCATGACCTTGTGCTGTGTCTGCACAAATGACAGTGTTACAACCAAGTCTCTCTTTAAAGTTTTATGTTCTGCAACAGTGCTGAGTCAGGACGTGGTTACTATTGCGAATCTATGCTGTGTGCACATTTTTTTCCACTCTTTTTGGGTCCATGATGTAAAGAAAGGCAAAAACCAGCAGAAATTATGAAATAGCAATGTCTGTCACTATGGTTTTTCATAGAATTATAGAATACTTTGGGGTGGAAGGGACCTTTAAAGGTCACCTAGTCATTACTGATGCTGCATAGAATCGCCGGAAACACTTTCACAATCATTATACCTGCCTAAAAAAATGCTGAAAGTCATTATTTCTTTTCACAAAATGAGTCAAGCTTGAGATTGTTTCTACAGATGTTTTAAAAGTGTGTTGTCTCTGAGGGAATCTTACTATATACAGCACTTTGATTAAATCTTAAGAAGCTTTTTCTGAGACACCACTCATTATTTCTCTGAATTCCCTCTTTCCTTTATGTACATATTCCTGAATTTTACTAACACAATGTGAAATCTGTCTCGCACAGACTACTTTGACATTTTTTAATTTTTTTTTTCTCCTATGGTTTTGGTTTCATTACAAGTAGAAACTGATTTTCCAGGTACTGTCAAATATCAATATAGTGGAAAAAGTAGGAGGTTCTGGACAAGTTGGGGTTTCTTTACTGATTGTATTAGTACATTAGATTCAGTTTTTCTCAGTTCTGGCATTTAAGATTCCCTGCACCAGTCATCATTACGTGAGTGGGTGTGCAGTGCAGTAATGCATGTGTGTTTGGCATCTGGTAATCTTTCCCTGGGTGGTTGGTTTACTTGCCAGGGAAGAATCAGGGAGTGGGACTATATCTCCTGGGCCACCTCCAAGGGGAAAATGCTGTTCTGTAAATATGTGAGCTACAGCTAGAAAGCTAGTGGCAGAACTAAAACACGTCTATTGCAGACAGAGTGGAAAAAAAAATAGGATTCCTTAAGCACATGAAAAATTTACAAGAAACTGTGGGTCTTACAGAAATTCTTATTGACGTGTAGTGTTGAAATGCTTGTGAAGGGATCCTCTCAAGATTTGTATGAAAATTCTTGGTGTTGCAAGTATACATGGATATTATGGAATCTACTTTGGTTTTGTAACTCAATGCAATCACCACCACCCCTCAAAATACCCCAACAAACAAACAAGACCAAGCAAACAAAAACCTCACCCAAACCAATCACCCCCTCCCAAAAAAAAAAAAAGCAGAAAAAACCTCTAACCGCAACTCTTTCCACTGGAAGCTCTTTCATTTATGATGTTCTCTTTGCTTTTGCATCATAGGGTACCTATGGATGAATCTGTGGAAAGTCCCCATTCCATCTTCTTTAAATGCGAGCACCATAAAATAGCTCATGTTCTCACTGTTTCTTCTTTTTTCTTCTGTAAGTAAAGTCTTCTGACAGGCACTGAGCCTGAAGATCCCAGATGTAAGAAAAGTTAGCTTTAAAATCAAATTCTGATGGAAACAGAAGCCTGACTCTTCTCCAGCATCCACATTTTCCTGGGCACAGAAACATCTTCATGTTTCTAGGCCTGATTTTTGTAGGAAGCATTATTGTTGCCAAAAGAGAGAAAAAGATCTGACAAAGGCAGCCACACCTAACTTGTGCTAGTTGGCCCCATTCGGAAAGGTTTTTAGAGTTTGAGACTGGTTTCTAAATGAGATGTCACCCAAGTACTCAGTGAGGTGTTGAGTTCACGTTGAAACTCATATTTAGTTTTTGCAACGCCAGTGCCTTTCAGTTAAAATTCCAGTCCAGATGACACACTGAGAATATTTTATATTCTATCATCATGTCTTTTACAAAAAAGATATCAGCAATCTTGTGCATTTTAAAGTTGTATCAGATTTGTAGTTTTATTTCATCTTAATAGTTAATTAAATCATAATATGATTTTGGTTTTTATACCACATAATACCTTTGGGGGAAAAGCATGTGTTGAAGTCAGATTGATTTTTGTTGTTGTTGTTGCTGCTTTTGACATCTAATTAAGGGATTATGTAATTAAATGTTAAAAAAAAAAGATAAAATCAAACCAGAAATAAAGGTATGAGAACAACTGAATGAATAAATGAATGAAAAAATTTTAATATATTATATTTATATATTATTTTTTATATTCTGAGATGAAGTATTCTGATAGTAAAACTTATGCAGCTTTTAAAGAATGTAACATTTTTGTTTCTGAAAGACATGGTGAGAAGACAGATAATTTCTTTTCTGTGGTCAATTGCAGTACAAAATCATCTTCAGTGCAGCTGAGATTTAGTTAGGTTATCTTTTCTAATGTACCTTGGATGAACAGGGGTGTATTTATACTGTAGTGGTTTCCCTGTAAGCACATTTTACAACTCACACACATTAAATCAATGTGTGGCTTCCTCACAACTGCAATTTTATGAACAACTTTGCAACTTCTTTCTTTTTTAAACTTGGGGGGGGTGTTTTTTTACTAACTCAGTGCATTTCAGGGCTCATTTATGTGTATACAGTCTTTCATGCAAGTTTTGTAGAGCTAACTATTTACAAGCATAGGTGTATTCCACATAGTAGGATACTAAAAGGCAGGAATGTTTTGTATCTTCCTGTATACAATGTTGAATGAAAATTGTTGAAGTCACAGCAAAACCAAGTTGAATACAGGTTAAAGAGCATTTCCAGCATTTACCATACTACCATCTTCAATATTTGCTCTGGAAGTGAGTGAGTTTCCTCAACATTTTATTTTCTGCTAGCTGAAAGCAAGGAGCAAAATCTGTCTCTTGTTGTTCCCACTTTAACACTCCCCACGGGACACATCTTTTTGCAGGATCAACACTAAAAAAGCAGTTATATCTCTTCATACAGCTGGCTGGTAAAATCATCGGTCTCATCACAAGCTGGAGCAGAATCTGGTCCATGCAGTTGAATAGGCTTTCTCTTGTGCTGTACTTTAAACACCAGGAAATAGGACTTGTGTGTTGAAACGAGAAAAGGAGGGAAAGAAAATTCTACAGACAGAGATTTAAAAAAAAAAAAAAAAAAAAAAAAGGAAGAGGTGGATATGCCTGAAGTAGTTTGACATGGACAAAAAGTTTGGAAAGCAAGTTTCCATGAAGAAGGTGAATTCCTGGAGTGCTTGAGTCTGCCTATGTGGAATCACAGCGCTGTTGTTTATTCCTTGCAAATACAAAGACCATGCTGCACAAATATCTGAGTTTGGCCTCTGATTTCTATTCCATTGCAAGATCATCAGCAAAGCCCCACAAAGGGATTATTTTCTTTATAAGTGGTTATATTGTATCAATTTAGTGGCAAAAAGGAATGCAAACGCCCTGGATTTTCAAAGACTAGAGCACAGACTTGTTTGTTTTGTGATGGTGTGCTAATCCATAGCCCTGCTGCTTTGATAATGATAACAAAAATGGACACACAAAAAAGCACATAGTACAAAACTTGGATTTATGTAAAGCTTTCTGTACAAATAATGATCTTGGAGCACTTTATTCGAGAGTCAGAGAAAAACAAACATTGTCTTAGCTCAGGGGAAAAAGGTATGATGCTGACATAGACTTATAATATGAAAATAATTTGCTGCACTTCATTATTTTCAAAGGGGAAGAGAACAAGCATAAACTGATGATGATTAGCAGCAAGCAATCACAGACAGGCTCTAAGGAATTTGTTGTTGCCTAAGCTGTTGTACAAAACATATTTTTGACTGTGATTATTTGCATCTATTTTACACTGGATACTCTTTTTGTTGTTGGTTTTTTTCCTTACCAGCTCTCCAGATTAAATTTAATTACAAAGCAGCCAGATTTGTACCTAGAGTAGAAGTCAATAGACTGCAACAGCATTAAGGAGATTAATGTGCTCTGTGAGTTAAAAGTTCAACTTTCTGAATGTGGATTTTCATGAAGTTACTTGTTGAAATTATCAGTCCAATAAATACACAAAAACAATGCTGGGTGTGCTTTCTCCATTAAAAGCATCACATGCTGATATGGACTTTTTAAAAAAATTGTTTTAGTTTTATCAGCTTTTGTGACAAATGTGATAAAATGAACTGCACCAAAATCAAAGACCCAATTCTACAAACCGCTGCACCTGAGCACTTCAGAGCTCAAGGGTAAGAGTGAACTGATGTAAAAATTCCTTCCAGGTTGGTTCAGTTCTTCATATCTGGCTAACAAGTGGAAATGAAGAAATGCATCTGTTTCAGCATTGTTGAGAGAGAGTTGAATTTAATAACTATGGAACAATAATAGAAATGACTGACTTATACAATCTCACCTGTGGAAATATGCAACTTAGAAAAAAAAAATTTAAACAGTTTAACATCATGCACAAGCAACAGTGAATATTGGTGAAGGTCAAACCTATTTTTCTACCAGTTATTATATTGAAAACACACTTAATGGGTTGAGGCCTGGTTTAAATCACATATAATCATCATGGGCAAGCAAGTGGAGGTGTGAGCTAGTGATGTGTCCTTGTGGTAGAGAAGGCCAATGCTATCCTGGGGTGCATTACAAAAAACATTGTCATAAAGTTGAAGAAAGTTATCCTGCCCCTCTGCTGGTGAGGCTGTCTGGTGCGCTGTGCTCAGTTCTGGGCGCCTCAGTATTAGTGAGACATGGAGCTCCTGGAGTGGGTCCAACAGAGAGTGACAAAGATGATTAAGAGACTGAAGCATGTCTCTTTTACTAGGAACGGCTGAGGGAGATGGGCCTGTATAGGTTGGAGAAGAGATGACGGGATCTTATCAATGCTTACAAATATCATGGTTGTCAAGAGGGTGGGGCCTATTTTCTGCTGTGCCCAGCAACAGGATTAGGGGCAATGGACACAAACTGAAACACAGGAAGTTCCATCTGAATGTGGGCAAAAACTTTGCTTTGAGGCTGGCAGAGCACTGGAACAGGCTTTCCAGAGAAGTTACGGGTTCTCCTTCTGTGGAGATGGTTGAAAACCACCTGAATGTGACCCTGTGCAACTCCATCTGAGTAAATTTGCTTTAGCAGAGGGTTGGACTAAATGATCTCCATAGGTCCCTTCCAACCCCCACCATTCTGTGATTCTGTGTTTCTGTGATTCTGTGATTCTGTGATTCTGTGATTCTGTATTCAGTAATTGGCTCATATTTTGTTTATATTAGTAACCTCCGGAATGACTGCTGAATTAGTTGGGATTAGTTGTAGAAAGGCGAAGAAGGAATAAATACTCACTCTATTTGTAGCTTCTCTAGACAGAACCCATGGCTCTATCTTTCCTTTTTTTTCCTCTTTTTCTATTTTTTTCCATCCTTGCCAGGCTGTCTAAATCATAGAGGTGATTCTGGTGAATTCAGAAATTTGTGAAAAGTAGTTTTAATCTGGTACCGTGTCTCAAAATAGAAAGCTAGACTGATATGCAGGAAAGTATCTTTTACCTGATATCCTGGATAATAGGAATAGTCATTCTCATGTGCCTAGTCTTCTTCCCTATAAAGAGATTTTGCGGGAAAATTAGCTCTTTCTGGATTAGGTGTAGTTTAGCTGCAAACAAAAGTGATGTCTGAATAATAAACTGTCACAGTAAGTAGCACGCTGTTTTATGGATGTGTTCTCAAAATCTTGACCTATAATCCCCATTTGACCTCTCTAAGAACCCATCTACATTTAGCAGTTGAATTTTTTAAAATTCACTGGTCTTCGTCTAATCATAAGGTGTTTTCAGGTCTGTTTTTCCTCCCCATTATGTAATGTAAATTTTCCTGAATGAACATTTTAATGTAATTTTATTTGTATTTTTCATGTCCATGGTGAATCCTCTGCTTGCTTAGATACAGGTTGCTTTAGAATAGACGGCCTTTAGATTATGTAGGTAAACCTAGTAATTTCCTGGTTTAAGATATTGGTACTTGTGGAAGTGGTTTTATTTTTCTTAGAAATTTTAATATGAAATTTTTAGGCCTGTAGAAGGGAGAGCATTGTTTTTCCATAATTAACCACTGCTGTGCATTTCTTCTCCTGCCCCATCCCCCCCTCTTTAATTGTCCTTCTGTAGGTGCTTGGATTCTCCGATTCCAAACTCTCAGTCTCTTTTAGTCTGCTCATCTTCTTAATTGTCACACTGAGTCTCAGAGCTTAGGCAGCCTCCTCAGAATCTGAGTCAAATGCTTTGTACATGTTTCTGAGGGTATGTTTATGTGATGTCAAATGAGTGAGTTAGTTTGTTTAATGAAAATACCTCCTACAGCTGGAGATTTATGTTGCTCAGCTGAGACACTCTAACAGCATGTATATGTTCCTTTTCTGTTGTTATGACAGGCACAGTTGATTAGCTGCGCCCAGTTACATCTTTTGTATGTAAATCCTGGGGTGGTAGGCGCTCTCTTGTCAGCATTCTGATTTTCACATCTAGCAAAAACTGATGCAAACTGAACCTGGGTCTTCACATGTGAGCAGTGTGTCTGGCTCGCTGTGCCACCTAGCCTTCAAACAGTAAATATCTCCATGAATATCAATCGTTTACAACCTTTGTTTTTGCATCTACTAAGTGCTTCACTGCTTGAGGTTTGCATTAAGTTCTTTTTGACACAGTTGGAAAACTCATCGTCTTCCCAGACCTTCTCAAGCATCTACAATATCTGTCAACTGTGGGGAGATAAATGATAGATAGGAACGGCTGTTATTCTGACTAAATAAGAGGAAAAGGACTGGCACTGAAATCAGGCTGGGGGTGGGGATGAATGCGTGGTTCTTTCAGTTTTCTTTTTTCTTTTACTCAAACTTCTTGGCATTGTAAATGGCAATTGGCATTACATCAGGAATCTAAAAACTATTTCTCCAACATGTATTTACTAAAGCATGATACTCACAATAAAATCTGCTCTTCCAGTTTTACAGTACAGTAGAATCAAGTTTTGATCTCTCTTGTGCAATCAATTTCTGTTTTGAACTGGCTGTTTTATTTCAAGAAATCAAATATAAAAATCTATACTGTTTTCCCAAAGTTTTTCTTCTGCATTAAACCTTTCAATGCCAAGTATTGAAAAAAAATCCAAAAGTATATAGATCCTAGGAAACATTAATATTTTAGGTACTCTAAATTAATACTAGATTAGCAAAATTTATATTTTATAATACCTTTTAAAACTAGATGTATTGAAGCAAGAGGGGTTTTTATTTATTTAGCTAATAAGAAAACAGTCTGCATAAAACTTCTAGCCCTGTAAAAATATAAAGAGACATGCAAAAATATATTGGAGACAAATACAATCACCAGGAACTTGGTTTTTGGTGGCATTAGCAGTAATGTGCTAGACCTACTTAAATGAATGGAATTATTCTAGACTTGTAGTTCAGAAGCAGTACAAAGTGAAAATATTTCAAAGTATAGACTTCTGTAGTTAATACAAGGGGGTTTATGGCAAATGGACTTATTTTCCTTAGGTGTAGCAAATTTTACACTTATCGAAGATAAGGATATCAATAGTAATAGTAATATTAAAACAATGTGATGATAAAAAGCTTTAATGGCCCAATTTACCTTTACCATATAAAGATATTGACAGATATTTCCTCATTAGCTAATATAACAATTAATTTTGGTTACCCATATATTTTTATTATGATGTTTATCTGCTTTTGATAAGGCTTTCCAAAGAGGGCTATAGTGGATGTTGCAAGAGTTAACACGAACATATCAAGTACAGTACTTTGTGCTTGACCTTCTCTGGAGTCCCTGAGAAAGGTAGGAAGATCAAGTGGAAGATATGAAATCAACCAATGCAAAATACATCACTGATGGAGCTTCTGACAGATTCTTTGCGACAAGAGAGGATCTGAAAGAATGGGTAGCCTGGTAAGGGTGTTGAGTTCAGATTCCAGAAACAGGCCCACATGAGCTTAAAAGGCTTGTAACCCAGAAAAACAAATTATTATTTTTGTTGTTCTTATTATTAATGTTGTTGCTGTTGTTTTGTTGTTGTTGTTGTTGTTGTGGTGATGATGATGGTGATGGTGATGATGATGATGATGATGATGATGATGATATTGACAGGACAAAAAAGTTGAGGCTGTTCAGCCTGGAGAAGGATGAATGAAGACCTCATATTAACCTTCCAGTATTTGAAGGGGCCTCCAAGGAAGCTGGAGAGGGGCTTCTCATAAGAACTGTAGTGATAGCACAAGGGAGAATGACTTCAAACTGAGAGACAGTAGGTTTAGATAAGATGTTAGGGTGATGAAGCACAGGAACAGGTTGCCAAGAGGAATTCTGTATGCCCCATCCCTGGCAGTGTTCAAGGCTGGGTTGGATGGAGTGCTGGAAAATGATCTAATGAGAGGTGTCTCTGCCATGGACAAGGGGATTGGAACTAGATGATTTTTAAGGTGCTTTCCAACCCAAACCATTCTCTGAATCTATTATTAGTAATTGGTGGCATTAGTAGTAGTTGTACTACTACTACTACTACTACTACTACTACCACTACTACTACTACTACTAATCTTCCACAAAGTAAATGCAATAATGATACATATCATTCTAGATACAAAATATTTGCTTTAAGAAGAGGAATAGCAGGAGTCTAATGTATTTAGTAAAGGAGAGCAGATGTTCTTTTCCTCCCCCTTTTCAGGAGGGCAGGCAATTGCCCTCTTTTTAATTATCTCAGAAGACTGATTAAGAAACTTTCAACCTAAGTGGCTTTGGCAGTCATTGTCTTGGCTGGCACAATGTCATAATTATGCTCCTATAAATCTTTATATTTCACCTATTATGTCTTGAGTGAGGCTGATATCTTATCTTAATTTACATCTATCCAAACTTCTTTTGAAGTGGAACATAAAAAATAAACATTAATTTAACATTAAACAGAACTAGAAAATATGCTGAGAATTCATTACTCCTTTTTTAAAAATCTATAAATGTCTTCTTATACTCTCACATTCCTTGATATACATTATTTTAATCACCTTTATATATATTATATTATATTAATTATATTATATTAATTATATTTATTATATTATATTATATTATATTATATTATATTATATACATTAGTACAATAATGACATATAAAGTTTTTTGTAATGTTCTGGGTTCCACATTTTCTGCTGCCTAATTATCTTCAGAGTTCATTATGTGCCTATATTGTTATCCAACAGAAGAATGGATTGTACCGAGCTACTGCTTATGATGGAGGGATCCAAGTAATTTCCGCACATGTTTTGAGACAGTTTGATATGATCAACTCTTGACAGCCAATATCTTCCTGCTGCATGTCCAACTAGAATTATTGTCCTCAGGATGGCTTATTAAAAGGGTATATAGATGGGCCACTGAAAATCTCAAATTTTCCCTGACAATATCTCTATTTTTGTATGATTTTTTTATTATCACTCACTCAGGGTTTCCTAGAATAAATTCTTTGACTCTCAATTAATTGCTGCAACTGAGAGTTGAAGCTATTAGCAAGCCTTTGGCAAATAGCTGGGCATTAGTATTTATTACAGACACAGATGCGTAAGAGGTGCAATCAATTTTGTCTTTGTTGGATTTCAACTTCAGTGAATTGTTCATTGATTTTGGAATTTGAGAGGATTCTAGGAAACCATTAAACAAATGGGCAATTTTGGGAACCATTTTATAACACATATAGTGATAGCCTAGACAATAGATGTCAAACCATTTACACAAAGGTCCTTTTTGACCTCACTTGGTGCACATGATCTTCCACCTCATAACATATTAGCCCCTGGTAAATTGTGCTCTTTAGGCAATTTGTCCTTTAAGTATGAATGAGAATAAAAACCAACATGAAAACATCTCATGTACCGACACTGGTCAAAATTTTTCTACCCATTAATACACTATTATTTTTAAATTTGGCTGTTCTAATATTGTGTGGTGACTTACCTGGTGCATTAGAATTCCAAAAATCAAATCAGTTTTAAAATAAACTTTTCTTCCTATGTTTTGGGCATGCAAAATATATGGAATTATTTGACAAATTTAATGGATTTACAGAGTTAGTTTACCCAAGGTACATTTTCTGTGTTTTGTGTGGGATGCATTGTACAGTTTTGCTAAGTGTGGAGATACACATTTTTGCATCAGCTTGGATTCCAAACCAGAAAAATCCTAGAGAAAATATTCCCCAAAAGAAAACTCCCAAAATGCATTGAAATAATGCACGAAACTTTTAAGCATATAAACATCTTCTAGAAAATGTCTCTCAAGCACTTTGAAAATGTGATTCTGTCACATAATATTCATCAAAAAGCTAGATTTTATTATAGTCTATTCAACA
The DNA here is from genome assembly GCA_036630365.1 of Acanthiza pusilla. Taxonomy (NCBI): domain Eukaryota; kingdom Metazoa; phylum Chordata; class Aves; order Passeriformes; family Acanthizidae; genus Acanthiza; species Acanthiza pusilla. Next base: position 32,111,712 of record JAXCHO010000023.1, read on the forward strand.
TTTGTTGTAGTGAATCATTTAAAAGAGCATTAATTTTCTCTTCTATGGTTATTAACATTTTCATGGCCATGAAAGAGTGTATGTATTGCTTCATAAAAGCTTTGGCAATGGGTAGGGAATAAGGAGAAATCTTTTAAAACAGGATTAATTTTTCACTCCCAGGATGTAGAATTTTTGATTCCAAACTTTATGCTATCTTCCATTGTCAGCAGTGTGTACAAGCCTCTTTTAATAGTTTAATATATCTCATCAACAAAAATTATGTCATCAAATGCAAATCTATGCATTTCTCCCAAGATAATGATTCTTTTTTATTACCTCTGTGCTCACCTATATAAATTTTAACATCATTTTCTTTCAAGAATGTGGGGTCTTTTTTTTTTCTCAAATATAAACTATGTAGACAAGAGTATAACTGAACTCGGGTTTATATACTTTTTTCTAAGTTTGCAACACACAAAGCTTCTTCTTATACCAGCCATCATCTCATATATATTTTATTTTCTTATGAAAATTCTTTTGTTTAAAAATGAATTTTTGATAGTTTTTCTTAAAATGACCCCTTGCTGTTTGAACTGATACACTGAAATACAGGAGTATAGGCTGTCATTAATCTCAGTATTTTTTGTTCAGATGCTGTAATGCCTCCTTATCAAACACAAAGGTTTTGTGTTCACTGCTTTTTTTCCCCTCAGTGCTAATCCGATTATAGCATTCTCACATTCAGAGCAACCATATTTTTAGTGATTGTGTGCTAGCTGAGCATGCCCTTTTCATTTCATAGCCTGCACCATCTTCAGAAAAAAAGGGGTGTCAGAAAACTTACCATCCCTTCCTACAAATCACCCTTCATGGAACTTTAATTTTCTGAAGATTTGGAGGTTTTTGGTTGGTTTTTTTTTTGTTTGTTTGTTTGTTTTAATTAGCAAATTTAATAGTTGCATTTGAAAATGTCTGCTTTTTAAAATAGAATCAACATCCTAAGATTGAAATAAGCCGGCATGATCTTTTTGTACTATACTAAAGATAGTAAATAAATGTTTTTATTCATGATCGGTTTAAACACCACTCTAAAATAGGAATCAATTTCTCCCTTATGTATTCAGTCTTAGATTAGCAGGAGAAATACATTGTGGGCTAATGAATAAGGAAAAGAAAAGCTATCCTGGTACACCCCTTCTTATTATACTACTAAGTAAAATTACCCACAGTTACCTCTTGAATCTCAATCTGCCTTGTTGTCAGATATGACAAATCCTTATACCACTTTTTTACTTACTCTACATAAAACTGCTGTTGTAGACTCAGGTACTGGCACTGCTTGATATAAACAATTTTTTTTTAAAGAAAAGTTTTAGAATTTTAAGTATCCCAGAAAACCTTTAATATTTCCCCTTAATTATCTTTTCTCCTTTCCACTTGGTTGCTAGTCCTTATGGCAGCCTGTGTCTTTTGCGCCTTGCAGAAGATGCCATTTAGAGTTTCCTGGTTGTGAGGCTTCTGAAATATGACCTACTGCCAAGTCAGGAGAGATCCTATCCTGGGTTCATTTATCTCTTTAGCATCTTTTAGCTCAAAGTGTAATTTCAGGCTTTCAAGAATTTTTACCTATGAACAAATTTCTGTTTTATAGTTTTCTTTTTACCATAAGTCTATAGGTTTTCTCATATCACCTGTTTGGCAACAGCAGCAATGAATTTTATTAAATTAGCTGAGTACTTCGTTGACTGCTTTCTAATGTGATGGAGGAAAAGTCTTGAAAAATAACTGGTCCTCGCATTTACAATACAACATTTCATATCTTCATGACTCTCATTAAGTGATCATCCATGTTTTCATGGCTGTGGAGGCAGGTAATACTCCTTTAAGAAAATGCTAGGTGATTTTATATAAAAAATTAGCTCTTTCCCCTCTGCTGCACTGTGGTTTGGGGTTTTTTTAATCTCAAATATTCACTTTCTGAGAATTTCTTACTTATTTTAATTGGGATTCCCTTTAGAGTTAAATTGGGGTTTGCCTGCTGCTATCCACATATTGCATTTTAGTAAGAAATAATATTTCTATTTCCATCTGAACTAATTGCTTAATGCAGGTGATTTCTACCTTTGGATTAGATATCTTTTTTTTCCCCTTTAATTCTCATGGATCTGTGGCTCTTATAGAGGTTTTTCAGATTCCTCTGTGGTTTATACACATTTGTTTCCCTTTGTCAGTTTTTTCAGAGCTCTGAGAAATAGACCCTGGACCCCTGTGGCCTGTACAGGAGAGGGGAGCATCACTGTCTTAGTGCATCTGAGAGTTTCTTTAAGCAGTTTCCAGCATCAGTTGTTCTATGAAGTGATTCTACCTTTCTAGTTTTGTCAGTTCCTACAAAATTATTTGCACCCTGACTGCCATTGATTTTATTTGAGATAGAGAATCTCTAATATCCATCTCCGTGACAGAAACTTGACAGTTCAATGTCAAGATTTTTATTGTTGATGGTGTTAATTTGTGATATTAGGCTAACCCTAGAGGCTGTACCAGTTACTCCCTTCAATACCTAAAGAGAATAATATGAGAGTTTTGTTTGGCTTGGGTTTGGCTACTTTTTAACAACATTCTTATACTTGGTCTCAGGGACCTCCAGAGACTTTTTAGTTGGGAGTCTCAGGTTTCCTAAGAACTAGAATGTGGATAGGGACACTCTGTCTGCCAAATATAGGATCATGTTATTGCTTTCCTCTATTGCAGGGAGTAAAGAGGAACTAGACCAGTGGACCAAGGTAATCTCTCTGAGGCTTAGATCCTTTCATTGAATGGAGCAATTTAGTTTAGCTTCAGATAAGTGAAATGACAGCTGATTTGTAAAGTAATTTTTAGTTATTGTAAAAGGTCACCATAATACATTGCTGTTCCCATGACATCACTTGAGTCCCAAGCATTTTAGAGAAGAGTGAATTGAAAGAAGGGAAAATACTTTTGCTTCTTCAGGAAGGAATACTCTACTTTTATATTCTCTAGGTATGAGTACAAGCCAAGAAACCTGCTTCTCCTTCTAGTTTTGCTATGGACTCTCTGAGGAATGTGTTAAAATTTTATCGTATCAAGTTTCTAATTATTTTCCAAGTTTCTCTGAAGAAAGTGTGTGTGCTCATTGATGTTTCCTGGGATATTCTTGTTTGAGATATCTGCCTCCACAAGGAAAACAAGATACCATTAGCCCTGACAAGTGATGGGTCACATGCTGGTGGGAAGTCTTGTTCCAAGGCTCACCAGCCACAATTCCAGCAGTCATCCTATTTTAATTCCTAGTCCTCAGCAAAAACTGCGAGACACATCAGTGTTAACACTGGGGGGTGGGGGGGGATGCGCCAAAGGGGGACTGTTTTGCTCAGACTTCCTGTACATCAAGACAAGTTTCAGTGAGCTCACTCAGGGAGAAAATGAGGACTAGTCTCTGTCCACACCTAATGCTGTTAGTTAAACAAGTGTGATCATCCCTGAATGAAAGGATGAAAATTGTTTTGCTTGAGGAAAAACAATATTGAATTCAATTGTGTAATACTGCACACCAAATTGACTACAACACTCCCTACAGTAACGTCTGTAGTTCAGCCGTATAACAGCTGTATTACAGTCCAAGAGGGAGATTAAGAAGCCTTTTAAACAAGAAAGAACATAGTATGTTTGATATTGCTATGGTGTTCTTATATAAAATAAAAATATTAATAAATAGAACCTGAGATTCAAAATTTATTTTGTAGTTGGCTGCCTCCAGGAAAATATGTGGTATTCCTGAGTCTGATCTAGTGCAAGTCCCTGTACTTACTGACTTTACAACAAAGAGCGGAAAAATATCAACAATTAAATTAAATCCGTGTGTTGAAATAGTAAATCAGGTTGACTGAGTCACTCAAAATTCAGAATTTATAACAATTAAATGATATGGCTAAGTCAAATAAAGCAAGAAATCAACATCAGGTGACATAAATGAACACAATACACTTTAGAACCTTAGTATATTTTGGTGATACAAACAAGAATATTAAACATATCTATGGATATTTTCTTTATTTCATCATTAAGTAAAGAATAAAGTGAAAAGAGAATAAAACATCTGTCAACTGATCTGATTCAGACTGAAATGATGAATAGAAACATGCCTTCTCATAAAGGCAACCCTACCTTGGGTCCTGTTATTCTTAGAGGATTGATCAGATGAGTAACTTATGGATAAGCCATGATCTTTAACTTCACTGACAAATTTCAGTATGAAAAAGAAAAAAAAGAAAGCCTGACTCAGGACACAGGAAGTGTGAAAATGGTCAAAAGCCATCCTTACAGTAAATCAGAAATAAAATCTTGCTTTGACTTTAAATTTACGTTCACGTCTCTCCCATCCCAGTATGAATATCTGCACCTAAATCTATTGCTGTTTCAAACCCCTGGGTTTTCTCAGTTACTACAACTGAAGGATCCAGGAGACATTGAATTACATCACTGTAGTTTTAATTAAGGACCTCACTCCCGTTTCTCTCCAGTCCCCGAGTTTTAGGTCCTTAATTCTTTCCTTCCCCTTCACTGTTCATATCTGATCATCCTGTATTGTTAGGTACTAGTGTCTGCCTTGGAGGAAAACTGTGCAAAAGACCGCGGAAACTCTCCTCCTAAAGAAGTTCAGGACCTCGGAGGCTAGGATTGGCCACACACAGGAAATAGGCGGGGATAGGAGCCACTTCCCTGGCTCAGAACAAACTGACCTCTGCAGGGGACCAAAGCCATGTGGTAGTGTCAGCATCCATGACTTTGTTTGGTATCTCTCCACACACGGGTGAGGTCTGCGTTAGAGACTTGGCAGTAGGAGCCTCAAGGAAAGCTGTGACAGGTGAGTGTGAAGTCCTGCTAATGGGTGAAGTCCTGGTTTCTGCAGGTGGAAAGAGATGGAAAGAAGCAGAGAGAAAGGATGTTTGATTGTGGTTCAAAAAGAAAAAAATATAGGGAGATACATTCAAAATGTGACGAGATAAGATTTTGAGAGATTAAGATTTGTAACTGAAAATCATCCTCAGATTGCCCTTGTTACAAACTGTCTGTGACTCACTAGTACATTTTCCTTTTTAAAAAAACAAAACAGAAAACACAGACGTCATTTTTCCCCAGACCATCAATGAACACCTTATTTTGCCTCTGGAGATCTTGATGTACCACTTGTCTCTCTTCTCTTTCTATGGATGTAGAAATTCTTCCCTTTTGTCCAAAGTTTTTCACAGAAGACATCATGAAAGAACAGATCTCTTGTTGCAGTTCTTTTTCTATTCCTATTCCTTCTCCCAGAGGAGATTTGCAGTGGAGAAACTGAGCTTACGAAAACCTCTGAAATAGTTTTTTCCCCAGAATACAAGCAAAAAAAAAATAAATTCTTTAGTAGAACTGAAAGTTGTTAGACGGACAGAGTTTCTTTTGTCATTAGAAAACTACTTCTAACAAAGGATAGTTTGCCCAATTAATACTGTAGCTACTCAGCTACTTTTTCAAATAATTATTCTTTCAAATATCAAGGAAATAAATTAGACTTTATTCCCTCTGTCGGGAAGTCTGAAAGGAAGAGGTATTACAGGAAGTGTGACTTGGTAGGTACTTCAACCAGTCCTCTGTAGTTAGAGCCATGATTTCATATGGGGCTCAGCCTCACTCCCTGACAGTTTCACAAGACTGTTCACTGTTCCTGAGGTGGCTATCTGATAGTTTTCCTGTTGTATGCTGTATGCCAGGTGTCTGTTTTGCTTTCTATGTAAAAGCTCATTTCAAACCTATGGTCATTCTTGCTTCTCTGCTTTCAATATTGATTCGAGGATGGAATTTTAAAAGTTACATATATTACTATTTATAAAAGTTATAAGTAAATGTGAAATATATTTCACTACTTGAATATCTGCATCTCTGCCATCTGACGGGAACACTTTTGTTCAATAAGAAATACTTATGGCTGATTCTCAGAAGAAACATGGCTATAAAAGAGTAATAATATTTGGGCCCTCCAAGATTTTCTTTACCAGTAACTTTCTCATTACATTACAGAACTAGATAGAGATGTAATATAATGCAGATATGACCTGTGTTTAAATGAGAAAACCTGAATCAAGCAACTTACCATATTCTATACCACAAAAAATCTTGCAAAACTAGATCATCCACTGAGATAATCATAGAAAAGAATAAGACATATAAATTTTGAACATCTTAATACCCTTCCCCTCAGGATTTTTCAAGACTCACTTTCCCTCCTGGGATGCAACACAGCAGTTATTTGACCGTGCACACAATGGTTTCAGAGAAGAAATTAAGATAAGAAAATATTCAGAAAGAAAGAATAGCTTTCATAAATCTAATGTAAATGTTTGGTAAGGTTAAGACTGTTTGACTAATGCTGTACTGTTGTAAAAAGCTTTATTGAATGTTTAATGGTAGTAGAACTATTTTTTTATGCAAGTGACTTCCCTGTAACAAGTAAGAAAAAACTCCTCTAACAGAAAGGCACATAAACCTTGATTTCTCAGTCATTACTCTTTCTTTTAGACAAAGATTCTATTGAATCAGTGGTTATCTAGATGGGTAAAACTGATGCACAAGGAAAAAATTATTCAAAAAAAATCTGAACATTTACTCAAGGGAGACATATTGCCTAAGATACTGCTTGCCAAGCTTTATTTAGTTCAGATCCTCTGCTATAATAAAACAGCTCTCTAGGTTCTCTATAGGAAAACAACAAATTGATTTAACTTTGCTTAGTTTTTTTAAGTTGTTGAGAACAATAAAGTGATCAGGCTGCAGGCACCTAGAAAATACCATTTAGAAAATTAAACATTCATCACATTTGACATCACTTTCATAGATATTATTCTGGTAGTTAGTAGCTTGCTCGTTAGATTGCAGAAAAGTTACATGCCAAATTTTGTTGTTAGTTGTATGTGTAATTACTACAATAAAACAGTCAGACAATGTAACAAACTTCAGGAAGTTCAGCAAGAAGAAGGGCAAAGTTCTGCACTGAGGGATGAACAGCTGTATGCACAGATATACACCGAAGGACACCCAGCCAGAAAGCCTCTTAGCAGAAAAGGACCTGGGATCCTGGTGGCCATCAAGTTGGACATGAAACACCAAGTGCCCTTGCAGAAAAGAAGATCAATGTTACCCTAGGCTGCATTAGGCAAAATATTGCCAGAAGGTCTAAGGACATGATCTTTCCCCTCTACTCAGCACTGGCAATGTTGTATCTGGGACGCTGGGTCCAGTTTTGGGAATGCCAGTATAAGAGAGACATGGACATACCGGAGACACCCTGGCAAAGGGCCATGAAGACGCTGAAGGCACTGGAGCATCTGGCCTGTGACAAATGGCTGAGGGAGTTGGGACTGTTCAGCCTGGAGAAGAGAAAGCTCAAGATCTTATCAAAGTATATAAATACTTAAAGGGAAAGTGCAATGGCACAATGAGGATGGAGCAGCCAGGGACATTGCAGGGACAATTGCAGTGGTGCCAGTGACAAAACTAAAGCCAATGAGCACAAACTGTAACAAAGGAGGTTCCCTCTAAACATCAGAATACCCTTTTTCGTGGAGAGGGTGATCAAGCCCTGACACAGGGTGCCCAGAGAAGCTGTAGTGTCAACATCCTCGGCAATATTCAAATACAACTGGAGTATTGAGTAGGAAGGTTGAAGTAGATGGCCTCCAGAGGTCCCTTCCAGCCTCAGCTGTTCTGGGATTTTGTCACTGCACACATAAGGGTACATGAGGTTATATGTGAGATCTCTGTATCTGCTCAGAGGGTATGTGTATTTCTGTACAGCATATATTGATGAACCCACAGCATTTTTCACAAAATGCACTATAATGCATTGCAAAGACATTTTAACTTATAACTGGATGTAGTAACACTTACTGTCACAATACAGATTGCATTATTTGAGGTGGGCGTTTACTGACAATTTTTCACTGCTGTTTGAGGGGTTTTGTCTTGTGAAAATCTTATGAATTCATAACAAGACCAGTATATTCATCCAGTTTTATCTCCCACGAATAATATCGAGATGACTGGGAAATAATGTACTGGTGTGACAGAGACTGAGTACCTTGATACAGAGTTTGCATTCTCTCATGCAGCAAGATAAATTACTGAGGTTTATTTCCACTTTAATACTTTTTCATGATAGCACAAACAAGGTGACCATTGAAAATAAATAATTAACTAGATCAAACTGGTATTGACAAACTGCCCTCCCTTTTGGCTGTATTAGGTACATTTTTGTACCTTTGTCTTTCTGTGCTGCCTACGTTAAAGTACAGTGCATGTATTTTACATTTGGGGAGGAGGAAAGAGGTGCACAAAAATTTTCCACTTACTTGTAATGCATGCAAGATTTTTAAACCCAGCATAATTTAAAACCTTTCTGCTGTGTCTTCTTGAAAGCAGGAAGAGTCTTTGCTGTCTATGTTATTATTTGTGTTACTATCACAATGTTACTATCTCAATATTACTATCTTCCTAAATGTTTAGCTGATTAGTGTATTAAAATCAAATGCATAATTCAAATATGTTACTATAAACTTTGCCATTCATTATTCCTACATCACTTTTTTTACCTCTAACTTGTGATACACTCATAACATCATTGAACCTATTTTTTTTTGCTCGAATTTTAGTGCATTTAAGTGCATGTAAGTGACGAGAAAATAAAAGAGGTGAGCTTTAAAAGATAGGGCTGAAGCTAAGAAAACAAGAACTGAGAATTGGAGAGACAAGTGAACAGGAAAGTGCATTTGAAATGGAGCGTAATCAAAAGCAGACCCAGAAGTGCCAGAGTAACCAGCAGGCAGCAGGTGCAGCCTCTCTAGGTGGACTGTGCTGTGGTTCCTAGGTTTGACTGCAGGAGAGCCAGCAGAGCACGTGCCGACCTACAGTCACATTCAGTAACTCCGTTGTTTATGGCTCGTCTGAGGAAGGATGAGCAGAATCTGAATGCAACCACAAAGTGAACGTCTTAGAGTTGTAACAGGCTGGCTTGTACTATTTCTCCTCTTCGTTACCGTCTGTCACGTGTGTAGATTAATGTGAGGTTATTTCCTACTCTTGTTGCAATTTTTTGCTATGATAATAAAATATGAGAATTTGAATGTCTAGCATGTCCTTGGAGTACAGGAGTGTTTGACATTTTCTGTTTTAGTACCTAGCTCTGCCTTCCCCAGAAATGAGTGTGGCTATAAATGTTGATGAGTGGAATGAGTAGCCAACCAAAATTAAGAACATTGTAAAGGTCAAGGTAATTCACCACTACCACTCTCAGTGTGCCATATTCTAGCCACCAAACACTATCACAAAGTCTGCAATAAAAACAATGCAAGAACACAAAGACTTATGTGTTTGGTTTTGGTTTTCATTTGTTGGTTGTTTTTTTCTAAAAAAGTTAGTGACAATAGTAACAAACAGAGGAAAAGCAAGACAGCTTATTTACAATGCACGTATACTAAATGAGTGGTCTTTGTGCAACTGAATAGCTTCCATCTCCTCTGCATCTGAAATTACTTTTGGAAAGAAAACATAACTGAATAAGGTCCATGGAAAACAAAATCCATAAGACACAAGACTAATAAACCAAAACCGTTCTTCATAGGGATTCATTTTAATATTGAGTGGCTTTTTCCTTTTTTTTTTTTCTTTTTAATCTCATGCACATCAAAATTTAAAATCAACAATCAACTGTAATGGCATCATTCTAAAGAGAAATGGAAATATGACATTTGTCAATCCAGCCCAAAATCGTAGTAAAGAATTTATGCACGTTCTCATAAAACACAGCTGTGATATTGCAGTAATTTGAGCCAAAAACAAACTGTAATTTTAATGACAAAATGCTTCTGTTGTGTAAAGTTTGCACAAAAAAATGATTATATTTAGTATTTTGATCTCATCAAACTGGAGAAAACTGCCAGTAGACACTGGACATATGCTTCTATTATTAAATGTAATCTATTTGCATAGCAGTTGCACATCTCTTAGTTCACTGAACATTGCAAAAATATAAGCCCACATTTATTTGTAACAGATTCTGATACAAGAAGAAAAAATTAATCCACACATTGGACTGGTGAAAGCCCTTGAGTAAAGGCATTTCATTGCAAATAAAAAGCCCAGTGTAGAGAGGACACATGTCACAGCTGCTGCTCCTCTGACATTTTCTTGAACAGGAATTCATGGCCATCATCTTCAGTGCGGCATGCTGTGCTCTCAGATTGCACAAACAGGAAAATAAATTCAGCCTATCTATCCTTTTCAATTATATTGCCAGGTCTTTTCCAAAACACCTGTGCCAAATTGATTTCCTTAAAGAAAAATAGCTAGATTTGATGAGAGTGTTAATGAAAATGGTGCCATTCTGAGTTGTGCTCACAAATAGTTTTGTTTGGTTTTTTCAATCCAGAACTAAAACCTACTTATTTTTACTTAACAAAAAAAAAAAACAAAAAACAAACAAACAAACAAAAAAAAAAAAAAAAAAAACATAATTACAGACTATGATATCCCTTTAATTTAGAAAAATGCTAATTAGGATAGAATAAGTAATAGGATTTTGCTGAGACTTGTAATTTAATTTCTTTTTTAAATTTTTTAAAATCATGCAGGTTCAATAACTTTTATACCAAGCCAATCTTTATAGGGGTTTATTTTACTGACTTATGCCAAAATTTCAGTAAAAGAATAAAAAATGTTACAGCATTGTTAAAATAGATTTTATTTTGTTGTGGTTTGTTTTGCTATAAATAAAATATAACTCATGTTGTCTATATAAGTTTACTGTGAAAAAAAGAGAAGTGTTATCAAAATAGGTAACAGTTCTGGGTGGGAAAATAAACACAAGAGAAAGCCTAAATCCAACTCAACAGCAGATTGCCCTACAAGACATAAAAGAAAATATATTTTTAGGTATAGTGTTTCATTTTGTGCTTAATTTTTCCTGTGTTCTTTTCTTCCTCTGACTGCAATGTAAGTTGCTTTGGGGACAACTTGACATCCTTTGCTTGATTAACAGATATCATTTTTGCCTCACAGATCGTGGCTTCTGAAGACAGACTCCACTGGACTGGTTAGTGACCAAAAAGACACATACATATTATTTGTCTCATTGTTAATCCATTAATCTTTGGATCTGCGGTATCTTTATGTCTAGATTTATTTTTCATTAATTGAATATAATTTCTTAAATGGAATGATATTTAGAAAAAAATAGGATGAGTCCTTAAGTCATCATGAGGCTTTAGGTTTATGGCATTTCCTCCCAATGCTCTAAAATTGGTCTGGAAACATATTTGTCTAATGTCTTAATACATCCTCACACTGCCGGAGTCCTTACCTTATGCCATTAATATTCCCGATATTACCCAGCTGGATGGGTTCTCCGCTACAAGACCTCTCAAGTAATTTGCAGAGGTGGAGGTTTTTAAGGACATTTTTAGATGCTTTAATAAAAGTGGAAATATAGGACTGTGCTATCAATCCTCCTTGAAATTTCCATCTGGCCCACTGGAATGTAACCCAGGTTACATTTTCTGGAATGTAACCCAGGTTCTGCCAATACAGTAAAGAAGACATGGAGCTAGTCTGGAATTTGTGCTTCACTTAACAATTTCCTTTTAATGACCTTTGGAATTTTGATCCAGGGCTGGTGGCCCAGTGCCACGTAACCAGCAAAGGGAAGACATGGTTGTCTTGGTCCTTCCTGAAGGTCTTGGTCTGGAGATTCCCTAGTATCACACAACACAGATGGGTTTTGGGGTCATCAGAACTTAGCTGAACTCAGATTTACTACATTCAAGTAAAAAGTTCTTCGCAGTGATAGCAGTCAAAATCTGGAGACTGCACAAGGAGGCAGGGGAATTTCCATCCTTGGAAATAGCTAAAAATCTTGGGCAAGACCCTGAGCAGCCTCATGCAACTTCAAAGCTCACCCTGTACTGAGCAGGAGATCAGACTCGATGGTTTCCTGGAGTTCATCCAAATCTATGCAATTCTCTGAATAGGGCCCTGCAGGCCCTTGAGCTCCAGAGAAATCTGAGATGAGTAAGTGGGGGGAATTATACAGAAGGGGCCAGTTCTGATTCACCTGGCGTTCCCTTGCATACCAAAGTGAAGTAGTCTACGCCTGATAAAGGCTTCAGTATCTACGGACACAGCAAGCTGTTATAAAGACGTAAAAATATTATTCATTACTAGTATTAGCTCAGCTTTCATTACTGAGCATTTGTCTGTTAATAATTCTTTGTTTTACCTGCTCTTTTTGGGGGGCAATAATTGAAGAACCAAAAAGTTTAGGAGACTCCAGAATTTCATTGGTAAAAGGATTTCAGTTAGCTTAAGAAAGACTCACACAGTGTCACTTCTTCTTTCTCAATATTCTTTGATAAATACTGTACTAGACTCTTTTATACAAATCTCCTTATTTGCACCGAGCATGGAATGAATGCTTTTTGCTTATGACAAGACAGGACTTTTCTGTAGTAGTGAAGAGGTCATATTTCTTTTTCTGAAAGGAGGACACATCATGGCATAGATTTTTAATACGTATTTTTCTTTTTACACCTTCACAGTCTCAAATTAAACTGGAAGAAAATTTAATATATATCTCTGGTATTTTCATGGAGCTCAGATGTTCAAATATGGTAACTATATTTCTGAAGTAAGTATATATCATTTTCTGCTTAAGATGCACAGAGGATCTAAGAGATAAGCATTCATAAATGAATTTTTCATTTCTTTTATTTGAAGTCCTGATAGGCCCTCCTTTTTTTTTCTTTTTTTTTTTCCTTTTTTTTTTTTACAAGCTTGTTAATGGCTTTTTGGGTGCTAAAAAAAAAGAAAGAAAATTCTAACTTTTAATATTATCCATACTTACTGAAGGTTGCCATATTCTGCAGTTTTTCTGCCTGGAATATGCTGTGCTTATCATAATAGCACAGTGATATTTAAGAATATTATCCTTGCCAACTTGTGGTTGAGCCTAGCTAAAAATGATTTCTTTGTTTTGCTGACATGAAAGAGATGAAGTTGCAAGAGTCTGGGAAAGGCATGGTGGAGTCTGGTGAGGGAGGACATGTTTCAATAACCTTTTTAACAATTTAAGAAGACCTCATTTGCCACTGGAGTGTGTGCCCTGGGAGGAGGTAGGGAACCATCTGATCTGGATGTATTGCTAAAATATGTGTCTAAAGCAGCCTGCAGAGATTGACTGCACACTGGAAGAGGAGCACACTGCACAAAGAGGAAAGGCTCCCCTTATCCTGTGAGGACAGTGTGGAAACTGAGGGAGGAGGGTATCCCTTTGCTTTAACTGCATCTTGCTGTCCCTGAAAATACCAAACCACAGTAGTTGTTTTATTGTCTCTCCCCTACAAACCTGGACGCTGAGAACAAGAGTAATTTCATATAATTAGTTGTCTGAAAGTTCACATTTTAATCAAAGTTATTACTTGCTATTCATGATTGAAAGAGCCTAGAGGAATAGAAGAGAGGGACCTCCATAGTGCAATTATTCCCATCCTCTGGAGACCAATTCAGACCACATAACACAAACATCTCTCTTAAAATGGGATGAATAGGTCTCTAGAGATGCCCTTATATTTCTCCACTGACTGTAAAAGAAGTAGTAGACACCTAGCACAGATGAGAGTCACTGGATGCCTAGAAAGATTTAGGCAAAATGGATTTCCTTCTAATTTTCTCATATTACTGACACTTACAAGTAAAGTCAGGGTAACGAAACAAAATCCATATATCATTTTAATTTACAGGCACAGAAGAAATGTTCTTTTCAATGCTACTATTACAGGTGAGAACATACCATAAAACTATTAAAAACACAAATTATAATAATTGTAAGAATAACAATTTAAAGTACAAGAGAGGTTTGCACTGATGTGGGATTCATGAGACCTAAAGTAAGTTGTTTTATTTCTCTTTGTCTCAGGTCCCCTTTAATTAGCATTAAGTTTTTAGAGGAAATTATATCGAAGAGAGTAATAAGAATGATCAAATATTTGGAATCACTAACCTACTATAGGAGATTAGGATGACCAGTACTGTCCAACCAGCGGGAGAAATATGAAGGAGAATAAAATAATGACAAATATGGAAAAGTAAGAACTGAGAAATTGCTCATTGAAATGCGTGTTGAAATGACTTGGAGGAAGAGAACAAGATCATTAGGGAAAGAGTTTGAAGGAGAAAAAGGGGATACCATTTAATACCATCTTGTTTGAACAGTAGACTTCTTTGCAGTGAGATGTTGCAGGTGATAGTAGTTTATGCAGACTCAGAAAGCATTTAGTTTTATCAAAGTACCTCAGGTATAGTCTCTTCAACAAGAAATCTGTAAATGGCTCATTGTCAAAAACTTTCATAATATTTTAGGCAACATATCACAGTATGGTTTTTCTGTTTATGTGTACTTTCCTAAGATCCTCTACAGGCCCTCTACAGTATCCATAAAGAATTCTAGATCCTCAACAGTACAGGTCCATAACATTTTGAGTATGTTATAATTACAGACTTAGACTACCAGTTCTATTCACTGAAGCTGACAAAACATTTTAAAGATAATTCTGACTCCTCCAGTATGAGGCATTTTACTATGACTCACAGTGAAAAATAATTGTTTACTCTTTAATTTTGTTTATTTTCAAAATCATATACTCAGAAAAGTCTTCAGTTTCTTTTAAAACAGGCAATGTATATGTCCTACATATCAGTATATGTGTCCTATAAATCAGTACCTTCACTTACTGTTTTGTCATGAGTGTTTGCTCTTCCTCACTGTTTTATTTTTAATAAATATTGTCAGTTCGGCTCCCTGCCAACAAGCTGTTAAAAACTCAATGTGACAACTATGCTACTAGCACGCTGGAAGCATGATAACTGTGATATATTTAATGCTTGATTATAGCCTCATGACAGAAAAAAGACAATTCTTTTGCAGTTTTCCAATATAGTATCAGTATGGAAGAAAAAGCCCGAAAAACATTACTGCAATGGAATTGCACAACTTTTGTCTTAATGTTTCACAGGACCCATTGAAAGCAAACTTCCTTCAGTTTCAAGCTATGCCTCATATTAGTTCAATAATATATATTTTTTTTTATATTGCATGATACATGAAAAGACTAGCAATAGTGACAGATCACAACTATCATTAAAAAATTCCTTTGGGACTATGACCAATGGATTTTATGCTATTTATTATGTTTGGGGTATTCTTCTTACCACTGTAAACCACAGAAAGTGGCAATTTTCAGCTTGGCAATTAAGAACTCATTGGCCATTTTACTCATGTGGTCATCCCTAAAATTAAAAAAACTTCAATTTTATATGGATGGGGCTTGAATTTTTTAACAAACTTGTTTTCATTTTAAAAATCTCTTCCCTCTTGATGCTGATGGACTTGGGGGATTTCAACTGCCCCCTCAAAAGATTTTCACATGAAAAGAGTATTTCCATTGATCTCTAAACTATTGAAAAAATGTTGGAATATCATAGGTAACCCAGCAAAACACATTGATAAATAAAATACAAGTATCTTCTGTATAAAAATCTACACCTTGGTCTGAAACAATCACTCCAGGTCCTATTCACTGTGACTTGAGGGAAGTAGCCATGCCTGAGATTGGCTAACAGGCATCTAAATAAATCAGAGTTATTGACGCCAAAGATTCTCTACTTCGCTTTCTTTTCTCCAAAGAGACTCTTGCCTGGATCAGATTTCTCTCTTGTGGTCATTGAATGTCTGGTGACACAAATCTCACTTTTAAAAATGCAACAGCTAAATCAAAATAACCAAACATTCAGATATAGGTGCTACTTTGTCTGATATGAGCATACAGTGAGTGAGCATTTTGGTATGAGTACCCTGAGCACTAGTTAACAGATGCTTGCTGTACAACAAATCCTTTATTTGCGAAAGTGAAAATTCTTCTAGTCCTTCTTCCTAGCCTGGAACTCTCCCAAATCCTGGGTATCGTTACCAATAACACAGTTGACTTTGAAACAATCTGTTCCTTGTCTAACTTACAGCAAGTGTTTTCTTCACTGACCAGAGACAGATTTAGTGACTGAAAGGTGGATCTGTTTTGTTTTCTGTCTACACACAAACTCCTAGAATGTGCTCAATCCTTCCATAATGTTGAAGAATGGGGAGAAACCAGCAAGTCTCAGACATTTTCTTTGCCCTTTCTGGTCAGGTAACTGCACTTAGGATCACACTGACTGCTTCTGAAAGGTGTATGTTAACCTCTAAAACATTCCCGTGAACCTTTTGTCTTAATACTTTTTAGCATGGTAATAATCAAAACAAAATTATTTTGTTTTTCAGATTGCTAAAAACCTCCCAACACTTTCTTCAGCATCAATGCTGAATAAATCATTGTAATGTTCCCCTGAAGTGAATTGAAAATTAATTTACACAGTGAAGATGATCCTCCTAATAACAGGGTACATGGAATGGGGAAATTGGAAATCATTACCCAGCAAACATTATCAGCATTATTTTTGTAGCTGCTTTAGATTGTATTGTAATAGAAAATTAGGAGACTGGCTGTGAAGAAGTTTAAGAGGGTCCCCTGAAGAGCTTCTGCTTTAAAATTGATTCTTTAAAAAAGCATTAAAAA
Organism: Acanthiza pusilla; assembly: GCA_036630365.1. Lineage (NCBI taxonomy): Eukaryota > Metazoa > Chordata > Aves > Passeriformes > Acanthizidae > Acanthiza > Acanthiza pusilla. The sequence goes on from JAXCHO010000023.1 coordinate 32,128,406, forward strand.
GCTATTGGAATTGATTGCCTGCTAATATAAAGGAAAAACTCTTTGCCACCATTTGTGTTAAAAAAGAGCATCTTCATTCATGCATGTTATTAAAACTACTGGCCTGAAAGCCCCTGTAGTAAGATAAAGGATATGGATGGGATATTAAAACAGCAATCTTTACTTTATCTGGGATTTAAAGTTAATATGTCGCCTTTATTAATTCAGCAGGAGCCATTAGTTAGTATGTCAAATAAGGGGTTTACAATTAAAATACTATAGAATAGAAGTATCTTTAGTAAACAGTGAACCAGGAATTCTTCATTAATCTTCCAAGCATGAGGTATACCCCTGCAAAGAATAAATCCCGCATTTACAGTTTTCTTTATTGCCTAGTTTGCTATGCAGAAGCAATAAAAGTCAGAGCTGATAACACCCCTGATTATCTTCAGCAGCTTCCACTGCTGTGGGGTAACTGTGAATCAGATCTTAGCCAGCCACCGTATCTTGTTTCCAAAGACTCAATTGAATGACCTCTAGAAGATGTTGCTGTATGTAATGTGCTTGTAATATTTAAAAATTACATGGAAATAAAATTTCCTATCTTGACTTTAAACTACTCAAAGCTTTTCATGGTTTTCTGATTTCTAACACATTTGGAACAAATTTCCCTTGTCTCTTTTAATTTGGGATAACAGGAAGCATTAAGGGACAATGAACATTGAGGAGGAAAAATCTCAATAATGATCCTATTAGACAAACAAATGGTATGAACTTTAATGCAGCAATTTGCATGGGCGCATTCTTCAGTTTTTCTTTCATTTTAAAAGGGAAACAGAGATTGTCTAAGAAGGAAGACCATCTTGGGAACTTTGTCCAACACAGCAATCAAGGTGAAGTCCCTTAGGTAAAGTTGCAAAGAAATGCAATTTGATGAAATTATATTGATGAAACTATTGCAGATTCAGAGGCCAAGGGAATGGAAAGAATGGCAAAGCATAATAGCAGTCAATATGGAGATTAAAAAGAAACAGCCCGATCAGGAAAGTGACAAGCCAGACACAGTAGAAGAGCACCCAATGTTTATTTATTTTGGATTTCAAATATCTGAAAATTAATTTAAAAAATTTTAAAAATTAGCAAAACTCAGGGATTAATTAGGTTAAATGAAAACTGAATAAGGATATTGTGTAATATATGGACGTGGTACAAGGACAGTAAATCTTTTTCCAGCATTTTATACTGATATGATGGGAAGGAAGATTAGTTTTTAACTCAGCCTAAGGACCAACACTAATTCTTGAACTGAGGAAAGCTGGAGAGGAAAATGTAAACGCTGTAAAGAATTAAAGGATTGAAGATTCTGTAAAACAAGGCAATATTCTAATGGATCCCTCTTTCAAACTTTATGCATATCAGGTCTGGGACCTGGAAAACAAGATGTAATACAAACCTACTGGGATATTATCATATGGCTCATAATTCAGTGGATAATTTAGAATGTTAGACGAATAGCAGAACCTTCCATCTTCAAGAAAATTCTTGAATTTTGGTCTCTGGGATTGCCAATCAGTCTAGAAAGTCCTTACATTTGGCAAGGAATAGTACATACTGAAAATATTAAATTAATTTAATAAACAGTGATTGTAATGATTAATTCAATATGATGCATTTTACACATCACAACAAATTGACTTTCCTGAAATGATAAATATTGATATTAAACTAGTCAAAAATCCATATGCTCTATGAATCATTTTAATTTTTCACACCAGGATTTCCTGGCAGAAAGCACGGCTATGCCAATAAGTGTTCCACCACTCCTAGTAATTACAAGGAAAAACTTATTTACAAGGAAGAAACATTGATTCCTGTGTGACAAAGGCTATAGTAGAAATATCAAAAATATGAACATGCTATTCTGAATATACTTACAATAAAACTTTTTAGAAATTCACCCTCAATTATAATTGTGCTGTTAATGATTGAAGAATTTAATTGCTTGTGTCTACCATCAATAACCAAACTTTCACTTATGTGCAAACACAGATTACCTACAATCTTCACCTTATGGTGTATTTGTCATTCAAAAGTTTGGAGGATGGTGGAGAGGATGATAATGAAGAAAAATCACCACAAGTCTTCTGAGAACAATCAAAGTAAGAGGAAAAGCCAGTTACAAATTTCTTAGGCAAAAAAGATGAGAACATTAAGATTCATGTTTCTCAAAACAATACTTAACATTCTATATTTTGTGTTTAAAAGTCTGTTGTTAAAGATTTGATCATTTCAATGTTGTGTTGATTTATCTACATGTGCTGCTTTATAACTGAGTTCAAGCAATCCTGGCACAGAAAGACAGCTACATGCATAAGTTTTCACATGGTAATGTGGGATGTATATTTATAGCATTTTTGCTATTCTCTAACAACAGGCTGAGTGCTTGCTCTCCCTCTGCTGTAAAAGCGAGACAGCTTATTCCTCACTGAAGAAAACTACTTACATTTACCATGGCATAAGTACAGGCAGTTATTGCAGAGTACCTGATATCATAAATTCAAACTATAACTTACACCTCATTAACCTGTTGAAAGACTGGGAGTCCTTTATGATAAGCACTGCACAAACAGACAGGGATAAGTCTCCTTTGTCAGAAAGAACAAAGAAAACAAATGACTATCTGAATCATAGAAATCAGATGACTTCCTCAAGGACAAGATGTGAAGTCACAGACCTAGGACTTGAATATTTATCTTTGAAATTCCAGTCTTAAGAACTTCCTAACCTCAGCAGTAAAAATCCTCTTCTGCAAACAAAGTGTGCATCCAAAATTTACCAATATTCTTTTAATTCAGCACTTCCAAAGTTTGCTGAAGTCACATCCCTACCTAAATGCGAAAAAGGAAGTGCTGGATAAGAAAACGCATTCAATGTAGTCGCCAAAGGGCCACTGTAGCACCCTTGTGGGATGCTCTCTTGCCCTGCTGCTCAACAAGATCCAAGAGCTTCTTGGTCAGCTTCCATAGGGACAGTTTACCTGACGGACTGCTTGGAAATGGGAAATTTTTTTTTTTTTTTTTTTTTTTTTGAGGGGTGGGGCTGTTAAGCCAGGCTAATGCATACATATACAGCATGAGGTATTGCTTTACAGCATGTTGGCAAAAAATACTGCAAAATCTAAATAATTACCTAAGAGTCCCTACATTAATGTATTACTTTTATGACAGAGATCTGTGGTACTTTCCTGTTATGTCATACACTATACCCGTGATTTTACAGATTTCTTCTCCCTTTCCTGTGTTGTGTTATTCTTATGGCTTCCTTTACATAGAGATGGATCTGGGTCTTCCAAAATTATGGCTAAAAGTCATCATTCTAATTTTCTTCTTTTCTGTTTAGCATGCTTAAACAACCCTCCTAACAGCAACCTCTATTTTTATTGAAAACCGCCAGGAAAGCATAATTTCAGACATATATTGGACATTCAACAGCAACTTCACTTTTGAATTACAATGCAAATCAGCATCCCCTTGTAATTAAAATAATAACATGGCACTGACTCTTGGCAGTTCTTAATGGCTATCTGTATTTTTCTCATTTTTTTCCCCTTCAGTTACCATAGTGAAGCAGTGGTCATATATATGATACACCTGGAAGCTTCAAATGTTCAGATGCCAAGCTTATCTTTCCACTATTGGCATTCGTTTATAAAATCTAAAGTGATTTGAAGTGTGGTTTGTGCCTAGAAAATATGTTCCAAGAGACAATTGTCAGAGAGGAGATGCTTAGCAGCAATAATTAACCTTCCATTTTAAATGTGTTTTGAGGGATCACGGGTATCAAAATTAAAAGTACAAATTAATTATGGCACTAAAGGAATCTTTTTCTATTTGGAATTCATGAATGAAGGTTTTAATACATAATGTTGAATGTTTAGGTAAATCTTTAAGACAAGTTTTTCGTACACCTCCTTTCGCAAGTGGCAAGGCCTCTGATCCCATCTCTACTGATGGTTAATAGACAAAAGTAGGCTAAAAGGCAATAAGATTTGCTTTGCTGAAGCACTCAATTCCATCTAAAACTGCCAGAAGGTACCCTCCTGACATCTTCACAAGACAGACTATCATTTTCCCCCCAGTTTCCTGCAAAATAAATTGAGGATCAAAGAGGTTAAACTACTTGCCCATGGATTCATACAAAAGCCTGGGGCACAGCCAGTATTGGAATATGAACTTCCTCACTCCCACGCTCTGTTTTGCCACAGGACCATTCTACACTTGGTAAACATCAGACTTGTAATTCAGCCATGGAGAAAATACTGCAGTAAAGTGATTTGTGCTTTTCCAGCTCCTAGCATGAGCAAGGAAGCTCTTGAGCCAAAGAAATGACAGCATTTTATAAGGAAGGGATGCAAATCTTAAATGTTTCTGAAATTCTTCAGCTCTGTGGGACTATCAAGTACTGCTCATTTATAGATCATATAAAATTATGTATGGTGGATGATTAAATAATTGAAGAATTGATAAACTCCAAGAGTAGGGCTCACAGTGTTTAAAATGGCAATCAAAGTCTACATCTGAATTATTGCAAAATGGAAATACTAAGTCTAAAAATATTAGTGCCTTTTCTGTATTTTTTTCCTCTGGCCTACTAGTCTCTGATATTTTCCTCTAATAAGTCATAATATTTCTGTTAATTCACTCCTTTATTTAAATTATATGTTTCCCCCTGTAAACTATGGCATTGCATCTCTCTCCTTGCCAAGGTAGAAAGAGGTTATGCATATCGTCTTCCTCAAATGGCATAAGGAAATTGCTTTGCATTGTTTGGTTTTTTTTAATGTGCCATCTAAACCAATGTCAAGATCCAAGAGTAGACAGCATATATAAAGTATGCTCCAGATTTCCCAAAATGAAGTAAAATAAAACCTTTGGTCTAAAAAGGAAAAGCCCATGTCTTTCTTTAGAAAGTTAATATTTTATGGAAAAATAAGACATTGATAAATGCATTTCACAAATTCAACTTATTTCCCCATTATTTTCTTGTATGTTTTATCTGAATCATGATGAAAGCTAATCTGGATCCTATTCTGTACTGCCCTTTAGCGTTTTCTTTGTGAATTCAAATAAAAAAAGGTAATGAGATGTCGAACTTTAAAATCTGAAGATGCTAATGATTAAGAAAACCCACTAAAGAAAATATAACCAAATTTTAGTAATTTGAGTCTACAAGTAATGTTTAAGAAAGTTAAGTGAATATTACATGTTTTCATTTAAAGTTCAATTTAAAGAATCGTGGTTGTTCTCTTCCTTTTGCCACTGGTTATTGTGAGTTACCGCAGCTGCATGCTGTGAGAGAAGCACTAAACCACAAACTGGGAACTTAATCTAGATGGATACTCCCAGGCATTGTGTTTCTCTTGTTCATCACTTTGGGGCATGGAGTAAAAATTATGAAGTACAGTGAAGAGGATTTTTTTTTCAGGCAAATAATGACCTACTCATCAGCTCTCAATAATATGCAAGTATTCAGAATGGAATTAAAGGCTTTGAAATAATTCTAAGTGGGGGTGCCAAAGAATTAAAAGCATAAAATGTCACAAAATATGGCAGAACCTTACCAAACAGATTATGCTAAACTGATTTGGTAATTTGCCTTGAAAACTCAAGGAATTTCTCTAAATTGTTCTTTTAAGCATTTCATATGTTGCTTTGGGAGAGCAAACTGGCTAACATGAAGAAGTTTAGGACCAGTATAGAAGTTAGACAAAGAGTAAAGGAAAGGGAGAAAATAGTTGAAGGTGCTGAAGGAAGCTGTTTTAATTTTAATGATGTCATGATGTTAGGGAAACACCTCCAATGCAAAAGAGGTTTGGAAGACCTGATGAGTTTAGGGACTTGCATAATAATAAGGCAATAAAAATTCAATCAGGCAAAGGGCAGTGTCATACACTTAGGGGCTAATTCTAAGAACCTATATTATAAGCTCAAAATATTAGAAAAGGAGAGGATCAGTGTTTACCAGTAATGCCTATGAACAATAGTGATATTCTTAAAAAGGCAAAGGTGGCTCATACTTGTATCAGGTGAGGTATTTCCAGAAGGAGCCATGGCAACTGAGTGGCTTTACAAAAGGTACTGCTGGCTGCTTTTGGATAACTATGCAATATTTAGGACCACTCAGCAAAGAACAGGTGAAGAAAATGGCTCTTGGAGTATCAGAGAATCATGAGTCTTAGCAGAAGAGTAAAACTGGGTTTGTATTGGGTAATTTAATAAAACAGAAGCAAAATGATATTGAATTACTTTCTATAAATACACAGACAGGGAAACACCAGGGCAAGATAGGATCTGTTTAGAGTAAAGGACAGCATTGGCACAAGATCAAATGGATAGAAACTGGCCATAAATAATTTTAGTGTGGAAATCAGAAGAAGGTTTCCAGTCATTAGGCGAAAGATATTCCATGTAATGTATTTCCAGCAGACTTTTTGCCTCCCCCACTCCATAACTTTGTAGAAGGTATTGCAAAGAACAAACCTCTGCAGCAGCAGAGATTTGGACCCAAAGATCCAGAAGTTTCCATACTAAGTTAGGTGCCCATTCTTTTCTTACCAAATAAAGAAAACCCCCTGCACATGAAATATAATGCCACAAATAAAAATACATCTAATGTCTGTCCTTGCTGGTTAATGGGTCAAACTCAGGTGGAGGACCAAAATAAAGAACAATTTTTTTGCGGGAGAGTGAAGATGCCCAGCTGCAACATACTTTATTAAGTTCCCTCTTGATTAAAGAGATTATGCAAAAGGACAAATCCTGTAGCGTAACCTATTTTAAAAATATCCATTGGTGTAAAGTTCCTACATGCCCCCTTTAAAGTTTTCTACAGAGCTGTGCCAGCCTGGAAAAGGATGCTGCCTGAACCTTTAGACCATAATTTATTTATTTGTACTTGGATTTATGTCAAAGCAAGACAGGAAGAAACACTAAACTTTTTACTGTAATGAACCTTGGCGTTTGACTTCCATTATAAACAATGTGAACTAAAAATGCCTGGAGGCACTAAACCTTGTGCATCTGGCATTTATACAGCAGATTACCAGCACTCTTACTGACCTTGGCAACTCTGCAGGGGACACACTGTATATTCATTGAGCTGAGCTGATTTAAAAAATCTCTTGTCTGTGCACATCCGTATCAGGGTGAAGCTCAACTTGTCTCCATCATTGTGTCAAAGGCATTCATGTGAACTCCATCATGCTTTCAGCAAAGCACATTTGCAAAGGTGTGAAATCAGATGGTGAGTGTATTTAAAAGCCCTCTGTTTCAAACCCCTTAACCTCTTACTTGTGCTTGTAACCCACTGGGTTTGGTGCAAAGAAATTTATTTGTTACATACATTCGAGGGCCTACCAGATCAGAGGATATAAACATTAAGGGCCAAGATTTCCCTAGACTCTTTTGCAATTGTGTGGAATAGCGGTACACAAGAAGCTTTCTACTTACATGTTCTGTGTAAAAGTCGGCTCTAGCACTTCAAAGAAATAAAGTTTGAAAAGCAGGCCACTGCCATCAGACTTACTGGATGGTAATCAAAGGCCGACTGACATTAAAGGTTTGGGAGAACAGATGTAGCACTCAAAAGCAAAGAGACACAGTATTCACTTTCTTTGCTCATCATTTTTCTGCATCTTTAGGAACCAAGTCTCCAAAAATTTCTTACATACTAGGCATGTCTGGGCCGTCCAATCTCCGAAATACTTTAAAACCAGAGTCTGGGTTTTCCTGCAATGCACTGGTTTACTTGAAGTTATAATAGTGGCAGCTGTAGCAATTCCTATTGTCAATTTCCCTTACTGTTAAGTTCTACTTATAGGAAGACTTCAAATAATAAAAACACAAAGAATGAAAATTAGTTCATCTGGCAATCTATTTTGTGCATGTTTATTTCCAGCAAAGTTTTAAAATGGAAACTTAATGAGTGCTTAGAATCCAAACCCTTTGGATTTTCTGAGAAATAAAACACTTATTTCTGAGGAATAAAAGAGCCAAGATTATGAATACTGCTCTAAATATGAATTAACTTATTTATGACCAATGCATAATATTACATATAGACATGTTAATATGTATGTATGCCATTATAAGCATATTAACCTTCAAAGCCTCTCAAATGATGTTTTTCATTTCACAATAAAAGGAATATCTATCAAAACGTGTTATTTAGACATAATGGAGTCTATAATAATTCTTTTGAATGTAGCTTTTACCATTCTAAAAACAGATCTGGGAACTGCACACACTGAATTTCTGAAGAGCTTTATTTCATGAACTTACAGAATAGAAAAATCTCTTTACAGAATAGAGGAATCTTTTCTTTCATTGAATAATGCAGTAGTCCAAAGTGCATGCTAAGTCAGATATAGCTATCTTAAATGTGTTCTAAGAATTGCTAAAAGAATTATACATCCACATTGTGAAGTAGTAGGTTAGCTGAAGAATGTACACATTTTCTGAGAAGTGTTTACCAAACAATTATTCTTTTTTTTTTTCTATTTTTTTTTTCAAAATTTGTCACAGACATTTTATCACAAGTGGAAGTAACCAAGCCCAACATGCCTTAGTTTTATTCTTGCAGTAGAAAAGTACAAACTAACCTCTCTTCCAGTCCCAACAATGCTAACAAGAGAAAAAATGAGAAAATGTTGGCTTTTCATTTACAACATCATTTTCAGCAGTTAAAAACATTGATCAAAATATTCCCTAAAACTAATTAACCAATTGAAATTAATAGCAGCCCTCAGTATTTCACTTATTTAAGCAGGCTTTGTTCATTTGACATGTTTAATTTTGGCTGCCAAGCACAAAATGAGCTTCCTAGTCATTTAATTACCTGGAATTATGAGTATCTTCCTCATAGAGAATGCCAGTTAGATAGTCAGGGCAGAACTTCTGGCTTTTGTTCCAGAGTTTTTATGTTGCTGATGAGGCATAAAGCTGACCTGCTTGCTCCAGTTCCCAGTCCTCAGTCTTTCTAAAAAATGTTCTTGAGGGAAGAAGCATAGGAGCAAAATGGGGATGAGAAAAGGTGGAATGGCATTTGCAATGACCCATTTGATCCTTGGCCATGAGAAGTGTGAGCAACATTGTAATTTAGAGTATCCTAAAAACAGTCTTAAATTAGGGAGCAGATTTTCTTCACAAAACAGGAATTGTGAAATCATAGGGAAATGGCTGAGGCATGCTCCATCTAGACTATTCTTCAGGTACTTTGGAAGAATTAATTCTCTGCTGACACCAGTGTAAGCATCCAAAATATCAGATTTCCCATATATTTAAAAGTGTAAAACAATGAATGTCTCTTTATAAAAATTTCTTTACTATTTGATAACAATGAGTGCAGGGTTATTTGAAGAAAAGGTATATTTCAGTCCTCCTTTTAGAGCAATATTTTCTGTTAAGTTAACAGGTCAAATAGTCTTCTATTTTTCTACTAGAACCAGGCCTGTCATGCTTATTGACATGAAGGGATTAGGGACTGGGTAGGGGAATATTCTAGAACGTAGCAATGTCAATTAGCATGTATATTAACACTCAAAGAGCCTGCAGAAGAAACGAGGCATCCTTTGCTGTATGGGTGCTCTTTCTATACTGCAACAACTTCTTCAGGTCACACAGTGAGGCAGCACCCTATATAAAATGCAAAGACAAACAAGGAGACATTATTTCCCTCTATCTTGTTTTTTCAAATACAATATTAGTGTTTCGGAGTACATTTATACTGTTTCATTTATCTCTCCAACATATGAAATTTCAAGAGATGCCTATTTATTTTTCCTACCTTTTTCTCAGTGTATTCACGCTAGGTGCTCTGAACTTGCATACTTTTGCAAGTTCAGGGTGCCTGTCTCATGCAACTTGATATGCAATTAATCACACTGGAGTAGGATTATATGTTTAATACTTTGTCTGTATTTTGGAAGAAAAAAAATCACACTCTCCAGAGGTTGGTCCATCTTCAATGCAGTAATGTATATAAGGAACTTTCCATCAGCAAACATGTTTTAAGCAGATATAAATAGCTTTACAGCATTTCATTAGCTTTAGAATATAGAAAAAAACTTCAAACAAACAATAAAAAACCCCACAAATTTGGTTGCACTAATGAAATAGAGTAATTTGCTTTATTTAAGTTTTGGGGGATAAAAATTAATGAATGAGTGCTAAAATGTCTTCATGGTTAAGCTACGATTTAGTTCAGGATGGCTGACACATTATATACATTCACAGCAGGAAAAAAAGAGAAAATATAATGAATATTAGCAGGAAAAAATAGGAAAGTGAAACCCTTCAAGATTATTTCTTTTTTTTCTGCAGAAAATCCAAGCATCAGCTACTGGTCAGAGGAAGTTCTGCAGCAAGTGAGGGTGAAGATATCCTTCAGTGCTCTGCCATAGCAGACACTCTGCATGGGATTCATCTGAACTTTTTAGACCCACAAAAAAATAGGCATTTCTGAGCTGAAAATCCTGTCTTTTTGAACTAAAGATCTACATTTAGTCGGATGAATCATGCAATAAAAATGCTTATCTCTCTCCACTGTGCTGCTCCCTCCCAGAGTTTATGCAGATGTCCCTGTTGTACTTTCTGACATTTAGGTGATAAGAATCCTATCCTAGCTGCCACCTCAGCCTTAGTGGCTGAGCATATCTGCAGGTGCTTACAATGCCCCCATACCCTGATTGTAATGCAGCTGTATATTCTTGGCCAGATGTGCACAAAAAACTCCCTCTGGGATGACCAGCCTGAGCCCATGGTTACTGTAGTTGTCCCAGTCTGTGTGGTCAGGTAAATTCTGTGAGGCTCAACAAGTCCCTATGTGAAGAGTACTTACTGACTGGATAGTGGTACATTATTTCCAGTGTAGAAGAATAAGAAAAAATTACAGGTTAAGATCTTAAGGAAAAACAGAAAGGGGAATTCAGTAAAAAAGTAAAACTACATCTAAAACAGTCAGAAAATGCTTCAGCTAGGTTCATAGCAAATAACAGAAAATTACAGTGTAAGAAGAAAAACTATAAATAAATTTGAAGATTTTTATAAACCACAGGCCTTCTTTTTTGTACTCTGAGTAGAAATCATCACAAGGGTGACATGTATAATCTTTCTATGGGTGCCCTGAGCTTTCACTAGTCACCATTTCTCTATAGGTATTAACTGCACTTCTCATATTCTCCTTTGAACTCGGTGTTCAAGAGGATACTACTCAGCCTGGTTTTTTAATTATTTTTCACATACTTCACTCAATCTTATTCCCCTCTCATTCCTCACAGAAATTGATAAAAATGATAAATTGACCTTTTTCTTTGACTCAAATACAGGAACTTCCTGATACTGCTGATGCAGCCCTTTGTCTTCTCTCCTGTTTTCAGTTCCACTTGCGCTATGGACACTAATTGAGATGGAAGAGCACAGCTGTTCATTAAAACACAATGTGTACAGCAACTTAGTCTCCTAAAGGAGTCATTCCTTCAATCTGTTTCAATCTGTATTCGTCTGTATATATCTATACAAAAAAAGAATTAAAACCACAAGTCTAAGGGTGCTAAATTTTTGTGGGAAAAGGAAAAAAAAATTTAATTTCCATCCAGTAATCGCTATCAAAATTACACAGGAAGGTACTCTCCTACATAACAATGGTAATTCAGAGAGAAATACACAACAATAGCTGCAAGTAGTTTATAAATCAAACATACCTTTTTTTCTGGAGCAAAAGTATCTTCTGAAAAATGTCTTGCATGGGCAGCACCAGTCCAGTATGCTGTCTCCAGCAGCAAGGCAAACCAGAGGGGCAGAGGGCAAGTAAGATGTAGCAACCATTGTTTCTCCCAGCTCATCCCCTACACTTCAACAGTTTTTAGCTCAGGCTATTTCCTGAACCAGAGAGAGAGTTTGTCTGTTTAGTAGCCTCTCATGGATATTTCTTTAAATTTATCCGGTGTCCCTTGACACTGTGCATCCACAGCCTCTTTTGGTGAGGATCTTGTCAGGTCTGCTACCTAAAAGTCAGGTAACTGTGAATGCACCATTTTTGAGTTAGAATCAGGACAGAATAGTAAGACAAAATTAACTATGAGACATCCATCTTTAATTCTTGTAGCATGTATCCAGGAAAAAAATTGAGGCTTTTTACAAACTTGTTGCACTTTCAGATACAACTTATTTATGAAATATTTGTTTATTCTGCAGTAATATATAAATTACTAAAAATTTTCTTCTTCTCTCTCCAAATGGCTCCTTTTCATTACTAATAATGGTCATTCTGTATCGCTTTGTCTCTTTTTGTATAGATGTAATCATTTGATGTTAGAGTCAATGTCATTTATCCAGTAATTTACAAGACTGCCATCCCTGTGGCACTTCTCAGTTTGTTTGCATGGTTTTGCCAGAATACCATAGGTGGAACTTCAATTTTGCGGCCTCATCCCAGTAAACTACTAGCACCATCCTTTCTCAAGACTTTTCCATTGAGAATATTTCTTTTCCTTTTAAAATAAACCAAATTGTGTTTTAACAATTTGTGAGCTGCATGAGGGTCAACCTACCAAATCAAAGTTTTAGGCCTGAACTGTACCTTTTTAGGTCAGCTTTGCTATTTGCTCTGATCTTTTTTCGTTTTGAATCCTTTTACTCACAAGAGAATCGACAGCTTATAAATCACCCTTCAGAAATATCCACAGCAGTATGTAACAGAAAAGTAGAGAGCTTTGTGTTTGAATCTTAAAAGGAAACATTTTCAGAAGGATACTATAAGAGCTAGTAGAAGAAATGATCAATCACTTCAAATTATTTTTTTAAGAAGAATAACTTAATAAATATTTTTTTCAGAAACATTGAAAGCATCATGCTCTAATTTCCTGAATAAATTGTAAATAGTCAACAGCTTTCACTTTAATAAATATTAGTTTTCCCCACATGAAGTTTATTTTAAGTCTCAGATGCTTAGGCTTCAAGGACTAACAATATAGATAGTGTGAGGAAGAACACAGAGGCAATGTCTTTGCATCTTAATTATAGCTGCCCTATTCTTTCCAGCACTGAACCAAGCTACACCCAGAGGATGGGGAGATAAATGTGGGAGCTGTAAGCTTGACGTCTAATATCTGCTACTGAAGATTTGGGATTTGATTTAGTGCCTCTATTGGAAGGTTTGAAAAAACCAGGTCTTCCATCTTCTTTTAATAAATTCATTTTCAGACCTGCAATTTACCTTTTTGGCAGTTTTACGATTCAGAACAATGGGTCTTTTTTCAGTTGTGTAATTTTTTTGGCTGTTTCTGTTTTCTCTCACATTTATAAACAGAAAAACAGTGTTCAGTAATTTGCAGAATAGGGAAACAGGAGACGTTCATAGTTCCCTAGCTGGAGGAACTTTGCCATGGTTCCTAAGTGCAAAAAGGCTGGGAGACTATTTGACAATTTTTATCAGTTATAAACCGATACTTGCAAATTACCAGATCACATTATATTAACTCCATATACACCTGCTATACAGGAATTTCTGAAAAGTTACAAATTCTGAGGTGACATAATACAAATAACTCTTAGCAGAAGGGAAAAGAGACTTTCTCCAAGAAGGAAAAAATCCCATGATAATACGACTTTACTTTTATTTCCTATTAATCTTAAAATAAAAGGATATCAGGCCAGGAAGGGAGGGAGTGGGCAGAAGGTACTTAAGAGGACAAATATAAGCTCTGGAGTCTAGTGTTCCTGATGAATCTGAGACCTGATAAACTCAGGACACCAAGAGTTAGCCAAACTTGTACAAGGCCAACACACACATGAACAACAGGTTTTGTGAAGACAGACCTCATGAAAGGGTGTGGTGGCTGCTATGGGCAAAGACAACAGGATTACATGTTCCCCAACTCTTAAGGCACTTTCTGAGCTTGTACCAAGAGACCACTGGTGCATCAATGTGACCTTCCACTTCTGCTGGCCTCACTTTTCAGTCAGCCTCCTCATAGCTTCTACTGAGTGACTATGAGTGACAGTGAACTGTGCGATGAAACAAGTAAATGTACTGTGCAAACAGCTCTCTGGAATCACAAAGACCTAGATTCTTTTAATAACAAACACAATAGCTGTTCTAATACATCTCAGTTATGATCTGCCCCTCTGTCTCAAGAGCATATTGGGGAAAAAGGAGGTGAGAACAGCAGCCTAATGCCTCTGCATACAAGCACTGCATCCTGCCTGGTGGTGGGTTCGAGTAACACATATACTATAGCTGCACATTCTTACAGAACTGTATATTCTAACTCAAAAAATTAACAAGAATGACACTGCTTTGGGGTCAAACACAGCAGTTTCTCTATTGTATTGACCTTTCACTAACCTGGATGTCTTGAGCACTTGGTTCAACCAGTTTTTAAATAAATTTTAAATTGCTTTTAAATAAACTGTAAAGGAGGAAGAAGATAATCTGTGTCCTATACAGATATAGATAGAATCATGCAATCTGTCTTCTGTCAACCAAAAGAAAATAAACTGCTGAGATAGATGCAGTGATTCACTTGCCTCGTATCACCATAAAACTGAAATAACATCCTAGTAAATCTGTCCTGCTATCTATGCAAATCACAGTAGATATTCAGTGCTCCAAGTTCCATTTATTTGGTAGTAAGCAGCTGCTGGGAGTGTCCATTGGTCAGAAACCAACTCCAGCTCCACAGTGCTTTCAGTCCTTGCTTGCACATAGATCTAGAAAGGGTTCCAGGGTGTGACTGCTCCATGCACACATTCCTGCTCTGGCTTCTCTCTTTCTTGCAATTAGTACTGCAGATAGGATGAGTAGGGTGATAGTATGATTGATGCTTACAGTTTATTTCTTTAGGGAAAATACCATCCATGTGTCAGGACCAGTAACAGGAAAAAGACTATGGTGTGTCCTTATTCTGGTTGCTCATGGGTCAATATAAAAAATGTGTTGTTATCTATACTATATCTTTATTTTCATTTAAGTCCTTTTCTGCAGATTGTGGAAGGAATTTTGGAATGATTATGTGCTAAGCATTTATTTTAGAAATGAAATTATAGCATTATTCATATAATAAAACATTTGTCTTCACTTGCTTCAGATTTCCACAAGAGTTTCCTACATTAAGGGAAGCACAACTGCCTTTATATTTCCATTAAATTCTGTTGATTCATAGTAAGAATCAGGGTTGTATTCTTGTTCTTTTGATTATTGCCGTCAACATCCTTTTCAGTAAATGAAAGTCCCATAGGGCATCTTTGCCCTTCCTTTTTACGTGTTTGTCTAAATCCAGTAAGAATGAAAGAAACACTTAAGCTTTTAAAGGAAAAAACCTACAAAAGCAAAAATGAAAAAAAAAAAAAAACCAGACCAAAACACCTCACTCCAAACAGTATCATTAGGACAATTAAGGATTTAGCCTCCACTCAGCATGCATACATTACTCTGATTAACGTTATCAGGAAATACAGGCTCACAGACTGGAGAATAGGTCCCTTAGCTCAGAAGAGAGCATTACTCTTGCATCTGAATGTGTCCTTTTAAAAAATGCCCCTTAAGTTTATCCCACAGCAACTATTTTCCCTTTTACTGCATATTTGAAACTATTTTAGTTTGAAGTACTGTCAGCAAACTAAAATCTTGTTATAGAATTCCCCACAGAGTTTGAACCACATGTTTAAAGAATCACTTGATATTAATTGCAAGATATGTGGAAATAAATTCTGCGATACCCATGTGGACCATCTCACAGATGGCAAGGGGCCTGTATGGATGTAACAGGGAACAGAGTCCATCCAATTTATTCTTCTTAATGCAATACCATACAAGAGTGGTTTTGGAGAGAGGAAAAAGGAAGAAGCATTGGAAGCTCATTTTGTCCCCTTGGTTTTTAAATGTCATTATGGCTAATGGTCTATGGATAATTTCCAGGTCTATATTCTGCAGTAACAATAACAAAAATGGAAATTTTTATATGCAGATATGGGCTCTAGTTAAAAAAAAAAAAAAAAACAAAACAAACAACAAACAACCCAAAGTACACCTCGAAGAAGCTTTACAGAATCTCCTGTTCCAATTTTCTACATTGTATAAGGGAGGAAACCTATTTTAGCAAGCCATTTACTGAAACAATCTCAAAACCTATTTCATTAACTCATGTTCCTCATATCAGCTGATAAGGAAAATATTCAAGGTTTTGCCTTCTCAGCTCTTTTGATGGGCAAAATATTACACCTCCCTCACAGATGTACCATCATGCAGGGCTGCTTTCAAAACAAGTTTAAAGAAAAAATGCTAGACTAGCTATTAAATTCAATCATGCTGTTTAGTTAACATATCCTGAACCACAATGTCTTTTTTCCAGTGGAATTCAGACTTGTTTCTAACTTGCTGTATAAATAACTTGAAGGCCATCAGGTAATTTCTACCTATGTGTTCTAGAGATTGTCCATTGATTTGATACCAGAACCTGTAATTTGCTTGTGTATATACAGTACAATATCTCTTGTATTCCTCTGTGAAGTCTCTTATCTCTTCACTAAAATATAAATGAGTTTAATCATGGTAGAATGTGCTTCTTCTGGAAAGTTTACTGAGAATGGAAAGTAATTAAATAATTGGTGTGTGGCCTAAGAAGGTTAATGCTCTTCATTATTCTTACAGAAAAAAAAAATCTACTTAGGTCAACTGGAGTATTTTAGTTGGCTTCAAAGACTTTTATGGCTAAAATGAATCATTAAAGCTTCTACTCTGAATGCCTTCATATTACATTTCATCCAATTAGCTTTCCAGTGTGTTCACTAACCTGTTTTAGCTAAAGCTTTTCATTCAAAAAGGCATCCAACCTTGATTTTATAACCTTAGAAGTTGAAGGACTAGTCACATCGATACATGTGTTGTTTCAGAGATTACAATCTGTTAGAAAATGACATTTGCAGACTTATGCTTTTCAAGCATTTGAATTTGCTTGATTTATGTTTCTAGAAACTGTCTGGTTTTCTTCCTATCACTGATAAGTTTTAGCCTTTTGCCATCCATTATCTTCCTCAGAAACCTAGTCATGGAAACATGTAATTTCTCAGTTACCCTGTTAACAAGCAAAACATTGTTCTCTGTCTTCATAAATCTTCAGCTAATTCTAGTTAATTAGAAGCCATGTTGAACTAGTTTCCATAGTTTAGAATCATGTGTCTGTATAATGATGCCTAAAATCGGGCTTACCTAAAACACAAGCTAGACAAAGTTAAGAGAATAAAAGCAGTTATATTTAATGAAGGGCCTTCAGGTACATTTAGGGCAGTCACAGCCCACCCAGGGGCTAGCACCCAAAATGGACCACGGTTCCCAGGTTTTTCATATTTTATAAGTTTTGTCCATTTGCATATTACAGGTTAATCCTCCAATTACAGCTTCAGGTAATAAAGTCAATTACTCCAGGTTTGCTCCTCCCCAATTCACTGTTGTTTACGTATCTTGGGGCCTGAGACAGTAAGGTGTCCTTGAGTTTTGGGCTTAGAGAGGAAATGTTTTATCTAAAAATGAGAGAACAGTAGCTTAGCATCCTATATGGAGTCTAGACTTATACACCAAAAGAATTACAGTATTACAGACACATGAAAAATATAGAAGGTAAAATCCTAAGGCGTTGGGATGTCTTAGGACAAAATACCTAATTATTTTTCTTCCACAGTTTTTAACATAGATTTTAAAACCATGGTAAAAGAGCAGATTGAAGGTGACAGTCACATTCAGATGTAGAATTACCTAAATGTATCCTAAATATGAGTCAATCTTTCCTAATCTATAAAGCCAAAATTAATCTTGCCCTTTTATGATATCACCACCCAGGACAGGTTCTTCTGCTGTAATCACCTCTTGGAGGTGTTGTCTTCCAGAGCTGCAGCCCCTCATTCTGTACTAAACAGTTACATTCTTCAGTTTTAGATATATAACTTTCACCTATGCAAATATGATTCTAAAAATGCAATGCGTTTCAAGCTTTTTCTACTTATCTTCAGCTGTCTCTCTCATTCATTTAATAATGAACTCCTGCACTGAGTGCTAGGATGGAATCAGTACCTAACACTACCTCCTTTTCATTCTGCACAAAGTTAAATAGAAATAAGGGCTAGTGACTGGCATGGGTGAATTCCAAGCTAGGAAGCTTGTATATTTGACTGAAAAGAGTAGGAAGTGCTGCAATAGAAGATATATTACATCATTCTCAAATGCAACTGTGCCAGCAACAGCAGCTGGGAAGAGTATGGGGTTCTAATTACAGATTGCATCAATCTCTGTGAACAGAAGCAAATCTCCTTCCTAAGTTTCAGGGTTGCAGCTTGCTTGGAGAGGCATAATGAGTTAGGATTAAATGTTCACTTACAATAGGATGACATTATAGGATGTAAGCAGATGTTGCATGTAAGAGCTCTAATGATATATATTTCAGTGCACCAAAACTTCAAACTTCTAAAATTAAGTCTTTATACACCAAACTCAAAGTATAAAGATCACTGCATTTATTTTGGGATGCAGAATCAGTGATTGGAAGAATGTTCTCTGCGCGTGTTAAGTAAGATTATAACCATCTAGAAACTTCTTTAAAAATGTATTGGGAGAAAGAAACAATAAATATTTAAATATCAACAGAAATAGTGGCATTAAAATGCTAAAACTCAAAGTTTACCAGACAATGCTGAGGAGTAAGCATGTTATCATATTATTTCTCCCATCATAACATTAATCCCCAAAGATTCCAAATTAAGATAGCACCGTTCTGGTCCGTTCAATTAGGACTGTTACTAACAATGTAATTATAGTTTTGGGACATTAATGACATTATATTATATAAATCTGACTTCAAAGTGTGCACATTATTGGCCAAGAGTTTGCTTCAAACACATCTCTATTTTGTTTGCTTTTTATTCCTGTTGCTATGACTTCATCACTGCTGCTGGCTTAAGAAAATACATATTTTCTACTTTATCAGGAAGATTATTAAACAAAAATGGACTTACTGAAAACCCCCTTAAAGGCTGTATAAATATCAGTAATATATGCTAGTTACATTTCCCCTGCATCATCTGTACTGTGAAACCAGGTACACCAATGCCCTTGTTCTCCCCTCTGGTGTTTAAAAACCTGCATCAAAACACATGACTCTTCAGGAGTGTGGAAGTCGAAGCAGAATTGTAATAAATGGTGGCAAGGGAATTATTTAGAGGCAGAAGACTGGATACTTAGGCCAGGCTTCTGCTTCAAATAGATGGCAAATAGATGAGGGACCCTTATATCAGAAGATCATTAGTGCTGACACGTCTGAGCTTCCGTTGATCTCCAGGTATTATTTCTTCCAAGACC
This sequence comes from Acanthiza pusilla, assembly GCA_036630365.1. Classification (NCBI taxonomy): domain Eukaryota; kingdom Metazoa; phylum Chordata; class Aves; order Passeriformes; family Acanthizidae; genus Acanthiza; species Acanthiza pusilla. Next base: position 32,147,789 of record JAXCHO010000023.1, read on the forward strand.
ACCCTCTCACAGGGGGACACACTGCCTGCAAAAGGCTCAGTGATACATGTGAAAGTTGGGATTGCCTGGCACTAAGTGTGGTCTTCAGAATCAGGCAGCTACAACCAGACACTGACAAACGCTTCCTCTTAGGATCTAGTGTGAGAGTATTGACAGTGCCAATTGCTTGCAAAAACATTGTTTGGATTTTCAATTGAGTTAATGCTAGAAGGCAAATGAAATGCAAGGACTAGAAAGCCAAAATAATTCCCTTTCTCCTTTTTGATGGAAAGGAGCAAAGAAGGGATATGAAACAATTTTTGTTTGATGTTCCTAATTATACCTCATAGAGTAGATATCTATAAGCAGAAAATAGTATCTTGCTTAGTAAGTTGGTTTTTTTGTTACTAACAATAAAGAGAATCATGAATCTACAAAATTTTTAAATGGCAAATAAAGCTTTTAAAATACTCTTAATGGAATTCCTTATCTAAATTTTATGGTAAAACCCATGGTGCTGCATAGAAACATATTTCAAAATAGAAGAAGTGCAGATAAATCATGAGAACTATCAACAAGTACTGCTTTCTTCAGCAATTACAGTGCTTAAGAACAGACTTTTTCTTCTATATTCCTCTTCTATTGAGAGAGCATCCATACATTCTTTCCTATGAATGAACTGCCTTGAATACCATTGATGCCAATAATGAGTTTTTAAAGAGTGCTGGTGTCAGGGAGCAGCAGGATGAGCAGGATCTGAGGGGGCTCCAGGACAGACTGTGACCTCATCAAAAGGCATCACCCTGGACTGGCCAAGCAGGCCAGCAGGGCAGGGCTGTCACAGCAGTGCATCCTATCCACAGTCCAGTGGCAACGAGAGAAACGTGAGGTGACAACTCAGGTCCAAGGTCAAGCCAACACAGGAAATTCAGCCACCATCAGCTGGAGACAGGGCACAAACCCATCTAAAACTTAGCTCAGGAGCAGCTGCTGCCTCAGCTGAAATGAGGTGTCCAGACCCAGGTGTACAGTGTGGAAGAGGGTCCCAGAGGGTCCCAGGTGAGGCCAGTCACAGCCACTATGCACCACTGGTGCCTTGGGGCCTTGACACAAATATCCTCTTTCTTTAATTTTTTTTTTTTATTATTTTATGCTAAGTACGCTGCTTCTGGCATGTACTGATAATTACTTTTCTTATATTTTGACTGACATGTACAGCTGTGCTCTTCAAGTACTTAAAATTCTTATTTACATGGGGTTTTTTTCATTTCAAAAAGAGCAATATGCAATACCTATTCATAAATAAATATGAAATTGGGTCATATTAGTTCAGTGACAGCAGTTTATTTGTGCCTCAAAGCTCCCTCTGCAAAATTAGCCAGAAAATGAGAAGGAATATTCTCTAAGTGATCTCCTAGGATCTATGTACAGAAGGTGGTGGGTTTCTCCAGCCACTCACAACAACAACTGAACCACTGAGCCACACAGTCTCCAGGAGCTACAGAAAGTCCAGCACTTTCTGAGGGCTCCTCTCTCCCTGCTCGCCATTTGTATGCACACACCTGCTTCCAGCAGCATGGCTCCATCCCTACAGGCACTTCCCAGGCACAGTAAGTTATTTTCATTGCTATGGCATGGAGAGCTCAAATTTAACACTGAGATTACTTTTATTTAAGCACTGCACAACTCAAGCAGTGAGAGTTTGGCTTCGACTGCAGACCAGAGCCTTGGACTTCGAAAATAGAAGCCAAACTTTGTTCCCTGTGCTGCATCCCACTTCCTGGCTGAAAAATAGCAACTACTGCATGCAGAACCTATGCAGAAGTTGTGCAGCTTCAAAAGGATAGATTTTTATTGAGAAAAGTCACTGCATAGAAAAGAAATCTTACTGTTAGAGGCACTGAATAAACACGGTGAAAAAGAGTAAGGACAATTAGCTAAATTTAGAGCACAGATTCAAATCCCTTCACCTTACATTGCCGATTATGTCTATTTTAGCACCATAGTTGCCAACAGAGAAAGATGTTTCCACAAATAAATTAGAACACTAGTGGCCTGGAGGTGCTGGGTTTTTTGCCTGCTGTCCATACAAGAAGTCTAAGCAACTAAGGTGGTCTATGCTAGGTGATTTAATCAGACCTAGAATAGTAACTGGTAGAAATATCACTTCTTAAAATCTTTCCTTTTTTCCACCTATGTGTGCTGAGTTTAGAATAGGGTACTCCTTTTTTATTTCTCTTTTTCAATTGGATGAATATACAAGGATTTTTCTTTCCCTCATGCAGGCTGCTCAGGAGTTTGTTTTCTGGCCAACACAGGTTTCTGTATGCCTGGAAATAGTACTGGGAAGAGATGTAACTGATGGGATAGGAATGGTTTTGTTAGCCTAGCCCTGCTGTGAACCAAAGAGCTTGGAGGGTTCTGAATCGTATTTATTCTTAATTTTATGCTTTCTCGGCTTAGTAGTAACAAAATTAATAATATTGCCTTGAAAGAAAGTTTTATTTTTTAATTCTTCTCCTAGACATCCAATTTATCTAAACACCACTTTTCTTTGTTCTCCCTCTTAATTAGCCCTCTTGGAGTCTTATTTCCTATTTTGTTTCACAGGCATGCCCACCTTCCTTTGATGTCTTCTGCTCTGTGGTCACCCTTCTCACAGAGCACTTTTTCCCCTGCCACTCATCCATCTATTCTTATCTCAGCAACCAGAATATGTCCTTCTTTGTGTTTGCTTTGTCATGCTTGCTTTTTTATGTTATGTCTAAATGTTATTTTTCTCACTGCCTGTCTTTAAGGATTCAGATGACACAGAGAAAGCACAAGTTTCATTATACCAGGTTTTTAATACTACTTTTAGATTACTTCTGTCAGACCTTTCAAATCAGTTAATCCAATACCTCTCAAGTCAAGTGTGTTTACTGTTCACCTGAAAAACTGATTTTATCATCTTGTTGGTATTATAAATGCATTGCCTGGCTGCTCAGTCAACATCTCCATTAGAAATACTATTCTTATATCCCAATCATTTCAAATTACGATTGTACTAAATGCTGGCCTACAAGTACTGGCCCACTTACACTGCTTTTTACATGTCTGAAAAGAAAAAAAACAAGAACCTTGTAAAAGCTCTTACTTTTCTGAATCTAAGTAAAAGAGTGACATGGCAATGGCTAGACAAAAGCTATTGCCTATGCTGCCTTCCTTTCCCATTCCAAGGTAATATTACTGCAAAAAACAAGTGCTATTCTGATACTTCATCTTTAATTTAGACTTCCCTAGTATTTGTCAGCTTAAACCAAGAGACTTAACACTATTTTATGCAGCTTTTCTGTACTTAACGACAGACAATCCATTCTGCTGTGGAGCAGTAAACAAGCTCACTGCAAGATGCCAATTGGGAATCACAATGGGAAATAACTGATCTCCTGTGTGATATTAGCTAAAACAGTGTGTCCTACAGCCAACCTTGAGACTTGGTAAAACATTGTTTTGTGAGAGATTAACTCACACTTAATACAAGCTGCAGCAAACACCACACATTATCAGATAATACAGAGGCATTTTTAAACAATTTTAGTTTGTTGAGAGGTGATTAAAGCTTACAATCACATATATCTGTCAAGAGATGCCTGTGTATTAATAGTTCACATGTGCATGTGCATGTGTGTGTATGAAGCCAAAAGGAAGTTAAAAGCAACTTTAAATCTGACCTCTACTCTGTTTTTGACACTGATACTGAAACAGTACTGAAGTGGATTAATTAAGGCAAAAATATACAAGGTCAAATTCACCGATTTTCTCAGGTGGCTATGGGCTGCTGTAGCCCATGCCAAAGCAAGAACTATAATTCTGAAATAACTGGCAAAGGGATTGTTGGTGGTGGTGATGTTCAGTTTCTGACTATTTTGATTTAGAAAAATAGTCTATGCAAGCACCTAAAATGTGCTGATGATGTTTGCAAGTAATCGTAGTGAAACACTTTAATTACATAGCAGTAAGATTGAAGAAGAGAAACTTTAGGAAAAGTCATGTCTTTACATCTATCAAATACCTGCCTTTTCTTAAAAAAAAAAAAAAAAAAAAAAAAAAAAAAAAAAAAAAAAAAACCAAAACAAAAAAAACCCCACAAAAACAAAACCAAAACAAGCAAACAAACAAAAAAAACCCAAAAAAAAGCAAGCAAGCAAACAAACAAACAAACAAAACAACAAAACACCCCATGAGATCGTAAAAAAACTTAGATCAAAGTCTAACTGGAGTTCTGATTTTGTTTTGTGGTGAAAAGGTATAAGATAGAGAACTTATTTTAAACTTAACAGCTAACAACCTAAGGATAATGCACCATCTTTAAGTTATTTTTAGCTTATTCAGGTCACAGAGAAGGTAAAAGAAAATGTGACAAAGAGAAAATTATATAAAAGGGAATCATGACTCAGGATGCCTGAAAAATACCTTCTTCTTTTAATCAGATTAGTTGGAGCCACATGATTCAGAATCTAATGATTGCTCTTTTGCAAGCAGATAAGGAAAAAACTTGCTGTTCTCAGTTGCTTAATCTGAAAGTTATCCTGAATGTTGCTGCACAAAGAATGATTGTATTCAGTGTGAAAGAATACTGTAAGGAAAATAAAGGAACTCCAATAGGGAGAAAATAAGAATTACCAACACAATCAATGGAAGTCTTTCCCAATGTCCTGTTTCACACAATCAGGATGCTGTAACTAGAGGACTATCAGCTTACACCAGTCAGCATTATTTCATTTTCTCTTGCCACCCTCTGGCTGAGAATTTCTGTCCTGTACTGCTCAAGTTGCTGTGCCACCTGTCAGTGTTATCTTGATAAGTACCTCTCCTCTCTCAGTTAAAATGCATGGGTAGGCCATGCATATGAAAAGCATTCCTATTTCTTGTAGATGATCAGAGCACACATTATGTCCTGGGGTTATCAAAAAGCCCCTATGAATATGTCCAACTGTTCTGCAGCTGAGGTGATGCTTAAAGTTGCACAGTATGGGCTTCAGGTATTGCTGCTGTTAAATGTTTTCTTTGACTGGGAAACTTTTATCAGGGAAAGCTATTATCTGCCTTTCCTCCTGGACAGCACCATGAAGATGAAGATTCTTTCTTGCTATTTTTACAAAGAACTTGTTACATTTTCGTTACTTGTTCTTACTTTTTTTTTTTAAATATGAATAGATATAGATATACATTGAGTTGCCCATTTCATTCAGCAAGTGGAAAATTAACAATAGCAATTATCTCCATTTCTTACTTTAATTGCACTTATAGACACAGATCCCTTTTTAAATAGCACATAAACAAAATATGCTATTTGAGCACTGATAACACATATATATCCCCAAACCTTACTGTTACTTGAGAGGAAAAAATTATAGCAGAAGTAATATTTCCAGACACCAAATTCGTGTGAAATATTGACTCTTCTAGTCCAATTACTTCAGAGGCAACCTGCTCCTTAGATTATCAGGGTAGGCGGGACAGCAACTTCTGTGTAAGGGCAGTACTCTTACATGCCTTGAGCAAGGAAAAGGCAGTGTCAGCTGAGGTAAGAAAGTCAAAATAGGATGGAAAAGGTTCCTTCTCTTCTCTTTCTTCTTTCTTCTCTTTTATCTTCTTCTGTTTTGGTGATGCTGGAGCCATGGGGAAGTTACTTCACTAAGTACTTCATGCTGGAGCTTCACGGTAATTGTGCACCTTGGGACTTGGATGTGTTTCAACGAGATCTTAAAATGCAGTAAATAGTGACAGATTATGATAATCTTATACTTTCTCTGTTTAGTGTCAGACATGATACACTTTATTATAAGACAAGTAAGCTTATAAAAATAATGACATTTTCTTCACAATGCAGTTTTGCCAGGCTCTAGATGTAGACTGAGTAGGACAGGTTGCCCCAAGGCCCACCACTTGGAAGGATTAGAGAGTCCAAACTTCTTACAGGAGAATATATCATCATATACATAAAAGGTGTACACAGACTATATATTTGTGAATATAGTAGAAAAAGTAAAAACTAGACCTGCAACTCTTTGATCCTTTGTAAATCATTGCCTTCATGGGAAGGCCTCACACAAGAGAAAAGGACCTCAAACTAAAGTCTATTGGAAGAAGATAATGCATCTAGGTCCTTGTGTTGGTTTTGCTTGGCCCAGTTTTTGCTAGTGAGTAGGGTGGGGTACAAAGATGGCTTCTGTGTGTCCTTTGTGAAGATTCTGGAAGTTCTTCACCATGTCCAGCAGAGCCAATCTCTGATGGTTCTGAAGATGATGGACATGCTGCTGGCCAAGCCTGGGCCGATTAAATTGTGAAAACGTATTTAAGAAGAAATCAAAACAATGTGAGCAAATACTTCTTTTTAGCCAGAGGATGAGGAGGAGGTAAAAATATGTGAGGGAAAACAACATGGAGGCACCAAGGTCAGTGGAGAAGGTGGGGGAGGAGGTGCTCCAGGAGCCGGAACTGAAAACCCTCTGCCGGCCGTAGTGAAGACCATGGGGGAGCAGGTGGTCCCCCTGCAGCCCATGGGGTCTGGGGAATGCAGAGAACCCCCCACAGCCTGTGGGGAGGTGCCCACGCCAGAGGAGCAGGTGATGCCTGCAGGAAGCTGTGATCCAGTGGGAGTCCCAGAGACTGAGAGTTGCAAAGGCCTTGAAGGAGAGAGAAAAGCCTTGGTCCTTGGATGGAAACAGCCTGGCCTCAGCTCAGCATTGGCTTGGAAGTCTGCACCCTAAGGACAAAAATCTCATGCTGCAGCAAATTCCAGCAGGTTTGCTGCTCGTGAGATTGAACCCACGCCAAAAAAGTTTGCAGAGGACTGTCTCTTGTGGGAGGGACCCCCATGGCTAAGTAGAGGACTCTTCTCCCTGATGGACTGACCCTGACCAAAGAAAACCCTCATACCCTGCCCCCACCCTGGAGCTGCTGGTTAGAAGGAAGGAGGGAGGGGGTGAGCTGAGAAATGGTGTCTTAATAGGGAAGGGGGTGAGTAGAGAAACAGTGTTTGTAACAGAAGAATTGTGGTGATGGACTGACTAAGAGAAAAAAAGCCCATACCTTGCCCCTGCCCCAGAGCTGTTGGTTGGAAGGAGGGAGGGGGGTGAGCCAAGAAATGATACCTTAAGAGGGAAGAGGGGTGAGTGAAGAAACGGTGTCTTAAGAGCTTATTTTTTCCTCTGATTTATCCTCTTACTCTGTTAGTTTAGTAAATCACTTTACAACTTCAAGCTTTTTGCCTCTTTTGCCCTGTGTCTGTGCATCCTCCCACCAGTGGCTTATCTCAACTCATGAGTCCAGTTTGTTTTAGTTTTTTTTTCTTTTCCTCTGCATAGTTGCAGCAGGAGAGAGTAGAAAGAGCAGATGTCGTAGGTGCCTGGCAATTGGCCAGGGTCAAACCTCAACGGTCCTATTTAAACCAAACCAACCAAACAACCAAAAATGGAACAAAATTAAAACAAAATCCACAACCACGATCCCTTTTTTTAATCATACATTGCATATTTGTAAGGGTCAGAGCAAGGAAACTGCCTAATTTCCATCACTTCATCAGGAGGCAAGAGTGAATTCATTGTTATCTCTTGCATCTCCTATTCTAAAAAATGTATGCTTCAGAAGAAACAGCCTAAGGAATTTGTTTTCTATGTCCCTAATTTTCTAGAATGTTAACAGTGAAGCCTAAAGCAACTTGGATCATGTTATGAACATGTTTAAAGCTAACCCAGGGCCCTAAGTGCCACCCAGAGGGGATTCTTTGAAGTCAGAAATTCTTGGCCAGAAATGCAGACTTATATTGTTCAAGCCAAGCAATGTAGCAAAATGAGGTCAAATAGTAAGTACTGAGTTATTGACATTCCTGTGGTTTTTCTGTGAAAGCACTGAGTAGCATAGCCTAGCTGATAATTAAAGTTTGTGCATATTGTACAGCTTTCCAATATCAATATGATTTTCTCTCAGATAAAGCTTGAATCAGAAGGGTAAAGGTCACATCCAACTTACATCTGAACAAATCTGCCAATGTTTGCCCATTTACAGGTTACAAGCCCTGTAATATTCTGCCAGATGTGTGTGTATATATGCAGGGGTTATTTGTGTTTTTCTCTTCATGGATTACAAGTCACATATTTCCTAGAGAAGCTGTCTAAATTAAATCTGATATCCAGTATGACTGGTTTATTGCCACTATCTGATTCAAAGAATTTTCTAACCCACGCATTGCTTTAGCATTGGGCTTTCATAGTAGATATGCTAGGGCTTCTAATTTTTCTGAACTCTTGGATGTGTATATGAAATACTTTGTACTCATTTCTCCTCATCAGCACTCTAGCTGATTTCTCTTGAACTGCTAAATAAAATGACACTGAAAAGCACAGCAGCAAAACCGTGTTTGTCATCCTCAGCAGCAGGAGGTGTTATCTCTTGCATGTAATAAAACATTAAAGTTCTTATCAGAGAACAAATCAACAATCAAGTGCCAAGAGCTGAACCATAGGAAATAAAAGCCTCTTATATTTTAAGCAGAGTAGATGGAATAAAAAAAGACAAAAAATAAGACAGTGGAAAAATCCCACAAAGGAAAGAAGTCAAGGCAATAGGCACATCTGATATCATCAGCAGCAGTCATAGTACACTCATTATCTAACCAGGTATGTTTCACTGGAATCCCAAGTCATTAGATGAGAAAATATTTTGCCTTTTGAAAAACTCTTGAATGATCTGATAACGGGCACATGGCAGGGTATAATTGTCTCATGCTTTATTCCTGGCTTGTTTCACTGAATAGCTCAGGACGAATCACTTTTCACCCCTCGCCATCATCTAAGTGTGAATAATTATAGCTATCCTACTTCACAAAGGTGGTATTAGGAACAATTTAATTGATGCCTGTGCAGTGCTTTAAGAAACTTGGGTGGGTAGATCAATGCTAAATTAGAGCAGGCAATTATATTCAGCCTGAGGGGGAGAAATCAATATCCATATGGCAAGGCAGGAGGAATACTTCCCTGAGCCTCTTTTAAATCTCCCATACTCTGCTCTCACATCCCTGTTTTTTGTTTACTTCCTTGGAATTAGTTCTGGAAAGCATTGGAAAAAGTGAGAGTCCAGTTGGAACCCATGAGCCCTTATCTGTGGGGAACCACAGTCAAAATGAGAATCGGGAAGAGAAGGCAAACAGAAAAAGTGGTCACAGCTGAGCTCTTCTATATTATGCAGAGTATTTAGACTTCTCTACTTTTACACACACACTTGGATTTTTAATCGAGTTTTACTTTTTACGGGAGTATTATATTTCTAGAGGGAACCTGAAAATGCTGACACTTTGTTTTTGCATTTCATGGCAGAATCTTTTCCTTCCTTTGGAGTAATGACTGAAACTTTTACATAGTTACTTATCCCATAAAATTATTTCTTACATGAAGTGAGATAATAACTGATACACTGATTTTATCTTAGGGGGTTAAAAAAGGGTTTCTAAAGGTAATTTTTATGTCTAAATACAAAAAATCAACTCATAAATTTTTTCAAAATATTAGATTCATCTCAAAGCGATACTGAAACATGAAGACATTGAAATATACTTATATGGTATTTTTCTCATTTATTATATGGGGAAAAATTTCAACAAATTTTATGGAAAAGTATACTTTTTGCAAAAAGAAAACAGTATATTGAAACGTATATGTATGTATTATATATATATATAAAAGCAAATTTGTTGCATTCACAGAACTTTGATCTTAATTTTCCTGTTATCTCTCCACCACTCCAAAGGGTTCAGAGAGCTCTGGTTTTCCAAGAGGTGAGAACTGTTCTGGTGAGAGGGTGAGAAATAGAAAATGCAGTGATCCATAGTTATCAGTGCAACTCCTTTGGGCAAAGGGGAGGAGTTGGCAGCTGAAATTATGGGCTAGCCCCGAAGCTTGAGTCCGCCTTTATTTCTCAGATCCAGGGCCAGAATTAAACAACAGCTCAGATTTGGGCCTGGATAACACTCGATATGAATAATGGCAGATGTATTCCTGGAAAATGCATATACACGTGTCTTGCACTTCATGTTCCTCGAAACCACTAGGGAGATTTTCAGTTCAAGACTAGATTATATTTTAACACTGGTCTTTTTTTTTTCTGATGTTTGTTGCTAATGAAATACTTGTTTTGCAAACTTGGTGCAAAACCACATTGAATTTCCACAAGCTTAAAAGGCTGGTTCCTTTCACAAAAACGTGTTTCTATCTCAAATCTTTATCTTTACTCTTCTTGATGCTGCTGCTGCTGGTTTTGAGGACTTGCAATTAAAAGTTAAGTGGAAGTTTTTGTTTATTTTGCAATAAAATTCTTAAATATTTATGAAGGACCTTAAGTCTAGCTCGCCTTGAGGAAATATAGATGAATTAATAATTTATGTGGTTGTTTTGCAGAAAATTAAAGGTTGGGAACAAGTGTTTAAAAATTAAATCATCCACAATATAAGAGAGCAGATGTTATTTTGTTAAAATCTTGCAAACAACAAAGTACAATGAGGTGTTATCTTCTCCTTGGTCCAACTGAAATCTTAACGATTCATTACAATTGAGCAGATTCTAAAGCCTGAGGCTAGCTAACATCAGAATAATGAAGAGGAACTTCAATTATGTAGCCCAGATTTTTTTATTTGTTTCTGTTTTATTTTATTGCCTGAAGTGAGAAAGAGCCTCCATCTCTGTATTGCATGGTGATTTGTAAGATGTTACACTCCCACAAAAATCACTGCATATTTCATTAGCAATCCTACAGTGGAATCTCCTGCAACTAAAATGTGTGTGCATCTACCTGTGTAAATAATAATAGCCATCATCTTCATTATAATGAGATTTTAGATGGAAAAGAGATACTGTATATTCATAACTTAATAACTTCAAGATTGTCACTCCTTTTATCCCAAATTGCTTAATTTTTTTCTTTCTTTTTTATAAATGAAAGCTGTCTCTGATTCTTACTTAGTCTGGACATTATAGTTAGCCAATTTCTGGTCAGCATCATAAGTCGTACAGTTTCTATAATGAGTTTTCTTCTTGTCTTTGATAAGCTGCCTTGTCAATACAGTTCCAAACTTCTGTGTCTATATATTTAAATGCCATCCATGATGAAATGTATATTGAGAAGTTGTAAACAAATTCTCTTGATGGTACTAAGGCCAGGCATGCAGTCTTCTGGAGCCACATTTTTACAATAAAAACCTTTTTACAAGTATATTACCTAAATCCTAAACACAACCCAACTTTTAGTCCTACTTCTGGATCTGTTTGTAGTGTGAGGTTTCTACTAAGATCAAGCCAAACCCCTTAGAACAAACCAAATAAACTAAAAAGGTATCTGATCAGAACTTGGACAAAGATCCATTCTATGAATGTAAATTCTAAGAAGTCTATATCTGCAAAACTGTAAACCAGGACCTGAAAAAATCATACAATAATTTTTCCTCTCATTTTTTTGCTGATTTGAGTGGGACTGCAGCTGCATGTATAAAACTCCATCATTTTGGCAACGTAAAGACATAAGCATGTCAATCTGTAACCACAACTGCAAGTATAAAAGAGATTTCTTTACCCTTCAAAGATCTGTACAGCAGAGCAGATGAGAGAATTTTGTGCTTAGATTCCATCTAATAAGAACCCAAAGGATTTCACTGCTATTAAAAATGTAAGTTAAGAAAACTTCAATTTGAATAAAAAGCATATGTAGGAAAAATACAGTCATAAAGGGGGGCTCCATCAAGATACTCTGTGAAGATTTAATAATGTGATTCTTGAGATACAAATAAAAACAGAAGAGCTAAAAATTTGTAAATTGCTTGACAACATAATTCAGCTCAGGAGTTGGGTATTTTTTGCTCAGAGGAAGCCAAGTATTGGCAATTCATGTATACTGATGTTAAATTATGGTTGGTATAGATATATAAGACTGTAATTGCACAGTAATAATAAATGAGAAACTTTCACAAAAACTACATACATAGCAGTTCATAGACTCAGTCTGCTCCATTTTCCTTCTAAATGTTCTTCTTCAATCAACATTGCAAAAATCAATCTTTTTCTTTCTTGTTTTTATTTTTCCTGTTCTGAGTTGTTGTTTATGAGATTGACAATTCCTAGTGATTTCAGAGGAAGCTAGGTTTGCCTAGCACACATATCTTAATAAAATGGCAGCACTCAGAATAAACTGAAGTACTTGAAAGTAGAGTTACTTTTTAAAATATTGAATGTAAGGGACATAATGAGCAGATTGATTTGATAGCATTAGATGTTTGCACCTCTTGACTTTCTCTAGGTGTACATTTCCATATATGTAAGCTTTCCATTTTCAAACATTCTTTCTTCTGACCAAATTAATCTCATATTCCCACTGCTGGGGTTATTTTCATCATTTATTGTGTCAGCATTAATCAAAACAGCCAAAACGTAAATGCAGTGCCTAGTTCTCAAGGGTCCATTGCCAAACATCTTGATCTCCCTTTCCAGACACAAAACTTATGGATGTGATCAAATTCTAAGGATTTCTGGCATGGTGCAGAGTATTTATGAGGCAAGCATTAGTACAACAAAGGTAAAATATTAGAAATGTTCAGACTTTGAAACAGCTGGTTTGATTTGCTCTGTGATATGGCTGAATTATTGCAGACAAAATCATCAGTGGTCTGAAATGAGTTTTTGTTTACTAGTGGTTGAGTGGGGAAAAGAAAGAAAGTCTGTTGTTATTTGTCACAGACCAGAGGAGAACATCTAGCATGCATTAGAATACCTGGCAACTCAATAATTAGGGAGCATGCCTCACACCTTGAAGTTCAAGAGTCAGATTTTTATTAAATTCATTATTCAAAATAATCTGAAATTAAAATCTCTACCTTCCTCTTTCCTGATAAAATTTTTCTGAAGGCCTTCTATGAAATATTTTAGTTGCAATTAAACATCATCTCATTACAAGGTAAAAATACTTTTGGACCAAGATTGTTAGCCACTACTTTGCTAAGTACTGTGAAATTTTATGCCATTGCACCTCTAAAACAGTAGATTCAAAGTTTTCAAATGTCTGAAGCTGTGCTGACTTCAGCTAAAAAAACCCCTTAAAAGTCAATTGAAGTTCTGACCCAAATCATGCAAGAAAACTGCCAAGTAATAAATGAAGATAACTTATAATTGTATTTTTCAAAACCCTCTTGTTATCTAGAAACAAAAAGATACAGAATTATTTTGAGAAGCTGATAATATATCTGACTCTTCTTCCAATTTCCAAATGATCTGGAATTCGCAAACAGCTGGTTTGCATAATATCTACAAGCATTGCAGATTAGATGCAAGCTATCACTTTCAACAGGACTAGCCAATCTGAAAGTGCATTCTCCTTTACATTTTAGCAGTCATGACTCATTACACAGCTAATGTTCTATTACTCTGTCTAATGTAACATGACATGACTGGTAAAATCTGAGGAAGCTAACAATTTTTCATATTAGAAATCCCTTCTTCCTCTCTCTGAACTGGTTGTCAATTCCATTTTGAATGCACCTCACCATAATCTTGCCTAAATCACTTATATGGGAGAGCTGAAGATGTTAGCAGCTATCTTACCACCAGAGGAATGAAAAGCCAAACTTGAACAGCTTGGCATGTCATTAAAAAGAAAAAAAATCATGACATATGATGTTTGTTTCTTTGAGTTTTCTTTGAAAGCCTGTTATGATTGAATATAAGGTTTTTCTCTTCTGTTTATGTATTCAACTACCCACACATACAAAATATAATCAGGTTGTACTTTTTTTAATTATGAAAATCATCACTTAGATAGATATTAAGGAAAATATATCGCAAAGTTTGATAATTTTTTGGAAGCTAAGTACTTAGAATTGAGAGCAGATGGAAATATCTTAGTCCTGCATATGTTTCATGTATGTAGTCCTTGGAAAAACGCAATTCCCATTAACTCTAGCGAGTGATCTGTTTCACTAATGGTTTTGGACTGTAAGGAACAAATACTTTGGGACATCTATCTGGAGTATGAGAAGGGCTGTGTCCCAACCTGAATGGCAGCTATACCCTAATCCCCAGATGTACAGATTTGATTCTACTTGCTGTCTTCAGCAGGGCCAAGACTGATACAAGATGTTACTGCTGTTTTGCATTTGGGGCCAATACATAGAGTTAGATCTATGGGATATCCATGTTTCCTGTGTACTATGTGAGGCTGGCATTAAAGGGAAAAAAAAACAACTTTATGTCTGAACCTAATTAAGTTAGATATAAGAAATGTTTGAGACAGTGAAACACATCATGATCTTTCTTTAAGGAACATGGAAGAATAACCAGACTCCTGTAGAACATTGCTAATCACAACAATCATTACCTAATGCCTCAGAGCATATTCATAATCTGAAAAGCGACCAGGTTTAATTAAGTCATTGACAATAATAGAGGAGGGATTACAGGACAAGGAATGCAAATTAGGCTAGTAAGAAGTAGCACCAATCTTACAAACCCAGGTTCTCCCAAGTTTATGGCAATGGGGCTGGCTAGATCTCAGGAATTCTAGTCTCTCTAATCAGTGGTGCCTCTACTTGCACATTGCCGGAAACAAAAACTATTAATAATATTGTTTAACAAAGCTCTATTACAGGAAAAAAAAGCTCTAACTAAATAAATTTTGGTTCTATTTTGATGTCAAATGCTCCTTTCTTTTCTTTCTCTATTTGTTCTATCAGTCAATTAGTATCTTTAGAGATAAATTCCCTGTCTTGGCAGTAGTTGGGTTAGGTATTAACTGGGCAAAGGTATTTTGTACAAGAGAACTCATCTGTGCTGTTTCGAAGCTGCACAGTCATGAAGGAGGACTGTAACAGCTGGGTCTTTTTCTACTGAAATTTTGAAAAGCTTCTGAAAATTAGAAGAGGAAAAATAAGAAAAGTAATTCTTTTTACTCAAGAAATTTAGATACATATTTAGTATTTTTGATAGTCATAATAATTGTCTCTTAATTTAAGTATACATAAACTATACACAGCATATTTATACTGGGCACCAGGAAATCATTAATGGTATTTTTTTATTAAAAATTTGCTATAAAAGTTAATTTTGGTGTGTGGACCTTTTATAAAGAAAGGCTATTATTCAGTTTACCAGGACAAACATTTCATGTTCTAATACAGAATATTCTAAAAATATTATATTGCAATAACCAGAAGATTACAAATTTTCCTAAACTATCAAGTTAAATATTCTCTAAAATTATTACTTGCTATATTTTATTCAGGTAACAAAAACAGTAAGTGATTTAATGTGAAGAATAAATCTCCTACATGTAAGTTGGTGGGTTTTTTCACTTGCAGCATCGTTTTGAAAGACTGACATTAAAGAATACTCCTAGATTTTACCCCAGTGTAAATAAAACAGATTTTATTGCAAACTTTTCACTCAGGAAGAATACATCCTTAGGCTACGTATGTTTTTCATACTTAAACAATAAAAAAAGATGAGGCAGAAGTGTCATAAAACTTAGTTTTTCTTAGTCATATTGCTCATGGAAAAAAAAGGAAAAGAAAGTGAGAGAGCTATACATTAAATATATGCCATAACAATGGATTAAGTTTTCTTTACATAACCACTAGACATGCAATTTTTTTGCATGTCTGAAAACTGCAGACTGGAACTCATCAAAAATGTATTGGCACTCCACCTGTTTTTTCTGACCATCCTAATTTTCACTTTCCCTGGCTTGCTCTAAAGATTTTTTTATTATTATTTTAGTCTCCTGGCTCGTTGTTTGTTTGGTTTTTTTAAATAAAGTATGAAAATTAAATATCTGTATGTCAAAATCCAACAAACAGAATATTTCAATTCTTGTTTATTTCCTTCTCAACTCGTATCATTAATATTACATTAGTTCTTACAGATAAAAAGCTGGACACGAGCCAACAGTGTGGTCTCACAGCCCAGAAGGCCAAACACATCCTAGATCGCATCAAAAGAGGAGTGGCCAGCAGGTGGATGGAAGTGGTTCTCCTCACCTACTCTGCCCTCATGAGACCCCACCTGGAATGCTGCATCCAGCTCTGGAATTCCCAGCACAAGAACATGGACCTGTTAGATTGGAGAGGAGGCCACAAGGATGATCAGAGGGCTGGAGCACCTCTTCTATGAAGACAGGCTGAGAGAGCTGGGCTTGTTCAGCTCTGGAGAAGAGACAACTGGGGAGATCTCCAGTACCTTAAGGGGGCTTATACAAAGAAGGGAGAGGGACTTTTTATAGAGGCAAATAGTGACAGGACAAGGGGCAATGGTTTTAAAATCAAAGAGAGCAGGTTTAGATCAGGTGTTAGGAAGAAATTCTCTGGTGCGTTCTTGGTGGGACACTGGAACAAGTTGCCCAGAGAAGGTGGCCCATCTCTGGCAGCGTTCAAGGTCAGGTTGGGTGACACCCTGAGCAATCTTGTCTAGTGAATGACATTCCTGCCCACAGCAAGAGGCTTGGAACTAGATAATCTTTAAGGTTCCTTCCAGCCCTATCCATTCTATGATTCCATAATGTGCCCTCAGAATAGAGTATTTACTGTGCAATGCACCTGTCTTGCAGAGCAGCCACCAAAACTATAGACAGGTCCTTGAGACATCCATTCTCAAACAGTTTGTTCTTTACAAATGACCATAAGGTGACTTTACATAAACAGACACAGTAAATACTGTGTTGCTCTTAAAACAAAGTAGTTTTGATGAACAGTTTTCACGTGGTTTTTCTTAGCAGCATGATTGCATAGAGAGCTTTTTAAAAAGGGGCATAAAGACTATAAAAAAATCATTTGCTTAACTACTATCCAAAGCAGAATTAGCTGCACCTAAACAATTCCTGAGAAATATTTCTCTATATACCTCTCCACATTTCAGTGAAAAAGATTCCCTAATCTTCACAAGAAATCTGTGTCCATATGTAATCACCATAACTACACCTTTTCTCTTATAGGCTGTAAGCCTTACAAAGGGATAGTTCCTTGCATAAGAGCAAAGAAAAGGAAAATTGTCTTTTGAAAATGTGTGTTTAGGACAATGAATAGCCCAAGTGTTATCTGCTGTGGATTTCATCAGGAAGAAAAGTGTTTTCTTCTTCTGAAAGGCAGTTATTTACAATTCAGTGAAGGAAAAATTTTATATTCTGCATTCTCCCAGAAATATTATCCTTAAAATAGACCATGTTTTCAGTAGTCATCTCCTTTTCTACATCTCAAATTTACTAGCTTCCTAGCTATACATACATATGTGTACATCTACGTGTGTCTATATGTACACATATATATATACACACACACACACACACACACACACATGTTCCAATATCATACATATTTTAACTCTATGAAAGAACATACCCTTGCTATCACGTCAGCGTGCCAGCTGAATTGGTATCCCTTTTTTACTTTGTTGCCAGGACTATTACAATGAAATTGTCTCCACTTTTGATCTCATATTATAAAGATTCCTGAATCTCTGACAACTCAAGGCATTATGATATACTCTTCTTACACTGTTAAAGCAGACATAGAGAGCAGAGTTCTCTGTAGAGCATAAGTAAAGATTTATAGACATGCTGAAAGAACACTTTCCCAGCTGCCTTCTTAAAATAATTATGACTTTCCATGAATCTCTTTATAAATCAAGTGTAGAATGACAAAAGCATAAGGAAGTAAGCCACAAAAATACCATTTACAATAAGCTCAAGTGGACTTATTTAAGCAGCATATCACTTTTTTGGTGAAAACTGTATATAATTATTTCAAGAAGACATACATGCCATAATATGAAAAATAAGTATTTATTGTGCCTGTCACTATGTTTCAAAAGCTTGCTTTTGCCTTGATATTTGTGTTACTATAATACTTTCATATGATGGTACTAAATATTACAGGAATGAACAGGTACATACTGAGAGACACAAAAAAGGACACTATATGACAGAAAATAAACATAATTGATTGATCATTTCTAACAATCATGAAGAAATATTATCATTTAGAATGAAAGTAAGCACCCTTGAAATTTTACAGAGAATATTGCCACTCAATTCAGGCTGCGAGAGAAATCTCTCTGATTTGTTTGATCTAGCAGCAACAGCTACATGTGCTTATCAATACATGGGGTTAGGTTTCTGCTGTGTGTTCAAGGGTACCAGTGAATTTCCACACAACCATTTCTGCCTGAGCTTAATATATCTCACTGTAGCAGTACATGCTACTGAATTAATACCCTTCATTCTTTGTGCTAATTACATGGAATAAACCCATTCAGTATTAGCTGTTAACTTGTCAAGAAGCGGTGGGGGCAGAACCACCCTTCTCTTACATGGATCATGAATGCAGAATTTTGCTCCCAGGTGCTCCATGACAGCCTCTCTCAGCTGAGCAGTGCCTGGCTGGGCTTTGAAACCATCCTCACATCTGGCTGCTCAAGTGCCTCATCTCGCCCTGCTGGCAGGGCTTGCCCTCAGCCTCACAAGCACTGGACAACACACACAACCCTCTCATAACAACAGGGTTTTTCCATTTAGTGAAGGGCACCTACCTCATGAGGTGTCATCAGCAACCCTTTCAAATGAGCTGTCTCTATTCACATTCTGACTACTTCCCTCAGCACTCTCATCTCCCTGACTGTGTGGCTCCACACAGGTTGGTAGATTGGGTTATCCCAATCTCCTTGGGTTTGTAACCTCCATTTTTCTGACCTTCAAACACTGGCTTGACCTCAAATGCTGTCCATGATTTCATGGCATGACTCTGATCCCTGAATTTTAGAGATTGCTAAAGCCATTCTGACAGACTCCTGGTGTTACGTAGTAGTAAATTCACTTAATATACTCAGATCCAGTGAAAATCATTAAATGTAGGCACTAAAAGATGATGTGGACACAAAAAAGAAGTGAACAAGAACAAGTGATCTAAAGGATTTGTATTATTAAATTGCATTAAGCCAAAATATATCCATTTGTGTGATGACTTCAAATAAAATTATAACATAAATCCAAAAGATTTATGAACTACAAGGGGTCAGCACTCAAAACAGAGTTCTTATAGCAGACATGCATGACAAAGCACTTTAAATATAGGACCCTGAGCAGTAAAATAGAAAAAGGCTGCTTTCTGCAAAGAAAGGAAAATAACTGCCAAAAGAAAACAGGGGCTTTAGACCTGTTAAATTACCTCATTTTTGCTAAGCCAAACCTTCCACACTCTGATAAACTTCTGTGCCAGTGGATCTTGATGGATAGTAAAGCTTTCTAACAGCTTGATTCTTTGAGAAGAGGTAATTTTATTCTCTAAAATAAAGCATTTCAGTTGTTTGTGTACTTGCAAGACGGGCATCCAGGTAGTTCTTTAAATCCTGTGTAAGCTTGTGCATGCAAGGAGTAAAAAAAAAAAGTATTTAAATGACATTTGGTTTGCAAGTGTTGTCATGTTGGCTTCGGTTTCATTTAAGCTAACTAGTCTGTGAAGTAGTAGTGCCCTATAAACCTTACAATTGTGAGAGTCTTTAAACAAGACAAAGCAGAGGGAAGGAACATGATGGAAAAGAAAATGCTTTCAGATACAAATCAGGCTGTTAGCAAGACCTGTGAACACATCTGTTTAGATTAAGGCAGCAATGAAAGTTGGGCTCTTATGTTTGTAATGTTGTCACTGCAATACAGCTGCTTCTCCCTTGTCAGTGAACAACAGCTAGAAATAATCTGCAAGAATAAAAACTCCTGAATCTGGGGCAAAAATTCTCTATGAAAACAACAGATTAATAATGCTCCATGCATCTTACCAAAATTTCTCTCACAAAAAAATGGCCTAAGAGGATCTTAAACTCAGTGGCCCTTCAGTGAGCGCACTAAGCCACAAGTAGTTGTGCTTCCTGAAGTCCCAGTGCCCTTTACAAAAACCTTTGCTTAGGTAAAGAAGAAAACTAACCAACCACACAAGCAACTAATGTTTTCTTATTTTTTGACATATAACGAAAAGAAAGCAAAAAGAAAAATTGAAACACATGGAAATGCTGTCATGCAGAGGTACAAAAACTGCAGATGAGGAGAATATTTAATTTATTTGTTGGGTTTTTTCAATACTGCATTTATTTCAAAGTTCATATAAATTTAGCTTTTTAGCATTATGTATGGTAATTTTCACTTCCAGTTGGACATAAACACAATAAAAATTGTACCATGCTTAATGAAATCAAATTAGAAAATGCTCTATTTAACACTAATAACTGTTCTTTAACTACTGTAACCTTCTCTAGATCTTGACTTTATTTCTGCTTGGCTTGTTAATAAAAGATCGATATCAAATATAGTTATCAGATATCTATAACTGCACATAACATGAAAAAACTGTGCTTTCCATTTCTATAATTTGTTAATATGAACCTGTTTTTTTAACAAACAAGCAATGCTAATAGCTGTCACTTTTCTTTACAACAAGTAACATGGCAAATTATGAAGTTTCGTAGTGAGCTTCTAGACAGGAATTAAAATAAGCAAGGCTAAATTCATGCCTTTTTAAGTTTCATCAAATTCAGTGAAGAATTTATGTATTTATTATGTCTTTATTAATATGTGTGAATATTTTATATGACTATTGAGAACAATGAACAGTCTACATATGTGATCAACAAAGTGTCATTGCATACTGTTATATTACACAGAATATATTATTGTTAAATATTGGGTATGTATACTTCAGCATAGCAGTCTCTAATTTGTAATGACAGCAAAAAGTTCAGTCCTTCAGGATAGAAGAAAAGCTCAAGACAAAGCATTTATATATTTTTTCCACCTTTTAGAAGAAAAAAACATTATTTTTCTCAACAATTTCAAACACCACAGAGGCTTGCTTCTAAAGTGTAGGCCCCTTTAACACTCTATTCAGCAGTACATTTTCTGTTGCTCCTCATATTACATTCTCAACATATGACACATGGCTTTTGTGTAATTAAATGTGTTACTCTTGATGCTCATATAGAAAATATTCACATTTTAATGGGAAGTGCTCTGTGGATGAAAAAGAAAAGACCTATTTGTCATCCTTCATTATGTCAATTCACCATAATAAATTAACAGGGAAGAAATATTCTCCATATTTCCATTGTGCATTCTGTTGCTCTTCCCCTTCAGAGTGTTAAGAGACCAATCTATGTATGGAAATAATGCAGGAGTACTTAAAAGCACTTTGCAATCTGGTGTCTGAATTACTTTCTTATAAACTCTGTTTGGCATTGGATTAATATCTAATTTTGCTCTGACGAGAATAAGCAAAACTTATGCCTGCTAAAAGGCTTATTTAGGCTGAATTTGAGAACATTTGTTTCTCTGTGGGAAATATATATATATATATAAAGCTAAAAAAGAGAGCTTGGGCTGTGGAAAAAAGAAAACACTTCAAGATTTTCTAATGCTGGCAGTTCCCGCAGCTGTGTACAAAAGAAATTATACAAAGTACAAGAATGTTTTAATAATCTATTTCAAACTCTATGCAATATATATGAACAGTCACAAATGAAATACAGATATATGAATTATGTTGACAGAAAACACAATGCAAATGGGTAGGAAACAGCATATACCCTTTATTATAAGGAAAGTGTGCTCTGAGATGCATAATTAACTAGGAAAAAGATCTTATGAGAACTTGTATAATCACTGTCCGCCATAGTAATCCTTCTACAGGACTTCAGAGAATATTTATGATGTTACTGCACATTGTAGACCAATTCTTGGACCTATATCTATGACTTTTTTTTTTTTTGTGTCACCATTGCTTTAGATCTCTTCAAAACAAAACAAAAGTCAATAGTCTTTTTATTAAATGCTTGTGGAAATTAATCCTTTCCCGGACTATTATCTCTCTCTTATGATGAGACACTTTTTTATTTGGTTACTTTTTCAAAAAGTGTCCTACTTATTACTGCTAATTGATTTTGATTCCAATGCAATCAGAGGGAAAATAACTCTGGGATTTCAGTGAAAGAACTTGGGTTCACCTAACTCTTTGAAAAGTTCAGCTCAGTTTTTGAGAAAGCCACAGTAATTCACAGACAGAAAACTAGAAAGGATCACCTTGATTCCAAAAAATCCCACATATCATTTAGTATTTATGTATTCTAGAATCCAAATCGTAGAGTTTTATATGAATATTTAAGCAGCCACAAGTAAGTTTGATGGTTTATTTGTTTTTTTTTTTTTCCCAAGCAGCTGAAAAAGAATTCTCATGGCAATAAAAACAATGTTACAATCATTTCTTCTCTCCTAAAGAACTATTATGAGATTTTTTTCTTTATCCATGTATGTATTTGTCAAAACAACTTTTTTTCCCCAGATGCTGTAGTGGATTTTTCTAGTAGGTCATTGGCTAGATGTATTTGATACACTATATGTATTTGATATTTGTATTTTATGTATTTGTAGCACTTGATATACTAATAATATATCTGTAAAAAGGATTACAGTTAAGATGGAAATTGTAAAATGGGCAAAGATGCATTTTCAGGGATAGAAGCATACAAAAGTTTCAGACAGAAGCATCAAGGTGGTTCCTAATCATGTTCTGCAGAATAAACTCTAGGAACTCATCTGGTTTATTGCTTTCAGTCAGGCACAGTTTTAGATCCATAATGATAAACCATACATGTGGAAGGTAGGACAGAGAAGATCAGAAATGAATACCAAAAGATGTGGATGAACAGAAGGAGATTGAAATGCAAGGTCATGCACATGGAGCTAACAATAAAAAGTTCTCTGGTATGCTGGAGGCTTATCAGATGAAAGTGTTTGGTAGAAATGGGATGTGACAGTCAGTTTCTCAATGAATGAACTGACAGTGTGATGCAGCATAAAAATCTCAAATGGAAACTGAAAATATATTGCAAAAGGTGAATCTGTCAGAGACAGGCAAGCATTGGTTTCGTTGCACCAGGCCTTGGTTAAACCTCGACTGCAATAGAGCATTGAGATTTCTGGTCAGGAAAGGTAACCTTGAAAGAGAAAACATAGAGAGAAGGTTATAGAAGAAAACAGCAGAAAAGGACCAATTTTAATGATGAACCTGAAACTGTTTTTCTGGTAGGAAAATACATAGAAAAATGAAGCAGATAGGGAGGTGATTGAGCTCCATAAATACACCAGTGGATAAAGAAGAAAGAGCTCATTAAATCATAATATTGAAACAGAGAACATTCTAGGTGGACATAAATGTGCTGAAGTGGAAATTGAAAAAGCTTCTAGCCATTATGCCAAGCAAATTTTACAGTGTTTTTTTCAGTTATATTGCATAGGAAGAAAATTTTTGAAAGGGATATTGGTAGCCCCTTATGAATGGGATTATTTGGCATACGCCTGAGTGAGAGGGGAAATGGGATACATGACGCATATCCCTTCCACTCTCACCAGCAAGATTCCAGGTGCATCAGTGCTTCTAAGTGACTCTAAAAGTGTAACATGTGGTTCTGTAATACCTAAATGTATAAAGACTGAACCTATGTATTTAGTGATGTATGACTCTTAAGAAAAATTTGAATAAAAAGAAATATCAGATTATCAAAGCTGGACCTGAAAGATTAAAATTAATTTGTACTCAGCTTCTAAATTTGGAATATAGAAGGACTTTGCCCACTTTATAGGATGTCACCTGCAGTACAGGTGCCACATATCTCTCTCTAGTTTTGCCAGCTACATGTATCATGAAATGTAAATTTACTAAGCATGTGATTATAAGTGTTTGGATTTGTTCCAAAAAAATCTGTTAAATATGTAAGTAAATGTAAACAGTCACGCTCACAGGCAGCACTTGAAATACATTATTCAACACATATTTGTATATATTTACTGGGTTTTTTTCCAAAAACATAAAGTCTGAGTTAAAGAAATTCAGCTGTTTCTATTGTCCAAAGCTTGTTGTGGATCAACAGTTCAAGGAGCAAAACACGTAAGCAAGGAGAGAGTGCTAAGATGTGCACGATGGATTTTCTGAATTCTGTGGAGAAGAGCAGAGGCCTCATCTCTGTAGCACCTCTCCACGATGAATGAGACGTGTGGATCCAAGGCACCTGGATCAGTCAAAGTTCAGAGTAGCAGTCTGTAGCATGGCTTCAAAAGAACTGGTAACTTAGAAAACTGCTTATGGTTACAGACAGAGTGCAAAAACCGGGGCTTTCAACTTTATTCTCCACAAGCCTGACCTTAACTAACCTGGTTTTGAATTACAGATTAATCAGATCACTGTTTATCTAGCAAAGCAATTCCTTGCCAAAAAGATCTTAACCAAAAAAAATATCAATTTGGAGGAATAGTTACTTGGTGAGTTTTACAAAATCTCACACAAATAGAAGTCCCTACCTGTGGGTTTTAGCAAAGAAATTGATCCCCCCCCACCCCACCCCCCATGTGTAGCAATCAGTTCTTGTTAAGATAAAGGGATATGGTTTCCAGGTTCCTTCAAAAATGGGTATGAAAATAACTGTGACACTTTATGTCCCATTGAAATTCCCTAAAGACATAATTTAGCAAGAGAAGTTTCTTGTTGTGGACAATAAAGGAAGAAATAGTCTTATTTTACTTTTTCTTCAATGCTTTTTCCAAACTAGAAAACAGGAAGTGTTATCCTGGCATTGCTATTGGTAGAAAATGTGGAGAGAGAAGGAAAAGCTTCTAGCCCTCATCAATTCCAAGCAATTTCCCTTTCCTCTAGCTCTGCTTGGATTCTTTCTCTTCCTATAAGTGCAATATCTTAAGTGTTCAAAGAAATGAGATGACAGCACCAAAAGGAAGTAGGCTGTCAATTTCAAAGCTGGAAATTTTACAGGCGCTTCTAGACAGTAGACAAACTTTTCCAGTTTGGCTCAAAAATAAATGTTCAGCAAATTTTCAGTAGCAGATTATTCTGGGATTTAGAGTTTCACCATGCTTGAAGAACCTACATTCAGTTATGACCTCAGTCTAAAGCATAGGTGGGTTTCAGAGTAGCTTGCACACAGATTATGAAAATATCTTGTTTCTGCAGGACCTCTCATCATCACCTCTGGGAATAAAGTGGGATGAGTTTTATAACAATGCTGTCATCTTTGTTCTTGCTGCCTTTTATTACTCTTACTATTTTTAGAGCATATACAGTGAAAGAAGTTTCAGTATGCATTTCAATTAATGTTTCATTCTTAAACCATTTGAATGGTGACATGAAATGTGGCATATTATCCCTTTGCAGTGCTAGAAAATTTTAGTGACAAGCAATAAAATTCACCAAAAATGAACCGGTCACCTAATTCTCAAAAGTTATGACTATTTTAGTTTTGAATGCCCTACTTAAAAGCCTGGGTCTCATTTGTAGAAGTGCTCCCCTCTCAGCTGAAGTGAGCACACAATAACCTTTCAAAGAGTAAAATAAAAATTTCTAGATAATTTACATTTACATTCAAAAGTGGTGGATATTCATGATTTAATTGGTTATGTCTCAGTTCTCATCTCTGCAATGGGAATGGTGGAAGCACTGTGAAAGTAAATTAATATTAATTTGTGAGATATGCAGATGTCATATTGACTGGTTTCAGAGAAAATCCTCTGAAAAGGCAATTAATATTTTTACTCAGTAGAGTTCAAATAAATTAGTGAAAAGTGTCTGGTCTGCCCAAAGGCCAATGAAAAGAAAATAAAGTATTGTACACCTGCTTAGTCATTAAGCAGGACTCATATGCAGTGATAATGTCCAGTGTTGATGGAAGAAAAAAACGTACATGTTTTTGCAGTTTTAAACTGTGTTATAATATGTATTCACAAATAAGGAAGAGGTTGAATAGAGTTAGTAAAGGCAGCCTTAGTTCTAATGTTGCCTGATACATGATAGCAGCATTTTACTGCAGTAAGAATTAAAGGGTTCCCTTCCCCCTTTCATTTTCCTTCTTCTCTTTCTCTTCCTTTCCATTTTCCATGTCTTTTCAATTCTTCAAAGAAAAATGAACACAAGTGTCTCCAAAAGTGGCCTGATACCAACAAGATTCATCAAGATTGGGAAGTTAGACCTGCAGGGTATGTTTCTGCCTGTAGAGCTGCTGTCAGGCTTGACAATGGCAACAGATGGTCACCCCTTGTGTAGAGCAGCATCAGAGGTGAGTGAGGAGCACACTTTGCCAGCAGGTTTCACAGATATTTATTGATAACCGCAAAATGCTGAGGTTTGGGATGGTTGGTTCATTTCCAAGATCTGCATGGCAGTATGCTGCAGTACTACAGACTTTTCTGTCTCTTTTTCTGCTTTTATGTCTTATTCCAGTTCTCTCGCTCTCTCCCCCACTTCTGTGACTTCATTCACATCTTCACATCTTCACTGGCTTGTTTCCACCTGACTTTTCACTTAACCAGCTACGGTCTTCAGTATTTTGATTTCTTCTTCTTCATTATCACCACATCCAAAATTATAAACCTCTCACATAGTTTTCCCATCTGACTGCCACAAAGGCAGATCCGTTGACACTTCCCATGCTCCTTTTCTGCACCTAGCAGTTAGTCATCTGAATTCAGCCTCTTCCTTACCACTTCCTCCCAGGTCTCAGAGCTTCCTCCCATACTTACCACTGAAATCCCTGTCACTTCATCCTTGCCAGCTCCCCAGTCCCAAGAGATCCAGGGAAGACTTCTTGCATTCCAGCACTCAACCTAAACAGCCTACTTCTCAGTGCAGCTTTGGCTCTAAACAAAATGAAGAACAGAGGAAAAACAGACCTTCTTACTTAAGAGCAACAGCATTGGGAGAGACAATTCCAGGCCATTTCCGAATGTACCTGGGTGGAGAACAGCTAAACAAATACATTTAATTGTATAACTCTAACAAACTGTTATTTAACATGTGTGAACTGATCTTCCAAATGTTCATGAACTAGAAAAATGTAAATGAATTTTCATGGAGATACCAAGTCATCCTCAACTAAACCCTGCCAACTTGTAAATCTCTGCTACCTGAAGGTGCTAGAGTTCTTTAAAAAGTAAGCCTTACAATGAATATATTAGAAAGAAATAAAACTAAATATTGTCCCTCAATCAGGGACAGGTATAGCTGAGCCATTTTGGTTGGGTATGCTAAAAACACACAGCCTGGGACAGAACTTCAGCACACAGAATTTCAAGTTGAATCACTGAAGCTTGGTAAACTTATAGTAAGCTAAAAGCAGTGTAAGTGTCAGGAAGAAACACGGAATTGGCAGTAAAAAAAGCTGAGAATTATTCCTCTTATGTGCAAACCTCAGCTATTTTGTCAATACCTATCTGAATGGAAAACAAGAGTCAGTAGGCCTTGTATGTTAGTTTGGAGCTGAACAGAGTAGAAAAAACATCATAGACCTGTGAAAATGATGACTATTGTAGGTGCCCAATGGCCAAATAAGTCTTCACATATCCATAGAGCTTCCATTAAAATTAATGCTATGTCTTTTCATATCATCCTTTTTCTTCCTAAAAGGAATCATGCATGGACATTTGAAAGCAGAATTTGACTCTAAGCCTAGTATCTTTGATTTTTTTTTTCCAAAATGAAAGTCTCTCTTTAACATGTTAGTCACGTTCCCCTACGATTTTAAATAAGCTGCCTCTCAGCTTATTATTGTTTAGTATGCTTTTCCTATATATTCAGAAAGAGTTGTCAAAACTCTCAGGTGCTGAAGATAAGCCGGCAAAGCAGAGCTTCAACAAAATAAAGAAGGAGATTGCATAAATTCTGAAATATATCAAGGTTAGATTACCTTTGTTGCTTTGTATATCTAAGATTTGAATTGATTTTTCTGGTATGAAAACAATGGGGGGAAGGGACTTCTGATGTAATGCTTTGCAGAAACCAGAAAAGTCAATAATATGCAGACAGCTTGAACATATAGTATTTACTGATTCAGTGAAGCATGTTTTTGGTGGGTTACAAAGGCATGTTCCAATCTAATAAACGTATATTGGTTATAATTTTTGAGAAATCTATTATTGTAATGCATAAGTTTACATAATCCTATAAGATCCTTAAACATCTTAACTTTTTACAAAGTTCTTGAAAAGTGCATTTTTTTCCCCAAAAAGTAAGCCAACCTGCCATAAGTTAATAAAGAGTTGGCATATGAGGCATTTCACATGGAACAGAATGCAAGTTTGAAAATTTGGGAGACACATAACACATACATTTATGACAGACCAGATGTTTAAAAAGTAAAACATCCTAGTCCAATTTCCAGAACTATTAGTGAAACTTGAATTTAAACTAAAATGCTACCATCTTGGTTCTGTACTGTGATATAGAGAAAAGTAGTCAACCTGTACCAATCTGTAACATTTTCTCTTTCACTTTTGACTTAGAAAATCCTCTTGAGTGTCAAAACCTCACTTAGTTTCAAGTTCTTAATGAGATTGCAAACCAATGCAGCCATATAGCAAGTGTAATAAAGGCTGGGCATTTCAATTTTTCCATTTTTATCTAATTTTGCAGAGAACAAGTTTTGCTTGTTATTTAACATCAAAGCCTGTTTGATATATATGATGATATATACTTCTTCAAGTTACAGTACTGAAAATGAATACAATAAAGTTGTTGGATAGTAGTCTTTGTAGTAGAAAGAGATACAAAAGAAGCAAACAGAACTTTATTAAAAACAGAGGTCTCAATTTTCTATTTCCTTTAAATTATGGCTACCAAATATATTACTTTTATACCACATGAAAGTTGGGAATTTTGGAAAGACAGAGAGATGAAGCAACCAGCTAAAATATATCTACTTTCAATCATTTAACATATTATCTACAGTAGCAATAATCACTCATTCATTTTTGGGCTATTAATGACTACTCTTGCTACAACTGGTGGAAATATAGCCTAAATTTTACACTGTACAGTGTAGATTTACATCTCTTTCCCATCCCTAACATCTGCTCTTGAAGCCAGGCAATCTCACACACTCAAAATTTTCTGCCAATGTAGCAGTCACTTCTTAATTTTATTACTGATCTTAATGAAAATGGGATCTAGACTACATTGTCTTGGATTAAATAGTTAATAAAGAGTCTTGGGACTTTCCCTCTTTAGTCTAGGACAGCATGGTGCCAGCTGACTATGTGTGAGGAGCTTGTTAAGGTGGCAAAAATACACCACTAAAACTTTCCTCAAGAGGGTGAGACCTATGAACATAGATAATTTAGCATTTCCCAGAGTCTCATGTTTGGTGGTTTTGAGAGGACTTTTCCTAAACCACAGAGGATTTAGAAACAATGTGCAGTGATCTTGAGCGGATATAGGTGTTATCTCACACTCTGCATTCTCTAATGAGCAGTCGGATGTCTTTTACAGGACAGCCTGACCATGGCAAAAAAATTAAGGTCGTCTTTCATGCTACCTTCTCCACATGAGATGGCATTTTTTTACAGGCCCAGCTCCCTCTGTAACATACAAGCTTCTTGAATTCACTGTTGTCACCCAGCTAGCCCTACTCCCCATCCCCATCACACTTCCCATTCCTTTCCCCCAGATCCTCATGGGGTCAGTCATCCCTTTTGCACACACTATCAATCCACCACTCCTAGAGAGACAGCTTGATTTAGCAGTGACAGATTCAACTTCTCTGAATGTAGACTTTCCAAAACAAATATTTTGGCTATTAGGACCACAGCTTAATGTCTGACACAAAAAAACAGAAACATGGTATACAACTTTTTTTTTTTAAATAGATGTATTTCTATTACCTAAGTTGTTTGTGTAAAGAATAAGGTGCAAGGTATAACTTTCACATTCTTTCTGTATCAGTGATTCTGTGACTTCTCCTCCAAGTGGTAACACTTTTTTATAGCACTTGGCAGGAGGTTGAGAGCTGTGTTTTTAGCTTTGCCTCTTTTCTATTCTAATTTTTAAATTATTTTCAAATATGTTATTTATATAGTAGTTTTATATAGAGAGAGCATGTATACATACACAAACATTAATACATGAATATATAGCTTCAAACAGAATATTGTTGGATTAAAGGGCATATTTATTTGTATATGCACCTGCAATGCATGAAAGGGGAAAAAGGCCCTATATATTCTATTTTCATAATCTTATGTTCATTATGTAGGGTTTTGCTTGATTTCTCTCAGTAAAAAGGACTGGAACTAAAATTTTGAACGCCAGACACTCTAAGAAGTATACAATCCAATGGTGAAGGTAAAATTATCCAAAATCCTTCTTGCAAAATAAGAATTTTTATTATGCTGCTGTCCACCTTGTACATATTGCCTTAAGCACAGTACAATGTTTTTGCCCATAAAATGAATACAAGGTAGCTAAAAACTCATGGTATTATTTCTTTCTTCTAATTTTAATTGTTGATACGCTATTTTTAATTGCAACATAGGAGAGAGGAGTTTACTATGAAAAGAAAATGGCTTGTCTTTAAAATGTAAGAATTTAATCGTGCGCTATTGTTGCCTGCCAACAATGAGCTAAAGAGGTTAATGGATCATAGGTCTGGCAACCAGCCACGCTGCCTCCGGCTCGATACATTTAACTGCATAATCTGGGTTAAGATTTTGTGCTATTTCTTAAATCAGGGCATGAACCGTTGATAAATAAAAGTTAGATCTTTCTCAGTCTTTTTTTTTTTTTTCTTTTTCTTCTCTTTATTTTTTTTTCCCCCCGAAAACAGAGCCACTGATCTCGACTCGCACTGCAGAAGGAGCGAGGGGAAGCAGGCGGGAACATCCCGCGCTCCCCGCCGCCCTGTGCCCTCGGGCGCTGCCCCCTCTCGCTGCCGCCGGGCACTACCTGGCATCCCTCCGGCGAGGCAGCAGCGCCTGCTCCCCCCTCTGCCCGGGCCGCCAAACTAGAGGGCCCAAAACGCGAGAAGAGCACACTCATGGGTCCTCTACACATCTCCCTTTCCCCAGGAAAGTCTACTTGGAACTCCGAAGCCACCACCTGGAGCCACCTCTCCATTAAAGGAATGGGGTGTGCGGGGTGTGATTGGTGGGGGATTGGTTTTGGTTTTTTTTAAGAAAGAGAGATCACAGAAAAAGTATATAGCTCCCCCTCTACCATCTTGCATGTTCCTCGGGCACACTGTTGGAGGAGCCAGGCAGCAGCGGCAGCGTTATAATGCAAATCACTAAGCGAGCAACTTTCGATGCTGTTGTGGCTATTTTTGATTTCTCTCCCGAGAACGGGCTTTTTTTAGTGTGCGTGTTGCTTTTTTCCCCCCTTTCCGTTTGACTCTTATAATCATGCCCTTCCTCCCTTCTCCGCTTGCTCCCCCTCCTCCCCCAAAACATCCAGCAGGAATGATGCACCGTCCTCGGTCCTCTCCAGCGGGTCACTCCGCTCGGGCAGGAGGTGAGCAGCCGAGCGGGGGAGCGGCGTCTGCAGGGATGTGCTAGGGCACCGCACCCCTGCCCGGCAGAGGCGGGCTCTCCCCGCTGCTGCTTCATTCCTCCGCTGTCGCTTCTGGGCCCCGCCGGCAGCTCTCGGGGGCAGCCCACTTCCTCTGCGAGCCCCTCGCTTCTCCCGCTCCAGCCGCGTCCCGGCGGCGGCCGCAGCCTCCCAGCGCCACCCCAATGCCTGCGGGAGCCCGGCCGCTTCTCGCGGAGGAGCCAGCGCCGGCGGAGGGCCCTACCCGGCTCTTCCCACGGCCGCAGGGCGAGCCGACAGCACCTGGCTGCGATGCCCGCCTTAGCGGACTGGGAGAGAGAGAGGGAGGGAAGGAGGGAAAAAGGGAGGGAAGGAGGGAGGGAGGGAAAAAGGGAGGCTCCTCCGTGCGCGGGGAGCGGCTCCGGCTCTCAGCTGGGCGCTACCGGCAGCGGCAGCTTCTGCCGTGCTGCACCGCGGGC
The DNA here is from genome assembly GCA_036630365.1 of Acanthiza pusilla. NCBI lineage: Eukaryota > Metazoa > Chordata > Aves > Passeriformes > Acanthizidae > Acanthiza > Acanthiza pusilla. Next base: position 32,179,646 of record JAXCHO010000023.1, read on the forward strand.
GGTGACGGCTCCCGGCGCGGCGGGAGCGCGCCGCTGCCGCGGGACCGCAGCTTTAGGGCGGGGGGCTCAAACCTCAGCCGGGAAGTAAAGACAGAGTTTTGCGGTTTTTTCCTTTTCTGTCCTAGTGATTGGGCTTTTTTTATTACCATTATTTTTAATCCCTCCCCCCGCTCCCCCCATTCCCCCGGCGGTGCGTGTGGCAGCGGGGAGGATGCGCGCCTCCCCCAAGCCGTTCCCCGGCAGCTCCCGCCGCGGCTGCGGGGCGCTGGGGGCCGCGGGGCTGGGGGCGCGCTGGGCCGCACCTGGTGGCACCGCCATGCGCGGGCTGCGCCCCCTGATCTCCCCCGCCGCTTCCCGCCGCCCCTTCGGTGCCTGAGTGTCCCTTCGCTTGTGTCCAGCATCGCGCACACACGCACACGCCGTCACGCACGGAGGCACTCACTCACTGACTCTGCCGAGCTGCTCAGGCTGCCGAACAGCACAGCGCAGCGTCGCGCAGCCCGCCTGGAGCCCCCTCCCTCCCTCTTCCCTCCCTCCTTCCATCCCTCCCTCCCTCTCTCTTCCTCCTCCCTCGCTCCCGCCCGCCCGCCCGCCGCTCTGAAGGATGCCCGGTAAGTAGCGACGAGGACCGGCACCTCTGCCGGTGCGTGATGTGAGGGGTTAGGGACTGCTTATACCGCTGCCGCCCGCCGGGGGGGCGCAGGGCGGGGGGGCGAGGGGAGGGGAGGTGACAGCGATCCGAGGCAGGAGGCGGCGGGGCTCGCCGGGTGCTCCTCAGAAGGACTTTTAGCTGCGCGGCCGGGGCTTGGATGTGGGCGCCGAGGGACGGGGTCTGCGCACCGCAGCGGGCACCGGCCGGGGCGGGGGCGCTTCGCCTGCGCTGCGGGTTGCTGCCTGCAGCACCGCGGTGAGTACCGCGGGGCTCCGCGCCTCGCCGGGGTCCCCCGGGGACGGGTAAGGTGTGGAGGGTGCCCCGCCGCGCTTGGGGCTCCCTCCTTAGCGGCTCTGCTCCGCGCTGTGCTGGGACCGGGGCATGGAGGGCAAGGTGCCTCCGGTACGTCCCGGGGACTGTCCGCTGCTACTCCTCGGCTTTGGCCGCGTCCCTAGGGGCTGCCAGCGCGGTCCGGTGTTTCGGGCGCCGCGGTGCCACCGATAAGACAGAGGGGCCGCTCCGCCGGGCGCTTCACCTGCTTCACCTCCACCAGCACCCAGGTGCTGCGCACTGGGGCGTGGGGAGCAGAGCGGAGCCCCGTCCGGTGCCCCGGCGCCGCAGCGAGAGGGTGCCCGTGGCTCCTCTGCCCGCTCCCCGTCCTGCAAGCCCTGTCCTCCTGCGCCGCAGAGGGCTCCGGTGGGAAAATGCTTGTCCCTTAGGGAAGCGTAATGTTTGCAAAATGTTTGCTATCAATTAGCGGGTGGTTCTGCTCAGCTCGGGTTTGCGCACGGCTAACTCCGCTCAGTCAGGGGCTCAGCTCCGGCTACCGAGTGCTGGGGACACCGGGCAAGGGGCTTTTTGTTCTCCTACACTGCTTGGTGCGATTTGTGGGAAACACATATAAAAGCTCACAACTGATGGCGATTTTTAAGTGGACTTTGGTAAATCATTGAAATTTTTTCTTACTTTTACTGTGTGTACTTTGACAATGATCTCTTCTCACTATGTTTTCCACCCTGGGTATGATAACTCTGCAATTGAAGTCAATGGCAAAACTCCCAATTGACTTCAGAGGAAGGCAGTTATGGGCAATGTAGAATGAAAGGGGCTGGGCAGAAGGTGGAGAGATGGCAAAGTGAGAGAGATGTATAAAGGAAACTTCATTTTAGAAGCTAGCTTTCTAACCAAAGACTTTTCGCAGCACTGTGTCAGAAATGTCTTCTAGATTTTCATTTCCACTTTGCACTGGAGAAATACCGGAATGATTTCTTGATGTGTTGGATATCAAGAGGGCTGAATCTCATTGTTTTACCCACAGGCATTATGACATATTACTTAGTAACTCACACTTTTCCAGTGCTGTATATCTTTTTTCTCACTAAAAAGTTGGAAGCAGAGGGAGACCACTGAGACAATTAGATGGGCTCCCATTGACATCAGTTGCCTGTGGATCAGGCCCAGAAAGGCTCGAGAAGTAACAAGAGAACTGTAGTACAGTTTGTAAGGAAAGGTGTTGCATAAGCATTTAACTCATGAACACCCTCCCTCCAGAGAGGGGAAAAATCTAAATGTACATTAATTTTTTATGTCATTTTATCCAACTCTTTCACAGCACAGATACAAATAAGAAAGAATGCTTCTGATTAATAATTTAAATGCCCATATTCATATGGATTACAAAGAAGATTTTATGCAAAAAAAATTCCATTAGCAAATGGAAGTTCTAGTTCACAGAACGTCCTCTGTTCAGTGCAGTATTTAGATTGGGAGCAGTCAGATATTTAATGAAGCACCAAATACAAATATTGATATTCAAATGACAAAAGCTAGACTTATTCCTATAACCTGACTAACCACTGGCAACTGCTTGGAATGCCTTAAAAAAGAAAGTGGGATTTTTTATTATTTTTTTTAAATTTGAAAGAACCCCCAACCCCCCCCCCCCCACACATGCTAAATTTGGTCAAAAGCTTGTCAAGTATCAGAAATATGCCCCTAGTCCATGAACGATGTCACTATTACATTGATAGGTGTGTTGGGGTGGCACTGGCTGGATGCCAGGAGCTCACCAAAGCTGTGTTATCACTCTCCTCCTCAGCTGAACAGAGAAGACAAAATGTAACAAAAAGCTCATGGGTTGAGACAAGGACAGGGGAATCACTCAGCAGTTACTGTCACGTGCAAAACAGACAAATGGGAGAAATTTGTTTAATTTATTACCAGAGTAGGAAAACAAGAAATAAAAGCTAAGTCTTAAACAGCCACCCTTCCCCTCTCAATCTCCTCTGTGCTCCCCTCCATTATTCTTCCCAGGCTTGACTTCACGCTGTGATTACCTGCCTCCTCCCCACCAGTGGTACAGGGGCATGTGGAATGAGGGTTGTGGTCAGTTCATCACATGTTGTCTCTACCACTCCTTCCTCCTGAGGAGAACGAGGACTCCTCACACTATTCCCCTGCTTTGGTGTGGTGTTCATCCCATGGAGACTCCATGAACTTTTCCAGCAAGTCCTTCCCATAGGCTGCAGTTCTTCATGAGGTCCAGTATGGGTCCCTTCCATGAGGTGCTGTCCTTCAGGTCCAGACTCTTCCAGTGTGAGTCCCCCACAGAGGGCAGTGTGGGCTCCTCTCTCAGCAGGGTCACAGGTCCTGTCAGAAGCCTCCTCTAGCATGAGCTTCCGGTAGAGTCACAGCCTCCTTTGAGCATCCACCTGCTCTGGCATGGGCTCGTCCATGGGATACAGGTGTATCTCTGCTCCTCCATGGATCTCCGTGGGCTGCAGGGAGATATCCTGCCGCACCATGGTCTGCACCATGGGCTGCAGGGGGATCTCTGCTCTGGCACCTGGAGCACATCCTCCCCCTCCTTCACTGACCTTGGTGTCTGCGGAACTATTGCTCTCACATATTCTCACTCCTCTCTGTGACTGCTGTTTCTATTGCTCACTCCTCTCTCTGACTGCAGTTACTGCTGTTCAGGGTCTTTTTCTCCTTTCTTAAATCTGTTATCCCAGAGGTGCTGCCACCATTGCTGATGGTGCTCAGCCTTGGTCAGAGGCAGCTCTGCCTTGGAGCCGGCTGGCATTGGCTCTGTCAGACACAAGGGAAGCTTCTGGCAGTTTCTCACAGAAGGTATCCCTGTAGCCCCCACCACTAACAAAACCCAATACAGGAAAAAAAACTTTTCTCAGTTACGGTCCAATAATGATGTTTCCCTTTTAAGTGCAAGTTTGTGTGAATAGGTAAATATAAAAACTAAGTTTGAAGTGCTGCGTCTCTTGTTCAGATTTATTTGTAGGCATCTGGTAGAATTGTCATTGAAGTGAACTGAATGTGTCACTAATGCTCAACTGTGAACAGATTAAGATGTTCATGTTACAGTGGGAAAAAAAAAACCTGCAAAATGGACAAATGCTTCAGTGATTATCTCTTCTCTCCTTGCAAGTCCATAAGCAAGACAGACACCTCATTCTTAATGTGTCATGTTGCAGGTTTCTTTCTAATTTTCCTGTGAATTCAAATGTTTCTTTTATCTTGCACCACATATGTAAGTGAAGGGTACATATTTTATGGGACATTGCGTGGAGCAAAATTTTGTTTGGGTTACTTTGTTGCTTCCTGTATTCTGCACTCTATCTGCTGTTTTCTAACACAATGTAATGCCACAACATATTTTTGTTGACAGTACTTCAATTTCAAGCCAAATGTGAAAAATATGGTAATTATTTCAATATTAAGAGTTTTGGATTTTTTTGTTGGGAGATATGGCAGGGTGTGACCATGGTGCTGCTTTTAAGATCCAAAGCAATTGCCTTTTCTTTCTTAAATGAAGAGAGTCGGCAGTTCTAAAAACAAAGATATATATTTGAATAAATCTTTGGGTTTGTCTGAGAGGCATTCTTAAAAATTCTGTGGGTTTCTCTCATTTTGGTGTTTCAGTACTTCTTCAAAGGTGTATATGGAGATTCAGACAGATCTTGTGGTCAGCATCTCCAAAATAGGAATTTAGGTTTTTTAGGCTTACCTGTAACTGAAGAGTATATAAGATCTGAGTATTTAAAGCAGAGTTGAATGAAGCCAGATAATGAAGTACCAGGAAACTGCAGGGCATGATTCTGAATAACCATTACTCACTTTTAGCAGGTTTATAAACCTCATCCTGTTTTGAGGAGTGAATGCTGTTCGTCTTTATTTGGATGAATATTTCAAGACTATTTTTGCTGTCCCTTGCCTGACTCTGATACATGTTTATGCCCTTGTATTGCTGTGGTTGTTAAGTGAATGGTAGCAAGCATTTACAGGTCTCTTGGTACTTGAATCTAGGAAGCAGCATTACTAGGATTCTTGAAAGTCACCTAAATTTTGTCATTATTACACCTTTAAGAACATTTTCAAAGTAAATTTTATTGTTTGTTAGTCCTAGAACACATTCATCAGATAACTTATTTAGGACTATATTCTTCTATCCAACAATTTAAGAACAAAAGCCTCCACTGTAGCTCAAATCAATCAAAATATTGGTTTTAGGTTATACATTGTACATATGGAACCTGGCATGTAAAGCAGATGGTATGTAAAATTATGCATAGCATGTCTGGAGAGCCATACAATATCTAAATGCAGTGCAACAGAACAAGGAAAAAGTGTCACATGCAACTTAAAATATCAATCACTGGACTGTGTCTAATCTCAACAGTGCTTTGTTTTCACGTGTGTATGTATTTTTTTGTGTGTGTGTGTGTGTGTGTGTGTGTGTGTTCATGTTCAATTTTCCCTTACTGCAACCAGGACATTTCCTTGATAATCTGATCTTCCTTAGAAAAGCATGCAGACTGAAATTATATACTACTGGCTAAATGAAATAAAGATGGATATACAAGGAAAAACGAGTTTAGCTCAGTTTGGGTGCAGAACTTAATGCATGTAAATTAAAAAAAAAATAAGTCAAGAACAGAAATTTCAGTCCTTTAAGGTGAATGGCCAGCCACCGCTTAGTACCAAGATCGTGTTTTTCTCTGTTATCTATGCTCTTGGTTTGCCCAACCCTGCAATAGCACTTAACAGTACTTCTGTCCCGTTGCATAAACACTATTAGCTCCACACTCTCTCTATCTCTCCAGTATTACAAGTCTGTAAGCAGAAAATTTCTTCCTGAACAAACAAGTATTGCTGTGCATTGTTAACACAATCAGATGAAATGGTAATTGCAGAAAGATTCACATCAGCAAAACCCTTAAATAAATACTGGTCTTTAAGCATGTGCTGACCTCAAAGGGACCTAATCACATTTTCTTGAACAAAGATGCTTTTTCGATCAATGACCATGAAAAGTAATAATTTTCTCAAGTTTATTCAAACATTTAAATCTGTGGTTATAAAATTTTGTTAGCATGAGACAACTTTAACTTCCAGGGGAAAAATCTTTAAATATTTCTAATTTTTAAAAATGTTTTGTATACTTTAGCAGTACTGGAAGCAATTAACTTTTAAAATGATTTGCACAGCTGTACTCTTTCATATTTCTAGTCAAAATGAACTTTTGTAGATAAGATGTGAAGGATGATGTTTTTAATGAAGGACTACTGCAAAGTGAACTTTAGATATAATAATGAACTAACACTGCACAAGGTAGAGTTTAATAGCCAATTCTGTATGATTCAGACATTTTTCAAGGAGACAAATTGAAGGAATGCCTCCATGGTAAAACTGTTGAATATACCCAAACATTTTTAAGGATTTTTGAGCTATCTAAGTTGATATACAATGTTTCACACTACAAAATAAGTAAATAAATAAGTAGATAATTCCTGTACTTTTTGTGCTGTAACGCTGTTAGCCAATTTTTTGCAACAGTGCTGCTTGAGAAAATACAGCTCTGTGTCTGGGGGACTAAAGGAACACATTTGTCCTGATACATTACAGAGCAGTGTCTAACAATTTATTTCTCTTTTGGAAATGAAAGAACTTTTATCCATTCAAATCACTGTAATATAATCTTGTATTATAATGGCTTGAACAATCTTGACTGCACACAGTTGCTAGAGTCTCCAAAGGACTGTCATAAATAAAGCTATTAGACTGTATTATAGCAGACACATATTCAGAGTCTACCAAGGGATGACAGGATTTTACATTACAGAAGAAAATGTTCAAAAATGTCTGTGAATTAGCAAAAATTATTGGTAAAAAGACTTAATAAACTGATTTATAATTCATATATATGTTCTAATTTTCTTTTAAAGTATGCAAATGCAAGATTAATATTAATTAATTAATCCTATGTAGAATTAAGTGAAAAATGATACAACAAATAAGGGATTTGTCCTCTACAAAAAGTGCTTAAGATTGCTCAGCAGCGTGTAAACTTTCTGAACTAGCTGATGGACATTCAACCTACATCAAAACCTCCCTTTGCAACCTGACATTGCTACTGTGATGACAGCCTTAGAAAACTGGCATCTCATGAGAGACAAGTCAGTTTACATCAATGGAAATGGATTTACACTGCATCCTGGATTCTGTGCAGACAGGTTTGTTTTTATTCTTCCTCTTACTGTCATAAAAGGCATGACTTTTCCCAGGTATGAAGACACAAATGAGTTTGGCAAAACCCTGAATGAACCTAGAAACAAATTTGGAAATGGTGGAGACAGAGAAAAATGAAGTAAGAAATATATAAGGATGTGTTATGTTGTTAGGTTGTTGTTTTTTTTCAAGAGAGGAAAAAGTGCACTCTTTTGTGAAAGATCCCTAAGACAGAAGCAAAACATAAAAAAGTGCAACCGAGGTTAAAAATAAAATTATGAAAGTTGAGTTACCTAACATGTCCTGGCCACGGGAGAAGTAACTAAAGCTGACATACCAACAGGATGGGAGCCTCAAAAGAAGACTAAAGCCAGAAAATAACCATTTCCCATGTTGGAAATCCAGATGGCCCTAACAGATTTTGTGTGCATTTGTATACACATTTATCTGTGTGTATACATGTGCATACATATATACTTTCTTTCTTTTAATATCAGAATCTGTAAAATGCCCTACTTTGTTACTTTGTTATCCCCTTCCAGGGATTTGCTGGTTCTTCTTTCTGTCTGACCATGAAGTTACAGAGGTAGATTTGATAACACAATAAATAGCTGAGAGTGGTTAAATTGTTTCCTGAAGGTAAAACAGTAGGGTCCAATGGTTCTCCTGCAGAATGTTTTAAACCCAAGGCTATAAGTAAGAGGCAGGGCTGTCAAAGAGAAAACAAAACAAAACAAACCAACAAAACAACCAACCAACCAAACAAACAAAAACCCTAAAAAATAATCAAATCCTGAAAAAGGAGAAAACAAAACGAATCTTCACTTCAGTGTCTGAAGCCAGTGTTACTATATGTCCTGAAAAACATGAATCTGAAAGATATTTTGCCAACTACAGGCTAGTGTCACCTACAATTACAGTCAAGATCTTCCTGTTAAGACTTGAAAAATCAACTAAGGTCTTACATTGGAGAAACAGGAAATATTATCTGTGAATGTAATGCGAAGCTTTTAGGAAAACTGAAGATGACAGTAGAGCAGCGGAGTACTTAATACAGTATTTTATTTAATACAGTAAATAGGCATATCATTTCTTCATATAATATTTTGATGCTAAAAAGACAGTTGAATGGATTGAGTGAAGCCAACTTTGGTGTGATGTCAGAAGTTAAGATTTGAGGAAAAATATTTTAGATAATTTGCAGCTGCATGTCCTCACCTTTGTATGTGCTGTATAAGTATAAATAATGTCAGAAGTGGCAGCAAATCCTTCCTCTTTATAATTTCAAATTCCTGCCTCTTGTAAAAGGATTAATTTCAAATCTAAAGTAAACCAGACTTGCAGTAGGAAAAAAGTCTGTTAGTGTAGAATCTATCAGTGTAGTCAAACAACATGTCTTTATTTGTCTTCTGGTGGAAAATTACATTCCTGAGTGGTGATGCACAATCTGTATAAAATAATCTATTATAATCTTTTTGGCAAATAATTCTGAAAAAGAAAATATGACTGATAAGCTTTTTACCAACCACAGAGTTTCACCCAGAGGTAGAAAAGATTTGAGGAGAACTAGTAAAAAATTTGTCCTGGGATTAGAAATTCTCAGTTTGCATACGAAAAAATTCTAGCTACCACTGCAATGCTAGCTACTCTTTCAGTGTGCTGTATTCAGTGGTTTCTGAATGAAGAATGAAATACGCTTCCTTCAGGTGTGGCAAAAAACAGGGACTTCAAAAAGTCAAACTGTGCACCTGGAGAAAATGAAAACTCGGGCCTTCATTCTGCTGTGCCTAAAAGCACATTTCATTTCTGTGGTTGCTTTCATAGCAGTTCCTTCAGGGCTGTTCCCTGGCTGCTACTGAGGTAGATTTAGGTGAGTGTGAAGCAACAGCTCTTTCCTCCCTCATATATTGGACCTACAGTGCTGTAACTGCCTTTGCTTCCCTCCTGGTGGCTAACAAAGGGACAATTTACAGTGCAGATGCCTCAGAGAGGCTTTTGTAGACCTCCACCTTACACAACTTAATAGCAAAAAACAGCAAAGGGTGAATTTCATGGCAGAAGCTTTGCTTATGAGCATTATCCTTGAACAGAAATTGTATTCTTTAACAAAAATGGATTGAAAACAGACTTATCTGTCATTAAGATTTGTCATCTTTCTTCTTCTGTAGCAAAGCAAATAGGATTTTTTTCCTTTGCTTCTTCCAGAAACAAAGAGCATGTAAGTTCTTTTAATGATATTGTGTAATTTTTCTTTTATTTTCCACTATTTTTTGTTTTTGTGGAAGCAGGAAAGAATTTCAATTAAAAAAGAGGAAAAAGATAAGAAAAGGATAAAAATATTTTCTAAACTTTCAAACAATTTCTTTTTTACACAAAGCAAATATATCTGAATAGTGTCTCTTTCTGATTCATCACCTTGAAATAATCTTTATTAAATTTTAAAAATCAATTTTTCTAATATCAATTCAGAATAGATCAAAAGTTTTTATTACAAAAGTCTTGTCTTTGAAGATATTTCAGTCAGGTCTCAAGTAAAACTTGAAGATGGTTGAAATTTCTTTGAAATTTAGGTTTTTCATACATATGAGTTCATTTAAAACAAAGCTGTCTGTAGAAAAAACATATTTTCATACATTTTCTGTGCACTGTGATCATATATTAATTAAAATATTTTTCATTTTTCTTAATTTATAAGCTGATATTCTTGTGAAAATAAGAAAAAAATTTAAAAAAAAAGAAGTCCCAAAAATATTGACACAAGATTCTTGATCTGTCCCTAATTAAAATGTTTTTCCTCCAAGACTTTGAAGATTTTAAACTTCCATTTTCAACTTCCAAAAAAAGTATTTTAAAAACTCCAAATATTTTTCTTGATGGGGAGATTATTTCCTGTCCCATTTCTGAGCAGGTGTAGCATTGAGTAGATCATGGTTTTAGTCTAATGAATAAAGTGGAAGTTAGAAAGGTAACCAGGTGCTTTCTTTGATAGATACTTGCTTATGGAAGGTTGATTATTTTATTCCTGAGCACAGCATATACATTGAGGAAGAGTTTGGGTGAGAAGAAAAAGAAAGAGGAAAGGAAGTGTATTTTTGACATAAATACAGAAAGTAGAGAATGGGAAATTAAGTGTGTTTTCTTAAAAACTTTTAAGAGGAAAATGCCCTACAGCTGAACAATATATAGGCTCTGGATATATGTTTAAAATGTGGGTAAAAGCTTAGCGTGCAGCTGGGAAGAAATCTCCTTTACTTAATGTAGTTTTTGAGTACCTTAAGTTGCATCCGTGTTGTTTATGTGAGCTGACACGTATCAGTAAGTGGCGCTTATGGGCGAGACAGCTGCCCCCAGAGCCGGCTGTGGATCAGCACCGCAGCGCTGGGTCAATATGGGAAGCACAGCATGGAGAGGCAGCGCAAATCCCCAGCACGCTGGTAGACAGAAGCTGGCCACTCACGTCTGTTTATCCCCCAGGGACAAAAGAGAACAGATTTGTCAGGGTTTGTCTCTTTTATTCCAGTAATTATGAGAGATTAATTGGGGGTGTTTACTGTTGGGAGACTAATTGGGAATGTTTGTTGTTTACATGTTTGTTTGTTTGTTTGTTTGTTTCTATTACAGCTGCATTTCTACTCCTTGCCTATAATTTTTATGAATAAATTGAATGATGCAAGGCCTCCCTCTACCCTGGAGGCCAGCTAAGCACGGCCACTTCCATATGGTTAAGCTCCCTTAGCCTCCCAAGCACAGGCTGCATCCAGCCAGCCTCTTGGGAAAAGCCCCAAAGCTGGGCTAGTGCCCTAGCTGTGCCCAGGAAACCCTTGGGAGACAGCTGGTCAAGTAGCCAAGATCAAAAGAGTGTCAGGGACTGCCCTGAGATTTTTATGTTTTAGAAACAAAATAGTCCCAGGGCATGAATTCATGCCCTACCATTATTTAACTCATTTCCATAGATGTAGTCATAGAATTATTTAGGTCAGTGTGACTCCAAACACATAGATGTTGTTTATTCACTTTCGTTAGGAATGAACTCAGTTGATTTAAGTGGTGCTACTACAGCACAGCATGATATTTTTACAAATAGTGTAAAAGGGGCTTAATGTTTGTTTGTAACCAGTCATTAACTGTGGTATATGCAATAATATTCTGAAAGCACGGGAAGATTTGAATGTGGTAAAATGTTTTAGGAAATGGTGGCTACTTTTCTGCATACTTTTCTGCTTTACTTATAGTTACTTTTCTTATCAAATGCTGGGGTCAGTTTATCTAGAAATTGCTCTTATAGGAAAGCTATTATCTATTTACAGTGCATTTGTTTTTGGAAATTTATATACTATTGAAAAATCTAGTTTTTCAGAGGTTAAAAATAACTGAGGCTACTACCACTTCTTTTCAAAGATGCATTACTAATTTTTGCCAAGAAGGCAAACAGAGACAAAACCCCTTATTTGGTGACTATCAGTATTCTGTGTGTCAGGAAAACAAAAGTAATGAAAAATCTTTTAGGGTGGGGTTTCAGAAATCAAAGTCCTTTAAGCTTTAAAATGCACACATTTTAGCTAGTGGAAAATTATGCTTACACAGGATAGTTGGATACAGTTTTAATATGTAACTGTATGACAGTGGGATAATTGCATAAGAAAAATAATATTTAATTTAATTGTGGGGGAAAAATAATTTATAGTGGCATAATAAATTTTTATTTCTTGGTATTTAACATCACTGTGCACCTTTTGCAACATCTACAAGTCATCTTTTCTAATCTTTCTTCATCTTTTATTGGTGAGTGTTTGTAAAGTTTTATTATTCTTTCACTGATGCGGGATAGCACAAATTCAAAAATAGTGAATATTGCTCTGGGTGTGGATACACTGAAGTGCTGCCTAGAAAAGATTCTACTTCTCAACATAGTCCTACAACATCATCGTTGTGGTTCATGAGTTGCATATATAAATTACAGCGCTCTTGGGCGAAAGTTACCTAGCAGAGAGCTAATAATTTCCCACCAACGGTAAAATAATTGCCTCCAAATGCTGTGACCCCAGGTGTGGGGTAAGACTGAATCTCAGGGGGAAGGTCATGAGGTCCCAGTGCCTTCTTCAGACATTACTTCCAGTTAGGGTTTCAGCAAGCTGCATTTAATACCTCTGGAGCTTTCAAATTGGGAGAAAGAGCAAATCTAAATATTTTAGCCATTTCTTTCTCTAAGTGATGCTTTTAGCAGAGTTTCAAGGAGTCTGATTTAATTATTGCATAAGCACATGTATAGCAAACTTGATGTACCCAACCTAAAAAATACCTGGATCTGAATCTGATAAATAGGCAGTAGTCAAGTATCAGTTTCATTATTCAGCAGGAGCTACTAGGCTTGACCAACAAAGAAGAGAAGACTTTTTTGGAAAATTGAAACTTAACAAAGGATACCAGGCTTTTTAGCTTAGCTTTTGGAAGTTGAGATGATATATGTCACTTACTTTGTTTTAGTGAAATCACTGAATTCCCTAAAATTCTTCATGCTTGGGAAATTATGTGTAGCATGCAACTCCATAAATATATTTAGAAAAAATAGGGTGGGAGTAGATTTTGAAAGATCCCTTTTAAAAATTTGAGAGAGGGATATAATCATGATATAACACCATGATTATTCATTATATATGTTGGCATATTGATTTCTAATTTATACTTTTATACATATTGTACACACACTCACCTAAATATAAATGAGTTCTTTTGCTTGGTATGGCATATAATGATTAAGGAGATCTGAGAGTGTTCTAAAAAGTTTAAGTTATTTATCACTGATACTTAAAAAGGAATAGTTAAGTAAGTAGATCTAAAGCTGGCCTGGAGCTTCTTTGGAGTGTGTCTGAAGCACGTCTACTAACTACAACTGTAATTCATGACCTAAAGAGCATCCTGCTCCTTGCATCCTGCTGTAATGCCTCTGGTGCCTCTGCCTTTATCTCTTCTTTCCCTTCAGTTTGGTCTGCAGGGATGGGAGCTCTCAGTTGATGAATATAACTCATGCAGTCCAGAAAAAGAGGGATTCATACCAAGCAGTTGCTAATGGATAGTGAGCTAGTAACCAGTCTCAAATCCGGCTCAGACAAAGAATTTACCACAAGTTTGTGATTTCTTAAGTGCCTTTCTTTCAAAGATGAGGCTTTTTCCTCCAGCCTGTTTCTTGGAAAAAGCTACAAATTATGATCCAGCTTTTCAAATCATTTTGCAGACTGCCTCAATATCAAAACATTGTATTTTGTGGCAATAAATTGTCTATTAAACATTTCAGTCCATTTTACAAAGGTACTTTGAACAGATGTTAGGCTGAGACATTGAGGGAGAAAGATCATGACACATTTGGTGACAATGTGGTACTGGTGCCAATAGCTTCCTATAAACTGTGAAAAAACAGATGTTACTCTGGCCAAAATTGTGCCTTCGTCTCGGCTGCTTTCAGCAGGGTGCAGGCCTTACTCTGACCCCCACTCCCTGAACTAACCTCGAAGCTGCTGTTACAGTGATGGAGACCTGTCAATTAGCCTGATCCTGCAACTGTTTGACACATGGAACAGCAAAATTGTCCTTGCCCGACTGTGGCAGCTGCCACCTCCATGGTGATACTGTCTGCTTATAACTCAAAGTATAACTGTGTCATACATACACTTAGTGCTCTATGGCTCTTAAAAGGCATTTTAATCTGCTGGCATTTTAGTTCGTAGGCCTCTGGGGTCAGGTTGAAAAATTACACTAATGCTGAACTTACTCTGATATTCTGGGCAGCCTTCTGAATTTTAAATAACTATCCTCAGAAGGCTACCCTTTTCAAAAATTATCTTAAAGACTGCACACAGAATTTTAAGCTCAGTTCAGTTAGCACACTGATATGCAGACTGAATTTTATAAAAATGTAGGGTACGAATCTCTGAATTTATGGATACCAGCAGCTATTTTAGTTTTCATTATCTGAGTATCTGTTCCTACAGTGCTAACTATATGAGTCCTGTGTTACTGTAATTGTTAATATTTGCATCTGAATTAACTGTTCTGCATTGCTGATTTTGTAGTTGACTGCCTATTCAAATATGTGGGATTATTTTGAAACCTATATAGGAACTGATTCTTTTATAGTCTGGAAATAGGCAAGGTGAAAGATAGAGGTCTCTTCTTCCAACCAATGGCATTTCTTAATCCATTCCTTTACATGTACCTAAAGAAAATGTAAGATTGCCACTCTTTGCCTTTGGAAATATTTATGTAAGCATTTCATATTTTGCTCATTCAGCTTTTGTTGATTCTCCCAGTGATCTACTTGGATTATTACTCTCATCATACCCCCCCAGCTTGTGTTTTACAGCTTCTTCTTCTGCTGTGCCATTTTCTATTGTAAAATTGAATCTTCTGAGTTGAGCTTGTCCAGCTCAACTCATTGGGCTCCTCCCCTGGTCCTCTACCACCTCTCTCCTCTGATCTGACCCTGCCCTCAGACTCTTTCCAGAGTGCAGATTGCAGTGGGCAACCAGCCATGGAATGGGACCAGACTTTGGGCACAAAATAAACCCCACTGCTTCCAGGCAGGGACTGAAACCCGTTAGCCATCTGTTCTGCCTGATCATTAGGGATAAGGGCTACCCAGAGGTAGTTTTTAGCAAGGCCTTGAGCAAGTGTACCTTTCTGATTTATCTGAACCCTCTCTAGCTTGTAGCCTTAGAGACATGATAAGTACTCTATATTCTCTGTATTGAAATCAGATTTTGAAAAGCTGTAAACACTTCCCATTTCACAGCACATCTTCTTACTCAGCTTGACTGGAGCTGTTCTCCTTTGGGAGGAGGTCTTTCTGAGCCAGAGGGAAAGGAAGGATGAGCTCAATATATTCCTTGTTCTACCAGCTGCCACCAAACATATTCATCTTCCCTCCAAGGAACTATGAGTCCAGATCCATTCACACTGTGCACCCTGATGAGACAGAGTGACATCTTCCATGATAGGTGATGAGGCTGTGGTTTCATCCTCAGGGGGTTTTTTAGGTGATTTTTTTTTTTTTTGTCACATCTAATGAAGAATGCCAAAGCAGATGTGTTTCACTGTTGTACTTTCGGGAGCAGAATGAAGTAAAAAGCCTAGGATGGCAGCTACAGTGAGCTCTTGCAGCAGGCTGTATACCTGGACTGTGAGGAAAAGTAATTCTTTGGCTGCCCAGATAAGTCACAGTCTTTTCTGAGTGCTCCAGCAGGCTCTAGGAAGAAGGTTTAACAACTCCTCATCCACCCCTCTTTGGAAAAGGCTTGTTCACTCTGCCATGTGTCCAGCCCTTTGCTAGTTAGCAAAGAGTTTCTAGAATGCTTCTTCAGCTCCTTTTGAGAACGTGTATCTTATTTTTAGATTGACAGCAAACTGTGCCTGGCAGTGACATCTGCAAGCTATTCTTTCTAAGGCTGAATGGTTGCTTTTGTGTTAGATGTGTGATGCATAAACACACCAGTTCTGGTCTTTGAGTAGAAGGAGGGCACAGTTTGCTTCAGAAGGTTTATTTTATCCTTGTCCTAGTCTAACATCACTGCCTCCATATGAACTGGGTGAATCTGATTGTTAGTTGAGGTAGACAATGGTTCTGATTCTGCACTGGAACCTTTTGGTACAAATATATTCCAAACAATACAGATAAGAAAATAATGGTAATGTTTTGTATTATTTACAAAACAAATCAGGAGGAAAGAAACCAAAAATAAACCATTATTTTCGTAAACAAATTGTTCTGTTAATGTTAATAGGCATACAGTTGTATAGAAGATGTAAAGATATATCATGAATCCCTGTCTTCTGATGTTTGCAAGATTCCTCTTTCAAAAGTTCTGGCTGGGGTCCTTAGGAGGACAGAGTCCTGCTGTCAAAATATTCTGCTTGATTTTCAGTCCATTTTCTCATTTTGAGAAAATCTTTGCTGAAAAAGAGAAAAAAAAAAGAATCAAAATGTAATTTCATTGACTTCCTCTTGGGAAATGCAAAGTTACCCCCCCTTTCTGGGGACCACAATTGTGATTTTTATCCAACAGATTCAGGTCTTGAATAACATAATACTGTATTACTTGCTTTCATAATGCTAGTGATGCATGTCAATTTTTCATTTATATAAGGAATGACCTATGCTTTCTTATCCTTTCCTCTCTCTCAGAATTTGACAGAGTTTCAATGTCACAGGAAGAAAATAACATTACATCTATGCAAAAATAATTTACTTCATCATATATCATTTTTAGCAGCATCACATTTTCACCTTTTTCAAAATTAGAAGGCGAATTAATAAATTAGTGTTTGTTCCAATCATAATGGAAAACTGTGACTACTTAAACAGGCTCATGCCCTCCCTGTAATTGAAATTTGCAAATATTAATGAGATTATACCAGTGTTCTGTCAATAAATATTATCAACTGAGTTCATTTGTGTGGAGGTCTTGGGATTTCTGCAGAATGATTTTGCGTTGTCACTCTAAAGGTTTCATAATAAACCTAACAGATCATGACTACCTTTTTTAATTAACTCAAGTCCACTCAAACTTTATATAACATGTCATGGAGTATAAAGCGTACGGCTCTAGCACATGTAAACAGACATGAGGAATGCACACTGATGTGACTGCTGCTTATGGAGAGTTACAATTATTTGGAGAAGTGCATCCCTAGCTCGAAGTGACTGAGTGGCAGATAATCCAGACCCATCCCAGGTGTAACTTGGTCCCAAATGAATATATATCTTTCCTGGCCAAAAAGCACCCAGCAGTGTCTCTGGCAGAGACACAGCTCCAAGCTCCTACCTCATTGTTAGGTGGCAGCTTTGTGATAAAAAGTGAGCCTGTAGTTGACAAACTCCTTAGTTACTTGTAGGGAAAAGCTGCTGGAAGAAGCTGAATCCTTTTGCACGGCCAAAGCTGAACCCATGTATGTACACAGAGAGCAGGAACACTGCCTGTGACAGGACCACTTGGTGTCACCTGCCCTACAAATATCACCATGGGGGAAGTTCTAACTACCTGAGCTCTGTATAGTAACACTGAGAAATCCAAACATGGTTTTGAAGGATTTATAAATTTCTGAAAATGTCCCTGACCCTGAAGAGAAATTTCCAGGATCAACCTACCTGGAAAGGTCAAGGAAAATGATTTCTCTTTTTACCTCTGAGGAAAACTCCACAATCATGTAAATCATTAAAAAGCAAAATAATTGAATATTTTTAATGCCTGTGAAAACTGAAATTCTGAACTGAAAAACTGAAAAAGTTAAATCCAAAACTGTCACACAAATATTTTTTTCTTAAAATGTATTTGTTCATTCTGGTGACATTTGACTGAGCTCCATCTTTTCAAAAAGTATATAGTGAAAAGATTTTTTTCTAAATTTATAAATAAATGTAGCTCTCTCTCTACCTTTTGTAATTATTTGGAATATACTGAGCATTCAAAGGAATGAAAGAGATCACTTGTCCTCTGTATTTGGCGTGAAGGGTGTTCTAATGCACATTTCAGCTTTTCTTTGTAGAAGAATGCTATCCTGTGGATTGCTTACAGAAAATGGTACAGTCTATATCTGATACAGGCAGTCAAATGACATTGTGTAGTACACAGTCAGCATATTTCCAACTAAGAAATCCTATTTTCTCTTGTTACCTTCAAGTTTTCCTTGAAAACAGTGCCAGATAACCGTGGAAAAATCCTACTAAAAGTACAACTAGTGAGGGAAAACTTCAGCTGTCATTGTGAAAACTGTAAACTTAATAAAAGTAACTTATTGCAAGTATTACCTCCCAATTTTCTGTGTTCTGTGTTTTGAAAAAGGTCAGACTGAATTATCATATTTTTCCTCCTGACCTTAAAATCTCTGTCAGCACGTTTTATTTTTTATTGGAACCTGGCACGACATTTCTCTGGTGGCTTTCTGAAGGTTCTTTTATTTTTAAATAAAAGCAGAAAATCAGGGTGGGGGTGAGGGCAAGGTGGAAGAGAGAGGCATAAATCTCTAGCTGTGGCCGTGACAAAGAAAACTTTTAAAAACCCCCAAGACTTAAGATTTTGCTGCTTTTTTTAACTTTATTTTGCTTTTTTTTTTCTTTAGAGAGTGATTGGCACTTGAATTTTATTATTTGACATAGTC
This sequence comes from Acanthiza pusilla, assembly GCA_036630365.1. Classification (NCBI taxonomy): domain Eukaryota; kingdom Metazoa; phylum Chordata; class Aves; order Passeriformes; family Acanthizidae; genus Acanthiza; species Acanthiza pusilla. The sequence continues at coordinate 32,197,971 of JAXCHO010000023.1, forward strand.
TAATTTTAGGTGTGAACAGTCTTACTGCAAAGCTCTTTGTATCTACTCTGGATCTGAATTCACCTTTGTGATGTGCAAGAATTCTTACTCCATTTCTTACTTCCTGAACCCCTGTACAAAACTTGGCCACCCCATTTTTTTTCCAGTTAATTACGAAAAAACTTCTGTTCTACAAGAGACTTTTGGAAGAAACTTTGTTTGTAGATAATTTAAATAAGGAAAGATTCCAAAAATAATCAGTATCCAATCATTCAAATAATTTTCCTAGTGATAGAAACTCATGACTTTCAGTATCACCTCTGAATTTCTTTCCCAGGATATTTCCCTAGTATAATCATGTAATTTTCCTAAACTAAATCTATGACTCAACAGTATATGAGCTAAGAAACTAATCCTAGAAAAATAATCTTTGCTGCATTTTTTCAGAGAGATGTTATTAATTAATAAAATATATTTTAAAAAACTATTGCTGAAACCATTACAGCTGATTTATCTGCCATATTACAGAGCCTCCTGTTTGTTTTTTTTTTAATAAATTTTATATTTTAGTTTAAGTATTCTACAGATTACCAAATCCTATCACAATATTCAGTGTAGGATATGAACAGGGGGGAGGGTGAGGCTTTCTAAACTGCATATGCACAAGGTGTTTTTCACTGTGAATTTATAAAAATAATTCCTCTTTTTTTTTTTAATTGGTCATGTATTCAGAAAATTATCACGTCTGTGATTTTCATAGGACCATGTCCATTGACTTTGCCAGTGTGAACTTTCTTACATGAGATTAAATGTTTAGTCTCATATTTCAGTCTTTTCCTTTCTTTACATATATAAACCAGTTCGTGCACAGGCATATATTCTATTTCAACAGATATACAATTTTGAAAATATGTTGAACTATTGCTACTTAATATTAGTTTCCAGCATATATTCCATATATTCCATATATTCCAGCATTTCCAGCATATAAATTGGAATAAATTTTTTTAGACATATATCATTAAAACTCATTACTTTTTACATTCCTGTAGAATACACATTTGAGCAAATTAGTCTTTCATCTTGCTGAATTACCGAATTTATTTACCTCCCTTTTATATGTCTGTGCATTTTTGTTTTTCAAAATATGGTGTTTACAATTATTTAGAAGGAGACAAAAGATACCTAATGGGACTGAAAGTGTTCAAATATGCAGTAAAAAAGAACACTACTCTACTAGTAGGACAGAGATGTCTGTACTAGAAATGGCCAACAGCTCCTATAATTTCTTAATATGATTGAAAACACAGGCTTCTCTCTGATAAGACAGACACTATTTCATAAAACTTTCTCATCTATTAGTTCACACGCCTGCCAGTTGAATATGTGACCAATAACTGAAACAAATGAATTTTATCGGAAATTATCCATAATTAACCCAAATTATAATGATTTCCAGAACAAGGAACTTTCTTTTCAGGATATTCTTTCACAACATGAGCTTTAAAAAGTATCATAAAGAAAAACAAGGGGAAGCCTGCCCAAGCTTTACCATATCCACCCTAAGGTCTTTCCAGGTATTTCCTGCATCTAAAATAAGGGAACAAACTGTTTACCTTTTTTATTAAAGTGGGTGTTCCACAGTACTTGCTTGTTGCAGTGAGTGTAAAAAAGAGAATGCTGCAGATCTCATTCCCAGTGTGGTAAGAGGAGCCTGGTCCCATCATCAGAATATTGGTCTCACTAAACATAGAACCTCTGCCTTGCTCTTGGAAGACCTTGAGATCTAAAGATTTAGTCTATCATACAAACAGTTAATTACAGCTTCTGCAGAATCCATTACAGTAATTCCATATAGAAGTAAAGGTGAAGTCTAGGGCAAGATGTATAAGCTACTTTATAAGCTTTTGGGACAATCTGAACATTTGTGGTCATGTAGGAAGACCCGTGGTAGACACCCTTCTCTGGCATAAATGCGAACATATATGGCTGAGGAAAAGTGTGGCAAGGTTCTGAGGATGCCAGAAAAAGGGCAGGGTGTCAACTCAAAGGAAAATAAGTGATTATTTTCATTCAGAAGAGGTTATATGGCTGGCTGGACCTGCAGGTGCCAACTGATTAAGTGTAATTTACCAAGAAGAGTTTGGGTCTGGATTGTAGGAGACAAAGGCAGAGGAAAAGGAATCAGGTCTGCAATCTGCTACATCATTTTTGCTACTTTTTCAAGAGAACCTGTGGCATAACAGGGAGGGAGTTTTGATACATAACCAATCAGTAAAACCAGCACGAGGCTGTCATATCCCCTACAGAGGTAACTAAACTAACTCTGATGATGAGCCCCTCTCTGACTATAGCCCCTGGTGTCTGTGATTCCCACCTGGGGTGAAAACATGGGAAGACATCAGGCTCTCTGCGGTGACAACTCTCCTGTATGTGATCCGGTGTGTGTGACATGAGCTGGGCTCCCAGCAACGCTGCGGTGTAGGAATCCCTTTGAGATTCTCAGGTAGGACAAATTTTCGACAGCTGCCTTGGTAGCTAATTAGCCCTATCCAGGCTTTGATATTTGGTTCAGTCAGTACATGATGAAAAGTCTTATTTACATATTTTCCACCTGTTGCCTGTTTTTCTCTCATCCTCGGGTTTCTGAAAGTGTAATATAATGCCAGGCTTTCCTGGACTGATAGTGTGTTTGAACCAGTACTATTTAAAGGACAAAATTTTATGCTATTGAGACCCAAACCAGATGACTTCTAATTTTTAATCTTTTAACTGTATTATATTTTTATCTTACTCTTTCTTGAATTTTATTTCCTGGGAGGAATTCAGAGAAGTCGAGTGCAATAGTAGAAGAAATAAAAGCACATCATCCTAATGGAAGTGATTTTTTTCTTTCTATTGATATTAAATATCTTGTTACTAAAAGAAAAGAAAAGAAAAAAAGAAAAAAGAAAATAAAAGAAAAAAGAGAAAAAAGAAAAGAAAAGAAAAGAAAAGAAAAGAAAAGAAAGAAAAGAAAAGAAAAGAAAAGAAAAGAAAAGAAAAGAAAAGAAAAGAAAAGAAAAGAAAAGAAAAGAAAAGAAAAGAAAAGAAAAGAAAAGAAAAGAAAAGAAAAGAAAAGAAAAAAAGAAAAGAACTAGGAAACTTAATATGTTTCTTATTCTTTTGATGTCGTTTATACTAGATTGTTTATCTGAGGTTTTAAGCTCAGAAAAAGGTCATTACAGCCATGAGTCCAGTCGAGTCCTTCCTTGCTTTGCAAACCTTTGTACTTGAATTTCCTTTGCATATTTATAACCCTTCTGCAATTGTACACAAGTAACTGATATTTCTGCTAAATCTTGGCAGTAGATAAATTTGCATAGTGAGTTGGTACTTGAATTTATGAAAGGGAAAAAAAAGAAGCAGGAAAGGACAGGAAATTGCTTTTGTGATGTGTTAAAGTACTCTAAAATGATCCAAATCCAAACCATCTCCACAATGTGGAGCTTTCTTACAGTCAACTAGACACTGCGTCACTTGACGTGTCAGTGGGCTGTTTTTTACCTCAGATGTGCGACCTGTCATGAATTAACAAATAAATATGCATGAAATATACTTTCTCTTTTTTTCTGATTTTCTTCACCCACAATAATAGTTGCTGGACTTCATTGTTTCATGTATTGAATCAGCATACAGGGCTGATGGTTATGTCACTGGGATGGAATTAAATCCCTGTTTGTTTGTCCAGATGAATGCTGGATCTCTTCCGTATTTTGCACATTTCTGTACAGTTCATAGTGTCATATGCCACTGCCCCTATGACTGACTGCAACCTGCAAAGTGACTGTCACCATTATGTTGTTGACATGCTCACCCTTTCTGGCATGGAAAGTGTGTACTCGCTCCATTCAAGGTAGGGAAGCTGATAATTTTTTCAGCTCAGAAGCTGGAGGTGAAGGATCCCCTCCTGGCCAAATATTGAGGGCAGATGTAACAGTAGGGCAGTGCAGGTCACCCAGCCCTGAAACATGGAATAAGTTATCTACCAAACCACCAGCAGCACAGATAGTGACAGCAGAAATTAATCTGCTGTAGATCTGCAGCAAGACAGAATTGTCCATTTCCATGGAGTTATTAGCATCTCCTCCTCGTTTGGAATGGCTGTGTTTGCTTGTCTGCCCTAGGAAATCCCAAACACATCTTTTTTCTTTAGCTGTCAAGTCCTTCCCACCTGTAAGATGATGGAGTGCTGAGACATGCATGGCTCTGCTCCTCGGAGCCTGGAAGTGGGTTTGTCCTGCACACATCCAGACACTCCTGCCTCTACTTCTCTCCAGACTGCAGAGTGGGTGCACCTGGGGAGCGGGGCACATTCCTGTCTCAGTGGCAGTGAGTGTGCGCCAGAAGACAAAGGCAAGCGAGCTAATTAGCCAGAGAATCCCTGGTATGTTCCAAGTTTATGTTTTGAGTTTGTTAGCCAGGAATGGTTAATTTCTTATAGACTAGTTCTTTTATGGTGTCTATAGCAGAGCATAGTTCCCCGATAAACCCATTAACTGACCTTAAATGCCTAAATATATATTTTAATAATTTCATTTGTCTATAGGTTCTCTTAGAAATAGGCAGAGGGTTTTCTAGACATTAAGTATTAATTTTGTAATTCATATATAACTTTCCATAATCATGTAAATGTAAGTTCTAATTAACAGTGTAGAAATCAAATTATTCTGTTAATCCATGACATACCATTAAATTTGATATTTTAACCATGATGAACTATAATTAGATGAAATATAATTAGATCAAAATAATGCCCTGAACATTTGGTATAAAAAGAAAAATATATGGCTGTGTACATATGCACCATTATGATAAATTTATTATTAAAAAAAATAAGCTAGTTTATTCTAAGTTGGTTTAGTGGTCTTGTTGAGAACATGGCAGGAGTAATTTAAAAGAGTTCTGAGTTTTATCCACATTATACATAATGAAACTGTCAAACTGAATCATTAGTATACTAATTTTGGCTCTCTTAATAATCCTTTTTGTATTGTATAATCTTGTACAATCTTACAATGATGAGGAATGTATATAATTGTTGGTTGCACTAACAGCTTGTCTATATAAAAGGAGAACAATTTAAAAATAGCCACTGTTTTCAGATGTGCAGTTTGAGAAACCTTATTTAGTCATCCAAAATGAGAAGAAATTAAAATCAGGGTTCAGGATGTCAAACCAGTAACTTGCTTTTTAACCAAGCTGTAGCAAGTAAGCAGCCATATAACAAATGGCAAACAATATTATCAGAAATGTTTTGAAGCCAAGAGCCCAAATGTTAGGAAACGTCATAACCAGAGCACTTTGTTTTCAGCCCTCTTATAAGGGTGCATTATGATTCAGACTTCAATAACATGAGTGTGCAGTAGTTTTTTCTGAAGGAATCTTGACTCATTTGGTATGATGATTAGAATGGGCTCTCTAGCCTATAGTGAGCAGTGCCTCAATTATAATTTTTTTCTTTCTGTTGTTTATTGAGTAAGCCCATGTCTTTTCACTTCATGCCGTTATGGTCTTATTTTGAAGATAGTAATCCTGACATTTTCATTGGATTTTTTCAGTGTTCAGTGTGATTTGCGGAAGTCACTAATGTATTTATTAATTTTCATATATCTTGAAGAGGAAACAGGTTATCATGACTGCATTTTTGCAGTTCAGAACCGAAGTTCAGCTGAATGTTAGGACATGAACTCCTTTTTGCAGTTCAGCTTGAAATTCTACTGCACAGGTATGAAGACCTCAAAAAGAAAATGAAAGAACAAGGTGGAGAAGTTGCCTGCCTTCTTTCATATATATATATATATATATATGAAATCTCCTGTAAGACCATACTAGCTGTTCAAATGTTCATTTCCAGAATGTAACTCATTCAAGCAAATTTCTCTTTTAAAACTAAAACCAAAGAACTGATTTTCTTTAAAAAAAAAAAAATACCCTAGATGAAAAAGAAATTGAGGGCTCCACTTTATGAAATAAGGATTTCTGGGGTAGGGGGAGTTTGTGTATATGTGTATGTTAGGAGAGCACAGTGGTACCTCTCCAATCCATCAGGAAGCAACAAATCCAGAAAATATGTGAGAGCAGATGGGACCGTGGTTAGGTGATGTGCTGACACTACTGGAGTGGTAGTCTAACTTCTTTAATATAGTTTGGCTCATTTATTTGTTATTTTGTTTTTCATTTTTTGATGCATTTCTATATGTCTCTAAAAGTACTAACTAATAACAGATGTAGAGGTCTATCTAAGATATATATTAATGATCAATTATAATTTCAGAATGCTTGGAATTAAAATGCCATGGTTTTTTCTCTGTGTTTGACTGGTGTATTTCATCAGTAAGTTGGAGGTAGATAATTCATGTTTGCAATAATTATTTGTGATAGCCTTGTTTCGACATACCACATACTAGAAATAGCTTCTGTATAGGGCTTTTCTCCTACCAGAAGTTCTTTGTTCAAAAAGAGCCTTTTGTTTTATTAACAACAATATCAAATTCCAATTATTACTCATTTGGATACAACTAAAGAATTAAATCCAAGGTCTTGGAAACAATTGTTTCTAGTAGTGCATTGTTGGTGTTTGGTTTGGTTTGGTTTGGTTTGGTTTGGTTTGGTTTGGTTTGGTTTGGTTTGGTTTGGTTTGGTTTGGTTTGGTTTGGATGCTTTGCTTTGCTTTGCTTTGCTTTGCTTTGCTTTGCTTTGCTTTGCTTTGCTTTGCTTTGCTTTGCCCCCCACCACCCCCAAAAGGAACAAATAAAAAAATGTCCATTATGGCACTTTGTTTTGTATTCCTATGGACATTCTTCTGCAAGATCCTCAACTTCTTGTGTCATTGGAAAAATATGTTTTGCTATATTTTACAAGAGCAAGGACGTTAAACTCTGGTGTCTTGGCTATGTTCCAGTTTGACAAATTAATATTCTGCTTAGTGTCTAAAATTTCAAATTAAAGGATTGTTTCTTTAACTTAGACTAGTAGCAAATAGAGTATCACATATACATTGTCCTGCAGCAAAGGATGCATTTCTTACTGCAGTTATCACAAAGTGTCATCAACTAAGGAAAAATTAATTGTAGAAATGTTAGTATCTTCCAAGAAACTGTTTGTCTATTCAGAGCAGTGCTTACCTGTTGCAGGATATCTGATCTTTGATTTTACATTCATTTGAAAGACCAAGCTTTAAATGAGGCATGGGTGGTACATATGGTATAGTAATGTGACAATATTATTGCATAAAGATGAACCAAAATGGATTTGAAGATTCCTGTGACCTTACTGACCCCGAGGAGGACAGAAGTAATCAGAGTCCTTGGGAACAGATGTGCCCAGGGCTGTTAAGTGGTGCTCTTGACTTGGGGGGAGATGGGGTGATGCACATACTTGCCTTTCTATTGAACGTCACAGCTGGCCTGGGCAGATCAGAGCATCTGGTGCTCCCTCTGAAACGCTGCTCTGCAGTCCCCTTACCACAAGCTCTGTGTTCTGCTTGATTCCCACACCTGTCACTTGCATAATGGAACTGAGAATGACCCCAGTGCAATGCAGAAACTAAATTATGCAATCCGTAACAGCAAATTTACAGTTTCAAAATCCAAGCATGTAATTGTGTAAATCGAGATGGAACTAAAAATACAGTAATGCAGCTGTGTTTCATCTTGTGTTTTAGGAGACAACAAAGGATGAGTGTGCTCTTAATGAACAGGCTCTCTCTTTTCCCACTCTCTTTTATCTTTCAACTATAAATACTCAGTAATCTCATTGTAAAAGATGCTGAAGATCAATGTTATATTTGATTATATTCAAAGTTGTTGAGTCTTTTCCCCTGGTATGAGTAGGACAAAGGAAATTGTGGAAGGATCTTTATACAAAGTAGTCTTGTGATTTTGGGAGAAGGTGGTTCTGACACATCTCAGGACTGTAAAATGCTAACCAGGCCAACTTGTGGACATACCATCTATTTCCAAATTACCTAGTAACCCACATCAAGATAACTATGATCCACTTGAAGACAGATACTGAGGTGCTGGCTTCTTTGGGATAGGCTTTGGCTGGGAGATTTCAGATGATCTCTTTAGATCTGGGTCCTCCACCCTATTGTGTTCCATGCTTTAGAGAGCATGGAATACTGTAGCTTTTGTTGTCATACTGGAGACAGAACGATCAATCATCCCTGAAATATGTAAAAAATATTCCTGGCAACTTCGGCTGCCAGCCCATTGACACCTGAATTTTCAGAGATTTTGATACACTCATTTTAGCTGAGCAAGTCTCCAAATAGCAGGGCAAGTCTTAAATCAGCATCACATAATCCTGGGGAAACTCAGTGCCTCACCTGCTTTAATGCCTCTACAAGGATTGGTCCTTTTTGCCACCTCCCCTTCAAAGACCACTCTGAGAAGACACTGATTTGTGGACTGAATTTCACTGGGACAGAGAGTTTGAAGGCAGCCTTGTTGTAAGAAAAAAGAGTAAGATAAGAAAGGCAGGAGGCCATTATATGTCAGAGCAGCACAGCTTGCCATGAGCTAATTGCTTCTCTCTTTGGAGAATGAAATAAAATGGAAAATAAAAACACTCACGTACAATAGCACTTGTCTGGACTGGTAGTGGTCTTTTGGGCAAAAGGTGAGCAGGTGTAAAAATCTGTTGGTGGAGGAGAAGTAGAGGTCCTGATGCCACATCATACTGCAAATGGCTCCTGTCCTAGCCTGAAGCAAGGCAGAATTATCAGCAGGATTAGTGAGGCAAGGAGAGACCACTGCCCCTGCACATGATCTCCCCAAACTCCAATGACTCTTGTCAAAAAGTTTTAATAGCATCACGATTCCTGATGATGCTGTGCCTTTTTTAATATCAGGGTTTCGAGACACCCAGGTGCATTACCCTGTAGTTATTACCAGTTGGTCATAGCTGCTGTCTGAAAGTCATCAAAGCAACGCTCAGGCTCGGAAACAAAAAAAAAAAAGTATTTACTGCAGCATATTGTCCTTTGAAAGGGTCATTCATTCAGTGCAAGTGTCATGAAACTCTGTCTTTCTCTACACTCTGTCAGGAGGGCAACAGAGAGAACAAAATATTATTCCAGTGTATACATAAGTGCCTTGTGTCACCAAGTCCCCACATTATTACTGAGCCTCTTGAAAACTCCATCCTCTTGGCATGGGTTATTACTGGGAAGGGTCTGATGTGGATGGGTGCTGGAGCCCAGCTGCAGAATGTGGTGTACAGGGTAGCTGGGATAGCACCACTGTGGTGGCTGTGTGGGGTCCCTTCTTTTGGGTCACAGAGCCTGTGTTACTGACACTAGAAATGATCTACCGGAGCAGGACTCTGCCACTGGAATCCGGCTGTGCCAGAGTCTCCGGTGGGTCTGGAGACAGATGCACGATTTAAGGATGCCTGTCACAAAGCATAAGGTTCAAAAGGTCTGGTTCCAGTGCTCTGACACAAATCACTCCTCTTCCTTTTGTTTGGGAGGTTATAATTATCTGGGTCATATGTTACCATCATAGGAAATGTGCTGTGATGGTTAGATTTTTTATGTTGTATACCCAGTATCAGACCCTATTTAGAGTTTTGAGCATTTTTCCTTTCATTTTTAGTTGTTTTCTCTTGAGGTTATGGTAGGTGAATGGTAGTGCTATGGCTCAGGCTCTCTTTCCCAGGCCAGAATAGAAAAGGACAGACGGTCAATATTTTTACGTGGCATAACTATTAGTTTATAACACTGTAGCACCAATTTTTTTCAAATCGCCTTTTTTAAGTTTAGAGTAACAGAAATGTTTGTAAACAAACACCACCAAAGAGTATCACTCTCTAGAACTTTTATGGGCTATCTTCACTCCTGTGACATCCCTTACCATTGCCCCAATTTCTAAAATACATGTAGGCATGTTCATTAAGAAAAAACAGATGCATTCATTGTCAATGAGGCAAATGGTCTTAAAGTGTAGAATAAAACAGATTTTCAAACCATAAATCCCTACATAAAAGTACTTTGTTATCATAGTGAAAGTATTATGGGCTAATGCCTTATGAAAATATAGTAAAAAAATTAATAAATTGTATCTACAGTTTTGAAAGTTTCATAAAGTAATTCACAATCTTTTTTATATGGTGCTAATTCTAAGAATTTTTCAAGTTACTTTAATGATAGCTGTGATCATTGTATTCCATTATATATTCAGAAACAGTAGTGGAATTTTGTATATTAGTCTGAATAACTGAAAGCTGGAAGAGACATTTATGCAGTCCACAAATGCATTATGAAAGTACTTCATCTGAAGCAAACACAATTGTATATGCTTTTATTATGTACACTTTTAGATTTGGGTATAACAGAGTGTCTTACTGAGCTTTTTAAGTTATTAGACAAAATAGAATATATTGCCTTAGTTCGTCCTAATTTTGAGTAGTGGTGGGTTTGGTTTTTTTAAGAAAAAGCACTGAGGTTGTTTTTTTTTTTTTTTAAATTACTGGGTTTTTTTATAAGAAAACTTTTGCCAGTGAATGCAGGAACCATTATGAGGTGGAACATCAAGCTACAGCTTCTTTTAGCAAATAGCTATTTTCTGAATGGCAATTTATTTTTTCCCTCTGAGTTTGCTTAATGATGTTATTCATAGAGTGATAATTTGTCGCAGTGTGGGGCTGCCTACTCCAGAGGAACTCAGCATGGGCTGGGAGCTGCTGCCTCTCTCAGGTCACTCCACTGTGAGGCAGCAGCTTGTTTGCCTATGGAAACTCACTAACATCCAGCCCCCTCCCCAAAGGAATATCACCTCTTCTTATGTTGCTTGGTTGTTTGTTTTTTTTTCTTCAATACCAGGTAGCATCTCAAAAAAACTCAAAAGAAATAGGAAAAAAAACTTCTACACATCAATCCCTCCAGTCAAATATGGATTTTATGAGTGGAGAGAGTGCTTACTGTTTTTTAAGAATGCGTTAAGTAGTTTTCTGACACTTCAATGTAAATCTGTCCACAAATAATGAAAATATTAAAGAAGAGGACATTTTTGTGACCAAGGTGCATAGAGGCCCAGAGGGCCGATTCATCACAAGGTGCCAGCCAAAAGTCAAAAGTGATTACATTTCATTATTGAGCTAAGGAAGTCTAAATTTTGCCTACAAAATAAAGCAAACAAACAAATTAATAAATACAAAGCTTTCAATATCTTTTGACAGGTCTCTTCGATGTCTGCCTCGTGTACCTGGAGGCAGTGACCACATGTATGTGACAACTACTTGATGCTAACACAAATATTATTTGAAGTGTTATGTCCAAACACATCTTCATATCTACATTTTCACTTCATTTCTCTGATTGTTAACCCTTGGAGCTTTATTTTTAATGGCCATTATTAAAAAAAGATGTGAACTATGTTTTCACTATGTTTTACCAGTCCTAGTTATCAGAAGATTAATAAGGGATTAGATAAGTATTTTCCTTTGACATTATAGAATAAATTGTATGTGGCTCAGTGGTTCATTCTGTAAAATGGATATTGTGATATGATCACTGATTTTTTTCCTACTGACTTTGAAGATCCCACAAACATAATACTTTATTAGGAGGATGTCCTGGTTTTGACTGCAACAGAGTTAATTTTCTTCTTAGTAGCTGGTACAGTGCTGTGTTTTGGATTCAGTATGAGAATAACATTGATAACAAATGGATGCTTTGGTTGTTGTTCAGTAGTGTTTATCCTAAGTCAAGGACTTTTCCCATGCTCTCTTAGGGAGCAGTTACACAAGAAGCCAGAAGGGAGCATGGACTGGACAGCTGAGTTGAAGAGGCCAAGGGGATATTCCATACCAGAGAACATCCTGATCTGTGTATAAACTGGAGGGAGTAGGCGAGGACACACTGATCACTGCTCTGGAATGGGTTGAGCCTAGTCAGTGGGCGGTTAGAAATTAATGATATTAGTATTATTAATATATTTTACTTTGTTTCAATTATTAAACTGTTCTTACCTCAACCCACAAGTTTTACCTTTTTTTTTTCTGACTGTCCTGCACATCCCACCTTGTGGAGGAGAATGAGTGGCTGTGAGACTTAGCTGATGGTTTGACTATGACAGAGGAGCTGTAATAAGGTGTGAAGTGCAAAACTGAACAGCCTAGTTGGGAGAAGAAAAATTATCTCAATCTCTTCCACCTTGCATAGCCCTTTGGAATTTACCATCTCTGTGTAACATCTACCTTCTTTTTCTCTGTCATCTTTAACTAATTCCTCTGGAATCTTTAGTTCAGTTTACCTACTGAAATCTTCAACAACAAAATATTAGTACACAGAAGTGCACAACTGTCTTAGCAATAGGCTTTAACTTTTTTTCTTTTTTTTTTTTTTACATTACACTTCAGCATCATTGTTCCTTTGGATTTCCTAGAGGACAGAAAGCTGCAAATTTAGGTGGAAATGGCCTAGACATCCACAGAGAGATGGGCAGGGGAACTGTGTTGTGGACAGTTTTTTGAAAGCAAGGAAGTAGGAGACAACTTGGACCTATGGGTTTGCTTGCAGTTGCTCCAGTAAGATGAATGGGAGATGTATAGTTTCAGTGACTTTGAAAATGAGGTTATATAATCTCTGCAGGGGTCCTTACTTTTGCTCATGTTCTCATTCCCAGTGCCAAGCAGAAGCCACATGTGTGAAAGAGATGGCAGCTTCCTGTCTCCTGATGTTTTGTGCCTTCCATCCTTCCTTATCTTGAAATCTTCCACCCTTTCTTATCTTGAAATCTGGAGTTCACCCATTGCCTTGGATTGAATTCTTCACATACAGTGTTGATTATACAGTTACATTTAGACAGAAACAAATACATCTTTTGGGGGAGAAGAGTGACAGGAGCGTGAACTTGTTCTGTTCAGCAGCAAGGTTGTCTATAGTTTTATCCAATGTAGTGCAATTTTTTGTAGAATTCCATAAAGCTGTAGTTTTTCCTTCTGTTCCTATGCAAAAACCAAAATGCCAAATTAGCATTATTTCTAACACTGAGTTGTAGGGAAAAACATTTTTTCCTTTTCATTTATTGGTTTGTTTGAGGGCATTTCTGAAATAATTAATAATTTAGACTCATTTCAACTTGGTGCTTAAAACCAATTGTTAATTTCTTTTTATCCCAATAATTACCCAAAAGAATGAGAATTTCACAATGAATCTTCAAGCTTATTATACATTAAGGACATATGGACAAATGGATGCATTTGTTACTTCTGGGAAATGAAATTCTTATAGGAATTGTTTTAATGTGGTTGTATAAAATGAAATTTAACAGTGGTAGTTCAATAAAAAAGCTTTAATGATTAAAGAATACATGTGAAGAATTAAAATCTAGCATCATCTTTTTTCTGGTACTACAGTAGGCCAACTTAGGTAACATGGAGTGAGCTGATCTCCTTTTTCTTCCCTACCAGAATTATTTACTTAAGTTCCAGTCAATTACATCCACGTAATGTCATTGCAGACTTAAAAAACAGTGGGGTGACGTGGAATTATCTTGGGGTTTAATTTTGCCTTTTGAATCTTTATTACCGTGATGATGTGTGAAAAGGAAAGAGCACAGCTTGGTTTTCAGAAGCCAATGTAAGTTTGTCTGGCTTATGCTTAGGAACAATAATATGCAAAGCCTTTGTAAACTGGTCACAGATGATGTACACATCCCTAGAAAACAATAAATTACATTTAATACATTTTAGAATCCAACCCCAGTTTAACTTGTAGGTACAGCAGAGTTTGTGTTGTGAAGTGATTCTAAAATATTGATTTGCATACCTTAAGCTAAAAATGTTTATGGTTACAAAGAGCTAGATAATATTAAACAAAGCAAATCAACAGGTTCTAAGTATTCCATTGCTCCTCACTGAACTCAGAAGTAAGATCTGGTCTGAGAATTGGATCTGCGATGAATAATTGGTGACAGGTCTTTTTCTAACAAAATATGAATTAATTTCTTAAGAAAATTAGTAGTCCTTAAAATCAAGTTGAATATTTACTCTACTGAGGCTGGACCAGCATATTTTATGTGCACTTAAATAAACTCCTTAGCTACTGAGAGGACACTGCAGTTGATAGTGATGACAAGTGTATTATTAGACCCTCATAAATCCTCTTAAAAAGTACAAAAAAAGTTGGTCCACTGTCCTGAAAACAAAATGCCCAACAGCTTTCATTGTCACCAGTGTTTGAAGAAATACATTAACTGCACAGTGTCACATTAACATTTGTAAAAATAAATATGCTAAACTTAAATTAACCTCTTGATATTGCTCTTAAGACTTAACAGTAGATGTATGGAAATCCTGAGCCAGAGCAGAAACATAAGTGCCCTCTTCAAACTGTTGGTTTGTAAAGCATTTACCTTTGTGACTCTTTGTTTTGTCCCTAAATGATGTGAGCTCTGTGAACTGACCAACATCTTTCTACTTCAGGGGCTCTTTTAGTCTGCTCTCCAGTTTTTATTTGTTTGTTTTGTTTCCCTGTAGACATTGATCCCACTTTGCTTTTCATTGCTTCCCATTCCAAGTTTCTACTTTTCACCACTTGATGTAATTCCCTGTACATTCCATTCCTCATTTTCTTCCCCAAGGTTTCTTTCCTTATACTAATATTCCCAGTGTCTCTGTTCTGCCATCCTCACATCACGATTCATCATCCTTTTTCTCAAGGACCTACAGCTTTGGGTCCCCAAGGCCAGCCATGCCGAGTCTGCTGTTTTCCTCATTTCCATGGAAGTTGCAATTTTTAATTGTGCCTAAAAGTTATCCTCTTCCCTATGGCTCTGGCAGCTTCTAGCCTTTCTTTCCTCTTCTTTTAAACCTTATTTTTGCCTCTGAGAGATGTATCATTTAGAGCATCAGCCTACAAAAGTCTATTGGGAAGATTGTTAGAGTCAAGGTGGGAGTAGTTGTGCTGCAAGGTATTAATTTATGTTATCAGTTCTGTTCTTTGAGCTGCAGATAATTGGAAAGGTGCTTCTAGCTGCCTAGGTAAATAGATGGCAAAGATTTAATGTTTTTTATTATTTTATCTTTTTTTCTTCTGAGAAATCAATACATTTCTGCCCATTGTCTCTGGAATTTGGAACAGGGATCACATAATATGCAAAAGTGTTATGGACAAAGAAATGCATCAAGCTCAACCAGAGGTCTTATAAACATGGTTGGTCAGTAAGCAAAGGTAAATATTCCTGTCTGCCTTCCTCCATGCATGAGTAAGCAAGTAAAGAAATAGGATGTTATTTTACTTAGTCGTTACAGGTAATTATGATTATCCACTGAGGATTAGTTCTCATATGTAGACTTATGAAGCTTTCTCAGATTATCTTCTCACTTTCCATGACCAAGTCTCTCCATTTTTTGTTGTTTTGTCTTGTCATGGCTATATATAGCAAGATTGAAATTCATGTTACATAACTCTCAAGTATTTCAGTTAGATGGTCTTTATAGCTGAAGAAAAAGAGTCATTTTTAGGGTATGATTCATTTGACCCTTTTCCGATGTCTGCTTTAGGAATGGATGAAGCATACCAAAGTACCTCCACTACAAACAAAACCTAGAGGGACTAGATCAAATGTTAAACTCTCATTGTTGTCTTTCCACTTACTTAAATTAGGAATTTCAACTTAGTGATTGGAATTAATTAATGAAATCCACTTCTGCATGGAGCTGATATACAAGTAATCTCTATCATCTAAGCCTTAACTTAAGAACATTTGTTTTCTTTTTAATTTAACTGGAAGGGACCTTTAAACATATCAAGTCCAACACCCCTGCCATAGGCAGGGACACCTTTCACTAGATTACATTGCTCACATCCTCATCCAATCTGACCTTGAACACTTCCAGGGATAGGGCATCCAATTTCTCTGGATAACTTGTTTCAGTGTCTCATCACCCTCATTATAAAGAAATTTCTTCCTTACAGCCAACCTAAATCTACACATTTTCGATTTAAAATCATTGTGTCCTGTCACTACAGGCATTGGTTAAAAGCTTTTCTCTCTCTCTCTTTCTTATAAACCACCTTTAAATATTGAAAGGCCACAATAAGGTCTCCCTGGAGCTTTCTCTTCTCCAGGCTGAACTCCAGCTGTCTCACTTTCGTCTTCCTAGGAGAGGTGCTCGAGCCCTCTGTTCTTCATGGCCCTCCTCCGGACTCATTCCAACAGGTTCATGTCCTTCCTGTGTTGGGGGCTCCAGAACTGGACACAGCACTCCAGATGGGGTCTCACAAGAACAGTTTAGAGGGGGAGAATCACCTCCCTCAACCCACTGGGCACAATTCTTCTTATGCAGCCCAGGAAGCAGTTAGCTTTCTTGTATAGTGTTGAATATTATTCTTTGTGTCTTTTCCCACAAATGAACTCTACTTTCAGTGGTAGCACATTATTGTCTGAGGGAAAATGGTGGAAAAAGAATGACAAGATAAAGCAGAAGGACTCTTCTACTGTAGGAATCCTCTAAAATCCAATATAGTATTTATAATCTACATTTTATTTATTCTAATTTATTTATCTTGTAATTTATTTATTTTTATCTTGTTATTTATTTTATTATTCTAATTTATTTATCTTGTAATATCCAAATAAATCCAATAAATCCAAAATAATTTCCAAGAGGTCTTAATAAAACAAGCAGAACTTTAAAAAAAAAGGTCTATGACAGTTTCTTTACTTAGACCATGCTTGCCCTTAAAACAATTTGCTGACATAGCTGGGCTAGGAAGGAGTAAGTTGTTTTCACCATCCTGACTGACATAAGTATGATAGCAACTCCCTGGATGTAGAAATGTTTCTAAAACAGCAAAAAAAGCCAATTTGCAAGTACAGTTTATTCTGTTCCTGGAATGAAACTCCTTTTGCTGTTGTTCTATCTCCATGGTCAGGATTTACCAATACTAACATATGTCAGGATCTGATTATTAAGAGATGCCTCTGCCTGAATTAAGGTGCAAAGGAGAACATATGCCAAAATCAATAGTACAGATTTTATTTAACAGTAAATATGAGGTAGAGAGAGATTGAAATAAGAAGGGGGCATGGAGGGGAGAGAGAAAGAGACCGAGAGAGAGAGAGAGATTAAGCAAAGATGTCCCCAACATGTGGATTCTGATGGTGTCCCATTGGTCCTCTTCTTCTGGTCTTCTTGGTGATGGGGGGCCCAAGTTGTTCTTCTGGAGGTACCACTTGTATCCAGTTCAAGTCCCGGCTATCCAAAGGGTGGTCTCAGAAGTTCCCACAGGTTGAACTGGCATGGGTGTAGGCAGTGATTTCCTTTCTCACAGTTTCCCATGGTGGGAATTTTTGTCCAGATGCTAACCAAACCTTTACCTCCATTAGGCCTGGAATTAGCTTCTTCCTGCTATGTCAACTGCACTTATCTAAAGTTCTGTTGTGGCGGCTTATATTGTGGGGAGAGTGTTTTGAGACATGTAACTTCATTTTTTAAGTCCTCACATCATGGTATAATGCTTTTCCAGCAAACCCTTGTAAATCTAGTAAATGCCTTCTGCCTTTCAGAAGAATCAGCCCTTGTATTCTTGCTTTTGATAACCTTATGAATCAGCTCCAATGAAAAACTTTTCTCTTAATTGACCACATAAAAATATCCCCATGTCATATTTGGAACAAGTTCATTTGACCTTTTGTTGAGGACCTTTTCTGCTATACAGCCAATTTATACTGGTCTCTTGAGTGGTCACTTATCAGACATGTATATTCATCCAATAAAGATATTCTGTCTAGCTGAATGTGTGCCAAAATGTTATGACTTTCCCTCTTCATTTCTCCCAAACAGTATGAAGCTACTTAGTAATCTCTGGCATATTGTGTTTTGTCACTATGTACGACCTGAATGTATCCAGACATATGTTATACAGAGCCTTTATCTCTTCCTTTTCGGGGGTGGGAGGAAGTCAATTACTTATCAAGAAACCACTATGTTTAATTCTTGAGGGTATTTAGTTACAGAATATAGTAGGATTTTCATATTGGAGACATTCTTTTTGTGCTGTCCAGGCAATACCTCGTTCCATAATCTTCTGAAAAGTTTACAGAAATTATTCCTGGCATTGAGAGAGGAAGGTGCATGCTGCTTTGTGCACTGGAAAAGAGGTAGGTCAGCATTCCTCACAACATCACCTTCCCCACATCATTTTGACTACATCAGATTTTACTGGACTCAGAGCACAATTGGTTTGTTGAACACTATGATCTTGTCAACTTAGAAAAAGTAAACTGGTATAAGCAAAGATGGGTTTTAAATTCTCTAAGTCTACAGATCTAAATTTAATTTTTAAATTATCTCATTTTGGTAATTTTAAATTGGGATGAGTCTTTTTTTTTTGTTCAATTTAAACAGAAAATGTGAAACTGCAAGTAAAATACCCATAACCATTCTTAATGAGAAAATTCATATGAGGCATTGACTATATCTATATGACTTATAAATTTTAAATAAAAATATTTGTGTCCAGACAAGCCCCTTCAGACAAGGAATATTTTATAGTTTACCAAGGCATCTGTCCTCTTCTGAGTGTGTCAAAGCTGCTCTGCTGTGTGTGGGGGGGATCCTGATTTATACCCTGTGTTAGTATAATGCCCATTGGAGATGTGGTTACACCAGAGTTTCCTGTGCGTGAAGTCGTCTCAATGACTATCTTTATTCTATCAGTCCAACAAATACCTCTGCCAGTAAAACAATCTAGTGCTTCTAGCACATTAATGGGCTGCCTGTAAAAAACAGAAAGCCTGCTTCCAGCTGCTTGGACACGCTCTTCCGTCAGATTACACTGTCTCCCTAATTACTCCAGCACGACCATTTTATTATTCTTTACATCTATAAAAATGATCCAGGCTGAAGTCAGCGCAAGAGACATAGTTTTGTGTGACGGAAACATGATACTATTCCAGGCTGAGATTTCCCCAGGATTCAGCACAGCAAACTGAGGTGATGAGAGTGCTGCTTAGTAAAAAACAAATAAGATTTCATTCAGTTGTGTCTAATAGATATTTTTATGAGAGATGTGAGAAAATCTCATCTTCTGCCAAGCCCTTAATAGTGTTTGCTCTTACTGCTAAATATTGCAAAATTCCTTTGGGGGATTTCTAATGCATAACCAACATAACATCACATACATTATCCTGGAGATTCCTCATAACTTGCCACCTCTGTTCTTTTACCTTATGTGTTACCTCAGAGTTAATCCTTTCAATAGACAAGAGGATATGAGGAGGAACAAATTTATTACACTTTTATCATTTTAGGTTATTGATAGCTGTCAAGTGCTGTGTCATTTAGGTCAAACGGTGTAATCCACACTTTTAACTGTTACAAACCATGGTCTGAAGAGAGAAGTTCCTGCATGTAATGAAAGTTTCTTTAGGCAATGAAATGGCAGGACCTAGAGATGCGCCATGCCACTTATGCTGATTCCAATGGAAGGTTTAATTGCCTCTAATTTTGTTATTCTGTAGTACAGCAATGGAAAGAAGTATCTGCTGCATTGCTGTTGGCTAGCAAAACTGAGGAACTGACCAAAACAAGATAAGTTATTGTAAACAAGGTTCTGTCTGGCACCTGGGGCTATTTAATTAGCCAGAGACTGGACTCTAATGAGAACAAATCACTAGAGGAGAGAGTTTTCTTATTTTTCTTGTTTCTTTCTGAGCAAGGATAAAGTGAAAAGTTAAATGAGGTAAAAGTTCAGATAAGAGCTTAGGATTTTTCCATAAAAATAAGGAATATTTTTTTTGCTTGCTTGCTTTCTTTTTCTGCTGTCTCTGTGGTGCCGAAACCTTTGGACCAGAAGGAAATGAGATGACAGCTGGGTTCTTCCTCATGCAGGGGTGAACACTTTGCAGCACTCACTGCTCCACACTTGTCACTGCCCTGCTGAGTGGTATGGGTGTGAGAAGTCCCTCACCAGCTTCCAGCACAGAGTGAAACAGGCTATTTAAACAGTTTAAACTGCTCGTCTGAACTAAGCTGATTTTCCTGCCATTGGATTAGGAAGCAATTATATGAACTGTGCTGTTGGCTCTGCAGGGGGAGCAGGCTTTTCAGCTCTTGGCCAAAGCTGAAAAATCAGCAAAAAGAAACAGGATGTTTGGGTAGCTCTACAGAGCCCAACAGGTAATTTTTTCCCCAAGTATGCTTCAAGACTGAGTTGTGGACTAGTTCTGTATCCTTTGGCTAGTGCTTAGTAAACATGACAGATCCAAAATATAAATTAGCAGAAGAGTCAGTATGACAGGCAGCCAGTTGCTTTGGGAAGTATTAAACAAGGGTTAATTTAAACCATGAGCAAACTGATCCACAGTCAGAGGAAGAGGGAGAGTAGTCTCCCACAGCTCCTCTGAGATTTCTAATCTGAGTCACCAACATAGGCAACCACTTACCTAGGAATCCCAGTGAATCAGACACTCATTCATAATTCTCTTTTTTGTGGGAGAAGATTATAGGAGTGGGGCTGAAATGTCTTAGCAGCATAGATCAGACACTGGTTAAGATGGATTTAGAGCTGTGGTGGTTCTGAGTTTGTTCTGGCTGCTGTAATTGCTCTTCTCTTTGATGGCAATCAAATGTTCACCCTGATATTAACATGTCCACTGTTAGATTATTTACGATTGGCACACTTCTCTTCTGAAAAGATCCAAATGTATCACTGAATTATTGCTCTTTACAGCTGTTGTACACATAGAAATGTTGGTGAGACTCGTGTTTCTTTATTCCATTCTTTTCAAAAAACACTAACATATTTGGAAAAAGATTCACATTTGCTCCCCTTTCTAAATTCATTTCTCATTCGAATATCAGTTCAAATTACCAAAAGTAAGAGCAAAATAGCTTGCAAAATACTGATGTAATAATAATGATATATTTTTCAACCACTGTCCCAGTTTAAATAATTCTATGAAACACAGAGTAGGCACATTAGAATGAGCCCAACAGTGAGTAGAATAAGCCACAGGTTCTTTAGCTGCACATCCACTGTGTACATCCTAGACACGTAAGTTAGGTTAGAAAGTTCTGTTTGGAGAATTTCTTCTCCAATACCTGCAACTCAACTCTACAGAAGATCTCTGTGCCTGAGGCAGCATGACTTCAAAATCTCTCTTTGTATAACTTTCATCTTTAAAATAGGATTTCAGTGCCAATGGCCAAGAAGTTTCCATCTTGGAGGATCAGAAATCATTCAGCTCCTCTGCAAGTTCAAGAACTTCAGACTTAGCTCACTCTTGTGGAGAGAAAAAATGTTATCATTCCCTCAACATGCTCAACTAAAAAATACATTCTCTGTGAAGGAAGGTAAAGAATGATCTGGAGTTGTGCTTCTGGGCTTGGTGTACCTGAGCAAGTTTTCCTCATGCCTTGAGAATGATTTGACACCAAGTGATTGGATACAGTTTGGCTTACTCTTCCATTTCAGAACTTTAGTCAGGGGAGAAAAGTTGCCTTACTGTTAGACAAGGACTAGACCAGTTACATTGGCGAATTACTTAATTAGATCTTTACAGCTAGTAGTACATCTGTAATAAGGATGGTTTCAAAGATAAAAATCCCATAAAAGGCTAATTTTTTTCCCAAATATTTACATTATAAATACATTAGTAGCAGTGTTCAGACATGGAAGCTTGTTGCAGCATTCTGTGTCTGAGTTTCAAATGCAAACATTATTTAGTTATTCTAGTATTTGTCTAACATTTAATTAATTAGAATTTTGCATAAGGAACAAATACAAGTAAAGTATTTGTGTGAAACAGGCCACCTTTCTTTTCCTTCTGTCTGTAATTATCAGCTGAGATTCTTTTCAGTCTGGACTACATGCAAAGTGCTAGTTATTCACTGCTTGAGATTTGCACTTAGTTCTGACTGAAACCATGAATAAAATTAGCTTAATTTATTTTGATTGTAGTAAGTATTTATCTGTATGACAAGCCTATCAAAGACCTAGGCATAATTTGCAACATTTCCCAAGGTAGCACTTGTAAAACAACAAAGGTGTTGATAGACCCATTTTATGCCTTTTGGCAGGCTTTTGTGAGGAAACTTGCCATGTTGGGTCTACATTATGTTGTTCTCAAATCCAGTTAATAGGTTTCCCACCACTGCAACAGGAGATCTAAGAGCTCCTTAAAAATCTCCAAATTCACTCAGAAGTCCAAATTTAAATAGAATATTCAACTGGAAATATGGAAGGTCAAGGAAATAAACTTGTTTTGTCATTTAAATTAACAATTTTAAAGTAACAATTTTAAATAAACCACAGTAACTAATGTACAGACTCCAGTACTTTTCTTTTTTCAAAGTTTGTATTTCTTTTTTTTACTATTAATATTATTGTGGTTTCTTATATATTCTTTATTCTTTTTGTCAATACTTACCACTATATTTTACTACTACAGTGAAATGTCCAGCAGAACTGTTAAGAAACCAAGCTTCTTTTGGCAGACTTTCTAGTCTCAGTTCTCCAATTTGAATCATAACAAAATTTTTAATATCTCAGATTAAAGGAATTCTGCAAACTTGAGATGCACAAAAATCATTCAGCTTGAAAACAGTAGATTGCCTTTTGATTGTGTGAGCCAGTACTGCATGTATTGATTCCAAACAACACAGGCATTGGAGACATACGATGACCCAGTTTTAAAATGCATATTGTTGATTAGAATAGTCATTTCATTTTGGTGCTAGAATGAACAATACTGGACCGTGTCCAGGCCCTTAAAACAGTTAATGGCTGCCCTCCTCCAACAGATGGCCACGGTGTTTGTTTTATGGGATGGTTTGGATCCATGCAGCTTTCTGCATCACCATCTTATTGCAACTAGTTGTGCTGCAGTTGGAAGAGCCACTTCCACAAGCAGATGACATGATGGTGTAATTTATACAAATAATTATCAGCATGCAGTCAAACCACTGTAATGAAAGGATTAATTTCTTGTGATTTGAAGAAAGTGTTGGAGTCAAAGAGGGTAGGTTATTACCAGTTGCTCATTCACTGATGGACTAATTTGCTTTGTATTATAATAAATTTGGTAATTGTTGATAGAAAAAGTCATACATACATGCCTACTTCCATTTATCTTAATGGTACTGTGACATTAGATTGCAGCATGAATGAAAAGCTGATGTGTTTGAATGCCTTGGCAGCTTGCAGTGACCTTCAGGAGAAATGAAATGCTCTGTTGGCTGGGGAAACAATTGAGCTGAAACCAGTCAGGCGCAGTAAACTCAGAGATAGTCTTTCCAAATTAAAAGCTGTTACTAGCAGCTCAAATCAAGGCAAAAAGTCAGAATACAACATCTTGCTGCAAGGTGATTTTATGCGCAGATTAAAGGGGAAGAAAAAAAAAGGCAAAGTTCAGATCTAAGGGAATTCCCATTAACTTGAAAAATTTGGAGATTAGAATGAACATTAGCATCCAAAGGTAGCTGATGTATGAACACACTGTAGAAGCCATAATCTGTTGAAAATCACTGAGATAAATTTAGGCTACTGACCTTTTAGTGCATTAGGGCATGAAATAAATCACTGGCTGCAAGTAGTAAATTTGCTACAATCTAAATGCTTTCCAAGTACTTCTAGCTGTAGAATTTTGCAGTCAAGAGTACTACATATCTGGAATAACCTTTTAATATTTCAGTTATGCCTGAGTATTCCTGACCAATCCTGCATTGTTGCACACCCCAAATTTTTATTAATACCAATGAGTATTTCAGAGAATGAGAAAAAAGAAGTCAGGCTTTAAATCACTCAGCGGTATCCTCATAAGTTAATAGTTATTTACATACTGATAAAGAGTTCAGACTAATCTCTAATAAATTTTCACAGATTTCAGCTACAGTGATTAGAAATATATTATTCAGTGTTAAAGTTCTTTTCACTGGATCCCTTTCTTTACTGGATGTGTGTTGCTTTACAAGCGGGTACCTGGGGAAGTGAGCGCACAGTGTGGGAACTAACTAGCTACAGCTGAAAGTTCAAGTTCATGCTTCAAACATACCAATGTTTCAGGAACAGATTTTGTAGCCCTTGCTGACACAGAAGTTTTATTTCTGTCTGTTCTAGCAACACAGTTGTAAGAAGTCACTTGAACTGCAGACAATATTCTCACCTTCTTTCTGTCCATTCCACAGCCTTCACTCAAGCAATTTTAAAGAAAAAGAGAGAATTGACGGCTTATATTTGGAGGAAAAAGTTATATCTTCTTCTGTTCTTCTGCATTTTCCTGGCTCTAATGTCACTTAGATATATTTCTCTCTGCAGAAGAAATAATAATGTCCACATAGCACACATTCATCTGTAAATGTCAAAGTGCATTCCTTGAGGTGTCAAAGCTTCATTCTTTCCCCTGATAATTGAGTTAGGTAAAGCATTGATTGGGCAAACATGGGCTTTTTCCGAGGACCTCAGGAGCCATTGTTCTCTTGAAAACTCAGAGGAGTTATTTGGGTTCAGCACCTTTCAATATAAGACTTTGGAAGAGATAAAGATAAGTGCTGTCTCACGGCAGCATGACATAATGCTGGTTTTATTTTGCTAGGCCTCATTACAGTCCCTTTGTGAGGGGAACTGGAAAACTGTCTGGAAGCAAAAATAAATTTGCTTTGGCAGCTGAAACTCAGAGCTCATTTGCTTCACCAGGTCAGCAGAATTTCTGGACCACAGCAGTCCTGCAGTGGCTCCCACCTTGGCTGGGGCAGTGAATAGTTCCTCTTCCAATTGACAAAGATTTTAAGAGCAAGGTGATCAGCTTTTAATAAAACTAATTGATTGATGGAGTGTTATTCAGGGAAGGGTCCTCTATGTTAAAGATTTCTCCTAATGACAGCAATTAGATAATTATCAGATAATTTTTATAGGTTGGTTTTCTTCCCTTTGGTATCCAAGGGATCTAGCCAGTCATGCCTGATTTGCAGTGTTACACACTTAGTGCATTTTCCCTTCCCTGAAATGACTATTCAAGGCATAAGCTTTTATACTGCTCAGGGGAATACCGCTCCCCAGACAGCTCTCTCGTGAGACTTTCAGGGAATAGCATGGAGGAAGTTATTTCCTGCACAAATTTCTTAGCAAACCCAGAGAGCTGAAAATTCCAGGTTTCCTTCTATTCTGAGGTTGTAATAGCATCTGAAGAGACAAGAGAGGTCAGGCACCATGCACTGGTTGCTCCTTAAGAATGCATGCATGTATGCATAAATACTTAAATACTTACATAAAGCTTCTCAGATTAACAACAATAAGGATAATATGAATAGTCACATCTGCCCTGTGATCTGCCCTCAGCTCCTGATAATCTTGCTTGCAGCTGAGATGACGTCTTCTACTATGTCTATTGTCATCCAGACTTCTTTAACTTTACACTAACATGACATGCAATGGTCTTTATTCCACAACATCAATTCAGAAAAAAAACAGAAAGAAAAAAAAAAAAAAACACCAACATCTTCATGCCTCTTTTTTTAAAAATTGACTACTAGTCTGTTTTTCCTTCTTAAATTTACCAAATGTGTTCATGAAGCTCTTATATTTGGCCTTTCTTCAGTGTTTGGCTTACACTATGTCCACGGAAGTTTGGAATCCAAAACATAATGCACCTGCCCTCTCAGCATATTGCTGGAGTTCAGAGCTCTGTACAGCTTACTTGGCTCTCTGCATAATGCCCTCTTTGGCAAAGATATTCAGATAGCATATCCCATTTACACACTGTTCTCAGAGTTTGGTGAAGTACAGAGTGGGAGGATTCAGGAGCATGCTGTTACAATAGTTGACCTTGCATGCAGTAATAAAGGCAATGAATAAGTTACAAGAATTGTAAGGTATGCAGAATTGGCAACACAAAAGACGAGAGAGAAAGCTAACATAGAAAGAGGCAATGAAAACCCAAAGGCTGCAGCAATTGACAGCATTTTCATTGACAGCAACCACCAAATATGTATACACCTTTCATTTCAAGGTAGTTTTTACAGGGATAAAGAAGAGTTTTTTCATCCTAGCATCTCCTGTTACTGATTTTTTTTCTTCCCAGTACTCTTCTAATCTTTTATTTTTCTTCTTTATTTTTAATCTTCCTACTCCTCACCTTTTGGCAATATTTTTGAAACCATGTGTAACATAATCCTTTCATGTTTGACTGTTCAACTTGGTAAGCTGCACACTATCAAAACTTAATCAAGGTTTGAGATTATCAGGTGTTGATTTTAGGTGAGTATAACATTGCAGGAAAACAAGGGGTTTATCTGCAATTTTTCAGAAATATATGTACCCTTATCGAGCAATGAGTGAAAGACAAAGCAGTGGTTGTCTGTTAGGGGGTCATGTGTTAGTCTTACTAGAGAAAATATTTGTGCTTCTAAAATCATCATAAACAAGAGGCTTGGTAGTCAATATATTTTTCATTGGATAAGAAAATCACTACTAAGCACGCAAGGTTTGCAATAGAAAAGAGAGACATCACTTTCTGTATTATTCAGTTTCTCTTAAGCAATTTTACTGATTTTCTTTTTAAAAACACAGGATACAGACAATAGAAAAGGTCACAAACTGTGACATAGGTCAATAAAAACTGAGAGTCCACTAAAGGTTCAAAAGAATATTTGTAAAAAAAAAACGTATCAAGTATTCATAATTTTTACTCACATTGAAAATGGCAAAACTATTCACAGCAGCTGGAAGAGCACAACCTGAATAATAAGTCTGATTTTTTTCTGTATACCCAGCTTGATGTATCCCTAAAAGTCCAAATTTTGTGCAGTCTTGAACATAGGCTTTTCAAATTGATATTTCAATGTGTGCCAGTTTGGATAAAGAAAACTTTAGGTACCTAAACTTCTAGGGTCTGAAAATCTTCATGTAGACATTTCTACTGTATTAAATATGTTACAACCTTGAATAATTCTCTAAGGAGGAACACCACTAACACAAAGGCTGGCACTGTCTTTGTTCTTGCCCACATACAGTATGTGAATCACATGAAATGTGTAGTCCATGCTCCAAGGGGACATCAAATGCATACAATATGCCTTTAAAATACTTGCTTTATTTATTGATGCAAATGCATTATTTTTATAAGAGTGTTTATTAATTTAAATAAAAGTGTTTCCATGTATGCATTGCAAGTGTCCTTTTTGGAATCACAGCAGAGGCTGCTGCACACTCCATTATTTAAACCTGCTCTACTTTTGCTTTGGGCTCTTTGTTGTCTTCCATGAATTCTTTCCTCATCTATCATCTGTTGTATTCACTTTTTTTCTGGAGGAGGTGTATCCATTTGGTCTTACGGATCTGGAAATGAAGAATCGGTAGTGCAAATTCAAAAAGCTGAATTAAAATCCAGGCATTTTGCCTCACCGCATTGATTGTACGCTGCTATTTGCTCTTCAGTGTAAAGCATGGCTGGGCCCATTTAGCACTGAGAAGGGAAACAGGAGATTCCAGTTTTAATACAAGCCAAGGAATTATGGTGAAGCAGTTGGCAGAAGTCAATCTACAAAAACTGGAGGAGCAGAAAGGCTTAATTTAGTTCTTTTGTCATTATTAAAAAAGTAGCAAGAAAAAAAACAGGCACCTTCAGCCAAGACCAATCTTTCATTTCAGGAGGGAAACATAACAGGAAGATATTGTCTTCTTCTCTCCTGTCAGCCAGAACCCTTCCTGAAAACTTCATGACTCCTTCCTAGAGTCACTTGTACCTATTGCTCGCCTCAATGAGCCCTCTTTTCCATGCTGATATTCTTTCTGGTCACTCTTCGCAGCTCAAATGTGACCTTTGAAGCTCCAGCTCACGGCAGCAGAGAGCTAACTTATTTATTTTTAATTTCCAGTTCTTTAAGCTCTGTCTCTGTTTTAGATGCAGCAGTTAAAAACCTACATTTCCCTGAATCCAAAATGAGCAGTGGGCAGCATCCAAAAGGGTTCTAAATATGAAAAGAAAATTGAATTCATCATTTAGCTGCACTAATTAAAATTTTTTATTTGTTCAAGTGCCTTCATTGTTTATTTTAATATCAATATTTTATTAGGCATTGAGAAAAGAAACTGCAGTTCTTGGTAAAATGCAAATTCACTTTTGTTGCTTTAAATAAAAATGCAAATTCCTTCTTCCCACTTATCTCCTCAAAAAGAGAACACAGCAATAAAAGAGAAAAAAATCTTTCTACCGCCTTCATTTCCTTCTCTGTCCTTGGCCATACAGGACAGCTACATAGGTACAAACCAAAAATATTAATTAAAATGACCTTGCTAAATAGGTGAAAATCTGTCTGTGGACAATGTTTTCATTTTAACTGTGTATTTTATGACTCAGCAGGGGCCAGATTTATGAATGAAATCACCCTTTCACTGATATAAAGTGATGGACATATGAATACAGACACAGAGGTCAAGGCATAAACTAAATCAATTCACTTCATGAAAAAAAATTCTTATATTAACCCTCATTTAAGGCAGTGTGGGCACCCACCTCTTCATGAAGCTGCTCCATAACTCTAAGGAATTTGAAGCTTTTCAGGCTAAGGATGCCATCTCTTGTCAGAAATTAATGTATTCATATGCTTGAAGCATAAAGGATATGTCCATAGCACAGCTAGAGAGGCAATTTCAGTGTACCATGTAGGCACAGATCTAGGATTAAACTTTATAGACTACTGCTAAATTGTATTGGTAATGGCAACATAAACCTTGGGACAGGGTAATTTACCCTACTCGTGTGAAGCATTTAGGCATACTCTGTTTTAATGTCCATGCAGGTGCCTGTCTCAATATAACTCTCAGCTTTGACATATTAGCAAGTGACCGGGTGACAATATGTTACCAGGCATCAGTGGCTCCATGATAACTGTGCATTGTGCATGCTCCATTTCCTCATGATAAATGGGAGGTATTTGATACGGGTTACCCTCCTTGAGGAGAGGAAGCTTCTTGACATGTACGGAGGATGCTGCAGAGTAAGATAATGCGTAGGAACATCGGAGCAGCTGATTCCCAGGGCTGCATTTTTGTGTTAAAGATTTATGTGAGATTTAAATCCAATTTAAGTTAAATCAGTGCAGTTCTGCCCTGCAGGTGGAATGCTAGGATTACTGCATTAGTGCACACTAAAATCTATATTGGTACAATCTATGATTTAAACAGTCACCCAGTGGTAAGTGTAAGTGGGCATATATTAGTTCTATCCCACCTTGAAAAGGAATAAGTCACATCAGTCTGAGGCCAAATTTACATCACAGGTTTTACTGGCATATTTATATTAGCCAAAAGCCTGACAGTGCACACTCTGGTAGATACAACTGCAGGAGTGAAGGTACCTAAAAGCACATAAAAGCAGTTAAGCCAAGAATCTTAAGATTTTGTCAGTAGTAGTCTACATTCAAAGTTGTTACACTTCTGGTCATTCTAACTATAACACCCTTAATCAAAAGAGTAATGAAGGCAAAAGTTTTCGTTAAAAAGCCAGCAAAAAGTATTTTGATAGTGTATGTTATTTCTTTTCAAGGAGCTGGCTTAAGCTGTACCTGCAAAGAAAGCTATTTTATCAGAGTGATCTATTTCTGTACTACAAATGAGTGGCTGGTGTAATTCTATCAGTGCAGCTCTTATCACCAAACCTGCTAAGTGCAGCCAGGCTCTTAAGATAACTTATTTATCATAGGAAGAGGAAAGGTGTTCTGGAGTAAAGTATACTCGCTGGAATACAGTTTTGCTGATTTAAACTGCCTTGTCAAGAGAAGTATTTTGCTTGTCATATTCTAACACAAACAACTCTTACATTGGCCCTGACCTGAAAAAACTTTTTACTGTGTAAGTGGTCTTATCAGGTCTTATACCAATATATCTCTTTCATTAAAAAAATTAAAGTAATAACTGTAGTGGCTATGTAAAGTTCTATTAAAAAAAAAAGAAATTCTGTGTAGGCCAACATTTAGGCTTCAAATATTTTTTCTTTGGAAGTTTTAACTGGTTGTTTGGTTTTTTTACAAAAACACTTACCTTTCTGATCTGCTCCTTATGGTTAACTTGTAATGCCTTATAAGTTTGCTTTGCTGGGTTTTTTAACTGGAATAAATAACAACCTTATTTTGACTGCACCTAAGGTTCTGATCCCCTCTGCTGTATCTTCCTTTACCTGAGGTCATATCCATGTGCTGCACCCTGAGAGTTCCAAATTTGTATTCTAATTCTCTGCAACACAAGTTTCACATAGCTATATTGACATATAGAGGCATAGAACAGACAAAAGACTAAAATTGGTTGGGTTTTTAAAGTTTGGTTTGGTTTGTGGAAGTTTTTTGATAGCATAGTCTACAGGATTAACTTAACTGCAACAGTTGAAGAAAATGCTCAAAACAAACCTGTCTCTTCAGACATACTTATTTGGGGATTTTAGCAATTCCCTTTGCTATACTGTGTATTTCTTCCTCATTTCTATCCAGAATTCATCAGCTATTGCTTTCAGGATCCTCAGGAATCCTGTCCTTCACTGTTTTTGACTTAGCTGAGGTGCCTCAGACTAAGCTAACACTGTTATTGTTCCATGAACATCCGATACAAAGATTCCCTAATCTTGAGGTTGCTAATACATACCTGAAATGTATTTATAACCAGTTATGTAACACTGAAGAATTACTGTATTCTCATGTCCCATATCTCAGAAAACCTGCACTCCAACAAAAGCATTGGCAAATTAATGCTTACCTTTGAATAACCTGTACAAAATTAGAAGTGTAGCTGGGGTACTTTTCAGAAAGAGGGAGAACTCAGCAGTAGTCATCTTCTTTTCCTACTGTAAGTTCAGATGTACGAAAATGCTGTACTTGACAGCCACCTTTGCTTGAGTATTTGGTAATACAGATAGGCAGCATTCACATGATGCTAACAGGGTCACAAG
Organism: Acanthiza pusilla; assembly: GCA_036630365.1. Taxonomy (NCBI): domain Eukaryota; kingdom Metazoa; phylum Chordata; class Aves; order Passeriformes; family Acanthizidae; genus Acanthiza; species Acanthiza pusilla. The sequence goes on from JAXCHO010000023.1 coordinate 32,228,882, forward strand.
AAAAGGAAATTTAATGATTTTATAGATGCAGGAACTATTTGTACTTTGATATTCTTAAGAACTCTTCATAGACAGTAAACCTTTTTTAAACAGCTAGTCTTCATATGAGTTTTCTCTTGAGTAGGCAGCCTATTCTCCTGGAATGAAGTATGGAAAATATGGAAAAATTAGTTCACTGACACCTGTCCAGAATCTTTCAGTTCAAAGAGAGAAAATACAGGATGTCTAAAACTTATTTAAAAATTAAATTGTGTCATTTTTAATTCAAATTCTGTAGAATTAGCTGCAGCATACTTCACATGAGCACAGATAAAGGCAACCCTTAACAACAAACCTTAATCTCTTAGGAATGTTTTTAACAGTCCAGAGAGATTAATGGTATCATTTTCCTTCAGCTATTTTGGCTCAACCAAATGCTTAACTTAGTTTTGGCCATACAAGTAAATTTTAAACAAATGGCAATGTGAAGACATAAATGCCTTATAGTTATAGGGCTCTATGACATTAGTATTGTAAAAAGTCAAGATGCCACTAACAGAAAGAATTTTGGCAGACTACATTAACTGGGAAAAACCCTAATTTTGTCTGAAGATACTGACTGTCTTTGGAGCTTTTGGAGTCCTCTTAGGCCAATGTCTCCCAGTTGTGCCTGACAACAAGTCTGAAAATGTAGTGACAATACAACCTGCTCAAGACAAGGACAGCTTTTTGTGAATTGTAAAACTGAAGATATTTCATGGTGATCAGTTGTCAGATAACTAGATTTTTAGCAAAGGCTGTATACATGTTACAGTCATTATTAAGGTATGCTTAATTTAAAGGAGTCTCTTAATAGAGAGTTCTAGTCACTGTGAGCTGCAAATTCTTTGAATAAACTACCCAATGCAAATTGTTTCTGAGGCTGCAGGCTGTTTTTACCTACCTCCCTATTCTGCTGTAAAGTTCACCTTGTTCAGTAAGTTCAGAGAAGGCACTGGGGGACAAACCAGAGAGTTAAGAGGCTAAAAGACACAGTGCTTCCTCATGGGTACAGCTGCTGTGCTGTGTGAAGCACAGAAATTAACTCATAGATGAGTTCAAGTGCACCCTCATGCTGTGAGCCGGAGCAAGCCTCACTTGTTTCTTCCTACCAGGACCTGTCACTCTGCTGGTGGTGCTGCTGCTGTCACACAGAATGCACTTGGCAGGGTAACCTCACTTGAACTTCTCAAAAGCCACAAGATAGTGTCCCATCAATAAATTGGTTTGATTTCATTGCCACTTAATTTCTCATTATGCCAGTCAAAGATCCCTGTAGTTCATCTGCAGCCAGTCCCTTCCCTCAGAGTCAATCCCTTCATTTCCTGTTAAGATTTTGATGGTACCACTTTGCACAGTGGCCATTGCACACAATGAATCCTGATTTCTTTTCTCATATCCTAAAATAACTTCAATATTTAAGGTCTAGTCTGTTAGTTAGCTTTTCTCCCTGCTTAAAAATACTTGATTTTGGAATAAAGATGACGATTAATGGAGTCCAAGGGAACCACCAAATATTGGAAATGTGCTTTTTTTAATGAAGGAGAGGGATTTAATCAGTATATGGAGCAATTTCTTTGGAGATACTGTTCTGACATGTGGTTTGTCCTGTCATTAAAGTCTGAAGGAGAGAGTAGAAACATGTTTATCTCAGTTATTGCACTTCTATGTAAATACCAACTCTGACACTGACACCAACAGTCATATTGTAGAGAAAGACGGACTTACAAATATACACACTCAAAACACCCCTACTATGAGGAGTGGTATTCCAGGAAATGCCAGAATTAAGGTGTTTATGACATCTTCATTCAGCTCCCCAGGGTGTGTATAAGGACACAGGAATCAAACAGTCAGAGACTGATTTCTGTGTGCTTTTCCAGGGCACAGAAGATCGTATGTAGCTGCATGGTGTAGTTCTTTGCCCTCATGATTCAGTATGCTTTTGCCCAGAAATGCATACAATCTGTTTATATTTTGAATATAATAACGTTGTTTTTCTTGTGGTTTTCCCTACTCAGATGTTTATTACCATTTTGCCTGATCGATTCACAAATGTTAGTAGTTCTTCTTCACAAAACCCTGTAAAATGTGACGTATTAGTTCCAATTTGCAGGTTGAAAATTTATATATAGGTATATTAAAATTGTCCACTGATTTAGGAATTCCTGTCTGAGGTGTTGAAAAACTAGATCTTTTGCAGCATTACAGAGCAGTTTGATTAATCAAAACTCTACATTTTTTGCACCTGCTACTGTCAGAATTTCTGCAAATCTGACACCAGGATAATGTGAGCAAGGAAAAAAGGAGCAAAGATTAATTTGATTTAAATAACTCTCAGATATTCAAATACAAATTCTGTGACTTAATCATATCTCCAGAGTGGCTTTACCATTAAAATATGTTCTGTTCCACTTCTGGAATCATTTGCCTTATCCCTAAGCACCTTTCATCTTCCATAGGAGATGAAACAAAAGTAGCTCTCAGTCTTCTCCCCTGCTTGATCCAGAGCCATCTTACAGCAGGTATGACACCAAACCAGACAAGACTCTTATTAAAATAGAAAACAGAAATAAAATTTGAAGATAATATGTTGCATCCTTCAAAAAAATATTTTATGCCATCATATAGGCATTGGAGGATTCCTCAGCAGAGGTGAGACTCTTCATATTCACTTCTTACTTAGGGAAATATTTATTTATATAGAGACAGTGAGACCACTGTAGCACTCTAGAACTTACAGCTGTGATCACTACAGATCAGCATTAGAGGAGAAACAAGCACAGAGTGCCAGCTGATTTCACAGATCACCTTGACAGCCATTTCAGGCCATCTTTCCAGATTTCTGGATGCTATTCCCTAGATCATCTCATTCTCTTAATGCAAATTGTTAATCTCTCTTGTTGAGATGATATATTGATATATTCCTATATCTGATTGCATTGTGATGTGTCTTTCTCAGACCCTCTCCAACAGCAGTTTCCCTGACCACAAACCTTTTATCTACTTCATCACCCATCTAGTTTTTCTTTTTCTTATCTCACTTTACTCTCTCTCCTTCCTCAGCATCTTCAGCTTGAAGGTTGTCGTGGATACCCCATTCCAACTTTATCCTGTCCCTCTCTTAACTTCTTGGACTCCCGGACCCACATCTGCTTAATCCTTAGTTTTCCAAGTATTCTTGTTGAATATACCTGTGAGTCCCATTGATGCCCTGTCAATCCTAGTCATTTAATGAATCCAAATCTGAAACCCTCTCCTCATCGTGTCTGTTACCCCTCAGGCTGAGCTGTCCTGTTGACATCCTGCTGTTCCATCCCCACATCATTTGTTCGGGTTCCCTCCTCACACCCAAACATTCAAACATTCCTCCTGCTTCTCAGCTGCTCCTCCATCTCCACATGCACACAAGCACGGAGTGCACCTACCTCTTGCCTGCTTGTCACCTGAGCTAGGTGGCTTTCTCCCACCAAGCTGACTGGGGTGCCAGCTCATGTCACAGGCTCAGACCAGTGCTTGGAATGAGCCACACCACAGTCTAGAGCTGCCTCATATTAAAAGAGAAAAAAAAAAATATCAGGGGGAAAAAAAAGCAGCTACAAAAATCTAACCTGCTAAGTATATGAGTATTTCTTTTTTTTCCCCATGAAAATATCTGTTTGCATGTGAAAAAAGAGTAAAAGACACATCTTTGGCACAAAAGTCATATCTGTACAATATTTGGGGATCTTGTTCCCAAACCACTAGGAATGCTAAAATCCAAACAATGAGTTGTCTCCACAGGCATTATTTGGTTTTTCTGTTTGCTTGTTTAGTGTTTATTTTAGCATTGGTGTTTCCCAAGTCTCTTTCTTTGAAAGGACTTGAATTAACCAAAATATTTCATTCTGAGACATATCCTTAGGATGAATGCTCTAAGCCCCTATTATTCAAATCTGGGGAGGTCACAAACAGCAGATATTAAGATTTTTTTGATGGAAAGTATTAGGCAACTTTACATTTTCTGATATTGAAGCAAATTTCAGACTATGACCTGATTAATAGCTGTAGAGTTAATAAGTATGCAGAAGACATAAAAAGAATCGATCAGCTCTCTGTGGAATCGTTTGAATGGCTTAGTAGCTTTGGCACAAATTTATAATATGCTGTTGCTTTTTAAAATGCTGTACACACAAGAGAAGACTGGAGAAATAATCCTGTTCCAAATATAATACTTTTTATCTTCTTTCCCTCTTTTTCCTTCCTTCCTTCCTTCCTTCCTTCCTTCCTTCCTTCCTTCCTTCCTTCCTTCCTTCCTTCCTTCCTTCCTTCCTTCCTTCCTTCCTTCCTTCCGCACCCTTCCGCACCCTTCCGCACCTTTCCTTCCTTCCTTCTTTGTTTTTTTCTCCCCTCGGCATAGAATTCAAACTTTTTGTCTTTATGAATCCCTTCCTTATGGCCTTCATTCCTTCAGTCTCTAACTTAGTACAAACTGTTTCAGTAAACAAGAGTATGATACTGCAAGTGAAAGACTGTATTTTTAGGTAAGATATGAGCAATATGAAAAATAGAGCATGAGGAAGTTTGCACAGTTCTGAAATCTGGAGAGTGTTTGTTTTTTCATCACCCGATTTATCAATAATATCCATCTTATTTTTGTGTTTATGTTCTTAATATCGAAAAAGATGTGAAATTATATAAATTATTTATATGGAAAAACTCCAAATTTAAATAATTGACTGATTTGACATTCCTATATGTCAAAACATATTTGTCAAAACTAAACACCTAGTACTCCTGAAACTGTGTTTTAAGAATTCAAAGCAGCCTCAAGTGACCCGACTGGTTTTGCTTGTATAATAATCATAGAACCATAGAGTATTTAAAGCTGGAACTGGGACCACGGAATCCAACTCACTGCTCCTCAAAGAACTACCTAAAACTAAACCATATGAGCAACGGCATCCTGAAGATGCTCCTTGAATACTGACAGGCTTGTGCCATGGCTTCCCTGGGGAGCCTGTTCCAGTGACTTACCAGCCTCAGTGAAAAACCTTTTTCTCATGTTCAATCTGAACATCCCCTGATACACCATCATTTTATTTCCACATATCTAAATAAGTTCTGTTTAAAAAATAAATATTCAAGTCAGTAAAGGTTTGGTTTCTAGGGAAAAAAAATCTAACTGGAAAAGGATTAACTTTTCAAACAAGGCATTCTCTGCTTCCTAAACTCCTGTATGACAGCAGTGAAAGGTGGAGTGTACATCCAAATCAACTCAAAACTCTTGAGATGAAACACTGAAATGACTGACTGTCTATTCTACCGAGTTCATTTTGAGTATTTCAAGTAGGGATATCTGTGAGTCTCCAAAACACCTTGATTTTTTGAAAGCTCCCTATCTTCACTTTGAGCCTGCAATTCAGCTCCAAGCCACCTGGAATGAGCACCCAGTACCACACCTAACAACTGCAGTGCACTCAGCTCTGTAAAGCTGCTGTTTGACAGCCTGTAGTGAATTACCTGCTTAATTACAATCAGTTTCTACAATTCAATACTACTGACATTGACATAAGCCAAGTACACATAAATGTGGATATTCAAGTTCAAAACATTTTAGATTCTTTTACTTCAAGATTAAGTAGCTCTTGCTTAATGGCTTTATTATGCCTTTGCTAAAAGGAATCTTCATGGATATACAGGAGCCATAAAAAGATGCAACGTTCTAACACATTTTTGCTGCTACCAACAAAACTATATAAAAAACTTTTTTTTTTTTAAATTTTGAAGATATACTGGGAATATAGATATAACTGCACATTGACAATATTTCAGAACAATCCACCAACTGGTAGAAAACAAAGCTATAGTACCCAAACTCCCACGCTCAGATAAGCTGTGTGCATCCTGACAGGCTCATGTTTAATCTGTTCTTAGAAACCTTCACCAAAGAAGGCTTCACAACCTTCCTAAGCAGTATAATCTGCTGCCTGTCTACACCATTCACAAGTCTAAACTAATGCCTGAATTAAGTCTGTAGTTTCTTCATGCTCCTATTCTGTCAGGAGCATATCACATGTAAGATGTCTCCCTCTCTCCCTCCCCACAAGTGGCCATGCATTCCCGCCTCCCTTTGAGCCCTGACATTTATTTATGCCAATTCTGCAGTTTTTTGCTCTGACTATAAATCAGACTGATGAAATGGCATGTTTTTATTTAAAGACTAGATTTTTTTTTTTTTTTTGAGTGCTTCATTTTACAAGTCCAGTTTAGAGGTCAGCCATGTGAAGAGCTAAATCAGCATAACTGAGAGGAGACAAATCTCCTAGGGGGAACTAGAATGAATGGCTAAATGTAGAGAAAATGAATCGTGTTTGGGCTGTTAAAAATGGCATAGTTAATGTTAAACCACAGTCTGCAGGTCATCATCACAGGATCAGCTCCTTACTTGCTTTCCTGCTCCCAGTGGGTTCCTGATCAGAAGTTGAATTTAAAATAGAAAGTAGTCAGGAGGTCATATTATGATGGATGAAAGATGGCAGAAAGATGATGGAGCTGAACCACTGCAACTGCATAGATATCATGAAAGTTGTGGTTCCCAAACTATCTGCTTGCTCTGTTTTCCCTCTCTTTTCTCCAGCCTCAGTTACTCCTTGCCCCCTTTTCCACTTGTCTTGCCCCCTTCCTTGGATAAGTTCTGGTGTGCTTCCAGCCTCCCAGTGGATTTATTACACTCAGCAGCCTCGTAAAAATGTACTTACCCTTTTTGCTGGGCCGATGGGCTGCCCTGGTTTGGCAAACTGTTGGATGAGCAGCAGCAGCTGAGTGTGTGCCATGGGTGGGGCAGAAGGAGAAGGAAACTGCACTGTCACTGTGTGTAGCTGTCCCACCAGAGGGGAATTAAAGTCCCTTATACCATAGGTAATATCAAGATGTTATTCATTCCTTGTGCTAAATAAAACATGTGCCAGTGATGGTGTCTTATCTGCATGGCTTTCCCCAAGCAAAGCCTCAGGATCTGTAAAGATGCGGCTGCAGGGGTTGCAGTCTAGTTCTGTCATGCTCCACTCTCGTTTGTTTGACTAGATCCATTGAATTCAGGTAAACTCAGCACAGTAAATAAGTACCCACACTGGAATAAAAGGACTCTAGAAAGGGTCATTATTTCAACCAATAAAATGTACTTCATTTTCCTTAAGTCTAACAGAAACAAACTGACTGCGAAACAGGCAAAACCACAAAACAGCCCAAGAAGAAATCAGAACATAAGGAATACACATCAGTGTTTGAAAAAAATAATATATGGGACAAATCTTGCCTTGTTTCTTTCCCTGAAGGCAGTGACAGATTTGAGTTTGAGCCCAAGCCTGTCCCTGAGATAAAGGTCAGCAAACCCTTGCTCTTCATTTGGGGTCTGGGTAGGTGGGTGGCCTCTCTCATCCTGTTAGAGGAGAAACAACACAAGTCATTAGGAAAAGACAAGTGACAAGAAGAAACCTCACTCAGAGTGTTATTAAGGTATCTTACTGTAAGAATGCCTTAGAAGAGCAGACTTGGACTTCCATGCTGGCACTTTTATATAGTTTGTTGTACTAAAAATAGGAGGAATTTGCAGAGACCAACACAGGAAATCCTCCTTTCCCCTCAATTCCATTTTTTAGTGCAAATATTGGCCTTCTTCACTATTGCTCTGAAGTTTTTTTCATATGTTTTTCCTAAATATCTGGAACTATAACCTCTGTCCAGGTGTTTAGACTACTTAATTTTAATCGAAACAGAACAAATTCATATACCTGAAAATACATATAACTTCATGTCAGAAATAATCTTGCATGAATGATTAATGAAGTGCTCTGTTCTTCTTACTATTCAGGTTTGTGTTGGCAGCCTCAACAGCAAAAGGTTATGATCATTATTTATGTGGCTGATATCTCACATTTGTTTTCAAGCTTGGGAAAAGTGGATTTTACATATGAAAACCAATAGCTAGCCACAATCACTGATTCACTATTTCTCCCCTTTGAAGTTTCTGTTAAAATTAGATTGGTATTATGGTTTGCTCATCCTGCAGAGTTATTGCCTTGTCTAAGACTGATTGTACATAAAATAAGATTTAAAAATGCATAACATGTTAAAATATTGAGAGTGTAGGAATTTTTTCTGAATTTACAAAAAGGAGTCTGTACTTACATTGTATTTTTGTATGGCTATACTGCATTGTGTAATAAGAAAAAATTCTTTAAATCCAGTTGTATATTCTATAGTATTATTTCTAGTAGGGTTTATACTGAAACAAGCACAACTTTTCTGTAGTGAAGAATTGCTCATTTAACATACATCTCCTTGTCAACTTATAACTTTCAGAAACAAAGTCCACTTCTGCTTAGGATTGTCATATTTTTCTGATTAAATTCAAAGTTTGAATTTTATCCTTAAAGCAACAAATTGTTCCATTGACTTTATTATTTTTACATGTCCTAAAATATTAATCAATGAAAGAACATTAATTCTAAAAAATGTTTTTGTTTATAATGACTATCCCTAAATTTTGAAGAATTGTCTCTCAATGCAAGTGTACATCACTGTTGCTTCTTCAAACTACTCTTTATGGTATATTTGAAAAGTTACTTTCAGTGTTGCAGTGTAATAAGATCCCTTCTTCCTAGTTGCTGCTATAAGTCTGTTGAAACAAGTACAGAAAACAACTGTAGTCGTTGCGATTGCTTGCTAATAAAAGTGGATTCCTAGTTAACCTGCACAACCAAGGAGTACTGATGTATTGTCTCTAATCTAACATTGTATGCTGTAAAACACCAATCACGTGACAGTATGAATCTCCTTAGATATTGACCAGATATATAACATATGCATTTTCTTAGTTAAGTAGGTTTTCTGAAGTCTAAAAAAGGCTGGCTAAAATATTTTTTTCTTTATTTTGCTGTCTAATCTGATTGGGCTCTTCTTAATTCAGGACCAGCTTCATGCTAAGTTCAAGGCAACATCTATAGTTTGCAGAGGGCCTTTAGAATTATACTCTATTCCTTTAATATCTTTTTCTTATCTGTGTTTAGAAGAAATCTTTGAACCTTCTTTTTTAAAGTCTAATCAAGTCCTAATTATTCTGAGTTTACAAAAAGAACAATAACAAAGTATTTGTCATTTTCAGCCCCCAGCATGGTATACAGCATTTATTGTTTTGGGTACAGTGAGCATTTTAAAACCTGATTCATGCAGTGTTTAGCATATCTTTTTAGGCTGCTCTTTTGAATGTCAATTAGATTGAATCAGAAAATGTAATAGCAATAACTAAGTACAAGAAAGGATTTATGTGTATTATATATATATAGCTTATGTCAACATGTCATTGCACATGTATGAAAGAGAGAATGAAGGTTAAAGAGAAACATGATTTGCAATTGCCTACTGAATTTTAGTAAGAAATAAGAGTAAACTGAAAGACTGCACCACCACAAAGAGGCTTCAATAATTTATGTACTGACAAAGACTGACAAGAAGTGTGCTGTTTATAATTTTAGCAGAAGTTGATCCTTGCTATTTTAAACTGAAAGCCAAAAGGAATTCTTAATAGAAAAAATAAAGTAATGAAAACAGAGGACATTGAAACAGGATTGAAAAGTGGGGAAAACAACAGTCACTTTCATATTATTTATTCCATTTTTGTTTAATATTCCTTTTAGTAACAGAAAGAAAAGCTGCTACTTACAAACGAGTCCATTTTATCACATGCTGATAAGATCTGCAGCAAGACCCTGCCATGCTGGATGAGAAAAGAAGACCTTTCTGAAATTAAGGGCCCCTCTTCAAGACGTTCTTGCTCTGTTTCTTCTGTATTTAACTCAGTGAGATGCCCTTTTCCTAGTGTCAGTCACTGCACTGCACAGAGTTGTTGAGAAAGGCAGAGCAGAGTCTACTCCTCACTTTGCCAGCAGTGGGGCTGGGATAAGATTCTGATGAAAAAAACCCTGTTAGAAACTCTCTCTGATATCTGAATTTTCAAAGTTGTCTCAAGGAAAAGACCTATGTAGATAGAGAAAGAGATAATTTTTTACAGGCAGAGAATTTAATTTGAATCAAATGCATGTTTGAATTTACTCATTCAAGCTGCTTGATGTCCTTGGTGTTTATAAACATTTTACAATATAGATGATGTTAAAAAAAAAACCTCACAGCAGTCTGATAATTAAGAGTACGTGTAAGAATGTCTACAGAATTAAAAAGTCTTAGACTCTTTTTCAGTTCTGATAATTAGTAGTACCCACTCCAGAGTTTCACACATAACATTTAATTCTCTTAAAATTTTAGGTGATGCAACAAATCTCACAGATATACTGTATCTAACATCACAAATGTATTGATGAACCAGGTTCTGAACTCAGTATTTCTGCTCCAAACTAAGTAATGACTTCAGAATTTGGCCTATGTTTTTAAAAATGCCGTCTTCGAGTGGTAGTTATTGCTGGTATCTTGTTAGGGGATAGATGAATCACATTAAAAACACCAAAACTTAGCAACTTTTTCTGGGAATTGTCATCATAATTGATGATGACCATACTGCATGTGTTAGTTTTAGAATGTGCATGTATTTTGGCATTTCAAACAATCAATATTAAGCCTAGTAACACTAATTATTTTTTTAATTGATGATCCAATGACTACTTAGTTGACTTTGGATCTTCCAATAAAATGCATTGTTGGAATTATCTCAGAGTTCAGAAGGCTGTGAGAATGTCAAACAAATACAAATATAATCAAATTTAAAGGTCATAAAATGATATAAAAGTGGCTGAAATGGTTTTCTAGCGTGTAAAAATATGAGAACATTCCCCCTATGGAATATATTAAAATCAAACTACAAGTGATTGCATTTTATCTTATCTCAGAAATCAAATATTGCAGTGGGGCAGAAAACTAAAATGTTTTTTGAGAAAGGTTAACTAACTTGTAAAGGAAAGTGATGAGCTTCCACATTAAGAGGCATAAAAGCCTAGATCTGTTGAAAATATGTGAAAGCCAATATATAGTCTAATGATATGTGGACACTTGCAGATTGGATGTGTCCTGCAGAGGTGTGTGCCTGCACAGAGGATTTTACTCAGGGGACTTCAGTTTTCCTTGTCTGAGATGAGGTTCTGAGAGCAGTGGGGCATGAAGAAAAACAAAAGAGGAACATTTTTACAAAGCTTGTGAAAAGAGGTTTGCAGGTTAAAGGACAAAGAGGCCTGAGGAATGGGAGCCCAAACGTAAAAACAAAATGCAGGAAAGAAAAGTTTAATGAGAATGCATTCATAAGAGGAATATGAAGGATGATAATAGTTCTGTCTACTGAAAATTAACGATACATAAAAATATACTAGGGCAGATAATACTGGAATAAAGAAAAAGAGCTGGAAGTCACATTAAAAGAATAAAATATTATGTCATTGCTATAAGAAAGATATACCAATTACCCCTTTTAATTCAAATTGCTTAAATATTACAATAAAAGATTAGTTTGTCCAAGGACAGACAGTGGAGCAAGGGAAATATTCTTTGTCTAGTGCATCACATTTTGACTTCACACTAAGATCACTAGAGGACAGTAGACCCAATACAGACCAGATGGATAAAACTCTTTGTGAGTTTTTTTCTGAGTATGTGGCAGAATTACCCACTGGCAATTGGGTGTTTTCACTGTGGGTAGAAAGTGCTGCAGGGACATGATGTCCAGCAGTTTCTAAGAATGTGTCTGTGAGAACACTTCAGTACAAAACTTCAAGAAACTATTTGAGGGCGACATTCTTCTGGATTTATTCCAGCCAATAGAAAGATATTCATTGATAGTATGAGGGCTGAAGACAGCACGAATGAGAATGACAGCAAATTGACAGAGTTCACAGCTTCTCAGAAAGAGCCCAGAGAGCAGAATAACAAACAACAAATGAGCAGGCAGTGAGCAAACACTGAGATTTGAGAAGCAAGCTTAAGGGGAAAGGAGGTAGGTGGAACAGGCAGTTTTCAGCAAGTAATTTTAAAAGCATGGGTTCAAATTGCTCCACTCTTATGGAAATAGAGAAAGGGATCAATATGGCTAAATCCAAGGCTGTATACTGACTGCCAGTTAAGCAGAAAAATTAAGAAAAGGGAAAAATAGATAGGATTGCTGCGAACAAAATGTAAGAACAAAACAAAGACCACAGAAATACTGCATACAGAGCTACAGCTAAGAACACAAAAGCCTCTCTCTCAGGAAAAAAAAGTTATTAAGTGTAGTTGTAATAAGGTTGACAAGCAAAAGCTGAACTTAAAAAGGAGAGAGAATTCACTAGTGAATAGTTCTTAGAAGGCCGAAGAGTGTAATATTTTCACAAATATATTGACTAATATAACGCCAGTTTGATAACAGAAAGGTGAGCAGAAATCAGTACATTTTTCTGAAGAAGAGACTTTATTTAATTTTGTTCTTACAGAACTGTGGGGCCTATAAAAATGGAAGTGCTTTAGTGAAATTCATGACATGATCTCACGTGATACTTTAAAAGGTTAGGTTTTTCCTATAAAGTCATAATAAAGTTACATTAAATATATAAGCACATTTAGATATTTCTGATTCCCTTTGATTGAAGGACAAAAATAAATACTTTGTAAATGTAATATTAAAAAAAAAGAAGAATTCTATCTTAAGTCATGTCAGATTTTTAAAAAATCTAGACAAAATTAGTTTGAGTATCATTTACATAATTTTAGAGGTTGTCCAATTTAAATTGAGGGCATAAAATAAATGTTTATTTGCTTTATCACATATACATGGTTGTCTGTGACTGTGTAACTGAAGTGAATGGCATTTCTCCAAAACACCTGAATTAGAATTAGAAACTTCTGTCTTCTTTAATCAAGCTGATCCCATCAAACAAGCTAGATACACTTTGAATTTTTTAGTGTGTTTGCGTACTTGCTAACCATTACTGGGACTGAGAAATCCCAAATATTGAATTATTTTATCTTTGGAACAGCTACAACATCACTTTTCTTGTCTAGTATCAAAGATACTTCCATGTGGGACTTGACAAAAATATAGTTCCAAAGTCAGGTGGGCTGTGATATGTTTCACAGGAAAATCGCTCAATCTCCTTTTTTGTTGTGAATCAGGTTCACATCCCATTCTTTAGAGATGTAAGTAATTGAAATCAAGGCTTTTTTAGATCTATGTTGGACCATGGAGTTGATTTGTTGTTGATGCAAAGTCCAGTGACAACAAAACCTGACAAAGTTCCCCCACTCCTTTTTTTTTCAGCCTGCTCTCTAAAGTAATTTATTTAATATCTTGATATCTCTGATGGCATAAAGTACAAGTCAGAGTAATAAGTTGAGTCAATGTATTGGTGGTAACAGAAAATTTCTTTCATCATCTGAAAGATAGCTCTGTTTGGGATGATTCATTGGAGATACACTTTTTTCTTTTTTCTTTTTTTTTTTTTTCATTTAACTTTACAAATGTTCTTATGAAAAACAAGAAAAGAAACAAAACTGGAATGCCTTTTTTTATGTATTTGTCAGCTGGATACTCATTAGCAATCTGTATTCATTATACCACTACCTGCTCATAAAACTCATAGCAAATGTTAAAATTAATCATGAAATTAAATGAAAATGTTAACATTCACAGTGGCGTGTGAAAGACAGATTGTACTGTGTTGTGGTTATATCACAAAGACTAACAGGGAAAAATGGAGCAGAAAAGTAAGGTAAATCCCATGAGGAAATATCTGACTTTCCTGTTCATCCTGTTCACTTCTTAGATCTTATTTAATTTGTAATATACAAATGAGATTTAAATTATATTACCTATAGTCTAAACCAATCAGCATTTATTTTAGTTTGTAAAAGGGTAAACCATATTTTGCTGTCTGCTTAGTACTGCGTTATCTCATTTTTTGGGAAATATTGACTAAAGGAAGAATTCTGTCTACTTCCATTCTTCTACAACATTCTTCTCCTCTGACAGGAACACAGATAAAAGAATATTAAACTTTTAATATTTTGTTTAAAATCCACTGCATGGTCAAAATGCAGTCTGTGGGTCAGAGCGTACATTTCAGTTTTCTTGCTGTGGGAAAATTTGTTTTGCAGTTTAGTTCCACTGATTTGTTTTGCAATTTCATTCCTACAAGATACCTGCAATTACACAAACAAAGTCTCTTTTGCAAATGTTGGTACTCTGGATTCATAGTATACTCACAGAAATTATTTGGGCATGTTTTATTTCCATGTGGAATAAAAAGCAATAAAATAATTATGAACAAGAAGTCACTAATTCTGAAGCAAAATACACCTTTTTTCCAGTGAAAGAGAGTAGGGGAAATGGTGCATTGCAGAGGTTGTTGTAGGTCCTTGATTTCTACTAAGACAGCAATTGGTGCTCTCTGTGAATAGTGATCTCTATTACTTTGATCTATTTTTTTTTCCTTAATCATTAAAGGAATGGAATGGCTTTTAAGTATTCTAGTTTTTGTAAAGTTGTGTGATTGTAATTACGTCTAGACACCTGTCCTCCCCAAGTCATTGGTAGAGTTTTACCTTATTGGTGTTTTAAGTACAGATTATACAAACACATTTAGCAGGAAAAGCAGTGTTCAAAGTTTTGCACATTAAATAATTAGCAGTTTTCAACTATATCTGTGTGTGACACTTGCAGTAAGTTCTATTAGTTTCTACACTCCAAGGGCTGTATTTGCTAGTATGCTGGTTTCCTGGGTATACTGAATTTTAGGTATTGTGAGATCTGTTGGATAAGTGCACACCTCACAGCTTAGAAAGGCACCAAACTAGTGAACACTGAGTAAGGCATAAATTAAGGGCTCAAGTATTACTGGTGTTGATCTATGTATCAAAAAGGAGAAAACAGTTCCTTATGTCATTTGAAATTACAATTAAAGCAGCTTGGAAAAGACTAAAAAGAGAAGTTTTGTATTTTAAAATGCTATTGGAAATGCATAGCCTATTATTGGAACATGTGATTACTACTAAAATATCCCAAACTGTAAAATAAAATCAAACCAAACCAATCAAACATAAACACAAACAAACAAAAAACAAACAGGGGGGGGGAACAAACAACAGAATATCAGAATCCTGGTCTTTGCCTTAGAGAATCTCAATATCTGTGCATTTTACTGAGGGCTGAAAGACCCCCAGAATTATAAAGCCTAGAATACCATAGATAGTGTGTTCAGCCTGGTATCCTTGTCAGCTTCTGTTTTCATATCTTTCCTTTCTGCTGTTCTAGAGAACACCATGCATGAAGTGTTTATAAACAACAATGCTAATTACTAATTTGAAGTTAAAGAACAGATCTCCCCAGTATATTTAATCTTTGGCCAAGGCTTAGAACATCTCAGAAATGATCTTACAAACCCATGCCCTACCCTAGAGATTATGCAATACGCATCTGTGCAAACCTTTAACAAGGTTTCAGAGTCAGGAGACTATAGAGACTGAATCAAATTTCTGTGTATTCTCCCTGGGGTCAGTGACAAATCAGCAGCTGTTTGTTTCCATCAATATAGTCCGTCTGCCACTGATGCAAAAAAAAAAGCACAAGTTTGAATTCTCGTGACTCAGCGCAGGCGAAACAGTGGGGTGGGTGAGTGACTGGGTTTACAGATTTTAGACCAGGTGTGTTGTTGTCAGATAAGCAGAATGGATAGTGCTGATGCTTAATTGCTGTGTACTTGCATTGAGAGGGATCACAAGGTAAAACAAGGAACAAAAGACTTACAAGGTGAGTAATTCTGTTTAAAATTGTTATATAGTACAGCAACATTGTCTTGAGATTAGAAAGTCTCTAAAATAGGCTAGATTTGTGTTTTCTTATGAAGGCTTTCTTTTAGGTACTGCAGCACTTAATTTTTATACAATTTTCTGCAATATGGTTGTATTTCTAAAAGGTATTAAGTCACCAGTCCAAGTAAAGACCAATGCAATAAAAATTTCCACTGGTGATGGTAATGAGATTCATTGATATCTCCGCTTTCTTCTGTGGGAAGTGAAACAGTGGGAGTTTTCAAAAACCCAGTTACAGTCTCCCAATTCTCAAGGGCCACCTCCAGCTTTAATAATTTATATCAATGCAAAGAGTAGCCTGTTGGAGTCAAAGTACTTTACTTTCCATTCTTTTCCCTGTCCTTTGAGCAGCTGCCTGCTGGGAGCTTTCAGGAGGGGTCCTTGTTCCCTGAGACTCTTCTGTAACAGTGACCTTCTGCATGGAGAGGCCAAAGTGATTCTAGTAATATTAAAATATTCCAACAAAGGAAATAATATTATGGATAGTCTTCTGCTTATATTGTTCATAGCTCAGATGGCTGGGACACATTAGAAAGATGATGCACACCATGCATTTCTTAAATACACCATTTCATGTCACAAATATCTCCATGCAAAGGTTTAAGTTTTAGAAATTAACTCTTCTATAAGTCAATCTAAAGCCTGCTGAACTAGATGGTTTCAAAGACTTGAAATGAGAAGTTCAATGAACTTCAGATCAGGTTATGAATTTCTCCCTTCTTTCTCCTATATTTACTAATATTTGGTCTACCTGCAGGTATACAATCCATAGATTTGTAAATGTTTGTGTGTAAACCAGAGGCGTTTCTGACTTGACTAGATCACTCTCACTGTCATTTAGAATCTAAGAAAGTTTAAACACCTATAAAGAAAATCCTTTTTTAAATGATAAAGTTTTTGAAAAATTTAGAAAGCAATTGCATAGGTCATCTCCACATCAAACAGATTGGTTTGCTGAAAAAATTTTCTATGTCTGCCATAAATTATATTTTTGATCATACTCCCACAGTTTAAAAAAACTTCATAATTTTGTGGGGTAAAAAAACAAAACTGAATAGCTAGTCCAAGACTGAGCAGCTCTAAATACAAACACTGCTGAGATATAACTCAGTTTTAACTGACTCAAGCCCCAGATCTACTCACAATTTATAGAGAAAAACACAGTGTGGCTGGATCTAAATAATAAGGAAATTAGAAGTTCAAATGCATCTCTTAAATTAACAGCCAGTGTATTTTTCGAACTGTTATATCTTTGTGTTCACAATAGGATTTGCCCCATAATATTCAGGAAATAGCATTCATAGCTTGCTTTAGCTTCAAAATGATCTCACAAATATGTGTTTTCTCACAGGCTGCGTTTTGGCAGCTTTGTCTCAAGGTGACAAAGGCACAGAGATAACAGAAGCAGCTCTCCCATCTGAAAGAAATGTTTTTATCTCACCATACAGAGGTGGAAGAACTCAATGTTACTTAGATGCTATGTGAACACTTAAGAGCAATAAAAAAGTCTTTTTTAATTCCTTAGCCTTACGTGGCATGTACAGGTGTGGTGCAATTTGTATTTCCAATTTGTTTCTTCATTAATATCGGTGGTCATCTGAGTTCCAGTGCCAGTATGAGTATCCTGCGCTTATTACTGACAATACATTTCCTTTTCCCTATCCCTTTGAGAAACCTCATGACCCATATGGTGGATAAGAAAGCAATTTATTGCACAGTTAATAATCTGTGGCTGTTTTAATGTGTAACTTTCCACATCCTTTAAAACACAGTTATATCTCAAAGGCATTTCAACATCCTTCTTTTTTTTTTTTTTTTTTTTTTTAATACTCACAGCAAAAGCTAAAACAGCAGCTAAGAAAATTCAGACATCTTTTCACTCTTCCCTTGAAGCAACAGCTCCACTGCAGTTGGAAAGTCTGACTAGAGGGGAAACTGAAACCTGGGAAGACACTTACTCAGCCATGTCTAATGAACCCAGAAGGGGCATCCTAAAATTCAATCCCTGACACTTAAAAGATTGGCCCTGGGTTATATTTGAGGATGGTCAGCAATGTGCTGCTTGAGTCAGCTCTGTGCTGCTGCGGCCTTGAAGGCGAGCTACAGTTAAACTGCATTGCCAAGTTACTTGCAGTCATCCAAGCAAAGTGACCGTGTCCCTAATGCTGGTGAGACTTCATCTGGAGAAAGGTATCACTTTGTGGCCCCCAATACACGAAAGATGTTGACAGGGTAGAGCAAGTCCAGCAGACAGCCACCAAAATGGTAAAGGGGATGAAGGAAATGAGGTGTATGGAAAGGCTGATAGAAGGAAAGGTGGAGCCAGGTTCCTCTGAAAGGTGCAAAACAAAAGGGCATGAGATATAATAATTGATATTTCAGTTAAATACTGTGAAAACCATTTTTTGATCCTTTCACAGTAACAAGGGTCAAGCCCATTGAGAGACTGCCCAGGGAAGCTGGGAGATGATTCTTCTCTGATGATATTTAAAACTTGACACCATATTACCCTCAGTAACATGATCTAAATTCAAAGTAAGATCTAACTCTAACGGTGGCCCCGCTCTGAGCAGGGAGTCAAACTAGGTGACCTCCATAGGTCTTTTTAAATCTAAGCTATTTTATGATTCCGGTAAAAACCTGCATGCTTCCCAAATTTATAATCTTTCCCTACCAGCACACTCAAATCTTTCTTCTCTGTAGCATTACAAAAGAACTCTTTGTTTCCTACCACAATAACTCATAGTAATCAAAAGTTGTGAATTTTGTCTCTCAGAAAAAATGATCCCCGATTACTTTCTTTGCTACCTGTGGATTTACTCAAATATATACAAATCTGAAATTCTCAGCCATCGTGTCAAGGAAAATGTCTACAAGCTATATTCAATTTGTTTCCAGATACTCTCTTTGATTCCAAACAAGTCAGCTATCCAGGCTGCCTTTTTGACCTAATTATGTGCTCTAAAATCCAGAGTGCATCTTTGTCTAAAGCACACTTGATGTGATATGGATTTATTATCCGCTCCACATACAGAACAGCAGGAAATCAATGGGCACACAACTTATTCATCTTCCAAGAGCTGATAATAAAAAAATAAAAGTCAAAGTACTGACCATACATTCATATTTACTCTCCAAAATGTAATATGTACAGTGTGGAAGATTAGTAGAAAGGGAATGAAAGTTGTTTGTGAATTTTGAAGGCAAATCATCTGCTAGTATAAATTATTTAAACATTCTCAAAGTCAATAGAGCTATGAAAATTTACAGCAGCTACAAACCTGTCCTTTACAAGTCTTAATCTTCCACATTTTAGTTAGACTTTGAATCAAAAGACTTTAATAATCTCCTTTAGAGCTCAGCCAAAGCTCACCAAGGTCAATGAAAATGTTCCCAGCAAAGACAAGGGACTTTTGATCACAACTATTACATTTAAGTTATTTGCATTGCAATTTCTACCTTAGTTCTGTCAAAATGACTTTATTTATCTGGGAGAAAAACTGAGAAACTCCAGGGTATGCAGAGAGATTATCTACATATGTATTAATGGAAGAAACTAATGTAAAAGTGCTTCAAAAGCCTTTGGAATCCGAAGAAGGAAATGTCATTAGTCAAATTTGTTACCTTCTGGACACTATTTTTATGAAAGATAGCACTTTTGCTTTTCCACTTTTGGTTACATTAAACCAATCCCTCATTCTTTCTCTCTCTCTCTCCTCACTCCATTTTTAAGGTTTGCACACACGCACATGCCCCCTTCAATCTCAGTTTCTTCAATGAAGTTCTAATGGACTTATCAGAAAAGTACAATATTGGTTGCTGAGGGGCAGCTCTCAGTGTCTCACTCAAAGCAGTGCCACAGAGAGGGAGAAAACATTCTGTTACATAAACCAGAATATTTTGTATATGGATAATGGAAGAAACGTACCATGAAAAATTTGTATCTCCCTTGTCTTGCTACAGCAGATAGATCTAAAAACCCATCTCATTCTTTTATTTATTTCATTAGAGAGTCAAACTTGAACAGTTTCCCACATATCCATAAGGGAAGAAAGAACTGGATTGCAGGAGAGGGAGTATTTTGGGGCTTGGGGGTTTTTTTTCAAGACTAATTACCATTTTGATCATATTTTAAAATATTAAGTAATAGAACTGCCACATTTGGATATGATGTTGCATAGAAGCTGCTCAAGCAAACCCTTATTTGTTACTAGAACATAAACATTTGACACTAATTTCACATTAAGTAGCTGAGTCATGAAAAATTGAATTAGGGCTCACTTGGTGCAGTGCTGACATGTAACTGTTAAGAGAATGACAGGCACTTAAAACAGCATGAAGGGAAACCCAACACATATTTTAAAAAATATTTTTGCTATCCAGTTCTGTATCATTATTCATACTATTAGCAAATCCTACATAAATGAAGGCATTTTTTAAACTTCAAAAAAAATCTTTTGCATACTCTTCTGTTAGAATGAATCTCACATAGAAGCAGCAATTGTGTCCTACAATTGCTTGGATATTGGAATGATTTCAAAGCTGTTCTTTCTTAAAACAGAACTTTTTAAGCGTAACGCAAAAAGAACCTTTGAGGTTTTTAATTTCAGTGGGACTGTTCTCAAGGACTAATGTTTGCAGTATTGGGGTGACAGTTTATTAGTCCCTGATGCAGGACTGTGAAAGAAGTCTTTTGCCTGCTATACTTCTTCCTGCTAGTAAAAATCCACAGCAATAGACAATAGGTATCTTTTTTTTATTATTACCATTTTTAGCCATTTCTGTTGCCCATGTTTCCATAGTGTGGCACCATAATCTTGAATTATGATATAGCCTGCAATGAACAGCTATTTTCATATATATTATTGGACCATTTGCTTTAGTATTAATAACTATTTAAATTATCCAGTTAATTAAAATAATTGAATTAATTAAATTAATTTTTAAAGTACTCATTCAAGATATCTGGGAAAAAGAAGGATGTAACAGCTTCAGTCTTTTTTAAATTTTTAAGGTAGCACACAAGTTCTTCAGGTATAACTTCAGCTAGATTTTGTTTATGAGAATCTTGTACAGATATTTCATACAGTCTGTTGTCAGTATATGGTACTGCCAGTGGAAGAAGAGGTCCATTTTAACTGACTTGATTCTTTGTTAGGGGAGTTCAATATCCTGAGTTTGTCGGGATTGAACTGTAGTTATAATGGTTTTCTTTTTCAGCAGTTTAGGACAGATTGAGATAGATCCCCTTTAAAGGGCTTTAAACTCTGTTTCCTCTGCTAGAAGGACAACAAAAATGGGAAGATGATGCTGAGTGACTGGTGTTTCAGTGGATAATATTTTGGGTTTTAAAATGAACAAATTAGATAAAACTCTGAGTTTTCCTGTTGTGGCAAAGTCTACCTTGTACATGAGCACAGCAACAGAGTTACAGGTCTGATTTGTACACATCGATCCAGAGAAAGATTTGGATCTGACTATTAAAACTAATGCCAGCTGTCTGCAGCACCCCTGGGACATATATGCCAGATGGAGTTTGCCAGAACAGTATAACCATGTCCCTTCCCTGCCAATATGTTCCTTTACGCCAGTGGGACTTGGGGAAAGCACTTGAGCTAACTATGACACAGGGGAACTCCTTGACTAGGGCTTCCCACTTTCTTTGTCCAGAAAATGCAATGGGAAAACAAGAGAGGGGGGGAAAAAAAAAAAAAAAAAAGAGCCAGTGACTACATCTTTTCAGTTATTGTAGCTTTTCAGTGTGTTCCCTCTGTGTTGTTTGTTTTGCCTCTATGGGCTCAGTACCACAGCCCGTTGTTTGATTGCTGCCTAAATCCTTTATGAGTGATTTTTCTCAGGATGGTTTTCTGAATTCCAAAATGGTTGCACTTGAATTGAACTTGATTTCCAATTCATCAGGCAGTGGGTTGTACAAATCCACTGCTAAATATGACCATTCTCTACTCATTTCCACTTTCATGTACTGCATTCACTCCCTTTTAAAGGTAGTGGAGTTCTTCTGCAGGCTGGAGAGCCAGGGACATCCAAGTCTCCTTAAACTCTTAACCAGAGATTGGGTAGGACCATACTGGTGCTCTTTTCATCTAGTTTAGTAGGGTCAGCTGTTAACACAGACAGATCTAAATCAGTGGTTAAAATGCTTCAGACAAGCTCTTTTTTACTCTGCCCTTCTGGGACCTTGGCTTTCCCTATTTCTAGAAGGGTTTTTCTAAGTTTACAATTATTTAGAAAGCACAGATGTTGTTTCTTCTCTTCGCTGTCACTGGTGCATGGAAAGTGGAAATCTAACAGTGAGTTATTATGCTAAAAAATTCTGCTGTCTGCTTCTCAGGTGCACATCACAAAAAGACTAATTTTGTATGGATTTTCCTGTTTGTTTTCAGAGGCAAAATAGAACTCTGATATTCAGGTATATAAGTGGGGGTTTTATTTTCTTTTCTCTTATTTTCTTTCCTTTATTATGTACAGGGAGAAAGAAGGATAGTTGCAATACTTTGCAGCTATCAGAAAAGATATGTTATGGTACCCTGATCATAAACCAATAATTTAAAGGCAATAAATTTGCTTTTCAATAGGGAAGTTATGTGGCTTGGGAGTTAACTGTACCACAGGTGACATGATGCTATGTACTGTAGTACTTCCAGAGCAAGTTGCCATTTTCACATCACTTAGGATATCCGTGGTGCACGGTCAAAGCTGTGTTTTTAAGTTTCCCTTAAGTCTACTGTGTTGCTAAGTTTTCTCACTTACTATTTAATTATATATACTTACGATGCACACATTCTGCATTCTCAATGTTTTTTCCATTTTCTGTGGCCCTCTAGAAATTATCCCAGAAAATCAGGAGCTCTCTATAACATGCCAGTGCACATGTGCTGAAAGCTGTAATGAGCTTCTAACAGGTTTTTTTGTGCAGGAGGTTAGAACAGTAAACAGCAATAAATTTTTGTGTTGGAGTCTGTCCAACACAAAAACCATTGCCTGGTGAAGCTGCACTTGCCCCGTGTTGCGGTGAGCAGGGTTAGAAACCACAAAGAACAGAGGCCTCTATGAGGAGAACATGTCCCCATTGCCCCACTCATGGTGAGAGCAAGGCTGGGAGTACTGGCTCGGAGCAGGATGTAGGCAGACCTTCAAAGCTTCCTGGGGACCCTCAGTCATCCACTGACCTCCAAGTAGTAAGGAATGGTCATAGGTGGTGCATTTGTGAGTTTACCTGCTCCTGTGCATTTTCCTATTGGTATGAAAGGCTCTGCTGAAGTTCCACTCTCTCAAAATAAGCCCAGCTGCTGTTTCGAGGCAAGAGGCTGCGTAACACACTCACTCCCTGCTGCAGGCTCCTTTTAGCTGATTAGTCATTACTGCAAGCACCATTCAGTTGCACAGCTAGTGTCTCTCACCCCATCACAATGAACTTTCCTTCCTTCTTGTAAAGGAAAATGAGTAATGCCAGTGTCAAATACTACAGTCTATTGTGGTGAGCAAATTTTGCTCACTGCTGGTTTTTTTTTTTCCCTTCCCAGCCCTCCTAGTCCCTGAATGGTAAGCTACTGGTGAGCGATCTGGACTGCCTGGCTCTCTGCAGGCTATTTCCTATTGCTTCACTTTTCATTTTGAAAAATATGCAAACTTCCATCTGTTTCTTGAATACAATCCTTCTGAGATCTATGTATGCATGAGCTTTTTGTGCTGAAGAGGCAGGTTTCTTAGGACTGTATCATTCTATGTGAATGCATTTTGACATTGGTTTTCTGCTTCCACACACTCATCCTACCTGCATATTGCATTTTAGGTGCCACTCAGAGTAATCATTAAACTTCTATAGTGCTTGCAATGCAATTGGGCACCAATGTTAAGTACAAGCAATGGCGAAGCTGATCAACAGTAAAATCTCAGGTTTCTGTTTTTAGCCAGGGTGTATGTGCTTGTGCTCTACAGCAGATGTTTCTGCCTTTGAGGCAATTTCAATGCTGAGCTATTTTAAAGACAGATTATTCTACATGAACAAGTAAATTCATAATTAATTCTGCTTTCAACTTTTCGAGACTATTTTTTTTTTGCCACTAGGAGAAAAAATGGAACTGCCTAAAACGAAAACCATGAGAGTTTATATAATTCTTGTTCCATCAGATGGTGTTCCAGTGACAAAGGGTAATGCGTTCTGACCAGGGATGGCTTTGATTCATACCTAACACTGAGAGGTAGGATGTGAGTCAGATAACTAAAGGCTGTCATTATATAACTGAAGAGACGCACGTAAACCAGACCCCATTAAAACACATTGCCTCAAAATTCTTATCCCTCTCTGAGACAGGTGATGTTGAAAGCACTATTTTTGCCTTCTGTCTTGCCATACAAACTTCATTTATTAATTAAACCTGGGAAAAGATTCAATTAGTTTGGAGACCCCAACTATGCAACCTCTCCTCAGAACTGCCTGCCAACTTTGCTCATCTTCTATAGGGTGAGAGGTCACTTTGGTGAGCAGAAATAAACAATGTTAGCATTGTTTATTTATAGTGTTTATTTATTATGTTTATTTATAATGTTTATTATTTATAATATTGATATGTTTATTTATTTGTTCATTTATTTATATACTCTTGCAGGCACTGGTATGTTTTCTGGAGGAATATTTTTATGTCTTCTTGTGATGTAAATTCAAGGTGCTGTGGTTCTTTGTGATAGCACTTCCTTGTTTTGGCCTCCTGGAAGGAATTGGGGGAAAATTGGAATTGCAAATGGTGTTTTCAGTGGTGTGTCCTTGCTGCAAAATGAGAGAGGTGTTGTTCCAAATAAAACCCTGTAAGTTTTAGGCAGTCCTATTTAGTGATCCACACAGCAAAGGCTTAAACACCACTAGATTTGGATGAAATATTCCGGACAGACAAAAATGGAAAAAAAAAGGCCACAAAGGGAAGTGCAGACTGAGCTGCTCTTTCACCAAATCTACTGGGATTCATCAACCCAGGTGAGAAGAAATGCGTCTATGGCTCTGCTCAGGGCTGTATACCAGGAGTGGAATACAGAGTGGTTTACAGGAATTCTCCCTGGAATGGCACAGGGAGACGTGGGGCTGGTTACCCTCTGCATCCTGCCTTGGTGACTCAACCACAACTCTCTCCCAGAGGATGTGACCCACAGGTCTTAGCTCATGTATCTGAGTGGAGCAGCAGAACACTACACAAATATACCTTTGATGTGAGATGCTTTGTTCTCATTCTTACAACTCTTGCTCCTTTGAGTTTGCCTTTCTTCTTTACTTCTTCAATGGCTATGGTTTTGGGAATGGTTGTGTGTGTGTGTGTGTGTGTGTGTGTGTTTGTGTGGTTTCAAAATGATGTGATTATATTTGTTTTCCTTTCAAGGGTTGTTGGTCTTCAGACTGTAGTGTTTCAGAAAAATTATAATAATGTAAAAGTTATCAGAAAACAATTAATTTGAAGAATGTGATCTTGTAGATACAACTCTGAATGGGGCAAAGTAAGTTTTGGGTCTTGGAATAGCTTGTTCTTTCATCACACTGATGGAAGCCTCAGGTGCTGTACAGCATTAGCAATGAGCCCTTAGGGAAGAAAGGAAAAATCACTAGTGCTGACAGCAGGAGCAGTGGCTCTGAATGGCCTTATGGATTTCAATTTCTTTTTCTCATTCCAGTGTGTATATATATAGTGCATATTCTTGAGATTTTGTGCTTTGGAGTTCATATGCAGCTTCAGCAACATTTGCAAACATCTCTCTCTCGCTAAAAGTTTTTGTGGTTAATATAATATTTTAATTTTTTATATTCTTCCAAAATTTCTATATTCTACAAGGGAGGGAAAATGTGGGATTTTCTAGCTTTTATGGTTTTATCCTCTTTTATCTAGGTCTCAGGTTGTTTTTCAAATAGGTATTACCTTCCATAAACACTAAGACAATGTTGGACCTAGAAGTAAAAAAAACCCAAAGATTATATCAATTTATTTAAGACACAACATTGGAATTTTGGTGTCCCTGTTTCTCTCCTGAGTGCCATTCATCTTGCAGAATAGAAATTAGCAAGTGAGGGGAAGATGGGGGGTGGTGGAATAAAGATGGAGGATTGTTTTTGGAAAATAAAAGCTGTGTGTCACTTGGCTAAAACAGGAAGTGACAGTCAACCGTATTTTATCAAATATACATGGAGTAAAACAACTTGTAAGTGCTATGCTCGCATAACCCCGAGTCAATGAATGGCTCTGTGACAAAGACTTTGTTTTCATTTAAAAACTGGTATTTCAGACACAGGCTAATTTCTGGAGGCACCCATACATGCAAATGAAACTTGTAGATCAAAATGAATGGGTTTTAGTCCTTAACAGGAAAGATGAAAAAATGTGTGGAAATTGCAGGTTCCTTCACTTTCTCTCCCCCTCCAAGAAGCAGATTTTGCTTTCAGTTGCCTTTATTAATTTTGTGTTGAACTAAGTATACTGTCAAATTTCTTGTCCAGATTGCTCAAAACAGTATTTGGCCAAGTTGACAGCAATTACAAAAGCTTTCATTTGAGCCCAAATTATCTTTTCATAGCTGCTCAAGTGTCTCAGAGAATATGAAACAAAACTGAATAGGTTGCATTTTACCACTATAAATGAACCTTCTTTCTAGATATATAAACTGTCAAAACCGGTAAAACAGTATTAAAAAATCTCTTGCCTATTTAATA
The DNA here is from genome assembly GCA_036630365.1 of Acanthiza pusilla. Lineage (NCBI taxonomy): Eukaryota > Metazoa > Chordata > Aves > Passeriformes > Acanthizidae > Acanthiza > Acanthiza pusilla. The sequence goes on from JAXCHO010000023.1 coordinate 32,255,427, forward strand.
TTTCTTAACATTGCCAGATACCATCAGTTTTTGACAATCATTCTTGTTATGTCAGTTTTAATACTGTTGAACATGGTACAGATTTCCCTTGGCTTTAACTGACATTTACTATTTATGTGAAGTGAGTTTTCTTTAATATAAATGAAGGCTACTTTTTCCCCTATATACTTTGTAGCTTTTTTTTTTTTTCAGACAGATGCTATATTGTAACATTGATTAATTTTATTTCTTGACTTGTTCACTAATTACTTTTGAACAACTTAAATAAATTAATATGTCGCTGAGTTGTGTTTTAGCTAAGTAGAATCTAAATTAGCTTGTACAAAAGACAGACCAAGTCCCAATTCCAGAAATCCCTTCGTTTTCAAGCCTTAAGTCCTCCTTGTGTCCTATTCATTCCAGTTCTCTTCCCTGCTTTACACCAGATATCAACTCAAGTTTAGCAAAACATGTAAGCATGTGCTCAGTCTCTGCTGTTCAAACATCACAATGCAAAAATGAGTCAAAACAAGCCAACAACACTTGCACTTATTTTTATTTGCCTTCTGGTTTTATATCTTCTGATAATATTTTCAAAATTTAGCACAGCTATTGAGGCCAGAAATATGCTTAACAATTATAACTCAACAATTAAGTAAAAATAACTCTTAGAAGCCAGTTCTTTAAGAAAAGCACATTAGGAGACTCACAAAAAGTTATGAGCACTCTCAACATTGAGTTGTCTCGAACAAACTACTTAATGCTGAATTATGGATTACATCTAATAGCAAAATGAGTAAGCAAATGTTTTAACAGACTACTTCTGCCAGGCTAGCTTTTTCCCTAGGCTTCTCTTAGGCTGAATATGAATCAGCTCTGCTCCAGAAACTACTTAACTATGTCTGTGTGTTCCTAATTTGCTCCGCTATGTCTCACTTACTGTCTGCCTGCTTTGGGAGGCTGGTTGGTCAGGCCTCTTTTAAAATGCCTTGACCAAAGGCTTTTGTGTTTTGTGTACTTAAACTGGAACTTTTTGTATTTCACATTTCTTTCTTATTTTTTTAAAGATGTTATGTTTCTCGTTACATTCTGTACCCTGTGCTGTGGTGGGTATTTTTGCAACACTGCCTGCTTTGAGTTGGCTTCATTTTCATTAGACAATGGGTAACAATTCACTATTCTGAGGAGTCTCACTAACAGTTAATATTTTATAAATACTTGGCCATTATGTATTGCAGCACACTACTTTAAAAACAGCTCTTTTTCTATCATTCTTAAGGGAGAAAAGGGAGAATAAAAGGTAATTATGTGATGCTTCACAAATCTGTATTTAAAGTGATTAAAAATTTGGATGATGCTCCCATTGTGAGTCTTCTTAGTGATGACAGTCAATAACAAAAATACAAAAAGAAATATAATTAAGTATTCTGCATTCTTTTGCATATCCTGGTTTTTTTCAATTGTCTAGCTAATAGCTCAGTTTTCCATTTTTTTTTTATTTATTTCTTCTTCATGTTACAGTTAATTATCTTTATATTGATCAAAGCAGCTTGTGAGTCTTGATTTACAAGTACTAAACTAGAGAGCTTATTTCTCACAGGTTCAGTCCTTTTGTGATTGTGGCCTATTAATGTTACCACATACCTAAAAGTGCTTGTGAGGCTGAGGCTTCTTTTCAGACAGAACAGAAGCTGTGGGAGACATTTTAAAGGCTGAGCATGAACAATTAAGTTATTCTAGCAGCATAAACTATAATCCTATTGCTACTGTGTATTGCTCACAGTCTTCAGGACTCTGCACATAAGTTAAGTATTTAAAAGTCAGATGCTAGGAAAGGGCTTCTGCCAGCTCCCTCCATCTTAGCACTGCCTGAGGGTGGGATTTGTTTGACCTAACTTCAGCTGTCAGAAAATTAGGTGTTTAAAAGATATAAGTCACCTATTCTGGCACAAAGGAGACAGATTCACATGCACAGAGATTTATCAGTGGGCTCCAAAGCTGGTGGCATACATGGGCAGTCAAAGGAGCTTTGGGGCAAAGATAAAAACAGAAGAGGAGAGAGCGAAAAGGGAAAATGAAAAGTTTCCCTGGTGGCCATCAGGGGAGAGAAGTGACAAAATCCACAGCTGAGCACCCTCAGGTCCTTCTCCCATCAGCAGCAGGTTTGTCAGCACACATGCATACAAACTTCAGCAATGCCTATATGGGTGTCTTCAAGACATGCTCAGACTGTCCGTTTTTATTGGTGTAATGCTGTTAAGTGCTGATGGAAACACTTTTGGAGCAGGTGCTGCAACCAGTTAAGCTGCCTGCATGCCATTTGGTCCACTGAGTAACCAAAGTTTGGGGAAAGGATGGAAGAAGGGTGAGTCTCGCACCGCTGGTGGTCATTCCCGCAGGAAAAAGAAAATATTGTCATAAGAAAATGAGAAAACACTCCTGTTGTGACTTCAAAGGGAGAATTGAGCTGCAAGTGAAAGGCAGGCTGTAGAGCTGCAAGTAGAAAGCCCTTTGTGACAGAAAACACAGAGACACTGTGCAACATTGCCTTGGGAAGGGATGGATCACCCCAGTGAAATTTGTATCTCCAGTGGCTGCAGAGGGATTCCCATTGAAGTTTGTTGTTTAACTTTTTGTTAATATGAGTTGAATCCTACTCCGTATACACACATCTGACAGCATGATACTTTTAATGTGACGTTATTTATTTGCCTTAAGGAATCCTCATAGGCCATGCTCCTGGTAATACTGTATTTTTCTTGGTTATACTTACATCTATCTTTAGCTTAACAGCTTTTAGTAGAATACTTTTATTTATATCAAAATGACATATTCTCTGAGGAGCTGACACTCTTCTAAAATGATCTGAGAAAATGGTCTTGTTCACACTCAGCAGTTGCAGCACTTCAACTGCGCTAGGAAGCCAAAAAAGGCCAGTATGCAATAACTGAAAATTATGCCTAAATATTTCAGCAGCTCATGTTGTTATGTCATCAGTTACATCTAGCTTATCCAGGCTTATTCCCATAGGGTTTAATGAACTGCATAGAGTGGTAGTACTTCAGACCCATTAGCAGCTGGAGATGTAAAACAATTTCAGTAGAAGGAATCCCTTCCATCACAAAAATAGTTACAGAGGCACAATATGTCATGTAGAGCAGGGCTGAGAAACCATTGTAGTATGATTTACTGACTACAGCACTGTTTTTTTATTCTCTTTTCTGCCTTCTACCACCTGCTGTACCCAGTTTTTAAGTTAGATTCTTCTTTTGACAGAGCATCGTTCATGCAGATCACTGTCCTGTTAAGGTTATTTTGATATATTTCCTTTGTGTGACTCCCTCTCTGAAGATCAGGCCCTTTACCCAAGTCTACAAGGCTGAAGAACTGCCTGCTGTTCTAGCTATGATCTCTAGTTCAGGAGTGAAAGCACTAGCAGGAGTAAAACTAGTCCCCAGGCTCTTTAACATGCAGTATCTGGAGTACAGTGAACTGGCTTACCTGATCCTAGCTCCTGTACTGCTCATCTGTGCCCCGCTCAAAGTGGCTGCTCTCATCTTTTGTTGGGTGCATTAATCTGTAGTTTACGCCACCCATCACAAACCTACAAACACTCAGATGAAGTTGCACCCAGGAGTTAAACCCTGACACTCAGACTGACATAATCAGTGATCCAAATATCAATCATGGGATTCCGTGGCAGCTTCTCTTCCCAAGGAGAATAGATGCTATTTCTATCAGCAGTGAGAGGTGTTTGATGACCAGCAGTAAGCCTGGCAGGTTTGTCTGAAATGTGTAGATAGTACCTTCACCGGTCATGTAGTAGCGCCTTTTAAAACATTTTTGTTAAATAATTGTCAGTTCTGCAGGTATAAGCATTTAACAGAATAATGATTTCTGACAGCTTAACTAAGTTTGAAAGCATCAAGCACTGGCACTTAGATAATGACACTGGCAGGAATGTTTTTACTGCATTAGATGCCAATTAAATTACTGATTTCATAATTATAAATCAGCATGCTACAGTGGATAATTAATGTTGTCACACTCAAGCTGAGATACTTTATATAAGCATAACCCTTTCCTCTGTTGATTTGCTTATTCAGGAAACAGAAAATATTGCATATAAATTTTTAATATTTGAATACATACCTTTTAGGATTCCTGCTACTGCCTGCAGCCATAGCAGCATTCTGTGCTATATAATGGTTCAATTTAATGAGTGTGGACAGTGCTCAGAAGGAGCGCAATGACCTCCAGGAAGAAAATTTCACATAAAATTAAGACTAGTTTGGTGTGCAAAAGAAGAAAAACAAAAAACTTAAAAATAATTGCCAGGTATAGCATTTTACCAATAAGAAAACCTATTAAAAAGAAATTTGTTTGGAAACTCACAGTAAAAAGGACTTGGTGCAGAAGGTTTCCATGCTAGCATGGAGTTGGTCTAAATTATAAAATAGGTGGTGGAGAGGTAGTCCTAGAATAAGGTCTTCAGCTCTGTAATGAAACATAATATTCCAAATCTTTTAAGCTATTTGAACTTAGTTCTGGTCAAGGTGATTGATTTTAAATTGATAAATCACAATAATAAATGTATAGAAAACCTGACCAAAAAACACAGGACAAACTATAGACTAAAACACTATTGTCCATCTTTGGGGCGAAAATAGGGTCTGGTTTTTTTTTCTCAAAAATAAGAAAAGCTAATGATAGTTGACTATGTTTCAGCATAATAATTTTACTTTTAACCATGGATGTGTTCTACTGATTTGGGCTGGGAATTGTGAGGCCAAATCTCAAGGCCATCCCCATCTTCAGAGAGTTTAAAATCACAGCTCCTCTCATCAGGAGAGCAGGGCAGACTACAGGAACATTTTCTAGCTCTTGTAATTGGACCACACTGAAATCAGGAATGCGGAAAAGATGGGACCAGAAGAAGAACAAATACAAGATGCCCATTTCTGGTTTAAAATGGAAGACTCTCTTGCTATTAACCAGATATGGGACTTCAGCTTCTGTTATATTGAAATGAGAACACAGTTGCTTTCAGTGTGGTCATAAGAAAGGGTAACCCTGACATGGGCCTGTCCATAGATGCACATTCTGATTTGTAAGGGGATCAGGCATGTATGGGAGAAATACAATCAGAAGTTGCTTAATGTTTGTCTTTACCCTCCACAGCTTCTCATGCCATCACCCTGCAGCGTGCAATGTGCTGTCTTTTCCCATCTCTTTAATTTCTTTTGTTTTCTTTATTTACTAAATCACAAAATTCTGGTCATAAAGTAGAACTGTTTTCCTGACTGCTCTGTAGGAACTTGTGCCCTGCAAACACTAGGTTTGATTGCAGAGCCAAGAGACTGCCCAATGTACGTGACAGTGGAGACTGGCACCTGCTGACCCAATCAGTCATATTTACACTAAAGAAAATCAAAGGAAATACTTTATGACAGAACAGATCTAAAATGACATGACTTTCTCAGTTTATGGCTTTCAGATAAAAGTGTATGAATTTAAAGAGGTAAAAAGTGAAAAGTAGTGTATTTTAATCTAATTGTTTGGGATTAAAGTAGAGAAAATGTTATATTGTTGCACAATCTCTGTCTTTATATAGTTGAATGATAAGTGTGATGATTTTATGAGTAGCTAGGAATGAAACAATGATTAATCTCATTTTTCTACATACATACACATTCTCTATTTTTCACATCAAGACAGTTTTCAAACGTTTAGTTGAAAGAATTAGTCCTGGGTTGGGTTTTTTGTGCCGTTAATACTTTTGTAGTCCACAACTTTTAAAATGGAAAGCTAAACCTATTTTTGATTATTGAGACAAAAGCAACACTCTCTCTATAAATATGTATATACCCCCGAAGTTAATCAGCTCACTGTTCTGGAATTAGCTGACTTGTTTGCCTTGGTGTGTCGCCAATTAGCAGGAACCCAGGGATACTGTCAGTTAACAGCTGGAAAGAGATCCCAAGTTCTGCAGCATACGGTTTGCTATGTTGTACAAAACCCTGAGCTCATGGTATTAATGCTTTAATATTGCTTATTAGGATTTTCATCAGCAATCTGTCTGCTACTTTCTAATGAGCAAAATCTACTGCTAGAACCCTGCAAGGAGCTGATTTGTTCAACATTGTGCTTATTTTGATGCTTGGAAAAGCAGATTTTTGGTGGGTATTGCTAAAAGGAGCTGGGGAAGAGAAAAACAAAGTGGGAAAAATCACAACAGATAAACAGAACGGGGGAAGAAGTGAGGAGGGTGAAGGGAGTTCATTGTCCAGGAAGTTGCATAATTCAGAATTATTTCCAAATAGAACACCTTTAGAAGGTAAAGGGATGTTTGTTCATGGGACTCTAGCTTTAAATGTAAAATACACACTTTAAGAACTAAATGTTTATTATTGTTTAACGGGGTACAACACTGGATCCAAATAGTTTTTCAATAAATGATTGTGAATGGTTGACATTTTTCTAGCATAGAATACACATGCACAAATATTGTCTACTGACATAACAGGTACAATAGAGAAAAGCAGTTTACTTCTTTTAAGATTTAGAATAAATCATAGCTGTATTTTGAGTCTGTTCATTTATGAAAGACTGGATAAATAAAACAAAATCATCCACTAGGATCAGAAAGTTAAGTCCCACAAGAGTGAGCAACACTGAAATTATTTTACATCTTTAACTTTTTTCTTCTCTAGAAAAGAATATATTCTAGAGACTATATCTTATATACCTTTAATATATTTAGAGAGAGAAAATGCAATTTTCCTAATATTTCACATATGATCTGTAAGAGCAATACGGATGTTCCATACTCATGAAGTCCCTGCCACAACTTGGGAATGAGCAGCCAGTCAGAATCTATGGTACAGGATGTGGCGGGAGTCATAAGAGCTCTGTGAGAATTACATATAAACAAGTCAAGATTAGTATTGATCTATTTTTGCATTATTTACAGTTACCCTTGAGTCCATGTGCATGGTTTTGATGGAGCTTAGCTGCATTAGGATTCAAGCTAAATATCACATTAGAAGCCCCCCCAGGGAGAAAAGCTTTCTGAATTCAGTATAATGGAAAACACGTATCTGCAGAGTGCTAAAGATGACTACATAACCTCCTGTGCTATATAGATTAACACATGACTGTGCAAAGTAATACATATTTGTTGATAAGGTAGAAAGAACATATGTAGCTAAGGGACTAAAATGAAAATTGCTGCATTTCCTCCTTTGTCTGGAGACGTTTCATCAGTGAATGAAAACATTAGGAGAATAATAATAGAAATAAAGAACTTTCTTCCCAGAGATATTTGTAAACAAAACTTTGACAGGAGTGAATGACCTTGCCTGTTTCACAAGCTTAAATAAGCTCCTGCTGGCAGTGTTCCTATCTGTTGAAGGACAGATAACAATCCTGCTGTTTATGTCAGGGTTTACAATCATTGTCACAGAGCTTGTCCTGTACTGTCTATGGAAGCAGCAGCAGTGAAAAGTGCAGACTAGAAATCAGTGTTATTTATGAAGAAAGAGATTTTGCTATGAGTTAGAGCATCTGAAATGCACATATCCCTCATTTGAGTTTTGGCAGTCTGAGCAGATCCACAAGTGGAGCTGCTGAGTCAGCACTATCCCTGATGAAGCTACACAAACACAGTTATGCCACGTTAGGAAAATGTAACTGTCTTGCCCACATGCATGGGTACCAGCCAGTGCTCCACAGAGAATGTAGTGCTGTGTAGCACCAGTTTAAGGTATTAACATTGGTGTCAGCCAGATTGGATGGGGCAGCATTTTGGATGGGGCAACAGGAGTTGTGGGGCTGGTACCACATTGTTCCACTCTTTTCCAGATATGGTCTGTTTTCCTGTATGTGAGCTGAAAGGATAACAGTCAGCCGAACAGCCTGACTCTGCCATAATAATGCTCTCCCTTACCTGGGATAATTTTCTTTCTTGAGGCTTTAGAGGGCAATATCTGATGCAGAATCTCTAAGAGCGGCACAATTTTCCTGGTGAGTCTAATGCCTTGAGTTACAGATACAGGAAAATGGCAAGTTCCTTACTACTTAAATGTACAGGACTTGCTAGCATGGATTCATCAATATTTTTTAATTCTTCATCGGGAACTGTAGTGATAGGACAAGGATTAATAGATTTGTAGTGAAAGAGGGAAAATTTAGGTAGTATACAGAATTGTGAGATTGGTGAGGCACTGGCACAGGTTGCCCAGAGAAGTTGTGTGTGCCCCAACCCTGGCAGTGTTCAAGGCCAGGTTGGATGGGGCATTTAGCAGCCTGGTCAAGTAGGAGGTGCCCCTGCCCATGCCAGGAGGCTTGGAACTAGACGATCTTTAAGGTCCCTCCCAAAGCAAACCATGCTACAATTTTTTAATAATAGATTGTTGCTAAAAAAATACACATAGTAGAAAAGAGTGAAATTAATATCTGTCATGATTTAGGAACAGTATTATCCAATTTAGTACTTCTGCTAAAACCCCACTCCCGCTCTCTCCTCCCTGCCCCCTCAGCTCAAGGCACAAAAGGCAAACATCATAGATGTCCTAGAAGGCTACCAGTAGGAGTTTACAGGAATCAAAAGCACTACCACTGGCAAAAAAATATCCCCTTCACTTTTGCTTGGCCTGTTCTAATGTTTATTAAAGTTTTCCTGCAAGACTTCACCTGGTATTAAACCCCAAAGGAAATAGTCCTTGTATTTTAGGACTAACAGGGTGGGATTTCCCAAAGACAAAAGAAATTACTCATAAAACTCAGCCTTCTTAAACAGAAGTTATTATGTGTCAGCTTCTGAGAAAAACTGTGTTATTGAGATACACTGCTGGAGGAAAGAAGAAGTCCATTAAACATAAGGGCTCAAGAAAAATAGTGCTTCATTTTTAATAAGCTTGTCTTGTACAAAAAAAGCATTTTTGTCCATATTAAAAATTCCCTAACTCCTCATAAGGTTTCATCACATTTTGTGGTGTTTGAGGATTCTCTGATCTGCAAATCTTCAGTGCCTAACTTTTAAGGAATTTGGTTGTCATGTGACCCAGGATTGGGGTAGCAAGATTTCTGGGTAAAAAGTGTGCCTGGAATCTACGGAAGGAGGTAGAGGAAGGAACGGAGACTCATGATAGGAAAGACAGTTGAAAGGTAAGAGTCTACTTTGTTTGGCTGAATTCTGATCCCAAGTGCCTAAGATCATGCTGAAGGACAGCAAAGGAGAAAAAATCTGTTGTATATGATCCCCTTGATTTGAGAAGATGCATTCACTTTCAGCAATTTGGAGGACATGAGGCACCTTTGTGCCTAAACAAATAGGTTCTGCTGAGAAAACCTGAAAGCATGGCCAGGGCTATGCTGCTTCTTGAGCCAGCTCAGTTGTTTCTACAGCATGTTGTCCAACACGTACACCTCCAAAATTTTTTTCAGGCAGAAAGTAGAGCAAAGGAGATTTCTGTCTTTACCCTCTGCTTAAACCAGTCAATTTCTGGAGACTTTCTGCAGGTTTTCCTTCACATCAGAGTTTTGCTGATTTCTTCATCCTGAAGGGATATGACAACAAAATCCAAGTCCACAGAATCAGTTAAAAAAGGACACAATCAGTCACAGAATGATGAAGAGAGACTAGTAGAGGTCCAACAATTATCAACACTGCCTGTGCAAGTCAGGAGTTGAAACTACTTTCTGCTGACCCAGCTGTTCCGCAAAGCAGTGGAGCCTGTCAGATTTCACAGAATGGCCCTCACCCACCTCCCAGGGCACATGTTCAGCATCAGCATTGATTTCTGTATGCACTCCCTGAATGTGATGTGAAACCTCAGCTGAGGTTCAGCCTTCCCACATCAAGCAGAGCAACCACTTTGCCAGGAAATCAGAAGGGTATATCTGGACATGGTGGGAAAATAGGTTCACAGATAGAGAAGACTCATTCTTTAGATAGGAGAATCAAGAAAACTGCTTTTAGGAGCTGATGCAATAGAGAGTTAATTTCTGTTCAAACTTATGCTATTGTGATGAATGATTTGTAGCAGAAATTATGGTAAAATCAATTTGAACACCCCAGTCTATGCAGGTATCAGTTTCATTTTCTGTTTGTTTTTCTGATCTCAATCCATTTTCCCAGACTCGTTTTTGTTTGATCACACCTTGTTGAGTTTGTTTCCCCTTCTTCCTCACTGCTCACTCCCTTGCAGGTTCACTGTAGTTTATTTTTTATATGACTGGGTTTTGCATACCTGTCTGTGCCCACTACAGGAACTTCTTGGTATGGTTGTTGGCCAAAGGCTGTATTCGCATGGTTAAATCTTTGACTCTAAACGTTTTTTTTTTAATCAGTGGGGACTGCTAAAGATCTAGGCTATCTTTTTGTCTGTTTAATCTTTGGAGCTCTGTATAAGAATTATTTCACATATTCTGAAAATGGATGTCACAGATTTCAGTGTTATTGGGAGAACTCACAGTTCCTAGTAAACACTTAAAGAGTAATTTTTGTACTGATACCGATTTACAATTACACACATGTGCAGAAACAGTATAAATTTTTAGTAAGAGGTATTTTTGTCTAGGAATAGGTCAGAGATACAAACACCCAAAAAGTGTACTTCTATCCTTTCAGAGATGGCTCTCTGTACTGTATTTATTGTTTTCTAAATATGCAATAACATTTGCCAAGTATTGCATAAGAAGACACGAGGGATGCTAAAGATGTATCAAAATCATCTCTCACTGAGGTATTTTTTTAATTAATCTTTAAGCTCTAAGCTTAAAGCTTGGTAATGCAGCTCAATTTGGGGAGGTGCCTTATTTGGGAAATGGACTCCCTTGTGTTCAATGATTAATTGTCATCATAGATGTTGAGGTTTTACACTTATCATATTCCAAGCTCCATGGAAATTCTTTGAAAAATTCATCTTAATATGTTTTCAGATTGCATTGAAAACATATAATGTTATCTTCTGTCTTTAAAAGCCATTGGGTTATGGATTCCTTTCTACGAATTTTTTATAAGGTGGTCCAGAACATGGAAAAGAAGTAGCTATTTGCCAACTCATCTCATGAAATCTGTATTTGTTGTTCAAATGCTTGCTTTGTAGAGCTAACCAAGATCATGCAAAAACCCCCAGTAGCTCCATGAATAGGAAATAGTTTTGTCTTATGTCGTATGTACTGCTGCAAAGCTTCTACACTTATCATGAAAAAACAGATTCCAGTTTATTCAAAGAAGAAAAATTCAATTATGAAAAAAATTTCATTGCTTAGTTTCATCATTCAGTTCTGTCCCTTATGCAAGTGCCATGTAGAAAAATCAAACTTGCAAAGCTGAGTGTTTCTAGCAGCTGCTCTTGGAACTGAGGCTTCCTTTGGGAGAGTGGAGACAAAATCCTTGGTGTCCTGTACACAGCTATAGATGCACCTGCTAAATCAGCTGTGCTCCCCTGCTCCAACACCTCTATGTCTGTGCCACCACGCAGCTCTGTTTAATGTCACCCAGCCTCTTTGGAGCCTCATCTCCTTTTTAAAATACGTATAAATCAGTTTTGTGTCTGGTGCCACCTGAGTGCTGGGCAAAGCATAGGAATGTGTGTGGGTACAGAGCATACCATTTGTGTGATTTATTTACATAATTTGCTTTTCCCTTCACCATGGTGAGCTTGATGTGCTGTATTCCTGGAGCCTACCTGTCCCACAAAATATTGTTCATTTTCTTCCTGATGAGAAAAGCTGAAATAACTAAAATACTGTTTCCGTACTACTTATCCACCTTCTGGAGATATGAAAGCATGTTCTGAGAAAATAACAAAAAGGTAGATAAAATGCAAGTGATACTATAAAACTATCACCAAGGAAAAAAAAAAAGTAAGGAGATAAAAAGAATTCAGTGGATGCTAATCTTTCAATCAGATCAGTCCAGCAAGTGTGTTGAAAGAAACAGTGGGGTGTTTTAGTCTTGGTATTTTCTCAACTATTCATAGCTACCTTAAAGAGAAAAAGAACAATTATATTTCTTTTGAGGCCATGTACAATAGGGCACTAGAATGTGAAAATTAGTTTTCTGTGTTGTTTAATATTATTCTGATAAGGAAAAAATGTTAAAAGATGTTAAATGGTTTGGGGTTTAGTTTTGGGGTTGTTTAAACCCATGATTCAGTAAAGAATGTCTTACAAAGTCTTGTATTACTTGTTACAGCAGTTTTTTATGATGATTCATAGCTGTGACAATTCAGCCTATTGATATCAAAACCACTTTGTGCAAATGCTCTCTGCTCCTTTGTTCCACTGACAATATGCAAAACCCTTCTTGTATCACTTGGGATGTTCCACTATTTTAAATTTCTAACTTCAGTCAACACTTTAATCAATATATTTTATGAAACAACAAAGCTTTAAGACAGTTTTCTGCTGTTCCAGGCATCACTAGCATAAGGAATGACAGTGGTTTTGTAGGTTTAAGTTTAAAACAGTAGTTTTACCAGCTGTTGGGGAAAACTGCAATTACATTTCTTTTGTGTTTACATTCTGGATATGTTACAAAATTACTGTAATTATGTAGAATAGAAAGTGATAATTACATGGTTGGCTTTTTGCATTTCAAAACTATAAAGATACTATAATAACATTACATGTCTGAGTTGGTCTCCCAGAAAAGTGAAGGGTACAAGTTTCCTTGTGGCCTTAAATCAGGCTGTTTGTAGTATATTTCAGGTCAGCCTCTGCAGGTTGTAACCACTGCCGTAAGCCCTCCAGAACAGCTTTGGAATATGTCATCCTTGAATAAAAGGTATTCAATTTGCAAATGACCTTTGAAACACTGAAATGAGGGTGAATCTGTTTATCTGGCCTGGCAACCAACATCTCATTCAAATCTCATTCCCAGCTAGATTTTGATCACTGAAAAATTCAAACAAGGACCCTCTTTGTATTATTGATAAAGAAAGAAAAGCAAATTAGCAAAATGTGTATGTTTTTAACTGTTGCCTGGATAGGTAAATTAATTTTTCTTGCATAAATTACTTTTATAGGTTACTTTCTTGGATAATAAGAGTCTTGTCTCTGTGACACTGGTGAAAGAATATTTTTAGTGAAAGAAACTCTTTGACCTGACCATGGTGTGGGTTCCAGTTCTATTGAGGTGCAAGAATAAAATGGTTTCTTTATATAGTCATAGCTGTGACTCTCATCTAGGGTAGATTCCCAGCTTCTAAACCAAACAAAGCGAATACTTCTGACAAGTGGCAGGAAAGTACACTGGGTGCCTGGGGCTTTGCTCTCTTCTGTGGGGAGAATAAGTGTCCTACTTAAAATTGCTGCAACCTAAGGAGCCTCACTGTGCTTAACTTCTGAGTTCTAGATAGGAGATAACATCAAATAAGTATCCAACAAGTGCTTCTGGGGGGGGATGGGGAAATGGAGCCCAAAAGGAAATTTTAGAAACGTGTATCTTTAAAAAGGTTTGTTTTTTTTTTTAATGGAACTCTCGTTTGGAGCATTTTTTTCTTCTCTCTTATCAGCTTAGCTTTTCCTGTAAACGTAGAGTCCAAAACTTAACTGGGAAAAATATAGTAAAGCTTCTTTACTAATGTCAAGATAATCTTTTAAACATAAAACCCAGAGGATAACAGTATGAGTGCTACCTCTAAAACTGGGTCACTCATCACTCTTCTTAAGAAAAGTTATACTTCCTTTCTTACAGTTTATCAGAAAAAAACATAGTCCTTTGATAGAACTAAAAAATACTGCTAAAGCAGCAGGATATATTTTAAATTATTTTTATAATTCCAATCGAGTTTTTTTCTTGGACATTTTCTTTAAATTTTTTTGAGGGATAAGCCAACTAAACTCTTTTCTACTATTCTTTCTTCCTAAATGTTATACCTTTATTTGTATCTGGAGTCCTAAAACTACCTACCTTGTTTCCCAATTACTGCCATGGGTTTTCTAGGCAACTGAAAAGTTTTCCAGAATACCTTTTGTGTTTCCCTTTCTACATCTGTATGACAGTGATTATCTTAATTTATACTAAGATCGAGACACAATGGTGAATTTTTTATGCCCCTTGTGCTTATAGTCTGGTTGGCTCTGGGTGTGGATGCTAAATGTATTTAACACTAATTCAGCACTTCTGCTCCCCTGGAGAAAAGCTAAATAAAGTTTGAAGGTGGGGGGAAAAGAGGTTTTTTTTAAGGTAAATGAATGCAGCATTTTTTTTTTTAGGTCAGACCCTCACTAGTGGAAATCAATGTCTCATCATTGACTTCCATGGAGCTGTGGCAAATGACATCAGATCAGAGTCTATATGCAGTGAGGATATTTGCATTTGTTGAGGCTTCAAACAAGAACTGTAAAGCTTTCATATGGAACAGATTTGTTGCACTGGGAGTTCTTCAGACTTTCTCTTTGGAGTGTTTGGAATTTGCTGGTTTTCAGACTTTTGATAGCACCATGAGGTATCATATTTCTTGTTTTGCTGGGATTTCCTAATTAGCAATGCTGAGCAGGAATTGTTTGAAATGCAGTGTGAATTGCTGCATCTCTGTCCATATTGCACATTTTAAAATTAATCTGTTTCATCAGAAATGTGTCTGTAGAAATTAAATGACCACAGCTGCTACACCTGGGTTCTTGAACCTGAAAGTTTGTCTATGCAAGTTCTCATTTGAGTGGTACAATTCATTTGCATATACATATATGCAAATGAGATTACTCTTTTGCCTTTCAGCAAAGCTAGTTTGAAAAGTTTAAAAATCTGTTCCCCAATAATTCAGGATAAAATTTTTCTTAAATTGTTTGTTTTTCTTTTTTTGTTTTTATGGCTATGTATCATTTTAAACTTATTTGATGGCTAATAATCATTGTCCATATGAGTCACCACAGGACCTAGAAATGGTGGGCAAGCTGAGCTTCAGAAAAAGAGAAGTCGAGGTTATATCCATGCTGTGACAGCAATAAACCCAAGGGCAAAGCTTTCTATTCTGGAGAAATGAGGGTTAAGTCCTTTGAACCATCTGGCTCACAGGTCTCTAGAGAAGTGTATGAAAAAAGGACTATGCATTTACTGGACACAGATCTTCTCAGACGTTGATTTAAGAATGATTCTTTCTTTGTACTCCTGAAAATAGACCTTCTAAGTGGAATAAGCTTGGTAGATTAAACCCCTTCCTCAGACATTCATCAGTCCCTACCTGTACTGAAATTGTACCTGTTTAGGGCAGAGTGCAGAGGACACGGCTGAAAATATGTCTATATGTTTAATTCAACTCTGCCTAGTGCCTTTTTCATTGATTTGATGTTGATCCCTTAAAAAATACAGAGGTAGAGGTGGAAGATTTATGAACGTCAGAAGTGTCACTTTAGCCTCACTGCAAGGAGGTGTAAGAACCTGAGCTGAAGCCAGCATTTGGTAGACACAAACAACTATTTCCATTTTCTGGCATCCACCTGCCCCTGACATTCATTTCAGTCTCTGCTGCTGGCTGCAAAGAGAGCCTTTGGTTTTGGAGAATGACCATTGATGATCTTTTTGGGTCACAAGCTGTGATAGATCCACCCAATCTGCCACTAAACCACAGCTGTTATGCAAAATCAAGCTAAAGGGGTAAGGCGGCAAGATAGCTCCTTCTCCATAAACACCTGCCTTGAAAAGGTAGTGTTTTGCTGATGAGTATTTAGTTTTGTGTTTTTTTCAGTATTGTTCTTTAAGCATGATAATATTTTGTTGTGATTTTGTAAAGTCCAAAGTCAAGGGAGCACATAAGAACCTGAGTTTTCATTGAGGAATGAATTAAAACAGACCTGAAGTTACAGGAAAAGTAAAACCTACAATGCATGCCCTAATTTAACAGGGGAGGTCACCATAAAAGAATAGAAAATAATGCCTCTATTATCAGAGGAGGGGGGAAATTCTCTATTTACATTTTAATTCAAAGGAGATTTTTCAGCTGCAAAAGATTTTTGCACTACAGAACTATGAGAACTCCTAAGAAAATTTTTGTTCTGTATATCTTTAAAGCTCATGGGTTGAGTAATACATACGTGAAGCTAAATCAATGCTCTTCATCTCCAGCTTGTTATGGCAGGATGAAGACCTAACAGAGCTTCTTCTTAACTTTTTGAACCCCATTTATGAGTTCTCTATGCAAAGTATTCATATAAATGTTAGTGGAAGTCCTAATTGAGGAAGGCCTAGCAGGATTGCTTTTAAGGTTTCTTGGCTGCATCATGTAACTCGTAGTTTCATAGATTAATTACGAGATGTTAGGGCTTCAAACTAGTGCTGAAAGAGCAGATGTACTGGCCAAGATTTACGGTTAAACAAGCTTTCAATGCATTCACAGAAGTTCTATCACTCTTCTGCACAGCCTATTGAAACATTATCCCAACTTGCATTATTTCAATGTTTACGGTTTGTACTCATTTCAAGGTCTTGTCTTGTTCCTACCACTCTGGTCTGTGAGCACCCTAAGGATGTACACTTAATTTCCAAAACTGACATGCATGAGAAGTAAAGTGGTTATTCACTAATGCTAATTGGCTTCTAAAAAGCCAATAAATTTTTCAGATAGCACTGATCTTGATATGTTAAATAGAAATAGTGGAAGATATTCACCAATGTGAATAGAAAGTCTTTTGAAACATTCATCTTCCTTTCTCAATGAAGTAGCTTCTATCACTTGCTTGCCTATCCTTGACAATCTTCATTTGTCAAATTCCTCTTTTTCAGTTGTTTTCCCCAGCCTTCCTATCTGCTTAGCTGATGAAACTCCACAAGCCAAAGACACCAATTCTTGGTGGTCCATTCTAGGGGATCTGCTGTTTTTTGCTAAAACTGGCAAGCACAAGTGCATAGAAATAACATGAGCTTAAACTATCTTCAGTCGCTTTTTCAATTTTTCATGAAAGCTGCCTCCCTTTTTTTGAGGAAAGATTTTTTTTTTCAGGTCTGTTTATTTTTTAAGCAGCACTGGATAAAGAATATTGTGCGTACATGTAAAACTGAATATCAGAGATATTTAGCTGGATTGATACCGCTCCCATTCTTCCAGGTAATCACAAAAAGCAGCAGTTCACCTTAGAGCAGGCTGTAATTATGTTTTTACTTTTTTTTTTTTTCTATGAGAAAGGAGGATATATTGAAGCAGTCTAAGCAATAATTTTTTTTTTTTTTGTAGTCTTAAGTAAAGTAAATATGACCATGGGGAGGAACTATCTTATCCCAATAGACATGATGCTGATCTCTTTTGTGCCAAAATAAATCAAGAATAATTTTACCAATGTCAGTACAGCCACATCAGTAAAATCCTAGAGGGAATATGGAATATGGCACAGTATCTCTGTAAAGAATAATGAAAGATTGCAATGGGAATTGTTGTGCCTGTGTATCTCCGCAAGAAATCAGTGGAATTTGGTATTTTAGATGGTTGAATAAAAGAAACTTCTAGTTTAAATTAATCACGGCTGAGTTAATTAATCTGACATGTGATGGCAGAACACTGTGAAACTTTAACCATGTCATCTGAGACTGGACTGAATATCTCTACTTTGTAAAGGAAAAACAGTTTTCAAATCTGCTGTTAATATGATAATGGTTGGCAGTATTTGGGCAGGATGTGGACTGACATAAAAGCAAATCGGAAATAAAGACTGCTGCTCTATCTCAAATGTGGCTGTTACATGGTGCAGAGCAACTCTTTCTGTGAGTGTTTATGACAGAAACCAGGAGACAGAAAGATAATTTTGTTAGCACAGGCAAGTTTTTGGATTCTTCATGGCTGACAGTGTCTTCACTCAAAGTACAGAACCAATTTCTGGAAAAGTGGCCATTTACACTGTTTAAACAACTGACTGGGTAGCGATAGGCTGCTTTTATAGCCTGAACAGACAGATACACAATGCATCCATACCCAGAGTGCTGCCTCGTGCACCTGGCAGCTGTCCCGCTGTGTGTCTGTTGAAATCTCCCACTTCCCCACCAGCTGCAGGTGTCACATGTGGCTGCTGCTGCTGCAGCCAGGAGAGAGAAGGGGTCCAGAGAGAGGTACTGAGATCAAAGGATGCTGCCTTTGAGGAGGGAGGTTGAATCAGATAACAGGAGGTTCGGTGCAGCATTATGTTGTTTTCAGTGTCTGACTGGAAACGTACTAAAACCCTTCACATTGAGAACATGTGAAGCTCCTAAAAACGAAATAAATGAGCAGCCCAGTCAGAGAAATTAGAACTAAAAAGTAATAATTCATCTAATTTATATGCTCGTCAGTTTAGGGAGTGAAGGTGATGGAGAGACATTTAACTGATTTTACAATTGGCCTGTTCTTCATTCCCAAATGAGAAAAGACCTTACTTTAATGGGCAAATGTACTGAAAAGATAAGTCATAGTGATATTTACATTCAGATCATATTTACTGCTCTCTACAATCTGTTCGTCTTTGGAAGTCAGCTCAGGTCTGTGAAGTTACATTTGCGTGGGACGGTACTTCCTCTGGAAAGCTGACAAGGCTGAGACTCTTTGGGTCTCGTGCATAAAATCTGATTTGGGATTCAGAGTACTGCTGTGTAGATTTCCCTCAGAAAGATAAGAAGCTCTTTCCTCCGAGCAATGCCTAGCATTTTGTGGGAAGCAGTGTTTGATCTGTCAGGGAAGCCAGGACTTCTGCTCAGCAGAGTCACCTGGGGGCAAGTGACCTCAGGGTGCCTCACATCCAACCTCTCACTGAAAACAGGCCAATCACACAGCAGGTACCTCATCCCAGCCTCATCCCAGGGCTTCTCATCCTCCCACTGAGGACCTTTGAGCAGAGTCTGGCTCCATCTTTTCCACACCCTCCTCCTTAGGTGGCTGCAGACCACAGCGAGGTCTCCCATTAGAATTCCTTTCTTAGGCTGAACAAACCCTCATCTTCTCCTTGTATCTCATAGGCTGCAGTAATGGGTATTCCTGTGGATTTTCTTGCCCTTGTTCAAAAATCTGGAATATTTGGAAACTGCAGTTGAGAGCACAGGAAACACAACCAAAAATATAGCTATCCTCACAGTAGCTAACACTAAGTACAGAAGAGCTTGCCTGTGAACTCATGGCTTAGGAAAGACGGAGTAGCCATGCTATAGGACAGAAGAGTCCCTTGTGGTGTTTCTTCAGCTGTTCACTTACAGATAGTATCAGGCATTACATGGTAAGATGTAGTAAGTAGCTGTGAAGTGATGAAGCAGCTGATATTAATAAATACACAGATTTAGAAAGGAAAAAAATCCATAGCAGTTATAATATATGCTGGTTTTACCCTCTTCTTTTTGCCCAAAAATAATTAGTGTTATGAATACATGTATTTAAATATATTTGAACATAAAAATACATATATTATGAGAAATAAATTCATAACAAATGTCTTCTTTTCAGATATGGGTACCTTAACTGCATTAACGAAATCTTTGGACAGGGTTGTCAGTTTGTAATGTGCTGATGAGCATGTGTGAGTCCCACTGGCCCTCCCCATTTTCTCACTGTCACACAAAGCTGCCGAGGGTCACAATGTGTTGTAGCCTTCCCTTCCCAGTGAGCACAGTATACCCCTGCTGCCAGGGCTGTGACATGAGTGCTGTCAGAGCTGCATCCTCTCCTTGTACCCTTTTGCACTGTGTCTCATGAAAGTGTGATGAAAGGCGTCTCTCTGCACCCAGGCAGGGATGCTGAGCCACCGGCTTTTCCTTTTTCTGACTCTCATAGAAAGCAAGTTTCCTGCTAAGAAAATTCACGTTGGCTTTGTGTCTGCAAGGGGGTCTCTCCTCAAGTGGAAATTCATTATTTATTTCCTCCAAGAACCAGAGATTTCCTCATAAACCTGACCTATTTCTGTAGCTCATGAGACAGTTTGTGCTACTGTAGCTGTCTGTTCAGTTGTGCTAATGTACTGAATTTACATCAGTAAAGCAGCTACTCTTGTCACAGGTAGCAATTTGTACTGAATAACTGTTGTAGAGCTGGTGCAAAAGAACCCATGTAAAGTGTATATTGTACATATGAAATATGGTGGATTATAGGTATATACATTCCCTTTTGTGGTACTTTGAACAGTACTCAGGTATAAATGAGATTTTGTGTGCTGTACATATCCCTAAGTATGTTCTAGGTTATACTGAGAATATTTGTTCATTATTATTTTATTCTTGTTTTTCTTATTAAATATTTATTGCAAAGGAGCCTTGTTATTTAAGACTACTGCCTCAAGAGATTTACTGCACATTTCGCACCTTTTTTAAATGTAATTTTAGTTAGATAATTTTTTTGACTTGTTATAAATTTCTTAGTGTAGACTCACTGCACTAGGTTTACACCATAGTAACACATTACTCAGTGTGGAATGCTGATCTCACTTTTTGCCTGACAGTTAAACAAGAAAAAGAGGAGGTTTGTGCTTATTTTGAAATGTGGACACACTAGCACAGTGTGTTTAGCAACTTCTATTACCTTGAAGCAAATATTCTCAGCCATGTTTTATTACACTGAAATTTGGGTTCAAAAGGAAAAAATATATCTTTTTCAAGATGCAGGTTGCTAATATTCAGCCTTTTGGTGACAAATCATTGAGCTGCTTGAAATTCATTCCATCATGTAACTAAAACTTAGTTTGGAATGGAAAAGCTGTTGAGGAATGCAGTGGTGTGGTAGACATTATGAACCACCGTGGTTTCACACATCTCAAAAACATTTTGAATAACTGCTGAAAAGGTAATATGTGGCATATCAAAATTTGCAAGAATGGAGGATTGTTTCCCTGAGGGTAATTACACTTCGTATTTATGCACCAGGTGGAAGAAGCAATCTATAGAAGTTCCTCCCAGATTTCATCAAGGGCTCCTGGACTATGTGCAGTCAGCTCTGAAGGACTGTGCTGGAAGGCTTCCCAATGCTAATGTCCCAAGGCCATCTCAGAAAGTTTTATCCCAGAGACACAAACACTAGAAGCTCTAGCTTCTTAGAAGTTGGGGCAGTCTGATTATCAGGGTTGGACAGATGCCATAGACCCAGAAATTTAGAAGTTTTCTGAAAAATATTTTTATGGAGCAGAGGGAAGTCAGGATAAGCCTGAAAATGAAAATCTGTGTAAGTGACTGATAATTGATTTTTTTTTCTTTGTCCCCAGTCACACAATTATGGCTCTCTCTATTTGTTTTCATGGCATTATGGCAAATTCATTACTTTTGTAGGGATCAACTCTATAATTTGAACCTTACAGAGTAGCCTCGACACTTTAAGAGCTAATGCCTTCTGTCTCACTCTGTTACAATGTTAATTGATGATTCATTTCTCATGATTCAGCTCTCATGGTTTAATCTAACTTATTTTATTTTCTCATTGAAATGGACAAGGTGTGTGCACATAACCAGAGTTTGTGTATTATTTAAGGAAGAGTAACTTAATGTGTGTGAATAAAGAGAAGGTCACTTATAATGTCCAAGTGTTTAGCTCTTTGTTATTTTTTAGACTGAGAAAAAAATCATTACACAACAAAAAGTTGAAAATTTCTTTATAAAATCTGTCTTTACAGGATCAGGAGACTCTTGTCTTGTCATCTGTTTTTGTAATGTTTCTTGAAGGGTGCTTTCTTGTTCTTGAACCACACAAAAATACCACTGCATCTAAGAGATTCAGAGAAGGAAACCTGTAAACCAACTCAAATCCGTTATTTAAAATAAACAAACATAATCTTCAGCAAGTCTTACTTTTTAGTGCGGACAAAGACTCTAGTCTTGAGTAGAGTAGGTAAACACACATTGAAAATGGATAGTCACTAAACAAGAATCTCTAGTATTCTCATTAGCACAAAGAGAAACAGTTAAATTAAAAATCAAAGAAGAAAAAACTATTATGTTACTCTGCTTAATTTGATTTTTCACTTCATAGGTATTAATTTAAACTGTTTACAATAAATAAATTTATGGCACTTGTGATCATTTATATATAATTACATATATTGATATTTGCATATATGTCATGTTGAATTGTGGCTTTTATTGGTAGATCTGTCATTCCTGAAACTTATTTTCTAATTAATATGATTCTTCATCAAATAATAGAAGATAAATTTCATCTAAGTTTGAAAACAATCTATTCATTGTAGAATATATGTGTTCATTTAAACTGAACAGTATACATTTTATAAATAAGTCTACATACTGTTAACACATTATTGACTAGTGTCCTCAAGTCTGATGGGAAACCAGTCCATTCTGCAAATACAGAATGCCTATAAAATGATAGGACTTTTAACAGCATTATTCTTAGGGAGCTTGAGTACTTCCCTGGAAAATTCTAAGTAATTTAATTCATGTAATACACCTAGCAAAGAGAGAAAAATATTGATATGCAGCTTTTCCCCAAAATCTCCCTTTTTTGCTCTAAAACCTCAAAGGTGGTGAGGATTGCCATAGCATAGCCCTTAGAATGCATTTTATTTTCCTGGTGAACAACTCAGCTGAAAATCCTGTAACTCAGAGCAGGACTTATTCATGATGTATTAAGAGCCCTTGAGAGCTGCTCTTAAGGGATTTATCGCATTTGCTTCCCTCACTGTCTGAGTTGCACATAGGAGTGATAACAAACACTGTTTGGATCTAATGCTACAATCTATATCTCTGAGTATCACTGGCATCAAAGGAATCAGACCCTTATGATTTTCAAAGTCCCATTCACACAAGTGAGAGACAAGTTCATTGTCTTCTTCATGTGACGATTAATCTCTCCCCGGGGAGAGCTTGTAGGTTCACAGAGATGTTTTGTAGCATTGGTTTGTTTGTTTGTTTGCTTTCCAGAGCCAACCTATTAGTTCTCAAAGATACTGTACATGATACTGGCATGGTTTCTCAGAGCAGTAGTTGAGATGTTTTATTAGTTATTTCAGCTGAACATTTACTCTGTGAAACTGAGCTATCAAAAGAGGGCTTTTGGGACACTATCAATTCGATCTAATGTATGAGCTCAAATTATTGTATCATTATAATATGCTGCTTGGTGTCTTTTGCCATTGATTTGCCTACATCTTTTAAATTGCTCAATCAGAAGCCATTTATCTGATAAATTATTAATGAATAAGTGTTTGTGATGGAAAAACAAAATACTCAGAGTTGCAAATCATGTATCCTACAGGCAACAGCAGTCAGAAGTAAGCTGTTCTTGAGCCAAGTAAGTGGTTTATGTAATGTAGATGGAAATTATGTGGTGAAATAAACACTTCATTGCAAAGAAAGGATGG
This sequence comes from Acanthiza pusilla, assembly GCA_036630365.1. NCBI lineage: Eukaryota > Metazoa > Chordata > Aves > Passeriformes > Acanthizidae > Acanthiza > Acanthiza pusilla. Next base: position 32,278,665 of record JAXCHO010000023.1, read on the forward strand.
CTGTTATTCTCCTAGACTTTTACAAGAATATATATGTATATATCTGTGTTCTTTTATTGGTGCAAATTTAGTTTCAAGTGTGCAAAGGCATCTGCACTTGTTAGACTCCGACCATACTGTAAGGTCCTCAAACTGGTCATACTTTGCAATATTTTGTAGAAACCTTTTGATTTAATTTTGATCCTCTACTCATAAGTATTTTTTCTCAACTAACGGAATAATTGCAGAGTTAATATCTTTTGGCAGGTCACATTGGCATTGATGATTTTGAGTGCTTAACTGTATTCCAAATTCCTTGGGAATTGATTTATTTTGAATGAAAGTAGATATGTTTGTGCCCGAAGCTAGAAATTGTAGTACGGGGCTTGCAATTAAATACCATATTCAATATCATATTCGTTTGTCTGTGACCCACTTCTTCAATATGGAGGCATAGTTAGATCATTACAAAAAAAACCCCAAATAACCCCAAAAATTCCAACTGAAAAAACAACAACAAAACCAGAAAATAGAAAAAAGACAAGACCAGCTAAAAAATCCTCACTAAAGGCTGTTACTATTTTCTCCAGATGTGTCTGGCATTGTTCTCAGTATAAAAGTTGTTCTTCCAGTGATTTACAAAATGGCTGTAAAATACATTTCTGGCCAATGTCAAGGGTAAAATGTAGCAGAGTAGCAGTAGCATGTGCAATATATTACCTCTTTCCAGTAAATAGCTAACATTCCTTTTTCTGTAGTCCACTTATCTTAACTGTAATTAGCCATCTTCTGTCATTACAAATGACTTTTGTTTGGGACCTAGTATTGCGAAACACATTTGTTGTAATTTTCCTTCCCCCCTTCCCCTTCCGCTCTAACCTGTGCTCCACATTCCAGGCTCCCAATGTTTACAAGACACTGACACAGTACTTTGAAAAACATGAGCTGACAAGCACTACCTCTGGGGCCCAACCGCAAAAAATTTCAGTCTTAAACAGGGAAACTGGGTGCTTGGGTTATTTCGATTGTTTGGTTTGACTTGTTCGGTTGCGTTTTTTCAAATATGCAGTAAGTGTCCTCTCTTTTTGTACAGGCTCAGTGAACTGTACACCATTTCAGCAGAGATGTCTGATCTTTCCATCTGCATACCTGGAGATGCATTATTCCCTGACTGGTCTTTTCAGTAACCACTAAAGACTTCTTGGGACTGAACACTGGAACAGCTGAGTTAAATCCTTCTGGAATGTTCTTCATCAAACATAGATGTACTGGACTTTCTGGATGTGCCTAAGGACACGAAGGTTAGTGTCTTCCTTAATAGCCTCAGTTTCATTTAACCTTTAGCACCAGGGACTATATTTCAACTTGTTGCTTAAAGAGAGACACAGATGAATGAAATGGTGATTAACATGACATATATAGCTGATATCATGCTTTTAACTGCCATGTTATAAATGGGCTTAGTGAGCTTGGGCAACTTAGAGCCTTCTAAAAGACTTGCTGGCCAACAAGAGAAAGCTCTACCCATGTTCTGAGCTTGATTGCCATTAGCCACTTTTGTGGTATTTCTTCTAAACTTGTGTTTACTGCGTTTCAATCACTCTCACCTGATTTGTAATGGGTAAAAAGGGGACAAGAGTATTCTATTTATCTCTCTTCAGAAGATGGTTCTTTTTAGAGTCAGCGGGGATCAGGGGTAGGTGTGTGCTCAGCTGTGTGCTTGGTTATTCTAGATGGCATATAGACTTCAGGGGAATGGCAAAGACACGCATAGCATGCTGGAAAAAATTAACTTCTTTCTAATGGCAGCTATTCACTTTCTGGAAAGTGTGTAATTTTAATAAAATGCTTTTTCTTCCCTTTGATTTCTCTTAAAATATTATATAATCCACTGATATTATTCTGACACTACTTTGCCACCTCAGGAAATCAACCTTGACCAGAACAACTCCCTGACAGAATTTTTCTATGGTATGATCAAAAACATAGAAGAAATCATTTTGTAAGCAGATATATGCTCAGAAAGGTGGTAGAATGTGTGTGGGCATATGTGCGCATCAAGTCATGTCTCAGACACATAACTGACAAGGAAAGTAGCAAGATCATAAAGATACATCAGGATTTTCAGCACTAATCATAACATTATAAAAACCCACTATGTTTATAATGATGTGGATAATGCTACGAGCAGTAGAGAAGTGAACAATCATGTAACCTTGATTTTATTCTATGATTACCATCTGTTTTTCATCCTTTGCAGAATATTCTTCAGGATTAATGCTCTGTCTGGGTTTGGGGGAGGAGGGGGAAAAGTTCTTTTCAGTTTTATTCTGTCAAATTCATTGTATTTCATACAGACATATAAAAAAAATAATTGGTTTTACAAACACTACTTTTTCTTATTAAGCATCTCCAAAATCCATTAAAATAATTTCAGGAAACCTATTGACTAAAGTAGATGGAGCCCAAACTTCATGTAATTAGAACTATATGAACTGAGTTCAGATTTTTCTTTTTTGTGAAGGGATTCTAGTGATATCATCTGAATAATAGCTTTCTAATCAATCTTCTTCTGTCTGCTACCCTAGCTAGAATTTGTGTTTGTATTCTAAACACCTACTCCCTGTATAAAATAAACAGAAGACAAAAATATCATCCCTCGCCAAAAAGAATTGTTTGCCCATTGGCACCAAATATCTATTGCAGATAGGAGGAGAAAAAACAAACAAAAAAAACCCAACACAGTTTTGTTTTATCTAAGTTCTATTGAAGTTACTGAGAATTTTTGTCATAGAGTTCAGTAGGAACAAGAAAATGAATATAAAAATACAGACTACATTTAAAAGCAGAAGGTTAGAGGAGTTGCAAGATTGTGTAAAATTTCTGTATGGAGGAGAGCTGTGTTAGTTCTGTGGGGTGCACTCAATGTGATACCTTAACATTTTCCAAGAAAGTAAAATGCATATAGGGCAAATGTTGTAGCTTTAATGTGTGGACTTTTTTTGGTAATATTACATCTTTTATACCTCTGTATGTGTGTGAGTGTGTGTGTATACTATGAGAAGAATATCTCAGTTGCAGAGTTAAAATGTCAAATGCATTGTAAACTCCATCTCCTTGCACTGTGCATGTTTATACTTCCTGGGAGATTTGTGTAGTATGCCTGTGTGTGGACTGATAAATAAACATAAAGGATATTATTATGGGTTTGGCTAGCTCATTATGTTTTTTTAATAGAACCTTGCTGTTTTAGGACAGATAGTGATGGAACATAGGATCATGGTTTATGTTAGAAGGGATCTTAAAGTTCACCTAGTTACAACCCTCCAGCCATGGGCAGGGACACCTTCCACTGGACCAAGTTGCCAAAGCGTCATCCAGCCTGGTCTTGGACATTGCCAGGGATGGGGCATCCACAACTTCTGTGGGCAACCTGTGCCACTACTTCACCACTCTATGAATGAGGAATTTCTTCCCAACACCAATTCTAAATAACCCTCTTTCATGTTAAAGCCATTGCCCCTTGTCCTGCCAACCCAAAAAGTCCCTCTCCCTACCTTTCATAAACCCTGTTAAGGCCCTGGAAGGTTGCCATAAGGTCTCCCAGAAGCCTTCTCTTCTCCAGGCTCACCAACAGAAGTTTTCTTAGCCTGTCTTCACAGGGGAGGCGCTCCATCCCTCTAATCACCTTTGTGGCTCTCCTCTGGACCTGCTCCAACAGGTCCATATCTTCCTTGTGCTGAGGACTCTAGACCTGGATGCAGCTCTCAGGTGGGACCTCACAAAGGTGGAGTTGAGGAGGAGAACCACCTCCCTCAGCCTGCTGGGCTTTTCTCTTTTGGCGTACTCCAGGATGTGTTTGGCCTTCTGGGCTGTGAGAGCACACTGTTGGGTCATGTCCCGCTTTTCCTCCATGAGAACCCGCAAGTCATTCTCCACAGGGCTGCTCTCAATGAGTTCATCTCCCAGTACTTATTTCTGGGATTGCCCCAGCTGAGGTGCAACTTGCACTTGGACTTGTTGAGCTTTGTGAGGTTAAGAGCCTCTGTGTCTTTCATTTTACTTACTGTATTGCTGCTAAGACATGCATTCATTAGTAGTAATATATAAATTTTGATGAAAAATTATGCAAAAAATATTGCTTTAGTCTTCATTTTTGAGGATTTTGTAGTTAATGCTACAAAAAATGTTACAAATATTATTTGATAGATTGGAGAACAAACTGTCTTTGACAGGTAATGGATATGTTCATTTAAACAGTGCAAATCAAAAAGAATAAGCTAAATTATCTGACTGGCGGCAAAACCAGTGGAGCTCCACCTGTCCAAATTTTCCACAGTTAATTCCTGTTACTGGCTGAATTTTATCAAACGTGCAGCTAGATTTTTACACAAGGCCTGCAAAAGCTTAGCTAGCAAAAGTAAGAAATTACCCTGACGTAAGTGAATAAATCCTGGTTATACAAATTGAGTACCTAGCTTATTAGGTCAAAAGACACATTGTACATTTAATGAAGGAAAAAAATAAGATGGCTTATAAATTGGGAACATTTGGCATAACCTGAGATTTAAAACTGATCCTGGAGATTTTATGCTAAGCCTACAGGATACAGACTGGAGGTTACAACTTCCTCCCAGAGATTGGGAGGATAGTCCCCTGACATGGGACAGGCTGAATTCTGCCCTTCCATGTCCTAGGAGGTTGAATTAATGTGCGGAAAGAAAAATATCTTCTGTCAAATATATTTTGTGGCAAAAAAAATCCAGAAGTGATCTGTCCACCATTTCGGAAGTAGGTCAGAGTTGTGGATCCTAATCTAAAGCAACAAGACTGAAACCCAGCATAAGGTCCCTCAAGATCCAGAAAAACAGGTTGTGTTTAAGATATGTCTATACCCTTGTCATCACCTTTGCCTGTCTCATTCGTTCTCCAGAGAACCACCTTTCACACAAGAGTAACTTCATCTTCCTCTCAATCATTACTTCTTATCAGAAAACATAAATCTAAATAATAAAAATAAAAATATAAAAATTTATATAAAAATATAAATCTAATATCTGTCTATAGCAGCCAAACAATACTTGAGCATAAGTTTTACCCCTGGATCCCGTTCATCCATCCCATCTATTCACATATTTCCTGGGGTGGTTTTGCCCCACAGTGCCATTCAATGCACAGTAGATTTCAGGGAGCAGCATGGGGAAGGGACAGTTTCCAGGAAGCAGCTAAGAAGACAGACATCTCTTTTTGGAGTCTAGGGAGAGAGTATCACCCACACTCAGGGTAAGAGAATTAGTCCTGGTTTGCTCAGCTTAGAAACATGCCCACTGCCGAGTGTTGCAAAGCCAAAGCCCATACTGACTCCAGCTGGGGAGCACAGGCATCTTTTATCATAAATATTTTCACTCGTCACCACTTAAAGGATGGAGAATTTGAGGAGGATAAGTTGAGACACCTCCTGTTCCATTTTAATCTCTTAGACAGGATCTAATGAAAAGTGTTTACAGTATTTATTGCTTGGACACAGTAGAACTGATTTCTCAAACAACTACGGTGACCTCTAATCCTTATCCTCAGGACCCTTTATTTTGGGGTTTTTTTAATTTTGTTTTTTTTTTGGTTGGTTGGTTGGTTGGTTGGTTGGTTGGGTTTTGGTGGTTTTTTTGGTGTTTGTTTTTTTTGGGGGGGGGCATTTTTAGCTTTAATGAGATAAAGAATTCACATGAACGAAATTATGTTTACCATGCTACTCTTGTGGCAGAAGTTTATCCCCTGTTTCTTCTTGTAAGCTCTTGGTCTTTTGCTCACTTTTGTGTTGTCTTTTCTGGAAACTTTGCACATGAGTTTACCTTAGCAATATGCTAATCATCACATCTATTAGCTGATTCTGATATCTTTTGTACAATTTTCTCCTCTACAAATTAAAAACTCATAAACATGGAATTATTTTAAGTGATAAATTGGTGAGAGATATGATGATAAGCTTTAATATAGCAATTCAATAATTAAAAGTATAAACCCATGAATTGTAAACATGGGTCTGTACTTTGTCCCATGTATTTAAAAACAGGTCCCTTCTATTAAAAACATAAATATCAAACAGCTTTTACAAGACGTAGTAAAGTATTTATGACTTTCCCTCTCTCAATAATTTAATTCATGTAAGATTTTAAAAATATTTAAGAAAATGTGGGCATTTTTACTTACTTGGAAAAAAAGGCATTTTAAACAGCAGGATGTAATTTCAGACTATTTGCAGTCAAGAGGCCTCTACTGAGCAAAATACTCATTCAATTTAGGAATGCAGATTATAATAATTTTCCTATCTCCCTCACAGCAGGATTCCTGCCATCATTTTGCAAACCCACAGGTTGTAGTATTGAATGACTAGCTAACTTCAGTTTCAGGTAACACATGCTTTAAATGTATTCTCATTAGCTCAACTTAGTTATAATGCAAAGCTGCTTAGTTTCACCAAGTGAAATGGGATACACTTAAATTGCCTCATCTAATATAATACTCCTTAATACATGCAAAGTGGTTTATGATGGCAAAGCTTGTAGAGCATGAAAATCGGCAGGGAAAGTAAGGTTTTCTGGCTAAAATTGTCAAAAAAAAGTCCTATTTTATATAATTTCTTTTTAAAGAGGTTAAGAATGAGGAACGAGAGATTGGAGTAAGAAATAATCAGTCTAGAAAAATGTAAATTTAGTGTATTAACCTTTTGATATATCAGCTCTACCAAACAAGAAAATTATCAACTAAAGCTGTTCTTTCAGTAATATCCTTTGCTCTGTAAAATTAAATGTAAAATACACAGTGGCCAAAATGTACTGCAGTAAGAAACAATATTCTTCATTCTATCTCTTTTATGCAGAGAGTTCTATATTGTGCGCCACATTTCCATTTGTTAGTATTATTAATCAAGCTTGGTGTGGCTATATTAATTTGCAAGGAGTTTTTAATTTCAGATAGGGCTAAGGAATTATTTATCTCTCTTCCTCCTTTAAATGCCACGTGAATATATCCCAATCTTGCATATCTTGTAGACGCAGAACTTGGTTTCAATAGGACCACAGAACAACTGGTAACATCATTTGCTTTTTTTCCCAATAGCCTGCACCTGCAGTCTGACCATAGGGCTATAAATCCTTTCCCTAGATCCTTTCCAATACTTCCAGAAAACTCCAGAGAGCGACTAAGCTGCTACAGGCTTTTCAGATGACACCCAAGTGTATATCTCACTTTCTACAGATGTAACCAGAGCCATCATAGAGATGTTGCACTGCCTAGAGGAAAATGGCTCCTGGAGAAGAGCATCTGGCTGAGAATGAATTTGGGTGAGATCCAGACAATACTGGTTGAAAGACAGAAATGATCCAGACAGCCAGTTGAGCAAGATTCCTATGTTCATGCCTTAAGCATTAGTTTGCAATGAGGCTGTTCATATCCTTGGAAAAAGGCAGGATAAGCACATTGCTCAGCTGTGGCCCCAGAGAATGAACCAAGAAATCTTCACAGTCCAATTAAAAGCATCTGCAACACGGGTTTTTTCAGTCCTTGTTAGTTTTCACTTTGCTTACAATATGAGGCTGCAAAAACAACAAAATCTAGAAAATGCTTGCATGCCTCCAGGAAAAAGGCCTAGCCACAAAAAACTCTGCTTACTTTCTAAGGGGTTGGTACAACTCAGCGTACCCAGGGCGCTTTCACTCTTTGCAGTCAGAGAACATTGCTCCCACAGTGCAGTGTCTCCAAGGCTGCTATTTGCATCAGGATAGAAAGCACTAATCTTGTTCTCAAAGGTACAACCATTTTGGATCTCTTGGTATCCACGATTGCTTTTTAATTTTCTGCAAATGGACAGCTTCTACAAGAAACAGTCTGAAACCTTCTGAGCAAAGAGTGTTCCTGGGAGAGGCATAATGCTTCTCCTCTGGTTATGCAGTGAGCTTTTAGGGTCTGTAAACACTGCAGAGGCCTTTCAACAAAGAATTTGACTTCCAGAGGTTCCGTATGTCTGCTAAAATTAAGACTTCTACTCTTGGTGGGAAAAAGGCTAAAGACAGGTGATGTAAACTCTGGGAGGTCATACAAACATCCTTCATCCATGAAGTTTCAGGATACAACAGCTCCTACAGTTTTTAATAACTGGCAAGTAGAGCTAAAAGCTTACATGGAAGCTGTAAACAAATAATATCCCATGGAAACACACAATTGGAGAAGTTGCACACAATACTCTTGGGCAAGCTGGAGTCGAGTTTCAGGACAGAACAGGTCTCTGAACCTGATCCCAAACTTTGATGAAAAGTTATGAGTATCCTTATGGAGGATAAATACCTGTAAAACTGTTGGTATTCTGTACTGCAAAAACTGTAAAAATCTGGAACCTTCTCCTGGAACTATTGTCTTTGCTTTACTCAGTTTCCTCAACAGGGAGCAGGAAAAGGTATCCTGGGGTATCCTGGGTGAGGATTTTACTGGTATAAGCAGTCACCTACAGTTTATTTCCCTAGGTTCACTGAGGTCACAACATGACCAAAGTAAGATGTGCTCCTCTAAATATTTCTCTTGTATTTCCTCCAGGTCACATTCAGGAGTAAGCAAGAGTAAAATAACAATACAGCTCTTCAGCTTTTTAACCTTTCTTATGGGTGATTTCATGGATTTGATTTTTGGTGGATACTTGTCAGAAGTTTCTGTCTCAAGAGCAAAGTTGTATTCTGAGACTACTCAAATTATCCTGTTTATTTTCCATATATGTTTTGCATATATGAACTGGAGCATTGATCTTAACTGGTTAATCTTTGGGGCTCATAAGTAAAATACATTCCTGGAACATTTTCCTCCTGGTAATGCATTCCTTGTAGTCTCTTATTGGTTCACCAGCTGTGCTGCTTATCACAGCTTCATTCACTTTATGAAAACTCTTTTAAATGTTCTCCATTAAAAGCTGTGTAGAAAACTTAGTGCACGCTCGTGAGACACTTGTAGGAACATATAGTTATTGGGAGGAATAAAATAAAAAATGCAAAGCTACTATTCAATTGGTATGTGTACAGCCATGTTGTACTTATTGCCATCATGAATAAAGCATTTGTTTTTCTAAATTGTGTGTATGTTCCTAGAGGAGTACTTAAAAGACAGCTTGTTAGAGGAGACATGGAAACTCCGAATTTCTCCTGTTTCATTGTTCAAATAATAAGGTATAATCATAAATCCTGACTGCAGTCTGACCAGCTAAAAGGGCACATGGGACTTTGCTAGAAATCTAGGAATTTCTTTTCCTTGACCATTTGTATAACCCCGCTCCTTTAAGGAATGAACAGCTAACCAATCCACATCAGGGTCTAGTGGTGTTGTACCCCCCCAAAATGCCCTGTCACTGCAGGAAGTCCCAGCAGAGACAGGGCAGTGAACACTCCAAAACACTTTCCTGATCAGCCTCTGCCTCCTGGAGCCTTTGCAAATCAGAAGCTGCAGTGTGAACATTTTGCTCTCGAGGGGATATAATGAGAGCTGACATGCTTTGATCTGCTAGGAGACTCACAGGAAATAGTGCCATAAAAATACTGGGTTCCCTGGGGAATTTATGCTTGTTGATTTGGTTGGTGCTTTTTTCTATATTTTGAACTGTTACTTGAAAGCTTAAATCCTTCTTCCTTCCCTAAAAGAGAATTACCAACCCAATTGCAAGATGTGTGTACTAAAGCTTGCCAAATGCTTTCATTTGGCTCTCATTGTTCTGATAGAGGGTGGCATTTTCCCTCCTTTATTAGTATGTTGGTATCTTCATGAAGATGAAGAAAACTACTTTCTTAATGGTCTTGACAGAATGATCCCTCTTTTAACAGCTTTTGTTTCAAATACCTCTTAATATTTCAAATATACCGAAACGATGTACATATTGTTTACGAAAATTTAATCACAAGTTTCTTTTAACTTACTAATGTAAAAGGAAAAAAAATTAAATATCTTTCTTTTCCTTATTTCTGATTCACTGTTCTAGACAAATTTTATATTTTATAGCACAAGTACTGTTCTCTGATTTTTTCTCCTTGCAGATTAATGTGTGTTGAAATGAGGTAGTAATGATATTTTCTCCCCATAAAGTGCTTCCTTTTACAGCTGTATGTATTGCGTGGTTCCATCACATGGTAATATATACATATTTCTATGTAAATATCTGTTGCAACTTCTTTGAAAGCATCAGCTGCACCCGCATGAAGTCACAAGGATGCTATAAACAAAGCTTGGATGTTTGCTATTTTAGCATCTTGTGGATGTAGCATTCTAAAACTATGCAAATTCATACAATTGGTAGAACATTCCACTGTAATTTTGTTGTCCAATATTATGTAACAGTAAGTTATTCCTAAATTATATCCTTAAGATCAAAAGTCAGTGCCCTTATATATGCTTCAGAATTATTGGCGTGGTCCTAGAAGGTTGTAAACACTCGAAGTATAATACAAGCGGAATCTGAAGAGAGAATCCTACCACTTGAAGATTCACAAGCATCTTAGCTTGCAAGAAATCTTGTCACTTCAAATCCTGTGATCACCAAACCCGGAGGCATTGCTATATTGGCTGTGTTGTGTATACAGCTAATTGCATTCCACAGGCAGTTCAGATTTCACAAGAGAGGTGTCTCCAAAACTTGTGTTCTGCATTGATTGGACACTGAAAGTTTCTTAGTAATCTTGTGATTCTCACCTGAGAGCATGGACAAGCTTTTCTTGGTTCGAGTACTTAGGCTTTAATTAGTAAAAAAATTGAATGGGGACTGAACTCTAAAATTTACATCTCATTTTCAGAGGTAACCAGCACCCAAGTCTGCTTCCCAGCATCAAGTCAGCAGAGATTGCGAAACCATAGGATAATACATAGAAATTGTATTCACTAAAATACTTCAATTTTCACTGACTTGTGCTCATGCATTTGCATGGTAATGTTATTGTGGATAGGAATGATGTTCAGTGGTAAATGGAAGAAAAACATGGAAAATAAATGGATCATGTACTTTATATACTCCTACCTACTGTTCCATCAAAAATGCTTATTTAATATTTCAGATCCCTGAACATCTTAAATCTGTGGATGTTTAGAAAAAGGCTCTTCTACTTTTGCAAAATTTGAAATGTCACATGAAAATCACCCTATTTGTGACTCAGATTAAAAGGTTTGGTGCTTTTCAATTTCATGTTCTAAAAATGGCAGGGATCTGAAGTTTATTTTCTTCATATCTTCTCTTTAAAAAAACCCTCCAAACAACCGGAAAAATTGTCCCACCTAAATAGCTATTCCTTTCCTCACATATATCAGAGATTTTAAGTCATTTTCAGAAGTTATTATGGCTTCCTCCAATCCTCTTATTCTCAGTAACTCTTGGAACCTGGCAGCTCAATCAGGTGTGAAAAATAATCTCATTTTCATAAGCACACTAAATATGTTGAAAGTTGTTTTTTCAGCAAACGGATGACATCAAATAGTCCTCTTTTTTTTTTAAATCAATGTTCATTTCGAGATAGTTGAACTACCTGCAAATGACAGTGAGCAAACATAGAGGACTGGAGCATTTTTGTGCTTATACAAACTGTGCTGGAGACTTGAAGACATGCATTTGGAATCTTTGTCCCTGTTTCTGAATATCATCACTCCTTTATTTAGAATATGACTATATCTCAAACTAAAAATAAAATAAGGAAACATTTTCCTATCTTTTTTTTTCCCCTCACAAACTGCGTAGATCTCACAGGCCCAAACTTGAATTGTACAATCTGTTCCTTGGCCTCATTGGAGGGACTGAGGAGTTTTCCTGCCTACAAGCATAAGCATGTAGCAGAAGTCTCTAAATTGAGAACTTGCTCATTTTAAGCTGATTCTGTAATCAGAAGCCCAGATCTGAATCACACTCTGGAAATGTTTGTCTCTTGGCACTGATTATAGGGAGAGTTTAAGGTGACTTCAGCTCCCAACTTAGGCATTTAACTGAGAAAGTTATCATGATGGAGAGTGAATCCAGGCCCTAATGCTGCCTCATTCCCACTCCAGATTCCACATGAAACACGGTCGTAACCAAAGAGGATAGGGGTTATATATATTAGACCCCAAGTACACAGAAGCTCTCCTCAGACCTTGGTTCAAAACTTGCCAGAATGTTTAACCTTGGAAAATAAGGACATATGGAAATATTGACACAGCCTTGAAAGCTGTAGCTCAAACGTGTCTGCAATAAAATGTATTAAGCTTGTAGCTTTGACATGGGAATGGGATGATGCATAACTCGATGAATACAAGAACTGTTTTCCTTTGAAACTCCAGACAGCAATGCTTAACAATATATAAATAGCTCTTTGTCACTTTCATGAATGCTTGTTTGTAAACCCCTCAATCCCACTGAGTGCAAATAAAAATTGACAGGTAACACTGTAATTGAAGGTGCATGTGTATAATCTGCAGTGCTTGTTTATTTGTGCAATGTTGTGTTGGGCTGTGCCAAACACAATGGAAAAAATGGGACCATTGCAGTCATTTTAACAAGTTATTTGGCTGCATGCATGATGTGATCTACTTCTGGGTCTCGTGAATGCATTCAGCTTTACTTGTTAACCAGCAAAACATTATTTATTAATGACTTCTTCATGCTTTATTAAGCCTAATGTCAAAACACCTCTGTGGGACTCTAGGCATGTTTTCTCTTTGTATTAAACCCTTCTAAAGAAAATGAAAAATTATGCATCAAAGCTGCAGATAAAACCCAGTAGATATCAGTTCAATTTCTCTTGATCCTTGCAGATGATGTTTCTGAATATTTGTGAAAGCACAGCGCTTGATTGTGTGCTGGCTTAAATTGAAGCATTCTGCAATCTCAGATGTGTGTAATTAGGGTGCCTTAGAAACCTAACAAGGCTACTGCGGTCTCCAAAGCTGAGTGGAGTGCTCAGATGGCAAAAACTGACAAGTTCACCGTAGAAGTAGAATTCTTGCTTTTTTCTATGAACTGGTGTACCATGTCAGAGAGAAAGGCTACTTCATGGGAACATTAAAATTAGGCAAAGTAGTAACAGGTTGAATTATCTGTGACTTCTGTGGTTTGAGATGGCTCAGGAAACTAACACTGCAGTTCAACAAGTTTTTTCACGTGTGATCTGATAGCACATTTTGTCCTCTAGCACTGGCGTGAGATTCAAATCCAGAATTTCCACATATCTAAACCTGTAAGAACATCCTAGGACATATTTCATGATTCTTCTACATGCATTAGTGTTTAACATCAATTAAACAACACCAGATTTTAGACCATAGAAGTATAGACAAAATGGAATTAACTTGTCATTTCATGTAGTTGAAAAAATGGTCATTCCAAGAAAGTCAGCATGTTCGTCAATTTTTACATGAAAGAGAAGCGTTCAGATAAAGTTCCTAGTTTGTTCTCATCTTATATTTGAAAAGGAAACTTTTAATCAAGTAGTTTTTAAAAAGATTTTGGTTAACAGACTCAACAATGGCCAATCAGAATCACCTTATCAAAATAAGCAGAAATCATATTAAAATACTTTATAAGAACATAAAAAATGAGTCAATTCCTTTTATAAAACTACAAAAGAAGATATTTAACATCTGAAGTGACAGACACATCAATTTAGATATTGAAATCTAAAGTTTTGTGCAGCAGAGATGACATTTTTTGCTGAAGAGAGTTTTATTGCAGGTTTTAGCGGAGAGCAGAAATAAGGTGTAGAGCCTTATGCTCTCAGCTCACCCTAGCCTATGTTTCAGATAAACAAAGTAGCAAAATCTGACCAAAGACACAGGCAAAAAAATATTAGGTTAGTTTCAAGCTCCAGCAACAGAAATCTATGGAGAAAACTTCTTGGAGGGAGTTGTAGATAGATGATTTGGACACTGCATAATCACTACTGCTTTATTTCCTGCTTTCTGTTTGTAATTACTACCAGTTATGAATATTTAATGTGAGCTTGTTTTGCGCTTTTCCTTTTTCTTTCATCTAGCTACTTTCATCATCTCTCACAACATCTGAGAGATCAATGCAAGGCAATGGGATGGTTGGGGAATGTACCATATCGTTAACATATCACAGCAAACATAAATAATTGTGAGGACAGATCCTCAGCTGCTGCCTGTAAACGGAGCTGACCCAGTTTTGGTAGAAGCTGTCCAGTTACAAGCTGTCATTCAGAGACCTCTTGGCAAACAGAATTCAGTAACATAAACTGAAGAGTGCCAGGCCTCCCTGCTGGAGTGCTTTGTCCCCTTTTCTGCCAAATAGACACTGGAGCCTGGTTTGTCTCTTTCCAAGTGGGTGCCTCATCATCAGAGAAAGAGTCCTGCCTGTCTGGTGCATGGTTTTTGTCTGGCACTAGCTATAAAGCTGTGAAATAAGCCAGGGATAGTAGAGTAGGGCTCTGCTCTTTCTCCTCTGGTTATGTTTTGTGATAAATAATTTATCTTGCTACAGATGCTAGCCTGTAAACCCCAAAGGGAAGGAAGCACCCCTGCTAGCCCAGGAAAAAGTTGTGAAATGGCAGAGAGGCAGGACCAAAATTAAAGTCACGTCCTTTCCATTGGTTCTTCCTAATGTTTAGCTTGGTTAACTGCAGAGGGTCTCTCTTTCAGAGTGTTCGGATCTTTTCCCCCACATTATTCAGTTACCAGAGTTATTACGGATTTTGCTCTTCCTAGCCTTCCTAATGCATTGCCTATGCTACATGCAGAACACAGTGTGTAGAGGATTAAGGGGTATAAAATGTGGCATTGTAGTGCTGTGCCCAGCTGTCTGCTCTAGATCAGCTCAAGAAGCCTTTGGCTGCATAAAGGCCAAAGAAAACAGGAAATTTTGGTTTCTAAGAAGTGTGAGGCAATGCAGGCTGGTCACCGATACCATGGCACTTGGGAATGTTGCAGGTATTGGCTTAATGGCTGCTATTTGTTTCATTTACACTGCTGTTTGTGTATGCTCAGAGATTTATGCTAATAAGAAAGTAGAACTAGATGTCACATTGAACCCTTTTATGTATTTGGTTACTTTTTCTTTTAGTATAAAAAAGATGTCAATAAAATGTTGTTTGTTTCAGAACCAGCTAAACATAATTTGCCACTAAGACTTAACTAGAGTCTCGAAACTCAGAAGTAACTCATTTTAGACCTAAGGGAAGCTGTTGAGAGCTAGTCAGGTCCCTCTGGATACAAGGGAAGCAAGCAAGTCTGTATTGTACAGCTTTCCCAGGAGGGCACAATTAAAAATCATCCTGTTCTGGAACTACTTTATATGCTTTTGTTTTTAATAAAGCCCTTTGAGACCAGTAGTGGTGTAATATTCATACTGCTTTTGGTCTGTGTATGGTCTTCATGTTGCTCATTGACAGTCTACCACACTTTCTTCTCAACTGTTTGCTGGTTAATGAGAAACTCAGGATTAGATGGAAGGTCACTTGCTTCTTTACATAGATTCAGTACAAGCACAACATGGGGAAATAGAGTTTCATTTCTTTGATTTCCAGAAATTCAATTTCGTATGATTGCTGTGATGTGGTGATATTAATGTTCCTGTGAATGCATCATTTCTTCAAAACTTAAGTTTTCTGTTTATAACTTACTGTGGTTCACACTGTGGCATTCACCCCTCCCTGAGGACAGCAGAGCCATGGCAAGCTTCACTGGCCTCACTCACGAGCTGATTTTGGTACACACTGACGTTGATGCCTGGCACACTGTCAGACCACCTGAGCCGTGCATGAGGGAGAGTTCATGGGGAATAGTGAGGCACATTTCCACCTGTAGAGCTGTTCAGGGGAGCTTGCTATGGAGAGAACCATCGGCTGGGACAGGACTCTGGTGACATTTGAGTTTAGCCCACCCTTGTGAACTCATGAAACCAAGGACATAAAAATCCTCATGTCTCAAATCACTGCAGTTGATGGCAGCTTTGTTCGGGAAATCAAAAAGAGGGCAAATATGCTCAAAGAGCTGGGTTCTGTGCATTGTCATTGTGTCTGTTTCACTTAGTCGTAATTTTTACCCTTTGTTGTACACATGGGCTGCCTATCATTCTATATCACACAGGGAAATGTAATCTATTGCATATGCAGTAATGAGAACGGAGAAACTGCCCAATAATGTAAAATTAATGCTTTAATGACTGGACTTTTGCTTTGCTTTGTTTACATTTGGGGGAAAAACGTGTGGAAGAGCTCTTCTGTATCCTCATTTACTGCTGCTCCAGGCTATGTCTGCTGTTGTAGCAGTTCCAATAAACCTACGGAAGAGAATCACTTTTGTGTTGACAGCACATTTGCTGGTATTTCTGCAGCAGTTCAGTAATGTCTTTATTGTGTAATGTTGTATTTTAATAGTCAATTAAAATTCCCATTGAATTGACAAAATGGACTGAGGAAATTCTGAAGACTATTTGGTTAAAAGTACACATGAGACTGTTCTGATAATCACTGCTATGACACTATTCAAACTTAGTCAAGAGCCTTGCCTAATCACAATAAGAAAAGTAGTGAGGCAAGAGAAAACATAAATACATTCCTTTATAAAGGAGTCTGTTGTTGAATTGAATCTCATTTCTCTGTCATGACCACGTCTTCTCTTGTTTCCCTCCAACACTGCCACCACGTCTCTTCCGCCTTTGTTAATTTTCCCAACTCCTTTCTGTGTTGTCTTTCTTTTTGTTGTTGTTGTTGTTGTTTTCCTCTCGTTCTCATGTTCTCTACTAATAACAAATAGTGGAGTGCCTTTGTGATGAGAATAGGAAGGTGATGAATAGTCCAGTAGTCAGATTTCAGAGGCTTCACACAGGGTTTGTGTGAATTCTGTTTTTGTCTTGTTTTGTTTATGCCTTTCATAACAAATGTGTTTACAGCCTGCAGGTTAAAATGAATGAAAGCAGCAAAGAATACATAAGATAAACTCTGTATGAGTAAGTGCACCACTAACAGGCAGCAAGGCTTGCAAACACGAGTCATTCCCACTCACCCATTGCTCACTTCTGGCATCCCCACAATGTAATCTCCAGTCCCATGATACTTGATGGGTTTCTTAACACCTCAGATGCTGGAATTGCTTAGCAATGAAGAGCTATCCTTCCATTCAGCATTTCTCCATTCTCCCAGTTTAATTAGTGTGGGAGAAATCCTGGTCACTTCTGTTCACACTTATTCACCAAAAAGCATCAGGAAAATTAGAGGATATTTTGTTTTCAGACATCATCAGTAGATATTCTTTTGGTACTTTTAAGATGATTTCCTCAGGACCTTACCCCATACAAAGAGGTAACAAGCTTACATAATGTAGTGCACTGCCAGATGTGTTGTGGGATTGTGTTCATAATATTTAGCAACTCTTGCAATTGCTCCACAGTGGAAGTTTTTTTCAGCTTCCACAGTCAGACACTGCAAGCAAGGCAAATGACAAAACTTGGGAAAAGCCATAAATAGGAAGCCCACAATTCAAGATACAAACAAATCCATAGGGTTACTGTTTGAGAGAATAATAATAATTTTAGCCTTTTGGAAAGACAAGGACAGAATGAACTGCAAACATTTCAGTCTTCCTCATTCTATTGCCTCTGGCCTTTTAGTTCTCCACTGCAGTGTGCAAATAAAAGTGAATTGACACTTTCAAATGTACTTCTGTGATTCTACAGATGTGTTATTAGTGTGGATTTTTCAAGGCACAAAAGGACTGTGATTAAATTATATTAAAAAAAGATACAGTGGGCATCTGCTTGCAGGTCATTCTTCCTGTTTACTGCAGATGGTAAAGAATAATTTTAAACAAAGGTGAACATTTGGAGAGCACACAAACAAGCTTTTACAGGAAACAAAATCTGGGGCATGATGGGCTGGGGAGAGTGAAAGGGGTAGATCTTAAAAATTGCAAAACCAATAAAGCCCATGAGAATGGTCACAGAGTGAGGCAAGGGCTCGCTGGAGGCATATGTAGAGGTCAGTAGCAGAAGGACAGCCAGCAAGAACTAAAGCTGGCATTTTTTATTTCAGCATTTCTTTGTATTTAAATCCTTCATTCCACCTACTGAAGTATTTGCTTCTTCTTCCCTGGTGGGACCTTCACAAAGATCTGGTTTACAGTCTGGTTTCAATTGCACTCATAGAGCAAGGAGAAAAGACTGGTGCCACGTGGAGACCTGGCCCTTGTCTGCAGTGGCCTGGAGATGCTGCTGTGTGCTCCCGTGCACCCTCAGCACTCTCACGTGAGGGGAGAACACTACAGCATGCTTTTCTCTACAAACCCGAGCTCTCTTCAATGAAAAGCAAGGGAACATGGAGAAATGGCAAGTTTTTATTCTGAAATGTAGCCAAGGTAAGCACTCAGGGACTAGGGTAGCCTGTTTCAGCATTCAATTCACTTGTTTGGAGGTGTTATATCACAGTATTTAGCTCATGATTATATACTGGTTTTTTCAGACCTCTGCTTCGTTCACTGCACGAGGAGGGACTATGCACTGAGAACAAACTAGCAATACACAGAAAAAATATGCTAATCTCTGTAGGATGCCTGTCTTGTGTGGTAAAAATGGAAGTTGTGTCAGCTGAGGCAGAAAAATGCAGAAAGAAAAGCACCTGAGACTTCAAAAGTGGATATAACAATTTTAGCAGTTACTGCCCACCAGCTGTTCATTACTATGCTTTAGCTGGAGGTTTCTGCCTTCACGACTGAGTTAACAGCTTAAAACAAGCCCACTGGCTTTGTGCTGAGCCTGACTCAGTCTCTGGTGAGGGCATTAAAACAAGGTAGCTGTGGATAATGTAACAGCAAGGGAAGGCAGCTTCTTAAATTACTTCTTCTTTATCCCAAAGACATACCTAGAGAGAATACCCAGAGACATACCTTGGGTTTTTCTTGGCCTCTGACACAGGGTTCCTGGTGATGGTGGGCAGGCAACTAAAATTTTTTCACAGTTGTCCCCTTAGTGCATTTTACTCCCAATTCATTCCATTTGGCTAAGCAAAAGGAAATATTTGGGGCCTACTGGCAGAAACAGTGAACAACTCTCAGTTGCAGCTGAAGGTCCTGGGTAGCCTCCCCCAAGCATGCCAGCAGAAAGGGGTCAGGTTAAAGGCAGCTCGGACATAGTTTCAAGTTCGCTGTTATATTTGACAATCGCGCTTGAACACCTGTAGGTCAGTTCCCTGTCATATGGGGGGACACTAGCAGCACTCTCATCTCACATAGGCATTGTTAAGACATGTTTTTTAGGTTTTGAAAAGAACTTCACTACAGAAAGTCTTCATTTAAGGAAGCTGTCATTCCTATTAGAGGTAGAAAGTGAAATTCAGCCCATCTGTTGTGTACCGCTGTCCGATTTCAGCTTTTTCCCTCATACTTGTAAAATTCTTGAATGTGACAAAAAATATGACAATTTATTTTAAAGTTGCTCTTCAGAGCATGTGGCAAATGATTCTTGGATATCCTTTTCGCACTTTCAATGTGTGAGTGAAAGGATGTATGAAGAGACTTGTCTGCCTTTTCTTTCCTTTTCTTTTCCTTCATTCGAGCGTGTAATGCCTCCTTTCCCAACATTACCCAGTGCCGTTCTGCGTGTGCCCTGTTGTCTGCATTGGTTAGCATTACTCTGTCAAATCAAAGTAGTGTTGATTAGGAAGCTGATATGGTTGCTAACAAGCTGTATCTAATGTGTTGATTTCAGTCCACAAGACGAGTTTTTTGGGTACTATTTAAGTTGATAGCGTAACAAAGTGCATGGTTGATTTATTCTTTGGAAATTTGCCTTACATCATCACTAGATGTAAGAATTGTTTGCAGTCCTATGATCTGACCATTGAACAGTGAACCAAGTAAGACCCACCAGCTCAGTTGTCTTCTTGGGTGCTGCTTAATAGTGGCACTGCATTTGTGATGAAGAAACAGCAGTTTGAAATATCCCCTACTGATAGTGCCAGAAGAAAGCTGGAAAATCTCCAAAACTCTCTCATTTTAAACACATTGCTGAATTTCTTTGTGAATATATGAATATACATATCTTGCTTATTTGAGCAATGAAGTTTTTTTTCTCACTTGACTGTATTTTCTACTTGTAGTACATATTGGTTCAGAAAAAGATTAAAGCTTACCTCATATATCAAGAAGGGTGAGAGGTGGGAATTTCAGTGTAATGTGCATTAAAATTAGGAATTTATATCTTTTATCTATATTCCATTTTGCAAATAGGAAAGTTGGAGAAAAGCATACACTCTGTATGAAGAATGACTGAATTGTCACTGTAATGGAACTGTTCCAGAATTGAAGGATACTGCGTAGAAACACCAGGACACTGATTAGAAAACAGAGTAACAAGTCAGTAAAATCAAAAAGCCTGATTTCTACAAGAATTGTAGCCTGTTTTGTGTGAATAGAAACAAGAACAAATTAGGAAACATGCTTTTTTATACAGCCACATGTGGAGGAATGGCTATACCCTTTAAGAAACATTCTGTATATTTTCTTCTGATGTTGGTGGGCAAACCACAGAGATAGCTCAGGCTTTGGGAAGGAAATGTTAGCCTCCCAGATCCTGCTGCCACCTTCCAACGAGCAGCCAGAGAGGCAGGTACTCACTTGAGCAGGGTCTGACCTGGCCTTTC
The DNA here is from genome assembly GCA_036630365.1 of Acanthiza pusilla. Classification (NCBI taxonomy): domain Eukaryota; kingdom Metazoa; phylum Chordata; class Aves; order Passeriformes; family Acanthizidae; genus Acanthiza; species Acanthiza pusilla. Next base: position 32,299,277 of record JAXCHO010000023.1, read on the forward strand.
CCCTCCCAGTGACTCCCTTTCAACTTTTGCCATTGCACAGGAAGGACAATCACAACCAAAATTACAGAAGGACTTAGAAAGAAAGAAGTCTGAAGGCAATGACAAATTCATGGATGGATGAATGGAGAAAGGCTTCCTCTTTTTCCTCCACTGCTGAGCTGTCAGTCAGCCAAAACAAATTAGAAAGTGAAAGTTATGGGCCATGTGAGGCCAAGAGAAGGCAAAACGTTAGAAAAGCCCCCTGACTGCAAACCCAGGTGAACTGGATGCAAATTTAACAATGTTATTACTGCTCAGTGAGGAGGATTTCTTGGGGAAAAAAGGCAATAAGCACAGAAATATCCTTGGGCAAGTGTTAGTCTCTAGTGTGACCTGAGCAAACTCAGTTTTATTGTGAACCATGTCAACAAGGAGCTGAGCCTATAAGACTTATAATAGTAACAAAAAAGCAATTTATGCAAAATGGGGGCAACCCTCATCTCGTAGTATCTAGAGAATATGCAGTTTTTTAGGTGATTAATTTAAAACAAAAAAAGGACAAAAAAAAGGTTTACATAAGTTATTTAAAATCTTTTTAGTACGCTGTGACTGGGAAGTATTAAGAAAACTAGAAAGGGTATGGCACCTGAGGAAAAGGCAAGGTATTGTGGGAATATGGTATGAAGTAAAGCAGGATTCATTTATGTAATTATTACAGAGACACTGTAGTCATATAGTAGTTAAAAATTATGACGTGATTCCCCAAAATAAACCTGTCTTCACGAAGACAGGTCTTTATCTTTTCTACTTCATATTTTTATTGAAACCACAATAAATCTAAACATATAAAGAAATTAATAACTATTTCTAAAACTCTGTAACACCATTTAAATTAGACTATTCCAGGCTTGTTTTGTCTTGGGTTTGTTGTCTTTTTTTTTTAATTCATAACGTCTTCAAAATTATTTAATCTAGTCATTGCAAGCATAGCCACTCTGAACAGAATTGCATACTGCTACCTTTATGTATATTAATCAAAATTGAAAGACATATAGCTTTACACTTTGGAAAGCAGTCAGTAATTCACACTGAGTGGTCCATTTGATATGCATAGAAAGAAAACACAAAGTATTAAATCAGCATTTAATATCAGATTTCTTTAAGTGTGTAAACTTAGCTACCTGACATCATTAATCAAATTTGGTATATTAGGTCATAAATATTTATATTTGTTTTTAAAGTAATAAACAGCCACATTTGCTGTTAATATACAAAATATTAATTATGGTAGAGACTTTCAACAGAACTAAAGCAAAGTGGACACCCTGGGTTAAATCAGCCTAGTCATGAAAGCTAGAAACAATATAGGATTTTGAATGGATTTCAGAAAGTAACCATGGGGATTTCCACACCAATGTTTGTTTTTTTTAAAAAAGGATGACCACATTCATATTGCCACTTCTGAGGTGCTGAAAGTCTTTCAGCACTTGTTTATTTCTGTTTTTAAAATTATTTATCCATTTTTTATGTTTCTGCACAGGCACCAAAGGATTTTGGCCTTAGGGAACTTAAAAATTTCCTCTAATCAGGAGGAACCACCAAACACTACTACTACTTTGCTGTAGCCACAATACAGCCAGCAGACTGTTAAAAATGCTAAAGTTAGAGAAGTCAACCTTTAGGTCTGAAATAAAGCAGTATCTTTCAAACTTACTAGTAATTTCAGGCCTAATTGATACACCCTGGTTATTGGTGTGGATCTCATTAACTCTGAATCATTTTTTTAGCTTTGGTTTCTCCGTCCCAGGGTCATGGAGATACCTGTCCATCCAATGAGCCAAATCCCTAATCCAGGGCTGTGGCTCAGATTTTGCACCTACACCCCTGTGCTTGGTGTTTCCTTCTGTTTCGCTCAAACAAAAGTGGTGTCAAGTGTGTGGTATGAAGGGGAGAGGAAAAGGGTGTGATAAAGACTTGCTCCAGTGACTGGAGCATTGTCTGCTGAATTTCAGCACTGAGAAAACAACCACCACATTTTAACTAATTTCTCAGATTTATTCCTGATTAGCAAGACATTGCTGATGATTAAATACTTTCAGAATACATATGTAATCAACTTTTCACCCAAATTTTACAGTTTGCAGAGAAAGTGGTAATTGGATAATGTTGGGAATGTTCCTTCAAAATATAGATATCATTAATTAAATAGTAGCAGCTTTTAAAAAGCCTGTTCCTGGTTTAAAGGCATTTTTTTCAGTCTAAAATGTTTATTTCAGATTTCAGTTTTAGAACAAGAGAAAATTATATCTGCAACCAAGTAGTTTATAGTTTCCTTTAATTTATTCCATCTCTGTCATTATATTGTCCTTGAAACTATTTTCTGTCACTGTCAAACATGATAGCCTCAGGACAGAAATGAAAGTGAGATAATATATCTCTATGAGCTTTTCTAGTGAAATGTTTTTAAAAGTTTTCAAATGCAGCCATTTGGATTTAAGCAGAAGATGAAAGAACAATGAAACTAGGAGATTAAAGGAACAAAAGCAATTATTTTAAATGTTATTATTCTAACATTCCAATATTAATCCTTGAACACCGTTATAATTGTACCAAATTATTTCTATAAATAACAGAAAATTATTTTATGTTACTTCTTCTATTCCTGTGAAGAATAATGTCTTCTATCAGTATCTTTTCTCATAATTAGGATTCCCAAAAGTGTGTCACTGTGACATTTCTCTAAATATGATCTTAGTAAGAGGCTTAATTTTAATGTTTCATAAGATTATCCAACCAATTCTTAAAAACATATAATACATTCATTTTCAGAAACCAATGTAAGTTCAACGTGCGCTGTTTTTCCATTTTAGAGATAATTTAAGTAAAACAAGAAAATCCAAAAAGTAAGACTTTTGTTGTTGTAATAGTGTGGGAGAAAGAGTGAGGGGCAGAGATTAGAAGATTTATGCTTTCACTGTATTTTTTCAGTGTGTGTGTGTGTAGGATTTATCATTTATTTCTCATATGCTAGCATTTAAAGATATTATTTTTTGAATTTTTTTTTACTCTGTTTAACCACTATTACATTTTCTAGACTGGAATGCTTGTCATTTAAGCTTTAAATTTCCACAGACTGACATCCTTAGAGATAGATTCACTTACTCAGGAAGCCACATCTTGTGTTTCAGGAAACGTGATTCAGGCATCCTTGCCTTGGTCTGAGTGTTGCAATGTTTTCTTTAATCAAAATTGCTCTTACATGTTTGTTTGCCTTTTTATTTTCTTCTTCCTTAGAACTAGCTACTTTATCAATGTCTTGCAAAAAAGCAAATAAGCATATTTTCGTCTTCAAAGAGACACAAAGAAGGTCTGGTTCAACAAAGCCAATGAGCATATACAGAGGTTTTACTGCTTTAACTCACTTAAAGTTAACCATGGCCTTTCCTCATCACTGTTATTTTGATAACATTTCTGATGAGAGAGAAATTAATATGTGAGAAATGGTTCATATAAGATTGGCATATTTGTGTGTAGGAGCTGAGAGCACCAGCCCTCTTCTCCACCCCTGGGACACAGCAGTCATTTTGTGCAAGCAGGATGGAAGACCCCATTTATTTTGTTGATCTTATCACAATACATTTTCCTCATCCAAATGAAAGTTTGCTATGCAGTGCTTCTCTCGAATCATCACTTCAGCCACTTAACAATTCCCTACCAGTGATTACTATCACTGCAGATCAAGAACTCAGGTGGGTTTCTACCTTTTTCCTGAAGAATACTGGTTGGGTAATGTGAAACAGCAAAAAGCAATTCAGCTTACCTGCTCTTCTATAGGACACGAGGAGGGATATTATATGAGTGTGTGTGCATGCATGTATTTATATTCATCCCTTTAAAAAAGGAAGTTGCAGTGGTTCTCAAATTTTTTCAGTCATAACTGGTTTACTTGCCTTACACAAACACATGGACACACAAACTTCCACATCTATCTTTATATAATTACATGCATTTCCATATTCATGTACAGACATGTATTTTTTTAACGTATTCACCACAAAAATTTAACTGCAAGTGCATATGTTTAAGTTTGAAAACAACTGCCATATTTAATAAAGTGATTGAAAATACCTAACATGTAAACTTGAAAGGAAATACATGCAGTTTTACATTATGTAGACATGCCTTTTCAATTTGTCTTTACTGTCAAAAGACTTAAAATCATAGAATGGTTTGGGTTGGAAGGGACCTTAAATATGAGCTAGCTCCATGCGCCCCATCACGAGCAGGGACACTGGCGTGAATCATGAACATTTTCATATCAAAACCCCACACAGAAGAATGTATGTCTGATACTGAATCCCATGGAAATAAAATATTTCTCATAAAGGAACACGTAAATGCTAACTAGTATTTTTTAAATGTTTTTCCTATTTAAATGAGAAATAGTTATACCAGCATTGTTAAAAAGCATGCCTTAAATAGAAAAAAAATCAGGCAAAGAAATCTTTTTGGAAGTGCCTAGTAAATGTGGATAGCTCAGTATCTGAGCAACCTGCCTTTTAGGGACACTGGTAACTTGTGCTTGACCTCAGCAAGTAGTGGGAGTGCTTTGTGTCACTGGGAGGAGCAAGGGAGAGGCCACAGAACAGGAATGTTCTTATAAGAGGTTTAGAAAATGCCAGCAGATGGCATGCACGAGTCCTCAGCAGTGGGGTTTGCATGGCGGGGGGAGGAGAGTTTTGAAACAGCAAAACTTTCTTGAGTGCCCCAGATGACTTACTGTGAAAAACTTTTGAACATGACTCTAAATATCAAGATTTCTGAAGAGGTAAGGAAAAAGCAAAAGAACCCCAAACTAATGAATATATTTAGGAAAGGATTTGTCTGAGTCATTAAAAAAATATATCTCTGAAATTCTCAGAAAGCTCAGTTCCTATTACAGATACAGATTAAGGATTCTATTGGTATGCACTTTTTGATCTGCACACTTGTCTTTGTTGCAGTTTTATAAAAACACATTAAAAATATCAGCATTGCAAAAAAAGGTTTAAAAGGAACTTTAAAAAGTTCTTCTTGTCTTCTGAAAGATGCTTGTTTCATTGATGTTTGAGTTTGCACAGAAGAAGTAATAGAAACTGCATCTCTGATCACTGGAAAATGGATTCTTGTCAAAGGCACCGACTGTCCTAACAGTGTGAAACGATGTCTTGCTCTCTCTCACTGCCAGACTCAGCTACAGAAACAGCATAATTATATGAGTAGCAACAATTCCCCTTATCTAATATGAACACTTGCTTCTGTTAACTGCATTTCAATGTGCTGAAGAAGAAACAGAGAATTAAAACTTATGCTGAGTTTGTGGGGTCATTTAATCCAAGGGAGGTCGTTTTCCTATCGGCTTTGTGGTGGATTGTTTTGTTCATTTTGTTCATTTTTTTAATTCTACACATTCCAAAATGTCATCCCCTGCCTGGGTGCAGGTGATGATGGCAGAACCAGGAGATCCTGCTGCCCAGGGCATGCCTCCTGGCTTCCTCTGGGGACTCTTTGCTTTCCTGCAAGTCTCTCCTGTGAAATTTCTGCTCTGCCTGACTTCTTGTGCCATTGCCACTACCATGACCTTCAGACTGTGACATTTGAGAACTAATTTTTTTCAAGTAAACTCAGCAGAAATTTGTCCATTTCTGTCTTTCATTGTCCCATAAGTAGATTTCCCAAGTGGAGACATTACTAGCAAATCAGTCCAGATATCCTCATGCTATTTGTAAAGAAAATCAACTATCAGCCCAAAATTCCAGATCCAAAGATTATTAACATCAGTGAAAGTTCTTCTAGAGAAAACTCTGAATGGCATATGAGGCAACCAGAGTAATCATCTTCTAAATGACCAAACCCATGAAACTGTATGGATATTCATGTCACAAAAGTGAAGTTGTTGTAATGACATTACGAATTAGGGGACTTTTGCTATTAAAATATCTAGCTGGTTCAGTATGACAGTTACTTCCAAAATGCCTCACAGGATCTCTGAAACAACAAAGACCTCTGGAGAAGACAAAAAATAAATGTATTTGAGTTAGAGTAGGGGGAAAAGAAGAAAATACAGCTAAGAACGATGAATCAAAATTTGCTGTATATTGAACAACCTAATTACAGTGATTATGTTTTTTGTCATTGCAGACTTGATGAATATTTTCTGGAGCAAATAGAAATTTCCATCCCACAGTCATTGTATCTGTCTAATATTGCTGTATGTTACTATCTTAGAGGACTGTGATAGTATCAAATATAAACAGATTACTGTAGACAATCACCAGCCAAAAACAACAAAGAGGCCAGATTACATCTAGGCCTTTTGATCATCAAAGCTTTAATATGCTTTATATGCTGTTTCATAAATTATGAATGTGAAATGGTTGTGGCAATAACATCAAGGCTTACATACTGTTGTAGTAATTATTTCAAAATTAAATATAAGTAAACATATTTAAAATTAATGTATTTATTAAATATAAAGCCCAATGAGTCAAACAGAAAGAAATAGCTAGGAGGAGATTTATCATCTGTAGGTCACTTGTATCTTATTTGTAATGATTTCTTTCCTGCACTAAAGAGAAAAACTAAAACAATTTCATAAAAGTGTCATCTAGTAAAAGATAACCCTCTCTTTGGAATTATTTTTAATTTCTTGCAGAACTTCAGAAGGAAATATGCCAGCACCAGGATTTATTTTTCCCTTTTTGTTTCACACATGCTGACTTACATATTTTGCTGGTCTTGTTGAAATAGCATACCATCCACTGTGAGCTGAGGAGACTTCATTAGCAGCAATGATACTAACAGTTCAAATTAGAATACATTAAATTCCTTATTATTTCATATTAGCACAAAATAGACATTCTTGTCTCTATAAATAAGTAAAAAGCATCAAAGTTTGAACACTCTTCTTATTTTATTATCTCTACCTGGACTTATAAAGAAAAATAAGAAAATAGAGATCAATTTTTAATGCCCTGCCAAAGAAATTCAGGTGAAGGTTCAATGAAGTTAATCATCCTTTCCACAATAACGAGGAATTAATACTCAAATCATCTACATTTGATACACTTTATATTCAGCAATGTCATTTAAATGTTAAAACTGCAAGAATTATGGGACCTCTCAAGCTGATATTGATCTAACAGCTTCAGCTCAATGACAGTGTCAATTACTCTATCTTTATATATATATATATATATATATAAAAAATATGAGGAGTACTCATGCTGTTAGAAACTGTACAAGACAAATAGGTCTTCCTTCCAAAATTGGAAAAAAAAATCCTGATTTGTTTTCATTGTAGCTGAGTCAGGTTTTAATGCAAAACATTTACAGGTTTCGTTACAGAAAATTAAGAAATAGCTTACCTGTGTAAACTTTAGACTATTAAAAAAATTGGTTTAAGTGTTATTAAAAAACCCACTACAATTTTCACTCTATTTTTATGATTGGAACTATTGTTCCCTTCCCAGCTGATTAATTTTTAAGATAGTGTAACTTACTTGTGACCAGCAGTCCAATGTCTGCATTGTTCCATTCAAATTCACCTCCTGAAAATGTTTGTGCTTGTTATTCCCTCTCTCAGGTCTTGCAGAGAAGTGAAAGAAACCTGGTATTACTCTCATTGTTTGCAGTGTATAATTTTATATCTTCATTAAATACATCCTTGCTATTTTATGTCAGGCCTTGGCCAAACAAAATTACCTTCAGGTGTAGATCACATCCCAGTTTATCACAGGGATGAGATCTACCTCTCTATCACAGGATAATAGTCAGGCAGTGGTCCAATAAACACACAGAACACTTCAGCCACCTGTGTCTAAAGCTACACTACACAGACTGTTTACAAAGCCTGGGTCAATGCAGTACAGGTAAAAGATGTAGCAAGTGTCTGCCAGAGCATCTCACTGCTGCACTGGAGGCACTTGTCCCCTGCTCCCTCAGCACCTTCCCAAATGCTCCAAAAGGCAGGTCAGGTATTGCTCAGAGAGTGTCCAGCCTGTTATGGGTATTACCAGAAAAAATCTGTGGCAGCTACAGGAAACAGAGTTTTAATTTCCAGATGTTCATTACAACAAAGCAAAAATGTTACCTCAGGGTCAAGAAAGTTCTGAATATTTTCTTACGAACACTATGAGAGTAGTGTCTAAAACAGTTCCTCTGGGCTGCAGCTGCTTTAAATTGATTACACATTTATTAGTAAAATACTTGTACTACTAATGTCAAGCCTGAACAAAAGGACAGTTCAAGAGAAATTTTTTCCACAAACCCAAATTGAATCTCAATATTTCTCAAACAAAGCCAGAACAGAATAAAACATGTTGCCTTATTGGGATGTGACAGATTTTTCACTGTGAAGGTCTGAAGACTTTTCCATTGTAAGAGTGGTTGGTGCTGCGGGGATGAGCCTCCATAGCTCTGTGATGCTCTGGAAGATCTGTGGGGATTTCTCATGATGGCTCACAGAGAACCTGAATTATTACTCCCAGTGGCCCTTTATATCAATTTCTGACCTCTTCTGTTGAGTTTCACTGTGCCCTGGGAGTGATTCCAGAGCTGATCTGTCCACACCTTGGCTAAAATTTCATGCCAGTTATTTGGCACCTTCTGGTTTAAAATGTTGTATTTTTTTTTTTAATAAGAATCGCTGAACGACAACACCCAGCCTGTCTTCAGTGATGATTGAAAAGAGACCACACATCAGAGTCTCTGAGGTACCTATGAACATTTAAAGATGTTATTCACAGAAATGTGGGCCCCTCTTGTGGTAAGAGGCTGTGCTGTCCCTTCCACTTCATGTGTGGGGACATGCTGGATCTGTCTGACAACAGGATGAAAGGTGGCTGGTCCTTGTTGCCTGTTCACTGGCAATGTGGGGGGTATATGGAAATGCCTTTGCATTTCTGCTGTCATTGACTTTCCTGTACACAGATGTGCATATTTCTTTTAAAACCCCACAGCTCCTGTCTCCCTGTGATGCATTACCCCCTATTTCATCAGTACAGGAAAGAACTAACCAAAATGAAAATGCCAAGGTACTGAAAAATGTCACACACAGAAGACTTTTCTCTACAGGACACTTTCTAAAATTTGTTCCAAAAACATACCAGGGCAACAAGAACAGAAGATGCCTCACAAAACACAGCAAAGCAGAGCATACATGTGATGGCACCTTTAAAAAGACAACTTAGCTACTTAAACACCAAAGTCCTTAAAAATCTCAGATAAATAAGTATTGCTGCAAGTATCCAGCTCTGTGTATTCCTACTGAGACCCACAGCAATACTTTCTACAGCCACTTGCTAGGCAACCAGACAAATTGTCACCTTCCCCACTCCCACCCTGCATAGATTAGAAGAAAGCAAGGGTTACTGCATCTGGTCATTCCTTCCAGTCTTCTAATGACCTTTTAGCTCCTTTGAAAGACAGCTGCTCCATATATTCCAATATTATGTTGAGATTCATAACTGTGTCTTCCTACTGGAAAATTATCACAAGTAAATGTGTTAAATGCTGAATTAATTTAACGCGTTGCACACAGCACTACAAAAATTATCTCCTGGGAGATTCCCCTGTGAAAAAACTATCCTGAGAGATGTGGTACAACAGCAGGAATTAGTGAAGAAGCCTAACAGCTCTTTTACAAGAATTTAGGAGTTAAGTCTTCATTAAGGACTCACGAATCCTGCCTATAGTGAATAACATCCTTGTTACCTTGAAGAAAATAATACCGTTTTAATCACTGCGGGTGGGGGAATGGACTTGCTTGGACATAAACTTCTCTCTAGCTGATGACTCAGATGAAAACTTGTAAGTTTGCTGATGACTAGCAAGAACCTGCCCTGAAATCAGGGAGTAGGGTACAATTAATAAATTATTTGATCCTGTCTTCCTCAGGTAGGTTGGGCTCGAGCCCATACAGCAAGGATCAGGTTTCTTTAGTCTAATTAAGGAAGGATTTAATGGGGTTTTTTCTTTCTAGTTTCGTACAGAAGTCACTGTTTTAAGGCAAATATTTAATTAATATTCATTTATTTATTCATTAGATTGTAAATAAGAGGAACTGCTCTGGAGTTCATAATGGGAAGTGCCTCCTGAAAGCAATGTCTTAAGCACTGAGTTGTGGCAACACTGTGCACTAGGGATTCAGCACCAAAGTCATCATTTGTCTTAAAAATTATTGTAAGAGATTTGCATGCTTCTCAGAACCCAGATTCTAGAGATTAATTGTGATAATCCAGTACAATCCAAAAGGGGCTTTAAATCTATACTATAAAACCCAAAGAAACTGATGTTATCTTTAGTTACATAAAAGTCTTGGCTTGACAAAGTGACAAAGGAGGGGTTGTTGTGATCAACAAAGACAACTTACGTACTCATTTTGATTTATTTTTTTTTCATACAGACCAAGCCAAAATAGTGAAGGAAAGGTTGGAAATAATGATTTATAATTCTATTGATCATGGTACCACGTCTTTCACCTATAAAATTAAGTCATATATATTTGTTTGTTCCCTACAAATAACTCAGACCCCATTGCTGTGGCAAAGTATTTTTCATGGCAGACCAGCTATCTTTCTTTATGCTAGAACACATAAACTAGGATCTCCTCAGTTAAAAATGGTTTAGTGCTTTTATCTACTTGCTTGGCACATTCAGAATGTATAAATTCTATATTAACTCTTAATTAAGAAGGTTCTAGCATAGTGGCATCGTTACCAGAGAAAAGCTGTATCCAGTATCAGCAACTGACACAACATTTATGATCTGCTTTTGATAGTCTTCTATTTCTACTTGTCCAAAACTATTCTTGGTGACTTTGTTGATACCACCACAAGTATTTTCCTTTCTGATTGATTACAAAGGCTTCCTGAGTCTTTCTTCAGCTTTTCAAGACTCATTGTCCCTGGGAAGCAGTACTATGTAAATGACCCACTCCCTTTCATGCACTGAGTCCCATGCCTATACTTAAATGAATTAATGTGGAATTGCTACCTCCTAATTTTTATCACAGCATGCTAATGCATGTACACTTGTTTGACTTCTTCCTTCAGAGCATTATGGGTGTATTAGAAACGTTGTACAATTCTTCAGCAACTTCACTGCAAGCACCATGCCTTTGCTCACCGATTTTGAAAATGTTTTTTGGTCTCAATCTACCTTAAGTAATAACATGAGTGACTATGTTATATTTTGTCAAGTATTACATGTAATTATCAAATAAAAATAGCTTGTATTCTTTTTTGTCTGATGGGCCACTCAGTTGCCTTATCCAAGATACCAAACCTGGGCAGCAATTACAGGCCAATTTTGCAACCTATGTTTTGCAGTAAACTTCTGTATCATATGGAGACAAAGTAAAATCTGTCTAGCAGAGATAATAGCAGGACAGCCTTAGTTCTGTATTCTCTGCTCCATTGTTCTGTAAGACCATCTGTAAATAAGTGCACCTAAAGCTTTTAAAGCTACATAATTTTTGTGAGTGAGTGACACATGAGGAATTTGAAGTGCAGCAAGTGCTACTGGATCTGTAGTGATAGTCTGTGACAGTGATAATGTCTTCTACCAAGTCTGTGATAGTGTCTTCTATAACACATTATTCAAGAAAAACCTGCTCTAACCTATGGAATGTATATTTCTGTTCTTTTATTGTGCTGTTTTGCTTACCATGTCTTAGTGGAAATTGAACACATAAATCCACCTCTGACATTACCTGTTTAATGAGTTTATGATCTAGACACACACAAATGGCTTTATAATCCTGTGGTGGTTTTTTATCCTATTTTCCTTAAGTGAAGCCTCATATGTGGGTAACCAGTGTATCTCACTTCAGCTTCACAGAAAGTGTGGGTGAGTCTTTTGAGGAGTAGCACTGAGTGTAATGTTGCTGACAGATGTGTGTTATGCATGCCATTTACCATGGAAGGATGTGGCTGCTCAGTCAAACCTTAATACAGTTCACCTCCTTTTGCCACAAATTATTCCTCTTATCATTGTATCAGTCCTCAAAAATCTTGTCTAGCCAGTCTCATTTTCATTGCTTTTATTTCAAAATTCTGCCAATTTAATTTGCATTTGCCATATCCTACCTAACATCTTATGTGCTCCTTGCCACATACTGACCCTTCTTTCAGATGTTGCTTTTCCACTGGAGATATTACAGTGTTGCAGACTGGGATTTTTGTTAGTTCTTGTGTCAAACAATGCTGAGAATTTACTACTTCATTGACAGTCTCTTCTTTGCATGTATCTTGCACATTAGCTCACTAATCCATGGGTATCAGAAACATATACATCAGCCTTGCAGGAAGTTTTGGGTTCTCCCAAATACTGTGTTGCCCTGTATCATTCTTCTCACAGCATTAAGTGTATTGAATTTCTTTTATCCCTGAAAGCCAGTGTGTTTCTTCTAGTTATATCAACTGTTTTTTAAAAAGGTCTTACACTACCTAAAAAGCCCCTCTAGTCCTTAATCAGCAATGCTAACTATGCCAGAGGTTGTTTGGATGAACCTTTTAAATATAAAAGCTTTGGGAAGACATATGTACCAAACTTATTTAAATAGGTCCTACATTTTTACAGTATTACAATCTGTGTATCTTTCCCTTCCTCTGAGACTAACATTTTTCTTCCTATTTTTAGTGGTCCTTTTGGAGAAGGAAGAGCTTTCAAAATGTCCATAATATTTTAACTTCTTCCTATATTTGGACTAATGAGTGCTGAAAGACATGAATTCCAGCAGAAGTGATCATTTTTATCAGTGGTGCAATTTCATTTTTCCTACATACATTGGATTTTGTTTTTCTGGCATTTTCTCACCCTCTCTCTTAATGTCCCATTATCTTCTGTCAGGAATTCCATGTGTTTTCAGTGGAATATATTAAGTGCTGCAGAAAGAAAAAGGATATGTATTCCATTACATTACAACTTCATCCCCTTTCACTCTCAGGGAATGTAATTTTCATAACATTTCAACACTTTCAACCTACAAGTATGCTAAGTGTATTTTGTTTGGGAGGTTTCTTACATATTTATTTATTTTTTAGATGGAAAAAAAGAGGAAAGAAGGAAATGCTGCTTCATGCAATATGGCCTGTGAAGCTGAACTGTTGTCATAGCTGGTATCTCATTTTAACTTTGCAGGTCTTGATGAAAAAGGATCTGAGCTCAGGCAGTTATTGAGCGTATGCTCCAGTGACTGCCAGATTGATGCTTCTGTCATATAAGAATGTGACAATAGTTGCTATGGGTTTCCTGATTCGGTTAATTAGATTTTTCCCTGTATAATTAGCACATCTTTAGACTGAACTTCAAACTATGTCACCAATTTATTTTAAAATTAGAGAAAGTGTTGGAGAGGATTTTATTCCTCTCATTTCTCGTAAATGTCTGTGCTAAGACCCACTAGGAATATCACAGAGCAAAATTGTTAAGGGGTCAGTATGTGATGTGGAAACGGGCTGTTTGACCTAGTTTTGGCTGTGGCTCAGACATCTGAGCTCACTGAAGAGCGGCTGTGAGGAGAATTTCTCTTTGTTTCATTTCTCAGGATTGAGGTGAAGCTAGTGGGAAAGAGTGGGGTAACTTTGCAATTATATGAAACAGCTATTCAGTTCTAGAGGTCATAGCAGACACAAAAGTATTATCATAGCACAAGGAGCACTGGCTCACTGTACAGGGAGGGAAGGAGAAAAGCAGCACTGCAGAGCAAAGAAAGGTACAGACACGGTATGAAACTTTCTAAGTCATTTCATTCGTATGGGTAACCACAGGAGTTCAAAAGCCTTTGCTTTGTCCAGTAAAGTTTCTACTCTTTCATGGGCTCTTGCAGAACTATTGTAAAGCTATCAAAAGTTTAATTTAAAGAAGCCCTGTTTTCATACTACACAATATGACACACTTATGACAGGAATGCTGTTGGGAATATTTGTCTGAGGTGGTGTAGTTTAGCTGGAGTTCACTCCATAAATCCTCAAACCTTTATTTTTCATTATTTTTAACATAAGATCTGTTACTGCTTTAAGGTTAAAGAGTATAACGTATGCAAAGAGAAATTTCTCATTTTGAGGTTTCTGAAAAACATCAGCACTTTGTGTTAGCTGAAGCTTTGCTCTGTGCACTGCAGCAGCTCCTGAAAGATTTCCGCTAGGCTGCGGCATGCCTATACACAATTGTTTAAAAGCATATTAGCATGAGGATACGTTTCAGTGAAGTGGAAAGGGTCAGAGGGAAGGGTTATATTGGGATTGTGACACCCCCACGTCTGACATGAACCCAAATGCATCAAGGGTTGAAGCATCCTTCAAGTGCTGGAGCATGCCTGGAGAAGGGCAATGAAGCTAGTGAAGGGTCTGGAGCACAAGTGTTGTGAGGAGCAGCTGTGGGAACAAGGATTCTTCAGCCTGGAGAAAAGGAGGCTCAGGGGAGACCTTATCACTTGCTACAGCTGCCTGAAATTACATTTTAGAGAGGTGGGGTCAGCCTCTTCTCCCAGGTAACAAGCAACAGGACAGAGGAAATGGCATCAGGTTGCACCAGGGAAGGTTTAGATTGGACATTAGGAACGATTCCTTCACCAAAAGAGTGGTCAGTCATTGGAACAGGCTTTCTAGAGAAGTGATGGAATCACCTGAAAATGTTCAAAAGTTGTGTGTATGTAGCACTTGGACGTGGTTTAGTGGTGAACCTGGCAGTGCTGGGTTAATGGTTGGACTCAAGGATCCTAGACGTGTTTTCCAACCTAAACAGTTTTATGATTCTATGATCCTCAGTGCCCCCTCTGGCACCATGGTGTCCATGGGGTCACTGATATCCTTGCAGTGGGTGCTGTCTGCACCGTGCCATCCACTCAGCCTGCTCACAGTCCTCTGCTTTCCCTTCCTTTCCAAAAACTCATGGAGCTGAGAAAGATTTCTTTGCCATTATGGTGATGGAAGCTCAAGTAAGCAGCCTGGAAGACAGTGCTCTGTAACACACCATCAGTCCAGACTTTTCATTAGGAAGTGATGGGGATCTCTGCTTAAATGCAGATACCACAAAAGAGGCAAGGTCATAAATCTTGCCTACAGTTTTTTTTTAATGTGAATTAATGTTTGTTACTGTCGGAACACAGCTTCCATATTGGAGAAAAAGGGATGACAATAACAACAGTAAAGAAATTCCGGTCATTTCAAGACATGAGATTGTTTATAACCCATCCTTCTCTCTCATAGAAAAAGTATTAAAATGAATTTTGTAGCAGTTTTATGCCACTACTGGCTGCTTTTATAAACCCTACTGACTAAACTTTAATTAATCCAAAATTTTTACTTCAAAGCAGAAACACTGGTACTAACAATGTTAGGGTAAACACAGATGGACTTGAGAAAAAAAATGACCAGAGATTTTGTGAAAGGCAAAAGGTAAAAGAAGGTGACAGACTTAGGATATCTTACTTTCCTTTAAGAGATTGTTTTGCATGTGTACCTTCAAACACATTGATATCTTCAATTCTCATGTTATTAATTTAGTATCATTGCACATACTGCTCTGTAATGGGTAGAAAGTTGTGGTAGTCCTTATTCCTATGAACTACAACTTCCAATTATGTTCTTCTGCTGTTTAGTTCCCAAGAATATCTTCAAAGTTTGATAATAATTTATATTGTCTGTCTATTAAGTCACTTTTATGGGATCCTACATAACCAGCACCTGCTTACATGAAGCCTGAAGACTACTTTGGGTGTCTGTGAAGCCTATTTGATATCTGCCTTCTTTTATGGTTGACCTTGAAGGGGAGTTCAGTTTGGTAATTTATGGCAAACAGCATCCAGGAAGACCCATTTGCAAGATTCACTGTCACTTAGTGCTAAACGATCGCTCCTGACTCTGAAGACAATCTGAGTCCCTGACAGGGCAATCCCATAAAAAATATTGCTTGGCCACCCAGGTGTCTTTTCCAATTATCTGGAGTAGAAATTAATACTTTTAAAAGCTGCTAGTTTTTGAAAGGTTATTCCAATTTATTCCAGTAGTTTCTTTTACACATTATGATAAATTGGTTTATTACACCGTTATTTTCAATGTCAGCTTTTTAGAAGATTGAATCATAATGTTGAAACATTAGAGTGAATGGCAAACATATTATTTTACAGCTGAGTAATATATTCCCTCTAAAAAAAATGTGCTCTGTTTTTAATAACAGGTAATTTTATGATTGTATTGCTTAATGTTGTTTCCCTATAATATTTATTTCTATGTAGTAAGGACTGGAGGACTTTCTTTTCAGTTGTCAATGATAGCTTGGACAGGACACAAAATATATGGAAGTACAATAATCCAAATTGTGAGCTGTGCTTTTAAGCATAGGAATTCATGATTTCTCAGTATCAGTTTAATATATGGAGCAGCTCCAGGGAGAATAAATGGTTAGGCTCACTTTAGTGGGCTTCTAAATTTAGAAGCAAGTTTTTTTAATGTCATGTTTTCTTTTTTCATTTTTTTTCTTTCAGTGATAATCTCTGGGTGCTATTTTTGTTCCCCAAATCCTCTCCAACGGATCTATAAAAGGACTGTAATTAGCATTTTAATGGGAATAGTTGAATCTCACTGTTTCCCTACAGCGAGCATATTCCTATTTATGTAGAGCTCAGCAATACTCAAAGACATAAGAAATTCATAGTTTCTCTTTTTTTCTTCCTTTTCTTTTTTCCTTTTTTTTTTGTTTTGGAAGCTGGGAGAGGAGGAGACAGGGTGGGGGAGGAGAGGAAACAAAGCTAAAACCCTCATCCTTTTCAACACTGTATCTGCTTGTAGAACAGTTTCTTTTTCCAGCATGAATTACAAATTTTTTGGCTCTCTATCATCAGTTCTGCAGGTGGCTGAATACTTTGAACTCCCATTGACTTCTTTCACAGCACAATAAAGTTTCCATCCTGAGGTGCACAGCAATGCCCCATGTATTTTTTAATTGGAACAATTATCTCAGAATGGTTTAGTGCAAAGTACTATTTCAAAAAGACAATTTCCT
Organism: Acanthiza pusilla; assembly: GCA_036630365.1. NCBI lineage: Eukaryota > Metazoa > Chordata > Aves > Passeriformes > Acanthizidae > Acanthiza > Acanthiza pusilla. The sequence continues at coordinate 32,316,302 of JAXCHO010000023.1, forward strand.
GTAGGTAAATGGTGTCAATTTCAAAAGTAGTAGGTTACTGCTAATGAGTGTCTGACACTATTTTTCAAGCAGGCACATGTATAGATAAAGATTTGGATCTCAGCCCAAATGTTTAGAGAGTAAGACACCTACAGCTCAAATAGTCAGATAATGGCATCAAAAATAATCTTCCCTCAAACCCAGAACTTCTTCCTCTTCACCACCAGAAATCTCTTCTGTCAGCTGTGAGCAGGGCAACCTGAGTACCTCACAGATAGTGCATTCTCCATTTCCATGGGCTGATTTCCTTGCCAACATGGAGGGTAAAGTCCTGATGAATTTATCTTCTGTGTGATGTGGAGAAACAATTTAAGTCTATAATATGTAATGTTTGGACTCCTTGCATCACATCTTAGCCACAGGACCTATATAAAGCCATAGTTCACAACTGGGATGGTTTCATCAAAAATAAACAGATTCAATTGCAGGAGAAAAGGGCATGGCTCCTGTTGTAGCTGGGACAAGCTGGTGGCAATGTTTGCGTGAAATTGTGCATCCCATGTGCCCCACAAGGAGGTGTGTCCCTCCCAAGGAGGTGTGTGCCCACAAGGAGGTGTGTGCCCCAGCTTTTGTCTGCGCTGCCCTCTTCACCCCACCAGATTCAGATGTGGCCTTTGTGAAAACTCTCAAGAGGCTACTGAACAGTGCTGAGCTGGGTGTGCACATCAAGATTTCTGGTTTTAGCGGACCACAAATGAGCAAATCTGTGGCTGTGTTGACTAGTCTGTTCATTCTGAAAAGTAAATGCTTTATGGCTCTGCTCCCTAGAAATGCTGGTGGGCAGGGGTGAGGAAAGATGTTTTTCCCCAGTCCTATCAATATTTTTTCCCACTTTATCATATTAATATCAATGAAAAAGGTCATATACCTGAAATTCAAACCCACAGAGGAGGGATTTCCAGATATTTCTGGTTAAAATACCAATATAAATAACAGTATATACATGGCGACTTCTTGTTTTCCTGAATAATGAGATTTATCTCCCCTCAAGACAAATATTGAAGTTGGCTTTAAATTGGTCAGAATTAATCTTTCTGGTCAATAATTCTTGATATTCCCCTCCACAGAGATCAATACGTGTTTAATATATCAGATCATTGAATGAGAATAATAAAGGTAGCTCTGCATGAAGACTCCCATAAATGGTGAACAGTCCAAGTTTAGGAGGCTTCACAAAGGCTCACAACATGCTATATGGACTATTTCAGTTGAACATTAAGAAACTGCTGAACTGTGCATTAAATAAATTACTGTATTGCTCAGAGAGTTACAGTAAGGTCTATTAAGTACTTATTTAAAGACTTGGCAACAGTGAACAACAATAAATAATTCAAGTAGCACCTCTAATCTTGTTTTCTTTCTCCTTAATTGGTTTTACAGCATTGTTTTGACATTTACCCTTGAATTAAAAAAAAAAATACTCAGAAAGAAGAAAATGCATGCTGTGCACTAATCCAGCTGTCAATTGAGTACTTACATATTGATGCATCAGAACAACACAGGAGCGCCACTCTGTCTTCAGAGCTGGCAAAGCCCATTATTGGTGTGCAGTAGTATGGGTTTCTGGGCTTGCAGAAAAACTGAGTTTAAGAACTGCTTGTTTGCACAGTTGAACATGTATAAATGTAAAATTATTTTTAAAATATAACGATATTGCATCACTGTCTCAGTGAGACTCCAGATGCATAAGAAACCATGTCTGATCTATCACCCAGGGAGGCACCTAAATGCCAAAAATTTGCCAAGAAGGACAGATGGATCCAGAAGAGCTCAACAGCTGGAATATTCAAGAAGTAAAGGACAGCCAACAATTTTGCTGTTCAGGTTTTCCCAGCCTATTGAGAACTCTGGAGTGATTCTAGCCTTCAGATTTTGAATTCAAAAGGACTCTGTCAGGTCATATTTCAACTCAGCTTTTAGAACTGGAAAAATTGTTGTTCGTTTTGGATTTAATTAAGTTTAAAAAACATGGGACATAGTTGGATTTTTCAAAAATTAAAATCTAAAAAATTTTGTATTCACTGAGTATTTTATTCAAAATAATTAGTTTAGATTATTAAATTTACAGGCAGGATATTTTTTTCTTTTTTTTTTTTTTCTGAGAGGAAAGAGACTAGGGAAATAAAAGTCACATATTTTCTTTTTCATGAATTTTAATTTTGCTTTATAATATTCTTTGAGGATATATAAGATATCAGTTTGCATGTGTGGGTGCAGGTAAATAAAAACATACATAGACATATGAGAAATGAGATTATACTGTCCTTTTTTGAGCAATGTATGAATATATTCAAAGAATACATTTAGTGAACCCCAAATTGGTAAAAGTATGGCACATACTGCATTTAGATATCAAATTGACACCTCTTGCAACTTCAGATGGAAGTATTAACACTTTTGTCATGTACATATCACCTCCATGCATATTCATATTGAGACTTCTATGCATAGTAAATAATTTTTTTTTTGTAACAGACACAATATGGTTTTGTATGTGCATCCACTGTTTTAAAAATTACATTTTCCAACACATCCTTCTCTTTCTCTTCTTCTAAAAAATAAAGAGTTTTTTTGAAAACATCTTTGTTACTGTGTAATAAAATACAAAAGTTCAAAACAAAGAAACAATTAATTAATGTAAAACTGAAGAATACATTTTTATTACTCAGAGAAAGGTGGAAATACTGTTCTTATTTATCCCAGCCTTCTTTTTTACAGGATGTAATTTTAAAAAAACAAACCCAAAACTGTTTCCTTTGTACCTAGGCCATCAAGTTTTTCTCAGAGTGCAGAAATGCTGCCAAACCTCCCTAGAAAGATATTGTACTGCATGATGGAAGACTGCAGTGAAGTTAATAAAATCCCCTCTGACAGTAATGAATTTCCTCTCTTCATTGAGATATTTGGTTTAGGTGACTTTTATCGACACCTCCCCAGTAAGTCCAGAAAATAAAGGTAAAACCCACTGCTCTTATTTCCCATTCGATTTCCTGTATTTGTCTATCATAAACATCCTTGTGAAGCTTAATGTTAATTCATTCACCTATATTAGTTATATTTAATATTTGACTAACCATGAAACATGAAACAAATCTAATTAGTTTTATCTCTGTTTTGAGCCAGGTTACTAACCATTCAGTATTAAAATAAAGTAGCTTTTATATACCATATTTAGCTGTTCACAAGCAAAACCAGCATTGCTAGTTCTGCTGATAGCCTGTCAAGTAGACTGGGTTAAGTCACTTCAGTCCACTCACTCCATTCCAGCATCAAGAAGGAGATACATTTAACATGAAGTCTTTAGAGCTTGTTGTGAGGTCAAGGAACAAAACCCCTTTACATCATTAATATTTGTTTTGTAATAGCCTAATGGTCCCCCTGCAGGTCTGACCTCTCTTGGAACTGGCTGAAGAACTGGGAGTCAAGCTGAATTAGTCAGTTTCCCATTAAAACCTTCTCTCTACAGAAAAAGGCAACCTTCCACAAGTGGCAGGTGTGACCTATGTGAAAATGATGCCACAGGCTGAGATGAACTGCCTTTGGAACACACCCGTTAATCTCCATTGAGAGAGCCCTTACAGCTTGCTTACATTTGAAATCCAGGGAAATAATTAAATATCTAAATATGTGTCCTTAATACATTTTGAGGTGCCCCAGAGTATTGCAACTCTGAAAGGCAGTCCTCCATCACTCCTGTCTCAAAGCTGTTAGCATCATGCATGTATCTTGAACTACCATGGAGCATCTCAATTAAATGCCTATGCTAGGTACCTGAATTGCTCTTCGCATTTTTAGGGCACTGCAGTAGAAAGAATTTTTCCTCCTCCCTACGTTCATACAATGAATCTCACGCAGAAGTGCCATGTTATAGCCCTTGAATGAGAGATGTCTTGAGAGCATGCTTCCATATGCAAAGCAACATTTCCTGGAAATTAAAAATACTGTTATTTTAAATAATAAATACTTTTATCAGACAATTATATGTTTATCCACACTAATACATCACTGGTATTTAATTTGCCTTAGGTAAAAAAATTATTCATGGTAGTATGACTGAAGCAATAACTCTGTGGTTTACCCTCTTAAAATAATTATTCTGGTCTGGTTTTATTTTCTTTCTTTTTTAAGGACATATTCTGTCTGCAGATACATGACTTGTTTTCTAAAAGTCTTCTTCTTTCTCTAAAAGTAAAGAAAATCAAATAATATTGATCTAATTGTACACTTACTAATGAGTGTCTCAGGAAACCAAATAATTTGGGAAAAGGAGGTGACATGTTTGTAGTTTAGCCATATCTATTATCATCTTAATTTCATAAAACTTTAGGCTGACCTTGAATTGACCATGCCTATTACAAGCTCAGATGAACAGTCATGCAAACAGATCAGCTAACGCTCAAGAGAGCAAAAGCAGTCGGCTGACCAGTCACTTAAATACAAGAATAGATCAATCATAAACTTAGAGATTTTGCACACAATTTTAAAATAAATCCCTACAGTGGTTCCTCTTTGCAGCTAAATTCCAGGTGCTCTGTGGTTTGGGCAACTGTCGTTTCCTTTGAATTTGCATTTACCAATCTAACAAGTTTAACCTGCACATCCTTAGCAAACCATCGTATTGGGAGGCTCATTCCCTCAGACAGCGTAATTCAGCTCCCATTAAAGTCAATGGAATTACCCTGTTGGCTTAAGTGAAAGCTGAATTATATACTACACACAAAACAGCTGTGCAGGATCAGCTCAAAAGTGCATTTACTCCAGCATCCCAGTTCTGACAAGAATAAATAAAGTGTGCTTATGGACGAAGTCATGGAAACAGGGCAAATACAGAATGATACTTTAACTTGTACCCTTGCTACTCCCAGCAATTTGCATTTCAGAGACTTTGTGAGCTGTATGTTGTAATCACTTCACTGTGTTTAATAGCTTTTGATGGATTTTTCATTGAAAGTCTTCAATCTGCCTCTGAATTCACTTATACTTTTGACATTTGCAAAGAGTTCCACAACTGAATTATGCCTTATTTGAAAAAGTACTTCCTTTTGTTTATTCTAAACCGCCTAATGATAATCTCATTTGGTTCTTCCTACTCTTACATCCCAAAAAATAATGAATAATCAGTCTCTTCTTCAGTATCTCCATGGAAATCATAATTTTATAGACTTAAATCATATTTTCCTTCTACCAATATTCTTTTTTCAACCTGAAGAGTTCCAGTTCATGTAATTACCTCTCATGGGAAGGGCATTGCCCAGCTATTTTGAAGAATTTGTAATTCTACCTGGTTCCATTTGAAGCAACACAACCAGAACTATTGCAGAATTTAAGATGTAGATACACCAGGAATACACACAGATGCACTATGTTTCCTCTATTATCCCTTTTGTTTTCTATGATTTCTTTCTTATTTCAACTGCCCTGAGCACTAAGACAACACTGATACTTGGCACACAGCTATTTGCACCCTTTTCTCTTGTTGGGCAAGAGTCTTCACGGCTATGCTTTAGTGTACACTACATCTACAAGGTTGTTTCTACCAACGTGTATTAGTTTGCCTTTTTTTGTATTAAATTTTGTCTGCTACTTCATTTTTCCTTTTATTTAGTACCATGAAATACATAGAATCATAGAATGGTTTGGAAGGGACCTTAAAGATCACCTGGTTCCAACGCCACTGCCACGGGCAGGGACACCTTGCATTAGACCAGCTTGATCAAAAATTCCTTCTGCAACTCTTCTTAATCAGGAGGGTTTTTTGGATTAACATGAAATTTTTGTGATATGAACAGTTTCACTCTTCAACTTCCAAATTCAGTACGGTTTCTAAGTCAGATTTGTCTGCGTGTAATGACAAATCACAATAAGAGATTGATTATTTAATAAACCTCTTCATTAGAAAGGACCAGAATTTTGAGGCACTCATTGAGCTGCAGTTTTAGTGTTCTAGCTTCCCACCTGTCTGTGATGGATTTCTCTGTGAATCCCAAGTCCTCAGTTTCCTTTCTCTGATATATCCTCACTGCTTTCCTCGCCCTAGGCAGGTGATATCCTTCACATTATTAATTTGGGATTAAACCAGTGTTAATTTCTTTCAGTGGCAACTGTGAGTATTCAGGGGTGATGTCCTTCAGTCACTCCAGCCAGCCTTATGCCATTCCTTCCAAGTGGCCTCCAGTGAAGCTGGACTCTCTTCTCTGCACTGACCATGAAAATTTCAGTGCCTCTGAGAGCTCTATTAGTACTGCCAACAGAGCTTGTCTGAGCAAGGAATTTGGCACATTCTGGATGGGGTGACACAATTTGGGGGTTGTGTAAAACTGTTTCTAGCAACCCATTTGAACAAAAATAGAAAAAGATATATGATAAAACAACATCAAGACAGTTGGTGTACTGTATAAAATACTTAGTGAAAAACACAGCTGTATTAAGGGCATCCCTGCAGGGATCTGTGACAACAACAAAGCCCTTGAAGTTGAAACACCATCTAGCATGCTTTAATCAAAAGCCATGCGGACTTTATGGATGCTCTCTTCCGTCATTGCTGTGATTAACATCATCTGTTCTTTCTGGCAAGCAAATAAATAGATAACTGAAACATGGTCAGATACTCTTGCCTGAAATGTGACAAATATGCCTTGCCAGCAGATGAGAAATATCTTTTTCTCAGGGATCCACCAAAGTCAAAAACTTATGAGGCATTTTTTAGTTTATTTGGCATGTGAAATTTGGGAGGTACACTTCTTCAGTGAAAAGCTGTCCTGTATGTATGTCTCCTGAATAAGAACTGATACCAAACACATCAGGCTCTGTGAGTTACTTGTTGAGGTGAATTAAATCTTCTTTCTTAATGCCTTCTTATCTGAAGACAAGGTGATTTACTTAAATATGCTGTCCATACTTGTCTGTTAGGGTCTTATGCCTTCCTATTAATTTTTGAAATCCTTAACCAAACTTGACAGGAGGTAGAAGACTCAGTAATAGCTACAAAGTGAAAATTATTTGGGTATATAAAGTGGCTACTTTCATTATTAGAGTATTTGCTTCTACTATTTGGAAGGATTGTATGCCTGAATTAAAATGGAAAGTATTAGAAGTTATATTTAGGCTTAAAATATCAAAGCTTGATTGAATTTCATTGCCTTTGTTAGAAGGATACTTAGAGTGATGTATTAAAAAAAACCCACAGCTATGAATGAACATAAAGAAATGTTAAATTTTTTTTTTTCAAACAAATCTCTCTGTATGTGGAGGTCAACATGGAAAGAACAGTGTAGACTGCAGTGATTCAATTTCTGTGCATTTTTTACATCCACAGAACAACTAGTTGTCCCAGGTGTGTTGTATGATATCCTCTGGGTTAGTTTATCCCTCTCTCCAACAAATTACAAGGTTTTACTGCATACTCCACCTTGTAGGTGCAAGCAGCAACATCTGCAAAAACAATGAAAGGAAAAATGTTTCAAACTGGTAATACTCTAATGGAGCCTACATTTAGGAGCAGCCTTTCTTAAAGGCTTCCACATATCTTTTCCTGTTAGAAATACTGAATTACTACCAACTGTGTTTTCTGGAAGATTTTGAATTTGTTTTCATGTAAAATATGAAACACAACTATCATATCATATGTCGATGAAAAGGGCTGTAATTTTCTTGATAGTAGCATGATCTGTGTGAGTTTGTGTTTAAAAAAAAAATACTTTCTTTCAAGAGGCCTTCGTATTTAAAAAAGTGTACTTTAGAATATCCCCCCAAAAAATATTGGTTGTTCACATGTTCATTGTCAGCTCAAAAAAGGAGGTCACCATTCTCATTATCCAGTTTGTTTTACAAGCTAGATCTCAGACATCAACTTTCCATGGAAGAAAAGTTACCTAAGGATTGTAGATTATCTAATACTTTTTTGCTGGCAATGAGTTACAGAGACCTCTGATTTAATCTACCTTGGCAATTTCTATGACTCCATGTTTCTTGTAATCTCTTCAATGTACCTTCATATCAACAGAAATCCTGAGAGTGGTGTCAAGAAAAGCAAATTTATATTTGTAGGATGTCTAGCTAACATAGGAACGATGCAAGGTGAAAGAAAAGTTTCTTACATTAGGTGTGTCAATGAGCTGCCCACAACGAGAGAGGACATAGTTAATGATAGTCACTTAATTATTTACTTTCACAGGTGTTTTTACAGGTGCTTTCACAGCAATCCTTCCAGATATCCTTTCAGATAACCTTCATTCTTAGAAAAAGCTTTTTCTTGAAAGCAAATATTTGGATAATTTTCTTTCTCGGAAATCCTACATTAAGTGAAATGACTTTGCTCAATGCCATGAGGGATTTAAAAAAAAAAAAAAGGCTTTGATTCATGCTAAGAGAAGGGACTTTGTGCTAAGGGGTGAAGTCATGAAAATACTCCAATGTAAGTAAAATATGATGAACATAAACAAGAGGAATTTCCTTTGTAATGAGGGAAGGGACTCAGCTTTCTCTACCCATACAAGTACAAGCACCTATTAATGTGTAGAGCACACATAAAACATAGTAGTAAGGGGGGTGGGGGGGGAGGGGGAAGGAGATTTTAACAGAAAATACTAATCTAAAAAATGGCTATTGGCAGTTGTCAAGATTATATTGTGGAGCAAAATTTCATAAGAGCTTTCAGATTAAAATTCTGATCTTAATATTTGAGATAATGGCAAATAATTGTAAAACGAACATAAGTTTTTTACAGTCAAGCAAAGAAAAACATATTACTCTTCAATGCTTTTTCAACAGAATTTTTTGGTCTTCCATGTGATTGATCCATTTTTTTCAAATCTTGTAAGTGGTCTGCATATTCTAATTGTCCCCACGATGTCTGAAGTCATGCTAAAACCAAATTAATAGTTTGCACACCTGTAATGATTTTTGCTTTCAAGAAGCAGGTAATGATTGCCACTTAAACAGACTTGAAAAATTGAACATATTTAGAGAAGAGATATATTTTACTAGCCAAAGAAACACTTATTTAGTGTTCCCTCAAATGCAATCAGGAAGAGATGATGATGAGACAATGCTCCTTTACTGCCTACTCCTTTGTGTCTGCAAGTCACCTTGCATGAGTTTGATAAAAGACTGCATGAAATAACTCCTAGACATATACTAGGAAACTGGCAACACAATTTATTTTCACTTTATGAGCATGCTAGCACTCAATTCAGATCCTATGCTCTGTATCTGAGCATTCATATTTCTTTCATGCTCACTCTTTCACTTACTCTCCTTGCTCGCTCCTATACTCCTGCCCATTTCTTTGTATCATAATACCCTATGGTTTTTTTTTTCAATTTTATTCTGTTTTGAGGCTCAGTTCAATGCTGGTTCTTGTTTTCTGAAATGGCTGAATTACTTTGACTCTGGAATTTCCATGTGCAAAACTGAGGCTGAGAAAGACATCAGGCATAGAAATCTCAAGCCTGCTTATTCAAAATTTAGGAAAGTTTGAAGACACAAAAAGCATTCTCTGCTATTAGGAAACATCAGGAAATTTTTACTAAGGTCAGCAATTTCTACCTCACCTCTAAATCCTTCCTTTCTAGTGGAGCAGGGGATGGCCCTAAAGAGGCGAGAAAAGAGAAGGATCCTGTTCAGGTGGTAAAATTATGCATCCATTGGACAAAAGACCCAATAACAACCCATTCATTTAATTGCCTGAAATATGCCAGGATTTCACTCAAAATCATCTCAGGCTTGTGATGCTGAATTATTTTTATTCATAGTGAGTTCAAAGGGAGCTAATGACTCTACAAGTGAACATTAACAAGCAAGCTGGCCAGGCAAAGATGGGACCAAAGGGAGAAATCCCTATAGACAAGAGGTCCAGCTCCCTGCAGATAAAAGGTTTGTCTCAGGGCACCAATAAAATTCACTGGATTAATTTCTCTGATTAACTCTTTTTTTTTTTCCCCGGTAGCTATCTGAAGATAAAGTAGTTTTTGTTCTGGCAAACACCAAAACACTTTCTTTTGGCAAAAAAAAACCCAAAAATCCTTCAAAGGATGTATTTGAGATTTCTGTGTTTTCCATAAGCTGAAATTTTGAAAACTATTTAGAGGCTTAAATCCCCAAATGATCTGTCTTATCACTCCACTGTAAAAGGCAGTTTGAAACAGAAAGTTTCATACATTATTTAAAGCCTTGTAGATTTGTTATTTCCTGACGGCCATTCTAATTTCATGAAGATGTTATGTGTGCTAGAATTTTCTCAGCAAAGCTGTCTTGAAGATTTAGGCTAAAAATAACAAATACATCATGAAAATAATAAAAATGTCACCAATTGATAAAGGAAATTCAGAGAATTTTTGAATGTTAAAAGTAATGTGGAAGACTGGAGCAGTAAAACAGAGACAGATTTTAATTTCCAGAGACTTCAAAAGTGATTTTCACTGCTTTGGGTTACTTGTAATATTCTTTAAGGAGTGCCTTGTCAATCAAGAGCTATTTTTTAAATCTTCCTCAGGTAGACCAGTAAAACAGTCATTTAAATCTCCACACAACATCTTTTTGCAAGCAATTTAATAAGAAACATCACAGTTATATCCCAGATTTCCATGACTGTAATTGCTTTTCTGTTCACAAAGCATCTTGGACCCCCTGGAAGAATGCTGTGGAAGTGGAGGAGGTTCCCCTTGGTCTTGCATCACCACAGCACTCTGTGGGAGCACTTTCACTCTTCCCTGCTGCCCCAAGCACTGCAGGCAGTCCCTGACCATGACTAGGGGCACATTCCATTAAACAATGCAGGTATCCACAGTTACAGGTTGCTCTGCCAGTGTTGTTTCTTGTCTGAGATTCCGGTCCAGATTACAGGGAATTTGTTTCATGGAAAACCTCATGCTAGAATCTTTATAGGAGCTAGGCTTGCCTTGTATGAAAGAAAAGAATATATCCTCCCTTTATAAGCAGGGCATTATATACCCCAAGGAACGATTACAGAATTAGCAGAGGCCAGGGAAGGAATCTGGAAATCATGGTGTCTAATGTATAGGGTTAAAAAATTTTTAAAAATTTAAAGAAATAAATGCACAAAAATTTTTCCTTGATGCAAGACAAGTGAAAGGCAATACACCTCAGGCCACAAGTGTCAAAGTCTTGGAAAACCAGAGGTGCAGCCAGTGCTGCTACAATCCCCTCTGACATCAGAGAAGTGCAGCCAAGGACTCCCTGCAGAGATCACAAGTAGTCAATGATGTAAAGGGGAGCTTCCCAGCACGAGTTCCTGCAGCTGCTCACTGTGCCAGTGCTCTTCCTTCCTTCAAAGCCTTTCTTTCTGGTCTATATATAGAAGAAATGCAGATGTCTGCTGTGAGTGGGTGGAAGGCACTGTGGAATAGCCACTTTGCAAAGCTGCAGAAGTTAAGGCAACTGCAATAATGCATTTGACTCATCCTGTACTTGGCACTGAGTCAGCATCTTAGAGCAAAGGAGGATTGCATGCTGCAAGGTCACACACAACTAGTGGCAATCAGCCTTACAGGAATAAGGAGCAAGATCAGCTTATTTCAGTCACTTTAGTAAAATTGTTGTAGAAAACGGTTACCCAGGACTAAAGGGATTCTAAACACTGCTCCATAACCAAATTGATGTCATGCAGCAGGAAGGGGCTGTAAGCTGGGATGTGCCCCTCCACATTGTGCCTGACTCATGCTCTCTCTGACGTGACTTGCTTGAATGAAACAATCAATGCTGCCCTGTGGATGCCACGCAGAGCTGCACCAGACAGGTCCATGCTGGTGCTGATATCAGATGGTATCAGCAGCCTGTGTGTTAATGTAGGAGAGAAAGGCATCTCCCACCATTTGTTCCCAGCATGCTGCTCTCACTCCTGCCTTGGTGAGGATGTTATGGTGCGGATGGGAGAAGTCTCATGGCTTTCCTCCTCAATTCCACCCAACTCTGCTGTGGAAGTGGACATTAGCTAGGCAAGGGTCAAACAGGGGCAGCCCGTTCCCACTATGGACTGAATGGAAAGCAAGGACACAACTTTTGTTTGCACAAGTCTTGACTTTCTGTAAACCAGCTGTTGATTTCCATAATTTATAGCTCTTACAATTTTTCTGCCTTTGGGACTGAGTTCACTTTTTCCTGAAAACTGGTCTCCCTCTTTGGCTGTTACCCAGGTGGTAGCGGGGAGAAAGAGTCATAAAATTGTCATGGAAGAAAGATTACTATGCATTTGCTTCCTTTTTTGTTCATATCCATACCTGAACATTTATTTATCTTGTTGCCATACATCAGAAGACTTTTTAAAAGGGCTGCCACTCTTGAGGAATTTCATATATTATCTCTCAAGCTGATGTAGTAGCACACAACAGACATTCAGCTTAGTCATGTGCAAGGCAACTTGAGTTCCACAGAACTGTTTCACCAGCCTGCAGGGAGAATCAGGCACTCAACATTACATTTAGAGTTTGCTGGAAAATTTTCAGCTGAAAAGATTTTCAATATAAACCAGGAGCATTATTGATGAAAATGTGATTATGAACTACATTATGAACTGCCTCTTGATATGATTGTTTATTTGGTTTTGCTGGTACCTGTCCAGCTGGCTAGAGAAAAATAAGTGTATTCCAGATTTTCTTTCTACCTTTTTAGTCAGTATTCTGATGGAAAATGTTGAGGGGGAAAAAAACAACAATGCGAAACAAAGCAGCATTTTTCAAAATACTGTTTGTTTAGAAAAAATGCCCATTTTTCACTCCTTGAAATTTTAACAGCTCTAGTTCTTATGTATACATGAAAGGAAGAGAATAATTGTTCCACTAACTTGTCCCCTTAAGCAGAAAAGCTTGTCCATATGTCTTGCCTGCCCGTGGCTGCTGGCCATTTTTCATCATATTTTGCCCATTTACATCCTTTCTCCACCCCCTCCATAGCCTCATGCCATTTGCAGAACACTTGCAGGTGCTGTTTTTCCCTGGCATTCCCTGGGCTGCTCCTGCACCGGGGTGACTGTTTAATGCAGAGTGTTGGCAGAGCTCCACATGGAGCACTCGCCAAGATTTCCCCTCTCTCCCCCTCAGTGTATGAATGAGTGCAAAATAAACTCAGCAGAAATTTGCATTCAGGCTTACATGGACTGAGCATGTAGTTTTGATGGACTGACCAAACTTATCAGAAGTTTTCACTTTTCTTTCAGTCACAGGGAGAAAGGCTGTCACATCTTCAGTTTGCTGTGTGTATGAAAAGAGCTGCATGCAGTTAATGAAAGTCACAGGAGCAGCTCAACTATGCTGTTAGGTCCAGAGCATGAAAGATCGTATATCACTGTAACCTACCTAACCTTCCCTGTACTAAATGACAAACTGCTGCAAATAGCCTTTGGGTCAGGTCTCGCATTCACTAAAATACTTGTCCTTCAGCTGAGGACTCTGTTGAACTCATATATCACACAGCATCTTAAATCACATAGACTTGCATAAACGCTAAACACTAATTAAGATTGAAAAAATTACTGAAAGATAAAGTCCATGGAACGGGTCAAATCAAGGCTTAATTATATTTAGAATTTATCTTTTTAGATGACCTTAAAAAGATAGAAGACTGCAATTTTCCTTGTGTTTATTAAGTTGCTACTGTACTTCATGCTGCAACTCATATCGCCCTCAGAAGCCATTCAGACTACAGCTTGTGCTCAGAAAAGGATTTTCAATTGGATACTTCAAGGAGCAGGATGTGGCTGCATTGTTGAGCTCACAGGGGCTTGGCTGGTGCTAAGAAGCTTTTCAAATTGTCTTTACGTCAGATATGCCCATTGATTAATGGATCTTAAAAAGCAGTTCTGAAAAGGTTTTATTTGAAATATTTTATTTCACAGGGCATTGTTTGCTGGTAAAATGTTGTTATTTGAAACATTTGAAGGACTGATCAAAAAAATGCATTTTGGAATAAGGCAGGAACTATAAATGTTGGCTTTGTGCAGCCACACAATCAAATTAGTAATCATTACTTAAGCACTTCTCCATGCATGCTAAATGCTTTCTGAGCAGTATTTCTGCCCCGAGGAACAAGCATGCTAAGAGAAAACAGCTAAATAGTCAGTAGACACTGAAGAAAGGGAAAACTACAGACAATTTATATATTAAATCAGTCAATTCCTTGCAAGTACCATGGCAGCAGTGTTGGGGTTTTTTATGTGACAGAAGGCAGCAAGGTAGCAGATATGCTCAGGGAGGTCGGGCAGTGAATATAGAGCTTTTAGGTGATGGAAAAGCTGACAAACTGGCTGATTTGATGTGAATTGAATTGCACTGGGGTTTTCAGAACTGAGCAACACGACTTTGTGCAGGGCACACGGCATAAATAACGAAAAAGAGAAGGAGACATCATACTGAGTCATATGTTTTGAGATAAGATATGAGTTGCTGGCAGGGAGATGCAGGACCTATTCTTTGCACAGCTGCAGAGGAGAGGACTCAGAAGAGAGAGGTGACAAGGGAGGGGAGAAAGAGATACAGTGCAGGAGGTGAGGAGGAGTCACATACCCTCGACAAGCACTTGTCTTCTGCATTTTAAAATATGGTGTTAGCACAGTGGCCATATTTGACAGTAACACTAGAAACAAGTTTGTTCCAGCCCTCTCTCCATTGGTAGAAACCAGACACAAAGGGTGGCATAGCACCACCTTGATTCACAGTCTGACATTCTCTCTTTTACACCTGGGCTACTGCAGGTGTGTTTTTACTGCAGGCCTCTCATTCAGTAGCCCTCTGTGCAGAAGTGAGATCCCCTTCAGCAGCTGAGCTATGGCCTGTGCTCTGCAGCCTGCAGTTGGGGATTAGTCCCTAGAAAACTGCTTACCAGTGGGTGGAATTTAGAGAAGGTCCAAAGCTGTTTTGAATTACACCCCAGCTGTGATTAATGTAGGACTGTAGCAGGAACTGAGCTTCTGTGAAAACTGCATGGCAATGTTGTGCAAGGCAAGGAAGGAAAGAGCCCGGCATATTTGTTCAAAAAGTCACAATATATCTACAGCTTTTTTAATGACATTTAAAAGGAATTCAGACAAAATTGTGATTGTTAGGTGTTTGACATATTTTCTGATTAGTCTTTGTTGAAATTATCTGTACTGCAGAATAATTATCTATACACAATTCCCTTCGTTAGCATTATAACCTAATCACACCTCTGTAGCTTTCTCTATGACTTTTTTAATTGGTTCTGTAATAGCCTCAGTGTAAAAAACAGTAAGCTGAAGTGATTAGTCATTCATTATTTCCCCTATCCCTGACTCAAAAGAAAAGAGATGAGCTAATCAAATCCATACCACTACGCAGTCTTTTCCAGAAGTAGATAGAAGTACCAGAAGCTGCTTTTAGGGCCAGAAAATCACTTCCAATCTTTCCCCAAGTGACTGCACAAAGTTCGATGTGGAGCTCTTACAGTATCTTCCTTGAAACCACTCTGGGTTTATTTACATCAGAGAAAGAGAATTCTTGTAACTGTGTGTAAGTCAAAGACTTATTTAATGAAAAGAAGAAATATATTCCTTTTATGTCCAGCACTATCTTATTGACAAAAAAATTTCACTATAGTAATAAATATTAAAAGGTAAAATGCAATTCTAATCAAACTATACATATTAAAGTACCATATGTAGAAGTTATAACATGCAGTTAACTATCCTGGCTTACAGTCAGAAGTGAGATTAATTGGCACTGTCTTATAAATCTTAAAAGCATAAGGACTAAACAGCTAGTTCTGCATCTTGAGACAGAAAAAATAGTTTGTATGTACTTCATTTAATATACAATTCTACACATATATATAATATGTAGTTATATGCCATGAACAAAAGGTATGTGTACTATACACACTTAGGACAATACTTCATCTTATATATGATTTCTGTAGATTGTGACAATATTGTTAAGAATTATTTAAAGGCACATATGACCACTATTAGAAGATAATATTATTAAAGATATAGATGCCACTATTTAATTTGCTAGTGCATATGTAGCCCAATGCACTCAGTTTCATCTTTTCATGTTAATCATTGTATATAGCTAGAGACAGCCCCTAACTAGAACAGTTTGAACCTAATTAGATTAAATGGAGAAAGAACATATTTTAAGATGTGGTGCTGGGGCACAGATAGTCTTAATCACTTCTCTGTCAGCAAATAGTCACTAGGCAAAAGGGAAACTCACTTGGAAATTCTGAGTCCTAATGAAGTATCTTAAATTCAGTGACCACCCTTCCCTGCTAATGTCCATCCTATTCTGTTATTCCCGGTTTTATCTTATTTCATATGACTCTGTACTTCTTTTTATCAGCCAGAGTATATAATGGTCAAAGATAATACTGGTGCCAGAGGATAGAACTTGCATTAACAAGCTGATGATGTCAGGTGCTATTACCAATTTATTTACTTGAAACTGCAGATCTATCAACAGAAAACTAAGATAGAATTAATATTTCCCTGAGTCATCCTCAAAAGACATAACAAGCCCAGGGCATCAAACTAACTGATGCTATACAAGGGCTAAAGTGATGTTCCTCAGCATCATCATGACACCAGTGCTCTGCAGGTTTGTATTTTGTGGGATGTCTTCCAATGGTCTGCTCTAACTCCCGTCCTGTGATCTCTCAGACATGCACTGGAGAGGTGTCCTGGGGTACCAGCAGCAAGGAAGAAGCTTTAAAGCATCACCACAAGACTTTCACAGTCCTACCCTGCTCCATAGCTGCCTTCTGACACTGGATTTGCCTGGTATCAGCATGGCCAGCCAGAATATTTTGTTAGGCCACAAAAATCAGGGTTTTCTTAAAAAAAAAAAGAAAAAAATTTGCTTTCTATCAGCTTTGAGCTTACCTTTTGGGCAACACATCAATAATGTTTGCAGGCTATTCTCCATGACCATTAAAGCTGGTCAATTGGCTGCTGACACGTTGAGTATTGGGTTTTTTTTTCATTCTGTTTCTCCTCTTTTCACTCACGAATATAGGAAATTAAGATTTATTTAAAAAATTAATCACTGAATATTATCGGATCCACCATAGAAAGGTGAAGTTTGGACAGAGAGAGAAAAATCAGCTCTTACTGAGACAAACATCAATTTTATGCTTGTAAGGGCAGCAGGAGTAATTCAAATGGAGCCGCAACTTAATATTTTTAATGCTAAATTTTTCAGAGAAAGACCTTATTTCCTAGCTATGTTTTGTGCAAATACTCTCTTCCACCCAAATGGTCACAATTCTACCAGATCAGGTTTCCTTGTCCTGTGATTAAAACACCTTTTTTTTCTCTCTTATCTGCACATCAATTGTCACTTCAACAAGTGACATTTGGCATTTTTGGAAAGTAGAGCCCACAGCACGTAAATTTTTTACTGTGATTTAGATGTTCAATTAGTGTAAGCACACATTGTGTCAGGAAGTACAGGGGAAAATAATTATGGTGGGGAGGGCAGAAGATAAAAGCTAAGCAGTAAGTATGTGCTGACTGATAGGAAAATAAAAAATACCCCTCTTTTAATTGCATTAGCAGAAGCTAACTCTGTGACTATTTTCTAATAATATATATTTTTTAAAGATTTACTGTTGTAAATTACATGAGAGATTAAGAGGAAAATAACACATGTTGAAATTTTTGAGCAGGAATTCAGCAGAGATTTTCACTTAAACATAAATATAGGTGCCTTTTCTTATGTTCCTAAGTACTGCGAACTGCTAACAATGTTATATATCCACATAAATTATACTTTTGCAACAGATCTTGATATGAGGTTTCTCCAGAATTCAATAGAAACAGATACAATTTTTCAAGCAAATGTTTTTAAAATACATATAGATCCTTCCTCATATACATGCATATGTATGTACATATATGTTTCTCTATGTGACCTCCCTTCTTTTCACAGAGAAAAATATGGGAATTTGATGCATTACGAATCCTAATATCACCCTGCCACCACAAACTAATTTATCAAAACACTTTTCCTAGAAAATGTCTGTCTTCCAAAAATTCAAAGCTATGGGCTACGTTCTGCCTGTGTATTCCAGTTGCCTTTAAGGTGGGATGCAAGGCGAGCACAGCCTGGGACTCACTGAGATCCTAGCAATAGCAGGATGGGGGATCACTTGCTCTCATGGAGAGCAATAGCACCTTAAAGAAAGGATAGTAGAAACTAGGCACCTAATTTCTTTAGAGCAAATTTCCAAATTCTGACCCTAGTTTCAGCAGCCTGGGAGGAAAACCAAAATTGCAGGCACTATTGTGGAAAAATGGCATGGTAAGCCTGCTTGGAGGAGAGTTTTTCCTCATGGCAGGTAAAAGAATGGGGCTCCCTTGTGTACAAAGGGAAAAGCAAAGTAGAAACTACAGAGCACAGGGTGCTGCTGGTGGAGCTGGCTTTGCTGCCTGCAGTGCCCATGCTCTGCTTGAGAAAAAGGGAGATTCCTGCTGTGGCAGGGCTGGCAGTGCCCTGTCTCTGCAGCTGGAGAATTTCTGAGTGCCAGTGTAGCCAGCCTTCACTCAGCAGCTTCTGCGACATCTTGTCCTGACAGCTGCACACCCCTCAGTGTCTCTGGTAGTCTGGTAACTTCAGCATGATGAGATCAGTTTGCAAGGTTTACTATCAATATGAAGGGAATGACCCCTCATTCTACAGACAAGGATCATATCTTGTCAGGACAAGAGAAAATTACTTAAGTTGTGCCAGGGGATGTTTAGATGGAATATTATGGAAAATCCTTCATGGAAAGGGTTGTCAAGCATTGGAACCGACTTCCCAGAGAACTGGCTGAGTCACCATCCCTGCAGGTATCTAAAAGATGTGTGGACACGGCACTTAGGGGCATGGCTTAGTGGTGGACTTGGCAATGCAGCACTGACAGCTGGATTCTGTGATCTTAAGTCTCTTCCAACCTAAATGATTCAATAGCTCTGTGATTCCTTGATTCTCTCTTTTCTACTACAAAGCTACATTCACACAACTCTGCAAATAGCTCATTGTAATATTGATGACAAAAAAATCTTTGCCTGAAATGATCAGTGGCTGCATGAACAGTGGCAATGGCAGGTACAACAGTAATTGTACAAGAACTAGGGTATACCAAGTAAAGCAGCTGGTTTACATGCATCTTTGTAAATTATTCATCTCTGGATTGAGACAGCAGCAAAAACTGAACAACAGGTAATTCTCATACAACTGCACATTCCTCAGGAACAGCTGGGCAAATCTCCTGATTAGAGCTTTTCAAAGCTAAATTGGACGCTTCATCAAAAAGTGATTTTTAGGAGAAAGCCTTAATGGAAAAAACACAAGCTAACACATTGCTTCAATCTTTCCTTCCCAGAGTATGACTCAATAATTGAATTAAAATTATCCTTTACTTCCACAAATTTATTTCCTATAGGAATCTATTTGATGATCCTCAGCAAGTTTGTTCCAAGACCTGCTAAAGAGAGAAGAAATTTTATTTTACAGCCTTGTTGGTTTTTTTAAAGGATCTGTTTTATGTATATTTATGCTTATATGATGAATATAAATACCTGGTGCCCATACGCCAAGCAACCACTTGTGTAAGTTAGTGTCAGGCAACCCAATATGAATCTTTCACTAAATCAATTTTGAAAAGTGATAAAAGTGTTGTAGTACCCAATAATCATTATGTAAGTTCTTCAGGAAAGAAATTAGTGGAGATTTGGAGGAAGAGCCCATTTCTTTTTCTTTCTTCTGCCTGTTCCCTCCTCTAGATAATCTGATCCAAGATGTTTAGCTCATTTTAAATCCTCTCTCAGGATCACAAGTACCAAGGGCTGCACCCACACCAGTAATGCAGTGCCAGGATAGAGGCTTAAATACTGCCCTGTGGGTGTTCACTAGCAGAGAGCATTCTTCCTGATGTGCACTTGTGTTCGTGCCACCTAGAATTCCCTAAGCCAATGTTCCAGCACTGTTCAGGAGTCTGTAAACAAAGTAGATGTGGTCATCCTGACTTAAAGACTCTTTTGCGTACTGGTTGCAAATTTTTTTTAAGGCCAGAGAGCAGGCTATGGACTTCTTAATTTACCAGTCCCAATGTAGTGATGGATACTGCAATAGCGATGACACTTCATGGCTTTAAAATCTCTTGGCACCACGTGCACTCCGCTTTGCAGTGTTATCACATGGTGCAGTATCAGCCTTCAGCATGAAGAAATTGTGCATCCAGCAACACATGCGGTTGTGCATGTGACTGCTATGGATATATTCGGAGAAAGGCTTATGTAAAGACAAGTAAGTATGTGCACCTTTTAGTGGAAAATCCATCTGCCCTAAATTGTATCTCCAGAGGGCTATTTAAAATGGTTTTTAGCAGCATAAAGATGCAATATTGTGCTCAGTAATTCTTAGTACTCTTTGTGGCAGGAAAATTGTTCTCCTAATCTCGTACTCCTGAGAAGCATAAAAGAAATAAAGCTATTGATATTAGTTCCTGGACTCTGAAGAGATGCTATTGCAATTTTGTCACTATACTACAGAGACTTGCTCATCAGCATTAGACTTTTAATTGTTGCAAACCAATATAGAATTCAGTTAATTGTACCTTTTAAAAACTCTCTTTCTGCATAAAAGTAGGTTAAAATATTACCCCGATATGTTCCCTTACAGATGTTTACATTGCTGGGTATGTATGCTGGGGTGTTTGTTAATCTTATTTTGCTATGTAAGTTTTGCTTGAGATCAAAGGACTCAGATATCACAGCAGACACAGGATGTGCAACATTCATTTGTACCTTTGCATCTCCTTACCTATTTATGTCCCTGCCTATAACACTCATGTAGCCCTGCCTACCATGATGTGTCTGGGCCAGGATTATGAATATAAATAGGCAGGAACTTGCACGCTGGTGATGTGCCAGCCTGGCTGGGGAGGAACAAGTGGCAGACACCAGTGATGAGAACCAGACACCCAGGCCAAAAAACTGTCAAATGTCCAACATTGCCTGAGCCTTAAAGTGTCCATGGCTTCACACAAAATGCTCCAGTTTCTAAAGCCAACATAACGTGCAATTTGAGAGACGAGATTTGTTTAATGATGGTAAAGAATGGAAAAGAGGGTGTTCCCCAAATGCTTTTCTTCTAGCTGTACCTTGATTTCCCTTGCATTCTATGGTCTCAGGATCAGAGTTGTTTCAATTCTGAACTTCAGACAAAGCCAAAGCAGAGAATGAGTCATGAGAAGGATTTTGTCCTGGGTTCTCTGATGTTTCTGCTGAGGCCAGAATTACTCAGCTCTGTGGGGGTTTCATTTCAATCCACATTCACATTTGTGCTGGAATTAGTCTGGTTGAGGCAGGGGAATGCTTTTTCAGTTGCATTTCACCATTAATGAATACAAAACCCGATCTGATTAATAACCAGTGTGTTGCAAGCCCCAACCGACTCAGGAATAAATGATTAGCCAATGGATCTTGCTGTCAAAAGAAATGATTGAGGACATGAACTGAAAAGGATTAAATCTGACACCAGAATTTTAAATAATGCAAGCAAAAAAGTACCATACCCTGAGCACAACCCAATCACTGACTGAGAGAGTCAGGAACTAACTTCCCCATTAAGTAAGTTCATCTACAAATGAACATTTTGATTATATTTCACCATGTTGTCTCTTACTCATTTTGTGCCATTCAGTTCCAGGGAAAGGGAGAAGCAGGGAGAAGGAAAGAGCCAGCAGACTTTGGTCTCCCATGGAAACTGCTAGGAATAACTTTCTCAGATTCCCTCAGTATAGAGGGAAAGAATAGAGCAGCAGAGTTAGCACCAGGTCAGGCACACCCTATAAAGGGGCAGTGGCATCAGGGAGCATGAGCTACCAGGGTTTTACTGGGAAGTTTGGACAAGTGTCCAGTGTTGTGTTGGTGCCTTTCCTGCCCACAGCACAGCCCTACCCTGGCCACAGAAAGACAACCACTACCTGGGCAAGCTGTCAGTTTGGCTCAGTCTGGTAATATCCCTGATCCTAATGGCAATTTCTGGGATTTTTAACAATGTAATTTTGATAATCCTAATTCATGTACATCTGTACAGATTTGTTGCTTAACAGTCATGAAACTTTTGTGCATGTAAACAGATGTAAAAAAAAATACTCAAAAACCAAATGATGATTTTTTTTTTTTTTGGTGTCACATTATCCTTTAATCTCTGAATTCAAAAAATGTGATATGAAAGAAGCAGACAACCTATAGTGGAGTACTGTATTGGCAAACAGCCTAGGTATGGTATTGGGTCTGGTCTTTTACAAGTATTGGACCAAATACATTGTGCCAAATGTTTTTAACCACTTAGCAACTCATTCAAGGAGTTGTGCCATGCACAGAAATCATTTGCTTCCATAAGGTGTTAAAAAAATTTAATACTTGAATCCTGGAAGTTAATCCTGAAATTGCATCCCCAAAAGAGAATTATCTTTTGCAGATTGCATGCCAAGCTTTTTCTGAGTTATTATCACAGATGGTGAAAAATTCCCATGGCCTTATACTCATGTTCTTTTTCATTCCAAATGGAGTCCTTTGTGAAATACCAGCATGACTGCATATGTTTGAACTCTGACTGTCCACTTAAACGTATGCTGCACTTCAGTGGTGTGGTCTCTGGGAGGGAGTGCTAGGCTCCGTTACAGGAGGTTTAGAACAATTTATTTTCACCCCAAGGCCACTGAAACCCTGCCTAGCATTATCTCTGCTAGACTATACCACTAAACTAGAACAGTCAGGGCTGAAACACAGTCTGTCATGCTCTGCTTAATCCAATAGAGCTGCAAGATTCACAAAGGCAGGTCTAGTCTCTCTTTTGCTTCTACACCCCGCTCCATGCATCCATCACTTCCCTCAGCTCTCCCCAGTGATTTTTCAGCTCCAGAGTTAGGGATTTTCTCACAGATCCAGTGCAAAATGAGGCATGGCTGGCTCGGTGATCTCTTGGTCATTGGTCTGATGGATGAGCTCAGAAAAGATGCTTCAACTCCATCTCCTTTCCTACTCTATACAATGGGGAAATTATAATGCTGAGGTCCTCTGTCCTGGTGAAAGATCTTCAATGGTAGTCTCAATAATTAGGATGAGCTTATTTAATTGACAGGAAAGTCAGATTTATTCAAGGGATCTTTCATCGGAGAGCTCAGATTTTCTTATGATTGTGTCAACTGCTATGTAGTGCCCATTTGTTACTTGGTGTATTAGATACTCAGAATGAATTTTGAAAGTAAAGAGTGTCAGAGATCTACAGAATAAATCACAGGAGCTGCAAGTATTCTTACGGTGTGTGTGAAATTTTATATCTGCTACAAATTTGGCGATGAAGGTACTGCTCACATTTTGCAGCTAAGTAGTGTGTGAATTTTAGAAGAGATGTAGCTGGGCAGCCTTCCTGCAGTCTGAGTTGACTGCAGCCTTTCTGGTGTGCCCGCTGTTTGTCATCTGATAGGGACAGAGCTGACTTCCAAGCAGTCCTGCCCTCATCCTTCACCCTCCTGCTGCTCCGCAGAGCTGGCTGCTATGGCTGTGCACCACCTACTCTCATAGCCTCTGGGTGACAGCCCATCACACCATACAGGGGGAATTTACCTCTGTTCCCACTGGAGGAGCAGTATAGAACAGCTGGAGCGTGCTTGTGGACTTGGCATTTAATGGGCTTTCTGGTGAGTAGTGATACAAGCCTTATGTATCAGATCCTGGTACACGGAGTACAAACCGTATTAAAATGGATCCGTTCCACAAGAAATACAATTTTATCCTTCCTAATTGAGCAATTAATTTCGTTTTGCCTACTGTTTTGCAAATGTCAGGGGATAAAGTTGAGAACAAGTGGTTGCTGTATTTGCATCAGGAACTGAGGGCTAAAGAGTTGTGCAAAACTGGTAGTATACAGAACTGATTTCCAGATTAATGTTTGGATGCATTTGAATAGAGAGTTAATTTTACTTTTTCCTTTACTGATTTGATTTGAATCCCCTCCCAACAGAGTAAGAATGCAGATTTAAAGAAAGTCTTGTCTTGTTTGACTGATCTCTGTGAGTGTCCTTGAAAGTCCTTTATTCTGACTGTATTCTTTTCCACAGGGAAACACATATTGTCCTGTAACTGTAAACTAATAAGAAACAAGTGTCAAGAAAACTTGGATGTTTAAATCAAAATTGATTTGCATGTCTAAGACTGACAGATATTTCATACAGCTGTGGGCCAGTCTATGGAAATTTTGAAAAATTAATAATCAGCAAAATCTGTCTAGAATATTCTCAGTGTGTTTCATCCAACTGATACTAATTTTATGCCCTGAAAACAGTCTTGAATAGACCTTAGTTCAGTCATAGAAAAGAAACCAATGTTTTTGCTTGATAAAGAGATAGCAAACATGTTTAGTATGATCATGTACTCATTTGTTATACAGTATTTTAATATTATGAGTATCTATGTGTATAGAAAATTAGAGACCTAATCCAGAAATTCCCAGAGAAGTGGAAACAACATTGTGTTTGGTGTTATATCAGTTCCACACTACTGAGGAATCTGTTTTATTTAGGGAGAATCCCCATGAAAACAATGAAGGCAGTCAACAAGCTGCTTTACACAAGTGGGAAGACTCTGGTCATGCGTGTCTAAAATGTGCCATAGAAAAGACATGATTGCCCATTTTATGGTGTGCTGGATTTCACACAGGGTCTGCTTCTAGCAAAGAACATTTCTAAGGAATCACATGTAATAAATGAATCCTCTAGGCTCTTGTTTTCAATGTTGCATGCACTTCTTTAGCGTGAAAACTTCTGTGGAGGCTTCATGAGCTAAAAATTCTCTGAGGTGGTGTGCTGAGACTCTAGGAAACATAACTGATAATGTTGTACCCCCTGGGCGTCTGCACTCTGTCTCTTCTATATTCAAAAATCAATGTGTGATGATGTGGTTTTAGAAGGCCCACTGTAAGCAAGTGGCTATTAAAATGGCATTAATGGTGCCTCCGGCAAATTGGTATTTGTTAAGCATATGGGTAGCATTATTAGCATGACGTATGCCTGGCATTTGAGTAACAGTCATCAGTATAGCGGAGGCAGAAGGTGCCTCATGGGTCAGCTCTCTTGTGAAATATAGAGAGTTAAATTGAAACTAAATAGTTGCTGGACCCAGTGCAATTTGGAGAAACTACTTGGTCCCTACACCTTCCTCATAACCCTGAGATTGAAGGAAAAGCTGCAGTTAGCTGAGGAGGCCTACTGAACAAAAGGTGATGAGGATGCCTTCATCATGCAAATAAAAATATGCGTCAGCAGCGCACCTGCAGTGTGGTAAAGTGCCCGATATACGTGTGTCAGTGGCTCCACAGGCTGTGTTCTGTGTGTTTTGAAACTAAATCTTTCTTCCTCCTATTGACTTCTTGCCCTCTGGTACATTGAGTTGGCTGCTTGAGACGCTTTCACTAAGTACAAAGTCAATTGACTGTAAGTGGTGATGAAGAAAACGTTGTGTGATTAGTATTACAGTTCAAGCTCTTCTGATCAGTCACAGAAAGAGCAGTCAAATAAACTCAACTTCATTTTGGAGAATCACACACCGTTAATGGTGGAGAGTCTGCCTGGAGCCCAAAGGGGAAAAACAAGCCACTTGAGGCAAATCTCTCTTCTTTTACATAGAACAAACTAGTTGAGCAGTGTTAAAAGCTGCTTATTGATTTGTGCCCAGACTGAAAGCCATGCAGTGATGTAAATGAAAATGTGTCAAGAGTCAATATTGATTTTTTTTCTTTTTCTTCTTCTCTTTTTTTTAAAGCAAGGCCACCCCACTTGGGAAATGCTGTTAGCTATACCACTAGGCTTGTCAGTAAGTGAAGTGAGATCCTTTTCCACAAGACTACATATGTCCAGACATCAAATTTACTTATTTTACTGAGGTAATATGGACAGCATGCTGAGAGCAGCTATGTTGACAAAACTTGGTTTTTTGAGAAAATTGTTAGGTGAAGAAAAAGAAATGACAGAGAAGAAATCAAATCTTAGAGAAGATAAATTTGCTTGGCTGAGCTTGCAGTCTAATACTTGCAGAGTAGACCAATTTTTTTGGTTTTAAATCTTTGCTGGAAATAGATTTGTGTAGCAATATAAATTATACTCAGCAAGAAACGAGGACAAGGAAAGGGTAGAAAGGAAATCCCATTGTCCCTAGAAGGGTGTGCCCTCAGCTGGACTAGACCTGGGAGAGTTTCCCTTTAGAAAGAGGGAGTTTGCAGATAGAAGACCTACAAAAGTCTCTCTTTCAAGTAAAGGCTAGCAGAAGAGAAATGGGTGGTCCCTGAAGGGTAAGCCAAATATATTATTTGTTGACCACACACCATGCTTAGTGAGGGATACAAAGCAGTTTAGAAAAATACAGTCAGCAGTTGTCTATGTTTTCTCCCCTGAAGAATTGGATGCAAACTGTAATAACTGCTGTGCTCAAAATCAATGCTATAGCTTTTTCTATTAAATTAGAAACTCCAACCAGGCTCTTTTAACTAAAATTTCTATCATGTTAACTCTTAACAAGTAATATTCTTCCAGTCTTTGACAAAAATTCCTCTGCAGCCAAGATAATCTTTTCTCAATCTGCGCCACCAAATCTGGCAACTAATTGCTTACACCTCAATTAGAGGTGACAAGAGGATGTGGCAGACAGCCCATTGCGGCTCTAATCTTCTAAGAATGAGCAGCAATCCACAAGGGAGGGTTGTATTTAGTGTGGAGTCAGACTTGTGAGATGTTTTTTACTTTATTGGCACTTTTAAGGGCTTTGGATAGTTCCACAGCTCCTAGCTTTGCTTCCTGGGCAGAAGAAACATTTCTCCATCTATGGCAGTGGGTCTCCTCTCTTCATTCATCCATCTCTGTTATCCCCTCTCCGTGAAAGACAAACAGTTCTCCTGTCTCTATATCTACCCACAACAAATCATCACCTCAACTGTTGCCTTCCTGGGGTGACAATATAACTATTTCAAACCGAAAATAAATATATGGAGAAAATAAATTCTAACTTGGAGAAGGAACCCAACCAAGTATCACAGCAGCAAAATGGCAGTCTTCCAGCTACTGGCAGAAAAAGGTGCCCCAAACTAGCAAAATATGGTGGCAAATCAAAAGTGCAATTCCAGACATATTACATGTGTGGAAATGCTCCTATCAATTCCATGTTGATGAGGTTCAGCTGATTAAAATAAAAGTTCATTTTTAAAACTCCAGCAAATTGACTTTGGCCTTCTGTTAAAGGCTGCAGCTGAGTTATAAATGGATGCCTGTGTTGATGAACTGAGAGTTGTTTAGTGAGAGATGCACACGTGGCTCGCACTTCATTTTTCATAATCTCAGACAGGTTTTGGTCCTTTTTTTCTTTTTTCTTTTTTTTTTTTCAACATTTTGTAGCCAACCAGAATGCAGAATGTTATTCATAATGTAGCGTTTTTTTGTTGGTTTTGGTTTTGGTTTTTTGGTTTTTTGGTTTTGGGTTTTTGTTTTTGTTTTTTTTTTTTGCTTGTTTGTTTGGTTTGGTTTTTTTGTTTTTTGAAGAAACAGAAGGGTAATAACATCTGTATAGACTAGATGTAATTTGTCACAAATCTGGAAAGTAAGGCAATACTGATGTTCGTGCATTCTGCCTGGTTTGCCAGGCAGCTTGCTTTCAATTTTGTGTTATAACCATCCAGATTTATTACTATTAAAATTCAGGCAGAGGGAGACAGAAGAAGATATAAAACTATTCCAGTGCTCTGCTATGTTCTGTACATAATGTGCAGAGATAGTCACTCAGTGGAATTCCATAATAGAAGAAACTAACAAGAAATATGAAAGGCAAAAGACTTACAAAATGGATGCATTTTATAAATCTGTTTTAAAAATGTAAGAATGGGAGTGATCTGACATTAACTACTTTCCAAACATTTTACTTGTCTCACAATAATGTCCTCTGTGTAAATGATTTTATTTTGTTGACACCACAATTTCCAGTGCTGTCTCACACTTTTATATTCTGGGCACAACAACTGAATACGAGAGACTTCAGCCAATTTTGGAAACACCTACTTCTTCCGTACATCTTAAGAATTAAACAGGAGAGGGGCTGTAATTCAGACCCACTTAGATGCTCTGGCATATCGAAGATAGGTACTGACATGCAGAGGATTTAGCTATCATCTCCTGGACTCCAAATTCCCTGGTGTGGTGCTCCACCTTGGAATTGTGCAGGAACCACCTGAACTAACCAGGAATGAAATTAATGGGAAAGAAGCATCTGCCCCTGGCCAGACAAACACCTTCTTTCTCTTGGCATCCTTGACTGTAAACCCTGCCCTACAGATTGGTGCCAAGCTTTCATTCTGTGTTTTATGAATCAGGCACAATGTTATGTCACATTTTTCCTTGATATTTCTTTCATTCATTCATTCATTCATTCATTCATTCTATTCATGTGAATAGAAGATTGTCATTAATTATTTGTTCTGGAGCAAGGGCTTGAATCTTGATAAACCAGCTGAGTGACCTAGTTGTTGGCAGTAATTAATCACAGCTTTAGATATGTTCTGAAGGCACCTCTGTGAACCAGCATGACTAGAAAAATGGGTAGAAAGCTGCCTTGTTTGAGAGTTCAGCTTTACGGACTAGGGACCTTTGGTTTGTGCTAGGACTCACTCACCTGAGGTGCCACCACTTTTCTTGAAACCTGCCCAAAGAAAAGCACTGTCACAGTTCTGGCATCTCCTCAAACCCGTGGGAAGAGAAACCAGTCTAACACTAGCACAGCATAAAAGGAACAGCTGTAGCTGAATCCTACCTGAACTTTCTGAGATGCTCTTTGGCTTTTCAGGGTATTTGCCAAGGCAATGACCTGATCACATGGTGACCTAGCAGACACTCAGTACCAGAGCTGCCCCAATGCAGGCACATCTGCAGCAAAGCAGCAGGACTCTCTTTTCCCAGGAGCCCTGCTGGTTCACCTAAGCAGTCACCTGGAAGGTGAGGGCTCACATGGTTCACCAGACAGGGCAGAGGGAAGAACTCAGGGCAGTCACTGGTTTAAATGGCAAGTAGTCTTTGAACCAAAGAGCAGAAAACATGTCTCTTTCCCAGCTGACTGCCCTAATTGCTGCCCTATGGTCATGCTCTGTACTGCTCTTTGGTCCAAGGAATCCTTAATTATTTAATGTAAAACAAAAGAGCTTTCTCAGGAGCAGCACAAAGTGCTCTGTCCATCTCTCTGTCTCTGGGTGCTCACATATGCATGTGCATACATAAAGACGCCAGCACACAGATGAAGAGGTTGCAATTCTCTTGGGAAGTGAGATATGTGAGTTTGAATCCTCTTAGGCTGGAGGGCAAGGGGGATTAATTTTGTTTTGTTCATAGTCTTATACTAGAAGAGGATTTCAATGGGGGTCTTGGAGTAGAGTGACCTTGGGAATGCCCTGTGCCTGGTAGTATTTTGTTAAATGTTAAATTGTTTAATGGGATAGAGGATGATAAGTAGGAAAAAAGAGGCAAATCAATTTATCTCAAAAATGTATTGTTTAAATTAATCATTTAAATTATCCCATCTAGAGGCTTTATAAGATGCACATTTTTATGCATAAGTCACTTGTCTTTTTTACAGATTAAATGCTTTGAAGCCAGTATAATGATATGTTCCATTTCTCAGCGCAGGACACAGACCGTAGACATGATAATAGCTTATCTGTTTTTCTTTTTAGATTAATCTATTTGAAATATCTCAAATATTAAAAAAAGAAGAGGAAATAACAGTATGGATGAAATAGTAGTTGTCCAACAACTCCACTTTCTCTGAGAAATCTCTGTGTCAATATAAATAAATCTGCTGTTCAATGTTTTCTTTGTTTCTTCAGATGTTACATTCAGGGGTGATTTCAGAGCATAAAAGAAGAGGCTTTGCATGAGTTTCAGAAAATAATATGTGACTCACCTTTTGGAGAAAAGAGGAAGAGCGGAAAAAGCATCACTCATTTTCCTCTCCTCTAACCCAACACTTTAACCTTCTTTGACACTTTCAAGGAGATGCTTCTGTGCTCTTGAATTCAACACAAACTCCTTAGTCATGCACCTGAAGGAGGGAAGAATCAGTCCCATTGCTTCAGGGGTGCGACAGAGTGGGGAGAAGGAAAGCGAAGTTTCGTGTTTTGTTTAGAAGAAAAGGAGACAGAAGTATTGAAGGAAATATTGTGTGAATAGGAATGAAGATCACACATTCAAAAGCGTTTAGAAACCTAGCCTTCCTTCCTTTTCCCTCTACCCATCCCATGAAATTATTCTGGCTTTGATCCCATCTCTCTCCCTCTCTCCATTTGTTCAGTGGCACAAAAGATTGTTGACCCTGAAAGGTATCAATTGCCATTTCCTTTCCTGTTTAGCTCAGATCAGGAGAAGGAATGGTTTGAAAAGCAGTAGTTATGAAATGGATTTTTAATGTAAGCTCAGTACTTTTTGTGAGTGTTTGCGCCAAAGGAATTTAACCTGCCTGATTACTTAGAAACAAGAGCAAATAAATGTAGGCTGGGAACAAGTTAAAATGTGATTTCTAATTTATTGTAGTGCTTAGGAGCATATTTTAACTCAATTTGCCACACTCTCCATGATTACTGTAGACGTGTCAGTGAGAAAAACTCTTTGCAGTAAAATATCTTGATCCCTGCCCTTAAATAAAACAGCATTTTTTTATGTGTTCTGATCAAGGATATTGTTTACAGGGCAGATATCTCTTAAGTCTTCTTTCCATTATTGACTACATGATTTATTTCCTTTTGCACCTGCATTTAGATGTGCTAAAACTTCTCGTGACTGCTTCTCATCTTCTCAGTGCCTTGTTCCAGTAGGTGAATGCAGCACACTTACAGCAGAAGAGCTGACAATGGAGCAGAGTCCAAGCTTCCAAATAGCTGTGGCAGTCATTTTTGCTGTTTGTTTTCTGCTCTGTAACAGAGCATGTAAACATGCTCAGGGAATAGTGTGTTATTGGGCACGGGTATAAAGAATTCATCAGCCTAATGGAACAATTAACTCAACCATTCTGCTGCTCTTGATCTGCAGAATTTTGCTTCAAGATTAGAGTGATAAGTTGAAGATTAACACCTCTGGGTCAGTGGGGCTGATGAGACATGATTTATTAATCCTCAAAGAAAACCTTAATTGGGCACTGGAGCACTCTCTTCTTCATTGTTAAACTCTGCCAATTCCCTGGATAGTTAGGGGAGATGGTGAGTATGATAGACTTATTGTAATTAGATGCACCAAAACTAAAGTAATGATTTTTTCCCCGGGGAACACCATGTGTTATTTTCTCCTAATAAATCACTGCTGATATTTATGAACACCTGAGAAACATCCCCTACACATGGTCATTGACTACCCAAACATAAGTTATAGAAGGGAGCTGGAGAGCAGGATTCATAAGAATCCTTTGATTTAGAGGAACTGTCTTAAATCCTGGCCTTCAGAGCACAGAGAATTTACTGTGCAAGCAGGTTAATGATCAGGTTGATTTATCCTTATTTTTTTACCTACCATTACTCATTCTTTCATCATGTTCTTTCCATTAAGAGGCACTGATTTCTAGGAAGAAGCACTCCTCTAAGGAGTTTGGTAGGTTTTGAAACTAAGTCTCTGAAATACTTTTTTTTTCTCAAAGAAATGTCTTTTTGCAGGCAGTATAATAAATAGGTTCATTATAATGCAGCATGCAGCTAAAGAGGGGAGAAAAGTCCATAGGCATACAATTCTAGCTGCTGTACCTCAGGCTCAGGAAACAGAGCTTTGTGACTTGAGGATTCATTAAGACGCTTGGTGTAGTGCAGCCCTGATGAAATAAGTTAGCAGTCTCATTAGGGGGTTGGAGCAATCATTTGGAAAAACCTCCTTTGCCACATTTGTTTACTGTGTCACAGGAAGCATGTCCTCAGTCAACTGGGATAATCATTGTCAGCGTTTTACATAGCTACAAAGACAGCTAATAAGCCAGATTGTCAAATTATGTCAATCATGTCTAAACATCAACAAACAAATTGCTGTACGCAGATGGGAAATTTGTGAGAAAGCTTTAATATTCAGTTCAGTGGGAACAGTGCACGCTGCGAGGTCATGGTTTAAGACTAGTATCTGGAGCAAAGTGACTTTCCAGGATGTGACTCTGAAGCAGGATTTTTGTCTCTCTGAAATTTTTCAGTGACACTTTTGACATTTAGGGCACTAACTGAGGAGATACTTGTGTCATTAAGTGTTGCATCCTGCTTTTCCTACCCTGACATTGTACTCACCACATTATCACACCAGGATATTTGCTGTCTTCCTCTTGCCTCTGCTGAAGTCCTCAGGTTTTATTGCAGCTTCACACCCAGACTGACTTCCCAAGGCTCTAGCCAAAAAAGAGACGAGAGCTGAGAAGTGGAGTCAGAATTTTTTCTGCTAAAGAAAGAGGAAACATTTATGTATTCTTATTTAGCCCCGTTGGGATTTGGAGTCAACTTTTAGCCCAGCGATCCTGATGTCAGCTTTCTGAGTGACAAGTGCTTTTGGCACTTGTCATCTTTGCACCAGACACCACCCGAGGGGGGAAGGGGCCTGTTTGTGGCTGATAGTTGCTGAGTGCTTGTGTGATTTCACCCCTGCCCAGGGTGATACATGAGGGATAAAAGAATGAAGAGTTTAAAAAATGTTATAAACCTTTCAGAGTGCTTAAACAGAGTGAAGGTTGAACAAAAAAGTAAGATAAAAAGTAAGATGTTACTCTGTAGAAAGAGCAAAAGATCTATTAAATTAATCAATAGGTCTTTTAAAGTGGCAAATATAATTTAGTTAAAGAAAACACAGAGAGTGCAAGATGAATATAATGAGTTTTCAACTTCTCCTAAAAGCAAGGATTGAGAAGAGTAGTTATTGACTGATAGGAATGTTCTTCAGAGAGGAAAATCACACTCTGGAGGGCGGGTCTCGGAGCTGCACTGAAGTTACAGACCTGTCTGCACCATAGTGTCCCTCAGGAGCCTTCAACTCACAGCAGAGAGATGACACCTGGTTAAGGACACTGAACATAACACACCAAAGTCAGTTTCTGTCCTTCCTCCTATTCAGAAGGAAATAGCAAGAAGGAGACACTCATTGCTTTTCCAGCAACTTTAACTGTGCTTCGGCAACATGAAGAATAATGGTAGGAAAAAGTAATGTACATTGTAGACAGGGACATCTATCCAGGGTCCCAGGTAATGTCACCTCTCTGTTATTATACATAGCAGTGTAAGACACTCTTTCCGTCAGCTAAGTCCCAAAGGGTTTGATTTTGGTTCTGTCCAAGACATAAATTTGATTGTTCCATCTCAATAGAATGTAGACTTGTTTGTTTGGGGTTTCTTTACTAATATAATGTGTCTTTAACCAAAATCTTTGTGTTCTGATACTTAACCCCATCATTTTTATGGTTATTCCATACTGAAGAATATTTGGCTCAATATTGACCTGTTTTTCCAAAGGCTCCCTCAGCAACATGGTTACCTGCATTGCTGTTTCATGTCATATTGTATTGACTTCCACTGATCCATGATCATTATCATTTGGGATTCCTTCATTCATCCTTCATAATACAGAGTGCTTAGCCCATATTATATTCTTTCCTTACTAACCTCTTTTGGAAATACAGTCATGATCTACCCAGAGCCCAGAAATTTAGAGACTTAGACTTTTGCAATAGTTTTCCCCTGTAGCCTCAATGATTTTACTCCAATATTATTATTTCTCTATTGTAAATTCCCAAGAGTTTAGGTGTCACAGACTGAATTGAGGTGCTCTGCAGAATGTCCCTCCTTCTAATTCTTAATGTTCATAGCCAATTGCAGGTGACTGTTATTCAACAACAATTCCCTGGAAGCTGGGCAAGAGGAAAGCCAGAAGCACTAAATTAAACTATTAATATAACACACAGAAGGGATGGGGGTAAACAAACTTAACTGTATCATGCTCCATTTGACTGGAGTGCTGATGTTATTGGTTTAAAACTTCACCACCCTCTCAGCTCTTTGGCACCCATAAACGTTATGTTGGAGTCTGATTCTCAAAGAGAGGAAAACAGGGAAAACTTAATCTGCCATTATGAAGAGAGGTGATGATATTTTCTTTTCTTGGTGTGAAGCAGCCTTGGCAGAGCAGGAATTTAGGAGGCCCACGGGGTCTGCATGTGCTAGTAGGCACAGAGGTTCATTTTAACTTCATCTGGCCTTTTGGGAGAGAGTAAGCACATCTTTCCACATAGTTTCATAATAAACTTTTCAGAGGAACATGAGCTTGAAAACTCTCACTGTAAAATTTTAATTAAAATAGATCTTCCATTTAAAAAGTCAATTCCATTAAAAAAAAAAAAAGAAACCTCCACAGTTCTGCTTCAGTCTTAGTCCCCCTAAAAGCACAAGCATCAGTAAGCTGTTGGATCTTGTGGAAAAAAACATACACAACCCAAATGATTGATTTTAAAATGCAATCAATTAGAAATCACAGCTGACTTTTTTGATTGAAACTTAATTTGATCTGGAATGGGTTTGTGTCCTTGCCTACTATTAATTAGCAATAATAATAGTATTGTTCTTCTATGGGAATTTGAAACAGATCTGCCTTCCTATAAGGCAGATGGTTAGTACAGCTCAAAGCACTCTGAGTCACAGCAGAGGTCTCAGCTCCATTACTCCTGTTAGCTGGCAAGGGAAGGCTTTGGTGGAAGAAAATGGTAATCCTGAACAAAGGAAGAAGTTGTCAGTGGAACGAGTTTGTCTTTTCGAAGTTGCAGCCTGAGAGACATTGACAAGCAGGAGGGGTTGCAGCATTCTCACAGCATTGCAGCCATCAAGGCTTGGATGCTGGGGCACTCAGGGAAATGTGTGGGAATGCAGCAAGACAGTGGCTAGAGACTGCTCTGTAATTCCAGGTGTTAAACTGGTGTCAAACATCTGATCCACATTTCTATTTAAAGCGTTAAGCCAGACCTTCCCTGGCCAAAAGCAAACTCAATTGCATTATCTTCTGTTTGTTCAAGGGATAAGCCCAGTAGCTGTTCTTGTTATGTAACATTTATATCTTTACAGAGGCTGCAATAACAGATACAACATTTACAGAGGCTCCGTGCGCCAGGGCTGGCCCCTTCAGTGACCTCAGAAGGGGCAGGATGCTCAGCCCTGTGCAGAGCAGTCTCTCACTGACTGGAGACAACTGGGGGGATGCCTTAATTTGTCTTTATTTTACATTTGCATAGCAGCCTAAGTACTAGTAATTTTTTAGTATTTCATTAATATTCAGCTGATAGACTTCAAAGCAAGTATTTGTTATTTTCATAGATGGACAGAAACTGTTAACATTCCTAGAGATAAAAGAGACTTTTTTTCCATTTTCCAACCTTTCCTTTTTTCAACAAACATATTTGTCCATCTGGTTTCTCCAACAGACCTTGCTAGAGCTGTGAGCACTTAGGATAAGGAGTGTGAATGTCCATGGAGTGCTGATTTCTTTTTAGTGAGCCCTGTTCTTCACACAGCAGTGTGAATAAAGCCTGATGCTGGACACTGTGTTAACTGATGTGGAAATGCACCCCTTGGGGTAAGCTAGGCAGAATGATGCTTAATGCCAGTTTTTATGTAGGGCTAGCCTAAGGATCCATACAGAAATCCATGACCTCCGTAAATAAATAGCACATGGAGCCCCTAGGGATCTCAAGGTGAGCAGGTGCAGGGAAGTGCCCTCTCACTGGGTCTTGCCTGCTATATGGCTTGTCCTTGGTGGCACAGGAGCCTGGGTAGGTTGGGCAGGAGCCTGACACCTTCTCCACAGGACAAGCTTCCTGCCAACAGGAAGCTGGGGAGAAGCAGGGAGCAGCAGGGAATCAGTAGAACACGAGGACTTGCCTAAACGCCTCACTCCAGGAGTCACAGCAGGACTGTGAGAATGGTTCTGATGTGGGGTACTTTGACAAACCTGCTCTTGCTGACGCTATTTGGGCCTGTTTTCTGCAGGTAGGTCCAGCTGGTGGGGACACTGAACCAGCACCTGTCAGAGACCAAAAAGAAAACTACAAAGGAGAAGGGGAAGGGCAGAAGCATGTGTTACAATGGAAAACAAGGTTCTCTGCATTTATTAAACTTCAGCTCCCTGGTACCTCTTTTTCCTACTGCATACATATGTTTTATAAAACAGAATTAAGTGACTTCCTTGCCTTTCTTACTGTGGCATAAAGACCTCTCTACAGCCACAGTCTGTGAGGCAACTATTAAATAGGTAGCATTAGGACCATTACCTTGGAGGTAAGAGGTACTTTATTTCATTCTGAACTCTCCAGAAGTCAAGTTCTGTTGATAGTAACAACATGGACACTGACATCATCACACCTGCTTGGATTCTTACTCATGATCAGTACCACAAAACTACTAAATACATTAAATTTAATCCAACAGAGAAATGTAAAAGTGCCTGCCATTCTCAAGAATGAGAATTGCTCAAGAAAGTAATACAGGACATTAGTGTATTAATGCACTCAAACCACACAAACATAGTTAGAAACAAATAAGGTGATCACTTAGCAGCAAGAATGTTTATGAGAGAAACATCTTCAGACTGAAGTGAACCTGCAGATAGGAAAGAAGTTTGAAATAAATCAGTGACTAAATCCATAGCTGACATTAGCAAAACAGTGTTAGGCAATACTGCAATATTGTTTCCTTATTCTAGGCTGTGATCTTGGATTTGCAGAAAACAGGGTGTGTTGCAGAGATGCCAGGAGGCAAATTGTTCGCCTGAGTGGCTGTCAGCACAGGGGAAGGAGTGTGGCACTGCCATCCATCCTCCATCCTGACAGGGCCTCAGGTGGGGATGTGCCACAGCTCTGCAGCACGGGCAGCTCCATCACAGTGTCTCCCAGGCAGCTGTTCAGTGTGGCTATCACCTACAGGCTGGCACTGTTAAGCAGATATCACCAGGTCTTCTTTGCATAAGGCAAGCCACAGCTGGACAGAAATGACCGCAAGCCCACTCCCACCAGAACTCCTCCTTTTTTGCAAGAGGGCTTCAGTCAAGCAGCCCTGAGGAGGGGCAGGAAAGGGATGCACTGCAGTGGTGCTTTCCAGCAGAGGTAAAATTATTTTGGACTGGTGCAATCGAATCTCCTCTTGTACCAAACAGCGAGGATAAAGTTTTCCACCAAGCTAGGCTATGATCTGGCCCCAGAGCATTATCACATTCTTTTACACGTAAAGCTACCTACATATATTGTTAAATGGAAATCTTCCTGGTAGCCTGCTACCTCGTAATTACATCAGCAGAGCAGGGTGAGAGATGGCAGGAAGGGATGTAAACGTGTTATAGGAATAGCAAAGGAGGAAGTCAATCATAAAAAACATTTGCTTAAGAATATATTGTACATTTGGGAGTAGAAAAAACTAGTCCCTGTTTTATACTCTGTAAGGGAAAGTAATTGAGAAGGTGTTCCATTCAGATGCTATTGCAACTGGGAAGTTATGAGATGGCCTCAAACATTAACTTGAAGGAGACAGACTCAAAGTATATAAAAAAAGATCCTTCTCTGAACTTAAAGAGCAGAGCACGTAATTCACTAAGCTCTAATGGTGAATTTATGATGTGGAAAAATTTATTTCCTATCCCTTCTTCCACGAGAGAAAGAGAGAGAGAGATAGGAAAATAGAAGTATTTCTTAAATTAACTTTATTTACATCTTCTTGTGCAATGGAAGGATGAAAACAGTAATTAGGATTCAAGGTCAAAATGAAATTCTGTCCACATCTCAGTCCTTCCCACATAATTTTGCAGAACAAGAGCTGAATAGAGGCAGAATGAATTGATTTCTTTTAAGTTTAGTAATTGCAAATGCAAAATGAATATCATTCTGCAGATATGGTGCCAGAGGACAACACAAGCTAACAAAATAATGGTAGTTCCAATAAATAATTTATGCACCATATCAAAAACTGAATGAGATAAAGACATGGAGAACACATTTGAAAATTTGGAAATTGCTCAAAGCTCTTCCTCCAGTGTGTCCTGAGAGAATGAGCACAGAGCACTAATAAACTCTGTGACTGTGTATAATTCATAAACTTTCCCTCATTTTTTGATTCTCAGTGCTTACAGTTTATAGCTAACAAAGGAACAAAGTGGAAAAAATCCTGGTGAGAGTTGAGAGGAGAGCATAAACCAGCTGATTCCTCCACTTAGTCTATTCATAAAGGGCATCTGTTCTCATCCCAAACTGCACATATATCTGCCATTAAACTTAGTACATTGAAAACAGAAAAAAGTGCCTTCTACTCACATCCTTATGTCTACTTTACATTTATATTTTTATGACAGCTATTGCAATGTGAGATTATAACACAACAAAAGCCATTTCCAGATGATTTGTATTAAAATTATTCTGTTGTGGCTGTTGGTTAATGTTCAGACTGGATTTCTTACGGAGTCATTCAATGGCAACAGAGCAAACTCAGAGCATACCAGTGAATGCTACCAGAGGGCAGTGGGGTGTTTCTGGATGAATTACATAGAATGAAACCTCCCCCACCCACAGCCACATTGGAAGGATGTCTTTAAGTTAAAGAAATCTAAAAATTATATTCAGATAAGATTTGCCTTGAAATTATTTTGATGGTTGCAGCCATGTGAAGTAGTATTCTGAAGAGACATGGTGGGCAAAAGGGTTGTTTTCAACTTCGCATGTCAGCAATTTGTAACACATTTTCTGGCACAGCACAATTCAGTTACACAACCAAGATTTTTTTTTTTTCTCTGTAAGACATTTTGGAGTTTTAATTTTTTATCTAAAAACAGAGGACAGCATCCTGTGGCTTCCTGAGGGAAAGCCTCTGTCTCCTAGTCAGAGCACACAAGCAGAGCCCAGCACATTTCTCAGCTGCATGACAAGTTTCAAGCTGCTGCGAGGCTGAGAGGGCCCCCAGCCTCTGCTGCCATATGTCAGAGCAGGCAGCGTCTGGCCTGAGCCATCACAGCAGAAGCAGGAGGAACACCAGAGCAGGAATTTCCACACAGCTTCCCACCATCATCAGAGACATAGAGAAACCCCACAGTGCTCCCAGGGTGCCTCTGCAGCTCTGTTGTCCTGGGTGAGTAAATGAGGAAAAGATCACTGCTATCAGCAAGCTGCACAAGTGACTGTGGGGCAGCTGCCTTTGGGGGATGCCCTGTGCTCTGAGGCTGAGAACAGGGTTCCGTTCTCCCAGTTCCTCCCTGCCCGTCCTACCTGCCTCTGAGAGCCTGTTGAGTGTTATTTGAATATTGTTTACTTCATTAATTTCCTCCTGCCATCAATTGATTAATAAATTATTCATAAGTAAATTTATAAATTATTCTACCAGTTCTATTGATGATTGAGTAATATTGACCAAATAAATTATTCACTCTTCTTTTCCCCCACCAAATGACAAATAAATTATTTGTGAGTATTCTTTTCTTCATTATTAGATCAACTCTTCTATCTGTTAAGATATTCACAAGTCACTCACTCTGATAGCTATACAATTTGTAAGCAGGACCCTTTAGGATCTATGCTTTCATAGACAAGCAGAACTAGTTTAACTTTATTGTATACTTATATGGCAGTTGTTTCAAATATGAGGTCTTTAGAGCACGAGGAAGTGTTTTGTATGTTTCATAGCCAATTAAACAAAATACTGAGATATTCTGGGGTTAATTCTCACCCAACCAAGATATTTTGAATTGTGCAGCTTATTTTCAGTTTCCCATATTTGGATTGAATAGTGAGGGCTGAGGCTGCAGCCAACCCTGGATCCCAAAAGGTATTTAGGTTGTAGGTTCTGTAAACGAGCATCAGGAACAAAGCCAAACCAGAGATACCTTGACTAATGACCACTACAGATGTGAACCACTTAGGCCAGTTATTTCAAGTTCCTGGATAAACTACATGAGTTTTCCATCTAATTACATCCACGTCTTTTGTCTCTTTCACTGATTTACCAGTAACTATATGGCAAATAACTGACAGCCTCTTCTAGTGACAGCATTTCTAGCATATTTTACCGTGCAGGCAAAATATGTCTATATCCAAAAATATGGACAGTCCATGTGGTTACTGTTATTATGATGGGTCAGGGGAAAAAAATAAAATTAATTGTAAAAAAATGCTTCTCTAGGAAAGTGATACTAAGTCACAAGCACCCACAGAATAAAGAATTAGATCCTCTCTGTTCCATGGAGCCCAAGTTAGATTAAGTTTACTCAGCCCATCAAGCTGCATTAGCATGAAATCAGTACAAGGACCATGAATAGTGCACTGTAGAGAATAGTATTCTCTAAAAAGTTGCTCAGAAAGAGACAGAGAGAGAAGGCATCTTGTGCCAACAGAGGAGCAGCTCTTCAGTAATTTTCCAGGTGTGACTGCCATCAAGGGTCAGAAG
The DNA here is from genome assembly GCA_036630365.1 of Acanthiza pusilla. NCBI lineage: Eukaryota > Metazoa > Chordata > Aves > Passeriformes > Acanthizidae > Acanthiza > Acanthiza pusilla. The sequence continues at coordinate 32,356,792 of JAXCHO010000023.1, forward strand.
CACACACCCCTCTGGCATTTGCTTGACTCAGAGACCTACCAGAAAAGCAGGTACAAGGATGTTTCAGTTGACTTTTTATGTTCTCTTTTTTCCAGTTTAAAATGATGAAGCAGGCATAGTTGCCAGGCTAGGTATATGTGAGAGAGTGAACATAGACCCAAGAAAGAAGTTATTTCTACAGCTCAGGCTGCCCGATGGGAAGAAGATGAGGGGCTGTGAGAGAGCCCATTTTTGGGGAACTCTCCAGCATTGGGCAGCTCCATAACACCGTAACACTGTGACAGCTGTGTCTTCTTGTTTCCCCTTTTTTTCCCACCCAAATGGGGCCTGTGAGCTGTCACTCAGCTCAATACAGCAGTGTAATGTTGGCCCTTAGAACACGCACAGCAGAAAATCCCAGCTCTTTCATTTTCAGAGAAAACTGTTAATAGGTCTGCCTCTCTCACTGAGACACACTAACAAGTTCCTGTCTAAACTGTCATTAATGTTTTCACTTAGATTTCCACATTAAAATAGGCAACACTTCTAAGGGAAGTTCTGTGGCCAGGACTTACAGGGGAAGCACTGAGACTTTGCATTCTGGAAAATAACTAAATGGTCTTTGGGGTCAAGTTTTTAAACTCCATTTCTCCCTGTTCTTCCAAGACAAACCCCATGCGATATCCAGACACAGAAATGTGCAGAAAGGTATGACAGAGAAAATGGGAAGGCAGTAAAAGTGTCCCTAGGCAGAAGTGGTGTATTCAGAGAGCTGGACTGGAAGAATGCCCTTTGCAGCATTGTTCAGAATAGAAGTGAATAAAGCACAGTTATATTGGTCAAGGGCAAAGAAAAGACCACTGCAGTCGTTGGGATAAAATGGTGAAGGAAACACATGGAAAAATGTGGGACTTATATAGGTATGTAGCAGACTGAATCTTTGGGACATTTATGATAAGGAAGTTATGAAATTTAGCCTGCATAGGAGATTACAGAGACCAGTCCGAGCTGATCATGTTTCAGATTAAGGGTCTGAGTAAAAACCAGATAGCTACTGATCAGAACAAATGTAGGTGCTCCTTATTAGACAGTGTGATGTCTATTCATCACCCATAGGGTAGCTCAGAATATGGGTCTGGATAAGAGAAAAGAAATGAGTGAGTGTATTACATAAAGATATGTAGGGCAAGAGAGAGCTGCACAGAGAGATGGGGGGTGCTATCTCATACAATGGTATTTTTTCTCAGTGGGGAGTAAAAACCAGGAGCAAAAATCTACTCAGATGGATTTACTGTAAATGCAGTGTACTGTCAAAATATATTTGCAGCTCAGTTAAGTTTTTGCTGTTAGTTTTTCCATCCATGCTTTTGACTCCTAGTAATGTTCTGAATTTAATTCAGTTCTGCTACTTTTCTAAAGGGAAGTCGCAGAAAACAGAGCTGAAAGAAGCTGCAGAAGGCCATACAGGTTTTGCCTAATATCTAGCAGAAATTTAACTTAAATTGTCTGCCAGTTTCAATTAATTAAGGAACCTTCAAACAGCCTTTCATATGTCTTATTTCAGAGATGATATTATTTGGAAAAGGGTAATTTTTCCAAGAAGAAAAAGGAGCAATTGTCTGTGGACACGATTCTAAGTAGTGGAAAAGAATATTCCAAAATTACTAGATTGTGAAAAAAGGTAATTTTATTTCATACTAAATCATATTGAGCAATACCTCTCTGCTTTCATATCCTGTTCAATGCAATGAAACTGTTCATGACAAAGACTGGACCCTAAATGAAGGACAAAAGAAGAAAGCTCTGGATACCTACCTACTTGCCTTTTTCTCAGAGGACTCATAATTTTCCTCTCTAAGTCTTTCCCAGAGCTGAAAAGCAAACTGCTTATTCCTAACATGGCACTACTATTGGCCTCCCTTCATGACTTCTCCTTTACTTTTGCAGTCATTGCTCCCCTCTCTTCCATTTCACTGCATTTTGTCCCTCAACTTCCTTTTTCCCATATTATTGCTATTTTTGGTTGCAGCTGTTGCAGTGCCATCTTGAAGAAACAAGGCTGTTACTGTCTTTTGAAGACTGTGAAATTGGTATATATTATAATCTTTCTACAACCTGAATTGCATTTCCACAAGTTTTTTATCTTAGTGTCATCAGTTCCACCATTCCTGAGGAATAGAGCAGACAAGGAAGGTGATCATTTCAGAAGAAAAGGAGGGAAGTAGCTGGGGAAATACCATTAAACTGCAGAAAAGAGCCAACCCTATCAGATTAATCTCATGCTCTATGAAGAGCAGAGCAGGGTAATATACTCAGGATGCTGGCAAGGAGACAGGCATCTGTATTTTGGACTAATGAATTCCTATTAAGATCTATGTGCTTGGAAATGTTCCTGGAGCACTGTAGCTAAGCATGGATCATGGCAACCCAGTCATCATTCAGCAGAACGCGGCCCCTGCCTCGCCGGCTCAGATGCAATAAGGCAGTTTTCCTAAGCAGATGTGTCTGGGACCTCAAGGGCATCAAAGCGCCCGAGATTCCTAACTACTCTGACAATCTGCCAGCAGATCTGTTTGGCACAGGGCACCACAAAGTCAACAGCGAGCTTTTGAGTTGTTTCTCTCTTCCCAACACCATATTGCTCAATGTCTTTCAGTGAGATGCAAAAAGAGAAAGAAAAAAAAAAAAAAAAAAAAAGGAAGAAGGGGTCAGGCTGAGAAGAGAATGTGATAAAGAGCTGGTTGTGGCCTTCTGTACTGTTGTCACTTGACACAGCAGCTTCCTAGAGATAGTGCAGTTATGGGTAGATGAGTCTTTGGTGTGTCTGGAGCGAAATGTCCTGTGGGCAGTGGACTAAATAAACAGTCATTACCACTCTCTACAGGCTCAAGAGAACACGGATATCTGGGTATGCCACCCAAGCCAGCCCCGAAGGGGAATTATGACTCACAAATATGCTTTCAGCAATACTAGTGTGCTAACTTCTGAGAAATGAACATATGTTTTCTTATCTAGCATCCACATACAGATGCTGATTTTGTGGGTGGTCTCAGAGTCTAGCAGCCTTTCTGGAAAAAGGCTTTTACCACCTCTTTTAACAAAGGACTGGCTTCAAGGGCAGCTTAAAGGCAGTCCCAAATCTCAAAACTCTACAATAGCAGACAAAAAAAATGGGTATTTTTAGGTTATTGTCACAGCTCTGGCATAACACTATAGGAAATCTTTATGTTGGAGTTTATCTGCATTATTTATTGTTTTCTGTCAGCTTTGCTGACATTTTCTTCTCCACTTTTTCAGTCAATATGAGTCATGAGGAGAAAAGGACATGTCTAGTACACAGGGACACTTACATGAGTCTGTGAACTTGTCCCATGTTATGAGCATATTTCCTTCTTTTCTTTCTTTGAATCCTGAATTGAGCAAGTATGCATTAATTTCATTTCATTCCATCTCAGTCTTATGCTATAGAGAAAAAAATTAAAACTGTAACTACTCCTAAAAATTAAATTTATTTTTTATATTGAAAAATGAACCATTAAGGAATTTTCTTTTAAAATCCTACTTTCTTTTCTGCAGGGTCAGCACTTTACCATTCCCTAAAAAATTTGGTATTTTCAAATCTTTCAGTTCTCATTATCCATTCCATTTTGCTGTGTCAAAAAAGGAAGAATTTTGTCTCTTCTTAGACCATTCAGTGCTATTAGGAATGAAAAATCCTCTCTCTAATGAAAAATCATGTTCTGCTTTATCATGATTATTCTAGTTCTTTAATACAGTTCACATGGTGCAATAGTGCTGTTGCAATTAAGGAAGCCATCCAAGCGAAGGTTGCTGGGGAAAAAAAGTACAGCAGTACTGTATCTTTTCCTTGCCACTAGCCCAGACCTTCATCAGTGGTGAGAGAAAAACTGGAATGGGGAGGACCAGGAGGAGGAGCAGCAGCAGTAGTGTGACTGGCTATTCCAGGTAGACCATGACTAAGATCACGAGTTGATGAGAATGCACACAATTTGAGGGATAAACTCCCTCCTTTCCTAAACACCGTGTGATTTCCTACCCCAGAAAAAGTCTAAGTGCTTGATTTGTATGATTTTTAGTAACAGAGAAAAATGAAAGAAACTGTAGTTAACATTCAAGAGACATAATGCAAACGTGCCAAGTGATAAGTTGCTGACTTGTTTTCTTTCTATCACTGTATTTAAATCCCACATAAATGCACAGATCTTTCTGCACTGCATGACAACAAATATTTGTTGGTCAACAGATGACCCCTGCTGGTGTGAAAAATAAAGAAAAGAAACATGCCAAACAATAAATTCTACTAGTAAAAACCACCTCCTATTTATTATTTTTCCAGCCTCCTTTGTGTATATTTGCCTTTGGTTTGTACTTCATTTTGATTAATCACAATATTCTATCAGGACTGTATCTCTTCAGCCTGTTTGCCAAAGGAAAGGATGTTGTTGTTGTTTCTTACAGCTCCGACCATAATCAACCAGATACTATTCATTTATCTACAGCATCTTCTCATCTCTGCTCCATGTGTCCAAAAATTTCCCTTTGATCATTTTCAAACAAGTTCCTGGTGATCTTGTTTCATTTTCTGTTTATTTGGGATAAGTGATTATATTAGCAGATTCTCTTTTCTGTGCTTCTGCACAATTTCTGATTTTATCAAATTCTGATTTTTATCAGTAATGCCATCATTATTACTATGCTTTTTTTCCTATTTTCTCCCACCTATTTCACTTTGGCCTAACTTGAACCACAAACTAACTTTTACAAGAGTTAAATTTTACCAAAAAATTATATTATTTGTCCAGCATACGCCCTATCTACCTATATCCATGATCCCTTCATCTTGTCAGAAACAGTCCGCCTATTTTTCAATTGACATTATCATCAGAGTTCTACACAGCTATACTGTCCTCTCTTGGCAATTCACTCCATAACCCTTGTCCTCTCACCAGGGAGGATGGGAATATAGGGGAAGGGGTTAAATGAGGCATTCACATCAATTTGCTGGTAAGGCCACTTTCTAGCGCTTTTTTATTGAATTGTACCATGTCAGTCTAACAATTCAGATCAGACACACATCTGAAATCACAAAGCACATTTTACATTTAATGTACATCTAATTTACAAAATGGTGTTGCACACACTGCCATTTCTAGAAATCACGCATTCAGTTCTTTGTATTGTTCTTTGTGCATTGTGACTCTCTCAGATGGCCAGGAACAAACTTTCTTGTATGCATATTTAACTAAATTGTCCAAGACATGTATTTCTCATGTAAGTGCATTGGAGCTGTGCAACAGTGTGCTGTCATATCTTTTGGTGGGAGATTCCACACTCATCATTCAGCTACTGAGAAAATACTGCCTACAGCTTCCTCCCAGCCCTCCTCCTACTGGCCAGCAGCTTTTGTGCCAGTTCAGCTCTTGTCCCTAAAAGAGAGCAAAATTTTTTAAAAACACCCTTATTTGCCTCAAATAACTGCTAAAAATCTTGTCACTTTGGATTACATTTTATCTTGCCTTCCAGCTCCTTGTTAAGTTTAAAAGTATGCGTTCCTTACAGAAAACTTTGTGCACCTTATAATGTGTCCCAGAATTTTAATTTCTTCCTTTTCATTTCTTCTTTCCATTTCATTTAAGTGTTGCCATGTTAGTCTCCAGAAATATTTTCGCCTTAGGAACCTTCACCTTAATCACATTCTGGTTGTATTAACTCTGTGTCTTAAATAGAAATGTTTTTTCGGTCCTCTCCCCTGGCACATAGAGCTATCTCAGTACATTTATTGCACAATGTAGCCTTTTCTGGAGTCACAATATTATTTCTCTACATTTTTCTTCAGGAAAAAATTAGCATCTGGGGAAAGTTTTACTGAGACCACCTGTCTGGAATAAAACTCCTTCCACGGCCTTTGAATTAGGTGCTAAAAGTGAAAACAAAAATTAAACAAACAATGTTTTATTGCATTTCTAGTGTGTGCTCAGTACTTGTCATTCTGTGGAAAATTTTCTGTACTTAGTAATCTACAAACATAGACCTAGAACTAGTTTGGGCCTGTGCTTTTTTGGTTAGTTGATTTGTTTTGTTTGTGCTTGTTTTGTGGTTTGGTTTGTTGGGTGTTTTTTTGGGTTTTTTTTTTTGTATTGACTCTTATTTTAAACATTAATATTGAGGTCATGAGGCCTTGTAGAATCTATTTCAAGAGACAGCTTGTCATTAATTTGATTTTGTCGTGCCCTGATGACCCCCACAGCGTCACTAAGGCTTGCAGGCAGGACTGAACAGGGGTCCAACAGCCTGTATAAGGGACAACACATGGAAAGCACTTTAGTTTCATGTACAGAGGGCTACATATGTTTATGTTTTCTGAGAGATAAAGTTCAGAACCAACTGTTGTAGCACTGGAGTGAAACTTTCATTTGGAGGAAGCAGCACTGAAAGATTTAAAATGTGGAACCTTTGAAAATTTATCCTCATCTTCATGTCCTTCTCTTTCATCCTTTTTAATCATCATCATCATCATCATCATCATCACCATCACCACCATCACCATCACCATCCTCACCATCATCATCATCATCATCATCATCATCATCATGTCCTTCTCTTTCATCTTTTTTAATTAAACAATTAAAAGAGTAATTAGCAGTAACATATCGACATATAGTATCTGTGCATTTTTCTTAAGCTTTGGCCACGTGTTTTCTGCTTTGCTCGATGTATAGGATTCTGCATTTACACATGGTTTTTATGAAAAAAAAAATATTACAAAAAGGCAAAAGTTTATCACGTAGTTAAAGCACTAGAATGGAATTATTTCAGACTGAATCTCACTGGTACTATGGGTTTTCTCTGTGACCTTGAGCAAATCACTTAATCTCTCTGTACCTCTGCTCCTCATTTATTTTTTAAAGGATGGTAATACTTCTTCTGTCTCTGTATTTACATGGCAAACTCCTTTTACTCTGTGTTTTATATTATTCTTGTTGCAATAAAGATCTTATCTAAGAATTCTTATTATAGAGTTGTTTTTATCTACATAAAAGGCAATGTATTCTGTATGATAAGTTATCCTGTATGATAGGCTATCCTGAGCTCTGACCTGGCTGTATAAGGAGTTACTATTATTATTATTATTATTATTATTATTATTATTATTATTATTATTATCATCATCATCATTATTATCATCATCATCATCATCATCATCATCATCATCATCATCATCATTATTATTTTATCACACTGAAAGTTTTTTAGAGACCAAGTCAGACTCAGACTTTCAGCATTGGATGGCTCTTTTATCAAGAGGTGGTGGGCCAGAATTAGAAATGCTTTCTCTACAGCAGTAAAATAAATGTGATTCAGAATGGTTATTCAACAACATTTGAAGAAAACCGGTATGGAGTGACCTGCATCTGCACCTTTGAACCCAGCCAGCACTGGGGCAAGCAGGCTACGTGAGTGCTGCCTGCTGAGAATTGTCTCCAGCTCATATGATCTCCCAACCTGTATCCCAGATTCTTAAGAGGACTCTCTGGGCCAAAAATTTAACATAATGGACAGGACATAGAAATCTTTGCAGGTTCTGTTTAGCAGTGGCCAGTCACACCTTGCACTCTCACCAACAATTTTACTTTTGTATGTAGTTACACACTTATAATAATCTATCCTAGTCTTGCCTAATGTAAATCCTAAGGATGGAAAAGAAGAAAATGTGCTGCAAAAGGAGATTAGCTGTAAAATGACATAAGAAACTTGACATCAAATATTGTTCAAAATAAGTTCAGTCAAAATTCAGAAAAAAAATTTCTATTCAAACTATTCTATAATACAGTAAACATTCCCTGATGGAGGGAGTGAGATTCTGGATGAGTAGTTCAGGTGATTACAGTTTATATTTATGATTTTTGCATCAAGAGGATCCATTTGGTGACGAAAGCATTCTTTTAGTAGGTAGATGGTATGGCTTTACCTATCCTGAGCCACTGAAAGGACTTGAACTTCATTCTCCTGTATATCTACACAAAAGCTCAGAACTCGTACAGAATCATTTATGGGATTTAGATGGTCTCCGGAGCACATCAGAAAAAGAAATTTAAATACATGCTTTCATATTGCTAAAAACTGGGGATATCTGCATTTTTGGCTATAAAACTGGCTTTTTTCAAGGATGCCAGTTTATGTCCCATCAGGTCTTAAAGCGACAGACAAGGCTGGTGTCAGGCAGGTGAGGAGCTCAAGTGGATCTCCACAGAAAGACCAAACTGACACCCAGAGCAGACACAGCTGATAGAATACATTGATGCTGAAAAATCATTATTGTGCCCAACCCAGCTACCTGCTTCTTAGGTCTGTCATAATTGATTCCTGGTATGGATCAGGACATCTTTTTTTTATTTCTCTCCAGCATACACTGTAATAATCTTACTTTGCAATTTTGCAAAGATTTTGCTAGTGTGACTTAATCAGCTGCAACATCTGATTAAACATAGCCCTGCATATTGCTTTCTGATGAGCGTTTTATGTGCTCTTGTCTCTGCAGACTGAAGAAGTCCTGAAGATTGATGGAGGGCCATGCTATTCAAACAGCAGGCGTTGCTGAGACAGAAGCTCTTTGTGCTAGGCAGCCTTGCTATTGGAAGTCTCCTATATCTAGTTGCCAGAGTTGGGAGTTTGGATAGGTAAGTCATTAAATAGCGGCTCTCTTATTTAGAATGGCCTAAGATCATCTAAGTTTTTGTTTCAAGGGTCTGATTTATTTCAGTCCTTGTTTTTTGGTATGCTTTCTTTTTCTTTTTGTGTGTGTGTGTGTGTGTCTACTCATGTGCAGAAAGACAGAAACACTGGCTATTTTAATAGTGATTTTCATTATTTATTCTTACCCTTTGGAGAAGACAGTAGGAAAATAGTCACAGTCATCCCTGTCAAAGTTTTTCTGTCTGTCCATTTGTATTCTGAGCACACTGACACTTGTTTTCAGAGAAGAAATAAACCAGCATCCAGTAAAAATGTCATTACAGTAGCTCATTTTGCCTGTGTACATCTGTGTGTTGACCTCTAGTTTCAGCAAAACAGTTATGATGTATTTATACATCTCCTTTTCTAAATTTGTGAGCAAGCAATTAATGTGCTACAGTGGTAGTTAAAATTAAGTATGAGCCTACAGAGCAGCTCGTCAAGTTTTGAATACTATTTCATTTGAAAGATTGCTTCAGGGTTTGAGAATTTTAACTATGTTAATTAGCTGGTATTTTCTGTAGCTGAATGTGCTAAATAAGTGGGTTTTCTCTGCAAATTATTTCCTGGAGAGTAGTAGAAAATACAGCAGAGAAAATCAAAGAGTGTTTGGCACTTCTGACCAGGCTGAGTTTTGACTGCTTTTTGACAGTGCAACAGTAATGCTACCTGCACTGACACCACTGTTTCTGTCAGTTTTGAAATGGCCTAGGATTGCTGTGGTAGGTGTTACACAAAGGCACAACGTTTAAAAAAAAAAAAAAAAAAAAAAGAAAAAAAAGAAAAAAAAACTGTTTCAAAAGAATGAAAGAAAAAAAGACTACACAATTTCCAGGAGCTGGTAGACACTTTGCAAGTGTTAGTGCTATATTAGTGTTCTTCTTTTCAATAATGGAACATATTAGTTGACTTTAAAATTGTAATGCAATGCTGTGTGAGTATGCAGTACATGGAAAGTGAAAACATAACTACCTGCTGACCATAGCTAGGTAATGGCGGGCTCTGTCAGTGGTCACTGGGTGCCTTCTTCAACTCCTCAAATCCACTCCAGAAGAAGGAGAACATATACTCAGCTAGGACCAAGTGTATTACAAATTAAGCCCCAGAACTCTTCTTTCCCCTTTTCTCTGGTGGTGAAAACATCTCTGATGCTTTAGAGGTCTGATACTTCATTGTGATTAATGTGATTCTGTAAATGGAGGCAAAAATCCTTACTGGTCCCTGCAAAAGTATATTTTATGCTCAGAGGCATGAAATCTAATTAACCTTCTGCTATTATCTATGCTTGCACATCTACAGAATTTACTGATGGCTATAAAATTATCTTGCCGCAGCATTTGACTCGCTGACCTCCTGTAGCAGTGAATTCCGCTGGTTTCCTACATAGTGTTGCCAATGGCAGTAAAATTCAGTTTTGTTCTCCTGAATTACCCAGTGTGAAGAATATCACACTGCTAAAAAGTAGTCCTGTGTATGGACTTGTTAAGAAATGGAGAGAGAAAGAAGTACTAGAAAGGACAAGACACAGATGAAATGACTAAAAACATTCTTCTGCCTCATCATTGTTGAATCTCTCAGTAAAAGGATGCTGAGTGGCTTCAATAGACTTTGTGATAACTAATTGTTCAGGAAGAAATCCAGATTCATTTATGCTTAATTTATGCTGATCTAATTTGGACAAGAGAGCTGGGGATGGCTCATGTTTAATAGCCTCAGATTAGGCTCTTCAACGGCAGTGTCTTGAGCTTTCTTAGGCCCGAAGGGAAATTACCACTAGTTTATCTGATTCATTGAGTCATAAAGTCTGATAAGACGAGCACTTCCCTCCAGGGGCGGCCACCTTCCTTCAGCTCCTGAGTGCATGGAGCTGCTTCACATGTGAAAACTCAAATAGATTCTGTGGCAGTTTTGAGAATATCTGGATTAGCCTTTGAGTTACTCGACTCCCTGACTGGCAGTACTGGGAGCCTCCACACCTGATTTCCATGCTACAAACTACACCTGCTGGAACCAGGCTTGTAATCTTCTGCTGCTGTGACACCTCCATTGAAAGAAAATTAGCAAGAATTCTGGATCAGGAGAGACAGTTCATTAGGATTGCACAGACCTACTTCAACTGTTTTGAAATTTTTCAGAAATATAGTTCCCAGAGTTGAATCGTTTTATGGCAGATTTTCTCAAGAAGAATAATTGTGGAGTTTTACTGTAGCAGCTTGAGAAATTGCCTGTTTTGGGAGAGCAACTCAAGTGATATAATAAATGCCATATACTCTTTCTTAGCAAAGATCTGTTATTTAATGGGAAAATGACTCAGACAGTCAAGAATATTAGCATCTTGCAATGTAAGAGTAAATAGTTACATCTAGGATTAAACTATGAGGATCTGCCTTTCACCCACCACTGCCGAGATCTTTTAAAAGTTACTTTTTTATTGTTTAGAGAGAGTAAAAGCAGGGGGAAAGAGTAAAAATAAAAAAAAAACCTGAAATATAAAGGGTGAGGAAGGACTTCTAACAACATCCAATCTCTTCCCTTAGGCTAGAGGATATCTTGAGTATTTATTTACTTTTAAAGGAAACCACCCTGTTTGACAAGCTGTTGTGTTACACTGAAGGCAGTGCTAGCTGTCTTTTTGAGCAAGAGATAAAATTAGTTGAGATGGGTCTGGAACTGCTGTTGTGGAATCCTCTTTGCTTGAAAACAAATAACAAATACACAGAAGGAGAGGGAAGAGAACAGAGATAGCAATTTCAGCTTCTGTTTCTTATGCTTTTAACTGCCACCTTCCTGATGCATTAAGGCTCGCACCAGCCACCCCACAGCCTGACCAAGTTGTAGCATTGTTAAGAGATTTCCTCCCTTTTTTTTTTTTTTTTTTTTTTTTCCAATATGGCCAGGTTAACATCACCATTTCAATGATTCAGTCTTTGCCAGCAAGTCAGGCTTATTCAGTACATAGCAGAGAGCAAAGGGATAGCAGAAGTTAGAAACCTGAGAAAAGACACAACAGGAACTCACTTCTCATCAGACTTTGTAATTAGTCTGCAAGACTTAGCTAGAGCTCATGTGAACCCAGCAATGTTATATGGATTGTTTCTTCAGCTCTGGCTGGACAGGCTATATCTCTCAGCATCTGGATAATCAAGGAAACAGCTAGCAGGTCAGCCAGGGGGATCAAACTTACTTTGTCCCAACCATCCATTGTCCTAGCATCAGTGTCAAATTAGAGACCCCAACAAGCAGTGATGGATGGAAAAGCTGCAAAGAAATAAATAATTATGTCCTGAAAGCAGGGTTTGAATAATATATAGTAAATGAATGAGGGACCACATGCCGAGATACCAGAATAAATACTGAATACCTAAACAGCTATTAATGAGCATTGCCCATCTGGTATACTGGCTAAGGCAGGGGTCCTGTGAAAAATAATAGCATGCAGCCATGTAATTTAAGAACTGTATCATAATATATGTGCACAGCAAGCTCACACTAAAATTGCCTAGGCAACCTTTGTTCTTACATATCCTTAATTTTGGAGAGCATGGCTCCACAAAATCAGTAGTAATATTTTTTCTAGGACTTTGGAAACTCTCTCTACACACCAATTTATTCTTCAGTGAAATAGTGGCCTCTATAATGTCCAAAGTGTTGATTTGAGAGTGGAAATGAGAGTTTATTCAAGGTTCTGTAGTAGTAAAATTTTAACATTTTTCTTACTGAACCACTTCTTGGATCTAGTGACATCAGATACAAGAACGAAGAATTAGAGAAGTGGAAAAGAGGGGAAATAACTGTAGCTGGATATAAAAGACGAGCATAAAAATGCAGTTGCAAAAGAAGAAATAAAAAGGTACAAACTAAGGTTCAGTGGGAGGATACAAAAGTGATTATAAGAAAATCATTGATGTAAAGGTGCAATAAATGTATTTTTAAAAACTCTTCTTGCCATTCTTTGTGTACTTTGATAATCTTATCTGAATCACAACCTTGGACTTTATGGCTTCGACTGGCAGAGAAAACACTAGGTGTATTGTAAAGAGGAGGAGAAATATTGAAAGGTGATGGCTAGAAAGCTGGTTTTCATCCCTTTTGCTCCTTTTCACTAAAATGCCAACTCTGGATCAACACAATGGAAAGGACTGGAAAGACTTCAGGCTAGAATAGAAAAAGTGTGGGAAAGAGATTACTTAAATGAACTGGATTTTCACATAAAAATGACCATATATAATTCATCTTAGAATGCTCTAAGAAATGTCAAACCTATCACAAAATAATGAGGAATGTGGAAGTTTAGGTGAGGTTCAAGAAGACCCAAGAACAGTAATCATAGTTCCTGTGCTGCAAGGAGCAGGGGGGGTGAAGTTAGGCATTACCCAGCTAAATCAGAGCAAATTACCAGATTAAATAATAAAAAATTGCAAATTATTTAACCATTGTCAGAATAAAATAAAAGTTGAAAGACGGGTACATCACATTATTTTCAAAAACGTTTCCAAGGGCATAATTCCCTTATACATAAAACTTGTCTGGAGAGATATCCTCTTTTTACAAATACCTCTTATTTTACTCGCAGACTGCAGCCCCTCTGCCCCATCGATGGTCGTTTTGGACCCCGCAGCCAGGACGAAATCCCCTTGCGAGCCCTGCAGTTCAAGCGAGGTCTGCTCCATGAATTTCGAAAGGGCAATGCCACCAAGGAACAAATTCGACTGCACAATCTGGTTCAGCAGCTTCCCAAGGCTATTATCATTGGGGTGCGGAAAGGAGGCACCCGAGCACTACTGGAGATGCTAAACCTTCACCCTGCAGTGGTCAAAGCTTCTCAAGAGATTCACTTCTTTGACAATGATGAAAACTATGCCAAGGGAATTGAGTGGTACCGGAAAAAAATGCCTTTTTCTTACCCTCATCAAATAACGATTGAGAAAAGCCCTGCGTATTTTATCACTGAGGAAGTACCTGAAAGGATTTACAAAATGAACTCATCTATCAAATTATTGATCATTGTCAGGGAACCTACCACAAGAGCTATTTCTGATTACACTCAGGTGCTGGAAGGCAAAGAAAGAAAGAACAAAACTTACTACAAATTTGAGAAGCTGGCTATTGATCCTAATACCTGCGAAGTGAACACTAAGTATAAGGCAGTGAGAACCAGCATCTACACAAAGCATTTGGAGAGGTGGTTAAAATACTTCCCAATCGAGCAGTTTCATATCGTGGATGGAGACCGGCTCATCACAGAACCACTGCCAGAACTCCAGCTGGTTGAAAAGTTCCTAAATCTTCCTCCGAGGATAAGTCAGTACAATTTATACTTCAATGCCACCAGAGGGTTTTACTGCTTGCGATTTAACATTGTCTTTAACAAGTGCCTGGCGGGTAGCAAGGGACGCATCCATCCAGAGGTGGATACTTCTGTCATTACCAAATTGCGCAAGTTCTTCCATCCTTTTAATCAAAAATTTTACCAGATCACGGGGAGGACATTTAAATGGCCCTAAACTAAACTTCATACAACACTTTCTGTTGCACCTGAGGCATGCAGTAGATGCCTCTGCTGAAATATGCACTTTTCATAGACACGGCTAGCAAAATAACTTTTTTCATGCATACGTGTACATAATGCAGTGTGTGACCAAATATACGGTGGGATCGATTTTTTCTACAGAGTAGTAACTAACATAAATTTACTGTCAGTATAGTTGCATCTTTTAAGATATAATAATAAAGGGAAAGGAGGTATTTAGGGAAACAAAGTCAGACACTGTTAAAAGGGTCAGTGTTCCTCTCACTTCGTGAAGTGTTTCTGTGACATACTTATTGATCTAAGCAGAACATTAGTTTATGCCATAAAAATTCATGTCAAAAGTCTGTAAAGCTGTGAGAAAGCATAATCTTGAGGCTATATTTGGTATGTGTGTTGCTAAAGGAATACTGACACTTTAAACACAGTGCTGAATTTTTACAATGAGAGTGAATAGTACTATTTTCTTATTATTTTAAATGAATATCTTATCTCATACAAACTACATTGTTTTAGAGTTCCTGTGGTGAGTTTGCACTATTGTTTTATTGTATGGACCATAGTGTCACTTGTAGCATGTCAATCATGTGTCAAGAAAAGGTCAAATAATTTTTTCTTCTATACTTGTGTGTCGACAAAGCTAAACATGGTGTACATAGTGTACAATGTTTGTAAATACTGGTTTCACACTAAGTAATTCTATTTTGTAAACTGAATATGGCTATTTAATTTATTGTGAAAATTAAATTTATTGTGGTATTTAAAAATGGAATGGATTAAAATTACCTATATGTGCAATGGCTTTTCACCTTTGCTTGATGTACATCAGTGTCATCCCTTAGCTTAGACGGACCATATGTATGTGTGAGAGAGATTTGCACAGGTAAGCTTGGTTTACAGACAGCTGAGAAAACTGATTCATGTGGCAAAGCAGGGTTTATTAAAAAACTCATCCATCTAGGAATCTGCTGTAATGCTCACCTCAAAGGACATTGTTACTGTTCTATTGTGGCACTTTGCTAAAATTAATTCAGTTGCCCATGAGCCTAAAGCATGACTGTAAAAGCCTGCTGTAACCCGGTATATCAAAAAAGCAGAGCCCTCATTAAAACTGAAATAACAGACAGACAAACAAAATTAGAAGAAATGTTATTAGATTTCATCACCAAAAGCTGGTGATGCTTCAGAAGTCAAACAAAGAGTTATGATACCTTTGCTTTCATCTGGTAATGAATGCACTTGCTCCGAAAAAACCAACCACAGTATTGTTATTACTGGGATAAACATTTAGCTCATGTTTCCATTCAATAAGTGACAAGAAATTAGTTCAGGAAATTAATCTTTTCATGCATTGTACATTGTATGGCTCTTAAAGACTCATAAGAAAAAACAATGAAAGCAAATGAAAAAGTATTTTCAAACAAGAAAAAGAAAAGAATGAAAGGAGGTAAAAAAAAAAAAAAAAAAAAGACAAATCCCAACCACTTTAAAACCACCATCTAAAGATTGATGGGGACACAAATTTTGGAAGGTGTCCAGAACATCCAAATATTCTGGGCTACGGTAGCAGAGTGGCTGGTAGTTCAGATTATAATAAGATCAAATGTTCCCTGTGGGCTGTTTGTTTTGTTCAGTGATTTGGAAGCATTGGTTTTTCTAAATAAGTGGTTTTTAAAACTCTGGTGAGAGATCACTGCTTGCCTTGCTGTATCTTTAATCATATGTGCTAGCACTGTGAGCAATGTGCCCTTTCTTCATGCTGCATCGGAGCTATGCCAGCACAGCACAGCAGAGCATATGTGAGATTCTCTGCAGAAGCTACAATACAACTCACTGTTCTCCTCTATGAGAGCCATTTATCTTGTCCACTTCCTGACAAAAAAGACTGAGATATTTAACTTATCTAATAGTGTTCAACAGGGAGTTTTTATCCAATTTAACCTTTTCATGGTCTTCAGGTGGGCAGAGAGATTCCAGGCAGCTTTGGGTGATGCTTGGGATGATGCTTCATATAGTCCTGGCTACAAACTGGTTGAAGGCTGAGATGTTTTTTCAGTTAAAGGGAGAAATTAGTTAGGTCAAAGTAATCTTCAAGCATGAAATATGCATTTGAAATTAAAATCTCTCTGCATTGATCAGAAGAGTCACAGAGACTGTGATCTACCAGGCACGACTACGCACATTCCTGTTAAAGTCAGCTGGCTTAACTCCAGCTTATCATTTGCAATTTTGGAGAGACGTGGATAAATTTAGGCTATATCTTAGATAAATCTGGTTCAAGTTCAAAAATGCACAGAAGACTAGTCAGGAACAGAGGGGAGGGAAGAGGGTTCAAAGGCATTATAATGTATATGAAGAAGATTAAAAAAGCAGAAGACTGATTCACTTTCACTGAGCCTTCAATGCAGACTCATCAAGTCTATTTGACATAACCCAGAGAAGAGAAAATTTCAAAACTGATTTGTAATACATAGGTACAACACATCACCCAAATTATGCTCCTAGGTTAATGGGGATTTTACTTCCATGTTCATAACCAGTTTGTGAAGTCCTGACCCTGTGGTATTTACCTCTTCAGGAGCAATTTGTGAATAATTCACAACTTCTTTACTTTGCTTCCCAAATTCTGAGCAAATCATTTCTATTCAAATTGATCATGAGTGTTCAGACTGGGAAGAGCATTCTTAGCTTGAGATTATGATTGCAGGGTGAGGCACAGCTATATGAAGTTGCAGCTGTTAACTTGTGGCATTTAAGTTCACTAAAGACATTTCATCTTTCCTATTTTCTGTACTCTAAAATTACAAGCTCACTGCTCTGGTAAATGTTTGGATTAAAGCTGCTAATATTTCTGTGCATTTTTATCAGATTGTCCCAGCTGCTATTTAAACTACACAGAACAACAATTTGCAGTATAAAGGATTATCGGAGATGAATTTGAAATTGTATTTTCAAAAATTAGTTTATAGGTAAATAAACAACTGACATTAGGAGATCAGACATTCATTTACCATTAACCCACTATACTGCATTTTCTTCGGGAAAGCAGAATAGATATGATGGAAATGAACATACCTTATTTTAATGGATTCTTCCTTTTTTGCCACAATGTCTAATATGAGAGAGACACCATTTTTAGCAATATGTTTCATTATAATATTCCAAGATGTTTAAAAGGCTATGGCCACAAGTTAAAAACACAGGAGCACCATCTGAACACTAGGAAACACTTTTTTACTGTGCAGGTGACTAATAACTGTCATGGGTTTCCTGGAGAAGTTGCAGATTTTCCATCATTGGAGATATTCAAAAGCCATCTGCACACTGTCCTGGGCAGCTGGCTCTGAGCGTGTCAGCCTGAGCAAGGGGGTTGGATTTCCCTTCCAACCTCAGCTGTGCTGTGACCCTGTGAAAATCTCTCTATACCATTTAGTCCTTGTTAAATACTGCCCATTGGTTTGGTGTCACACAGACCACAGGGGAAGTGGAAGCCCCGTGTCACAAGCCAGTCCAGTCACTGTTCAAACCCAAGCTATGGAAGCATTACAGGGCACATATTTACTCCCTGGGTAGCTGATCTAACTCATGCTGGAAACCTGTTCAACTCACTGGAATCCTCTGATGAGAGAGATCTTTTGTTAATGACAGTCCTACAGATCGCTGCTGCTAGTTTTAGTATAGACTGAGAAAACTACAGGGACCAGGAGGCTCACAAAGGACCCTTCTTCATGAAGATGTCAGGAGTTGGATGTTACAGAGAGTGGTATCTTTGCTTTCATTTAAAATGGGATAAAATACTATTTCTTTCCCGTGTAAAAATAACTTTATAAACCAGGAATGTAGAAGGAGTCTACAATCCCATGGCAGTTTAAGTCAACCCAGTTCATGCCTGCCAAAGTCCTAACCTCCCTCCTCGTACAATGTGCTCTTTCCGGCTCCTTTGCACTGACTTTCATGATTACCTGTCCCTTCCATGTGGAGCTGCTTCAGTTCACTAGGCAGGCAGAAGATTAACCTGTTTAAAAAGATGCGTAATGAAACTGCTCTGGATCAGTGCAAATGTCTTTTCAACCCAGGATCTGTCACTTGAAGTGGCCAGTAATGAATGCTTCTGTCAAGACATTCAGACAAAGAAAACATGAAGAGATTTCCATGCTCCAGTGCTTAGCAGTCATTGGATGTCTCCAGTGGGAGAGGATAGTCTTTGGATGTAGCAGGACTGAGTGCCTTCCTCTTCTTTGTACTTAGCCAGAACCCCCTTGAACCCACTGAAGAGGTGTTCCCAAGAAGTCCTCTAAGCCCTTTTATGTTATCATTTTGCAAGAATAGATGTGCAAAATGAATCAGAGAAATTTGGGTAGTACCTTTAAAATCTGATAATAAGTATAATGCTATGGTAATAGAAGTTTTCTCTTCCTTCCTAACTCACTTTGAAAATGTTGTGGATTGTCTTATTACTTTCTTTAAAAAATACTTGCCACATTACTTGATACTTATTGAAGATCCCTGTGCAGGCTTAGTCCTCATATTTGTAAAAGAGTGTAGAAGCAGAATAAATAATGATAAATTTTAGTTTTGAAAGAGCTTGTTTGCAGAGAAAAGGACTACAGGTAAATCATTAAAAGTGATTTTAATAGTAATCTCATACATTTTTTATTACTGTACTCATCAATTCCAAGGACACCAACTGGCTACTTGGCTACACTGCTGTTAGTTTTCTATTTGATTTAGACTCTATCTTGTAAAATTTACTTCACAGAGAAAAAAACAATTTAAAACTTAATAATATAGATCCAGTGAGTCTCAGATTGCATTATAAAGACTTAATTTTGTTACTGAAGGCTCATGCATATTAGTGAAATAGGGATGTACCCAGGCTAACCATCATCACTACCTGTAAGTTGATTTTTCCTTTGTTTATGAGTTTCTTTGAGGAGATACTTTACATGTGATATTCCATAGCACTCTTTTACCAGCTGATCAGATCTCGCTAGTCTGTTCTTTAAAGGCTGATTTACTTTCTGACAACTTTGAGACAGACATAAACCTTCTTCACAACCACCCGCTATCCCTAACTTCATTTACATTTATAGAGAAAGGATTTTAAGTCCTTTCTGCAATAGTGCACTGATGAAAGAGTCAAGCCCTTAGAGAACATCCATGTGTTATCAATCTGGATACCAACCTTTTTCCCAGGGCTTGAATTGACAAGTGCAAGGAAAGCACAGAAAAGACTAGAATGCCATCGTCCATCTGCTGCACCGTGCTTAGCATATGGTAAATAAGATTACCTGCTGTTCTGAGATTCTTATTAAAACTGGCAGTAACGTGGCATGACTTTAGGAGCTGATGGTGATCAAGCTAGTGGACGGTTTTTAGTTTATGTCTAGTTTACTTTCTGTTCAGCTTTGACCCCATTCAACTTCTTATGAGTTTCAAAGTTCTCTCTCATGTTGCACAGTGATCCACAGCTCTCCCTGAAATGTATTTCTTGTGAGACAGAAAAAGAAACATCAGCACAGGCTGTCATAGGCTTTGCCACTGTGACCACAGAGAAAGGTTGTGCTACAAGGAATTTAACTCCGCTGATGTCCTTGTAATTCCTACATGATTCTCTAACAACTTCTAAAATAATCTCCCCTCAGCAGCAGTGGTCACTACTGCAGAAGATTAATGCTTCTGTGAAAGTGTCCTGATTATTGATCAGGACATGAAGCATCTATATTTTGAACAGATTGCAGTCCTTTGATACAGTACATGCACCATACACATAATATACAGCAAAACATAGGATATGACAAGGAAACAATGCTACTTCAAGCCATCTGATGCTATGCCTCAGGCTGATTAAATAGACAAAAGGAAACATGACAGAACCATGCACATCTTACTCCTGGCCTTAATTGCAAACAACTGTTTTGTAATGTATGAGGCCTTTGCCATCCAATTCCTTGGCTGATTTTCTTCTGATGAAAGACTTTCCACTTCATTGAACTGTGAAGGCTTCATTTCTATTTCAAACCCATGGAGACAGAAGAATTAATTTACAATTCTCTACTATATGAAAACAAAGTGATACACATTTCATAAGAGGTGGGACTAGTAGCAGCACTATTACTAACTTCATCTTCAGAAAATTGCTCCAGTTGTTGCAAGCTCCTCAGTAAAGCTCCACAAGTAATAGAGCTTTACAGGAACAGAAAAAAAGCCTTTTTACTTTGGATAGTTGTGGAGCGGCACAGCGCCTTGCAAAGATGCAGCCCAAACCTATAAGGCTGGTGAAGTGAACCCATCATTTGTCTCAAAAACTTCACATTTGGTATGCATTGAAACAGCCAGCCTTGCATCGAGGAGATGAAGGAAATAATAATCTCTTTTCCTTTTTTCTCCCTTTTTTTTTTTTTTTTTAAGTGAATGGTAAGGCTAGTCTTCCAAGAGGTAGCCACAAGTAATTATCATTTTCATCAGTAGTAATTAGCAGTGCATATCCCATACAATGGGCAGCTACTGTTACACCTTCAGGCTCATTTAAATCAATTTGCTCTGTAGTGCCCTGAGGATTAATTGGAGAAGAAACTTGCACTCAGGGATGATTAGGTAAAAAGTCTGACTATGTTTCTGTCTTGGACTCTAAAATTGCCACCTTTATGCACCTGGTCTGCCCTGGCACAGTGGCCTGCCATTCTATCCACTGATAACAAAGGGAGAACAAGCAGAGCTAGTTATACAAGCTCATTTATATTCAAGATCTGGCAAAATTTCCTCTGCAAAGCCACACAGGCTCTTTTTAAAAATGTTGTCAATTGAAGATTGAAGTTGAGTATTTCATAGCTGTCATGTTCACTTTCACTTTTGACACTTAGATATTAAAAGAAATCCAGAATGTAGCTATGCAGACATCTTCTCAAGGCTTGGAGATACCTAAACAGTTCAGATTTCTATTTTAAATCAATTTTAATGGATTAGAATAACAATTGCACAAAATACTCAGTTACTTGATAAATAAAAGTAGTGTCAATGCATTTTTATGTTGCATAAAGTAGTAAAAAATAATCACAGGGGTAGACTAAAATTGTAGAGACGTTCTCTTCCTGGCTGTTCCTAAGTGTAAACCTACAAGACTTTTCTTAACAGCCTTCTTGTTCAACCCCAAAAGTGCACTGAGTTACACCTAAAGTCTGTTGCTGCTTGCACCATAATTAGGATATTCTTTGAACATAGGAGACAAACATTCAAATTCCCCCAAGCTGAGGAAACTCAAATGCAAGGTGGGCATTTGACGGGACAAAGACAAAACAAACGCTGGAAAATAAAAGTTGTGTGCTACAACTGTTTGCTAGGCTTGCTTAACACCAGCTCATCTTGTACAGCCTCCTCAGGAAGCCTAATGGATAGATTTTCCAAAGTCTTGGAGACGTAAGGGGCTATACTCATATTTCTGGCACGACTGATTGGTTGTAATGGTTGCTGAATCCTTAGAAGGCACTAATCTTATGGTACAAATAACCTAGCAGCTACTCCTATATTACAAAATATTGAGGTGGTTAAAAAGTTTAGACATTGCAAGAATGATCCCAACATACCTCAAATGTCTTGGAGTGACATCCTTGAACTTGAAAATCTCACATGTGAAACCATGCTCTAGGTCTGCAAGTTAGCAGCCAACTTAAAACCATCTAAACCTGCACAGGGAAATCTGCACTGCCTCTGTTTCCTGCAGAGAGATGAGACCAGGTCCTCTGCAGTATTTCACCTCTGAATAGTGAATCACAGGGCTGACACTGTAGGTGTTCACATAGTATAAGGGAACCTAAGCACTCCAACTAGTTTGGTCAAAAGGTTGGGTGCTGGAATTGCTCTACTAGCCCCAAGCAATCTTCAAACCTGGCAATGCATTATGAAAACAGCATTAGATTTTGTTTGAGTAACACTGGTGATTTCATTTAATTTCCTTTAAGTTACTTTAATAATTACAATTCAACAGCTCTGATGTCCTTTTGACTTTTACGGGTCTGTGTGTTATCAAGCTGAAGGTATAGTAGCATTTGGTATTCAACTAATTCCAGTTTTTCTGCTGCAGCTTTTTGGAAATACATTCTGAGAACCTAGAAGGAGAGAATTTTTCCCCACATAAATGAAAGTCAAACCCAGGACAGAGAGCTCACATACATGAAATACCACTGCCTTTAATTTAAAAGACCATGTCTGCTACATGTATAGCCAAATCAGCGGCAGATAGCTCTGTTAAAGCAAATTTTGTGACCCTGTTTCCCGAGGAAAATTTCAGGTGTGGAAAAGAGAGGACCATGATAGAGGCTGAAGCCATTGTTCAAAATAACATATTCTCAAAGGCAGACCAAGGCTGTGTAGTAAATACACTTTTTCTGTATTGATTTGGGTCCCAGCATACGCAATGTGTCCCAGCAAATTTTCTGTTTGCACCCAGATTGGGAACGCTCTTTCGGTGTTAAACTGCCACGCCCTGAGTATTGCCAGGAAATCAACAGAAACCTCTGTGGGGGACCTTGTGCAGCCATTCCCCTCCTCCTCCTCCTCCTCTGCCTAATCTATCCCATCACATTCCCACTCTGGTTCCCATGTCATTAGGGTCCCCATAAGCTCTACCAAAAGGAAACATAAATCCAGAATAATGACTAATCCAGTGTCTCTGTATGGGTGGTTGTAGATGGAGCTGACTTGTAGCAAACAGGTGAAAGCAGAGAAGCTCCTGAGCCAAGAAGCAGCCTCAGTGCAGCTCCCTGGGCTGGCCTACACTCCCCAGCTGGCAGAGGTTTGATTCTGCTGCAGAACCAAAATCTGCAGTGGTGGGAGTGCACAGGCAAAGCAGGCTTGTTTGCTGATGCCCTTTGGCCCATGGCTCAGTAAAGATCTGTTCTTCCTGGGGGTGCTGCTCTCATCTTCTTCTTTGGGATATGAGGCAGGTCTCTCCCTTGCTACATAACCTTTCTGTATATGTACATGCAGTGCAAGCCTTATTCTAAATCTTTCATATACACCAGGGAGACAGACACTGGTACGGGTCTTTTCTGCCTCACCTTAAGGCTGTTTAAAAATCTCTTGCTTTGGTAAGAGTTTTTTGTTCACATATATTTTTGTGAGTTTGCAATACAGAAGGGACTCCGTGACTTTTGTGTGCTGGGTTTGTCTTTTTGTAAAGCAGTAGCTGTGTACTTGCTAAGACTTCTCACATGAGAGAAATCTTGCCCTTTTGCTGGTTTCTTGCTTGATGACTTACCAAATTTCCAGGGGGGCAGAAAAGGCAGCTCTGTATGTCAAGCCAAAGGTACTATGAGCATAACTGACGAAGTTTATTACCCTCCTAATCAAAGCATAGGATAAATTAACCACTTAAAAAGGAGCTTGCTCCAGCTGTCAGCTCAAGGTTTCAATTCAAAGGAGATGTCTGCATATATTTTGAGCTACTCTAAAGCAGGGATCGCCAAGCTGTGATTCCTCACCCACATGACTTTTACCCAAGCACAGCTCATGTATACCTTTCAGGCAAGGATTATGTTATTTCTCCAACACAGGGAACTTGTCAGACTACAGGAGGCAAGGGAGTCTGCAAAACTTGTGGATGAGAAATTTTATGTGTGGAGCTAACCAACTTGAATTGTCCAAATGAATCATTGGTATAATCCTGTAGCTTGTATCTTGGAAGGATAAACAGCTTCTGTCTCTCAGAATAAAACCACTTCAAAATTAAACAAAAGAGGAAGCTTGGAGAAAAATAAAAGTAATAGAAAAAAGGCACTAGTTTCTTTGAGAGGAAAGAATTCACAGAAGCAAGCACAGATGTAATTTGACAAGAAATAAGAATAAAAACCTGTGGCTATAAGTATGAAAAAAATATTCAATATAGGAAGAGAGAATAAAATAAATCAATTTTCATATGTGAGGGTACAATACATGAACTGGAAATAAGCAAAACTACTAAATGCCAGACAAAGTATTTAAGAGGAATCAAAAAGGCTTTTTACAGGTATGTGAGAGAAATGAAACAATAGAGAAAATAACATGATAAGTAAATAAATAAATAAGAACCATTTACCAGAAGTGGACCTGTTCAATTTAATACTAGACTTTTTTTTTTCAATTTTGCCTCTATAAGTCATAGAGGATCATTTCAAAGAATCCGCTTGCTCAGCTGAGTGTCTCTGTTCAGATGTGAGACCTGGGCTTCCTACTCTGTTCCCAGTAATTTCCAAGCAATCTTGCCCTCAGCCTACCTCCAACAGAGAGATGAAAAAACTCCTTCCACAGCAGCTGGATACTTAGGTTTAAATTTCCTCAGCTTTTGGAATTTGGACTCTTGGTCTCCACCTGCAGACCTTAAAATTGGGATTTCATAGAAAAGGTAATTGTGGCCAAGCTGAACACGGGTCTCTCTGGAACAGCCTTTGCCTCCTGCTTCTCTGCTTTGAAAGTGCTGTGAACCTGGGTTCATAACTAGGTCACTTTAAGCTGTTACAAAGGCAGGTAATCCTTATTCTGAGAAACTAATGCAGCTGTAATTCTAACAATAAGAACAAGAAAAACAGTAATAGTGATGGTAATGAGAATGTAAGAGCTGGATTATCCTATGGAGCTGGTGGAGAGACCTCTCTGCTCATCACTCAGAATCAGAGGTGTCAGTTTCCTATTCAAAGGCCAGAGTCCCATCCATAGACATATATTCTGAGTAGCACCACAGCTCATAATTTTGTCCAAGGGCATTTCTGCTGCAAAGCTCATCAAATTGAACATAAATTTTGTGGTGCATCTTTTTAATATGATATCTGAAATACACTATTTTTTAATAATTAATTTCATTTTTAAACACAGAAGGTTCAATGGCTTGAAGATATTTAATATTTTATCAGCACTGATGATCATAAAAGTCTTTCCCCAGACATTTCCAGACAACAGAAAAATTGGTGAGAGAATAAATAATCAGAAAGTCAGCTACTGCTACCCAATGATTGTATTTTATTGTCATTTTGACCAAGAATACATCATTGGTTTATTGAACTTGACACAAAAAAGAAGATCAGGATCAGCTTTTATGCAGAATGTCCCCATCAATGTCAAGACCATTTACATTATGTCTCCTTCAGTATCACCATTCCTCCTTCCAACTTTGTTATCTGATACTGAGCAAGTCCCTTCTGTATCATCTGCAGGATGATTTATAAGGATGCAGGGTAGTTTTTATAGCTGTCTGGGGGTTACTATATTTCTGTTCTTTTGCAAATGTCTTCAGCATATGAGCTATTCCATTATGCACAGCAGTTAGGCTGACAAGGGTAGGATTTCCAGACTTCTGACAGCTCAACTGGTTTGGGCATAGCAGCTTCATTTGAGATGCTGAATATCTGGAACTCCCCAACCCGAAGGCCAAGATCCTTAAATCATGGCTGAGTCAAAAGTGTTTGTACTGGATTGAAATTTCTAGGGGAAAAAAAAGTGCACATTCTCTAGGAGAATGAGTTCACCAATTTTGTGAAGAAGCCTCAGAACTTATCCCATAGGGCAAGCAAAATGGTTTGCTTGACAGCCCTGTTGACTGAAAGCTTCTGTGAATAGCACCAAATAGCTGAGAGCAGCATGAATTTCTTTACCAAAGTTACAGTAAGTGCAGGACAAGGCAGGACAAAGGGAGAGAGACTGATTCTGTCTTCATACCCCTTTCAAATCCTTTGCTTTTCAGCTGATTCATGTGACAGTGTCTTCTGTTCATAGAGAATAAAACTGTAGAACCTCAAACATTTTATTACAGTAAAATGAGCCAGGAATAAGGGCATGTGCTGTCACAGCCAAGATTTCCAAAAGTAATACTAGTACTAACTGGTGAAAATTTTAGTGGTAGTTTTCAAAAAAAGATTACTGATTCAACAGAGACTTCTGAAGACTGAAAATGGACCTGTTTAATGTTGTAATTAAGGCAAAATCCTACTAATATTACAGAGATTATAGAACAACTAGCCTAACTTCCTTTTTAGTAAAACATTAGGTACCATTTTTTAGAGATCAGATGGGAACACTTTAAATAAAATGAAAATGTCTTGATTTAAATGTAGTCAGCCTTCCTGAATGAAGCCTAATCATGTCTCACTTAGAAAGGTAATAAAGCAGTTGACTTCCATTAATCTTCTGTAGATCAAAAGGATAGAGATAGCATAATTAAAACTTCAGTGACTGCATAACAAAGTTTCACAATGGCTGTAAGGGATAATGAGTCATGAGAAAAATGGAAGGAATTTTTCTGGAATTTATACAGAATAAGATTTTGACAACAATAATACTTGTATAAATATCCATACTTGTGTGCCTTTTTAAGGCTAGAAAACTAACTGTTCCAAAAGACTGATATAACTGCCAGTTTATAATTTGCAAAGCAAAATATAGGAAGATTATTTTTACAAGTGATATTGCCACTTTCAAGAATATATTTTACAACACAGAGAAAACATCAACAAAAATCTCAAAAGAAGCAGCAAGTCAGCAGATGAAGAAGTAGCTGAAAAGAAAATATTTATGAAAGCACTCACAAATACAGATTTGTATTTCTAACCTTAGGCATTCCAGCTAGAATACATTGACTTTAAAAAAACATATATGATCAGAGAGAAGGAAAATCTCATCTTACTAATAAAGCTCTCTCTGAAAATTCAGGCACTATGGGTTGACTTTCTGGCTCTGCCTCACTCTTCCTGTATGACCTTTGGCAGGTCACTTATGTCTCAGTTTCTTCTCAACAAAGTGGGAATCAAGTTTCTGTGCTCTGTAGAGGTTATATCAGGTAAATTCATTAACATCTGAGCCTGACAATTTACAGAAGTAAGGAACAAATAAATTATTAGGGAAGTTGGTGGCTACAAAACTCTGTGATAGTGTTACAGAAAAACAATTTCATAAATATGCTATGTATTTTTTTCCCTTGACATTTAGAGTTGCTGGACTTTTACCAAACTACAAAATGTCTTCCAGCTTCAGTATCTGAACTTCAGCCTGATAAGGCAGCAGATGCCACATGAGAGTAGGCACCTGTTCTGCACCCTTGATGCATTAGGTAATTATGTAGGTATTAGTTGCAAAACAACTTAGATGTGGAGTCCCTGAAATTCAAACTGCTGCCTCTGCCAAAATCTTGAACTACTCATAGAAGCAGTGGAGTGTGCTGAATGAATTTACAGTGAAGTATGGCTCTTCAATTAAAGTGTGTGTGTGTGTGTGTGTGTGTGTGTGTACAAGTGTGCGTGCATCCATTCCTTTGTGAATCTATAGGTACAATTCTTTTCCTCAGGAAACTGGTTGATAAAGCAGTAACGGAAAGCTCAAATTTGTGTGAATGAATTGGAGCCAGATGGTGAAATACTACAAACTGAAAAGTTCACAAGGTCAAACAGACATATGGTTGGAATGCCAAAATGTCACATAAGGTCAGAAGGTGTCGCCACAAAAAGAAATACACAGTAGTATTTATGATACTTTACAAAAGGGCTAGGAAAGAAATAATGATCCATCACTGATGTGGATGGTGAATGGTTCTGCATCCAGTTGGCACCCAGTCACTAGTGGTGTCTCCCAGGGATCAGCCCAGTCCTCTTCGATGTCTTTATTGATCATCTGGATAAGGGGGTTGAGTCATTAGCAAATTTGCAGGCGACACCATCTTGGGCTGGAGTGCTGGATGGTAGGAGGGCTGTGCAAAAAGATGAGGACAGGACTGATGGCCTAAGACCAGCAGCACGAGGTTCAACAAGACCAAGCACTGGGTCCTACACAACCCAGGTAGCTCTGCAGGCTGGGGCAAGAGCAGCTGGAAAACGGCTCAGTGGAAAAGTACCTGGGAATGGTGGTCAACATCTGGCTGAACATGAGCCAGCAGTGTGCCCAGACGGCCAAGAAGGCCAGTGACGTCCAGGCCTGTGTCAAGAATAATGTGGTCAGCAGGACTAGGGAAGTGATTCCACCCCTGTACTCAGAACTGGTGAGGCCACACCTGGAAGCTTGTGTTCAATTCCAGGCCACTCACTACAAGAAGGGCATTGAGGTGCTGAATTGTGTCCAGATAAGGGCAAAAGAGCTGGTGAAGGGTTTGTAGCACAAGTCATATGAGGAGCAGCTGAGGAAGCTGGAATTGTTTAGCCTGGAGGAAAGGAGGCTCAGGGGTGACTTTATTACTTCCTAAAACTGCCCGAAAGGAGGTTGTAGCCAGTTGGAGATGGGTTTCTTCTCCCAGGTAACAAGTGAAAGGACAAGAGGACTTTGCCTCAAGCTGCATCAGGAAAGGTTTAGGTTGAACATTAGGAAGACTTTCTTCACAGAAATGGTGAGTAGATATTGGAATGGCCTGCCAGGGAGGTGGTGGAGTCACTGTCCCTGGAGGTGTTTGAGATTGGATGTGGCACTGAGTGCCATGGTCTGGTTGACATGGTGATGGTTGGTCATAGGTTGGGCTCATATTATCTCAGAGGTGTTTTCCAGCCTAAATGACTATGTGATTTTGAGATCTTTAAGCATTATGCTAATAGCTAAATCTGAACATTGGCAGTAGCCATAAGACAAGGAAAAACAGCTCAAGTATTTTTTAGAAGTCTTTTGAGATGTGGCCAGTGTGTACTTTCATGAAGAAATTACTAATCCACAGAAGGACAATATAAATTTATACTAAAAAAAAAAATTACATTTTTCATATTTGCACATTTAAGTTGGACAGTATGCCTAATGAACCATACATCGACAGAGATAACGAACAATTCAGCTGTGTCTGCTGCCTTTTGTTTCTGTTTGATTTATGTTTGTTCGCAAATGATTCTAGATTCCCAATTTCTAGGCTTATTGTTTATCAATAACCACTATTATTGGATTTTACATACATACAGGAATTCATGGTCCAGAGATTTTTACTAACTGTGACGTGGTTCATAGGGACCTTTTCCATCAAAGTCAGTGAAATTCAAGGAGGCAGGGCCAGATCCTAGGTACATCTAGCACTTTGGGACTGAAGGTGTTCAAAGGTCACACAGGTGGGCTTATAAAGGGGCAATTATACCAAGGAAATATAGCCAAAGGAACCAAGGAAATGAAGCCAAATTCTTGTCCATGTTACATATGTACTATAGGAGAAAATCTCACAGCTTTCTGAATGCTGTAGCCAGCCCCACCAGTGTGAGCACTTGGCAATAACATGCCATTCTGTCCTCCAGCCTTCACTGCAGACAGCCAGGACCAGACTAGAACTGGCTTTGCATTGCAAGAACTGCATGTAATGCTGCCATCACAGAATCATTTCATGTTTTTACTTATGGAGAGTAAGTAAACTTTTTCATTCTGATACAGTTGTGGAAAGAAATGTCCTAGGGTAGGCCCAGTATAACTGCTCCCAAGAGCACGGTTGTCAAGATCTTTCATTGAAGCTGAATACTTCCAATGGAGCGCACGTTAATTTTCCAATAATCTGCACAAAAGACATTAAGGATTTTGAGGCCAGGGAAGACTAACTTGCCATTTTTTACAGCCTAGTAGTCAAATGCAAAGTCTCATTAGTTCATGAATGAGGAACACAAAATTTTAAGTTATGGATAATGAAGTCTTCAAGAGATGGATCATGCACCTACTTAAGATGTTAGTTACAGAGGAAGCTGGGCATGCAATTCATCATTTCTGAGTTATTTGTCAGGGAAATAACTGATGCCAGGAAATACTGGCAAATGTAGAAGAGTACCAGGTTCAGCAGAATACATTCTTTACAGGCAACAGCCTATCCTTGGGGGACATAAAGGGCAGAAAACAGAAGAAATCATATCAGAAAAGGTGAAAAGCAGCCAATACAGTTTAAGTACCTTTTAAAGGCAGTTTAAGGAAATAATAAACCATTATATATTTATACTGAATTTTATTTCGATTCTATAAGTCTACAGAACAAGACTGGAGAGCTAGAATACCTCATTTAAACAAGGGTATTAATACAATAGTAGCTGTATCAAGAATTTGTTACAAGGAAAACAACCTGTTTAGCACTATGGCTACTCTAGCTATCTAATTATATTACTCTTTCAGTCATCTAATCAGGGGCAGATCTTAGTCTAGAGCACAATCTCACCATGGTCCATCTGCTAGCACTCCTCATGGTAAGGAAGTTTATGGCAACAAGCAGTCTCCAGACATCTTCCTTGTTGATATACATAGCCTATAATATCAGGGTATGAAGCATACAGAAAAGCTACAATATGCTTGAGTTAAGATGTATGTCACATATGCAAATAAAAACACTCAGTCCTTTTTTTCAGGTCTAAGCCAAGTGTATTCCCTCTTCACTATTGCTAGCTGTAACTTGGCTACTTTTTGTTCCCTAACAGAGAAGTAGGGAGGTCTCAGTCTTCTCCCACACTCCAAGAATGAAAGTGTCTGTTGGTTATGACCACAGGTAACACCAGAGGCACAGTCATAATTAAGAGTAGTTCAATATAAAACAGATGGAAAAGCTAATGAAAGGAGGTGTTTTGGAGATGGAAAACCAAGAATCTCTTGGGGGGGCCATCCTGCACTGAAAAACTGAGGTAAGCAGCAATAAGGCTACCTTTGTTCTGCACAAGACATATTCATATTTGTACCAGATCGTGAGCATCAGCACTTTACTGAGTCACAAATAAGGCCTAGAAACATTCTTCTGTTTATTACTCAACACGAAACATCAAGCTGAGGCTGTTCCAGAACAGGCTGGACCTATAAAATCTACAGAAATCTGTCTCCAAGGTTTCAATTTCAATTAAAGTTATGCTGTCCCTCTTCTTAACACTGCCGATATCCGCCACACTCAGAGTGTGTGCCGAGCCTTAGCTGCATGGGTACAGCTGACAGTACTGACTGTCACCAGGAGTCACTTTCTGAATGGAACTGGCTCTATTCAAAGCACTTGCAGAACCTCAACAGCCACCACTGCCACCTCTGCAGCAAGCAGCCGATGATAAGCTGTTCCTCAGGCAGTAGCTTTTGCTCCTGCAGAGCAGTGGTTGGCAGGAGGGAGTGAACTGCAGCTGTGCCCAGAGATGAAATTCTTGCTGTAGAAGGAGGCAGCTTGCTCCATGATGACCTCTGTTAACCCAGTAGGAGCTGGAAACTACTGTCCCAGCTATTTGTGGTAATTTTTGATTTGTGAATGGACCAAGGTGCATTTTCCTTTTCTTCTGCTCCTCCTTTTGTGCACACTTGCCTAAGAGGCAAGATTTACAATGCTGAGTCGTACTGTAAGCCTGGCCTGTTGCAGCCCTACAGCCTCCCTGTGCCCTTGGAGAGAACGCTTCCCCCAGTCACGGTTAATTGTGCCTGTGCTGTCTGTGTGCCACACAATGGAAGAATGGTGGTAAAGTCCATCTTTAGACTAAGGGCTGCTTTACCACTGCACAACTCCCTTATGTTTGTATATGGAAAGCAAGTGAAAAGGGGTAAGACTCAGCATATTCAGATTGTTACAAGGTAAGTTAATCTTCTCACTTTTATTCATGTAGAAATAGTTATATCTTACACAAATAAAGATTCCTGTCTTTCCAGCTGTACTGAAGCTCATTGATGCCTAAAGGCCTGCCTAAATCAGCATTACAGAAACCATGTGACTAACAAAGGCCATAAAATTGTTTAAATACTTGCTGGTTTTATTGTATTGCAGAGGATGTAGAGGCAAGTCAATGGTATGTTGGTTCATGGCTTTCTTATCCAAATGCTAGCATTTTTTGATATTTTGAAATACAGGATAATAAGAAAGGGAATCTTTGAGGTCTCAGTGTTTAACAGCTTAGCCTGTTCCTAAGCATAATAGGAAAAATTGATGCCCAGGCACACTTGAGAGGGTAATCTATCTGCATTTCAAAGTAAGTAAGGTTTTAATCTTGTAGCAGTTCACTCACAGACTGCAGTTATAATTCCATGTTAAAATGAACCTCTAAGTAGAAAAAAACCCAACCAAACAACCAACCAAAACAAAAAACAAACAAACAAAAAAAAATAGAATGAAAAAAACCTATGAGATGGGAGTGAGGGGGCAGGAGATCATATGTTTCAGTAAAAGAGAAATATGCTCCAGGAAGAGAAATTACAGCTGGAAGATTATATCTTACTGTGAGAGTCTCTGAACCTGCAGTTTAAAATGCAGTTCATTGTACATTCAAAATGACTGGGGTTAGCACTCCATACAGAATTTGTAGCACTTTTGTACCTTTTTCTCAAAGGTTGGGAGGAAGAACAGATCTTAAAATGTAAAAGATTTTATTAATTTCTCATTGCGTGTCATAAAATAATAATTTTTTTTTTTACATTTAACTTTATGGAAACTTTTATTCCCCAGAGAGTAGCTGGGAACCCACTGAAAAGTAGTACGTTTACTCTGGGCTGAAAGACACTGAGAAATTCTGTGCACACAAGGAGCATGAGCTGTGAGCACAGGAGAATGTTGTGTTCCCCTGAAGATGGCACAGAAATCTTGATTACAAATCTTTACTGTGTACTAATTGAAAGGGGACAGCTGGAAAAGCAGTGTATCATCTAGAAAATTCAGCCTGTTACAAATGAGTGAGACATTCATTCCTTCAATTGGCTTATTACCATCTTTAGAAAATATTCCTTTCCTTTGTAGGGTTGGGATTTTTCAGTGGATTTCACCTTGAGTCGTTTTCATTAACTGGAGCTCCCCCTCAAGGAATACAATGGGAAACTAGTTTTGCAATACAAGATACAGATTTCTCATTTGGACTAAAACAATCCTTATATCCTAGCCTACAAAATCTGCAAGATTTTCTTCAGTGTATTCCCTCACTTACTGCTGATATAAAGTTTGCAAAGCAATTTCATACAGTGAGACTGTACTTAAATAAAGAATCATAGGCCAGAAAAGATTAGAACATTGATTTGAATGACTTTGGGGATTTAAGTATGATTTTTTTCAAGCTACAATACCTGTACCGTAAAATGTCACACTCCACAGTAGTACAAAAAACCTATGTTTTGGCTTGGCCCTGTCTCTCACACTTCATCATAACTTAAATGAAATCTGCTAGATGGGTCACTCCATGGAGCTCTTAGCAGAGCACTTCTCCAGCAACCCCACTGCCCACAGTCAGCCAAGGCAGCACACTCAGCAGAGATGAGGGGCCAGAAAACAGCCAGTGTCAAAAAGAGAGGACACAGGAGGACAAGTCATCCACACCCTGTTTATGGAAGTCTGGGCTATGGTGTCCAAAAGTTGTGGAAGGAACTCTTCCAAGACAGGAAGACCCTTAGCCTTAAATTTTGCATTTCTTCAGCCTTACTTCTCTGATACAGACATTTTTCAGTATAGATAAAGAAACCCAAATCCAATCAAAATAACTATATATATCAAACAAAACACAGCACATCACAATTTTGGGGTGGAGAAGAATGGGTCATATATGAGAAATGTCAGTCACCTGGCTGAGTTCATACTGCAGCATCATTAATAGTGTGATGATACCCAGACAGGGAGGGCTGAGGGAAAGGAGTGAATACCCAGTACCAAACAGTTGTCACAAAGCAGGTGAGCAGGACTGAGAACATCATCATCAGGAATGAGACTTTACTTTGCTCCCTTCTCAGTGCCTCTAGTATCCCCAGTGTCCCTTCACCTTGACTTGTCACAGGACGAGTCACACATTTATAAAATTATCCCAAACAGGAGAAGATGTCCATGACTCTTAGGATTTGCCTGACACACCCTCCGCAATAGTTTTGGTGGCATTAGAGTTTCTCTGCCTGTCCACATTCAGTCACACTGAGACGGTATTTTTATATAAAATTTTGAGAGATCTGGCCAAGAATTTTATGCTAACTAAAAGGACAACCCTGTTGACTAAATACTAGCAGTCTGTGACTATTTCCACCTCCTCACACTGAGTCAAGGCAATATTGGCTGTGCCATTCTTATAGGCTCCACTTATAGCTGTCTCTCCACATTTTCACATTATTTAGTCTTTGATTTCTTCTTCAAATTGTGACAATTAGTAAGATACTTAATAAGTCCAGCCCTCCCACGGATGGGTACCTGGTTTTATTAACATTGAAATTATTGTTTTTCCTTTACTTTTCTAATTTTTTAAAATTGTTTTTTCTTAAACAGCACATGCTGGCAAATGCTGGCTGAATGTTTTCTCACTATGACCATTGTTAATAAAGCTTATGTCTGACCTGTGCATTATTATAGTACCCTAGATCTATGACAGCAACTTTGGAAATATCATTTTTTAGGTTCTTCAGGGCCCTGGTCCCACTCTTAGCACTCCATGGTGCAGTTCAGCATGGTATGATTAGCTGCTAGAATCTGGTTTTAATTTCACATCTTCCAGGAAGTGAATGAACTCACAAAGCTTTACCTGACATGGTATCTATCACGTGGTTTTCTTTTTAATATGTTGTACAGTACTTAGAGAGCAAAATTGGCCCCAGTAATGTCACTCCACCAAAGCCCTTAAAAGCTGCAGTTTCATGCTATTCTCCTTGGCACAGAAATTAGATTTTGTATTTTGTAGGCTTTCGCAGTTTTGCAATAGATTGTGCACATGCAGCCTTGCCCTGCACTGGCTGCTCAATCCTGAACCTTTGGAGTCAGGTACTGCCCCTTATTCCTCCTAAGCAGCCAGAATGAATGCTCAGTCATTCAGGAGCCCAGCTGCCAGAGATCTAATAGCAAATCTTTGTAAATTATGCATATTTATTCAACAGAAACTGCAAGGCAGACACAGCCAGTGAAACCAGTGAGACCAGAGATTTTCCTGGAACCTGCTGTACCTACCTACCTGTAAGTATCAGGGTAGAATCAAGTATACAGCTGTAGAATCTGCTGAGAGAGGAGTTGGTTTTGTTCCATTAAAAAAAAAAATAACATAAGTGACAACTGTTTGAAAGTGAAATAAGTTGCAGCTAAATGGACAGAAGGGATTTAATTGACTTAATTATGTCAAATTTAGTTAATTATTGTTCAGCTGGTGCAAACAAAGCTACTCTTTCATGCTATACAACAAAATCTGTAGAACTTTAAGTAAACACTTATAATTTCCTACTCTCTCAAGAGTTACCTTAATGTTAATATGGCTTTCTGTCAGAACCAAGCTCAGTCTACTTTTCAGCTATAATGGCACCCCTTTTATATAATCAACTAGCACAAAAACCTCCTCCCTGTTTCTCCAGCAGTTCAAGTCACAAATATATGACTTTGAGGGGAAAGCAGAAATTATACTGTCCCACAGTTGATTGTCCTTTCCTGCCCATACGCATTTACTGAGAAAGAAAAAATCAATGTTGTCTGTCCTTTCTATATGCCGTGGCCTCTGGGCTATGATCTCAGAACTTCAAATGTTTCAATCTACATAAGGAGAGCTGGAGGGAAATGGTCAGCAGCCAGGTATATCTCTCCTCACACCACATGAAGCCATAGTTTATACTTTGAAAGCAGTGCAATTGCAGTAGGATTTTTTCTTTTTTAAATGCAAATTAAATCCCTCAAGTAAGTGGATCCATGTCTGGTCGTAAAACTCTCTGACCTTAAAACTGTAGAAATATCCCATACACAGTGACACTCTCTACATTTTTTTTTTTTTCTAGAAACACTTGTTTTGGTTTTTCTTACTGCCCTGTTAGCTGACTAAACCCTTTCCTTCCTTATCTACACCTTCAATTCCATGAACATGCAACATACAGACATTGCAAGCAGTTCAGTTACTCCACATTCATACCCCATCTCCTCATTACTGCTGACCTCTAATTTCTCAGAAACAATGTGCAACTAAGTAAATGCAAGCGTGTAACATCCAAGCTGTATCACAAATTTCTATTCATGTAAGAATAAATACTTCTGTGCCCTGTGTCTGCTGGCTTTGTAGTTTGCAAAGGCTGTAGTATCATAGGCTGATTAGAAAGGAAATGAAGAATGCAGCAAATGCAATTGGTTTTGCTATTGCTACTCCCACCAAAGAAGGCACTTCTGATTTGTCTCTGTAATGAGAGAGCCTTTCCACTCACAGGTACATTAAGAAAGAATGTGTGCACGGGGGGGTCCCCACTGTGCAGTTACCCTGATGTTTTCAGGACTTTTCAGATGGCTTCTGCTGAATTAGATGCATAAAGGAAGAGCTAATCCTGCTGAATCAGGAAATGAGACAATGGGGATACTCTGTATGATTCCCATTAATTTTATATTATAGTCTGCAAAGGCTACAGCTCTGAATATTTGATACTTCTCTAAGTCCTACTGAAATCAGTGGGAATTTGTTGTACAAGTTCAAACAAACTGCATGGGGAATGTAGAGGACCCTGGCAATCAGAAAAAGAACATTTTCTGTATTATTCAGGTATTTAGAGTCTATTTCTCAGTGCTCTGAGAGTCTCATCTATAAAATAGGATTTTTGAGGCTTCTGAATAAGACTGAGAAACAATATACAACCTTATTCCCTAATATGCCTGAAGCTTTAGGTGTTGTACCATTAAAATTTCGAAACACAAAGAGAAAGTTCTGTTATAGAGCAACAAAGTTCATTTTAACTGCAGTCCATATGCTCCAATATCATCTATCCTTCCATATTGTTAACCTAACTAGTGGCATCAGCTCATTTTGTTGAATACATAGATTAATTAATCTAAGAGAGACATCCCTATTATCTTCCATTCTCTGCACAAAAGAAAAGACCAATCATGATGTGCACTTATATTAAATTTTGTCGGTAAAATATGCTTGCTTGATATTGTAGGTATTTGCATTTTATATACTTCAGTTACCATCTGCTAATGGTAATTTCATCATTCAATAAATAACACTAAAGAGATCAACATTAATGAAGATTGGAGAATTTTTTAATACAATGAATAATTTTTGGTTTATTTCTGTGAACTGCAACTGCAGCCAGCAATAAAAAGGATAATCCATTAAAACTAGAGCACAATAATGAAAGCTGTTTTTAAGATTCTGGCATAGTAGATGACCAAAGGGGATTGCAGATTCCCAGAGTGTTGAATTTCTCTACCCTTTACTAAGGAGTAAGGTGTGAATCATGCTGTAGACAGATGGGACTACTCCAGAGAGACTGAGATTGCATTCTAGCCTAGCAGAATATCCAGGAGGCATTCATAGCTTGTATAACCACAGTGTCTCCAGCAGGGCAGGAGGAACCTGGATATGACCAAACCCTTTTACAGAGTGAAGGCTTTAGATCCCAGCTCAAGAAAGAATGCTTCTTAGGGAGAGCTTTTCAGGCCTGCTGAGTAGTTAAGTCAGCTTGACTATCACTTCCAGTTTAAATACAAGCATTTGATTACAGGCTTAGTAAATGTATGCTGATATATGGTTATAGGTATTTCTTTGCTAATCTTCTAAGATTTTAATTTTTTTTTTCTCAACGTATCAAAGCACAAAAAATCATTTTAAAGTTTAAAACATACACTGGGTTTGATCCTGTTTTCTGAGGTATTGCCCAGATTTTTTCTTAAGTGCAATTAAAAATCATTCTCTTGACAAGGTAAACACTAGCTTAACCCCAAAATACATAGCTCAGTTGTCCCCCAGTAAATTCCAGAATGACAAGATCTGCATCTCCATGGTCACATCTTCTGCACTGAACATCATTTGTAATTCAAAACCTGGATCCGGGAAATGTAACAGAGACACAACAGCAGTAGTGCTGTATCCAAGCTATAAGTTAATTAAGAAGAATCAATGATAAAATGATATGTCCTATGGATCAGACCAACTGTTCATTTGCCATTTTCCCCTTGGCAATGTCAACAGGATATGTTACTTAAGGAGACATCATGAGCATAATCTTATCCACTGCTCATTTTGTTCATCCCTAGTATCCATGATCATCAGGGATGTTGAAGGGCGCATCTTTCTTTATTATTTATTTATGGATGCATTGTTAACGGATTTGTCTAATCATTGTTTGAATTTCCTGATATGGTCTGTATTTCTCAAACCCCTTCAGCAACAAAATCCAGTAGTATCATCAATTGTAGCAGGCTGATCGGATTTCCAGAGGTCACTAGTCCAATATCCTGTGCATTTTACAGTTAACTTCAATGTTAGGCCAGGTTGCTCAGGCCCTTGTCCACCTCAGCTTTGGAAATCTCCCAGGATGGAGATTCTACAACGTCTCTGGCCAACATGTTCCTTTATTTCACCATGTTCTTTGTGAAAAATATTTTCCTAGTTGGAATTTCTCTTGTTTTCCTTTCCTCATTGCAGTTTGTCAACCTTTCTTTTATTTTTTCTATCTACTGTGTAAAAACTACTCCTAGTTTCAGAGATTTTCCCCTGTAGTAGACGCCTGTGGTAAGAAGTGCTATGAATCTTTGTTCACACTATTAGTGAAATTTCCACAAAAGCAAGAGGATTTTTCTCCCTTGTATTAAATGCAGTGAAGTGGTCTTTGCTTCTGCTAAGGTGGAAATGTGACTGTATCTCAGTTTTTGGATTACCTATAATCCAAGATGAAATATGACAAGAAAATAAATATGTAGCCAGTGATTTATTCTTGATTGGATGTCACTGATTACTGCAAAATAATTTATTCAAAATCAAGTTTTCAGAGTGAGCAATGTCTGCAACCACAGGAATATCTAACGCTAGCAAACCCTTTGTGTGAGTGCTCTTCTTTTGTACAAATCCTGAACAACCTGTGGTTGGAGCAAGCACAGAATACTTAAGAAAGACTTAGGATCTGGTTAGCATGTGGTTCAGTACTTGACGGTCAGCTGTCTTGGATAAAGGTAGCTATTCTCAAGACAGGTGAGTCTAGATGAGCATCCTACATATGTTTTATTTTGCTTTAAATGCTCGTAATATGAATAAGGTTCTTCCTGAGAAGAAATTTCCTGTTTGTTTTCTCACTCATCCTGTAACTTTTTGTCTTTTAGTAAAAGACATGATAAGTATTTGCTCATCAATGAAGTGAGTTTTTCCCATTGATTGGTGTCATCCTACTATAAACTGATGAAAACAATTTCTCATCCATTCTGGAGTCTTCAGAGCTAAATAATTTCCCTTGTCAGCTATTGCACTAAATAATCCTTGGTTTATGAGCTTCTAAACCCTGTGGACTAAGGCACCATTTCCTTGATATAATTCTAAAATAAAACATAATAAAATATTTTGTCATTGTCTTGAGTAAATGATGACCTCTCAGGAATGTGTTTCTAAGACAGAGGAAAGATCAAACACAGTAAGTACAGACAATTGTAAGCAGAGTGCAACAATAATGCAAAAATCTGTTGAAGAAAAACTTGTTATTCTTTCCAGTGGCAGAGAACAAAGGAAAAAATATATGTGGAATGGTGTGCTGCAGGAAGTGTGCCTAGATTTTGGCTCACGTTCCCAAGATGGAAAGAACATAATGGCAGTAATGGTCAAGCAAGTCTGCTTGGATGCACGTAGCACGAGCAAGTGCTGAAGCCCCATGTACACCAGGGGCTACTCAGGATTACTGTGCCTCTGGTGGGTGTTGAGGGAGAAACAGTTCCAGCAATTGCATGTCCTCCAGGAGCCTTTGGTCTCTTGAGCCCCAGCACAACTCCCCACTGCAGTCTGTGCTGCCAGCAAAGTCCAAGTCCATGACAGATGGGGCTGGGCAAATGTGTGATGGCCGTGGTGACACTCCAACTTCTCAAGGCTCATTGCTGTGCTGTTCCAGCTCCTGTTCCTCTGATCCCTGCTGCAGCTGCAGTGCCTGGTGACTCCTTGGCTTCAAGTGATTCTCAGTACCTGACACCTAAAGCCTCCTCCCCAAGTGTCTGGTTACTGACCAGTTCAGAGGGTGCTGCTGACACTGTAGACCCCCAGCCTAGTGTTGCTGTCCCATTCCTTTGGATGTCTCAGTCTGGCTCTCAGCTCACAGTCTGGCTGTTTTCCATGTTTCCATTCCTTGCACTAACCTACATGGGATGAACACAGGCACCTCCATCCAGTGTGTTTTGTCTCCTGTGCTAACATCTGGGTGAACCCAGAGGGCTGCGCTCAGAATATCCTGCATTTCCTTCTGATGTCAGAGTCAATTTGGGGATGAAAAGATCTCTAGTGGACAATGACTACCTCTTATTAATTCTTAGCTATTTCCCAGTCCTTTAGTCCCCACTGAATTGTTTTGGCAGTGAATGGCCTCTGCAATTTTCACTAAACAAAAGGATTTAAAGTTTTTCTCTGTAGACTGAAAAAAAGATGGCTGTTGCCCTCAATGAGCTAATTTTCCTGAACCCAGCTGAAGGATGAAGCCAGATATTCAGGCTCAGGTGAAAAGGAACAGAGCCACCCCCGCTATTTCTTACAGTTCATTTTAGTGAATTTAGTTCCCATTGGAGACATGAAAGCAGATGACAGCAGCTATTATCCTGCTTTGCTCTGATTATTTCTGGCTTGCTCTAAAAGTAATTTACTATAGAATAACCCCTGTTAGAAGCTGTGGCTCTGAAATTTTACACAAAGCAAGTATAGCTTGAGCATCCTTCCTACATTATCCTGACAAAAGAGTCCTCTCCCATGTTGAAGAGAGTGGATTTGTCCCAGTGCTCCTTCAGCACTTCGTCTGTCTACTAAAACAGCCAATGAGGTTGCCACTGGTAACAGTGTTTTATTTTGAATACTGTATTTTTTTCTAGGTTTAAATGTCTGGCAAGCCTATTAATTGTGCCCATTCCAGCAAGAAGTTGAAGACATGTAGTTGTAACACTTAACAACCAAATAGTCATTCATTACAAAAAAAACCAAAAAACCCCCAAACCAAAAACAAAACAACAACTTGAAAAAATAGTTTCATGCTTAGCACTAGAATAGTCCTTACTTCTTTCAAATCCATTAGACCGGAATACTGTTAGACTGAGAAAATGCAATTTGGAGCTACACAGGCAGTTTCAAGATAGGGTAGGTGTTGGAAAATTTTTCACTTTACCATTATTTTACTGAAATCAAAAGGGCTGTTCCAGTTAAGGATGAGTCAAGGATTTGCCTCATTGCTCTATTAAAATGCCAAACCACTAATCAAGTAGGAAAGTATTGGTGCTGCTTGCGCAAATCAAATGGCCATGTGAAGGCTGAAGTCACCCGAAACAATCCAACAGGCTCCCTCAGTGTATAGCTGAACTCAGTCTTCTCAATCTGAATCCCAATGGTGCTGGAAGACTAATCGATGCATAGGCTGTCCAAACCACTTACCAGGAAGAGAAAATGAGCTATTATATTGTACCTATTTCACGAGTTCATTTGGAGGGTGGAGAGACAAGAGTGAACAAGCAAAAGTAAATACACAACCTGAGCAACCTAAGGGATTAGGTATTTTAAATTCTGAGGATAAGACGCATACTGTTGGGCGGATGTCTTCACTCTTTTGAATTAAACTCTCAGACATTTAACAGGCAGATGCATCCCTTTCATTCCCAAGGGAATCAGTTAACATTTATTGTTTATGCCATCTTCATTGCAAACTGTTCAAAAAATTGCTGCAGAACTCCATCACAGAGCCAGCTGAATCAAAATATAATAAAAAGCAATTTTTCTAGAGATCCACCCAGAGACCCAAGAGTTCTCCTGCTGGCAAAAATAGTGATGTGTGGCATTTGGACTCTGCCAAGCTCATACCCTGTGAAAGACGACAGACAACAAACTCAGAGCTCGTGAACAATGAAGAGACAAGGCAAGAAAACAGCACTCACTGCCTTCCTCAAAGCCAGAAATTTTTGCCTTTATTATTTTTTGCTGTCTGCACTTTATGCTATTGGAATCTTTTGTTCCTTAGTAATATAAAGACAGGTTTATCCTATATGGCAAAAAGTGTTAGGCTTAGGACTGCTGCCTCAGCCAGTATGAATCAAATACTTGCTCCATTTTCTGAGAATAAAGGAAAGTGTGTAGTGATAGGGGCACTTTTAGGAGGCTAACACCAAAAAAAAAGCAGCTGCATTTATTATTATTGCAAAACATATGTAAGCAACTCACCAGCTCAGACTGAGTATTTTATGTGCACCTTAAGAAAGGGATTAAACTATGATCACATGAGTTTTATTACAAAGTAATTACATATTTCTGCTATGGAATTGGCTGCTTATGGATATTCAGTAATTTATCTTGTTGGTCCAAGGTTTGCCTTTGAGAAAACTCAGCTCTCGTGAAAAAGAACATTCCACCTGGGATTAATGCAAACCAGTTTATTTCTATTTTCCTGGCTTTACAAATGTCCTGCTATATATTTGAGCATATTCATGCATTAAGAAACAGAGAATTCTTGAGGCCTAGGTTTTTATTTGTGTTTCATTGTAAGGTGATGCTTGAAGAAATTCACAGCAAAGTCACAGATAAGGAAAAACAACATCTCCTGGGAAACATGCAGGTAACGTGTGATGCTACCCCACCTTCCTTCACAGAAAGTCCGTTCAAACATCAATTTATGTAATTGTCCCAAATACTACTCAATAGGATGGTCTTTGATCATCATTGTCTTTCAAGCATAATTTGTCTCCCTTTTAGGAGGACTGACCTGGGACTGTCTGTAGGCACCTGTTATGTCAGTGAACAGCTGGGTGATGCAGAACACTGCAACTGCTTTACAACTGCACATCAGCTCATGAAGCTGAAAGGTGTTACATTGTCAGAGAACTGCAATGATACAAGCTGCAGAAAACGTAGTGATCAGTGCTACACCCTCAGAATTAAGGATTATACTTGAATCACAGAGCTATATAATCATAAAAAAATTTGGGTTGGAAGGGACCTTAAAGATCATCTAGTTCCATGCCTCCCTGCATGGGCAGGGACACCTTCCATTAGACCAGGTTGCTCAAAGCCCCATCATCCAACCTGGCCCTTAACACTACCAAGGATGGAGCATCCACCACTTCTCTGGGCAGCCTGTTCCAGTGCCTCACC
This sequence comes from Acanthiza pusilla, assembly GCA_036630365.1. Lineage (NCBI taxonomy): Eukaryota > Metazoa > Chordata > Aves > Passeriformes > Acanthizidae > Acanthiza > Acanthiza pusilla. The sequence continues at coordinate 32,399,962 of JAXCHO010000023.1, forward strand.
ATCACCCTAATAAAGAATTTTTTTGCAATGTCTAATCTAAATATAATGTATTTCAGCTTGAAACCTTTCACCCTTGTCTTACCACTACATGCCCTTGTAAAAAGTCCCTCTCCAGCTCTCTTGTAAGCTCTGTTTAGGTACTGGAAGGCTCCTTTAACATCTCCCCAGAGTTTTCTCCAGGCTGAACAACCCCAGCTCTCCCAGCCTGCCTTCATAGAAGAGGTGCTCCATCCCTCTAATCATCTTTGTGGTCTTTTGCACCTGCTCCAGCAGGTCCACATCCTTGTGTTGGGGGCTCCAGAGTTGGGTGCAGCACTCCAGGTGGGGTCTCAGGAGAGCAGAGCAGAGGGGCAGAATCACCCCCTTGCCCTACTGGCCACATTTCTTTTCATGCAGCCCAGGATACAGTTGACTTTCTGGGCTGCAACTGCACATTGTTGGGTTGTGTTAAACTTCTCACCCACAAGTTCTTTTCATGATGTACAAAAAGTGTTTAGTCTGAGCTGATGAATTACTTTTATGTATTTTAAAGCACCAGTAAATGCATGTACCAGTACATATATCAGTATCAGAGGATGTCAAAATGTCTCAGCCCCCTTCCTTGGCCCCATTCCTCTCTGTATAGTTCTCACAAGGAAGAAGCCCAGACACCCAGAAGAGGGAATGATGCTGGAAAATGGGCCAGCAGTCTGTGCCATGCACCCACTGTTTAGGTGAAATGCAGACATAATCATCTCTGTGCTTCTTTCCTTCACTAAAAGCTTGAGCCATCTCTATTTCTTACTGAAATGTCTCCAATGAGGCTCACCTTTAATGAAAAGTTGTTTATGAGAATAAAGAATCAAATCTTGATGTTGTCAGTGAAATTGCTGCAAACTTAGTTCGATAAAAGGGGGACCAGAAATTGGGGTATAATAATTTGAAAACATTTTGACGGTGTCATTTTCCCCAGAACTCTTTTATCAGTGTCTCTTGGTGTGTTATTTATTCACCACACATTATACAGCAGTTTCCTGACCAGGCTGTGACATTTTGCAGCATCCTTTCAGCATTATTGTCAAAATTGTCTAAACTGAAAGCTAAAACTCTAAAATAATCGATTTTGCCAGTTTGTTTTAGTCCTATCTTTGCCTCTGGAATATTTCCAAAATCTATAACAGACTGAAATCAGTCCAAACTGCCTTCTCTGAATTTCAAAAGAAATGGAGAAGAAAAGGAAAAAAAAGCTTTTGGAGGAAAGTTTAGCAAGTCGATTAAAAAGAAGTACAGTCTAAAGAAGCGGTGGCATGGTCTAGGGAAAAAAAATCACTAGCAAAATCTTATGGAAGACATTGACTTTAAGGTCAGAATTGACACTAAGTACAATGAAGAGAATTTAAAAAAAAAAAAAAAAAAAATGTTCCTTCCTCCTAATGAAAAAGGAGAACTTGAGCATTTTCTGGTTTGAATTGCTTTAAGAAAATCCCAACCAAACAAAATACATCACTGTGTGCCCCACTGGCATGAATTCTTTTGCTTAATTGTGTTGTAAAGTCAATTTAAAAATGTCCCTTGTAACGGATAGGGAAGAAACACAGTAAACTCTCAGTGCAACTTTTCTGAAGCAAAACCTGCAAAGAGACAGACTTTATGAGCAAGGGACCTTTATTTAGGCTTGATTCTGTCCAAAATAAGAAAAAACATCAAACATTGTGCATTAACACAGTAAGCACTAAATACAATCAATTATTTCTCTATGTCTCTGCTAGTAATTTAATCAAGCTCAGGACAGCACTGTGGCATTGAAGTCAACTGGAAGAGTACAGCACATGTTCATAACATAAAATTACCTTACCCTTCCAAACCAGATGGTCACATCCAAACTGACTATTGGAAATGATCCATAATCATACTCAATTCTGACCCACGCATCTGCTTGAATTTTTGGAACCTGTATAACTGTCTTGCTTAGGAAAAATTTATGTCTCAGGATTTGAGACAGCCACCCTCTTCAATGACTTTTTGGTATATATCAGGTTGTATGATAAATGGGGGCTGTCTGCAGGAACCCAGTTTGATGGAAAGCCATCTACAGCCAGCTAATAAAAAAGCTCAGAAGGATCTCCTAGATAGGTGCTCTGTCTGGTTGGAACCCACAGCCTGCTCCCGAAAGCTGGTGCTGACTGTAGTTTCTCCTGAAACTTTCCTTTAAGGCATGTCTGGAGCTGCCTTTCTCCTGTATGGTATGGTAGTTTAACAGGTAAATTGCTCACTGTATAATTATGAAATAAGTGTTCCTTTCCTCAGGCTCTCCCTTAACATGTGTCTCTCCTACTGACTCCTCACACAGCTTATTTGGGACTTTTTTGACAGATTCCCTGATATTTGACACTTAAATAATTGCCTGTAAACCTTGTGCTCATTTTATTCCATTGGCTTCAACACAGAATTAATTCCTTTGGGATCTACTGTAGTATAAATGCTACAAAAATTAAAGAAGATAACTCGTGCAGTCATTGAAAATTATTGCCTTGATAAACCAAAATCAGCAGCATAACTTAAATATTATTTTAAATTATGATTCACAGCCCTTAGACCCTAATTCTGCATGTTCTACGAATGTGGTATTGAGAACAATGTTACTAATAGATATACAGAAATATTTCAAAGCCAGGAAAACTAATTCAACATGTTAAAAAAATACACACATGTAAATGATTGAATTACTTCTACAAAATGAATAATAATGCACACATGACATTTCTTGTCATGAATTATCTATAACTACTCCATAATTGCAGTCAGTATCATGAAGATATGCTGCTTCCTACTTAGTCACTTACTGCTTGTTTCCTTTGTTATTCTCTTTGTGAAACAAGCCATATAAACCACGTAATACATTTGGTTCTATATGTTCTTCACATAGCAGAAATATCTTTCCTTAGATCCTAGTCTCACATCATTTTTAACACACACATTTTTAGCTATTTACCCAAAATTTATAAAAATAAGTTTCTTCTGCATCATATACATAAATATTAATAGTTAACATATGCACAGTTCAGATTTGGCAAGTAAGGTGTAAAATATATTGGCATCTTTTAAATGTTATTTCTTTGTTCTCCAGATCATAAAGACTTGGGAGGTGAGGGAAAATATCTGTGTTTGTTGCTGTTTGCCTCAGAACGAAACCTCCAGCTAATGTGGGAGACATGCCCTCAAACACGGGAAGAGGATGTAACAGATGTAGTGGCATCTGCTTGCACTTTTGGAACCTTAACTAAAAACATTCTGAGGAACATCCTTCTCAGTGAGCATCAACTTAGCTACCCATTGATAATGTTTTAAATGTCAACATCCTTCTATCATTGCTTATCAGAGACAGAAGAGGAATGACTGCATTACACTGTCAAATTTGTCCAACCCCCAGACTGGAAAAAACTTTAAAATACTTACCAATGATACTCTGCTTTTGCAAGCTGAGATTGAGCCAAGGACACATGAAGGTCAGAAGCAGGACTGGGCTTCAGAACCTCAACATTAATTTGGAGGGTGGGGTACATACATGGAGATCATACATGCATTATTGTTCTTCTGATCACATGAAAGCACTGGGTCTTGAGAAAATTTTTTTATTAAAGGATTTTTTTATATTATAAATAGCAAATGCTATTAATTACTAACATAGTTACTTCTCACATAAGGACAAATTCCCTCAAGCAGATCTGTGGAGGCAAATATTTTACAACTATTGCTATGGATGGAAGAAAAAATTACAAAATTGGGGTGGGTTTTTGTTTTGTTTTGGTTGGTTGGTTTTGGGGTTGGTTTTCTTTATTTAACTTGGGGGTATTTTCTACTTACTTTCCTTTATTCTTCCATCTTTCTCTTTCTCTCAGAAGAACTAGGAATCTAATAAATTTGCAACCTTAGGATTTATATGAAACAGAAATAAAAGTCCTTTGTTTTTATTCTATGCATCTGTTAATAGGAAAAGGACTGGTAGAAGTGTACTTCAAAGTCTCTCTTGCAATAGGTTTTTTCCCAGCTTTTCCTACCTACTGCGAGGACATTATGTAACTCAAAGAACTAAGTTAGACAGGAGAGTTGTGGCACTTAATGATGAATACCTCTGTAGAGGCTCCTTATGATGGCTTCCAGACTAAATGCCTAACTTTTGGAAAGCTATGTGGGGACATCATATATCATATCAGTGTGCATGTTAGAAGATACTGATGCATTGAGATTGGGTGATGCCCAGTCATGGGCATGAATGATGCCATGACAGGGCGGCATTGAATAAAGGGGCCACTGAACATGCATAAAATGATGAAAGAAAAATAGGGTGGAGGAAAGTGTTTACAGACACATGGATAGAGTTCCTCTTTCAGGATGCCCTGTATGTTGTTACCTACTCCTAAATGAAGTGTTTTGTATCATCCCTTGGTGCTACATCATGGATACAAGCAAGTTTTTATGGCCTGTAATCCTCGTCTTTGAGCACATCCCAGGAGCAATCTAGCAAAACATCCCAAATATGTCAGCATTTTATCTGTCATGGTGCTATGGTATTAAGTAGAAGGTATTAAACCAGGGCAGTGATCATCCCCCCTGAAAAGAAGTTGTAGCAAGGCAGGGCCGGGCTATTCTCCTAAGTACCCAGTGACATAACTAGAGGAAATGATCTTAAGCTGCATTAGGGGAAGTTTGGATTGGATATTAGAAAAAATTTCTTCATTGAAAAGGTGGTCATATTGGAATGGGCTGCCCAGGGAAATGGTGGAAACATCATCCCTGGAAATTATAGAATCATTAAGTTTGGAAAAACTGTCCAAGATCATTGAGTCCAACCTTTGACCACACACCACCATGCCAACAAAACTATAGCACTAAGTGCCATGTTCAGTAATTTCTTGGACACTTCTAGGGGTGGTGACTCCACCACCTCCCTGGGCAACCCATTCCAATGTTCCTCTTTGTTGGAAGGTTGTTGTCAGCTTGTCTGTACTGCTTCAAGAGTCATCAAGGACAGATGTACAGTGAGTTCTTCTTGTATGCACACTGAACAGTGAAACAGACTTCAAAAAGGCTAAAACACACAATAATTAAAAATCCAACACTTCCCACTGATCAGGTTTCAGTTATGTACACCCACCTGTTATGAAATACAGACCCCTGAGAAAGTCACTTCAAAGCTTAGAGGAACACCTAAAAACAATATTGGATTGTCTTCAGATGCAATGGAATTCAGTATTTTTCTTCTAAAAAAGCACCAAGAAACATGACTCAATGTGTATATCCTCTCTTGAAAAATGTCAGGTTTTGGCATAAGTCTTTAGCAGTCTTTGGACATTCCTTGAACTTAAGACAGTGTAAAGAATCTGTCAGTTGTCCAAAATGCAGCAACTTCATAGGGTGGATTCTCCTAACTGGCAAATTTATTATCTCTTCTTTTCAAGTGCTGAATCTGAAGACATTTTTCTCCTTAGCTTTTTGTTAAAAAAATCTGTAGCTACTTCTTTCCCACACCTGGAACAGAAGGTAGGCAGGTGCAGCTTAATATGTCCATCTTATGGCTCAAAAATGCAGTTCGCTACCTTGTGAACACTGCATACCAACATCTCAGTATGTTTAATCATTGCTACCTAAAAATCTGAATCAAGGGACACTTCATACACAGTCTTAAATCATGCTTTAATTCAGGATTCCATGAAGAATAAAGTAGTGGACAACTAGGCCATCAGGTTATGTATGACAGAATAAACTCAAGTTTTCATCTTGTCCATGACAGAGCATTAAATGCTTGAGGTGAAAAAAGATATGAGATTTAGTTCTGTTATTTGCTCTTCATGTTAAAATTAAAGTCTTTGGTTTCTACCATATTTTGCTATTAAAGTCTAGGTCTCTTGGGAGACTCAAGATATATTTGGAACTGTTAAAACTTTTGACATAAATACAGTAGCAGAAATAACTACTCGGTGCTCTCAAAATAAGTTTGGCTATTTAAGTAATCTGCAATGAAACTAAGTAGTCTGGGAATCATTTGGAATGTAGCTTGTCCAGATCTTCAGCTGATATAATTAGCTGAGGTGCTAAACCAGCTGTTTGTGTAGACAGGCTTAAGTAAACCACTGTTCGAAGAAAAGAAGAAAAAAGATGCTTGATAGGAACTACCTAAAGCTTAGAATTTAAGAATTCATACTCAGGCCCTGAACCAGCTTTCTCCCTCTGGCTCTCTCATCACCTCAATGCATTTTTTTGACTTGCCTTCTCTCCTTAGGCAGGAAGTATAACAGAAAACCTAAAATACAGACATGGCTGCCTACCAGGAGACTTTAGAATTTGTGATGCTGGGAAGAGTAAGAGATCACACTTGGGGTTGGAGATATGAAAGAATTAGGTGAGTTTTAGAGTCTGGGTATATTAAAGCACAACTACTCACAACCTCTCAGCTATGATTCTGCTAAAGCACACTGCTTCCTTGTTACTCCTGATCATTTTTAGGGGACAACCATTCTATTAGTCATATGTCATTACATTTATTCTTTCTCTTTTTCTTAGCTGTCGGCCTAATGGACATTGACTGTTATTGCAATATCCTATGACTACTCAGCAGATGTGACTCACCATACTTCTCTTCTCTTTGGACAACATGGGTCCCAACAGTTTTCTTGCTGGTGAAGCACTGAGGCATTTCCCACACACCTGCCTGTCTGATCTTTGGCAACAATAACCTTCTGATTGATGTGTCAAGGGACACACGGACCTGCACAGAAACCAAGGAAGGGACTGAAGAGATGACGATGGTGCAAGAAGTTAAGCCTTTTCTTGGTCCAAATTACCTGGTTTTGGGGTGCACAGTCAAATCTGGAAATGGGAAAGTCCTGTAGGGCCCAGTAAGATAGATTGTGGCCATGCCAGCTGTCAGAGAGCCTTTGAAGATGCCTGTTATTTAATCCTGATATTGAATATATCATGGGCTAGAACTGATTAAAAAGCAAATAAAATGACACGGGTAATTTAATGGGGGAATAAAAATGTAACAGTGACTTTCTCCTTTATTTTTTTTAGCTTGCTCCTTAATCACTCTAGTGACAAGAAACATGCTTCATTTTGCCCTTGAAATGCTTTGCTCTCCCAGACACCACCTGCATGAATATGATATTCCTGAAGAAATCTGCTTACCAAGGGGGGATGAGGCAAGGAAACAGGAATATTAACAGAGATGTGAGTGTTCAGCCAGCGCATCAACACTGACGGCTCCAGGAAAAATGATGGCAGAAAGGTGTAGAGAAGAATTTGCTTCCTTTACCAAAGGCAGTGTTGCATGTAAGAAGACAAAATATGCACAGTATATATAATGCAGTATTTTCATCTGGATAAAATATGATAAATTTTTACAAACTACCAATACAGCACAGGCCCTAAAATGGAAAATTTATGTAGTTTCTGGAATGTAATATTGAGTCAGTGTGGTAAGATTGGTATTTTGGTATTTGGGAGAGATAATGACTAATTTTTAAATTTTTTTTCAAGTGGTATTCCTGGAAAAAAAATCATAGATGCATAAAAACTTCCAACTGATGATCTTTTTTTACTAGATTTAAGAGAAGTAACAAGAAGCCTTTGCTTATCTTTGTTTCTGTTCTTTGACACCCAGGTTTGCTGTGTTGCAAGGAAATGTTGTGGTACATTGCACCTGTGATATATCCACCCTAACAACAGATGAGGAGAGAAGGAACATTCATGACTTTGCAATAATGAGATTGCTGATCCACAACCTGCTGGCAATTCCTGTACAGAGGAAATAAAGTCAAATAGAATTGCCAAGGACCTCATCTCCATGCTGGTAACTGCACACCTCCTCAGACGCATCCATCCTCAGATCGCTCTTTCTATTAGTAAAACTTTTATTGGTATGGCTAAAGGAGTGGTGAGCAGTCTTGTCCTCTGAGCAGTGAACTATCTATAGACTCCATAATTCCATTTATTTTGTCTGGTTTTATTCATTGGCAATTTTTTTATTGCCAAGACTCAGTCAGATAGGAAATTAAAACCAATAGGTACCAATTCTAAGGAAAATTTGCCTGTTTACCTTTGTTTTCTAATTAATACAAATAACTATGAGGGCGCTGCTTTATACCAATTAGTCTCCAAAGATTAGAATCACTTTATATTGAAGCTAACCCACCACTGTCAAATTGAAATAGTGTTTATAAAGTGTCTCATGACAGTATAAATTAGATTTAAATTGGATTTTAAATAAATTGGTGCATTTTCCTTATGCAGATATATATCATTATTTAATAACATGACACATGGTACACCAGATAGGCAAAAACTAGCACTGATGAGATGTTTGCATAGATGGCCAGTGCTCACTTGTTTTTGCTTGCTTGAGAGATCAAGGGTTAATTAAGGAATCGGGAAGAAAAGTGAATCATGCAGGAACCAGAATGTCTTATCAGCTGTGACCTGCTCAGCTCCTGAGACAGAGAAGAAACAAGGAAGTGATTTATAGGCTATAGCAGTTCAAGACCCACTCTTCAGGATTTGCTGGAGAACTATGATACTCTGCACTGTGCTCATCCATGTCCTGAGACACTCCTCATCTGGGAAATTCCTACCAGCATAATGTTTCCCACTCCTCGTTTGGGGACTTCCCATCAGCAGACTGTTTCCCACTAGCATGGCAAAAGTTTCCCACTACTCTACTGAAAACAAAAACTTACCTGTCTATGTCCATACCAATTTCTGTAAATTATACTGTTGCTAAGAACAAAAATATTTAACCCTAGCAACTTGCAAGCATACTAATGCAGAGCTATTAAAACATCATTTATAGGTTGAGAAAGCCTACCTGCTACTTTTTAGAAGTTTGCCTTCCACTTAGCTTCGGTATTTAGCTTAGAAATTGCTGGATAAAACAAAGTAAAGTGACATGAGTAAGTTACAAGTACTGTGCTTGACCTGGAGGTCTGTGGCTCTGAGAAATATATTGTGAAGGATGGTTATTTTTTTAATCTGTATTTTTGAATGTAATTTGAATGTCATAAATATCTGTCAGATTTTCTCAAAAACACCCAGACATTTCTTCAGACATTGCCAGATTACAAAAATCATTCAGTTGTCTCACTGAAAGCACTGAAAGTGCAATTTAAACTGACCTGTCTTTGCAAACTATGAGCACTGAAAGACTCTATATACCAGGCACTCTAGCAGTCACCAAGAAATGGTATTTAAACTGAAAAAGCTAGTGTCACACATGTAAGTTCTTCTAAAGGTGAAAGTGTACCATTTTCTTTTGGTCTATTAAAACGTTCAATACAAATAGGAAAAGTTACTTACTCTGCTGATACTATACTATACCTACCATTGCATTTTTCTTCCCATCCACCTTCCTACTCCTAAAAACTCTTTTAAAAGTAAGTTTTTTAAAGAAACTATTTGAGTATTGGTGTTTCTAGCCATTTAAGACAAGCATTAGAACTACTGAATTATGCCACTTTCAATAAAAACTGCATCTGCATTTACATGCGGTGCACTGAGGACAGACTTTTCGCGGCTATCAAACTGCCAGGCACAGAATTGCACAGGCAACCAGTTTCAGGCAACGACAGAAGAGGTTCAGTGGGTGGGTACATCTGTCCCAAGCACAATATGATACAGCTGAATTGTGTTTACACACATGACACAGAGATGAAGACTGCACAGAGAAATGATAGGCATGTGAGAGAATATACTGGCCTACTACTATTTAAATTGAAGTCACTGCAATGTGTCACCATCAACATAAACATTCAGGGCAATTTCCCCCAGCTCCCGGACTATTGTAATAAAACAAAACCACTATTAGTCGTAGCACTTTCCAACAACAGTTAAGTAAGAATATTTAGCAGTTTACCCTCTTAAAATTCAAAAGCAGTTAGTAGATAGCAATATTACCAGTGCTTATGCACAAATAAGCAATCTGAATCTGAGCAAACCTGAACCTCACAGTTAATTTTCTATTTAGCCCTCTTTATCTGTTTGTTCTTTAATGACATTGACATTCTGCACAAAGTGATTTCATTAGCAAGGTATCTGCATGATGAAACCTGTGTTTTCTTCTCAAGAAAGTGACTCTAAACTTTATTTACTCTTATGCTTTCTAAAATATATGTAAGATCTATCAACAGCATTAACAGACAACAGGACAAGTCAATAGCATTGTCTGTGATTTTCTCCTTACATGTATGTGTGTGTGATTACAAGTTTGCAGCTGTGGATGCTGCTAATAGGTATCACCTGAATATGCTCACATTCACAGATAAAAAGAGGATGGGAGGAAAAAGGAGGAGGATGGGTGTACTGAGTTGTACTTAATAGCATAAGGGACAGCTCTTCTATGAGGAGTTGAATTAGTAAATGTATTTTGTATATTTCTCTAAGTTAAGTAAGTTTGGATTTTTTTTTTTGAGTGTGTGGTCTCGAACGAGGTAGTCTTCAAGGCCCGTACTGGCCTTTGCTAATGCAGGACACATCAATTCTTAGGAGAACAATTTCCTTTGCTTTTTTAAAGTGAAGATATGTCACTTTTTAAAGGCTTTTTGTTGATTCTTATTTCGGAGGGTTGGTTTTGGGTTTTTTTTTCCGTTTGTTTGTTTGTTTGTTGTGGGATTTTTTTGTAGCGGCTTTAATTTTTCTGTTTTGGTGCAGTTTTAGTTGTTTGGGTTTTTTCCTGTTAATTTGCTTGGTTATTGAGTTCTGCCAAAGAAAACTGAGGTGGCTGCATCTACACGAGTGCATGGGGTTGAACAGTTTGGATAAGTAATGACCTAGGTGATGGCAAGTTTTCTAGCTGTATCTTCCTGCTTTTAGATTATGCAAGGAGAGAGAAAGAAGGTGATTTGTTCATTATTTCTGTGGTAAATGAGGTAATGACACTTCTATAGCAGCAGTTAAGAGAAAAAAAAAAATAGGTGCTCTACATCCTCCATTTAAGCTCTCTATTTTAAAAGTATCTGGGGCGGGGAGTGAAAGGGAAGATATTCTGGACTAAGTTTTGTTAAGAGAAATAAAGGGATAAACTTTCACCTATAGAGAATTTCTTGTTCACTATTTGCATAATCATTTAATGAGTTTTCACAGTAGATGTGACTTAGGATAAATATGTAAGAAACAGTAGTACCTTCTATTGCAATGCTGACTGTGTATCTCAAAGATGAGTTACTCATCTGTTTAAAAGATCCTTATTACTGGGATTTTTTTATATCCCTTCCTAAAAAAACACCATCTAAGGCACACCATAAATTCTGTGTGAAAGAATAAACTGCTGTTAGTACAATGATGCAGATAAACGGTGAAATGAAGCTAGAATTCACCCAGTAACTGAAACAAGCAATTACAGGGAGGCATAAAAAAATATCATTCTTAGGTATTGTTAGTAAAAGGAATGGCTGCCTTTCCCACTGGTACTTTGTTATATAGTCTTTTCTGTTTTCCAAGGGGCCTTGGACTCACCAGGATAATGTTCATGCCTGTTTACCCTGCACAGTGATGCTCCAGAGTTTCTTCCATGTCATTAGATTTTGTGTAGCACAGCTGCTATGCTGTTCCCTTAACAAGCGGGTTTGAATGTATCCGCAGAATTGCATTTCTAGAAGCAGGACTGGTCTGGGACTATACAACCTGTGAAACTTGATATTTAAGCTTTAGTGACCTTTAAATGTAATAGTGTTCTTACTGTCATACTGAGTTTCTGTGAATTCACAGAATGAATTCTTATCCCTTTGACTAAAGGATAAGTTTGTCTGCTTGTTGATGCTTTCTCAATCCAGGTATGAGTTAGCATTCAAGGAGCTCCTCTAAATGAGACATGTACTTGCTTCAATTCAGATGTTAGAAGAAAATTCATAGTCGTTTTTGCCCTGAAAGCAACATAGATTCTCTTGATTTAGCCCATTTAAACCAAAATAAGCTATTCCTATATGAGGTTGAATACCCATTTGAAACTAATTAAAATTATGAACATTTTTCTTTAGATAAAGTCCCTAATAAGATCTCTGACAATATAGCACTGCTTTTATTGAATTCCCTATGTGGTGCAATAAAAGTATTCCTGATATTGAGCCAGTTGATATGCTGCTGCACTGTTTTGATAGAAATGTTTACCAGGCAACTACAAAATGTTGAGTAACTTCATAAACACATTGAATTTCAATGGTCAGAGAAGCATATAATATAGTGATCAGCTAATACAAATTAGTGTCTGGAGCTTCTAGAATCCAAGCTAAGTCTGTTCCAGCAGTGGCAGCACTAAGCAGGCTGAGACAAAAAGGTATTTATTGGCAAATGAATAATATCATGCCTCCTATAGCTTATAATGTCATGCAGATATTTTGCTTCAGTTTGCACCAAGAAACATCCATCAGCTCCATTATTAGCCGTAGAAACCAATTTTGTATATTATTTCTAAGAGAAATTTCCAAATTGAATATGACAAATGCTGTTTTAAAATGCTACACCACTTGGCTACACAACAATATAGTTTCCTTTTGCTAAAAGGTAAAGGAGGAAGAGGGAATCCAGGACTCTTTTCTTAGCATGTCCTAGGTTTATCCTCACAGAGTTGTGTGCATAGTTGTGGTTAACAAACTTATTTTACAGTTGTCTCTCTCTCTAACAATATACAATTATTTTTTATCAGCTACAAGTACCCAGACTCCTGTGAGGTACCTCTAGGAGAGAAAACAACCTAATTCTGGGAACAAAGATCTAACCTATGTTTGGGCATGTATTGGTTTTCTTGTGTGACATAGATTATACAAATATCTTGTTATCGGAGAGGAACATGTGCCATAACCAGGGTTTTTAGGTACTTTTAGCGACTCCATTGAATCAACAAACCTTGGTCAAGACTGGATAAGTGGGATTCCCTAAATATAGGCTTTAGTGTCAGCTGAAGAAATGGTAACCTTTAGTGTAACTGATGTGCATCACCAGACTCCGCTTATCAGGCCTCACAACTGCGAACTCCCATAAAAATGCAAAATACAAGCAAGCTGGCTGAGAATCAATGTGATCATATTTCTCCTTCCTGTGTTTGTACCTGAGGTGAGCTAAGGAGGGAAAACGGCTGATAGATCTCAAAGAGAAATGGTTCAGATTGTTAAATGATTCTTGCGTAGCACGCCTTGATGTTTTTGAGGAATCGCTATGTGTTACTGTGAAGGGTGCTTTGAACTTCTTCTAGAACAGGCATACTGAGGTGCAACACGTGCCAACAGGGCAGAGTACTGACTGTCAGGAGTACTCAAAACAACAAAACCAAACCAAACAGAAACCGGTTTTGCTGAAGAGCGGATTCTTTGTGGAGGGGACAAGACGCGACAGCCCAGCCGGTTGAGTATTTGTAGTCGCCCCGTCGAGGGTGAGGTTCGGGCCCCAGCGCGGCGGAAAGCGCTGCGCGGTTACGGACGAGGCGGCCGCGATCGGTGGCGGGGAGAGGCTGAGGGGCTCGGCCGCGGCCCTGGGCCGAGCAGGGCCCGGGCCCGCTGTGGCCGCGAGCGCGGGGACTCCTCACTCCCACTCCCGCCGCAGCCGCTGCGAGGAGGGCCGCCCACTGTGCGCATGCGCCAAACGGCTCCGCTGAGGGGCGGGCACACCTCCCCAATGCCCGCGGGGGATCGTACCACTGTGCGCAGTGGGGGTGGCCCAGACAAAAGCTCTCTCCAGAAATTCGCTTATGAAGAATTCCCAATGGCTTCTTCCCTGATTTGTGTGTGTGAATAAATGGAGATGGCACGGAGAAAGGGACGAAAGCCCATGTCGATTCGCGTGCGTCCTCTCCGTTTCCTTCTTTCCCTTTCCTCCCTACGTCGGCGGCGAGTTGGGCGTGTCCCGCTAGCTGCCCCTCCCGCTGCTGAGGGTCCGGCCCGCTCCTGCTGCTGGCGGTCCCGGCGTCGCGAGTTCCCGCTCTCCCGCCCCCTCCTTCCCACCCTCCGAGCCGGCTCCGTTCTCTCCTCGGCCTCCCGCTCCCTTTCCACGGCCCCGGCGCGGCAGCCCTATGGCGTACAGTCAAGGCGGAGGCAAGAAGAAAGTCTGCTACTATTACGACGGTGAGCAGGGCCGGCGCGGGAGCGCGCGTGCAAGAGCGGGGGGGCGCCCCGCTAATGGCCGCCCGGGGCGGGCTGTGTCCCCGGCCCCCCCCCGGTACGGCCGTCCCCTCCCCGCGGGACGAGCTCCCCTCGCCCGGCCCCATGGCGGCCGGGGGTCCCCGCCGCCTCCACCTGCGCCGCCGCGCCCCGCTCCCGCCGTCGGCTCTGCTGAGCCCCGCGGGCCGGCGGGCGAGGGGCGGCGGGGCCGGGGGGCGGGGGTGGTGGAGTCGGGCGAGGTGCGAGCCGGCGAGCTGCCGGGCCCGGCGGTAAGTGCTGTGTCTATTGTTCGCCCCCCACCCCCCTCCCCCAGTCACTCCCCACACCCCCCCAAAAAAAAAAAAAAAAAAAAAAAAAAAGAAGAAAAGTTGAGACACTCCCCTCCATCCGCTGAGCACGGAGGCGTTGGAGTCGCTGCTGTGTCTGGCTCCTCCCCTGCAAAGAAAGTCCAGGCCATGTGTAGCTCCGGCACCTGGTGATTGTTGAGCTGAGGCCTTTCCCTGCCTTGGGCTTTCGTACCGAGGTCTGGGGTTCGGAGAGACAGGGGGACTCTCCCCCCTCCTCCCCCATTCCCCAAACCAAACACGGATCGGAGCGGAGGTCTGGCTCCCACGAGCCTCTCTTCCTGCAAAACGCGGAAAGTTGCGTGTGGGGGTGTTTAATAATAGTGAAATTTGAGTTGCATGTAGGCCCTCTGAGTTTGCACACTTGTCTGGTGGGGACACAGGGGCTTGTAATCTGCGTTGTCAGTCATGGCGAAAAAGTATGTGAAGCCTGTGTTTGGTTTGAAATATTTTTTCAAAAACTTGTTTGCGGTTTTCTCTGGCCACAACAGCAAGAACTTTTCTTTTTCTTCTTGAGCTTGAATTTCTTTTGCCTTTTTTATACCGGGAGGTGAGCTCGATGGACAGATTAGTTAAGAGGTTTGAATAAATTGCCTCCTATTGTAGCAAACAATCTTGTACGGTTGCATCTGAAGCTGGGTTTGGTAGTAGCCAGGAAACAGGGGTTGAGGATGATCAGCCATAGTGCTTTGGTGTTTTCACCATTTTGGAAGTGAAGATGAATGGCTAAACCCACTCAAGATATCAAAGGGTGTGTTGCTGTAGCAAATCTGCCATTTTTCGGAAATGGCAGATCTTGTGGGGCCTGTCTTGGCTTTTTTTTTTAACCACACTAAAGGAGGCAGAGTGGTGGTTGCCGCCCCCTTCTCTTTGTTGCTAGCACTGGTTCTTTGTTCAGCCTAAAGGGGAAAGGAGGCCCCTGTTAGGGATACTTTTGGTGAGGCTAGGATCTTACTTTTCGTAGGGAAGAGGAATCACTTTTCACCTTGTTGAGAGAAAGACAGCATTGAGAGTTTAGAAGCTTTCTCTCTGCAAATATTTGCTTTGTTTTTTTTAACCAGTTTGCTGGTTTTTTTGCTTTTCTTTTTTGCTTTTTTTTTTCTTTATTTAAAGTCAGGTGGCCATAGTTTACTAGATGTTGTTATATTGTTTTTCTGTGGTTACTGGATTTTGGTACTCGATAATAGTATTAGATTCTCTTAACAGCCAAAAAGCTATACTTGTGAAGAGAGGGGAGAAACTGGAAGGGGAACAAGTTTGGAGGTGGTAGGATAATGGCGACTTAAAGCAGTTGTAGCTCGTATGTAAACTAGGATAAATGCAGTTAATAATGTAGAGGAAATAGTAACTGTTGTGCCTTAAAGTAAATGTTCTATGTGTGATGCAGTTTTGGAATATTTTTGATGTCTAATTTATTTTTATTGCCAAAGCCAATGGAGATTTTACATGTCTTTTGGAAATAGAGTTATTAAAAGAAATTTTAGAGTTAATACCTGAAATAAATATCCTGATGCTACTGTGTAGTTCATCTGGCAATTCTGAATATTTTGCAACTGTTGTACCAGCAAAGTCATTGAATCACAGCGAAGAGAATATCTGAAGCCTTAAATTACCCAAAACAAAAAAATACAAAGGTATCTCAGGCATACAACTGAGGTGGTGGTATATCTCTAAAGGAATTTCGTGTCTGAAGTAAATTACCCCTTTTTTGGGTCATAATTGGCTCTCCACACATACTTTTACTCAGTTTCTTGAAAGCTATACACTAAAAAGTCTTAGAAAGTTCTGGAAGCATATACACTTATCTTCTGAGATGCAGTAAACTTCCCCATGCTTTTTGTGAAACTTGGTGTGATTGTAATTTAAGGCTGATTTTAAGCTAGCTGGTCACTTCCTCAGAGTGTATTGCTGTTAAGGTCTTTTTGAAAATCAATAGTTTTCATACTGTACTTGGAACCAATAAACTTTGAGTAGACATAGCTTGATTTCTTTACATGGAGCTTGCTTGTAATAGACAGTCAGCCACATCCAGTTTGCAGAATCTTCACTGCTTGTGATCGTGCTCAGGTCAGGAATTTCGTTTAAACCAGTATAGTATGGGAAGACCTAAAAACATACTAATAAAAGTACTTTAGTGATGTTATTTGAAATATTTTCCATAAATGCTTCTAGTCAATACCTGTATGGCCTCAGCTTATCGAAGTGTGTTCCTCACACTGCTTTAAACAGTGGTAGATGTGGAAGGATATCATAGCTTTTATTTTAGTCTATTACTGTGTATCTTCAGGTTGTTATCATGGTCTTGCAGCATTGTGACTCAGGTAGTTTAGCTCTTCCAAGGTGGTGTACAGTTGCCCATAGCAATGAGAACAGGGCCTAGATGGTCTTTCTAGCTCTGTGCTCCTGTACAGCCAAGCACAGTTCTGGAGAATCACACAGCAACCGGTGTGGTTACAGTGAGTACGTGTATTTATTCCATGCCAGTGCACCAGCAGTATTGTTTAGATTGCTGCTCATGCATAATTTAGTGTGGGTGTTCAAAAGCCTCTCTACCTTCATGAAAAAATTGAGAGATCTGCATCAGTGTGGTTGGTTCCACCCAAAAAGACGAGACTAAACCTGTTTTAGTAGGGCAGTGTGTTACTATAGTTGGGCATTGTTTAAGTAGTGCTTCTAGTTAAAGCTTACATCTACAGGTAAAATACATATAAGTGTTTTCTGGAAATTCATCAATACTTTGTCCAGTGCCTTCCAAACACAGTGATGGTGTCCAGCCTCTGCTCTGGGCTCAGAAGTCAGAACTTTGCTATTCTTCTTCTGTCTGCTTAATTTTAAAACCAGAACAAAATGCCTGATCCTTCAGAAACTGGTGCAGTAATTTTAGGCATATTTGAATAGCTGTTTGTTGGACTCATCTGGCATTGATGATCTTTTCTTTTGCATTCAACTTTACATGAGTTCACCCCTTAGTATCACTGAAGTCAATTCAGTGTAACTACTGCTATTAAGATAAGTTTTTTCCATGTGGTTTCCATTGTAGCGATTAGGTTTCTGCATATAGTGCAGTTCTGAAATACCTCATCATTTCATGGTAACTAAAAGTAAGCAGCAACAGTATATCTGTTCAAAATTATAACATAATGTAACTTAAAAGTTACAAAGTGTCAAAAAACAAGCATAGGTGTCATCTCTTATCTCTCTGTTCAGTCACTTAAGACTTTTGGAATGGGTAAATTTAATGGTGTTATTTTTCTGTATGTCATAGTAATTGGAGAGAGTAATACTTTGGGGGGACTTAACTTTTGTTACTCAGTTGTGTGGTTTTGGACAGAATTAAAATTCCTTTAGGGCGTGTAGCCTCTTGTATTTTTCTGTGTGTTAGAATGCTATCTGTAGGCTTTGATAAAATCTCAGAGAAGTGGGTGTCTAAAACTTATGTTCATCAAAGGAATCATGGGTTTATTTTTATTTAATAGTTCTCATCATTTTGGCATGTAACTTGCATGAATTGAGAAGAAATTATATATATGTGTGTGTGTGTATATATATGTGTGTGTGTGTGTATATATATATATACATATATATAGATATGTGTGTGTGTATATATATATTTGAACCCAGAACATAACAGTGTGTGTAACAGTTGTCAGGTAGGTCTTCTGTATCACATCTGTATCACATGGTGAGCAGTGCAGGACAGTAAAATTTTACTAGCATTAAATGGGCACTTGGTTTGTCTCTTTTAAATTAAGGACTCAACTTTGCAGAGATTATATGTTGCTTCTTCTTAATGAGAGCCATTTAGCTGGCATTTTTACTGGTATAATACAGCAAATTTCAGTCTTTGAAGCCTCACTGTGAAAAATTAATAGCTTTGTAAACTTTCTACACATACTACTTTGCTTTTTTTCCCTCCTTTTCCTCATTCAGTTACATTCTCTTTTTTTTGCGCTTTCCATGTGCTTCCACGCTGGTAAGTGATATAAATGTGCTCATAACACTTCTGTATGATTTTTACCTTTATATTAGTAAGTATTTACCTTTATGTCAGTAAGAATAGAGTCGAGTACTCATACTATCTGCAGTAATAGTCTTGTGAACTTGACCTCACTGTACCCATTTCCCATATATACACATATTTTAGTCAGTCTGGCAGAGGTTTGTACAGAGGTTTTTAGCTCCATTAGTGAGTGAGGTGTCCCATCCTCACAGACACTAGCCCTTAGTGCACCTTGCATTTCTTCCCAAAGTGCTTCAGTAAGGCTGTGACATATGAAAAAGAGATACATAAATTTTAGGATCAGTGGATGAAGTGTTTGTACCAGGAAGTGTACCACCACCTTCACTAGGTAAGGAGGAGAGACTTTGACAACTTTGCCTTCATCACAGTGTGATGGTTCTGTGATGGGTCTCCTTTGTGATATTGGTTGAAAATCAAGGTACTAATGAAGAAAGAAGTTCTTTCCTCTTTTCCTTCCTCACGCCTGCCTCCATAGGCATCACTAATCCCTTGAAACTTGATGGACTTTTTCTCCATATGCTTGAAGATTTTTTTTTTTTATTAATGAGTCTAATGCCAAAACCCTTTTTTGTTGATGATGCTAAGACCTGAAAAATAAAAATATTGCCTGTTGCTAAAGTGTATTATATTGATATCTATTGTCAGTCATTACTGCTGGCCTTTAATATGGAAGGATCAATATTGTGCCAGATACTCACCTACAGATCTTCTGTTTGACAAATAAACTCCCATTAAATTTACCAACATGCCAATTCTTTTAAAATTCTCTTTTCTGATTAAAAAAAAATTAAATGAAAACTAAAATGTATGCTTGATTTATATATGTAAGTGGATGCTGCAGTGTATGGTGTATAGAATATGCGTAAATTAAGATTTGTTTACTTGATTAATTGCAGCATATTGAAGGATATGTTGCAAGTGTATTTGGGAAACTTACTAATTTTATTTTTTCTCTATTTCTTATGGGAAAAATAATAGACCTTACATTATAAATAAGATATAAAAGAATTCTTAATTGTGCCTCCCCATCCATCAGCATTCTGAATATAATGTCAGTGATGACTACCCAAGCTGAAGTAGTTAAAATTGAAATGACCTGGTACAACCCCCCATTTTTTAAGCCACAATGCATTTGTAGTGAACATTCCTCAGTAATATCACATTATTTATAGTCATTATTTTCTTAAAAATCTCAAAATTTAAAGCTCTTACTAGCTGGAAGATTTTTTTTTAAATCTGGGACTTAACAGTAACTTCAAACTATAAAGTAGAGCTAGTAAATTGTGTGCTTTCATCTTCTAGGCATTAGTTTTAAAGAGGTGTGATAGATTTTTCCTAAACATCAAATATATAAGGTATTCTTTTATAAAGTGCTTGAAAATGTTTTTGTTGGAAGGAGTTTGTTTATATTCTTAATACCTTTTGCTCTTGACCTGCATGTGACCAAACTTGTAGGCTTGCAATAAGTAACTGACAAAAAGTGCTATTCTTCCACATAAGTACCCAAGTCAGAAGGTCCAAACTCTTCAAAGTTCCTAACTTAATGTTAAAACTTGGTATTTCTATTATTACGGGATGGCTAAGTGCTAGGTACTGAAGGGTAGTTTTTCTAAACATCTTATGTTCCATTAGGTTATATCTGTTTTCTTAAGTGTCTTTACTCTCCTTGTCTCTTTGAAAACTGAAAGCTTGAAAGATTTTAGAATGCTTTGAAACTTTTAATCTTACTGTAATACTTGTTTTTCTTGGTAGTTGGTGATGCTACTGCAAGCTGACATTTACCCTTCCTCCATGAAGCTCATGTTCAAGAGGTGAAACTAAAGGTGTTTTGTAGTGGTGCTGCTTCTTACCTCTGACTGAAAAAATTTACAAAATAGTATGACATTGTGAAAATAGTGTTTCTTTTGTTCCCAGTGGACAAGGCAGAGCATGTTGAAGGATGTGAAAGAAAAGTAAAAAGTTCAAGAAGGTAAAGTTCAGTAATCCTATTGGGAAATTGGGTCAAAAAGAAAAGAGGTGCTATTATGAAGAGTTGTTATAGAATTCTCCAGCTGAAAGCCATTGACAACTGGACATAACTTTTAGGCTTGTTCACGTTTCCAGAAACAGTTGTGTTTAAAATGGTTTGTGTCTCGGGAATGTCAGTGCTCAGAGTGGTGTCGTGTGTGTTCTAACAGTACCCAAGCTCAGAAGAGCTACTACTAGCCCATGACAGCCGCTATTCCTTTCTTGGAAATGAGTGTCAAATTTGTTATCTTAATTGTGTGCCTACTTGGTCTCCACTTTAACAGAGACTGATACAGATTTTAAGGTTCTTCTTAAATTCTGTGGATCTCCAGCAGCAGGTGTCTGGGGAATGTTTGTGCTTGTGGTTGCCGCAATGGATCTGGAGCTAACTTCAGGATGTAAGAGTTAGGGTTAGTAGTTAAGGACAGGCTGAGGATGGTGTTTGTAATATCAGCTTGTGCAAAATGGTAGGTTTTACTACACCCTCTGTTGTGATACTATCTGGCAACGTCATCAGTAGTGTCTCCTCGCCTCTTAATTCCAGTTCTGTTTCCCATTTTATTGTTCAGTTCTGGCCCACTGTTGGGACAGAACTTCACTCGATTTGAAACCATATCTTACAGTTCTTTTTGCTCTGTCACTACTGTCTGCTTGTAGTAAAGTGTTAGATTTGGCTTCTTTTTTTCCCTCTGTTTCTGACATACAACAGTTTCCCTTGTGTTCTTTTCGAAGTAGGCATTACTCCCTTTGTAATGGAGGGAAATGTTTTTCCATATGTTTTATGGAATCATACCTGTTTACTTATCTTCTGAGAACGATTATTTTAAGTGGCAATGAAACTTGTTTTGTAATATGAATAGCTATTCTTTTATGTATTATTGACAGGTGATATTGGAAACTATTACTATGGACAAGGGCATCCAATGAAACCTCACAGGATCCGAATGACTCACAACTTGCTGCTAAACTATGGCTTATACAGAAAAATGGAAATTTATGTAAGTATAGGTAATAGAATGTCCACTGAAGCATTATAAGTTCTTTTTAAAGGGCTTCAAGTATTGTCACACAAATAAATGGAAAGAGATGGAAGTGGAAATAGAGAATACTGAAATAGTATATTCAGAGCTCTTTTACTTAGAAGTGAAGCGGTATTTAATGAACTTGTATGTCACAACAGAGCTTTATGTAAAACACCACTGCTATAACTTTCCCTTTCACTATTTCCCCTTCAAAGTAGGTGGGATTTCTTTCAAGTTGTCTGTTTTACTTCATTGTTAGCTGATTTTACAGAGAGCTTTGATTTTATCTTTAACTTGTTCTTGCTATCAGCGACCTCACAAAGCAACTGCTGAGGAAATGACCAAGTACCATAGTGATGAATATATCAAATTTCTTCGATCAATAAGGCCTGACAACATGTCTGAGTACAGCAAGCAAATGCAGAGATGTAAGTCTGTGTGTATCTGCTTTGATGGTTAGCATTGTTTCAAGCTCAGTATTCACCAATATGGAGGTTAGAGAAATACTGTAACAAGAGTGCCTGCCTTTAGCTACACTCTTTTGGACTTGTCCACTAGAAGCAGCCTTCTTGACAGAAATGCTCTTTTAAGCATATATAAGGATTTTTGCCTCTCCTTTCACAGAGTGTATTCTAGGTGTGAAATACTGCTGCTAATAATAAGGCTTAATGTGCAGATTGTGAACAGTTTGTGAAAGTGCCTTGAAATCTCTCTTTAGAAAGGGGCTTTTAGAATACTAGAGAAGTAAAAATCAATGTGTGAAAATGTGTTTAAGTTAAGAACTTGCTCGTTTCCCTTGGAAGGAGAAAGTAAAAACTGTATGTCATTCACTGTTCACCCTTTCTGTTAATTTATTCCTTTAATTATAGGAATAAGTTCAAAGTACTGTTAGGAATGCAGTATGACAGCTATTATATCCATTTTAAAGGCAGTATTGTAACCTCTCTATGATGACTTATTGTCAGTAAATTATCTTTCTAATTAATTGTACATTTCTTAACATGACCTATGTTAATCAGCATTTCTTCAAAAATCTAAAAATGATTGAACTTCTTCAAATGAGCAGACAAATTTTCCAATGGAAATTAAAAAGGATTTTAAAAGAAAGAAAAGAAAAAAATATTAGTTTGGAGTTGTATTATACTATTAGGACTCTACATTGTTCTCAATGTTTAAAATTAGCCTGACAAATGAAATGGGGGTTGGAAGTGAGTAGTTAAAATGCTGAATGAAGTATGCATCTGTGTTATCCATGTGTATATCAATGCTGTTGGAATGTATTTTTAAAAAATAACGCATTTCTTATACAGTTAACGTTGGAGAAGATTGTCCTGTATTTGATGGCCTGTTTGAGTTTTGTCAGCTGTCAACTGGAGGCTCTGTTGGTAAGTATAGATTGTTTGCCAACTGTTTTATAGCTTTATTAGGTTTATATCAGCAACTTAAAATTTTCATATTTTACTTCGTAAAAATGAAGTAAATACATCTTTTAATAATAATAATCTATCAGTTATAGACCATAAAATACGAGATGTATCAAGTATCTCGGTACTGGTAAGAGATCTGTTCTAAATCAGTTTATTTAAAAAATAAAATATTATTTCATTTAACAGATTTAAAGCCATCAGAAATTTCTGACTCCATTTCCTTTCATTCTTCTGTGTGTCTTTTTACAGCTGGGGCAGTAAAATTGAACAGACAACAAACAGACATGGCTGTCAATTGGGCTGGGGGACTTCATCATGCCAAGAAATCGGAGGCATCTGGCTTCTGTTATGTCAATGATATCGTGCTTGCCATCCTTGAGTTACTGAAGTAAGTTTGTGATGGGCAC
Organism: Acanthiza pusilla; assembly: GCA_036630365.1. Lineage (NCBI taxonomy): Eukaryota > Metazoa > Chordata > Aves > Passeriformes > Acanthizidae > Acanthiza > Acanthiza pusilla. The sequence continues at coordinate 32,423,304 of JAXCHO010000023.1, forward strand.
AAGTTAAAATTATAGGAAGTGTCTAACTTAAGTATTTAAATGTTTGAAGGTATGAATTGTCATTATTATTTCAGTGAGTTTTCATAACGCATATTGAACTTTTACAGTTTCAATTAAGAAAGCTCCAAGCTCTGCCTGGTTTGGCTTCAGCAAGACATTAAAACTAAAATACAGGCAAGCTGAAAAGATAACTAATAGGAGGTAGATCCAAGCAACAATGCACCCTGTAAAACACCATATGCTGTGATTCTAGATAGTGGGTATGGACTAGAGTAGGAGACTACAGGAAATGGACAGGCTTGCTTGCTTTCTGTAAATATTTCTGTGAAGTCTCCCTTTGCCACTCATGGGGACAGAACAGTGGGCTAGATGGATCACTACTCTGATCCCTTGGGGCAGTCATTGTACTCATCTTACACCCATTTGGTTTCACAATATGCCTTCTTGTTTTCTGTCATTTGAGTTGTTACTGAACCAAACAGGAATATTCAGGGAAGATCATGCACTGAGCTTCCTTGGATTATTACATGAATTAATGTGGCTGATTTTAATAAATAATGAAGTAACAGCTGTGCTGCTGTGACTGCAAAATAAAAAATGAGGAGTAATGAGAAAGTGATCTTATAATTGCCTTCAAACAGTAATGCTTCACTAAAATTTCAAATCCTGAGTGTTGCTTTTACTGCTTCAGAGGACTGTATCCCTACTAATAACACATAAATCTCATTTATTAGAAAAAATATTGTACATATTTGACTCTTGTGAGTGGGACAGCTGAGTTTGCTGGCAAGGAATGAGGGAAGTTGCTGTAATCTGGAAGTCTAGAGTTGGAAAATGTTTCTAAAGTCACTAAGAATAGTTAATATTAACATATTAAGACATTCATTTTAATGTGTAGCATATATTCAGGAGCTGTCTCTGCAGTCTATGAGATATGACTTTGTGTGGTCCAATCTTGAATTTTTTAGCTTAATGTTTATGTGAAGGAAGGAGTCTTGTGAATAGTTATGGGTTGTGTAACTGTGGGAGACTCCCTGAAATTATGGCTGCTCACACTCAAAGTACTGTGCAAAGCATGACGAAAATGCATTGTCTGATGACAGACTTCATTCTTTACTGGAAAACAAAATTTAAGGGATACTTACTGTTTGTAGTGCTCTAAGGCTTCAGACCACTGGTTTCTTTATCCATATCCTGTCCTGAAATTTGCAGTATTTAAGAAAATAGTAGACAGTTGTGTGATACATTTGTGCAAATAGAAAGGGCAATACATTGAAAGTAAGAATGTGCCTGTCTTTACAAGCTGGAGAGGTGAAGAAGAAAAGCTGATGGAAAATAAGTATTTAAGTTTATTTTTTTGTGGGCTTATGGAACACAGACTGTTGGTAATTATGGAGAAGGCAGAAAGAAAGGCCTTGGTGTGAATGCAAGGGGTGAATCTGAAAGCAGATGTGAACAACAAAGTGGTGTGAGCAGAAGCACAAGGTATAGCTTCTACAGAATGAGACAGTTTGAAGTAAATACTAAATAAATTACTTACTTTGATGAAGATAAACTTATTAATGTTACTCAGACTATACTGGGAATTCTAAGAGCATATGGTCACATCAACCAAAATCATCACAGTGATCATAATCTTGAATTTTAGTTTCTGGTTGGTTTTGTTTCATTAGTGTTTGCTATCATTATCTTATGAGTAAAACAGGTAACGATGATTTCCTCTGTGTTCTTTCTAGGTATCACCAAAGAGTGTTGTATATTGATATTGATATCCATCATGGTGATGGTGTTGAAGAAGCATTTTATACCACAGATCGTGTCATGACAGTATCATTCCATAAGTATGGTGAATATTTTCCAGGCACAGGGGACCTTAGGGTAAGATTGAACATGGAATTTCATTAAGTGATAAATTCTCTCTTATTGTCTTCTTTGTAGATACTTTTTTTGCACTAGGCTACAATAACTGTGTCCAATAATGGTGCACAGCAGTAAGTTTTCAGAAAAAATGTTATCCTAGAGTGATAGATTAGTTGAGGAATCTTAGGAAAAATAATACAGGAGAGTGGGGAACTAAATTACTCACTTCTACATGAAATTAACACCTTCACTTCTTATAAATGTGATAAATAGGCTGAAATCTTTGTTCAAATATAATCGGTTTAATTCACAGATTTTTGGAGATGTGTCTAAGAAGACAGTATGGTGTATTTATAATTACCAGTACTTTTCAATTCTGCACTTACAATGAAAAGTAGCTGTTTACAGATCACCCTTCAACAGTCACAAAGCTTCAGTTACAATTTGAATTTGCAATGTTTTGTTTGCCTAGTAATACAGTTGACTCATTTTTTTAATATTTTTTATGTCATAAAGTGTATTTTGGGTTCTCATGATGCTCACTGCCTAAGAACTTTAGCATGCCCCATAGGCAATTATGTACTGGGCATTATAGCTGGCCTGAGGGAGGAAGCATTTGCCCATGAAGAATTATCATTTAAGGTGTTGTAGAATCTCTGACAAAGCTGAGAATGGAAACCAAGTTTCCTGGCACTTCATATTAATTTTAAGTTAGTCATTCCTCATGTTAGATTCTTGTCTGTTAGAACAGGAAATTGTTCCACTTCACAGCTTGAAACAGTATTAGGATTAATATACTTCTAGCTTCAAACTCATAAATTAAACCTCTTTTATCAGAGACACTCCGAGGATATGTCATTCCTCTGGTGTTTGCACATTAGTTTGTGCATACAGTTAGAAACTTTTCAAAAAAACTGTAAACACTTCTAACAAGTTGGCCTACAAAAATGCTGTGCTGGGAAAGAATTCACTGTTTTCCTAATGTGTTTAAATTGATTCATGAGATACAAATATTTGTGTTTTTGCTAATACTCCTGAAAAGTGTTTTTCCCAGTCTGTTGATGATACCCATAGGGTATGGAAGTAAGTGAAAATTGAGCAGTGGGGTGCAAAGCATTCATTTCAGTGTTGTTGTTGGAGCTGAATGTTATTACGGTTGTTGAATTCTGCTAAACTGTGTTCTAAATACATTTAGGAAGAAATCAGATTAGTTTTTATCTGTGTGGTTTAGCTTGACTGGCCACAAGGTGGTAGTGGTGCTTCAAACTAAAAGCAGTTCAGACCAGGATGTTTATGATGACAAGCTGTTGCTGAATTTGGCTAGGTTTTGGGGTTTTTTTGGAAGGGTTAGATATCTTGGCTTTTTAGAAGCAGAACTTCCCATTGAAAGAGAAGTTTGTGGACTCTTCACCTCACCACACCTAGAACAAAGAATTAAAAGACATAACACAGTTGAAATAAATAGGAGAATATTGAATGTTTTGGGGATTTATTTTTTTTAGCGGTGTCAGTGACAAGCAGTATCTCAGGCATGGCAACTTTTTTCCTGAGCTGCTAGTTAGGATTTTGAAATGAGCATTGTCTGCATAAAGTCTTTAGCAGGCATTATTGCAATTATTGCTTCCCCATAGAGATATTTCCTATCCAGAGACGGCAAAGCTAATTGAACTAAAGGAAGAACTAATTCTCTGAAAAGTCTGTGTTCCTTCTGGAGGCCAGTATTGTGCTGCTTCCTTCTGCCTAACTTCGTGTGCCGTTGATGGATTCTATCAACTTTAACAGCCAGATCTTGTCTTTGTTTTTGTCAGTGGGCTGTGTTTCTGTAATTCTTTAGTTAGTTGATCTAGTTTGCTGATCAGTTTACATTTATTTGATGCAGGAACAAATCATGTGTCAAATGATAATGCTGTGATTGCAGCTTCATCAGTGTAGCTGAATCTGATATTTTCTAGTTCAGCAGCATTCATCTGTTTTCTGCTGAATGTATTGTTCAGGCTAAACTTCCAGTGCCCTCAGTAAGTTATTTGATTTTCTACATATCTTAGATGATAGCACAAATTTTGTCATTTATACGCACAGATAGATCACTTGAGACCATAGTTCTCTGTAGCTGCCCAGGTTCTGTGAGGCAGCTTGATCTGCCTGTGAATGGGAGGCTACCAGAAATGCTAGCTATATTGTTTCTTTAGGTTTTGTGTCTAATGCAAGGATTAGTTACCAAAAAAGATCCGTTGAGTAGCTCAAGCAATTACTCTGTTTAGGTGGAAATTGTGTGGACATTTGACTTTGCTCTGTTTTGGGATAAGATCAATTTAATAATTTCTTTAATTTTTTTTTCTTTTTTTTTTTTTTTTTTTTTTAATTTGTAAAGCAAGAGAAAGAGAGGAATGACCTCATGAACCAATATAGGTTAGGTGTTGACCTGCTGGAAAGCAGCTCTGTGAGAAGGACCTAGAGATCCTGGTGGACAAGTTAACTATGAGCCAGCTGTGCCCTTGTGGCCAAGAAGGCAAATAGTATCCTGGGGTTGCATTAGGACAGGCATTGCCAGCAGGTTTAGGGAAGTATTCCTGCCCCTCTTCTCAGCCCTGGTAAAGCCAAATCAGGAGTTCTGTGTCTGGTTCTCGGCTCCCCAGTACAAGAGAGACACGGAGCTCCTGGAGTGAATCCAGTGGAGGGAGACAAAGATGATGAGGGAACTGGAGCATCTCTCTTACAAGGAAAGATTAATGGAGTTGGGCTCTGTTTATCCTGGAGAAAAGACATTGAGAGTGGACCTCACCAATGCTTACAAATATTTCAAGGGTGGGCGTCAAAAGAATGGGACCTGATTTTTAAGGGGCAATGGACACAAACTGAAACACAAGAAGTTCTATCTGAATATGAGGAAAAACTACTTTGAGGGTGACAAGAGCACTCTAGTAGTCCAGTGAGGTTGTCAAGGCTCCTCTGGATATACTGAAAGCCCACCTCAATGTGATCCTGTGCAATCTGCTTTATTAGGGCGTTGGACTAGATGGTCTCCAGAGATCCCATCTTCTAACGTGATTCTGTGATCACCTTAGAAAATTCAGCATGTGAAAGCCTAGGTGATTAACTCTGGGAAATTCTGGATAACTTGAACTTCAAATCAGCCAGAGTTGAGTTCAGCAGGGGTCTTCAGTGTCACTCATCTTGCAATACTATGAAATGTTCATAATGTGCTGTGGGCAAAAAAGTCAACTGTTAACATTGTGTCTATGCTTCATTGGGCCATTTGTCCCTCTCCCTATCTCCATCCATTCCCTCTCATACCCCCAGTAAAAGTTAGTTACTGGAAGTGATGCATTACTGATGCATCCCCCTGCTAAGGAGGCTTTATTCAGGAAGAGGAAAAAGTCAATCACTTTCAATAGGTAGTGTTGAGTAGTTTAGTATTTATATTGCTGGGTTATACTACGTATGACTTGTAGTTTTCCAAGGATGTTGGACCAAGTGTGTGTTCCTTCTGCAGAGCTGCTGTTTGATAATAGTGTACAGACATACTGAACATGTTAATTCTCACTGTCTGCTCCACTGTACCTTTATTAGTGGCAGAGGACTGCTCTGCATGTCTGTCTGTCTTGGTGATGAAATAAAGAGATCGGAATGTGTGTCAAGCAGAGACCTTAAGGTTTTAAGGTGACCATCAAAACAGGAGTGGATGGATTCAGAGTTTATTCACTTGTTTTTTTGTTTCGGTTTTTTTTTTTTTTGGCAACAAACTTTTTCTCTTAATACATAGGTTGTCTAGGAAAGCTGATAAGATACACTACTAGAGCTCCTGTCTTGACACCTCATGAAACTGAGAATAATTTGCAAGTTTGGTTGGGGTTTTTTTTGGTTTTGGGGGTTTTTTTGGTTTTGTTCATTTAAAAAGTTTCCGTTTCTTCAAGGGCACCTGTAAGTGACCCCTGTTGGATTTTTCTTCTCTCCCTTTTGCTACAGCTACTTCCTCATCCTATGTTTAGGGCAATAATGTGGTTTTAAAAACCTCTTCAAGTCCAAATCTTCTCTGCAACATTGAAAACATGCATATCACCTTGCTCTTCATGGTTTTCATACTTGTTTTTTGCTTAGCTGTTTTTACCAGACGAAACTGATCAGTTATGATTTGTCTTTTTGTCTTAAATCTTTGCATTAAAAATTGAGTGTACTTATGGCTATTTAAATCTTGGAGTACAACTCCTATACTCCAAGATTATTTTATGGGAGAATACGAATCAAGTAAACTCTGCCTCTTATCCCTCACAGATATGTATAATGGTACAGAATAGCTCATCAGACTACTGTAGACTTTTTTCCATGATACAATTCTATGTGCTTCTGTGTTTGTATTAAAGCATTTATTATCTTTGCTTGTAGGACATTGGTGCTGGAAAAGGCAAGTATTATGCTGTCAACTTTCCGATGAGGGATGGTATAGATGATGAATCATATGGACAGATATTCAAACCAGTAAGTAGTTTGTTTGTTGTTATGAGCTCTCTGGAAAGCTACTAGTTTCATATATTCATTATGTCAATTAATGACTTGCTATTTTATATTGATTATAGATTATATCCAAAGTAATGGAGATGTACCAGCCCAGTGCTGTGGTATTACAGTGTGGAGCAGATTCACTGTCTGGTGACAGGCTGGGATGCTTTAATCTTACTGTTAAAGGTAAATAGAAAAGTGTCTGCTTGTTGTCTGTAACTTTTTACTTATTAGAAACCTCTACCCTTCATATTGTTTTTCGAGACACTTGCATGATGAGGACTGGAGTCGCAAAGATTTTGTTCATTATTATGATTAATCACCTCTTTCTTTACTATACAGGGATGGCCAAAAGAAACCCAGAAGTTTCCTCTTTTTTCTGTCCATCTAAGAAAATTAAGAAGCTTGGTTTTCCATGTGCTTCCTAGCCACTCAAGTGATTCCCTTTCTTCTATGTACAGGCTTTTTGTAACTTTAAAGCAATGTCCTGGAATGACAGGACAGCAGTCATCTGCAACACTTACAATGATGGGCAAATAACACTAGTTAGTAGTCCGCTTAGTAGGACTACAGATGCTAAGCATCAAACACTTTGTTGGGTGTAAAACAGGTATTATTGAAATGGGAATACTCACTTCGTTGTTAAATCTAAAGTGGTGTTTGTTATACTGAGCCATAGGTTAACACTCATTTTTATTAATTTCAATATAATTAATCTATTTTAGCATTACTGAAGTTACTACCCAACATTGTGGTTCTCTGATTTGGGATAAGATGTTAATCTAAAAAATAGTGTAACTGTTGCTGTTATTATCATTTAATTATATTTATTTAAATGATAAAATAGTAATTATATGTTGAACTTCCACTAAGCCTTCAATCCAGCCTGTTTGAATCATTAATTTTCTGGGTTTTCTTGGTTTTGTGGTTTGTTTTTTTTTTTTTTTAATGCGACGATTAGAGTTTTGTAGGCAACAAAATGCAGTATAGTATCTGTTGGGTCTGCAGTGTTTCAGGGTTCTTTTCTTGATTTGCACCAGGTGGCAAAGCTACTTCAGTTGCCCATACAGCTCAGATTTTTTTCCATCTTACATATCTTGGAAACCAAGAGAGCTGCTGCCTCCTACAGATGCCTTTCAGTATGCTGTATCTCCCTGGAGTGTGTACTGTCTTGGCACCAGTTCACTCTGTAAGCAAGACTTAGCAACCTCTAATACAGGTTCAAATTTAGATGTTGAAAGGACCGAGTCCTGATTTTATTTTCCCTTCTTCCCGCATTGCATTTGACTGAGAAATTGTCCCTAGTTTTGTCACTGTATATGATACCAGTTATGAAAAGACAAAACATTAAACATTCTAAGATGATTTCAGAACAACAGCAATAGAACATCATGCAAAGTCTCTGAAGGCTGGGGTGGATGATGTTTGGTGTGTTTTGTACATTTCTAATCTCTAGGTCTTGACTTGTTGTGAGGTTGTGCTTAGCTCTAGGGGGAGACAGTTCTGTTTGAAACAATTCAGTTCTTGTTAAGTGTGACTGCATATGTCTGATTATTTAGTTTGTTATATATTGCATATATTGTCAACTCTCTTTTTGTTTGACAGGTCATGCTAAATGTGTGGAAGTTGTAAAGACTTTTAACTTGCCATTGCTGATGTTAGGAGGAGGAGGCTACACGATTCGTAATGTTGCTCGATGCTGGACGTATGAAACTGCTGTTGCCTTAGATTGTGAAATTCCTAATGGTAAATATTGATATCCAAATTAATATTTTATTAGGAAATAATAATGGGAGATTTTAAGTAAACAGCAGATATTTGTATAGCTAGCTGTAATGCATCAGTTTAGAATAAACTATATAGAAAGTTATTGCTAGGATTTAGCCAATAAATTTTCAGTATCTTATGCACTAAATAAATGTAAGTATTCAGGGCTTTTATTTATGCCTTAGCAAAAGTTTTAAATGACTGAATCACTTTTTGAAAATTCAAAATGTAAAATTTATGGAACCTTACTTGTAAGTGTTTCTAATATGAATATCATCAGTATGATAGAATGTATGCTGCATTTTGATTGTACCGGTGTAGATCTCTAAGTTGTGCAACACAGACATGGTGTACATAAGAAATAATTGAGTGTGTGAGTGTCCACTTTAAATAGCAAAACTACTGTTTCTTCATTTTATCCTCCAAAAGATGCTGTGAAAGTATATTGACTTCCACCCTTCTATTTCACTCACTTTTGACTATACAAGCTATCTTAAAATTTAAAACCAGAAAAAACAATAGTAGACTGTTTTTGAATAGTTGAATACTGAAATAATTTCTCTGAGGAAGATCCCTAAAGATCCTGGACTCCTTTTACTTCTAGCCAAATATGCTCTTGGATATGTTTTTGGAATGCCATTTATATAAAATTGCTGTTTGGACTGATTTGTTGCACATGACTCACTGGCGGTTTACATGTTGAACTGTAACTTTTGCTGATAACCTTTTGCAATTCATGCATCTCTTGGTGGATTTAGTGTTTCCATCTGACTTCAGCAGAATGCTGCTGTCAGTGAGAAAAGACTGTTTGGACTGTGCCTTTCAAGATACGTATTTTCCATTTTGCATGTCAACATTATATTCTTTGTCAGCCAAAGCTTTTGAAGAGATAGTTAGCAGTTCCTTATCTTGAGACTTATTTTTCTATTAGCATGCCACTTTCAATGGATTACATACATATATATATATATATATATATATATATGTGTATGTGTGTGTGTGTGTATATATATATATGTATATGTATAAGCTTCATATATATATATGTGTGTGTGTATATATATATATATATGAACTTCTTTGTTTGTTTTTTTTTAAACATTCCTCACAACTTTTTGGGTCCCTGTCATTTTTAATCTGTTCTGAAAAATAACAGTGCATTTCTAAATGTTGCAATAGCAAGTTAAGTTTCCTATCTGCTTTCTATCTATGTAACAAGATCGCTTATCCTGTAATAATCCTAAACGAAGAAGGACAATTAAAAATTGATTTCAGTGTCTTATTTCTATGGATTTTAGTTCTATGGAATTTTTAAATATTTCTCTTAAATTAGCTGGGAAGATACAGTCATATTCAATATAAAATACTGCTGTTGTCCTGGCTATGTATTCTTCATCAACTTCATTTTGGTGGTTCAGTGTTCTAGTCAGGGGACCATTTTCTGTGAAAATACAAAAAGTGGGGTAAGGAGGGAAACAGACAGACTGAACCACTCAGCATCACTGAGCCAATTCCCAGTACTTACCAAGGATATTGAACTAGCTGTAATCTTCAGCCTAGTAACAAGTGTTAAAACTTGTCCTGAAGGAATATTTTGAATGGCTCACTTAAACCTTTCAAAGTAGATTAACTTTGAAAAGAGCTACAAGAAGTCATCAGTTAATCATCTCTTTCCTGCAGAAGCATAATTTTTAATTATTTTTCAGATTTGTTACTTGTGTGGTTCAGTGTGTAATTGCAGTAGAACTTTATCTTTGTATTTTGCTAGCAATTCTAAGTTCACTTATTGAATAATTTAGAAGAAAAGCACTGAACAGTCCAGATAATGAGTAAGTATTCCTTGCTTGAATGCTTAAGGTTTGATGGTTCTCTAAGTAAATTCCTGTCAGATCTGCTATTGTATTTAAAATGTTTAAAATCTTTTTTGGGTCACAAAATTGTCTTGGTTTTTGGTTTACAGAGTTGCCATACAATGACTACTTTGAGTATTTTGGACCAGACTTCAAGCTTCATATTAGTCCTTCAAATATGACTAATCAAAATACACCAGAATATATGGAGAAGATCAAGTAAGTAGTGGTTACCTTATCTATCAAGTAGGTCATGTGGGTCATGTTTCTCCAGAGGTTTAATTGTTAGGCAGTTTTGAAAACTCTGTACATGTTTTTCATTTCTGTCAGAAGAGTGGTTTTTTGAAAGTCTCTTCCTCCAACGGAATGCATGGTTATGAAGTCCTATGACTATAAATATGAAAATTTATGACCCAGCTTGGATTTTTACTTTTTCCAGCATCTGAAAAGATGACTGTTTTACTTGGATTCCCATTTTAATTTTGTAGAAAGTTTATCCTGCCAGGAAAGAAGCTGGTGTGCCATGACGATTAGGATTTCTAATTCTCAGTTCCATGTCTAAACATGGACTGAGAGTGTCATTCTTTGTAGCTGTCATCTGCAAAAATAAAAAGACATATGTGAGCTCAAACATCCAAAACTGCGGAAAGACAGTGGTACGTGTGCAGGCAATTGAATGGCTGTGATTTGACAATTCCACAAGGTTTGCGCATTGCTCATTGACAAGCTGTGGTGGGTGTGTGTTTTGAGGCTGTGCCGCTTTTGATACTTGGTTTATTCCTCCTCACATCTTGACATTTTGGTTGGAAACAAATATTCTACTTCAGGGGTGAAGTAATGCATACATACAATCAATTCTGTGCTGAACTGGTAGGAGGTAATTGGTTAGCCTGAAGTACTCTTGGCTTACCATGGTTTGTCCTTGCTCTGGGTTTAAAAGAATAAACTGCCACGCCTGCCCTGAGTTTTAACAGGCTGTTAACAGTACACAGGAATTCTTTTTGTTACTAAAAGTAGCTGAATTTAGATGTGAAATTACCTGTATAAGTTTGCCAGTACTGCTATAACATTTAAAACTGTCAAATGGCAAAAGTCCACCACCACTGTTAAAATAATAATTTTTAAGTGATTGGTATGTAAACTGTGGTAGGTGTTCATAGCACAAATATATCAATCACAATCAAATGAAAGGGATTTTGTTTTTAATAATGTGCAATGGGAGAAAAAGCTCACTTATTTTTTGTTGATGTAATTGTACAAAATTTCTCAATAGTAATGTAGTTCTCCAGCTGGCAATCTGTCAGGCTGCTTGCTGTATGTTACATATTGTTGAGCTTTTGTGGTACAAGGAGGCTGCAAAACTTGCTGCTGTAATCCCAGACACAGATTGCTCTCTTTCAGTAGAAAACACATATTCTCACATTCTTACTCTAGCACCCACACGATCAATGATCCATCATTTTGGAGAATACTCCTTCAGTTCATTGTGTGCTTTCGCTGACACCCGGCTTTAAGGTGCTTCCTGGCATGGCAAAACTACTTTGCCAGGTCATGTGATTTAAACAGAGGTAGAGACTGTAAGGATTCCAAAAAAGCATCAGTTGCCCTTTAGCCCTTCAAACTGTGCAGAAGACTGCTAAGATAATTGTTGCAAATGCTGTTATTCGATGCTTGCCAAGCCTGCCTTTCTACTTGTACTGTGGAATTATAGTTTTGAGTCCCTAGAGAAGCCTAATATCCTTTCCTTTTCCTGCACTTTGTGCTTTGGAGTATGTCATCCATCACATCAGGTTGCTTAGACAGGACAGAACTTGTCTCTGTTCTTGCTGAAACAGCCAATAAGAAAACTTATCCAGATGAGTTACTTTTGTCATTGCTCCACACAGTTGGGAAGTTTTCATGCTTTTAAGTGTCTGAATTTATTTCTAAGAAACTAGAGAATAGTGTATTATCCAACTCAATACACTAGCTTATTATAAACAGAGTAGTATTGACACCAGTTTAGCCCAAGTGGGCAGTACTTGTCCTGACCCTGTGGGGAGTTAACGATTAAACTTGATTGAAATAAGTATTTGAAAAGTACAAAGAAAATGATGTTCAAGCACACTGTGGGTACTAAAGATCTCATAGGGCTGTAAAATTTCCTGAACTTGGCATGCTATTAAACTCTCTCTAAAGCAAAGCAGATTACCTTTGAATGCATAGTTTTCAGAACTTCATAGAAAATCCAAGGAAATGCTACTTCTGTGTAGCAATAACTTCTCGTGTCTGTTGCTTGCAGGCAACGCTTATTTGAGAACTTGCGCATGTTACCTCATGCACCTGGTGTACAGATGCAGGCCATTCCTGAAGATGCTGTTCATGAAGACAGTGGAGATGAAGATGGAGAAGATCCAGACAAACGCATTTCTAGTAAGAAATACCTTTTCATAACAGAACATGTCCAAATAGAGTCTTTTTGGATTTAATTGTTCAAAACTGTAGTTGTAGTAGTGTGCAGTGTTGGAAGACTGGCATTTTTGTTTCCTGAATAAAAAATTTTCCCTCTGGTCTGCCACTTTCAATGTTTCTAAGGTGGCATCTATGTGCACATTTGAACCTCTTAAAGGGTTTAATGAAGTGCTGAAGAGCATATGTTTTTCCATCTTACGGAACAGTCTGGCTGTTTCAAATCTATAATAGATACTTCAGATAAAGGAACAGTACTTGACATTTTTTGTGACTATGAGAAAGACAGAAGCTTTGTTTCCCTTTGAGATGAAGTGAGATACAGTGTTTAAGGGAAAAAAAAAGTCTTTTATTTGCTTTTTTGTTACAAGTCAGATTTTTCCATACTTGCAATACTACTCTCAACAATATTACCATAACCCTTCCATGGACTTCCAGTTGTTCTTCAGCTATAGCCGAGAGTTTCCTACCTTTAGTCTTTTTTGACAGTGATTAGAATAATTCCATGACCTCTTATTAGTGCCCAGTGTCTATTTTCTGAACTGTTGAAACCATTCTTTTTTCTCCTGTGATTTCGTTTTCAATACGTGAAGTTTTAATTGATACATAGTTAAAATATTCCCTCGCTCACCCTGTGTTTCTGCACAGCTATTTTTTTGGAAGTTTTTTTGCAAGTCCCAGAGTATCTTGAAAGATAAGTGTTTTTAACCGTAATTTAGTTTATCAGCATTAAATGATTATAGTATATTACTACTCATTCTTAATTTGATAGTTCTTTTTATTATTGTAGTTGGACTTTTTGATTAATTAATATAATAAATCTGAATCCTAGTTCGAGCATCTGATAAGCGCATAGCCTGTGATGAAGAATTTTCAGATTCTGAAGATGAAGGGGAAGGTGGACGACGAAATGTTGCCGATCATAAGAAAGGAGCAAAGAAAGCCAGGATAGAGGAAGACAAAAAAGAGACTGAGGACAAAAAAGCAGGTAGGACTGTGGTGTGATTTCATCCTACATTTTAGAACTGCAAATGTCAGTCCTGCTAGGAGACAGATGTTTTATCTGTTAACAGTTAATTAGTTGTTGAGATGATATATTTTTTTCTGTCATATTTTAATCAACTATTTTAAATTAAACAGTTTCAAGATAGAGCTATTCAGACCAGTACAATATTTTCAGGCAAGGTTTATTGTTTCTTCCCCACAAGCTTGAAGTCTCACAGCCAGGGATTTTTATGATTTAATGAAAATAGAGATGAAAAAATATATGTTGGGCAAAACATTTGTTCCTGTTTGCTTTTGTGTGGTGAGCCAACTAGTTTTCTCTGAAACAGAAACCGGATAGGCTTCTTGGGACAGTGTAATTCCAAGGACTCTTGATTTTTCTAAGAACTGGATATATCTTGAGCTCAGGGGAACTCCAGGTCTCATTACTGCATGCCATCGTTATGGCCAGTCAAGGGAGACCTTGCCTTGAGGCATTCTGAATCACTTGGCAGTGTGCCCAGATTACCCTTTGGATGGATGCATTTAACAGTGTACTTTAATATGTAACTAGTGGCTTCTTTTAAAAGCCAGTTTCCTCTGGCTAGAAATATATACAAAAGAATAAACTTGGTCATGCTCTTTACTTTTTAAGTATTTTAAGGCTTTCTTGCATCTTTTGGTATATTTAAAGTCTTGTGATTTTTCAGATGTTAAGGAGGAGGATAAAGCCAAGGACAGCAGTGGTGAAAAGACAGACGCCAAAGGGTAAACACTAATTAATTAATAATGTCATCTTTTTGAAGAGTCTTTATTAAGTCAATACTTCATAATAATATTTTTCAGTTCTGTAGAGACCACTTTCAGTTCCTCATAATACTAAATATTTTAGAATCATAATTAGTAATTCAAAATTACATTTCTAAATCAGTTAATAAAAAAAATAAAGCAACTTAACAGTTTGTTTTTGCCTTTGTACAGAGCAAAATCAGAACAGCTCAGCAACCCTTGAACAAAAGATAGCCTCTCATCAGTTGCAGAACATAATACTAGTTGGAGAATACCTAAAAGGAAAAAAGTTTTCGTATGGAGAGAGACTGCTGATTTCATTTTGTACTATTTGGCATGGACTGTATTTATTTTCAAACGGCTTTGTTCTGTTTTTTGGCAAGTTGTATTGTGAGTTTTCTAATTATGAGGCAGAAATTCCTTTCTTCACCATGCTTTATGTAATAGTATTTAAAAATGGATGTGAGTTATTATGTTAAATGTCTAAACTGATCTATTAAAGTAATTTGCCTTTCCTGAGCTGATTTTACCTTTTTTGTAATTTTATCTTTATTAAAAAAAAAAAAAAAATGTACTTCGTTGTCTTTTGTCCATCATTGAACTACAAAGAGGAAAAACTATATAAATTAGGCAGACCTGTACTTGGCTCTGAGTACCTAATGAGTTTGAATGGACAGCTGGCAAACAGGCAAGTTGAACTGTGTTGCATTCAGTGACTCCACATGTTCCGATGGCTTCTGCTTGAGGTGCAAACACATCTGTGGGTGTACAAGTGAGATTTAAACAGGTTGGATAAACCGGCGGAGGGATGGAATAACGTGACTGTATGTACTCACATTTTAGTGTGAATGTTTAAAACTCTACAGTCACAGGCCTTGTACTGTCCAAGAACCTTTCCCACCATCAGAATTTACCTAAAAAAAGATTCATTTGCTGTTCATGAAATCAGTATAAGCTCATCTTGCAAAGCTTACAAGATAGC
Organism: Acanthiza pusilla; assembly: GCA_036630365.1. Taxonomy (NCBI): domain Eukaryota; kingdom Metazoa; phylum Chordata; class Aves; order Passeriformes; family Acanthizidae; genus Acanthiza; species Acanthiza pusilla. The sequence continues at coordinate 32,438,481 of JAXCHO010000023.1, forward strand.
AAGTGAAAATTTGGATTTAACTTGAAACCCTTTCCAATTTTTTTACAAATATGAGCAACATAAAATTTTCTCACCCTTACAGAGAAAGGATTTTCTGCCTGCCCCTTTCATTGATTCATTAATTAGTTAGGGTGCCTGAATTGAACAGAGACCTCAGTGCCCTCATTCCTCTTTTTCAATCCACAGCAATTGTCTTACAGGTTGATATTTAATGAAATGCATAGGCTTTAATATCAAGATTTCAGAGCAGTGAACACAGAAGTTAGCAGAGCTGCACTGGTACTCAATATTTTTCTTCTTTTCAAATATAAATTTTTCTTGCTACTTTTTTAACCTATTTTCTCTCTGTGGTTGTGGTATATGTTGTTGTTCCTGATGCCCCCCAGGACACGCTTGGCCCTTCTGGCTGCCAGGGCACTGCTGACTCATGTTCAACTTGCCATCAACCAGGACCTCCAGGTCCCTTTCCGCAGCGCTGCTTTCCAGCCTCTCATTCCCCAGTCTGTCCATACATCCAGGGCTGTCCCATACATCCAGGGCTGTCCCATCCCAGGTGCAGAATCCAACACTTTCCCTGGTTGAGCTTCATGTGGTTGGTGATTGCCCAGCCCTCTGATTTGTCAAGGTGTCTGCAGGGCCTCTCAGCCTTCAAGGGAGTCAACAGCTCCTCCCAGTTTTGTATCATCTGTGACCTCGCTTAGTTTCCCTTTCAGTCCTACATCCAAGTGATTTATGAAGATGTTGAAGAGCACAGGGCCAAGAATGGAACCCTGTGGAATCCCTTCAGTAGCAGGTCACCAGTCCAGTGTCACCCCATTTCCTCTAACCCTTTGTGCCTGGCTGGGGAGCCAGTTGCTCACCCATCACATGATGTATTCATCCAGCTGCGTGCCTTACATTTTGTCTAGAAGGATCCTGTGAGAGACAGTATGGAAAGCTCTACTGAAATTCAAAAAAATTACATCAGCTGGGTTGCTCCCTCAACCAGATGAGTTACATTGTTATAAAAAGAAATCAGGTTTGGTAGAAAGGACTTTCTTCCCATGAAGCTGGTGCTGGCTGTGACCAATGACTGCATTGTCTTTCAGATGTTTTTTAATATTGTGTAAGGAGAAAAGTTTTGTTTTCTTAATGCCTTTTTAGTACTTGCTTTGGTTTTTTGTGGGTTTTTTTAAGTCTTTAATCTTTCTGAACATTTAGTTTGGATGCCTGGATAAACTTAATAAGGGTTAGATTCTTAAACAGGTAGGAAAAGATATAAGGATTTTTTTTCAACACCGATGTACTTGTGTTGTGTTCTTTCTTCCAGGAAAGTACCCATAAGTCTCCCATTAGGATTTGTCTGAATCTCTACTGAAAAATCACATTTAAATTTTTTGCTGCAGTTTTGGTGTAGCTGACAGATGATTCCCTGCTATTTGCATGATAATACTTTAAAAGTACATTTGCCCAGTGTTTTAGGTATTATGCTAACTTGTTCCTATATATGACTACAGAAAAGACTAACTATTCAGTTTTACAAAGAGTGGTGTGAACTCTTGATTGCCTTCTTCAAGTGTTTGCTATCTTTTTGCCTGAAGTTTAGAAAGGATGGCAATTCTCTGTCATTTAAGATGCTGTTAGTTTTAAATAATTTGTGGATTAATTGCTGGTTCCGTTGGAAACCAAGGCTAAGTATGAAAGTAGAATTAGTGGACTGATAAAGTATTTAAAAGGAAAAAATAGTGGGCTTTATGTGAATTAGACTGTTGCTGGCAGTAGACTATGAGATATTTCTGCTAGACAGAACTTCTTCACTCCAGTAATACCCAAGTGATGAAGAGTTACCTCTTCGTTTTATTTCAATTGAGATAGTTAAGGTGCTAATGTTGAAGGACCATGGGCTGACCAAATGGTCTGTTTGCCTTCCTCTAGTCTTACGTTACTTCGCAGCTCACTTTTTCTGAAAAAAAAAAAAAAAAAAAAAAAAAAAAAAGCCAAACAAAAAACCACCCCAAAACAAACACAAAAACCAAACAAAACCAAACTCACTGCCCGCCCCCAACAGTACCCCAAATGTAACCAACTAGAAAAACCAACCCATTCCAACAAGAAAGGTGTTTCACTTAATATTTTTAACATTTCCTCTGCAACCTTTGTGTGCAGTAAAGGGGTCATGGTCTGTGCCTGACCTCTGTGAGGATTGGAGAAGAATGTTTGGGCAAGTATTGGATGGTTGCTGTGAAAATTAACATATAATATTTCAGTGAATCATATTTGCCCTCTTAGAACACCTGGAAATTCAGAGATGTGACCTTAACGCTCTTGAGGAGGAATTGCTGCATTTTTCTTTTTATGATTGAACCATAGATTCAGAGATAAGCTCTTTCCTTTCACCAAATCATCTTCTTCAAAATGAACTTGGGATTATGGCCAAAAAAGGTGTATTATTGTATTATAACATGTATATGGATGTTATTTGCAAGCCCCACTGGAAATACATGTCGTGTACTTTCAGCTTGACATTCTTTCAATGAGTTGCATTTTGGGAACATGAATTTGTGTGTGGGGAGGAAATAAATTCTGAAAGGGAGTTCAGAAATTCTTTTGCTTGGAGCATAGAATTATTTACTTGAGCACATGTATGTGCTAGTGGTTGAAGATGGCTGATGTGGCTGCTCTTAGCCAGGTTTTCAGTGTGATTTAGAAATCTGTAAATAGAACCATATTAGAAAGGATTACTATTTATGGTTAATAGATGTTACAAACTTACAGCCTGTAAAATAATGTCCTGAACACAGCAGCAGAAATAATACCCATTAACAATATAGTTACCAACCATGGGATCATTTTTGTTTTGTTTTTAAAGAGTAATTTGTAGTAATTATCTATTTGTGAGGTGAAGACATAGAACATGGAGACTAATGTGTGACCATATTTGGGCATATTATAATTCACTCCAAATGTTTGCAAGTTGACTTCAACAAATAGAATTGTAAGTGCAAATGTAAACATCTGTTTTTGGGTATGGTTGAAGCACTGGCATGAATGATGTATTTTCAGAGGGAGGGGATTTGGGGAACTGTAGCCATCACCCTTGTTTCCTCAGCACCACCAAGTATGTTCTTTGTTCCACATCCCGTAGCAAGAGAGTAGCTGCAGTCTCTTCCCCCTCTATGGCTGTGTCGGTTTAACCAGCTCTCTGTTAGTAATTTTTTAAGTGAGATAATTTTATACTTTTGAAAATGTTTCTTTAGCTAACTAAAAATATGAATGGATTCAGCCATTTGAAAATGTTTTCTTCTAAGTGACAGGTTTTCTACTTTTTGCTAGAAAAAAAATCCTTTAAAATCCTCATCTTTTTCACCCTCACTTGTGTCATTTTGTTTAGTCATGTCACCTCTGTAAAAGTACACACAACAGGGCTTATTTAAAAAAAAAAAGTTGCACACCACCCTCAGCAGTAAATTTTGTAAAGTGTTCAATTCTTTTCAACTTACCTTAGAGAATACCAGATCTTTGAAATGGTGTTCATTGGAGACAAATGACCTGGCAAAACAAGCTATTTAAGCTGGATACCAACAGGCAGAAATAAAGAAAAACTTCCTTGGTTAGAAACTTGTATTATAACAGTTTAGGCCTGATGTTTTCCATGGCCATGTTGCCAGAAGTAGAAATAAACAAAAAAAACCTAACTAATCAACCAACCAAAAAAACCTAAAAAAAGCCCCCCAAAAAAAGGAAAGAAAAGAAAAAAGCTGTGGGCAAGCTTTAAGTAATTCCATGTTGCATTTGCCAAACCATCTCCACATGGGTAACGCATATGCTGAATTGCTCTTTGTTTTTTAAGTCTATTTTAAAAACTTTCTTTCTGTGATGCTCCTTTAGCAATATTTGATTCCATAAAATGCCCCAGAGACTTAGTTGGTGGAGGGAAAAAATCTATATCATTGCAGATTTTATCACGCTGCTGTATTAAGCTTAGAACAAAATTGACTCAGTATTTTAAAAGCAGTCTTTTCTTTTTCAGGCTAGCGAGCAATTGAAGACAGACAATTTGACATTTGGGCTTGAAGTGGAGGGAAGATCAGAGTGAGTGAGAAGGGTTATGAGTCAGAAAACCATGCTGTTGTATAGCTGACTGAGACCTCATTTGGTCAGGAAGGTTTTCAAACACGATAGCGACATACCTCTGAAGTTTCTACTTAGTACCTTTCTGTGGAGAATGAAATTATGAGGGAGATTTCTGACAGCTCAGATTGGAAGAACAATACTTAAACACCATGGATTTTTAAATGGAGCCTTTCTGTGCTAACAGTCTTCACGTTAACCTTTTCATTATGTGAGTGAAAGGGCCATGCCTCCCTACTTACTGTGCAGGGTTTTTGTGTTGTTTCCCTTCCCCCGCTATTTTTGGCAGTGTTTTTTCATTCCCTGTTCAGTGAGTGGTAACAATAAAGGAATCCATGAATAGCCACTGCTTCTGTAACTGCAGATACATATGTTACCAGTAAAAAAATCGTGCTATGCACCTGGACATCAAAAACCTAGACACTCTCTTTTTTCTTTTTTCTTTTTTTTTTTTTTAAGAAAAAGGCAGAATATTTCTAGAATTGCCCTGCAGAATTTTACATGCTTCCTCCACCTAGAGAGAACCATTAAAACCACTAAAGATGGTATGTTTTCCTCAAGCCAGGTGTTGGTCTAAACCATTGGCAGCATGGGAATAATACATAAATATATGATCTCTTTATCCACAACCAGCAGGAGTCTGTGACATCATGCATACACAGAGCACAAACAAAACAGTCAGAGCTTGGTGTTTTGCAGAAGTAAGGACTTGTGCTTGGCTTGTGGGATGAAGAAGAAGCACCCTAGCAAGGCTATGCTGCTCTCCAGCCCTCAGTGAAGGTCTCCTGTGTGTGGTACCTCTAAAAGCACTTGCTCAGCTTTCAGAAGCAGTCCAAGGGGGTTGATCCAGGTCTCTGTTCAGCCTAATTCAGACTTTCTCTTGTTTACTCTTCACAGGCAGGTATTGCTTAGCCTGGACTGCATTTGTGAGATATTTCTAAGCCTCACATAACCTCTGAAACTTACTTAGTTTGGAAACCATATTCATTCTTCATGCCTATGCCTAAAGCTATGTTTGTTGTAGCGGAGGGAAGGAGGCTTGGAGAAAGAAAAAACCCAACCCCTGGTATCTGTAAAGTCTGACAAAAGTGTCTTCTGTTCTGTTCATCTTACTACTATTTCTTGTTCCCAGATGGATGGTGCCTTAAGTCTTAAAACATGAGTTAAATTCAAGATATGAGTTGAGTTCCTAAACTGAAACAGCCATTTGGGATTTGATGTTGTGGCAGATAAACAGCATTTCTGCAAATCAGCACCTCCAAATGAAAGTTACTGTGGAGAGCCTGACATCTTGTAGTTTCTAAATTGATGAACTGAAATTTTGGGGCATGAGTTAAGCCTTTACGTGACAGCAACAATTGCTTACTACGCACATGCCTATCAAGGTTCCTCTACACGATGACACGAAAAACTCCTTTACCAATTTCTATTTTTAATATTAAGAATGCCCCCGGTGCTGTTTACAAACACGCGTGGGTAGGAGCTCCTTGTTTGTTTCCTTTCTGCAGCTTGCTGAGCCGTCTGCCGAAGGCGGGCGAGGAGAATTGCAGTGCAGGCTGTGGCATGTCCCCGGGGTCATTGTCACTGTGTGCCGAGCACGCCTGGGCACGCTCCACAGGGGCAGCAGTGCATGGTTCCATGGCTGCTCTGGCTCTCTGAAGCCTGGAGCGATACAAACCGTGATGGATGTTTGGAGCAGCTCCTGCAGGGACAAGCATTGAGGCAGACCGCAAATAAAGGCGCGTCTCTTCTAACACGCTGGCTTGAAAGGACCTTGCTCAGCTCTCAGCAGCAGCCTTGCCAGGACAGGGTTCAGCTCAGGTTTAATTTAAAATTAGGTCTCAGGTGGGCTGAGCTTGTGTATAAGTGAAACAATGCTTTTGAGGTGTTGGCTGAACACATTCCAGCGGCAGAGCATTGAGCTCTAATGTTAAGACTGGAACAGTTAATTCATTTAAGTCTGAGTTACACGTGACAGAAGGGAAACAGAAAGGAAATCTTGTTGTTGCTGCTTTTATCAGAGGGTGCAACAATGGGACTTTCACTTTTAGTCCTGGAGACCTCGCTTCACCAGGGCTGGCTCCTTCTCCCCCACAGCAATCTCCTCTGTGCTTGTTTAAAAACAAGCAGGTCCTGCCTGTGCAAGCCCAACCGTGGGATTTCCTGGCTACCAGGAGTACGGAACCCTGGGAGAAGGGCCTTTGCATAAAAGATGTTGCAAGTTAGAGAGGGTGCACTCCTCTGCTCCTTTTCTTTTGGTGGATCACTTCTCTTTATGGGGCAGAGAGGAGCTCAGTTCTGTTTGTACTCCATGTGCTGTTTGAGCCTGTGGACACGAGCAGTGTTTTGTGCCCAACCAGAACCTGGAGTCATTTCTGGGAAGCACGAATTGCTGCTTCTGTGGAGGTGGGAGCAAGCAAAAGAGGAACCAGGGGCTCCACCTCTTCCCTCCTCCCTGTGCAGGAAGTTATACGGGAGGCTGTCACCCTGGTGGGGACATTGCACTTCAGGACAAACAGAGGAGGGAGGTATGACCTCAGTCAGCTCTGCTCCTTTGCAATGAAATGCCGTAAACAAGGGCTGCCTGCATATGATAGTTCTTTGTTAATCTAAACACAGCTAATATAAAAGATGTGCAAGGCCTTACAGAAACTGTTCAGCAAAACAACAGAGCTGAAAGCCCCATTACCAAGCACTTAACTAACATACTTCTGATTTCTTTGAAAAGAAGCTCAGAAAACATGTGGTGAAATCCTGCAGCCTTTTTCCTGGACTCCTGAATGGTCATTAAAATCACTGTTGCCCTGTTTAAGGAATTTGAAGTGTGTTTCTTAAGGCTAAAATGTGTTCAGAGTATCCCCATCTCACCCTGCTGGATAAGACCCCAGTCCCAGAGGCTGAGAGCACTGGATGAGCTTTCATCTCCATAGTGTCAGCTCAAGCACTGTTTTCTTTATTTCTGCATTTTCTGTTGCCCTCACACTTCCTCATCCTGTGCCAGTAACCCAGCCAAAGGTGATATAATAAGCTGCTTTGGGGAATTGTTCTGGGACTCAGAATAACCCAGCAAAAGGTTCTGTGCATTCATTTTCTTACAGGCTGGCACCAGTGGAGCATAGGTAGTAAGTGGGAAGAGGCAGAGGTTACCTAATGTGCTACCAGTACTGAAAGAAAGGGTTATCAGTTTTTCTTTGGTGTTCCTTCTTGTTACATATGGGGCCCACTTTTCAGGGTACAAACTACATCAGTTTAAAAGCAGTGTTATTGAAGTATTCCATATTGAAGGTCTCTTCAGTATTAATGTTCAAGTAGGGACTAAATGAGTCCTTCTCAATAAGACTACTGGAAAATACTACCTGATTTTTTTTAAAGTATTTTCTCTTTTCCAATTTATTATTTCCATTTTAAAGCAGCCTTAAACATTTGATATTTAACTCCCATTGAGTTCCTAGGCTGCTACTCTAACAAGGACATCTTGTCAAGTCAGTGATAAAAATGTGACTTTCAGGGTAAAACTTTACCTATTTCATCAAAAAACAAAAGTGAACTATCTGCAAAATAATTTGTCTTGTTTGATCTTTTCACTATTTCAGCTCTTTTTCGTTTTGTCTGTTCTCCAACCCCAGGTGGTAAGTCAAGGAAATGCTGCTGCATATTACCTGTGAAGCACTGCAGAGCTGTTACAAACCTCTGTTGTGGTCCTGCTACTGTGCATAGTCCTATTTATTGTTTCACTTCTGCCTGAAGTTTTGGTGTGGATGGAGCATTTGTTTGTAAATTGGTTTGGAGTTTCTCAGCTTGGTGAGTTCTGTAAGGGGTGGGGTGTGTGATTGCCAAAAATACTTGGACACATCCTTCAAATGTTTATTGCCTTAGGATTCTTGCAGCTGCTTTTATGTTTCTTTTTCCTATCCCTACTTTTACTGCTGAGTTTTCCTGATTCATCATAGAATCCCAGTTTAACAATCATGGAGACTGCGCAGAATTATTTACTTACCAATGTAAAGTCCCTTCTTAAACTTTTGCTTTAGACCTTGTTGGGATGAGCTGACACTTTGTATACTTCTGAATGAGCCCTTAGGACTTGACCTCTATTGCTTCCTCTTATTGATAAAATCAAGGATCCAACAGTTAGCAAGTATTAAGCCAGTGCAAACAGAAGATAATCTTTTACTGTTTTATTTTCCCTTCCATCCCAGCTCTTAAGTTTTCATACCACCACTGAGTGTGCTTTTTTTGATCTGAAGCAGACAATAGATAGAGATTCAGTGAAAATAGCTGTGGACATGACAAATGACAAACATTGAAAGAGCATACATAGCACAGGGTAAAATATAAGCAACTTCTGTATTCATGTTGACCTTTTCCTTTAATACCAGGATGCTTGTGCTACTTGAAAACAGTATACTGAGAAATAAATCCTTTCTTGTTTACCTCACCCTCACACAAGCACACACACACACACACACACACACAAACAAACAAACAAAAAAAAAAAAAAAAAAAAAAAAAAAAAAAAGAAGCAGTTTTAGCCCACTGTCACTGCCTTGAAATGGAAACACATTATACACATGAGTAGGAATATATTTTGGAGATTTTAAAAGGCCTGGTGTAGGCAAACTGAACTCTCTGTCCAAGACCCAAAATAATCTGGAAAACTCATATTGAAATGGCAGACCAAATAACCTAAAGTGAAATGGCAATCTATTTGTGTGGTTTGGATCCATCCTTTGGAATGCTCTAGTGAAATAATTGCCTATGAAAATCTACAAAATAACATTAGAAATACTTTTCCTTTTTAACTATATATATTTCTTTCACGTAAACTTTTCCTTTCTGCTCAGCAGCCAAGAAACTGCTATGCATGGGGTAGCTGAGGATTATGTGAGTAAACTGGAGCTAAATGTTACGAATTTTGGCATGACTGTACCTAAATTTTGATTGCCCAGAGGAATGCAGATTCTGAAGTGTTGTTACTAGCTTTTCTGTGATACAAGTGAAGCAATTCCACTGGAAGCCTACTGAACATATAGTTTCCTAAAGGAGGCCTTAATAAAAGCTGATGTTTGTTTTTGAACTCTCTCTCAAGCTGCAATTGGGAGACACAAAAAGATGTTCACTTTCCCTCCAATTTCTTTACTTTGGACCTGCTGAAAGTAGGTACTCAAGTTTTGAATTTTAGAAAAGCAAAAAACTAGATGTTGAGAAGGGATAGGACTGGAAACCTGGAATTCTTGAAGAGTCTCAAGTTCAAGAAAAAAATTTAGGACACTACAGCATCTTCTCCTAGAGTGAGGATGAGGCATTCCTGACATGTTTTGAGAGCTAGATGCAGCATAATCATATTGGATAATGTCCCCTTGAATTGAGTTTTCTGAAGGACAGGACTTGTTTTGTGCAGAACCATGTGGTCATGGCTGACCTGTATTTAGCAGAAAAAACACTGTCTCCATGCAGTGCTGTAGCTGCACATCTCTGTTGGCTCTCCATTGCTGGCAGAATCTTTCAGTTCACGTTTGAAAACAGAAAGATAAGTCTTAGCAGGCTTAAACAGACACTTTCAAAAATCTGTTCCTCAAAATCATTGTAGTAGATCTGTTGATAAATTTTTCTCATCCCAGGAATGGCCATGCTGAAGAAAACACCTTCTTGGGAAAGAAAAAAAAAAAAAATCTAAACTTCAGGTAGGATCGAGACAGAGGAATAAGTCAATCAAATTACCTGAATCAATCTGATGTTCAGGTTGAATTCACCCTAAGGGCACGTGTATTATTTTAACATACCGTATGTTCTGCATTAACTGATCACATTATTTCTAATTAACTATCCATTAAAAAGGGACAAATCATTCAAAGTTAACTATCTGTGTAATACAGAAACTACAGAGAAATATCTTTTAAAAGGTCAATCGAGAGGATGAGGAAATACCTCATTTGGGAAGTTGTGGTAAAAGTGCATTGAACAAAAGTCATTGTGGAAAATTCTCAGCTAATGTCTATAAACCCATAAAGCCATTCTGTCATCAAGCCTGTTGAATCCTTGCTATTGCTGTAGAGCATTCACAAACCAAAAATATATATTGACACATTTGCTCACTAAATAGCTATTTACTACCCACAAGTACACAGGTCTTCACTTTGATAGCAGAATGTGTGTTTTTTTCCACAGAAGACAGTGAAGTTGCATTGTTCAGAACTGCCAAGGGGCTCTGCCACATACATGTTTCAAAAGTGGTTTGAGTGTCTTTGGTACCCTCCTCCTTCCCCCCATGCTTTATGCACTAATTCTGCTCCATCAGTCAGCAGATGCATTTCATTCTAGGTGTCAGTTCAGGTCTCTGTATTAGCTCAGGATTATTTTATTAAGACTTTTTCTTCCTTCCATGTGAAAATCGTGTGGGTGTCTGAGACTGCTTGATCTTGAATTCAGTGTGAATGTTTGTGCTCCCTGTTTCTTTGGAAGGGTACAGAGGGTCAGGATTTTAAAGGCCTGGATAAAACCTTTAATTATCTTATCAATCCACCATCAATGGTCTTGTTCAGCAGAATGTACAATAACCTCCACTTTTGTCTAGCCTGAAAGATTTTTCTTAATACAAAACTATATTTGGATGCAAATGTCTTTTGAGATGCTCTCATGGGACTGTTTTTTTTCCAAGAAACATTCAATGCCTGCAACACCTTGTATGTACAGATAACATTTTCTTGTACTGAAACAAGGCTGTAAGGGTACAAATGTGTGTTGGTTGCAAAGAGCCCTCATGCTCATCTTTGGTCTGTTTTACACATAAGCTTGGTCCAGGTAGGTACTGAGGAAGTACTCCTCAGCCTAGAGAAAAAAACATACTCTCATCTTTAAGAAAGAGTGATCCATGTATGATTTTACACTAGTTCTTCACATGGAAATCACTTTATCTGTGGATAACATAATTATTTCTATTACTGGTGGGTTCCCTTTTCATTCCAGGAGTTTTACAAATAACTCAAAGCTTTGAAAACACCAAACTCCTAACTTTCCCCTGTATTTGGAAAATGCTTTTCTCCCTCTTCAAAACCAATTTACATTAGTAAATCCCAGGCACAACCCTGAAAAACAGCTTTTCCTTCTTCATTTTTTTTTTCTCCATTGGCTGGAGGTTGTGATTTTCTAAACCTTTACCAATTTACCTGAGGCTCTCTGTTGTTCTGTGCCAAAAGCCCACAAAATCTTTTTTTATAGCCTGGTAACTTAGCACATGGTGTATATTACCTTCTACAGCCTTGCATGGAGAAAGAGTATTTGTACATTTTTGGAAGATGCAAAGTATTCTGTAGCTTCATATAGTTCTATATATCTACACACACAAATATATTTGTTCTGATAGTCATGCTGTGGCATTACTGAAGCAGCACATCCTTGATCAAATTCATTTCTTGAGCTTGGAATAGAAGATTTAGTGGAGAAGTAACACAATACTCTACCAATTCATCTGTATTAGCAGGAGGAAGTTTGCTTTTATGAAACAGAGTGGTAGACATAAAATGGGAGCTTTACTTTTTAGGCCAACTGATCATCTTCACCATATTGTTTCTCTTTGTTGTTGCAGTGTTTCTTTTCTTGAGAGGAAAATTATTAGTGATGTGAAACTGTTTAACATATGAATGCATGTGTTCTTTATGTGAAGATTTCTGCTTGGTACTTTTTTGCGGAACACACCACACGTTGCAAATGCAAATTCCAGTATCTCTGTTGATAACTCTCTGTTAAGGAACAGAGCCCAGAATTCCGTGTTTTGAAAAATATTCTGTTCTCTTTCATTTTTCTTTTTAAAATCAAAAATGCTTTGCAGTCCGTTCCTGCTTTGGAGCCAATTCTTTTCATGGTTTCTGCAATCTCAGCAAACCTTTTACTTGCTTTATCAAGCGGACTGGTTAGACATGCAACAAGTTACAGATTTCAGTCCTCTGTACACAGCAGAGCTGCTCCCCCTTTCTCATTGCTGATACCACGACATGGTGGACTTATCCACTCTCATAGTCCTCGCTTAAGCTCTTAAACTTGTCAACTGATTCCAGATTTTTAATATTTTTTTTAATCCTGGTTCCAGCTGTAAAGTGGGTCACTCAGAGTTAGAATAAGATTAAGTTTTTCAGATCTTATTCCCAAAATATGTCACTTAGTATCAACTGAAACCGTTTTGAGAACTTCCAAAAACTAAAACTATGCAAAATAATCAAATATTTGATTTGAAAAATCGTTTCTTTTCTTTTTACAAAATCTTTCCAACAACATAACTGCCTCTAAGTAAATGTTTAATCTAGAACTAAACTTGAATTAGTAGTGAGTACTGCCTTTATAATTTCTTATTGTCAAGAAAAATAACGTTTTGGGTATTTTTAAGGCTGTCAAAAAAACCCCAGGAAAACCACAAAAAAAAAAAAAAAAAAAAAAAAACAAAAAAAAACACAAAACCCTGAGAAACAAAAACCAGCCAAAAATCCCCCAAAAGCCAAAGAAAATCAAACTAAAAAACAAAACCCAAAGAAAGCTTGCACCATCTAGTTCTGGTGCTGGAGACTGTGCACTTACCATTTCCCTACAGTTCTGGGATCACTCCTTATTCTGTTTTCTTAGGCAATAATTAGACACATTTGGCATGTGAGGATCTATACAAGGATAAATACAAAGTAGTATTGCATGAAAGATGTGGATATATGGGTGGTGGCTCTATGGGAATATCTGTGCAGCTGCACCTCATTTCCAGGTTGCTGTCTTGCTGTCTTTATTAACTGCATACAAACGCTCCAGCCCTCCAGATGTTGTCGACCTGGCCTGCCTCTCCAGTGGAAGGCAGGCATATGAATAAATATGACATGATTCCTAGGTGTTATGTAATCTCGTGATTTGAGAGCTGAAAATCTGTGCCAGTATATGTAATAGGATCTTGAAGAGGGAAAGGGATGTTTTTATGAATAGGTACATACTTTTACAGTTACACTTGAAAATAACCACCTTGAAGAAATAGACATGAAGATCAGTGGAAGGGCAAAACTCCTTTGAAATTAGCTCTCTGGGAGAATCCTGAATAGTCTTCCAAGAACTGCTTAAAGTGTCTTCATTTATCCTAATGATAATTTATTGGATGGATTTAATATTTCTTAGTGCAATGGGACTTTGGGGTTTATAACGCTGAAATAGATCATACCGTTTTTCTAGCCAAAGAAAGGGGAAGAGGTCAAATGTAAATCTCATCCTCCTCTTAGAGGCTGGAAAACAGTGACTGCAAAAGAAGTATTTGGTTCATTATCATGCTTTTCATAGGAATGCAATAGTAGAGTGGAACTTCTGGAAATAGCCTACCCTTTTGGGATTGGAGGGTAAATGGTACTCACAGAAAGGGATGCTTCAACAATGCAAGTATCCAAAACAGTACTGGCAGCAACATGAACATCCATTCTTACTAAATGTACTAACACAACATCACTCTACCAAGAAATGAAAATGCTATAACTTCTTCCAGGATGTAGCAAAAAGACGGATTTGAGCAGATGCCAGGAGATGTGTAAATAATAACTTATGATTACATTGACCTTCCTGCATAATTAAGGCCAAATGAAAAACATGCTTTAGTAATCTCTTCTGAGGATTTAACCCCTGAATGTGTAGGGTTGCAGCTCTGTCAATTCAGGCACCTATGATGGGGGAATATCCCAAAAATATATTGAAGAAGATATAAAATTTGACAGGATGGTATTTTCTAGCTCCATTCCATTACATTTTGTGTTCTTCCCTCAGGACAGAGTCTGCCACAGTGACTCTGAATACCTGACAGTGTGGTCTGCAGCAATACAGCTAATTGCTTAGACATGAGCAGCCTCATTTTGAGGCTGAGCAGGGAACACTTCTGAGTCCACATGCATTAAACTGCTGCACATATTTTGGCAAGACAGGAAGCTGAGGTGAACATTTGCAAAAATTGTCCTTCTGCTTCTTTGTATATAAAGGGTTGGATTAAGTTTCCATTCCTAAATTTATTAAAAAAAAAAAAACCTAGCTAACCCATTTCTGCTGAGGCAGAATTGCCCAACATTCAGCACTGCTGAGTAGGTTAATGATAACCATAAACCTATACCTTGGAAAAGCCGTTGCCCTATCTGGCTTCCAGTTTCTAGGGATGCTCAGAGTAAAGTTATTCCCAAACAAAGGAATGAGAAACAAGTGGCATCTTGCATGCATCATGCCAATATTTAGATGTTTCAAACTTTTAAATTGGGCATGGTGGATGTTGATGTCAGCTCTCTCATTAGAGCTGGAATATAGTTTTTTCTCCTTTTGACGTTAGTCTACTAAACACAGAGTACTATATAAGGGTTTTTTGGCATAAGGCTGAAATCCAAGTTGTCCTGGTGAGTTCAGAAGCCACCAGGCTCTCACTGAGCTCTTGAGCACATGGCCACAAGGACTGTGACTGTCTCATCTCCTAAACAAAGACTATAATGGTGGGACATGTGCCATGACAAGGCTCAACATTTAACGTGAACAGGTGTCGAATTTAAAAGTAGGCTTTCACGCCTCATTAAGGCGGCAATCAAGTTATGTATAGAGATCTGTAAGCATAAACCAAGGGCATATGTATGACACTGGATGGGGAGCTACTGATGTGTTGGTATTAAATTTAATAAACCATATCCACTTCTTATACAGACTAAAACCTAGAAGAACAGCTTTGAAGTCCAATGTCTATTATTTGACATTATAATGTGCTAGGGCACATAACTGCAAGGAAGCAACTAGTACCATTGACCAGCTTTCAAAATGACCCAAAGATGTAATAGAATTGATTCACTATTTTCTTCTGAAAAGTATAAAATATAATAGATCATCACAGGTTCCTCCTCAGGAACCAGAATGCCATCCTTAGTCTTCATGGAATAACACTGAGCTTGGAAAAAAGCTGACAACTTCCATAGGACTTTAGAGCATACCAGGAGTGAAAAAAATTCATGCTTTAAAGAGCTTGTCACTGTTCTCCTTTTACTAATGTAAACAGAAAAAAAGTGTTTAAACTGTAGTCACAAACTGTGTTGTATGCAGATCCCAACAGAGGATTTATTTTTACTGCTTCTTTAATTTTTTTCCCCTACATAAAAGCTGTCTACATGTAGGTGACAGGAAATGTTCCCTATCTCTGCAAAGACATGAGAAGAGAATTTTAAAGATAGCAGGAACTATGAAGTTTTACTTACTTTGGCATTTCTAACTGTGTGTGCTGAAAGTGGAGAAGTCTAAGGCAGACTAATGTTTCCTCCATTAAAGAGCCCTCATTCTGTTTTTCATGGGAGATAGATATAAGCTTCTGGATCAAAGCCCAGCTACTTTTGAGCCCTGGGGACTGTGTATTGCAGCTGACCAACCTCTGAAGTGCCAGCACCTTTTCCTTAATCCCAGCCGTACCCACATAGCCAAAACCTGCCCCACAAATTGAAGACACTCACTTGTTCAAGATTCATCCTTAGCACAAGAGGCTTAGAAGTGCTTGTTTGCTATGAAAAACTGCACTTATATATATTGCACCCCATTTTTACATCCATCTGCTTTTAATTTCATGAGGAAGGAAATATTACCTGTGGCAGTAACATCTGCAGAAGGTCCTGGTGTCACCCTTTTCCCTCAGGTGTCCCCCCAGCCCTCTGTGTTGGGCAGCAATCCCTTCTGCAAAACAACATGCATTCACTGAACTGCTGGGGTTTCTCCCCAGCAGAGTGCCAGGAACTCAAAGACTGAACTCAGGGTGACTAAATCAGCATCAGCTTTCCAAAGTGCTCTCCTAACTAAAACCAAACAAAACAAAACAAAAAAAGATGTACGTTTTTCTTTCACCCCAAGGATTCTGACTGGATAAGCCTGATCCCATGCACAGCTGAAGCCATCCCCTGGCACTGGTGGGACTCCACGTGTCAAAATCTCCTTGCACCCTGCCAGGTGCCCTCAGACACACACAGGCAGCCCAACTGTGGCAAATTTTGACTGTCAACTAGGCAGCCAGGGTGTCAGAGCACACAGGGCTCAGTCCTGCTCCTGCTCTCTCCCTTAGCTGCAGCAATGTCATAACCTGAGTGCAGGGACAGGAAGGTTAGTTTTTAAAGCATACAGCAGAATTTTTGACTTTTACAGGCATATAGTCCATTAGGTTGGACTACACTGGTAACTTCTGGTTCAGTTTAGCAGAGCAGCTCAGAGAAGCAAACCATAAATGGGATGATAACAAACAACCTACCTCTTTATAACTTTTTTATTCTCCCAATTTCCTCTAGGGCTGCACCTACAGGAGAGAAAGGCCCCACAAACATTGCAACCAGCCTTGTGAGCTCTCAGCATTCTCATGATAGGAACCCAAGTGTTCCCAAGGCTGTTCCCGGACTATCACCACGTCCTGCATCAGAGCATTTGCCCAAAGCTGCTGCTGGTGAATCACCACACACAGGCACAGCAGCCCCAGGAGCTGCTCTGTGCTGTAGGCTAGCTTTGATGTGAGATAATCAGGTTCACCAGGTGGGCACCAGGTGGGCAGTATCCAGGGCATGGATACTGCAGTGAATAAAACACATGGAAACACAGTCACTATATCCTTTCCAAAGTGGTTCAGTTGACAAAATCCTCTTGTCTGCCCAGAGCTATTAGAATGAATGACTGTTCCTATACTGTGTAATGACCAGGCCTTCAGTTAATGAACATTAACCCTATGGAATACAATTTTTCTTATTTTGGCTTTGCTAAGGGAGCATTTAGTGGCCTGGTGGACTTGTAATCAGTTCTTTTAGTCTGACGTAATACTGTTTCTTTGCAATGCATAAGTTGAAAGTCCCATAGTGACAGAGACCAAAATTATGAGCATGAAAAAAGGCTCAGGAGAATCACAAATTAATGTATGTACAAACAAAAGAGTAATGATCATTCAACCACAAGAGCTTGGGTTTCAGGGTAAAAATATCCATGTCAGTGCTGGAAAAGGCATAGAAACTCAAAAAATGAATCAATTTAGCCAAACCTAGTTATGTGAGAAGGTAAGGTACTTCCCTCAGATGTTCATCCTCCTGAAAGAAAACAGCTCTGAAACTTGTGGGCTTTAGATTTCTTTCACCCAGAAAGGACATGGTAAATGTTTCACGGCTAAGGACAAATCACATTTGCAGGCAAGGGTGGAGACATTGAAGGAAAACACCACATTGTTGCATTTGCCTTGTTTAATGGTCTAGAGGGAAGTTGGAGTTTCTTATTATTCCCATCACAGCAATAGTAAAACCAGTATTATGAATGAGATTTTAGTCACCTATATGCATGTGTGTGTGTGTGTGTACACATATGGGGCTCTCCCAACACAATCAAATTGAAAATGGTTATTCCAGCCAGGACTGCATTCTTATAATAAGCCTTTTAGATGGACAAGTTTACAGTTTAATTTCCTATAAGCCCAGTAAAATATCTGACAGAGAAAGTACAAAAGAGGCAAAAGAAAATTGAAATGGAATAAACCTGTTGATCTGGCTTTTTCAGCAGCGCCCAGAATTGATGAGAAAATCACTTACTGACTGACAGCTTAACAGATCTGAACCTCCCCAAGGTTGTCAGCACTGGCATTTTATCCAGGTATATAGTAGTAATTATAGTAGTGCAACTGGAACTCAGGGGATTCATTATTACTTGCAAATGTAAGAAACTGTACTTATACATGGTGTGAAGCTAATAAGTCTGTGCCACTAGGATTGATATTTGTGCCTGCATTTACCTATTTGAATGCACAATGTGGTTTTAATGTTTGTGAAATTACTAAGTTTCTGTTCTCCATCTAGGAAGTATTTGAAAGAAAACAATAGATATAAGTCCATATTGTGCACCAGTTACCTTGAGGTGCTTCAGCTTATTTCATAAAACTGCTGCTCCTCTGTGTAAGTTTGCATGTGAGCAACCTGCCCCTAAGCAGCCCAAGAACAGGATGACCCACCCATGGAATTCCCAAACAAAATTCACAGCTGGAAGTAAAATCTTACAGCCCCCATCCCAGAGAGCTGCCCTTCTGTCCTGAGTGAGGGAGTGAAAAGGAGCATGTGTTTCTCAGAGTAACATATTTCCCCTGGGAGTTAGGCTGAGCACACCCTCCATATTTCACATAAGGTACTGAAAAGCCCTCACATAGGTAAGAGCTCTGAGTGGCTTGCTGGAGGGTTAGGATTTTACTAGCCTGAGTGCAGGAAGGCATCACACCCCATTCCAACTCCCCTGACCTTCCCCAGGAATGTCATCCAGACATTCACTTTTTAATGTGTCTAAAGCAGCATGCTAAACTGGGTTCAGGGGTGTATCTTTAGAGGGTAATAGATCAAGACAAAAAGCCTAAAGAAGAGAAGGGGAAGTCTTCTAAATTTCCCTTCCAACCCAAAGAACCTCCTTCAGGGCCACCAACAGCAGCCTTCACAAAAACAAAAAAACAAACCCAGAACTAAACAATGATCACAATTATGTTTCATGCTTGAAAAAGCAATTAGATAAGTGATACTTCTCAGAAAATAAACTTCTTCTATAAATGCTGGCTACAGACCTAAACACTTTCTGAAATACAGCGGCTTGCAGCTGGAGAAAGAGAATGTCACAACATTTATGCATAACCATTTAGGAACTATGTTAAACAGTTTGATGGGGAGAAAATGCAGTTTTCCTGAACAAAAATTCTAAAGAACTCACTCACAGAGTTTGGAAACAAGACCCAGTGTACCAGATGTCTCTCATAAGACTAAGTAATTTCAAAATCTCTTACTATTGCTACAACTTTTTCAGTTTCATGGGATTTAGCAAAAGTCAGAGCTTTTGCTCAGACAACTTTCACGTAGTCTTTTTTATCTTCATGATAAGCTTGATCACAAATCCACTGAAATTAAAAAAAAAACCAAAACTCTCCTCATTTTCCAGTGGGACTGAGTTGGATGGAACATTTTATGCAATTGGAATAAATAGCCAAGAAAGTAGTAAAGGATTATTAGGGTTTTCTTAGGAGCAAACTGCAAGACACCATACAGAATTGATTCTTCACCACTGAGGAGTCAGCATCTTTTAGAAATCCAGGGTACATTTTTTTTCAGCCTGCTGTAACATTAACTACTCCAAGTTCTTGTATCACTCTGATGTTATTACCCAGCCCAGTCCTTGGAGTGATGCTATCAGATTCTCTTTTAGCTTTGTTTCCATTGCAAGGGACAGAGGAAGAAGGACAGAGATAGTAATAGAGATTAAATAACATTCAATGATAATATTAGTAAATATATTTGTTTCCTGTCAATCTCAATACAAACTGGAGCAAGGTGATAAGAAGAACTACCACTCCTGACTCCTGCCAGGGCTCTTGCTTCCATTTGTGGCAGACAGAGGGAAAGGGCAGATGCCTGCTCAGGAACAGCAGAGATGGGACAACTGAGAGTTGCATCTTCTTATGATGCACTTAATTGAAAACAGAGGTTTTCTTTAGCAAAGCACATTGACCTACATTTCTCTTCTGACATAGGAGCTTCCTGCTCAGCCTTGAGGTTTGTCACACCACTTTTCCCAGCTTGGTAACTGCAGCCAAAGGCCCTAGTCAGCAGAGGTTTAAGGCAGACTGATATCAGATCCTTCAGATCTGTTAGTGAATCCTATAAGTAACCAGAGAAATCTTCTTTTGACCAAGCCTGCTTGCTGATAGAACAAGCACACCACTTTCTGTAGGAATTGACACGCTGCTTTCTGGAAAAAAGCAGGGGGCACACAGACATTTGGACAGATGGTCTGCCCATATTTCATATGCCTTTAAGATGGTTAAGTTTAGTCTTTGGATTGCTCAGCCACAACTGCCCTTTGGGCGAGGGGGAAGGAAAAAAAGAAAAAAAAGAAAACAAAGAAGAAAAAAAAAAGGGATAAAAAAGAAAACCTTGGGAAAAAAGTTCCTTGAAAAAGACAACTTATTCAAGAAAGGATTTTATTTCTCATTTAGTACAGAGCAGACTCTGATATGCAGAACATCAGCTATTAAAATAGTCGAATAAAGTATAGTTTGGTCAAGGCAAAAATAAAGATGGGTTATGCACATATTTCAAATACATAGTCATATTACATGGCATACTCTTTCAATAGAAAATACTGTCAAGCTATGATGGGTAGATCAGCTGCATGAAATTTTCTGTTACAAAAATGTAGCAGTGAAATAGTTAACAGGTCTGGCTTTTAAATTGTCATAAGGAGACTTCATTGCTAGCATCCCACTGAGATGAATGAAGGCAGCTTATGTCTAGTGTTATTGTTTCCATGTGTTTGGCTCCAGACTCAAGCCAGCATTCCTCTCAGTTTATACTTGAAAGGTTATCTTCACAACCAGAAGAGACAGAAACTTTCTGTAAATACATGTATGTGTAAAGAGGAGGGCAAATACAGGTTAACTTCACTTATTCAGTTCCAGCTTTCCTGAATTAATGTTTTGATAGTTATAACAAAAAGAATTTTGTTTACAGAAGCTTCTGATTATCTGAGTGGCAGAGATGTCCCTTACGGCACATTTGGTCTGTTTTAAATACACAGGGTGATCTGATCAATACTAGCACAATTTTATCTTGAGGTTGATAATTTTTAGTCTTTTAAGCTTGGCAATAAAGTACCAGCTAAAAAAAGAACACAGCAAAGCATGAAACAAGGAATTGCAAATGGAAGAAACAAAGTCTGAGCATGATTTTGAAAGCGAAAGGCAAACAATCTGCATTTTGGTAAATGAAAATATACTGCTTGTAACAATAGTGCTCCAGAAGGAAAATGTCTGTAAAGACTGGAAGTATTTCACTTGACTTGAGTTTCACCATGTGAGTCTTGCTAAAGCTCATTTTTTCCCCCCTCACTTTCTCCAGCAGTAACCTAACAGTGAAGTTTCAGCATGGAAGAGTACCTGTAATTGTGCATTACCTGTTCTTCCCTAGAGACAAGAAGAAATCAGAAACAGCTTGTGCAGATCAGTGTTTTTACCCTACCTTGAAAATTATCCTTCTTCACTGACTGACAGCATTTAAAGCATAATTATTAAAGTATTTCTCTTTGGGAACACTACAAGTGTTTCCAGCAATATCTATTTTTGGGTTTTTTGCTGAATCCAGAATTCTTCTGATACAGAGTCTCATATATATGCCCCAGCAATAACACTGTGTGGTTCTTATTTTCTGCAGTACTAGCTAAGAGATCAGCATTTTTCTTCCTTAGAACATGAGATTTTCATTTAATTTTAAAACTGATCTATGAGGATGTCATTCCACAGACTATTTTATTAGACATCTGGCAAGAAAGGAGGTAATGTATTGACAAGGGTGATGTAGTGCCTAACTTCTAGGCTCCCCCCTTCTTCTCTTAAGGTAGTAAGAGCCTCAAACAGAGTACCATCAGAGCCTTACTCAGGTGACCTCAATTCCAGCCTTGACCTGAGTTCGCAGTTTCTTGCCAACAAGAGGCCTCTGAGAGCTTAGCACTGCCATGAGAAAATATGCGTTTAGGTAGAATTTCAGATGTCTGAATATGGGCCTTGGGAGCTCAGAGAATCAGACCCACAAAAGCAAGTCTGAGACTGGGATGCAGACCTGTAAAACAACTGGAACTGGGAACAGGACTATGTCTTAAATGTGGTCATTTTTAGAAGCAGCTCCAGAACAGGACTTTAGTATTTCTATTCTGTGGGAAGTCTTTCTTTAGCCACCTTAGTCCAAAGCTGAAGACAAGATATCATTATTGGTGTGCCCAACAGCAAAATCATAGGCTCCCTGAGGGGCTCTATAGTCCCCCAATATTAATTACTCAGATAAGTTAGGCTGGAGTAGATAGCTTGAGAAATACAGCTCTTGCTGTAGGCACCAAATGATCCCAGAAGTAATGAATATCTTAAATATATAAAATAAAATGCCCTGACTAATAATTGTGTGGGTTTTTTCCTGTAAAATTATCTTTATCATGGATTTCTAGTTTTCACCATGGAATTTGCTAAACAGCCAGAGACAAGGTAAATTTTTAAATGTACAGATGTTCCAATAAACTTTTACTAAAGGAAGAGTTTGGCCACCTCAGTATTTAAAGCAGCAAACCTATTTCTCTTTCAGCCTGAAGTGGCCAGAGCGCTACACTGATCTACACTGCAATACACAGATATGTCCTACAAGGAAGCTGTTCCGCTATTCATCATAATCCCATGGGATTTTCCTGGCACCGACCAACACAGCCACTCAGGTCCACTGGCAATGGCAGCCCTCTGGTGCCAGTATGAAAGGTTTTAGCAAGAGCTGTTCAGTGAAACTCAAGGCTATTCCTATTCAAAACTTTGCCAGTTTGTCATTACAGACAATGACATTTGCTGAAGTTCTAAAGGTTTTGCAGAAAGCCTCCAAGGTCTGAGCAGTGGATGCAGATGAGGTGTTCCAGAGAAAACAAGCCAACACCTATGGGCACAGTGTGACCTGGAAAGGTCCCTCCTTTCAGTTGTTATGGTGGCATATTGCTTGAGAAACCTTAATTGTCTCTTAATGAAGGTTTGTTTTGATGGGGGAAGCAGGAATGAATATAATTGTTGAATTTTTTTAAGAGACACTGAAAAAACAGGTTACAATCAAATTCCCATCATTAGTTAATGAGAACAGGACAGAAGTAATGAGGTTAAAGCAGCAACAGGGAAAAATTACCCTTACATGGAGAACTCATTGCAGAGTAACACAGATACAGACTTTGTCATAGCAAGTTGAGCAAACATCTCAATCAAAAATATAGAGGTTTAGACTTGATGCATTTGCAATGAAGATGGTTCCCAGGACAACAATTTTGAGATGCAGGCTGGACTAAATTCCCTCCTTCTTTCATCTAGGTCTCTATCCACTCTTCTTTATGCATATCCTCCTCCTGTCCTTGAACTACTCAAGAAAAGCTACAGAAGTTTTTTGGGCTATCTTATGACCCAGCTTTACTCTTTTGTTTCCATGATCATCCCTTCTCAATCCTCGGGGACCACAAACTGTCTCTCTTGACGGTGGAAATTTAATAAGAACCAAATTTTGGTCTTAGTTGCATCTACTCAGCCCCAGTCTAATAAACAGCACTATGTGAGTGAAATGGAAATTAGATAACACAGCTGAGGTTAAGTGTGAAGGGAATAGTTCGGTCCCTCTCACACTCTTAGGGCTCAGGTTCTCCTTTTTGGCTACACACCAAACAATATTATACTCCCAACAGCATGGAGAAGGCAGTAATCTACTCTGGGATGCAGGGCTGGAACTCTTTTGGCTGCTGGGTGGGGAATGCAGTGGCTTGGCAGCATGGAGCCAGCGCGGCAACAGTTTCAACCTCATGACTTCCGCGAATATCAGCAAATTTATCCCTTAAGCTCCCAAGTTCGGGAAGATCTATTTCAGCAGAATGAAACGCACAGCAGAAGTGCGTGCAAGGATGAAAACAATATCAGGATGGAGGAGAAGAGATTATGAGCAGGTAAAGTTGCCCGAATATGTGAGAGTCTCTATTATGCTTTTCCTTGTGTTCTTGTATTAGTTTGATCCTGTGCAGGACTCACCTGAGAGGTGAGGCACAGTCACAGAAACCAAGGGAATTTAGACATTCTTTAACACTGCCCCCGAGAGACAGCCACAGCAACAAAGTAAAGTGTAACAAAATGCAAAAAATCAGATTTCTCTGTCTCAGTGGGGCAAGGAAGGGTGGACCACTCATAGGGCTTTACAGCGACACAGGCTTTCCGTATGCACAGGACAACCGCAAAGACAAGATCCATTCCCTCCTGAGGCGGTCATTAGGCAGGAGAAACCAGAGAACCTCATTTCCATCACAGTTCCATGGCAAACACTGTGGAGGGCTCTCCTCCCCTCTCTTCGGCATTGTGTTAAAGCCATCAGTTCAACAGCTGCAGGGGACACACACGAAGGACAGCCTCGAGCCATCATTGCAGACAGACACTCACCCCAGCCAACATGCTGCATTCATCAAGCTACCAGCAGGAAACCAGCCCAGCAAAAGCCCCACCATGGGGAAAGGGGACCACTTCCACCTTCCAGGAAGGGAGCAGGCAACAGAAAGGTTGTGTCATACCTGCATGCAACAGTAGGTCCTGCAGAAATGCCTTTAAAACAATTCCAGATCCCCTTGAGGCTGGAAAATTTCTACAAGGCAGCTACATCTGTGTTTTCTTCTTTAGCCATACAAATTTTAGGGTATTACACTTCATCTTTAAAATCTCCCTCAGACACACCTCCATGGGAGAAGGCTTGCCCAGGGACCACACACACTCTATCCCAACTGTACTACAAACTTACCAGTTCTTATATTATGGATGAACACCCACGTGGCACATTATTTTTTTAGATTTTCTTATTTCTTATGAAGACTGCAAGCAGTTGTCATGAAAGTCTAGTCTTCTTCCTTCTGGAAAGGCAGATTTAATTTGTGGCTTCTTCTTTTTAGTTTAAAGCACAAAGACAGGCTCCTGTTGGCAGATGGGAATAAATACTCAAAGACTTAATTACTTTCCCCTTCTGTGACCAAATGACTACCTAAAAACAGCTGCAATGGAGGTAGTTCTGTAATAGCATACTGCTTGGAGGAGTTTTCAGGTGAAGCTAAATTGTCTAAACTAATGAAAAAAACCCAGCTATCAAGTTGGAAAATCAGAAAATAGAAATACATGGTCCTTTTTTTTCTTTTGATAGAGTTCCTGATTAGAAATCTGTAGTGGAACTACAGTATTTCCAGAAAAAACAAAAAGGAAGAAGGGAAGTTTGTTTAGGTACAATTTAAGGTGTCTAGTTTACTATTAGAGATTTATGAGTATTTGTACCCAACTTTCCTGGACAAATCACAGCGATGAAGAACAATGTTCCTTACATGCAGGATTCAGGCAGGCAGCATGTACTGTCTCTGTGGGCTCTATCCTTGTGTATGTGCTGTGTGGAGAAAGCACATGTGGTTTTGTGTGGAAAATTCTGGCTAAAAATACAATGGTGCCTACCTGACAGGGATTGAGTGGGTTACTCCAATTCTCCTTTCTGATTGTGGGCAGTCAGGGCAGATGGTGATGAAATTGGCATCTTTTGTGTTTTATGTGCTTTGAGGAAGGAACAGGAGGGAGTCAAGCAATTGGAAGGACTTGTCCATTCTCTCCATGCAAGTTGTGGGGAGAAAGGGGAGATAAATCTTCAGGGACCAAGGAGGAGCTCGATCCCATGGGATGGTGGAACAGGGCAAAGAGCAATGCTTATTTTGTATGTTATGCATACAGTGAGGCAGGAAGAACTTCCCTACAGGGATCTTTTTGTTAGGAAAATCAAGATTATAAAGCTCTTGCCTGGCCATTAAGAAAAGGTCAAGTTTAAAGTCTGTCATGTCATTAATTTAAAAGGTAGGCTGAACATTAAAAGAGCTTTGGGAGGCTCTCAAACTGCACATATATGCTAGTAACGAGACTCTAGTTTCAGACAGAATGTTTCCAGTTGTTACATCGCAGCCCCCATTTTTTAAAAGCCTTTTGCCCTTACAAGGAAACCAAACTGAGAGAGGATTTTGTGACTGCCTGATGAATTTTCTACACTGTTTTGGAAGAAAGAAATTAAATCTGAAATTCCATTACTTGTATGAAGAAAAACTGTATGGAGTGCTGACAACTGTCAGAATCATCTTCTCTTAAAATCACTGGAGATTTCTGTCTTCCTGTAGGCTGAACTCAAAGAGACCCATTAATGTGACATGTACAAAATGGAGCAGTTAAGGAAGGAAGGTAAAATGGATGTCTTTGGGCTCTTCCTTGTTTTGGGCCACCGGAGGCAAGTTCTGAGAGAGGCTGGCAGCTTTGAAGTGGCTGGCTGCTGCTCCCGCCTGCCTTCGCCACACTGCTCTGTGAGGGTGTGGTGTGGAAGGAGCAGGAGGAATCCTCCCTGACCCGAGGATGAGTCTGCTGAAGGCCAAGACAGCTTGACACTGGGCAGTGACAGAAATCTTCCATAATGCAAGGTAACATCTGGCCCATGTAATCTTCTCCTGGTCTAGCTGATGCTTTTTTTAATGTGAAAATACTAAAAACAGATCCAAAGCCTCCATAATTGAGGCTGTAGCAGTTGTTTCTTTTTTTATTATTATTTGAGAAAACCTTTACAGCTCCCTTTAGATTTTGCAGCTCATGGATTATAAATCTGTTCTTCAAAGCAGAGGAACGCAGCTTTCTGGCGCTGGGAGCTGTCACATCTCCTGCAGGAAGGTAGACAGCCTGACTGCTTCAAGCTGTATAATTGCAACAGCCAAAGAAAGGATTCGTTTCTCTTTCCTTTCTAGGTCACACAATAGGAAGGGACAGACAAGCTGTCTTTATACTGTCCCTCAAAAACATATTTCCATGCTATATTCCCATTTCAGTTGAATGAACAGAGCAAGGGTAGGGGCAGCTGAGACCTCACCTTGTTTGCTTTTTTCACAGTGAGCACTTCACATGTTGCCTCCAGAGCTCTTGTAGATGTTATCTGTGTCCGCAGTCACTTTCTCCAGGCCACTTGGAAGGCCAGGTTAAGCAGGAAGATTGTGACCCCCTCGGTGTCTGGAGGAGGATGGGGTCGTAAGAGGAGTATTTTGAGGGCAGAGTGCCGTAGCTTTGCTACAAGGAGGGATCATCCTGTCAGAGATTGCCACCATGTCCCCTTTGGAGCTGGCAGGTGGTGGGAATGCCTGTAGTGCTGCAGGCACTGGTGGGAGAGGCTGCAGCTTCCTGAATGCTGGCAGTGCGTGCCCCTATTTTGAAGCAGATGAACCAGCAGCCCTAAGGAGCAGAGGAGACCATGGGTGTGGAGGTCAAAAGAAGGGTGCTAGAGGACCACTGTGGGACATAAAGTTCTTCTCTTCCTGGACTTCTTAGTTTTGCTTGCTTTCATCTCCAGGAGCAGAGTACCCTGTCTGTGTTTTTATAGCCTGTAATAACAGATGCTTTTTAATGAGTTGACAGACAGACAGCCTATTGTCTGGGTTTGTGCCTCAGAACTGCGTGGTGGGAAGGGCTATTGGCACTTGCCTTTGTTTATCCTGTTTCTAAGGATGTGTGGTCCTTAGAAGGACGGGGCCTTGCTGTCTTTCAGGTGTTTCTATGAGCCTGGCCAGAGCATAGCCTGTTTGTGTTATGTTTACTTTTCTCAGAGTAACCCAACTCATGTCATGGCCTGAGAAGGACCTGCACATGCATTTAATCTGAATGGACTCCAAGGGTATCCAAACGGCCCCAATAAACAAGGGTGGACTATCTGAAAATATTTCCTGGTTGTGAACATTGCAATCTAGGCTGAGACTAGTTAGAAAACCTGGCTTGTGCATGCACATTTTCTCTTCTTTTAGTGTCCCAGTGGGGAAGACAGTCCCTGAAAGGCTATGAAGCATGGACTAGCTTTCAGAGCTTACTCCTTGCCAGCAGCCTCTCTGTGTGAGGCCAATAAAATTTGTTTGCACTTGACAACAATAGAGTATTTTTGCATTTCACAGTGTGTCTCCTCAGGACTAACTGCTGTTTGGGAAGGCCCTTAGGTCTATCCCTCCCTTTTATCCCAGACAGGATGAGACACCACCCTTTCATGCCCTGCCTCTAGAACATGGTTCCTGCTATAAACATTGGGGTGGGCTTACAGACTGGGTGGAGTGCAGTTGCTTCCAAGCACCGACCTAAGAGGGGTCAAAGGAGGGATAAAAGCTGGGGATGTGGAACTTGTCTCTGAACTCAAATAATTCATGGGTGAAGGGTGCTCTTTGAGGAGACTTTGAGATGTGGTAAGAGTGGGAGTCAACTGGCTGTTCTTCCTGTGGGGCTAGGAACAGATCATCCAATATAATCCCCCAATGCTCACCCTTTTCCCACCCAGCCTCTGTCACCCAATTTGAGGGGCCAAAGTAAGGTTGATCACTTGGGGAGAGGAAGGGCTTAGGGGAAATTCCAAGGGGATGTGAAGGCCAACTCAGAGTACACTATATACATTATACAGTTATATTCATGTTCCATCTCTCCTGATAAATGATGTTTGGGGAACCATTTTTGAGTGGTGGAGTGGGAATATGCTGTGTCCCCCTGCAACATGAGTATTTCTCTTCTACTCCCCTACCTGCTAGAGGTTTTTTAAAAAATGGGCAAGCAGAGAGTGTTATCAGTTTGGCCAGTGTCACCCTTTGAAGCACACAGGTTTCAAAGACACATGGGACAGAAGTGTATGACTGGCACACACTGCAGCATGGACTTGGACCGTGGTGATCAAGAGGCATTTGAGCACACCATGCTGCCCTGCTGGGTCAGAAAACAGTGCTCTGTTCTGCAGGGCTAGAGCTCACCTTGACACTGGGACATGCAGAGGCCTTTTGGTGTTTGAAATGCTCAGCCCCAGGCTGCTCCCTTCACATCTGGAGGGCACTGTGGTCCCAGGAGCAGTGCTACTCCCGAACTCCCAGGAGGCTGTGTGGGTCTGTCCTGTCATTTAGCACAGCAAAGGCTTTTTCACCAGTCCAGTGACCCCTACTGAGAGGTATCAGGCACTAAGCATTGCAGAAGTTTTTTCTCTGCCTCTCTGTGGATATCAGGGAAACTTTTGGATCCTTCTTATTTCTCTTCAGCCTTCTGAGATACATGTGGGTGCCAAAAAAATCAGGATAGTAGGTCAGGGGTTGTGCATGGGACTGACATCCCACCACAAATATAAAGACGAAGAGCCTTTCTAAAAAATACTGTGACAAGCTGTGGGCAGATGTTTTTCCTAGGGTGACCCAAATACTGTGCAGAGGGGTTTTGTGTGTGGCAGTCAAAGATGCCCTATGAATTTGTAAGAAAATCTCCTTCTCTGAGATGTGACACCTTGCTGGCACAGCAATCCACAGAGCAGCTGGGCAGGCCCCAATGTAAGGGGGAGACAAGCCCTGCACTAGCCAGGGATTGCTCACCTGATGGGTTGCTGACTGTGGCTCTTCTTTTGCTCACAGCATCTTCGAAACCTCACACCAACTCCTTTTGTTGTGCTGAGCACGTCTGCTACAAAGCCCTTATGAAATAAAATACTGGTCTTGAGAAGGATAATTATTACAGGTCTTATGATCCAGAAAAAGTTTTCTATTAACTCAGATCTACATTGCTTAAATTATTTTGAATGAAAATGACAGTGTCTCTATTTCAAAAACAGTCAGAGATCATTATATTTAATACAGTTCTCTAAAACACTACACAGTATACTTTACTGCTGCGCAATAAAAAATAAATTATGTGAATAGTTATATCTTCCTCAAGATTAGCAGCTGGATCTTTTTTAAAAAATCCTAGGAGCTTGATTTGCCCAGTTCTTGTAAGGGACAATTAAATTTAATGATCTACACTTCAAAAAATGACCTGTGATTCTGAGAATTTTAATTTAATGGTTTCCCTGCTTGAAATATGTCTGAAATGCTTTATTGTTTAAAATAATTGTGTTTGGTGGTTCTTGAAAGTCAAAATGGAAACATCTCAAGAAGACAGAGCCAGCTTTTCCCTTATAAAAGGCTGACATACCACACTAGGATAATGCTATTCTAACAGACATTTGCCTTTTGGTTTGAACACATGTAACTAATGGCAAAAGGTGCTTCATTGAATGTTTAAACAGGAGAACACAAATTTTGGAGAAGAAATTATAATTTTTGTTAAAAGGGAACTAAAATCTGTTTCTGGTGATGCTTCCTAACTCATACAATAGCATGACATGACATTTCCATTGCAACTGTTTCACTTCCATACTAGAGGATTTCTCAGTTTGGCAAAAATTAGAAGTTTTAGTGAGGTTTTCTGGATTATTTATAATTTGATGGGTTTTTTTAAGATTTCAAATTGCTGACAATGTAGAAAACCTGAAGGAGGAAAGGAGAAAAATCAGCAGAAACTATCTTATGACTTGTGGTTTTCTTTGTACAGACATATTCTGTAGCAGTTCATATACTTATTTAATTTTGTAAAGGAATATTTGTTTGAAAGGGGTACAGAAATCTTTGGCTGCCTGTTACTGATAAATCAGCTTTTCTGAATGCTCACTGATTCCTTTGGAGCTTGGAAATGTGTTTTATTAGCCAAACAAGTTAATGAAAAACAACTCATCTGTCCATTAATTATATCATTAATTGCATTTAAGTCAGTATTTACCACACCACAGTGCTGTAGGTGAGAACTAGCTCTTGCTCCTGTCACATGCAGGAGCTCCGTGTACTGGCACTGAAGTCACTTAGATAGGTCCCACAAAGCAAACATGAAGAATTCAGGTTTTGACAGCAGGCAAAACCGAAGCCTTGCTTTTTATTTCAGGCCATCCTAGCAAAAGCTGAATAAAGCACAGCAAGATAAAATCAATTAGAACACAAAATATTTTTATGCTAGGGATTTAGAGTAATGCTCTCTGTATAAAAATCATGATCCATTCCATTCTTTAATGCACTTAATGGGTGTTCCTTAACAAGGGACATCCTTATACATGCTATTTTATGCAAGTTGGTAAGTATAGGCAGCATTCACTCTTGACAGCTGTAGATCAAATTACAAGCAAGCCACAGAGAATGTTTCTGCAGAGGGAACTCTTACTCCCCTACTGGGCTCCTGTGAAAGACTTGGCCAAAATCCAGCTGACTTTGCTCCCCAACTGCAAGGAGCCAGACTGCATTACACTGCTGGCAGCACTCAGCATCCCTGAGGAGGATTTTCTGAGCAGAGTCCAAGAGCAGCCACCACCCAGGGCTGCACGGTTCGCTCTGCAGCTGGGGGAACATTGTGCTGTAATTCATTGCTGGAGTGGTGGCCAGGAGAAGACCTGTCCAGAGCAGATGGAGCCTCACCTGCTCCAGCCACTAGTGCAGGGCACGTCAGTGTTGGTGTGGCTGTGGGTGCCTCCCTGTCCTTGCCTGTCTGCTTGCGATTGTCCCCGTGGGCTGGGGGAGCATTTGACACAGGTGCTGCCTATGGCGTTGTCCTCGTGGTCACCCAACATCAGAGGCATTGGCCTGGTCAGGGTGCAGGATCCTGGGCACTTGCATGCCCCCTCAACCCTCCCTGAGAGCATTGGGACTGATGCAAGGGTGCATCCTCATCTCTCTTCAATAGAGAGGAAAAATTTGTTTCATGCAGGTAAAGCTCTGCTCTTGCCATGGACTGTATAACTCACATGATAAAACTGGCAACCCAGCTACACAGCGTACACGGCAAATTTATAAATAAAACCTTTATTGTGTACAAATGATGAGGAGAATCTCATATGACATAATGCCATGACTTTAAGGGACTTTAATGGAGCAGTGACGGGGGGAACGCCTTTACCAATTTCTATTTTGACAGTTACCATATACAATTACCATCCTTCATCAAAATGTTTGCAGCCATGAATAATGCTGGTTTTCAAAGTTGTGGCTGATGTTCATTTGTACGGTATGCCAATACTCATCTCCTGCAAGACAAATGGGTTTTTACATATATATCTGTGAGAGATTGGACTGTTAGTGGTTAATGACTCAAACAATAGATCACCTAACCTCGCAGGTGCAGAGGGTGTGCATACCAATCACTGGAGGTTACAGCTGGGTGTTGAACAAGATGAGGGAAGAGGCTAATAAGAGGCAAATCCTGTGAGGCAGGATAGTGCATTTTATCCTGCCAGAATCCTTACTCAAGTGATTCACCTATGAAAACTCCCCTCCGAAGAAGCACCAGGACATTCACACATAGCCTGAAGGTGCTCACCCCTTCTGATGGCCATAATTTACTCAACTTTGTCAATGATATAAGAGGCACCTCTAATGTCTTTAGAAGGGGTCATAAACCAAAATATTATATCATTGAGTGTAAAAGTCTACCCCAGGGAGGTACCTGGGTGTTCCCACCAGAACCTGAGCAAATATAAACCCAGTAGACCTAGTGGGTTTCTTTCACTGGATCTAGATTACAGCATCACTTTGATAAGGCTGTGGCCCCCACAGCAGAGAAGACCAGAAGAAGAGGACAAAATGGATGATGCCAGAATCTATGGAGTGGTGATATTTTTTTCTACTTAATCTGCCTCTCTGTCACTGTCTTTCTTTCCCCCCAAGCTCCCTTTTCCTATTTCTTTCTCTCCCTCTCTACATCTCACTTACTTTTAAATAAAAATCCATACTATTAACTTCACCATATGGTCTTGTTTGCATCTTAGTTTGGGCAGAGAAATCTCCAGTAATTTCAATAACTGGGTCTTAACAATATAATAGAAGTGGTATTTCTTTAAAGGCCTGGTGGAACATCTCAAATTCAAGCGGCAAGCTTGGTGAAACTGCCCTTTAAACGATTCATGGATGACCAGGGAAGATTTTTGTGGGTTTGTTTGGTTTTGGTGTTTTATTCTTTCTTGACAAAGTACCCAAGATGGCTGCTATTAAAAATCCCTCCTCATGAATGTTTAGGTAAAGTTCAGTGCCAACTTTCATTTTAGCTTCAACTTAGCACCTCTCATTAATTTCTCACATTCTTCTGGGACTTGGAATTTCCATATTTGGTTTTACTCTTGGATTCTATCAGACAAATTTGAACAAAATTCTTTCAGCTAAATGAATGTGAAAAAAATATCTTCCATATGTTGTTATCGAAATCTTCTGTAGCTGTTTAAGTCAAAAATGGCAAGCCAGAAATCTTTATGTTGGCTCGCAATAGAGCCTCTTCAAGAAAACACTCTTAGGTTGAAGAAAATTGGTTAAGTAGTTTTAAATCAACTTGTCATCTTTTCTGCATACTCTGTAGACCTCTTTCATTTTCCCCTCTCCATTTTTCTTAATTTAGTTTTTAAACTCTTGTTTGAAAGGGGTTTGCCAGGGATTCATTTACTAAGAATATCTTTAATGACATCACAGTTATGGATACATTTATCAAGAACCCTTGCTGTTAAGACTAATGTAGTTGAAAAAGACAGAATGTATGTCATTGCTTCAGTATATCAGTGTATTGCCACCTTTCTTTCGCAGTCCTTACCAGTTAAAACATTATATCTGATGATCTGACTTAGGTCAGTACAATGAAAATTTTGCATGTGTACAGTCAGACTGTTTATTGCCTGTTTTTAATCCTAAAAAGAGAAATAACGTACAAAACTTAGGCTTAAAAGACTAGTTGACAAATTCCCACTTAAAAATTGGAAAATTACAGGGGCTGAGATTGCTACAACAGTACTAAGGCTTCATACCCTCTTTATGTTCTTATAAAGCTTACAACATGCTTTCACAAAAGCCTGTGTTTAGAAAAAGAATAGGCCTTTAAACTTAAATACTTAAATCTAAGAAAAAGTAAGACTAAAGGTAGCTCATTTTCTGGTCCACCAATTATCTAATAATTTGGATGGCCTCAATGAGAGAGATACTAAACATTCCCTTTCCTACTCCTTCCCTCCTGCAAGAATGGATAGAGAGCAGGGGAAGGCCTTTTCTGTGAGATGGTTATTCAAATCTCTTTAGCCAGGCATAGAAGCTTGCCAGCAGTTCCCAAGAGCATGCTAGCTCTCAGCTATTGTAAAAATAAGTACATAAAAACATATGTTGAAAATCCCTCACATCCTTCCTTTCCCCCTTTGCTGTGTTTGCCCCTGGCTAAATAGGGCAGCTAGGAGCAGGGCACTGCAAATATCTTTCCCAGGTAGTTAAATTTCTACAGACATTATAAAGGGACCCTAGACATGAAACCCATGTGTGAAGTCAAGGAGTCATGTTATTCCACCTAATACAGGGAGAACTACAGTGTAGAGAGATTAAACCCCAAATTTCTAAATGGTCCACTGCTGCTTTCCTCACTCTTGTGTAAAAACTCTTATATTCCAAATATATGGGACTGCTCCCATTTGGTTTGGAGTGGTAAATATTCATACAATCTGAAAAAACCCTCTAACAGAACACTTCTAAAATATTGGACTAATCATTTGCCCAAGGTTGTAAGGCAAACCAGCACCAGTGACAGAGGTAAAGCATATTTTCCTGGGACTCCAGT
This sequence comes from Acanthiza pusilla, assembly GCA_036630365.1. Lineage (NCBI taxonomy): Eukaryota > Metazoa > Chordata > Aves > Passeriformes > Acanthizidae > Acanthiza > Acanthiza pusilla. The sequence continues at coordinate 32,472,628 of JAXCHO010000023.1, forward strand.
GTTTTGAGCACACAAAAGTCCTGTCTCTCTCATTATAGGGATGTAAGAGACATCAACCTCATTCTGCTTTGTTCTGAAGAACACTGCATTACTGTTTTCTTTGCTGATCTACTGCATAAATAATGCCGCCCTGTCTCAGAGAGTTACAGGCAGAGGAGGGGTAGGTACTACTTAAACCTTTGCGCTGGCTGTGGCAGGTACATTTACAAAGAGGCCTTCATGTTTAGGATGAAATTCTTAAAGTTTCCATGAAAAGGGTGTTTTTTTAAAAGAAATTAACTTTTCATGTGTAACTTTATTTTCGACAGTTTCTCAGCCTTAGCTTTGTACTTCATACTTCCTTGTTTTAAGAAGAAACCAGGCTCATAACAGATATCCATAAGTAAATTCCTGCGTGTTATTTTAGTGGATAAAGGAGAAATTTTGATACTTTTAAAAGAAAAAAAGGAGAAAAACAGGTTTGTTCTGAAATGCTGAGACTGACAGGAGTCTGAGATCAGGGAATCTCAGTCTCCACCCTGATCAGACCACAGTGATTACTGCTCATGGAGTGACGGAAATTTACCACTCTCCCTGCTGGCACTTCCGTGATTAATGAAAATACATGCCTAGGAGAAGGTGCCTGAATTACCCTTGAAATAATCCCAGTTACACTCAGAGGAAAGTGTTAGAATGTATACACCAGGAGAAAACATCAAATGAAGTAGTGTGTGTCCTGGGTAGACATAGTACAGAAAATAAAACAGTGATGAGACACTTAACAAAATGTAGCCTGAAACCCACAGTCTTTTCAAATCCAGTTAGTACAGTGGGGTAAGAAAGTTTGCTGTAGACTCTCTTTATATGTGCATGTGTTTTACATATACACACTATATTATTAGAAAAGTGGTTACAGACTATGAGAATGTGGATCTGATTTTAGCACCTGAAGATCAGACCAAAAAGGAGAACTCAGTGAAGAATTACCAGCATTTCTCTCCATTTAAAATTGTTGTTTTCTTATTAATCTGCTCTATTGATGTTACAGACATGTTTGCCATTGTGTGCAGTAACACTCTACAACAATATTTAGGTACATAACACATTTGCTGCAGGTTCACCATAGATTATAATATATATCTGTACTTGCAGATATGTAAACTGCTACATTTAGCAGCGTCCTTGTACCTTCGGTCACCACAAAAAAATTCACATGGTTTAATGGCAGATGCTGAAGGATGGGGACACTCCTACAGGAAAAATAGTTCTGTCTTATGAAAACTTCAGTGCTGTTTTGCTTTCAATTTGTTTTCTATATAGGCTATAGATTTTAAGGAAGGCAATATGCGGGATTTACATATAAAAGAGTTGGGTTTGTGTGCTACAATCAAGAAGAAATTTGGAGAGTTAAGAGTTTAGTTTGTTTTTTCATCACATGAAACTTTATTATAAAGAGAAAGCAGTTGTTCTCTGTGTCAAGTGGAGGCAGCACCAAAAATAATTAATATAGTTTGTAAGACAGAGGATTTTACTTAAATTTTAGGAAAGGATTTCTGACTACAAGTATAATTCAATGGTCTAACAGGTTACACAGTAGGAAAGTTGTGGAAAACCCTGTGGAGGTTTGAGGTTAGAACAGATAATCTGAAAGGTACAATTGGTCTTTATCATATCTTAATGCCAGCAATGGGAAAAATGTTTAGCTCAAGCTCCCTTCCCTACTTATACACCTCTGCTTTAGAATTTTAATTCAATGTAGTGATTTCCAAAAGGCCTTGAGAGATCAGGGAAAACTTTGTCTTGTGCTTCAGTAAAAGTTGTACAGGAAAGGGAGGGTACAATAAGAGCTGTCCAGAATTTATCTCATGAGATATATATGTATAAACATCCAACTAAATAAAAATACACACGCACTAACAGAGCCACATATTATTCTTAATGCAGTTATCAGTAAGGTCTCTAAGCAGAAACAGATTTTGGAAATAATTCTTTTAATATTTAATAGTATGTTATTTTATTACATTTTAACTATTCAGTCTAAGAGGTAGACTCTAATGAGTTAGGCATTATACACTCACAGGAAAAACTAGAACTGTTCTTAGAGTGTATCTTTCTTAAAAGATGCTCAAACAACCCTGTTATTTGCATTGCACTTAGAACAGGACTAATGCTTGACTGATATTGCCTGTGAATCACCTTGACCTTAGGCTCTTTTCCTGTTGCCTGTGTAGCCCCCATTTTCTTGTTTCTGAATTAAATTTCTTTTTCTGAAGCACAGTCCTTTGCTGAACTTCTGCTTGATTTTTGGACTATCTCATGTGTATTAAGAGTATTCTGAGTTCCCTTTCATGTGTGCTTCCAGTCCTCCCAGTATAGCAGCAAACCATTGACTGCTATACATTGAGGTTATTTTTTTTAGCTGATTTTCTCAACACCTATTTCCCTAGTTCTTATTTCCCAGGCTGTGCTTATGGGAATGTTGCAAAGGACACCATCAAAAATATTACTGAAGTCAAGATCTAGTACAGCTCCTGACTCCCACTGAACTACTAGACTCAGTATACTGTTAGAAGAGAAAACAACATGGAATTGATATGGTTTGTCCTTGTGAAGCTGATCTTGACTATTTCTTACCATTTTATCCACCTAAAAATACATTTTCTCTAGCGTATTTTCAGTTCGTATCTTTGTTAGCTGCTTCATCTCTAATTTCCCTAGTCCTTGTTTCATTGTGTTGTGGTTGCACTCAACATCGATGTCTCTTTGTCCTGCCAGTCCCTCTCTTTTTGTTTTTACACTCCTCAGCATCTTTTTTTCTCACCCTTTATCTTTTTTTTCCGCAAAATCTTTTGTGAAACCATACCTAAAACAGTTATTGGATTTATCCTTCTCTAGTTTTCCAATCATCCTATTTCTTTTTGTTGTCAAAAGCTCTCACTAATGACTCAGAAATTGTTCAGCTAATTTCCTAAAGCTATGTGAAATCCTTTGACTGTTACTTTTTAATGTTACTCTTTTCACTATTTTTCCCCCCTTTGCATGTTGGAGAGAGAGTTTTCCAAGTTTAACACTCTTGGTAGCAACAAATGCTCGATGTCCCAGTGGTTATGTTGGCTATAACAATTTTAGGGAAATTCCGTCCCGTAGCTCTCCCATGTGGCTAGCAATACAGAGACTATAAATACAGCCAAACCACAAGCATTTTTACCACTTTAGCTGATTTATGTGACATGATGGTGAAAATGTCATCAGGCAATCCCTGCAATACCATTCCTGTCTGTGTTAGAGGAAAAATTGGCAAAGTTTTTAAACTTGTGATTTTCAGGTAAGTGCCTCTGATAAATTTGGCAAAATGTGCTAGAAATCACAGTAAACACAATCGCTTTTACAAACCCGTGAGGCCACTTCTTTCAATGTCATGAGAAAATAAATATTAAATAATAAACATGTTTTTTCTTCTATTTAATGCACAATACACACATTCATTTCATCTTATCAGGCTGCTGGTTTATGAGGACTCACAGCATTCCAGATGATGGACCTGAACCAATTTTCCACTAGCTCCATTCTAAGTCAACTGGAATACATACATTTTTTTCCAATATCTGCAGTTTTGAAATACAATCTGGATGGAGAGCTTCTTACTGAAACTCTTGGGAATCACAAATTATAGCTGGAAAATTCATAGTAAGGTACTTTCTTAATAGAAAAGAAAATCTATGAAGAACCTTCATTTCTGTACTTTAATATACCAATTTTTGATAAAGGATTAATATCCCCCAAAAGAAAAATCATATCTCTAAATTCAAATATTCTCCCTAAGCTAGACACCTTCCATCCTTTCCAAAAAAACCCCGCTATTCCCATGCTGGAAATTGCTGCCAGTGCTCAAAACAGCCACTTGAAAGAGGGAAAACTATTTTAGTTTCAGTACATGAAAACGGCCTCAAAGTGTCACTAGAGAGCTATCGATAATCTGTTTCAAACTATATTTCAAGGTTTTGGGGCCGCTTGGTCTTTTCACTCAAGAGCCACTTCTAACTTAGTCTTTGTTATTGCTTACATTGCCCATCAATTTGTGTGGCCATGAAAATGCCCTGGCCACTTGCACACGGATGGCAAAGCTTTCAGTAGCACAGTTCCACTTTTATGAAAGCAAAGAGCATGAAGTAAGAAGAGAAACTTGCAAATAACAGATTTCTAGGGGGGTGGGAAAAAAAGGAAGTTGGTAATTTATTCCCTCTCCCTTCATAATCTTGACCAAAACAAATAGAAATGTGATTCTAACAATGGTAGGAAGTGAAGCAGCCTAACCTTTCTGCATTTAGCCTGGAAGCTTTTTCAGAGTAGAGACTGTCTCTCATAGATGTTTACACACAGTGCCTGGCACAAACAAGACTCATATTTAATCTTGGCCTTTTGAGCCCGTATCACGATATAAATATTTCCTAGTAGTAGTAGTAGTCTTACAGAAATGAACCTTTGTTTACTCTGCTTTTCAGAAGCCATTCCTGGCCATGCTCCTCCTCTGGGATTCCTTCCCAGCTGTCCACATCACTGTCATCCGCAATTTGATTGCCTTTAATACGGCAGATTCATGTGTAGGGAATCCTGCAGTATGGAAGGTTTTTAAATGTGCAGTTCCACTTGCAAATGGCGCATTTCTTACACGTATGTTGCTTCACTCAAGTGCTGCTGGGAACATCTGATGTTCAGTACCCTTTTACAGTCTCACTGTAAACTTGTGTGGCTTTCCTGAAGAGTTACACTACAAGTGTCCTCATCCTATCTTTGTCACAAAAGATGAAGAGTGCATTATTTCTCCTAAAATGCTCAGGAAAAACTTAGCACTTCTATCTTCTGCATCTCTGTGACAAAGCCACACAGAATGTTTCTCCAACAATTGCTTTTGTAGTTAAACCTGGCACACATGCCATGGAGCATTTAGGAGTAGGGAAACTTCAGAAGTACTATTTTGTTTTTGCTTCTATATATCCACAGATTACTAAACTAATGACTATCATAACATGTATGCAATAACAACAACAAGATGCAAGTCAAGGCCCTAAAGCCTCTTTAGATTAGATTAGATTAGATTTGCACTGGGATTTAAATAGAGAACAGTTGGCTTTGAATCTCTCTGTTTATTAAAGTTGATTGTCCTATTACAACATCACTTGAAAGGTATTTTCTCCTTCTTTCTTCCCTTTGGCCCAGTTTATAATAACAGCAGAAGCTTCATGATCTTGAAATTACAACTTTCTGTGCAGGCAACACAAAGGCAAAAAATTCACCAGATAGCAGAGCATTCAGCAGACAGCAGTGATGACCAAAAGGTATCCTTTTTTCATTGAAAATAGCAGATTTTTCTGATGACTTATCCAGATGAGCTTGTAAATACATTTCTGCATCATCACTTCAATGTATAAGCTTGCTAAGCATTAGACAGACTCCATGTGACGGAGGCAGAGGAAAATCCAGGACTGATGAACCTCCAGGGTATAAACTCTCACATATACAACAACGAGGCTAAGTTTCCAGTGACATTTCATTTTTGTCATTTGTAACAGCAACATGTGAAAATGCTCCTGTCCATTTTGCCAGTATGGTTCTGTGGGTCTTCAGCCTCTTAATTCAGGCAAACACAGTACTTTCCTGTACCTTTATTGCACACCATTTTGTGTGAATTTCGGGTGGATGCTGCATAGAGGAATCAAATGTAATTCTCTTATCATTAGCAACATTTAGGGGGGAATTTTATAGGTGCGTTGCATAGTTTAAATTTTGGGAAGCACTCAGTTTGCCCTCATTCTAGTATCACCAAGATCCATAAAAGGGAAGTCATCTAATTTAGCATACATATGACATTGTTTCTCCATGTGAACATTAACTTGTAAAGTTGTTAAACAGCAGAATAAAATATTATAACAGTTTTCAAATATATCTGTATAAAAACATCCAGGAGAAAGAATTCAGAGAAATTTTGGAATTATTCTCGCTCCACTGTTTTGAATTATCTTCCTGGATATTTATTAGAAAGCAAAAACTTATGTAGGATGTGCAAAAATAGTACTAGGAAAAAAATGATCATGTTCCTTCCTGTATTCCGAGTATCAGTCCATGATTTTTGTCACTTTGTTTAACTACCGAGGTGGGACATATTTGCTGCCCAGCCTCCTCAGAGGTCCAATATCTGGTAAGTTAGCTTTAACAGACTCCTAAACTGCAATGTGGACTCCTGAGTGGCCTAATGATTCATTCCTGAAAAATGTTACCTTCACCAATCAATTTTGGACTTGGTTTCATTAGTACTGTTTGAAAGATACACAGACCTGCACTCCAGTGGAAATAATGTCTCTCACAAGCAAATTATATTTTTTTAAAGACAGAAAGGGTGTACTTTAAACATGTAACAGCCTTGCTTCAGAGGGCTAGAAAAAGCAGTTTCTTCCTTTAGTTTCTAAAGCTTGGAGATTGGTTTCTTTTTTTCTCTTGGTCTCCTTTTGCAAAGGCCCTGCCTATGCAGGTCTTAACTGGTTCTTTTCCAGTGAGAATGAATGATTTTTGCTTCCTTTGAACAGCAGATCATCCTTGTAAGCATGGCTTTTGTGTCATCAAATTTATTTAAAATACTCAGGTGGTTCCACATACCAAACTTCAGACAAATAACTACTCTAGTATAGGCTAGCAAGGAATTTCTTGCAGCTATTGAAGCAACTCAGCAAGAACAACTTACCTAACCAACAGATCCATAGGTATTTTCTCTTTATAGAAACTAAGGTGTGAACTTCAGAAGAAAGAGTCTAGTTTCTAATTTAGTTTTAGGACGGTACCTAAAAATAAATCTCTAGTCACTAAGGTCTCTGCAAAGAGCAACTATCAAGTACTTTTATTACCAACAGTATCAGCTGTTGTATCAGTAAGTTGGAAAATACCTCAGAAGGTGGCATTGGTTGGCTCAAAACATTCCCTCTCCAGCTCTCTTTTAGTGCAGGTTATCACATACACAGCCACAGGAACTATCCTAAGAATCCTAGCTCCTGGAATATTTGCCTACTTGGTGATAAAAATGCATACACCACCAGCAATATTTCCCTGTACTTGTAGCTCTGCAATCAGAATTGTGTTAGGTGCGGGGGAAAAAAAAAAAAAAAGACAGAACCTCCCCCCCACCTTTAATTGAATAATGTCTTTGCTATTTTATCTAAATTAATCATATCTTTGAGAACTAATATTCCATATATCTTGTTTGGGTCTTTCTAACTGCAAATATTAACGCCTCATTTCACCTAGTATCTTGATAGTCCTGTTTTGGATAAACATGCCTTCCTGCAGCAAAGACTGAGGGCAAAGTTGTGTAAATAATACTTGTAACCCTCCTCAAGACTTCAAAACATTCTAAAAACATTAACTGAAGCTTTATGTCACCTCCATCAGATAACATTATTGATATCCTAGAAACGGGGCATTCTGCATCCAAGTCTGTTGCTTTTGTACAAAAAGTGTCTCAACAGCCCAAATTTACTTCATTCACAGGGCAATACTTTGGTCACTCTTCTGTTTTGGCCTAATTGCCACTTTGACCCCCTTGCCAACCCTCCTCCGATCTTCCCAACAGGCAATGTTTCCACTTCAGAGCAACCTCACCAGTTGTCTAGGTAAACTCACCATGAAACGTGTGCCTACATCTTCCCTTTCTCAATCCTCAAACAAGCAACAGGCCCTCAAAGCTCACCCCCACACTAGGGCAAGCCAACATACAGGCTTTCGGTGACCCTGCACTGTGTAGCAGCACCTCTTACATGCCCTTACTCGAGTGACAGGACCCTGCCTGGCCTGCTGTCCTCTGCCCTGCCACACTCATCGCAATGCCAAGAGCTCCCACTCGCTGACAATTATCCAAACATCTCAGATTAATCCCACTGTCTACACCATGCTATAAACAATACACCATTTTCACTTGCTCCTTACTTCAGGAAAAAGGTTCCTGCTTTATTCTATCTCAGTGACCTGAGCATGGTTTAAAAAAAAATTGTCATAAGCTAGAATCAGGATGCTTTCAACTAAGCTACATCATTATGGAAAACACATTTCACCTCAGTCTCTCAAAACAAACAAACACTGAAACAAGTCCAGTATCACCAGTGATGACCTTTTACTACTCTTTCATTATACAAATAATATAAATACTAAATTCACAGGACTAATTTTGCAGGAAACTATTAACCAGCATCACAGTTTCAGACTAGAATGTGTATTATCCTAGATTTTTTAAAAGGCAATATTAAAGGACTTGCAACTTAGAAAAACCCAAACACTCAAAACAGATGAAAACCTTTGACCTTTATCTAATCATCTGCAAGTGAAGTTCAAGAGTTAGCTGTTTCAAACAGTACTGTAGAACCGAAAACATTCTTAAAACATAGATGACCTTATAAAAAAGAAGTAAAATATGCATATGCAACACTTGCATCTAATACAACCAACAGTTTTTAAATATGTCAGAAGCTGATACAAGGAGACTTGATTAGTATCCAGGGATTGTGGACACCAGCAAGAAGGTGATGGCGCTCCAGCAGAAGCCAAAGCCTCGGCTCCACTTCCCTCACCCAGATCGCCTTTCCCTTTTCTTGCCTTGCTTCCTTGCCTGAAGGCAAAGTCTCTCTCTGCAGTTTCACATGAATAAGTATTCAGATAAACCAGATACAAAACTCAAGTACTTGAGGTCAGACATGGTGATTTGGAAAGTCTGAAATGTAGATATTACCAAGATAGGCATGAGATCTGAAAGCACTTTTGTACAACCAGGTTATATTCTTGAACAAGGAAATCTGTTGCCTCAGTTCAAGTAAATAAACAAAAGATGTAAATATCTAGAGCTCCTAGTTAGGCAAAATTAGATTCCAGTGTAAGTTTTACCTAAAAATATGACATTGTTTCAGCACAACAGCAGTTACCTTATTCATAGCAACAATAACATTCTGCTTAAAAAGAACCACTATATAGGAAAATTGGTTTGAAATCACACATTTTAAATTCACATATGTTCCAAGAGAATTTGTTGAAATTACAATACTTACTACAATTAGCATTTTCATTGAGGCAACCAGTGCAATAAAAAAAATCCAAAGCTTTCTCAATAAGATGAACCAATCACCTGACCAGTCAATAACACCCAGCCCCTTCATTTTCCTTGGACATAAAAAAGGATATTCCACAACTCCACAGAAATTACTGCTCAGTCCCTTGGGGACCCAGGGAGGAAAGATGTTTCTCCACAATTCTCTGGCAGGAGGTAGCAGTCCAAAACTCCTCCATTTCCATGATTCCAAGCCCTTTCTGACTTCTGTCTTCTTAAACCACACAGTGGAAAACTGGCTTCATCAAATCTCACCCGACTGCTGGGACCAGAAGAGCAGACCACGCAACTGGTGCTCTTAAGATGCACTTTTGAAACTCTACTAGTGCTAGGGCTTGGAAATATATTTCAAGTCAAGCCAAGCCACAAAATGACAAATCCCCAAGCCAAAAGTCCAGCTGCCAGGGGCAGGAGCAATTCGGCACTCCCAGGAATAGGAAGTGCTTCAGAAACCACCAGCTGAGCGAGGAAAAAACCAGGAAAGTTTGAGAGGTTAAGAAAAATCTGAAAAAGAACTTTACTTGCAATTATTTTCTTTATGTGTACATATACAGTTTGACCCAAAAAAAAGAAAAAAAAAAAAAAAGAAAAAAGAAATTCAGACTTCTGTTTAAGAATCCTTGGATTTAAATATATATATATTTATTAAAAAGAGACATTGACTCTATGGCCAAGACATTATGCGTCTCAGAACAGGTTTTTACAGCCATGTTATAAAAACCCCTTAGCAAAGCAGTTATGCACTAGACTTCAAACACATGTACTCCAAGAATGACACTGGTGTGGAGGATCTTGTTTTACATCCATTTATTTTTGTCCCTCAGCAATTATAGCATAGTTTCAATACATTTCTAAAGTTATAGAGAAATACCAGGGCAACTAGAGTACATACAAGCCAAAGTTAAAATGGTAGACAGCTGAATTAAAAAACAAAAAACCAAAAAAACCTAAACAAAACAAAAAGAAGTATGCATTCAGCAGGAAATCTACTATACTTCATTCAGTTTAGGCTTTGTTCTTTAGGGAACAAGGTGCTAACGTGCCATTTTCTCATAAAAAGAATCATAATTGCTTCCAAAGAGTTTCTGCTGAAAATGGTGGAAGCAAATAAGTGTAACACTAAACTTTCTCCAATAAACTTAGAAGCAACACTTTCTTGAATCAATTTCCACCCTCCAAACACCACTGCTGCTTTTCTTACATGAACTCACTGTTTTATTAAGGCATAATATGCCCTGAGCAATATGCTGGAAATTAGCCAAAAAGCCTAACAATTAAAGGCAAGCACCAAGTAATTTTTTTTTGACAAATTTTGAAATCTATTTTGAAACTCACCTGTACTTTAGAGTAGCACTCCAGGAAAAAAAAATAAAATATTGCTTTTAATAACTTTAAGCAGAATGGCAGTGTTAATTTCCCCCTTCTCCTTCCAGGCTAAAGTTTTCAAGCTCATCATCTAGGTACCAAAGTAGGACCAGCATACCAAGCCCTAAGTGGGACATCTGTTCAAGAGCTTAATTTTTAAGCAACTCAGCATAAAAATTTCAGTGCCCCACACTAAGCAATTCAAATTAAATCTTATTTTCCTCAAGAGGCAAGACCCTCATATGCTGGACACCTCTGGTCTTAAAAGCAAGATGGAGCCTGGACAGGAGAATAATACACTTGTACATGCTCAGACTGCCTTCCAGTCTTCTTTTTAAACCCAGAAAAGCCTACAAATTACCTGGTGCACTGCACAGTTTCCTGTAAAATGCACAGTATTAGAGAGTCCAAGATCCAGGAAGGTAGTTTTCAAAGCTAGTGCTAACAGCACACATGACTTTCTCTGTACAAATTTAGGCAATACTGGCTAGTCCCTTTAAGCTACCAGAGTATCCATAAAAGAAAGACAACCAAATTATACATTTTATTCACATTTATTTTTCGCTTTTAGTGTGCTCACAGAAAATTAGAACACCTTAAGCAGGAGTTTAATAGCAATTTTTGTAAGCAAAGTTACATTCCATCTCTAAGTCAAATTGGTCAAAGCTTCTCCAGTATTTACAAAAACATGATAGACAAGATGCTACACAAAAAAAACCATTGCATCTGAAGAGTTTTCCTTTATTTTCAAAGACAACTGGAAAAGAAAGCATTGTCTGCTGTAATCAAAAACATACCACAGTATAAACAGTAACCATTCCACTTATCACAGCTTGGTTGAGTTTAAAATTTGTGTTTAAAAGGTCCAAGATGACTGCAGTTTTACAAAAATGGGCAGGGTGGAAAGAGTTGCAAACTTCATGTGCTTCTGGATATCAAGATTTGTTTTTTTATACAATAGTCACAGTTAAAAACACCCTGCTGGTAATACATAATTACACTTTATTAAGGTCATAAACCAGCAATAAACAATAAAGCCTATACAACTTGTATTTCTACTTAATCACTGACTGATACAGCTAACATGAGATAAGTGAAAAGTTCCTATGGTTTAAATGAATTCCTAAGACTATGATCTCTTTATCTGGGTATTGATTTTTATTTTTTATTTTTTTTTTCCTTTTTCCTTTCCTTCTTATTCAAGACTTGTAGTGTTGTAAACCTTATAGAACATCTGCCTCACAAAATACATCGTAATAACTTTCTTTTAAAAAAAAGACTAACCCCTTACATCATTTCTGGCGGGGCGCGCTCCCGGCAAGGGCTGCGCGCCCCGGGTTCCCCACTGCGGCCCCTGTCACTTCATTTGATATCCCTTATTGACCCACCCATCTCCTTCATATATGGGCATGTCCATAGACCGATCGGCAAAAGTTTTATAATATGAAGAGAGTTGCAAAGTATGAAATTAAAAAATAAACGAACAAAAAAAAAAAGAACGAAAAAAAAACCCGAGCCAACCAAAACAAAACATTAATACTGATGAAAAAAAAACCCCAAAAAAACCAAAATATAGAGGATGGGGGAGGAGGGCGGAGGGGAGCCCCCCTCCGCCCGTTGGAATGGCGGCAACACACAACGATTTGAGATGGGAGCTGCGGGGGGAGAGAAAAAAAAGAAACGAGACATCTTTTAAATCAATCCCTGGTTGTAGACAAGTTCTCCGAGACCAGTACCTGGCACCACTCCAACAAACAAACAGGGGGGAAGAAAAGTCCGTCGGCGAGGGGCGGCGGCGGCGCTTACTACTCCGCCGACTCGGCGGCGGGTCCCTCCGGACTGCTCTCGGCGGGGGGCTCCTGCCGCGCCGGCTCCTCCGCGGGGGCCGCCTCCTGCTCGCCGCTGCCCGCCTCGCTCGTGGCGGCGCCGGCGCCAGCCGCCTCCTCCGCCGCCTTCGCCTTGCCCTCCGCTGCCTGCTGAGGCGGCTGCTGATCCTCAGCCGCCGCCGATGCCGGGGCCTCTTCTCCCGCCGCCTTCTCGGGGGCGGCCTCGTCCGATTTGGCCTCCTGCGAGTCCCCCGCGTCCTCCTTCGCTGCCTCGGCGCTGCCGGCCGCGCACGGCTCCTCGGCGGCCTTGCCCTCCTCGCTGCCCGCCGCTTCGGGGGCCGCTGCCTCCTCCTTCCCGCCCTCAGCCGCAGCGGCGGCGGCGCCGCCCTCGCCCTCGGCCCCCTCGCCGGCCTCCTTCTTGTTCTTCTTGAAGGAGAAGCCGCTGAGCTTAAAGGACTTCTTGAAGGAAAAGCGCTTCTTTTTTTTTTTCGGGGTCTCGCTGCTGGACGAGGGGGTCGCGCCCTCCTCAGTCTTGGGGGAGGACTCGCCCTCCGCCGGGGAGGCCGGCTCGGTGCTCTCCGCCTCTCCCGCCTCCTTTTCGGAGGCGGGCTCCGACGAGGCCGCCTCCTCCTTGCCCGTCTCCTCGGCGGGCGCGCTGCCGTTCGCCTGCACCTCCTCCTTGCCCGCCTCCGCCGCCGCGGGGGAGGCGTCGCCGTTCACCTTCAAGTGGCCGTTCTCCTGCAAGACAGGGACCAGCGTTACCGGCGGTGCCCGGGGGGGTCGCGGGGCCCCGCCGCCGCCGCCCTCCCCGCCCGCCGGCCTGGCCTCGCCCGCTTCCCGCGGTTCGAAGCCCCGCGCTCTCGCCGGGCCGGGCACCCCCAGCGGTGGCCGCCAGAGGGCGCCCCGGCTCCACGCAGCGGCGGCCGCGCCGCGCACCCCCGCCCCCGGCGCGCCCCGTCCAAGCCGCGGCGGCGGCGCGGGGCGGGGAAGGCGAACAAAGCTCGCCCGGCCCGGCCCCGGCCCCCCGCCCGCCGCGGCCCCTCTGCGCCCGGGCGGTGCGGCGAGGCGCCCCCGCCTTCCCCCCCCCCCTCCCCACTCACGCCGCATTTGCATCTTTCAGGCGCCCGGAGCGCGGCTGGCTGCCCCGGGCGGCAGCTGCGGGGGCGGCGGGGGGTGGCTGCTCGCAACGACGCCGCCGCTGCGCGGGGCAGCGGGGGCACGGCCAGCCCGGCTCACGCTTGGGGAGGGGGCGCGGGTGGGTGACAGAAAGCCGTGCCCCGCGGCTGCCGACCCCCCGGCGGGGCTGCCGCGGACGGGGCGGACGGCGCAGCCCCCGGCCCGCGCTCTCGCCAGAGGGGCTGTCCGCGGAGCCCCCCGCCCGGGGCTCCGGGCCCCGCTACTACACGGCCATCCGGCTCTGCCACGAGAGGCGTTCCGCGCGAGGCACCGAGCGTCTCCGGGAGGACATTAAGCGGGCAGAAAAGCCAAGCGGTGTAAGATCCTTCCGTTTACGAGCCATTGGGACACTCCACCATAATACACGAGGGATTTAAAAAAAAAACCCCAACAAAAGAAAAAAAAAAAAAAAAAAAAAAGAAAAAAAAAGAAAAAAAAAGAAAAAAAGAACCGTGCCCCTTCCCCCCCGCCCCCCATGCAGGAAAGATAAAGGAACGAATCATTCAAAGCCGAGCCCGTTTAACCAAAATAAAGAAATTATTCCTTTGCCTCGAGTTGCAAAGATAAAAGGATCGACCGTATTCTCCATTGAATGTGCCACTGGGGCATCAAAGGAAGAAGAATTAAACAGGATGCGAAAGAGAGTCCGTCGAAGTTGGCTTAAAAAAAGGAGTAGATTTAATTTGTAAAAAATTTCTTTTTGTTTTTTACCTGTCCATTCGCCTTGGATGGAGATGCAGCCACTGCTTCCCCAGGTTTCTCGGCGGAGGCTTCGCCCTTTGCAGCGGTCTTGGAGAACTGGGCACCCATGCTGTCTTATTCAACAAAGAAACTCAACAGATCCAAAAGGAGGGGAAACAAAGAGCGTTGGGTTGGTATAAATACTGGGCGACCAGCAGCAGCAGCAACACACACACACACCAGAGGGGAAAAAAAAGAGAAGAGAGAACAGAACCGATTATAATGCACTCCTTTTAAAAAATTTAAAGTTGAAGAGATCAAAAAGCAGCAGCACAGGAGGGAGGGGGAAAAAAAGGGAGGAAAAAGTCGAGCAAAAAAAAAAAAAAAGAGCCCAAGTTTAGTAAAAAAGAAGTAATAAAAAATCCCAGATTTGTAGCCGTACTGTAGACAAGGAGAAAATGGAGAAATCTCCCTGGTTGCTAATAAGATGCGGAGTCCAACGCCCAAGTGCACAGATGAATGGGCTTCCCGAGCGGTGACGGCAGCGCTCCGCCCGGCGCCGGCCAATCGCGGCCGCCGCGCACAAAGGGGGGCGGGGCCCGCCCGCCCGGCGAACAATGGAGCCGCGATGGCAGCGGTTTGAAATCGGCCCCCGGCCGATAATGAATGTGCCGCTCCGCTCCGCCGCGGCGCGGGCGGGCGCGCCGGGCCCCGCGCCGGGCCGCCAACAAAACACCCCGAGCGAGAGAGAGAGCGGGGCGGGCGGGCAGGGACAATGGTGCGAGGGGCGTGCGGGTGAGTGCGAGTGCGAGTGTGAGTGCGAGTGTGAGTGAGAGCGTCCCAGCCCCGCCGCACGCCCCCGCCCGCTGCCGCCGTGAGAGAGCAACAGATAGTGTGTGCGAGCCCCGGGCGGGGGAGAGAGGGAAGGAGGGGATTTGCTGCTTGCTTTTTTTTTTTTTCCCCCCCGCTTTGTTTTTTTGGTTTTTTTTTTTTTTCTTTCCCGGGTTTAATTGGTCGCGATTGTTAAATCGCCCCCAATTTGGAAGGTATTTGAACCACGTAGATCGGGTTTCGCCGAACGAGATCACGAGTCGAAATTAGTAGGTCTGTAGGCCAGATGTTGCAAACGCTAAAGCAGCGGCAGCAGGAGCCGCTGCCGGAGCAGAAACGGACCCCTCCCCCATAGCGATATTGGCTTGGAATAAAATATTTTGTGATTAGCCTAAGGCTCTAATTAAATTCTGCTGTCTGATTATTCCTGATTTGTGTTTTTAAAGTATTTTCTGAGGCGGTGACCCACTTCACGATTACATTTCCATGCACTCAAGTAGTGGGAGAAGCGACGTTATCAGGGAAACATTCACGCTTTCCCAAACCTCAGCCCCGAGTGTGTATTTACGTTGAATTTAAACCCTCGAATAAGATGTAACCCGAAACTAATGCACGCGAATTAACGGTGATCTGGAGCGCTTATCAGCGCTGGGGTGGGCGAAATATCACGGACCCGAGTGATTTCCTTTCTCGGGGGAGGGGGCGGCGTGTGCGGGGAGCCGGCCGGCTCCCTCCCTCCCTCCGTGCTGCGATGCGGGGAAGGCTGGCCCAGACCCCCCCTCCCCCGACACCCCCATCCCCTTTTAAGGAGCAGAAACGAGCGTCAGAACGATCGTTTCCCAAAGTCGGGTAATCTCCTCCGAACGCCTCTTGTTTATAAACAAGGATGTTAAAATGATTCCGATAATGAAGGGCTGCGGAGCGGGGAGGCTCGGCCCAGCCGCCCACCCTCCCTCTCCCCGCGGCTTGCCGGGGCTGGCGGGATCGGTGGGCTTCGTGCGGATGCCGAGAGCCGCCTCTCGGTAACCCCGGCGAGGGCAGCCGGTTGCTTTCAACCGCTCGAGGGAATATTTCGTTTCGTGGGGGACAAAAAGGGGGATTTGGTCGGTGTATTTTGCTGGGGAGATGGAACCTCTCCCTCCCTCCCGCCGCATTTCACGCACAGCCCCTCCGCCGCCGCTGCCGCCGCTCCCTTTGTCTCGGCCGCCGCCGCCCGCCCCGCCGAGCACGGTGCAGCAGCGTCCCGCTCCCCCGGGGGCAGCCCCCCACGCCCAGCCGTGCGCCCCGCACCGGCAACACCCGCCACCGCCGGGGCGGGGGGCGGCCGCCGGCCGTGCCGGGGTGGCCGCCTTCGGCAGGGCGGGGTGCCGGGGGTGCCGCCGCGCCCCGGGGCTCCCTCGGCGGGGCCGCACCGCCGGGCGGTTTCCCTGGCGACGGCGGGGGGCGGCGGGGCCTCCACGGTGGGATCGGGAGCGGAGCGGGGCGGGGGCGGCTCTGCCCAACCCGGCGTCACCTGCGGCCGCCGGCCCCGCTGCTGCGGGGCTGGGCTGGGCTGGGCTCGGCTGGGCTGGGCTCGGCGGGGCCGGGGGCGCCGCGGCAGCAGCTCCCGGGGGCCGCGGTGGCGGGAGCCGCCCTCCAGGAATCCCTCGGCTGCCGCCTCTCCCGGGCGTGCGGGCGGAGCGGTGTGCGGCAGCGGGCACCGGCGGCAGAAGGGATGGAGCGAGCTGCGGAGGGCTCACCTTATGGCGTGACGGCTACGCGACCGTGGGGCACGAGCAGCCGGACAGCTTCCTTCTTCGGGATCCTCCCCCGCTTCTCAACACCACGCGCTGTGGTTCCTCTGCTCCTTTTAATCTGGATATTAAGCAAATCGTGATTTTGTTGATGGTGGCTTGGGTTTTTATCTTTTTAGACTGGTTGATGTAACAGATCACCTAAGAAGACCTGCTGGAAGACCATGAAAAGACTTCGCAATCAGTATCAAAAGGCACCTGTCCATCCTGAATGGGTATATGCAATTTCACCGGCACCGGCATATGCATTTCTACTTTTCACCGTAGCTACGTCTGAATTTCAGAGTAGTGTCACTGAAAAATTTCACAGAATGACTGGGAGTTTAGATGGTGTGCTTTGCATTATGCTTTTGATATGTTTTTCAACCATTTCAATGTTTTACAACTTGAAAAGAAAAAGAGAAAGTGATAAAGAAAAAGCCTTGACTGATCTTACTCTAGATACTTAATTCCACAAGTTCTTCTGTAAAGTCTCTGGACAAGCAGGAAATCTGGAATATATGTACAGTCCCTCTGTCAGTCCCAGTGCAATTCAAACCTGGACAGCTAACCCAAACCCTTGACCGTGAGGTGCAAATACAAGATTCAACCCCTCAAATGACCTCTCGAGCCCATCAGTTACCAGGCTGCTCCTTGTCTCACCACACCTTTATGCACCAAGGAAAGAGACACGCTGGAGGGGAGATTCCTCTTTCCTAAACTTGCACTTTACTCAAGTTCCTGATCTTTTAATCTTCTTCCAAGTGGCAGGGAGAGAGAAAAGAGACAGACAGACAGACAGATGAGAGAAAGAGAAAGAGAAAGAGAGAGAGAGAGAGGGAGAAAGAAAGAAAGAAAGAAAGAAAGAAAGAAAGAAAGAAAGAAAGAAAGAAAGAAAGAAAGAAAGAAAGAAAGAAAGAAAGAAAGAAAGAAAGAAAGAAAGAAAGAAAGAAAGAAAGAAAGAAAGAAAGAAAGAAAGAAAGAAAGAAAGAAAGAGAAAGAAAGAAAGAAAGAAAGAAAAAGAGAAATACCTCATTAGTGTTTTGCAGTAGGACTAATCAGTTATGAATATGAGAATACCAGTTTCCTACTGTGCCTTCCACATAAAAAGTTGTCATAGAATTTCTGTGGTAGGGACAAGGATGTACTAGTGTAAAGTTGCTTGTGTATAGGGTGTTGGAGATTCAGTGTCTGAGAAAAGTGGTACCATTGTCAAATGTATTTGTGTTAAGGCTTTTACCACAATAGCTGTGTCAGCAAAAAAAAACTATTTCCCCCTGTGTCACATGTAGTGTTATTTCTAAGAACATGACAGCAATAACTGAGAGACAGCTTTGTGGAGCCCAAAAATGAAGAGACAGGGCTGAGGAGCTGTTTTTGGGAGGGCAGCAGGATTTGCCTCCCCTTGCTCCTCCAAAGGTTTAAGGCTCCATCACTGCAATTTCCTGATAACTAGTAGTGTGTTGCATCCCCCAAATGAAGTTGTTTTTTTGCAGTACTTCCAAAATGTGACTCCTATCAGCACATTTTTCCTGAGGTATTTTCATGCATAACCTTTTGGGAAGGTGGAAGACTGAGGTGTGGTATGATGAAATGCTTTGTACAGTGCTGCTCAGCAAATCAGCTTCGCAGCTGACTCAGTGTTACTGATTCTTGGCTGTGACTTCATGGCCATTAATATTAAATCTGTGCCTTGCAGCTACAACTTTGGTTGGGCATAAATACAAACCTTCCTGTGAAGCTAGCCAGGTATACGTGTGGTATGTAGTGCTTATGTCAACTCTGCACTAACTTTCTGTGGGTAGGCTAGAAAAAAAGCTGATAGCTTTTGGCCCAAGAGCAGCTGAGGCAAAATTGCCCCTGCAAAGTGTTTGGCCACATCTAGAACAAAAGCTGGGTTATGTGGCTGTGGAAATCCTGACCTTACATCCTCTGAAGCTGCAATTTACCACCCTATGAAAGCATGGCTTCTGACTCCTGCAGCCACTGCCAAACCTCCCAACTCAGTAGTATCCAGCTTTTTTTCTATTTTCCCAATATTGTCTAAAACATTAATTTTGATCCATTCCTGAAATACAGGTGAATGAAATGGTATTTTCAGTTGACAGTTCAGGAAACGGAGAAAGCTGCTCAATAACAGCTCCCTGCTGGTATGGCAGCTGCTCACTGGAGTCCCAGAAAAACTCATCAGTGACACTCACACTCTGCTAAGGTAAAAGCACAGTCAGGAACATGTTTTAACTCCTGTTAAAATTTGAAACTTTTAAAAACATGTCCTAACTTGCCACTCACAGTCAGGACACAAGTGTATGTTTGCTGGCAAATGCACTAAAATGCAACACACCCTGTCAACACTGAGAATTTGAAAACGTTAATTAAAAGTTTTCACTGACACCTTTTTTTTTTTTTTTTTTTAAATGCACCTTTATCCTCGTCCAGACAAGCCTTTAAAGAAAGTGAATCTAAGAGCGGTTTTGGGAGCTGGAATCCAATGTTTACAGAAATCCTGAAACACTGTGTGCTTTCTAGTGTTTTCATTGTGACTCTCCCCTGGGCGATCTGAGCTCTGAGGAGGTGCTGGGACACCTCCTTGTGTCCTGGGGTGCACAGAGACTTTTCCTGTGTTCAGAGAGAGCCACAAGCAAACTAAAAAATGATAAAGTTTACAGCAAGAGACAATGTTCACTATATGCTCATCTACCACAAGTCCTTTTCTTGTCTGGTCCCTATGGAGAAACAGTGTAACGTAAACATAGGACAGAAAACATCTTGCTTTCCCGGGAACTGCCAAACTGGGTTAGTTCTGGTAATGGCAGAAAAGGATAATATGAGCTAAATAATGTTAAAAGTTTCAAAACTAAATTCAGATTTGAAGAATAGTTGCATCTTTTCTGGTTCCTTAAAAATGAGTGTTCCATGGTGTCTGAATCAGTGCTGAGATTTCCTACTGACACATCACTTCAGTTTCTTCAAGCTTTACTCCAGTTTGGTGAAATGCTATTGAAAGCTTTTAACCTTTATGTCACTCAGAACCATTACAAGCCCTTTACTAATATTTGCCAAGCTTTTATTAGCTGAATACATTCAACAATGTTTGTTAAATAGGATCCAGACTGTTTGAATGTCCAGTGTGCTGGGAAACTGAAAACTTAACAGAGCTTATATATTTTAAAAGTATCATGCAGCTGGTCTCTCTCATAGGTAATAAAAAAATGTCTGTCAACCAACTGGATAATTGGCCTCCAGTAATGAGACTGGTTACTTCTGGGGAAAAAAAAAAAAAGCCCACCAACAAAATTCAAGAATAAGAAGACCAACAATAAAACCCCATGCCCCCCAAAAAATAAATTCTTAGATGATACAAAAGGAAAAACATTTCAGGAAAGCCCAAGACCCTCCCTTAAGAGCAACCACAGCAAGACACAATAAATAACAGGGAAGGTGTTAGTATACTACTAAAAGACTGGTCCATGCTATATGCTGATTCTGCTTTTAAAACACCATTTCAGCAGCAGGGAAAGGGCATTGGGGCTCCGTTAAGCAGGGTGTGGACAAAAGAAATAGAGATAGTAGTAGAGAGTTGTAAACACTTTACATCCTTCGGTTCTAAGGACAAATACTGCTCCACTGCAGCTCCCCAACAGCTTTACCTGGGGTAACTCAGTGCAGCAGTAGTCCTTTGCCCACTTCGTTCCTGTGCTCTGGTCCTGCCGTTCCACTCCCTCCATTGTGTGTGCCCTGGCTTTCCTTTGACCTCCTGATAAGCCATTTTGGAGAGTTAAACCAGCAGAAAACTATTCTTTCTCTCTTCACAGTACCCCTCCTCCATTCTCCCCCTCCCTCCCCTCCCTGGCTTTTCAAGCAGGGAAGGGTAGTTTCCTGCTGCTTTAGCTTCTATAACCCTTGGTGTGGCCAGACAAGTTGCAGCGATGACAAGCAGGTGATAACCTGATTGAGCATGAAGTTAAGCTTCAGTTCCACTGATGTGTACTTCAACAGCACCACTGCCTCACACAATCCCCCTTCTCTGCAACTTGGGCACGCTTCCAGTTTCCTGATTCTCCTTCAATTCTTCTGGGAAGAGTGATCTAAGTAAAAAATTCCTGATGAGCAGGTATCTTTTAGAATGGCACTGATAGGTGATGTCTCATCATGTTTTATTGAAAGACCATGTGTGTTTTAATGATGACTGCTTTGTGTCATGTGGCTACAGCCAGCCTGGCTTTTATGAATTCTAGCTAGATTTGGAGGGGACAGGAGTTACATAAGAGTGGAATCATGTAAATTTATGCTGAAAAGTGTCACAGAGTGTGAAATGAAACTGATGGACCCAGCTAAACAGAAATCTGTCTAAAATAGGAAATAGGAAACATTTGAGCTTGACTCAGAGATTTGGATTCCTGGCATTTAGTTGATGTGAATTGAAACTGATTTGGGGTTAAATCAAGCAAGGGTTTGGGGCTGTTTAATTAACAGCCTCCACAGACAAGTGCCTAGGCTGTCCATAGGGCTCAGGCTATGGGGAGAAAACCAAGTGCCAAAGTCTATAATTTGCCCAGCTGGCAGGTAGAGGCTGGTACCCTAAGTCTGATTTTATGATTCTCACTGCCTGAAAAAATACACTGAAGCCACAAGGTGCAAAAGGCTAAGCCAGTACAAGTTGTGTTGTTGTTGTTGTTAGCTCAGAAAGGCTGATTGTTTCAGGTAGCTGGAATAAACATTGTAGAGTGAGTCCCAGTCAGCTTGGCAGAAATGTATGTGACATGTACTGTCTGGCATCCTAGTAGGGCACAGATTTTATATCAGTGGCCATGTAATCCCCAGCTATACAGAAATACATCACAAATAGGAAACACAAAGCATTAGTGCCTCTCTCGGAGACTTGGATTCCTTATATTTGGATGTAGAGAAGTATATCCCTTTACTTGGAGGCCAGCGCTCTGACCTCTTCCCTGCCGTGAGGTGCTTTTGCCCCTTTGAAAGCTTAAGAGGCAGTCCCCTTTCATCCAGGAAGCAAGGCTTTAATTCCCACCTAAGAAAATTTGAATCCCTTCATTTACCTCCCTCTGCTTTTCCCATGAAGTTCTAGGATGATGAAATGTGGGCACAAATGTTTCCATTTTTCTCTTGCTGAAGCTGTTCAGCAAAGGAATTAAGAGTTACTCTTTGGCACGGAGAATTACATAGTAATTACTCCAAAACCCGAGCATGATTCTGCCGTCTAATTGCTTAGCAGGCCTGCCTGGTAGTGGGAGACAGCTTGCCTCTGGTCCTTACTCTTCTGAAAGTGTTACTGTTTTCTGGTTTCTAGCTCTTGGGGCAAGCAAGGACTGGCCCTCATGGTCCAGGGTTAGCAGTCTGACCTAGTGACTTCAATATATAGTTTTCAGCCTTCAAATAATAGTTTTTTTGCCAAGTGGAGCACTGAGAAGAGCTGTTATGCCCTGGCACTGTCATGTCTCAAGCTAGACAGGTCAGCTGCACAGCTTAGAGTAAGAGGGGTGTGCATGCCATGGTCCCTTCCCTCACATGTGACAGGACTTCCTTCTCATGCAGGTGGATCAATGTCCACACAAGCTTCAATTGCTCTGGACATCACACATGCAGAGAGACCTCCTCCCTGTTTCCCTAGGGAAGGCCCTTGGGCAGCTGCTTCTGAAGTGCTTTGGAGACAGGACAGCTGAGGGGAGACATGTCCATTAGTTGGGCAGCTCTGGCGGCACGTCTTGCCTCTGTGTCTCCTGCCATTTTGGAAAGCAGTGGCAGATCGTACCTTAAAGCTAGAGTTCCTGGGTCCAGTCTGATGAATCCAAAAACTTACCGATGGCCTTAAATTTTCAGTTTCTGTTTAGACAACCAAAATGAATAGATGTCCTTTTGTAGCTTTAGCTGCAGTTTGTAACTCATCATCAGAGAGACTGGTTCACTGACATTTCATATTAGATACACCAGACTTTCAGATTTTTCATCTTCTTCTTTTTCTTTTTTCCATTGACACAATGAATGATTTAGACTATTCAGAATACCATTCTGATATTACATACCCATCACAATTTTATTTTGGCTTATATTATGACTAAACATTTTCATATCAGAAAGTGTTTATTCTAGGTGTATTTTGTGTTTGAGCACCTTGTTTTCCATTGTAATTGTGTGTAGTTTTGGGCGCCCCACTATTTAAGGGATATAAAACTATTAAAGAACATCCAAAGGAGAAACATGAAGATGGTGAAGGGCCTTGAGGGGAAGTCATACAAGGAGTGGCTGATATCACTCGGCTTGTTCAGCCTGCAGAAGACTTCATTGCTGTCTACAGTGTATTCACAAGGGGAAATAAGGGGGCAGACACTGATCTCTTCTCTGTGGTGACCAGTGACAGGATCTGAGGGAATGGCCTGACATTGTGCTGGGGAACATTTAGGTTGGATATTAGGAAATTACCTTATGGGTACTTGGGCACTGCAGCAGTGTGATTCTTGGGGTATCCGGTGCAGGGCTAGGACTTGGATTCTGTGATCCTGGTGGGTCTCTTCCAACTCAGGATATTCTATGATTCTATGATTCTGTGTAGCCTTATGCAAAGGATTAAGTTCATACCTAGATCCACAAACCCATAGAAGAGTTCACCTTACTTAAACAGTGAGTTCACTTTTCTTTAGGAGTATGGATATGTAGGATGAGAGCCACCTATTTAAGTGTAATAGGTAAAAGAAACTGCTGTCTGCATGTTGAGGGGGTTGATCCAGCCTCCTCATGAAAGTAATGTAAATAAAGGTTTTTTTTTTTTAAACAGTGGTTTTAGAATTTTATTGTATAAGTGTTCCTGAAGCTGTGCATTGTTTTTTAGACATATAGTGATTGAAAGGTCATTTTTTGTCTCCAATATTGCAAGAAACCAGAGTTTTGAGAATCTCAGGATGCAGGATTTAAGGCAGTAAATTAAGGATTGTTAAAACAAATGGATTAATGGTTACAAATTCAGCTGTTTTAGAAAAGCATATATGAGTAATGTGAGACAGGAGGGGTTATTGGTGAAATAACTGGTTTAAGACTGAGGCATTTGTGTCCATATTCCTGCCAGGAGTTAGTGGTGGAATAACTAGTTTAAGATGGGGGCATTTTTGTCCATATTTTGGCCCTATGTTACACTGCCTATGTGATTTGGGTAAATCTCTGCAGGTATATCTGCCCTGCAGACCAGGGTGCTGGCTCGGGGCATTACCTGTGGTACATCTTGCTGTGGATATTGGAAGCAGACACGGATATAAGCATAGATGAACTGGCTCCAAATCTTGCTGAAGACTATTTTTCTGCCTTGAACTCTCTGTGTCTATGCTGCCAAACACACACACCTTGTACCCAAGCTGCTATGAAGCCACTGTCAAGCAAAGGCAGCAGGAGGGCTGCGTGGATGGACAGGAAGCTCCTGACTAAGCTCAGACTGAAAAAGGAAGAATGCAAGAGGCAGAAGCAGGTGACCCAGGAACAATACAGACACAGTATGCCATGATGTAATTAGGAAAGCCAAAGCCCACCTAGAGTTAAGTCTGGTGAGGGATGAGAAGGGCTACTACAAGCGTACCAGCAGCAAAAAGACGATCAGGGATAATGCAGGCCTGCTGCTGAATGGAGGCAGGGACCCTGGTGCCAAGGGGTACAGAAGAGATCATGATACTGAATGCCTTCTTTACCTCAGTGTTTGCTGGTAAGACCAGCCTTCGGGAACACCGAGACTCTGAGAGAAAAAGGAAAGTCTGGAACAAGGAAAACTCACCTGTGGTGGAGGTCAAGCCTATTGAAAGGAACATTTAAACAAAATGAATATATACAAGCCTGTGGGGTCCCCTGGGAGGCACCCACAAGAGTTAAGGGAGCTGCCTGATGTCACTGCAAGGATACTGTTGGTTATCTTTGAAAAACTTGTGGTGATTAGAGCAGAATCACAAGGACTGGAAGGAAGCAAATACCAATCCTATCACTGAGAAGGGCAAAAAGAAGGATCTGGTGAACTATAGGCTAACCAGCATTCCCTTGGTTGCCAAAGAGAGGCTGTGAAGCCTCCATCCTTGGAAATCCTCAAAAGTCATCTGATCAGAATCCTGGACAACTTGCTCTAGGCAGCCCTGCTTGAGCAGGGGGGTTTGACCAAATGATGTCCAGAAATGTCTTCCTGTCACAGACATACTGTGATTCTATGTGATTCAGACCATGATATTTTTTTCAGTACTGCCTCAGCTATGCCTATACTCACTTTAGTTTCAAGACGTTGTATTTCTGAGATCTTGTGCCTCCATTAAATGGTTTACGGAATGTGGAAATTAATACACCTGCCTATGTGCCTTAGAAGTATAAATTCACCAAAGACTGTGAGGTGCTTTCAGTGAAAGAGGCACACAAATGCCTTTTGTGTACATTTATAGGAAAATGAAACTTTACAATTTCTTTCCCCTGTACAGTACAAATTACATTAAAGTATGAGAAAACAATATCTGTAGTAATGTTCAGATCCTAAGAAGCTGAGTAAATCATAGGTTTAATGTGAACCCCTGCCTTTATAAATTCCCATGCCTTCTATGATACTGTGTTGAAGTCTATACAGAGCAGATGAAGTAGTGTCATAGTAATTTTTGTTTATTCCTTTCAAATTATACTTTCTCACACTTTTGTAAGGTCTCCCATTTCCCCCCATGCAGCTATAAAAGGCTGCCTTCAGTCTATTTAGGCTCAAGGCATGCATGCAGTCTTTTATTGACAAAAGCAGATGGCGATTTCCCCTACAATCCATTTCCTTTTCCCTGGCTGGCATGTGAAACACGGAGAGCATACTGGAGGACATGCCGTCATACCACGCCAGCCTCAGAGTGCTCCCTGCGCAGGGGAGAGCCCAGGACCTGGCTGACCAGGAGGCATCTGAATTACTGGAAACTATTTCACATTTGGCTTGCAGTTATTTTGACAATCTTCAGCTGTATCCTTTATTTCTTCCTTCTTAGCATGTAAATGTCCTTTTTATAGTAGCTATTCTTACAGAATTTATAGTTCTCTTTTCTTAAAGCTTCTTATTCCCAGTTCCTCATTTTTGTTTAAGTTAGTCCCTTTTTATTTCCTGGGCATAGCATGCTAAGCAAAACATACATTCAAGGGGTGAAATTTTGTGTCTTCCTCAAATTATCTCATGATGCTGGCCTCTATTATTCCCTTTTTTGTCTTCAAAGTGGCAGTTATGTCCTTTTTGCCATACTGCCTTTCATGCTTACGAGGAACTCTACAAAATGTATTATTTTCTTCTTTTGCATGCTTCCATAAACCCTTTCTTTTCTTTTGCACCTACCAGTGCAAAGAAATGACTGGTTAATCCATTGATTTCTATTTTTTTTCCTCTTGGATTTATTGGCAGTTATTTTGAGTTTGAAATCTCTGTGGGATCAGGCCTATCTTTGTGGACTGACATTGCCTTATCGGTTAGCATAAGGACAGAAAAAGTGCAAATTTAAGCCTCTGAGGTGCTTTAATCTTGACAGTCCCCGAGCAGAGTTCCCCTTTCTGCATCTCACTGAGATTTGCTAGGGAGGATGTGCAGCTCAGTCAGTGTGTGGGCATAAAGCCTGTAAAGAGCTTTGGAGGAACAACTGGCTTGACACAGCACATGCAAGGAACAATTTATCTTTCATCCTTAGCCCCACATATATCATGGGCACTTTAATTTCTTTTTCTTTATCCCTGTCAGGATTTTCAGATTGCTTTTCATATGGCTGTGTTCAGCACTATTTCTTTCAGAATCAATTCAGTTTAAATTTTTCATTCATGTACGAAGAAAAATTTCTGAAATCAACTAATAAAGCATCTGACTCATTTAAATGCTTATGAGCCTAATACTGTATTCATATTACTGAAAAAAATACAGAAATGCTTTCCTTTAAATCTAAATTTTATGAAAGATAATCACAGGAATTTTTTGTATTCTTAAGCATTACGAAATTTGTACATACAATAGCATTTGCAATGCATTCATGGGTGGTCTGGAAATCTGTGAGCAGCAAGTATGAAGCACTTCCACACTAGTGAAAGCAGGAAAAATTCAAGCCAGAAGAGAAATGGGAAAGACACAATTATCACTGAATGTGCAGTTGGACTTTCAGTGCCCAGAGAAAACAGGTAGCATCGATATTTTTGAGATCATCTTTCCTTCTCTGCACATTTGCAGCAAACAGTAATGCAGTTCTTGTATAGGCTGTGACTTCTGTGGTGACGACAAACAGAAACTCACATTCAGGAAGGCTCAAAATGGAGCTGGGCTTGGCTTAAGCAGGCAGACTGAGAGCATTCAGACTGCAAAGTTCATTCTTTATGGAGAGTATGATTTGAATCTTCAATGATATTGATACTAAAAGTGTCGAAAGCTATAAACATATTATAGGGATATTGAACTCTTTGAGCAAAATGTCAGTGGGTTTCTTGGAAGATTCAGATAAGGACGGTCTCTTTCTTTATGAGTTCATCAATCCCCCTATAGAGACATCTCTGAAAGGCTTTTATATCTCACCTCTGATACCTCACACCTCATTTTTAACCACTTTATAGAGGGCAGAGCATAGGACGATTTCTGCTCTCCTCCCCTCTGAGTTCAGTACCCCATTTCCTGTCACCTAAAGGTCCAAAAGTGATCTTACAGACACAGAAACTCTCCCCTTGGCACTTGCTTGGGGATAAAGAGGAACTCGGCTGCTGGGGGTGAAGAAGGCCCAGGAGCTGAGGTGGGTTTGGACTTGGCCAGTGGAGTGTAGGGGCAGGGCACTCATATCCCAGACACTCAGCTTTGTGGTAGTGTCAGCAAGCCATAATGTCATTGTCCTTTGACACTGACATCAGCAAGCACAGCTCTCCTGCCCCTCACCCTGCTGGTCACTGGCCTCACAAAAGGAAGTTTTCTCTGTTCTGTGCTGTCAGGTTGTGCTTCGAAGCAGATGATTGCATCTTGAAAAGGCATTGTGTGAGATTAGAAAAAGCCAGTCTGTCTGAAAGGTTTCAGGGGGGAGGTGTCGGCACCTCAGAACACGAGGCTGAGAAATGATTATATTATCTACCTGTTTGTCATCAGATATACACACTACATCTACTGCCTGGCCAGCAAAAGGGCAGAAAGAGGAGGAAGGCTGACCACACCTTTCTCCAAGCCATGGGTTCCCATTATCTTTTTCTGTGAAGACAAGGCAGGAAACACAGTTTATGTTTGTCTGGGTTTTGCTGCAGGCTGGTGACACAAGACCATGGTTTCCAGCAATTTCTAGGATTGGAGAAGTGTTTGGGACAGGACATGACCCTCACTCTGTAGGAAATGCAAATCGTGGAAGGGTTAGATCCCTCCTGAGGTGTTTATAGCAGTGCTGTTCTGAAACCCTAGGGGAACTCCAGCCCACTGCCAGGGAGTGTGGCCCTGTGCCCATGGGTGTGAGAGCAGGGGTTGCCAAGTGAATGATTAGTGGAGCACAAGGTCCTGAGCCTCAGAACAAAAAGTGGGCTTTTCACAAGCTGTGTCTTTGGATGTATCATAATATAGTAAGTTGCTTCCCTTCTCATGCCTCAAGGTCTGGGGCAAATCATCCTCCTTCTTTCTTTTCCTCAAATCTTCATGGGGGACCCCACTACAATATCACAAATCACAAATGAAGAAAATGTGGTGGTTTTATTTTTATACCTATATTTATTTTCTTTTTGGTTTGAGTTACTTGGAAGTCTCTCTATATAAAAATACTTTCAAATGTAATTTGCTTCCTTGGGTGAAATTCATCTCTAGCTCTGCAGAAAGGCTGCACAAATGTGGTGCTCTCACAGTTGTTTTTGAGCAGTTATCAGTCTTCAGAAAAGGTAACAAAATATAAATAAAGAGAAGCATTCAGACTGGTATTTCTTAATTTTGTTTTTAGTAACTGATGATAGACTGTGGGTTCAGTTAGATTTGGAGGAATTCCTCCAAACACGATGTTTTTCCCTTTATATTTCAAAACACAAGTCTGTGTACAGCATGTCTACACACAAATATATCTGTTATGCATCAGCTCGCTATTCCATTCATCATACAAAAACCTTTACAATATCACAAACTTGTTGAAGTCAAACAGAGATAAGAGCAGCTCAAGTTCTGATTTTAATTCTGCTTTACTCAGCATGTGTGTTTACATATGTCAACTGTATATGCAATTTCAGAGAGGTGTCCTGGGTAAAATCAGTATGCATTTCAAGTTACTCTTATGCTTCATTAATGAAGACATACTTTGGCATTTACTAGATCCTAACCACTGAAGCAGCAGATGTACAAGATTAGAAGAAAATGTGAAAGGTAAGGTTTTGAAATACTTAAATCACCACTATATTTGGGTTTTTCTGAAACAGAAAATCAAATCAGCTCTGGTTTCCAAAGAATTTATGGAAAACTTCATTGACAGCTGTACTTGCAGGTTGCACTGTGCTTTTATTAGCTGTATTAATGATGTAAGGGAGATACATACTGTTTTCTTTTAAGCAGCTTTCACAGGGTTAGAAACTAAAGCACTTTGTTTTCTGCCTAATGTTAGTGATAATTAATGACAAAGAACACATGGAAATTGTATAGATCTGCTTTTCTGAAAACTGTTTTGTAACCAGGTCCAACAACACTGTGGAAGATCTGTCATGCCCTGTGCTAGTCTCCTTATTTTGTCGCAAATATTAAGAAAAATATTAATTGTGTTGTTTAAAGTAGCAGGGCCAATAAAATAAGGTTTTTCAGGGTGCTCATCAAATGCTGAGCTCCTCCTGAGCCCAAAGTTTACAGATAGACAAGGAAGGGGGAAGAAGGTATAACAGCAGAAGCAGAAACAACTGAAAAAAGCATTCCCTTTGTCAGTGGGTGAGGAAAGGACAACTTGTCTGGGAGGAGGACATTCCAGGAGAACGGAAGAGCGCTGGGGGGAAAGCTGGGAGGAGGATGAGGTGCTCTGTGAAGCTGGGGAGATCAGTCAGGATCAGAGTAACCCTCCAATCCACAGAGCAGAAAAAGGAAAACTTCCAAAGGTGCAAATATCCAGTGCTTCCTGATTTGTCTCCTGTTATTCCTTTTATCTGTCAGCCGCCTTCCCCTTTCTTTGCAACTCTTCCTCAAAGCCATATGGAAGCAGGATTAAGGTGGGTGGAAAGTACCACCTTTCTCCTCGTAACCTCAAAGCCGGGGGATCTCCTTGGAATGGCTTGGGGCCTGGCATTACAGCCACCATCTGTTAGCTGCTCCTCCCCTCTGCTGTGGCCATGGTGGTGGTCAGCAGCCTCAGACAAGGTGCAGACAAGGTTCACTGTCTGCAAATGTAGTCAAGAGCAGCTAGGGGAGCTTTAATGGATAGGGGAGCCTGCTGTATCCTGCTGGCAGATGGGACAACGAAAACATTCTCACTCTCTTTTTGTGCACGAGAAACAAGTGTCAAATTATTTCCCTGATTTCACACAAAATGTCAGCAGAAAGAAGAGAACAAAGCTTACTTTTCCTGAGCCCAGCACTACACTTCAAGTCTGAAACCCCTGCAGCTCTGATGCAGGCAAACGGATAGGTGAGGAAACAGGAAAAAGGATTGGAGAAGACAGAACATACTGGCTCATGACTACTCATATGCAGTGCATTAATTGAAGTTAAGCTTTTACACAGAAGCACTGCAAATGGTTTGGAATTCAAATCTGACATGAAAATATTGGCAGAAGTGTAGTCTGGGACTATATTTTATGTTCTCTTTTTAGGGTCTGTATCACTTCATCTGAGAGCCTTGTGATCGTCAGCAGATTTTATTCTCACAAAATCATAGCGAGGAAGAAAAGTTTTCTGCCTGTGTTGGGAAGGCAGGATTTAGGCAGACAACTGACAAAATATATTATCTCGGACTCTCCAGGAAAACTGAGGCTGGTTTCAGTGGTAGAGCAAAAACTTTATAAGTTTCAATCTATATTCGTAAATCCATTAAACCACCTTTTCTAAATTAGATTTTTATGAACATGAAGTCTACTGCACAGTCTGTGTTTATATTGCTCTCAGAGAGAAATGTGGCCTTGCACTAGTGATGGGTCTTCCTTGGGGAGCTGGTTGGGAACCTTTTCAGTAGAATCAGATGAAAGGCATGGGCCTGCTACAGGGGTAGGGAGCCTGAGGACAATGAAATTGAAAGAAGAATTTAATTTACTTGCCAGCCTCAGGAGTATTTGGCCTTATGAGTAACCTTGGAAAGCTGTGAGGAGGTGGAGGAATGCACATTTGGTGCTGAAGAAATGAGTATTAGGAAAGGAAGATACAAGAAGCAGCTTCTTAAACTTTTCTTTCTGAGCCCTGGATCCTATGGGAAGCGGATATGATTGCTCCCAGTGCGAGCCCTGTCTCCCCTTTCTCCTGAGCAATACCCTGAACATCATCACAACATACTCTCTCTGTGGCTCTGGCAATTGCCCTTGGAAGCCCTTGAGTCAAGTGACTGATGGAAAGGTTAGGATCCTGGAATCTCTTCCACAGTCCTCTCACAGCTCATTTGGAAGAAATTTCAAGCCTCTCCCATAGATTTACCTTGTGATTTGTACTGAGAAAGAACTGAAGATGCATTTTCTGTGTTTGAATGTAATGATTGTTATATGCTCTTCAAATATTGTTTATTATTGTCTTTTCCACTCATACTGAGTCACAGAAGAGCTATTCAGTTTGCCCCCCGTCCATCTTCCCCTCCCTGACTCAAGAACAAAGCAAATCCTTGCATACGGGTCCTGCTGCTTATGAATGCAGTTTTCCTGGGGCCTCAGTCAGCACAGCATTTCAAGGCTTAGATCTGCATTTCCCAAGTCAGGGCTCAGAATCCCAGATAGAATCTAGGTGGTTACTAATGCATCCATTAACCTGAAAGAAATTCATGTGATTCCCTTCTATGTCTATTCGCATACCTAGTTTACATCTGATAGATCTGTAAGACAGCCTGCAGCTGATACTCATTTGAGCACTGCAGGCTTAGATGCCAGCAGAAATCTGTGACAATCTGGAAAAAAAGGACAGGATATTATATGGACATTAAATAGAACAGTTATTTGTATCTTCTTACTAATATTTTGAACATTATGTCCAGGTCTTAACTTCAATCACCAATTGCTCAATGACCGTGTAGTCAAGTATACATTGTGCTTATTGCCAAATTAGAAAGAGTAGCCCGTCATGCTAAACCCTGCAAATTCTATCTGTCTTATCACTGCGGGATCGTGTTGTGTCCTGTTAGTTGGTATCACAACAGCGGCTTTGTTTCTGTAACGCTAGACTTGAGTGTTCAACATAATGAATACACTCCCACAGCTAGTTTACACAAGGATTGTTGACATTTTTCACAATGCATTTTTTTAGACATATGCCTGTACATAAACAGTCAACATAACCTAGAAGAACTTGAAACTCCCATCTGGATGTTATATTTACGTCTCATATGCAGGACATATTTTTTTCCTAAGGTACTCTATTAAAAAAAAAAAAAGTGTTCTCTTGTGTTTTCACTTTTTATTTTCACCTAATTTATTAGTCTTTAAAAAGCCTACTAAATTATCAGTCACATTTCTCTGATTGTTTGTTCCATAAAGCACAATCCACCATGCTGCAATATTTTGATTTTTTTCTCATGTCGTTGGTCTGATGGTCTGATGATCCCTGCAAGGGAATAAATATGGTAAGCTTTCAGATATTTGCTTCCATCATCAGAGGAGACAGGCTTTAGTATTAGTTACTTTTCAGGGTCACATATTCATACATAGAACTGAGAGCATCTAATCACAACTATCTTCTCAGAACAGTAGCTACCTTCAAAAAGCATCTATTAATAACCTTTCCTGCCATTACAACTGACGTAGTACACTCAAGTGTAATCAGTGTTGTTACCACAGAAGGTAATACTCAGTAATACATTTATGTCGCTACACTCCAGAATATAAATGTACAGAGGGAAAGGCATAAAGCAGTCATGTCTGTGCTTGAGTATGCCAGCTGCAAAGCAAAGGAGCAGGGCAGAGTCAGTGTCTACACTCAGAGTTTTGAGTCTCTAGTTGTGACAGCATTCACACAGAAGCTGCTTTACAGATTAGGGAATTGTTTTCAATTAAGTCGTTGTTCTCAGCACTGACTGCCTAACCCTGCTAACCTTGGGGGTAGAAAACACTGTAGTAGAATGATGAGACTGTGTAGGTCTTGTCCAAAATTCATCTTCTGCCTCTTTGTGCCTAGTGGAACTGAAATACAAAGAGTAGTAAAGAAGACAAGATTAATGTGTCCAAGAAAAACAAGAAATACAAATCACCAATTCTTATGGATGTATGGTGTATAATGTCACAACATATCTGCCATTAACAGCTACTACACTTGAAGAGAGATGGCTGCAGATTTTGATAAGAGTTATTTTTCCTTTGAAAATGAAAATTTGAAACCAATTTTTTCCCATTAATGTACTTGTTTTGACTTCAAATAGAGAAACTTTCCAGTTCAGGATGAAATTTATCATCAGAATGAAAGTGAGAGAGAGGATGAGATGGAAATTCACATTGATTGGGATGACTCTGTGGTACCAGATATTTTTATAAGACAGATACTTTTGTCAGAGGAAAACCTTACCCTCTGTAGCCTGCAGCATAATTTAGATACGTAGTGCTGAAAGATTAGATTTCTGCATGCCAAGCTATTGTGGGGTGCCATTTAATTTCTCTCAGTTTTTGTATATAACCCACTTTATAACTAAATTTTTATCTATAGGTTAAAAAAGACAAATAATCAAAATCTAAAAAAAACTTTAACTGATGGGAAAACTTCTATCAATCTGAATGGCAACAATAATTTAATGCTTAGTTTTTACTGAAACTATGCACAAAATTGCCTGTCAGTGCTCTGTGAAAAGCCAGCTTTTGTCAAACTGAATTCAATGTGCACCAATACACTCCTAAAATCATCCTTTCCCTTGTATATGCTGCTCCTCAATGTGTTGTTCTTCTCTGTTGTTTTTTTACCCCACATTTTCTCACGTGGTTTTTACTGTTCTGTCACTAGTTCATTGCGGTCTTTTGCTGGTACCCATTTTAGGAAGAAGGTATTATCAAACAAATCTGCTGAGAGAAGATGAGGTGGCCAGAAGACTTTAGTCTGGTAGGAAAAGCCTGGAGGAAATGGGTAAATAACTTGCTGCTTTTTCGTGAGGTCTTCATTGTCAGCCTAGGGATTAAGCAGGACTTTAATATCTGATTATACTTGCAGAAATGAAGCCATCACCACACAGCCTAGTCCATCATCACTTTATTTTTTTAAGATGCATCCTAAAACATGACAAACAATTACATTGTGAGGTTTCTTCTCCCTCTGTCTTCCCTAAGGGACAAGCATACTTTGGAGTGTGAGAGACATGTCCAAGATCTAATGAGTAAAATGAAGATTTTCTGAGCGGCAAATTTTTATCATGTTTAAAAAGCAGTTACCTGGACCAAAAGAAGTTTAACAAAAGCTCCCAAGCATAAAGGAGGAACTGCAGCATTATGCAAAATCAATTAAAAATGCTGATAATTGACTGTAGTCTTCCCTTTTCTCTTCTGATGCCAAAGCTGAACCATGGAGCTCTTTTCTTGCCAAGAAAAGTCTGACAAAGATGAAACTTTGGATACATTGAAGAGATTGGGAGGGGATGCTGAAATGTGGCTGTGGGTGGAAATATCTGAAAAAATGTGTGACTGCAGGCAATCTTTACATGTCAAAAAAACAATTGTAACCAAAGAAGTAAATATTACCACAAGCTTAGGAGGAAAAGAAAAAGGAAAAAGAAACATAAAAATGTTGTCAAGATCCTGGCAGTCAAAAAGACAGGAAATGTTTATTCATATGGGTCTATGTATTTAAAAAAGCACAAAATGTTGCCCTCTGAGGATGACAGCTTAGACATAAACTGCAATAGGACTTGTGATGTGATTAAAGAAGAGTGCATACCTCTGAGGATAATAAAGAACTGATTCCCTTAAACATTGTGCAAGCCTTAAAATCAGTGTCCTGGACAGCATCCTAGGAAGATATCCAGCTACAATAAATCAGGAAGAAGTGGCTGAAGTGCCTGGGGACTTTTATTCCTAGTATAATTGTATTTGAAAAACTTACTCTGAAAGGCTTTGCACACAAGATACTGGCAGCAAAATGTTGTAGTTTAAAAAGAAAAAAAAGTCAAGTATTTACATAACTGAGAAAAGATCACATACATCCCTGCTTGAAATTATAGGATATGGACCTGCCATCAATGAAATTGCTATTCAGGTGTTACTGTCTATAGCACTCTGATAAGACTTAATTGCAGTACCTGCTCCAGGGAGTATACCCGGTGGTGTTACTTTACAGTCCCTCTAAGGGGTTAAAAAGAAATCTAAATGTCAGAAGAGGGAGCTCAGATGTAGTTGAAAAGACAGTGGTGAAGATTAATATTCAACCTCTGCCCTTGACAAGTCTCTAAGGCTTGGCAGTTTCTCACTAGAAGTCTATAAAATGCTTAGGCATGATTGCTACACTTTGGGAAGAGCCAAATTCCTGAATTCTCTGAAGGGGAGAAAAATAAAGAAATTACCTTCATTGTATATACTTCACTCCCATGAGAAGGTTACTGAGTTGTTTGTATATTTTATATCAACCCATATCACTTCCTACAGTTGGCAATAAAGTCCTCACCAAAACCTTGGCAAGCAAATACAAAAATGTTCTGCCAGACACCATTAATAGAGATCAATCTGGTTTTCCTTTGCGTGAACCAGAAGATTATTTTCCCGAGGCAAGTCGCAAACAGTTTTTACCTCAAAGGCTTGTTTTTTAAATCCTATTGCATGCCAACAAGTCTAACATAATTCATAGATACATGGAAGTTAAGGCCAGAAGGGATGGTTAGATCATCTACTCTAACCTCCTGTGCATTTCAGAGCAGTAAATTCCACCTAGTTACCCTTGTACTGTGTTCATTAATTGGCCTTTGGTAAAGCACTTCCTCAGAAAGTCAGTCAATCTTGGTTTGGAGACATCAAGAAAAGAAAATCCACTGTTTCTTTGGCAGTTTTACTGCTCATCATTAATTAATTACCTTCACATTGATTAAGGAAAAAAGGCCTTCTTTCCAAGTTGAATTTTTTTTTGGCTTCAGCTTTCAGCCACTGATTCTTGGTACACTTCTCTCCAACAGATTAATCATCTTCTTAGTATTACCTCCTCATGAAGGAACTCACTCACTGTACCTCTGTCTTTGTTGAACTAAACAGATTGGATTTCTGAAGTTTCTCAGTGCAAAACACTTCATCCAGCCTTCAAACAAATTTTGTTCTTATTTTCAGTATCTTCTCCAATATCAACAATACCTATGAAGATTGAATAAATTATCTTTCTCTTGAATACTGATCAGAGGGGTAAAAATCATCTCTCTAGTCTCATTCACAGTGCTTCTTTTGATAAAAGGTAGGATAGCTTTATTCAGAGTGCTTTCTGACATCATCACAGTGCAAATCAATGGCCATGAGGCAGGCTGGAGAGGGGAAGCTGGAAATAGGGCACAATTCTTCAGGTGGGGCCACTGACCACCAGAAGATTTAGCCAAAGATACAATGGCTTTCTGCTTGGTGTTGTCTCACAATCAAGCCTTGAGGTCTTTCTGGAAAAAAGACTCACTCAGTGAGTCATTTAGAAACCTAAATATGAAGGAAGTTGACCTCTGTGAGAGAGCAAACAGGTGACTCTTTGCCTCAGTCCCTAAAGGGGGTTCCTGCAGGGTGAGGTGTACACCAGGGCAGTGCATGTGAAGGAGCAGGGCTGTGTCTCCAGGCTGAGCAGCAGAGGCGTGATCTGTGTGTGACCACTGCTCAACCCCACCATTTGGATCAGCTCACCCAGGCTGTGAAAATCTAGTTTTGGTGACCGCAAACACTTGGTCCAACTTGTTTATGGAATTTCAGTCTTAACTGTAAGTCGATTGCGATTTGGTTTTGAAATTTCAACCTCCATTGATCTAAACAGAGCAGATGCCAAGGGCATATCTTGAAACTACTAACAGAACAAGACTCCTAGAATTTGAAGCACCATTCCAGTTAAACTTGCTGGAAATACAGATTTCAGTCCAACTTTTCATGAAGTTCAGACACATTCAGAGCCGAAGTTTACTTTTATGGTCATCTCAGCCGCCAAGAACATAAAAAAGCAAGGAAGTTGTTCCGTGCAACATTCTCTCAGGCAATAGAGCTAATATGAGAAATTCCCAGTTATAAGAACTCCCCAGCCCTAGCTGCCTATTCGTATTCTGAGTCTGTACTTTCTTGCTGTTATGGTTCTGTTTTTAGGGCTGTACAATAAACCACATTAGTGAAATGATCCCATTTATACAGAAGCAAACAAGCAACTGCTTTGTTAATGGACAGGAGAAAGTGAGACTCTTTTAATGAAACTATTTAATTAACAAAAGGACAGAACAGAACAACCACAGCAATAAAACCAACCTCTCTGGATGCTTAAAAAATTAAATCTAATTCAGACTATTTCAGAGGATATTCTGTCAGTGTAGCCCTGGAACATGCTACTACAGATGAAGGGACAGTAAAACATTGTATGGGGACAGAAATTAATTCAGCACAAAAGTGAGAACTGAAGGAAAGCAGGAAATGCTTTTTCTACTCGAGAAACAGTAATGGGTAATAACACCTGATGTAAAGGGTCAGAAATAGGTTCAAACCTCAGTTATCAGAAAAGTTTGTAAAACCTTTCTTTTCAAGGTAGATTTATCATGCCAGAAAAACTTATTTATATGCTAGAAAATTATATCTTAATTATACTAAAATTTAAGGCAGGTGGTAGAATCACTTAATAATAAAATGTGACTTTCTTCTCAAAGTACTAGCAAGTTTCCTTGTAGAAGGCCAGATTACAGAGTAGCAAATGTTATGACTGGCATTTCCCCAAGATGGTAAGTGGGGGTAGAAAAATATGAGATCTTTGTGGGAAGGGGAATATCTAATCTTAGACTACATATTAGGAAGAAATAGTTTACTGTGAGGGTGGTGATGTACTGGAAGAAGTTGCCCAGAGAAGCTGTGGATGCCCCATCTCTGGAAGCGATTAAGACAAGATTGGATGTGGATATGAGCAACCAGGCCTAGTGGAAGATGTCCCTGCCCATGATGAGGGGCTTGGAACTGGATGACCTTTAAGGTCCCTTCCAACCCAAACTACTCTTTGAGTCTAAGTATAAATTGCCTAAACAGATTCATTTGTCTTACCTGTTCAAGGGCAAGTCCTTGCCTTTCTTGTTATCCACTTGTTTGTTGCTCCTGATAAATTTTCTTACAACCTAAACAGCACATCGTAAGCACCTGACATTACTTTGCCTGCTTTAATATATACATATAAGTGTACAGAAACATATGTATGCATAAATGGGTTTTTCTTTTTTGGGCCATGAGCCTGGAACTGAAAATGTTAGAGTTTTTTTCCTCCTTTGTACATGGTCCTTGAAGAAACTCCTCACTGCCTATTTTGTTCAAAAGTCTTTCTTCATGGTGTGCTTCTGTAAGAGGGGTTGTGCTTGGTCTTCAGATGATCAACTATGGGACAACTTTCCTCAACATGGCCCTTGTGGATTACTCCTCCATGGCAACCCTTATGCTTTATTCCTCCTTTTCTGGGGAATCCTCTGGACACATATTTGTCTGTCTGGAGTTCCCCAGCATGGAGGAGTATCCTGGCTCCTGTTGTCCCTTGCCAATGCCCAGTCAGGGTTTCCTCTACATTGGTTCATGACCTCAATACCTTCTTCATTTCAGAGCATCTCCTTGAGGAGACAAATGGTATTGCTGAGGCATGGTATTTCCAAATGGACCAAAGAGATCACATTCCCAAAGAGAGTGGACACGACATGGGGTTAAAAATTGCTTCTGAGGCTTTGAAAATTTCATCTTAGTTACTTGCATTTCCCAGCTCCAGAAAGTTATTTACAGTGACATTTTGTGGCTGGGCTTAATGTTAAATGATCCCTTTGTGGTATTACTTATCAACTGAGAGAAATAAGCTGGTTTTGAGTACAACTTTTCCCATCCTGCGGTACATATTTAAGATAAGTTACATGGATTACATCACAGAAATTGCTAATTCACAGTTTGGAATCCTTCATGCATCTAGCTTGGCCCATTTTAAAACTTGGTAAAAACTTCTTTCTGCTTTGTGCTATCCTCCACAAGCTGGGAGCTGTCAGGCTGCTGTGCCCAGCAGCTGAATACCCTGATCGTCATCTCACCACTCTGATTAACACTGCCTTGTACATCACAGCACCAACAAAGGAAACAACACTTGTCTTGTATTTTTTTCCCAGAAGTTGCCACAGAAGCTGAGATGTGTCTACACTTAAATCATCCATCAACCCTTCCCTTTTCCACCTCTGAAGTAGCTGCCTCTGCTCTGAGTGACAGTGACAGGCTGAGACACACAGTCAGGGAGGCTGCTATGAGCACGGCACACAGAGGGCAAGGCCTGCCACCATGGGCTGAAGCTTTAATCATTTTTTGAGTCATGCAATCTCCTTTCCTCTTCGTGATATCATGCACCAGGCACAGCTGGGAGAGAGAACAGAGTTCAGTTTCATCCAGGTGCTGGAGGGAGAAAGGGAGCCTGTAGTGAGGCCAGTGCCTCTCTCTGCCTGGTCTCTTCCCTGCCCTCCAGCACTGTGGGAACTTCTGTCTCCAGGCGATAAAACAGTATGATGAGAGCTTTAAATACCCTTTTTTGTTTTTCAGAAGCAATGCACACATCAGAAAATTATTTCCATGAAGATTAATAAACTAGATGAAGAAGATTGAAGAAAATTAAAATTAACCTTTTCCTACTCCACTCTATGTTTCCTCTATCTGGTATCTGCAGTACCTTGTTAAATTTAACAGTAACTTAAAAATTTGTGTAAACGTGGAAAATACCTTTATTTGTAGCAAGCTATTTGACCCAGATTGGTGTAGCTATAACTGTTATAAATCTGGTCAAAGTTTGTTGTCTCAACCAAATTGTACAAACTTCAAGACTTTTTTTTTTTTTTTTTGCTAGTCCAGAATCTCAGAATCTTCCTAACTCCCTTGGAACTTTATTTGAGTCAGCCAAAGGAATGGAATAAACTCTTCCACTGAGCACTTAAAGCCCCCTTAAAATTTCTGACTTCTTTTTTCACAATCAAACAGGTATAATTACTTCTGACTAAGATCAGGTGGGTAGAATATAAATCCTGAAATGCAAGTGCGAGTCTTGAAAACCACAGCTTCACATCTCCTCCCCTTCCCTTCCCCTCTCCTTCTCTTCCTTTCGGGGCTGAAACAGAGAAGAGGAAGAGATGTTGCTCTTTTCATCAGCTCTTTTTAATGCAGCGTGATTTAGTGCACGTAGAAGTCATTTGTGCAGTAAGAATGAGCCATTTTGCAGCACTAGAATAATTCCATTGTACTGTATTTCTGAAGAGTAGCAAAGCTCATGGCTATTACTGTTAAATAGATTTGAGCAGGAATCATAGGCTACAAAAACAGCTCAGTACATAACTCTAAATGAAAATAACATACTAATGTGTGAGTGATTTACACCAACATCAGCTGTCTCTGCAAAACGTTAGTGCTTGTTCTCATGCTTTCATTTTCCTGGGTAGAAGATTAACTACACGTATTTTCTGATTTTTTTCTTGAAGTGGTTTCACATTAGCATAATATTTTTGTTCCCACAATTTCACTCTCACACAGATTAGTAAACTGGAATACACTGTTTCTTAAATAGAGTTCTTATTCATCAAATGTGTTAATCAGACTTCATATTGACAGCACACAAGTATAACTGTTGCAAACACGTTCTCCCCTTTGCTTTAAGCAATATTCAGTTTTTATTTCCTTTAGATAAGTATGTAAGGCTGTTGCAGTGACTGCATTTCAGTGCTTAAGTGCTAACACTGGTTTTCTGGGCTGGATAGTGTGTGTATAAACAGTACTTGTGAACCTAAGTGTGTGGATTTCTGCTTTGGCCAGGGTCAGAATTTGGCCCTGCATAAAGGCTGGTCTTTGTATGTGCTGTTAGGAGAGCTGTTTTCAAAACGGAGTGCCTGAAGACAAAGTTCCATGGAGATGTTACTATGGGGAAATGAGACACTAGTGGATCCAGGTGGCTGTGCATCTTGCCTGTAGCAAAGGACAGCTGATTGCTCAACAGTGAAAAAGCGTGTTCAGAGTTTGGCTCACAGGTTTCTGCACAGAAGAGGGTTTTAAAGACACTGTGGGTCCAGTGAGCTATTTATGCATTTTATACAGCCACTGTTTAATGCCTTTTGGAGTAGAAATTATCTGATTCCACATGCCTTAGGTAAGTGCCCCAATCACTCACACAGAAGGTCTCACTCTTTCCTTATCTTCTCTGTGATTTCTTTCTTCCCTTCCCTTCCCTTCCCTTCCCTTCCCTTCCCTTCCCTTCCCTTCCCTTCCCTTCCCTTCCCTTCCCTTCCCTTCCCTCCCCTCCCCTCCCCTCCCCTCCCCTCCCCTCCCCTTCCCTCCCCTCCCCTCCCCTCCCCTCCCCTTCCCTCCCCTCCCCTCCCCTCCCCTCCCCTCCCCTCCCCTCCCCTCCCCTCCCCTCCCCTCCCCTCCCCTCCCCTCCCCTCCCCTCCCCTCCCCTCCCCTCCCCTCCCCTCCCCTCCCCTCCCCTCCCCTCCCCTCCCCTCCCCTCCCCTCCCCTCCCCTCCCCTCCCCTCCCCTCCCCTCCCCTCCCCTCCCCTCCCCTCCCCTTTTCCTTTTTCTTTTCTTTTCTTTTTCCTTTTCCATTCAATGGCTACAGTTTTAACAGGAACTAGAAACATCCGCCCATCTCCTCTGCTCAGCCCTATGTTTAGGGAACTACTATAAAAAGAGACATAAGTTCCTTCTGCACTCCTCTGTCCCCTGGGCTAAGATAGGCAGTATGCCCCATTTTAATGTACATCATATTTAAAAAAGGAGAATGCAGGCTTGTTAATTCCAGTCTTTCATGTGCCCTGGATGATGCTCAAGGCTAAGAATCTATAAAACACTCAGAAAGGTAGGATTTAGGACAAATTCATCCCATGTGTGAGTTCCTATTGAGCAGATTCAGAAGTTTCTTTCTCTGCTAACCAGTGAACCTGAATCTTCTTGTGAGGCAGTTGATTTTCTCCTAAACTAACTTTATTAGTCCTGTATTCAGAACCTAATTGTCATAGGAACTGCCACGGAGGTATCTCTCTGATGAGGGTCAATGTATGCCACCCCTTGGGGGAATCAGCCCATGTGGGATGATCTCATTGCTGCTACACTTTGCTTGAGTGTAAACAGGGAAGCAACCACTGATCATGGGGCTTTCCAAGAAACTACAAAAAATTTATTGCAGGGTCAAAAATTATCTTTTTCCTGCTAACATCCCACTGCTTAGGATTCTTTACATCCTAAATGCAGAGAGAAGGTACAAGGAGTTTTCTGTGGCCTCCTGTCCTACATCCTCCCAATCCTCACTGGCCTTTTCTTGCTGGCTGAAGTATGCTGCGAAGATAACTGCTGCAGCAGTCCTATTATGACGATTCTAGAAAATGTACTGACATCAACGTGATTTGTTAGACCAGGATACCAAGTCAGAGAGATGGAAATATTAAGTGTATGAAGGAATACAAGCTTTCGGCAGGAGAGGGAAGGATAGAAACTATAATGTGATTTGAGGTGAGTTTGTAGGTAAACAGGATTGGCAGAACAGTTATTATTAGGCTGAGAAATGGAATTCAGTTCTCAGATTTGGTTTAAGAGAGTTTTCCAGATGTTTAGTGTTAATAGAAATAATGATGTGGGAAAATAGTAAGGACTTTAAACTGGAAATATCAAAACTTTCAGTACTCATGTCATTGCTGGTGTAAACATTAATAAATAACAGATTTACTTAAGTTCTGTTTTCTGAGAGCACAACAACCTTTTGGAGTTTCTTAGAGGCTTCCCCTTTAACAAGCACCCAGGTGTCCAAAGTGTTCCTGGAGCATGTTGCCACAGATATGCCACTGAATATGAATCAGGAAGTCTCAGGATGTCAACACACTTGCCCTCACCTTCACAAAAAATTAAAAATCAGTCATCACTTCCCCTGCATTGAAATGGCAAAAGAACATTTTTATCTGAGGTCACACTGCTGTTTTCAGAAATATATCCTGAAGTGTCGGGAGGTTTAATCATTGCTTAAAGGATCTCCAAGAGTCAGTTAAGCCCATAATTTCTGTTCCAAATGAAAGGAAATTAAAAGCTGCTTAGGAGTTCAAATGACTAGGGGAGGCTCTGGGGAGTCTTTGCTGGGTGTGTCTGTGGGAATAACAGCTTGCATGGGGAAGCAAAAGGCAGCAAGGCATGAGAGACAGGTAAGGTGAGGGGAAATGGGGCAAATATGAGCACTTTGGGTAAGGCTCTGACTACAAGCACGAGGATACAGACCTGTCACATTCTAATCTGGCAGATTTTCCATACTGACAGAAACGGAACACTGTGAATTTGTTCTAAACAAGGTTGCATCAAAGAAAACCACAATTTACCAGCAGTTTGTCTTCCCAGCTGGAAACACCTACAAATACATAGAGCCTTGGATCACAGGAGCAGCAGTAGCATCAAAGCCTATGAACGTGGTGACCTGAATCTAGACAGACCATTTATTTTAC
This sequence comes from Acanthiza pusilla, assembly GCA_036630365.1. Taxonomy (NCBI): domain Eukaryota; kingdom Metazoa; phylum Chordata; class Aves; order Passeriformes; family Acanthizidae; genus Acanthiza; species Acanthiza pusilla. The sequence goes on from JAXCHO010000023.1 coordinate 32,516,117, forward strand.
AGATCGGTTTTGGATCTAAGCTGCTGCAACTGATTGGTCACTAAGCTTGTTATTATCAAGTGGCAAACTCTTTTGGGTAAGTAACAGTTGTCTGAGTAACAGTTATCAGCATAACAGAACTCACCAGGACCTTTGGCACCCGCTCACGGCTCAGGGCACAGGCAGTCTCTTGAAGACCATGGTTCTGCCTTCAGCTGAGGTCTGCAACATTTTGCTCACTCCTGCTGAGGTACAAATCATGCTCATTATTTTTCCTCTCATTTTCAACTTTTTCTTTCTGCCTCTCTTAGTCCCTGCCACATCATACTATATATTTTTTATAGGTTATCTTCTCAGCACAGTCAGGTCATCTGAGAGAAAGGACCAGCAGGCAGCAAAGCCAGCACAAGGAAAGGGACAGGGGTCTGTGCCCTGCTGTAAGGTTGGGACATGTCCTCCCTTTTTCAGCTGTTGTTAGGTGATGGTGTTTGCTCACCCTATATAATGTAACTGTACGTGAAAATACAAACACACTCCTCCTTCGTGTTAGGTGTAAAGGAAGAGGTAATTCTTATCTAGCAGCTGCTTGGGTTGTGCCCGTGGTGGAGAGCAGGGTTTACTTTGGGTCTGTTGCTGCATCTGTGCTTCCACGAGTAAACACAAATGAGCTCAGCAGCTCTCACACCTCCCTGCTGCAAGCTGGACACCTGATTAACAGCAGGCAGAGGCACACACAAGGCTGCACCAGGTCTGCTGGAAAGGTGCTGTGCTGCCAGTGTCAGTGTTCCAGTCAGGGCAGGACAGGGGCTGCTTCAAGAATACATTCTTTTTTGACATTGAATTTTATTCGCTAGGAGTTTGTCGTCTAGATTTCTACTCTTTGAGCACAGACACTATCTGAGGAGACAGCTAGGTCCTGTCTGCACTGTGTAAGCAACTAAATGTAGCATAATTTTTTTTCTTCAGGTAGGATGTAACTGTTTTGTGTTTACACATCAGACAACCTCATCTTTCTGGATGTAATAAACCAGTACTCTAAATGGTCTGCTAAAGCTTGCTCTTCTTTAAACTACTACAAGAGTTTTATCCAAACTATAATGTAACAGGCAGGATTTATTTTAATTAAGAACAATTGTTTCTTTTACAAGTATATTTGCTGCTAAAATACAGATGGAGACGATAGAAAAGGCTACAATCTCAGTGGTCATAGAGAGGCTCAGATTTAGTGGAATTAAAAGAATACTCTTCACAGGTAAGAATCTGGATCATGTTCATTTTTTCAGTAACTGAAATATATAATGAGAGACACTCCAAAGGCAGTGAGTTCTTCTGCAGCTGCAAAATCCAGAAATGGCACCATGTGATTCTTTCCAGAAACTATCCAAATTCCATTCAAAAATTGTTAAGATGTTTTGCATCTGATACCTTTTTTTGGAGACTATTTAGGAAGCTCAGGCTGCCTGTGGTTGGAAACATAACTTTTTGCTTGAATTTCTTATCAGACACTGTTATCCATTTGCTTTTGTGACAACACTGTTTCTAAATTGCATAATAGTTTATCTCTTCCATTTTTTATACTTCCAGAGATCAGCCACCATCACTCTCAGCGTTCCTTCACTGGACTAAGCAAGCCAAGGCTTTCAGGGCCTCTTGGCAGATATGCTGTTTAGTCTTCTGTCTGTCCATGCAGCCAGTTCTCAGCATCATACCCTTCCTTTGAACAAATCTGACCTAAGCTGTGTATAACCTGCCAGTGGACCATCTGTACGTGAGCATTTTTCTTACTGTTGGTATACACAATAGTATTCATAATTTTCTTGTTCACAGGCTGGCCAATGGTAGCTCTAGAGAAACCTCGTGTTTAGTGAGTATTCTCTGGTTCTCCCCCTCTTTTAGTATTTTCAGAAGGTAATCTTGCAATTTGAGAAAGGTAATCTTGCAATTTACAACGTGTTTCTGTTACTTGTGCTTAAACCCATGGCCTTGCATCTAGCGATGCTTATATGTGTCCCGTTTTAATGCTGTAGTTCTCAAAACTACACAGTTATTAATTCATCCTCTTCTGTTTTGTGCTTGTCCCTGACTTTGTGTTGCTAACAAATTTCATCACCATCATCTTTCTTAGGATGTAGGACATATCAAACCTGTCTGGCTTCCTGTCTGAATCTTTACATACAGAGATGTGTTTCAAAATCTTGGAAGGAAACAACTTCTCCCCAGACAAATGCTAGATGGAGCAGTACCTTGGGCAGATACTATAACCAAAAACTGAACAGCACAATTAAATGAGAAAATATATTTAGTTAAACTTCTGAGAAAAAGGTTTGTAGAGAAAAAAGGAATTTAGCCACAGCAAGGAAAGCTGCTCCCAGAATACTAGAAAAATACAGTAGATATTCATTGCTAAAGAAACGTGATTCTTATTAAAAAAGATGGTTTGGGTTTCAGTGTGGTGGGAAAGACATGTTTCACTGAAAATTAACTGCATCAAGTAGGTGGAAGAAGCAGAAACTGTTTAGAAACACAAAATGTGCTATAGTTAATTTCTTGAAGGAAGGCATTTTTCTCACAGTTGAAAAGGTTACTTGAAGCTACTATTTTCTATTCCATGTAATTCTTTGAAGTTAGCATACAGAACATGCGGATGATATAACAGCCCACGGTGAACGAATATTATTAAAATTCAGAAGTTAGGTCGTGCTACCTCTGTGACTGCTTTATTACTGGAGCCAGCTCCCTTACATACAAACATTATTACAGAGTAATTACTGGCTTAAAGGCTCTGTTTTTTTCCAAAGGGCTTCTTCGGCACTCCTGGAGCAGGATGGGCAGTGCTCACGGCGCAGGCAGGGAGCCCGTGGCTTGTTTTCGGCTGGCTGGTCTGTGTGTGGCTGCATGCCTTGTAACCCTCCTTTAAAGGCAGAATTGCTTGTTTCCATCTGGGCTTCCCTCTCTGCTCTGTGAGTCTGTTTTTTCAGCACAGGCTTGTGGATCTGGATGGTTTATTTTTGCTAAAGCACAGAAAAATTAAACTGAAAGTATGCTTTGCTTTTTTGTACACAAATGGAATTCCAAAAGAACTGATTTTTGACAATACCTTACAAAACTTTCTATGTTCAAAGTGCAGCTCCCACTAACTTAATTCACAAGTTATGGCATTTTTTGAAATCTGATCCCTAGTACTTGTTTTGGACAGTCTGGGACTTCTAGCTGTCAGTGGGGCAACCCCTTTTCATCAGAAGAGCCCAGGGTGGTGGGAGGACCACAGAAAACTCTGGATTGGTTTTCTGCTGCCTTTCCCCACAGCACACATGCTTTCATTAGCACCATCTTTATGCAAGGGTGGAGAGGAAATGTTTACTGCCTTTCTCTTCGGAGGTCTCTGTTTTGTCCTGGTGTGCACATAACAGGGTGTTTTGCAGATATGAAAAAAAAAAAATCTTAGAGCAGTAAAATGCTCCCTGACCAGGCCTAGTTCTGATTTAAACTTTCTATACTAGCATCAAGGGGAGACCCAATGTATGAATTAAATTAATTGTTTCTCGCTGCAATGGACTGCTTCATTTGCATTGTCCCCATTTTCCCTTCCTCCCTTTCCCCATTCCTCGCTATGAAAACATGTTCTTTGCTCATGCATAGAAAGGAAAGTTTTCTTTTTTAAATGCCCTTTTGAAACTCTTTCAGGTTCTGTGTTTGAGGTATGTCACATTTGGAAACTTCTCAGAATTTTCCATATTTCTGTACCATGTATATTTTTTTTACTACTAAGCCATCCTAAATGAGTTACAATTCTTACGTTTTGCAGTATTCTAAAGGAGATAATTTTGTCATTAATCCAAGAACTATGCAGAAGGCTATTTTTCATACCACATCACAATTCTCCTCCTACTCATTCTTAAAGGAAATCAAAAATTCCAGATGTTTTTCCTGCAACATCTGGCTCCCTGGCACAGGCTTCTGAAACAGTGTTTGCAGCCTTAAAGTCATGTCTTGGTTTTGTCATTTAGTTTACTGATGGGTTGTTGGAGTCACTGGTGACACAGGGACTGGTTTGCTTTGACAACTCTTTCACTCTGAAAGGCGATAGCCTGGCAGGCCCGTTGGGATTCTGCTCAGAATTTTTTGGTGCTCAGGAATGTGACGAGCTCAGCCACCTTGGCTTCCCATCTTGCGGAAATACGTGCAGCAGTTTCATGCACGTGGACTCAGAAGTGTTCCCTGCTCAGCCTCAAAAATGAGGCTGCTCATGTCTAAGCAATTAGCTGTATTCCTGCAGAACACACTGTCAGGCGCTCAGAGTCACTGTGCCAGACTCTGTCCTGAGGGAAGGAGACAAAACAATGGGAGGGAGTTATAAAGGGCCGTTCTGCCATGCTTTTCATCTTTTTCATATGTCTCTTTTTGGGATCTTTATGCATTAAATCTTGCTTCTCTCACGTCCTCCCTCCCTGGTGATTTGATCAACAAGTTATGTCTTTAGACATGTCTCTCATGGGGTGTACATAATACAACAGGCCCCATAGTATACCTGCTTTCCTTATATTGATTAATTGACTGATTGATAAGCTGACTCTCATCTAGGATTTAAGTGCTATATGTAAGTACTGGGAGCCATGACAACGAAGGTAGAATTTCAAATGACTGTCCTAACTATTAACTTTTGCCTGTTTCAGGAGAGGAGATATTTTTATTTCCTTCCTTAAAGATCTAGAAAAGTTCTGTGTTCATCCCAAAAGGGAGAGAAACAAACATTGTGTTGGTTTTCCCAGTGTGGAAGAAACCCTTTCTCCCTACTTGAACGGTAAAGCTGTTTTTATCAAATGCATATGCTACTGCCAGAAATATGTCTCAGCCAGGGGCACAAGCTGCTCACTTTTCATCAAAGAAGCAGAGGGAAATGGCTCCACGAAGCATGCTTTACAGTTGCCTGCTGAGACCTCTGAGACTGGATCTGAATTTCCTGCTTTGAAACATTTTGCTGCCCCAGCAGAACGGTTCATGGAGCTGGCATGAGGCAACCACACCTCTCTTCTGGGTTCCAGCATGTTTTCCCATATGGGCAGGATGTGGCTCTCTATGTCCTGTCTCCTCCTAGTTGCTTGTTTGTGTAATTAAATCTTCTACACCAACATAGAGTTCTTGCATGCTTTTATGTAAGACATGATTTATGGACTGGAAATGCCATCATTCCCTCATTTTGCAGTGTGAACGCACTCCTCATGTTATTGTTGGTACTACCTGTGTAACATCCTAAAGCACACAGAGAGGAGTTATTCTGCTGCTTTTAACCTGCTAGTGTAACTGCTGCTGGGGTACATCTTTTTCAAAGTACTTAGCTGAGGATTTCAGCTTATACCCAGTGAGGGGTTATAAATGGGATGGCCAAAGCAACAACCTCATCTGCCCAGCATGTATGTTGAAGGTTGCTCTCCTTTGCAGAGTTCTCTGAAGTACTCATGAAGCAGGTCTTGAAATTAGGTTCCTTTAATAAATTGGCTATAAACACTACAGCAGCTCCAGATCTGCTCCAAGAGTCGCCCAGCTATCCCTGTGAGGGCAGCACCCTCCTCCTCTAAGGAAAGGTGAGACAGATGACAGAGCATCAGGCATCTTTCAACCATCTGACTTTAATCCCCTGCCACATGTGAGTGAGAACCCTTAGATGTTTTACAGGGTCACTTAGTTTTATGTTGAAAAGCACAAGACAATTTTTTAATGTACGAAATAAATTGTCACTATAAGGACTCCTGGCATCTTGAAATGGGAAATAGTGAAGTGGGAAAATATCAGCATGAGAAAATGAATCTGGAGACCAGCGTAAAAGAGCAGGGAATGAAAAAAAGAGGGGAAAATGAAGACAGCAAATGTAAATCAGAGGTGAGGCTGTAGCCATGAGGTCTGCTGCATGTAGGTGTAAACTTGTTCCACATTCCTCATCTTCTGGCCAGGTGAGGCCCTACTACTTTTGCTACTTTTTAACCCAGACAAGAGCATCTGGAGAAAAAGTGGATGCATTTTCTTCAGCTCTGAACAAGCGTAAGCAGAATTAATCCTCTGACAACAGAATTTAACCAAGTGGGGGTTTTTTTGAGGGACGGTTTAATGTCCTACTCCTTGTTTAGTGTCAGAATTCTAAAGCTGAGTCTCCACTGCCTTGCAATTTTTTGTGTGCTGAACAAAATGGTGTGGGACACAGACTGGGACCCAGGCTGGGCTATTAAAAAAGGCACAGTAAAACATGCAGGGTACAAGTCTCTTTGCTAACATTTTCTAACAGTTCTGCCAATAAATGCATGCAAAAAATGGAAATGATAGGAAGACCAAGGAGACAAGAAGTCTCTGCAAGTGAACACTGCAATGTAGATCTGAGCAAAGCCTGTGAGTAATGTTTTGTGCTATTTTACAGAAGTTAGAGCTTTGGTAGAAGCATTTGTGCACTGTAGTATCTGTGTCATTGTTAGACGTGTGAAACGGACTGCTTGTTTTACTTCAGCACATAAATTCAATACTGAATACAGTTTTTTGTTCTGACCAGTACAGATAAGGAGCCTGCCACTGATATATCCTGGGCATGAGTCAGGCTGGTGGTGTAACAAATTCTTTATCTGCTCCACATACATATAAAAATGTCCACTTCTTCTGACTCACAGTTACCAGCACTGGGAGCGCTGCTCCATCCTTCACTTTCGGTGCTGTGTCAATGAGTAGAATCTCTTGCTTTCAGCAGATTTAATTATTATCTTGCTAAATATGATACTATGGCAACATGTCTACCCCAGGATTCCCTATGCTGCTAGGCCTGGTGCAGCTGAACTAATAGAAAAGGCTAATGGGAAAGTCTAATGACCATTTTTAAAGCTTAAATACCAGTCATTTAATCTGACACTCCACAGGCTGCCAGTTATTTCCTTGGGATGTTCACAGAGCAGTTAAATGCAAAATAAAATTTCCAGTTAGTCGAGATGGTTTATAATTGTTGTGTAATGCTGGAAATCTTCAAAATTCTTTGAATACAATATTCAGCAAATGATATCTGACTGGCTTTTCCCCTCCCCCTCCAAAAATTTAATGTGCACATGCACTGCCACGATGCATAGGAAAAAATCCTATGGAGCAGTCCAGCATACACAATCTGTCAGACCAAGAAGGAATAAAGGTCTGTTGTTAATTCAGACAAATGGTCAGCAGCTGCAAAATAGTTTCCACAAGAAACAGAGCAAAACCCTCTCAGTTAAGGATAGAATTTTTTATTATTTTTGTTGCCTTTTCCAGAGCTAAAATCTACTGCATATATTCCTACATAACATTTATTTGTATGATCTGCTATTCCAGTGCTGTAAGCCATAGCAACAAAAAGTCCCTTTAAAAGTAAGAAGAGCCCAGTGATTTTTATACTGTTTTTCAATATTTCAAACAAATTAATTGCCTCAGTCATATCACTGCAGAGAGTAAATCTGCTCCAGCAGCATGACTGAATGCTGGTATTCTGCATTATAAGGCTTCAGCCATGGTGACGAGCATGGGTGCACTTGCCAGCTGAGGGTGCTTCTCTGGTCACAGTGGCAATGTGGTCACCAAGTCAGGGCATTTCTTCATTACATTCCAGGATACCTGTCATTCTCACCATAACAGTGCTTTCACTCACTTTTTGGGTGACTCATAAGGTTATCCTACATCTCTAACATTTTGCTGCTTAGGAGAACAGGGAGAATTTTAAGAGTTCTAATTCAAAACGTAACAAAAAACCCCCCTTCAACACTGCTGTTCAGAATCTTTGCTGCTGTTGTGATGAACTCACAGCTTCTGATGCAGGTTTCTATACTTGAGGGATAGTTAACAGGACTTCAGCAGTATCACAACTTTAATCTCTCATTGTGACTTTTTGAGTCCTGGCAGAAGTGATTGCCAGGAAGATGGGCTGGATCAACACTGACCTGTTAAAGTCAGTGTTTAGGTCTGTGCTACTCAGTTATGCATTTGTAGGTGATGTAGAAGCAAAAGTCTCATAAATACCACTTAACTCCTATATCTGAGTGACTGTTTCTAGGAATTTTGTCAAAACACTATCAGTGCTCCCTAGCGCAAATTCCAGAGCGCAATCTGGGCTTATGTTATTTAAATTACACACAACAAGCTGAGTTTTATTAAGCAAGGTACACTGAACCAAATCTATTTTGGCTACGTTTTCTCCTAAATCATGATTTAGCCAATAGGCCAGGAGGAACCTGAAGGACTATAAGGTTGTTGGAGATTTAAATATTCATATTGTTCTTTGTAGTCTAACACTGCAATGTTTTCACTCTTTCAAAAAAACCCCAAACCACAAGAAAATAGTCCTTATTTGTCCACCTGAGGCATGTTCAGTTGATCTCAGGTGTGAGATTTAATTTAAATGTTGAATAGACATACATTCCCTCCAAGCTTAGAAAGTATAGGATCTTGCCTTGCCCTCTGCTGACTACAGTGCCTGGCAAATTTAAGAGTTTTTTCATAAACTACAGGATGCAAAATTTTTTGCTCTCATCTGTGTCAAAATTTTGCAGGGAAGTTCTCTGAGCTGAGTGTGTTGATTCAGCCCCAGAGACATGCAGTCTGTGAGAACTGCATGGAGAGATGAAGTAAGAGGATTTAAAGAGAGCTTAACATTTAATAGTGACAGAAGCGAGTAAGCTGCAAGCACAAAACATTTCCAGAACTGCACCTCCAGCACCCTAAAATTGCTTTTACCAGTTATTATCAGTTTTTTTAAAGATCATAATTTCAACACAAACAAAATGACATCATATAAGCTACAAGAGTACCACAGACCTAATCACACATTCATGTAGGTAGGGTCTGTGGCTGTATTTTCATGATGATCTGATTTAAACACTTGAGACTAGTCCCCCAAGAGCTGTGGGTGGATGAGGATGTGTAGTCCTCTCGACTCAGTAGGATTTATGTTGACATAAGTTCAGCCTTGTGGCCTGGTACCACTGAGTGGATGGGCACTTTGCTCCTGAAGCAGCAGTGGCCATGTGCAAGGTCTCTGATAAGGTGATCCCACAAGAAAGGTGAACTTTGATATATGCAATTCTTGTTTAAGTGTCTTAAAAGGTCACAAGGTGCGAATTGTTTCAAAGTCATTCTCAGGAAAGGGTCATCCTCCTGCTCTGCAAGGTTTGAATTAGAGTGTGTTGTTAGATCCTCATGTCAAGAAATCCTTTAACTCCCATGCATTTTAGTCTCATTTGCTATAAATGCTTCTGCAGGATAGCAGCCTTTGATTTTTCACTGTTTCCACTGTATTTAGTCATTCACATTCTGGCCAAGAGAAGAAAAAAGGAGTATAGAAGAGAATGTTGATGAAATAACACATATTCAAGTTCAAGATAAACTTCTGCACAAAGCAGTCATCCTGACTCCAAATCAGACATAGGGAATGCCTTAGGTGGCTCAGAGGGTTATGTCAAGAGCATGATTCAATTTCTTTCCCACAGTTATGTGTGTTGCTCTCATTCTTGAAATATTAAATTATTCTGTTGTCTATATTTTAAAGGGAAAGAATATGTTACTATTCTGATGGAAAAAATTATTAAATGCTTTTGCATATGAGTATAATGGGACAGATCCAGAATGGGACTTGAGCAAAGTAATGATGATTATGCTTAAAAGTTGGCTGTCTGGCTCCAAAGATGGGGTTTGTGTTGATGGATTCCCTGTGCTTTGGATGCAGGAGGGCCTGTGGCTTGTAAGGAGGATTTGCAGCAGACAGTACACAGTATGAAGGAAATGCTGGAGACAGCTCTGCCACTGAAAATCTGTCCCTCAGAAGCTTAACTCAGTGCTAATACAGGTATCTCTGTGAAAATGGATACCCTGCCCAAAATCACTTTTGGTGCTTTGGTATCTAAGGCAACTGCTCCCTTTCAAGGTGGCAGCAGTAGAGTAAAGGTGTGCTAAAGTAATTGGCAACCTTTCATCTTCTTGGGAGCTGTGATGAGCAGCCACCTGAATGATAAATTGTGCTTTCCTGTAAATTATTACTTGGAGACATGCAAATGCCACCTTCTGAAACTTGTGAGCAGATATTCTCTCCAGCTGTTGAAGTGGGCTGACTGAATTCACTCCAGTTTCTTGTGAGACCTTCCTTCCTCTCACTGTAGGTGCTGCATGTTTAAACCACAGAATTTCCCAGTCATTTCTCAGCTGAGCACAAAAGAAGTAAAAAAAAAAAAAAAAAAAAGAAAAAAAAAAAGTTGGAAATATTCATTTTTCAGAAAGCTATAGCTATGTTTCTTATTTCTGTACAGAAAAGAAATTAGAAATTAACCAACCTTGACTTGTTTCATGGGAAACTGCAATTTTTAGGCAATTTCATGATATCATTTTTTCTTTCTCTTTGACATGGTGTGTGGCTGTACAAGACAGGGTACAAGATTTTTCTCCCTCCTCTCCCAGCAGTAATATAAGAGCATTTCCTTTTCTAAACTACCACTTCATTTAAGTATTTCTTAATTTTGTAACAGGTGGGAGAGATATTTTTCTGAGGCTATGGCTTTACCCAGAAAGGACAGTGCACCTAATGCTGGCACATGTGTGCTGTGCTGGGAACATGTGTCCCGTGTGCTCTGTTTTTTCCTCCTGTCAAAGAATGAAGGCATCTGTTTGAAGCCTTGGGTCAAATAAACAGCGATCCTGCAGCAGGTCACATTGTGGCTTCTGTAAATCAGTCTAAAGCAATGGGACCTCACGCAGTGGATGTGCATCCAGGGCAGGACGTTAGCAGGGATGCCATGTGGCAGGGCTGATTTGGGATTTCCCACAGAACATCTAGAAATAAAACAGGGACATTCAGGATGAAATTCCAAAATGAAAATTAAGTAGGAAGCTCTGAACAGGCCAATAACACATCCCACTTTTAAGTGAAATTTCTTAAAATTTCTGAATTTATTTCTTCTCAAATGTATTTTCCTGTCCTTAGTAAGTTCCAACTCCTATAAGCAATCAGAGTATGGAATTTAATCAGCTCTAGTTATAAAATCTCATTGAAGACATAGTTGTAATTCTTCTACAATGATATGTGTGGAGCTGATAGTCAAAGATATTTTTGTCTGATGTTTTATCCTTCTAAGAAGTTTGGTAAACTTACTTTATTCCATTACAAGTGTTTTACAAACTGTCTATTTCAAAACAACTTATGGGATTTTAGATGTACCTTCCCCCACCAGGCCCCAAATTCCTCAATCCCCGAGCTACAGGTTAAAATGAATAGATATTATAATTGCCCTACCATATTAATGTCTTCTGGATTTAATAAGTAAATACTGCAGTAGTTTTCAGTAAGGGTGAGCAATAGGCACAGTTATTTGCAGATAATTACATTAGACATCTTTCAGAATCTGCTCCATCAAAAAACCCTCCAAGACCAGCATGAACCTAATTAAGCATAAACAATACTCTTAATTAAATCTATTGTGATTCTAAAATAGTTTTATAGCATCTGCTATAGAGTGATTGGTGCCTTAGTACTGAGTATGAGAAGTGATTCTAGCCAGCAGCTACAGAAGAATTATGTCTGGAGTTAAATAGAACAGCCCTCAAAGATGGGCAGGTTGTGAGCCCCAGCAGCTCAAGCCCATCTCTAGGCACACCACCATTTGACAGAGGGCTTTGCATATTCATATGCACCTCTGCTTTACAGAACTGTGGCAGATGAACTTGCCTGGTCTCCCCATGGCAGCTTTGGACACTTTTTGCCCCAAGCTGTTTGGTTGGCCCCTGTGCTGGATTCTGTTTCCCCACCAGGGAGGCAGCAGCTGGGAGCTCCAGACGCTGCACTGCCAGTCTCATAGTTTAGATAAAGCTGCCCTCACAATCCATCAAATATGGGTCAAACTTTCAACAAAATGGCTGTGACAAAACCACATAGTCTATTTTTGTTGTTTGGGGGAAGTAGTCTTGGACAACAGAGCAAAGTAAACTTCTGGGGAGGTGATAACTGATTAAAATCTACATTTTCCAGAGCTGACCCCTTAATTACCTGATGACGCTTTATACTTCTTTATGAATTTTTATTTTGTGTTAATTATTTTTTTGTTAATTATTTCTCCCTTATTTCCCAGCAGGCACATTAGACCTGAGTCTTCTCTTACACAGAGTTGCAATATACATACATGTTATTCTACTGAGTTCATATTATTATGGACTTATGAAAGTTAAAGCAAAGAGCCTGGAAACTGTGTGGTTTCCACTTCTATTTTTATCTTGGTGGTTTTAATTGCAGGAGATCTTTACTTAAGTAAGACAAACTTCTAACACCCAAAATAGCAGCATCCTACATCAGTAGCCTTTTCTATCTGAAACTATACTTTCCCTGATGGTGTCACAAAACATTGGCATATTAGTGTTTTCCCTGTGACTGCATAAAGAAGTTTAAAAGTCCTGTTTACTTGTCCTTGCTAATTTGTGCTCTACATTGTTTCCAGGAAAAAAAAAAAAAAAAAGGGGGAGGATGTGCTAAATGTTAATGGACCCTGAAGGAAAATGTATTTTTATTTGTGAGTCCCCTTAGAAAGTTAGAAGTCAGCCTTAAAAAGCAGACCTTTTGAAATTCCTTATAAAGAGAAAACAAGATTCTTTTTTAGTCTTCATGGATATCAAAGGAATTTTGTACGTGGCTGAGAGCATCTGGCTCTAATTGTGTTAAATAGCCTTAAGCATCTGACTTTAACTAGAGAAACTGAGAAATTCCACTATGGGTACCACGTTTTCATATACCTTTCAAATGCAGAAGAAATCAACATGTTGTTTGTATTTCAACAATCAGCCTTAAAAAAAGAGAAACATGACAGAAGCAGAGCATTACAGAGAGTTTTTATTTCAGAAAAACATACTCTGTTTGGAACAACAGGAAAGTGGAGCCTCTTTTTAAAACAAATTGTTTTGGCCTTTTTTAAACAAATTAGTTTGGCCTAATTATTTTGCGTTTTCACTCTCAGACACTGTGAATGCAGAACCTTACGTATATATTCACACTTTCTTATTAGCAGTATGAGCAGCATATGCCATATTGCACTTGTTTTAGTTTTCAGTTCACACATATAACAACACTACCAAAGTGCTTCAGACAATGGCATTTCTTTAGAGCATAACTGCAGGTATTCCTGAAATTTTGTATGCTTAGAGAATTATAGTTTAGAATTAGGATGGAGGACTGAGACAAAAAAACAAAGCATAAAATAAAATTTAATGACAGGCTTCCCTTTAAGACAAAAGCTTTCCTTTCATTGCAGTGTTCATTCATTTCCATGGATGTGAGTAAACAGAAAGGAAATAGCTTTTGGCCTGATGAGCACTGGGAGGATGTTTCTGTACAAAAATACTTTGTATGCTGTACATCCAGACAGTTTTCATTGCACTGGCTGGAAGAGATTGCCAGGCATCAATGTTATTAGTGAAAAATGCTGAAGCTGGAGAAGATAAATCCTCACCTAAATGTTATAGCTCAAGCAGTTAAGAAGTCCAGTGAAACTGTGATACACTTTTAAAGTAAGGAGATCATGAAAAATCAGTGTGCAAGCAGAAGTTGTCACTACACACAAATGACTTAAGCAGTCCAGAATTATACCTGCTCCAAATGTGATTCTACAAATTAGGAGTGTAGTGACCCTGATAGAGCAATGATATGATTTCATATCACTCGTGCCCCACTGATGCAATGACTGACAGTCTTGGTGCACACAGAAAAACAGAACAACACTGCTTCCTAGCCCCTGCTTAATCTGCCCTTTGCTTATGATTTTAGAAAAAAAAATCCTGTGCTTGTTTACACACACACCAGGGCACCCCAAATAAAGCAATTAAATGACAAATAAAGGAATTAAATGAAAAAATCAGAGGACTCTAGGACTCTCTTCTTACTACATTATTAAAGATTTCATTCACTGCATAATAGTTTAAACATAAGCAATAAGACATGACAGTGTTTTGTATTTTTGGTATTACTTAGTTTCATATGGACAATCCTTTCCGTCTACAGTGAGTTGTGTGGATCCAGACAAGTCTGGGCTGAGCTGTTTGTCCTTGTGGTATTTCAGATTTCACACCTCATGCTGTAAAACTTTCCAGGACCAGCTCTGTGCTTTGAAGTATACAGTGTATGGCAGTAAACATTAACGAGTCATAAATATATTTCACCCAAAAAATGGTTTACAGATTATACTTGCCTTAGTCTGTGGTGATGCCATTCATTATTCTGCAATTTCAAGAATGTGTAGGATGGCAGATAGCTCAAAATCTTGCTGTTTTGATGAAGCAATCAGACTTTAGGGAAAACTTTGGTCTTAAAGCCTTAAAACAAACAAATAGATATTGAAACAAATTGTTGTGGCTGTGTGTTTTTTAGGCCTAAGTGATTAAAAGGGTTTTTGCTGCTGTTTAGCCATGAATGAATTAATAGTCAAATTAAATTTCCAGGACATCAAACAAACTCCAAAGAATGCAACAGTTAAAAGTGTGATTTTCAAGACTGAATATTTTAATGAAGTTAATGCTCTCCAGCTTATGTTGGCAAAGGGTCATTCTAATGAGAGCAGTGTGTAATTATTTGCCCTCGATGGCAGTGTATAGATACTGTATATTTAATTATAGTGAGCTGAAGATAAAGATGTAATAACTCTAATAGATATTTGCAGCTATACCGCAGTCTTTATGTGCCTGCATGAAGTTATGTTTCCATAGATCATGTGTACTCACACAGCCAAAATCACAGGCATCCTGATTTCAGGAAGTCTGTCCTGAGAGTCACCTGCATAACGCTGGCTGATTCTCATCATGGTGGGGAGAGGTTCCAGTGCAGGCAAGGAGTCTACCCTGGGCTCAGAACTAAAGGTTGCCATGGGGCTCAAATATTTTCTTTCTTGCAGTTTTCTCATAGCCTGTAACAGAAGCAATGTCTTCTTCAGCTCACTCCACCTATGCATTCATCTTCCTTCTGTTTTTCATGTCACCCTGCTTTTCCTCCTGAGCCCCTGGGTAATGTTAAACACTGTTTCCTGTCTTAATTGGTGTGGCCTCCTCACACTTATTTAAGGTTTCTCTCCTGTGATTATAATCGTTGCAGACTGACTCTAGAGAGCTTTGTAGACTTGCTGGGAAATAGATTGTCCCTCTGCATGGGTCCATGTGCATAACTGTGTATTAAGTGCGAAGTCTTCATAGTAAGAAACTGCTTAATTATGAAGAGAGTGAGTAATACCAGAAAACTGAAAAAAGGCACAAACAAGTACACATACTGAGGTTGGTATATGAAGGGACAATCGTCCCAATAGAACAATACCTATCACAAGAGATTTATTTTTAATTACAAAGAAAATATTCCAAAATTGTCTAATTGATGGATGGGAAGCTTCAACAAAGTGCTGAACATAAGGGAACCTGACATTAAATGGTTGGTACACTGCCATGACATTTGCTGAATTTTATTTTTATGCTGAATTTAAACCATCAGTGCTGCTAAAATTGATTCTTAGAAGAATAATGCACAATAATGGAAACATAAAATATAAAAGAATGTAAATCTTGTGAATGTGGTCAGATACTACATTTTATACTTCTAAAAATGATAAAAAAAGATTTATTTTGTTTTGCTTTGAAATTCCTCTACGCACAGAGTGGAATGTTCTCTAAGAATTTGTGGGTTACTTTAAAGAACAATTCTTTAGCTCCCCTTCATTTTAAATCTAGGCTTTTCAGTATATTCATTTTGTCTCTTTCATCTTTTGTCTTTGTGGAAGGAGAAAATAAATACCACTGATTGATGTGAACGCTTATATTAATCCTAAAGATGCTGACATTCAGCAGGCTTGATCTTCTCATTTTGTTAAGTTGCAGTAGTGGTAAATTATTAGCATCCTTCAGAACGTGCCTTTGCAGATGCATCTTAGGTAAGATAGGTACTTTTTTGACTTTTTTGGCTTTACCTGTATTAGCAAGATAACTTGCACTGGCCTTTGGTTTTCTCTCACATATGTCAAAAGTCTCTTGCAAAGTGAAAATAATTTAGGCACTAGAGTATGCCATACTCTTAAAGAACCCATGTGGAAGGAAAAGTCCTCACAAGAATGAACATTGGGCAAGTAAAATAGGAATTCTGCATGGATGACTGGGCAGTTTCCCTGGAAGGTAACCTAGTCAAAATGCCAAACATTTACCAAGGGCTGCCTAAGGTGTCTAATCAGTCCAGTTCATAAAGTCCATTTAGGAGTCCTGGGATGTGACACAGACTGGGTGAGTGTAATGCCTTTTTTAGCTAAACATAGAATCATAGGATCACAGAATCATAGAATGTTGGAAGGGACCTAAAAAGGTAATTTAGTCCAATTCTCCCAGCGTGAGCAAAGGAATTTTCAACTGGATCAGGCGATGTCATCACTTCTCTTACATCCTTGAGTGTGAAATACAAGAAGTGGCTGAATTCGAAATCTGTGAGTGACTCTGAGAGGACAATTCTTTGTCTCCGCTTTATCTTGGTGTTTTCTGGACATTGCATTGCTTTACCTTCCCAGAGTTTTCAATACTTTGGCACCTCATGATATGGTTGTACTTTAAAGATATACACTGAACAGTGTGAGGAACAATGTCTGAGCTATACAGTGACTATTGATAATTTCCAATTGACTTGAAAGAACACATGGTGAAGTATTCTTGCAAAAGAGGTAAGCCAATTAGTGACCCTTATTGATCAATTAAGCCCATCTGACCACAGATTGCTAGAACCTGATCAGAATTTAGGAAGGTAATACTACAAATTGGACAGCTTTATGTTCATAGTATTCAAGCACTTTCTCTAGGGAAAGTGATTTATCAAAAAGGAGCATTTAATGTTTAGGCCATATCCGCACTAGGGAAAGAAAAAAGATAATGTTTTTGAACACATGTTCTCAGTCCTAGAGCAAAAAAAGAGCAAAAGCAAAACAAGATCAGATCATTCTTAATATGGAGTGAAATAAAACAACAGAAAAAATCTTTATCAGTTATGACTTTTTAAAACTTCATTTTGTTTTGCCTATATTAAAAATTTTACATACATTAGGAAGGAACTTGCCTAATTTGTGTGACAAGAAGACAGGCTGTGAATGAGACAAGATGACATAAGGCTTTGAGCTATAGTAGACGCATTGGGTGTCAGAACACAGTTAGAAGGCCATCTTTCCTTTGGAAAAGTTTCTTTCTGAAGGCCTTAGGGGTTTGGCAAAATGTTTATGCTTAACTAAATTAAAATTGAAGACCATGGCAAGAAGGTAGGTCAGCTGTCTGTGCCTTCACTCCAGGATGCCCTCTGTCAATGTTCTTTTGGGGACACCAGGTCCCCAAAGAATTAATACACACTTATGTCCTGGTTTCCCTCTGAAGGATAAAATTGAAAGGATAAATGCTGACACTCTTACACATAAGTCCAGCAAGACTCAGGGGACTTCTGCTCACCTCTTCCTGAAAGGAGAGGTGGCCTCAAGGGCAAGAGTGCAATCCCGTTCCAGCATAGGGTCTCCTCTTTGCAATATCTGAGGATACACCATGGCAATTTGTTCTTGCCATACCTCTTCCCAAACACAGGAATCTCAGCTCTTTGTGTGATCCTTTTTCAAAGAAGAGATTTTCTAGGTTCAGGTGAGAAAACTAGATTTTACTCTCCCTATTCTGCAACTACTCTCCTTCTTGCTTCTTGTCACATAGGGACCAGAAAACCAAAGGTTTGCATCTTGGAGAGGGGCAGGATTTCATCCCAACTTTTGTGTTTGCACAGAGCCTGGTATAACGCTGTAACAGAAGGCACCGGAGTGGTCATGTGCTCACTTCCAGAAACTCAACAAAATATGGAGTCTTTCTCCATGGGGAATGGCATTCTCAAGATATGACTGGACCCCAATACAGTACATCTTTAATACAAGCAAACTTTGGCTAAAATAGCTAACATGGATTAAACTGTCAATGAATTGATCTTTAATTCAGATTAGAAGCTCAAATTCTGCTGCATTCAGCTGCTCGTTCTACTGCTCAACATTATTCCAGCAGCAAAAAGCAGCAAGTGAATGCGTTCCAGCACATTCCTTGTGAATTCATGGATTTGTTTAATAATTGCTCAGCTAGCTTGATTTTACAAGGCACTTCAGTGAGACAGCAGTAATCTGGGGAGGTTTGCAGTATGGCAGCTCTAAAAAGATTTTTGCCCATGGGAGTATCATCTATTACAGAAGTCATGAGAAAAAAACCTTTGAATCTCTTCTTCAGTTTGATTGCAATTTCAATAGTTTCTACTGCAAAACACGCAGGCCTAACATTTCTCCAGTTTTCTGTAGGTCTTACTTTCTCATTCGTTCTCACTGCTTTACCTCACAATTTAAATCTGTAAGTACCCTCTTGAAAGTTGTGAAAATTCTCTCTAGAATAAGCACCCCATGGAGCCAATTATTTGCATGATTTGAAATGAGGAATTTGTCATACATATCCCTTTTTTCCCATCCCTTAACTGGCGAGCTCCCACAAATATGTTTGCCGCTTAAAATTGTCTGTCAATGTAAAGAAAAGTCTTGTTAACAAGAACTACTGGAAAGAATTTTGTCCTTTCTTAACATAACATTTTGGGGTGTTGAGGTTGTGTGCCACATGTACTTTGAGTTCTGCTATAAGTTCTGTCGTCTTTCTGAGTCAAGCATTTCCCAGGACTTGCTCTCACATGGCAAAATGGTTACTACACTGCTATAAAAAGTGGTGGATGTAATAAAAATGACAATGCATAAAGGCAGCTTAGAGTAATATGGAACTAATTTATTGAACATAAATATAATTTTCCACACCATACATTTTATAATTCAGCAGTTCCAGAAAATACATATACAGCATAAAAATAAGAAGGCAGACACCTCACTGAAATCAGAGCAAATTTGTCAATAGCTTCAATGGAAAGGTGCTGAGGCCAGGGATTGTTTTCTAAAGACCATTAATAAACAGAAAAGTACATTCCAGAACGCGATGATTAGAAGTACTTGGCAAACTGAGTACATAATTTGCTGAGCATGGAGTTTGGAATATATGAATTGTGTTCACAGAATGGGAAGCTACACTTTACTCCAGATAAAGTTGAAACCTCTACAGGGAACAGATTTTAAATATCTTTTTGTCTTCTACTATTTAAGACTAGTCCACATGTTGTTTGTACACTGCTTTAATTTTATGGCCATTTATGAACATATGATAAGCTGGTCTGACCATTTTTTTTTTAAGAATATAGGCATATTTGAATAATATACAGTCATTTAAGTGAACCAGGTCCAATAGTGCTGTCATTAAATCTGCTAACCTCCCCCAGTGTATAAATAAGCTATAGGCTGCTATTTGATCAATTCTCAGAATAGAGGGTGTGTTCTCTGTCATTATTGGCGAAACACGAACTGCACAATATAATCTCTCAAGATAAAGTAACTACATTCTTTTGCAATTTAGCTGAAAACCAAATCCTAATTATAAAGGATCCGTAGTATTAATTTGCTATAGAAGGGTAAATACAGTAGCGGGAATTTACATTGTGAAGATAAATCCTCAATGAAGCCTAAGGCATTTTGCACAGATGTTTATGGACTGAAAAAAGGCAGAATTTCCCAGGGTAAAAGATGCACTTGTCCAGTAACAGGTGATTGTCACTGAATTTAAAATTACCAGACAGGAGGTTGCATGAATCTCCCTTGCATGAATTAGTCTTCTCAGCTTTAAAAAGTACAAGATATGAGGAGGGTGGGAGAGGGATGCTGCAACTGCATCGTAAGAGAATGGTGTGCAATGCTGGAACCTCGAGGGACACACATCTGGGAAATGTTTCCTTGTAAGAATGAGGATCAGGTCTGACTTCAGTATAAGCTACAGGCTGTCAGCCATTAATCTGAAACTCCTTGTTTGTTGATTCACTTCAGGCACTTGAATTAGCCAGTTTTAGGCCAGCCCTACAAATGATATTCATTTTGTGCTTATGTCTGTTAAATTTAATAAAAATGAAATGCACCCAGTTTCCCAGCTGTCAAAAAGGGGATTTGCATTAATAAAACATAAGTTATGTTTATCCTGATATTTGGCTTCTCCTCTGAAATTGAGAATTAGTATAATGAGGTATAGAGGCTGCTCTTTTTCAGAGCCAAGCCAAATCAGGACAGAAGTATATGGACTTGTTATTACACATTTCAGTAGCTGGCTTCAAATCAGGTGATGATTTAGAAGCAGTCAAATAATGACAGAAAAGTTCTTTATTGGGTGATGTCCCTGACATGTTCAAGAACTTGTCCATATAGTCTGTATTTGAAATGTTTTACTTCTGCTGTGGAAGGAGTCTGGTGTTTAAGCAAAGGTTACGTCTCCTTCAGCAAATAGCTAGAGAGAAATTATTAGAGCAGCTAGAAAAAAATAACCTTCTGACTTTTTGGATAGTGCCATCTTCCATGATTACAGGGTTTCTTGAAATCAGTTTGAACTCTGCAGGTTGGAACAGTCTTCCAGGTGTGTTCTATTACATCAAACTATTTTAATAATTCTCTCTGTTTCTGGGTATTTGAGGGCAGTAGCAAACTGTATACTGTGAGGAACTGTGACCGCAGCCTCTTCAATAAAGATTCATATGAAGAATTTCCTTTGTGCACAGTTTGGCTGGAGCAAAGCAGCATCTATAAAAAGTTGGGGTTTTTTATGTTGACTGTGTAAGAATGCATGTAATGGAGTTACCTTCTCTATAATAAAAGACCTGTTTCTCATATGCCTTTGTGTGAACGCCAAAAGCGGTTTCCCATTGTATCAAATACTGAACAAACATAGTTCTGCTTAAATCAGATAAAGTTTTAATTTCATTAAATGCTGATGCATTATTTAAGCCTCATTGCCTTGGACTCTTTATAAATAATTGGTTTTCCTCTTTTCTTTTTTTTTTTTTTTTTTAATATTTCCTTTATTTTTAGGAGAAAACACCCTAAAAGGAAAAAAAAACAAATGAAATGGAAATTATGATAAAATGAGCATAACCTTTAAAATATTTAGCCACTAAATTTCACACTCACTTAAAGAGCTGAAAATAAGGTACAATTTAAATTTCCTGGTTCCCATACAATGAATCATTTGGCTTAATTATAGGGATGTTAGGGCAGATAATAATAATAGCCTTGCTCTGTGATGCTTTCCTGATCAGAAGTAATGCACATTTCCCTGTACCTACCTAAACCACACGATGCATATTGTGTGTATACAATGCACATGAAGCCTGTTGTGCATACACACATATGCACAAATACGGAAAGTTAATCTCGATAAGCGAAAGGAACCGAAGCCACAGATGAGAAAAGGGGCAACCTAGGCAGAAAAGCAGAAGGCTAGGGGCAAGCTAGCTTTGGCATGCATAGTTTACTCTAGGCGAAGCCTAAAACTCATGCAGTATTTTATTTTTATAAAAGTCCCCATACATTTGCTGCATTTTTGGTGGAGGATGTGTTTCAAGACACATCCATGGTGAGTGCAGAAACAGTGAAGACACATTTGTACAGAGCTTTGAAGTGGCTTTCAGACATGACTGAGAATCAGTTAACTGTGTACTTTAAAATGACAGCCTCATGAAAAGCATGAATGTTGAAACAGACATTTCTGAGGCATATTTGTTGTGAGGTGTGCTACAGGACTGGACTGGCTACTCAAACAGAGGGGTGTAGAAGTGCCAGGAGTCAGCCAGTTGCTGTGACAGTGGCTGTGTGAGCCAGCCAAAAGGCATCTGGTCCTAGTTTTCTGTGGCTTTTCATGGGTTGGTGAAGAGTCTTACTCTATTTTGCTAATGTATTTTTCCAGTTACAGTTGCTGCCGTTGTTGTCCTTTCAAAGCAGTCTGTACCTATCTGAACCTGACAAAACCAATGAAAATGGAATTTCCTAGAGCCCTGTTAACATTATAAAGCCATTCAATGTAATCGAGCCTTTTCCTTACTTTTTCAGGGGAACATTTAGAAGCTGTGTGCCTGCTTGAGGTTTTGGTGGCACTAATGCTGAACAAGCACAACTAGAACCTGGAGACAGAAAAAATTTCCCACATGAAATGCTGAGATTAAAAGTTGTTCTTATTAGACAGGAAAAACTTTAGTGGCAATGCAGACAGAATCTGTAAAACACATTTTCAACTAATTGCCCATCCCTCTTCTGTTCATCAGCCCCTATGGCCATTCCAAGTTTTTAATGACAAACTGCTGCCTTTAGTTGCCCACCTCGTGTTGCTGTCAGGCTTGTGGGTGTTGTCTCTTTCCCTGTCTTGGTGCTATTTCCCAAGATGGCTAATGGAAATCGAAGTTGGCAGTGGTTTGTGGCTAGCTGTGGCTGCAAACGAGGGTGGCTGAGCAGTCAGCATATATTGCACCTACTGCCCTGTGAGAAGGACAGACACCTAGCATGGTCAGAAGCAAGATGAGCAGCAGGAATTGTCACCTCCACACTCACCAGTTAAACCCAAGTCAGGGTCATCAGTCTTATGGTAGGTGAGTAGTGAGTTCTCTCCACACTTAATTATATATAATCAAAGTGCCTTTTTTATTATCTAAACAGAAGTTTTTACAATTACCAGAATCACAGAATAGTCTGATTTGTAAGGGATCCACAAGGATCATTGGGTCCAGCTCTGAAGTGAATGGCCGA
Source organism: Acanthiza pusilla (assembly GCA_036630365.1). Classification (NCBI taxonomy): domain Eukaryota; kingdom Metazoa; phylum Chordata; class Aves; order Passeriformes; family Acanthizidae; genus Acanthiza; species Acanthiza pusilla. Next base: position 32,538,778 of record JAXCHO010000023.1, read on the forward strand.
TACAGGGATGGAACCCACAACCTTGGCATTATTAACATCCTGCTCTAACCAGTTGAGCTACTCCTAGTGGTACCAGGCAACTTTAACAAAATCCTTCTATCCTTCTCCAGAGTAAGCAGCACTTCTTAGATTCTAGGAGATTTAAATATAAATTCCTTGTTTCATTCAGGTATGTTTCCCATTAAATGTTTTTGTTCTAACAAAATTAACTGTTCCACTGAGAAATTTCCGACTAACTCTAGTCATAATCCATTCAATACAACTAAATTCCTGTATAAAGAGGAATAATTTTGTAGATTGTGTTCCTGAATTTGTAATGCTTCAGAGGAGCTAGAATTACACAATATTTCTTTAGTTTCTAGGAGAAAACACAGCAATCCTGAATTATGATATACATGCAGTATTTTGATAATTATAACACTGTGAGGCCAATGTCATATCACACCTAGCTTGAGTCCTCCAGTGTCTTCACAATGTTATTCCTCTCTTCCCCACAATTACCCACAAAAGCAGAGAAGTCCCGCTCCAGGAGGGGCTGCTAAGTTGTCTATGCACAGAAAATGCCTCATACATGAAGTGAGTGACACAGTTGTGTAGGCTTCGAAATGATGACTTGCAGAGATCCTGATGGAGGCCACCCAACTGCTGAGTTACCTGTCAGGTTAACAGAGCAGTGCAAAAGGCCTGCCTTTCATCTACTGGGTTGATTTTGCTGCACGGATACACATTTCCCCTCCGTTCCTCTTGCTGTCTTGCAGCCTATGGGGAGAGGTGTGAACAATTAGCTAATGAAGAGCACACTATGTCTAGACAGAGCTAACTGTTAGCAGATGATGCCTGTTTATATTTGTCAGTGAGCTGAGTGACACAAGCCAGATAGATGTGCATCATATGTCACTGGACTTCAAGTTACTGTCTTTCTTGAGGTGTTTTGTTCCCTTCTTTGTCGGAAGGGCAGATCATGCAAAGTTCCAGCCTCATCATTTCTTCAGTGATGGAGAGGCATGATGATAAAATCGTTGAACTACTTACCATCTGCACAGGGTTTCCTCTTCTATTCTTGTATTTTACAAATAGAAATAATAATATGTATTGCTCTTCATCCAGTAGGGATTTAGAGGATCAAGGCAAAAATAGTTTATTGTCAACAGTGTGAGAAATCAGAGCTAGATCTGAAGATAGGTGCTGCCTTGGGAGGGAGGAATCTACAGATCAGTTCCAGGTGCTACCTTGGGAGGGAGGAATCTACAGATCAGTTCCTGGCTTTGTTGCACATTTCCTGTTTGACCTTGGGCCGATAATTTTGATTCACTTTGCTACGCTTTCTCATCTGTAAAGTGTGGAAAAAGGTGCACCATGCAAGGCCAATTATGTGAAAAGTATTGTGTTACCGCAATCAGGGGAAGGACTTGCAGATATTCCTGTCAATAAACTTGCATGTGGACTTTTGTAGTACACGTGTTTTACGTAATGATTTTGTGGAAGGTAGACACAAGCAGGAGCGACAGCGCAGGAGTAACAGTTCGTCATTTCACATATATTGTTGCAGGCAAGGCTTGAGACCTAGATTGCTTTGTGGTCTTACAAGTATAAAAAAATGTTTTAGCAAATTTTCAAGAAATCATATAACTGTAATCCTTAAGTAGTACCATCTAATGGAAGCCCTTAGGACAATTACCATCTAGGACCAGAGTTTTAGGTATAAAAAAGAAATTTGTGGTTCTGTCTGGTTTAAAATGAAACAAGGATGTTTTTAAAGGGGTTGCTATTAGGAAACATTTTGACTTTTCTTTCTAGCTATAAACAGATACTTATTCATATTATGCCAGATTAACTAGCTAAGGCTGCTTTTCATCAGCAAGGCATAAATCCCTCTTGACTGACTGGCAGGGCACAACAATTAAGCTGGCATACAAAGGGCAATCTTACTTACTGTCATTGCAGTGATTTTATAGTCCTATTCCTGCAATATTCCTATTGACTCTGGTGGACCCAACTCAGTTTTTATGATCTTCACAAGAAGAACTTCTGAGGGATTGTACTTTGTGCTGAGAGCCGGATGCAAACTACACCATATGCAATATAAAGAAAACCTCTCAAAGACAAGAAGAGACTGAGCACACCCTGTCTCTTTTGTGGACAATGTTTCCTTGAATAAATTATGCTGAGGATACAAAAGAAGAAGGAAATGTTATGACTTTGCTAATGTGATCCTGCATTCTCTGTGCAGGTTTTTGAGTGGCTGTCTATTCAGCCCTCCAGGCTATACCCTTGCCTGAGAGTGATCTGAAAAATGATGCAACAAACCAGTGCATCGGAAATCCCAAAAGTTTGACAATGACTGAAAGTGATAACCTCTCTAAGGCTGATGTTGTTTATTAAACTGTTGGTTCTGTATAAGAAATGCTGGCATTGGTAGGCATGGTAATGGAAACCAAACACCACAGAGCCTTTGTGGACAGGCCTTGGAAATGAAATTGCAAAATCCCCTTACCCCCTGGGGTGATCTTTTCACCTAAGAGCTGGCATATTTCCATTCATTACTAGTGCTTGTACTTTGGTGATAAAAAGCATAGATATGAAGTCTACTGCTGGCCCAGAATGAAATCCAGCCACAGTTTTGGGCTGAAAAAATTAAGTTCGGATATTTACAAGTAGATGTCTACATCCTAAGTCATCATCCTTTGCTGCTTTTTATAGCTGTGTGAAGAAGAAAAGACACTTTTTCAGTCATGATCCATGTGATTTATTTCACTCCTGTCTGTTAACATGAGACAAATACAGAACTAGAAATACTATGTTCTCTCCTTTGACTGTGATGGAAGCCAAATGTGACTCCTTTAGATGCAGATGTAACACTGAAACCCTCCTCTAGATTGCACTAACAAAACTCAAAATATTTAAGTTATTCTGCAGTTTGGAAATCATAAGGATTTCTTAAGATCAATGCACTTTTCAGATGTCTTCTACAAAGGTCACTGTGACAACTGAATTAAAAGGCTTGTGTTTGAATGGGAAGATGTTTCTCCTGCTTGCTGTTGCAAGGTGAGGAATTCCACTCTCCGTGCTCTTTCTCCCTGCAAGAGTGTCAGAGGACCTGAGACTAAAATCTGTCCTGTAGGTCAGGCTGTTTGTTTGACATATCTCTGCTTTGACTTAGGGGAAGTGCTTTGGGGTTTTTTTAAAGTTTGCCAACTTTACACCTTGCAAAGGGGTAGAAAGAGGTCAGCTACAGTTCAGTAGGAAATGAGTGTAATGCCAATGGATTCACTTTACCAAGGATCACTTACAGACATTTATTCAGAGCAAATTTCTCTTCAGTCTCATCAAGGCTGATAAACTTCATGAGAAGACCAAGGTATTTACCTCTGCTATTAAAAGCTTGAAATTTGGAGAGGACTTAAGCAAGGGAGCCCTCATTATTTGTATTTATACAGCATACACACTGGACTATTATTAGCTTTCATGTTGTATTCTTAACACATTGAAGTATAGAAGTGGAAACTGGGAATAATTTGTCTGTGAACTACATGCCTGTGGGGTGTAAGCTAAAATGCCTTCTTTGATCTAACAATGAAGTGAATTTCTGTCATGGACCACACACTTGAAACAAGGCAAGCAGTGGAAAAATAGAAGGAAGGGTACAAGCACTAATGCTAAGGTCCACATACAATGTGTCTTTCCCTCTCCTCAGCTCTAAGATTGCAAGGCAGTTGCTGGGGCATTTAGGAGAGTTCTGTGTTGCTGTGGAGCAAAGTAAGACTTTGAGCTTAGAACTAATGCACATTAGTAGAATATAAAGTTATCACTTATTGCTTTTGTGTCTGGTGTCTGTGTTTCAGCAATTTTGTTGTCTTTCTCTAAGTGCTCTTTGTTCAGAGGTGAGAGAAACCAGTTCATTAAGTAACCTCTTTGAGTGGATTGCTTTTCTTTTTTTTTTTTGGTTGACAGTGAAAGGGATTTCAGGATTTTCAGTCGGTACAGGGCGAGTTTTCATGCAGCTTCTCGGGGGGGGGGGGTTGGTGTGTTTTGTTTAGTTTTTTTCTTGTTTGGTGTGTGGGTTTTTTTGTTTTTTGTTTTGTTTTGGGTTTTTTGCTTTTTTTTTTTTAATATGGTAACCTTATTTGTTGCAGAATAATGTGTAGGTCAATGGTTATGCAGTGTGCGCATAATCTGTAAATATGTTTGCATTAAGATACACAGAACCATACCCAACCCTGATAATACTGTCACTGATTTTACTAAGGTTGTATGAGGGCTGAGTTTGCCTCTGTTTGAAAGTCAGCTGATAGTTTTCATCATGAGGAGGAGGCTGAATAAATTTGTGTCACTTATTTGGAATATCCTGCCTTTCCCCTCCAGAGGAGTCAAAAATGTTGCCTTAATAGTGATTTCATTGTGTTGCTTCCCACTAGATGCAAGCCCTATCTTGCCAGCTTGAAATGTTGGGTGTTTTTTCATCATAAGTGAAGCATAAATAAAACAGTGTCCTTACGCTAGAAGGCAAACAGAGGAGGATATTAAAAGTGCTCTAACTGTGATCAGTGAAATTCTTAGCTGTCCCAAAGTGACTTAGGCTTACTAGTCTGATTAATTTTTTACAGTAGTTATGCTCCTGAACCACTTAATGTTTTTGGAAATCCAACCTACTCCCAAATGCAAGTACATGGAAATAAGAACTCTGCCCAACTCACTGCAGTAAATTAAAATCAGATGTCAGAAGACAGCCTCTAGCTGTGTGCCTTGCCTGTCTTGTAGATGATATTGCCCACAATCTCCTGTAAAGGAGTGTTTGAATTGCCCCAGTGATTTCTGCAACACACTGAGATAAACTGAAATCAGAGCTGGTTTACCTTACATGACCAGCTGAAAACAGGAGGTGAGTTGTAAGCAGCTTAGATGATGCTGTCCTTGAGGATGCCAGGGTGGGGTGGGTGCTCGGGAAGTGAACAGCTCTGCTATCCAACTTTAAAATGGCACCACAAGCCTGTCAGAAACTGTAGTTGAAAAAGCCTTAGTCATGCAACAATAGCCATTCACAGAGGAAGTCACCACCTTAGCAGATTTGGTCCTGATCTCTTGCTACCCTACTAACAGGAATTTTGCCCAAATAAGGATATCATGGCTATATCTGAGGAAGAGGACATAGAAGAAGTTTCATATAGTTTTAGAAGGGCAGAAGACTTCCTTTGTCGACAGCTTTTGAACTTGAGTCTCAAGTAAAGCAAAAAGAATGAGCACAGGCAATACCAAGTACTGACTTGCCCAACTTGATAAGGTGATTGATATTAAGAGGACATTAAAATTACTTCCAAATCCCCAAACTATCTTTCTAGTCCCTTCCCAATACAAATGATCCTGAAAACCTCTGTGGCCAGTTAGTAAGTCTGTCCAGAATGACAGAGCTGTAGGAAAGGCAAGAGCAGTGGTATGCCCACTTCGAGAGCTGCCTTATGGAAGCACAAACTGATAAAAATCTCTGGGACCACCAGCTTGTGCTTCTGTGAACTGACACAAAATCTAGGGCTGACTGTGACAATGTGTGTCTAGACAGAGGTGTGCTGGTAAGAGAACAGCCCACTCTTCCCATTTTGGTAGTGACCCGTGTCATCTGCCAAGCACAGCGAGCAATTGCACTGACTCCACAGACAAGGCTTCCACAAGGATAAAGCAGAGAAAGAAAATCTCCAAAATGTATCACTTTTTCTGGTTGCTTTGGGGTGAGGGAAGGAGCACTGGAAAGAAGGAGAAAAGAAGAGTAGGAAAGAAGCATGTTGTTAGAATTTAATTACTAGTGAAGATATAGTTTCTAGGGAGGCTGTTGGATAAACTTCAATAACCCATATCTAAACACCAAAAAGCATAAAGAGTATATGAGGCCTAAAGAAACCAGAAGATAATAACAAAGAGAAAATACAGTTTTAAAGATAAAACCATTTTAAATTTTAATTAAGTTCTGTAATGGTACTGATAGTCACTGTCCCTGTTCTTCTAGCTTTGTTGGATAGCAAGGTGACTTTTGAAAAATCTTTTTCCTTTGAGGCAACAGTTGGTATCACTTTTGACACGTAACACAATATTTGGGCTCAACACCTAAAATAAGGGTCAGCAAAAAATTACAGAGAAGCCAAAAGTCAGAAATACTTGCAGACATTTACCTCTCAAGTTTGAGAGGCCATCAGCTGGGAAAAAATATTTTTTTCCCTTTCTCAGTCAGCCTAGAGCCTAGAATCAGTCCAACCTCTCAAGCCAGACTTAGAATGGACTTGTAGGTCAGAAAGGCTCTGAAAGACTGAAATGAAACTTGAGATTTAAAATAAAAAGATGGAAACATGGCGCTTTCATTGCTCTCTGTTAACATGGTTTTCATATAATTAAAGCTGCAGGTGTACTTTTGATTATGCAGGTATTCTGGTGTGTGGTTCTGTGTAAATAATATGTTTGCAGTGCTTGCTGGCAGATTGTTCATTATGAGCTCATTTATTTGGGTTCCCTTGTTCAAATAAGAAAACAGAAGCCAAATTCTGGCTTGATTTTCCTTGTCTTGTGGGAAAACCTGCATAGAGGGACAAAGGAGGTGTTTTTTCTGGGGAGGGCACAATTTCCCTTCAATATGTCAGAGAATTCAACTTCTCCAGCTAAGCAATACTTGAGAACTATTAAAGGAGACTTACACACTTTAAGTGTTCTATTTCCTGAAACTCAAGAAAGTGTCTCTGTTAGAGCTACACAGCTAGGTTTTTCCTGCACAATGAGTCTGGTCATTTCTGTTATGTAATGCTGAATAATGGCAAAGTCTGTGAGATTGATCTGAGATGGAATTTGACTCTTTCAGTTTTCTTCCACTTGATCAAAGATACTTCCAATATTCAGATGTAAGAGGGGCGGGAAAAGGAGAAAATTGTAGAAGAACAATGCCTGGTTAATTAGAATTATTTACATATTCCTGCAAAGCTTCTACCTTGTCCTGTATTTGCAATGTAATTTCAGTTACTTAATACCAGTAACTTAATATACATTCTAAATGTATATGTGCTTGAAGACTTCATCTTATGTTTTGTACCAGGACATGTTCTTTTGCATAATGCCCAGCACACATTTGTTAGTCCTTTGGGTCCTCTGACCTTTAGTAAAATAAACTGTAGCAGCTCATAACTTCAGTAATCTGGATTCAAGTATTGAAGCCATGGCTTAAAATTGCAAGGCTCCATATACTGTATTTCATTTCAGAAGAAGTATATTTTTACCCTCTTCATCTTTCCCGTCTCTCCCCCTCTGAAAAAGGCACATGCAAAGTGATGTGAGAAACAATAGCATCTCTGTTATCTAGGTTCAAATATTTTGACTACTCATTCTATTAGCCTACCTTAGAAGAGACTACTTTCAATGTAATTTTTAAAATCTAATTTTAAAGCAACACACAATTCTGCTTCTGAGACACTGCTAAGAGATGACCCAATTAAAGAGCTGCATATCAAGACCATGAGTACAAAACAGCTTTTTGAATGCACTGATGAAATTACTTTTCCATTGTCATTAGATACTTTCCTTCTGACAACCAGTTAATCACGGAAATAATCTTTTAAATATGCGTTAAACCATAGCTATGCCTAATCATCCCATTAAACATCATCAGGTCATTCTTTGCAAAGATAAACAGCTTAAAGAGCATTCTTCCTTTGATCATGTTATCTCTGATGCTTTTGATAGGAGGGCAAATGCATCCTCCAGATTTCATCAGTCCAAATCCTCAGTGAGCTGCTGCATTGTGCCTGAAGTTTCCTCGAGTGAGTGGGGCGTGCAGCTCCTCACCACCGCAGAGCGAAACGTGTGTGCAAATTGTAATGCACGACAGCCTGTACTGACAGGTGTCCAAACGCGGATCATTTGTCTGTGTGGAGGGACACTAGAGCACAGGAGTGGGACAGAGGTCCTGTTATGGCAATTGGCACAGAGCTAAGTTACTAAGAATTACTTCAGCCACTGCATAAATAAAATGGACATTTTCCTTAGAGGTGTGTTAGATTGAATCAAGTTGGACCTTCAGTGCCTGAGGAGCTAGCCTGCCTTCTAGCTCACTAGGGTGATCTGCAGTGACCAGCCTACTTCCTTCAAAGCAAGGGGGTTTAGTCCTTCTCAGTCAGCCAACATAACAAAAATTCAAACATTCAATACTCAAACCCCTTGGTTTGGACCAGTTGTCTACTTAGGTACCACAGTGTATAAATTAGACTGTGGAAAAGCAGTCACTTACCCTTTCTTCCATTATTCAGGGGTAGTGAGAGTTCAGGGAATGTTGTGCCTTGTAAATTGAAGAGTTTATAGAGTCACATCACAGAATCGTAGAATGGCCTGGGTTGGAAGGTACCCTAAAGATCGTCTGGTTCCAAGCCCCCCGCCATGGGTAGGGACACTTTTCACCAGACCAGGTTGCTCAGAGCTGCAACATCTTAAGAACTTTTCTTTGAGACACATCCTGTCTCAAGGTCTGAGCTGAGAGAAGGATTCAGCGGAGTGCCGCTTTCTGTGAGATGATTATGCAAAGCTAGGGGGTTGTTTGCCAACTGTTTTTGCATCAGAAGACAATCCTAGTCTGTGCTGGGGAAATTACATCTTGGATTGGCACAGAAACAGATATAAAGGTAAACCCCACTGCCTACCTCAGTATGAGGAATGTAAGCATGCATTCTTTATTGATAAGGCACAGAAGAGTACGTGTGCCTGCTTTGAGGCTGTGAGGAAGAACAAAAACCAGAGCCAACATGATGACAGAAGTTATTGCAGCTTTGATAGCCCCACTTAGACTGTGCACTGTAAATGCAGGCACTTCCATACGCTGATGTTGAAAGGATATTATTGCTGGCCACTGGAAGCCTGTCTATGCTCCTGTCATTTATTTCTGGAAGAACAGTCCTGGCAGGGCACTGCGGTACAGTCTGAGCATGCTATCAGAAGCAAAGCTCCAGGTGAAAGGCAAAGTCCACTCTGCCACACAGGCACCAGGTGCATAGTGCTCATGATGGATGCCAAGCTGCTTGGCAGATAGGTATGTCAGTTTGTCAAGGGGAGCTAATTACAGTATTTTAGTGGTTTCAGAACCGACAGTACAGCTGCCCACCTGCTTTTTTTTGCAGCTATTTTATTGATGTGTTTACATGAAATCAAAGATGCTTGCATCTTTTTACATTATATATATAATTTTATAGCCCAGCTTGGCAGATTGCAAGAGTAGGAGGAAGCAAGGTAATTTCCCTCCTTGCTTCAGTAGGGGTTTTGAAATAAGAGAATTTTCTTCAGTGTATCCCAAAGCATTAAATGTCAGTGGGACACAATGAAAGCTGGAACTGGATCTTTAGGAATGTTTAATTAACACTGTGTGGGACAAAGTAGCCTTTTTCATTAGCTAACAGTTTTCCATTACTATTCATTTAAACTTTTCAAGCACTGGGTTAAAAGGTGCTTGTTTAAATAATTTGAGTGGTAAAATGTAAAGTGTGCTTTCAACTAAGGTGCATTAGGAGAAGCACGGGTTTTGGCGAGCTGGGGCAATAAAGTCTAGCCAGATGAGCTGTTCTTGTCTGAGTTCATCCGCTATGCTCTTTGGAGAACACATATGACACAGCCTGTTGTAGTATTGTGCTGTGCAGGAAGATGACACTCTGCCTTTCAAAAAGCAGCTGTTTCCCTCTTTGTTCCTGCAGCAGGAAGCCTTGCCTTTATGTCTGTATTTTCAATACTGTTGTATGATGACATGATTAGAAAGGTGCAGGTTCTCTACTGCTTGGCATAGGGGAAAAAACTGTTTTGCTTATATTTTCCTGTTTTTCTATCAAAGTTTTTTCAACCACTGTTAAGTGGAAGTTGCTGGATGGCCCTTCCTCTACTTCCAGACCTGGCTGTGCATTTCTGCAAACATAGCTGCAGCAATGCTAATGACCATGTGGCTGGGCCATGATCTGGGTCAAGGAACTGACCCCAGCAGAAATTAATCTGTTAAAAAAAAAAAAAAAAAAAAAAGGAGGTGTTTTTGAAGCTGCAGCCTCAGGGGCTATGAATTGACACCTCTCACCTTATTGGACTCAGGAATGTGCAATTTCACAGTAAGGATGATTGCCTTTTCCCTTTCACTGCTAGGCATTTATTAAATTCCAGGTATGCAAAGTGATACTACCACTGGTTTAATTAAAAAATATGTTGGGAGTGCCTCCAGCATAGGGGTGGACCCTTTTTATGTGAGATGAAATACATCAGGGGCTGAGGAGGACGGAAGCTCATTTCAGCAGTAGCAAATGAGAAGGTGCAATAGGTAGAATCACTGAGTAAAGTACTGTATCAACACAGGAAAAATAATACTAACCTTATTGCAAACCATGCTTAAGTTCTATCTGGTTCCACACCCTCATGGTTGTCTTTAAGGTAATCTCAGAGAAATAATTTAACAATGTATAGTTATATACAGATTATTTATTGCACACCATGCCTCACGACATTCTCCTGTCTTCCTCTGATCCATGTTTTGGGCTCCCTGAGTAGTAAATAGCACTGCATCTTCAAGTTAAATAAACTAATTTTCCACTAATTTGTTCAATAGCATTCAGTGTTACTCTTAGATTACTGATATCTAAACCCACCAAAGCAACAGGTTCTATTACGTAAACTTCTAATACATAAAAATAAAGGGCTTTTGCTTGTTCAAACTTGGAGTCCAATTTCCCCATGTTTCTCCTAGTTCTTATTTTATGAAAAATTGTGATTAATCATTCTGAATTTATTTTCACTAGACAATCTGTATCTCCATGAAGCTCTGACAGTTCTGCCCTCAATCATCTCTTTGTAAAGCCGAGGATTTTCAGCCCGTGTAACTTTTCCTCAGACAGAAGCCACATGCCACTTCTGTATCTTGTTTTCACACTGACAGTTTTTGCACATGACCAACATTGAACAGAGTCTGGATGCCACTCCGACTTCTGCTCACCACCAAACTGAGGTTATGAAGAGCTTCCAGTGGGGCCTTTTGGATTTGATCCCCCAGCAGGGACAGTGAGCGTGAAGGTGGGCGCTGTGTCCAGGCAGTGTGCTTTTGTCCCCTGCCGGTCACTGTGCATTTGTGAGCACTGAATTTCCTTTGCTGTCTCGCTGCCTTGTCACGCAGCAGTTCTGTATCGCAGCTGTGCAGTGGTGAGGTACAGTTACAAAAATGCAGTTTTATTTTCAATACCATGGATAACATTATCATTAATGAGCTTTTCCACATCTGCTCTCACCATTTCCACGTAGTTTATGAACTACATGAACATATGTGAACACAGATTCCAGTGCAGTCCCTGTGTGCAATCCGCATCCTTGGCAGACCCCATCTGCTATGAAACCCCTCATCATTTACTATCCCTGCTTCCCTTTCTCACTGAGTTATCGTCATTTTATGGTTTTGTTTTGCTTTTTGTTTTCTTTTTTTTTAAAATCTGTGATATAAGAATCTGTTAAAGGGTATCTTTTAGGGAAAATTGAGCAGTTGCCCAGGCCCTGAGGGCACCTCTGGGACTTGCTCTTCCTGCCTGGCCCATGGGGGTCCCGTTCCATTCCGGGCCCCATGTCAGCTGTTGGGACCCCAATGTCCAGGACCCACAGCCCTGCCTGGCTCTGCCATGGACCATGCCCAGCCTGGCCCCCCACAGGGCTGTGTCCAAACCTGGCCCCAGCCTCAGCTGCTCTGTGTCCTCCAAGGTGGTGCCTGGTTCCCTGGGGCTGGAGCTGCCCCAGCCCCTCCAGTTTCCCTGCTCCTGGCTGGAGCAGTGGGATAGACCCCTGCCCCGGGGGCTCCCCGGCACTGCTCTGCCCTGATAATAGCTCTTGTCACTTCTCAAAAGTGTCCTTTTTAGCTTCCTCTTCCAAAGGCTGGATTGACTGCTCTTACTGTATTATGTAATCATCTACAAATGCTATTCTTATTGTAAATGACCAATTTAGCTGGTATGGAAATCAGTCTCATTTGTCAGTATTTTTCTCTAAAACCTCCTGCAAAATCTTGGAACAAAACTCTTAAGTGTCTTAAAACAAAACCTCTTAAGCTTTAGGGCCAAGTTGAGTGACAAAGCTACGCACTGCAGTTAATAGACAGGGTATTCATAGCTGAGATTGTTTAGGACAGCTGTGACAATGTTATCTGTGATTATTTTTTTCTTTTTTTTCTAAAGCTGTTGATATTTTAATTTTAAACACCTCCTCAAACTTCCCTCTAGCAGAAACCTTGCAAACAGCTCTGTAGCAAATATTGATGCAAATCAATAATTTACCTTTTATTGTACAGCTCTTTAGAGTGCCCTTGTACTTCAGATCTAAACGCTGAAGACTCTTTTGCTACCTGGTTGGTGTTTTCAGGAAATATACAGCTTCTTTGTGACTAACAAGCTCTTTCTTGGAATAATTTTTGACACCGGGTTACACATTTACCAGCCTTTTTATTCTTCTCAGTTTTCTGTTTCTTTCACAGACTGCTATTTTTGAAGATGTCACGATGCCTTTCATAGTTTCTTGTACTCTCATTCTTAACTATGCTAACTTTTCTTAAGGTTTTTAAAGTCTTCTGATTGTGGTATGCATTTCTTCTCAACATCTCATCATTTTTATTTTATAAACTGCCTCCATGGTAACTGTAAGCATTTTTATCTTTTTAGCTGCTTCTTTTATTTAACAAGCATCCTAATTTTTAGTGATTCTTTTTTTTTTTTTCTTTTCCCCAGAAGTAAGCTACTACAGTTGCACGATTGGAAGTTGGTGGGGGTTTTGTGGTTTTTGTAGTTTGTTTGGGGTTTTTTTGGTTTTTGGAGGTTTGTTTTGGGGGGGGTGTTTGGTTTGGGTTTTTTTGGTGCTTTAGCACAAATGTTAAATCTGAACATTGTGAATTGTTGTATAGAACAGAGGTTGGGCGCAATTCACTACTAAAATATGAGTACTTTCTTTCTTTATGACTTTACCCGCTAGTTACATCAATAAGCAACTGGTTGCAGAATCCAAATATTTTATTTCTGCATCACATCCTGTCATAATATCTGAAGTCTACCTCTATTATCTCCCATCCTGCTCAGTCACTGGCATTGCTCTGATGTATGTATTTCAATGTCAATATAGAACTTCAGTGTAGAAATATTCCTTATACTTCTCCATGCATTGAATTTATTGACTTTCATCCCTTACAGTACAGTACTCTGCACAACTGCGCTGTATTTTATCATTTGTGTACACTGTTATATTATCAGTGTCTCACAGGTTGTCTTGCTTTCATTTGATTTCTGAATGCCAATTGCATGGGAACAGGTGTTTGAGTTTACTTTACATTTGTTTAAAAACACTCACCTAGTGTTTTTTTCAGCTGTTACTGATAATCTGTTAACTTCTGCAAGGACATGCTCGAATAATGCTGCTGTCTTTCATCTTCCTTTCGTCTGTAGCTTAAAAAAAACCCTGAACATTTCACATTTCTGGGAACTCTGGTTGCAGGTTGTTTTGCAATCATATTTTATTTGAATCTGTGTTAAGGTGCCTTCCCATTTGTAGGACCTCACCCTCATCCACAGCTTCAGCGCTGTTTGGGTGAAGAATTTGTGCAGTGTCAGCACAAGTTTCCAAGTAATTTAGCTGTGGAAGGATTGTTCAGTGAAGACAGACTGCACTTAATAGCCACCTCAGCTCTTATAATAGTGCTAAGCCTCTCTCTGCCTGTTGATGACAGCTTCAGCCTAATTGCTGGCTACGTTTTCTATGCACTGCTATTAACCAGGCACTGCTTTCTTTGCACTTGCTTGGCATGTCAAATCATTTCTTTACAACAGAGCTTATCATTGTGACTCCTATCCAGCCCCACTGGTCTTTCCCAAAAGTCCTTTTGGCACATGAGCCGACTTAAGTCTGTTCCCTGACGTGCTGGGTGCAGTAATTGCTGGAGATGAGGGATAGCTTGCTGTCCCCTGTCTGCCTAGCACCCTCTGACAGGCATATCTGGCAGCTGGGTCACAGTACACGTAACTGAGGGAGGGCGGCTCCTGGGTGTTTTATTTATTTCATATTTGTGGTGAGGCATTAGAAATGGTTGAAGAAGTGACAAGGTGTCACTGTTTTCACTGCCTCAGCTGCTTCTGGGGGCTTATGCAGCTGCACAGCTGGATGTCCAGGGGATGAAATGGAAGCTGTGCTCTTGGCTCCCTTCCAACAGTCTCCAAACACACTTGAGAAACTTCCATGTGATAGTTAATGTAGCACCTGCTCAATAAACAAAACCCAAGTTTCCCCTCCTCTGCTATACTGTACATCTGTTATTTTGCTGACATGGAAACTAGTGTAACAATTAGATTCATTACTTGCCCTCTGAGTTGATTCCAGCTAAGCTGAAAAGACCTTAGTGTGTTTTCTCCGTGATTGTTTAGGCAGCAGCACAAATTGAGTAGTTCTCCCTCCAATGAAATTTGTTCTACTTTGCAATTGCACTTGCATGTGTATGTTCATGCTCAAGGTAAGACTGAGAGGCAACATTTTCTCATGGCCAAATATAGACTCCAGCTCTCGGCAGAGGCATGTTTGCTTTTGGAGTTCTGGTTCCAGGTCTAATTAGAGATCAGAGAGAGCAAATATTCAAATGCCTGAAGAAGAGAGGCACAACCTCACCTGTCCTTTGCCCTTTACGCCTTCTCTGTTGGGACTTACTGGGACATTCCAAGTATCCCGGCAGTTTCAGACAGCTGCTATTAACAAAATATTCTGCCAGAGAATGTTTCCTTTTTCTCCACAAACTTGGAATTTCTCCCTTCAGAAAATCCCACTACTTCAAGGTCAGGACAGGGAACAATCATTCTTGAAGGAGTGACAAGGTTAAAGTCCAAGTTCACTCCCGCTCCTCAGGTCCCCCACAGCTGTTATTTACTACTGCTGTGTGACTTTTAATAACCTGCACTCCAAAGATTTGCATTCTATTGGGTTACTCACATGCTAAAAACAAATTTATGCCTAAAACTGGAAGCTAAGTGGTTAATTACTGAAGACTGTCTCTTTCTGACTTCACTTTAAGTAATTTCATATTTTTGTTGTATGTTTTAGACCTTCGACTACTCAGACCACTCCTTAGCTTTGGAATTAATGAGGATTAGATAATATTCTGAAGCACAAATCTAAAACATGTTGTATTTTGGGGGTTTTTATTCCCAGTACAAGCACTGTGCTCTGCATGGCTTCCTAGAAGGTCCACTGTTCTGAAGCTGTGTAACTGGTGCAGTGTGCAATCAGTTTGCCTTTATTTTATTCTTTTGTATTATTTGGTTTAGCTTAGCATTAAATTACCATTTTATTCTGTGCCCTCATCAGGAAATTATCACAAAGATACTTTTAAAGGTAAACAAACTCATTACAAGGTCAACTTTTTTGATATATAAAAAAAAATAAATTCCTGAAGACTCTTGTGACTCTGGAAATTAATAGAATACCTTAATCTCACTTACACCAAAATGAGAACTCCTCACTAAGCACAAAATTTTTCTCTTTGGAAACTCTGAATAATACAGAAAGGGGCTGAGCGAGAACAGCTCTGTACTGTACAGTAAACTTTCAATCACCATTGTTTGTCCTTCTTGCCTGTTTTTGGCATGGCTGCCCTGAGCCAAAAGCCGTAGTGAGACTTTTCTTACTGCTCAGAAAACTGCCTCCACAAAACCACTTACCTAGGCTGTAAGAAAGTCTTAATGTAGTCCTAACAGCTGGCAAACAAAGAATGTGACTGCTTCCCTGCAAGCCTTCATGTGTAATGAACCAGCTCCAGTTAATTTTGCATTCACTTTTGTTAGAAATCCTGAGGCTGGGTTGTTTACGAAATTTGAGCACCCTATTTTGACATCTAAATTATTTTGGCTTTTTGGGAGGCAGGAATTCACTTAGAGCAGAAGCAAAGTTTATTTATCGTGCTTTTCTTAGAGAAGTTATGGCATGACCACAGTGGCTCCGTTTCAGGAAGGGTCCTGCGCCGTTCTCTGCCATGCAGGGAAATGCAGCAGGTGAAACAGAGGACACTGTTTGGAGCAAAGAGGAATGATCCTGGAGACAAGAAGCCTGGAAGGGGCCTGTCCAAACACTTTGTGAGCGGCTGCTCAGGAAAAAATATGTGCCCACCATCAGCTGAGGCAGACATTAGGGAATTATGCAGCCCTGTCTAATCTTCAGGGCATCAGTCCAGTCCCAGTGGGACAGAGAAAAATCTTTGCAAGCGCTTTAGTTAGATCACAGCACAAACCTGCAACTTAGTGACTCGTGCTAATTAGGATTCTGTGCTGCTGTGTAATTTTACACCCTCGCTACCAATAACTCCAATCTATGCTAAAAGTGGAATTTGCTCCACAAAATATTTCCTTTTGAAAGCAGGATGGTTGAAGAGGCACCCTTGCCATTTGTTCATGCTGCTTACACAATGGTGTCCCACTAAGATGAAAACATTATTTTTCTTCCCATTGCTATTTTTGCTACCAAGTGTAAGAGCAGAGCACGAGCCATCTATCTTTTAGCAAGAACTTGGTTTTTTTTTCAGGATATGGGGCTTAGTTATTCAAAAGAAAGCAAGATACAGCTTTGCATAACTATTGAGGTTTTTTCAGAGGTTAATTTGCTACGTCACATAGATTATCTGCTCAAATACTGTACATTCCCTTACCCTGAGGCACAGAGGTTCATTAAATGAGCTATGCAGTGAAAAAACCAGACTTTTTCTAATACAGTTTCTAAGCCTCCTGGCAGTTCTGTGCAAAACATCCTTCCCATGCTCTCAGTTATGCAGTCTTCCAAAGGGGACCCACTGTGCATCTGTCATAAGCTTTTCCCAGTGTCACTAGTAATAAGGATTAACCTCTCTATGCCTAGCTCCTGAGAGTTGGCTTTTTATGGAGACATAAAGAATGTCTGGGGGCAGAAAGCAAGGCTATACTGGTGCAGAATCCTTGGCTTGTGCACCCACATCCCCCAGTGGCTTTACAGACCCCGAATTAGTTGACCTTCAAGGTATGGTGAAAGGCCAGTCAATTTACTCAACTTTGTGCCTAAGGGAGATAATTGTAGGAATTGGAAACATATTAAATAGCAGTGCTCAAGGATGAGACACTATCTAAGCCGACATTTTGTCAATTAACTATGGAAATTGTCTGAAAGTTTTTCATGAGTAGAGGGAGTGTGTGGGGTAGATTATGCAACCCCCCCAAACAAACAAACAAATAAAGCTGTATATTCTAACGACAGAGATGAAAGTTGATGAACTCCTGCTGAACTGTTAGAAAACCAGTGGAGCAGTATCATTTATTGATAGGTAGCACATAAAACTGGACTACTGCACTATCCTAACCTACCACACAGTATTTGTAGTAGGCCAAATTCACTCTCTCCTGGCACAGGAAGCAGCACAAAGCTGTCAGAAACTGATGTTTCTGAAGATTCAGCACCGACACTTCGTCCTGAGCTATGACCCTTCTCAAACCAGCAGCCTACTTTTTTTTCTGACTGTGCCAAAAAAGGCTACTCCTGCAATGGAGAAGGAATTCTGAAGGTGCTGGAGGGTGAAGTCTACTCATTGGTGAGTCTCAGCCAGTAAAGATGAGAGCTTGAAGATGGTGTTTGTGAAGTGAATGAACTTGTCAGTTCGTATGGGGCTTTTTTGTTCCTCCACTCTCCACTTTTGTTTCTACCACTCTCCTGAGCTATAGCCCAGAGTGGGAGGGAGTTAGCAACTTCTCTGAGCCTCTGTAGCCCCAAAGCTGGGCATAGTTGCAAACATTTTGCTCATGGGCTTGCTCTTTCTCTCTCCTACTTGCACAGTCCTCAGTACCTCCAGGAGAAGTCACCTGTTTGCCGTTCAGTCACACAGGACAGAGCAAAGTCAGCTCTTCATCCCCCAGAGTAGCTGAGAGTGCAAGGGCCAGTGAGTAATGCTGCAGGCATTTGCCTGGACATCTTTTCTGCTTTGTAATGTATCCTCTAGGGACAATCTGCTTGTTAGAGCTCAACTTTCCTTTTTAAAATTCTTTTTGGTTGAATCTCTTGAACAAATATTCGTTTAAAAATGGACTACTTCGCTTTCTTGAAAATATCAGTTATGCAAGCAGGAGTAACTAGTGATTGTGGCAGCAGAACTGTTTTGCACAAATGTGACCTAAATTTCTTTAACCTGAGGCTTTAGTTGGTTTCAATGCATGAACCTGAAGGCAAAATGAAACTATGGTATTTCTTCTTGTTTCATGAGGTATTTTCACCTCTTTAAAATCCCATCTGAAAAATCAGGCCTAGTGCATGAATCTGCAGCCATGCAAAGCTAAAGTAGCACAAAGGAAGATATACATAAATACCCAGTTACTAATATATAACCTCCATATCAAACCTCTGATGGTATCCTTATTTCTGATTAAGGAGTAGCTGGGCTAATCACAAATAGTCAGGGATGTGTAGTTTGATTCAATTAAGCAGCATGTTACAAATTATGTTAATATTTTTCTGTCTTTCTGAAGGAACCATATAAATATAGCAGTGTTACTAGCTGTTGTACTCCTTACTGGCAGCTCATCTCTAATTCAAATGGATGAGTAACAGTGGGTGGAATTCTCAATTCTTTATTCTTTCCTAGTTCAGTGATTTATTCTTTACCTCTTTTTTTTATTAAAATGCTCTCATTTTGTATTCAGTGATATGCATTCATAGCAAGATATCCTCTGTGTTTTGATAAAGTTATGAAAATGAAAGCTAATTATTGACCCTATTGAATAGCAGCTGTATGTAGATCATGAGTGAGATAGATTGATGCACCTCTCATTTTTTTTAAAGAAACACATACCTTCCAGGTCTGAATCCACTGACTGGGAGTTAATGCATACAGAAGTCTTCAGTTCTTAACACTACCTTGTCTGAGTAAATACACATTCAGCCACCACTATGTTAATGGATTCAAGCACTCCTAATGATTTTGGAATTAGTTTATATACTGAGATGCCTGGACTGCTTTATTTACTGGAGTGGCTAGCTAACAGGCTTTGTTAGCCTAAAGGCTGTGGGCTTTTGTGTGTGCATGCTCTAGACATCCACTGCAGATTCTCAAATTGCATTGACTTTCTTGCCAAGATGGCAGGCAGCTGTCAATGTGGACACTAGCAAACACAGATGGAGCGACTCATTCAGGAAGGGATGTGATACTTGACAATTCAGACTTCCAAGAGGCTTAGCAGGTCGGCAGCTACCACAGCCCCATGTTGTCTTATTCTCAGATCAGCATAACGAATCATGCCTGGGAGACCAAGCTAATCCCTTTCAGGTTCCCTGGACTGTAGATCTTTCTGAATTTTCCTTTCTTTAGCCCTTTGTTTTCCTCCTGCTTTGTACTGAAAGTTAGCTACAACAGCAAGAATGTATTAGGCTACTTGGAATACTGTCTTCAATTCACCCTGTCCTGCTGGCGCATGGCGCAAGCTGCACAATGGAGAGACTCCTGCCTCACTTCTGGAATGAGCCAACAAGAGGGTTTATAAAATGCGACGTCTGCGCGTGCACACATGCACACAAACACGCATGCATTAGCTGGAGTTGCTGTTGTCTTGGTTTGAGGGTGAATGCAAATCTACTTTTTGAAGCCACCATTTGCCAAAAGGCTGCAAAATCTGCCCCTGTCAATTCAAGGAGTTATTAACTGCTTCCCAAGCACTTCCACGTCTCCCAGCGTATGGCATGCAGGTGGCCTTCTCCAGCTGGTTAGATGCACCATTCATCACTTCAAAAGCAGTTACAATGACCTCTTCTGCACTCAGTCAGAAGAAGGATCCCATCCCATTCCTGGAAAATTCAGCTTGGGGGCAGGCACTCTTCTCCTTGTATGAACAACTCCCATTGTGTCTTAGCACAAGGGGGTATGAGATGTTTGAAGATTAATCCTGTCCTCACTAAGGCACATCTGTTGTCCATTAGATTGGAGAAAGGGGCCTCAAATACTCTCTGCACCTCAGGCTTTTGTCTGTCGATGCAACTCTACCCTACCTTGACTCTGCAGTGATTTCTCCCAGGCATGTGACCATTAGGTGGATTTTGGGTAGCAAAATGCACTGTATATCCCTGGCTATGATTAAGCAACATCTGAGTAAATTTTGAAGGCTGGACAAAATACTGGCTTTATTACACCTTGACTGTGACAGCATAAACCATCAGCTGCAGAGGTGCTCCATGCTAAGTAGGGTTGAATATCTCATCTTTGATATAAACAAATACAGAATTCCTAAACTAAAACCAAATTTGGATTTTACCCCATAAAGATTAAAGGTAATTTTGGCATAACTTCACCCATTTATATTAGGGCTATAATTCTCCAAAACCTCTCTCTTTTGTACCAAATTAAACTATTCTCATTTACCCTGTGTTTGAATATGGCCCGGAACAGTCAACAGACACAAAGTTCCTTTTCTTCGTACCAAAATAGTGGGTGGCTGTGTCATCTGCTTTGGGAACTATGTTCAGAAATGGTGCTATCTAGTCCTGAACTGATTATTCCAAAACTGTGCCCTCATGAGA
The DNA here is from genome assembly GCA_036630365.1 of Acanthiza pusilla. Taxonomy (NCBI): domain Eukaryota; kingdom Metazoa; phylum Chordata; class Aves; order Passeriformes; family Acanthizidae; genus Acanthiza; species Acanthiza pusilla. The sequence continues at coordinate 32,559,340 of JAXCHO010000023.1, forward strand.
CCATACTGACTATAAAATCATATCAACTTTACAGTAATGCCAACTATGAGGTTAGAAGATGATGGTCTCTGAGATTCTGATAACAGTGATAGTGCTCCAGTGCTTTGGGAACCCCTTCTTTGATAGAAGGAGGCAGCAAAATCTTTGTAGATGAAACTAGGCCAACATGAGTAATTGATTTTATTGGTTCAGCAGCAGAATTTATAAATAAAAATAAAAGTAGAACAGATCAAAGGGAATTAAAAAAAAATTTTTACTTGACAAAGCAAAACACCCAAAAATGTCACTTTGCATTGCATGGGATGCTCTATTCCACTTTAAATGAAATACTTTTTTTTTTCAGGAATACAAAAACTAATAAGCAAAGAAGGGTGCATTTGTATTACAAAATGTTCAGAAAAATTTACCCAGCTTCACTTAGTTGGTTAGAAGAAATACATCACTAGTAAAAGTGAAAAGCTGAAAATAGATGGCCAAATGACCTCTGAGAATGGAGCTTGGAGCAACATTAAATGCTAATACAATTGGGTCCATCATTCTTTAGTATGTAATCAACCATAAGAGTGGGTTTTAATATGATGGAAAATTTCTCTGTGAAGGTGTAAATCTAAACAAATAAATAAATAAATAATAACAACTAATTTTCCTATGTTTTTTCAGTAAGACTTTCCAATATCCAATTAGTTAGCAGATGAAGCAAGCATTTTCAGTGTGGTTATGCTTGGGCTTCTCAAAGGATTAGCACATTAAAAATAGAAAAATTCTTGTGTTTGAATCATCAGAAGAGTCAGGCTTAGTATCAATCTGAAGCCACATCTAGTTTCAGAGGGACACTGCCCATGACGAGCCTCATAATGGAAATTTGAACAAAGCTTGAATAAAGATTTTGTGCTTGTTAAAACAGATTGCAGCACTGCAAGTTGGGAAGATGGGAATTGTAAGCCACATCATGAGTACATACAAATAACCATACAGCAAGCAAAGTTACCCTCCTGCTATTCCTTGTTTAGCAACTTGTCTTAACAGAGGACTTCAGGTCTGTTTAAGGTTGCTTAAATTGTATTTAGGTTTAAATTAGAGAACCAGAGGGCAAAAAGGCGACAAATAAATCCTCCAGTGAACTCCACTGGCCCCAAATGGCCCAGGTTTCTGAGATAATCAGTCTGTGGTGTGGGCAACAACAGAGGCTTTGATACCACTTTTTTCAGGGTTATTTTCTATGCTCATTTAGCTGGTTAACTGGTTCCACCTCTTTTCCTCTTTTGTCATTAGTTGCTATGTTAGGGAGTTTGTTTGTTTTCCTTTATTGATTCTGTGCTGGTTTTACCCTGATCACTCTAACTGTGGGAATCTGCCTCAGATAAATATGATTATTGCCCTATGAGTCTTCTTGCCAATATTAGACCAGATACATTATTAGATGTTTGCAGGGGAACAGCTGAACTATACATATGTATAATCTATAGAAAAAATACATGCTGGCACCACAGTTTTTAATTATTCAGTCCACTTGTAAAATAGTGTATTTTAAGTTTGAGATGATGACAAAGTGGAGAGGCTGAGGCACAGCATACGTGAAATTAGAGACTGGATTTGCTACAGTGGCTAGCAAAGTTCTTATACCTGAAATCATGAATGAGTATATTCCGATATTGCTTTGATGAGTCAGGTCTTTCATTTGGTAGAAGTAAATTAGGGAATGCAGTCAGAAAAAAAATGCTAGGTAGAGGCAAGTTAGGAATACTGTCATGCTTCATTCAAAAACTTTTCAGATATGGTGATAGAGTGCAAAAAGAGGCTACTCATGACTACAATGAGTAACTCCAAGTGTCAGCAGAATGAAGGGAAATAGTTCTGCATTCATTCTCATCAGGCTTTGTCCTTTCTTAATGTTATAAGGATGTCAAGAATGTCAGAAATTGTAGTTTTATCAGTTTGTCTGTTACATGATTTATTTCTTCTTCTTTAGAAAAAAAGGAAGAGAAAGATGAATGTATCAAATTGACAGCAACATCATTGTGCTCTACCATTGTGTTAGATTTAGATAGCTTTATTTCCAAATGTGAGAGGAGTTAACTACTGTTTCTAATCTATTTTCAAGCCCACTTCATGTGGGTCTTGAAAGAGCTTGGTCTTCTTTCCATATTGCTTTTGTCAGTAATTGTTGTTTATCAAGGTATTTACATATGTTGGGATAGATTTCTTGTGCAGTTTCCCTTCATTTATACATTTAGCAGAAATCTCATTCTCACATATTCTTAATTATGCTATATGCCAAGTTTGTAACACAAAACTGATTTAAAAGTGAAATGCAACCACTACTTAATAAAACTTTGCAATGCATTGCACAGAATTGCAAAGAACTTTTGATGGCAAAAGGGATCTTTTCAGACCACTTAGTCCACCCTCCCTGCTCAGGCAAGATTACCTAGAATAGGCTGCCCAGGTTTTGCATATGTCCAAGAATGGAGATTTCACAATGTCTCTTTGGCAGGCTGTTCCAGGGTTTGAACACTCAACAGCAAAAAAAGTGTTTGCTTGCCTTCAGAAAGAATTTCACATGTTTTGTTTTGTGTGAGAAGGGTCTCTCTTCCTCCTCTTCATGTACAGTGTGTTGACTAAAGGTAGGATCCATTTCAGCTGAGTCAAAGGTCCAAAAGACAGGGATATAAGCTATTTCTCTCAATGTGCAATCTCATCCTAGAATGAGGGTCTAAGCAATATGATAATCACATTTTTAATTGATTATAAAGGGAGCCTATGACAGTAAGTATAGACAAGAGTGATTATTTCTGAGGAGGTAAAGTTAACAAATTTCCTCTCTCTCTTTGTGTTTGCTTTTGTTTTGTGTGATGATGACCTCATATATATAGGATGTACGTATAGGATATTTACTACTATTTGCTAGCATCAGTTAATACAAAGAGTTGGTTCTTCCTCCTGCAAGCTATAGTGGTTAGCTATGATTCAGAAAATTAAATACATGCAGTCTTGCACTTTGGTACTCCCTGAATGACAGTGTAAAGCAATTCCAGAACAAATAATGGAATATTTAAAGTAAAATGAAAAATCTTGTGAGTATTAAAACTGACCTTCTGGAAACAGGATGAAAGGTAGCCAGCTATCACCTGTATCAGTGTTCTCATCCAAGATAATAATTTGCTAATCATTCACAGCTGAAAATACATGGTTTACATTTATTTAAATGGTGGATTCCATGCACAAGTATCTCTAACATAAAATATGTAGGTCATCTAATGGAGTTTTCTGGTTATTACAGGACATTCTCTTCAAGAAAGGGAAAATGCTACTTTGATGAAATATAATCAGCTCATGAGAAGTTCTAGGAAGATCTCCAGAGCTTAGTAGAAAACATGAATAATGGCTATCTTTTCATATGGGCTTGAAAGAATGGGCTTCAATGAACAGTTTCAAGACCGACTGTTAGCAGTACATAAATTGTATAAAGATAAAATCAAGCTGTGAGCAGAATGTTACATGAGCCAAAAATAGGTCACATTTGAATCTTTTCTGAAGACCTTATCAAAGTTGCTCATTTCCAACGATGTTGAAAAATTATTTGCAATGTATGCAGCTTGCCATAGTCAAACAATGCTGATTTCTAGTGGTGTGTAACAGATGACATTGTAAATTCAGTATAATTCTAAAATTATGTTAAAAATTCAGTTTATATTATGTGGTGTTGAAGCCTTCAAGGCTTTTTGGGAAATGTCTGTGAAGAAAGAGTAGTTGCTGAAAGCTGGCTGTGCAGCCCAAGTACTAACAAAGGAAACACACTGCACAAGGTTTTAGGTAGGTTTTCTCTTTATTCACTTTTTTAGCCAAAATTCATCGGAGGGACAGCACAAGCTTCCTCCCTGTGCACTTTCTGGACAACAATGACAGATTATAATTAAGTTGGATGCATCATCTCCCAGTTATCATTGTTAGATGGAAGTGGCAAAAGACAACATAGTGTCACTGGGACTGTTTTTTCTTGGTGGTGTTTTTCCTGAACATTAATATGGACTTCTGCATGGCTGTAAGAAAGAAAAGGAGGCATTTTGGAAAGCCTGAAACTCTTGGGGCTTGTTCTGAGCCCAAATAAGATCAGACTTCTGGGTTAGAGAAGAGGTGGCACACAGCCTGCATGGTACTGCAGATATGTGCAGTGCTGCAGACTACTTTTTCTTCACCCACAGCTCTTTCCTGGTGGTTTCTGAGGGATTCTTATTTTGCCCAGTGATACTGTAGTAAATGGGCCATATTAGTCTGAAAGAGCTTAATCAATCAGCACTCACTGATACAAAATCTATTTCCTGTATTTGCAAAATTAATTGCAACTCATTCATTTGAACAATGCCATTTGCTGATCAGGTATTCTCCAAGATGAATAGCGATGACACAGAGGTGCTGTGTTCCTAGGCTGTGATTAGTTTTATTTCACTCTAAGAAGCAGTGTCTGTCTTCGTTGATCTAATCCTTCTGACTTTTCCTCTGTGACAACAGAAAGGTAGGGTCATCCTTCACAGCAAATGGCCTGGGTCTGATTTCTATTTCAGTTTTTAAGAAGCCATCTTCCAATGCAGCATTGTGCCTGGCTCTCAGCTTCCTCTGGTAGGCTGGTGGCTTTGGATGCAACAGCCTAGTCTTTAGATCCTTATTTTTCTACCAAACTCAGTCAAATATTTCTGATTGCTGTTTCAAGAATTACCTCACCCAGCAAAACAAAAGTTAATTTACATCAGTACCTGATTATTGGGAGAATAGTCTGGTTTAGATACACTGGGTGGGGTATTAACAGTGTTAGAGCTTTTACCTTGGATTTGTAACCTTGTCTCATGTCGACCTTTGAGATATAAGCAACTCTTTCTTCAAAGCCTACCTTGGAGAGCTGTAAATGATTAATTCAGCAATCATAGCTAAATGTTGTCTGCAGAGGACACGCCTGTACGAGTACACAACACATTGACTGAATGAAAAGTAGATGGAAAGTTGCAGTGCTGTTGAATGAAGTGGGATCATAGTTCTCATCATATGAAATCATAGAATCTTTAGGTTGGAAAAGACATCCGAGATCATTGAGTCCTACCTTTGACCAAACACCACTATGCCAACCAAACCATAACACTAAGTGCCACATCCAGTAATTTCCAGTACTTAACCATCCTTTCAGTGGCAAAATGCTTCCTGATGTCCAACCTGAATCTCCCCTGGCATAGCTTGAGGCCATTTCATCTTGTCCTGCCATGAGTTGCCTGGGAGAAGAGGCCACCCCCCACTTTGATACAACCTCCTTTCAGGGAGTTGCAGAGAGAGAAGGTGTCCCCCGAGTCTCTTTTCTCTAGGCTAAAACCCAAATGTCAGAAGACTTGATTATATACAAATTTAAAATATAAACTAGGTTCCTAACATTAGATTTCTAACAAAAATGCATAACTTTGCAGATAAAGATCCTGACTGTGGCTCTAACTCACAACATGAATTCTGATAGAGATGGCAAGCTAGGTTAGTATGAGTCAGGCTCTACAGGGATTTTATTCATAAGCCTTGAGGAAACAAGCTTGAGAGCGGTAGCTCTATCATACTTTGAAATGTTCCTAGGCTGAATTAGATTTGCTGTCTGAGGTGATAGTGAGGACACTGTTCTTCCAATTGTTTCCACACATGGCAGTTTATGGTCCCTTGGGATTTTCACTGACTCTCCTGCAGTGAAACAGAGACAAACCACATCTCTGTTTTTTCAGAAAACTTGTATCTGAGGCTGAGACATCTGAGCATCCATAGAGGGGTAGCACTGCTTCCAGCAGGCTTAGTGTCTGAATTTTTATGGGAAAGCTATTTTGTGATGTATCTTTTTAACACTTTCCAGAAAGTAGTTTAAGGTATGAATGTACTTTGCTTTCTCTTTTGCTTCCGAAAGCACTCAGATTAGCCTGAGAAGATTATCAACTGCCAAAACTAAAATTGCAACCAGAATATCAGAAAAAACTTTTTAATAATTAAATGTAGACAGCACTCATCATGTCACACATATCAGAATGAGTCATTAGAGTTCAAAGCCTGGAGAAAGTACAGCTAAGGCCTGGTAAACAGTAGCATGCTTACAGTGGTGTTACGGAGAGCAAATAATTTACATGCTTTAAATGCATCCAGGCTAGGAACTGAGCTGAACAGGGATGAGGCTGAAAGTTGTATGGTTAAGCAAGAGGCAGCAGTCCAACTCTAGCAGCTGGATTAAAAGACCAACATGTTTTGTTTTTCGGTCATCCAAAGTTCATCTTGCAATTCACTGATGCAGCCACTGCCGAGAGGGATTTCTTCAATAGGAGCTGGAGGGGTCTTTCTGGTGGGGTGGGTTCCCAGGGACAGCTGAGAGCCAGCCACCTGCTCTCCAGGAACGTGCTCTGCCCTTGGTGAGTGAGGAAATCCATCAATGCATATTCCTTCCGCATAATGTAATGCAAGTGTGTGGAGAAATAGCAATTTAATTAAAGTCCTCAGATGACATTATTCACTCTACTAACAAGCACAGGTCATTTTACCTGTGAAGAGATAATTTCTCTAAATCAAACATCCTGTATGTCCCCTAAGTGTTTTCATAATTTCATAATTGGATCTCAAACTGTTTTGAAGCACCTCTCATAACCAAGCCCTTGTGCCAGCTGGATGTTCCCCCACAGGGGGATGGAGTGCTTGCACTGGAAATCCTGCTCCAGTCATCACAATAACGTGGAGACCAGCTTTGACTGTAACACTTGTGAGTTAAACTCCTCTCCTTCCCAGAAAGCAGAGCTGGATTAGGTGAGTAAATCCCCACCTCCACTTTCATCTCCTTGTGGACATTTAAATAACTCAGCTCCAGTAATTACCCAATATAAACCACAGCTCATAGCTGCCAAAAATTCCTGAAGACAAGAAGTGAATGTGCAGAGCAAGCATATGGGGCCAAACAGAATTACACCCCAAGCAGGGAGAAGAACCTGTGTGTATGAGGCTGTGGTTTAAAGCAGACACAAATACAAACTGTAGTTAAAAGGAATGTTTTTTCACATCCTTTCTTCCTTCTTGGTTTCCCAAGGCCCTAGACTTAGGTTGGTGCCATATCCTTTCTTCTGCCACTGGTATTTGTGAGGACATCCAGACTGGTAGATGTGAGGAAAAAGATTCAGCTAACTAAAAAAAAAAAAGAGGATCCTTTTGGACACAGCTTTTATGTCTCTAAATTAGGAAATTTTTAATTGTCAAGTGAGAGAGGAATAAATCCATGTTCTAACCAAACTAAAATTCATCTGGAATGTTCTTCCTTTTCTTATCTAGTTACAATACCCTAGTTTCTATCTACAAAGCAGTGCTGCAATATTCACCACTGCAATGCAACGCTCTGTTTCATCTTAAACAGTGCTCAACTTAAAATCCAAAAAGATCTAATACCTTGTGTCTTCTGCTAAAACTATCATCTCTTCAACTATGGCATCAGTGCTGAAGAAAAAGAAACAGCCTTGCATCCTCTCTTCTCTGAGGAGTGAATCCTGGGATAATGCCACTTTTGCAGTTCATAGGTGTGTCTTAATCAAAAGACTACAAGCACAATGCATCTTCCCACAAAGGGCAAAATTAAACAGAGGCCGGTAATGATTAAGGTGCAGTCTAGTTCTTTATGACACACCAAAGGTATTTGATAAACCCATCCTCAATTACTGAGCTCTATCTGATCATAACTCTGTAGACATATCACTGTACTTGCAAAACCTGTACTGTGGCTCAATAGCTCCCAGGAAGCCTACAAAGCTAATAATTCTGAGAGTAAATTTAAATAACTCCAACTGTATCTTTGTTGGCAACTCACACCACTTACAAGAGTTAGCTGCCAACAACACATAAAAATATTTCGGACACAGAAGAATGGTTTATGTTATCCTAATTTCTCAAATTTGTCTTCCCTTTGAGGAACAGCTGGACTTTCTAGCATTTAATGTTTATTCTATTCTATTCTATTCTATTCTATTCTATTCTATTCTATTCTATTCTATTCTATTCTATTCTATTCTATTCTGTTCTGTTCTATTCTGTTCTGTTCTGTTCCGTTCCGTTCCGTTCCGTTCCGTTCCTTCCATTCCATTCCATTCCATTCCATTCCATTCCATTCCATTCCATTCCATTCCATTCCATTCTATTATCATTGAGCTAATGAAGTGGCACTTTGCTTCCCCTGTTGGTTACTGAACTAGATTTTGAGATGTGACATGAGGAAAAAGGACCTACATTGAGAATTTTGCTGCTGGGAAAAAAGTAATGGTGGATTTGGCATTGGTATTTGGGCAGCTATGAAGGTTATGTTGCCATTCTCTGGTGAAAACATTTAAAGCAACACTACAAAATGAAGTTTATTCAATATAAAAACGAAGCTCACATTTTAGTAGTGAAAATTGTTTAATAATTCGCAGAGATTTTCCCAGTAACTTTAAGGATTCTTTATCACTTAGGCTTCAAAATTTACAGCTCAAGAAAATGTTTAATGCAAGAATAGCAAAGTGACATTCTGTGGCTTGTGTCACCTGTGACTGTGATGACTGCTGTCCCTTACTTTTTGCATAACTAGGAGTTAGTACTGTTGCAGGCTAAGGAAGATTTACTATATTTTTGTGGCTATTCGGATTAATTTCAAATTTTTCTAGTAAGAAGGGGAGAGCAAGAAGTGGTGTCCAATCCTGATAAAGACCATTCAGTGTATATGAGCGTGGGTGTATATGCTCCTCCTCCAGCTACCCTGGCTTTCCTGGACTCCCCTCCTGTAGCCACGTGTTCCCTACACCCAAAATTGTGTCAGGATGTACCTGTGCTAAGCAAGCCATCAATGGCCAGAGATTTTCTAAAAGCTAGCAAGTGGTGAATAAACGGTGAGTTTGAGCAGTGTTATGGAGTAAGCGAATTTGGGAAGTGAATCTAAGTGGGTGGTGTAGAGGTGTGCACAGATTAACGATAAGCTATTCTAATGTAAAGTAAGTAATTACCTGGAGAGAATTTAGGAAAAAAAGAAGGAAGAAACTTCTACAGCTCACAAGCTACAGCAAAGAGTGGAGGGGAGTTTTATTTTTTATTTTAACTAGAAGGAAAATTTGAGAAAAAAATTTAAAACAGTGACTTTTTAAACTCCCTAAACTTCTTCAGATGAGTTATACTCCACCAGTATTTCAGTCAAACTTAAATCTTCTAATCCTTTCCCTCTGACAAAATCTCAGAAAGTGTCTCTACTTAGTGGATTTAAAAGTGCTGGTGTTAAGTCGAATGCTATAAATTTGCATAGAAATGCAGTTACAAAACAAATGCAAATTATTTCAGGGCTTTACAAAGTGTATCATTAGGCCTCTTTCAGTGTCTGACACAACCCAGAACTTGCGAGAAGATAATCGGTTGCTACCCTGAGCAAGAAAAACACCTTTCTCATAAAAATTGAGTTGGTCTTTCTGTAAATAATATCCTAAGTATACAGCCTCCTTTAACCATGGTGTTATTAAATCTGGGATTGATGTCATAAACACTTGGTAGGACTGTTAATTTTATGAGGTACCTTTAAAGTATTTTAGACTAGAATGTTAAGATCTAATTTTAAGGATCTCTTTTTATGAATTGACATAACACCAAAAAATTAAGGCACAAGTTTGTATTATACTGATTGCTTCCTTTGGTAATATTTGATGTGCAGTGTTTTCATTCCACAGTGTTTATGTATGAAAGGGCATACCTCCTGAAGGTGCAGGGTAAACACTGAGTGGAACAATTCTGGTCCCACTTCCTGGCATGGGCTTGCGGTAGGAGGAAAATATGTAGATAATTTTTAAAGGGTTTTATAATTATTCTAGACTTTGTGGCTGGACTACTCTGAAGCTGTTCACAGAGCACAGCAACATGGATAGTCATGATCGCTCTAATTAAGGGATGAGTTTTAAGGCATCCTAAAAGTCCTGGCTCTCAGGTGGCAAACGTGGATGCTGGAAACTTTAATGAAAAGTCAACTTTCTCTGGGAAATTTTATATAATTTTAAATCCTAAGGAACCAAACTAATATAGTACTTACATACTTGTCTATGTAGTTTAACATTTAATCACTCTTTAAGAGGCAATTTTACATATTTACATTTTTTTTTAATTGCAGCACCTTTGCAATTCTCAGTAAGATTTCAACCTTATTTAGATAGGAACAAAATGCATGGAACTTTAGCTCTGATTTCCCCCATTTATCCACACAACTGATTTTTAGTCCACTTCCAAGGGAAAAAGTGTTTCTGAAAATGTTGTAATCTAATAAAAAAACCCCTAAAACAGTCTATTAAAAACCAGTTGTGGTGGAACAACAAACAGTGATGGAAATAAGTGTGATGGTGGATGAAATTAATAAAATTTTTTTAAAAACCCAGTATTAGAGCTTGTGCTGGGTTTTAGGGTGTCCTTGAACTTTGTTCTGCATCTGAACTTCCTTTAAAAGAGTGAAATAAACCCCTTCCTGGATATGTGATTGTGGTAGCATCTGCCATTCATTACACACCTGAGCAGGTAACTCCTGAGTTATTCCTTATGTGCCTGTTTCCCAAGCATTGGTAAGAAATTAAATTTAGAGATAGGCACTAGTGAGCCAAAATTTTGGGAAATGATTGAGAGAGTAATTCTTCAACATGTAATGTAGTATTCTGTAAACTGATAATTTTCTAGGTGCAAATGAATTCCCTAATACTAGGTTCAAGTTATGTAAGTCATAGGTAGGTCTGCATCTGAGAAGTGACAAGAACACAGACTTTTACATCTCCTCCTTGCCTTCTCAGAATGTAAATCTTTAAATCATCTTTATGCACACTGGCTATGCGCCAGTGTCAGATTGGTCCTCTGTATGTGTATGAAAATTTCAGTCCTTCCTTTCTGTGAGTTTAAGAAGCTTATATAGTTCCTTTTATGACAGCTAAATGAAGTTTTGGTGTCAGGCACCTTATATAAAATCTCGCTTCACTTCTGAATTTGGCCTCATATGATTCCTCAGCAATATTGAAAGGTATAATGTAGCAAAAAAATTGAAAACAAAACAAAAATAAGGAAGAAGTCCCATTTTCTTTTTTTCTCCTCTAAAATTCCAATGCCCATAGAAACTCCTTAAATGAGGATAAATGGCTTTGGTAGGCATTTCACTTTTTTATGTCTTGAAATTGACAACTGAATACCCTGCTTGAGTATGCACAATTAAAGGAATTATACCATTGGATATTTCTCCTATAATTTTTTTTCCTGCTTAAATCATCAGGTAGTACTGTGTACAACAGGATATTTTTATTTTAAAAAAAAATTAAAAATTAAAAAAAAAAAAAAAAAAAAAAAAAAAGGTCGATGTTCATCCTATTTACTTTTCAGTTCACTATGACCTTCTGCAGCAGTAGCTATAATAACTTTCTGGACACTCACTTGTCACCAATGGCTTAAAAGGTAAAATATTCAGCCTTTAAAGTACACACTCTTTATAAAGCTATGGAAACCGTTGCAAAATCAAACATACCATTTGCAGATTGTCAAAGCTTTCCCTTTTTCACATTTGCTAAAAGAAGTTTTTTTTTTAGATGATGATACACAATCTCTCTCTGCCCCTCCTCACTCAGCAACCCTGCCTGGGGCCTGGCCTGCCTCAGCTGATCGTGTTCTGCCCAGGAATATGGGGCTGACAGAATAAGGTACTAAAGGTGCCGTGCTGTGCACCTGATTGCCACTGATCTGCACACTTAGCTGTCTCATGCACAACATAAATAAACCCTCCCAGAAGTAGTTCTTAATTGGAAAGGAATTTTTATACTCAAATTCCATAACACATTTTATAACCAGCACTGTAAGCTGCTCAGGAACGTTAGCAATTGCAGGCGCAACAGGTAACAAAGCTAATGCTTAAAAAAGTACAGGAAATTCAGGAAAACCAGACCAATCTTTACTAAATTAGGCTTTAACTTTTGTGGATTTTATTGTCCATATACCTGACAGATTCAGAGGTTAAGTAATAACATATGGGCTTAGGCAAACACACAGATGTACATAAAAATATGTTCTTGAGGAAAGCACATTAAAAGGATTTGGTTCCATTTTCACAGCTGTAATTTATGGACTACTCAGGGCATTTTTAATGGGTTGTATCAGACATCACCAGGCTGCTATATGTGGCCGGATTCAGGTCGCAGTTCCACCAGAAGAACTATTACCCAAAGCTTTCTGGTTTTCATTCTGCTTGGTCTCCACAACACAGGAATTAAAGGTACAGTGGAAATCCTTATCAATACTGCCAAAATGCTGAAATATTGGAATGACTTGAGAAAAAGGAGGGAAAGGTACACATTTTCTGTAAACTCATTCTTCATTTTGTGTTTGCATTTCTTTATTTTTTGAGCTGTACTCCTCTGCAGCCCAATCTCTATGAAAGAAATCTTTGGGTCAGATTTCCATATTTTATGGAAAGTGAGTTACCTACTCCTTGGGTAACCTAACTGGAATCCAGCAATCCTGACACGTTTGTCTTTTGAGTTGCAAATGCCCATTTAACTGTTAGGTAAAAACAAATGGGTCCCTGTTTGAATTAACTCCCGAATGCAGAGCTCTTTAAGCTCTAGGTGTTTTGTCATTCACTGCTTTTCGCTCCCTAAAAGGACTTGGGAAGTACAGAGACATTATGAAACTCTGTCACAGAGCATGCAGGGAGCTCAAAACAAGCTGAAAATGCATCTCTTTAAAGCATTTCGGGCATGACCTTAAACAAACAAACAAACCTGCTCCGCTCGTTCACCTCAGCATTTCATGACTTGTCTTAGTGATGTCCAGATGGTATCTCCGAAGCAAAGGACAAGCGCCTACCCCAGCCAGTGCCTTTTCCATGTGGAAGGTCTCCAGGCTGCCCACAGTGAGGTACGTCGCTGGGTCAGCCTGGATGCCGAGAGACAATCCCAGGGAAATGCTGGGACCTAGCTGTGCCACTAACTAGACAGGAAGTTAAAGATATATGGGTTCCTGTAATGATGGTGATAATAATTAAGCTATGTTATTTTGGTACCAATTTTTCCACAAGGAGAGCTGTTAATTAGGCTAAAGTTTTCTCATGTCTCCAGACCTTTACTTTTCTCCCCAGGCGACAAATCTCATTGTCATCACTGACCCTGAACTTTTTCCTCCACCAGCATCTCCCTCAGGTTTATCACTATGGTTGGACTCTTGCCAGCATTTGCCCTCACCCCGACCTTGTCTTTGATGAAATACTTGTTTATACCTTACTCGGTTCTCCACTCAGCTAATGCAATCCCCATCTTTAAATTCCCTCCTGAACGGTCTCCTTGAGTTGTCTGGATTTACTTCAGTGTTGCCAGGAGAGCACAAGATGCATACTCCTGTTGTAATAAGCTTGTTTGGTACGGGATAAAGAGTGGCAAGCTGCAAATACAGGATTACAATACCTTTTCTTTTTTTTCTCCCCCTCCAACATGCTCTCTTGTTTCTGCTGTCAGAGCCCTGTTTGGACAGATTGTTATTGAATGTGCCCGGGGTGGCAGGGACCCAGCCAGACGCAGGAGCTGGAGCTTGGCTGCTGCAGGAGGAGGAGGCAGGTGGGCAGGCGGGCTGAGCAGCAACAGCCGGTGACAAAAGGGCAGGGGGTGCTGGTGGCTGCGGGGACAGAGGGGCTGTCAGCTTGCACAGCTAATTCAGACACTTTCAAGCTCAATGCTGGGTGCCGTTTCCAGGGGAGAAGGGATCTGCAAGAGGAGCTTGTCCTGGGGAATTTTTGGCTGTGGAGTCGTAGTAAGAGAGAGGAATGGGTGAAGTGTGAGGATCTGGAGTAGCTGGGTATTTACACGGAAAGCATTCTGGGACAGGTAAGAGACAGTAGGACCGTATGTTGCTCCTAGCAGTGTGTTTTTGAGGATGTTAAGTCTTGCCTTTAATATAAAAGATTGCAATTTCTTTTAAGTTTAATTAGCTTCCATGAATAAGTCCAACTCTGGGGTGAAAGACAAAATGGAGGGAGCTACTGAGGTGGAGGGGAAGGACTAAGCAGGAATAAGTTTGGAAAAACGGGAGGAAATTCTGAAGACATGAAGAATGTGTAAAGGGTGATTCTGGGGCAGTATCTGTGGAATTCAGTAACTTTCAGACCTAGGAAGGAAGGACCAGTGAGATGAAAACTTCTTTTTCAGAAGGCAGATAGAAAGTCAAGGGCATGAGGGCTTCTGCCCTAGAAAAGATTGCTTCTCTGCAGCAGTAATCATTTCTAATTGCAGAAGTATCTAATCTAACTTGTGTCCCACCCACAATTAGTTTGGAGGTCCCTGTAAAATGTTTTCTTTGTTCTTCTTATCTTAGCTACAATGAGAGACTTCCAGTGAAAAGCGTCTTGCAGTGGGAATAAATTGGTGCTTTTTCAAGCCCCATTTCTATGACAAGACTGTTTCAGGGACCAAGCTTAAATTAAAATATTCCTAGCAATGCTAAAAGGCAGAGTGCATCTCTCTTATTACTCTGCTGTCCTATTGACTCCAACGTGCTCTGCCCAGCCCACTCTTTGATTCCTCTATCAGGACCCCCCATTTGTGATTTAATCCTGCCTACTACTCCTAGAGCCAAACTTTTCCAGAAGGATGCTAGATAAGATCAATGTCATTATTTTAGGGTTTAACAAAATTCTTAATTCAAACAGTTACATTTTATAGAATTTGATCACAGTTCCTAAGCATTTGTCACCTCAGGCTATGTTTAGATGTACTGTCATTGATGTTTTAGTACCAGAAAGGTGTCTGCTCAGGTATTTTTCTTATTTCAGTTTAAAAAGAAAATTATGAGCTACAGTTTTGGACAACCTAAAGCTTCTTCAGAATGACCCCAGTGCATTCAAAGAGACAGGAAGACTACTGTTGTGAAATCATGTCTTAGATATGCCCCAGATTACTAATAATTGGGGGATGTCTTGTTAGTGCTCTTTTTCTTCATAATAAATTTAAAGTTCCAATTATATTTATAGTGTAAAAATATCTAAATAATTAAAGTCACCGATGAAGCTATTATCAATTACTACTCTTAAAATTTGGAAGAAATTACAAGATCCTTGCTATTTTTCTTCTTTTGGGTAATGGAGGACATAGTTTCCATGAGCTGTCAGTAAGGGTCTTTTTAGAAAAAAAAAAAGTAATAAATGAAGTTTTCCTCCTGTCGTGTCAAAGTAATTGAAGAAGCCTTTAAAGTTTAAAAAGGAATTTTACTGCTTTGATTCTTTGTGCTTCAAATCCAAGTTATATCTCAGAACATCTGGGCTCTAATTCATTTTAATTCACTAAAGTGAAAATAATATGGCCTCCTCCTACTGAATAGAGGAATGCTCTTATAAATAATAACAACCTTAGAGTAGGCAATCAACATCATCCATGCAGAAACCATTCTAGGATTGGAGGATGGAGAATCTTATTCCCCAGTTTCAAAGTCCATTCTGGACTTGCTTAGTGATCTTCATCACATAATATGACATTTATGTGCCTGTTTCTTCATTGTAAAAACATGGCTGCTGTGAACTATTTTGGATGGCCACAATCTTCACACATTAGTTATAACTGTTCTTATTTGAAGAAAATTTTTAATTGTGACTAAGTTATACTGAGTGAATTATTCTCACTGATAAATGGTGAGAGTTATCCCAAATGTTTGGAATCAGTTCTCTGATATGTGGTCATTAGAATACCTGAAAAAATGTACATCAGAAGTCCATAGTAATTAGAGCTGTAAAAATCCACAAAGAAAACCAAGTTCAGAACACAGTTTAATATGTTTCTGTACTGTGGTCTACTGTGGTCAAATTTCAGTTAATTGCTAAAACTTCATCAGGGTTATGATCAGATAGAAAAAAAAAAATGTTTAGATATACGAAAATTGCTGTTTATAATAAACTAGAAATGCATGGATACCATATCCAGTTAATACCTTAACCTCATTTCAGTTTTGCCCACTGAAATAATAACCTAATTTAACAGCTTTGATCTAACTTTTTAGACCTTTGAAAAATTAGAATCTTATTGTGGGTTTGACATTTGAAATCCAGAGTAATCTTGCTTTGACTTTAAATACAGACCAAATTAAATAATTCACAACTTTACATTCAAAGAGTGCACTGTTGCCACCTATTTCTTTAATCCAACCCTCTCTATCTAATGTTTAAGGAACAACCCTATTACAATCCCACACTGAAAATAAATAGGGAAGTATGTCAGCATTCATTTGATGAAATCCTCTCCAGCTCCTGGTTTTTTTTTTTGGTGCTAGGTATATGCATCCAGGGAAATTTTCACTAGCAAGATTCTTAATTTAAAAACATGCAAAAAGAAAGTAGAAAATGCATTTTAAAAGCATTGTAATATGCTAAATGAGCATATAAATGTCTGACATTTTAGATCTTCCACTCTCCAACTCAACTTCTACGGAACTGTAGGAACATCCTCTAAACCAATATGTTTTTTCTATAGCAGCTCCTTGAAAGCTAAAGTTTTGTGCCACAGGATGACAAGAAACACTTTAGGTTTGCAAAATCAAGTTTCTCAACTCAGTGTCTTCCCCAGCGTGAGCTTGTAAGGTACATTGAATGTTACTGGAGATACCCAAAGTTTGGCTGGACAAAGCACAAAAAACTTGATCTCACTTTGAAGATGGCCCTGTTTGGATGAATGGGGTGGACCCTTCGATCTCCAGAGGTGCCCTCCAAACTAAATTGTTCTATGATTTTATAACTGCAAGCTAACATTAAATCTATAATTGCTCATTCCATGCCCAGATTTTACTCAGTGCCCATGGATATATTCCTGATTGATTAGCCCTTAGAAAGAGAGCGAGCAGTCTGGCTCATGACATCTACTTCTTGGTGTGAATTTTAGTCTGTCCAGTCTGTGACTTAAGCTAAAACTTGTATGGGACACTTGAAGGCTGTACAGAAAAGCAGTGTCTGTTCAGGATGGTAACTGATTGCTGTCCCCAAGCCAAGGCATAGGTCAAAGCTGAGCTGGCAAATGGATAAAATTATGTAGGATTCACTTAGTTCAGCCCTAGTTCCTTCCAGGGGAGACTTGTTTAGTCTCCCATAGGCATTGCCAGGGCTAGCAACATGTTGAGTTAACCTAGTTGTCTGTAGCACTAACATCTTTTCCCAAGAATCTGTCAATTTGTGATATTAATCAACAACGTAGGCACGAACTCTGAATTCCATTGTTCTCTCTTACACATAATACACATGACTTCACAGAGTAAAGCACACAACCGGAAGTTAATATGACAGCCTAAAAGGATGTTTTCAGTAGCCAGTTATAGGAATCAGCACAAGTGCAATCCTGTATGACACATTTACTCTCTTGTACTGATGGCCTTGAACATGTTTCCAGCTCTGAGTATCTGACATAAGATATTATCCTATTTTTTTCTCATTCCCTAGCGGATCTACAAAATCCACTGAGTGGATCATAGAATCATAAAATGATTTGTGTTGGAAGGGACTTTAAACATCATCTAGTTCCAGCCCGTCTTCTGTGGGCAGGGACACCTTCCACTAGACCGAGTTGCTCAAAGACCCATCCACACTGCCAGGGATGGGGCAAACACAACTTCTCTGGGCAACCCGTTTCCTGTGCCTCCCACCTTCAGAGTAAAGAATTTCTTCAATATATCTACCTTAAATTTCCCTTTTTTCAGTTTGAACCTTTTCTTCCTTGTCTTATCAGCACAATTCCTGAAAGTCCCTCTTTGGCTTCTCTGAGGGTTCCCTTCAGATACTGGAAGGTTGTTGTGAGGTCTCCACAAAATATTCTCCTCTCTAGTCTGAACAGCCTCAACTTCCTCAGCCTGTCTCCACAGAAACTTTGTGGCCTCCTCTGGACTTCAACAATTCCATGTTCTTTTTGTGTTGGGGCACCAGAGATGGATTCAGTACTCCAGGTGGGGTTTCATAAGAGCAGAGTAGAGGGGCAGAATCACCTCTGTAAATTGACTCAGTGCAGGAGGTAGGAAGGAAAATGTGAGTTCAAGCTTCTCATTTCCTCTTTTCCTGACCGAAGACTGTATTTTCGCATGCAAGACCTGTAGAATAAAACTTCTCAAGGTGCCATTCCTTTGGTGACTCAAAGAGTCATAGGGCATCCTAAAGACTTTTTTGAGGCAGTCCCCTGTATTACTGGGCTTTTCCAGACTAGTTGTCTAAACATCCTTGAAAAGGGTAGGCTTGTGTATTCCTTCCATCTGAGGAACAATTTCAGGACTTAGACCAACACATGGGGTTGCAATGTCTATTTGCAAAGTGTATCTTAGGTGGGGTGAGAATCACTGTTTTAAGTACCAGATAAGATCCATCCAGGAGCATGGCTCTACCTGTCTTAAGAGTATCAATTTCCAAAAGAGTGATAATGAGAAAGTATTTCAAGAAAATATGTTCTTGGAAAGGTCCTCTGAATAATTCTACAAATTTCTCCAAATTTCCACAAATTATTGATATACTGAGGAAAGGCTGTACAAACTGACCCTTGCAAAAAGTAAAGAAACAAAAACAAAACCAAAAATAAACCCCCAAACCCCCCCCCCCCCCCCCCCAAACCCTTAAAAAACCCCATCCCTATAAACTTTCCACAAAAGCTGTGCTGGGAAAAAAAAAAGCTGTGTCATCAAATTTATTCTACCACATCACTTAACTGAAATCTTAATGTTACATCTTTCCCATCTTTAGGATGTATACATTTTTGTGCACACTTTATTAAAGACATGGGGCCACGATACTGTCAGAAGTTTTTCTGATCTGATGATATAAAGTTCAAGTCTTTCAAGTCTTACACCCTGCAGACCTCAAATTAGTCTCAGATGGTTTTGTGTTCTCTAATACTACACTTGTACGTCTGTGAAGGCTCTGAATTGTTATTACTTATGCTGGGTTAAAATGTGTTTAAAAAATCTGTGATCTGAGTAGTTTTTGATGTTTTATTTGCAACCAGTGTTTAGGAAGTTCTTCAGCAGGAAGGTTGGTTTACTTTTTGACATTATAAGGGGACTTTTGCGTTTCGCATTTTTTTGGTTTTTGTTTTTGCACCTCTGCTTTTGGTTCTTTTAGGCCCTGGGGGTTGGTAGTCTAGTTGTTTACTTAGCTCTGGTCATTCTGAATGCCTATTCTTCCATTCTTCCTCTTATCTCTCAAGTGGTATCCTCTCCATCTGTTCAGTAAGAACTAACAATTTTCAGCCTTATCTTTTAAGCCCATCTTCAGAAGCAGTTTTGCAATTGTTTTCTGAAAAGGACTTGGCACTTAGAAAGTCCAGGTGCAAAACCATTTAACCGAGATTTCAGGGGAGAGCATAAGGAAATGAACAAAAGTATACTGTTGCTATTTTTTTTTCTTGTGTAGAGATTTTCTTGGTATTTTAACTGAGCTTTAATCCCCTCCACCCACAAAAAGGCAACATATATTTATATTTGCTTAAAGTGCGCATCTGAATTTACTCCACCAATATGGGTGCAAACAGAACACTATTAAAGGAGGCAGAGATGACCTTTAATATGAATATCTTTACAAGCAGCAGATGTAATTTACAACAAACATATAATAAAGATGAATGAACATAGTTCTTCTTTCGCATTTTCAAATAGAATTCTGAAACTGGATTAACTCCTCTGGGAAGGACTATTTATTTGGTTTTCTGAATATACTTTCTAGCAGGTTTAGCCCACCAATATGATGTAGGTTTGTTTTGTAAAGCTATTAATATACTGTAATTAACATACAGCATAATCAATCATCTGCTTATTGCTGGGTGTCTTACACACTTTGACTGTCTGAAGGAAGGAGACTGTAACAGTAAAGGACACCATTATCCAGATCACCATCTTTCCGGTGATGGGTGCCATAAATTATAGAAAACAGGAGAAACAAGAGCTGATCAAAATTCCCCTAAATCTTATGAGAATTATGGCATTTCCAAGTATGTCCATATCTTGAATTTGTACAAAGAAAATCTAAAATGTCTTGTAAAAGAGTTACCAGTTTAGATAAATTTCTAAAACAGTGGCTCAACAAAATCCCATAAGGAAATGGTAATGGGAAAATAGGGAAGTTTTCATATGGATTAAAATGGTTAAATAAAGGAAATTCAGAATAGAAATATATGTTTGATTTTAAGTGTAATGAGATCACTGCTGAAGTTCCACAGAGATCTCTGCTTAGGCCTGTGTTGCTCAAGAAAGCAATAAATGTTTAGAGAAAGGGAGTGGATGCTCATGGGAAAAAAATTCCTGCTCTGTTGTAAAATGATGGTCTCTAAGCTGAATGTTACCGAATAATTAAATCCCAGGCCTAAATAGGAAACATCATAAGAACATCAGCTCAAGACCCAGTCCTGGTCAAAAAGTCAAATTGAACATAACAAGCTGCTTGGGAAAGTGAGAGCAGCAGAAGAACCACTACACTACACTGCTGTTTGACTTCCTCTGGGGCTCTGAATATGACAGCAAGAGAGAAGGCAGCAGCTGACCACAAGGACTCCCACACCCTCCCAGCCACATGACATTCTTCAGAAATGTAATTTGTCTTCAGCCACCGACATTTGTAAACAACTCATGACATTCAGGAGAACAATCACAAGAGTTAAAATCTTGGCTTTCCTCATTCACCCAAATGAGTGAAGATCCATACTGATTGGGGAAGAATCATACTGAGGAGTAAAGCAAACAAGGACAGAGAGGCCCTAAAGAGAGACCATGACAAATCAGAGAGTTGGGCAATCACCAACCGAATTAATTTTAACAAGGGCAAGTGCCAGATTCTGCACCTGCGATGGGGCATAGAATGGATTTAGGGCAATAACTTGGGTAGGAGAAAACTTGAATACCAAAGGAGAAACTGGGGATTCAGCTAAATTGTGCAGTATAGAGAAGGTTAAGCTAGTGTGCACCTTAGTTTTATAGTCTGCTTTTGGGCCTGGACTGATATATAAATTTTGCTGTTTTGCACCATGGAGACACCAGTCACAGATGTTTTCAGAGTGTGTTCTGTTGCTGCTTTTGCAGTGAATTTGAACTCCAGTCTGAAGATACAATCCTCTGTGTTGATTGTAATGCAGTGAGAAGTTATGGTAGTTACAGTGATTAATCATTTTCCCCCCTTCCACTGCCAACACTGAAATAGCAATGGTTGCTCTCCGGAAAATGGACCTTGATTATTCAAAATACTTTTTTCTGAGTTTGTCTCATCTGTATCTTTCACCAGTCTGGACACTGCTGCAACATACACACACACACAAATATATATATATATATATATGTATGATAAGAAAACAGAACTTTCATTATCTGTCTTCCAGTAGCAAATATGCGCTAACGTTTCTATTTATCTTAAATGTATATTCCTTACTCTCCAGCCTGGTGATGTAAGATTGCAGTCACATACACTGCACCTAAGTATAATGAGTTTACTGGGTACTAACCTGAGGAGCAGAAATTCAAAGCAGATGTTAACTGACACATTATATTGTTGTAACGGTGTGATGTGAAAAGGCACCTGATTATTTTAGATGTATTACCCATATCCTTAGATGTGCTCTTACATGTTTAAGGTCTGTAGTATTCTAAATGCTTGCCTTAAGTCAAGCAGTGACCGTAAAACAGAGTAAAAAACCGCATTACTTCTTTACGTTGTAAGGGAGCACCATTTAACTGGTATAATCTTTGTGTCTGCTGTCCTTCCTCTCTCCTGGGAAAAGAAATAAATTTTTATTCCTACCTCATGGTTTGTTTCAGTTGCCTGTATTGTCAGCAAGTATTTGCTTTGCCTGCAAACACACTGCACTTTGGTCTCAGTCAGTATTTAGGTTATTTTTCCAACATAAACACTTAGGGCATGACTCTTAGATGCACTCTGTGTTTTGTTTATTGATTCATTTGCACTTGAAATATGTTCTTGGAGAGACTTCTTTTTTGGTGTATTAGTTCAAAACTGCTCCCAGTCAGATAATTGTAACTTGTGCAGTAATTACTGCATATGTGTTCAAAGACAAGTATTAAGGATTTTTTTTTTTTTTTTTTTGGTTGATGAAGGTTCACTGCCTAAATTAGTACAAGCCACAGAGCTTTTTGGGATTTCTGGGGTTTTGTGTTTAAACATTTCCTAGAGTGTATATATAAATGATTTTGATCTTCTCCTCTGGATGATCCAATATAAGTATGAATTTTTATAAAAGGTTGATAGCATATACCTCTGTTAAAACATGTAGAACTGATTTGCAAAAGAAAAGAGTATGAACAATTCAGCAAAAGATTTGGTATTTCTGTTGCTTCCTTACCAAAGTTCTTCATCCCACCTAATTGTTCAGAGAAGAGCTGCCTGATTTTCCCAGCAGTACAATGTTAGAGAAGACATTAGACAGCTGCCCAGAGGTAATGTCTGTAAGTCTGTCTGCAGAGAAACATCTTTAAAAACAAGACTATTTAGTGTTGAGAAATATTTCTAAGAGGCTGTTTGTTTTTCTGAAGTTTTCCTTTTCAACATGAATCACTGGAGACCAGTCAGATAACAGAAAAGAGAGCCTTTTCATCTGTAGACAACTCTTCAAAGAGGTGGATGGGAATTTGGTCACATGATAGCTTCTATTGATGGAAGATGTACAATTAAATCTATGTATTACTTAACCAGTGGTTTTTGACATTTACCAGTCTGTGAAGTTGTAAACATTTTCTGTGGAAGATGTGGTCTCTTTAGAAATTTCAGTAACATGAGTAGTTCCATGAATATATGAAAGTGTCTTTCATCACCAACTTTCCATTTGCCTTAGATACCCTATGAGCCACTTTAGCCATCTAAAGGCCATTATCCAGAGGAATTTAATGAACGTTTTCTCTGTACCATAATTCTGTGTGCCTTGCAAACATAAAAGTGAAAAAATTAAAAAATGTCTTGATCATTTTGCCCTGGATGACAGTTTCCTGTAGCATTAAGCAAGTATGAGTTATAAGCAAGGTAGAACTTTTTTCTATATTACTCAAGACTTGTGTAGGAAAAGAACCTGTAGTGCCTCATCCAAAATATACTGAAACACCTGTGATATGTTTTGTCAAGAAAAACTTTCTTGGCACTCATGCTGATATTGAATAAAAAATAATACTTGACCTAGATTTTTAAAAATTGAAGAAATGATCTGTCCTCTGTCTACAGATTCTACTGCTGTAATAACTGTACCCTCTGTTCTCTTCATGATGATTAGACTTCATGAAAACCTTTTAGACACTGATGAGGTCTTCCCTCCAGAAGAAGAGACCTTTAATATTTACTCAGGACTGCTGAGGAATTTTGCTTCTTGAATGGCTCCATTAGGCAACTTTCCTGGTTAATCAGCACTTAAGGTACCTTAACTCATTGTGGCTTCTCAGCAAAGAAGGGATTTCAGAGGTACTTGTTCCATCACCGAATGATTCAGGCTTGTCTGTCACATCTCACATCTTCTGCTGTGCCTGTAAGGGCCAACATAGCACAGAGCTGAATTGATTTTGTGTTTGGCAAAATGCATTGGGAGTCTTCTGCATGAAAGTTGTTCCCCAGCACCAGCCCTCACAACTGTACATAATTTTCCCTGCTTACTTTTGTTAGAATAACTTATCTGGTTGGAAGTATAGCGAGAATGAATTTAGGTCATTCAGAATGCCCAGTCTGGCATTTGGCCAGGACATGAGAGTTAACAACCCGGAACTTGAAATAGTTAGTGATGTTCCTTTATTTCCTTTCATTGTTATATAGAAATTGCTGTTTCAGTAGTGACTGCTGCAGGTGACTGCACATCTGACATTTCCTTTATGATGCAATATAGCTTTGTCTTTATTTCTACATTGTTAGGGAGGAGATGGGTCACTCTGGGTTTTTTTATCACTGATTGAAGAAGTTTAAAATGTGGATGGGCTACAGTTAAAGGTAAGAAAGGAAAGATTGCTGAAATAAGAGCTCCAGCTGGGATGAAGAAAAGAACTGTCAAATGAGGTATAGCGGCTTCATGTATGGATGTGTTTGCTCTGGGGTGACAGGGCTTAGCCACTTATCTGCAACATAGCTAAGTGTAACATGAATTTAGAGGTGAAGTCAGCACGACTGCATGCTAGCATGCTCCCTGCAAAAAAGGAAACAGCAAAAATTTGGGTATTAGGATGTGTTTAGAGGTTAAGACTTGGAAAGCCTAAATTCTGTCTTGCACCAGAGGCTCCCTGTGTGATTGTAGGCAAAGCACATTAAAACTTGAAGATGTTGATTTTGGACAGGAGCCAGACACCTAAAAGTGAGTTGCTGTGCCATGGAGCTATTGCAGTGCTGAAGCACATTTTGTAGACTTGAATCTCAGTCTCTGTGTTCCTCAGTGTCTGCTCCTTGCAAAACCCTAAATAGTCCCTCCCTACTAAATGCAGTGAGAGCAAGTGCCACTGGTTAGAGCTACCCTGGTACCTGTGTAAATACTGGTTTTGAGACAAGTGGATAAATACAATGATCAAAAAGAAAATCTCTTTAGTGTTGTGGACATTCCTTAATGACAATTAAATATGTTTTTTACTTTCTGGTGTCTGATCTATATACAGGATGAAAGCCTGGTCCTGCTTCCAGAAAACAGGATGACATCTGTCTTGCTTGGCTGACAGTGCAAATCGTCCTTTCTGAACTGCAGATTCTGTGTGTAATCAGGGAAGGGGGCAAGCTCCTCCAGGAGTCAGCTCACACCATCTTAAAATGGGTGTTTAAACCAGAGGGGACTCAGGACAAGCCCTTTTGAAGAGTCTGTCTCTTTTCACAAGCTAAGGAGAAGGGTCTCTGGATATCTAGCTCAGCCAAGGCACCTACCTGTTTGATGGCCACATAAAATTAAATTAATCACACTGTGGACTCCCTCCAGATGACAGAAGACCCTTAAGGAAATTCAAGTGTTTAATCTTTCCTCATGATCCACAGGATATAGTGATAACAAAAATCTAGTTCCATAGTAACACTTCTTTTAATAAAACATTCTTACTAGGTAGAAATCTTACTGTGATGAATCTTTCCTCCTCAGTTCTTGGAATTGTTTCTTTACGTGCCATAAATAGAATGAATTCTGTTAAAATCCCAGCCACTAGAAAAGAGAGGCTAATGCAGTTGAACTTTCTTTGAATCCATGGATGGTGACAAATCGTACCTGTCCCATGTCAGCTACATAATTAAAGTTTGATTGAAATGTTACTTACCTGAAATGAGTCATCTGCGGTTAAGAGGAAACATCAGCAACAAAAAGGCAATGCATGCTTTAATCGGAAACTTGACTCCTTTTGCCTAAGCCAAAGCAAAATCAAATGAAGCCACTGTAATGCAAACCGCTCTCCAGTTCCAGAGCCATGCATACAGCCTTACATTGTCACTTCTGCTAATATCCAAAGCCAGAAAGGCTGAACTACTCAGGAACACAAGGCTTGATCATTTGTCTCAATTTTCACGCTGTAGCAAATCTTCCACTCTGGGAAACCAAGACAGGTTTCTCCAAAGCAAAAATCTTAAACTGTATGCCACAACTTGAATGGCCTGAAGGACAATTTTATACAGACTATAATTTGAACAGTTCATGAGGGCTTATTGGCTGTCACTGGAATGAAGCATATCCAATGATGCAATTCCAGTTGTGAGAGAAATACTGCACTTGCAGTGTCTGCTGTGTCAGAAAGACTGAGACATATTTTATACGCACTGTTACTCTTCCTTATATTTTGTAACTTTTTCAGATCTCTAATGAAAATATATGTAAAATAAGCATCTCATATTTAATGTTAATCTAATTAATTACTTTAATGTCACAATAAAATTAATCATGGACAAGGACATCTATAGGTCATTCAGAAAATGGAAATTTATGCATGAAGTTCCTCACCATTTCAGTTCTTCTCTTCCATATTCTCTACTGTTACTTAAATCAGTGAATATATGTTTCTACTGTGGGGACATCTTGATCCCTTTAAATGCAAGATGTGTGAAGCTTTCTTTTTTTATTCCTTAAAGGGGAAAAAAAAAGGGAGAGGGAAGTGATGCAGATGGATCAATATAAACATATATGACAGTAGCTTGGAGCTGCATGCAGTAGCCTAAGTAAACAGAGTGACAGGATGGCTTTTCAAAACAAGCTTGTCATGTTTATGCTTGTTATCAGCTTTCCTGACAACGATTTTCCCATCAGCTAACTACAGACTTAATTAGGGCATTAACACAGTCCTGCCCCCACACCTCCTGCCTTTCCCCAGCTAAGCACTGGGTCATTACTGGGAGGAGAGAACACAAGCAATGAAATAGGAAAGAAAGAAAGGAAGGAAGAGATAGAGAGAGAGAAATAAGGAAAAAAGTGAAATGAATAAGGAGTGGAGGAGCAAAAACAAAGCATAATTTTGATTACATTGCACAGGGTGGAAGAGGAACCAGCACTGCTTTTCAATGTTTTTTACCAGGTTTTGAAAGACAGTTCATAGGAACATGCAGGCCAGACCACTCCACTGAGAGAAATGAGACTAATTTCCGTGATTTCCACCTATTTCCACTTGTTTGTAAATGCTTACAAATGCAACAAATGTGAACTCCTCCGTTGTTTGATAAAATACATCCCTCGCCCTTGTGCAGAGCAGCTCCTCTGTGTAACAAAGATTCTTCCTATGCAGAAGACATTACATCGCAAGTTGTAAGATGTTTTTGGCAAGCTGTGCTTTCGGGGGATAGAGATGCTAATTGCTCACAGGGAGCTTGTACAATGGCCTCACAGCAATTAAAAAAAATGTGGTGCATTTCGCAGTATCCAGTTCCTGTGGATAATTCCCATGCCTGTTACCCAGAACAGAGCTCCACGGCACACACCAATGGCGACTGGAGTGACCTTGAGCATCTCCATCACAGTGTCATTCTTCATAAAGACAGATTACCAAATAAACTACATTTAAACATTCATGATTTTACAACTAGCAAAAATCCTAAATTTCCTGTTTTTCTTTATTATTTCAACAATTTCCTGTCATTTATCATCTCTAGTATATGTGTCAGGTCATGTTTTGGCGGCAGGAAATTTTGCCTTGCTAATCTTTCCCCCACTTACTGACATGAGATGTTTCCAATTTAGCCCAATTAATTGTAGCTTATTGCTTCTGACCTGTCAGAATAACCTGGTCAGTGGAAGCACTCATCAATTCAGACCTTTTCTTCAGCTGCGTTACTGAAATGCACAGCTGAAGGTCAGTGATATGGCAACCTACTGAATGCAGCATCAGGAGGAGCCCCAGAGATGGTGGTGCCCAAATCCAAGACTGGATTGCAGCACAGATGTCTTTGCAATGCTCATAAGCAAATGTTATATCCATTGGGTGGCTTCCAGGCAAACAAACACAATGGTTTCCATTTGAGTAACCAGAAGGTGTTAAGCAGTAGCTATTAGAAACCCAGGGCATATTAAATCCACATGTCCTTATAGTTTTGGGTTTTTTTTATTTTCTAGAGGAGCTCTTGGAATGGTTGTTCACATTTGGTGTGATTTTGGAAAAGGCCTAGGAACCTTCTGAGGAAGAAGTGTGAAAGTCTTAAAAAAAGTAAGAAGCATCGATGGTTTTCTAGACATTTGTCAGTCTAGGACAGAAAAATGAAATAAGCAGTCTCAGTCACTGTTAAGAAGCAGATAACGGAGAATAACTAAAGTAGTGCCAGCAAACAAATGGAATATGGAAAATAAAGCTTGTTGTTTCTGCTGAGGCTAGTTCACTTGAAATAGATGACAACATCGATGTAATAGACGTCTATAAAATGATTTCTAGATATATATTATATATAACTATGTATATATGATTTATTTATATATATGCAGAATATATAAAATGATTTATATATCAATGTTTTTGTAAAGAAACTGGACATGCAAAAATAGTTACTGACTGAGCTTACAAAAGTACAAAGATTAAGGGAAGAATGATAAAGTAAAAAAGGAATCAGTCACTGCCACAGAAAAACAAGCCAGTATGTGATTTAGGTAGGTCAAATAGGAAAAAATATGGTAGCAAGAAAGCAGGTACATCACATCTATAAGAAGAACCTGAAAAAAACCAAGGTTATGATAAGCAGAATTGGTTTTTCTGGGATTATGATTATAACTTCTGTTTAATACAGTGCCTAGGAACATTCGCCTTCAGAAAGGACTGTGTGGTGGTGCAGAAGTACAGAAAAAATGCAACTTCTATGTTACAGAAAATGCAATGAAATTTTGCATCCAAATTTTGCATGCCCTTTCTGTATGTATAAATGGGATGTTTTTGAACTGGAGTGGGGAAGCACCCAAACTGCATGCTAAAGAGACAGATAGATGTATGGAAATGCATTGAAGCCATAGATATGATTAAAGGATTGGAAAAACTGCCTTGTATGAGTTGCTCATGGTTTTCAACCCAAGTAGGATGTCCAAATGAGTCTATGAGTATCTTCCTTATACTTTGTAAATTTTGAATTGTTGAAAAGCTGATAGTAGAAGGTTTTTCCAATCTTTAAAACAAGTTAAATATAGTTAGACTTGATAAAGACCCCTCTTTTTAACAGTACTGATATAACCCACAACATGTAAGGTGTGAATCAAGGCTAGTTGTTGTTTTCAAGTATACGCTCTAGTTAAAAAAAATTAATTCAGAGAAGTCATTTGGCCTGTGATGCTTAGGAGGTCAGACCACATAATTTTTGGCTTTCTTTGTCCATGAATCTAGGAAATTTTTTATTTTTTAAATCTCATTCTCTTTTCCAGAAGACTGAAAGAAGAAGAATAACATAAAGCTACTGTTAGGGAATTGAAATTTTAATGGGCTTTGATCTAAGCATCTTACCTCTTAGGGTAAGTTATATCCTCCCCATGACAAAAGAGGTGATAGCATCCTACTCTGTTTGCTCTTACTGGTTGCATATACTTAAGACAAAAATGTGAGGTAATTCAATCACATTCTTCCCACAGTGTATCTCAGAATGACTCTGGGTACCAGATATTTTTGACTGTTGTCATTGGCTTTCACAGTACTCTCCCAGCTGAGAAGGCCCCAGTGAAATTATATGTTCTTTTAAGATGGGTCACTTAGCAAAAAGAAGGTTGAAAATACCACACGGAGTTTCAGCTGCATAATTTCCAGTGATTATTGTGGGACCCTGTGTTCCTGGGCCTCGGGCAAAGCTTTGAAAATGAAGGGGCTATTGCCCAATCTTTATATCTCTGAAAGGAGATAAAATTAGAGCAGTTTTTAAAGTAAGCCCTGCAGGTTTACTGAGCAGCTGCCTTCAAAGGAAATTTCCTTGTCTTGATAAACAAGAAAACAGAAGCACCTGGGCCTGAATACATCAGTTTTATTTTTGGGAATCCTACCTTTTAAAAATCAGATGGCTGAAAACAAGAAAGTGTTATCATCAATAAAAAAAATCTACGTATCTGTATATGCTTTGTCCTGTAGTGATATTAAGTAGTTCTACTTATATAATCCCATTAGCCTGGAGTAAAGCATCAAGATTTTATGAGTAGCTGAGTTGCCTTGGACAAATCATCTTAGTTTACAGCTCCACTTTGACTCTGTGGATGTTACAAAGACACTAAGTTCTCTGAAAATGGCTTTATTTCTTTAAAATAATTTGGGAAATTTTCAGTAATTGGAACAAACTGTGCTGTAATCATAAATGATATACAATCCACTTGAAAATTTAGCATAGGTTGATTTTGTTCAAACATAGTGCAGGTAGTGTCTACCATTCAATAGAGACTATTACAGTGGAAATGTGTCTTTTTCAGGAGTAATTAAATTACAGACAATGTAGACTAATCTAACACAACATGGTATATCAGCTGGGTCAAGATGAAAGTGCGTTTTTTTGTTGTTGATGTATTTTTCTGTCACTCCAAAATTGCTTTCAGTATGCACTGTGTTTCTGAAGTTCTTGGTTTTATCTACTGCCAATCTACCCAAGGAGGCCAGGTTTATATTTGGATAGGAATTCAAGTAAGAAAATGAAACAGTTCCTTTTAAAAATTTGTTCCCTGGGAGTGGTTTAACAAATGTCGATTGTGGTATGAAAGATCAGGTCCTTCTGTGGATAGATCTTCTCTGTGCAGGACAATGGTCAATTTGTAATTATTTTAATAGTGTCAGTCAGCACCCCTAAGTGTTCTTTGCTGGTCATGGTGAGAATGCTTGTCAAGTCTGAAGCCACAGGCAAATTAAGGAAATTGCTCATTTGCTCATTAGTTGCAGTACACGAACTTGAATATTTCTTTGCTCTAGACATAATGAGCTTTCTGATTAATGAATAATTCCTCTTTCTGATTTTATTTAAGGTGTACTTATTGCCAGGAGCCTAGTGGGAATAGAGGGAATTAGGGTAGAAGCACTACAGAAGACTATAGTTGGATTTCTATGCATAGATAAAAAGAAGTATCCATGAGCATCTCTAAAGTCAGAAGAAATGAGCCAAATATTTTGTCATGAAGGCTGATATCTAAAGTCTGAAACATCCATATGAATTTGCTTTCTCTCCTTTCAGCTGTGATTTGGGAGCTGAAGTGATACAGCTAGGTGATTTTAACACTAAATTCCTCTGAACTACCAAACTAAATGTCTAACAGCTGACATGATGTGGAAAAATCAGCTATATATCCATATGCCAGCAGTCTTAGAAAACGTCACAGATTTTTACTCTTCCTGATCTGGTCACCTAGAAAATACTAAACTGAGCAGCAAGAAAGTGTTTTTAGAAAGCATAAGTATTTCAGCACTCCCAACAGGAGACTGAAGCCTGTTGTTCCATGTGATCCTCACGGCTTTATCAGTGTAACAGAATGATGCTGATTTATATCATCTGAAAAATGTCTGGAGGGACTGAAATATGTCATCTCGCCAACACCATCACTCAAAAAAAGAAGAGTGATAACATCTCAGTACAATTTCTGTGAATGCTTGTTTTTGCTCTCTTTATAACAAGAACAAACATGAGGAGTCAAAGCAAGCCAATGGCCACAGAGAATTAATGCCCAAAGCTAACCCCAGCTAACAATTATTTTTCTCCTCTGTATCACACTTCTTGGTTAGCAATGAGTTTTCATGTATAGCTGTCTTTAACCTCTGACACTGCAAACTGGCCTGGGAATCAGGATTGCAAGTTTGCTGATTCATCCTAGCTTTGCATAAACCACTGAGTTAAAACTTCAAAAGTGTCAGGTGTGTCTGGTGCTGCCTTAGCCATTGCAGACCCCTCTGACCTTATGCTGAAGGCACCTGGTCTCAGGGGTGGAGAGGGAATCTTAGCAGCATTGGCTAACGAAAATTTCATGGGTGCTGCTCCTCTCTGTCGAAAGTGAAGCCTCTCTTCCTTTCTTTGGGTCAAGGGAATGAAAAGGGTGCAAATCCTGCTGTCTGCTCTTCTGCCTCCACTGGCCCTTACAGCCTTGTTGAAAGTCTTGGGTTTGTGAAGCAATGTCCTCAGAGATTGCCCTTGGTGTCATGATCCAAGCAGTGATTTCCATTGTGCCTCTATCTCTCCAGACTGGAGTCAGTTGCCATGTCCTGACTGGCGCAATGTTATTGTGGTTTCATCTCAAAGCATAGGGATATGAAAGACAATGGATATAGAAATTATGACTATAATAAAATTGAAATAATGACAATGAAAGTAACCATAACAATAATAACAATAGTAATAGTACTGTGTCAGAGTCACACAGTGAATGATTTTACTATATTTAAATGAGCAGAAAATGAATCATCTCTACTGTGTTAGTCAAACATATAGTAACTCTGTGTATTTCCCTTTTCTTCTGCTGTTCCACTCCGAACACCCACTTTGTCTGAGCTGTTGTGCAACATTTGCTACCTCCTCTCCCACCTCTTCCAGTACTCCTGACCATCTCAGCCCAGCTGCTTGAGGTTGGCTTCTCAGCCCAGCACCGCATTTCCCAAGCCCCAGTCACCTGCCTGCACCTGGGCAGCCTGTGTGGCACCCGTGCTGCCAGCGGGAGTTCAGTGAGGCCCTAGGGAGGCTCTTCAGGGGCCTAAGGAAATGAACACCAATCTAATTATTTAGGTAAGCTTATTTCTTGTACAGAGGAAAGATATGGACGAGTTCTAAGTTGTTAGCTCCACAGTATATTTAGAAATTGAGACTGCCTTAACTCTGAATGTATGAGAGCCTTACCAATGAGTGATGCTCCATCTTGTCTACAAGTAACAAGTGGGCAGTACCAGGATTGTCCTAGTGCCTCCCTGTAAAGTTATCTCTGCAATATTTTGGCTGTGACTTCAAATTGCAGACAAATCACAGTGCAAAAGTTTCTACCTCCATAAAAGTTGATTCCTGAGTTCCAAAGTACTCTTATTTTGGGAGGCCTTTTCCAAATTACTTTAAATCTAATTTATCTTTCCTTGGAGGCTGAATGGCTGAATCAGCCCTGCAGTGATTGGTACTCAGATGTGTTCAGCACAGGGGTAAGTAAACAGTGTTTTATCAAGAGGTCTGTCTTACAAATGATTTAATCAAGCAAATGTTACAATGAGTGATAACATTATATTCTAGCAAAACCTCCTACTGCCTTTATTTGAGTAAGTTAATTCCTTTGATCAATGCTGTGGATAAGTAAAAAGAAAATAAAATTGCAGAGCGAAGTCTTATATTTAGGAATGTGCAACTCCAAAAGAGTTATGGTCTTAAACTGGATCAGGCTAATCTCTAGTTTAGAAATGATTATGTTTGCAAATAGTAACGTCATGTGCTGATGATAAATCATCTAAATTTTAACCTCTCAACAGAAGGAATGTTGTTAACAGTTACTTAACTTAAGAGGAGAAACAATCTGCCCCCTCCACCCCCATTAGCTAAAATGAATAAGCCCCCAATTTTTCAAAGTATTAACTAAGTTGGTGCCTTTTCTTTCTCAGGGAGAACGCACTTTTCCAAGTGGCTGGGTAGAACAATTTTGGCCATGTCTTCCTTTTGCATCTAGCAGTTTTGCATAACTGGTTATTTAGTGCTGTGAAGGTAATTTGTGTCTGCCAGCTTGCTTGCTGCTGCCACAGGAGAAGGTCTCACTCCCTCCTTCTCCCCACTCTGAGCCTTCCTTTCTCACTCCACCTCTCAGAGTCCTGTCCCCACTGCTTTAGCTCACCCTTTGCCTCTTTTCATGAGTCAATTCAACCAGTTAACTCAGAGAATTATCCCTTTTCTGGTTATTTTCTTCCAGGTCAAGAAGGTGAATTGACTGACAGTGGCATCTGAAGACCACCGTGGTCAGCAAAGAGTAAGTGGCAGTACCACGTAGGCAGGAAGATCCATGGAACACAAATGTGGGAGAGGGTGGAATCTATGCTTTCTTTGGCAATGATCTGTTAGATCCATCTACCATATCTTGTAGAAGTGAACCATGGATTGTTTGCTGCCAGTGAAATTGTAAAAAAATGTGGAAAAGTGCCAACAAGTTATGGCAGCAATGTTTTACTCTCTTCTGTTTGGATTCCCTCTATCTCCTTATACAAGCAGTGGAAAGTCAGACCAACACTTCTAGACAGTTAACTCCATTTGAGAATCTTAGGTGGTGCTTGAAGGGATAAGTAATTTCGGAAGAGGACTAAAATAAATATATGAGAAATTATTATTGTCCAAGGTTTGGGATATTTTTAAGTTTGGGGACAACGCAACATCAAAAGTACAACAAATAACTGTAATCCATCATCAGTGGAAGAGATAAACACTTCAAAAAAATGTGTCAAAGGTATTCACCATATATGAGTATATATAACTCAATTTTCTATATGTTTTACAGCAGAAGAGCTGGCCAGAAAGTGGGATTCAGCCTTCAACTCCGTTCTGTTTGTTTTGGCTTACTTTAACTAAAGCTCTACTTCCCACTCTCCCTGATTTGCTAGGCTTTCTTGTTGCGCTGTAAAACAAATTAATGAACAACTTGTAATTAAAATAAAAAGGGTCCTCTTGTCTTCATTTTGCATGTATTAATGAATGAGAATAATGTGGAATATATCAAAACCACTAATGGTTTTGCTCATGCATTTTCTAAAAACCATTGTATCATGACTTACTAGCATCTTTGCAATAAAGATTACAAAGAATACGTGTTGCACTCTCTAAAAGGAGCAACAAGGCTGAGTTATAGAAGTAGTGGCATCCTAAAGGAGGCATGCAATATATTTATCTGCAGTGCTAAAGTTTGATTTCACCTTTCATCACTGTGCAAAGGTGTGTCCCTGTTTATCACAGCATTTGCTTGTGTTCCACAAGGGAGATTTCCTCAGTGTGTGATCATTTGGTTGATACTCTTGGACCATATTCAGCTGTTGGCTGACTGCTGAAGGAGAGAGAAAGGGGCTTCCCTATGAGCACCTTCTGATATGACACATCGTCCTATGCTGAGATGTAATCGTAACTGCATGCCTGTGCTGTGGTCACTCACTCTACAACCTTCTTTGTCCTTGATTGTGTTACATGCCTCTGCTTTCTCACAATGGTAAAATGAATAGAAAGAATTACAAAGAGTAGGGCTAGACAAAGAAAGACTGAGAAAACATAACTGTTGTGGATGATGGAATATTAAAAAGAGCCAATGAATGTTATTCATTGAATATTTTTCCACATGAAAGTTTCTATGAACCCATAGGAACCTTCATATGGAAAAATCTTCAATGAATATCAAAATATTTTCTACATTTTTTTTGTACATCATCTTGTCTTCCTGTTTCCCTTTTAAAGTTTTCTTCCTTATTTTCTTCAGTTTTCTGTTCTTTTAAGTACATCTTCCAAGTGTATAGACAGCAAAGTATCTTTCTTGAGCTCTTTACTGTCATTATAGCAAAATGTTCCTCTGAATGTGGACCCCAATTTCCTGTTAAATGTCAATGGGTCTGTAAAGGCCTTTTGAAAACAGTTTTTATTGTATCTGAAGGGTGTGTGGGGAGATTGGGGAAGATCTCTGCTTTTGAGCTACTCTCTTTGGTGCCTCTCAGTCTGAGATGGATTGAAACCATCAAGAATGCCTTTACTGTCCCAACATTGGAGGACAGAAATAAGCTTGAAAAGGAAAGACTGGATTTGGCTCTGAAGAATTCAAAATTATATTCTATGTACAGTTTATTGTTATAGAGCTTATTTTAAGAATGCTTTTGAACTCAGTTCTGTTAACATAAAGTCTGCAGACTTAAGTTAGTGAATAAAGTGTACTAGAAGAAAAAAAAATGAAGGTTCTTACTCTGTATTTTGCTTTGTAATTTTCAGATATTTTTTCAATGTTCCTTGACCAGAGAGCATGTAAGGGAATTAAATGATTATTTTCTCTGTTTTTCTTACTATATTTTATTTTCCCACTGTTCAGTCATTGAAAAAAAAAAAAAAAAGGATTTTTATATTGTGTTTTGGAAGAAAATGATTTATAAATATGCATAACTGAATTGTGTATCAACAATTGTTGATTCCTAAAATAGACTGCAGCAGCTTCATGAAAGAACTTAAAAATACTGCTAACCAATTTAAATTTCACAATCATAGCCATAATACTTTCAAAGCTAAGTGAACATCTAATTAAGTATTTTATAATTACCTTATTTGGAAACCGGCCAGGACACCATGGTTGATATTACATCTCTTATGAAAAACTCCAAGAGATCTGTTTTTGTCACAAGTGAAAAAGACTGTTTCTTCCTAAGACTCAAATTTCTTTTTGTCTAGGTTTTTCAAACCTGTTGTAACTGCTGCTTAACCATAAACCTGCTGCTTTCAGCAAACATCTAAGGACATTTCCTTTCTTCCAGGACACATGTCCTGAAATGTTGCTTAGTTCTATCATAGATCAATGTCCAGGCAGCCCTTGTGAAATCCCTCTCAATTTCAAGGTAGGCTGCAAAACAGTACATAATGGGGAAAAAAATACAGGATGTGTTGTTATCTTTGAGACCGTGACCTCAAAACCATCCTCGTCAGTATTTTTAATTCTACCTAGTGAGCATGGGGTCAAATTCAAACTCAAGAGAGATGGAAGAGGCATTTTTTCTCCCAGAAAATTAAAAGGCATTGTGTATGAAGGAAACCTGTTTCCATGCTTCTCCAGGACAGAATTCTGCCTTTGTTTACTTCCTATTCTTATGTTTGGTTTGCCAGTTCTGGAAACTCTGGCTGTAAAATGGAGTCCACTCTTGGCAGGAGAACTGGATTAGCCACAAGGAAGAGTGCATAAAACTCCCGGCTATATCACCAACCCATGCAACTGTGAAGAGGGAAGATCTCCTTTCAACAAAAACATTGATTCCTTTCTCTGAGGGAATATTTGCCATGCTCATCAGTCTAGCAAGAAGTCATACCCAGCGCAGAAACTCGTCCATTTAACAAAGAGATGGGTAATTCCAACCCCTCTTTTGAGCCATAGTGTCATCAATGTTTTTGGGTGCACAAGTCTTGACTCATGGGGGTGTCCTGGCTGACACAGGATGATGTTTTGGCTGAGTTGGCTGCTGAAACCTTTGCTTTCCTGGAAGAAGCCTCAAGCCCTGATGAAATTGGAAAGAAAAGAAGGAAAGAGGAGACCTCTGGACCTGCTTTTTGTCTTTTATGTGATGATCATACAAAGCTTGATGGAATGCAATGATGCTGACTTCCTGATTTATGAATCAGAATTATCCATGGGTAACACATTTCTTGTCTTACCACAGACTGTGTGATGCACAGCAAATACGATTTTACCCACAGCAAATACGATTTTACCCATTGCTATTTTAAAGCTGTGGCAGGGTTTTACAGAGACCTACTCACCTTGTCTGCCGAAGTTGAAGTATTAGGTTTATTCTTACAAATGGATTAATGTATTTTTTAAATAATCTGCTTTTTCTTTTTATTCAGTTTTTCTCCTCACAAGTAGCTCTTGCGAGTAGAATAGAGTTGACCTTATTCTATGCAGATGAAATATTGAAATGTACACTGTAAAAAAGCACATGGGGTTTCACCAGAACTGCAGAATTATCATTTGTAATGTATGACAGCACCAGAGATTTTGTCCAGTGCTACTTATTTTACCAGGGAAATAATGCAGGGAAAGGTCAAAATGCTTCTTGGCACTTTCACAAAAATGTCCTGTGAATTTCCCTTTTTTGAATTTTCCACCTCTTGCATTCTGTGCATTCTTCTGGATAGTTAGGTCTGAAAGCTGATGGTCTTTGTCACCCTTACTATTTAGTATTCGGTCCTCTCACAAATGCTTTCATGCTCGGGCCATTAGATCAACTGAAGCTGGTTCTAAGAATTCTCTGTCCACCCTACAATGAACAGTTTGTTTCCATTCAAACTAGTAGAAATAAGTATCCGAGGACATGGGAAGATTTTTCACTGGACAAAGCTTTAATTAACTGTTGCATACATATGGACAGGCTTTGGGAGAAAAATACACTTAGCCAAGAGAAGATGTATTTAAAAGGAAAAGAAACAGACTTTGGCTGCATGATATTGCCTAACTATCTTTAATACAGAAGTAAAGAAAGCTGCATTTGAGCTGAGTTTGCTAAGAATTTTAGGTATCTCCTCTTAAGGGACAAGAGAATACTGACAGGATTCTGTTCTCATATTGATGGTAACATGTCTGCCAGCTTTTTCTGCTACTTTATTGTTGAAAACACACCAGAAAGTTTTCTGAAGAAATAAACTAAAATGAAAAATACAGTTTTGAGGCTTTCTTTTCCTGTAAAAAAGTGTGTTTAACTACCTCTATGCTAGTAAATAAAACAGGTCAGGTACTGTCCAGTTTCAAAGTCAATTGGCTTGACATATTTCTCATTACCATAGATAATGACTCCCAGCTCCCCAAAACAGGGTGATTGCATTCAAACTGCCTATTGGGAATGGTCCTGGACTGTGTTACCTCCAGCTTCTCTACAAAGAGTGACCTGAGAGTTTTGTAGCTGACTCTGATCAAAACTGTGCTCAGGGATTGTACTAGTGATTTCAAAGTTCCTGTGGCAGTGGTTTGCCTGCGTCCTGGCCACGTTTGGTTAGCTAGCGGAGATGTAGCACAGGGTTTTTGTGTCCTCAGCCATATACTGTCAAATGTACCCTCAGACACAGAGCCAGAATTACCCTGACTATCAGCAGAGCCTGAAAGCAAGCAGAAGAATTTTCTTTTTGTGGCCATTGTCTTACAGAGTTTGTTTAATTGTAGGTGCTCTGGCTGATAAGAAGCATGAATATACATCTCGTACACAGTTTGCCTGAACAAACCTCTCTTTTTCACATTAACTATAACTGAGGACCATCCTACTCTGTTATAAAAAGTTCAAAACTTTTTCAAAGGATATGAAAATTTAGGTAATTGTTATGACTGCTCTAAGCATCCATATTAAATACTTTTTAAGGAAACAAAAAGAGATTCACTTCTGCAAGAAAGTACTCCTCTACTTACATTTTGGACTAAGATTGTTGTTTGGATAGTGAGACGTGCCTTTTGCTTGTCCATAAAATAAAATTAATCACACACACACACACAAAACCAACGACAACAACAACAAAAAAAAAGTGTAAAAAGAAGAATCTTTGTAATGGGTGTTTCGTGAAATTCAACTGTAAGTGGTAGCAGATCAAAATAATTTCCAGAAGGGCTGGCTGCCTCAGTGGGCTGGGGTGTAGGGACAAGTGTGGGTCATAGGGGTTTCCCCCAAGCCATTTGCAGCTTGTCACCATCTCCCAGGTGATGAGGAGAGGCAGTCTCCAGCCCCTGGGCCTGAACTGTACTTCTCAAGGGGTGTGCCAGCTGCTGATGCTCCTCAGCTGCCCAGCTCCATGTGGACATGGCCACCATAAAACTAGGATAATTCCTGCCTCTCTTGGATCTTGACTTGTTTGACTAGGGACTTTTAAAATGCAGTCACACCTATTTATATTAACTTCTCTGGTCACAAGAGTGTTAAAGTTAGGTGTGCAAAATCTTTTTCTGCTCAGGCTGACATACCAAAACCACCTGATTTCCATAAATGCTTACTACAGCTAAGTGTTGAAAGGTCTTTCTTTCATTTGATCCTATTAATACCTAAAACTAAAGTAAAATATCTCGAATAATAGCAGAATTTGACAATACTGATCACTTTCTAATTGTTTTCCTCTTATCTCTCATTGCCATAAGACATTGATTTTTGTCCATTATGCAACCTTATTGACTGGTGAAATTATGAGAACACGAGCCAAGTGAACTTTGTAACTAATCACACTTTTTCTTTAGAAACATTCTTTTTGGGGGAAAAAAAAATTGGTTTTCTTCACCATAGACTGACTTTTCTTCACATTATCATTTCCAAAAGTTTGCTTTTCTTCATTAAAAAAGCGTGAAGAATTTCCTCTAATTAGTTTCTAACGGCAAACAACATCTTGACCTCATTTGTCAGAAAATGCAGAGCTGAACTGTATCATTTAACAAGGGAATACCACACATTTATGATTAATGTATGGCACTTTCCATGACCCTATTTGACTCCCTTTGTGAATATTTAATGTATTTAACATTGTATTTTCAATCTCAGACGACAAAAAATTCAAGAGCTCATAGCATACACTGCTTTATCTTTTCAAATGAGCAATAATAAATGAAAAATGGAGCTTTGAGGTATTCTTATAATATACAAAACATAAAATACAATCAAAGGCTGCATAGAAGACATGTATTCAATTTCTTTCTGCTCCTCTTAAATGTAAACAGAAATATCCTGAGGCAAAGGGAAGGTGGAGGTGCAGAGAGACGTGCATGTAAAAAAGCTGACAGACTATCCAGACGGGGAAGCTAAGGCACAGGGGAACACCCCAAAATCCCACCAGCTAGCAGACTGGGATGCCCTATTACACTAGCAGTAATAGGAAAGTAGACCTGACTGAGCTCAATGTCATTTATGTCCTCAAATCCATTACTAATTTTTTTGCATACAGAGCATGGGAGCAGTCTCTCCAGAACACAAATCACGTTGGTGGAAAAACATGGTTACCGTAAGATCTGAATATGTACCCTTTTGTCTTGTACAGAATACACTATTCTGCAGAAGGGTGATATCACTTCGTAGTCTTCACCTTTGTGCTCCCGGTCCTTCCTGGAACAATGCCGTGCACGCCAGTCAGACAAAACTCTCATTGAAAGCCCAGGAATTTTCCTTGAGTCTAACATTAAGAAGCAGCTCTTGTTTTGTCTCAAGGACAAAAGGACAAAAAGGATTCCCACTGGTTT
Source organism: Acanthiza pusilla (assembly GCA_036630365.1). Classification (NCBI taxonomy): domain Eukaryota; kingdom Metazoa; phylum Chordata; class Aves; order Passeriformes; family Acanthizidae; genus Acanthiza; species Acanthiza pusilla. The sequence continues at coordinate 32,599,626 of JAXCHO010000023.1, forward strand.
TTATTTAACTTGGGGCCATATTATAATGTTCAGAACTATCCATGTCCTTCTCTAAGCAGCAGGAAGATTATGCAGTCTGTATATATTTTTTGAGGTTCACTCTTCCCTCACTGTGAGCCAGTATTACCCAAGTGGCATACACACCTTTATAATCAAATAAATAATAATAAGGCTGGTGTAGATTTTGTGTGAACAAAGAGGTGTCCATACCATACCTTCAGATTTGTTTTGGAATTTTTTTATTCTGCTCCCTTCTTCTGCTTGGGTGGATCACAGCTTCATACAGCATGATTTTCTTCCATCCTAATTCATCATGGTTAAAATATGGGAGCTCACAAGACTCAAACTCAGGTGTGGCTAACGATTATACTATACTACTGTGTCAGTGTAAATTGCTGCTAATCAGTAATTTGTGGCTGCATCAATATAATTTGTCACTTTGTATTCTGATAAACTGACCCAAAGTTAGCAGTTAACAATATGCATACACTGTACTTACTAAAAATTAGATACACTTTGCTTGTTTTTGTTGTCTGGTTTTGGTGAATACCATAGCAAAAGCAAGCACAATACTAAGAAATGGAATTGTGATTTTGTAGATGTCAATGACAAAATTCTCAATTATTATAATAAGAACAAACTTTTTCCTTAAATATAAATTTAATAAGAATATCTGTTTGTGACAACAATATTGTCTACAGATATGCCTACTTTATGTTTGTCTTTTTCACTTTTCTCATTCCTATCAGATTCTACTCATTTTAAGGTGAAGTATGTTTCCAAAATGCAGGTTTATTTAAATTAAGTAGAATAGAAACACATGGATCAGAAAATGCAATCAGCTAAAATAAGTCTAATGGTTTGAAAAGGCCACATAATAGCCATAGATTAAATTAATGGTAATTTTAACAATGTGGTATGCTCCTGGCATAACATGTCCTTAATCACAGAGAGGAAAAACTAGCTGCATGTAGATATGGAGAAATGTGAAAGTGCTATTACAGACTCATTTTCAGCAGCAGTTTGTTACATTTCCACACTTGATTTTACATGAGTCGTGCTCAGTATTCTGAGGTGTGACATGTGGATTACAAATGCACTGAGAGACTGAATGATCCGTGAGCAAGCCCTGTGCAACTGGATCCTCATGGACTTCAGCTGGGTTCAGGGGACAGAGCCTCTGGAGAGTAGTGTGGAAAACTGGGATCAGGTTACATGACAAATTTTACTATAAAATGTATTTTTGGGGGACCATGATGGTCCTACAGACTCTAATTCTGAGTAGATGTAATAAATTCCTTGTTAGAATATATGTGAAAGAATTTTTTTTTTTTTAAGAAACAACCACAGTGGGCTTTCAAGGTGATATTGACAGCTACGTTTTTTAAGCCAGCTGTTGAAAAGTGATGCCTTTTACTCTATCGGCACATATCATTCAGAGCTATTCACAAAAGTTATTCTTAGTCCTGCACAGTGACTTACAGATGTTTATAGTTAGCAATACTGCTGCCTCAGAGATTGTATTGTAATGCAGTTTGTGTAATATGCTGAATTGCACAATGTAAATTGACAGTAAAGCAACTGTTCTCATGTAGACCCAACATTTAGCAGAGACCACCTTAACAGAAATGAGTGGTCCAAAGAAATCCTATTTTTCAAGACTCCTTAGCTCAACTTGAGTTTAAATTGTTATAAGCCCGTTTTGTGTTACACTGCAGAAGGAATAACTCCACAGACACCTTCCTCTGAAATGTTTTTTCATCTTAGGACAACTCCAGCTGACAATTTTTATTATAGATGTGAAGAGCAAAATACCAGATCAATCTTAAGTTTAGACCAAGTCTTCCTGGATGATTAATAGACACTGCAATTATAGTTATCCTGGAATGGTACCAGTGAAGCCCTGGAGAGACAACAGTGTATTGTTAAAGACACGTTGATCCAGAGTATTACATGACGAACACTTGACACAATATTTATTCACTTGTTGTTTATCATTCCTGAGATGTTCCAGGGAATATCTTGGCATTTTGCAAGAGATCAGTATTTTTAAGAGTTTTCTTACTGAAAGCTGTTCATGCTTGTTCATGCCTTTGTTTCCAGTTCTCTGAAGGTCATTGCATGGACTACACAAGACTTCTTTGAGAATGTAAAGAAGTTTTTGTTGCCTTTCTGCTCCTTGTGATCCCATTAGCTCTCACAGGAGTGTTCTTAGATGCAGCCTCCATTGGCAATAATTGTTGAGCTCAATGGAACAGTGTCACTCCGCTCCACAACATCATTTAGTATGACATGGTCTCCATAACACTGGTACTAAAGCAACTGAGAATTTCTTGGGGCTAATGGAGTTTTTGATTATTGCTTTGAATCAGTGCCAGAGGCAGTAATAAAAAAGTTATGGATACATCTCATGCTTTTACTATGTCTAAATAATGTGTCCCTGGTCATACTCCTGTTTACAATTTTTCTGTACACAAACAGCACCAGCAAGACAGTATAGCATTATTAGCCCTCCTTGTCTGGTATTTCTTTCCCTTAATGATGTTGCTGAGAGCCTTGGGGCCTTCAGCTTTTTATGTCTGAGGGCTGTTGTGCAAGGGCACCTTGCTGTGAAATGTGAGTTTGAGGTTTTTCCCTGTCTTACACCCAAACAGCCTCTCCTAGGTAAGCAGCAACTATTTGGGCTGATATGATCACTGGACATGGCTGTCTGCCATCAGCTATAAAACTACCTGTAATGCCATTTTTCTAGTTTTCTTTTACTGTTTTTCACTACTATTTCTATTATTATTATTATTATTATTATTATTGCTATTGTTGTTTTTGTCTTCATTGAATTTCAATACTAACCGATCTGTCTTATTTCAAATGATCAAGAACTTCTGTAAATACTCATGTAAAACCACAATACCATAGTACAGTAGCATCAGCCACAGGAAGCTGGTTCTGGAATGGAGAAGGTGTAGGAGTGCAATATAGATAGGAAAATGCACACAGACTGATCTACCTGAAAAGCAGCCCAGAGATTCACATCTCTTGGCTTTTTAGCACACTGTGAGACTTGACTCAGCTTTGGATTTTGTGTTCTTTGGTAGTGTTATCATGAAACTGCATTCTTTGATGACAATAAGACACTGAAAAAGGTTTTGGAAGAATGCAAAATTAGGACTTCCTTCAGTAGATATGTCTCACCGTATAAACAGACTCAAGAGAATAAAAGCATCAGCTGTTCTGGAATTCCTTAATGGGTTCTACTAGCATGACCATGATGGATTATAACATTGGTATTGTAACACTGTGTGTAAAAACCACTCTAACACAGGACTTAGGATACCTGCCATGAGTAAAAGAATTTGATTGTGCTCGTTTGCATAGCATGAAAGCAAAACTTTCTTATCAGAGTTGTGGTGTTAATATGCTAATCACTGCAGGATTTTCAAACAGAAGATGTGTTAAGATAGTCAACAGCCACTTCCATTTCGTGAGAGAATTTTACTTGTGCTGTGAGCTGCAGAGATGCCCTAAGGATTGTCACCTGTCACTACTCGGGATCTGGAAGAAAATAACTAAGTCTGAACACAGACAGATAATCTTGTGAAGAATGGTTGATTTTGTCAACCCATATTTGCAAAAAAAAATAATTATTTGAATGCAATTGTGTGAGTGCTTACCCTTTCTTAATTGTACTTTAAGTTGCAAATAAAAGTAAAGTCAGAATTTCCAGACCAAATGACATTTTTAATTTAATTTGCATAGAATTCATTAATCATGACTGTTTGTGTTTTTGCTAAGGAGCTTCAGTCTGATTTTCGATTTAGAACCGAACTGGAAGTCAAGCGAATTTCATTTGTGGATTTAATGAGAGTATGCTCAAGCCTCTTTAAAAATCCCAGTTCATTACATAATGTCACATACATAATGTAACATCTTAACATGATGCAATACCAGCTGCATGTTGTCATATTTTGGATCAAATGTAATATAAACACTATTATGTAAATGTAATAAAAACACTGAATACTAGAGATAAGGAAAATACCTCAGGGCGCTTTTTTAATCATAGCAGGATTGTTGTCCTGTTTTGACTCTAGTAGTTAAACGCATGTTGCAGATTTTCAGTTTTTTTCCCCTCAAAAGGTAAAATTGATGGTGGAACTAGACCACACTGGTGGAATTATATTTACATTGAAAGCACACATCTCTGCTTCTCCAGCTGCAGGGCATCACAGCATGCTGCTTCTTGGCACACGCTTTCACAGTCCTGTAAGACCACATTCAGGTGATGCCTTCAGGACATTCCCACAGCCCAGCTCCACTCCATCTTCTGGACTGGCTTTTGTAATCCTTTCCCCTTTATTTCACAGACAGTTGAACATACATAAAAGTAGTTACAGCTCTCATGTTGTCTTCCTTTCGGACAGTGGTCCATTCCTCTTTCTTGGGGAATGTGTGTGGGCATTTTAGCCATCTTCTTCCCCAGATGAATTTCAATAGTCTTGTTCTCACATTTACTCCTAAACAGGATGGCAGGTTTACCCACTGTCATCAACATTTATTAAGTCAAAACATAGCAGTATTAAGCTTGCTTTCTTAGGGGACTGATCTAACCGTTCTTAGATGAGTAACTCGTCCAAAATATCTGTCTGACTCATTAGTTTCTTCCCACATAAACTCCCTTCCAGTTTCATTTGGCTCAGTGGCATTTTTCACTTCCTGTCCTAAACTATTAGACAGTGTTTCTGTGAACTGTAAACAGTGGCAGGGTTTCCACCCAAGAAACTTCTGCATTGGGTGATGTGTAGAGACAGTTTAGGCAAAGTGTGCTGGAAGGCTTTGCAGTGTCAGAGGTGAGGTAGAATCCAGGTGGGGGGTCAAGTTAACTTCAAAATCCTGCTAAGTCTTTTCTACAGGAAACATTAAAATAGGGTTGTCACCCATCACAGACAGATGGTCATCCTGATTAAGAAGCATATTTCCCTGTTATTTTTACAATACAGTCAAGGCAGATATTTCATCCCCTTCCGCATTTGATTGCAGCCACTCTTTATCTCCCTTTGTGCTCTGTTGCCTGGAGAGCGCTCCTCTCCCCGCTCCACTGTCACAGGCCACTAGTCTGTGACAAAGCTCAGTCTCAATCTCCCACAAAGCTGAAAAAGGGAAAGTCACAAAAGAGTCCCTTTTTCCTCCTTTTGGGTTTTGCCTTTTTCATCACCCTGGTTGCAACAGGGACTGCACGCAGCATGGAGATAGTTTGCAGCAGATGAGAGAGGGAGGCATGTCAGAAGCTGGAGCTGGCAGCAAAGTCCCTGCTCATGACGCACAGGTGACGCACAGGTCACCTCATAGATACTGCTGCTCTCTCTGCCTTTGCCATTTGTCACTTTTGCCTTCATTGCTGCCAGACGTTCCCCTACATGCACTGTTTTTTCATTGACCCACATACTTCCTGAGTAATGCTGAGCATTTTTTTATTCCTTCACACATTGGAGAATGGTTCTTTCACTAAATGGGCATGTAAGCAAGGCTCAGGTACTTTGGGACAATTCATTCAAATTGAAATAGCATTCTTGTTCTATTTTTAGAAATATATAAATTAACTGAAACTATGTTTACAGGAATAATTAATTGAATATTACAGAATTTTATACAGCTATATTTAGTGGAATTATATTCAAATGTATGCTGATATCACCATCAGAGCTTAAAGCTGGCTAAAGATAATTCATTAATACTAATGATGTAATCTGAACTACATGGGACGCTGTGATAGAGAAGAAAATCAACTTGAGAATCTGATGCTGGGGTTGTAGCTCACACTGATATTCAGTTTCCTCAGAGGGTATTGCTTAGTGACCAATAGTTTCACTAAGCATACTGTTTACTTAATGTACATCTGTTGGTACAGATTTTCAGTGCAGTGGGGACACAATCTGGACAAAGTCAGTTCTATGACCCTAGGAATCAGAGGCTTTCAGGCAATCTCATCTCCTTGCATTTCTCCTATGAAATATCCACTGAGGTTCTTCAATGGCAGGGAGGTGGGATTGAGTATTTAAGGTTGAATCCAATTGTGAATGAGAATGCCTCAAAGTTTAGGCATCTCTATAATTATTTTCTGTGAGTGGACTTGTTGCACTTGCTGAGAACTGTTTCTCTCCCAAGGAGCCTGGTCAGTGGCACCAGTCTCCTCTTTGCATCCTACTACAGTCTCCTGATGACCTTTGCTTTGGAGCTTTTTCTGCCAAACATTTACAGAAACCATCCTCTAATACGGCAGAGAGGATCACAAGCTTCAAATGATGTTTTCACATTTGTACTCCTTTTCTTAATTCAGTAGTATGTTGTAGTTGGAGCACACAAAAAGGGAGTGGGAAACTGAGATAAGCTTCCTTCTCTGATGGTCAGAGTAGTACTGACACAAATTCAAATTATAGGATACCTTCTACAGTTTGGTGCTCCTGTTTTTCTCTGTCTTCCACACTCTCTTGACAGTCATCTTTGACAGACTTCTGGTCTAGGATACCTCAGTGCATTTAAAGGGTTCAGTGTTAAAGATATTCAAGCTGGTATCACCGTCCTACATAGGGATTTCCTTGTAATCAGAAAGATTGCATTGCTTTATTGCAATGCTTTATTGCTTCATTCAATGAAGAAGAGAAAAGGCAGAAGGGAAAAAGACTAATTTTATTCCAATTGATATATTTGGTTGCAGAAACTGGAATCTTATTCCCGTTGATGTATTTGACTGTGGAAAGGTGGAGTCTCGAGTTCTATTCCACGCACCAACGACCTTCTCCAATGATTGTTTCATTCAAACATCAAGGACAGCTAGAGACAGACATAAAGTACATCTGCCTTTAATCAAGGTTTGATTTGTATTTTACTAGTTTGATTATTACCAATCTAATTTCCTTATAAGGCAACACTAACTCTAAATAAGATATCTATCTAAATGATCCATGTTTTGGAAGTTAGATTATGTTTAGGGGCTTCATATATGATTAGTCATCTTGTTTTTTGTATGCATTTACTTCTGTGCTACAGTTGTGTATGGGAAAATATGATCTGGACACACTGCAATCTTTACATAACCAAAACGATATGTTTTTTTGGATTAAGTTCTGTTATCGCTCCATTTCACATAGCAGACAATGTGCCCTTGCTAAGCTTTTTTTTGCTTCATAGTTTTACAGATTGAGCTGAAGTCAGTCCTGGAGTAACTCCATTAAATCTAATTACATTTTTCTAGTGGAAGATGTCCATGCCCACAGGACAGGAACTAGATGAACTTGTAGGTCCCTTCCAACCCTAACCATTCTATGATTAAATTAACTTTAACATTGGTTTGGCCCAGTGTATTTCTATTCTGAAGTGCTAAATTGTCCATAAGAAGCATAGTCTTACTCTGCACGTAGTTAATTTCCCAAGAATGAAAACTATAATTTCTGAGGCTAAACATCCTTGCAAGTACTTCTGTGAATCATGCTGAGAAGGAAAAATATCATGTATACATAGCATCAAAGGCACCAACATAAAGCTATATTTTAAAAAGTCAACATTCCTGTGGTATTGAAAGGAATTAATCTGAGGAAATGACAGAAATCATTGCTCTGAGAGGAGCAACACTGAGAAAATGTATGCGTGTTAAAAATGTGTAAGTGCATTACTGTAGTCTAGAATTGAATTAGGTTCCAAGTGAATGAAAGGAAAATAAGACTGTTTGGAAAAGAGCAGTCAGTCATACTAGCTGTTGTAAGATCAAAGAGGGAACATCAAAACTGTCCCTCCTTCACCCAAAAAAAAGAGGACACTAATCGTGTTCAAATAAAGTCATCAAAGAAATTTTCTTCAGAATAACATCCAAGACATTTTCACATGTACAAACCATAGAATCCCAAGAATCAGAAAATATCTCAAGTGAGAAGGGTTTGATATGGATCACTGAGTCCAACTCCTGATCCTCGCCAGACTACCTACAATTAAACCACATGACCAAGAGCACTGTCCAGACACTCCTTGAACTTGGACAGGCTTAGAGCTGTGACTACTTCCCTGGGGAGACTCTCCCAGTGACTGACAGTCCTGATGCACATCCTGACCATAGACCTTTGCAAATACAACTTTGAAAGGAATTATCCTTGCTACTTGTGAGGAGACTGATATGAATTACCTCACTTCACAGTGATTCCTCACAGTTTTTGTAGCAGAACAGAAAATCCTGTTTTGAAATCAGGACATACAATGAGATTCCTGATGACTAGATCCAGTTCAGAATTAAAATGCTTTAGTGAGTGCTTCTATTTACTGAATGAGCCATGAATTACAGCTCTGTTCTCAACACTATTTCAAATCAAGAAAATAAGGCACAGAGCTGTTAAGCCCCTATCTCTCCCTTTGAACTATCACAGTATAGGCCCTAGAACTTAGATACTGTGATAAACTCATCTTGTAAAAATCACCCTGCTCCTGTGATAGCGTTGTTCCATTTTGTAAAATTCTTCAAAATTCAAGCAGAAGTAGCAAATCTAAAAGTAATAGCTGGCTAGTTTATTTCCTGATGCAACACGTGGGCTTCTGTGATTCTCAAATACACTTATTGAAAGTGGAAAACTAAGAGAAAAGACCAAAATACTCTACAGCTTGATGGCTTAGAGTCTTACCTAAGAGAAAAGTTAATGAATAAGACCCAGATGCCATAAACTGTCTTCTACAGTCTTTCTGAGTAGGGGCACTTCAGGGTTTTTCTGGTGGTTTTTTTTTTTTTGTTTGGTTTGGTTTTTGTTTTTGTTTTTGTTTTTTTAAATGGAATGTGGTATATTAGCTTAGTTGGAAAGGTGAATAAAACATGTATCACAGAAATAAATTTTTTTGGTTATTCTTTCAAAGCTGTATTATTTTCTCTTCCAGCTTTCTTAAGACCAATGAGTTTAAAATCTCTTTGCAAGTTCCCATTGCTCATAAAATCATTCGATCACTAACTTAGGTGATAGTTGACTTCTGGGGGCCATCTAAGTTAATATCCCGCATGAAGCAGGACTAACTTCAAAGTTATGTCAAGGAGGTGAGGCCTTTTATCATGTCGATGTATTTACTCAAGTTTTTAAAATCTCCAAGATTTTAAAAAGAAACTCCCATTTTCTTTTTTCAAATATTTTAGGTTGATATGAGATTAAAAGCTATAGTGAAAATACAATCTAACTTAAATTTTAGTCATCAAGGACAATTTTCTCTCGAAAAGGCTCGGTTCTACAGACAATGAAAGAATGAGATATGTTCTCTGTCTGGTATTTCAGGATAGCAAACTTCATCAGCTGCTCTGGGCCATCCTCTGAAGGAGGCTCCCTCTGAGGACTTAAGGAACTTTCCTAGGTTTGGGTTATCCTTTGATATTCCATGTTTGCAGGCAGTTCTTCAAAAGAAGCTTGCAAGAAAAATCCTGTTTCGTTGTTCTGAGGTGGTTTGATTGTATTTATTCTTGTACAGGAGTGCTTGTATGGCTTCACCACATGGGCTCATTTTATGCTTACTATGTAAATTAAGACTCGTTTTGATTTTGAGCCAGGCAAGTCACTGTTTATTTGTGTGTCACCATACATTTGTATGTGCTTCCAGAATTTACACTGTAATCAGTTACACTGTTTATTTTGAAGTTAATTCTTCCTTCATTTGTTGCATCACTAAGAAAAAATAAAAACGAAACCAAACAAATTTTACAGACTCCTGTGAACATTTACAAGAGATAGTGGTTTGTCCCTGCCTCACAATCAGAGCTTTATTCTCCAGTCTCTGTTCTTGGACAGATTGTGATTTTGATCTCTGTTATTTTTGCAGAAGATCATATGGACTCTGCAAGATATTTGCTTTCTTTACAAGACATGATACCCCACAGCCTGATGCCCTTGAGTTGTGACTGCCTCCACATTTATTGTGTTTGCTGTTGCTGTCTCTACAGTTTATTTATCCTTGCATTCAATGTTTCTGACCTTGCATCCATTTTGTATCAATATATCTCAGTCTTTTGTTTGCAAGCACTTTCATTTCTAGCTCCATTTCACTGAAAACATGTACTCATCATTTTAAAAAATCAGGTAAATTTCAATTGGTGACATTAACACTGCTGCTCTCACAAAACTTTTGTCTCTAATCAAGCTCTTTGTTAACAGTTTTGTTCACACTGCTTAGTTCAGTTGGTTAGATTTGCAATGTCATGGCCAACAGTAACAGCTTCCTGCTTTTTGGTTTTAGCAAAGATGTGTCTTTCATTTTTGATCTTCTATTTCTCCCTGTTCCTGGTGCATGGCACCCTAGAGGTGAACTCTCTCTCAAAATTTGCTGTTATCTTTTCTGGCCAAGGGGATATTTCTTCAATCTTCTTGTTGAGTAACAATTACCAGCAATTACCTGGTTAGAGTAATTGGGTTATGCTCCACATGATTTCTTCACGGTCTCTTGAATCAGTCAGGAGGACTAAACTGCATGTATAATTATTCTAGAGATTCTTAATTGGTGTCTGTCATTTTAATTCAGAGTCCCACCCTAAAGACACTGAGACTTTCAGCTATAGCTTAAGTTTGATTTCTCATAGATTTAATGTAAATTCTTTTTAGGCTATCTCACATGTTATTTAACTTATTTGTGTTCCCATAATACTTTGCTTTTAAATGGATTAATTTTATTCCATCTTATTTTGTGTATTTCTCTTTTAATCTGTGACCAGTTCTCGAGTCTACATAGAATAATATACTTTTATTGTCTCAAATTTTCTATATCTTGGTCTTTCTCAGAGTATGGCCCCGGACAAGAAAACTTAGAACTTCTCTTTACCTTCTTTGGACAGTGTCATCTGTTTCTAGTTTGTTACTTGCTTAATGGATTCAGCTGATTAAATAAGGCAAAGTGCCATATTTTTCCATCTTAATATTCTTTCATCTCAATGATTTGAATTGACTTACTGAATTACCGGAATTACCTGAATCCAGAATACTGGATCCAGGGAAAAGGAGGAGGTAGAAAATGGTGGCAAAATCATTAGTTTGCCACTGTAATAGTGGGGATTTATTGGGATGGATCACATGTGCTTATGAAACTGCAAATTTCATACCTTTTTAAAGTTAGTCACTGTCCTCATCAAAATGTAACAAGCTTTCCTGCTCTTTCCTGTATTTTAATTTCTTGCTTCAGAAAGTTTATTACATATTATCTAAGATCTCTTGATAGTCCCAGTCATAATATGTTGATATCTATTATGACCATTTCATAGGTCATCAAATTCCATATAAACCTGTACATTTGATTTTATAAACATTTCCCAAAATCTCTATTTCATTACACTTCTTAACACAGTGTTAGCAAACTTCGTTAAGTCTACAGCAGATTATCAAAGATCAGTTTTTGTAGCTTACAATTATTTGATATTTGACAACCCTCTTCTCCTTGGAGCTTTTACAGATAGTTTTTTCCTTCTATATTTTAGTTTCTCAAGTCTTTGTGTTAAGTTATTCCTTCCTTCCTTTCCTTGAATTCAAGAGGATCATTAACAGTTCTTGATATGTTGTTGTTCTTGACCATTTTGACTACACTCTATCAATTGTCAGCATCTGAGACTTCCACAGAAAAAGCTTCTCTCTGAAGGTTGTCTGTGCTTTCATTTGTTTGGTTTTGTCCCTGTTTAACTCATTATATCACTCCATAATTACAATCTAAAAACCAAAAAGCTTTATTTTTGTCCTTTCTTGCTGTCAGTATGATACCTTTTTACCCCACATAGTTGTCTTTCAAAAAGCATTTTCAATTATTAAACTTTTTATCTCCTCTACCATGACATATGAATGCATTTTTTTTTAAAGGTTTTTTTTTTTCAATTTTTTAAATTTAGGGTTGGTTTAGTTTTGGATTTTGGTGGGGGTTTTTTTTGGGGTTTTTTTTTTTTTTTTTTTTGGTTGGTTGGTTGGTTGGTTGGTTTTTTTTTCCTGTTTTATCAACACCTTCAACAGAAAACAGACTTAAATTCTGAAGGCATCTGATCTTTGATGCATGTTCACTCTGGGTCGTTTTCCTATGCTATTGATCGCATCACATTGTGAATGATATGGTCTGTTCATCAGCTCTCCTTATCTTATCTCTGATAGTTGTCTCTCTGGTTTTATCACAATCTTTTAAAGTTTCAATCTTGTTAATCTGCTACCAGCTTTTTTTTTGCTATCTCTGATATCCTATGTTATAATTGACTCATGCCTCTTTTGTGTGGCTCTTTCATGTTGCAATTCTTATTTTCTTGCACTTTCTTATTTACTTCTATGAAAGAGTGACTGAAGTCACTGTTGGCTTTTGGTAGTCAGATGTTAGTCTTGTCTCTTGAATCAATACATACACAGGGCTGATTGTGGTACTTTCATTCTTTTCCAGTGACTTTCTTTAGCATTTTCAGATCTTCAGTGAGCTTATTGACTCCAGCTTCTGATCAATAAAATGTGCTTCCAGGAAATTCTGGAAGCGTTACAGACAACTCTATCACTGTCCACCACATTTTTCCCTCATAAAACTGTCAGATCACTATGATTGTTCTCTTTAGATGTTTAATTTTCTTAGGCACCACAGCTATGGTAAAAAGGGCTATTGCTAGGAGACTGTTCTGTGTTTCTTGGCCATGCTAACCTGACATGTGCCAATAAGATTACCAAATGTCATATTCCCTCATCATATGACAGGAGCCAGTATCCACTTGAAACAAATGGCTACTAGCTGAATGTAGCTCTTGGCAGCATTTTATTTTGTAAGTGGAAAACCATTCCGTTTTCTTTTTTTATTTATTGTAGTAGCATAGAAGACTAAGGTTTGTTTTTTTTTCTTTTGGCATCCACTGAAGTTTGAAGGAAGCCATTGCAATTTAGTATTAATTAATATTCATTTATAGCAAAGTGTTGACAATGTCTTTCCAAAATTGTAAATTTGACATTTAGCAGCATCATTTAAGAGAGCAAGAGCTTTCCAAACTACAGTTGAAAGTAAATTAACTGTGATATAAATGTTTAGAACTTTAGTCACTTACTGAGTGGCTAAGGAAGTTTGTTTTATGGCTGGAGACTTCCACATGGATGTTATGAGATACTTCCTCTCCAGTTACCTTGCCAGACATTATGTTTTGCCTCAAGTATTTCTATTTAAAATGCTCATTATTTTATCTTGCAAAACTCAAACTAAAATTCTGAGTGCCAGGACCAGTGTGCTTTAGTGATTCCTTAGTTCAAATGCTTTAACAACAGGCTACTGCTTTCGTTCATAGCCAGTGAAGAGTTCCAAAGCAAGATGTTTGAGGAGACTGGAAATCACACTCAAGTAACAGGTATCTGCCTGCGTCAGCCCTTGTGTTCATTTACTAAGTGAAAATGATTACTGTAACAGCTGTCATACGCATAATTTACATATTTACCCAATGGCTAAATTAGTTTTTAATGTACTCAGAGAAAACCCTCTAGACTATTTCCTGAAGAACCACTTGAAATGGCATTTGCCTGAGCTGTGAAGAGCTCTAAAGTTCCTCCAAAGCCTTCCTATTTTAGAGAAGGGGTTTAATCCTTTCTACTGACTGAAGGACTTGTCTTTCCCTAACACAATCCAGGGAGACAAGCATGCATCAGGTGTTTGGCATTTTACACCCCCTTTAGCATTTGAAGAGGTATGAGGCAATAGTCGCTCTGTTAAGGCATTCCCTGATGTCAGTAAACAAGAGCCCACAGCTACACTAAGTGATTAAGAGGGAGGCTGCCAACACTTGTTTGGTGAAATTCATAAGGCCATTGTTGAGGCAGTATATGTTGTACAGATGAGCAGCCATGGACTTCAATATGGAAAGTACTGATGCATGTGCTTGCATCCATCACAGGGACTAATTAAAAAAGTAGTAAAATTAACCTCTTTGTTATTTCATTCTGAACAACAAGGGTGGAGGAATGTTTCATTTACTAAATGACCAGGACATGAACTCTAGAGTTTCTCTGTGCATTACAGATGTTTGGAGTTTCTATTTGTCTTCCACCTAAAACCACATATATGATATTGCCGTGATGATCATGATGATGATTTTTCCACATACAAGGTGTGTTTTCATCAGTACCTGAGCATTGCTAAATATATAATCAATAGACATTTACGTAAGTCCAACTTGCATTTTCAATAAAGCCTGAAAAAACTCTTTGCACAGGTAGTTATTTGGCCAGCTAGATAATTTCCTTCCTTCCTTCCTTCCTTCCTTCCTTCCTTCCTTCCTTCCTTCCTTCCTTCCTTCCTTCCTTCCTTCCTTCCTTCCTTCCTTCCTTCCTTCCTTCCTTCCTTCCTCCCTTCCTCCCTTCCTCCCTTCCTCCCTTCCTCCCTTCCTCCCTTCCTCCCTTCCTCCCTTCCTTCCTTCCTTAACATTTTCCAAAATATAAAGTAAGGGGAAAACAAGAAAAAAACCAGTTAAAAAGAGTAATTTTTATCAGATAGCCTTTTCTGTAGCCCTCTGTCAGTCAACACCCACTCCACCCTGCCCAGAGAAGGGATCGTGACAAAAGTGTGTCAGGTACTTCAGATCCTTCAATATGTGCCAGAGTTAATTAGCTCTTTTCTGTGAATTGCTTGTTTGTCCAGGTGTAGGAAAACGACCTCTTATCGACAACTCATGGTCCTTTAGCAGTGGAATGTGCAGACGGACTGCAACAGGGGATTTATCTGGCAGTACTACTTCCATGGAATGTTTCTTTTCTGCCTATAAAGCAGTTCCTCCCTCCCCACACCCTGCCATCCCTCCCGCTCGGTACTTGTCTTTGTAGTCCCCTGAGTCTGTGATTTACTACCTTTTTTTGGAAACAGAAAGATTAAATCTATTTTCAAGTATAAAATTATATTCATGTCAAAGTTAGGAAATTAACTGTTTTGTTTTCCCCAGATCCTTTTTTTTTGTTGTTATTATTTGTTTTCCTCTGGTTTATGTGCATATTTTTGTAGATTTGCTGTTATAGGTAAGATACCTTCAGAACATATACAATCAAAATCAAATGACAAATTTTATGTGGGTTATACAATTCTGGTATCAAAATCACAACCCTCTTGCTTCATGTCTGTCCAGGTAAGTCTCCAAGTCTGCCTGGTCTCTGTGCCTGTCATTCTGTAGCTAATTATTAAGGTATCAGTGGCATGAAAAGAATTTTATCAGCACAATAGCAGATCTTTATATCACTAGGGATATCTCTAAATGTGTCTGTTCTGGTGGTCATTACACATAAACCTTACATGCAGAATGTTCCACCAATGGTGCATTTGACTGTCCCTTTTGAGTGGAGTGGTATTTGTTTGCTTTACAGAGACAATGCCCGATAGACAAATATTTCTGTCCCTTGTCTAGATCAGGTGAGTTATCAGAACTATTCAAATATCATTGAATAATCAAGGATAAGAATGCTGAAGGATTAAAGACAAGTTGCTGGGGAAATTAGAGAAGAGATGAACTGTATGTGATGGAATGAGTCAAGGCCTTTTTAATGTATAGTCTTCATTACTGCTAAGAGAAGGGAACTTGTGAGTGACTACCAAGAGAGGACCATCCTTGAACCTCTGTTGACATTTTTTTCCTTTTTCCTATTGCTTTCTGCTACTTTTCTCTTGAAGGAATATGTCATATTGCTTGTGTATGATGTGCACCTCTACCTCCAGCTATTGCAAGTTATTTATATGTGCTGCTGTTCAGTAGAATGGGCAGTTGCCCAGTGCTCTTGCATCATGTTAACAGTTCTGTATCAGGAAGTGAGAGATTTCACTTTGTTTACAAACTGACATTTGACATATGGTCTGTAGCTGTTTCATCTTGGTTTTTCAGACATCTGTAGAGGAGTGCACAGAAGCCATGCTCATGGCATGTCTGAGAGCTTGCAAATGCACACTGTCTGTGCCATAGTCTGTGCTGATTAGTTCCTCTGCCCCTGTTCTTGGGGGTGTTTCTCACATGGGGGGCCAGGCAGCTAACCCTGATTACCATCTTCTTGTCAGATGCAGTTCAAAACAATGACCATCAGCTGTATACCTTCTTCCTATATAACAGCTGAAATGCCATCCCCAATAAAAATATGCATTGTTAATATTTTTCAAGAAAAACGTAATTGATTTTAACTGTTTAGTTAATTGAATAAATACTGGTGTCTCATCTGTCATTGGATACTGACCTTGTCATGGATTACTCCTGGCCTAATTTTTAAATTATTCCTAACACATTTCTAATCTCAGTCATCCATGTTAAAACGTGGGATTTGGAGGGCAGGAACTTCATTGTCTTCATTCATTGGAACTTCATATGTGATTTATGTAGGTGGACACTGATTCTGAGACTCCAAGTTACTGTTGTCCCTTGTCCTTCCTCTGCCCCCACATTCACTGGAAATGGGCAAAATGTCAGGACATAGTATGAGAGATGTGACCTGAATAAAACCAAATGGAACTGAGGGGTGTTTTGTCCAATGTAGTTGTCTCAAGTGGAAATGTCTAACAGCTTGTGGTTGTGAGAAGGAAAATTCATCTGTCCAATACGGTCCCAAATCTAAACAGAAAATGTGTATACTTCATCATTCCATTAACGTCTCTACCTAGTGTTACTATATGCTTATGCCAGATTTTTACACAAGAGAGACAAAACATGACATGTGAGAATGATACATTTGGCATTCTGTGTGCCAGACCTTCAGTGTATATAGGATAAGTGCTGTTTAGCACCTATGCCATGCACCAGGAGGCTTCTGGAGAGCTTCAGACTCACTGTGTACTTGTTATGAAGTCAATCACTGCACACACAGTAGATCTGGTGTACCCTGGGAGCCCTAGGCTTGTTCTGTGTGCACTGAAAGCTCATGTATCTGTGTGCAGGGGGTGTATCCAGAATCTCTTCTGTATAACCTAGAATCCCAGGAAAATATAGGAAATTCTACCTGGCAGAATTTCTAAACATAAGAAAGAAAAAGGCAGGAAAAAACTCATACTCCAAAGAGCTACCAACCTCATCACATAGAAGCATGCCTTTCCTGCACCACGTATGAATCTCCATTATGGGTCACTTTGCATCGCCCCGTGGGCAAGGACCATGTCTGTATGTAAGACTAAACTCGAGCCTGTGTATTTCCATCAGAATCAGCAGGGGGTATACTGGTTTATTTCTGCTCATGATTTGGTCCAATTCTCTGGCTTTTTATTAACTGCTTGTTGGGTTTGTGGTTTTGGGGTTTTTTTGTGGGGTTTTTTTGTGGGGGGAGGGGTATTTTTGGGGTTTTTTTTGGTTGTTATTTAACAGTCACAGAATAGTAAATGATAATAATAGATTGCTGCACGGATGCGTGTATCAGCATATGTCTGTAGGGGGATGTGAGAGACTGAACCGTGGGACGACCTCCCTGACATTCTCCAAAGCCTTTTTTCTTTTCCCAGGCTTTTTGGGAGGGCGTTTGTCTGAGGGGGGAAATTCATTAGGTATGCTGGAGAAGAGATTTCTTATGTTTGCTTGCAGATCTTTATAGCCTTCATGGAGTGGGATGCACAGTTCCCATAAATATGTGATAATGATCATTTGGAGTGTGAATGTTAATTTGTGTAATGGGTTCCCAAAATATGGGCCATGTGCCTGCTGACTATGTCTTATTTTAAAATAAATGTGCATACATAATACACACACAGACACATGCTGCCTGCATATGCATCCATAATTTAAAATCTAAAATTATAATTTGTTTTTGAAGGAGACAAAGCAGCAGCTCCCTCAGTATACCCGTAGCCGTTGAGCAGGAGCCCAGCCGTCAGGATGGTTTTGTGAGCCCTGCCGGAGATCACAGTCCCACACGGACAGCTGCAGCTACAAAGCACCCCAGTGACCTAGATTCAGCTCTAGATTACTGTGTGCTTTGGCCTCTGCCTCCCATCACTGCACCAGGAGTCTGATTTTGTTGCACAAGCTAACTTGCTTACTGCTCTGACCCATTTTACCATAGCAACCTGGTTTGCTGTACCAGAGGCTAGAAAAAGCACACAGGCGACTTTTTCAGGATTCTGAGATTAAGTTCACTCTCTGCTCTTTTTTTTTTCCTTCTCTGCTCTCCTTCCCCCCCCAAGAATGTGTTTAGCAGACATGACGAAAAAGAACTAATGCTTTCCAACAGCACTGGAAGCCAGGGAAAGATTTAGGCGAGGTATTACTTATGTACTTCTAATACATTGCTTATCCTGATGAATGTTTTTGACTTATTTTGCTTTCCTTGGCAAAATTAACCAGATGCTTTCCTTGCCCCAAATGTCTCACTCCTGATTTTCCTTCATCCATCCCCAGCCCTTTCTCCCAATATCCTGCACTTTCTAGTTTCATAAGTATATTTCATTATGTCCTATGATTTCGATTTTTTGATAACACAGGAGTAAGTGCAATCAGATGTGCAGGACTAAAGCTGCTCTCACTGCAGTATCCTAGCTGCTGTCCATGCATTTGTATGTTTACATGGGTCTATGTGTTAGAAACAGGAGGAGATGGTTTAGAGGCAGCTCTTCTAAGAGATTAATTTAGTCTTTTACAGATGTGATAATCTGGGTGCATCAGGCACAGCATCTTCAGCCGGGTAAGAGAGGGGATTGTCCTGCTCTGCTCTGCACTGGGGTGGCCTCACCTGGAGTCCTGTCTGCAGTTTTGTGTGCCATAATATAAAAACAGATATAAAGCTGTTTGAGAGCATCCAAAGGAGGGCTACAAAGATGGTGAAGGGTCTTAAGGGGGAGCTGTATGAGGAGTGGCTGAGGTGACTAGGTCTGTTCAGCCTGGAGAAAAGGAGACTGAGGGGAAACCTCACTGCAGTCTGCAACTTCCTCATGAGGGGAGGAGGAGGGGCAGGCACTGATCTCTGTGATGACCAGTGACAGAACCTGAAGTTGTGCCAGGGGAGGTTTAGGTTGGATATTAGAAAAAGGTTCTTCACCTAGAGGGTGGTTGGGCACTGGAACAGGCTCCCCAGGGACATAGTCACAGCATCAGCCTGACAGAGCTCACAAAACATTTGGACAACACTTTCAGGCACATGGTGTGACCCTTGGGATTGTCTCACATTGGACTTGATGATCCTTGTGGGTCCCTTCCAAAGAAGAATACTCCGTGATTCTGATTATTACTGAGGGGAAAAAAAAAAAAGATAACCCAAAACACTATGTATAATGGCAGTAAGGTTTGAGAAAATCAGATGTTGGTGATTTTTAAAGATTTTGTCATTTTTTTAATGTTGTGAGGAAACACTTTACGTTTGCTAAGCTTGGAGATATGCATGTAGATATAGGAATATTCAAAAATATGCAAAATCGCAAGAAAGTAGAAAGGAGACAAGTGTTATGAAAGAAATTGGTTTTCCCCTCCAAGTTTCACATGTTTCTGACATACTCTTGAAGCACCTGAGTATTTTTTCTAGCCAGCCAAAGGAACTTTGATCAACACCTCCCAAGCCCATCTGTAACTGTTCCTGCCCTCATGGATGCTGGGAATGGTTCAGCGAGGCTTCCAGGCTGACAGGCATCAGAAATGCATTTCATTTCACAAAATAACTTCAGAAATTGTTTTGCAGATCACACAGAGAGACCCAGATATTCACAAATCACAAAGTTCTTGAGTTTGCTTTTGGCAGTGCTGCTCTGGGTGAGTGTTTGGTTTAGGTTTCTTTCTGCTGTAGACACATATTTCCTGGTTGTGTTGTCTCATTTATTTTTAGCTTTAAAAAAACTGATTAGTGGCTTCATCTTTTGCTAATCAGCACTGATATCGTGAAAGGCTCAGGTTCCATATCTCTCCCAGCTGGCCACTAAAACAAGGCATGAAAGTGGTACTATGTAAGACTCTCAAAAAACAGTACAAGACACCAAAGTGGTTCTGATGAAATTGAAAAGTACATCTCTCAGCATTCCTCCTTCAGAAGAACTGTCCTTATCTCCAGGAACATAGATATTTGAAGTGTTTGAGCTGAGCACTCTTTCAAACATTCCAGCTTCCATACTAATGTAAAGTTTCTGAGACAGATGATGGTCAGTGGCTTGAACTGCATCTGGCAAGAAGCTGGTAGCCAGTGATCCCTCCAACCTCACATGCAAGAAACACCTCCAAGGACATGGTCAGAGGAGCAAATCAGCACAGACTAAGGGATTTTGTGTGTTTGTGAGGTCTTAGATATGCCATAAACACTGCTTGTGTGAATGCCTCCACTCCACAGTGAGTGGGAAGCTGTCCAGCACTCCTGCTGATATAGCTTTCCTTACCAGTGTTCTGTAACACCATATCTGGGCTTACCTCAGAGTTGTGTGTTGTACCATATCCTCAGTAGGGGACGGATGTTGTACTCTGTCTAATTGCATTTCCTAAGAGGTTTCAAATTGTAATTTTACAATTGTACAAGAACAAACTGCTCTGGAGAGGGGAGAGAGGCAAAGAGGGATGCATCAAGAGGGATGTTACATTCAGAAAGTTTCAGACTTCTCATCAAAAGATATTTAATAGATCACATCACTGCTGTCTTTTAACCCTGCAAAAACATCCAAGAACCTCAGACCTTCTACCTGAAGAAAATTAAAAATTAAGTTGAAAAAAGCCCTTAATAGCTACTACTTACTCACCTCAGCATCTGGGCATTTGACATGATTTCCACTCACTTGGACTGAAAGTCATCTGCTAGTCCTTGTCCAGAGGTTGTAGATCTGGTTTTTGGTGCAGACAGGTCTGACACGTGCCAGGGCTATGAAATTATTCTTTGTGGGCAGCACTCCCACCACTTATGCCTAGACTGGTGTTAAAGGTTGGGAGGGGTGGAATTTTTCCCCATTCTGTTGCTAGGTAACCAAAGACCAGGTACTTAAGGACCATTTACTCTTACAAAAGAGACAAAAGGTTTTGGCCAGGGGTGCGGCGCAGGGAGGAGAGATTGGTAACTTTCACTCATTCTCGCTGGATTTGGAGGAGAGAGCAGTGAAAAAACTGCTTCCTGCTTTTGGCTGTGACTGCAGAAAAAACCCGGCTCTGCACTGCTTTCTCTGCCTGGTGGGTGAGCTTTCGTTTGGGAAAGGGGCAAGGAATTCCAACCCCCTTTTCCCCTCCTGGAGGGCACATTTCCCAGCTGTGCTTCAGCTGCTGCAGGCAGGGGCCCGGCTGCCACCGCCCCGCGCCCCCACCTGCCACAACTGCAGAGTTCCTGCCACCTTTTCTGCTGGCTAGCCCGGGTGACCCCATCCTGCTGCTCCATCTCCCTGCTCTGAGCTCCCTGCCCAGCCCCGTCCATCTGCACGCCATCCCTGCCCAGCCCGTCCGCCATTACCCAAGTGACACAGACCTGATCTGGCGCCACAGCGCCCCCTGCAGCTGCGCGGGAGTCATCGCACCTGCCTTGCCCAACCAGGAGCCAGCAGCGCCCCTGCTGACCATGACCGTGACTGCACCAAACGGGACAGTGTCTGGCAGCCTAGGGACATCTGCCACTGAGTTTTTGGTTGTGTTTGTTGCTACCATTGTTGTTACTATCGTTGTTACTGATTGTTTGCCTCGTTATAGATACTAGTAAAAAGCTGTTATTCCTTTTTCCCATATCTTTGCCTGAAAGCCCTTGATTCCAAAGTTATAATAATTCGGAAGGAAGGGGGTTCACATTCTCTATTCTAAGGAAGGTTCCCACCTTTCTTAGCAGACATCTGTCTTTCAAACCAAGACAGCTGGGTCTACACCTTCCTCCTCTCCCATGCTCTTTGATAGGTCTAAGTGTGACTAGCCCTACTACAATAGTGTAGTATTTAGCTCTGAGGTAAGTAAATCTCTCTCTTCCTTTATTAGTGGAAAAAAACTTGAAATTCTCCAAACCTACCCTTAATTAAGTCAAATTAATGAAATCAAATTGCAGCAGGGTTTCAATCTACATGGAAAAGATGCTGTGTTGACAGTCGTTGTGTTCATAGTACTGTAATTTTAAGTTTTCCTCTGTCCTCCAGGCTGGCCTGACCTGTATGGTGAACATGGAAGTCAACAAGAAAGTAATTATAATGCACAAGGCATGACAACTTCAAAGACAAAATTACCTTTCTCAAAGGTTTCAGAGACCAAAAACCTGTGGTTATCCCAATGAATTCTATATTCGAAACATTGGTCCTGAGCATCATTATCTGAGCTTCCTGAGGAATTTAAAAACTGTTATGTGTAAAGGGAGAGATTTTCGCTCTCACAGGTCCACTGCCATATGCCCTTCAGTTATTTCATAGACTGTACAGGATTCATTAACTAATCTTGTGGATTAGTGAACTGATCATTTCTTATTGCTTCCTGGGGGTCTAATGTTCTTAATCATGGGGACTATTAGACTGCTTGCAAGATGAAGAACCTTCAAAGGTGCAATTTGCCAAATATGGGGTTTAAAGAAAGAAATTCTATGTAGCCTGAGTAAAATTACTCTGCTCCTTGGCACTGTAGGCTTTGTCACTGTCCAACACCCTCAAAACCATCCAAAAATTAGATTTTTACAGGCCTGAGAATTACCATTCCTATCATTTCTCAGGTAACCCAGTTGCCAACTGGCCAAAGGGATATTCCAGACCATATGACCTCAGGCTCCATATATAAAGTAGGGGGAAGAAGGAAAAAGGGAGGAATATTTGGAGGGATGGTGTTTGTCTTCCCAAGTCACCATTATGCATGATGGGGCCCTGCTCTCGTGGAGATGGCTGAAAACCTACCCATGGGAAGCAGTGAATTAATTCCATGGTTTGCTTTGCTTTTGTGTACAACTTTTGCTTTCCTTATTAAACTGCTTTCATCTCAACACATGAGTTCTCTACCTTTTATCATTCTGATTCTGACCCCAGCCCTGCTGGTGGGGCAGTGAGCTAGCACCTGTGTGGGGCTTGGCTGCTGCCTGGGGTGAAACGATGGCAATCATAAACTGCAGATGCTGTTTTACGGAACCTAATTTTAGTATTCTCACACACCACAGACAATAACTGCAACCTGCATTCTCCAGTACACATCAGCTTTGATCTGGTACAGTCTTGTAACTAAACCTCTCTATTCCTACTCATCATTCCAACTCATCTTTAGAAGCTGTAGTGTTTAACTTACTATTTTGCATGCTACCAAAGCACCCAGAGGTTCTAGCTAAGGTTCAAGAACATACAAATGAAGTTTTCCATTTCTCTGTCACATATCAGTTAAGGATAGGCAATTCTTTCATTTATTTTTTTTTTCTAAATGCATAGCTACAGATAAATAAATGGGAGCTAGAAACAGAATGGAAATGGTTTAGTTAAAAAAATTCAGAAAGCACTACAGATCTGTGGAAAGAGATGGAAACATGTAAAGGAGAATATAGCAAGCAGAAATACTGAAGCTGGCACGAGAGAACTTGCAAGAGAGGTGGGAGGGGATGGAAAGACAGGTCTCAGGGGCATGGGTAGGAAGTTCCTCAGCTGGGAAAAGTGAATCCAGATTTGGAAAACAGTTCTAGTGTCCAGTGTTTATGAAGACATGCAGCTGCTTCTTCTTTGGATGAACCTTCTACGCAGCTGTTGGCTCTGCTTAGGAATGTCCTCTGCCTCTGGGGCCGTATGATACATATCAGTGTTGGGAAGAGTTAGAGCACTAACAAGCCTTTAATTCCATCCTAAACTGTGCTGTCACACAGGATAAAAAGAAACATTTTGAGTTTGAATAATAATTTAAACTATGAATTTTTATATTTGTTTAATTGATTAAAGATTCCTTGGGTTTTTTTTATTCTTGCCTACTCACTTTTCCAAAAATCTTTTTGCAGTAGGTAGGACTGTAAAAAGGTACATTTAAAATCACATAGAAACAATAGTTTCCTTGGTTAATACTAATCTAGCAGGAACTAACAAAAAAAAAAAAAAAAAAAAAAAAAAAAAAAAGGCAATTTTCAAAGCCAGTGCTTTTGGATAGGTGGTATAAAATCACTTCATTTTTATGCCAGATATTAGTGCTTGGGACCTGGATGGTCCTACCAAAAAAAGAGACTGTGGTGGAAAAAGGAGGGAGTCTGTAACACTGAGACTTGAAGTGTTGGGTTTACTTTAGTTGCTGCTCCTGAGAGGATGTGAGAGATGGAGACTGTGACATGCTCTGCATTTCCCCCACCTCTGACTTACTGACAGCAGTAAGATTGATTCTGCTTTGCTTAGAAGGTAGAAGTTCACACCTCTTTTGAGCAGGTTTTGGTCTATGCAGACGCCCCAGCAATGTTGGGATTAAATCTTGGTAGCACTTTCCTGTTCTTCATGTAATAGGTACAACAACAACAAGGGTACTTTGAGTGATGCATCACATAAAATAAAAGAAGAAAGGACTGTGCTTTATAAAGGCAGAAGACAGAGGATACAGAAGGCACCTGAAGGGAAAAGAAGAATGTCAGAACTGAACCAGGCTTCGTGATCCACAAAGGAAGAAAAGATTTGGTTTTTGTTGGGGTCAAGTTGGAGTTGATAAAGGAAATGCAACTGAATTTAAGAGTTCAAGACTATCTGCTCACTGATTAGCCCTTTCTGGTATGTATACTTTTCCAGGTTCAACACCACTGAGTGTACTGCTGAATACTGAATAACTGTGAAAAATGAGTTTTGACATCTGATTAGGAAGAAGATTCTCATTTTCCCAGTGTTGTGCCATATTATTCATAGGGTTGTAAACTACCAGCTTAATAGGCTTTACACTTTACCTTTTATGTTGTCAGAAATTACCTGTGGCCAAACAAATGGTTCTGATTTTATAGGTGAAGGATATGATACCATTTAAAGCTTTTCAGATATTGCGACATGATCCTTGTATGCAACTTCTTATAGAGAAACAGCAAAAATGAAGATAGTTTTAACTTTTAATAGTTCTGTACATGTAGCATAATAAACAGTCTAGCCAAATAAGACCAATATTGTAGTTATTAGACTCCTGTAAAGGGATGGATCTGTGCTACCTGAGGTGAAAAAAAAAAAAATCATTTTCATAGTTATAGTTCTGTCCAGTCCTCTCTAGTAGCAGAAATATTTGCAGGAAAAACAAAATATCACCATGTGACAGAAATACAAGAACATAAACATGCAAATTATATTCATAGGCCTACTATCGAAGATGCCAATAATTTATGACAATACTATTTAATCAATATGGATATTTTTCCCCATCACCCCATCTTTAGAGTTTTCAAACTAAAGCATATATAATTGTGGTGCTTAAAAGTGCATGAAGTTGTTCCCTACTAAGGAGACATTTTGTTTTTATTAAAGCTTGTGTCCACATTAGCAGGCATGCAGTCCTGTCAAAAAAGGTGTGTGCAATGAACAGGGAGCTGAACACCAGGAGTCTGTGGCACACATTTTTGCAGTGGGAGTTACTTTGAATTAGCTGTGTCTAATACTATGGATCAATTTTCATTATGATTTAGAAATCTGGAGAGGAAATTCTGAAGAAAACCTTTTGTCCTACCTTCATCTAAACCCAAATCTAGATCAGATACTCTGAGTCTGCTGTGATACAAACAAAACCGTTCATTGTAGCGCAGGAAGCACAAGCTGTGCCTTTAGAAGATGCACTAACATGGTAATGTAGATTCATCGTGTTTTACTGAGCATTAAAAAATTTGTTTCACATGACACAAGAGGCAAAGAAGTTTCAATTTTGTCAATTAAATTCTTATAGTTAAAATAACAAAATTCCATCCCACTGTAGGTGTAACAAAGCTGTCATGCATACAGGGCATGTAAGACAAGTCCCAGATAATAGTATTGATGTCTGCAGTCCCAAGAAAGCTAAGCATGCCTTCTAAAGGTGAAGATGTGCCATGCTCTGAATAATCTGGTCTCATTTACAGCGCTCTGGTTTGTTCTTTTTGGTAATTACTCTGAGGTTAGAGGTCTGGTCTCCAGAGATCACTGCAGTTTAATGATGTTTGGTTGCCAGTGAGTTATCTTCTAAAACTCTACTTAGCACAGAAAATAATATAAAAAGATGATTTTTTTTTCCACTTCATGGGAAAGAAATCGTAGAATAATTTATGTTTGAATGGATCTCAGAAGGTCATCTGGACCAGACGTTGTTCAAAGCAGAGCTAACTTCAACGGCCTTCAATGAGAACTAGCACATGCAATCATATGGCTTCCTCCAGTAGTTTAAAGAAGTATTTTCCCATTTACTTGTCTTTACTGAGCACTCTATAACAGATGCCCACCCTCATATCCACTCATTGACCTTGTCTCTGATCCCAACTCATGAGCTTGCCCTCTGTCCCTCAGCCATTCCATGACAACTTCAAACAACTTCTCTGTTCACGTTTCATGGTTTTCACAGTGTCACTTATGTTCCTCTGGAAACATTTTGTCTCCAGCTATTTACTACTGCAGGCACAGTCAATGATGGTTGGAGCAAAGAACTTCTGAATTTGTGTGCTGGAGATGCACGCAGGCCAAGTCATTACCCTCTTTGTCTGCCATGCTTAGAGAGTAATAAACAGGCAAGACATTGAAATTATCAGCAGAGAAGAAAAAAACCCAGAAAATACAAAATCACAATGTGTATGTAATTAGAATGTAATGTAATTTTCCATTATTAGCCAGAAAGTAAAGCTTATTTGTTGCTCTATCCTTGTGGAATTATCTGAAGTAGTGTGAAAAGACATAAAATATAGTTTCTGTAGAAGAAAAGGGGATTTAATAAAGTTTCAGGAATAAGATTATGTATTTTGGGTGCCTCTCTAAAGGTCAGTCCAGGGGGATTAAAAAATATATATGTATGGAATATCTAAATTTATATATTATTAAATAGCTTTTCATCAGAGTAGTTCTGCCAGAAAAGTGTGAATTTTCTTAACAATTTTTCCTTATTCCAAATTTTCATCACCATTCCCTGGGTAGACAGTAGGCAAGAGGGTACAGAAGTATTCTTACATCCATGCTGTATACACATGACAGTATCATACATGCTCAAAACAAGCTGCAGGGATGTAGGGAACCATTGCAATTTCCTTATGAAAAATCTTGATCATCCTGACATTAGAAGATTTCAAGGAATTAGAAATTCACCCATTTACATGATGATGCAGTAAGGTATTTCTATTATGTTGCATTATCAGTTTTTGGAGGTATTCTTATAAATATACATCATGAGTGATCTTTCAAAACAAAGCTTCTTTTTTATATCAAAGCCCTGACATTAAAAAATTTCTTCTCTTTGCATCTTTTATGATGAAGTAAACCCTGAAACAGCAGAAATTATTTTGTAGCTCCATTAATTGGAGTGTGATTTCTCCAGTATATTGCCTTCATAAATGGAGTTGGGCTTCATTGTTTAAATGGCTATATGGAAAAATGTGTCTTTTCCAGGGCATGTCATCCTCAATAACAAATACTCCCTCTATTTACAGCAAATTAGTGGTCCTGTAATAAAAAGAAGTTTGTATACCAAGGACTATGTGTTTATTCTTCAATTTTCAGTAGTTCTTCACGTCTATTTTGAAACCAGACTCTGGGAATTGGACACGGAAATCTTCTAGTCAAATGCATGCTAAAACAGGGCAGCCTGTATAACGAATTAGGCAAGAAAATACATGGCTGTCCCTTGACTTAAGAGGCAATTAAAACCACTTTCATGGATAAACAGCCTGTAATTGTTATGTCAGTCAGGAAGAAGATCCAGTAAGGAGTTTATGTAGCTAAAAGTGAAACAGGAATCAAGTCATCTCTAAGAAGAAAGACAGGAGGAGGGCTAAATACAACTTCTGCCTCAGAGACCATTTCACTTCCAGACATTTTTTTCCTTTTACATTAAAATCGAAAAGTGTTTATGGCTTTAGCAACAGGCTTTTGGTTAGTGTGTGTGGGGGGGGGGAGGTGTGGCTTTTCATATGATAATGGAGAGATTCTATGGCAACCATTGAAAAGGAAGGCCTGGAAACAAAAGCTGCAGCAGCAGAGGATCAGTGCATATTCACTGTGTCTGCAGGAATAACGACAGAGACTCCCTCTTCAGAAAGGTATCTGATGGCAGCCTGTAAAAGGGACGGCTTTGTTTTAACTCAGACACAGTTAACTCACTCTACAGTTAGTGCCAGGATTTCATTACTCCCAAGTTTCACTCTAGGGCTTTTTTTTTTTTTTTCCCCACACAAAACCATATCTACAGTAGATGTGCAGTTAATAAGTGGTTAATGCTGGTCTCATCATACTTCGGGGATGAAAAACAGAAATGGAGGACAGAAAAGAAGAGGTTTAGCAGCCAGATGCTGCTAACTTCCTCATGACTGGTTACAGTCTCAAAAAGAATTCACATATAAATAGTGTAAGCAGGACTGGGCCTGTATAGGACTGATGTGAAATCAATGCTTAATTGCAGGTTATGAGTAATTACTTATCTGTTGGTCCAAAAAAGGGTTTGCCATCTGAGCAAATGCAGATATGAAAAATCAAGCCCAGTTGTTTAAAGAACAGGAAGTTGTTTAAAGTTGTTTAAAGAACGACTTTTCCCAGTTGTTTAAAGAACTGTTTTGTTGATTGTGTTTTCCCACAAAGATGAAGCAGCGAATTATGTCATGTCATGTAAAATAATAATGCAGATATGGAATAGCCTGTAGGACAAACTACTATATATGTTCCTATTATTGACTGCAGGAAGAATATAAGCTGTATTCATGCCTGACTTTGGAATAAAGCAAAACAGAAATATTTAAAGTGATACAAAGTAAAAAGTAAGTTTAAGAGCAAATGAAAAAAACAACCTTTCTATTTCCTCTGTAATGTCACTATTTTGTACTACTTGTTTAAGAAACCATCACAATGCAGTGATACACTGAACTGGTGATTACAGGTGGTCTTGCTACTCTTGTTTCACACATTTTCTTTTTCCTTAACCATATCACAGTTTTTTAGCAAATTATTTCATTTAAAAAGTCTAATAAAATTTAAAAATAGATATAAAGTAAAAATTTTGCTAATTAACACAATGATATATTCTCTGCTTGAAGTAATACTGTGACTTCATCAGCACGAGTTTCCAACAGAATGCTGTATTACCAGGACAGTACTACAAAGTAAACACTCACTTCATCATGTTTTGCTCTCAGATGACTAACAGTCATAATATCTATGAGATTTAGAATGATATGCCAGTTGTTGAAAAGTATTGGTGTAGATAGTTTTCCTGTTGCTGGTTTTGCAAAACTACTGTATTTACAAATAAATGAATAAAATCTCAGTGAATGAGTTCCAGGCTTCCAAATCAAAGCCAGTGCAGGATTAGGTTCAGATTCATTGATATATTCTTTTGAAAACTTCAGGCCCACTTATGCAGAATCCAGGAGAGAAGAGTTGAAAAGGAAGGCTGAAATTATAAAGAACAGTTCTGTAAATAATGAGGTTCCATTATCTAGGAAGGATGGTTCACATTGCAGATTTATTTCTCAAATCTAACCATTTTATCTATTTTTTTTCCTACTTCATACTCATATGGTCTTAGACTTTCATATGAGTCCTGTAAATAGGTACAACACACATTCTTTTGCTTTCATTGGTGTGATAGTGTCTTTTTTGTTCCTGATGCAAGTTCTCTTCAGTCTGTTATTCCTTTGTGGAAGTTGACCACATAGCACTCTAAAAACACAAGGCCTCCAACAACCCAGGCTTCCTTGCATGCCTCAATAACCTGAGCTCACCCTCCTCAAATACCTTCTTTCCAATCAAGATGTCTTTCATTTTACAAAGTCACGGAAACAAACAAACATGGATGTTTTATAAAGTTTCCAGAATTATTTCTAATTCTATTTTTAACAAAAAAAAAAAAAAAAAAAAAAAAAAAAAAAAAAAAAAAAAAGGTGTAGACTTAGTCAAAGCATAAAGATTCCCACATTTCTCTGAGTAATTTGTCTGCTCACTCGCAATCTGTCTTTGTACTTAGGGAAAGTCTCTAGCTGTTCAATCTTCCTCTTCCCACACTGGCCTTCTTTAGACACTGAATTCTCTCCCTCTTCCTGACCCTTCCTAATGACAGGGGATTTCAAGATGTTAAAGAATTCAATATAAAAATATTGCACCAGACAGAAACTGAAGGAGCAAAAGACACTGAGACTGATGACTAACTGTAAAATATTGTATGTTTTTTCTTTCAAAGAAGTCAAGGTTTGAGTAGCAGCTTGTGGAAATTCCACTTTTTTCTCTTCCTTTTCTCATGTCAGATGCTGGATTTCCCCGAATAACTTTCTGAAATATGAAAGCAGAAATGATGAGTGGGGATTTGTGAAGAATTCTGACATAAATATGAAAACAAAATTGTTGGTAATTTATTAGCAAAGAGTATATTGTGTATTCCTCGGCCTGTGATTCCCCAAGAGATTTGGACTTAAAGTGTTTAGTTACACTGCTAAGTTAAAACAGAATGTCCAAAATATTTCACTGCAATTTAATAGAAGATTATTGCTTCTTCATCAGTAACAGCAGATGTGGTCACTGTCATGTCATAAAACATTTTAATCCCAGACTTCATCTTTATTCCATGGGAATAGATTACATCTCTGCTGAGTTAAATGGACCTTATGAAACAATGTGGACTTGATATAATTTTCATGTAAATGTGATGAATATGATAAATACAGTCATGCCACATCTGGTCTGTGGTAACTGGATACATAAAAGTAACATGAAAGTCTCAGTTCAAGTCCCTAGACAAAGAAAGGTACCTACAAGTCACTGGGGATGCTCAAGGATCCATGGAATTATATTCTTCTTACGAACATATTTCTTGGCCCAAAAAGCATAAGTTTTCTTTGCTAATTGTGTTCAACTTTTGGCAATCCACCTTTGAAATGTCACAGCCTGTCTCAGAGAGAACTAAATTACTTACTTTTCAGTACCTTATATTGAAATAGATCAAAGACCATCAGATAAAATTCCAGGGCACTGCAACTCAGTCCTCCATACGGCTAAAATCTTACCACAGCAAAAGGCCCGGTTTGGGCTCATACCTGTTAATATTCCCAAAATAAAACTTGGGCATCATTTGGCAGTTAGTAGCAGCTGAAAGCAATGCCAATAAGTATTTGGATGGCATCACTTTATTTTGGTGGGTAATAGGGTTTAATTTAATTTTAAAAGGAATTTTGCCAGGCAAGGGGAAAGAGACAATGTTTGAAGCAGCTTATCAAATCCCACGTTCAGTTTTGGGCCCCTCATTACAAGGAAGATATTGAGGTGCTGGAATGTGTCCAGAGAAGGACAAGGGAACTGGGGAAGAGTTGGGAGCACAAGTCTTATACGAAGCATAAGGGAACTGGGGTTGTATGTCTGGAGCAAAAGAGGCTCAAGGGGGAACTTTGTCTCTCTGTACCAAGTACCTGAGAAAAGGTGGGATGGGGATCAGTGTCTTTTCCCATGTAACAAGAGATATGACATGAAAAAAAGGCTTCAAGTTGTGCCAGATAAGGTTTTGATTGGATATTAGGCAAACTTTCTTAATGGAAAGGGTTGTCAAGCGTTGAATCAAGCTGTCCAGAGAAGTGGTGGAATCATCATCCCAGTAAGCATTTAAAAGACCCATAGCTGTGGCACTTAGGGACATGGTGAGCTTGTCAGTGCTGGCTTAATGGTTGGACACAATGTTCTTAAAGGTCTTTTCCACCCTCAATGATTCTATGATTCTATGAAGAGGAGAGAGAGAAGGGAAAATCCACCATACAGGGAAATAACAAAGTTGAGAAGCATTTCTATTTAGCAAAAAGTGACAAAAGGATAATGAAGACAAAAGGAGAAGTAAAACTACCCTATTCAAGTGTTATAATGGTTAGCCTTTGCTTTCTTTATGTGAGATATTGCCATCAGGCATTCTGTCACATGGGGGAAGATAAGATACTAACATTAAAGAAACAGGACCTGATACTCTTTAAGAGACCAACATCCTTATTCAGAAGAGAAAATCCACTCTGCTCACATCAGAAGTTTAAAGGCCAACAGTTGATTCAAAGGGATGGCATTCATGAAGATAAAAAATATTAAGTTAATATTTTGATGATACATGAAAGTATTTTTTTATGAAACACAGTTCAAACAATACAAACCAACCACCATAAAAACAATGAAAAAAAATGCTGAAAACAACATCACATTACACAAATGTGGCATATTAAAACATGCTTTATGCTTTGCTTTTAAAACAGCAAAATAATACCTCCTGGGCCAGATGAAAGATAAAGAGTGAAAGAGGTACTCGTGGTACTCTGGCATGGTTGCTAAAGGTTGAAAACATTTTGGCTTTGAACCCTTCTGTGTGAGTCATTTGAGACCCTCTGTATCACTGTACCTTGGATACCAGGGCAAAGAGGCAGAAGGTCATAAAAATGCATTGTGACCTTTTTTACAGGCAATGTGGTTGGAAACACTATCCTGATCCATTACTGAATGAAAGCTTTCTAGCCAAAACCTGTCTATTGACCTAGAAATGTTAGTTTGTGAGACTTAAAAAAACCCCTATTAGATAATTATATCTTCTGGCTAATAGAAATAAAAACATATTAACTTTTTCCCTTTAAGATGTATATTTTTATTTAATGTATTAAATGTGCCATGTCTGCAGTCATCTTGGATTAGTATTCAAAATTCCCCTCAGTTAAACCAACAACTTTGGGAGGATTTATTGCTCAGGTAAATTAACCTGTTGGGTTTTTTCCCCCCAACTTTCAGAGGGATATACAGGCTGAAATCAGTGTGTTGATGGCCATTTTATGTGCATATTTAACTTGCATTGACATTGTATTCTGTGAAAGCACAGTCTATTATTAAAAAAAAAAAAAAAAAAAAAAAGACAAAAAAAGAGGGCTAAATACCAAAAAACCTGTGCCCAAAGATATAGGCTCAGGTTTGTGTTTTCACAGAGCTGGATGTTCTCTTCACATGATACTTCATTTAATAAAAGTGTGTTCATGTGCTTAACTTTAGAAATGAAAATATTTCTCTTCAGGTAGGAAATTTCAGCCACTCAATGTTAAGCATGTGTTCAAATACTGTATTGCATGAGGTCCGTGATGATGTTTTCTTGGAAGCACTTTTTGGCACAGATTTACTTCTAGAGACCTTATTCTAGAGCAGGAATGTGGAAAGTTTCTCCTACAGTCAAATGGCACTTATTATCCCATGGTGAATCCTTGGCCTACTGAAAATTGTGTCTGATTGGACAAACTTAGATGCTTCACTTTTTCACTTCTTATTTCAAGGGCTGAATGGGTGAAAAGGCAAGGTAAAGAAAATAGAAATCTTGTGGTTCTGTTTTAACTCATTTCTCTGTGCCTGTGAATTCAAGTTAATTCTACAATGGAAAGAAGTAGAATTTGCAAGGTAAATATTTACAAGGTCTGAGCATGTTTCACTATTTCACCTGTTTTTCATTGGCTTCCCTTCAGTAAGTAAAAACAATTGTCAAGTCATCTCACATACCCTCTTGACAAAAATCACATTACATTAACATCAATATTAGGAGATGTTTATGAAAAGGTGTACAGAACGTTTTGTTACCTTGCACACTGGTGCTGGCATCACCAGCAAGTGTGTCACAGTTAGAGGTGATAACAGTAAATATCAGAAAAAAACCAGGTTGAGTCTCAGGTCCCTGCTTGAGTTTGCTGTGCTGGTGGATAAAAAATTCTTTGCCAGCAAATGTTGTGTGGCTGTTGCTGAGAATAAAATGCAAACCTATGAAAGTAGCTCTGACTCCTCACAGCAATATTATAACACTGACATTGTCCACAGAGCGTATGAGAGAAAACTTGTTCCCTGTGAATGCTCATGCAAGCAGAGTATTTGGAAAAAGAGGCATGAGCATAAAAAAGCCAATTCATTTTTTTAATTCAAATTAACACTTTTCAGACCCTTTTTCTCCCAGAGTTTTCACAACTCCGAATAACACTGCTCTAATGACAAGGTTTCACATTTTTATGCTCTTTCAATTGATCTCTCCAGTACACATGTTATGACAGAGAAGTTCCCTGTGGATTACTTTTTCTCTCATATCTATTTCTGGAACCTGAAAAAAACCCCAGCCATTACATATCTCTTTTAGAAATGGAGCTTTGAATTTCGTCACTACCTTTTCATGATCAGTCCTTTGGAGAAAGAGGTTTTGGAAGAGGGCCATTATAAAATATAGTACAAATACAATTCTATCTTGTTCTATAGATTGGAATGAGGGGTGTTCTGTTAGAAGAAACATGTTGCCAGATTTTACTGACCATCTCTTTTAACATATACTCACATCTTTTCACATTCTCTGGCACTGAAACTGCTATGCAGGCAATGCAGGAGAAATTTCAGGTTTGACGGGATCCATTATTCTGATTGCCAGTAGGTGGGGAGACTCAGGGGAGACTGAAAACTGCTTTGTAACACAGAGCTAGAGATCCATATAAAACAAAACAAAAATAAATATATGTGCCAGTTTTGTCTGGGGTAGAGTTAATTTTCTTCATAGTAGCTAGTACGAGTTTATGTTTTGGATTTGTGCTGAAAACACTGTTGATAATGTAGAGATGTTTCTCTTATTGCTGAGCAGAGCTTACATAGAGCCAAGGCCTTTTCAGACACCACCCCACCAGCGAGGGCGCTGGGGGTACACAGGAGCTGGGAGGGGACACAGCTGGGACAGCTGACCCCAGCTGACCACAGGGTCTTTTCATTCCATATGGCACCACACTCAGCATTTGAAGCTGGGGGAAGAACAAGGAATGGGGATGTGCTGAGTTATGGTGTTTTTCTACTTAAGTCACGGTTATACGTGATGGAGTCCTGCTTTCCTGGAGATGGCTGAACACCTGCCTGCCCATGGGAAATGGTGAATGAATTCTTTGTTTTGTTTTGCTTCTGTGTGTGTGGCTTTTGCTTCACCTGTTAGACAGTCTTTATCTCAACACAGAAATATTTTTCACTTTTACTCTTCCAGTTCTCTCCCAGGTCCCACTGCTGAGGGTGTGAGTGAGCAGCTGTGTGGTGCTTAGTTGCCAGCTGGGGTTAAACCACAACAAAATCCAGTAACAAGCTGTGAAAAGAAAGAAACTCTAAAGAAAGTGAAGAGAACTGTGAGAACATGGCCATAACTAACTCAGTCTCCACTGAAATCAGTAGCTTTGGGGTTACTCAAAGTGGGCAAATCCTGGTTTTGTACCTCATCTTAATTAATATCATTTGATGCTGAAGAGATTGCCTACCTTAAGTTAAAGTGACTCCATTACCAGGCATTTCTAATATTCAGGAAACTTATTCCTTGATAAGAAATTATTCATTGCTGTATCTTTTATTACCTGGAGTAGTCTCTAAAATGCAAAGTAATAGTGAGCAGGAAATGTAAACATAGCACTGGCTCTATTTTAACAAGGTGCATCTTTAGCCTGGTTAGCTCTCATGAATTGGAAGGCAGCCCTTTAGGAAATACCTCATAAATTATTCTTTGAACCATTTCCAAAATAATTCATCTTATCTTGCAGTAACTTTATTTCTTTGGTTTACCTGGGCAATCAAGGATTGCTATAATCTGCCAGTTATAATCCACTGATTGCAACACAGAGTTTTGAGTTAATTTTTATGTTATTTGTTGTTAGTCACTTCCCAGGTAATATTAAGTCATCTTATATTCATAGTGAGGATATACAGAAAAACAACTTCAATTTTCCAGAAAGAATTTTATTATGAATGTTTTTTAACGGAAGAAGTCAGATTAGGGAATTTTTATTGACAGGGTTCAGTCAGCTAGTATTAGCCTAATTAATGTCTGCTGGTCTGGTGCATGTCTGAGTATGTACGTGTACTTCAAGTAACCTTTGCACATCCAGGGAAGTTCCCATGAAGTCTAGACATGCTCACATCCCTGCAAAAGAGAGAAGTCTGGCAAAGAAGCCCTTGTAGCTGTGTTTTCAGCACTCCCTGGTCCCAGTGTTAACCTTCATGGGCAGCTTATAAGAAGCCCATCCTCTTCACTGGGGAACTGGGATGACCATTTGCCTCTGCCTCTCACAGGTGCAATACCTCTGAGGCGCTCTTTCAGCACTCTTCTTTGTGCCCACGAGAGGCACTGGACCTGTCAGAAGGATAATATATCTTGACATTTGTTCCTTAATATAGCTCAGCCTCATAGGAACCTGGCATGCGGCTCGCTGTGCTAAACAGACCACATTTCCTCCAAACACTTTCATTTCTGTAATCCTGGGTGTGTGATGTGCTGCCCTGAAGGAAGCTTACCACTCTTGCCTTGCTTCCAATTGAGCTGCTGTAGCTAAACGCTTTCCACAAGAGAGGCTTCAGGGAGGGTTGGGCTAAAGGCGTGGGTTAGTGAAAGAGCCAGTTTTTAAAGAATGTGCAGTTGGGCTGTTCAGATGTTGCTTCAAAGCAACATTTCAGTAATGGAGAGGTGGGAATACCATGCAGGAAAATTTGGGTGACCTGGATAGCAAGCGAGATGGAAATTTGCATTACGGTAGACAGGGTTATGCACTGAAGGATTAGTAAGGCTCTTGTGTGTCAGCAGTGGTACATAAGAGAAGAAGAGAAAATTGGTGCATGAGTCAGCTGCAGAATGGTATAAAACAGCACTGGAAAGAGTCAATGGCAATCCTAGAATGAAAATGAGAGAAATCTTTTCCAACTGAGGTAAGAAAGTATGATTGCACTGTGCAGGACCCTGAGGAGGTTGTAATCTAAATATTCTACACAGTTTTAGTCAGCCAACCTCCATCAGGATAAGTTGAAATGGGAATGTCTGCAAAGAGAAGATAATTTATCAGGCAAGTGGATACCCATGTTACAATCAAAGTCTAAAATGACATGGTCTCAGTAAGTGAAATCTTCCCATCAGTAGGTCAAAGTGGATAAAACACAGTGGGGGAAAAAGAACAATTTAAGGTAAACAACAGTACCAGCACAAGACCAAATAAGTAAAAATCTGCAAGAATTCCTTGCATTGTGGTGGAGAAGTAGCTGAACTGACCCCAGAAGTGCTGCACACCAAGTGAAATCAAACTTGAGCATTTCTCCACAATATATCAACAGGGTCTGTGGGAGTCATTCCTATATTCTGCTCTGAAGAAACAGTTTTCATGAGCTCAAGAATCAGTCAAATTAATACATGGGAGAAAAAAAATCCCAATGAGATCTATTAAACAGCTTTCAGCTGAGGAGATTCCCAGCCTGGGAACAAGCTAGGAAGTCCTTGAGCTAAGAAGCTGTGAAAGTTTCAGGGGGCTGTTGCCACATGTTTATCCCATTGTTATTTTCTTCCATGGACATTCATTGTTGATCGCAGTTTTCAGTGTCTTTTCAGTAGTTTCTCATAAAGCAAAAACTAATCAAAGAAAGAAACAATAGACCTGACACCACTGCTCTGTCAACCTTCCCAAAAAAAACCCTGCCAAAAAATCCATAACCCCCCAGGCTATTTTCTTTCCACTAAATATAAATGCATGGGATTTTTGGCATGATCTTTCCTGCCTGTAGCCTGGAGAAAACAGAAATATCCATCAACATGGTAGACAGTGACTTCAGTGTGAAAGGACAGGCTGTTTTAAAACATGTGATAAGAAAAGCAGAAAGCAGTAGGCTTTGTCACTTGATAAAGCATAGTTCAGAGGGCATCCGAGATGCAGTGGAATAAGACAAGATGAAGCTGTGTATCATGAAATTGCCAGTTTTCAAAGACTGAAAATTGAGAGCTGTAGCAGAAATTGCTTTGGTGCCATTGCTGCAGAAGTGACTGCTGCAACACCACACAATTGAGTGTGTTTGTGGATGAGATTTGTGCATGTGAAAGGGCGGCTGGGAGTCAGCTCAGTAACACGAGCAGGTGATCAGTCTCTGTAACAAATCTTCCTTGTCTCCTCCCCTAGGGAATACCTATCCATTTCTGCATAACCTGTAGTTCTTGTCCAAGAATAGAGGACAGAATTGAATCTTTCAGGAGTTTTTTGGGTGTGGACTTTTTTTTCCCCTTCTCTATTTTCTTTTTTTTTTTTCCCTCTGGTAAGGGGAGCCCTGATTATGTCTGTATTACATCAAAGTGGGACACTCATATTTCTGTCTCCCAAGCACTCTGCCTCCAGCAGTGATTGGATAATACTACCTGCACCCCAAAAAATAAAGAGAAAATAAGTTTTACATGAACAATTGGAGAACAACCTGCTTCCAGAAAAATATTCCTCTTTAGTCTCTGTACTTGGAAAAATCTTTTCTGCAATTTATATATTACTGTTCACTACTGTAATTTTAGATATTCTATGCAATAAATATTCTTTCTTATTGGAAACTATTTGCTTTAACATTAGACAAAAATATAGCAAGACTATCCATGCTTGGCTCAGTACTTATTAGTTACGAGTGTTTTTCACTCATTGCAGGGACACATTCCACTGTATGAGTTAAGGAGAGGAAAATTCTGATTATCTCTCTGGTCTTCACTGCTTCAGCCTCTCTCCACTCTCATGAGGCTTTATCTTTTTATTTCTTTTCAGAGTCCTGACCTTCATGACTTTGTTAATTTTTTATACCTAAAACACTGATCATTACTGTCTACAGCAGCAGTAATTTCTGGAGCGAGGAGTTACACAGTCAAGTCCAACTGAAATAGCACCACTTCCTTAATGCAGCAGGATCTGTTTTTCTCACTGTTTTTGCCCTTTCTGTGCTTTACAATCCTTAAAGCTCTGTATGTTAAGCTGAGTTTCCCTATTGATAGAGAAAAGATCTTCACTGAACTGCCTGTTGTTAAGTCCAAGTCCATTTTAACAGCTTGAGGCAGCAGATGTGAAATTTTGCCCACAGTTGGACTATGAGAACTGAGAGCATGCTGGCTTCATGCCAGGATCCCGGTCCCCCCGAAAAAGAAACCTGGAAGCCAAGGACCCAGATCTGAGGCTGGGAGGAAAGCACACCTCAGGGAGTACGCAGCTCTTCCCAGCCCATGAGGTGTTCAAGCAGCAAGAATGGCTTCAGCCCTGGCCTTGGGTCCCTTCTTCCCTTATGCTGAAGGATAAAACCTGCCTAGACTCCAACCACCCCTAGAATGCTCCTATTCGGAGGACTTTGCAAGGCTGAGGGCAAGAAGAAGAAAGAAAGATGGAAACAGGAGGATACAAGCATTTGCAGCAGTGATGGCTGAACAGTGCTGTGTCCATCATAGGAAATCTTGGTCCCAATGGATTGCATAAGGTTTGCAGCAGAATTTGGTGTCTAACTGTAGATGATATTACTTGCTCCTCATGTTGCTATCACAAAAGATTGAAGAGGAATTAAAGATACATTTGAAAGCATATGTTAACAATATTATTGCATGGCTTTGATTTTGATAATTAACTCCTTTTAAGTTTGCTTGATTCATTCCATTTCCTTTTCTTTGGAGATTTTTTTCATCAGTAAACTTTCTGCAAAAGAAGTTCTTCAGATAGCATATTTTTTTATCAAGCTACTATGGTTACTGACTATTCTGATAATGACTTAGCATCTTGAGTGGTTAAACCTATTATTATTCTAAAAATTTCAAGATATCATATTTTTTTCTTAATTATAATGCAGATATATTTATTTATGAACATTTGCTTAAAAATTTAAACTTTTAAATGATGATATTTGTTCTTTTTATAAATATTTTTAATAAACATGTCCAGATTTCAGTAAACATATGCGCTTCCATTTAAATATATTCTCAAAATAATTTTTTTTTAATATGACAGCTCTCATTACAATTACTTTTGAATAAAAATGTATTTCAGGCAGGTCCCTTGTTGTCTGACCCATGTTTGTGTCTGCAAATCACAAAGTGAAGTGCTTATGGATTTTTTTTTTTCTTCTTTGTTTTTCAACATTTATGGTGATTTCCAGTCACAGAGTGTCATGTATTCCCTCTGAAGTGCAATACAGGATGGTGTCTTTTTACATCATTTGCAATATTGTCCATTGTTAGACTCAAATTCAATTAGAAGTTATTTCACTCATGCCGGAATTACTTATGTATGGTGTTCACAAATAGCAAAATATTCTGAAAAGTCACATTTTTTTTTCTGGGAATTCTCTACTTTTTTTCACCTGTGAAAAACTGATCTCAAACTCCAATGTTTCTTTTTTCTTTGTTTGCTTTATATGTATTCATGTCTTCCTCCTCCTTTTATTTTTTAATAGCAACATTGGCTCAAGAGTGATTACTGAAATTGCATATAAGTATGAATAATATGCCTATTAGAATTTAACAGAAATTGCCTTATTCTATCCCTGGTCTGTGATCCCTTTTCCTTTAGCCTGCTGTGTTTCTCTGAATGTATTCGTTTTTGGAACAATTAATTACCATACCAGATTCTCATTTAAAATGTAAGAGCTTTCAAACAAAATAAGTTCCATATTCAGACATTAGCAGCAAAGCGCATCTGGATGGCAGAGCCAAATGAGAGATGTGCAGCAGCACTAGTCCAGACCACAGTTTTTTGAGAAAAACTAATTGATTCTTCTCTCCCGTCTCCAATCTGAGCATGGCAGCTGTATTGTGCCTTGCACTGCGGATGTGTGACACAGTGCAAAGGTTGACACAATGCTGGGAAAGCAGAAGAAAAGTGAATGGGACTGTAAAACTCCCTCTTTTGGCTCAGTGGGGAGTCTTCAGAGTTTACTTCAGCAGAGAGGAACTCATTTTGAGTTTTCCTTAAACAAAGCGACACAGTAAGAGGAGAGAAACTGCCTCCTCTCTCTTTGTGTGCATCTGTTTTTACTTTAATCACTCTTAGCATGAATATTGCAGTTTCTCATCCCATGAATATAAACAAAACTGGTACTCTCTTCCTACAGGATTTCAAGCAGTTCTCTAATATTTTTCTATTAATGCCTGCATGTGTCAATCCATTATTCAACTGCTCCCACAAACTACGCATGCACACAGGCACACGTACACTTTCAGCAGATAATCACAGAGGTAATTAGAAGCTACAGGAAACTCAGTTACTCTGTCCAAATAGCTGCCGGGACTTTCATGATTCGCACTTACACCCTTTTATGCCAATGACATTTTATTTCACCATCACTTCTCTAGTATCTACGGCCCTAAGTAATCTGCAGTCCCCATTATCACAGATAAAAGAACTTTTGTGTCTTGAGAAACATACATAGCAGTCAGTCTCAAAGGATACCTATTATTTCAGTAGGACTTTTTATTAGTGTGTCTTTTTGTTAGTTTTCTAAAGCACCATGAGCAATTATAAAACTAACCTCTAATCTCTGGAAAAAATAAGTTTAGCTTGGAAAACTATACTGAAAACAGTATATGAATGGTCATGAGTGTATTTTTTCAATGCAAATAGATACACATAACTTTCAGAATCCCTAGTCCGGTTTACTGAGTCTTGTTGGATTAACCAAGTGAAAGAATCATGTTGCCACTATGGAAGGTGTTGATCTGTTGACCCATTCAATATTAGCCAGGATACTAGCCCTAAAAGCATGAAAACTCAGGTCCAAAGTAGCTTAGGCCCACCAAAGATTGCTGTCCTCAGTGTGCAAGAAAGCCACTACGTCTGCCACAGACTTTTATTACCCCTCAAACATGACTTCATTAGCTACCTACAGAGCAACTGCTAAGCTCACCACAAGTTGGAAGTCACCCAAAGAGCAATGATGCTAACAGGAATGAACTAAATTATAATCACCAGTTAATGTGACAGCAGTCTACAGAGATTATTTTGCTGTAACAAAAAAACCCAAACAAACAAAACCACAAAAAAACAAAAAAAAACCCCAAAAAATACCAACAAAGAAACAAAAAGAAACCCCCACCACATTTGTGAAAAATCAAATGCATGCACCAAGTATCTCTCAGAAATCCTCATGACTACAGTTACCTACATGCTTAAGAGCTTGTCTCAGAATGTTAGTGGTGACAAACATTGCTACTGAAGTATCACTGAAAGACTTAGGATAAAGCAAGAACCTCTTTGACAACTTTTGCCATCAATGAAATGTTTTTTGTCACCGAAGTATTGCTCAGATTTTTTCTCTTTTTCTCTGAATAACATCAGCTGTGGACTTTGCGCGGGCACAAGTGACGTAAAGACACAGGGCTAAGAGAAGGGCTTGATTGCCTGTGCTGTTTAATTGTTAGCATCCTCCCCTGCAGTTTTGATCTGCATCAAGCAGCACTCTCACAGACAGCGTTCAGGCATGAACAGGAAATAAATCAAGGGATGTTTCCAATGGACAGTGGGATGCAGGGGACATCAGGGCAACCGTGCCTTGGCACCAATCCTGTGGGCCAACACACAGTCCCCCAGTCTCTTTGTTTGGTAGGATATTTGCAGGCAAAGCATACTCTGAGGGTGCAGATTTTAGTGTGAGCTAACCATCAGGCCATTTGAAGAGATTACCTTTTGTCCATCAAAGCAGCTGGGACACAGTGAAGCCGAAGGCCTTGGCATGGATCTGACTCTACTGCTGCCCTCGGTACCCTACTCCCCACCTGCCCAGGCTCCCTGTCACTCTCAGCTCCTCTTCTCCACTCTGCAACTGGGCAGGAGACTAATTTGGCTGAAACTGGAGAGGCACAGATGGCACCAGAGTACTGTCTCCAAACATACCA
Organism: Acanthiza pusilla; assembly: GCA_036630365.1. NCBI lineage: Eukaryota > Metazoa > Chordata > Aves > Passeriformes > Acanthizidae > Acanthiza > Acanthiza pusilla. Next base: position 32,642,251 of record JAXCHO010000023.1, read on the forward strand.
GCTGCTGTAAACCTTGGAGTTTTTGTCAGCATCTCCAAAATGGTTCTGTTAATAATTTGTGCAGTGGAAAGGGAAAGAGAGGTGAGAGACACTGATTTCTCAAGTTCTTAGTATTAAGTCAGTAAAACTTAGTATTTAAAAAATATGTATTCAGTAGACTCCCAAATTCCTAAGAGTTTCCCTCTGAGCTACAGCAGCACTTTAAAAGAAGCTTACTGAAAGGTACCCTTAGAATAAAAAAGAAGTGGCATTTTCTTGGTGTTAAAATGCGTGGAATGATTCATCAGGGAAGAAAACACATGGCAAAAAGTGAGTTCTTTCTAAGACATCTGGTGTTTGTAAACAGTGAGATAGAGTAATCAGAAAGCAAAGACAAAGCTTTTCCCAGCTTTGAAAGCCCATTTATTCCACTGGGTATGATTACTGGTCCCTCCCCTATTTCTTGTATTCTCTGTTTCTGAGGAACAATAGTTTTTATAACATTCAGAGCTCAGTCTGAGAGAAGGAAAAATTAATTTTATCCAAAATTAATACTGACATAAGATGAAAACAAAATAAAAAGCATATATATGTTGATTTTGACTCAATTAAGTAAGAAATTTTTAAATATTCTTGCAGTTGCTTCTCACATATTAAATACATAATAAAAGATCAGGTTAAGGCTTGCAGGTGTCTTAAGCCAAGAAAGATTTATTTTTTTCTCATACTGTCCATGGTCTGAGATTTTTCACCCACTGTCCATGGGTGGTTCGCTCTGGTCTACATTCCTGAGGTATATCATGGGTCAGAGATCCAAAGTTGTTTCTGCTGTTATTGTAAGTAGATTACAAAACTTCATCTAGAAAGTAAAGAATGTATGATATGCATAGTTTACTCCTATTACATAAGTATCTAATCAGCTAAGCATATAGTTGTGTATTTCCTGGTATATACAATTAAAATGCAACTCTTTTGTAAAAGAAAAAAAACAAACAAATAGTAAGATTCATTCTCCACCCTGGTTATGATCATACTTTACTTTCTCTCTGTGAAAATATAAACAATAGGAAAAGGCAGCATTTTAATATCTCATTTTTGTTATACTTGAATAACAATAGAAGTATTGCTTTCCTCTTCCCTCCTAATGATGGATCAGTCACTCATTTCCTAAGTATGTGAAATCCCAAGAAATTCAGTATGTTCTTTGTAATAATTGATTTGCCAGTCTTTTTAAATACAAACAACCTTATCTATCTATCTATCTATCTATCTATCTATCTATCTATCTATCTATCCATGCATCCATCTATTCATCCATCCATCTTTTTGCTGTTTTATTCCTTAGTTGCTCTATTTTGTATCACTTTCAAAAGCACGGAAGACACAAAAGAACAAATTCATTTATAAATTGTCTCCAGGAAAGCCTTCAACTAGAATTTCATTTCAAGTGCCAATAAAAATCTATAAAACTCAGTCAGAAGTTCATAAGCATTAGAATCCTTGTTATTGATGGGTCTTGGGGTCAGATTCAGCTAATGATAAGGGATCCTTCTCCTGGGAATGAGCTTCTTCAATTATTTGGCCTTCTTTCCCAGCTAACAGTTTTATGAGCAAGTGTTGTTGTATTATCTGCCTCTGAAATTACACCCTGACAAAGTTAAAATTATATGATGATCTCAGGCCCTGTAAATCCCAGTGCTAACCTGCTACAATCGCTGATTAGCCTGTGACTGCTGCAGGATATAAAGAAAGCTGGCAGTTGGACTAAAAGGCAACTGCTAGGGCCTGAGCAGACTGAGAAATTTTGGCCTTAGTCACCTGTTTTCTTGCCAACTTTCAATGAGCGTGATGCTGCCACTCTGTCCCAGAAACTTTGCTTTTGCCTGGTGTGAGAACAGTCAAGCAACTTTTTATCCTCCTTTGAGGAGAACTGGAGGAGTGTATAAAGTGTATTGAAAAACAATGCTCAGACACTTTCAGAGGACATCAGGAGTGCTGTTAAAAATGTCTGTTTCTTGGAATCAATATATTTTGTTTGGTAGATGCTCCAACACAGCAGTATAAATATTCACATTTTCCTCTGGATAGATATCATTAGGAAAGTAAAATTTAAGTGGAAAAAAGTGAAAGTAAAATTAAAGTATTTCTGAAACAAGAATCCTTGTCTTTGCTGGTCTGTCTGCATTTTGCAACTCTGAGCATGGAAAAGTAAAAATTAACAAAACCATTCTATATGCAGAAATAAGTATGGGTATTTACTTAGCTAAGCTAAAACCTCCAAAATTTGTTATGTACTCCTAATTCTAATGGGGATGTATGGTCGAAAATGACACAAAATTGCATAAACCCCAAACTGAATGACCTCTACACTCCCCAGAGCTAAATAACCAAAGACCAAAACACTACACAACAAAAACCAAAAGAAAACACAGGACAGTAATCGCAAAATGTCTTGCAGAGGTTTTTCTTTATTAAACTGAAGTTGGGAGCACAGAACATTCTGCTAGAAACTCTTTTAGAGATTTCTAGTGTGATTTCCCAAAGCCATGAAATATGGCTAAAATTCTACACACCAAAGGGTTTTCCTGTCTTGTGGTTTCTATGACTAGGTATTCTGCAGTCTGTGATAGATACACACCAACCACAAGGATGAGTCACACAAGAAATTAATTCATCATTAATGAATATGAATTCCCTTGAGAGACGTCTTAGCAACTGAGACAGGTTAAAATGTGTCAGTGCTGCCAATGAGGAAATACACAAGAAGTAGGCATGGGAATATTGCCCACATTTTGCTGGCTCTAGAAACTTTCTACAGAAGACCTACACTTACTTCAGTGTTAAACATTTCAGATGCAGTCAGTTGTGAATGACAATAACATTACAAACCTTTGCTCACTATTGAAAGGTAAAATCCAAACAGAATTAATATCTGTAAATCCCCACAGTTTTTAACATCACTTTCCATTTTTAATTTGAAATGCATTTTGTGGAGTTGATATAGAATGAAGGAGCCAAGATAGGTAGACTATAGAAGCATTCATTAGAATTCCATGAAGATTAAGTTCAGCATTAGTCTCTAGCATTAAGCTGCACCATAGTTTGGGTTTTTTTGCTCACAAAGATCTGAGGTTTACATTTCTGGTTATGTCTTGCAACATTTTAGAGAATTATACCCCGTCAAGCATTACAGCATACAAATCTTCCCAGGTTAACAGATATTCTATGGAAAGCAAGACCCTTCAGACCTCCACCCACAAGGAGATACTGCAATTTTGCCAGAGAGCATTGAAATATTTGTTTTAAGGAAAAAGAAAAAAAAAAAAGAAAAAGAAATGGTTTGGCGATTTTGACATGAACTATTTTAAGCTAAACAAAACACTGTATTGTTCACAAATGCAAACATAACTTTAGATTAGTCAGTTAATTGCTGCTCAGTTTTGGTAAATATGAATGGTTATGAGACTTTGGGGTGGAGAATGGAAACTGAAGTTAGAGAGGATGTTATGATCACCAGTTAGGAAAGGACCAACTGGGTCCACAATTCTGGTGACTGTAAGAATTGGTTTTTTTAACTTAATTTTCAGTTTAGCTTTATTCATAGCTAATTTAGACTCATTTTATCTGGGGTCAACTTCATATCTTGGTTTAAAATATTTGTTTCAAGGCTAGCTATTTGTCTAATCTTATATGTAACACGAGGAAAATTTCTAAGCTAAGGCTAAGGCTAACCAACAGAAATTACCCACTCAGCCTTACATCTTCTGGCTAGCACACAAAAAGAATAACCCATTTGGCCTTTTCATTGTCTAATAGCTAGTATTTTTTACCCAATTTTGTTGAGTCAACACTCAGACTGGAGTGACTACCAATTGTCAACATGTTAATTTAAACACTTTTAAAAAAATTACTTTCTTATTGCTTCCTGGTGTGTGGGTTCACAATAGAGTAAATTTTATGTGTGCAAGTGTAGCCTAAATTTCGTGGTTAACCAGAGAGTGCTGGGCTTCATGTTCCTGTGTTTAGATTTCCTCTGACACCCCAGCCAACCAGCCAATACAGCAGCCTCTGAATTATCCTAAAGTAATTTCTGTGATCATTGTGTTGTCATGTCCAGAATTGTAAGGTCAAGAAGGGCTTGGGACAACTTAAAGAGAAAAGTGAGAACAGTACATTCCAATTATCTGCTTCCCAATAATGTTTCACCTACTAAACAGCATAGCATGGTGCTCTGAACACTAAAAAGCACCTTAAACTGCCTTGTTTTGAAATATGAATGTTTCTATATATGTAAAAGTCAGACTTCATAGCATGAATTTTGGTGCACTGTCAGTGTTTCTGTTACTGGGTGAAAAATATGTGTAAGAAAGGAGCGGTGGCTGAGGTTCTGAGCAAGTCTGAATCTTGGTCATCCTCTCCACAAAGAAATGCAAAAAACCACTGCTGTGCTGCTGCCTGCAAGCAGGGACTAGAACATCTCAGATTCACAGAAAGTAACTGGATTTGTCTGGGTGGTGACATTCCGTTTCCACAGAGGACTTTTTTTTTTTTTTTTTTAAATTCAGAGAAGGTGCACTTGGACTTTTTTGTAAACCTGGAGTGAAAGAACACACTGGCTCATGGGTTTAGTACTACAGTGAGGAGAAATTCACAGTCAGCTGAAGAAGTCCAGGAACACCCTGCTGCCCCCACATATAGGGGACAGTTAAGGTGATCCTGATGGGAAATAAAACAAGAGAGAAGTTGCACTACAGCAATTCCTCACCTCTTTGTTCGGAGACTTCTACATTAAGACCCAAAACATATTTGAGTTTTCGAGTACAGTAGTGAGCTCTTCACAGAAAAGCTACTCACAATTGAGGTCTGATGTGGAGGGAATATCAATTAGAGATGCTGCTTATTTTGGAATACTCCACAAGAATGTTTTATATTGATGTGTAGCCAAACCAATGACATAGGACTTCAAGGATTGTGGAAAAAGATTCTTACATTTTTTCTCCTTCAGTAATTGAAGAATGTGGGTGTAAAAACAGACATTGAAGAGAGACATTAATTGTATCAATATTTTGTAGCAATATCTTTATATGATCTTTCCATGATGAGAAAACTGCCTTGAATACCTTCAACGTTGCCTGTGAAAAGACATCTATGAGATTTTTGTGGCCACACAGTGTAGAAGCTCCCAGGGCAGGCAATTCTTCTGGCAACTGTGTCACTGCTCTGGGAGCATGCTGAGGGATGGCTTGTGCCACCTCCTGTCCTGAAGGACAGCATGGAAGAGATGGTTTGGGGAAAGGCAGGATTGATGTACAGCTGCTTTGCTGGGATCTGCAGAGCCAGCATGGAAAGGCAGATGGATGGGGGAAGAAGTGAAAAGAAAAGCTCCATAAAAAAAGGGAAAGTGGAGGGAAGGGATGTAGCTCCATAAAAAATGGGAAAGTAGAGGGAAGGGATGCGTAATACAGTCTTTATAATGGGCCAGCACAGCTTCATAACAAGCAGGGATGTGATGCTAAACGAACCACAAAGCACTTAATTTTTTTCCCTTTTTCTTTTTGCCCAAGCATTTTAAAAGAGACAGAAAGAATTTTGGGCTTTAACAGCAATCTCTGAAAACACCTTGCTTCTCATGAGAGTCTGTCACAGCCCTCTCACACCCTTTTCTGTCCAAATAAACTTTGCAAGGGAATGTTCTTTACATTCCCTGTTGAGCATGTATAGAAAAGATTGCTCTGGCACAGTCTGCTCTCTGTTGACAACAGTGTTTCCTGTTATTGTGAAGGAGCCATGGGCCTGCCTCCAGTCCAGATCTGGGGAGCGGTGGTTTCACAGATGTTTTTTCAGGTGTAAAATTCCTGTTGGCCACACAGGCCGTTCACACAGGATAAAATGGGTGTCTTCAGCTTGGCTCAGTGTGTCTGTTTGCTCAGTGCTATGCTGAACCAGCTTCTCTTTTCATGGGAGTGATGAAACTACGGAATGTGGAAGGGAGTTTAAAACCCTTCCTGTTGCATATAGGAAACGTTCTGAAAACCTGAGATTTCACTTTTTGTGCTTATTGTGGGTCAGCTAGGGCAGGGGGGAGAAAAACAGGGAATTGTGAGTTCAAGGACTGCGTGATAGGAAAGACTTTCTTTTTGCTGGAAGAATGTGGTTGAACTTTCTCCCTGAAGAAGATTTATCCTGTTGTGATTTCAAGGACCCTTAAAAAAGCCAGCCTTAGAGAGCCACCCACACAAGATAGCAGCATAACAGCTGCATAACAATGCTACCATGGTTAATGACTGCAAATACAGTGTAGTATTATGGAAAGGTCACTGTGAGAGGGTATCCTGCTGTGCTAGAGCTTATGCAGGTGCTGTGGGTGTATCCATAATAGTATCGTATCACTGGTGGCAGGGAATTATTAGATACCAATCTTCTCTGTATTAACCTGGAGAGAACTCCGCATTCCATAAACTTATTTAACCCCGACATGAGTGGTTTTACAGTGCAGTAGCTATTTCACTAAGTAGAAAACTCGTTTGACTGTCACTTTGATATACTGTCAAAATGTGTTTTTCTTCTTCTTTCTGGTACAAAGTCATTCTTGCTTTGTAAACACTTTATGTTAGATTTGTAAGAATACTCCTCCTTAAAATGATTGTTTTGATGAAATTTATACTTGCCTGATATTACTTTTCCAGTAAAGTGTGGAAAGGAAAACTGTGGTCGTCTGTAAAAGTGAAAAACCATTGCTGAACCGTGTTTGTTTAAAAAGAAAGCTGCAAGGCCTGGGACCTGCTATTGCAATGAGGGCAGTCTATGAGTTCAGATGATCCATTTCTTCATTTTTTCACTCAATTGTTTTTTCACAATGGTTCTTCAGTTTGTTGGAGACATTCCTGAAGCTGACAGAACAGCCAACACTTCGTAGTAAAAAGCAGTTGTTAAATATTGCACATGGGAAAATAAATGGTTATTTGGCATGTTTCTAAAATGTCATCGACTCTTCTTTACTATTCAACATATTTGCTTCATTCTTTGGTGAATTTATATGAGCAGAGGCTTAAGATCAGTGAGAAAACCCAGAAAAAATATGCAGCAGTGCCAAAGAGAATTATAATATTTTCCAAATATTCCCCATGTTTATCTTTTATTTTGAAATTTCAACACATTCTGAGAAATACTATAGCTGTGGAAAAGAGGTAATGATGACAGTGCAGTTGCACTTTTACCTTTTTTTTTTTTTTTTTTTTTTTCACTTCAGAGGAAAAACAACACAGAAGTAGTAAAATTCTGGGTTCTTTAACTGATACATCAGGAAAGCCACCAGTAAGTTATTTCCCAGCTCATGCACACAGAGATACACACAAATATATGGGGATGTGTGTATATATTTATTTATGAACAATTGCTACTAATAGGAGGTTTTTGTTTACTCCAGCGATAAAAAGTGAAAAGACTAGATCTGATTGAGTTGGTCAGACAATGAAACACTTTATTTTTATGCACCATCTTTCATGCAAGCATATCATGAAATTCTTCAAAGCCAGTTTATCTACACATTCCTGAATGGTGCAACTGAAGTGCTCAGCTTTACAGGAAGCATCTGTACATGTTGCAGGGCAGGGGTGAAGATGGAAACAATGGTCAAGTTTCAGGAGAATGATTGAGTGCTGGAAAACTGGGAAGTTCATGCAATGGGATGAACATTTTTTTTAGGCAGTTGGAGAGGCTCTGCCCGCTGAGCAGATTCCTGGAAGGAATTTGAAGAGAATTAGTGGGAATGGCTATTTCAGATGGCAGAAGGAATCAAAATAGAAAGCCAGTTCCTTAGGCCTGGACTGTCTCCTTTCAAGTCTGAAACATATTTCCTTTCTGTCTTGGATCTTTTGTATCCAAGAGTTCTTTATCCTGCCCTGGCAATAACAGCCCAGAAGGAAGGCTCCAGGGGGAAGAAACTGGGGTGAGCTCTGCTTTTGACCTCTTCATCACTCAGGATGGGGTGGACAGGACTGCAAGCATTCTGGCTATTGTGGATTCATACTGTTGGGATATTTCCTCAGCATACCCCAACTTACCCCTCAAATTCCCTGCCTGGTCTCTGGCAGCAACCTGGTAAGGGAACCTCCAGCTTGTAAACAGGCCCTGGCTGAGTACTGGCTATTAGCAACAAAAAGAACACATGACAAATCTACAATGATAGATTTTAGAAGCAGATCAGAGTGGACCTTGGACACTGACAATTTGACATTATTTCTATTTTGGGCATTCAAAGACACATATTCGCATGATAAATATAAAAAAAAATTGGCTTGTTTTGTCAAAATCATTATGTGGAACAGAATAAATTCAAATTATAGAGGTTTGTACTTCAGTTATTTTCATTATAAGGTCTCTTTCTGGTAATAGGCAAAACTACATACACAGTGTATGTTCAATAGATGTGATTTTAAGAAATTATGAAAATCTCCAGTTTCCACTTGAAAATAATAGGTACAACAAAAGTTGGAGCTACAGATTTTAATAATGCTTTGTGATGTTTAATCCTTACATATAAAACTCAATTTTGAGTTACATGGTGGAAATCTCTTTGGTTTCACTCAGGCAAAATCCTTAGAATTATCTTGCTCTTTCCTAATTTTTTTCTTTCTTTTTGGCTGTGATGCCTCTTGTTTTCTCTTCTCTTTTGTAGAGTTTTTCTTTAGCTTCAACTTATTTTCTAATCCATAATAATGTATTATCGTTAGTAATTCTTGCAGGGAATATGAGGCATAGATGCTCTATTTGTAGTTAAAAAAAACAACCCAGCTCTTCAGTATACATGTAAAAAGGGGAATTTTCTGTTTTCATAAACAGAATTTGTGATATTAATAAGATTTCAGCATCACCAAAAATCAATATGTGTAATTAAGAATTTAAACACAGAAACAGCTCTCAGCTTGAATCACCAGCAGTCTTCAAATCTTGTGGGTCAAAAATTAAAGAAAAGCAAAGTTGAGTGAAGTTGGCACAGGAGCCTTTGGTCTGCTGTTCTGCCTCCTGTGCTGGGTTGGGTGATCAGGAATGCAGGTGGTAGCTGAGACATTCTTTCACCCTCAGAGGTTGTGTGTAGCTACAGGCAAAATCAAGGGAGCTGACTGTATATAGCTTTATGATCTTAGAACAGGCAAGTAATGACTTAGTGGTGCTTAATAAGTCAAGGAACTTGGGGCATGATGAATTGAATTTCCACTTATCTATTCAAAAACAGATGGTCACATTTCAAAACACTTTATTGCCAGCATGCTAACTTGAAAGGTCACACAGTGCTCTCAGCTGAGGTTTTCTATTGTTTGAGGTTTCTGCTTGCAGGCTGGGAGCAATATCCTGCACATTTTTTTAGCCTGTGGTGTTTCTAGTCACTTTAATCTGACATAAGTATGGCCTGCCACCCCCAACTGGATGTTCTCCTTACTCCTTTGTGTAGGCATGGGATTTGTGCAGCTTTTTGGTGATCTGACTCACCCTACAAATGCTAGTTCTGCTGCAGCTGATGATGGCGGGAAGAGGCAAGCTGGGGGAACATGGGACCATCCTTTCTGTCAGCAGACAACGTTTACATCAGAACACAATGTCTGATAGAGAGAATTAAAGTAAAATCATCTTCAGCTTCATGGATGAATTTGAAATATTCTGTAGCTTGGGTGCAACTCCCATGCATTTATTGTATGACTGCCAAGTGTAATTAAATCTGTAGAAGAAATTTCTCAGCATAAAATGTTAAATCAGACAAACGGAGCTGTGACATTCCTAACAAAACTCTACCTGGGTCTCATGGCAAAGGCTGTTTACACTAGCCAATAATCACATGCTAAATGGAAAAATCTGGAGAAGCTTCAAGTTTATTGTTCTCCTTGGTTTGTTTGCCAAGGCAGCAATGTTAGTAATTAACTGGTCAGTCACATCTAAACCCAAGTAGTAGGGAAGAGAGAATAATAGAGAATAAATCCTTTTCTGTGTCCTGTCTGATTGTAGCCTACTACATTTCTAATATCTTAAAATATTTATATAGTAACATAGAAGTCAGAGATTCAGAGACTGTTTTGCAGTCATCTGTTTCAACCACCATTTCTCATAGTTCAGTTCTACTCTGACACATCAGTTTTTACCTTTTCAGATTCATCTAGACAGTTCTTCTATACTTTTTTAAAAAATTTTTTAAAAATTTTTATATAATTACTCCAGCATTCTTCATCGCTTGGGTTTTCCAGTTCTCTCCAAAAGGCCTAGCTTTGCACCACTGGCCACCTTTTAAGGTTTGTTTTTCAGTCTTTCAGTTAATGAAGGCTCAGGCACACAAAAGGGAAGAAGAGTCTCCTGGTGACACTAAACTACAGTTTCTGAGTCTGCCTTTTACCAGCCTTCCTCCACATCCTCTCCAAGAGATATACACACACCTTTTGTGAAGGAAAAGGTATTTAAACTGTAACCTCCAAAGAATTAACTATCAGACTGTGATCTACAAGAATTAGCTCATTTCAGGCAAATGGCTATTTTTGTTGTGTGATCAGTGACATCACTTTTCCTTTTTCACACACAGTCTTGCTACATCTTTTTTAGCAGATACTGTTCCATACACCCAAGTGGAATGAATACCACAAGAAGCATCTGGGGCAACACAAATGACTTCAATTTGCTCCTGGCTCCTAGTACAGTTTTTTTTGTTGTGTGGGGCTTTTTTGTTTGTTTGGTTTGTTGGTGTTGTTATTTTGGGTTTTATTTTGTTTGGGTTTTTTGTTTGCTTTTTTTTTTGCTTTGTTTTGTTTTTTAAACCAACTCTTCTGATAGCAAACATAATATTGATTTCTCCTGTTTGAGAGAGCATTGCCTGTAATCAGCAGTGCTGGAGTAATTGTTTAGCCATGCTGAGCGCTGTTGCAATGCTATTTGTCAACACATTCCTAGAGAGTAGGGGTGGCTTGCATCCCATACCACCCCATACAAGCTTTCTCAGGCTCTGCAGCACTCCCCAGCACAGCGTTTCTGCTCCCCTCTGTGCTCCATGACAGCACAGATCAAACTCGTCTATTTTTTTTGCAGCTAATGGGCCTTCTTCAGGTGTCTGTCCAAAGCAGATTTGTTTGTGTCTGTGCACGCATTTATGTGATACAGCCTGAACCAGATGGTGTCTAAGAAGCTGCTGAAGGGAGTGACGAAATCACCCATTTCCCCTCTTTTCCTCCTCACAGCAAACCACAGAATCTTTGGAATGAACTCAGTGGAATGATATTTTTACACAAAGAAATAAGCTAGATCTCAGAAATTAGTAATTCTGTTTATTCTCCACAAGAAGATGGGGGATGAACACAGTAAAACAGTTCTGCATCTTCCCAATTACTTCGGACAATACTTCTGTTTTCCGATGATCCTCATATTTTTCCTGGGAAACCTATGCCTCATAGATGTTGCTTTTTCCTTTCCTATATATTTCATTGCAATTATTTTTTAAATGTATTGAACAAATTACTGAAAGTATAAATATGTGCTTCAGATTCCTTTAGAACCCAAATCCTGTAATTATTTTCTTTGTAATACACCTGAATTCTTTTTCCGACCAATATTTTTGAAACCATCTTGTCTGCAGGGTTAAAAGATAGAAGTATCCTGAAGAGCTGTCTTTTTGCATAAATTCTATGGTAATATCTTCTTTTTCTGCAATGACTTTTGTGCTGTTTAAGCAAACAAGTTACAATTTGGCAGTCTTTTTTCTTCAGGTGTCTACTCATTAATCAGTGGTTAAGAAATACCTCTCAAGGCTGATGTCTGAAGACACCTGTAGTCAAGTAAGGATTTTGATTAACTTCCTTTGTTTTTTCAGTTTGAACAATACATTCCCTTATCCCATTTGGGTTTTGCAATGCCTGGGGTTTAAAACTACTATTGAATGGACTATTATTATCTTGGAAAACACCAGGAGCATGATTACTTCTTGTGAAGTTATTTGTATTTGCGTCTGGCACATGAAAAATGGAATTTTAATGTAAATGAGTAGAGAATTATGGTATATAATTGTAGTATTTTCCATGCTGCACAGTTTTCACAATTGTGATGTCCTGAGGTGCAAAGGAATGTAAAATCACGCTCTTGATTAGGAATTCTTTGCCTCTTCAAAAGAAATTTCAACTGGTAATTTCCTCTTTGTTTCAGTTACGGTATTCTGTAGTTGATGCAATGTAGTGTAGACTGACCTGAGTCAGAAACATTAGAAATTCTTTGTCTTTGGAATTACAGTTATCAGCTTGTACACTTTGGCAGTTATCTCCTGGAAGTTTGCTTGCTTTTGGTCTGCAGTAAGTAGAAAGTACATAGGACAAACTGATTGTTGTGGAAATGCATGATCAAGCTGCATGTTTAGCCCAGGTTTTGGAAAGGGAATCTTTTTGTGTGCTTTGATTTACAGATGTTATTTCTGAGTAAAGCATTTCTGTCTTCATATTTATTTGTATCAGTATTATCTAATGTAAAGACATTCAATGGTCTGCATGCTGTGCTTGTTTAAAGCTAGCAGTATGCTCAGCTTTGTACAATACTCAACAAGAGACAATCACTGCCCTGGAGAGCTTAAAGTCTAAAAATACCTCAGCTGGTGCTTCAGCTTTTTTCAGCCTTTAACATTCTCAAGATTTTCTTATTGTTTTCTCTCATCCTAATAAAACTCAACTTTAAACTGCCAACCAAAGCAAATCAGCTTGGTTCCTCTCTGAAAATAAACTGTTAAAGGGTAAATTATTCATTTTTACATATGAAAATGTGTGTGGGTTCAATCCAGCATTCACTGTAAAGCTGAATCCCATTGTTATAGACCCCTCTAGATAACTTTAATCTTACCTACCTGCTCCCAGTAGTGCCAGCAACACATTTGCAAGCCCTCTGGCTGTATTACCTTCTTCTCTCTGGTTGTAGAGAGCAGTTTAGTTTAGAGCAAACCTCTGGAGCTCTGGTTGTAAATGAGACCGTCTGGATAAGACACCCTGATGCTTTCATGAATGTATGTGAGTATTTTGAAACAATGAGAGGTATGTTTCTCTAGCGAGTCTCATTTCAAAGCTGTGATGTGGGTTTTTTGCCATCAGGACTGTGAGAAGCAAGGTGAAGAAGAGTGTGATCTGCTAGTTTAATACTAGGCAAGGGAAGGATGGCAAAAGATGACATCATGTGTTAATGGAAAAGGACTAAAGCAGAATGAGGAAAAAACAAACTTTAATAGAAAGGCTTTGCAGTCCATTGGATAATGCCTCCTTTTGCTGCGGATATTTTTGTAAGTGTTTCTGCCTCTGTGGTTTCTCCTTTCTAAGAACAACATCAGTCAGCACTGAACTGTGGTATCTCAGATTCTTTCTAGGGATTAAGCTGCAGGTTTAATTTTTGGGCTGGCATAAGGACCATCTGTTCAGTGTAGTTTGCAGGCAGAATGGAGATATGTGTGTTGTGAACATACAGAACACACTCTAAGAAGAGAAGGCAGAGAATAGACTTTAACATCCTGTTATTTTCAGTTTTGTTGTTAATTCTGTTGTGCTTGAAAGAGAGTGCTTCTAAAGCATGAAGCCATCAGGTCCTGTTCTATACTTGGTGAGCTACAGGAGGACAGTTTCAAGTTCCTCTTCAGAATGGTTGAACCACATGATGGCTTAGAGGGTTGGTAAGAGATGGAGATATTCTCTATCCCAAAACTATTACTATATTGTGGTGGCTACAGTAGCTTACTGCTTTTGAGAAATGGAATATATAGCTCTGTATTCACACCTTTAACTTTTCCATCTCCTCAGTATACACCTTGTACTAACTTCTTCCTCTTTAGCTCCATTATCATCCCATTAAGTCACTGTATATAAAATATTGGTCTTTGCTCTCCCATCTGGTATGGGAATTATGCCACAAAACATTGCATGAGCCCTGCCCACTTTTGTGCGCTTCAGGTTAAGCTCTACACCCACATTACCCCAATTTGACAAGGGCTTCATAAACCAAAGCCACACCTCTGCCTTGACATGATCCTGGATTGCCGAACTAGTTCTCATGCCTTCTCCTACAATTCATCCTCCATCTCCTCCATCATGCATGGGGATGGTCTTCACCTTAATTTATTATTCTTATTGTTTTCAATGCTCTGAAGTTGCTACTTTGATTTAAAAAGTGTATATCGTGTCTCTTTGCAGGAAGAGAGAAAGAGCAATAGGAGGGCTCAAATCCAAGAGAAGTTTGAAGAATTAGAGAGAGAAAAGAAGGAGGTATAGAAAGGGTCACCAGCTACATTGTCACATACAGGCAGCCTCTCTTCTAATTCCTGCTCCATCTGATGTGAACACCAAAGACAGAATACTGGAGATTCATAAGAGAGACTCTTCAGAGATTCATTACTGACCTTAATGTGTATCTCATATTCCTTAGCTACTGACCTCACTGATCTCCTATCTGCAGTCCTTTCTTATTCTGTTATTTCTGTTAAAAGGTTAATAAATATTAGGAACCAGCTGAATGAATATTTAGGGCTTGAAACACAATGGAACTCACTGAGGAAGAAAAATATAGAAGCTTGTAAAAAAATGTCATCTGTTTCCAGCATCAATTTGGTACGTTCAGGACGAGGACATGTGAAGGAAATCCTTGCCAGAAATAGCTATGCATTTGAATCACTAAGAGTCCTGATCCACAGCCTCAAGAAGGCTAAAATGAGAGAACTATTAAACTGTGAAAATTTTCATATCTCTTTGTCACATACTACCTGCATGGACCTTCCTCTGACAGCAGATCTATTTTAGCTGATCTTGTGGTATCCCCTCCCTAATGCATGATAAACATTCTCTGTGGTCTTTTGCTGTTGCTCATAAGGACCTGAGCCTCCCTGTGGGGAGGGGACACACATGGCGAAAGGAGAAGCTGGCAAGTGGGCGTGGGAAGGCTTCACAGCGATCCCAAACCATGACTGTGACTCATAAGTCAGAGCTTTGCCTCTAGTGAGCACATCAAAGCACAGAGAAGCAGATGGATTTTAGAGCAGTTCAGGTACAGAGAAATAAGAAAACATCTTGATACCATCAACTTTTTCTCTCTGCTCCTCACAGCTCTCTGGCCCTGTTAGATCTGCTGTCTGAGCTGCCCCATGAGCAGGCTGTAGTCTTTCAGTCAAATGAACTTGCTGAACAATCTGTGTTCCTTAATACAGTTCACCAGATTGTGCAGATTTAATCCAGATTAGGCATAGACACGTGATCCTAACTCTGCAGAGTTAACTGGAGAATGTGATATACATGCTGGCTTTATTCTTTTAGGCTGGTTTGCACTTTCTTCAGGACAGCAGACCATTTCTGACCCAATAAAAAAATAGAACAGCACATACAGACAGTACTTGAGGTAACATCAAGCCTGCTAGGACAAAATTACCTATTTAGCATTGTCTGAACCAAGTTGAAGTGGCAGAGTGAGTTAGTACTGGTGCAATGCTCTGTGCTATGCAGCCACACAGTTTTGTCCTTGATGCTAGTTTTCAGATGTTTTTAAAAACCGCTGTGTGATTTCACACTTGATTTGCTACCTCATGGTGCTAAAGCACTCAAAAATACTGAAGGAGGTATTTGCTGGCACTGTCCTCTTTCACAGAAGCAGTGTAAAAAACTTCTGCTTTGCAATCAGCATGACTGGATTTGCCTATTAAAAGTCAACCTATGAGCAAAGGGGTCCAGCACTCCTGTATCTTTCTATTTTTTCTCAGATAGATACAACTGAGCCTAAGCAAATGCTAAAGAAGCATGAAATACGCTATTCCTTTACAATTGTGTTAATAAAGTTTCACGTATGCTACAGATGTTTTCTTCTAGTAGTTGTAAGACACAAATTGCAGCATTTTTTTCAAATGCATCTATTAATTTACATTTAGAAAGGATGACAGAATGACAAACAAGGGACTGTAATCATGTTCCATTTCTTTTTTTTTTTTTTTTTGAAAATTTTATTTTAAACAGTCCTATTTTCCTCCAAACTCTCAATATTTACAGGTAACAGTCAAGTTATAGCCCAGACATAAGAGTATCACTACTTTCCATGCTTTCTCTGTAAAACTTTTATGTGAAAAGAGGGAAATGCAGTACCCCAGGATGACAACTGCCCAATGAACTGCATGGGAGAACTTTTTATTTAGAATAATTCATTATAAACATATTGCAGCATCAATATGCATATTTTTAGAAATATTCTATGTTTCCTAGCTTTGCCATTGCAATAAAAGCATTTTTATATCATGCATTTTCATATTCATTCACCTTCTACTCTATTTCTCAGCTATGCCAACATTTGCTCAATGCAAGAGGTCTCCAGGGTGAATATGGAATAACACATAGGCAAATAAATGTCTTGTTCAGTAAAATTTAAGCACCTGAATAAAGGTAAACAATCCAGATTTTATGGAATAAGCTGCCTGGTCTGTAGAGAAAACTTTTTATGTACCTTGAGAAGGATTAGTCTCTTTGTAAAAGAGCATTGCTGCGTTGTCTGGACTAACCACCTAGGACCCTTTCCTTGTGTCCTTGGGGCATCTAGACCTGGGTTTACATTTCTACTGCTGAGCAGAGATGAAATTCTATTTGTACAAATTAGCACTCAGCCCTTTACAACAGGTGGCCCTTATGAAACCAAGGTGTCACATGTCTGAGTTTATTGTATTTGAAATAAAATGTGTGGTCTTGCATCTCAGGAAAATTATGTCTTTATAGCAAGAAACTGCTGTGCATCCACTCCTTTTCATGTGGGATGATATCTAGGATACGTGGGAGTTCCAGGGAGAACAGGCAGGTGAAAAGTCCATTGGGTTAGGGTTGCAGGAGAGCAGGATGTCTGGCATGTCACACTGGTCCTTCATTCTGCAGGACTGCTGTCTCCTGCATTGTATTTGGGTGCTACCTGGAAGATCTGTAGCTCACCTCTGTGTCATACTACTCTCCCAATTTGACAGTGAAGCAGCATTTGGGGCTAGTGGTCAAGACTGTGTCAAAGCCAGCAGGACTGGCCAAGCCCTGATTAATTTTCTAGAGTAGAGATTATCTGAGTTCCTAGTCATAAATAGAGAAAGAACTTTGTATCTCAGCAAGCAAGGGGGATATTAGAGTCTGGTGCCAGATTTAAGAATAGCACTTAAGTGCTTCCTCAACATTTACATCAAAGCTCGTGTTTGAGAGACTTGGAGACTCACTTCCCCCAAATTTCTGTCTAGGTGGCTAATGCGTCACGGTACTCAGCATGCATTCTGCGTAATAGAAATCACATTTTTAGATATCATTTGGTATCTAAAAAATTCTGATAGTATGACTTTGGTCCATGAAAGCACTTTAATATAGGATGTGAACATCTGCAAATTGTAGCCTATCTTAGAAAGCTTAGGTAGGTTGTCCTAGATTACTCTTCAACCTTATCTCTTTTGGTATTGAAAAGAATGTTTTTAGGAATGCTTTTCTTCTGATGTTTCCATTCACAGCAATTAAAGAATTTCATGCGTGTTAAAGTTGTGTTGCAACTGTCTGTCTTTTGTAGATGTGTGAATGGAAATAGAGACAGTTTTAGAAAACTGAAGCCAGCCCTGCCCATTAAATTAATTGAATTTTTCAGATATATAGCCTGCAGACAATTTGAATAGCTTTTAATCCAATCTGCCCACCCCATCACATACAGATTTTGTATTTCAGTGGTATGGGGCGGGAGGGGACACATAAGTTCCTAGTTTTTTCCTTAATTCTCCATCACAGTGCAGCAAGGGACTGACAATCTACAGCCACTCAATCCATTTGTACCCAGAGAGAGATGGGATGATTCTGATGTTTCATCCGAAGGGGCTTTGCAAAGTCTTCTTCCTCCTAACAAGCCTCTCCATTTGACAACTTCTCACCTATACGCTAATGCTTTTGGGAGCTAGGTGTGAAACCAAGAGGAGAAATACACCTGTTTGCATAGTGATTTTTTCTAATGTTAATAGTGGGAAGTATTATGTAACATGACTTTTGCAAACAACTGGAAGTTTAGCTTGGCAAATGGCAAGCAGCCTCTGCACAATATTGTTCCCTGCGCGTGGAAATTCTCAGCATGACTGATTCAAAAGTTTAACATAACTGACACCTTGCTGGAAAAAAGTAGCTCAGAAAAACTGAAAAGAAGTATTTCAAAAACTAGGTGCTCAGACATGAATCTAAGAATGCTGAGAAATTTAAGTTGCTCATTCAAAAAAGGAAGAATAAAAGAGAAGAAAAGTTTCCTTTTCATGTTCCTAGCATCTTCATTTCAGGAGAACGCTGCAGTGGTGGGTTTCGTTCCTTTATACATCAAAGGGTGGCTGTAACTGGTTCTGGAAGTGGGTTAACATGTGATAATTAATTGACTTTAAATATTAATCATCCTATTTAAAAGTAACATTGGCAAAGAAAGACATCCCTAGTAAGAGATAAAATTACATTATAAACCTTATTCCATAAAAAATGGGGCTTATTCAAGTGTTTCTTTGAAGCCAAATGAGAACTGATCCAGTGTCTGAGTACATTCCCAGCGTGCTATGAGGAAGCCGAATTCTTTTCATAATTGTTTGGCAAACTTCTTCCAAAACACACAGGACACAGACTTAAAATGCATTTTTCCTGTCGTGTGTCTGTGTTTATGGGTGAATACCATATGGACTTTGGTCTGAGCTTTGCTCATCTGAAAAACACTGGGAGAGGACTCCATGTTGAAGTTAACTGTTTCCTGTTGAGCAGACAAAACATGTTCATCTTAAGGAAGCAAAAATGACAAAGTTATTTTAAGGTAAACAAGTCATTTTGTTTCCTCAGGGTACGGAGTAACTTTGTTTTTGTTATTCACACATGGATAAAAAGGACAGATTAGGTATCACTACTGTTAGCTTCAGCTTTTCTGAGGGAAATAAAGCCAGGATTTGAATTGGAAGTATTTATATAATTGAAGGCTAAACTGAGCCTGAAGGCAGTGATCAACTTAAAGATTTGTCCTATAGTAGCATATTGACATCAATGTTGAAATGAGGCAGATGTGCCTGATTGACATAAGGTCAGGCAGGGCTGTGTTCTGAGAAGGGATTCTCAAAACTGATAAAACTGATAGAAAGTTATAATAAAATTGCTCTCTTTTAAAATTTAATTTACCAGTGGTTCAGGAAAAAAAAGGGAACATTCATGCAGATGGTTTTGCATGGATGTGGCTCTGTACACTGTCCTCTCCCATGCAGAGCAGTGACTGCAAACTTTCCCATAGGAAACTGACATCAGTAATAATACATTCTTTGGTTAATATAGGAAATTCGTGAATTCTGCTATTGAGTTTGTTTCAGGTCTTTTTTTTCTGAAAATGTTGCTTAAGGCCCAATTCTGCTGTACTTGAGCCAAAAGACATTTAATCAAATGAATGTTGAATTTTGTTCTCTGTCCTTATTCAATTGTTTTTTGAGTTAAATATTCATTGACTTCAACAAGAGATTTTTGCTAAGAGCTGAATTAAACTAAGTAGAAACATCAGGACCCAGCTAAGATACTGACTTCTCCCACGTCCTTAGAGCTAAGCATACTGGAATTCATTAACTTCCATTAAAAAAATGCTAAAAGTTGATGGGTTATTGAGTAATGATAAATGGAGAGTCACACAGATGTATTAGCATACTTGTTTCAGTTTCTACAATGCATAGTAAGAGGCTGTTTCCCTGCACAGCTTTTGGACATCACTTATGATTGCAAGACTGTGACAGTTAAAACCACTGGCAGGGAATTTGTAAAACTCTCAGTGCTCTGAGTGTCTTGATCTGGGCAGGTGGTGAAAGAACACGAAACTGGCTAATCGATATGGTTCTCAGAGTTGTGCTTATTGTCTTGATGCAACTTGTAATTCAATGATTAAGTATGAGGAAGGAAATCAGGAAAAGGTTAGAGAGGGTTGTGTTTTAAATTCAATAGAGAGTGAGTGAAATGGAAGAGAAATTCCACTGCTAAGATTATCGACCCGTTTCTATACTGAGATGGACTTAGCATATATCTGTGGTAAAAAACCTGAGAAGCAGAATCTGAATGTCAGACTGCTTCAAAGTTTAAAGTAAGGCAGTTTCAAGAATATTCTCTACTCTACATGCACATGTTCCCAGCTGCTCAAAGGGTCGCTGACAGCAAGTCAGCTGCTGCTGCACCTACCAAACCACTTGTAGAAGTGTCAGGGCAGCAATAAAAGCATTGACAGCAAGATTTTACATCAAGAAGTCTCCTCACACATGGAAATACTTCACTGGCTTGCAGAATTAGTTCCACACTTTATGCCTCTGTTGCATCTTAATTCTGATTAAGGGTAATGTGATGTCTGAGTTTCCTAAGGAAAACGTTAGAAAATATAGGGCCTCTTTGCCAAATTTTCTGCTGGTCTACATGCCATCTGTTTGTTGATGCATGTGTAGACACTATTTTCATCAACAGAAAAGTGTTGTTTCTTCACAATAAAAAAGTAATCTGAATAGCTCTCTGCTCCTGTTGAAAAGCTCTCAGAGATTTGGTCTTTTTCTAAAAAGAGATTCTTAAGGCTACATCATTTCTATGAATATTTGACATTGTTCCATGAAAGGATTCTAATAATTAAATAAGATTTCTGTTCTTTGTGCTTTTCTCATGGATTTGCCTACCTTTTCTGCTTGTTTTGTTTGAGACTGTTAGCACATAGAGACCAGAAAAATAAGATTGTATATTGACCTAAGCAGATTCACTCCTAAACAAACTATTCCTCAAAGATTTCCAGAAGGCACCAGCAGCTCTTTAAGAAGTAACAGCCTACAAAAATGTTATTTTTCGCAGTTAAGCAGACTTTGGTCTAAAGCTGTGCAAACAAGCCTCTGAATCCTTGTTGCTTCCAGGGACTCTTTTTGGGTGTGTGCTAATCTATAAATCAAAAGGATTTGAAACAATGTAAGAGAAAATGTTTAAAGAAAACAAATACCAAAGGAAACATTTTTCTCTTCTCCCTCCTGCAGATCAGGGTGCCTTCCAAAGAAGTCAAAGGCATTACAGGGATGCAAAATTTGAGTATGAAAGAGGAGGTTCAAGAGCGCCTGGTCCAAATCTCACTGACTTGGTGTAAAGCTTGTCTTTGACCACAGCAAGTTTTTGTTGAGATTCAATGCTCTGATTTTATCAGTCAGGTTGGCTACTACATCATAGTCCACTTCAGTTTCAAACAGGTAAGACCCAAACTGAAGCAAAAGAAAGTTAAAAATAAAAGAAGACACTGGATCAATGCAGACCCTGCCGGGTATGTGACTCTTTGTGAAACCATATCTAACAGTGACATTGTATAAAGAGCCCAAATGACTTAAAGGCCTTGGAGTAGCATTGATGTGAAGGCCCTGAAGTGATGGGACACTCATTAATGCCCTGCCAGTACTGCAAGGTAATACATCCGCAGGTGTTCTAAACCAGGCAGCTCCTATCGGGTCTTACTCTGCTGCTGATGTCAGTGGCAAAACCCCTCGAGACCTCAATGGTGACAGAACCCAGGCAATGGTGATGAAGGGAATTCATTTGCTCTGATGGGAGCAGAGCTAGCTCTGAACAGTCCCATTTTCCTGCTGTTGACAGTCATAATCCACCCTTGTGCTCCTGATGGCTGATATCAGAATGCGGTAATAAAAGTACTGCCTGCCCAAGCAACCTAAACACTAGAGTGCAGCTGGAGGTGAAATCTGTGTGTGTGAGATTACCTGTAAAAAATAAACATTTTTTCGTTCCAGGAGCTACTTAGATGGAAAAATAAATAAATGGCAAATTTACTCTCACTGTTCTTTTTAAATAGAATGAAGGTTATCACTTTAGAAAGAAAAATAAAAAAAAAACAAGTAATTTTAAAACCCCAGTAGTCATTTAAAGAGCCTAATTTTATTTGGTTTAAACAATAAAAATATGAGCAGGTATAAAAGGTAAGGCTGGATCAGGTGGTGTTAATGGCTGATTCTAGGTGGGTTTCTTTTGTTTCCCCCGCCCCCCTCCAATTCATGCATGTACTGACACTCACAGTATTATCTAAAAAGAATATAAGAATCATCTCAGTCCATTATCAGCAATTAATCATTGAATAGCTTGTCTATGAGGAAAATTGCTTCTCTGAAAAATTGGCACAAGCTTATCCTTTGCATTCAAGTCAATGACAGCGCTGTTCACAGAAAAGCTATCCCAATGCAGCCATCCAGTATCCCTGAGATCACTGAGGGAACAGATTTTATCCCTGAGGCTTTCCTTTGTAACTTTTTGATTAGCCTGCAAGAGCATAAAGAGAACATAGCTTTGATGAGTGTCAAAGGGTCCAGCCAGTATCGGGGCTTTAACAAACGTGTGTGTGTGTGTGTGTGTGTGTGTGTGCATTACTGCCAGGTGGTGCTTGGGTCTGCAGTTTGTGCTCTGGTCCTGCCTGCTCTGCATGAATCTTACACTCTCTTGAGCTTCCATTTAGAGTCAATCAGCTGCATCTCTTCCGGAACAAACCCCAGGTGCAGCTCTGGGGGAACCACTCCAGGGATTGCTACAAATAAACACTGTGGCTAAGGCTGCACAGTCCTGCATTTGAAGAGGAGCCTTTGCACTCGGTCATCTCCAGCACATGCAGGGCATGCAGAACTTAACAGTACAAAATCATAACGCTGATATGCTCCATCACTGTCCTCATACTGTTTCAGACCCTTTGAACTGAATAAAATACACAGAAAATAATAACTGTCTAATGGCCTGAGGATTCCAAACAGGCCCCAAGTACTGTGGAATGTGAATGCAGCCAAAGGCTTTCACCTTTGGGTGAAAAAGCATTTAGCAGGGTAAATATTTGCCTACTCGAAGTGTATGTCAGGCACAGCTAAAAGGAATCTGCGTATGAAAGATGATAATTATCATGATCAAGTCTTCAGTATATTTTTCAGGGCTACTGATTATAGCAACTGATGCAAGCAGACAGAAGAGTAACAGGCCGTGAGGTTCAGCAGACCTCAATCTCTTGGGAATTCCATATGTCAATTTCCCATTTACTAAGAACAAGGTGCCAGGTCACTTTTAGTTTAGATTGGGGCATTAAGTATGACATTCTATCACCATTTCAAAAACTGCATCTCTCTGACAGTTTCTATTTTTGTCTCCAAACTACAAGTGTGACACTGAATACTGAAAACATAGGAAAGACATTTAATGTGGTTTCCCTGTAAGAGAAAAAGAGGCCTTTTGGAATTATATTTGGAGTCAAAGAGGCTGTATGTTTTGTCCATCAGATCTCCTCAGAGGTTTCCTCTCCTGTAATATATTTTTCCTGCTGGGTGGGTTATTTTTGGAGTCATATTTCAGTATGATATAACTTATAAGGCAGGCCAGGGAAAGACAGAAATGTCCTGGTTCATTGGGACATTTCCATAGGGAGATATCTGTGGTCCTGTCAAAATAAGACACTCTCATCAGTCCCATTCTTCAAGGAAAAACATATGCTTATTGTATCCTGAACAGTGAAGATGATCAACTCATTTGCTAGTGTTTGTTAATCTTACGTCACTGCATTGCAATTCTAATAAATGTTCCCTCATCTTTCTCTCACATCTTATTGCTTACATCTTGAGGTGCAGGAGAGCATTTTTTTTGATGAGACTACAGACATGCCCCTATGGAAATGCCTCTACATAATGATTGGACTAGATATCTTGAAGGTCTTTTCCACCTGAAACAATTCTTTGATTCCAACAGCTGCAGAATAAGTCTATATGAGGTATTTTGTCAAGTCATTGATAAGCACAAAGGACCCTGATTTCCAGAAATACTGCTGTGAGACACCTCTCACAGTGAGACACTGAATATGTGATTCCTCAAAGCGAAGAAATCATTTCAGTCCTTTAATGGTATGGTGGATTTTCATAGGAGACTTTTAGGAGCCCCTGAGGGTCTCTTCCACCACATTAATGATGTAGTTTAGCTGCACCTGCAACCCATTAAGATTGCTCTTTCTAATCCGGATGGCAGGCCACCAAGGTTAAATCTGATCAAGGTTCCTTACCCCTGCAGAGCTCAACACATTTTATAAAGTGAAAGAACTTAACTTTTTCATGATATATAATGAAAAGGAAAGACAGAGCTGAAAAACTAGCCATGAGGGGTGTTCACCAGCCAGGCATATTCTTAAAAAATTAAATGCTGAAAAATCCTTTTCCAGGATTTTAGTATGTAATTTCGTACATTTCAACACTTTCTCTGTTGTTATATTTGCATAATGAAAAGCTGAAGCAATCAAGAAGTTTTAGCCTGAAAGATGTAAGTTTTTTTCAGATCAGAAAAGCAAACCCAGTGATTTCTCGAGCTGTATAAACTAAATCTTGTATCTTCAAAAGTTGTTTACGTGCTTCGTATCTGCAAGCCAGAAAGCATAACCCACAAAGCTGGACTTCTCCCCATGACCCACTGACTTTTTGACATCTTGAGGTCATGCATCCAAAGCATGCACAAGCAGGAAACGCAAGGCTTCTTCCAACCACATCCTGGTGTGTCTGTAGTGTAAATTAGAGCTGTGAGAGCTCTGGGAAAATTCATCTGGCAAGCATGCTATGTTTTTTTTCCCTTTTCTTATAAATTGTGCTAAAGGGTTTGAGCTTAGTCTGAGTCTGATTAAAATTAATGAGAATTAAATGTAAGGGAAAAAAACAGAGGTCACCCATAAATAATTGGTGGTAGGGACAGAAAACCTGTATATTGAGAAGTCACTCAGCAGGAACCTCCTGTACCTCAGGACTGATGTAAGTGATAAGGTGCAAGGAAAAGATGAGAGAACATTTATTAGCATTGCAATGCAGTGATGTAAGAGTGACACATGCTAGCAAATGAGATGATCTTAATCATTCAGAATAAGATATGCACACATTTTTGCTTGTGGAATGGAACTTATGGCAGTGTCTGTTAGGTGGGTTTTTTGACAGAACTACAGACTTCAATTTCCAGTCGAAAAAGAGACCTTCTTCTCTTCTTTTACTTATCTAGTGATTTACTTGTCTAGCAACTGTATTAATTCTCTGCCAGTCATATCCCTGTCATGTCAGCCAAAGCTGGAAGGAATTACTCAGATGTCACTGATCCCTGCTGAGAACCTACTATTGAAGTGTCTCAGAAAGTGCTCTTAAAAATAATCATCTTTTATGAGGCCTATGTGAACAAGAAGCAAACAAGAAAAATGAGACACAGAGGAAAAAGCAGAAAGTGCAAAGGGATTCTGTCAGCATTTGGCTTCAGGATAGTCAGCTGAGATTCAAAGAAAGTAAATTATCTAATCCTATATGATTTTTATCCCTGGTCCAGCTTAAAAATTAATAATATGAAGTTTCAAGGCGCTCATCTGAAGATGAGACCACTGAACATGGTGCCACATGGTTGAGTGTTGAAGAAATAACAGGGAAGGACAGGACCAGTATGATATTTTTAAAAAAGAAGATTGTTGAGATCCAGTCCCACAAAAATGAAACAAAATCACATAGGACCATATTTCCTGCACTGTCATAACTGATTTGTGATAACATAAATATGTCGCAAATATGTGAAAACATAAATATTTGATGGATATATAAAGAATTCTTCTCAAAGTGTACAGTATATCCAGCTGCCTCCCTCCCCTTAACCACAAACACTAAGAAATAAATGGTTGCTCTTCTCTGAATGGCACAAAAGAGTTGTTGGTAATCGAGATACCAATGAAATGGATTGAAAAAAGAATTATCTTACTTGCACCAAACTGGAAAGGAATTAATACACAGAGGCTGTAAGTTCAAAAATTCCCCCAAGAAACAGCTTGGGAAGAAGGACTTTTGCAACAGCATTTTTAGTTTTGTTTACAAAGCAAGAGCAGGTGCAAGTCCAGCTTGACAAATATAATAAAAATTCTGCATGTTTGCAAATTCTAAGTACTGCGGTACCAAAGCACCCAACTGTTCAGGCCTTGAAGATTTCAGCTGGATAGATCATCACATTTATGATCTATTGATATGGAATGAAGGTTGTCAGCAATACACAAGACTAATACTAACATTCAGTGAAGCATGAAATCTCCAACTGACGAGAGCAAGATGTAAAACTGGACAGAGAGAAGTGAAGCTCAGAGAACTTCAGTTCAGTAATACAAGTTCAGTAATAAGGCTGATGCATGGGTTCAGGAAAATAAAGATGATCTTAGTCTTGGTATGTGCCATCACAGCCAACCTATTCTTATGGAACTTCTTTTGATCGCACAGCAGTGCAGCAAATATTGCTGGAATCCACTTACCTCTTTCTGACTATTCAGAATGAAGGACTTCCATGCATAATAAAATGTTGCAAGCTCACATTCTGAGTTTGCTGTCTGATTGATGTAATATAGAAAAGTTCCATCAGCTACACATCAGCAACACCATAACTAGCCCAAGATGTTGCTTTATGACTTAGCTTTGTTTCATTTTTCAAAAGATTGATGAGAGCAGTATGACTGACGTCATTCTAGCAAGACATGCTGCAAATACTTCAAATTTCAATATTAAAATTCTATAATGCAGCACTGACCAGTTGTTATTTATTAGAAATAGACTGTTGTTTTCTTTATTTGTGTATTTTTATTTGGCAGTTCTTACAACTTTTCCTGTAATTAAAAAATTCCACACCTTCAAACCATAGATGGCTGGAATAGCTACACTTGGTGTAGTGCAGAGGGTTTAATCTGTGTATGAACAAGTGACTGTAAATGTGAGCTGAGCAAGAGCCCCTCTGTGCACAACCTCCCCAGAACAGGACAGCAAGTATGTCAGTGACAGTACAGAAAAAACCTTTCCCTGACTGTGTCTGGAGCTCTTGCAAATCTAACACAACAGTACCTGCAGATTACAGCATTCAAGAAGTTTGAAGGCAATAAAGAGGTCATGCAAATGGAAAGATATTTAAAGACTTCTGAATAAGATTTCTGTTTCTCCTTAACAGATTAAATAAAGCAACTTTATAGGAAGGCAGAAAGGCTTTGCCTGCAAGAATGTTTTGCTTGTGAAAAATGAATAATGAGAAAAGCTTTGTTAGGTGATTTGCTTGATCTGTAGAGGTTATAAAGGGTATATCAAACTAATAATTCAAATTTCTAGTGATCACTGGTTTTACTTCTGTCTTTGTGTTAGAGAATAAGTCAGGAAGCTACTTCTCTCACAGCACATTTGAACTGGTATCAGTCGCTGCTTGACTGGCCTGTGTATTTCACTAAAGGCAGTTCTATGAGGTGCATTTCTTTTCCTACTCCCTGTAAGCAGCTGAGTCTGAGACTTTTTAAAATGACATTGAAGAGACACAAACATCAAGCATGGTGCTGCAGAATGCCAGGAAATAAGAATTAAAGACAGACTGCCTATAAAACCCAAACAAATCTTTACATCAGTAAAATGGGTAAAACAGTTTCAGAAACATGATGCAATTAACAGTTGCTTATGAACATGCAATGGTTTGCTACAGTTCTCAAATCAGTACTTCGAATTTTCTTGCAGTTTTGGGAGTCAGGTCACATATCTCCTTGGCAGATAGTGTGTGGGTATCTTAGCAATGATTGCATTTCCTGGAGTGTACCATACACTGACTGCAACATAGCACAAGTGTGAAAGAGGGTTATTATCAGGCTTAAATCAGTAACTCCTGTCGGTGGAACCATTATAAAAATGAGCCGTTTAACACTTTGCAGCATTACTGCACACCCAGCTTTGCTCTCCATTCAGTTTCTCTATTACAATCTACCACTGTTCCTGGTTTGGGCAGAAACTGTACTTCCAGTTGTTGAACATCTTTGATTATGTGTACATTTATGTCTTCCATATCATGTTGCAAAATGCTTAGCCCTTCAGCTGTTACAATTGTTTGCAACAATTGCAACAATCTGCCTTATCAGCTTAATTGTTGGAGTGAGACAGGTCAGAAAAAATCTTTCCCAAATGTTTATTGATTTCAGGCCAAAGCAAAATATATTAAAACTCCCTACAATAGCTGTTTCATTGGGTTTTGTTGGATCAGCTGATTTTCTTCAATACTTTATTTCCATTAGTGTTGAACACTTACAGTTGGTGCCACTGTTTTCTGTCTCAAATGTACTTACGTGATTTTAAAAAAAAGAAAAGGATTGATATTTCAGTGTCTTCCCACAACTCATTTAGTTTTCGTCTTCCCTTAACTCATTTAGTTTTCGTCTTCCCTTGCCTTTCCTTTTTCCCTTGAAAGAAGAGCTCTTTGTACTCCTGTATTGGCAGTTCTCTCCAGGACTCTCGGATTCGATACCAAAATTGTGTGTGGTGTGTTTAACGACATATGTGCTGCAATATTCCTTTCACTCATTGCACACACTCTCAGAGAAGGCAATCCTTGTAGTTATGGACAGAGGAGTAACGCTTCCCAGTCTGTACTGTCTGTACCCTTGGGTATGCCAGCCTTCCTCCAGCAGCTCATCCCAGCTACTGGCAGGAGGAGGCTCAGCAGAAGTGGTCTTAGTGTCGGTAAACCTGCTCACTTTGCTGAAAAATCTGTTGCTCTTCAAAAGGACTGTTGAGGTGCTTAATTTGTTTTGGTCTTCCTGTGTCATGCCAAAGGTAAGCTAACAAAGAAAAAGTCTAACAAAAGGGCCAGTTAAGATCTGTATCAACTACCTACAAAGAAAATTATGGCGTTTGATCTACTGTTTCCATCTTGGGAAGTATCACTGTGAAAGGAGTATGGAAGAATAGCAGAGCTGTTTTTCTCCTGTTCACTTAAGGACATGAAGGAAGGGAGTGGGAGACTCTACTTCACAGCAGGCCAACTCGCACAGCTGAGGATCTGCATCAGGAGACAAACCTTGCAGAAGGCACCAGGATCAAGAAGAACTAGTTCTCTTTTATTTTATGAAGTTTTTGTAAACTGCTGGATCCATGTGCTTAGAGATGGCTCAGGAAAGGTTGAGGGAGCTGGGCCTGTTTAGCCTTGAGAAGAGGTGACTGAGAGGGCACCTTATCAATGTCTGTCAGTA
The DNA here is from genome assembly GCA_036630365.1 of Acanthiza pusilla. Lineage (NCBI taxonomy): Eukaryota > Metazoa > Chordata > Aves > Passeriformes > Acanthizidae > Acanthiza > Acanthiza pusilla. The sequence continues at coordinate 32,671,270 of JAXCHO010000023.1, forward strand.
TCTGAAGTGGGGTGACAAGAGGATGGATCCAGACTCTGCTGGGTGTTGCCAAGCAATACGACAAAAGGCAATGGGCAGAAACTGATGCACAGGAAGTTCCACCTGACTATGAGGAAGAGCTTTACTGTGCAGGTGACTGTGCATCGGAACAGGTTGCCCAGAGAGGCTGTGGAGTCCCCCTCACTAGAGGTGCTGCTCAAGAAGCATCTGGACACAATACTGTGCCATGTACTCTGGGTTGATCCTGCTTGAGCAGGGAGATTGGACCAGATGATCCACTGTGGTCCCTTCCAACCTGACTTGTCCTCCAATTCTCTTCCCAGTGAAATTTCTGTGTTAGTGAATCACAAGAGCAAGTTTCTCTCTCCCATTTCATGCCCCTCAGACACGCTGCTGGTCACACAGAGATACCCCTCTTAAGGATTAATGTCCTCCTTCACAACGGAGAAAAGGTGGCTTCAGCCACAGTACACCACACCTCTTCAAGATTTGCACTAGAACAGGAAAAGATGATGATCCAGCAGGATCCCAGCAGAGAGGTGTGAGGAACAGTGAAGTGACCTAGTGGAAGAAGATTCTTGAGCTGAGCAGTCAGCTCTGTACCAGTCACAGTGGGGCTATTCCTGAATATTCAGAATTTCAACCTATATTAGAAAAAAAGGATTTCAATTTTCCTTTAAATAAATCCTACCCTTAATGAGTATGGATGAAATGAGTGACCCTTTTATGGAGAAAAAAATTTGACAGCACCAGTGTGTTGAGCTGAGGTTTCAAAGTGATTCAACTGAATTGTTTTCCTAAAAATAAAAAAGCAAAAACCAAATAAATAAAGGAGCTAATATTTTAAAAGCAGATGATTTTCTGGTCTTCAGAAATCAAAATGGCTCATAAATATATTTACAGAGTTTGAAAAAGAATGCCCAATACATGGAAGAGTCTTCTTCAGTTTAAAGCTACTTTTTTTTCCAAATTATTTGGATAATATTTTCTCTAAGTGAATAGTCTTTGGGGCCAAAACAAAATGTTACAAAATTCAGACCCATAATTAAAAATCAGTTATTTATACTTTTTCATGATTCCTTTCACAAGTCTTATGGCCATGATATTTTAAGCTCATAACATTACCAGGTGGGACAATACTGGAGTAGTATATATTATCGTCTAGATCATTCCTTCATTTTGTGTTATCCCCTCTTCCCCCATGACCCTTTTGCTCTTTCTTGGCCACCTCCCAAAATAATTCTCTTCTGTTTTCTTTTTTGCTGACAGTTTCCATTTAAAAGACCTTGGTTTCTGCCCCTTTGTATTCATTACAGAATATAAATCAGAAGATCTCTGATTAGCTTACTTCCTTGTTTTTTTGAGCCAGGATGATGTCAGTACAGCTTAGGGAATGAAGTTTATTGGTTACATTGTGGGCTCTCTGCTAGCCAAGTCAAGAGAAGCTCAGTGTTCAAAAGGGTATGGAAGTTTGATGTAAACAACTATAATTTATATTGCTTGGAATCATGATGAGAAAGAAAATTTGCATGCTAGATGTGAATGTGTTTTGTAACCAGGCATGGGTCTAGCCCAAAGGAAGAAGTAAAACTTAGTTAAAATGTCACAGCTCCTCTTTTGTTCTGCAGGAATCAACCTCTGGTGTACTTAGTGACTCATTTGCTGAAAGGTGTGTTTGGCAATACTCTCAGAGCTATTACTTAAAACATTGACGTGGAAAAGGTTCAGTCCCTTTCTAATAAAACAACTTATTTAAGATTCACAAGACTCACAAAGCCTCACGAGGGTTTAGTGTTGCCACAAAGACTGGCTCTCTAGTGGAGTGCTTGGTGGCATTCAGGTTCCTACAAAAGATAGCTTGAGAGTATTCTCAACGCTTTTTATTATCCATGCTATATAGTTTGTTCTGTGCAGCAGATATATTTAACATTAGCCAAAAGAGTGATAGCATTTAACAGCAAAGCTAACCTTTATCATCTGACAAGTCCAATTTGCTGCTTAGAGTCAGAATCGCATTCCATTAGGGAAAGTCACATCAAGTCATATCCCCACTGCTCTGTTTATTTATTGAGAAAGCATGTTCTCACCTTATTTCTCATACCATTTTGATCTGTTTATTTTAAAATTAAGTACTCTCACAATGAAGAAACATAGATTGCATTTCCCCAAATACAAAATAAAAGTTCTTTCCTCTCAGAGCAGTGTCTCTGACACTCTCAGAGCAGTGTCAACTATTGGCACTCCAAATCTGGTTTAAATCAGTGAATCTCAGCCTTTAAATAATTTCAGGGTCTCACCCAAGGCCCTGAGAAATACAGTTTCTCTTTGTATTTTCCCGAAATCCTGGTGCCAGCCCCTCACACTGAGGGTGGGGTGGGTTTTGCAGGGGTGGCGGCCAGCTGGTCATGGTGCCTGAGATGTGCCTCTGTCTAACCCACCAGATGGGGACCTCTGGGCACTAGTGGGGTCTCCTCTACTGTCCAGTCTGGGCTGGGGGAAGAGCTGTGAACAGCCTTCCCTCTTCAAAAAAGTTCCTGTGGTCCCCATACCCAGTTCCTGGTAAAAAACTAGCAAACTGCACAGACAGACAAATAAACCAAAACAAATCTGTGACAGTGAGTTAGAGCATAAGGCAGTTTACTTAACTTACCTTGAAATGATGAGGTGTTGCAGTGAGCTTTCACACCTGCATTCAGAAAGGACCTCAAACCCCCTTGTCAGGGCTGTGCTCTGTGCAGAGGTTTTATGCTCAATGTGTTAGGGTCTGAAGGCTGCTTCCTCATGGCTGAAGGCCTTCAAAGCTGCATTTCATCTCTAAATGGCTGAGATTCTGTGAACATTTTAGTAAAGAGGCAGCAATAAAATAATATTCAGTGGCCTTTCAATTTGCTGGTAGTTATTACCACTTCTGTTATTTGGAATCACAATGAAAAGGGATATTATACTCTTTTCCTCCTTTTTGAATAAGGACAAATTGAAAGTTGACACTTTTTTTTTCCCCCTGAAAACAAACATTCCACTTTGAGACCTAAATCTAAAGATTTATAAAAATGGTTTATTTTTCTGGGCCGTGGCATCTCTACAAATGGAGTTTAATGTAGCTGATGTGTGACTGAAGTTCCTGAAAGTTTAGAAGAAACTTTGGGGCTATATGAATCTCTAGATGATTCAGCTCAGAGAGCCATCAAGTATTTTCTTTTGGTTTAAGAGTACAAGAATTTAGAAGACTACTTTTACCAGAACTAATTGCATAATTTGTATTGACTGGCTTCTCATGTTTGAGTCTCAAGTCGGCAGAACTTGGTTTGTAGAACACCACAATTTTTGTCTGGCTTTTATTTTGTAAAAGCCCATTTAGAGTAATCAAGACATTTAATAAAGTAGAATTTTTTCGTTAGCTGTAGAAAAAAATTAATGTTGAGGACCCTATTACATGATTAATAAATAACAAAAGATTAAATTTAGAGAGATATGCATGGTTATTCAGAGACATGCATTGTTCGAAAATAAAGTCAAACATTGTTTTTTGTTCTCCAGCCTTACACATATTGCCAAAACGCTGCAAGTCTTTAATTCTTAGCACACAGAAGATAGGACATAGGACATGAACTAAATCCCAACTTACAGCGAGGATTTTGTAATCTTTTCCTATCAGGCAACCAAGAATGTTAGCACAGAAGCATTCAGGCCAAAAGAAAGAGAAACCACCTCTTATTCAAGCTCTGAATTTTAAAGCGAATGTGTATAAATATTCAAGGTCAGATTGGATGAGGCTTTGAGCAACCTGGTGGAGTGCAAGGTGTCCATGCCCATGGCAGGGGGCTGGAATTAAATGGTCTTAAAGGTCCTTTTCAACCCAAACTATTCTATGGTGTTATAATAACCACTCAAAAAAAAAAAAAAAAAAACCCAAAACAAAAAAACCCCCAACATAGAATCATTGGAAAATCTATCAGATCATTGAGTCCAACCATTAGTCTGGCACCTGACACATTCTGTGTGGTTATTTCTGCCTATGATGCATTACAGGGCAGGACAATTTCACTTTTTTGTATGAGCTTTCATACAAATCCCTCAACTATGAACTCAGCTGAGAATTTGGGGTGTGAAGGGCTGAGGCGTTTCCCAGTTGGAAGACACCAGCTTCTCTAGGCTACTGGTTTGACATGCTCTTAGCTTGGCATGGAAATGGAAATCACTACTGCACTGCTCAAAAGCAATCACCTGTGGGAATACTTACATGACTCTGGCTGGGTGGGCACTCTGAATTGCTCTTGCAGCTAGGGAATTGATCAGTCCCTGTAGGGTGGGCAGTCTGAAGTGCTTCTTGCAGTCAAGGAACTGATCAATCCCTGCAGGGTGGGCAGTCTGAAGTGCTCCTTGCAGTCAAGGAACTGATCAATCCCTGCAGGGTGGGCAGTCTGAAGTGCTCCTTGCAGTCAAGGAACTGATCAATCCCTGCAGGGCAGGGACAAGGCATGTGGGCAGGCCAGGGGAAGGTGAATGTGCTCCACCTCTGTCTCTGATGGAAACCTATGCTGCAACCTTTGCCTTCCTCTGACACCAGGCTGACACTTCCTCTGGGCACATGGACTTGCATGGCAAGAACTGTGTGGTTCTGGACATGGAAACAGATACAAGGGCTCCTGAACCCCACAGTTTATGGGTTAGCCCGTTGAAAGCATGCTCGTTGGGGACTAAAGGCTTAAACTACCTATGTTGCCAAAAAAACTACCATGAGTTGTCCAAGTTATACATAAACTCACTGTAACTACACCTCACTGTGAATGCTGTGGTCAGTTGTGCTAAATCCTGCAAATAGTTTTTCTGTACACAAGTATTTTGTTAGCGAGATTAGAGGTCATCACTGCTGATACATAGGGATAGATCAGTAGTTCTAATAAAATCGGAACTTAGCCAGAAGTTTCATTCTCTCGTTTAATTTTAGTCAGTACTTGTGTAAAGTGGAGCAACTCTTCTTTAGTAATACCTGAGTTTTCTCAGTCACTAAAATTTCTCCAAATTTCAATGCACTTGGATAAGTCAATTACCTAAGGGATGAGAAGAAAATTAAGAGAAGAGCAACATGATGTCACATCAATAAATTAAAAACACGTTATGAAAATGTATGATCACAAACTAGAGTGCAACTTTCCTTTCTTTTTCCATCTATAGTTCCTTTCCTAAAGGAAATAGAAAAATGGTGGCTGAAAAATGTAATAACAATATTTATTATACATCATCACACCAATCAGAAAGTCTTACCAAAAAAGTCTTAGTGTAGTTTTCTGCCCCAGGGATCTTAAATATACAGTGAAACTCACACAGTAGAAATGACTATCTGGGACACAGCATTGGCCAAAATACTAAATTAAGCTTTGATTTTTAGTTAAATGCTGGAAATTTAAAAAAATCTTAAACAAGAGGGTTAATTTCTCTGGTTAACTGTGCAGTTTAGAGAAATTATCAAGCCACAGGTTCTTAAGTGAAAGGTTGCATTAGGTATCTACATTAGGTTGCCCTAAGACTGGCACTTAGGGAATCAAATTTCTTATCGATCTGACCATCCACTCATCAAATCCATCTCTCTCCAATTTCCATTTCCAAATCCATTTCTCTCCATCTTCTCCAAGAGAAGGATGTTGTAGGTGACCATGTCAAAGGCTTTCCAGGAGACCTGATAAATGACCTCTGTAACTCTTATCCGCTGATGGAGTCACTCCAGCACAGACAGCCACTGGGTTGGTCAGGCAGGTCTTACCCTTGGTGAAGCCATGATGGCTGTCCCAAATCACTTCCCTGTCCTTCACATGCCTTATCACAGCTTCTAGGAGGACTTGTTCCATTATATTTCCAGACACAGAGGGGAGGCTGACAGGTTGGTAGTTCCCAGGGTCCATCTTTCTACCCTTTTCAGCAATGGGTACAATGTTTTCCCTTTTCCAGTCACCTGGGATTTCCCCTGACTGCCATGACTTTTCAAATATCAAGAAGAGTGACTTAGCAACTACGTCAGTCAATTCTCTCAGGACTCTGGGATGCGTCTCCTCAGACCTCATAGACTTATGCACTCTAGAATTTTAATATTGCAGTTGATTCTAAGTGATTTAGGAGTTCCCCAAAAATACCATGGGAGCAGGAGGCTTTTTTGTTAATAGGTTCCAAAAACAGTCTGGACCCTAAATCGTGCGCACACACACTTCAGTCTGTCTTCTCAAATGAAATTCTGAAGTAAAAGCTTTCTGCCACTTTCTTTTTGACAGTCCTGGTTTTGTCTTTGTTTGGTCCTTGTGCCATTGCTGTTTGCTACACTCCACGTTTCCAGCTTGGCTGAACCTCCTCCATGTGAAGTATCTGCTGAGGAAAGGATTAGCATTCCAAACTAGTCCAAAGAGCTGGAGCAAACAAAAAAAATAGTTAACATTGTCACTAGCTTCTTGATGATCTTTTGGCATGTTTGGAATAGTTTACTTAAGCCATGTAGATAAGAAAATAACCTACCAGGTAGTGCACAGAGTTTGAGTGTGTAACAAACAGAAACGATTGTACTTCTGATTAAAGGCAATGAGACAATGCCATTGTGAAAGGAGAGTGAGAGTCAAGAAGGTGATTTCATGTGAAAAAAGACCAGGTGTTCATTCCAGCATGATCTTATATTTTGGGTGTGAAAATATTAAATTTGTTTTGTGTACTTATTCAAGTGTTTATGGCATATTGTCATTGCTAAACCAAAGAACATAACAATATAACATTTTTTTTCATGCTGAAAGAGGAAGTAGGAGAATAGTTTATAAGAAACAAATTGCATGAACCTATAAGAGAAATCCCAAGGGTTTCAAACATGTAACACTCTGGAGAGAGCTTGTTTTATGCAGCTTTAAGTATACATATGAGTGTACATAATGTGTTTTCTTAAGGAAGTTCATAATGCATTTTATTTGGTTTTCTCATGAATTGAAAAACCAGTCGTTAGTGCTATATATTGTAATCTTTCCATTTGGAGTTTATTTGTTTGGGAGTTTTTATTTTTTTTAATAATCTTTCAACAGAAATATCTCTACTCTTATAAAATATACTAGCCTGTGCCTTCACAGTACTAATTGTTAATTATGGCTTTATAGGTGGTGTGCAATTTTCTTTGTAAAGATTTCTTGTATGGTCCCAGTGAGCCACTTTACATACCTTAAAAGAGACATGTTGGGGGTGGATATGATTGCAGCTTACATTTGAAAACCTGTACCTGTGGTCGAATTTTTTTGGGGTTTTGAATGGAAGAGTCCACTCTTACAAACCTGAGAAATGTGGCAGGAGTTAAAAGGAGACTGACAGACATGTAGACTAAGCAATGACCTGAACTACAGTTTAAGGACTTTTTTCATTTAATGTAAGCTGCATAGCCCAAGAGCCATCTGTAATCTGAGCTCAGTGAAAGTTTCTTTCACCAATATTTTTTTTTATTTTGGGTAACGAGGAAGATTTAGTGAAATCAAAACATTTCAAGAATGTGTTTTGCCAAATCTTTCCTTAACAAATGTAAACATTCCAAAAATTCCCTGTGACTGGCTTTGACACATTTTTAAAATTATATGTTGTCAGTTGAGAACTCAAATGATTTCACATTTCAGAGAAACATTAAATTTTATTTATTGTCATTAGAGAGAAAAATATAGCCTCACACTTAAAACCAAGATCCTCTGATTTTCTGGACCTCAAGGGATTTCACAAGAACTTTTTTTTATTTGTTTAATGAAAAAAGACCCAAACAACGTTTAAGCTTTTCTATGTGCAAACATCTAGTAAGCCAAAAGAATAATGTTTTCATCCTGCTTGACAACCAATTAACCAGGAAGTTTCAGTTCCCTTCCTCCCATGGGTAGGCATGAAATGTAGGTGTCAGACCAGAGGAGTTCCTTCAGACCTCTCTGCAACATGACCATGGGCTAATTGACCTTGAAAGCAAGAGCCTTTGACTAAACGATGACGTAGCAGTGGAAATCTCAAACTGATGAGACAATTGCATACAGGGATAAGCAGATGCAGTAGCAGCTCCTTTTTTTCTTTTCTGGAAAGCCTTTTATTAATGTGATAATTGATGACCGCAGATTGAAATGTTGTATTTTTGTTTTTGTTTCTTCCTCTTGTGTTCAGTAACTGCTGCTTCTCCCCTTCTCCCCCTCCCCCCGCAAAGAAAAAAAAAAGTGTTAAAGTTATGCTAGGATTCTGTGCCATGGATAAAATCCAGGCCCCTCCTCTGCAACTTCAAAGGGGCCATTTGCAGTGGAATGAGTATCATTTGGTGGTGGAAGCAGGAAGCTATTTGGGCAAGAGGCACGGAATAAATGAGACAAGAGGAGGGTGAGCGGGACCTGAGGACTGGTGCAGAAGGATTTCCACCTCTGGGAGCACGAAGGTTGTTTCAGCTGCTGGGATACAGGAGGCAATTGCAGGGCACTTGCTGCCATCCTGGGAGGGGAGTTCCCTTCTCTTGGCTCTGTACCCTCTTGCCCTGCAGCCCCCATAATTGCTGAGCCCAGGCACAAGGGCTGATGTTCCAGTTCAGTAGTACACAGAGGACCATGACACTGAAGCTAGGAGTATCCCAAAATTCCCTTTCTCTTGGGAAAATGTGACTTCACCTCCTGCCCTAGCTCATACAATTCTGAAATAAACTACAGAGACTCATTTGTGCTCTATATCATTTAATGAGCTGAAAAGGAAAATGCCTTTCTTCCCCTCTGTGAAGTGGATCTTTGCTTTCATAAAGACAGAGGGATGTAGTCCTGTCACATTCATTGAAGTATATGAAAAAACTCGCTATCTACCTGTTCTCCATCCTCACTCTTGTGTTTGTGTGAGGCTTTTTTGGGTATAGCTTATCAAAGTTTTGCTTGCCTTGTATTCCTGCAGGCCTCATTTGGTTACAATGCATACTTGCCTTACTTCAGTTCCTGTAGACAGTGATGTATTTGATCTGCTGCCCTGAGATATGCATTTCTTTCAGAAACCCTAATGTAAACACTGGAAGTAGTTTATAGCTGTGAATCAGCATTCAATGGCCATGATGATTTAAGGCTATGAAGAAGAGACATAAAAAAAGAACCCCTGCACTCCAACTCAGAATCTTAAGGTGGTTCCCTATTCCATTCTTGAAGCTACAATTAGAAATATTGTAAAAAAGAGTTTCTGGCTTTCTTCTTTTATTTTTCTTCTCTTTTGCTTTCCTTTTTTTTAGTTTTGGTCAAGCACAAGGAAGTATTTTTCTGCCGTGCTGACTTTTTTTTCTGCCTAGCAGATTTGGAGCTGAAACAGAGTCTTGCTGACAGGAATGAATATGAGGAAGTTTTGCAATATGCTTTACAGCTGGTGTAAAACTTCTTGGTGAATGTCAGAAGGTAACTGCTGTGATAAACTAGTTAGGTATTGTTGGGCATATTATTTGAACAAGGTGCTTTCCCCTCAAACAAACACTTTATTTGGTACAGGCTTCCCTCAAGACATGCACCCTAATTGCTAAAAGCTACCATTCAACCAGCAGAGATAGTTTATATGCACTTTAAAGAAGTGTCAGAGACAAAACTCACAAATTCCATTCTCTTTCCAGTGGTCATCTGCAAATAAAAGGTAATGAATTACTTCTTTTTGTTTTGTAAATGAATGTGTCCTAAAAATCTGAAATATTTAAGAGTTACACTAAGCAATTAGAAAAAAGGGTGTTGTGTTTTGCTTTGTTTTCAAAAGGATTTGAAGAGTGAAACCTGCTTTTGTACATCTTGTTAGCACATTTCACTGTAGTTGGCAGTTTGTCAAAGATGAAAAAATATGTTTGTTTTAGCTGGCAAAGCTGCTTGATGTGTTTGCCTGAGCAGAGTTCTGAGCATCTGGATACCTGGAGTTTATTCCCAGCTGTGCCACTGCTTTGTTGAGTGACTGAGCAAGCAGCTCTTTGCCTCTTTGCTGCCTGCTTCCCTCCCATGTAGTTTCTAGTGTCTCATCAGCTGGTGAACACTTGGAGCAAACACTTTCTAGAGATTTTTATCTGTACAGCACCTAGCACAGCTGACTCCTATCTCACTAGGGATCTGCAGGTGCTTCAGTCATGCAAGCAGTAACAGCAAAATTAATAATGTCTAATAAAGTCTTGTTTCACTGTGTTTAGGAGATGAGAACGAAGTAAAAGATAAATGGAAATGTTTCATTTTTTCCTCCTTTCTTTTTGTGTTCTCAGAGTCTTCGAAAGTCTGGAAAAGACCAATCTCTGGTTAGCTAGGATGTAGCCAGGGAAGGCCATGCCCTTTCCTGTGGCTCTCACTGTGTGTCCATGCAGACACCAGAATCAAAACAGAAGAAAGTATTTTCACCCTCCTAGACAGGAGTCAAGCAAAACCAGGGACACAGGTAAAGAATAAGCAGTAATAAGCAGTAAATAGTTAGTGACTGTTTCAGTTTCACTGTAGTTCTTGGAACTCCTGTAGCCACTCCTGAATGTACATGACTGAGCAGTTCCTTCTTGTGCATTTCTGAGGGGCAAACTCCAACTCGTATGGAGAAGTTAGACAAACCCCCAAACTCATGAGTCACTGCTAATATTATGCAGATAATAAATAAGGTCTTTGCATGTTATAGCCAGCACATTCTCTATTTTCTTCACTTACCCATCCTCAAATGGGTTTTAAGTTCTCCATATATGCTGTTTTGAGAGAAGTTTTACTGCATTGGCCAAAGCCAAGTTACTCCTTCACATGGGTATGAAGGAAAGTCAAACCAGGCCAGGAGCTCTGCTTCTGGATGCAATTATAAGTGATCAGCAGTGTTTTCCTAATCTGTTTCTTTTCATTGTTCGTTTGAACACGACAAGTGTTTGAGACTCGCTGCATGGTCAGTGCTGGCAGGTGAATGTGTTCTCCTCAAGTGTGGTGTCCTTGTGGCAGCATTAAGCCCATGTTAGCCCCTCCTACAACACACTGACTTTGCTGGCCAGCAATTTTATACTTCTGCAGCTCAGAGTGAGGGTGAATGTGAGCAATGGATGGCACTTCACAGAAATGAAAACTGTTTTATGATCTGAACTAAATCCTGAAAACCTGGAGGGTTATTTCCCTAATTCATCCTGAGCATGTGTCTTTTTGAGCTGCAGACTTAATTTGGATACTGAAATAAGCAATTAGTGCTTCAAAAGTGTTATGCTTTTAATGATTCCAACAGGATTTGCTTGTTCACTATTTCAAATTAACCGATAAGGGTTTGGAAAGCTTACTCTAGGCAATTATTCCAGAAAATTTTGGACAACATCCTGTAACAATATTAATTATTCAGAATTAACAATCAACTATTCAGTGCAAATTTGGATGACGTGTAGTAAACAAGAAGTGAGATCACACATGGAATGAGTACCAAAGGACAGTATTTGTAAAAATGTTCTTCAATGTTCTTAAAGCTATAATAACAGAAGTAAATGAAATCTCGACAACTAATGTTTTCTTACATTTTCCCCACTTTATTCTGCAATTTTAGTATTCTTTCAGTACAGGCTTTTTATAATAAAATGTACATTGGTCCTTTGTTATACTGTGTTATGAATTAAATATTAACTTATTAAGTATATTTAGAAAAAAAGTTAAAATTAAAATGCAGTGGACAACCAGCTGTGGTCCTCTGTGACATGTTAACCTTGCTTTTACATTCTTGGTCACTTGCAGTCTACTTTACTAATTCAAAGAATTTACAACATGTCTCTCAGCCATTTCCAGGAATTTGAAAGAGCTTGTTTGTTTATTCTCACTTCCAACAGGCTTCTTCACAAAATTCTTCAAAATATACCAAAGACTTTTTCTCCTCTGAAACAAAACTTTAGGCACCTAAAAATAACAATCTTTTTTAATGGGCTAATTAGTGCATCAAATTATTGCTCAGGGCCTTTATCTGAGACTTTGGGTAAAATCCAAATGGAAATGAGCTTGGCCGGTGCATTTTAACCTACATTTGTCCGCCTCACAAAGTCACCACGCGATTTAGCCCAGTTGGCAGCTCTGGTGCAGGGACAAGCAGGGCTGGCATAGCTGAGATGCTTCAAGAGAGGACGGCTGCAGCACTTTGACAGGACTGTGAGCGCACAGTCGCTCTGCATTTCCTGCTCTGTGCGTGCTTCTAGTCCCTGCTCTCACTTCCACCCTGGCTGCAGCATCGGACAGGATTTGGCTATTTGAGATTTGCAATAAAACTGATTTTTAGGAAAACATCCTGAATGTGGACGTGCTGTAAAATGAGTGACTGCCAAAGCAGAAGGAGGATTCATAGCTTGTTCCCGTTATTTACAGCTTGTGGCATGCCAAGCCTAGCCGTGCCCAAGACCCTCTCTTGCCAGTGTGGCCACCCTGGGAGGCCATTCCCAGGACACGCACTCATGAGGTGGCAGTGGTGTGGGCACGGTGACAGAAGTGTCCTGTTTGAACTCCTGGTCTGTGGGGTGTGGGTTCTATCGTGCAGGCACTGGAATAAGGGTAGTGAGGGCTTGACTGCTTTGGCTGCTTCCCAGGGCAGCCCTGATGAGGAGATACAGTATCGCAAGGAACCATCCTGTTATAAACCATAAAATAAATAAACAAACAAACCAGCATATTTTAGGCTCTGTAGCTATTGCATCACAAAAATGGCTGGAGAACAGGTTGTGGCTCGAGCCAGCCATGAAAGAGGGGACTTGGAAAAAAAAAAACCTTTTAAAATTCTGCCCTAAGCCACAATTGCATAAACTCTGTGAGATATCAGAGACATTGTAGAAATTCCTCCTTCAGTTACAAATCTCTGTGTTTTGTTCACTTTTTTTTGTGACACCTGATCTCAAGATCCCTGGGATGTTGTGTATCTCCCTGACAGCACAGTCCTTGATAAGCCATAACACAAAAAATCAGAAGGAAAAAATCATTGTCAATCTATCAGGGCCAGGATGAACATCACTAAAGAATGAGGTGGTGAGGAAGGTAGACACAGCTTTGAGAAGCAGCAAATAAACTTTTGCAGAGCTTTGAAAACAGCTTTTTTTTTAAGGGATGGAGGTGAATAAAATGAAAGCCAAAAGGCATTCATAAATTATGTCTCATTACTCAAGGAAAGAAAACAGGTCTTGTGCAACTATATTTTCTCAGAAAAAACCTGCAGATAAGTATTAGCTATTTTATGACTTGCAAAATATTTGGTAGAAAAAAAATTTGCCTCATGTTTTTGTCACTGAAGACTCATAAATATGCTAGTATATTTTTTCTTTTAGTCAAACCCTGCAGAATTTTGTCATGTTCCTAAAAAATGTCTTACAAAATGTCCATGGAATATGCAGAAACATTTTCATTGACAAAAATCCTTCTTATTTATTTTTAATGAATCCATTTTTTTTTCTACTCTGGAAATGTGCTTCAGGAGGGACGCTTAGTCTCATACAAGATAGTGAGAAGGTATTCCCAAAAGCAGAATAAAGAGGGAAATATTTTAATTTACTATAAAACTATCAGTGAGGGAATGTCTAAGGTTTCTTCTGTTTTCCATTAAAATCCCTCAAAAGAAGTAGTGTTATGTTTTTATATTATAGAAGTTGTCACTTCATATTTAGGGACAGAATATTTGGATAACAAGTTTATAGTGAAGTAAAAAAAATGATATTAGCTGTTATATTTCTTTTAATAGCTACCAAGATCATGCGGGTTTAGCAGGTTTGGCATGGGAGATGAAAGTTGGAAAATTTTTTTAAATTATGATTTTAAAAGAGCAGCAGTGTTTATATCTTTATTTCAATTCAATGAGGGCACAAGAAAACTAATTTTGGAAGGAAGTATTTTCATTATTGTTTCAAATTTTTATTAAATTATATTTCAAAAAGCACCTGGAAAATTACATTTCTTGTCCAGCAAATTACATCTTCTGGTCAGAACTCTTGCATTCGGAGAAAAACCTATTTACCTCTCACTTATACCCAGTACAGTTTTTGTCTCATGTAACACAGCCAAAACAGCTTTGATTGATATCCTTGTTTGTTTTTCAGCTTCATTAAAAATGTCAGTGCAGGCAATGCAGGGCTTACTTAGTTAACACCTCCCTCCCAGCACCTGCTACCTTTAAAAAGCTTTGTCAGCTACCTACCTTGTCAGTAGGGTGCTGAAAAAAGCTGGATTAAGACAAGGCAGATGCTACAGCTGAGGTGGTCAGGTAGCTGTTACATAAAACCAGGTATATTTTTCCAGATCCTTGACTTTTTACAGCATTCCTCATTCTTCACTCCTTACATTTTCTTTGCAGTCAGGATCGTGCAGCAGTGCAGGAGGCTATCCCAAGGAAGTGGGGGATGCTTAGCTGGGGGCACAATGGGCTTTTTAGGACAAAAGTCAGTTCTCAGTGAAAAAGGTATCATGAAGCTCTCTTGTGGTACCCCTTGCAGCCCTATTTTTGACACTCTGTGACTGTCTCATTAGTATTGTGAATACCTACAAGCAATCACCTGTATCCAACACAATCTTGCCTTGAGTGAGAGAATCACCAATAAAGCTGAGTCAAGTTATAGCCTAGGTGCATATGAGCAGGATGCACATCCAGAACTGAGAAGGTAGGCAAAGGTCTGCACCAGACTCAAGAAATGCAAATCTCACTTAAGTGTGAGATACCTCTGTCTTTTAATAGCTAGGTGGCTGACTAGTGCAAATTGTATGAACTAAAAGAAGACTTCTTGGTACATCTAGCCAAAAAAGTGACAGGACAATTTATGCAACCTGCTGTGTTCTATGGAAATTCAGTATTTTTGGTGCTTGTGAAAGTCCTGAGAAATGGTTTGTGTAATCTGCTGAATTATGGATGATGGCAGTTACCTGTGTATTGGGAAGAGGTTCAAAAGTAGGTTACAGAAATCCCATTAAGGTAAAACCTGCTCTTTAATACATAGGAAGAAAGAAGTAAGACTGATTTCATTGTTTTCATGATGTCAGTCTTTAGGAATGTTAAGCTTCAAGCAAGAGTAAATTATATAAAAGACAAACATTTAGAAGGCACAACATACGAACTAAACAAATAAGAAATTACTGATCTCCTGGTAATAGTGGCAAGTTTTGTAAACAGGTTTGCTAAGATTTGAGCAGTTATTTTCTATTATTTCAAGAATCAGACTTAAGGTAGAGTGTACTGGAAACATTAGCAATTTAGAGATTATAGGATCATCCATACTATTACAAAGAGCAAAGCATTGGTGCTATGACTGTGACTGTGATTGTGCAAAACTTGCTACATTTTTATTGTCCTTGTTATAACCCACAGAATTTTACCAAGAGCTCTACCCTGTTATGCTGGCTGTCTGACAGCAGGGACAGTAAACTACTTAAACAATTAAGGAGTTGATTAAATATTGCTTTGTTCCCCTTAATAGATGCTTTCTGAAGTGACAGCTGTAATAATGGAGAAGACTTCTATCTGGATCTTCACTCTGATAAAATGAGCACTAATAAGGGTGTGGTAATAAGAATGTGGTGCCCTTGCACCAGAGCAACATTGACCAGTTAATACCACTGTATATCACACAGAATCACAGAATTAGATTGGAAAAGACTTCAGAGATCATCAAATCCACCCTGTGACCAAACACCACCTTGTCAACTAGACCACATCACTAAGTACCATGTTGAGTCTTTCCTTAAGCGCCTCCCAGGATGGTCACTCCATCACCTGCCTGGTCAGCCCATTCCAATGTCTAATCACCCTTTCTGTAAAGAAATTCCTCCTGATGCCCAAACTAAACCTGCCCTGATGCAGCTTGAAACAAGCCCTTTAATCCTGTCACTTGTTGCCTGGGAGAAGAGGCTGAACCCTACAACCATACAGCCTCCTTTTGGGTGGCTGCAGAGAGTAATAAGGACACCATTTTCTCCAGGCTCCCTCAGCCTGGAGAATTCATAGCCCCAGTTCCCTCAGCAGCTTCTGGTGGGATTTATCCTCTTGGCCCTTCACCAGATTTGTGGTGTATGGTGCTTCATGGTTTGTGGTACCACTGTCGTTGCAAAGGTGTCAGCCAATGCAGAGAAGTGATGTTAATTGCAGGAGGTTACACACAGTGTCAGCAGCAGTACCAAAGATTGAAGGTTTCACGTGGTCAAGTGTCTAGCAAATACTTGTATAGAGAATTTCAAAGCTTATTTAAAGTTATGGTAAACCTCCACTTTTCATGTCAGACTCACAGTATCTTGTCTATCAGACTACTCTTGATCTGGTCAGCAAAAAGACTGCCATGTAACCAGCAAATCCTATTTCACAGGATGCATTGGCAACAAAACAATTCTATTTGTGACACCTCTGCACTGCAAAATTTATGTATCATCATTCGTAACTTGTGCTTTAAGAAAAATCAAAACTGATGCCAAACCAGAAAGTTACAGCTCCTTATCACCATCTCAGTTTTCTCAGTGCTTGAACACAAAGTCAATAACATTTTAGTCACTTTAAATAGTCTTCAGTAATCATATTCTTTTAATAAGCCAGCATTCTTTGTTCTCTTGTTGCAAACCTTAATAAAATTATTTAGCTGGGTTTATCAAAAAATGAATTTGTGAAGATGTAAACAAATCTAGTTCACGTGCTTCCTTATTATCATCAAAAATTCTGTATCATATGATATATACTCTCCAGGGGACAGATTCTCAGGTGATCTACATGGGCAAACTGTTTGCTTGAATATGATTTCAGTGACTGATATCAACAGAGGGTCCTGCCTATATAATGAGTTGCATTTTCCTTTATTGGTTGCTAACCTGACTCATACTTCCAAGGAAAGGAAACGATAGCATGTGACTGAGTTAATTATGCAGCCAGAACAAATAAGCTGAAAGAATATTGGTTTAGATTGGATATAAGGTAGAAGTTCTTCACTGTGAGGGTGGCGAGGCACTGCAACAAGCTGCCCAGAGTGGCTATGGGTGCCCCATCCCTGGCAGTGTTCAAGGCTGGATAGGATGGGGGTTTGAGCAGCCTGGGGTAGAGGAAGGTGCCCCTGCCCAAGGCAAGGAGGTTGAACTAGATGATCTTCACAGGCCCCTTACAACTTGAAACATTCTCTGACTATGTGCAATTTAAGCTGTAAAATCTGCACTTTGGAAAGGAGCTGCTCACAAAGAGTGCAGCAATGAAGAACGTGTCTCTTGGCAAAGTTCCTTTAGTAAACCAGAAGGTCTGGATTCAAGTCAGGAATCGCTCTTTGGGGGAGGTCCTGTGGTGTCTATTAAGCAGGATACATGACCAAAATGGTCCCTTGTGCCCTCCAAGTCTATTCAACTGTAGTCTGTGAATTAATGATAATTGTGAATAATTTATGTAGAAGTATTCTTGCAAGAAAATGAAAGCAGTAAGCAGTAACTTTTGCAAAACTTAGCTGTAAACAAGGGTACTGTACACAGGGCTTGCCTGCTCTTTGTCAAAAGTGGTGGGAGTGGTGAAAATTTCCGCCTTTTTGCAGGTGACTAGAAGGCCGTGTTAAGATCAGCACCGCAATTAAAAGACCCTGCCATATCCAGCTTCAAGATTATTTTCATTTTTGGTTTCCAGTAGCAATCTAAGCTACTGAGTTAAACTCATTTGAAGAAATCAGAATTCATAGTAGACATTATGACCTTCTCAGTATGTTCGGGTATTATCTTTGACCTTTTGAGTGGTATGGATTTGGGAGGGGTTTTCCTTTCTTTTCCTTTTTTTCCCCCCAGAGTATTTGCTACTTGGCTTTGTTAGGAGATGTGGGAGGTTTAGAGGGAATTTTCCAACATTTGCTTCCCCTGAAGTGTTAATGAATGTTAGAAAATTTGCTATATTATGTAAGTTTCATGTCTCTCACCCCTACTGAAATATAGCACAGAGGGCTTGATGATATCACTAATGATGAATTTGGTCTCAGATTGTTATCTAAATGCATTATTCTGCTGCTTTCCAGTCTTACTTGAATTGTAAGTAAGCTGGTTTCCCAACCCACCCAACCCTTTCTAAGTGACTTAAAACAAAACAATCTTGCTGAGTTTGCTGCATTGCTTCAGGAAGAGTACATTTTATAGAGCAAATTATTTTCTATTGGCCTAGACAAATCCAGTCTGCAGTACCCAAACGAGAAAAAACCCAAGCAAACAAGGACTCCTAAAAGCCTGTGCAGCCACCTTTAACCATTTATTAACCATTTCTAACTATATATGAATCTGATAAAGCTCTATTAATTTAAAAATAAAATGTATGTTATTAAAAATAATCTGACTCCTATCAACTTGGCATTTGATCTCATTAGCAAGCAAAGAGAAGGAAAACTGAGACTTTTTGGACATCACAAAATGAAGTTATTCCATTTTATTAAGAATGAACTTACTTCCATATCACGTCAATATTTTTGTGATGGAAATCATGGATTTTGGGGGACTGCAACATACAGATCCAGTCAGTTCCCTAAAAGCAGGAACTGAAACTTTCCAGAAAAAGTGGAAGAAAATCAGAAAATTTCTGTGCTGTTCTGTGTCATGAAGGCCATATCCTGTTCCTCGAAGCTGGTGGAGCCCTCTGGAAGGTGGGGATCTCCTGAGCCTCACGCTTACAGTGAATCCAAACAGCACGGATTGGAAAGGAAGGTGTTTGCAGCACTGTGAGGAGGCCCAGCCTTCTTCCTGTGCTGTGGGAAGGAAGATCAGTGGGGAGATAGCGCAGAGGATGAAGCAGTTTGTGGGGGGAGATGTGGATTCAGTGCATACCTCAGCAGCCTCTTTCAACAGGAAATGAAAGCTACCCAGATAAGGTGTTGATTGCCTCACTGACACTGCCCTGGGCTGCAGTTATTGCAGCTCAGGCTACGTGCAGACTTGAAGAGGACTTAAAAAAAATTAACTGGGAAAAAAATCCCACCACACATGAAAATCAATCCCTCTTGTACCATTCCTGCCACAACTTGAATCTAGAGTTCACTGATTAACCTTAAAATGTTGATAGCATCACAAACAATCCCAACTACTTCAGGAATTCATCAGCTTCATACCTTTAACTAGGGAACAGTTGTGGCAAAGGCATGCAGATAACTAGCACCAACTAGGTCCACACAGGGGGAAAAAAAGCTTAATTGGTCTGTTTTGAAAATAGGGAGTTGATTTTTTTTTTTTACTTTTTTTTTTTTCTTTTCTTTTTACATAAACACTTTGTAATGCAGTACTACACTGACTTCACAAACAATGCTTAAATACTTCAGTACTTTTGGAATTACAGCCCTAAGGAAAAATAAGGAAAATAATTTTACCAACCCCATAACATGATACAAAGAGAAAACCTCAAATAAGAATTCAAAATGATGAAAAATATTCCGAGACAGAGCTGTGGTGGCAAAATGTAAGTAAAAAGTTACAAAGTAAAACAGTGATTGAAAGACAGCTGAGTTCACACAGGCATATTAAACAGTGTTGAGTGATAGGTGATAAAAGATCAAGTTCATGTCCTTTTTATTGCTGCAAGTGGAGAACTTAAGATGATGAATCCAACCAAAAGCATCAAAGAGTGCAAAAAGTCACAGGACAGTGTGAGTCATTTCGAGAGTGCTTTTCCCTCATCCCCCTTGAGAAAGCCAATTAGCAAAACCCAAGTGAGTTTGTGGAGGCATATACAATATGGAAGATTCTATGCAGGCTGAACAAAGTGAAGACAAAATATTTCATGTTGGAAGGAGACAGATTAATTAGTATTAAACTCCTTGTGAGTATGAGCTGAAGCTGGGAAAAGAATTTTTGTAGGATCACTATGGTTATTAGTTTCTGCTGTTGCAATACCGTGAAACTGCTCTGAGTCTTTATATTCTTCTGGGTATAGTTAGAAAGTAAGAGCAATGGGCACATCTCTATATAGTATTTTAGTTCAGAGAACATATGAACCTTGGAACAACATATTCTTTTTATCCTCACCTGTTGCACTTTGACTCTTACCATAGAACTCCCTTGGAGATTGTGAAATGGATTCCTCTTGAGTGAAGTGAAACCAAAAGATGTGCCCCTCTGATGTCTTTTACTTCTCATCTGCAGTAAAATCCCTGAAGCACCTTCGGCATGGATGTTGGACACTCAGCAACAAGTTTTTTGCTCTAAAGATCTACACTCTCTGGACCACACCAGTTATTGTTGTAGCACCCAATGGCACGTAGCTCTTGTAACTTTAGATGTCTTGATGCTGGGAGCTGCAACCATTAGATGGAAATAAAGACTCCAAAGGTGTGATTTATCAACTGGAAAGATATAGCCTCTGCTCAGATGAATCATATTCTAAAATCTACCATTTTCTCTGCACAAACAATGGGAAGAGTCTAAACAATTAGGTTCTGGGTAGAGGTTCACTCAGTGAACCCTGGTTAGTTTGAAACTATGGTATTGGCAGAAAATAGTAAATAGATTCACAAAGAAACGTCTTGACTTTTCTGAGACCACCTCTACTGACCTGTGCTGGAGATGGCACTTGACCTCATATTTTTCAACTCCTAATCAAATATCCTCTTTATCCACAGTAATTATTAGAATTATTTAGTTGGCTGCTGCAGTATGGTAACTTAATCTTTATTTATGTTATACTAAAAGATTTTTCTTTTAATTGTAGGCCAGGACTACTACTGACATATCTCTATATTTTGTATCCATTAAGAGGAATGTCAGTTTTTCCCAGCATTGTACACTTTCACGAATACTTGCTCTTTTGTATTCTTTTCATCACTGAACTTATTATGAACATATGTTATTCATTGAATTGCAGTATCTGTGCTCTATGATATCAATTTTTATTTGTGAAGCAGCATTTAGTGAGGTTTTTTATGAACAAAAAACAATCCAGTGACCTGGATGCATAATTCTTGTAAATATAAATACAAACCTGAACTAGGAAAATGAAATTATACCTACAGTTTCTGAAATTGTTGATTTTAAGTTTATTAGAAAAATATGAATGATATAATTAATGACTTGTTTTCTGTTTCCATGTGTCAGAAATGCTGTTAAAAAGCATCATGTGGCATGTTAAGTGTGTTTTTCCAAGTTATCTGGAAACCATAACAGCATTTTAGAAGTAGATATCTATTTGTTTGTTTTCTATTTGCAATGAGTCACTGACTGAGGAGTCTTATTTGCATTGTATTAGTAATTCATGTTTGTATTTTAAATACAGATTTCTGCAGAAGATATCAAGAATTTTAAGGCTTGTTTTAATCAGTATTCTGAAGAGGAAATTTAGTCACAGATAAAAGTAAGTAAAACTCATGAACTTTACCATATATCCTTCCTGTCCACATAACTTGATTTTATAGAAAGGAATTGAAGTGTAGAGTATGGCAATAGGTACAATGACTAAGGAAAACGAAAAAAAACCTAAGGTTTTCATGCAGAGAGTTTTAAAAACCTGCACTGGGAAGTCCAGTTGCCTAAGATTTGACCTCTTCAGAGTTAAAGACCTATTTTAGTAAATCCATTTTATTAATGTGCACCCCAATGCCTGGGCAACCTTTCTGTGGCACTGCAGAGGCAGAATGTAATTTTAAGAAGTGCAGTAATTTTTTTTTTTTTTTTTTTTTTTTTTAGGAGAATACCTGTAAAAAAAAGGAGACGTAGTTGGATGGACTGTGCTCCAGATTTTGGGCTGAAGAAAGCTAAGAAAACCCACAGCAGATGGCTAAAGAAGATTGTAATCATATTCAGCATTTCTCACTTCAAAACTTCAATAGCCATTTCATGCCAGGGAACCTGGATGTCCTTTTGATCCTGTTCACCTTTCTCTTTCTCTTTCTTACTCTTCTACTGATTGCCAGCCTAATTCAGACAGCATTGTGAAATTGCAGTCCCAAACAGACTGTTCCTGTCTTGGGCTATCCCACCACAAAGAAATTGGAGAGACCTGTTTCTTTCGCCACATCTGTTTCTATGCCACCTGATGTACTTTCCAAGATCTGTTTTAAATTTACAGCTTTGTAAAGAAACCATGAGTCTTAAAAGCTTTCTTAATGCATCAAAATTTGAGAAAAGAACCTATGTTCACTGAGGAGCTTGTAAACAAATACCTCTTCAGGGATCCAGGTTTTATTTTGAACTAGATCTCAAGTTAACACTTTTATGTCACCTAAAGGAACAAGTTCTGCTTAATATATTTTCCGCTTCAACAGTAATATAATGATGGGCAGCACAGTTTGTGTGGACTTTGCAAAAGTGTAGGATCTTTAAATGAGAAAGTAAATTCTTACTGTTAGGTCCATGAAACTTAAACCATTATGCATATAACTCCTTGGGCCAGGCAACCTGAAGGTAAACAGCTGAGAAGAGCATTTTTTATGACTGATTCAAAGTCTCTTTAAAAGGGCATTTATTCTGAAAGAGGCATCTTTGAAAAGGTGTGCAAAGAATTCACACATTCAAGGTGCAATGCATTCTGAAAGTATGAGGTGCAAAATGCAAAACCAGATGGTGAAAGCAGTACTATAAATGGAGATTAAATGGGGACACTTCAGTAGTATACAGAAAACACACACAGAAAGTAAAGAAATTTATGCTCTATGAAAAAGGAAAAAAGACTTTTTCTTCCCCTCCACCAAAGCATGAGGCAACATCCCTAGAACACCAAAGTGCGGTCAACGTGGGACATGACCCATGGAGTATGGCTCTGTAATGCAAGGTGAAATTCCCTGTCTCTATATCCTGTTTACTCAGTTCCATGCAGAAAACAATTTTTTTTTTAAAAAGTAAAATAAAATGGATAATAAATAAAATACATTATAAAAACATTACAATAGTATTTGTCGGCCACCAGCTGAGGTACTCAATTTCCACTGTTTCACCTGAAGCCAGCTGTGTTTGGTTCTGGTTTATTTTCTCCTCAGTCAGAAGCGCTCAATCCTGCAGCTTTCTACCTGTGTCAGACCTGTGTAGGAGGGTTCTAAGACTCAGAGTCTCTTCTTCCTGATGTCTTTCAGCCCTGAAGATGCATATTAGTATCTAAAGCAATCTCTTCACCTGTGCAATAACAGAGCCGATTCTACAAGCTTTTAAAGTACTTTAATCTGTAAGAACATTAGCTTCAAAGTGAGCACCTTGGCGCTTGGGTTTAGAGATACACATCAGAAGATTGCTAAATTCACTCAAAACACAAGCCTTGGTCTTGAAGTGGGCCTTATCCTGAGAGTGCTGACATTTGCTTTAACACCCAGCCTACCTTTGGGACTGGGGATTGTTGGTTAGATGTCATCTCTTTATTTACTGTACATATTAGAGAAGGATTTGAACATTTGTCTTTTTTACCTTAAATATGTCTTTAACTGCTGTGCCCATGTGCAATGTCCCAGAAGTACACCAGAAACAGAGAAAGATGAAAAGTATCTTGCAATATTAATAGTAGCAACTAACTTTGGTCTGGTCTGTAAATAACTTTCCTTTGGCTTGTGTGACCCTTATGCTCATGGGGTGTCTGAGAATGTCAAAGTTGTCAATACATATGGTGTAATAAAAATTAAACATTTAAGATGTCATTTTACTGTAGGCATCCAGAGAAACTGTGTTATTTGAAGACTTCACTGTTGCATAAAATATTGATCTTTATATAAACACTATAAAAAAGAAGCACTTTAAAAAATTGTGAAAGATAGACTTTTTTTAGTGATAACTTTGTTCAATAGACAAAAAGGAAAAGCTACATCTGAATTGCTAGGTAAAATGCTCTGGAAACAAAACACATTTATTGTAGGCAGTAAAATATTCTTTATTTAAATACTGCAGTCATATATAGCAAAATGTGATGTCTGTGTGTCAAATTTCCTCAGAAAATTAGAAGGATTTCCTCACAAAAGTTTAGAAAATTGTTTACTAACCCAGTGAAATATTACATCTTTCTTTTATTTGTGTTTTTTAAATATCAAATTAAGTTTACTTCCTTTCTTTTGAGCAAAACAGCATGCAAATGAATTAAGAATAAAAACAAAAATTAATTTTGGTTTGTTGATAATAGACACCAGTTTCTTGGGTAATTTTAATGTGTTTACAGGACATATTGTTAAATATGGTTCAACAAAATTGATACAAATTACCTTAATATTAGATTATATTTTTTCATATTTCAGATTCTCCTCTCCTCTCCTCTCCCAACAAAGAGACCCAGCTCTTCCACAGATTCTTCCCCTTTTTCCTGGATCCCAGCCTTCAACTTCTACTACTTCCCTACTTGAACTTTTTTGCCAGGTCCTGCAATGTTGTCGTAGGTCTCTGTCAAGTAGCTTACAATAAAAAAAACCATAAAAAAACCCCCCAAAAAAACCCTGAAAAACCAAAACCAAAACCAAAACCAAAGAAAAAAAAATCCCTTTCATACTTCCAGAAACAAGCTTCAGGATATGATTCCCAATGAGAATTCAATCAAATTGAATTACTCTTTAGGCTTCTCATTGAGAATATAGATTGCAGACATCTCAAACCTGCCCCCAACAGAGGGAAATGAAAGGTGAAAGAACGTCCAATTTGCTATTTAAATGATAAAAAAATTAGACTCAAGTGATATTCGGGAAACCAGGAGCCTTATTCATATTTGTTGAATGCTCATGAAAGCAGTACTGCCCTCGACAAGTCAGCTTGTGCTGGCGACCTCCCTTTCCCTGCTCCACTCAGGCAGGACACACTGAACACCCACACCAAGATGTCCCCTGCCTGGGTGACCCAGGTCCCAGCCCAGTCAGCATCTGCATTCCTGTTTGAGGGGACTCTGTTTCTCACTCTGAATAAAAAATCTGGCACATCTGTAAAGTTTTTGTCAACACAGATCTTTGTGCTGTTTCCAGGAACCCAAAATATCCAAGACTGGCACTGGCATATCTCATGTGTTGTGTCAGCCAGTTTTGACTATCAAGGGATTGCAAAACAGACATGAAAATTAAACCCGAAACTGCTTCAGTAGGCAACTTGGAGAGAAATTCCTCTGCTGTTCCCTTTTTCATTTCTTTGCTTTGAACAGTTGTTCCAGTTAATGGCAAATTCCCACCCCCCAGCCTCTCCACCAGATATCTAATATTGGGTCTTTTTTCTTAAAACAAAAAAGCTTTTATGCTTGTAAAGTTCTGTGTTCAGACTACTAAACACAAGACTGATCACTCTACTGTATTCTCATATTTAACAACATGACTTTTGTGTTTTAACAATTTCTTTCTCAAACATACCATTTCCCTGTCTTCTCTTATTTATTTCATTTCTTTCTTTATTTTTAATTTCTCCTTTCCGATGAGAGTAAAGGGAGGACAGAAGTTTCTGATCCACTATTTCAGATTCCACTGTGGGACAGAACCTGCCTGTAAATCAAATCTCCACTATCCTCTTTCCCATGCTGAGAAAAATTGTTGTCTGGTGCTTGGGTCTAGTCCTGTCTGTGGGAGCACCATTGCATTCTTCTCCATGAACCACAGTCCATTGCGAAAGAGTTCAGGGAATGAAAAAAAGGCAAAGAAATATTTTTATTTTGTTATCTGAACGAACTCTAAAAAAAAAAAAAATCTTAAATACCCAAAAGCATACACTAAATTTAGAAAGAAAAAAAAAGATTCCAAAATAACAATTTATTGCAAATAGCATTTTAAAATTCTTAAGAATTGAAATATAATGCCATTATAGTGCCATTATTCCAGCATTCCATTTGATTAAAAAGTGAAACAGTGTATTGAAAAGGAAAGAAATATTTGGTGAAAAAAATGGCTGATACTGAAGCTTGCAATGAAAATAAGCAAACAACATTAGACCCTCTGGTGTGCAAACTGAATTTCAACTAGGATTTTAGCAGAAGTTCATTCATTAATTAGCCTCATTTCTCAGAGAACAGCAACCTTCAACAGACAGGTTACCTCTGTGAATGTCGAGCATGTAGCCTATGCAGAAGTTATCTGAGTTAATTGAGATTAATTTCTGGTGAGCACAGCTGAAGTCTCCTGGGGTCTCATCAGAAAAATGGTACTTCTGATTTATACCCTTGTAGCAGTGTTATTTATAGAAGGAGGTTCCTCAAAACAAAATCAGAATATTCCTTACTTCCCCTGCCTGACAGCTGTCCTACTCAGGAATATATGTGTAGTTTCTCTCTTTCTCAGAGTCTTAAAATCCTTTACTTTATATGAATTCAGAATTATTAAATATAATGATTCATCATAGGATAGCTATCAGCAGATGATCTCTAAAAAATTATTTTAAATGTGAGATGTGTGTTGTTGGTGGTTTTTTTAAAAATTATTTTCCATTTGTTACAGTCTCTCAATTGCTTAGGCTGGAAAAGACCTCTGAGGTCATTGAGTCCAACCTATGACCAAGTACCACCATATCAACTAGACCACTTGGTGTCATGTCCACTCTCCTTAAACACCTCCGGGGATGGTGATTTTACCATCTCTCTGGGGAGCCCATTCCCAATATCTAATCACCATTTCTGTGAAGAACTTCTTCCTAATGTCCAACATAAACCTCCGCTGGTGGAGCTTGAGACTCTGCCCACTTGTCCTGTCACTGGTTGCCTGGTTGCCTCCTTTCAGGTAGGGAATGATAAGGTCACCCCTGAGCCTCCTCCTCTCAGGCTAAACACCCTTCAGCTGCTCCTTATAGGGCATGTGCTCCAGACCCTTCACCAACTTCACTGCCCTTTTCTGCACTTGCTCCAGAACCTTTTCATGTCCTTCTTGAAGTGGGGGAGCCAGAACTGGACACAGGACTCGATGAAGATGGCGAAGGAAAGATTGTCTTATGCAGGTTGACTCAAATGAGAAAATCTAACCAAAAAGCCATGCATCAGGGCAAAGGTGATTCCTAGAGCAGCCATCAGCATATGTTCTATGCAGGTCCCAAATGTTGTAGACTTTTGCATCTCCTTTCCTCCACCTTCATATCCAGACAACTCCCTCTTTTATCTTGGCAATGTTTCAGAGAGTTTGTGGAAGGTCACTGGCCTAGTACAGTTTTCCTCCTGCCTGAAAAGACAACTACTCAGAAGTGCTACTGCACTTCTGAATGTTTCAAGACATGACCTCAACTAGCTTTAAGTCAGGTATCTTGCAGCTTTTAGGTTCAGAAGAAGAAGGTGCTGTGGGAAAGCTATCAAACTTGTTTTTGCTACAGGATGCATCTTCTGTCTCTGCCTCTTAGCTACTGGGAATTTAAAACATAATGTGGAGACTCTTTTAGAAGTGTGAAGATTTATCTTGAATCAGGAGACACTAGGCATTTATAGAAAAGGTAATAGAGAGAAAATAATCAGGATCTGGAGAAAAACAACAGCATCTGGCAAAAGCTTTTTCTCAGAGATGTGAAATTCTGCGACTTATTCTTAGGGAAATGTCTGGGACAATAGATGAAAAGAGGGCATGTCTTTAAAACATGCCATGATAATAAGTGGGTAATGATTCCACAAAGACTATGTTTCTCTGTGTGTACACCCACAACTCCTTGCCCCTGTATTTTTTAATCTCCCAAAGGAGTATAAATATCTTGAAAATGTGAAAAATTTTTAAAGCATGACACATCTTATAAAGTGGAAGAAACCTTGAACAAATTAGTTATTTTCAGAGAGACATTGAATGATATATGGATGAATCTTTATTTCTAGCTGATCTAACCTCACGAGAGAAGAAACAGAGAAGAGAAGGAAATCCTCTATATTTAAAGTAATTTAAGGATTGTTTTTGGCACCAATACAAAGGACTGATTTTTGGAGCGCAAGTGTGCACCGGAGTTCCTTATGGGTATTTAAAACTGGAACAGGAATCTGAAAGAAGCTGTAATCTTCCTTCTGTTGAAATCAAACCTTTCCTCCAAGGCTGTTCATCCATTCCAAGGTCTTCTGGAGCATGGGCATGGGGAAGTTTCCAATTTTCTCAATCCTTTTCTAAAGCAATCTGTAGCACTGCCTACAAAGGAAGCACATGGAAATCACATGCAGACAGAGGAGAAGTTCTACTAAATGTCAGAGAGTTGGTGCCTGCAACAGATGTAACATCATTATTTGCTGTCCTTCCTCTAAAGGGAGGAGTTCTTTGTTGCTGGCAGCTTGAAGTATTCTTGCTTTTTTATTAAAATATGATTATGAAAGAGGCCCTAGACCTCAATACCTGTGCACAATCAAGGCTTTGCATGGGATGGCAGAAGAGGCAGAGACACAGAAGTCCTACTGTGGTTGCTGTGATCTTCCTCCCTACCACTTGTATTTGAAAGAGCATTGCCTCCTTTCCAGGACTATAAGTTAGCATCCCAGGCATCATTCTGGCAGCAGAAAAATCTACATACTTTGTGCAAGGCTCCAAAAATGCTTCCCTGTATCAAAAGATGGTGAAGTTTTGGCCTTTATTATTGAAAGCCTTCCTAAGGAAATTACAATTTCAAACGTATTGGATGAAGAATTGCTCCAACTTGAGCAGGTATTTTCTAGATTCATTTTCTAGACCAGAAGTAAGGCCAGTTCTCAGCTAGAATTTACAGAGATTGATTCTACTGTAAATGTTTGATTTGTTTGTATTTTTTCAGGAATGACACAAGGCTCATATGAATGCAGTGTATCAGCCTTTTAGAGGCCTAAAAGGAACTCCTTTGAGATTCAAAATTTTTACCTTCATTTTGTGAATATAATATTTACCTATCTTCTCCAACTATTTATTTCCTTTTCATTCTGCATTACACTTGGGCCTGCCACTGTGACCTCTTGCAGTTGCCATAATTTTACAAGTCAGAGGGGTACTCATCTGGAGGTGGCACAAATTGCCAGAGTTTCAAAGGACATCAGCAGTTGAAAATCCAATATATAGAAATCTTTTTCTGGGAAGAAGTAAAAGACAGTGGAAAGGTCTCACACACATCTCTAGTGTTTGGATTTGGAAATGTCTGAAACTGGACATTTCACCTGTATCTAAGATTTCAAATGCTGCTCAAAACGAAATTAAAAGTTTTATATTTCTCAGTACATAATGATTATGTCTTGTATCCTTTGTTTTCATTCATGGAAATGAGATACAGTTACCCAAATAAATGGATAGCACTCTGTCACCATGATGATAAAGCTAGCTAATATTTATTCGTATGAGTGAGGATAAGACATAATTTTCCCATAGTGGTAAGATAGTGTTTCTCTGTTTGAGTACAGTGAGGTACCCACTGACATGCATCACAAAATGCCCCAGTTGCTTTCACAAAAGACAAAAAAAAAAAAAAAGACAAAAAAAAAAAAAAGGAGAAAAAAAAAAAAAAAAAAAGCCAGACCTCCAAGTACAGGATAAATAAGCAGTATAAATAGGGAAAGAAATAAGAAGCAATTACCAGGCCCTCAGTCTTAATGTGTGCTGTCTCCACAAAGTCCCATTTGTGGCCTCAGAAATTATTTCATCTATTTTAGTTTGTTTTTAAAATATAAGCCACAGAGAGAGGAGCTTTCCAGCACTCAAATTAATGTATAGAATACTGCAGTGGTAAAAGAAACTATGCTAGCAATGTGTATGTAAATTTATTTCTGCCTTTGAACTCTGTTTATACATTACTCTGGAACTCAGCTGCTAATATTTAGCACCAATATAGTCCTTGCTTACAGCATTTTAGTGCCAGGGAGAAAAAAAATAAAGGATTTCCTTTTCTTAGCAAGAGGTTTCAATAAGAGAGGAGGAAAAAGGCTGCTTTTGTTGAACTTTCCTCACACATAACTTTTTTTCATTAGCTGTAAAATGTTCACATCTGCAGTTAGAAACAAAACTGATAGGTTTCAGTGATCCAAGATGATACTATTATAAGAGAAACATCAACAATTCTGTGATTCAACCATGTACTTTCCTTGTAAAGGAAAGCCAAAATGAAAATATTTCTGCATCTGAGATCAATAAAAATCTCCTAATTTTCAAAGACATATTCTTGTGAACTAGTCAAGAGAAGTAGTACAAAACTGCATTGCTCAAATGTCATTGCTTTTTGGAGAACAGCAAATTTTTCTAACACCCAGATCAATGTAGTGTAGAGCCTTAATCAATTCATACCGAAATACTTTGAAGTTCTTACACAAAAGCCAGCTGGTGGAAGTGTGTTGTAAAAAGAACGAGCTGAATTATTCATTGCGAATAATCTGTGTTACGAATTTACCCTCCCACTGCCCCACCTCCTTTTCAGGAGTTGTCTGCAATGCAGTCCTCATCTCTGTGAGCATTTGGCAAGTGGTTTATATTGATATAGTTCTATATGTTCCAAGAGTTGCTGGATCTCTTGAACACTATTATTTAGGTTGCTATATTTTTTGACTTACAGTGTGTGAATGCAACACCATATAGTAAATAATTCTATGGTAGTATTTCAGTACACTGCTGGGCTGATTGACTTTTCTAAACCTAGAGAATTCAAGAAAAACAGAGGTCTGCTCTTGGGCTGTCTTTGTAAAATGGGCTGGTATATGATTACATTTTCTGGCCTGTACTTAACCCTTGCAACTTCAGGCAGTAAACTGAGGTGGCTGAGATGCATAGGCATCATATCTAGGCTCTTTCTAAAACTGAGGGTGAACAGTTGGCCCTCACAGAGGTTGAGGCAGCTCTTCTGTGTGATAATTGCTCTTTGGAAGCACCTGTCTCTTTATTTACTATATTGAGAGCATAGAGGGTCTATGGGATAACATCAGGTTGAAATGAAGAAATTCCCTTTTTTTAAGTCATCCTTATGTAGTGTAGACAGGAGAGTATTCAATGCAGCTAACATCAGATGACTTCTTTCTAAGGTTACCTTTACTGTCAGTAAGGAAATGTAAATCCTTCTAGGGAGAAAACCATTTCCTCCTGAGTAGACCTATGAAACAGAGAGATGACCTACACCCTGCAGGGCTTGTTTCTCACAGGGGCCCGTGATGGCAACTTAAAGAGCCAGCCCATCTCTATATATCTATACTGAGAACATCTACATTCATTCAAATCAATTTCTTCTACAGACCTTGCCCACTCAGATTATCACTGATAAATATTAGCAACACCAGCCCTTTTCCTGCTGCTAGAGAAGAATTTCTATGGCTAACACAGAGTTTTCAGTGTCATTTGTATTTAAGAAGTGTACTGAAGTATTCAATATCTATTTCTTTTTCAGAGCTATCAACCCAAAAAGCATAAAGAAGAAATATAATACTTGCTCTGCAGGTGGATTACTACATCAGGACTCTACTTACACATTTCTTACTAAATAAGTCCTCAAAACATCATCTTTATTCTCCTAAGAAAATTCAGGCTAAGTGGATGCTTCACCATTCAATAGATGAAGGGTGACGAAATATCTGAGTGATAAAATTTTTGTGCACTGAGTCACAAATAATTCAGTATGAGCTTCCTGTTAATAAATTTAATTGTGAAATGAAGATAATTCTAGACATCAAAGTACTAAACAACCTTTGAAACAGCCTTCCAAAAGATTATCAGTGATAAAAAAGATGGAGTTTGATAGGTTTATGAACAGGACTACATAATGTTGTGTCTCTTTCACGAAGAGGCTGAACTTCAGATGTCCATTCTAATCCTGTGCTGTTGCTAAAACCATTGTTGACTCCCAGAATCATTGCCTGTCACAAGTTTGAGCAGATTAAACTAGCACTTTAACTGTATGAAAACTCATGTTAATTCTATTTGGTGTATTCAGCTTCAAGAGTGAGCTATCTGGATAAAAGTGTCCAACAAATTGTCATGCAAAGGAGCCACTTTCCTCTGAACACCTATCTGAGTCACTTATGTGCAACAATGCACGCATTCTACTACACATGCTCATTCCAGTTTTTCAGGAATTCAGGTCTTGCTTTGGCTTATCAGCTTCTGCCAGTTCATTCCTTTTACTATGTATATATTCAGAGAAGCAAGAAAATGCTCAGTGATCTACATGTGTTTCAGAAAGCCATATATATATAAAGAGATCTATGTATGTACAGCGGCAACTGATTAGAAATATTTACTATATGCAGAATAAACAAAAAAAAAAAATTAATGCTAGTAGTTAGAAGAACATTGTAGTTCATAGATATAGTTTCCAGGAAAGGGATCATTCATTTTTTGGACATAAGATCAAACTATGACTTTAAGTGATTTCAGGTAGTGTTTTTGTCCTTTCAAACTCTACTTTATTTGTCTTTTCATACTTAGCATACATTCTAGCGTAGGGGTGATGGAAGGAAAAGAGGGGAAGAGGACATTAAACCTTATTTTTATATTCACTCTTTTATCCTGCAGTTGGCTGGTATATGATCCTACATTTTCTTTTACCAAGTGCAACAACTCCAAAAATAAAAGTTATGAGCCTGAGATAATGAAAATCTGGAATCACTCTGGCACAAAAGGTCTTGTAAGAAGCTGGAATGGTGAGCACAGATTTTGCTGGCTTGTGAGGTGTCGATCCTTTGCCATCAGGCGAATTTAATAGAGTTCAGCACTACTTTTGAGAGATTTGTGTTGGCATTTCCTATGGGAAGTAGTCATGATGAGGATTACATCCTTCAATGCACGATGTCTTATCCACAGTGAAGAATATGTTCCACCTTTGGTGATGTTTTTTGTTTAAACTTGTTCCTTGACTTTCTCAAAAGAAATGAAGCATATGAGAATTTACTAGGAGTGTCTTGCTAAACACTGTGGCCAGCTGAGACCTGCCAAAACTTAACCTCACACTGGGGGTTCCTAGCTATTGGGACAATAGTGTTTCCAGGTTTGAGAGGGTGTTAAAAAGTACAAAATTATCCTGCCCACAAATATGCTGGAGCAAATAAAAAATAAGTAACTTCCCTAATATTCCAATCTCTGTCTCTCTGACTTTTAATAATGTTTAGCAGCTTCATTTTTCCATCAGTCTTTACTGACACGAAGGTTAAATTAGTGTGTATTATGGGTAAAATGCATCAGAATCAAATCAATTTAATTTTATGTCCACCTGATACTAGTAAAGAGGAAACTATATTCAGCTTATGGTTTGACCAGCTATTCTTTAAAGATTTGGACTATGCTTTTCTTTTAGGGATTCCCTAAAAAAAAACTTTCTACTATATTTATTCTTTTGTAATTTGAAGATATAAAAATGGGAAAATTTTCAGTTTAGACAAGGCTGTTTTCAGAAACAAATTTTTCAGCATCATTATTTGCAGCTGAATTGAAATAATGGGAGTTGGGGGTCAGCGTTGTCCTTGGGGAGGGTTTGCTTCTCACAGAGGGTGATGCTGCAGAAATGTGCCCCTACCTTGCACAGGGACTTCTGATCTTCTGAGATCTGCTTTAATTGATGAGGAGAGTATTTTTAACAGTGTTACTCTTAACCCTGTCCAGTGGTAAACATATTTTCACTAGCCTGGAAAATTTTGCTGCTGTAACAGCCTGAGGCAAACTTGTTACTGTCTGGTGACTTGAGCTCTTCCTGGCAGCTTGTCTCCAGCAGGGAGGACTTATTAATGTATTACCCTGTACTGAAGTCACAGCTGATATGTACAAGGCAATGACTCTCATATATCTGCTTTATAAAATAAATCCCTTTCACTTTCTAAGTACATATTTTCTGTGGCTGATATGACAGCTTTAACCACAGTTATTTTCATTTTTCCTTTAGAGACGTGGGAATGTGTACACAAATACTGCTACAGTACACTGCATACACATTCATAAAGCATCGCAGAGAAAAGATGATTCAACAATGCTGGAAAAGAGAGAAAGTTACAAATTTACAAGCTATGAAAGAAACTTCTAGAGACTAAGGCAACTTTTAGGCATAAAAAGGTTTCAGTTTTCTTTATCTAAGAACATTATTTATCTTACTCTCAGACAGCAAAGCAAAGTAACCAACGTAATTTTTTTGCTATAAACTCTTTACTGTTTCATCAGGATGGAAATTGAGAAGGAGATGAGGATGCTCCTCATCACACAGAGACGTGAGCTCAATGGCACATAGCTATTGCAGTTCTGGGGTGCACAAGGCTCTCTGTAGGACTGAGGTGTGCTTGGAACAGAAGGTCCTCCAGTCAGAAAACTGTTATAATACAGCTAAGCCTCTCTGCAGAGAATCTGAGTTCACTGAACCTTTTATTTATTCCCCACTGATGATACATATTCTACATGCTTTGCACAGACAACATGGCCAAAGCCACATTTTCTAAAATAATTTTGAAAAAGCCCACCAGACTGCAGTAAAAGACATAAGATTCAATTAGGAAACTTTCATACATTTGCTTTTGAAGTATTTAAGATAGAAACATTTTTCTTTTTTCTTTTTTAAGAGATTTCTCAGGTGGTCAAGGAAGATCAGGTTTAAGAAAAATGTTGATTATAATGGGTGTGTAACAAGGTTCAATGAATCGGCAACAACAACTGAAAATAAAATAGAGCTGAGGAGGATATGTGACATGAACACAAAATTTATTAGCGCTCAAATAAACAACCTGACTATTTACATTCTGCTTCCAAACCTCTTCAGCTGCAAACTAGCCAATGAAATGGTATTTCCATTTTCCTAGATAGATTACAGAGTGTCTGCTGATACCTTTATTAATTTATTTTTTCATTAGATTTCTGTGGTGGTTGTTTCCTTGTTGTATTTTCTCTTTCATTAAAAACTCTTCTTGTTTCTACTTTTCTGTTTCACTCGTAGCCTCTTGCACAAGTTTATCAACTTGCTCTTCTGTTGCATTTTTTTCCTGAATATTTTATAGCATACAAAATGTTTGCAATTTTATATGTTTTAACATTTAAAAATAACCTGGATTAAGTCAATAAATCCTTCAAGGAGAATAGGAAAAATCAGAAATCCTCACTGATCTAGTTAAACACTATCTGCTGATAGTCCTGTTCCTAACACAACATGCTTTATTGAATTTAGGTTGGAAAATATGCAAACCCAAAACCTCAGCACTGTGAGCTACGTTTTTTTCATATATGTGAGACACACATACATAAAAGGCAAGACTATCCACAGCCTTATTTTCATTCCTCTTCTTTGAGTTTGAAGATATTAAAACTAGATCTCTAGATGTATGTATTGTGCTTGCATTATTCAGTGGGTTTGTTGCATTGATTTATATTATAAATGTGTTTTTTAAAAGGATTTAACAAAATATAGTGCTAGATTTTAATTTGAGCAGAGCACTTGAGGAATCATTAGGAAATGAGGTAAAGATAGCAGAAAAGAGAAGAGAATTACTTGGCACTAGGCTGGGCCAGTAAAAGATGCAATTTCATTGATTGGCCTACAGGGTACTATGAACAAAAAAACAAATTTAGCTAAAACTCTCCCTGTGTACCCATATATATACCATTTCATCTCTTGGTGATATTGAACTGCATTATACTATCTGCCTTCCATCTTCTCTTTAATTTTAGTGCGAATATGAAGCACATCATGTCTCATAATAGTGATAATGGCAGACAGAGCTCTGAAAGTAATTGTATCCTTGAGATGAGATACCCAGAGGTAGGATTTGAAGAAGTGAAGAGCCTGAAACAAACCTAATACCGTGTCTTTTAAATTGTTCTCTCATGGCCCTAGCTCTTGTTAATACAACAGGAAATATCCCATCATATGGTGGAAGCTAAACCCTCTACTGCTGTGTTTAGTCCTTAATTTTCTTTTAACATGAACTGTAAAACAACTGTGCTGACTCTATCAACATGCTGCTGTGAATAGCTTGTGTGTGAGGCTGGGGTTCAAACTGTGAGTCCTACTGTAGATGCAGGCACCTTCAGGTCACTGTTGACAGGATCTTTCTCTCTTTTAAGACCTCGAATCTTCAGCAACGCTACACAAGGATTTCTTTGCAGAAAGGACATCTGCAGCATTTCTAGACTTTCCAAACTGCACGAGAAAAGGCTTGTTTCCAGCATCACCTGTACTTCTTTTGGTGGATTAAATGCAAAAAAATTAGAACTACATCTGGAAGACAGGATCCAGATCACTGAATCGGTGCTTGAAATATTTAACACTAAACTTTATTTGCTTTCATCAAAAATGGGGCATAAGTCACAATCAGGTCTTTCCAGAGTAGATGCACATGAGTTAGCAGCGTATTGCACAAATGGGAGCACACACCTCTCCCTGGCACAGTGGTTTAAGATCCCAGTGGGGAAAAAAAAGATTAAACAAGAAGAATCTGAACTAACTGGAGCAGGTACTGGCAGCTAAGCTAAAGCAAGGCCACCCTGGCAGTCCATATGTGTGTTAGGAGAGGGATTGTGAGAGCATTTCCCTTTGTTCCCTTCCCCAAACTTAAATTACCCAATTAAAGAAACAGCACCAGGCACTCCACACATGGTCCCCCAGAGCAGCCGAGGTGAGGAAGTGGGAACAGGCTCTGTGATATCGCACACAGAGAAGAAAGAGCACATCACCATCACCAGCTGAGCAAACCCAGCTCCTGAACACTCCAGCCAGCCTCTCACATCCCACAGCCAAGCTGGCCCTGAGAATCAAAGCCTCCTGGCTCACACCTTGATTTACCTGCCTGCTGATGGACCCTCCTGAGCACGCAGTGGGAAACAGGCAGGGGTGTCTGTACCAGACTGCAATAAGTGGCAGACAGCAGTGGTTTTGGCTCCTGGCTCTGCTCTGGCCGGGAGAAACTGAGTGTCCTTCCCACAGCAGCATCCGCAGGCAATTAGCTGGGCCCTGTCTTCATCAGCAGAGTGAGCCTAATGAATTCTCATGGGTCTGGCAGCTCCTTAGCTAAGACCCTCTGCTTTGGCCACTCCCTGGAACTGGAGGGTGTAGGTTTCCCCTTTATTCTGGCATGGTTTGAACCAATATCTTCCATTTAACTGGAGAACGAATGAAAAAATAATGCAAATAAGTAAGTAAATTTTTTGTGCCTCCTGAAGTCAGTTCTGAAGGAGAAGATGGAGCTATTTCATTATCTGGCTTTGCCACACTGAAGACGGTTTAAATTTGAAGTGAGTTTGGGGAAATTTCTTTGTTCTGAGTGCACTTGTTTGTTCTGAGTGACACCACAATGAAATAGACTGTTAATATATTATTAATCCAGATGCTTGATGTTGATTTGTTGCTTTTTTTCTTTAGTTGTGCACATTTTGTGAGCTGACTACCTAAAAAGAGTAAAACAAATGAAAATTCTGCTGAAAATACATAGAGCTCTTAATTAAAAATCATGTATGTTGTAACAAACAATTTTCGACAATCATACTGTAACATAGGTAATAGAATCCCAGGGATTAAGCAAATAATGTCAGGAAGGTGGTATAAGAAATTAAATATGTTTGTCCACTTAACTAATTAAAAGGAAACTTTAATACTCTCAAGACAAAAAAACTTTTAAATCTTCTACATAAACCAAAGATATTTGTAGTCCCCTCCAGTCCAGTTAAAGGCTAATCTCTTTTAAATCCTCACTCTTGTCCATTTTTTACTGAAGCAGTAAAATCTTATGATTAACAAAGGTGATGGAGTGCTTTGGCGACCAGCTGCTGTAGCTCTGTGTCAAGCAGAAAAGGAACTGATTGGAAAGGCTCTGAGGAATACAAGGAGAAACTCGTGCTAGCATGAACACCTGACAATATTCAAAGTACTTCTCAAAAAGACAGATGGTTAAGGGAAAAACTCCACCATAGTCATGCAACAACAAAGAGGAGGCCTAACAAGAAAATGTCTGAAGTCATCCATATGGGTGGAGAAAATGAACTGCATTCAAATGGAAATATGGGGAGAAAGAAGTTTTCCAACAAAAAACGTAGCTGGAGCTAATGCAGCTGGAGTCAGCTGAGCTCTCCCGAGGAGAGAGGGGAATGAGTCCCCTTGGTGAGGTGGGGCAAAACCAAAGAGTTCAAGCAGAGGTTATGGCAACTCCCGGACACAACGGCTCAGGATGCAGCCTGTGTTTGAGAAGCGTGCAGCTGAAAATGCATGGGAAATTGAGATGTAACACATTCTGCCCTGCACTGCACTGCTTTGGTCTTCAGATGAATGATTGAACTCACCCTGTCCTTCGTCATATGGAGCCCTCTGGGACTGGATCCGCCAGGCTTTCCTGTGGGCATTTGCATAAACTGAAAACAGACAGTGGTGTTATCGGAGAGCTACACCGACACTTCCCAATTCCCCCTTCAGGCTTGACTCCTACTCCTCTGCCCCAGAGGTGCTCTCCCTCCTGAGTCCAAGGGGATGACAGTGGCAGAAAAGAAAATAAGGACATGTTAGACACCTGGTGATGGTATCAACCCTACAGCATGAGCAGAGGGAGGAGAACAAGCTATGAGACAATCTCCCTTTGGTGAGCAAGAGCAGAAACAAGAACCTCTTACAGAGGATACTGCATGCTTGTTTCTGTGGTGGGGTAACTTAGAGGTATTGCAAATGACAA
This sequence comes from Acanthiza pusilla, assembly GCA_036630365.1. NCBI lineage: Eukaryota > Metazoa > Chordata > Aves > Passeriformes > Acanthizidae > Acanthiza > Acanthiza pusilla. The sequence goes on from JAXCHO010000023.1 coordinate 32,709,601, forward strand.
GATTCCTTTACTCCAAAATGAGGTTTTGATTCCCTCTCTACAGGATCCAGGCTGATGGGCTTGAAGGAGAGGATAAAATTTCCTCTAATTCACTGATCCACTGAGAGTTCTACCTGCCAAGAAATGAGAAAATCCAGTTATTCTTTCATAGGAATCTGCACCATTATGCTGCTTTGATATGAAACAGGTTGTAAGCATGCAAGGCTGCCAAATTTACTACAGAAATACTCTTGATTTCTCTCAATGGAGCCCACTTTCCTAAATGGGAACCTTGCAATTGCTATGATATGAGTAGAAACAATCGAATTCTGCTGTGGTTACACATCACAAAATGTCACTGCCATGGTAAAAAACATTGCAATGTAAGTAATTATTAATTTTTATCATTGTGTTGGCTGCCATATTCTATATGTTACATTACATTTGTACAAATATTGCCAGAAAATTTAAATTTGAATCTTAATGTCAGAGTACTATTTTCTTTGTCTCTGTAATTTTTGGAGCACGGAGGTTGCTAATTCACACTGTTCATCTCTTTTGATAGCAGAGAAGCTCATTCATGTCACTGTCTTGTCTTGAATTTAAATTTAGATTGCTTATATGTGTTCATATTTTCAATTTATGTTATTAGATCCACTCCTGCTCTATTCTTTGCTCATTAGGGACCTCTGAACACCAGCTCAAGGAAGTTCTGCTAAATGAATCTCATGTCCTTTGCAAGAGCTCTGTGAATGACATGTGTAATTATCGACAATTAACAAGATGCTAATTATACCTTCAAATTATAATCCTACTGAGCAAAATAAAAATCCTTTATGGAAGAAAAAATTGTTAAAGGCACAACATTATATTAAACCAAATGACAAAAAGTTTGGCAACTTCCACCAGTATAAATCAAACAAACTGCTGAACACATAGTGCAGCTTGCCAGAATGGCTCTCTGCCAATTAGCTTTTCATTGCATATTCAATAAGTTGGGGGAGGGGAGTGGGGAGAAAAGTGCAGGAGGAAAAGAATTTAACTGATGTGTCACTGCTCAGTCAGTAAAAAGAAATCAGAAAAGCTGTAACTGTTTAAACTTTGCAGAGTGTGTTGTCTTACAGTTCCATCAAATTGACAGAAGAGGTTTTTCTGAAAGGTTGGAAGCTACAGCCACTTTAGTAAATCCTACATTTGCAAGAAAAACAGCAAGAGAAAGCTTCCCTGTGAACACATCTTGGATCCAGTCTCATGAATGCACACAATGCATTTGTTTGTTTTTTTCAGCAGCTGGCATAGGCAGTTTTGGGTCATTATCTGCACTCAAGGATGGAAATTTTTGCAAAAGTAATGCAGCTAGAATTAAAACTCTACATTCACAGGCTCTAAATTTTCATTAGTTATGCTTACCTCTGGTACAATTTAGCCTAAATATCTTCTTCTTCAGTCATCCTGATTCAAGGCAGTTCTCAAGGACTTGCTCAGTTCTAGCATCAGAGTAAAATGCTCACAAAAAATACATGTGCCCAATCTCTCAAAAACTTTAAAAAAAACTAACAAAACCAAAACAACCAATCAAATTACCCCCCCCCCCCCCCAAAAGAAAACAGCACTGGCTTTCTCTAAAAAAAAAAAAGAGCATCCCTACCACAGGGTAAAATAGAGATTTCAGGTGCTATGACAATTCTCTAAGACGCCTGGGTTTTGTAATACTTTTACAGTAAAAGATGTGATGTAATCTGAGAAGAAAAGAATTAAATTACAGAGTTTTCCCAATACGGTAGAATTATCAATGGTCTGCCCTGCAAGCATGTCAGCAGTTTTGGGCAATAAATGTCAGAGAAGGAGAAGACAGACTTTTGCTGTCTATATCATTGTTCTTCTGCAAACGCAGCAGGGCACAGTGTGGGTTTTGTGAAATTTCTTGTTTTGCTTTGTTTTCCTACTGACAAATTCCAAGAAGCAGGAATTGCTTTCAATCACTCACTGAGGTGTATTAGGTGCTCTGATTGGCCAAAGTAGCAGTTGGGATACATGCCATGCGGCTTCTGGAGCTGTTTGCAGGTAATGAAGAGTGATCTGCAAACACTCCAAATGAACCCTTTGCAAGCATCTGACAGGCTGGAATTCACACACAGCTGATTTGCCAGCCTCCGCAAAAGGCTCATTAAAAAGCCAATTTGTTTCCAACAAGTACCTGATCCAACTGAAATTTTGAAATTCAGAAATCCTTGAAAGATTTTAAATCTATTCTTCATTTAACTAAGAGGAGTTTCCAAGCCACTGCCTAAAGTTTTAGCTTTTAAAAAAAACGCTGCCTCTTTTTCTACTGTGTAAAAAGCTATAGTAAGTTTTTTGTTTCTTAAGTGAAAGTAGAAACTACTCAGAAATTACTTCAGAAGACACGCCATCAGGAAAGCAATGGGAAATTGGATGACAGCATTTGTCATATTCCATCTGTACTTAACTTTTCATAACCTATCTTATCTAAACATGGGAAGGGAAGACATTGTTTAATTTAGGCCTCATACTACAACCATTTAATAGTCATTAATTACTTCTCTACGAGAACATAGGGAAAAGCAGACTCATAATTAATCTAGATTTAAATATCCAAGAAAAAAGACATCCTGATCTGCCAGGACTGTATGCAACACAGTTTAAAAAAATTCTATTTCACTGCAATCTTCCACTGGAAACCAAAGGGGCTGATGACTGATGGTTGGCAACCAGGCTCTTTTCTGTACCACCCCACACAGGAACTTCTGTAAGATGTCTTTAGTGTCTATTCTTTTTAAATCACTGTATACATCAATGCAGTTTTCTAAAACATGTTAAACTCTTCTGCTTTACTTGTCTTTGCTTGCTTGTTTGTTTTGTTTGTTTGTTGTTATTAAATGGTCAGTCTATTTTTATGTAGTGTGCCTGGACTGATAATGTGGACCCTGTGTTGCTACTGCTTGACGCATCTGGACACTTTGTGTTTTCCAGTCTGAGATTATTTTTATTCTTTTTCCCCCAAACCCATAGTCTACTTGTAGTCTGATAACAGAAAGAAGTATCCTAGCTTGATTTATGAGAATATGTCTGTAAACCTTCAAGAAAGAGCAAATGCTCCTGCATCCTCTTGGTAGACAGAGAATGATTTTGCCTTCTAGACAGAACTGGTCTGTGTGTGAAGGTTCTGAGCTGTTTTTGCAAAGAAAAAAGACTTTCCAGAAAGTTAAGTATTCCCAGATTTCCTGACAGCAAGCAAGTGCTGTTAGCTCCTTAATCTGTTCTTTAAGAGTTACATGAGGAAGACCTATCAAAACCAGGACATTTAGAGTAGTATATTTTGTACACAGAAATTCTGAAAACTTTAAATAATTTTTCCAAAGGATGAGTAAGAGGAGTCATAGGGAAATAAAAACTATGAGTGAGTTAAAATGTCAACAGAAATATGACTAACATGAATTTGTATATAGTTACTTAATTGCTAAATAAGTTTTTTCATGAATTCTAATTGCAGAAAAAGAAAACATACATTTTTGTCCCCTTAAAAAGGAAATTAAACTGATGTAAGAACATAAAAAACTTATTTGATTCATTTTAGGAACTCCAGAAGAGCAAGAAGGAAGAATGAAAATACAGTTACATTTAATATAATAATTGGGCACAACATAAACTAAAATATTAGGCAGAAAATTTAAGAAAATAAATTAGACATCGTTCTGCTGAACAAAAACATAAAATTATTCCACTTCAATAAATACAATCTACTAACAGAAATTAAAATTGTACTACCAAGAAGATTCACAGAAATAATATGAAATAATAACCATCACATCTCTAGTTATATTACATATAGGCTATAATGCCACAAAGAACTTAAACATGTGCTGTGTAGTTTCCTATAATGATGTGTGGTGAGTTGGACAGTTAGTTTCCTTCCTAACTTCTTGTTTTATTAGTAACTTCTATTTTTGAGTTACCATTACATTTTCTCGGAGCTTTATTACTGGTCCTATTGTGGATATCAACCAGTTCTAAGATGTTTGCAAATGGATTTAACCACCTAGTGAAGAATCAATAATGAAATTTAAGATTATTTTTCTTTTTTTTTTTTTTTTTTTCAGAAGGGAGAGTACTAAAGTAAGCTACCCTGGTCAAGTTAATGTTATAAATGTAAAGATGAGTTTAGGAGAAAACAAGGTGCCTTTAGAGAGAGATATCTGCTTAAATGACAGAGTGGTAAAGGAGTTGCGTCAGATTTCCACCTGGAAAGAGTCTTTGCAGGAAAGATCTGGGGATTCTGTCAGGTCCCGAGGCGAGCACTTGACAGTAGCAATGGGACAAAAGGCAATTGGCAAAAATTAAAGTACAGGAATATTTTTATTATTTTTATCTGAAAGTCTGGTCAAATATTGGAAGAGGTTGCCAAAAGATATTCTGGAGCCTCTGTCCCAGGACATATTAAAAATCTGTCTGGACATGGTTATGAGCAACTTGCTCTAAGTGACCTTGCTTAAAGAAAGGGATTGGATTAGATGATCTCCAGGGGTGCCTTCCTACATCAGCCATGCTGTGGTTCTGTGATTGTGAGTGGAAAATGAGAGAGACTTAAAGAGGACAAAGTCCTACTAGGCCAGTCTGTCTTTGCCTTTGTATATAGGTAAGTTTACCTAAAGGGTAATCAACTGTGAATGACTACAACAAGTTTCTTGCTTTTGTAGAGCCTTTCCATTTACAAAACTGTGAGTTAAGAGATTAGAAATTAATTCAGCCAGTTTTCACCCATCTAAAAAAGCAAATACCAGCATGTGGCAGGTTAGGTAGATTGAATTTCTTTTCAGATATTGTAATCTCAAACTACCACGAAAACTAATAGCATGCTATTGTTAATCTCGAAGAAGAAAAGACACAAGAAGTAGGAGAAAGAAAAAAAACAAAACAAGAAAAAATAGACTCATGGGGAATCCAAAAGAGCAGATGAGTGATAGAATCATGCCACTCATTTTGGCTCACAGTGACCCTTTATATTAATTTGAAAAAGGCTGGAGAAAAGGTAGGTCTGAGGTACCTCAAAGTCCATACAGGTGACTAACCCACCTATCTACTTTATCAAGACAGAAAAATAGGCACACCCTCTTTAATGCCAGCTTGCAAGCACTGTGTGCAAACAAGGAAAGCTTTATTTATGAAAGGGTGATATAGTCATAACTTAAGATAACAAGGTCTAATCCAGTAATTGTAGAAGCAATATTTTTAACTTCTCTCCCTCACTTTCAGAACCTATCTTCAAAACAGTTCTTTCACTGCATCTTATTACCTTCCCAGAGAGCATCTTTCATCAACAAGTGAAGGACAAGGACGAGGACATTTGGTTTTATCTTCAATGTGGCTGATGTGAAACTGTTTGGTAAACCAGACTCACCAGACTCCATTCTCGTCTATGATGTATCTAACTGGATATTTTTTTTTAAAAAATCTGTTTTGTTTCTCACCATAAAAGTGGTATATTTGCAGTAATTTTTAGTGATTAATGACTGCTCTTTCCTTGTCTGTGGAAACTTGGTTCTTCCTACTTAAAAGTGACTCCTGAGGTTACATGCTAGGAACCCTGGTTGGCAGCTTATGCAAAGCAAGCTGTCTGGCATCCCACTTCTTATTTGCAGCAGACAGCTTCTCCTTCTCTGGTTTGATCTGGAGTTTGGGGAATGCTTGGCTGGAATTCGCTCCAGCTCCTCCCTGCAATCTTGCAGCAGGATTAAGTATGTCATTCTCTTAGGCTCATTTCTGTAAACGCTTACGCATCTGTTTAACACTTGTGAGCAATTCCACTGAGACCTACAAGTAAAGTCAAAGTGACAGAGGATCAGGGTGTGATTTAGAAGAGAAGTGTATACAACGGCTGTTTAGATCCCCCTCTAATCTAGCAGGGGTAGGTGTCGATTTATGCTTCTTCTGAGTGGGCTTGTGAATTCTTCTACCCCTTCCAGCACTTTAGGTGCTAAATTAAATACAGAATATTTTCCTTTTTTACACTGAGAGCTATATTAAGTAGCTTGCATAAAAAATTAAGCTAACTGAACTCAGTGGCTAAGTTTTCTATATAGGGAAGTAACTGGTAATTTCAAAATAGAAAGAAAGAGGTCCTAATTTTCTAGTTTTTGAATGATATCTCACCCTCAGACAAAGGAATGGTTCAGTGGAAAAGAGCCAAACTACTTACTCAGTCTCATGAACTTCTGCAGTGGCTGCTGTGTAATCTAGCACTGGCTGAACCAGGAAAATGTGTTGACCACTAAAGAATCAGATATCAATTATCTTTATATGCAAACACCACGTGTAACATTCCTCTGTCTCGGTGTCTTTTTCTCTCCCTTTGCAAACAGTATTTCTCCTGACTGCTTATTCATTCCCGCATGCACACTCATACCCAAACATACTTTCCATGTGTATGTACACCACTGGCCAGACCTCCGTGGACTTCTGGGTCAGCAGTGCCATCTTCATCTCGCAGCATTCACCAGGAAGCCTTCACCAGTGGACTATTCTGGCATGATATTTAACTGCCACAGGATCAAGACAAAGTATGGAAAGAAATGCCAGGTCAAGCGGTACAACAAAGAAATGATATGTTATCTCCAGGAATATAAATATAAAAGGAATTCTGAATCTGCCAGTGCCTGAAGAGCTAAATTCAGTAAAAGAAATAAAGAAAACTTGGGAAATAGTAATACATAGTGATTTTGTAAAGGATAATGAGGAAGATTAAAGGAAATACTTTTAAAATAGGAAAATCATAAATAGCATAGGTAAGGATAACATATTTCTTAGCATATGAGTAATATTATATAGCACCAAAGCTACTGGCATAATTTAAATTATTTCTGAAATGTCCAAGGTGATCAAGGAAGCTTAATATACCGGAATACTGAAAAAATAGAAGCAGACTGTTAAATAAACTTTGTAATGTACATATACACTCACAGTCTCATCTGTTCTACTTAAAAACATCCTTTCATCTCTAACAAGAAATACCTATGTAGTTCCTCAAATTTCTCAAAATGCTTTTCAAAGACACCCACTTTGAAGTTTTCCCCTAGCCAAGTGAAGACAGCTAATAACTTAGCCACCAGAAAGATAAACATGAGGTCAGAACAAAGAGTGTACTTTTTTTTTTTAAAGGAAATGGATATGAGGCTTGCACAAGGTTGTATGCTGAAATTAAAGGCTTTTTATCATCAAGTTGAGGGAGCTGAAAATAGCTATGGGTACTGTAATGTTTAGGTGGTAAGATGTGTAAACTGAGGTTGGTTAATGCTGGCTCCACAAGTGGTTTCCTTGATTTGAAATGATTGTGCTGATGGGAAGTACACTTGAGCAACCTAACTGTAAATGCAAAATTTTGGGGGGGTTGGGGGTTTCTTTAGGTTATTTTTCCTTCTTCTAAGTTTAGAGAAAATATTTCTCATCTTTCAATTTTTAAGCTGCTGCTTTCCACAGGAAGTCTTCCTGTACGCCCAGTGTGTTCCTTCCCCTTCTACTTGAAGTTACATCCCTTTCCCCTCTGCCTTGAGCAGTTTCCTTTCCTCATAAACTGCTCCTCAGACACCATCCCTCCCTACTGTCATGTTTTGGCTTTCTCTGTATAACTTCTATCCACAAAAAGTATGCAGGACTCTGCACGACCTTTCCTTGCTGTCCATATTCCATCACTGTAGATGTCACAAAATGCAGAACTACAGGCAGAGTCTGAGTATTAGAGAGCCATGGGCAGAGAGAGAAAGAAGCCTGAAAAAGGGAGTAGCAGTGTGAAAAGTGGAAGGTGGTAATGGGAGCAGATCTTAGCTGGCAGGAAACTATCAGGCTCTAGAAAAGGTTTCTTCTGTGTGCAAAATACTCTTACGGTAATCCAGTCATCAAAAATAATTTTTTCAAGAGATAGGGAAAAAATAAATTATTCCTGAATACTTAATTGCTCTACAACACCATCCACTTGAGGGCACGATTTAGGATGAAGATTAGGCAGTCTTTTATTAGAACATTGACCACAAACCACCCCTTCCAGTTTTCAAACCTTCAAAGAGTTCTAATATTTTGCTCATCAAAGTGATTTCCAAGCTATACTTTACTGCACTTATTTCAATTACAGTCAATCCTAGTAACCTCAGCCTGCCAAGGATTAATTCTCAATTACTTACATATTGTTTACATTGATAAAATGTCTGTTACTCTATTTCCTCAATAAACAGAAGAAAAAATGGCTTTTGGGAGGTTGCCTTAGTCTGTCATGTCAATATAAATCTGGGATATTTTAAGGCTGTTTATACTTGATATCATCTTTGCTATAAGAGAGTTGTTTTAGTTCTATTTTTGAGCAAGGTTTATACTATAATCCTAAGTACTTTAAAAACAGGCTACTGGAAGTTATCTGGCAGCTTGTACAACATCATCCACTATTAAAACATAATGTAATTTGCTGTTCAGAATAACTTGTTTTCTTAGCAAAATGTCTCAAGAATGCTTATTCTCATTATTTCAAACATATACAGTAAAGTTATTATTGGAGTTTAGAGGCTTAACCAGTTCTTGCTGAGTCAAATATTTCTGGAAAGAAGGTTGATCCTGAAAACACATCCAATGTTTAAGTAGAGCTGTACCAGCAGGTACCTTCATAATTAAATCTCTTCATTCTTTAATCAGTATTCCTGTCAATCTCTGGAAACCCTTCTGTAATCATAAAAAATAGAAAAACAGGCAAATGTTTAAAGATAGTTTTTCCTTGAAGTGCAAAATAGGGCTATGATAAACCTGATTTAAAGCCAAACGCCAGCAACCTCATGGAATGTGAGGTGGGGAAGCCTATAGTGTATTATCTTTGCTTTCGCACAGAAACATTTACAGAAATAGGTCAATATGATAAAAAACATGCTGTGAAGATCCCAGAGAAATAGTCCACTCTGAAACATAAAAGAAAAAAAAAAACCTGGGTGCCTCTTTTGTGGTGTGTACACACACACTCACCCCATTTATAAGCCAGAGCATTCTGTCTGAATTCTAGACATGAACATTACAGCTGGCCTGATTATTTCATTTTTTTTCTCTGTATAAGGAGAACATGTACTAGCCTCAGTGCTTCCACAACACCTTTGATCAAAGATTTATACATGCACAGGGAGCAAGAATATTAGAATTATTTCTGTTGGAGACCTTGGGGATATGCAACTGGACAGGACATTTACATTCCAAGCCAAACACACCCGAATGCAGGTCAAGTTAGATGCAATTTGAATTCCAAAAGCCACAAAACAGCATGTTCAGCAATAAGTGGGGGAAAAAAGAGTGTCTCTGATGTAATCTGATATTGTTACTAAATACACCTCCCCCCCGTGCTTAAGCACGGTTGATATTGTGGCATGAATTGACAAAAGTCAGAAAATTCAGCATTACACTGACGCCTCATACTTTGCTCATGACTTTTTGAAGAGAAGGGGAAACAGATACCACAGCATGAGCTGAAGACAGCGTCAATCAGCCCTAGTTCTGAATTTTTTGGCTCTTGGTCAGTTTGCTTCATAAATGTAACCTTATTTAAACACAAACTTCACTGTAGATTAACTTGAGGGAAAGAAGAAGTTATAAAGCAAACAAGCTCACATTGCCTGTAAGACTGAAAAATTTTTAAAACCTGTTTTTAGATATAGAAAATCCAGTAATTTAAAAAGAATGTTCATTTTCCAGTTCCATCCCACCTCTAGTAAATTCACTTGTACAAATACCACTTGCTAGGTTTGCTTCCTATGGTCCCTCATTGTATAAAAGGCAATTACACAATTTGGTACAGGGTCAAAACTTTCTATATTTACATTATTTATCAATTTATAATGTTTTCTGTGAACATGAAATGGTCAATTTATAAAAATATTGGTTGGTTTTTGACCTGATTGTATTGAATACAATCTATTGTACTAATCCAGCTATCCCATGCGCATATTAAGCCATAGAGAAGATGTGGACCATTAAAAGTAAATTAACTTGCCCTTTCCCATTCTGTTCTTCAACCAGCCTCTGCCTTCCAGATTCCTAGATATGCTATTCTAAGCTATAAATGAAATATCTGTAGTAAGCATGCACTTTATTTAGCTACATCGGAAAAATTTAATATTTCACATAATCTAAATGATATTTTAACACATCCCAGATTAAAAAAAATTTAAAAAAAAACCAAAATCAAGAAATTATTTTCCCCCCTTTTATAAGTATCAGCTAGGAAGACACTTAGTTTGTGAGATAAATACACTGTACGCAAATTTTAGAGCTTTCTTCTGTCTCCCTAGCCAAGCCTCTGAGTGATACTGCCATACTTCCCTGTTGTGTTTCTCTTCCCACAGTTGATTACCTGGGCCTGTATTAGATTAAAGAGGGGCAGGTGAAGAGCTTGACCTTTGCTTTTGGCCTCACTCCTACGTCCTCTTGCTCAGGCACAACCAGCACCCATCCAGACACGCCCGTGCACCATTTGGGCAACAGAAGGGGCTTGGAATCATTCCCAGTGGGCATTTTGGAGGGGACCACCCATTTTTGTTGAGAGAGAAGAATTCAGCTTGTGCATGCCAACAATATTGTGCAATTTGGCTCAAAGACAGAAAGATGCATTCCACTTCATACTATAGATGTAACTTAGAATGTATATGATCCCTCCATATAGTATTCTTTTCCTCAAACACCACTCATGAAGAAGCAGGAAAGTATCAGGGGTGATTTTCTCTGTTACGTCATTACAGAATTTATATACCCTAATCTCTCTCTCTGATCCCATGAGTCTACACATTTGAACAAATTGATAAATTAGATTATGTAACTTCTGTAATATGACAATGGAGAAAATCACCTCAGGTTGGCCTCAGGAAGGCACCTTGGGAAGTCATCTGGCTCAAGGCAAGCTAACTGTCAAGCCACACCGTTCTCCTTAGAATGCTGCTATGATATTGTTGTTATTTATGGATTAAAAAAAGAAATTGTTTTATTCCATGTGAAAACATCCAAGCAAATTTCACTATCAAAGAGTAAACATTACATCATGAAACCATTTACATGAGGATAGACTAATTGCTTCAAAGCAAGTATGTGCATGAAACTCTAAGTTAGGGGGAGAGGTACAAAACCATCCAGCTCACAGAAGGGCTCATAGAAGGACCGGAAAAGCCAGACATTGACTTAAGATACAGAACTAATAAATTTTCCTAAAAATCAAATCCTTGTTCATGCAAGAAAATATGTATTTCAATGAGAGATGTGAATTCTGGCTTAAAAAGGCATCTTTCTCCTAAGAAAAAAAAATATTTTCCAATCCCAAAAGGTATTGAATTCAGTGGAGTGTTTACCTAATGTAGGTTCTCAGTATAAGACTGAGAAACACAATCCCTGAGACCTTTTATTTACAGAAACAGGTGCCAAGAAGTTAATGAAATTCGTGAAAACCCAGTTATACACAGATCATAAAATTAGACAGATGTGAGAAACATTTAAATCACAATTTTCAAAGTGAAATGACAGCAGATATCTGAAGATGCAGGGCACTGTAGATGTTGTTAAATGCAATTTACATTCAAAATTATGTCTTTTTACTTTCTTATGCTGCCTCCAGCACTCTAACAGTAGAATATTTTACATGCTTTTGCTTTTTTATTTCCCACTTTGTCCCAAGAGAAACAGCTTGATTGGTATGTAGTCTGGGTATCTGTTGTTTCTTGAGAACAATTTATTGTTGAGCAATAAGGTTGAAGAAATTAGCTCTTCATTTAAATCAGAAAGAAGATTTGCAAGCACTTGTAGCTCTTAGAACAAGAGATTTCAAATCCTGTGAAAAGCCTATGGAGACTTCATTGGCATCACAAAAATGTTCCAAATAATTCAGTGTATGTGTGTGAGTGTGTCTGTCTGTGTGCAAGTTGGGGCATGAAACAATTTCCCAGAGCCAAAAATACTGAGGCAACCAGTTGTGAATATCCAGCATTCTTAGAGGCTTCTGCTATGTGACAGAAACAACATTGGGGTGATGGGTTGTTATGTGATGCTGCTATTCTGCTTTTTTTCCAATATGGCTATTTGAACTCCCAAAGGTAGAACCAAAACAAAATGAATGTCAGAAGTACAGATGTTGCGAATCAGTTAAACAGTCTGAGGACAATGGCTCTTCATGGCAGAGGAGTTTGGACTGGTATTATCCAGCTGCTCCTCACCCAGCTGCTGATTTGGATGAGTCACTAAGATAGGAGTGACTGGATATTTACAGTAGAATTAAGTAACACAGAGTGGCTTCTCTAGAGCTCACTATCATCACATTGACATCGGCTAAACATTCAGTGAGGCCAAAATGGGCCATGTTTGATTGTCCTTAGGTGTTGCACAATAGAAATTGGAACCAGCTGAAATATCTACATTGCAGAATCAGTCCAGGAGCAATGCTTTCCCTGCCATTCCAGTGCTTACACAAGGGATAACAGTGATAAAGAATCCTGCCTTTTCTGGGAAATTAATTATGAAAAATTAATGTATCATTTTATCAAACTCATGAGATAGATCCTGGATGGTTGATGTGTTAAATTCATACAGGACAAAGTTTTATTTTATAAATGTTTCACTGGGAAAATGCAAAACAATTCCAAATGTTTCTAAGAGCTTTTTACTGCTTCAATAATTTTCTTGATGATCTCACTGCTTTTATTTATTTATCTATCATAACATCATATAATTTATGGTCATTTTAGATTATATTTGGCAGCTATTTTCAGTGAAATTACATATTTTCTGATCATTAACAAGTATTTTTTCCTGCACACCTAGGGGGAAAAAAAGAAAAGCAATCGATTCATCCTAACAGTCTTTAGACAATTGAAAGTGAAAAGTTTAATCACATTGAGGCAAAAAGGATCTCTCAACAGTCAGTGAAGACTACCATCTCTAGACTTGGTCAGACAGATTCATCATAGTATATTTACAGAGGCCACAAAATCATTAAACTTATTAAATAGTGGAAAAATTAGACTCAGACTACTAATGAAACAGCTCCCATGAAAATTCTGCTGTCTAGGAACATTTCTTTCCTTTCCTCTCTGCAGAAAAGGGAATAGATAAAAGGAGAAGGAAGATTTTGAACTGAATGGTCCTTAGAGCTATCCATTCTTACCATGTAATGGAATTTTCTAGTCTCATGCTCAAAAGGGCTTCATGGTTCTAGGGATTTAGAATAAAACTTCAGCTGCCATTTAAACTAATGTTTTAAACTAACTTTAACACCACCTTCCCCAGCAACGTAATGGATGGAAAGCAAAAGTAGTTTATAAATTATGACTCAGAAAAATCTCCTTCCAGGCTCAGAATAAAAATAGAACCCTACATTAGAAAGATGGAAAAAATTCTAAAAGTATTCTAGTACATGATTATGTTCTTCTGCTACCCCTGCTGCCACCAGATTACAAATGGGTAAAGCAAACTTCACCATGAAGCATACCCTTGCCTCACTCATTACAAAGTCAGAAACAGCAGGGAAAATTATGAGGATAAAAAGAATTGTCTCCTGTGCTTCAGTAAGAGTAAGGAGAAGCCAAGTAATCTACAGATAGATTTCCATTATTCCAGAGAGCCTGATTCTTATTTGGTAAAAGGGTATTTATTTTCCTCCCAATCGCATAAATTCTTCCTGATCAGCTAACAATGTGCTCGGACATTCAGCAAGGTACCTGAGCCCTAGCCATGGAGTTGCTTATGTGTTCCAAGCTAAGCTCTTGTTGCAGCTCCTTGCTGCATCAAGCCTCCTAAAATCTGGGGTCTGTCTGGAGTTACTTTTCCTCCCGGCATATTGCTTCAATTCCTCCTTCAAAAATGAACGGGAGAAATAAGTGGCTTCCTGGTGGATAAGCAATGGATCTGTTCCGTCAGAAAGGCTGTCTCAGACCTCACAGACAGAGCCAGTCTGGGACATCCTGCAAACTTTCCTAGACACTATTCAAAATACATGGTGCCCTGTTTTTCAGATATCACACCATTTATCTGGTGCTTTCTGGAAACATTTCAGACAGGCACACAACATACCAAGACGATTGCTACAAAATAGAATATTCTTTCTTCCTATCTAAATGAAAAATTATGGCAGTTCTTTCTTTGGAGTAAAATTAATGCTCACCAGCACAGCATATGCAGGAGGATCAAGTCATACTCAAATTACAAAGTGAGTGCAAATGAAATGGGAGTTTGCGTGAGGGGGGAAAAGGAGGATGGAGGTGATATTTGGCCAATGTTTATATGAGCCTCATCTCCAGTGTCAGACCTGCATAATTACATGCATACACAATTTTTCACGTTTTTATATGCTTCAACTGTCAAGGCAATTTTCGAGATTACTTTCGGGAATACTGAGCAAGAAGCGTGACATGGGGTAGAAAAGGGAAACTTTAATGTATTCATCATCTAATTACTAGTTTCTTTACCTTATTTGATTCTCATTTTTATGTATTAAAAATCAATACATTAATCTTGGGAATAATTGAGTTAAAATGTTAACAACTTTGCCTATTTAGGACACAATCAAATAAACAGGCTTAATTGCAGCTATTGATACCAAATACTCCATGCAAGTAGGACTTAGGAAAAGCGTTGTTATTACTAACTGCAACCATCACACAGTTCATTTTGGAAGAAATTCACAAGCCATCCAGCCTGTGGACAAACTTAGTAATGGAAAAAAAACCTGTGTAAAAGGTCTGCAAACACTTTCCCCTTATATGCAGTGGTTTTATTTCTTTCTGAAAGATGTCATATTAGAATTTTATCTTAACAAATTATTTCTTATACAAGATAGGACTAATAATTATGTTCTTTAAAACAAATCAAGCTGCTATGTTTAACTCTTATAAACAAGAAATGGAAGGACAGTGCAGAGCTTTCCCTGAGCTTGACTCAGGTGCAGAAGTGGAGGCCCTTGGTATCCTTAAGCCTTTTATGTTGTCAATAGAGAAAGAGAGAAGCTCCCACCAGGGAGTGCTTCAGAGCAAGGATTAATTTTAGTGTTCTAAATTACTCCCTGGGAAAGACCCTTAGACAAATACAGAGAAGGTCACCAAGGGTGAGCAAAGCTTTTTCTACAAGGAATGAGTAAATAAGCTCTTCAACACAGAGAGAACTAGCAGGGCACGAATACAACACAGGCCTATGGAAACATGAAGGGCACTGAAAGTGTGAATGGGGATCAATTTTGATTTGTCCTCTCTGCCTTATAAGCTGGTGGCCATCGCATAGCAGCTGGCAAGGTAAAAGTACAGACAAAAGGGCAATTCCTTACTCTGTAGCTGGGAAGAGGTGGAACTCATGGCCAAAATGCATGAAGGCTGCGAGAAGTTTATATACATTAAAAAATAGAATGGACAAGCTGATGGTAGGGAACTACAGTGCAACTTGTGAGGCTTATCCCTGTCTCAGGAAGTCCATAAATCAATCTACTGGACCATGGAGAATAATCCAGGACTAAAAAAATAACCTGCCCTTTCTCCTTCCCTTGGTGCCTCTGCCTGGCCATTGCCAAAACTGAGCGGCAGGATGAAGGAACTCCTGGTCAAATTCCGCTTGACTGCCTTGTTCCTACATCTTACACTATGTCCTTCACAAATTAACTTCCTGGTATGGACAGAAGTATTAAAGGCTGAAAGTAGTCTTCAGGGTAAGTCAACTCCTGTGCATGGGAAGAGGTAAAACTCTCGAACGTCTGAAGACAGAGAACAGCTGCAATAAACTCTTAATGCTAAAAGTTAAACCCTGAAATATAAGGTGACTGCATTCAGTCACACTTTCCTGACAGCAACCCCAGAGACAGATTGGTGTTCTCTTAGTGGCCTCTTTACAATTAATGGGAAAATGTCGCTCACCAGGTGTGCTTCAAACAACATCTCTGCTGACTCAGCACACTGGTTGATCTCTTCTGGAGGAACTGGGAGAGAGGATGGGATTATTTATCCCATCAGTCTCAGTCCTGGCAAACACACAGACAGGAAGTATTTACTCTCTGGAAATTATTTCTCTTGAGTTTAAACCTGAGATCCCTAGAGAATAAGGGGACAGTTTAAGACCCTCAATTTTGCTATATGGCTAGAAGCCAGGCTATGATCTGGCTGTAAATTTAACACTTGTCTTTCCTCAGATAAAGTCCAAACTTCTTCAGCCAGAATTTTTCAGAGCAAGAATAACAGTAAATAAAATATTTCACATCTTTAGATTTAAAAGTAGATTGAGAATGAAATTTTAAAAAGTGGGTTTCCATATTTTTCTTTCCTGAAAGGATAATGATATTTTATTGCTCCTGAAGTACTTAATTGATAAAAATAATCTCTGTTGGTTACTTTCCCTTTAGCAAATAGGCCACTGATTTGAGACAGACAGCAAGGCTGGATCACATCTTGAACTCTTTAAGTGCTTTGCTTTAGCTTTGGCTAGTAAAGAGTCTACTGTGATTAATCTGATTTAGGCACCTATTTTCACAAATAGCTACTGAATTCTATCTCCATTTGTGGTACCAGTTTCAGCTGCTTACATCTAAAAACATTTCTCTTGATTTTTAGTGAAATGGCAGCAATGATGATTTCTTGTCTTGACCGCCGTGATGTTGTAAACTACATATTAGCATTATAGGAAAAATTTTTCATCTCAAAATTTTGGAATCTATGGCTATTTTAAGCATCAAGATTTATTTTGAGGCAAATGAGTCTTTTAGTCAGAGGAGGAAAAACTCATTAAACCTCCCCCCAAAAAATGTGGAAAAGCAGGAATTTTGTTGGGTGAAATTTGGAAAAAATGGTTTCAAGAAATTAAGATGTAGTTCTTTCTGTAATCACTTATGTTTCAAAGAGATAAAATTTGAAGCTAAAGAGACATTTACAAAACAATTTATCTTAATTTAAAATAGACATCTCAGGTGGTTGAGTTGATCCATTCCAGAAGTGCTTATATTTTTGTGTTGACCATGGGTGGAGCATAGGTAATTTAAATTAGACATAAAACTTTTGGGTGGCTGAAGTCAGGGGAATTCCATTTCAATTTTCCTGTTCCATAGTTTCTTTTTTGGAGTCTCTTCAGCTGGTTGTGCAGACCAGTCAAAGTCACTAATATTGTGTCCCAAAGATTTCTTGAGTTCAGAGCTAAAGAAAAAGTCCATGGATGTTTCCATGGACTTTTAGGTAAAAACAAATGAGTGGCAGATACTGAGGGCAGGGATAAGCAAGGATGAGCTCCTTGAGGGTGAAAAAAGATGGTAGTACAACATGCTGGATAAATTATGACAGTGTTTCCACAGGTAGCTCTGGACAGACAATTTGCCAAGGGTGTTTAATTACCAACAAATGTATTTTCTCTTTTGGAGTAGTATGGACTGGAGTCTTTCAGCTGTAGTGTGTGTTTGGTTTTACATCTCTGGAAAGTGTTATGCTTTCCTTGCCACAGTCCCTAGGATGGAATGCTCACCTGTGACCATTAATATGTAGATGCAGACCTGTATTACTCTTAATTCACAATAAAGTTTCAGTAAATACTGCGGGCACAGGGACACAAGCCATCTAACACTAGGTGTGAATGGTGTGTGCAGATGACAATGGAATCATATCATGACATGTCACATATCATCTACTTGGGGGCAAAATTCTGCCGATTTCAACCAAGGTGGACAGGCCACCTATACTTAACCTGGAAAAGGAACATTCCAGAATGTGTAACCTCGTCATCATTTAATGTGCAATCCTTGTTAAAATAACAAGATGGTTGTTTCCACCTTCCAGTTTACTGGAGCTTTAAAGAACAGTTTGAAAAATGTTGACATCAAGAAACATGCTGAGAAGCTGAGAGCAAGTGCCGCATGTATCTCTGTGTAAGATATATAGATATATAGATATATAAATATATATATATATGTATGTATAAAAATAGATAGATAGATAGATAGATAGATAGATAGATAGATAGATCGATATAGTGACACACTTTTGCTTTATGGTATTGGGCATTAAGAATAAGTATTAGTGGTATTGTCATACAATATAAGCCCTCTCAGTACCTACAAAAAAATAAACCCTATAAAACTTTTGTTTTAGCCCAGTTCATTAATTTCTGGAATGATGTACTTCAAGAAACAATTTTAACTTCTTTTTAATTACACAAAGTAAAATGAAGTGATTCTAGCTCTGAGCCAACCATGAATGAGGTTAATGCATTCCAAGCAATAACACTGAAGAAGGAACCAACAGAAGTACCACATGGACTTTCTCCATGTAGCTCGCTCATTGGAGGCCATAAAATCTGGTTGGTATAACAGAAGTGTTTGTAATTAGAGTTAATGGAGTTAGTTGAGACCACAGGAGGGGGAAAGTAGCTTTGATCCCAGGTGGCCTCATAGCAAGAAGGCTCACAGCAAGGGAGCACTCTGAATTGGAAAATATCAGAGGCATTTGCTGCAAAACCAAGAAGTCACTGCTGGAAAATGCCTAAGAATATAATTTACAAGTAGAACTAATTTAGTTTCCTATCTCTATCACTTCAACTTTCTCCCCAGTCACAACATTCAAAATAAGGATGAGTTTTTTTCTCTGATCTATTTTTTACTCAAAATGCTAATTGATTCTTACAGTTTATACTGTCTTGGCCACACTGTCTTGAACAGGAAAGAAAAAGGTAGGATGAAGAGAAATCTGAAAAATCATTCCAGAAAACAAAGTAACGCATTCATTATTATTAGTCATATTTACTACTATTCAGCTATTATGAAGTACTGCTTCATAATAGCTGAATTATCATTGTCATATCTTTTGAGATTTCCTGTTTTCACTGTTACTGAGTGACCACTTTTGGAAAACCTGTGACATAAATACTGTACTTAGTGAATACTATAGTGAGATTTCAACTGACTAAAAAATAACATTTAGAGACCCTCTACGGTGTGATCGTTCTTTTGGGACAGGGTTTTGGAACATTACTTAAGAGATTTAAAACTACTCATTACTTAAAGCCAGTTGTGATTTACACCAATAAACTAAGCAATCACTTCAGATTAACCAGATGGATTATTTGCAGAATACATTTTTTCATCAAAAATATTCCTCAAACTGTACTTGCACGTATCTTTGTTTTCATAATTCCATACTCAATAATGAAATTAATTTAAAAGTCTATACCAAATTACTTGAGTAAAAAGAAAAGCAGTCAAAAGAAAGTACAAAATAAGAAAAAACATGAGAAAAGGTGGGGGCTGACTATGTCTCTAGCTGAAGACTAAGGTTGGAATGGGAACTGCTGAGAGGGAGTGCCATGCTGTTATTCCAAATAACAAAATCTACAAAGACAATCTGTTTATCAGTTTCAGCAGCTTGCTGACATCATTACTTGAATATTAAAGAAAGAAAATTATGTTGAGATACTTCAGGGTGCCTCAGGTTCATAGGAGTTTTTTAAAATGGGAAAGTGACTTTTAGTGTGATATGAGGATATATGGGAGAAGACCAATAGCTATGGCATAGTCACACAACTCTGCATTTCTGAAAGGGGGATTAGTGGGTCTGGACTTTAAGGAACTCTCAGGAGCTTTTGAGGAAAGGATCCACAACAATCTTGCAGAGGAGACAAAAAACATGTACAAGGGTCTTAGCAGAGCAAGGCTGATGTACCATGACTGAAGAAAGGCATAAGAATTGTAAAAAAACCTCTTAGGATCTAGAGGTTTCAGATGAACCCACGTGTATAGACATTTACTAGTGAAAACCTCCTTAGGCTTCATGCTAACCAGGAACAATCATATGAATGGCACAGGCACTTTTGGTAGTGATTCAGCACCACAGATGATGGCAGGATGGAGAGTCACTTGGCTCCATCAGCAGCTGCAGAGTACATGGTCTGTGAAGACATAGCAAAAAATGATTGTGCTGTGCCAAGAAACAGTTTAATATACTTAGTAGAAACAGAAGTCAATTATTTATTTAATCTAAAATACTGATCAAAATCCCTACTAAACAGCCAAACCCTAGAATGCAGTAATAATGATAATTTTCTGAGAACATTTTAAGCAGAATTTGAGCCTTGGAAGTGCTCAGCATTTGAAGGGTGGATTATGCATACACAAATATGCTTTGGGAGGTAGAATGAAGGCTAAGGGAGTCTCAGTGCAATTAAATATAGAATCTTGAAGAAGTTTGTAAAATTTTTTACACAGCCTGTTGTCACTCTTCTCATGTTGATGACCTCAATATCCTGCATTAGCAATACTCATTTAAGTATAAATATTTCAGCTTTACATTGACTGTCAGAAAGGCAGAAGGAAAAAGACAACAAAGAGGCTGACCTCAGATCTCTGCTAAATTCTCTAAGTTCTCCTCTGACATTTCATTACTTCTGTCACACACATACAAAGAGATTTATGTGTCCATCCAGTCCTGTAACTGGATTTATTAAAGATGGTATTTCCGGCTTTATGAAAGTGACTGCCAGCTCCATCCATTCCCACACTAGAGCAGCGTTTGGCAAAGATAAAAAGGAATTTATCAGTAAACTTTTTGTTTTGTTTTCTGTGCACCTTTCACTCCCCCATTCCTTATTTTTTCACCAAATATCAACATTGTCTATGGAAAACAGTCACTTCCTTTCTCTCTGATTAACATCAGCAGTGAAGGAAGGGGAGGAGGGGGATGGAAGTGAATAAAGAAAGAGCCACCCAGTGCACTGGGAAAAAACCTGAGAGTAATCAATTAATCTTCTGTTTTCAATCTGTGAGCTGTGCTGTCTTGAACTCTGTTATCTTTTACTTATACAAATAAAATTTTAAAAATTGGATCTGGTTGAATGTGCTGGTAAAAAAAAGGTAAGTAAAAAAAACAGTAGTAGTTTATCAATGACAAAAAATCCTCAGAGCTATTAGATAAATTCCTGGGAAATCTGACATTTTCCAAACATTTTTGTGCCTGTTGTTCTGATTCCAGCATGTTCTATGTACTATGGCTTTGATTACAGATGAATCAAGACTCAGCTTTTCCTTGGGCAATGGCAAGTGCATTCCCAGCATTTTAAAAGGAAGGGTTTTTACATGCCAAAATCATCTGTGATTTATTGCCTCGTGGGCTCATCTGGATTTACTTTTGGAGTCTGGCACCAATTCCTTAATTGCTTTGGTCAGTTCATTCCATTTCTCCAATCTGAAGTTCCTCATCTGCAAAACCAGAGGAATGATAAATACATAAGCACAATGAAAGTCCTGTGAGTAACTTACTGGAGCCCTTGGGAAAACGGGAGGGACTTTAACCATGGACTGAGAGAGCAATGGTGTTGTCCTGCAGTATCTTGCCAAATTCCCATCCCTTCCACTCCAAGTCCTGGAATGTCATCAGGGCAGTAATGAGTGTGGGCTCCGACACGTTGACGTGGGAGCAATTTGCAGGTTCTTACTTTTTTTTACTTTTGTCTAGAATGCATAAAAAGGAATTCTGCCATATCACCACCTGTCTGTGATCTCCTCTAGAATTGTGCACCTGGCTTCAGGTAATTACTTTCTACTTGCTGACAATGCCTATTTGCAGTGCTTGGGATTGAATGGAGATGACAGTCATAATGGTAAGCACAACTATTATTTTCCTAATATTTTTAGGAAATTTCATAGGTGACTATAAGGTGGCCTGTAATTTAAAATAAGTGTCATTTAGTTACTCTCATTTGATGTTCACAAGTAAGCGGAGAAAAGGAAAAGAAGAAGCACAAACAGGGGCTGAGCTTCTTCTCTGGCTTACCAATAAACAAGAAGTATTTGCCCAGAAGAAGGAGAAATTACTTATTTGCTTTCCAAGGAACATTGTCAGGCATTGAATAAGGCAGGAGACAGCTATCCTTGCAGGAGAGAATTTATTAATATGTGCTTGGCCAGATCAGGAACAGACTTAACACTTTCACTTGATGTCCTTCTGGATTTCCTGACTTTGGTCTCTCCCAGCCTCAACCATTCTGTGAGGATATTAAACTTTTAGCAGAAATGAGAGTGGATTTCTTGAATTAGTTGAGAAAAGGCACCAGGACTTGTCCCCCAGTGTCATCCCCTGTTTTTATTGTTTCTTTTTAAGGCTTTTCCCAATATTTTTAATAGTACAAAAGCACATGGAAGATTTTCGCACTGGCTTGGAAAAGAGAAGAATGTGATGGAAACCTTATCAGGAAAAAAAATCAGCAGCACAGGCCCCAGAACTGTAAAGCAGTGACACTAACTTACAGATAGCATAGCCTAAATACAGATGGCTGTTCCGCATCTCTGATAGAGACAGAACTCCCTAATTTCTCTTACCCACGAAACAGTGTTTATCCCTGAGTAACATTTCCTGTGATCACACTTTCAAGTATAAATATTATTTTGTATGCTGATAGTGGGCAGAAGGAAAAATTTCTTTTATTCTGAAAGATAAGAAAACAAGCAAGTATAACTGGAGGAGCTTTTGTCCTGGATTCAAAAGAATGTAGCAGATGCTTTCTCTCAGTTACTCTTTATCAAGAATATTACATACAGATGTGTTTTGGAAAATTTATTTTTCTTCCAATTAAAAAAAAAAAAGTTTAATGGGATGGGGAGCATCTCTTTCAAAGCTTGACATGCCAATATTTTAGTAGTCATGGGGAAATTTTAACATATAAATTCTTTTCTAGGAAAGAAAAAAAAAAAAAACAGTTTACATATTCTTCATCTCAAAATGTGCAGAAAAAAATCAGAAGGTACTTTCATAACTTTAAACATAGTAACAATTTCTGTTGACAGCATGTGCCTGATTTCCAGGCTGTTTGCTTCTGCCCATCTTGGATTCTTCCTGCTGGTGCAGGATGCTGTTGTTCTCTCTGATGTATTCCTCTAAGGTTAAGATTACCATAATCTGAGTTACCACTGAGATGTCCTCCCTGTCCATTGCCTTAATGGCCTTTGATGTTCCCAAACATTTGTCCATGACTTTGGTACGTCCACATCAGCAGAAGATGCCTGCGAGTGGGAAATGTCATATGTGTTCAGCGCAGTTCTGCTGCCAGTGTGGGAGCAAGGAACAGAGCTCCTCAAGAGGAGCAGGGAAAGCATCAGACATGCCCTGGTTGACTGCACAGCTCCCACAGGAGATGCCAGTGCTTCTGCAAAGCATCACAAGTGGTGTTCCCTCCTTCACTCGGTCAGACTGGCCCTGTCCTGCCTGGCCATGTCAGACTTGCTGCACACACGCAATGCATGTGTGCACATCCATTTCTGGCATGTCTTGGGAGCCCGAGGTGCAAGGGCAATGCATCTCAATTAAAAGTGACTGAACAGGGGGCACATTAACGGGTATGTCAAAACACTAAAGGAAATGCCTGGCAGAGGCAGATGAAGGTTGCCCTCAGCTTCTCATCTGCAGCATATATCACACCTTGACTGCAGAGTTGTCACTCACCTGAGTCCTGTGGTTCTTGTGCCCTCTGTGGCGGTAGCACACATCTGTTGTGTGCACATTTTGTGTCACGTGCTGTCGTACACTTCTAATGCACAGACACTTGGTGACTGACTTTATTAATGCTTAAAAAGTGAAGATTTATATCAGCTTTTATTTAGAGAGGCTCTCCAGAGTCACAGAAAATAATTGACCCTTTTTAGACTTTCTGCATGAATGGAAGGAACTGCATTTGCAATTATAAAAAGGAAATGACAATTTTCTAGTACAACATGAAAAAAAGAAATCTTTTCCTTTAAAAACCACTTTAAAATACACACTTCCCATCTAGGATGTTCTCTTGGTCTTCTTCACGTGTGAAAACATCTGACTATAATAAATTAATGTTCTTCTTCGGGGAGTAGCTATACCATGTCGAGGAAATAAATTATTTTAAACATTGCTCCAAAGATGGAAAGATCATTGCTAATTATGCATTCTTTAGGACTTTAAAGAACAAATATATATGCTAAAATTTTGTTTCAGTTTGTTTGAAATATGATCTTTTTACTGGAAAGTAGTCTAGGATTTTAATATGAGAAGCTAGTGCTCAGTATTCCTTCTCAGTACTCTTTTCTTACTTCAAGGAGGTAAAACTGAATGTACTTATGACTAGTTCACCTCCCCCCTCATCCCCCAACACATTCACAATACAATTCATTCAGTGAAAAGCCTTGAACTTACTTCTTTTTTTTCTTTTTTTTTTTTCTTAACACAAGGAAAGCAGAAAAAGCAAAGCATTGAATTCTCATCTCTCATCGCACACTAGGAGGTAAATCCTGTCTCAGTGCTGGCCAGCCTGCCCTGAACTTTGGTAGATAATTCTGGTAGTGGCACTCTGCACAGCCTCCTTTCCCTGCACAGAAAAATAAAGCCGCTGCTTTTTATGCAGCTTGGCAATCTTTATTGAGAGGGCACCAGGGGAGAACAAACCACAGTTTTTATTAGCTCCCACCTTACAGCAGCCCAGGCCCATTCAGAGCTGTGCTAAGTCAACTAGAGATCTTTTGATACCAAAGAGCTTTGAATCCAAGTGCCTGGAGAGAAATTATACATTGAATAAGAAAGAGATGGGGAGGGAGGATGAAAATAATTACTCCGTAAAAATGTGCTGCTTGTTCTATGACATTTTCTAGTGACTTTCTTCAGAGTGAGAAGTGAGCAGCTTGATTTGTGGTCATTGTTTTGGCCAGCCTAGGCTCTTGAACTGAGAAACTGAAGGAATCAACTTTCAGGGAACTGTGAATGTTACAATTTTATTAATCGCTTTTACATATGTTTCTTTTACATGTCTGTAAGAAAATGTAATTGAAAGTTGTGGTTTCTGTGGCATTCCTGAAAACAAATATTACTAACACTGATGACAAAACCTTAACAGAATATAGTGGGGAGGAGGAGCAGTTGTACAAACAATAATTCTTTTAGACTGATTAACACATTTCTGAAAATGTGTAAAAAATTAATATTACAAGTATATTTAGAAAGAAATGTTAGCATTTATTGGATGGATATTACACCCTTTAAAATATATGCTATAAATGTTTTGATGTTTGAAGGAAGTTAATAGACAGGAAATCACAGAGTTCTGTAGAACTTAAAATGCTGCTATAAAAAGTACTTTAAAATCTACATAGAAACATATTGCCCACTGACTTTCATCTATATGTCATATGCAGAAGATTTCTCAAAACACAACAGAGCCATGAAAAAAAAAACAAAACAGGAATTACTAGAGAACTTTCTGCCTAGAAAATATATGTTATGGTCATTAAAGATATCTCATATTTATCATATATGGACAGCTTATGAGAACATATTTTAATTGTTTGTCACTCATCCTCTCTCTGCCGTTTTCTCAGATTTTATGAGTCTGTCTGTGCTTTTTCACAATCAGAAGATAATTAAGGAAAACATCTTTCTTTTCTGATCTGTTCTCTGGTGAGAATTGTGGGTTAGTGAGTAGATACATGTTTCAGAAACAAAGCAGAAGATTGCCTAACAACAGCATGCTTTCTTTAGAAAAATCTGTGCTTCCTGATTTGTCTGCATCAGACATCAGAAATGTTGCAAAATAAGCTATAAGCTTTTTTTTTTTTTTTTTTCTTTTTCTTTCTGATTCCACAGTATTTCTGCTTTCTAACTACTGCATCCTGGTCACTTCCTGAAACAGGCTGTGGACAATACACATTATAGAGATTTATATTAATACATGAAGTCACCTTTAATATTTGTAAAAAGCAGCTTCTGCACAGAGAATTAAAAGAAACTCTGAATAAATATTCAAGCAAGACTTGAGATATTAATAGAAGACTAGAAGTTTCACTGACTTGAAACTCGGTAGGCATATGAATAAATTGTAACACGCAGAGACAGAAGAAATTACAGAAGAATTCCTTATGAACAGGGACTGTCTTGTTTGCATAGCAGTCAGAGTAGTTGAATATCACTTTTACTGGGAGTTTTAAGTGCTGCAGCAACATCGGGGAGAATAATAAAAAGAATAACAAGAAGTATAATGTGGGCATACTAAATCCAACAGTACCATGCGGTGATATTCAGCACTGTTCATTCTTCTTTCAAATGGCAGTGCTTTGTAAATAAGGAAGAAAACTCTCCGTTTCTACTGAAAACAGGAGAAATAAAGTCTTTAAATAACTGAGAATAAGAATGTTACTATATCTTGGGATATTTTAGCTATTAAATAATGAAAACATGTCTGACATACAGAGAGTGGTTATTAAGTGAAAGAGGGAGTATTTTAAGAGAAGAATGCCATTTTCTATCCAGTAAGGCAACTGCAGTCAGTGGGAATCACCAGGCATGGCAGACTCCCTCTCCAGCCCCCTGCCTTGGTGCAGGACAGGCACACAGCCAGCATATCCCAAATCTTGGTCTAGCTGTCTTAAGCTGACAACACAAACTCAGCATGGCTGGAGAGCTACACTAACCCTATTTGCAAAAAGAGACCTCTTTGCAGTTCCCCGTGTTGGGTCCCTCTGCACAAACAGCATGACAGCCCTGTGCCCATGTGTGCATCCTTTCAAAGTGCATGGATTCCTGTATTTAGCCCCAGTGAAGAGTTCCCTGTTGAGCCTGTTTCAATAAGATTAACAAAACAAGTCAGAGGTCCTGTTACACATTACTCTGAGCAGTTCCTTATTCTGCTTTTCACAGTGGAATTTTACATGTACTCTTCCAAGAGGTACCCACCCTGCCTCCCCCCATTCTGCTTCTTCTCCAGTCCTTCTCCTCTGCCTCCCTGGCACTAACAGATGAACCATTTTCTAGGGTTAAACCTCACTGAGCTAAGAAAAAAAGAGAAGAAAAGGGGTGGGATCATTTTGTGCTGACTGTGCTCCGTGGATCAGCTCACCATGTGGCCAGCTGGGAGAAGAGCTGGTGCGAGGGAAGGATGGGCACACAGCCAAGGGCCTTGGTTTGGAGGGAATGCCGGTTTGGTCGCACAGCCCATCAACTTATCTGTAATGTGAAACCTCTCCTTGGCTTGGATGAAGCTACTTGGTAAATTGTGCAGCGGTATGATGTGAGGAGGCAGAACTCAACTCCCTGAAACAAAGAGATTCGCCTTTGCGGGAATTTCAAATACCTGCTATTTGGCACTGAAGAAGAAATTCAAACTCCTGTAGTTCTGAATTTTTCCAGGGCTAAGGTTCACTGAGCTGTTTTGGACTCAAGAGCTTTTTGTACAAGAAAAGAGCATCACCCACTATTGCTAAGGCAGCTTTAGTGTTTTCTTTCTTCCATTAAGTGATATCACTGTTTGAGAAAAAGCAGATATCTACAGTTCATAAATGCTATATATCAAAATTTAAAAGCCACATAAATATTGCAGCATTTTCTAACAATTTCAAAGCAGTAAAAAAGAACAATACTTGATATTCTACCTCTGTACATGAGCAAAGGCAAAGAGTTATCACCACTTGGATAACATTCACAAGACCTTCTTATTCTGTGTTAGTCTGTATTCCTTAGCTTGGCTTTCACACCTTTTCTTCCTTTTGGCAGCTGTTACTAGTTAGAACATCCAAGGAATTTAGTTGTTCAGAAAGAAATTTGCTTTGCATGGGGGAAAATGCAGGTAACCTTTAACACATACCAATACAAATAAATTGACTCCTGTACCGCACTGTTCCCAAGGTTATTATTGATGCTGTGAAATGCGATGGAGCAATAAGGCAAACTGTACCTTTAAATGAAGGTTGAATGGAGACAAAACATCTCTCTATGTTGGAGCAGGAACCTAACAAAGAAGTGTAGGATGTAGATGTACTACATTTTAAGATTAATTTCTGCTACTGTAGTTGACGTAAAACTTTTAGGACAGTAAATCATTATTGTGCCCCAAACTCTGTGTTTTGATCTAGTTATGAACTTTGGAACAAAATTAGAACTAAAGCTCTATGTGCATCCAAACTCAACAGAGTCTGCAGTCCAGTTTTTTAGTGTGATTACTTAGATTGAAGACATCTATTAAAGAAAATTTCAAACAGATCAGCACGAACCAAACCCTCACTCCTGCACTTAGATGCAAGTTTTTGGAGTTTATACTTCATATTATAGTGATATTATTATTGGTATTATTATTTTTGAGTTTATACTTTTGCCTCTTTCCCGAACTATTTATCACAAAGGACAAAATAATTAGAATTCTACAAATGAAGGTTCAAGCTAGTTCCCTTGTGCACCTGCAACACAGCATTTCAAAGCAGTTTCCTACCCGTATCTTAAAGTGACCTGAAGGAGATCATAGCACCCAGCTTTAGACAAAATGGGGTGCACTTAACATAATATGGGTAAATATGCACTTGACCTTTTTTCTTTTTTTCTTTTTCCTGTTTATTTTTTTTTCTTGTGGAAATCATTGCATAGCCCCAGGATGAGCTCTGGATGAATGACACTAGGCAAAAAAACCGACAAAACAAAACAAAAAACAACGAAAAAACCCTTCCAAAAGCTATTTATTTTGGCGTGATGAAAAATAATATGTTTATGCATTTACTGAATAAAATTCTATTGTGCAGGATCATGGTGGAATGAAAAAATCCTCAGCTCCACCTGAATTTAAACACTGCCAAACAGTACATCACAACTAATTTATCCTGTGCTTCACTCACAACCAGTTAGCATCTCCTTTGTGCCTCATCACAGCACATGCCTCATTTGTATTTCCATCCACTTCACTGAAAAAGGCACGCCTCACAGTTTGAGAAACAACACTGAGAAATAAGTGCACTCTTTAAATACACTTAGCTTGACAGTTTCCATTCTTCTTGGCCATATCAGAGTTCTCTGGTTTAGATTAATTTCCCCAGTTACATAGAGTATCTTGTAATCAAGTGTTTTAACTTTTTTTGGACTGCAAGTGAAACAAGAAAATGACCCATATCCCCATTCCAAATGTGTGGGTGGTGCAGGAAAAAATATCTTTATTTTCACTGGGACATGCTTTGCCCTGCCCCAGAGCCTTTTCTAATCAGCTTGTAAATGACAGATCTACACATGCAGCTGCAGTATGTTCACTAAGCAAAGGCATGTTAGAAGCTGGCATGGTGAGAGACATAATGACCTGAATGAGTGCTCTAACACTGGTCTCAGTGAAATATTTCTACTTCCATAATTTGCAATAATCTTCCTCTGTAAGGAAGAACACTTTTGCATTGGTAACCCTGCAAAACTGTGCAGAAACTAAATCCAAAAAAAGGGACGAGGGTGTTGAGGGACAGTGCAAAAAGAAAATATTAGCCAAAGAAAGCTCGTGTCACTCTGTAGCCTACATTAGCAGATAGGCTCCTTGTGGGAGGAACACTGAAGTCAGTGTCTTGGTCTGGAATGCTGTGGAGGAACCTGTCTCCATCTATGTGTCACAGAGGGAGACTCAGAAAACTCCCTCCACTATCTTTTGGAAATTGCCTTGAATTAATATTGCAGTAAGCCAAGTTTAGTTACTTTTTAGGCTTGTCTGAGTGGACTACTGAGCCATGCAGTAGAGTGCTGGTTTCTTGTACTGTGTTTGGGAGTATGCTGGGTGATCTGGGAAAAATGGCAGGGGGCCAGCTCCTCTAAAAAAATGCTTGCTATCTGTAGTAACTTCCTTTTATAAAGGAGTGGAAGTTCTGATAGGAGTATCCTATAAACCAGTCTTTGCTTCAAAATACTTTATGTAGCTCATAATAAAGAGCCCTTAGGACACCTCACCTTGGCTTTAATGGAGATGGGAGATGAGATTTTTCTTTCTTCCAAGCAATTTCTTCTAATTATTCAACTAGGGTGTCCTGCTTCAACTTGTGCTCTTTATTCCTGCCCTAATTACTTCAGAATTATTTTCTGTGCAGTGTAGGAACTTGCAAATATCTTTATATTCTGGTATCAAGCCAGAATACTCTAGTAGCTTGCATAGTCATCTGGAATATAGAAGATGTAGATTCTCAAATGCAGAGGAGAGAATTTAGCATGGATTTTTTAAATCCATGGGAAAGTGACCTGACCACTAGATTACTATGTAAACATATGAAGAAGCAGTATTGTGAACTGTTTCTTACTCTGCACTGGTTTAAAAAGAAAGTGCCATCAGAGTAATATTTTCTCAGGATCCTGTTCCTATAGATTCACATTTAATGTGTATTGGCAGTGTGTTCTGACTGTGAAAAACATTTCGATGACTGCGTGAAGAATGACTCTGCTTTGCCAGTTAATGCAATCAAGAATTTATCAAAGAAATGTGCAGCTCTGGGATGACTGGATTAAAAGCATAATGAATTTTTGGAAAGCATCCTTGTATAATGCATTTTGGAAGGCCAAAGGAAAATGAAGATTAGCTAGAGACCTCCAATTCTCACTAATTTACTTAAATCACAAAAACATTCCTCCTTAACACCCATAATGAATTGTTCCAAATTAGAGGTCATTTCACCTTTGAGATTGACTCTGATTAAAAACCACAACACTTAACCAATTTATGCATCTAGGGACTGTAGCTAAATATCTATGGATATTTGCGCAATTTGGCTTATGCATTATTCAAAATGTATTGCTTATGGATTTGGCTAAAAGAAAAAGAAAGAAAACTAGAAATAAGGGTGGGTTATGGCCAAAATTCTAGATTATTAACTGGCTATTATTAAGTGACTAAACAATAATATTAGTTTTACACTAGGAGTGAAAAAAATTAAAATCTACACAATAACCAATCTTGGTCTCCCTGGAATACAGTGTCTCTGAGAGCCAAGGTTACCATATGTCTAGGCTTCCCTTGACACGTCCCTTTTTTCCACACAACAAAAACCAATCTGGGAAGAAAAGTAGGATTGTGTAATTTCTAGATGAACAGAACATAACATAAATACTGGAACTCATTTCCTGGATGTGAACACATACACAGCATATACAAATGTTACAGAATCACAGCAGCTGTATTTGCAATTAGGATTCAATCCTATACGGAGGCACAACATGGCCATGTTTGTCCCTTACTTTTAGAAGTGGCAGAAACATTGACTAGAGTGCCACTTCTTCCTTCATCATACTGAGTAACCACTCTGAAAAGCAAAAATGGAATGTCATTCTTCATTTTTATTCAGATCCCTACTGTCTTTGGATAATTAATTTTTTTAAATTAAAGACAAAAATTTAAAATCCCAGAAATAGATAGGAACAGCCTGAAGAAATGGGATTGGAGAATCACAGGCATCTCCACACACAAACGCACACAATCTGCTTGTTAGTTTTTGGTTTTTTTTTTATTTTTAAGGGCAATCCAAATGACACACTAAGTATATTGTATGGGGTGTTTTGATCTAGATGTGGCAGGCTGTAGGACTGTCTTGTTAAAGATGTAGAGAAATCACAGATACACACATCTGCCTGGCCTGGATTTGAAGCCCAGCTGTATGTCCTTTGGAACAAGAGCCAGACCCGGCTTCAGAGGAGGCACATCTCCTCATAAGTGTGAACAAGCTGCAACATGGTTGGTTAGAAAAAAATTAAAGAACACTTCTGCCTGCAGGTGGGTAGAGAAAGGAGGTAAGGCAAATTCAATATATAAGAACTCAAATGCATTCCGAAAAGAAAGCAGGACAAACAAATCACAAAAGGAAGAAATTAGACTGCAAGAGAAGGCTAAATTGCTAAGGTGGCTCTTCAGATCCCATCCACAAATTACTCCTGAGCAAGCAGGGGCAGCCTCAGTCAGTTTATGTCGGGTAGGGGACAGGACATGACAGTGACCCTGTGGATACTGCTAAAACGGAGAAATCTTCGACTCAGAGAAGCAGACATATGCTTATGGTATGAAGGCACATATGGACAGTCTCCTGGAAGAAACTGAAGTATTTCTTAGCAGACAGGATTCCTGATGCATCCAGTCTGGCATCTTGCCTCTGGCAATAAATCAGATTCAGCATTTCAGAAACAGCTTCCAAAATCCTATAGTGTATCGGCCCATTTATGTAATGTGAAATATAAGTAAGCAAGAGGAAAAATCCTTTGTGATCTTTCTTCAATCTTTCATTGTGAATCATTAGATTTTTATTGCTCTTATCTTAGCATCGATAATCACTCATGTTGTTAATGGCAATAAAATTGGTCCACAGTTGAAAAAATCAAGTTATTGCATTTAAGGCTGACCAAGTGGTGCCTACAGTCCAATATTTACTTTTATCTATCCTACTTGTACCTGATACAAAAGCAACATACTTGTATGATTTTAAAAAATGAGAGCTAAAATGAGAGCTAGGGAAAAGTTACTTAAAGACTAATTGCTCTTATCTCAGGTTATAGTACAGTTAATGTGAACCCAAATGTTGTATGCAGTAGATCCACAGGCAAAAAGAAATGTTTGATCAAACATCACTTCTTTTCATCTGTATAGTGGGCAAAGAAAAAAGGGCTGGATCAGCTTCTTACATCATCCATAATTATCATACATTAATCTTTTTGAGTTAAGATTTTTAGCTGATCCATTGTTACACATACCACAAGCAGGAAAATTATGGAGAAGGTAACAAGCTCCAAGGCCTAAGTAAAGCCTGAAATTGCTCTGGAAGAGGCTCTTAGTAATTCTCACACAAACAAAAACTCCTGCTGTAAATAGATACATTGTCTTTAAATAAAATATACAACAATTGCCACTCTGTAATGACAAAGTTCCTCTTTTGTGTTACTGTTCCTGACAGAAAATTGCTGATTTGTTTTCCTAGATCTGATGCAAAAGCCAGACACTGCTTTTTCTAATTTAGTTACATTTCCAGTGGGAAAAGAGGCCTTTCACTAATTCTATTGCACCAGTATGCTCTGTCTGTAATATCCATATCACAGACACAATAATCCACATAGTAAACCAAGTGAATACATCCAAAGTGTCTTCAGTGCAGTCAGAAATTCAAGGAACTACTGAAAAGGCATTGTATTGTGGAAAACACTACATAATGCACAGCACTGTGTATTTATTTTTTGCAGTTAAGGTGGGTAATTACCAATTCCTTAGCAAACAGACAATTCAAATTTTCAAGAAAAATATAGCCTGAGTAATTTCATGTGGGCCAACAATAAGAACTTTGATTTTGGGCCTTTTCTTGCCCCACTCCTATGAAATGTAGGCTGGTTTTAAATGAAAATGAAAGATAGTTCAAAACCTGTACTTGTTAAATTGTATACTGAAAATAAGGGCGTCAGCATTTTCTAGCTAAAACTGCTTGTTACCCAGTCAAATTTCAACACGCTTCATGACCTTATTTTCTTTTTCTCCTAATGCTAGATTACCTATTAATTTGTCTTTCAAATGCTATTACAAACCAGAATTTTATTTTCAATTGCATTTTTTGTTTGGCCTCAGAATTG
Organism: Acanthiza pusilla; assembly: GCA_036630365.1. Taxonomy (NCBI): domain Eukaryota; kingdom Metazoa; phylum Chordata; class Aves; order Passeriformes; family Acanthizidae; genus Acanthiza; species Acanthiza pusilla. The sequence continues at coordinate 32,742,927 of JAXCHO010000023.1, forward strand.
CCTAACTATGCAACTAAAACACCATGCTTCAAGTCAGGTTTTCTCACATGCCAAATGGGAAATTTCTTGCAAAAAAAAATTGCATACTTTAGGCACAAATATTCAATTGTTACTGACCACCTGGAAAAAATAATTATAGAATATGGGAATTCATGTGAGTGAAGTTGAGGAAAGGGATGTTACTGCATTAGATCAAATGAACACAAGTCTTTAATAACATTCTATCAATTTACTGGTAGATCAATAAAATCCTTTTACAGATGAATCCCATTTTACATCTTTTATAAAGAAATTATATTCATTCTTTAGACATATTTATAACCCTTGTTTGGTATACCTCTGTCAGCAATATTTTATGTTAGCAAGGTGGCAGAAAAATGTGACAAGTGATGATATGAGCAAGAGAAGAAAAAGCAAAAACTTAGAAAAATCCAAATTGCCTTTATTTATATATTTAATGTAAAGTGATTTGGAATATGGATCTGAACTCACTGTTCATACATATTTTGTGATTTCAGAATAATTAGGAAACCCTGAACAAATAGGAATGTTTGATTAGCAGGGACTTATTAATATTTCAGCTTTGATATCAGGGATGAAATAAAATCCCTTGTCCAGCATAACCAGTTTGTGGGAGTTGATTTTGCAGACTCCAGAATATTCACCCTGTCTATCAACCAGACATTTTGTAATCTGTCCTCTGTTCCAATTCTAACAGGTATGGCCTTTTTATGGCAGGACATGAGGGAATATGAAGTTTGACAACAAACTTCTAGAAGACTAAAAGGTAAAGGAGAGGACACAGAAACCAAAAATTATTGTGTTGATTTAATATTGAAGAGCAACATGCAATCAGAACATGTTGTTCAAATACAGCATTAGGGTGAGGCATTTAACATTCTTCACAAAATGTCTGAGGAGAAGAAACCTTTTTCAGAATAAAAGTATGACCATTAACTATTCTTTCTGCTAAGCATGTTTTGATTTTAAAAATATATATATATCCTAGAGATTTCAGTTTAGGAAGATTTTCCATATGATTTGTAGGAGCTGAAGAACTCAATATAAGTGTTGGTGAATCGGATTCTTCAATCTGTCAATGCCACTATCAGTGACCATGCAGGACTCCCTGAGTGCAGTGGACTATGATATTTTGTTGCAGACAAAATTTCATATCCTGAAATGTGTAGTTGTACTCCATGCATCCAGCAAATTACCCTGCACAGCATGGAACATGTGGTCTGATCTCTCATACTGTAAGATTGCCTGACAAGGTAAGTAAAAAAAAAGAACAGTTTGGGAAAGACAAGGTAGTGTCACTTCACTGCCCTGATCATAACAGGAAAAAAGGTTTGCAATCTACTACCCTTTTTTTCCAGCCTCTGAACACCTCTATGCTCAGCAGTCCCCAAAGTTCACTGAAGCAGTGATGCTTGTGCTGATTTCATTTGATTCCTTCTGCAAGATTACCTTAGCACATCTGGTAAAAATTAGATAAACAGATTAGTTACAGTTCTGTTTTCGGTTAATTACTTGAAGCCTCTGCCCTCACTTGTCTGTTGCAGAGGAAAAATTTCTGACAGGAATAGAGGTTCTAGTTAGGGATTGTGCAGCTGGTGTCAAGCCTAATAAGAATTCAACGATTCCAGGTCCATAATTTGTGGTGATGGTAGTGCTGCTGCTGCACCTCAGCTGAGAACACTGCTTGTCCAATAAAGAGAAGCTCTCTAATCCAAAGAAACATGTCACACACTTGCAGTTCTAAAGAAAATAAAATCAGCCTGACATCAGCTACATTTCCTCTGTATTATGCTATTCAAAATAATACATATTTTGAATAGCATAATAGTGGTCTATAAAGAGGGCAATGGACTTCTTAAAATGCTCAGGTATGAATATCATCCTGGCTTTTAACTCTTCAATGCTCTTACCATGAGACACCTGATAGCTACAGTAGGGGCTGTTTTGGGAAAACAGTTAGAAAAGTAAGCATGCTATTTTCTTTGACACTTCACAGCTGGCAGGCTGTACTCAATAGGATGGGAAGACATCACTGTCACTGTGACTAATGGACAACAGGAGCCATGAAGCAGAATCTGTAGCAAATGCTGCACCCGCCTGGTGCTAAAGAGAGCCTTTCACACTTCTGAGACTGTACTACACCTGACTTCATGTAAGGACAGGACACCATTGCTTTTTGGCAGTTAATAAAAATGAATATCAAGAGTGGCAAGAAAAGCTTTAAACATCCGGCCTGCATGGAAGTCAGGTGTTTTGAATGAGGGTGCAAACAGTGATGATCAGTAAAAGTGTTACCTCCAGCAAAGCCTTTTGTCACTCCCTTTGTTGCAGACCTTAAGGTAGGAGCTGTCAGGAGTTCCCGGTGCACACAGAGGGCAGCCTGTCTTTCAGGAGAGACTGCTCCCTCAGAGTACTGTGGGCAGCACTTTATGCCCCAATAACTTTTAGGTTTCACTTAATTCTGTCGTCCTTGTCATTTGGGACTTCAGCTGACTGCAGTCAGACTCACTTTCTGACATTCAACTGCTAAGCTAAATGTGCGTCTCTGTGTATATATATTCACACACACACACACATATATATAACAGTTATTTTCCATAGCCCCATATTTAAGGCACAGTTTCTGAGGATATGTATGCAAAACATGAGGATAAATCAGGTCTCACAGTTACTTCCCTTGATTTTCACTTAATAAAGAAAGCTTTGTTTATGCTTTCAGCTATAAACTGTCTGTTGCCAAAATTGCAATGTCCTGCCTGTGTTTGCACAGAGCCTGAAATCAGAAGTGAGTTCTGCTCACCTCCTCCAGATGTCCTTCACCTCTGAATGTACCCTGAGAAAAAGTGTAGCCAGAACAGGAAAAAAAAAAATCATAATTTTCTTTGTATTCAAGTTGAAGAAAAAAATAAAAAAATAAAAAATCGAGCCTGGAATGTTAAATACTAAGGCTGGGGAGGGTGCAGCTGATATTGGAAGCTGGGGTTTTAATTTCAAAACATTGGCAACTGAGAGTTTAAATGAAGATGATCAAGATCTGTCAGGAAAGGGCCAGTTCCCTTCAGGAAGAAATTATAGCAGCTTTTAGGCCTACAGTGTTGCCTGGCTTTCACAGCAGAGAATTTGACATGTGGTCATGACATGTAGACATGAATGGGAATCCAGTAAAAAGCAAAGGTAAGAATTCTGAAATCTGCCATATAGCTGCCTGTTCCTAGGAAATTTATTTACAAAATGTTTTACAATGCCAAGTACACTTATTTCTGTTTACCCATTCCATGTAAGTAAAACAAATGAGGCACATTATGGGTGCTGAGCTTTCATCCATATTTTTTTCCCACTTGAACCTTTTTATACTTGTATTTATACTTTCTTTATACATTGATTGTACAATTATATAGATACATACATACACATATATATCTGCATGACTAGATGGGCTTTGACTTAAACATGCTTAGGCTCTTTGCTGCCTCATTTTCCTGTTTCATTTCAGAATGATGAGCTGCATTTCAGAACATCTTACTGATGTATGCTGGCAAAGCATGAAAGCATTTCACTATAGGATAATTATAATCATTACTAGTTCCTGGTTCCCTTAGATGGCTAATATTTTTTCTGATTTTAGAAAATATTCTGATTCGTGAGAAGACCTCTTAGCATTCTTGGGGGTCAGATAGAAATGAATACGGCCATTTAATTAACTGCTTTTTTACAAAGAACAGAGATTTTATACCTTCTGGGTTACAGTGGACTTTAGTTCTCTTAAAATGTGTCATGCCATCTAATCAGATACTGGTTGGAAGTCGTCCCACCTACAGCTATTGGGAACATTTTGAAACTGAACTACTTTGCAGCTGCAAACTGTGGACAGTGAATAAACCTCTTCCGAAGGAATGATCTCCATTATAAGAACTTTTCTGGACTTTTTACATCTGTTTGATTGTTTCTGTTCCTGTGTCAAAGCTGATCATGATGTTGCCATCTGAAGGTCATATGGCTGTGTTTGAATTAAATAAACAGCATATTTTCTGCCTTAACATAAACATCTCATCCCCACCAAGATGAATGTTGCAGTGTCTGTGCTGGGTGTGCAATGGCTCAGCTGATCTGCCTTCATTCTTGGACAGGAAATGAGAACAAGGAGAGAGAAAGTAACAAACATTTATTCACCTCCCTGTAGGTTTATTGACTCAAAATAAGTAACATTTGATCTTTCTCTGAGACAACACGGAAATTAAGACACATGATGATCTTTCTTGTGCCTTCCCCTTGAGACACTCACGACCACTTCTCACAGCATGCTTTGACTCCATTTTCCCTACATAAAAAGCCAGTCATAAAAGTCATAGACCTTTCATCCCAGCTCATGTGGTAGTTAACCCAAACACATAGCTAATTAAGGCTTTTTTTTTCTCCCTTATTTCTTCTTTTTCTTGGGACAGTGGAGAGTTGATCAGCCTTTTACAGGAGGGAGCACAGACGTCTGGGGGAGATGACTTCTGTGCTCAGAGCATGTGCAAAGGCACTGGCAGGGATGGAGCAGCCTCCCTGGCTGCCTGCTCATCGCTCTGCACCCAGAGCACTCAGCACCGCACTGTGCCAGCTGATGGCAAGGCAGCAACAAATCCAGCTCATGCCATGAAGGCAGCTCTGCTTGTGCTAGTGTGGAAGTAAAACATTGGTTTCTGGGGGTAAAACATCAGGCCCAAAGATAGTGCATTGGATAGCATGCATATTGTGATTGTACAGGGACATTTTTATCCCTGGATTCTTTCTTAATGAGGTTTATATCAGGTCTTGAAAAAAACCACAGATTTACACCCTTCTGCAGGCAACTGCTCAGCTGTATCACAGGCTGGAAATTCCGAGTGTTAGACTGACCAATTCAGTGTGTTGACAGCTGTGGAAAGGACCCTTCCATTTTTCAAAGAGACTGGTATTTAAAGAGAGCAAGGGGAGGATGCATTCCATGTGACACTGTACTGGAGATGTTACGATTTGTAAAATGAAAACTGACTTATGAAAAAAACCACCAAAACACTAGAAAACTGACAGAGCATAATCTGAGGGGGAAAAAATCTGCTTTGGAGAATAAGGTCCTAAGAATCTTCTAAAATAGAAAAGATAAGATTTAAGGCAACAGCCCTGCTGCCAGTTTTCTCTACTGGTTCAGCCTGTTGGATGACATGCAGTCTTCCTCACCTGTCCACTATTTCATATGCTGACCACTGGCTCACAAATATATGGTGTTACTTTGTTTGTGTTTATTGCCTTGTTTTCTTTCCAAGCCTTTGATGTAAATCTGATAATTCTGCAGTTATGGCGAAGATAAGGTTAACACAAAAGACACATTCCTCCCAGTGTGAGCTGGTGCTTCTTCACAACAAGTCCCGTGTTTACTGGCTGTAGGTACTAAAAAATCATGCTGTACTGATGTTGTTTTTCCCAGCACATACCATTGGGGCAGCTTGTGTGGCATCTGTAATTCTAATTCAGTGCAGGTCCACCAGAGAAAGTTTGACCAATCGCGTACATACCCATTCAAAGAATGACATTCCCTAAAACTGTCTATGGAAAACATTTTAATCACCCTATCAACTTAAAACTACTGGAAATTCATTTAAAGAAAGGAAATACCATGCAAAAAATGTATTGGGTGAAGTTTTCTGGCTTGTGTCTTTCAGGAAGTAAACTCTAGCCTTTAAAGTCTGTGACTCCATGAAGATGGAATGATTCTCTTTCATGACAGCACACATTCTTAAAATCATCACAAATGCCTAGCTTTTATTTCTCTTTCATGACAGCACACATTCTTAAAATCATCACAAATGCCTAGCTTTTATTTTTACAATTTCCTGAGAACTTGCTGTTCAGTAGTGGAATCTCTGAAGATAACCTCTAAGTGAACACAACTCAATTTTACTTTAGAGCTTATCAGATAGGTTTTAAAGGAGCTTTCTATTTCTCATCATGCACAGCTTCCACACATGGGATCTCACACGCGTCACAACAGGGCTTTGGAATTTTTAAAAGAAAGATAAAAAAATCAAACAACAGTCACAACAAATCCCAGCATTTTTTTCTTAATGAAATATTGCCCATAATTCTTAAGCTGTGGTACTGCTCTCTGTAGAAGAAAGCTGAACTTCTGGACTATTTTTATTTTTGGAATAAAGGTTCTGACCCCTTGAGGTGCTGGAGTTTTCAAGTGAAAAAAAGCTTTATCACACACTGTAGAAGCTGAGAGTAGTTGATGACTTGCAGAGAGTATTTTTCAGTATGAAATATTGAGTACATATCTTCAGCAAGAATGATGAAGACAAGACGGTAGAATAGTTTTCTTATATGCTGGGTTTTATTTAGACTTGAAGTTAATTTTTACTTTGTTCACTTTAATTTTATATGCCATATATGTGCATGATCCCTCAGTTATTTACCATGGTGCTAAGCGCTGAAGCACTATCTGAAATTCCAGCATTTTATTTTGGTTGTGAATTTCTTCTGTGCTGATGTTAGACAGACATTTTTTCTGGAGAAAAAAGCAAGTTGGTCATCATGCATTTCACTCTTGTGCAGTTCCGGCACTTTTGCTCAGGTCATTTTTTATTCCTCTTTTCTACACAAAGGAAAGAGCAGGGGGGTTTCCCACATTATATGAAAAGTTCAAGACAGTCCCTCCGTGGTATGTGGATCTCTCAACCCCCTCCTTCTACCCAGTCGCAATAAGAATGAAATGTCAGGATGGCAGAACATGAATCAGGAAAAGTTGTGGGGAAGCAGGGCAGGTTTTGCTACAACCACTGGGGAGCAAGCCGAATCCCTTTTCCATTTATTAATCTACCTGGAGAATGCATATCTTGTCAAGTCAATTGCACAAACATAGTCAGCTCTGAAACAAGGCAATAAAATATTTTAAACATCAAGTATATTAATATGGTCAGGGAGGGAACCTATTTTACCGAAGTCCTCTTTTCCTATCTGTTCATGCTGTATTAACATCCTAAGCTCTTCCCTTCCAAAATCCTTTTAGTTTGAAACATAGAAAAATGTTCAGCCTGGGACAAATCTATTTAAAACCAAAATATTAATTGTGAATTTCATCGTTTTTATGGCTAGATGCGTGTTTGTTGATGAAAATGCTGAAATTTCACTCTGGAATAAAGCTCTGAATTCAGGCAAGTATAAGATTTTTGTGTGTTAGCACTGACAAGGCTGAACTTGGCTGCCTTGCAGAACTCAAACTCAACACGTGAGCATATTCTGGCATGTATGGAGGCGAGAGACTGAATCCTTGCAGGCTAAATTTCCTGTTTTAAATGTGAGAAGAGAGGGAGAGAGGGAAGGGAAGGGAAGGGAAGGGAAGGGAAGGGAAGGGAAGGGAAGGGAAGGGAAGGGAAGGGAAGGGAAGGGAAGGGAAGGGAAGGGAAGGGAAGGGAAGGGAAGGGAAGGGAAGGGAAGGGAAGGGAAGGGAAGGGAAGGGAAGGGAAGGGAAGGGAAGGGAAGGGAAGGGAAGGGAAGGGAAGGGAAGGGAAGGGAAGGGAAGGGAAGGGAAGGGAAGGGAAGGGAAGGGAAGGGAAGGGAAGGGAAGGGAAGGGAAGGGAAGGGAAGGGAAGGGAAGGGAAGGGAAGGGAAGGGAAGGGAAGGTTCGGGAAGGGAAGGGAAGGGAAGGGAAGGGAAGGGAAGGGAAGGGAAGGGAAGGGAAGGGAAGGGAAGGGAAGGGAAGGGAAGGGAAGGGAAGGGAAGGGAAGGGAAGGGAAGGGAAGGGAAGGGAAGGGAAGGGAAGGGAAGGGAAGGGAAGGGAAGGGAAGGGAAGGTTCGGGAAGGGAAGGGAAGGGAAGGGAAGGGAAGGGAAGGGAAGGGAAGGTTCGGGAAGGTTCGGGAAGGTTCGGGAAGGTTCGGGAAGGTTCGGGAAGGTTCGGGAAGGGAAGGGAAGGGAAGGGAAGGGAAGGGAAGGGAAGGGAAGGGAAGGGAAGGGAAGGGAAGGGAAGGGAAGGGAAGGGAAGGGAAGGGAAGGGAAGGGAAGGGAAGGGAAGGGAAGGGAAGGGAAGGGAAGGGAAGGGAAGGGAAGGGAAGGGAAGGGAAGGGAAGGGAAGGGAAGGGAAGGGAAGGGAAGGGAAGGGAAGGGAAGGGAAGGGAAGGGAAGGGAAGGGAAGGGAAGGGAAGGGAAGGGAAGGGAAGGGAAGGGAAGGGAAGGGAAGGGAAGGGAAGGGAAGGGAAGGGAAGGGAAGGGAAGGGAAGGGAAGGGAAGGGAAGGGAAGGGAAGGGAAGGGAAGGGAAGGGAAGGTAAGGTTCGGGAAGGGAAGGGAAGGGAAGGGAAGGGAAGGGAAGGGAAGGGAAGGGAAGGGAAGGGAAGGGAAGGGAAGGGAAGGGAAGGGAAGGGAAGGGAAGGGAAGGGAAGGGAAGGGAAGGGAAGGGAAGGGAAGGGAAGGGAAGGGAAGGGAAGGGAAGGGAAGGGAAGGGAAGGGAAGGGAAGGGAAGGGAAGGGAAGGGAAGGGAAGGGAAGGGAAGGGAAGGGAAGGGAAGGGAAGGGAAGGGAAGGGAAGGGAAGGGAAGGGAAGGGAAGGGAAGGGAAGGTAAGGTTCGGGAAGGGAAGGTAAGGTTCGGGAAGGGAAGGGAAGGGAAGGGAAGGGAAGGGAAGGGAAGGGAAGGGAAGGGAAGGGAAGGGAAGGGAAGGGAAGGGAAGGGAAGGGAAGGGAAGGGAAGGGAAGGGAAGGGAAGGGAAGGGAAGGGAAGGGAAGGGAAGGGAAGGGAAGGGAAGGGAAGGGAAGGGAAGGGAAGGGAAGGGAAGGGAAGGGAAGGGAAGGGAAGGGAAGGGAAGGGAAGGGAAGGGAAGGGAAGGGAAGGGAAGGGAAGGGAAGGGAAGGGAAGGGAAGGGAAGGGAAGGGAAGGGAAGGGAAGGGAAGGGAAGGGAAGGGAAGGGAAGGGAAGGGAAGGGAAGGGAAGGGAAGGGAAGGGAAGGGAAGGGAAGGGAAGGGAAGGGAAGGGAAGGGAAGGGAAGGGAAGGGAAGGGAAGGGAAGGGAAGGGAAGGGAAGGGAAGGGAAGGGAAGGGAAGGGAAGGGAAGGGAAGGGAAGGGAAGGGAAGGGAAGGGAAGGGAAGGGAAGGGAAGGGAAGGGAAGGGAAGGGAAGGGAAGGGAAGGGAAGGGAAGGGAAAATTCATTCACATTCGTATGCATAGGACTTGCCATAGGACCTATGCAGTTCTGCTTTGGGAGTAGATAATCAAAAGACTAGTGTCCTGAAACAAAACATTGGTACAAAATGCCAGCACAGACAGCACCAGAATTGGCCAAATTTGCTTGTTGAATATTCATCTACTGGCTGGGCATCAAAATAATGTGACTGGGAATAATAAAGCATGCTTGAGGTTTGAGTGCTTCCAGAACCATTGAGAGAAGCTCTCTGTGTGAGGCTGATGGGAAGGAAAGTGACCTGGGTGGCTGCTATGCTACAAATGCCACCCAGCACACATCTGCAGCAGCTGTTTCTGTGGTCTGGCCTCTGTCCTTCCCTCTCACACGAAATTAAGAGTATGCTGTAGCTAACACCGTCTGCATATTATCAGGTAATATCTGACAAAGGAGCACAAATTCTTACCATGTCAGAGGGTTGCACTATGATTTTGTGGTCAAAAGCCAGACATCTATAACGGAGTAAAGCTAAATCAGAAATGCATGTGATGTTTTTTAATACTCTGCTTCCCTTGATCTTGTTTGTTGCATCTCACCATATCTAAATATAACTTTGTATTTTCACCTTTTCCACAGCATCTTGTTTATTAAAGGGTGAAGTGAAATGTTTTCAAGAACAGAAGAACTAAAGAAAACTCCAGCAGAGCTGATCTGCATATCTCTGGCACCATCCTGTCTCCATCAGTGTTGTTGAGCATTCCACAGGAGCCTGGTTGCTCCCTGCAATCTGCTGCCTGACACTCCCTCAGCATCTGTGTCTGCTGTGTCAAGGGACACATTCTCCTGCTTCATCCCTTTAATGTCCATGCTTGAAGGGAGCTGTTTGAATGCGCTGGTCCTGCCTGTCTCCCTCACCCACCTGTGGCCGATCTCACCCCCAGAGGTTCCCTGCCCACAGCAGGAAGAGGAACTGCTCTTACTTCTCTCAGCTTCTTTGTGCTGTGAAAGCACCTACCAGGTTTCGCATTGTGAGACTCATGAACCACCTGCACAGTTTCAAAACATTTGTTGTGTCCTCCCTCATCTGTTTCTTCTCCAAACTTGAAAAATCCCTGTTTACTCTCAGAAGAAAACAAAATCCACACACAAAAAAAAATCCAAAACTCAAACCCACCCCAAGCTCCCTGAGCAAAACCAGAAACAATAGTCTTTTATGCCTATTCTAAGTGGCACTTATCTCACAGTGATTTTTGAAATGTGCAATTGCCTTGATTTCATATAGCAACAGCTGGTTTTGCCTTGTCTAAAAGATAGAATTTCAGAGCTATTCTTTTCACCGAGATAATTAACTAAATAGTTATATCTGTAATTCAGCAGCAATTTTAATATCTTTTAGAAACATACAGTATCTCTTCGGGCATTCTCTTCATTTCATCCTAAAAAGTTAATAGTGTCATGTTACATTAGGAAAAATATGGTGCAATTATTGACAAAGGCTTCATAAGAGAGGATGATAACAAGGATACCTGGGGGAAATTTCTGTTTCTCTAAGGACAGAGACATAAGACAATAAAATCAATGTGATATTCATTGGAATTAAATAGAAGAATTTGTTGCAACAGAGTCTGATCCTCATCAGAGTCTTCTTTCCTTTGTTTAAGATGGAAGACTGCTTAGAGGAAGAGCTGGATAAGATACTGGCTCTGGCCAGAATGTGTGTAAAAAAAAAACCCCAACTTCTAATCAGCTACAGATTTTCTACTTCATTCTCTGGAGCTGAGTGGGGGATTATAGATTAAGTCTGTTGTGTCCCTATAGTTTCACGAAGAAGAATCTTTCCCCTTAGAGTAGCTTTGCAACACAGATATGTATGAGTTATGCATGGGGGTGTGGAAGTACAAATGCTTTTGCAGCTCTTAGCAAATGTTAGGGGGAGAGTTTCCACTTGGACTGATTCAGCATTTAATGTCTTCACAGTTAAGTAATCCTCAGGAAAACTTGTGAAGGAGGGAGTTAAGTTTTGCAATACTCACTTTACAGATGGAGAAGCTCAGGACATAGGTAATCAAGGAAATTACTGCAGAATAAACTTGGGTTTAAATTACACCATGCCCTATTACTTGATAACTTCTGGACATCAGGCAAAAATGTTGAAGATGCTTAGCTGCACAGTTCATTAGTTACTTCAGTCTCACCGTAGCAAAGGCTGTTTGTTTCCAATGTGTAATTTTAGTAAGAGTTCGTTTGTCAGCTCTTTCAAAAATTTTAACACAGCTTGCTTGTGCATGATTATATATTGTAGTGATTTGTCTTCTGCATATTTGGCAATAAAATTCCTTCAGGTCCAGTGTATGTCTTGTCAGAAGACTGAGAAAGCTGTGGCAGAGGCAGAAGTAGAAGAGAATATTTAGTTTCTAGTCCATCCTTCATGCAGTCTCCTACTGCATGTATTGCACATATGTTCAGTAGTATTAGTAGTATTAATCACAAATTTAAAATTCAATAGGTGAAGGAAAGTGTGATGAATGTTCATGACATGTGACAGATCATGTTGTTTTTCTCTTGCAAAACAGTAGGGCAGTCATATTTATCATTTCATTCTCTGTGTTAGTCATTAATTGAACAGACCACTAAATAACTAATTGTGAACATTAATGGCTTCAATATAAACTGCCTTTTCCAGAAATCAAGTGTACTCCTGCTCTTTTTTTCCTCTGTTTTGCACATATAAAAGCTATTTTTCTTAGCTACCATTCAGTCAAGGGAGTTTCATCTTGCATTTTTCAGAAATGTACTCCTTTAAAAATTGCCCTTTTAAGTGGACTCCTGTCCACTGGCCCATTTGGAACCATTTGAGACAATTGATTATTTGCTGCTTTAGATTAATGTTTATGTTTGTTCCCCCCCAACCCTTTTCCCAACAGCTTCTCAAGGCAGTAGCTAAATAGCTATTAACTATTCATGAGTTACTTGTATGACCTACTTCTAATCTTTATGTCTTGCATCAGGCACAGCTTCAACTTGGAGAGGCAAGGGGCTGTAGTGAGTAGTGCAGCTCACTGCTAATTACAATGTTGCTTGTAGCTGATTTCTTGTTTTTATTTCAAGCCTGCCTTCCCCTCACACCTAATTGAAAGAGACTTGTGTTAGGCCACATGCTTCGAAGATGGACATTAAATGCAGGAGAGCTCAAAATGATTAATTAACAGTTCAAAGGGAAAAGGAAACAGGAGAGAAAAGGTGCTGTTAACAGAGTCTGGAGCTCTTAAAGTAATAATAACATTGCCATTGTAAAATTATATTAATCTGATGAAATTATTTGCTCTCCAATTTGGAATATATATTGGGAAATATCAATCTTCAGTTCACTCATTTTCCCTTTGAAATCTGACATTTATTCTGTATAAGGATGGATTCGAAATAATAAAAAACAAGAGCAAGGTCTGAACTTCTGACTTTTTTGATGGTTGCATGTCAGTCAGGCTTTTCTGCTTCCACTTTCTCTCTCAGACTAGTTGACAACATCTTTTTTTTTTTTTTTTTCCATTTTCTCTTAAAACAAAATAAATAAAAAAAATAACCGGTCTTTCAACAGATGAGATTGCAGAAGAAAAATGTTGCCATAATGGCATTTTAAAAATACCGCTGGCAATTGCTGATATGACAGTACTTCTTTTCCTTCTTCCCAGATGGGCAAAAACTCACCACCTTTTTTTTGCCTAAAAGTTTCCTACCACATGATGCTGACACACATAACTTTTTTTTTTTTTTTTTTTTTTTTTTTTTTTTTTTTTTTTTTTTTTTTTTGCTAAGAACATGATGAATCAGTTATTTTTAACTCTTTTACTATTTTGGAAAAAAAAAAAAAAAGTCAAACCAAATGACAATCTGCGGTTGTTGCTCTTTCTATAACACAGAGCATGCTCTTATTTTCCCATCACACAAGTTTAAGTCCAAGAATGCTGGTGCTGTCCTAGCAAATATCCCTGCATCTGTAACAAAGCTGATTATCCCTCCCAAAATACTCCAAGTCACCATGCTGCCTCATGGGGTGGAAAAGACAATATTTCAAATGCTTTAGGGTGAGGAAGAAGACTAGGCCATTACCTAGGACTGCTCAGTCTGGTGCCACAGGAGAACATCCTGTGCCATGGGCCTGTTCATAGGATAACTCACCTCATCATTTGTACCTAGTACCTGTCAGGAGGAGGTCACTGAGATGCAGTCCTGCCTAAAGTTTCTTGTTGGCACCCTTGGAATATAAGCTTTCACATGTACAAATTTTCTCCAGCTTTCTAAAGAACCTACAGGCTTTAAGGCATGGTGATGGTGTCAGGTACTTCACTTTTATCTAGAATAGCTAACTTTAGCTAGCATAACTAGCTAAACATTGCAGATTTTCTTTTCATTTGGCTAAGTGTTGTTATCACAACAAAATTAGTGTATGTAATTTAAGCAGCTAAATGTTGCTCCAATTTTAGTGATGCTGTTAACATTCTGCTTTATAAAATACCAGATTTCTTTTGCAAGACCATGTTTTCTCTAATTTGGGCTCCTGTAAAATGGGGTTTCTGGGTTAAGACCTATAAGTAGACAACAATTAGTTATTATTGAAAACCTAAGCAGCAAACTAAAATTGGGTAGCATTTGGTAAAATAGTTGGACTGTTATATTATGTGGTTATTATGTGAAATATTATTGTTATGTGGTTATTATAGTAACCACAAAAGTGTTAGTGGTGGTGTGAGGTAACCTCTGGGTCCCCTGATGGACAATCTGACACCGTTGATGCTGTGGCAAAGAAGAGACTAAGGGGGCAGGTCAGAGGAGAAAAGTAACGCTCAGTAGACACTGAACAGAGATAATTCTAACTAATTAGTTCTGACTAATTTGTCAGCAATAATTTGATAAAATACACTTTCCAGAAAAGTTAAATTCTTCTATTTATCTGCCTTGGTATTTACTCAGAGATTCCCATTTGGTCTGTATTTCTTTCATGCTAAGCTTTTCATTCACTTCCCACCATCTAAAAGTTGTGATGGTTTATTAGCATTAGTTGTACAGAAATATTTCTGTCTTGTGTCTGATATTTCGTGGGCATAACATCTGACACAGGAATCCTGAAAACAGAACAAAACTGAATCTATTTACTCAAGTTTTATTCTCAAAGGTCAGGGATCAGGAAAAAAGCATTATCATGTGTTTACCCCACTGTTTATTTTAAAGTTTACGTAGCTGCAAACAACAACAATACAGTTTTATTGTACAAACAGAAAAAAAAAAATCAATTGCGCTGTCTGGCCAACTTTAATTAAGTCTGCAATTTAAATAATGCTTTCAAAAAATGCATGAGGTTAGCACTCTTTTTTTTTGCAGACACTAAGCTTGTTTGCTACACTTGCCACAGAAAACGGGTGAAAAGCCCCCAAAATAACCCTATGTAGATGAATTTGAAGCAAATGCATTAAAACAACTGGAACAGCTCTCTGTGGAAAATGCGTTGCTCAGCAATAAGGACAATTCATTAATATTTCCAAGCTAGGAAGATTTGGAGAAGAACCCACTTGGAAGGAAACCAAGTTAGAATACACCCAATTACTAGGCCTTAAATGCTTCCAAGATTTTTTAGAAGGTTGCTCTGGTTCATGTCGACAAGTGTTCCCTTTCGGCATCCAAGCCCTTTCCTGGGCATACCAGCAGCGCATACGCAACAACCTAACCTCATCAGCCGAGGGCACCAGTCCAGCCTTCTCCTGGCAGCTCTGCTTCCCAATTGTCCTCACTGTTTTTTACTCACCCAAGTGATAGCCCACGTGGAGCCATTGGTACTGCTCATAAAGCTATTTGAACTGACTCTGAAATAAAGTTGCATGGGAAGGTACAGGGGAAAGAGAGGGATTAAGGACAATGAAATCATACAGTTCATAAACACATTGTCATTACCTTTAACTTAGTGCACTAAATTGCACCAGTATGTCACTCTGAGACATTTCATTCCTATTACAGCACGTACAGCATGTAGTAGGAATTTGATATCCAAACCAGAAACATGAAAGTTGGCTTGAAACATAGCTGTCTTAAAATGTATAGCAGCATTCTTTGTACAGTGAGATGAATCTAATCCTAAAGTGAACAGTAGAACCACAGAAAGACAACAGCTCTGACTGATAAATATGTACCTGCTTTTATCACCAGATATTTGCACAGACAGATTACAGTCAGATCACCATCAATACTGTAAATATTTAAGGACCAGTTTCTCAAACAGTGCTGTAAGAAATTAAGTAATTGCCCTTTACTGACAATGTGTCAGTCTGTTCTCTCTCCATTTGGTTTATACTTACGTAAGCTGTCTCCACCCAGGTCAGTGATGTGAATGTGGAATCAAGTTCCTTACTGGACTTTTACTTTGATGTATTTAAGTTCTTAATCTTTCTATCTCCTCTATGAAAATAAACATAGTCTCTGAGCTCAAACTGTTTGGCAAGGTCCTTTAAAAGGCCAAAAATTTTATGCAGGTCTCATTTGTTGCCATTGTTTCAAGTATTTCTTTAAAGCTGTTAAAATCAAAAGTCCCTTTTCCATTGTTAGTCTCTCACTTTCAAATCAAAGAAGTCTTTTTTACAGTGACATTTACACTGGACACCTTGCTGTCACCACATATTTCATATATTAAATATTTAATCCATTGTCTCAAGCCTTGCCTCCTAATCCTTCCTTTTTTCTTTCCCTTTATCATCAATAATTTTGCAAGATGTGAAAAGTCAGTGTTCTCTTCATCTCTTCTTGAACACTGCATTTTAACACAAGATGTCTTCAACACAAGCCTCTTCAGACCATTAAAAACTCCTTTGTCATCTTAATGTAATGGAAAGAATATTGATTTGCATTTCAATTCAGCTAAGCATATAATTATAAGCAAATAACTTTCACAAACGGCAATCATAAATTGAAGTTTCCATCTGAATGTACACTCTTATTTTAGGCAAAGTTTTGAAAGACGGGGTCATTAGCATGGTCAGAATTAAATTCATGATCCAATGCGGATGAATATTCATGGAAAAGTTGCTGGTGTTCCATCTAGAATAACACACAACAGAGTTAAATTTCTTACAACCATTTCCTCATACACTACATGCAGACTAGTAAAGCCATACACAGATTGCTGTCTCCACTTCTGATGTGCACCATAATAATTTTAAAAGAGGGTTAATAAGCTGGAGAGGGTTTGGAAATGAAAATGTAATAATTCAAGTATTAGAAGTCTAGTTCAAAATGGATGACTAGACCAACTCTATGTATCAGAATAAAGAGAAAGGCTATGGCCCAATTGTGATTTCAAGCATGTTCATAAAGGAAATAGCCCAAGATACACAATCATCAAAGGAGCACAAATTATTATGTTACCTGGAAATTGGAAATTGTTACAGTTTCAGAGTTCTTTTCCTAAATACTAAGTAGATATTTTGATACCAAGTGAAAAGATCTGAAGTCCATTCCAAAAAAATTTGAGAATGTCAAAAAATAAATTAATATATTATTCTATGTGCTCAATTTAGATACAGATATTAATGCAGTATTTTGTTCCCACTATCAGGAATTTGCCTTGCTCAAGAGTGAGTACTCTGTCTCAGTTTTCATTTCTGATTCTGTGAGGTCTTGTTCCTTCTTTTTCTTTCTTTTTTTTCTGCGAGAGGAAGTATACTGCAAGGTCAGACCACAGTTTATGCTGACTTGTAATAACCCCAGCAAAGGAGCTGCAATTGGACAGGCCTGAAACCGTAATCAGTTTGGAGATGACATTCATGAACAAGGAAATTCCTCTGCTCAGAGGCATGGTTTCACAGGTGATGAGTTCTATTCATACAGGAAATTTAAGTGGTGTAAGTCTCTCTAATGTGTCTCCTAAGCAGCAAAGGCTACAATCAACATAAAAGATCTGTCCTCCTTCAATCTGTCAAGAGTGTCAAGTGCAGTCCAAAATCCCAGGTACTGTTCCACAGGGTTGGATAGATTCCCAACGGTCTTTGATTTCAGTAAGGCAAAAGCAACAAAATATTACAGGTGGTCTAATCCCAGCCCTTGTAAAGATAATGAATGGCTGATGTTCAGTTTTTCTGAGGGTACTGCATAAAGATTAGGTGTTTAGCAGTCCTGCAAACTTCCTGTAGAGTTAATGGGGACAGATCAATACCACTGTAAACTGCTTCACCCCAACTCTATGATTACTGTCTCAGATAGGGTGAAGAACTTGCCTTCTGCAAGGCCTTCATTGTCTGTAGAAGGACCTTGAGCAAATAGTTTGGATCAAGCTGTAAACCACTGTGAAAGAGCAAGTGAAAAAGTGGTATAAGAGCAAGGTCAAACAATGATTTATTCTCACTGAGAAATTCTTTTTAGTAATGGGTTTAACCTTACAGAGTATAACACATCCCCAAAAGTGGTCACTAAATTTGTAGTGGGTTTTGGCAGGAATTAAGCAAGCACAACTACCTTTCCTTCATCTTTTGCTCTAGGGGCAAGGAACATTTCTCCACTTCCTGTAACATAGGAAACAGCCAGACACATGCAAGTGGAAAAAAACTACAAAACACAAACCCATGTGTACATGTATACATATGTGTACTCATATATAAATATGTATAAATGTATGTGCGTGTCTGTGTGTGTGTTTGTGTTTTACAATAAAACATTTGACTCCAGTGATCACACTTTGTATGACTGGCCAATGCATAGATATTACGTGATACATGTGAACTAAAACCCACAGTAAATCACACAGAAATATATGAGTTGAGATCTCATTTCAGGAAAAACTCATCTCAATTCGGCTGTCAAGCCTGTGCCTCAGACCACATTTGTAGGAAAGGACTGGAATGGTCACAGGCTCTCTAAAGAACTCAACCCTGTTTTCACAATACTGGGCTATGATTCATGCGTTTCTAACAAAATCAGGCAAATGTAGCAGTTTTAGATGGAGTCCTGCTCTCAGAATTTGAAGCAAAACTTGAGGATAAGCTGTAAACAAAGTGTCACTAATAGTCTCCTTCAGCCAAGAGTCAAGGCACTGGTGATGAAAGGAATTCCACCTTGTAGAGGACAGTATTTTTCACTTGTGAACCATCAACCATAATCTCACAATGGCTAGATTTAGTGCCTAGAGTAACAAAATTTCTGAAATGTTCATAGAAACTAAGAGGAAGAGCAACAGTATCATTACTACTTCAGTAAACTAGGACTGTGACTCTCATTTAAGTTGTATTGAATAAGGGCAGTTAGACTTTTTTGATGTTGTGCAATAAATATATCTTGGAAATAGTTGCAAAACTGCTAATTTTATTGAAGAGTACTATTTATTAAGCTCTTGAACTATGTAAGTTATGAAACTTATTTCTACAACTGATGCATTTGATGAAAAAGAACAATAAAACCTTGAAAAAGTTTAACAACACCAGACCAAAGAAAAGCAATGAAATACAACTCTTTTGTTGCTAATGAATAACTTGTTCCTTCCTTCCTGTCAGCTAAAGAGTAGATTTCACTAACTGGAACCAGAGCGTCTTATTTCAATCCTAAACTATCATGATCTGTAAGCAAAAGAAGTAAACTATGTGCAAGGTGTAATTTTTCTATTATTCTGTATAACATAAAGTTGAATATAAGTGGGAGTAAAACTAATGCTCTAATGAGCAGGAATAAAACTCATATCCTACAGTGTCATATTTGCAGATGATAATATGATCCAGGTGCTCCTGTATTCATAGGTTTTACTAATTAGAGACAGAAAAAGAGACAGCATAAATTTGCAGCCTTTGCTCACAGTACCATGAACTTCTCTAGTTTACTGTTTACCTTGATATTCATATGCTATATTACATATAATAATGAAAAATGTCACTGCTACCTTTCCGATCTAATTGGAGAGGTGTGATACAGAAGACATTTTGAATTCATTAAGCTCAGTGGCAGAAATGGCTGCATTGAAAAGATTCTTTAAAATATGCTGGAAAAACATCACACACATATATGTATGGATACGTGAAGGTAAATAAATACACATACATGAGGAAAGACTGACATGTTAAGTAGGTTATTTAGTTTTACCATTAGTATCATTATTTATGAGTTTATGTGACACATTCTGTCATGACACACATTGTTTATACCATACTACATGCTGAATCTCTTAATTAGCTAATGTCCTATAAAAACCAATTTGCACAATGCCTAAAATCAATAAAAATTATGTTCTATATAAAATTAATTAAACCAAGTGCTAATGAATGAAAAGATGGGTCCATGACTTATCTTTAGTGAAACTGGATACATAAAAGCACATTTTCATGTACAGATCAGTGTTACACCTGTACAGTTTTAGCACCGCTGTTGAGTCTCCAAGACACGTATTCACACTTATGGGGCCTCGGCACATAACCACCTCACGCTTGTGTAAATGTATGACTTGAACCCTCTGAATGGCTGCGCACAATGGCATTTATTGAATTGTTTCAGATTTCCTATCAAGGTTTTGTTTCCTTCCCTCCTGTCCCAGTGTTCAGATTTCTAGAAGAGTTTCTTTGAAGTGTGCTCATAAACACGGAGGGATTTCCCCTCCCTTCTCCTTCTCTTCAATTCTCTCTTTGTGCTTGAAATGGCAATTCAACAACTATCCTTTGTCTGTGACTAATTTATTTATTTATTTGTTTGTTTGTTTTGGCTTGGGGGGATGAGATCCATGCAGAAGAAGTGGTTTTGGCATCCTTGCAGGCACTGCTTAGAGGAGAGCAGCCCCTCCAATGAAGTATATTTCTCAGTCACTTTTGCTGCTTCCTAGCATCTGATGCATAAGCATACATTTATTTTCAATTTGCCAGTGTGCCTTTACAAGTGAGGCTATAGTATTTATTGCAAAAAAAAGCCCTCCATTTTATTTTGATATTACTTATTCCCAGACTGGTTTGACAAGTCACTTAAACATTACTTCCATACTCCTGCATATGTGTAAAATGTTCTCTAGCAGTAGAAAGCTCTGTCCGCTCTTGCCAAAAGTTCTTACAAAGGATACAACAAAATCATCTCTTTCTTCCTAAAAATACAGGGTCTGCTCTTTTCCTCCACAAAAATTTTAGTAGAAGACCTTCACAGATCTCACATTCCACCTTCTTTCTCATCCACTATATTAGACAAAATGAGGTTTTGTGACACTTTGTATGTACTTTCTATTGAGAGAAGCATAGTGTCATTTTTTACTGTTATTTAACAATGAAAGTTTGAACGGCAAGCTTCCTTATGCGTTTTCACTCCTTCAACATGCAATACTCCAGCTGGAATGAAATTTATGGGCTTTTTAATCTAAAGCACTTACAGTGTCTGCCATTAAAAACATTTGCACTTCTGAAGTGATTGCGATCCCACATCATCTCCTACTCCATAAAAATTCTGTGGCTATTGACATGATGGACTGAATAGATATTCTTTAGTGAGATCTACCATGTCTTCTTCTCTCTGATGAAGGATTTACACCTTCTGTGAGCAACGGTGAGTTCTAACCTAGCATCAGAGAAAAATCTCCACAATAAAGAACATAATTAATTGTAGACGCTATTCCAAGCCCTTATGTTACTGTTTTTATTAGAATGGCATGTCATCAGAGTGATGCATGCTTAAATGTATTTGACTTGACTACCATACAATTGGTTCTCCTCTTATGCTATGTTTACACTGTTATATTGTCAGGCCTATATGTAAGTCAAAAGTATGTGAGTGGGTCAGGGTTATGGGGTTTTGCCTAAAGCAAAGCCAAACAGTATTTCTTTGAAATCATGTGTCCTGCTCCCTTGCTGCTATCATCCTCCATATAACCTGTAGAAGTAACGTCATTGGAGTAAATTATGTAAAAATTCCAGATTATGGATGCCAAATTCACCATTTAGAGTTTTAAGTCCTTCCTTAAGTCCTTCCTTAAGTCTCTTCCCTAAACTTCCACATGAACAAAGAAAGAAACCACAAACAATGGGGTATCCAATGCTAATTAGGACACAGCTCACCATAAAGCAATCTATTTTGCTAAAGTAGAATGTCAGAGACCTTTTGGGGGAAAAAAAAAGCCAGAAACAGACACCATACACTGTACTCCTAATATTTCTATACTTTTGGATCAAAAAGAAAAGTTTGGGGGATATTTTTGCCCACTTACTAGAATACTCAAAGGTTTTCCTCTCCCTTAACAGCTTCCATCCCAGGTGCGGCTGACCTGTGCTGCTGTGGGATCATTCCCATTTCATGCTGGTCTTCTGGAAAACGAATGGCTTGAAATACTCTTTTTGTTTTCTTGTCCCCTGGGAAAATGCTTCCAAAAGTGCTGGGGTCCATCAGTGTTGGCCACTTTTAAAGCACCACCTAGCAAGAGCAGATGAGCAGGCAATCCCAAAAGGTTGAAAGCCAAGCAGATGAGGCATTAGGCTGGCTTGGCTGAGAAGGGATCTTCTTTTGGACCTACGGCCAAAAAAGGTGCATGACCAGTGGAAGCATGGTCAGGTGACATGGGAGGCATACAGAGATGGTGCTTGCCACTGCAGGGAGAAAATTTTTGTGGGCAAAGTCAATCAGAGTTGAAGCTGGCCAGTAGTGTGGGTGACATTAAAAGGAGTTTTTAAAAATATTAATAGAAAAAGACAGTGCAAAAATGACATTGGCCCGTTACAGGATAAGGACAGACACCACACAGACAAGGACATAGACAAGGCAGAGGTGCTTAATACTTTCTTTTCCTCTGTCTTCAACACCAAAGATGGGTTAAGTGACACCAGTGTCCTGCGTTGGAGGACCGTGGCTGTGAGAATGATAAACTCCCTGAACTTGGGCTGGATCTGCTTCTCCAGCAGGATCCTGATAAATCTATATGGCCTGGTGGGATTAATCTGAAAATACTGAAAGAGCTGGCTGATATCATTGTGAGACCTCTCTCAGTGATTTTTGAATGGTCTTTGGAATCTGAAGAGGTCCCAGTTGACTGGAAGCTGGCTAATGTTGTCTCACTTTTCAAGAAGGGCAAGAAGGATGACCCTGGAAACTATAGGCCTGTCAAGTCTCACTTCAGTGACTGGTAAAATTAAGGAGAAGATTATTCTGGGAGGTATTGAAAAACACCTGAGGACAATGCAGTCATTGGTCACAGCCAACACAGTTTCATGAGAGGAAAGTCCTGCTTGTCAAAACTAATTTCCTTTTATGACAGTGTAACCCATCTGGTTGACCAAGGAAAGCCAGTTGATGTAATCCTTTTGAATTTCAGCAAAACTTTCGATACTGTCTCTCCCAAGATCCTTCTGGACAAAATGTAAGACACACAGCTGGATAAACACATCACCTAATGGGTGACCAACTGGCTCACATCTTGGGGACAAAGGGTTACAGTGAATGGGGTGACATCAGGCTGGTGACCTGTCTCTAGTGGGGTTCTGCAGGGCTCCATCCTCAGCCCTGAGCTCTTCAACATCTTCATAAATAACTTGGATGCAGGACTGGAAGGGATAATATGCAAGGTCACTGATGATACAAAATGGGGAGGAGCTGTTGACTCCCTTGAAGGCTGGGAGGCCTTGCAGACACCTTGACAAATCAGAGGGCTGGGCAATCACCAACCATATGAAGCTCAACCAAGGAAAGTGTTGGACTCTGGACCTGGGATGGGACAACCCTGGATGTACGTCCACATTCTGGAATGAGGTGCTGGAAAGCAGCGCCATGGAAAGGGACCAGGGGGTCCTGGTTGATGGCAACTTGGACATGAGCCAGCAGTGCCCTGGCTGCCAGGAAGGCCACCCATGTCCTGGCAGGCATCAGGCACAGCATCGCCAGCCGGGCAAGGGAGGGGATTGTCCTGCTCTGCTCTGTACTGGGGAAGCCTCACCTCTAGTGTTTGGGGCAGCTTTGGGTGCCACAATATAAGACATAAAACTATTAGAGAGGGTCCAGAAGAGGGCAACAAAGATGGTGAAGGGCCTTTAGGTGAAGCTTTATGAGGAGTGGCTGAGGTCACTTGGTCTGTTCAGCCTGGAGGAGGCTGAGGGGAGATATCACTGCCATGTTCAACATCCTCGTGAGGGAAGAAGGAGGGGCAGTCACTGATCTCTTCACTCTCGTGACCAGTGATGATCCAAGGGAATGGCCTGAAGTTGAGCCAGGGGAGGTTTAGGTTGGATGTTGGGGAAAGTTTCTTCCCCGAGAGGGTGCTTGGGCGTGGGAATAGGCTCCCCAGGGAAATGGTCACAGCACCAAGCCTGATAGAGTTCAAGAGGCATTTCGACAATTCTCTCAAGCAGGTGGTATGGTTTTTGGGGTGGTCCTGTGCAGGGCCGTGGCTTGGATTTCAATGATCCTTGTGGATCCCTTCCAACTAGAATATCTTTTCTGTGATTCTATGTTTCTTTTTTTGTTTGTTTGCTTTTCCTCTGTAATTGATTTGTTTGATTTCTCCCTCATTTTCCCTTACTTGATGAATATTTTTAAGCAGACAACAATATGATATGCGCATACATGTAGTTTTGTACATGGACAAAAAATTACTGAATTTATAAAATACTCATTATATGCCAAAATTGCAATGCATAAAGAACATTGCTTGTTCCTGGAAAGAAACCTCCCCTTACTCTTTTGTAGGCATATCAAAAGTGAATAATGTTTAAACATTAAAAAAGCCTCATCTTTGCAACTTGGAAGATATTGTGACCTCTGTGTTCAGGTATAATTTACCTTGTAAATTCATCAGTTTGTTAGAAAAAAAGTTGATTGGCATCTCTTTAAAATGACCTGTCATGACAGGGTGCTACCTAAAGTACCTGAAGTTTGTCTGACTTTACACTGCTTACCTTTGCAAGCGGCTGTAACAGTGTACACTGAAATGAAAGGGGGTCTGCTATCACATTTGCACCTAAAAACAAAGGCAATGAAATTAACTCTATCCAAGAGTATTACATGCATGCCATTGTCTGCCACTCAGCCGGCCAGCTGTGGGCTCAACTTTTTATTACTACTACCACTACTACTATTATTATCATTATTACTACCATTACCTCCTGTTTTCCTTCACATATTCTATCACAAATATATTTTCCCTGTGGCTTGTGCATTGCCACCAAGGCATGAGTGGCCGTACAAGCATGGGAGCACTTAGCAGGGGAAACTGGAGCCAAAGAGAGTGAGCCTGCTTTCTGTTTAGTTTCCTGAAACTGACTGAGCTTGTAGCTCTGGAAGTGACACGAATAGCTAATGCCTGCCCTGAACACTGAAAGGCATGTGGCTCTCCCCTGACTGCCTCCTGCTCCCCTCATCAGAGGGGGCTCTGGGAGCGAAAGGTCAGGGGGATAATCCTGCACCTGCAGCCACAGAGGGTCGGGCGCATGGTTCCCGACTAGTCCTGCCGTAATTGATGCTAATTGTTATGGAGCCAAGGCGCCCTTCCATGGAAGAGCAGGTGGGAGCCTTTGTTGTGCTTGGGACCATTATACTAATAACAAGCTTACGATTCTCTGCACAGGCTTAGGAGTACAAAGGCACAGGCAGTACTTTGGGGAGCCCCTTAAAAGGTTTACTGGGTGTCTCCTAACACAATGAAGTAAAAGTCCCTGAGAGTGAAAGGACAACACAAACTGAAGAATAAAAAGGGCAGTACCTGCTGCTTGATGAAGCCCTGAGCAAACCCGGGAGATGTGACTTTGGGAGGTTTAAACTGCACCTGACAGCATCTGTGGAGACAGAGATTTTGCCCCCTGTTGTCTGTGGGAAGAGTCAGGTGGAAGCAGCAACTTCAGGGACCTAGAGAGGTCCCAGGGAAATTTTCTTGGGAGCTGCCATCTGTTTGCAAGTTTTGATGTGAAAGGACAGGCTCAGCAAGGGGACTGAAAAATGAGACAAAAAAGAAAAGAAAGGAGTCCAGCTGCTAATATGATATTGGATTATGGTCACACAAAAAGCTAGTGACTGTTAATATTAAAACTATATGGGTTATTTCTTTTTCCCTTCGTTTATTTTCAGGGTTTGTTCTCTCCACCTCCTGCAGACCACCAGCAGAAAGAAAGGAGTGTAGCTGCCATGAGTTTGAGAGTGTGAAAGAAGTACATACTGAAAGATACATCCCAGAGTTTTGCAATCCTATTTGTGGCACTTCAGTAAATATCACAACATTATGGACAAAATAAGAAATAAACACTGAAAGCGCTGTAAATGAAAATAACACCTTAAAATGAGGGGGAAAATAGACTAAATTGATTCTTCTATGGATGGTTTGTGTACTCTGTGTGATGTGCAAAAGGACTGCAAAAATAATAAAGTACTTCTCAAAAGCCCACGGAAGCATTTTTTTATTCAAACAAACAGATAAAATGAAGGAAAATAAAAGAAGAAAATAAATAAAGTGTAGGCTAATTTTAACAGGCTTGTAAATAAGTCTGGAAACACATACAAAATGGCCTGTGAATTTCTCAGAAACCAATTAGAGAGTCCTTAAAAAAATTCTGGAGTAGATGACCTTTTGTATAGGCTTTTCTCATCCCTGATACACAAATCTGTGATTTATAATGCAATCAGTGGATTGCATTAAAAAGTTAATGCATGCTGCTTGAGGATGTCACATTCTGCATTGAGTGGTATAGATTATATTGACCATTTTATGTAATTTACTGTTCTTTTTTTCAGAGCCTGACACTGAGGTGTAGTTAAGCTCTTAATTTAATCATGTGCCTCTTAGCTTTATGGGATCTCTGTGCCTAGGGAAACTGACGTGATCACTAAAAAGTCTGTTACATCTCTAAAAATTAAAAGAAAAGAAAAGAAATATTCTTGAATGCAATAAGCTAGAAACAGAAACTGAAAAAATCATTTACGGAAAACTCTAAACCCATTTAGATACCACACGGAAACACTTCCAGATGCAGATATTCAGTTACTCAGGAGTCAACAGTTACCTGTTCTAATAGTCTTTGATGTGTGAGCAGCCTTTGGAATTCTAGAAACAGAACCCAAACCCTTGAATTTGGTCTGCAAAAATAATGAATTTGTGTTAAGAATCATGGTAATTAAATGAAACAAGCAACAAGCCCAAAAACACTAGCTGGAGTTCCTTTTATTTCTCTCTTTAGTTCTTGAATCATAGAGGCTTGGCTTTCCCAGTAGCCCAAGTATTAGAAATCCTTTTTTTTTTCTTGATAAAAATTATTTCATTTTTTTTTTTTAATTGCAGAGTTCCAGGAAGTGGAAAATCTGAGGTTCCATAGTGTTTTTTGAAATGCAGCAGAATTGGCTTCAGCATAAACTGAAGCCAAGCACACCTGGAAAATTCAGAACCAAGGTTTAAATCACTAAGACATTGCAAGGAAAACAAAAAATCACCTGTAATAACTAGTATTCTAACTGAATTATTATGTTGGCATCTCTGTGTTGCATCACACTAACTAATTAGCAAGTTTTCTGGGAAATGAAAATACAGAAAGTATACGGTTCCTGTTTTTTGCATCTCATCAACTAGGAAGCGATGAAATGATGTTGGGTGGCTTGGTCTGGCCAATCAAACATAGCAGACCACCTTTTTTCTTTTTCTTTTTTTTTTTTTCCTCCCCATTATGATATAGGTCCCTAAGGCTGTGGGAGTGGAGTGGTGAAGTTTAGGGCATGTTCTTGGGTGGAAAGAATGGCTTCCTAAGCATCTCTGCAAGCTGTCCACTGGTGAAAAGAGGCTTTAGACTCTTGCAGTGCTGTAAGTATGCAAGCAGCTGCAGATGAGAGGAAGCTGCTCCCTGCAGAGACTTCAGCTGCAGCTTGATGCTGCAGAATTTCTCCACTTTGTATCTCAGAGTCCAGGAAAACCTGCTTGGTGGACGCTGTGCAAGGCTGCCAGACTGTTAGCGGTTTATGGGCGGCAGAGAGAGCTATGGGCCAAGCTGGAAGAATACTTGTGAAAAAACCCAACTGAATGTTCCCAAAACTCAGAAAGAAAGTTTTAACAGGCCTGTATTATCTCTGTACCTAGGGACCAGCTGCATGATCATGTTTGCTCCAGGAAGCACAGATCTGTAGCCCATTCCCCACCACCCAGAGCAGGGAAAATTTTATCAGATATTCTGGACAGCAAAATTATACCTGAGGTGTCCAGGATGCTGCCTTTGAGCAAATGCAGAGTTGAGTTATGCTTGTAATGGCAATGGAGATAGAAGGGTTAACCAGAGAATAAGGAAATAATATACTCCTTTCCTTAAAAGCATCCCTGAGACAAAATTATCTAGAACATGCAGTGCCTCCATTAGCAGTAGAATAGGAGTAGCAAAACTTATCATTTAGTGGCCTTTTTGGCTGCCCTTCTCTACAAATTCAGGCAGGACATAATAGAAGTAACAGTGTAGTCACCAGCCAAGAAAATTAGAATAGTGGCAGCATCAAAGTGCAGTGCACTAGTATGATTGCCTGAAAATTATAATGCTTTGCAAAGAGCTAATATTTGTATTCATTCTAAGTACTGAGGAACAATTTTCTGATGAGAATGGCAGCAATTGGGATGTTATTTGTCAGACATTCCTTCAGGACTCTATTTAAAATAAGAGACTATACAAACTGTTGGAGGTGTCAACTTGTCTGTGTTCAATTTTGTATCTTTTGTGAAGATTCTTGAATACATAAGAAGAAATTTACTGTTTTTTAGGGAAACCTTGGTGTCAGGACTTCCACATGCTCATCCATTGATAGAGGGTGTAGCACTGACTGTAAAAGAGAACAAAACATAAATCTGATACACAAATGGAACAGTCTAAGAAGAAAAAGGGGACTATTTATTAACTTTGGTTTGCTGCCCCCATGATAATATCTTTTAGAATTTACCAACATACTGTTACAATATGCCTGTTTTATGAGCAGCAGTGGACTAGCCATAGCTTTGCTTTAGTCCAGAATTTAGTCCAGTATAGACATTTTGGAGATCTGCATGAACTCTCCTGCAATGCTTTGGAGGCGGAAAATAGACTGCGTCGTAATTGGCACACCCTATACAGAATGCTCAGCTGCAATATTCTGCCCCCTAACTTGGTAATATATAATTGTGAAGAAAATTCTCGCTCTTTGTTAAAATTGAAAGAAAAATATTTGAGACAGGCTTGCCATGCAAACGAGAATTTGGCATGTTACTTTCAATTTTCATGGATTCTCATGCGCTGGCAGGCAATTTTCACAGGGATAAAAGGTCTTTGATCTTAGTGAATGACTTCCGTCTATTTTCAATAATGCAATAAGCAATTTTATTTTCTGGCAAAAGTATTTCCATAGAAATATTTTGGTCATATTGCTTTCACAAAAAAATACTAGGAATTTGTCAAGAAGTCACACCGGTCAAAGGTCAGAGAGATCAAATGGCTTTAATTTAGCAAAAGACTAATGAGTAACATGGGGGGGTACAATATGTTTTTAACAAAAAAAATGTGGCAAAGAGCATTTCATTGAGCTTTTGGTTGGTTGTGAAACTGGAATTCACCTTAGTTTTCCCAAAATTTGGAAAACGTTCAACAATCTGCAGTTAAATTTCAACTAATTTCTTGACAGTTTTCATGCAAATGTCTCTGCTCTGAAGCCATCTGAATGAGTTTTGAATTGAGAAAAATATCGAAAATGGTCTTTAAAGCAAGCTTTCACATCTTACCTTCCAATCTCCACCATCTTAGAGTTCCCCAGCAATACTATTGCAAAGTAATTTATTAGTGAGAAGAAGGATTTTCTGTGCCACCCATTACATATTCAATTCAGTGTCTCTGCAGAGTTTTGTCTCAGGTAGTCAACAACTTGAAAGACTAGTTTGATCAACTTATTTCTTCTTGCTGCAACTAAATTCAACCATGCTTTTTCTTGAACAGCTACAGCAAAAGCTATGAATGTTATAGCACTGATTGTTGTATTTCTGCCTTTGCGTGCTACAGAATCTGTTAACTTGCTTCAAACGCTGTGAGAAGCAGCTTAAGCAATTTTGGGACTGCTTTGAAAACCAGTAGTTGCAAGTTATTAAATGCACATTATTAATAATGGATAAGACTGAGAAGTAGTGTAGTAGGCATTATTCCCATTGAAGATAACAGCACTTTGCCAAGTGAGTTTGCAGTAATTATGCCAATTGTGAAATCTACTGAGCATAAACTGGAAAAAATAAGAATGGCTCTTCAATATATTCAGTAATTATCCTCCTAACTACATTTTAAAAGTGCATCTGGACACTGGACAAAGTCTTCAGAATCTAAATGAGCCAAAGACAAGCTCTCCTCACAGCACAACAGGGGAATTCAACCAAATGCATTTATTATACTCTGAAATCACAGCTGACTTCTAGCAGTGCCAAAAAAAAAAAAAAAGAGGTTTACACAAACTGCTCATAATTTTTTAAGCACTGATTACAGCTGAAGTGTTATTTTTGTGTGAACAAAATTTGTTACCAAGTACCATATAATAGAATATAAACTATGCAAAAGTCCAAAGATTCACGTTAATACTAATGAAGACATAGAAGGAAAAAAAAGAAAACAAAAATTTGAAAAAACGGTTTTTATTAAGCCTTAGAAAAAGGCAGGGGAAGCAGGGGGGAATTCTTGTGCTCATTAGGTAACTTATCTTTGCAGAATTGAAACTTTTAAAGAATAGGAGATAGAAGTTTTTCTTTACAAAACTACTGTTAGTCCAGGAAAAAATAGCTGGTTTCCTTGATTTATTTTGTTCTCACATAGTTCACAAATCAAAAGTATCCAATACAAAACTATGAATACTCTGACCAGAAGTCATAGGTGCAATAAAGCTCAGTTGTTCTGAACACTGCAGAAGAGAAAGACAGAATGTAATTTCAAAAGTGTCCCCTTGCATTTTTAGGAAGCCTCACATCTACAACTGCTTGTGGATCAGACTAAGATAATAAATATGAATTTGCTGTTAATTAAATTCTAAAGGTGATAAAAGCTGACCTCACATCCTGAAAGAATAAGTGAGGAGTTTGTAGCTCAAGCCCCCTTGGGGAAAATCACCCAACATGGTTACGCATTTAAGGGGCATCTTCCAAAATGCTTCACAGTGATTTGGTCATGTATGTTTCAATGGAATTATTTAATGAATGATTTTCTATGCCATCAAATATGTCATAGCCTCCTGGGGCTGGTTTATTTTTCCTGATCAGCCACTACCACCTCACAAATTAAATACATTGCACAAGGCTTTGCTAAGTGGTTTTTAAGACTTGTATTCTATGAATCTGTATGCCTACTCAAGGGCAAGCCCCTGAAAATCTTTGATGTTCCACTCATAATTTCTATTAACTTTGCTCTCTAGAATGTATTTTGCATCCGTTGCTTTCATGTGTTTAGTCCTTCATTGAGTGATAGAAACAGAGAGTATAAAATAAATAATGTCTCCTCCCTAAGATACACTTGTTTTAAACACCTGGAGCACTGTGACCAGCTCTGGGGGCCTTAGAGTAAGAGGACGTGGACCTGTTGGAGCAAGTCCAGAGCAGGGCTTCAAAGATGATCTCTCCTATGAAGACAGTCAGAGATAGTTGGAGATTTTCAGGCTGCAGAAGAGAAGGCTCTGGGGAGATCTTATAGCGCCTTCCAATACCTAAAAGGGGCCTATAAGAGAGCTGGAAAGGGACTTTTTGCAAGGGTAGCAATAAGACAAGGCAAGATGGGTTTAAACTGGAAGAGAGTAGGCTGAGAATACATATTAGAAAGAAATTCTTTCCTGTAAGGGTGGTGAGGCACTGAAAAAAGTTGCACAGAGAAGTTGTGGCTGTCCCACGCCTGGAAAAGTTCAAGGACAGATTGGATGGGGTTTTGAGCATCTTGGTCTAGGGCAAGGCGTCCCTGCCCGTGATAGGGGATTGAAACTATGTGTTCTATTAAGTCCTTTCTAACCCAACCATTCTATGATTCTATGATTGAAAACAACATTTTTCATATTTGCTCATGCAGTTTATTTTTTAAAAAATCAGGCTTATACCAGAGTTACATCAGTCCAAATAAGTAGATAAACACAGATTGTTCTAAGAATTTCCTGTCACTTTGCTCCTATATTTGATTACAAGTTTTGATGACAAGCAAAAAGAATTTTAAGATTTTCAGCTTATAAAATTTAGTGTAATTTCTTTTCAGTCCTGTGTTTAAATAAGGAGAAGGCATTCTGCACCAAAATTTCATGTTTATTATGATGTTCCTTGTACTTCCTCTGATTCGGTTCTCTGGTTCAGAGATGGTGCAGATGGAAATCACTCATAAAACTCTGGTGATACCCCAGTACTCAACGAACTATCACTGTTTTATCACTGAAAAAATAAGACCCTGGAATAAAGGTTGTGAACTCCTGAACATGAAAGCCCTGGGCCAAAATACTCACGTCCCCAAAGGTGAGAGTCTGAGCAGTGCCCTGGTCTACAAAACAATGATCACACTTCAAGCTTGCCAGTTTGAATGCCAAATATACCAAATGGCAAGGATTCAAAATAACATCAAATAACAAATAACTTAGTCTGGAAACCACTCTATTATCATGAAGGAAACAGCATGGACCAAGCCTGACAGAGTCCAAGAAGCATTTGGACAATGCCCTCAGGCACATGGTGGGACTCTTGGTGCATCCCGTGCAAGGCCAGGAGTTGGACTTGATGATCCTGATGGGTCCCTTCCATCTCAGCATATTCTGTGATTCTGTAATTCCGTGACTTCCACTTTTACAGAGTTTGACTCACCATCTCTCACACTGGAGGCCAACCTAGGCCATTCTATGATTCCATTATTATTTTTCTTCTATTTTTTTGGTCTCTTTTCTTTCTTTGGGTTGTTTTGGCCATCTTCTTCCCATTGACCTTGGTGTAACTTTCCGATATAAAAATTTGTAATACACTCAGAAACACTTGCTTTCTTGGATTTTTGCAGTCTTCTCTTCTTCGGAAAGTTTGGCTGTGTAGCTCCCAAGACAAGCAGGTAGACATTCGTCTGCTGCATCCCTGAACTCAAAGGACAAAAAGAAATAAAAAAAAAGAAAAGGAGCTAACATGAATAACCTTCATACATATTAATTACATATTCAACGTGATCTACATCTCAGTCCTGAGAAAAATTATGTCATCCTAAGTCACACACACGTTCACCAGCACGGCTGCAACCCCAGCAATTACAAATCAGAGCACTTTGCTCATCTCAAGGGTGAGGGGTCCATCCACAAAAGGCTACTGTTGCTGGATACTGTGTTAGGAAGGGACAACAGGTTCCTCTGTGCTCTACCACCAAAGAACCACCATCATTAACCCTGAATCTGTGCCTCAATGGGCCAACAAGATCGAATTTAAAGCCTTCCTTAGATCGGTCTCTGAAGTGCTCAGAATAGGACTTAAGTGTCTGGAAACACTTTAGTTCTGGCTACCATGAACATTCCCATGGAGCAACAGAATTTACCATGTAGTTTTTACCCTATTTCTTGAGCAGCTGCACATTCATTACCCAGAGAAGGCTTTAATGTATCTACTTTGAGTGCTTTTGGCAAGGTAAAAATTACTCAAAACATTCACCTGTTTTTAAACCTCCTATGTTTTGTTATGTCTTAGTAAGAAAGCATTTAACCAAAATAGACTTATGTCAAATTTGAAAGTCATATTGCGTTTAAAAAAAAAAAAAAAAAAAAAAAAAAAAAGACAAAAAAAAGAAAAAATTCTGGGACAATGTTTTAGTTTTACAAGAATCTTTATTCTCAGTTCTGGACTAAGTCTAGACTCTCATGTAGAGGTTATTAAGCATTATCCTTAGATTAATTGTGAAAGTAATTAATATACCAATAGGACCAATAAGACTTTAAAATAGATTGCCATTAATAAACCCCCTCACTCTTCTGCTGTTAAAATGCACTTGAAAATAACTTTCAAAGAAGCATGCCTAAAATCACAAACAAACCTAGCAAGATATGTATCAACTCTTCCATTTTCATTATTGAAATTAAGGAAAATAGTGGCAACTCAAAATTAATTAGTGTCCACTAATTAACATTAAATATCCAGAAGCAAATAAGATAGCAATGGTGAGACTGTATTTGTATGTGTGTACAATTTGTATGTGATTGTTTTGCAGGTTAACTATCTTTTCCAGGGTTTTGAAGCTCATGGAAAAATTCTTCTAAACTGAGAAGCCAGAGTATAGTTTCTCAGCTGAGGTAAAAACTCATTGAAGTCTTCAAACCTTATGAAGCCACTCAACTTTGGTATTATTTCTGGTTACTAGCTTGATTTCTACTGGAGTGTGCATGGCTGACTAATGTCATGAATCACTGGTGCTCCACTAACCTAAATGAAACTGGAATGATTCTATTTCCAGTCAGTAAAAAAAGCTGGTAGGTGTTTTCAGGCATTCAAACTCAGTAGATTCTTAAGCCAAATATACATTTGAGGCCTCACTCAGGGGTTTTTCTTTCCTTTTAGTTACTTTTTTTTTTTTTTTTTTAATTAAACTTCTGTTCAAGGGCATGTCTGTTACGGTTAAGACAGATAATTTGGCTCAGGGCTAAAACCCTCCCTGTATTGTGAAGGGCAAGGTGAAGGAGTGCTGAGACATGGGTGCAGTATCTCTCAGAGGTCAGTCAGAGAGAATTACCTTACCACAGGGTCGTTGGGCTACAGCCCCACAGCTCCTCACGTCTGAGTCAATCTGCCCATGGAGCTGTCTCCAAAGGAGCTGCTAGCAAATTAATGTCTCAGAATCATAACTCTGACCCTGATTTCAGTGTCTCTAACTAAGCTCAGTCCTTCCCTTGAGCCATCAAACCTCTCTGCAGACCTCTGTGTGGCACCTTGGTCTGCTCACTCCTTGATGCAGCTGCAGCTACGGTGCAGGGAGCTGAACTCATACTTGGTGGTTCAGTGTTGTCCAACAATTCTCTGGGCCTATTGTCTACTCATTGTCTCTTGGGTTTTATGCCCCATAAATTGCTATTTAGTCTGCAGCTTTAATTTGCACACCCCTGGACAGCTATTAGATACTCATCTTTCACTTTTGACATAACTTCATTGTTCATGTTTCAAGAGTAAAATATGAGCAGGCCCTGACATTTCTGTATTCATTCAAGAGTGATACCAGCTACGGGTAGGAAAGCACATTATTCCTGCTTGTCTTCAATACAGGGTTACAGTGATTGCAAAATTACAGATGTGAAGTTACTTGAAATGGTGCATGCTGGTTTTGGATCTGCAAATCACTGAACAATCTTCAAGAAAAAACAAAACAAAGATTGCACAAAGAATAAAATGGGCAGGAAAAAGGATTAAAATTATTAAAACTATACAAACACTGTGGTTACAGAGCGACAAAATCAAGGGTTTTTTTCTATAATAGTGTCTATTCTATTCTGTTTTACTCACATATCACCTTTACTACAATAATATTTTAGAACATTCCAGTAATAAGTACAGTGACAATGCCAACATCAAACACCTATGTTTTGTGCTTACTAAACTCATGTTTTAGTATCCAAAACACAAACAATATGCCAAGTGTGGGATTTGAAGGGGCTGTTGAAAGGATTTTAGCAGATTTTCCAAGACTGAAGTCTAACAGTTTATACTAATCTCCAAGGTTTTAATATAAATGAAATTATGACCCCAGTTCATGCGTTGGAATAATTCCAGTAATCACAATCCAATAATTCCAGAACCGCAGGAGTTCCACAGGCGATGTATTTATCTCTGGGGGTTTTTTTCGTACATCCACTTATCTAGTTCCTAATCTGCAGTGTGTTATTTTGTATTCTTTGAGAAAAGAGACAGAAATGCAAAGGAAAGCCATGTAATTCCCTCCTTATATCTATAGATATTTACACGTTATACATTCTTTTTTTCTTAAAATTGTTCACAAAACCCAGATCCAATTATGTGACTATTTTACCAGTTTTCTAGACATATCTGTAGTTTGTTTGTTTGTTTGCCTTCAGGTTTTACTCTTGTGCCACAGCCCAGCTGGAGTTCTTCTCCCAGGACTAAATATTCCCTTATCCTGTATTTGGCACAACTACCTTCTCTTCAAAGGTTGTAAATGTCGCAAGCAGGCTTGAAGGCTTCAGGCAGAAGTGTCTGCCACAGAGCAGTGCACCAGACTGGAATTTTGAGTGGCATCATCACCTGCTGCGCCTTTTTACCACTGCCTTTTATGCTATTTTCCCAGACTCAGTGCCAAAATTTTTTAGACATTGCAATAACTCTGTCTGAAAAACTGAGCCTTCTTGAAGTTTTGGATGTGCCAGAGTCCAAGAGAACGGATATGTTTCTGAAGTATTCAGAGCAACAATTTCCTTCTCTTAGTCTTGAGCTGGATGCTTCCACCAATATTTGCTGCAATTTTAAAAGATTTTTATTAAGTTGGTTGTAGAATGCCAAGGACAGTTTTGTGAGATGGCAGGGTGAAAAGGGGAACCATTGCATAAATATTAAGAATCCAGTTCTTGAACTTGGATTGCATGGAGTTTGGATAAATTAGTAATAACAGACCCATAGAAGAAATAATGCAACAAAACAGTTCAAATCCATATTAAATATAGTCATACATGGATTTGTCTTATATGTTTGTATGAATGGATTGATGTATCTGCATTTTACTCTCCTGCCATTATGAGCTTTCACACATTTCCAAGCAGTCCCTGTATATATACATATTCAAAACATCATAAGAATCAAATCAAATAAATACCATTACAGACCAAATTTGAAACAAGATTAGCATTAAAAGACATATCACAAGCTTTACAGTTGGTGGAAAACATTTATTGTTTTTGTGGTTTTTGGGGGTGTTTGTTTGTTTTTAATGAAGATGACATGGTAACATTTTATCAAAATATCTATTGTCACCCTCAAGTTTTGCAGCTCATCTGCACAGGCAAGGAACAACGCTCCATTAAAAAATAACAACCAGTGTATTACAAAATTCACAATTTCTTTCCAGAAAATGAGAATGCTTCAATTAATAGAAATGTTTCTATTGTGGTTTTTTGCCCTTGTGATTAATGCGGACCCATGGGAAAATGGAGACAGACAGAGATTTCAATGGCAGGCAGCAACGGCTGGTTTAACATAGCAACAGCAGTGGTTTATTGCTCTGAGGGCATGGCAATCAGCTCGTGTAAGGAAAAACTTTGCTTCTCCCTGCGAGTACTGCCTTGCTTAATACAGCAACAGGGTCCAGCGCAGAATTTATATAGCGTTAATCTCACAACAAGATTTCTCTGCTAAATGTGTCTTGGTTTACAAATAGGGTTCAGTTTAGTCTCAAAAGTAAGATAAGGTGTTGAAGTGGATTACTGAAAGTGCTTTGGACCACTATTTCTGGTAAAAACCAATTTCTCTTGTAGTCTGTTACTTCTTTAACCTGCATTCAACACCTGTTGCAAGCTGCGATGATCTAAATGTTCCTATCAACCAAAGATTACTAATTTTTAAAACATGTCAATACTGAACATAATAGAAAAACTTCTTACAAATACTGCTCCTCATCTTTCAAAAACCAAGTCATCATTAACTAGCAATCAGTAACAGCCTTTATTTTGCAGCCACAGGAATATCAGGAAAGTCATGAGGAATAAGAGACTTCAAAGATCTGCCTTTATTTTGTAAGGTAAATGTACTGAGAAATCACAAGGGAGCAAATAAGTTTTCATCCCTTTCAACTCTTAATGGGAATGTGAGACCTTCCTCTTTGCATGAGTAAAATTCTGTTTTCACTCCCCAGAGCTGCTGCTGAAACTCAATTCACAGATGACGACAGAGTACATGCATGTGTAGCTCAGGATCCCTAAGCCCAAAACTTCTAGGGAGAGTCTGATCTACTGCCCAAGCAAAGATTGACTACATAATTCCAATACAATAAATCTGCTGCTGTTCCAAAGAGTGGGATTTATAGTATGTGCTCATGCCAACTTGGTTGCCTGTGCCAGGAAAGCCTCAGAATTAAAATGAATGAATTGAAAATAGTTGCAATCTCTACAAGCAGTAAATGTCTCAATTTCTGGAGCTATGGCAGCCCATGAAGGATGGCCCAATGTTCCTGCATTTAAGGAAAGCAAATAGACAGTGGGCAGCAACAGAAGAAATTTCCCTTAGGAACAGATCTGCAATGGGAAAGGGAGTTCTTGATAACAAGATAAAGAAAAATGGATAAGAATATAGGAATGGATAGAAGACAGAAAAAAATGCCCTGGAAAGGCACGTTTTGCCTCTACAGTCCCTCTCTTCTATGAAAATGATTCAATCCTGTGTGTCTGAACAAAGTTATTGTCATATGAGAAAGAGACTAAGGTATCTTTAAATAAAGAAAACTCGAAAATCATAGCAGATAGTTCAGGATTTTTTATTTGTTTATTTGATTCCAGTGTATTTTTTTAAAAATCAGAAAAGCAAATTTTCATTTTAACTATCAGTATTTTTTCAATGTTAAGGTTTTAGTGGCATTTTGGGAAGTTCCCTCTGAAAAAAAATATATCAGAGTGGAAATATTTGCAGCTTCTTCAGGACTTCCTGCAGTAAACAAGCTATGTTTTTCTTAACCTGCTATAATCACCATTTAAAAAACTCTGGGACTAAGTTTACCCTAGAAGCTGTTGTTATGCCTAGTTCTCTAGCTACAAACTGTTTTCACATTCTAAATAATGAGATATTTCAAAATACTGCAAACACTGCTTAACTTTCAAGTATTGCACAAGTTCTTATCCTGCATTCCTTTTGCAGCACCTTTGGGAAAAGGCATTATGCTTTTCTGCTTATGACTGAGGCTTATGCCTACTGCTTCATTTAACCACCTTTGGGATTAGTATTTCTACTCCATTGTCATGGGCACTCCCAACAATTATTATTCCCAAAGGAGCTATTGCAGTCATCTCGTTCATAAGGCTTCAATTAAAAGTCCTGAGGGAGAGCATTGAAAGAGGTATTTTATTTTAAAAGCCTTTAAACACTGCATAACTGCTGCATTCTGAAGAGCTGCCTGCCATTCCCTCAGTTTTTTCTGTCTTATAACCTATCTTAGTCATTAATTCTGGCATGCTCTGGCGAACTCCTTTTTATTGCACTTTACGTGTGCAATCATTTTGGTGGAGTACTTTCTGTGATGCATTAGCGCTAGTAACATTAGATACCTCTATGCCTAGATTAGGGGTCTCATCTGAGTAATATATCTCTGTAGGCAATGGAAAAAAATAGGATAATCCAGAGGGAAAGACAGGGCAGGAGGATGTTCCCCGCTCTGTGATTTGCACTCTGGAGAGGATTTTCAGTATTCATTGAGGAGAGCAGAGAGATGTCCAGCTCTTGGGTCATCAAGCAGGCAGTGCATGACCAGCAGAGCCAGGCTGGCAGGGCAGTTCTGGTTACTTTAAATCCCTGTCACAGGGGCCTGGCAGACAGCACAGGCAAGTGAGACTCTCTCCATCTCATTAAAGAGAAATGGCTTCCTGTCCATTTCCACTCATGAACTGTTCATAGTCTCTTTACCTCTGAAAAGCCATATTGCATGAATATCATGGTTCTAAGCCAGGGGAATGTTTTGGTATTCTGACTTCTAGACCCAGAATATGTCACCTGTCCTGATTTCAGCTAGGGTACAGTTAATTTCAGCAGCTGTTACAGTGCTGTGTTTTGGATTGGGAATGAGAATGGTGTTGACAACACACCGATGTTTTAGTTTTTGGCAAAGTTGTGTTTATCCTAAGTCAAGGACTTCCTTTTCTTGTCTCATGCTCTGCCCGTGAGGAGGTACTCAAAACCTGGGAGATTTTGGGAGAGAGCACAGCAGGGACAGGTGACTGGAGCTGACCAAAGGCATATTCCACACCACAGAATACCATGCCCAGTTTATAAATTGGGGGCGGTTACCTGGCAGGGCAGCCAGTCTGGGTTCAGAAAAGCAGGTCTGGCATCAGTCAGTTGGTAGTGAGGACTTGCTTTGTGCATCACTTGTTTTTATTATTATTTTTTACCATGATTATTATATTTTACTTTTTTATCAATTATTAAACAGTTCTTAACATACAAGTTTTTTTTGATTCTCCTCCCCATTCTAACAGAGTGGAGGGGGAAGAGAAAGGGGGCTGAGCGAGTGGCTGTGTAGCATTTCACTTCCAGCTCAGCTTAACAACACAAAGGTCCTTAAAACCACAACCATCACCCCGGCTGGTAAAGGAGTGTGGAGCTACCAGCCTCCAAATTTAGTTTTTCCATTACCTAATTTGGTATGTGAATATTATCTTCATATTACTGAACAATTCAGTTCATACTTCTCTGGAAATTATTTGAAGGATGTTTGAAACTGATTTCTAATATACCAGGCCTTATTTTCCTTTTTTACTGTGATTTCTTCTTTGATAGAGATCAGGAGAAGCTGACCATGCATTGCTATACATACAAAATATAGGTCTAAGGAGCCATCTCCTGTGAAAATCATATATCATCAGAACTCTAAAATGTAGTCAACATTGAAGCTGAGTGCCGAAACTGACAATTTTATGAGGGTCTGGAAGATCATATTTTCATTGTTTATTAAAGAATGTGGGTGTATTAAGCATCCGAAAGGAAAAAGCTTCAGCATCTTAGGGGAAAGTAGGTCCTGTCATATACGAAAAAGCAGTCTATCTGCTCTTGATGAAATGAAAATGCTAAGTAAAAGGCTGGCTTGCTCACTGACGTTCATAGATTTAACAGTCTCAGGCATTAAAGACTGCAAATTGGTTGGGAGCAATCACAGGATGTCACGTGTCGCTAAAAAAAGAAAAAAAAAAGTAGGTACAATCTAAATTTTTTATGTTTTTCAATAAAATTACTCTTTTCTAGAGTATTTTAACAAATAACGTTCCATCAGCATTATGTCAATATGGTCCTATTACTCATCTCAGTTATCAGGTGTTTTATTTATGATCTACAAAAGAATTATCCCTATCCAAACTTATTTTAATTGAATTACAAAACAAAAGGAGCCTTTTCTAACTTTCTAACCTTCCTGACAAACCAGGATAGGGTCAAAGAGATTTGAAGAGTCATTGAAGAACATGTTTTAATTTACTTCAGATAGATTCAGAGGAACTTTGTTCCAGATGGTAACCTTAACCTTTTACAACAAACTCTCTGTGGTAGTACCTTGGTACAATTAGATCCATATCTGTCTGATATTTTGGTGATCAGGAATTTCCTGGTGTCATACCACTTATGATTATATATTTGGCATAATTTATTGTGAAGTAATTGAGGAAAAGGTTTTAATTCCACTTTTTCTCATACAGCTACAGATTTTTTGAAGTATATTCAGTGTAAACACCTCAGGAAACAGAAAAAAATCCTCATGTATAAATGCTTTCGTTAGCAATTTTTTTGTTAACACAACCGTTTAATTTTTACTTTTATTTACAATTTTGATCATAAAGAACATTTAGAGCAGTTTTATGCCGATGGTCCGTTTTAGATATTAAAGCCACTTGTGTGTTAATTAACTGAGTGCACAAAAAACCACCGAAGTATTAATGAGACATTAATTTTACTTAGTATTATCTGTATTGCCATTCAGGTTGACATAAAAAAATAAAAAAAATGCAGCTTGTGCAAGTCTTGAAAAGAGAAGATTGAGTTTCTAGCAGCACCAAAATTAAATTATTTATCATAGGTAGGCTATGTAACAATGATTTATTTTTATTTCATGAAATACCTAACATTGTAGGAATCCCAGCTGTTCACTGCTTATTACAGGTCACAAGTCCCTGTATGGATGGATGTCTTATCTAGATCGTTACCCGAACCTATATTTCTACATGATATATCTAGAACTGACCCATGTCCACACCTTTATTATGGTATTGTACAGAGTTTTTTTCCAGTTAAAATGTAAAATATACCTTTTTTAAAACATTGAGAGAAATTATCACCTTCACCACCACCCCTACTAAACTAAGTTAACTTACCTTGAATATTGAACAGCAATTTTTAGGCTGGGATCCATGGATACCTTGACGTT
Organism: Acanthiza pusilla; assembly: GCA_036630365.1. NCBI lineage: Eukaryota > Metazoa > Chordata > Aves > Passeriformes > Acanthizidae > Acanthiza > Acanthiza pusilla. The sequence continues at coordinate 32,784,105 of JAXCHO010000023.1, forward strand.
TGTGGTCTATTTCCAAGGGATTTGTGTAAGGTAACTAAGGAAAGTAAGAAGAGTGTCAATAAGCTTAAATTCTCTTCAGCAGATTTAGCCTGTCTGCTGGAAAATTTTACATGCTTGTCAAATTAGAAAAAAAGTTGAAAATCGCCTTATGGATGGATTTGATGAATTACGGAAAGGAATTAACACTTCTGAAGAAGTCTGTTACAAATAGTATTATCAATCTTTTCCTCTCATAGAAATATTGCATTTTAAGCTACAACACATTGCAAGTCCTGTTTCTACTTTTATTTCTTTTTTCTTACATTCAGATATTCTTTTTATTAGCCAAATATTTCTGCACACAATATTTTCAACTTCATGCTTAAGGTGCTTCCATTTCTTCCACTTAATTATTTTGTGAATTTGGTGAATTTTTTATTTCCCATAAGTCATTAAATCATTGTCATAATTCTAATTCAAAGATTACATTCTATATTTATAACTAATATGCTACATTCAAAGTTTCTCATAAATTTTAGACTCGTCTTTAGCTTACACATGGTTTACAGTAGCAAACATTCATTCTTTGCGTGTTACACAAACTAAAGTTCTCAGTTTTTCAGGCACTAATATTTTCCTAGAGATCCTGTCTTGGTAAGCTACTCTTCAACTGGAATAAACAAAATGCATCTTGACTGAAAATTCTGTGCTGATGGTAGTAGCTCTAACTTAGGAAATATGGGTCTTAAATCACACACACACAGAAAATGTCATTGTACCACCCTCCCACTCCCCACCCCCCTATTCTGCTGTCATAATGGGCACTTGCTGTTTCCTATTTTCAGTTATCAGGATTAAGCCTCTTCTCTGACCAATTTATTAATATTTTTAACTAGTTTGGCTTTATGGAATTATTTCCGCCACTGTTGGAATACCACCTGGATGTATAATTTTCTTTGTGCTGCTCCGTCATGCAGAAACATCCCGTTGTTTGGGGTTTTTTCTTATATTTAATCCTTGTCAAACTATTTCCCTGTCCCTGCAAATCTGAGAAGCTCCTGTACTTTAAAGTACAGAGTACTTTAAAATCATCCTCCTATCTGTCCCTTGTCTTCTGTCGAGAAAAGCTTTGGAAACACAATGAACACATACATGTGTGGGCACCAAGAGTCTGTGGAAAAACAAGCAGTGTTTCTGTCTAGTTCAGAGACAGTCAGTCTGGGAAGGTGCATGCCTAATCATGGGATACTGCTTCATCTTTCCTTGGTGATGTCTATAAGGCTAGATCTTCTTGTTACAAAACATCCCACTTCAGAGACTGCTGGAACAGATGAACACATTCATCATATTGTGGCTGTTCGGAGTGCGGTGTGGGAGGAAGGATTTCACAGCCCTCAATGCTTCCCAGTTACAGTCAATGGACAGAGATAATCTATCTGATCTAATTAAAAAAATTTACTTGAGAATGAGTTGCATTAGGCCCTAAATTTTACCTTTTTTCTTAACTATTCCTCCAATTAGTCTATAAGGATTTTCTAATACCATGGTTATCCGGAAGTCTGAGGGCTAAGGTTGGCTTATCTACCTACTTAGTACTCCTCCAATAGCCTGTGAGAGATTATAGGATATGCTCAGGTATGCATGTAAACCTCTGAAGAGACTGTGTGTCTCAAGCAACAGTTGAAGCTTTACTAATTGGGTGCAATTTAAAAGCTTTGAACATTGTGGTCATAGGCTTGAGTCAAGCACCTCTAATTCCAGGTTCAAAATTCGAGTGGAAACTGCAAACTGGACCCAACTTTACATAGATCTTAACATGGAGCTAGAAAGAACATTAGTTTTGCACTCAAAAGCCCAGACCTAAAATTGTTGTCTGTGGTTCTGTTTCTAGTGTATCTTCTCCTGATCATTTTCATAGTCTAGATGTGTGTTTAAGGACTGGGACTGCTTCTGATCATGTTTAGCAACACAGTGCTTTGTGACAAAAAAAGTTTTGCTGATCAGTCTGATGAGGGCACCTGGTTTTGTGGCATAGGCTGTTGTTCCTATCCCTCTGGCGTGACTGATTTTCCTCTCAATGGAAGACAACATGAAGGAAATGGGAAGCTGATAATTTTTGTACCTTCTTCAACATATATCCAAGAGGTAGGTAGTGTACATACCTGAAACCTAAAAGTTGAAAATCCTGGAGTTTATATGTACCTTATGATGGCAATGTAAAGATATTTTCAAGGGCTACAGTAATGAATTATACTTTTTATTTCATCCTGTTTATTATCTAAGTTAATTGGTATGCAAGAAATACTAAAACTTTATTTTTTTTAGCAAACTCTTAATTTAGAGAGTATAAGATGGTGCAAGTATCTTAGACTGTATTTTTCTTTTGATATAACTTCCAACAAAATCAAGAAGTCTTATTGTACTTTTCTTGTTAGAAAATACATAACAGGATAAAACGTGACAATGCTCATATTAATCGCAGCAATTCAACAGTAAATCAAGTCCAGTTGCTTAGAACTCATCACAAACTGACCATTCTGTCCCTTTCATCGCAGTCAGGGAAAGAAAAGCTTTGAGAGTGATATACACCAGACATAGAACCTTAATGATAATGTTTCTTAGGGCACTTAATCAGGCATATTTTATTGTAGGACAGCATCATTAAAAAGACATTGAGAGCTGTACAGTTCTTTTTTCAAGTGTAATCCAGTGGATTTCTGAGAGGAATATATGCTTATGAGTATCTCATTTTCTCCTGGATATTGCACAAAATCTCTTTGAAATCTTTGGAGTCATAGTAGGGATAAAAATAATCCTATTCCCGTTACACACTGCTATAAATCAGATAAAAATACTGACAAATTGATGGCACAGATCTTTGGCTGGTTTCTGTCAGTTTAGTTCACTGAAGTTAATGGAGCTATGCATACATGGAGTCAATCCATTATTTGTTTTTATCACTGGATACATATGTATTTCTTCAACTGAATTCCTACTTAGTGCTATCTATTTTTCCTGCATCATCCAACATACTGTATAACCTTTCTGCCCTTAATAATGTTAAAAGCATCTGGTAACAATGAGGCTATTCTTAAGGAAGAGCTAATAGATTTTGGAAACATCTCTCAGTAATTTTCACTGTTGCATCTTTTATAACAAATAAGTCTTTATCATTCTAAGTCATGTTTTGCACAATAATTGCTTTCTAGAACAGATGTGACTTATTGTAGAGCTCCTGCTCGTCTCCAAGTACACAGTGATAATATATGAGACCAAAGGTCATATGGTCCAGTATCTCTTCTGTAGCAGCCACCAAAAGTGAATGCTTAAAGAATATAAAAAACAGGAAAAGGGCACATCCCCAAGACTGTCCTCTTTCCAGCATCAAATAAAGCCAGGTCTGTTCCCCTGCAACAGCAACAGCAAATCAAAAAAGAACACTAAAAACTGACTGAGATTTCTGTGAAGGATATTCTGGTTTGGTATCACTTGTTTTCCTCTCTTTCCCCATACTTGTTGATGCTAAGTCCTTGAACAGCAAAATAATCTAAATTAGTCCAAAGCCCAGGGTGACTTGGTCTAGAAACATCACTCTGCCCCTGTTCCTTCACACTCCCTCTACACACAAGGGTATCAGGCCTGATACAAAGTCTTTCAAAGTTTATAGGAGCCTTTACTATCATGCTATTGACTGCCATAAGATGAACAAAGTGAATTTATAAATAGGTGCAGGATAGTGAAATCGTTCAGTTTGGTCTTATCAACTTTGACAGCTCTTTGTTATGAAGCTAAGCAGAGAAAAAAGAAGGGATGTATTGTGTCTTGTATAGTAAGACTGTGATGCGGAAGAAAGTGCAAGTATGCATTTTGTTAGTCACCAGGGTATTCCAAAAGTGACTCATGTTGTCTTTAAGGCTAAAATATCCATCCATTTTAGATGAGAATGAGTAACAGAAAAGCACACCTCTTTTCAAGGTGAATATGCCTGCCATACTTGCTGCTGCTTTGAGAGTTTCACTCTATAAGAAATCCATCATCTCTGATGGATGGCAAAGACTATTTCAGGCAAAGAGAAATATACAGAATTTATTTATTAACTTGTTTTTCAGCTCTTACTCTGAACATGTGTGCAGGGTGTGAAAAAACACTAACATAGAAGAAAGATCAAAAGAGGAGAAAAAAGATCAGAAGGAAAAGGAAAAGAAGTTCCCCACCCAGCCTGTCAGCTCCAAAACATCAAAAATTTTTCTGGGAGGACTGTATATCCCTCTGTTTTATTAACCTTTTAGTGCAACAGCCTGTGAGACAATGTAGTCAAACTCCTTTCATGCCAGTCCCACCTCAAGGAGGAAGAGGGCAATTTAAGGCAACTCTCTTGGACCAGGAATTAGTGGGTTAGCTTCTGCCTCACCACCTGTGCCGGGTCACTGCCCATCTGCACTGCCACTCTGCCTGCTTGTCCTGGCCCTTCTGTTCCTTGGTGGCTGCTGCCACCTGGGCATGGCTTGCAGGCTGCTGGGAGGGAGGCAGAGTGGAGCCTGGCAGCAAACAACACATAGAGAGGAGAAGAGGGAAAACAGCTGAGATGAACAACAACAAAGAATATAGTTGTTTGAAGTCTTGGAACAACTCCTCGCAACCCCGGACACCTTATTATAACCCAGTGTTCTCTTCATAGAGAGTGGATTTACCACACAGCTCTTCATTAAACACGCAGCTACTCATTCCTGTGTTGTTGGCTTCCGATAACATTGGGAGCCTGTAAAATGTGATCTATGCAGTGTGTTATGTTAGGATGGAGCTGCAAATTGTACTGTGCTTAACATTTCTGTTGTCAAACAGACAAACCAGACCATGTCAAACATGAAGCTTGCCCTAAAACACAAACTGCTGTCATTTGATATTGTAGATCCTAAGTTTTTAAAGCCACTGTTATTCAAGAATGAAAATATATAAATCCTTAGAAAAATGTGTAAATATTTCTCTTTTTTCTGGTAAAAGTGCTTGGAGAGGGAAGCAAAGATGTAGTGAAAAATGTCTCAAATCCAGTGGGCAGCATGTTCAGCCTGCTTTGTCATTTCTATGTCTTGTATTATCTATATTTGCTGTAAAAAAGAGGGTATTTGGAAGATGTGCTTCAGAGCACTGCTAGATGACCTAGAGGATGTTCAATGCTTGGCTCAAATGGGCTGGCACTAAGGACTTCAGTTTGCTCTGTGCAGCCAGCCGTGTTAAAGCAGGGGAAGAAAAAAAAGAGCCTGTTTCCTTAGTTTTTCCCATCCTCCCATAAATATATCTTTGCTGTAACTTGATAACATTTGTAACTAAACCAGGCATCCAAAAGTCTGTTGTTCAACACTGATATAGCATGATGCTCTATACTCCTAATATGTTGTTGCTCTATACTCCAAGTGTAGTTGCATTTCAGTGGCAAAGTAAAGAAAGTCTTTCTCATACAAGGCATTGTTACTCTCATTGTTTCTATTAATGAAAATTTGGTCTTATCCACGCTTTAAAATCCAAGATCCCTTTACTGAAATGGAAGTGTCTCACCATAACCCTCTCTTTAAAAACAAATGCCCTGGGCATAGGAAATGGGAGTTTTATTTGTTTCTCCTTTAGGCTTCCAATTCGAATGGGTGAAAACTTGGTTTTAAATGCACAGAGAATAAAATGCTTTAAAATAGGATCTTCAAAACAATAGTGTTTAAGACAAAGAAAGGACACTCCATGTGACAAGTTTCACACTCAGATGAAGAGTATATTTGCAATATCAGAAAAAAACACATTCTGTTGAGTAATGGTTTGGTAGAGCAGCTCATGATTTTAAAGTATCAAAATCCAGTTTCGTAGTATTTAGTAAAAAACCCCTTAATTTCTTTTTGATCTAAATGAAAATTTTCTTTTAAAAATTTCCATTCTTTTTAGTTGAAAGCCAGGTGAAAAAACTATGCCACTCTCTAAAACACTACATCAAAACCTTTTCTGTTATTTCCAAATGTACAGATATTTTACTAAAATATATTCCAGATGTGAAATAATAGTAATGTCTTTCAATTTTCTAATCAGGAGTGGAATATTGACTTCCTAATTCTGAATAGAATGAAGCTTGAATTATTAAAATAAGACTAGGTCAGGTTGTTAATATCACAAAAGTAATATTTTTGCAGTCTCTGAGAACCCACAAAAGAAGAGCCTTTCCTATGTGCTGTACACTTCTGGTTTAGTAGTGGCCCCATTGGTGTTTGTGTTACAATATGAACACCCTGCAACCTGTACTGTATTCACAGGATGAATTTCAATGCACAAGCTTGTGTAAGTCATTGGCAAAAAATACAAAAAAATAGAGCAGTTCAAATAGCTTGAGTTTTGTGGGGGGACGGGTAAATTCATAGCATGGTATCATGCGTTTTTATTTACTTCCGTGAATAATATATGTGTTTTAGGGCTAAATGATACAAGAAACAACTGATGCAAAGTGTGATGAAAAAAGAGCATTACAGAAAAAAAATTCCTTAGTTATTTTATAAGCCAGAGGACAATCTCATCTTCATGTCCTCAGAAAAGACTGGGAGAAAGAGAATATGTCAAGTTGTGATGACTGCAATCTTAACCTGAGTCAGTAATTGAAACAGGTTAACTCAGTCCTAGGGCCAGAGACTCTCTTTTCATTACAACCTTGTACAGTGTCTGCCACAGCAGTGTTCCTCCTTCCCATTGGGAACCCAGGATGATGCAAGGAGTAAAACCAAAACTAATAATAGCAGAGAGAAAAAAAAACCAAAAAACCAAAACCTGAACACTTAATATACAAAGTCTCTTTCTTTCTTTGGTCCCAGAAGCACTGTGGACTAGAGGAAAAAGCCCAGCCACAAAACAGCAGAAATATAACATTTGATGGGTTTGAACTGTGAGGCAGGAATCTGTTGCCCCTTTAAACTCCACAGACCCATTTGCCTCAACCAGGTGGAAAACCTTTCCATTAGTGGAGGGTCACCTTTGGAGTCTCTTAGTGTTTGCATCCATCACATCAAGAAAACACATGCAGAATGATGCATTGTGGATGAAGGATTGTTTCATAGCTGGAAATTTTCTTGACCAGGTTAAAACTAAGGAAAATCGCACTTTTCTTCTGAAATATGTTTAAACAGAGATGTTGTACAAGGTACATTACTATTCTAGTAAACCATTAGAGAAACAGAAATTTCAAAGGAAAGAAAAATAAAAAGACAAAAATGTCAAAAGGGGTATGGAGAGGAAAGGAGATGGAGGGGATATTTTATAGAAGTTTTTCCTGTATGAGGTGTGTAGAATCAGGTTTAATGTGGAATGGGCACTGTGTTCAGGACAGTTAAATTCCAGCAGCACTGAGAAACAGGTTTTCCTGTATAATTTGTATATTTATGAAGGACCCTTAGACTCAGAATGAGAGAACAGGAAAATTTTCCATCATGGAAAGATATACCCTCCTCTTAATTTCTTTAGTAACCATCTGTAAATACTGTACAGTGTGGGTGAATCACAAGGTAGGAGTGTGAAAAGTCTGCCCAAGACTTGACAAAATGACTGTCCCCAAATTCTGTTAAGGAAGCAGGTGCAAATTCCTAAAGCCAGAAAAAGTATTTTTCCCGCATGAGTTTGCAACCAATAGAGTCAGTGGTGATAGCAAGACTTAGCAATATAATCCTAATTATTTTGTGCACAGAAAGCTGTAGCACCTAAATGTCTGGGTAGAACATGGGGAATAGTGATAAAAATGATACACTGACATGAGGGATATTTTTTGATAATGCCATCAATGAAACCTTCAATGAAAGTCCTTTGGAATTCTCTCGTACAATGTGCGTTGACACCTTCTTCTACGGGAGAGACAATCCCTGTTCCCTTAAATGGTAGATTCAGATATAGCAGAGCTGAAAAGCCTGCTTCCTGTGTCCAAACAGTACATTTCTCTGAACTAGACAAGCATCCCTCAGCTACTTGTTACACAATTTAATTTCTGCTTGCACAATTTTGATCATTTAGAACAAATAATAATTTATTTTCTTTCTTTTTTTTCCCCTGAGCCTTACTTGCAAGAACTTCTTGTCAAAACTTTTTCTTTACAAGTAATAAGAGAACAACATGCATTTCTTATTTCTTTCTCCTAATTTCTCATTCTTGTATTATTTTCTTTAGTTTTGCTTTTGTTTTCTTGTTTGTCTAGTATATATTAATTGCAAAAAAAGTCTTGAAAACCCAGAATATCTGACATCTATGGTTGTTGTTTACAAATATCCAGTATCAGATTTGGGCACATGGCAAATAAGTTTTATGTATCAACTAAACATTCTTCTCGATTGCATTAAATAAGTTAGTAAGCACACTGAAACCATCACCTCAAAACAAAATGTTACTTTCTTCTAAAATAATTAGGATTGAAGCTACTAACTTTCAGTGATTTTGCTGAGGATCTGTTTCTGCACAGCAGATGCAAACAGCATTGTCTAGATCCTTGTGTCTTCAGATGACCCTAGCAGCATTGTGCTCAGAGAAACCAGATCTGTACTTACAATGATCCTCAGGGCATGTGTATTTTCATTGGCCTATGGTGATGGGGGTGCAGTTTCTTTGGACCTTATCCCCCTGAGATCTTATGTAGTGCCACTGAAATAAACAGACATTTTGTCCCAGATTTAAGAAAAACCCAAGAATGTTCTCACATTTTGGCTTTTAGAATTTGATCTCTTCAGCAGAGTCTGTATCCCTGAAATACCATTATGAGGGCTTCCTGTACAACACCCAGGGGCATTATACACCCCTTAACAAGATGTTTAACAGCCAGAACGCCAAGTGTGGAGCCACACAAGGGCACCTGCAAGAAAATGCACATGGGGGAGAGGCCATAAGCAGACAGCCCTTTCTCTACATCAGATCCCTAACCCCTGAGCTGCCGTGCTAACCAGACACCTGCAGCAGACACTGATAGAAAAACATTAACCTTCCATTAAAAAAAATGGGCTAACCACCACCAGCTTAGACTCACTGTTTTTTTACTCAGTGGACTCCCAGCAATTACTGGAACAAGCTGGCCAGATAAGTCTGGCAGTGAAATTACTTTTTTGTGCACCCAAAGTAGTGTTTGAAGACAAACTAGCCATCAGTACGCTCAACACTGAGCTGCTAAGGATCTGCAGAAGCTGTGCTCTTGAGTGAATTAAAATATTAAATATTGATGGTATGTATTGATCTTAGGTATCTGAAATATAAATGTCAGGGGAGAATTAAGGGATCATGATTTTTAAACTAAGCCCCCTCAGTTCAACTAGTGTGGCCCTAAGAACTTATTCCTGCATTTGTAATTTTGTCCTTTTTTAAGCCCATAAACATGAACCATTCAGTGTCCTTTGAATCAGTTCACATACTCTGTCTATGCCAAGCCCTGTTATTTACAAAGGAATACTTGCATTATGCTGAGTGTGAGGTGAGTCATCATGAGAAGCTTTCAAATTAGATATTAATCAGCAAGCTCTACGGGCTGTAATTACTAGGTACCTGTGAAGCTGATACTGCATGGATGATGAAGGAGATAGCTGCACATCTTTCTCACCTTTTCCAGTGAACACAGCCTGGGAATAGCTAAGTGAACAAGCTAAGTCATTTACTTATATTAGGAAGCTAATATTGAGGTACCCACGCTCTGTATCCCAAAGGAAAAGTTGTTGTTAGCCTGGAGACATGTCATAATGGCTCAGGTGAAGACAAGGTTAGCAGGGATTTTATTGAGAAAGAGTATGTGATCAGCAATGGATTTTTGACATGCAGGTGTCTCAGTAGCATGTTGCACAATGACTGTTTCTCCTTATGGAAATCATTCCATGTAGTACACTAACCTGCTCCAGCTTCTTTTGACTCTCCCTTTTTCATGATACAGTCAAAGAGAAATAACTTAGCATCCTTTGTTGTCTGAATGTCTAAACTAATTACAAACAGACACTAAAGCTGTATTTGCTGACTTGGCTTCTGTTGACTCAGCTTGTTCAGTGTATAATGAACTGCTTTAAAATCAAGAGTACTTAGAGATGGTTTTGCATACAGAATATAGCTGATGTAACTGTGGAGATGTTGTTATCCAGTCGGCTCTCCTCTACTTATACATGATTTAAAAAACAAAGGAGAAAATATCAGCCTTATCAATGGCTATAACCCCAGGAATATCATCTGTAATTTGTACAACAGGATTTAAATTTCAGTGGCCATATTCTGTCCAGAGGCATATTCACAGCTGGCACAAAAACCAGAAGGTTAAATCACCTGTATAGAAGACTTTGATCTTAATTGGCATTATTATTTTCATGTTCTACTTTGAGAATTAATTTTTGTTTAACTCCTCAAGGATGGAAATAACACCAAAGGTAATTCAGAGAGATATAAAGGTAGAGGAGAGCCTAGAGATCGCAGAATGGGACAGGAGATACCTGTCCCATTCTGCGACCCAGAGGACATCAGCTGTGCAGCTAGAAGGATCCCTTAAAAAATAATGCTGATTTGTTAATTTCTCTAAGGATGAGAGGATTCCTTTTTCTAACACTCTTTTTTGGGTGGTTGGATGTGCTGAAGACTCTCACAGCTTATGTGACTACAGCTTGTGCGTATATAGTGATGAAGCTAACAGTTGCTGTGTTTCTTTCTCATTTAAAAAACTGATACTTCTGGAGACATCTGGAAGACTTAGTAGATAATGTTTGTAATTACCAGAAAGAATCTGATGTTAAAACTCCTTGGGTGCAATATCCAGGGAACACTTTACTGTAAAGTGCTTGACAAAGTAAAGGCAGAGGGAGTTTTAAAGAAAGCAATATTGGTAACTATCTTTGCCTCACTTAGCTTCTGAAAATGGCTGTGTTTTATTTGCAGAGTAGATGGCTAGGAATACCAGGGCATCCTTCCCTTCCTCTTTTCCTCCTTTCTTTCTGTCCTTTCATCCTTTCAACCTCTTCTTCTTTCTCCCTTCATCTCTTCCTCCCTTCCTGTTCCTCTTGCCCAAAATTGGATGGAGAGCATGGTAGGAAGGCCTCCCTGGGGTCCTGGAGCAAGAGGAGAGCTCCTGCACAAAGACGAGTGGGCGCCTTCCAGCCAGGCAGGATTGGACTCTGCCTCCTCCCTCACTAAACAGGAGGGAGCTGAGCCAAGGGAAGAATGCTTCAATTTTACTTCTGGCTTCATACACAGAAAAGTCTAACTTTTTTTTTCCCAACTCAGATAAGAGGAGCTAAGAATCTCGCTGTGTTTTTATATTTTCTCCATAGAGTTCTTTCCCTTTTAGGTTCTTGGCTTCTAGGGCTGTATAACCAGCTCCTCCACAAAGCTTGTGGCAAGGCCACAACCAAGTCCATTAAGAACATATTGGCTTGTCAAATACATGCATATTTGCTTTAATCAGAGTTATCTGGGTTATAAAGAGTTCCTTTAATCAGTAGGGGTCCAGCTCTCGAGGTAAATGTATTTTATTAGGAAACATATGAGAAGTTTAACATGGATTTTATAATGAAAATATTCAAGCCTCTAAAAATGCAGTGATACTAGGTGGTGTCATTGTAATGTCATGCATTCTTATTCTTATGTGGCAGCCACAACGTGACATAATTTATGTGGGGGATTTATAGTGTGCAAAAAAGAAACTGAAGGCACACTGCTTATGATTTGAAAACAAATCACAAACTATTATTCTCCACTTAATCTATTCTGTACTTTCTGTAGCTCATTTAATTACCAAGAATTATTGTCAATCTTAGTTTTCACATCCTGAAAAGGGGAAGTGCAGTTTGAGAAAACAAATTAAATACTCCTAACATATTTAAATTCTTCTAAAAGCCTCTAAGTGTTAGCTTTGAAGGAATTTTCTCTACTGTGAAGACTTACAGAAGATACATAATTGTGGGTCTAATATTACATGGCTTTCCGGAGAAGGTGGTTTGCTTAGTCATTTACACATCTGTGACTTTCTTCTTACTATTGTACAAGAAGTACTACTTAAAATAATCTGCGTCAATAGCATCATAAAATGAAGTAACAATCCACTTTGCTGTAACAGCCTGAAGACTTCCTCTGTACACACGCATATAATTTCATTTTTAAGTGACATAATTTCCATAAATGTGTTTAAGTATATTTTTGTTAGACTCAGCTAACGAAAACAACTCTGGGCTGCTTTGAAGGGTGAAATAATTACAATGTAGTCTGTGTCTTTATTTGAGGCATGATATAGCAAGGTACCATTTCAGAAACAAGTGAAAAGCCTTTTTATGACAAAAATGTCCACTTTCTTTCATACCAATCCTAGTTATATCAATATGAAGCATGAAACACAGATGTAAAACGTTCAGGATGCTACCAATTCAACCACTTGCTTTGAAAGCATTCTGTTATGTTTAGTGATGTTTGACCATTTGCAAGGACTTGCTTATCACTTCAAAATTATATTGTTTGTAAAGATTGGATGAGGTACCTGAATACGTTTCCCCATTATTCATCCATTTTTCATGACAGTTTCAGAAAGGCATTCCTGAATCCCTCTTGTCACAAATTATTTTGCGATCTAGCTGTTCAGCTGTGACCTCTGGTCTCATGGTTGAATCTAAGCCTTGATGTTTGTCTGAAAAGCTGGGAAATATGGGTCAGAAGACCCTCAGTGACAGAATGAGCCCCAGAAACATGCTTGTGGATTGTGAGTATTTTCACATAAATCGGTGGATAACACTTCCCCCATGGTTGCTTCTAAAAGAAAAAAATATTCCTTTTTTCTGCCCTCTTTTCTGCTTTCTTATAGCCTGTGCTGTTTTTTTTCAAATAAAGTGTTAGGATATTCTCCTTCAGGAGAAGGCACCAGACTACTTTGTGTACTAAGGCTCACACCCCACAGTGGTCAGCAGGGCTCAGGTCCATCCCATAGTCAGGATTTTTAAAAGCCAAGCTACTGTGTGCCAATGGATTTCTTTCTCAGGCATGCCGAGGTCTGGGGAGGCAAGTCACCTTGCAGGCTGTCCCAGTGCATAGCATTGCAGCAGTGACTCTTCTTTTGGCACCTTTGGCCCTTAGTTCACCATCTGTCAAGGGGTAATTACTGCCTAATTGGAGCTGTGCACAGAAGAAGGTATTAATTGCACAAGTACAACAGTAACAAAGACAAGATGGAAACACAAGAGTATTAGTTTACCAGAGATTATAATGAAGACAGCAAGAAAAAAAATCAAAATAAAAATCTGAGAGGCCCCTGAATGAGGACAGATGATAATTCCTCTCTTCTCATGCTTAATCATAAGTGCATTGATCCCAGAATAAGCAAAGCTCAACATTTTCTGCAGAAAACACTATCTATCCAATGTAAAAAGAGCTTCTTGTTTAGCTTTATGGTCTTCAAGGTCAGCCATTTACATTCTACTTGCTGACTTTCCAAGGTTTTCCTAGTGTACTCATGATCATACACAGGTGTCTGTCTGAAAAAACAGTACAATATCAAAAAGGAAGAAACTTTTCCCTCTCTCTATGTGCACCAAAACATAGATGTTAAGAGAAGAAAAGAAGAATGTTTGTGAAAAACCATGAACACTGCTTGGCTAAAAAAGGGATTTATCTCTCTAACTGCTAATTCCAAAGTAATCTGCTTGTGCTCTACTTGTCAGATACTCAGTTATGACTGTCATCCAGAGTTCTAATTGAGCTGACTTAGCATAGAGAAGTGGATGTGAAACCTGCTTTGATTTCCAATAGCCAACAACACTGTCACCCAAGGCTTTGGGAGAAAAAGGAGACACTTCCGATTTATCACATGGAACTTCAGACTCTTGAAATATTAAGTCTGCAAAGTGAAAAAAATTATTTAATTTTTTTTTCAGTTTAATTTTTTTCTTTATTATTCTATAGGCCTGGATCTACATTCATTCCAGCCTTAGAATCTTTATCACAGGCAAATAAGTCCTGGAGAATAATTGGTTTGGGTTTGGAGTTTTTTTTGTAAGACTAATTTTCATACTAAAAATGAAAAACACAGCCCATTTTAATAAAAAATCATTTCCAAAGCAGAGGACCACAGAGAGAAAACAAGGAAACAGACAAACTAATCATGGAGCAAGTATGGATTTGCCATGGTGTGCTGCTTTCATTTGGGATAGAGTTAATTTTCTTGAGAGTGGTGAGCTGCCTTCCTGGGAATGGCTGAACTCCTGCCTGCCCATGAGAAGTGGTGAAAGAATTCCGTGCTTTGCTTTGTTTGTATGTATGGCTTTGCTTTACCTTTTAAACTGTCTTTATCTCAGCTCATGAGTTTTCTCACTTTTACTTTTCTGATTCTCTTCCCCATTCCACTGTGGGCGGAAATGAGTGAGCAGCTGTGTGGGGCTGAGTTGCCAGCCAGAGTTAAACTAGGACACATGAGAAGGGAGAATTGGGCTCTAAGTCCATTCTAGCCAGTACAAGCTGTGGAGCAGGTCATCCTCTGCTTAATGGTTACGTTTTCAACTATGCAGATGCATTTTTGTTTTCCTTTCCCTCCATATTATTCTGATCTCATACTTACAGAACAAAAGCTTTGAGAGGTACAGGTATATATTTGCTTTAAATACTTATTAAAAACCACACCTTCAAAAAATAAGCTGCGCCTCTAATTTATATACTGAACTGCTACACCTTAAACCCAAAGTTCTCAATTCAATTGGAGAACAATCTGTCAAAAACCTGTGCAGCCAAAATTTTCTAATTTTCATAAATCATAATCTTTTTAGTGGTAAAACAGTAATCCTTCAGCTTCCAAACGCTTCCAAACTTCCCAACAGATGTGTCAATTAAAATATAGTGGTTTTAGAGATGCAAATACCCGTCATTCATACAAAACCCACAAAGCCACATAAATAAAGTAACATTAATTTGCTTGGATTCTGGTTCAGAAGCAAAATAATGACTTGTGGGACATCAGGCATGTCATTATTACTAGACCCATCAGCTCAAAAATGTTTCTAAAAAGTATCATCGCTCTGGAGTATCTAGTTTCTGTGAACAAACTCCAGTGATGAGGTAGTTCTCACTGTGGGCAATGAAAGCTAAACCAGAAATTGCTCATCAGAGAAAGAGCATCAGTCTTTCTAATGTTTGATGAAATAAAACGAGAGGCTGTCAGAAAGAAATAAAAAAGAACTGAAGCCAGGAATCCCTTAAAGAGTATCTGTGTTGTGAGTGATGTGGAAAGAGAGGCTGAATAACCAGAAATTAATTTTGGTTTTGTATGTTTTGAGTCTTAACAAGCAACAGTAAAAAAGATTTGAGAGGATAATCAGGGACATAAGGAAAAACTTAAGGAAATTAATTTATATGCTTATTTTTTTTCCTTCCTCGGTCATTTGATTCACTATAAAATTGAGTGTAGAAAGTTTTCCTTGCTGTGGTTCTGAAGCGCGTCAGCTTTGCTTCCTGAGAACAAAGACCAGGGACAGTTGTCAAAGCTTTATCTAGCTTGGTTGGCCTGGTTGTGCAGAGTTATTTCTGAAGTTACTGGTGGCCACCTCATAAACAATGACAGACACAGAAAGCCAGAAGAATGTCTTGAACTTAAGTGGCCAGAACCCATCCCAACAGTATTCAGCTCTTCCAGTGTGAATGCCATTTCAGCTGTTAACCTGAAAATACAAAAGAGAAAAAAATAATAACAAAATTGAAGATGTTTCATTTAAAATCTTCCCACAAAAATCAGCATTAAAGTTTCCCAAATACCTTTTTTTTTACGCAAACTCTGCCATTCAATAGGACTTTTAATGGAGAGAGAAGACAAAAGGGAATAAGGGCGGACCTTG
This sequence comes from Acanthiza pusilla, assembly GCA_036630365.1. Taxonomy (NCBI): domain Eukaryota; kingdom Metazoa; phylum Chordata; class Aves; order Passeriformes; family Acanthizidae; genus Acanthiza; species Acanthiza pusilla. The sequence goes on from JAXCHO010000023.1 coordinate 32,799,905, forward strand.
CACTTGTAGGCTAAAAAAAGAAGGCTTCTCCTCATGCAAGGTGCCTTGTGGTGTTCCCATTTACTTAGAAATTCATGGGATAGAACTTGTGTTGAAGAGACAAACATCTCACCCAGGTTCAGCCTGCCTACCTGCCTTTAGCGGGCTCCCTGCCTGGAGTAGGTTGAGAACAGCTGTCCTCTTTCAGGCTCGGTTTTGCTGAGAGTTTTCCACTCTATCTACTTGTCACCATGCATTCCCTGAGGCTACTGGCACTCTACACTGTCTGACTGGCTACAGGAGCACTCTAAGCCACTCTAAGGGCAAAAAAACCACAACAGGTTAACTTCAAAAGTTTAAATAGGAAATAATGACTAATTTCACTTAAGCATATTAAGGTATATTCCCACAGGGAGTTCAGTAGGTAAAGTGGAAGAGAGGCAATCTTTTTCAGCAGGTGAAAAGAGAGAAGCTTTAGACGAAGTTTATTTTTCTCTGACATAATAGCTTAAGGCATAATTTTGTTTACTACATCAGAATCAAAACCAAACATTCGTGGAAGCAAGCTATACATGTCCTCTCCCTGAGTGGCAGCAGGAACTATGTGTGATGAACTGACCATAATTCCCATTCCCTCTCTCCCTGGGCTGCTGTAGAGCTCAGAAAGGGTTGAGGTGAGGGGAAGGTGTTTTTTAAGACTTGTTTTACTTCTTATTATCCTCCACTGATTATGTTAGTAATAAATTCAATTAATACCTTCAAGCTGAGTCTGTTTGACCCATGATGGTAATTGGTGAGTGATCTCTGCTGGTCCTTGTCTCAACCCTATAACCCTTTGTTATATTTTCTCTCTCCTGTCCACTTGTGGAGTGAGAGAGTAGCTTTTGTGGGTACCTGGAATCCAACCAGGGTGAAGCCACACTTGAGACAAGTGATCCCAGCACTCTCATCCAGCATCTCAAAGTCTTCCCAGAAGAACCCAGGTTAAAGGTTGGCTGATAGTCCTACCATGCCATAAGGTTTTCACTATACTTAACCAAAGTGACTGAAAGTATGTTTCACACACTCTCATTGAAGAGAGATAGAATTACAGTAGGCTGCATGATGAAAAGATAACACAACTTTTGGAGAGTTAGCAAGAGGATCCTCCTTGTGCACTTTGTGTCTTACTTCAGCCTTATAAAATATTGTTTTTCTGAACTTCATGCAATTTTTAGAACGGCCAGTTTTTGTTTGACTTTTGGAAGAAACAGATTTCAACATGTGTCAAGTACGTTTAAACAAAATTCATCAGAAAGGATAACCTTAGACCTCCATTCAATATCTTAACATGCAGAGACCCTTTGATTCAAGTGATACCACTGTGAAATTGTATTTTGTATAATTTCCAGGAGTAAAGTATAAATATTTCCAGCAAAGCATTCTTAATGTAAGTTTTGTTTTCTAAGTGTGTTTCTTCCTTTCTGAATCTTGTTCCTGTCATAGGAAACCTTTTTTGTTTTAATGGAAAAAAACAAAATTGGTGGATTCCACAGATTTTCATTTCACCCACTCTGCAAACTCACAAAACCATAATATAAGGCATTTGTGACAAAGCCTCAAGAATAACGTCTGAGAGCCCCTTGCTACAATATCATCCAAGAATACTATTTCTGTCACTTCCTGTTTCTCACCATGCTGAAAAGAATTGTAAACATGACATTTCTCCTACTATTTGTGCACTTTTAAATTCTGATCTCAGCAGGAGCCAGGAAAAGCACAAGTCCACAAACCTAACTGCTGCACTGTAAGGGAAAATGAGATTTGGCACAAATGACCATTTAATTAGTTTTATATTTATGTTCAAAATATTACTATTCAAGTCTTAGAAGGAATTCTCAGAACATGTGGCCTATTTCTGATATCTGTTTTACAATAGGGTGAAACAGATCCTAGGTGTGTTTATTTCTTTCTACCGACTACAAAGTTATGACCAGCTCTGCTGTACATGTTTATGTGTCAGATGTATCCATTTGGTCACCTAAATCCCTTCTTCTTTGCTTACCTACAGGCAGAAACATCAGTCCCTTGATTGATTTTTTGTTTTATGCTTCTTGTAATGACCATATTGCATCAACTGAAAAAGACACCTCTATTTTATGTACATAATATTTTTCAAATACTGAAGAAGTTATAACACCATGCTTACTCAAGAGCTAAGGAGAGCATCTAACCTCCGCTAAGAAATCTCCATCCTGCAAACCAATACATATATTAACTGTGCTACTTTGCTGTACTGCAGTCACAGTAAGAGAATCTTATGATTTTTCCATTTGGAAAAGACCTCTAATTAGGATCATTGGGTCTAACCATTAATCCAGCACTGAAAATCCACCACTAAACCTTGTCTCTGAGCATCATAATCTACATGTCCTTCAAATGCCTCCAGGGATGATGGTTTCACCACTTCCCTGAGCCTCCCATTCCAATGACTGACCACCCTCTGAGGCAAGACATTTTTCCTAATATCCAATCTAAACCTCCACTGGCACACCTTAAGGCCATTTCACCTCATCCTATCACTTGTTACCTAGGAGAAGAGATTGACTCCTGCCTCACCACCACCCCCTTTCAGGCAGTTGTGGAGAGGAGTAAGGTCCCCCCTGAACCTCCCTTTCTCCAGGCTAAACAAGGTGAGCTCCCTAAGACTCTCCTTATAAGACTTGTGCTCCAGACCCTTCACCAGCTTCGTTGCCCTTCCCTGGACTTGCTCCAGTGACTCAATGTCTTTCTTCTAGTGAGGGACACAGAAATGAATACAGGATTCAAGGCATGGTCTCACCAGTGCCAAGTACAGAAGGAGGATCACTACAATAGTTTTGCTGGCCACACTATTGCTGATAATAGCAATGCATCTTTTTGTAATTGTTATTTGCTTAGAAATAAAGACATTGTGTGTTTATCATCCTTGATTATCTCTCTTTTACATGGCTTCAATGACAGATTTAATTCCACATTGTGAAGAAGAGTCTTAAATATATTTGACATATGCTGTATGGTGTAATCTCCAAAGTATCTTCTCTCGCTCATTTAAGTGAAGTCAGAAAAATGACCTAAAGAAGAAAAGATCGGTTTCTGACTGACAGTACAAATCTGAAAAAAACTGCCCCTTGTAGTAAAAGATGTTAGGAATGGCCACACAGTGTTTTTTCCGTCATATGGGTCCAATTCTGCAGCTCCTGGTAATCAAAGAAGAAATTTCTGCAAAGCAGAGTTTCTCCATTAGAAAGGACATTCCTCTGCACAGCCTGTCTGCTGAAAGAGAAGGGTTTCTGCTGAGTTTGTTACCCCGTGCTTAGTTGGTTGCAACTTGTGGAAGCAGCTGTGTGATAAACATTTAGGAAGATAAAATCTGGGTAAAATGATCTTAAAAACCTTCATTGCTACTGAATGATTTATGCATAAAAAATAATGGTTGTGTGTTATATTAAATAATAAAATATTGTCCAAATAGGAAAGGCCTCTGGTATTCTTGGGAAGATTTGAATGTCATCCAAAGCCAATCCATGGAATTGACTGTTGGCAACTTAATTGCAAAACACATTTCCGTGGTAGATCAGAAATAGAATGCTTGAATTTGTACAAGTTAATTCCTGATTGAATTTACAGTATGCTAGGACAGATGCTTCCTCCTGTTTTTGTAACATGACTAAAATCCTGAGCTGGAAAAGGGAAAATAACAAAAAGTGCTTTACTCCATGCTTTTTATTTGTTTGTTTGTATAAAGGTAATGGTAACCCTTTTAGAACATTTTAAATAACTAAGTAAAGCAACCGTTCTGCTATGAAAAAGGACCAAGCTGCCACGGTAATTTTAGTCCTGGTGATATTACGGCCACTAAATTAGTAAAGAAAACTGTGACTGCATTTCTTAAACGTGGAGGGAAGTCACATGCAGTTGGAATGTCTCTGCAATCTGGGTTTGCATTCAATCATCTGTCTTCAGCTATAAGTTTTCCACTAATAAAAGTTCAAATGGTTCAGATTGGCTTCTGTTACAAAGAATGTACTAAAACCTTGGCTGTGATGACATTCGTGGACATGGAAATATGCTTTATATTACCTTAAATTTCTAGAAAGTAAAAACACTTAGAAGCCTTTTTCCCCTTACTGAATTTTTAAACTGTTGTTTCTGGGGTTTTTTTTGGAAAAAAACTGTATATTTTAAACATGTTGATGTAATACAAGATATACAGTGTAGATACAGTATTTTAGCTTGAACTCCTATGTTGATATCAAATAGTGATTATTGTAAGACAATTAGGACAAATTTTACTTTTTGTGATTTTGCATCCTCAGTGTTGGAGTACCCCATTTAATACATCTGAGAAGGCCGACTGTGAAGAAGGTCAGTTAAGAGTTTTTTAGCATTTTCAAAAAAAAAAAATGTACATTTATGTGGAAGTTTTCACTTAAATAGTGGAAACTAAGACTAAAATTACTCTTTCTTAAAAATTGTGCATTCATTTTTCCAAATTTTCCTCTCTTTACAAATTTCAGGGAACATATTTTTATAGAGGAAGTGACATGTTGGTCAGACATTCAGTGGTACCTGTAGCACATGCCACTTACAACTTTCAAGTGGTAAAGAAATCAGTGTGAATGTGCTCTACAATGCCCCAGTTCCTGGTTTCTCTGATCAGTCCACTTGTTTTTATAGGATGCTTATGATTTTTCTCATTTTTTGAGGTAGGCCTTTGAGTACAATATCACTACAAATAGTACAAGATATAAGGCAGAAAGACATTTAAATACAGTGTTTAAAAGTGATTCATACTCATCCTAAATATAAACCAAACCTAAGCAAACCAAAAACACCCAACCAAACAACCACTCCCCAGAAGCTGCTCCCAAAAGCCAAGAAAGAACAACAAAATCCAACAAAAACAAACAAGTAAGCAAACCCCAAAACCAACAATAAAGCCTGTTTAAATTTCTCCATCTTTTTCCAATTACAAGCTGAAGATCTGGTCCAGTAAAGGTCTTAATTATGTGTTGAATTGATAAATTCCATGAGATTATGTATGTGATTCATCCCTTGGAGGTATCCAAGACTTAACCCTTACTGGTTAATTTTTAAGTGTAATGTGTTTGTATTAGGGCCACAAACAGTTTAACTGTCATATTTAATTTTGATATACTGTACGTAAACATGGTGATTGCTAAGAATTTTAAGAGAGAGTTCTAGAAAGAATTTAGTATCAAAACCTGTAGAATATTTTCAAGTAAGTTTGCAAGCTGAGAATACAGAAGTATGTAAGGTTACTGTAAGCTTATTGCTGAGCATTTATTAATTGTTTTCTAAAATTAAAAAGACCTGCATAGATTCAAATACAAGAAACAGATTAAAAAAATATATAATAACACTTTTCCTATATCAATTTAAAAAGCAATCTTCCCAAGGTAATCCAGCATTGTTTAACTGGCTGGAACTGATTGCTTAAATCACTACTTTATTGATTAATTGTTACTACCTTCATTACATCAAAAATAATCTCCTATGGATTTTATAAAAGATTAATTGTATTCTAACTCCAGAGAAGTTTCACTTTCTACAGAAAGAAGTCCAACATGAAGCAATACAAAATAGCTAAAGAGCTAATGAAAAATAAGAAGTGAAAATCCAATTTACAAAGTGAAAAGGTAACTTTCAGGTAAGTTAACAAAATCAAGCCTGTCCCCACAGAAGCCTAGAAATACTCTCATATCTACCAGAAACTGATGTTCAGTCTTTGACCCAGTCCCTTTTTCATTGTTGTAAACCCATCTGGAATTTTATTTTTTCATCCTTTGGATCTCTTCCAACTCACCATATTCTGTGATTCTATCTTTTAATGCTCTTTCCCTGATATTCTTGTACTCTCCAGTTCTTCAGCACTTTGAAATTTTATGTTATATGCTTGATACTTGAAAGTTGGAAAGAAAACATAAATTGCAACCCGGTAGACTACAGTTCTCACACTTTCCTGGCATATGATTTTGATTTCATGAGTACTACATGTGTATGTGAGCACTGTATATTTCACAGTATTAATTTAAGGGCAAAACTCCAAAACATCGGTGTGAGAAATAAACTGCAGGTCAACATGGTGATCAAAAGAAGTAATGACAATCAGCAAAAGCTGACTCCCACTGGGATTAGTTGCATATTGAGAAATTCCATCAGTGTGTTGTAGTTTTAACTTTCAAACTCATGAAGGATCTAGAAGAAAAGTTACAAATGTATTAGTGAATTTACAGTGAATTTCCATACAATATCAATTTGCAAAAACCTGACAACACAGAATATTACAAAAATGCCCCAGAGCTGTTAGTGAATGCATAGAGAACATCAGTAAAGTTTAAGTTGACAGATATAAAAAATAATTCAAAAACCCTGCACAACTACAGAAGAGAAATTGGAAAACAGGAATGCCAAAAGTAGTTGAGATTATATCAGATAGCAAAGAAAGCATAATAGGAGCTTACATTATTATATGGAAGAAAATCACCAATGCAATTTTAAAATGTCTCCATAGAAAAATCATGTCATGGAGGAGGAATATAATACCTATTTATCTTACCTTGCAGGATATATACACCTTTGAGAGTTAGCTAAAATTTGATGACTGTGTTATCAATTAAAAAAAAAAAAAATTAAAAAAACAGCTGAGCTGTTTACAGAGATTTTAAAAAAATAAAAAAGGAAAACCAATGCAGTTAGAAGGAAAATTGATTAGCTTTAAACACAATAAATTACATTGAATAAAATGACACTATTCACTCAGTTTAAAAATTCTTAAAGCTCTGATATTCATTTCTAGATGTGGATGAAATTTTGTGGTTGAGATTTTATTTTCCAGGAGCATTTTTTATAGAGAATGATAACATTTTTGAGAAATATATGAAAAATAAAAATTTTGACTTGTCATGATGTGTTTGTAGTGAGAGAAAGATGGCATGGAAACAGGAAGGTGCCAACAAATAAACCCATCTTTAGAAATTAGTCTTTTTAGTTGACATCTTTATTTTCTAGGTATCTGTCCTCTGAACTAAAAAATAATTTCTCTGCTTAGTACCTTGAAACAGAAAATCCTGAGAGACTCCCATAAATTTATGTTATAATCCACTGCTCTGATGGAATGAATACATACTGCAAATACTAAGGGTCCATCAACATCTGAAAATTAGATGTATGATGCTGATTAAACAAGAAGGTTAGAATTTGGATTCAAGAAGAGATATGAAAACAGGAAAACTAGGTCAAAACCATAAGGAAAAATTGACAGAAACAACCAATTGGTGGTTCAATAGTGTGTGAAAGTATAAGGACTCTGATCAAGTGTATATGGATAAAGCCTAGCACACTCTACAGGAAAATGTGGATATAGTAATATATAGTAATAAAAATAACAGATTTCAGGAAAATTCCCTTGGGAACATTTAAAATTAAATTGTCTGCAACACTGATGTCTTTGTGGTGAATGGCAGTTCTTGCACTGGATTTAGAAGGAACAAATAGACCTTTTTCATTGTAGATGTCTGGGTTTGTGTAAAGAAAAGTTCCTTTAAAAAGTTGGGCTTTTGTAAGAATGTGCTGTCTACTGTCAGTATTATAGGGAGATTGTTTCTCCTCCTCATTTAGTATTCAGTCAACGTGGGAAATAATCTAAATGTTTGTGTAATTGATGCAAGATTGTGCAATGAATGCAGCCATAGATGGTTCTGCTGCAGAAAACAGGATGGGAAAAACACAAATGAAAACCAAATACCATGTCTGGATTATGTTGTAGATACACATGGTAGTTTGTATATCTGAGAGGAGGAGGAGGGAGAGAAATTGAGCCGATGAGGCAAATTCCTCAAATAAACAGGAAGAGGTTGTGGTTTCACCTGAGGGGGAAGGGAGTACCTTGGCTTCCCTGTGCTAAAAAATGTAATTCATCACTGCCCAGCATGCTACATCGTATGGCATTGGTGAAGAAACATCAGGGATAAAACACATTACTGACAGCACTTCAGTGTCATGGGGGTTCACTGTCCTTTCCTTGGCACCGGTGAGACCACACCTCGAATTCTGTGTCCAGTTCTGGGCACCACTGAAAGAAGGACATTGAGGTGCTTGAATGGGTCCAGAGAAGGACAACAGAGCTGGGGGAGGGTCTGGAGCACAAGTCCTCTGAGGAGTTGCTGAGGGAGCTGGGGTTGTTTAGCCTGGAGAAAAGGAGGCTCAGGGGTGACCTTATTGCTCTGTACAGCTGCCTGAAAGGAGAGTGTAGTGAGGAGGCAATCAGTCTCTTTTCCCAGGTAACAAGTGGCAAGATGACTGGTAATGGCCTGAAGTTGTGCCAGTGGAGGTTTAGATTGGATATTAGGAAATATTTCTTCCCTGAAAGGGTGGTCAGGCATTAAAACAGGTTGCCCAAGGAAGTGGTGAAGTCACCATCCCCAGAGGTATACAAAAGGCATGTGGGTGTGGATCTTGGGTATCTGTTTTGGTGGTGAACACAGTGGTGCTGGGTTAATGGTTGGACTGGATGAACTTAGATATTGTTTCCAATCTTAACCATGCTATGATTCTGCTAAGCGAGAACAGTTAGAAGAACTTTTTTGTGGTGAATTTGTTTGGATTTTCAGTTCTTAAAGCTGGTTCTTTCTGGATGTTCCACTCCTGAATAAATATTTAGGCACCTTATAATAGGGGGCAAAACTGTTCAGTATGCTGGTTTTCCGTTTGCTCTGTAGACGCTGTGTATGGGTTAGACAGCTCAGAGGTCATGAAACTGAGCAGCTGAGAGGAGACCTACTCGTGCCTTGGTCTGGCTGCTGCTGGACAGGTCAGGGTGAGCATCTTGGTCAGTGTAACATACTCTGAGAGCAGAGAACAGGCTCATAGCAAAGCCTTACTCATAACAAGGAAGTTAGGCTCTTGGAAAGTAGAAGGAAAAGAAAGGACCTACCTTACAAAGATACTGTTACAAAGAAAGACAGTCTCTCTTCAGTAATTTAATTTATTATGATGGAAGCATAGAACTTTCTGCATATATTTCTGTATTTCTACGCTCTGTATTTTCTGCTTCAATTTAGGCAGTGGGAAGTTTGGGATTTTTTGGTTTTGTTTAATTTAAACAAGCATATTTTTAGATATCAAGCAGTGTCAGTGTCATCTGGCACATTCATTTCAAAAGAAAAGCAGGGAGTATGTAGTTGCCCTCTAGTCACTGTAGGACACAGGATACACTGTAGGATACACTGTAGAATACATGGATATTTACATGTTCCAAGGAGTTATGATTCATGTTGACTTTGCTGTAATTTGTGAAACCTAGACAATAAAAAAAAATAAAAATTAGATGCATTTCCATCAAATGAGTCAAAGTAGATTTTTGAGCCTGTCTCTGGGTATGTACATTTGAGGTACATTGAAATCAATTTGAGAGGTCAGTTTTTATTTACTCCCAGTGATGATTAAATGCAGTGGTTTTTACTCTTGAATCACCTTTCCATCCATTGAATAGTACAAAGTAATGAAGAACTCTGACTGATATTGCTGAGTAAGAGTAGAAAGATTTAGCACTGTTATCTCCCAGCATGTTCTGCGCTTCACCTGTCAGCCACAACTTTCTTGGCAGAAGTAGCAGAAGGCAGCTTGTGAATCGTTCAGCAGCAAACACAACCAAAACACCAGTCTGTGACATGAAACAGTTGAAATAAAGGGATATAGTAGGTTTTGGCTGCCTTGTTAGGAGAGACTGCAGCCTTTGGTGGCACAGAGACATGGGTGCAATAATAGCTATGAACACTACAGTGAATTTTGCCTGAGGTGTTCTTTTCCAGGATGGGTCTGATTCCTTTGAATTGCAGGAAAAGAGCAGCCTAAGAAGCTCCTAAATGCATCTTGTGCTGGCCTACATTAAGGCGGGCGAGAACCAGGTAGGAGTGAACTTGTTATGGTGCAAATAGCTCTGCTTTCAATTTCTGCAAAATTAATTTTCATGTTCATAATTATTCAGCTGCATAATTTCACAAGCAGCAAAGAAACTTCTCTACAAGTTCTTTGATAGTGACTTTCTGTGAAAATCCACCATTCTTTTTTCATGATGCTTGAACAATCTTCTGGATCACATAGTGGCATTTGTATATCTCTTTTTTTGAAAAGAGTATAACTATTAACACATGTGAGTGACTATTATTTTAGCAAGTTGTTTGCTTGAAAGATGAGCATTCATTCCCAAAATGCTCAAAATAAACTTCCTTAGCAAAGTACTTGTGAAGAGTGAATAAGAAGGGCACGTGTGTAGTGAAATCACTGGTGGATCAAAATTTACCTCAAATGTTCTTCAGAAAGAAAAAAGCAAGTGTTAGCAGATTTCCAGGTAGAAATAACCATTCTTGATCCTCAGAGAGTAGCTGTTCCAGTGAAACACAGCAGTAGGCGTACACATTTATATAAATATTCAAAGCCAAGGCAGTGAGTTAGCCATCTGAATCTCATTGAAGATAATGAAGACCACGTGGTCAAATCCCTGTTTGCAACATGGAAAATTTATCCTAGTAGCTCTACGTAACATGAAAAAAATGTTAAATGATGAAACATTGCAGCTCTTAAAGACTTTTAAAATGCATAACACATCTCAGTCAAGTTACTAAAAAATTGTAAAAATCCCATAAACATCTTGGCTGTGCTTAAAGAAACTGTAACAAACATCAATCACGGTAATTTAGAAAGATAACCTCCATTTCATGTTAATGAACTAGACAGAGGATGCTTTACTGTCTACTAGCAATACATGCTGCTTGTGTCTTCTAGAAAAGATACAATGTAAGTAGGAATTCTCTGAGAAATTTTGGCTTTTGCAGAATTTGCAATTACAAGAGGATAAAAAAAAAAGCCATCAAGTCATGAATTCAGCAATGGTACCTAAATAGTAACCGTTTACCCCCAAAATTACAAACCAGTTATAAAGTGAATGCTTAAATCACTAATGATGTGCATATTTTTTTAAGGCTGGCATAGGCACAGACACCAGCTGCAAGAGAAAATATTGGAAGTTAAAAAGGTTCGTTATGTAAATAGAAGTCTAAGGTAAAAAAATCAGTCTGCTGGAGTGATGCAGAGTTTGAAGAAGTGAAATGACTAAAAGTGGGAAATTTTTGTTGTTCTTTGTGTGCTGTATACATTTCTACTTTTTATGTGTCATTCTTTCAAGACTTTGGATGAGAAATAAGCCAGGAAACTCTTGCTCTTTGTTTTGCTTTTATTGTAGTGTGAGGAGAAACCCACATTTTGGAGGACAAAATGGATGATTACCACAGCTTGGAAAGACATAAGTGAAAATATGAAGGAGAGGAGTACATCTGTGTATGTCAATCAATAGATAGTCTTTAATATGAGTCAAATTACAAAATATATGGAAAATGACAAAAGCCTCACAACTCTGGATAAAACTTCCCTTGTGCTCATTTCTATTACAGTTCAAAACTGAGAGACTCTTCAGCAGAGTTCATGACATTTCAACTCATCTGAATTGAAGCATGAGTTTTCCAGCATTCAGACTAGACTCTGTAAGAGTTTCTCAAAGAGAAACTGATTCCCAGCAGTTTTGATCCCTAACCAGGCAATGCCTGTAGATTGTGATTGTTTTAAACTTCACCGGGAAGATCAGCTCATGCTTAAACTGAAAGACATGTGTGCTGTGCAAACCATGAAGAACCAAGACCATTTTAAAAATGTGCAAAGTTTTAGGGCTTTTCCCACAGAATTTTATGAGATATTTATGGGGTTTCATTTATATACTGATCACTGAATAGACTTTCTTGTCCTCTTTATGCACTAAGAGCATATATATTTAAATTAAGATTTTAAATTTAAATCCACCTAATCTCTGATAGTGTGACTCTGGTCATGCAGGCATGCAGTCAGTTTATGGATGCAATCTCGCTGATATATATATATAAAATGCACTTCAGCCCCAAGGAAGTTCAAAGACAAATTTTTTTCTTGGGTGGTACAAATTTTAACATGGACTCACTCTGATGAGTGATATTTCGATGAACTATTTACCTTCTCTGAACATGTAAAAAAGTTACATCAGATAGAAAGGTTTATTCGTACATATCTGCTTATGTTCATACAATGTACATCTGATTGTACAACTCTTATTGGAACATAGGTTTAATTATATAAGCCATGAGCAATGCCGTAGTTATCTGACATTTTTTAATATTTAAATTTTATAATATTTTTATAGTATAATTTTCATATATTTATATATATTTATTTATAATATAAATATATATTTTAATATCTTTTATACATAATTTTTTATATTTAATAATTTTCATGCATCTGGTTCTACTCCTCTGTTACTCTCTATTTATAAAAAAGAAGCACTTTGTCTATGAAGTAAAATTTTTTTCTTTTTTAATATAACACATTTTCCTTTAGCCTATCATGTTCAAAAAGAAAGAGTGTTTGAAGTGTGTTGGGCTGAAGCTGTGAACTATTTGGATACATGATTGTGGATTTGGTGGGAAACCTAAAATTTTTCTTAATCAGAAAGACTATGATTTTTCCACTTTGCTTTGGCAGACGACTCACACCGCAGTGCACGTATGCTTTCCCATAATTACTCACTACCAGTTGTAAAGTGTTGGTCTTTATTTTGAAATTAGGTTTCCATAATGCATGTAATATAAGATGCAAAATTACAGAGTGCTGAAACTGATGTAAAAGTACATTTAATCTTTGACCTATACAATAAACTGTTGCTTTGAGACTATAAAAACTCATTTAGGCCTCAGGTTATTGTCAGGGAGACATGTCAGACAAATAAATAAATGAAAGTTTTTGTGCTGAGTGCTTACACAATGACTAGATATTAGCTTTGTTTCCTGGATATGTGCAAAATCTTCCTCACTGCCTTCACTTCTTCCAAACATAAGATTTTAAAAATCTCAGTCACTGAAACAGAAACATGCACGTGATTTCATACCACACTGACAAGGATTTGATTTCTTTCCATTAATAGAAGTTAAAGCTGTCAACATCTTTTCTATTGAAAAATATCTCCAGTTAGAACACTACTCTCACTTTTTTCAAAATCTCCTTTTTCATGTTATTCTTACTTTTCTAAGCATTCAGAAATCAATACTTCCCCTTAGTAACTGGGTACAACAGAAAAAGCCATAGGATGAAGAAGATGAGGATGATGGCTTATTAGACATGAAATAGGAGAAGTCTACTTAAGCCATGAGAGAAACTCATCCTGCAGATATCAATTAAGTGGGAATAACCCCTTCTACATGTCTCAATGCATGCATATTGCACATACATATGCATTTGGTGTCTTTGACCATGCCCTAAGTTTTATGAATCCTAAAAAATCATGCTATAGCCTGGTATGCTTGGGTTATCCAGACAGAATGATCTGAGTCCATAGCAGCATCTAACTCAGTGATAACTGAGTCACTGTCATTTGCTATCTTGTTTTTTTGGATGTATTTCACCAGGTTTTTAAGACCATAAGGCAACTCTGTGATCTAAGATTAACTTTAGCATAATATGGACTCACAGACAAAAAATATATTAGTGTCTTGATCTTCTATGAACTGAGATATGAAAGGTGGGAAAAGTTCATAGATTGCAGATGGGAAACACTTTGGCTATTGCAGAAAAGACTCTGCAGTACATATGCAAACCAACATAAATCCCCAGATCCAGCAAATACCAGGAGATGTATTTATGCAGTGTTACATGGTTACTTAGTGATAAGACTCTCTGAACATAGCTCTAGTGCCTTTATGAGTTTCCTGTGGCTTGATTTCTCCTGTCTTTCCTCTTTTTTTTGCTTATGGTTTGTTGTTTTATTTTTTTGGTTATTGGAGTTTTTTTATGCAGAAGAAATAAATATAGGCATAATTATCTCTGTTGATCTATATATTGGGATTCTTCCCACATCACACTGACATGAGCCAAAAGACTTCCACTGAATTCTGCAAGTGCCTCACTCATTAGGCTCTGTTTCTCTTCATTATATCATATCTGTTAATGCCTTTTATTACCCTGGACCACTTTTTAATACATGCTTATCATTGTTTCTCATAAAAGTAATATTTTCAAGCACTCCGCTTACCTGACTACCATTGAAAATCCAAATCCAAATCTATCTATCTATCTATCTATCTATCTATCTATCTATCTATCTATCTCGCTCATGGCAACTGTACTCACAAATTGTCATGCAAATCAAGACAGCTGGTAGTCCTACAATCACCTCTGTGAACAACATATTTGAATATTTGAAAATATATAGAGGACTCTGTAAGGATATCTGCATACTTGGAGGCCAGGTTTGAGAGCTCAGAAAAAGGTAAATCTTCTTGCAAAGCCATTTAGCAGGAATAAATATTGTCTTGTGCCTATTCCTGCTAAATGATCCTATGATGGGGGACTCAGAGGATCATAGAATGTTAGGGGATTGGAAGGGATCTTAAAGATCATGTAGTCCCAACCCCCCCACCATAGGCAGGGACAGCTTCCACTCAACCACGACGCTCAAGGCCTTATCCAACATGGATTTGAACACTGCCAGGGTTGGGGTGTCCACAACCTCTTTGGGAAACCTGTCCCTGTTTCTCATGACCTTCACAGTAGAGAATTTCTTCTGTAGATCTAATCTAAACTTCCCCTCACTCAACTCTACTCATTTCCCCTTGTCCTATCACTACAATTTCTGACAAAGAGTCTGTCTCTGGCTTCTCTGTAGGCCCCCTTCAGATAATGGAAAGTTGTTATGAGGTCTCCACACAACTTTCTCTTCTCCAGCCCCAGCATCCTCAGCCAGTCTTCATAGGGGTGGAGCTCCAGTCCTCTTATCAACTCCTCTGGACTTGCTCCAACAGTTCCATGTCCTTATTAGCTTAGTGGCCCCAGAGAGGGATGCAGGGCTCCAGGAAGGGTCTCACCAGAGCAGAGCAGAGCATAGAGGCAGAATCCCCTCCCTCACCCTGCTGGCCACTCTGCTTTGGATGCAGCAACCTATGCCAAGATGCAACCACATTCACATTAATATGGTTCCCCTACTTCATCTAGGATATCTGGGAAGAAAATGAGACTGCAGTTCCGAGAGTCTTTGAGATGTGCTTGCCTTATTTTATGTGAACTGAATATTGAGCAGAGCATAAATCACCTGCACTTTGTATATGTCTGGCTTATTCTAACCATACGGGGAGGGCGCATACGCTCTGACCATGCCCTGAGGATGTTTGGCTGGGGCCCATGGAAGATCAGCAGCTCTGAGCAGGTTGTCCTGCTGGGGACTGCTAAAAAGGGGCTCTCACACATCTTGACTCTGTCAGTAAATCCATAACAGATTATCCTAAAGATGTTATACATGTGCAAAAATCCCATCCAGAAAATAAGCAGGAGAGTCAACATACTAAAGGCAGACGGCTCTGTTTTCAGTTGTTTGCATCTTTTTATAGTCGTCCCATATATCTTTCCAAGTTCAGGTTTTTCAGTGTCACAACCTGAACAGTGACTTGCTTTACCTCTTGGTGGGATTCTGGCTAATACATTTACCTGTATTCATCTGGATACCATGAAAGGAACACCCAAAAATATTGCAATTAACTCCTCCATGATTTAAATGGTAGTGAGCAGAAGCAGATTTTTCCTAATGAGGAACCTGCAGGGCTTGGTATATTTTAACAAATATGGTTTCATTTCACACATTGAGTTCATTCAGTTTAGTTTTCTAGTGTCTCCTGGGAGATGAGTATTTTAACTACATACTGTTTCAGGAGAGACCATAATTCTGCTTACAGAGTGTTTAGCTTAGTGCAACTCAGGTCTCCACAGTGCCTCAAGGACTACTGGGTTACAAATGCTAAGTAAAAATATGACAATAGCACAGTAGCTAGATGCATTGAATGTCACAACAACATTCTTTCTGATTTAGAAGAGGTTGTGAAAAGTCAAGATTAAGCTCCTAGTCTTTAATAGATATCTGTTACAGACATCAATTGTTTTGAAACAGGACCAGTTGTCTGCAGGCTGTCCAAGAGGTTCTCTGCAATTTCTTCTGGATATTCACACAAACATGAATTAGAGTGGTAAGTTGCAGACACCTCTAGCACTGAAGCTGGCACGAGAGAAGTGTTATACATCAAAAAAACCCCACTTCTTACCAATGAACAATGAGAAACATCAGCTGCCAGTGAGCAAAGAACAATTATTTTACAGAGATCTTAAATGGCATAGGTTTTTTCTCTTTTCTAATGTTTTTTTTATTTCACTAGAGGAGCTGCTAAGGCACTAAGATTAGCAGCTACTGCAGCAGTTTTAGAGGCTCACTGCTGTACAGAAGCCTTCATGTTATTGAATTGATACATTTCCTTGCAGACTAAGCAAGAGTAGAATTGCTTACCATTTACCAATAGAAACAATTGAAACACACTTTTCAAAAACAGTAAAATTATCTGCCAAGTTATAAAAATTAACTGACATTTACTTTTCTTAAACATCCACTAGAGGCAGTTCTTAATTACCTGGTGGCAAGTAAGGCCCAGCTTCAAGGTACAATTGCTGAAAACTCCCTTTAGTCTTTTGGTGGACAAAGGCATTGAGGAAACGTGGTCTTCCATTCCTGGGAAAAGGACTCTCACTACTGTTATGAGGAATAAGAAGATGGCTATTGCCATTTTAGCAGGAAATAATACCTTGTAGACACATGAAATTAGAAAGTGACTCAAATTCTAAATTTCAACTTCATAGCAGTTATGTCAGAGTAGCCCTGAGACGAATGCCTGTAGAACTTGTTCCTCAGACTTTTCTGAACACTACTGGATGCCTTTGCTTATTTGCTTATATTGCGTATTTGCCACAGTTACAGAGAGCTTAGACACCTTGTTTAAAATGCAGAAACTCAGTTGAAGACCGTGTCCATTTGACTGTCCATATTTCTGTGGAGCAAAACATCACCTAAGTCCTTTGACTCTGGACATTGATTATTCCTCTCGGTCTTTTTCAAGTCTCTCCTGAGAGATCTCTTTCACTTTACCTGCAAGAGACACCATGAACTCTCTCCAAAATGAACTTTCACTTATTTGCAAACAGTGGAATAGCCTTTACTTTCTATTTCCAACCCAGTAGGCAGAAGATCTGCACACTAAAGGCGTACACAGTTCTGAATTCTGCTCAGCTTTGGGCAGCTTTAGTGAAATAGTTTGCTGAGAGTTAAACAGAAAAATGTTCAACCAGATGTACAACACAAGAAATATTTAGTGATAAAGGGTATGGCATTCTAACGCCAAGTCAGTTTGTGGCTAGCTTGGGCGTCGCTCAGCGGCATTAAGGACTGAGGATGCCGTCACCCAGGGTCAGCGAAGCAGCACTGCAGGAGACTCAAGGAGGTGAGACGAGCTGGGAACCGGAACAATGAAAGAAGAGGCAGGCTTCAAATCTGAGTCTTCTTAGGAAAGGGTTTATTGGGAACACAGACGGGACGGAGAGATGAGGACGGGGAGAAGACCAAGGCTCGAAGTCGCGCACAAAGGCGCGCAAGGGTTTAAAAGAGAGCAGGGAATAGAGAGTGGCCAGCACCGCGAACCACCTGGGGAGAGGAAAAAGGGCAGTACCATGAGGATGGAAAGGGGGTACAATGAATAGGGATTTACAAAGGGAGGAACCGAAACCAGGGACCCAATAAACATTACAGGAGGAGAGAACTTTCTAGAAACTTCACCAAATAAAGAGAACAGGGGTGGAGAAGAGTGCAGGGCCAATTAGGAGTGAAGAATCTATATATGCAAACTGGGGGCCTCAGGGAATCATGGTTTCTCACCATGACCAGGAGCGGTGATGCTTCAAACCTATCGCCACCAGTCGCCCTCCTGGCCCTGCCCTCCCTGCGGTCGCCCTTCCGGGTCCACCCGGACTTGTGCCGCCGCAACAGCATTCTTTTGAATTTCAAGAATAAAAAATACAGAGATGCACAGACAGAGGTGAAATATGAAGAGATACATCTACAAGTTCTGCTTCTAGGGTAGTTTTGTGAGATCTAAACAGTGGTATGAGACTATTTCCCTCTTATCCTTATTTTATCCATCTTTAGAGAATAAATCATGAAAAACAGCACTTGATTAACATAGAGAAGTCATTTATGTCAAAATATTCACCTGAGGAACAGGTTTGAAGAACAGTAAGATCCCATCAATTTACTGATTTCTGCATGCAAGTTGCATGTCATCAGATCCAAGATTGGTGTGCCTAATTCAGCAAGAAGTGGAATGAATTATGAGTCTTTAGCTAAGGCCTGTCTTTCCCTATAATATTGTCTCCCTGATAACTTCAAACTTTTTGGTGAAGTGGAGAAGAGGTGTTTTGGTCTGAATAATCCTACCAAGAGAAAAGAGAGAAGTACTGTCAGGTTTGACTTAGGAGTCATCTTCAGCAGCAATCAGAGGTAAGAAACTGGAGGTATTTGAGCAATAAGGAAGCCTGCTAGAAAAAATAAAAAGAAAGGGAACAACATGGTTGAACTCAGTCTTTGGAAACATATAGACCCGGATCTGAAAATTATTTTTCTAACACAATCCATAAATGAAACAAAAGATTTGTTTATATTGAAATTGTGAATTTTAAGCACAAACCCTCTATCCATGAAATGGATACAGTTCATGTTTCAAATATTATATGGAAAAGTACAACCATAATCTGATATCAAACTGTTATGGTGTCTTTGTAGTGGCAGTGGCTGAGTACTAGCAAAAGACAAGCCATAGCAGAAATCAGAAGCTTCCCTTTTTTCCCTGCACCTTAATGAGAAATATTTTTCCTTTTTTTTGAAAGCAAACTATAAATAAAAGCGAAATATCTGTTTGCATTTTAATTTATTAGGTTAATTAAAGACACACCATAACAAATTCAGTAGATTTCAAGGACAAGATATATTAGATATACATTATTAACAAGCTAATAGAGATAGAAGCAATCTTAAAATAAGTATTTATCATATTTCCAAAAAGATGTGCAATAATGCTCAATACTGTACAAAAATACCATCAAAATAAATGCGTATTTGTAAATGTTTAAGAAAGAAAGTGACATTTATTGACTTAAAATCATGAGACGTAAATAAAGGGGTGGGAAAAAAAGGAGATGCAGAGATGCAAGTTCCAACTTTCATTTGCTTCAGAGAAGGGAAAAAAAGCATTGACACAGTCATTTTGTCATGTCCAGTGTAGATATCTATGATATTTCTACCATGTAATATGACACAGACTGGATTTGACTATGCACTTGGAAAAGAGCTAGCTCATATGAAGAGAAGAATCAGTGTCTAATAATATGGAATAATATGGAATAACAGAATAACATATTTCTAATACAAGTAATGTGAATTTGTTACTATTTTTCTGCAGAAAAACCACTTAACTGCAATGATGAAAGCCATATGATATAGTCAGAATTTACAGTGAAGACAAAAGAGTGTGAAGCCATATTTAAAGACTAAACTTGAACAAATTTTCCTTCAAACTTTTAAAGACACTATATAGAGCCATGGAGAAATTGTCTCATTTCTTTTTCATCTCCTGAAGGTTTTTTTCCCCTTTTCTTTAGCACTATGCAGGGATTTAAGACTTATCATTACTCTTTTGTAAAGCATGAAGGTAGTAACACCTCGAATATTGCACTAAGCATAGGATCAGAAAAGAACAAAATAATGTATATCTGAGTATCCTTTCAATAATGCAAACAAACATTAACATTTTTGCTTGTGGCAAGTGTTAGCAATTTTGCAAATGACACATTTCATTTACATGTGCTAGTTATAATTTTAAAATCATTAGTTATCATTTTAAAATTTCTTCTTAAAAAGGAATCCCAAGATGTTGTGAAACAGTTATGCAACATTGAAAATATCTGGTTTTGTCTGATTGTTCAATGCAAAGGCATATCACATGTTTGACCTTTCTGTAGTCCATGCCAAGAATCCATCAGCAAAAACAAGGTTCGACATGAGAACTGAATCACAAACAGCATTATCTTCATGTACATAATGGATCTTTTATAAAGAGACAGAATTTCTTTTTCTTAAGACTTAGGGAGATTAAGGTCACATCACAGTATGTTAAAATACACAAACCTTGATAATCTTTGGCAGATTTATTACCTACCACACACTCACAGATCCCTGTGAATCTTTGCAGTTCTTAACATGAACAGCTGGTAGTAAATAACCAAACATAAAGAGCTTGATGGAAAGAGAAAGATACCTACTTATACTCCCAGCGAGGTTCTTCACTGGAAAGCTAATCAAAGAATGATTCAGAAGAAAAGCTAAAAATGTTAAGTTTGTTTTTGCAGATGTTTCAACATTCAAGCTTTAATTTATGGTGCAAATATTTCAGTAAAACAACAAATACTGGAGTCTAAGCTTGATGAAATTTATCAAGAACTTCCAGTTTTTATTTTTTAAACCCATCTGATGTAGGAAAGTTTTCTATTTGCTAATACTTCAGAGTCAGCTAGTTGCATAGGAGAAAGCATTTAACACATCAAAGAAAGAAAGAAGAGTAAATTGTTAGCCAAGTATTAAGTAGCATTAACTAAATATGTAGATTTGGGGGGGGCGGGGTGTTTATATACTTGCTATATTTAAGTTGTGGAAGGTTTCTGTAGGAAGCTTGCTTATAGGGTCTTGCAAGAAAGACTTTGAGAGTTTTCAAAATTTTTTAAAATGCAAACAACATGTCTTTGCCTGTAAGTCCTTAAACCTTTTTCATCGGCAGCAATTGTTCACATGAACAGGGTGAATGTTGTATTCCCAGCATGGTGCAGGGAACACATACTGTTCATAGACTGATCTCATGGCAGCCCTGTAGCACCTGTAGAGAAGAATTTAACTGTGTTTACTATTTTTCTAATTTTTGTCATTGGCACAGGACACATTGTTGCAGCCAGGCCCACTGAGGGAGTGGGATTTGGAAGGAGACAGTGAGCAAGTGAAGGAAGCTGGATTCCAGACACGTGCTCTCAACAGTCATGTTTTGCCTTCTTTCAGGTCTTCCCAGGGATAGGGAGTATGTGAAGTCCTGCAGAAGGAGTATGTAGCCATTTCATAGATTCATTTGGTGAAAAACTCATATTCACATGTATTTTGGAGTCCTTTTTATCTCCAGCAAAACTCCTCATTTATGTAACTAATACTTTGTATCATCTGCAGTTTTATAAATGATGACTTCATTTCCAGCTGTCTTTATGATTCTTTATCTTAGCAAAAGCAAGACAGATCTAGGAACGAAGCTGTGTCACTATCAGAAATGCTAAGTAGTACAGAACACAGAGTACATTTCTCAAGACTCAGAAGCAGCATCAGTTGCATCCACTATTGCTTGCTGGCTTCAAAGAAGGTACTGAATCAAGGGCAAAGTGCACATTGCTGTTTTTTAAACATTCAAGAGGTCCAAGGCATACTAAAATTAATTAAAACTATAAGATGTGGATTTTCACTCTTTTGAAAGAGCAAAAGCCATAGTAAAATACACTTTTCCAAGAGAAAAAAGTTTTCCCAGAGACTAGAGTATATTCCCTGGGGGACATAAGGCTCTTAAAAACAGCTTTCAATAGCCTCCTTCTCCCTTTATCCTCTGTGTTTACTATAAACTCACATCCCAAAGCCAAAGTAACCTTATCTGTCCCTTTTCCCTTGGGAAGACAAGAGAAATTACAGATATGGCTGTCATATAGAGCAGCTGGGTGCATTCAAGTATTAAGGTAATAATCACAGAACAAGATGGAGTTGAACAGAATACAATAGCACAGCAACCCCATCCACAGGGAACGCTATATTTTTGGCTCATCTGCAAGGTATGGGAAAAGAACTGCTAGAAATCTTGCTACAGCTCTGCAAGCTTGAAATTAAACTTCATTCTGCACTCATGTCCAAGATCACTCTCAACCTAGCTAGCTGTAAATGAGTAGTTAATCAGTGGTCTAGAGTTTAAGACACTTGGCTATGCTGGCTGATTGCCTAGACACCTTGCCTGGGGAAATCATATCACTGTGTTGGTCAATGAATCATCTAAATACAGATGGACATCTGAGCTTGAGCCTCAGACCTCAGCTCTGGTCTCAGTCCCTGTGTGACTTTTACATCATCCAAGCCAGATACTTAACTGAAATAAGCAAATTGCACTATTTTTCATCTACTGAGCATCTGACCCATTTCTTTCTGCCTTATCACTTCTCACTAAGATCCAGGAATCAATTTTAAAAAACATATCCACATCATCAATAGCAATATGGGGTTATGAAATTATAGCCAATGAGGAGGGAAGCTAGATTAACATGAGGGACACTTCCATATCTGGATCTCTAAGAACTCATCAGACAAAACATAACATATCAGAAAAAGTCCATATGAGTTTTTTTGTCTCACCAGATGTAGGAGTGGAACTACAGATAATCTTTAGATATTGAATGATTTGAAATCCTTTTTCAACAATCTTTAAAGGCAAAAATTTGGCTGGTTTAATTCAAGGGAACATGATAGGAAATACACATCGAGGTTATTCTGCTTTTAGCCCTGGATATGAGGATAGTTAATCGCCTGTATAGTTACTCTTCAGAGAAGATCAAAAGGAAAAAGCTAACACTTTGATTTTAGTCAATTCAGCTGCTTGAGTGCAGTTGCCTGAGTGAACAACTGGGCTACTGCAGAGTGAAATTGAAATGTTTCTGTTATTACAGGCTAGCTTTAAACTGGTGCTCACAGAAGCAAGGGCTTGTTCAGCTGGGCTGACGTATGACTCGGTGTCCCAACATCTCAGTAACACTGAGTCACAGTATCTTTGGATCTGGGGTTGTGTAGCTCATATATCAGCCCTTGTTTAGGTCTCTGCTTAGTCCCAAAATCTGTCCTTATGTGTGTAAAGTAATTAATATGATAGAGCTAGAGGTTTATTCACTGAACCCTTTCACCATGCATTTTGCTTTTTGCTGTGTTCTCTGGTTTATATTTTGTTATGCCATCTCCTCCCATGTATGTGTCTCAGCTTTGCACAGTTCCCTGAGCACAGTAAGCCATGGCTCTTGCATGCTAATTATTAGCTATTTCCTCTTACCTTAGGAATAGGAATGGAAGAAAGAAAAAGTCTGGCATTTGAACTTGTTTCACTTACTTCCTGCAAGATTTCATTGTTCAGTTCCAGAGTGGAAGTATCTTTCTCTTCACACAGAGAGTATCCTATGTTGAGTCTTTTGGTTCCTCTCCCAAACAGGCTTTTAAACCATGTATTTGCATTCATTCCAATAGCGTCATTTTAAGCTTTCCTTTCTTCTTTCTTTCCATTCTTCATCCTCCACTTGAGTTGCTGACTCCCTGGTCATTTTCTATTGGCAACAATCAAAGTTATATGTGTATGTAAGTTGCCAGAATGATTAATTCTTCATGACTGTTTCCTCTCATCTTCATTTTAATTTTCCCAAGCCTTTCCATATGTCCTTCAATATTTCATTTCAATAATTAAAGATTCCAAGTTGGTCTATAATGCAAAAACCATCAGCATAGTCTTTTTTCCCCCTCTCTCTCTTCCTCTTTCTTTATCCTTGGCACGGTGGGACTCAGTATTTCTACAAAAGTCTGCCACAGACACTGGGCTTTGTGCCTTTGGGAGAGTGAAACGATGTTGGGAGTCACTGAGAAGCTGTGTGTGCCAGGGAAACCCTCTATTTCAAGTGTTCCTGTTCCAGTGTAATTTTTTCCCCTCTGGATTCTTTTGATGGTTTCCAGGTCTCCCTTCTGGCATTTGACTGTTTTATTTGCTGTTACTACTAGGCAGCATCATCAAAATGGAGAAGTAAAAGAATCTTCCAATCCTTTTGGTTCAGTTCCACTTGATTATGAGTGAGAAGTAGCAAAAGCATCTAATAACTGTACAGTTTAATTATATCTAGACTGTGGTTAAATTAACATCAAAATCCTCTAATGCTGAAAATAAAAGATGTAGGGGGGTATTTTTTAAATCATAGATTCATTACTAAAAGAGCAATTTTGATAATATGTTGGCAACTGGTGCAATTACGTGGTTCTTGTCTTCCTTTTCTCCAGTTTATTCTTCCATTACTAAGCACATTAGACTATGTGAATACAGGAGTTTTAAAGTGACAAGGAAGACTATGTGATAATTTTCCATGCAGTCACTTTATTGTCCCATTCATTATGGTTTGAGGTTTTTATTTTTCTGTTTGTGTTATTTCTCATGGCAAGTGTCCTGTCTCACAGAATTGTTATACTCAAAAGGGCTTGGTTTAAACCATGCTGCATATACCAGCACATCAGCAACATCACTTTCCATCAGACTCTGAAAATTAACATTCTGATGAGGATTAGGAGCTGTAACCCACCTTTTCCACTTAACTGAGATGTCAGAAATTGTTCTGGACAAAAGAAATCAATACCAAATGCCTAAAGTAAATCAAATCATGAGATTTGATCCTGGGCGGGGGGATGAGGACATTCAACACATTTAAGGATATTATTAATTTTCCTCAAGTAACCAAATTCTAGATGCAGTGTTCTCATAGATCTCCTCATTTTCACCAGGTGATAGGACAGTTTTGGTTTCATTCAACTTTGATGCCCAGGCTGAATAGTTAAACTTATATTCTCAGAAAGAAGCAGTGAGACTGAAGATGTCTTGCAGCATTTATTCAGTCAGGGTCACTTCTGGATAATAGAATATTTAATCATTTAATATTTCATTTTAATACTACAAAATATTGCTGACCACTATTAGCTCCAGCTTGCTTTAGAGGTTTAGATTAATTCTGACACTTGAATTCCTCTGCCAGTGAAAGTGTCAATGATGGGATAGTCTGCTATGATCTCCCCACTCCTCATCCTCCCTCAAACACATTTGCATGCACAGCAAACTCACATTTAAACCAAGCAGACTCCTTTCACTTACAGGTAAGCTGCCATTTAACACTTTCCCTAAGTTTAAGGAGCCTTTCTTTTCTCAGGAGTTAGTTACAGGAGATGTGTTTGAAAAAGACAAGACAGAACCTTCGCAAGTACTTCTTCCCATCCATCTGGACCCATGACCTTTCTTTCACATTTCTGGTCTTTTCCTTTGCAAGTGATTCACTTCCTTCACAGAATCACTGAATCACAGAATAAGAAGAGTTGGAAGGGACCCACAAGGACCACTGAGTCCAACTCCTGACCCTGCACAGCACCATCACCAGGAGTCATGCCATGTGCCCAAGAGCATTGTCCAAACTCTCTCAGGTTGGTGCTGTGACCACTTCCACGGGGAGACAGTTCCAGTACACAATGACCCTCTGGGTGTAGAACCTTTATCTAATATCCAACCTAAACCTAAACCTCCCCTGACACAGCTTCAGGTCATTCCCTTGGGTCTTGTCACTGGTCACAAGAGTGAAGAGATCAGTATCTCCCTCTCCTGCTTACAAGACTTCAGTGAGGTCTCCCCTGAGTCTCCTCCAGGCTGAACAGATCAAGAGACCTCAACCAATCCTTATATGGCTTCTTCCCAAGGCCCTTCACCATCTTTGTTGCCCTCCTTTGGAAACTCTTTAATAGCTTTATGTCTTTCTTACATTGTGGCCCCCAAAACCGCACACAGGACTTGAGGTAAGGCCACCGCAGTGCAGAGCAGAGCAGGACAATCCCCTCCCTTGCCCAGCTGGCGATGCTGTGCCTGATGCCTGCCAGGACATGGGTGGCCCTCCTGGCTGCCAGGGCACAATGACTCATGTTCAGCTTGCCATTGACCAGGACCTTCAGGTCCCTTTCCATGGCACTGCTTTCCAGCATCTCATTCCCCTATCCATACAAGCAGGGTCGTCCCATCCCAGGTGCAAAATCTGACACTTTCCCTGGTTGAGCTTCATATTGTTGGTGATTGCCCAGCCCTCTGATTTGTCAAGGTTTCTCTGCAGGACCTCCCTGCCCTCGAGGGAGTCAACAGCTCCTCACAGTTTTGTATCATCTGTGACCATGTTTAGTTTCCTTTCCAGTCCTGCACCCAAGTTATTTATGAAGATGTTGAAGAGCTCAGGGCTGAGGATGGAGCAATGCAGAACACCATTAGTGACAGGTCACCAGTGTGATGTCACCCCATTCTCTGTAACCCCTTGCCTCTGAACTGTGCTTGGCTATCTGGATGCTGCTGCGCACTTGGCAGTGGAAGCTGATCAGGATACAACACAATGGAGGCTTTCCAGGGTAATGACATCCTGCTCCATGCACTTCCCTCCTCTCTCGACATGTTTTTAGCACAGCTCTCTGTGATCAGACCTGTCCTGGTTCAAAAAGTGCCTTTGGGATTAGGGTTACCACTCTTCTGACTGTTCTGCTCACTCTAATTTAATTAATTTTTTCCCTTCCCTTCCCTTCCCTTCCCTTCCCTTCCCTTCCCTTCCCTTCCCTTCCCTTCCCTTCCCTTCCCTTCCCTTCCCTTCCCTTCCCTTCCCTTCCCTTCCCTTCCCTTCCCTTCCCTTCCCTTCCCTTCCCTTCCCTTCCCTTCCCTTCCCTTCCCTTCCCTTCCCTTCCCTTCCCTTCCCTTCCCTTCCCTTCCCTTCCCTTCCCTTCCCTTCCCTTCCCTTCCCTTCCCTTCCCTTCCCTTCCCTTCCCTTCCCTTCCCTTCCCTTCCCTTCCCTTCCCTTCCCTTCCCTTCCCTTCCCTTCCCTTCCCTTCCCTTCCCTTCCCTTCCCTTCCCTTCCCTTCCCTTCCCTTCCCTTCCCTTCCCTTCCCTTCCCTTCCCTTCCCTTCCCTTCCCTTCCCTTCCCTTCCCTTCCCTTCCCTTCCCTTCCCTTCCCTTCCCTTCCCTTCCTGTCTCATGTCTCTTGTCTCTTCCCTTCTTTTCTCTCCCATTGTCTATGGCTCTGCCTTTTCCTTTTCCTTTTCCTTTTCCTTTTCCTTTTCCTTTTCCTTTTCCTTTTCCTTTTCCTTTTCCTTTTCCTTTTCCTTTTCCTTTTCCTTTTCCTTTTCCTTTTCCTTTTCCTTTTCCTTTTCTTTTTTTCTTTTTCTCTATCTCCTTTCTTTTCCTCCTCCTCTTTCACGTATAGGACTTAGAATGACCAGAGAAAAAAAAACCCACAGTTACTTTGGTCATTATTATGATTCATTACAGGATTTCTGAGAATGAAAGCATGATCCACCTCAGATTCTCTCACTAAAGTAGGGTGCTGCTTGAATGAGAAAATCTTATTGTGAATCACAGACTTGCCTGGAGGTGCAATTTCAGTTTCAAGCTTTTATGTTTCTGATTGACTTCAGCTGATTAACAAATGTGCTTCTTAAACTGAAATAACAGTCCATGTGTGCTATGTACTGGTTGAAGTGCAACTTTCTCACTCAGACAAGTCTATGAATATACAATTGACAGTTGTTGTAGCTTTACATCCTCCGAGGAACAGATACAGAAAGAAATTTTGGCATAAAATTCCCAAAACAAGGGAAAAAAAAGGTATTTCTTTCATCAGTGTTATCATATATTTTTATTTCATATGAATATTCAGAGAACAAAACTAGAATGTTAGGGAAGAGTGTTCATGGAAATTTTGATGCAGAAAGAGAAAAAAAATCAGATTTTCATGTTTCATTTTCAAAACTATGCATGAATCTTTATTGATGCCTCTTTCCCTGGCTTCACTCCTGATGCAGCCAACACTCTCGCTGGAGTCAATGAGCTTCTGCCCCTCTGAGCAAAGGCAGGGTCAGAAACATCCAACATTGTACTCACGTCTTGTGACAGAGACGCTTGAAGGGTGCCTTTGCAGTCTGACCTCCTTCCCTCCTGATTCCCCAAAACCAGAGCATCCAGAGTGTCTCCTTGTTATCCAAACCCTCACCACCACTCTTCCCAACTGACCCTGCCTTTCTTCCTGCTGCACCCCACCATGCTGTGTGACAGAACTGTGACTGTTCCTCCACAGATCGCTTGCTTTGCATCCCCAAGGCTGCAAAAAGCAAAAAAAAAAAAGGTGAAAAAGCCAAAAGAACACCCTGTTGCTGACTGGGATGGGGATGAATCGTGTCATAGTTCAGAGCACTGTTGTCGCTCTGGCACCGAGTCACCGCGCTCAGTCTCTGCCAAGACGGGTGTCAGCTGGTGAATTATAACATTGGCAGACAGGACAGAGATAAGCAAAAAAACACAATGACAGCTGCTACACAGAACTATTCTTTCTGGCCTGCTGAATACAGTAATACATTGTGTAAATAAAGACAGACAGCTTCATTATGCAATTGTCTGTTACTAGGTCTCTGCTGAAGAAGTACTATTGATTCAGGAAACTATACCCAAGCTCATCAGACTAATGTGTTCTTGCTTTTGGACTCCCAGTGTAGCAAGAAATATAGTAATGTAACTCTCTAACAATACTTCTACAGAAATTTGTGCTCAATGGGGAAAGAAGGTCCTGGTGATAAATCTGGTAATTTTGTTTCTGATAAATGCTTCTAACATCTATTTGAGTACAGAGCAGAACATGAAAAGAGATACACTCACCTTGTGTGGCAAGTGTAAGATTTAACAGGAGTTAACAAATAATCTCTATATACAGATGTCACCATATCATTCCAGCAGTGCAAAGCAGCAAGCCTTTTTTTTCTATTATATTTTAGCCCAAGTTGCAAAGAAGCACCAAATGGTAAATTATAATATACAAACCACACAAATAAGCTGTAGTTGTCTTACTGTAGTGCATTTATTAAAATGTTGTTTCTACTTTCTTTCACATAATTATCTTTTCAAACAATGCAGGGGGTCACTTTAGAATGTGAGATGCAGGAAGGCAGCATTTAAACAATTTTTCAAATGGCCCCATTCACCTTCTGCTTTAACCTGAGATCACTGAGCCCCTTAGCTAAACAAAATGAAGTGAGAAGTGACTGCAAAAATGTTCTCATGGGTGAAAAGCAGATGAAACTATTCATTTTGAAAATAAAGGAAGGGAAAGTTAAATCAGAAGCATATTGTGCTGAATATTGCAGGGCATCCATCTTTGGGAGTGCTAGAGAGTAGAAGATTCTTAAACTTAAAAAAAAAAAATAAATAAAGTGGGAGTATAAATAGACTGTAAAGAAAGGGTAAGCAGTGTTATTCTCAGCAGGAATTAGTCAACTATCCAAAGCTCATGAGAACAATTCCAGTTTTCAAGGGGCAATTGTGTCCAAACTGGCTCAGCTATACATTTGCTGGGATCCTGGAAGCAGTTGTGTGAACTGTGAACAGAATACTGAGAAGGCAGAAACTGTGTGGGAAGCTACTCCTGATTCCTAAACTGACTCTTTTTTTAAGTGGGAAGAAGATGTGAGGAAGGCCACAGCTTATTTTAGGCCCCTTTTAGGTTACCTTGCACTCTCATAGGAGGTTATCAGCACTGTGCAGTTGTTTTAAAACTGTGATCCCCTGAGCAAGTCAAGTTAAATTGTTTGCATAGATGTATTGTTAACCAAAGAGTAGCACAATGATGGGCAAAGGTCTTCCTGGATCTTTTTGCAAGCTCTGTTTGCACATACACTCTGGTCTATAAGCAAGCTCTTATCTAGCCATCTCACAGACCATGTAGGAAGCAGGCAACTGTCTGACTTCATCCAGACCCTAGGTGACCTCTGCTAGAAAAATGTTACAGGTAATAACTGGCACAGACAATTCTGGAGCTGAAGCTTCTGCATGGCAATTAAAAGGACAATGTCAGAGCAAGACCTGGGCCAAAATTAGGTGACAATTTTCAAAATGCCTGTACAATCACATAGATTTTTTCATTTGGAGATGAACACCATCAGTTTGTGGTTCAGTTACTCTACTACTTCAGTTACGTGAGTAAATTCACACTGTAAGTAATGTTTTTGCTATGACTTCCTGTGATATTTACTTGGTAATTAATTTTAATGACACTGCATAGGGATTGAAAGCTTTAAAAAAAATGTAATAGTTTTAAAAGCTGAAAAATCTATTACTGCTTTTCAGCGAGATCTTTTCTGGAATAAGGCGTTCTAATTCTAGGAATACATAGAATATTATTAACATATCTGAGCAAATGGGTGAATTAATATACTTAAATATTTATGAATCAAATAATTTAAGTCTTTCTGTTCATCTTGTCAGTTTCAGTGGGCTTGGCTAAACTATTTTTTAGGTCATGGTTACTCTGAATCATGGTCAACAGTTTTCCAACTTGTAAACTCAAAGAGAACAAGGTTATTGGCAATACCATTTAACTTAAATTTTCACCATTTTTGCAAAATAACCACTCTTTTGGGACTCAGCCAAAGGGAATCTGATATGGCTATGCTCTCCACCTTTACTGCTCTTGCAAATGTAAAAGCACTGACAACACTGAAAGGAAAGAGCACAGACTCAGCAAATAATAGAGAGAATATTTTCTCTCCAGAAAACCTGGGTTTTCTCACCCAAGTAGCAGGCTTAGACAGCTTACAGGAGCTGAATGTAGCTTCACGATCTTGTGAGAAGCAGAAGGTTTCATCCTTGTACCTATTCTTTGCAACCAACAGCGCCTTTCTCCCACACCTGCTGCAATATTGCACGTCTAGCATCCAGTGGGTGAGCTCTGCATGCTTCCACCCACCTCCTCCTGCATTGAAAGCTGGAGTCCCATTTATGTGACCATGACAGGAAAAAAGAGGATGCAGAGACTAATTACTATGGTAATAAGTACTGTTTGAATGACTGGACTGTGCCTTTTCTAGTACAGGCAGAAGCAATTTTATGGCTGTAGTAATTGTTACTCCAACCATCCTTTGCTCTGAGTAGGTCATGCTTTCCCTAGTCTAAGTAAACATATGCCCTGCATCATCACCTGAGTGCTTTTCATCCACACACCTATGGAACCATAAACTGGACTTTGCAAAAGAATTATTTCAGGATGCAAATAACTTGGTTAAAAAATAAGTGAACGAAGACAAAATAATGTTTCTGAAGAATGTTGGTTTTGTCAGTAACATCTGTCTACATTTAGCTATTAAAGCTTGAAATTGGGATAATATCTTCCAGTGTTACAAAAGTATGCCCATGTAACAACTATTTAGGCTAAACATGGTATTCTTTCATTGCTGTTGCTTGTGTTCTCCTGCATACTCCCGAGGTGTGCTATGCTTCCCATTCACATTATACTGTAGTAATTTTGGACATGAACTCTAACCACTTATGTGTATTCCTAGAGCTGTGAGTGGCTGGACCCTGACTACTTGCCTTGAGTATCATAAAATTGAACAGATACATTTTTTTTTTAAAATTATTTCTGTCAGCTATACCTAGATGAGGCTTTAAATACCATACCAATGTTATTTCTTTTACTGCCACCCCCTTGTGACTTTATATCTACAGTTTGGAGAGGATACAATGTTGTGATATACTGTAAGGAAAGCTGTTCAGGCATTTTCAACATTTCCAGAAGCTGGAAATCTCCAAAGAGCTTTCTTGGGAAGTTGTAAGCCGTGCCATTTGAAGAACATTCTGTACCCTAAGACCCAAGCCTGTGGCTTCACAGTCAACTTTCCAAACTCTTTTCTATAAAAATAATAATAATAATAACAACAACAACAACAACAAATATATATACACAAATATATACTAACAAAAATAGTTTGAAGAACTTAGTGCAGTCTGAAGTTTGGTTTCTCCTCCCTGCCTTGCCAATCCATGTGCTCAGCATCATCCGTTGTACTATTCTAGTGCAAAATTGAACAGCATAAACAAGCTGTTTGGTTTGCAGTACAGATAATTCAAATTACAGTAGAGGTTGAAGATAACACAAGTCTATCACAAAATGGCAAAACTCTTCAAAGTCCAGGGAGGTGGCTGCTTGAGAGGCTGCCTGGGATACTTTTCTCTTGAATCTGCTGTGAATACACACACGTCCTTGCCTCAGCTAAAACACAGCCAGATCTGGCCAGACAGTTTCTCACACCAAGGCAAAAAGCTAATCAGACTGATTTTCCCAATTCACCCGAACACAGTTTGTATGTTCTTCAAACCAGATGTTTTCTGAAAGTGATCATGACCTCAAAATTGCTTATTGCAGTGTAGTCGCAATGACTTCTGAGAAGTTCCTTCTCCTTTGCACTAGTATTCATGAAAAATAATGAAAATCCTTCCTTCTGCCCTCCCTCCCTTCCTTCCTTCCTTTCTTCCTTCTTGGAGGTATGTATCATGAGGTAAAGGGGAATTGGGAAAAAAAATGCTGTCTTAGGAAGAAAATAATAGAAAAAAAAAAAAAAAAAAAAATCCTGATTAACATTTTGAGGGTCCTAAAAGTGTTTAAGGCCATGTCTTGAATGTATGTGTGCAAACATCTCTTTTCCTCCTGCTGGTGTTGGGGTAAAATCCCTAAATGTATGTTCCCAAAAAATCAATTATATTTTTAGTTATTTTTTTCTTGGTTTTGTTCTTCACTCATTATTTACTATCCAAGAAAAATTTTGGTTTTCTACAACTAACTGACTAACCCACACAATACATTCATCATATTGTAACAATACAAAATAAAATAAGAAAGCACACCAGCTTCCTGCCAGGCTTTTCTGAAAATAGATGCCTGTTTTCTACAGCTTGAGTACTTCAGGTAGTCCTCTCAAGAATTCTGTGTAACTTGAAATACGATTAAAATATTGAAAGTTATTTCAAGTTTTCTTTAGAGATTCTCAAAGTATTGTGCGATGTCCTGGAGTCCACTGTAATAAGTAAAATACAAGTTCATGCACATACAATTAAAATGCTTCACATAAAATAAAGTACACATGTAAATGTTTCACCTCTCTATTTCTTACCAGATGCAGATCTTTAAAGAAGAACTTTTCAAAGCATCCTAATCCTGTTTTCCTCAATATGAAAGCTATGTTTAAAAGTATAGTTAGTATTAAATATATCTGTAAAGTTTTTGGACTATACTAGTAGTCCATATAAAACATTATTATTGACTTGTGAAATAAATATAAGCATATGTAACTGTATTATTGCTTGAACATTGAAAAATCTATGCTGATGGCAAGTAATTGACCTTCAAAATATTCCGGTAAGCTACATAAATGTTAGTATTTCTGTTATACAAGGCAGGCAGGTGGTGCTTGTAGTTGCCATAATTTAAGCAAAGACCTTTAAAATGTCAGCAGTAAGGCTTTATTTGAAACCTTATGCACTTTTGAACTCCAGCTTTAAACAACTTTATGCCCCACAGCAAAAATATCATAAAACAACCCCTTTTCTCTACCTCTTGCCATGGCTCTCCCTTCCCCCTTCTTCTACTTCTCCTGTCCCTTTCCCTAGGCACCTTTTCTTACGTCCCCTCACACAACCACTGTGAGATGCCTCACCACAGAAGACTGAAGTTATTTTTTCAGGGCATAATCTATTCTTCACTGAAGCAATGTCTCCACACAAGTGAGTGAAAATTGTTCCATTATAATTCTGCTTATTTTTGCTAGAGGAGAATCTTCCCCAGTGTGTTTTGTCTTCTTGCTTGTTTAACATATGGCAAGAAAATCACTATGGAGACTGTAATTTAGTAACTCCAAAAACATTTTCTTCCAACATCCTGAACTTCTTGGCTCTCTGCTAAATCCTTCAATGCAAGAGGCTAAGATACACTCGGGATTAATTTGGACAAATAATTTCTCATGTTTACTTGGAAAATCTTGACCAAGATGAAATTTGATTTAAAAAATGAAGAAAATATTTTTGACAAAACATGATTCTGAAATGTGTTTTCCATTTTCTGCTCATCTCTGAAATTTAGAGAAAGAAAATCCTAACTGCAAACAGGAACAAAATCCATCCTGAGTCTAATTACTGAACTGATGAGATATCTGATGTGATCTTATCTGCATTGGTTGTTCATGACTGGATCTTAAAGCAAATACTGCCAGTGATGCACAGTCGCCCTTGCTAAATAAGAAAGCAGACATGAAAGCAGCCTTGGGACTATTTTGTGACTTAGAAATAAGTGGCTGGGTACAGCACAAAGTATTGATGCCAAGGAGCTGTTTTTTTAATCCCCCTCTAAGCCCACATGGGGTCAGAGGGACTGGGGACAGATTTCCTCTGGATTTCTCCTATTCCACAGCCATTGGCTTGGTCTGTGAAGGGATCCTGCATGGCTGAGCCCTTGTCCCAGACTCATGTGCAGTGTTTCCAGATGAGCAAATCTGCCACTGCAGTGTGACCCTTCTGAGTCGTGTCTGTTTTTGGGATGGGGCACTGCATGCCAGGCCTTCTGTCCCAGAACTCAGCTTCTCTCCTGAAGAAATGCAGACATGCCACATCAATTTGCCTGAAATTCCTGCCATAATTATGAAGACTCTGTCTAAAACAGATACACAACTTGGGACCTGAGCTGGCTTTTTCCAAACTTCCTCAGTGTCTTGATTTGACCTGAATGGTCACCAATGCAGCTTGGATTTTAAGTGACCCGAATTTGATATTGGATAGCTATGAATTGCACCTGTATTGATATGTGGGGAAGGATCAAGGCTCACCATGACTTGGCCCAGCAAATAGGACTTGTCAGCGTAAAAAAAAGAGTGCAAGATTCCCACTTTAGAGGCTAATAGTTTTGATCAGGTCTACACCCCCTTTTATGATTTCTTTCCACCCCAGAAGCTGCCCTGAGGCAAGTAGTCCTTGTTTCTGAGTAAAGTGCCCTTCCTTCAATGTTAACAGAAACATTACAAGTTTTCTTCCTAGTGCCACTTGGCAGTGATTTTTAAAAACAAGCTGTAGGCACAAGCTGCAGTGGTGCTAATTTATTCCAATCAACAGTGTGTTTGGAGAGGTGAAACTAAGCTGAACCTCCAACCATTTCCCCAATAATTAATAGCAACTATGCAGCCAGCTTTCTCCATCCAGTGCATTACTGGTTGTAAAATTGACCTAAAATGCTGTGTGACTGAGATGGGATTGAGTATTTCTGTGATGTCATTACATTCATAGGTTTTTGCTGTTTTTGTAGGAAGGGTGACTTGTCCGACGAGCAGGGCAGGGAGGTGCAGATCACAGCTATATGGTCTTTTAAAATTAACAGAGCTTGTTGGCAGCCCAGCCAGTGGTTTCGGAGGTGGAAGATCAAGGGGAGTGAGGGAGAATGGTCAGTGTCCTGGACAAAATCTGTGTGGTAAAGATGATAAAATGACCTACAGGAAAAATAGTTCATAGCTATACTAAAAGATAAAGGTGAAGGAAAAGGGACAAGCTATAGGACTGGGAAAGAGAGAGAGAAAAAACTAAGAGGCAAAACATGTCAGGAAATTTGGAAGCAGCAACGAAAAAAAAGAAAGAGGGACTGTAAAAATGAAAATGAGAAAAAAAACAGTGAAAGAAACACAAGAAAAACTGCATCCAACTTTGAGATTAATAAACATTATTTATTAATATTTGTATTTTATTAATACATTTCTACTGTATCAATATTTTCCCATCAGTAAATGAGACACTAAAA
Source organism: Acanthiza pusilla (assembly GCA_036630365.1). NCBI lineage: Eukaryota > Metazoa > Chordata > Aves > Passeriformes > Acanthizidae > Acanthiza > Acanthiza pusilla. The sequence goes on from JAXCHO010000023.1 coordinate 32,835,392, forward strand.
AAGAAGAGTCGGTGTCAAATGCACAGGATCTGTTTCAGTCTTGTGTATTGAGACTTGCTGTAGCTGGAGAGTAGCCTAAGTGTCATTTGTTGCGTTCGTGTTGCAACCATTGGTTCAATTCCTCCACAGTTTGCACTGTTGAGAGCTGAAAAAATGCACGGAGAATATTCACATATATTTTCTCTAGAGAAATCTTGCCATCTCTGGCCAGAAGAATAGGACTTTGTAACTCTGTGTGAATGAGAATGCGGTGTCAAAGTGTTGCACAAAACCCAGAGAAACAGCTTGTCTGCTCTCCTTTTCTTACACATCAGCCATATTTTTTGGTAACACCACATTTATTTCAAAAACACAAAAGCACCTTCTTGAATATGTTGTTTCTTCGGCTTCACACCCTTGATACAAGCACTGGGATTGCATCCCTTCCTTCTTTGCTTTGTTGGGGAGATCCTGCAACAGAGCCATGATATTTATGAGCAAGGAGAAAGAAGAAAAGTGAGAGCAACAGCACTCCTGATTCCAGCTATTACAAAGTACACTTTGGACAGGCTAGCAAATAATGTAAAAATTTAGAGAGGTCGTCTGCAGTTTTGGATACGCACAGCCTACAGTTAAATCCCCTCAGGATCTAAAGATACTCCTCTGTTCTGTGTATGCTCAATGTCATTTAACCCATTGAACAGCTGTGCGTACACCATTAAATGATACATGTATTCTATCAAAATTTTTATAATGCCTTGATTTTGGACCCCAAAGGAAGTCTGTATGTGGTGTTACACTGTTTTGATCAGATCTGCAGGGTGCTTTGAAGATGAAGACTGCTAAATATAATTACTATTATTACTATCATGTGAAAACCCACATTCTGTATTTAGCTCGACAGAAGGAGGGAGAGCTCCGTGTTTTTTTTATTTTTAAAAATATGTAAGTGCAAGGTTAAGAGCATTTGGGTTAAAAGCAGTCAGAGACAGTGTGTATTAAATGGGCATATTTGGCAGAAAGCAGGGAAAGGACCTCGGATCACAAACACAATAAACAGAGCCACAAAACTGTCAGCAAAAAGTGTTTCTGCAGTCAAACAGGAAAGTGCCAGAAAGCGTGTAGAGGGACATAGAAAATAAGACAGAGGAAATCATTCCGGACACATACATGTGGCATTACAGTCTAAAAAGTGGGACACTCATATCCAATTTTACACCCTATATTACAGAGGTAATCACATACTACCAAACACAGGCACAAAAGTCTAGCAAGAGGAAGTCTAGAAGTGCTGAAATAGTGGCTGTACTAGATTTGCAGTCTCTGGAGAGAAAGTGAGTAAAAGCAACATAGGATTCAGCCCATTACCTCTTTTCTGATTTGTGAATTTAAGAACACCAGAGGCACGGTCAGTATTTTGTAGGTTTTTTAAAATGTGTTGTAGTTAGGGGACAAATTATGTGTGCTGTCATCTATTTTGAGGTATTATTGCTTTTAGAATATTTTAAATGTCACCCACCAATAACATTTTGTGGCTGGTGTTAATACTTACACTTAGAATAGATATTAACAAAACAAAACAAAACAAAAAAATTCAATGTTTTAAATAAATTATATTGTTTCAAATAACAAAAATGTTGAAAAATGTGGGATTTTTCCCCCTCAAAAGCCTTAATGTCTCTGTTATGTGCTGAAAGACAGCAACACCCTATACACACTTATTTTTTTTCTTCTTCCCTATCATGTCTACATTGTTGGAATGATATAATGCTATCTCACATCTAGAAAATTTAAATATGTTTACATCTAGTATTGCTTGTAAATATGATCTTCCTTTCTTTGTCCTGCTGAATAAAGAACAGAGTTTGTGCTCTAATAATTTGCTTCAGATGTTCTGTGCTCTCTTTGCACCCTCATATAAAACATACTCTTTGATTAATTTGATTTGAGCAATAAAACCTTAAAAGCGACCAAAAAGTAGGCCCCTGTATGGGGGGGTCTTGCCCCTCTACAGTCCCTGACAGTGTACAGGAGTTGTGCAGGATGATAAATCTGCAAGTACATCACTGCAGCATTTTTAAAGATACAACTCTATTTACAGGTTTACCAATGTGTATCTTTATTTGCCTGTGTTATAAACAGCGTATACATACTGAAGCTGTAGGACTTGTAGAAGAAATGCTGGTCATCATATTCACTTGGTGTCATCTTTCATGTGGTAAGACTTTTATTGTTCCCTTGTGTCAATGAACTACTTTATGAAGCTACAGATCACTTTCATGGTCCTGAATCATGTTTAGTCATTTCTTGCAAATCAACTTAGTAATAACTATAAAGCCCCATCATTTAGTGTCCATCTCAGTACACTCATTTCAGACTGCTACTGGCCTCTGAGTTAATTATGGAATGTGTTAAATCTTTATTGCCTCATTTATGCTGTACCAGGGAAGGAAGATAAAGGTATGGGGAAATTTGCCTTTGTCCAGCTGAATTTAAAGCTGTAGGACTACAGCTGAATACGAATTCTGCAAACATGAGCTCCATGTGCGTAGCTCCATCCCCCTGAGATCTCAGGGATTTTTAGCCTGTCCAATAGCCACATAATCTCAGGATGCTTGTAAAGCTGTTGAGTTTCCTCATCAAATGTCCCTATGAGTTGACCTTGTTCACCCCAGTTCTACCCTGTCATTGTCTGTTACTGTGCAATAATTCATCCCTTCTCTCCCTTCTTGTACTGACCCCATGCCACCATCCCCTGCACAGCCTCACCTGTATACTCACACACCAAACCACAGTGACTGTGAAGAGGCTTTAAGCTTGACTTTAGGTCTGGCTTTATCCAGAGATACATGCTAGATGATATTACACAGCCAATTGCATGCACTTGTTTTTGACAGATAAAGGTCTGTCTTCCCGCCCCTCACACCACCAAAACACACAGTGCTTGAATCACTGCTTGCAGAGAGCTATTATTAAACTTGTTTTATTCGAAGGGTAGCATTTAATTGCTGTAGAATTCAGCTATTATTTATATGCTAAAATAAAACTGTTAAAAATAAGCTATGCATAAAATTCAAAAGCAGTTTATCAGGGAATGTGACAAATGTTATTCTGGTTTCTTGTTCAGTAGCAAAATTTTAAGGCTAAAAATCTGATACTGACTGTGATTTTAGCTATGGTTGTGTTGGTTATTCCTTTTACCAAAGAAAATTCCAGTGCACATGGTAGGTAGGAAGTCAGGATATGAGACACAGGTTTTCCTCACTCGTATATAGACTAAGTACTTTCCTCTTGCTGTAAACGAATTAAAATTAACATCTAATAAACATTGTTCTGTGAATGCTTCGATTTCAAAATAGGAACTGCTTTAAATAAGACAGAGATGAACTTCAGAGACAGCCTTTGGGTAGCCAGCTGACTGCTTATGTCAGCATTTGACTTTGCTGACACTCTGTCCAAATGCTTTTGTATAGAAGCTCAGCTTTCTTTAAACACTTTGGTCAATTTAATCTTGGCTGAAAACACAACCACCAGGTCTATGATGACTGTTTGAGTTGGCTGGGGGCAGAAGTCAGTTTCTGGCTAGGTAACATTGACAGGAGGAAGATTAGGCTCCATGTGTGAGGATGTTCCCTGTGTATTTTAGTCATGATCATTTGAAAAATGTCATGCCTAAGTAATGATTTCTAGTTAAGAATGTCCTGGCCATTTCCAAAGGGAAATGTGGATTTTGGATGATTTGGATGATTTTATTTTGGTTCCATGGGGTTTAAAAATGTTTCCTGACAGAAAAGTGGGAGGTCCTTGCTGAAGCTTGGAAATGGGTGAAATTAAACATCAGGTCAGGGCTGGACTATTATACTTTTTTTCTGTAGCTTTGATGGATAAACTGATATTTCATACATTCTGGCCATGGAGCAAGGCCAGAAACTTCCTGTAGAGGCACAGGCAGAAGCTCCTGCTGCTCCTATGATTCTGTTATTTACAGCAGCAAATCAAAAGTCCAGTAAGGAAGCAAAACATCAACAGTACATATATTTAGTATTCCTGGTATGTAATTGATTATCCTGGGTAAAACGGACTTAATTCAAAACAAGCTGAAAAGAGAGATAGCTACAGGTTGGGGGAAAAAGAAAAGCCTTGTTACAATCTTCATTTAATTTTTAAAATAATTTAATACTAATATGAATAATACTACTAATAAACACAACTGTTGAGACAAGCTCTTAAGTTCTGCCTTTGGGTCATGCACATCCAGAACACATCTATGGCATTTTATAGTTTAAAATTTGATATATTTAGCTGCCTATGTCCAAGTTTAATGTCTGCACTCTGTTGTCATATTTTCTCATATCAACAGATTGCCAGGAGCAATATTGGTAGCTTAGTTTACAAATGAATGCAGTAGATTTATATAGTTGCTTGCTTTGTCTCAGTTCTGAGCATTATTGTACCAATTTATTGTTCAATAAGGAGAACTTACAGATCATATCAGGATTTTATAGACTTTCTTCTAAACTAATTCAATACTTTTCTCATGCTGGATTGGACTTTGTAAAGGCTATTGATCTGGAATTATTTTTTCTCTTCTGGATTCTCTTTACAGTGTTTGCACTTTCCAGCATTAGTTGATGTTTTTTCATTGGTGTCAAGGGGTCTTACTACATCTTTTTCAAAGAGGTCACAAATTGGATTTCTTCCCTATTAGAATCCAGTAAAAGGCAAGTCAAAGCTTTGGACTAAAGGAGAAACAAACAAAGAAATAATGAAAGACCCCAACAAAACAAAACAAAACAAACAAAAAAACCAAACCAAAACAAAAAAACAAACAAACAAACAAACAAACAAACAAACAACAGGAAAAACCAAAACCTCTCACTCCTGACTTACTGTATTTTCTCTACTGCAAGAAATTAATTTGAAATCATCCAACTCAGCTTATGACAAACTTCTATTCAGCCTTTGCTACTCCATCAAGGTATCTGTTTATGTAAAAGGTATTAATCAGTGGGTGATGTAACACCTAAAAGAAAGCCAGTTTAGAACACTTGTTCAATGGAGTGACTCTACTCTTAGTTAAAAATAGTGGAGACTAAAAGTCAAGAAATCCAGTCAATTGCTGGAAGTTCAGATGTACTCCTCATCTAACGTTGCTATAAAAAGCTAGCTGTCCTGTAACTTTCTCATTTTTCTTTCAGAACTGTGTGGAAAAGAAATATTGTTTGTATGCCTTTTTCAGAAATATGAAGTAGATTTCCTTAAGAGAGAGAGACACCTGTCCTCCTACTCTTCTTATTTCTCTTATTTCTCTTCTTCTCAGAAGAAAAAATAAATCCGTCTTCTCTTTCCTGATAAGAAAGTCCAAACCAGTTACCCAGATGTCAGTAACTTGAAGAAAAATAAGTCAGAAAAGTAAACCTGAATTATGAACTCTCAGAAGAGCATGAAGAGAATTGATAAATGATACTTAAAAGCACTGGAATATTAGCAATAAGTCATGGTTCAGTATTTCATGTTATCACTAAGGCTTGTTGGATATATGATTTCTTTACACCTATTTCAACAGTTGCATAACTATTTGACTGTCTGAGTAATACTGGAGTTTTCCTTTCCACCTTCCTGAGATCAAGTATGTATTTACATAATTCTGAAATATGTAAAGAACAGATTTATTTTGTACACAGTACTGTAGATTCTTTATCCAAAGAACCTCAAAGCTTTCCTTAAAACAGCATACAGCTGAGCATTAGGTTTGAACACTGTACTAAAACAGCATGTACTGAACACAGCAGTCAATCCGAGGTAATGGATTAAGTCTTTCTTCTGAAAGACATCACTGAGTAAAAGCTAAGCTATAAGGAATGTATCTAACTCATGTAAAAAATGTTTCTAAATGGGTCAAAACCTACTCTGGTATAACCAAAAAATGTCCTAGTTGTAAAGAATACAAGTTCACATATTGGGATGACACAAAAAGAAGCTTCGGTTGAGCACAGCAGGTCACCACAATTCCAAAATGAACAAAGATGGAACAGATAATGTTCACTGTCTGAAGCCCTGTATACGCTATAGTAACACTCAAATTATTCAAGAGGTTGTAGACCTTTTAAACTTGCATCAGATCTCAGAGACAAGATTGGCCTAATATACATGAGTTCTTAATCCTGTGTGGAGCAAAGCTAATTTGCCTAAATCTCAAGGCTGTTCTACTGGCATATACAGCCAACACATAGCCAAAACCTGAGGTAGCGTGAAATATGGTAGGGAGAACATGGAAATTACTCCTTACCCCACTGAACTTCACGTGTCCCATACAATTCCTATAGTAGTTCTGGTATTGCTTGTGAAGTGAAATATTTAGATGCTAAATTGTCTGGATTACTGGGGAGAAGAGTTTATTGCAAATGCAAGGTGAAATAACTGTATTTCATTAAGCCATTTATAAGATAATAAGTTCCCAGTAGTTTTATACTACTGCTAATATTTCTCTAGTGTAAGAGTAATTTTGAGTAATTATTTTCCCTGCTACTAATCATACTCGAAACCTGGTGAAGCCATGTCAAATACTGTACCCAGCTTTGGGTCTCTGTGTCCAAGGGGCATGTGAGAGGTTGAGGAAGCTGGGACTTAGCAAAGAAAAAGCTAAAGGGCCATATTTGTGTTTTATAAATTCTTTCTTTTTTTTTTAGCTAAGAGCATCCTTCACTGCTCAGTATTTTGTGTACATATCATTTGGACATTATGTTTTCAATTTTATTTATAGTTACCTGTAAGTAAATATTTTCAGGAGGTGGTTGTCTCTTTTCCTTGCTAAAGTTTGAACACCATTAATCAGTTTCATTTTAGTTAAAATTTTTCAATCACTAAGGCTCAGTAGCAATAAAATAAAAAATGCAGTGATATCAATGTTGATTTAATTTATATAGAGAAGAAATAATTTATATTTACAAGCACGTCATCTTAGCAGTGTATAGTATGAAAACAATTTCAATTCACTTCTCAGGCATTTGTGCACAAGAAAGTCTATGATACAGAAGAGATGGCTAAAGTCTGAAGAAGATAATGAGAAATTTTGTTGTATATGTCATTCTGTCAGCCATTGCATAACTATTGCCTATTTCAACATTTTTTAGTTTCCCGAGTAAGTTATGGCTCCCTGTAGAGATGAAGTGTATTGGTAATAAACCTGTTTGCTTTAGCAGCACTTCACAGACCCCTGAGAATGATCCAGCAACCCCAGGGAGCTACATAACATAGTGTTGGAATAGGTTGATGTGCTTGAAGACATGTATGAAAAATTTAGTCTGTAAATATAAAAAGCTATCCTGACTTCATATGACATCTGGAAAAATAGCCAATTGATCCATGCTTATTTTTGAATGCACTGCAATGAAAGTTAAGAAATTATAATTATTTTTAAATAATTATATAACTGTATTCATAAAGACAATGGTGAGAAAATTAAATTGACACATTCTGTTTCTTGCCTATGAAATCTCAGGCCAAAGTATGTAAAGATAGGTAAATGCAAGCATAAGACAATCTGAAATTGAGAGGTTTTAAATTTGCAGATATTATTTTTATCATTATTATTATTAAGATTTAGAACTTGCATATTCTGGATTATTCTGAACTTTCTGGTTATTTTAATGCCTGTAGTGCAACACATATGGATGACAGCTAGGGAAATTCTTTTATTCAGTTTGTAAATACATCTTGATATCATCTAATAGAAAATTGTTGAAGAGATGGAGAGCAAAATAATGTATTATCTCAAATAGTTTATCAAAAAATAATGAAAGAAAGACACAAGAAGAGCAGATAATAACAAAGAAAGTTGCCAAATAATAAACAACAAAGTTGCCAAAATTTTGTGAGAAATATGACAGAATTGCTTTAGACAGACACAGATAGAAACTTCAGTGTCTTTCTGTCTATGAGAAACAGATTCAAGACTAGCACAAATGGGCTTCTTGAGTCAGAATGTTTCAGCCAACTCAGCTATATAATGTGAAAGTAATGCATTTATACAGTAATCTTAGGAATAAAAGCAAATGGAAAGGAACTGTTAATTCTTGTCTGTATCAATTATGTTGAAAATACCACCATTTTCTCTTTCTGACTATGAGAACACTATCCATACTAAAGTATATGTTAGCTTAAGCTGAATGGGGAATTATTAGGCTTCATGTAAGTAGTCTATAAAATCAGCATTACTTTGTTACTGGAAGATTATGCAGCCTGATTAATGGAAACGGCCCAACTTGGCTAAACACTGTGTTTTATTGGCTCTTTAGTTAACAGTCTGCAATGGACAGTCATCTGGACAACATTTGAAATACAGCTGAATGGAACCCTAGTTTAATGAAAACCCACAGGCTAAAAAGTAAATGTTACAAAGCAGGGCACAGAGCAGTTAGTGCACTCAGCACCCACTGACTGCTTTACAAATTAGTAAAATAATGCCTGAAAATCAAATCAAACCAAAAATCCATTTCCTGTTCCTTCAACATGGAAATATTTGCTCCAAACCCTCCGTGTTCCAACATTTCTGTGATGGGTACATATGACATCTTCATCTGTGGGGCCAGTGAGCGCCTATAGGTTCTACTCCCATTGCACTTTCTCTAACAGAGGGAAATCTCTCATGTGTTTTCCTAGAGGTCCCAACAAGCCCCAGAAGAGCAACTTAGCCTTCAACTCCATTGGAACCAAAGAGACAGAATGAGAATATCCTGTGGAGCATAGAAGAAGTCTGGGACTCAGGCAGAAGGTAACAAACCTGTAGTACATTTCCTGTACTTACATGTTGTAGTACAGCATGAACAAGACCTTTTGTGGTCAGTATGTGTGTAAGATCTGCATTGAAATTTGCAATCATGGCAGGGGGTAGTTTTGTTCTTTTTTCTTTTCCTTTTTCTTGGTTTCCTTCTAAGCTGGGGTATCCCTAGCCTGGCTAATTTCACCTGCAGCTCTCCACATGGCTCAACACCATTCTAGCTCTCTGCCTCACAATTTAGACACAAATGAGCTGAGATCCAGCCTAAGCAAATCCATGTTGATTAGCCCAGGCAACTTGCTAGGCATCTGTGTGATACCCCTTACTGCACACAACCCACCCATCTTGTGCACTTAGAGATGATGTGCAGAACGTGCAGCACACAAGGCCAAAGTTTTTAACCAGTTGTGGACCTTGCGGTCCAGTGCATTCATGCTTTTCCTCACAAGAGATATTCTGTGGTTTTGAACCATTCAGAGCCCTTAAAAAGGCAGAATGCTGTGTTTCTGGGTTCCACCTTGCACAACCTGGAACCTTTCATGCTTTTGCAGACTGTGCACAATAATGTTGTGAATGCACTACGAATATTCAAACGAATCTTCAAAACATGCGGGATTATCCTGAGTATTTTAGCGACCACAATTTCCTGCGTTTTAGCAATGAAGATGTAAAAGTTTAGCTTCCAAATTATCAGCTCTGGATAATAACAGAGGTTTTATTTTCAGATCTTCTGGTTGTTTTTTTTTTTCTTTCAAAAGCTTGTGCACATCCTTTGGCATTTTAGGCTATGCATGACCTTGACAAATGTTCATCTGTGGCAAACAGCCTCTTAACATGACAGTAATGTTGACCTTGAACTAATTCCTCTCCAAGAATGCATGTTGCTGAAGTTCTCATGGAAGTGAAAGAAACAATTCACTTTTACATTGTTTTCAATTGTCTCACACCTGCTGTTGGGTCTAGTAAAACAGATGAAAAACACTGTAAGATACAGCAGGAGAGACCTTAGGTCAGAGCTGTGAAAACAACTGATATTTGCTTGTTTTGCATAAAAAGAAATTATCATTTCCTCCACTGACGATTATTGATAAACACCCCAGGGGCTCTTGGTTGCATTCCAGGTAAAATTAATCTTTCTGCGTGATGTCATGTTAAAAAAAAGTTGTGTTCATCATTGTTGATTTGCATACAAAGGCTAATTGAATGTGGGTTGAGTTTTTCCCAACTTTTTTTTTTTTTGTCAAGAGAATTTTTTAGATAAATATGGTAGAGTTTCCTTGCATTTGTGTGTACTCTTTCTGAAAACAACAGAATGGTTGATAAAAGTATTTAAGCGAAAAAGCAATGCAGACTTTCATCATATTAGAAATAAGCAGAGGTAAGAAATCATCGTGATATTTCTTTTCAAATCTATCATAATCAAATATGAATACAAATAAAGCTACAGGTATTTTGTCAAGCATTCTGTATCTGCTGTCTTCATAAGAATTGCTCTCTGTACCTCAGAGTATGTGTAGAAGTCAGCAAGGTCACTTTAGACCAGCAATGGAGAAATAGAAACATTCTGGGATATTTCTTTATTTTTCTGCAATTATTAATTCACGTTCTTAGTGATTATGTGGGTGGATTCTGGATCCAGTTACCTCCTTTTGAGAAGGACAGAAAACATGAAAAACCATAAAATGAGGATTGCTTTAAAAAAAATTTTCACAACACAAGTCTCAAATATGGACAACATTTCAAAGAAAACATTTTGTGGCATGTGCAACCTCTTCAAAATATCTCACAGGGTGTGTTTAGCATATGTTGATGGAATTAAATATTAGAGTTTGAGAAAGTTAAAAGATCTCTCTTTCAATGGGGCTCAAATTTTATTTTACAGATTTTTTTACAAAGGCAATTACATTATCAGAGAGTTATGTATCTCTTCTTTTAACTCTTCTTTTAAGTCTCATGTAAGTTTCCATCCATTCTGATATCATGTCCTGCTGCATATGAGTGTTCACACAAGCAAGTATAAAATACTGGAATTGTGACAGTACCTGGAAGGGTAAATCTCTACATCTCATTGAAAGGAACCAAGAACTTAGATCAAAATCACCTAAGGGCCATTTGTGTTTTTAAAGATAATAATACACATATTTAATTTTAGGCATATTAAAAGAGTGAAAGAAACAAAAATGCAAATAGGTTACTTGTCTCTTTGAAGGTTATGTGTAAGGGGTAAGATATCACTACAGTTAGGTATCCCTAGCTGGATTTAATCCATGTCATGTTCAAGGGTCTCAGCCAGAGTCATTCAACTATTTTAAGAAGCATTGCAATGCTCATTTGAAAGAAGTTGTAAACTCAAACTATGCTGCTGAGGTACTGGAAAATTATTTGTTTATGGTTTAAAAGTTGTATATGGAAAGGTGATTCATTTGGTCTGCACATGTCATTTAATGCAATTGGCCTCCAGCTTTTGGAGGAGATAGAGAGGTTGGGATTTCCTTTTAGAAATTCTTGACGTGGATATGGTTATACTGTATCATTCTAGTGGCTGGTAGTTAAGCACATATTTTATTATTCCCAGTGATTTGTTGCTTTCATTCTTTCACTCTCTCATCCAATTTTTAATCTCAGAAAAGGCAATACTAATAGCTTCTGACTCTGTGTCATTAACAAAATGTCTGTGCACCTTGTTTAAGCATGAATGAGGTGGCATTTTTCTCTCCCTTTTAAAATTACGTAATCATGAAAATAAATTCTTTATTTAATATATGGAACAATATCACAACATAATTGAAGGGTACAAGAGAACCAAAAGCCACAAGAACGTAAGAACTGAGGATGTGCTTTTAATCAGTAACACTGGTCTTCAAAAGTCAAAAAGCTTTAAATTCATAAGTCCTTTTGCAGCTGTATACACTGATAGATATTATAACTGTCTGTCACATCTACCAATCTGTTAATTGCAAATTCAAAGGGTCTCAACTGGTAGCAACTGATAGGACTTTAATTTCTACTCATGTTGGTTATAACTACTACTTTGTCAAGAAATAAGTATGATGGGTTTTTTCTTCAACAATTTTAGTTATATACAAATCAAATTTCTTCTGCTCTTTGTTTCTAGATAGTAAGGTCTCCAGGCCAATAGATCATTTCTCCTTTATAAGTCGTACACCAATTTTAATTTTACAGTCAGTCCCTGGGCTGATATCCAAAATTTAGTCTCTAGCCTCCTGCATAAAGCCTCAGGTTTGTTTTTTTTCACTTTCTAAATTATAGCACTGCAAAGACAGCCATGCTTCAACATATGGCAGCTTCACTGGCAAATCCTTGAAGCACACCTGAACAAGTATTGTACTTTCATTGTTACCAGCATCCACCTACTTTTGCAATGATTACCTATGTCTTGTAACGCAGTGCTTGGAAATTTGAAGGAACGTATGCTGAAGTAAATAAAATTTCTTAGTTTTATTTTTCCCTCTCTGCTCTGGTATTTGGTATTAAATCCAACTGAGAACTGCATTTCCAGCATAGAAGCATTTATGTACAGTATGTAAGGAGAATCACTCACCTCAAGACACCAAGCAAAATATGAATGAAAAATGTAAGAGTAACAAGCATGCAAAAGTACAAGAAGGCTGTTTCCCTTCTCTCACCTCTTCAGAGTGTACCAGTTCTGGAGACTGATGAGGTTTGAGTGTCTAAATTTCCCCCAAGGAAGAGGGAATCTGAGTAGATATTTCCTGCATCCCAGATGCTCCAGTCATGAGGCTATGGGGAAAAGGGGAACCGTTACCATTGTGTTAAACATAGCTAAAGTTTGCCAATTGCACGAGTCATGGAAAGCAAACTACACAAGAGAACTGTTGGTTTGTGTCTCTGTAAGCTCACTACAGAGTGAATTAAAGCCATAAATATTGTGGAAAAAACCCCAAACCATCCCAAACAACAACCCAGATTCGAATTAAAAAGTGTTAATTAATTCAAGGTGCAATGGCTGGACTGGACTGTTAAAGGTTCCCCTAACTTCTGCTATCTCAGGCAAGTTTAGGAGTAAGGAGAGAAAAAGAAAAAAGAAAAGAAAAGGAGAGAGAAAAAAAGAAAAAGAAAAAGAAAAAGAAAAAGAAAAAGAAAAAGAAAAAGAAAAAGAAAAAGAAAAAGAAAAAGAAAAAGAAAAAGAAAAAGAAAAAGAAAAAGAAAAAGAAAAAGGAAAAGGAAAAGGAAAAGGAAAAGGAAGAGGAAGAGGAAGAGGAAGAGGAAGAGGAAGAGGAAGAGGAAGAGGAAGAGGAAGAGGAAGAGGAAGAGGAAGAGGAAGAGGAGAGGAAAGGAGAAGAGAAGAGAAGAGAAGAGAAGAGAAGAGAAGAGAAGAGAAGAGAAGAGAAGAGAAGAGAAGAGAAGAGAAGAGAAGAGAAGAGAAGAGAAGAGGAGAGAAAAAAAAAAGAAAAGAAAAAAAAGAAAAGAAAAGAAAAGAAAAAAAAAGAAAAGAAAAGAAAAGAAAAGAAAAGAAAAGAAAAGAAAAGAAAAGAAAAGAAAAGAAAAGAAAAGAAAAGAAAAGAAAAGAAAAGAAAAGAAAAGAAAAAAGAAAAGAAAAGAAAAGAAAAGAAAAGAAAAGAAAAGAAAAGAAAAGAAAAGAAAAGAAAAGAAAAGAAAAGAAAAGAAAAGAAAAGAAAAGAAAAGAAAAGAAAAGAAAAGAAAAGAAAAGAAAAGAAAAGAAAAGAAAAGAAAAGAAAAGAAAAGAAAAGAAAAGAAAAGAAAAGAAAAGAAAAGAAAAGAAAAGAAAAGAGAGAATTCACTTTTTTTGGTGACCACCAGAAATTTCTACATAAGTGCATTGACTTACTGACCCAATAGATACTTAATGTAAACATAGATTGTGTTAGATCCTCTGACAGTGAGATGAGAAAATGCCCATCAATTACCCAATCGACTGGTACAGCTCTGAAATTCCTTCTGTGCCAACATCAGTCATTCAACCTAGGCAGCTCCCTGGACACAACTGACAGCATCTCTCCACAGAAAATCAAGCCTGGAGCTTGGACCTCTGTCCTTGCTCCGCAGCTAATTCTTTTTGTTCACTGTGGAAATGGCTTACTTTCTGCTATTAAGTCTGGTTTACTGCCATCCTAGGAGGATGTATGGAAAATTCCTATGTATCCCCTATGGAAATATATTACCAGTTTATTGCAGCATTTCCTCACATACATTTTATTTTATTTTCTTAGACCCTCAGGGGGAGAATTGCCTTACACTGTTCTCAGGAATTTAGAAACTCAATTGGATCTGGTCATATTGTGTTCCAGCACTAAGTTGATCATTCATTTGATTGTCAATTAGTTACTGGAAGTGATACATGGTGTCTGTTTCTCTGCTAAAATTTGGTGAATAAAACTAATAAAAAGTAACATAAGGATACTGACTGCAGATTTTTGCAACCCTTGATGAAAAAAGTTAGACAATCTGGAAATTAAGAACAGTTAAATATCTATTCAAAGGGCCAAATCTGGACACTTTTCAAGCTAATGTGCTTAGGGCAAAGCAATGCACAAAAATCAAAATTATTGAAAACTTTTAAGGCAAATTATAATATCCCTCTTTCCATCATAGGAAAATTATCTCCATCTTACATTTCAAAGACTACTGAGGAATGTAAGGTCATGGAAAAACACTATTCAGAAGTGTGGGTGCAAAAATTTTGGAGAAAATCTGTTTCTGCAGGGCATATTTTACTTCATGTTTCTTTTCATTACAGTTTCCACATTAAGAGAAAATAAATCATAGAGTTCATGGGCAAGTAGTATCCTGCAACATTGTGGGCCATTGTCTAGTCTATGGAGACTACCAGTTTAAGTAGGCTTTTTACCCAGACTTTTCTAAATACGTGCAAAATGCACCATGTCTCTCAGGGTAGGAATTTGTCCTAACAGTAAAGCCAGCTGGCAAAACGCAACTTGCACTGGTCCAAAACATGTTAGCAGAGATAATCTTGTAATTCTATTCAGGTAAGTGCATTGTGTCCAGATTTGTAAGTGTTAAATTGGGAATATCAAGAAAAAAAAGAAGTAATTCAAATGTTTCATTAATTTATGTGTATTTTGAGGCTCATCAAAAAATGAAAAATCTTGAAGTTGCCTATATGAAGATGGGCATCATTACTGTGCTGTTTAGTAGCTTGTATCAGTACCAGTGTCCATGGTAGACAGGTATAGAAGTCAACCGTATAAAAAGGCTGACAATATTCAGTCTATATGTTGAACTGCATAACTTATATGTAGACAAGAAAATGTTTTCAGTCAAGTCTCTTTTCTTTCTTTTCCTGAAATGAAACAAAGGGCTTTATAGGGCTAATTGTCCAGCAACCTTAAGATCAGGCAGTGCCGGTAGGCTGCCAACTATAATATTTTCAGACAAGCAGGCTTTGTTAATTCCCAGTAGACTTACTGAGAAGATGATTTCAGGGAGTCATTATATTCTACTATCTTTCCAAAGTGACACTGAAGGTTAATTAAATCTGCAAAAGAGGTTCATGGTTATGTCTCAGAGAATATGAAGAATTACCATACTAGTTTGTTTTTCTTGATTTGCACCAAGTGAATAAAATGATCTTTCGCAAAAAATTATAAGGAAGATTATTTTTCTAGTGATAAAGTAGAATCATTTAATAGTATTTATTGAGTGGATTAATTTGGTTTATATAATTTGGGTTTCTAGGCTTAGAATATTTAATCATGTGTTTGTTGATCTAGTGTCTTAGTATGAAATATATTGGATATCTATAAAACTTATTTCTCTAGATAATTTATGTGGTGACTAAGAGTCACAGAATGGTGAACTAGGTTGCACATGTTTGCATTTATCATGCTCTAATATGCTTTGTGCATCTTGACTAAACTAATGATCATTACCAATTTTTCACACAAAAAAACCCATCCTTGTGATTCTTCTTTGTTATTTACCTTATGGAGCAAGAATTATCTGTTGTCCTACTAAACTACTATTGGTTTCTAGAAGACAAAAAAAGGTAAAATAAAAAGGTAAAAGAATTAAGAACACCATGAAGTGGATGGGGTTTTTTTCGCAATATAAAATTATAATCCAATGTCTACTGAAGACTGATTTTAAACCTAGCTGAATTGTTTTTAAAATCTGTCCTTGGTCATAATGACACAACAATGAGGATGAAACCGGCTATGCCAGACACTCAGGTGTTTGCTGGCTGTTCATTGTCATTTTACATCACTAAGGAAAAGACAAGGCAAAAAATCTGAAAAACAGATGGGTACTTTGGACCCACCAATTTCAACAACTTCATAGTTAAGTCAAAGTGGATAATAAATATCTAACGTGATAATTGTGGTTCATTTCAGAGGAAGCTTTTCTACCTCTGAAGAGTGCTTTCAACCCAATGTCTGATGTCAGTGGAATTGAAGTACATGCTTTAGAGCTAAGCTGAATTGAGGAGAGCCTCAGACCTGTGCCCAGACTGGGTCTTTGCAGACAGGCTCTGTCTCACAAGCTCAACATCAATTTGCAGAACTGAATCTTGTATTTTGGAGTTTGCATAGATTTCCAATGCTAAAAAAAATAATCTACTAGAATCCAACTGCTTTTAAGACATGAAACTTCATAGTACTACCCTCTTTTCCTCATCGGCTTGTCTGACATCTAAGATTCGAGGGTGAGAAAAGGAGAAGATAACTCTCAGACTTACAGTGCTAATTTGTATATGACAAGATAAAACTAGCTGGAAGGTACTTAGTAGCTATCAAGTCAAAGGGAAAGTCACTAACTTTTCTTTCTCAGAGAAAGTGGGAGACTATTTTAAAGCAGTTTCAACTTAATAATCATCATTAGGGAATATTGCTCTCTAAAATTACAGTAGAGAGCACTGAAAAATGTAGTAATGGTTCCTATTCGTATAAATGGAGACTTTTACCTTATGCTGGACTTCTAAGGTTTAGATCTTTCTCTAAGGTACATTCATATCAATTGATATGTAATTCTTCTGCTATCAATAGTGTTTACATGGTAAATTGCATAGTGTATTCCATCTTACACTGAGGTTCTTGGCATTCAACTTTAAAATATACCATTTTCACAGCCACCAGGTGAAACTGTTTGGCAGTTTATTTATTTAAATCAGTTTTTTAACAGACAGATTTCCAGTGTAAAGTAAGACAATCCAGGTTTGTGTCATTTTCAATTCCTTGAGTACTTTAGGAATCTACTCTCACCAGGAGACATATTTTGAATTTTCCAATGATGAATGTGATAAATGCTGAGAAGGGAACCTTTTAATCTTGAAAGAAATTGATTGTGCTCAGAAAGTCCATTAAGATAGTTTTCGTGTTCCCAGATGGTCTTTTCGAATAACTGGTCTTAATTACAGCCTTTTTAGAAATAATGACTGTGTGTCACTTTTCCAAGTACCCTGGCAGATTAATGTGAGTTATTCTGGGGTATAGATAATTCACCTTTTAGATATCAGAGAATAAAAAATTTTGCAGTATAGGTTTAAGAGTCCCAGATCTGCAGCCTAAAAATTGAAGTTTCGTCTGAAACAGAGTAACCTCTTACTAGTACAGGAGACTACAGAACCACTTAGGGATAAGAGTACATGCTGCTGCCTTCAGCAGCACATGAGCTTGTCGGATGGGAGCTAGCAAATCTCCTGACATCAGTCAAAATTTTTTCTGTGATCTCTCTGGCCTTTCAGACTGGCATCAAGGCCCCAGTTCTGAGGAAATTTACAATTGCTCCTCATTTTAGATGGATGAGCCCTGCATATATTCATTGGAAATGTTCAACTGCTTGTCCGCCCTTTGTTTAACTGTTCTCCTTTAGTCCCAATAAACGTTTCGATCTACATAACAGTATTAAAAAAAATCCCTTTCTTACACAATCTCTGTTCTTGGTATTTCTTCAGCACAAAAGCTTCTTAGGAAGAAGCTCAAGTTTCCTCAGAACACAGTGAACTTATGTATGTTTTCTGTTAACACTGCTATGAATGAACACCCTCTTCCTTTTTCATTGCCATTACCTAACCAGGATTTTATTGTGCATGATTTGAAGTGCTAGCTTGTAAAATTCAGACAGAAGTCATCGGCTTATCCTTTTTTTACACAAAAATCCACAATTGATTGGAAGCAATTTTGCTCTTGTAAGTGTTTTCATGGCTGATTGTGGGACGAAAGAGGAAACATATGAATTGCCTACTTGTGGTATCTCCAGAGGAAGGTAGTTTTTCCTTTTGTTATCCTGTTTTTGCACGTCACTGACTGCTCCTAAGTGAGCTATAAAATGATGATACAATTACACACAGCAGCAATAGAATCAAGACGAAATGTTTCTCAAGGGCCTCTCTGTGTTAAAGGTAGGTCTCCCCACTGTTTGAAGCCCTATGAAGCCTTCAAACCATTCCCTGTTTGAATGCCTGTGAATGGTCTGCTCCACTTTGGGCAGTTATTGTTAGAAAAGCTAGCTGAGATTCTGCTCCGGCTGAAAAATGCTGCGTAGGCACATCCACTGTAGGAGTGTGAGCCTGGGCCTTCCTTTATAGTTGAAAACAGATTGGAAGAGGAAAGGAACATTTCTTCCTGTGGACCCACTCTGCCCTCCTGGCAGGAAGCTCTTTGCAGCTGCACTGCTGGCCACCTGTGACAGCAGCACTCAATAGCTGGATATCCTGTTGTATGGCTCGGCTGCTCAGTCATCCAGGACTCCTGTGCAGAATGTAAATTGTGACTTTCCAGGGTTTTAAGCATGCCAAGATCAGGTATGAAAAAAGGATGCTGGAGCTCGCCAAGCACCGATTCTTTTTGGCACAGTGCAAATAATGCATTTGGTTTTCAAGACATGCTCACGTGTGTGGATGAAAGAATGCGTCTAGCAGCAAGAGACAAAGATGTTTTATCTCAGCTGTGGTTCCAGATCCTCAACAAGCTATTGAGCAGCTAACAGCTAGGGGAGAGCAATTGAAATGAGCAAACAGCAAAACTAGCCACAAAATTCCAACCTTCAGATGTAAAATCTAAATTGGTTCAAACAAGAATGTCTATGAAAGAACCTCAGTTTTGGCCCTTCTCCACTCCTTTGTGCAGTGAAAGTAAAACTGGAACATGTGATTTCCTCTCCCGGAGACATGGCACAGAGGGAGAAGAGGATATTAAAGTCTGGAAAATCTAACTATGAATCACAGCTTTAGATCATGTTAGATTTTTTTTTTAAGACTTCACACAAGTGAAAGGGATACACATTCCATGTATCCCAAGGTCTAAAGAATTTGCCTGAAAGGAAGAGAAGGGAACAGATTTACTTCATGATACTAAACATTTGGGTAAAGATTTTACAGTCATTCTCTTTGTAGCACCAAATCTTGCCTTGCAAGAGACAGGTTGTCTTGCGTGTTTCTGTTGTAATCTAATAATTCCTATATTTTTATGGTAAGTTAATAAACCATAGGATTCCTGGGAGTTTAAAAATCGAATGAATGGGCAGACTGTCACTTAACTGTGTCTGGCAACTAAACCAGCATGGGCTAGTAAGACACCACTGTACTACAGCTGCATTTTTACAGGAAGTTCCTTGGCACTGAATTTTAGGGAATCCTGCTAACTCATTTAGATATTTCTGAAAGGATAGTGAAATTTGTTTCAGTGAATATCAAATCTAAGATTAAATCTAAGGGAGAAATCTATTTGCATGATCACTTGCAATGTCTATGTTTTGGAGT
Source organism: Acanthiza pusilla (assembly GCA_036630365.1). NCBI lineage: Eukaryota > Metazoa > Chordata > Aves > Passeriformes > Acanthizidae > Acanthiza > Acanthiza pusilla. Next base: position 32,854,870 of record JAXCHO010000023.1, read on the forward strand.
GTTTGCTTTACAACTTTAAACACAAACTTAACTTCCTTAAATGAATTTTTTGTTGTACACTGTTGAAACGGCAGCAAATGCACACATACAGTTTTTCCACATTTCTGTCCATATTAAATACTAACTAGGAGGCTGTTTGGTGTCACTGGTGAGGCTGAAAAACTGTCTTCAAGAACTTAAAATAAATTAAGAAAAAAAATGACAGCTTTTCAGAATGGATAGCTCCAGTAACAGGGGCCACAACTCACAGTACAGTAATATATGAGATATACTATTGTACCAGAGGGTTCCTTCAAGGCTGATGTAGCAGTTATAGGTGCTCAATTACAGATTAGTGTGTTTAAGTGTGAGAGAGAAGGGACCTATTTATTCAAGCAGAATGAAACAAAGCTCAAATGTAGTAAATGCATTCAGAGATAAAGGGACCCATAAAAGCATAGACTCAGTGTCCTCCAATAAGAGATTCAGAGAAGTGAGCACAGAACTAGCTCTTTTGGGGGCCCACCTTTGTCAGTATCTTAAGACTAGGTACAGCCTTTCTAAATAATAAAAGAGCATTGAAGAAATTATACTCATTATATCTAAAAGAAAATGTCTCGAAGATTCACTAAACCAGACAAGCATTTGAGTCTGAAAGAAAAAGAAGAAATCTGAAAATTTTGTTATCAAAGCAAATCTTGAAACTAACTGTAATTTGAGAAATTTAACATTGAGTGGTCAGTCCTTTGTCTTGTCTCTCTCTCATAAACCCCAAATTAACTAAAAGCAAACCAGTCCACCGTAATGGAACACCTTTGAAGTAACTGGACTTATGCCAGGGTTGCATTTGACCACACAAGTGACAGTGCAAACAAAAGGGGTAGCAAGTGGCAGTACAAACAAAAGGGCTAGCAGATATCTCTACCATGATTTCATTAAAAAATTCAGATGAACTTTCATGGAAAATGTTGTGTGGTGGTCCCAGTGTCCCACTTAGCCTGCTTTACTTTCTGCAATAAAGTAGAACTAAATCTTATTTTAAGTAACAACTATCTTCTCCTATAATATGAAAAATATTAATTTGTCTAATATATATTAGAAAAGTACCATTAATCAAACAAATTTGATGTCTAGATTTTTTCCAGATGAACAAACATTGGACTGGGATTTCTCAGAATTGAAGGTCTCCCCTTTTAATTTCATTGAGAATGCCTTTGTTTTGTTTGCAGGAGCTCATCTTTCTCCCCATGAGTATTTAAAAGGTCATATGTTTCCACTGTGTCTCTGCCAAACACAGTCAAAAGAAAGGGTCTTTTGAATCATGACATGCTCACGTACAAGAGCTCTGGTACTTCAGAAGAATGCTTATTTTTTTGCTCCTTTTCTCTTTTCTTATCCACTGGTAAAGTAAAAATTATAATCTTAGTCCTGTTGATTCACTCATCCTTTTATTGAAAAAATAATTTTCTTATTTGAAGAGCCCTGAGTGCAAAGTCTACCCTGGAATTATGTGTGCAAGCCCAGCTTTGCTGTGAACTTTACCAAGGTGTTAGTCCTATTTCTTTTACAAATCGTACAGCTGATAAGAATAATTGCTACCCTTATGTCCAATTACAGTACATACAGGAAAACAGGACACCAATCCATGATAGTGACAAAGTACTCAGAGACAACCACAGATTAGATATATCATTATTGTGCGTGCACTGGTAATTAGGAGCTACAATGCAGTCCCTGGAGAATATGATGGCATTTTACTGTTTATTAATGCATTTTCTACTATTATTCTTTTGTATTACTTAGCTAATTACATGTCAAAATATCTCAGAAGTATCCTATTGGCTAGACTGAAGTCTTGTCCTTCATAGAAAGATAAACCAATGCTCCAGATTTTCTTTTGGTGTCACAGTAGTTTTCATTATCCTTTTTTTCCCTCAAATCTGTTAGACAGCTGGAATACTTCTCTTTCCCCCCCCTCCTACACATTAGAGTTGATGAGGTCCAGGCACAATGCTGTTTCAGCTTCGAAGAGACTTGGTTCTTAATTTTATTTCAAGCCAAATTTTCTGCTGAAAATTTCACAGGTCAAGAAAAAAATAGGTTAAATTTATTTCTTTGAGCTAGAATAAAATGCTGCAGTTGTAGTATACACACACACAAAGAGATCAAATACATCTCATAAAGATCATGTTTTTTCAAAATCACGATTTCCCTTCTCAGTAGTGGCAGGTTCCAGCTGTAAAAAATTGCTATGTAGTATTCTTACTAAGCAAAAGACTGGAGAGTTACTGCACAGTCTATTATGGCTCTCTCTAATTTCAGTTAAGGAAAAAATTGGAGATCTATAGTTTTATTGGAGAGGCAGCCTGAGGTCAGGCTATATGAAAGGAGCACCAACTGCATGGTTCTTGCAGCGGAGCAAATGTTAGTGTAAAATATTAATGCAAGACAAAGCATGTTCATTGCATGAGCATGTGAGTAAAGCCTGGCAACAGTAGAGCCCAAGAAATGATTCAGTATACAGAGCAGGTCAGAATGCGGTGAAAGTGGTGACTTTTTGTTTTATTTGCATGAAGTCTTCTCCCTTAGTTCAAGTGTGCATCCTGAAGGACCATTTTTTAAAGAGGCCCTAGGAATCCAAGAAGTCACATTTTTCCTCGCAGTCTGGCACGGAAGTTCAAAGTAGCCATAATAAGAGCAAATAGGACTGAAACTTGGCTATGTTGAAACGGACATTATTTAAGAGAGTGTACTTTAGAGCAATATTAGACTTTTTAAACATACTGGGATTAGAACTGGAATAAACCCCCTAGCATCATGAAATGCCTCCTTTTGGTAATGTGTAGTTATATCAATGTCCAGCAAAACACTTAAAACATACATGTTTCCTCTACCTCCTGACATCTCTATGCAAGGGCTGTTCACTGAGTCTATAAGCTTTTCACTGCCTTTTCTCTAGAAACAATCTTGGGCCAGTATGACTTGGAAGAGACATAAAATTTATGCAGAAAACATATATGCAGAAACATCAGCTTGAATTAGAAAGCAGTTTTCTAGACTACTTCTGGTATTTACAACATTTTATTAATAAGAGAAGATAAGTATAGCTTCCCCACAGAAAAGAGGGGTCAAAATCAAGACATTAATTTCCTAAAAATTTTAAAAGTTTCGAAATATATTTTCATTCCTCTGCAGGATGACAATGAGCCATGTCCATATTTACACAAAGAAAAAAAAAAAAATCACAAAAAACTCCACTAGATAAAAGGTAAGAAATGTCAAAGAACGGTTGATAAAGATATGCATTTGGTCCTGCTGTGACTGGAGCAATCATCTTAACCATCTGATTGTCAGTCATTAATTCCTCACCTGACACTCTTTTACTTCACAGGAATAGTCTATCATTTGTTTTTATATGGCGCAGTACAGTTCTAGTACCTGAACTGTCCCATTATAAAAGACAAAAATTAATAAATAAACTGCACTCATACACCTCATGAAAACATTTGTATTAGTAACATCAAGGGAATAAAATGGTAACACTGGACAGCAATATGTTGAATCTAAAGCATGTCTGACTCTCGAAGAGTTAAATTGACTCTACTGATCTTTAGTCAAGGCAGACTAGAGAGCATTGAACCTGAGCACTCCATTTTCTGCTTTTGCATTTTAGATAGTCTTTCTAGCTCAGCACATTTTCCTTTAGGGCACATCTGCACTGAAGTAGACATGCCACATCTCACTTAAGGAGCTTTCTGAATTGATTTGGCTTAAACCAGCTCTCTGCCAGAAGACACACAGCCTTGTCTGTATGGCACTGAGGAGGTTCAATCCCTACAAGGTCTAGGGCAGTGAGTTTGTTTTGTGCATGGCACCAATTTCAATGAACCTCTTAGGTGCAAAACCTGTTTTCATCAGTATTGCCACATGGTGCCAGGAAATCACAGAAGGATTCTCTTACATCAGCCTTCCTGGCTTCTTGGTTTACAAAGTATACATCTACCTTTTTCAAGCACAGTCAGGGAGTAAGAGACAGAGTATTTTATGCCAGATCTGCCAAAACCAGACAGAAAACTCTGTCTGACGTCAGAAGCTTAAGTGGTACTGCTTGGTAGGTAATGAGAGTTTGGGATAGAAGGGACGATAGAAAAGTAAGAGTTTTGTTTAACTGCTCTTCCTTCTGAGGCGGCTTGATGATATGTATATTCATTCCAGGCCCAAAAATCTCTCTGATTTTAGATTTTATGGCTGCTTAATTTCAGAGAGAAAGGCCCTCAACTTCAACACACTATGAAAGCCTTTCATCATTTTACAAACAAAATAATAATTGTTAAACCCCACAAAAGAACAACAAATTTGGCTGAAGCTGTGCGTCAAAATCTAAATATACCTGTTATGAGACTGCACATCTGCTAAGGAACGCCAGCAGTGATAGCTCCAGCCTGTTTCACATCTCAGACATGCAGTTATGAGACTCACCCAATACAAAATCAATAATTCATACAAGAAATCCTGCATGTGTCTCTCCTAACTACCAAATAATAGATGAAAACTGACAGATAAAAGCTCAACTTCAACAACATCTCAGAGAAAGATACTGCGTACATGCGGAGCGTCAGTTAAATTTGTTCTGAGTATGTTCTATGTGATGATTGGAGCTGGAAATAAAGCACAGCTGAGAAGAAAAAAATCTTTAACTTTGGGTATAAATAAATTGGCTTAGTGGTACTCCAGATAATGGAAGAAAGTCACAGGACATTTAAGAGGTAGTCATGATTCTTTCTTTCAACTTCATTTAAGATCACATCGGAAACCTACTGGGGATGTTACCAAAAAAAAAATGTCTAGACCACTCTGCAGTCAGAAATGTAAAATTCATGGGGATATAGAGTGAGCTAGCAAAGTAAGCAGGGGCCTGTTTCTCGCTGTCTAGTGTAAAAGGCACTCTCCTGGGACTGCGTCCTGGTCCCTGTTCCCATGGATTTTTCATTAACCAGACTTTGCGTGGAGTGCATCAGCAACACTCCTTGCAGGGCCGTTGGACTAGATGACTGTTAAATGGTCCCTTCCAGCTCAGCCTATTCCATTATTCTGTGAAATAGACGCTGAAGAATGCAGTCAGAATGCAGGATGAACCATGAGTACATGCACCTACCAAGCTCCCAAACCAAACTGTTCTAGCCTTGCCCCATGTGGCCCTTTAGGTGTTGTTTCTGGGAGTCATTCCTCTTAGATCCTGCAAATGGTGCTGTGTGGCTTTTTAATGATCTTGTTCAAACCCACGCATCTGACCTGAAACTACAGCTGTAAAATCAACAGTCTGTCTGTTCTGCTCTTAGGGGCCCTGTGCAGCCAGGCAATGTTTTTAACAATTCCCTGTCTTGGAATTAGGAAAGAAATTTCCCCTAGAGTGAGATTTGCCCCAGTTCCTTAGGAGACCAGATGTCCATGGGCAGTGGTCTTTCATATGAAGCAAAGGAAGATACAATAGATTTCAGAAACTTGTTTTAGTTCACAATCTTCTGTGGAGTTTCTTATAATAATGTCAATCTTAAAAGAAAAATTTTCAAGAACTTAAAGTGTATTATTTTAAGAGACTTTTTCTCTGCATCTCCTGTATTTGATATTCTACTTAGATCATGTTGGCATCATGTTTTCGAACAGCTCGTGTTTTGTTTCAGAAGCTCATTTTTAGCAGACAGGGAAGCAAGCAATAAGCTTCTCTGTCAGGACACCCCTTCCCCTCTGTCTGCAGTCAGTGCAAAGAGTTCCCCTTATCTTCCCAACTCCCTATCTTGTGACCTCTCCATTTCACCATGTACAAAGCAAAGCATGCCCTTGGTCTGACGTATAGGTCTTTTTTCACAAATCATGAACACCAGCTCACTATTTATGCTATTTTTTTGAGGAGATATGATTTTGATTTTTTTTTTAATCAGACTACCTCTTTATATTTTACCTCTACATACCCCTATTCTTCAGTCTTTTTTCCCTTGAAATTATGTGAATTCCTTGGAACATAATCGCACAGAGCAATTGAAGAGAATGCTTGTACATCTCCTGACTTTACAGGAGATGCTTGAAGAGAATGCATGTACATCTCTAGACCAGACTTCATCAGTAAGCAGTGGTGCTGATACTCATCTTGCTTCTGGATGAGGGCTAGAAACCCACAAAAGAGGAATGGGTTCTCTAGCATTTGATATTTGCCAATAATTGGGTATATTTCATGGTTGCTTGTGCCATCTGCATTAGAAAGTATGAGTACCTTAGCTGAAATTGGACCTGAAGCAGAGAGGAAGCCTGTTTACACAGTATAGAGGAAATTTTTCTTTTTTTCCAATCTTGAAAATTCATAATGTACAAAAAGTTCTGTGAAACCAGAGCCTGAATTCTACAGTTGTGTGCTGCTGTCCTACAATTCACTAAAGGGTTTGTCAGCATTGGAATAGATTGCCCAGGAAAGTGGTGGAGTCATCATCCCTGGAGGTATGCAAAAGACATGGAAATGTGGTTCTTAGGGGCATAGTTTAGTGTTGGACTTGGCAGTGCTGGGTTAATGGTTGGACTCAGTGATCCTTAAGGCATTTTCCAAACTATTTGATTCTATGATTGTAATAAGAATCTGCAGTTTACTAGAATGTACTAGAAAATGCAGGCAACTCCATTAGGCCTACTAAAACTGTTCTATTTGTAACAAAATCTCTAATAATGAAATTCATGGACACTGTGAATGGCAACAGGATGCTGGAATCTGGCGTGAAGGTTGTGTTTAATTTTCTCTTAATACAAGTTTCAGATCCTACTTTTTGTACTGGTCAAGGCCTTTAATATTAATCCAGATAGAAAATTTTTATTGTGAGAGCAGACCAATTGTATGGACCAATTTCTTCTCTATGAGGCTTTTGAAGAAAATGGAGAAAAATGGTTATAAATTTTAAAAACAACAAGATAAAAATCAAGCTACGCAATTCACACTTCAGAAATAAATTCAGCTCTTGAGTAGAAAATAAAAGACTATTTGACACTCAAAACCTTCTGTTGGAAACCAGACCACTTATTTAGATTTGGGAGTGTGACTTTAGGAATTCTACTTTTTATAATGTTTCTGGTGTGTTTTGTGCAGCAATTCATCTGGGTTTTTTTCTGTGAGTGCGTTCATCTGTTCATAGTCTTTATCTAAACATGCTGGTTTAGAAATTAACAAAGAATGCTATTCAATAAAAGAATACATTTCAAGACAAGCATCTTTTTCTACATCAGCCATGTCTCTTCTGTTGTATGGAAGTTAATTTAAGTATATTTAACTGAACTATATTTTAATATTTACAAATAACTGTATTGAGACAATAATCATAGGAGTAATAGTGTCTCTGAGATCACAGTTTAATTGTTTCAAGCCTTTCAAACATAAGGGGAATCATGAGGAAACACATTTTTATTTGCCTTTGTTTCAGAGAGGATGAACAACTGAACTGTGTTACCCCAGAGGTAAAATACTAACAATATTTCCCAGTGGTTTACCCTGCTTTGTAGACTTTAATCCAAAGAGCTGACAATAAATTCAAGACCACTAAAAGCTGCACAAGGTATTCTAACTGATGAATTACAGGTGCTTTCTAAACTGCATGTATTAAGGCACCTAATCTTGAGAATGAAAGCCCTTTTATGCTGTGTATGGAGTTTAAAATATATTTAAGTAATACTATTTTAAAGGTGTTAAACTGTTCCTGTTACATACACAGAGATTAAAGTAAATTCAATTGAGCTTACAGTTTTAAAACACATCTTTTACCTGATTTTGGGTATAAATGTCAATACTGTTTTCAGGTACCTCAAAGGTTTTCACTCCATGGCAGAAAGGGCAGAGCCTGAGTAAGGTCTGCCCACGCATTCCTTTTCTGCCTCATCGATGGTTTCCCAGTATCATTTTTGCTTCCTTTTCAGCATCACAGACATAAATTCCATGAAATTTCATGGGCCAGAAAGAATTTTTTCCCCTTCAACTTATTCTTGATACTTCCTATAGCACTATGGGAAATGAAATTAAGGAGCAGAGAATCCTTAAGGCCACATTGCCACTAAAGTGCTTCATATCATGGGACCAGAGCTCAGAGGCGTAGTTCCATGTAGAATTTTATCCGACAAGAAACTCATCTGAAGAAGGTATTGTCCCCCTGACTTTATCTGTCTACTACCTTTTGCGTTAATGCTTTTGTGCTGATGTAGTCTCCTCTCCTTTTTTTTTTTTGTTCTTTTATACTCCTCTTGAAATATGCTGTTGACATAACAAAGAAGGTAGAAAATTAGATGGCAAGTAGTCTGAAAAATAACATGTAGTTGAACAGATAGGGAGCATTTCACCCCATAAAGATACTAAGAGCACCCAACACTCTCTCTCACAACCCTCTTCCCAGTTCTGGGGCTGTGATACTGATGGTGTCACCCAATTAATCACTGACCACAATTGAGAGAGAAATCTAATCTTTTTCATGAATTTCCCATCTGTCCTGTCTACTCCATTGGAGTTTGGCCTCAGATGTTGGAATCACACCTGAATTTTCAGAGGAGCATTTGCAATAACAGCCTGTATACTGTACAATCAGCTTTTGGGCAATAAAGTTATTGGCAAACTTTTATCATCTTTTTTTTAATGTGAACTTAACTTGGATTTAGTTTACTCAGGCAGTTTGCAAGTAGACTGTTGATAGTATTTGCTATGCCAAAAAGATTATTCCACTTTTTAAACATGGTTGTTTTAGCAAAGTCCATCGAAGTGAAACAAAACAAAACAAAACAAAACAAAACAAAACAAACAAAAAAAAAGGTAGTTGTAGATTAATTGTGCAGGAGCTAAGAACTCATACTCTTAATTTGTTAGATGTGTCAAAAAAGAATTTATCCACCAAATGCCTTATGTAGCTGCTAACAGCTAGTTAACAGACCTGTGATTTTTTTTTTAATATTCAGACTGAATTTTTAAAAAACTCTTTTTTTCTCCAGACGGTAATACTTCTGTAAAATTTTCATTGCTTCTGAAGGGTTTTTTTCTTGAAAGGACAAGAAAATAATGAAAAACTGGGGTGGAAAACTGGGGTGGAAAAGTTGAGGGCTTTTTTTATTCTCATTGTTTTATTTGAAAAAAAACTTTTCTGGCTAGCTAAATCTTCTGTGATTACTTCTAATTATATTTCATTTTGTTGCATGTAGCTGCCTGAGAAAGCTTTACTTTCTAAACTTCTATAAAAGATGACAAACATAAAAAAATATATTAGCAGTCAGCACATCCAATCACGCTCTTCCAAAGAAATAAAGACATCACACTGCCTTTAATAATTGGCTGTAAAAGTGGCACCTTCTAATTTAAGAGGTCTATCCTTCGCATATAATAAAATTCTGTATTTAAAATTGTATCTGGTTAGGATTATTAGCTGACAGAAACAAATTTACTGCCTTGTTAAAACCTTTTATCACAGCAGAAAGAATTTAACAGAGCTGTAGTCTTTTCTATTCTGTATGGCAACAACTGGCTTGTTTACAAATTTTGAGCAATTACGTGCTGAGAAAGTCCACTTAAGACAACTGCATTTGCCTTACTGTTGGAGACATGAAGTGCTTTGTGTTTAAGGGTTTTTTTCTCTCAATTCTAGGTGGATGATTAAGCATTAGAAAACATGAATTCAACCTCAGTTTCCGGTTCTGAAATCTGAGTTTGCAGCACTAGCAGTTTCTACATTAACTTGCAGTTTGTCCCATTTGAGAGAAAATGACCACAGACAGGTCTGCATTATAAAATGCTGCCAGTATAATTTTTTTACTTGCATTTGTGAACAAAATTGCACTGCAAAACTCTTTTAAAAAAAATTGTACTGGAAATACAGTTTATTTCACAATATGACTGAAATAATCTAGGGAAACGTCTTAACACTACTATTAAAAAATAAGCCCTTTGCAGTGTTTTGCCAATCATAACTCTGCAGAAAAGCCACAGTGATATTGACAAGACACAAGAACTTACTAAAGACAGATCTTTCATGGGTGCTTCATACACTTTTGTGATACTATGCTCTGGTTTAACCCCAGCCAGTAACCAAGCTCCACACAGCCACTCACTTTCATCTTCACCAGCAGGACTGGGGGGAGAATCAGAAGGGTAAAAGGTAGAAAATCTGTGGGTTGAGATAAAAACACTTTAACAGGGGAAGAAAAAGCCATGCAGAAAGCAAAGCAAAGCAAAACAAGGGATTAAATCACTGCTTCCCATGAGCAGGAATATGTTCAGCCATCTCCAGGAGAGCAGGGCCCCATCCTATGGGGTAGTGGCTTGAGAAGACAAAATCCATGACTCCAAATATCAACACCCCCACCTTCCTTCTTCTTTCCCTCACTTTATATACTGAGCATGATGCCACATGGTCTGGACTAGCCTGTGGTCAGTTTGGGTCACCTGTCCCAGCTGTGTCTCCTCCCAACCTCCCATGCATCCCCAGCCTCCTCAGCAGCGTGGCACTACAAAAAGCAGGAAAGGCCTTAGCCCTGTGCAGCCCTGCTCAACAATAACAGAAACATCTCTATATTATCTGTAGTGTGCTCAGCACAAATCCAAAACGCAGCCCCATGCTAGCAAATGTGAAGAAAATTAGCCCCACCCCAACCAAAGCAAGGACCTAATATAAAGGCACACCTTTTTCTTTGGATGGCGAAGGAAAGTTAGATAGTGTGTCATACGCAGCCCAAGGTAAGTGGGCCAGCAGAAAATTGGCTTATAAGTCTGAAGACCTCATAGGTGTAGACTGTGAAAACAATGGTTCAAACCTTGGTCTTGTCAAAGCTGGGGTACAAATATTCCCTGGCTTCTTCCAGTCACTTTTAGTCCTCAAGTGATAAACAAATGAAAAGCCACTGACTCTAAGCAAGCCAACAAAACATGGAGGTAATCCCAGCTTTCTCTGGATGTTGATCTCCATCCACCTATAGACCCTTCCCTCCCCTTTTGCAGCCAGAAAGGTTCTTTTCTCTGTCTGCCAGTGAATAAACTCAGCACAGCTGTGCCAGCCATGCTCCAGTGCACGTCTCTGCAGTGAGGGCCGGGCAGCTGTGGCCTCTCCCTGATGAAGGCTGGCCATTTGGCTAGGAGCTTTGGAAGCAGTTATATGGAGCACATCAGGAAAAAAATGCCAGGCACATGTGATGGTTGGGAAAATCAATCTGGAAAGAAAATTAAGACTACACAACCTAACAATGATTCCTTTAATATGCTGTGGATTGGTAATGTTTTTGAACAAAGTAGAAGAGAATAGCCTGGAGTACCTGCAGAGGGGGAGGAGGAGGAGACAATGCCCCTATTGTCTTTTAACAAAAACAATTCTGAAGTGTACCTTAGCAAAATTCATAGTCTGAAATCTTTTTTCTTTCCAGTTCAGGCCTGATGCGCAGCATGTTTCCCTAGTCTTAATTGCATGTGGACTGAAGACTTTTGTGCTGAGCACAGTTTACTACTGAAAAAAGAAAAAAAATGTTGAATGTTTGAAAAGCTGATTGACAAGGAACTTTTTTCCCCTGATCTTTTAAATGCTTTCACCAGTGCTTCCTAATAATCCTAGACAATGCCACTGACCCTTTTACAAATCATTGTACACACAGAAGAGTGAAATTTTATACACAGTTAAAGTCAAAATTTTTGGCCAGGTTTTGACAGCTGTTATTCTAAAACAATGTTTTGGCTCTGATCAAAAATATGACTTTATTTCCTTTTGGGTTTCTACCAGGAACCATATGACTCTGATAGATGTGGAGGAGGGGTGGGAGCAAGAGAGAAAGAAGCTCTTTCAGCTGCTCTCCCAGTAGAGCTCAGACTGCAAAACGAAATTATGAAGAAATCTCATTTATACAGGGCATTGGCTGTGTAGTAGGTGGTCCCTGAACTACTGTTTGAAGAGAGGTGAAAGTCAGATTTCTGGTGCATACTTATTATCAAAGATCAGGTCCTGAACCCCAAGATGAGTGCATGAGATGACACTTTGATTTTCTACTCATCTCTGCTAAAAATTAAAAGATAGTGATGCACAGGCTGGCATTTAGATTGCTTAAAGAGCCAGAAGCTGAACTCATGATCCATGAGAGCCCTGGGTGGAACCAAGGCAGGCAGGGGTAACCCATGCCCTCACCAGCACATTGCAGCTACTTGCTCAAGGACCCAACATTCCTTAGCAGGGCCTCAACTTGGCTTTTGACCACAGGCAATTGCTGTGGTTGCTTTTGCCAAAACCTATTCTAGTTAGAGATCATATCAGTCTAAGAGGTGGTCTGAGCATGTCTGTGCTGGGCAGCCTGAGCTGTCACTGCCTGCATCTGTAAGAGTTCTGTAACCCAGCAGTGTCTGAAAGGCGACCCAAGCTGAGGGGACCTCTGAAATCCTGCCAGGTTTCACCGGAAAACCATTGCTGGCTGCAGCAGGTGGTAACTTAAGGGTATAGCAATTATTTCTGTGGGGGTTAAAATAGGGTGTTTAAGTACTAGTGTTGGTTGGGATTTCCAGAAATTAAGTATAGTGCCTATTATAGTATTACCTGCACTAAACCACACAAGTATGAAATTTGCTTTTAAAGGTCACTTTTAAATATTGAACAAAAAGCTTTAAACTGAAGCTCTTAGATGAACTCTGATCTAAGTCCTCCAAGCATTGTCGCACACTTTGTGCTAGTAACCAGCCTAGCTAGCTGAATTCTGTCCATCTCACACAAATACTGCAGAGGGGAATATGGCCATGGCAGCATTAATTTGAGCATTATTCACTTTCTTTTCAGCAAAATACATCTGTCCTGAAATTCTCCAGAATGAACAAGTAAATTATGAATGTAGGAATTGGAATGTGTGCAAACACAGATTATTAGAAAATGGAAAAAGGAAATAAACCCTTTGTTTCTCTGCAGTAAGATGTTAGCAAGGAAAGGCAAAATGACTAGCCAATAAAATAATAGAAGACCATGACACTGGTTGAAAAGTATAGATAAGTTCCAAAATGTGGGAGAAAAATACTTAAATAATTGCTTTTCCTTTAACTTGGAAAGGCTATGGATTAGGGTAAATGTCTGAAAATTAGGATGCATTTGCTTTTCCTGTATTTATTCCACTAAGTCAGTTCTGATTATTTCATTCACTGTAAACAATTTTTTCGCTGACACTTTAAGGAACAAAACCAAATATTGAGGTATTAAGCTGCAGATTCTTTCCGTATGTTTTCATTCTGCTCCCATTTTTTTGTGGCACTTAGGACAGAGAAGACCAAATCTCCGCAGAGATGACAGAAGTCATTCAACCTTTTATAGAACCATAGACTGGTTTGGAATGGACCCTGGAGATCATCTAGTTCCAACACCCCTGCCATGGGCAGGGACATCTTTCACTAGTCCAGTCTGCCATTTATGTATTCAGCATGTGGGAATCAGGATATTGGTGTCACAGACCTGTGACTTGTCTCTGTGCTTGGTTTAGGGAACATTTTTTACCATGGGGATAAGCTAGCAAGCAAACACACAAAGATAAACAACCAAAAAAAATCACATTGCCTGGGCTTTTAATACTGTGTTTCCTTGTAAAGTTTGAAAGGAAAAACACCATTTAGAGGTAAGATACAATTGTGTATTCTTGCCTAGTAAAGTTTCTGATAACATTGCTTGTAAAGAGACCTTACGTGCACTGCAGGATAAATTCAAGTACTCCTGAACAGCGACTGACAATTGTGATCTTTACATTCTTCTTGACATTTACCAAATTTTCCTTGTTTTTCATGTGGGTGTACTCTCTATTCTGTGCATGTGAGAGTTTAGCAAACTACATTGACAAGAGATCTGAGTGCCAGTGGTTGGAGGGGGCCCTCAAGGACTCGTAGGTCCAAGGGCCAGCAACCAGATAGACTGAGCATAAGTTGCAAAGAGAGACATTTTTTTTTGTATATATTCCATTACTGCAAGTTTCAGTCCTCTCCTGGAAGGAGAGAAGGAGTAGGATGGGTCTATCTGAGCCCTTCATAGACACTGGAATGAGCAGCACACTCTGACTACAGAGGATCCATGTGAACAGGAATGGGAATAGTTTTACAATTTACCGGGAACACTAGCCCAGCTGGGTGGATGGCTGGGACCAGGGAAGGGAATTACAGCATCCTCATCTCTGTGGGGCCAGAGCAGGGGGGATCAGCTGGGACCTCCACCTTGCCAGGTTCAGCCATCTGAAACCAATGACAAAGATGCAAGCTCAAGGCAATCTGCTCCACATCTTTAGTGTCTCTAATCTTAGAGCATTTTCTTGACATCTATCTTCAGTTTAAGTTTACTGTTTCCTGTGCAGCAACTATAGACATGAATATAGATCATTTCACCTCTGCTTTTTTCTTCTCTGCTAGAGAACATCAATGGCAACAGAGCATGTTTGAAGACCAATGCAATCTAAGCAAACACACAAAGACTGCTGTGGTTAACTGGAAAAATGCATAGTTCTCCCCAGAGTGCTGTTGCCAGCTCAGTGATATGTAATGTTTCCCAATACAGTTTCAGCTTCACAGTTTGTATATTTAATAGACTTGGCCCATGTTATATCACTTATTACATTGAGCCAGCCTGGCCTGCGGCCCAAGGAAAACCTTAGTGAGCTGCACCTATTACATCCCTCCATTCTGGCAAGGAGTCATTCCCAGGTACTCTTTGGGTACATTTAACCAGCAAGACTGTAACCAACAGTAGTTTCACCAAGACCATATCTCCCTGGTGTGGCTACAAGAATGGCATATGAGAGAGTATCAAAACCCCCTTTAAATCAAGATGTATGATACTACTGCTTCTCTGCTGCTCTGTCCTGTTCTCCTCTCATGGACCAGAATTAGGTTAGTTTGACAAAATCTGTTCTTGACAAATCTGTGTTGGCTGCTACACAACTCCTTTTGCTATGCTAAGAGCTGCTGCACTGAGGGTGACCCCAAGTCAGGGAGATACTTCATAAGCCAATCATTCAAACAGGGCTGGGAGAAGGCACTTGGTGATTCAACCTGAGCCTTGACAAGCACTTTCAGACATTTTGTCAAAAGGTCCCTGGCATAATATCCAATTCATTCTGTAATTGAAACGTTAGTGAAATATTTCATGTATTTTGCAACTTCAGGACAATAGGACTTCAGTTAAGAGGGAGACATAATCTGTATGAAAATGAAGATGCATAGTAAATTTAGATTGCTGCTAAATGAATCCAAAGAATCTCATTTAAGAGTATAACTCCCCCAAAAGCAGCAGCAGCAGCAGCTATTGAAGATTATTATGTTCGATATATTTGGTTTAAATAAGCTCTCTGGAAACACCCTGATCAATTGTGAGTTTTAATTCAATATGTTCCAGTTAAGAATTTTTTTATTGACAGTTTTAATAGTACTTACTAATTTCTCTTCTATTGTTATAATTTTAAATTCCCTTCCAGTAATGGTACATTGCAATTTTGTAAAATGATCCTAGCATGCAATTTGTTCAAAGCATGTAACATAAATTACAGTTCAACTGCATTGCTTTAGAAGAAGAAGGTTTCTGTAATTTATTTGCTGAATGAGGCCTCAGAAATGGGTTTGTTTCTTCCTTCCAGTACCAACTTCCTCTTGTAATTAATGCAAATAAACTGGCAGGGCTTCATGTTACTATGATTTGCTATATTCAGAATCTTTCATGCTAATGAAAGGTTGTACCCATATGCTTACCAAGATGTGATGGAGGAAAGACATCTCTGTTTGCAAAAATATTTTGTCTGGAGCAGACAGAGGTATATACTTCTGCAGAATTATAATTTTATTCATTCATCCTCTAGTTTTCAATCATTTCTCCTTCAGTTTCTGAATTACTCTGGCTGTGACCTAACCCCATTTTTAGGCTCATAACGATTTCACACCATTTTTTAAAAATAAAAATATATTCTTTACACATATGGTTTTCTATGACACCATCAATACAAATAACTCAGAATTCTAACTTGAGCACATCTTCATTGCCATCTTCAGTGTCTGCCCAGGAGAAGTAGGGACTGCAGCTGGATTAATGTAACTGTTGAAAAACAAATCAAATCACACCTAATTTATTGTTCCGTATGTATTACGAGGGTGACAGGTACAGTGGCACAAGTGGTTTTGACCAGGGTTAGAGTAGCTTTTCCTCAAACCTCTGTGTTCATACAATGAATAGGTGTGGCCCTGATATGTCCCTATATCTAAAGAAGATACCACAAAAGACAGAGTCAAGGATGTGCTGATGGATGTTATTTTTTTTCTCGAAACAGCATGCAAGAAGTGTGGTTGACTGGCTCAACGTCAACTCGGTTTTTGAGGGTGGTAACTTCATTTTTGTGAATGGTTTTGAGGTTTCTCAGAGGTCATTTCTTTGAGGTTTTCTTGGTCATCATTACTCCCCTTCTCCAGATTTTTTCAGTAGGACTGTGGTATAGCACAACCACTGACAACCATTGTCCCAGATTCACCCAGTGCAGAGGATGTACTGCAGAGCTGTTCCATTTGGCTCAAATTCAGAGGCACATGTACTGGCACCAAAATAAAGAAATCCACATGCAAAATCATTCCTGCAACTTGATCACTATCAAACGTGAAAAGAAAAAATAGGAAAGGGGAATGAAGAACTGTTGTTTAAACCTCTATTGTTAACAGGTCAGTAACAACTATATGTCTTAGAAACTGCAGTCTTGTGATATCTTTACAAGACTGAAAGTATAGCTAGGAATAAAAATACTTTAAATGTTTAACAAAAAAAGTCTTTGTCTAAATATGTTCTCTATGAGGAACAATATGAATATTTTAAAAAGAAATCCCAGAAGTCTAAAGCAATTACAAATTTTGAAACTCCTGAAGACACCACTTTCCGTATTATCCTGGAAGACAGTACTAAAAGAATGGGCATATTATTGGTTGACTAAGTGATTGCAGGGAATACTTACTAATTATTTATTTTTCGCTTAATTTGTAAAAAAAGTTACTGTTTATTCATTTTCAGTGACAAATATCTTTCACAAAGTTCATATTTCACTGTGAAAGCAGAAACCATGTCCCTGAATAACTCAATTTTCTAGCAAGGAAGCTATTGCTTTCGTAATTAAGAGAGAGGTATTAGACTTGTGAGACAGAGTGAAATAGTATTAAAAAAATTCATACATTAATATGGACATATTGAAAATTTTCGTTTTGCGCAGGTTCATTGTAAAAAGTGTTGGCCAGATCTGAAAACACTCAAAGGCTTGAAAAAGTGTTGAATGATGCAGAGGAACACAGGTCATGAAGGATATACAGCCTGAAGAATTTATCAGAGTATTACAAGACTTAAATATGTTTAAGTTTGAGAAAACTGGAAATTGTCATTTATCTGATGAACAGTTTATTGTGAAATACTTTTGTACTTGATACACTTTTCCAGATCTCATCATCTGCTAATACTTCAGCTATTTGTCTTTCTTCTTTTGTTTGCCTCTCTAAGTCAACTCAACATGTTGTTTATAATTGCTGACAGTCTCTCTGTTAGACATGCACTACATCCCTCTCAAATCTGCTTTTATCTTTTACACAAAATAAAGTTGCTCTTATTACAGCCATTAATGGCTGTTAGCCAATCTCAGAACCAATACTTCAGCTGCATCTTCTTTGACCTGCTTCTCTGTTCACCCTCCCTTGTGATTTATTTCTCTGTAACCTCATCACAAAACCAAATACAATATTCTTGCTGACTCCCAGATGTGTATTCTAGATTGATCTGCTTCTCTCTAGACCAAGAGTCACTCAAGGAGATGACTAAAGTAGTTCCATCATCTCCCTCCCCACACCTTCTTTTGACAATATTTCCACAGCGTATATTTTTCTGATCCGTAGTCTGCTAGTCCCCTCTAAATCAGACCCTCCTGTAGGTCTCCCCGCCTAGGCTTTGCCCAAATATTAGTCTCTGTCAGACAAATATGCTTAAGAACATTCCTGTCTAAACTAAATTAAAATAAAGCATACAATTGAAGAATTAAACTCCTTCAAACTCAAATCATCTTGCATCTTTTCTTCTTCTCGCTGGTAAGTATTATGATGTCAGATCAATTCTGAAAGCTGCAATAAAAGACATTTTCTGCAATGATCATATCACATGTCTCTGTACATTCCTCTATTTGCTTACCCTTCTTCCTTATCAAACTCAATCTGCTTCTCTTCCTTGCAGAAGGCTCTACTAATGTCTCCACTGAAACTTTATTTTCCATTTGAGACTCTGAGTGCAGATTTTATCTCTACCTAGTCCTTCCAAAGAAGCTGTTGCTCAGAGACTGGCTGGGCATCAGTCTGCTGGTGGGAGGTGTTGAGTGCTTGCTCTGAATCACTTGGGTTTTTTTCCTCAGTTTTTCCTCCATGTATCCAAGTGTCTTTATCTTGACCCATCCGTTTTTCTCACTTTTCCTCTTTCAATTCTCTTCTGCATCCCACTGTGGGGGGCGGCAAGTGACTGGTGGGTGCTTAGTTGCTGGCCACTGTCAACAAATCACATGTGGAAAAAAGTTTGGGTTTTTTGGAAAAATTCCCCTGATAAGACACTATGACACTGTTAGGAATTCTGCAACTTCCACCATTTGATGGCAGCTGTGTAATTCCATCTGTAGGAAAATTTGACGTAATTTGAACTAGCCTGTAGTGAAAGCTCCAGTATAGCAAACCAGGTCATGAAAAGCTTTTCTCATATTTACTTTCAAACTCTTAGACTACAATTTCACATTTTAATCCTTGTTAATTCAGACTCTGAGGACAAACCCCTGCCCTCTTTGGAGTGCACTGTTGCACAGGGCATAGTCCTCCTGTTTCATTGCTTTTTCTTTTTTTTCCCCTTTTTGAGAATTTCCTTGGCTGGTAGAAATAAAGACTATATATAAAATAAACTTTGCAAATTATATTGCTCTTTTCCCATCTTCATCACATGAATGTTAATGCCATGGAAGCACTAAAGAAGATACTTCCAAAACTATGCACATTAAGATGAAAAAAGTCTCTTGCTATTTGAGTGAGTTCAACCACTTTCAGTTTCATCATGGATAACTGTTTGTCCCGCATTCCAATTTTTCAAGGTTAAGAGATCTGGTTGTCATTAAAAGCAGAAAAAATTATAGAAATAAGAGAATAAGGAAATGACTGGCAGCATGTTACTCTCTGGACTATTAAGCTGGTTAACTCCCTGAAGGGTTTAACTTACATTTTCCATACACTGTTATCAAGACAAAAATCAGAGTGAAAATGAACTGGTCTTGAACCAATCAGTAAGATAATGTTTCACCACTTGCATAGCAAACAATTTCTGGCAGGTGGCAGGTACTAGAGAATCAGTATTAAAGTTTTGGCAAACTGAGCTTGTGAAGTGATTGCCAGACTCAGATACTTGAAGTAGATTTTCAAGAGACAAAGCATACTAGAATAAAAATTGAATAGCAAAAATAAAAACTAAACCCCAAACAAAAACTCAACAAACAAAAAAACCTTGCTTTATTGAAGAAATACCACAGGAAACTTAAAGCAGAAACTGTGTGCTAAAGACAACTTGAGCAGTAGTATCATCAACATTAACATATCTCCTTGCATGTATACAGCACAAACAAGTCCTTTCAGAGTTATTGTGCTTCTCCACATAGTGCAGAATACAACAATTTGTATATCAGCTTGTGAATTATTTGGTATAATAAAAATAAATTAATGCAATAAATTAAAAGTGTTAATGACATTTAATTTTGTATTACATTAATTATCATATTCTTATATCTCAGACTACTGAAGTCATACAAGTATAAGCCTAATATATTGAATGGTGCATGCAAGTAAGTGTGTTGGTATTTTATTTCAAAAATATTAAGGCACGTTACTTAGATGTTGATATATGTCATAACTTTGCAAATTCAAATCTTAAGTGTTTTTTTCAGCTTTTCTAATCATGAAAGTCTTGTCCTCAAGACTGCACATAAGTTCTCAAAACTCATTCTTTTTTGTTGCTGACAATTGTAGCATTTTAATTGAAGACACTTCCAGAAAAGAAGCTGTGGACTTTGTGCTTTGAACTCAAAGACAATTCCTGGACCAATTTTTCAAGCAAGGTCTGTCTGCACATGCGATTCATGTTGTAAATGCTGACTTTAGGAAGAGAAACTGAAATAAATGTGGAACTAAAAACAAAAGTACCTTGATCAGTTTTGACATAAAAGACTTTCTGATTTATGTGCTGACTTAATAGCAGTGGGGGAAATGTCACAAATGTGAGAAATACATGTTTTTTGTATCACCAAGAAGTTCTAACTAGTCCAAGATCTTTTTGCAAACTATATTGCTATGCAGACAAAATAGAAAACACAAAGACAAACCTTTACATGATCTCCACAAAGTAGTAAGGACAAAACTCTTGGATTGTATCAAGGTCATAGTAGCCATGCTCTCTACTTTGGAAGATGTTTATATTCTTTGAAGTAAAAAGTCTTTGGCATAAATTGCATTGACAGGGGGAACTGAAATACAGGACTCATCATTCCAGGAGAATGTGCTCATTTCCAGAAGCCAAATTTAAGAGGATTTTGTTCTCCATTAAGCCCCCAAATCTGTCCATTCTTTAGAAGGAGGAATTGAAAGAAAACGCAACTCAATGATCCCACTATGCATCCACTTCCACATGGTATTATTGCTCAGGAAATTAGGACCAAGGACCCCAGTCACCCACTGTCTACTACAAGGCTGTAATGAAAATAATGTGGCTTTTCTTCAAGCTCCTAAACACATAAAGGAATTTCTGTCTATCAATTCCTATCTGTCTATCAATTCTATCAATTCGTTCTAAAGAGTGACGAAGGCCACAGGCTTCAGTTTAAGGAAGCAACCCAATATATGCTTTTTTGGCTGGCTTAGACTGTCCTGTCTTGTTATGTTGGTCATCAAGTAACCCATGGAAAGGTTCTATTCCCCTAGCTGCCTTGCTCTGCTCTGTGAATTACAGAACTAGTCCATGGTGTCCGATTGCACTGACCGGCACACCGGGGAGCAGGACACATCCATCTGTTTGTGAATTCAGTGAGACCAAACATACAATCTAAGTTGTAAGGGGCATATACATATTTTTCCATCTCCAAACATTTGAAGAACTACCAGTCTAAGTTAATGCTTAATGGGAAAATTAGGCTAGGTTTTGAAACCCATTAAGAGGGATCTTTAGAGATGATAGGGATGATAGACCTTGAGTCAGTAGGTCTGCATTACGCAAGGTGACAGACATAACCACTTGATATCTAAGCTAAGGATCTGTTATACTTGGGAATTATGGCAAGCAGTGCCGTCTATCATGTCAAACTATATCATGTGAGACCTATTCTGCTTTGGAAAAGCTTTGGAAAAGCTTATTTATTTCAAATTCAACCTTATATTTACAGTGGGTTCTTTTGCATCTTCAGGTTGAAGACACAAAAGAACTTTGTGTTTAATGTCTTTCCATCCTCTACAACTCAAGACTTTCAGAGGCAAAATAGGTTTTTAATTTATTCTTTTTTTAAATCTCCATGTTTTAAACATGGACAAGTGGCCAGGGGTTGAAGAGAGCTATTACAAAACAAAATAAATTTAAATCTGTTTTAAAGAAGAGGACAACATATTGTCAGATGCATTTAATGGCCTGAAAGTCATTTGGCTCTTTCTGAATACACAGGTAGCTGTTTGTATAACTTTACTGGTTTTGTCTAAGTTTCAGTATTTACTTTTACATATTTCTGATTGTCTGATTGGGTGACTAGGTACTAATTTCATCTATAGCTGAAGTTCAATTTAACAAAGGACTTAACTGTTCACTCACAGCAGTAAGCACTAGGGTACTGCCATTGATGATATTAAAAGAATTATATTAATCTTTAAAGCTGAAATTGGTTTCTGCTCAGCTTTTCTGAATGGTTCCAAATTTTCCATGATCAAGCTTCAATTCAGCATAGTCACTGATATTCAACAGAGAGCAACGTGCATAATTTAAAATTAGGCTTGGAATTTCCCTGATACAAAATTAATGGGCTTTGTAAAACTAGGTTTCACTGATACACCTGAAAATAATTTTTAGCAATAATTTTCACAAAAGCTTATGGATTTCTATATTTGGAATCTGGACTGGTTTAAATCTCCATTATACTGGCCAGCCTCATGGCAAAGCACAAAGTATTTTCAGATTTTAATATTGGAATTGTGCCATGAGTATATGCAATACAGATGTCAGAATCAAGATCTGTTGAAGCATTACTGAGAACAGAAAAGTCTATTTACTGACAACAAATCATGAATTCTCAGCATCGTCCAAATCAGTACACTTGAAACGTGATAGTCCAACCAAATCAGTGGAAAATTTTCTTTTGACTTCAGTAGCTATTGCCACTTAAGAGGATAAAATTTCATTTTAAAGGATCTAATTTTTTTGTGGCCTCTTTTAAAACCAGTTTTATTTCAATAGATCTTCTGTGTCTGGATAATCATTGACTGCTCAAGACAATGTATGACTCTATAGAGTCAGGGAATTTTTTGGTTGGAAGGGACTTTAAAGATCATCTAGTTCCAACTTCCCTGCCATCTGGACAAACACGTCCTCCTAGACCAGATTGCTCAAATCATAGAATCACAAAATCAGACAATATGTTGAGTTGGAAGGGACCCATCATGATCATTGAATTCAACTCCTGCTCCTGCACAGGACACCCCAAGAATCACACCTTGCTCCTGAAACTGTCATCAAATGATTGATTCATCCAGTCTGGCCTTGAATACTTCCAGGGATGGGGCACCCACAACGTCTCTGGGCAACTTGTTCCAATGCCTCATCATCCTCACAGTGAAGAATTTCTTCCCAGTATCTAATCTAAATCCACCCTCTTTCAGTTTAAAGCCATCCCCCCCTTGCTCCATCACTACATGCTCTTGTACCAAGTCCCTCTCCAGCACTCTTGCAGCCTCCTTTAGGCACTGGAAGGTGCTCCAAGGTCTCCCAGAAGCCTTTTCTTGCCCAGGCTGAACAACCCCAGCTGTCTCAGCCTGTCTTCATAAGACAGATGCTCCAGCCTTCTGATCATCTTTGTGGCCTGCTCTGGACTAGTATAGTACCACATAACTTTTGCTAATCCCTAGTGCTGCTTCTATCTTTTCAGAAAACTTGGTGGAGTTCTGTTTCTTCTACATAAAATATTTCTGAAATCTGAATCAAGCAGACCAGAAAGCATTTCCAGATTTAATCATGGGGGGTTTTCTTTTTTTTTCTTTTTTTTTTTTCTTTTTTTTTTTCTTTTTTTTTCTTTTTTCTCTTTTTTTTTTTCCTTCTGGCAGAATTCAGTTATACTTTTGTATTTTGTAACATCAGGAAGAGCTACAAAACATACCAAATTGATCTCAGCCTTAGATATTAAATGAGTCAGAAGGGATACTTCATTCCAAACACCAAATGGCAGGGATTTTTTTTCATGTTCTGATAGAATAGACTATTTCAATATTGCAACACTAGATGTCATCACATCATGGTCCAACATAGTGAAATTATATTTAAGCTTTTACCAGGATACAGATGAGTGAATAATTTAAAATGAATAATTTATATACTGGATTTTTCTGCCATTTTTCTTTTTTTTTTTTTTCCCTGCATGAAATATTCAAGAGCAGATTGCAAGCCTCTCTTAAGTATTCCCCACCAGAAATTATTTGCAAGTTTCTTTCCATGTTGTGTCCTAACAAATGAATTTTAACTGCTCATTTTGAACTTTAAATTCACAATTAGTCATTTATTAGAATATTACTTCTGTTCCTGATTTATTGAACAGCAGCGTAAAATGACAAACTGCAAAGACAAGTGAAAATCAGAACTAACTAAAAGTGAGGTCTATTGCTAAATCATTATCTCCAGTAAAATAACAGCTAAAATTTTTAATTCCTCAAAAAAATTCAAACAAAAATAAATATGAAAAATAGGTTTGTTTATGCTAACTATTAATCTTTCTGCAAAAACAAGTGATTTCCTTGAAATCAGCTTCAAACAGTAGAGTAAAAAATATAGATTTTGACCAATGAATGATGAATTTTTAAAAATTATTACCACCCAATTATGCACTTCTCAACACTATTGGATTCCATAATTAATACTTTCTTGCATATATATTTGTGGAACTTGGAAATGACCTTGCTTATGCTGGGCCTTTTACTGAGCTGCTGTAAATTCAGATCTTTTCCTTGTAGTTTTAATTGTTGACAATGTGAGAAGTGCAGTGTACTTTATAAATTATTTCTTGTTATGATCTCAGGTCATATCACAGATGCTCTCCAGTCCTTGAAACAGCTGCCATTAAGTCTAACAGTTCCCTTCTTCAGCAGTGGTACTCATGTCATTCTTTTTGATTCAGAAAATAGGACATCTAGTCTGTTTAATAATAGTAAAATTGCTATTCTTTTCACACCCTCTGCCACTCAGTTCCATAATTTACTGTCCTCCGAAAGCACAGTGAATCTCCAGAGACTTTCGGCTACCTCCTATCTCTTCTTTACAGTCTTTCTCCCTTCTCTACTCTCTTGTGTTCTTGCATATTATACCAAAAGAGGAAACCCCATATCTCCATAAATTTAGTCAAATGCAAACATAAAAACTGTTAATGCCGATAAAACAAAAATCAGAAGGAAAACCTAAAAGATTGCTGCAACATCTCCTTTTAAAGCAGCTGTAAGTTATTCCTCTTGGTTTTTCAGGTAATTGGGACTTCTGAAATTAATTTGTAAATACAAAAAAAGGCCATTGAATTCAGTACCTTATCTGATAAGTCTTTAAAATGTAATGCCAGTGTGAGTAAAGGAAACTGAACCTTCCACTAACACCCTTCAGACTACAGAGCGAGGCTCACTTGTGTTTTTCTACTGATAACCCAATTAGCATCAAATTTTGTTCTGCAAAACAAAAGGTTGAGAAATAATCCCTGTCTAGACTAGACCATGAGGACTCAGCTGCTCTCCAGTCAGGCCCCACATTTCCTGGATGGCTGGTCCACCAACATCTCTGTTTTAAAAGAAAAAACTAATTAATCTTTTTTCCTGAGGACAGGAGGAAAAAAATCAGATCAGGAACCTCAGTTTCACTGGTAATTTCACAGCAGCAACATCAAGGCATCCTGCTCTTATTAGCATTTCCTGTTGGTCGCTTCATTCTCATGTATTCCAACACTAAGGTGTACCACCCCTTTTAAGACACTTAGATAAGGATTTGTGGAAAAAATACAGCACACTCTGGATGTTTTGCTGTTATTTAGTATGCCTACATCATGCATTTCCCTTCTTAAGCTGGAAGTCTCTTGCACATTGGCACTAGCAATTTATTATTTTTAATTTTTTTTATTGTTAATGATCAATGTCCTTTAAACTTAAGCCATATTTCAGATTAGTCTAAATGGTTTCGTTAATCATAATTTTAACCATTCACATTTATTGTCCTTACCGACATCATTATCTGTGATGCAAAAAAGCTAAATGCTATTGACCAAGTCTGATTTTTTAAAAAATTATATTATGTGGATTTCTTTGTTTACATTACACTTTTGCAATTGCACCATCATTTGTCTGTCCCTAGTCTGGCATTTTTTGATCTTGCACTTACTCCTAGACAGTGCAACCTGATTTCTTTTGATGGAACCACAGATGCAGGGAGCTATTCCCCAGAGCCCTTGGCTCTCAAGGCCTGTTTGCATTAGCTTATGATCTTGTTACCAGCCGCTTCTTGGGCTGAAATCAGTGCAAGAGCGGGTGAGTGCTCATTGCTGTTGACTGCTTTCTCTGCTGTGGTGATTCCTTAATGGGTATGCTCTCTGGGGGGTGGCATGAGGAAGGCAGTCACCTTGAAGAACACTCAGAAGACAGAGGCAGGGTTTCTTGAAACAGATTTTGACAAGTCTTTTTGCAGCCTGGGGAAGGGTAATAGAGCAATTCACTGTGATTTGCTGAATAACCTGGAACAGTGTGCCAGAGAACAATAAGAAAGTAAGAAAGCCATACTGTTATATTTCAAAGAAGTATTACAGCATTAAATCCAACTTCCTGCTCTTTCCATGAAAAAAAACTTCAGATTCTGCTTTATAAATATTCAGAAGATCTTGCAACAGCAGGTAAGGTATGGTATGTATTTAATGCTATTATTCCAATACTCTCAACTGATAAATGGGACTTAAGATATGAGGAAGTTCTCTGCCTCTTACTAACATCTCCTATCAATTTAATAGACAAATTGTGAAAGAAACTAGCTATTTATAGCAAGTCATTATATTCCTTTATATTTTAGTAACATTTCAATGCAAGAAGCACATTTATATTAATTCATTTGTTATTAGAAGTCACTTAATAAATATTTTATTCAAATATGAATAGACAGCAAGTATGCTAGCTGCCTAAAGCCTCAATGATTTGACACCTGGTTGCCTAAATCCTGTAGACTTGTTACTATTCCAGTAACTGATCATGCTTATAAATAATTAAATAATTAAAGTGTTTCAGTTTCGGGATACAACGCCATGCCCTTTATTGAGCTTCTAGACATAAACATTTGATCCTAATCATCACATAGGAGCACAATTTCCTATATGAGGATTGGGCACAGAAGCTAATTTTCTCACTGCTACTGTAAAAAAAACCCCAAAACAGAACAAAACAAACAAAAAAACCCCAAAAAAACCAAAAACCAAAACAAAACAAAAAACAAACAAAAAAAATAAAACAAAGAGAACAGAAAGAAAGAAACAAAACAGATTTTTCTTCTTAAAGTCTGAAACTTAAGCTCTACTGCAATGGCAATTCATAACTATCTGCCATTAAACTCTCCTGCCTTTGAGCTTTGACAGATTTCTGGAATTCTGGATGACAGTCATATGAACTCTTAAAATAGTAGCTGAAGTATGAGAAAAAAAGTAGAACCCTATCCTCTCATGGAAAGTGAGTGGGTGCAAGGATCTAGGAGGCTATTACAAACCACCCCTGTCTGCAAGCAGCATTGATGACACAAGCACAGACATAGGGGAGAAAAGGATCAATTCATAGTAAGAAATTTTTATTCGTGATCAAATTCAGAATGACACTCAGATTTTATATGTATCTCATGTTTGAAATATAAAAAATACCCCATCTTTAACAGTGCTTCTGCTCATGCTGGTAATGTATATACAGACCTAACCATCCAGGAGTTTCCAGTCTGATTGCATTTCATGCACTGTTTCAGCTTTACAGCCATTGTTTTAGTCAAGCAGAAAAATCCTTTTATTTTGTATTTAACTATTTTCATATTGCAGGACTGCAATATCATAAAATATTTTCATAACAACTGTTTTGTCATACTCCTCTCAGGGAGTTTAGCAGATGACAAATTTATGGATGCAATTGTGCTGACTTTACTATTATCATTTAATCCATGCCTGTGATCATTTGGCTCACAATCCACACTTAGTTCACTTAGAACTGGTCTATGAATTAAAAACTATTTTGTAAAAAAATGAGGAAAAAATATCATCAATCATTTTAAAGCTTTTAGATCAATTTAAAATGCCTATAAGATGTGTCACCAACATTGAAAATATGTCCAACTCACCCTTTGTGGATTGAGTTCCTCATTAACTTATGCTTATAAGTTGCTGTTACTTTACTTCCTTTCTATTAAATTAATTTTTGTCTTCACCTCAACAGTAGGTTGTGTAACCTTTTGGGACTCCTTCATTTGCATGAAACGTGCTCTTCAAGTCAAAAAAGGGCAGTATTGATCATACATTAGATATATACAAGTCAGGCAGATTTGGTAAGGTAAACAGTTATAATTGCATTACATGAAGTAATAATGTTTTACCATGTATTTATATACCTATATTAAACCACCTTTTTCTAGGCAATAAACCAGCTGGTGAAATGCAATGGAAAAAAACTTCATCATGTTATTTAAATGTCCAAGTGTTAAGAAGGACAGAGAACTCATCATCATATTTGTGTGGTGTCCATGTAGAGAGCATCTCTCTTTTGACCTCATTAGGCATCACTGTGGTGGTTTTGAAATGTCCTGACAGAGCTCAGGCAGCAACCAACCTTCAGTTAGCTATTCGTCTGAGTTCAAGGCTGTTCATCTATGTAGACAGAGTGGAGTCTTTTTTTGAGAAAATAAATGCCTAACCTATTAAGATTGGATGCATGTCAAGGGATTGGAGAGATTATAGTTTTGGTACTTGTCTCAAAACCTGTGTGAGTCCAGTTTTAGTTACCTATATCCATTTTTTAAACCTGTTTCCACTGTGGTAATTGAGTCTGGTCCACCTTAACTATAACAGTATCAATAAACTTTCATAATTTTCCTCATTTGATTAAGACCTCTGTAACACCTTTCATTACATCTTTCAGAGTTAGCATATAGCTCATTCAATTGATAAGATTTCTACATATTTTCTACCAATAAGATGGGATGGTATGCCCTGGAACAAGACATTATTGGCCATTATCCATTTATTTAAAACTGTTTGGTAGGGGTTTGGTTTATTATTTTTATTTTTGTGATTTCTCACAGACCTTTCTCCACACGGAGCTAGAACAGAGTTAAGATTTCTGCATCACTCACATCAGAAAAGTGTGAGAATACACTGTAGTAGAGAAGAACTTAGCCTACTGCTGTGGCTGTGCCCATGAGCTGTAAAATAGAGTGGAATAGGTAAGCAGGATAAATACAAATAAGATTTTAAGAAGAAAAACTTAAGCACTGCTGTCTGAAAGAGAAAAAAATGTATGCTCCATATTTTCTTGTTATTTTTCCTATTCTCTATTTCTTTCTCCATTCCCTGTTTCGATGTTTCTTTCCACTGTGAGGGTGGGGAATACTTAAATGTGCTGAGATTCCAGGATGGAAGGCCTAACAATGTAACTAACAAACACTAAAAACTAACATTTTCCTTTAAGGGGAGTGTGTTTTATTTTTGCTTCCAGGAAAAAACCCCAGCAATTCTTCTGGCCTGCTCTTTCATCTCTACTCATGCTTGATACCAGCAATATGTGTCAACTCAAACCAAGAATAAATGAACCATAGAGAAGAACAGAAAAATGAGAATAGGTCTCTTGAAGAAAGTGTGCCTCACCACCTTTTGGATGCTATTGCTGAAAAGCGAATATCTTTTTATGCACTGGTGAATAACTGGTGTGAGGTGATAACACATTTTAGTACCATTTCATGTTCTGGAGCTCATTTTCTATTTCTCACTCCTTCGACATTTTCTTGCTGGGTCTGCATCTCATGTTCAGGATTGTTTTGTGGCCAGCAAAGTCGATTCAGTTGTGTCCAAGCCTGGTGTGCCCATGTTGCACTGGTGCCACAGCTCCATATTTACAACTAGGCCAACTGTCTGATGAGGTAGCAATAATGTCATCGCTTTACAATGAAATTTACTGCCACATTAATGAGACTAAAAAACATATCAGCTAACAGTGGTTTTGTCCTGTTTGCCAAATAATAGTAAGGCATAGTTTATGAACTCTGTGGGAGCTTACACTACAAAGCAGTGCCTTGCATGGCTCGTACAGAGCCATGTTGTCTGTTGATGTAATCACCATGCCAGAACTAATTAAACTCAGAATGTCGTTTTCTGGATTAGGCTGTTGCAAAGTTCTATAAAGAAGAGCAAACTGTATTTGATCAGAAAACCTCTTGGCCAAAATGTCTGCATGTACAAAAGGTCAGATCTGGCTCACTTTTCTAAAGCACCGTAAAGGGAATTTTTCCTTTCAGCTATTAAAAAAAAATTCAAAAAAATCCATTCTGTGTAAATTGAATTATAATATGAAGACAACTATAATTTAAGAATGTCGTATTCTTAGTTTACCCTTTGTCCTTACATGATGGCAGATTTTGGCATGGGCATTTCAAATGCATGGGGCTGGTGGGAGATTTTAATATTTTAAGACATAAAATCATTAATTTTGCAAAAAGTCAAGGCTGAAGGGAAATTATCAGTTAAAAAAACTTGTAGTAGTGTCTGTGTGAAAAAAACTACTGGGCATTTGCTCTTCCGCCCTGTCAGTTTGGTTGTTCATCAGTTGTCTGGGAAGCTTGCACTGGTGTAAGAAAGGGACTTTGTAAGAGCCTACAAAGGGAATGTGAGTAAGCAATGCTTGGATTACAGACTAGGCTGGCAATGCACATTAAAGTAGAAAATGTGTTATTCATATATATATTCATTTAAATATATGTGTTAATACAGAATTAAGGGAAAAATCTCCTCTTCAGCTGACTACTAGCAATGTGTTATTCTACAGAGGGAGTGGTATGGTTTAAAGTCTAAAAAATCCTTTATAATTTTTGTTGAAATAAATGTTATAAAAGACAGTGAGGAATTCAAGACCAGCATTCTTTGTGAAGTGCTAGCAGGCAAAAATCAGACCAATTCGTTTAGTGCAACATTACCTTTAAACTGATTATTCAGCATGGATATATAGCCAACAAACAAACAAACAAACAAATAAACAAACAAATCTGGAACTCATTTAGTAACATATTAGGACTAAAAAAGTCTAAAACCCATTCAATTTATCAAACCCTCACCAGAAAGGAGAAATGTTGATTTGTGTGAAATGGATTCTGCCCCTCTGCTGAGCAGTACAAGGTGCATAGCTCTTGCAGATGGCCTGGAAAATGACGAACAAGTCAGTGACGCTGAGATGGAGTCTATTTTAACTATAACTGTTATTGATATACACCAGTCCTCAAACAGATTATAATGCAGTTATCTACCCCAAGAAATTTACCCCACTGCAAAGTTTTGTTCTGAAAAAAAATCTTTTTAAGAGCTGACTCCAGAGATTTTATCTCCTCATACTTGTAAATGTTTCACTACCCAAAATCATGGACAGCCATTTTGAAAGTAAGCATTTTTTAATATTATTTTATTTGCTCATAAGACAAAACACAAACAAACAAACAAAAAAACCAGGAAATTTTATGTGTGTGACTTCTGCAAACTACTGTTTGTATCATTAAGCCCCGATTATTTCACAAAAGTGCCTATTTCACAGGATGTGTTTTACGGATAGAAATATCTTTCCAAGATGCACAAGCCTCAGATGCACCTTTTACACGGCGAACAATAATCTTGAATCTTCCTTAAGACATTGCAGAATTATCAAAGAAAGATTAAAATATATTGTATGCTCTACCCCTTTTATATAACTTACACCCAATATTAGCTTGAACTAGAAAAATCTTTTCAATTAATCATATTCAAAAACCATACATATCTCAGACATGTATTTATCAGCATTGAAGATCAGGTATTTAACTCTTAAAATATCCTTTTATGCCATTTGATTGTTATTCAGAAATAAGGATACTATGATTTACTGATTTATTTTTTGAAAATATCATTACTCAGAAAACCTCTCATTATTTTAGATGTCAGACCATTCATGAACAAGTCTTAATGCTCTTATTCAATGTCTTTAGACACAATAATCAGGATAAACATTTTTTTGCAAAGTGTTGGATGTAACATGCCACAATTCATGATGCCAGGTCAGCAAAGTTCACAGTATTCTTTCTCACTCTTAGTTACATGAGGGAATAATTTAAAAACTGACACAACAGTCTTTGAAAGGTGATTTACCTGATTGTAATTAGGTACTGAGTCTTCTCGGTTGCAGGTACTTTCTTATCAGTGACATCTTACAAACAAGACAAGGGCTCCCAGCCTTTATCTAATCTGATATTCCATGGTCATTCTTTTTGTGTCATTTTTCCAGGTGTCTTTTTACAGATTTCTGAGTTTGTATAAGCTTTTGCTTCTACATACTTGAATAATAAAACTGCTTAAAATACATGGAACTGAGGATTTACAAATGTATCTGAAGTTATGTAAATTATAATTAAGTTTTATAGAGTATGTAATGAATTCTACCAATAACAACAAATTAAATTCTGTGTTTATTTATAAGAATAATAACTAAAAATTATTTTGCTTTCCTGTTCAAATGTTGTAGATGTAGGTCCTTGTGAAGCACCTTTATGGACCTCCAAAAGGGTATGTTGGTATCAACAGAGTTCGTATATTTTTGTAACCCAAGTTTATTGATTATCATGAAAAGACATGTGGAGGATTGTTTTAAATAGTATCAGTCAAGAGCTTTGCTCTTATTTTTGGGTCAGGACTAAGTACAGAGTAGAACAGAAATAGAGCTTGTTAGTGAGTTTTAGACAAGAACAGAGATTCCCAACAAAAAAAAAAAAAGGACCTGGTTGTGTCATCCCCTCACTTAGATTGGCTAAATATATTCAGGAGAACACTTTGACACAAAATTTGCTTTTTAATATAATGGTATTTTGCTTTTGCCTTGCCCCAAATTGGCTTTCCTTCAGCAGCTGTTGTGCTGCTGCTGTCAAAATAGAAAATGCCTAAAATAATAATAGAACCAGATATTATTTTGAAAGTGGCAATATCTTTGACTGACATCTGAAATTTTATATAGAGAAGTATCTCTGTAAATACAAATAGATAGACACAAGTTTTGAAAAATGTGGTTCAGCTGTGTAATTTCTCTGTGTTTCTGTTCTCCCCTAGAGAATGAACTTTGGCTTTGCCCTCTGGACTACAGTGCTGGGAAAGCTCAGGAATTACCATCTTCCGTCCTGAAGTCCAACAAATCTGTAACACCCATGAAGCACAGGAGCAGTACTTTAAAGAAAAATCAGTATTCAAGTGAAAAACTTACTTGTTTTTTTTTTTTTAGCACCACCCATGCCCCAGTCTATTACACAGAGGCAACGTTTTTGAGATGAAAATGTCTGACACAGTAAAGATCCCAGATCAAGGGCTTGTTTTGGAGGTTTTAATGTGCTGAGGAGTTAGAGGTTTTATTGTCTAAAACGGCAGAGCTGTCACTCCTTCGCTTTGCAATATCAGACCATTCTTGAGGCATTCCTTAAACCATATGTGGTTACAACAAGCTTATCTTAATTTAAAAATCTGAGATCACAGAACAAAAATTAGAGTCCAAGCTTAGATAAGGTAACACTTCCAAAGATCAATCAACTAATACATTATATATTGTGTAAAGCTAAAGAGTAATAATGATAGATCAAGGCTTGGAAAAAAATGTATTAATGAATCCGCAATGAGTATGGTTAAGAGATTTTTAGAAGTATTACCTAAACAAGCACAGAAAAAGTCAACTGAACCTTCTTATTTGAATATGGATTTAATATTTCATGTGGTCTTAACTGATGCCAATATTTTGGTATGTGTTTGGGCATAACTCAGTAAAGAGATTCTGGGCTTGTCCATCTTCTGTAGCCAAAGATATTATGCTCTTTAGGAGTCTTGGCTGTTACAGCATTTCTACCAATTCAGTACACGTATCATTTCATTCTGCAAATATACAACAGGAGAACAAAGTCAGAGAAAATTAATAGTGACTCAAAGAACCCTAAGTTGTCATGAATAACTAAAGTGGGGAATTGGTGAAATCCTCATAATCATCAGAGGGTAGAGCTCTAAATGTTTTTACAAAGACAGCAGCAAGAGAATATGGCAACCAGTTTTAAACTGTAACCGCACAACTTGCTGAACAGGGATGTTTGGAGAAATTGCTTAGATGAGATCACTCTGGAAAATCCTTTAATTATCTTAGGAAATAAAATTGCAATTATTTTTTTCTCTTTGTTTAAAGTCCTATTAAAAAAATAGATAAAATGCCTACCCAGCACACTTTTATGATGAAATAAAATGGACAGATCTTTTTATATTGGACATTTTTCGTTAGACAAAATGCAAATTCATGAACAAGTGCATGAAAAATATATTTTTGTATCTATTAACCTCATAATTAATAGTAAATACATATTACATACATTATATAATATAGCATCTATATGTATATTATGGGCTTTATATATTATAACTTGCATATGAAGCATGAATTTATATGTAGGGAGAAATGTAAATGAGCAGTACAGATCAGGTAATAGAAGAGGAAACTTACCTTACTGTGGAGTCTCCTTGCTAATGATATTTTGTCATCTTTTGGTCCTCACAACCCATCAGCCCCCCACTCCCAATCTCTAGCTCTAGCGGCTAGGTGATAAGGCAGGCTATCCACTGCTTTTCTTCAGCTACTTGTGTTTTTCAGGCAGTGTCGATAACTGGAGATGTGGCTTATGCATGTGGAAACACAAAGCAGAGAATTTTGTGCATAGTTTTATTTTCTTGCTGCTTTATTTTTATTTTATCCTTTTGTGTGTGTTCATATAAGATCACTAAAGGGATTTTAGGCTATGACTGTCAAAGAAATTTCTATTTCTAGGGAGGATGCTAGATAGAAGAAATAATTAGACTGTAAGAAAACCAAATTGAAGCAGATTCATTTCCAAAGAAGCAACCTAAGCTGTCAAATGGCAGCTTTCACAGAATCATCTGTGAAACATTCACTTTGAAGTTCACCAGAGAACAAAATAATAGTCTATTAAGGGGATTGTGATTTAGCCAAGGGCTGCCCTGCTGGTGACTGACATCTGATAAGCAGAAAAGCTGCACTACACTTCAAGTGGTAGGTTCTTACTTTCAGTCTGATAGGTCACCCCATAACCAAGTCACTTCGTATTTCTCTTCTCTGATACTCTCAGACTGAAAACCTGCAAAATTTATTCCTACTTTCTTAATCCTGGAAATTAAATTTTTGGGGAGGACGTGTTGATGTAACACATAAGAAAGAGTTTTAATTTCATGGAATTTCTTTGGAAGAAATTCTTAGGAGAAATTTTAGAAGAAATGAAAAGATCTGTTTGTTATGCAATTACTTTTGACAGAGGCTGACAACAAAAAGTTTCACCAGACCTACTACAGAGAAAGAAAATAAACTGAAAGGGGTTAAGTTCTTATAAACACTCAGAAAAAAAACCTGGAGTACAATGATTGTATGGCTTTTTGTCAGGGTGAGGAAAAATGATTTATGCATTTACACTACAATCAAGAACATTTTCATCACTTGTGTAATACAATTTTATCTCAAAAAACTATCCCATGAACTTAGCAGAAGAGCATACCTTTCAGTGAAAAAGTTAGTAGCTTTAACCAAGATGTCAGCTGAGATGTCAAAAAGAAAGTCAGCATGTCTCTCTTATAAAATAATGTTGATTTAACTGGTCTGTGAAGTTAGTTGGAAAAAAATGTATCACTTGTAATAAAAAGAGTTCAGTTCTATCAGTCAAGGGTCTAAACCAAAAATCTGACCCAATTTTGGCTTTCTAATTAGGAAAGCAAAATTAAACTGAGGTTTTGTTCCACTCATAACATGGAGTGGAACATCTGAAGTCTCACATCTGAAGTCTCACATCTGAAGATATCCAGAAAACTCTCATCATAGTCTCTTTAGGTCAGCCCTGCAGGACTGTCATGGGTTTGACCCTCACTAAATGCCAGGCACCTACAATGTTTGCCCTCTATGCTCTCTCCTGCTGCAGCTATGCAGAGGAGAGGGAAAGAAAAGCTAACACAAACACACTGGACTCATGAGTTGAGATAAGATCACTGACAGGTGCGCACCAGAGAGGGCAAAAAGCAGGCGGGAAACTCAAAGTTGCAAAGATTTATTAACGTAACAGAGTCGGAGGATAAATCAGAGGTAAAAATAAGCTCTTAAGACACCCTTTCTTCACTTACACCCCTTCCCTTTTAAGGCGCTGCTTCTCAGCTCACCCTCTCCCTCCCTTCCAACTAACCAACAACTCCTGGGCAGGGGCAGGGTGTGGGTTTTTTTTCTTAGGTCAGTTTATCACAATTCTTCTACTACAGACACTGTTTCTCTACTCATCCCCCTCCCTATTAAGGCCATTTCTCAACTCACCCCCTCCCTCCTTCCTTCCAACCAACAGCTCTGGGGTGGGGGTAGGGTATGGGGGTTTCCTTTGGTCAGGGTCAGTCCATCAGGGAGAGGAGTCCTCTACTTAGCCATGGGGTCCCTCCCACGAGAGACAGTCCTCTGTGAACTTCTTTGGCGTGGGTCCGATCTCACGAGCAGCACCTGCTCGATTGCTGCACTTCGAGATTCTTCTGTCCAGGTTGCAGAATTCCAAGCTGAGGCCAGTCTGTTTCCATCCCGGGAGCAAGGCCTTTCTCTCTCCTGCAAGGCCTTTGCAACTCTCAG
This sequence comes from Acanthiza pusilla, assembly GCA_036630365.1. Classification (NCBI taxonomy): domain Eukaryota; kingdom Metazoa; phylum Chordata; class Aves; order Passeriformes; family Acanthizidae; genus Acanthiza; species Acanthiza pusilla. Next base: position 32,891,063 of record JAXCHO010000023.1, read on the forward strand.
TCTCTGGGACTCCTACTGGATCAGAGCTTCTTGCAGGCATCCACCTGCCCCTCTGGTGTGGGCACCTCCCCACAGGCTGTGGGGGGTTCTCTGCATCCTCTGGACCCCATGGGCTGCAGGGGGACCACCTGCTCCCCCATGGTCTTCAGCATGGCTAGCAGAAGGTTTTCAGCTCCGGCACCTGGAGCACCTCCTCCTCCACTTTCTCCACTGACCTTGGTGCCTCCATGTTGTTTTCCCTCACATATTTTTGCCTCCTCCTCCTCCTCTGGCTAAAAAGAAGTGCGTGCTCACATTGTTTTGATTTCTTCTTAAATATATTTTCACGGAGGCGTAACTAGCATCTCTAACTGGCCCAGGCTTGGCCAGCAGCATGTCCATCATCTTCAGAGCCATCAGAGATTGGCTCTGCTGGACATGGTGAAAAACTTCCAGAATCTTTACACAGGACACACAGGACCCATCTTTGTATTCCACCCTACTCACTGGCAAAAACTGGGCTAAGCAAAACCACCACAAGGATATTTACACAGTGCTTGTATCCATGCAGAAACCTTTTCTTCTTGTCTTAAGTGGTAAAAGTATCAAAAATTGTATCATTAAAAAAAAATAAAAAAATGCAAGTGCTTAATTGACTATGAATTGCTGCTATTTTAAGGCACTTGAAACCAGGTCATGTCAATCTACAGAGAAAATAAGTTTACTTTTGGGTAGATTTGTCAAATACTTTAGGTATGTTCAGTTCTCCAATACAGGGGTACTTTGATATAGATAAAAATCTCCATTTGACTAAACAACTTCAACCTCATCAGTTATCATGGTAAGGATTAGAATTTTCTCATTCCATGTTGTTTGTATAATAAGACTGAAAGATGCATTTCAGAAGCCAGTGAACATTTCCTGGGAGATGTTATCACATAAGATGAGCTCTCGAACAATTTTGATGCTAAAATTTATATAAATTTTAACTAGTTTAGGCTTTCCATCCTCCACTTATCTTCCTCTCAAACACATACCGTGTTGGGATACTTTCTCTCTGTGGAGAAATACAGGTTAATGCTAAGTGAAAAATTAAACCACCTGGTATTAAAATAATTGTTAAAAGACCTATCAATTTATTTCACACTGTGTTCTAGTGAGACAAAAGTAAAGCACAGAGAAAATAACATTTCCTTTTGCAGACATGAAAACAATTTCACTGGGAATAGGTTCTGTCATAACACTTGATAGAATCATTCATAGTGTGAAAACTAGGCCCTTTTTCTCTTTTGTTTTATTTTCTGATATTCTGTTTTCAGTCAAAAAGATTTAAAGTTCTGCCAAATATACTAGCCTATGCTTTTATTTAAAAAAAAAAAAAAAAGAAGAATTTGTTGATTTGGGGTTTTGGCTTGGCTGGGTTTTTTTTTTGTTGTTGTTTGGGTCATTTTGGTTTTTGCTTTTGTTTTATCAATGTGGGCGTTTTATAACTTTTTAGGTGGCATTTATCCAGCTTGAATCCAGCTTGTCTACGATTTTTATCTTCAGCTTTCAAAATCTGGTCTCAAGACTGAAAGTGGTAGATTTTTCATCTGAATTTTTCCTCTTAGAACACAGATGATAATGTCATTAAAATTACATTTTATTTGTGCCCATTTTACATGAAAAATTACATCTATAATTTAACATATTGATGAGACATAGCTTGTTAACTGGTCTAATTCTGTTGCTGCTCTAGAAAAGCATCTTAACAACAAATTAATTAATATAGATAACAAGTGTGAATATTTAGCCATATCTGCTAAGATATACTTGAGTAATAAAATTATTTCAGGAAACAAACAAGTTAAATTTTAATAAATATGACAGTAGTTAATCTGTGCTTTCACAAATGGGAACAAATGCAGGAAAGTTGGTAGAGGGAAGTGCTTGGGGTATAGTTCGTGTGCAAGCAACATGGAAAGTGTCACACCTTCCATATCCCTGGTGCTTCTTTTAAACCTGATTTCTTATTCCTGAGCGTTTGCTGAAAAAGCCTTTCTGCAAGAAGTATTTCTTTTAAAAATTTAAACGCCTTATAAACTTTATGAGCAATGATAAAAATAAACAGCATCTGTTACAGACAAACCAATATTTGCCAATGTGAGTAGTAAAACTTGAATTAATACCACTCTAAGTTTTATAATTAGGAGCCAGAAGTACGAGATGGAAAATAATTTATCTGTTTTGAAGAGAATGTTTTATTATAAATACAATTGAACCATTATTTGGCCTCATTTAACTACTGCTGGAGTCATATGAATTCAAAATGCTTACAGTGACCAAGTGATTAAACAAAATCACCTCAAGCGTTCCTCAGAAATACTGGGGTTTTTTTAATGGGATACTTCTAGATAACAGGTCTTTTTTCTTCCCTCTGTAAGTTTTGTAGTTTACTGGAGTCAAGAGTCTTAAACTAAAATTTGTGGACTATGGGGAACAAAGAGAAGATGAAGAACTTGTTATGCAGATGCTTCCTGATTGGTGTTACTGCAAGGTCTTTCATATTCCATTCAGATTCCAATACATGCCCTGTGCTCTCTTCATTGGATTTTAGGCTGCCTCTTTCAAAACTTATATGTTCTAGGCTTAGTAGATCAGTGCAACTGTTGAACAAGACGTTGATAATGATGTATCGACTTTAATTTTAAGGATGATATTAAGGCCTGGAGGACCACTGACTTTCCCTATGCCACTTTTTTGATTAGTTCACTTCCAGAAGATGCATTACAAAACTCCCTGCTGTGTTGGGATCTTCCACAAGCTGTTTAAGAAAGATATTCCCTTGGGTTTAGATATTACTCCATTCACTCAGCACTCAACTACTTCATTGGTAGCAGGGAATTTTCAGGATGGCAAAACACACTTTCAATCCCTTCTTTAAAGCAGACCTTTATTCTTAATAGTACCTCCTCTGTTTATGCTAGTTCTTGTACTTTACATAGTATTTGTATTTACTGCCCAGTTAGAGGGTACTAGGAGAGTTTATGGTCTTCTAAACAAACATATTTAGTTCATGCTCTGCAGGACACTAAAACACTTACTTAATGTTAAGGAGTATTACCTCCATGGCCACATTTAAAGCCTCATAAAACTTGAGTATGTCAATAACTGTCTTGTTGTATCAGCACCTTAATTCAGTTTGGAATATGCATAACTACCTTCCATAACAGTGTGTGGTTGATGACATGTACAGAAAATCAGATCCTTAGATGAAACCTCTTCAAATACTCCAGCCTGTCAAATGGCACCAGTGAAATCAGGAAGCTACATGACTGACATCAGCTGAGAATTTGGTCCAGGAAAAATACACAATAAAACTACAAAATTATAATTCATAAGTAAATTATTCTAGAAATCCAGGCCCATAACAGTAATCATTGCTGTATGCACATCTGGGAATGAATAGGATAGAAAAGCAAATCATCTGGAAACTTTTTTGTGGAAAGTGCTTACTAAGGAAAAATGAGGTTTGCAGTAAGTCAAGCAAAAAATAAATCTGCATGAAAAGAGACACGTGAGTAGGTAAAGCAAATAGCCTATTTTGGGTTTAGATTTTTTTAGACCCAATCCTAAAACTGTGCCGTCCCTCTCAAGCCACTGATAATAAAAATATTTAATACTTTGATCCAGATGCCTTTTTCCCCACTATTTCTTCATTGTGTTTTTGCTTCTAACTTAAAAAATTGTGCATGCCACAAGTTGAAAACATGCACTGAAACACTTAAACCAAGTTATGAAAACTAGTTATCCTGGTAGCTTCTCAAGTTATAACCCCTCTTTCTTCTTTTGCCCCATCACAAAATTCATGGCAGCTTTATGGGAGCAGCCCTTCAGACTGGAGAGATAGCCAGCTGTGACAGGGAGAAATCTGGGGGGCTACACATAGCTGTCCAGTGGAGTTTCAGGCATTTTAGGAAAGCCTGCTCAGGCTCCAGGTGCCATTTCAGAAGAAGAAGATAGCACTCGTCTAGGTCCTGTGTCATAACTTCCAGCAGTGTGATATCTCAAACAGCATCAGGAGCATCCACATCAAGGCCTTGTAGATATGAGGAAAGAAATTAATCTCAAAGCTTAAGACCTTCCTGTAAAACTACTCTACAGCTGATCATACAAAGTGTCACTGAAAAAAAATTAGCATAACATCTGGCTCAACATCTGAAGAAATATTTGCAGGCTTCAAATTATATAGGGGTTTTATATTAAAATTAATACCTCAGACATTACTGGTAGTCAGTCAAGATTATATTTAATAAAGAAATGCATCCCTCCTGCAAATAATGGACTGAGACCATGATAAAATTATCTACGTTTGGATAGAGTAGCAGACAGCTCTAAGTAAATAAATATCTGAAACAAGAGATTGTAATGCCAAACAAAGTACAGATAAAAAAGTATTAGTGTTCCTGAGTATCCCATCAATGCATCCACCCAGTACTTGAATTGTCAGTTTGCTTTGCTCTGAGAGACTGAGTCAAGTTATATCTATAACACTAGAAATGGGATTAGCATAGTTTAGCCTTCTGAAATACAACGGGATTATAACACTCTCTTCAAGTTCAGCGGTTTAATTCTATTTTCTTTTCTTTTTCCTTTGTCTTTTTTTCCCCCCTTTGGAATTACAAGACAAGATATGTGATTCATCAGAGGGGAATTTGCTTTTTCTCAGAATATCCAAACATACCATCAACATATGATATTACTAAAAGTGGGTTCAAAGGGCTAACTCTGATAATGAATTTGAAGAGAAAGTTATGTTGGCCACTAAGATAGGAATGAAAAAAAGTTGCACCATGTGGGAATTATAAAGTAGGATTACCTACAATTTGTACACTGAGGAGTACACCTACAATGACCTTAGTAAGAAAGACAGAATAATTCATCATCTATGTCTTTCACAGTTGATGAATTTTTTTGTCAGAAGAGATTTATGCTTTTCAAACTGTATAATTACACCACAGAAGCTTTGACCACAAAGTTCTAATTTGATGATACTCTTTTTAATAGCAATATATCTAGAAATCTAAAAGAAATAAGGTATTTCAATGTTTTATATATATATATGCAAATAATGAAAGAACAATGGCAGTTATAGTTAACTTAATAAATGTTTACCTTGGAACAGGAGATAATACTTATAATAATGATAAACATGTAAACTGCCAGTCAGGTAATGTGTGAAAAAAGGTTAATAGCAACATAAAGGACACAACAAGACCCTTAAAACCCCTAATCAGCCCAGAGGTGCTATAGTCTAATACTCCCATTTTAAGACACAGTAAAGTTGTATTCCAGGAGCTTAAAATGCAAGACCTGGAAATAGTGAATTAAAATTAAAATATTATGTTATGGAATTAGTGCCTAAATTTAAATTAGTGACAAAATGAATCTTTTTCCTGACCTTGCTGTGTTTTGTAGCTACACTGGGGCTTTTTTCTGGATGGAGCTGAACAAGCCATTCCACTGCAAGAATACAAGTAGAGCAGTTTCCAGGGAAAAGGTTCAACTAACAATTAAAATCATCCAGGATTCATCTTTAATAGTGAAATGAGAGAAATGCCTCCAAAGGACAATTATTTTTCATGTGTCTTAAACATCCATCTTGATTTATCTCTAGTGTGCTAAATTGCCATCTAGAGGTGTCTATCTCAGCACTGACTTTACAGAGAGGTTGGCATAGCCAGGATGCTTCCCTGGGGGTAGCCAAAGGGAAGAGGAAGTCACACTATGGAGTCCCACTCAGGTGCCTTCAGATGTCTGAAACTAGCCATAGGACTCAATCCAGCCTTCACTCAAAAGTCATCTTCATTCACCAAAATACAATGCTGCTATTTCTATCCTGCTGTTTCAGCCTGACTCTGGTAGCCTAATGCATGAATACCTGCGGAGGGTGGATTTTCCACCTCCGCAGCAATTAGAACCAGCTCGGCAACCATAGATGCTGAGGAGGCGGAGTTGACCACCTAAGCTCCACCTCTGGGAGGCGGGCCCCAGAGCATCATAACCTGTCCCCGCCCAGGGGGCAGAGGCAGGGGCGTGCAGATGGGGCCGGCCCCGCCTGGTTTCCAGAAAGCTCTGCACTTCCACAGCAGAGATTGGTTATCCCCCTCTTTGTCCCACCCTTGTTGTAGCCCGGTTGGCTCGTGATCCCGACACCGCCCCCTTCCCCGATCCCCATTGGTTGATGTACACCCCTTTTAAGCCTCTGTACAACCCCTCTGCCCTTGACTTCGTCGTTCCCCGTGGAAGGTGCTGGTGCCTCGTTTGGACACCCTCAATAAAGCAGCTTTCTACCTCACAACGAGTCCCTCTCTCCATCCTTCGCCTCGCCCGGCGTGAGGGTGGCGGGTGGCCTTGGGCGGCTGCCGCCATCACCGACAGCAGCGGAGAGGACGACAACAAATACCTTAAAAAATTAACTTAGTTCACAGAACTGTGAATAGTTTTATTTTGTGTTTCAGAGTAATTAGATGTGAGGCAAATTGAAAAGACTAATTTCCCTCTGCACTCAAACATGTATTTCATTGTCTCTAGGTTACTTTCCAAGGAAGCTGTGTAAAATTATAGTTTTTCCAACTTTCTGATAAACTCTGAAGTGTTTTGAATTTTCAGAATTCTCTGATAGTAAACTTGTTGAAACATTAGGTTTAGTTCAACAACATTGCCTGCAGAGTCTAACGATGCTTGGAGGCATTTACACTGAGTAAATACAGGAACAACTATTCAAAGTAATTCAAAGTAAAATGAAAATTAGGTCATCAATTTTTTATAGACTGAAATATCTCACAGAAAACAGCATATATTTTGAAATGCCTGGATTTATGTGTGTGTGTGTGTGTGTGTGTGTGTGTGTGTGTGTGTGATGTGTGTGTACATGTGTATGGGACAAAAATTTGCAAGAGCCATTTAGACAAAAAAAAAAATAGAAGAGCTTCAATGTATTTCAATAGTATTTCAATAATCAGATGCATCCATCCTATTACCAGAAGGTATCAGCATCATTTCAGCAGTGGCACACAGTTATTGAAAAAGAAAATACTGTGAAATGAAGAACCAGGGGAAGCTTGGCTATTTCAATTCACTGTCAAAAAATCATAACATCAACTATAATACATATTTTATTTTTCTAATTTACAAACACAAACCAAGATGAAAAACATGCCTAAATAAATCTCACCATGCACTGACCTATTGTTTGTAGGTGTCAGAAAGGAGTATCTCACATTAAAATTCAGCTGTAGGAATGAACATAAAAACATGCAAAAATCAGAGTAAGATGCTGTGAAGTGTCAGCAGCATTTTCATGTGTGTGGACAGCAAACCCCATTTAAGAGATCAACTATTAACCACATGAACCTTAATGAGTTAAATGGGTCACTGTTCTATATAATGCTGTGTACTTATTTTAACTATGAGCCACCAAAATGATGCTTGGAAAAGCTGACTGGAATGTGACATACAGCAAATTCTATTTTTGCCTCTTTCATGTAGATTATTGCCATTAACATATAAAATAATACCACACCATAGTAATTTTAGTCCATATTATTAATCACTGTAGACCCTCCAAAAAGTCAGGAGAGCAAGTTCACTCAATGCCATATTCTATTTGCTCAAACACCATTAAGACAGCAAAACAACTTCACCTGAGGTAGGTTCTGTGACAAAACAAAGTTCTTATGAAGCCCATCTCTAACAGGGAACCTGTTTCCTTCTGGTACTCCTGACTCCATGCATTTGTGTGCGAAGCCACACAACAGTAAGAGCAACTAGAAACTGCCAGTGTAGATAAGGTAGTTCTGACAGTTCCCACTATGCTTTTAAAATTCATAAGACTCTTAAACCATGACTCACAAGAGCAGAAGCTGTTTCTCCTCAGCCTCTGGAATCATCTGATAAAGAAGTGAAAGTAAAAGGCTTGGATATCATGATCCTTCTCAGGAGCAACTGCTAGTGTTGTTTACACATTCTCCTCATACTGTTATTTATTGGAATAATTCCTAAGCAAAAATGCTCTTACAACACAGACTTTCTGTACAGGTTTTCTGCTTAATAGATGTCCATCATGGCTCTTAGTAATCTGAATAGATAAAGCTTCTTCCCACTTCTATCCCTTTCCTCTCACACCAAAGCCAGGTTCAAGTAGGATGGATCGGTATCACTAGGCAGCATTTCTGCAGTTGTCACTCATGAGCAGGCTGCCACTGCTCTGGAAGTGCTTCACAATAAAAGGAGATTTTTGTTGGTACACATATCCCACTATTGTTTCACTTCCAAAGATTATCAGAGATAACAGGAGCCCATCAAAAAGTACGTCAGGCAAGCCTGAAAATTCAGTCAGCATTTATATGAGATTATTCTCCACTTCTTGCTCTTTGCAAAGTGCATCTCTCATAATTTCAAAATTCTCCTGAGTGTTTGAAGAACAATAATTTAAAAGAAAAGTGCCAAGTTGTTGTAAAAATCTTACAACTTAGCTTCATGGCAAGCATGCATCATATCTCAGCCATCCTCAAAAAAGAAAATATGAGTCAGCATGTGTCAGCAATCAGACATATTTTTCTGTCAAGCAGATAAACGTCTGACATCTTTCTGTCACTCCTGACTCTCTGTCAATGTTCTTGGGCTCTGTTTATCTGCTGTGATCCTAAATTTCCTGCAGGCCGGTGTGGAAAATCACAGATCCTGCTGCTGCTTTAGGCTGACCTACATTTCCCAAAAGATTAGGCAGCCCAAAATACAGTCTTTAACTTTCTGGGACACGTCTGAACAACAATAAGCTTCATGAAGAGGAAAACACATTAACACAAGCTCCAGTTCGCATCAGTTTTGTCTCCTGGCAGAGTCTCTGAAGTAGCAGTGTCACTGAGGGGCACATGCACTGCTCTCAGATCTTCTGCTGAGTGGTGTTTGACTGCTGATCGCTTGCCTTTTAACTGCTTTATTAAACAGCAGCAAAGTAATCCTGCCAATGCTGTTTTATTTGCCCAAAAAAGGGGCATGTGGCCTCTTGGAAAAAAAAAGCCAAACAAAAATCCTAATTAGATAATGATCAAAGACTAGAGGACACATCAGCTCCTTTGTGCAAAATAAACACAGGGAAACAAAAGATTCTTGCAGTGTAAGCTCTGCTTACTTCCGTTCACCAAATACTGCATTCATGTACATGATTCTCACTATCAATGCAATTAAAGAAGAAATGCTGGATGGCAGTCCCTGAACCTTGTGTGGGAATAAACTGTGTCCTTCCTAGGGAGTATTAGGGTAAGGGCTGGGGATCCTGCTCCAGATCCATAGGTATCTACATTATACATTGTATACAATGCAGGTCTGTCTGTGTACAAGGTGTCTAAGGTCCTTGCTTGGCCATGGAGATCTACTCAATCCAGAGAGAGAAGCTACTAGGCCACCTAGCCCCACTGAGCTGTGACTTAAGCAGACACCTGTATTAAGGCAGCTGAACAGCTCTCCATTAATCATATTTCAAGCATACTTTATAATCATAATTTTTGAATTTTTTTTTCAAACAGAAAGTCTTTACTTAATGTGGCAAGTTTTTAGAAGTTTTGGTGATGAGGTGCAGACATGGTGATACAGAAAAGAAAAAAGAAGGAAAACTTATGAAGGAATCATGATATTTTCAAATTTATTTCTTATCCGTGCAAGTTAAAGTGAACCGAATGCAGCATGTGTTATAAGGAGACTGTTTCAGTATGTGGTACCTTTCCAAGTCTGTTGTGTAAAAAATTGTGGCTAAAAGCAGAAAAGGGTTGTCTTAATATATTCACAACAATACTCTCTGCTCTTACTTAAATTCCCCCGTTTTCAAGAAGATCTTCCTTCACAATATCCTTGTATGATTGCATCTGCGCAGAAATATAAATGAAAGTGATACCAATAGTGGAACATTTATAGGTGAACACTTTATAGGAGAGTGACAGCAGACAGAAATTTTGGAACCCGGTGACAGCTGCTGCACTTGAAAGTGACTGTCCTCGCCCTCTTTAGGAGCACCTCCAACAGCAAACCCCAAACAGGGAACCAAGCCAAGCACAACATCAGGTCCTAATCAGTGGCAAAGCCTGTAACAGAGTGCTAGCCACAAAACCAGGCTGAGGTGTAAATACCCACAGATGATATTCATTCTTGCTTCACTGGTGTCAGGTATTAATGCCCACTTACCTTCTGTCCTAGTTTAATGCTTTTCACTTGATTTATGAATCCCAGTCTCAGCACACTGTTGCTTCAGCACAAAACAATCTGAAGTGAAAAAGGAATTGCCCAGAGAAACTCCAATAATCCTAGGCAATCCTGCAATGCTTTGGTGACTTCTCGAGCTGCTTGGACTGTTACAGTCTGAGCAGATTTGGACAACTTTTAGGCTTTTCTCTGTCGTGAATCAAAGAAGCCCAGAAACAGTGCTGTCATAGTCTCCTAAATCTTGGTCTTTTACAGATGTGGAGAAGGTTAGTCACAATGAAAGAAGAAATACTCAGCTCTCATAGTTTACCAAATCAAGAGTGAAGAGGCTTTTAATTTATTAATGACACACAATTATTGACAATAAATACTACCAACCAGTAAACTATACATAAGAAATTCAATAACAGTAAACCATGGAATTAGATGCTTAGAAGATGTTAATAGACACCTACACATTTCTAAAAACCTTTCAGCAATTAACCCCAAGAGTCATACACACCCACACCCATGCTTACAGAGGTATATTCCATCTGCACAAAATTACACACACCATTGTGCATCACTCACATGATCCTGTTTCTGGGGCCATGATGTCCTGTGGGAGATGTGAGTTACTCTTTGATAAAATGTGTAAGCAGATAATGCAAAAGTCTGTTCAATATAGGTGTTTCAGGAAAGGCCTATCAGCATTTAAAGAGTGATGACAATAGGAGGCCTTATAAATTTGTTAGAAGAGATTGAATTTGAACAGGGCTTGGAATTGTAATGAGATACAGCAAAGAGGACTTCTAATTTGCTGGAGGTGGGTTTTTTTTTCCCTTAGGACAAGTCAAACTTTTATTGTTATTAAAGAAGTTACTTAAACCCCCCTGTGTTAAATCAGAATGCTTCATAAAAAGATTCCTTTCAGCAAAATGCATTTCTATCTATGAAGCTCATTTTAGTATTTGATGTTCTAATGATTTCAAAAAAGAAAGGATTGCTGGGTTTGTTTTTTTTCATGCCACTCTTCTACTGGTACAGTCTCTTGTACACAATGGTGTTTTTCTTTCAGAAAGCAGCTAATTTAACTCTATTGAATAATATGATGAATCCAGCTAAATTGTCCAAGATTTATTTTTAAACTGGCTGAGCCTTGCAATGTCTTGCTTTATACTCTATGTGCTTTGAAAACCTGTATAAGGATCAACAGAAGAAAATAAAATGCAAAATGACCTTGCCTATATTTTGCTTAGGCATGCTCTGCTCTCATTCTAAAATCCTACTTTTATGAAAGTACCACTTTGTTATCACAAATGTCCAGTGGAAAAACAGTAGTCAAAGTTTCAGAAAAAGAGAAGTTGATACAGACTTATAAAGATGGTGACTAATACCTCTATTTACTTTGTAGAACTTATTACACTTACACAAAACTTGTATTCTTTTTCTGTTCTGAATATTCTTTGAAATCATTTTGATGTTACAGTCCAGTGATAAGAATTGATCTAAAGTTGATGATGGCAAAAATTTTGAACTATTTAATGTCAATCAATGCAAAGCCACACTTCAGGAGCTCACTACTAGAGAATAAATTTGCCTGTAAAAGATAGAACATGGGGCACTGCAGGGAAATTTAGTAATAAAAAGATAATTAATTTCATGAAACTGGCAGTGAAAATCTGCCACTTGTGTGTTTATTGTCTTATAATATTTATTGCCAATATAGAAAGGCAGAGCAACTACAAGGTAAGCAACAACCATAGGGGTAGGACATGTTCTTACAAAGCAAAGAAACCTGGTCTTACTGTGTTCTGAGCAGGCAGTAAAGAATTGAAGTGGCATAAAGTGTTCTTTGATTTCATTTCATTTTGTAAGGCTTTGCATTTTCTGCTGTCTTTTGGAAAAACACTCAAATATTACGAGCAGAGGGAGTGAAAATAAATAAAGATCAAAATGTAAGAAGTAAAATATAAAGTAATAATAATATTAAAAAATAAGCAAGAAGTATTGCATGCTATGGAAATTTCAAATTTCAGATAAAAGAGGTCTACAGGTAGGTATCCAAACAAAATAAATCTTTTAAAGTTCACTAAATGTGATGAATGAGTTCATATTATTAGATGGTATGAGTGCCTATTTTTACGTTACATAACTAATTTCACCACTGTGTTTGAAGTATGATCTTTTGAGCCTAGCCCCATAAAAACTGTGTTTTGCTAGCAGAACTATAATGCACTGGGCAGTAGTGCACATTCTGTGGACACATTACCTGGGCTCTATAATAAATGTAATGAGGCAACTTCACATGGTTCTAGGTCAAGCCATCAGTAAACACATAGATCAATTGAAAAAGTTCTTGAGGAAGGAATTTGGTTTTAAGTGCCTCACCCCTGGGCTCTGACTTGTCAGTTTATTGCTCTTTACTTTCCAAAGACTATAGGAAAACTCATGAGACTGCCTTGCTTCCTTGGAAAGGAAAGGAAAATATTGCCTCCATAGAATTGCTGCGCCTAAAAATAACTTCCATTGAAAGATACGCAACGAAACATACAAAACACATCTCATATAGTGGATATATCTACTACAAATATTGAAATAATCAGGTTTCCTGTGGGGACAAAACCAGAAGTTTTTCTGAAAATCTTTCAAAGTTTATTGAGTGAATTAAGCCTCATATGAACTGGATCAAGAAACACATACGACACTGAATGAAATTCAAATTTTCCCAGGGTTTGTTTCCCACCCTGGTGAGCCCTCATTACAAATGCCTTTGCTCTGTATCTGGCACCTTATAATTTTGCTGACCTTTTTAAAAAAGCGATAGCTCATTCTTGAAAATAGAATCAGCATGCTAACCCAGCTGTCATAAATAAGGTTTTCCCCTAGCTTCCTAACAGGAACAATTTCTTTTGCTTGTTTTATAATAAAATGCGGAATAATTAATGCAGTTTTGTTTAACAAATTAATTGCAAAACATTTCATAACACAAGCATTTACAAGTGGAATATTTAGGCTACAAAATATTTCACAGATAGTGGCTACTCTATTGTTAGAAATATTTAGCAGTTACTACTGACTTCCTCTCATGGCGAATGAAGGTATTTGTGAGATGAGACAACCTTTGGTATGCAAAGAACAATATTCTACCCCCAGCAATATATGAAAAGCTAAGTTGCTACCCAGTCTCTATTCTCTATAGCCATGTTCAGATTATCCCTGTATGTCCTCCTTATAGCATTGCTAGAAGGGTTAAAATCATCACTTAGAAGGATACAGGTCCAGTTGCAAGGACAGGACTTCTCACTACTCACTTTTCTGATTGTTTTTAATTCTGTCTTATAAATACTATTGTCTGAACCACAGACTGGAAAACAATAAAACATGTCAAGGAGTGAGTAGAGATTTATTCTTTACTTTGGAAACAATTTGGAGTTCTAAAACATTGGAACAATGCAACCAGTAAGCCATGTAATTAACAAGGGTCCACTACATTGTGAAATTCCATTGCTTAGAATATCCAAAATAGACTAGAAATAGTATTAATGCACCCAAGATTGTGGACTGTACTAAATTATACTAAAAACTGTTTTTACTTGAATCTGAACCTAAATATCCCTGTTTCTAATTAATCTACAATATATATATTAAATAGGACTACTCATGCCAATTCAGATTAGTTCAGGTTTCTGTAAGGAATATATGAACTTTCACAGCAAATTAACTTGCACTCACATACACATAAAGGTAAGGACCGGTCTGGAAGAATAATTCTGATCTAGTCCAACCTCCCTGCTAAGGCAGGGTACCCTAGAGCATGTTGCTGAGGATTGATGGCTTTTAAATATCTCCAGAGAATGAGAACTTTACAACCATTCTAGGCAAGCTATTCCAGTCCTCTGTCACTCCTCTGTCACTCCCACAGTTAGGCTCTTCCTCATGTTCAGGTGGAACTTTCTGTGATTCACAGTGGCTATTCAAGACTAAAAAAGACCCCAAAACAAATCCTAGTTGTTGTACAGGTAAGTTCTGAGCTCCTAAAACTGCATTTTTCAAGGGCACCCGTGACTACACCAGCTGAGCCATTGCAGTCCCGGTGCTAGGCAGTCTGTATTGAAGCTCTCACTTCAAAAACCTCTTCAAACTTTATTCATTTAACAGACATATTTGGTGTTTCTTCATTGTCCTACTGCTCATATTTATGTACTCCCTTAAGTCTGTCCTTGTGGCCTCTGATATCAACATTTATTGCTTGACAGCAATGATCTCTTAACCATTTTAGAGAGAAGCACAAATAATTGGATTTATCTTTCCCTCCCCCAAGACATCTTTTTGGAAACTCTTCTTCCTCCCCTCATTTTTCCCAGCTCCAAATAACCCTGGAAGTGAGGGAGACACTTCTCCACGACTTTTAGTCCCTAACAGGCTTTTTCTATACAGAGCACTCCCAGCTGTTGCTTAGCTGCCATTCAAAGATGGGAGCCTTAACCAGTGATTTTCGCACATTCTCCTAAAGGACCCATTGCAGTGCCTCTGTGCTGGCATCTTTAGGAAGCTGCTCAGAGGGCTGCTCCTCACGAGCACACTGGCGACCTTAGGGCTTCAGGTCAGTTCCTCTGGGACCAAATTCAGCTGGGAAATACAGGGTAGGGCTGGGTAAATATCAGTCCTCAAAGGCAAATCCTACTCCACCTCATCTTACCGTCTCCAGCAAACACACTGGTGGTTTTCAAGACATTCTGAGTGGAAAATGTGGGAAGCCATAATTGTTCTACTGTTTTGTGTGGAGGGATGCTCATATGTTTGAACATATGTAGTTTGAAGGGTATGAAAATTAATCCATAGCTGGAGGTAGCCTACTTTCATTACTGCTTTCTGAGGTTTTATAGAGACAAACATTTACTTAGAGTTTTAAAAGTCAGCGACTGAATTATGGTAACTGCTCTTTGGATTAGCTGTCCCTAATGTGTTTGTCATTTGAGCAGTGGCTCAGCAAAATAAACAAATAAAATTAAAATCCAAAACATTTCTGTGTTGTCTCACATAGTAGTAACACCACATCATTTCGCTCATCCTTTTCTTTTAGAAATAAATGTGCTTATACCATTACAAAAGGAGCAAAGTGTTCAGTGCAAACAAACAAAATCAATCAGCTGAAGCAGATAACTCCTGGTTTGAACTCAGAGAAGGGCACAGAGCATTAGGTCATTTTACAAAGGAAAGATGAAAACAAATCATCACCAACCAGAAGAAGGAAGATCGTAATAAATGAGAAATACTTCTGCAACTGTAGCTCTACTATAATTTAATAAATGGAACAAAACTGCTAAATTTGCCGACAGCAAGAGTATAGATTATTTGACATGAGGAGATGCCCATCTTTTTTAGATATGACCAGACTCCTGTAAAACAGAAAGATTGTAGGATATTGATCATTGGGAACACCTGGAAACCCGGGTGCTGTGTTGAGAGGGAATGGGATAAGAGGAATGTGTTGCAGTATGTCAGCTGGAGGAGCTCACCCTCAAAATAGAGGACTCAAGACTTGAACCAGATATGACATGCAGTAAAAATAAACAGGTAAAAAATACTGCTATGAAGCAATTAGATTTTCCATCAATGTTAAAAGTTGGTGTTTTCTAACATGAGCTGATTTCCTTTGAAATATTTATATGTACACTTATTAGATTTGTATATGGCTGTGGAAGACACTGCCTTGATCCTGTGCTTTCCCTGCTTTAAGACTCATAGGTCCCTCTTGGTTCATAGTAGTATGCATGGGAAGAGATAATAGGAAATATGAAGCAAATAACCATCTCCCAAAGTAGTCCCAGCTGTAATAGTATCTGAACAGGTCACTGTCTTAAATACATTTTTCAAATACCTTATCAATGACAGATCATGAATTTTAAGGCCCTTGCTAGAGTATTGTAGGTTATGTGGCTGATAGTCCACACCAGCAAGAAACAGAGCAGATAAGACTGCGTAAAATTCTGTCACACATGCCAAGGTAAAATAAATGCTCTTTACAGATAGTAGACATCTACTGGATCTTGTGAAAATTCTGCTCTGACCTTGGAGGGGTGGGGCTATCTACAGTATTCAGTCAAGTTACAGAACAAGGTCCTAAGGAAAATAAATCTTGAACAAGGACTGGTTGCAAACTTAAAACAAGGTAATCTGAAAAGCATCTGGTCTTAGGCAGCAAAATCCCATCCATCAGCCAGCAGAGGTTTTGCTTAAGCCTTGTTTTAAAGACAAATTCCAAAGAGTGGCTAGCAAAAAACCACAACCTCTTAGAAATATCATCTGCATAAGAAAGAAGGTTAAACAATATCCACAAATTTACTATGTAGACATTTCAGATCACTGAGTAAAATTTGGTTTGTAATAAATGATTGGCCATTGCTGGAAAAACAGTGTGGTAACCAGCCATGTTGTATTGACATAGTACATATGCCAAAGTGTGATCTGAGCCCTGAAGCCATCCAAGTCCTCCCTCTAGACACAGACCATCTAGGGATAATATTTCTGATTAAAATGGGGATTTGTGGATGAGTACATACAGAAACATTGGCAGCAGTTAATCCAAACATGGAAAGAGAAAGTTGTATCAAAATTCAAAAATGCCAAACTCAAAAATGACAAATTTGTGCATCTGACATACCTACATAAAGTAGAACAAAACAAACTCTTCCAGTTTGGCTTGGAGTCTTTTGAGTAGCTCTAGAACTTGCTTGTCAAATTTGCATCTGTATAAATAGATAGTATAGTATATGCATGAATAAGAAGGTCTTGCTTCATCTCTGCCTGCCTGCAGGCTCATGCATGTATTCAGTCCCTGTTGTCAGTGCTGCTGACGGGAGCTGAGCCGTGAGGGGAATGAGATCGGCGACAAGCGTGGCCCCAGAGCAGGCTGTGTCCTCTGCACCTCTCCACCAGAGCAAGGACAGGGAAATCATAGGCACAGCCTCTCCCAGGGATCCCAGGAACAGTGATAGATAAGCCCAGTCTCAGACAGGAACCTCAGGAAAGAATTAAAGAAGATGCCTGAAAAGAGAAATGGAGACAAAGGTACCTAAGTCAGGTCTAGGACCAATCCCAGTGAGTCCAGCCAGCAGAAAGAGGACCAAGCACAAATGCCTCTGAAACATAGCTTAGGCAAGGTGGAGTTGCCCAGCCTGAACTAAAAGAGAGACCCCAGACCAATGTGCAGAATCCTGGAGGGATGTTGAGGCTGATGCCAGCACCTACTGGTGTGTTCAGAGTTGTGACAGTCTGAGTTTTCCTATTCATTCAGCATATTCCCATGTAACTAGCTGTACAATAACAGCCAAAAAAATTTCTCCCGCACACATAAAAATCACAGTGGCCTGCAGCATGATGTACCTGACTGGGAGTGGTCCAGATGTCATTGCTGAGAAACATAAGAGTAGAGCTGATCCAGACGCCAAGATCTCAGCCAACAGGGGTGGTGGAGGTTACAGAGGCTCATTACAGAATGCAAAAGTATAATTTACTTCTACAATAATTAGCCCAGGTAAAGCAGAGATCATGCTAGTCATCGGTTCCAGAAAAGGCTCAAAATTTAAAAAGAAAATAAACTGTTTGACTAGAAATTTTGGTTATGCCCCAAAATTGTGAGTCTTTCTGTCTCCACTGCCTATAGAGAAAATTTGAGATGATTTCCACAGATGTAGGGATTGGGATGTAGTCTGGGTATACTGTAGTATGTTAGAAAGTAATACAGAACAGTAGGAGAAGATTTGTGGAATGAAGTGCCTGATGCTGAGGAACTGATATGTGCTGTGTGTCTGTTTGTAGGATTTTATGTGGCTTGGTCCTAGTCTCACTGCCAGGAATGTACATTGGCATGTGTGTCATTAGCAGGTGTAGTACATTAGGTGCGTTCTTGGAATAATCCTTTGCTTTAGCTTAAGAAGTCCATTTGTGTCCTCTGAGGCAGCTCTGTGATGAACTGATGCTCAATAAATTCTGGATAATTGGGAGATTTTTTTCCAAATGAGCACTAATGATCTGAACTAAGACACTATGTTTGCATAGCTGTATAATGTGGATGAGATTTATCTCACTCTTACAGACACAGTGTCACATATTGTTTTTCTCTCTGGTCTCAAAGTAGTCAAATTTCTGCTCCAGTGAAATGTTGCCTGCAGGTACAGGTAGCAGGTAGATTAGATATGCAGGTAGATTATATATCAATGACTTTACAAAACTCAGTTTTCTAAACAATTACATTTAGTTTAGCACTGCAGTCTCTGTGCACCTGTACAATGGGAGCCAAACTCCTACAAATATTAATAAAAAAGCCCCTAGTCTCTTTTCTCTTTCACACTGTTTCTTTAGTGAGAATGACTAATATGACAAAGAAGACATCAGACTCTCATCTTTGTGAAATCAGTTCTAAAAACTGCTCTTCCAATATCATCCAAATATGCTTCCTTATTAATTTTCCTAGCTTTATGTTCTTTTTTCCTGCATTTTTAGAAATGAACATTTGTTCATTTACATTAAGTAATTTCTTTTTACCATCACTCCCATGGTACATTATTAAAATGCCCTAATTGTATTATCTCATGCTATACAATTCTAATAGTATTGAATGGAGTCTCATCAATTTCATCAGAGTGCTTTATGTACCAAAAATATACCAAAATAGTCACATCTACATATATGCAATAAATTCAAAGCAATTTGTCCACACAGTAAGAGGACTGATTTCACAGTATCAATCACCTGTGCTGCCATGTGGGAGGAGTCCTAATTCACTTGGTGTTTTTGAAGGCTTGTTCTTTGCCTTGCTGCAATATAGAAACCCCATTATTGCCTGAGCAGGGAAATGCTGAAGTTAAATTACTTTTGATAGCATTCCCAGTTGTCTTCATCTGACAGTAGTTTTGATGGAACAAGTACTTGTTGGGGAACTCCCTGTTTAGCAGAAACCACCTTATGTGACAGGGAGTAACACAGCCAGGAAGAGAGGAAGGAAGTCATACTTTTGTGAACTAAGAGAAATACAATTCCACCTTTTTTATGTCACCTCTTAACTCTCACATTTCATTCTGCTCATGCCTCAGATGCTCCTTGAAGGCTTATTCTCAGGATTTGCATTTCTGGAAAAGAGGCCTCGAATATTGGCATCTCAAACTTGAAACAACTCATACTGTTTAGCCATTTTAGAATCAGTATTGTCTTTGCAGTGAGTCTTTCTAGCAAGCATGGGAAATAATGCTGGAGTTCTCTTCCAGAAAGAGTGATAGGAGTTTATTTAACTAAATAATGCTGATGGATGTGTAGGCTTTTCTTAAAACAGTCAGATATCTAAACTGTGGATTGAACTATTTCATACTATCATTGTAAAGTCAGATTTGACATTGACATCCATACAGACCAGACAATGTCCCCTTCTGAAATTCTGGCAACTCTTATATTTAGTTTATGTTGACTCTTTAGCACACAAATTGCAATTATAAATATAACTGCAACTAATAACAAGGTCCTTCATGTTGCTTTTTCCCCCCTATTTAGCTAATCTTTTATATAACGTAGAGATTTAAGATTAAAAGAAAAGTTTTGCTTCCATGAAATAAAATGAAGACATCTTTAATACAGCATCCATCTTAAGCATAGCTAAGTCTTAAAAATGTGGAGATCTATGAATATCATATCTTTGCTATTCCCTAGGATAAGAAAAGAAAAAAAATCAGAAAAAGCAGTTATCAAACTATATGGGACAAGCAAATTCTGTGATATTAGCTGTCTGATTTTGTTATTTTCCCATGTTAACTGCTTGAAAGAATGAAGAAACTTCTCACTGAGCCATCTAAGTTCAAGGAAGTGTTTGTAACATTTGCTTTTAATGCTTATCATGCATGGTTTGTAGTGGGATTTCATCAGATAGCCAAAGTTATTTATCTCAAAGAAGACAAAAGTAAGCAAAAAGCTTTGATACCATGATTTAAAAAAGAGAATACTAACTTCATAAGAGGCTTAATACAATATTGTGAGAAGATTAATATTTGCTTTGAGATACAGTCAAGCACAGAACACCAGCCAAGTATTTATCAGCTTTACAGAGGATACACAGGGCTGGAATTGTCCTTGGATAGGCGAATGTTGGAGTAAGAATCATTTGGATACTTAGTCTGCAGCTATTCCTATGTGAAGAGGTAGGAAGATTCCACAGCTGTGAAGATGTATCCTCTCAGTTTCAGCCTGGGTGATTGATCGCTTCCTCTGACAGCCCTAACTACAGCTTTGGAAAGGCTTAAAGGTTGGAAGCTGGTTTGCATCTAACCCACTGACTCCTAGGAAAGGATCCGAGGAATATCCTGTTAGGAAATAGAGCTTTTCTGACGTGTCATAAACCACAGCAATGACAACCAGACATCTTGCTGGAGTTTCTTTGCTGTGATATGTGATAGTGAAGTGTGGTCTGTCTGTGGCAGACTTACAGGTTAGATGGTATTAGTCACCTCCATTTAAGTGGCTGGTTAAAAGTACTTTGAATCCTTGTTTATGCATCTCTGTAATGCTCACATCGAGCAAAGTCAAAGCATAAACTATAACACAGAAATGTTGTAAAAAGAAAATTCTTAACAAGTTGGAAAATAACTATTTTAATGGAATTATGATATGGTTGAGTAAATGGGAAGAAAATTAACAATTCTCATTTTTTGAATAATTTTGTTTGTGCAAATTATTTAACAAAAATAAATATATAATAATACATTTCTGTTACTCTCAACCTGCTGGTGCAAGCCAATAGTATGTACAAGTACACACATTTTCAGGTTTTTTATAAGGTATTGCTTTTGTCTTTTTGAGATTTCTTTTAAAGATCTATTCTTTCCCTTGCAGAGACAATATGAACTGTCTGAGCAAACAAACTGGTTGAGTTAGCAACTGGAAGGAATGGAACACTACTAGCACCTAGAGAGATGTGTTTCCAGCAATCACCTTAATGAGGTGATTTCCCTTTGAAGTCAGCCTCACCTATAGGTAACAGCTTCACACCAACTCCAATGCCAAGAGCAGCTTGCCAATATTTTTGTACTTTAAGACTCACTGCAACAGCCATGTTCTGTGTCTTCAATTAAATACACATTCTACAGATATACAACTGCAATGCTTCTCAGACAGAAGAAAGTTCTTTCAATTGTTTTGACAATATAGGCCTTTCCTTCTTTATTTGAACATAAGTCAGGGGCTCAAATGTGTCCTTAGTAAAAGTTTGGATTGTGGGTCTCGTAAGGAATGAGTAGAAAAGTAGAGCACCAGAGGCAGGGGGAGTTTTCACTTTG
Source organism: Acanthiza pusilla (assembly GCA_036630365.1). Taxonomy (NCBI): domain Eukaryota; kingdom Metazoa; phylum Chordata; class Aves; order Passeriformes; family Acanthizidae; genus Acanthiza; species Acanthiza pusilla. Next base: position 32,912,584 of record JAXCHO010000023.1, read on the forward strand.
ATTCATTGGTTCCAGCTGTCCAATTTTCTGAAAAATAATAACAATTTATTTAAAGGTATTTTCTTTCTCCTCTGCCATACCCACCGCTATTCTCTATCTCATTTCTTTATCTTGTGTACATAAATTTCACATCTCTGGTTAGATGAGTAAATAAGATGTGACTTATAAGATCTGCAACACCAAGCCATTTACTACTGTGATGTCTAATGAAGTCTACCTCAAAGAAATACCTTTTTGTATGAGAAATGAATTTTTAAAAAATTTTGTGATTTTCATTTTTAACTAGGAAATATCTTAGTGAAACATTTCAAAACAAATCAATACAGATAAGAATACTGCAATCTGGTATTTTGATTTAAGCTTTGTTTGAATATATAAACAAAAATGAAATATTGGAAATTGTGGCAAGATAAAAATGTTTGTGTTGGACTAAACACCTTTGAGAAAGAATTTCCTTTAACTTACATACTTTTCCTTGTGCTTTCATTCATACTTATTGTACAAATTCAGAAAGGAGCTCTGGGTCCGGCAAATATTAAGGCCTAACACATGCCAGAGTCAGTGTCAATCTGGATTCAGCCAAACCAAGTATTGAGGCAGTTAAATATACATATGCATGTGCTGGACTGGGACCTTGTAGGAAATCTTGTTGAGACAGAAATATAAGCAATTTCTCTTTTCAAGAAATGGCAAAAGTGCTTAGATGAGACTTAAACTTAGAACTGATTAGGACATTTTTGAAAGTATTTTTCAGTATTTTTGAAAATGTGCTCCCTAAAATGCCAATCACAGCTTCTGCACATTTAATTTCCTTGGCAATTTCAGTGCCCCTGCTGCTAGTGGGACTGCCTGGTGTGAGGCTGTGGCTGAATTTCTCACTGCTGCTTTGACAGGCTTCAGGCACAAGAAATGTGTCATCAGTTCTCTGCAGACCATGCCACAGCAACAGTTGACCCAGCTGGAAAAGAAGGTGAGAGAAGGAAAAGGTGAATGGAGAATTTTAGAACTCAGTTACTAAAGAGAATAAATAAAATCCATTTCAAAGATTTGCTTGAAAGCTTCTTATTGACAATATATATTTGTTAATATAACAAATATATTTGTTAAGGAAAAAAAAAATGGCTACAGTATCTGAAAAATGCCTTTTAAATTTTTCTCATTGTTATTTTGCAGAATAATTCCAAAATCAACTTAGATTTGTTTTTCTAACAACAAAAAAATTACACCATCTTCTTTCTTGTTTTTCCTTTTGTTTGTTTTATACTTATTTCTTTAGGGGGTTTTTTGTTTGTTTCCCAGCTGTTACACTAAATTATTTGTAAGAAAGGAGAATTCTTTTTTTAAAAAATCACTGCCATAAATTTAACTTATGCTGGACTTCAGCTCAAAGTCATTAGGAGTAACTAAGATTTTCAAGTGCATCTAGAGAAGATGGAAGATAATACGCATTTAAAACATATCTAGTATTCTGGCTAGTTCTTATGAATCTTAGCTATAAGACTGAGTGTCATCAGGCAATATGATGCCAAGACAAAATTTAAAACTTTGTGACTGCAGATACTTAGACACAGAGCCAAAGTGCCAAGTAAAAAATGACAATATGTTTATCTTTCTTGTAGAAGCCTCCATTTCCAAGTCTGCTTACTGCAGAAATGCAGATGTGAATTATGATTTCTTTTTCCCCAGAAGCCTTCAGTTTTTTCTTTTAACACAAACAAATAAAATCAGATTAAATTTCCTCGTGCTTAAAAGAAGTGCTGGAAAATCATCAGACTTTTTGTTTCATAGAAGGCATTCAAAATGTTGTTTCCCTTTGATTAGAGTTTGAATTTTTGTAACACCTTTGCAGGTAAATTTGTTGAAGAACCTCTAAAACCAATAACTATACTTTTTTTATTATGCTTTTTGGTTCAGAATTCTATTTTTATGCTTTCTTGAACTAGCACAAGACTAGCTGTCATATATGTGTTATCATATAATAAATGCTGTATTGATAATAACACATCATGCAAAGGTCTGTCAGGCTCCTCAGTGACTATTTCTCACTGAGAGAAATTTAGAGTTGCAGGGCTAATGTATTTCAGTACTTGTAGTATCCATAGCCTCATCTCTTTGTAGACTGGATATATTCTGAATTTTTCAATGATGTACATAATATATTTATTAGATGTTAAAAATCCAAGAAAAATTTTGAGCAGGTGGATCCTCTTATGAATACCAGCTTTGTCCAGACTTGGTGACTGTCAGTGAGCAGTAAAAAGGTGACAGGATCCCACCAAGCTCTACTATGGCTGTGTTAAGGTATCTTACAAGAATGTTCACAAACAGAATCCCTCACTGGCTCAGTAAAAGATGCAAGTCCTAAATGTTTAAATATTTATATATATATATAAGTATATTTTTATATTTTTTATTTCTCTGCACCGTGTCTGCCATTGAAAAAAAAATACCTGTTTCTGAAAATCCATATTAAACTAAAAGAATGGTAAGCCAGATGATAAAACTTCAAAAATAACGGAGGGAATTGTGCTTAAATTTTCTTTAAAAAAAGTCACTCTTCAGAAAGATTGAGATTTTGAAACTTTTGGTAAGAAAGATGGAAGTTTTGGATAACTTGTTAGGAAGTGAAGAGAGATTGTAATGGTAAATGGTTTATAATATAAATGTCAAACTCTAGAAAACTGTGAATAATCCTTATTAGATAATTCACAGATTATTCACAGTAGATAAGTCATCCCATTTGCAAGATGCAAATAGTGGAAGCCATCTGATAAAATAAATATAATGGTCTGTTCATACTTAGTACATTATTATAGTGTTTTTTAAAGAAGAATTTAGCAAAAAGCACAGATGCTAAAAACAAGTCAGCCTAAAATTCTTGTCTAGAAAAGAGGGTTTTGAAGTAACAATTTTGCACTCTTTACCAGGGAAAAGTAACTGGGAGTGAAAAATGCAGGAGTCGAAGATAGTCTGACCTTTGGGTCAGAAAAGATGAAAACAGTTCTTTAGAAATGCACTTAAGAAAAAAAGAAAAGAACGAGGCATTGAAAGAAGAAAGCTGAAAGCAGAATCTTAAAACAGTAAATGGGAATAAATTAGTAGACATGAGGAGAATGTCATGTTCATGTTTGGATGTAGAAATCAACAACTAGAAGATCAAGAGGAATTTTCATATCATATCCTCAACCAAATCTTAAATATGTCACTGTTCTCCCTCTGGATATTCTGCAGTTTCTGTTCCAGGGATATCCTTGTGATCATTTCTTATCTCCTCTGACTTAGCCTCTGGGTTTAATTGTGGAGACAATGGTGGACCTGATGATTTTGGTCAAATTAAAACATGTTTAATGAACTACATTTTGTATAAGACAAATCATGATTGCTTCAGGCAATGGGTTTGACTGATATTAGTCTCCTAGTCTAGCTTGAACTGTAATGTTAGTAGTAAAGATGCTACAAAGAATTCAATAGTATTTTTTGAATTTGTTTTCTCAACTTTAATCATGTTAGTATGTGTTGATTTTTTCACCTCTGTCAAACTTGACAGTTCCATCTCTATATCCACAGAAATATGACATATGACATTCACTCTTGTCCTGCCTCAGGGGGCTATGGAAAAGTCTGTCTTCATACTTGGTTATGATGTCTCTTCTGTCCACATCACCCTATGCCTCTATCATGCACAGTATGCTTGCCAGTCTTGTTACAGAATCATAGAATCACAGTCACAGAGTTATAGGCTCATAGAATATGCTGAGCTGGACTTTCTTACTTGGTAGGGGCTCTTCATGTCTCTCCACCATTGTGCCTAGTTTAAAGCTTTCCTCATCACTTTGGCCAGCCCATTGGCAAAGACGTTTTTCCACCACTTAATGGGGTAGGTCTTCTCTTCCTAGCAGTCCTTATTTCTCAACAAATATAATCATAGAAACCAAAGCCCTGCTGTTGACATCAGCTGATCAAGCAATTGTTGACTTACAGGATATGCCCACTCCTTCTCAAGACCTTCTTTCCCATTCCCCACCAGGATCAAGGAGACACCACCTGCACTGCTGTGCTCTTGAGTGTCTCCTCCAGATCCAAGCCGTGACGCTTGATACATTCTTGGAATTCTCTGTGTATTTGGTGTACACATGAAAAAGCAGATGGGGTCTGCTGTTGCCTGAGGATTAGACAAACCTTGGCAGTGCTCCCACAATATCCCAAACCTACCCCTCTAGCAAGAAGCGAATGTCCCCAAACAGCAGGTCAGGTCAGCAACTGGAACCTGTCCTTGCAGCAAGAACTCTGCTGTCACTTGCAGCTTCCTCCTGGTCCTACCACATGGCTCAATCTCAGCTGGCTCCTATGGCTCCTTGGCAAGAGCTCCCAATGCCTCATCTGCCAATCTACAGGCGGTGCAGGGGTCATCCTCCTGCTGTACAAGTCACCAGCTTCCAACCTCCGTCATCATGGAAATCTCCACTTCTCAGCCTAAGAACATACTTACCTCCTCCACCTTCAATACAGTGGGGGGTCCTCAGAGAACATCAAGTCAAACTCATTCTCTTGATCGATGCCATTTTCATACTTTAGTCACATATTTTAAACAATCCTCTTTATATCAATACTTTTATTTACTTTATTGCTGTCAGGTAAGCAAATTTAATTAAATCACACTAATTCTGAGCAGACAGAATGAAGAAGTAAAGGAAAGGGACTGAAAGGTAAGGAAGGGATTGATTCTTTGCCTGGCTTTGACCAAAATTCCAGGAGCATGCTATCATTTAGAAAATCAGGATCAGTCAGAGATGATCAATCAAAAATAGAAAACTCACAATTAGCTCATAGTGAAATCCCTATGCAATGAAAAGCCAATAACAATATTTCCTTGAGTCTGTGAAGTCATGTTTGAAGCCAGGATTTCTTCAGTGAGGGGACCATGACCTCTCCTGAGGTCACCAAAAGTAATCATAAGGTTGTGAAACATTGAAAATTTGTTACTTACAGTAAACAAAATCCTGCCTTTCCGCTCCCATTCTGTCCTTCACCTTCAAGAACTAATGTCAATCTATCATTAAGACCACAAAATGTATGCACAGATAATTCTTTCAGGCTTGTCACTGTTACTATGTATATGTGTTTTCCTGCTGGCTTATAGGAAATTCAAAAGTTTCCTGGCATCCTGCTTTCTTTTTACTTTACAGAAGCTGCACTGGGATTCTAATAACATGGATAACAGGGCACACAAAAATCTCTGGAGGTACACCAGCAAAGACAAGGCATAATCTCAAAAGTGAATAAACATAAAAGCATAGAATCATAGAATATCCTGTATTGGAAGGGACCCAACTGCTCCCTTTGTACAGGACAGCCCCAAGAATCACACCATGTGCCTGAGAGCATTGTTCCAATGTTTCCTGAGCCCTGGCAGACTTGGTGCTTTGACCACTTCCCTAAGAAACCTGTTCCAGTATGCAACCACCCTCTGGGTGAAAACCCCTTCTTAATATCCAACCTAAACCTCCCCTGGCACAAGTTTATACCATCCCATGGTGTGTTGGTATGTTCGTATCAACATGAAATACTGTGATATGTGGACAGGCTATGGCAAGTAGTCTTGCAAGATGATCTTCAAGGTCCCATTCCAACCCAAACCATTCTATGATTCTATGAAATAATGTCAGGTAGATATACAACTTCATGTAATCCCGGAGTAAGACAGGATGCAAAAGAAGTTGCAGCCAACAAGGGATGGCAAGCTGCCTGCTCTGAGTATGCCTGAGGAAAGAAAAATGTGCCTTTCCAGGATGATCAGCAAATCTCCACTTCATCATTGCAATTGGGTTTCTGTTGCTGCTGCCAAAGACAAGAGGGACGACTGGAAAAATGTGAAGGAGGTATTTCCCGACAACAATAGCTCTTCCTCTGAAACTCTATTCTGGCTGTTTTCCCTGGCCTGGGCTTGAGATTCCCCCACACTAGGAGCTGGACTATTTCCAGTTATCTGCCAATTCTTGGGAACCTGAGAAGAGAGTAGGGATACTTGGATGTGGAATACTGGTGTTTAGTGGGGGCTACCACACCAATGGGAAGAAACAGGAGTGGGAAACAGGAACTGAGATGGGAATGTGGACGCTGTACTCCTGAGGAGAGGTGAAGGGGTTCCAGGAAAGAAAGAGAAGACATGGCCTCACTCAGCTCCCCTGAAGCTTCCTAACCTCTTGGCATCTTTTCCCACTTAATACTGCTTATTATTACCCCATGATTACTATTTCTGATGGCACCTGGCCAAAGCTGCAAACATCTTTTCTGACTTTATCTGCTCAGGCCTGTGAAGACAGGGGGGAAATTGTTGCTTACCCCAAGCCCATTCAATTCTGTTTTTGATCCCATTGCTCCACGGACCAACACTTGGACTGTTGTCATTAAGATCTCTCACACTTTTCCATTAGCTATACCTATTTTTGTGAAGGGCAGCAAGAAATCTTTGCCTCATGGAAAGGTCTTCTTAGGCAAGTACTACGTAGTTCCTAGAGAAAAATAATTCTTTGCTTTCCTATTTGCTTCTGTTGTCTATCTTTTAACTGGTGTTTCCATCCAGTCAGTCACCCTGTTGCTTTATCAGTACCCAAGGTAAGACACCTTGATGTTTAATCATTTGCTGCAATGTACAATAGCTAATTGTCTCAGCAGAGGATGTCAACTTCGTGTTGTCTTGCAAAACACATCTCCAGATATCTTGTCACAGTTTGGTGTGCTCCAAACAACCCATTCTGGCAGAATAACAACAACCAGGGAGCAGGCACAGACAGAGAGTACCGATCTGAACTGTCAGCATCAAATGAACATATAAGGTGAGAACACAGCTCAGATACTTGTGGTCTAAGTATCAAATTCCAAACTCCAGGATAAAAGAGATCTTAAAGAGTTGACATTAGACTCTCAGCAATCTTTGGGACTGAAATCAGAGAATTAGGGGCAAGACTTCCATCTGAACAGACAGGGCCAAGGTTAGTTCGAGGACGACTTTACATGTTCTGCTGTAAGGGAGTGGGATGAAGAAGTGTAAAGAAAAGCAGAGGTTGGGTTAAATAGTTCATTTTATCCCTTGCAAGTCTAGTAAGGACAGGAAGTTATCATACAACACGTTGAACCAAGAAAGAGGGTGGAAAAAGGCCTTCAACAACAAACTCAATGGAGAGTCAATTAAGAAATGCTGTCCCACAACAGATTTTATGAGAGCTATATTAAAGCAAATAAATATTTGTCCAAAGCTTATTGCCTACATGAACAAGAAAGAGCTGAAGGTGAAATCAGGGTGTGCCTTGAATGGTAGCTGCAGCTTTATCACTCTGTAAACATTCTTATAAAAAAAGTTAGATGCAATTTTTGAAAGGTGGAATCATCTGATTAGGCAAAACATGAATATTTGGGTCTTATGCCCATCTCTGTGCCCATGTTCAAACCTATATTATGTTCTTTCATGTTAAAATTCAAACGAAGATATCATTGGAGCTACTTCATACCTTACACCAATAATTAGCAATGACCAGTTTCTTTCTTTCAGCTTCAGTTTCCAATGTGAGTTACATTCACATTGAAATTAGTTGAAAACATCATTCATGACTTTAAGTGTTAAACCATTGCAACTTACAGTATTATAAAAAATAAGTCATACTTTAAAACACTTGCTTTAGTGGATATCAGATGGCTATTGATAGTAGGAACCATATATAAGAAATTGTTAAGATGAGTTCAAGGAAAGATGTCCATGACACCTTAACTATAAAACACTTTTTAACATTGGTAAGGGCTTCTTTAAACAGTCAACACTGTCTGATTACAGAAGAACCTGAAATACAAAATTCAGACCTCTGGCTGTTTCAGATAACATTGAAAACTCATGTTTTGTTTCATTCTATGTGTGGACTCTGATGTCTTTCTTTCCATAAGCTAAACTTTTAAAGTTTGGAATCTTATTTGCAAAATTGAAAAGAAGCAAAACCACATAAGATGAGCTTTTCAAGCACTGGAATTCATGTTCAAATCACAGAAATATTTATTTCTAAATTTCTTAGGATCGAAAGATAACTTGTCAGGTTCACATTTGAGAATTTGTTGGTAATGCATAGAATCTATGATTGCAATGATTAATATGGATTAATTCCATATTAATTTAATTTCTAAAGCACTTATTTATAAAAAGGTTCAATGCAATCTTATATTTATCAGTAAATTTTTCATAAAAGCAGATTAAAATAAAAGATTAAAGAACATCTTTTCAGCTTGTATGACCAAGATGGCGATACATATCTGTTCTTTCCCAAAAATTGGCTATAAATTACGGCAGCCTCACATGATGTAGCCAATGAAAGTATGGCATAAATGTGAGAATGACCCACAGGTTCATACGTTTTTAAGGCCAGAAAAATAATTTGAATTTTCTTGTATGACATCTACTATAATATAAACCATAAACCCTCATCCTGTTTCTTTCCTTCATGCTATTGACATGACTTATTTTAAAGCATCCCAATAAATAGTAGAACATTTCTATAAAACTCTTCAATGCCTTTTTTCATGAGGTATGCTGTGGTTAAACATTGGACTACAGGGAAAGTTTGGGCTATTTATAACCTTCACTGGAAGTGGTATTAGTGTATATACCTCTCCTTCCAGACCTTACCTGCAGGTTTGATGTAATTGTGTGGATCTTTGGTCATTAAACCAATGAGAAAACTTTGAGTTTGAGGTTGAAAAAGTATGTTTTATGACAAGCAATGAGGCATGTCGCCCAATTTCTTCATAAGAAATGGTTATTTTTCTTCTTGTGATTGCAAATGGCACTAGGATTTCAATATTATGGCCAAGATAACAATTTATTCTGTAGTTTTATGGGACTTTAATACGAGGAAAGATGCTTCCTTTCTAGTGGGGATTATCACAACCTCTTTCCCCAGCTGCACCATCATAGATGTGAAAAGGAAAGCTACAGCTCCACTAAAGCAAAAATCTCTAACTCAGAACCTCATATAAAACTTGACAATTTAATACACACTAATTGTTGGGACATTTGTATTTGCTTTCTCGAAAACTTGGACAGCCAAATTTGCTAAGTTGTATGGGTGGAAGTTGTTTTTGAGGGGTGCTCTAAATAGGGTGCTCTAAGGCACTGCTAGGTCTAACTGTTCTTATACTTTCTACATCTGTTTTTACAGTGGATTTTAAGTCCAACAGGTGGGAACCTCGTTTAAGATGCTTACATTCAGTAATCCTAGTAACAGTCTATGTTCAAAGATGCTCAGTGCTCTTCTGTTTCTGTGCATTATGTAAATGAAAAAATAATTATGTCTGTCAATCCTGTTGTGATCTCACTTTCTGTTCAGCAAATGCTCAGAGATTGAGAAAGCCAAATACAAAGACAGTAAATCAGATACTCCTATGTTGACACTTTTCTCTTTCCAGAGAAATAATTTTAAATGCTTTAAGAAATATTCTTACACTGAATAATTGGTTTCTGAGGCACAATAGAAAAACAAGTCTCTGAATCTAGAACACAAAAACTTGTTCAAACAAAACTGGTTGCATTATCAATAATATGGTATTTCTTTCAGAGACTCTTGCTGGATGGATTTACCAAGAGCCCACCACAGCAGGATAGTTGTTCAAACAGCCTGAAGGTCCATAAAGTTGACACAAGGTGTAGATGACCCTATCTGTAGCTGACACTACTGCTAAGCTTGAGTTTGGGACAGTCAGGATTAAATGATCTCTTCTGATAAGTGCCCACACATTAGGTGTGCATCATAGGAATGCTACAAATTACGTATGCTAGGATATAATATATTTTTATCACCATGGGAGGAGAAAAGGCACTATAGGAAGCCAGACTGCATACTAAGATTTTTAGCTTTCTCAAAAATCTGTAAACCTTTCATTCTTACCAAAAGTTTTGATTTCCTCCCTTTTTTTTTTCTTTTTCTTTTTTTTTTTAAATTCCACAGTTGAAGGACAGAAAGTTCCTAATGGAACTTCTTATCTCTACTGGCTTTCTTAATGAAGTTTTTGTTACAAGGGCACTCATAAGCAAAATTCTCTGATAGCCTTAGTAAAAAACTAAACAGTGCTTTCTGCAGACACTAATCCTAAGGACCTGTTATCTATAGTTTCTGTATGAAGGAACAATTCCAGACCCCTTCCTGATCCTACCAACTGTGTTTACTAGGTCTTCTTTCCTGTCATGGCTGTGTTTCTCTTTGGAAATTACAGTAAGCTGTAATGAAGTGCTTATTCTAGCAGTCATGTTCTGACAGCCATTCTGTGGGGGGAACCCTTCTGAAATGTTGTCTGCTGTATATCAAGATATGTATGAAAACCTTCTGTCTTTTAGACTAATTTGGAAAGCAATGAGAATGTTCAAATATTTGAATCCAGCTGTCAGCACTCACCCAGGGTGACCTCACTGTGCTAAGGTAGAGTTGTATTAAGATCTACTCTGAGCTAGCTCCAAATGAGATGATATGTCTACATGATACAAGTCAGAGTTCATAGGAAGAGAGAAAAAATTCATTAGGGTAACTGGAAAAATACAGATAACACTTTCAAGCAATCAAAAACTTTCAGTTAATAAATTCAGCTTACTTCAAAGCTAAGTACAGGAAGAACAAGATTACTCTCAGCTTAATAATATATGTTTATGGTGTGAGACAAGGTACTTGCAAAGTAGTAGACATTTATTTGGTTGCAGGAGTGTTCAAGGATTTTCTAAGTCTCTGAACATACATTAAAAGATCCGTCAAACAATTTTTAATTTCAGGTCAGGTGTAGTCAAGAGCAATTTTCGCTTTGCTTTTCTTAAGGGAATTGATTGTCAGAGCTAGTTCATCCTCATCCATTGTACATGGCTCTTTGCAATGATGAATCAGCTGCTTTTTCTGTCAATTATTGCTTCTATGATATTCTATATCTTTAATAGAGCTGATATATAAACTCATCTGCAGTGACAGTGAAGGATTATTTCTCTCTCAAATCATTAGGATGATTCTTTATTCTTATACTGTCTTTTCCATCAGTCATGGTTATATTTCTCTTTGCCATATTTTCCATTTTTCCTTAATTAATAGAGAAGCCAATTCTCCAGCAACTGGTAAGACCATTACTGCTGGGATCTTCAGTAAGAGGATACACCTGAGCCACCTGTTTATATTTTTCATCTTTATGAGTTTTTCTGGCTCCAGCCACACAATTCATACTCTAGCTTCTTGAGACGCACATTGAAAGCAGTGTGACAAAAAAGACTGTACATTTCTAGCCATTTTTGCATTTCCCATCACAGTGCTAAATTACTTAATATGATCTTTGCAACTTACCTATTAAAATTTAAGAGGCTAGGAAAAAATGCTATGTGTGGTGTTAGAGCTGCTTTATAATGACAGACTGATGCAAACCAGAAAAAGAGATGATGAATAAAGTGGGAATTTTTTTTTTTGGGCAGTCCAACAGTGTTGCTGCAGTTAAGCTTCACACAAAATACATCAGTATTAGCATTTCCATTTTCTGCTATTGAAAGATTTGGGTTACAAAACAAGCTTAAATGCCAGACACCTGCCTGCATTTCAGTTAGTTACCATACTTCATTATTTACATTTAGCAACTGTTAATACAGCAGCCTTTGAAACTACTAATGTTCAATCTTCTATTATTAAGACACAGTACTTTTTAAGATAATTTTTATGCAAGGCTTCCAGACAGCCATGACGTGAGATACTGCTACCATCTTTTGACAGGATTTCCCTATTACCTGTGTGAGTTATGAAGGGTGCATGGACAACAAGATCAGATATGACGAAGCTTATGCTTGTATACTGCTTCTGAGTACTCAAATTAGCTAGCCTAATTTGTGAGATCAATTTTCCATTTGTGTGTTTCTTATTGACATAGTACCTGATTTTGTAGTTAGGGCAGCTCGAGGATGCTTTTTGTTACTGAAAGCAGATTGATCCTTTAAAGTATTCTCAATGTAAGCCCTCATGAAAGGCCTTTTATAATTTCACCAACTTGATTCATTTGTTATAACTTTTTTTTTTACAGCAGTAGGCATGTATTAAAATTTGCAGATTTATTAAACTTGACATAAACTTCAGTACAAACTGTCTCCACCAATGTCACCTCCATTAGCGCTAATATAAGAGCACTAAGAAGACCCACTTTTCCCTCCTAAGCAACACCAAGGAGCAAACTACTGTTTTATAGCAGCCTACAGCTTTCTACGGTCTGATGATATAATGGCATCACTAGATGGATTTTTAAATTAAAACTGTTTGGGTGCTTTACCTTCTGGAAGCTGTATTACTTCCTCTTTTGTTGTGTTGATCTAGGACCTGACTTACAAGAGTGGGAAGAGTAATGAGACTTTCATAAGATAGCAAGTGAAGAAGATAAGTGCAAAATTGAACTGACAAGCTTTAAGGTGGTAATGTTCTTGTGTGCTCTGGTGACAGCTGGTTGGAAGATTTGTGCTGAAAAGAAGTGGTTCTCCAGCTAAAAAGTATTTGATAAAAGAGAAAAAAATCTGGGTTTGGCATTTACCTTTGAAACTAATCACATTCCCCAAGAGAATAAAAAAGATTGTTCTTTTCAATAGGAAGACATGTGCCTGTGTTACTAAAAATGTGGAGTAGGAAATTTCAGTCTAAGTATTCTGAAAGCCTACTTCATGGGTAAAGAATTTGAAAAGCCTCCTAACAGAGGTAGAGACAAGCAAAAAATGTACCAGTTACTGTCTACACTTACATAGATAAATACGACTCAAACAGGGAAAAGTATCTGGAAGAAGAAGCATCTGCAGAGACTTCAGAATTCCAAGTACTTTCTCAAGTATTCATTATTGATATGGATTCACTATGTATATTTTTAATAAACATGGTCTCTCATCTCTATTTAGGTTTTTTATTTTATTCAGATCCTTTTAGTAGCTAGCTAAATAATATGTCTGTCATATACAATACATGCACATAAAAACCCCAGCCATGCCTACTTTTATGGCTGCTGCCCCAGGGATTTTGAGGGCCAGCTGTTGAAAAGGGAGAGTTAATCAGTGACTCGTGAAAATGAAAGGGGTCAAACTTACCTTTTCCACTTCCATGAAGTCTGAAGACATCAAAGCAAGAACAAATCAATAAAATGAAAGGTTATGTGTTTTGCCAAGGCAAATTTTACTATACAATAAAGATCATCGTGCAATCAATGTTTTCAAGTCTTAAAACATCAAGTCTGTAACCATAATTAAAAAAACAAAACCCAGAAAACACACAGAAACAAAGCCTAGCAAAAAACAAAGCACACCACAAGACACTTGTATTAAATTTAGGGAAATAGGAAAATTTTTTATGAACTGTTATACAACAGTTTAGCTTATGTTAGTCAATGTGATATTTGTGTTTTGCTCTAATTTAATGTGAAGAATTTTTTTAAAAAATCTTATGTGAATCTAATCTAACTTGAATATGTGGAGTTACAACAACTTTTTCCAACTTAATTTTGTGAGACACCTTACTTCTTTGTCAGTGTACCCTTGAGTTAAAGTCACCACTCAGCAGAAAAGGATTATCTATCTGTCTGGCCCTCTATATCATTACCAATCTACAGGTTTGTGCTGTATTAAAAAAAAAAACCTCAAAACTACTCATTCCCATGCTTTTGTACCTCATGTATATATTCTGGAGAAAAAGAACTTGTACCCCAGATTTGAGTGCATGTTGCAACTGCAATTGAGCTATGTATTTATTAAAATCCTCTGTTCTCTGTAGGCCATCACATTTTACAGGTGCATTAGAGGTCAAGATACAGCATTGTAAAACTGTAATCTCCTTCAAACAGCAGGAATTAACTTTGAGGTATCACAGAAATTATAACTATATTCTCCAAAGAGAAAATGGCATTTTTCTTTCTATCCTGAAACTGTCAAAATAGCTTCTTTTTTGTTGCCTGGAAGGAAGATACTCTGTTCACACATTATACATTAAAATGATTGAAAAGGAAGAGGAAAAAGACAAGTTGATAAAATTATCAGCTCTGTTATTGAGGACTATTTGTGGATGGCACTTTTAACTATGTGTTCAAAAATAATCTATCACAAGGCTGAACATAACCAGTTATCTCAGGTTATTTCTGAACTGCCGCTTGCTTAATATTTTTGGAAGACAAGCCCCTTGGGGCAGACTGCATTTCTCAATGCATTTGAATACTGTGGAAATCACAATATGCAACAAGCATGATAAGAATCTTTAATTGACTAATAGGATTGGTGTGTCTAGAACAAGGTGAAGGAAAGACAGAAAAGTTCCCCTGAAACATTCAATTACCAAACAACATACAGTTAAGAAACAGACATTTAAATATCTTCTTTTAAAATGGAAAATTGTATAAAACTTGTTAAAGAACTGAGAGATTTTATGTAAGTATTATGGGACTTATTTTTCATTCTCATCAAACACAGACAGAAAAAGAATTTATCTGCGTGTCCACTGTGTCTATTTTTTTCACATTCCACAAGACTGATGCTCACAATTATTTGCCATATTGAATTTCTTCAGGACATGCTTTATATTATTAGAATTTTCACTGAGCACAGAGATAAATGTTTTTAGCAACGAAGTTTGTGAGCTAAACTACTGTACATCAGATCAAACATTCCTCCATTGTGATGGATGACTTCCCTTCAACTCTACACTTCTGAAGCTGTTCTGTTTATTTCATTTCAAGCTCACTTTAATCCACAGTTGAAGGAGCCAAATCTATATACAACATTGAAGCTTCTCTGTGTTCCTGTCAGATCTTTCCTTTTATTTTTTTTACTAATGCTATTTAAAGATCCTCTGCTAGAAAGCTTAGAATATAAAAATGTATACATGTCAATTACATTCTCTGTGCAATCTCTATGTTAAAATAGCAAGTGATTCAGTAACCTTTAACCACATAGCATGTCTGTTTTCTCCAGCTAAGGATTTCTTTTGTCTGTGGTAAATTGGTACATTGGGTCTTCAGATTAGGCTAGCAAGAGAATCTTCTTTATTCGGTACTGTCCTGAAAATTAACAAGTAAGAGAGAGGCTCCATGTGTACAAATTCCTTCTATTTTTCACCTCCAGATTTAAGACAATTGGCCTCTATATATCCAGAGATGTCTGCAGAGCTTTCAGCATTGATAGTAACTGGAAGCCTCTGGGTTTTAGTGTAAATCCTTTGAATCTTCTGCCAAGATGACATTAGGCCAGAAGAAACACTCATTAACTGGCCATCCTGTAACAAACACAAAGCCTTGAACACCAGCCAAAATTGTTTCCCTGTTGTGTTTACACTTGGTAGCATTTGTGTAAGACATGATCGTACGATCACAGAATTCAGCTTTCACCATCTCACTGCTCCTGCCTGTAAGCTCATCAGGAAAAGCTGCACAAAGGGGTGTGCTCAGCAGCATGGGACAGATCCTAAGCCACTGGCCTGGTGTTTTGGTCTCATAAGCATATTAGTCAGCTTTATGGGATTTGCATTTAACAGAACTGTAAGGAGATTAATTACAGCTCCTTAAGCCACTGGAAAATAATGTAAAATCAATTACTATGTTATTGGCTAGGCCAGACCACGTGGTGGCAGGCAGGACAGAAGTCAAATGAGCACAGCACTTTCGCTCTCCATTTCAGATTCCCATTAGCAAAGATATTTCGGATACGTGAAGATGATAATAAAATATGGGATAATGTTAGCTAATTTTTAACAGGGGTATCTTTTTTTTCCTAATTCTATTATGGCTATACATAAGGCCTTTGTGGGACTACAATGGTCTTTTGTATTTTACTGAAGACTGCTGAAAAATTCTGCAGATAATGAATAGAGGTCCTATGTTTTCTTCCTGTAGATAAACAGCCATAGATTTATCATTTGATAATCAATGCATAGTTCAGTGGGAACAATTCCATTTGTCTGCATCTAGTACAGTACTTACACTGTATTGAACTCATGAGACATTTTAAACAGTCCATCAAGTAGAAACAGAGAAAATTTTACTTCTGGAGTTTTAAAAACAAGATTGAAGTTATTTGAGAAGTTTTATTTAGGAATATGATTGTAAAACAAATAAAAGTACAAACACTGTTCCCACTTAGGTATGTTTTTCTCATATGCCTGATGTCCTCCATCCTCTACAGTTTCTTTTGAACTTGGGAAATTTTATAGTATTTCAATACACATTTAACACTGACTGAAGTCCTACTGGACAGGAGTGCATGCAACCAAAGCAGGAGGAGGTTGATCTCAGCTCCTCCCTTCTCCTGGGTTCAGATATCCCACAGCAGGAGACCCACTCTGCATGGTAAGTCACACATAGCTGCAACACAAGATGGTGCAAATCTGTATGCATGGGACAAAGACACACACTTGCAGCTGCTGCGAAGCAGTGCAAAGTCTCATTAGCTGGGAAGGAGGCAGAGAGTAGCTAAAGTGCAGTGAAAGAGCCAATTTTGTGTGAATTGCTAGAGGGAAGATAATGGGGGGTAAATCTAATAAACCCAAGACTGCTATTAGTATAATGCCTATTAAATTCTTTAGAGTTTTTCATGTTCAAAAGTGACTCCAAATCCAAGTATTTCGTGACACATCAGGGATCCTAATGCTTGGTGTAGAATGTATATGCTAACTGGAAAAGGAGCCCTGCTGAGCTTCATCTCATTTCATTATGACACAAAACATGTATTTGGAAAAGAACACTTTCAAGTACTATTTTGACTGAGGTGAACTATGAACAGTGAACTATGAACAATGTTCATCTATGGACATTGCTACCATGAATGTTCAAAGATGGTTGAGTTGTAATTGCACTTGGTTCTGATCAATGAAATATTATTCTCAAAGCTTGTCCAGACATAGATGTTCTAAATCATTCCGTACTGACTTTTTTTTCTACTAGAGAGGCAGGACAACATTTAAAAAGTTTAAAAATGCTGGGAGTCAAACAGTTTAATAAGATGAGCTTGTATTTTCTGGATGCATTGATGACACATGGCATTATTTTCTTGTAAATCATATTAACATCCCTTCATAACAGTGCATGGATAAATGAGATAATTGCTGGTAATGGGAATGTAAAGAATCTTCACAGCAGTAGGATGTAGATATCCACTGGTAGAAGTCTCAACAAAAACAGTCTTTAGATTTAAATGCGTAAATATTAAGCAATTCTTGAACTTTAGAGATTTAGTGCACTGGGAAGAATTCAGATTAAAGAGAAATAAATGAGCAACAAACCCAATGAAACTCATTGAATTAATTAACATAATTTTGTAATGGTCAGTGCCATTAAATACAGATTCTTACAGGAAATCCACACACCTCTCTGTCTATGTTAAAGTAACTGTCTTCCTGTTTGGAAAAAAAATAAGAATTCTTATAAAATGAAGCTCTCTGACCCCAAATCAGAAGAGTTTTTGGCAGGAAAAACAGTAATCACAAAGTAAATTTTGACAAGCAAGAATCCTGAAGAACAAACCCTTTCTGGGAAGTTCATTATGAAAAAAGAGACTCGTCTCTGCTCTTATACAGAGCAATAATTTTTTCCAGTTTGAAATGCAGAGGAATTATTTGGTTCTGCTGCTTCCAAGTGGGTTGGAGAGCATTTCCCCACAGATTATAGCTCTGCTCTGGATTAGAGAGAAATGGAGACTGTGAGATCTCTTATTTGGATGCCTCAGCTGTTCTCTAATTTGGTCAGTGGAAAAAAGATGGGTGCGAACAATTATGTAAGACATTCTGGAAAAATAAACAAACCAGCTGGTGTTGCCTTCTACATTTGCTTAAGTCAAAATACTCAAAAACCAAGGCAGTGATTAGGAGGAGACTGCTTCTCCTGTCATAGGTCAGGAATGTGGCTGTCTGCTTTTGAGATAAGGCTTGGCAAAATAATTTCTGGCCAGAGCCTTGGCACAGAGAGTTAGATAGGAATCTAATTGTCTCCGTTTTACTGCTGGTTGTCAAATACTTATCTGATGAGAGAACTTGTTGAAATTTCTCATTCAAGTGTCATAACAGTCTGAATACCTAAAAAGACTACTTGGATTTAATAAATCCCTTTTAGGGGAAAAAAGAAATTAAAAGTGCTCTTAGGTTACTCAGGTTTTGGTCACCTGCTGACTAATTGCCTGCTGTCTAATCCTTCATAAAGTTGAAGTCTCAGTGATTTCCTCTTACCCCCTTCCTGATTGGAAAGTTGTATTCTTTCAGAGAGGAAGCAGGAGCAATCTCATGTGGCATACACTTTGAAAACTTAGCAACACTTTGAAAAATGAGCAACAACAAAAGCATGATCTGAGGTTACTGTACATTTTTTTCCTGCAAATTGTTCCTGTAAATTGTTCCCTCATTTCTTGCATATTTGTAAGAAGAACAACGCAGAAAGTGTTGAAAGAGATATATTGTGTCTGCTTGGATGAGAATATGCTGATAAGGAGTGGCACATGTCATGACAAGTATTTCTTTTTACCTCATTGCCTCTCATTCTTTCCAGTTTCTCCTCTTCAGCAAAATGCTGAAATGTGACTAGAGTTGTAACAGTGATTAAAATGTCAGATTGCGCTATCTTTCACTTTTTATCTTGTTTTTATCATCTGCTCAGATAGGTACAGACAGTTGTGGAGGGAAAATGGTAATTCAGTGAGGCTGAAGTTTTTACCCATTTAAAAGATGAGCAAAGTAAATGTTTTGCTACTTACTCCATATGAGGGTCTCCTAGCACAGAGAGAAAGAGATGAAAGGGTGTATCAGTGAGTGTGAGTGTGCATGTGGTGTATGCAGAACAATCTTGGAAGCATCAGAAGGCTTATTTTTGGTGGGACGGGCGACACCATGTAAATTTGGCAGCACAGCCTGCCTCCTTAGAAAACTGTCTGCAACGCTATTATTAAGCAATGTTAAGAGCTGAATGATTCTGCCTATGTGCAATATAAAACATTAATGAAAATTTCATAGATCCCTTTTTGCAGCAGGCATGCTAAGTAGATTCTGTGCAACTGCATTATGACTGCATTTGCAATTTTACAGTTAAAAATATATTAGTACTTTAATTATTAATCCTAATACACAGGGGTTCGTAGCATTCTGATAAAAGTCTCCAGAGCAGGCAACTTCTCAATGAGAAAAGGCAAAATGTATCTGGAATAAAAATCAACACACTCTTCCCCTTTGAAAAATGTAAGCAATCTTCCCTAAACTGAATTCACATAAATGTTATTCATTCTTTGGCTGGAAATGAACTAGGGTGTCATCCATTCTTCCCTGAGACATACCTACCTGGAGAAGGACACTGCACATTTCAGCAATCTATAGATGTCAGGGAAGGCCTGGTCATCCTGTGCCTTCACATAAGACACCTGCAGTCTGCTACACTTTGGGAACAGTGGAGTTCCTCTGTGTCTTTGCCTTTACGAGTGCTCCTGAGAAAGGGAAGGGTACAGTGTGCCTCAGATGAGTTGTTTAGGTCCCCCAAAGAATCACCAGCAAAAGCAGGTTTAATACAAAAGTGAAAGCACAACAAAGTTCATTGTCAAGGTTCACTTCTACTACATACTGGATGGGTAAAGCACAAAGAGAAAAAACAGACTAAAAGCTATCAATTTAAAAGTAAAATCAATCTAAAATTATCTACATGCAGGCTGGGAATGAAAAAAAACCATAAGGATGGGAAAGGGTAAGGATAAAAATAAATCATTGTGGAACAGTATTCCACCCTGAGTCTATTTAGATGCAACCACAGCACTGTGAAGTACTGAGATTTTGACTTCTTTAATGTGCAGTGAAAGTTTGGAGATTTAAAAGAAGATCTGGACATTAGCCCAAAGTCAGAAGTCTTCATTGTTAGGCTCTGTGTCTGTGTTTCAGGGCAGAAAAACACCCCTATTGAGCAAAATGCAAATCAGATCATCCTCGTTAGTTTTCCCATTGATTCCAAAGTCTTACAGTCCCTGAATAGTTTGTTGCACTTACATTACTGCTTTAACTTGATACTTAGGCTGTGCCTGTAGCAAAGGAGTCTGTACTCACAGCTGTTTCTGACCACATTTCTACTGAAGACAAAATAGGTATATCTTTCTTATTTTCTTAATTTCCCATAGAAAGAAATTCCTTGATTCAAACTGATTGCCAGAAAGATAATTTAGCATCTTCTTCACTTCTTACAGGTAGCAAAAAAACTCCGCTATCAAAACAGAATCCAGTTTTATTAAGTTCTTTGACCTCTCTAAATCACGGAATGCTAACTTTTATGGATAATTCATATGAGTGTGAAATTTGTGGTCTTTGTTCTGTTTTAATCAGAAATCTCAGATTCTTCAGTCACTTGTCTTAGGTGGAATTTTACCCCTGTCAAGGGAAAAATGAAGCAGTTGCACAGTTCAGTATCTCCCAGCCGTACTCTAGAAATAGAAAATTTATTTCCAAGAGCCAGCTTAAGGAACAATTAAAGAAACTTAGCAAACCTGGCGAAAGTTGAGATAAAGTCTCTTTTCTAATGACAGCTTGGAAACCAAGGTGGAGTTCTTTCCTTTTAAACACATATCTTTGCTCAAACTACACTTCAGGGTTATGATCAGTTCTGTGGGGTTCCAATCAGAAGACTGCAGTGTTTTTTTCCTGTTTTCTATTAATTTATTTGAATGGTTAAAATGCCAAAGTCTAAAAGTTATTGTAAGAAGCTGGTTAATCAGCCTAAAAAAATTGGAGGTCCAATAATGCAAAGATTATACCTGTAAAATTTTACATACATAGATTGTTCATTAAAATGAAAAATGGTGGGGTTTTTCAGGTAAAAATCCAAATTTGCACAAAATTTTGATTCTCCGTGGCTCTCATGCCATTCTGTTTATCCTATATGTTTTAAAGTTCTTAATTTTACTGACACAAAGAGTTGTGAAAAAGAGCAACAAGGCTGTATTCAGTGATTTTTGTTAAAACTCATTCTGCCATGCACTTTTGTACTCAGAAACACATGTTCTTCAAGTTCTTACACAATCTTTCCATGAAGGAAAAGAAATCCTGTGATTTATCACCCAGTCAAAACTGAGTTGCACACCTAGCAAGATGAATATTTATGAACTTTTCACTGTCTAGATCCTTATCCTGTACTGCATGCAGGGAAAACATACTGACTTACACTAGTCAAGAATCTTTGCTTAATACAGGAAATGTTATCAAAGACATTTTACCAGCAATAAAGAAACTAAAGGCAATTTTTTCAATTTGAAATATTCAATTAGCTCCATTAGCAATATACCTATAAATGTAACACCACAGTTTTCACCATTTTCTACTCAAAAATAATACCATATAAAACAAAAACACTGCTTCTGAATGGAAATAGGACTATACAATGTGTTGAGGAAATTTGTGCTTAGCTAATAAGCTTCAAAAGATTGGAAATAGGCAGTAAAAGTGAAAAATAATGTGCTTAAGAAATAAAGAAAGAAATACTTCTGTCTATTTGGTTTTGAAAATAGTTGACATGGTTTGGGTCAGCTGGAATTCAGTGGCAATTTCCTCTGTTTAGTGCCTAAATATGCAGATGTCAATAATATTTTAACTAAATGAAATTGTTATAATTATACTTACCCAATTTTTAATCCATTTAACTTTATATGTTTACTAACATGCAGAGCAGTTAATGAAATCTGGAATGGTCATTTAAAGTTAAATGGATTTCATTAACTGCTCTGCATGTTAGTAAACAAACTTGTAACATTTGAAATAGTGACAAATCTAGTACAAAATTCTATTGAAAACAAGGGTTTTTTTCAGTCCTGAAATACACTTTAAAAAATAAGAAATTGAAACAGGGCAAGCACCAGTCTATCTCACTTCAAAGCATATTTCTGAACACAAAACCCCCTAAAGTAAAAAGCAAGGAACAATTTGCAACAAAATATATTTGCTCCTGAAGAACCAGACAAAATTAAAAAAAAAAAAAAAAAGATAGGCCATTGTAGTCAAAACTCTCTAATATTTTTCTAAATTGCATAAACTCCTATTTCTAAAAAGCCCAGGAGACAAGGGGGAAATTGAATGAAATTCTGCCTCTTTCAAAAGGGGAAATTATACCTGACATATGTCAAAATTCCATCCCAAGAAATATAGAGGGATGGATTATAAGAGAAATGATCTCTACACTTCTGCAGCCAATTGGTGTTGGCTCCAGCTCAGGTATGTGACAAGAGGTCACAAACTTGAATTGCTCTGCTAAAGTGCTGACTTGATAGAAAAGTCTAAACTTCATTTGTTGCCATACAGTTTCCTCCAGGTAATAGCCATTTACCTATTTGCATCCCCTACACACCCTCTCTTCAGTAAAGCTCTGCACTTTTGTCAGTATTGTACAGCCAAGGGACCCTGGTGAAGGGATTGATTTATGTTGAAAGATTTACCTTGTAGAGAATTGATATACTGCCTTCATAATTTTACTTTTTCCAATCCATATTGTGGCATGCTAACCACAATTCCTCTGAAATAAACTTTATCTACAATTCAGTTCTTATTTGGATATAAAAAATACACGGCACAAGACCTTTCCTTGGTCTTTTAAAAATGTCTTGGGAGAACAATATCTGACGATGAGCTAAATACAGCTTCTTTAAAAAGTCCAACTTGTGAGACTTTGCTTTCATAACTGATTAAGTAACGAACAGTCTGGATGTTTTGCGGCTAGGAATGTACAATATTTTCTTTTGTTGGAAAGTATATTTTATAAAGATCAAATGTCTGGACTGAAAGCATAAAGAATGAAGGCAAAGTAAAGCAGAATGTCATCAGGAAGAGTCTAACTAAAGCATTTGATTTGCTTCCTTCTTCTATTTGTTTTCTTTAATATTAAATAAAGTCTGAAACTCTGTGCTAAGTAGAGGTTTTTGTGAAACCAGGTTTTAACAGGCTAATTGGTCACTCATTTCTTAATATATTGATGACATAAACATGACTGACTGAAAGATTTCTTATACCTATAAATTTTGAAAAAAATTGGATATTTAATATCAAGCAAAACGTCTTTAAGGGCGGTTAGCTAAGAGGCTCTTCAAGGTAAGTCTCATTGCTGTTCTGTTTACATAGAAACACTAGAAAGGATATTGCTTGTTACTGAACTAATGTTTGTGTCCAAGCCAGACGTACACAACACCTTCACTAAATGTTTCTTTGATGGTGAGAGCTGGTCACATTACTACACAACTGAGTACGTTATGAGTTTTACACTAACAATGGCAAACTGCTTTTAGACAAAGCATTTAAAGCTGCTGTACTTGGGGTATGGGTACTCTGTTGCTGGCTGGAAACATGTGACACAGTTCAGTTTCTTGTCAGGAGGAATCTTCTTGCAGGCAGAAAGGAAAAGGGAAAGAGAAAAAAGAAAATTGAAAGAGGAAAAAAAGAAAAAATAAGGAAAAGGAAAAAGAAAGAAAAAGGAAAAAGATAGAAAAAAAATAGATGGCTTTGATTTGCTTTTCATTCGAACACATAATGCATAAATAAAAGTTGCTCACTTTCTTAATACAAACACCTCCATAATTTTTCATCCAAGCTTCTGTATGACCCCCAAAACATCAAGACTTATTTTAGGGTTGCTTTCATCTTACACTGACTGACCTTCTTTGGGCTACAGACTATGCAACAATGTAAACCCAACATGGGCTTGTGACTAACCTCTTTAGTAATATTGAATTCTCTCTTATCAATCTCTCTTATCGATTTTTGTCTTCTATTACCTTCCAATCGTAGATGGGTGCTTCTGCTTCCTATCTGTTTTTTTCCCTTCAAATCACTGATCTGATTACATCCCTGTGTTGGCCCTGCTTCTGCATTGACACAAGCCTCACCCCTGAAGATAGAAAGCACCTGAGAGACCATGTATCTCTCTGTGGTAGACTAGCTAAAAAAAACTCCACTTTAAATCCTTAGAGAGCCTTAATTCAGAGATATCTGATTAAGCTCTTCATGCATATCATTCCATCTCCAAAAAATTAGGGAAAAAATTATTTGTCTGGATGACATCTCAATATGTGAATGAAACCAAGTAACATGAAGCTGAACAGCTCTTCAGTCAGGAACCAAAACAAGAAAGCAATAATTATTCTGTGATGTACTCCTCTCCCTCACCCTTTTTCAGCATTCGTAGATGCTGTGTTGGATTCATACCATGTTTTGTAGTATGCAATTACCTGCCTTAGAGCATATTTGCAAAGCCACAGTTATCAGCACAAGCTGAGCAATACAGCCAATGCAGGTTGTCAGCAGTTGTGCATGTCACCAAGTGTGGTACCTCTTGAGGACAGCCCTCTGTTGTGGTTCATTTGCACAAAAATTTTGAAATAATTTTCCAGCAGAAGGTGAAATCCCTAGAAACAAAATTACAACATTTTCTTAAAACTCACACTAATAATAAAGTGTCTATTTAATGTCTTTTAGTAATGACTGCTAACAATCAAAACAAGCCATCCCAATTACAATTACATATAAGAATGGACTGAGTAAAAATGCACATTCTGAAAAAGCAGAAATAATTATAACTGTATTGGGAATATAACTCTATTTCAGCATAAGGTCCCTGAAATGACCAATGTGTTTACAGCAGCACAAAGTAAAACAGCTTGCAGGGAGCAGTTTAGTGCAACATTGAAAGCCGGCTAATTGGCCTCTTGAACCTCTCAAGCTTCACATCAGTGAGCAGAGCACATGCTTAAATTCAGCACCTGGCATGTGGCCATTCACACATAGCAAAGGGTAAAGCAGGTGCTGGGACCTCAGCACTGACACATCAGGTTATTTCTGAAAGAAAGGTAAAAATGGTGCTGTTTCCTAAATAACTAAGGCATTTTCTGAACCATAATGACTTTGGTAAATCTAATAGCCAGCCTGTGCTGTGATTAACAGAAAAACATGGAGAATCATGGGATTCACAGAATGCAGTCACCCTTTCTTTGTCTCACTTTTCTATCACTTCATTTAATAACACTGTAAATAAGAAGACTAAGCCCAATATTAAAAAATGGGATGGGGAGATTACAGCCGCCTGAAAGAGTACAGCTGTGCAGCCCAGGTTCTGCTTCCAGGCATGTTTTGTGTAAAGTAAGTGAAACTGAAAGCTTACAATAAAAGACCAGTGATCTGCAAGATTTTGCAACTTGTTATGTAGTTCATAGGAGTTTTGCTAAGACCGTGCTGGCACAGATGAGAAACAGAAGTGAAAGCGGGGAGGAATTTGCATACAGAGTGCAGATTTCATTGTTCATGAGAAAGCTGCCCTTGATTTGCTTCAGTCATTGTAACAATCAGCCCAGCCAACTGTTTACATGCCCTCCATTGTGCTGGTGTTGGCTAGGAAATGGCAGGCACAATGAGATTTGCTTTCTGCTGACACTCTGGGGAGCAGCAGGAGCTCACACACTTGACAGACAGAAAGACAGACAGGCAGACGGGCCTCTCTTTCCAAGAAACAAGACAGTGGCTTGCTTGCTCTTGAGCTGTGTTATTGTGTCTATGAAGACAGGAGCATGTGTGGCTGAAAGCAGGGCGCGCAGCACGGTTTGGGTGCCAGGGAAGAAAGGGTGAAAATTTAAGCAAAGCATTGAGAGACAAAACTTCAGAAGGCTTTAAACAACTACCCCTCCCTGCCCAGCTACTTGCATCTCAGCTTTTTAAGAAACTTTTCCCAGAAAATTTCTGGGAAAGAAAGACAGGTGAGGGGACAGGCAAAGTGTATTCATTCATAACTCACAATGGAAATGTCTGGAAGAAAGGAATGAAACTTAAGCTGTATGAAGGGATATGGAAATAGTGGTCCTCTTCCTGTAAAAGGGGTGGTAGTGTTGCTGCTGTCATAGCAACACAGTCACAGCTGTAAATGTAATAAATTCTTGAACTTAAGTATAATCACAATCAAACAGAAGGCTCATGAAATACAATCCCCCTGTCCCCTCCACTGCCCTCCCTTCATTCATGACAGTCTTAATGGGTTTAGGTTGATAGGCTTTTCCTTGGCCCACCCTGGTCTCATTTGAAATGCATGGATGAAAACACTTCTCTAAGCTATTTGAGGAACTTTCCGGAGTGTTTAAAACTGAGAATTCATAAGTTGTGCAGTCTTTTTCTTAGAGCCACTTTCTAGAACAAGAAAAGACATCCCTGAAGAGTAAAGGAAGAATTAGAGTTGCATAATTGGAAAGTGTTTGTAAAACAATTTGGTTTTGCAATTTGCATTGTTTAAAGAATAAAAAAGTTATCCCATGGCTGAGGATCATGGGTGAAATGAGTTTGGAAGGTATTTTGGTTTTTTGGGGATTTTGGGGGGTATTTGGTTTTTTGTTTGGGGTTTTTTTGGGTTTTTTTTGGCCTTTGTGGTTTTTTGTTCGTTTTGGTTTGGTTTTGGGGTTTTTTTGTTTGGCTTTTTTTAATATTATTTTTTATTTTCTTTTAATCATTGTCACTTTTATTAAGGCAAACCCAAAACTTATTGCTGGGAGCACTCACACAGTCAATACGTTCCTGCAGACGGCAATCAGCGGTGGGCCACATTCAAATGCCTATCTTTCAAGCTGTAGGTGAATTATGCTCTAAATATTCACTGATTCTTGGTGAAGAACCCTCAGTCAGCAGTAGCCTAACTCTTTCCAATCAACCTGCCTGTTAGATTTGTATGATATGCACCCTGAAAAGCATATTCTACTCTCCAAGTAATTGGGGAAATATGATGACTAACCTACAGGCTGGAAGAGTGAGGGAAGGGATCCTCAGCCAAGCAAAACACAAAGGAATATATGCTTGAAAACAGAGAAATAAGATCGGTGCTATCGAAAGGCTGAATTCCCCAGTGGAACAAAATATCCAGAAATATAATTTAATAAGGTAGAAAGCAAAGTAAGCATTTTACACCTCTATTAAATTTTCCTTACAAGTTTTCTCTGCAAATACAGAAAAGACAAGAATGCCATTTCCTTTATATGGATTATTAACATTTTGTTAGTTGTGATTTATTTATACAGGTCTGACTAATGACTTGAAGTGAAATGGCTATAGCAGGGAAATGATAAATTATCTAGTGTATAACACTGCTTAAAACCTAAACATGTGTTTATAGTTGCTGTTCTGGGATGCGTGCCAAAGGGACATTTTACTTAGCTAGTTATATTAGTGTATTTTTTCCCTATAAACAACAAAAACACTCTCCAAAAATAATAAGATGAGGGGAGGGGAAGAAATCTCATTTGCTTTCTGCTAGGACCCACCAGGAATCAGATTTTCAAAGGAATTCCCATGTTGTCTTAATTTAAAAATTCATTTCTTAATACAATTTGGGTAGAATTTTCAGTAAAAGTGCATGTTACCTACTATACACTCCATTAATATGATAAAGAAGCAAATGCCTCATCAGGCAAGGCTATCACTGTCTGTAGAGCCAGTTGTAGTACAATGGAAGAGGTGGTGGTTCATTTTTTGGAGTTAGTTGAAGAAATAACTTACAGTCACACCACTTAGGACTAACAAGCACAAATTCCGTTCTTGACAATTCTTAGAGATAAAGGAAAAGAACTGAAAATCCATAAATCCTATTCTTGAAGAATTATTCTCTAACAGTAACCATCATATACTTGAATGAAATTCTTAATAACTGAAGTAGAAAATAAAGGTCTGAAGTCTACTAGGTGACATTTAGCCTTAAGAACCTTTACTTCAAGAGGCTTTTTATGATATAAAGACAGACATTTTTACTTGCAAGGAGATAAGTAGAAAAAAGATTTAAAAGTCATCAAATTAGGATCTCACAGTAAATATACACATCATGAAGCTACCAAAAGAATAAAAGGCGTGCCACAAAATCAGAAGTAATATTTAACTGAAAAAATGGAAAAGAGATTAAATGTAAACGATAATACGGCCAGCCAGAAAATATTTTTCTGAGCAACTTGCTAAAGGTATAAAAAACTATTAATAAAAACATTTTTTAATCCTCATGAGTAGGCAGTTTGCTGAGAGCTAGTATGGCCAAGTCAGTTGAAAAGGAGAACTAAAGGAAAATAAGACAGAAAAGATAAGTGGACTCTTTATATTCATTATTGATGGAGGTGTAAAAAGGGTTCCTGGACCATTGTCTGGCTGTGCAGGAAAATAATGACAGAAATAAGTACTAGAATCACAGAACCACAGAATGGCTGAGGTTGGAAAGGACCTCTGAAGGTTTTCTGATCCAAACACCATCCCCCCACACCCCCACCTTCCAATTATAGAAAAGATTTTGGAAAAAAATGAGCAGAAAGAATGCCATCCGATCATGAGTACCAGACATTACTTACCCAAAAAGTCAAACAAAATTCTAATACAAAATAAGTGGTCTACCAATGGGTTTTGCATATTATTTTAAGTTTCATGATAACAGATTGGATACAAAATTTTTCAGGGTAGTCAAATTTAGAAATGACCATTGCAAATATTAAGTTGAATTCGTATTCATGAGTGCAAAGCAATGTACATTGTAGACAAAACTATCCGACATATACACCTATGATGATGTCCATTAGAAGAAGGTAGAAAAGATCTCCAGGGTACAATTTGAGAGAAACATTTGTGCTAAAAAATGCCATACAGAAAGTTCAGACACATTTAAAAAGCAATAAAGGCAAACATTCAAGCAAGCAAATACAGAAAACATTCTGCACCTGTTCTTGAATGCTGCACGCAATTCCAGTTTCCTAATCTCAAAAATTATAAAGTTAGATGCAAAAGGAACAAAACTGGAAACAAGAATGACCAGAGGTACTGCACAAACTTCATTCAAGAAGAATCACAAAGTAATAAGCAAAAAGAGCAAGAGTCTTAGCTGACAGAGAACATCTAAAAGTTACTATAGTACAGGTCAAGAAAATCATGATTCATAAAGTCATGAATGAAATTGTGGTATTTCCCACAGTGACCAAGTATGAAGTCATCCAATCAAATTAACAATTAGCATGATTGCAATCAAAATAAAAGGAAGAACTTCTTTGTACACACTGTGCTAGTAGTGCCACAGGATGTTGTGTAGACTAAAAATAGATATAAACTAGAAAAATAATAGATGGAAGAGAGGCTGTGAGCAGGATAATAAAGCCTGGACACAACCTTCTGCAAAGAAAGTCCTTAAATTGCTAACTGCTACAAGCCAGGAAGACTTGTAGAGGGAAGAAAGCTTCCTTACCTACCTTCTTTAATATTTGCTACCACTGAGGAGAGTAGTAAAGGTAAGTAAAAAACAGTAAGTAAAAAAAGGTAAGTAAAACAACATTTTTACTTATATTCTTAAGCTAAGTGAAAACTGATGAGGAGATGGCAAAGGGAGAGCAACAAGAAATGAATGAAATCTATAAAATCAGGAAAGATGTGAAAAAAATCTGGCCTAAAAAGACAGGGATTATCACAGAATGAGTTATGAAAGAAGAGAAACTAGACCAAGCTGACCATTAAAAAAAACAAACAAACAAAAAACAAGACTATGACTTACCAAGTTGGATGGGTGACTACAGTACAGGATCCAATGGTGTCCTTGCTCACATAACCACCAGGGGTACGCCTTTCTTCTTCTTCCCTAAGAAGAGGGTACTGGATGCGGTGGTTTTGTACAGTTGCACATATTGTTATTAACTTTTCAAGACAGTCCTGATGGAAGAAGGCATGGGAAAAAAATTAGGAGCAAATCCATCATGTGAACAAAGTATAGTACCTTTGTGTCTGAGATACTGATAAGTATATATTCCCCCTAGTAATTAAAAGTCATCTCCTAAATCACACAGAAATATGTACTTAACTTTTATTGCCACACAGTAACCCAAATTAAAGGTGACCCTTGCTGAAATCACCAGCAGGCTGTGAGAAAGCTCTTTAGATGACATGACTCCAATACTTATAGGTGAGGATAAAAATTTGATAGGGGACAGAACTTAAACAACATTCATTTTGGGGTCAGATTGTTGTCCTGTATCTCTTAATCGGTGTTTTTGTAATGAATATTCATAGTCCATTTCTCTCAGCAAGAGTTTCTTCAGTTACCAGACATGGGTCTGTTAGGCAGCTCCATTCATTCAGTAATGTCATTTCCTTGTTTCATTAAAGACAGCTTTCATTTCACAGGCCCAGCATGGGTTTGTGTTTGGAAGGGGGAGAGGAATTCAGCTCACTATGTTAATAAAGCTGTGCAAGGTTCCAGCTTGTTATCTTTAAATTTCACCCTGCAAGGACAATTGCTTTACATTAAGAATGATAATAATAATAAATTCTAACTCTGTTACTGTTGAAATGCAATCGTTGTGATCACTTTCTGCCAACAAAGGGCTACAGATAAAAATGAATGTTTTACTGTGGCTGTGGGTGATGCAGTTGTCTCTTTGATCAGTTCACATGGGAGGAAGAACTGTGTGTCCGAGTGGATCTGTGCTGGCTTTTTCCCTGAGCTTCAAAAGGGCCACTGAGATTGTAGAAGGGAGCAAGAGGTCCATACAATTTCTTCAATTTAGCTTTGATTGTGCTTTTAGTGGGCCACTGTTCCTACTAATGTGTTTCTTCAGTGTTACCCTTCAGGAGGGAATGGACAGAGATCCCCCAGTCCACATTAGATCAATGTTTGAGATTCATTCCTTCTGTACATTTTCTGAGCTCTTCTGCCAAAAATGTGCTTGTATACATTGTTTTTTCAGAACAAAAGTTCCAGACCTCAAAAGAACTTGGGCATTTTGATGCACAGCTTGGCAATAACTAAAAATGTGAACAGGAGGACATTTTCTACTGTGAGGGTGGTGAGAAACTGGAACAGGTTGCCCACAGAAGCTGTGATTGCCCCATCCCTAGATGTGTTCAAGGTCAGACTGGATGGGGCTTTGAGCAACCTGGTCACTAGAAGATGCCCCTGCCCAGCAGAGGGATTGGAACCAGATGATCTCTGAGGTTCCTTCCATCCTAGACAATTCCATGATTCTGTGATTCTATGATGCCAAGCTTTGAGTGTGTGTGCATGACAGCTTGGGCACAACCCAGGGCTGTGTATATTCTGCCTGCTTTTTGCTGGCTGATGCAGTCCAGGAGAGGCTTTTCCTTCGGAGCTTGTGCCTGACAATCTCATCTCAGCTCTTGAGCTATCCAAAGTGTTTGAAGGCTCACCCAGATCCCAGCCCTCGTGAATGTGTGTTGTGTTACAGGTGCTCCTTTGTGATTGTTTAAATACATCACTTTAATTAGGTTCACTACTACTAGAGATATATGTGCCCTGGATTGACAGCTACTTCTGGGTTCATTTTTAATATCAGACAATTTAATGGAGAAAGTGTGTTGGTTTACTGTGGAATAACAAGAAGTGAAGATCTCAACTGAAAATTATGAGATAGGGTCACAGAGAAACAAACCAAATAAAATTTCATCTAGTTTATGCTTAAATGCATTTTTCATTCTTAACTGCTCAGTGACCTTTCTTTTAGAATTCCTTCCAAGCAATTCTACCCTGAGAGAGAATGGGTGAGGCAGAGGATGACAGCTTCTTTACTTCTCTGGGCTTAAACAAGCTTTCCTTTCTATCCACTCTCTTTTCTCAAAATGGAACTATCTTCTCTTCTCCTACCCATTTATCACTCTTAATTTCTTAATGCCACTTCCTTCTCCTTTCAAGTCACAAGGAACAGTCAGCAGGACTCTGCATGAGGGACAGAGGTGCATTAAGTTTACTATTAAAGCAGTGTCAGAGGTGTCACATACGCAGACAACTATAACAGCATCCTGCTTCACGTTACAGGGAGTATCAATGTACATACTTTTTAAGTGGTTTTCAAATTTCTCAGTTTAAATTTGCCTCTATGAATGGAAATAACAAAACACACCAGCAATGACAATGGCAGGGTCCTCTGACATCAGCTTATCTGAAAACCTTGTTTCTTTCTCCACTCTTGCTTTCATCAGTGCCAAGAACATGACTTTTCCATTCAAGTGCCTCATACAGG
Source organism: Acanthiza pusilla (assembly GCA_036630365.1). Taxonomy (NCBI): domain Eukaryota; kingdom Metazoa; phylum Chordata; class Aves; order Passeriformes; family Acanthizidae; genus Acanthiza; species Acanthiza pusilla. The sequence goes on from JAXCHO010000023.1 coordinate 32,944,598, forward strand.
CCATAGGGAGGCACAATGGTGGATATTCTGTGTGGTCCAGATGGCTTCTTCAGTGTAATGTGAATAGCTGTGTGCTCCCCTCAGCAGTGATTTCTGCGCTAAGCGTGCATTCCATTTTTGGATCCTTCTCTTGAGCTTGCTGCCCGCATGCCTCCTCACCGATATATGCCATCTGTGGTAATCCTTCTTTTGATGCCTTCCTTTTTTCTTGAAGAATGGGACTCTGCACACTTCCCTTCTCTAAAAGTACCATTGACTTCTTTTACAGTATTTGATAGCAAGATCCCACCCTGGGTAAGTTAGAGAAGTGAATGAAAACTAGATAGAATTAAACTAATCTCAAAACTAACTCTAGTGAGCAATGTCAGGAAAAAAATCAAAACAAAAAACCAAAACAAACAAACAAATAAACCAACCAACCAACCACAGAAATTGAATAGATGAGAAAATTCAGTAGCAAAGCAGAAATGTGTGAGAAAGAGACAGAGATAGACAAAAAGATAAACTCTAAAAAACACTTTAAAAAAATCAAATAGAGAGAAATAATAATAATGTCAGCCCTTACAGACAGATTAAGAAATGGGAACTCAGCCAACACAAGGAATGGAAGAACAATATTATAATTGTTTCTTGAGAGATCTGGCAAAGGGCCATTTAGTCTGCTTGTTTTTACCTTGGGTCATTGCCCAGACTGGACAATTAAAAGGATATTTTTGTCATAGAACCAGTCATTTTATTTCACTGCTGTTAAAAAAAGTGTCGCTACCAACTGTGCACGTTGATTTAATCTGTAGTTGTAGGATTTTGTGGAACAAAAAGCACTTGCTATAGTTCAGAAATCTCAGAAGCACAACTCTTTCTTGAAGACTTCTCAAATTAAAAGAATGACTTCATAGAGAGTAGGTGAAATCTCACCTTTTCTACCTCCCCTTCCCCCCCCTTCCCCACAGGGAAATTCTAAATACAAGCTGACAGCCAAATTCTCCCTTTATGATCACCTACACTTTCCTCCTTCTCATCCTGATTGCTGACATTTGCCAGAAGCACAATGAATCTTTAAATAGGAACTTCTGAAAACTAGTGTCTTTTATTTTCCATCCTAAGCTAAAGAATAGATGGTGGTAAGTATATAGTATTTTCCATTCAAGACTATCAGCACATCTGTTTTCCAAGGCTCTTCTTAAGGGTTGCTATGTTTAGCACAGAAGTTATTTTAGTTGCATTAGATCCCACAGGATTACAACATTTCTGATATTGGTGTTTCCTTAGAGTATTAAGAATCTGAAAATTCAGATTGAGCAAATGTTTTCTAGTGGAATTAAAAATTAAAATTAGTGTAAAGGAAGAAGAGGAATTGAAGGGCTAGATTTACAAGCTTTCATGCTGTAGGAAATGTCTAAAGCCCCCTGTTCCACAAGCACCTGAAGGAAGTTAAGACCATAGCTCCTAGCTTCCAAGGCAGCAGCTTGTTCATTTAACTGTGAGATCATCTGCTACAACTGCTGTTCCATATGAAATCCTTCAGTTATTATTGAGCACAAGACTTAGAATGAGTCTTCTGCTTAGAGAGAGTTAGACCTGGAGCTGAAACACCTTCATCCCAGGACACCTTTTGAACAGTCTAGTAAAAGACAGCCTAAAAGTTCCATATCATCTAGTGACTTAAGTGTGACACTTAAGTTACTTTTGGGGAGTCCTGAAAGATGATTGAAACAGACGTGTATAGACATAGGAATGAGAATATGGCACAGAATTGGATAAAGGGAAAATAAAATAATCCCCACATTTTTCCCAGCTGAAGGGATTTGGCAAATTTGGGTTGAAGTCATCAAGGATTTAAAAAATGGTAACAGTGAAATGATGGGTTTAGGCAAATTTTTATTTATTTGAGAATATTTTCCTTGCTGTTTGGTAAGAGTTCATAAGTGTCTAAACACACAAAAATGTAAAAATAAAAAAATAAAAAAAAAATTTAAAAGTAATAAAATTCTGGTGTTAGGTTTTTTCTCAAAATTTTTCTTTCTCACACAAAGAGTTTTGAAGTGCTAGCAGGTTCTTGTGGATTATATTTTTATATTTCAGTTCTTGAAGCAACTGTATATGCCTGGTTAGGTGTCAGAATAGAGATATGGAAATTTATCTGTAAGATAAAACAAGTATTTAAAAAATCTCATTGTTTATATAGTTTGAAGTATAAAAAATAAATCATAGAGTAGGATGTCACAGTTGATTCTCCCTGAAAATGGGTGGGGAGATTGCTTCCTCATTTGTCCAAAGTTTAGTTAGATTTGATTAAATAAAAATATACAAAATCAGGCTTATATCCAAGATCAACACATCTTATTCTAACTGTTCTAATTTTCTGACCATATATTCAGGACACATATCAGCAGGTCAGTGACTGCGTTCCAAGACTATTGTCAGTCAAGAGAAATGTAACTGGTTAATTTTTTTTTTTTTTTTCAAATTTATCTAATCATCTTGTCAGGAAAACCAGACGTAGAAGAAAAAATTTTGAAAATAATTTTTTTTCACTCATTATCAATGGGACCCTTGGAAAACACTGAGTACATTTGAGCCATCAAATAGGAGGTATGCAGAACAGTTTGCTGTACCTCTTGGCACACCATATCCTGGTACCCTTTGGCATTTAAAACATGGAGTCCCAATTGTTTCCACAATGCACTAGAAGCTCTGTGGGATCATGGACTTCCCTTTGACACAAGATCACAGAAACATTTAACCCTCTGGATATCTCTAGATCAACCCCATACTCAAAGCAGGGACAGTTAGAGCAAGTTTCCCGTAGTTCTGTCCATTTCAGTTTTGTCTCCAGAAAGGAGAGAGTCCACCAGCTCTGGAAAACATGTTGTAATTCAGACACCCTCACAGTGATTCTTTTTTTCCTTATGCCACTGCTTTCCCCTTATCTACACGGCCACTTTTGTCACCAGCTGGGTTAGGCATGACTTGGCCTTGGAAAATCCATGCTGCCTCTTCCCAGTCACCACCTGAGTCAGTCCTTTCTGTGCCTGGAAATGGCTTCAGGGAGAATTTGCTTCATAATCTTCCTAGGCACTGAGCTGCTGATTGCCTTGCAGTTTGTTGGATCCTGTTTCCATTAGATAAGTGTGATGTTTATCTTTATTCCATGTCTTACCTATGGTCTCCTTTACTATGGGTGCTCTTCCTCTCCCACAGGTGTGGTCAAAATGCTTGGGCCTCCCCTTGGCAGTCAGTTTGGCTCTCTAATACAAATCCCCAGAAATTCTGGGAGAAACATGAGCTACAGACACCTGCCCCATGCCCTCATGAGCCTTCTCACAGAGGGAGGGAAAGCAGACTCTTTCACCGAAGAAAAAACTGCTAAATAAAAAAGAACCTCGACACTCTGCAAAAATGCAGGATGAAGACCTTCCTAAGGCTTACCCAGCATCACAAAGTGTAAAATCAAGGTTATTTTCCTTTGTTATAAAGCTTTTAATGACATCACTCATAGTTACTACAGTACTGAGGTGATGAGACAAATAAATTATACAGAAACTTCAGATGACATAAAAGGTAAATGCCCATTACCAATTGAAAAGGATAATGCCTAGGCTGGATACCAGGTCTGATTCTGTGTCGTTCTGAATGCTGTACTTCTGTGCTGTATTTGGTGAAGGCCAGTTCAATCTGGAAGCCAATATGCAAAATTTAGACCCAGCTGTGGGGTTCTGGGCAGAAAACCCATTACAAATCAGATTAAATACCTGATCTCTGCATTTCAGACTGCAAACTCATTTTTAGCATTGTTTTTACCATATACCTTCACCGTGCTTGGTATGTTGGGACAACCAAACAAACCCAAATACTCTGCTACGTGCCATGGTTTAATCCCAGCTGGAAACTAATCTCCACACAGATGCTCTCTCACTCACACCTGGTGGAGTGGGGGAGAGACTCAGAAGAGTAAAAATAAGAAAAGTCGTAGGCTAGGTAAAGACAGGTTATCAAAATATGAAAATTTTCCTCTACCAGTATAAATTTATTTTAATCTGTTTCTTTATTTCTTTAGAATTATTCTTGCTCTAACTTGAAGTAATTAAAGCAGTGTTTTTCTTTCAAAAATGTTGAACTGGCCATAGTAATTGAACAGTGAAGTCTGAGATTATGAGGTAAAAGCATCCCTGTTCAAAAATGTGTACTTTTGTTTAAACATCTTGAGTGGCATGCAGTAGTTTGTATCATAATCCTCTGTCCATCATTCATGCTCTATTAGACCAGTCTCAATTTCAGATCTATTTGATATTAAATTGCAAGGGAAAGTGATTTGGAAAAGGAGTATCAATCTCAGAACATCAGCAGGTAGATTTCTTATATGAATGTGTAAGTACTTGTGTGTATGTATATATGTATGTACAGAATTTCATAAAACAGGTTTATCTAAGGTATCTAATCAAGGTATAAAAGAACCAAGGAAATAACCTTCATATTTCCTCTCTTGGCCTTGAGAGTTCCCTAGTGCTGCACCTAGAACATGCAGAGTTCGGAAGAATGCAGGACAAAATGAGCTAGATAGGCTCAAGCATTAATTTCCTTCTGACTTTTTTTTTCTTTTTTTTTAAGGGGGCAGTCTTAACACAATTTTTCTGACAAAAGTTCAGGTGAGGTAGGCTGCACCTGTGTAGATGAAGGTAAATGTGGGTCTTCAGTAAAAGAGATTTGAGTTTATATTGCCCTGTAAAACTGCTCCATTTTTAAATGCAAATGTTGAATAAAACTGCTGAAGTATGTGAGCTCTCCTCAGCCATCATGTAAACTCCTAGCCACTGGCAACTGGGAGGTTTTTCCATTCAGCACAGCCAAAACCAGATTAAATTAATAAAAGGGAGCAGGCTAGTGGTATAATCTGATCTACAGTAAAGCAGTCTGGTCTGGAAACCTCTGACTTTAACATGAATTAAATTCTGTAAGTTTTTTCTGAACTTTCATTGCCTTCCTATGTTCCTACAGAGATTGCAGTTTCATGTGTCACAGCACCAGTCCCAGAGTATTTTCCTTTTGTGGAAGCTCTTTCCTACAGATTGTGAGGATGCTAAGAAAATGTATGTAAGTACACATATACCCACTGCATGTGACATTGTGCATCTAAATTGGAGGTTGAAGGGGAAAGGATAAGAGGAGGGGAAAAGCCTGCCTTTAACAAACCAGAATACCAAACATGAGGCTAACTGGGAGAGCACTCGGCTCTCTTAAAAGTAGGAAGCTGTGTGTAACAGCATCCTTTTATTCCATGTAATTTGATCTCTTAAAATATGTTTAAATATCAGTGAGTGAGTATCACAAATTATGTCACTTGGCAGTGTTTGAAATCTCTTTTCCCTCAGGGTCAGCAGCAGGGGCAGTGAACCTGGAAGATGCTAACAAGGCTTTTTAAAGCCCAAGTGGTCTCTCTCCAAATTGAAAATCTCTTAATCTACTCATTGGATTTTACAACACAGACTCTGTTTCTCCATATATTTCTTTCTTTATACGTACTGAGAAGTAATAAGAAATAGCTTTTAAAATTGTTTCCAACTGCTACATGTTAGCTTGGACAGTACAGAAAAAACCACGTGAATAACCTTTCCTTTTCCAAAAGGTTTTAATTAGTGCCAGAGAAACCATAAGGGTCTACAGAAGTTATGATCATGCAAAACTATTTGGGACTTTGGCTGTAATTTTCCTTCATATTCTTCTGTTCCTCTGTAACCCTACCCTACCTCTACTGTCTTTTTGCCCTTTTATTTCTGTGTTCCTTCAAATATGACCATCATATCCCCTTAGTTTTAAGACTTCTATCAGAGACCTCATTGACTGGAGCAGATTTTTGATTGAGACACCCAATGGACTCTGACTATGTGTGATAGGGGTGCGTGCATTCCCAAATGGCTGCATGACCACAGCACAGCTTTCCTCTGGGCAAACTGTGCTCAGTGGCATGAAGCTCTGCTGTATGAATTGGCTGGAGAGCTGCTGTTCAGGTCATTTATAAAAATGACCCTGGACCCTCCTATTGCAAATTGTCAGTGTCTTGAGCTGTGCTGAGTCAAAGTCCTCATTCCCAAGCCCATCCTCCAAAAGTTCCATATCCTTCTTATCCTGGTTGTCCCAGAACTGAACACAGTACTTCAGATGATTACCTGAAGGTCCCTGAGGTATCTACTTGGTTTTTTGCAAAAGAAACCCTACATGCTTCTACAGCAGCATTTATGGAAGACCTTTATACCATGTCTTCAATATACTTAACAAAACCTCCTGTTTACTCAAGAAAAATATCCACAATTAGGTTCTTTGCATATATTTGCAAGTAGAGGGAGAAAAAAAAAGTTACTTTACCTTTTGTTTATAAAACTAATCATGGAGAGCAACCAATAATTTGCACACAACTAGGCAAGGCTCTCTCAGAGAGAGCTTCTGAAAATGAAATGAAAGAAATAGAGACAACCTGAATGCATGTGCAATTTTATTCTTACAATAGGCTGCTTTCCTTTTTGTGCTATTTTGATCTCTAGGCATATGCTTTTTTGCTTCTAATATATTTATGCAAATTTGCTCCAATTGCTACTTGCAAGTGTTCACAACATGACAAGTATTCTGACATATTTATGTGACATACCTTTTGAAAAGATGATAAGGACATTACAGCACCACATTTGCAATGCTATAGACGAGGGCTGTCATGCTTTCCATTCTAAAACAGTATTTTTAGATGGTTTATAGTCCTGGAAAAAAAATTATTTTTGGAACTTTGTTTAACATATATGATTGGAATAACATATCTCTGGATACAATGTGAGCAAGTATAAGTTCAGTAGAATTTAGACATTCAGTGCCAATGAATAAACACACTTTGCAAGAAATGGGGTTTTGCCCACATCAGTACTCTTCAAAATTCTATTTTGCAGCTGGTTTCAACTTTGCCATAGCTACACAGATTTTAGGATACAAATATGTTCACATCTGTTGTAATTCATATAAAAATAAAACATTCCTGTAAGTGTGAAGAATGAATGCCCCTATGATGCAGGTGGTTTTAGACAAAAGATGCTAACAATTCAAAAAACCTGTTAAAATGCTACTGATGCTGTATGGGGGGAAAAAAAGGCAAAAAAACAGAATTCAATGCTTTACTGCTGCAAGATCTCATATGTTTCCTCTGCCACTTCGACACATGTTAAGGATGTTGCAGACAATTGATATTTTTAAAAGGTTTTTTTAAAAATGTTCTTTAGGTATATGGAAATGTTATCCCCTGAATAATACTCCTTAACCACTTCAAGAAGCAGTTTTGACAGCCATTTTCTTTCTGCCACTTGAAAATGCCATCAGCTCTCCTTTGGATTCAAACGCAGCATGGCAGTTTTCTTGTACTGGTATCAAAGTTTGTGGAACTTTGTCATTCTTTTCCAGGTACTTAATAACTGGGAAAAATGGCTGATAGCTAGGTAGAAGTAGTTCTTTTTAGGAGCATCATCAACTGAGGGAAAAAATCTCCTCCCAGCATCCTCAAAAATTTATTTGAAAGGAAAAGCCAGAGTCAGCAAATGCAGCGTTCTTCTGTTCACCTTGATCTTCTGCAAAACCTAGTGTCAAATTCCAGGAAAAAGTTTCTGCTACTACAAGAATCTAATCATCTCACAAACTGGTAATGTCTCAATACCATTCTTCTGCCCAGAGTGTCATGGTATCGCACTGGACATTATTAGGCTGTGTATCTGCAGTTTCTTTGATATGACTGAGCCACTGCTGCCCTGTGTGCTCACCCAGGGTGGTGCCACAAATGGCCATGGCTTGGGCAAGTGGGGCCATCCCACAAAGGCTGGGACATGTGAAGCAGACTGACCATGTTCTAGCATCAATTCTTTGCTGAAATACCCTAGCTTCAAGTGCCCTACCTGCCAACAGGCAACCACATAACAGGTTACATGCCAGGTTGAGCCTCAAGCACCGTCACTCAAGGACAAGTCAGCTAAACGTACAGGCAGATGAGGTACAAGCAGCTCCCCCATGGGGAGGAAGAGTTACCCACCCAGCCCTGCAAAAAAAAAAAAAAAATCTGTTTGGTGGTTTTTCAGAAGAGGACAAGGGCTCAGTCCAGGTACCACAAACCTCCTAACCCCGTAGATGCTTGAACTCCTTAAACACTGCCTCACCTTGCCCAAAAGTCTCCAGAGTCATCAGCTTTAGGTGCTCGTTCATGCCAAAGAACACACAGAAACTGTTTTTTACTTGCTAGAGAGGGAAACCTTTCAAAAAACCAAATGCTAGTGGGAGCATTGGGCCAGGAAGTGTGGAATCACACTGAAGTCCTGTTTACTCATGTGAGTGTGAGCCAGCGGACCAGGAAAGCAAACAGATCCCTGGGCCATGGGCAATCCTGCCAGGCCACTCAGTCTCCCCAGTTATCCTGAAGCCAGCAACAGCAGAAATTGTGCATGTGGAAGGAAAATGAGCAAAGAAGGAAACCAAATCTATTTTAAAAGTTAAAGGACTTGGCTAACAGAGAGGAAAGCTGCTTCTGGCTCCTTTTCATTTGTAAGGTAGTGCACAACTGCAGTAGAGAGCATAGGTGGGAGCCCACATCCTGCATGGGTCACAGGCTTGTGTCCACGAAGGTTCAAGGGACCAGCTTCATCAAAAAGGTGAGAGGATAGCCATTCCTTTAATTTCTAGCATCCAAAGGTTCAAAAACTGCATGTGCAGGGTGCACCATCTTCCCTCCTCCATGTATATGCAGATACACACAGGTTGAGGTATACTTTAAAGGCAGGTTTCTACCCCGGAGTAATCAACAAAACTGGAAGGTTACTAGAACAGCAGGTGGTAATGCTACTTCTTTCTCCAAAATAAAGCCAGGCCTGATCTATTATGGGCTGCCTACATTTCAAAATTCATATGGGTGCCCACCATTCCCAGCTGGTAATCTAGGCCTTCAGAAGGTAATGTACTCACTGGAGCTAGTGTACTATCTCTTCCTTTGAGGTCTGCTCTCCTCCTTTAAATTCAAGAACTTTGTTCAAGGACACTAGAATTCCCCCTCCTTTTTCCCTCTTGCAATAGATCTCAGCACTTTGCTACCTAACCCTGCCTCCTGTCCCAAATAGACTCCATGAAAAATGGAGTTTCATTTATATTATCCTTTCCAGGATAATATGTTTTGAACAAATTTCTTCTATCTAAAGCAATTTCTCTTTTTAGCCTAAAACTTTATTTTAATTCTAGGAGACAACGAACAATAATGAGGTAAAAAATAATTAATTCAACAGATTAAAAAACAAAAAACAAAACCCAAAAAAACTATTCACGTGTATTAAAGAGTAAAGACTGTTAAAAGTCACATTCATTCAGAGGAAAATAATTTTTAAAAAAATTTTTGCTTTGTAGATTTTTATGTAAATCACGTTAATCATTCCAACTTCAGTAAGGAGTAGGGCTGATGTACCTTGTACTTTATCCTGTGTGGGGATTTTTTGCAAAGAATAAATCAACAGTCCTGCATGGAAAGACAGTCCTGCTCAGTTTTCACAACCCCACATGTCCACTGGTAAATATATGCCCTAGTCCACCTGCTACCATGGCATCATGCCCACTCATACCAGGTGAGCACCTCACAGAAGCCAATCAACAAATCTCTGGATGGCTTGGGGAGGTTAATACACAGAATACCAAGAGTCAGGTTTTTGAAGAGGCTCCTGGCACATCTTGTGTTTTTAATGATTAGGATCTCACCCTCAGGGCTGTGTGTTACCAGCTCAGTCCTTGTAGCAGGGGACTGGAGCAGATGGCTTGGCAAAACCAAAAGGCTCTTGCCTTTACAAAAATTAAAGATTAATTTGTTGTTTTCTTCTAATAGGAAATTTCATGCTGACGAACAATATTGAGCTGACAGGCTTATATTTCTTCATCCATCTTCTGTTCAGAGAAAAATACAACCATCCTTATGTTAACTCCACAGACTGTCTACATCCTTCTATGCAGTGATGAGAGAATATTTCAGCACTCCCAGCTATTTTGCCTTTGGCATCTCCGCTGTGGTTTCCAACAAGGATGATATCACCATGTGTTTATAGATTTATTTGTTTGTTTTTCATGATGTGGGCAATAGTCTACTACAAGCTGGCTTGAGCTCCAATTATATCATATAGACCAACCATCTGGTTCAGGATTAATTAACGGTAACATTTTTAGCCATTACTGCAGATACGTAACGTGAGAGGAAAAACCTTCGTATTGGATAAGCAATCACCTTGTCACCTGAAGCAGCCAGATTAGTCAGTACACAATGCTGGGTCCTAGTAGACTTTGATGGTCTGGTCAACAATGGTACATAACAGAATTGTGTTTCAGAATATTAGACAAATGCAAAGGATGAAAGGGGATTAGCCCTTTTCTGATAAGGTGCAACGGGAATTAACCATGGCTCGTAATTTTTCTGTTGGAAATTTTCATGTTCCTGTGTGAACACAGTGGGTAACAACAAAGGGTTTGTGAGATTCAGTGTAATGGAATCTGGTTTTATATTTAGCCAGTTCAGTGTATTTTAAAAGACAGAGGGATTGAAAAAGTGTTTTGCTGAAAATTACAATAACTATTCACACTGTTTATTCAATGCTAGTAGCTCTTTTTAAGGCCTCTCTAAAGCCCACACTCCAAAATCTTTACCATTTTGAACCCCAAACCCTCCTAGGAGGTCATTAAGCATATAGGCAGTGGAACTGCACAGCTGCTCCTCCAGTCATACTAATCTCTAGACAGATGCTCTTCATGTTCATGGGCTGTGATGAATGCCAAAGAAACTATTAGGGAACAGATTGACTTAGACTGGACCATGATCCTTGGAGAACTGGTTTCAGACTGCAGGAAGAACTGAGGCATCACACAGTGAGCTGCAGCACAGATGACAACGTGATCAGACAGGGTTGCCTTTTAGCTAGATTTTCTCCTCCAGCATTTCTGAATGCAGTCTTGCTTGAAGAGACAAAACCCCAACACTAAAGCAGACTTCCATTATTTTCTTTGCTTACTGGCTTGTTTGCTGCAGCTAGCTTGGCTGCTCAGCTTTGCCCAAACCTGATTTGCAAGAGATTCCTAGGCGCTTCTGTGTTCATCCACTGGCTGCTGTGATCTGCTACCATATCTGCTGGGAATACTAAAAAGTAGTAAAGAGTGGACTAGAGGTAGTCATTCCCATCACACTCTTCCTGCCCTGCAGAGGAGGCTTGAACACAACCAGGTTGTTACAAAACTCAGAGATCACTTCTGCTCCCCTCCTCCAAGGCTCACAGAGAGATCACATGCCTTTATAGGATCTGAGTCCAGGGACCTGTCTGCCCAAAGAGAGGTGTCACCTGTGGTACATCCCGCCACAGACCTTACTTTTCTGACCTTCATCGCTCCAGCAGATGTTCTTGTTATGTTGTTATTCTGGGGAAGGGAGCCTCTCTGGGCTCCCGGGCTCTCATCCAGCTGCAGCTGTGGAAAAAGGATGCATATAATAATAATGGAATCTTCTTTCTGTCGTTTCAGCTTACATCATCTTGGCACCAGCAGTAAAGGTAGCATTAACGAGTCAGTCTTAGGGTTTCTGTGGACTTCTCTTCCAAATCACCACCCTTCTGTCTCCATTGCCACACCATCTTTGCTCTTATTCTCACCCCTTCCCAGCTGGAGTGATTTCAGACCTGGGAAATAAAGAGTTGCTTTTCTGCTGACCACTGTGCATTTCCTCAGCTCATACCTCCTACATGTGCTAACTGTGACATTTGGAAATACAGAAACCTCAATCCACTTAGTAATGGGTACCCATGTAAAAGTCTTGCAGTGTGTTGCTTGTAAAGTAGCAAATACCTGTGTCAGCCTTTATTTTACAGACTATTTCTCTGGTTTATTCCTTCTATAAGGAGCAAAATATAAGTTGCTCCTACCAAAGACCTTAGGAGGATTTTAAGAAATATATTCCTTTACATATATCTCAAGCAGCTACATCCCTAAAGGATCTCTACTGCTTGGGAAATACCCTGAAGGGTATCTGTATTGCATATAATTGCACCTTTTTCGAAAGATATACACACAACTACTTCAAGTTGTTATGCAAACAGTCTCTAACTATTTTATATGGGGATTCACTCCAAGAAGGAGCAGAATCTGTGAGCATAAAGAATGAAGAGGAGGCAGGGGGAACACTGGGGGGAAGCTAGTTCACAGTATGCTATGTGATAATGATGGGAATAGCTGTGCAGTCTGATTTGTCAAAAATAAGGAAACGTTACAATTTTTAGGCCTGTTATAGCTCTTATTTAATTTTGCAGAAGCTTGTAAGAGGCCATTTATTTTTAACATAAAACTCTTCCCTGAAACTACATCTTGCCAGGAAAACCAATGCCACCGTTGTACATTGACTTAATCAGAAAGAATGAAAATAAAATGCTCTTAACTGACATCCAGGAAAACCAGCTGAAATGAATTGCAGTCAAGCAGGTAAGTCACAGTCTTGACAAATGTGAGAAGACACAGAGGACAAGAAACAGTAATGATTTTTCCGTGTTAACAACATCTAAAAGTGTTACCATCTACGTGTTTGTGCTAAGCCTGCTGATGGGCTTAAACCAAACAGAATTCCTGGACCAGAGTGAAAATATCAGGAAAATGAGCACTGCCTTCCTATAAAAATAGGGAATCCAGAATTACTGCCTTTGGCAGTGAATAAAATATGAAAGCAGACTGTGTTCCTGCAATTCTCTCTATACCATCTTAAAGATCCAGCATGCTTAAGCATTATTTCACATTAAGCATGGAGGCATGCATCCAGTTTTCTTTTCTTGTCAGGCTCCCTTCAATTTCATCCTCTCTTTCTGTTTCCTCTACCTGTCAGATTCCTTAGGGAAGACATGTGCAGCTTGGACAACCCAAACCAGAGTTCTTTCTCTTTAAGATTTGTTTATGTTTGCTATTTCTTCCAACACACTTCCTATTTTTTTCTGCCAAAAAGCACTCACAAAAGCCCTCTAAAGAGAATAATATGAAAAAGGCTGAACAGAAGGTGTTTAGTCTGAATGCTGGCTTCTTTTCAGCAAATCAAGAAGTGAGTATGTTTCAGACAACTTTGTAAATCACAATCTGAACACAAACACTAGAGCCTCATCATATTACACTTTTGGATACAAGCATGAGTTTCATATGGAAGAAGAACTTTGTTTTGCAGATAGGACATTTGCAGAAGGGATCTTAAGATCAAACAGTAAGAAATACACAGGAGAAAAGTACAAGTAAAAGAAGGCATTTAACTTTTATGTGGTTGCATTTTATTGTGACCAGGGTTGAACCCTTCTATTTACAGTTGTGAAGAAAGAAAATATTTTCCTGACCACAGTTGAAGAGAGACCCTGACAGGGCTTTCCTGCTTGCCATCTCCCATGTCATCAGTGTTTTCTGGGAGAAGAATGTGAGGTGGTTTTCCACCTAAGTGGTTACAGCTGTTTCCACAGGATCAGTCAGATGGAGTTTCTGCCTCTGTTTATTTTGGCTCTGATTTTCGGCTGGAGCCCAGCAGGATGACAGTGTTTGCTCAGGGTCTTGGGACTTTGGACAAACATTCCAGAATTTCTGACTTCTTAACATTAATGTTTGATGAATTCTGCTCTTAATTTCTTCTGGAAAAATGTCAAGCCCACTGGGGATTACCCTTAGTCTTACAAGAGTCTTTTTTTTTTTTTTTAGGGGTAAAAGAGAAAATCATTTGTGAAAATGAGCATGCTTTAAAAATCAGAGAATGCACTTTTCTAAAACAGCAGTCTTCAGTTCTTTTCTAAACTTCTTTTGTAATTTTATTTTTCATTTTCTTGTTAAAAGCACTGCGTGACAGGAAATATGCACAGCTAAATCTTCCGCAAAAAGCTGTTACACACAGGGCGTTAGTTGGGAAGGTTATTATCCAGTAGTTAAGTAGCTCTTTCTCCAAGTCGCTGTTTTGATAGCCTCAAAACATACTGCGTCACTTCACTGTTGTCAAAGGCGACCTTTAGAAACCAAAATAAACACCCAGGTGAAATTCTGACCCCAGTGGAGAGAATAGCCTTTATCATTGACTTCAGCAAGGTCAGGACTTCCTCCTTAGTACCTTATCTCTTGAACAATGGAAAAGCACAAGTCACCCAAGTCACATCTTGAGGAACATTTACTAACTCAAAGGGATGGATAGAGAAATGTATTTACAAAAATATGCATAACTGGATCGAATTAAATAGATCTTTAAATTATATTGAATAAGAGCACTCTATTGCATGGAGCGGCTGCTGATTTTTTATACCTACATACCTTTAGTAGCTTGCAAGGAACATCTAGATGTTCTGTACATATCTAAATGATACTTACACCATCATCAGCTGGCTCCAGGTTAGCTAGACTGCTGTACTTCAGAGGTCAGTGTCTGATTTACACTAAAACACCACTGAAAGCTCATGTTGTGCAGTCCGGTGGGTACCACAGGTTCCCTCCAGAAACTCCTATATAACCAAAAGGAGGCAGACAGGGATTAGGCCCAGGTAGATCTGGAAAGTATTTTTAGGTTCCAAGTCTCTCTTCTCTTCTTTCTTTCCCCACCTCTTCTCCCTCATTCAGTAAGAAAAGAGGGAATCAGGACCTCCTCAGGTGACACAAATGGTTTTATCTTTGTTGATTTACACCAGCTAAAGAGCTATCTTCAACAGTTACTATAAAGCTTTCAAAAATGAAACAAAACAAAACAAAACAAAACAAAAAAAAAAGGGGGAAAAGGAAGGGAGTTCTGTAAATATATTTGTGTAAATAACTATACACAGGAAGGTGGTTTCCTAATGAATATATAAGCTTTCACAGCAGCAGCTTTGTGCAAAATGTTTCACAACTTTTCACAGACTGCAAGCACTGTACACACTGGGCCATGATGACAGCATCCACCTGTCTGGAAAAGTGACATGAGGGACAAATCTAGTTCATTATTAAGCCTGAATACTGTCTTTCCTTCTCAGTCTGTGCTGTCAGCGGTCTAGATAAGGAATATATTTGATCTGTAGCCATACATTTGACTTTACTGTGTGAAGCAGCCAGAAAAATGTGGAGAAAAAAATTTTGTAGATGCAAAATTTTGTGTTTGTACTTTTAAGTGCAGAAAGGACAGATCATAAAAGTATGGCAAAAGGATGGTAGCAGAGGAAAATGTAATGTGAATTCCCTACTGAAAATGGATGCTATAAGAGAAAGCAATCAGGACATGAGTGTAAATGAGGCTGGAAGGCTGGAAATGGCAGCGCTGGATTTCTTTATCTGGGGCCAGAGAGAAGAACGGTAAAACAAAGGCTAAATATATGACATAAAAGAAAAAAGAGAGGTTCTCAGAAGAAGAGTTTGGAAAATTTGGCTGCTCTGCCCTACGGACACACAAGGCTTCCTTCCAAATGAGTACCAGAAAAGGACAGTCACCCATCCTAAAGCCACCCTTGACTGATTGTCACAGTGCACCTTCTACTTGATGACCCAATTTTTTATTAAAAGTAGTAACTATCATAGAGTCTTTGGGTGTATTTTACCCAAGCAGCTAGGCCAGCCCTTTGCTTGGAAGCTGAGAGGTAATGCAATATCTGAAATATTTGGAAACATGCTCAATCTAGGCCAGATAGAAGTTTACAGTGGAAAATAAAGGTTTGAGGGTGCAATTCACTTCCCTGTGCAGTTAATCTGGAATCAGTTACTTAAATTTGAAACAGGAGGAAGTAATAAAACTATTAAAAATGTGTTGACAACCATATAGATGTATAACATATAAAAATCTTTTTTTAATTCTCATTCTTTGGTGCATATTTACATAAAGACAAGAGCTTGTAATAGCAGGTAAATAGGGTATATTAACCAGCTGCCAAAAATAGAGTAGAACACAATGTAACACACTGGGTCCATGAGATGACTGAAACCTGCATGTGACGTCTCTTGATAAAATTCTGAACAGCTCCTGGTGACTCCTGGTGGCCTTGCAAGGAGGGACACTTGGGTCTTAAAAAAGGTAAGAGTTAAAAAAATAGCTTGGGGGAAGGAAAATAATCTTTAACAATATTAGTGAATATTTGTTCATGGTATGAGTGTTTGCTTGTTGCATAATTACTAGGGGAAACGTATTAGGCCGTGTGAGATCATAAATAATGCAGTCATGAGGAATGTGGGTGTGAGTCTTGTAAAAGGAGAACCAGAAGACTCTGTTACAAAGTTGACATTCCTCTGAAAAAGGCTGTCTAGCTATTGTTGCAACAGTCAATAATCCCAATTTATCAATCATAGAGGTTTACTATTTTTCATTTTCAGTTAGAACAAAAAAAGACCTTCATCTGTACTAAATCTGTATGGCATTTGGAGCCCAGAGAATCCAGTTTTCTAAAACCTTTAAGTGATTTACTGATATGTAATTTCAAATCTATCCTTTCAAGGCACTGAACTCATGAGCAGAGTTTGGAAATACAAAGATGGCATAAAACTTGGTTCTGCTAAACCAAGTCCATAGCACATCATCATACAAAGCAACGAAGACTTAGAACATGAAAAAACACACTCAAAAAAAGTAAGAAGGGTTCCTTTTTGGACTATAAATGCTTACAGATACATATCCAGATGGACTGACCAGAATAATTTCCTTTGTTAGTAATAGCTAATAGCAACTGTTGAAATTTTGCTAGAGTATTCCAACTGCTAGTCTGTATAAAACAAAGATAAGGCACTCTGAAATGCAGACAGCACTTCCTAACTGGGTTTAGAATAAATATGAGCATGGCCAGCAAAACTGAGCCATCTCTTCAGCATGCTGAGCAGGTGGGCATATGATAAGAAAGTCAATGAGAACCTGTTTACACATCAGCAGAAGATGGTCGTATAAATAGAACTGCAGAGTGGAAATGAACTCTGAGTAAACCAAAGAAAGGTTTTGTTCAGAGACAGGCAGCTGCAGTATTCAAATCTGTCACAGGCTCCCCAGGGAAGTGGTCACAGCATCAAACCTGCCAGAGTTCAATGGTTTGGACAATGCTCTTAGGCATGGGGTGCTACTTTTGAGGTGTCCTGCACAGGACCAGAAGTTGGACTCAATATTCTTCGTGGGTCACTTCCAACTCAGGATATTCTATGATTCTATAATGCAGTGTTACAAATATCACGTTATATCAGCAAGACACAGGTAGGCAAGAAAAATGTTTTCAGGTCTGAGGCATGGTCTATCTTCAGCTGTTGTGTAGCCATTTACAGGAGGCACACAATTAATCTGGAAGGAGTAATGGTACTGGAACATACAGATGAGTTTACTATTGTCTTCATGAGGATGAGTGTTGTCATATCAATTCCACAGTAGTATATAATATGCTAACAGAGGCACCCTCAACTGGAGCAGGTAACACTTTTTCCCAAATATAATGCAAGAACTGTATGATAATCAGGAACACAGCTGATGTTTGAAAATAGTGATAATTAAGAGGAAAAGGAATAAGGAAGACAGTCATATACTACAAAACCCTCACATCTGGCACAACCCTCTCTTGGCCAAAAATCTGGGAGCAACATGTTTCTATCACCATCAGTGATTAAAAAAAAATTATGTATAATATATAATTATATCCTAAATGTATAAATATATTTGTCACCCATAGGGATTCCTAGAAATTCAGGCCCTAATCTAACAAAATGCTTTAGTGCCTCGGGGCCTTTGAGAGCTCATAATAAATTATCTCTGCAGGTCAAGCTTGAAGTGCACTAGCAGCAAAGTGTGAAAATGCTGGCACTGTTTCAGTGATCAGTGGCTTTTAGCTGCCAGAACAGACACCTTTAAAAATCAAGAGATTAATTAAAACTCCTCAAGAAAATTGCAAGAAAATTATTTAGTCTACTATTTAATACAAAGATTACTGCTCTTGGGCTGCTAGAATAGCTGATAGGTATAAATCAGGGTTATAGAGTGCAACTACAATTTCAGTCAAAGAAATAGGGTGTAAAAGGAAAGATAGAACAAAAGAGCTTCAGTTGCACTGAAAAATCAGTGGTACTAATCATTCTAGAAAAGCAATTTGGAAAATGCCCCAAACAGTCATTGTCACGAGGAAGTATTAAGGGCACCAGCACCTCTCTGAATCAGTAATTGCCAGTTATATCTACAGCTAATTATTTACTGGTTCCTGGTAGTTCCTCTGGAGCTAATTTTACTGAGTAGAAAGAATCAACTTGTGGTTAAAAGGAACTGTAAAAATACTGGTAATTTGTTGTCCCAGACTGTTTTTCTTTTGCCTTTTCAGCAGCAGCCTGCAGCAAACACAAGGCTGTCTTGTCATTGTTGCCTGTCATTCATTGCACTGGCTTGCTTGTCTCAGAGCAGAAGAGGTGAGGCAAAGGCATGTTCTAAACAAGAGTGTTGTACTAGTCAAGACTGTAGAGACAGGGGATGTATGAAAGTACCTCCCACTGAACCACATAAATAGCTTTGTTGAAACACAAGCTTCAGCTGAACTAAAGGTCTTTAAAAAGCAATTTTTCACTGATTTACACTATGTATTCTTAAAACAAAATAAGAATGCCCTCACATAAAGGAGGAGCTGCATGGATGAATTGTTTCTCTCATTTACACAGGCTTTCATGTCGAGCTGATCTTGTTTTGAGCTGCTTTTAGCACAGTTAACAGCTTCAAATATTTATTTTAAAAGGCAGAAAATTATTGTTAATTTTATGTTGTCAAACAGCCAGCCCATGCTTCATTTGGGAGCTAGCAGAGAGAGACAAGCATAAGAAACATCCTGCTATCTAGTGGACTGGTAATTGTATTCTAATCAATTTAACAAATTGAGTGTAAAAGAAAAATGCTTCACAAGGGAAATATTTCAACTCTGTTCTTGAATCTCTGTCAGTGTCCCCTCACTCATTCTTATATCACACCTTCTCCAGCCAGGAACCAAACCCCATACCCTGCCAGATATGGAAAATTTTTTAATACTCTTCCCCTCCTAACTCCCCCAGTTACCTCTTGCTTACTCTCACTCTCTTTCCTTACAAACTGGATGCCATTACTCCATTATTTCTGTTTTCCATGCCATTTCTAATTCTTCCTCCAACTTGTCCTCACCACAGCCCCCGAAGTCCAGCCCTGCCCAACACAGGTGTTCTTTTTATCCAATGATTCAGGCAATGAGAATCCCAGCTGCCCTCTCCTATTTAAAAGAGACCTATGGTATCTCATGCATGTCTGTGGAGAATATCCATCCCAGAGGCAGGTAGCAGGTGAACCTGAATAGGTGAGCCACAGAAAACAGAAGGCGGAGGAGCTCAGGTGAGCCAGACCAAGAGGATCACAAGAAACATGGACTCCAGCCATCCCTTCAGCTGTTTATGCCTAATGCTGGTGGCAGCAATTAATCATACAGTACTGCTACCCTCTTGGAAACAAAGGAGGGATTTTTGCTTAATCTTTGGGAATGGCATTCTAACACATTTCAGGGTTTGGGAGCATGCCATACAGATTATTTTGGACTTATTGATTTGGACTTGCATGTGTGTAGCTACCTGGGGTAATGTTAATGAAGAAATTTCTTGATACGTGCTACCTGCCACAGCTTTTGTGAGTTAATCAGTGACCCCAGGCCCTGTGTTATCAAGACTAATATAACACCAGTTTAGACACAGAGCTAGGGAGTACAGGTGGCCATGAGCCACATGTGGATTGCAAATCCAAAGTTTTCTTGCATCACTGTTCACAGAATGGTTCAGGTTGGAAGGGCTCACAATGAATCACCTGGTCCAACCTCCCTGCTCAAGCAGGGTCATCCCAGAGCACATGGCACAGGAATGTGTCCAGACAGTTCCTGAATATCTCCAGTGAGGGAGATTCCACAGTTTCTCGAGGCAACCTGTTCCACTACACAGTCACCTGCACAGTAAAGAAATTCTTCCTCATGTTCAGGTGGAACTTCCTGTGCATCAGTTTCTGCCCATTGCCTCTTTTCCCATTGCTTGGCACCACCAAGAAGAGCCTGGCTCTTTGCTCAATCCCTGTCCTTGTTCTGTTACAGTCCCACCAAGTACAAATTTATTTCTACTTATTTGTAATTATTTCTGAACATGTAGCCATAGTTTTGGATTGCTGAATTCTATGTCTATAATTTGATGTTCATTTCCATATCTTCTTATGACAGCAGTAAAGACTCACTGACTATTCCTCACTTGACTTTCATTAAATTTGCACACCAAATTATATGGACTAGTAAATGGGTTTGAGCTTTCCTACATAAGCAGATACCTGCTTTCAATTCTTTTAGCTGTCCAGAATTCACTTCATTGAACAGAAGGGCTTAGTCAAATATTAAAGTCGGGTTCTGCAGAAGGAACCTGTTTGCCTTCAGCTTTCTCTGAATTTGTCACAACTCTACTTGCAGCACATTTTGGAAGAACATATTTTAAGACATATTGCTGTACAACAACTAAATCTCAGTGCTGATAAATCACATATCTGGTCTGAAAAGGCAGGAAAAAGAGGAAGGTAAAAGGTCTCTAAAATTTTTTATGACTGGCTAAGGGAGAAGCATACAGAATCTTTGAAGTGCCATACTTATAACAGTTAATAATAGCCTTCACTTACAGAGCAGTGTTTGTCAGGATAGACCCCACAGCATTTTACAGCATGCAGCTCCTACATGCACAGCATCACTGAAATGCACTAAGCTATCCTCTGAGTGAAAAGGGTAGCTGGTACTGTGGAGCAAAGGGTTCTGTGATACCGGATACATATGAAAGTTTAGTTCTTATAAAGTGAGGTACTAATTCTCAACAACAAAGATATTGCTTGGGTTTGTAAAGAAAAGATGTATCTTGACAAACAATTGTCCTGCATCACGCTGAATGTGAAAGGAATAGAGATTTCCTGACATGAACATAAAGAAAAAAAATAATTCAAGAGGAAGATAACTTCTTGAATGGCTCATGGAAACACCATCTCCTAACGTTCCCTGATTTCAGCTTACTCAAAGGACATGCCAATGGTCTAGTTCTGCCTGGCTCTTTATTGTGGTTACAAGCAGTGCAATCCTCGCATTTAGACCACTAAGTCCCTTCTGTCAAGGTTTTGTCATAAGCTGTGGTTGAGAGCTAGAGGAAGATGCTACTGTCATGAAAAAAATAAATTAACACAGAATTGTAAAAAATTATCACGTCATAAAATGAAAACGTGTTGCTTGGTATCCATGGCAACTGCAGAAACCAATGCTCTTTAACAGCCTTGCCTGAAATCATGTAAACTGCTTTGATAAAACATGAATCGTGGCAGATGGATATGTGAAAATAAAAATAACTTTGCATCCAATCTATTGCCCACATGGGACACCCTTGAAATAGTGTGAGTTACATAACCCTATCAGGAGTCATTTTGTTATGAGACCAAGACAGAAGTAGCATTATTTCCATACATCTAAACAGAGTTAAGAATGGGTTCAGCAGAAAAGGTGTAATAACTAAACCTAGCTGGCAAATGCTCCCTAGTATCTCTGAGGAGTAAATCTAAGCCTGAGCTCCACAGAAGATGAGCTGTGAGTCTCTTGTGCCAGGAAAGGACTAGTTTTGGGCTTTGACCCAATTTCACGGTTAGAGCACCTGCTTCGTGGCACAGGCTAGAGCCACAGATTTGCTTTCTGTAAGCAAGAATCACAAGGGAAGCGTGACAGAGGTGAAAACAGAGCCAGACACATACTAGGCCAAAGCAGCCTCCCCCAAGCCCCTTCAGTACTGCTCCATGGATCTGTGGTTGAATATAGTTCCACTGTGGTTTTTTTTCCTCAGAAAAGAAAATTTACCTTCAGCTCAGTATGAGCCATCAGTGAATGAACTGGATACTAGTTAGTGTCAGAGAAAATTAGAACCTGGGTCTGTGAGCACCAGATTGCAGGTGACTGCTCTGATTTTAATAACCTTCCCCTTAAAGGAGCTATGTCTTGCTTTATATTTGGCTTTTGTACAACAGCTGTGGAGCATGCAGGTATCCACCACTGCAGGGAATGAGGGTGAGAAACATGTGGAAGAATTAGGAATTACTCCAGAATTTGAATCTACAGCTCTGGTAAGAAGAGCTCATATTTATTCAGCGGTTGTGTGGTCTGAGCTGCCAGGGTTCCCTCCCAGGCTAGGGGCATCCTCTGCTCAGTGCATGAAAAAGCAGCCTCAACACCATAGATCTTTCCAAGGCAAGAGCCATGTCAGTTGTTCTTTATTTTTTCTCTCTCCTGGAAATTAAGCTAAATCTATCAGATCAATTTTGTAGAACCTGTTAAGTCTTACAACAAGGATTACTTTCCATCTTTACGAATCTGAACATATGAAGCCAAATACCCAAATTTCAGTAAATTTAAAACTTCAGCATAAAGGCTCTGGATTAACATTGCTGTCTCCAAGACTGGTGTCCTCTGCCAGTGCTGGAGCTGAGAGTCATCATTCATGAATTGTAAAAATATCCCTTTTCTCAGGAACATACAGTGCTTTTTCTCTTCATCCTAGTAGTGTTATCAGATAGTAATATGTAAAGTCTGTCTTCACCTTAAGCTTATCATATAACTAACAAAACCAAAGCAAACAAACACCTAAAATGTGTGCTTTGCAAATAAGACCTCTTCCACTGGAAATGCCATGCCTACTTCTCATTTCCCTTCTTCTGGAAAGCTCCTTGTCCCTTTCAAATGGTGTAGGTCACATGAACTCCAGGAAGAGTTGTTTTAAGTCAGAATGAGGTCCAGTCCAGAAATGAGGTCAAACACAATTGTTATGTTAGTGAAAGAGAGTGACTTCAGAAAT
The DNA here is from genome assembly GCA_036630365.1 of Acanthiza pusilla. Lineage (NCBI taxonomy): Eukaryota > Metazoa > Chordata > Aves > Passeriformes > Acanthizidae > Acanthiza > Acanthiza pusilla. The sequence goes on from JAXCHO010000023.1 coordinate 32,967,446, forward strand.
AGGCTATGTAAACACTGGAGGCAACTTCATGTTTCATTGTGGAAGTGCACTAGGGGTTGAGCTCACAAAGCCATACTGTCAATTAATCACAACTGGAGAATGGCAGTTTATACTACCCCATACCTTGTTGAAGTCACAAATGAACTCAGCAAGCAAATGAAGAGGCCCCAAGGTATTTTAGGTTAAAAGCTCTTTCCCTCACTTTGCTGGGTTCTAGCCTCTTGTCTTCTGAGTAAACACTTTTTTCTTAGCAGTTTATTTAATGGGACTCAATTGTATTTTGCTTTATTTTCAAGATGGTGTCCAATATTTAATACTCTTTCTTGCAAATGCTAAAGACCACAGTTTCTCAGCACTATTTTATTTACTTGAAAGTGATTGTGTTGTCAAAGGGACATATGAATTATAGCACTCCTGGAAAATAGCTCTTTGGAGACTTACCCTTTTCATTCCAGTTCTTCTATCGAGTCTCTTTGGCTCCATCTTGTGATACGCTCGTATTAGAGTCTATACATTGTAATTGCCATCTCCTTTTTGCTGTCTCAGCACTGTTTTTGGTTTTTTAATAATCAGAAAGTTCCATTTGAAGCAGCACAGCCCTTTGAAAAACAGTGGGAGCAGAGAAAGCTCTAGCGGTGTAGTCCCCTTGGATTTATTTCATCATAAGAAATGAGCCTGGACCTTTATGAACACTACTAGCAAAATTTTTAATAACAGTGGATATTTTTAATAATAATTACAATAACAATAAAAATGTCAGTTCTTTACAGTATTCTTATATGAAGCTTCAGAGCAGCTTAATATAACTGACTGAATATAAAATTGCATAAATAATACCTTCAAGACATTAATAATGTCATATTCTTGGTAAAACATGTTTTTGCAAACTGTGTGTGAAGGAAGTGAGGCAATCAATGATGTCATATTTCTGTGGTAGCAAAGGTCCTTAAAACTACAGTGTCATATAATTCTGAAAATGTTTTGGTTTTGTTTGTATCCCTTATGGAGATAGAATAACTGCATAATTAATGTTATACACTAGTGACACCAGAAATAAACTGAAAGGAATAAATAGATCCCTGAGCTGCTTTAAACTCCAGAAATACAGCATAACATATGTCAAGATCCAGTCTACATCCTGTCAAAGCTAAAGTATGTCCCAGAAAAACAGAGTGAGCCTGGTTCCAGCCTCAGAGACACTGGCACAATCTGGATGCAGAACTTGCTGAATTCACTGCTATGAGATAGAACCTTTCTTTTTATGTTCAGAGTTTGTCACAGAAGGAATTTTATCATAAGAAAAGGACATTTGAGATTACTGTCTATTTAAAATTATCTTTTTGGAAAACATATAGATTTTATTACGTTTTGTACCCATACAGCTGTTGTGCACACTGCATACAAATGCACACAAGACTTTTACAATTTACAAAGCTTTTCTAAAGGCGACTTCAAGACCTCACACATAAGCTGCAAAGTCCTCTGTCCTATGTCAGTTTAGGAAGCACACCTCAGTTGTTTTGCCAAAGCTTTACTATTAGTCTGAATGAAAACAAAACACAACAAAACCCCAACATCTTTTTCCACGTCATTTAGTTTTCGTTCCTTTCAACCATTTTCCTGTTTTACTTTGGAAATCTCTTTACTTGGCTTTCACATTTCCTGCCTGCATCACTTCCTGTGCATCAGTCACGTCCTGTCCATCTCTCCCTTGCAGGTGGCATAACCTTTACTAGAGAGACTTTGCTTTGTGTATTGCAGCACATCCTGCTCTGCTCCTTGTCTCCCTCGGGTCCAGGAGCCGTCCATTTCCTTGGGAACATTCCTCTATTGAAAAGGATTGGCGTCATCCTTCATTGCAAGCACTCAGAGGCCTCTGCTATGCATAAGCACAAAGAGAGGAAACAAGGGGAGTGTTAAACTTTTGAGGAATATGGTAATTTGTAAGGGACCAGCCTTTGGAAACAAAGGTCAGTGGTGGCATTAGAGGGTCAAGAATACTTTCCTCATGAGAGATGGAGATGTTGACACCATCAGTCTTTTACCTTCAGAGAAACCTTATGAAAATAACTTTCTCCAGAGGGTCTAACTCAAAAGAAATATTTCTAAACTCCCTAATAACAGTTTGTCCCAAAAGCCACAACTACTATTGGTGTCACGGTATTTTCCGATGTCTTGCTGAAAATATAGGTGACTGTCCTCTTCATTGCACTTCCTAAATGCAAGTGAATGTGATGTAAAAGAATAATTATAAAAGTAGTGAAAAGAAACACATCTGAAAGAAGCTGTCTTTCCAAAGATCACAGGATCTAATACACCCACCTCTGTATATAATTCTCTAGATGTCAGCACTATTAAAACCACTCAACAATTTTCTAACCTATAATTTTGTCATCAACAGAAAAAATATAAAAACCCCTGTCCTTGCTTGTAGAGTATGAAAGAAATGCTGTATTTTGATAGTACTGCTCAAAGAAAGTCGCTGGGGACCACCAACATCAGCAGTTCTTTACAGACTGCTACTCCCACCCATTTTTTTTAAAGCAATTTCATCTTAAATTAAAACCTTAATTTCATCTTAAATTAAAACCTTGATCCTCTTTCCTCCTTCATTTCTCCAATTTGAGCTAAAAAAATGAAGCATCACCAAGAAAAAACAATAGCAATATTCTGTAATAAGAAATAATGTCCTGTGTGGAGAATCGCAGAGCACCACAGTGTTCACAAACACTGACAAACATAGCAAAATGGTTACTAACAAACCTCATTTGGTATCTGGAAAAAAAAAAACAAACAAACAACTGCTTTTTTCAGGGAACAAACAAGCAAACAATTAAAACAATTATTCCAGGTTTGACATGATTCTGTGCATCTTAAATACTGAGTGCTGAATGACTGCAGCATCTGAATCAATCCTGTATGTATGTACAACTTTCAGATATACTCCATTTAGATACATGTTCTGACTTACAGCATCACAGAATGGATCAGACTGGAAGAGACCTCAGAGGGTCATCTGTTCCCACCTCCCTGCTCAAGGAAAGGCATCCCCAAGCACACTGCACAGGATTGCATCCAGATGGTTCTTGAATATCTCCAGTGAGGGAGACTCCACAACCTCCCTGGGCAACCTGTCCCAGTGTGTGGTCACTGGCATAATAAAAAGTTCTTCCTCATGTCCAGGTGGGACTCACTGTGCATCAGTTTCTGCCCACTGCCTCTTGCCCCTTTGCTTGTCACCACTGAGAAAATCCTGGTTTTATTCCATTGACACCCTCCCTTCAGATATTTATACATTAATGAGGTCCCCTCTTGGTACACTTACAGTAAGTGCATATGTCATGTCTCTTCAAAGAAGGAGGTGAAAACATTCATGTTTTGGAGAATAATTTATTTCCCTAACCCATTCTTCTACTCATACTTTTTCATCTGAGAGTTTTGGCTGAAGGTTGAATGGTGAGCATATGCAAGATGTGCTTTCATATGAAATACTGTTGATATGACCTCAAACTCATTGTATTTTTTGCTTCTTGTTTTCATAAGACTCTGGTTTTTTGGCTCTTTGCCCAACCTAAAGAGGCAGGAAATGGGAGTATCAAAGATCTGACATTCCTTCTTGTGAAAGGAAGGGAGAGAACACATTCTACTTAATTTTTCTGAGCACGACATTTTCTATTTTTCTACTTCTTTTGTGCAATTCCATTATATTTCAGCCATCTTCTTCAGCTCCTCTGATCATTTCTAATCAGAGAATGTTGAAGGGGTGGGATTATCTTCTGCATCAGGTCTGAAAGCATGGTGACAATTTGGGTGAGTGGCAGTGCTTTCAGTGTCCTGCAAGTGAGACCATGAACAGTCTCAGTTCTTTACAGATGGGATAATGCTGCTTAAGTGCCCCACTTAAGCCTCAGCACAACCCTCATTTATTTACCTAGCTTTTACCTCTCCTGCAAATGAGAGCCAAGTCTTGTTCTGACACCTCATGAAGTTGTCCCTACTTCCTTAAAGGTTTCAGAAAAGTCTTTGCTGCTGTTAAAAGCCCAACCATATGGGATTTGCTAGCCTGAAAATCTCATGCTTTAGGGTTATCATGGTCCCATGGCTCCAGTCAATCAAATAAGTTGGAGACAGGTCTTTGCTGGGAGCAGAAAGTACATTATTTAGGCTCCAGTAATGAGTTGTCCATGCAGCTCAGCAGCTAAATATCACATAAAGGAATGCGGCTACATCCAGCTGCTGCTCTTAAAAATGAAGCACAGCTTTGGAGACAGTAAAATGCTCTTCCAAGTTCTTACCTGAGGTCAATGATAATGCACACAGCACGGAGGTGATCTGGACCACAGGTTCTCCAAACACAGCTGTTCAAAACATGGCAGGTGATTTTAAGGTTTTTAGTCTCCATGGCTCTCAAATCAGGCAGTTGGATCCCAAATGAGAACAAAGCTAATAAGTAAGGGATTAGTCATAAAATCTGCGGTGTGAATTCTTTTGAGGACAGCTTTGTCTGCTTTCTCTGTTCCTTTATGGCAGGTAAGGAATTGGATTCAGCCAATGCAAAGTTGCCTTAGACTTCACCTCTGAATGTTTATCACATAGCTTTTCTGAAAGTCAGAAAGTCTGAATTAAGGGGAATATGTTAGTTTTTAGCAGTGTGTCCTTCTGACCTTAATTTTTTTTCCCTTTTTCTTTAGATGGATGCCCTGGACCTTCACTTCCATTCCAGCTTTTATTTTGCAGAATGTAGTCATTCTAATCTGGAACATAATGAAACTGTCCTTATGAAAATTTCTTTTGAGAATATAAATTTGTATAATTTTTCAGTGAGGCCACTGTTGACTTCTGGAGTCATATTCACATATTGTGGAGTCTTGGGTGACCCCAGCTGAGCTATATAGGGGCTGACTTGGCATATTTGGCTAACAGTTCCTTTATTAGTTTTTTGGGGGGTTTTTATCCTGATGCTAACTATATATTTTGCATGTACATAAAGTTCTCTTGCAGAAGCACTGCTAAAAGGAGATTTTGAAAATGCTGCTTTACCTCTGGCCAGCATAAATTGCAGTGGCTTGCATTTTTCAAACGTTTCTCACTGATTCCCTTGTGAGAGATGTAATGCACAAACTGGAGCCAAGTATTTACAGCCATCTCCTTTCCCTCCTTTTTGGCTTGTGCACACACCCCTGAGGACTGTGCACACAAAGCTCAAGGAAGCCATTAGCTTAGGCTTTAGTGAATACAGAAAGCATGAGATTTACAGAATTTACCAGAAAAATTCATTGCTCAGTTCCAGATTACATTGTTGTTTCTGATTGTAGCCTAGGGGTTCAAGCAGGAAAGTGGGATTCCAGAGGCCAGGCTACTCTCCTAAAAAATTGCCCTGTCCGAAAGTTTCTCTGCCTCAGTTTACACTTTGGAAAATAATTACTGTAATTCATCTCATCCCATGCTGGTTCTTCTGGTACTCTTTGGGCACCTAAAAAAAATGTTAGGGAACTTATTGCAGTAGCATATAGGCAGGAAAGAAGTGAACTACAACGTACTGCACAACTGGGAAAACAAAAGGAAGGATATTCAAACAAAATGGGAAAGCAAAGCTCTGTAAGAAGGATGAAAGGTTATGAAGGGCATTAAGAGATATTATAAAAGCCATTCTTCTAATTTCTGTCACTGGTCAGAGCTCAGACTTTCCCGAGCATGAACATGATATTCATCTCCTTTGGTCTCCCCCCTAGCCCCCAGACTGTAGCTCAAATTCCCAAAAGACAGAGACATATGACTTCCTCAGAAGATATGTATTTAAATGTATGCATATATATGTATAAATATTCTGTGGGTAGCAGGAGACAAATTCTTTTTGTTCTCATTAGCCCCTTCTCCTGAGCCAGTGTGACCTTGTGTGAGCTGCTGGGATCTGCTCCTCTGGGACTTCGAGCTTCAGCACAAGGTGAGGATCCTTGTCTCCGCCTCTATCCCTTTCATTGAAAGGCTTCCTATTGTAGCACAACACCAGATTTCAGAGGAACCCCACAGATAGGAGCAGAGCAAGGGGAAGGAGAGAAGGGAGACTCTCTTCTAGCAACTGTATCCCTGCTACTGGAGCACTGAGCCTACAAAAAGAGCCATCATTCCAGCCACTCCTAGAGGAAAAGAAGCAGGGCCAAGTTTGTTCATGGTTAAGTCTTGTGGATAGCATGAAATCACAACACTGTTTATGTCTCTTCCTTTTAACTTACTTTAAGAAGGCATGCATTTGAAAAAGTGGTAGAGCAAACAGCATTTTACTTGGTCGCAGTTGCTACAAGAAACACCTTTTGTTTCTGGCATATTTTCATGGTGGATTAATCAGGTATGAAATCCAGATATCTTGCTAAATTCTAACTTTTCCATGTTCAGACTGTGGTTGGCTCAGCTCCTAGGTGATAGGCATGTGGAACTGCAAGACTGTTTGGCTTTAGTCAAACCCCCCCATACCCTTTCAAAGACTATTATATCAAGTTTCCAAGGACTTCTGTCCTCTGCCTCTTCTCTAGATACCTCTGGGTCCTTTCAAAGGTTCTCCTCTTTTCTCATGGGCACAGACAAAGGCTTTCAAGAAGTCCGTATCTTCTTTCCTTGGGCTCAGGAAGATCCCCAGCACTGAAGAATAAGCATGTGAGTTTATTCTGGGATTTATATTATCTCGAGAAGTTCATACCCGAGCAACATCCTGAAATTCATAGATAGCAGGCATTGAATTTGGAGTCTTCTGCTTAATGTATAATGTCTGGTTCCTGAGCTCTGACTCTGCACTTGATGAATGATGATGTATTCTGCTCTGTTTTGCTGACCTCACACCCCCTACATCAAGTGGGACAAGATGCAGTGAGGATTTCCTGGCGTTACGGTAATAAATGTCATTCAGCCTTACTCACACAATTTCTACAGCAGTGGATCTCAGTCTCTCTGTCTCATTCTCCACACTTGCATGCAGACTAAAACTACAGATCAGATGCAAAATTATTTTGGGTAAATACACCTGTTTTTCCAGACATAGAGAGTGTTGGTTAAACTGCTGAGTACTCTGATGTCAGAGGAAAATGTTCTGCAACACAGTGACAGCTGGATGCAGGAAGAGCTACAATCTGCAGCACAGGACTGGCAGGAATCTGAGCCAGTGCCATGGAAACAGGCATCAGTACCTGTCAGGAGCTGGGAAGTCACAGCATTCATGGCTTGTGTTATTGCTGCACATTTGTGTCACTGACGTTGGAGCCACACTGCACTTTACATTACAAAGACATGCTCTTGCTATAGAAGTGCTCTTGAGCAGACTTTGACATTGAAGGTTGCAAAAACAGATTCCCCCTCTAAATATTCAAATTGTATTTAAAACATACCTATACATGTCCCTGAATATAAAATAAACCTGACTGCGGCTGCAGGGATTTGCGGAAGGAAAAAATCATAATCACTATTTCCTAACTGATAAGCAATTAGCCAATTATACTACAGGACTTTTGAAGCATGTTAAATCGACTAACAAACAAAGCTGATTTGTAAACAAAATGGCTGGATCCAGTTAGAAAAGGAAAATTGGCAGCAGCTGGGAGGCTGTCAGGAGACAGACTGGTGTCACGAGGAGGTTATTTGGAACAGTGATGGTTTATCAGCTTGTCTTGTTAAGCATGAGCCAACTATAAGGATTTTAAAATATGAATAGATATGTATATTTATTTATTAAATGTACCTTGTCTATTAATTATATATTTTTAGACTAATAGAAAGAGAATAATACATATGCATACAATATGTAATATGAGTATGTAATTTTGCCTGGTATTTTAAATCAAATTAAATCAAATTATTTAATCAAAATTCTTGCTTAATTATCACATTTGAAAATACTGTGACATGCAAAGAACTGTTTGAAAGCATTTCTCCCTTTTCAAATGTGCTGTGTTATAATGCGTGAGAGGAGCACCCATACTCTCATCCTCTCAGAGCTCTAGTGGTGTAGAGCTGTAATTTGTCTGCATGCAATTCTTCCTCTTGCAATTGGATTTGCGATTCTTCTGCAGGGAAGCTAAGCACCTATGTTTTCAGTAAGAAAGAATATTTGGAGATAATCTCAATGACCAACAAAACCATCCAATTAATGCAAAAGCAATGTTTATCTTAAGGGAATTCCAAAAAAGAGCCGCTGTTACTTTAGCATTTTCAAATGTCAGAGGGTCACATTCTTCTGTGGTACAAAACAACAATGATGTAAAGTGTTTAATGGTAAACCGTGAGTCAGATCTGATAATTCAGATTACAACAGTGGCCTTAGTATGGGAAACATCACAGAAAATCCCATCACGAAGCTACAGTCAATTGCGAGTCTTTGTTGTGATTACTCAGGAGGGGAATCAAATCTGAACTTCAAGAAAAGTCTCTTGTCTTCTTTGCCCTTGTTGCAGCAAACAGCTTTTTAGTCTGGTCTCCCCCTCACTGAAAATCAGAAATAAAGGAAGAAATCTCTTTTGAAACAAACCGGAAAGCAAAAATGTTGAGACAAAGCCTGAAAGCTCTCCTGAGCATTACTGAGGAAAAGCCATTTTCAACATTACTGAATCTCATGTGTATGTGAGGAGTTAGGTCCTCTTCTAAGTGTCCTCTTTCATCTTCTTCACTCCATGAAGAGGTGAAGTCACCCACTTCTGGCGAAGTCAAAGGAAACCCTAGGAGAATAAAGAGGGTTCTTTGAAGGACAAAAGAAGGATTCAAAGTCTGTTGTAAAAAATGCTATTACCTTTCCAGAGTTACTCATTTCTGTAGAGACAAATTTGTCTATGCAGGAAAACATAAATATATGTAAAAATATAAATGTTGTGGGTGCATCTCAACATCCTGGGTAAAAAGATATAAAAGATGTAGATATTTATTACCTACATTTGTTCTGGTGTCCTGATTGCTTTTTTAAACATTTCAACCAGATGTTTCTACTGAAATAATTGCCTTGGCTGAGCAATCAACCTCTAATCAAGATTCACTGCCAGGAGATCTTTCAACATATATATTTTCTCTTATTTGTGGAGTATAACCAAAGTCATCTCAGTCAAAATCCCAGTTTAGTTGCTTAACAGATTCACAGCCATTTAATGAATGGAGATCCATTCCTTTCCTATCCATTAAGTAGAGGTCCACATATACTTAATTCACTCAGTGCATAATTTCTCTTTAGATAATATTTGACTCTTTCCAAATAAAGTTTTTGTTTATTCAGGAATCCCCTTTTAGTCCATCCATGAACACTCTCCAAATTACCTCCAAACTCTCATTCATCTGTAACAGAAAACTAAATGGGATCTCCAGTTCCAACTGGAAGTGGTAGAAGGGCCTGACGCTGGGAGGAAGAAAGGGGTGTAGCACAAGGCTGACTCCAGAGCAGAGTTTTTGTGCAGTGGGGGCTGGTAGGAGCTGCCTGGGCTGCCGGCTGGAGCACAGGCATCAGTGCCAGCTGCCCACAGCTTTACATGACACAGTTGGCACTGTTGATTTAAACAGACTGATGAATGTGACCTCCTGAATGAAATGTTAGTAATTATGCAGTACAGACAGAGAAGGCTCACATTAAAGCATTTCATAGCAGTTTTCTTTTTTATTTTTGTTTATCTGTTTGTTTTGAAAGGGAGAAGATTAGCTAATTTTCAAATGTGTTAACACAAATACTCAGTAGATATCCCCTATTGAGCGACCTTGGCCCTGTATCTCCCGTGCTAGTTCTTCCTGAGGAAAAAAAAATACAAACAGTTTTCAGGAGGGTGTTAAAAGGATGAAGGCTGAAGTGCAATACCAATAAGCATTTTCCTTGTAAAACTGTGATCACTGCATGTGTTAAAGTAAGAAGACCCAGAGGGATACGCTTGTCCTTCATGGAAGATTTATTGTAGAATGATACTCCATCAGCATCTCATTACTAAACACACTTTTGAACTCTCTTCAGTTTTTGCTGGAATTAGGTGCTTTCGTGTAGCTGTTATTGGTGCTTTAAGAAACTATTTTTGCAGAACAACCAAGGAAAAGAGAGCGCAAAGACACGAGTCCCTCTGTCACTTCCACCCAAACACTGACAAGGCAAAAATACACCTCTTGTAAGTACAAGTGGAAAAGTCATTAAAGGAAATAAAGTACTGTCGTGTTCTTATGAACAATAATCCTGTGAGGCACTGAAAAATAGCCACAAAGCATCTGCTACTGAAAAGAGCTTGGATTAGCCATAGGAGCAAAAGATAAGAACATCCTCTTCTGAACATGTGATTTGCAGGAATTGTATCCAGTACATAAATTAGGTTGTTATTTAGATTCATGCAACAATAAAAATAGAACTTGATAATTAAGTCCTTCTTCTATCTATACACTATAATTTATCATTAAGACGGTCTCCCACAGATCTTTAGAAAACTAGTAGCATAATAGGTAGTCATTAGAATATATATTTCTAGCTTAGAGCTATTTTAGGCTCTCATTACCATGGTATCTAGGATCTTTTTAAGGTATCGAAAAAGGAGTTCCCTAGTGGACTTCATGTTGCCTCTTGCTCTCTCACACACTTGCTTATAGAAGCCTTTGCTTTGGCTAAAGAGGAGTCAGTTAAATAAAACTGTGTGCCACATAATGTGTTGTCTGCATGGCTCCTTTTTTCTTTCTGAGGAATTTCAGTTGGCAGAAAAAAAGTTATAACCACCTCTTCTCCTCATTTGTAAAAAAGGAAATGTAACTCGCAGAGGATGAATAGTTTAGTTAAAATACCGGCAGTAGAATAGAGTCTGCAAGAGAATAGGACATTTCAGAAACCACGCATTGCTCTCTGGTAGCCCAAAAGAGAAGAAAGAAGTTGAAGGCTCAAAGAGGAGCAGTAGTTTAATCAAGCTGCATCATGAGATTATTGTAATGAGACTAAAAAGCACTTGGGAGGGATAGAATATAACTGTATACACTGTTAATGCTGCTTTCATGCCATGAGATCGAATACTGAAGTGAAAGCCACAGGCAAATAATGGAAAAATAAAAATAAGAGCGAACACACACAAATTGATAAGTTATTTTGTTTAGCTGACTGTAGAATTTATTCTACTCATTCACAGAATCAAATTAAACAAAGAAAAAATTCTTTAAAAAAGAAAGCATCTTAAAGTGTTGTAAAGTTTTCCACATTTGCTATTTTCTTTGAATTTTGCCTTTTCCTGGCTGGTGGTATGACTGAGGAATCTGACTAAAAGTCGAATATCTTTCTAGTATATTTTTATATCTGTACATCTGGTTATCTCAGAGATCCTTTTTCATACAATGTCTATATTGCACCTAAAAATGTCTTGGTTTTTGTTTTCAAAATCTTAGTCTTTGCCTGGTATGAAACAACAAAATGTCACTGGATAATTCTGAATTCATGGTGATCTAAATCAGTTAAAGATCTTTTACAACAGAAACATTCTTTGCTCTCTGTACTGACTAGGGTTTTGCTTGGGAATTCTTTGTATTTTTCCTCTTTTCAATGTCTCCCTTTTGGCACGTTTATAACAGGAAACTTGAGCTAAAGTATGCAGAAAGTTTCTTATAGGTTGAAAATTACTAATTTCCTCATTATATCTCTTACTATGAAATTTCTGCCTGGTCTGAATCTATGACAGGTTTTACTTCATCACTCTTCCATGTGCTCATCGGCTGTTTGGTCCAAGGGAATAGATGTATTTTTCTGCACTCTGTGTTCATATACAATCACTGATGCAGTTTGGCTCAAGTCACTGACGGCTTAAACCACTGATGGCCCTGAGATCAGGAATGAGTCCTTAAAAGAAATTACTCCATATCTATTGGGATTACAACACCAAAACACAAGTTCATGGCAACCTCTTTAAGTTCAGGAAGGGTTTCTACACTTAATGGAGCTGCTGGTACTCCTGTCTCAGTGGCTTGGCTTAGAGTGAGAGATTAGATGGAGGGCAGTAGCTGTACTGGTGATATTTGGCAAACAGAAATTTTCAGTACTGGTAAAATAACACTTGTTTCCCAGGGTCTGGCAGATTTACCTGTCTAAACTCTGGCTAATGCCTTCCGTTAGCAGCCGACAGAATAATTATTTTCTTTGGATTTCGGAAGCCTAAAGTTGCAAGCGTTCTGGCAGAGCAGGTCATTGCTCAGACTGCAGGTCAGAGCAGTTCACTCCAAAAGTTTCTGGCACACTGTTGTTTCTCTTCAGCTTGTTTTGATTTCCTTCTTTTGTTGTCTCTCACTCTGCAGTCTCTATTTGCCAGCATATAGGCCATCCTACTTCTCTTCCGTCATCTCTTACAGACATTTCTTAAAAGTATTTTCCTTATGATTATTCCCTCCAGTGATTGACTTTTAACTAGAATAAGAAAAACAGCCAGTTTTCAGTGATTACTTTGAATTTTTTACTGAGATTTTGTCAGAATAAAGTAACTTTTTAAATACTGAGGAATAAACAAATATCAAAAACTTTTAGACTTCTACAGAATTTAAAATTATTCCATTAAAGATATGGAAAATAAGGGATGTAAATTTGAACATTATAAATGACAGTACTGTCTCTGCTGTAATTTTCATAACAATGTGTCAGTAATATTGCAGTCAGCTTAGTATCCCAAAGCCCTGGTCACTCATTGCCCATATGGGGGACACATTGTAGGTCTCCTCAACCCTGCAGGTTTGCTTTCCATGGAAACAGGAATGTGCAAGGCATTGGGGGGAGGGAGTGTTATGCACTCAAGCCTCATAAAATTGGATTTATTTCACAGTGAGTTCTTCCCCACTGCATCAGTGCAAAGTGGATGTTCCCATGTCTTTAGTTGTAGCCACCAAGGGAACAGCAGCCACTGGATTCCCACCCTGAGATACCTTACAGCGGAGGGAGAAAAGGGCTTTAAGCCTACCACTTTTCCCTTAGGTTGTTCCTAGACTATCTCTCCATGCCTATTATCAATTATCCAGATGTGCAGCTGTGCTTTACAAGAATGTTTCCTCCTTGATGTGGGGAGGAAACAATGCTTTTCAAATGCTTTCTCCAAAATCAGTTCACAGACAATAGCTGCCTCTACTGGTATAAAAAACTACATTTGTTAGAAAAACTGATGATAAAGGAAGGAATCAAAGAAAAAAAAGTGTCTGTGTAAGAAAAAATAAACTTCCACTTGCAATATAAATCTGTTTTCAGTAGGCTTTGAAATTCTTCTTTTTCTTGGTACCTCCCAACCTGTTTTAACTTTAAATTTGAAGTCCATAATAATTGTCCAGCATAGTATGCATCTACATACTGTGAGGATAAGCAGTTTTTGGGGTGTCATTTGTCTTAAACAGGTTATTCAAAAGGTCACTGGACTAGAATTTTCTTTTTAATTAACCTGGGAATAGAGAATGCAGAAGATTGTATTTTATGTGTATACTGCTAGAAGTAAAAAAGGAAACCCACAGTTATTAAAAGGCTTTTATTTGTCTTAAAACAACTTTCACAAAGTGGAAAATATTCATTATATGTCAGCCAATAACTCCTGAGTTAATCTAAGAGGTCCACAGATAGTTAAGAAGGTAAAGAAAAAAAGCGTAAATAAACAAAATTTTATAAGTTTACACATTATTTTATAACACAATAAATCAAAGTATGTAGAAACCTTTAGCCATGTAAATTTTTTTGCAAAGTTCAATGCCTGCTCTGCTTTTTTATCAAATGATTTAGTTTTTTCAATTGTGTAAAATGTTAAATCAAACAAAGGACAGCAGAAATTCCATTCGCAGATAATGAAAATCACATTGTTTCGTATATATTTGAAAGCTTAGATCAGTCATGATGTTATAGAGACATTCACTTGTATTTCTTGCTTTCCTCAGTAGGTGTAATTTTCAGTACCTCCTTCAATTTGGGAATGCAGGGACATATAATTTTTAGCAAATTCATGTAAAATTTGTTGGAATTAATTTTGAAGTTAGATACTCATTTTTTCTCTGTGTTTAATATTAACCAAGGAGATAAATAATTGCAAACACATATCAGCTGGGATGACTGGAATTTTTGGCCCCACTTGAGTGGAAATGCTTTGACTGGTAATATGCAGATGTTTATATATTCTCAGTGAGTTGATAGATATAAGACTGTTCCTTTCAACAGGATGTTACATCATTCAGAATCTTAAACTTCTTTGAAAGTCACTGACTCTGACATTTGTAAGGGCCTTTGCAAGCTTTTTCTCCTGCTTCTGCTACAACTTTTTTTCTCCTCAAGAACTAAAATCCCAGAGCTCAGACTGGGTTTTAGAGGTGGGTGGTCAGAGCCCAGTGGAGGAAGAGGTAAGTGGCAAAAGGCTAAGTTAGGTCACAGCATAAATCACATGGGGGAGTGGAGAGGTGAACCGCATTCTCAGCCTCAGGCCAAGCCTACCATGAGATTTTGAGTCTCACAAAGCAGCACAAATTGCTGGCTCACAAGAAACAGAGGTTTAGGTCCTCAGCTGTGCTCAGGCTGGAGTGATTTGCCCTCTCATTTAATCTGGCCTTTTTCTTAAAATACCTCTTAGAAAGCATAACAACATGGAGGCTTTGTGATTTATTTTTCACAGCATTTAAGAGCTTTTAGCTGTGGCGTCTGCTAATCACTGTATCTGTTAGCGATATCCTGGAGTGTTTGTATTATTGACAATGCACCTGTTTACACACTTCCTTCTCTAGTTCTGCTGACAGAAACCAGCCCATATGCAGTAACCCAATTCTTCATGGGTCCTTTTTTAGTTTCTCATGTTACTGTGCCAACATTACTAACAGAGAACAGCCCCCTGTATGAGAGGGGTTGCACTGATTACTTGAAGTTAACAGGTTCCTCTGTGTCTCAAATGACAATCATTGCACAATATGAATTTCATGTAGAGGATACACCAGTTATATATTCCCTAAGTAAGCATTTTAAACTCAATAGTCAAGGTTCATGATGCTGAATTTGCATTCATTTCTGCTCTTAATATCAATGAAAAACTTTATCTGACTTCCATGGGAGAAATACAAGACCCTTTAAAGTATTTAGAAACATAATGTCAGTCATATGGAATGTCTGATTCTATCTTTTTCATTGAGTTGTGCTATTCACTCCCTCAGATTCCATGTAAAATGAATAGACAGGAATATCAATTATCATCAGGTTGGATCAGACTGTACCCATTGCTCATTTACTGTGGGTACTGACACACCTATTACAGCAGTGGCAGTGTATTTTAGAGGCATGATATTTCTTCAGCTGTCTGTAGGGGAAAACGGAGAAAACCTTTTATGGTCTGGACTGAGCGCAGGATTAACCTTTCCTGAAGCTCTACTGACTGAATTGGGGAGGAAATCCAAGCTTTGCCTGAAGACCTCTTCCAGCCTATGCCTGCACACTTCTGCGAGTTGCTCCCCTACAGAATGTGATACAAGTAGTATTAATATGGGTCACAAAAAAAATGTTTCTTTTCCTTTCAAACACCCATGAACTTCAAAGTATGATGCAAGCATGTATAGTGTTTGATGAGCCCAAATGATGTAGATTATGGAAGAAAGAAAGCTTCAATTTATTTTACCTTTTCCTTTAGGTTCTCTTTCCTCATTTGAAGATCAATATCTCTGGCATGTCTGTAAAAATGTCCTTTGCAACTCTACTGTCTGATTTATTTACCACTTGTAAGAGATGATTTATAGCTCCCCCTGTTCCCACCAAAGACAGGTAAAACTAGAACCTTCCTTGTGAAACACTCTGAATTTAATTTCTTGATTTTTTTCAACTTAACTGCCATTGTAAATATATCCATTCAGTGATTCTTAGTAGTTACTAGCACTTGTCTAATGAAGTTGCATTTTCTTTTTCTCTTTTGGGAACTGACACAGGGAAAAAAAAACCAACTATTTATCTAATTGGCCTTGACAGGATAACAGCAGACTTGTTATGCTGGCCTTAACAGTATTTCACTAGGCTCATGTCATTGGTAATGAAATTTTTATTATGACTTGCATTAATTTTAAACTATCACTTAAAAGGAAAAAATTTTAAAAAAAATAAATTAAAAAAAAAAAAAGTAAACTAAAATTCTTACAGCTGATTATACAATGGTCTGTTCACTGCCTACCAGCAATATCTAAGATGTGCCCTGATCACCTGACTTGTTCGTTTTTTTATTTACTGAGTTTAGGAAAGACAATAGTCTGAAGTGACCGTGTGCATGTACATGTGCCTCTGTGCGTTTGTGTGTGCAAGCATACAGATGTTTATGTGTGTAACTCACAGTCTCTCCCATGGTTGCCAGAGATTTTCCTGCAAAATACTTCCCTTGAAAAGGAACACAGATTATTTAGGCTCAATGTCTACTTTTTTCCCTAATCCCTGATTTTTTCTCTTCCTTCATTACTAAATCGATGTCACCTTATGACATCAGAGTTGGGAATGTGAGGATGTAAATGGAATCTCAGATGATCACCCTTAGTCTCCTTCAGTGTACTACTAGAAACCAGGCAAGAAAATAGTGACATGTACATACCCCTCTTTTTTTCCTAGGTTGTCTGAACTCAATGCTATGAACTTCCCTATGACCAAAACTCATAAGGCATTGCATTGCCTGGACAGAAGCAGCTCATGGTGACATGTAGTAGCTCTTCAGGCATCCCATGTCTCCATGGCAGTACTCAAAGGGGAAGGGTTTGGAGCTGCTAAATGCTGCCTACGGCAGACAGAGCAGCCCATGTAAAATAATTTCATTTTGCAGACGTGGGCTCCAATTGACCTGGAGAGCCTGTTACATGATGAACATGCAGCATTGGGGTGCACTGAACAGGTGATAAACTCCACACACCTCAGAAGCTGTGTGGCCCCTCCTGTCTTATGCAGTAGACTGGACTAGTCACAAAAAGTGTTTTAAAGCATGTGTCAAAGTAAATTCTATCGAAAGAAAGGTAAATTTTCAAGATACCAAAAACCCCAACATAATGAAACTAACCAACACAAAAAAAACCCCAAAACATCCAACCAAACAAAACCAAATTATTGGGTTTGTTTTTTTTTTGTTGTTGTTGTTGTTGTTGTTGTTGTTGTTTGGGTTTTTTTTCTTTGGGGTTTGTTGTTTGGTTGGTTGGTTGGTTTTTGGTTCGTTGATTGGTTGGTTGGGTATTTTTGGAGGGTGTATGTCTTTTTATGTCTTAAAAAAACTGTTTCTTTTAAAGTTTTGGTATAGTTTGTATTTTAGACATATTTTCTGAGCAGCATAGCTTTCTTTTCATAATTCCTAACCTTGCCAAGAAAAAGAAGAAATCCTAAGTATTCAATGTGATTCAATCCTTCTGTGTATCTAAATTATTGCTTTCATGGAAACAGAAGTATCCAATTTTTTCTGTTCCTGAGCACACATACCTAATTGGCTAAAGAGGGTACATTGAAATTCCTTTGGGAAACTTTCATATGGAAAAAGAACATCCCTTCAATGCATGCAGAAACTAAATTGGAAGCAATCTGTAGCTGAATATTTGAACTGTTCCCAAGCCTTTTACTCTTGGCATAGAACGTTTTCAATGTGAATTCTGCTTATATCCACTATGGTTCCTCTGGACACAGCTATACAGCCATTTGAACCATGTCTAAGAGTAAGTTTTTCGTTGAAATCATTGACTATTCAGAAGTTAGGATCCCATGGCCTGTATTATTATTTTCTTGATTCATAGCTTGAAACTATAAGACATCCTACTATCAGAAGATAATCACGTTCCTTGATGAACCTGGGGGCAGGTGTGATGGGTCTGGCTGGGGTGAAGTCAATTTTCTTCACATGAATTGGATTAGTAATTAAAACAGTGCTGATTACACTGCAGTGTTTTGTCAGTTTATGAGCAGTGCTTGCAGGCCATCAAGGTTTTCCTATTTTTTTGAGGGGTTTTTGTCCCCACTCAGCCTTTACAGAAAGTAAAGTGGGGGTTCCACAAGAAGCTAGGAAGGGATGCAACTACGACAGCTGACCCAAACTGACCAAAGGAATGCTTCATGCCAAATGGCATTATAGTCAGCAATAAAAACACAGGGAAAAGATGGTGGAAGTATCTTCATGGTCATGGCATTTGTTTTTCAAAAAAACCACTCTGCTGAGGCCTTGCTTCTGAGGTAAGAGGCTACACATCTGCCTGCCAACAGGAGACAGTGAATAAATTCCTTCGTTTGTTTTCCTTGCACACACAGCTTTACTTCACTTATTAAACTGTCTTTATCTTGATCCATCCCATCTTTTCTTTTCTGATTCCCTCTCCTGTCTTGCTGGGAGCAAGCTGGGAGCAAGCAGCTGTGAGGGTGTCTGGCTGTTGCCTTGGTCAGCCTACCACAGCAGGTTAAATTGAAGCAGCAGCAAGCCTACAGAAGGTTAGGAATAAATTCACACCTGAGAGTAGGTGCATAACCAGCAATCCAGCTTTAGTAGTATATTTGAATCATTTTTTAGGGCAAAATTAAAAGACAGAACACAGATCCCTGTGTTGTGTGTTACTGGGAAAGAAATGCTGGGGACCACTACCAAAAAGTTCAGCCACCAGTGAGTGGTTTAATCTCCTCTGGTTGACTTCCCTTGGGAGAAGAAGGCAAGCACTCATGTTGCCAGGCACTGAGCAAACCTACACATTTCCTCTGAGATATTCGTTTTTCTCATTTCTCTGAAATGCATGACAATGTGGACACAATACAGATAGGATGCTAAGCTTGTCAGACCAAAACCTGAGGGGAAGATGTGGAACTAGCAATACACAGAGGCTTCTAGTTATGCTGATAAAATCAGTGCTGGAGGAAAAAAAGAAAAAAGTATTTTTTTTACAGGGGAAAATAGAAAATCACTATGTTTAATGCTTCAAAGTCAGCCACCCTGGAAGGAGTACTGCTACAATAAACACTTTGACTTTCTTGGGTACATAAGAATAAACTCACACCCCATAGTTAAATGATGGGGTTTCGATAAACCACAAACCACACAAGATCTGTGTGCACACGAATTTCAGGCATACAGCACAAATCAGAACAATCCCTGTTCGCTAATTAGTGCAGGACCATAAACTCTGCTCCTCTGGTGTAAAACATTTCCTTGGCTTATGTAGGAAAGCCCCTACTTCTCACCCCTGTCATTGGTTTTCAAATGGGAGCAAAAACAAAACTTACTGATAAGTGCGAATAGTTGAAAGAATGCCACGGAGATTTAAATGTTAAAACAAATCTCCCCTATTAATGCAGGAAGGCTAGGTGTTCATGGGCTGAGTGATTGAACCGAGGGAATTGTATTTAAAACTAATGACATAACTTTCCTAATTATTTTCCTCCCATGTAGATATGCACTGGAAGAGTGCAGGAGCCAAACCGTCAAAAAGGGTTGGAGGTAATTAATATTAAAAGTGAGAAGTGTAGCCAGCAATATCATACTTTCTGATGATGGCTTCCTTACAGACAGCAACAACAACATTGCACAAATGGCATTCCTGAAAGTGTTCCTGTAATGACCCTTTCAGGTGCAGTACAGAAATGTTATGTGAACCTAGAAGGCACTTTCTTGACCCTTTTTTCTCTCAGGATTTCTGAGAAGCCCTATTCTAGCTTTAATTTCATGCATTTTATTTTTGTAGCAGTCCAGTCCAGCACAGAAGTACTATGGTCATCATTTGGGGCAATTTCAGCTGCAGATAGAAGGCAGAGAGTAACACAAAAGCTTCTTTAATGCCCACATTGATAGCATATTAAGCAGAAACTCTCATGATTGGTCTTATAGCTGGTAGAAAGTAATGCTGCTCAGACCTACCATACTCCCAACCAAAACTAAAATAATTATTGTCCTTTACAAAGTTGTATTTTCTGTAAGGAAGAAACAATGGTAAAATGTTTCTTGCTGGGAGGTCAGTCATGGGTAGACATAAGGAAACAATACCTGTGAACTACCTGTGAACTCATCTTCCAAGCATAGTCTGGCCTGTGTACTGAGCTGTTAAAGAGAGACAGGCGAGATTTCTGCTGAGAGAAAGGGCACAGGGAAGGCTCACATGGCATTAACCAGTGCAGCAGCTGTCCCTGGCTTCTGTTTGAGCAAAGAGCTCTGTGAATGAGATGCCAGCAGTTTTGTCATATGGCCATAATTGGAAAGGAGGTTGGATTGCTGACTCAATGTCTGCCTTTCCTGGAGTGGAAATTTTCACTTAAAGTATCATTTTCTAGGTTTTTAGAGGAGTACTTTTGCTGTGGGTGTTTGTAAGACAAATGGTGAATTAGTGAGCAGTGACAGTTTGGTGATGCCTCTTAACTTAACACACACTTGCTGAGCACAGAAATGTTTGCTGTCACTGAGGGAGCAACTAAACAGGTGAGATAAAGTTAAGTGATGCTTAAATGCCACTAATGCACAGGCCATAGGTGATGCGAAGAATTTCTGCTTGGAGGCGTATTAGATCAGTATGCTCACATCAGCAAAACCCAGTAGGTCACGTGTCAAACTCACTCTGGACTCAGTCAGATGTAGCAGACTGAAGAGAACCTACAGTTTTGCCATACAGAAGTTCAGCATGGTAGTGCTAGAAAGGTTTATCCATAAATTAGTGATGTGGATTTCTGATATGCCTCAGATAAGAAGAGAGAGTCACGACTTTGGCCATACCTAGCTAAATACAGACAATGCTATAGAAGAACTGGTCTATTTTGTCACACCTGCACCCAGCTGCTGCCTTCTGAGTGTTAACGCTGCAGAACCAGCCCAGCTGAATGGCAAAAACTGTAGTCAAATACACCAGACTTCTCCCAATGTAACTCCTTGGTTATGTTTCAAGTCAGGCTGAGCACCAGCCACAAGAGGGGTAGAGTGGAGTGAGTTACACCATTCCAAGGAGTCCCACAATCAAAGGGGCTGTGACCCAGAGCCACCATCCCAGCATCTGTCTGAATGGCTGTGCTCCATCTCCTGCCTCTCTAAAGTGTCCAGGCAGCATGTTACATGCACCACAAATATATATATATATGTGTGTGTATATATATATGTATACATACATACATACATATATATACATACATACATATACATATATACATATATATATATATACACTGCAACATTGGGGGTTCTTAAATGTCCAGTACCGTCACTACATGCCAAGGAAGAATCTTGCAATTTACCATAGGATCTGGTTTTGTACTTTACAAACTCCATGGAGGGTGACAACAGAGTAAAGCAGGGTGCATATGGTAAGCTTCAAACCTCACCTCATTCAGTGCAACTTCCCAAAGGCTTCCTGGACGCCTCTCTTTTTCACTTGGGATGCAAATGGGGCTCCAGATTGAGGGAAAAGGAAATTTGGAGCTAGTGAAGTACATAATCCTGACATGGAGGTGGAAAAAATGGTTTAAATCTCTGCATTTTCTTTGTTGAACTTTTCGTGAGGGGGGACGTTAACAAAATACCTCACAGTGTTTTGTACTGGAAGTGAAAAAACTACTGTTATTCTGTTCCAGTACAGCTTCTTGAAAGCTAGCATGCCACACCTTAGGGCTATTGTTCAGACTTGCTAAAGAAAGGCTCTATTCTCTCCTCTCCCCTGTGAAAATATAAGTTGTCTCTGCTTGAAAATCATCGATACTGTGCATCAAAGGATTTACCCCAGCTGCCTCAAATCCAACTCCAGTGAGAAGCCTGGTGCTGCTATGTTAACAAAAACGGATCTGGAGTCTGTTTAAGGCTTTTCAGCTGTGTAAGCAAAACTGAATACTGTTGCCTCAAAGGTGAGGACAAAATAACTTGCCAGGTCAGAGAGTCAACATGGTCCCTTCTCTTCCCTTCCGCCACTACCCTCATATTCCCCAGTCTGAGTAGACCTTTCAAGAGCCCCAGCCAGCTGAGTGAGCAGTGCTCCCTTGGCTGCCTTTCCAGGCTGGGGTTGGAGCTGGGGCTGCTCTCTGCACCCCCACAAATGCTGCCCTCTTCACTGAGGCTGCCACCAGCACTGATGCTCAAGTCCCACCTGCCCAGGATGGGGCCATGGCTTCATCCTGCATCCTGCCAGCTCTGAGGGAGCACCAGCAGTGCACTCCTAGCAGTGAAACAGGCAGCAAAGTCTGCACTAACTCAGTTCATGCATTTTATGCAGAAACTCCATCCAGAAGCACTATTTGCAGGCATTTTAAAATAACCAGTGTTATGTGTTGGACACAGATTGGCCGTATGACACTTTTCTCTAGTAAAACAGCTGCCCTTTAGTACTTCTACTTTTCAGAAATTATGTGAAGCAAAAGTTCATTTGGGACTCCTTGAGAATACAACATGTAATTCCTGTCCATTGGGGAAATAGATGCAGTTCTCCTGGGAGACATTAGACAATATGGAAAATACTACGGTTTTATTGCCATAAACATATTTTTCAGAAATTTAGAATTTAAAAATATAGGAAAAATTACTGAGAAATCAATATGTTTTTCCTGTTTTCCATGTGGCTAGTTAAACTTTGTGTATTTTGTGCTTGTATGTGGATGTATACATGCATGTGTTCCTGTGTATGAAGAACATACATAGCAAATCCACACTTCCTGTTAAAATTTTCAGTCAAATAAAAACACTGGTAAAATGTAATAAAAATGAAGCATCCTAAACTAAATTAGATCCTTGTTTATTTTTTAATATATTCAGTGTTTTATTTCAGGGGTTTTGAACTTGAGATATGTTTTGTTATAACTTTGTATATAATCATAATGCAAGGAGAGTATTTTTATTATATTCTGCTTTCAAAAATATATTCCTTTCTTTTTCTAATTACATGCATATTAAAAAAAAGGAAGAAGGAAATATGTTCTAATTATACAGAACAACTTTCTTTTTAATTGAGAGTGGAAGAGAAATTCATTCATGGTGCTACAAAATATATGTGAAGCAATTATATAATCAGGACTTCTTTTTGTGTATAACTTATGTGCTATGGAAATGGAGCAATTATGATATCATGACTTTTTGTTGTTAATTAGAAAATTAGTCTGCTGTTTGTGTAATTGCAAAGAGATTCTCTTTTATTGGATCTTTCTATAATAAGTATTAGAAGTAATTATAAGTAAGAGAAGGGAAAAATAGCTTATTTGCAAAATAAAAAAGGCAATAGTGCTGCTTTGCTATTAGAACAGCCTGAGTTACACACCATATAAGATGCAGAAGATACCTCCTATGTAATGGTTTCAAATTCAGATCATATTTGAAAAGCACAGAAAAAAAATCACTATATGCTTTAATTAGAGAAAGGCTTGATGGTTTCAATTACACATGAGTTTCAGTACAAAACTAGAAAGGATATGATCTTTTGCTAATTATTCAGACCAAAGGCTAATATCCTCATTAACAGCAGACAAGGAACTAATTCAGAATGGCCTTAAAAACCATATTGGTGTTCAAGCTTTTTGAAACTTGACAATACAGCTGTAAAATAGTTCAGTGGGATGATGTGAGAGTTTGAAAGCATGCAATGGATGCATCAATCCCTTGAATTGAGTCTGAGCATGAGAAAAGTGGGACCCAGATACATCCACAGTCTGACATGGCTCCTTGGACACCTGTCAGAGCTGGACTCTGGGCTTTGAGCATTCACTCTCTGAGTAAGAGAGAGCAACAGACATGAGCCAACCCCTATGTTTGTAATGTGTTCTTGGTCAATGATTCTAGGTGGTTAAACCAGAAAGGAAAACAAAGGCTGCCTTTTAGATTTGACATTGACACAGTCTGGTACAAAATCTGTGCATAATAAATTATCAGGGTATAATGTTGTAGTCTTTGCTCTCCTTGCTTTAGTATAACTTACAAGTATAATCCAGGCAAAATCCTTATTTATCGAAAGATGCAACACTACTAGAAGTAAGAAAATTCTTGCTTTGCTACATTGCTTCATTACAATTAGATGGGGAAAAAAATCAGTTTATTATGCCTGATTTACATGACGTTTTGTATAAGATGAGTAGTTGATCTCTTAATAAAACCAAGGAATGAACTTGATTTAAGCTAAATATCTCTCATATTAGTAATTTTTCTTGTATTTTTGGTGTCATTAATGAATATTTACAGATGTTCAACCAAGAGTACATGGCCTGATGATTATAGTTCTATTTTAAGATTCGACCTTGTAAAAACTTCCAAGTGGACACCCTACTTACTAATGCGACCATTTCAAATTGATGTTTTGTGGTAGTGAGAGCCACGGCCACTGCTTACATGTTTGCAGTTTAAGTCCCCAAACCAAAATAAGTCATTTAGTTACCATAGTACCTTTTTTTTTATAATGTTTTGCCATATTTTGATACCAAATCAAGAAATTAAACTCTTATATCTACCTAAGGAAAAATGTTTCATGTATAAAGTGAGTCAGTTGTGAGCAGTCTTTCCATATCAAAATATGAAAACTCAGTTAATGCCACTTTCAACAAAATTAGCTGTTTAAACAGCTGCATTAAATATGAATCAGTTCCAGCTTACTGAGTCTTTGCTCTCATGTTTCTTTTTCTTTCGCAGAAAACTACATCAGACTTTGTTGTATCTCATTTAATCTTCCATTTGAAAAATACATTTTGTTTCTGTATGTTGAAACTGCTTTATGAAAGCATTGCATGGCATCGTTGTTCTCCTTGTCCTTGTCTTGAAGTAGGATGTATCTACATCGCTTACCACCCATATAGCCCTCAGGGCAGGATTTCAGGAGTGAGCCAGTAGCTCAGCACAGGTGTGGAACATGGCTTAGTTTAGCCTCTGTGCTCTCTGGCTGCTGCACTGCAGTTAAATTCCTAAAGACACAAATGCTCCTCTTGACCTAAATGATCTTTCTTTTTGCAAGACATAATATGGCAACTCTAGTTCATTGCCCTGGAGTAGAGGTCCCTGTCTGGTCTACTTTGGAGGCCATTTGGGAGATGAGAGACAGAAAGGTCAAGGATATCTCTATTCCAAGGTATTTTGGTAAGCTTACTGAAAAATGAGGAAATATTGAAAAATGCGTGTTTGGCAGCCAGAAAAGGGATCCTGATTTTGGATCAACTTGACTGCATAGTTTAAGCTGGAGAAGGTCTCTGAGAATGGGAAGGGTGCCAATCCCCGTCAGCATGTCACCGTGTCAATGCTCAGAGCTCTCAAGAACGACCCAGTACCAGAGGCACTGGTTCTCTGCTGGGGGAATCGAGACCATCTGTGCTGTGGGAGAGAGTGCAGGCACCAGGCAGCACTCCCAGTTCACTCTGGGATGTTGTTGTACTGCACCATCACACTCAAACCTGCAGGAACACAAACATGTACTCCGTGCTCCAGGAAGTTCCAGCCTCTGCGTCAAAAGGTGATTTTGACCCTCTGGCTCACTGAGTGGGAGGATACAGACCAAGAAAGTGGGATTGCTATACTTGGAAGGGATTTCCTTATAAACTTCTGAAACTTATGTTTGCTTTTCTTACAAGTACTGAAACTCTTCCTCCAGGACGAACAGAAGTTTTATGCAGAGCAGAGGGAAACTGGTTTTGTTTAAGTGAGAAACAATAGAAACATTAGTTCTATATTCATCTTAAGCAACACTGTCTTCAAACTGCTGACCTCTATTACATATCCTTAGATACAATTCAGCAAAGTCTTACACTCACGAGATTTGTGTATATTTTGGTTCCAGATGAAGATGTATCTCTATTTCTTATGTGGAGACTGCTATTATTTCTGTCATCTGGTTTTAGAAAGCAGCATAAGTGTTGCTTGCCTTCTTTCCACATCTATTGGTAAAACAGAACTGCTCTTGCACCCACTGATTTAAGTGATTCTCATACCATAACAATAATGTTTTAAAGATATTAGAATTGTTTAGAGCTATATGAATGTTTGTGTGTTTGGTCCAAATGTGTATGGCTCTCTCAATGTGTATTTAAGATGTTTATGTCTTCTAGGAGAAAAAAAAACCAAAAACCAAAACCAAAAAACACCCCAGTTTAAAGGACAATTCCTCTTTGAAATTAAACCCTTTATTAAAAAACGCCATAGGATTTAGTGTTTACTTTCAGTGATTCCATGGCACATATGTTCTCTTTATAAGCAATAAGATTTTCTTTTCCTAACTGCCACCAATGAACTCAATGTGTTCTCTGAGCTCTTTTCTTTTCTTGCATCGCTAACAATAAAGGGTCTCCAAACAAATTAGGCCACTGCTACATCTGAATAAACCCCTGGTATTCAAATTACGCCCTCAGTGAAAGCCGCTCAGTCTCATTGCTCTCGCTGCTTTTGAACAGGTTTTCAAGAGAAAATTTTACTAAAGCAAACAAACAAACAGACACAGCCAGCTGTTGGTGCCCAAGATCTTCACCCTTCCCCATTACCACGGTATTTAAGTCCAGCACAGAATTGTAAGCGAGGAGCTCCAGCAATGCAAATCTGCAGTCACACTCACAGATAAGGCTGGAAGGGTTTTCTACCTTTTTTCTGCATGGCATTTCTATTTCAGGGAAATAGTATTATGAGACAACACAAGACAAACCTCAATAAGTACTTTGGCCTGAGAGTACTTTACTCATCAAAGGATTTTATTGTCTGTGCCCTTCCAGCTTCCCAGAGAAGTTCCCTGATATGTTGTGACTGGGGAAAAATAAAGAGAGTAAAGAAAAATTATTAGGAATATCTGATTAGGGGATCCACAGCCAAGAGTGTTCAGGTAACTTACTCCTTTCTTTAAATCCCTTGAAAAGTCATAGAATCATAGAATCATAGAATCATAGAATCATAGAATCATAGAATCATAGAATCATAGAATCATAGAATGGTTTGTGTTGAGAGAGACCATAAAAATAATCTAGTCCAACTCCCTGCCATGGGTATGTTGCTCAAAACCCCATCCAGCCTGGCCTTGAACACTTCCAGGGATGGGGCATCCACAGCTTCTCTGGGCAACCTGTGCCAGTGCCTCACCACCCTCAAAGGAAATACTTTCTTCTTAATATCTGGTCTAAACCTACCATCTTTCAGTTTAAAGCCATATTTATCTTTATATATATATACATATATATACACACATATATACACACATATATATACATATACATACATACATACATACATACATACATATATATATATATAGCTAATATTAACAGACAGAGTGTTCATGGGCACCCGTGATAAAATCATTATTTTTTGTCAGATTGTGCCACAAATCCTTGTGTTTTCATTACATGCAGACTGGCTATCTTCCATACACAGTGTATTCAGAATAAACCTCATCCCTCTTAAAATAAACAATAGGAATAAATTCCTTTCATGACATGGAAATACTGTGCTAAACTTTTGAGAAAACTAAACCTATTATCACTCAGCGAAATTTATTTAAATCAATAATTCATTTTTATACGTCTAAGTCTTAAGCATGAACACACAAATAAATATATCTGAGTTAGAATAGCTAGCATTTGGTTTTTTCCAGCATTGTGAACATGCTGCTGTTTATCACAAAATGCTAATGGCCTCAGTACCCCAGCTACAGAGGAGACCTGAATAAGAACAAGCTAAACAAACTTCAGCTGGTCAGCATCTGTTTTCAACGTACTTGATCAGATGCATGGCTAGTCTGAATTCAAACAATCACTCTCTTTCTTCTTCGGAAAATCAAGGGTCAGCAAACCTTTTAAAATATTTACATTACAGAGGTTTAGTTGTTAATTGTACTAAGCCCTCCACACAGTATATAATCTCTAGCTATTCCCTTTTTTGCAGTTTAATTCTAATAGCATCTTTATTTGTCTTCCAAATAATCTTCAGTGAAATAATAAATTCGCTGTGAGTTCCTCAGGCATTTTGTTGCTCCTGCAGAAGAGAAGAAAACACAGCATTGGCAGTTACATCTGAATCTGTATCAAATGTGAGTTTGGGGATATTCCCCACAGATTTGAAACATAACCTTATTTTATTCTACATACAGTATTCATATTGCTAAATTAATAGGTGTTCTGTCCATGTAAATATGAGAAACAAGTCTCTTCAGAGGTATGCAAAGCAGCAATCCGGGTCAAATTTGCGTCTTGTATGTAAATACATGAATCCTACTAACTAATGCAAGTGCAAGAAAGCCACAAGTGCACATTGCATTTGGGCTCATGGATTCACAGCATCTTCCCAGAGATGGAGCAAACTGCCTGTGATAACATATTTTAAAAGTTTCTCCAATATGGTATATCTTTGAGGCTTTTTTTAGCTACCAACATGTCAGGGTTTTTATATGATTTAAGTGTCTTTGTAGACTGCAGACTGGCTTTCCACACGCCCTTTAATTATAGTCTGTGAAGTGCAACTAAAGAGGGGGCAAGGTTGAGATTAAGTGAAGGGGACAAGCTGAACTGAAGACAATGCCTCATTTTAAAGAGCAACCATCCCTCTTGAGAGCTGCAACTAAAATATGTTTGCTCCCCTCCACATTGCTTTTTCTGGTTTTAATGGCATTCTACAGTTTTGGAGAGGGCTAAATTCAGCTCAGAGACAGTCCAGCTCTGGTTTTATGGGTGGGATAAAGAGCAAAAGGTGTTATTGACAAGAATTATGTTGTTTCTATGGAAAACTAACTGATGGTTGCAGAGGTGGCAGAGCACACACATTTTGGTACCCAGATTATTCTCTCATGCCCAGACAGAAACAGGCTGTGCCAGCACAGGTCATTGCTAGTGCCATATCAGATCTGCTGTGAAGTCACTGCCCAGTTCTCAGCTTTCTGCTCGAAATAAAGGAGCAGGCTGTCTCTGCTCCCACACTGGCGCCTGGCTCAGGCAGCCCACGTAAAGAGGAAAAGAGGTGTGTAATATTATGCAGCACAAGGGAGTCTTCATTTGAACATCTATCTGCATCAATCCAGCTAATTCCAGCTCATGTGCTTTTAGGTTTAAATCCACATTTCCCATTTATTTTCTCTTCACCTGGTTCAATGAGGAGAATATTCTCAGTAGGTGAGGTGTCAGTTCGGACATCAGAACATGCTCAGAGACATGAAAGCTTTATGTGCCCCATAGTGGGATCTAGAAAGGGAGGGTGGATGTTTGTTCACAGAAGATTTTGTAATCAGTAAATCTAGTCACTCTGAACTAATTGCTTTTTCATGATGATGGTGTATAAAATGGAACAACTCCAGCTTTACACAAGCCTCAGTAAAATTTGCTGGATTGTACAGTATTTATTTTAAAAGTCTACTCAGGGTAAATGCTAAAAGTTCATGTTTACATAGGAGATGTGGAGACTGAATTTTCCATTGGCAACCTGTGCATTTAATCCTCATTCACAGAATACAAAGAAGAGTAAGTGATGTATATAAGAGTTGGGATGAAGGAGAAGAGTGTGTAGTTTTGCATGGAAAATATATGCAAGTTTTAGAGTTTTCAGCAGGTGTTGCTTCCATCATGCAATCAGAATCTGCACAAATTCTATACTGTGTAAACTTATCTCCTTCCTGGAGCTTGCCTTTTAACATTAATATAAACAACGTGAAAGTAACATAAACCAGAGCATAGTGTTTCGCCTGTGCATGGCTATTCTTCCAGTTTTTCCTTGCAAAACCATATTTTTTTTCCTCTTTGGCCTAGGTTATGTCAAGGTCTTTGCTACTGCTTGTTTTGAGGTAACAAGAACTGATTTCAAAGCGAGTCAGACAAAATGGCTCTGCATCTCTCCACAGCGAACTACCATTTGACATGTCAGACAGCTAGCACAGAACTCAGGGCTGAAAACCATCCAAGGGGGTGAATGGAAAACACTCAAAAGGTTGGGGTATAAAATAAAGACAAAGGCTTTTTTTCAAAAACTCAGACCTATATCATTTATAGGAGAACTGAATGAAGCCGCTTTCTGCTTTGCCTTACATGTAAGCAATGCCATGTGGGACATTTCCCATTCCTTTGGCAGTCTGGAAAGCTGAGGCAATACATCCCATTGGTTCCAGCACTGGACTGCCTCCTGCTTCTGAAAAGCCTGAGGGAAGGACGCTGCTGCAGCTGCCAACTGGGCTTGGTAGCCAGAGGGACACGAGGGCAAGGTCCAGCTCTGTGAGGAGGAGAGAGGGTCCAGGCTGCATGCAGCCCCCCTCCTCTCAGGGAGGAAGCCAGCTGGAGTTGAAGTGATGTGAATTATCACTACTGCTTTCTGTCCACAGCTCCTTGTGCCTTTTTACAAGTGTTTTAGCAACTAACCACCATGCTGAGTAAAGTTCATTGCCATTCACTGAGCTTTAGTCCTGTTGTTCCTTAGCACAAAATTGTCTACACACAGCAATCGCCAGTGCTCACAGAATGAAAGCAAACTGCTGAAGGCTCTCAAGCTCAGCTGAAGAAGTAGCCACAGTCATTTATTATCCCTCCCAAAATGGCACAGTTGAATGAATACCGTGTTTAACAAAAGCAATATATTTTGAGCTTGCATGCAGCCTGCCTTACACTCTAGAACTCCAGGCACAGCACAAATGCTTCTGCTGGCACCTGACACAGAGGCTATTCCTGTGGCTCTGCCTGACAGGCAGGGCAGAGAGGTGCCAGACAGAGTTGCACCAAGATCACCTGCCCAAGGGACAATTTTAGCACCAGCAATCTCACCAGGTTGACTCTAAATACTATGTCTTTTCCACAATTCTGAATAAAATAGTTCTATAAATTATTTCTCGTCTTTGAGTCTTTAAAACCATGTACTGTAACCTGCTAGAGTGTATAGAATGTGCTTCTCTCTGGTATGGAAAATCCTTTCTTGAAGAGCATTGCAAAACTTTGAATTTCTTTCATGCTTCAACAAAAATAATGGTTTTGTACAATTAGCTAGGGAACAGAGAAATACACCTGAAGCCAAGTTTTCACACATATTACCTTATACAATGAACACACTGGTTTTACTACTCAACACTAGTGGAAAACAAATAAATTTCTGACATGATTTGGCATTTACCATATGTCAGGTTTTTTCTTAGTTCATGAATTAGTTATATCTGTTCATTTTTATTTTATTAATTATTAATAATATATGAATATATTTATTAATTATAAAATAATTAGGCATTTCTAGATGCAATTTAAGATTTTCTAACTATACATAGAATTCTAGCCTGAGGACTAATTATTTCATCAGCCTTCTGTTTAACACCAATAACTAAGATCAGACAAAATGCAAAGGTGACAAGCCTCAGATTTACGTCAGACTTTTAAAAGCATCCCTCCCTTAATTATGTTTGGTTTGTAGGCTATCTAACAGTATATATATATATTTAAAAAAAAATACATGCACTTTGTATGTACTCAAGCTTTTCATCTTCTCAGTTAAACTGTTCATGTCTCTGAGAGAGCTTTGAAAATTGACTGTCCTTTCTTGAAAGGATAGAGATTTCTTTGGCTGGAGCGTTAGTCCTGCTCCTAATACAGAGAGAAAAGCAAGAGCTTAAATTAAGTTATTTTTTAGCTATGCACAAACGCCTAGCAAACTGTTGGTATATGGACTTTTTCACTTCAGTGAGAATAAATGAATAACTTAACACTGAAATATTGTTTTTGATGAAGATAACATTTAGAACTCATGATGTCATATTTCTAAAGCAATTTGCAAACATGACATTAATTACTAATTAGATAATTTAGTTGCAAGTTATAATCATTAATTAATTATTTTTCAGTCATGTGACACAGAGAGCATAAGGAAGTCATCCTAACAGAAAACATGGAATCTTCTTGAACCTTTTTTTTTAATAGCTTTCTTGAAAGTTTAACTGGTGTTTGTACACCATGTTATCATTTGCTCCAAGAATAATTTATCTTTAATGCAATAAGTTATCTTTATTCCAATAACTCTTCCTCCATCTGAGAAGAATAATCCTTTCCTTTCTGTCTTTTTCTACTTCCTTTGTCTTAAAATTGAGGGGATGGCATTTGTAACATCTTTAGAACTTCCTTCATGTTTTATGGGATTTTTTCAGACCATTGCAAGTATTCCTGAAGAGGGGATTGTGGTGAAAAAGTGGATGTAATCTTATTAGTTCTTTTTACTTCGATATATCAGTACAATTATTGCACACTCAATGTGGCATTTCTTTACCCTGAAAAATCTTCTCATATCAAACATAATATGCACCACAGTAGGTTTAAATAAGCGCATGGACTCGTGTATTATGTGCACTGACTGGAACTGTCACTTGTTGTAAAGGGTAATGCTGTCGCAGTCGGAGCAGGGTAGTGTTACATTTCACTTCATGGGCAAACCTCAATTATCATCTCTGTAATGATGTCCTTACAGTTCATCTGTGATATGATGGACAAATAATAGTAGTAAAATAATGGTTACCAGGTTGCACATTTATACTTCTGTAGATCATAATACCCAATAAGATGTTAAAGGCTATAAACAGTGAATTTTTTTGGTGTCTCAAAAATGTTTACGCCTGAAAAAGCATCTTCTTCCAGCTATGCTGGAGAATGTGCTCCATTATTTTCTTTTTTTTACCTTTCTGTTCATATCATTGTAAAATTAATTTTTTAAAAAATTAAAAATTAGAAGATTTTAGAAGATCAATCCAAAAATTCATTGCCAAGAGGAATTTAATGGGACAGAATTCATCAGCCTAACAACAGTCAAGAATCTCCCATCCACTGGCAAAGATGGGAGATTTCTGGACATCAGTCTTAGGAGGTTTTTTCTGCATGTAAATCAAGCATAATGCATGCATCATGGCAGGGACAGAGGCAGCCAGGAACAGAACTCATTCCAGGTGTAATTTTAACAGCTCCTTCTATTAGCAGTGACTGAAGCACCACCACTATGGCCAGGGAGTAACCAAGAAATAGGCTGGAACATGGAGTGGGAGTAAACACGAATACCAGTATTGTCCAAGCACTGGTATCACTGGTACTTCCCATCCTGCCTCCCCTCTGAGGGTAAGAGGAGCCCATGCAGAGGAGCACTGGATCCTGCAAAATGCTGTCCTCCCAAACCTGTGTCATACCCCAGCCCTGGACATCCCTATGCCCATTCTTTTTTTGCTGCCATGTCAGGCATTAAGCCCTGTCCTTACTGGGAAAAGTTTCTGGGACCTGGCTCTGCACACTGGGCAGTGTCCTGCTGTGGCTTTGGGGAAACAAACACAAAGGTTCTTGGTTGTTGTTGGAAAGGACAGCTCTGGTGTGCACCCTACTAAAACAAAGGCATCACAACAACCCCATGGAGGACTACAGGCTGGGGGAAGAGTGGCTTGAGAGCTGCTGAGGCAGAAAGGGGCTTGAGGGTGCTGGTTTACAGACAGCTGGATATGAGTCAGCAGGTGTATCTGAATTTAGAAATGATCAAATTATGTTTCAAAAGCTCAAGACAGACTTATCTCAAGAACTAGGACACTCTCTTATGCTCTTGAAGTTCCCACTGATGCAGGGAAACATTAGGTGAGTGCCAGGAGTATCCCAGACATTGGTGATTCCAGATGCTCTAAGTCATAGGAATGGGAGAGGAGAGCACTTCTCACAGGCAAAGGGAAAGCCCACCTTGACTGGTCAGCTAAGAATGAACCTCAAGAGCCTGGAAACTCACAGTCTTCAGGATTTACCTGGTTTACTGAGTGTCACCCAAGGCATGCAAGAGTTTTGATCCTAGAGTGGGCCTGGTGCAGGGAAGGGAGAAGAAATAATTTCTCAGATATTTTCCCCACAGCTCAGGAGCAGCTTTTCAGCAAACAAATCAATTTTTTTTTGTGGGAAAGGCAAAAGAATGTCAAGGTTAATGCACTCAGAGTTTACTTAATATATGCCTTATTAAATACTAAGAAGACTGGTAGGAGCAGCTATATTCTCAGAGGAACCTAGAAAATTATTAGTATGTAATCCAGAAACAGATCACAGGTCATCATGGTACAGATGGGTTGGTTAACGCAGAAGAGGGCCTGTCATGCTGAAATGCAAAGGAGGTTCAAGGTACCAAGCTAGACCCAGCCCTCTGTTCCAAAATCACAGCGTGGATGCAGCTGTCCTGACTCACTTGGCTGAAAAACTTGAAATAAACCAAATGCTCTGTAACTCGAGTCACTGTTAAGAATAATATAGCAAAATATGTAAGTAAAGGAATGATGCCAGATTTTAAATAATTTAAATATATAATTTAAATTCTTTCCTGAGTGACTGACAATGTTTATTCTATTATTATCATGCTGAATTCTATATATAACTATTTGAAATTTATCATTTTTGTAAAATATTCTTGGAAATCTCTTAGAAACCAGCTATCAACAGTGGAATGCAAACACCAGGCACTGATTGGTGCAGGGGTAGGTCTTTTTTTCTTATAATTATTCTGTGATTCAGAATATCTTTTTCTTTACTAAACATATAAGTCAAACTTACAAGTCTATCAGTTATTTATAGAATGCTAAATCAGACAGATTAGGGTGAATAAGGCCGATCTGTGCAAACATGTCAGACTGGTAGAACGAGGAAGATGAGTGGAAGCTGAAGGAGTATTATAAAGCCTATTCTGTCAATTCTAGGAGAATCCATCCAGGAGAAGAGCAATAATCAACCATTGTGAATAGTAGTGTTCTAAAAGTATGACAGCTGTCTGCTTGGTGAATTGAGACAGAGCTGCTAGGAGAGAGTATTAAGTTAAATTCAGCTGTAAATGATGGATTTTGAGGGTAGCTAAGTATTATTCTAAATATTATAATCTGGAAAAATTTTCTGTTATCCACATATTTCAGGAATTATGTATTGAGTGAACATCTTTTGGTTCTCCTCTCAGTGTCCTCATCCCAGTGTCAATGATCTATTGCTCATTCCAGTGTGAGCAGCTACAGATGTTTGTTTGACATTACTTTCCAACCAGTGTTCCCTGATCACTGCTTACAGGTTAAGGAACACATGTGGATGTTGGGGTTGATAAACTTTCCTGGCTCCATTGTCACTGCCTGTATTTTTGTGTATCAGTTAGTTTAATTTTAATTCTTTGCAAAATGTGTTGTCTGCAACTGGACAGGGGGAGCTTTTCCTTTTTGACTGTTTCTTACTATTTTACCTAATTCAGTACAACTCCCTAGATGAGTTCGCATTTCTGTTTCCAGTGACTTTGTACCTAGAGATCTTTGTAGTAAAAATAAGGAGAGATTCCAATTTACAAGACAGAGGCTGCAACACAGGATCACCAAAATATTATGCCCTGGATCAAATATAAAGGAGCTAATTAGGCTTTGCAATGACTCCTGTTTCCACAGTTCACTGGTTGCCCTTTCTACACATGCTGTGGATTTCCACTCAGTTTTAAGAGCCATCTGGGTTTTGGATCTCCTACTTAGGACACGATCAGCTACTTTCATTTTTTCCATGGTGTAAATGGGCCAAAATCCATGTATTCCTACCACACTTTAAAGTTCATTTCCACTATATGTGTCTAGGTTTTCCTGTGCATACTGTATTTGGCAACAGCCTTTTCTTCCCCCAACATATTTTATTTTATTTTCCTTTTTATAGTGAATGTAGCTCTTGTTAAAAAGTGGTGGACTGACAACTCTGACAGATTAAACCTGGCTTATCTGTACAAGAGAAATAGCAAAAGGATATGGCAAAGTAATCTTCCTTTAGTGTTTCTAGTATCCTGCACTATCCTTGAACAGGAAAGACATTCTTCAGAACTGAAGGCAAAATTCCCTGTAATAGTTCAGCTATCATGGATATGTTACAGTGGTGATGGTTAAGTGTAGCAAGGCTTTATTTGTAACCATTTATGCAATAATTCTCACAGACACAGGAACACTGTCAGATGCTAATGCTTACTTCTGGTCATTAAATCTACATGTGTAACTCCATGGTTCTCACTGCTAAATGTTTTCTTTCACTGATCTTAAAAAGATCAGGACAATTGATATTGCCTGGAAAATTTATATGACTTTACAACATTTTTTTTTTTTTAAATATGTCTCAGATTTAAAGTGGAGATTGAGGGCTGGTATGCTTGAGCTAGTAAAGTGATCCATCAGATTGCCGCCTCCTGCAAAATCCATAGCTTCTTGATACTGAAATTTTTGCCTTTTCATCTGTGTCATTTGCACCAAACAATTTCAGGATAGGTCATTTTTTCAAAGAATAGCCATCAAACAGCCAAAACTTAAATCATCTTCTGTTCTACCCAATATCTATCTAATGTGTTGAAGGCAGGCAGCAGTGGTCAGACAAATGCAATGGGAGAGTACAATATTGCTGCCTGAGTGTGCTGGGAGCCTGATTACAAGCCTGCTCCTTCATCCTGTATGCCCACCTCCCAAAAGTAGCATGCTTTCCATCAGCAGGTATAAAGCAAAAATCAATCCTTCTTAAGTTAGGAATCCAATTTCACTAAAATGTGATTAAATATAAAATAATTGAATAAACAAGAAATGCACTCAGGAAGAATTATTCTGGGCAGCAGCTTTGTACTAGCAATTTCAAGTGATAAACTGCTATCCAAACATCGACTGGGTGGTTAGCCAAGCTGTTATCCACTACAGCTGTGTGCCACGAAGCAGCAGCCGCCTCCTGAGCATGCTGCTGTCCGCAGTCTCGAACTTTGCACAGAAGGAAAGTGGGCATGGAAGTAAAAGACGTATGAAGTCTTGCAGAGTAAGTAGACAGTAGAAAGAGAGGGTACATGAAAGATAAAATGCTTACACAAAATTTATCTTGATCTGTGGGAAGAAAGAAGCTTTCTTTAGAGATGAAGTAAAAGAGCTCAGATTTGAATGCTCCTGTTGCCAGTCAAATTTTTTTTTATCTCTTTTTAAATTATAAACTAGTTTTATATCAGCAACTAAGCAGTATACAGAACAAAAAATTAAAATAAAATCGTAATCGGAAAGCTCCTTGTCTTCCTAAGACAATATGCATGGACACACACAAAGCCACTCCTGCAGAGTGCATGCATGTGGTAGGGATAAAGGAAAAAAAAAAAAATCTTGCTACAAATCAAGCTTTCCATATTTTTTTTTTAAATCAAAGAGATTTAGGATATTCATAAACCCAAATCTGTTCCCTCAAATGATTTCAACCGCTTGAGGCAAGTTCATTAAAACAATGTATCTCCAGTCTTTCAGCAGAGACAAGTTCTCCATAGGACAGAGCTTTTGCTTATCTGGGAAGAGCTTCTTGCTGAGTTCCCGCTGGTTTATTCAAGACCGGCACTGGGCTCCTGTTACTCTTCTCCTGCTGAAAGTTAAACTGGTTTCAGCTAGTCAGTGCTGCCTGACAGATCTAAATAAGGCAATGTTGAACGTACAGACCACACTCTGATAGAGAATATGATTACGATGGGAAGCCTTCCAAATTCGAAACAGCCAGGAATTTTAACCTTGGAGCCAAGGCAGTTCTAATAAGGGGGGAAATTGCCTTCTGAATTTCATTTGCAAAGTAACATTAACAGGAAAAGAAGTAACTTGTATGTACTTCTCTTGTCTTCAAATACAAAGTACGGTAAAATGTAAGGAAGATTCAAACCCCAGGTTATCTAAGTCAAAGATCCGTATTTTAGCCAGAAAAAGAAATTATACAAATACATATGCATAGTAATGAAAAAAATGTAAAGTCTGAACAAATGTGTAACATTTTGGTTTGGAAATTAAGATATCTGGGTTCAGATAGAATTATATTCACGGGTCACATTGTTAAGCAGGGAGGACTCGATCAAAAAAATGCGTGCTTTTCCCAGCTCCACTACTTGGTCTGAGAAAATGTTTTATTTCTCATCTGTTTCATTCATTTTAGCATTGAAATACCATTTTCATTACTTCAGACTATATTGCTTATCTGTTAGTGCTCAGGACTAGATATGAGAAATGTAGTTAAATGCGAAATTTCTCTATCCTTCATATGTAGAGTTCCAGTCTCTTACGTCCCAGATACATGTCTCACACTACAGCTCTTGGATATTTAAAATGGATAGTTCCTCCTGTTAATACTTATGTCTTTGGTTTTGAATACCATACCATCTCACACAAAACCTGAAAAACATCGTCTGCCAAATCTTGGATATACATATATACTCATACAAAAAAACAGGCGTTCACAGCACACCTCTTTCAGCAGAAATCTTGTCTTTTAAGAAAAAGCTTAAGGGATCTTAAGGGATCTTTAAGGGAAGATCTAGACACAGTTATTAGTTGTTTTTCCGTTTGCTAATGCTTCTTCATAATAACAGCAAAATCATAGTTATTCCCATCTTTGAAAGTTTATGTTGTTTCTATGATAATGTGAGTGTAGTGGTACAAATACGTAGAAATTTGGAAAGCAAAGATATTTTCTTAAGTATTGCTATACTTATATACAAGTACAAACTCAGTAGAACTGTATGTTGCAAGGAATTCTGAACTCAAAAAATTCATTTAAGAAGTCCCATGCATGAGGGTTATCACATGATTTCATATGATTTTCATATTTTCAGATCCCAAGAAATGTGCTTAAACAAGTGAATTAACGTAATTTTTGAAACAAGCAAAAAACCTTTTTCATATTCTATGAAACACTTTCCTGCATCTTAATATATAAATGAAGGATGAAGAATGCACTCATAGAAGGCACATATAGTTATTAACTTTGAACCTGTATTTGCCATAACTAAACACTAATCACTCATAAAACCTGCTGATACAGCAATAAAACAATTCATTCAGGAAGTTTTGCACCCAGAACAAAAACACTGAATTTGCTTCTCACTCCCATTTAAGATAATGTAATCAGCAGCAAAGCAGAATGAAAAAGACATGCTGCACTGTGCAGGGGGAGCAATTTATTAAAAACCAAATGTCTCAACTCAGAATGAGTGTTCACTAATTCATTAATAGTGTTAGGCTCCCAGCAGAGCAACTCCTTTTGGAATGCCTTGCTTTGTAGGAAGTAGTAGTGAGATAACTCTGAAACAGAACTTTTTCTGTAACATAACAGTATTTTCTGGCCATCTGTCAATGTCTTTCTCTTTTTTCCTTTGTTTTTTGGTCGCTAATTAAACTTCTGGGTTTTTACTTCTCAAAAATGTGGGGTTTTTTTCTTTTAATCTTGAAGAAAACAAAAGCTATCAAGCCTTGCAGCTATGAGATTTATTTTCCACCTAAAAATAGCTGCAAAGCTTGGTGAATGCTAATGGTTTGTGTAATCTCACTTTAACATTTTATTTGCAAAGACATCTTCCCAGTGAGAAATTACTCTGAGCCACCTTACTGAGTTGAATAAAGGGAAATAAAAATAACAAATGTGGAAAGCTGCTGTGTTTTAAGTGTAAGTTAATTTCAAAGCCTAATATGAATATCTAAGATGAATACATTATTGTTTCTTATTTAATCAGTTTTGCAGACATGTTAACTAATTTTAAGTGGAACTTAAGCACCATGTCTCCAAACTCAGTTTAACCTCTGTCTAGAGATGAATGCGAAGTGATTTCCCCCCTCAGGTTAACAGTTCGTACAGCAGGGTTTCTTTATACCTTTCTATTTAGTTTAATCTATTTAGGGTCATGCCTCCTGACCTTTACTTTGAATTCTGAGCTCAGATGGAGCCCAAACATTGAGACTGATCTCTCTTGCAGCTGCCATGCATCACCTGGTACCACATGCAGAAAACAAAGCAAGTAAAGAGACAGTCTAGAAGTTTATACACTGTGTATCACCTTTCCTGCTTTTCCAGAGAAAGTACCTAAGCATTCTCTTCTTTTTTTCATGGCTGTTTCCTAGGTATGAACGTCCATGACAAATGGTGACAGCAACAGGAGGCAGTGAAAGGAGTGGGTGGGGATGGGACAGACAAGGACGTGACAATGATGACTGGTTTTTTGGAAAGTCTAGGGAAAAAAAGTCAGCCAAACACCTAAATACGCTTGCTCCATAATGCCACATTCCAGAAAAATTGGAATAAAACACTCTTCTCTTGAAAGAAAAACTATTAAAACACGTTAGTAGCCACAGTAAAAGAAAAATAATCAAAATGGAGCAAGCTATACCACTCTCAGTTTATGTCTAGGCAAACACCTAAGTGTTACAGAAAGAAACACTTACTCTGAAATAGTTTTTTACACCCCAACTCTTCCTGAAGCCAAGCTCAGGAAGGAGGCTAGTGTGAAGCTAGTCTGAGGTTGGACCTGAAATGTAGTTGAAACTGAGAAGGGGTTTTCTTTGCTAGGCAGCTTTGACTATTTGCCAGTCACCCAGCAGAAATTAGCAACCCAGAAAGATGCACTTGGTCCCAGAGAGTACAGTCCTCAATGACTGGCAGCACATTTACTCATCTGTGTCTACACATTGTTTCAAGTGGCTGCACTGTTTCCTAAGGGATTTTTCTTTCCAGAGGGAAGTTTTCATCTGTCACATGCATTTTTCATTCATTGTTGATTTCTGCTTCTGCGAATTACATGCAAACCATGGCAAATATATCCACTAGAAATGTGAGAAGTCATGAAGAGCTATTAAAGGATTTTAGAAACATGCATGGTATATAGTGATACTTAATAGAAATGCACTTTCTTTTCACTAAACAGGCCTGACCCCCTGTACAGTTTGCTAAGCCACAGACTAACGGTGTGACGCAAGAAAGTACCTCATGTACATCCAGCTTTTGGGGTATCACTGTTAAAATGCCTGAAAATGTCTGTATGTCTCTAGGTGAACGATCCTAAGATGCAGATAAAGGCCCCTAATGGAGACACTCACAGTGTAGAGTTTTCACAAGAAGCCTTCAGAGAATGGAGCCATTTGTAACTAAGCCCCAGGAAACAAATGCGTACATGGTGGCTGTGGACTCAGAGTTGCCCCATAGCTTCTCAAGATGCTGGAGCATGAAGCTAACTGATCAAGGACTGTTCTTTGAGACAATACTGGGGATGTTTCTCTTTTTACATCTTTTACACTGTAACACAGAAGCCTGAGTCCCCCTCCAACTGTCTTCCTCAATGTCCCAGTTCCTGGGGCAGATGCACAGAGTTCTGCTCCATGGGTCAAGTTTTTGGTCACTTGGCTGATGCTATGGGGGCAGGCAGCATCATTTACGCTCACCAGGATTTTCAGTGAGAGGCCCTGGGGCTGCAGTGCCCTTTCAGTGGGTATCATCTCTATCAGATGGTGGGGACAGCTGGGCTCTGTCCATGTTACTCCTGAATCATGGTAGAGCACGGGTATGGATGGGTGCTAAGCATTAAAGACTCTGCATGTGTGCCAGGAAAGACCATCAACAAAAGGCATGGTAACCTCAAATGGGAGTTCTATGGACCATCCAC
This sequence comes from Acanthiza pusilla, assembly GCA_036630365.1. Lineage (NCBI taxonomy): Eukaryota > Metazoa > Chordata > Aves > Passeriformes > Acanthizidae > Acanthiza > Acanthiza pusilla. The sequence goes on from JAXCHO010000023.1 coordinate 33,008,677, forward strand.
CTAGATTTCATTTCCTAAATTATTCCCACAGCCTCTCTCTTACCAAAGCAGTTTCTCCCTACCTTTTTTCCCCACTTTGACCAACAAAACTTTAACAGAATATATTTGCTTGTGTCAGCTTGGAGCAGCTGGTTCTTTTATTGTAATATTTATTCACTTATTTTAGGGTACTAAAAATGATGTGAGAATGTGGCTTCAGTGCTATAGGGAGCTCTTGGCTCCTTTGGAGACACTCAGATGTTTGCAGTAAATCTGAGAGATGGGATCTCATCTCAAGGGTCCTCTCTTCTGAAGCATAATATGGACCTGTAAGCTTTAATTCATGATTCTGATGCTGCACAGTGTATAAAGGTGTTTATAGTTCTTTCAACTCCATCATATCTGGCTAGACATTTCCCCAGATCACTTGACAAGTTATTTACATTACCTGCTTTGCCTCTCCAGGTGCTTAATACTCTTACACAAAGAGCTTTCCTGTTCAAGCATTTAATGCCTCATCCCTGCCTGGAAGTGTTCAAGGCCGGGTTGGATAGGGCTCTGAGAAACCTGATTTAGTAAGTGGCATCTCTGCCCATGGCAAGGGGGATGGAACTAGATTATCTTTAAGGTCCCTTCCAACACAAACCATCTGTGACTCTATGATTATCCTATACATGCAAAATGCAAAGGAAGAAAAAATATATTCACTCATTATTTTCATATTGACAACAATAAAAAAACTGAAAGGAAATTTAAATAAATCATCATATATTTCTGATGTTTAAAGCAGCAAAAGTAAGAAGAAAATCAATCCTTCCTACCCGGGAATCAGTCTGTCAACAAAGACCCAGAGCAATTAGATTATTAATTACTAAAGTGATGATGCAACTGAAAGAAATATATGTAGCAAAAATTTAATATACATTTAATATATTAAATTATATAAAAATATTCAACATTTCAAAATATTAAAGGAATTTTAGCAATTTAATTTAATTTTCTTTTACATAGTACTGGGAAAATTTTCTATTGCTTTGGCAGCTATGAAACAAATGCATTTTAAGAATCTCTCACTAGAAATTGAAAATATGAAAGACCAACCACCGAGTCTATTTGCACAAATGTTATGAATAAATGTTATTGACATCAGTGAAGCAAGTCTGCATTTATGTTGAGCAACCTGAGATCAGGATTCAATTATGTGTTAATTAATTACTGATGGCTCTTGGTTGGTGCATATATTTTCAAAGTACATATCTTTTTTAACTTTGTCATGTTTACAAAATTCTATGGGATATTACAGCAATAATTTCAAATGTTTACCCTTATAACAGTGGCATTATAGAGTGGATGATTACTATGGTTTTTACGATAAAGGATCTGCACAGGAAGGAATCTTGTATGAATGAACATATGTGAGTGAATTCCAGGGCTAGTTTTTGTCACCTTTTCTCTCAAGAGCTGTTCAAGAAGCAGTAAGTACGAGAAATATAGTCTGGATCGTGAGGGGCTGTTTAAACACGCACAGGCCAAGAGCACTCCCAAGGCAACTAATGGTGGGCAGAGCATTTTTAGCCTTCCAGCTAATCCACAAAAACTGTGGTGAAAGGATGATTCATATCATATAATCTTTCTCTGATCCCCTGCATGAAAATTTTGATCAATGCCAGGACAAAAGCTATCCCTAGGTCAGATAGTAAACTTGCTGGAGCTCTCCATGAAATCTGTAAACCATCAATGATTAATTCAGATTTTTGGGTGTTTTTCAGGAAATAAATTTTACATTGTTTTATTTGTGCCTTAATAGTTATTCACCTGAGGTCTTGGGTTCTGCTGCTGAGGAAGAACCAAGTATTTCAAAGTAATTGACTTCAAATATTTCAGAGTAATTGAATTCTCCCAGTGAAAATCTTTTGGATTAGATGGGATTGTAAGAATAATAGAGCTCTTTTGGGCTTCTTCCCCCTTCATGCCAAACATACTGATCTTTAACCTAACAAAATTCAAAGGTATTGGCTGTACCATGCAGGCCAATGCATAAATCCTTCTGTTTGGTTTTTCCAGTTTTAAGTATTAAAAGTGCACAAACAGATGATCTGAGGTTCATCTTAGCCTCTGGGCTTCCCTTTGAGCCCCACAGCTGCAGAAACTATAATTCCTTCAGAAAAAACTAAAAAATTAAAAATTTTAAAAAAAAAGGGGGGGAAAGCTCAAATTTCTTTAATTAAGCTTTTGGAGCGAAAATTTGGTTTCAGATGAAGTAATGATAGTTTTTCCATTGTGACTGAGTTCACAATCAGGCAGGCTACACAGAACTGGGTTTTTTGTACCAAATATGAAATTTGTATTTGGGCTCGAAGCAGTTTCAGCCTACCTGATCTCCCATTCTGTTCAGTGCCTGTGAATCACTCATTAGGCAGTAAAACTAGGTACTATTCACTTTTGAGGCTGGACACACAAAACACCTGCCTTCCCTTTCTTTTTATTCAAGTCTTTCTCCTCTTCTTAGTGAAGAATCTTTACATTTTTTCTTAAATACTTCTGAAGATAGCAAGGAAGTAAGTACAGGCTGCAACACATACTGGTAGTTAGTGTTCAGGCTTTTTATGCTTTTCTCTTCCACTAGGGAAGAAATTAATCATTGAGTCAGATATTTCTCTTGCATTCCTCTATTACATCCTAGATATATACGTTATATATAAAATCTCAATTCCTGTACACTATAGAGCCTTAAGACCAGCAGTGCTTTATTTATCTGTAGTACTATACCTTATAACAGCAATTATGCTACCTAAGTGTGAGTTCTTTGGTTTTCATTTCAATACACAGAAATACTCCAGTGTTTCTAGTGGTTCTTTGTTCACTTCTTTAGTGATTTCCCTACTCTGCACAGAAACACTCCTGTCATCTGACACTCACTTCCCCAGCTGCACGTTCAGATGACTGATAACTCACACTATCTATCCGAATCTTAAACAATTTATCAGAAAAAATGTGCTTTGGGCAGTGACTCTTACTGTTTCAGCTGTCTGTTCCACACAGGAGCTTAACAGCTTTTCCAGTTATCTTGACAGATGGGTAGATATCATAACCTTCAGATTTTTCTAAAGTTTCACCTAATCTCTTGTACAGAAAATATGGCTCTTCAATAGGAACTTTGAAAAGAATTTTTAGAAAAAAAGGAAGACTTTAGATCACTTTTTTCTCTGTGTGATACTACAGCGAAAAAATGGTTTTCATAGAGTGACTTCTCCAGTTGAAAAGTCCCTGTCTGAGCACTGCCTAACTGCAGTGATTTTCTGGATAGCATCAGACCCATCTCAGGTCAAATATAATCAACTGCTAAACTATGTTAGGCAAAGGGCACCTGTAGAAAAGAAGATGGGGAAAAACCAAGTCGCAATGAATATTTTTCTTGCAAATTGTGGAGTAATATCCAATTGATTCCTTGTGGGAAGTTCTTAAAAGTTGTGATAACCATGTACAAATAAGCATGGAAATGAATGTGTTATTTAAATCATAAAATGTATTTCTGTTTCCTGAAAATCATACAACTGTCCGTAACTAACAAAATGGTTAGTTTTGGTTTGGTAGCTGAAAAAAAACCACCAAAATAACCCTTTAGTATTGTCAAGCTTAGTTCTGTTGCAAAATGTGAGAAAAAATGTGTACAGTATGTGTACCATATCACCACAAATTCATGTACATTGGTTTTATTGAGAGGTGGACCCAGAATGACATGGCCAGGGGTGGAAGGATGACTAATTACATACATTCAGTATGCCAACAAGACCAGTGTAAAGGTTTCAGCTGATACCCTCCCTGCCATCATATTCTGAATTTAAAACAAATAATTATTCCTCAGACGAGTTTAAAATAGACTTAAAGAAAATCAAACATTTTTTGCAAGGAAAAATTAATTCCTAAGCTACTAAATTACAGCAAAATATAAATAGTTGAATGAATAGTTGAGTAAATACTGTGTGAATGGTTATCCCCTTTTTTTTTTCTAGCCGTGGTTATGTGAGTATAGGACAGGTTACATTCTGGCTTTGAGGCAACCTTGGAAGATTTGTGGTTTTTTTCAGTTATTCATTTTCTACACTAACAAAATATAAAAAACATCGTTAAGTGAAGCCTGCTGCCTCAATACAACAGCCTCCCACAAAAGCAATTTTAGTTAAAAGACAGAGGGACGATTTCTGTCTTTCTACATGACTTTACAGAGTCCCCTTGACAGAGTACTCCATACTGTTGCTAACTCCAAGAATTTAAATGCTTGGAAATATGCCTCTACTTCTCCAGAGATCTGTAACATGAAAACAATGTTGGCCTTAAATTTGGAACATAGGGAAGAAGACACTGCAGGCCTTGCAGGAAAGCACCATGGATGACAGCAGAAAGGCAGAAGACCAGTATAACTGAGTAAGGACCTCCTGGACAAGTGAAACACAAGCAGGAAATACACAGGCAGTGGAAGAAGAGTTATGCTTCTCAAGGAGATAGGGATACTTTTCTGGAATGTATGGTGGGATCAGAAAAGTTAAGGCATAGCTGAACCTTGTCAAAGGATGTGAAGAACGATAAAAAGGGCTTCTACGGGTACATTACTCAGAAAAAAAGGACAAAAGAAATTGTAACTCTCTCTGATAAACAAGACAAGGGTCTTGAAGGAACCAGCAAATGCAGTTGCTAAGCCACTCTTCATCATATTTGAAAAATCACGCCGGTTAGGCAAAATCACCAGTGACCAGAAAAAGGAAAACATCACACCCATTCTTTAAAAGGGTCAACTAAGGACTCTGGGAACTCCCTGTTAGTTACCTTCACTTCTGTGCTCAATAAGTTCATTAAACAGATCTGAAAGCTATACAGGGCATGTGGATGGCAGGGGAGATTAAAGAGCCAACATGGCTTCACAAAAGGCCTGACTAATCCGGTTGTACTCTGAGATGGAGTGACTCCAGTGGTAGGTAAGAGAAGAACAACTGATACCACCTACTTCAACTTCTCTCAGGCCTTTTCCATGGTCTCAAAGATCATCCTTGTTGTCAAATTGAAGAAATACAGATTTGATGGATGGATTGCTTCATGGACAAGGAATTGGGTGGAATTGACTGGATGGCTGCATCCAAAGAGTTGTAGTCAATGTCTCAGTGCCCAAATGGAGATGAGCAATGAGTGGTGACCCTTAGGGTCTCGTACTGCGCAATATGTTTATCAGTGGTATAGGCAGTACATATACGAATTGGAGAAAGGTTAACAGTTCTAAATTAAAAGAGCTTAGATTTAGCTTAGATATAAGGAAGAAACTCTTCACAATTAAGGTGGTGAGACACTGGAACAAACTGTCCGTATAAGCTGTGCATGTCCCATCTTTGCTTTAAGCGACTTGGTCTAGTAGACATTCCTGCCTGTGGCAGGACAGGTGTAAGGAGACTCTCTTTAAAGGTTCCTTCCAACACAAATCATTCTGTGATTCTATGACAAACTCCTCCAGCCTCTTCTGGTTCTCAGCTGGTGGTCTGCCTCTGAGGGGCTTTTGAATCTGAGCATTGGGCTCATCCAAGTGGACATCACTGGACACCATGTTTCTGTAAAAATCCCAGTCTTTTCATGACAAGAGCATTGGAAACTCTGTTGATTTACCAGCGTTCACTGGATCTTCAGAAACACTGACAAAATATGTCCAAACTAACCTTCAAACTACTTCTAAGACATATAGAACTCCTATGTGAAATAAAAGAGTTTCATCTAAGGGTGCCAACTATAGTTATTTATCATGTAACTGCTATAAATGCTGTATCATTTCTGCTTGATTTCTAGATAGTCTTTAAATTTTCCTTTCATTTCAGAACATTTGGGTCAAAGAGAGATATAGGCATTGACAAATCTTAGATTTATAATATTAAAATATCTTGTAACAGATCTTGTCTGTTGAGAACGACATTATACACACTCACCTACATTTATAATTTAAATAACAAGGGTACCTGAAAGGTGAAAAGAAAAAACAGAGTGCATGGACAGGAGGCAGTTTTCTGACCAATATGCAGCCCTGCATTAATCAAATAAGGGTAAAATACCAGTTTTCATAATTCCAGAATTCATTAGACATTGTACCTTAGATTTCACCTTTTCCTTCATTTGTAACAGACTACTGTAAACAATGGAACTTAGATCTTGTAGAAAATTCAAGTGTTTAATAGTTCATAAGACCTCAAAGTTTGTTAACAGGAAGTGATAAATTCTATTAGGCTTAATAAAAGGACTGTACTTAAAAGTTCCAATGGAAATATTTTCTTTTTTTTCCTTCTGTTTTGCAACATTGCCTTATATATACTTCAAGAGAATTTCTCTGATCTGTTTTCCCTATAATTTTCTCCAAATTTCTGTGGAAAAACAGAATTTGTTGACAAACCAAGTAAGACTCTTGTTATATCAAACTGCACAGTCCTTATCCAATCCTCATTTCATGTACTGATAGCATGTGGGAAACTGCAACTTTTACGTAGCCTTTCCAATAATTTCTCTCCTCAGCTTTCGTTGCTTCTTCTGACTACAAGTCTTCCAGATGACGTTTTAGCTATTCTTTTCTTTCCTCATAAATAAAAGACTCTGAACTTTTTTGAGTACCCTGTAGGCTGGAAACAATGCCAGGACCTCAGCACTGCAAGAAACCATGGCAGTAAAATAGAAATGTAGCAGATCTGCAACTTGATCTGCAGATCTGCAGCTCAAGTCTGCTTCACAATTAAGCATGGCTAAAAAATTCTGACAAAAAATATTTATTCTCTCATTTAGTTATAATTCTTTAGCACGGTCAATAAAACATAACCAAAAGCTTGAAAATTGCAAGAGACAGAGGAAATGCAACAGCCAATTAATAGTATACTAAATCTAGAAAGTTTGTAACACAGTTCTGATACAAATCTTTGGATTTTTTTTCCTGCTAAATGTATATCTTCAGTATTCATTCACACTTTCAAATACTCACTTATCTATGCCATGCATTACCTAAGAACAAATGGAATAACATTGCTTGAAAGAGTAGATTGCTTATCATGTACATTTGATCATATTCAGTGGCCCAAAGGACTGGCATAGTAATAAAAAGATGTGCCTTTACCCACCAAAGAATAGACTTTATACTGACAAAATATTTTTACAGTGTCTAATTTTTTTCACTGACTGAATGGTATGTTAGTCCTGTAATATTGATTCCACTGAGAATTAAAAATTTGACACTCAGCATAGAAATAAATCTGATAAAAACATTTCATTAGTATGTTTATTTAGAGTCTAAATATACCTTGCATTTTAAAATTTGTTGAAGTTGTCTTTTTTTTAATGGTTTTACAATGGTTGCTTTTTAAACCTCTAGCCATTATTTGACTTTAGTGTCTCAAAACAACAGGACATTTAGATCAATGACTGTGGACAAATCCTAGAACAAAGCTAAATAACTTGCCGTTACTGAAGACAATGCTGATATTGTCAGCAATTTCAAGAAAGAAGTCTTATTCCAAATAAAGGGTGCAGGGAAATCAGGAGCACGAGCATATATATACTCCACAGCATATACTCTAATACTTTGACATACATGTTGCCTCATATTCTATCCCATTTGTTTCAAAAGGATATCACAGAAAATAAAATACTTATCATAGACAAATTATATTAGCCTCCATATTTTACTGACAAATGTCATGATTGAGTGATCTCAGTGTGAAGATTATACCCAGGACATTTAAGCATTTATCCTTGATGCATTTTATAAGAGCAAATAATACTACCTCTACAACAAGGCAGCAAGCAGAAAATAATTATGTTCCACTTTTAAGCTAGGTGAAGCCGAAATTCCTGTATGGCAAAGTCTAAACTCTTGCTAAGTTCTTTTCACACTCCCTATTTCTCTCAAATTGCAGTGGCATTTGCTCAGATTATTTTCTTCACTTGTGATCTATTATTGATTCATAGCCTTTCTTGTGCGTAAAAAACGGCAGCTGAAGTTGTAGAAAACAAAAGTAGGTTTACTAGAGCTGGGCAAAATTTATATTCTACCAAAAGTCATTGGTTGACTAAAACTGTTGCCAAATGCTTGCTGAATAAGGGAAAAAGGGAAGCAAAGTCATGAGTTAAAGCTAATGAAAAGAAAGTGCACACTTTTAGTATTTCTCTTCAATATTTTTTCAAAGAAAATTTTTTCATTTTCTCTGGGTTTAAATGGTTTTTTCTTTCAACATTGACCTGGTTCCATTACAAGTCTATAAAAAAACTTAATATGAAGTAACACTTTTCATTTTAAAAGGCATTGAGGTGATTTTTTCTGAATTTTGCATTTCACTGGTGATACCAAAATTGTTTTCACTTCAGAGTGTCCTCAAAACTATTTATTTCTTTTTACCATTTTGTTCAGTGGTTGAAAGGACAGTTTTCCACAACTCTGACAGCAACAGGTTTACTTTTTCTGATTGTTTCTTCATTTGTAATTAGCAAAGAAATCTGTTTATTTGTGCAACACATGAAAAAAAATTATAATTTCTGGATATTAACTTCTGCTTACAGTAAAAAAAGGTAATTGTTCATGTGGTTTTACAGTGCATTCTCTCTAAGACATTCATGGTTTCAGAACTCATCTTCACCATATTCCGGATGGTTTCTAGCAGTTTCTATAGGAGTGGAAGCTAACTCTTCAGTTTTTAAAAGAAAACTGTTTATGATAAAACATTAATGCCTCCTTAGTGTGATCACGACAGTGTTTTCAAGTTATGAAAGCCACTAAACTCCTGGTTTGTTGCAGTGTCTACTAAGGTATGCATCTGCTGAGGGAGGAAATGCATTAATGATCAATGTGTGTGCACATTCGTGTTTGCAATTTCTCCCTATAGTCCTCATGGCTGACTGTTCAATAGCGATAAAGTCACAAAGACACAGAGGTCTCCTGTCGTTGCCATCAGCAGTATCGTGTCTTGGAAACAATGCAGGAGAAGCAAGGAAGGATTCGTATGAAACATGGCCCAGGTTTTGCTCTCCATCCCCAGGCACCCATAATGATTTTTTAGTTCAGGCAAGTAATATAAGGAAAATGAAAACTTGCAGCGGTTTGGACTGATATGAAACTAAATAAATCTTAGCAACAAAATGCTCATGGAGACAATCATTTCCATTATATCATAAAGGAGAAAAACTGTTTAGAGAATACTATCTGAAATAAGCAATGGCAATTCACTACAGAAGTGTAAACATTGTTAAACTGTTATAGTCAGTGAAAAATTACTTTTTATTTTTTTACTGAAGTCAAATGAGAGAATATATTCATCTGTATGGACTAATTTTCAAGGGGAAAAAAAAGCCAAGAGGTTTTTGTTACTGTAAAAAAACTGAGCACAACTTACACTTCATGTTGCCAGCTCCTGAGATTTATCACAAATCTTGTGATGTTCAGTACTTTTCTGCAATGTTTCTTGACCTTTAAACCAATCACAAATTTTCTAGGGATTTCATTTTTGGGTTTGATCACCTGTTGATGGCAATACTAACATACTAGCTGTTCACAGCATCAGAGCAGTACAGCCACTTCGCATTGCACAAAACTCTTCACAAATCTTCCATACTCTATTCTAAACTGACACCCTCAAATCCAGCATCTCACCCACACACAGTTTACTCAAGTCCCGATCCTCTAAGAACCAAGATATCACCTCTTTTACTTTTCTAGAGAAGTAGTTTGTCCTTTAGCTTTGGTTGCAGCCATTGATGTCATTCATATTTACTGAAGTCCTGCAAGACATGGGTAGTATTTAATTTAGAAGGAATATTTCCTTTCCTCACCATTCAAATGTGAAACAGTGGGGTTTGGAGCCTTTGTATGAATGTCATTTGACATGTTTTGCTTGTTTTTTTATAAGCAGTTTGCAGTTTTCTCATGCACATTAGTGATTCAAAATTGTTGCCTATTTTGTGCAAATGCTCTATAGTCTTCCAGTTGTACTGCAGTAGATCCTTCCAAATATGTAAAATCTGAGCCACTCTAGATATTTCAGGCTGAAGACAACACTCACACAATATTACTTTTGCTCCTCAGCTTTTGACTGAATCTTTTAGAACCCAGATTTCCCTCTGCAGAGGTGCCTTACACAAAACAAAGATTACTTTTCCATTAACATCTCATTAGATTCAATGTTCCTGCAAAACCTATGATTAGTAATTTCATTCACTAGAATATCCACAGATATTTAGCACAAAAGGAGGAAAAGCACTGTGAGTAAACTACTATGAACATAGAGGTTTATTTCGTAGATGAGAATAGGGGTCCTGACTCAGCAGACCTACTGGAGGAAACTTAAAGTGCTTGATTAAACCCATGGAGGACTTTTAAGCCTATTTAGGCATTTAAAGAAAAATTTGTGATATTTTGAAGTTTTAACATACACAAAAGAAGGCCACACACCACAGAAGAACTAAAGCCGTCATGGTAGAATTAGAGAATGAAGAATTATCATAAATTACTATACCATCACTGAACTGCAGGAGGTATTTTCTAATTGCTGAGATATTAACCTATTGAGTGGAAATTTAATCCCACCTAGATCTAGCTAACTGCAAGTTGCTATCTAGACTAAGATCATCATCTTATCCTCTGTGCAGTCAGTGGAGAGAACTCAGGCAACGCATTCCCTGGAAAACACTATCATAGTTGACCAGGAAGACAGTTTATACCAGTAGCTTCTCTTCCAGGCCCAACAGATGGTGAAATCAGACTGTGAACTTAGGAGACATAGGTCAAAACATCATGGACCATTTTCTAATGTTCTTACATAATAAAGTGCTCTTGGGCAGTAAAATCTTATGTGCTACAATGCTTTGAAACAATCTGCAGAAGAAAAGTTGCTAATGACCCCACACAAAAATCACCAAAAAGACTGCAGATGCATGAAAACTATAGTCAATATGTTTTATAGTCTCAAACTGATCAGGATTTGCATGTAGAAAAAGATATGTGCCTCAAATATGTTTTAAATGTTGGGAATTTATCCTTCCTCACACAATCTTTGTTCTAATTCCCATCTATTTCCAAATAGAATAAATATGGCTTTGATGTCAGGCAAAACCTTTTTTGTCTTTGCTTCTAATGTGAAGACATCCTCAAAAACAAACAGCTTGACCAGCTGAAAGGTATATCAACCTGACTCACATGAATGAGCAGCACAAGTAGTAACATAATGTGTCGCATTTCTTTTTACATCAAAATAAAACAGATTTCAAAGAGTGTTTTCAAGAAAAATTGTGTGATTCCCAAAACAAAGAGGGAGACCAAGAGTCAGGAGCACTGGGTTTCATTTCTTTTCGATCCTGCTTATCAGGGGATATAGGTAAAAACACTGTGTCCTGGTTTCACCATGACCACTTAGATCATAAGCTCTTTGGGACAGGATTTGCTTTTCCTGGTGATTGTGTAATGCTTAGCAGAAATAGGTGTCTAGAGGAAGATAAAGGTTAATAATAACTAAAAATCTATTCAATGCATAAAAGAGAAGTAGGCCACTGAGTATTGTTTAACTTCTAATTGCAAAAAGAAATATCTATGATATCAATGAACATTCTATTAACTACATGCATCTAACATAAGAAACTGAACTAAGTTTTTTTCTTGTTTCCTCCAGAAGTGGAACTGAAATCACTGACATGGACGTAGAGGTGAACATCTGAGCATAACATCCACTGGTGTCTTTCTCTCTACTAAAATGCCTCCCTTGATAGGAAGTTTTTAAAATTTTATTATTGCAGAAATTATTATTCTCACATTCAAAGGAATGGAAGAGATCAGGGTTACCTGATTCATAGCCTAAAGCAACTGAAAAGAGTGGTGAAGGGAAGAGGTTTACCACCTGTGTGGCCACTGAAGCGCACAATAACAGTGGATCCAATAATAAGATTAGAAAGTGTAAAAGCCTTCTACATGAAGTGGTTCAACTGCTTGGCAGATCAGGACTGTTCCCTAAAGCATATTCACTAATGTGTTGTCCAGATAAATTTTAAACGTGCCTCATAAATGTGTTTAGTGTGCACAAATTTTTCCTGTATCGTAATATTCCTGCTGGGACTGGCCAAAGATCCAAACATCCTGCTTTTGTGTCTGTACCACCTAGGAAGAAATTTATGAAATGCTTTGGTCCTGCTGCTTTCTGGTTGTTTGGGCATCAGGGAAATACAAAACTAAGTCAGTTGGATCCTGTAAGTCTTCTTTTCCTGTTGACTCTGGCACAGAAGTACATATTTTGGAGCTGGAAAATTGAGATGTTCTCCCTGCACATACAAGTGGGGTAAATTTCATAACAGAGAATCAGTCAGTAAGGAAAAAAATATTCCTTTACTGAAAATATTGGATAAATGTTAGAGTGAGTGGGATGATATGGAATGGTCTCATCATTCTGTCACTCTGTGAATCCATGAAGGAGAATGCAAGGAAAGCAAGAATAGCCATGTTTATTTGGAGTTTATGGACAAGGATGTGTATTTGATCATGTGGGCAAAATAAAAGTATATATCTGAAGTACACAAAAATCTGAACTTTTTCCTCTGACTAATACATTCCATTAGCCCTGGTCTTTCTGCAGCTTGCCTATTTTTAAATGCAACTGGAGAATAAATTTTAATTATAACAGGATAAAACAAAATATCAGCTATACTACATAACAGAATACCACAGTTTTTAATTTCAGGAACACATACTACTCCAAAGCACTAGTCATCAGCACAGGTTTAGAAGTTGTCATTGTTAACAGCAATATAATTTACTTAAAAGTTCCTATTAGGTAACACGCAATATACATATTATCAAAACGCCATTTTTATAAATTCTAATTATTCCAATCCTTAACAGATGCCATTCAGAAGCGATCAAAAGTGGGAAATGTTCAGTTAGAGGCTGGTGTCTGGATAGGAAAAAGTCCAGATGGGAGGGGCAATAGTTGGCAATATTGTTTTGCTTGCAAAGAAAATGAAAAATGGAGTAATGCCTGACAAGTGTTTCTTTCCAGAACAAAGATACTGGATGGAAAATTTCTTGTATGCATGCCCAAACAATACTACTCGATTTCTAAAAGCAGACAAGCTATCATCAACATCCTTGAGAGGAATCCCCTGCAGGGGCTGCAAGTTGAGTGTAACACAATGACCACCTCTTTATGGGCAGTCTCCTCTGGGTCTGCAACCCTGGAGCAGGTCTCTGCTGGTCAGCACTGTGTGGTTTATCAGCCTGGAGCAATTTCTTAATAAATTCCAAGTATTCAATGGAAGGAGCTGGAAAGAGCTGCTCCAACAGGAAAGTTGGCCTTCACTACTTGGGGCTCTGCCAGGGACCTCATAGTTTCACCAAGAGTTTCCCCACTCATTCATCACTACAATGTCATCTGTGTGCAACCACACATGAAACAATTAAGACACTTAATTTTTTCATTAAAAAAATATAATTGTTTGAATTGCCTAGCTCAAGATACTAAAGTGTTTCCACTAGCTCCCACTATTCATAGGTTTTGTTTTAAAATATAAAATATAGAGACAAAAATACTGATGAATTAATGAAAATGTCTTCAATTGGTTGTTGTATGCAAGTTCTGGATTTGGCTCTGGTTGTGTGTTTAAAAATACATCTCTTCAGTGGGTAGGAGACAGAAGGCTTAACTAATGAAGCAAGAAAAACATTAAGACAAGCATGTTTTTGGTTGAGTTGTCAACTATTGTTTACTGAAGAATCTTTCATATTAAGAGGTGGATCAATATTTAAAGAAACAGTGCATGAATTTGATCACCATTTTGCAGCAAATTTCTGTCAGATTGAGTGTGAAAGAAAGATTCTGTTCTCTCAGCTCAGCTTATTTCTCGCCTCACATCACAACCAGCTCACGACAATGACTAACAGGAAAAAGTGAAAAAAGAATCCTTTTTCTCTTTTGGTAAATCTATGCCTGATATTCCTCCACTTTTAGGAATACTGATATGCCAGTGAGAGAGTCACACAAGGTTAGTAGTGGAATATATTATGCTTTCAGCTATAATGCTGCTATAAAATTTGTTTCAAATAAAGCTGTGCAAAGTTTGATCTAATCTATTACTACTTAAGCTACCTTAGGCAAAGCGCTAAAAGATGGGGCCTTTTTTGTCTAGTGTAATACACCTGTGCCAGGTATCAATTCAGGGTGAGAAGTGAGGATCTTGAGAGCAGCCCTGCGGAGAAGTGCTTGGGGGATGAGAGGCTGGAAATGACCCACCAGTGTGCACTTGCAGCCCAGAAAGTCAAACACACCCTGGGGTCACCCAAAGCAGTGTGGGCAGCAGGGCGAGGGAGGTGATTCTGCCCCTCTGCTCTGCTCCAGTGAAACCCCACCTGAGTGCTGCATCAGCTCGGGAGGCCCTACACAGGAAGGACATGGACCTGTTGGAGCAAATCCAGAGGAGGGACACAAAGATGACTAGAGGGATAGAGGACCTCTCCTACAAGAAAAGGCTGAAAGACTTGGGATTGTTCAGCCTGGGAAAGAGAAGGGTGTGAGTGACCTAGTTGAAGCCTTCCAGTACCTGAAGGGAGCCTGCAAGAAAGATGGAGAGAGACTGTTTATAGGAGCATGTAGTGACAGGACAAAGGGAAATGAATTCAAACTAAAAGAGAGTAGTTCAGATTAAATGTTTGGAAGAAATTCTTTATTGTGAGTGTGGTGAGACACTGGAACAGCTTGCCCAAGGAAGTTATGGATGCCCCATCTCTGGAAGTGCTGAAGGCCTTGTTGGTTGGAGCTCTGAGCAACCTGGTCTAGTGAGAGTTGTGCCTGACCATGACTGGAGGGCTGAAACTATTTAAGGTCCCTTCCAACCCAAATTATTCTATGATTCTATGACTAAATGCCACTACACTCTTTAGAACATGATCTAATTCCATTGTAAGTTCCCTAGAGCAAAAATATCTCCTGTGGGCACATTCTGTGCCTAATCAAGTGGGTAAAAATAGTTATTAGTAAGGTTTAATAATAATGATAATAACAACAGCAACAACTTGCAGGCTTGCAGATAGATCTGAAGAGGGCCTACAGGTAATCACTACTAGAAATTTTGAAAACTGATGAAAAATTGATGAATATTTATTTAGTTTGGCCCTTAGATCTTAAACTGTATCTCAGTTAATATCTCAATAAATTTGAGAATCAAATAAACAGCTCTTCAGTGTAACATAGTAACACATTCTTATGCATACTTTATTAGTTTTCAACAATAAAATATCAAGAGGAGGTAAGGATCCCATTAATGCAAAACTCCTATATGTTAATAAAGAAAAGCTCTGATGAGGTGGCAAGCCTCTTCTCTCTCTTGAAATTATATTATAAAGGCATTCCTCAAAAAGTTGAGAGAGATCACTTCTTTTACTTCTTGAGGGAGAGAATAGCAAAGCAGTTGGGAGACTTCCCCAAACAAGCACAAGTCTTCATTCATGGAAATATATAAGGCTAGTCATTTTGACTGGAACAGCTCTCTCAGTTCCTCACTTCAGAGTTCAGATGAAGTAACCAAATTCTTCATCCAGTAAATGCACAAGGCAAGCAACACTCCCCAAAACAAATCTGTAGTAAATATCCAATAACAAAGAGCAGGGCCACAGGCAAAACAAACAGGAGGCCCCGGCCATCTGGGCTTGCTAATGCTTCAGAAACTTCCTAATAGGCATGAAGTTATGAGTGGAATACAGACTGCAGCATGTCAGTAGTTCTTCTAAGGTCAGCATCCTTACAGACTGGCATTTACACAACGTTTTCAATCACATCAGTGTCTGAGGAGCATCTTAAATTTTCTCTTAATTGCTCAGTTCAGGGACAGTTAACCATGACTTTGGGAAAGCTCTGCTTTGTAGAGATATTTACCTACTTTTTTTTTCAGAAAGCTTTGCAAAAGAAACCTTTTTGTAACACAGAGCTGCTTTAAGATTGTTTGGATATGGAGAGATAATGCTTTCTGCATGCACAGTGGGAAAGGTCCACTTTAGGACCCCAATTTAAAAAACTAATATTAACAGAATAAAACACCCACATATTTGCCTTCTTTAGTCCTTTTCCTTGGCTACAGTAGCACTGAATGGTCATGCTAAAAACCTTGAGGTTGAAAATTAAATTATTTTGCCTACATGTTTTTACTGTTGTTTCTATACTGTTCCAATCCAGCCCATAGTCAGGAAACTAACAACTTTCCGAGAAAATGGCACTATTCTTTGCCATTTGCAAGGACCTCTCCCTGTTAGCTATAAAATGGACAAACCTTAAATGCTTCCCAGAGCTGCTGATAAGCACCCAATACCTCTGAATGGCTTGCATTTGCAAAGTTAGGAGGGAAATCTTGTAAAAAGTCTTTCCTGTAATTGCAGACAATTCCTGTTTAAGGTCAAGCCAGAAATTCTTCACAAATAGTTTCTCTCGGGGTACAGAGGTATTTCCTTTTCAGGTTCTGGCTAGGACCCAAAGTGCAAAAGAATGAGGAAAAAAAACCTAATGATAATCATAAAGTTAACTGAAAGCCTCCTATCTCAAAAATGCTCCCACTAATACTTGCACTGCAGTTTAGCAGGCACTCGTTAAAATCTGGTATCAAACTGATCACAACCAAATGTGATATCTTAACATATTCCCCATCTCAACAGCCTTATAGGTAAGGTGCCCTCTGACCTCTGGCTGTCTCTCTTTTATGCTGATATGTTTTCTATCTCTGCTGATACAGCATTTTCTTAAAAAATGAAAAATAATTTTTACTCCAGATTTGCAAAAGATTGCACTGGCTGCGCAGTTGGTGGAATTTCTTACTTACTCACTAATGTGTGGGGCATCACTTTTCTCTTGGCTCCAAACACCAACACACGCATCAGAAGATAAAAAGGGATATTAAAGATCTGTACTGAAAGCAGACATATTTGTTCTCACTTTCTGGCTGCTTTCATTAACTTATTTTATAAACCTCTTGACATTATTTTAGCTTTTTCCAACATGGCTGTGAATGTGTGCACCCTCTTCATTTTATTTACCAGAAAACAATAATCAAAGGCAGATGGACCATCTGGATCAGATGTCAAGCTCTCTAACATGTGAACCCAAGAAATCTGAGCTCTGAACTATACTTTGACTGCAGTTCTGGTTTAGATTTCAGGTAAATAATTTAAAATAGGAAAACTGTGCCAACATAAATCAATTTCCTGTGTTATTTTTGTGTTTAATGTAACAGCAAGTGCCTCATTCCTGAGTGACATGATGAGACCACAGCATAGCAGGGGCAGAAACACCCCCCAATAAGGCCTTGGCTTGGCTTCCTGATTCCTTTCAAAATGAACCTTGCCAAAAGGCTCATGTATGGTTAAACCAGAACCCATCAGAGACCTCATCACAGGTTAAGTATTGTGATTTTCAGGTCATGTGTTTCTAGTTAGAGCAGGAGAGGAATGGAAAGTATGAATTCAAGGTAACAATCCCTGCCTCCACTTTTGTCACCAAAAATTTACTCTTATAGCCCCAAAGGTACATTAATTTAGGTTCAGTATTCTATTTCACTTCATCATACTTTGCTGTTTCGTATAGTCACAGGCAGTAAAAATTCTAAAGCAATATCTACCCATTAGAGGCCATTTAATCGGGGCACATTCTCTTGGGCTTGCTTGTGTGGGGACTGACCCACATACATGCTTTTAAAGTCTCCTACCTTCCAAGACAGGGTGGCTGCATCCAGATTATTTTTCAGGAGTGTTTTATGCTCCCTAGAACATCCCTGGGAGGGCACCAGCTGGTTAAGGGCAAAATGGTGCTGGTAATTAGATAGTATAAAGGTTGTGATGTGGCATTTTGAATTTATTAGCATAGGTGTAGACAAGAAAGCCTTGCATGCAGCTGGATCTTTTCCTTACTGAGAAGGAAGAAATTTCAAACGTAATACACTCTGAAGGCACGTTACTTCTGTTAGTGGTTGCATCGTTTTTGCTGAAATACATGTGATATTCACTGGAAATGCATCCAGTAATTAAAACTTTCTTCTGTAAATGCAGTTATCTACCTTGATTAGTATAAACTCCCTTCTAGAATACTATGTGATTCTGTTCAGAGTGTTGAAATCCTAAAAAAAAGCTTTTCTGAACTTCCATCTCTCTTCCTGACTGGGAAATGAAAATGCAAAGAAATACATATTAATGAAAAAGTTGATTAAAATAAAACAGATTCAGCTAAAATTTTAACTTAAATTTAAGGTGATTTGGCATTGCTTTAGATCAGCTCCTATGTTATCTAAAGGTTCTGCCAACAGTAATGTTGTCTGGTGAACTACTGGAGACTGTCATGTCACCCCTCTACACTCAGGTTTAGGTTCTGGATATTTCTAAATTACGGCCTGGGCTGGAAAATGACTCTCGATCATTTTAAGGGCTTCAGGAATACACTTTTGACATAAGCAAAGCACTTAAGAAAATAAAAAATTAATTCAGATTTTGCACTCTTCCCATTAGACAGTTTATTTAGTTCAATTTTTAGGAACAGTAGGAGAAGACTATGCAAAAAGGCTGTACATATTAAAATGTATTCCACAAGGCTTAATATGGCTTAGTCTTAGACACATGGTGGAGAGGAGCTGTGCTATATCCCTGGGCTATTCCTTCAGAGCTCCACTGGTATGGCACATCACAGCTCTGGGATTTGCTTTTCCTAAATTAATTCAAAAGACGATGAGACTCTTACAGGTTGTAGAAGAGAAAGCCAGAAATTACTGTGTGGCTGAAGGGGAAAGAGGGAAGATGAATCAGTCAGATTGATCTTAGACTTCTGCTTTAGAATGAATCTCCCCACTACTATGGGAGCTCCCAACTTGTCTCTACATATTAATGTGACTGCAGAGCATATGGAGTCTACATTTTTGTTGTTGAATGTTAACCAAGATAAATCACACTTTTCATTTGGAATGAAGATATGCACACACACATGTGTATGCATTTGTGTGTGAGCACGTGTACAATATATACACATATGAATCTTTCTTTTCTTTCTTTGGCTCATTGAGTTTGTTCCTTCCCTTAACAGGTGCCATTTTGCACAGCAACATTATTTCCATTTTCCATTAGTGAGGAACTCATGTGTTTGCCATTAAGAACAATTTACAGAAAGTTACTATAGGCATAAGCATAGTTTCCCTTTTCGGATAGGCCATGCAAATATGATGTCTCTTTAACCACTTTTGACCCTGCAGAAAAAAAAAAAAAAAAGCCAGTATTCCAGCCTGTTGTTCTAGTATACTTTCTTTTCATTTAGTCTGCATATCATATTTCCCTAGTGTATGCAAACCATAGGCCAGAACCTTCCCTGCCACACACAGAAGTGGAAGTGGACAGGGAATGCCTAGCAGCAATCATACCACAGGTGCTCTCTATTCCATCCATCTTTCCAGGAAGGTCAACCAATCTCATCCCACATTCTGCTGAAAAACTGCAAAACACTATACCACCAGGACAAACCAGCATATGTACTGCTTTCAGCAGCCAGATAGTGGAGAGAAATGGAGCAGGGGGGACCATAACCATGCTCATATTTCTGGATTTAATCCATAATTCTAGATTTCAACTTTTTGTTTTCAGTGGTTTGGCTTTTTGTTTTATGAAAGGTCAAAATAACTTTGTGGGAAGCAAATATTAATAATAAGGTAAATATTTATTTTTAAAAAAAATACACGCCTAATTAAAGGTTTTCACCAGCTCCCAGAATATGTTAAAGTTTGTAGCTGCTGCTCCACCAGTTCCCATCACATGTTAGAGAACTTAAAAAAGCAACACTCCTACATAAAATTTCACAGTGAAGAAAAACACTGATGTTTCCTTTAAAAAGCCTTTTCTGCCTTCATATCTCTGAGACATATTATTTGGAACCATTTCTGCACATCCAAAGCTCAGAATACTGCAAAGCCATTAGCAGTAGCTAAATATTACTGCAAAGGAATGGCAAACAAAACATTGAAAATATGCCAACCTTGTGTGTCAGATTTCAAATGTCAAAACTGATTTCTTTAGCTACTATTTATTTCTTTTCTACAACTTCAGAAAAATCTTAAAAGTAAACATTAGACAGTTAAAATGAATTTTATCTATTCTTAGGATGTTGTGTGACTATTTACTCAAGAAAAATTATTATAATAGTACATTTTTTTTTTACAGTTTTGGAGGAAATAATACAGAAGAAATGCAGACATAATGCAAATTACAGTACCTCCACTGCAACAGAAAGAAGTGTGGTCATCAGGCAGGGTAAATCCTGGCATTACACTGGCTAATTTTGAGTTTGGTCTTCTGCTGACTGTCCCTCACATGCAGACATGAATGTTTATAATACTAGCCTTCAAAATGGCATACTTCTTTCTGTCTCCCATCTACTCACCTTGTTGGAAAGGCAAACAGTCAATTGGTCATACATAGCCAAATATTTCTCACTAGAAAATGCTTTTTGGTCAAGGCTCAATCTCCAATACCTTCACAGAATTTAGCTCTACATATTTCAATTTTTTTAAATTGGTCGAAACCTCAGCTTTTCATAGCATTTCTGTTCTGAACCATTTTATTCAGAAAATAGATATATATAGAGTGTAATAGTGTAATACAACCTTTTTTATAAGATAAATATTTTAATAAATTAAGCATTTTGCAGCTACTGAAATAACCTGGTCAGCACTGTTTTACCTAATATAATTGTCATCAAAAATAATTGTAAAAAAGGAACAAATAATGGCAGTAACTATTCATGGTGATTCAGAATGGAAATTTTGAACTCTTGGAGATCTACCTCAGACAGGGATGGCTCCTTCTTCCCAACAGGACTTACAAGTGGCAATCCAGTCAGCCCTTGAGTTACCTGCTGATCTGGTATATTGTTTCCTTACATTCAGGGATGTTTAATACAGAATACAGAGTAAAATCTACACTCCTGCTGCCATGCCTTTGAAGTGCTTTATCCTGCAATTTACAAACTAAAGCCATTCTTTACAAAAACTTGCAGGAGGGGAGCCATCTAATGTGTATAGAAATAAGAGGAAAAGGTTCCCCGCACTGTAGGAAAATAAACATGTATATATGTTGTTTATCTTTCTCTTTGAGACAATGTAGCTGTAAATGCCTACCCAGAACAAACAATAATTGTGCTTTTGTGTGAGGCACTGCAGCCACCACTTTGCACAGGAGTTAATATAATGTTTATATGTGGCCAGAACAACTGAGAGTAGTTTCTGGCCACATGGTAAATACTGCTTTTTCTTCTAATCTCTTTATACTTTGTTCTCAATATTATTAGGTATGTTAAGAAATGTGCCAAGTTGAAAGGCCAATTTACTCAGCTAATACATTCCTCTGGTCTACAATCTGTTCAGTTTGAAGGTGGTCATTTTGAACACTGCCTTCAGGTCCCTTCCAATTACCAACAGACAAACTTCTATTTAATAGAGTTATTTAGTCTCACAGTCTGCTCATGACCTGTCCAAATTAACAAGGAGCTGCTCTATGAGAAGGCTTCACATAGATGGCTCACATATATAGTGAAGTTACTCTCAGGGCGTGCTGTGGAAATCTTATAAGGTTACAGGGAAAGATGTGGTGGTTTGTGACTTCTCTTTTCATAGGGAATGGAGGTAAGAACTTTCCAGGTTTAGCAGAGCAGTAAACAAGGAGCATGGCTAAAATTTCTGCTTCTTTGAGTCCATTTGAGTCCTTCCCTACAGACAAGACAGTGCGGTTATGACCAAAAGCCCCTCAATTCAATCTGCAGGTTTTTTGCCTATGTAAATCTCGCAGTGATGTTAAATCAAACAATTCTGATGATGGCTTCAAAGGAAAAAAAGAAAATTCTTCTTACTTTCATATAGAAAGGAATTACAACTTTTTATCAGCAGTTGAGAAAAGTACTACTATAGAAATGGTTTCTCAGTTTCTTCAGGTTTATGTCAACAGACTGCCCAGCAAGGGGAAATTCTTTAGCAAATATGAAAAACCTGTGGTTGTCTGATATAAGTAATGCCTTGCTCTTTCTGCCTCGCTAGATTTTGTGGGTTTTTTCTGATGGTTTTTGGTAGATGTCTGTTATGTCAGTAACACATTTCCTGTTTAAAATTGGTACAACCATTAAATTATAAGCTCCAGAAGTGTCTTAAAGTAGCTTCACCAAGGAGACAGCAAAACCGTTTCCTTCACAGGTAAAGATACAGTAGGTTGTTTTCCAACCATGACAAGTTTACTCAGTAGTTCCAGTGTACGAAGAAATCCAAAAGTAGAGATTTTATTTTAGAAGAGCATTATGTTCCTACATAGTAGTAGCAGTAGCAGTAGTAGTAGTAGTAGTAGTAGTAATAATAATAATAATAATAATAATAATAATAATAATAATAATAGGAGTGGCCTACAAGGTCAGTACCTGGTTGGCTTTAACTTAAGCTCTGTGATGACATTTACATGTCAATGATAAAAATAACTATGGAGAGTAATGTTACATAATGCAGGAAAATAAATCCACAAAAAAGGCAATTTCCTCTAACGGTAGTCTCAATGTTACACCAAGTGTCTGAACCCAACATGGGTGTCATTCAAACCCTCTCTTTCAGTGGGACCCAAGTCTCTGTGTCCCTGCCTGGGATGTCTCCTATGTGCCTGTGCACATAAATCACTTCAGTCTCCACAGCACTGAGCAGCTAAGGACAAGGTACCACATAAACCCCTGGGGCTCAGCTAACCAGGTGTCACCCTCTAATCTTGCCTTTCTGGTGTGACCCATGCAGAGCTCTGGGACTCATCCAAAGAAAGGCATAGAGCCATGAAATGGACCAGTCATAGAGGAAGGGTCCCCCAGAGAGATCTGCTGCTAAGACAGAAAGCCCCGGAGTGCTGAGTCCTGACTCGGTGTCATTCCTTTACCCTCAAGGACGCACTGATGTATTTCAAGAAAGCCATAAATAGCATCCATATGAATACTCCCCAAGGTCAGTGTCTCCAAGAACAAACCGATAACACTCTGAGGCAAAGCTTTCTTCCCAAGAGAGTAGGAGGTGTGCATATGCAACCACTGAATCTTTCTATTCATTTATTTTCGTTAGAAACTTCTTCTGAAGATTAGAGTTTTTCAAAGAAACCTCAGAAAAATGTCTCTATGTTCCCTCTGTGCATCTGATCTTTCAAGAAGACCTGGTTGTTTAGTGATAGGTATTGTTTTGAGTGTTTTAAAAGCATATCTACATTCAGGGTTTCACCTCATGAAAAAAATAAATTAAAAGTCTTTTGTGCCAGTGCTAATATCACATTAAATAAGGAATATCTTTTTGATCACAGTAGCACATTGCAGGGAAATAGATGTGTGTAACACAGTATCTTATTAGTTCAACTGATGAGTACTAATAGGCTTTCAATTTATAAGAAGAAACCTCTTCTCTAATTATTAAAAAAACAATTTGTTGTTGAACTGCTAATAGTGATGCTAACCCAGACACATTGTACCTCTCTGAGAATGAGAGATTGAAGAATAAATGGATATTGTACCTGTGCTGACTTTTCTTGTAATTCCACTGAGGAGCAAGATGTTATTGTCTCCAAATCAATGCCTCTCCCTGTAAATTCCCTGGGAAATTTCAGGTGCTGTACATAAGGAAGAGAAAAGATTACAAAACCATACCAAATAATAAGATTAAATCTTACCTGAAAGAAATATTTAATATATTTTAATTATTGTCACTGAATTTTTTAATTTAATTGCAGCTGTTTCTTATAGGAGTGTTGTTACTACGTCATCATTCAGACTCCATTTATATTCTGATCTGACAGCCCTAGATGCATTTGTGTTGATGGCTTAATTGTTTCTTTCCCTGAGCAAATGTTAGTGGGGGAACCTCACAGGATGCCATGTCAGGTTATCTTAAGTACAAGGATTGCAGCAGTTTGTGACTAGCAAACAGACACACTTTAAAAAATATTTTCATAGAAAAAAGAAAAATTTACTTATGAGCATGTTTGGGATAAAAATTAGAACTGAAGGCAAAAGCAGTAGCAATGGATACTTAAAACCAAATTGCTTCATGTTTAATCAGAAAAGGTAATTGTTTTGTCTTTTTTTCCCCCACAGATTTTTATTTTTTATGTTTTCCTTTCATTTCCTTTGACAATAACGAGAAAGTTTATAAACAGGAAAAAAAAAAAAAAAAGAAGGAGAAACAAAATGTCAGCAGGCAAAAAAAAGGAAAAAGAAGACACAGTTTTTAAGACAAGAAAATCTGTAGAACAACAATTTTCTTGTAAAGATCATTGAAATTCCAAAGGTTAAAAATGGAAGTATTTTGTTCCACAGGTTAACTTTTTTCATACATAATAGCCTAATTTTTTTGGGCCATGCAATGCCATTTAAAGACAAAAAGCAATGAATACTGGTTGTGTTTATGCAGAGGTATTGGTGGCCCCTTAATCTGGCTAAGTTAAGCTATTTTGACCAGTCTGGAAAATCAGAGATTCATAAAATATGAATGTTTTTACATTAGCAGACATTTCAGGTCTTTTTAACCATTTTTCCTCTGCTGTCTGTTGCTTAGACATTCCTACTGCTAATATGGGGTGTAAGATAATAACCCATCTGTTACATGACATCTTACAACCTAATTTTGAACCATAATATTTAACTGCACAAGTCATTGCGCATGGAGAATAAGGCAATAATTTTCTTCAGAATTTGCAGGCAGAAAATAAATGATTTTCTTAATATGTCACAACTGGTAGCTGTGCTGAGAAGGTGGAGTTGTACTATTGAGAGTGAGTTAGGTCCAGGTCTCCAAGATGCTTTACTTGTACATCTTCATTTGAGGATGGTTTGAACCCAGCTGCCTATAATGCGTTACTTCCCACATACAGATTCTCATTTGTTGTAAAGTGAGAGAAAACAATAATGGAGGCATTTTTTTGTGCCTATTCTAATTAAAAATACTTGCAGCATTGTAGCACCACCTGCAGGTGGCCTTTTATTTTACTAGGGTAGTGAGTGTACCATGGGAAAGCTTCTGTGGGAACATTATAACCCAAAACATTAGAAATCTGAAGATCTTATGGAGAAATTAAAAAGAAAAAAAAAAAAAGAAAAAAAGGCAGAAACCATGATAACACTGCTGCACATATGGCAAAACCATGAGACATGCTGTTTCAGACAGATAATGTTTTGATCTTGATTTTTATTTTTTTACCAAGTTGCTGCAAGAAATTGCCTTTTAAATTACTTTTTCAATTGATTGCTTTAATTAAAGAGGGTAATACTGCAAATTTTCAGGCTGATGTAGATGGAAAGATTAGAGGTGTGTTTAATACCTGAGATGCACACACCCCAACAAACAATGGACATCCTGGGGCCTGTGCTCTTCTGATAGTACAAAGCCGGGGGAACCTGCCCTACAAGGGCAGGGGAAGATTTCCCATGCACAGGGAAGCTGCCCAAGGACTTGGGTCCACGTGGCTGAACCCAGGCCACCATCTCGGGCTGCCCCATGGGGATACTCCTTTCCATACACAGTGGAGGCACACGGTACCCCGGGACTATTGGACCAGCAACCCTTCCCCTGTGCAGCTGTGATTTTTCGTATCCATCACAGCAAATGCAACGAACGTCCAGCACTGAGTGGGGGCCAGAGATGTAATAGAAATTCATCCATGTGGGCTTTTTTTTTTTTTAAATTAAGTACAGGAGCATAATTCTTATCTATTTCATAATTCGAACACCTGAGCATATCAGCTTTCCATCCCTCTCCTGAATGTCAAGGCTGCTGTTGTAGGTTATTCAGTCACAGCAGCGGAGACACCATTAACAGGGACAGACCCTGACTCAAGGCTGAGCCGTGGAAACAAACACTGCATTTCTATTGACTTTGCTGGCAGGACTGGATTGCCTGGGGGGGGGCAGCCTCCATGACAGGATCAGGGATGCCTGTGACTTTCACCACCCACATCCAGCAGGCTCCAGTACAGAAAGAACTGAGGCCCTGGAGGGAAGGACGGGAGCCTCGAGGGAAGCACTGCTCTCTGCCAGCTGCAATGGGTGCAGATGGGGAAAAACACCACCACACAGCTCCAAGGCCCTGTCACTTCTGCAGTTTTCTGCATAGCACAGATATGAAGCAGAGTGTCCAAGCCTCCCCACACAGCCAACCAGAGCACATCAGACAAGATATCAGCAAGACCAGCAGACCGTGGAAAATTAGTGGGAAAAAGGGAGGAACAAGGACCTGTGATTTGCAGTAGTTGGTCATGCTGTGCACATTTCTAGGGCATTTCATGCATGTGTGACTGCAGATACAAGAGCACACATATGTAAAGCAGCTTTGCTCCTCTGCATGCGAGCTCTTGTAAGCTGTAAAATCTTCTGTTTGTTGCTGATTTGAAATTTTTCATTGTCCTCCTTCTCCTTACCCAGGGCACAGGATGTGTGCAGAAGACCAGGATTAGCAACGGAAGGAGCAAATGCAAATTTATATCAGCTAAGACAGAAAGGCTCTGTGACACACTGCCGTTTGGAGCAGAGGAAAAATGTTAAGGGTAGAGAAGGGACAAGAGGCTGTCTTCCTCTTTACCCAGAAATCCTGCAACCCTGCTGGTGATGGAGCCCCACACCCCAGCTGAGCAATGCTGCTCCTTCTGGGGCTGAGGACCTGAAGAAAGGTTTCAAGGAGACAAAAACAGTGCTGTCTGTACGAATGTTGTGAGAGCAGCACCCCATGAGATTTTGCCTCCCCTCTGAGAGTGTGACTAACAGCTGATGCTCTTTATGTGTTTGCTTTCTATTTTAGCTGATTTTAATTGTGTCATTCACAACAGCCTGTTTAGTAATGCCAGAAGATACATGGGCACACGTGGCTGGCAAAGGGATTTTGCTTTTCAAATAGGTACTTGACTTTGTGAGAAAGAGTACTAACAAAACTATCTCTGTTTCCTGGCAGTAAATCGTGTGGGTGTTATTCTTCCAAAGTGTCTCAAAGGAAAATGGGGTTTAGAAGGTAGCTTTGCTTGTGAAAGTGTGTCTTTATCACTATTTCCCTTGCTCCCTCTTTTCCATTCCCTCTGCCCTGGTTCACTCTCTTGATCTCTCACTCTTTTACACTCTGTGCCCACATAAGTGTGCGCACATGTATACATATGTTTCGGCTTTCCTTGATTCTTTGTTTTTGGCAAGAAAGTCAATCCTCAGTAAATTACTGTGTAGTCCTGTCTCCTATCTGCTCGCCTGTTCCCTCCTTCAGGCAATTTGGTGCCAACTGGATTATATCAGAGCAGTTGCTTTCCCCACAAGAGCAGGAGAAGGTGCAGATTAAAATAAAGATCAGCCAACCCTGTAGCACAACAAATTAGCTCAGGCCATTAAGCATAATGGCCTTCCAGAGGCCAAAGGGGTCAGCTATTAGTTCAAAATAATGACCTTCAGCCCAGGCAGGAGGAAGTATATACACAGACTCCTGTCACTCTCCTGATCCAGTTTTCAAAAGATCTACCTCACTCCACATTCTGTACAGTTAAAATGTTTGACACATTTAATGGGACCTGATGTGTTTGGCTTTTTTTTCTTTCAGGCTGACATGGGAGTTTGAAGTTAACCATGTGGAGGCTGCTAAAAGATCCAGGCACAGTGATTGCAATTAACAACATGAAAACACAGTTTGCTTAATTTTGAACCTACTTAAACATCAAAGGTTCAAAAGTTCAGTGCAAAGTTCCTGGATTAGATTATTTCAGAGAGGAAGGGAGAGTAAAAATAAATAAATAAAGATTTTCCAAGACTATATGGTACAGTCTGCATAGCAAATGAAATATGAACTGGTTAAGGAAGACGTTGAGAGCTCGGGACTGGGATTCAGGGGATGTAGATTAAATTCCCTGTCTCTGCTACAAACTTCCTGTGTGGCCTGGAGCAGACTGCATTACTGACTCTGTGTTTTAGTTTTTGACACGTGCATGAGGTTCAGCTAATGAGTCCTTTCTCCTGCCCTTTGTCTCCTTTCTCTCCTTAGAGATGCCCTTTGGAGAAAGGTCTGCAGATCTTCTCTTAATGAGTACATACACAGAGATGAATTCTCAATATAGGATTCACCTCTGCTTTGAATACTGCCAAAAAAGAACTAGAAAAACAGTAATTGAAAACAGTAGGTTGGCTTTCAGGAAATTCTTGGCTCTGTCACAAATTTCCTGTGTGACTTTCACCACGACATTTAATCTCTCTCTGATTCAGCTCCACAACTATAAAAGTACTGCTCAGTAATGTAGTGTGTGATACATCCATTCATGGTTGTAAGGCATATGAAAATTACAAAAGGAGCCCTAAAATGCATCTAGGTAGGCTTTCTTTGATGAATAAAAGCTGGAAAGCTCAATATCTCTCCATAACACAGGCAAGCCTTTTAGGCAGTCTGTCTTGGAACTCCTACCATGTGGAGTGTTCAGCCCAAGGAGGGAGATGAAGGACTAGCGGACCACAGATACACTGTATATGGTCTCCATATGTGTCAGCCTTGAATTTCAAGCCCAATTCTAATGTGAAACACACAAAAAAAAACAAGCATTGGTAAATTGGGGGGAAAAGAGGATTAGAGGGGAGGGAAAAGCTTATGAACTCGACAAGTTCTGTGAACCCCAACTGTCAGGAAAGAAAATCCACAAATCCTCGAACCCCATTGCTTTCTGTCATACCGTGCTCCAACATGGAGAAGTCTGGCTCAGTTTATGACTGTTTATGGTATGAGAGCTACATAGTGTTTGTGGAAGTATGAAAGCTGTTGCTGAGTATCATAAAAATAATTAAATCACCAAACTGTTTTCACAGGAGGTTAAAAGGTCTGATATAAATCTTCAAAGGGTGGACAGAAACTCTGTCCTTAATCTGCCCCTTTGTGCTGAGGTACTGCAGGCAATGCATATGGTATATAACGTTTCCCAGTGCTGGGGGACTTTTATAAAGCCTGTGGGCAAAAAGAAGCTGATAACGGCAAAACTGCATCATTAGGCTAACACTGGAGTTTTCTGCTTTCATGAGCAGATATTGAATAATAAAGCTTGTTATTTAAAACTAATATTAGCTTTTTCAGACTGCGTGAATATAACGGCAAGCCCTTCGTTTCCTGCAGAGGTCTTGAGTGTGTGTGTGTTTAAGAGAAGGAAAAAGCTGCATACAGGGAGGGTTGGTGTGTGCACTGGTCTCTCCGCCTCTCAGTGATGCCAATTAAGCCTGCTCTCTGCTGGAGAGCTGAACTTCACCCAGTGAGCTTTCACCATCCATCACCTGCCAGCAGGACTGCAACAGCTGCACAGCAGGGCCAGGAGTCCCAACTGCAAAACACCCCACAGCACTTCTGGGGGCAGAGCTAGAGAGCTTCTGGGGGACTTTGTGGTTCCAGTTCCTACTTGGGATAATATTTTTTTTCCTAAATGCTAAAAGGGCGTTGCAGAAAATTAGTTAATGCCTTACAAAATATAAACTAGATCTTTGGAAATGTTTTTAAGCTGTGCGAGTGTGAAAAACAACCAGAAGTTGATTTATACACCAAGTAACTCATTAGGATACAAAGGACATTATGATTTAAAATTTAACAATGATTAAAGATGAAAGTATTCCTATTAGTTAACATTAATCAAACGTTGATAAGAGAAAAACTAAATTTAAAAAATCATTAAGAAAACATCACTCCCAGGCCAACACTGATGCCAGTTTTTTCTTGCCTGCATTGAGTTTTATATTGGAATTATAATATAAGCCTCTGAAAATAGGGTTTACAATGGAAACACTGACAGACTCTTAACTGGAGCATGTTACGTGTGCCTTTATAAACATACCAGGCATGATGGTCTTGAGCCAAAAAAGTGCTTCTTGAAAAATGTATTAAAAATTAATTTATTCCTTATGCATGTCTAAGTTAAAACTTCTCGGCATGAGATTTATCAATTCCCTCAAGGCTCATCTCTATCCATTGCAGACAACAAAAATGTACTCTATATAAGATAAACTGGAGCAGCCCAGCCAGCCCTGGGATAAGAGGAATGCTTTGCTGGTAGATAGGATACTCTGCACACTGTGTATGTACAAAAGTGTACCCAGAATACAACTACAACTCAGTAAACCTTGATGGAAACCGCTTTTGCCTCCTCTTCCAGCTTTACCACGCAGCACAGGCGTGCACAGGAGAACATAAGATGGACGTGCCACAGTGCCGAGTTTAGGTGTGAGCAGGGCATGGCCACAGTCCTGGGCCCTATGGCCCTATGTGCCCCTGTGGGAATCCAGCCCTGGGGCAGCAGGGAAGGACATCCATCCCAAAGGAATGGTGTGCACCTTCATGACTGGGCGTGCTGTGCTCCCGTGCTCGCTCTACTCTCCCCCTCTTCCTCCCTGTCCTCTATGGGGACACAGCAAGGCAGGAAGAATCTTCTTCCCCGAGCAAGCTCCCCCTCCACCAGCCAGGGAGCATTGGGATTTGGCCACAGTTGCCACCACTTCTGTGACTGAAAAAGAAAGGGAGTGCAATCTGAAAATTGGATATGGTCTGCAAATGAAATCCGACATGCAAACAGCTAAGAATGTGGGTTATGTGTGATACCCAGCTCCACATCTGCACACAATTTGCACAATGGATTCCTGTCATTTTCCGGGTCTGAAACAAAACCCCAGTTCAGCAAGTCCCACAACATTCGAGAGCTGAAATTTTTAGCAGAGTCTTGCAGTCTGGTTTCCCCTCACATGGAAACGTTTCTCACTCTAACTCTCCAGTTCTTCTCTTCCAAATGCTAAACATGTTCTCAGCCCCAGCCGCACACGGCTGCAGATAAGCCTGGGGCAACATCAAGAAGAAGCTGCAACATTTCTTTAAGAAGCAAGTATTAATATATTTCCTGTTAGACACAGAAAATAAGATTAGAGGTGATATTCGACAAAGGCCTTCTGTGAAATGGGAAATAAATGTCATTAATGCCCCCTAATGGGCAAAGTGGTCCCCCACCTGCATTAATGTATCATGCCCGTATTAGATTGTCATACATGATTGATAGTGAAATAAGACCTTTTTCCATCAAATGGGAATAAAAGTCTCATGCTGTAAATTCATTTACAATGGATTCATTTGCAAAGAGATTGATCCAATCAAAGACTGAGAAATTGAGTTCAAATTGATTTTATTACATAAAGACTAGGATCATGTTGTAAATATCTGGAATGTATACAGCTGGTAAAAACTAAACAAAGCCAATGAAAGAAAATCCTCCCTCACCCTGAAAGGAACATGTACCCTTTACTTCTTACCAGTTGGAGATGCAAGATAGTGCAACTCTTAACACTGGTGTCCATTAAAGCAGTTTTCTCAAATGTGATGTTTACTAAACAGTGACATCTATTGGGGATTAGTATTTCAAGAAATTGGGAAACAGGAGTCTGTTAAAATTTGACTGACTAAAACATTTGAAATCACCCATTATAGGACACAATTCTGAATTCGAAGAAGATGGGTGAGATGAACTTATAGATCTGTCCCAACTCTAGGGCTGGACCATGTTATTAAGAGACACACTGAGGCAGTTGTGGATGGGGAGGGTATGGGGGTGAAATTTCTCTGCAGGTTTGAACAAAATATTGGCATTTTCCAGTGGGTATTGTCCCTGGGCCTCCAGTGGAGCGGCAACAAAACTTTCCCCATCTTTCAAAAAAATGTAATACAAATATGTGTTTTCCACCATGAGATAGCTTCAAAAGCCAAGGGTCCAGGTAAGGGACTGTGGCTCCCTGTTGCTTCCCTGTGCCAGAGGAAGGTAAAATGTCCTGTCTTTCCAACTGCATAAAGTGGCCCCTTCTTTCTAGGACTGTCAGAACAAAGCTCTGATAAATCACACAACCATTAGTGTGCAGTTTTATCAGAAATGGAGCACATAACAGCAAAATCGGCGCTATTGTTCCATTGCTGTGAGAAAACAGGGCCCCTCTCCTCCAGGCCCCTGGAGCCATCTCTGCCCTACACTGAGACAGCCCATCCCTCAACCCCTCCACACAGGGAACCATTCCAGTCCTGACCAGCCTGGGGGCTCCTCACTGAGCACACACCAGCTTGTCCATGGTTTGTATTCAGGGGGCCCCAAAATTGGACACTGTATGGGACAGTGTCCCAGTGTCCACTCTCATGAGTGCAGAGCAGAGAGGGTTAATCCAATCCCTAGATGCATGGATGGACCATGTCTGGTGTCTGCTGGCTCCTGAATGGCTCATGATGCCCCAGGGCACCAGTGACTCCCACAGAGCTGCTCCCCAGCCCAGCCCAGCCACCCCCAGCCTCCACCCTTGCAGGGTTTTCCCCTCAGAGGTCCAGGAGTTTGCATTGATCCTCCTTGGATTTCACAAGATTGCTGTTGGCTCACCCCTCCAGCCTGACTGGGCCCTGAGGTGGAGAGCTGTGTTGTTGTTGCTCCTGAAATGATTTTACTAATCTTGTACATGCCTTGGAATCCCTTCAGCACATTTCTGAAGGCAGCTCCAGAGCCAGATGACTTTCTGAAGTGAAGCTGGCAAGCAGTGGCTGAGAGGCAAGCCAGGCCATTTCCCACAGAAGTTCAGTGGCTGTGCTTTTGATTTATATTGTTATTTTTTAAATGGCACAGTTTAAAATTAAAAAAATAAACACCAAGTTAAGCTATGTAGCCTAACACATGCTTAGAAGAAAAGTGAAATGAATGCTGAGAACCTGCATACTTAACTTCTGTGGCATGGCCTCAACTTCATGTTGAACTGGAGTTCTTCAAAAGAAATTATAAGTACATTACAATGAAATTTTTCTAATGAAAATGTATTGGTTTTCTGTAATGACATCCAGAATGGAATTTCTAGTCTGAACCAGAATGAAGGAGCAGCACCTCTGAATAGTCCCTGCCTAGGGCCCACTTTTAGGGGAGCAGAGACCGAGACCCATAACCCTGTTGTGCTCAGCTCCAAACAAGGAACTCCTACCACTCAGTGGGTCCCTAACAGATTGCTCTGCTCCATTTCCAAAATAGTTTTTGGAAGACTTTGATTTTGTTTCAACAGAGAACAAAAATAAGTTTCCAAACCTCAACATTTTTTGTTAAACAGAATTTTCCCAGCCAAAACTACCATATATTATTGCTGTTACAAATCCCCCAAGAGCTTCCAGAATAATCAGAAAGGAGTGTTGCATCCAGAAAAGCCCCAAATCAAAACCAAAGGGTAGAAAGAAGAGATAAAGCATGTCGGGAGGTCACTGGCTGTGTGGCCACCCCATACCAGCAGAGTCACACGGGGAAGGAGATTGTTATCATCATGTAAGTGCCCACAGCAGCAATCCAGCCTGGACTGCTAAGGGGAAAGCAGCTCCGAGTTGTGCAACCTCCCACACGCTGCTCCCCACACAGGCACTGCTCCCTGCGCTCACAGCCATCTGTCTCCACATCCCCCTTCGCCTGCCTTGGCAGCTGCCTCCTTCTTTCTCCACGTTTCCCCACCACAAACACTGCAGCCCTCTTCAAACATCCCTGCGGCAGGAGCTGCGCTGCCAACATGATCCTTCTGATGGCTTGCCGGAGGAGCAGGGGACAGGTAAGCAGGGGAGAGCCATGATCTCCCATGGGAAGGAGGAGCTGGTAGAGGTATGAGCATGCACACCCAGCCCTGCTCGTCTGGGAAGAGAGAAGGGACTCAGGTCTCTCATGAAGGGAATGAAGAGAGGGAATGTGTTCTCTCCCTGCACATCTCTCCTTCCTCCATCTCCCAGGGATGACCAGGAACATTTCATTGCCTGTTGTTGAACTGTGCTATGCCTGGCATTAAAGGCATTTTGTAGACACATGTCAGTTAGATCCTTTCTCCAAGTTCCCTCAATCCATGCCTGTTTGGGTGTCACTGACAGGGTGATGGTGGGAGCAGGAGCTCAGGGTCTGCACAGCCACTCACAAGTGTGAGTGTTCGGCTGTCACAGCATTGCTGCATCCCTGCTTTGCAGCAGCTTGAGCACAGCTCCTAGCTCGGGTTCATGAACTTTGGTGTTGATCCTGAGACTGCTGAGCTGGGCTCCAATCAATGTGTGCTATTTAGTCCATGTTTGCCTTAATTATCCATCTGCAACATGGGGAAAATACATGTATTTCCCTGTTTTTCAGAATAAACACATTACAACATTGTGAAGGTCTGGATGGGGACCAGACGCAGGAACTTTTTTATTAAAAATTTTCTCTTTTCCTATTAAAATAGGTGGAGTTTTTTATGGGAAGGGAGACAAACCCTTTGCTTTCTGTGGCAGAATAATACTTTCAGCCTGGACAAAAAAAATAAAAGAGGCCTCTGGTAAGAAGATGTACTTTTTTGTCAAAGGATCCAGACACCACTATAAGACATAATAGTTTTGTATTTTTTCCTTAGAATCACCTTTAAAAAAAAAAAAAAGAAAGAAAGAAAAAAAGAAAAAAAAAGAAAAAAATTATAAGCTCTTGGTTGAATGTTCAGCATCAAACAGCAAACAGTGAAGTGAGGATTTCTCATGTCGTGATGACAGTGAAAATATGATGACACCTTTATGGAAAAAGAAAACACTGTTTACTAAAAGAGCAGTTTCACAGCTAGTTGATCTTCCTGCTCCGATGTGAACAGCTTTTCTGCTGTTACAACCCTTCTGCCTCTACCACTTCCCTCAGACCTCTCTCTGCTCTGCATTGAAGCTTTTCCTCCAGTCAGATGTCCGGGAACACATAGGTCAGGGACAGGGTATGCACTTCCTCAGCCTCTTGTCTCTGAGATAAAAATGAAAAGAACAAAAACACTAACCAATCCAGAGCTGCTCGGTATTTATAGCAATCATAATTAACATCCTCTTGAGCTGACCTAGAAGCTCCTGGGGTTTCTTTGCCTCTTAAGAGACAGCTTAGGGACATAAGCAGCTCTGGGAAGAGATCCCTGTGGAATTTTTAATTACTCCTGCATGGGTTTGGGTCTTCTTCATCTCAACAGGCCTAAACATAAAAAAGAGACAACCAGCAAAGCAGAGGTGTGAAGAGGGTGCACATCTCATCTGTTCCCCACAAGTGCTCTGCCTGGCACAAGTTCTGCCAACATTAGAGCACCAGGCTTTCTTCAGGATTTTCTCAGCAGGTTTCCACAGACCCTGTGTGCTTGGCCCAGCATGTGATAAAGTTGCCAGCTATGCAAACACACACACTGCATGGTGGTTTAATAATATGCAAAAGTAAAGGATTAATGCAAAATCTCCTGATTAGACTCATAGAAACAGTTTCACCCCAGGAAAGAAAATGGGTGTTTCCCCACAACAGTGCTCAGTAGCCCAAGCTGTGATTACAAGCACTCAGACAGAAGTTACTTGTGACTATTTTCACCCCGTAGCAGAAAAACAAAGGCTGTTTAGTTTAGCTCTGTATTCCTCTGCTCAGTAAGATTTTACATTCCCTCCTAACCCTGTTCCCCATCCGTCTCTGAGTTTACTTTCTCTTCCAACAGCTGGGGAATCACGAAGCACTCCAGTGCTTGAAGGTTGAATTTGAAGGACCAGAACTCCCTACATGTTACACCCCCTGTCTCAGAGGGCAATTGGTAATTTTATTTTTCTTTAATTTTAAAAACATTCATTTAATTGTATCATAACTTTTGTTTATATGATATTTGAAACCTCCCATTATTAATGTTGTCCAACACGTCAGTATAACAGTGCTTCTATTTGCTTGTTTCTCTGCCAAATTTTCATGTTCTCACGCAAAGCACTTTCCTCTGGCTGATTACATTTTCAAGTGGTTTTTTTTTTCAAAATCAGCTTAAATCCCTTTTCTTGGAACAAAGCTGAGAATAAGGTTTGTTATTTCCCATATTAAAAAGTTATCTTCTGACACCTCCATAGTATGCAATGTCTTTCTCTCTCCTAGCAGGGGCTGGAAATTGTCTGGCATTGTCTCGGTAGTGTTAATACAATATTTCATATTGAAACAAAACATTATGCCAGTTAAAGGAAAGTTTTCCCAGTAAAAAGAAAATTATCCATTATAGGCCCAATTTCAGGGGAAAAAAAACGTTTATTAAGGATAAGGCTATCCATGTAAAAATAACATATTGTTCATTTGTAAGTCTTATTGATAATGTTTTCAGAACATTATTTATACGTGTAGTTTTATTAAAGCACCTAAAAACTTATTTTCCAAATCACCTTTTACACCTTACTGAGTAGCTTTTTTAGCATTTTAAAATTCACAGACTTATTCACACACACACACAAAAAAAAAGCTGCAACTAAAGCATTGATTAACAGTAAACTCATAAATTAAAATTTACGGGCTGGAGTAGCACAAACAATTATTACAATCAATATGATGAGATTTTTTAATATAATTTATAAAATAGGAACAGTTGCACTGTGTGTTATTTCCTGAATTGAAAGCAGCTATTATTTGCCACTTCTACCACACTGCTGTTTGAATAAGACAGTAAAAATAGTGTCTCTCATTTTCTAGGCTCCGAAGCCACCCAGCTGGGAGGGAGGGCAAAGAAAAGAAGTGTTCATAAACAAAATGTGCCAGATCCTGATACCAATCTTGGCAGTGTAAGTCTGAAGTCAATCTACTCACTCTCTTCATGAGTATTCTGGAACAGTATAAAATAACATGGTTTGGTCCATGGGGTAATAATAAGACATAGAAGAAAATAAGATTAGAAAATGACATGGACAGAAGGTAGGCTGTGCCACAGTGATCACTGGTTTCTGGGCTAGTAGGGCAGAAAGAAGTATCAGCCTTTTGAGCCTTGCTGACTGTACATGTTTCACTTGAGCAAAATGAACAAAGTGTGGCCTGCTCTGACCAGGTTTGACCATTCCTGCATTCAGTCACACAAACTCCAGAGATCACACCTTGCAGTCTTTTTCACAGCAGAAGTACCAGGATGGTCAGATGCCTGAAGCATCTGCAGTCCCTTGCCACTGGCTAAACAATACCAGAAGACAAGCCAACCCTCAGCAGTTCCATAAAAGACCACGCATTTTTCCACTTCTTTCACCTCACATTTTGGATGACTCCATGTTATGCCCTTGTGGCATGGTCCCACATGAGCTGCTGTGTGGTGCATAACAAGCTGACTGCATATAGAAACGTGGATTTATATCACATTGCTTTCTGTGTGTGTGTTAAGTCTCATCTCTCATATGTTTGTGCAAAGGAGCTAATAAAATCAGAGAGGAGGTCCTGGGATGTTCATCGTGTACGGTATAATGGTTTGTTTCAGTATGAAACAGCTGTATAAGGATTATAAAAATGTGATTGGCTCAAAATATTTCAAATATTTGAAAGAGGACTTGATGTCATTTTCCTTATAAAAATAACCAATTCCTTCTGTGTTGATGAATGTGATGTAGATAAAGTGTTTTGGCAGCCGTACAGATGGAGGTGTTTCAGCTGTTGTTCATATAGACAGATCATTCTAGAGATGTACAGATGTGATGCATATTAAAAATGTAGCACTACAAGCTTTTATAACATTCATAGATGTTTTAAGAAGTGAATAGCAAAACCTTGATGTTCAGCTGGCCTCATACTGTTTTCATTGAGGACGGAACTGTGTTCATTAAGTCAGGAGCAAGACCTCAGGACCAGTCCTGTGCTAAACACCACAGCAGGAGCCCAGGGGAACCTGAGAAAGTTGCAGAGCACTGCGCAGATGCTGACACGCAGAAGTGCACTGTTAATGAAGCTAGTGAGCACTGACAGCCAGGGGCTCCGTGTTGGACTCCTACTTTATACCCTATTTCAGGATTCCCAAGGGGTCCTTCTCATGCCCCTGGGTGCCAAAACACCCTGGGTGTACTGGCTGAAACCAGATTCCTCTGTGCCACCCACACCACTGCTGAGCAGAAGTGTATGATCTCTGTGAGATGGGGCCATCCAGACCTGAGGATGCCTTTAGAGGAACAGCAGAATGCTGAAGTCTGGAGCACAGCTACTGTGCCAGCTGCAGGGCAAGAGCCACTCTCTACTTGCTCGCAGGCACTTTGTAAGGGATTGCAGAAATCCTGGCAGTAGATCTGACCCTACTGCTGTGCAGGAAAATGGACTCACGCATAGCAAAGCACATGCATAGCACACATCTTGTGGAAATGAATCCTCTGAGCCTGCCCATTCTGCTATCCATAGACTGCAGAGCTGGATTTGTTAGATTCAATGTACATGAGCTGGAAAACTCGTCTGCTCATGTGCTGGAAGTCTGACACATCCAGAATACAAACAGGCTAACAGCACACATGCTCTGCATTGCACACAGCCATTTTCTGTCTAGTATTTCAGAGAAAAACTACAGGAGCCCTAAGCCACTTTATCATATAATTGGAGACACTCCTTTCGAGAATCAGGGCTCACTAAGCCCTGTGTGTATCACTGTGTGCTTGTTATGTGTTCAGTGTTTCACCAGGACAAAAATAGAGTCCTTACATAAAAATTTTAAAAAAAGGTATCAACTCAAAGACAAAGAAAGGCAAGACTTACCAGAAACCTAGAAATAATTGATTCATACTCTTGAATAAGTAAAA
This sequence comes from Acanthiza pusilla, assembly GCA_036630365.1. Lineage (NCBI taxonomy): Eukaryota > Metazoa > Chordata > Aves > Passeriformes > Acanthizidae > Acanthiza > Acanthiza pusilla. The sequence goes on from JAXCHO010000023.1 coordinate 33,047,254, forward strand.
GCAGCCATCTGAGCATGCAGGCAAAGGAAGGATACTATTTGGAGCATCTTACACTAAGGCTTAAAATACCAAAAATGAAATTTATTTTGAGGGGAAAGGTAGGAATGTGAATCACAGGAAAGTCACAGGACTGTATGACGAGAGAATCCCAGTAGGTGGATGTTACACTGATATTTTTTTATTTTACTAAATAGAATCCTGAGTAGTAAAATTCAACAGAACTTAATCTATCATCACTGAAAAGAGACATTAACCTTCTGATTTTTTATACATATATGAATCCACACAGCTGTGGATGCCCTGCTGTTTTAGATCTTTTTGCTACACTGTAGTTTGAGTGGGAAGGGAAAGGCTGCACTATGAAAATGAACCAGCTTACATATTGAAGATAGTTTGTTTTGGTTCATTACAGAAAAACGACCAGAAAGAGAGAGGACTGAGTTCAGCATACACACCCCCTTGTGCTGTAACACACACACTGCCGTTTCCTAAGCTGGGAGGGTAATGGATATGCATAATGCAAAACTTGCTGCTGCAAAATGTTCTACAATTTCACCTCTCATGGGTGAAAACACAAGCCCCAAGCTGAGGATGCCAATCATCCTTAAAGATGCGCTTTGAATCATGCAGAGCTGAGCCTGAAAACACTAATACTGCGACTTCCTTCAGGCATCACTTTAGAGATATGAAAAGTTATATGTTCACTTTATTGTTTATAGATTATGCTGGTAATAGGTCAATAAAACTCTGCCGCAAACAGAGGGAAGAGCAGGTCTAGCCCATGTTTCATTTCAGGTGTTAACAGAATATCAGAAAAGAGTGAATTGCAAGTTTCCATTCTGAAATGTCAAATGCCTTCTCAAATGGAAGAAAAACTTACGTAAGTATGCAAAGGTAAGGAAACTGATCTAGACACCTTTGGTTTGTAACAGCAGAAACACAAAACTTTTCATGTTGAAGACTGAATTTATCCCCCTTGAAGGAAGCAGGGAATTAAAAGAACATCCCTTAAACTGTGCAAATACATAAATAGCTCTGCAATTATAAGATGCAAACATGCAGATATCAGTAATCTGCATATATCAATATTTTAATAGTAAACATATACATGAGTTTTTACACCTGACCACAACCTGCTATTTTTAGTTTGAATTTATGCTAAATAGGGCAAACTTCTTCTAATTCCCTAGCTTAATCTCTCAACGCCGACAACTTCCACTTAGGACAGATAAATGTCCGTATTGCCTCCAAAGGAAAGAAGAAAGAAACTTGTATTTTAATGAAAATTAGGAAGTTCATAAGGCTGATGCCTCTAGGATTTAGCAACTAATTATATTTACTTTATAAATACTAGCTGTTGCATAGGCCTCCAGATACGTTGCCTGCAGTAGTGCAGCAAGAATGCCAGGTCAAATGCAATTAGACTGGAAGTAATGTTGGAGTAAAACTCAAATCTGTAACAGGATGAGAAGCTGACAGCAAAAGCCCATTTTCTCCCTCATCATTGAGGTCACGGATTGTACAACAGAACGCACTTACTGCACCATGTCTCTCCATCACTATAGCTAAGCAAAAACAAATCAAAAACGTATTTCTTATTTAACATCCAGCTCCATCTCAGGCCTCAGTCTCTAGACTGCATTCAAACACTAATGCTCACACAAAGCTGTAAGTCAAAGACAGAATGTTTTTCATTTCTGTTTCTTTTTTTTATTCCCCCAAGACCAAAATTCCTTATGACATTTCATATGAACCTCCAATAAAGTGTGCCACAAAACAGAGAAAAAGCAAATAAAAACCTTATTATTTTAACATTTCAATGTTGGTTGTAAGCAGCTGGTATGTTTTTAAATCAGTGGTTGCTCTCTTGAATCATCACTAAGAGAGATGTACCTTGAAAAATCCTTATTGAAACCCTCTGGAATAAAAACCAAGCTCTAGTTACATGCATTCTCTGAAGGAAGGATTTAACAAGCCTTGAAAGGTAGGTTTTGCTTGCTATTTCTCAAGTAATCAACAAGGAAAATATTGATATTTGGCTAAAATAACACCTGTGAATGGATGCTTATTTCAAAGAGATATTTAATTTCATTTTATAAGTCTCTTATGCAGAATGACAACACTTTCATACTACATTTGTTAACATATTGTATGTCAGCAAAAAAACACCCCTGCTGATTACTCTACCAAGATGATTTCTGACAGGTACTAATATTTGGGATTTAATTTTCTTGTTGGCATTTATTTAATTATGCCTTAATTTTTTTTCTATTCTGAGAAGTGCTGAACACTTGCAGATAGTACTGAAGGAACCTATAATCCTTTCATGAATTTAAACAAAGCAAAAATGAAGGGTGAGACAAAACTGGCAGTTCTCAACAACAGTGGTGGTGTTTCACATGGATATTGAGAGAGGCCACTTGCTTTTGCAAGCAGGTTTCACATAGTGGATGAAAAATTAAGTAAACACTAAATCATTGTCACTTATCCTTCATATCATATGTGAAGGTCTATGCATTTATGCCCCAGCAGCTTCCATGCTCAGGTCTGTGATCCCAGTGGTGCTATTGGCTTTTATCAGTGGTACTGTGAGGGCTGTAGAAGCAGCGAGGTATTACTCACTTGGAAAAGGGATAGATATTTGGGTCCAGAACTGACAGTCTAATCTCTCTAGTGTTTCAAAAATGTATTGCATAGCGCGAAGTATTCTCATGCAAAGGGGGAAGCAGACAGCTCAGCCAGAAAACAATTCCTTAGCGCTCATCAGGAAAATGGACAGAGAAATGTCTCCATGGCCAATGTGAAGGAGGCAAGGAAACCAAAAGCAAGGCTGCTGACATACTGCTTCCTTCAAAGAAACTGCAAAGCCTTTATTCTCCAAAACCCAGCAACTGCTGTCCCCAGCAAAGGTACCAAATGGGGCAGCTGCCTTGTGGTTACTGCAGTGAGGGGCAGAGCCTCTGTGCTCCTTTCCAGAAAGGACACCAAGCTTGCTGCTGCAGCATTCCTCTTCCTGGAGCCAAAGGCTAAACAATTCTACTCCATAGCAGTGCACAGAAATATTCAAACAGATGGGAAGATCAACCTACCTAGAATTTCACACAGAGCAAATCTGCACTGTAGACTCCGAAGAGGCACCACCAAGAAAGAGGGATCCAGAAGTAACAAACTGTGGTTTTGCATGAATTTGGGCAATGCCATATATCCTGTGATACCCAGCCGAAGCTCCATTCATGACGGGGGGTGTCAGAAGAGTCTATCTCCTATGCAATTTTCTGGTGTCTAAAACTGCACAAATTGATGCCATGGTCTCTCCTGCAGCTAGGGTATTTACAGATGATTTTATAAGCTTTTCCTCCTCTGGTTTAGTTCCTAATTCCATAAAATTGATTTGGAACTCAGGTAGGTCAGCCCTTTAGTTAACTTGGTTTAAAACTGGCCAGCAGATTCAGAAATAAATAGCAAGACAAACCTAGTGGCAGAGTGTTATCATACGTACCTTCTTTCTCATGGGAGCTGCGCTAAAGATTAAGTGAGTCCAGTTCAAATGATGGAAGCTACTAGGAATTTATGGTGAAAGGCTTAACTTGTGGTCTGACTTCAGGGTAGAGTTTGGGGGAGCAGAAAAGGTGTAACTGATGGATTCAAACTCATATTTCCACACTAAACACTTTTTTAATTGTCTTGAAGTTTAAGCCTAACTAAATTTTTGATGTTTATTGAGGGTTTTTTTGGAGATACCTGCAAAAAGTGTATCCTTTTGACTACTAATATGTGTGTAACTTCTAATTCATATGGGGCTTAAGCTAGCTGAGTATAATACCAACTATTTTGCTATTTCCTGGTACAAAAAAACCCACCCCAATACTATTATTTAGGAAAACTGCATTATCCCAAACTGAGCTCTGTTAAATTAATGGTTTCCCATGAAAACTGAAGACCCAAAAAGCCTTTTCATTGTCTTTGTGTCACAAAACTCTCAAATTTATTCAGACTTTATGGGTGCACGCTTTGTGGAAATAAATATATTATTTGAATCCCACTTCTGAGTTTTATGTAAAATGGTGTCAGCTAGAAACACTTGTGAAGACTAAGGTGTATCATTACATTGCACTGAAACTGCTGGCTCAGGATACCACCTCCACTAGCATAGCTCCATCGAGACACTTGCACTCTGTTGGAGTAAAACTGGCTCAACAACTTCATGAATCACTCTCAATGCTTTTACTTCTCTCATGCTGACTTGCTTTACTAATTGGTTCCTCTCTTGAAGTTTCCAAGGCATTTTTATTTTGCTGTAAGTCCTTTTCTATCCTACACTGCTTTTTTTATCCACCTCTAAGTGATTCGCTGCAAGATGACCTAAGGTTTTGTTCAAATTGAACTATTGCTTTGTTTGCAGTAGAAAATAGCAAATTAAATTAACCTCTGAGATAAAATTAATACTTGGCATAAAACTCACTCTGAAAGGTTAATGAATCTCAGAAATCCTCTAAAGTAAATGAACAAGGCTGCACCTAACCAATATAACCAATATTAAACTCATGCACCAAACACGGCACTCCTGATATAATCCCTCTGGTTTCAGTTAGTCTCATATTTTCACAATGTTCCATTAGACTTATACCATAATAAATATTACAAAACAAATGTAACCTAACAGACACTTCAGTCGCTTATCATTGTTTGTGCTCCCTGTGGTACCAGCTGAGGCTCCATCCTACACCTGAGCACTGCACTGCAGGATTGGTTGTACATTTCCTAGAACTCAGGAGCATGAAACACCCATTGTTTGTGCACAGAGCCAAGAAGCGACAAAACCAGCACCCTCTGGAGAAGTGAACACTGGGATGAGAGGATATTACAGGAGAATGCCACTGTACCATTGTCTTTCTTTTGTACTTCTTGCTAGGTATCTTCCAGGAACACAGGATCTTGCATCAATTTTATGCTCCCTCTGTTATGCAGGTTTTTTTTTTTTAAATACTTATTTATTGATTTATTTTGGTGGAATAAGAGCAGCCAAATCTTCTCAGCTCATTTGAAAAAGCTGTTAATATCAATTAGCAATGGTGATGAGGGATTGGGGGTACTCACAGCTGGGTCACTTCTGAGGAAGTGGCGCAAAAAGGGCTAGAAACAGTGCTAGATCCAAGATTGCCATTTATAATATACTGACCCAGACATTGTTCCCTTAAGGATATCCCTTAGGTCAAGTCTTACAACCCTATGCCAGGACAAGTTTACATTACATTCTTCGAAGTTTCTTCACTAGTACTTTTAGTCAGTGTCGTTTTAAGGGATGTAAAGGGGATTTCCATGTCTGTCTGGCAGTCTGACACCGCCCAGCAAACACTCCCACGCTGCAGCTGGGGTATCACTTTTCATGCCTTTATGCCTCTCCGTGTCAGGTTGTTGTGTGGGGAGGGGGAATGAGAAGTCAGTGAGGTCAGCTTCTTATGGAGAGGTTATTTAGTCCCTAAAAGATGAAACAGAGAAGCACTTTCTCAATACTGAATGGCAGGAGAATCCATGAGGGACTAGGCTCAGTAATGCAGAGCTGAGGATAAAGACTATAAAATTAGGTTAGTGTGGAGTTAACCCATTAAGCTGTAATTTAAACTACCTAAATGGAAAGATCCCTGTCCCCCATCTCTGTACCATCTTTTATTATCAGGTCAGAAATAAGATACACAAGCTGTTTTGTTATCCTGAAGAGGAAGGGGGGAAAATGGAGTAAAATTATGAGTAACTGTTTCTTATCATGTTATTTGTATTCTGCCCTTTGCAGAGCATATTATAATGGAAGAGGGAACATTAAACCACCAGAGGCAGTTCATGGTTCACTGCAGATTACAGAGACTGGCAAAGAAAAACAAAATCAGTAAACTTACCTTTTTATTCATACAATATTGCCATAGCTGCAATGACTGGTGGGAAATTTTCCCTCTAAACATTTTTACATGTAAACATTTTGAAAGCTCCCTGAAAATTACAGTTAACTTGCAGAGCACAATATTCCTGCAAGCTTTTTTTATACTTGAATAACTCAAATGCATCTTCTTTAAAATATTTCTACTAACACAAGTTTAATTGTCAGCAAGGGATATACATCTGAAACAAACAACAACAAAAAATCAGAAACATTGTCTCCTCTCTGCAAACGACATAACTGAAAGGAAAACAGCACTGCATCCTCTTCACCACAACTCAGTTACATGATGTTTGTACATGAATGAATGAAAACAGCAGCGTTACTTCATACAGTTTTGAATGACACAAACCTGAGAAAGTTGATTCCAGGTGAGTTAGAAATTGTATTCTTACATTTCTGCATTTGCTCAGGATGCCTCGGCAAAGCCAGTACTGCTATTGCAAGTTGGAATCTTTCTTTTCAATCAAAGTACAACTTTCTTTTGTCAGACTGGCATTATTTCTATTTTCTTTCTCTTTTCATTTAAAGGAAGAAAAGACCTCATGAATAAGTCTCTAACTAGATTCTCTAGCTAGATTAAGGAATTTATTTGTGTCATCCCATTAAAACTTCATAAGATTTAGGGTTAACACTCTTTTCTTGCCTCTGTGCTAGGAACTAAGAATAAATTCCTACTTACAGTAACAGCAGGGGTGGAGATCAAAGCATATTTGGAACCAGGCAGAAACTGGGAGAAGCAAACGGAGATAAGATCTTTTCCACAGCTTGTAGCACCAGCCTTTGCAAGGAGTTCTCCAGGTCTCACCACTTCAGGGAATTCCCTGGCAGCATACCTATGCAAATAACTGTGTTTCTTTCACCTCCTGAGATAGGTCACCTGAAAAATCCTGCAGTTTCCCATTAGGATCCATCTCTCTTCTGTGTCGCCATTCTCAGTTAGGGTTGCTGGATAGGGTAAGCAGTTGTGTCTCATGATGTACAGGCCCCTTTTGCTTCTTTGCAGGCACAGGGAATGCACAAAAAACACAGAGCACAACAAACATGGTATGAATTGATAATACTTGCATAGTGAAGTAAACCATGCATAAACTGGTTTGGGTTTTTGGGGGTTTTTTTGTTGTTGTTGTTTTGGAGGTTTTTTGTGGGTTTTGGGGTTTTTTCGGGGGTTTTTTTGTATTTAAGTTTATTGAGCTTCACGTGTTTTGCTGCTAATTTGACTTTTTATTGGAGTTCAGATTTACGCTTAGTAACTACATGGCAATCCCTTTGCTTCAGGAGGAAAGGACTGGTACACAGACTGCAAGAATGGTGAAATGTTCACACTTTGACACTTTCAGGATTTCTTGTCTTATAGCTTTCAAATGGCTGTCTATGGCTGGTCAATGTAAAACCATTTATTAATCAATTCAAGGAGCAGGTTCTGGTCATTCATTGTGTTGTCATTTAAAACACAGGAAAAGATTAGCTACTGACATTTTTGTAACAAATTACACCAAGCTGAAAATTGGAGGAAAATTATTCATACTGTGTTGTGGATGTGAGGGATTTAACCTAAGCCTAGGTTCTCCTGAGCAGCTGATTTGTTAAAGTAGGTATCTCAGAACTCAAAACTCTTTTACAAAGATAAAAGGAAAGGTTGATTCATGCCATCAGTGTGGACTGGAATATCAAAATATTTTCTGATGACTAGGATAACCAAGATAAGTGACTTCACATCCTTTCTTTTCTCTAGCTACCAGATACAATGAAGGAGAAATAAGTTCATGCAAACCATAAAATCCTGGGCATCTGACAGAGCAAAGAAATTCTCTAACAGGAAGCAAAAACAACCACAACTTTACTTTTTGCAGCCAAAGCAAGTGTCATCAAACAGAAAAAATTGTGACTTGCTTTTTTTTTTCCTGAAGAAAATGTGGATTTGTTATTTCTGTCTTTAAGGCATTTATGCAGCCTATTTGAGTATTTTGACATCTTGCAAATATTTACAAATAGAGATAGTTATAATGCCTTTACAGTGATGATAACAACAGCAACAATATTAATAATAATGATGATAATAATGGTAGTAGTAATAATAATAATAATGATTTATTACTCCATCTCACTCAGCTTAGCCTGTTAGTCAATCAGTTTTCAAAAACAAAAAGGAAGCTTGTACTTGGATTTCTCACACCTAAACCTAGGCAAGTGATCCACTACACCCAACCATATCCTTGTTAGTGTTGTTACCTCTTTACTTTGGACAGTTATTACCAGTAATGTCTCTTGATGAATATACACGAACTGGCTCAAACTAGCTACTTCTTGTCTTGTGTTTTCACCCAAGTTTCTGAATTTTTGAACGTGTCCAGGTTAGAGTAAAACAGGTTAAAAAAGTATTAGTGATTTGTATTTTCTGACTTTGAATTTTTGAAGATTGACAGAAAAAATATATTTTCACTGCTCTCTGAATGATTTCTAGTATAGCTTGCAGTCTTCCATTTTATTTCAAGTTGTACATGATTTGCGGTGTTTCTGGGGAAGTATACAAAGTGTAATAAAACCCAGTATCACAGAGTAAAACAATAGTTAAATGATCTAATAATAAAAGAAATTGACTTGGAACAGTTCAGTGTTGTCAATCTATTTTCAGGTAATTCTCTTTTGGAAAAAGTGCAGCTGCTTGAGTTAACTGCCAAACTGCTGAGATTTTGGTAGTGTAATCCAGCCAAGAATTATCTATGCTCGTTAAGATCTTCACTGCCAATGAAAACAGGATTATGCTCTGGATCCACAATCCAAAATAAAAATACCAAACTAGCTGCCAGTGTGTTTGGATCAGGCAAATATTCCCCCTCAGCCCTTTCTTGCCTACCTCATCTCAGGGAAGCAATTTTTGTTTCTGTTTGCACCAGGCAACTTCTTGGCTGCTGTTCACAACAGTTTTCTGTTTCCTTAGAAAGGATGTGATCCCCTGAGATACACAGCAGTTTGTGACACCCTCTTTCCTGAACACAAACATTGCAATGTGCAGGAGTTTTTATCAGTGGCCTATGGATTGGTAACGTATTAAAAATAAAAACACAGAGGGAATTAAGCACAACCCTGTAGATGCATAAGCATGCCTTTTTAAAGTCAATGTTACTCTATGGGGTTCAGGAGGATATTAATGTGAAAAGGTTATTCATGTGTGTGAGTGTCTGTAGCTGAGCCAGGGCTCCAGATAAAGATGTGGAGGTCTAGCAACAGGAATGGAGCCACACCAGTCTATACTGCAGTTATACTGAGAAGGCAAATTTTGTCATTAATATTAGACTGGAATTAATTATTATCCAACCTTAAATCAAATATATGAAGATATTCATTCAAATATTGTTTCTTCTTATTGCATACAAGGTGAGCTTAATCCTAAAAGGCTCCTGGAATTTTGGATTCTCAAGCACATTCAAGAGACTGAGAGAAAATTTATGACCCTGTCTTTTCTAGGCCCTTTGATATTTGTGCATTTGTTTTAAACGTATTTGTTCAAAGTACAGAATGACAGTAGAATGATTTTAAAGACAACAATGATTTTCCTGTGGCCAGCCTTTTAAAATAAACTATTAGCATAGTATCAATACAAATAATCTCGGAATTATCTTAATTGAAGCCAAATGGCTGTAGTTCAACAGATCAACATGATTAAATCATAAAATCATAAAAAGGCTTTGGTTGGAAGGTGCCTTAAACATCATCCAGTTGCAGCCCTCTGCCACAGATATGGACAGCTTCCACTGGACTAGATTTCTCTGAGCCCTATCCAGCCTGGCTTGAACACTGCCAGGGATGGGGCATCTGCAGCTCCTCAGGGCTACAATGTTCCAGTGCCTCACCACACTCACAGTAAAGAATTTCTTCCTAAGGTATAATCTAAAACTATTCTCTTTCAATTTGAAACCATTCCTCCTGGTTCTGTCACTGCATGTTCTTGTAAAAAGTCCCTCTCCATCTTTCTTGTAGGCTCCCTTCAGGTACTGGAAGGTAGCAAAGTCACCCCAAAGCCTTCTCTATTCCAGGCTCAACAAACCTAATTTTCTCAGCCTTTTCTTATAGGGTGGATGTTCCATCCCTCTAAACATATTGGTGACCCTTTTTTGGACTTCTTCCAAGAGGTCCATGTCCTTCTTGTGTTGGGATCCCCAGAGCTGATGCAGCACTCCAGGTGGGGTCTCAGGACAGCAGAGCAGAGGGGCAGAATCACCTCCTTTGCCCTGCTGCCCACACTGTTTTGGATGCAGCCCAGGATACAATTTTATTTCTGGGCTGGGAGTGCACATGGCTGGGTCATGTCCAGCCTCTCATCCACCAACACCCCTAAGTCCTTCTGGTCAGGGCTGCTCTCAATCTCTTCATCCTGCAGCCTAACTTGAACTGACCCAAATATCATCAGCAACAGTGTACACTCCTCAATTTTTTCTGTCTGTCTGTGGCTTATTTTGTTTTCCCATCATTCTCCAATGGCTTGGTTCGGGTCTTCTTACAGAAATGCAATAAAATATTCAAAGCGATACTGTCAAACACCAGATTCTGTTTTCAATATGCAATGAAAGTAAAGCAAAAGCCTATTAAAATCTTAATGATATTACAGGGGTTTTTTTCTATGTGTGATGAAATACAATTTTTTTTGCCAGCATTCTCTTTCTGGTAACAATAAAAAAGTCAATAAGCATCCCAGGGAGTTTCTGGTCTAAAAATTCCATATGAAATGCCAAGTTAGCATGCCATGTCCATTGCATACATGTATTTGTGCTTGGCAACCTCTCCTTTCTCTCTGAGCAGGTAATGTGCTCTGTTGATCATCCGTGCCAGGGATACAAAGCTTTATGTCCAGCAGGATATTTAGCAATACATGAAGCACATCATGAATACAGCTACATCATGAATACAGCTTTACTGCTTCCGGGGCTGGAACAGACCCAGGACTACAGTGCCTACTTTCCCACAGAGCTTTGAGCAAAAGACTCTGCTGGATCCAAGTTTTATCTGTGAACAAGCTTAAGTTGTCGATCAAGAGTGTTAGAGAATAGCCTGAGTCATGCCAGCCCAGCACAGAAACAGGATTCCTTGCGGTGCTATTTCTGTATCAGCCACAACAGGCCCTCATGTACTTGTTTTATCCATTGTTTTCCATTGTACAACACGGCTAAGCCTTCCCTTGCCCTGGACCCTATCAAGATGTAGGAAGCAGTGTGAGCGCTAGGTACACTTTGGATGATCATGTTCCAGACACAGTACAGGACTGATAAGGTATAGTTTTCCCTGCTGTTTAGCACAGCAGCCAAAGACTTAATCCAAAGTCCGATTAATCAGTGGGTAACTTTTTGTTGACTTTAAACTGTGGCCTAATAATGTAAAGCCAAAGAAATGCTTCTCCAACTTATACATGAGAGGTATGTGCTCTAAGTCAAAGCAGATGTTTCTAAGAGATTAATTGCCCTGATCAGTAAATTCCACAGTAAGTAGATACTATTTAATGACTGCAGAAGATGTTTTGGGAATCAACTCCTTCTGGATTAATTGGAGTGCTGTCTAAAAAAGCAGTCTCATCAGTTTTGAGCTTGAATTTTATTGGCAATTGAATGTTTATCAATAGGAACAACTATTTGTATCATCTCTTTAGTACACATAACCTACAAACGAAGCAGATTAATAGTAGTCAATTACAAAGTCATTTTAAAATAAAATTACAAGTAATGTGTTAGCCCCTAAGAGACCATCTCGAAGTTAACATGTGTTGAAAACATAATTACTTTATTTTGTCTTTCAGCATTAGCATCAATTTATCTCTCTGGAGAGAGTAACTCAAATATCTTACTTACAAGGAGGAGAGTAAGAGAAGTCATGAACAATTTGAGGTCAATGAGAAGTCTTCTTTTTTTTTTTAAATGTCTTACCCTGATTTTTCCATCACAAAAGAAATATACTTCATTAAAATATAAATGTTCTGCACCTGATATTTGTTGCCTACTTTTGCAGATTTTTCAGGAATATGCAACAGTGCAATTCAGAATATTTCTAACATAAATCATTAGGCAAAGGCAACTGGTTAATTCAGTCAGATATTCTGACTCTGGGGGCTCACTTATCCTGAATTATGCACAAGCCTGTGTGACAGAAGTACCCTTTAGGTACTCAGGACACAGACTTGCCCTTGGCTTCATCACAGTCAGTCTGGGTCTGCTTGGCTCCCTTTGTGCACTGCAGTATTCATTCTTAATGCTTGGTGAGCCCCTCACTGGGGATGTCAGTAACATCATCTCCTCTTCCTACCAGGGCTGGCCCCAGCACAGGACCCTTCTGACACTGAGAGGGAGAGAGCAAAGATAGTAGCTCTGCCTGGAATTAGTCTGGGATAAACTCTGCTAGGTCTGAAACTTGTAAAGGAAAATATCCCTTCCTCGCCTTGATTTGGTGCGTGTTAGCCAGCACTCCCAGCAATTGAGACGGGTCCATGACCATGGAATAATAGCACAGCATCATATATGCTATATTACATATATAATATATATATATATATTATAATAGCGAAGGTCACCAGTCTGGACTGGCACCAGATTGTATGGACAGCAGTCCATGAGACACCGCACTTTAGCTAACACACCTATTTGAACCATTCCTGCTGAACAGATGTGGACCAGTAGTCTATGACCTATACAATCCAAAAACAGCCAAGTACAAGTTGATGGTACAACTCTAACATCAAAATTGTTCGTGTTCAGTAAGAACATCAGAAGAAGCATATGGCACTAGAAGCATATGGAATGAGAAGTTGAAGGAAAGAAAAAAATGGAACCCTGTCCAAGAAGATTCTCAGAGTTGTCTCAGCATTTTAATACAAGTGCATAGAAGATAAAAGGCTCACACTTCCTTACATTTGTGTAGTAAATCTGTAGGCTATAAATCCTTTCTAAGCTAACTTTCTTCTATTCCAGGCATAAAACCATTCACTGGTTTTGTAATGTTTTTTTGCAAAGTTATGTGCTTCATGATAAGCATGCCCTAAAGCTCATATTTTTGAAGTTGAATTAAAGCCAGTTCAGCAAATTAATATCCTGTTATATTATTATAAGGAGAAGTTGGACTGCTACAGACATGCAACATTTTATCCCTTTGTGCACATCAGTCCTGTTTCCTACGTGTAAACATCTCATCTCTGCCCAGAGATCTGTTCTGTCAGCACCAGCAAAGCAAGGATTAAGGGCTTTATCTCAGTCTCCATGGCATCCTACATATTTTGAAGAAATTTTGTCATAGCAAGTGGAAACTGAGACCCAAAAGGTGATTTGTGTATGGTGTGATCTACTCTGCAACTGGAATACTCCTTTGCCTTGTGTAAATCTCTTCCCCATACACAGAAGATTTGGCCTTGTAACTGACACCAGATTTCTTAGATTAATTTGGCCGCATACATCCTTTGGTTCCACATGCTTGAGGCACGCTCACCACTGTAGTACTGCAAAAGAAAATTTCCTAAATAACATTAGTCCTCAAAACATTTACAGTCAGCAAACAGCTGAACTGACAACTCACAAACCATTCTATACAGAGGCACACCCTGTTACAATTTAGATAATTCATGAAATATCATTTGTATCCTGGTCAACATGAAATTATACAGTCCAGTTCAAGAGACATTATGCTACTTTTAAGATTTCTTCTATAAGGAATAAATGGCTTATGAATTTTCTAATCATATTGAGATCATCATTAGTGCAAGCAATATTAAGATGAACAAAAAATTGAGAGTGTGATTATCAAATGTGAAACTCTGAAAATCTTTAGAAAGAGATAGAAACATGTACATATCTATTACTTAGAAAAGCTCCAAAGTTTGCTCTTCCCCTGTAATGTGCAGCTGGCAAAATGATGGGGTGCTTTGTGGCCTCGTCAGTATCATTCTATGCAAATCCTATGTCCTTACCTTATCCGAGAGAAGGCCATATTTTCTCGCTTCTCTTCCTTTTGATGCCTCAAACTGGTTTTTAGGGTGAGTTGAAATGCAAGTCCATGTCCCTCTTCTACTCTTCCAGGAATTCTTATAGATAGCTTCCAATAGGAGGTAGTTTCAAAATTCTTTCCCCAAACTCTTGCTTGACTTCTGCTTTAGAAGTACTAATATTCTTTGGACATGCTCAGACAAGGTCATCTTTTGTCCTAAAACTGAATGAAATGTGATAATTACTGAGATCACTGAACCCTGCAAAGAGAAGTACTTCATTATCATCCAAATGCCAAAGTGAAGCCTTTACCAAAAACTTACATTTTCATATAAATATAAAATTGGATAATTATTTCTTAGGCAGTTATATTACCAGAATTAACACAGACAAATCATTATTTTGTTTCTTTAATAGATATAATTGTAACTAGTTTTTTCAGAATATTAATGGATTTTTGGGTTTACTAAGTCCTACTCTTGTTATTGAATAGTAACACATTTGGTTCTCTATATTTCAACAAGGAATCTCTCTGTTTTCTTCCTATCCCTTCTCCTGGGTAACCTCTGCGTTTATAGCCTTTATGCAAAATAATATTTGTTGAGAGGAATTTAGCCCTGCCTCCTAACACTGTGAAATCCCATACAAACAACTTCAAAAATATCTTACTAGCTTATTAGGCTATCCAATATTTCTAAATACCTTACATGGGGCATTCAGAGGGTACTTAAATCTAAAAGAGAATGTAATTGTTCACCTAACCATGAGGAATGGTTAGGTAATGAGAGGAATATATGCTTTAAGGGTAGCTGGAAAGAAATGGCAGCTATTGTACTTATGTAATATGTGTATAGGCTTGCAGTAAAACATAGCGCTAAAGGAAATAATTAAAATCAGCACCACCCAGTCAACTGGATGATGAAAACACAGCTTCTGCCAACAGACCTGTTGAAAGATAAGTCAAGTCCATAATGAAGTCACCAGATTATAATCTCAATTAAATTTTGGATATATAGGTGGATGTGTGGTGAGGTCATAGGAGGAAATGTAACACAGGTTTTAAGAAAAAGCTGGGTTTCAAGTGACACCGTGGAGGCCATGCTGACATTGGAAATGGAATATGCAGGAGAATTAACATCAGCAGAATGTGATGGGGATTGACTGGCTCTACCACCCTGTCTCTCCATGCAGAATACAAATGCAGCGTGACTGACCAGCACACTGAACAAATAATGATGAAATTTCAGTGCTCTACTTAGGTATTCCACGGATCTGTTTCTGTCAGACACAACTATGTAGATAAAGAAGCATATGGGTTCAGAGAGGATTTAAAAAACTTTAAAACAAAAACTCTCAGTACAGGTTTTGAGGTTCTTTTTTTTAAATCAAGTATTTGATAGATTAAGGTGGAAATGGAATCTGAATAATTTTGCTTTTAAAAAACATTAGCTCCCTTCCAAGTTTCTCGTTCTCACATGTAAAATGCCAAATAAACTTGAATAGTTGCTTATTCAGCACAAGAAGTCTGCAGAAATCCTAGTATAATTCCTGTCCCTTGTCAGAGCAGTAATATTTTTAGAAATAAAAGAAAAATTCCTTGTTATTGTAAATGTTTTGTCAGGAATGAAAATACTTCAATTTATAAGTATAACAAAATTTTGAAAGCCACCCTTTAAAAAAATACAAGGTGCCATGAAGTGTCCCAGGGATATTAAATCTACTGAAGTAAGAAAGTAAACAAAAATGTAATTAGCCCTAAACTTTCAGAAACACAGGTGATTTGTCAGGTCTGTTCATACAAGTGAGCCTGTGTGGGGCTGGCCTTTGGGACACAGACTTCCAAGTTGCCAAGCAATTAAAGTGTTGTGTACTTCAAATTTCATTTGGTTTCAGGAAAAGGAAAAGCCCATAGGGAAACAAGGAGACTCAGGACCCGCCACTGGAAGTGGTGAACTGGCAACAAAGGAGTTGGTCATGGCTGGTATGCAGTAAAAATAAGCATTTCATTGATACCAAGAGTTATCATTAGCTTTTCACTTTATTTTCCTAAGTCAAGGACTAAGCTTACTTCTGGAAGTAATTGTTGATATAACACTTAGAAATGTACTTAGAATCATAGAATCATAGACTTATAAAGTTTGGAAAAGACCTCTAAAGTCATAGAATCCAACCACTAACTGGCAGTGCCATCTGCATCACCGAACCATGTCCCCAAGCATAGTGAAGATGCCACTAGGAAATGTTATCACTATTCTTGCTTGAAGTAGTGCTGCACAGGTATTTTCATGTCGCAGATCTCTCGATCTCTGACATTTGCCTGCATTCTGTTTCAGGCAGCTAGCAGACAGACATCTGTGTGGGAAGATGGGAGGGTACATTTGAAAATGGGAAATAAAGCTCACTCCTGAAACTCATAAAGAAAACTCTCTGTCTTAAGCTTTCAAGATGTCAATCACTAAAAGGCCCCATGGTCTCTATGCTATTTCTCCAATGCTTTTTGCCTTTAGAGAGCAATAGTGTCAGGGAGAAGGGTAGCAGGAAAACCTAATGGGGTTCTAAGTCCTCTCTCCCAAGAAGCCCTTCCTCCTACATGCATTTCAGTTTCAACATTAAATATTATATGTTTGCATTCCACCACATTTTTGTTAACTCGTTAATTATTATTGTCATTGAGAATTAGTAAAATAAACCCTGTCTAGACAATTTCCCTTGATATGATCTTATAGTGCATTAAAGAAAAAAGCCATTGCTTTATGTGGGGAATATTTTTCTTTCTAATAATTGACAGTTTACCTTTGGAAATTAATATTTTAGAAACAAGATTTGAGGGCATCTAGGGGTTGTAAAATCTAGTGCTGACACACCACAATGTTTAACAGCTTTGTGTACTCTGTCTTACATTTAAAGGCACCAAAGCACGTCACTGCAAGACCATAATGCACACTTTGTTATGTCTTATCTTTTAATTAGGTCACCTAGTCTGCCCACTTTTTAAGTGCAGTGGCTAAGACAATATTCCTACAATTTCTCCAGATTGCTTTTAAAATTTCCAGAGGAAGGTTCTTCCACTAGTTTTTCTTTTTAGGAGGAACGTTTTGTACTTCAATATGATTCACCATTAAAATGGTTTCTTTACTAATTTTCTACTTATTTAATATCAGGCAAGTAAAGTGTTGCTTTTCTTCAAGACTGCAAGCATTTCACATCTCCTTATCGCTTCCATATCTCCTGTATAATTTATAAATCCCTCTCGTTTTGGCAAACACATACATATTTATACTGAAATTTAAAACTGAATGAAAAAATGTTCACTTCCTTTTTCATCTAGGACTTTAATTTAAATAAAAATTCTGGAAACTTTAAATTATATGCATGTCCTAGTCTTACCACAACTGCAATCTAAACGTCAGTATGGATCACATGCCTTCTCTCACCCACAGCCTAACCCAAAGGGCACCTAAAGTTGGCACTTTTCAGTTACAGGAGACATGAACAGAAGCACATGATTTCTTCTTCATGGGGCATTGGCCACAACCCAAACTTAAAAGCTCCACAAAGCTTGAAACTCACTTTGTTGGATTGGCTTTGCTTTAAACTATGGTGAAGACAGATTTTGCACAGAGCTCAGTAACTCAAACACAAGCCTAGAAATTGGGGGAAAGCTGGGATGCAAGATTTCTAGAGGCTAAAAGAATTTTAACAGACATCTTCTATCTCCCAAGAGCTAACTTTTAATACCCGGCCATATGGCAGTTTCTCCACCACTCCAATGAAAACTGTGCAACAGAACAAAAAGGTGTGCAAGGTTTAGGAACCTAGAGACAGAGAGGAAGGAGGAGATATATCCTGGATTGTGGAAGGTTGGGGGGAGGGCAGGGGGCAAGTGGAATTTTTCCCATTCTGTTGCTAAGCAACTAATGACCGGTCTTTAAGGGCCATCTACGCTCACAAAGGAGACAAAGCCTTTGGCTGCCAGGCAGGGGAACTACAGATTACAAGGTTTGATAACGGCACGGGCACTCGCTCGCTGCTCTCGGAGAGAGAACAGCGGAGGAGACCTCTCTCTGTTTCTGGTTGGGACCGCAGGAAAAGAAAAGCCTCGCTCTGCACTAGTTTTTCTCTGCCTGCTGGGTGAGTCCTTGCTTTGAGGGGAAGGGCACGGGACTCCGATCCTCTCGTCCCCTCCGGGAGGGTGCATCTGCCGGCCGCGCTGTACAGCGGAGCGGGGCCCCTGCCTGCCACCACCCCGCGGCCTGCCTGCCGCTGCCCCGCGCCCTGCCTGCCCCAACTGCGGAGTTTCCTGCCGCCTCCTCTGCTGGCTGGCCCCGGTGAGCTGACCCGGCTGCTCCATCTCCCGGCTCTGGGCTCTCTGCTGCGCCCCCGTCCATCTGCACTCCACCCTGCTCCAGCCGTCCGCCATTACACGCGGCACAGATCCAACCTCGCGGCACAGCGCCATCTGCAGCTTCCCGGGAGTCATCGCACCTGCCCTGCTGGTCCAGGAGCCCAACAGCGCCCCTGCTGGCCGTGACCGTAACTGCACCAAACGGGAAAGGGCCTGACAGACCAGGGACATTTGCCACCGAGTTTTTTGGTTTTGTTTACTGTTTTTTACCTTGTTTACTGTTTCTTTGTTACTGATTGTTTACCTAATTATAGATACTAGTAAAAACTCTTATTCCTTTTCCCATACCTTTGCCTGAGAGCCCTTAATTTTAAAGTTATAATAATTCGGAGGGAAGGGGATTCACATTCTCTGTTCTAAGGAAGGTTCCCACTTTCCTTAGCAGACACCTGTCTATCAAACGAAGACATGGATCCATAACCTAGTGGTAATTAATATGAAGAATGGAACAGAAGAGGAATCCTGGGTTCTTATTTCAAAGGCACAGTTTCACCCAGTGTCTTTTTCACACACAACATATAACTGATCTCCAAAGTCATACTGAAACTTAATATTTCCCCTTTAGTGTGTTACAGGCAGCAGCTCTAAGTGCAAATCTGCATTTCTTCCATTAGGAACAAGATTTCTGGTTTCTGTGCTGGACCATTTAAGTACTCTACCCCATTTTTTTTACAGCACAGGCTATGATGCAGAGTAGAGGAATGCAAAATACCCTTCTGTTACAGGAAGTTTTTGTCTGAATAAATCAAGCTTATAACACCATTTGAGAGTCTTCGTCTTATGATTTTTTGTCAGGGCTATCGAAGAGCTGCTTGGCTTAAACAGAAGATAACAACCCATGGTTTTAAAAGTTGTTTGGTGAACAAAAACTATGAACTGCCTGGTACTTTCTTAACTTCCTTTTCACTTCATAGCGTAGTGTCAGGGCTTGTAAACAATTTTATCTCTGATTTAAGGGCAGTAGTTCACACATTTGCTAATCAGTATTTCACATTCATTATTTTCATTTAATATACTGTCCTCTTGTGTCTCTTTTCCCTGCTTTAAGGTTTGCAATATCTAAGGAATTCAGTGTTCAGGGAAGATCTGTACCTGAAGTCTACACAGGACTTCTTTACAGGCTGACACATGAGCATATAAACTGCCTGCTAAGTGCAAAACCTTTCAGTTCCACTTTGCAATGAGGTAGCGACCTTGCACGCACCTCATATTTGCTACAAAAACATGGAGGAAGGTGAAGTGACACAAAAATCAAAGAGGAACCCAAATCTCACTGCACAATAACCTTTCCATGTCGATAAAACCTCATGCAAAGTTTAAGAACAACACACAGGGGTGCACTGCATTTCTTCCAGGTAGGGCAAGTGTATCCAGCATATTAACTGGACAATATAAAATCAAGCGTTTATGGCAAAAAAAGAGCAATTTTTTTGTTTCTGTTCAAAAATTCAATGAAAACTTATTCTCTAACAACTATAGTTCAGACACAAACCCTTCATTACAGGAAATAGCATGGAGAAGTGTTTTGACTGAATAAATTTTCTGAGCATATGAATTGAACTGAATCAATTTTTGTAATTTCAAGGCCATTCACTGTGAACACAGCTTAAGACTCCAAGGGAGCACTAGAGCAACACATTCAGACTGAGCTGCTTTGAAATTGGTTAAAGGCTACTTCATTTCTTCAGCTACATTTTGGAAAGCATGTTTTCACAGGGTAAATTTAATTTCAAGTTGAAATGTTGGATTGATTAAATGTCTTATTGCATCATACCCTAACTTTATTGTAATTCCAAAGTTCCTAAAAAAATATAACAGCAACTATAAAAATCTACAATAGTGGTACCTAGTCCACTGACAGTACATTTATGCAGCCTTGAAAACATGACTGAGAAAAGTATTCTTGTCTGCCTCAGACCTTTTGTCTTGATATTTAATTTGGCTCTCTTAGTTGTTCTGTCATGAAAAGCAGTAAATATCACTTCCAGTTTACAATGTTGGTTTTGCTGTCATCTCTCCCTTTGAAAATTTCTTTCCAAACTAAAAAATATTACTGTATTTCTCTCTCCCCTTACAGAAACCTCCAGTCACCTTTTCCTGTATCTTTCCCCATTCCACTGCTGATTCTCTGTGAGAGGAAAAGTGCAGAGCAAACATTTTGGGGCACAGAGCATGTATCAATTTTTATAGAGGTACAACACCATTTTCTGTTTTGGTTTGATTCTTTTTTCCTTCCCTAGCTATTTCCACCTTCCTGTAACCTCTCTGGCTGGCACTGGGCATGGAGCTGGCATTGGCACAAAGCTGCCCACAGTAACTATTCCTTCTTCCAACTGGAAAAAGCTAATCATTAAGTATGCAAAACTCAGGTGTTTTCTTCCCATGCACCTAACTCTGTGTCAATATTGATTTTCATCCCCCATTTTGTTTGCCAGGCACCTGATAATGACAGCATCCTCCAACAATTTGTCAGCTTTACTTCAGTCCATCATAAGTCTTCCTTCGAGAGAAGACTGAAAGAAGATTTATAACATTTTGGAAGGGAATAATGAAGACTGGGAAGTTAAGAGCAGCAATTTCTGATTGTAAAATATTTGGATCACAACACTTCATTCCAAGGCTAGTTAAGCCAGTCCTTTCTGTTGAACATTCCTAGCAGTTTCCACAGAACAGCCTTTCCCAATAAAGAAAGATTTTCACCTGGAAGTTACTAACTATTGTATACAACATTCAGCTGCAAGAACTCCTATTGAACAGTGGTATTTCCTCTGAAGTCCCACACCATCAATCACCATCCACACTGTTCTGATTAAATTAGATTCACTACACCATGTTGCCCAGTTTTGAAGGACATTTTCTGAAAAATTACACAGATAAGATATTATGAATATATATTTTTACTGCATCTGTCCTTCAGTGGAGAGAAAGCCCCACAATGGCACAATGCAAAATAAAAGAAAGGCTACAGCTGCATTTTTGCAGAATCCTGCAGCCTCTGATCATGCTGGCTATATCCACTCCTATTTGCTCAAGGTAAAGGCATTATAATATATTTATTTCATTCCTAAGTGTTTGTATGTAACTTCCATTCATGGGAGCATTCTGTGTTGAGTGTATCCAAGGCTCAATAAAAAGTATGTATCGTATCCCCAAAATAAAGCCTATAAATTATGCGATTTTATTCTGCCACAGCTGTTCAGTAAGGTATTGCAATATTACAGCTACAGTTTGCAGATGTTCACTGTGCCTGCATTTAAGTACCTCCAACTGGACAACATATTATCTCTGTAAATGCGTTCCTGTACACTGAGTTATTTTCAAGTCCATAAAATTTGGAAATACCACATGGCTGTCCCAGTGTCAGCACTCTGCTTACACAGTGAAGTGTAACACATGGACTCTTGCAGAAGTAAATAAAATTGTCTCAGACTGTCACACAGCTGGGCAAAAATGTCACATTTCTTTCTGACACATCATTTTGGAATAGAGCAGATCTCAGAAAGTACTGCAACTGTGGGAGAAGTTATCTCTGGAGTTATCTAGCTCCGTAACCTTGTTGCTGCACATACTGAGACCAAACTCAATGTGACTCTCATTTCACTGCAATGGGACTCCTGCAGCAAGTGATACACAGTGAGGCCAAGTAGAGACAGGGAACAATATAATTTTAATTTTATAACAAGTGTAAATACAATTGTAACTTAATTTCTTAGCAGCCCTCTGTGAATATGCTGCCGAATGGTACTTTCAGTTATAAAGGGATAGAAATTTCTAAGCCCAGTCCTTTAAAGATGTCAGTGAATGATTTTCCATGAGGAAACTTTCATGCCTCAGTGGAGACAGTCTGCTTCACACAGACACTAACATTTCATTTAAGACAAAGTCTAACATTTCATTTAAGATGATGTCTCCTGTGGTTTCGGCTTCCAAAGAGGCTGTTCTTTGCGTTGGGTTACTGTGTTACCACCTATTTGAAATCAGGATTTAGCCCTTGTGCTTTTGTTAGCTTCCTATCACAGAGATTCACACACCCTGATGAATCCTAAACACAGCAGCAGCATTAATTACATATTTACTGGAGCAAAATACAGAAATAAATTACTTCTCAGAACACAAGACCATGTTGAAAGAACTGTCAGGCAGGGCATTCGATTTTAAATGCATCTGATCTGGCAAGGAAGAGATTACTGCTCTCCATATTCATATTTTATATTTTGACTGACTCCAGACTAACCTCAGGGAGCACCCAGAATATCAGCTTGTCTGTGCCTGGGAGCTGACACTGGAATATGCAATCAGGAGAGCCAGCCGTCTGATTAAACCTCTCCTGACACCACCCCAGCTTTGGTGAAATTTAAACTGCCTCTTGCCTCTTTCTCTGCCTTTGTGAGATGCACAGCAAGTCCTGACACCCCTCCTGTTAATGATGGATGGCTCTGCTGGTTCTGCCCAGCGCTGTCTCTGGGGGACAGGGCAGAGATGGGCTGACAGCACAGCTCAGGCACAGGCCAGCAGGGACCCCCAGCCTGTGTCACTGACAACAGCAGCCCACTTCCATTTCCTCACATCCCTGAGGTGTTAATATTACAGTGCTGGGAAGGAGCTTATTAGTACTTCATTGACCACGTTCATTGACGCTGCTTCTCTGAGCCATTTGGACCAGAGCAGGGGAGGTGGTGTGAAAGGCAGGGACATGTAGCGGAAAAGCAGAAGCATCATGTTTTGACTGATGCTATCACCACAGGCTACTACACTGACAGGAAAATTAAATAAACCCTTTGGAAAGCTGTAAGATCTCTGACTGCATTGAAATCCTTTGCTACCACAATTCACTTTGCAGTGCTGTGTCTCAAGGCATTTTTTCTCCATTTTTGTAGCGGGCATGCTTCATCCCAAAAAATGGCATAAATGGTCTTTCCCCTCTGTATGTATAATGCACACAGATGGTATGCACATTCATTGTATTGCAGTGCACAGATATGTCAGAGACACAATGCTCAATCACAGAAGACTTCATTTCTGGTGTGAAGGGTTTTTGTTTTTTCTGGTGTGATGATTATGACAGAGAAGGTGTCTTGAAATAAGGATGTGCCTCAAGGGAGAGATTATAAGCAAATATAGAGGGTGAAAGATAAGAGAATATAGCCTCAGTGTGCACTTCCACCCTTAAGGTGAGTCAATAGAGTATCTGAGACTATCATATTAATATTATAAAATGGGCAGGGTATTTGCTGCAGGGGTCACACAAGACATGGGTCCTTCTATCTGGAAAAAAAAAAAAGAAAAAAAAGAGAGACTCGCTACAGCAGCCCAAAGCACCAATTCATTAGTTAACAGGAGCTGCAAGAGAAGGCCCCATTTACCTTATCCATCTGTCTGTGAAGTCATTTTCTCTTCTCTTCTTCTCATTCTAATACTGAATAGCTTTTCATGGCAACAGGGGCTCAGAAAAGAGCTCAACAAGTGCTCCTCTGCTTTTCCCAAAGGAGTCCGGTAACAACTGAAGCTGCCAGCTAGAATCCAAAAACAAGAATATCACTTCACTGCTTTGAATCATATGGACAAGAAACTTGAGTGTGAGGAATTTCAGTTTCTGAAACATATACCAGAACTCCTTACCTACTCTACAGAAAAGAAGACAGAAATTGCCTTTTCCCTCCTGCTTGACAATCACAATGCTGAATTTTAAAAATAGCTACAAATGACATCATAAATAACACAGTGTAGCTTTGCTTTTGTTGTTTTGGTCAACTATGTAAGCAGCTGCCACCAAAAATAGAGGGCTTTGGATTCTAACCTCATATATGAATTGTGTCTAAACAAGAAGATTTGTGGAGGGTCAGCTACGAAGTACAAGGTTCTAACTCATTAGGAGCAAGGCATAAGGTATTTGCCTCTAAGTATTAGGTGGAGGTGTTTTGGTGGAGTTGGAGTTTCTGGCATACAAATGTAAGTACTTTCAGCTGATGTGGTTTAAATTCTTGACCACAGTGAGAGGTGAAACAGCAGTATATTAGTAAATAAACAGTGCATTTGTCAATAAATAAAGATGTTTGAAAGTGTTTCAATGCAACAGTTTCAGCTAAAAGACTGAAATGCTATCTGGAGGCATCTCAGATTTTGTGAAAGCCAATAAAATCACAGGCAGGTGAGTTTTGGTGGGAGAGAGCTAAACCAGGAGGCACAAGGTCTTTGTCCCAGCAGCAAGTCTTGGACATGCAAGGCACTCTGGCTCATGAATCAAGGTGCAAAACTGTTCCAGAACAGAGCAGACATAAGCTGACACCAAAATAAGTTATATAAATCATGAGGGTTTTTTAAATTTTATTTGTAATCTGAAAAAAAGCTGATATTGAAACCAAGCATTTGCTTTGAATCAGTAATAGTCTGTTCCAGGCCAGCTGAATGAATTAACACTTAACACCAACATAGCTCTTTAACAAACAAGGCTTTTATTCCATATTTCTTCTGATCAATGTCTTTTCCCTTAAAGGGACTGCAATATAAGTCCAACAAAGGCTGAGAGCTCACTGTGACATCAGTAGCTATTTTTATCACTACCATCATCATGAAACCCTGCAAACCTTTGTTACTGCTTAACTGAAATATTAATGTCTTAAAGTAAAGAAGGGGCTCAGCGGTTCCGGGATGTAACTCCACCATAAAATGTAGAGGCTTGTGTTTTATTTTGCTTCCAGACACGCAGTTGGTGGCCACCCTGCAGCCTCAGGCACAAATATTCACAACAACCTGAGGAAGAGCCTGAACTGAGTTTCATGCAGCTGATCTCTCCAGGCCACCTGAACAGGTCCTGGATCTCCACAGAGGTGCTGAGTGTGCATGTGCTCTCCTTACTGGGACAGCTCTGCTGTGGATGTAAGCTCCCTTCTGCTGCTGAGCTGTGTGAGTAGAAATAACCAATAAAGGGACAAAGTGAACCTTTGGGTGTGTTAACCTCTTGTACTGCTGACCAAGTTTCTCCAGAGCATTGTCAGTATTGTGCTGGGAGACAAGGACTGCAATTGTTTACTTCCTATAGAGAGGGTGCAAGGGGAAACTCATGGAAATACTACTTTCTCTGCATTCCCACAGAGGTGAGTCGCAGTCCTACCTCATAAATTACACAAGGAAAACACTTCTGTGAAGCAAAGTACATTGATTTTGAAAGCTGGCATTTGAGCACAACACCTTCATAGTTACATTAATTATTTAACACATTTGTTCACCATGTAGAAAACCAGCAAATTTTAGCTGAACCAGCTAAAGGAAATTTTCTTTTCACAGTCTGCTGGGAAGGAGCTTTGTATATGCAAATAAAATATACAATGTACTGTTAAGAATCCAGTCCTCAAATTTCTGTTGTGTCCCAGTTATGAGCCACAGATGTCCAGTAATGATCGCTCTTTGTTCACCAAATTGACTTTTTTTTTCCCCTGTGGGGAAAAGGATGCAGCAATTTGGCTAAAAAAAGCCTCTACCTCTACTTCTTGTTTCCTTAATGAAAAAAAAAATGAAATCTCTTGAAACATGAAGTAGGTTAATTGGTGCAACAACTGTCTTGTTCAGTTAATCAGCTCTGAATTCACCAATAGGTATCCCAGCTGGCACTGGAAGTAATCACTGGAAGTGGAGGAGTGTGGATGTAAGCTAGCCAAAGCTCACAGAACAAAACTCTGCCTGTGATGACTGAATAGACAGTATTATCCTGATGAAGGATTTCTTACAAAATTATTTCAGTGGAACAAAATAGGATATGCACAGTACAGAAAAGGAAAAGCAGAACAATACTAAAATGAAAAGGAGGAGATCATAAAAAAGGAACATTAAGACTTGAATCTACAGAGTCAATAGAATTCAGTTGAATAGCCCATTGTACCTATTCTCCTGTTAAAAAAAATAAAAGGCAATCTCTGTTTGGGAGAAGGATTTTATTTTAGCCTGAAGTGACACTCTGAAAGGAAATTTTCTGATTAAGAATTCACCAGGACTGTGACAGTCGCTACTAAAATAAGAAGAAACAATAACATAAATTCCTACTAAAAACACCTACTAGCGCAAACAATCAAAATATATTCCCTTATTTAAAGATGCTAAGATCCCTAACATCTGGAGCTTGCTGTTATACCTCTAAACATGGCTCTGCAACAGTGGCACATCAATCAGCTCCTGCCTCTCCCAAGTCACACCACCTTTCCCCTGTGCATTCAACCAGATGACAGAACTATCCCGAGCCAGTGGAAACCAGCATATCAATATCTTCTCATTATCTCTTTCCTAAGAGATACCTCCTTTTTTATTTTTCCAGCAACAGAAAGCCAGGTCCTGCTCTGGGCTATACCAGGTTTTTTGTCAGTGTAATCTAAAAGGGATCAATTGAATAGCAGAAAGTGAAGTTTATTAATAGGAGTAGTCTCAGGGCATGGATAGGACATCATGTCCTGGATCAGCATGGGAGAGGTTATGGCTCTCTCATTTTCCTCTTGACAGCTTTTGATGATGCAACTTGACATGGAAGTATTTAGCTACATCAACAAAAGGACTTGTGCTGTATTTAGGGTGTAGACCCTAATTGCCTTTGATATGAACCTTCCCTAGATATTAAACCTTTCCCTTCCACAGTAGCCTGGAAGTTCCTTGCTCTTCACCCCACTGGGAAGCTGTAGCCCAGCTTGCTTCCAACCCCCAGCCCAAAGACAAACAAGCTCATGTCAGCTCCTCCCATTTAAAGCCCCCAGGCAATGATTGCTATCAGAGGAGGCCTGCCTGGCTGAGTTTCCATGAGCCAGTGCCAGAGTTCATGCTGGCAACCCACATTGTGTAGTAGTATCCATGCAGCACAGACGGCAGTACCTAATTTAGGTTCCACAAACACTGCCAGCAGCCTTAACACTTAAATCCTTTTTTGTGTAGGCAGTCCTGAGGTACAGTGCTGCAAGTTATCCTATAATTCCCAGTGACGGCTGAAATAGTGATCTTATTTGTTTATGATCAAAATTTAAGAGTAATTCTGGTTAAATGAATACAAATTCATACCGCAATAGTAGCACAAAGCTAATCATACTACTTCTCCACAACCACAAGAAAAATTACATATTTTTAAAGAATGAATTTGTCTAACCCTTCTGCACTACCATAGTATTTCATGGCAATTGCAATAACTTGTTTTCTGCTAGCAGGGAGTAAGCGCCTTTCTATCAAGGTCATGCAGAAGAAACCCAGCTAATAAAAAATAGGGAGCAAATTCTAAGAAGCACTTTGAATCAGTTGTTGACATGCAAAGACATAATAATGGTACTTATTATTAGGCTGTTAAATTGAAGTGTGTCATTTAAGTAGCATAAAATATCACTCTGGTTAGGAGAAATGTAATATCAGGGAATAAAGCAAAAGGAAAATCCACTAAATTCTCAAGAACTAAAGTAAATCTGTTCATTACAAGCCAGTAAATTTGAACTAAATATCTAACTGCTCTATTAGAGAGACACCAGTGGTAATTCTTTGGCCACACAAGGTGGGATATCCGTGATTAAATCCACCAGTGCCAAGATCAAAAGAAACTGTCAGACATTTAATCACATCACACACAATATCTGAAGGAGGCTCCTGTTTGCTGTCACAGTTTGCTGAGAGGATATGTCAGGCTGCTTGGGGAGGTGTCCAAAAGAGAAGTCATGGCTGTTACTGAACAGGGTCCCTGTTTACACGATGCCTCTGCTCAAGTGTGTGAGGGACAAAGCTGCCAGCAAAGAGAAATTCATAGTGGATGAAATCACACTTGCATTTGCCAGTTTTCTGAAAGAAAACTTTGTGAAGAAGTCAGATTTTAATAACACAGATGTTACAGGGGAAGGACATTCTAGTTACATCCTATTTACAACAGTGTGACTAAGATCAGAGTCTGTCTTGAAACATCTAAAACTGGAACTTGAATAATTTGGATACAAAGGATTAGAGGGTTTGATGGGAAACAATAAACACTTTTAAGGAATACTTTGCTTTGGTCTTCATTATCATGCTTAATCAAGTAATCCTCTCTTCTACTGAAATAGTCCTAGTAATGGGCATTTGTTCATTCCCTGAAGTTTGAAGAGGTTTTTGTTGTCTTACAGTAAATGTTCTTTGTGGGTTGAGGTCACTGATTTCTCTTCTGGGAATTACTTCTCTAGTCATTACTTATCTAGAGCCAACCTAAAAATTTTTAAAGGTTTTTTTTCCTAAGAAGACAGGGTAAAAACAAATGGTCTTATCAGAGCAATCCTATTGATTTTTGCAGAAGAAGGGCACTGTGATCCTCATGTATTGCATTAAGGAATAAAATCCTAAATACATACTGCTTTTCTAGACACAGTCAAGCACAATATGATCCATATTCACACTGAAGAAAGTTATGGCTAAAGCAGAAGAAATCCCAACATAAGCAGAATCATCACTGGAAACAAGATGATTATAGAAGGGAAAGAAGGATTGGAGAAACACAACTGCTATCTTCTTGATTTGTTATGTTATGTCTGTACAGTGTTAATCGTAAGGAGTGTCACAAGGTTATATTGAGTTGTATTTCATTGTTTAAAAGATCTGTCTTCCAGTATTAGAGGAACAGGTAGCATAAGATTAGCTATAGTTTTTAAAATACAAGCTCAAACCCTTTTTGAGCATTAGTTTAAAGACAGGCCATAAAGCTCTGTAATGACAGAGCTACTGCTAATTAGCAAGTGCAATTCCTAAAACCCCAGTGCAGGATGCTTTTTTCTTGAATCAGTTGCACTTGACACTTTTTTTTTCAGAGAAAGTAAAGATTTGTTATGAGATCCTAGCTCAGCCTGTGGCGAGTGATGCACCTGTGACACAGAACCTGGGGGTTACAAACCCTGCTCAGTTTTTTACATATATCAGGCCCTATCACCTCTTTCAATCAAAAACTGCTTGAGATAGAGATTGACTGCAAGAAAGGCATTTTTCCATGTCAAGGATGATTCAATATTGGGGACTGGTTGCTAGCAGCTTGTGCCATTACTTTTAATTGAGTAAGGCCCATTTGCACAAGCAAATGTCCCTGGGACCATGAGAAGATTCTTGATTTTTCACAAAACTTACAAAAGTTGAAAACTGCTCCCTGATGAAGGGAATATCTTGATGAAGCCAGTGGCCTCTGCAATCCCTGTTCGTTCTAATTATGTGAAACAGAGAAACATGCTTATTAGCTGAGACATCACTGCCTTCCACCAGATGAACTGAAAAACTTTCATCTCAGGCTGAGCCTGCAACTGCTTTAAAGCTTCCTGGTTATCTGTGAACTAGCATACATGTTAATCCTGAAGTATTGATGTTTGAAAGCCTCGAGCTAATCTTCAAAATAAACTTAAGGACAGAAAGTGTATTTTTAACACAATCAACTTGTGCAGACAGCGTTTGAAAGGCTAGCACCCCATTCAGCAGCAGTGCACCGTATTTTAAGCATGGAACACTTCAGCTTCACAGCATGTCTAATAACTAGGAAAATAACTATATATGATTCTTCGTTAACTGACTTCAGAAACTGAAGATCATAAAATTATTACAGAGTGGCTTGGTTGGAAAGGGACCTTACAAACTAACTAGTTCTAACACTTCTGCCATGGGCAGGAACAATTTCCACTAGATGACTAACTGCTAAAATGTTTGCTGGTAAGCATGAAATCATGAAGGCTGGCAGATGGAAAGGGAGGAGGCCTGGGGAGCCACTGTGAGAAGGCAGTGCCTGCACTGGCTGTGCATACACTACTGTGGTTTATATATGAGATTCACAGACCCCAAAGACTGTCTCAGGGGAAAGTTTGCATGGGACATTTCTGCTTTGTGCCTGACAAAAGGTAGCAGAAGCCAGAGGAGAGAGCTAGCTAGGTTTGCTTCTTCTCTGCAAGAATGAACCTGGCTTTGCGTCTGGGATGCAGGTAGAGGGAAGAAACAAAAATAATATCCAAAATATTAAACAGAAATATAAGCCCCAGAGAGTATAGGTTTCTATTTAGAATGAAAGGCATACGGACATCACAAGAGTCTTGTAACCTGGTTTCCTCAGGTGATATTCATTGGTTTGTTGAGAGTGAGCCACAAAATGTTCCATAATGCACACAAAGCTCAGAACGACATCAGGGTAGAAGAGTGTCTCCACAGACCTCATCTACTGCTCAGCTTTTGCCATGGCATGTTGGGACTGATTACCTTATAATTTCTACACAGATAATAGTTTGTATCAGTGAGTTCTACAAATTAATTCATCACAGCTTTAAAGCATTCCTCCTCGTTTCTTACCACTTACAATCACAGGCATTGCCTCCTCCTTCCCAGCTCCCCACACTGTGATTAACTCCCATGGCTACCGTCCAGTTCATGACTAGATTGATCACATTTTCATCCTGTCTTCATTTCCCATGCTTATTACTATGTCAAATAATTGTGGTGTTCCCTGAATTAATATTTTGCCAACAGACAACCCCGCAGAACACACATATCCCTAGGCCTTTCTGCACAGAGAGGTGCTGACTACTCAGAAACAGATGGGGTGGGGGGGGTAAATAAATACAGACATCCAGCTGAGCTTGTGGGTGACTTTGGTAAATTAGGCTATAGATTTAGTCTCTTATATTCATATTTAGTTCCCTAGCTTTGGATACTATTAAATGTGTTTGCATGGGAGTGTTTCTCTGGAGCTTTTGCAAAATGGGTGCATAAGAGGTAAGATCACATAATGTTTCTTATACTTCTTCCTCGTGCTTCTTCATCTGATGAACAACCACAAACCCCAGCTGCCAAGTTGAAGGATATATCTTCATTTCACACAGCATCTGCCTGTCTGACATGTTCTTGGGAGCTGCCATATGTACTTATCTCCCGATATTTTGTCTTGGATATGGTGTTCACTAAAGTCTGCTAAGGATTGCTCATCCAGTTTCAGGGCTGCATTTTCCAAACTGAAAGCTCAGGATGCCTCTGATTAAGTCTTTTAATGTAGTGGTGCATCATCTTAAATTGAAATCAGAGGGTACCTCCATGTTCAGATGCATCTGCTCATGTGTTCCAGCTGTTTCTCAGGCTAAAACACACTTGAAACATATTCCTAACAGCTCCAGCCTCAGAAGCATCCCGGGCTAATGGGATACACTAGCTGAAGTGATGCTTTTGCTTTCAATAGAAAGCACTTCCAAAACAACATCCTTAAACACACTAGGAGAAATTCAGTCAGAGGATTTTGTAAAGTTTCCCTACAGAAATTTCAGATGGTTCCTTCTCCTAGCCACTCCCTTCCTCACTTTGCTTGGTTGGTAAGATCTCCTTGTCAAAGCAGGAAAGCTGGATGGCCTACAGGGGGGAAATGGCAGCAGCTCCCTTGACATACCCACCTAACTTCATTACATGGGCATTAATCAAGCAAATTAGATTTTTTTCCCCAGTCACTGTGGAACTTAGTGAAATGTTTGCTATATACATTGACTTTTCTATTTTAACCAGGTGATGGTCCAAATGTTGGTAATTTGTAGCTAAATAAAATATATGGGACAAACCCATGGATCTTTTGATGTATATATTTTATATTTAATGCAATTTTATTGAATTAAACCTCTTCTCTGCATCTTAGGTGTATTTCTTTTCCATGTACTTCTAATTTGGGCTCATGGTATTTTATTATTATGCAACTAGGAGGACAAACACTCCAGGTTTGGCTAATCTATTTTTTTAACTGAGAGCTGATGACCAAAATGTTGGAGAAGCTGCCCAGTGAGAAAGACTAAAGGAGTTAGGTCTTTTCTGAAGAGAAGGTTCAGAGAGCACTTCACTGTATTCCAATGTTTAGAGGGCAGCTATAAAGAGCACAGAGAAGCTCTTCACAAGGAACCAAATGGAGAAGGGACAATGGGTACAAATTTCACAGAGAGAAGTTTCATCTTCATGAAAGAAAGACATTTTTTACAGTTTGCAAGGGCAATCATCCACCAGAGCAACTTTTCTAGCGATGTGATAGACATTCCATCTCTGGAAGTTTTTGAGATGTGTTTGGATAGAGTGCCTGATAATGTCACCTAGGCTCCCTTTCCCCCAACAGGTTAGATCAGTTCATCTTTCAAGGTCCTTTCCAACCTGGAAAAAGGTTCTAGGATTCTTATCATCTGCTCTGATAGAGTTTCACAACTGAAACTGCAGAAGTTTGCCACAGATGTTTTTCAAAATACTGTGAGACTGGGAAGAAACATTTTCCTCCCAGAACCCAGATAATGTCACACACCTGGGACTCTAAGAAGGCCTAAGTAAACTATACCTGCTGTTCAGAGGTAAGTTAAAGTACACCATTAGATTGTTTTGCATTTTTTTTCCCAGCTGATATGAAAAAGTTGAACAAGAAAATACTTGTCAGAATTTTCTGTTTAGAAGAATGGGGAAGTGTGACTCACATATTAGGACTCAAATCTCTTCTACAATAAAGTGATAGATCATGGCAGTGGATCTGCATACCTTCAAAAGAGGAAAATCATGTCATCCAATACAGAACAACATTAAATTCCAGCTCTCTGGGGTCCAGGAAGAAGCTGGCAAGGAATTAAGACCTGAAAGTGTGAGTGAGGCACTGTTCCTGAGCGCAGTTGTTGGGACAATGCTGTTTTAACACCAAGACATCTGCGCAGCAAATTTTAAAATGTTCTAAAACAGTTTTTTTTCTTATTACTATTTTTTCTGGCTCTTTTCATGTCCAGAAATGAGTAATTATGGGAATACTTGCAATTCTTGATCTCCAGCATGACTGGAAACAAAAAATATGGATGCTCAATGTAAAAAACTTCTATTTCCACCCGCCTCTGCCCCTGAGAGACTGATTTAGTAAATATGGTTCTCATAATTTTACAAGCCCGTTAGAACTGAACCTGTTTCTGAACTTTCTGGTCTTTTATATTAACCAAAAAACCCAAATTTCCTGTCAGCTCAGTATGATATTGCTTAGTTTTGAATTGAAGGCATTGAGCATTCAGTACTTGGCTGAAGCACGTCAAGGTCAAGTTGAAGAAGGTCTCTGAAAAGCTGGAACACTTTTAATAAGCACCTACCAGTCAAGCATACTTCTCATTCCTTTGCATCTGTTTTCAGTTGGAAGTGAAGGTCATTTTTATTGCCAGCCAAGATTAGCTAGTAGAGATAAAGGGAAAAAGGATCTCCTACCTATGCCCCAGAAGAAAAGTGGTTGTGCACATTTGCTGGAGAGTGGAATTCATTAGTGGTGTTGCTGCTGGGAGCTTCTAAGAAACTGGGCACATCACTAAGCCCACACTTTCTGTTTAGAAAGGTTTGGCTCAGACAAAAGAACAAGCAACAAGTTTTTCAGCAAATGAAGACCAAGTGGGTCAGGACTATCTGAAGAATTGGGCAATGTATGACAAACAAAAGATGCCACCAAAATCTCCCCATATTTATTTTAATTTGAAATTTTCATAGCTAGTATCTTGAGAATAAAATAGACCTCTGTCTGAAATCTCTAGAACTTAGCAAAGTAATGTATCAGAAATACAGAACGGCACCATTCACAAGTGCGATTATTAATTTTATTTTCCAAAATAAAAATACAGAACGGCACCATTCACAAGTGTGATTATTAATTTTATTTTCCAAAGCAAATTAAGCCTCCATTCAAATCATGCAAAAATCCAAAGGCTAGCTTTGTTCTAAAGTTAAGGATGAATACTACAAGCCAAGCAATATCATATAGATAGATATTGTCTATAATTTTGCAAGTTTGCGTTACAGTTTCACAAATCTCAATATTTCTTACTTTATAAACCTGGTCTCTTCTAGTCAGGACAATGTAGAGTGATTTCATATTTCATTCTGTTCATTTTACCTTAAAAGCATTACAATTACACAAAAAGGAAATTGTAAACATAATAAATAATAGTAGTACTTGCAGAAGTAATAACTATAGGATCTCAATGAGATCAAGGAAAAGGTCTCACTATTCTCAGCAGATGATGGATTGTGAATTAATTATTTTTAAATATCTTTAGGTATTAGTATAAAAGTAATTACATTTTAAAATTTGCTAAGAGGTTAAGAAAGAATGTAAAGAATAAAGCCCTTGAAGGAGGAATCTCTTAATGAACTTTGTAGAAATAAATTAGCTTTTTCTAGGAAAGGATTAAAAAAATAAATCCTTGTAATATTCTCTTCTCTCTGAAGGCAGAATGAACTGACATTAAAAAAAAAGATTATGTGGAAAATGCTAATGTAGTAAATACTTTTCCTTAAGTCAGGGAATGACAGAGATTGCCCGAATTTGGAGACTTTGACTACAAGCACTATGTTTTAGCTTTTGTTTACACAGTTGCAAACTTTTACAGCACCGTGCCTTATTCAGTTAGTGCTTAGGGCAGAACAGTGTTCACTGAAAGAGCTGCCAGGTATTGTCTTTTACCAGTTCCTCTGCCTTCCCTTTGTCCATGTGGTACCCTCCAGCACTCACACACTGCACAGTCACAACTCTAATTCAGGTTCCCTCCACTCTGCCTTGTGGAACAGACTCTATCAATGGAGGGCAAATCCAATGATGCAAAATTGTTCCTCTGCTGAGTAAGTAAGAGAGAGAGCACCTACTGGGAATCATGGGACCACCAAAGCATCACTGGATACACAATCAGGCCTTGCAAGGCAGGGAGGAGACATCGAATCTTCAAAATCCTTGAAATTATTTAGTTCCATAATGCTGAAATGGTTCGAAATATGGCAATTTATCAACAAAAGTATTTCAGTTTTAAACTTTGTGTCATGATTCAGGAATGAAAACGTTTTTATGTGTCTGCAAAGCAAAAATTTAGATATCTTTGTAGTTCTAAATCTAACCCACCTTTTCGTCCTGTTCTTCTCAGCATCACTGCATATAAATTTATCATCAATTAATAGCCAGCCACAGAGATGCCCAAAGCTTCAATGAGCTTTCCAAAAGATAAACTATGAAGGGAAGAAAACAACGATATCTTCATATTGCAGATTGGGAATTAAGGCAAAAAAAGATTAAGTGGCATGCCTTAGTTTATCCAGGAAGCTTTTAGCAGACCCAGAAATTTAATTTGAAGTGGCAAGACTGTTCTTGCAACCATCTAATCTTTTGGAAGTATTGCTAGTTTTGCAGCAATATTCCATGTGTATCTTGTTAAAAGTCTTTAGAACACTCTTCCCACTTTCTGATTTTACTTACTCAGAGAGGATCAGAAAGAGTCATTCTCTACACAAAAGGCATGTTTTGTTCTTAATTTCAGGAACTGAAAACAACGACACCAATCATATGAATGAAACTACCCCAAAAAAGGTATAATAATTTGCAACATTTCTGCTTACATGATGAATGCATGTTACAAGGTGTGTATTTCCTGTTTGTTCAGAGAGTAGGGATTAAAAATAAGTTCTTCTGTACATGCCATGTTTACAAACTACCTCATGTCAGCATTTGCCCCATGTCTGGGTGGGCCGTCTCTTTATCCTAAACAAAGCCACATATTCTGTAAAAGGAAATCAAGGAGTGATATTTTTGGGGGGATCATTGGATTAAAACACACTTTTTTCAAAACTTTTGTAACACCACTATCTTGAAATGGTCCCTTCCAAAAAGCCAGGAAGGAGCGCCTTCAACCTGTAGGAAAAAGTGATCACATTTCTTTTCTTAAAAGCAGCAGCAAGGGAATGCTCTCCTTTTGCATATACCAGGGTGTATGCAGAGAGTGAATTGGGTGCAGCTGCCTTATCCTCTGTGCCACACGTAAGCCTAAAGCCAGGAGCTGAGCTGACCTGGGGGCAATATTCCTCTCCTGTCCTTCTGCAATGGCACATGATCCTCACCTAGCTGTTGTTCATGGATTTAAGCAGTTTCAGAAATGTACTGTTGAAGCTGCAACACATGCTCAGAGGGGAAAAAAATGCTTAATGAATATTAAAAGCAGGTAATTAATTTTTCCTCTGTGTTACTCCCAAGCAGACTTTGTGGAACATCCATGTAAATTATGCATAACAGCTTTATGAATTGAACTTTCCATTTGTATGGCAGGCAAGAGGCACCTTCTTTTTATCAGCATGTGGGGATTCTGTTAAAGCTTTGGAGCAGATAGATAGAAATTTTGCAGTATTTCTAGAAATGTTTTGTTTTCCTTTCAAACTAGGCATCCTTTCTTACAGGTGAAAGTCTTGGGACAGATGATTTTATTAATCTTTAAATTATACAGAGGTCGAAGTGGGAAAATCAAAGCCTGATTTGCTGACTTCTATTCTTTGTTGAAAAGATTGCCTATTACTCAGAAAATGAAATTTAAATATGATGCAGGGTTGTTACAGATAGAGAATGTAACAAGGCAAAGCAGAATTCTTGTTCCAAAAGAATCTTTTATTCATTTTGTTTAGCAGCTTCTCACTAAGGATAAAGAGGGGACTATTTTTGATCAGTTGTTCAATTTTACACATAAAATTAACAAGTCAGCTCTGCTCCCAAGAAGTAATAGGTTTGTTTCTCTACAAGTTATAAAATGTTAGCACTGCATTTGTCTATTTGTATGTGCCCACAAAACCATTTCTATAGAAGACATTACTTTGTTATTAGCCCTTCAGAAGGAGCAAAGCTAGCACATTGTAAATCCCTCTTGGGACACCAGGTCCAGTCTGCCTGGAAGCACTGTATTGGATCTTTTCTTCTCCCTGGGAGTCTAGGACAGACATATGGTATGTACCGGCATATTGTGGAGAAGAAACAAAACCTCCCTCTCATCAAAGTGCACGTCAAACTTGAGTGGAGTGTGCTTCCTGGAAAATGGGCTAAGCACAACAGAAGCCTATTTATCTTCCATTTAATCCTGACTGCAGCTGGGATCTATATCCATTACCACAATGCCTTAGTCACTTTGAGTCTCTGCTAATAGTGTAACTCGTGTCACCTCCCAAATGACAGCACAAGGCACTCTGAATAGCTGAGGCGACACACTGTCAAAGTCCCCCATGTAAAAAGCACTAGAAATCTGTCCACTCCCACCCAGAAAAGATATCTACAGTTTGTTTCAAAGTCTCAGACTATGTTCTGCCTCCCATCTTCAATGAGAAGACTTTTTTGCTCTCCAGTGTGTGCTTTTTCAATACTATTTAACATTCAGAGAAATACAAATTAGTTCCAATTTTGAAACTTTTGAAATTACAAAATTGGCACCAGCTCCAATAACTTGTGTGGAAGAGGGAGGGAAAGTGGGAAGGGAACAATACGGTTTCAGTAACACCACACACATCATCCTGTCTTCTCAGCGTCTCTCATTTAGAGAATATAAACATAGTTTTATATTTAAATAATGAACAACACAAACATCACAGTATTTCCTCCCTTTTTAAAAAATCCTAAGACAAATTTCAAAGGCTGTTTAGATTGGGTAACTGAACTATAACATCTACTTACAGGCTTTTTGCGTAAGAGTACTGAGCAACCAAGAAATCTCCAGTTCCCAGAGCACTGGGGGGACAGAACAAGGTTGTGTCTATGTTGTTTTCATCTGATGACAGTGGTTATGCAAGGTTTTGTGCCAGGAATGGAACTCAAAAACTCTCAAGACAGAGGGCATGTTGCCAACTACATAACCTGGGCTCCCTACGGACACTCCACACAGATTCTCCTCCTGAGCTGGGTCAGACCATAAGTAAAGCTTATCAACAGCTGTGTGTATCTGCTCCCAAACGAATTCCCTTGACATGATTTTTGCAATGTGAAAAGACTTGAAATGCCAAGCATGATTTGAGGATATAGCTGGAGCACTACAAGATCATCACAATCATCACAAAAGCTATGACCTTACCTATCCACATCCTTCCAGAAATTCAAGTTTTACGAAAGGTTTTCAGGTTAAAAAATGAATTGTTAGAAATGATTGGAAGAGCACAGAAGTTATGATGTAAAATACAGTTTGCTGTTCCTGCTCAGATCACTGCTAAATGGCTTATCTACACAAGATATATAGAATTTTCCTGCAAACTGAGTTTTTACAGCTATTGGATAAAAATAAATAAAATTATTACCTGTACTTTTAGCATGCCATTTTAAAGGTTAGTTTGTTAGAAAAGTTACGCAAATGATGTTTATGAAACATAAGTGCATGAATCACATTCATATCCATTGTGGGAATCATGTAACAGGTATATATCAAAAATTTTCTCTAAAGACTATTAAAGTCTTTGTGTCAAGACCCTTGGTTAGCTCTTAAGTACAAATTTTATATAGACAAACATAATATAAAAACCTGAAGATGTGAGTAATATTTATAAGTAGATATTCAAATGTGCTATTCAAAGATGTTCTGTCATTAAACAGTATGGATATCATACATAATGTAGCAAAAAATACTTTGATGACATAAATTCTCTCATTTCTAATGAAATGGAGCATGTCTGCACTGATGAACATACCGGATATAAGTTTGCCCAAATATACTGGATTTTTCTGAAAAGAGCAGCTATATTCTTCTCTAGAGAGCCCTTGATTTCTGCTGCATGGAGCCCATGGTTCAAAATTGTTAATACTCCTAAAATAAATGCTGACCTGACTCACTCGCTGTTAATTTTTAAATTCTGGCATTTAAGTC
Organism: Acanthiza pusilla; assembly: GCA_036630365.1. Lineage (NCBI taxonomy): Eukaryota > Metazoa > Chordata > Aves > Passeriformes > Acanthizidae > Acanthiza > Acanthiza pusilla. The sequence goes on from JAXCHO010000023.1 coordinate 33,086,164, forward strand.
TAAATGTTCAAAATAGGATATAGTGCCAGAGGTGAGTGGCACTTTCCATTCAGGTGAATTTATCCTATTCTTGCCGTGCCTATGTACATGAACTCAGTGTGACTCTGTATACTTCTTTTGACAAGTAGAATTGGAGGCTGGGAAGTCTGCGGCTGCAGTCTCTGCCTAGAAATCTCAAATAACAGAAGCATATGAGGCATATGACTTACAACAGTTCTCATGTTTTCTTCTTCTCCCCAAATTTAGACTGTATTGTATTAATGATACAGATGAAACAGCATGGTATTTTTTCCCAAAAATTGTTTCTGTGGAAAAATGTTTCTAACAGATACCAAACCTATACAGTTTAACCTAGCAGTAGCAGACAAAATGAAAATTGTGAAAGCCTAGTCCTTCTGAGATAAACTGGATCAGTAATTCAGAAATATTTTATTTCCATTCACTTGTAATAAGATCTGAGCAAATGAAGGGCTGCATTTGCACATACTGCCAACGTAGACAGATTTATTTAGCCAAGAGCATTGTAGCTCAAACAGTCTGAGTCTCAGAGATTAAGCTCAGGGTTTAACTCTGGCTGCAAAGTATTTTTCTCAGGTTATTTTCTCCTCCTAGTTACTGCCAATGCCAGTGCCACAGTGCAGAGAGCACTGAGGTGTGTTGCCCTGTGTCTCCTTCTGTGGACTACTTCCATGAGTTACAGTCAGTGACTCTAAAGGGTAAAAATCACTGAAACATCATGGGAAATTGAATTCCAACCTACTTACTCCATGAGCCAGAGAAGGAAATGGAAAACTTTCCTGCACAGAGGACCTCACTCACTTTTTGCAGAGGAAAATCTGAACTTACATCTCTTCATAAGTGAATTGACTAATTATAAAAGCAATGCAGAAATTATGGACATTATGAATGTGGATCTTCATTTCTCTGTCATTTATTACCAGTTTCAAAAGAGAAATTTTTTTTCTGATGTTAAAAAAACTGACTGATGAAAATAACTAAAACGGTTTTATTTCTGTTACAACCAAACATTTGTCTCCTTTTAGGCATTGAAACAAAAAAAAAAAAATCAATTATTCTCTTACTTCTAGTTAATGAAGTCTCTTGTAGAGGATTAAGAAAATTGCAAGCAAAATTAGCTGCTTTTCTCAGTGTATGATGTGGACAGGATGGCATGTAAACAGAATTATTTCTTCCTCCTTGAGGTGAGGTTTGAAGCATATTAGTAGATACTGTGTATAAGTTTGTGTCATAATTTTGCATGGTATAACCATCTCCCTTTTGAAAAAAAAGCAACATTTAATTTGGCAGAACTGTCAGTCTAGAAGCTTTCATGAACACTAAGTTACATTAATTGATTCTTTGTTTCGGTCTTTTAGGATCTAAGATAATAGAAACTTCTGAGCTCTAAAGCAACCATAGTTCAATAGCATACGAATTGCAACTGGAATACATTTCAGTTCTTATTTTACCTAAGTTAGTTCATGCCTGACTGCTCAGTTTCATAGCAGAAGAAATGTCCAATAAAAAGAAATTAAACAAAAATACAATGTCTTCAGATGATAATAAGCATTAGAAAATAATATTCATGATAGAAAAGGAAATATCTCACATTACAGTTTGCTTCTACTGGCAAAAAATAAGATTTCAATTAATATATAATTAGTTATCCATTTAGATATTAATATATTTGTCTTATGAGTCGATTTAAATTGGACTAGAGTATGTCTCTAAAATTAAATGAAGCAAAATCAGCTTCACAAATAAATCCTGCAGAATATCTTCAGATTCTTATCTAATAACTGTTATATACAGACAGTAGACGTTTTTGGCTAGTTAATCACTGAACAGAGTAAGTACAAAAAGAGGCAGTATATCTTTTTCATTCTTTGAAAAGAGATAAGGTCATGAAACACAAATTATTAGAAGGTTTTAATTAGTTTCAACCAGAGAAACCACACAATGTGATTTCCACTGTTCAAAAGTGCCATTTGTATATACTTAAATGAGAATGCCAATATATAGAACACATGACTAATTGTTGAAATGCTGGAATTCACAGTAGATGCAAAACTGTTTCCTTAAATTAAAAAAAAAAAAAAAGAAAGAAAGAAAGAAATTAAACTTAAAACCTCTAGATGAAGAACATGAACCTACAAATTATTTAGTACCAGAATTAATCCCCTCCACTCAGTACTTTCAACCACATCTAGCATTCAGTGTGAAGCTTTGTTCCCTTCAATATAGAGCAGACATTCATGAATTGGCAGGAGCTTAGTGAAGGGCCCCCAAGCTGATTTGGGCTGGAGCAGTTGCCCTGCCAGGAAAGACTGAGAGATCCAGCCTGGCTCATCCTGGAGAAAGATGGCTCTGTAGCAAAACCTAACAGCAGCCACAAGTCCCTGCAGGAAGGTAGCTGAGAAAGCTCTTCAGCTGTGCATGGCAGGAGGGAGAGGAACAACAAGCACGAGCTGAAATGAGACAATCAGACCAAATATCAGAAAAGTCATTTTGCTCATGAGGACAGTAGCACAGCCTGCCCAGAGAGGTTGTCCAATCTCTGTCCTTGGATGTTTTCCAGATCTGACTGGGCAAAGCCTCTTGGGATCCTTTCCTTCTTCTGTTATCCTGTAACCCTCTATGAACCTGGACAAAGCCACTAGGGGTTCAAATTCTACTTGAGGTCAACAGTCAAAATATTTTTCAAATCAAATAATAAATTAACTAAGAAATAAACTTTTTTTCAGTGAAGGAGCTATTTAATCTATTTATCTGCCAAGATTTTGTGCTTAGCTTTTTATCATTTTCCTCTCACTCTAAATTTTAGTGGCATCATATAAATTGATAAACTTCCAGAGGTCCTTTCCAGCCTGAATTTTCGTGCCATCATGACTATTTTCTTTTGTCACCTATGGTCTGTAAAATGTATGCATCATTGGAATCTGATGGAATCATAGCTGAGGCTAAGTCTGGAGTATTTTCTAAAGTCCAGTTCGCAGAAATCCTGTCAGAAACTTGTCACAAGAATTAATAAGCAAATTAGTGGCACAGAAACAGCAGTAAACCATTAGCCAGTGGCCATTCAGCAATGAAACACAATATGCTTCCCTGTGGTTTGCACCACCTGTTTCAGAGAAGGTTTTTCAAGAGTGATGGCCCACATCATGTAAGAGTACATAAAGTCAATTTTATTCTCCGGGAGCTAGAACATGCAGAAGTTCTCCCAAATTTGTATGAGGGTTTATGGCTTTTCAACATATTTAAATTGAAAAATTTATTTGGCCCATATAAGATCTGAGAGCCTTAACCTTAGACTCTCCTACCCTTTGTAACAAATGCTGTGAGCCTATCAAGGAACATGCAGACAGCATATAAATGGGACAGTCAAGCAAATTTCACCTGACAGTGATTCAGGAATTAGGCATTTAGGCATTTTTTCCTCTAAACTATCATGGAAGAAATACACTAAAAGGCATGTTTTCCACCTTCACTAAGGTGGAAAGACACAGAAAGTGTCTGAGACAAATAACCTTAAAAAACACCATTTTGTACTATTATAACTCACTTCTTACCAACTATTTAGAAGTTTTCCCTGAACACACAAGGAAAAAAATACACTAAGGTTCTAATTGCAGAGGTATCTGCTTTGTCTTTAGTATGAAAACAGTAATTTAGAGCTGCAGTCTTTAAAACACAGTTCAGGAAGAGATGTGTAGAGACACAACTCCCAACTGGTGTGAAAAAAATATATGCCCTCACTACACTAGAGCTATATTAAAAATACATATGCCATTTATTATCAAGACTATCAAATAAGAATAGCCCTGTTACAGACAGCTTGAAGATATAATCTCATACATAACAGAATCACGTGAGTGAATGCACTCGAGGAGACAAACCTTTTCAAAGACATCCGTGATGTCTGCTGCAGCCTTAGATGATCTGAATGAGAGCACTCTGCATGCACAGTGTCCCAGAGGAACATGACCCATCTGCCCCAAGCAGTAACTGTCCCATATGTTCCTATATATACACATAATGGGCAAACTAATGTGTGAAAGTCAAGCCAACTATGGCCTTAATATGACATTTACTGCCATCTCTACTCTAAGAAAATGAGCTGTTTTCCTCTACATCTCTCTCTATACTCTCTTGCATATGATATTTTTTGTACAAGTTATGTGATAAGAGAAACAGGCAAGTGTTGTCTGTTATGCTCTACTAGGGAATTGTAAAATCTTTTATCTTGTTTGTAAGTAATTTGCAGGGTTTTTTGTATTCAGCTGCAGAAATACAAAATTTTTAAGAAAAATTTCCCATTTGCATCATAAATACTAGCACTGAAGTACACACACAGAGAGCCCTAAACAGTAAATTCATTATTAAAGAGAAAAGAGCTATGAAAGAAAGTCCTGCAGTACCTCCTGCTATCACTTTCTTTAACTCCACTGCCTTCTGCATCCTGAAGAATGGTCTTATTTACCTACATCTTAATCCCTGATTTCTGAGAAATCCTGATCAAAACTGCTATCCATTTGACTGAAGAGAGCTTTTAGGGATTTGTCACTGCATCTCCTAAATTAACAGGGACATCACTGTCTGAGAAAGTTCCTCACCCATACGAAGCTAAGCACTTCGTTCTGTCTCTGAAGTGTTTTCAAGAACTGTTACGTACAACAAAGGACTCCCATGGATGGGTAAAAAAGCCAAAAGATATGAAGAGTTCTGCAGAGAGAGGAAAAAACAAAAAAAGACATATCAAGGCTACATTCATTCCAAAGAGCTTAGAAATGTTTTTGAGATTCTAGGAAAATAACAATGATTTTTTTACTTTGCCTGGTTTTAGTCTAACATCCAAGGCTGTTCTTCTCTGCATTGTTTAGACGGCACTGATCACATTGGTGTTAAGAACGGTGAAAAATGTCAGTACAAAATTGCCATTATCCTATGATCTACTGGCATTATATCACTCATGGTTTTCTTTTCATAAAATATTTTTACCCAAAAAGCACTTAATGAGAAAAACAGTACTTAATGAGAAAAACAATAGATGGTTTCTACATCCAGTTCATATTTTTGAACTGAATATTGAAAATAATATCTGGCAGCTTAAATCAATGCTGAAGCTGTTCTCCAATCATTTGCAAACTAGTATCAGTTTTAACGACCTAGATAATATTTTAATCCATGAACTTTGCAGAAATAGCATTTTAAAAGCAGAAAAAATAGAGATTTTTGCAGTCAGAGTTGACTGAGGAAGTTACAGAGTTTGGTCACCAGATAATGTCTTTTGCAAGTAATCTTCAATAAAATGCAAAATAAGTCCAAGGCTTAGGGGTAAGGAGCTGTTACTGTTTTCTTAAGGAGTTTTTGTTGACTTTTCTGCTCCCCATGAGCTTTCTTGGACTAGAAAATAATTCTCCTACTCCAACTGCATGACATTTCTAAGAAACAACATATGGCATCCATTATTTTATCAAAGCTCTGTGTTTGTGGCAGTGGCAAGGCCACCAGGCTGAGGCCCCAAGTTTTGCTTGTTTTAAAATATTGCTGCTATCAGCTCTGTGCAGTTAAGAAAATTGGTGTACTAGGATTTCCAGGTAATATCTTTTCAGACCTGGTAAGGCCTGTAAGAGGATGATGCAAAGTGGTTTGGGTACTGTAAAAAACTTAATAGTGCAAAATTACATGACAATCCCTTCTCTTTGTATTTTGCAATCTCCCATGAAAGCCAGTACACTGGGAATCGAAGAATGAACAAATCCCACTCCTCCATTCCCCCCTTCCCTCATACTTGGACATCCAACAAAGCTTTCTGGACATCTGGCAATAGTTCTGTCAAATTGCAACAGCACATATTGAGATCCATGGCACAACACATAATAATTCTGAAGCATTTTGAATAAACTTACAGTTGCTTAACACACCACGTGAGTTGCAAAGCAAACTTTTCCATGTACATCTAGGAAATCTTAAAACATGGGCAGATGGTGCTGTGCAATACATAAAAGTGCAGTAAGGACTGATACATTCTGGATGGATCCAGGTATTTCTCCCTCCTGGTCTCTCCCATGCCTTCCTATTTTTACCCAGGATTTCTTTCAGTCGTCAAAACCAGACTCCACAATGGAATAGGTGCAGAGTAATGCATGGGAGACAGTACAGAGAGCCCCCCACAGCATAATACTCCTTGAGAGTGAAGTGATTTTTGAAGTGAAATTGTCTCTTATAGGTAAAAATTTCCCTTCCAGGCTGTTCCCAGGTAGTACAATAATATGTTTGGCTCACCATGGGCAGAAGCAGAATGCCACAAACTGACCCCAATTTCAAAGCCTTTTGTAGAATTCAAATACTGTATTTCCGTAACTATTCTTATAAAACAGTCTATGGGATTCCACTAATTGAACCCAGTGGAAAAGTTATTCCCAGGGCTTGGTTCTTACTAACAGATATTTTTTGTTTCAGCCAAATGTATTGGCAAACCATGCAACCCTCTGTAACATTATCTAAGTATTTTTAGATCAATGGAACAAAGGCAAACTTATTAATAACACATCATCTTGCATGTCAGCAGCATGCTCCCGTAGAAGAGGCTGAAGCATCTGACAAAGTATTGCAGAAATCTGCAGTCTGTCCCAACATGTTGAAGGTAGGATGCCTTGGGGGAGACGGGGGAGGCAAACACCTGCAGTCCACAGTGGATGTCGTTTATTTTCCCAGAGGAGGCAGCAGCAGAACCAGCATCCTTCTCTCCTAGTGCCAAACACAGGCCTGAGTGTGGCTAGAAAGGGTTAGAATGGTGTCATGGTTTAACCTCTGCCAAGCAGGAGTTGAACTTTCCTGGGATGTCAGGAGACTGGAGGACTCAGCCAAACCTATCCTCTAACTGCTGCTTCTTTTGAACTTCAGAGTGAAGAAAATTCCTTGCTTTATGTCAAGTAATGATCTGAGCTGGCATCCCTTGGAAGGCTACTGGACTTCTGAACATAAACAGAGTAATTTTGCTCCTTCCCATTCACACTACACAGATGAAAGTCGGTGGATGTACCTCCCTCCAACCACACCCTTGTGGTGAATAAGAAAGGGTCTTGTTTCCTCATTCATGTCATTGCTTTTCCTCACTTGCTGCTGCTCTAAACTTTCCTCACCAGTCATATTTCGAAAAGTGTGAAAAAAGGCAGGCACCAATGAACTCCTTCTACTGTAGCAGGTAAAGAATACTAGACAATCTTCGAGTGACAACACCTAAGCACTGCATTTGCCACTGGAAAGTGAATGAAAATGCATGGAAGTCACCCAAGTAAGGTAAGGGTAGGCTGCATTTCTGACTCCAGCATTAGACAGCCATGAGAAGTGGCCTTCCACCTTTCCACTCCCAGGAGGCTTAAACAGATTGTCACATGCTTTTTGCAAAAAAGTGTATTTGCTTAAAGATCTATCCTGCTATGCATGGAATACTTCTTTAAGAAACCATCCTCTGGTGTACCAGGAACTAAGGATGAATTTTCAGAGACCCAAGGACTTTAAGTTACATGGAACCAAGAGGCTGGTTTATCATAAATAGTTGTACAGCTTTACCATGACAGGCTAAAATTATCAAGCAACACCTGATGAGCTATTCTATATTTCATTGACTCCTTTATTGCCCTAGCAGAGAAAGCCTGTTCTTTTTCTGGTTGGTCTATTTTGGAACATTGTTCAGCCAGCATTCCACATCCCAAAATAAGCATGTTCCCCAACACAAACTCTTTTTTTCACGGTGGGTGCATGGGTTTTCAAATTTATCCCAGTCACAAGGGGCATTTGCAGACTGCAGCCAACATTGCTGCTGAACTAGAGACAGCATCGTCCAACCAATATTCCCCTTTTAAGAACCATTCATGCCCTCCAGCAGCCTGGACCAGGGTAATCCATTCCATGTGTTCCTAGGTTGCATCCAGACAGTCATATAAAAATTAGGAATGTAGGACACTCCCTTTTTTTTTTTTTTTAAAATAGGTCAAAACACAATACAAGGGAATATTTATACCTATGTGTCTCTATATTATTTGAGTTAGGTAAAAGATTACTGCTTGAGCCTGCTAAGGTAATCTTGGCACATGCACATCTGAGCAAAGATTCCTATGATGTATCGACTGCTGACTCTTTATTTAGCAGACATGAAACATATGCTTTGAAGGACTTTGTGCTGATCCTAAAGACACGTGAGTTCAACAGATGAAAACACAGGGGTGTCATATTCTGTGGAGATCAAATTTACATTAATTCAGTGTATCTCAATCTCATGTCCTTATATTATTTCCTTGTTGCAATGTTTCAGATTAATATCTGTGCTGGCGTATTTTTGTTACAGCTCTGTGAGTGCATGGGGATTCCTGACTAGATCTTCTATTTCAATACCTCCTCAGTGTTTCCCAGTGTCAGCGGGAATAGGACACACGTCTTTCTCAGAGGCAAAAGCTCCTTCTACAGCTCTCAGGAGTGAATTGCCTGCAACACTCACTTCTCTATCAGTGAATAAAGAGGCCCATGTGTGCATTGGTTAACTCACAACACATACCAAATACCTGAAGCTCCCTGGCAAGAGTTTTCAAGGACACTGCTGGATATGTTTCCCTTATTTCCACAGCCCATTGCAATAAAGTTTATTCCAGTGTTGTAAATGTAGATTGTTTGATTCCAATACAAATATAGGTTGTTCCAGTTTTCTATATATAAATTTCCTCTTTTTATACACAAGATATACAAGAATGCTAACTTTTCTTAGGTACACAACTATAACATCTCATTCAAACAAAGGCTGAATCTCTTGTACTCAAAACAAAACAAGTTAAATATTCAAAACAAAAGAAAATGTCTTTAAATAGCTGTTTCTGCATTTGCATTTCTTCAAAATTTTGGATCCTAAGTAGAATCATACAAGGACTATTTTTATTAAATTTTGGTGTCATAAGTATCAGAAATGTCTCAGAAACCCCTCTGGGGCATTGCAAGAAATCAGGAAAAGCAATATGAAGTGTATCAGATTAGGTGTCCAAACTTTGCCTGTTTTGAGCTCTGAAGTTTTTGAGGTGTGAGTAACCACTGTTATCTGTCCTGACATTATTTCATTGCATTTACTCAGCCATGACTTGTATCTTTCTGCAGCATCAGCAACAACAAAAAATATTTTTGACAGTATTTTGGAAGTCCCAGCAGCCAGGGTCATGCTGTTCAGTGAGAGACTCCGTTGTAATATTGGAAAATACAATAACCATCTGCCTCCAAAGAAAACAGTGACCTGCAGAGTGCCAGCAACCTCATATTGTTACAGCTTGGAGCACTCCACCCTTGTGGGATGCACCAGGTCTGAGCTGCAGAAGGGCAGGAGCAAGCGAGCTCCGCACAAAGGAGTTCTCATCATCAGGAGGCCAAAGTGAGGCAAAGAATCCTGCACAGGAAAGCCAACAAAATATATATGCTTTCTCCTTTCCAGAGGCCAAGCTATGGCAGATTTTTCTCATGGGTACTGCATCTCAAGCATTAACAAGGCAAGCCTCTGGGATAAGGGTCTCATGAGAAGGAGGAAGATTGCAATTGTTCTGGAAAAAATATGTTACGTGGCCTGATTAAATAGAAAGCTGTGCTTCAGCATTTCAGCCAATACAAATGGCAGCTTGAGAAGTTAGTGATTAAATTGCAGCTTAGGAATTTGTTCCCAACTATCAATTATTTAATACTCGCAGCTTGGAGAAATATGAAACATTTCAGTCATGCTTCTAGCTAGAAATAAGCAGCCTATTAAAGCAGATATTTTCGAAACAGTGGAGTTCAAAAGAAACTCTTAAGGGAAAGTGTTATAATTGCTATCAAAATGGCAACTGCGCATCAACAGCAGAGGGGAAAGGGTTTCCTTAATATGCAAGAACTAATTTGAGCATGTGCAAAGCAGAGAGAGACAGATGGCTTCTATCACCACAAATAGAATAAACTGGCAAAAATTATCACCTACAGACTCAAAATGAACTCATAGCTTTCACATATAGTAACTCTAAGAGTGAACAGATAGTCATTTCATGTAAAAATAAGTCTCCCAGACAGCAAGGCTAGTAGCTTTGCTAGCAGAGCACTGAGCAAGATTCCAGAGCTGCCTGACAGCACTACAGTGATCTTCTGGGTGATCACATGTGTGATGGAATTAAGTGATACATTATCAGAGCCATCAAAGAGTAAAAAAATGTTAACTTTAAGATCTCAAGCTCCTGAACCACATCATAAGGCCAGAAAAGAGATTTGGAGTTGGGGTTTTTTGCCAATCATAGGTGTTGGCACATTATATGCCCTTAAATGTTAAAAAATACTCCATTACCTACACAATAAATGGACACAAAAGCAGAATAATACTACTAGAAATTTTTTCTGACAAGGATAGCTTTCACAGCACTTAAAAGAGATGTATTAACATACAGTAGAGAACCATTTATTCCTCTAAATATAGAGGAATATACAGGAAAATTAGCACCGTATTTTTCCTAAGCATCTAATAATATTGTTATCCACATAGAGAATGAAAAATTGACAACCTTTACCTATAATAACCACCCTTTTTTGACAATAAGTATGAAATAACCTAAGAAAAAAAGATGCATTTTAGCATCAATATTGAGCAGCAGAGTATAAACATTTTCAGAACAAAATATCCTTAGGGGGTGATTTGACCCAGTCTTTATCCAACCCACCTGGAAGATATCACTATTGGACATCCAAACTTGTAATCATATTTTTAAAACCTTGAAGTCAATATGTTATTTACTGCATTGAAAACACAAATACTGAGCAATAAATCACACACAACTTGTCACTTCAGCTTTTTGTGGAGTTATGTAGCTAGTATATGCAAAAGTGGACAGCATATACTCCCAGTTTAAACAAGTGGGCAGAAGCTAAAATGCTGTCAGCTCCTGGTGTATTCCTCCTCACTCTTCCTCTGCACAAATGTGTGTAAGAGAAAAGACCTGTGAGCTCGTCTAGTTTAGCCTATGCCTGTGGAAACAGAATAAATGGAACAGGGAGTGATGGACCTCTGGGGTGAGATATTGTTACGGAAGGATTTTTGGGGGAGTTTTTTTGGTTTTTAACAAATAAACTCAGTCCCTGAAGTAGCATCAGAACTTTCCCTGTCCAGTTGCAGCATTATAGTAAATTTCTTGGTCATAAACAACCTTTCATATAGTAAATTACTTCCATATATTATAAAAACGTAATAGCTGTACCGAGGGAATGACTGCTGATGTCAAGAAAATTCTGCTTAAGATACACAGAGCATCAGTTTTGCTATCTTACTAAAAACTCCCTACCAGGTGAAACCTTTGAAGTAAATCTTTCTTCTCCTCATATGAAATAGATAGGAAATTACTGTTCATGCAAACCTGCGGGTACATAAATACATACAGTCTCTGCTGCAGCTCATTGCTAAGCACACAGAAATACATCATGGAAAAAAGAGAATGGAGGAGCAGTCACTTCAACTAAAGATTCATTTTGTGTTGAAGTTTGCATTTTTGTGTACAATGGAAGCACTGAAAGGTAATGTTTAGAGAAAACCTCTGCCCACAAGAACACAGAATTTGAATGAAGAGTATTGCTGGGGAGAGCAGGCTGGGTCACTGAAAAGCCTCCATTTGAAATTAAAACTTACACCCCTTTGAATCAATCTGCTGTTAAATGCTGTATTTATGCTTTAACAGTGCAACCTGTCTAAAGTGACAGGGCAATACTCACGGCTCCACTTTGTATTCTGGGTCACATCATAAAAGATAATTGTTGTATGGCAGCATCCATCTTGGAATTTCTATCAGCTGAAAACCCCTGGAACCCCAGAGTTGGTATCTGTATGTGTCCTTATCTGTATCTTTTCTTTCTCTTTTTTCTAATTCTCTTTTCTCCAAATTTTTGAGTAACTTAAAATCATATGGGCTTAGAGTTTGCAAAGCTCAATAGGCCAAGTTAATGCTTTGAGAAGTGTTTTACATTGAATATTACACTAAACATTTTGCCAATGTTCTCTGATTTTCTAAGTTGCTAGTAGAGTTTTTTCTTGTTGTTTTCACCTCTTGAGGATGTCTTGTCAGCATTTCTCCTATATGTCTAACTCACACTACAACAACAGTAAGCCCTTTTAGAAGCCTTGTCGGGCACATTTTTTGGGGTCCTTACACATCTGAAGGATGGGATGCCATCCAGAGGGACCTGGACAAGCTAGAGAAGTCAGCACATGAAAATCCCATGAGGTTTAACTAGACCAAGTGCGAGGTGCTGCACCTGTGTCGGAGCAGCTCCTGTATCAATCCAGGCTGGGGAATGAACAGATCAAGAGCAGTCCTCCACTTATAACCAAGAGGTCAATCCCACACTTCCTCAGTACATGAGGCAGTGTCTCTTTGACAAGTTCCTCTGCTTGGCCCAAGAAAAGAAATGCCATGAAAAGCAATGTTTTCTTGGAAAAAAACTTTGACAATGTAGCATTGAAAATCATATGAAGCAGGCATTATGTTAAGGAAGAAATAGAACCAAAAGATTCAATTGTGTTATGTATCTTTTCACAAAATGAAATCAATTAATTCACACAAATGCAGCATTTCACTCCCAGAGCTTCATGGCATCTAAAAGCATGAATGCCAGTATAAATGTGTTAATCGGCTCAGCAGTCTACAGAATTTCTAGCAGGTTTGTTGTACCCTGCTGAATATCAAGGTCAATGAAGAAAGCTTTGTGTGTGATGATGACTTAGGTGTGCACCAGACAATTGCTCTGCCTCATCAGAGTCAGATTTCTTTTTAATCAAGACTTGAACCCTCAATTTAGCAGGAAAGAAAGTGGAAAGATAAGCCCCTTTTTCTGTATTCTCTTATCTGCCATGCAACACTGGAGCTTTTGCAACATCAGGAAATACAGATCTTGTCATTTAGAAAGCAACCTTTCTAAACCCGTTTGCATTTGAGATTTCTGCATTCTTTTCGTCAGAAAGCTATTAAAAACCAATTACAAAGGTCATAGTTTACACTTCATGAAGGAGACCTATCTGAAACTTGCAGAGGTCACTTAAGGTCACTTCATTAACGTCAGCATTAATTTTTCTTATTCTGGCGTCCACATAAAGATTAAGTTGCAGGCCTACTAAAATGCTCAAATGAGTTCTGAGTGTTTAATTGCAAGTTAGTTAACACTCAGGTGCTAGTCATCAACAGACACCTCCATTTGCTGGTTTCCAAACTGTTAACCAAAAGTGTTACTAGCGTTAAGAGATCATGAAAGGCACACCATGGCACAGTTAAATGTGTCATATTTCAGTTCACTTTCCCACTATACTAAATGCTTGTTTGGGGTTTCTTTTTTCTTTTTTTGGAGGGTTTCTTAGTGAGGCAGAAAACTTGCATTTTTAATTAGAACCTCTGAATGAGGAGGTGATGACGTCTACTACCCCTTGCACAACTAAAAGATGTTTCAGCTGCTGATCTTCTAGATGGTTTCAGCCCACAGACAGAAAACCAAGTCTTGCTGCTTGTCCCTTGGCCTTTACATTGTCCATGCATCCACAGAATTCAGGTCATCTGCTTAGCACACTCTTTTCAGGCACTTGGGCTTCACAATAGTCATAGGTCCCTTCCAATTGAAATAATTTATGTGTCTATGTGGTTTTATGCATTTAAACTCAGTGCTCAGATTAATGTTGCCTGAGACTCTCTGACTCCTCAGTTTGTTGGAAAACTCTTTTAACTAGCTAAGTCATCTTTTGATATTCCACAGAGCCTCTGAGTTATCTCCTTCTACGGGTCCCATGAAGTTTTAAGAGAATTCTTGTGTGTGGTGAAGATGAGTAAATAGAGGAAAGTGGATGGTGAGAGCTTTGCTCTGTTTACAGCTGGGGAAAAATAGCTGAGAACATTTTGCACTGCTTTGCAGTGATGTTCGGGGGGGCTGGCTTGTTCAGGGACAGCATTTCACAATAGCACAATGTCAGCTGATGCTCCTTTCTGCACTTCTCATCTACCTCTGTCATCTCATTGTTTCAGAGATTGCAGTAGTTTTAGTTTTCCAGTGATTGCTTTATAACCTCTAACAGGCTCTATCCACTAATTAAATTGGAGGTTAGAGACAAACTTCTAAGCTAACAGTGCAAATTAAGCACAGGAGAGATGCTAATGGTCTGCTAACAGAGCAACTCTATTCTAATGTCATAGGCTCTCTAACCAGAAAAAAACAGTAGTTTGGGTTTTTGTGAGTTTCAGAAATGGGGGAAATACCAACAGAAATGGAGAAGGCATTGTCTTTGTTAGCTTTGTATTGACCATCCTTTGAAAGCCTTGAGTCGTAAACAGTCATAATGACTAACAAGTAATAAAAATCAATGATATGTGTTTTCTAGGAGAGTGAGCTTCTCCTTACACTTCAAAGCTGACATCATATGGTCTGAGAGGTCCTTGTATCACCATACAAAACACGCACCCATGCACACTGCATGCTCTGAGACAAAGCACTCAGTATTGTATCGAGGCCTTACCCAGCAGAGGTGTCAAATGCAATTCAACTAAAATCTTTCTTCCGGATTGTGAATGTAAGTTTTTCTTTCCCAGCCCTCTTTGGAAACCAGTCCTCATAGAGGCTTGTATAGAAACAGTATAAAGCAATTGATTGGGGATAAAAATATATTTAAATTAGAAAATCTTGTCTTAAAGGAATATTTTTTTGGTTTGACAGCTGAACAGTCACAGGCCTGCATAGTCTTTTCTCTGAAGACTTGATCATCCCTAAATCTAAGCACACTTCTGAATTATTCTCTAACTGAAAAGGTAGTTGATTTCTAGATTTGGAGAAATAATAACACTATACAGGAAATTTTGAAGTGACTTCCAGAAGAAACCCTTATTTTTAAAAAAGTATATTTATTTATTTGTTCTCTGACTTTTTCTGTGATTTTTTAATAATATCATTAACCTATATTTTAAAAGCAGTAATATTAAAAATATTTTTTCCAAATCACTGAGTTTAAAATGTAATGATATTTCACTTATTTGTGTATAATACATGTCAAAAATAGCAGAATGTTTTAAAGTGTCATTCAAATTAGCATGCATCAAAAAAATACGAAATTTTTTTAAATTGTAAAGGAATAAAACTTAAAAATACGATATTTTCCAGTAAGTTTCAAAAGTTTGAATTTGGAGTTTTTCTTGTTTTTTGTTATTTTCATTTTGGGGGATTTTTTTGAAACAAAACTGAAAACTTTTTTATATTCTTTCTAAATATCCTAGGACAAATATGTCTTTTCTTTTTTGTTTGTTTGGTTTGGTTTGTTTGTTTGTTTGTTTCGTTGGGTGTTTTAGTTGTTGGGTTTTTTTGTGGGGAAACCTTTTTAACTTTCACAAGTCTGAACTAGTAAGGACAGAGTGAAATAAATATTATTTTTTAATAAATATTATATATTTGCTATGTAAAGAGTAACTTGTTTTACATGCTATTATAGTGAAAAATTATAACGATTGTCTCCCAGTAGGATTTTGCTGTTTTAAAGACAGCTTTTCCTAATGCATCTTGATGTGTTCGAAAACCAAACCCCACAGCAATGGAAGACTCCAATAGTCTCCATTCATAGAGAAGGGTCACTAGAGAAAATGGCAACTGCTGTCCTTGGCACAGGGTCACTCTGGTTCCTGGAGAGAAGCTAAATCTGTGAAAGTATTTTCCCTGGGGAGCAAAGGGATTTGCTGTTTGGGGCAGCATGTGCCTCCATTGTTGTAAGAATCAAAAGTAATTACCAGGCAGGAATACTCCAAGCTGCTGATGCTGAACAGGTCCAGGAGAAACCAGAATCTGAGCTCTTACATGATCCAATATTTTGCTACAGAAAAGTTGGATATTTGGACAAAAAATTGTTTTGTTATTGACCTTTTTTCTTCCACGATGAGTGAAATAGGCACTCATGCACGTTTCTTGTTAATAACCTGGATTTCACCCAAGACATACCTGACATATCTCATCAATGTCATCTGTTAAAGGATACAGCCCATGGTGCCCAGGATATTGACTGACTGTGCTGAGAAATAAACAATAAATGTTCTTTTCACTAGTTTTTCTCACTTCATAAAAGAGGTAGAGGGAGGGAATAGGAAAGTAGAACTTTCCCTCTAAACCAAACAAAAAACAAAAAAAACTTTTAAACATTTTCAATAAATACGTAGAACTGTCAGTGAAACAAAATGTTTTGTTTCTGTGAAATTATAAAAATTCTTCTGTGTTATATTGTTGCCTAAAAGACAGGCTACCTGAAACAGAGGCCAAGACAAATTAGGAGTATGAAAAGCAGACAATTCATTTAAGGCCTGCAGAGGCCTTAAAGGTACATTCAGGCAAATGAAGCCCCCCGTCGGGGACAACACTCAAAATGGACTCTGGGTCACGAGCTCTTCACCTTTTATAAGTTCTGTTTCATTAGCATATTGGCCCTTAATTCTCCAATCGTACCCTCAGGTGATGATGTTAACCACCCCAGGCCTGGTCCCCCCACCTCACAGTTGTTTACATATTTTCAAGCCCTAAGGCAATGAATATGTCCTTGAATCTGTACCCAGAGAGCCTTGTTCTGGCTAAAGGTGCTGGGAACAGGGGATTTTAGCACTTTGTAAGAAGCACAGAACTACAGCAAGTTACAGCTACATGAAGAGTAAAAATCTAGAAATACCTGAAGGCATCCATACCATATCAGTGAAGGTTACAAATAAATTTTTCCAGGGCCCTATAGGTAATTTTTCTATTCAGAAACTACTTTTTTTTTCATTATCACTGTGGTGATGATGAAAAACTTATAGATTCCTTGCAAGTTTTTTCTGCTCTTTCGTATCTTTACTGTATTTGTGCTAATGTTAAGAGATGCTGTTTATAGATATTTATTATACTCTTGCAAGAAAATTTGAGCACTTCCAACCACAAGTCTCTCAAAGTCAAATCTCACCTGCCAAAAAAATTCAATTTTTCCATTCACTTTTCAGTCCCTGGGATTTCTCTGTCAGTCATATTCTTGTGACTAAGTCTAGGCAGTTGTCTAGAAGGTGACAGCAATTATGGCTATCACCAGATAAGAGCTAGCAGCACCAGACTTTTGTAACCTATGGTTAATAGCAACGTGTTCTCACAATTTGTGTTTACCAAGTCCTTGTGAAACATATTTTAGGGTAAGTATTATCCTGGTGTTTTCCCAAGGATGATAATTGATCAAGAGGATCACATGAGTCCTGTTTCAGCAGTGTGTTTAAGCAAGGCACCCAAATTTAAGATTAAAGGTTACCTTGTGCTTAGGTACCTCACTGCCCTTCTCTGGGTCATAGTGAAAGAACTTATTACAAAGTTACAGTAGACTCTTAACTCTGAATTTCCTGCCTTTTACACTACAAAAGCTCACCCTTAACCTTCCTGTAACAGGGATTTTTCATTTAATTCTCCAGAGGGTTAAAAGACAGATGATCTGGTGGTAAGAAGGGGCATATAAATGCTTTTCACATTGAAAACGCGCCTACCCTGGAATGTGGTTTGCAGAAAAAATGTTGCCATATGTTGAAGAGCGTCTTCATATCTGTTTTTGTTTCTTTAATACCTTCCAGACAACAAAACAGGATGTGGCTCCTATCAGAGAGGGAGTTTAAGTAGCCATACAGCCAATGACTGACTGTCATGCCTGCATCTGACCGCTGCTGCAACTCAGGCTGCAGCAAGAAGAAAACCTATTACCCTTCCATGCTGCTTTTGTTGTTGTGGTGCACTGCATGAAAACATCTCATCTAGGTGGACTTCCAGTTAATTTCCAGTGTGTGCAGACTACTTCTAATCTACCCTGGAAAAACCCCTGTCAAATTGAAACGAGTAGACTCTTGATCAGATGAAGTGTATTACTAAAAAATATTTGACATCACCAAAAATTTCATGGGGTTGTTTCTGTTTGCTTTGGTTTCTAAGGTTTGTGAGTTACCTGTGGTAAAAATTAAGGATTTTGATTAGAAAAAAAAGAAAAAGAAACTACTTGATTAGTTTGGATTCAATTACCATTAGTAGATAAATAAAACAAGTTAGACATATTTTTCATTGATCTTCTAATTTAGCAAAACTGAAATGAGATAACATTTGCCAATCTTCAAAAGTGATATGCTAAAATAGAGAGGTGTAGAACTTGCTTGAAGTCTAGCATTGTGAGAGCAAAAAGTGTCCAGGATGTATTCAAATCCTTCTTTGCAGGGGACATTGTTTAGGGCTTGCAAGAGCACTTCTGAGTCACACCTGCTAGATCCTGTGGGTGTCTTTCCCCATGGGGAAAGACATGAGTGCCCAGGTAATCATGTCATCTTAAAATATTTGGAGCCAATTACATTTAGGCTACTCTTGTTGCTGAGAGAGTTCTGCTGGAATAACTTTGATGCAACATGAATGATGGCTCAGCTCAAGTGCTGAGCTGATGGCTCTCGTATTTACCATTCCAGGGATGTGATGAGATGACTGTTTCATCAGACTGAGTTTCGTCATTTACTTTTGAAAGTTATTAAACAAATAAAGGAAGAGGTCACAATTACAACTTCTGTTTCCTGAGATGAGCCATCTTTAACTTAGCAAAAAATGAAAGACACTTATACATTCAGCTGATAGCTGTGTTCAATATTTAACAACATGTAACAACATTTCAATTTTAGTGTAATAAATGATGATGTTTTACTGTAAAATGTCATAACACCTTTATCAGTCTTTATTAGCTCTATTAGAGGTATTTTTTCCAGTTTGTTCACAATTACAAATGATTTTGTCCGCATAGATTTTATACAGTCTTTAATGAGATTTGTATAATTGATTACTACCTTAAAAGACTGTCAAAAGCTGCAACACAAGGGCTAACTGGTATTCCTAACCCCTAGAAATTAGTCTTGTTGAATGCCAACCATGAGTGGCACAGACTGTGTGTTGCACTGCTTTTTGCTGAATCTTGTGGGATAAGGGGATCATTTTCTTCTAGTTCTGTCAACAGTTTCCACGGTGACATTATGAAAACCAACATCTCTCAGGCCGAAAGCAAACTTCACACATTTTGAAATAAATCATTCTTGGCAGCTTGTATCAAATCATGATGGAAAAATGTGTGGGAGTTCAGTCCTCCCTGCTTTTTTTCTGAAGCCCTGTTGTCTAATTAAATGCCCCACGTAACTGGTCCAGAGGACTCCACACCTTTTAAATCCAATGGACAAGATGGATGTCTGGAGCCAGGTTATACTTTCAGAGAATCAAACTGAAATGCTCCTTTGCCTTTCTGAAAGGCTGAAATTTGATTAAATTCATCTACTCAGGTTCACTGAGATATTTGATCCTCCCCTCATGCAATAATTATGTCTTTGTAACACCTAGGTGCTGTTACAGCGTAGTCCAAGACCAAATCCAGAGTGAGTCTCTTCCTATGTCAAAGCATAAGAAGGTTTAGTGCTATGTGAGACACAATTTTACTCACTCTTGTTAAATAACGATGCAAAGGGCCAAGTTTGAAAGTGTTTGGGGCTCTGTGAAGACAGAATGGGCTTGCGTTGCCTCTTTTGAAACAAGTCAGGTTTGCTAGTAGATTAACTGCTATTCCGTAGTGGTTTGTGATTTGTATCACAGGGGCCTGCATTTCTGGATAGAAGCCATTTTTATTATTGCAGGAATTTACAGAGATAATCTCAGGACTACAGCTCCCTTTAGACAGGCATTTCAGACATGATTAAATGCCCTTGCTGGAAACAAAAATCTCTGCTTAGTGCAATGGGTTTCACATGGGCCCTAAAGCCATCCTTCTGCTCCCATTCCACTGGCAGAGAGATATCTCATCACCTTCAAACAGCTCTGCTAGTCTGTTGTTTTCCCCAAAGCAGTATAAGATCCAGTTTTACTTCATGGATCTTTAACTGTTTGGATCCCTAATGGAACATTCAGGCACAGAAAGTCAGGAAACTGGCAGATTTTTATTCTGCAATGCTAGTGCCTCTCTCTTGGTCCAATTGACCAGTAACTGGGCTGCAGTATCATTGTGCTCTCTGCTGCAATTGAATGGGAGAGAAAGTCAAGAAATAAACAT
Source organism: Acanthiza pusilla (assembly GCA_036630365.1). Classification (NCBI taxonomy): domain Eukaryota; kingdom Metazoa; phylum Chordata; class Aves; order Passeriformes; family Acanthizidae; genus Acanthiza; species Acanthiza pusilla. The sequence continues at coordinate 33,106,277 of JAXCHO010000023.1, forward strand.
TGCCTTCCTTCACAAAAAAAAAAAAAAAAAAAAAAAAAAAAAAAAAAAAAAAAAAAAAAAAAAAAAAAGAGGGAAGACTGTCTATATTGCTGACCAAAATCCTTGGTGGTTGGACATTTTTAGTATGACAGCTGCCAAACTACAGCACAACTCCTGAAGGACTCAGTAAGTGTCTGAGAAAAACTTGGCATTAGCGCTTCTCATCTGAATTTGCAGCTTGTGCCCATTTCACAACTGCTCCCACTTGAAGAATGCTTATCTGCAAACTGGAATTTCAGGTCCTTCATGTTTAGGATCTGGAGATATTAGACCCCTTAAAAACAGGGCTGACTCTCATCTGACATGTGTCCTAAAGGGAAAGCGGTTTCAGGGATGTATCCAGGTAGGATCATACTGAACCAGCTTGGTAAAATGCTGCGAGCACTCAGATGCAGCAAGCACTACGTTGCAATGATGAGTTACATGGTCAACGTATGGCTGCATACCAACATATTTCCCTGCACGCTTCCCTGAGGGAAGGGAAAATCTTCCAACAAAAAGCTAATCACTGCCACCACTTCTGGCTTATTTCAAAAGCCAGCCAAGCTGCGTGAGTTTAACTGATAGCAAAATAGAGCTCTCTGTATACAGCAGTTTTCATTTACCATGTGTAACCACACAATAATTGAAAGATATGTGAGGAAAAAAACACAGCAAATAAAAGAGTTGATATTAAGCTTGGAGTGGAGTTGTCAATGAGTATAAGGAAAGTGTTCTTTTGCTCTGTGGCATGCAGCAGTGTCAGATCCACTCTCAGCTTGTAGATTAGGTAGATTTGTAACGCCTGAGGAGTGCTGGAGCAATGCTTCACATCAGCGGCCAGCCAGGAAACAAGTGCAAGAGAAGGCACTCCCCTCAGCCCATGCCTGAGAGCAGGAGGTCTGCACAATGCAGCACGTGAGTACCCGTGGGCATGACCGCAAGGTGCAAAACCATGCAAAAATCCATGGGCTTGGACCTGTTAATGTGCAGTGGAGAACCATCCCCTGGTGTTCCCTCCTGGAGCTGAGGCAGGTGCTCCAAGGTCTTGCCAGGTTCCTGCAGGCTGACCCTGACTGCAGCAAGCCTCTGCTCCCAGCTGCAGCAGCCACTGGAGGCTGCTACCAAAAAAAATGCAAGGAAAAAATCTGAAAACTGTCAGTCATATAGCACAGCCATTTCTTCAAAGAAGTGGTGGTGTGAATGTTTTCCAAGCAAAACAAAAGCCATGCTGCCTGCTCTGTCTGACTTGGAGCTCTGCAGTCAGGTTGAAAGAGAAGGGATCTGAGAAGGGATTTTAAGAGAAATGAATAAGTAAAAAGAATGTTGGAGACCAGACGGCAACATCTGGAGAGCAGGGCTGTGTTTTGGCTTTGGGTTATTTAACCTTTCTTTTTTTGTTGTTTTTTTTTTAAGCTGTGCTGGCTGGGGAATAATATGGGACTAGAATAGCTTTTCTGAGGCAGCATAAGAAAGGCTGATGCAGGAACAAGCTCTTTGTGTTTACACAGGAGCTTAAGGCATTGGCACTTCCAGGGCTACAGTGGTGTGAAGGTTTGAAGGCCAAACGTTCCTGCATAAAGTACTGAAAAATAAGAAGCGCTTACAAATTAGAGGTGTCTCCATAAAAAGCTAAAATGGGGAAAAAAGTTTGGAGTAATCAAATGAAAGTCAAACATTTGGACCCTATTTTTTTACATTAAAAAGGGTTCCATAATGACAGTTTTAAAGAGGGAGAGAAAAAGATAAAGAGTAGCAAGTGGATGTTCGTGTGTGGTGTAATTCACCCAATGTAGTGGATTAATTACAGAGTTTAACCTTTCCCATTTTAGGTGGGCTTAAGTCACATTCTTTAAGCTAATAGTGTGTGATATAACCCTCAGGCCATCAGGAACAATAATAGATGTCCAGCTATGACAGGAGTTTGCATGATGAAATAAAAATTATGGCAGTTTTCCAAAACTTAATATATGACAAATGTAATCATTTCTGACAGAAACGAGAATAAAATAATGCTTCAGTGATTCAGAAAAAAAAAGAAAAAGAAAAAAACCCCACACAAATCACAATTAATGTTTCAGGTACAGCAAATTTCTTAGTGACATATGACAAGATACAGATGAGGTCAAATTTTCTAATTAAAAGGTACGTTCAGCTTAAAAATAACAGTCTCTTGCCAACCTCTGTTAGTTCCTCTAGCAGATGTGCTGTAGGAATATTTCTGCACCACAACTTTTTTTTTTATTTTACACCAAATATGTCAGTTCAGCACCTTTCCTTACAAAAACATAAAAGCTTGAGTCCTTCCTCAGACACCTGCAAAGCCCAAAGCTCTCTCCTCATGGTCAACATCCAATTTCTGTCTTGGTTCTTCCCCACTGCTACTCATCCAAAGCCTTTGGGTCTGCTAGGGGACAGGAGAAGAAATTATAACCAGGGATAACATGACTGATCATGCAATTGGTTTGCTGATGAGGTCAGTTCTTTGTTTTACTTCTCCGTGTCAGGTACAAATCAGAGAAGAGAACATGCCATTGGAGCTGTAATATCTGCATGGACAAATACCCAAGACAAGGGAGGAAACACAGAGGCGAAGCCAGTGAACCCCATGAAAATATAAAGCAGATGAGTTACTCAACCGGCCTCTCTAGTTTTTGTTTATTGTCAGTCAAGAGAGATGAATATAGAGATAAAATACCAGTTACCTTGGTCTTCAGTGAAAAAATCACAGAATCACAGAATGGATCAGGTTGGAAGGGGCCACAGTGGGACACCCAGTCAAACCTCCCTTCTCAAGCAGGGTCATCCCAGAGTACATGGCACAGGATTGTGTTCAGACAGTGCTTGAATATCTCCAGTGAGGGAGACTCCACAATCTCTCTGAGCAATATGCTCTAGTGCACAGTCACTGCGCAGTAAAGTTCTTCCTCATATCCAGGTGGAACTTCCTGTGCATCTGTTTCTGCCCAATGCCTTTTGTCCCATTGCTTGGCACCACCGAGCAGAGCCTGGCTCTATCCTCTTGACACCCTCCCTTCAGATACTCGTAGACATTGATATGGTCTCCAGTATATTGAGGTCATGCCAGACCCACAGTTCCTATAACCCAAGCAGACAAGGGTCAGGCTGAATCACCAGTGGACATGACAGTTGTCTCACCTGATTATCTACAACACTACAGAGATCAAAAACACATCAGATGTGACCTTTACAAACAGAAAATTGCTTCTTTCCTCTTCCACCCACCCCCACCTTTGCCCTCCAAGACTGCATAAAACATTGCTTTTTTCTCAAAGGCTTTTATTAGTGTTGCAAATATGTCCTGACATTGGGGCAAATCTTCAGCACACACTGAGCAGAGAGAGGGGGTAGGACTCCTATTAATAGTGATCAAAGTCGTTCAATTCTCCTGCAAGCTGTGCTGAAAATGAGCCCTACTCTGCCATGCCACATCAATTAGGACACACTGCTGACCTGAAGCAACAGTTCAAATGCAAAAAATTCAGTGTCAGTGTAAAAACAAGGCACAAGACAGATTTACCAAAGATTTTTTTTAAAGATGCAGTGTCATCTCGAAAATCACAGATCCTTCTTAAATATTATTTCTACTATAATTAATGCAATGTTATACATTATGCAATGAAAGAGCATTCTCTTACTCTTTTTGGGTTTTTCTAGTATGACTATTTCTTATATAGTCCTTTTCTCATATTATTGCGTTTATTGCTTGTATTTTTTTAAACATATTATTCCAACACATTTTGGGTTACATATCATGTTACTGCATTACTGCTTTTAAATAACCCCTGTAAAGACTGTTCTCTGTCAGAAAGAAGCATTTGTTCTTTTGCATCCAAGAGCAGTTTTAATTTCTAAATATTTCCTCAAATTTTTTACAATTTTCTCTGTTACAGTTAAAATTGCATTTCAGATATTTTGATAGCTAAGTACAGGGTAGTCAGGCTTTCACCAAAGTTTTCATGTTCTGGTTTCTTGGGTTTTTTTTTCCTTTCCACTGCACAGAGAGCCCAAGAGTGGAAATAGGTAAAAAATTTTCTTTCCATTATAAAGAATACATTTATCACTGCATTGCCACTTTCCACATAAACCACGAAGGGAGTCATTGCTTTGGATGCATGTCAAAGCCATGTTTCAGACTCCTCCTTTGACAGCAATCAAATGAGAAGGCTGCATGGATTTGCTCAGTCATTTGACATTTTGTTCTCTCTTAAACGAAGTGATGATAAAGACTTGTGCTCTTTACTTTTAGGTGGAAATATTTGTACCTTGCCTGCAGGAAACCAACCAGCAAGATTTATTAGTGTTTTAACCTCCTCCAGGCAGTAGGACCTTTGGCAGTTTTAACATTCTGGCCATTTTTACTGACGTGTGTAACACACAGGAGTTATCCATCAATGTGCTTTCCATATGTAGCTGTCCTTAAGCTCAGACCAATCTAAAACCCCACCTGGGAAGACCCACAAATTTTAGACAAATTCAGTAGGCAGGACCACATCTTTCTCTCAGTCTTATCAACACCTTTTACAAGCTGACTGAGCAATTGAACTTCATCCCATCTAAGCACTTAAAGGAGGGAAGTTAACACTCTCAGGAAATCCTGTTTGCTAGGAAAAGGCAAGTATCAGAAGACATTTCATCTCCCTGATCTTTAGATAGGGAGAAATGAGAGTTAAAAGAAACCCTCAAGAAATATAAATATATCAACAAAGACTTTGGAGCCCAAACTATCAAATCACACTTCACAAGCCAGCTAAATGAGATGAAGAACACTGAACAAACTATCCAATAAATAAAGACCACCCAAAGAAAGAAAAGTATCACATACCAAATGGAGACATAACTGACCACTTTACACAGCAAACGAACACAAATTAAACTAAGCAAGATTGAATGTTAAAGTAAATTACATGCAATCAGGACATCAGGGGAAAAAAAGGCAAGTCCTAAAAGAATGGCTGGCTTCTTTCCATCTCTCCCTCTCTCTGATAATAGCCAATACCATTAAGCATCTCATCATCACTGAATTAAATTCATCTGATTAGAGGAATTTCAGTATCTGGGAGGATGTTCCTTATATTTCCAGAAGCGCTGAGCTTTAGTTTTAACAACCACTGGAAATAAAATGCCCCTGTCTTTTTGTGACCAGCAAATGACATTTGATATCATAGATCCTTGTTAAGGATAATTTCAGTAATTGTTTTCCATTCCCTCTGACAGCCAGCAGCAAGAACATGAGAGAAAAAATAAACCTGAAAGGCTAAGGAAACGCTATGAAAACAGAAAACACACAGGAAAACCAAATAGCGGAATGTAATTATAAATATTAAACTAATATCACTTTAAGTTATGATTTCAAATTAGATTTGAGTTGCATAAACTTACCCTCATTCCCAAGAGTATGCATTCAGAATAAATACCAAGAGTCCAGCTTCTGGAAAAGTGCCCAGGTGAGCAGTTCAGCAGCTTCAATAGAGATACTCATCTCTCTGAAAAGGAGCACATACTTATAGAATGGGAGACTAGGAATATTTTCATCTTTCTTTACTCAGCTGGACTAAATCCAGTTTAGCCTTGATCCAGAAAATACCAAAGATAAAGAAACTGTGTCTTTCCATGGATGATCAAGTCTGGTTCTTTTGAAAACATGAATTTAAAAAAGCAATTATATGATGTAAAATGGGGGTAGGAGCTCAAAGTGGAGGAATGGGAAGCTTAACAACTTGCTATGTACTTCTGTAATGGACTACCATTTCCTCAACCTTGCTATAGGGTTTTCAGTGATTTTTGCTCCTTGTGTCCCTAAATTTGAGACTAATTCCTCCTGTGATTCCAAAGGAGAATTTTCTGGGACAGGTATGCTTCGCAGGTATGTCAGGTATGTGAATTCATCTCTTTCATGACTTGGGGCTCTAGCAGCACTAATGGGGGGGAAACACCATCTGCTTCACCATTTGTTACTTTATTTACTCCTGAAATGACCTGACATCTCGAACCTGCCAACATGTGCTTCTTTCCTCAAATGTTTTGAGAACTGACAGACTCCCACCAGATGCAACTCATATTTGCTTCTGGCTATTACAGGAAAAAGTAGAATAATCCTTGTAATAAAATACTTGTGTCTGTACCCATCAATATTCTTCTTATCTTTCACTCTTGGCTTCAGTTTAACAAGTTATGGTATAGGGGTCAAAACATTTTCAAATGAGCATTTTTCTACAATCAGAAAAAAAGGAGTGTCACAAAAACTGAAAGTTTCTTTGTAAACAGATTGATATGGGGAAAATGCTTGATTAGAAAATATCCTGCCTTAGGTCAGGCTGGCACTAACCTCTGACTTGGCCTTGTCTATTATCTCTTAAACCAGTTTGTTCAAAACAGGCTAACATAAATTGAGTTTCAGCTTGAGGAAATGCAAAAACTGTTGCGTACTGCATATGTTATTAAATTCCTGTGAACAGACCCTGATGTCATGTCCCACTGACTGCTAGCTTTGTTTCTTCCAGTCAGTAGAGCTTCACAGAGGAGCTAGGATCCATATGTGTAGATGTAAGGGCAGAAATGGAGCCATAGTGCTAAATCCTGTGACTACTCAAACTTTTTATACATTTTCAGCCTTTCAGTAGGTGCAAATCTTAAACCAATGAAAATATATGCTAAATCACATATTCATGATAAAACCATATATTGCTACTTCAGTTTGATATTCCCGCATCACTGAGGTTCCTCAAATAGGAATGGTAAGATGGTCCATGTGTATTTTTCTACAAGCGTTCAAAATTCTACTTGGTCACTCATAAGAAAACCCAAACTATTGTGCAAAAGTAAAACACCTCTTTATTGTAAAGCACATTTGACATAAGTCAAAGCCAGGTCCTACTGGATGATTCTGCAGTTATACAAAAGTGTGAGTAAAGACACAGAGAAGAATAGAGCAGTGGCAGTTTATTTTATTTAGTGCTCTATAGAGAGATCAGTCAGAGAAAATGATCAATCTAAAATATAAAAGAAAAAATATGTAGTCTTTTTTTTATAGTTTTCCCAGAAATTAAAGCTTTCTAATTAGAATAATGTCTTTAGAAAGCTCAGAAGATGTTTTGTGAGATTCTCATAAGTCAAAGAAGAGTGTAAAATATTTTGGTAACAATTCTGGGAAGGTAATACGGTAGCAAAGAAGAAAGCAATATGAGTTTGCGGCTTAATGTGGGTTGAAAGGCTCTTCTAGCTGTCAGATTAAGACAGTAATTCTCCAATGTTTATAGGAAAACATAACTACAATCTTGCCGTTTAGGGGACCATATAATTTAGGTTTGGTAAAACACCAGTTAAAGCACTTACAAAACCAAAGTCAATGTTAGTCTTAGATTAGTGTCATAATCCTTGAAAGACTGACTGTAAAACCTGTGAATTAAAATAACACATGACAGAAAGTGGGAATGGTTTCTTCATCCCCTGCAGCAGAACAAAACAGACACTTGTTTCAGCATCACCTAATATTTTTCTTAATTAAAAAGAAAACAAACCCCCCCAACTATATATCATGTTCTATCCATGCAGGCATGTGTTTTGGCTTTTACACTACCTGGTCTATAAACAAAATGTAAATATAGTTATATTGATTTGTTTCCATAGCAATGTAAAAGCTCCTTTTGGGTTTCCAAGGCAATATGCAGCAGAGTGACAAATCAGAAAGACATGGGAAATGTTCAGCAAGCAATAGGTTTAGGCAGTGCCCCAGGCTTCCAAGAAATGTATTCTTCATTAAAGCAATCTGAAAAAAAAACACTTCAAATTAAAACAAAAGATCTCATCTACCAGATTTATATTTTCTTTTGTCATTAAACACTCTGTGTGGAAATATGCTTTTTTTGTGGCAATTGTCTTTCATGTTAGTCCCACTGACAAGAGCAAGGGATTTTCACTTTAATTTTTTTTTAAATGTGAAGGGGTTTAGAAGCTCTGACATAAAACCTGCTGGAGGAGGGGTAGTTGCAAGAAAAAACCCCATTAAATGATTTGACAACTCTTTTTTTAACCATGTAGAGATGCCACTAGTTTGGGTAAAAGAAGACCTGGTATAAACTTTTATCCTCATCTGTTTCAGCCTTCTTGGAATATTCTTAAGATTCTTTTTCTATCTGCTGAAGAGATCTGCCACAAGGAACTACTTTACAAATGCAGAAAAACTGAAGAGAAAACCTCTTAGTTATAAGATCATTGTTACATCCATAGCTCTACACTACATTAATCCTCAAAAGGTTTTTGTCCCCCTCTAAGGCTATGAACCTGAGAAGACCCCATCCTGTCCTAAGAGCCATCCCAAGTAAAAACTAGGCTAACATAAATCATTTAAGCCTGTGAATACCTAAAGTATATTTGGACTTAAATTTCATGTTTGTTCAGACTAAATACACATTTTAGAGGCACATTTTTCACTTTTTTCTTGATATTCAGAGAAAAAATAGTCTCAAAATAGTTCTCGATTCAGGCAAGGGAATGGACAGTTGCACTAAAAGACCATCCTTGTTGTCACATATCATCTCTGGAACTGAAATTAAGTACTTTAAGAGAGAAAGCTTTTTAATTTGGAGCTGCCAAATAATGTTAGTGATCAAGACAGATTTAACACATGCCATATAAGGTGAGATGCCTCACCTGCCCAGATAGACCCTTGTCAATGTTAACAACTGCATCCAACCTTGCATGAGCAAGGAAGGAAAACAATAAAGTAGTGTCTAACTTCTCTAAACATGGAGTATTGACAGCTGCCCTCACCCTACTCCTCTAAAGTGCCTGGTCTTGCTTTATTTTAAGAAAGCTGTGCTTAATTTCTTTACTTTGTATGGAACAAATTATCATTCATATTTGGGTTATGAGTATGTAATTTTTCCACTAGTTTTTCACATGAATGAAGAAGGATGGAAATAAGTGAAAAAACGTTTGCTAAGTAGCAATAGGCAGCATGACTGTTGATTGAATTATTTTCAGAGCAGAATTCAGCCTGAAGAAAACTAATCATTTAGCAAAACCTGTCAAGCTCAAAGAGAAAAGTTTCCTTTTGTATTATTCAAAGATTGCTCTAAATTACACACCTGCTATGAAAATCAGAAATGTGGCTTCCAGTTTGAGGTTTCTCTAATTAAAATATGATCTGACCCCTGGTTTGTTTTCGCACTCAAAAACAGCATTCAAGAAAGAAAACTTCTGAAATACTTTGCTATAAATCTTGCTATATAAAATGTGTTGGTTTGGGGTTGGGTTTTGCTGGCTGTGGGGTTTTAAGAAAGGATAGGGCTTCAAGATGTGACAAAATGTGAGATTATTCAACAAATTTGGAACTTTTTAACTAGACATCTTCCGAAATTTCTCTGGTAATTTTCATCTAACCTCACTTGCCTCAATGAGACCAAAAGCCTCAACAAAAGTCATGAAACTTATTCAAAGAACTGGGCTCCATTTGAGCTTAGGATGTGGCAAGAGTTTCAAGGGAGATCTGTAACTTCCTTAGCACCCCTTATAACTAAAGTTCCTGTGGGGAATTAAGTCAGATCTCCCAAATGGGATGGACAGTTTCTTTCTAGATGGTGATGGGCATCTCCAGTGCAAGAGATATTTCAATTTAATTGTTATATCTCACTTTTAACTTGATTGCCATAGCCCTTGCCACAGATGGAGGTCCCGCTAGGTCTTTTATTTGCAAGAACTGTTTGAAGCACAAAGATTTAAACCAAGAAGAAGGAAATCTGAAAAGTACTATAATATCCACTGCCATGGAAGGAACATCTACAATGAACAGAAAATGGCAACAAATGTTTACATCCAGTTTTCTGTCTCACATTCCAAATACAGAAAAATACCATAGTTAGGTCCCTATGAGTATAACAAATTTCTTTATAATTTTTCTTCACTTATGAAAAAAATTCAGTCACATGGGTGATATTACCTTTTCTCAGTCTCAGAATCTGGAAATGTTGAATTCTGCTCCAAGATGTTTGTCTCTCATTAAAGGCGATAAAGACTGAACTTTAGGAAGTCCTCCATGACTGGATATCACTTCTCTTTCTTTCATAATTCAGCTAAGAATTTTTCTGTTACAATCTTGTACTTAGAAAATTTGGCCTGGACATCCTGAAGGTAATAACAAAAATGGGTCTAGCAATGGTCAAATTAAAACAAATTTTTAATGAAAGTACAAGCAGCCTTAAAGGTTGCAGGATTTTTTCTAGAAGAGAACAAAAATGAAATTATGTATAGAAAATTAGAAATACACAAAGCAGGTATATGTATATATTGGTTTTGTACAACTACTATATGGAGTGATTCTAAGGCATCTGTGTGTGCCATATTAGTCTTCTCAGAGCATCATATTATTTTTCAAGTTCACATTATTTTGTGCAGTATTTTTAAATATGTAGTTTATTCAGTCTCATTCAAACTTAATGAACTGCAGCAATTAAAATAACTATTTTCTTTGTATAAAAAGATTTGGACAGATGCAAAGCAATATTAACAGACATCTGTGCTAAAGCTAAGCTTCAAATTATGTGTTAATTTCCATTGCAAATATAAAGATGTATTGAAATGTATGAAAGGTGCTATTTAAAAAAGAAATGGAAGCTTTTAAAACTCAGCTGTATTTCAAATAATGGAGGAAATGTAGACTTGGAAAAAAATTAATTATATAATTTTTCCTAAATTGACCCCTTAAATAAATGTTGTCTCTAACTTTTAAGATAATTATCTCTTATTTTATTTCTATTCTCTCCTGTCCCATTTTGCAATACCAGACATCCATATTTTTTTACTCTGCCACCCTATTGCCAGGCCATGATATTATAGCTACCACATTAACTCCTTCTCTTCTTATCCATCACTTATTCATGGGAATCTGTCCAGTACTTGTTTTTTTACTAAAGCTAATGGCAGAAATCATCAAGTGGCCATAATTATTGCTTTAGACTCATGCACCAGAGTCCAGTCCAACTGAGTGTAGAGGATGTATTTATTGACTATTATTTTGCCTTTGTTCTTAGAACCACATTTCTACCATAAAACAGTCACACATGTTCAGGCATGCTGGCTGGCACGACCTACACTCAGAGTTAGCAACTACATGACAGTTTTACACTGTCAATATTTGTTCATCACTTATAATAAACCGAAAAGAGTCCTCCTCACCCTGCTCATACTGATCTAGAATTCAATGCTAGGGGTTAAGTTCTCTCTCTTTAGTCATTTTAGTGTACACTTCAGCTGGATCTTCATGCCTTCCTGTTTGGAAATATGGATTCAATACTGCAGCATGAAACCTGGAAAGCTTAATTTAATTCTGTCTTATATAAAAATCATCATTTGAAAGTTGTGCACTGTTAAATTACTTGATTAAATTCTTTCAGGAACATTTGCAACAGCTAAGGAAAAGAATTTAGAGCACTGTCTGTGTGTTTTATCATGTGTGTTTGAAGAAATGACAAGGGTTTTTTAATGCAAAAATTCTCACACTTCAGCAATCTAGGACATCTATCTCATTATTTTTAAAACTCTTATTCTTTGCTCATACTCCCAAGCCATTGTTTTTTACTTGACAAATAAACAAGGAGAACTCTTCTCATCCTGGAGAGATGTATACCTATTTATGTTAATTAATGAAGAAAAGTCTCTTTTGGTATTTTATATTTGAAACTGACTAAGAATCACCTCAAAGTTGCAGGGGAGTTGAAAGAGTTTTGCTAATGATATGTACATAATTTCAAATGGTTTGAGATCACAAGTTAGTACAGTGGATGCTGGAAACTGCTAATTATAATAGGCAGAAATATCCATCTATGTCTGTTCACAAGCAAAGGCTTCTGAACATAATCTTACCATATCACAGCAAAAAAAACACTCAATAGTGCAGCTCATGCATATTGGCTACGGAGTGCTATAGTGGAAAACATTCTTAATTTCCATATAGATTAATTTACAAGCTTGGGGTTTCGTTGTGCAAAGAACATCACTGGGTGTTGTTTGGTTAGTTTCTACCATACGTGTGTTTGAAGACCAAGCCTTTTTTATTTTCTGGTTAAGAACTTAAATGTGCTCCCAGGCAGGAGGTCTGCTGCAGAGCTGTGGGCTCACTCAGGCTGTCAGTGCATTTTGAACACAAATTTCAAATTATGTTTGCTCATCTCTTTGGCTGTTACTCTTAAGTAATAGAGAATTAGTTCCAGCTGTGACTTGTAAATAACCTACAGGCCTGGATTTTCAATGGCCTAAGAGGGCAAAACTACGACTTATGAAAAAGAGTAATAGGACATGTTGATATATAGATACCAGTATAAGACCTCAGCCTGTAATCCCCATTGCCTCTGCCTCTGAAATCAGTACATGGGGTATGTCCAAAAAGTGTCTATGACTTATTAGATAAATTCAATCCCTTATGGAAGGTGCTAATGCTCTGCTCCAATGAAACAAATGGGATATATCTCAGCATAGGTTAAGTTAGGTTAATTTAGGTTAAGATTTTTAGTCCACCACATAGTGCTTACATAATTAGTTCCTATGGTTGCAGATGTGCAGGGTTTGCTGCACCTGTACCTCTGGTCAGGGCAGAAAATACAACAGACTCAGAACTTTTCATGCATGGAATGTATGTGCATATCCTCATGCAACACACATTGAAAGTACAGATTTCTGTGAGGAAATAGATAAAAATGTGAGAGCATTTGTTCATCTGTCATGTTGAGTTAGAACTCTGATTTTGAAAATGGGAGCAAAAGATAGAGTCAAAATCCTTTGTGAACCAGAATTGCATGTGATCTCTCCTCTCAACAGGGAAGTATCTGCTTCTGAAAAGACCATCTACATTTGCTTTTCCTGAGCACATAAATAAATGAAGACTTACTTCAACTTAATGATACTGTTCACAGTTTACAAGGAACATTTTTATCTGATGGATAAGGTTACCTTTTCCTTCTGTACCAGGATGCTTCAGCCTAAATCTATCTTTATTCCACTTAATTAGAGTAATTCAGAGAAACTTGGAAAGGAACAAAAGCTAAGAGAATCTGGTAATCACACATGATAAGGTAAAAACAAAATGAATTAACATCCTTTTAAAAGTGCATAGAGTATTTCACACAAAAATAAAGGTAAACTCTGAGCCTGCTCTTTCTTAGTAGAAATAAACCAGACAGATATTCAACCAGTTCTCAGAGTCACCCCTGACTAGCTAGAAGGCCTGATGGAATTACAAGTGCTGGTACCCCTCTCTCCATGTGGTTGACAACTTTTTCAGCAACATACAGAACAAAAAGGTGTCAAGCTTCTGGGAGCAAATCACAACACACTCAGACAAGATGAAAGAAACATTAAATATTCCTGGCAGATGTTTGTCTAGGAGGGAAACTCCATAAACTTCTGAAGAAGTTTTGTAACTCTTAGAGATGTAACCTTAGCTGTCACTTTCTGGTGGACAGCTACTTCTTTTTATTCTATCAACAGAAGAGATACATCTACCACCTTATTCATTATGACTTTCTACATAGCATAAAACTGTTGCCACATTTCCCATTTTTTATTTAGTCTTCTGTTTCCTGGATATTAAAAGATCAAATTCCTTCAATTATTCCTTGTAAATTATTTCTCAAAGCTCCTCTCGTTCCCACCACCAGTCTATGGATCCTTTCCTACTGCAGTGGTAGAAATTCCAGGAAGCAGTACCCAAGCCAGGCTTTCTAGGCACCATCTTGACTAATAAATTTCCTCACCTTTTTAAATAGATTCTTAGCGAAACATGAAAAAACAAGTTTTGCTTTTCGTCATCAGTCTTGTATTACTACAATTTGTCCTCTGACCCACCATTGATTTCTGATTATTACTCCCATTTATCAAGATCCTTTCTAATCATGATCCTGTCTTGTGAAATGCTTGCCAAATCTGATCTTGCTGGTTGGTTGGTCAGTGAGTTGAATTCCTCATTGATTTATTTATTGCCTCATTATCTGCTAAGTAGTTATAAATGTGTTTAGTACGGTTTGTTTTGGTGTCCTGCTGGCTATCAAAGCGAGACTGACTCATTTACCACCCCCAGAATTCTCCTTTCCCTTCTTTCTAAAACACCGTATTCCTCCAAAGAAACAATATATAAACACTTGATTCTAGGATGAGTTCCACCTACAAGATTGGTCCATGAGTAGAAGAGAGTTGCTTCTTTTCACATAGGTATGCTTATCTTAAAACAAGCAACATCTACTCGAATTTGAAGGGAATACAGTCCTGTTGCTCTTATTTCTGATATATTGTCTATTTTGAGCATGACAAAATCCTGAGGTCAAAAGAAATTTGGTTTCTGAAATTCGATGGGATCTATGCAGGAAAGGAATTACAGGGTTTGAAGGAATAATCATTGGTAGGTACAGAAGGAGATCAGAAAGATGTGCCGTTCTTCCTAAAGTGCAGTGGGTCAGTTAACCATGTACAATGTCTCAAAATGTCAGAATGCAAGCAAAGAGATACAAAAAACCCCTCTTTAAATTTAAAAAGTAAATTTTTTTTTAAAAATGCCAAGAACAACAAGAGTATGGGTAGCATATATTCTGGAATTAACTTATATTCCTGAACCAGGTACTGTTATCATGAATATTTATTGATGCTGAAAGTAGCAAAAATGCAGAAAAAATGTCTTGAAATGAGATATTTAATTTTATTAATTCCTTTAATTGACTGGAGAAATCTGTTCTACAGAGTAATATTTCAGTGCACACTTTGGAGATTCTTGATTAAAATATTCATGTGAAAAATGAACATTGGAAAGCAGGAAACTCTTTTATGATAAGTGTGAGATGCCAGTATGGTTGTTAAAATCACTAAAACCACTTTCACACTCTCCCCATAATTTATACACAATTCAGATAACTGGATTTTTAACAAAATTTAATCAGCACTTTTATTGGTGTTAAGGGCATGTTAATTTTAATCAGCTGATAATTAAAGGCTTGGTTTATTGTTCTGTAACACCAAGTCATCAATTCTTTCCTCACTTACAGAAGATAATGATTTCAAGTTTTCAAAACACTCTGAGATTCATACATAACATTACCATGAATTACTGTCTGAATTTAAAAGAATAACAAAAAAGTGAATTTAGAGGCGATCACATGGCCAGACCCATACAGTGATGAAAAAGACCAGCACACTAGGCATTCCACAAAACTCTGATACCTAAAATATTCAGTCTTGAAAAGACTAATAACCCAAATCATGAAATGCACAATATTGATGGCTAACCCTAAGAGTTAGCCTAATGATATGTGGTTTAGTGCACACTCAAAAAAAAATATATTAGGGAAAGTTTTTGTGAAAGACGAGAAACCCAAGAGAGCAAAAGTGAGTTAGTATGAGTGGCAGAGTACCCAGACCCCAGGCAGCTCAAGGTCAAACCAAGCAAGCACTTCAAGCGCTTTGCCTTTGTGACTGAAGGGAGTGAGCTATAGGTCCCTCTCTTGGAGTAGACAACTGCTTAGCTACTGCCAGCCTGGGATAAGAACAACAGCAAAGCTGTAGCCACATATCCCAACCAGACTTCCTTCTGTCTGGGGAAAGATGCTAGCCCTCCCTGGGCCCCTTTCTTAGCCTCTCTGGTTCATTGCCTTGCCTCACAAGGCAGCGTTTCTATTTACTGTGTTTACTTGTGTTACATGAACAGAGAGACTTCTTTCCTACAGCTTGCTGGCCTCACATGCTCCCTTTGGGTAATATGAGTATATCTGACTTCAAAATGCAGTTCTAAAAATCCATAACCTTTTTATAGTTGAATTCTTTTATAGAAGTCTGTGTACAGTTTATTCAAATCACAGGTGTTGGAAATTGAGTTTGCTTAGAGAGGAAGGAAGTGAGAGTATAATGCATTTTTCATACCAGATGATGACATGGAATGCAGTCATGCAGAAATCACTCAGCTTCTTCTTAGAGACTTCATTTCAAAGCACCATTAAGTAAAGCTGATTGTTTTGCCCAAACACTAACTTCATTACTTAAAAGTAATCTGCAAGGGAAATGCATGTGTTCTTTAATTCACTAAATGATTCGCCTTGTTGAAGTGTCAGATAAGACAAAGAACCTTTAAACTCCAGAAGAGCTTGCTCACAAAATGAGACAAGCCACTTTTTGTTTTACTGATTTATTTGATCAAGAATGCCTGAGTCATGAGTTACTTGTCTCTGTTATAAATTTTCAATATAAAGCTCAAACTAAGCATTTGATTCTGATTTCAGTGAATATTATAATATCTTCAGCAATGGGTCAAATGTGAAGAAAATTAAAGCGCACAGCCAGCATGCATCTACCAGGGCAAAATGATTCCCCATAACAGTAGAGCTAGACACAACTCCCAGGGGCTTGCAGCAGTGCCATGTAGGATTTGGGAGGAGCTCTGCTTTCATATTAAGACTAACAGGCAAATCCTAGCTGCATATGTCACGTTCTATCTGTAAGTCAGCCAGGAAATCTCAGCCAAAGAATTATCTGTGAAAATTCTTTCCTACTTACTGTAGCAGAAAGCTTCACCAAATAATTCTATTTTCCCACCCAGCAGAAAACTTCGGGGGTTTTTTGCCCTTGTCATAGTCCCCCGTTAACTTACAATTACTGAGATCATTAGAGATAAAGTATCCATATTTTATTCATTTCATGCTAATTTTCCAGGCCTGCATGATGTCAAATCCATCTTTATCCTATGTAGACCACATAGGAATGCTGCCTAATAATAACTCCTCTCTTAAGTGTGTAATCACATGTGTGAACACAAATACATTTTCCCATTCCAGGAAAGGTATAAATTCACCCCAGTAAGCATATGTAGAATAAAACGATTAATACTTGTCTCCTGTGGCCTCAGAGGCATGAGACAGATGAAACTTTTGCTGCCCTTTTTACCTCTGTGATGCGCATTTTGCTTCAGAGACCCTGATTACCTTCAATGCAGCATTGCTCTGCAGATAAGGATGATGCCTTCATGCTGTTCGTTCATAGGTATTTCATATCACAGCTCACTGGTTGGTGCCACTGTGTATGAACTGCTGATCTCTCACCTTCAGCTTGAGGTCAGGCAGGCTTCTGTAAGCCAGCAAGTCACCACGCAGATGCAGACACAAAGTGATGGCTTTCTGGGAAGAGCTGGTGATGGAGAAATCGAGATCATTGCAATAAACCTTTTGAATCTTGAGTAGAGTTCTCAGCCAGCTCCTGTTGCTGGGGTCTACTCTACTAAAGATTTTCTTTTGTGTGGATATAAGTAGAACCAAATTTAATCAACTGCAAACACAAAATGAGTACAAGCTGACCAAACAGCAATTAGTGCTTAAAGTCTGGGAACCACAGTTAATCTGAAATACAAAATTTGTCCCAGTCTGTGCAGAATTAGGAAGTTCTCTGAAATACATCACCCAGGTTGGAGCACCACACTTCAAGGAAGGCATAAGTGAGCAGAAGAGACTCCATGAAGAAAAGGAAAGCACCAAAGTCAAGGAAGTATCCTACAATACACAAGAGAAAAGAGTAAGGTTTTAACCAAGATGACTGAGGGATCCCTGGTATCAAAGATTACAAAGTAGGGTACAAATCAGAAGGGAAGAAACCATTTCCTGTGTCCACCAGGGCAAGAATAACCTATTGCTATAAAATAACCATTTAAAGTTTTACTTTTGGAAAGAAGAAAAAAGCTCTCTTTCTAAAAGTAGGCAAATACTCACATAGATTGACATTTTTTAAAACAATTTAGAGAGTCATCTATAAGCAAAGACTTTCATTTAGCTGGTCTTACCTTGAAACAGGGAATGGAACGGAGGATCTGTCATGGCCTCACCCAGCTTAATTTTCCATGACTCTAACATCTCAGTTCAGCATCTTGAAAATATAGGATCAGACACTGAAAGAAAACAGAGAAAAAAGAGGGACCAGAAACATTCCAGCTCCCCTTGAGCACAAAGAAGATAGGAAAAAGAAAAAAAAAATGACACTCTGCAGTAAAAATCAGGTGCAGTGGCAGACGGGGCACTTGGAGCCAGTGTCTGGGGGTGATGGCCTCCCACAGGGCAGGTGGGGAGATCTCTGCCTGGTGCAGCTTCGTTTTGTAGCAGAGAGCGTCCTATACTTACTGCTGTTAAACAGATTTTATGAGGAAGTGGGCTGAGTGGAGAGGTTTCATGCCTGCTTCAGACACAATGGGCTTCAGAGGCAGCTGTCAGGTATTTTGGTAAAACCTTTACATCACAGAGCCATCTCCAAGGAACAGGAGTCTTAATTCACTGAGGTTAAAAAAAAAATTACTTCAAAGTAGCTTGTAATATTTGCAACATCCACTGGATTTGTGCATCTTGTATTTGCAGGAGAGAAATTACAAGTGCAGATCTTAAAATATTTAATGTCAAATATACTGAGAAAGATTCAGACACGGATACATGTTGCTCTATTTTAATATATCCAGTTACCATGTCTAACAGTTTAAATACATTTTTCTCTCAGTGGTTACTTCTTAAGTCACCTGTTACTAATGAAATAAATTTCTCTAAAAAATGTACCTGAAAGTACCATTAAATTTATTGCCTTTAGCTACGTGATTATCAATGCAGACAAAAGAAGATTCTCTTAAAAATATTTAACCCAAGCTCTTTCCCTAAATGGAAAAAGATCCGATATAAATAAAACATACCTGCTTTTAGGCAAGGGTAGTGCAGATGAAAATTAGGAAAAAATGAAGTAACAAATAAATAAATTGTGTTTCTTATCTTTATTTTAACCAGTAGAAGTTAGACACAAAGTTACACATTGTGAAATGAACATTAAATGAACACTAAGTGCTGCATACAAGCATTGCTTTGGAAAACTGCAAATGCGATATACAGAAAACAGTTTAATTATTAAATATAAAAACTGTTTTCCACAAACAGCAAGTGGACAGATGGGTGGAAGGCTTGGATGAGCTGTTTGATGGCCTCCCACCATTCGTTCTGGTATGCCCACTGGTAATTATTCTGCAGAAAACTATGTAGGTCCAGGCTGTGTTTTGTCACATAAAATCTATACAATGACACGGGTCATAAACAATCTGTAGGCATATCTACATTGGATTTACAAAAGAAATGATGTAATGATAACTCAATGTAATTTTGAAAATAACAGAGGCATAATTGTGTACAGTAATGTGGTCACATCTGGTCAAACTGCCACATGTGCAAAACCAGAAGACTTACCAGACCAGCTGAAAAAATAATGCTGAAATATAACTGTATTTACTGTATTACTTTGTACCAAACATTCTTGCAGTTATGGTTCCAGCTATGGCCCTTTTGTGTCACATTGCTAAAATTCAGTCCTGATACCAAGCTATATTTTCAATCAGTCAGTCATTTTTCGCTAGTCAGTAATCAATCAGTTAGCAATTTTTCTTCTGACATGAGAAAATTGGGTACAACAGTTGCTTTTAGCTACAGGTCAGCTACAGTTCATTGCTACAGTCCTATCTATGGACTCTATTGAATCATTATGATCATTCCCTTTACTGAGATGGTTTCCAGCTCATCTGAAATCATATGGAGGTAGTGAAAAGCACCGAATACGAGTTCAGTGACGAACGAGAGATCTACACTGTCACTGAATTTGAGTATTTCTGATTAAATACGTGGGGATCCACCACGCACGTTTTAAAGTGATAGTAGAGCTTTTAGGGTAATTTAGGATGACATGAGGATGCATCTTTCTGACAATAACAAATTATTGTTCTTACTACAAATTAGAATATTAAGTGATATATTTTTTGTGCTTTTTAAGGGCTCTTCTCCTTTAGTACTGGTGCCAATTTTCAGTGAGCTACTGCACATAATTAAGATGATACCTAAGGTTGATTGGTGACAGACTTCACCCACAGCTTACCTCCACTTTGCTCTTTCAACACACTCCCAACACCTACTTAGATGTTCATTGATATGATATCTACATATAAGCTTAAAATCATAACTACTAGCCTCACATTAGTCTGGGAATAGTAAAAACATTTTTCTAGTGTTCAGAAATTTACTTGGAGGACTTTAAAAAAAAAATATTATTTAATATGCCACATATAAATACATATACATGTATTTATAAAAAATTCTATTTATTAGTCAGCCACTGATAAAAAATGGAGAATAGAAACTTGAAAACTTCACACACTTTAAAGAAAAAATAAGGAGGCTGAAAAAAACATATCTGGCATGTTCTTTAGAATAAAAGGTCAGGATTAATTTCTATGTTACCCAGGATCCCTGCCTTGGTATTCATTTTCTCTAAAATGACATGAAAAACCACATCCAGGAAAAAAATGTTTGTGAGGAAACTCAATAGCAACAGAAACATTACATAAATAAAAGGTCCTCAACCAAAGTCCTTCAGTGGCCACTTTGACAGCTCTTTGTGGAAAAGAAATGCCCTGAAAAAGCAAGGGATACCCATGTATTCATGATCATATTCACAAGTCCTTGTTTAGCTAGGTTAAAAAAGGGCACAGATAACAAATTGTCACGCTTTCAAACGCTAAATAACCAAACATGAGTGCTTATATCCATGTCTACATATCTAAACGAAGTGACTTCTCCAAAATGTGGATGTGAAGTCAGGGTCACAGTGCAAAGCAAACTATTTCAGGCTTGATGCTGGAGAGGCACAAAGGCACAAATGGATTTAATTTTACTCTTAGACTTTTAGACAGATAATAGTATGAAGTATGCTAATTTTCTGGTCTCCTCTAGTTTTGAAATACTGATATTTCAATAGGCTATTTCATATTTCATAGGCTTCTGAGATTGGAGGATTGAGTCAGTCCTAAAGCACATATTCTCTCTTTGAAAGAGAGAGAAGGAATTGATTATTAGTTTAGACTAGATATTTAATCATCAGACTGAAAAATATTCTGCCCAGAAAGACTTACTGTACCCAAATCCATTATAAGATCCCTCTGACTACACAAAACAAAGTTTTGATGCCCTTCTTTGTTACCATATTGCATTTCAGCTGCTTATCTCTTTGCATTATCTACGGCACACCAGCATCTATTCTGGCACTGTAGTTGATGCCCAGGTTTTTACTGCTCATGACAAAATCACATTTCATTAGCATTGTCCACATGGACATCTGTCATACTACATCGCATCTTGTATGCAGAATTTCATACAGGGTTTGATGTGAAAAACATGGCCCCAGAGATTTGCTCAAAAGTTAAGAGAAAAATAGATGTCTGGAATTTTTTAAAAAGGTTAGTTGGCTAGTCAGGTTCTGACTCTGCAAAAAAAAAAAAAGGATAAAAAACCACCAATGTGTGTTGAAAGCAATCCCAAAGCTGTATCTTTTTCACAAATTAAAAAAGACCTGCAGATTGAATTATTTCTAGTCATTTGCTTGTTGACTTTCACCTCCTCTTAAATTTAGGAGCTAACCACCATGCAGTCACTGCCTCCTTCTGAAATTTTCCACTAAATATATTTTTATTGGTTTGAGGCTTCAGCTGTCAGAAGTCCATCATAAAAAAAATACATATTTTGAATTTAATCTGATCTGATTGTCTAAATAGCTCATCTTATTGGTTTTCTTCCTTACTGAACAATCTTAATTCTTAACTTAAAATTTTCCTAGTTCAACAGTTTCAGGAAGTACCTAAGCCATCACTATCAACTGTAAGAGCCTTTTCCTGGACAGGCCCTTTCCTGGGATACATTTTGTCAGAAATTAAAAAGATGTTTCGTATCTGAGTATTTCTGGCTCCTGTTTTTTTCAGTACTAGGCCATAGTTGTCTGAAAAAGGACACTTGCAATAAAAGTTCCTCTGCAATCATAGGTATAATTTATTAAAATTCAGTCTTCGAATAAGGAATTTGTAAAAGAGTTGTCTCCTGACACTAAATAAGTCACATGAACCCTAAATATATTACCTATAGGAAGGAAACATGAGGCAAATATCTTCAGGCATGAAATGGAAAGCCTTTAGCCTGGATCAGACACAATTAAAGGAGCATTCAGTGCCAGGAGATATTTTAATCTATTAAAATGCAGTAAAGCAAAGATGTTATAAGGTACAACATGACAGGGCATGATATAAATAATTAAAAATAAATCTACTGTTGTAGTATTTATGAGATTTGAAACATTTTTAATAGGTCAAGCCAAAAAGTATTTATTTTTTCTGTTTTAAACATTGAAAACCCACAATTTAATGGTAATAACTAAAAAATATATGAATAATATTTCTTCAAAGATAAATTTAGTCCTTTATAAATTTGCTGCATAAAAAAGCTTTGTCCATGGAATGGAAATTACAGTCATCTCTGCCTTTATCTACAGCAAAGAAATTAGTATGAGAGAATCATGTGAACACTGAAAGTGACCAAAAACAGCTCTAAATTTTTTTGGTTAAAGAAAGGGCAATTGAATGTCACAGAGGAATGATAAAATAGAGAACTATTTTAAATGATCAAAAACTTGTTTTAAACTTGTTTGAAGGGATTAAAATAGATAAGCTCTTCAATATAAATGGAGTCATTCATACACATTTGACATTTTAAACTGCAGCAGCACAAAACACGGATTATTGATACATGAATCAGAGTAGTTTCTTTGTTGCTTGCCAAAGAATTGAGATTTGCTTTATCATTCCTTGGATTTTTCATATAATTGATATAATTGAATTATTTCAGACACAATCAGGAGGCACAATTAATATTTCTAGGATCTCCAAAGATTATTAGATATTTTGGTCTGCCAACAATACTGTTAAAACACATTAGAGCATCAAAAATTGCAGAGTTAATTCTTTTGAGAACTCAATTTTCCTTGCATTTCTAGGAAATCTGGCAACATTTTTATTTATTACTTACTACAGTTCCTACAATTCACAGTACTATGTTCAGCCACTTTGTCCAGCGTTCATAACTCCATTCATTATCAGTCAAAGAAATTCTTGAAATGCCTCAAAATATGTACAATGGTCAAAGGGTCAGTAGTTCAGATAGTCACTCACTCCTTTGTCCTCCTCACCCTCATTTATACTCTGAGTGTGCTCCAGAGGCTACTGGGGATCTTTTGATGGCCTTCAAAGGGGCCTGGCAGAAATGCCCTTGCAACAAAACAGACCCTCCCTGTTTGCCAGGGTATCTTTCCCCTCCACCCCTGCGGATCCACCCTGGGCTTTGCTGACCTCTACAACACACTCACATCTGGCTTAGCCTCACTGTGCCTTTCTTCTCTCTGAATCATTATTGATGACAAGCTCACTATGAGGTCTCAACTGGATTAGCAGGCTCAGCTGGAAAAGGCCTGTACTAAAACTTACACTAGAGAGGGTTTTCCCTTTACTGAATTCACCATAATATACATTTTTCCTCTCTGGCTATATGGGAAGCTGCAAAAGCTGCTCCAGACTTTAAAAAAAAAAAAATAAAGTGGAAAGATCTGTTTGGACATAAATAGGCAAATGGGAGCTGGGCTGGTTCAGGTGTAATCCCTGAATTAAGTGAAGTCAGTAGCAGACAGCCCAGCTGAAACTTGTCGTGGGATATGCAAGATGGGAACAGGAAAGTAACAGTGTGAATAAGAAGCTTGCATTGACTTCACCTGATCCCAATTTCTAATGACAGCTGCCACCTGTCCTTCTCTCTGTGGGGGATTTGCAGCCTTCATGACAATGAAAGAGAGATACTTTAGAGAAGGTTTTAAAAAATAAATATTGCTGGAACAGCATTCTGGCTGCACTAGTACAATTTCTTTCAACTGCTACTACTAAAGTGCATGGTAGATAGTCCATTGCTGTCCCTCTAAGATAAATAGTATGGGAGTGAAATAAAGTTCTGATTCAAGATAAATGCTCTTGAAAATCTAAAAGGAGGAAACTTCAGTTTGTGTACCTGTATTTTTATTTATTCTAGAAACCTTAATTTTATGTACTTTCCTTTTCCATGTAACGGAGTGAATTAAACTTCATTCCTTAAAGGAGCAATTTTATGTAACTTTGGGTCTGTTCAAATTCCTGAGAAAGATGTGAAATCTTTCATAAAATTGTTTTTCTGAAATTCACCAAAATGACAACTATTGCTGAACTCACACCAGTATGACCACATCTTATACTGAGGGGGGCCCCAGACCAGACTCTGTATGTGTCCATGGTCTCTTGAGTGTGGAGTAGAGGGGGATAATCCCACCCGTCTGTGGATGGACTGTGCTCCTGCTGCCACATATCTGCTGGTTCCTGCATGGCTCTTGCTGCTCCAGGGCGCCAGGACATCCCACAGAGCTGCTCCTTGGCTGCCCACAACCTGTCAGGGCTATTTACTTCCCAGGGGCAGGAACCTGCGTTGTGCGGGAGCTTTAAGTCATGGGATGTATTTTAAAGCCAAGTTGCTCATAAGTGACAGCAACTAGCTATTTCCTTAGGGATTTCAAATGAAAGGGATGATTGATTGCAAGCATATGTTTTTAAGGGGGATATGCAATCATGTGAAAATGAGATGGGGGTCTTGGAGGAAATGTTTTCCCTCACCACAGAAAGGTTCACAGAAAAAGAAAGTAATATGGTTTCCGAAATTCTTTAATTAAAGGGTGCCTCCTCATGGTTGGATTAGTCTCCTAACCAGAAACCTCTTCTCGAGCAGAGCAGCTGAAGTGAAGGACAGCATCCACATAATGTGCTGTTTGCAGCTTACACTTTCCTATTTAACATACAGTTTGCCTTCCACCCACTGTGTTTTCCATAAACACTAAACCGTTTAAGCAGGACTGAATTTTCATTTCATGGCTGTTGACACCCTGATGTATTTCAGTGGTTTAGAGGTGATTTTTCATTCGAATGTGAGTCAATATCTGAGAAACAGTTTTTTTTCTCCTATTTGTGTCATGGAGGAGAACCCCAAAGTATCATTTGGTCATAATTCAACACCTGCAGTACTTCTGGGACAGCAAATTGTATGCTGTCCCCTTATACAGGCTTCATTTTGAGGATATATTAAAGTCTCAGAAGTAAACAAGCATGGAGAATTCCTATTAGAGTTACTGGAAGGAATAAGAACTTAAGGATCAAGTCCTGAATGAGTTATCATTACAAGGGAAAAAATGACAGATATGGGGAAGGGGGAGGGGGGGAAGGAAGAAAAAAAAGTAGTTATGTATGCTGTAATTCTCTCCAGATTGGTCCTCATGCTAATCACATCTGATATTAATGTGATTAAAGGAGCACAGACTCACTAGAAGAACTGAGGAGAAAAAAAAGCTCTGCTATGATGTTTGCTTTTCAGTTCCTTGAGATTTTGAATTCAGATGAAGAACTCTCATTTTTAGTAATTTCTCTGACAAAGTGCAAAACCCTGATGCTGTGCTGGAGAGAAAGGTTGCAAAACTGATCAATTTTATTTCCTCATTAAAAGAATAAATGATTATGCAATGATTCCTGAACAACAGGCCATACATCAGATTGTAGAAAACTAATATTGTAGTCAAGCATATACTATCACCACAGTTACCATGGTGATCCACTAAGCAGCTCCCATTTGCCCTAAAAGTCGTTGTCATTCAAATGAAATATGCCTTTACATCAGGTTCTAGAAATATTTCATATTGATCTACAGGCAATATTTTATTGTTAATTGAAAATACTTTGGTTGCTAACACGTAGAACATTATTTTTTATGGAAATAAGCCCATATCAAAATATGCAATGCTAGTACACTACTGTGTGGGAAGCTGGTCTCTTTTTCACAGGTATCTATCTATAGGTTGCTTTGCAAATATGAAAAATATTTGTCAGCCTGCATCTTTGCAGACTGAGAACTCATAATGTCTTGCTAGCTGCTAGGTCAGGTATCACTGAGGTGACATTAAATACAGAAAAACAGAGCTCATCATCATTTTAATTTTAAATTGGATGTTGTGCTGTTCCCTACTGGTTATCTGTACAGTTTAATTTAAAAATTAAATGTTAGAACTCCCCACTCAACATCACGCCACTCTGCTGTGCTACTTGAGGAAATCCTGTTTCTATGGCAACTGCAGGAGACTTATTCAAAACCACTGATGTCAGCCACACACAGCATACACAAACCATTGAACCACTAATATATTTCATTATATTATCTGGAACGGCAATGAAATAGTTATCAGTTATGATCACAGTGAGTATTTTAGTAATTGAAATAAACACAGAAAGTAGGATACAGATATATTTCCTAAAATACATATAAATAGAAAAGCTTTGGAGAAGTACAGATTTATTTACCAATGCCATTTTAATAATACTTTAGAAGCAAATATCACTTCACTAGACATTTACCAAATTCCACTGGTGTCTCAGAAAGTGCTTGGGGACCACCCAGTCATAGCCACCATACATCAGCTGAAGCTAATCCCACCATTTTTTGAACTGTGGAATGCCTTAATACGATGTTTTCAGTTCTGCTGGGGATTTAAGAAGTGTGTACAGGACACCTCACCTCTGCCCTCTGTAGGACAAGGGTCTGGTGGTGGTTCCTGTCCGCAGCTGAGAGAGATCTGGATCTGAGGCCAGAGCAGAATTTATAGAATCACAGGGTAGTTTAAACTGGAAAAGATCCCTAAGAGCATCAAATCCAGCCATTAGCCCAGCACTGCCACTGCAGAAGCCAATGTGGAGCAATTCTCTGCCACCACCTCTGAGCCAGCAAAGAGATGGTGATGATGGGGGACTTCAGAGACTGACAGACCTGTCATTTGGAGCAGGTCGCTTCATAACTCTCATCTACACAGCCCAGCTTAGAAAAGAAGTGTGCATCATGAGAATCATTTTGACAATGAACTGGAAGAAACAAATGCTTACAACCTTTAAAAGTCAGGCCACAGAGCTGAGAGATTTTTCAAAGCTTTAGTCTCTTTTACTCTACTTGTGACAAGCAGACACATCAGAGATCATTTCTCCCCCTGAAAATGAGAACCTAGAGGCTACTGATCTTCCTGTAAGACATTTTCCGGAGAATCTAGGAAACAAAAAATTGTAAAGGCTTCACCTTTGATATATTTTCTCAGGTCTAGCCGTAGCCCATGAAGAATCCATCTCTTATAAGGAGACAGTGGCCTTAGTGCATTCAAACTCTGGTGACAGAGCCTGGGACAGAAGTTCAAGGGTCCCTGCACTGAGATGATGTCTTTTAAAATTCTGACCATAGTCACACAGAATCACAGAATAAGCTGGGTAGTCATAGCACAACAGATCAGAGAGTTTTTTCCCATTTGCAGCAGCTCCAAAGCTGTTGTTTTAGGAGCTCACCAGTACAAAGCTTCCCAATGAAAGTTTTGAAGTAATGATACCATTACAAATTTAATTTCAGACCACAGTCTAGAAAAATGAATGCTAGAAAAAAGGTGAATTTTCCATGTCAGTAGCTTCTGTTTCTTGTGGTTGTTCATCCTGCTATATACAGGGAACAATAGCATGTATAGTCTTCTCTGATAAGAGAGTAGGGAATTTCCTGGATCAACAAAAACTATCTCTTGCTTAGCAATGAATCTTCAAGTAAATTGTTGAGTGAAGCTACAATTACAAGAGATGTTTAGAAATTCATCCACTAAACACTGGCTGTGGCTTCTTTGATTCCCTCTCTGATCTTACAGAAACTTGGAAGTAATCCTTAGACCATCCAAATATAATGAAAAAAATTCTCTCTCCTGAAAAAAATGCAGTAAATCCTAAATATAAAATTAGTCAAGTTATAATTTTGAGTGGCCTAACGCTACAAATGTGACCCTTGACCTGAAACATTTATTTAATTGTCATCACTTTCTCTCCTCTTTTATATAGTGGCATTCTTTCTTGGAAATCTTTTCACTTTGCTGAATTCTGACTGTATTTTAAAAGATCCATAGCACACAAGAAAGAACACGTTTTGCAGCACGGAACTGTTTTTGAGAAGGATGACAGAGGTCAGGCTGTGTGCAGTGCTACAACATTTGCTGAGGCACCTTTTAATAAAGAGCAAATATTTATAAACATGCTCTCCTCTGCTGTTACACAGCATGAAGTATCTGCAATATCTCAAATGTGATATGAACAGTTAGAGTGACTCTCACCGAAGGGATTAAAAGGTGTAAACATAGCAGAACCAGAGCAAACCAACCTGCATCGACTGATTCCTGTGGAATCCACATTTGTATAAAATATTTTGAAGAATAGAAAAAGTGCAAGAAAGTCTTAATTCTACATAAACAGCGGACCATGGAGTGATTTTTTTGCTGTTGCACTGGCTTGCAAAGAGATTTTTTTTTCCTGGCTGGTTTTCAGTATTATATTGAAGAGTACTGAAAAGAAAAATGGCAAAGGAGTAAAAAGTATTTTCAGGAACATGGCTAATCTATTACATGGAAAATTTTGCCAGGGGAACAACTAATGAAACAAATCTCAGGAGAGCATTAAAGAAAGTGAAGTTGTCGCTGATACACTAAACCCTTGTGCATTTCATTTTTTACAAGATAGAGATTCTCGAAGTATTAAAAAAAAAAAAAAGAGGGAAGGGATAGCTGGGATAATTGGGATAATTGTATAGCACAGCTAGAAACTCTGGAACTCAAAATTTGTGAGGTTCCTATTAAGATGGTATGATGAGTGATTTTAGCTTCTTTGGGAGGTAAGACATAGATAATTTAAAAAATATCTCCAAATAACAGAGAAAGGGTTAAAGCTTCTGCAGCTTCTGAGACTGAGCAAACACATGGGATTATCCACACAACAGGACAGAAACAGAATAACCAAAAGGCCCAGGCTATGGTGCAAGGACACTCAAACCCTGTGAGCTCCAGTGCATCTGTCTTTCTCTGGGATAGATACAACACCAAAAAAACCACAAATACAAATTTTAGTGAATTCAGTGATAGAGTTTAAGGATTCATAGCAAAGGGGAGGATAACTGTGTAACAACTTTATTGCGTGAGTGGGTTCTCAATATGCACCCAGCAAGGGGTGTTGCCGCCACTGCAGCTCTGTTAGTGACTACTTGGATTTCAGCTTCATTGTGCAGTCAGCTGAAACGCAATGTTAGTGCTGTAGCAGGCTGAAAAAATTAATCCAGGTGCTAACAATACTCAAAAAGCCATTTTAATGAGGTTGGTAGGAAACCAAAGCAAATCAACCATATACACCGAAGCTTGGAGTTTGTGTAGTTTTGCTGCAACAGGTAAGAAAATTAAAAGCAAAAGGCTATTAACCTCGAGAAATGGAGGAAAGAAACCACTTTATAAGGAAAGAGCTGAAGGACAAAGCAGAAGACACACATGGCTAGAAAGATAAACATGTTTGCAGCACCACTGCAAACATTTTTGGCAGGGCAGCAGGTTAGCCTTTACAGCATGGAATTCACCTTCAATTGTTGCCCAGCACACAGTTTTCACAGTATAGATATAGATAGATATAGATATAGATATAGATTATATAGATATAGATAGATAGATAGATAGATATAGAAAGATAGAGATAGAGATAGATAAGATATAGAAATAGATATAGATGATATAGATATATATATATAGATAGATATAGATATAGATATAGATATATTAGATATAGGTAGATATATTGCAGGCAGCTGGGCATACAGCAAAAGAAGCTTTACTCCAACATTTGAATAATGTGAATCAAGTCTGTGTTCTCAGCCAGTTTGAAATAAATATGAAATAATATGACAAAAAACATTATAGTTACTCCAGGTTTGTGTGGCTGTCAACCACTCGATGATGAATGAGACTTAGATAATTCTTCCTGTACTCAAAGAGAAGTTCAAGTCTTCAGAAAGCTTTCATTAATCTTTTCTCCATTAGGTACATAAAATAAAGATTATTTATGTGCACAGATTCATCCTAGTCAGAACTGATTGAGTTCTAAGTTATTTTACTAATTTTGTAAAGAGGACATCAAATCTACCTGCACTTTCAGGAGTCAAATGGGCATAACCAGGGGCAGAAGCTGGCCCAGCAGGTAACATAGACTGATATTGATGACATCCTGATTTGGCCTACTCACACTACAGCTACATGGCCTCTGCTTGGAAGCATTACCTCTTGAATAATTGCAGCCCCAGAAAGTCTCTATTCAGCTAATTCATATGGGGCCTTTTTTCCCGTTGGCTTCAAAAGCACCAATAGAATTTGTCTTCACTGTGCAAAACAGCACAGCATAGAGCTTGGCCTGCTGCCAGGGCAGAGGAGACTCATTATCTGGGCTGCAGCATCAGCCCAACACTGCTCTGCTGCTCCTGGCCCAGCCTCACCTCTGCAGAAATCATTGCTCTGCACCCCACAGACAGCCCAACCTACTTAGAGCAGCATGAGATCACCACTGCTGGGGTTCCTGCTCCAGGCTCTCCAGGAGAAAGCTCAAGCTTGCTGCACTCATAGTATCCAGTTTCAGGCGGGGTGGTGTCTGTACTGATTTAAGTCTGGTATATATTTGTTTTTGTGTAATGGCATCTGTGTATCTTCTGTCTCCTATTAAGTATAATTACCAGATGAACTCATGTATGACAATATGATTGTTTGGCTTTGAAGCCCAAACTGTGGAAATCCTCATATGCATTTAATCTTTAGCACTCTGTAAAGTACAATAGTAATAGCTGGGAATGGTTCATTTTGCCACAGAGGCCTGTCTTCAAGTGTCTGTTTTTGTCTTAGTGTGGGATTGTAAAAAATCCAGGATGTTTTTTGTTAACTGTAACACTAATTTGTTTGAGGTTAGTGTCAGTCTTCCTTCTATGGCTATTTCTTTTGTGTATTTCAGAAATCAAAACTTTGATGGATCCCTTTACTGTCTGAAAACCCAGCTGTCCTCTCGGTGCACATGTGGTCAAACTATGATGTGTTAGGGAAAGGGTAGCACCACTACCACTTGCTAGATTTTCAATGAAAACCAAGAATCTGTCACACCTACATGCATGTTTTTTATGCTCAGGGAATGGCTTCTGGCACCAATCCCTGCTTTGCCTCAAACAGAGGTGGATCTCTGATGAATTACCAGCTTTGGTGAGCCCAGCTGCATTTAAGTGATGGCTCTACTTCATCCCACCAGAGGCTTTGAACTCAAGACTGAAATTTCAAACCCAGAAAGAGACACCAATCTTCCTTAGTGAGCGTGGACCCTGGTGCTTCTCAGGTGAGTTTGCTGCTACTATAGTTGCTACCTATTTGTATTTGTCACTCCAGTTAATATTGAAATATATAGGGATTTTTTAATCCTCAAAGAAACCCAGCATCCAGTGAAACAATACATTTCCTTGATTTAGCTGTATAAGACTATGAGCCCCTGATGGAACAATAGCACATTTGGCTACATAACAAATGCCAGTGATTTGTTAAAATCAATATAAACACTGAAGACTAATACATTTACACAAGTACTTTGATTGACTTCACATGATTTGCCTCAGGTTTTTCCTTACATTGTCTAGAGGAATACAGTGAAAACAAGGAATAAAACTGGCTTCGTACAGCATTAGACCATGTCATGTGGAAGAGCTGAGTATCCACAGTGGTGATTGTGAGAGTGAAAGGAGAAGTGGCAAAGGTCTTCATATTGCTTGAGATGCTATCTGCAGTGCAATTTGAATGGCAAAAAAAAGAAAAAAACCATAGCAAAGAACTTGCTCTTTTCTCCCTATAATCACACTATTTCCTATCACTTAACTAGCTGCATTTAGCTACATGTTCTATTTTACTGAGATGCCTTATAATTGAAATTCACATTCTTCTATGTAATTTTTAAAGATGATGATTGCTATTGCAGTGAATGAGACATAGTGGTATATGCTCAAATTTTATAGTGCAGTAACACTAGATTTCATTAATAAAAGAATTACTTTATTGGAAATAGCTTCTGCAGTTACAATGAGACTGCAGATAATGGGATTTTGAGAGATTTGAATCAGCTATGCAACAGCTACTGTCATTCATGAGGAGAACCCCTAGAAGATGGGGAAGTGATTACATGTGCAAGCTAGAGTAGCAAAAAATTTGCTGCTGTGATATTAACTGTTTCACTGTCATGCAGGCTGTGTCATTCCACATAGTGCCAAGAAAGATATGTTTTGACCCAAAAAAAGCCAGAAGAGTGGTTTCCCACACATATGAGTTTAGAGTTGTGGCTAAAAGAGAGCTTCATCCATCCCGGCTGCATCAGAGCCCATGGACAGTGTTGACACAAGGATGTTTTGGGGAACTCAGAAAATGCAGGCTACAGCTGGGTCATCCACCTACAGAGCATTTCAGCCCAGGATCCAAGAATGACTGCAAACATAACTATGTGTTTGCTGTGAGTAAAGTCAGTATTTAAAGTATTTTCACTTGTTCTTTAGCCATGTATTAGTGAGTGATTTATCAAAATGCTAAGTTGGCAGTTTTACAAACTTGCACTAAACATGCATTTTTTCAGTTCACTTTTCAAATTCCAGCTGGAATTTTGGCCACAGCCTCCCTGGAGGAAATGAAACTAAAGAGCCAGGGTTATATAAACATCTCAGGCCTCAGATACACACACATTTGCAGGTGGGGACTTCTGAGGCACCACAGGGTATCCAAAACATCCATTTGGGGCTTGCAAAGACAGCACACCCACGATTCATTGGAGACCCACAGCCTCTTTGTGTGTTAGATGGACTTCAGGATATGCATCTCGAACAGCTTTGAACTGGCCTCCAGTGACTATCAAAGGAGGTGAGTTGGCATGAAACAGCACCTGAGAGCTATTTTCCTCCTCAGTGGAGAATCCCCAGCTATTAACAAGCAGAGCAGTAAAACTATTGCGAAATGCAACTGGACAACCACAGAGGGAATACAGGGTTTATTGCTGGCCTAGAAGAGAATAGAAATTAAAGTCTCTAGATCTCCTTTTTCTTGAGGGTTCTTAGGAGAGACTGAAGAGACTTCCTCCTCTTCCACTTTACCCTGCAAGGAATTCAGCATCTTTGACTAGCAATAGTTTGGAGTTATCCTAAGATGCAGCAATTCCCATGTGATTCACTGAGTCATCACCAGAGTGGAGGCAGGAGATGCTGTGCCAAGGTAAGCAGCAGTTAGGGATGAGGTAGCGTCCAGGCAGGCATTCCCCTAGAAAGTCAGGACTTTGAGCTTCTCTGAAGCATATGCAGCAATTTCCTGTGCTGCTCAGTTTGTGTTTCACTTGGTTTTTTTTAACAAGTGAGTGACAACCATTCACCCCATCCCCCTAATCCTGCTTTTTCAGCAGCCCACCCTTTCCAGCTGCACTTCAGTTGCAGACTGAAGATGGAAGGTGCTAATTTGCTGGGCATCTTGTTAACAGTTTCAGCGTAGAAATGCCATTCTACTGTAAATTGGTTCGGAGGGTGATTTGTTGTTTTAACTATCACCCATGTGCAGTGATGCTTCAAGCCCTCTATTAGAACAGAAAAACACTGACACAGATAATTAGATGTAGTCTGCATGGCTACTTTGTATAACACTTGGGAAAAGTGTATCAAACAGCAGCAATCGGTAATTCTCTATGATTATGAACTGTTTCTTACTAGGTGTGACTCTATTCCCCTTAAATGTTTTTAGAGAAAAATTATTGTGATAATGAAGATGTTTTGTATAACTGAAGAGTATTATTTTCTTTTTAAACCACTGTTGTCAGCCTGACTGGCTTCAATTTTGCAGCTAATGTGGGTCATGGTGTTTGTCTTTTCCTTTCAACAGTGCTGTCTTTATTTACACAGTTAATTTCTGTTTTCAAACTACTTAATTATTTTGGAAAGCTTACATTCTACCACACATATATTTCCTACACTGCTTCAGCTTTGAGGGAGGCCCAAGAGAGGCGTTAGGCCTGCCAAAGCCAATGACTAGCTGCACTCAGGAAATCCTCTATCATATATCCCTCCTACTGCCACACCCCCAAGTACAACTGTGCTGAGGCACCTGGAGAAAAAAGAGATTCAGAGGGTTGGATCCAGCTCCAGATTCAGCCACTTAAATATAGACATTGACAATGCAGATGTTTGCTACCTAAATATCAGAGGTTTTTTGAAACACCTGGGGTTAACCACCATGATTGCATAGTGAAAAATTTTATGAAGCAGGACTTATGGGTGACATTTAGAAGTACAGTTTAGAAGCCAGATGGAACATCCCAGATCTCAAATGGCAATAGACCTCCACCAGCTCCTTAACGAGCCTTAGACATCCTACACCACGTAATGCCCTAGACGGTGAACATGTTTAGATGTTTGATTCAGAAAACCATTGTAATTTGTTAATGGGGAAACAGATAAGTCATTGAGAAAAGCTCAGTGCAAACATGACACAAATTTGCTGTTGGCTATTCTTGCCTTTTTTGAGGGAGGGAGGGAGGGAGGGAGGGAGGGAGGGAAGGAAGGAAGGAAGGAAGGAAGGAAGGAAGGAAGGAAGGAAGGAAGGAAGGAAGGAAGGAAGGAAGGAAGGAAGGAAGGAAGGAAGGAAGGAAGGAAGGAAGGAAGGAAGGAAGGATCCAACAAACATATGGAAGAGTCTGTGCTCACAAAGTCATCTCCAAAAAGCTTGGTAGGGCTCCTCGGCAAAATGCAGAGACATATAGAGATACTAGATATTGTCCCAGCATTGACATCAGCAAGTCATTTTAGCACCATCATGAACTAGTTTTGCTACTGGACACCAGTCTGAAGATCTCTGCGCCTTGATACATCTTTTCATGTGGAATAATCCCAAAAAACTCCCTGCATTAAGGTTTATGATGTCACAGTCTAAGAAATAAATGGAAGCTATTAGGTTTTCTATCACTTAATCTTAGCAGTAGTTTGAATATTGACTGAAAGTCCGTGCATCAATTCTGCCCTTAAACTCAATGAATTTTAATTGTAATTCTGGAAATCCAGACAGACCTTGATGGAATAAAGATGAATAAGAACTCAGTACATGCATCCCCTTATTTCTGCTTTACTATGCTTTCTATTAATGTTCAAGTGCATGTATTAAGAAATCCTCTAGAATTTCAATGATTTCTATATAAGTTGGGGGATAAGAAAAATAATCATAAATTATTACATATTATTGCATATATTGCACTGGATATAGAGAGCTCATCCCCTCAGACAAAAGAATCAGGTTGGAAAGAGAAGTCTTACACATCATACCCAGATGTGAGGTTGTGAGCTGACCAACAGTGTCAGTGTGTCTGTATATAAAAATTCCTAGTAAAGAGATTTCCATCTCTTGAGAACTTTAGCTTTTGAGTTCACAGCAATATCTAAAAGGTATTGAAGTATGAGATATTTGTTTTCTGTTCTGGTGTTCTCTTCTTAGATTGTAGAAGGAAGCCCTGACTGAGTATTGTGTAAGAACTTGGTCATTATGCATGTAAATTGCTGACTGTTCTGGCCACCGTCCACAAAAGCACTCAAACACATGCTTGAGTTCTGCATTAGCAATGTTGTGTGCTCTGTATGTATGGAACCTGCCCTGGAAAGAGTAAGATGCTTTAAACCCACATCCCTGAGCTGCAGCTAGAGAGAAATCATCACAGCTCCAGACAGGAGGTTATAAAGGTAATGTAAGCATTTTTTAATGACCCTGATTCTCAGGTGATTCTCAAAGAAAACAAAAAAAGCTACAGGGGTAGCACCGCAGTGAACCCGGGTGAACTCCCTTTTTCCATAAACCTCTTCAGCAACTGATAACAGCTGAAGAACATGAATGCCTTTGGAGAATAGAAATGTTCTGTTCAACCCAAACCTTCTTCTGTATTGCAGATGCCCTTCAAAAACCAGACTGTTTAAGGCCACTTCACAGCTACCTGACTAAATAGTTTTCTCCTTCTTGAGCTCGCTACTCACCCAGACACCCTTCAGCACTTGAAGTGTCCTTTAGGCAATGAGCTGCCTAATAGCTTGTGTGGAGAATCCTCTGCTCAACCCTTCCTCTGTCTCTAGACATAGCCCTTCACCCCTTGGCAGCTCAACCCCAACAGTACAGAGGACTCCCTATTGATTTCTGTGAAAGGAAAAATGATGCTGCGAGGCTGGCAACATAATAAACTAAGCCATACATGCACATCAGAGGAAAAATATTCGTGCCTTTGTTCAGCCCTCAGCTCAGCTGAAATTAAAAAAAAAATTTTCTTTCATTTTCACTGCTTCCCTATGAATCTCATCAACAATTTCATCCAAGTAAAGTCTGAGTCAAATGCCAGCAGAAATAAAAAAGACTCTATCCATGAAAGAAGAAGATCCTTCTTTTTTTAGTTTCAGGGAACTGTGTGATTGCAATTAATATTAGTTTTCAGCAACACAGAAAAGCCTTATGGCCATATAGGTTGAAAAGCAATATTTTCAACTTCTTTGATGTTTTCCCAAGGAGAAGAAGGTAGCCAGAGGAGGAGAACTACATGTCTAGGTAGTTTTCTTTCATTACTTGAAATATTTTTCTAAAAGCAGTATGCTCACAGTATGCTAGTAGGTTGCTGCTCACATACTCTGACATGGAATAGTGCTGTTTGTAAAGGCACAAGTGCACAGGCTGACCAC
This sequence comes from Acanthiza pusilla, assembly GCA_036630365.1. Lineage (NCBI taxonomy): Eukaryota > Metazoa > Chordata > Aves > Passeriformes > Acanthizidae > Acanthiza > Acanthiza pusilla. The sequence goes on from JAXCHO010000023.1 coordinate 33,142,852, forward strand.
ATGAATAGTAAAAGTTTTAGTATCCCCTTACCTGCAAAATACTGTTAGAAATTTCTCAGATGGACAGCACTTCAGCATCTGTATCCACAAGATCTTGTATCTACAAGACATGATATCTGTACTGAGATGAAATTAGCTGTAAAAATAGTTTAATTTTGTAGGAAACACTGAGAGAAATTCACCATCCTTCTCCTACCATAAGAGATCAGGTTGGTTCATAACTTAATCCTCATTTTCATCCAAATTTAAGACATGGATTCAACTGGAACAAGCTTTTCCAAGGAGAATTTTGTCCTGCATCCATCTTGGTAAAGTTCTGGATCTGACATTTCTAACAGAGAGTTAAACTCTCTAGTACAAGAAACCAAATGTTTTTGGTGCCATCAATGAAGATACTGCATCAAGCACTGAGAGGAGCCAAAGCTAACCAAGATGTTCTCACAAACTCTTAAACTTAGGCCTCATCATGGAAGGGGAACAGGGAAAACAGGATGGTAGTTAACTCCAAAAACCTCTTGATATGTAATAAAGGCAATGAAAAAGTAAATTTCATTCATTATGGAAAACACAATTAAGAGAGATCTCTTGATTGAACTGAACTGCTTTTTCCAAGATACTAAAATAGGAAAAATAATTGTAGATAAGCCATATCAGCTATTGTCTGAGCCTCTGGCTTGAAAATTATATTAAAAATGAGAGGATAGAGACTGAAGGCAGACGAAAGAAGCAGAGCATGACCTCTTTTGTTGAGGCTTAGTGAAGCAGTAGAAGTAGCAACAGATATGCCCATTTTACATAGCAGAGAAGATTTTTAGAGCTATTTGCAGATAAAAGTGCAAATTTGGTAACTGGGCCATGCAAAATTCTGTGTTATCGTTTTGATGTTGATACTTTTCAGTTGTCCTTACGGAGATGCTCTAAAGTGAAGCAGATGCTTTGCATTAGTATTGTTGCCATTAATGAGCACAGGCAGACATTCAGTCCAGTTCCTTCCCTCCGAGAAACATTCATCAAAGTTTTCACTCAGCAATGAGTGATTCATGGTTGTATCAGTACTTTAATATGTTTTAGTAATGCAAATATATTTATTCTTTTTGTTATACTTTAAAATGACAACTGAAAAGCTGTCACTTCTAGAATGTAAGGTAAGCCAGTCAGGTATGATTGACCACCGAGTTCTTCTAGTAAAAGGTATGTTCTGATAGGACTAACTACTGAAAAAATGAGTAACTAAATCTTGGTCTATATGCAGGTGTAAAAAGGCAGTGTAAATTACTTGATAGAGTAAATAGTGTTTGATGCTCGGCAGGAAATTAATTTCTACATAAGCACATGCTATGACAGTGAAATAATATGACAGCCCCTGGAGAGCATCCAGTTAATTACTGTATTGTTCTGCTCCTTGTAGGTTTTTTCTCTACTGTAAATCATGGACACGAGGTGGAAATCCACACTTCAGCTGTTGTGAGAATTATCCATGCAAAACAAATGTAAAAATCCTACATAGAGGGATGAAAATGTCTGGGCTTCGAGAAATGCAGAATTTCAAATCATGAACTCAGATCAGTACAACTGCTAAGATAATTCCTTGATGTTAGCATAACAATTAAAAATTAGATTTTCTGGTTGGGAAGACCCTTTCTTTTGCAGCAATGTTGAATTGTACTTCTTTTGTGCCAGCAGACCACTACACACTGTATTTTGTTCAAGTGCAATCTAGGAGGCAGCCTCTCCTCCCCAGTTTAATGCATGTCCTGTGCATGCAGAGCCAGGAGCTGCACTCCATGATCGTTCTGTGAGTCCCTTCCAGCCCAGGGTATTCTGTGATCCTACTCTATGCATATTCAGAAAAGCACATTCAGGAGCTGGGTGTGTGAAAGCTGGGAGGTTTCAGCTGATGTCAGGAGTCAGCTCTGAGCTGGGGAGAAAGAAGCTGAGTGGAGACAGGGACTTAAAAGTCTGCTCTGTCCCGGGAGGTAGCAACCCATCCAGGAGCAGGAAAATTATTTTTCTTCAACCAGACATTTTATTAAAACCACTCTTCACATGCAGCGACTTCAGGAAGCCAGTAACCACTGCTGATTTGGGCAGTTCCCTCTAGATCTCACAGCAGAAATGTACATCAAGGGGTCACGAATTGGAAAGGCAAGAGCCTTGTGCAAGAAATCTGATACAAATCAAAGTGCTCCTCATTGAAAGGCAATCATAAAAGAAAGCACAAAGATAGTGAAGGTGAGAACAGAAGAGGAAATATGAACCTGGATATATTTTCCTATCCTAATGAAGCTTCTTTCTTCCTGACCAGTGAAAGCAATTTCGTCAAGTGAGATTTTGTCTGTCTAAAATTACCTTTTTCCACTTGTATTGATTCTGCTTTCTTTCAGTTTTCATTATGTAATACAATAATTTCAATATTGCAAGCACCTTGAAAAGAGAGTTTTCTGACAGGAGCTCGGATTTGAGGTGTGATATAGTAGGTGCAGGACAGGCAATTCTTTAGAAAACAAATTTATTTATTATTTAGTAAAGTAGAAAACATTTAAAAAGGAATTATGCCAAGACAAAAATGAAGGGAAATATAAAAAAAGTAGTGGAGAATGAAGAGATACATAAAAAGAAAATTTAAAAGAAAACAGGAAATCTTACCTATACTTTTTTTTTTAATGAAGAGTTAAACAATCTGTTAAAGCCTATCAGACAAATCAATGCAGATTCACACGTAGCCTGAGTAACAGATTCATCCTGATTCTGCTAGGCAGCTCTCAGCTGTCAGCCCAATGAAATGGTGCAACTCCCCACTCCTTGCTGCAGCACTCGGGGATGCACAGCTGCAGCACTGCCTTGGAGGCAGCTGGAGGACACCCAGGGCAGTGTGTGTGGGCACAGTGCAGGGCAGGCTCTCCCCACAGCCCCACCGCCACTTGACAAGAACGTGCTCAGCTTTCCGTGGAGCCTGATATTTGGAGTTTTCCAGAGGTGTGCTGGCCATGTGGAAGCAAGCACAGTGCCTTTTGTCTTTTATTCAGAGAGACTAATCTTGGTGATGACAAGTGGGCCAGGTGAGCCAGCTTTGCCTGAAGGAACCTCAGATCCAGTTCTCTCTGCTGATGTCACAAGCAATTAAAGGCAGAGCCAAGTGAAAAATTCACACACATGTTCACACATCTATTCATTCCTTCTTTTTATCTACATCTTCTGTCATAATTCCACTTTCTTCCCCTTTTCTCTGGTGTAAATTACTTTGCCATCTTCCTTTCTACTCTCATCAAGTCAGATATTTAATTGTTTTCTGCAGAAGGGTGAGCTTTGCAGGAGAATCAGAATAGGAGATGGCCTCTGCTATTGAGATGTGGGCAAAAAAATCTCTGTAGGTGATTTTCAGCTATTCATGAAAATGGAAAACCACATGAATTTCCCAAATTTTCTGCCTGGTGGAAGTCAACAAGAAATAACAGACAAATCCAACTTGCTTGCTTGGGTTAACTGAAAAAGCTGAAATTCAGACCTGACACTGATCTCAACCTAATAACTACTAAGTCGAGGACTCTCAAAAGAGTGGCTCCATTACAGTTCTCTGAAGGGATCTCAACCACGACTTCTTCTAACATTGTTTGTGTCTCCTGACAGAGAGCAATGGGAGCCTCATCAAGATTCCTTAGGCTTATAACAAAGAATCAATTTCCAAGCTTCTCAGTTCCATGATATTTTTATTCTGAAAGCTCAAAACTTTAAAAAAAAGAGAAATTAAATATTTGCTGTTAGATTGTTTAGTTTGTTCTTACAACTAGGTCAGCAGCTACCACTTGCTTTTGCTGACATAACATACTGGTTTTTTAATCACCCCAGGAGAACTGTAGCACATAAGATTTTGTTATACCTATGAACCAGTGCCTTTAAAACAAAAATAGAACATAGGACTAAAATAAGAGACAAATGAGCACTTAAATTAGTCTTGAGTCAAGCAGTTAATCTAAAAGGTACCGAAGGAGAATTGGAAGTTAGGTCCTCAGGAGGAAAATCCAGACCCAAATAAAAGTGCCCCAACCAAAAATACTCTTCCTCTTCTTTCCTTAGAGGGCTTTGCAGTCATTAGACATCTTGCCTCCTGATACAAATTGTCTCTACATCCTGCTTGACTAAAAATGGCCCAGAGTCAACAGCTGTCAGGCACTTAGCTCCTGCTAAACCCCTCAAGGAGCCAGAAAAAAACCCTACTGTTGCTTGATGTCTGTGTTCCCATATTCCCACCAGGCCTCTGCTGAAACTGAGATCTCCTTGACCTGGGCTGCATGCAAACCTGTAAGAAGAACCTCACAGAACCTGATCCAGGAAGGACTGTCTGCTCCTGGGCTAATGCATGAGAAATAATTCGAAGGGTGTGGGCTCTGAGCAGAGCAGGACCACAGCAATACCATCAGGGACTCTCCATTTTTGTTTCTTTACCCTGCGTTCCCTCCAGCACAGGCTAGATGCCACCCGGGTTTCCTCTCTGGGATATGGTGTTTCAGGTATCCTAGTTCTTTCCTGAATCCAAGACAAGGTCTTTGCTGCAAAGATCATGTGGTATAAAGCAATAAATAACACATCAAAAAGAAAGGTAGAGTGACTGACACAAGGTCACAGTGCAGGATAGTCATCAAAGCAGTACTAAAGCCCTTCTCACTGGACCCCCAGCCCAGCATGCTCGGCATACATTTACCAGGGTGTCAGGGTTCCTGTAGATTAGCCACAGCGCCATGGAATGAACTTTATATGCTTAGTTCTACTTAATGTGACATATTCTGGTCCTTATAACCTCCTCCAGCTTTCTCATTCACCCAGAAAATCAGCTCCCTTGTATGTCCCAGGCTTTCTTAAGTAATCAGCATAGCATGTTAATTTTTGATTTGCAATGCGGTAGTAAATGGACAATTTTACACCTGGTTTCAATGAATTCTTGAAATCTGCTCTTCACAGGTGCTGCCAATGAAGAGCTTAAATCTTTAGTAGGAGAACTGAACACAAATGTGCTGATGAATAAAACCAAATTGGATTTAGTTTAAAATTAGGCATCTTTGAATAGAATACTCAAATAACTGCTTTTGCTTTTTTATCTATTGTCAATACTTCATGTTGCTATTTCTTTAGGAACTCAATAAAGTGCAGAAAAGGATATAAAGAGACTGTCAAACTCGATGTGTGGGGGCCAAAGGAGCATAAAAAGATGTCTTTTTGCCACACTCAAACCTTTTCACTATTCTAAATGTCATTGATGCTGTACTGAGAAATTATTCAATACACTGGAACATCCTATTTCATGCTGTTCGATTTCTGCTGTGTGGTATTTTTGCTATAGATTAGTACCTTGGAAAACAGACTGGAGTTGTGTGGTTTATTAGCTCCACTCCATTCAACACTGTGCTTAAAAAAGATCAGCTACTGCATTATCCAGTCATTGATTACTGGATAACGAGTCAAATCACCCTCTATTTACATAACATTGGCAGATAAGTATATGATGGGCCACCAAGTAACAGGTCTCCAATCAATAGACCAATCAAACAGCAATTATTACTCAACGGGAGAGGAGACCTTCAGAAGGTAAAGTGATATCATGAGTGCACACCTCTGTACATGAGCAGGAAGGATCAGGTTAAGAGCAGTGGCAATCACTGGTTCATAAAAACATCTTTTGCATCTATCTTTTGGCTGATGTGGATCTGTGGACTCCCAACAATCCTTTTTTGGAGCACAATTCATCTTTTTTTTTTTTTAAGGACATATCATAGACTTGGTTGAAAGAAGCCAAACCTGCTACAACCTTTTCTGAACCACCACAAGTATGGCAAGATTGAATTTGGATACAATTTTCTGTACAACTTTGGCTTATACAGGCACTCATCCAGGCCTCCTTTGCATTGAAGCTCAAAGGTCCCACAGTCCAAGTAAAGCATGTCACTTGGTCTAGCTCTCCATGGGCCTCCAATTTGTCTCATTTTTCTGTTTTTCTGGCTACTTACCCTATAAAGCTTCTAGATCTCATTTTGGCACTGTTGGGATTTCACCGCAGGCAGAAGCCAACCTCACACAGCCTCTTGCTTATTCCCCCACCAACAGGCTCAGGAAAAGAATCAGAAGGGTAAAAGCCAGAAAACTCATAGGTTGAGATAAAGACAATTTAACAGGGGCAGCAAAAGCTGTGCACACAAGCAAAGAAAAATAACTAATTGATTCACTGCTTCCCACGGGTAGGCAGGTGTTCAGCCATCTCCAGGAGAGCAGGGCCTCATCATACATAACAGTTGCTTGGAAAAGCCAGTGCCATCACTCCAAATGGCCCGCCTTTCTTCTTATTCTTCCCAGTTAATATACTGAACATGATGTCATATGGTCTGGAATATCCCTTTGCTTATTTGGGGTCACCTGTCTCAGCTGTGTCTCCTCCCAGCCTCCTCACCAGCGTGGCAGTATGGAAACTGGGAAAGGCCTTAGCTCTGTGCAAGCTCTGCTCAGTAATAACAGAAATATCTCCATATTATCAACCCTGTATTCAGCACAAATCCAGAACACAGCGCCAAACACTTCGCCACAGTGGAGAAAATTAATTCCACCCCAGCCAAAACCAGAGTAGCCACAATGTGATATTACTCAGCTCTTGTCTCTGAGAGAGAGACTGGCCTCTGCTAATAGGAACTACTCTGGACAGGCAGTATAGGAAGAGACTGTCTCAATTTGAGACCTGCAATCCATGAAAGCTGCAGTTTCCTAAAGAGACTTTTCCCTCCAACATCCTGACTTGTGGTCATGCTAGGTACCTCAGACATGAGAAATATTACCTACCAAAAAAAAAAATGCACTGCTTTGGTGGATTACAACATGTTTTCTTGTTTTGGATACTTTAAATAGAAAAGAAAAACAGTCAATTATTAAAAACTAATGGCCATGGTATGGGTCCTGGCCCTCCAGTAGGATAATGTGAACGTGGCCAATATGTATCAGAGGGAGCCACCTGTGTATGTGCAAGCCACCCTCCATACCTACACACCTACAAAGAAGTTCTTAGATATTCCTTTTTCAAAAATATTAGTAAAAATATTGGTAAAGTTCTCCCTTTGTCATCTGCAAAGACAATGCAGATGAGGCATTTAGGTGGAAAGTAGGTAGGTTACCTTAGAAAAACCTACATGAGGATACAGAAAATATATTTGAGATACACTAGCTGTGGGACTGCTTGAGAAAAATCCAGCTGGCATTTAAATTATGGAAACTGTTGCATTTTTAGATGGTAACAGACCATCACTTCTAGTTTCTAAAAATGGCTTCATTTTAAAAAATGTGCTTTGACTGGCTAACTTACAGATCAGAAGATCCAGTAGAAAGATGACTCTGTTTTATACAGGAAACAATATTTGTCCTGTTAACCAAACTCCTTCTCATCTGCAGTAAACATAAATTCACTAGAGGTCAAAATTCGATTTTTACACTCTAAATTCCAGTTTTTCTCCTAACTCCCTATTTCTGAACCAAGCAGAACAATCCCACAGAGAAATGACCCATATGGGTGTTTAAAAAAATGTTATAAAATCAGATTAATGCCTCGGAACTCTTGCAGAGCACATGGCATAACCACTGTTGCACAGCTGCCCCTTGGTGCTGCGGAGCAGATTCCGTATCGTTCCCAGCACCTGCAGAACAAACAGTCCCAGGTACAGGACTGCTCACGGGGCTCCCACACCCTGATCTGGAGCGTTTTCTCTGCGGGAGAGCTGTGATGCTCATTACGGTACAATGGACCCTTGTGGAGAGATCACCGTGCTGTAATGAGCATCTGGACAGACTGGGGAGGAGGAGGAATTCTAGCTGCGTGCGGGCAGCCGTGGGGGAAGGTTACACTTCAAGCTCTTGGCACTACGCTGATTCTGTTGATAGCAATTTCAATGGAAACACTGTTATTAGCAAAATATTTTCCCCGCCCGTCTTTATTGCTTACAGCTTGAGAACTGGCAGTGAAGCAGCGGAATTCCATTGCTCACATATTTTAAATGGTTAGAGAGATGATGTTTTCAAATGACCTTTCTGTAACACATTTTAAGAGTTTTGTTTTACGCTGCACTGCAGAGTTTGCATTTTTTTAAAGACTGTGTCCACGTACTCTGAATTGACAAGGAAATGTCTTCCTAGTGCTGTAGCTTTAAAAGACTTTTGTTTATGAGTCTGTGTACCACTATTGGTTAATATTTTCCTCTAGTACTAAGTTCAAATATTATTTAGTATTAAGTAAAAGACAGTGCAGTGAGAACTCTGAACTGAAAATAGTTCATGTGATGGGTGACTGCAGGTCTGCACAGTAGAAAATACCATTTGAGAAGAGGGACATCTGCAGCCCAAGTTACCTTGCCAGCTCTAAGGTGAAAAAATATTTCTTACATCCATCCTCAAAAACAACCCAAGAAAAGTTTAATGAGCCTAGTCCAATATTGATGAAGAGACTTATCTCAAGCAAAAAGAATAATTCATTTTTCCTAAACTGTAGGTAACTATCCTTTTTTAAATATATGCAACACTCAGTTTTAGAAACCTATGATTGTCACCTTTAAGATTGGCTGAGTTGATAAAACGGATAAAATTTAGGAGAGAATGTAACAATGTCTCCTGTCCTTTTCTGGTACAATGGTCTTTGGCATTTCTCACTGTTTTAGTAGTCTTTACCTCCAGCTCCAAGATGGAATTGCAGGGAAGATCCCCTTTTACTGTTATACCCAGTCTTCGTTTATTCCAGCAGAGAGGCTGTGCATCCAAAACAGCACTTCCCAATTCTTGTAGAGGCTGTACCATAGCCATAATTGTCACATTTCACCCACAATCATCACTTAAATTTCCTGTCAGATCTGCAATTAAATGAATAACCAAATTGTTTCTCTGGTTAACTGTGTTTAGTATATTTCCAGTAATCACACAGCCCCTGCAGCTGCTTGCAGCCTAATGCAGTATCAGGATGGGATATAAGTGTCTGATAAATATATAATGCCCTTTTACAAAAAACAAAACAATCAGAGGTGTTTTAGAATCCCATTAGCAACTCACCTGAATGCATTTGTTTTTAAATTCTTCTGTCACCCCCTGTGGAAAACAGAATATGAAAGTCTAATCTGGTTCTGAAAGTATTTGAAATTTCACAGATACTGTTGGATTGCAGTGGTTTAACAGAGCAACTTAACAAGTAACTGAGCCCCCAAAACTGAAATTTAATGTAGCTCATCACCAGCAGAGCTCATTACACTGGATTTTCAACAGAAGTATGAATAAAGATATGTTCTTTTATTTGATTTTTCTCATAAAAGAATGGAGCAGATTGGATATTTTTTAATTAACTTTACACTGAGATTTAACAATTTTTATAACAGAGTGTAAGCCAGCGGGAAAAAAGTTCCACACTGCCATACACAACCCAAAGTTGGCATAGAAATGCTCTGATCCAGACACTAAACACAGTAGAAAGAGTACTTCTAATTACACTTCAAAGATCATATTTTCTCAGCTCTCCACCTTTATTGTACAGTCTTGCCAATTTAGGATACTGACAACTGATCCTGATCATGGTATCTCCCATAACAAATACCATCATAAAAGAAAGAGGGGAATTTTTGGCATTGTGCTCTACTCTGACTGCAGTTTTGCAAGAATCTGTAATGGTTTTATTCCTCAAGAATCATATTACCTCACTTAAAGCTGCTTGGGAAAGCATTCTGTCTCTCCATTTGCCATCCTGGTATGTATGTATCCAGGGATGTATGTATGTTTATATAAAATCATTGCAGTAATATGCAATGATTTTATGTCAGAATTAGAAGTATCCTATCATTTGTAATACTGTCTAGTTTTGTAATATTGTCAAAGTCACACCCATTGATACAGAATTTTTTCAAACTCAGCTTCTGTCTCAAGTTTGTTTATTTGCGAAAAACACTGTGGCCTTTGCTACAGGGATCTTTCTTCACTGTTTTGGGGATAATGAAATATGGTGAATAAACAAATGAAAAACAAAGCCTTCAATACAATCAAAATACTGACCTACTTAACACAACACAGGGAAGTTTGAATGCAGTCCCAGGATATCATACTCTTATTGCTTTTTGCCAGCAAAGACAGCAGAGATGTCAGAGTATTGTGAGCAAAAATTAACTTCAGTTCTGGTCAGTGCATGCTATGGAGGCCAGAGCAAGGATCAAAGCTCACTGATTCTGCTGTCACTCGTGCAGGATCCACCACACACTCTCTGAAAGGCAGTACTCCCAGCAAACTTGGGGATTTCCAGATATCTGGAAAAGGCAGCACAAGGTTGAGAGCCAGAGCAGCAATCTCATTCGCTACAGCTTGATGCCCCAGGCAGCTACCTGCTTTGCTTATAATCAGACCAGTCATGCAGTAGAAACAGGAAGGAGGAAGTGAATATCCTGACAAATCCACTAGATCTGATGTGCTCAGCTATTGACAGTGCTGTATTGTGGTAGAAAGATTAAAATAAATATAAGGTCATGCTAAACTGGTGGGGTTTGCTCTTGTTGGGTACAGCCACCGAGCAACAGAAACATTCAAGCCATAAGATTGCAAGGTAATGCTCCCAGTTTTACTAAAAGCACAGGAAAGAAATACAGGACACAGGCAGCACAACAACTTAGTAATTACTTGGAATGTTTCACAGACTTTTTAAAATTTGATTCTTGATGGGAGAAATGAGCTGAAAATGTAGATGGCAGAAGGCAACTTGTGTTCCAGGAGCCTCTAACCTCTCTTAGGAAGAGAAGGGGGAGAATAAGCACCACAAACTTCAAACAAATAGACTTTCTAGCAATGATGTGTGTGTTGCCACTTGCTTACAAAGGAAGAGAAAGTGAGGCAGAAAGAAAGGAGCTCCCAATTTTCTGGCAGCTGCAAAGCAGCGAAGCAGCTCCATTGATGAAATCATCATCTCCAGCCTCTGCCTGCTGGGCACAGTCTGCCGGGACTGAGCAATGAAGGTGGAGCCTTTCATGTGGAAACTGAGGTGCCTCATGCCATGTGACCCAGAAGACAGCCAAAAGCTGCCTCACATTCAAAGGCTTATCTGTAATTGCAAATGAGACCAAATCTAGTTTGTTGTCTTAGAAAATAAGTACATTTGCTCCCGTTCTGCAGAACAAATTTCGTTCCAAAAAAAATTTGCAGTCTTGTTTGAAGCTGAACTGGTCTTTCATTTGCAGTAAGGGTAATTGAGTAGAAGAAACAGAGGCATTGATTTATTCTGATGCCTCCTGCTAGTTTTTTTCTTTGACTAGTCAGTTGTCTAAGTGTTAATGACATAGAGGACTCATGACTAATGCCAAGATGTTTTTTAAATATTATTGACAAGCTGAAGGACAACAGGTTGTGTGGACAGTGGATCAGACTTAGAGAAATCTCAGCTCCAGGTTTCCAATGCATATCTATATTAGAGCTATCAAGTTTGTAATTTGTTTGCCATTTAAGAGCACAAAAATCACATACATGATTTATCAAAGAAATTATAAAAGGAATCAGTTTTGCTCTTGAATAAGGATGATGAAGTAATGGGAATTATACACCAAGGACCATAATTGACCACTCTTTTTGGCAGAGATTAAAAAATAAGACATTTCTTTCGGCATTAAGGGGCAGGAGGCTTAGGATCCTGCACCCAATGGCAGAAGAGGCTATGTAGTTTAAATACGACATACAAACAACTCTGTTTATAATTAAGACTACGTCAGCTTTTTTCCTTCAGCTGCAACTTCCACAAATTACCCCTTCTTTCTCAAGCGGAATTTGTCAGCAGTTGCAATAGGATAACCAGATAACATAATTCATACACTACCTTGAGTGTAAAACAAATTAAATGTTTTTCCTTCCCTTTTCTTGCCCCAAAGGAAACATAAACTAACGTGTTGTTCCACAACACTGAATGAAATCCAGGGAAGGACATGAAACCAACACACTTATCAACTAGGTGTGAAAAAAAATTGTTTAATTTTTTTGAGGGGACCCATTTGTGAATAGCTTCCTATACATCTGTTAGCAGAGTTGCAAGGCTCTGCTATTTTGTCCATTAATTCACTGAGTTGTAAAATTTGAAACACAAATGTGAGACTGATACCTACAATTTATATAGCAACCTGTCAAACCCCACCTTTTCATCAAAAGGTTTTTCCAGAGCCTGTGGTCTGAGGCAAAATCAATCTGTCAGAGAATATCCCTTGTGAAATACACTCCAGAGAATAGAAACAGACAGTGATTCTCTCTTACCCCAGTGATGGGGGGGAAGAATCACCTTTCTTGGTTACTGAGGTGTAAACTGAATATTAAGACAGTCCCAACAGAAAGTTTAAAACAAGATGTTGAGGAAATACGGGGAAGTCAGCACAATGCACTGTTATTTGGTGAATAAAAACACTGAGGCAATTCAGTGCACAATGATGAAATTGTAGATGCAGGGAGAGAGGGAGATTCTGTAGTTTATAATAGAGCAAGAAATAACATAAAAAAAAGAAAGGTGGAATGACTCACACCAGGCGAACATGATGAGGTTGCAGCTTGTCAGAGTCACATCACTCAAAAGCAAGGCTGGTCATGCACAACATTTACCTTTCCATGGCACTGTGTGTTTGTGCATATCACATCACCCACCCCATCTCAGCAGATAAATGCATTTCATGTTGCACTGGCACAGCTTTCATTCTTCTCACTTTGAAAATTCAGGCCATCCCAGCACCATAGACTGCCTCTGTTTTCTCCAAGAAAAGTCAAAATTAAAGAAATCTAAAATGTTATTAAAGGACTGGTTTGAGTTTAATGTCTGTGACCTCCAGTTTAGAAACACAGGTTTGTCTATCCCACTTGGAAGAAGGAACCAAACACATTTTGTAGGGCTATTCAAACAGAGTGCCTATGGCTGCCTTTATTGAGTAGGTCAATCATTTAAAACATGGATGATCACAGTATTATTATATGTTTGTGTTCATTAAAAAAAATATGAAGGTTCCCTGGCTTCTTGATACTTCCATAGACTCCCATAGTCTTAGGAAAAATCCTTCCTGTTTTGAGACGTGGAAAGGGGTTTCTTTCTTCCTTTTTCGAGCATAATCTGTAGCTGTTTGAAGCTATTCAGGGATTTGATATGTTAGCAGTTCTAGAAGAATTAGCTCCTAGTGCCACACTAGAAAAAATAAGAAAAAAAACCAAGGAGGTAAATCATTATCACTTAAATTTTTTTCCAAAATACAGCAGGCAGAAGTAGACAGATATATATTTTACAATGTTCAAGAGAGTAATGAGTTCCCTGTACTGTCTTGCTAAAAAACATCCTTCTTTCTCCAGAAAAAAAAAAATCCATCCAATATGTCCATCAACACTTTTATTATACTGTTTTCCTATTATTATAGCAGTAGAAGAGCTGGGCAAATAATGAACTGCTTGAACGTCATTGCAGTTATTTGTCAAATAGGACAGTTGATCTGCAGTGGTCATGCACTAAAACCAAAGTTTTGCAATTGCAAAATTTAGTAAAAGCTAACAACCATAAAAAATAATGGTGGTGTTATGCCTGCTAATAATTGAAGCATTGCAACATAAAAATGAAAACCCTCTGTGAAATGCATGTTTACAACACAAGTAGGCAGAAAAGATTATTTTGTTGTCCCCAAAACTACCTAATTTACAAGGCTAAGGTCAGTTTTGGTGGTTTGCTTCATCACACAGTGACTATGACCAAAAAGTCCTCCAGGCTTTGGATTCCTTTTTTGCACTCTTTTATTTCCAAGTGTCTCTATGTGTGCTTAGTGCCAGAACCCAGAAGATCCTCTAACTGGGAGAGGCATTATGAGGTCTCTACCATCTGCCACAGTTCATTTGGTGTGGACAGGACCAGACTGGATTCAGACTGGAGCTGGGTCAACCTGCTAAAAATCCACCCTGTCCAGCAGTCATACACAAAACCTTACAGCCACTTCTGTGTGACCACTCTGCCCTAGCACTGTTGCCACATCAACGCCTTGAGGCTGCCCTGTAGGATTTTCTGAGCTCCAGCTATGTCCTGAGAGCCATATCCCAGAGCTTAAGCACTGCCAGCCATCTAGTCTAGCTCCATATCCAGCTCTAATTCTCTGAATATACATCCTGCCAGAGGTGGATGCTGGGAGGGGATCTTCCCAAAGGGCTGTAGCCAACGGAATTGAGCAAATGCATTAATCACTGCAGAACTGATTGTGTGAGTCCCCCAGCAGCAGGACAGGCACAGAGCGAGCTCTCTCTCCCACCGAGGAATCCCACTGAAGCCAGACAAAGTGAGAGTGTGAAAAGCTTCTGGCAGGAGGGAGGCAGCTTTCAAATGTCTTTTGTGAAGCCATCTGCTCTTTGCTGATATCTATCAGAGCATTTATATACCTAAAATGAGAGGTATCCTTGCAAACAAATCAACAGGGTTCACATTACTGTACAACAGTGATGTAATCAAGCATGTCTTCAGTATTTTTATATTTTCCATATATTCATACAGAAAAACAAAATTGTAAACTGTCTCAAAAATCCCCAAACAGTCTGGTAGCTCTTCCTTGATAGGTTAATCCTCTGCAGCCATGCATGATAAAATGGACTCAGAATGCTTTCAAAAACACTCGTGCTTTTATCTTCAAAGACAAGATGCATTTATTCTATTTTTTTCTTCTTGTTATTTACCACATGTTTTCAAGGTCTTTATGTTTCATGTTTTCAAACCAAGACATTTAAGTTTCCTTAAAAAAAAATTAAAGCAGGCATTTTCATGCAATCACATGATTCCAGTAAACTGGCTTTAAATAAAAGTATCAAATGTCAAAATATTTAGATGATATCATCTTACTTAACATTAAAGCTATAAAATCTTGGCATGTTTTCTAGGCCAATCATTGGAATTGGTCTTGATGATCTCAACATACACAGGAAAAATCAGAATTTCACATCTTTGCTGAAAAAGTCTTGGCAAAGGAGCTCCTAAGGAGGTCACTTCTGTTGCAAGGTGTGCTCTTGGGTCAAAGGAGAGATAAATACACTGAGCTCTGCAGCTCACATGAACTTGTTCTCTTTGCTGCCTGAAGCCTTGCAGGCTCAGAGCAGCTATCCTCAACTTGGGAGTAGCTAAGGAGTCCTTTGGGCTGTTGTACTCCCAGCTTCATCTGTGCCTGGCTCTTCCAGACTCTACAAGAATCCTGGATTCATCCTGCCAGACCAAAGCCTCATCCTGAAAGGGTGGGAACAGTGGACTAGTTTTGGACTTCTGACTGGGTTTGGGCATATGCTTAATGGGCAGTCTAAAATTAAAGCCAGAAAAATGTTTTGAGGATATTAGATAATTTTTATTTTGGTGTAACATGTTTTTTCACAAATTGATAGATAAATTATAAAATTGAGGTACTTCTCTGAAAATAAGATATTTCTCCTTTAAACCACTTTAGCAACAAAGGTGTTCATTAATTCTACATAAAAATACATTTTTTATTATTTGTAAGGAACTTTGATGTTTATTAGTTTTCACTCTTTTAAGCGTGAATACACTTCAAAGGCTCAGGATTAAGGCCCTGTTTTTATGGAGGGAAGCAATATACCAAAGGGCAGAAGTCTTACAATCAGAGAATATGCACATCCCCTTGGAATGTATTATTGTCAAAGAAATTGTCTAAGATACTAAAAGGAGCTTTGTTTGCATTTAGATTTCTTCCTTTTCTGAAGCTGTTTGTTTAGAAGTGGGTCACTTAACATAGCAGATGTTTCCTCAACACAACATACTTGTGTTAAAGAACGAAGAAAACAGATGAAGAAAACTTTCCAACCAACTCCCTTGTTTTAGTAATTATATTTTAATAATCCATTTTATTATTTTTAGAGCAGACAGAACAATTAACTCAATATTCCAGTTGTTCATCTGTGTTTTCCCCCTCCCCATCACCTCAAATTTTTACTGATAAACTGCTGTGGGGGATTTCAGTTTTTCCCTAATTAAAAAAAAAAAAATAAACTCCCCATGAATGTGCAGTTTCAAGCCACCAGAAATTATTCAGGAAACATCACTTAGCTGATTTATGCACCAGAATGTAAATGAGGCCTCCTTTTTTTTTTCCCTGCTACCAGTAAAGCTGAGGCATTCACCGCTTTCATTTCACTTAGTTCCCTTTTTTCCAGTTGCCATAGAAACCAGGGTGCCAGTCAGGCTGCCGAAGAGGCTGCCATTGCAGGTGCTTTGCAGATACTGTATTAATAAATGGAGAAATAAATAAATAAATAAGACCCCCATTTTCCTCAAAAAGACAGCAGCAAAAAGCACATCACTTTGCATTTGTGTTGTTGGCTTGTGTAATTTGGCTACTGAGACTTTACGGAAAACACCGCCTTAGAAAATAAGCATGCATGTATTTCTTGTACCTGGCAAGGCTGTTGTGTATATTTACAGCCTTCTCTATAGCAATCAACTAAAATATTGAAACAACATAAACCAATTGAGTAGAAGAGAATAAATCCTAAAAAGAAAGGGAGAATAAGAGAGTGTGTGTGCACAAGCATGCAGCTACTGACTTATTCAGGCACATGTTCAGGCTATGTGCCTGGGATTAATAACAGCTTCAGGTCCCATTTGTACAATGATTCTGTTGTTCTGAAGAATTTAAATTAATATAACCTTGATCTAAGAAATTAGAATTAACGAACCAAAAAGAAATTTAAATAAACAAAATAAGACCCAGCCTGATTTTTAGCGTGAGGAAAATCAGCTCAGGGATCAAATCCCTTTATCAGTTCACCTGGGAATCCCCCATAACCTTAGAAGAATTTTGTCTAAATTCTGCTAAATCCACCTCAAGTCCTGTGTGCAGTTTGGGGCACAACAATACAAAAAAGATATTAAACTACAAGAGAGCATCCAAATGACAGCCACGAGGATGGTGAAGGGTCTGGAGGGTAAACCATTTGTGGAGTGGCTGAGGTCACTTGGTCTGTTCAGCCTGGAGGAAACTGAGGGAGACTTCATCCCAGCCTTCAATATCCTGGTGAGGGGAAGAAGATGGGCAGGCACTGATCTCTTCTCTGTGGTGACCAGCAACAGGACCCAAGGGAGTGTCATGAAGCTGAGTCAGGGGAGGTTTAAGTTTGATATCAGGAAGAGGTTCCTCACTCAGAGAATGGCTGGGCACTGCAACAGGCTCCCCAGGGAAGTGGTCACAGCATCAAACCTGACAGAGCTCAAGAAGCCTTTTGACAACGCTCTCAGGCACATGGTGTGATTCTTGGGGTGTCCTGTGCAGGGCCAGGAGTTGGACACAATGATCCTGATGGGTCCCTTCCAACTCAGCATATTCTGTGTTTCCATTATTCTGTGATTCTCAAATGGATAGAAATAACACAAACAATTATTCCATAAAATAATTTGCAAACAGTAGCAGCTGGAAGAGAGATCGGTACCTCCAAAAATAAAAGGCAAGGATGTCTCTGTTATTGCATTTGACACTTTTCATTGAGACAAAAATCACAAAACACACAAGAGGTGTCACTTAATTCTCTCCATAAAAAACCATTTTACTAGATGTGCAAGTGGAGGGACTGTATGGCTTACAATTGTACCTATGACATAATTTAACTCTTTCCTGTCTAGAGAAAACTCTACAATTTATTGATGATTTAGGTGTTCATAACATTTTAATAAAATTTAGACTTATTTTCCTTTCTATCATGGTCCTGATTCCCCTCACATTTCTCAACAATATTAATGTTAGTGTTAGTCTTCCAAGGTATGAATCATCTGTCAGAGTTCTCCAAATAGACTGTTTATCCAACACATGGATTAAAATAGTTTCAGTTCAACAGATTTAAGATGTAAAAAGAAAACACCAAAACATGAATGACCCACACTGCAGACCAACAGAAGTCTGAGGCTTTGCAAATACTTACATTCAAACAAAGAAGATATCCTTGGTCTTCTCCAGTTCTGCTCTGATGCCTACAACCTAGTTATTGTACAAACCACCATGGGAAGGGTTGCTTTTCACTGTGGTTATTTCTTACATGACCTGGACATGGTGTGGTGCTAAGTGGCACAAAGTCTAGAAGGAGGCTGGCAACAAGCAGTGTACCCAAGGGTCGATGTTCTGTCCAGTCCTGCTAAACATTTTCATTAATGTGGATTGGATCTGGACTATGGAGCTTGGTGGACACTCAGAAATTTTGTGGATGACACTCAACTGGAAGAAGTGACCAACACCAGAGGAATGCTGCTGTACAGACCCAGCAGGCGGGGAAAGTGGTCTCACAGGAATTTTGTGAAGTTCGACATGGAGAACTGCAAAGTCCTAAACCTGGAGAGGAAAACCTCCATGCACCAGTATATTCTAGGGGCCACCCAATTTTCTGCGGAAAAGGACCTGGGTGTCCTGGTGACTACCAAATTATGATAAGCCACATTAAGATTAATTAATTAAAATAAGCCAAGTTAAGATAAGCCACAAATGTGCCCTTGTGGCAAAGAAGGCCACAAAGATGGCATCCTGGGCTGCGTTAGGCAAAGTTTTGCCAGCAGAATGAGAGAGGTGATCCTTCTTCTCTCCTAAGTACAGGAGAGACCTCACTTGGGGTGCTGGGTACAGTTCTGGGCTCCTTAGCGTGCACTGGAGAAAATCCTTAACAAAAGACCACTAGGATAATGAAGGAACAGGAGCATCTCTCCTGGGAGGAAACAGCGAGAGAGCAGGGACTGTTCATCCTGGAGAAGACTCAGGAGGGATCATATCATAGATATAAATACCAGAAGAGATGGGGTACAGAGCACGGAGCCAGGCTCTTTTCAGAGTGCCCAGTGACAGGACCAGAGGCAGTGGGCACAAACTGGAGCACAGGAGGTTCACTCTGAACGTCAAAAGAACTTTTTTACTGTGGGGATGACTGAGCCCTGGATTTTCCCAAGAGGTGGTGCAGTCTACACAGCCGAAGATCTTAAAAAGCCATCTGAACATAGCCCTGCTGGCACTAGGTGTCCTTCCTTGAGGAGGGGGATTGAATCAGATGGTCCTTTCCTCCATCAACCATTCTGTGATTTTGGGATATAAAATCATCACCTCTCCCCAAAGAGTTTACCAGCTCAGGCATCAATCCAACAAAGTGAAATAGTTGTTGCCATTGGAATTAGTGGTACTCCTTCAAAATCAGGCCTATGAGATAGTGATTGAAAAAAAGTCTCTCAAGTTTTCCTTGCTAGGATATGGAACATCTTTGTCATCTTCTGTCATTCAGTATCTCATCAAGTTTATTAAATTGCATCAAACCATTTTTCTATTAAATCAGTAAAATTACCGTTTTATGCCTCAATCACTTTTTATCCATTTTTATTACAGAAATGCTCCTAGATTTTACTACTCATTCTAGAAGGAAGGAAAGAAATCTTCTCTATTACACTGATGTGAAATGGTTTGAAATTCTACTCCAACTGACGTAAACAAGCCAAGATATAGCTGGAAAATACTATCATGTGTCTGTCACGATCTCAGGTTTTTGCTCAGAAAATGATGGGAAATTACAGCAGAAATTTGATTGAAAAAGGCAATTTCTCTTCCACTTTCATCACCTTCCATCCTGTTCCAGTTAAAGCACCTGAGATCCCACTGAAAAAAATATTAACAGGGAAAAGTAATCAGAGGAAGATTTGCTGCAAACATCCTTGTTCTCCAAATCCATTCGTGTTTTACCAATAGCACATGCATTACATTTTCTTGTCCTGAAGGCAGGGGTGGGGAAAGAAAACAAAAAAAACCAAGCAAAACAAAGAAACTTATCTGCATCCCTGGGGCACAAAAATGAACTTTGTGGTGACATCAGAGTGAATTTCAAAGACACACTGGTGAGAGAAGAAGGAAGGTATGGGAGAAACAGCATGAATTTTGGAGAGGGGAATTTTCAGAAAGTAAAGACTGAGAAGGAAGGAAGGCTTGAGGAGTCCTGTTTCATGAAGGGGGTCAGCTGAGATCAAGACATTGCAGGGAATTATAGGTTGTCACAGGGCTCTATGCAGGGTTAGGGGATCCCTTCATCTCTTACTCTCTCTTTCATTATTCCCCAAATTGCCCCAAAGGTGTCCTCTCCTAAATTACAGGATCATAACTCTCTTCTTCTCACCATCATTCTCTTTGTAGTCAGCTTCCTTCTCCACTAGTCTGCTTCCAGGAGCAACAGCTTATTTGGCTTATGAGTTCCTCATCTTTTACATTTGCACCCTAAGTAATTCATTGATAACTGTTAACCCATGGTAATGAGCTTAATGAACTCCAGCTATGACCCAGCTTGGCTATTCTCATGCCAATAGTGTATTCACCAGAAAAATTATTTAAAGAGAAGTACTAGTTTTAGCACGGGCTTTTTTAGGAACTTATTCACAGAAATTGAATTTCAGAGCACTATTTTTGCCTAGCAAAATACTTATTAAAATATTTTGCTTAGCAAAAATAGAGCATATAGGAAAAGCAGTGGAAGCTATGGAGGTTTCTCCCTCTACATGATTGACTGCATTCTGTAAGCTGTATCTATCCATGGATTTCCTGACTTCTTATTCTAGCACTGATGCACTGTTCACTGCTTTTAAAGACATCTACAGACTCCTGTGTAGTTGGAGGTAGGCCATTCATGAATGTTGTATTCCTACAGAACCAGTTGAAAAAATGGACTTAACTCTCCATAGACGCACAGTCTTCTGTAACTCCTACCCATAGAGAACAGATTTGACACCACTAGTTGTAAAATACATTCTAAAACAGGATTGGATGAACAAATCACCAGAAGTAATATTTAATTCTAATGATGGGAAAAGAAAATAATTCTGTAAAATGGATCAAATTACAGAAATCAAAATCTTGACCTTGTTACTGCTTTCACATAAGACTGTTTTTTGAAGCTCTGATTTGGAGCTGCCAGTGGAGGGTTTCTGAAACAGGCAAACAAACTGTTGGTCCTGTTCTCATTATTTCTGTCTCATTTCAGTCTGTAACGTCGATGCCAAGATCATTGCACAGTATAGTTTGTACAAAAAAACCCTCATTTCTGTTAGATAAATATGCTGTTACATTTTCAAGCAGGCAAGAACCTATAAAATTTTTACATGTAAATGGAAAAATGCTTATATTGGTAAGAGAAATCTAAGCTACATCCTTTTGTACTCTAACCATCTGCCCATGAACAGGCAAGGTTTGTCAGAGAAGTATTTTAACTCTGAGTGTGTCTGAAGTTTCAAAATAGGCTGCTCTTTTTGTCCTCTAGTGACCATACATTTAAACAGAATGTAAGAATTTCTGTGTTTATGTTTCTCGTTCTGGGCAACAAAGAAAAAAGTTTTACTGTGTTCCCCCATTTAGGCAAGATGGATCATAGGAATGTCACCCTTACAAAAAACAATGAGCCCCAGAAACATCTAGTAAAATTGGAGACAGCTCTGAGCATTTCTGAAACACATTCACATCATGATCTACTACTTCCTTTTTAGATGCAAGAAAAGCTTGAGCATTTGGAGACAGGTAATTGAAACTTCGATTTAATTAAGATTTGGATTCTGTTTGAGTCCATCTGTACTTAATATAAATGTTAAAGAGTTCAGAAACAAATATGGATTGGAACTGGCAACACTCATCTGGGCAAAGCTCCTCTGAAATGAGTGTAAATGTGCCTCAATTAAGTTTCCAGGCTGGAACTTACTTGGAATTGGAGATCATAAACATCTGCTGTATATTCTGTACTATTTGTCCATAAAAATTTCTCAAGAGACAATCTTAAATATGTAGAGTATGTCTTAATGAGAAGAGAGGAAAACTTGGTTTTGATTTGTTTTTATGATGGCAAGAATACTGATGTCATAGAGTAAAATGGAAAAATGTAACATCGTATTACGTAACTTAACCTCTTGCTGAGATGGAGCAGAAGATGCAAGGAGCCCTTGGTGGTAGTTACCACACTGTTATATTCTCATGACTTGTTTTCTAAGCCTGGTAGAACTCTGGAAAACAGATGGAAGGGGACCAACCGTGGTGTGCTCCAAATTTCCAGGAAAACCTGATTATATCATTTATGCTAGTCTTTTCACCAAATGGCCCATTGCCACTAAAGACTAAAATAATACAGCAGAACCTCTGAGTAGACAAATGCAGAGGAGATGCTCAAAGGGAGGCAACAGCTTGTCAGAAGTAGAGGTAGTTATGGAGAAGTAAGGGTAGCAGCCACTGTGGGACTAAAGACTGCCCAACTTCACAGTGACAAGTCTAGAAGCTGGAAGAATGAGCTACAGCAGAGAGCCTGCTATTTTGGAAATTTTAACTTGTGATTTAGCAAGCGGAAAACACTGGGATTTCCACTAGGAAAATGTCTACTCTCTGAGTAAGACCAGTTAAGGAGGAGATAGAGCCTATCTTGGGTATGGCACCATGGCTCAGCAGAAGTACACTGCGGTTTGATTTCTCTTCAGAACTAATGTTTTGAAACTGTTGGCTTTGATTGATTTTCCATCAGTTCCTTGCCTGTGCTTTTTAATGGGCATTTCCAAAAGCAACTTCAGGGCTAGTAGAGTAATTCCTGCAGTCCCTGGGAAGAAAGAGGATTCTCCAGAGAAAGCACCAAATTCTACTACAGTCACTCTGAATCACCCTCTGGAGAAGTCTTAGTTTCCCCATGGGCTATCAGAAGACATCAGGGACATTTATCTCATTAGTAGTCTACAATGGCCTTTCTGAGAGTTTCCCTTGTGTGTTTCCACAAGTGTCTCCTGCTTTTGTAAGTTAACCAGAAACCATGGGATCAATTCACTCCTGCTCTAGGCTGACTGACACCAACAGAGTTTTCTTCCAGAGAGAAACTCAATTCCAACACTTCTATTTAGTCTAAATCTGTATTAAGTTTTATTTATTTGTTTTCATTGCCATGCCTTTTAATTAGCTGTATTTTTACAAAACACAGTGTTTTCCTCCAGTATTTTCCTTTCCAAAAGAAAGAGGGGGTATGAATTTTTCAGAAATATCCAAGTGACTTAAGAGTTGGAGTTTTATTGAAAATCACGCTTCTGAAGTAGAAAATAATCACTCTACATTCAAAAGTCAGAATTATGTCAGTCACTACATCACTGAACCTATCCCTGGGCAAGTAATATATTCAGGAGCCAGTTGGGTCTGATATTTTAATTACAGATTGTATCTATTTATTAAAGCTCAATGCTACTTTCCTTGAAGAGGCAGGGGGAAATGGCACCACAGTAAAACTGGAATATAGTAATCCCATTTGCTGTGCCTGCCACCTACTTTTACAGCCAACCACATAATGTATTTTTGGCAGCCTAAATACACCATTTCCCTTACATTTGATGCATTTTAATATAAATGGCAAATGACTTCAGCATTTCCTGGAAATGCAGCAGTGGAGAGCATGGATGGCTCCTCAGCTGCAGCAGATGGAATAGGACCACGAATATCAGTGGGAGTGTCTGCGCAGCCTTTCATACACTTTGGCTTGCACCCATAACCAGAACACATGTTTGGAAAAACCTCTCCATGGCTACCTGGGAATCACATGAAACACAACAGAAATGGATATAAAAACACTTCTCTGAGTGCATGGCTGAGGTTGGGGTTGAGTGCCAGTCCTCTATGTTGTGATGGCCTGAGAAGTTCCCTCCACTCTTCCTTTGGGAATTCACCTCAAAGACAGCAGAAGGCTGAATTTGACTGTGTACTCAAAACAGAAATCCTGAAAGAGTGACTGAAAGAGCACAGAACCATTCGGATATTTTGAAAGGAATTAACAGGAATAAGTGTATTTTTTCTTTTCATGAACTTAAGTATGAATGCCTGTTGCAATCTCTATTGGGAAACAATCTGAACTTAGAAAGTCTTTTACAAAGTCTTTTACCCTGAGCATGTACAGAAGCAGCAGAGTTTTTCAGGTCCTGCTGCCTTGCCCTCAGAAATATGTCTTTTTCTTAACAGCAAGTGGACAGCCACAGCCATACTGACCTTGAATTTTATTAGGTGCTGCTTACAGTGGTTTGACAAAAAATTTGTTTCATTTATTCCTGAATTCCAAACTGAAATAATAATTTCTACTTCGGAGAGAAGTAATTCTTATTCTGTTTGTAGAGATACAAGCAGGGGGAAAATAAAAGAAATTTTTTAGGCCTCATGGTTACAGATAAAAATAAGTTACCAAACAGCTTTGTTGTAGCAAAACTACATTAAAAAAAATTCACAAACAAATATAATCAAAAAAGATGGACACTGAAATATAGTGGTGGCTTAAAATCTGGAAGTCATGCATTAGCCCAGGCTCAAAACTCAGAGCTACATAGGC
Source organism: Acanthiza pusilla (assembly GCA_036630365.1). Classification (NCBI taxonomy): domain Eukaryota; kingdom Metazoa; phylum Chordata; class Aves; order Passeriformes; family Acanthizidae; genus Acanthiza; species Acanthiza pusilla. The sequence goes on from JAXCHO010000023.1 coordinate 33,167,206, forward strand.
TGCTTATATTTTGTCAAAGTTAACAGGGGTCTTTGCCTCCTGGACAGGATGCTGAGGATGTGCATGCATGGGGTCTTAGAGAGGCATGGGGCATTGAACCAGGCTGGTTTGGGCTCATCTTCTGTTTGTCAAAGATGTTACACACTTCTATAGCACAAACCCTTAGTAAGTAGGAGAACCAAAAGCACCTGTTCAGACACACTCGGCAAAGTCCTGCAGACCAGTGAGGTTCAGGGATTTCACAGAGAACATCCGTGCTCTGCGTAAGCAATCAAACCAAAGCCCAAGTGTTTGTGAATGATGAACACTTTCTGCAACAGCTTTGCAACACCAATTGTCATGTTTGCATTGTGAGTAGTTGTTGAAAGTTAATGAACTGTCTCCAAGTTTCAGGAGAAAACCTAACAGTACACAAAATCACAGAATATTCTGAGTTTGAAGGGACACAAGGATCATCGAGTCCTGCTCTTAAGTGACTGGTCTATAACAGCATCAGCCCATGACCTTGGTGATATTAGCACCATGGTCTGACCAACTGAGAGGATCTCAGGGTCAGATGGAAACAAAAAAAAAAAAAGAAATTTTCTTGTAAATGTTTCAGGTACCACCAGATGATTGTCATGCTCAGAAAGGCATGGAAGACAGGGAAAATCTGCTGTTGCAATTGCCACTTATTGCATATTATTTGATTTAGTGAATTGTAAATACTTCAATGACTGGTTTCACCTAAAGTTAACATCAAAGGCTTTCAGTTCTTATTTTAACATCTTAAAATTAAAAAATATATTAGAGATCCAGATTTCTCGTGACATTCCAGATGCAGCTGGCTCAAAGATGTCTTTACAGGGTTTTTTCTTTTCAATGCTGTGTGTGTGAAAAAATGAAAAGTAAAACAAATTTTACAAAATAAAGTGAAATAAATGTCTTTATTCCCTCAACACTGCATATATAAAATAGATTTCTGTATAAAATACCTGTTCTTTAATGTGGCATTATTGCTGTTATTAATCTCTTGTTTACATTTTTTTGATCACAAAAACACAAATGACAAATACATTATTTTGTGCAATTAACCATGAACTCTAGAGTGCACAGTGAATATAGTTCAAAAAAGGTTTACTACAAAAGTTAAAAAGTTAATCATATTAAGTTAATAATGTATGTAGGTATTAATTTCAGCTGCACTTGCAGAGTAATTGTCTGCCTTGAGGAAAAATTAGCTTATCTTCAGTTCTCTACAGCTAAAAATAAACACTATTGAAAATATCTTTCCTTGAAAACATAATTTCAATATCTCTGTATTTCAGTACTTATGAAACCACCTTTTGCATCTTGGCAACTCTTCTGCAAAAGACTTTTAAGTTTTTACCCTGCTTGACCTATGAAGTCATAGAGTTGTTGAGAGGAATTGTGTATCTGCCTATCAGTCTATCCTGCTAATAATTTTTGAAACTTTCACAAAATCACAGAACAGTCTCCAGAGAAGGGACCTCTGGAGGCCATCTGGTCCAAGCTCCCATGCTCAAGCAGGGTCGCTTAGAGATGATTTCCCAGGACTATGTACTTTTGAGGCTTTTAAGCATCTCTAAGGATGGAGAATCCATCACCTCTCTGGGCAACCTGTGCCACTGCTCTTTTACAGTGAAAAAGCCATTCCTCATCTTCAGAGGGAGCCTCCTGCATTTCAGTTTGTGCCCATTTTCACTCACTTCCATCACACATGTGAGGGGAGAAGTCTGCAGGGCTCTTGAAGTGTAGTGAAAGCTACTAGCCAGGGAACAGCACAGCTCAGGTGAGTGAGAGCTGCCACCATGTGAACATAGGACAGCTGCTCATATCAGATGGCCAAGCAGGGTGTGCATAGGTCCTGCCTGCACTCACTCTGGCTCCTGATATGTAGAAGTACCATCACAGGCATCATGAAAAAGTGGGTTGATGCTGTGAGGGGGTGGCTGAGAGGTCCCAGGACATTAACCTGTAAGAAAAAGAATTTCTTCCACACCAATGCTCTTAGGAAAAAATTGCTTTCTGTGCACGACTAAGTCTGCTCCTTGCAGTAGATGAATATTGCAAATAAAATCTTTGTTCTAAGAGGACTTGGAGGACCCAGTCCTACAGGACAAAAGGTACCTTCGTCCATCAGCAAACCCCATGTCACCAAAATCTATAGATATGCATTTATTAATATAAATTTTGCTAGGAAAAGGTTGATTTTTTCAGTGGAAGGCGAGTTTGCAATATAAACATCCTTATTCTTCACCAAAGTGGAAGCTCTCTTGATTCTTTTGTGTCTCAACAGCTCACAAGGAAACAACCTCTTTTCCAAGAACTATTACGTTACAGGGCCAGGATCCCTCAGGTAATCAGGCAGCAGACAGCCTTCCATGGCCTGGAAAAGCAAGCAGGCTCTGAGTCTTGGGAATTTGTGTGGTTCTCAGTTTTGATTTGTGCAGGAGTTCACACAGAGGCAATTTTGACAACTGAGCAGAAGGGAAGTTTATTCCTGTTAAAGTTTTATCTCGATGCAGCCTTGCTCCCTTGGAACTGGACGATGATAATGGACTAAGGTTGTTTATCTGAACCCTGACCATTCCATTTCAGGGCTTGTATAAACTGAGAAAGCTGCGTGAACAGAGCTCCAATATCACTGATTACTACTTAGTAGAAATCAGATAGATATTTGCAATAGCTAAGCAGAGAAGCAAGGAAGGTCTCAGAGTACAAATTTGTCTCAAAAGTAAATAAGTACCTGTACTTGTGAGCTGTTTCACTTGCACCTTCCGGTGTTACTGGAGTTTGGACTGTTCTGTATTCTGTTCCATTTATTATTCAGGCTTCACAATGCAGCATTTCAACACTTTCTGTATGCATAGAGAACAGCATGATTACAAGATGTCAGATGCAGTTTTCATTTTCTAACATCCCCTCCCTGAATATTGGCACTCAGGTTGCACAGGCAGGCTGAGACTGCTGCTTTACTTATTTGGCCAAAATAGTACCTTGCTTTTTTCGCTTAGTGATTAGAGCTGAGGGCAAGTTTGTGAAAGTCTCGTTTGTGCCTCTGGCCCAATAAATAACCACTTATTCAGGAAAGAAATTGAGAGAAAACAGATGGAAATTGTTATTGAATAGTTTCACATTATCAAGTGGGTAGCATAGTTATCTCTTCTGTGAAAAAAATGGAGCGATTTTGAACCTGGGTGTCTCCAATTCAGAGGAAATTCCTATTGCCATATTCTTGTCTGTCTGGGGCTGCTTTTCTGGTTTTTAAAGAAAAAAAAAAGTGAAAAGTGTTGAGTTTGTCACAGTGGAGAGTCGGATTTTTTTTTTTTTCTTAAATCACAGATTCTCAGATTCATGTCTCACAGAGACATGAAATTACTACCTGGGGCCATTAATTGGACAAACAGAATATCTCTGTACTTTTTAATCTCTTAATCATTCAGTCCAGTTTTCTGTGGAGACCACTTGGTGCTAGTATACACTGATGGACTTTTCAGATGGTTCGCTTGGAACACATAATGAGAAAAAAAAGTTAAATCACCCATGATATTACTTTCCGTTAAGGAAAGTTTACTTCTACATGCAGTGGAAAAGTCCAGACATTAGAAAGATCCAAGAGTTCAACAAAAACACTGCTCTTCTGTGACCCCATCAGAATTAAAGAATCTATTAAATAAAAAGTGTATGTATTTACTCATCCATTGGTTCATTCTGTCTTTGGACAATGAAACATTGGAGACCAGGCATCTGATGGTCTCCCTGGGAGGAGCACAGGCCAGCACTGGGTTAGTCCTCTGCTAACAACATCTCCTCACAGATTTAGTGGAGACATCCAGTCTATGATGAATACAGCCTAGGGAAATACAGGCCTAGAACTGTCTACTGACTCATTATTAATACATTGGAATAGTCTGGACCTGTGACCTCTTTACTGAATCTTCCCCTCTTCCTCCCACAACTTTTTCTTGTCTGTGTGCAAGTCAGGAGGCCTCCTGGACTTAGCACAGCCATGGCATCTCTCTTCACACTCCTCATGTCGCCTGTGCCCCAGAGCTCCTTGCCACAGAGAAAGCACCCTTTGACAGGACAGGGCCTGCAGGCAAAACCAGCTTTTGTGTGCCCAGCATGCAAACACCATCCCCCCAAACAGATCAGATGTGATTTCATCTGGTAGCGCCTACTGTGCGCGGCTCAATAACAAACCAAAAATGCAAGACACAGCAGGGGAAGTAAAAAAAAGAAAAAAAAAAAAAAAAAGAGTGGAGCACATTAGATTTTTTTCATTATTCTCTTTTTTTCCCCCCCTTCTACTTACAACCACTAAGCAAAAGACTAGCAGATTTAAGTTCCATATAAAAATGAGTAACAAGACAGGTCCAGGGAACAATACATCTGAAGGAAAGGGACTTCCAGAAGCAGACCCGGGGGTTTTTTTGTGTGAGGCCTGGAAGCAGCTAATCTCTGCTGAGTAAAGATAGCCATTCAGCTCAGATCAGTCGACTACACTGCCGGAGGAGGAAAACCAGGGAATCGTTTCATTGTCATTACTGGGGAGCCACCAGATGCTTGGGATTCCATATATTTGGGGGGATAAACCTTTCAAAAACCCCATTGACACTGGGGTATGTCAATAATTCCACGTATTGGTTGGATGCAAATACTACACAATAAGGTATGGAAAGAAAACTGTAATTGGCAATACCAGGGCGAAGGGGGCTCTGTCTTCTGACTGAGCCCATTGTTGAACTCCAGGCTGAACCTCCGACCCTTTACTTTGGAGGGACACAATAGGCTTTGATATGAGATGGTGGGAAACAGGCTTGGAGGCTCATTTCACATTCAGCTGCAATTCATCAGCTTGGCTGGGACTTCTAGCAGCTTTAATGACCACTGCAATTGATGGTTAAATCAATTTGTGACGGTGACAGCATGGCTGGCCCCTAGACTGTAACAATTCGGGATTACAACAGGCAGAAAGGGCCCCGTTATTCAGACATGCGTGGTTTCTGCTCAGCTCAGAGTGGGAACAACAGCAGGACAAAGTCTCACAAAAACAAGACCTGGAGAATGCACACATTCACTCCAGTTGACTACACACCACCATGGCTTCTTTGTAGCGTGATGAGGCGGGAAAAAAAAAAAAAAAAAAAAAAAAAAAAAAAAGGTGGAAAAAAAAATCATTGTTACAAATAAAAATATACAGTAAGACACAAAGACCCTGATATCTAACTATATCCTTAGGGAGGGTGGCAACCCAGAAAGAATTTCAGCTTTGTTCCTCCAGAGACGAAGTGGGTGGTCTGTCCCCCCTCCACTCTCGACCCCAAAATGTCTTGGCGCTTGCCCCCACAGCAAAACCCAGCCGTGTCTGGATTATGATCGAGCAGGTTTGCGTTTGGCAAGAGGGGCACAGGCGGGGGGGATGGGTGCCAAGGGGATCTCCGGCAGTGCGAAGGAAGAACTGCTCCCTCTTCTGTCACTGGAGGATAAATGCACTTGGAACGTGCTACAATTTGTTTTTCATGTTTACATGGTTATAATTGCCTCCTATGCCAAAGAGGTGCTGTGGGGAAAGACGACGACCCGAGACCACTCTGGTGGCCTTGCGCTTGGCAATTTTTGTTGCAGGAGATTCGGTTGCTTTGGACCAGGGTCCGCAAGTCTGGTGCTTGCCTGATGACAAGAGAGAAATGCACCTTCAAATCGTCTTAGCTCTTCCTTCTCCTGAATTTTGCTGATGTTACATGATATTTGCATCCAAAAGATAAGGTGATATTTAAATCAGACAGAAAAAATGTGTGATTGTGATTCTATTTTTCAGTACAATATTTTATATATAATAAAAATTATCAGATGTATATGTCTGTGTTGAATTGTAGATATGACCTAATGTGCATGTGAGGTTTAAGTCAAATTACACTTAAAATATGTCAGTTGATTCAGTGTAAATCTATGTTCTCTGTGCCATGTTACTTGAAATAATGTATTCAGTCCAAATAGAACAGTTATAAAATTAATATATACTGTTGTGTATCTAACTAAGCATAGATTCATTAAATAAATCAATATGTTATGTAGTCAGAGAATTAAAATACTTAAAAATTTATATGAGGAAGCTGCTAATGCGAGGACTGCAAATTATGCCAATCAATAACTTGCAAATTATATCATAATTAATTACATGTCACTCTTTGTGGTTAGGAAGTTATTTGTGTGTATACTAAAGAAACGTGTTGAAAATGAGCACTAAAAAAAATGAAAACGTGAGACACAGTCCACTGACCTATTACATAAATCCCTTCATTCACATTCTGAGTTGAAGTCTACAATTAATAAGCAATTCTGGCATCTTCCTTTCAAAATGTCATGGTCTAAATGTTGCAAAAGAAAGCACTGAATAGCTCCTTGAAGTATGGGAATCAATCAGCTGGTGTTAGTACCTGAAAATTTGTATCCTGAAACAAAGTACCACATCTTGAAAATATAAACAGACTTTTTTCTTTAAAAGATCTGTCCAAATATTGAAAAAATATTATTGCTAACAGTGGAAAGGTCTGGCACTAGGTCCAAATCCTGACAGGAAGGAGTGTGGAAAAAAAAAAGAAATCACTCGGTTTCTATGGTAACAGTGCTGGTAGAAATAGTTGTGTGAGCATACTGAACGTGCATAAAAGCCTTCCCAAGGGAGGTCAGAGGATTTGAAGAAAGAAGAAAAAAAAAAGATGGCAGCCAATGCAGAAAGCACAGAGACATTTTATGCTGAATAAGTGTTTCACATTTGTGATGTGATCAATAACAAAATGTTGTTGCTAAGAGAATATTAGAAAATGTTTAATATCTATCCATTTGTACTCAGAGCATGTGTTTGTGTGTGCTTGTTACCATATCAGACAGACGACATATGCAAATGTGCTTCTGCACACATGTACGTGGAAATCAGTGTGGGAATAAATAATACATCATCCCACACAATGGAAATATAATGTGAGACTATAAAAGACTCTTTAATACATGCATTATCATATATAATGCAGCACATATGGACAACTTCACTATATCGGGTACCTTAAATACATCTGTGCACATTTAAACTATAAAATATAATATCAGTCTAAAATATCTGACACGCTGATTGTTCTCAAGAAAATCAGCATACAAAGTAACTCTCGGTACAGGGCAGCAAGAGGCACCCAACATTATTTGCAGCCAGATATTTAATTTTGGCAATTAAAACATTTCAATAAATTTTTATTTCATTAGTGATGATCAAGTAGAAATACAATCTCTGCCACTTAGCCTGCTTAGAAAATAAGTGATCACAGTTCACTGTTTTGAGCTAAAAATGCTCACCAGCCTTTTATTTTCATCTGCTTCAATCCTCTCCACTTATTGTTGGTTGCTATAAACTCACTCCACAGGGGATGGATTGGCACAGGTTGAAAACGTGACAGAGGCTCCCATGCAGAAGATGAGCTGCTGTTGCAAGCAAAATCCTGCATCCATAAAGCCAGGGAAAGGAGGAGAATTCTCAGTTACACTTGAAAGCTTCATTTTTGTAAGCATGAAGGAAAGTATTTATTGCAGTGCCTGGCTTGGAAAAAAGTGTGTTCTTTTCATGGATTTTTCTGTGTGGCATGATGCACCAAAATTTCCAAAGCTTGCTAGATGACTTTCTGGGGTATGATAAGAGAGGATTCTCACTCAGAAAAGATGGCTACTGGAAGCAGGAAGCAGAAAGATCTATACCATTTCTGCATCTTTACGATTCAAAATCAGCATCACATTATCTGGAACCAACACCTGCAGACACAGAAGTAGCACATAAGTCTTTCCTTCTTTACTCTCCCTTCCCACCCCCTCCCGTGTGACTACACCTCGCCCCACCAAAAACAGCCACCAAAGGGGTCCCAGGAACAGAGAGCAGCTTTCTCCTGCACCAGCCACAGGGCCATCACCATCTTCTCTTCTTCCCTGCATGTGGAAGCTGCTGCTCTTCCCAGGCAGTGTACAGGGTGTGGCATGGGCATACAGCCAGCAAGGGCCCTGCCCCGGGGACCTCCCCAGCCAGCTTGGACGTGTGACAAAAGATGCATTTCAGAGCCAGGCTGCCAAGATGGGCTCAGCCAGGCTGACGTCAGGCAGAGGCAAGGCACTGCTCTGTTGGACAGTGGGGTTTGTGAGAGGTGACTGTGCACTGGGGAACTGTAACACCACCAGCTTCTTGGCTCTTTTGGAAAACCACAACACTGGCTGTACTGGCACTTTTAAAAACCAGAGGCAGCACCACTAGCAGTTTCACAGTGAAAGTACATTTTAAGGAAGGTATTTTTCATCTCCCTCGAATGAGGATTTTGCTGCTTGCATTAGGGATAAATGGAAATTTAATCATACGATGATCATTCTTCACCCAGCTTCTTAAACTTCTCCTGCTAGCCAAAAGCACCTTGTTGGTCATTAATTTTCCTTAATTAGAACTCAGGTTAATATTTCCCTGAAATGTACAAAGGCTCTCTGCATTTCTCAAAGCTGATATTTTTATCTACCCTTGGAAAATCACTCCACACTGGCACCTAATTAGCAAATGTCATTGTTATTGCCAGAGCTGAGGATGTGGGAACACCAAACACAAAAAAAAAAAAAAAAAAAAAAAAAAAAAAAAAAAAAAAAAAAAAAAAAAAACCAAACAAACCACCAAAAAACCAACCTATAAAAAATGGGCCAGAGCCTTTCAGTGTGCTCAGTGAGTACCTTACTGCTGGGTTCTCCAACACTGGTGTGACAAGATCTAAAATATCAAGTTCTAGTAACCCTATGGAAAATCCAAAAATGTCACAAAATCAGCAGCCCAAAGGGGCTAAACTCAAGATTGTCTATGTGCTTATTTTAAGCCTAGTGGGCCTGATTCCATTTGCTACATTCTCCAGGATTTGGATATCTTGATATCTGAATACATGGGTCACTTTCCATCTGGAACTGGACAGTCAAGTCACACCTTTTTTTTTGTTGTGCCCTGCAATGACTTAGATCTCAGCTGCTGAATTTTATCCCACATTCACAAACACATATCCTGCCCCTCCCTGCACCGCTGAGAAAATTTCTCTTTTTTCTTCTGCTATATGAGTGCTTCTGCTTTCCATGAACCTTTATACCAAAACTCCTTGTCCTCTTGCTTGAATTTGCTGTGCAATATAGCAATAACTCTGCTTCCCTGCTCAGCAAGCTCTGTGAGGGAGATGTCTTCCATCTGGGTGAAGGTCTTCAATGGTACAATTGCACCAATTTATTCTACTCATGGTATGTCCCTACCAACATCACCATTTGTCAGTATATTTTAATCTCTTCATAACAACCTTAGCAGGAATTCCCACCTTTGAGGTAAGGCCTTGGCAACATGGAGGCAACACAAATGTGCTTTTGTACTGATGAACTGATATGAATGATTTTAGTATAAATGGTGGCCAAACAGTTGAGACAATGATTACATAACAATCCAGGAAGTGACAGCTGTATGGAGTCAAGATACACGAGGTATCCTTAATTCAACTTCTTGCCTAGGGTTTATATTGTGGAGGTTGATTTATCCATGGTATATCTAGCTTAAAGCCAGTTCAGAGATCACGACACTGCATTAGCAAATTCTGTGATTGTAGATTAAACACACCCTAAATCAGTGAAAAAAGATTTTTAATAGAGCAAATCTTTCAACATGTGCATAAATTATAAAGGGGAAACAGCTGTCTGAATTAGTCATGTTTGGGTGGGTGGTTGGTTGGTTGGTTGATTGTACCAGCCTTATAAACCATGACTTCAAACTACATTCAGTGTTGTACAAACTTTCATCAAACAAGCTGTCTTCTCAGAATCAGTGAGGCAACATTTGTCTTTGTTAGAAGAAAATGTCAAACTAGATTTTAAAATCACATAAACACACAAAAACAGCAGTAGCACATGGGATGTCATGTTCTTATACATGTTTTAATGGGGGTTTTTGTGGTTGGGGGGGGGCATGGGTTTGCCTTATTTCTCTGAAGAGTGGCCAACAGAATATTTGGTGTTCCCAATAGTTTCAGTGCTCTGGTCATTTGTGCTTCTTCATTGGCTGCAATTTGCTAGACATAGAATTTGTCTTACTTTTCTCTTTTGCAGAAATTCACAAAATTCTCTGTTGTGGTCCCTTCATGGTCTTAAAGGCCCATTCCATCCCTTCAGAAAATTCAACACATGACTGCATTTCCCCCATACATGTCCACCTGACTGTCCCTGTGCCTCAAGCAAAGCTGGCCACCCACACACTCCACCTGGTGAATGTGCTCTTCTTCTCGTCAGTGGCTGCAATTGTGGGATAAGCTCAAAGCCAGGTGTAAGGACAGTAGTGACTACCAAAAAAAAAAGTGAGTTCAATTAAGACAAACTGAAATACTCACAGGTTTGGTACATTAGACAGTGTTTCTTGTCAGATTCAAACATCTTCTAAAAACCTGTCCTCAACTCGTGAATAATCATGTTTATAGGTGTATGGTATCCCAGGAAGAAAATATACTGGCCAGGTGGATTTTATAGAACCCATATTGAGAGTCTGGGTCTATGGCACGTGGCCAGAGGAATTTCTTATACCTGCTGACTGTAAAGGGCCCACATTACAGTTGAGACCAATTAGTCTTTTAAACCTGTGTGAAAGAAAAGCTTCACTGCATCATCATTAGAGTTATTTACAATATAAAGGAGAGTGGGATAGTTAAAATGAAAAACTTGTAAAAGACCCAGGTCCATAAAATTACTTCATTGTTACATGTAATCAATAAGAACATAAAACCATGAGTGCTTTAGATACACTTAGGTCACTCTGTGCTCCTAGTGGAACAAAAGCCTGTGAGGGCTGAACCTTGGAATAAAAATACTCAAGCCCCTACAACAGAGTAGCACATTCACATATTTGTTGTTGGCCTTTGTGGTGATGGCACTGTCAATACTGCATCATTATCTGGGATATGCTACAGCATCTATTTGGTGTCACAAGAATATCTCAGAGGTTTTCTTGCCCTTTCTTACTGGCTCGTCTGCTCAAAAAACATGCAAAAGATGTAAGCGTGCATTACTCTAGAGCTGAGACCACAAAACAAAAAATGTGTAGAAATCACAAGAACTCAATATCTTAATTTCAGTCTGAGGAATTTACTGAAAAACTACCAATTTACTTATGCCAAACCTGTTCAAAGTACTAATGTAACAAGCATTGTATGTATGTGAGTTGAAATTGTTGCATAAACTTCCAAACATACAAGTGTAAAAGGAAAGTGAATTCTTAGAATTATCATCTAACTCCAGAAACACATTTTTTAAAATCATTTTTGAATCATCACTGCATCTAGAGATACCGTAAATTATATAAATTCAGGCTTAGTATGAGTTTTTTATGGGGTTGTTGGGGTTTTTTTTCCTCTGGGACAGTTTCTGATACGTTTACTTAGAATAGTAATTCCATTTTCAAGTAACCAGATTGAATTCAACACACCTGAATACAACAGACCACTTTGCTCCCTGGCATTGGAAAGTGAGATGTTCATTCCCAGAAAATTATGTTCATTCCACTTTTATCAGCTTCCAGACTACTTCTGCTTCACCAAAGTCTTAGGGAGTCATTCATGAAAATTAAAATCTACTCTACAGGGATGCTTGCAAAGCTTTTGCCTAGCACAAGCCGAGGGGTCAGGATTTGGTTCTTTGTGTAAGCCTAAAAAATCACAGTGGCTATAAAGCAACAATGTTTCTGCAGTGAAAATTACATGGTGATTTTGTTACATGCAGTTTCCCATGGTGCTTAAGTGAATAAAAGGTTTTCTTTGCGTATGATCATTAGAAATTGTAAATCTTCGATCATAAAAACAACGCCTAACAAATACAGTTTTGCACTAGCCAAGGAGTACAGAAAATAGCATCTCATTACCTGTAAATCTTGGCAGAAAAGCGAAACAGAGCCTATGAGTCCTAACAACAGCTTCTGTGCAGCAGCCATTAGATCATTCTGAAAAGCACAACAGGTATAAAATTTAGTTGTATGCATGCCTATATAAACATTTTGGTATTATATGATCATTTAAGTACTCAGAAATCTATGATTATTGGCTTTTGCCAGCCTTTAAAAGATTAGAGGTTGTATTTTAGACTAATGAATTCCACTTACTTTTATTTTTGAAAACTTTATTAATGTGTTTTAAAAGGTGCTACTCTCCCATTCAGCCTTTCATTGCTTCCATGTTTGGCATGGTTTTGGTATGATAGTATTAAGTAGACACAGCAAACATTTTGTTATGTGACTAAAACCAAGTTTGAGGCTGCTCTATGAAATCCCCCACATACCTCAACCTAGACACCTGCAAGTGCATAAAGGCAGCCTTGTCTGAGTCATTAGGTTGCCTCACCCCTGCAAAGCCCTCTCATGACTGAGTGACGTGGCATGGAAGGACCTTGTGCCACTTCAAAGAAACATAAGCACAGCAGGCAAACACCTACCCTTCCATGAAACTCAGCACCCTGCACCCTGTGTGATGGGAATTGAGAACCATGCAATGCATCTGATTCAATCTCATGAGCTCCAGAAAGGTGCAGTCACCATGATGCTACCGTGTTCCGTCCCTCTGCTGAGGGCACACATCAATCCTGAGTATGCATCCATCAAGGCTGGATGACTCCTTTTCAGGCAGCAAAACATCTGAATTGAGCACCTAAATTAAGCTATCTGAACCTAGTCCTAAAAGGCAAACACTTTGGTGAAAAAAAAAAATCAGGTTTTGTTCTTGCTTCTGTGTTTCTTGAAACTGAATATATGAGAAAATTAAAACCAGACAGGCCAAAAATACCAGGGACACTTATTTTAATAAAATGGAGAAAGCTGAAAATAGCAAGCATTAAACCCACAGTATGAGGTAGCTACCATTTGTTTTGTGTAAAAATACTCTGGCACTTAAAGCTCCAGAAAGTTCTCACCATGAGTTTCCTGTTCTTTGCCTATGTGGCACTGACATCTCCCTCAGCTGCTGAAGATGTGCTAAACAGCAGTCAAGGTCTTCTTTATGAGATGGTCTAGGCAAGAAAAGGGCGTTTTCTTTCCTATGTATAATGAAAAAGGTAGAGAAGTAGGACTTAGAGAAAACCACCAGAAAACAAGATGTTAAGTCCTCTCCAATCCTGGTGTTAGTGGTCTGTGTTTGCCATACATGTTCATCTTAACCTGTGGAATAACTCCAACTGCTCTCATTTGGGGTGTTAACATTCTACTCTTTTCTTCCTCTCTGGCTGCTTCCATGTTTGCCTGTTTGGAAAGACCCACCAGCAGAATCGGCTGGAAAATGAGCAGACAAATAAGAGAGAAGAACATGAGGAAACAAAGCCATCTGGGTAATATTTCCCAGAGTAAATCTTAGTAAATTCTGACTAAGTCTACCACACCACACAGCTTTACATCAGATTGGAAACTAGCCCAAGATTTTAAATTTTTACACAGACTCCTCCATATATATCTTTCTCACAAAACAGTCTGAATAATCTGCTACTTCCTTGTTACTATTACCACATATGCAAAGTTTCCTTCCAAAGTAATTAAAGGTCTTTCCTTATCTAAGGGATACCAAAGCAGGGTCATGAACCTCAGCATCTATTCACCAAGCTCACACACATATACACGGTACAGCATTCAAGATGGTTGTTAATTATTTCTTTCTGCCAAGATATTAAAATAGTCAAGTGCATTTGCTAAAAGAAAAATATAATCTACCCTATAATTAGCTTTTTAAGTAGCATGTTTCAATAAACATGCCTGAGCAAGATGCTTTGCCATCAACATAAAGCAATTTAAAACATTTGGAAAAAAAGCATACTGAGAAAGAGAATGCAAGAAAGATAATTAAAACCAATTGGGAATGTGGTAGATGTGATTCTGAGAAAGCAATAACCTAAAGACAGAAATGGATTCCGTTTAATGAGAGAAAGCAAACATGTCTGCTGCCTTTATAACAAACGATAGATAAGAGCAATAGCCAAGGTTTGGAATAGGTCACATATTTTATTAAAAACCCATATGGCATGATGATCCACTATGAAAAATAGAGGTGGCAGTTTATTGCTGTGGTTTGTAGACAGGAAGATTTTCATTTACTTGAACATTTTCCATCATGTTCAGGACGAGAAAGTGTTTCTAACAATTTCCTTTTAGTCATTATTTTGGCATTATGATATTTGATTAAAAAACAAGCAGCTCAATAGAGCTGAAGTAATGCAATTTAATAAGATGTGCTACTTGTTATTTGTTTTAGGGTAGGTGATTCTGACTGCCTGTTAAACATCAGTTTATCTCATACTGGACTTTTGGAAAATTTGACTGATTGTCAAATGTCAAGTCCAAACTCAAAGTAGTATCAGATGTGCTACTGTTCTTGGGCAATGTGGCAGCAAATGCAATGATTAGATTATAAAGAAGTAATTTTCTTCTTCTTCTTTCATTGGTACCACTGGGATCTCTGCAAGAGGGACAAGAAAATCCACGTTCCCATACTATGTGATGAGGAATGTGCAAGCTGCATGGGTATTAATGAGCATGCATTCGTCCTTCACAGAGAAAGTTCATAGTGCTCTGGGGATGAAATCAAGCAAAGTTTACAGATCAGCAACTTGTCATCCCCAACCTCCAGATGAAATTAAATGCAGATAAAACAAATAGAATGTTTTAAGGAAATGGAAATACCAAGTGCTGGAATTTCCTGGCTATATACAGCTGGATTTATTTCAAGCTCTGTGGACACGGAAAAAAGTATGAGCTCATAGTCCCCATATGGGAAATGTGATGTTGGTAAGGGAAGAAAACAGAGTTATAGTCTCTGTTCTATGGCAACTGCATGATTATCCATGCCAAAGACAAGCAAATAGTCCCAACAAGAATAGCTGGTCAGTCACAGCTTTGAGGAGAACGCAAGCAAGAGTATGTACCCAGTAAGCAATACGGATGAGGTTTTCTCGGACTGCAGTGAGGGAGGGAGAAAATAAAGCCATGTGGGAGCAAGCTGTGCCATGACCTTTGCCCTGGCTGCATGTAGTCTTCTAATACAGAGGTAGACTATGTGACTTACTGATTTTAGTGTGCAGTGAGGCGTCAGCTTTATTAAAACAGGGGTGAAATACTAAGACAGGAAAATATCAGTTCCATGGGTCTGTGACTGCAGCAAAGCAACTAAGAGAAGGGACAGAGAAGGGGCTGCTCTACATGGTAAGTCTGAAGGACCTAAATTTCTGTTATCTCACATTCACACCCAAAATTAGTTGATGCTTTCTGTTTTAACCTCTCTGTGTGTGGTTCCTCCATCTGTAACACAGATGGTCCTCTCACAGCATGTGCCTACCACAGCCTCTTAGGTCTGAGTTGCAGTGTGGTTTTGAAGAGGATCTCCCAGTCATTCCCACTCGCCATGCTTTGGTTTGCATTCCCACACTCCTCTGCAGCACACAGGTCAGTTTTCTTCGGGCGAGATTAAACTAGAAAGCTGCTCTGCTGGTGTCTCTGCCTAATGTCCCCCAACTGCTCACAGGTATTCAAAATATGCTGAGAAGATGTAGCAAATCCCCCGCAGTGTGAGTGCTGGGTCATCAGCCCCCTCTCTGCCACGCAGACTCCCTGACACAGACACAGATTTCTACAAAACTGGTGCTACAAAGTAATGAATTGCAGCAGTGATGGGCAAGACAAAACTGCATGGGAGGAAATGAACCATTTTTCCTTCACTGCAAGGTTTGCGTGGTGCAGAGCAGAAGTATCACATGCCAGACACGAGAAGGAAAAGAAGTATTGCAAAGCTGTTCCTAAAATGGGCAACTTACACTTTCCGTGCACTGACTGAGGTGGGTGTCTTGGAGAGAAATCACATACATTCACGTAACTAAAGACTATCTGGAGGCATACACTGACGAGGTCAAATTAAAGTTGCACAGACCACCTTAATTCTGGCATTTCCTAAGTCTCAAGTGTTTGACTTTACAACCTTAATAATGTTCTTTTAACATAGTTTTTGTATGTGTAATAAATTATATACCCTTCTCACTTTCGGTGTTCTTCTCACCAGTGATGCTGTTGGACTCTGGTCCTTCATTATGAAAACAAATATTGGAAATTATTGCTGTTGTTATTGAAACCAGATGTACCGCTCTCAGTGGCATTTA
The DNA here is from genome assembly GCA_036630365.1 of Acanthiza pusilla. Lineage (NCBI taxonomy): Eukaryota > Metazoa > Chordata > Aves > Passeriformes > Acanthizidae > Acanthiza > Acanthiza pusilla. Next base: position 33,183,412 of record JAXCHO010000023.1, read on the forward strand.
TTTGTATAGTGTCAAACCCTGGAACATTCAATTTCAGAGTAGTTATTGAATAAAAATGAACAATATAACTGCTAGTGAAATGTAAGTGCTTGAAAGGCCTAGAAGCTGTCTCTTTCCAGGAAAGTTTATAATTTTCATTTCATTTGAAAAAATTCCCACAAATGACTGTGCAAAAATGACACAGTCACATATTTGTATCAGTATAGAGTAATGAAAAGTACGAGAGGGTTACAATTAAAGAATCTGAGCCCAAATGTGTGAGGTGCTGCCCTGAAGAACATTCTTCAGCCTCTTGGGGAAAAAAGTGATGTTCATGACAAGCTCAAAATGATAAATGTAAAGCAAAGACCTTATTCATGCTTCAACTTATTTCAGATCTCAGGTGTAAGGCACCCTGAAGGACAGCATTTTCCCCATCTGCTGCCAAGGGACATGCATGCTTCAGCTTTAGTGGTCTAACCTTTGAACATCAATTATTAGGTGAGAAATATTCCATCTTTTCTGTTCTATGCTCTCACTCTTCATCCTGACCTCACCAGAGATTAAATACAGTGCTGGGGGCAGGGGGGGAGGGGTGGAAAGAGAAAAAAACAATTAGGTAACCATTAGCAAAGCCTTAAAGTAATATTACAGCTTCATATTTAAATAGTTAAAAATTAGAAACTCCCAGAACTAAACAGGATACACTGACATCAATTAAGTACTTTTTTTAAGGCATTTTAGTATGAACTTTAGGTTCATCATTGTCTTACAACTTTCCTACAGGATTCCTGCCTGAGTTAATGCACATGGTGTGTCATGCTCTGTGAATCAGCAGGGCTGTGCTGCTAATTAAGCTATGTTAAAGGGTTAATCTGCAGCTGTAACTGCAGTCAGGGAATGCCTGTGTCCTGGATCTGCAACACACAAATCTAAAAGCTCTGTAAATTAGTCCATGGGCTTCTCAGTTTGGACAACTTGTCTTATACAATTTGGGCTGTAAGTCACTTAGATGACATATCCACAAGCCTGGATATCAGTATGCTTTCATCTCAGAGAGCTGTCAAAAATCCATTTATTAGCAGTTGTCTCCCCCTTATGCACTGTAGTAAGAATGGTGCAGCAAAACCAACTGAAAGATTAAACACTCGTGGAAGACATGGAAAGGAAGATGCAGAGTAACATAATTCCATGCTCTGCGTGAAGAGCAAAAAACCCTGTTTATTGAGAGCTTTTACCACTCAAACCCTTCTCTTACGTAGGTATTTTGCAGTGTAACTCTCTGCACAAGTCTCAGGCTCATGCAGTGCCCTCGTGCTAAGAATCTGTTGGTTTAAATAAATAATACATATAAGGGAAGGATGAACAAAGTATTATATGTACAGATCAGCATCTTTTCAGTTAATGCATGTCAACCATTACTACTAAATTGGTCCCAACTTCATTATTCTCGAAACCTTGAATTCCTGAATACCTTCTATTCATTTTTACAGACTCTGCTGTTTCTGGCTGTTTCAGGGCAATGCCAATCAGGCTAATCATCAAATACTTGCCTTAGTTTATCAGCCTTCCATGTCATTCAGGAGAGCAAGGGCAACCTATTGATTGACTGATTTCATTTCCATCCTCCTGACATTCTTTGGATTTCTTGCAGCAAAGAACAGACACCCCCCTCAGAAACCAATTTGGAATTTAAACAAGACTTCAGAGAGAGGAAGCTCAAAACAGCATGGACTTTTACTGGCAAGCTAATCCCTGAATATTTCTGACAACTGTAGAGAGGAGGCAACATCTGAAAAAAGGAAGAGTGACCAGTTATTTATTGAAGAAAAATGTAATCCATTTCAAAAAGCATTTTACTGTAACCTAAAATGTCCGTCTGTTGGAAGATTTGAAGGAAGAAAGGGAAAAAAAAGCTTTTTGAGTACAGCTGTAACGAAAATATGCCCTGTTAATCTATAAAGTTTTTTATTTTATTGTGATTAATCAGACTTATTTGGCATATATAACGTATGTCCTAAAATCACAGTATGAGGGAAACTTTTTAATAAAAAACAGTGTATTTTGTGATTTTTTTTAAATTAATATTGCAAAAGGATACTATTTTTACAGCAATATGCAACCATGCCAATGGAAAATAGTGAGAAGAAAAAATATATTGTCTGGCACTGGTTGCCATAGTAACAAGCTGAAGTTCAAGGAGAAGTGGAGAATCTGAATTCTGTGGCAAGGTAATGAATTTAGCATCTACAGGAACAGAAATGGATTTTCTGTCACAGCCTGTAAATCAACCACAGGAAACCAACACGCGGGAGAAATTTTGGAATGCTTTATATCTGCTTCAAATATATGAAAAGTGTAACAAAATTAACTCTCAGGGCTTTGTCTTCCAGGGCCTTCCCTTTCTTTCTGTTCAGACCAACCCACTTAAAAAGAAGCTGATGTTTGTTATTAAGGCAAAGGCAAAAGCCTTGCAATTTTGTCAGTAAGCTCCCTGAAGTCAGCAAGCAACACCCTCCCCGAGAGAGCTGCTTTCACACATTCACTTTCCACAGAGCACCGAAGTCCCAAAGCTCAGACATGAGTCCAATCACACCAGCCTGCTTTGGAGACAGTTTTCAAGATGTTTTCTTATACAAATCTATGATGTGGGTAAACAAAGGGAGTGAACACGAAAATACTTGAGGTACCCAGCTCAGAATTGAGGAGCATTGGCCTGCCCTGAAAAACCCAGCAAACAGCAGCTGCGTGGTGTGAGGAGCTGCCTTGGGGCATCTGTCACACCAAGGAAAGTGAGGGATGGAGTCTGGACTCTGAGCTGGTGTCTCATGACCACTGCCTGCAGAAAGGCTGCACACAGACCCAGGTTGCCTGCAGAAGTCCCGGAAGGGATTTGGGGGAATGATGTCCATGCCTCAGTTAAATGTCTAAACTGTTCTCATGTTTTCTCAGCCTCTTTCTAATGGCTTGTTGATCTCCAGGATGACCTTGTCCTTGGCCACAATAATTATGCCTCAGCAATCCAGACAGTATCAGGAAGAAAAAAGGTCTCATAACAGTGTGACCCAGCTATCCTTCTTCATGCTCTCTGTGCCTTTAAAAATATGAAAAATAAATAGCTTCCCTTTCTACCTCCTATCCTGGAGCAGATGGAACACACCCTGGGGAAAGGGAGGAAAAAATTCTCTTAAATAAAAAGAATTATAACAATGCACTACAGTTAATTATCTATAATGGGCTTCATTCCCAGTAAATCACACCCATGTAACTCAGATGCAATTCTTCCAAAGTCAGTGAAGATAAAGCAGTGTGAAATCACCATGAGCAGAGAATACAGTTTAAAAAAAAAATTAAAAAAGAGAAAATAAAAAAAGAGAAAATAAAAAACCCACTCTGTAAAAAATAAAGTAGAAAAATATATTAGACAAAAAGTGATATTTTATTTGGATGCCTTCTGCATAAGACAAAGGAATGCACTGATTTTACTGTATCACAGCACACAGATCCTGTTACTGCAGAGGGTGCATATGGAAGAACAATCATCTCTATATATTCTCTTTGACTACCAGCCATGCAACTGAATACTAACTAAACATGAAAAAACATTTTAGGAGTTAAAATATTTCAGAGAATTTCATGTAACTTGCTGATCTTGATTAATTTGTGTTAAAATCCTCCTTTGCTTCTACAGAAAAATCATAACCACGGGCAGCATAAATTTCCCTGGATGTGCATTTCTAACTTCTTGGAACAAGATAAAAATTTTTAATGGAATTGGGAGTTGTAAATTAAAATTCCTAATGTCAGAACCATTTTTTAAGATAAAGTATTATTACATTTTTCACTTAGATATCAAATTCCAGAGAGTAAGCCCATCTTTGGCCATCTATTAGAAAACAAACAATATTTTTGTCCAAACTGTCCCATGTTTTGTTCTGTTTCTCCAGATTCCTATTCCACCACATTTGCAAAAATGTTAGGCATTGGTTTAATTTAAATGGTCCTCCCATGTCATGTCAAATCAATCAGTGAAAGTCTTGAACTCATATTTAAATATTGGGAGTCATGAGATTAATTGTAAATGGTTTCAAGATTTGGTGATCTGTGACCATTTGGAAAAGTAGAGAGGAAACACAAAAATATACATTTCAAAAGCACTTCTGTGCTGGTTTGGACATTGGTAGAATTAAAGATGTGCTAAATCTCAGAGCCACACTTATATTTTTTCCTCTTCTGGGAGAAATCTCTCAAAAACTTCAGGCCCCTTGTCTTTTTATAAATATATTTGGGTTTAGGCCATGATGGTGTCCCACATTTCTGCAGATTTTTTCTGAAACTGTAAGTAAATATGAAGATAGCAGGAAATCATTATTTCAATTACTACTCCTGCTGTGAGTATAAAGCTCTGTCTGACAAACAGTGCATGACTTCCATTCACATAAACTTCTCTTGGAGTGGAAAATAATAAATCAATACACATAAATGCACTTTTGACCATAATTGAAACGATAAATTATTAATTACCAATTAAACTTGTTCAATCTTTCCTTGCTGTCTTCTCACACAGGTGTGCCATGAACCACTGTAATAAACCCACTTGTATTAGGGTAAAAAACAATCAGGTACATTTTTTTTTAGCCAAGTGATTTTTCTGCAAGAGCTATCCTTGATTCCAGTAACAGTGTGACTGTACAAATTGTCATGGATCAATGGCTGGAGCAGTCAAAGGGGTGGGAACACGTGCAGTATTGTCACCAAACCCACTGTCATGCCAAATCACAGCCTCAGGCAAGAGGGTGGAAGATCTGATTGGGGACCCAGCTCTCTCTCACCATGGATGAGATTTCCAAGAAGTGTGGAGGAGGTTGCATGATTTCCTCCAGCTTTGTGAATTAAACACAGGGTGTTCCTTTCATACATGTAATAATAAAAAAGAAAGCATAGTCAGCTGTTTTGGGCTGAGGTGGTTTTTTTTTGTTTGTTTGTTTTTTGTTGTTTTTTTTTTTTTTTTTTTAATTTTTTACATTCTGGTCAATCTTAGCAGAAGATTTTTTCACTCTTTTTTTCTTTTTTTTTTTTTTTTTTTTTTTTTTTTGTTTCACTCAACAAAAATCTTTGTTTATAGTATCAAAAATATATGTGAACCCTTCTCTGAAAAATCTATCTTTGACTATCTCTGTGACAGTTTCCACAGCTCATTAATTTTTCTGTGTGAATATATTTATGAGCACAAACTATTCTCCCTCCCCATAAGCTCTCTTCAGAAAGCAGGGAAGAAGAGACTTACCCTGGAAGGACTCATTACATTAATGATTTGTCTCTATTTATAGTTTTCAGAAATATAACCTGCATGTTTGTGCTGTCCTCATTCACCTGAGAAATCTTCCTTTGTGCTAATAATTCCATTGAAGTAATCACTGTTTGAGGAGCCAAAGTGTGTTATGTAGCCAATTCCCATCACAAGCCATAATGCACAGCTGCAAAGCTCCAGGAGACCACTGAAAGGCATCCTGAAACTTCACGGTAGTGGCAGGAGGGAAAGGGAGGACACCTGGCCCTTCTGGCATTCACCTAGAACGGCATGGTTATGTGCAGAGAGTGGGGAAGGGGAGGAGAGACACAGTTACAGTCAGTCTGGTTATTCTTCCATTTAATCTTTAATCACCACAAAGGGATTTTTGTGATCTGTTAATTTTTTGAGCTGTTGGAGATGGCAGGGCAGCCAGGAGTTGTTGATTCTCTGGATTCTGTAATGGATGTCACACCTCAATTCTGCTTTCCTTGCTCCTTCCCAGGGCTCACTCCTCTCCCTTTCCCTTTGAAAGGAGCTTCCCTGCAAAAGGACCAGTTGATCTGACTTTCCATGACGACTGTTCTCATTACCCAAACCAGTCCAGGCAGAGGCAGCTCAGCTGCACACAGCACACAGCACACAGCTGTGCTGCAGGAATCAGTGCTGCTCCTGAAGACCTGAAAACTATTCTCCTATCTTCCTGGCATTCCTAGAGCTCTGTCCCACAAATCCCTTCTGAAAGAGTCTGTCCACACCGAGGATTACACAGAGCTAGGGTAACCTAGCAGGGCAAGCCACACACCTGCAGAGCTCATTGCCAGCGCTCCCGGCTCGTGGCTATGTAGGGCTGCATTACCATTGCTCCTCAGTCTGTCAAGGACTCCCCAGGAGCATGGCAAGCAAGCACAGGCAGTGTCCCCACTGACACACCACACCCATGGCTTCAGTGCTTCCCAGACACGCTGAAGAAGATGATCCAAGAGCTGTGGTTCAGGTTACAGAAGACCAGCAACCACAGAGGGCAGGCACAGACCTTGTGACTGGAGAGATAGGGAGGAAAAATATCTCCAGAGGCAGCTTCAGTTCAGGCATTTCCTAACATCTGAGTGCATGCATTTAAACATAACCATCCTCTTTCTAGTTTGTGTACCCTAGATAAAAATGGTTGCAGATAACAACATGGCAAGCAGCATCTTTTAGAAGACAACATAGCTGAATCTTACCATGAACTTTAACTTCCTAATTCCTGAAGTGTCAACAACAGTATGTAATTCAACAAGAAAACAGATCTCTGATGAGGTTCTGCCTGCAGCACACACTTGATGGGGTAAACACTTGAAAAAAGGCCATTTGACACACTATACCCAAAAGTATCAATAAACAGCAGTCCAGAGACCTCTGCTCAGAGAGCAGCATTGACAGAGTCTTGCATACAAAGCCAGAGGAAGCCATGTAGTGAACAGATTGTTTACATTTAATGATTTAACCATTATCCTACTTGAGAAACAAGGCAGTATCCAGGATGTTTCAATCTCTACTTGACATGAAAGACAAAAGATACTACTTTAAATCTACTGGTGTGAAACTGGAGGGCTTCCGCTTGCTTACTGCTATGGAGACTAATGGAATACAGCTGTTACCAGGTCCTAGGGAGCCCTGGGCAGAGATCAGAGAGCATGTACAGTCCCACCAGTACAGATGTTGTGTGCAGTCAGTGGAAATTCAGTCAAATACTTGTAATTGCTAAAGTAATTAAAGCTCATTGCTGAAAGTAAACATAACCGCCAAAGTTAGTGCTCCTGAAGGAGTAAGTGGCATTCCTCATTTATTCACACTGGAACCAGAGGAGATCATTAGGACACAGATAAACTCTGGGTTGACAGGGGAGAAGTACTTTAATGAGGAATTAGTTACAAGAGATGTTAATATGTTTATATATGTAAATGGTGAAAAATTTTAAAAACAATACTGGATGGGAATGTATTCCCTGGAGTGGAAGTGGGAGAGGAGAGGAGAGGAGAGGAGAGGAGAGGAGAGGAGAGGAGAGGAGAGGAGAGGAGAGGAGAGGAGAGGAGAGGAGAGGAGAGGAGAGGAGAGGAGAGGAGAGGAGAGGAGAGGAGAGGAGAGGAGAGGAGAGGAGAGGAGAGGAGAGGAGAGGAGAGGAGAGGAGAGGAGAGGAGAGGAGAGGAGAGGAGAGGAGAGGAGAGGAGAGGAGAGGAGAGGAGAGGAGAGGAGAGGAGAGGAGAGGAGAGGAGAGGAGAGGAGAGGAGAGGAGAGGAGAGGAGAGGAGAGGAGAGGAGAGGAGAGGAGAGGAGAGGAGAGGAGAGGAGAGGAGAGGAGAGGAGAGGAGAGAGTCTGACTTTCATGGTAGCAGAAATGCGCTGATATTGTAAAGTATATATATGCATATAGTCCCACTGGACTGCCCACTCATGCTGCACATCCAACATACTAATGTGGAGTGCAGGGAAAGGTATCTCACGGATCTACAAGGCACTGAGCAGCAGGGAGCTGGGCTGCCAATTTAAAAAATATGAATTGATACAATCTGATATCACACCTTTAGTAGTGGCCTCAAAGTAGTTTATTTCAAAATCTTTCTGCTGTTAAGCCACAACTTGTAGCTCTTTAGGCAGCCCCACCGCTACCTAGTGAGGAAAGGGGTTATTATATGGGATTTTTTCTGTGCACCACTGGTTTCATTTGGAAAATTGTACTTTCATGAAAACAAAAAAAAAGGTTTTTAGGTTCAGCATCTGGTCTGGATCAAGAAGCAGAATTTAATCAGTGCATGTAGAGGAAAATCAGTGTACGTACAGTATATGTACACCTATATATAGCCCCATATATGAGCACCTACAGGTTGCATACATGTACATGATCAAATTACACATAGAGAAAAGCCCTTGTAGATACACATACACTTCCACCTGTATCTGTCTCTACAATTTCACCTACGCATGCCTATATACACATCTGCACTTCACGCTACATGCATAGGTGCCAGTGTATGAAAGGATGTGTGTGGTCAGGTACACAATGGGAGGCACATTTCTGAGTTCCTCTCGTGGTCACTGGAGTTAGGACCTGTGCCTGAACACAACTGTTCACAATGGCCTGAGACATTCTCTGCTATCCAAAAGAGTCTCACCAGTTTGGCAGATGTGATACAGGATCCCTGGGAGGTCATGGCTTTGTGAACTGATCCTTTTGAAGGTCATGGACATTTTTTGTTATGAGTTCCAAATTGCATTACATGCGTATGTTTAGACAACTCAGAACAGCTCCCAGTCAATAGGTTCTCCAAAGCTGCTTAGCTGACCTCAGAGTGAGCATCATTTGTTTGCCTGAAGAGCTCTCAAAACTCCATTGACTGTCCTGACTAAATTGCCATTCACTTGTAAGAAAGCTCAGGCAGCCAGCACACATAACAACACCTATATGAAAACAGCAATGTTTAGCAGTCTTAACCTCGAACAGAATTCCAGCTCTTAATGCAGATATATGAATTCTCTCACAAATTTAACTTGGAAAAAGTTGTAGTTGTTTGCCCAGCTCATAACATTGAAAGTCTATAGTGGAGTGGAGACCACTTCAGCTCTGCAAAAACTGTGCCTGCTACAGCTGTAAGTGGGAAAACAATTTTAGGTATTTTTACATGTTTTTCAGTGATCGACCAGTTGTATACCTTGACTGATTTATGTTTACCTATTGCAACATGCAGGCAAAAGGCAATCATCTTGTCACAGCTAAATTTATCCTACGATTGGCCTGTTCTGGATTACTACTTCTTTCACACTTGAGTACTTCTACTATGCCTCAGAGAAAAGAACCACTTTCATTTCTGAGAGAAAATGAAGTGTTTTCTCAACAGTTTGTTTATGGCAGCCTATAATGTTGTTGACATTTTTGTATTGAATATTTTATTGTATTCAAATTTCTTCTCACCCTCAGAAAGCTCTCTTTAAAAGCAAGGAAAATTCAGCTGAAATTGGTCCACTCAAACTATTTATCAAATTCAAACTATTTATCAAATTTACCACTTAATGTGCTTAATGCATAGGTGTGCTGTCCCTACATAACCTGGAAAAGCAGGGTCCACTTCCAGCTGTATCCCCAAAGCACCAGAGGCTGGACTGACCACAGGGGCTGCACAACACACCTCTACTGGGAGGCAGGAATTCCTGTTGCTGCCATCTCTCTGTTGTATCCCTGCAATAGGTCAGACTGTCAGGCTCAGGGAATAAGAAATTTCCTTTCTGTGTACAGTCATTATCCTACTTTTTGTATAAAAAGAGCTGCCATCACTACTTTTTCCAAAAAGCAAACTTCAAAAATCACATATTCTCCATGTGACTAAGATGAATCTGATTTCATGATTCAGCAATGTACAATTTGCACTTGCTAGTAGACTTTGTCAAACATTTTCACAGGCTCAAGTTTACCTGTTAGACATTTCCTTTTGCACTGCCCTAAGAACAAAGTGGTTTGTCAGTTCTCATATTGATCCTGACTTGTGTCTTCTGATGCTTTGAAAATGTATTTTTAATGTCGTAAGCACAATTAAGAATTAATAGTTTTTCAGGGGAAATAAAAGGAGCTCTAACCTGCTATATTTTGCACAGTAACAGACTGAGGAGAAACCCTGTGTGCTTGTTGACAGCTTTGCAAGGCTAATGTCAGCACCAGAGTCACACCTGGAAGTCTGCCCAAATTTTCCACCAGGAGACCAGTCATGGTCTTGGTGGCACCTGTGGAAAAGCAACACATGCAGCAACACATGAGCCATTAATTTAGCAAAGCAGGATGTTTTCATTTACTGTTTGTCAGCTCTGTAGCTCAGCATCACAGAGTTGAGAATTAGGGATGAGACAATCTGAGTGAGGAGAGCATCTACCCACACCAGCTACCCAAAGTGCCTGCTCTAAGGTGGGAGAGATTTTTCAGAGGGACTGATAACAGATTAGAAGTTCTTGTTTCCGAGCCACTCTCTTAGCTGCAGGGTGAATTCCTTTGTGTTCTGGCAACTGCAAGCCCAAGGAAATTTTCCACTGTAAAAGCAGACTAGAAACAGATAGCTTGCTTGAAATACTGGATCACCTCAATGGCTGAGCAATAAAGAAAATATTAAGTGCATGAATAATGTATTACCCCCTTCTTAGCTGCTATTTCAGCTTTTTTTATAATTGTTATATAAAATAAAGACCAAATCAAACAAGTTATTGCCCTTCTTTGCTCGGATAAGAGGGTAAAAGATTCACAGAATTATAGAATAGTTTGGTTTCGAAGGGGGCCTTGAACATCATCTATTTTCAACCTCCTTGCCATGGGCAGAGACATCTTCTACTAGACCAGGTTGCTCAGAGCCCCATCCAACCTGGCCTTGAACACCTCCAGGGATGGGGCATTCACAATTCCTCTGAGCAACCTGTGCCAGTGCCTCACCATCCTCAGAGAAAAGAATTTTCTTCCTAATATTTAAACTAAACCTACTTTCTTCCAGCTTGAAGCCATTCCCCCTTGAAGTGACCACCAAAGCATGAGGGGGAAGTGGTTAAAAGCCATTTAGTCAGTGCTTTCAGTATTTTTTCTAAATACACAGCTCCTCAGAAAACCACAATTTTTCAAATTAATCACACTGAATTTAGATATTCTCCAAGAAGAGCAGCAGATGTGAGGGAGGGTGACATAATCTTGTTTTACCACTCAGCCAGGGCCTCAGTGCCAAGTGCTGCAGACAAGGACTGATTGAAACCCAGGTTAGCAAAGGGCTTTGGGACTGCAAACTATCTAACACAACATATGCTGTACTCACAGATCCTGTAAAAACACTTCATGTATGAAAATAGTGTCTGCTCCCTGCCTGCCAGTCCAGCTAGCTGGTCATTTTTTATTTATAGTGAAGGGTGGCCTTATGATCCACTGAATTCAGGTCATAATTCAGAGCACAGATTTTAAAGCAGTCAGGTTACTATGCTCAAGAAATGGGCCTCGTTTTAGATGCAAAATATAGAAAAGGGACAGGCAAGGGTCTCATTCTTTATTTGGTCCTTGCCTTTTAGGCTCACAGGGCTTTTAAGAACCCCTCTAGTAAGGTGGCAGGTGTTGAAGTGAAAGTAGATACCTGCCCTTGCCAAGCCTGGTACTGTCTGTCTCTGCTGGTGAGTTGCAGAACATCAACTTGCTTCTCTTTCATTGTTTCATTTGTTTTCTCTACACCAACTCAGAAGCCTTAAAATATAAAGATCACACCTAATTATTTTAAAATTATTATATTTCTTTCCATCTTTCAAAAAAGTTATGAAAGCTATTTTTAGCTGTGGATTCTACTTCTAGTAATGTAATAATTCTGTGTAAAGATTCTCATGCCCAAATTATGGAAGAGTTGTAAAATATTATATCTCACTGACTTCAGTGGAAGTTCAGATACCAGATAGGTCCAAAGATTTGGGGCTTTTTCTCTGCACTCCCTTTATATTTGTTTGCCTCTGCCCTAAAGCTGCTCCGGAGATAGGAAAAGCAGCACAAAACCTTGGAGCACTTTCAAGAGGTGGAAGGCACAGGCGTCCAAGAGAATGCACCATATCCTCAAACCACAGAGCCTCAGCCCTGTCCCTGGCCCATCTGCACATCCCTCCTTAGAGTCTTGCTCCCAAGCATCTCCCCTGGGAACCATACTCCTGCTGACTGACTTAGTTTGCAGCTGCAGGAACTCAGCCCTGGGAAGGAGTTTTGGTGAGTTACCAGCTGCTGGGCTTTCCTGTTGCAGGCCAAGAGTCTGTCAACAAAGACCTGAGCTGAATAGTCCATAAACATCATCTGTCCTCCATAGCAATGTCCTTCTCCAACCTGGAATACCCAGGGAAGAACAGATAGGATGGAGCAGTAGGAGGGCTGTTCAAGGGAAAACAAGTAGTTGAGATAGGTTCAGTCCCAGGGTATGCTTGTAAAATTCAGGTGGTTAAGTTCCATTCCGCATGGCCTGCAGCTAGGTCTGTGCCTCAGACACAGCACAGTCCTGGAGCTTTCCTCTGGATCAATACAGTGGATGTGATCCCCTGGCCCACTATGCTTTGAGGCTGGGGCATAACTGATTTTCAGAGCTGCTAAGGGTGACCCACCTCACATGTCTCCCAATCAGGTGACACTTTCCCCTTCCACCCACTTCCACTCTCCTATGCCCAGACCTCCTCCAGCCTTCCAAACCATATCCTGCCAGCACAGTGAGAGGCATAAGAAAAAAGGTCTTTGAGTGATCTGCCTGGGAATTCAGATTTCTGGGGTTTTTTTTTTCACAGAAAGAGAGTAAAAGAAGGATGGAAAATGCAGGGGATTTCTGGTTGTTCGTTGCAACACACTTAAGATATTTTTAGGTGGAACACAGGCCTCAGTCTCCCTGGTTGGTTCATTTGTTTAAAAAGTTGCAATAAAAAATCTTATCTGATAAAAGCAATTTGGCATAAAAATCTCAGAAAACAGAAGGAGAAGAAAATGCACCAGAACACTTGTTTCATTTTTGTCCATTGACTTTATTGATTGCAGTAAAAGTATCTGCTTCTGATGTAGAGATTTTTATCCAAAAAGCTAAAACATTTCATGAAAAGAGGGCCCTACATAAGATGAAAACACTTCTTCTTTTGGTGGTAGATGGCTCAAAACCCAGTTAATTCCTATCCTAAGGCCCTAATCTCTGGGACTCAGTCTAACAGAAGTACATTTCACCCACATGCCCATGAAGCTGAAAAAATTGCCTAGAAAATCTGTGCTCGATTTTCTACAAGGCTTGATTCACTCTGCCCCAAGCCATCAGGCACTGCAGTTGCCTATCACTATCTAACCAGGAAGGATGTGCTCAGTTATGCATTTGGAGCATTGTACAGATCTGAATTTTTCTGCATTGAAAACAGACTTTCTCATGATCTGAGGGGCGGAGTGACCCTGAAAGAGTTGGATGATCTTCTTTATTTATGTAGAAATGTAGTAAGCTGCTTACCAGATGGACTTGTTTGCAAGCTTGCCCACTTCTGACATGAATCAATTCACTTACAGGGAGATTTTCTGGAAACCAGCAAGTCCCCAAAAAAGAAAACTAATGTGGTGCCAGTACTGCCACCTCGTGTAGGCTCTGACCATTGCAATTGTTTTTCCCACAGGAACTTTACATTTTTGTAGCACCGAGCGACACAAAAGTTGTTAATGGTTCAGATCCTTTAAATAGCAGCACACAATACAAAGGATACTATTACCCTGTTACCCTTCCAGATCCCATCCTTCAAAGTCAACATCTGCAGCAACAAAAGCACTCTGACTTATAAGCGGACATCCATATCATGCAGTAACTACTTCAATGGTAAACCATAATTCCTTATTGGAAATGAAGAAACAAAAGGAAACACTGCAGAAAAGTGTGGAAGACACGGTATCACTTCTGGAGTGATTGGTTCCACCTGAGGAAAATGACCAAGGCAAAAGGAGTCAAAAGCTGAAGCAACAGGCAAGATCACCAGGCAAATGTACAAAAAAGATTGACAAGCTAAAAACAAAATATCATAGAAAAGAGAAACAGAAAAAAAGTTTGAAAATGGCTTTATGTTAGTTTTTGTCAACTTGGCAGTCAACCTAGGCATTTTGTTGCATCCTCTCCAAAAGGAGAGATGATGATCAACAGACTGTTGATCTTCTAGACAGAATGCCTGCAGACTTGTTTGTAGGGCTGAGCACTGCCAAGGGAGACAAGAGGGCTGTGTCCCTGTGACCAAAGATACACACTCCACGTCAGTGTAAAGCTCTGGAACATTCCCACCCTCTCCCTGCCCTCTTCGCCCACCCTACATACGCCCAGGGTGGGGATAACCATGAGCTCACTGAAGCAAGGCTTGCTGCCAGTGTGGAGCTCTCTGGAATGAAATGTTTTGAACATACAACACCAAAAATAAAGTAAGAATAACCAATCCAAGAACTAGGGAACCTCAGACCACATTTTAGGATTGGTGAAAACAATAAGCAAGAAACAAGCGAGCAAAGAATCACTGTCAAAAGATGTCCAAAGTTTACAGGGGCTCAAGGGCAGACTGGACAAATATGGCAAGAGAAATCCCCAGAACTGACCAGAGACACACAAAAAAAGCAGGACGTATCTAACTCATCAAAGCAAATTATTCCACATTCTCCATGTCACCCAGTCCGACACCCTGACTCCAGCATTGTACAGGTGCCCTAAAGAGAGCTCCCAGAAATCTTAGCAGAAACTGGCAAGCAGAATGAATCTACTCAATCTTTAAAAAAAGTAATAGGAATTTGAATTCATTTGATTTAACAGAGACGTGCTTTGTTCATGGGCTAACCTTTTCCATAAAAGTCAGTATAACCATCATCTTAGAAGGACTGGGTTTTTTCACTATGCTGACAAATACTATGTTTGAATAGAAACTGGGTTGGGGTTTTTTTTCTTTTTTTTAATTTTTTTTTCATAAAGTGGACCACTTTACCACAATATCACAAAACCTGTTTTGGGTCAGGCTTCCCAAAACTTTACAAGAATTGTGCCTGGAACTATCTCATGCATTCCATGCAGATAGCAGCCCTCCTCCCCCTTTCCATCCACCAGTCAAACCAGAGTGACAGAGTTTGGGCAGAAAGTGACTTTCACTGCTACACATGTAGTGCAATTCTCCTGCTGGCTATAAGAATGACAGCGTAGAAAGAAAGAGTGAGACCCATGGCACCTGCAGTCATACACAATGCTCAGACACTCAAGAGTCACTATTCTGCATGTCCTTGGATAAGTGCAAAAAAGCACAGGGAAGCTCTCAGTTATCATAGATTCAGCTTTCAGACCTGCTTTTCATCCTGTCATTGTGGAACAAGTTCCTTTCTTTTTCACGTAGGGCCTTTTCTTTTTCTTTTTTTTCTTACTACATCCAGCATAATACCCATCGCTTCAGTTTTGATTGATTCGTGCTTTTATATCACAGTAAAGAATTTAATTTAAGCAAAGTTGTCACATTTTGTTTGTCAGTGTAATACATGGGAACAAGGCTAACTGTCTGGAAAGCCTTAAAGCAGACTTTTTTCAAAAATTTTGTTTTATTATACTTGTCTGTGGAAAGTAACAGAAATACTTTATCAGATAATTTATAGAAAATAGAATCTTAGATAGAAAGAAAAACAGAGACACATACTAAATATCATATGGCTTTTACCACAGTCCTTAATTATATTTTTCTACCTTATCTCTACCCCTGTCATTTCTGTTTAAGAATAAAAGAAAAAACTCTTCTGGAAGATATGAAAAATCATGCTTCAAGCACAAACAAGTGTACTTGATAAAACATGAAAGTGCTGTCCAGGGATACATGTTTGAATGACTCTTTAAAATTAGAGAATTATGGAAATTGACATATTTATTGCAAATGCTTATTTGTTGAGTGCTATTTGACATGTAGAATTATAGTTCACATCAATTTGTTCAGCGTCACTAATGTGTCCTGCATATACATTACCTGCAGAGCTTTTAGATCCATATAATATGGCTGCACTGGCAGTGGATTAAGGAAACAAGATTAGCTTGATGCTAATTCCTAGTGTCTAAATAAATGACTTCAGCTTCAAGACATCAGATGAGATAACATCCCAGACAAAATACATCACACTAAAGTATCTGGCAAGCTTTTTATTTTAGGATCCAAAAGGAAACAGATGAATATAGTAATGCAATATAAAGTCTCTGATCATCTATTCTTTAAAAATTGAATTAGTGTCTCATTTTCCCATTAATCAGTAGACAATATCTCTTTCTGATCCTATAAATTGGATGTACAGTGAGACACATTTCCAGATGTTGCTAGCACAAACACCTTATTCTGTGGAAATTGCAGGAATACTTCTCTCTCCATGACAGTCTTCCTTTAGAAATACTCTTGCACCATGTGGAGTTACTTTTGTTTAAATTAGATGTGCCAGTGCAGGGAAATACAAATGCTACAAACATCCGCTGTGTAGCAGCTAAATCTGATTGAACCATCATGATCAAAATGAGAAAGGCATTCTTTAAACTCCATAATATAAATCAAAAACATCTTTAGGGGCATGGCTTAAAGAGAGAGATTCACAAAGCCAGTGCAGGCTGAAGTATAATATACAGGATTGCTCCCTTTCTTTGTTGTTTTGTCCGAAGAGTTAAGGTCACTGAGAGAAGAGGTAAAATCCAATCATTACAGTACCATATCTGCATTATTCTTTCATCTCTCTGTCTCCAGTTCTCAGACACCTTTTGTGCCTCCTGCTGTGATTTAAAACCCTATTAACACAAGCAATTGCTACAGCTTTGTCTGGGGGGTTGGTGGCTGCACCTGTATTATAATCAGCAAGCCAGAGGGCTGTGTCTAAAGCCAATCCCCTGAGAAAGGGGGGGGGGGGGGGGGGCTGAACGTGGGTCCATAGCCCAGAGCTTCCAGCAGGAGCACCTGGAGCTCTGTGCCTGTGCAGCCAGGGCTGGAGAACACCCTGAGTTCTCTTGCTCCTGCCTAATGTATGTTGTTCTGAAGGGAGACATTCAGACTGAAGTTACTTTCCTAGGTTTCTTTTACAATCAGCGGAGGGCAAGCACCATCAAAGGATGCCTTATCTCAGCCTAAAGTGGAGGCCTGCTGTAGGTGTCATCAAAAGCCCTTTGGAGGTTACTAAACTGATTACGGGAGAAGATGAAGTCATTGTCTCAGATCAAACCTCTAACCCCTAAGAGATGAGAGGATGAAATATACTTTCTTTCCCCTGTTTAACTGCCCCTCAGCACCTGCTCCTCATGAACAAAAATAATTATCTACAAAGCAGTAAACCAAAAATAATGACAAACTTGCTAGACCTGCAGAGCCATATAGCTTTAATCAGTAAGGTTTTATTGATTTCCTCTACCTAAGCTTGGTGTTATGTGCCTGACTGAGGTATGGCACTGCATCACGTGACTGCTTAAAAATTATCACAGTATTTATTTGTCAATCTGCCTTTTGGAATTGTCAATCCCTTTGGAATTTTTCATTTATCTATGTGCTGTAAAACCCTGTAAAATGGATGGAAATAACAACTCCCAAATCCAACCCTACAAAACATCCCAATAGATGTGATTGGTTCCCAAAGTATTGTAGCCACACCTGTGTGGTTCTACACCAAATTAACTTTCTCTGTGGAAAACCAGTTGAGTCATAGTGGTAGTCCAAAAAAATGGCTTTATATTTTGGATTAAGATAACATCTCTGTGTCTTGCACTGGATGCACACAAGGCTCATGTTCAGTCTGGTATAAGCATATTTTGCTTTCTTTCTAATATGTAGATTTGTCCATTGAAAGGCAATGTTTCTTTAGAAAAAAAACACCACAAATCAGGACTTGAGGCCAAGCACTGCTCTATTTAAAGTCTTGCATCTCTATATATACATTCTTCACTAGGAGCACAGACATGAAAATAATGAAATTGTGAAGAAGGGAACAGAAGAATTTTTGCACCTCAAACGAAACAATTTCTGGGTTCAGTCATTCCTCTGTGCTTAAGCATGTGCTTTAATTTTTAACAGTTATGCAAGACTAAATGCAAATTAATGATAGGAAAACCAGATTAATGTTTCTAAGACAGAGAGGCAAAGGAGAGGAGAGGGAAGCACTGCATGATGGCAGATCGAAGGCACTGCTGTGTTAGCAAGCTGCCAAATATTGCAGGGGTAAAGCAAAGTGGGGACACGCTACTTCTGGCCCATCAAACCACCAAAAAAAATCGTGCCTGTGTAACATGAGTGCAAAAATATCTGATGCTATAGGCATGTTGTTAAAGTGTTATTAACTACCATGACAACTGTTAAATCCAAATAATCTGAAAAGAGAACGAAAGCTCTATTTTCTCTCCTGTGAAGATAGCTAGTGACAACTGCAGAACTGTCACTCCTTATTCAGCCCTTTTCCAGGCAGCACTGGATTTGTTGCTGTGCCTGAGCAGATGCGGGGCCAGTGGAGAATAAATATAGTCAATGAGTGAAGTCTTTGAAAAATCAACATCCGGAGTTGACATTTGGTGTTAGATCTGTGTTTTATGTGACAGCCTTGTGACAGTAATGTCTATAGTTTAACTCGAAGGATTCAGCATAGACTTTCCAAGGTATTTAAGCATCTAAATCCTCCTATCATTCAAAATTCCAGATTCAGCCCTCTACTTATCCACCATAACAAACCCAGCACCATCCTGTGTGGACATCTTCTTACAGGAGAGCAAAGGCTAAGACTCCCTTTGCATAACACGGAGGAGTTTATGAGAACACAGGATTTAAAAAATACTAGAGGAAGGCTTCAAGATGTTGTTTGGTTCACAGTGCAAATCTATTTGGCTTCTGGACTTCACAAACTTGTCAGTCTGTCCATGAGATTTGAAAACAGAGCCGTTGATTTTCTAAGTTGCTCCTGGTACTCACACAAACATTGGAGCAGCTTTTCAAAAAGTTAAGCATTGTGTAGTCAAAAGAACAGTTTCTAAGTAAACTTAACTGCTCTCACTAAATCTTCTTCACTGAAATGTACCTGGTTATTCCATGGATGGTCCCTATACACTGATCTACTGAAACAGGTTTTTCTGAGACATGCTGCACTTTCATCAGTAAAAGATTGCCACAGAAATGGCAACCTGAAATTGTATGTGACTTATATTAATATAACTAATTGGTACAGGTAACATAGTAATATAGTGGTCCTAAGTCATTACGTCAGGACATAATCCAACCTTACAGGTTGCCCAAACCCTTGGCACACAAATTTTGAATTCATCACCACATCCCAGAGAACATCCTACATAATATTGGTGCATCTAACAGATGTTAAGCTATTAAAGAGTTGACATAGTTAGTTACATGGCACAATATTCATAATTATTGCTTGCTCTGACAGCGAAGTACAAGGGAGAGAAAATGACAAATTCAAATTCAAATATCACCAGACATGCATTATATGTGTCTGGGAAGGAGATGGAATGAATTCCCCTTCAGGCAGGGATGCTGCTCAGGTTCTGTTATTCAGATTGTGTTGTCTTAATCTTAGCAGCACAATCCTTCTGTGTCAGATTAAAATATTTTTAACTTCTTTTGACTCTTTACCCTCCTCTTCACCTTTGTTTCCATCTGTTATTGAGCAAGCATGTCTGAGTTACAATTGCCCTGGAGATGAGAAGGAGAAACAGAGCAGACTGGAGAGATGCTTCCGTGGTGGGAACACGGCGGTGCCAGCCTGCAGAACATCACACATGGCTCTGGCTCTGGCGCTGGCTGACAGGCATGACACAGTCAAAGTTAGATAGGTGCTAAAAAGGCACAGTTTTGGTCTCTAAATCCATAGGCTAAAATAAAACAAAAACACTGAGTCACCAATATTCCAAGGTCAAGGAAGACTTGCTCTGGTGCATTTGGGGAAACATGGAGAGAAATAATCTTTCAGACGGCAGGTTAGAATCACAAATTAATTAAAACGTGACTTCGATGGGGTCATACATCACACCAAGTATACGTACGAAACTGTTATCTCAATGTTATTTCACAGAGATTGTGAACAAAACCCAAATTCAGATCCACGAGTTGTTTGACTAAAGCCTGGAAGAACGTGTTGGAGGTCCAAGATTAGAGACCTAAATAACTTTGCAGGTTCAATTTTTGGTCTTGTTCTCTAACTTTCCTTGTCCTTTGTACATTTTGATTGAGGATATCATGTATGTATTTACTGTTTTTTTTTCTATGGTGCAAGAGATTGTGTGTGTATCCAGATACCAAGAAAATGTTTCTGTGCTACTGCTCCTTGTGACAGTTTTCTTAGTACATAATTTAGCTGTGGATTCTTCTTTGTCTTCAGGTTTCCTTAGCCATCAATTTAAAATGCTTTCAAAATATACAAAACAGATTCTCTCGCACAACTGCAGCCATCTCATGCCTTCTGAAAGATCAAAGGTTATTTTACAAAGTAGATTTGCAGCTAAATTACTTACTTTACAATTTTATGCTTTGGCCTCCAATGTATTTTGATCATTGTTTAAATATGACAGATAAAATTTTGCTTTTGTACCCACTACAGGACCAGAGTGCAAAAATGCCCTCGGAAGAGATATAATTCCAGAAGCATTTAGACTTCTTTCCTAAAGCAACTAAAAATGCATGTATGGACATCCTATAATTATAAACTAGTAATGATACATGAGTTACTTTCTACAAAAATAACTGAATCTCTATGTCTAAATACACACTATATTTATATTCATAAAATCCAGCAAAATGTATGTTCCTTGTCTGGATATCCAGGGTGAAGAAATAATGAAGGGCTTTTACATATTCTGAAACAGGCTGAATCTAATTCTTACTTTTTTCCTATAAGGAATATATCTTGATTTGGCTATGGAGAGGTGTCTCTCACCCCTGCTCTGAAAAAGAGCCTGTGCACTGCACAATTTAAAAGTAATTTCTCACCTTGACCTGCAGTGGCATTTTTTAAAAACTTACAGAAGTTCACCTTGAGCCTTTCTCCAGAGTTCAGCAGCTCCCAGTTTTCTACCAAGCCCATCCCAGAACCCACAGTCTTTTTTACCTCATTTTTTTACCCCATCTTAATAGAAGCTGCGGCTCTTTGCTCCTCAATGGCTTTCTCTAAACTTCCTCGTGAAAGCACACATGACTACACAGTTTGGGCAAGAATTATGCCATTGCTTGCATTGTAGAATATCGATAGTTATAGAATATAGATTGTTATTGCATGAAGCCATCTTGCCTTCTCAAATGTGCCTTAGTTCTGTTTTGCAGGATGAAGAGAGGTCTCAGTTGTCTCAAGGTGACAAGAGGTAGAATCAGGTACTTCTGCTGGATATTTGTGAAGGAGCATTAGGTTAAGCAGCAAGATGAGAGAGTTCAGAGGGGTGGCAGGGGATTTCTGTGGGTGCTAGCAATACTAGAGTGGAAATTACTCTGTCTACATGCAGCGGGTCTCTCTCACTCACCTATCCATGTCAAACTGAAAGACTGTGCAAAAGAGGTTTGCACAAGAGAAGAGGGAACTCATGAGTATCTCGGTAGAAAGAAACTTCAAACTGCCCTGAACCTGCACAGCTGTGACTAAGATGCTGATACTTATGTATGTTTACTTTGTCTGACATCACTTTGTGAATTGCAGGGAATTGATGGGTAGCTCAGTCAAGAAGAAATGAAGTACCATTAAAAAGAGGAAAATAAATTTGCAAGCAATAAGAACAGACCTTACTGAGTTTAGGTGTTAGTGATATTAATCAAGTTTGTAGTAGGTTTGGAGTGTATTGTCCAAACCTGCATAAATTACCTTTTGATAGTGGTAATGGGAGGAAAATTGAATGAGTTTTGAATTAATCTCTGTGTATTAGTTGCCAAATGGTTCAGACTTCTAGTTTCCCTAGCTATAAATTTTTTAATGGTTGAGAGAGTACAGACTGATTATTTTTCTTAGTGTTGTGTTGATGCTTAAATGGATTGGAAACATACCATTGTATATATGTACGTATGTATGCATTTGTAAAATTAAAGAGCAATACTGATACTTCTTTTGGAACACTTTTTTCCTTTAATGGTTTCAGTACTACTCAGAAATAGTTTAATTATGTGACCTTGTATTATGTTTGAATTACCTTCCCCCTGGTGATTAATCAAGCCCAATGATGAAAAACAAAAGGCAGTACTCATTCATATCTCTTGTTAACAAGGAAAAAGGGAGAGAATAATGGCAAATGAAATATCAGTTATTATCAGAGACTTACAATTTCCATCAAAAGAGCTGAATGCATCAGTCTACATGATACCATGAGGTTTTTCCTATGATTCTATCCCCATGAATGTTTATTGCCATTGATGGAAAATAAGAATTCACAAGCTGATTCACAGATCCTGATTTAACAGAGCCAGCAAACATGTTATCTAATTGAATAAAGTCTTTCTTACACATGTGTCATGGTTTGACACTGGCCAAACGCCAGTCACCCATGACAGCCCCTCAATCGCTCTCCCCCGCCACAGCTGGGCAGAGGAGAGGAAAAATTTAACAAAGGGGTCATGAGTCAAGATAAGCACCAGGAGAATATACTCCAAGGGCAAAATGGGCTCAACTTAGAAGTACAAAGTGAATTTACTACTAGCAAAGTCAGAGGAGGATAATGAGAAGTAAAATAAGCCCTTAAAATTATCTTTTTCTGCCAACCCCTCCTTCCTTCCCATCAACAGCACAGGGAGACAAGGCATGAGGGTTTTGGTCCATCACCCGAGATCTTCTTCCATTGCTCAGGGAGATAAGTCCTTCCCCTGCTGGGCTGTGGGGTCCCTCCCATGGGACACGGTTCCCCATGAACTTCTCCAGTGTAGTTCCAATCTCATGAACAGCAGTTCTCCCAAAACTGCTGGAACATGAGCTCCTCCCACAGGCAGACAGTCCTCCCAAAACTGCTGCAGTGTGGGTCCCTCATCCATGAGGTGCAGACCTCCAAGGCCAGGCTGCTCCAGCCTGAAAGAAGGGGCCCCCTCTCTCCATTGGGTCTCCCACTGGATCACAGCTTCCTCCAGGCATCCACCCACTCTGGTGCGCCCACAGTAGGGGCTGTGAGTGGTCTCTGCATCCCCCGTGGACCCCATGGGCTGCAGGGGGACAACCTGCTCCACCATGGTCATCACCACATCCTGCAGAGGAAATTCAGCTCCAGCACCTGGAGCACCTCCTCCTCCTCCTTCTCCACTTGGTGTCTCCATGTTGTTTCCCTTACATGTTCTAACCTCCTCCTCTTCTCTGGCTAGGAAAAAAACTGTGCCCTTCTTTGTTTTGATTTTCTTCTTAAATAGGTTATCACAGAGGCATAACCAACATCTACAATTGGCCCAGCGTTGGCCAGTGGCATGTCCATCTTTAGAGCTATCAGAGATTGGCTCTGCTGGACATGGTGGAAGCTTCCAGGCGCTTCTCACAGAAGCCACCTCTGTGGCCCCCCCACTACCAAAACCCAAGCCGTGCCAAACCAACACAACATGGTCCATGGCTGGAAAGTAGGGGTTTAAATCATATGGTAAGTAACAAGGCTGAATGTTCAAAATCAGATATTTTCAACAAAGTATAGCCAAATTGATAAACTAGTGCCAAAGATTAGAGCCTTCTTAATTTTTTTGCAGATTTCTGTGTCACAAGAAATTCAGTACCCTAAATGATGGGGAAGAGTAAGGGTTACCTCACAACTGAACAGTTGCTCCAACTCATTTACGAAAAACACTTAAACATCAGTGTCATTTTTCAAACACAACTTATATTCATGTTATTTTCATGTAGCATAGAGAGCTAAGATTTTATCTAAAACATTTCTTTTTCTTCCACTCCCAAAAAATCTTCAGTGAAAATAGGCAGGGCAGAAAGAGAAATTACTCTTTTTCTGAAAACATTCAATCCCAACTTTTGTAGATGCAGGTACTGGCACTGTTACAAGATGTTGTCCTCTCTTCATTTTGTCTTCTGGAGTCCTATTCCTGAATCTGCTTTCCAAACTTAAAGATGTCACACATTTCTTAGAAAGTTTAAGTGTGGTTGGAAGGCATTACTGAAGGGAATGAGGACTGTAAAGGGTGCACTGATTTTATATAAGTATTGTCATCTGTGTTTCTGCTGGATAGATGAATCACTCCAGGTTGTAAATGGATTAAATATTACTGAAATACTAAAAGTGTGTGGGAGTTTTATTTTAGGACATAGAAATTGATAATAGAATAGGCTAAAATTGCAAAGCTTTAGAATATTAATAAAAGGAAGGGTGATACCCACACTGGGAGGACTGAAAAGCCTCTGAATTGAGATTCGTCCCAGTTCATGAATCATTCACAGATTACTTCTAACTGAGGCATGTGGAGCCATGCACTAGGGAAATACCTGTTCACTGACTAGCTTGAGTGGTTGTTTGTCAGACAGCAACATAGCAGGAGTGGTGGTGCTTATTTGGTCATGGGGAATGCTCTGTGTTCCTCAGCTGAAAAACTGATGTAGTAATGGGAGAGAAACTCATAAATTTAGCCATTGTACTTCAGTGGATTAAATGGGGACCACTTATAGGGTTCAGTGATGCTGGATCCAGTTCATTTGTGACCTTTCCAGTATCTCACCTCCCTTGAGCATCTGTCATTCAGCCTGTTCTGATCTCATCAAATTATCTGAGGTAGGAAAATTAGTACAGGGAGAAAAATAATTTCTCATGCTGGATTCCACAAGTGTAATGCACTGCAGTATAGTAATGAAAAATGGATGCATATCTCACTGACATCCTAGGAAAAGTTTGTCAGTAAAGTTGTGGAACATTTTGACTAATGATAGAGTTATGACATAGGCTCCCAGTAGCTTTAAGGAGAGGTCAGATGCACACAATGAATTGAGGACCACAGGGTTCTCCCCTGCTCAATGGAAGGGGCTGGATCTGAGTAGTACCTTCATCCTTTCAATCCCATCATCTGTGATTTACCATTAAAAAGGCTTTCTGGCAGAGAGCTGACGGAAGTCCAGTTTTGTATGCAGGGGGAGCTGCAGGGACCGAGTTGTTATTGTTCTGTCATTGTCTAAGAAACCTCTGTGTGCCAGTAGATATTTATAATCTGGTATGCCTTTTAATAAGTGTGTTATCTCCCAGAGAACAGCATGTTTGATATAATTCTAGTGGGATATATGAAACACAAGTTTCATGTGAATGACGGAGCTGCCAGGGGAGGTACGTGACAAGCTGCATTTGCGAGGCTCAGCCTGCTCAGGAGCACACTAGAAAAAACAACCAAGATACTACCTTGATTGGATCTCTTCCTGTTAACAAATTAAACAAATAAAAAGGAGAACATTAAATAAAATTTTCTGGATGCCGTGAATTGAGAGAGCACCAGTGTGCCTGCATGTGAACAGGAGTGTTTGCAGCAGAAAAATCAAGGCAGCTTAGTCAGGGTAGCACCACTTGCCCTATATGAATTTAATTTGGTCAGACTCACATAACACATAGAGCTACGAATCATAAAAAGATCCCTTTGCAGTAATTTCCTCACAACAGAAGATTCACTTTGGCTTTGCACATGCAGTGCCACATTCTCACTAGGTGTAAAATATCACACAAAGCACTGGATAAAATTATCTGAACATTTCTAACAAAATTGAAGGAACTATAAACCATGTAAAGAGGAAATACTTCTCTTTTTCTTCCTTACTCCTTCCCCTGAATTTCTGGCTTTTCATGACATAATATATATGTAAGGCTTTTGTTTGAAAACCATGTTTGTATTTCCTCCAATAAACAAATATGAGATCATGCTGTGTTGCTGGAAACATGATAATTAGTTTTGCTGCAATATGAGAGCCTGAGGTGATGCAATGATAGATTAGGGCACACAAACCACATCCCTAAGCATTTTTCAGCAATCAGAAGAGGAAATTATGAGATTTAAAATTGGACCAGCTACAGAAATAAAATACTTTTTCATAGCTCTCTCATTGCAACTAGAGCTCTGTGTGTTTTACTGTACAGTGACGCTAGATTTCCTTGTTCATGTTGCTGAAACAATGAGTAGGTCATTGATGCTGCATTTGGAGAGTACTCTTGAAATGTTTCTGTTTCAGTAAAAGCACATAAGCAGTTTCAGATAAAGAGGGAGAGACACAGCAGCGAGTATCAGCTGAATACTCGAGCTGAATGTCAAAGCAACAGAACTAAATCAGTATCACTTTTCTTGCAGGTCAGCATAAGAACCAAAGCCAAATACAGCATGTAATTGAAAGACATAGTTTAGACCAGCTGGATGATCAAAAAATTTAAACACAGAAATCAGCAGAATGAGACATTTCTCCATTTAGCTTTGTTAGTGGAGTTATCTACCCTACCATAGTTTATTGGCTTCTGAAAAGTTTGTTTATTAAAACACAAAACAGTGAAGAGGTATTGGCTGATATTTTCTTTAAAGGTTTTTAAGATATAATTTAAATCAAGGAGACTTTTCAAAGGGGAGAGGGAGTAAGTCAAATTTTGCTTAACAAA
This sequence comes from Acanthiza pusilla, assembly GCA_036630365.1. Taxonomy (NCBI): domain Eukaryota; kingdom Metazoa; phylum Chordata; class Aves; order Passeriformes; family Acanthizidae; genus Acanthiza; species Acanthiza pusilla. The sequence goes on from JAXCHO010000023.1 coordinate 33,209,745, forward strand.
TCTAATGGTATCATACTATAGTCCAGCTATTGGGACTGTTAATTGCATAGGTCTGTGATGACAATTTTGTTATAAAATATAAGTATTTCCTAGCAATATTATATGGACATGCACAAAACTACCTTCAGTGAATACTAAGCTCCATGATACCTTTTCATCTTGTGCCCAGGTAACAGCAGAGATAACAATCAGTGTGCAGCTTTGAAGGAGACATAGACACTGTTGGCTAACAGAGCAGATTTAAGTGCTTCAGAGCACATTCTCAGGACATATTATTCCATTTCTAAGAGCAAGTCTTGACTCTTCAATGGAGCAAAAAGGCTTTGCACGGTGACACTCAAGTAAAATAGAAGCCAGCTGAGATAAAATCAGAGGTATAGTCATCACTATTCACTGGTTTCTTAAAATGAAATATTTTGCTTGACTACCCCATTCTTTTGTGGAAGTGTTTCCTCCTTCAAGAATGACTAACAACATTTTTCTGTTTGCTCTGGGGAGAGCTCACTGGTTGAGCATAGGGTGAAAGCCAAATAAGCTTGGTCATTTCACTGTCTAAGAAATAGGCCTGGTTTGACACCAGTGGTGGTCTTCAAAGTGCTGCTTTTATGCTCTTCAGAACAGTTAGATTACAGGTCCATGAAAAAAATGAAAAAGCTAGGCTTGCTCTGAATGGAATCTATTTGGTCATCATCTCTGGTAAAAATATCTTAAAATAACTGTAAATAAATGAAAAAAATTACATTAATAATTTTCTGGGGTTGATTTTTTTTTTATAAGTTTGCTAACATCATTAGCATCACATTATTTAACCAGGGCTATCTAAAGGCATGCCAACACACAGGCAATTTCAGTTCTGCCTCCCTATATTTCCTTAAGGAGGTTTGGGCATCAGGACCTGCCTGACCAGCCACCAAACAGGAACACACTCTCTCAAGTGGGCTATCTCCTGCCACTGCTGTGGCCTGGGGGAGGAGAGGGGTGACAGGAGGCAGCCAGGCAGATCCTTTTCCTCTGGGATGGGGACACACATGATGGAGTACAGAATGGTGAGGAGACCTCTAAAGCAACCTGCAGCCTCTACCATGTGCAACATGGTGGCAGAAAGGGGCAAGTAATGCGCCTTTTCTATTCCCAGCCACCACCACAGAGGGTGACAGGGACAATGGCATCCAGCTTTTGCTCCTGCTGACTTCTCCCTACCATGAGCTAGAGCACTCACTGAACACATCACCACCATCTGCTCAGGTACAGGAATGTGACATGTTGTTCAAAAAATCTCCTTTGATGACGCAATTTTTTTTTCCTACTTGCTTTGTTTTTCAATTGACTTTTTGGTGGAGAGATCTTGAAGAGACTGGAAATACTCATCATTTCTGATTCCACAAACCTGCAGGAACCAACAGTCAGCATGTGAGAGACAGAGCAGGAAAGCATCAAGACAGCAAAACTTTGCAACACCTTCATAGCCCTTTCTCCATGTACAGTATTCTGTCCCATCAAACCCTGTTCATTGCTCTCCCAGCCAGAGGCCTCATGGAAAGCTTTCTGTGCCAGTCAGCTGGAAGACGTGCTCAAAACTCTTCTCCTTCCCTGCAGAGAAATCACCCTGGTCATCAGTTTGGAGAGGGGAGGAGCTGACAAACAAGGCATAAATAGCTCAGCTGCTCTTCCATGGCCCACAAAGAAATCCTTCCCCTTGTCCTGCAGAGATCCCTTCCTGGTCTGGGTGGATGAAGGACAGCCTGTTTTCCCTTGGGAAATTGGAAAAAGCTGGGCACTGTACATCTACACTTGTACAGATTATAAACTTGGCTAATGCAGTTACTGCTTTGCTGCCAGTCTCTGCAGCATAGGTGGCTATGCTGGCCTAAAGAAGAGTCCATAGCTGCAAAGCATATTTTCCAACTTCAGTGGTAAAAGGTAAAAATATTTACATGCTGTAGATGCCCACATAAAAAGCAACAACAGCAAGACTTTGGCCTGCAGGAAGGAAACAGTTATAGCACCAGTATAGGAAATGGGTGGCCATGGCTTGTGTCCAAGCTCAGTCACTGTCATTTTCCTCAGCTTGCTGCTTCAGATGAACTGTGTTTGGCCTGGGCCTCTGTCAAGAGCTGAGGAAAATAAGGACAAAGTTTTTCCATTTCAAAACATGGAAAAATAAGAGGTGGTTGAAGAATGCATTTTGAATTGATTCAATTCCTATTAAACACCATAAATATATACACATATATATTATATACATATATATATATCTTATTTAAAGTAAGTCATGTAAACTTGGACAGAATCAATTTTTTAATAGAAAATAAGCATAACCTAAAAGAGAATTTTCATCTGCCTTTTCTGTTTCAACTTTCTGTCTAAACCATTTCCTTGTATTCCTTGTCTTGAACTACTAAAATCTAAGCCGGGATGAAATACCTAATGCTAGAGCTTGGAAGACACAAGGACAAACACAGCCCACCCCACAGAGGTTTATCCAGTCTGGCTTCAGTCCAGGCTCGGCTGTGAAGGGCAGTTAAAGCAGTTGTGCCTTCGCAGTCACATGTCTGCATCCCAGGCTCCCATACTGAGGGCCTGGCCCCTCATCTTTACTTGGACTGAAGGCTTGCATCTCTTTTGTTTCTTTCCCCTATCATAACTGCTCCAGGATGAGACAGGTATCCCAAGGTATCCCTTCTTACCAAGAGAAAGAGCAAAAGTATATTTTCCCACCTCTATCAGGAAATGGCCCACCTCTCCTCCATCTCCTCCCTGCTCCTTCCCCATCCACACAGTTCCTCCCACCTCTGTCCCTTTTCACTTTCAGCAGAAAAAATGATGGTTACTCTCTTTTCCAAAAGGAATCACACAGCATCCCTTTGGAAATGACACCAATGGGTGTGAAGGAAAGTAGTATTAAGAACAACGTAATGGAGCCTAAATTCTTCTAACATAATTTGGAACTGGAAATGATGAAGCAAGCCTGACTGAAGTTCACTGCCAGCTGTCAGTGGATCAGCAGCCAGCGCTCCCAGGAGCCTTGCTCAGGAACTGGTGTCCCAAGGACAGGAGGTGGAAGGAGGGAGATGGCAAGGGCTTTGGAAAAGATTACAGCATGCACAGGAACTGACTTTCCAGCCCAAGAGCAACCTTAACTGGTGCCAAAGGAAGAAGTAATGAAAGGGATTTGTACTGACACAAAGAGGAAGGAGACGACAAAATGACATTCTAAGTCTAACCCCAAGGAAAGCGTTTAATGAAAAGAACAAAAATATGTGCTGAGAGGCCAAAAGGCCAGGAAGCCAAACTGGGAAAGCTGAATGGATCCATCATGTCCAAATCCTCAGTACATCCAGAGACTGTTATAATCTTGCTTACAAAAACAGGAGACATTAGTAGCTTACACAAGACCTCTATGAACATAAATGAATGGAACACAATTTGCTCTATACGGTGACAAGTGTACAGCTGGAATTCAGATTAGTAAAAAATGCCAGGTCAGAAATGCCATGTAAATATTGCCACAATTAGTGGAAGAAAGTGGAAACAGAAAAAGATGGTACCCAGGATTCAGTACCAGATAGTACATTGTATTGGTCAGTGATAACTAACAAGTTAAGCGAGTCCCGACTTGGTCACAGAAAGACCCTCAGACAAAGCAAGCTAGGCCTGGAGACTTGAGAACAAAAAGGGTGTTATTTTTATGTGCCTTTTCTTCAGGGTGCCATCAGAAAAGGATGGGGAGAATGTGCTGTTCCACAGGAAAAAGTATTTTGGTAAACACAGTTTTTTTAATGTCTGTGGACATCAGAAGTCATGGCCCCTCATATTTTTCTCAGATGCACATATTTTCTCAGATGAACTTTAGGAAAAACTTCTCTTCAATGGCAGTGTATGTCTTTGGTCAGTAACTAAAAGTACTTGTAAAATCAGGTAATTCCCCCAACAAAATTTCAGTATCTGCCAGTTACTGAGAGGACATAACTATAAAAAGAGCACTACTCATAATTGTTGTAGCCCTGACAAAAATGATGGATCATGTATACCAGACAAACTGTTTCTGTTGCAAGAAGTTCTAAAGCACGGAGTTATTTCCTATGAAACATCACAGCTTTCTTACAGATTATCTGTGTTTCATAGTCAAGGCTTCTGCTTCCAACATTGAGCTGAAACATTAGAAGTAAAAATCTGAATAAATAGTGGAAATAAATTTGCAGTTGGACTCGAAGAGCTTAAAGGTCCTTTCCAATCTAAAAGTTTCTGTGATTCTATGCCTAGTTTTGCTTTTTGTTTGTTTTCTGGGAGGCAGAGGAAGTGAAAATGTTGATTTCTACTCCTAAAAATGTAATTAAGACACACAACAAGGCTAATCTCTGAGGTCTCACTGAGACAAATGAAGTCAGCTTCACCGTGGCAGATTTTGAATGGGGAAAGCTGAGTCAAGTCTACAAGTCCATTAATATTTGTATTTTTTCTCTTTTCAGAATTAGAAAAAAAGTTGAGTTTTCCTCTCTGTATGGGCTGCTTTCATGGTATATTTAAGATCAGTATAAAAGGGTTGGTCAAGTCCATTAGAGGCCAAACCACACTCACTACCCCAAAAACAGACTTTGTCCTTTTATGTCTGTTCAGCTTTCTCACCTTGGCCCCACTTCCATCCATGGACTTTATCTCCAGGCTGCTATTGGAGGTCATGCTGCTGCAGGAAACATGACACACAGTGACAAAAAAGCCAGAATTGCAAGGTGTTCCTTGGTAGAAAATCCTGCTTCTTTTGCCTCTCCTGACACTTCCTGGACTGCAGTCCCAAGGCATTTCCTATAAAAAGAGAGCAGGGAATCAGTTATAGAAGAAATCTGTGCTAACTCTTCACCAAAGTTTCTGTGCAACATTTCCTTTCTTTTTTTTTTTTTTTTTTTAAGAGAATTCCCATCTTTAGCTCTCAATTTTCTGCAAATGTACTGATAAGTGATATTAATTCAAATGATCTCTTGGGGCTGGGAATTCAGCATCAGATACACACTACACAGCTCAGGAGCCACCTCAAGTGAATAAGGATTTTTTTTCCTTTTTCAATACGTTTTCAAAACCAATCACAGTTGCTTCAAATCTCTTTGCCATTATTCATGCCTGATGCAACTCAGTATCATAAATTCCTTGCAGTAGAATCAACAAGTTTTTGACATTCGTAGGCATCATTGCAAGCATAGACGGAGCATTAATTTATTATCCTGAAGTAGAACAAACGTGTGATTGGAAGCAGGATGAGCTGTAATAACTTCTGAATACACTCCATATTGTAACAGCCTGTGTATTCCATGTTCATCGACTTACATTTGCTCTGCTGGAACTGGATTTTATTAAGATAAATCAGCAGCAAGATGGGGACTCATATTTCAGAATTTTGTGCCATTCTCCCAGGTGAAATCAAAATATAACTATATCATTGAGGCTGCTTTTTCCCACCGCTGCTTTCTGCAGTTTCACTGATTTCCCACCCAGCTGAGAAAACATTTTGCTGTGAAACATCTGGCTATGGAATGCTCAGAGAGCTGAAATGGCTGGTGCATCCTCTGAAGTAGACAACTTTGAAGAAATGGAGCATAGTTTTAAACAATTCCAACAGACTGGAAAAAAAATTCATAAAAGCTCACCAAAGACTATCCATGATCCTATAGCTGTTGTCATGGGCTTCTCTGAGTGTGCTGCCCTGACACACACTGATGTAACTGCAACAGTGAATATATTATGGGCATAAAAGTACAAGTGTAGCAGAAAAGCTGTGAGGGAATGCACACTGGAGCAAAGAAGGAATTGTAAAAACAGAGAGAAGTGGAAAATCAAAAGTAAAGAGAATTTATTTCATCCAGTTTTAAGTTTTTCTCTCTTGAATAATTCTCGGGGTGAGAGCTACCCAGCACTACTGCAGTTACCCCTTCCAGCCCTGTGCATTGTTACTTAGGCCTGACTCAAAGAGGGCACTCATATTTCCTTGAATTAAAAATTGTTATTCTGATTGTTGTTCAGGGAAAAATGAAGGTTTTCTGCCATCATTCTGACACAGCTCCTATAAATAGAAAGGACCAACCACTGTAGCAACTAACCATGCAGAAGCACTTGTGGTTCAGTGGAATGATGGTACAGACAAACTCCAAAGTCAACAAAAAATTCATAAATCTGTCTTGTGAGCTCTGATGAAAGAATAGGTAATGAAGAAGAGGGGTTGAAAAGCAGACGTTTCCTGGAAAAGGGCACCAACATAAATTACACCACCGTGAAAGAAAGATATGAAGCATTGCAAGGATTTAACTTTGTTAAATGAGGTGCCCGTGTATCTTAAACATCACAGAAAAGTATACAGAGAGGGGAAATAGAATCAAATTACTAAGGACAAGCTTAAAAATGCAATGTGGTCTGGCAAGAGTAGAAGGCAGGGACATAGATAATGTTCCATTAATGGCCAAATTTATAAATATGTTTATAGAAAAGAGGCAAAGAAAAGATTGATCCATGAGGCAAATGAGATGAAAAGTATTGAGATATTGCTCAAAGAAATTATGCAAGTCATATCTAAAATCAGAAAGATTTTTTCAAATTGACAAGTCTTGACACATTGTGATCATAAATAATTTTAAAGGGCAGCTTTGTTGAACCACCAAGTCACTAGCAGTTACATTTTAAAATATATGGAAAAAGGTGAAATGTCTGAAGAGGGCAGATGTGGCACCTACTTTCAAGGAAGAGGAAAAAAAAAGGCATCAGGGAACCACAGACATATCTACTTGGTCTCATTTTCAAGAAAAATACTGGAACAGCTAAATGAATAAATGATCACAAGCATATAAATGGAATCAAAGTGATGAATAATAATCCATATGGATTTTTCAGGAGCAAATTCTGTCAAGCCAGTATCAGTATTTTCTCTGACAGGGCAGCAGGTCTGGCAAATAAAGGAGAAACAATAGATGTGATGTATCTTGACATCAGATATGATTTTGGCTGTTTTATACAATATTTTCCTAATCAAACTAGGGAAATATACCTAAAAAGCTACATTCTGACAGTACTTATATGCACTGAACACACAGAAATACTGTCAGCAATTGACTCATTTCATCTATATAAGCAGTCAAAGACAGATCTCCAGGAAAGAATGGTTAAAAAAAGAGAAAAGAAAAAAAAAAGGCAGCTTATGGTTCAGGGAGCATCTAAGCAGACGGGATCTCTTTATACTTTTCTTTTTTAATTGTTTGGTTGCCTTTCTGAACCACCATATTTTTTTCTGCCACCCAAAACATCCTGTGGCAAGAAATACTAGGAACTTCACAGTACATGACAAACAATGTCCAGTTATTTTGAATCTGATTCTTGCTATTTAATTCGATTTTCACTAGTTCCTATGCTGGAAAAGAGAAAAATAAATCTGTGTTCCTGTTTTCTATGGTACTTGTGCTATGACAGATCTCAACCATACGCCCTTCTTAGAGACTCTTATCCTATCTGAAGTTTCCTAATAGGATTAGTTGATTTTCACAGAGAAGCTACTTTTGATCATTTTCCTCAAACTTTTACAGTAGTGCTGTTCCTTCATTTTGATGGGAGATTAGACTGCTCTCAGTGCATAGAAGTACTATGAGAATGTGTGCTGTTCTAAGAAAAGGATTTGTGTCATTGTTAGTCAGAATCTGAGCATAAGTCTAAAAGCACTTGCTAGTGCAGCAAAAACAAACCCATACCAATATTGTATAAAGGGAGATGTTGCCTGAAATTCGTTTGAAGTGGTCTATCCACTTACTGATGATAGTTGAGATGGAGAAAAACAAGATGAAAATATTAACCCATTGGGCAAGATTGAGAAGAACTCACTAAGGATGATTAGGGACTGCACAACTAAACAACCCAGGAGGAAAGATTAGGGAAACTGGACTTGGCAATGGTACAGAAGGCACAATCCAGAAGGTTAGCTGGACAAAAGGTCTTCAAATAGGTGGCAGAGTAAGGAAATATTCCTGTGTCTATTTTTGTGGTAGGCAGGACAAGAGGTAGCCCCATTGCCTAAGAGCAAGGAGGAGCCCAGGGACACTGTAGAAGAACTTCGTGTGTTGCAAGGAAAACAAAACATTGGTGCCTGAAGTGGCTGGGGGACCCCATGAAGAAATACCATAAAATGAGCTGGACAGATATCTGTGGGAATAATAACACCTGGTTCTGCTCTAGGATGAGTGCTGGATGAAAAAACCTCTACAAATTCCTCTCATCTCTGGATTTTTCTGAAGCCCTGAAAAGTAGTGAACTTGGAGGACACCTAATTCTTGGAAGTTCTTTTCCTTAAAACATTGCTAGATTACCTTTACATAAAATTTGTCTTATTTGTTTGTTGTTGAAATTTGTTTTATTTATTTGCTGAGGGTTTGTTTTTACCTCTACAAAGAACATTGACAGTTTCCATCTTTTGGGTAACGAAGTCAAATATCATCTTTTAAGATAAGTAGCATTACTTCACTTAACATTTTCTTTCTTAGATCTTTAATCTGTGTTAGATTATACCATGCTCAGCACTATTTGTAGGACTTTGCATGACTTGTAGTTTCTGCATATGACAATTGGGATTGATCCAACTCTGATAGCATGGCTAGCAAAGCCATCAGTCTTTGGGGAGAAGGCTAAAAAGCTCATTCTCAGTTTTCCAGCTCATATCTGCCTCTATCGATGCAAAATTGGTTTTGTTGTTTTTCTGCCAAAGAAATAAAACAGTTTAAAGATGTTTAGTAAATTCATTCATATTTTTATTTCTAACTTCCTTTCCCGAATTTGATTTTCCCTGAGGAAATCTGGTACAGGATATGCTTATGCTTGCTTTTCACTTTTCAGGATGCTCAGGAAATTGATGGGTTTTTTTCTCTTCTACAGGATTTCACACACAATATATAATTCATTAATAAAATTTTTCAAGAAACAGAAAAGAAATCAAAAAATTTTCACTCTTAAATCCAGCAGTTTCTACAGAGCATGGGCAAAACACGCCACCTGGTTTAACATTTTTTTTTTAGTCCTTACAAATTAGTACTTACAAATCCTTGACTGGAGAAAACTACAGCTTCATTCAGAAAATAAACAATATTCATGTTTATACAATATTTTAAACATCCAGAATGGAGTAGTATTAAAAGGAAGCACTGGGGGAGGGCACAAAGGGTTAATGGCCTTTCCTGGGAACAGCACTGCTTTGGGCTTTTCCCACAGCATTTGCCAGCAGCGACAAATCTAGAGGAAGGGACCTTCCTGCAGGATGAGGAAAGAGCGGAGAATGCAGACCAGGAGGCAGGAGAAGTGTCGGAAAGCAGTCAGAGATTTTTCTGGTTTCAGTGGCCACATGAAAGGCGGCGGGACTGTAACAGAGCTGTTCACGTGTCACACAGCCTTATCTCGGGTGTACAGTGACAATGGCACCGAGCAGCAGTGGATGTGCCCTGTCACACCTGCCAGATTAACCCGCAGATAGCAAATCTCTGCCTTTAAGCCCCTTATCTGCTCCAGCCTTTGCTTCCAAGAATTTCTAAAACTAGTCATAGTCCCTCCGGGCATATTTTTATCTTCTGAAAAGCTGGTAGTGGGGGAGACATTTAACCTCCCTCTTGGGTTTATCATGCTGACAGGCATGTGTCAGTCAGGCATTTGACTCTGCAGCAGCCGCCACTGTGTCAGCAGCTGCTGCTGCTCGGGATGTGATCCTCCAAAGGGCTCGCTGTGCCTTCCTCCCAGGGGCTCTGTGCAGCAGGGCACTCGAGGTCAGCACAGATAAACACTGCCTACTGTCTTTTTGTTTGTTTGTTTTATTTTTGTTTGTTTTATTTTTGTTTGTTTGTTTTTCGTTTGGGAAGGACAGCTTCTAGCTCTGTCTCAGCAGTGAGCAGCTGATTTGCCTCCATGGATACACACTCGTCCCTACACCTGCCCCAAACTGCAGACTAGTCCAAATCGTGATGTCTGTGCCAACACATCCTTCATGAGATTTTCCCTACTGTCTTTTCATGGCATGCCCGTTGTGCTTTGTGAGACAGGCTTAGCCTGCTCCACACCTAAGGCAGGCTTTTGAGGACATATACATGTACAGCTTTCACAGAGGAGCAAGGAAGCTAAAGGAGAAATTACCTGCCTATTACTGAATCACACCATGTTATTGTGAAACTCACCCATTACACAGCATCCATTCAAAGCATGATCAATTTCCATCAGCTATTCACTGAACTTCATAAATGTTTGAGCAATCAAACAGTGCTTAAAGGGAGGGACGAAGCCTGTAAAACTAATACCCAGACTGTAAAAACAGCTTGCTATAGAGTGTTTTTCCAAGTACTAAAGGGAAAAAAAGGACGGGTTCTCTGGACTAGGAGATTATATTTCTGCTTTTCATGGTTAAATTTGAAATGACTGGCTCCAAGTAAACATCTGAACTTCATCTGTGTTTGAACTGAAAAAAAAAATGAGATGTGCATTCATTTAGGCGATAAAGAACAAGTAAATTGTGCTCTTGCTAAAGGTTACAGGTTTGGATTATGTCTGAATTCAAAATGATTAGCTTTCACACTGCAAATAATCTCTTTTGAGAAATTAGGGGTATTTTTCTTTCGATTCTTTCAAGTCAATTTAGTTCTGGTGAAAGCTGCTTGATTGACAGCCCTGGAAACCAACACTGAGCTCATAAGCAGTCTGGGCAGAGGGATGTAACACGCATAGCAACAGCATGAGTTTTCACAAATTGCTGGTACATCTCAAAATGGACTTCAGACATCTGGCTCCATGGGACACAGCCACACTGTCCAGGCAGATGTTGGCTTTTCAGGCCTGAAAAGAATGGTGCCCTTCAAGCAAATCCCATTTTGAAGGATTTCTGTGAGAAGCCCCATGAAAATACTGCTGAGAAATTTGTCCTCCCAGGGATCAGAGAAGAAAAAGAAGCAAGCCCAGTTCTGAAGAATTTTTCACAAGCTCTCCAAATTCCAGTTATTCAAACTAGTGACAACTTTGAACTCTGTCCACCCACCAGTATTTCCTGTTTGGCAGAAGAGTGGAGGGAAGGGTAAGAGAGGCAAAGTTCATTTCCCATTTGCATCACCAGTGAATAAATATTCCTGCAGCTTTTATTATTATCATATGTGCACACTGTACAACTCAAAGGCAGATTCATCTCTTGTGAGCAAGTTTAATTTACAAAGCTGAACTGCATCAATACACAAATAGGAGTGGGTGGTCAAGAAGTCACACTCTAAGGTATTACTTCTAATTGCCAAACCTTTCTGAAGAAATTTACAGTGTCCCAGAGAAGCTTATAAGAAGTGCTTATAAAAGCAGTAGAGGAAAGAAATTCTTTACCTGTTCAGATTTCTATTGCTGTCCCAAAGGTTCAGTCAGCTGCACTAGGGCTAATGTCAGTGAATTAATCCATGGGCACAGTGAGCTGCTCTTCTTGTCCATGAGGAGCCTTGCAACTAATGTGAGATACGGTTGTAGGAAAGAGCATGTGAGGGAGTAAAAAGACCTGAAAGTGACCCTCTCTTGCCATGAGAGCAGTCATGGCATGCTCACCCTACCAAAAATTTCCACATCTCTGTCAGAAGGGGTTTTTACAATGAAGTGCAAACCCTTTAAATGTTTAGTACTTGAAACACTGCTCAGAGGGCAGGTAAATCCATCCCACCCTGAACAATTTTTAAGGTGAGAGGAAAAGCTAGGGCAGAGCCAAGCTCTGTATTCTCTTATCTCCTCCAAACATCCAGAAATGATGCTATGATGTGAGCAACTCTTGCAGTGTCCTAAGCCCCATGCCTCAAGTCTATAAGGGTGTGATTATAATAGTAATAAAACAAAGCATATATCTTTGAAGATTGTGTGTGTGTGTGTGTGTATATATACACACATATATATTTTGTTGCTGGTAAAGTTAAATATACCATTTTGTTCTCATATTATTTCACATTTTAAAACAATAAATGGGAGGAAAATTTCAGTATGGGATTATTGGTTTAAAGTGGTTTTTTTTTTAAAAATTGCAAAATCAATCTTTTCAAGTAGTTTTTTTCCCCAAATTAATCACCAATTTCAAGACAAAGAGAGATACATTTTGGGAAGCTTGAGTTCCACATTTTTTTCCATTTATATTAACAAATATCTTACATTTTTTCTGTGTTACCCTTGAAAGTCAACGCACATCCTTCAAAAAGATCTGTACTCTGCCCCCATCAATGTCCACTTTTATACTAATGCTTTAAGAAATTGCCACTCAGGAACAAGATTCTTTGGTAAGAGATGCGGAGACTGACGAAATTCTGACCTAATTAAATCAGTGCCAATGCTTTCATTAACTTCAACAGAATTAGAATTTCATCCATGACATTTCTCTCATTTCCAATACATCAGTACATTCTTTTATCTTTGACTTCCTTCTCATGTCACTCACTGCATTATTTCTCAGCTTTTTACCTAGAGATGGGTTGTGCGCCAGTGGTATCTTTAGAGCCTTGCTTGCATGCTGAAGACACCAGGACAGGATGAGTCTTTGGCTTGAAAGCAGTCCAGCATAGGAAACCTTTCTTTGCTCCCAAAAAACACTCAGCTATAAGGTTGTCCAACCTCATCAGGGCTTAGTTACCACATATGAAAACATTTAGAAAAGCTAGTTTGAATAGATGAGTAGCATAACATATGACGCATTGCACTATGCACCTCACTGTCCTATAGGCAGCAGCGATGGGCAGTGTGTGCAAAGAGCAGGGACTTAATCGAAGCAAGTTTATGCCCCATACTTACTGGGAATTCCTCATTCTTGGGGAATAATTGCAATTCCTCTGTCCAAATTACAAATGCAGGTGGATGTGCAATGCATGATGCATTGAGTGTCATTTTATCCAAACGCACTACAAATTATACTGTTTGCAGTGTAGTGTCCAACTTGTTACACAAATGGCCTGAATATTTTTCAATTATGTGTCTGATGTCACTAGAATTTTCCTCTGTTAAAACTGTTCTTTGATAAAATTAACCCCTTTAATTGTCAGATCAAAGAAGCAAAAGGGAAGAACACTGTAGATCAGACAATGTTTAATGTTTTACTTGCTTCTTCTTGTAATACTTTGCAACTGTCAGTTCTCATTTTTTACTAGAAGCCTTCTTAATAGATTTGTTTTCCTCTGCAATATTAAGCCTCCGTGTAAAATAATTTCCCATTACTTATGATTTCCACTCAACACCTCAGCTGGCTGTCAGCAAGTCTTGGGTGTCAGGCTGTGCACCAGAGTGTATTCCCGTGGGGACAGATGGGAGAGCAAGAGACCATCAAGTCTGATTTCAGAAATCATCCCTTGTTCCTTTTAAAGCAAACTAAATCAATAGGGTCAGCCATCATTTCAGGCTCACCCATCTGAGGCCTGAGCAGTTCTGCACTGAGGAGGGTGCACTTTCCACTCAGCAAGAAGACAGCTTCACATCTGTTGAACTGTGCTGAGGTTCAGTACAGAGAAGCTTAATTAGTAGCAGTATCAGGTCATTCTTCTTTGATCAAGAGCAAATCTCAACAGAAATACTTCACTGGTTCCAGTGGAATAACTTGCTCCAGTGAGGTGAAAAGGATTTGGCCCCGGAATAGTAAAATAGACTTAGATGGACAGCCACTGCTGTATTTGCTTTCTGCTTTAATGAAAACTAAATGATACTTTAATGAGATCACAACAGAGCAGGTCCAGGGGGACTGGCATGCAGACAGTCAGCACAGTTTATTCATAAAGTTACTTGCCTTCAGGTATCTAAATATCCACCACACATTGTGCAAACAGCAATGAGTGTTGGCTCCACATGCATTTCCATACAAGATACTATCAATTTTCAAGATCCAGGAGGGAAAATACATAACTTTGGCCAACAGCTATCCATCCCATGCCCACCTTGTTGTAAAAGGACTAGTGTAGTAACTTAATCTGACATGGTTATTTTCTGGGGCCAGAGCATCACACAACAGGCAAACCTAGGCTATTACATGGGAAGGTCTGGCATTTTTAGTGAAAAATGAAGAAAGCAGAGGCCTGGCTGAGGTCAGGGCCGACTGTAAAAACTTGGAGTCGCACATGGAACATAAAAACAGCTGGATTCACTACTCCTGCACTGACACGGGGCATTTTGTTAAGGATCTCATTTGGAGCATCTCCTAGCAGGCAATGTACCTGAAAATCAGACAGTGTCAGAAACAATGTCTTTAGAAGCCATCTGCCTCAGCATACTGATAATGCAGTGTAAAAAGCTGTGCTACTGTAAATTAACTGTTTCTTACTGAGCTTGTAATTGCTATGTGCTGTTCCTCAGATCCTGCTGTGGAAAAGAGGGTTTTCTATCTCAGGTTCACACACCAGCCTTAAATATGTCATGAAAGCACTCCCCTTCCCTGACGTGCTTCCAGCGTTCATTTTCTCACTTCTACAAGTGAATTCAAAAGATAAAATCTGTGAATCAGCAGAAAAAATAAGGTCTAAAAGATCAATAACTAACTAGATTTGAATAACATCAATAACAAACTAGATTTTAAGCCAAAGGTTGGTACAGCATGCTGGTTTGGAGGTTAACCACCAATGCCTCTTCCCACTACAGTCCCATTTTCCTTCTATCAATCCATGCCTGTGCAAGTTCTCACAAGTCCTCTCTATCTGAAAAGACCAAAGTTTTCTACAAAGAGAGTGACCTACCTTGGGTGATAGAAATATCTTCAATTCCCTATGGCATCTACCCCTGAGTATAAATTTCTTTTGTATTTGGGTCACAGGAAGGGTCAGGCTGGAAGGGATCACAGTGGGTCATCTGTTCCCACCTGCCTGCTCAGGCAGGGTCATCCCAGAGCACATGGCACAGGACTGTGTCCAGGCAGTGCTTGAACATCTCCAGTGAGGGAGACTCCACAGCCTCTCTGGGCAACCTGTTCCACAGGTCACTCACACAGTAAAGAAATTCTTCTTCATATTCAGGTGGAACTATTTTCTTTAGATCTTCCATGACATATCAGTCATTATGCCGAAAACATCTTCTGTCTTTCCAGTCCTTAAAAAAATGCCAAGTTCACCACAACAGTTTACTCTCAGTATCTCACAAAGAAAGCTCTTTCTCTGCCTACCCATTTTCCCATCAGCTACCATTTCCTTTCCACTGTGTGACTGGCTTCAAACATGTAATTTGCCTCCATGCAATTCTTTTTGCTTTCTGACATGACTGTGTGAAATATTTTGCTTGTAGCTACAATAACACTTCTTTTTCTACAAAACGTTTTTCAGCCCTTCCAGTCTAAAACAGGAATTGCTTTCTCAGCAGACTTTTTTCATCAAAGTCAAAGAAAAATTTTGAAATTAAAAATGAACTATTTAAAAACCACTGCAAGACAGCAGAAAAAATACATCTCATCTTTTCTGTGGGAACAGTGTTAAAAAAGAGAGATAAAGGGAAAGAGGTGCATATATCTGCTTTTTGTCTTTTCCTTTCTTTTTTCTTTTTGTGATGGAAAAAGAATTTTAAAATTTCTGTGTCCTCAGAAAAATGAAGTAAATTTTCTGAAACTATCTTGGATATTCTGAGAAATTAGCTCTTTCCTTGTGTGAATTTAAAGAACTGATAATAGTCTTTTCAATAAAAGCAAAAGAATCTCATGTTGCCAAGCCTTAGCCGTGCCCAAGTCTCCATTTATAATGGCTGTGGTGAGCAATGGGGTGACAGCCCCCACATTCTGCAAGCGCTATTTATCTCCTCACAGCCACCAGTGGGAGAGGTCACAAAACTGCACAGAACTTTCTGCTCACCTGTATATTTTGCTTTTCCATCCTGAAGTACCAAAGCTCTTTACAGAAGAGGGTGTGCATTTCCCATGCATTTTAACAATGTTTAATGCTTCCAATAAAACAGTTTGTTACATTTCATCCGATAATAGGTTAGCAAGACAATTTTTGCACTGTGTATTTGACTCTCACCCAACAAATATTTCTGTCTTTGCAAAGGCTGATTTTGTCCAAATCACATGCCCCTCGAGGCAGGCGGAGACAAATTATGAACCTTGACTCACATTTCACCCTTTCTCTCTCCTATTCTTATCACACTGAAGTAGTAATGCAATTTTCCCTGCTGGGTAGCCTTTCAAATTTGTACGTTTCCTACAAATGGAGGGCAAAGGTTCACAGAAAACCCTTCTCGAGCTTTACAGAGTCAGAAATTACACTGATGGAGTTCAGAAAATGCCATGCACTCTGGCAATGAGTAGAGATGTCTGTGGATAAGCTTAGGGCTTGATCTTACATCTCTGTTTCAGCACAGAGCTCACCAACCACTTGAAACTGATACCTGCTGAGGAGTCAGGTTTTGGATGTTTGGTTGCTGTATCAGCCTCACAGTCCCTTTGTTCCACTACCCGAAAATCACAGTTGAATTTCCCCATCTTCTGTGAGGAAAACAGTGACCAAAAAAAAAAATGCTGCTATTTCATTCAGAAAATCTGAATCCCATCTAAGCTCCAGCAATGAGATTTAAGGGTTACTCTCTTCATAAACCTACAGAGCTAAAAGTATACCTGAAATAACCTCTTTTTTGTCCCACTCCTTAAAATGCCTGGCAGATCCATGTTTGTAGGATGCCTACATTATCTTTCTATGTAGCTTTCCGGCAGAGGTCTTGGTTTTGCCTACATAACCCAATAAAACTGTTGAGGGGAACAGTAACTCCTTCCATTACTTCTAGACAAAACTCACAGGAAATGTCTGCTATTAGACTCCAAGCCCTTAAACTAGTGCAGAAATCAGGTCTTGTCATGGCCTCTGCTTCAGCCTGAACCACGTATTGCTCATGGCCCAGGTCTCTTCCCAGTAAGTGACAGAAATTAGCTGCTCAGAAGGTGAAGAGAAAGTTCCCGTGTCATCTAGACCTTGTCAAGACAATGCTTTTGCTGAGGAAGTTGGGACCAGATGATCCTTGATGTCCCCTTCCATCCTGGTATTCCATGACTTTATGAATTTCTGCTTCCACTCATTTCCCATCTTCAAGCACAATTTCCTGGTGCTCTGTCATTCATTTCAGTACATCCTGCCTGTTCCCTGCCAGGGCAGAAGAAGCAAGGTCCTACGCAAACACGCGGCCCTCTCAGTCAGGGACTGTACACATTCATTCTTCCCCATATGTCTCCTCATCATATTCGTTTTCACTGCGCACACAAATAATAAAAACTGTAAGACAAAGTGTTGACCAAAACATGGAGGTTCCTGCAATTCCTCTAGAAAGACCATATTGTTCCAACTGCATTTTCAGCTGAAAAGAGACATTCTAATTTGTACTATACCCTAGGTGTGGTAGGACAAAGAAGAATTAAGGAAAAGTAGTAAAATTTCCATTGATTATTTAAGCACAGTCTCTCTGAAACAGGACAATTTCAAGGAAGGAATTTCTATCAATAGATGGGGCCAGAAATAGCCAATGTATTTCTCATCGTCTTCGGCTCACAACTGAAACCTAGCCCAGGAGAAACCATATCCTTACAAGTCTGTAGCACTACTTTCACTTAAAAAATTTTAATAAGCTGAGTTAGAACTTGAGATTGACACGTGCTGAACGGCAGGAACATTTTGATATGATCACAGCTACACACAGCTGCCGTGTGGTCAGGGATGGGCAGTGGTTTGCTCTTCTGTGCTAGTCTGCACCCACTGAGTATCGCGTTGTACAAAATGAAAACATCTGGGGTTTGCTCAGGCACTCAGTGTTGGCAGAGATACTGCAAAATGACCAACCTGCTTGTATTTAAGATACTGTGTCATGAGCATCGTTAATTAAATAAGCAAGCACCTGCTCTTTACAAGCTGCAGCTGCGCAAAATATTGATGTGCAGATAACAAAGTTTAAATCTTGTTCAAAAATGTCAGACTTGTTTAGCCACCTTCTTTCTGTCTGTGTATTTTACTTTGATTGCATTTGCTCTGACATATTTCAGCTAATCATTGTGCCTGCACCTGAATGGAATATAAAGTTAAAATACCATTTGAGAATTTTTACAGGTATCACATGACAGATACTGTATATTTGGTTTTAGCTAATATTTCAGAGAATTCTGCATCTACCTAATTTGTTAGCGCTGATATCACTGCAATATCAATATATAAAAAAAGAAAGCACTCTAAAATTACATACAGCTTGCAGCCACAATTGACAAAGCATATCTTTCAGAAACAGGCTGTATCTCTATTTAAAATATACTCATAACTGTCGAGATGTATGCTAGTAAATCAAACTCACAATGTGTGTACTAAGATTTGAAATGCTTCCATGAGTAAATTTATATTCTTTCTGTCTCCACAGTCTAGCTGCCCTAAAAAAAAATTTAACAAAAAAACGCAACTTCAGTGAGCTGAACATATATTCTTAGGATCATTTTGCTGAGGGGATAAAGGCTCTGGCCTGTGACTTACTGCACTGAAACAAGAGGGTACATCCCACGCATTCATGAGCAGTGAACGAATGTGTGGAGCTGCCAACTGAGAACAAAAACCTGGAAAGCTTTCTTTATGTGTGACGCCATTGATCCCAAGTCCAATCCAGACAGAATGGAAGGTCTGGGAAACAAGAACTGATGGAGGCTTCAAGATCTGGGCTTCTGATTTTTTGCCATGCAAGGTCATGTGCTGTCAAAGTGTTTAGCCTAGTATGCAAACTTTCGCTAGCATCAAAAGTTTCTGCATAGCATGTTTTGAGTTTGACAAGAATATGCTTTTTGTTTCTTTCATTTACTTAATTCTCATTAATAAGTTACATCTATGACTGCCTCGAGGATCATGCATGTTGAGAGAAATGTTGCTTAGTAGTCACTCCAACTGGATCCCAAGTGCAGATCTCCTAGTGAGGGTGTGATTTTGCTAAAGCCAAAGCTGGAAGTGAGTTGATTTAGTTCTGCAAGCTGAGGAAATGCTCCTCTAAGGGCTGGGGTAAGCTTGGGCATGGAAAAGGCAGGGAACAGCGAAACAGTGGCGACTTATTGCTGCCAGTGCCTGAGCCGCAGGGAGCTGGCTGGCTCTGTCCCTGGCCAGCTCTCCTCCACAGCACACAAAGCAGTGTGAAACAAGCAGAAAAACCCCTCAGCCCCAGCGGGGCAGTCTCCCTGCCTCCTCCCCACGGCCTCTCGCCTACGCTTTGAAGAAACCTGGAGCCACGTTTGTGATGTGACAACGGCCATGACAGCAGCTGGTCATTCGGATCTGTCTAGTTCTGAGGAAGCCCTAATGCCCCAAATAATATAACTCTGTAGTCCCTCCTGACTTCCGTGTCAAGTCAGCCCAGCTTTCCTCTGGGAATAAATGATCCGCAGCAGTTCTCATCGGCAGGCAGCCAGCCTCCATCTCAGGAAAAGTCCAATGCCTTTGAGGTTTTGTATCCTGTCAGGCACTAAGGTTGGTTACATTTTGTAGCAGCAGGGTGACAATAATCACCATAGCTTGGTTAATTAAAGGGATCTGGAGAAAGACTATCCAGCAGCTGACTTGTAACAGAGCTGGGGTTTTTCTGTGAGGGTGAAAGAGGCTATTTTGAGTACAGTTCTGTAAATATGGAGAGTAATGCCCTGTCTGCAGCTAAATAGGCTCACTGTAGTCATAAACAGTGGCATAAGATTTAGAAACTGGTTTTGTATTTTCTTGCATTAGTTAAACTTCATTACTTAGGTACTCTGAAGGACAGATGTCCTGCCTGCCACTGCCAGAGTTCCTGCAATTGTGTGCAGGGATCCTATGTACAATTCCAATATCAGCTTAAACATGAAGATGCATAACCTCACACAAGAGGCACTTGAGTTACCTGAAAAATGTCTCCCTTCGTATTTTTCAAACCAAAACACCCCAAGCCACTAGTCACCTAGGGCAATGGCATATCCTGGACCTTCAGATGGATTGTTGGGCAAATGCCCAAGGAGCAAGGGCAGTGTAAACAACTGGCTTAGGCAAATAAGCATTAAGGAAAATCTCTTAATGAGGCATCATCATTCACTCTAAATTCTCAAATGGTAAAGCATTTAGAAACTCAGCATCACAGCTCAGTAAGATAAACAGTGAACCATGTCTGACAAATTTTATTTCTCTTTTCATGTAGCTTTTCCACACAGCTCTCCATTTTCTCCACTGTATTTGTTACCTTGAATGGTTTCTTTTGTGCCTGATACCTCATACTATAGAGGAGAAATCTCTGCTCCATTGTCTTGCTGTACTCTCTCGTTCAAAGAAATACATATTTATCCTTAGGTTTTTGGAAATGTTGCATTTAATAAGTAAGCTCATTTTCCTCAAGTCACATAAGTCACATTTTCCCTATGATCATAGGAGCATAAAACTTGCTTTCTCTGATCGTTCATGCTCATAAAATTCAGTCACAAAATGCTCGAAAGCAGCAAATACTAAATGAGTGGAGACAAAGGCCCTACAAACTCTCATTTACTTGCAAACAAATATTGGCAGATATGCTTTGTGCTACAACTTCCATTATAGTATGAATATAAATTACTAGAATTGAACACATTTTAATTGAATTTCCTTTTGACCATAAACGTGCCTTGTATATTATACTTTCATGAACCTGTAAAATCAGAGTTTGGGTGAGCACAAAATTTTTCTGCATGTCTTGCAAAAGCTGAAAGAAAACATTAACATATATGGTAATCATGGAATGGATCGGATTGGAATGGACCTTAGAGGTCACCTAGTTCCAAGCCCCTGCCATGGGCAGGGACACCTTCCTGTTAGACCGGGTTCCTCAGAACCCCACCCAACCTGGCCTTAAACACTGCCAGGGATGGGGCATCCACAACTTCTCTGGGCAACCTGTGCCTGTGCTTCCCCCACCTCACAATAAAGAATTTCTTCCTAAAATCCCACATAAACCTACCCTGTTTAAGTTTAAAGACATCACCCCTTGTCCTATCACCACATGCCCTTGTAAAAAGTCTCTCTCCAGCTCTCTTGTAGGCTCCCTGTAGGTACCGAACGGTGCTGCAAGCTTTCCCCAGAGCCGAGCCTTCTCTTGTCCAGGTTGCACAGCCCCAGGTCTCCCAGTCTGTCTTCACAGGAGAGGTGCTCCAGCCCTCTGAGCATCTTCATGGCCTCCTCTGGACTCCCTTTAGCAGATCCATGTCCTTTCTATGTGGGGGACCCCAGAGTTGGGAATACGCCCAGTATTCCAGGCGGGGTTTCGTGAGGGCAGAGTAGAGGCGGAGCACCACACGGATCACAGTGTCACCTCGAGCTTAATGAACTTAAATAAAAGTTTTCAGCTCTTACTTTTACTGACTCTTTTTGTCTACTTAGTCCCCATAGAGATAACAGCCTCCTCAAGACATTAGGCTGTAGTCAAATTCTCATTCATTAAATTGGAAATCTTTAGGCTCGTGAACCTTCATTTGGGGATTGAACCAATACAATATTGACAAGATACACTGCTAATTCTTAAATGTGTATGTCAGAAATTTACTGCTGTTCTGTACTTGTTAATTCAGTTCCTACTGAGAAAAAAAGAAATCTGCCTCTCCAGCAAATTGCTGCAAGAAATAACCAAATACTTTGCTTATAAAACACTATCACTTATTGATTCCTCTCTGACTTGGCTTGATCTTATTTCCTGTTCTGTATTCATGTCTAACTGCCTTCACACATTAAATATACTTACAAAAAAAGAAGGCTACAGATTTTCTTTATCACTTGTTTGCGCTAACTGCACATTAATAGATAAAGAGGAAAACATCCCCCACTCTGCATGCATCTGAGGCAACAACCAATTGTGAACTGCCTCTGGGCTCAGTGACCTAGAAACCAGGAATAAGACTCATAAAAATCAGATGCTGAAGAACAGCATCAGGGACAGCCTTAGGAAGAGGATGATAAATCATTTGACAAGTCCATAAGATGTAAGTGCTTCTGAAATAATTTTTTTTTAAAAAGAGAAAAAAAAAAGGTAACACCTCAAAAATATTTTGCAGCTCTATATTTTCTTTCATTTTTGTCTCTTTGAACATTGCCAAAGACCTCGTCCTGTGCACAACAACACACTGAATGTTCCATTTTTTAATACAGAATTAGGCGTTCTTCTTTCATTAACACAACAGGGAATTGCGGTTGTTCATGCACAAAATCCATGAAAAAATCAAGATTGTGGAACTACACAGAGGACACATAGCTGTATTGATTCAAGACACCATAAACGATTCACAAGGCAGTTTTCAGTCAGTGACAGATTCAAGTATGGAAATAAGCATACTCAAATCAAAATCCCTGGAAAACAGAGAAAGAAAGTCACTTTAATACAAGCAACTGGATTTTAGCTTTCACATAAAATCCTGCTGCTCTTCGGTTTCATCCTCTGAGTGGGTCAATTACAGACATGGTGTCCATAGCACATGATCTATAGCAGCCAAACAGTCATGAATGTCAACTAAGCAAAAAGACAAAAATTATACAACTTTGGTTCATAATTCAGAATTATGAATTTCTGCAAATACACAAGAAACCTGAGGATAGTGATTTGGGGTTGTGGGATGGTTATAACTCTGATAAAGGCTTACTTCTATGCTCATCTGGCATTTTTTGAGGTGGAAGTTGTTTTGTGATTGCAAGATCATACACAATTTTAGGTGACAGGCAAAGAGAAATTGAGGTAAAGGCATTATGTCAATACATTGTGTTGGTACTTACTGATAATGGATTATCTCTTTACTGTAAATTGCTTAGAACTTTTATGCACAGATCATTGCTAGTTCTATGAAAATCTAACAAATTATAGCTAACAGACAGGACACAGAAACGTTGTGGTAATGACAACATTACTTTCCAAAAAGCTAAGAGGACACACATCATAGTGTTTTAGATGTTTCATATTTGATGGTTGTGATGATGCTCATTACCAGAAACCCCAGGCACAACTCAAGACCCCACTGCACTGAGTGCTGCACAAGCACAGAATAAAGGGAATTAAGACATTATCACACAGGAGGTGAAACACAGCAGAGTCAGTTTTGTATCAGATCTTAGGCATGCACATTTCTTTTCACATCTGTGAATGCAAAAAACAAAAATACAGGCAAGAAATATCCAAGGATTTGGTGCTTTCAGTTTTAACAGCTTAACAAGCCAATTAAGTAGGAGCAAACCTTGGGCTTCTGGCACTTTCTCAGTGTGATTCACATTTCTCACCAGCGTGTGCTGCCCTCAGCCTGAAAGAATTGAGTGCACTAGACCATTTTTAAAATGCCTTCTTTCGTGCCTGTTTTCCTATGTGCTTTGTTTCTCTCCTACCCAGAACAAGCTCTGCACAACAGGAGGTAAGCAGATAAAGGCTAAGGCAAGGTACTGGATAAAGGCTCCAGCTGTCCCAGGAGATTTGTTTTCCTCCTCACACACCACCCTTATCTCAAGGAAGGTCTCAAGAATAGAAATCTAGCAAGCATGTCTCACCATTCCCTGCCCTTTTTTTGTGATTCACACTTTCATCTGCTTAATAATTAGCTTTTCTTTTTCTGGAACTTTTAATGTAGACACTACTGGCTGTGAACAGGATGGAGTGGGAAGGCATCCCACAAGTTGAACTTATGCCACCTTGCCTTGGCTACTTCAAATTTAAAATAAATAAACGCAAACAAGACGAGATAGGTGCCAAGTGCAATACCTTCTCTTGTTTATTGAAATTTTTGAATTGCAGTTGTTCTATGACCCAGCCTGTCTGAGACCCAGCTCCACGCCTGTGACTGAGAAGGATAAGGAAAAAGAGCTTGTCTGGCTTTCCCACACAGTGCAGACAAGGAATAGGCCTCAAAGAAACTCATCATTTCTCTGATGGTGTCTTGTCTTTGTAACTGGTAGTGACACAGATGAAAGAGGGGAAAGCAGGAGGGAGAACAGCAATTAAGGGTCTCTTCACTTCCTTTTGCAAATCCTGGTTTCTGTAACATCACATACAGAAGTGTTTGCAGTTCATGGGTGGGTTTTTCATGTGTTACTTCTGTCTTGACCAAAATCAGCCACTGTTCAGTTTCCAGAAGCAGATTGTTTCCGATTTTTCAGCTTGTTTTGCAGACAAAAGAATCAAAACCATTTGAAAGGAGGTCAATAGGAGTTAAGTATATAATCCGTTTAGGATTTAGCAAATCCTACCCAGACCTTTTTGCATTTCTAGGCACCTAACTACCTCTGTAAACTGGACCATGTATAAATTTTTGAATTTTCAAAGCCTAAGAGAATGAAATCACTGACTTGTCCAGGTTTGTTTCAACACTCCTGCCACTGCAGAAAATATGGCACCAGACTGGGGTGTCTGGTGGGCTCTTGTGCAGAAGAGTCAGGGAGACAGAAAGGTTTCAGAGACCAGGTTATTTTTATGAAGAAGCTGAAGCACCTCTCTCGTTCTGCACATGCAGGATAGCACTGGTTATAGCAGAGTATCATAATTTAAGTGGAAGAAGGTTTTTGCAAGACATGCTTGAGAAATAGGATGTTGCTATCAGTTTTACTAATCTCACAGTGTCCTCAAGTCTTTTTTATAAGATATTGGACTTAGTTGATGTATTTGAAGAAAATGAACATCTGGTCAAAACAACAGCAGTTTGCTACACAAGAATTACCAAGGCACACTGCTCTCAGCTGTTAAATACAGATGGCACTTTTGTAATAGCTATGGCAGCACAATAAGTTGTGACAGTAGCTCAAAGTTATGACAGCACAACTAGGCAAGCATTTAATCACATTACAGGACATACAGGATGACAAAAGTAGTAATTCCAGGCCAAAATGAAAACATTGCCACATTTTCTGAAAATTAAAAACACTTGTACCAAGAACTTAGTTAATACTGATAGATTATTCTAGTTGTGAAACAGCAGCACTGCCCAAGAGCATTGAGGAGATCACACCCCCTGAACCCACACTGTGCTGATGCAGAGGGCTGTTGGGAGCTGCTCTTGAAGCCATTGGCAGCTCCTTCATTTGGGTGAAAAAAGATTAGCATCATGTTCCCCATTCTGGGTAACCATAGCCCAGATTTCAAGGAGTAAGAGGAAGGCACCGATTCTTCATAATCCAAGTGAGTGGATTTTAGTAGGCAGGAGTGCAGCCAGCCCTTTCTTTTCTCTCAGGGCCATATTCATGCACACATGGAGCAGCCTCAAGCAGCTCCAAAATTACAGAAGGGGCCCTTCCAGTAGGCAGAGGTGGAACAGAGGAGCTGTGGTTACTCTTGTCCTGCCAGTCCTCCCATTCAAGCTTGACAGACGTCTTCAGTCCTCCCACAAAGGCTTGTGCTTTAGCACAGAGCAAAACCTCTGTAAAGGTTTTTTGCGATGGAGACCAAGCAGAGCCACAAGTCCAAGGCATGGGTTGGTGAGATACAGCAGCAAGGTGAAGGCACACCAATCCAAGATCCCAGCCTAACTGCAGCCCTTGTCTCTGAGGAGAAACTGCAATTTATAACACACAAGCAGAAAGTAATTTGGTACTTTCAGACGCAGGTTACAAAATTACAGTGTGCAACTCTTTTTCCTGAGTGAAATTAAAATGCATAGATTCTGCTGGCCCTCCCACGCACACACAGTGGAATAACAATCAGAAGATGAAAATATTGTTAAAATGGTTATTTTCATTTTACACTGAAGTTATCATGAAGAGTGATTTATATTATATTTCAACCTTCCCCCTCAAAAAAAAAAAAAATCAAGGTTCTGTTATTTAGAACTGCTTTTAACCTTGTGTATATAATGGACACAAAAAACATTTGCTCTGCTTGTTGCTTGGACATTGATAAAGGCATATAACTCAACACACATGTGACATTTTTGAATGATGAAAGACGACCCAGACAGCTGAGATGGGTCAGACAGGAATCAAAAGAAATAAATCATACAAAAAAGCAGTGCCTCCATGGTATTTGACTAAGTGAACATTGCTCCATTGCTGCCTTTAAAAATGTATCTTCCTTTGCAATACTGTACCCAGAAAAACAATCCCAGCTTTTAGCTGGTCTCATAATACTCTATAATTGCTCAGGTCAAACAGCAAAAATTAGAACAAATGAAATATGAACAATAGTCTGTAATCTTGCTCAGTTTTTTTTCTTTTTTGCATGGTAACACTGAATAAAACTCAGTGAAATCTTCCTTGTTATTGCTGTCATCCATCCTTAATTACTGCTCTGAAGTGAAAACAGGAGCCACAATGGGAGCATGTACATATGACCACTGCATGTCAGGGAAAACAATTCACATCTCTTAGCAATGCCAGGGGCTCCAGGCTTTGCTCTGGACCCAGAAGCTTCACTATTTACCAATTAAGAGAACAGGATCTTCTCTTTGATAACAGTTGTATTGGGTTTGCATGTCAAGATTTTGGGTGAGGGCAGTACAGATGGATTCTGTAAGTAGCCGCTGGAAGCTTTGCCTGTGTCCAGCGGAGTCAGTGCCAGTCAGCTCCAAGACTGACCTGCTGCTGGCCAAGGCAGAGCCCACCAGTGACTGTGGTAGTGCTCCTGGGATAACAGATTTAAGGTGGGGGAAATTAAACCCTGCACAACATCAGCAGCTGTCAGAAGAGAGGAGTGAGAATATGTGAGAGAAACAACACTGCCAACACCAAGATCGGTGAAGATGGAAAGGAAGGAGGTATTCCAGGTGCCAGAGCAGATATTCCCCTGAAGCCTCTGGAGGACCCCATTCCGGAGCAGGTGGGTGCACCCAAAGGAGGTTGTGACCGCCTGAAGAGAGGAACCCACATTGGAACAGGTTTGCTGGCAGGACTTGTTTTTCCACAGGGTACCCATGCTTCAGCACCCTGCTCCTGCACGACTGCACCCCATGGAAGGGTCCCACTGTGGAGCAGTTGTTTAGATCTGCAGCCTGTGGGAAGGACATGGATTGGAAAAGTTCACGAAGGACTGTCTCCCTTGAGAGGAACCCCACACTGGAGCAGGAGAAGAGTGTGAGTAGACCTCCCTCTGAAGAGGAAGGACTAGCAGAGACAGTGTGTGATAAACAGACCGCGATCCCTATTCCCATACCCCTGCACTACTGGGGCAAAGGAGGTAGGGAAATCAGGATTAAAATTAGACCCATGAGGAAGGGAGGGGTGGGAGAAATTGCTTTTAAGGTATGGGTTTATTCCTTATTACCCTGTTCTCGATTCGACTGGATATAAATTAAATTCATTTCATTGAATCATAAAACGGTTTGGGTTGGAAGGGATTTTAAAGGTCACCTATTTCCAACCCCCTGCCATGGGCAGAGATGGCACCCACTAGATCAGGTTGCTCAAAGCCCCATTCAACCTGACCCTGGACACCGCTGCTGGTGGGGCATCCAAAATTTCTCTGGGCAACCTGTTCCAGTGTCTCACCAACCTCACAATAAGGAATTTCTTTCTAATAGCTAATATAACCTTCCTCTTTCAGTTTAAAACCATCCCCCCTTGTCTTATCACTGCATGCCTTTGTAGAATGTCTGTCTCCAGCTCTCTCATAGGCTCCCTGTAGGTACTGGAGGTCTGCTATTAGTTTTCTCTTGAGACTCTTCTGAGGCTGAATAACTCAAATTCTCTCTGCCTCATAGGAGAGGTGCCCCAGCCCTCTGATCATTTCTGCTGCACTCCCCTGAACCCGCTCTAACAGGCAGGTGAATATCCTTCTTATGTTGAGGACCCCAAAGCTGGATGCAGAATTCCAGGTGGGCTCTCACAAGAGTGGAGTAGAGAGGAAGAATCAACTCCCTCATCCTGCTGGTTTCTAAGTCTGTTTTGCCCATGACAGTAACTGGTGGGTGATCTCACCCTGTCCTTACCAAAAACAAGCCTTTTGTTGTATTTTTCTCTCCCCTGTCCAGCTCAGGAAGGGGAGTGATAGAACAGTTTGGTGGGCATCTGGCGTTCATCTAAGGCAACCGAGCAGAACAAGTAGCTCCTAATTTAGCCCAAACTTTTTCTGATTCTAAAGCCTTTCTCAGAGATTTGTGTTGACCTGCTGATAACCAGGGTCTGGTGGCCTAGGCACACAAATTTCTACGGCATCTACATAGCAGTTTGACTTCAGGATGCAGCTGGTTCTACTTTCATTGAATAGCAAAATAGTTAGCAGATATTTATGCTTTGGATATGCCATCCCTTGAATAAAAACACTTTATAAACAGATAAATGAAATTCACATCCCAATGCTGGTAACATTTCTTCTTTTCCACATTTACAGCCTAATGAAATGGCTGTTCTCAGACCATGCTTGGTTAGCACCCAGTCCTTCAGAAATAAGATCACTGAAATAAAGAAAGAGCTACAGCTCACATGCAACACAAGGAGACGTCCTGGTAAAGTGAAAGCAGTTTATCTTCAACAAAAAGAAGAGAGAAATAAACACTTCTTTTGCTACCAACAACTAATCAGATGAACTTTCTAGTAACAATCTTTGAAAGGAAAGACACTAAGTTTGCCAGAAATCAAGGACAAGCACAGTAGCTAAATTATCTCTCCACCCACGTCTCTGCATAAAATTTCTACTTGAACGTTATTAATCATTCATGTAATTGTTAACTTCTGTATGGTGTGTTTGTTTTTTCCCTATCAATATATGCATAAATCTATCTAATTAATACTAATATAAATGTTTACCATGGGAAAGGAGAGATTATCTATACTGAATTCCTAATTCAGCTAAACCAAGTTCCAGGCATCTTTCAAAAGACAAAAATTCCAACGTTTTAGTCCCCAAAATTTTAGAAATGTTTTGAGTAAACACATTGTGGGATCTTGAGCATTACAGTCATGGGGCTACCTAGGAGTTGTTTGACATCTTTGCAAAATACTATTCCTTTTCAGATGGAAATCATCAAATAAACTTGTCAACAATATAAAAACTTGTAAATGTTTAATCAATTTTTTTAAGACCAAAATAGTATGAACAGAAGAGAACCTCTCTGGAAGCTGAGTTCCATATATACTGCTTCTTTGAAAATAGCAGTAAAAGCATATTCCATTTACTTAGATCGTTAATACTGAAAGACATTTTGAGGTTTTATATAATATTAATATTTTAGACCATTCAACAGCATCAGAACCCCTACTCAGATTTTAAAATATGATGGAGAATTTGTGTCTTTTTATGATTTTTGTCTGAAACTATAACTTACAGGTAAGCTGCTTTGACTTGAGACTATATACAGCTATAGCTAATTACTAAGTGCTAGTTGCTTTCCTTCTGCATCCTGCCAGAAGGATCCTGCTTCCCCTATAAGCAACCCGCTGCAGCTTGCACTGTGACATATATTCAAAAGGCAGTTTAGCACTGTCCGTAATGAAAAATTTATTATTGAAGTTTTATTGAGATTTAAAAGTAATAATTTATAAAATCTTATAAGAAACATTTGTATCTTATCTGAAAGAAATAATTTAACTGCTGGCTTGATGGAAAGAAAAATGTATCATTTTAGTTTATTCACTAAGAAGATATTCAACCAGCTTAAAGTATAAAAATGTTAATTTTAAAATATATATTAAGTCAGTGTGCTCAGCATCTGGAGTATGTTTCAAGGCAATGCAATGCAATGAGGCTGAGTGAAGAATCTAATTCTTTCTGATATGTTTAATTTGATTATAGATTTAAGAGGCAATAAATATATAGTTCACATTATCTCCTCAAAACTGTTCTTTTCAGCTAGAGAAGGAAGTAATAAAGTTCAGAGTTATTCATTATAACAATATTGAATAAACATTTATTCTCATATAAGAGAACAGATGATTCATTATTCCCTAAAATGGACATGATGATCACTTTAAATAATTCTGGTTTTACCTGAGATGTATCTATTGCCTGGGAAAGCACATATATTAGTTGCAAGCATCATTAACTCTTTTCACTGTTTCATAGAACCTAGTAGCATCAAGTTCCTCTAGTTTTCCTCTAACACTATCATGAAAGAAAAGGTACTTCCCCCCCACTCTTCCCCATGTATTTGTAGAGGATTTATGCTGTGTCTGGCTATGGGATTCTCTCCATGGGTCACAGCAGAGCTGGGCTGACCCCCGTCCACCTCTGCTCTGAAATCATCACAGCACTCAGCTGCAGCATTACCTGAATTTGGTTAATCTTCCATAACTTGGATGTTCCCAATAGTTATATGGCCCAAATGCACAATTTGGGCTCTGTCTCTTGTCAAAAGGAAGAGTAAGGACACGAGGGGGCAAATCCAAGCTCTGGATGTCAAACAGCTTCTTTAAGTGATTGAGCAACATTGTCAAGATATCAATAAAGGACCCTGACAACCTGCGCAGGGTGGAGAGACTTGTTTTGGTCTGCTAGAGCTTCCAGCAGCATTTAATCAGGCTGCTCTTCAGTCCCTCGCAGCTGCCAGCTCCTACCTAATAGGGCCAGCGGAGCAGCCAGGTCATGTGCATGTAAACAGTGTTAACCTAATTCTGTGTAAAGTAGCACAGCATTCATGTATTTCTCTTACTTGCTGTCTGGTGGGTTTATATGCTGTTCTCCAAATGAGTGCAGCTGAAAGGAAATAAGGCAATGTCTTGGTGCTTCATAATCTTGAAACATATCACTACACCACTGTCAAAAATAATAATATTCTGAGAGTTCTAGTCGTATCAGCCCTGTTAGATCACCATGTGCAGCCACTCTGCAGTTCTCTCATCCAGCCAAAGCTTCTCACTCTGCCAAAACCAGGCTGCTGGGGCAGAGAATCTGCTGTGGAGCCCTTCCTATTCTACAGATATCTCTGGTGATTAACCAGCTTCCATCCTGCCTGCAGACTTCAAAATGGATATGTTCAGAGAGACCAATATTCAAAGACAGACCAACAAATGGGGTTCTGTAAGTGAACAGTTCTACACCAGATGTTAACTGGTAGATATCCAAGGAAGCTGAGTTTAGCCCACCCAGCTGTCTAGAAAGACATTCCCTTTGACGCTGTATCAAAACCTGCAGGTTGGAGAAGGATCCAGACTAGATGCCCACCTTAACCACACGATGACCCATAGGAACAGGAATTATCCAGGCAGAGATCAATCTTTTTTTCCTCGTTTGCTATCTCCCTAAGCTGCTACCATAGCAGGAACTTGGACACCTGGATTAGGAAGAAGCTATGGCATATCTCAGCCGTACCCCCAGTTCAGAGCAGCAGGGTGAGCTGAGGAGCGCTGCAATCTTCTGGCCACCTCTCAATCACCAGAAAATGACTACTAATGACTAAAACGACTACTAATATCTCAAGGAGCCATTCCTGAGGACCATTCCTGTCCTCAAAATGAAAGTCAGTGAGGGCAGTAGCTTGGATTTTTGGTAGCGCTAACAGCAAAGCCAAGCAACTGTTTTAACTACCTTGAAGAGAATGTGATACATTTTCCAGCCCTTCACCTCCTTAATTCAGGAACATGTGTTTTTCTGAACAGGCAGCTCTTGTTTCCAAGTAACATTTTGAGTGAAAATCTATGAACCCCACACTGCAAAAAGTCATGTCCTGCCTGGTTCTACATTTATAAATGAAAGTATAGTTCTAAGGGCTAATGTTCAGCCTGAGGAGGAAGAGACTGCAGATTTCTAAAGATAAAATAACATTTTAAAGATTTTTTTTTTTAATCTGCTTTTTCCTTTCCTCTCCACCTTCTGAGGTATCCCAGACAGCTACATATGGTTCAAGCAGATTATTCATTTCATCAGGACAGGTGACAGAAATGAAAAACACACCTAGACACTTCAGAGCCGCAGGAAAAATGAAATCAAGCTCTTTCAATAAATTTCACTTCTAGAAGACACCTCTATTAAAATATAGAAGTGAAGCCATGAAATATTGAGGAAAAGGCAATGAAATGTGGAAGTTGTCATAAATTGGGAGACATAAAAATCTTGGAAATACATGGTAAGAACAAAGTTCAAACCTTATTAATGCTTCTATTATGGTTTACTGCAATCTAATTTATAAAATATACAACTCCAAACCTTTTTTGTGAAGCTTTTGAAGGTTGTCCTGGAAAGTAAGATTCTCTGTAGCTATGAGATTCTCTAAGCTATATACAAAATTATTTTCACTGTAACAAATACAAGGTTACAAATATTTAGTCAAGTCCTGGTATAGATGTAAAGATAACAAACAACACATTACGAATTTCTTTGGCTAAATATATGAAAGTAAACAAATATATGAAAATTATTACTATTCTTTTGATTTGTTCAGAAAAATTCTTCCTTTTTAATACTCCGGTGAAAGATAAATATCTGGAGACAAAAGCCAATGTTTCAGAAAACATAGGTACTGATGGAAAAACTCGTTTTCTTGTCCAAATTCTAAGACATTACCACAAAGGGAAAAAATAAACCCAAATAGATTACATTTTTAGAGCTTGTGTTCACAATTCCCATCATCACAATTTACTCTCTCCAGGTTGCCACTAAGGCTGGTTGCATGGGTACCATCCCTGTGTGACAGTAAAGCACAGAGAAACTCCAGGGGCTAAAAGAGCCTGTGGGAGCCCCACCACTCTTCTTGTCAGGTGTATGTGCTCTCCCACCAGCAATCTCATGTGACAATTGAACAGATTGATAACAGGCACTATTACCAGAATGACAGCCAACCCTTCCTTTTATAATTACCTCCCATTTGCTTTTTGCACTACATCTTTCCTTACATGATCTTACATTATTTCCCTGATAAAAACAAGCCATTGTTCTGAATTAACCATTGTTCTATAAATCACAGATTTTATCATTTATGATATTTTGACTATCTGAGCCCTCCCTAAAAAAAACATATAAGATTTCTCATCTCCTGGGGACGCGTGCTTGTGAAATGCCAGTGTTTTCAGCATTTGATCCCATTTGTGAGAGGGGTTGTCTTGATAAACGCTGGAACTCATCAGTCACCAAGGCTGTCGGTAAACGTCTCTCAGTATCATTATTTCTATTTCATTTGAAATTCCATGGTAATGAGGCTTTAAACACCGGCAGCAGGGAGGTGGAAAAATGTAATTTGTAATTTAAAAACTGTGTAAAATGAGACAAGTTGTAGAGTATTTGAGAGCATATTCCCGTCTCAGCACTGATATTCTCATCTCAGTGCTGGGCTAAAGCAGCTCGTGTGCTAGCACGGGCGAGTGCAGAACACCTGGGGCTGAAAATGCAACATTTGCATAATGCAGCCATTCTCATTTGAAAGTGAAACAGCACCAGAAAGACTTGAAAGTAGAAGACAGCAACATCCTCCCTGGTGGCACTACCCTGTGTGACAGTGGTGCCAGAGTGTCCTGGCATCAGGGCAAAGGCACAAGTCTACAGAGACCCCAAAGAGCACAGGCTGGTGGCCAGTGAGTAGGTCTGTCAAATCCCTCACCTCCAGACTCATCTCACTGCACTACACTCCTGGCAGCGTTCAGTGAGGATGGGCTGCAAATCTGAAGTGATTTTAGTTACACCACAATGACCAGTTTCAACAACAGTAAAAACCTGAGCCCACCACAAAACTACTGTTTCCAAATTTGCTGTCTGTTTTCACGTTCAACAGTTTGCCAGTTGAGATGGTCAAAATATTCGTCGTTTGTTTGACATCAAATTAGTAAGGGGGAAATGTCATCAAAAATTTCTGGTTTTGATAAAAATGTCAAGACTGAAAAATGACAACAAATATTAGAAATTTCCCAGTCAAAACTACAGTTTTCAGCCCTAGTTGGGAGTGATTGCACTCATGCAGGATAAGTTGTTTTATCATCTTCAATTACAATTTTAAAAAATAACCAGAAATATTTTTAATTAGCCTTAAATACATTCCACAGATGTCTATTTAGGAATAACCATAGTGATGAGGCTAGTAAACATTCTCTCATGGACTCCTTGACTCAAGACAGATTAAATACATTGTCAAAGTGTATTTGTAAACTGAAATGCACTTTTCTGCAGTGTCTTTTTCTCTGTTTACTGTGAATATTAGAGGAAAATTACATGCGAAATCTTCACCTAAGATTATGAAGTTAAGGAAATGTTTAATTGTATAATGGTTTCGTTTGGACTTGCTTTATTGTGTCATTGTTTAAAGCACCATGCAACTCACTATTCATTAGTATTCACGCATTGTTATCTCCTAAGGCTCATGAATATTTCAGCAATCCTCTCTGAATGCCTGTTATGAACGAATTTGATTGTGGGAGAAACATCTGTTCAGTCTTGGATGCCCTTGCTCAAGAAAGATATAGTCAAGATTGAAAAATTCCAGACACACACTACTATAACAGAGATTTAAGTTGTAATTACTTAAAGAAAAAAATGGCAAATCTGATCTATAAACAGGTGAATAGTAGACATCCCTCTTCTCCTGCGTGTCGACCCTCAAAACTCAGCCAAAGGTAAAAGCAGGCTAAAAGCATGAAACAAAAAAGCTTGAAAACAGGTCAGTGTAAGAAGGAGCTGTGATGAACTGTGGGTCAAACCTGCCAATTCTGGTCCCTTTTGGTGCATTACCCCCTCCCCTTACTTTTTCAAACCTATTCATGTTCTATGCAGTAGGACCAGGCAAGGCTTTCTTGGAGGGGTAACATAGGCAGGCTGGCAGATTTCCTCTTCTGGCTCAACAGTAAATCAACAGAGGTGGGAGCCTTATTTTCCCTGCTTGTTTGCTTGTCTCCAGACAGACTATTTGTTATAATAATTAAACAGTGCCTAGAGTCCAGGAGCAAACCCTTAGTAGGCAAATGGCAACGAATGTTCCAGGGAAACCAGGGAAATTTCACATACTCTTTGGCTCAGTTTTGAAGGAAAAATCACAGCTTTCTGTGAGGGCTGCAATGGAAAAATGAGATTCTGAAAGAATTTTTCTGGCCTGGAGGTCACAGAGAAACACACTCAAAGCAAACTAAATCGGAAGAGAAACAGGGCAGGGAAGAAAATGCAGTAGCTCAGATAAGTGGGAGAAAAATTTGCATTTCCTACTGTTCCTTAGCTGCACTGCAAGGTTTTGCTCACAGGAGTTCAGTTTCTCTCAGTGTAAGATATCCTGTTTTGTGGCACTATCAGCCCAGGACTTTTCCTCTGGTTGCCCTGTTTCCAAAGGGGCCTAAGAAAGAGCCTATCTTGCTGGCAAAGGAAGGACACTCCATTTCAAAGCTTGCAGAAGGGGTGTCAGGGCCATTAAACAGTGTCAGACAAAGTCCAACTTTGTTGAAAGTCTAAGTGGGATAATCTTGTGACTTTGCAGAGATGTCTCACTGATACTGTTTTGTTTCTTCAGCACAAGACCTAGTGATCATCTGTCCTGGAAAATTCACAAGGGTGAAATTCAAGGGAAAATTCACAAGGGAAAAATTCACAAGGGAAAATTCACAAGACTGTCGGTGATATGATGACTACTGAAAGTTAGCTGTTTTGTTTAATAGCTGTTTTTCTTCTGAGACAAGCAGTAGAAAGATTACCATCAAAATTTGCCCTTCGTTTCTAAAAAAAGATGAGGGTCTCTGAAGTGCTAATGCTATACATTCGAAAATCCTGAGCTAACTCTATAAAGAGAATTTGAAACAGGCATTAGCTGCAGTATGCTTGTTTCCCAAATCAGCTCTGACTGATGAGCTGCTTCACCAGTTCACAGACGTGTAAGTGTCCCCACAGTGCTTTTAACATTTCCAAGTATCCAAGCCTCTTCTGGAGGAAAGGCATATAGGGAAAAAGAAAAAAAAAAGCAGTCTTTTTGCCTATTAATCTTTTGGCCTTTCTGAGATGAAAGTCAGAGCCTCTCTCTAAGTGGATGGTCATGACAGGGACATTTGTCCCCCAGGAATGTTGTCTCAACAACACCTTGAGGAGCACAGGGTTGTTTTGATGCATGCACCTCTTTCTGGAGT
This sequence comes from Acanthiza pusilla, assembly GCA_036630365.1. Taxonomy (NCBI): domain Eukaryota; kingdom Metazoa; phylum Chordata; class Aves; order Passeriformes; family Acanthizidae; genus Acanthiza; species Acanthiza pusilla. The sequence goes on from JAXCHO010000023.1 coordinate 33,245,612, forward strand.
GATTCCTGACCTGATTCCCAACCACTGCTCCCTGCAGAGACCTGTTTGAAAACACACTTTTCTCCTATTTAGTCATTCCTGAAAGAGAGCATATGCTTTAAGAAGCAGATCCTAAATAAATCTTCTTCTTTAACTGAAAGATCCTAAAGCAATCTTCTTGTCTTGTAAAGAAAGAATCAATGCATTTTTCTACAACTTCTTGTCCAAAATTATTTAAGATAGAGGGCAAACAATCCATGCCAAATAAGAGAGACAACAAAAGCAATTGCTGTTACTGGATGGTTCCACACACAAGTTTTTACATATTGATCATGTCTTTGTTTGAAAAAAAATGTGACTCTTTCAAGAAGATTAATAAGACACTTGCAGATTTTTTTTAATTATTTTAAATAGACTATGTCAGCATCTCAGTTTTTTGAAAAGAAAAAATGTTTTTTCAAGAGATTTTGTAATTAGATTTTTTCCATATTTTAGAATTTTCCCGTTTTGTTAATTAGAACTGCCATATTAAGAAAATTTCTGTCTATTATTTAAAGGGATAGACTATTCAATCAAAACAAAGATAACAAGATCATTCCTTCATTTGAATTCCAGGGGATGCAAGGATGATGTTACCCGACTGCTACTTGCCCAGGTGCAAAATTGGTAATAAAAAGAAGAGACAACCTCTTGCACTATACTAGCATTTCTGTCACTTCATGATCCATCTCAAATATGTCATTCTGAACAAAATAGCACGTGGCATATTTGCTGAGGTACTTTGGAAAGTAGCACTAGGGTAGGAACTTAGTGTATTCAGGAAACCCCCTGGGATTTGAGTATTGAGACCGTGTTTGGGCATTGCCTAACACCAGTTTTCCACTTGCAACTTCAGGTATTGTTTTTATCTAATAATGCTCCAAGCAGTTTTCAATGAGGCATTGGACAGTACCGTAACTGCCCAGCTACCAAGCCCAGAAGCTCAGGAGTTGGCATTTCTTTGGGTTCATAGCATCACAAAACGGTTGAGTTGGAAGGGACTGGGCAGGTCATCTGGTCCAACCACCCTGCTCAAGCAGGGCCACCTAGAGCTGGTTACTCAGGACTGTGTCCAGACAGCTTTTGAAGATCTCCTCAACTTGCAGCCTCAGCCTCACACTGAGAAATTTTTTCCTGATGTTCTGCGGAAGGTCCTATGTTTCAGTTTGTGTCCGTTGTCTGGCCCATTGTCTCTGGGCACCACTGGAAAGAGCCTGGCTCCATCCTCTTTGTGCCCTCTCTTTAGGTATTTTTATATATCAGTAATGTTCCCCTGAGTCTTCTCCAGGCTGAACAGTTCCAGCTCTCTCAGTCTCTTCTCCCAGGAGAGGTGATCCAACTCCTTCATCATCTTTGCAGCACTCTACTGGGCTCACTCTGAAAGCTCCATAATTAAATGTTTCAATTTAAAACAATGTTTTCCACTTAAAACTCTCTAATTTGGAGACTTTCTCCCTTGCTTTAGTTGTTATCAAAGTAATGCTGCCTTAGTTTCCTATGCATTCAAGAGAGTCCTGTTTCCTCCCTTTCCCCTCCATCTTCCTTTTCCTCCTGTTTCAGATGGTCCCTTGCACCAGATCGAATTGATGAAACATATTCTGACCAGGTAAGGGAACTTTTCTTTAATGTTATCATTATTTCTGTGCCAGATATTAGTTCAAAGGTCTCAAAGCACTGAAAATGAGCACTCTAACCAGCACTTAAAACCAGAACTATGAGGATAAATGGGAAAAAAATTATTTGCCATGCAAATTGCCTAGATTTTGAAGCAGCAAAGCAATTAAGAACATGAATCAAGCTGTGGCAGATAAATACACGGGTGAAAACAGAAATACCCTGGGACTGGCTTCTGCTGAAAGCGGCAATCTGTCTGCACGTAGGAGGCCTCCAGAGTCTCCTGCCAGTGATAAAGCTGCTTAAATCTGGGGGCAGATTTTCTGCTGATTCAGCAGTCTTGATCCACAGAGCAAAAGTGATGCCTTGGAGTGCACTGGTTCACAGAAGCATCCTCCTTTCCTCCACATGCAGCCAGGGAGCGGGGGGTGCCCTCCGGTGTAATCTCACCAGCTCTGGACGACTACGGCTGGGAACTGGAGTGTGCAGCAGAGATAACTGATGTCATGCACTGCCATCTGCTGTGTCTCTTCTCACACTGCCACACAAAACTCAAGCCTGGAAGATGTGGAGCTTGAAACAAAACTGCCACTGCATGTCATTCTCGTTGAGCTTCAAGAAGGGATTGTATAAGGGTGCGGAGAGCAGATACAACGCACAAATGAATACAAAACGCACATATGTCCACTAAAGGTCCCAAGTTTGCACAGTGAAGGAGACTGTCCATATTCTTTCTTTTTGAAAATAAGGAATTGATGTGTGCTAGTCCATTAATGAGTGAAAGCATATATAAACTAGAACAATTTTCAGTGTCATAAGATGCTTTAAGAATATTTGGATGTGCAGCTGACTTTTATCCTATTTGAAAATTTATGTTAACCCCCAAGAGTGAGCCTCAGAAAACTTGTCAAATATATTTGCATATATTCCAGCTCGGAATCTCCCCAGGACAGTAGCTACACTCTATTTATAGATAAAAAGCTGGTTGATAATCTGAGGGAGCAGCTGGCCTTTTGAAGTGCTAAGAGCAGACCACAAAGTGTTACATGGCAATTGCAGGGTGATAAAGACATAGACTCAGCACAGTGCAGGACTTTGTGAAGGAAACAGGAAATTTGTCATGGAAACCTTGGGAATATTAGTACCCCTACCACACTGCTGCCAACTTCAATAGGACAAGTCATGGCATCACATTTTTCTCTCTATAAAACAGGTACAATCCAGTGGTACCTTAGTTCTTTACATTGTAGTTGTCCTTTTTCAAAAAAAAGGTGTAAGATCTGTTCATCTAAAACCCAGGCTTTCTTTCCATCCAGGTCCTGTAATCTCTCCATACATATGACCATGGATCTATTCCATATTCTGTAGTCCCACCTGTTTTTTATTTTCTTCATGGTATTTTTCTCTCACTGTACATTTTAACAATATACAAAGCAGAAGAATTCCTATTGGAAAAACAAAATTTCCTTACCCACACCACCCACTTTTCTTGGTTCTACCAGACCTCAATCTTTTTTTGCATCAGGGCAGTGAAGGTTAAGGTTGAAAGTTGCTTCAGCATGTGTTAAGAATGAGTGATAATTTTAAAGCTCTTTCATTTTCATTATTCTTTCTAATATTTCTTCATTATGTCTTGTTATCTCAGTGCCTGAAGTCTTTTACAGTCTAAAATTATTTGCCATTCTTACCAAGGTATAACTTAATACAGATGGGTTTCTTTCTTCAGTCAAACACCTATGGTTGTGTGTGGACAGCAACAGCTCCTATGATGCTGGCACTTTTTTCAGTTTGTGGGACATGGCATTATCACACTTTAACTAGATATATACGAAACTGCTGTCCAAGGGTGTAGAATGGGCTGGCAAACCAAATTCCACAGGAGTTATATGCAACTTTTATCAGGATGGAGCTACGTATCATATATAGTCCCACAAGGTGCACCCAGAGCCCAGTGCAACACAGTATTGTCATGATTGCTCTGGGCTTATCACATTTGCAGACATGGAAACACATTGAAAGACTGATGTAGAATTCAAAATTATCATGAAAAATCAGCAGCACAGTCCAACAGAAATATAATATTCAAAGGACATTTGCAGAATTTACTGTAGTTAGATAAGGACTGTCAGCTGCACAGGTGCTGGATGGCAGATGACTAATTAATTCCAAAAAAAAGGAGCTGGCAGTTGCTATGGATCACAAGCTGAACATGAGTCAACAACATCATGCTTCTGCAAAAAAAGAGAAACATCACACTGAGGTGAAAAAATAGAAAATTAGTCTGCAGCACTGGCAGGATCATCTCTTCATCCTACACAGCATTGGCCAAGCTTCTGCTGGGGTACTGCACTGGCTGCTGCTCGTAGAGAAAACTTCCAACTTCTGGGCAAGAGTCCCCAGGAGTCTGATGATTGAATGAGGTCTGGAACATAACCTGTGAAGAAGAAAAGAGGACATTTGACCTGTTCATCCATAGCAGAAAAGAGTCAGAAGGAACATGAGAACAGCGTGCACACATATGAGACTGCTGTTTAGAAAAGACAAATTTGTTCTTTGTACCTATGTTGGATGAAATGAGAAGAGGATAAAATTTCAACGAGAAAAATTCACATTGTATACCAGAAAATTATTTCTGACAGTAAAAAATAATGACGTGTTGGAGAATTCTGGAGTCTTCATCCTTGGAAATCTTCAAAAACATGTTAAGAAAATCTAGGTTATAGATGTGTCAGTGGTATAGTGGATGCTGTTTTATTAGGTCAGCAGATGGATGACTTAACACCTTGAAGCTCCACTCAGCCTTTCTCTGCAGAGATAGCTCAAGAGAAATGATCATTTCAAGAAGATGGTTGAGTAGCTGAAGGTAACACTTCGGTCTTTCTGATTATCTATCAGAAGAAAAAAGAGAAAAAGTAAATAATCATTCCCATCAGCACCCCACCCTTTCCCATCATTTCATATAATGGAGGAGCAAAACCACTGACATTAGAAAATTTTGCCTTTGAGGAAGAGTGAGGAAAATGGGGTGGAAATTTTGGATTAAGACTGTTTTCTGGAGTTTTGGGAAGAAGGTTTGGTGGTGTTTTCAGGGGGGGTGGGTTTTTTGGGGGGAGTTGGTTAGGAGTTTTTGGGGGTGGTTTTTTCTGTTTGGTTTGGGGGCTTTTTTGCTAGATTGGGTTTTGGTTTTTCAGTTCAGGAAGAGACAAGCTGCCTCTGATGGTTAAGCTGATTGGATGTACACCCAGCAGTTGGTGGAACTGAGCCCACTTGAGCCTGGAGAGAAGGTCGCTGCAGGGTGGTCTGACTACAGCCTTTCTGCAGCTTAAATGGAGTGTAGGGAAGATAGAGTCAGAGGATTTAGAGTTGCTCAGCAGAAGCAATGAGCACAGGTTGCAGTAAGGGAAAGTGGCAGTGGTTAAGCACTACAACAGGTGCTCAGGGAAACTATGAAATTGCCATCTTTGAGGATTTTCAACACCTGATTGAATGAGGTGTGACTCAGCCTGCAGTTCTAGCAATTTGAAAATCCTGCAGGACTGGAGCACCTCTCCTGTGGAGGCAGGCTGAGAAAGTAAGGGATAGTCAGCCTGGAGAAGAGAAGGTTGTGAGACCTCATAGCAACCTTCCAGTACCTTAAGGGGGCCTACAGGAGAACCAGAGAGGGACTCTTTATCAGGAACTGTAGTGATAAGACAAGGAGCAATGGGTTCAAACCGAAATAGGAGAAATTTAGATTAGGTATACAGAAGAAATTCTTTACTGTGAGGGTGGTGAGGCACTGGAAGAGGTTGCCCAGAAAAGCTGTGAATGCCCCATCTCTGGAAGTGTTCAAGGCCAGGTTGGATGGGGCTCTGAGCAACCAGGGCTAATGGAATGTGTCCCATCTCATAGCAGGGGGGTTGGGACTAGCTCATCTCTTATGTCCCTTCCAACTCAAACCGTTTATGGTTCTATGATTCTATGGCATTGGGAGGAAGGGCTCCATGTCTTTGAGTTTTGGGGTTGGGAATATTCGGTTTTGTTGGTTTTTCAGGGCAGGGGTCAACTTGGATTTCGATTGCTCAAAAAGGTCTCTGGTGGTAAGAACAACTCCCTTGCCACACAGAGGTATTTGCAGTAGGGATTTATACCAAATTGCACAGAGTGAAATCTATGCAAACACTAGCTGCAGACACCCCCCAGAGAGGGGTTCTATTGAAAGTGCTGACTGCAATGCACATTAAATAATCCCTTGTTTCTTCCTCAGGTAGTAATCAAATTTAGGAATAATGGAACTTCTGCCTCAATCTCTAGGACTTAGCCCTAGAAAGAATTCACTACACTGGGTTTTTCATTCCTTTCACTTTTCTTTCTTCCCCATGGTAAAAGCTCTGTTTTGTCTTATTTACTGCTGATCACAATCTTTATCTTTAAATAAAACTGTTTCTTATAGTCAGGGTATTTAGTTCTATTGTGTGTGTGCTACATTCCTCATTGTTGAAAGTTTCTTCTAAGGACCCAGTGGCTGGCATTGATTTTTTTTTTAGGTTTTTTTGAGATCATTGCAAAAATATTTCTTTGGTGGCTAGGGAATGAACATATGCAAAAAATTAAATGAACTTTAGAGAAATATCCAAAAGCAGTGGTTGTCCACTGCTGGCATAATGCCAGCCTTGACACTATCTCTAACTCACTGGCAAGCTGTTTGCAGGGATATTTCTGATATAATTTCCTTACATCCATTTCAAATTTCCTTTTTATAAGGTGTAAGTTTCTATACTACAGCTCTGGGAGCTATATTAAAGGATCTTATTATAGGACAGAAACAACAAGATAGCTAGAAAGCTGGAGTGGAAGCTAAATATTTATAGGGAATCCAAAGGGATTCCTCAGAGATTGCATTTCAGTGGTTTAATGTATTGTGTATGTTGAAAAAAAACATCTGGAATCCTAATAAGCGTACCAAATACTTTAACAGAATTTCGTTAAATAATTTTTTTTTTAAAACATTCATGAAATTTAAATTTAAAAAATTCATGAAAAAGGCAAATTCCTCTGTATAAAGATCCCTCTTGGCTACAAAAAGACAACACCAAATCCTAACCTGGCACTCACTTGTTTGGGCCTAGATTCATCTCTCTTACTGGAGACAGGTATAGTACACAGCCACCACAGACTTGCTTAACGTGGATGCAAAGAGAAAGGCAACATCACAGGTCAATTTGCTCCAAATGGGATGAAAATGTGCATTTTCCTAGGTCAAGTATAGAAAGATCTAAGAAAGACACTAAGCTCCTGCTCTAACTGTTTGAATTCAATGCCTAGAGGTGGTGAGAATAAATGCAGCCCACAGGCCTATCTACAGCATATGGAACAGGCTTTAAGGAGGGCGGAGGTTCATGCCTCCATTAAAACAGCCTCTTGCAAAACCCCAGCTCTCACCTAGGTTTTAATGGGACCTGAAGGAAGCAGATTAGGTCTTTAAGACTGTGCAAATTAGTGACAGAGAAAATGAGAAACACATTATTTTGGTTAACAAAACAAACTTCCATACTCTCACAAAAAAATACAGCCAGACATCGTTATACATTCAAAACAAAGTGCAAACCAAAGTCTCTCCCTCTGGATTGTCAGCATCCTTCTTCAGCTGTCCAGTTGTTTCATATCTGAATAAGAAAACCTCCATTTATTTATGCAGTCACACTGACACTAGGCCTTTCTACAAAATCTCTCCTCATGTTGCCTCTGCACTCCACCTGGTTCCACTTAAGCTCATTAGTGAGGAATGATACCCCACAGAGTGGCTCCCAGCAGTGCTGGTCCTTTCCTCGCAGAGCAGAGGCAGCTGCTCTCCTGCATCCTCCATGTCAGGGCAGGCTGTCACATGAGGCTGTGGTGCTGGACTGTAACAATAGGCAGGAACTACAGCTCACAGTTTTGTCACTAGCCTACTTTCAAACATCCTCAGCATAGACACAGTAGACTGGCTCTTTACCTCACTGAGGTAAAAAAAATTGTTTCCAGCTTACCTAAATTTATTTGGTGAAGTTGAACTAATAAAACAAGCCATGAATAGCCTATTTTTCAATACTGTTCACATCTCTGTACACCGTAAATACTGTGATGTTTACTGCAGGGAAACTGAAATTATGGAGACACCATCAGAGAAAACGAAAGGAAAATATCAAAGTATGTATTTTTAAAAATCCACTTGACATGTTTGCAAATTAGCTTTCAAAACTTCTCAAAATTTTTGTTGCCAAAATTATGGTTGTTGATTATTATTATTAGCCAGCACATGTTATATCATGAGCAATAAGATCAGAACAAAATAAGGCAGTTTCTAGAAAGGAAAATAAAATGTGACTGCAAAATTCACTAAGAGAGGCTGATCCTGTTTTCAGAGTGTAGTTTCTAAGAGTAAGGGCAGTAACTTACAACTGATTTTCCTCGCTCATCACCAGTGGGACACAGTTTTGATAGCTGGTCTGCAATGGAAGAAGACAAGGCAAGCCCCAGATAAAGGGACAGGCTTCACCCTTGCTCAGGACAAGGCATTAGCCTGTGAGTCTGGGCCAACAAGATGCAGGAGCAGGTACAGGCACAGGTTTAACCCAACTCAGGCAAGGACCAGCTTAAACACACCTTCCAAAGCAAGGGGGGGAAGCTGCCAACAAGAATTGTCTTGCATGAAGCTGGACCGTGTCCCCTGCAGCTGCCAGGCAGGATGCACACCATGCAAACCTGCTGCCACTGCTGAAACCACTGCTGTCATGGCACATGGGGGTAGAGTTTTGGGTGGAGCACTGTGCATTGTAAGTACTGATGAAGCACCGTGAGATACAGCACACAGGCTTCCCAGCGGCCAGATCTTCTCAACTTGAAGATATTTTGCATATGTCTGAGCTAGCATTAGTTCTTTTCCCTATTTTCTCATGCTTCAGCAAAAAATTCAAGCATTCTAAGATACTGCAAGGAAGACTGCTCTAGTACTTGGACATCTGTGAAATATATCATGCTGTTTTCACAAATGGCTTGTCATGGCCTTTGCTCAGAAGATTTCCCAACTAAATTTTGCAAACTCCTGGGTCTTTCATAAGTATCAAATTACATAAGAGCTTATCTCGAAGGAGCAGATGAGCCCTTTGATATAAGTGAGTTTATTACCTGATGCAAGATTTATTGAGTGCTTCCACAAGAGTTCTCCACCCTCCTTACTCTCGATGCATTTATACACCTTTTAATAGATAAAAGCTGGGACATACTGCATAGGAAGTATTTGGCTGCTCTATCCCAGACAAAATTCGTACTCTTCCAGAAAGCCTTCTGTCCATCCTTCATCTCCATCAAAAGCAAACAGACTTGCACAGTGACTGCTGCCCACCAGGAATCAAGTAGTTGCCTCTTTGCAAATATAAGCATCAGTCAACTATAATCTGTCAGTAGCCCTTCGATAAGAAAATGATCCATGTATACTTCATTAATCACGTTTCAGCAGAGCAGGCCAGGATCTGCTAGCTCTGTGAGCAGAAACAGACCCTCTTGGGGTTTTGTTTTGGGGTGTTTTTTTAAGGCCACAAAAAGGGGAAAAGCACAAGTAGATGTATGTACACAAGTTCCATTGGAGATTGCCAGCTGAAGGAGAGGCATCAATCTGCATTGCATTACATCACTGGGCAGATACTAGAAAGCACCACAGCCATTTTTCCTTAACCCTTCATTACATCTCTTCAGGCTGCACAGGACTTTACACTTTCAAAAAACCTCGAGACCCAGAAACAGAGCAAGAAAACAGAAAAGCTTTCAAAAACAAGTTTTAGAAAACAGAAACATTGCCTATTCTCATGGCTGTCCAGTTCATGTTTCTACTTTGCTTTTGGGAGCCTTAACACCTTGGGAAAAAGGAATCCTCACAAGCAATTCTAGTCGCTCCAAAAGACACACATAATATTAGATAGGTAGATTAAAACTCTTATTTAAAAGACTAGGTGAAATTTTTCTACTAGCTTCTGATCCGTCTCAGTTTTTGTACACTCATACTTAAAAAATGCCTGATCTAATTGAACACACTTATTGTAATCAGTGCAAAACTCCCATGTTTGTCACAAGTGCATGTAATAACAAACCAGAAGGATCAGAAAATGACCCAGAAGACTAATTAAGAAAAGCAAATCTGCTGATAGTTTATTTATTTAAAAAAAGCTAAAAAAAATTTAAAAAGAAAAAAAAAACTAAAAAATCAGTGCTTCTATTCTGTCTGTTGATGTTCCACAGCTTCCACAAGAGCAAAATGAAGACTTACATGTAAGTACTGCTTTAGGTGACTTTTGAGTTTTGGAAATACATTAAGTGCTCCTCATGCTTTTAGCTTGGTTTTGTCAGAGTGACTGATGAGTCTTTCCAGAATTGCCACTCTTGTTTTGCTCTTGAAGCAAGGGCCGCACCAGTCAGTGATCCTGTCTTTGTCTACACAGTGTAGTAGCAGGCTGGGTACACTACAATAACCTTCATGCTGTTTTTTAAGCTGCTGAGAGGTACCACTTTGCTGCCCGTGCCTGATTAACTATAGACTTGGAATCAACAGAAGAGAAAAATCTCATAGAAGGGAGTGATGCATTTCAGCAGCATGTCTGATACAGCTGCAGCAGCAGGATGCAGACAGACTCATAGGTCATTTCTGCAGGCTACTGCTGGTGGGAGGCAGCTCCCATCCCTCTGAACACAGAGAACACCAACATCAGTGACAGGGATGAGACTCATACCCTGAAGAGCAGCTGGGTGCCTGCAGAGAGGAACTCACCTGAACCAATTTACCTGCTGGCCTTAGGATGAGATGGCTCACTGCAGTTCAACAAGAAAAATCCCACATTGTACACCTGAAAACTTGCACTCGTTCCTTTGCTGTACCCTGTGAGCTGGTGGAGGATCCCAAGAGCCCTTGAACCACCCCAGACACCACTGTTTGATATGCAAATACGATTTGGCACATCACAAACACCTTCCCTTTGTTCTCTCACTGCCAGATGAAATTTAAGCTTTACAAAGGAATGTCAGAAATGGGATCATCTCTAACCATACCATCCCTGGCTATCAAAAGCATCCACCTCCCCTTTCCCTAGCAGTGAAGCCCTTCAAAACAAAGGCCCACTCACAGCAAACTCAATAGGCAGTCCTTTAAGTCGCAGCAATCATCAAAATCTCATATTTCTGGAGGCTGTCTCTCTGTGCTAGCTGCCCACAGGATCCAGTTCAGAGGTCCATTCTGGTGACTCCCTTCCAGGCAGCTTTGACAGCCCATCTCAGTGCAGCTTCCCTGCCAGCCCCAAAAGCTGCCAGTCCTCGGGGAGGTGAAGGATGGAAGCACTGGCGAGCTCAGGCTGCACACTAGAAGCTCGCTTTCGGGCATGCATGGCCTCATGCCTGGATTCCCTTGGAGCAGCATATAAATCTTTCATCCCCAGCGTCACCAACCCCCTGCTCTTTTAATCTAAATGTTCACATCCTCACTCCCAAGAGTAAGAAACTGCTTATGCTTGGGAATCATTAATTAAAATTGCAGGCCTTTCCTTAGCTAATGGTTAATGCTGTCCCCAGCAAGATCCCTGCTTTTCCCCAAGCCTCCTGCCCAGTCACCAGCTCAGCAGGCACCACATGCCCCTCATTTTCCCCCAGATAGGCAGGATCAGACCTCAAGGTCCCACTGCTCTAGCCCTCCACCCCAAGGTAAGCTGTGGCAGCCCTTATCCCAGCCCATGCAGTCCAGCCCCAGCCTCTCCCGTGTGGCAGTGACACTGCAGAGGCACACCCCAAATGCCCCACGGGAAGCCAGGTCCATCCACACACTGTGCCAGCGGTTCATGTCACTATCTAGCTCATCACTACCTGCTGGTGCTTGCCACTCATTTGCAGGCATCATTTCACATTAATTGCTATTCTCTTATTTCATTAACAGCAGTAAAACCCTTTGACAGAAATCACTTCACACCGTGTCTCCATTTAAGTTCACTGCTGCTGCTTCTGAGAAGATGAGCAGCTCAGAGTTTGCAGCAATGGGTCAGCTGAGAGCTATAGACCTACAGACAGTCACGTATTAATTTTGCATTATGGAAAAGGGTGAAAAAGCTCTGGCATTTGCTACTACTACATCTAAGAAAAAATGTAAACTGATTGAAAGCCAAAGGAAACACAGATGGGTTCTGTTTAATATGATGCCATAGTGCAACTTAAAAAGGTCTTGTGCTGTACTGTCTGACATGCTTCACTTGGAAATGAAAACTTCTGGATTCCTCTCATTTCCTCTCCCTTAAGCTAATGGCAGCAAACATTTGAAGCAATTGCTCCCCCTAAGCTTTACTCTCTATTAAATTACAGACAATTTGCAATGCAGGGCAGAGCCATGGAAGGCTGTCTCCATGTAGATGCTCAATCTGGCACCTTGCTGAAGCTAATGAATCAACAAAATTTTGTAAAATTTATTTTTATTCATTTATTTTTCTTTCTTTCTTCTTGGGAGTAAAAAGCTAAGTCCCTGCAGACACTTTTCAAGGGGCCTAAACCCTTGCTAAAGGCATTCTAAGTAGTGTGAAAAAGAACAGAACAAACTTTCCGATAGATATTTTGGAAATGGTAGAAATACAGGAGCATTTGCCATGTTTGGAGTGTGCTCTCTGCACATATATTCACGTGTATATTCATATGCTCTCTGCAAACTGTGCACACTGTTTCTCCTGCTCTTAGGCAGGATCCACTGGCCAGATCAAAATACTAATGATGTTTTAGTTGTCCATATCCAAGAATTCATAGCTACACTTAAGTACTGCATAACCATCAAGCTACTGAAACTTCCTTCTCAAAACATTCCCTACTCAACACCTTCCCTTAAGTTTTTTTTCATGGAAGATACATGCTTGGCTCTCACTGGTGCTGCTGTGTTTTGTACTTGAGCCCCAGCAGGGTTTTCAGTGTAATCCCTCTGGTGTTTCCCAGGGTCCAACCTGCAGGGCCTCTCCAGAGTGTGAGCAGTCCCTTCAGACATGCCCACAACACACAGCAGGTGCTGGGAACCAGTATTTCCACTGAGCACTCCTGTTGGCACAGTGCTGGCATGAGTCAAGCAAAGCTCTGATGACTCTTTTGCAGTAGGAATTTTGATTAACAACTCTGTCTCTTAGTGGTTTTTTTCACCCACTATCAGCTCCTTATCTCCCTGGTGTCTCACTGCTAGCCAGCTGCTTGCACGATGGGTTAACACTGACCCTGACTGTCCAGATTTGCTGATAGCTGCAGCACTGACATACGTCCTGAGTCGGCAGAGATGGCTCTTAAATAAGAGGTCACTTTCTAGCCAATTTTATTAAGACTCTGAGATCTCTCTGAAGGGCAACAACCACATTTGTAAATTTGTGTAAGATTCGCAGGAAAATTGAGATGCTGGTATATTGAGACATTTATAAAAGGTCATTAAGAATTTCCATTAGAGAGGAAGTAATTTGATTGTAGAAGTTTGAGGGCATTTCATCAGAGGCAAATAAAGAAGGAATATTTAATATCAGATTAAAATCATATTGAGACCATTTTGCACCACATGAGTGGCATTTGACTGCACTCCTAAAGCACTGTTGTGGGCAGTTCACCTGAGAAGAATGTCTATAAATCATAATTCACTGAAAAAATTCTACACTGCTAAAAGAAAAGAAAGCAATTTCACCCAGAAATGAGAATTATGAGAGGCTCCTCACAATAAGGAAAAGATAGCCCAACACAGAGAAAACAATATTATAAAAATAACATATTTGGAAAATATTCAAGGCAGAGAAGGGAAGGTTTACAATAGATTATACATGATAAATCAGAGCAAACTGAATGACCTGGTCCTTCACTAAATGAAAAAAAAAAAAAAAAAAAAGCTAGTAGCAGATGGCTTTTGCAAGGGCAATTCATCTGGTACATTTTTTTTCCTTCAATCTTTCTTCATTAAGAAAGTAAACTGGGCTCAGGTGGCTGACACAATTAGCATCAGTGATAAAGTGGTAACAGTCCAAGCTAGAACAAAGACAAGCCAGAGATTACTTACCTATGATACACAAACATTTAGTCCCACCTCCACCATCTCTAGCAAGCTTAGGGACCTGAATGAACTAATCTTTACACCTTTCAAAATTCGTGATGGAAAAGATAAGTACCAGAACAATGTAAAGCAAATGGTAGTACCCACATTTGAGAATGGAGAAAGGATACAAAAAAAAAGGTATTGTAGAATGACTGCCATAAATGTCATGCAAGGATAAATACTGGAAAATACAAACAAGACTTTTTGAGGCAATAGGGAAATAATCATCAAGCTGATATAAATTTTTTCAAGATCAAACTGTGAAAAATAACAGCACATGAATTCTCAATATGAGACTGGCAAAAGAAATGGATCTGATTATTGTGATCCCTTTGTGTAAAGAGAGCAGTGAATAATGTAGTAAGTGATTCCATATTTGCATACAGCATGTGCAGAAATACTGCACATACTACTGCTATACATATTTTACAAAGAATGGATAAGAAAGGATAGGGATAAAAATGAAAAACAAAAAGAATAATCTAAGAATTATTACAAATTATTTCTTGTAGGAAACCTAAAATACTGAATCTAAGGAGCTCACAAAATAGTCCCAGAAGACTAAGCTGACTTAGTCACAGCAGGCATGTTTATTTTCATGATGACAACTAGCATATTGAATGGACTATGGACAAACAGAAAGGAAGGAATGGCAAGAATTAATAACTGGAAGTTAGATACAAAATTGTTTTAGGAAAGACTTTCCATCCTTTCTCATCTTCAAATCAAGACTGGTTGCCCTCTGGAACTGACACAATTTGAAAAAACATAAAAGTTTGCTGAGGCTCAGTTACAAGTACAAGGAAAACATATTCACTGTGTAATTTTTTCTTCCTTTTGACAGAGTCTCCAAATAAGCTAAATAGGAATCTCACTGAAATATGCAAACAAAAGCCAAATTAATTTAGCAGGCACTCAAGGTAACATTTACTTGAAGGTTAGAGAAATTAACACAACGGACTTACCAAGACATACGCCAAAGCATCATTTTTTTGTAAAATAATGCCTCAATACAGATTTCACATGTTTCTCAAATGTTACACCAAATAGTCTTACATGCCCCAAAACCAAGGAGGGTCACACAGGCTTCATGAAAGGTTGTAGGTATAACCTGACATAGTCATCCAGCTGATTCAGATAATTCTGTACTTGATTTGTAATACACTTGTACTGCTGGAAGCTGAGTGAAGCAGATTATTGCACAGAGTCAAATAATATTTCCATCGGTGCTTATGTGTGCATGAACACAGGCCAGAAGATAAAACCACAATATGAACAAACCAGTGGACTTAAAATGATGCTCATGTTAAGATGGTGATATTTGGCTTACTCTAATGAAAGGTAACAAAGCTGCTGTATTATTTAGTTATACAAGGAACTCCTATAATCACACAAGACAAGGAACGACCATCCCGTTAACAATAAACTCCATCTGCAAGGAGAGGCTGAACATGAAACGTGCACGTGCCGAAACAGAGGGCATCCTTCCAAGCCCAGTGCCACCAGTGAGGCAGGACTGTGCACCAGGCCAGGGTGCCCACGCAGATACCCACCTGCAACCACACCATACCTGTGCTCCAGCCTTTAAAAGCATGAGACAGTAATGTCAAGCAGAAAGTCTAGCAGGAATCTTGACAGAAACGAGGGTGTTAACGTATACAAAATGCTCACAAAACAAACACGGAAAGGGCAATGCACCTCTCACTCTGTATCCTTACCCTAGAAGAAAATTGATGCACCATCAAAGTACGTGGCAAGGGTAGTCAAGCCTGCACAGTCACACACATGAAACTTCATTTCATGAAAAGAAATGAAATCTTGAAATCGGGGAATTAAGTGAAACGACCAGACTGGGCAAGACATATGATGAAATTAAATTCAATTTTAAAAAATAAAGAAAATTTAGAAATGAAGTGGATACAATTAATTGTAATGGGATGACATGAGGTGCAGTGAAAATGACAGAAAACTTGCCAAATTATACTCATTGAAATCTCGAGATCTTCACACCAAGTGAAATGAACACAAAGGAGAGGAATTATGATGAAATGAAATGTAATTTAAAAAAAAAAAAAAAGAAAGAAAAGAGAAACTACTGGAATGGAGTGGATACCATTAAATGGAATGGGAGCACATGAGGCACAGTGAAAAGGACCAAAACTTGCTAAAATGATAGTCATTTAAATAACGAGATTTCATTATCTTTCATTAAATGAAGAATATTCACTAAAGGAGAAGAAATCTCAAAATCAGGGAGTGAAGTGAAATGGACTCAGAGAAGAGGTATTATAATGAAATTAAATGTAATAAAAAATAAAAAGAAAATTCTGAAATGGAGTGAAAACTATTCAATGGAATGGGATGCCTTCTTCAAGTCACATACAGACTGCTCAGCCTTGGTCAGCCTCAGTAGGCTTTGGATTGATAAACTGAATGTCCAAGGTGTCAAAGCTCATCTTCATTGTCCTTAAGAGAGATGCATGATCTGAGAGTCAAAAACACATAAACACAGTGGATGGAGCTTGTGGGTTTGGGAGGTCCATGTTTTATTCCTAGTTCAGACTTCACTATGTGCAGACAAGAAATAAAACATGGAGAAAGAGAGTAGCAAATTCTGAGCCATATTGGTGGTTCCCATAGTTGTAATTAGTGTTAATAAGTTAATTAAATGCATTATAGTGAAATTATGCCATTTGCTTTAGGAATTACGTAATGTTAGTTTTATGACTGATGTAAAATACAGTCAGATAACCAACTCAACATTTTCCATGTGGAAGAGCAATTGTTTTTCACCGTTGTTATTGGTTATGTCTATTAGCTATGTGATCATTTACCCTGCTGGAGTGTTAGCACTTCAGCATGGTGAAAGGGATTCTTTTGCTAAATTCAAATTCCAATTTGAAACAGTCCGTAGTTTTATTCCCTTGCCGTTCCTTTTCACAACAGCCTTATTTCTTGGTCTTTCTTACAGCTGGGATATGTCTGTAGGTCAGCAGTGGGAGCTCAGCTTCATAAATTATCCTCTCCAGGCCCACTGCCATTCCCAAAGCATCCTGGTACCTCTGACAATAGACATGACAGTCAAGAAAAAGACAGTGATTCATTGCACCATAGAAAATAAATGAAACATACTGTTAATTTTTGGTTTATTGGTAATTTAGTAAGCAACTGTATTTGTATACCACTGTGTCCTTCCTTCAGAGTTTGAGGAGGGGGACACAATCTAATCTAGCTTACGGGGCAATGCAGACAGAGCCTTTGCTCCAAACTAGAGTGGGAGAAGCACACACCTCATCTCTGTAGAGATTACCCCATGTCCTAATTTCCTCAGCAAGGTCAGAGAGGATGGCATACCTGGGCCTGGGATTTCTCAACAGCTTGGCCATCCAGACATACCAGGTGGTTTATGGCCTGTCCATAGCAGCCCTGAGTTTTCTGGATGGGACTGTGTAGTCACTCCCATGAGCAGGTTGATGTGCTTATATTGCACAACCTGTAACTTTCAGAGTCTCCCAGAGTTTCATGTTGACTGTGCGTTTGCCCCAACCAAGAGCCCTTTGAACAGGAACCCCAAAACAGAAGTCACAGCAGTTGTGCCTCTCTCCCCTCAGTGAGGCTGTGCTTTGGCGTGAGTTACACTGCAAATGGTAAACCACACCCATGATGAAAACCTTCCCTCGCCCTGCCCAGAATGGATGTTCCCAAGAAGCTGAGGACCTCTCCAGCTGTCAGATAGACATCAGGCTGAAGTCTCTCTCTGGGCCTTTCACACAGCTACAGAAGAGCTTATTTTCAGCAGGTCTTGTAGTCTGCGCAGACTAATACCTTCTCTAATGGCTCTTTCCAGCATATTGTTGGACTCCTTGCTTATTCTCTTTATAAAGCTGTTGAGAGTCATACTCATTTCTAGCAAAGAGTTTCCACCAAGTCCCCCACGTAAAGTGATTTATTTTCATATTAATACTGCTATGTCCATCTAGCCAAAAGAGAAGGATACATATCAGACTTTAAATGTGAGCTGGTGCACAGCCCCATAACCTTGAACCAAGGAGAAGACGTGGTGTCAGTGAGGCCCCAGCTGAGCATTGCTCTGTTTTGTCTCTCCCCTCATTCATCCCTTTTGTGAAATCAATAAAATGCTTTAACCTGTCTTTCAAATTGGTTTTTCACACAGCTGAGAGGATGCTGTGGAAGCATTGCAAATGATACGGTTTGCCTGAAAGTGCCTGAACAGATCATATATCATTTGGGGTAGTCTCAGATGAGCTAATATCAAAGGTGATTCATTAAATTGCAGTGAGAGGGAGCAATGTATTAACCCTTTGACACACTCCAGTAAACCTTCCTCTACCAGATTTTTGTTTAAAAGCAGGGAAGCAGGTGTACGGGTGAGAGAGCAGGTGGTAGGGCAGGGGTTTGAGACTAAATGGGCTACAAGCAAAAAAATTCTGGAGGATTAATTTTGACCTGGGAAAAAACTACTGAAATCCAGTTGTAATAAGGAGAGGGCCACTAAGTAGAAAAGGGCACAAATTGAGAGTTAATAAAAATATTAAAAATAGTCATGCTACAAAAATCTCACGACAGAGAAAGAGAGACAAAACTGTTTTTTCAACTTCACCATCATCGCTTGCATGTTCCTCTTGTCCAAATCTGCCCATCTCCTCTTTCAAGGAGAATCTGTAGATACAGATTCAGTAACACTGACAGAAAGATCAGCACAGCAGGAAGAAATGTTATTGCATAATTCACTTGGTTGTGTTACTCATCAGATCAGAAAACAAAAGAGAAAATAATTTTTTTAAAAATCCATATAACAAATGAAACAAATAAAAAAATCCATAAATATTTGGTAGGTGTCAATTGAAATTCTTCACACTTATAGAAGCAATTTAAGGGGCTAAAGAAGCTACAGTGCAAAGACATTCTTGACAGGTCCATATCTGGGAGTTTTAAATAAAAATGCAATCCTCAATAGCATTGAAATTAAAACATGCCAGATGTTGCAGGGATTTGACATAGTTCAACAAGGGTAAAGTTACAAGTTTATTAACTACAGCAGCTGGTATTGGAGGATTTGCAATACTTTTTATGCGACATAGAGTTGGTGCATGTAAGCATACACGGGGCATGAAAAAGTGTTGCAAAAGACCAACAGAACCAGAACTCATTAAAAAGAAATTGGCAGAATGTGAAGTGTAAGGGAGTGTAATAAATTAAACGAACAGCAGAGGTCCTTGTTAAACTGCCTGCAGCTATACAAAGATGAAGAGATGTAATAAAAGATCATTTATTTAGTTTGCCAGGATTTTTAAGAGCTTTTCTGAACTACAAAATCTTTTCAAATTATGCCACTTGCAATTAAATCTATCTCCTTTGAACTGAACAGAATACAGGCCCTGTAGAGCTGGCCCCAGCTCACATATCTCCACAGCAGAGGTTCTGCAGTGAGTCTGTGCTGGAACTTGGCAATGATAGGGAAGGACTTCTCTCCAGACATACTCGTGAGCCCATCCTGAAACCTAGTAAGCAATCATTTATATGGGTGATTAACTTATATTTAAACAATTTTATTAATTAACAGGGTGGATATAAAGAAGTTACAGCTTTAGAATTCACAACTATGCTTATCTAAAATAACACCAAAACACCTCATGACACCTACTTGTTTCCTTTTTTTTCCTTGAGTACTTGAGAAAAGGGGTAAGTAGAATGGTTTTGTTTCTGAGTAGGCAGAGCTTTTCAATTAATAGCTTTTAGGAACAGCAGGACTTGCTGAGGCATACTACTGTGCAGATGGTGGCATTCGAAATGTAATTTAAGTTAAACGTAAAGGCAAAAAAGGAGAGCATGGGTTTGTTGATACTACATGAACTAGATTACATTCCATCTGTCTGCACTGCATGTATATACAGATAGACCACTTTTTCATGGAAAAATATATATAGGAAAATACATTCCTGGCACAAGAGTATCTAAGCATAGCAGAGTACAGCAAATACAAGAAAATAACTTAGTAGAAGTGTGCAACAAAACTATGTCAGCAGGCTGGGAGCCCAGACTGCTACCAGCCTAAGCTTCTCGTTCCACAGCCTGCATTTCATTTTATGGCTTTCCCAAGCCATCACCATTTCAGGTTCCAATTTTACACGCTTTAGGATTTATCCCTCCCAGCCTTTACTGGCCCAAGAAGAGGAACAAATAACACTCAGTTCTGGAAAATTCTGGCAACATTTTCTTCTAAATCTGGAAGTTTAAAGCACACATGTCATAGATGGCAATGACAGTGCAGCTTGTCTGTAAGTAATTGCTTTTCCTACACAGTGAAAATCTGACCAAATTCAGTCAAGTTACAAACCCTTCAAAAGTACAGTTTGTGCATGTTCAAATAAAAACCACGTCTACCTTTGCAGCTAAAGCATCTGAAAACCACACAGTGAGGCATAAAACTGCCCTATTGGGCTCCTCGAAAGTTGGTCCAGGAACCTCACCTGAGAGGCAGATTTCTACCAATGTTTTCACTGGTTCTCCTGCTGGGTCTAAGTAGAGCACAACAAACTGTTTAACTCAATGCAAAGAGAGATTGGTACTATCTATGTCTGATCAGCCACTCAGAATCACAGACATTTCCATCTCAACCTTGAGCTGTTTGTCATTTACAGATCTGGTTCATCCAGCCAAGTTGTTACAAAAATACAGTTCCTAACTCTGAAAAACCCAGATTCTTGAGTAATGAGTGTTACAAAAAGCCATGGAGAAATCAAAAGCTTAATAAATCTACAACATACATTTCAGTGGTGTGGGATTGCATGCAGTGACTTCTATTGTGGTGCCCTTGAAGGGCTGAATAGGTGCAGAGTGCTGAGTTCTGTGGGTGAGATTCCCCCTCCCAGATTATCTGTATGTCACTTTATCAACTGACCATCCGCCTGATCCCCTAAGAAAATGCTGTCCCAGTCCAATCAGTCCATTTATGCTATTTAGGAAAGTGTGCAGAGCCAGTCATAAAAAGTACAGTTTCACACGTGGATTTGAGCACCCATGTTTCAGGTGCAGGTTCTATGATGAGGTGCTTCTGAATCATAAGCAATGATTATACCAAACTTTGCAGCAGCTTTTGATAGCCAAACAAGCTCAGGAAACCACCTTTAGAAAAGATGCTTTTGCATCCTAGAACATGGAATAGCAGCAAATCAGTTTAGCTTTCTTCTTGTTTCATATCACTGCAGACAGAGGGAGAGGAAGCATGTAAAGAGTTGGAGTGACATTAGACATCTTTTAGGAAAAGTGTCAGCGACATTCTCAACACTCTCATTTACCATGCCTAGATCTGCAGAGCGGTTTTCCTTCACCCACACTGTGTGCTTTCCAGCATAGGAGTTAGAGTGAACTGTCTCTCTCACACACCAGCCTCATTGATTACCCAGTCAAAAGAGGTTTGATTCAGCACATCTCCAGTATTATTGCATCTCTAGTAAGCAAAAATATGTAACAATAATATACTCAGTTTGTATATGCTAAGTGCTGCTATTTTTTTTCAGACTTTTTTTTTTTTTTCCCAAAAATTCTGTCACTCTGCCTTTTTATTAAAACCTCACGTAGAAAATTTCTCCAGTTTCTGAGTCCTCCCCTGACACTATGCAAATACAGAATTACCACATGAAAGCACTGCCAGTGAGTTTAGCCAGGAACACTTCAAACAGGATGCAGAGCAAATACCTGAAAACAATCTCTCATCTATCAATGCTTTTTGATCCACTGATATTCCAGAGAGAAACTAAAGACCAGTGGGTGAAGTGATGGCCTTTGTTCCACATGCTGTGCCTTTAGCAGTGACTTACCACCCCTATACCAATACGTGCTCTGCTAACTAATCACATAGTGATTTATGGTTGCTATACTTAGACCTCGGAAACTTGCCACATATGTTAGGAAATTATGAAGGAAATGACAAACAGCTTCCCATATAGATTAGTGTCTATTCTCCCAAATAGTCTGGGATTCTTGAGTTTGGAGAAAGCTGAAAAATTCCTAATTTCTTCCATAAACTAAGGTTTTGCAGAAAATTTTCATTTGCAAGAAATACCTTTTCTTTTGGATTTCAGTATTATCTAGCGGATAATTTTTACATTTTTACATTATACCATTTCTTGTTTATTTCTGAATGTTAAATATCACTTTAGCACCTCCCTCACTTAATGTGGTGCTGCATTTCCTGTTTCCAGGATGACTGCTGGAGTTTTCCCCCAGCTGGACCAAGCGGAGGTGATGCATCCACCCTTCCGGGAATTGAATTCCATCCTCCGAAACATTCACTGCTCTTTGTCCCATATGTACAGCATTCTCCAGCCAAGGCTTTCTCCTGTAACTATATAACTGCCTCACAAATCAAGGCATGAAGGTCTTTTCCATACAAGAGACTAATTTGTTGTCAAGGAGGATCCCACAAAAAGGCAGAGAATTTAACTTGGCTTGTTTTGGTTTTGTTCTTTCTTTTTAACCAGGTTGTACTGCCACAAATATCAAAAGCAAGAGCTGGATCTGAATTTCTCCTCACTGTGTCATTTTCACCCTTAAAAAAATCATCTGATGCATTATTTCAACAGAATTTGATTGCACTGCACCACCAGAGAAATTATGGGAGACTATAATGTTTAACTAAACCCAAGATAATTAAAGGGGAAAGCTTTATTTTATCAAATGACACCTCTCTCTTTCAAGCAACTATGCATTTATTGGTATGGCTGCTTTTTCTGAACTTAATTAAATCAACAAGATCCCATATAAGCTTACACAGCTGTATTGCCTTCCTGCAGTTTCAAATATTTTTATAATCTTGGGTGGAGCGTGGGATACCAGGTGTTTCAGCAACTAACTCTGAAACCAAAGGATTTTTTTTAAACTATGTTATACTCCCAAAGTGGAAATAAACATCTCTGCATTCCCATGACTAAAGAATCCACTTTTATTCTTTACCAAGCAGCAATCAGAATACAGACTATTAACAAAATAAAACAAAACAAAGTGCACTGCAGGGTAGGGTAAGGAATTTTTAATGTTTCCTGGAAATAAAGAAGATAACATTTCTTCCTTTCTTTTCCCTATGTGAATAAAAAGAATGCTGAAATTAAAAATTTTATCATACATCAGCTTCTCCCTCAATTTTAAGACACGACACAGGCCTTTTAAAGCAGGTAAATATGCTATCATTTTGAAGTAGATCACTCTTTCAAGTACTCAGTATTTTGGGAAGGGAGGAGAAACAAATGAAAGACTGGGGAAATGTTAAATTATTTTCAAGCTGTTTAAGCTAAAAGTTAATCACATATACACAGATGAATTGTAAAACCAGATAATGCAGTGGTAAACCACCTCTAGAACTTTTTTTCACTTCTTATTTTCTCAGTGATCTAACATTAAATATAAATGAGTAGCCAAAAATTAATGAAAAGAACTGCTAGGTAGCAAATAGCTTTCTGCACAGTGTGTGGTAAAATTGGATTACTGCGACGATTGAAGCGGAGATGAAACCTTTGGCAACTACAACAAATCTGTGTTGTGATTTAGTGTCTGTTTGCTGCAGGTTTGATTCTCCCCTCAGTCAGGTCTGTGGCCACACTGCCAGGGGCTCCCACAGAGCCCCACACAGGCCTTGCGCCTAAGAATGCCCCTCCTGAGAAATCTTTAGCAACCCAAATATGCCCAAAGCTCAGCTACCAAAAGCTGCTCCTATAGTATCATGCTGGGACAGCAATAGAGCCACCCATAATTTCTTTTCATAATTTTCTTACCCCCTACCTTTGACATTTTCTGTCACAATGTCAAGCAAGATCTCTAATTGCAACCACACTCGCCATTTGAACCAGAAGCAGGTTGCAGGTGAAAAAGAAGGCATTTCCTGCCCATGGGGGAGCAGGAGGACGGGCTGTTCCTGCAGGCTGGATTTGCTGGTCAGCAGCCTGTGCTGGCTCCATGGCTCCGCTCTCACACACTGCAGAAATCCATTGGTACAAGCTGCGGCTGGGCAGCCCCAGGCCAGCCCCAAGAGGGTTTATAGCCTCATCTGAAGATGCCACCAGGCACCAGTGATTCCAAGTTCTACAGCTGCCGTCAGCCCTCAGCCTTTCTCCACCCCTAAACACCCACAGAAAAGTTAGTACTAAAGCACTGCCAAAACCAAATCCTCACAGACTGCTGCCATCAAAGCCGAGCAGTGGAAACTGCTGAGGGAGGCCACATTCTACGTGTCTTGGTGCCAAAACTCAAGAGTGTAAAAACTAGGATTGGGAATGTAGGCTCCATTTCCTCTCGGAACTGGGCATCTCAGAAGGGCAACCCCAAGCACCAACACACCCCTGCCTGGAGAAATGCCTACCCAAGGCTGTAGTTTGCATTCTACTGTCTCACTGTAGGTGAACAAAGAGACAAGGGGAAAGAGAAGCTATGACCACACAGCAACCACACAGCACATTTCCTTTCCCACTGGGCCCCCAAAGTTATACACTGCCAGGGATTTCTCCTTTTGGCTTCATGCATCCTCCCTTGCCTTCTGTGTAATCATACAGAGCGGCGGATGTACAGCTCAGCTCTGGAACACCATGCATCAGAAATGCCACAAGTCAGGAATGCCACAGCATGGATACCACTTACTCCCTCCCCTTCGCTTCTGCCTCCCTCAGCATGAGCAGAACATTGCACCTCCTGCAAGAAAGAGGCTATGGGGTAACGGCTATTTGTACTAATATCTAAAAAAATGAACTCATGAGACTTCGCTTTGGCTCATATCGGGTTTTCCTCAATGTGTTCCCTTGCTGCAGAGAAGATCAGACAGGGCAGCTGTCATTAAGGATTTAGCTGTGCCACATTTTCAGCTCCAGATTGGGACCTAAGAGTAACCGCTGTAATTACTTTGGCTGTGATATCTCCTGTTCTTCAGTTCTGCCATTCCAGACATATGGCTGGCACATCTTTCTATGCCTGTGCTGGGAAGTAATGTCCAAAGACAGTTTTTTATTCAGAAAACTTGAAACAACTTAATTTTATCAGTTTATATTTACTTAAGCTTGCTTTCCCATTCACTTTTTATCTTTATATTGCCTTGTTTTTTAATTTGAAATTCAAAAATCATTATTTCCCATAATTTTTTCAACATCACAGTAGACGATGATGGAATAATGCCTAGTTGCCACAGGATATGAATTAAAGGACACAGGATTGTTGAATTTTCATCTCCCTATGCATTTAGATTCCACCTGCACTATTATTAACTTCCACTCCTACTCTTTTGCCAGGTCCTGTGGGCACCTGTGGAGCAGTAATACCTTGCTTTAACCACAGGAAATCAAGATTTGGGGAGGAAAAAGGCAATTGTTCAAACATCACCAGGAGGCTTATGTCAGCCCTAAACCAGAGGTAAAACAGCTGTCAGAACAAGGAGAGTTTACTTTAGAAATCTACTTGGATCTCTCCTGGACCTGTACACTTCTAGTTCTTTTCTAAGACTGCTGGACAGTTGGCATCAGTATTTGACCCTTTCCTCAATATTCACAAATGTATACATAAAAGTCATAGGATGCTGCTTTCAGAGACATTTCTAAATCCATTCCTTTTTTATTTACCACCCTGGGACATCTTGCGAACACATTTCCTTGTACAAAACACAATTTAATTGTATATGGGAACTGCTAGCTATGAACAGCTTGGTGTGACTGAAAAGCAGCTGGGTTTTATTACCAAGATAAGCCAGATAAACACTCCAGTTAAAACTAGCACATAAGACCTCTACAGGTCACAGTAGTTATCAGTGGTCTTTTTCATTTACAGAAGTAATATTTGCACTGGCCTATCCATAAGGCAATGGGTAGGTTGGAAAATTAAATCCTCAGAAAAAAACAAGTCAGCTGCTTGCAAAACTGAATCTCTTGTGCATTTTAGAACTTAAAAAAGGAAAAATACAATACTCATTTGTAATGAGCAGGTGTCTCACTTTCAGTGGAAGGTGTTATCTCAGAGATGAGACCTGGAGATGCACAAGCTACACTGAAACAGCCCTTTAAGATAGCAAAGTCAAACGTGAGTCACCTGAATTTGGCACATTTCTGCACATCAATTAGGACACTGCTTCTAATTACAGAAACGGATAACAAGCTTGTCTGTGCTCGTCCAGTACACTAGAGGATGGTGTTCATTTAATGAGCATCCCACTGATAATTTGTTTTCTCCTCATTATTCACTATCTGGGCCTCAGACTCATGTACAGCATGCTGTTCAGTTGTTAATTTTCCCGATGGGTTTTTCCACAGGCTTGGCACAGCATCTGAGTGATTCACTAGCGGCATCCTTACATGTTGTGAGAACATGGCTGTATTTTACAAAGAGGAATCTGAAACAGAGAGATATCCGCGGGAAAAGTGCCCGCTGATTTCGCAACACTTTTGATTGGAAAGTAATTGCATAAATAAATTCTTCATGAAGAAATCCCCTAAGAATCAGGAGGCATCAAATGTCCCTGGCTGGTGGCAGCAGTCCTTTGGAACAGGGCACTGGGGAAGCAAAAAATTGAGATGAGTTCAAAATTTAACCAGAAAAACACAAGGAAGAAAAATCCATTGAGGATTATATGATATCAAGATGACAACACTGGCTCAGAAGACTGTTCAGTGCTAATTTTTGGAGTCAAGAAAAATACCACAGAGAAGTATTACTATGTGACACTCTTGTTCCCATACGCTTTCCAGCAAGCCTGCTCTTGCCACTGCCAGAGACAGGATGCAGGCGGAGATGGATTATTGGTCCTGGTCTGGCACAGCCATTCCTGTCTGTGCTCTTAAACAAAACCTGGCTAAACAACAGTTCTGGGTTTGGCCTAAGACTCTGCATGGCTCCATAGAGTAGTTTCAGCTCTTAGGAGGTTTTTAGCATACCCAGTAGCAACATGTTTGGCGGAAGGTGGATGGTGTATTTTAAGATGTCACTGGAATTCAAAGAGGCAACCAAATATTTCTGGTTGATAAGGTCTTGGCCTAAATGATGTAGGTGATTAACAGACTTTGGCTTTCAGAGCTCAGTTTCCTCAGTGACACCTCTGCTCTTGAAAATATTAGCCTCTGGCTTCCTACAAAGCCCCATTAAAAAAAGCTTTTGATTACATAACTGGAAAGTGAAACAAAAAAAGGTATACATTAAACTGTTGCACTTTTCATGCAATCTGACATATCTATTCAGTACTCCTAATAACATAAAATTAATGGATTTAACATATGTAGCTAAAATAAGCTACATATGTTAAATCCATTAACATGGTAGGCCATCCTTATCTCAGATTTTTCCCATCAGAAGTCACTAGATATTTTTTTTTATCATTATATTTTATTTCTTCCCTGGTATGCAGCAAAGGCTTGACATCTAGCTATCATCATGAATCACACAAAGGACTGAGAATCCATCACCGCATAGTGGCAGAGTGATCTGTTGCCATTTTCTTTGAATGTCAGTGTGTCACCTTGTGTTTAGGGAGAGATGATCTTGATGCTATATCTCTTGCTCCACTCTAAAGCATATTTACTTAGGAAAAGCATCTTTGCCTTTCTTTGTCATACATCCTTAGAGCCTTTGAAAACCAAGAACATCAGCAAAATTTTCTACACATAGTTCTCCACTCCCTGCAGATCTATAAATACAATGCAAAAAGTCTGACCTGAAGGGATTTTCTAATGAGTCAATGCTGTTTCTTTCATTGCTGAGAAACATCACTGTCAAAAACAAGTTGACTAAGGATTTGGTTTGAAAAAAAGCTGGTCAGAAAATGTTTATAAGACTCAGAATGGTATTTTAGGTCTGAGAAGTCTCCATCCCAGAATAATATTCTCCTGGGAGTGAAAAAGGGACAGTAAGGAGTAGCATGAAGGGTCCCATAGCCCGGGTTAGACCTCGGCTGTGATTACTGCCTGTGAACCCTTCTCTCTGTACTGCAGCTCCATATTGCAGAAAACATTAAATAATCATGAGGCTGAGAAGGCAAACAGACTTTACAGCTTGCTTGGTCGCAACCTGGAGAACCCATAGGAAGACCTAGTTCCTTATCACAAAGGGAAAGCTGGAACAAGGTCCTAAACCTGGAATTTAGATGTTCCAGTTGAGTGCCACTGGAACATTTAGTGTTTCAGTGAGTGTTGTTTGTTTTGGTTGATCTGGGTAAGGCAGAGAGGTTTCGTAGAAAGCGTTTTGGGAAGAGTTGATTTCTTCTAATTTTGTAAACGTCTGCAATGTATCTATTTAATTTTTCCTCTGAATGGCAAACATTCCTAAACCATGGTAAGTCCTGAAAGATGAAAGGAGCATCCCCTTCCACCACATTCCCTTCTGCCAGATTTCCTCTCCCCTCCTGGGGTCCAGCAGGACATGGCAGCTTCATGCAGGTTCATACATACAGAAACATCTTCTTGCCTGGACTTCTAATGTATGAGTACACACAGTCCTTTCAGGTCAGACCTTGAAATAGATCATAACCCAGCCCAGCATCTCTCACACCGTTTCTGCCTGAAAGGACTGATTAAGACCTGCCTTTCTCCACCAGTAGGAAGTCTCACCTTCTCATGTTACAGCCAGAAACTCTTCTGAGTAAAGGGGCTTTGGGACAAATGCAAGAAACCAGGTCTCCAGCTGGGGACACCAACCCCCAAGGACTCATCTGTACTAGTAAAGCCCACAGGGCATGGACCCGACCTCTGTAGCATGATCATTTATCTTCTTAAATTATTATCATGCTTCATGGCCCAATTTTAGCTCCTCTTGCCATGGTTTGGAGGATAGCACAAGATAAGGACTTATTTCAACTGGGTTTTATGCAGTCTTCTTATTTAAAGGGGAAAAATAAGCCCATGAATACAAATTCTTTATTGTGCTACTCTGCTTCAGGGACAGGACTATTTTTTTTTTGCTAGATGTAGACCATGACCTGTGTGTGATTTGGGGAGAGCAGAAGAGTTGACCTACAAGACACTAAGCTCTCTGCACCACCAGATAGTTAAGGCATTCTCCTGCAAAATGAGACTTTCAGATATTAATCCCTTCAGGCACAGGAAAGATTTAAGCTTGGATCTGCTGTAAAGATAAATTCTCTTACCAGGGAGCCTGGGCACATACAGACAGTGGTTTTATTTCAAATGTCCCGCAGGCACAACATTTGCATTGGATTGTGCCATGTTGAGCCTGAATGCAAAGGGATTTGACAAGTGCTCCTTCCCAGAGCAGGCAGCATGGGATCAGTGCACACAGAGCTGGCACAAAGACAAGTCTAAGTCCAGGCACACTAATCCCTAAGGACTCATCTGTACCAGCAAAGCAAACAGGGCATGGACCCAGCCTCTCTGGAGCTGGGTCATTCATTGTCATTATTAATATAATTATATTACTATAATGGTTACTGGTCCAATATAAATATGTTAATGACCCACTTTTACTGTCTAGCACAGTGGATATTTATTGCTGCTGGAGCCCAACACTGTACATTACGACCAGACACCGTCAGGCAACCATTTAATTCTCTGCCCACATTAGAAGCCAGAACGGATTCCTGAAATGGAGTATGTTGCAGCTCTGCTTCTGAATCCTATAGTCATTCTTCCTCAGCTTATCCTGGCACTTGAACACAGACTGAACATCCCAAAACTTCTGAAATATAGCATTAATAAACTCTGAAAAGCCAAACTGTGGGCATAATTCTCCCACCTACCATGCCTTCATACACATGTTGGAGAAAAGCTTTCTTTGTGTTGGTACAAAAATCCACTTTGCAATTACCAACAGCACAGCAGGCTTGCCTAATTGAAGAGATAATGTCAGTGGAATAGTTTCCTGCTGCAAAATATTGTTAACAGAACTGCATAGAGAAAATAGTCATTTTGACATATTTTTCAGGGGCAAGGTTTTATGTGAGTAACTCTGTCATTGCACTGAAGCATCAGCATAAAGAAACAAAGAGCAGATGATGGTTATTTCTTTTACAAATAACAATTTACTGAAATGATGAATCTCTAAAAAAATATAATCAAACTGTGTCTCATGGTGTCCCCATCTCTCATATATTTCATCTGGAGCAATAAAAATTCAGAAAAATAAGACTTTGATCCTGCAGAACTTAAATATATGTCCTTATCTTACTTCTTTATTTTCAATAGTGCAATTGAAATCAATAGTCATTAAGCTGAGTCCAGGCAAAAGCTTTTGCAGGGTTGAGAATAAAGTACAATTTAAGGTAGCTAGCAGTACCAGTCTGACTCTGAAAGAGCAAATGTCATCATTTTTTATTAAGCTTCAGCAAATTGCCTCCCTGACATTTTTGGAAGTTATTTTGACAATCTTGTCCTTAATTTCTAAGCTATGCCAAGCTTGTGGAAGCACACTGTAATGCCATCACTTTCTGAAATCTTGTCTTCCTGTGAAAGGTTTGTGTAATCCCATTTTTACATGTTACTCACTGCATTTCAAAAATAAATCATGTTAATTCTGCACCACGGAGGTGTGGATGTAAGCATCTGAGGCAGCTTAGTGTTGGCAATCGAGTAAAAACACATTTATTTTATTGTTCACTGATTTTCCTTTTGCCATCTGTTTCTCCATCTATACATTTCTCTGTCAAACAATCTCAGTGGCAGGTTCTCTGGGGTGAGCAGCTACAGACATTTGCCTCGCAGGGAAAACACCCCTTAATGATTCACAAGCTTACATTTAAAAGCTGATCTCCATGTCTTCTTAGTATTGTACCCCACCAGTGGCAGAGACTTCTGCTTTTTGCAAAATACATGCATGCAATGCAGCAGAGGACAAGAATTTACCTCTGAGTGGGTGATGCTCTGAATAAAGAGGGTTGTTCAGAAGAGAGGAGGACTAGCTGTCACCCAGATACCTCTCTTCAAGAGGAACAGTGGAAGGAAATATTTACTTAAATGTAATTCTTTCTTGCTACTACAAGTAAGACCTGTTACAGCCACTACTCTACTGGGACTGTACTTACAGTCACATTACTATTTAAATTTCCTAAAAAAAAAGGCCAGGTTCTTAATCTGATCATTACAAGGACCTTACTCATACATTTTTTTGTGTGTCATGTATGTGTGTGTGTGCATTCAGGTGTGTACTTTCATGACAATACCATGGAATCACATAATCACAGAATAATTAGGTCTTGAGGTTGACTTCTGTCAACCATCTGATCCAAATTCTGCTCGACACTGGGTTACCTATAAAGCTAGACCAGATATGGCCTGTGCCCAGCTGAGTTTGCAATCAAGCAAGGGATGGAGATTCACCAAGGATGGAGATTCCACAACCTGTTCTGACAACACCTCCCAAATCTTGAACATCCTCCTACTGAAAAATTATTTCCTTATGTTTGATGGGGTTTCCCTTGCTGCAACCAATGTCCACTGCCTCACACTCCCAGCACAGTGCACCCTTTGAGGACATCAGGCTCTGTCATCTCCATAAGCTCATTATGGCAGCTGAAGACAGCAGTTTGCTTTCCCTGGCAGAACAAAGCCTGCTCCCTACATCTCTCTTCTCATGCCACATATTCCTTGGCTAGACTCTTTTCAGTTTGACACTCTCTTTCTTGCACTGGGAGTCCACAACTGGATATAGTATTCCACATGCAGTCCCATTTTGTCAAAAAGTGGAGAAAGCATAGCAGTTATTCCACTCAATCTAAAGTTTGTGGTAATGTAGCCCAAAATTCAGACAGCTTTCATTGCTGCAAAGACTGACTCATCCTCAACTTTTTCTACACCAGATCCCCAAGATCATTCAGTTCAAAGCTGCTTTCCAGACAATAAGCTCCAATCCCATCTCCTTGCAGCCCCCAGAGGAGCTCAGTGATGTTTGATGCTGATGGAGGTTTGAGTGACAGACTTGGGGAGCAGAGTCAAGCTGAAGGGTCTGTTCCCTTTCTCCCTGCACCATAAATAATACCACAGGAGAAGCCAAAAAATGTCTTGTTCTGTAGATCACACTGGTTTACAGGGAAAGGTGGAAGCCCATGGGAAGATTTGGTACAAAGATTTCCTAGCTGAGGAAAGAGCTTAGAGGTCATCAGATCCATGCAAGAAGGACCTGTTCCCTGGAATCCAGAGGTGTCAGCAGTGGGATCTGACCAAATCCATATGAAGAAGCTGACACTTTTCAGCACTGATGTCTCCAGCAATTTCAGAAGCTGAAGATGGCAATAGACTATTTTGTAGCAGATTATGTGTGTGCACATGTGAGTGTGTCTTCGTGTGCGTGCATATTTGTAATGCAACACAGGTTTAAGAGAGCAATAGCAAACAAAACAAGATCAGACTAAGTTATTATCAATATATTACTAGCAAGATGAGCATATTTGTTTGCAATATGTTGGAAAATAGAAAAAGTCATCACCTTGTAGAAGACTTCTAACTTACACTGATACTTCCTTTGGGGGCTCAGCCCAAGTTGTCACCTGCCCATCTGAGCAAGTCTGGGAATACACAGGAAAATCCAATGCTATGGACTTGCTGCTAGCATGTGTACAAGCCATGCTAAACACAAGAGGGAAATAAAACTGAGAAAGATTTTACTGAGTGATGAGCTCTGCCAGGGAAGGACACTGCTATCCCCAAGGTAAGAACCATACAGGTTTCACAGCCTAAGGCATAATTCATTTCAATCTGCTTATATTTGCAATAATCAAAGAAATATAATTGAACTAAAAAAGACAAAAGATACAACTGCTATAACTCATCTAAATCCACACAAAACCAGAAAGGACAAAAAGAACCAGTACAACCTCACACACTAAAATCACCATCTTTCCTCTCAAATCCTTTCACTTCTCTTCCACCAAGTTTCCTCTTCTCTGTTTCAACACTTTTTTTTCTCAGGTGAAGTGGTTGCATATGCTGATGGAAAGGTCATGATCCATGAAAGAAGATGATGCTTTTTCTTTTATATTTTTTTCTCACTAACATTCTTTGATCTTTTTCTCTAGAAATAATAAAACTAAAAATCTCCTCTCATGTCTGCCGCCAAACCTGCACAAGCTGCACTCAAACTGCAACTTGTAATGTTCACAGCTTAATGCAGATCCTATTTCCATTTCTCTTTTCCTGTCTAAAATCAATCTCTTTATAGCTTTTGACTCCTGTGCAACTTGAATTATCATCACTAACCAATTACTGCAAATTTTAGAGTTGAAAAGCACACGCAATGCTTCACAATATTCATTTCACTGCAGCTTTAATATTGTCTGATCTATTGAGCACTCACTTCCCTCAACAGAATGTTAATACATAAGGTCCCCCAAAGCCCCTTTCTAGACTTTATAACAAAATAAATAAAAGGGGGAAGTTTGAAGAACAAACAAGTCAACCATAGTATCTCTTAGAGCTTTTGTCTTGAATTTCCCTTGCAGATCAGTAGACCAGGAATGTTGACTTATTATGACAATAACACCACCAGCTCAGAATCCACTGCTTCAGCATGCTGCATATACAGGGTAAGGGCTATTCCTCAGTACTAACATTGTACTTCAGCTTAGTTTATACTTTCCAGAGAGTTTCCAAAGTAATAAATAAATTGCTAAAAAACAATGTACTAAATTTAGTTTCAAATACTAAATAGAGAGTTTCTGAGACATTCGAGAGCAGAACCTACTTGGTTCCACATCTGTGCATACACATCCCTTTCTGTCAGAGATCATGATGTCCAACATCTGGCTGCCACACAGCCAGGACTGAGCCCTTGGTGCTGCAGCTGAAGTCCTCTCGGGCTGTCTGGTGTGGTGGCAGGGTCAGCAGCTACCTGCAAGCATCCCTGCGAGGCCAGTGCAATGCTTGAATACTACAATATATATCCTGGTAGTCGAAACACAAGCAAGAACACAAAATGGAAGCTTTCAGTTCATTGGAAAGTATTTACCCTTTGACTAGGAGCACATCAGGTCCACAAAAGGAATGTACCCTTTGCCTGTCCGAGTCTGACCTCTGCCCATCCCCTTCAGGGCTCTTCCCCACACCCTGCAGAGGCAGGCAGCCCTTCCTCTGGGAGCAGAAAGGCATCTCAGCGCTGAAGTCTCCTTGATGTGTGAAGCTAAGGAAGTCTTTGTGCACGTAATCTCTGGGATCTGAATATCTGCCAAATGAGCAAGGAGCTTACTACTGGCATAGAGAAAGGAAGAGCCTAAATGAAGTCTGCTCACCTTAAAAAGAGAGATATACATTTGGTGTGAGAATACTTTTGTCACTACCTCTGGGGGAACAAGGGAAAGTGCGGATGCTCAGAGTTCATCCTCATCTATTTCTCCAATTGAGAAAGTGTTACAGAGGCAGCAGTGTACTGGTTAAGAGAGTGATTCACCCTCTAAATATTTCATGGCCAGGCAGGAAGTAGTCTTTAGCCAAGGATACTGAAGGAAGAGCACTTTATACAGACTTCATTTGTGCCAGGAGTTTTTTCCAAGGTGATGCTGTGCTGCTTCTGTCTCCAAATAAAAGTCCTTTTTTTTTTTTTTTTTGCACAGCCCGTTTTTGTGTTTTAGGCAGACTCAGTGCACAAAGTCAGGGAAACTTGTCTGTTAAAGGTAACGTAGCCATGGGGCCATTCCGGATGAAGTCTTAAATGGATGTGGTTTTCACTTTAAGAGCAAACACACAACTCTTGATGCTGCGTTAGACAAAGCAATGAGATCTGCATTACACAAGGAAACAAACTAGGGCGTACATGCTACCTTTGTATGTGTGTGAACTGCTTTCCTTCCCTGCCTGTTTACCTCAGGAATGAAACAAAGTATTTTAGCAAACATTTAGTCAAAAGATGTCTACAGTCAGTGTATTTGAGTCCAAAGATTCCAAAGTTTGCTTCTTACACGGCAAAACAACCCCCTTTTTTATCCTTTGTTAGGATATATTAAAAAATATATTAGAGAATACTGTAAGTTTATATTGGTTTTTCTCTCCCTCACAATGAAAAGTAAATAATTAAGAAAATAGTCGGCAATACTTTCCTCATTTTGCTCTTCTTACTTCAGACCATTTGAAAGGGAGATCTTGTAAAGGATATTAAGAGACATTTGACAAGAAGGGACAAAAAAGAGGCAAACTACACTCGGTACCTAAAAGCCAGTTTGGAATTGCATCTTCTTGGAGGTCAAAAATGTTTACACTACGGACAATGCAATCACTTACAGATTATTTTAGCATGCTGGTATCTCTGTGAATCTCTGTCTTTCCCATGATCCAGGGCATGTGATGAAATTATTTTTGCCTGAGAGATGTAGGAAAGATGTTTCCAGTCAGTTACTGCTGCTCATTAATGCTGTAAAGTGCTGCAGCTCCAGTGACTGCAGTAAAGTCCATGTGCCATATCTCAGGATCCCACATACATTTAATGATGGCTATTGAGGAGGAGACCTTCACTAAATGGTGGAAAATTCCAGTTTCTTCTCATACCTACTTTCTCTGAATTCATCAGAAATCAGAGAGAAGTAGCAGGAAAAAACCTAACAATGAAGCTGTCACTGCACTTGAAAATGCATTCAAATTCCAAGCCATGACCTGATCCCTCTCAAAAAACTTTGGAGATTGTTTCAAAGGTCATCATACAAGGATAATTTTGGCCTTGAAAGAGCTATTGTGCTTCCAGACTGTGAAGTCTCTTTCTAGACCAAATTAAACCCATAGCATTTTTACGTGTTGACATTTTCCTCTTCTTCTTCTTCTTCTTCCTCCTTCTCATTTCCACTTCTTCCTTTTCTAAGAGAATTAAGTTGCAATACTGCTGAAAGGAAATTAATGCATTCAGGTTGGGGGGGGGGGGGGGGGGGGATGTGCAAAAGATGTAATCCCAGTTCTCCATGATTCTGTACAAGAAAAAAAGCTGCCAAACCCTAGGCTTTTTCAAACAGCAGTGTTGTGTATTGGCACAGTCTCTGGAGTGGATTAATACAGGGTGAACACCAACAATACACTCTGCAAAGTACAGCTAGTTTTTAAAACCATTTTTTTCTTTTCTTTCTGTTGTTTTTAACAGAACCAATCACATTTGCTGAGTCTCAGTTGTGCTCTGGCTTTCAGTCTTGACTGCCAAACTGCTCTGAATCTTCCTCTTTTATTCCACATTGAAGCTTTGACCTTTGAGAATTTTTCCCAGATTAAGTGCTGAGAAACATATGCAAATTGACACGGTTGTGTTGAAAAGGCTGTTTTCCTTCTGCCCAAACAATCAATGCTGTGTCAGACTAATAGACTGACTTTGACAATGTTCTATCAGAGAAAGGGATCAGCCACAATATCTGAGCTGTCTCTGTCAGACAGCAGATATTGTCTGTTTTCTTGTAATCTCCTTACACATTTTTGAATCCTTCAGTGATTTTTTCAAAAAAATGTAAGAATACAGGAATGCAAATTCTGAGCTTTATCATCTGTATAGTATTGTACCTCAGCAAATCATCTGGTAAAGTCTCTTTCACTCATACAGATAATTGTTTCAGCAGGTAAGGAGTCATATTGAGTGTTTCAAGGGGTCACAACTGCAGATATCCCTCTGCAGTCTATGGTATGAGGGCACTGCACTGAAAAATTAAGATTTATTAAACTAAATTTATTAAGATCCATTAAGATTAAATGAATGTTTCCCAAAGCATTCCTTTACTCCATAACATCATTTTCTTGGACTACATGTTGCAATGATCAACATGTATATACTTAATATCTTCTGATTTGATTCTAGAGGTCTACCCCCTTTTCTTTTTTCCTTTTTTTTTTTTTTTTGAATCCACATTTTGTTTCTGCATTTCTGAGCCCATTTTATACAAACAGATATATTTACAGATTCGAATATGTGGCTACTGCAAACACAGAGAGAGTAAATTCTGGTCTTCTCTTCTGCTTTATGTTGTAAGAATAAAACCTTTGCACTGACATCCTGGTTCAAGAAAATCAAAAAATTCCAATGGATTCCAGAAGGGTCAAGACATCACCTTATCTGTTCATTTGGCAGAACTATGAAATGACCCACATGACCTGGTTAAAATATTGCAGTTTTGTCATATTTTCAAGCATTTTACTTGTATTTTCCTACTGACATGAGGTTATCCATTAAGTCAGTTCAGCTATTTGGTTTACATTTTATTTCATCAAAGTGTGCCTTAATGAGGTACAACAAACTGTGCATTTGGGAAAAAGACAGGCAAGTTATCTGAGTAAAGAAATTGATGGATCCTGACTAAAGTTTCTGAACGATCCCTTCATTCAGAAGCCAGGGATCAGGTAAGATTTAGGATACCCTGCTCCTGAAACACAGCTTTTTTTCCTAGTGTTCATTAAACTTGCACTAGTGCTTGCTGATCTCTTAGCAACCAAGTTCAGGGAGCCACAGGGACTGAAAGCAATTTGCTTTGCTTTGCAGGGTTAGTTTTCTTCCTCTTCAGCTCCCTGAACCGGTTTACCACAGCATCAGAAAAAGGCCAGTGCCAGCACATGGACTTAGATCAGCATAAATTCTCAGGGAATTTGAAAATAAGGCTCAAAGGCAGTTAGGTAGAAGAGTGAGAGCAGCACAGTAAGAAACTGACTAAATTCACATTTGATGACTGCATTCAGCGTATCCTTCTTATCACATTCATCATGTTGAACAGCACTATTGGAGTAAAACACCATGAAATTGTCAGCAGACCTGTGTAAATATGCAGCAAGTTTGTTCAGAAACTACTCATGAAAAGACCTGCCAGAGCAACTTCCTTTCGTTTTCAACAGTTTTGGGACTTCTATTATCCCATATAATTCTATAAAAGAGCAACAGTTCTATAAATCATTTTAGGAGGTTCTAAGGAAACCTATGGAAAGATTCTTCTTTTCTTTCATGGCACAATTTTCTATTCCTGATAGCACCATTAAAACTGAATGGCAAATTTGTAATGAAAGTTTAAAACCCTGTTGTTTGGCTTTTGCTTGCTTTTTTTCTCTGCTGCCTAGAGCAATAACTTCAGGTTCCCACAACCAAACCCAGGTTAGCCTAAATTCGCCATTAACCAAAAACAGGTGGGCAACAAGCCACAGGTTCCAGAGCTGAACTTTCAGTGCTAATGCACAAGTCCTAAAACTGTGAAATCTAGCCTAAAGCATGTAGCATCGAGATGTAGCCCAAAAAATTGGACATCTTATGCCAGATAATGGCAGTCAAAACTT
Source organism: Acanthiza pusilla (assembly GCA_036630365.1). Classification (NCBI taxonomy): domain Eukaryota; kingdom Metazoa; phylum Chordata; class Aves; order Passeriformes; family Acanthizidae; genus Acanthiza; species Acanthiza pusilla. The sequence goes on from JAXCHO010000023.1 coordinate 33,283,529, forward strand.
TATGAACCTAAAATATTTATTTAATATTTTATTTTTCTGGTTTCGCTGCATCAAAGAAAGATAACTACGGGAGCACCTTAGCACAGAATAACATCCTCAGATCAAAGCAGTCACATGGTGATCCATGAGAGGGCAGGAAACACTGACAGAATAAGAAGGTAAAAGAATCAGAAAGGAAAGGATATCTTGTATGATGAACAATGTCAAAATCAACTGCTCTGAGAGAGGACTCAGGATGGAGTGTCTCATGGAAATTGGAAAACAAAATACTTCTAGATATCTTGATTTGATCCACAGGAAAACCTGTCTGGCCCAGCAAGCACTGAGAAATCACAGTATGAGGCCCACAGCAGTTATTTTTGTCTTTCTGCAAATGCTATCAAAAAGGGAAATTTCCTTCATTAAAGTTGATGGCCTGCACGAACAATCCAGTCTTTCATGTAAATCATTGGATTTGCATGAAAACACAGAGTCCATTTCCAAAGTAGTCAACTGTGATGCTGGCTGCTATGGATACAGTAAGTGCAGCCACTTCAGCAGCCATGAATACTCCTGTCACAACAGTAAAATTTAAGAAACCACTGTATTGTCTTGTTCATGCACTTGCAAACCCTGATAAGATCTGAAGCTAGGGAAAGATTATGAGAGATTACCACAGAAACAGAAAGCAATCTAAACCTTTGCCTGTGCTCATCAATTAAAGAAAACAGAGAATAGAAAATAGAACCTTAAAGACAGCTTTTTGCATCTGCAAGTAAGAACAAAACCTATATGAAAATGAAGAAAACTTTTTGGCACCTAGAAGTAATTTCTCAGCTATGGAAACTATTTAGATTGGTCATAAGCAAAAATATATAGTGTTTTGTACTCTGCAGCTTTGTCAGGAGTTACCAGAATGATACTAGCTACACAAGCCTCATTTGGACTTCCCATTAATTATTACCCAAGAGGACAACGGCTGATGTTACAGAGATGGAATGACACAGTAGACACTGAATCAGGAGGATGAGGACACATCCACTGGTGTTGCTTTCAAAATAAACATAGAACCTGAAAAGTCCATCTATACCTCATGGTGCAGAATTGAATCCCTGGTGAAGTCACTTCATTCTGCATGGGTGAGTCTTGTGGTCCTGACTGCTTCCACACCACAGATAGCAGCTTGATTGGATTGCTCCATTCACACAGCACATGGCAAAGAGCTCCGTGGGAGCAGAAGGGGAGCACTGAAACTGGAATACAGGTGGCACCCATCCACACTCATCATAGGTTAAAGGCTCTAATTCCAGCTGGCCTGATAGCCTGCAGTTACAGGCTGGTTTACAGTACAGATCCAGTACAGACAAGGGCAACCCATTTATTAGGGTTGTTAAACACTTTCAGCTCAGAAACCAGGTCTTGTTATGTCCTTCACCCTAATTAAAAGAGCAGTTTCTCAAAAAGATGTTGTCAGCTCAGCCCAGGAGAATCATCTGAGCTCAGTGCAAAGCTTAGAGAAATCCAAAGAAACATTTTCAAAGGTATCTAAACAGTGCACTGTTTCTCAAAACGTCAGGTGTCTAGCAGTGAGACTTGCCAAGGAGGCCTGAACTTCCAATGCACAATTCAGGAGACATCACAGAAGCAGTTTTCCCCAAAAACAATAGCTTGTACCCTCATCAATGCGTAGCAGATTTGCCTTTCAAACTCACCACGTCATGTTTGTGATCATCCTGGTTGAAATTAGTAACTTTCTGCTACTGAGAAAAAGCCACCAAGTAAACCAGCAAGCCACCATTGCCTTGTAAAAGGCAAATGACTTTTCCTGTTACAAATAAAGCCTGCCCAAGACACCAGAGGAGAATCAGCTGCCCCTGGTCATCCACACAGCCTGTGCACCTAGCACAGCACTGATCTGCTTGGAGATTTGCACAATGCCTGTCCACACGTGTACACATTCAGATCTCCGATAGCTTAATAAAAGTGGACAAAGCAACGTGGATTTCCTCACAGCTATGAAAGCAAGTGTCTAAAATTGAAGGGACTTGCTTAATCTTGGAGCTGCCTGACTGCATAGCTAATAGCTTGGCAATTAGGGAGCTACTAGGATTCGTTTGTACGTGTGGGTAAGCAACTAAATCAGCCAATTTTCAACATGCATGCACACTGCTCTGTCTGTTGGCTCCATCGTGGCTGGCTGCTGTCATGGCAAAACACTCTGTGCCAGCTGAAAGATGCTGGTGTCTCCTAAATTCTTTTTAATTCTGCTTTACCAGAAAACACAGCATGGTTGATTTTTGTTATGGCACCAGGTAAAGTCACTGCAGGCAGAGCGTGACCCACACGTTTGAAAGAAACTTTCTGTGGTGCTGGGTCTCTCTCAAAGCAGCCAACATCCCAAAGCTGCTGGGTTTTTTCCTCAGATCTGGACAGATCTGGGTAGCACTTACGCAATTCATTAGCCATCAAAACTTGCTTTGGAGCCAGTTAGCAGCTGAAATGGTGTAGCTGTTGCTGTCAGCATTTCCTGGCAGTGGGACAGGGGACAGCTGCTCAGCCAGCTCTGCTGCTAACAGACAAGTTGGGTGAGCCGGTATTGTGCCTCCTGTCAAAGGGAATTGTTTTGTTATTCTATTGAGTCCATCAGTTGGCCAGGGTGAAAATAACAATAAAATATAAAAAGAATTTTTTTAAATCTGGAAAACAGCGTTTACTGTACATGAAAATTACTTTCATCACCCTTGCTGTTAAGAGAAAATATGAAATTCCTGCAAAATTGTGTCAGAATTTTTTTTTTTGTTTTATTATAGGTCTTAGTTTCAAACAAATACTTTCAGCTTATTATGCAAATTAAAACTGTTTTTGATTGCAGTGAAATCAGCAGTACAGTTATGTTCACTTGTGGTCGACACTTAAATGTCAAGGACAAATGGGAAGTATAATAAACACAACAATTTTTTAAAAAATCTAATTAACTGCCTTAGTTCATTGCCTTTCTCATGTAGAGAGCTTCTATTATTCTGATGCCTTTGATTAAGCTCTTTCAGAAAAACTCAGAGAGCTCCAGCTGTCCATCATAATTGATGAGCTCAGCTAATTGCATCATACTAGCCAGTGCCCTTCATCAGATAGTCAAGACTTTCGTGAGCATTCATTTAGTGCCTGCAGACTCGACATTAACAAATTCAGCTGTCAGGAATACAGGTGGCAGAGTGCAATCAAAATTTATTCCTCCTCCTTACTTACAGGGCCATTCAGGGGAAGCAATTTTAGCATCAAAATCCAATAATCTAGGACAGAGCACCTTCACAGGTCCCTCCACTTAAACAAAAAAAAATCAGAACTAGGGAAACCAAGAATTTGAAAATATCCCCATGAGATCATACTGACAGGTAATAGGTGTGATACAATAATCAAGACATATAAGTCTGGATCTGGCCTGCTGAACTGTTCGTGTTACAGGGAAACTTTTTTTCCTATCATAGTAGAAAAAATTTTGACTGCATTTTAGCCTTGCTGTGCAAGACAAGTAAGGCTGGTTTTCAAGCACTGCTGGCACCGAGCAATTTTAAAACTGGTGCAATGCTTAAAAAGGGAATGACTGAGAACACAGAGCTGGCTGGTGTTGGGATGCCTTCCTATGGGACACGCCGGGCTGGAAAAGAACGTTCTCGCAAGTCCACTATCTCTCTGCTACATCTAGCACAAGGCAACATGTCAGGGCAAGTTCAGAGTTTAGAGGAGGCTTTAAAACCCACCAAACTCACCAGAAAAGAAGCTTCAGTGAGAGCCTTGCTGCCCTAATTAAAGTGTTGGTGATCTCAGCATTGCTTCAGTTCACTCTGTTAGTTTACATTTTTGCTGCCAGCTGCAGGTGACATACTCCTTTTTGGCCACCAGCATATCCTTGGAATGCATAGGATAAACTTGAAGGGATCTGAGACAATTTCTTCTTTGTGTTGACCCAGGAGGATCCATGGGAAGCATTTGGGCAGTGAGCCGGAATTTTTACTTCTGTGTGACTTCATATCCAAGGCTAAGTTAAGCACTGTTAGATTTGGGAAAGTTGTTAGCCAGTTTTGCAGGGTCTGGGCTTTTGGGTGGGGTTTTTTTCAGTTTTGGAAAGCTGTTTTATGCGCACTTCTACAGGGGTTGTAAAGTTCAGTGTGGATTTTTATGCAACTCGTTTTCCTTAGCCAATTTTCCATTATTATGATCAAACAACCGATGAGGAAGGGTGGGGAAGCTTCCCAGGAGGGAGAATTAATTAAAAAAAAAAAAAAAAAGAAGAAGTAGCGATATGCAGCTTGAATTAGACAAACAATTTGGGAGAGAAAGGGAAATGTCTAAAGATTGCAGACAGAGAGGAAAGAGGCCAGTTTAGGTCAGAGCATAATGCATGGGGAAACACTGAACTGTGGAGGAGTACACTAAGTAAGTCAGCTTATCAGGGTGTGAGTACCATAAACAAGTTGAGAATATCTGCTTAGAAGTAAAGCAAGCAGGGGTTTTTTTGTTTTGGTTTTGCTGTTGTTAGAGTTGCCCAGGAAGAGCAGCTAGCCCCTTGTGCCCAGGGTTTCCATGAAGGACACAAGACACAGTGAACAGGAGGAACCGCTCAACTAAGAGCAGCCTCGCAAAGCAACTGCTGTAGATTTGAGGACTCTCCAATAAATTTTCAGAGGCGGTAAGGACACAAGTGACATCAAAAGGAATTAACAAATTAAGAATTACCCTTCTGGAGATTTGGAGAAGATTTACAAGCAGAAGACCAAAAGGAAAAAAATATAAGGAAATTTGAGTTTGGGACAGGTTAAGAGAAGGTTTTATCTTAATGGCATCATTGTTATTCAGGGCCACCTATTCTCTTCTGTATGATGGGATATGTTGCTATTATCTATAAGATCTGTCAACAACCCAAGTAAATTACATACTATGTTAAAATGCCACATCTTTTTCCATCAATATATCTACTGATAATGATACTGAGCATTGTCATTCTCTACAAGCAAAATATACCTGTCCTATTCCTCCTAATCAAATTCCCTCCAGATTCACACAAACCTACAAGTATGTTTGATAAAATTAGGGACAATTCTATTGTACTAATAGGTTTTTTGAAAAAATGTTTCATATAATGTTTTGTTCTACCACAAGATATTGCTTTCCTGGCTATAACAGACTGAATTGATTTGTTGTGGCTAATTTTATCTTAACAGATAAGCAGACATGCCCAGAACTTATATGAGAGACCATCTGGAAATATTAGGTTCTGGACAAGCAAGCCAAGGTGTCAGAGCAAAGCACTGGGTCACAAGAAAATGAATGATTGGAATATTACAATAGTTCTCTTGCCACTGCCAAGACAGCATGAGAATTGTAACAGGAAATTAAAAGATTCAACTGTTTATCCACAAAAAACAAGAAGCATAGCCTCCATCCCTGCAAATACTCTTCACCTTGATCCCACCTCTTCTAGTTCACATTTTAACATCTGTGAGTCTTTGCTGCTTGTGCAACACTATATATGGAGGTGTTTTCTCACGCACCCTTCTACAGTTGAGGTTAGGCTAACACCTCTTACTCACCTCTAAGTAATTCCCTAGAAAAGCTGTCTCAGAAGCATACAGAACATTAAAATCCATGAGGAATGAAGTAGATATTATCATTAATATAGCACCTCTAGAGTTCAGGCCATTCAACAGGAATAATGATATAGCAAGAGTACCAGGAGGTTCGGATAAGAATGTTAAGAATTACCAGAGTACTGGAAGACTTTCATATCGAAAAACTGTGAAAATTCTATTATTACTTACTGGTTGCCTCTGGGGAGAGGACACTGGATTGGGAAAACACTATTCGAAATCTGATGGACTTTTAGCAACCAGAATGGGTTGGATTTTTCAAGTTATCCAGTATTACATATGTTGTGGTTCATCCCTACTCTTGCAAGGTCCATAGAGCTTCCAATGAAAAGACTTTCGCAAGAAAGAGAGGCAGCTCTTTCCCTGTTACATTCTGGAGGTGACAACCTTCTGACATCTTCCTTGGTAAATGAGGTTGCCTCTAATACTGTAGTACTAAGCAATAATGGCATTTCCATCAGAATTGCAAGATTTCGACATGCTTAACTGAAGAGTTTTACAGTGGAAAAATTCAGGCCGTGACAAGTATCACGGCACAGAAACATTACAAGGTTGATTGTAAGCAACTTGGAATGAGCCAGATCCCCATGTTGCCAGTAACTAACAACATGAGGGGTGAGAGCTGCTGGCTTTAAAGCATTTTCATGTGGGAAAACTATCAGTTGATGCCCTAAAATAGTATGGCAAAGAACCAAAGAACATGGTTATGTCTCCCTGCACCAGATCTACGACTTGAAGTTGACAGTTGACATCCTTGAACCCTACAGCACAAATTCTACCTTCTACCTGCAAACTGAGACCTTTCCTAGTATCACATAATCCAAAACACATGAAATAAGGTAACAAAAGTGATGGGTTTTTTGCAGAGCTACAATTTTATTAGCATCTCTCTCTGGCACAAATTGTGACAAATTCTTGCTCGATGCTCCTCATCTGCCACAAGTTTCTGATTGTAGATAACTAATTCATTTGATGATATATAGATATGCTGCCAAAGTCTTCTAACCTTCACAAAGGTACTCTGAACACTGGTTCCAAAACATTTTGGATGGCAAACATCAGCCATCTGTCAACGTTTCCATTGGACCACCGTGAAACATCATCAAATGTTTAACTGGTAACATTTGGCAGGAGAGCTCAACAGGCTGCTTGCAGATGTCCCACTGGGAACTGACAAACCACCAGTGGCCCCCACACAACAGCTTGAGATTGGTTAATTTGGAATATTTTATTTGTAACAAGCCTTCCACTGGATTCTTCCTTTTGTCTTTCACCAGTCCTACTGTCTATCACAGTGAATCAAAAGCAAATGTTAAAGACTGGGGAAAGAACTCGTAAAAACAGCAGAAGATGATACAGTAAAAGCAGAAACTCCTGTTTCTGCACCCTGCCATATTGAAGAAGTCTTGTTCCAAATCTTGGGCTGCTTACGTAACACAGCCACATCATCTCTGCCAATGATAAAGAAACTGGAAGTCTATCACAGTATAAATTTATATTTAAAGGTTTATATTTCATAAGCACTCTATGCATCTTTTTAATTTTTAAATTTTTACACAAATCTGCAGTTTTTGAATAGAAATATATTTTAAAATATTTAAAATCAAATGCAGGAAACTGGTTTTGGAAGTTGGTTTTTAGGGAGATATCTGCTATATGGTGATATTTAGGGAAATTATTATATATAATATGTACTGCTCAAAATATTTTGGTTATAATTTTTCTGGTATGGGACAAACATACTTTGTGACAGAGATCTTGTGAGCTGTAATAAACTGTGTTTTTCTTGAGTTCTTCTATTTTTTTTAATTTCTTTAGAATAAATTATTCATAATTTAATAATTCTACCATTTGAAGTTATCTTTTAAGTTGTATTTTCTTTATTGTATAGAATCATAACATGAGATTTTTCTGATTTTTAATGCCTTAAGCCAGTCTCGGGTTTTCCAAAGACATTAGGTAGATGTCTTCCTCCTTTTAGGACTCTGATCTTGAGAAAAATCACAATGCTTCCTCTTTCAAACTGCTGTAAATTAGCATGATGAACTCTTTTACAGAGATATGAATATCTTTGTTCTGATTTTACATAAAGAAATATGATGGGTGGTAACAATGTTGTTTTCACTCAGTAACTTTTGCCCATTTCAAGACTGATATTTTCTCTTTTCTGTAAATGTGTTTCAGGCATTTTGCATTATTAATAACCTAATAGGTGAGACACCTTCATCATACTCTGAAGTCTATTTGGTTACCTGCTATATATGTGAAAAATATCAGGCTTTACTTGAAGAACTTGTAATCTTAGCATCCTTAGTGGCATTTACAATGGTATTTCTTCCCCTGGTGAAGCAGATGAATACTTACAGTCCCTCAATGGAATATGCAGGGTGTGGATGCTCAGCTGGCTGCACTGAGCAAGGCCCATGACGCTTCTTCTTCCTGCCCAGGTGGCCTGTGGCAAGCACCCCCAACAGTGTCACCCAAGTTAAATCTTCCTCATAAGTTCTAGATTCACTCTTCATCCACTCCTAGGCAGAGCTCCATCCATTTGATTTGCTCTCTCACATGAAGATCAGCTCCACCACGTCACCTTGCTGGCCTTGTCTTTCTTAAAAATACATGAACAGCCCTGACAGCGCTCCAGTCATGTGAGCTATCCCACCGTGTCCCTAACTGCAATGAAGTCATGGCCCTGTGAATGTACACAGACCTCTAATTCCTTGTGTTTATTCCCCGTGCTGAGCGTCTTGGTGCACAGCATTTCAGAGGGGTAATGGAGCATGCCAGTTTCCCAGGAGGAGTGCAAGAGCTACACACACCCTTGAGGTGGTTGGCCTGCTGGTTCTCAGCTTGAGTGGCAACTAAGGAACATTTGCCACTGCTGTGGCTGGCCTGCTTATTCCCCACTGGGATGCGATGCTGTGAGCGCTGCCACTTTGGACGCCACCCCCTGAGTCCTTCAGTTTAAAGCCTGCCTCACCAAGCTGGCCAGCCTGCTGCCAAGTGCCTGGGAGCAGATGTAGAAGACTGGGTGATGGTTGGTTTTTCAAAAAACAAAAAATATCCAAAAAATTATTTCACACAGGTTACGGTAATTTGCTGCACAATTCACTAGGTAGTTAAAAATCGCCACTGCCACCATGGGAATTGTGATTCTGGCACTTACTGTCAAGAGGTTTTGCTCTCTTTCTTTCTCCTCCTTTAAAGTTATCTTTACACCTCAAGGTTGTCCCTGTAACAGGAGGCCTAATGGGATGTTCACGGTGTCCTGGCCTGGGTCCTCCCTGGTCTTCTGCTTCCTGGGCCTTCAGACCTGCTACGGGCCACTTCCAGGACTGCCATTACCAGAAAGAATTAGAAAAGTCCTGGCAGCTGTGACTTCTCACTCTCAGGCTCCAGGAGAACCGTGTACTTCCCACCATATCAGGTTCAGCTAACAGAGGGATGTTTCTATTCCTCTCAGGATGGAATTACCCACAATTGCCATTAGTATCTTTTATTTCCTCCTCCTAACCTTGGTCCTGAACCTCATAGTCTTGTGTCACACAGCATTTTCTTCTCTGCTGGGGGAATACTTTGCCCCACAAGCTTGAGTGGCCTTGCCTGCTCAGCTACACCATCTCAGAATCAGGCAGAGTTTCTCCATGATGAACTTTCTTATATTCCTTTGTACAGCATTTATGTGCCCAAAACTGTGCCTACAGGTGTGTGGAAGTTAACAGATCCCCAAAACTCTTTATTTCACCCTTTAATCTCCACCGGCTGCTTCACTGGTTGATAATACCTTCAACCAGAAAGGAAAGGGTGAAGGGAGGGAAAAAGAAGCAATCCACTCTCAGAGTGAAGCCCAGTAAGCCAATTTCTGTGAAGATTTAAGAGTGAAGCCTGACAGGCCAATGGTGCTACCACTCCCTGCACACAGGACCACTGAGGGACAGGGTTCTGACCCCTTGGCTGGAGCAGTGAGCATTAGTATAATTATACCCTGACTTCATCCCAAAACCTAGCAAGGATTGCTGTCTTGTCTTCTTGAGATCGTAGTCACAAAATGAAGTGAGCTGTGGGCAACATATTCAGCTCGCTTTCACACACACACTGCAAGCCTTGTTACCAGGGCCTCACAAAGCATCTCTTGAAAAAGGAATACAAGATGCTCTTTGTAAATAAAAGTTCATGAGTCTGAGGAATGAAGTCATTTTCCAAAATCGCAGTGAACGATATTCTTTTTCACGAGCCAACGAGAAGCTGAGAGGTGGGCTTGAGGGAAAGGAACTGAATGAAGCATGTTAGAGAAACCACTTAGCCCTATTAGCCCATAGCACAGCCAGGCTGTCTCCCTCCTCCTCTTCCTCCTCCTCCTCCCGCCCACAGCCTCCCCTCCCCCATGACACAAGAAATGGCTAGTCTAGCAGGGTTTTGTTTTTTTTTTAATAAATTTGGCACCTTTCTGCCTTCTGCTGAATAAACTGGAGATGTTAAAAAATAAACAGTCAGGAGAGCCGATTTGTTTGGAGCAGTCGGATGGAGTTGCAGGGGCTTGGCGTGGAGGGGGAGGAAAGGGTGACCTCACATTCTGAACAGCAAAGTTTGAGTGGGAGGGTCTCCACACGAAAGGTAAAAAAGGGAATGATGTGAACATGTGAAGGAAGCCAGAGCACTGCACGGAGCGTCAGTCTGTATCCTGGCAGGGGGAGATAAGGTGGCTGGAGAGCTAGCGGTGCTTTCCTGGAATACAATCTCTGTTTGACACTCTCCGCTTAAGCACTGCCCATCTGTATGTTATTGTGCTGGAGCCTCTGGGGAAAAAGAGGAGCCACAGGCACGGAGAGTGAACGAGGGAGGCAGCAAAAGCATTTTTCTTCCCTTCTTTTCTTTTTTTTTTTTCTCCTTTTTTTTCTCCCCCTCTTTTAAATCAGGATCCGGTTAGACTGCCTTGAAGTGCCACATCTGGAAACTGAATGCTGAAAGAAAGTTAAAATAACTGAGGCACCACTAAGCCAAGGGGGGCTGATTGCAGAAGAGGGTAAACAATTACTGAGACGCTAGAAGACCACTGCTGGATGTAAGGGGAGGAAATGGCTTTGATCTCCGCCTGGCCCCTCGTTTCTCCTATATTATTCTTTTTGAGATGCTTCTCCTCCAGCACAGCCTCAAGTGAGGGAAGCGTTTTTCAGTTTGACATTGAAGGTAGCTCAGCGGTCAGCGCGCAAGAAGCCACTGTTATCAGAGGGCAGCAGCAGGCAGTAGCTACTGGAAGTTGGGTGCCTTTTGCTGAGGTACAGTAATTCCCTTCTCTTTCTCTACTGCCTTCAATTTTCTGCTATCACCTGTCTGTGTCAAAGCTCCCATCTGGTTAATGTTAGCTTAATCATTCGATCCTTAAAGTGATACAGGAGGATTTGGCGGGGGGGGGAGAGGGGGGTGGTCTGAGATGTTGCATTTCGGGACTGGAGAGATAGAGTTCAGACTTCAAAATGTACACATGCCCTGCCTGCTGTGAGCAGACAGCTGCTGTACTTTGCAGTGAAGCTGGCTTAGCATGTCTCTGACTTTCCTGCCAACATAACTAAACAGGCCTGTCCAAACAGAGCTATTTTACAAGAGTTAATTGTCACAACACTTTTCTGCTTGCCTTGTAATTCCTGCAGTTGTAATTCACTTAAATTTCCCAAAAGAGTCTGTCTTTTGATTGCAGACTCTGCACTGTAGAAGTTTGTGCTTTTGCCTCTGAATGTCATCCTCCTCCAAAATCTGAAGTTTGTTTTCACAGTGAAAGCAGGGGATGATAAATCAAATGCATCTAGGAAACTGCCTGCAGAGAACACACCTGCAGAGATTTTAAGACTTCTAAAAATTAGGTGGTTGGGTTTAGTGACAAATAAAATCAGTGAGAGCTGAGAAGCAGTTTGACAATGGAAAATTTTCCTGCAACCTCTGTATTTTGGGATTGATTTATACTCCTCATTTTAGCAACGCTGCATTGGGAATGGACTACTCCAAAATAAAACTTGAAGAAACAGTAAATTATTCCAGCATAGACAGGGAGTGGGGAGAGTTTGGAAGTGGAACAGAGGACATGACAGTAATATCTCATGCATGGTAGATGCAAAGTAGGAGACTAATTGAGTTCCATAAGGTCATGGGAAGGGAAAGAGAAGTTCTTCTAGCATAACATCCAAAAATGAGGTGAGATTAGCACGGCTGTGTCACTGTGACAATATCAAGATCGCAATCTCCAATATCACACAGCTGATTTTCCACCTACACTCCACTTGCCAGAATTAACAGCCATGGAAATAAGTGCCTAAACCCTTCAGACAGCCAGGGTTGCTGCGGGCTGGGCAGAGTTCATTCCCCTGCTCCGAGCAGCTGGACAGCCTCAGGAAACGCCTGCCCACCCTGCCAGAGACTCCGCACGAAACATGACCTGTGTGAGAAAACTGAAGGTTAAACCCTGCTGCACACAGCATAAGGACTCTCAGGAGCCATCCCAGTTTTTGGATAGGCTCCATGATGTGGGATGTACAGATTTTCTCTCTGGCCTTGGATCAGCCCTGGGAAGCTGCATTGCCACCTGTTGCTTACAGCATGGAAAGTCCCTCAATGAAATGCCTCATTTAAGAGTTGGATGAGTTTTGTAGCTGCTTTTCATGGGATAATGGGCATAAAAGTGATTATTAGTCTTTCTTGATATGATAATATACTATGGTTTTCCCAAAGATATAGATCACATTTCTTCACTTAAATATATTAGATTTTACCTCGGGAAAGTGCTGTGAGATATATTGGACACTGCAGGGGAATGACACTTTACTTCAACCATTTTAATCCTTCCTAAAGTTTCGTTTGTTCAGGCCAACATAATAGACTCAATAAGTGGTGTTTCCTCTGGGAGTTTACTTCAGCTGATGCAATGGCAGCACTTAGACTCTGGATCCCATGTTACAGCTGGAGGACAGTGCCTGGTGTCATCACACCACGGCCCATAGCTGCAGGGTGCTATGGTTTCATGAGGAAGAAGCAAGGACTTCAGGACCCTTTGCTAGCTGCTATTTCAGGACCCATCTCCATGGCAATTTCCAAGGAGGCCCAGTAGGATGCTTTTTTGAGATAGGACGGATGGCTCTGTAACAGTGAGAACCCGCTTATCCATGGATCCATGTGTGTGGTTGGTAACAGGGTTTGGGGAGCAGGCTTTAAGCCTGGAGGTTAATGTAGGGGCCAGAGAGTGATGGTTTGGTAATCCCTCATCCAAAGCAGGAGCATTACTTCTGGTCCTCACAGAGCTTCTCCCTCCCACAGTTCACCTCCCCTCTGTCAGCCTCAGGATCAGGGTTATCCCAGCAGGTTTGAATTAGCCTCTTTTGAAGCCTGAGTTCTTAACCCACAGCTCACAGTGAACCACAGAGTAAACTCCCTTACACAACGCGGTTTGATTCAGCTCCTTCGTCTAAATATTGACTCAGGCCTACAGCTCTCCCGAGCAGACAGAGGCTGTTAGTCACGTCAAATAGTGCCAAATTATACAAAGAGGGAAGTTTCATAAGGCAGAGGTACAAAGCCACAGATGGGGCTTCATTGTGGTCCATGGTGACACTCAGCTGCAATATGAAACAGGCTGGTGGGAGTTTCCAAGATGTAACTGGTGGGATGCTCTTCAATCCTACTAAGAGTTTGATATTATGAATCTGTAGAAGAACAGGAGATCTCAATTAATTTAAATACATATTAGTGAAAAATTCTCAGCTTTCTAATCTTCTTCCTTTACCATTTGTGGCTACCCTTAACTGGGAGGAACTGAAATCAGAATTAATGTTAATGTGGAGCTTTGCCCTTTTTAATCTTTTTTTCTCTTGGATTTGAATGAAAACCTCTTAATAGAAGAGAGCTAACTACATTTTCAATGCCACATTAATAGGCTGTATCTGTGCACAGAGTGGACCATGGGTTTGAGCTGGACTTCACGCAACATCTACTAGGTGCCCTAGTTCTTAATCATTATGTGATCCAGTACACCTAAACTAGGCACATAAATTGTTCCTAGATGTTTCAATCAGAATCACAGACTGTCTTCATGTACAAGCCCAAATTATAGCAGTGGAGACACTAGATTGTTTAAGCCTCTAATTCCTAGCAGTGTTCCCTGGAAATGCTCAAAGGAGTCTCTTCCTGTGTAAGGACTTCGTTGGGTGCTTGCTTCAGGACAGCTTTATTAATGAGCTAAAGCAGATGTTTAAATTAACTGGACTAGATTCCACACAATGAAATGTTGTGTTACCTACATAAGGAGCACTGTTAGTGACCACCATGGAATAAGATATCTGCCTCTTGTTTCAAGAAAAATTCTTATAAATTGATGAAAATTATTCAGAAAAGTATCATGAGAAGGATTACAGGGTTAGGAATTTGAAGACTGCTGAGAGACTCTCAATCCAATTTGCCAACTCAGAGGGAGGTTAAGAAAAAGATTCAAACTTATTGTGTGAGTACATACACAGGCAAAAAAAATTAACAATAGGCTTATTAGTCTAACAAATTAAGGTCTTGTCATGTTCAACAACTGCGAACTGAAGGTGACTATGTTGAGACCACGAGTTAGCTAAAAATTTTATTTTCAAAACTGATTAACACTGGAGATTTTATTCAGTTGTGTTGATTTAGCCTTGAAGATGAAGATCAATATGAAAAGCACTCTTAAGTACTCAGTTTCTTGTGTGCTATTTAGGAAAATTATGTTTCTTGGCTCACAAAGACAATAGGGGGAGGTGAGGAGATGTCACACTGCCGAATCCTGATGTCTATGGGGAGACAGTAAGAAAAAGAGTGACCACAGAGCATTGGATCCAGCTCATCAGTGCAACCCAACAGCAGTCGGTTCCATGAAGTCAGAGGTCAATTTTTCCAAACTAGGATTAACTAAAATGCTTCATAAGGAAGATTCATAAGAGATGGAAGCAAAGGATTTTAAACTGTCAGGTAGATATCAAATGAAAGCAAACAGCAAGTGGCAAATATCAGAGATCTTTGGTTTAGTGTTCCACTCACTAGCTTGGACACAGCAGAAAGAAAGGGAGTGGTGAGACACTTCCAGTTTTGGTGAGGCACAGAGGTAAAATTGAAAATCAGAAGTTCTGAGAACAGTTATATACCACTGTCAAACACATGCCTCTAAGCTATAAAGGAAGATAATACATTACCATTTGGGTCTGAAGCCTACATTTGTATTTGTAAATTTCACTGATACAATGGTTTTAATCATAAAGGTGTAGATTTTGTTTTCCATTAGGAAGAAAGTTCCTTACAGAGTCTAAGGTGAGAATAAACAATGGTACAAGACTTCAAATACTAGAGAGCATGGCAAATGATTCCCTGTGATCCACATTGTGTAGTCACTCTTGTTAATGTAAAATGAATGTAAGGTGACATCCAATAAAACATGCATTTTGTTCTGATGTAAATGACTAAAAGAGGCCAGAGACCTGTATAGGAGATCAGCGTGGGAAGGACTAGGGGGAGAAAGGGAAGACAGACATTCTGTGGAGACATCTGCCAAGCCAAAAAAAGATAATCTCAAATATCCTCCATGGAAAGAAGAAGTGAAGTAAATAGTGGGAAAGGAAGTAAACTACAGCAGGAAGACAAAGGAGAGGAAAAAATTAGAGCAAGAATGAGATAATCAAGAGTCTTAAGAGTAAAGAAAAAAATTAAGTTGGGACAGGGCAGGAAGCCAATTCCCAGAGAGAAGGAAGGCATGATATTATTGGACAGATGGAAGAGGAAAGCTGTTTCCAGCATCAGTGTTTTTGGCTCAGGGAAAAGGCAGAGAGACAAAAGTTCTTTAAAGGAAACAATTACCACAGTCAAGTCAAAATTAGCCATTTACTATAAGACAAAGCAAGAGGCAGAAGTTATCTGATGGACCTTGTGCGTTAAAATGACATGTTTGACAATCATTTTTTCCTGCCTGACTTTTACCAGAATCTGCTGATAAAAAGCAAAAAACAGTATTTGAGGTGCTTGCTTTCTGGTTCTCCAAAGTGATAAGCAATAATTAGCATGGGATCTGTGACAAACTCACCTCTCTAAAGTGGCTTATATTAAGTGTATAAAATAACAGCAATCATAAGTCCCAGCCACTTGTTAACAAAGACTCAAACTATCACCAAATCATCTTCATTCCTTTTTCCCAAAAAGGCTGGAACAGAAAATCTTACAAACTGTTGAGAGAAACCACAATTTGGTCCTTACTTGTAGCATTAATCTGTTCAAAACAAACTAGTACTACAAGAAGCAGCAGAAGACCTAATCCTGAGGTGTGAGCCAAAAAGGGTTTTAGTCTGACAGGAACCTTTATATACTTTTAAGCTAATGTGAACTGCATCTACTTTAAAAAAGCAGATCTTTAAATTAATTCACTTCAGGCCCTTGAAGGTTATGTTAGGTTAACTCCTATAATGGGCAATTTGGATTTCTAGCTGCTGGTTTTTTCTGGTACAACAAGGTTATGTTCTGAGAAACATCTATTAGTGGGGAGGAAGTTTTACTGCAGATGTTTGTGATTCCAGCTTAAGTTTCTCATCAAAACTTTAATGAAAATCAGCTGCTTGGAGTAGCACGGCCAGTCCCCAAAACTTTTAAATCATAGGAAGCTGAAGCAAATGGAAGCACAAGACAGAGCAGATGGATAGCTGGAAATGTTCTCCATTTCAAGAAGATGTATAAAACACCCATCAGAAAACACCATTTAAACTCCACTGCAGTGAATTCCCACAAAGTTTTGGGCAAGTACCAGCAAAGTGCCCCAAAGTTTATTCAGGGCTGTGAAAACCAATAAAAGGCATTTTATGCCAACTCTTATTCACAACATGGAAAGCAAGAAAGGAATTAAAAGTCCAGTTTTTCCAGGGAGCATGAGAAGAAATAAAAGAACTACTTTCTGATGGAAAGCTTGGCTTGGTTTAAGCTGATAACAATTAGAGTTTCTAGTGTTCAAGAGCTGTGTAAAAGAGGTCTAGTTTCTGAGTAACATATAACCAGCCACTGATAATTTACAACTTGCTTCTGGACTTAGATTTCAAACACCAAAATATAGACAGCCTTCGGGTTTTATATTTTAATTGGTCCTCTTGAATGTCTGGATCTGATCCCAGTCCTTTTTCACACACCACCATGAGCTGGGGATGTTTGGGTTATGCATTCTAATGCAAGATTCAACAATTGCTGAATAGCATTATATACAAAGCTGCTAGAGCTCCAAAGTTTTTGAAATCTAATTCTTTGTCATTAAATGATCTCAAAGAGATTTTCCTAACTGTCAGTCAGGATATATAAAGTGTGTATTTGACAATGCAAACAGATTTACTAAAATGCAGTAAATATGATCTGGCTTTGTTATTCCTGTTTTGCTCTATTGTGCAATTCTTTATATAGTTATATTCTTGAAATAAATACTAGAAATCGTTTTTTAAATTTTTTTAATGACAAACCAGCAAGAAACAGTGCTAAACCCCCAGCATTCAAGAGCCAAAGAATGAGTGAGGACTGTGAAAAATATTTTAGAAATTACTATTCCAACTTTACAAACTGTAAGAACAATTAAAATGTTATTGTTTAAGTCATGACATATGGAAGCCAGGCAGTATGAGAACTGTTAATTTGAAACATAATTTAATAATTACTGAATAAAAAGACTATACCTGGATGAACAACTTCCAATATGTTTTGTAAAAATAGACTTTTTAGCTAAAACTGTAAGGCTCAGAATCATTGTTTGACTCTGTCTACCCAACAAAATGAATAAAAATTAGCTCGTTCAGACTTTGACCATTGCTGTCAGGTGGAAAAGTAGCTACTAAACCAGATATTTTCTGAGTTGTGTAGCACCCTCTTACCACCCTACAATGCATCCTTTTACTCTTTCATGAAAGACCTTCTAAGTGGCAAGAGATTAGCAGACTTTTCTGCCAAGACTAATGCAAGGCCAGTATGTCCCAGGGTTTCCCACTGTGGTTTTCCACCTCTGAGCCTGGATGGTAGCCCAAGGAGAGCCACAGAGAGCCTGCCATTCAAGACTCCCTTGTGCTGTGCTCCCCACTCCTGGCCCCAGGGACCCTTCCTCAAAAGCACTTTGTGGAAGCAAGCATTTGTCCAGATCCAGTACCCAAAAAAGAAAATATTTTTAAAAAGCTGGCAGGACAAAACTGAGCATAGCCCTCTCTACCCTGGCTGTCGGAGTCCTTCATGCTCCAGAAAGGCTAACACAGCCTGGCCCATTCAGGGCTGGCAGGGTCTCCAAATCACCAATACCTGGCACAGTTCCATTCAGGGGGAGGGAGAGAGGTGTTGGAGGTCTAGACATGGTGTAAGGTCAGGGGGGTTTTGCATACCCTGCTCAGCTTTTTGCAAGTTTGTGGTTTTCTGTGGCTCTCTGCTTCCAGTCAATGGCAAGGATAGTCTGCAGAGGCTCAACAGGGTCTCGAAGGCACCAGCTAATTACTTTTAAGTGAGCTGGAAACAGGGTGTTTGGTGATGGATTTCCATGAGGCACAAGAAAAGAAGTTGTTGGATTTTTCATCCTGAATGTAAGGCATACAGTACAAAGTTAACCTTCCTGAGCTATCTGACTCCCTTCCCACAAATTTGCAAAATGCTGGGACAATCCAGGGAGAAAGCCCTATTTCTGAGAGCAGCCCAGAAACACAGGATCTTCCGCTCAGCCATCCCCAGCAGTTGTCTGTCTTGTCCATAGCTGAGTCACCCTTGGGAGGCAGAGATGGAGGAAAGCTCTATCTCTTCATCTTTCAAGATTTTCACATTGGTTTGGGTTTCTTTCTAACAGGCTTTTAAATTGATGCTATGGCTGTTGGTCAAGCAGATTACTGTTTTTCTCTGCTGTGATTCCATCATTTCAAAGAGCTTCAAAATCAAACCAGAAAATATTAAAATATTAGAAATCTCGGGGGGGGGGGGGGATTGCTGCGAAAGAGAAATCAAAAGAAATTTCAGATTTACCCTCTCAGTCTTAACAGTGACACAGTCCCACAAGCACAGCTGTACCTGCTTTAAAGCCCATTTTTCTTTTTCATTCCTTAAAAATTTTTGACTCTATTTGGAAATCTTTCAGGGAGTACTGTAGTTGGTCAACTGATTATGTCTCCTTATCTGAGAGACTCAATGACTCAGAATGTACATTTCATGTAAGTGGGGACTGGGTGGAGGGTGGTTAATGAAGAAACAATGCAGAATTATTTATCCCTTTTCCTGTAAATTGAATTAACTGGGCATTTTTTTTTTAAAGAGGAAAATCAACTTGCTGGCCTTTCAATTGCAGATTTTCTATTTCCAACAGTGAGCATCTGTAAGAGTAAGTTTTTCACTCAGTGGCTGTACTAATAAGTAAATTAGAGACTGGTATTAATCTCTAATTCTTACCCAGCACCCAGACAGCTAAAACATTTTAGCCCGCCCTCTTTTTAGAGAAGAATGCCTTTTAAGCAGAGGCTTTGTCTTTCCCACTGTATATGGAAAAAATGACTGTGCAGTTCTATGGAGAATGCCTAGCTGAGATATGTTTATGTTGGATCCAACCCCATCTCTGTTGCTGAATGGCAGTTTGTTTTCCACTTGAACTGGGGAAGGGATAACAGTCTGGAAACTTTTTCAACACAGGAAATTTTTTAAAAATGTAATACAATTACTTAGTCAAGGTAATAGCTAATGTTGTTGTTCTGCATAAAGCCATCTGGCTTTCAGCTATTTCTTGGTTTTGTGGAGTCCCCATCAGTCTGTCACTGCAGTGGAGGCACACGCAAGCCCACCCAAGGAACCAGAGCACAGAGTGACAGTGGGCTGGGGAGGAGGTTCCTTGTAATTTTTTCCTGCACGCCATGCTCTGCGTTGCGTATTGGTTTGGGGATTACCCATGTGCAATTCGCCATATTCACTCTCTCTCCAACTTCTAGCTCTACCATGCCATAGGGAGAAATAGAGGCAACATTTTTTCTGTGTCTTCCTGCCAGCCAGATTTTATCTAGAATTGTAGCAACTAGTTTTCAGTCTTGCTAGTTTTAGTTTTAGCAATCTCAGAATTTTGTCTAAAACTATCAGAAGATGGTTTCCACCAGCATCATAATCCTTCCTGTATTATCAACAAAAATAAATTTCTGTTTCGGAGGCTGATGAGTTGATAACTCATCAGGTAATACTTAAATTATCCCAATTGTCATGGATAAGTCAGCAAGTGAAGTTTTCAAGTTAGAAAGTAATGAATTTAGTGTCTTGTCCTGTGTCCCTTAAGGCAATCACAACTTTTCCAATAAATTCTGATGAGAGCTCAAGGAGAGCCCTCTATATATATAAACAGTGGAGAACTTCTAGTGTTTAGTCATTGCTTAACACAGCAACAGTAGGAAAACCAGACTAAATTCAGTCATCAGATATATTCTTTAGCAGCTGCAGACTGGTCAGACGTGGTGTGGGTGGCTCCAGATCAGCCCTGTGCTCTCAGGTGGTACCACCACTGGGGACGCAGGCATACAGGAACAATATTGAGATCCATAGTAACTAGTAACAGAAAATAATGCTTCATTTGTTTCATCACTTATTAAGCAGTTCATTAACTGAAAAAGATTACAGGTTCACAACCGGTGCCACTGCTTTATTTATCATTGTTTTGGTGTTTGAAGATTCAAATTACTGAGCTTCACAAAAATACACTGCCGCAGATTTAATGAGCATTTCATATCACTTATCTAGAACACCACATTATTACATTAATTAGTTCAGATTTATGGCAAATGCACTCACTGAGGTTTTTTTATCAAACCTATCTCATCTCAGAATTTCATTTAAAAAATAAGAATATGCAAAAATATTGGAGGGTTCCATCGAATGACTATTTAAGCAGGAAAGAATTTGCTTTTACATTTGCAACTTAAATAACAAAACAGAAAGCTTGTTAGTGTGCAATTCACATAATTACTTTAGTTTGCAGTCTCATTAAATGCAATTAGAACTGAGATACCTGTCAAGATAAGGGGATAAAAAAAGATTACCAGCATTGTGCCCAGATCTTTTGACCAGCTTCTGGTTAATTTCTAATTTATGACATCAGTGCAACACTGGACGTAATAAATATTTCACAGTTAACACTGTCAGAAAATTTAAAAGAACAATATGGGGATTTAATGTACTGCACCAGGGTGCTTATTATAAAACTGTCATGAACATTGATTTGGATATTAAATTAAAAAATGTGTTCTTCTCAGGAATGTTTATAGTTTTAAAAATAAATTTGAATTTGCAAATGGATAATTTACATGAGGCTTCTGCCTTTGAAATGGTAAATACTATAGAGTGGCTTTTTGCATGCAGACAGTTCCCTAAGAGCTGTAGTGTCCTATTAAATGGGGTAATTAACTGTCTAGCTGTGATGTCACACACTGAATTAATTTCTCCAGTAATAATAGTTAGAATGTGACCTTTCTAGTTCAGAAGAATTTGATACTGTAGACCAGAGGTAATGAAGGCTTATAGAAATTATAAATAGAGCTTGGAGGCCTAGGGGAAGCTGGTGAGCAAGCTTGTTTGTTTTTGATTCTCTAGTTTGTAAGGCTTCAAAGCTCAGATAAATTTAGCAAAAATCAACAGAGAATAAATAAAATTGCAGAGCAGATGTCCACGTTTGCCTGCACATTGGGGAGTACCTCATGGTGGAGAGCAGAATTTCTGTCCATCTCTTTCTACGATTACTTTGATGGTAGAGCATGTCTGGCCAACAGGTACATTGACTTCTGAGGGCCTCATTCTCCAGAGGAAGACAAAGATCCCTCTGAAATGTCACTTCATAGGGATTTATTGGTTCAAGTACAAAGACAGTCTTGAATTTATTACTCACGGTCTGGGAATTTAAAGTCCATTTACTTCTTCAAATGATAACTTATGTATAAGTATGACAGCTCTGTGAAAGGGCACCACCAGGGCATTTTATTTTTAAAATTAGTTATATTTTATCTCAGTAGTTGGAAGAACTCACAGAAATCTCCTTAGCCAAGACCTGGTCTAGGAAGATGCATGTAAAAAATTAGGAGAAATTAATAGGACAGATTATTGGGCAAGTCACCCACAGAACTCATGTTCTTTGTACTTTGAGTAAGAGCTCCTGCTCTTAATTTGTTTTTTCAGGAAGAGAAAAATGCTTTCATCATTGTATCTAACAAAAACAAATGCCATAGAAGGTATTTTTAAAAAGCAACTTCTATATCAAATAGATTTTTCCATATTCATGTTTCCTTCCTTGTTTGAAAAAAAAATTTATTTTCATGAGGTATCTTAAAAGCTCCTTTACAAAGTTAGTTTCCTTCAAGCTTTTATGGGAAATTTTATCACTGAATTCTTTCTCTCTACACTCTTTGACTAATCTTTTTGATACATCTGAATATACACATGGTATGCTTTGGCAGCAAATCACTGCAGGTCACTCATAAAAGTTACCCTCAAATACAAGAGTGAGGTCTAGCCCGAGGAAAGAATAGTGGGAAAAATGGGGAAGGCAGCTCAGTGCTGTGTACATATCAAAATGTCTTCAAACCATGGCTGCTCAGCTGAAAGCCATAATAGTTCTTTCAGCACCACATTAGGACCAGTCTTGGGTCCAGAAACATCTTTATATTCACTGCAGGCATCTGAAACAAGCAAAATACGACTACCAGAAATTTCTGCCCGTGTGGGGATATTCAGTATTCCTGGTGGTTCTGACTAGCTCTCTTAAAAGACATGAAGTTGTTGAGGAGTGTCACAGCTGGGTACATCTGGGACACTGGGATTACACTGTGTGCTCTGCCCAGGATTGCACTGGATACACCTGGATACAGGCCCAGATAATCGGCTCTAGGTGGCCCTTCCTAGACCTCCAGAGGCCCTACCCTACCAGTCAGCCTCCAGAGGCCCTACCCTACCAGTCAACCTCCAGAGTCCCTACCCTACCAGTCAGCCTCCAGAGGTCCCTTCCAGCCTCAGCTATTCCGTGATTCTGAGTGGCTCTGGTCATTATTCCATTTAACTGATGGAGATACTGAGTGAAAGAGTAATGACCATCATCACACGAGACATGAGCAGGAGAATGTATTCTCTTGAGTCCCACTATCCTTTGTGAACATAATTAGAGAGAGAGCAGCTCATGCACGGAAACAAGGTGATGAGCTTCTTTGAGGTTCAGCAGAAGGAATATTTTTTATTCTGTTACTATCAAACAGTATAATGAAACTCTTACTATGGAGGTGTTTGTAGTTTAGAGGTGAAGCATATGTAATGAAGTAGGTGAGTGGCTGGGAGCAGGTGCACAGATAGGCAGAGATAGCAAGGATAGGAGAAGGGGAGTAGGAGGACAAAGGGAAAGCAGAACAGGGAGGACACAAGCATGAATAGAGAACAAGGCAACAACAGAACGGCTGTGGGAGCCAGTGGGGGCAGGTGGAGATCCAAACCCATCAGTGTAGTGTTCAGATGCTCCATTAATAGACACAGCCCAGGAGAAGCACAGAGGCCTCCCCCGAGAAGGGCCAATGAACAATCAATCATCTCATCTGGTTGGCATTTACTGTAAGACTGTTTAAATGACCTTCAAGCCTCGTTGCCAACAAGAGAGACACATAATATAGACAGGACTAAAAGGTAACCTATAAATAAAAGCTAGGGTGAGCTATAAATACAGACTGAGAAGCCATGGATTTGATCAATGCCTCACTATATACAAATGGACTTACTGGAACACACTCTCTGCAGCAAACCCCTCACTGCTATGAGTACTCACTGTGCTTTTGAGGAAGTTGTAACTGCACAAATCTCTATCCATAGGAGTATTCTTTCTCCTTTGGCAATATCAAATCCATAAAAATTTTGGGAACACAGTGTGTAAAAGAAATTAATAAACAAATTATTCACAACTACATAGTTACTATTGTAAAAATGTGGCAGCAGTATGAATGACAGTCAGGACAATATCAGAGCTGTCATCAAGTACTTGTATATGAAGACGCCAAGGACATTTTCTAGAAATATATTCTCCCTCATGTCTCAAAAAATCAGAACAAAAAAAAGCAGAGAAAATGTAATTAGACAAATTCTACCAAAAGTCATATACTTCAGTATCCGTCAGATCAGAGAATCATAGAATGTTAAGGGTTGGAAGGGATCTTAAAGACCATCTGATCCCAACCCCCCCTGCCATGGTTGGCATTGTTGGAGGAGCAATAAAAATCAAAGTGTTTCAATACAGCCATCTGTTATCTCAACCATTTCAGCTGTTGAGAGGCAAAGACCACCCTCTCAAGCTTCTTTCTTGTCAGGTATTATGTGAAAAAATGCAGACCTTATCTTTGCATTTCCTGATTTCACATTGCTGACGATCTTGTGAACAGTCTAGTGTTCGTGTGTCAAACAGATGAAGATTAAAAACTGTGAAGCAGAGGAGCAATGCTAAATAGTATTCAAAACAGAAAATAATATTACAAGCACTGTTTTCATGCAGTTATTTCTGGTGGGCCTACTCTTTTGGAAAACAGAAATCAGGAACCATACAGAGGTATCTGGCAGCATCTGGTGCTGGGCTCAGTGATTTGTTATCTCCTAGTTAAGAAATGTGGCAAGTCAGCTTTTCATGGTTAGCTAGGCCAAATTAGAAATATGGATTACCTGCCAATGTACACTGCTCAGATATTATACATGTACCTGTAAAATATGTACTGTCTCCTGGGCACACATAAAAACAGCATAGTTCTAACTTTCAGTGCATTCCAAAATTTCCTTAGCAGTGTTTCTCAGTTATAGTCAATACCTTGTCCCAAAGCATTTTCAGCAAGGACTGGTGAGCTAGCACCACTGAGTTCCTCATCCACAAATGTGGAAAAGTCTGGGTGTGAAGAGCACCAGAGCATCACACACTTCCTGGATGAGCAAAGCATAGGCTGGATGAGATGTGAGATGGACACAAAAACTTTTGGCAGTTCATTGCCCACCAAAAACAGGGCTCTGTCTCCATAATGTAAAGGCATGTGGATGCACGGACCACTCAAACAAAGCGTTAATTAATAAACACCTTATCAGTGTGGTAAACTCAATCTCTGATGGGTTCAGAGCAGCTGCCTGCACATTCTGAAAAGGAGGAAATGTGTGCAGGTTTTCCTGTCTGCTGTCCCTACACAACAAGTGCAGCTCAGATGTTTTCTAGGAACATGCAAGTCCATCCAGTCCTCTGGGACCAGGGCAAGAACCAGCATGGCTCAGTCAGCAGCAGGGCCCTGCAGAGCAAATCTGGTATATTCTTTTCCCCCACTTAACCCTTGTCCATCCCCTTGTAAACACACACTTCTGAAACCCCATGCAGTCAAAAGACACTCCTAAAACTACACATACTGAATTCTCAACCTGAAATTTAACCTCCAGGTGTTAAGCACCTTTTCTGTGATCAATAAATGCACGTTGGCTGTGGAAGATGGCAAAGGGGCTCCTCAGTGTGCTACACACCAGTAGAGGGGCTGACACTGAGCTGGTGTTGCACATGGTGCTTACTGTACATCTGCTGGATTTTATATTTTGGCAACAAATGGAGAGAGGTTTCTCCTGCAGGTCACCAAAGGCAGGAAGGTCAGGAGAATGGGATACAGTGTTATCACAGTTCTTTTTGTTTGCATAAAGTTTCCCAGCAGGGTGAAGAAGAGCTAAATCTTTGTGTCTATGCTTATGAATAACACATCTTTGACCTGAGGAATTTGAAATGTCTGTTAGTTTGCTCCCAGGGAGCACGAAGTGGGCAAATGACCACCAGTCTACAACTGGAAGTCTGGATTTTAAAAATCCATGCTTAAATGCACTGTAAGTCAATTATGTCCCGAGATGAAAAGCAGATGTAACAGTCATGTTGCTGTCCTCAGTACCTTTTGATGAATGAAATTCCAAAAGTAGATTTGTATATCTGTCCAAGGTAAAGAAGACAGTTTTGTAGTTAATGATTCCCAGGCATGATAAGCCATAGATTCTGTGCCTGCCCAGAGCAGTTTTAAGATAGGATGTCCATAGATTCAAACACTTTGATTACTTACATCCAAATTTGGCAAAGAAGTGTTTTTAGTGTGCCATTTAGAGGGAACCAGAAGGCGTCCTTAGAATGGGGTCATTCTTCTTTCTAGCCTAGATCTTTCCTGCATGTAGGGAAAGAATCGTTGGGCCTGTCAGACATCGAGAGTTCCTTTATATGCATCCACTTTCTCTTCCTGAATACACTGACTGCTGGAATAGACTCTAAGGAGCCTTTGCACTTCTCCAAGGACACATGGTGCCCAGCAGCTTGGCCAGATATATGGCACAGCTGCTGCAGCCTGGACACTTCTACAAGGCCCAGCACATCTGACATGCAATAGATTCCACCTCCCAGACTTTGCATACAGAGCTGGCACCACACGAGAGCCGCCCCTCCACGTCCCTCTGCACAGTGAGGAGCGAGCAGCAGGCACAGCTGACCTAATTTAGAAGCATTTCCGTATACAAGGAATCAAACCATGCAGCGGGTGTCCAGCTGGCTGCTGGCCACATGGCATCCCATGTGGATGTCTCCATGCAGATGACTCCCAGCTTGCTGTGGTTTGGTTTTCCTGCACAGGCAGTGCCACCATGCTGCTGCCAAGGCCAGTTTGCCCACCAGGGCCAGAGCTGTGTTAGCCCAGCACTGCACCTGGGGCACAGAGCTCCTCAGGGCTTCAGCCTGGGACTGTCTTCAGGGCTGGGTGAGACCTGCTGAATGCTGAATGTTTGGCAAGATTTCTGTGAGCTCTTGGCTGGGGTTTGAAAGCGAAGTCCCTATTGTAAGTGATCAAAACCAGGAATCTCTTTGGAGAAGAGTCCTTCCTACCTATTCTGAGGAAGCCAGAGAAACTGAAATAACATGTAGAGGACTGCTTTCTCAGACTTGTTTCTCTAATGTTCTTATTTCTAATAAACAATTACATAAATGAAAGTACTGGGAGATATTCAAGCAGGAAAACATCTTTATTTTTAGGAAGGGCAATAGGCTATTTATCCCAAGTTGGCCTAAGCAAACAATCTTCAAAAAGGCCTCAGAACTGTAGCTGCCAATTTCAAATACTGCTTATAAAGAAAAACAAACAAAAGCAAGCATGCTTGGGTTGGTTTTGGAAATGTCCTCAAGGAGTAGAGGGCTAATGTTTCCATGGTAATGCCATGCACTTCCAGCAGACTGGTCTCTGCTTTAGACACAAGGATTTTAAAATGGATGGAAGTTTTTTAGAGTATTCACTCATCTCTGTATGACAAAAGATGTAGAGTTTCAGATATTTGATATTATTTGGAGTCCTAAACTTCTGATTGTCTAAACTATTCCTTCCAGATAAACATTACACATTGATGTGAAGCTGTCAAGAAGGGACATTGCTCCACTCAATTTGTCTGATTGTTTTCAGCAATGCATTAAAAACTTGGACTTAAATTATCCACATGTCCTACTTCTACAGGTATCCGACTGATATATTGCCTATTAGAGGAGCAACATTTTTCTATTTTCTTTTCCCTGTGTTCTGAAGCAAAGCTTCATAATGTTCAAGAAGAACATTATGAAGAGTTTGTTTTCATTTCTTTTTTTTTCTTTCGTTCTATAAGAGAGAATGGGAACTTCTAAGGGTCCCACAGTTCCAAAATTGTTAATCAGTCTGTGTCAAATGTTAAATATTATTATGCAAATAATTCACAATATGTGTCACAGTTCTCCATAAATGTTTTGATTGAGAGATAGCCTCTGTGGTAGTTTTGCCTGGCCCAGTTTTTGCCAGTGAATAGGGTGGGGCACAAAGATGGCTCCTGCATGTCCATCATCATCAGAGCCATCAGAGATTGGCTCTGCTGGACATGGTGGAGAAATTTCCAGAATCTTTACTCAGGACATGCAGGAGCCAACTTTGTGCCCCACCTCTAGCCTCTCAGGCTAGATTTCACACTTCACAAACTATGACTTCCTTAGGTTTATGTCGTGCAACAAGATTTTTACCTCCTTTACAGAACAGATCAGACTGCAGAAAAATGAAAACAGGAATGCACAAATATATTTTCAAAATTAAACTGTATGGCAAATCAGCTTACAACACCATCAAGATAAAGCCTGTAAACAAGTTGTGGTATGTCAGCTTAACCAGAGATAGCTATCTGTGTATGTACTTAGCCACCACCAGATGACAGGTAATGAGAATTAATTAAATTCTCTTCCACTGAAAGCTAAAAGAACATGATCAGAAACAGTTTCTAAGAATTGAATAGCATACCATAAATTATGCTAGAGTCATTTATCTAACCTCTTGGCATATGAAGAAGTAATGTGTGGAGGCTGACAGAAACTAAGAAAATGTGCATTTTTGCCTCTCGCCATCAAAAATAATCCTTCTACACAAAATATGGGTGTTTGCAATACAGGATAGAACTTCTTTGTATTTTTGCAGATAGATCTGGGATATTATGTTAATTAAGGCAATTTCATTTCATCAGGAGTCCATGAGTTCATCAGGTTCAGCTGTGCCCATATTGCGTTCACTTTTACTGTCCTGAACAGACCTTTGAAGTGAGAATCTACTGAGTAGTGCCTTAATGTTTGATCTTTGCCCTCATGCCTGAACATCCATGTAGCTCCCTGAGGATCCTTCTCACACCTGGAAGGAAGCACACCTTTGGACTCTCTCTCTCTAGCAGCAAAGACCATAACACTGCTGGGAGCTACAACCTAGGCTCCGCTGGCACTAAACTTAGCAGCAACTTGGCAGCTGATGTGCCATGGCTACTCCTCTGAGTGCTGTTCATCAGATTCAGCTCCCCACATGAGCAGCTGTTTCCTGTTTTACAATGGTCCCAGAGGAAAGCATCACGTTTTTCTTCTGGGTTTGTTTTGGACCCGATGGAATGGGGCTCTTGGTCCAAGACTGGTAATAGTATAATGGATGTAACAAAGGCTGAAATGTCTTAATGCTGACCACTTAACCCTGAATACACATCTTTTTGTGTACCCCAGCACTTGAGAGAAAACTCTGGAAATAACAACCACTGGTGTGGATCCGAGGGAGCCTTTTATTATGTACAAAAGACACTTTTTGTGTGTTTATATATTAACAAGAAAGTCACAATTCCAGCACTAACTAAAGATAAAGATACCATTAGATGAGAGAGTCAATGGCTACATCTGAATAAAGCAGTGTGGAGACCTCCTGGTCAGACAGCACACTCTGTGTGTGTTACCAGCACAGCACTCTTCTTTTGGGGAAAGAAACCAGAAGAGGCAGGTTGACAGGAAGCAGCCACCCCAGCACAGCTGCACCACTCCTGCGAGCTGGCAGCAGGGAGGGAATGGGGGACCTGGCTCTGCCCTCAGTTTGCAGGCACAGATTGGGAACAGCTACAATGAAATTGGTGGAACTGCTTGAATATAATATGGGAGTAAAGTCACACTCTGTGTATGGGAGTTGTCTTCCATCTTCAGTCCCATCTTGCACCCAGATCAGCAGAAAGGTCTGAAGAAGCAAAAAATTACTACAGGCTCCACAGCACTGTCAGCATGCAGCTGGTTCTTGTTTTTAAGAAATGCAATCATTAAATCCAGATGCAGGGTGGGAGGGGGGAATAAATGCCCCACGGGTGCAAAGATTTTCAGGAGATCAGCAAGGCCAATGTTTGATTGGACTTTTCAACTTGAACTGGAACCAACTGTGTCCCTCGGGGAAAAAAATGCTTAATAATTTTGAAGACATAATTGCTAATGCAGACATTACATTTTGGCCTTCTAATTTTCTACACCACTCAGAAACAGGCAGTGGACGGAAATGTTCCTCACTCAATTGCCTGCATAATGATTTTGCAGGGAGGGTATTTCCATTTTGTTCCAGGCCTGTTTGTGCTTTGTGTGCAATAATTTTGTACTTCCAGAACATTCAGCAATTTGAATCCCTCAATTAGCTCAACACTCTGACACTTCTTTTTATAACTATGATGTTGGCTCATGGTCTGGAACAACCAACCAATCACTCCATTATCACTACTAGGGCAAGGAGCAACAAAAATATATCAGAATAATTGAGAATGCCTGAGAAAACTTCAGAGCCCAAAGGAAACAATCTGGATCCCATTTTCCCTTCATTCCCTCTTCCCTCATAGCATTGATTGTCAATACCTCATTTCTGGTTTACATTGATGCAATCCATGGTTTAAAGTACTGTTTTAAAATAGTGATAATCAGCACTTTCCAATTTTTTTGTGATTAATTGCATAACGTGGGGCAGAAAGTTGTGAAAAAAATACCCAGACGGCTTCCATGCATCTCATTTTGAAGAGGGGCTCTGGCAATGAAAATAGAGGGACCCAGAAATGAGGCAGATGTCTTGAGGAACTGAGAACTGTGTCTGCTAATAATAGGAGGTAAACTGGTTCCCAGTGGACTTCAGCAAAGACTGAGCAGCCCTTGCCCTTACGCTCAAACCAAGGATGTAGCACTGAACTGCACTGACTTGTTCCTGCTGGGTGTATGGACTAGCTGAAAGCTCACTCCTAGCTGCAATGCAGGTAATACCATCAGCTGAAGTATAAATGAGATTATCTTTATGGCTGACTGAAGAATTTTCGAAGACACCTTTACATGCATTCCTACATTTCCATTGCCCATATTCAGTATCATAAGTAAAAAATTATTCTGCTTAGACCTGCAAAACCAATAAAGCTTTTGGGCAGACACTAAAGGAACACAGCTAGGACCACCCACCAGCTCTGAGGCATCAGAGAGCATAACAAGCTTTAGATCTGTATGGGTGGAAAGAAATATTGCAAAGGCAGACATTGGGACAAGAATCTGTTTTCAATTTAGAAACTAACTGTCTCCCTTCCACAGTGTGTGGTGTAATCATTCAGCTGCAATCCTTAGTCTGGCGGGAGCCAGTCCTACCACTGTGTGCTAAGACTAAACAACTGAAAGAAACAAGCAGTACAAATAGGCAGTATTTCTGCTGTCCCAAAGAGTCTGTGGTCTGAAGACTTTGCCTCCTAGGAACTATTATCAAAGAAAGTGTTTCCAAAGCAAACCAGATAAAATTCTGTGCACAAGAATGGTAAAGGCAACTGAGTTTTCCATTTATGTTCGTCTCAACTTCTCAGAGCTCTCTGGGATAAGATTGGACTAATGATTCATCTCTAAACCTCATTTTTAAAGCTTGTTGTTAGTCATCTCCTAAGATACAATGTTTTCTAAGCAAGCAGCCTGTCTGGCTGGACAGAAGGACCTACCCACAGTTGGGAATGGAAGTTCACATGCAGACGAGGCTCAGGATTGCTGCCTCTTGCTCCCCAGCGCTCCACAGCTGTGACCACAGCACCATGCAGACACGGAGTGCAGGTCCCAGCAGTGACATGGCCACAGCATTGTGCCAGGGCTAGCTAGCCCCAGCCACCAGCAGGGACATTTGGCACTCCTGCTCACAGGGCAGTTTCTGCAGCCAGGGGAGGCATCGCTGTGTGGCTCTGGTACTGCAGACCTGCTGTTCCTGACATAGCTTGCAGTGGGAATGAGAAGGTGTGGGTACCACAGTGCAGAAAAAAACTCATCCCTGATCTCAGGGCAGCCCAGGAAAATAAAAAAATAGGAAGACACAAAGGAAAGCTAATCCTAACTTGACCAGTACAATACAATAAGAAGCCTCTTAGCTCATACCTACCTTCTTAGCAAGAAGACCTATATCCTTCTGAGTTGCTTGAACTTTTCCAACTTTTTGTAAAGGCAGGTGACTTCAAGAGCCACAAAACACAAAAAGTGCTAGAGAGAGAGAGACACAAGAAATACTCCACAAAAGCCTGGTGTACCTCAAGCTCTGAGAGCCACCTCAGGGATGCTGCTCGTAAGTAATAGCAGAAACAGGGTGTGGCAAATAATTTTTGGAGAGCTAATTGACCTGCCAGTGCCTTCGCATCAGCTCTGTTATGACATTGCAAGAGTTAGACAAGGGTAAGATATTTAGGATCCAAAAATTCATGAGTCTGCATGGATCTAACACAATACATTTGACACAGGGAGACTGGACAGGGTGAGTGGAGTGACCACAGGTGCCTGAGTTAACAGAGGTTTCTCCTGAGGCCAACCTGTGCATGTCTCATCAGCTTTGCATAATGAGGGAGTTCCTCAGTGAAGAACAAGAATTTACACATAACGCATCAAACAAAAACTATCCTCTTTAATTTTCTTTTGGTTTTCAGTCTTTGAAGGGCATCTTAATAGCTTTGTGTTTCTGATTCCTAATTGCTGTAATTATTATTCAAAAGAAGGTGATCCTGATATTTACAATTTCTCTTTAATTTGGTAAGCTTTGGTGAGTTATCAAAATTACTAAATTATGTATACAACAGGGACAGCCACACATTTGTTCAAAAGGGCATTGATCTTTGTAGGTATATTTCTGTCTCCTTCAGGTTATTGATCCAAAGCTCATCAGAGCTTTGATGTAAAGTAAATTTTCTAAAGCTTTTCTCTTTTCTTTTCTTTTTTCTTTTCTTTTCTTTTCTTTTCTTTTCTTTTCTTTTCTTTTCTTTTCTTTTCTTTTCTTTTCTTTTCTTTTCTTTTCTTTTCTTTTCTTTTTTCTTTTCTTTTCTTTTCTTTTCTTTTCTTTTCTTTTCTTTTCTTTTCTTTTCTTTTCTTTTTCTTTTCTTTTCTTTTCTTGTAAAAGCTATTCCTTTCCTATAAATACACCTTCTTTACCAAAAAAGGATCATCATTTCTGGTTAACTCGTCCTCTAGTACAACATGCAGTAAGAATCTGCCAGCTCCACACCCATTGCTTGTCAGGGACAGGACACAGGCAGGAATGCTGACAGCTTTAACACTCTAAGGCAAAAAAGCAAGCACCAGGACAGAGAGTGAAAGAACAGACTCAAGTTCAGTGTGTGTGGTCTGCTATGATGGGTACAGTGTGCTCTGGGGAGACCTGATGGTTGTAGTCTTCTTTCCCCTCCTCTCACCAAACCTAATTCTCCAAATACATATGCATAGGAAATACTTTCTTTTTCATTGCAGGGATGCCAAGAGGGATTTTATCGTACCAGCTCAGGAAAATGCTCTCCTTGCAACTGTAATGGTAACGCAAACAGATGCCTTGATGGATCTGGAATCTGTGTGGTAAGGAATTCCTGTCTTCTCTGACTGTCTGACTTTTAACACCAATGCTCAATTTCAACTTACAACAAAAGCAGTGTCTGTACCATAGAAGCTTTTTGCTGAAGAATGATCATGACTAGGGCCGAGATCAATACATTAATGAATTATCCTGGACAAAATTCATCCTCATTTAAATTAACTCTGCAGAAAACACTTCCTCATGCAGTATTTGTGAGAGTTAATACACTGGGGAAAATTTTTAGTCCATCAGAAATATGGAAAGAGTTTTGTATACCTCTGGAGAAAAAAAATGTATAAATTCAAACACATTTCATTCTCCCCTTTATGAATACAGTGCTGTGTATAATATAAACAATTTACAATGGTGAGTGACCCCTGTGAGTGCATATACATGTGTTATCCATAGCAGTTCTGCTGCATGGCAGTCTCCTGCTGTGAAGGAACAACATGAGAAGGTTGAAACAATACACCAAGGGAAGCGTGTGTTGAATTCCAAGGTACTGTTACGATTTCCCATATGTTCAATCTGACTCAGAATCAGCTCATACAGAAAGCTGTGTCTTAGTAATAGTAGTCAAACATTTGTAGCTCCAGAGCAAAAATCAGGCCAGTAAAACTAATCCAAACTACTAGTGGGAAATCAGGGCACTAATACACTAAAAAAATGATGGAAGTTAATACTGTATTTAAACAACATAGCAAGAGCTAGGCACTGGTATACTCTTTGCAGGCTTGTAAAGCAGGAGTAGAGCCCAGAACCGCTTGCTCTGCCATGTGTTACTTTTGACAAGTCATAAACCTTTGCCCTCAGTTTATCTCTTCATAAAATGGACTCATAATATTCACATACTTTGCATCGTTGCAGCCACTATCAAGTTTTCAGTTACACAAATACATAAAGTCAAGTTCCATGGCATATTTCCTACCAGTTTTATTTCTGTGGAAAGAAGACAGCACAGCTGTTCAGTGCAGGAGCAATTACTATGGTTTGGCCATTGTAATGTGCTTAGAATTGGCTGGTTTCTGCAGAACACATATTGGCTTAGTCTTTTAATACCAAATTTTCAAAAGTGATTTTAGACGGCCAGGCATTCCCAGCTATTCTCTATTACGTGCACAAGGGATGAATGGGATGATTGTCCCTTTGGTATCAAGTGACAATGACGCCAAGGGGAAACTTCTGATGGAAGACTTGGGAACAAGAGGGTGAGCTTGTCAAATGTCTCCTTCTGGTGACTCTGGTCACCAGAGAGCTTCTGTAGTAGAGCATATGAGGAAGGGAAGTGATTATATCCTCAGGTTACAAACAGAAGATCTGTTTCCCACCTTCTGCAAAAATAAGGCTGATGTCAAGGGCTCAGGACAAACAAACAAACAAAAATGGAAAATTTACAGTATCAGGAAGAAATTATCTGAGAGTAAATGTGCATTCCTGACTGGTGTTTCTTCAGGATACTAAACTCTTGGAAACAGCTAGGTAGTAAGGAATAAAACTAAAAGCTAAACCCCAGTTTACTGTCTGAGTGGAAATAGCCCTTTGATAGCTTATATGAATGATTTAAAAACCTATTAAGCTCAGGTCATTTGCTTCTGAATAAAGAGGAACAGTGAAAAGGCTTAAGTGAAACAAGAGTGAAATGAGAGGGAAAGAGCAGAATGAAAAGGAAGGTTAAAGGTTTGATAGCATAAAACAGAGACAGAGTGTCCATGTGGACTGCAGTAACAGGACTTTCCCGAGGATTTGGGAATTTCAAGGGGAAGATTGGAAGAGTAATGAAATTGGTAAACAGCAAAATGTGACAGAGAAAGCCTGGGAGAAGAAAAGCTTAAAGAAAGAAAAATGTAACTTGAATTACAGCAGGAAGAAGCATGTTAGATGAATAAATTAATTCTGTTTAGAAAAAGATGACCTGATGGTTGGTAATATGACTTGTATTAGGATCAGTGGACAATGCAGCCTTCCCTAAGGGCTGTTCTGGAGAAGGACATGTATGGATCTGACCAAAGCCTGCTGGGGCAGAAATGAATTGGTACCTCTACAACTGAGAATTTCTGTAAAAAGATAGGACCACATGGTATGGAAAGCTCACCATTTTCTCCATTCTCAAAATTTTAGGCAAACTACTCCAGTGATTCTAGCAATGGTAACCATCACACCTGACAGTAAGACAAGATTTTCTGCATTCAGTTCATTTTTAATGGGCTGTTAAAAATTAAATTTGTACTTATCCCACATTATTATTGTTGTCATCCTCTGTTTCTATAAATATGAATTTGCTGTCTCCCTGCTTCAAAGATGCAACAGCATTCCAAAGTTTTAGCACTTACAGACTCTCCGCCATAACCACACCTTAGCTTAACATTGAGCGATCCGTACAGAATGTCTTTAGCAGAGGTTTTTTAGAAGAACTTATCTTCCCCAAAGTTAAAGTTTTCTATATCAGTATGTTTATCAACATAATGGAATGATTTAAACATTAAAAAAAACTGTGTTTTTTTTAAGTTAGCTCTGCTAACAATGCTGGAAGCAATTACATGAAAGTAATAATAACACTGTGTTTGGTAGATTTTTTTTTTATAGTCTAAGTAATAACTAAGCTGTAAGACCTAAATAAATGGACAAGACAGTATAAAAGAAAAAGGTACTCCGCTTCAAAAAGGATGAAATAAAAGGGTCAGGCTCTATATGATGCTCTGAGACCATAATATTATGCATATCCCTCTAATCAATTTGGCAAATGTAGTTCCCACAGCATACAAATTAATGAAATTTTCATTGGCCTGTGCCCTGAATTCAAAATCAAATAAAATTAAACCCTTTTAAATGATGCCTTAAGGTAGAGTACTCATATCTTTAATTTCTGCTGACATATATATCTTGAGGTTCTGTTTCAAAACTTCTCTCAGCTTATTCATAGAGTGTAAATCAAATCCAAGAGTCATTAAAAGCTTATTGAATGACACAATCAATGAATCAACAATCTCCTTAGGTAATTAGATAGAAGAAATTATTGCAGGCAGAGCCCTTCTTGCATAGATCTCCACACAAAACCAGTGCAGAAATCAGTCGTGTGGTCCTGTGAATAAAACTGAAGAGTCACACAGTCCACGTCGTTAGGATAGAAAATCATCCAAGTGTTAAAAGAATAGCCAGCACAGCGTAAGCTCTACTAATGATATATTAAAAAAGAGATGTCAAATAATGCTTCATTTGAATGGCACTATTTGGTGATGCGTCTAAGACCAGTAGGGGAAGAAACACCAATTCATTGTGCTTACCTTAGCCTTTGGATTTTTGACATAATTTTCTCAGTTCTGGCTAAGAGAAGAAAATTAAGTCTCTTGTCAGACTTTTGCTTTTGCTTCTGGAAACATGCATATATGTGGTGTTGACTGGGTGAAACTGCAAGAGCTTCAAGGGGCCATCTGCAAACCCAGGGATGTGTGTTTGTCCTGCATAATGCTCACCGTGTTTTGCTGCTAATAAGACAGGAAGATATGAAGGGAACACTTTGCCTCCTTCACCATCCCCCAGACTGCACCCCACCAGCAACCTACAGCTGAGCTACTTGTTTAGAGCACCTCCACTGAGGGTTCAACATTTAAGAATTCAGACATGGGAGTGGTCTTCAAACAACTGGTCATCAGAGGGACTGTGATGGTCACCTCTGAAAAGAATGGCACATGGAGGTGAAGCAGCTTTTCCAAAGCAATGAGCTGTCATATCCTATGCAATTAGTACAATTGGCAGAGCCTAACCATACGAAAAAATTTGATTGCACCGGGGAAAGAAGTTGATTGAGGGGACTACAATGTACTATGGCAATGGCTCCAAATGAACACAACAAAATGGATTGAAAGGTTGAAAGGTTTCTTAAAAATACCAAGATGTTTATCCAGGCAAAATTTTAGTTAGACTGAGTTATCAATGTCTTATGTGAGTTTTCCACTGTTAATGGAGATTAGATCTTCCTACATGCACGAAAACACAGAATAGAAGAATTAAGTCTGGAGGAAGCTTTATAGCAGAAGGTAAAGAGTAAATTTCTCGTTCTCTTCCTAAAAATCTCTACGTGGTTTGTTATCATTTCAGTTCCATATATTTGATCAGTCTTTATGTAAGGCATCCAAATACTCACAAGTAAATAAATAAACAAATATATGTGACCATTTTGGAACAAGAAAGACCAAATGATCCTAACAAAGGAGAGGATAAATCCACTGATATCCTTTCCAGCCTTTTATGGAATTTTTTACAATAGAGGATATTGTTGTGTAAGTGATTTGTGTTTAAGCGTTTGGGTTTACAGCTGAGTGGAAAGGTTGGAACAGATTTTCAGTTCTGCCCAAGAGGATAATATGTTCCACATGGCTGCCAAGGCTGGTCTGGAGAATTGCCAGTGGATCTACCACCATCCATCAAGCACGAGCAAAAAGCAGTAGGGAGCTAGCAGAACTCCCCAGCTTCATAGGTACTTCTGCCTTCACAAAGAGCCTTGCTGCTTACAGCTCACGGCTTCTTTCTGTAAAGATGGGCTATAGACATAGATACAGCATTGGTGATAAACGTTTGCAAATCTAACCAGAACTGCAACAATCTCATGCTAAAGTGCAGCCCTTCTCTTCTCCAGAGTGTTTTAGAATGTAGTAGTTGTCAAAAGCATTAGTGTTAGTCAACTCATTTTCTCAGGCATAGATATTACCCTCCCACTTACCTACATTTACACTTAGTATTTGTTGTCCTACCCAGTTTACTGTTCAAAACATGCAACAGTGACCCCCAACATGCGACCACTTTGTTTGCATTCCTGCACAGCTGGTGCAAGAGGCACAAAGGAAATCAGGCCAGGACTGAGGAGGGGCTGCTGCTGCTCTCCCACCTGCTCAGCCACATTTGTCACAGTCAGCTGCCACAAGTGATGGGCTGGGAAAGTAGTGGGCCAGGTGCATTTGGCAAGGCATCAGCTCCCACTTCACTAGCACAGGGCAAGGTCTACAAATCAAAACTTTGACATTGAGGGGGTGTGTTGGCATCAGGAAATGAGTTTTGTACCTATTCTCCTTTTTTTTTTTTTAATTATGTGTCTTTAGTAAAAATTGCACAATACTTAATGTTTACTTAAAGTGCCTCATCTCCTTCTTCCAAATGAAATTCTGAAAACTGACACTGCGTCTCACCCACAATGGCTGAAGAGCGAAAGCTTGAAATCATAAACCTCATAGATGGAAAAGATAAAACATGTACAACTCTTGGCTTTCAAGTCATTATGCTGCACTCATTTTTTTATTATTGTTACTTTGGGACAGCAACAAAATATGTTTGGTGTGCTGGCATGGGCAATGCTATGCAGTTCTGTAACCTCAGCTATGAGAAGAAGTCTAAATCTACCTCCAAATACAGACTGCACAGCAATGTAAACCACCTGCATCTCTTTTTACCCGTAGTATTTATTTTTCCTTGTGCAATCTTCTGCATTAACAGTTGTTAAAAGACTGTCTCTCAGAAGGAAAAGTAATAAGGAAGAAAAAGGGTAAACAAACTGTAAATTCCTGATACGCTGTAACAATGACTGTTTTCATCTCCAAAGTAATGAAACAGTCAGGGTTTGAGGGCCATTCCAGATTTCACAGACAATATTTAGGACCCTTTGGTTTTGGGGATTTTTATTTGTGGTTTTAGAGGGTGGCTGATGTTGCAGTACCTTCACCAGGTAGTGAGGCAGGTCTGAGTATTAACTTTTGATGGCAGTCCTGTCATTCTTCAACTTTAGAGGCTACACAGAAAGCCAGTCTGTCGCCTCTTTCCTATTGAGGAGGTCCAGACTGCCTGAATTGCATTTTGTTATCCCTCAGATGAAATACTTTCCCTAAAACTGCATAAATGGCAGATTTAATGAAGCTAGTGCCTTTGAAGACCATTAGAATGAGCTCTTCTCTTGCAAGTTCAGGTTCCTAAATGAAGGTGGGGCAGACTCCCACCTTAGGACACTTTCTCTATCACTGTAAAAATATGCCTCTAAATACCCACAGAAGTGGCTAAATAAGGTAAAGTTACTTTTACATAATCACTAATCAGAGAAAAACTACAGAAATGTCTCCAGCACTCAGCTAACAGGGTCTCTGGGGTAAAGGAGCCCTTTTTCACTTCAGTTTAGAAGATGAAAAACTGCAGATTGAAGGAGCAACATTTGCTGTCCTGCTCTGTTCGTTGCAATAGTATTTGAGCTTTGGAAGCCAGTAGCAGATTTATTCTGTTAATACCCGTGTGTTGTTGGAGAGCTGAGGACAAACACGGTGAAGTGAATGGATTAGACACAGTGAAGGCTACAACCAAACACCTGCGGCCCCTGCCAGTGGTTTGGACACAAGGGTGGTTCTCTCTCTTCAGATGTTCAGTGCCCATGCTCTCATGTCCCTCTGGTGGTATAAGAACATCCCTTATTCATTGGACAATGACAAATGCAAAATATTTGTAAAACTGTATTAGCCTTCCATTAGCCTTCTGGCTCTCACCACATGCCCTGTGATAAGTGCATTTCTTTCCTCCTCCTCCTCTTCCTCCTATTCAAACTTCCTCCTAGTATTCTTTCATTTTAGAGGTTCTTAGTTAAAATAACCTGATTTTCTGTATACTAAGTATTTTACTCCTTACGGCAAATATGACTAAGAAAACCCACCTTTAGCTCTAAAACTATCAATGGCTAATCTATTTAAAGATCTATGGAATAAAAATTGACTTTTTTTCCTTTTTCTCATCACATTCTACTTGCTGTAGAGCTTTCTGGCCAAATCACAACCTCATAGAAAAAAATTATTTCTGTGCAACGGGTTCTCTGTGACTCTAAAGCTTGCAGCAAGACAAGCAAAGTCTTGTAGAATCAAAAAGGATCTGAGCTAAAATGAAGAATTTGGGGAAGCCCTTATGGAATTCAAATAAGAAATATTGGTTTTAAAAAAAAAATCATGTGTTTCCACAAGCAAAACCAAAAACATCAATGTTGCCAGGACAAAATTCTGCCACTAAATCAAAGTCACAACAATAAGATACAAAAGTAATTTAAGAATGCCTGTGCAACTGGAGCTTGACTATTTATTTCCATTAAATGTCTTCCCTAGTCACATTTCTCTCTTCTCATATTCTTTTCTTCAAAGAACACACCATGTTTGGAGAAGAAAGCAAGTTTTAAATCTGCAGAGGCTGCCGCAGGTGAAAAATTGGTTAGCTGAGCTCACCTACCCCACCCCAGCCCTGCTGAAGGAGTTCTAGCCTCAGAGACACCAAGGTGCCCCTTGCCCCAGGCTGGGCAGCTCCCTCCCATTTTGGGCACTCCTCAAACCCCACACACAGCTTCCCTGCCAGTTCCCAGCACCTGGGCCAGATAGCACAGGAGATCCTGTGCAGGGCCTGACTGAATGGCTCTGCAGCCCATCTGTGTTCTCCAACAGAGGCAATGGGGGTACAGGCTGGGAGGGCACCTAGCCTGGCCCATTTCTGAAGTCTGTTTCATACGCCACCATCAGCCACAACTGCTGTATTAGACAGAGCTTGTCACAAGGTACATAGTCCTGAGTCCTTTGAATATCCATTTATACATCTGTTGCCCACTAATTCATCTAAGGAATCCCTTTTTGTCCCTGCAAGTACCCTTGCCTCCTGGCAACAAGTAGCAGAAGTCTGCCTTCTGTATAGGAAAGTACCTTTTCAAGTCAGTACCCCTCAGTTCTTGCATTGCAGAATTTGGGTGAACTATCGTATTTCTTTCAGCTTATTTACAAACTTTCTAATTGCACATAACCCAAACACACCCTCCGGCCTTTCTGCCCCAGCTGAGCAGCCCTGCATTTTTGGTCTCTGTAAGACACTGGTGAATACTGAACAAAACTCATATCAGCACCAAGGCTTAGGTGATCTGAATAGTGACTCTTCCCAGTCTGAAAAGTTACTGTTATATCCTACCCTTAATTTTCTACCCTTTATCAGTTTTCAGTTTGAAAAAGAAACTTTTTTCAAATTTCCCGTCAACTTAGTTTGCTTTTTGTGGTTACATCCTCTGATTCCCCTCCATACCCTTGCTTATTTGTACCATTCTGCAGCAGATTAGTGAAGCAGGAGTTCCTAAATCAGAAGATGCTTGTTCACGTACCCAGAGATCTTCTTTATTATAGACACTGTCATCTTCCCAGGGATGGAAATCACATCTGTCCATCTGCAGTTTCCATGATTGGTGTGTTTAGCTCAGAAGAGGAAAGAATCAAGGAAGCTAACCCAAACCCACAGCAAATATGCACTGACATATTCTCCACAGATGCCTGCCTTGGATCTGTCTCCTTGCTGCCTCAAGCCTTGCACAGCTGCTCACATCTGTACTGTATCCATACGAAGTGCTCTAACTGGAGACTTCTGATTCAGGGGCTCTGCAAAATTCCTTGCACAGTTGCAATAATGGAAATCCTTTCTCCATCCTTCCTGTTCTTTTAAAGTAGCTTGTTGAGACAGTTCCGAATGCTCTTTTCCAGTCACCAAGTCCCAGAAGCAGTCTGGCTGAAACCTGTACCTGGGCTGAAGTCTGTTGACAGTATTTACCAGCAGATACTTTTTGTTTTGGAGTCATTAAAAGGGATTTTTCCCTTCTGGTATATACAGTTCAAAACAGAGCTGCCAGCTCTGCCTGAGAAGCTCTGACACTTCTGCTCCAGCACCTGCCAGCCACATATGTCTGTTTTGTCCTGTATTGCACCTTGTCAACACTTGCTGCTGGTCATTGCAATCATCTATAGCATTTTTATTTGCAGCTGTGTCAGCTTGTTTGCCTGAATCTGTCAGTACCTTGAAAGGTCAAGGTCTGGCATCAGCCACTCTTCTTCTTGGCCAGGTCTTCAGCTAAATTATCTCTTTTAGAATTAGGCAGCACAGTTAAATCTCCATTTAACTGTGGGCAGATAGGAACAGGCTGCGGGCAGCCTAGACCTGGATAAGTTACAGCTGTGTCCTTAATCAAGAGAGAAAAACAACCTTGTGGGAGAAACAACGGGAGAATGCAGAGGTGTATGGCCAATTAGAAAAGGCACGTGTGAATAGTTTGCTAACCAATTGTAATGTAAGAAGGAACACCTGTTATGCCTCTGAAATAAAGGTATAAAAGGTGGTGCCCTGGGATAATAGTCTGCTGATGCTTGCCCCCATCTTAAGTGTTAGCCTTGAGTCTACTGTCATTTAACTTTCGTTATTTTGTCTCTTTCCACTGCAGGACTGCCAGAGAAACACCACAGGACAGCACTGTGAGCAGTGCCTGGATGGCTTCATCGGTGATGTTGTCAGAGGAGTGCCCACGTTCTGCCAGCCCTGCCCCTGCCCCCTACCAGCACTGGCCAAGTATGTGAAGAGTCTTTGCCCCTCTTTGATTTGGGTTGGCTTTGGCCCTTTCCAAGGTGGGGTCAGCATCCCTTCCTGAATGTAGGAGATGAGGGCTGCCTCCCTTGACAAACACAAGGGAAAATAAGAGGTCTACCAGCTGCTTATGTTTATAACCACAGGAAACAGAATTTCATTTAGAAGGTGTAAACTATCTTTAAATGCTCATATAAATTCTTACCAAGAGAGAGGTGAAAGAGCAGGGTCATATTCACCCTTTTATGTAGAAGAGACTATTTGGTTGTCTGGTTGGTTTTAAAAATCTCTTAAAGAACAATTCTCAAGAAAGGTGGCATTAGGGATTTATGTGGCTGAGACAAACAAAAAAAAAAGACAGATGAAAAGTTCAATCCATGTCACCTGGAGGGTAAAACCAACCAAAAAAAAGCATGACTTTGCAGTCCCCTGAGTCTACAGCAGCTGGATCTAGTTAGCACAGTAACAGTTCAAATGAAAGTTCTGGAGGACTGTGTGACAGGTACAGTGCCCCTTCAGCTGATGTACAGATACTTTTGGGTAAGAAAGCCTGAAGCCTGACAGGAAACAAAGACCAAGTTGAAGAACTCCAGATGTTGTGTGCTTTGTGCCATCAGGGGAAAAGAAAAAGAAAACTTAGAGCAGAAAAAAACCCACAAAGCTATGAGCCACAACCAGCCATTAGAGACTGTTAGTGGCATGTCAGTAATGCAGCTGAAAGAAATTATCAACTTCCTCTTGCTCAGATTCACGCTCTGGGAGAGAGGTATCTATGCAAATCCCACCAAATTGTATAGAGGAGATGCTAGTCAATAGTTGCCAACAGGCTGAAGCTATTTTTCAGGGAGCTAGGTTTTTCTCATGTTGTTTCCCATTCTGCTTTCAGCAGGACAGCGAAGGGAATCTCATCCTTACTGTATTTGTTTGCTGTTGCCATAGGATTACTCACACAGCCTTAAGGTGGGATGAGCTGCGTTTTGCTCAGCTGCTCAGGGCTCAGACTGGCAATGGAACAAAATCACTCTGGCCAAACTCCTGCAGATCCCTTCTTGGCGTTTGCAGTGAGCTGCAGACATGTGAGAAGGGCCATGGGGTGAAGAACAGCTATTGTTGAAAAACTTCAGCTTTGCCTGGATTACAGAGAAAATCCTCCAGAGACAGTGGTAGAACCTGGCTTTGCTCACACATAGAAAGGCTTAGGAGTGAACAAGCTCAGAGATGAAGCAGACTATTTCCTCCAGTTTCAGTAGCAGCTGTAATGCCTGAAAAAGTAGAAATGTCACAGTCAGGAGCGGTGCTTTTTCCTTAGCAAAGTGATTTTTTTAACCTGTTGTGTACAGAGCAGCCACTTTAGGTGTAAGAAGCTGTTCTCTGAGCCACCACCTGGGCTGCACATGCCTGAGGCACCACCTCTGCCAAGCAAGGTCAGTCAGGCAAGGTCTGCTCTGTGCCCCTACAGCTCAGTTTGACACAGTGTGGCTGGGTCTGCATTCACCCAGACCCTGCCTCACCCTGTGCTCCCAGGAGCAGGGAGCT
The DNA here is from genome assembly GCA_036630365.1 of Acanthiza pusilla. Taxonomy (NCBI): domain Eukaryota; kingdom Metazoa; phylum Chordata; class Aves; order Passeriformes; family Acanthizidae; genus Acanthiza; species Acanthiza pusilla. The sequence continues at coordinate 33,327,270 of JAXCHO010000023.1, forward strand.
GGCTGGGAACTGCGCAGTGGGACCAGTAGGGGCTTGAGCTGCAGCCTTTCTCTGCCAGTGCTATGGGACACACAAGCAGAAGCCAAGGAGCATTCCCTGTTTCAATATGCTCCTTAGCTTAGCTGGCTGCTTAGCTACCTCTCTTATTGCAGACCAGTAGAAAGAAGGAAACCCCAAACCCAAAACTCAGCAGCATGGGATTGGGAAAGGAGAAAAATGTTGCAAGGAGCTTGAATGCAGATGCCTCAACATCAGCAGCAGTACATGGCTTGGACTTGATGAGCCTCAGGGGTCCCTTCCATCTCAAGATACTGTATGTTCTACTGTGTGTCTCCCCTTTGAAACTATCCCAGTAAAAATCCACTTCGCTTCTTTGCTTTTCCCTCAGAAAAGTCCCGAAAGGTAATAATTAAAGGAACATCTCATCCCAATTTGCCTCATACCCCTATTTAAATAGCATGCAGAAATTGCCTGTTCAGTTTCTTGCATGAGTGAGACCTGACCACAGAAATAGTCTTCAGCTGGGGCTGGAGCAGTCAAAAAATAATTGAGCAACATTAAACTTTGCAAACCTAAATTCAAAGAAAAAAATGTTCTTTCTTGGGTTTTTTTAATATATATTTCAATTTTCCTTCATTAATCCTACTACATATAAAGAGTAAAGTAAAGACAAAATAATAATTTTACCAGAAGCAGAGAAGCATTAAATGGCTTTCAAAAAAGAGCATCCAAAGGATGTTGTTTTGTACTCTGTTTAAGTTTGGGAATAGATTACCAAATCTGTAATCTGTCAGACTCAGCTGATAGATATTTTTTCCAGGAATTCAGCTGTGACTCTAGATTTTCTAACCAGACTATCTTCATGTCTTCTATCCTGGGAACTTTTGGAATAACTTTTGGACATTACACATGAAGTGTAATGTCATCTCTTTGGAATAAAAAAAGGAGCACGGAGGTTGTTTCACAGTCCAGCAGATGTTACTTCTTTCCAAGCCCAAGGGAATTATAAAGCCCTTCTTTTCCCACTAAAAGTTCACAAAAAGTATGAAACTTGAGGAAGATTTCAGTCTTACTTCATATCTTAGATCCACAATGTGGTTTTTACAACTACGTAAAGGAATTAGACTTTGTTAAAGAAGAGCAAGCCTGCCAAAATATTATGACTTTCTCAACATCTTCTTGTAAAAGCCTCACAGAAGTTAATTGGTAAATTCTGTGAGAAGAATCTCATTTTATGTTCTCTCTAGTTATGTGAAATGTTTTGAGGCAGCAAAGATCCAGGCAGATTTTTTTGTCTCTGGTTGTGCAACCAGTTGAGAAATGCTGGTAGGAATTGAAATTATGCAGAAATTCTCATCACCTTTCAATGGTGTTTGTTCCTTAAACAAGCAGAGCACAGATGATGCACTTTCCCATTGCTCTGAGTCTTTTGTCCTGTGTGAAAGGGATGCAACCCAGCCATGTCTGCCCAGCACCGCTGCACCTCAACAACCATGGGCCTGCAGCTGCAAACTGCTGCCACTCACTACCCTGGCTGCATTCTAGTGCTGGCAGAAATTGATTCAGACGTCCTGCAAACTAACTAGAAACATCTTAGGACTGTATCTCTTTTTTCCTGGAAGTGTGTTTAAGCCATGTCCATCACTGTGTTTAAAATGCATGTACAATTTGCACTTTCCACATCTGGCTACTGCTGTTCCTTGGGTCTCATATTTAGTTAAATATTTTTTAAAACCTGAAAACATAAGAAAGGAACCCATGATTTAGAATCATGGCAGTAGAAATTATAGCCCAAGCCATTACTGCAATCAGCATCACAATTTGGCATGTCAGCCTCAGAAGAGGCCATGGATTCTTTTCCAGCTTACTCAGAAAGATGGTAGAGCAGCCTTGGTTACTGCAAACTCAATTATTGTGAATGAGAACAGTATTACTGAGGCCAGTTTTCACCACCAGGTGCTTTCATATCAGAATTTGAGGAAAACTATAGGATTTGCATAGGAAACTGCTGCACCCATTCCAGAATCTCAGTTTCTGAAGTGCTCACTGCAATGTCTTTCACAAACAGTGTTTTCTCCCTTGGGATGATAGACAGGAAGCAATCAGGTTCACCTGACATACACATTTATACTCAGTCCCTTATCTAAAGTGTCTGTCTCAAAACCTGCAGATGTGTCTGATCATGTAGACAAGATTGTGCAAGACAAGAACTTTCTTATGTATACGTCTGTATTTATACAGCTCCACAGTGCTATACACTAATTAGTGCTTCCTAAACTAATTTAAAGTCTGAACAAGGGATATAATGTAAATTAGTTAAAGAGCTTAACACCTATTCAGTAATGAATAACCAAGAGCCAGAGCTCCCACTGACAACCAATGTCCATACTGTAACAAAGAAACTTTTCCAAGTGTTTGTCATTGCCTAGTATTTTAACAACTTTTCCTAATGAAATTCCAGCTTTGCAGTCTCCTGTTACAGAAAAAGTGGAAGTGTGCGTTGTGTCTGCAAGGAAAACTATGCAGGACCCAACTGTGAAAGGTAAGAAACTCATAAGATGACTTGCTGCTCAGCAATACAGAAGTCCGGAATTTTTTCAGGGAATCTTCCCATACTGGGGAGAAATCTTATCTAATAGTTTTCATCAGGTAGAATCACGTCAGTTAAATTATCTCATTCAGTTCCTACTACAAAGCACTGAAATTTGCTGTGGAGACATGTCAGCACAAGACAGACATTCACATATGATGTATTTTGATCTAGTTCTTTTACTTTATGTGCCTTCATGTGGTGATCTTCCTAAAAGGAATGCAATTTAAAAACACAAAATACAAATCAGAACAGCAGCTGAAGTGAAAAATATCCACCACATCAATTCCTCTTGCAATTCACCCCTCTAAAATATTTAACAGGTTTCTACCAAATAACTTTTACAAAAGCAAAGGAGAAAATCCACTATCAAGTCAAATGCTTAAAGTAGATGCAGCTTTTTTCAGTTACATTTTAAATCCACTTCAGAGGCATAATTCAATAAAGTCAAGCAATCATAGGTCAGTGTTGCTTTTCAACTTTCCCTTATGTCCATAAACAATTTCTAGTAAATATTCTCTAAATAACAAAGAACACAAATAAATTGAGCTATACAGCAGAAATATAACTTCGTTTCCTTTAAGAGGCTGTCTTACTTGTTATGAATACACATGGGTTATGTTTCAATGAATGTCAGGGGCTGATTATAATTTAGAAATTGTGCTTGAGCAGCCAATAAATTAAAACAGCTCTAACACAAAGACTGAGGGATATAGGATGGCTCAGACAATGGCTTCCTGAACATCTCCTTTTGTTTTCCCTTAAAGCCCCTGAAGCATTTAAGCCTTTTTTCTGCTGTCATTAGTGGCCAAGCCTTGAATTCAAATCATACTTAATGTAACCATCAGAAAAGGGAGAAAAGGGATGCTTAAGATGCAAAGAGAAATCAATATGAAAAAGGCAAGATGAACAATGAGCAAAGGCTTTTCACCTTACAGACGATGCAAAACCATCAGTCTATTACCTCCACATCACTAAAATGATGACAGCAACAGTGAAAGCCCTTTAAACAGATGGCAGAAAAATAAAAAACCCACCCTTGTTTACAGGCCCGTGGCTGTATTCTTTTGTTCTTTCAAAATGTCAGGTTTACACACAAAGGATAATGCAGACAATTAAAAGGTCATTGAGGCTTCTTAATGGTTATTAAAATGTCAATCCAGACTACAAGCAATACAAATCCTATGAAATGGGTAGCAGTAGCATAGAAACAGCAGAAAATAGCATCAGCTTTGTTTTCTAATGGCCACTACCCAGCCTGACACAGTGCATCTGTCTCAAGGAAGGCAAAGCTGGGCAGAAAAAGCTACAGAAAGAAATCAGCCTGTCCTGGTCACCACACTAAGACCTCAGCTAATTGCTGGGGTAAGCTGCAAACAGTGACAAACAGGACTTGCCTTCTGGTAGGCTCCTGGTCCTACTCCCATTTGTATCAGAAACGTGGAAAAGTGTTTCAGAGAGGGATGATGCATTACTTGTCCCTGCCCTCTTGCTAAAGAACAAGTCCCTCCTTGGCACACTGCTGCTGGCACTGTCACCACTCCCTTCTCCCGCTGCAGCTCTTGTGCCCTCAGCTTGCTGGCACGGGATCCCAAGCAAAAAGGGTCATTTTCCCTGTCCCTCCCTGCAGCCCAGAGAACAACTCGTGCCCCAGGGAGAGGAAGGCCACATCCTGCTTCCCGCTCTCCCTCCCGGCTCTCCGCAGCACTTGGTGACAGTGCGCTGCAGGACGCCCCTGCACAGGCAGCATGTAGGATTTCCAGGGCAGCTCACTGGGAGGCGATCTGCTCCGCTTCCCCTGGCATTTGTGTGGGAGGCTTTCTTGTGCTGCTTTAGAGGTTTGGCACAAACCGATCCGGTTCATGTTTGCCCACAAAAAGTGGTGTGAATTCACAGAGGCCCTGGCTAGGAACTGAGAAAACCAGCTTCCCAGACCGAAATTTAGGAATTAATCATTTTTCTCCTGGACTCTAGCAATAAGGCATCAGGGTGGTAACTGATGAAGTTAGGTTTTGTTAATGACCAAATGTTAAAAAAGATAATCGAACAAATGACACTTCAGTATCCAAAGCAAACAGATGAAAAAGGTTCTTTTGGCATTGCCAGAGAGGAGGAAATTAATTTCTTACCAATAATTACAGGAAGCAAACACGGCTGCACAATGAAATGAAGATAACAGTTTTATTATGGGAGAGGATATATTCTTTGTTAGCAAAAAAGAGTCATTTATTGATACGAGCTAGGAAAATATATTTACTGCAGGACTCTCAACTTTTTCAGGCCATAAAGTGCAGAGATGGAGCAGTGTGATTCCAGCCAGTGACCTCTCTTTTTCTCACATGCCATCCACTATTCAAGAGGTTAAATACCTCAGCACTATGAGATGGACTGAGTAGCAAAGGGAAGAGGAAAGTGAAGATGACACATTTATTTTCAGCTCTGAAAGCTTCTTTTTGTTTTAAACAGCTGCTCTAGATGAGAAGTTATGGCTAATAAAAGTGAGTCATAGAATAGGTGGGGTTGGAAGGGACCTTAAAAATCATCTGGGTCCAACCCCGCTGCCGTGGGCAGGGACACCTTGCCCTAGACCAGGTTGCTCAGAGCCCTACCTGCCTGGCCTTAAGCACTTCCAGGGATGTGACAGCCACAACTTCTCTGGCCAATCTGTTCTGATGCCTCAGATGGTCATAAAAAGCAGCACTTACATAAAATATATCTGTGGGGATGTGAGGAAATGACCTCTACATCCCTGGCAAGTGAACGGAACAGAATATTTTAGAAAATAAGTTTGAAAATGGCCTTGTCCTGATGAGAGGGCAGACACTGCAGCAGGGATAGCACACTGTTGTTGGTTGATGTGAGCAGCAGTGAGCAAAAGGCTGCTCTGACCCCAGCCCTACTCAGTGGCCTCTGTGAACTTGGTGGCCACATTAGACAGATAATCATTTGGAAATCACCTAACTACAGAAAAACAAAAAACTGAAATCTTAGAAAATCATAGCAAGGCTTCTGTCATGGCTGAATAGTAGCTTTACCCATCACTGCCTGCTCTAACTCCCACGGGAATGGGGAGTGATTCAATTGAAGTCAAATATAAATGCCACTCTGCACTAAGTGTTGCATTCATAGTTCTTCGAGGGGTGCACAGAACTCCTGGTCACACTTTAATTCTTTACATCTGGGTCACCCAAATGATAAAATCTGCACCAAAGACTCTGGCAGTGCTGCAAAGAGACAAAAAGAGCCTTTGTCATTGACAAAAGCAGTATTTGAGGCAGCCAAGTGGTTTATATTAAGATGCTTAAAATTTTATGTGTTTCTACTGTGAGGATTCAGGACTGGAACATGAACAAAGCAGTGTTGAGGAAATTATTCTCTTTATCAAAAAAAATAAATAAAATCAGCAACTGTAGGAACAGATCAAAACTTGAAGCTTTTATCAGATCTCCCACATTTTTATGGCTCAGACATGGCAGAAGCTGGATTTGACTATGTTCAGATTTTAGGAGACAATAGACCTTGGTTAAGGTACCCAGCCAGAATCTGGGAAAATTAAACTGAACTACCTGAGTGCTCACCCTCCCTGCTCACCAACAGCAGACAGAACAAACAGCATCTTAAACAGGGCTTTGGATGGGAGACAAGGACAACACGGTGATAAAGCAGAATGAACTACAATAAGTACTCCTTACCTAAATCATTGCAGCAATTATTCAATCCTCCCATTCCTTCAGCCAGCAATTGTTACACCAGCTGGTTATTCCCCTCCTGGCAGTAATTCTTCATTTCCGGTGTTGGTGTATGAGTCCCTGATCCCAGTGCTCCAGGCTTCTGCGTCTTCCTGTCACCACGCAGTGACACCATGAATAGTGTGAATTCCTGTCCTTGTCCCCTCCAGTCCATCAGGCACTGCTCCATGCTGCTCCAGGTGCCAGCTCCTCCAGAGAATCCCTTGCTCAAGGATTCACTCTCATTAGTGCTCCATGCCCACCCCAGTGCCAGTTCTCTTTGTCTCAGTGGTTGTTTTGCAAAAGCTCCCCTTGCTTGTAGGATTAATCACATTCCCTGATATCAGCAGAAATGTCTTTAACTGAGACACTTTCTTTCCAAATAACCAACTCCATTACTACCTCTTACCTTAGGGCCACTGATCATCCAGGATCGTTACACATCACTGGTGTGTCTATACTCTGAAAAACCACCCCAGTATCAACATCTCTCTCTTTTTAAGATGTGGAAATTCTCAACAGAAATGCTTCCCAACCATGACAAGACATGATAAGAAATTTGGAAGGCCGTTTCAAGCCTTCACTGTGGTGCTTGGTACACACTCCCCTCTCTCCCTCTGCAAACCAAGAGAGGAATCCTCCCTTCCTGGTGACTACTCTCAGCCTTTACCCTCATCCAACAGGCTAACATCAAACAAATCTGAAAAACAGAGTCTGGTTGAGGGCCTACTCTGTTTTGCAAAAACCAGAAACTACCCCAATACCTCATCATAGAAATATTTCTATAAACCTTTCCTGGTCAGTACTTTTTATGTACATTTATAATAGAAACAAGGTCTGAACTTCCTCTGTGTTTCAGCATCCTGAAATGCAGTCTCTTACTCCAGTTTCCTATATAACACAATATAGTTGGTGAGATGCAGAGCTGAAAGAAACCAAAATAATAGAGCTGCCTTGCTGCCAAAGTAATTCTGTCACAGATTTTAAAACAATAGGGAGCAAATAATTTCACTGCTAAAGACACACACAAAAAATAAACTAATGCAGACTGGTGTGCTTGAGATACCAGGGGTGTTCAAGAAGGGAAAAATATATAACAGTACAGATTGAGATTGGAGCACAATAGCCTCTGTAGGGGTAAAGCTCCTAATTTGCCTTCTGTCCATTAGTAGCTGCATACAGTGATCAATTCCTGGTAACATAAATAAGGTCAGAAAAAAAAGGCGCAGCAGATAGGAATGTCATTGCTCGTCATTGCCAGTGCTGCTCTTCCTTTCAGGTGTGCCCCTGGTTACTATGGGAACCCTTTGCTAATTGGAAGCACTTGTAAAAAATGCGACTGCAACGGCAACTCGGACCCCAATCTGATTTTTGAAGACTGCGATGAAGTGACGGGCCAGTGCCGCAACTGCCTGCACCACACCAGCGGGTTCCGGTGCGAGCGATGCGCTCCGGGCTACTACGGGGACGCCAGATTTGCTAAAAACTGCACAGGTATTGTCTATAGTGCAGCAGAGCTGAGCAAAAAGCAGCACAGCATGGTCTGTGGATGATCTCCCAGAGATCAGAGGTGCCTGAACAGTTAGCAGACACCCGTGGCTCTGGGAGGCAAGTGATGGGATAATTTGGATGCCTGTTCAGTTGAATTATCCCAAGTGCCAGGGAAATATCTCTTTCCATCTCCCATGAGCGAGTCTCGGACCCCAGACTGCGACATCTCTGGTGCCTGGGCAGGTTTAAAGTAAGCACTGTTGTGTCCCCCTGAATCTTGTTTTAAATAAGGGTCTCTATGAGTTTTTGGGCAGAGACTTTGCCTTCCTGCTTGTCCACACCATAACCATTCAGACTGATGGTGCTTAAAGTCTTGAAAAGTTTTTTTTATGGGAACAGAATCCTATCCTGACCCCATATCTTCTCACTTTCTGCTAGTTCTCACACTGGTAATATATTCTGAATTTCCTGAGTCTGTGTAATCTTGCTGGTTACGGTGTTTTCACACCAGAGATGACTGTACTTTCAGAGTCTAGTTAAGCGCTACCCAGAGTACCTTAGCAAAACATTCCTCTACAGAGGAGTCACAAAGGTTTATGTCCTCTAGTTATTCTCCTAATTTCCATGGAGTTGGATCCAAATGGGGCTTTGACCTCATACCTTTTGTCCTTGCTTTGGCTCTGGGAGACAAGTTTACATCCTCTTTCCAAGCACTCACGAGCAGCCATTGCTAAAGGCAAAATGCAGGTGCTCAGAGCAAGGACTTGGGACTCCCTTCCAGCCCCTTTGGCAGAGGTCTCTCAAGGAGCAGAACACAAAGGAGGGAGCCATCATTTCATGACATAGTTCTCAGCCTGACTCAAGGTAAGGCAGATAAGGCATGCACTCAACTTGGACCTCAGAAGAGCTCCAGGACCTCCACAGGCACAGAGCTCCAGGCCTCAGGGACTCAGCAATGTCCTGATCCTTCTTGCAACTCACCGTGCGCTTGGACTTTGTTTTTCACTGCCTTAGTACAAAGTGTTTTGGGACACACAGGATGGAGGCTGTGAGGATGCTCTGTAATCAAGTGCCCTTTGTGCTGCTATCTTCATTTGTAGGGGACCACATATGATGCCATCATGCCACTATTGGTCCTTTCTAGTTTTATACTCCAGTGACAGTTAGAGTTTGCGTGTCCATCTCCAGGATGTAACTCACATGGCTAAGTCACGTGTTTGAATTCCATTTATGCTGAACAGGAAGCGATGGTGCTCAAGCACAGTGATCGCAAAAGCCAAAGCCATGTGTCCAAACCAGCTAAAAAGATATCAGCTGTGGGGAATGGTGTGCCACAAAACTCACCTCCTGCCTGGATTCAGGTAGCCAAGACATGCATGAAATTCAACATGGCTGTGAGTTTGAGACTGGAAAAGGAAACCTTGTTTGTGAACTTCACTGCCTAATTCACTTCACCTGAGATAACTTAACTGCAGTTGTCCAGGAAGGAATAATAAGATCCAGTCTGTAGCTCCTGAATTCCATGAGGCAGGAGAAACACACCCAGCACTTCAACTCTGCAAACTGCAGCAATCATGCCCTGGCCATGCCCAAAGCTTCGAGCACCTAAGAGTAATTTTGCAGAAGCCTGAGAGTTACAGGCCATTCCAAGTGCCTAGGCAGGTTATGCAATAAATGATTTTGGAAGGCATTTCTGAGCATACAGTTTCGAAACTCAAATCAAACTTTCATTGCCTTAGTACAGTTTTTTTTGTTTGCACCCTTAAGGAGGTTCACAGGACTTCTCTATACAGGCTTTTCAGGCAGACTGTAAATCAGCATGGTAATTCTCTTCGTTAGCAGATTTCCTTGCGCTGTTTGATCTTTGCTAAAAATAAAAAGTGCTTGGGCACTTGAATATGTTGTGAGAAGTACAGCTTTTCTCTTTTCAGAAGTGAATTTAATCTTGGAGTTCACTCTAGCAAATCCTGATTTTGCAGTATTATGTTTCAGAGAATTACACAGTTCTCGTTTCATCTTCATTTCTGCTGAGAACCACAATGTGCTGTACTTGACAGTTCTGTGTAGATTGCAGTACATCAATACATCCGTGATATTCAAACTATTTGTGTAGTTCACAGGGAAAGCTTATATTTTGTTTGGCTTTGTGGAACCATTAACAGCAATTACTTAGAATTGATTCTGAAATAAGACAAATACCTTCTTTAAACTAAAAATACAGAAACAAAACTAGCATAAGAATCAAGACAGTCTGCATACATGGTTCCCACAGATCACCTCAAAGGGTATATAAAACAGAAAAAGGTAAGAGAACTAAATGTACAAACAGCTCTATCAATCAAAAATCATGGTTTTTTTCTTTCAAGCAGAATACAAAACCTAGGTACCATGAACAGTAGTTCTCAGCTGCTTTTAAATATTTTTTAACCACACATCCTTTAGCCATACTTCAATGCTGTCCACAAATGTCCCTCAGAAATAAAGGTAAATTTAGAAGCTTTCCCCACCAGCAAACTATGGTAGCATTGAAAGTCTTAATTCCCTACTAAAATTGTGATACCTCTTAAATCAGTAGTTGAAAAATGGTCTGGACTGCTTTAGAAATTAATTTGCTGTATCATTTTGTGTAGTAAACTCACAGGTATTCATTTAAGAAGACAAAATTTTATTTTCTTGAGCACTGATCTCATCAAAATTTTAACCTCTTAAGTTTAATCTTGCGACTTGGGGATAGCCTAGTCCCCATGATATAGGCAAAGAGAAATCTCTACTTTCAACTGAGACTTTTCCTTCACTTCTTAAAAAAAAGAAATAACAAATTAAAAATAATCGTAGATCCAAAAGCTGGGAGGCAGAGATTGTGCTAAAGTCAAAATACCGACTGAATCAGGAAATTCATAACCAATTTCTGTTCTTACATTAGTACAAAAACAGATTAGTTCTACTAACACTGGTCCACTTAAACAAAATTATTCTGATGTTAGTGCATGATGTTGTCTTTGAAGTTGTATTACACATTTTCACTTGACAAATCCTTGAATGTGTAATGTGAAATGTAAATAAAAGGGCAATTCATAGTGAAAAATGAAAGAGCTGCAATAAAAAGGGAGTAAAATATTTTGTTATATGAGGCTCTGCTGAATCACAAGAGCAAAAAAAATTCCAGAGAGATTGCTGCTGTTCTTATGTTCTGCTTGAGTTTTTGTTATTGCATCAAAGTGTTCCAAGAATATTTTAATCTTTAAAATAATATATTTTAAAAGGCCAATTAAACCTTGAAAGAGGTTTAGAAATGTTAGATTAAAAATTGGACTTTTAAAAAAGCTACTTGTACTGGCAATAAAAATGCTGCTTCCTCAAGTTTGAAAAAATGTAAAATGTCATTTATTCTTCATTGTTAGTGTTAGGAGATATTTACTTTTTGGTATGTTCAGGCTGATGATGTAACTGGAGTCCACTATCAATCCGATAGCTGCAAAGCCTTTTTAGTGACAGCCTGACACAGTGCTGATAAATTCCACAGGGCTGTGGAGAGATTTGTAACTAATAATTAACTTCAATTGTGCAGCTTTAGTGGCCCTTCTGGGCAGTTCTGGCCTCGCTGACTCTACTTGTGACCAGGCATTGAACAAATAATTGCAGCAGAGGTGCTCTCATTCTGTTTTCCACTTCATATTTCATTTGTTCAAATTTTCCCAGTGCAGAACACGCCTTTTTCTCCATACTGAAAGGAAAATTAGTGCAAGAAGTCCTTGATATTGATTTGAATATCCATGCATAATCCTAAGGACAATAATTTCACTAGTCTTGAGAGGGGAAAGGGAAGTTGTACGTTTTGACAATTCTTCTTTGAAAAGTCCTTTGTTTTTCCCCCAGCATGTAACTGTGGAGGGAGAATGTGTGACAGCCAGACTGGAGAATGCCTCGCAGACAGTCCTGAAGCTTCTACTGACACAGACTGCCCGACCATCAGTAAGAATATTATCATGAAAACACCTAAAATTAATAATGCTCTTATATTTAGAAGCTTACGGATACTAACTTAAGCTCTTGCTATTCCAGTGGGCTCAGGATTTTGACCGTGGTCCCACAGGGCACTTAAGTGTGTGAATATACACAATGTCCTGCTGATTGAGTACTTGAGCATGTTCTCACACACTTGCCTGAGTACATGAATATTTCCAGCTCTGTGATGGGGACTGCACATTCAGGCACAAACTGCAGGGCAGTAGGGAAGCATCACCAAAGCCACTTCCACGAACTTTGAGCCACGCTGACTGCAAAATAATATTCTGGCCTTAAAAACTGCCCTCACAGCTTTACCTGTGACATCTTGCATATAATTTATGGTTTCCTAGTTCTGGTTTAACCCCAGCCATCGACCATATACCATGCAGCCACTCACTCACTCCAGCAGGAATGGGGGAGAATCAGAGGGATAAAAGCCAGAAAACCCATGAGTTGAGATAAAGACAATTTAACAGAGAAAACAAAAGATGCACACACTTTTTCAAACAAAACAAAACAATTATTTAATTCACTGCTTCCCATGGGCAGGCAGGTGTTCAGCCGTCTCCAGGAGAGCAGGGCCCCATCATGCATAATGGCCACTTGGGAATGCCATCACTCCAAATATCCTCCTTTTTCCCCTTCTTCCTCCCAGTGTATTGACTGAGCATGATGTTACATGGTCTGGAATGTCCCTTTGGTCAGCTGGGGCCACCTGTCCTGGCTGTGTATCCTCCCAAATTCTAGCACACCCCTAGTCTCCTCACCAGCATGGCAGTCCAAAAAGCAGAAAAGGCCCTGGCTCTGTAACAAAAACACTTCTATAATACCAACCCTGTGTTCAGCACAAATCCAAAATATAGCCCCACTGTGGAGAAAATTAACTCTACCCCAGTCAAAGCCAGCACAACATCTCACATAGATTGTTGCTATTGACAATTTGGCATTAATCCATCAGTCAGTTCCTTTCCCACTATCTCCCATATTCTCATGATAGGAAGCCTGGGGAGTTTCCAGGAGCACTGTGTTGTAACTATTGGTAACCACAGACTTTTTTTAATGTTCATGTATTTATACCTGCATATAATGCAGAGCATGTAGCACACATGGGTTCCTAACCCAGCTCCCAAGAAGAGGGGTCATGTACCTGAAGTGCAACCAGAAGGAAAACAGTTGGGACCTGCTAAAATATCAAGCAGAAGTGTCTGTAGGAACCTGTGTTTCACATTCACTGAAGCCTTCTGCGTTTAGTGATGGCACCAGTGTCACTAAAAACAAGGTGGCATTGCAATCATTCAGCAGGTACAAGGATATAGCTCTGCACAAGCACTTTCCAAGCACCTTATAACTGTGTTTTTAGAAGTTGCCCTTGTAATCAACTAGGCAGCCAAGAGCTCATGTGCTGGACATCCTTATTTCTCATACCACTAAATTTTAATTATAGAGTTTGGAGTTCTGACAAAATGCAGTTGGGATTTTTGACCTTCATCTGTTGTACTTTGGGCCACAAACACGTGGAGCCTAGGGAATAGCCAGGAAATACCTCTCCCTCTCTCCCTACTGATTGCAGAATTGCTGTGGCAGCCTCTCTGAGCAGTCCCATCTGGTGCTGCTCAGCTGGAAATGTCCTAACTGTACTGTGGGACCTTGGAAGTGGGAGGATGAAAGTGGAAGGAGAATGAGTATCCATCAGGATCCATCAATGACAAAGACAGGGAACACCATGGGACAAGAACTATTACATGAATTTAAGATATTTGCTGTTAACTGACACAAACACTAAAAAAAATTACATTCTCTTATTTTCTTATCAGGCTGCGATAAATGTATTTGGGATTTGACAGATGACATCCGATTATCTGTTCTGGCTATTGATGAAAGCAAATCCACTTTACTGAGCATCTCTACAGGTGTTGCAGCTCAAAAGCGTTTGAATGACCTGAACCTCACTACCACTCATCTCCAGGTACAATCATGACAACATTTTGGGTTTTTAATGTAGTTCAAGTCTTTGAATTTGCACTTCATACCTGTAAATTTCAATCCCCGCCCTCACTAGAGAAAGAGTTTGTTTTCAGATGCACTGACTTTTTTTCCCCACACACAGGAGGCAATGTCCAAAAAAAAGAACCATGCTGTGCTTTGGACCATCCAGGTTGATGATGCTGCAGATGAAATGAATGATCTGCTCAGAGAAGCAGAAACACTTGATGAACAGGTTTGTTTACAGCCTTCTGTCAAAGCTCTGAGGGTTTGCACTTTGTCATATTCACCTGTTGGCATAAGAGGCAAGGATAGAATAATTCAGTTTGGAAAGGATCTAAAATGATCATCTGGTCCAACTGCCTGAGCAATACAGGGCTGACCAAAAGTTATTAAGGGCATGTTATTAAGGGCATTGTTCAAATGCCTCTTAAACACTGACAGACACGGGGCATCAACCACCTCTCTAGGAAACCCATTCCAGTGTTTGACCCCTCTTGGTAAGAAAACATTTATTAACATCTGTGTCTGACCCCTTAAGTTCACCAAACAAGAGTGGGTGTGCCCTGACAGTTGGAAGATTCCCCTAATTCTATTTCTATTTTATAACTTTCTACTCTAAATCTGGATTAAAAGCATAAATGTCTTATCAAGTCTTCTTCAGAAAAGGAAGGAGTTAAAATCATGTTGAATGTGGTTGGAGGTTTGTCACCAGTCACAAAAAGCTTCCCCCAAGGATCTGAGTTCCCACCTACCCCCTACACAATATGTTTAATCTGGGATAGACACACTGCTTTTCTCATTTGCATTTTGATTTCTAATTAAGTGAAGTGACCAACACTAAACCAATGAAGACTTCGGGAGCATTTGTACTATATCTATTTTATATGTACGCTCTCTTAAATTAATCCCAATTAGACATTTCAAAATATATTTCAAAACTTCCAGTTTAAAAGGTTTTTCATGTACCCACTGAGACGGGAGCTTGATCAGCACTCAAGATATTTTTAACACAATTGCAATCATAAATGTTGCATCCACATCCACTGCCAGGCTATGAAATTAAGGTTAGCAGCTCTCAGCTCCCACAACACTTTCATTGCACCCTAGAGGAATACTACTGTGATATATGTTAAGAGAAGAAATAGGGTTCAAATTTGCTTATCCTCTATTTTAAAAAGATAATATTAAACATCTTTCTGTTATATTAGTAAAATACATCACTCTATGCTATTATCAAAGATAGCCACAGCTGTTGTAGAACTAAATTATATTCCATGCTAATTACAAAATGCCAGACCTTATATTCACTTTACCAATTCCTTCACAAGACAAATTAAAATTATACCTTAAACTAAAACTCACATACAGGAGCAAGTAGGGGTCAAAAAAAGCAAGACAAAGGAAAGTGGAAGAGAAAATGCAGGTTTGTGTGTTTTTAATCACCACTTACTTAGCAGAAAGGGCATGCAAGAATTATACAGACTATGCCTGTGTTCAAGAGAGCTTTGATTAAATCAGCTCACTCACAGAGCTCTGTACCTGTGCATATCCATCAGAGCTCACATGCCACAGTGTCCCTCTCTGTGGCTGGTGAGCAGCATGATTAAAGGCATTAGTTTTTCTATGAATATTTAGTGAGTTTGGATAATAACATTTCATTTGCAGTACTGTCTGGGGATTTCTTACCTCATTCCTCAATTTTACTGTCCCTGAACAAATAAATTCAGCGTTTCCTCTGGTCTTTTCTCCCTGGTTACTTCTAATGTTAGTTCCACATCAGTATTTGTGGTTGCTTGTAAAGGCAGGGAAATAATGACCCCAGACCCTGACAGTGGAAGGAAGGCCACAATAATAACTCTGAATATATTGAACTCTTTGTTATTTCAAGGCAC
Source organism: Acanthiza pusilla (assembly GCA_036630365.1). Classification (NCBI taxonomy): domain Eukaryota; kingdom Metazoa; phylum Chordata; class Aves; order Passeriformes; family Acanthizidae; genus Acanthiza; species Acanthiza pusilla. Next base: position 33,342,965 of record JAXCHO010000023.1, read on the forward strand.
ATTTATGGAAAATGAATGCTAGAGTCTTGAGTGGATTTTGCAGGAATATGCAGCATTTTCTGTTCAAAGCATTTTATGTGCACATCCCCACATCTCAGGGGGTGCTGCAGATTCTGATCTAAGCCACAAAGGCAGGGTGAATGTATCAACTATAGGCAAATCCTCCTGCTAAATGTGGCCTGTAACACCCCAAATCTGCATGGGATGAGTTTTGAGTAAAACAGCACATAGCTTGATCCTGAATATTTGGAATATGGGAACCAGAATCCTTTCTACTAAGCCTTACACTTGTCTTTCAGTCTACTAACCCTTGCATTTATTTTATGAGTATGCCTATTCCTTTTAGCTGTGCGGTCCACCCTGGCCCTGCCTTCAAATGCCACCTCCACAAACCCTAAGTAAGGAAACACAATGCAGAGTGCAGCCTCCAACACAGTGTAGCACAGGACTGTGTCTATGCTTTCCAGAATATTTTCAATCCTTGAGCTTTGCCTTATTTTTAACAATTTGCAGAGCTGGGGACCTCACTTGAGGGAGACACAGATCTAAAAACAGTTGTGAGCTTGGCACCTTTTTCTTCATTCTGTTTGCTTACTCAGGAAATGCCATACCCAGCAAAATGAGCCAGCCCCACTGAATGCCTAGGAGACTCAGCAGACTGAGTTTTACAACTGTACATAATTTATGAAAATTTGATTCAGCAAATGATGGATAAAAATGGGACAGATTTTAATCTCTCACTCTGCAATTCTGAAAACACTGACAAGACGGATTCACTTACAACACCTTTAAATACCACTTTATATGATAAAAAGGACTTTCACATGCTCATCAGGAGAAAGAAAAATGTGTGTTTATACTGCTCATCTTCACATCTGAAAAGAAATCTAATGTTTACCTCGCATGGTTTATTCATAGGGAAACGAAGCATCCAGCAAAGGCCGATTGGTACAGAAGGAAACCACAGAGATCAACAATCGTGCTTCTCAGCTTGTGCAGCAGCTCAATAATATAAGAGATAACATTGAAGGTAAACAGATTCACTTCTGGTTCATCTCAGTGTCAAGAATGTGTTAATGACACCTTCATGTATTAAGGGATCATCAAGAATTTTTACTGTCCTATATATCAAAGGAAAATCTTTTGATATATAGGACAGTATGTAATTTATGGCAACGGTGAACACCTTCTCAAGCACAACTACATTTAGAAAATATTTCCTAGTCAGAGATAGTCATCTTCATCTGGAATATCCATGACATATCATTATCATCCTGAAATAGAAAAATGAGATTAAACCAATCGCGGCCTCTTCTTCAATACCTGCAGAAAGAAATAAAACCCCAAATCAATGTAATCAAAATCATCCCTGTCTCCTGTACAGCTGCGACATGAAAGCCTCCATCCTGCTGCAGAACACACTGGCTTCCCCCAGCCTTTGGCAAAGCCAACAGTATACAAAAGCTCTCTATGGCACCAGAATGGAAATGGTGACTGGTAGTTCAGGTTAAACAGGGTTTTTGAATGGAAGTATTTGATTAATAGACCTGAGTAGCTCTGTCTTGGCAGTTAGTGCAAGCCATCTGGCAATGTGTGTAAGGAATAGTGGTTACATATCAACTGTTATCCTTGCTTATCCCTACCTCCACGGGTGCTCCAGCCATTACTTTATCTCAGCAAACATGGTTAATATGTCCCATCACACAGAAGAGGCAGGCTACGGCCAGGCTCATAGGATGTTGCATTTGTACTCTCATTTTACACCTCTGATGCTAAGCAACTTTTGACTGTCTGGCCATCCATCACATTTCATTTCTACAATTACGGAGTAGGAATGTCAGCATGAGCCTCATTGTACGTCACTAAGAATCAAGGTTGATGTCTGTGGATCATCCTTTTGTATCATTAATGGTTTAGAGCAGGACAGGAGCCACATAAGGCAGATATGCATCTCGTTTGGCACACAGATAGCACAATCAGGTTAAGCTGTTATAGAAGAAGCAACATCCATGGCTGTGAACAAAGACAGTGAAAACAGTTGGAAGTAGGTGAAAATTATTTCCCTCGTGTTCAAAACTGTTCCTTTGCAGAGGCATCACCCCTGTAAAAGTCGAGCTACTCGTTACTGAAGAGAAGGTGTATGTGCATGCACACACACATGTGCCAGCATACGGAAAAAGAAATCCATGGAGCCCTGGGCATGATCAGTTACTGCTCAGTATGAAGCTTTGAAGCTTCACTAATGAGCTCAGGGCCCAGCAAGAGCAGACATACAAAGACACTCTGCCAAAGGATCAGTGGTGCCACAATTATGCGTCTATTTTTTATAAAAATCTTCCAGAAGAATAGTGCTGGCTTTGCCAGCTTTGGTTACCCACAGAACTAGTGACAAGCACAAGCCAGAGGCACACACATCACAGGGCATAAAAGAGGAGGTGATTGGTATTCAAGGCCAGGGAGGGAGAAGGGAGTAAACTTTGTCATGATTACACTGGGAATGGGTAAACTCAATTTGAGCTGCAGGGATCCAACAATGTTTTTTGAACTGAGACCAAAACCTTGAAATAGTATCTATCTCCAAACCAGTGAGGCAGTATCAGGCCAGAAGCCATATGTTACCTCTTTAGGGTGCCTCAGATTGCTGCAGATGGTAAAAGAGGTTACTTCAGTCTCCTTAACATTGTTATTGTTGTTATATAATAAACAGCAGCACTTAAAAACCATGATCCTAGATGAAAGCCCCAGCCTGCTATATGCCACAGAACCCAAAATAAAATTATTATTCCAGCCTGTAAGAAATGTCAACCCAAATAATGCAAACAACCCATGTCTGCTTAATCCCATCCTTTTCTGATGAGACCTTCACATATGCCAGAAAGTGTGATTTATTTACAGGTTTAAGACAGGATTAATCATAATAATTATCTACTGTGGAGTTAAAGATAATTAAAACTTTCTTTTGCCATCAGTCTCATCACAATTCACAAAAGTAAAAGTAGTCCACAGTATTTATTTCCCTGTAGTCACACTGAATTGACCATCTGTTCCCTTTTCCCCCTAGAAATCAGCAGCAAGTCAAAATACTATGCAATTCAACAAGAGCTGAGCCCTGAAGAAATTGCCCAGAAGCGGAGTGCGGCTGAGGAGATGCTAAAGGAGATCAAACGTCGTAAGCCTTTCACTAATCAGAAGCAACTTGTAGATGAGGAGGAAAATGCAGCAGAGGAGTGTGAGTTTTAAGTCAGTTTTTCTTTCAGCCACGTGTTGATGCTCAGCTGGCAGGTGTTGGGCTACTCTGGGTGTACTGCTGAGCCCCTGGGGAGGACCAGCAGGCATTTGGCAGGCACCAGCTGATGTGCTGCAGATGCTGCTGCTTCCAAATTCCTGCCCCAAGTCCCTGCTGGTGCTCGGTGCTCCCCATGGCAGAATGGGGAGAAAAAGGTCTGTGTGCCTGTGTACTGCAGCACTTCAGCAACAGCTGCTTAGGAAGGTTCATGGCAGGGCTGGAATTGCTCATGTAAATGTCTTCCTATCTGCCAGCTCTGCTATGGGGACAGCAAACTCCAGCAGAGAGAGAAAAACTGCTGGCATGGGAAGGAATGGCAGCCTAATTCTCACAGCTTGGTGAACGTGAGTCAGAACGTGAGGCATAAGGACTGTTTTCTCCAGAATAGGCTGCCTAGGTTTAACAATGAAAACAGATGAAAAGCAGGGAAAAACAGACCTGGTTTCTTTTAACAAAATGCATTTCAGAGGGGGAATTAATAGGATTAAAATGAAATAGTAAAATGAGAGGCATCTTTCCTTCTCAAAAGAGGAGGGAAAATTAAAATCTAGGTATATGATCTCTCGAGTGAGCTTTACAAAACTTGTTTTACTGTCACCTGAGTATCAGCAACAGAAATTGCTGTATAGGTAAGTTTTGTCAGAAATCCAAGCTTTGGATTTATTGGCCTCTTATTTTTCTCACAGTGCTACAGCAAATTGAAGCGTTTCATGAGAAGTACAATGACACCAGATCCCTGGTAATTGATGTGCTGGAGCAGCTCAGCGAGCAGGATGTGAAGCTGTCAGACCTGGAGGAGGCATTAGACGAGGCACTTGACTATGTTATACAAACGGAGGATATAAATAGGGAAAACACAGCCAGGCTCCAAAGGCAGGAGGTACTGTGCACTACATTTATCATAAGTGTTGACTGCAAACACTCCATCTCTGCCATTGCTTAAAACAGGAAATTGCACACAATTTAGATTTGGGAATCACCACACCAAAAATAAATTTCTTGGACCACTCAGCAGGATGAGTTTGACTCTTCAGTTCTAAGAAACAAGTTGTGGAAGTGCAAGGTCCTATTATCTATTTGTGGAGGGACAATAATTGAGAAGTTTTGGCATGTCATGCCTCATCAGACCAAGGAAGAGATGGATACTTATGCCTGGACTAGAAAGGCATGTTACAGTAAAACACAAGCTTGAAATTTCATGTAGCATGGCTGCTATAAATATTGTGATGGGATTGTTTCATCCTATTATGTACTGACTTATAATGTGGGAGGGCCTCATGCTCACAAAACTAATTATATTCTAAGAAAACAATTACTTGTTTTGTTACAACTCCACAATGCATTTGTGCCCTGGGCTGGGCGCATTCATACTGTCCGATCCAAACTTTCTCTGAACCCCTTTAAACAATATTCATCCCCACTTTTTCAACCATTCAAAGATGGTTGTCCTTGAATCTTAAATCACAAATCCATTGTCTAACTATTCCACAATAGGTACCTTGAAATTGGGTTTCCTACTTGCTAGGTGAACAGCCCAGCTATAAGGCTACAAGAGTTTTCCCCTGAGCCCTGTTCAAATGAATAGTTTCAGAATTTTGAACAAAGTAATGACTCTGGAGGAGAGCTCAGAGGTGGCCTGTCCCCTGTGGCATGGAACTGGGGCACCCTTGCCTGTAAGTGGTGACATATGGTTCAAATTCCACATGGCTGATGAGAAAACTGAATTTTCAGGTTTCACATACCAGAAGAGTACCCAATCCATGATCCAAACCAAAGAATATATTTTTTCTCTTCACAGCAGTTCTGTGATTCTTTCCCTGTTTCCATAAGTTTCTTTTAAAGAATGCAAAACCAGAATATCCAACCTAAAACTTTTCATTTATTTTTCAGCAAGAAATAAAATTACAAAGAGAACAATTTGGGTCCATTTGAAGGAAACTGTTTTCATTTCAGTGGCTGAAATTATTTGGATTCTGGAGGAGAGTTCAGAAGTGAGCAATTCTGTGATTTGAAGAATGATCTTGCAAATTCAGGCCAGCCTCTCGGTTTCATAGCATCAGTGGCTGAGTTTTGAGTTCTTGAAATTTGCAGTGCAGTTCAGGCTGATATGAAAGGTCTAAGAATTCAACATAGAAATCAGGCGTGCTCCTTTAGTGAATCCTTGAGCTTGAGATCCTGAAGTACAAAGCCTCTTCCATTGTTCCATTGTTTCATGATTGCAGTGCCAAGCTGCAGTTTGTCTCACATTTATGAAGCAAGGCCTGAAGTGTGTAGTTGCATTTGTTCAGTTTTTAACCATTTGGATCTCCATTATTCCTCACAATGGAGGCAGATCCTGTACAAAAGAGATTGTTCATATTGGCTTTATTACTCACAAGGAAAAGAGATCTCTGTACAGTAGGTTTTTTTAAAATCCAGAAAAAATAGTCTAGGTGACTATGAAAAATCTATGTTTAATTTTTCTCTGCTGTGCACTGAATAATGCTTCATTCCAATAGCTTCTTATGCTGAAATATAAAATGAAATAAATACTTTTTTAAAAAATCATCCAACATTTCTTTCACAAAAAAACGCGAAGAATTCACAGCACAATATGTAGCAATTAGAGATGTTTGGGAAAATCTGGTTTCTGGTTTGTCTAGAATCTATTTCATTCACCACTATCTTTTGGATTAACTTTAGCACATTTAACAGAAATTGTGACACTATATTTCATCAAGGCATGAATGGTATTGGATGTGATTTATGTTTTGAGCTTTCTTTTTAGAAACAACATGAGAAGATAAAGGAGCAAATAGATGAAGTGAACAGCATTCTGGTCAGTGCCACAACCATTTTGGAAGGACCACAAACAGTCAGCTCTGAGTTAAGTGAAGTAATAAAGGTAGGTGCCTCAGTGGCTTGTTTAAATGATACGTCCTGATTTTTTTAAATCACATGTTTAGATCACTAATAAAAAACTCTCCTTCTTTATGCTGCTTCAGTGAAATACTGGTTAATATTCCATGAAAAAGTAGATGGTTTTCTTGGATGAAAATCTTTGAAATTACAGTTTACTACCTAATAAAAAATACATTATAAGGACACCTTACTGTAGGTAAAGCTTAATAAAATATTTTGCTGTAGAGTTCTCAATTATTTCATTACAAGCAGCTGCCAAAATATGTTCTGGTAAAAAACTGGATTATGTGCGAAATTCCTTTTCTAGTGCCTATGCATGCACATGGAAGAACACTAAACATCCCAGGTATCAGCATTAAAACCCAGCACCATGTCAACCATATACAAGCAGATTGTTGTATAGAAATACTTTTCTGAAACTGTAGACTACTATGCAGTGTTTTGAATCAGACATGGTGCTGGAGGAAATTTTTAGAACTTTTAGGCATTTGGCTTTTCTATGAAAAGATGAAGAAAATAAAACTGGGATTTAGTTAACTAAAATATCTACCAAAGCTGCTTTCTTTCTTCATGATTTATTTTAAAATTTTGAAATAATTGAAGAAAAAATAAAATTTTCCACAAGCATCCATTTTGGTCACAGTTGCCTACTTCTTAACACAAAAGCAAATATCAAAAGTCATTACTTTGAAAAAGTAATTTGAGAAAACAAAAAGACAGCTTACTTTGTAACCATCCCTGTGATCAAGCAGTTTGTTGGGCTTCTTCTTCAGTGTTTTGTGCAAAATGAATCGTTTCAGTTTATCATTTCGGGTTCCCCACTGCTATGAATCAGTTCACACGTGGAGGATGTTCACACTGCAGGGAAGGAAGTACAATGCAAACATCACACGTTGTTCATCCTCATCAGCAACAAGTATTTTCACGTTTCATTCATCCTTTTCCTCTCCCTCACTTTCATCCTTTTTTGTGTATTTTGAGGCCACATTTGTAATCATCAAACATATCAGCAAGCTTGTGTACTGGAGAGGTGAATGCAAGCCCATTTGGTCTTCCCACAAGTATTTCATATATGAAGCATGGCTGAGGCAAAGGGATATCGCTTCTCCCTGCCTATATGTACACATAGGTAGTATTTAGGTGGACTGATTTACGAATTAGACTAATCCAAGATGTCTTAGCATGAGGGATCTGTTTGTGCAAGGAGGCAGAAAGGGGACTTCACTGTGAAAGACTTGTCATTGGCACAATTCTGGAGCAAACATACAAGCCATAAAGTAAGACTTTTCTTACCTTTCTTTTGTATTTTATGCATCTCTCTCCAATACCTTCTCAAGTGATTTCTGGAATTTTTGTTGATTTTTATTCTGTGTTTGTCTTTCCATACTGCCATTCACCATTAGATCTTTCCTCTTTTTCTGTTAAAAATATAAAATAAAACAACTGTAACTAGAAATGAAGGAACATTATAATAACATAAAGGGTAAAATTAAATATAACAATCAAAATACAGACTTGATTTTCTGCAATTTTCATCTTCATTCCTTCCTTCCCTATTTTGTTCAGAATGCATCAGGATTCTACGCAGAAATAGATGGAGCAAAAAAGGAGCTGCAAGAAAAAATAGCCAACTTGTCCCTATTTGATGATGATTTGGTAGAAAAGGCTATGGATCATGCACACAACCTAAGAAGAGTTGCTGATGAGCTGGACGGGTAAAATTTAACTTGAGCAGACTGTGTTCATATGAGTGCCACTTACTGAACAGCTGAAAAGACAAGAAGAAACAAAGTGACAATAAATAGGCACAAAACAAATCAGTCTTAAGTCATATATAGAAGGACTTGTCACGGTCCAGACAGAACAGCTGAAGTTGAGCTAAGGAAAATCTATGAAACCTTTCTAAGAATAAACATGTATCTTGCACAACATTCTCTCTAGTTTAACTGGACATGTTCTCCTCTTCCTGTAGCAAAAGAATTGGAAAGGTAGATTAGTGAAAAGTGAAATAATACAGGCAAGATTAAATGGGGTTTGCAGAAAATGTTCATGTCAGTAAATTCATTAAATGTTTAGCATTACAGGGCACAAAATGAGCTTTGAGATAATTTTATTTCAAGAACTGCTTTACAGATGGAGTAGTTCTCAATAGATGCTCAATAGGTGGTGTCCCAATGAAAGTGGCTCACAGTAACATTAAAAACTTATTGTAAGTCTTTCCATTTTGCTGGAAGATACTAAATGCATCAACATTGCACCAATTTACTAAAATGTCACTTCTAGATAAATATAATTATTTTATTTGCAATTGGGACTATCCATGGAAAAATCACTGCTGTAAACGAACTCTTAAATAAAATGTGTCACCAAATTCTACCTTAAGTAACATTATGGGCATATGCTTTTGGAAGACAAGCTTAAAACTACTCCTCAAGTCTATTATCTAAATACCAGTTGTTTCTTAATATTCATATGCCCTACATAGGAGATTAAAACAGAGAAAAAAAATAACAGATGGATTTCTTTTATGCAATTGTATAAAGCCAACATCTGAAACTGTTCCATAATGTCACACAAACTACAGAAACCTAAAAACCAAACAATATGTTCAGTTTGAGATCAGCTAACTGGGGCCAGTAGACTAACTTGAAAGAAAATACCCCATATGGCTAGCCTTCCTCCCTTACCAAAATAATTTAAACATTATTACCAAGTCCAACACATTAGGAATTTCACAAAAAACAAACAAAAGTAATTACAAAATACCCAGATGGAAATACGTCGACTCTATTATTTCTTGAGAAGATTGTTCTGAAGTATAACTTTAATCCTTAAAAACATTTAGCCTGTCTTCAAAACATCTTGGTTTTATAGGTTTGCTTTATTAGCCTGTTAGGCTTTTAGTTAATAGAGTTTATTGTTTTCCCTTAGGGGAATTTAGCAGAAAATTCTTGCAATAATGCTGAATCTGGAAATTTAATAATCCCTCAGTGTGCAAACACTTTGAAGTGAATGCAGACATGTGCAAATATATCTATATTTAGAACCTATATCTAGCATATACTTTGAAATCTGCTTATCACCAGAGCATTAAAAAATAGTATTTATTCAAAATTGTTAACAGATGAATGTTGAGCTCTGAGCTAACTTTTGATTGGAATCTCCCCTGAAGACCAGTTATCACCTAATACGCAGATCAAAACCATGCCATCAAAGTTTTCTTCTGTTTTTTAAATCTAACTTCTTGCGAAGTTTCATGACTAGGGGTAGTTTTCCATCTGATCCTCCCCCTTTTCCCACCTACCTTTGGAAAATTACAACAGGCCAGTGATACAGCTATCCTGGTCACTGGCACACACGGGTCTTTCCATTCATGGATACCAATTATTCCTAAAGAAGGATTACTGAAGGATCTGTTATTCTGTTAAATTATAGGCTACCTAATCTAGATTTTTAAAAAGGTAAAAGCTCAATAGTCATTTGTTGCTGCTTACATAGACACCAAGGGCAAAATTCTCAGAGTTAAATGACTGGGAAGTGCCCTCTGTCCACAGTTTTCACCTGCATCAGATTGGTCAAACACAATGAAGAGAATACCATTTAGGCCAAGTACATTTATGTGTGTGATGATGTAGTCAGAAACTACTTTGATTCAGTTTGGTTTCTTTCACCTTTTACTCTCTTTTTAACAGGAATTTGTATGGTGTTGACTCCAATGGTCTGGTACAAAGGGCAATCAATGCTTCAAATGTGTATGAAAACATTGCTGGTTATATTGAAGAAGCCAATAAAGTTGCATTGCTGGCACTGAACACAACAAACCGGGTCAAGGATGTAAGTAATTTTCATAATATCAGCTTTTACTTTACAATGCTTCAGGGACTTCAGGCACCTAAGTGTAAAGAAAGAACAAATTTAGCTTAACTGGCAGCATTGAATTTCTCACTGCACATTTTTTTCCTTTATTATTTCCTGACTTAAATCCCATGTAGTTAATTATTCTTCCAGTATGAAGTCCCCTGGTATTTGCAAAGGCACAAGAGGTTCTTCTGTCCCTATCCCACAGGGTAATGCTGCTCTGTGTTGTCACTCCCATTAAGACATTTCTGTGAAATTCCAGACAACTCCCTACTCCTGCAGGATCCTGAGCTGGCATTTAGTACTTGAGTCCTCCTACTTCACTCAGTGCCATGTGGCCAGAAAGGTGGTCAAGACATCACTGCCTCTTATAGAAAATCAGGCTAAAATGGGACAAAGCCCACTCATACACTCAGTGTAAGGATAAGGATGCTAATTTTGTCTCTGGCCCTACTGTTGTAAAATACTTCGTACATATTTCTTGTACACCTATAGTCAACAATCTGTATTCATGCTATTTACCAGCAATTTATTAGTGGGATAGCAAGAGGATTTGGGGATTAAAGGGGCCTGTACCCCAGAGGGCTGTTGGATTTTAGGTCCAGCCCTCTGTTTCCAGCATACTACTGCAGACCGCAAGGCAGTTCCCCATGAAGTGAAAGCATTCATCAACTATCTGAGATTACAGTAGAAATGAATAGTCACAGTGCCTAAATAATGTGCAGCATTTAGTCACGTTGACTAAACTGAAGCTGATAAATTAAGAGGATTTTTGTGTTTTCTGCATCTTTGTTATTCAGTGGTGCTGTTTGGAAAACCGTAAACTTTCTTAAAACAGAATATTTTTCTTTTCAGACTTCTTTTCCAATCCGACTGCCAATCTTAAATGTTAACAAAGCAAATGAAACTGCAGTGACTTTGCAGTTGCATTTACATGGAGGTATTATGTTGTCCACAATTAAACACAGTAAAGCGGAACATTTGATAAGCATTATTCTGACTCTCTGTTTTGGAACATTCTTGTAGGCTGCAGTTGGAATTGATACTCAGGTCACTTACCACAAAGGTAAAAGTGAAGAACTTCTCATCCGCGCCATGCAGCTACAACGGACAGCACATGACAGTAAATATCCATCCTTTCTACTTTCCCAATCAGCTTATAGCCATGCACATTAAAATAAATTTCAAAAGCACATCACTAAGCAGAACTACTGCTGTAACAGAATGTCTTCGTTTGATAGACAGGTGTCTGCTAAGGAAGGTGGGAACCTTCCTTAGAACAGAGAATGTGAATCCCTTTCCCTCCGAATTATTATAACTTTAAAATTAAGGGCTCTCAGGCAAAGGTATGGGAAAAGGAATAAGAGTTTTTTACTAGTATCTATAATGAGGTAAACAATCAGTAACAAAGAAACAGTAAACAAGGAAAAAAAAACAGTAGACAAAACCAAAAAACTCGGTGGCAAATGTCCCTGGGTTTGTCAGGCACTTTCCCGTTTGGTGCAGTCACGGTCACGGCCAGCAGGGGCGCTGTTGGGCTCCTAGACCAGCAGCGCAGGTGCGATGACTCCCGGGAAGCTGCAGATGGCGCTGTGCCGCGAGGTTGGATCTGTGCCACGTGTAATGGCGGACGGCTGGAGCTGGGTGGAGTGCAGATGGACAGGAGCGCAGCAGAGAGCCCAGCGCCGGGCGATGGAGCAGCCGGGTCAGCTCACCGGGGCCAGCCAGCAGAGGAGGCGGCAGGAAACTCCGCAGTTGGGGCAGGCAGGGCGCGGGGCAGCGGCAGGCAGGGGGGTCCCGCTCCGCGGCGGCGCGGCTGGTAGATGCCCTCCCGGAGGGGACGAGAGGATCGGAGTCCCGTGACCTTCCCCCCAAAGCAAGGACTCACCCAGCAGGCAGAGAAAACCTAGTGCAAGACCGGGCCTTTTCTGCAGTTGCAGCCAAAAAAAGCAGAGCCGCCTTTTCCCGGTGCTCCCTCCTCCAAGAACTCCGGGCGAGTGAGTGTGCTGTTATCAAATCTCCAATCTCTAGTTCCCCCCGCCTGGCAGCCAAAGGCTTTGTCTCCTTTGTGAGCGTAGATGGCCCTTAAAGACCGGTCATTAGTTGCTTAGCAACAGAATGGGAAAAAATTCCTCCTGCCCCCTGCTCCCTCCCCCAACCTTCCACATTATCCACCCCGAATTTTTTTCCATTCCAACATATTACATTGAACTTAAACCTTTAAACTATATACATACAAGCATTACTCTGGTTATATACATACGGGTATCGACACAGGCACAGTGTTATGGGCAGTTCAACCCCAACGGAGGTCCCCCTGAGGTATGCATCGTGTCTCTCCATCCTCTTGCATCACCCACCAGGTACACCCTGGTCCTTGAGCAAAGACAACCCCACGGGTGGGTCTATCTTTGCTCAAGGCGGAATGAATCCAAACAGTTTTTCCCAGCATGCCTCTCATTTGCACCACTGGAACCTTATCCCCGTCTGCTGTTTGCAAGGGTTCAGATTGGGCAGGGCCAGCCCTGTTGGTGGAGCCTCGGGTGTTAACTAGCCAGGTGGCCTTGGCTAAATGCTGTTCCCAATTTCTGAAAGTCCCCCCACCTAGAGCCTTCAAGGTGGTTTTGAGCAGGCCGTTGCATCGCTCTACTTTACCAGCAGCAGGTGCATGATAAGGAATGTGGTACACCCACTCGATGCCATGTTCCCTAGCCCAGGTGTTTAAAAGGCTATTTTTGAAATGAGTCCCATTGTCCGACTCAATTCTCTCAGGGGTACCATGCCTCCAAAGGACTTGCCTTTCAAGGCCCAGGATGGTGTTGCGGGCAGTGGCATGAGGCACAGGGTAGGTCTCCAGCCACCCCGTGGTGGCTTCTACCATTGTGAGCACGTAGCGCTTGCCGTGGCGGGTTTGAGGCAGTGTGATGTAATCGATCTGCCAGGCCTCACCATACTTGTATTTGGACCACCTTCCCCCATACCACAGGGGTTTCACCCGCTTGGCTTGCTTGATGGCGGCGCATGTCTCACAGTTATGGATTACCTGAGAGATACAGTCCATGGTTAGATCCACCCCTCGGTCTCGTGCCCACTTATAGGTGGCATCTCTGCCCTGATGGCCTGAGGCATCATGGGCCCATCGGGCTAGGAACAACTCTCCTTTGTGCTGCCAATCTAAATCTACCTGTGACACCTTTATTTTTGCAGCTTGATCTACCTGTTCATTGTTTCGGTGTTCTTCATTAGCTCGGCTCTTGGGGACATGGGCATCCACATGACGAACTTTCACAGGTAGCTTCTCTACCCGAGTGGCAATGTCTCGCCATTCATCAGCAGCCCAGATTGGTCTTCCTCTACGTTGCCAGTTGGCCTTTTTCCACCTTTCCAACCAACCCCACAGAGCATTGGCTACCATCCATGAATCGGTGTACAGGTATAGCTTTGGCCACTTCTCTCTTTCAGCAATGTCCAGGGCCAGCTGAACGGCTTTGAGTTCGGCGAGTTGGCTTGATCCACCTTCTCCTTCTGTAGCCTCTGCGACCTGCCGTGTGGGGCTCCATACAGCTGCTTTCCATTTTCTATTTGCCCCCACAATGCGACAGGAACCATCAGTGAAGAGAGCGTAGTGTGTTTCATCTTGTGGCAGTTGGTTGTACGGTGGAGCTTCCTCTGCACGAGTCACCTGTTCCTGCTCCTCTTCATCGGTGAGGCCAAAGTTTTCACCTTCGGGCCAATTTGTGATTATTTCCAAGATCCCAGGGCGATTCGGGTTTCCAATACGGGCGCGCTGCGTGATGAGGGCAATCCATTTACTCCACGTGGCATCGGTGGCGTGGTGGGTAGAGGGAACCTTTCCCTTGAACATCCACCCCAGCACCGGTAGTCGGGGTGCGAGGAGAAGTTGTGCTTCCGTGCCAATAACTTCCGAAGCGGCTTGGACACCTTCATAGGCTGCCAGAATTTCCTTCTCTGTGGGAGTGTAGTTGGCTTCGGACCCTCTGTAGCTTCGGCTCCAGAATCCCAGTGGACGACCTCGAGTCTCACCAGGCACCTTCTGCCAAAGGCTCCAGGACAGACCATTGCCCCCGGCTGCAGAGTAGAGCACGTTCTTCACTTCTGGTCCTGTCCTGACTGGGCCAAGGGCTACCGCATGAGCGATCTCCTGCTTGATCTGGGCGAAGGCTTGTTGTTGTTCAGGGCCCCAGTGGAAATCATTCTTCTTGCGTGTCACCAGGTAGAGAGGGCTCACGATTTGGCTGTACTCAGGGATGTGCATCCTCCAGAAGCCTATGGCGCCTAGGAAAGCTTGTGTCTCCTTCTTGTTGGTTGGTGGGGACATCGCTGTGATTTTATTGATGACCTCGGTGGGGATCTGACGCCGTCCATCTTGCCACTTCACCCCCAGGAACTGGATCTCTTTGGCAGGCCCCTTGACTTTGCTCCTTTTGATGGCGAGACCAGCTTCCAGAAGAATCTGGATGATTTTCTCTCCTTTCTCAAACACTTCTTCTGCTGTATCCCCCCACACAATGATGTCATCGATGTACTGCAGATGTTCCGGAGCCTCACCCTTTTCCAGTGCAGCCTGGATCAGTCCATGGCAGATGGTGGGACTGTGTTTCCACCCCTGGGGCAGTCGGTTCCAGGTGTACTGCACGCCCCTCCAGGTGAAAGCAAACTGAGGCCTGCACTCTGCTGCCAGAGGAATGGAGAAAAATGCGTTTGCAATGTCAATAGTGGCATACCACTTTGCTGCTTTGGACTCCAGTTCATACTGGAGCTCCAGCATGTCTGGCACGGCAGCGCTCAGCGGTGGAGTCACCTCGTTCAAGGCTCGATAGTCCACAGTCAATCTCCAATCTCCGTCAGATCTGCGCACAGGCCAGATGGGGCTGTTGAAGGGTGAGTGGGCCTTGCTGACCACCCCTTGGCTCTCCAGCTCACGGATCAGCTTGTGGATGGGAATCACAGCATCTCGATTCGTTCGATACTGCCGGCGGTGCACTGTCGAGGTGGCAATTGGTACCCGTTGTTCCTCCTCCTTCAAGAGTCCAACTGCAGAAGGGTTCTCTGACAGTCCAGGCAAGGTGTTTAATTGCCTAACGCCCTCTGCCTCAACAGCAGCTATTCCAAAAGCCCACCTGAGTCCTTTCGGGTCTTTGAAATAGCCATTCCGGAGGAAATCTATGCCCAGAATACACGGGGCCTTTGGACCAGTCACGATGGGATGTTTCTGCCACTCCTTCCCAGTCAGGCTCACCTCGGCTTCCACCAGCGTCAACTCTTGTGATCCCCCTGTTACCCCAGCAATAGAAATGGGTTGTGCCCCAACATGTCCCGATGGCATTAGGGTACACTGTGCACCTGTATCGACCAATGCTTCATATTTTTGTGGCTCTGATGTACCAGGCCATCGAATCCACACAGTCCAAAAGACACGGTTTTCCCATGCCTCTACCTGGCTAGAGGCAGGGCCCCTCTAGCCCTGGTTATCATTCCCTTCCTGGGCATACATTCCACCGTCAAGGGAATCTGACACAACATCTTCCCTTCTGCTGTACTCAGCAGGTCGGCTACGGGAAGCTGAGGCTACCTTCGCTCTGGAAGAACCTCCTCGGCTAGTGTTGCCCTCCTTAAGCTGACGCACCCGTTCTGCCAGGACAGAGGTGGGCTTCCCATCCCACCTTTTCATGTCTTCCCCATGGTCATGCAGAAAGAACCAAAACTCAGCTCGTGGGGTGTACCCTCTCTCTCTAGCGGGGGGACGTCGGGCTCTGGTGTTGGGGCCTGTGACTCTCACTGGTGCTACACTGTTTTTCTTCATCTCCTCCATCTCCTCCCTCATCTCCTTCCTCTCCTCCCTCATCTCCTTCCTCATCTCCCTCATCTCCTCCTTCAACTCTTCAACCACAGCAGAGACCTGAGCCTGCATTGGGCCAGTGATCACACTTGCATAATGCCTGAGCTTGTCAGCTACAGAGCCCACTGTCTCACGGTTGTCATCAGGATTAATCATTGCAATGTAGGTGACATATTGGGTTGGTCCTAGACTTGCCAGGTTCCACAACATTTGCCCTGTGCACCTGACCTTGTCAGGATCATTTTCGTGCTGTCCGTCCCTCCCAAAAAGCACCTCTTGTACTGCCACTTCTCTCAGCCGTTGGATCGCTTCCTCAACGGTCTTCCAGGGTAATCTACGGTAGTTCTCCTGCATTCTGTCTTTGTGAACAAACCTTTCCCTTACACTCATTAAAAGCCTCTCCCAGAGAGAAATGGGTCCTGCCTCCCTCACGAACACCTTGTCAACACCCGCGTCCAGGGCCACGGATCCCAAATTCCTGGCCTCGCCACCATCCACCTGCATGCCTGGGCCCATGCGGTCCCAAACCCGAAGCAACCAGGTTGAGAAAGCCTCGCCCTTCCGCCGCACAATGTCATTGTGCAGACTACGGATAGTGTCGTACGACAGGGACTCGGTGATGATTATAGGCTCAGGCTCCCCTACTGGTTGTGAGGGCCCTGGTTCCCCATCATCATTAACTGGGCGTACTGATTTGGTCTTATACTTCCTCCGCTGTACAGGGGCAACTGCTGCTGGCTGTAACTGCCCTTGCGATTCAGCTGGAACCTGGACGGTCGTAATGTCCATGGATTCCGCTGCTGTACCATCCAACTCTTCCCCTGTGGGGCAAGGAGAGGGCTTCCCATCAGCTGAGGAAGTGTATTCCCTCAGCACCTGGTGCATCTTGTGCATCTCCTCCACCAGTACCCCCACCCAATCCGGGCGGTTTGTTTCTGAGGCAGGCTGTTGGACAGGGTCAGGCTGTGGGGCAGGGTCAGGCTCAGGGACAGGGCCAGGTTTGGGCATACTCTCAGGCTCTGGGACAGCCTCAGTCTCTGTAGCAACATCCCTAGTCCCTGTGGCAACATCCCTAGTTCCTGTGGCAACATCCCTAGTTTCTATGGCAGCATCCCTAGTCTCCGTGGCGACATCCCTAGTCCCTGCAGCAACATCCCTAGTCTCTGTGGCAACATCCCTAGCCTCCGTGGCAACATCCCTAGTCTCTGGGGCCGCATTCCTATTCTCTGGGGCAGCTGTTAGAGTGGTTACCCAGGGCAGTCTCCCCCTTTCTCGGGATGCAAAGAGGAATAGACCTATCAGCAACGCCAGCCACTGTACAATGTCATTAGCATTTAGAGAGTATATGAACCCTCTGAGCCCTGGTAGGGTAGGCCCAAAGAAAGGGGTGAAGGATTGAGAAAAAGTTCCCCCTGGTGTCATCTCCTCACAAAAGGTACCATTACCAAACAGACTCCAAAAACATGTACTCACGGTGTTAAAGCCCTGTAACCAAGTGCCCGCCGTCCAAAGGACGTGAAAAATCCATAAATTTCTCATCTTATTGACCCATTGTGAGAACTGGATAACAACCACCACGACCTTAGTCATAAGACCCATCTTTAGACAGGGAGCTGCAAATGGGAAAAATGTGGCCACGAGAATGTGCCAGCCAAACCAAGGTATCTTAGACCACATGGTGCCGCTTAATGAGGTTTCTATGTTCAGCGCCCTAAAAATGGGTCTCCTAGAAACTGTTATTCCTTTTGCACCTTTTTCTCTCAATGCCCTCAGGCCCCACGTTGGGCGCCAAAATCTGTCTTCGTTTGATAGACAGGTGTCTGCTAAGGAAGGTGGGAACCTTCCTTAGAACAGAGAATGTGAATCCCTTTCCCTCCGAATTATTATAACTTTAAAATTAAGGGCTCTCAGGCAAAGGTATGGGAAAAGGAATAAGAGTTTTTTACTAGTATCTATAATGAGGTAAACAATCAGTAACAAAGAAACAGTAAACAAGGAAAAAAAAACAGTAGACAAAACCAAAAAACTCGGTGGCAAATGTCCCTGGGTTTGTCAGGCACTTTCCCGTTTGGTGCAGTCACGGTCACGGCCAGCAGGGGCGCTGTTGGGCTCCTAGACCAGCAGCGCAGGTGCGATGACTCCCAGGAAGCTGCAGATGGCGCTGTGCCGCGAGGTTGGATCTGTGCCACGTGTAATGGCGGACGGCTGGAGCTGGGTGGAGTGCAGATGGACAGGAGCGCAGCAGAGAGCCCAGCGCCGGGCGATGGAGCAGCCGGGTCAGCTCACCGGGGCCAGCCAGCAGAGGAGGCGGCAGGAAACTCCGCAGTTGGGGCAGGCAGGGCGCGGGGCAGCGGCAGGCAGGGGGGTCCCGCTCCGCGGCGGCGCGGCTGGTAGATGCCCTCCCGGAGGGGACGAGAGGATCGGAGTCCCGTGACCTTCCCCCCAAAGCAAGGACTCACCCAGCAGGCAGAGAAAACCTAGTGCAAGACCGGGCCTTTTCTGCAGTTGCAGCCAAAAAAAAGCAGAGCCGCCTTTTCCCGGTGCTCCCTCCTCCAAGAACTCCGGGCGAGTGAGTGTGCTATTATCAAATCTCCAATCTCTAGTTCCCCCCGCCTGGCAGCCAAAGGCTTTGTCTCCTTTGTGAGCGTAGATGGCCCTTAAAGACCGGTCATTAGTTGCTTAGCAACAGAATGGGAAAAAATTCCTCCTGCCCCCTGCTCCCTCCCCCAACCTTCCACACAGAAGAAGTTATTGATTGAATTTACCACACAAAGTACTTGAAATGGCCATGGGCACAGTTTGAGTAGCTCATGTGTTGTCATCCTGCTAGATACTGATAGTTTATTTCATTCATGAAAGTCCATTTCAGATAAAATTATTTTATCTGTTTAAATATGTAACCCTGCAAACCATTGGTCACTGGTAAGTATACTCAATTGAGCAGTTCCACTAAAATCAAATCACAACAGTTTAAGTGTTCAGAAAGCTGGATTTCTCCAGTGCAGGATAATAATAAATGCACTGTAAATGAAAGAAAGATCTAGAATCACAGAATTACCTTTTAAGTTTGTCAGGATCTTTTGAGTTCCTTAAAACATTTCCTGTGTATTAGTTGCAGCTACTCTCAGCACTTCTGGCAAAGCAAGGAGAAAGAGTACTGACTGAAATACAGGTCTCAGATTATTGTAAGGCACCCTGTGCCTGGGACCTGTGAGGCTGCTTTTTCCTTTAGAGTATGTGAAGAGTGCAAGTATGTCCTAAACTAAAAGTGGCCAAGGTATACTGTCTAAGGTATATGAAATGCCTAACAACATACCTCCCCAGGATTGAATTTACCTTTTTAGATGCCACTTTGATGCCACTCAGCTGTACCTCCCCTTTTCTCCCCACAGGTAGTGGTTACACCATTGCAGACACCAGCTGGCAGGTCAATGGCACTTTTGCCAGAATGAATGCCCTGCGGAGCCAACTGATGAGAGCCATCGCAAAAATGCAATCAGCAGAGACAGGTTGGAAGAGGAACTTCATCTTTATCATGCATTATCTTCACACATTCAAGAGCATATTTTTATCTTTTAATATGGATATGAAGCTGCTATTAAGATTTCAGCACTATGGACACTTAAAGGAATTTTACTGAAACTACTAGACCTAGATAGCAAATATCCAGCTTTAACACTTTCATAATGAAATTCAATGTTTTGTCACTGGAATTATTAACATTCTTCTTGAACCTTGTGCTGGTTTTGGCTGGGGTAGAGTTAATTTTCTTCACAGTGGCTAGTATGGGGCTATGTTTTGGATTTGTGCTGAACATAGAGGTGATAACACAGAGATGTTTTTGCTGCTGCTGAACAGCGCTTACACAGAGCCAAGGCCTTTCCTGCTTTCCATACTGCCATGCTGGTGAGGAGACTGGGGATGCATGGGAAGTTAGGAAGAAGTACAGCCAGGACAGCTGACCCCAGCTGACCAAAAGGATACTCCATTTCATGTGACATCATGCTCAGTGTATATAAACTGGAGGGAAGAAGGGAAAAGTGAGGGGGAAGATGGAGAGCGGGAAGGGACAGGACACACAACACACTTGAACATTTGAAAGAGTTCATTTCCTATCATTCCCTATTTATTCTCTAGTGGAGGCCAGAGAGCGTTTGGAGCAAGCTCAGCTGAAGACTGCAGAGGCTGTAAGTGCTGCCACGACAGTAACGCAGGCTACGACCCCCATGGATGAGAACGTGAGGCTGTGGTCCCAAAACCTGCAAGACTTCCAGCACAATTCAGAGGCCTATGACAGTGCTGTGAATTCAGCTGGGGATGCAGGTATGGTGACCTGAATTTTGCCTTTGCTTAGTGTTAAAAAATCAGGGAGTCATCACAGCGTCATGTTGTATGAATAGTTTACATTGCATATTCATTGCATATAATCTTCTAGCATTTTACCTCCCTGAAAATTTTCAAAAATAAGCAGTTTTCTAGAGTCTTGACTGTATTTCAAAAACAGTGGATACTCAGGAATGTCCAAAAATTATTTAAACACTTAAGTGCTGAAGAGTTCTTGACTTCTAATTCATTTTTATCAGGGTACCAAGGTCACACTGAATGGTAAACAGCTTGTTTAAACACTTCTTGCTATTATGATTGGTGATTTAGGTTTTTTTGTCTGTTTGCTTTTTAACATTAAGAGTCATTTGAAAACAGAGCGCATTTGTCCTCAGAAGTACAAACATGGAGGAGAAATGGTCCCTCGCTTGATTAACTTGTAGTCTAAACAAAGGGGTCAAAGAGGATAAAGGAGGAAATAAAATATTTAAGCAGGGTGATTTCTGGAGAAGCTTGTAAACATCACATTAATTCCACTTTTATTATTGGAAACACTGAAAACATTGGAAAACTTATTACAAAAAATTTAAGGTAAATAAAAAGACAAAAGAAAAGCTAAGATAGGCTACAAAATTAAATTAAGATACTAGGCAAGAGTAGAAAAAGAGGCAGGAAGATGAAGCTGAAATTAAGTGACTGTAGAAAGAAGGAAAAGAACAATTTGGAAAGAAAAGAATCAATCTAGAAATTAATATATTTGTAATAAAAAATTGATTACAAGCACCACTATTTATTGCTCAATGTATTCTTGACTCTGCTCAGGAGGCTCACTAATCCAAAGATATTTATGGCTAGGGAAGTTGGAAACCCAGAACACGTAAATTCCTTCACCCATTTGATGATACCATCACCTGCAGACCTGGCCAGTGATGTCTTGCCTCCTAAAAGTGAATCAGAGAAACTCCATAACTCCATTGACTCTGTCCCCAGAAAGTCTGAATCTCAGACCCACTGCCCTTAATCCCTTCTCCTTCTATCAGGAATTTGCAACTCAAGAACCTTGCAACTCAAATGTCATTTTAATGCAAATGACATTGAGTAACAAGCCCAACATTGCTTCTAGTGTCCCATAGTCACAGTCTTCTCACTCAGCTGGGGAATTCCAAGAGTCATGCTACTTTCAGAATTCCACAATCAGCGAGACCCTTACCTAGTATTTTTGGTTAAGTGAGTGCTCCCAAGAACTCATATAGAAGTGGTTCCCTTCACAAGTAGAAATTCAGTGCTATTCCATATCCCAATTTCTGGCTCCAGAACTGGAGGAAACTCAGATTTCTCTGAGCTTTTCAGTGAAAGCAAACAGTGAACTGCTCCCTCTGGGAATGGGTAAGCTCACTGTTAGTTACTACACAGAGCTTTGTAAGACTGTTGTTAATATAAAAGCACTTTGTGTTGCATTGCATTGCTGTAAAATGTTTTTGATCACCACAAAGCACAGTTTAGGCTACAGGCTCTAATTCCTATGTAAAATAATGCAAATGTGTATATGATTGGTCTGCCAGGAGTGAATGGTATGATGAAACACATCCAAGAGAAACAGTGTGCTACAGCTTACACATGAGGGTTTTTGTTTTTATTCACCTTTACACTTGATTTACATTTAACATTTACCAGTGCCAGCTTAGTAGATAGAGCAGCAATACAGACTGCATTTGGCTCTTCATGCTCAAAATGCCAGCAGACATTCAAGATTCAAAAATATCTGCTCATACTAGCTGTTGTACTGGAAGAAATATTTCCAGCAGCATTTGAGGTGCTCCATAAGAGTGAACAGAGTTAAAATGGCCCAGCTCTTCCTTGGTTATATTCCCAAAAAGGAAGAAGAACAGCTTGGAAAAAATGTCTTCTCTGTGATGGGGAGTTTGCAGGTAGGGAGTCACCTTGAAAATTTTGTGTTCATATCCGAGTGCCTGGAGGGCCTGCTGACCACAAACTAACTGTTGGAGAGGTCCTAATGTGCAGCCTACAGCAAAGTGTGTCCTAGGACATCTGTGGAGGAGGCTTTTCCATGGCATTTTTGTTCTGAAGACATTTAATTATTTTGTTTGTTTTAAGGTACAATGAGGGGTTTTTTGCCAGAAAGATGAGGTGGAAATAGCTGAGAAGAGAGATCAGTGCTACACAGGAGGCTGGCACGGGTAGTTCTCCAGACAGATGTGACTGCGATTCACAGCCTGGGAAGACAGATGTAGGCATGCCAGGCATGGTGGAGCATTCCCAGATCAGCTGTGTATTCTGCCAGGAGAGGCTGATCTGACAGGAGGAATGTCCATCAAAGTCCAAAGGAAAGTCCCAACAAATGCTCAGACAGGTGCCTGGAACACCAAAACACCTGATCTTCATGCCAATAACACTACCAGAGCAGCTGAAGCCTCTAAGCTGGCATGTCTGCATTGTCCTTGAATAAAGCTTGCACTTGGTGTTTGGAAGGGTGAGAGCACGTTTTGGCTGTGCTGTTTGTCTGAGAATAGTTCAGGGAAGTGGTGAGCTTCAGCAGAGGGGCTGACGGACAGCTGGGAAGAAAAGCATGAAAGGGGAAACTGTTTGGAAGGTTACAGTCAAGGTATTTCCTCCTTGACAGTTTCCTCCCTTCTATTCTTTTTTATATTTTCTGACTGGGTAGGAATAGTTTTCATTTTCACTCCCACCTTCACCCCAAAGACTAAAATCAAAAATCAATGTTCTTCTGTGTTGAAGAATGCCATTATAAAGGACAAAAGGAAAAGATTCATATTGAGATTTCAAAATAGTTCTAGTAGTTATAGTCTATGTAGTTATAGACATTAGTTTTGTGTTTTCGTGTTATAGTCACATTTCCAGTTTAATACATCAAATTTCAAATGCAAAAGCCAGGTTTTAAGATATCAAATCAAACACAATTCCAGTTCAGTTGCAGATTATTTTTTTAAGTGATTGAAATTTGCTAACTCATTTTCTGAGCTTGCAGTAATTTTTCCTTAAAAATGAAAAAAGGAAGTGAAAACTTCCTATAAGTTGATTATTATACTAGTTGGTTTTGTTGGGGTTTTTTAAATAGAAAATTTAACTCATTTGGGAATTACCATTTTACCCAAAATTTACTGTAATTCTTTGAGGATTCACTAAAATAATGCTATTTTAATGTACAGTAAGCTTTATATAGAACAGCTGATTACTAACTCTCAGCACAAAAGGACTTTCAGGACTAAATGGGAAGAACTGGAGAGTCTAAAGTTCTGTATAACCCGCTCCCAGACTGAACTTGGAAAGTAAAACGAAAATTAAAACAGCCAAGCAGTGACAGGACTGGCAAATACAGATTTTTCACCCTATCCAAACACAAGCAGACTTGTAGGACTCCAAGGAGTCTTCTCATACTCTGGGTTGATATGAATTAGGCTGAGAGCTGCTTCAGTCTTTATTCACTACGGACTGGAAGCACAGAAAAGTGATTGGGGTCTGCTCCTCCTTCCTAACTTGCTATACAATCTCTTATATCTGATGATCATCCCCTTCACCTGCCTCTCTGCAATCCTCTGGGAATGTTCAAGGCCAGGCTGGGTGGGGCTCTGAGCAAGGTGGTTTAGTGGAAGGTGTCTTTCCTCACAGCAGGAGGGGTAGAACTAGGGGATCTTTCAGGTCCCTTCCAACACAAGGTATTCTATGATTCTCAGACAAAGATAAAAATATGACGGGAAGAACACAAGAGCAGGTGCATGTAAGTTGACAACCCCTAAAATGTAACTGCAAATCCTACAAATCTGGTCTTAACCTTTATGGTGAATCTATGTCATTAAAAATTAACTCTGAATGCCGGATCTTTCTTATATGCACATAGCTTGCAGCTAAAATCACATTTCATTATACTCAGCAACTTGTACCTACATTTAATTAAAGATGAAAAATTATGTGATGTGTAAATATCCTTCAAAGGGCAACATGTCATTGGAATCTGATGTGATGAAATTGGATTATAATTAAGGGTAGTTATTTTTCTTTCTTGATAATTTTTCTGCTTATCTTTCTGGGAAAGGACTTCTTCCACTTTGATCACAATAAAGCCCCACATTTCCCTTCGATAACAATGACACCAGAACATGTACCACCAGAAGACACAGCAGCGAAAGACCAAAGGTCCAGGGCTCTAACTCATGGCCCGTGGCAGAGGCAGGCAGGAAAGCTGATGAGGTTACCAATCACAAGGGCTGGGGCACAGTTTACTGTGTACAGTACTCACAAGGTACTGAGCACAGTTTAGGTGCACACTCATCATCATCATCATCATCATCATCATCATCTAAGGCCTTCTATTGTTGTACAGTTCAGACCTGTTACCCCAACATGGGAGTGGCAGTGTTCCTGTCATGAGAGAGGGCTGTGAGCAAAGCAAACACATCTGTGCAGCCACTGCTGCTCTCTGGGTGCTGACACATCTGGGAGAGATGCACAGCTGAAAGCTGAGGAGAACAACCTATACATCTCCCCTAGAGTGAATTTGGAGAGCTCGTGAAACATAACCTCTGTGGTTCACGAGGTCAGCCAGATGCAGTTCCCAGGTCAGCCACAGATATCCAGTGAGATATTGAACAAGTAATCCTTCTGCTCCAGTTGCCATATCTGTAGAATTAGGCTTAACATTTACTTGTCTTGAAGGAAGAGGAAAAGGTTAAAACTATTAACATTTGCAGAGCTCCTTGAGGAACATATAACAGAGGTAACACACTAGAGTATTAACTACGAGTCCTAAGAAAACAGTCTCCTTTGTGAAAACTTATTTCCAAAAACTTTAGCAATACAAGATTCTTAGAAATCACTACCCTGTCTGGAATCACTGCCTCTCACACATCATATTTATGACTTGTTCAGAAAGCAGAAGGAAACAGGTGAGTTAACCTAAGAGGATAAGGTGGAATTCTCCTGGTGCAAAATCAGTGTTTCAAGGAGGAGAAAAAAAAAAAAAAAAGCTGTCTCTTCTTTTCTAACTGCAGTGAAGAAACTTACAGAAGTTTTCCCTGAACTCCTGGACAAACTGCGCAGAGTAGAACAGAAGGCACCAGCAAACAATATTTCTTCCAGCATTCAGCGGATCAGAGAGTTAATTGCTCAAACCAGGAGTGTAGCAAGCAAGGTAAAACTTTTGGATGAGACTTTTGGTCACTAGTGCTAATAATCAGATCTTACTATAACCTCCATTTTCTTAGGCTATGCTAGAAGGCCAAACCTGGACATTATCACCTCCCCAAAACTGGAATAACAGAGCACTATGGAGGTCATTAATATCTTTACAATTACTATTTGCAAGCAGTTGACATTATCATGTTATTCATGGTAGACTATTGCTACTGCAGTAGCAACTTTATAGTAAAGATTTTGGCACAGTGTATAGGATGGCCATGACAACAAAACCTAATTACCTACAATTTGTAGGCAAATTACCTACAAAATTAATTAACATGAGTAATAATTACAGCAATTTTATGTAAGCTTTTCTGACATGACAACATTTCTTTTTTTTTTTTTTTTTGCTTTTTCTTTTGAATTAATTTTCTGCAGGGTAAGAGAATCTTTAGCTCACACATATTTAATAGGGAAAAAAAGCACTTTCATTATCATACATAAATAATGAGAGTTTCTTCCATAACAAAAACACCAAGGTCAAAAATTAAAACAGTGTATTTGAATTCTTTCAGAGAAATAAAAATTTCAGTGCATTATCATATGTTCACAGTGCTGGAGTATAACTTAGAAAAGGAAAAATCTCCATGTGTCCAGTGCTTGACTGTCCTTTAAATGTGTTTTGTCATTCAGGTATACTGTGTTTAAACTGGAAAACATTACTTCAATGTTGAAGGCATTTTGAACTAAAATGAGCAGGCTTTACAATTTTATTAGCATCTCATAAATATCTCTGTAGGTTCAGTGATATAAGAGGATTACTCACGAACAGAAAATGGTCATACTACTCCCAAAGAAATAAATTATGGGTAGAAGTTTTATAGCTATGTAAGAATCTCACTATGTGCCATACATAATGATGTAGCCCTGATTCAACTAAGCACACATCTATCTCCCACTGAAATGTAATTTACTTTATGAATATATTTAAGCAGGGTTAATTAGGACCTTTAATTAATTTTGAAATTAATTCCCTCCATATTCTTTACAGTGTCTTCCAGAAAAGATTGTTATAAACATACAATTTTACATGCTCGGTGCCAGCTCCACGCTTGCAAGGCTCCTGGCTCAGTATTCTTGCACACTTACCTTAAGTAATGATCCCAGGCAACAAAAATATGTCTCACTTTGCATATTTGCAACTTCAGGTCCAAGTTTCCATGATGTTTGAAGGCCAATCAGCTGTTGAAGTCAATCCAAAGATCAACGTGGAAGAACTGAAATCTTTCACTTCCATGAGCTTGTACATAAAGCTTGACAAAGACAGCCCACAACTGGCAGCATCTCCTGACAGATTCATTTTATACCTCGGGAACAAAAATGTAAGAGAGTAACCCAGTTAATTTTTATGCATATATTTTTTAAAAAAAATTAAATAGGTTTGAAGTTTATTTGCCCTTGGTTTCTCCTCTCACTGTTTCTGCATGTTGCAAAATTAGAGGTGTCTCCTATATGACTGTCATTGATTTTGTGACAAGCAAAGAGCAAGGGTTGCTGAGACCCCTGTCCTTGAGACTTGTCACCCCAAACAATGAAGGATTCTCTCTAAAAAGCAACTTAATTAGACTGCCTGGCAGTGTACTCCTTTGATTGTCACTGCTGTGAGCCACACTTGCTATCTCCTCTGCCAGTACCAAGGCACTCTGAAGCAGTTAATGTCACCTGCCTGGCTTCTGTGAGATATGCTTTAATCAGTTTATGCCACTGACAGTGTCAGTTCCAAATCTCTGAGGTCACAGGCCCACAAGATAAGCAGACTTCTTTATCTGTGGCTTGTGCTGCTCTTGTACACTCTGTTGATCATTACTTTGAAATAACTGTTCTTTAAACTGTGGTTCAGAAAAGAAAAAAAAATCACAACTCACAAGCCAGGTATCATCCTGGCAATCTGTTACTTGGGAAGGTAAAGAGGCAGGCTTTCATTTTTAAGCTTACCTAAAGGTCTACTGAATATAAATCAAGTGAAATGCCTCTTTGCAGAATATTTAATTGTATCATAATACCTAGGCTTTAGACTATTTCCTGCATGTGGCACTGCACACTAAATAGTGATGAACAGCTTCCCATTGAACATAACTAATTCATGTTCAGCAGAGATCTCATGACCTTGAATTTACCTCAGTCAAAACAGATATAAAGTGAAATATCAGAGACTTTTTTCTGTACAGTTTAATGTGGTGAAAGCAACCAATTAAAGAATGAAGTTTTTGTTTCTATTTAAATAGCTTTCAGTAATATTTAAAGGTGTCATTCAGTTTATCAAAGCTTACCCTTTACTTATGTCCTGCACTAAATTTCTTTCAATGTTATATCTCTAACATCCCTCTCCATTGGTGTTTTAGGCAAAACATTACATTGGTCTTGCAATTAAAAATGACAACCTTGTGTACATTTATAATCTGGGGGGCCAAGACGTGGAGATACCTCTGGATGCGAAGCCAGTCAGCACCTGGCCTTCTTACTTCAGCATCATCAAAATTGAGAGGTAAAGTGGGAATGTGTATTTCCCCAAAATCAAAGAGTTAATAGGAAAAATCAAGCAGAAGAGGCTGTGTTAGAACTGCCCATCAGGAGTTTTCAGTGCCTGGTTCCACTCCTGCTGAAATAAATGGAAATTCTCCCTGCTTTTGAAAAGCCAAGACCCAAGGGGCCACAGGGAGGATGACAAAGTGTCTGTAGTACCTCCCATTTTTTTCATCCTGATTATTAGTCTTCTACTAAGGAAATAAAAACCCTTCCAAGAGCTGGAGGTTTGCTTGTTCTTTTGTAAGTCTAGCCAACATGAAATCTTCTTTGCTTACAATTCTCTTCTGCAGGATCGGAAGACACGGCAAAATGTTTTTAACTGTGCCCAGTCTTAGCAGCACAGCTGAAGAAAAATTCATCAAAAAGGGTGAGGTCCTTGGCCCTGGCTCCCTTCTTAATTTGGAACCTGCAAATGCTGTTTTCTATGTTGGTGGAGTGCCTCCAGGCTTCAAGGTTGGTCAGATAAGTATTCTCTATTTGAAACTAAATAGTGCAAACTAATCTTGCTGGACTTCCATTTCAGCACAGAAATGGCAGATAAAATCCTTATTTAGTCATTTATCATCTTAGGAATCCATCTTTCAGCCATGGCAAAGAGGTTTTCTGTAGCATATTATGTCATACAGTAAGATGATTAGATTTCTGTGAGCTGCTGTTCAAGTTTCCTGCAAAGTAATGAAAGAAAGGGTTGCTAGCTGTTAAGCAGCGTGCATAAACAAAGGCCTATTAGTCCAACTTAACAAAGCTTGCAGGTTACTAGTTCTTTTCAATGCTAATGAGTTCTTGGTACTTAGAATTTCTCTCTTACAACTGTCACAAAAACAAAAAGTAATGTATCGTTAATATTAGGACCTTGTGGGAAACTAGCAACACAGTCATTTGTTTGAATTTAAATTATCACTGGTTTAAATCCAGCCTTGTAACATCATGGTAAGATGCCTGTGCAAAATATGTCTGAAGACCTGTGTGAGAGAGTTGCTTCAGTCTAGCTCCTAGTAGTCACCATGAATAAGCACCTCACTTACCTGTTTCTATGAACATACTGGTTCCTCTTCTGGGATTTAAAAATTGCTATGAATGATCTTGGCTGCGATAATTGCATGGCTGGATAAAAATGCACCTAGAAAGACTTTAGAGAATGCTAAATTCTTTAAGCTAATTGTAGCAGGTGCTGAAAAGATCGAAATACTGATCCAAAGGCAGCTCTCCTAGCAATATAAAAACAAAGAAAGATTAATTCAATACACTTAGGTATCCCTGAGTTTTGCATTTTTGTGACTACTAGATTTGTGCCATGGTCTGAATTTCAGACTGGGGAGCCCTGGGCACAAACTGCCTGAGACCAGGACTGAAGGCTGAATAACAGTTGCATACATGTGTGCGCACACACACAAAGTCATCCAGCAAAGGAAGCCTCCAGGTCTGTTCCAGAGCAAAGCAGAGGAAAAAGAAAAGAGGAGAGTGAAGGAAAATGGGATGGGAAATAGGGAAATATTTGATAGGCATATGGGTCCCTTCCCCCTTAGAAAAGGACACCTCACATTTTCATTTATTAACATAGAGTCTGATTTTCTAAACACTTTTTGCTTCCCTCTTACATACTTTGCAAATATGAAATGCACCACAGCCATTAAAAGTCTCATGCTTAACAATTTTAAAGAATAGTAGAAGAAACAAACAAAAAAAAGAAAACATGATCATTTACCAAATGTATTAGTGCTGCAGATAAGAATGTAATTTTCTTTTACAGCTACTTACATTCTGCATTTCTGTATTACCATTACTATTATATCATAAGAAAATGGAAATAATGAGAAGATGAAGAAAAGCTACTCACAGTGATCAAACTCTGAAGTACAAGAGGTGTTATTATTAACACAGCTGTTCCACAGGACAGAGTATTTTAATATAAAAAGAATGGTCTAGGTCTGTCAGCTTTATTCTTTTGTGTTTTTCCCCTCACCAGTGTGTCTATTTAAATTGTATTTGCAGTGACCTTTGTTAAAAGCAGGAATTTCTACATCCTGCTAACTGTTCAAAATAATATCTACTGAGGATTACCCACTGGCACAGATTTTGAATCCCAGTCTCCTGGGTTTAAAGAGCGCTCTCATTTCTCTCTTTAATTATGGTATGGAGTTCTTTATCTGGCTGTGAAGGATATCTATACATTAGATATGAAATATCTACTGAGCGATTCAGATACATTGAGTAAGCTCTGTTATTTGTCAAATCTTAGCCTTTTTCCCTGTTTCCAAGCATGCTCCCATCAAAACTACAATGAAATTTTTGTTTGCAGTTGCCTTACCTGGCCTGATTTTCTCACTGTGAGACAAATTAATGTGCTCCCTTTTCACTTACAGCCCAAAGACCATATCATGGTAAGGACCGTGAAGATTCTTCACAGTAGCATCAATCTATTTTTTTTGAAAATACAAATTGCACAGGGACAAAACTGATCCCAGGCACAAATGCTCTCACAATACCCACCTAAAGAGTGTCACCTTTCTCCTTTTACTGTTCCTTGTCCTCCGCACAGCTCCCTCCTAGCTTAGACCTACCTGGCTTCATCGGCTGCCTGGAGCTGGCTACCCTGAACGATGATGTGATCAGCCTGTACAACTTCAAGCACGTCTATAACATCGACACCACCACATCGCCACCTTGTGCCAGGTAGGGGACAGTCCCATCCTCACTCTGCCGCTACAAGTGCCAGCCAGTCCTGATGGTTCGTTCCTGCTTTAGATTTAAAAAGTGAAGGTGGTATTGAGCTGTCCTAGAAGGAACTTGGTCGCTTTTAGCTCCTAATTGCATCAACAATTTTAATATATATATGGAAGTTGGGAAGTTGGACTCCTTATGAGTCCCTTTTAACATGAGATATTCTTTCTTCTTCTTCTTTTTTTTTTTTTTTTTTTTTTAGCTGTCTCCACTAGCTATTTCACAATCTTGTTCATGCCTTCATAAAGGAAACTGCCACGTTAGCTGGGGCATGTTCCAGGCTCTTTCCTTACCCCACTGCTTGCCTAGGACAGGGTTGCCCCTGACTCAAATGACATTGCTCCAAGTGAAACAACCACAGCCATCAGGTCTAGTGGGCCTGGAAACCCTGAGTGCAGTCCCACCCCCAGCCAGCAAAGCCCATACAGAAGTTTCTTCCTGCCATACACTCTTAAACCCACAACAGATATTCCTTAGATAAGCCATTCACAAACTGGGAAACGCAGCTCCTTAAAGCAGAAGTGATCATCAACTGCAGTGTTTCTTTAGCACAGACACAGAAGGCATTTTGCTCACACAACAGGCAGCAAGAGCAGAACCTCTCTCTGGAAAGAACAGGAGTGTAATTTGCAGCATGCGCTGGGAAGAATTGCAGGAAGTGTTGGGATAGAGCAAATGAGCTCCCCACACCATTCCCACAGAGAGCACAAGCTGCTGCTCTCCAGAACAGAGCATACAAGCTGCTCCTGGGCTCCCCATCATTGTCCATGCTCAGCTAAAGTTCTTGCAGAATTCAAATGGATTTCTGCATAAACTTGGCAAGCTCTTAATAGAAATATCTGTGTGTCTTTATAATGAGGAAGTTCTGTGGGCTTGTCACTTTACAAGGATGAGCAAAGAATTTTCCTGTCCTCTACACATAGCACAGGATAAAAGCATGATGTAATGATGAAGGAGTTAGATGCACCTTCAAAGCTACACACTATTTTTCAGGAAAAAATTCCCAGAAAAAATTTAAAAGAAAGTCATCAGTCTCACCATTTCCAGGCAGAAGCAGAAGTTCAGAACAATTATTTCAATAAAGTATGTAAATGCCTTTAAGTTCCCCTAAATTAAAATGAGTACATGCCAACTAATCCTTCCCTGCTTGTTTTTTTATAGAGATAAGTTGGCTTTCACTCAGAGCCGGGCTGTGAGCTATTTCTTTGATGGCTCTGGCTATGCCTTGGCAAGAAACATTGAGAGAAGGGGAAAATTCAGCCAGGTGACTCGATTTGATATTGAAGTTCGAACACCGACAGACAACGGATTGATCCTGCTGATGGTTAATGGGGTGAGTACCAAGTGCTGCTGGTACCCTTTACCCATTAGCACCACAAGTTCACCAGTACTTAGAATATCATGGAAAATCCAAAATCTTATGTCCTCACATTTAACTTCTGGAAAGAGGAAATACTTTTTGTTTGTCTGGTGCATGTGTACTCTAGGAGGGAGCTGTAGCTTGGTCTCCAAAGGCCTCAGGAAGCTGAGGCCATGAGTTGGACTCTGCATTTATCCAGAGACAATCAGGACTTCATATCCTTGTGAGGATACTTCGAGAGAGACTCCAGTTAAGCCCAGTAGTTGTACCTTTATTTAAATGTGAATGCACAATCAAAGCTATAGGAAATTTCTGTGAAGTAACTCCCAAAAAGCAGCCACTTTGTGGTACCTGCCACTTTATAACTGTGCCTCAGGGTGTACTAGAGTTAAATATTTAAGTTACTGGAAATAGAAAGCAGTCCAAAGAAAAAGACTTGATCCAAATGTCAGGACCATTTCTGAAGTGTTAGAGTGAAGCAATCGCTGTAAGAGTTTGAAGAAAGTAGACTCCACATGAAAATATCCTCTGAAGACAAACTCAGATTTTTCTTTTGGTCTTTGGGCATTTCCACATCAAGCTCCCAAGTTCTGTGTGGATTACAACCTAGTAAAGGCACAGAAAACATTTTTCTACGCAGATGCAGACCACAGACAGACACTTGTGTAGACACTTCCATAGAACACTGCTTTAAGCATTTAGGAGAAAAAGAAATCCACTCTTATTAGAAGAGCTACTCTCTGGTGTTTGCCTTTGGAGTAACTTCCAGAGGAGGGGTGTGGGAAGCAATTTGCTCTGCAGCAGAGCATGCTTCCACTAACCTTCATTCTTAGGAGGTTTTGACTAAGCAGCTACTGTTAAAGTGTAAGAGCCTCTATTGCAGAGCACTTATTTTTCTTCCAAGCAAAAGCACCTAAAGGTTTCTTGGAGATGTATGCACTTTGTCAGTGGAAACTGCAATCAACTGTGGGAGACCATGCCTGCTCACAGGCACTTCTAGAAAATCAGTGTAAGCTGGTCCATTATTCAGGTTCTGCAAAGACAGCTCATGCATTTTCTGAATGTAATCCTTGTTCACTTTCAAGTTTAAGCTGTTCAGAACAAACCCAAGCTGAAGTTTCATTTAAAAGTGCTAGATAAAAACCTGCTCTTACTTCTTTAAGTAATGACTTCTGAAGGTGGGCTCATTTATGTCAAAGACTGCAGTTCTTGGCCTGCAGTAGCGTTTTGAGACTTACTGTTCCTATGTTTCCATTAGGCATGGAAACAACAGCATGAAAACTAGGAGAGAAGACAAACATTAGCTTTGAAAGCATTAGCCCAGATGCACATTTGCTGTAAACTCTTCTTTCTGTTTCTTCATGTTCAGTTTTGGAACAAGACTAATTCTAGGGTGCAGATCTTCATTTCAACCCTAAACCCCCTAAACCTTCATTTCACTCCCTAAAGATTTTCTGAAGTACAGCTCCTGTTTATAAAGTTTAGGTCACCCAGACACACAACAGAAACTGAATCATAAAGTAGGAACAGTCAGGAATTCTAGAAACTAAATACATAGTAAATACACTCCAGCTATTGCTCACCTTTCAGTAAATACACCAGTGCTGATCAGGGCTGTGAAAAGACAAAATCCTGAGTGATTACAGATATCATTATAGAAGCTACTAATGCAGATACAGACATTTTTGCACAACATTGTTTTTACCAGTATAATATCTTTTTATTTAGGCCATGTGGTATTATTTTAACAGTGAATAGATGTGTTTGCATCAGGAATATCTTGTTGGTAAAGAATAATGACATTACTGTGCTACCAAATACTATTTCTATAAGGAAACAGTTCACCAGTTCTTCCAAAAAGTGCCACATATTAAACAATTATGTGTGCATGTGCGTATATACGCATATATTATAAATATAAAAACATAGAAACTGTGTTATAATTTTGCAAATAAAAATATCTTTCCCAGCATGCTTTTCACAATGTCATTCTCGTAACACTGTTTATTAATTTTTTTAAAATTGCTGCCACATAATCCTTTTCTGACTGCTGCTTTGCTTTACACAGAGCATGTTCTTCAGCCTAGAGATGCACAATGGTTTCTTGTACCTCCGCTACGACTTTGGCTTCAGCACCGGCCCCGTGCTTCTCGAGGACTCCATGAAGAAGGCTCAGATTAACGATGCCAAATTTCATGAGGTATATCTGTGGTTACTATCACAGCCATTTGACCAATTATCCCAGAAGCTCCAAGGAGCAATAATTGCTCCAACACCCAAGAATAGAGCAAAAGGATGAAGGTGCAGGTGGTGACATGGTAGAACATGCAGAAGGGCAGAGTGTATGCAAGTCCCACCACTACCAAGCAGTGGAAAGGGAAGGTTCTCCCTGCCTCCTCATAAATCAGTGCTTGTAGACAGAATCTGTGCATTACCGGCCAAGGACAGGATGGGAGAAAGTTTTATTAATTCAAAATGAAATTATGTCAAGGACAACTCTCTATATCAAATATAAAACTTTCTTCAACTAAAACCATGTCATTATGTTAACCTGGTCACCTTAGTTGTTATGCACTGTATTACAAGAATTATGGCACTTCCCATTTCATTAGAAAAGAGAGGCAACATGGTAGCAACCTTTTATGTATGCACAGTATTTTAGGGACTTTGGCAGATATAAAATATCTACTCAGATTTGTTTTCAGGGAATTTGCTTTAAGCAAATGTAACTGTAACAGTAGCAAATCCCCTTAGTGAATTGCTTCTTCTGCCTTTTACTTGATGTAAATTCAAAGTCTTATTCCTGACCAAAACTACAGCTATAGTTCTGCTCCTTTTTAAGCAGAGAACAATTAACGCTTTGACAATGAAATCATTTTTTTAAGAAGTATGCCCTAGCTTCTTGGATAAATCAAGAAAGCATTCTGAAGTTTATGGAGCTTATCTGTTTGCCACAGCGCAGAATTTGACATGAGTACTTTTATTTAGTTTATTCATAATTGAAACATCCTGAGGATTCAGTCATCAAATAGTGACATCAAAATAAGCTTCCTACAAGTAATCATTGTCAGCCTCTCCCAATTTACAAAAAAAACTTCTCTGATAAATGGGAGGAACTTTTCAAACAAAAAGATATAAAGATGCAATCAAATTTTCAAGATCACCATAACATCTTGCAAAAGATATTTTTAAGCACATGCTTTTCTTTTCAGATTTCTATTATATATCACAATTCTAAGAAGATGATCTTGGTAGTAGACAGAAGACATATAAAAAGTGTGGACAATGAAAGAACAGCAATGCCATTCACAGATATTTACATTGGAGGAGCACCTGCTGAGATCTTGCACTCCAGGTTGGTTTACAAATGGGATTAGATAATTATTTTCAAGTAATAACCATATTTAAGTTAAGTTGTATGGCCTGTCCTTAAGGGGTAACAATAAAATAATTTCTTTGGCACCAACCTGATATAAAACAGCCCTTCAGACACTCTTCTCAATGTTTCTCAGAGCTCTTAAGTATTGAAGAGTAGACTTGATCCACCACAGTTAAATTCTACTGAAACTGGTCCAGTTTTAGTAAGGGTAAAAGAAACAGTTGTGTTCTTAAAATAAAAGGCATTTTCAAAGAACATGCTAATGTATAAAATTGCTATTGGTCCTTGCACTGTAAAAAGTGACCAAGACCCTCTACCAACTGCATTTTCAGATCTGAAGGTGATCTTTTTCCCACTAAGCATTTCAGGTCTGATTCATCTCAGGTTCTCTTTGGATCCAAATCAGCTGGCTCTGTGTAGGCGTGGGAAGAAAAGAAAAAAGTCTAATTTTCCCATTGTACCATTTGACAGAAACCAACTTTAATCTCAGTAGACTGTGCAGAAACTCTCATTTCCTGCCATAGGAATCTGCCGGACCCCAGGGTCATGTTCTGAGAGCAAACTGGCTGCTTGAAGAAGAGTATGCTCTTCTGACAGGCAGTATTCATTCCCAGGGTCAGACAGCAAGGCCAGAATGTTCAGAAGGGCTCCAGCTGCTGTTTCCAGTGTCACAACTGCTAACAGGAATACCTTCCATGTTTTTTTGAAAAAAAAAAAAAAATAAAAAGGCAAATATTGCACGATAGTTTCTAGGACGTAGTGGTAAATCTCCTGAAATTTTAGTCTTTCTTTTGTTGTCAGAAGAAACTGTTGAATTGATAAATATGAGGTACAAAATGCTTAATCTTTAAGCTTTTAAGATAGGGACAAACTTTATGTAAAGAAAAATTATGCCTTCCAATCCCATGTAATTATTTGAACATGCAAGCAAAGTGGTGAGCAAAGGAGAAACGGAGTATATAATTTATCTGTCCTTTCAAATAGTTCTTTACAAAGGTCTGTCACAAGGGGCTATTAAGAAAGCTAGTGGAGTGGAGAGAGAAAAGGCTGCAGTGGCCTAGAAAGCAGCTGGGAAAGAGAAAATAGGACATAGTAGTAACTTTTCAATTTTCACAGTATAAAAAGTCTACAGCACATGCTCAAAGGATCTCTCTCAGGGTTGGTATTAAATACATTAATGATCTAGAAAGAAAGTATAGAAGGATGGTGAAAATTACTTTCATTAATCAAGCCTAAAGAACACTGAAAAAGCCCAGAAGGGCCTAGAAATCTAGGCAATTGAGCAACTCAATGGCAGATGAGACTTGTTCACAAATGTAGGATAAAGGATGAATCACGTGAATTATGCCTGCAGTTTTCTGAGCAGATTGTGGTTATCATGAAAAACACCTGGAAGGTACTGTCAAAGCACAAAAAATAGCATCTCAATTAACAAGCTCTATCAGAAAAAAAGACCATAGGCATTGTAAAAATATTATCAATTATGATGTTAAAAAATACCTACAGAAATTATTTAAGCAGAGCTGCCACTTTGTGTCTGACATTGTCCTCAGCTTTCATTTTCACAAAAAGAGTAGGTAGCAAACAGGTATGGGCCAAATGTGGTAATATCATTCCATTTTCATCTGGAGCATAAGTTAGTATTCTACTGATGATGTACTACTCTCTACTACTACTATCTATTACTGATATTGGTGCTTCTTCTTGGCAGACAAACTCACGTTTAATTGACTTTGCAGGGCAGCAGCAGGGGGAAACTAGCTCTAGCCTTAGAATAGTTTATTATTCTTCTAAAGCAGCATATTTTCACTCCCTTCAAATGCACTTTTCTCTGTCAATTGCTTTTTTTCTCCAAATAAATGAAACTGGAAGTACCACTATATGTTATTTTTCGCCCACCTCAGTCACTGCATAAAGCAGAAAGCTAAGGGTAGGTAGGAGTTCTGGAAACTTAAATCTGAAATTAGTTAAGAAAATAACTCAGAAGCTTTTCTTTAGGGGAAAGCCTTTCTTCTGTAGTTCCTGTTGCTAGAAAATGTGGCATTTAACAGAAAGCTATATTTGTGTCATCCAGCCTGCCTCATGGTCAATCAGAGTAAAGATACCGCACACCTTGGTCTAAATCCCAGTAAGGATGGTGGGAGCCTTCCTGTTGGTTTTGCCTTCCTGCTGATTTCACTGAGGAGCAAATGAAGCCCCTACAGCACTCCTTCTCTCACTGTATTTCAGACATATACATGTAGATCTGCACTGCTTCACCTGATGGTCGTTTTTGCCAATGCAGAAAAATAAGCATTTCTGGATCTTGATTCATCTGCCACATTTCCAAAGTCTATCTTACAGAGAGGTAACTCACAGACAACTAGTGCAGGTAGCAGATGTCAACAGTATCAAATCACATGAGGTGAAGAGAATCCCACTGTTAAGGTTCATCTTGCTTAAAGAACAAAGACTGTTTCCAGGTAGCCAGGTCAAAACTCTGGATTTCACATTCAGTCCTTCAGTGTATTTGTTCCCTAGGTATCTCCTGGACTGGTACCCTGTAGCTCCCATGTAATTTCCTTGCCTTGTCACAGACTCTCTGTGATTTTACACAAATTACTTCTTCATGCACCTTGAGAATTGTGAGGATAAAATCAATTATATTCACCCTGTGCTGTAATGTTGTGGTATCTTGGTAAGGTGTGAAGTTGAAAAACTCAGAGTAATGAGTAGGAGCAGGGATACACTGCTGTGCTCTTCACCTCAAATCTGACATTAAAAGGATGCTGGAAGCCCATCCACTGCTCTCATTTAAAATTATGTAAACCCACACATCAGCAAGTAGAATTTGCTCTTGCCTCCCTGACTTCTGTTAGTATTTTTACTAAGAAATAGAGATCCATTTGCTTGCAAAGGCAAGAATGGAGCTTGCAAGCAAAAGAAAAACAGGAAACCTAAATCAGAACTTCTCTTCAAAGCTAAAAAATTGAGATAAAAATCCATTTATTTTCACTGTAAGTAGTTATAAATACATAATATTTACTGCAACTGGTGCATCTGGACTTTTCAGTACACAGAATGTGGCTCATTAGTTATTTTACATAAAGATGCAAGAACTGGGCACTAGTGAGGCAAATGACTGAAGTTTTTCCAGGCCTTTTAGAACATCTTGGCAACAAAAGCCTGTTCAGAAAGGCAAGGGCTATCTAACTTCAGCTTGTTTGGCATTGTTTTCCAACAGCATTAGTTCACATCTGGCAGGAAGTATCGGCTTTAAAGGCTGCATGAAGGGTTTCCAGTTCCAAAAGAAGGATTTCAACTTGTTGGAAGAACCAGGAACCCTGGGAATCAGCTATGGGTGCCCAGAGGATTCACTGGTAAGCATAACATCATTTGTGACATAACAGCAAAATTCTGACAATGGATATAGCTGGGAGCTTGAGTTTTACTCCAAACAATGGAAAGAGAGTCTTCCACCAAGGAAATGGCCATGCACTCGTTGACTGGCAGACATGGGGGTTGTGGGGGGGACACACACTGGTTGTGTGTTCCTGTTAAGTCTTCTGACATAATACCCAATTTTCACTCTGAATTATAGCTCAAGGTGTTTCACTTAAAATTCTCCTCATATGTGAAATTGCAGTGTGAAAGCTGGATCTAAAATAAATTGTGTGCTGCATTCTGAAAGTAAATATTCCAATGTAATTCATTTTTTCTT
Organism: Acanthiza pusilla; assembly: GCA_036630365.1. Classification (NCBI taxonomy): domain Eukaryota; kingdom Metazoa; phylum Chordata; class Aves; order Passeriformes; family Acanthizidae; genus Acanthiza; species Acanthiza pusilla. The sequence continues at coordinate 33,382,093 of JAXCHO010000023.1, forward strand.
AAATATACGAGGGGGATTGTCCTTACATGCATTCTAGTACAAATGTGTGAAATGGAAAAGACAGCAAAATATTCACCTTCCAATGAGTTCTCCCCTTAAGCAAGACCAGCACTTCCTCTGTGACTCACAAACTGTATCAGCGTTAGCACTGAGAAAATTGCTATTTTGCTTCTGGCCCCTTCCATCATTCATCATTTGTCCATTTGCAAGGCTGGCAACTGCAAACAGTGTTTGGGATCTTCATCATGCCACCATGTCTCTCAAAAGCCATGCTGCAAACCTATGAAGAAGGATCCTTCCACTTGTGGAACTCATCACACAATCTCAGCCTCTGTCAACAAGGAAGCTATCTGCAATTTGTCCCACCTTGCACCTAGTTTTGCTCCTCACTCAAAGGGTTATAGGATTATAGACCACCACGTCCAGCACCCTTCACCGTACCCCAGTACCCAGCACAGCACACAAAGTAATATATCACATATTGGAACTGTGACTCAGTGCCACACAGCTCAGAGGTGTGAGCCCCTCTGGTTCTACTTTTCATGCTCACTAACATCAGCAGATTTAGGATGAGGCCAAGATCCCAGGAAGCTGAGAATAATTTGACTTAACACTGTTTAAAATTGCTACACTTTCTCAAGATTTTCACATGACGTGAGGGAAAGCCTACGTAAATTAGCTTAAGATATGCAGGAAAAATAGAAAGTTTTGTTAGAACTGAACTAGCTGCAACTTTAAAAAAATAAAAAAGAAAGAAGGAAAGGAAAAGGAAAAGGAAAAGGAAAAGGAAAAGGAAAAGGAAAAGGAAAAGGAAAAGGAAAAGGAAAAGGAAAAGGAAAAGGAAAAGGAAAAGGAAAAGGAAAAGGAAAAGGAAAAGGAAAAGGAAGGAAGTAGACTCATTCTTTGTATTATTGCAATGTTTTCTGAGGTTTACTTGTAATTTTGTTTTATTTAATATACAGATGTCCCGCAATGCATATTTCAATGGAGAGAGCTTCATTGCATCAAGCCAAAAAATGTCCCTCTTTACTGAATTTGAAGGAGGCTTCAATTTCCGGACATTGCAGCCCAGCGGGCTGTTGTTTTACTATTCTGAAGGAGTGAGTATTTCTTTTTTTACAGTTTGTTTTATTTTACCTTAGCATTTTTTTCCCAGGAGAATACTAGGGAAATTGTTTCACAATAGAGATAGCAGTCTGCAATATAGAAGCATTCACTGGTGACCTCATTTTTACAGTTTGTATTTGATCTACAGATGAAAACCAGCAATGCTTAGACATTATTTTGATGCTGAGACGAGAACTGGATGATATGCCTAGAATTAACATGCATCCATTTGTGCTCAGCGAAGTCCTTAGGGGAGAAATGCACAGAGCATCTTACCATGCTCAGCAGCACTGCAATCCCTGTTTGGACCTGCAGGTGCTACCAAAGTACAAATAATATCAAGGACCTGACATTTGCCATCCAGACAATCACCTAGAAGCAAAATTTGTTTGAATTAGTAGCATGGTATTTTGAGCATTGCTGAACTGACAGAAATCAGTCAGAAAGCTGCCCATATTCCCAGATGGCGCTCAGACCTCCATGTGTGACTGGGCAAAGCTGCACTTGAGAATGGCTTCTTACAGCTATGGGAAGCCAGGCTGCTCTAAATACCCCCTCAGAAATGTGACACGGGAAGAAATATGGACTTGCACTCAAAATGTTGTGTGAGACAAAGCAATCCAAAGATCCTGCAGGCTCAGACTGACATCTGCAGCAAGCATGAGCTCAGATGACAGAACATTTGCAACCACCCCCAAATGTCTGTTCTGCTATGCTTGCAGAATATCATCAGCAGTGCAGCAGAGAAGGCTGTATGACACCGATAACCACTTCTAAACTTTCACGTGTTGCAGCCTGGAGTATTACCTTAAATTGAAATCAGTAACCGTGTCAGTTCCCCACATCGTGTGCATAAATGAGGCCTCACACACAGCACTTCAGGTTTTAACTCAAAAGCTCTAATCCTATGAGGTGCCAAGTGCCCTACTTAACAAACAGAAGTTCAGCTATTTAGCACTTGGCAGAATGAGACAGAATGATTCCTACCAGTGCACAGTGGCAGTGTTGCTCTAATGGAACCGAGAGTATTCCTGCTAGTGGCACAGTGATCCTGTATGCCTGACCCAGATAGCACATCTTATCTCTGAGATAATTTTGAGTGATTGAACGGTCTGATCAGCGGGAATTAGAAAAAGAAAAAAAAAAGGTCTTGGTCTTATGACAGCAGGAATCCTGCAGTAACAGCTGCTCAATACAGTACCAGGGTACCAGAAACACAAATGAAATTTAAATATCATACATTTGTGCTACATGGAAGGAGCTCATGTAACAGATACATGAGACATAATCAATAGCAGAATTCCCAGAATTCAGGCTTAAAAAATGGCAAGAATATAAATTCTAATGATATCATCTCTTGTTTTGCTTCTCAGAGTGTATCTTTTTGCAAATAAGGCACAAATGTGGAAAACAGCCAGAAGGAAAATAAATACAACAGGAAAATACACAGAACTGATAATTTTTATGCGTAATACTTGTTTATGAAGATGCTTTTGTCTGTATTTCAGTCAGATGTATTATCCATCTCTATGGAGAGAGGTGCTGTGGTTTTAAACGCAAGTGGAACCAAAATTCAATCACCAGACCGAAATTACAATGATGGAAAAACCCATTTCATCATTACTTCTGTAACCCCAGAAAGGTAAAGCTGTCCAGCATCTTTTTATTCCCTACTTTTAGAATATAGATATTTCTCGTAAAGCACATTATCATTTAACACTCACTTTCAAAACCTCACTCACTTGAGTAGGGCCTTTTTTACGTGACTGATTTTTAAATGGGACTGAAAACTGGTCAGCTTGGGCCGAGCACAAGATGACAGGAATTTTTAATAAAATGAAAATAATAGTTTTTCTGAAAGCTTAGTCCTTTTTGTCCTCAGGTAAGAAAACAGTTTAATAACATTTAAGACTAGCATGAGATTCATTTTTCAACAGGATTGATTCTTCTAATTTGTAAAAATAATTCCCAGTTGACCCTAAAGTAATTGAGGCATCTTCACACAAAGCATTCATTTGGGATATACACAGTGGAACATGTTAAAAATATTTTTAGCACTGGCAGCCACAAATGTAAGACTAAATACAGCAGTAGGGAATAAGTCTCTCTCTGTGCTCCTTGACAAACTTGAAAGCTTTGGTTTATTGGTATGTTTTACTATTGTTTTCTATGTTTCATTTTTTTTTAGAGGTCACATAATCAAACCAACTTTTCTTTAAATGAAGGTTTGTACCTATGACTTCTGATATCCAAGAATCATAGTTTGAAAAGCTTAAGGTGTGAAAAGGTGTCTTGGAATAACCTTGGGGACTGTCATGTTTCTCTGAGTTTGGCAAACAAAATCCGTGTCTGATGCTTTAGTATACTCATATTCTCATTAAAGCAATAGAATCCTTCCTGACTTCTGCAACAATTAATGGGTTGCAAAATCAGATTAGGTCAAAAGCATTGTATAAGCTCAAACACCAATGCACTACGATGAAAGAGAAGGAAAAAGGGATAGGGGCATACACAAGAAAGATTAGCGTGTGCTTGCACCTTATTTTACCCAAATGGTGGCTCCATCCCTTCATCAGCAATCCTGTAGTTTATCTTTCGTCACTGTACAGTTTGAGACTTCACAATTAACTGCAGGATAATATTAAATCCATGGGCCTCTGTACACAACTTTACCACAGATTTATTGCACAAGTAGCAACTTGTTGCACAGCTGAAAGCAAAAAGGTCCTCTCATGCCTTTGAGCACTACCATTCAGTGATGTATGCACTGAGTGGAGTGTTTTGGGTGCATGTAATGTGCTGTCTAATCACTGGCACTGACATTTCCAAAGCCAGCCTGCAAAATGGATGCTTTGCCTTTGCAGGTATGAGCTGACTGTCGATGACAAGAAGCAGAGCAAGAAGAACCCAGCAAAGGACAGAGCAGGGAAAAGCCCAGACAGCAACAAGAAGTTTTATTTTGGTGGCTCTCCCCTCAGAACGCAGCAAGCCAACTTCACTGGCTGCATAAGCAACGCCTACTTCACTAGGTGAGTAACATCCTCCCAAACACATTAACAGGCAGTCACTGCCCCTGCCTGACAGCTTGAATAGTAGCTCATGAGAAGTGACTTATTGTCACAACAAAAATTCCTGTCTCATTTTGTGAGGCTAGACAGTATGTGCGAATAAGATTCTTACCCTATTTGCCATGGAATTTGTTGGCACAGATCTGCTAGGTTAAGATATTGTTAAGGTGGGAATAACTTGATGAAATAATCTTTCAGTACTGCACCTGCTAATGCTGCTGGTGCAATGAATAATTTGCATAGATGTAATTTACATTTATATTATGTTGCATTCAGCTCTGCCTTTGAAACAAAATTATATTAAGGCATTTCACAGAAGCTGGGGAAGTCAGGAGTTTGGTCACACGAAAATGGTCAGAATGTGTTGATCTTAACTGCTTTCTGAAATGTCCTTATATAGATTTTAAAGTTCAATTTGATGCTGCAGATTGATACTTTCTTTTCATGCCAGCATGCATACAACAAGCAAAGGTAATATAGTCTGTCCACGTTGCCCATGCATTGACTGATCAATCTGTACTTTTATTGATGATCCAAGAATGAAAAATAGCCCATTCAAATATAATTTAAACTATAAGTGTACAGTTCTGAGATTTTTATGAAGGTAATTCCAACACTTGGGAATAAAAAGCTGTTCTTGTCGTCTCCTCTCTGAAACACAGGTTGGATGAAGAGGTTGAAGTGGAAGACTTCCAGAAGTACTCTGAGAAAGTTCAGGCATCTTTGTATGGATGCCCTGTTGAATCTCCTCCAGCTGCTCTTCTCCATAAGAAAGGAAAAAACTCATCAAAAGCCAAAGGAAACCGTAATAAAAAGGTCTGCTAAAAATTGCTCCAGTACCACTCTAGAGTTTTCCAAAATTCTCCAAATTATGGATCTCAAATGCATGAAGACAATGTCACATATATGAAGGAAAGGATCCTATTCCTTTAACTATTCCAACACAGCAAATGATTGCCCCAACATGATCTGTCTGGCTGACACTTGCATCATTCTCTTTTGCTAGAATTCTAAAATAAAATACATTACTTTTTTCAAAAAAGTACTTCAGAAACAAGCCTTTTTGATTTCTTCTGTATTCTAAAGGCAATAAGCTTGCTTCTGTTCTCAGCTCTTCTACGTGGCTCTCTCTAATGGGTACAATTAGCACATTTTAATATAAATGGGGAAAATACCTTCCTCCACCACGCAGAATTTTTAGTCCAAGCATATCCTCTTATGCCTATAGTGTAGCTGATATGACCAAAAGCAGAGAGGAAAAGATTTAATTTGGAAAAGTGCAAAAAAAAAAAAAAAGAATGCAACTCTGTTAGCTACACAAATATTTTGTTTATCCCTTGTTCTGTCCTAAATCAGCATTTACAGTAAATCTGTTCAAGGAAAATTTGACTCGGAAATAATCCTGGCATTTATGTAAGGAAATAATATATTACTAGTTAATATATAAATGATACTGTTATTTTATTATGTCCAATCTTAGTTTAAAATTCTGGTTAATAGTGCTTTTTCTATGCAGGTGGGAAGAGATAAAGACAAGATTTCACAGCCTTCATCTGGGCTTAAAAAACTGTATCAAGTGAATTTGCAAAGAGACCCTCAATGCCACTTGCCCATGAATCCCAAGGCAACCGAACATGCCTATCAGTTTGGAGGAACAGCAAACAGCCGGCAAGAATTTGATCATGTACCAAAGGATTTCAGTCAAAGGTAAAGTGACTTTAGAAATTAAATTAAATATACCGGGGAGGAGAAAGATGTATTTCTAATTTTTTCAAAAGGGACATATCGCTGCTGCTACCTTGCCTTTTTCTTTTATATCCTAGGCCAAAATTTGCATAGAGCATGTTTTTAGAGCTTATATTAAAAGGTACTTCAGCTGAGTAAGAGCAATATATAGCATGTGTTTCCACTTACATCCCTTTTGCGGAGTCTTCATCTGCATTGTATATTAACAAAATATGTCTCCTTGCCTATTTATATGAAGTTTTTGAGGATCTTAGTTCTATACAAGCAATGCACAATCAGTCTCCTTACTCTTTACATGAAGAAAAGGCATTAGAGCAGAGCTGGAAAAGAACACAAAAGCTCACCAAGAAAGGAAGCAGTAACATGCTGAGTGGACCTTGTCAGTAGTTTAATGATTAAGAATCATCACAGTGCAGTCAGACATAAAGCTATGAGAACCTTGTCCAATTAAAGACGTAATGGAAATGTAAGTAATAATCAGTCCATATACTGTCGATATTTAATTTTCATGCTCCCACAGAAGACATCACGCACTATTCAAAATCCAACAAGGATTTTGGTTTAATACTTTCCATTAAAGACCACAAATTCAACAACACAGCACATCCTGGAAGCATACCAGACCACTAACTCAGAAGAGTGTTCTTTCTTAATTTAAATTAAAAAATCATTATGTTCATTTTAATTCAATAGTGTTTTACTTAGGGCAGTCCTGATGGTACCCATTAAAAGGAAAACCTAAACTCTAATATCTTCACCCCACCTTCATCCATACATCCCTACAGCACATCTTTATTTTCCAAATGTAAATAAAGCTTCAGTATGGTATAGTTAATTTAAAAAAAAACAATTACTTGTGTCATTTTAAAACAAGTGATATTGGCAAGGGACTGAGTGTCTGTGGAATGTATACACACATGCAATCAGGAATGTATAGATGCTTGAGACAATATGAAGAATGGAAGCTAGGTTAGTCACCTGATATGAGAATAAGAAGGACTCAGTTCCAGCATTGTCCTACACAAATACAGCTTGGCCATGTTTTAGATCCTAAGTAAAAATAGCAATCACCTAAAAAATTTTCACTGTGACAATGTCAAACCAATAATGGTGTAACTTCCCATGTTGTCTTGGACTTCACAAGGAACTAGAAGGAAGGGGAAGTTTAAACTAAGTCTGGAATAACATTAAACATCAGGCCTCCATGCCATCACTCTTAAAAATTCCCCCAACACTGCTGTTTAACATGAAAGGAAATGTAGTGTATATACTGTCAGATTTTGGTGGTCTGCCTTGAATTTATTCACTCCAGATATTTTAATTTTTGCAAACAAGTTCCTTACAAGGCAACTTCTTCTCCACTGTGACTTCTGCTTGAAAAACCATCACAGAATGTTTCTCAGAAACACCACTTCCATAAAGGAGATGAATATTTCTTTGGATGAAAGGAAAATCTCAGTCTTCCTCTGCCTGATGTTTGATTTAAATCAAACTTATCTGCTGCTTTAATGTTAATATTGTGTTTTTATGTGCCAGAGCTCAGTTCTCTATCAGTCTGAAAACTCACTCATCTCACGGAATGATTTTCTATGTTTCGGATCAAAAAGAGACCAACTTCATGGCCCTCTTCGTTGCTCATGGCCGACTCATTTTTATGTTTAATGCCGGTCATCAGAAGATAAGGATTAAGAGCCAAGAGAAATACAATGATGGTTTGTGGCACAATGTAAGTAAAAGAAAGCAATCATTATGATGGCACATGCTATCAAGGCTGCAGTAAAGACACTGCTCATGTGACAGCTCAGGAAGTTTTCATTCATGTGTTCATAAACACAGCTATATGTTGAGAAACTTCCATCAATATTTTTAAATCTTCCATGCAGAATTTTATCAAGCCATTAACTAGGGACAGGACAGTGAGTCAGTTATAAAAATTCAGCAATTCCCAATGCTAACAGCTGAACAGAAATGAAAGAAACAAGCAGAACAGTAAGGCGATTAAGAGTTAAGTGAGCTAGGAAAGGAAGGACTAGAATAATTGTGTTCAGCAAATGTCTTTGAAGTGCCTAAGAAAGGAGTACAGCTGTCTTAGGCTACCTCAGTAGTCTATGAAAATAAAAAGACAATTTTAGGAGTCAAAGTGAATTTCCCTCTGCAGGTATCTCTCTCTCCTCATTAACTACAGAGGAAATTTACAGTTACTAAACTACTGACTTGGGGATTTAGGTGTTTAAAGCAGGTTGGATGAATCCATACCATAAAACTAGTGAAGACTGTGAAAATGCTAACAGTGATAGGTAGCAACAGATGTGCAGATATAAGATGGGTAGATCTCAGTAGACCTTGTAACACCTTGATTACCTCTGTCTTGTACACCAAAATGTAAGAAAGGCAGCAGTTTTGTCATCCAGCCTTCACATGAATGTGAAAAAAGAGGGTTGTCCAGCAAAGAATACTGGCAGTTAACAAAACGGCCTTGTAGAATATCGCTCACACACTTGTCTTCTCAAATATCTCATCTTCTTCCACTGCCCAGCAGTGATTCCTTACTGCTTCCACGTTTTTTTCTTCCCTTCCTAGGTGATATTTATTAGGGGCAAAAATATTGGTCGCTTGATAATTGATGGTCTCCGAGTACTAGAAGAATCTTTCAGTGGGAATGCTAATACTTGGCAAGTCACTGAACCACTCTACATTGGAGGTGTAGCTCCCGGAAAAGCTGTAAAAAACATCCAGGTAAAGCAGAACTCTATGTACAGACCCCATGCCTCTACGTAAAGTTAATACAAAAGCTGACTGTAGGGATGAGATCAGAAGAAAGTTTCCCTCATCCTGCTGAGCAGCAGACCGCTCAGTTCATGTGGAGAGCAAAGCCCCCGCAGGGCTGGGCTGGTGGGAGCTGGGTTAGGCTTCCATAGCCTTGCAGCAGCAGCTGGCAAACCAATGGTCCATGAGGACCACAGAAATCCTAGTGACATCCAGTATTAGATGAGACAAGTAACATTAGGCGAGATCAATTTCACACTGCGATCTGAGATACAGAATGAGTTTTGGAGACATTTTGATGTTGTCTTAGTACCTCTGCTTTAAGACAGTACCTAGAGGTCAGGATTCTCTTCTACAGCTTGGTACTGAAGTAGATGGAAAGGAGTGTTAAACTAAAAATGAACATAAGAGTCTCTTTCAAGGTAATCTTTAGTGTTATGTGCCTAACAAGACTGATAAACTACTCTGAAAAAGTGGACTCCTGTCTTGCCTTGAGGCTATGAGGTATATGTATAGCACTGCCTTGTCCTAGATGTGCTTTGTTTCTCTAAGTTCAGTAAGGACTGTTTGAGAAATAGCACAAGATGGAATTACCTTGAAGTCATCAAAAAGACATGAGAGGCCTTGAGAATCATTTTTCCTGCTTCCCTCCTCTGGAAATTGTTTTTTAGTTCAAAACTGATCCACCAGACAATCACAGCCTTACAGCTTATAAACAAGTAAAAATAAGGACAGAAGAATTTATTTCCTTCCATAAGAAGTTTATTTACTAATCAAGTTTTTTTTTACCCCCCAGATTAACTCTGTCTACAGCTTTAGTGGTTGTCTTAGCAACTTACAGCTCAATGGAAGATCACTTACTTCAGCTTCGCAGACATTTAGTGTAACACCTTGCTTTGAAGGCCCATCAGAAGCAGGAACATACTTTTCATCAGAAGGAGGCTATGTCGTCCTTGGTAATATACTCCTAAATAAATGTATCCCAAAATAGGACTGTAGTATTCACTGTAGTATTCACAGAATGTCATTTTTCACTAAAGGGTGTGGTAATTTCTGAGGCTGTGAGCTATAAAGATTATCAGAAACAGATCACTATTGAGGCAAGCAGATGATATTGACAGGTCACAATGTCACTGTGAAACTTAAGTTGTTACATAAACACATCTTTATGTATGTATTTCAAATAACAATAATAATTTACCAAGGGAACAGACCATAATATGCTAAATATTAGCATAGAATTCAATGTGGCCAAGACCAAGTACACCATCAAATGGTCATCCCTTTTTTTTTTTAATTAATAAAACAACATGCAATTAAAAAATCCTGCAGAAAGGGTTTCTGCATGTCTTCATACAGAACAGCATGACAGAACACATCTTTTCTGTCATTTAGGCCTGATGTGTTCCAGGAAGAGTTTTATGATGGTGTTCTGGTCACATAGGCTCTGATCTGAACAAGAAAGGAAACTGCACAACCCTATTCACTGACAGCACCAAGAAGAATCAGACAAGTGTTTCTAGTTTGCTCCCTGGCCTGTCACCAGATTGAAACATGGAGTTTCTCCTACTGAATCATCAAAGTTCAAGAGAACTCCCACTCACTCAATAATGACTGCTGAGTGTCTAGGAAATTGCACAATAAGAAACTGCCAAAAAAGACAGATCGTTTACTTTCTGCTGTCCATTTCATTGCTAAGAAATATTTTTAAACAAAATACATTTTTAAAATAAATAGAAAAGTAAATAAACCTTTATTAGTACTCCAAGCAAACACAATCAAAACAAAAGTTGAAATGGGTTATTGACAGCACACCATGCTATCTCACGTTTCAAGTGTTTTAAGGACAAATAAAATCCACCCAGTGTTTGATGTTCTATTTTGACTTCGAATAAATGTCCAGTTTCATCAGTAACTCAGTAAAAAAAGAATGTTATTCTTTTTACCTCACAGATGAATCCTTCAGTTTAGGCCTGAAATTTGAAGTTGTTTTTGAAATACGTCCCCGAAGCAGCTCAGGAATCCTACTGCATGGTCACAGCGTGAATGGAGAGTACTTGAATATGCACATGAGAAATGGACAGGTATCATGAAGGTCCCATCTCCTCCACTGCCTTGACTGGTTTCTCTTTCACCTGCTTGGGCTTTGCTACATGCAGATTTTGTCTTACAAATTTGCCACTAACTGATTCTCTCCCAAATATAATAACTGCTTAGACTCTGCAAACCACATATTTATTTAAAAAACTAAAGATAACACCTAAGACAAGATCAGATCACTTTACTGATACAAGCTATAAATATTTCATTATCAGCTGAAAAGAAATAAAAGCGCTGAATCTTTGGCACTGCTCTTTCACCCACACATTAAAAATCACAGTTACAAGTAAGGTAACTATCAACAAATTTTTATTTCTTATTTCTTAAAAGATAAGTCTGAGTTACACTCAGTCTTTTCTTCCTTTATCAGATCTGTATGTGATAGAAAGAGTGAGGGAAAGGAAAAGTTTGGATTGTCTGTTGACCTGGTTTCTACAGGCTTTGGATCTCAAATGAAAGAGAGAGGTTTGAAATTAACACACCAGATAGCTGCTGCTATTGCAATTTTTTTAGTGTGTTCATTGATAAAATCTGGATCCCTTCATGCTATGCACTGCACACATACAGTAATAAATTTCAATCTTAAGTCGACAACACAAGCAAAGATTTAGAGCATGGGAACGCTTGGCAGTTTTTTGGTCTTTCTTGCAGAGGAGAAACCCAGGGCACAGCCAAGAGACTGAGCAGTGTGGATATTCTTCAACCACTGCAATACACTACCTGTCAATCAAAGTGGAAGGGTAGTTAAGTGAGGCTGGCTGTACCTCAGTTAGCAATGCAACACCTGAGGAAACACTCTCACCTCTCCCACAAAAGCAGGAACCTACAGCAGAGTGACTGAGTAGACAGTTTAACATCATGATTCATCCTATCCTAAAGAAGGTGTCTAAGTGACTAAATGAGCTGTTATTCAGAGAATTTACTTTTCTGTATTGGCTATAGGGAGAACAGGTGCTTCAGTTAGGCACTTAACTTTGACAGCTGAATAGGCAAGACGAAGCCCATTCTTACCCCTCTGTCTAGTCCTTGGTGAGTTAACGAAGAAATTCTTAAGTACATTGAGCTGGCATGTACCACACCTAAAAGCTGAATCTGTATAGAACCAGTCCAGTATAGTACTTCTTATGTAAAAAGTTGTACCCAAAGGTCCTGCATGTCCAGTAATTTTTCTGGTTTTCCCAGTTGTATCAGTTGGCCTAACAAAAGGTGCTGCTTCACTTAGCACTTAACACCTGACTTCCTGTATAGTGCATATGCAATTCATAAACAAAACTCACCCTGGAAAAGCAGCTCTTCCCTGCTTGTCACTGCAGCAGTCCAGTACCTTCTCTGTAAGGATCTGTGTTTCTTTACCATTAATTATCTGCTCTCTTTGAATGCATTACAAAAGATCTGTTTTGTGAAAACTGTTTTGCTGTACAAATAAGATCAGCAACTTTAATTCATTTTTTAAATGTATGCATCTCTATCAGTACAGCTTGTCTGGGTGATTTATTAAGGAATCAATTTCTCTCATGATTCTCTATTTGCTTTAATCTATACATTTTGTACAAGGGTGGATAAAAGAGAACATACAGATCATTTCAATTGTGTTTGCTGGTGCCCTTCTGGGAAAAAAAAGATTTAATATTTCTTGGTTACAACTATATCAAAACAGAGACCCTCTAGAATTAAATATCAGTTGTTTCCTTGCAAGACACTATTTACAAGGGCATGTAGCGACAGGACAAGGGGGAATGGCTTCAGACTGAAAGAGAGTAGACTTAGATTAGATATTAGGAGGAAATTCTTTACTGTGAGGGTGGTGAGGCACTGGAACAGGTTGCCCAGAAAAGCTGTGGATGCCCCATCACATTAAATGTTGAAGACCAGGTTGGATGTTGTTCTGAGCAACCTGATCTCATGAAAGGTGTTCCTGTCCATGGCAGAAGGTTGGAGAAAGATGAACTTTAATGTACCTTCCAATCAAAACCATTCTATGATTCTGTGATTTTCAGTCAACTTGGTGTCAGGATAATCAGGGACAACTTTAACATTTAAAAAGCCTGAGTGGTTGGACTCAGAGTTCAGAGTTCTCTCGCAATCACGACCAGGAATCATGCCTCACAACAGAGGCACAGCACTGTTTTGTGCTGCTGGAACATTTCCATGCAGAAAGATATTAATCCATTAAGTAAAGCAGAGGTGTAAAATTCTAGCTCTAGCTCTAGCTCTGCCAGAGATTTATTGGTAAACTTGAACAAGTAACTTAAAATTCTTGAATTTGCTATCTATTCCTTTCTCACATCTTTTCTCCTTGTTTATACTTGGGTTTTTCATTACTGTTTTCCTTATTAGGTGGCTAGCAAGATGCCAGAAACATCATCTGATGCCTCTAAACACTAATTTACTACACAAGAAATTATAGAGTAGAGGTACTAGTAATTGAGTGAAATGAGCTCTTATTTTTAAGTCTTTTTTTTAATTCTTCCTTGAGATAATTAGGAATGTCTCAGAACTACTGAATCTGAGCAACTAAAAAATAAAAAAAACAGAAAACCTAAATTTGGATTTAAAAAGTACTTTATTTTGAAGAATTTAATGAAATCATGTTTTCCATTCTCTAGGACAGTTGATGTTTTGAGTGGGGAATATAACATTATTACAACAGAAGGTAAAAAGAAAAAATGGCAGGGTTTACAGTGATGATTACATTATTTCCCCTCAGGTTACTGTGAAACTGAATAATGGAATCAAGGATTTTTCAACTTCAGTGACACTGAAACAGAGTCTCTGCGATGGCAGGTGGCATCGAATTGCAGGTCAGTAAAATGTGATCATCCCCTAATTAAGATGGCAGAGCCTATCTTTCCCTCCCCAGATATCCATCTCCATGGGCTAGAGTACTGGGAATGTAACGGTGTTTTCAGATCTTTTTCACCTGTCAAGATTCAAATTTGTGTGAAAGACACAGTCTTACGTATCCCTCAGAGAACTGCAGAGCTTCCTGGGAAGACAAGCACAGGTTCCTACAAAGATAGGAAGAACAAGCAAAGATGGAAGTTTCTTGTTCAAAGAACAGAAAGCAACCTAGCTAAAATGCTGGCAACATTTCCTAACTCAGATACCAGATGATATTCTTCATTTCCCAATTAGAGGTTGAAAAAGTTGATAGAATCCAGTAGGCACAAGTATATGCTGCCCTTGAAAGTCAAATAACAAGACAGATGTGGGCAACCTTTTGCTCACAATAGAGAGATATCTACAGCTGGGATTTTGCCTCTGTGCCAGACAGTCATCCTTCTTTCCTGGTTTTGAAAGTCAAAAAGTACTTCTAAATCCTGGGTGCTTTGAACCCACTCACCTTCTTGCCTAGATGCTGATTTAGGATGCCTTCCATTGTCACTGCAGAAGAGATCTGAGTCTGCGCCCTTTCCACAAACATTCTGGTTCCATTCTGAAGGAAATCCAGGCACACAAGCAAGGGAGAATCTTCACTGCATTCTAACACATCCCCGATTGGGAGTGACTGGGCAAACAGTTTTTCTAAACCACTTGCCACTGTATGCTCATAACCTGAGAGCCTAAACACACTGGAGCCTAAACACTGCCACCAGTGATCAAGAGCCCCACTCAACAGCACCCCTACTTCCACACTGTATCTTCCATTGGCCTGACTTTGTGCCAGAATCTGCCCACAGACTGTCACTGATGGCTCACAGCCAATCTAGCAAACACCAAATCAACTACTCACACCAAACAGACAACTCCTATCTGTCATAGAAAACGCATGTGCTACTTCATGTTGATCCCTGTTCCTTCTCCTTTCAGTTATTAGAGATGCAAATGTGGTGCAGCTGGACGTAGACTCTGAAGTCAACCATGTGGTAGGGCCGCTAAATCCAAAGGCAATGGACCACAGGGAGCCAGTGTTCATTGGAGGTGTACCAGGTACGTTTTTGGTAGCTTTGAGGTACACCATTCTAAGATTTCAACCCTGTTTCCAGAGAAAGCATAAAGACTTAAGTTTTCCTCTCAAAAAAGAACAAAACATGTGAACAACCTGGTAAAATTCAAAGGCTCAAGAGCTGATCAGAAATGTTCTGCCTCAAGTTCTCAAAGAAAAAGATATGCTGCTTCATTGAAATTAAAACATTTCACAGCTGCTGGAGGGTCAGGTATGGACTCAGTGGAGAAGTCACCCAACTACAAACAAAAAGGCTTTTTTTTTCTATTTTACCTTCCCATGTGGGCTTACTGTTTTTTTAAGAAGTGACTTACTTATTTATGGGATTGGAAACTCACTGTCACTGTAACTGGAGTCCCAGGGTTTGGTTGCTGGTAGGCTTCTTTCCTCTTCTTCAGGCTATGGCATCTTTGAACACAAACAAAACATGGAGATTCTGAGAAGAGGTTTCTATTAGAGAGATTTCTGCCTCTGTGTATTTGTGACTCACAGACCATCTGGGTAGCATGGGCTAAGATTACTACATTTCCTTCCCTCATTCAACAGACAGAGCTACTCTGTTGGGGTTCATACACAAACTGTAATCAGTGCTATGTGATTCAATTTTTAAGTCAACTCCAGTACATTTCTCATTGAAAACATGCAGCATTATTTCTCTGAGCCTTGCATGTCAATCATTAACAGCTCTAACTACAAAATTCATTATAATGCTTATCTTGGATTAGTGGCTTTAGTGCATGGTGTTCACATCCATCCCACGCTACCAGGAGGTAAAATGAGCCTAAAGGGAATAATAAAATCTATGCGCAGATGCCTGCTCACTCTTTAAATCCAAACTGGAATTTTATTAGGGCAGAACTCTTCCCAGAGAGGTAGTATAAAGTGGTAATTGCAAATGCTGTTCTGCTTCATAATAGAGCCTTCTATTTCTACATTAATTATAGAATACTAAAGCAATGCCATACATTGGCTCTATAATGCTATTATCAGCCTGGCACAGGAAACTCTTACACAGAACTTCACAACAACAAACAACATATAATACTAAATAATGCCATGCAGATACAGCAAACTGGATGCAAACTAACAAATCAGACACAGACGACAATACATGTGATGTTATATTACAAAAACAGACACTGGGACTCATCTACTCTGTTACTTAAAATAATGTGCTTGTCAAAAAACGTTAAATTGTGTCTCTATTGACAATGTAGTACCAAGAGTTTTACAGAACTGTAGATAACTAACCATACTTTAATGGCCTCTAGGATGCTGGCAGTTGTCCAAATGTTTTAAAAGAACCACAGAAGATTCAGAAGAGCTGCACTTAGCAGCAAATTTAAAAGATTCTGCCACCAAACTGATTATTTTGCCCATCATAAGCTCTATGTTTTTATTTTTTTAATTTTTTTAATCTCCTTCTTCCAGAGTCTCTGCTAACATCAAGCCTGACTACACGCAATTCCTTCATTGGCTGCATTCGTAACTTCATGATTGATGAAAAGCCAGTGAGTTTTAGTAAAGCAGCTTTGGTTAGTGGTGCTGTAAGCATTAATACCTGTCCAGCAGCCTGAGAGTGCACTGCATCAATGCTGAAAAGTTCCTTAGACCACAGAAAGAAAAACAGAACAAATGAAACCATGTTCAGCAAGACAAGAAGAATGAAAATATCACAGCTACATCTACAGAAAGCAGGAAGGGGGGTCACTTCTAATAATTACACGCAAACAAAAATCACTGAAGAATAAAGGGCTGTTGCTTCTGCACTTCTCTTACTATACCACAAGAGTGAGCTTTACCATTTCTTATAGTGTATGTGTGGCCAGTCTGTTACATGAAAATGTGGGAATATAAAAGAAATTAAAATTATATTAAATATGTTATTTTCAAAATAGATCCTCTACATAATTTCATTCCATATCTTACTCACCCTTTGTTTCACAGAAAAAGATCTGCTAATGCACATTTAAAGAATAAAGCTAGATAATAGATCTACATCGCAAATCCTGTTCAAAGGTTTTATTGTATATTTTAATTTTCCATTCAACTCATTTATATATTCCTCAAATAAAATGGGGGAAGAGAGTATACTAATTATGTAAGCTTACAATGAAAAATTAAAATTTTTATTCCACTTCTAGACTTCATGGATATGTTCTAGCACAATATGAAGACAGGATGTATACCTTTTAAGACAGATGCTTTATATATATGCTCATTTACCTAAACTAGGTAATTTTAGGGTAATGCTTGCCTTAGAGTCAACTCCAAATTTCAAGTTTTTTCTCTGAATTTTTAAATGGACTTACATACAAACACAGCACTAAATTCACAATCTCGTTGTGATCTCATTTGCACTAATGTTACACAAGCAAACATGAAGCGTAGAAAGCAGAATCACAGCCACAGTTTCAGGTGACACCCTTATCATACAAAACCATCACTTCCCTGTGAGACTCCTGCAGGACTTCAGTTTACAGAAGTAAACCTCAAACAAGGAACATGTTCCTTTGGATGGTATGCTGCTGCAGAGGAACTGGGAGTGAAATGGGAAGATGTAAACAGAAGACAAAGGGCTGCAAATTTGAGCTATGTTATAACCACAGAAGGTAGATGGAAGTTAATGGCAGGGTTTAACTCACAGTAGGCTTGACCATCAAATAGACAAAAGTCACTTGCAAAACAGGCTCTTCAGTGATCACCAACAAGGAATCAAAGCCATTTCACTTTCTTTTCTTTAAAGAATAAAGTACTGTCACAGAAAGTTTTATGGTTGCTTAGTAAATTATTGTTGGAACCAACTCAAGACATGACCAGCTGCAAATTAGGAAAGTATGAAATGCAAAAACAAAGGACAACACCCTAGAGACTAAAAATTAATAGGAATTCATCTGGAAAACACACAAATGACAACTGGAATCCAAAAGATCTTGAATGTATGGACAGCTAGAAGAACCACCAGAATACGACACGTATGTAAGCGCTAATCAGCAGCTTCCTTACTACTCTTAGTAGGGTGAGAAAAGGGTTTTGACACACTGCAGCCGACTTGCTTTACTCTGATTTAAGAACTGCAAGCTCTGGCTACACAGGCACAGGAACTCTCCAGCAGCTGGGACCCCACCACTGACTCCCCACTTGCCTTCAGAGTCCAGTGTTGGGCGGTAAGTGAACACAGTGTGGCTCCAGCAGCCACTGCCTCTCCTTTCAGCAGCCTTGTCAGCTCTGCTCATACTTTCAGCCCCATTCCTGTTCTGCCTGCCTTCTCCTGAACATGTCCCCCATTCTGTTCCCTGCAACTCTTAGGCAATATGCCCCAAGGAATGATTCCCTTTCCAGCTCCTTACAGATGCCCCCTGCTTCTGGAAGTGATATGTAGACCCTTCTTTTCATCACTCCACAGCCCACTGTTCATACTTGAGAATCAAGCAGTAAAAGCATCCCTCTTCAATTTCTCTGAATCAGGCATGGATCCCTAAAGCCAGTTGCCTTCAAATGCCACCTTTGTCTCAGGCACCAAAACCAGTATGCTTGCTCAGCTTTTTCCTGCTCCCAGCTACTACCCAGACCTGGAACAGAAATTTAGGGCTTTTGCTTTGGGGATTTTTTTATTACTGGTGTTGAGGGCAAATGTCCTCAGACCAGTGAGCTGGGCTCCCAGTGGTTATAGAGGCTATGGATGGTGTCAGGGCAGTGCAGCTGGAAGCAGTGGTAAAAAAGGAAGTCTCTCTCCTCCCAGTGCCAGTGAGTTGTTAGATTGGCTCAAAAAAGCTCATGACACCACAACCTGAGCTAAGCTTCTTCAGGCCCTGGTCTCCAGGACCCTATTGCTGGAGAAAAGAACAGCAGATTCCCTGCTTAGATAGGTTCGTTACAAGGATTACTGAAATTCCTTTTGAGTTGCCTGCAGCTGCTCAGCAGAGATAGCCAGGAATAGCATATGCTTGTGCCCCCTAAGAGCACCAGAGTTTAGTGAATGCTGGTATTAAGTGGAGCATTGTATGATAACTGGTACACACATACTCAGAATGTTTTCCTGTCTTACACCTACTTCAAACCAAAGTGTATTTTCTCATATCCACATCCAAGCTCTGTGAATAAACAATATTTATCTTAGCCATATTTGCTGCAATGTGATTTAGTTTCATTCTGTTGATTTACATTTAAGAATGACTTTTCTGATTAATCACTCCTTTGCATACTTTATATATGGAAAACTAAAAATACACTAAAACAGTACGTGAATAAAAACCACATTAAAATTCATAAACTGCTACTATTCAATTTACTTCTCTTTAGTATACCACCAGCTAATCAAACACAGCAGTATTTGCAGAGGGTATGTTCCTCAATTTTCCCTTCTAGGCTTCAGAGGTGTAGGTTTTCCTCTGCAAAATAGGGTTTCCAAAGGAAAAGACTGTAAACCAGAGGATACTTGCAGACTCAGACTTGCAGACTCTCAGAGAGCAGAAAATAATGCAAATTTCCCTGCATCCACATAGACCTTAAAATTACCATTTCATATGCACCAAAGAAAGTCTGTATGTGATGCATTATATTGCATATACCTCTGCACTCATTTCAAGGCTGCTGGTGTGTAAGAGATGGCAACTGCCTAAGCAGAAATCTTCCCAGAATTCAATTTGTCTTCTGTATCTATCTTAAAAATTATAGCTTCAAAGTACAAAACCCTTCATCTACAAAGATTTGGGAAAAACCTTCAAGTTCTGAGCTACATTGTCAGATTGCCCATTTCCATTTTTAACACAAATATAACTATCTAAATTCTGCAGAAAGCCTACAAAAAATGAGCACTGACCCTAAGGAGATTATAACTTTTCTCTGCCACGCTCAAGGTTTTAACAAGTGTTGTTATAGCCATTATCTAAATCAGGGCTGCAACTACACTGTTATTATCCTGAAATATTCTGAGATTGGACATTTGCATGACTATATAAGAAAGAAACCAATTTCAAGATGAAATGGTCAGCAAACTGCTTCAAAATAGAGGATTTAAATGGGATCTCAGACCCCTCTATCTCTTACATCTCAAGATGTGTAGAGAATTCCCTTCTCCTCAAGAATTCAGAATATGGACAGCCTGACCAAGAAAATGAAAGATGAAGTGTTACAAGCCTGACAGTAAGTTCCCAAAATCCAACAATTCTAAATTTAAAAAGAACCCAAACACACAAACAGAAAAAAAGATTAAAATTACAAACCAACAAACCTTCATATGTGAACTAAGACCTAATACAAATCAAAGGCTAACATTAGTTCGAATTCCAGTGTATTCTCCCTACAGCAGCATGTGGCCTAAATAGTCAAATGACTGTTATTAAAAAGATGCTGAAAGCATAGCACACATATTTAACTTGTGATGTACTTTTGGCTCTTGTTACAGTGTGGGGATTAAGGGTTATTCACAGATTCACCATTGTCCACGGCAATTCATTTCCTCTTAATAGCACAGTAAGTTATTTATACAATTATTCAATTTGTGTTCCAAAGCTGTGGAACACCATTCCTGTATAACACATCAACAGAATGTTACTGAGAAATTAAGGGTAAGAAACACACATTAGCATAAGTCTGTTGATTAAATGATTAACATAGACAAAAGTGTCTCCAAGAGGACTTGTATAGATTCACGCATTTTATACTATGTACATGAAGTGGAGCTTCACCTACAACAAAACAGAAAGTCAGGTGTGTGATTATTTCTTTCACAGAGTTGAGCTGACTGTGTCATTAAACCTCTGAGTATATGCATCAAGCCAAACTGGCTACTCTGCACCAACTTCCTGCCCTTGGACCTCCTCTGGCAGCTAAAAAAATATCCCCACATGGACATGAATCTCAGTTGCATCTCCAATTCACAGTGTTTGCAAGCTCAGATGGAATAATCCTTTTACATTTGCCATCACAGACCACTTAAAGTACACCAGAAGCCAAAGCACAGAGTGTCTTGCTGCAAACTCATGTTCAATGGAGTGAATCCCACTAAGCTGAATCTTGATGGGACAGAGAATGCAAAAACTACAACTAACTTAAAGAACAAGTAGAAAGTGGAGCTAATTGCACAAGAAGAAAGCAAGTCAGAGACAGTAACATTAAGAAATTCTGTTGGATTTAAATTAACCTTTAGAATGATTATAAGCAATGTTGTACAATGATGTCAGTAAGACCAAAAAGACATGTGAAGAGAAGACTTTAAGGACAGGACAGTAGGCAAGAAGTATAGAAACAGTTTAACATCTAATAGCTAGAACATAGCAAAACCTACAAGTTTGGGCCAGTTCAGAAAACCACAGGGAACCAAATTAAGATATAGGTTACATCTAATCTGTCCAGAAAGGAATTACTACCTACTTTCCTGATTAATATTCATGTAGTTTTATACTGGTGATCAGTTTACAGAAAATAAATGTTTGAGGCAGTATCGCTTTATTCGTGCTAAACATGTCTATAACACTAAAGTCATTGGTCCTTTTCACACATTTCATACATGACACTTGAGTAAGCTTGGGCCACTCAGTACTTTTTCTTAAGAACAATATGAATTTCAATTAAGTTTTACAAAATTAGTCTATCTATTTCTTGTATACAATGCATTATTATATTGTATTGTACAATATCTTATTTGCTGTAATACATACATAATCATTCCAAGAAAGTTTTTTTTAAATAGTCATTTGCTATAACTTTATTTTCCTGTGGACCTACAATTAATCTCTACAGGTTACTAGGTCATGTCTAGGAGCAAACAGAGGACTAAAAATTTCATTTAGCAAATTTTTTTTGCACACCAGCATTAGAAAAAGATATATTTGGGAAAAGTGTATTTTGTTGGGTGGTTTTAGCCATAAAACCTAATGGACTGAGTTGCATGGAAGTGCTTTTTTCCTCCCCCAGGAAGCAGAACTGCCATCTGTGTCACAAGACAGCTTTCTGCAAGCTTTGCATATCCCACATTTTTTACTGGCTTAGTCCTGGACTTGGCAGTGCTGGATTGACAGTTGGACTTGATGGTCTAAAAGGTCTTTTCCAACCTAAGCGATTCCATGATTTTGCAGCTGAGCCGTGTTGTGGAGCAGTCTCGCCATGCTGAGACAAAGGCATCTCTACACTCCTCGTTTTTTCACTGTGGACAATTATGTGCACAAGAAATATGAAACTGAGCTTAATGTGCAAGCCTGGTGGGAGGCTACATTACAGCAATTCCAAATGGCCGTTTTTTCATTTAATTTTTAATTTGTATTTTCATACCGTTTCGCACATTTCACACCACCTTCCTGAATTATACATTGGGGAAAAATAAAGCGCTTCTTTATGGCAGCATTTTTAGCCATAAAGGATAATGAACTGTAATGTATGGAAATACTTCTATTCTCCCGTACAGAGACTGTATTTTAAGCCTTTGTCAGGTCTCCAGTATGTGGGCCTCAGCCGAGGCCCTGCAGCCTCCCTCGGGCTCCCCTGAGGACTCACCGAGAGTCTGAGTCCCTTACCTCTCCCCCGTGCTGCCTAAGCCCCACCCCCCCACCCCCCCCACCCCCCCCCCGGCTCCCTAATGGCACGTTCCACTCGCGGCGGGCAGGCGGCGAGCGCCCGCAGCTGAGGCGACGGTTGGGACGTTCCACCGCAGGAACTCAGGGGGCGCGGCTTCCGGGCGCCGACTTCGAAACGGGAGTGTGCTGTCGGTCCCGCCATGACCCAGTCGGTGGTGGTGCAGGGTAAGGGGGTCGTGGCGCCCACACCTCCCGCCGCCCCCTCCCCGTGCCTGAGCCGTGTCTCTCCCCTTTGCAGTGGGACAGTGCGGGAACCAGGTGGGATGCCGCTTCTGGGACCTGGCGCTGCGGGAACACGCCGCCGTCAACAAGGTAACGGGGCTGGCCCGGGGCGAGCCGCTCCTCGCTGCCTTCCGCGTTCGTCGCTGTGACTGCAAAGCACTGAGTTTGTTTGGTTAAACTCAAGGCCGTTTCACTGCGAGCAAAACCACCGCCGGGTTCTCGTGCCGTTTAACTAATCGTGAAATAAACCATAAAGTTGTCTGTCAGGAGACCTGGTTAAATCGGAGAGCTGGGCAGTCACCAGTCGTATGAAGTTGAACAAGGGAAAGTGTCGGATTCTGCACCTGGGATGGGGCAACCCTGGATGTACGTCCAGGCTCGGGAATGGGAGGCTGGAAAGCAGCGCTGTGGAAAGGGTCCTGGAGGTCCGGGTTGATGGCAAGTTGGACATGAGCCAGCAGTGCCCTGGCAGCCAGGAGGGCCACCCGTGTCCTGGAGGGCATCAGGCACAGCGTCGCCAGCTGGGCAAGGGAGGGGATTGTCCTGCTCTGCTCTGCTCTGCTCTGCTCTGCTCTGCTCTGCTCTGCTCTGCTCTGCTCTGGGGCGGCCTCACCTCGAGTGCTGGGGGCAGTTTTGGGTGCCACAATATAAAAAAACACATTAAGCTATTAGAGAACGTCCAAAGAAGGGCCGCGAGCATAGTGAGAGGTCTTGACGTGAAGCCTTATGAGGAGCAGCTGAGGTCACTTGGTCTGTTTAGCCTGGAGAAGAGGAGGCTGAGGAGAGACCTTACTGCAGTCTGCAACTTCCTCATGAGGGGAGGAGGATGCGCAGGCACTGATCTCTTCTCTGTGGTGACCAGTGACAGGACCCGAGGGAATGGCCTGAAGTTGTGTCAGAGAACATTTAAGTTACAGATTAGAAAAGGGTTCTTCAGTCAGAGGGTGGTTGGATGCTAGAGCAGACTCCCCAGCACCAAGCCTGTCAGAGCTCAAGAAGCGTTTGGATAGCACTCTCAGGCACATGGTGTGACTCCTGGGGTGTCCTTTGAAGGGCTAAGAGTTGGACTCAGTGCTCCTTCTGGGTCCCTTCCAGCTCTGAATATTCTGTGATTCTGTGATCCCTAATTCTGGTCAGCTTTCTCCACCCTTTCCACCCTGAAAGGCTCAGGATATCTCCCTGTAGCCAGGCATTACCAGGTTTGAGGCAGTTAGCAATATGAGAGGACTCTTCAGTGCAGCTTCTTTGCCACTGGCCGTAAAGCAAAAGAGGACACCCCCAAAGCCCACCATTGTTTTCCACCTTAGCTCATGCCATGACTTGCTGTACAGTTTTACTGACCAAAATAGCAGCATAAGGAGGGCATAGGATTGTGCTGAGTACCCTGAACAAAAACACACTTTTCTTGTTGTGACTATAAAGCACTTAAGTTATTTAAACTTGCCAGATCTCTTTAGCTTTGTGTTGGGATAAGTAATTGCTATCTCTCGACAGGGAGTTCAAGAATCAGTGTGATGCGCTGTCCTTTTCACAGAACTCCATGGGCACTGGTATCACGGTCATGGAGCCCATGATGAACTGAGAGTTGTATCAGTGCTGAACTGAGTCAGCTAAAGAGCAGCTCTTCAATTTAATAATTGCATTGGGGTCTTCAGTAAGCTACTCCAGTTGCTTAATCTTGTGCTGAAAAATTAATTTCCTAATTACATTCTCTGCTCAGTTTTTAATAACAAGCTGATGTTTCAATGAAATGTTCTTTTTAGAGCTGACTAGAGCTAGCCGGATTCAACAGAGATGTTCACTCAGTTTCTAGTGGCAAGATTTGACAGGTGACCTCCAGAGGTCCCCTCCTACTTAAATTATTCCATGGAAAAGCACTGAGAATTTTTGACATTACACATCATTTTGTGTTGTTTCCTTTTAGAAAGGAATTTATGATGAAGCCTTAAGCAGTTTCTTCAGGAACGTAGACACAAGGTAAGTTCTTACCAAGCAGCTCAAGAGCTTAACACAGTAGAACAACGCTTGTAGTATCTTCTCTTAACCTAAAAGTTATAGTTTTCTTTGTTTCAAGTCATATTTAGCTTGTGCTAGAAAAAGACATTACTTTTTTTGTATTCTCCTCAAAACCTTATCTTTGCATTTCCATTTTATCTATACATACTTCAGTAGTTAAATGTGTTGAAAGTGTTTGGGTTTGTTTTCCTTTCCTTTTGTCCCAAAGGTGGACAGTCAGGATCTGATAGCTTTTGCCATTGCAAATCACGATCAGATTGTATGTCCTCTGAATACCAATAGAGCAGCATTTCTTGAAGAGTTCTAAGAGGAATTGTATATAAGATAGTTGGAAAAGAATGACAGTTTTAAAATCTTATCTGACTATTGTATTACACAAAGTAGTAGCTATAATTGTTTTTTATAAGTTAACCAATTCATACCTTAAAAGCATTTGTCAGCTCTTATCTGTCCAGTTAGAAAAATCCTTGCAGTTTGCAAGAAGAAAATGTGTCCTTGGGATACCCTGTTGCATTTTAATTAATAAAAAAACGTTTGACCAACCTCTGTTTCCTTCCCTTATATGAAAAGGTTGCAGTACAGCATGTGATTTTAACTAGAACAGGATTGAAATCCAAATTGTTTTGTCTCAAATTTTACCTCTTTGAAAGAGCACTGCAAATGTATTGAAGTTCATTATCGTCATTCCTTATGGGTATTTCCTAGAATATCTTTTTTTTCTTTTTTTTAAACCAAGAAAACTTGATCTTAAAAAATGCCTGTTTCTGTACGTGCCAGATGAAGCCACCAAATTTGTAATTGACAGGTCCGCTATGATAGAAACATCTGTTTTCTTTCTGAGCAACCTGGTCTAGTGGAAGGTGCCCCTGCCCATGGCAGGGGGTTTGGACCTGGATGATCTTTAAGGTCCCTTCCAACCCAAGCCATCCCATGAGTCTAGGAACACAGGGGTTTTTTTCAGCAATTGAATCCAAGTGATTGAAGGCATAGTCTGTCATAAAAGACCACAAAGGCAATGGTAAGAAAAATAAATGTTTTGGGGTTGGTTTTATTTCCCCTTTGAATTTTCCAAGGCCCTGAAGAGAAGATTTCTCGGTGAATTTACTGGTGCTATAATGTACTCCTATAGTTTGTTGTGTAGGCTAGGGGAATCACATGGGTGTTGGAGGCTGCTGTGAGCTGCTCACCTAATGAAAAGTGTTTGGAGACCATCTTTGAGTGAAAAGGTGGAAAATCCTTGAGGAATTCTGTGCAGCCCTGTACTCTCTTCCCCTTGTTCCTGATGGGACTCAGCAGGCTCAGAACATTGGTACTGCAGTCAATTTTAGTTGATATTTTGTGAATATAATGGTGGTTGAATGTAGAATGGTCTAAGACATACTTTAAATTTAGGCTTGGCGAGCCCCCAGATTGGGTAATTAATGGAGGGGAAAATAAGATCCATTTTCCAGTACCCCTGCCTTTGTTCCCTTGTGTTGAATATAGTTTAGCCAGACCATAGTATCTCATCCTTTGTGTGGGAAAAAATGTGATTGTAACATAATGTATAGTCTGCTATGTTGGCTCAGTACAACTAGTCCTGGGAAAGAAGGAAGATTTAGCTATGTCAGCCCAGCAGGATTGCTGAACTGGTAAATCATAATAAGCAGAATAAGTCAAGCACAGCACTGTGCTGGTGCTCTTACAGAGCTTTCACACCTCGAGCACAAGCACAGTGTTGTACTGCCCCCAGTGAAAAGCTCGTGGGGAGCTTTTCTCCATTGTGTGATGTGGATACACATATCACATGCTGATAAAAGATAATCCTTTCGATGTTTGGCAATGCCTGTAGAATTCCTGCAAAGCAGAGGCTATATCTGAGAGTAAACTTTAATGCTTGTCTTTTCAGCTTCTTGAAGTAATGTTTAGCACATTTCTGATGGAGATTGTGTCCTGTAGTCATATTACTTTCAGGAATTATGAGGTCTTAGCAGCATGTCAGGGTGTTTCTGTTTGTTTGCATTGTCATAGTCCTCCAAACACAAAATAGAAAAGATAAAATTTTCTTGTATATATTTGATGCTACAAATCTGATCTTAGATATTTCTGTTACTATTGTTTTTTCAGAAGTGGTGATAATGGACCTGATATTTACAAAGGAAAAATCTGCTCTTTAAAAGCACGAGTAAGACAATTTATAAAGGTCATTCTTTTTACATTGAATATTTATGTCCAACTGTGTGGGAATTCTCATGTAGTTCTTAAAATTGCATACAGGTTGAAATACTACTTTGAATAGTAACATTTCTAATATTAACTTCTATTAATGCAGTAATGCAGTTTGCTGCCAGTCTTGTTGAGTAATTTAAATAGAAATTTTAATAAAATTATTACAGATATTATTAAGTTTTATTTGAATTTTCTAAGGATTGGAGAAATCCTTAGAATCCTTTGAGCCTCTTTAAATTATTAAGAAGCAAGGAAACTTGAAACATAAAAAAGTTTTAATTTCTTTATTCCTAAGTATTGGGGCAGAATATTATAAAATTTTAACAAAATTTCTTCATCTGAGATGCTGTCCTACCGAACAACTTCTAGCAAGTCAGCTCAGGTAAATCTAGTTGGTCTTGTAGTTAACAACTGAGGGGGAGAAAAGGTTTCTCTGGAGCAGAGTAGAAACAGAGTTCCTTTTCTATTGTAAATAATTTTATATTTCTTTGTGTGATTATTTCAAGGGTGGTTTGCTTACTGACTGAATTTTACTTCTTTCCATTCTCAAAGGCACTGTTGATTGACATGGAGGAGGGTGTGGTAAATGAAATTCTACAGGGACCATTGAGGGATGTGTTTGATAGCAAGCAGCTTATCACAGATGTTTCTGGTTCAGGAAACAACTGGTGAGAACCTCTTTAGAACACATTTCTTAGCAGCTAATTAGATGGCATTTGAAAGGGGAAATGATAACCGTAGCTTTCTGCTTCGTTCTGCACCTGGAGAGCTGCAGCATTTTACCAGCAAATTTTGAGTCACTGTTGCCTGTAGGACGGCTTTGAAAAGGCTCTTACAGAAGAATAATTCTGCTGATGTATCATTTCGTCTTTTTTCCCCTCCCTCTTTTTTGATTTTCTTTACAAAATGCCGCGGCCCAAAGTGTTGGGAGTGAAACAACACACCAATATGATGTGGAATCAAGCTCCATTTATTGATGATTTTTGACAGTCTTTTATACATAATTCTGTTCTATACAAGTAAAAGGCAAGCTACTCATTGGTTAAACAATGCTTTCTCACGCTTAAGCAAAACTAATGATTGGTTGGCACAATTTTAGTAATATTCAGCTTTTGAAGTTAATTTCTAAGTTTTTCCCAGCCTTGTCTTTTGCTGACTTCTTTTCTATCATATCTTACTGTTTCATATCTACTTGGACAGTACAGACTATCCTTGTAACATATTTTCTATTGCAACACTTACTTCTTCAGAACAAGAACGAACTAACCTTGCTTATTGCTACATTTACAAATGTTCATAATGGTGCATTATTCCCAGGGCCCCAACATTTCCCCCTCTTTTTTCAAAAATGGCATGAGCGATATCTTCCATCCTTCGCACAAGACATTGCAACATGCAAGGCCCAAATGAGCAACACAAAAAGAGCAAAAGCAACGGTGCTCCAAGCGTCATTAGCAAACTCTTAATCCAAGGGGCAATATTTCCAAAAATCGAATCAAACCAGGAGTCTAAAGGGTTACTAACTGTTCGGATTTTATCCACATGTTCTCTGAGCCATTGTAACTCTGCATGAACAGACTTGCTGTGATCGGAAAGATTGAAACAACACATCCCCTTAAACTCCTCACATCTGTGACCTTGTGCCAATAACAAGAAATCTATCGCTGCTCGATTTTGCAAAACTGAATGCCGCAGGCTATCCATATCTTCTGATAGTTGTTCTAAAATTGCAGTGGTCGTATTGGATTGTTTAACAACCCAACAAGCCAATTTGTTAATAGTGTTGAGTGCATGAGCTGTACCTAGTGACGATACTAGAGCGGCAAAAGCTCGTGCTGTTGGTCCCCAAATTTCCACATCATCTTTGCAGTCAGATGAAAGAGTGTCAAGGCCACGATTAACTCGATTTTGTCTCAGTTTCATTGCCATTGTCTTATTCATTGCTAATAACGCCAATTTGCCTAAGTAACAAGGGCCTCCTTGTGCATAACGTGGTATGCCATGCCAAGCTCGATCTCCACATATGAGAAAGACTCCTGTTGGAAGTGCTAAAGCACTATCATTTGCCCAGATTTTTATGTGGTTGCTACCCCATCCATAAGGAGAATCTCCACAATGAGCAGTAGCATTTGCAAATACAGAACTGTGTGGAGTGAGCATGGTAAAACTATCGTTCACATATCTTTGATAACTTCCCAGATATACACATGCAGTTTTTTTTTTTTTGCATCACGATCTAACTGTCGGCTTCCTAACAAATCTAACTCTTGCGGGTCCCATGGTAAAGGCACCTTCAAGCTTGATAAAAGCAAAGCAGTGCAGTGGCTTGTATTCTTGGCTTCGGAACAATTTTTAGTAGCATACTGAGAAAAGCTGTTAGCATCAAAACCTGGAACTCCTATCAAGCAAGTACGAAAAGGATCAGTAGCTGAAGCCAGTGATAAACAAAATGCCGTATTACCAGTTTCTCTAGCCCAGGTAACCCATAAATTCTTTCTTGGCTCTATTTTAGTCAGCAAGCTTTTACTATCTAGTACGCTTAAAAGAGTTAAGATTACGATCCCAGTTTTCATATTCATCAAAGAATTCTGATTCAGCTTTGCTAAAGCAATAATCAACAGTTTGAGTATATATCAATAATTTTAGCTGAAGAGCAATGCGTCTTAGCTGATATCTGTCTAAAGCAATACGCAAAGAATCATGACTCTCAAAAAGAAATTCAGGCCAGATAAACTCCTCAAGAAACTGATCGAGGTGTTCACTGTCTATCCAATCTCTTAATCCCCGCTCTGGGTCTTGTGGGGGCAAACGATGACGACACTCTCTACAAACTAAGAGCACCTCCTGTCTCTAAAGACTGTTTTTATCAGTATAAGCAAGTCGATCACACCCCCCACAATGAAATACTATATACTGTCGAGAGGTCCCAAATTCTCGCTGTCTCTTTCTTAATCTGGCTAACTTTATCGCAATAGCTCTTTGTAGGATGCCGTCAGCTCTGAACTCGACAGCATGATCGATCCAAGACAAAACAGTACTTTCTCCTGGTTCTATCTCCATGTATAGTTGTTTGATTATTCTGCACCAAGGTTCAAGGGCAAGGTATCTTCGTTGTTGTTGTCTGTCATCGACACCTTCGTTTGAAGCCAGGGTCGCACCCACTTGGCCGGCACCCACCGAGCTTGGTCTTGATTACCTGCAACAATACAAGCATAACCTCTTCCCCATGTTAATAATTTCATTGGGCCCTCCCATGTAGCTTTGACTGGATCCCATGTTTCTACTAGAACTTCATTTTTAGACAAATCTTGAGAATTACCTCCTAAATGAACCTCAAATGGAACTGTGCTCCCTTCTCCTTCCCCTACTGGGTTTTTCCAATTTAACACTTAGCAGGCTTTCATTAACACATTATGTGGGGACTTCTCCCCCTCTTTTTTCAAAATGGTCACAAGGCGTTTCAGATCTTGATGCCTGCGTTCAATTATAGCCTGACCAGTACTATTATATGGTACACCTGTTTTGTGTGTAATGTCCCAAAGTGCTAAGAACTGCTGACAAGCTTGGCTTCGATAAGCAGAACGATTATCAGTTATGTGTGTGCCAGCGTGCGGGAGGATAGAAGCAAATACTCTCTGTGCTAAGTTCCAAGCTGAAACATAGAAAGGCACAGCGTAGATTCATTTAAAGCTTTGGCTAGCGTAAGTCAAACATTGCGCTCAGGAAGGGGTGTCACTGGGTACCTGTGGATGTAAGCACACATACATGTTCTCTTCTCTAGGTTAACAGGTTAATAGGTGAACATCTGAGCTTTGTCATTGCATGTTATTACACACTCAATTGTGGGTTTTGCACTACGAGCAAAGGTGATCAAGGCAACAGGTACAACTACTAATATACATAAGAGAAAGACAACAGTATTTCAACAGTATACAGGTTATTAACCATTTAACTATTAGCTATTAGCTACTACCCAGAGTCTACAATCACTGGAGAGTCCCACTTTACAGGCGAGACTTGAAGACCTTTCCCGGGCAAGGCTCTCAAGTTTACCTGAAAGGGGTTCCAGTTCTTATCAAGCCGAATTGGTGAGCCAAAATGACTCAATTGCATTTTTAGAGTAGAAACATCTGAGATTAAAGATTCAGTACCCGATCAGCTTAGGGCTAGGACTTGGCCAGAGCCCAGGCCTTAAGCTGAGAGGGCCGCCCTAAATCATCTTACAAACAAGTCTCTATTAATTTCAATTCTTTAAAACAATACACTGCTTACAGATAACTACACAGGGTTATGTGAAAATTTCTAAAGCAGCCGGCGTTGTCATTTAGTTTTAACTAAGGAATCAATGGTACCATAAACAAATTGCAAATAACTGTGAACACACATCCAAGATTGTTAATACAGTAACAGTAATTGTTCTGAAAAAGTTCTACATCATGAACATTTCAGTTGACTTTATCTTATCTCTATAGCAAAAGAACTGCAAAGAACTCTTTGTAACGTGGCTCTCTCCTTTTCTTTCTTTCTTCTTCTTTTTTTTTTTTTTTGTCTTTTTTTTTTTTTTTTAAGAGGTTACTAAAATTTGACTTCCTAAGAGAACTTAAAATCAACAGACTTTACATATATATTGATCAACTCAAAGTTGACAGGTCTGACATATAAACTCAGAAAATATTAAGGATTCGAACAACATTTCTAGTACATTTACTGCAGCACATTCACACTTGCATACACACAGAGATACTGTTTAAAGTATACAGAAATGATAGTATTGTACATCTTATATAATACTGCTATGAGTCTGGACACGTCTCTTACTTCAGGTTGTGGATGTATTAAAACTGACACATGTATAGAAGCAACTGTAGTTATGGTTTTAACTGATTGCAAAGGAGTGTACTAATATGTTTCACTGTGGCCTCTTTGCCATAAGGGCAAACATCAAGAGCTCAGGTACTGAGCAGACAACTGAGCAAGTGTATTTTATGAGATAAGATTACATTGAGCTACTTTTCTGGGCAATTAATGTACTTTAAAGTGTTTTGATGTTAAGTTTATGTGCAAGCTATAGGTGACAAGGAAGAACCAATATTCTTGAATCTGTGAACAGCTGTAAAAGCTGGAAATGTTGTCACATAGGCAAACAGGTAAAGTTCACACTATGCTGTCTATTTTTGCCGTAGAAAAACTATGGGTTAACTATAGTTGATTCTCATAAGTTTCTGCAGATAAGAAATACGGAGCGAGGCCTAGCATGGGCCTCACAGAGTTAATTGTGGCTGGTTTGCAGCTCAAGGAATGCCAAGGTCAAATGGTGGAGGGATGCCAAGTTAGCTTCACGAACTCTGAGGGTAAATAGAAAAATAAAATATATCCTGTGGAAAGAACAAATTTTACACTCCCAAGTTTTTGATCTATTGTGTGGGAAAAAGTAAATTTTTAACTTAAAACTGTGGATCACAATAAAGCTAAGGTAATACATAAATAACTAAGCAGAACATAAAATTATTTACTCAAATTAAATACTTTAGGTATATCTATGAAAACTTGTCAGTTGAAACACATACACAACTACCCACTCCTCCCCCCAACGTCAAGCAATTGGTTTCTTCAGTGCAGCTTTCTTGCTTCTTTTGAAGACATCTCACAATCGGTCGCAGCTGAGTCAGCTCTCCGGCCGAGGGGTGAGCACCGGGACCCGGGGGGAGAGATGTCATCCCC
This sequence comes from Acanthiza pusilla, assembly GCA_036630365.1. Taxonomy (NCBI): domain Eukaryota; kingdom Metazoa; phylum Chordata; class Aves; order Passeriformes; family Acanthizidae; genus Acanthiza; species Acanthiza pusilla. The sequence continues at coordinate 33,414,567 of JAXCHO010000023.1, forward strand.
AAAGATTGATTCATGGAAAGCAATTTCAGAGTTCCGTAAGGAATAACAAAAGTCTTACAGTCATTATACCCATCTTTTCACACAAGCTTTCTCTGTCCTGTCTGAAATCAGCTCAGGCGGGGGCTGAAGGTCGAACTTCGTGCTCCGGCTGTGGCGACGGCGGAGCGGTGGGCCACTTCCCTCCCCCCCACCTTTCCTCTGCCCATGGCAGCGGCGGAGGAGGAACACCTTGCACTCTGAGAACCGGGAGCGACCCGCTGGTCGGGGGGGCCGCTGCACAGCGTCTCTCTAGCAAAAGCCTTCGAGGAATGTCCTCCCCCCTCTCTGCGCCCGCTAACTTTTCTGCAGCAAACTTTTTCTCTGTTTGATACTTTCGTATACAGTCTATTACTTCTTTCCACGCCTTACAGAGCTTTTTCGCAGTCTTATCATCATTAATTACTTCAATAAACAACTTCTCTCCGAATTTTTTGCACTCGCTCTCATTGAAAAAGGCATCAGGGTCTTCCTCCGTTATTTCTCCCTCTTTCGCCTGGCACAAAAGCTGCTCGATCATCAAACGCACTTGCCGATATGTTTTTGCCAAGGTCTTGGACCCTTTTTTGTCCATTTGGACACTGTCCCAGATCTCGTCCCCTACTTTCTGCCGAGCAGCAGTGTCAAAAACTTGGCTAGTTTCAGTTAGCAAACCCCGTTTCCTACACCAAATCAATAAATCAACCAAGTCCTGACGGGGTACTTTATAATCAGTTTTAGCGGCCAGCCGCATTAGTCCATCTATAGTAGCTTTTTCTATCGCTGATGCAGCGTTCCCCATCCCGCTCCCAGACTTTTAGTCTGCCTGACTCACCAGTCAGTCGTGTGGCGCCACAGCCGTCTCGAAAACGGCACCCGTCTCTGTTGGACGTCTCCCGTCTCTCTCGGACGATACCCGTCTCTCTTGGACGATACCCCGTCTCTCTTCGGACGGTACCCCGTCTCTCTTCGGACGGCCGGGATGGCTTCTTCACACTTCGTCTCTTGTCCGCTTTTTCACTCCTCTCAGGAGCAAAGTTCTTCTGATAGCTATTAAGGCAGTGCTATCACGTCGGGGTCACCATTAATGCCGCGGCCCAAAGTGTTGGGAGTGAAACAACACACCAATATGATGTGGAATCAAGCTCCATTTATTGATGATTTTTGACAGTCTTTTATACATAATTCTGTTCTATACAAGTAAAAGGCAAGCTACTCATTGGTTAAACAATGCTTTCTCACGCTTAAGCAAAACTAATGATTGGTTGGCACAATTTTAGTAATATTCAGCTTTTGAAGTTAATTTCTAAGTTTTTCCCAGCCTTGTCTTTTGCTGACTTCTTTTCTATCATATCTTACTGTTTCATATCTACTTGGACAGTACAGACTATCCTTGTAACATATTTTCTATTGCAACACTTACTTCTTCAGAACAAGAACGAACTAACCTTGCTTATTGCTACATTTACAAATGTTCATAATGGTGCATTATTCCCAGGGCCCCAACAACAAAAGAACATGCTTTTTATTTTTGTTTCTTTGGCTTTCAGCTGCTTTCATTGCTTAGTCGAAGCCATAATCTAGTTTGAAACTGTGCAACTACTGTGGAAATGAGATATATGAATAAATGCACTTCTGATTTCTAAGCACCACAGCGTCTGGTTTTGTGCATATAAACTACATTACCAAAAGAGAAATTCAGAAAAAGATTGATTAACATAATGAATTCCAAATTTTCACGGAGACCCTAACTTACTCTAATAATATTCAATGTACTACAGACTGGAAAGCAAGTCACCAGCAAATGTACCAAAAGAGAGTGCAATACAGGGAATAAAACATTCTGTAACTTTGCCATCTAGCAGACAAATGTGTTGAAAATAAGCTGTTTGGGGTTTTTTTTTATTGCTAGTAGCAACTGACTTGTGTAGTACTCAAAAGATGAATCTGTACACATATTGCATAGCAGTGTCCATATTGTTAGGGACTATATAGCTTTCATTTCATTATTGCAATTAGATCATCCAGTGTGGGAGTTTATTTCCTTCTCAGTACAGAATAAGTGTACACTCCAAAGTTGTGAACTTAGTGCTGTTTGCATCCCCAAAGTTAAAACTGTGTCCTGACTCCCATATTCTCATTATGTAGTTACAGCTTAGGAACTCTCACAGATGAGGTGGTACACCCAGCTTTGGACTCTGAACTCTAAAATGTCACATAAAAGGAGTTAAAATAAAAAATTGAAAGTTTCATTGTTGAGGGGTTTATTTAAGTACTTTTCATATTCTCAGGGCTGTGGGTCACAAGATATATGGCTATCAGTACCGTGAAAATATAGTGGAAAAGCTGAGGAAAACTGCTGAACATTGTGACTGTCTACAGTGCTTCTTTATAATTCATTCCATGGGAGGTGGTAAGTAATCTTTTTATGGTGAATATGATTGCAGTTGCCACTGATGAAAAAAAAACAAACATGGATCTTGAAAAGAAAATATAATAATCTACATAATTTAGACAGCAGATTAAAGAAATTAATATAGTCCAATTAAGTGGACCAGTAATTATTTATCACTTGTTTTGTTAGAGCACTGAGGAGCTCTAATGTGCTACCCACAACAAAAATGCAGCTGAAATTCTAAAGATGTGGTAGTGAGTAGGTCAAGACAGGTACCAAAGACAAACACTGAGGTATTACTGATCAGAAGAAGGGTCAGTGACCTGTGAACAATGACAGCATTGTCATAATCAAGTTGGTTTTAATTGCGGGGAAAGAGTTTTCCAAAAAGGCTTTGAAGAAGACTTGTAATGTTGCTTAACTTCAGAAAAATTTTGTTTTTCTGTTTTCCTTCCACATAATTCTCTTGAATCCAATGTAGTTACTTTGTTAATAAGCCAAAAGGGAGACTCCTTTGTAGTAACAATTTTGTCATTATTGCATTGCCACTAAGCCTTCCGACCCCAGAAACCTGAGAGCACCATGGTTATGATGTGGAAAAAGACACAGAAAATAGCTCTAAATGTGAAGCAAGTATTTTGTCAAATGCCTTTTTTGTGGCCATTTGCTTAATTTCAGAGAGCCTGCAGATACTGTTTCTGTTATTGTGAAAACTGCTGTCTTGTTCATAGATTAAATTGTCTGCCACTGAGAATGTAGCTGAATATTCAGAAAAATACCACAGTTCAGTTCTCTGTTTTGAGCTCATGGCTGTGTTCTCTAGCGTTAAAGGGAAAAAAGCCTGTGTGCTTTTTTGGGGGGAAGGAGCAGTTCTGTTGTTACTGGAGAATGAGGAAACATCATAAAGAAACCCTAAAAGGAAAATAAGTAATTGTTTGGGGCAGTTCAATGGTTTTAAGTAAATGTTGTGTTTCGTAATTCAAATTAAAGAATTGAAAATAAGAAGAAGAAATACTAGGTCAGAAAAATATTTGTTATGTAATAGGACTTTATGGTTTGCAGAATTTTTTGAGACTGTATACTTCATCCTGACTGACATATTGGGAAATAATTTTATTAATTATTTTCCTGTCTGGGAAAAACCTTCCTACCTTAATTACAGTTGAGTAGCCTGTCATCCAAATGCTTCAGAAAATATTCATTAACATATATAATTGAAAAGTTTTATGTCTCCTACATGAGTCTCAGTGCCTAAGATAACGTGGGGACCTTGTCTTCTCTCATTCTATCTTCATTCATAATCAGGGACAGGATCTGGTCTTGGAACTTTTGTCCTAAATTTGCTTGAGGAGGAATTCCCAGAAGTATATAGATTTGTTACTTCAGTTTATCCCTCTGGTGAAGACGATGTTATTACTTCTCCATATAACAGTGTTCTGGCTATGAAGGAGCTTAATGAACATGCAGACTGTGTGCTACCAGTAGAGAATGAAGTAAGAAATAATATTCTATGCCTGTAATTTTTTAATTAGACAGTGGAAGTGTCTTTTCCTTTTCTGTACTGATTTGAGTACCAAGTCTCCAAAAGCATAATTTCATTTTTTAAAGTAATAATTGAACTTCTAAGTCACTTGCAGGCTTTTGAAATTAACGTGGGTATCACTAAAAAGTTGCTCCGCTCCTTCAAAGTAAGGCAGAGAATTTTTCATGTCTATTTCAAGGTAAATAGTGAAAAGCTTCTATTTACTGAGACAGAGTGTCTTCTATTCTTTTAGCAATCAATTTGTGCATAGTAATGGTAGGATCCTGCAAGGGAAATGACTAACTTCTCCAGATTCCAACAAACTTAACTGTGTTGATTAGTGATGGGGGACTCGTAGATATACCTGACCTTGCAAAGTGCTAGATTCATTTGAATCTAGCTTTGGTGACTGTCTTGCTGTTTGCTTATGAAAAAAGCAAGAAAAAGTGAAATATTGTTAGAGACTATATTTTTTGTTTCACAGGTGTTATCTTCTAAAACCACATTTTAAATTTTCATAAGGATTTTGAATAGTTGAATAAAATTCAAACTTCTGAGTCAAGCTGTGTACATATTTATGATATGGCACAGACTTTTTAGAAACACTTCAGTCAACTAGAGTTGCTTAAAAGTTGGACTTAGATGTATCAAAGGTATAATCTTTGAGCTAACAGTACAATGTCTGAGCTTTCAAGATAATTAGAAATGAAAAACTGGGGTACTGAATTTGAAAGTTCTGTACTCAACTACTTCTGTGCTTTTTTTTCCTCTTTCTCTCAAAGTCTCTGTTTGAGATAGTTAATAAAATTCATCAGATGATCGATTCTGGGAAGTTAGGATCAACTGTGAAGCAAAACAGCTTGGTAACATCAAGTGCAGGCAGTGCAAAAGTACTACAAGAGAAGCCATTTGATGCAATGAATAACATCGTAGCCAACTTGCTGCTGAACCTGACAAGGTAAAGTTACAGGTTATTCCTCTGTAACGCAGTACTATTGCTGGAGGTGGTGTGGGCTGTAAGTACACAGGCCTGCATTAGCTTGAATAATATTAATTGGTTTTCATTCAGTATGAGTCTTCTACTTTTAAGAATTGGTTATTAAATGCTAAAGTATTTGGGAGTATTCAGATTGGAGTGGTATTGCTTTAGCCATGATAGTCTTAAAACTAAAGTAAGTTTATAGGTAGAAGGATATTGTCTTCCATTAGTGCTTAATGGAGCACACGGAGGTTTGCCTTTCTAGGCCAGTTGTATTATTTTATAAATATTGTCAAATCATTTTTGGTCCTAAACTGTCTATTGCTGCAAGAAATATTCTTCTGGAGTATTGGCCTGTTTTTCTTTTAAACGGCTTGTCAGGAATGGTAAGTCACATGTGTTTTATTATGGCCTGTTTGGTAAAAGTGGTATTAATTAACCAGTATTAACAGGTATTAATCACTATTAATACTGAAAATCAGTGCTAAAGACTACAATTGGGAAACAAGGAATCATTTTTGGTAATTTATTGTTCTTTAATGGGAAGTATAAGTAAATAAGACATAGCAGACAAGTATTACTGCCACTTGTGAAAGTTTTATAATTATACTTGAACACTTGCTTGAATGCTGTGCTGTTTTACAGTTTTATTATACAGAACAGCTAAAAAATAGATTTCATAGAAGTTTCCATTATAGAAGTGATTTACTTAGTTTCTAGCAGTTTCATAACAGTTTGTTAATTTTTTAGCTCTGCTAGATTTGAAGGTTCCCTAAACATGGATCTTAATGAAATCAGTATGAATTTGGTTCCATTTCCTCGACTTCATTATTTGGTTTCAAGCTTGACACCTCTGTATACACTGGCAGATGTTAATGTACCTTCTAGAAGGTAAGAAAAAATATTATTGGAGCTTCACATTTAAAGCTTAATTTCTGACTCTTCCATAGTTTTCATTAAAAAATTCCATTCTGTAGCAAAACTTAGGGTGGAAGTTCTAAAACTTATATGTCTGCCACATTTTCAAATTTATCCTGCTGATTTATGGAACATCTGTCATCCCTTTTCTCTGTAATGGTTGAGCCAGTAAACTTGACATTCTTTTAATCTCTGCTGGAAGTGTTTCTGTTGGGAAAATGTATTACTTAGAACCCCCACCACAAGTTCTTTTCAGTAACAGTTTGCACTTGACTGACAAAATACTCTAAAGACAAACAAGGGATTAACTAGACCCTTTGGGAAATAATGGCATCTTGCTTCAGTCTGGAGATGCAGGGAGTGCAGTGAGCCTATTTAACATCTTATTGTACTGATAAACTGACGTGTCAAATTTTGTGAGATATTTATCCTTCTAACAGCAGAAAAATAACCAGTTAAAATAGATTTTACTGAGTTTAGTGGATTATGTTCAGTCAGCAAGAGGTCCAAACAGTGATAGGGACAGCAAAGGGTAAGTGATGGAAGTATACAAAGTGGAGAAGAGAACAGGACCACCCTTATTTTCCAATAGCAAGTTGCGACAGTTAGATCTGTTGAAAAGATACCTTGAGGAGACAGTACAGTGCTGGGAGGAAGATAGCAGACTACGGGGGGATGGTCAGTCAAAGATGTTTCAAAATGAAGTGGGAACAGTAATATTTTTGTCTCCTTTAATTAGTTGGTTTTTTTGTAATAGGCCGATTGTGGCAGAGGTGATATAAGAAAAAAGAAATAGAGATGATAAATGGTAGAGCATTTGAGACAAATGGAAAGAATAGCTTAGATGTTGTGGGTCTGCAGAGCACCATCTTTGGTATCCCACAATACAGTGAAACTTGGTTAAGGAGGTGGAGAGAGAAAGAACATGATCTGCAGTGTCATCTTTTAAAGCAGTCATGTGTGTTAAAATTAGAATAAGTAGACTAGACAAGTAGGTATAACCTGTCTTTTCCCAAATCATTAATCAAAATTAATTCAGTTCTATGATTCATTGATCCTTTTAAATAATGAAGTGTAACAGGCAGATAATCAGTTCTGTAAGGGTCAGCAGCACCTTGATATTCCTTGTCAGATCCTTCACAGTGAGATTATCCTCTCAAATTGCCACATAACCAGAACCCCAAGTAGTTAAATTCCTTTACATAATTTTAAGACTTTATAACCATTGGCCTCAAATTGCCTTTTATAAAGGCAACTTCTCTGACTTAACAGTGGCTTGTAACCTGAGGAAGAAGAGGAAAAAATTGATCCATTGTGTTTCTAGAAACTTCTAATGCCAGTATATGGATGCAGAAAGGTTTGAATTTATTATTTATGGTCCCAGGTTTAATGTACCTTTATCCAGAATTTTATGAACTTTTGAACCCTGAAGGTGTGCATTCTGAAGAACTTTTGTATGCTGCTTTAGTAAGAGTAGATAACTGTTTTCTTTCCACCTAGGCTGGATCAGATGTTCTCAGATGCATTTAGCAGAGATCATCAACTAATTCAAGCAGATCCAAAGCACAGTCTCTACCTCGCCTGTGCACTTCTTGTTCGAGGAAACGTGCAGGTTTCAGACCTTCGCAGAAATATTGAAAGGTTTGTAATACCACACAGTAGTCATGGGATTTGTACTGAAACTGATGGCAGTTATCCACAGCATTCCAGTTTTTCATTTGAACAGTTTCAATACCCAATCAGTTTACTCCAACGTGCTTTTCTTAATTTTAGAAGGGAAGAAAACATAATTAACTTACGTAATGAGTGAAAATAAGTCATAATATTCCTGGAATTCCAAATAAAGGGAAGTGCTCTCCTCTCTCAAAATGGCAAAAGAAAGCAAAGCCCAGCCTTCCAGGGGTCTCCCAACAGTAAAGAATGTTGGAGGAGTAAGTTCTGTAGTAGGAATTTGTTTTTGCTGAACAGAAGGCCCCTCTATTTCGTAATTACTTTCATGTAGGTAGGAAATCATCCTTATTTTAGCAACTCTGTGTTGTTAGCACCCATCTTGTGCCCCTTTACTAAATATCAGAGTGCTTGCAGTCCCTTTTATAGAAACAGGTACTTTTAACCTTGCTTTTCAAATCTTGATACATTAAATTAAAAAAACAAAATTGATGTTCGCAATTTAAATTTAGAGACACAATGATTTAGTCTGAAGTCTAAAATGTCTTATTTTAGTGTTATTTATAACTGTCCTCCCTAATCCTAAGTGCTTAAATGTTAACCTTTTCAGACTGTTAGTTGAGAAAGGAAATTTAGCCTTTGTGTTCTTTATATTCTTTACATAACTAAATTTTTGTATCACAGGTTGAAGCCTTCTCTGCACTTTGTCTCCTGGAATCAAGAGGGCTGGAAAACTGGTTTGTGTTCAGTACCTCCTGTGGGCCATTTCCATTCCCTTCTGGCTTTAGCAAACAACACCTGTGTAAAACCAACTTTCATTGAACTCAAAGACAGATTTATGAAGCTCTACAAGAAAAAGGTGCAACTCTTATCGTTATAACATCCATAGTCACAAATCATTAGCATCTTGCAGTATTGGAAATCAAATCTTAGTGTCGCAAAGGGACTGCTTATAATTAAGAGCCCAAGGGTTTTATTCATGTTACCAGTCAAGGAATCATTCCAACAGTTGCTGCTTAAAAAGCATAAACCCCTTATTAATCTGTACCTGTCTGGCAACATCACAGAGTCATAGACTGGTTTGGATTAGAAGGAACCTTGAAGATCATCTAGTTCCAACCCCTCTGCCACAGACAGGGGCATCTTCCACTAGACCAGGTGGCTCAAAGCCCCATCCAACCTGGCCAAGAACACTTCCAGGGATGGAGCATCCACAGTTTCTCTGGGCAACCTGTTCTAGTGCACAGTAAAGAATGTCGTCCTAAAATTTAATCTAAACCCCAAAGCTCTCTCTCACTTCCCTTCCTCAGCAGAGCAGGAGAAAAGTACAGTGAAAAAGCTTGTGGGTCAAGATAAAGACAGGGAGATCACCCACCAGTTATTGTAATGGGCTAAACAGTCTTGGCATAGGGAATATTAATTTGATTTATTGCCAAAGAATAGCAGAGTAATACAGCAAGAAATAAAACCAAAACTGAAAACACCTTCACCCCCACCCCACTGCCTTCTTCCCAGCCTCAGAATTCCACTTCTGTTCCTTCTTCGCTGATCTTAGTGTCTGCAGAGCTGTTTCTCTCACATTTTCCTAAATCTTCTCTTTCAAGGCTGTTGTGCAGCATTTTTACCCCTCATTAAATACATTGTCACAGAGGCATTACCAGCATCACTAATGGGCTCGGCTGCAGACAGTGGCAGGTCCATATTGGAGCTGGCTGGAATGGCTCTGTCCAACATGGGGGCAGTTCCTGTTACCTTCTCACAAAAGACACCCCTGCAGCCCTACGCTCCTCCTGCTACCAAAACCCTGCCATGTAAACACAATACACAGTTTGTCAGGTGTACTGAAGAACGCAATATGAAAATATGGGTGTTTAAGAAATCAGTAATATCGACTGTAATTCACTAGGGGATTGTTACCAAAGTTGCCAAGTATTTAAACAAGGAATGTCATGTTATAAGTCTCTAAGTCTCCTTTCTACAGTGCTTACTCTCCCCCCATCAGTGCAGGCTAAATGGTACTTCCTGAGCCAAAGCAATTAGGTGCCAAGAAAAGGATAACACTGAATTTTTTTTATTCTCGTAGGCTCACCTGCACCATTATCTGCAAATAGATGGGATGGAGCAAAGTTGTTTTTCTGAAGCTATATCCTCTTTGTCTGACCTAATAGAAGAGTACAATGAACTGGATGCTACAAAAGGTGAGCCTAGAATTGATCCTTCAAGACTGAAGATAGCTGTTTAATGAAAGAAGAACTGATTTTTAAAAAAACCAAAAAAAAGCACTTTCCCATAGCATCCAGCCACTTCAGTTAACCAGAATGACTTGCATCATGCCTGACTATTGTAATTCCAAAGTGGGACCAGGACAACAGCTTCCTTACCTCAAGAGGTGTCATTAAGTGATGAGCCATGCCTGTAAGAAAGATTTGAAGGCACCTAATTGTGGCTGGTATCAGCAAGGACAGTAATCCTAACTGAGGAGTAAATTGACACACCATATGCTGTGAAGAAAAGGAGGGGACGTTGTAGCAGCCATAAAAGTAATTCTTTTCTCAGACTTTCAGCTTACAGTAAACTAAAGGTAGGTCTTGCTTCAAAGAAGGATCACCCTTGCTAGATTTAGTTTTTAACAAGCAACTATTCCGAAGAGAAGAAAAGCCTGTGTAAGTCTTCACAAAGATGAAAGCAAGTCTCCAATGAAACTGCTTTCTTACACTTTTTAGTAGATACTTCAGAATGCTCTAAGCTATGTTCCTCGCTTCAATATTTTTGCTTCTGTGTTGTGCTTAGCTATATTAGAGCATTCTGAGTTGATACCAAAATTGGCAATAACAGGAAATTTTAAAAAATATATTTTGTTTCAAGTATTATACTTGGAATATTAATTAACATTTTCATGATCGTATTCATGAATGCTGAGTTGCACGTGATAATGAGATAATACTGAATACCTCTGAGCAAAACATGCACTTATAATGAAGTTATAATGACCATTTGGAGAAAAAAGCTTATAACCTTGAAAGAATGCAAGTAAAATAGATGTTTTAATATTTATAGTTGTCAGGGTAAGCAGCTTTCTATATTACAGTAAGAACTTTTACAAGATAGAGTGTACAGCTATTTCCAATTGCTTGTCAGTGAACTGTTACAGATCAGAATGGATTGATACAATGATTTCTTGAAATATGAAGTCCTTCTAGCAGACTTGGAGTGGATATGTAAGTAAACACAATTTCCAATGTGTATGCCCAGAAGTATTCAATGAAGTATTGTGATAACATTTGTTGAGAGCATCTTTAAAGAAAATGTTCTAAAAATAGCAATTTTCTTAAAATCTTGCATCTATTATCTGCAGTTGCCCACTTATTTGTTCCTTTACACATGCAGTGTTTATATCCGCAACACTAAAGACCATCTGTTGCAAAAAGCAGTCTGAGTTTAAAGTTGATGACTTCTGTTTCAAAACAGCATGGATGTGTTTTACTACTGCAGACGTATAGCAGAAAGGGTTCATTTAAGAATAAAGAATGATAGATGAAGTATTACAGTATTTTTCCTAACAGGTTAGAGCATGTATTTATCTTTGTGGGCAACGACTTGTTATAGTGGGGTATTGATGCTGTCTTGCTGTGCCTTTCTTAGTTACCAGAAGTTCCTGTTTGGGCACTACCACAAACAAGAATGTATCTGCCCATGTAAGAACAGCTACATTTTAAAAGATGCCCTCTTGCGTGTTCCAGGTGCCATTTAATAAATGAGTGAATATTCATGTATGTAGTTTCATTATAAGCACTGCTGTGGCAGGAGGTTATGCTGATTCTTCAGGGTGGGAATGTGCTGTTGCACTTCATGTTATAGTCAACGGTGTAATTCATCATAGGAGTTTGAGTTCGGAAAATATATCTCCTGGAGCACTGCAAATCCTCTGACACACACACGATGTTATCCACATCATCTTCCATCTGAAGAAGCCTTCGTTGGGACACTCAAATTGTACAGTGATCATTTTGGACTTATTAGGAATGCAGCACCTCTTGTCCAAGCACACTCCACAGAAAGTTAGTTTGTATCTTTGAGTAGTTGAACATCCAGAAAAAACTAGCTTCTCTGCTGTTGGAAGCTGGAAAGTTGGTTGACATGTTTTTCCCTTTGGAATCTATAATATTAAAACAAAGAAAACCCTGAACATTAAAAGCAGATCATGTAAGAAAAAGTTACAACATTTACTTAGAAATATCTTGGAAGTTATTCAATCTGAAAGCTGCTTGATTTTTTTCCTTTGTCAGTCAACAAGTACAAAAAATATTTTCGGAGTGACTGCACATCAGGACAGCATTAGCAGCACTTATATTTCAGGACATTACATTCTTTTGTTTGAAACTGTGCATCTGTAGTTTGCTATTGAAACCTGAAGACTGGTAGTAGAAAACACAGAAGAGTTACTTTAAAACCCGTAAAAAACAAAGAAGTAAATGTTTTATTAGTACTTGCTAATACATCCATTTTTCCATTAGTTCCAATGTTTTCATTTTCTATTAGGAATTAATTTTATGCTAGAAAATACCTTTATTTTCTTCAGCATATTGGTCAGACAAGGCTGGATGAAGCATAATCTGTTTTCTTTTTTCATTTCACATTTTCTGTTGTCGTTGGTCACTCTGCTGGATACGCCTATGCCACAGGTCCTGGAACAGGGTGTCCAGGGAGTTGCCTGTATGAGGCACTTTTTCTTCAAAACTAGCGGTAAGCTTCTGTAAGCTAAGACAGCAATATTTTATTTATGCAGCCCCAAAAGGGTGAATTGAAAATACAAGGATAAGAATTTGATTTCTGTTCATGAAGGTACTTCTGCAGATAAACCTAAAAGAAGACAAATAACATTTATGCAAAATTCAGCTGAGCTGCTGTTAAACTTTGCTGACGCTGGATACTCAGATCCTAGCAAGTACTATGAAATTGCATGTATTGTACGACCTTCCAGTTTCGTGTGATGGAAATATTGTGTGGAGAGAGTTAATTGTGGTATTTTTATGAAGTGTCCAGATTTTTATTTTATTTTAGGCCACACATAGCTTGTAAAGGCTGCTGAAAACATTAATGTTTTTGTCTTTGTAGATATTGATAAGACTTTAGGTTTTGTATTGAGGAATAAAATTCTCCAATCACTTTTAGATACCACTGAAGAGGCTGAGGGCTCTATTAGGTGGAGTATACTTTAAAAAAGAAACAAAATTGCAGTGGAAAAGTTCTGTAAAAAAAACTATGTGGAGTCTGTGCATTTATGTAAGAGCACAGGCAGAATTACCTGGAATTACCAGAATTGCTGTCTGCTTTCTGGAATACTTGGAAAGTAGACAGCGATTTAAAGATCTCATTGAAGTAAGCAGTTTAAAAGCCTGTCACAGATCTGTAACAAATAAAGGGAAGTTAAATGGTTGTTTATACTTGGTACATTTTTAAAGTATGACCTAGTTACATCCCTGTGTGTCTGAATTAGGTAAATCAAATTGAAATGGAAAGCCAGAAAACAAAGCAAGAGGAGTGAAATGAAACTTAGCACTTACTATCCACTCTAACAGAAAAAGTACATTTCAAAATACATATTAGCCCATTGAGCCATCCATGGAATTCATGGACAAGTTGACAAGATACTTCTGCTGGACTTCTGCTGGAAATGGGAGGGGAAAGGCTTTACTTTGAAAAAAACTTTCAAGGTGTTTTTCTTCAGAAGATTCCCAAAGAGCAGCATCCTACAGCATGTGCAGCCACCACAGGGACAGGATGTTGGGTCCCTGAATGGAGCCCAGTGGAAAGCATGCTTTGCAAGCTCTGTGTCTTCTCTCAAAGTTACGCAGTGCAGCTGATCCAAATTCCAGAATAAATGCTGTTGTGTTGCTGTCAGTGAAGGAGTTACTGAAGGCTGGACTTCAGCTTTTGGATCCGCTGAAGGACTGCAAAGTAAATGGCTTAATGCTGTTCTCTAGATATCTGAAATACATTAATTAGGTTTGTGGTGAGATATATTTCAGACGCTCAAATGGTTTGGTTGCCATTGTTCTCATTGTGCTATGGCCTCTCTTCAGTCAGATTAGCACTGTTCTCTAGAAATTAAACCTCTCTTTGCTTGAAGTCTGTTGCTTTACCAAGTGCCTGTTTATACAATGGCATTAAGTGTATTTCTGTTAAAAGGCTTTGATACTAGATATAGGTATTGTATCCTAATTTTGAAGTGAAGATGAACTTCTTTCTTTGCTTTGGCTTGCTTGCATAACCACTGCTTACATGTGAGAAGTTGTCCAAACTGGACTTCAGATTTTTTAAGCAAGTCCCTTTATCTGCACATTGATTGACTTATGTGCATCTACTCAACAGCCTTTGATGAAGGTTTTCTGATAAGCTTTGCAGTCCTTTTAGTTTTATTTTATGGATCCATGATGGTGATTCAAGCTGCCACCAAATAAATGGCTCTGCTTTCTGGTACCTGCATTAGCTGTAATATAGATGACTTTCACCATGAAAAGTTGTACATGCACGGGGAAGGAGATGGCACAAGCGTAGGCAGCTCTGGCCAGGGAAGGGCTGGCATGGCTGCTTCTGACAATGGTACTTCCTTAGAGTGGAAAAGAGAACTAGTGTTAGCGGCAGAGCAAGAATGAAGTTAAAGGGAATGTCAACTGACCCTGGCAGAATTGCATGGACAAGCTTATGAATGCTTTTGCTCAGACTGAATAGAGAAGAAACTGGGGGGAGTATTGTTCTTGCAGCGGCCTAAAATTTGTGAATGTGGGAAAGCCACTAAGGCAATTTTTATAATTTTCTGCTTTCTATTGGAAGAAGAGGCCTGCATCATGTTAACGTATGTATGTGAAAACCAAGACTCCCTAACACCACAAAGCAGGAGAAAGTGGGACAGTTCCCAGGCTGTAAAATGGCTGTCCACTAGCATCCCTAATTGGGCTGATCCGATGACTAGTAAACCTCTGCAGAAAGATGCTTTGGCCAATTCCCTGGTGACAGAAGCCAAAAGCCTTTTTGCTTCTCACATTCATTAGGTTTAGAGAAATGAGTCTGTGACCTGAGAGTAAGAGGGGTAAGTGGGACTCAACAGTCACCCTGGCAAAGGCCTTGAGCAAGAATTGGTCAAGTGCCAGCATACTGCTTGCCTGGCTGCTGGAGCCAGGGACACTAAATGCAGAAAGGCTCATGTACAGAAAAGCCTACCAGTGTAGCCAGGCTCACCTGACATCAGTCTGTAGTTGGTTGATTGAAGTTGCTTGTGCTGTCCCAGGCCACACATGGATTGTCCGGGCTTCTTTCTGCCTGTGACCCTGGTACAGGGACTTCCTGCTAATCTTGGTATGAATGCAGGGGTACATCCAATTATACCACTGACACAGAGGCACTTATAAAGCGGGTTAGGCTGAAAGGTCTGCCCGTTGGCATAATAAACTCCACTGAGCTCACATCCTACAGCTACCAGATCTGAAAATGGTGAACAACAGTTACTGACAGAGGAGCCACATGGGTTTTGCTAAGCAGAGTGCTAAAATGTAGTCAGTCTTTATGGCATCCACAGCATTTTAAATCAGCCATCAACATGTCTGCCAATAACAGGCTTGTGCACAATGAACTTAACTCACTAATGCAGGTGAGTTAAAATACAGTCCCAACCCTACTCTCAGATTCTCTGACTGAGCAACTGGAGGACTAAATTAGAATACATTCCTTAGCACAAAGTTGTGCAGCGCCTGCAAGCAGAGTTTTCCTCCAAAACCATTCACCTGCTGGTCCCTGCCCTCCTGGATTTCAAGAAGGGAATGTGAAAGAACGACTTACATGCACACACGCCTGTTTCATACCTAGGCTCATCTTCCGAGTAGTCGCAGTAGAGCCCTTTGTGGGGATCACAGACGTCTGCTTCATTGCAGGGCTCTCCTGCCTGCTTGGCACAGACCTTACAGCAGCCACAACCATCCTTCACCAGGCTGACCCCAGGAGTGCAGGCTGGCACCAGCGGGCATTGGCACGGCCAGCGACAAACCTCCTTGCGCTGGACTTCACCAGTTTCTGAAGGTTTATCTCCAGGCTGCTCTGGCGGTCTGTGGAAAAACTTACACGCAGTGGGCTATTTTGAGCACTGAATGTGTTACATGTAGCTGGAATAGCATAAAATGAAGTCAAGATGGAAAAAACTGTCAAGCTGCATGAAGATGCGTAACATATCTCACAAGATCAAGAAGTGAGACAGGCTGTGAGGGTCAGGTAGAAGGCAGAGAACCGTTTTCATCAGTTAGTGTCATACGCTGAGGTGTTGTTCCACCAGTGAGCCTGGCCTACTGCATGTACAAAACACAATTCAGTGGCCTTGTGGCCTTCTAGTGATCAAAACTGAACAGAAGTTTAAAAAAAAATGTTTTAAAGTATGGTGGTTTTATTGCAAGTACTCTTTCCTACAAACCTTCTATCAAATTAATTGGCTTTTGATTCCTCACATTGTTTTATAGCCAGCCACAGTTCTGTGTGCTGGTTCTGATGACAAAAGCCTTTTAAATTGGGGAACCTATTTTGAATGTTGCTTTTGCTCCAAAATTTGAGTAGATGCTTGGGAAGGAGCATTATAATATTTACAACTGCTCTTGTGCTAGATGCAAAAAATTAATCCTAGTAAGGGAAGCTTGTATTAAGCTTAATGGGTCACTTTCTGAGAGTGAATTTATTTGCATGACTAAGCCTTCATTGAATCTAGGGCTTACAGAGCAAAGACATATCTCATTAAAGAGATTTGTATCAGCAGCAGGAAGTCAAGATCTAGCCAGAATTTACGGTTTTACACTTTCTGTCTCAAAATTCATGTCTTTTTTTTTTTTTTTTTTTTTTTTTTTAAATTAAGTAAAGGGAGACCGAAGTAATTCTTGATGGGCTAATTTTTCTGAAGCATAGGGGCAGATTAAATCAGCACAGTGCAAAAGGATCTATTTGAGATAGCTATAGTCTATCTGCATTTTGTAAGAACTACATCTAAAACTTAGCAGTTTAGATCTTGGCATTAAATCTTTTCATGCTGCTGATTTCAGCAGAAATGCAGATCATGGTATAGTTATTCCCCATGGATTCTGGTTCCGTAGTTAAGTGGAGACATGGACAGCACTTGGCCACTGTACAGCATAAGGCCTGGGAGCCACTCTCATCACACTTCTCTGACTGCCCAAAGAGCAAAAGGGAAAAAAAAAAACCAAACCACATATCCTGTATTTTTTTCTGGGTGTATGAAGCCCAGCCTATCAGTTTCTCCCTGTTCCTCCAAACTGCAAGGCCCTACTGGTGTAGAAATCACCTCCAGCAGGGATACTGAGGGAAAGCTGGGAAAGGGGCCATTCAGCTGGGGTTGCTTGCTGCTCAGCTTTCAAACTGGAAGTATCTGCAGAATTCAGCATTTCATATGTCATAGCCCAGGAAAGCTCTTGCAGCATAATTGAGCTGGCTTAATTGCATGCAGTAGTAAATGACCTTTTAAAAGGCTTTTTTCTACCACTAATTTCCATTTTTCATGGTCATTTACAACTATACTTATGATATCTTAATCTGCAGCTCCTAATGAAGCTCCAAAGTAGTAGCTTTCAAATTCCTTTGGCTGAATGATTTTTAAGCTAGATATTAATTTACGTAGGCAATTCATATAGTAAATGGATGTTAAACAATGTCATGTGGTATTCCATGCAGTATGAAGAAGATAATTTCATAAATGTGTCATTTGTTAAAGGATTTCTTCTAACGTTTTTTACCTTAACGCAGCAATAATACAGAAACAACTAACTCAGGCATATTATTTTAGGCAGCTAAGCCTTTCATATAAACCATAATGAATGTGTGCATTGGAATATAAAGGTTTTTAAAGGATTGTTCTGGAAACAAGACACACAGGTGTTCCTATACATTTAGCAGTGTTTAAGACAATACGGTTGCTTTAGGAAACACTTCCTCGCTGCTTTTTTCTTTAGAAGCAGAATATTATTATTATCATCAGGAATTTGGCCATATGCCAGCAATATGAGGTTATGTGGCTTGAATCAGATGCCATGTTTCAAAATGGGTATGTGTAGCAGGAAGTAATCTTATATGCTTCAACCAATATGTTTAATTTGTATTACAAATTGAAACATGCTTTAAACCTACAGACTTCTACTTAGGGGAGTTTTCTCTCTTTTTAGAGAAAGATGTCAGCTGAAAGGCGTGAGACTACAATGTTCTTACACAGTAAAAAAAACACCATCAGGCAAATATCTGACAGTTTTAACTGTGGAATTACTGAGAACTTTGGTTTACATGAAAAATCTTCACATATCTATTTTGTTACTATGAAAATGTAAAGTTTGCTTGTACAGTTTACAGGTCAAATATTTTTCTAATTGGTGCTTCCCCAAGTTTCTATACCAAAGCTATTCACATCACACAAGCCCCTTGCATACTTTTCCTGATCCTGTGGGCAGATCAGAAAATGAGACTATTGTGTAAGAGCCCTTCATGTGTTGTTTGTTTTCCTATGTTTTAAAGATTGAACAAGGTCAGTATGGCATAAATAAGCAAATAGCAAAAGTAGGCAATGTATTATCACTAATGTTCGGTTATCTTAATCTGGCTTTAAATATGCAGAAAGTGGACAGAGACAATCATTTGAAAATTCTCCTGTTGATATTCATCTTATTGTAAAGGAAAAATACACTGTGCATGAAAAGTGGATTTTCAAAATTAAGGAAATAAATAATGAAATTGGCCATTGACACAAATACCTTTAGAAAAAGCTATCACTAAAAATTTTCTCTTAAAAGACAAAGTATAACATAGCCCAGGTACCTTTCTCATTTGTAAAACTAGCCTGAAATCAGACCTCTGTGTGTATATACACAAATTTGCAAATACATGTATGCATATATATGTATGGAATATGAGCATGGATAGTCATTTTTGCTTATATTAAAAAAAATAAAATAAAATAAAGCAAGGTCAGTGACAATTTAAGCTTCCCTAACACGTTTTTCTTCCCACCAACTCATATTAATGTACAGAGAGAAAAAATTACCAAAATGTGACTGATGCAGTAAATAAGCTGCAAATGAAATTCAGTCAGGAGTAGGGAATGGCTCCTTTTTCTTTATGAGGAATTTACTTCTCTGAAATTTAATTCATCATTAAGCAAATAAAAACTTTTAACCAGGACAAGGTGAGGAAGGGAGAAATCCTTTTCTACTTTTTAATGAACTTACCTGTTGAGTACAAGGGATGATGAAGATGGTGGGAACAAGGAGCCACCGCATGTTCCTGCACATTCAGAAGTGAAACTGGGAGATAGGGAACAGGCTGAGCTGTGTCAGAGGAAGCACTGAACACAAAGCTCTCCTCTGTCTCCCTTGCCAACCCTACTTTCCCCAGCACATGCACGAACACATACACGCATTCACACTCGAAATTCTCCACTTCATACAGAACCAGCTTCACACTGCAATTTCCAACTGGTCTTCTTTGCCCACTGCTAGAATACAGATTTTCACACCCTGCTTGATCCCATCCAGCTGCTTCAGCAGATTCAGCCAGACTTAATTGAGGTCGGGTAGGGTGACATCTGATTCTTAAAATCTTGCTGCTCGAAATGCAGTGTTATTTTTAACTTGTCTTTAAATCCATATTGCAGGAATTTCTGAAATCGGAAGGGCAGAGACCTAAATACATGTATTTTTTTGAGACAGAGAAACTAGAGTTCTTCAAAATTTCTAATGTATTATGCCTAGCAGATCATTGCATAAAAATTAACAGTGCATGCTCTCTAAAGAGGGAAGGAGATGCTGTGAAGTGTTAGGATGCTGCTATATATTCTGCACTGCTTCTTTCCATGGAATCCTCATGGGATTTCCTGAACTATGCGCCCTATTGCTGTGTCACCCCACTTAAGCACAAGATTGTTCAAATCTCCAAATTCCCTCCCCCTTAATACTATCAAGGTGGTGTTTTTTATTTTTAGGCTAACAAGTGAGGGTTTCCAGGGTAAGACAACAGCTCCAGCCCTGCAGCAGTGGTGTTGGTAGTGCCCTGGTAAATGCTCCTGCTTTGCATTTGTCCTTGCTCAGGCACCTCCTGTGAAGCCTGAGAGTTACTAGGGGAGGCTGCCAAAGACCACACTCACACAGCAGCCATGTGTGGACAGAGGCTGTAGTGGGAGTAGGGAATCAAATCCAGTCCAATTCTGTTTGGCTTCTGGATTTGGAGCACCACATACCCTCCTCAGTTACAAATGCACCCTGAACTGTCCCTCCAAAATCTTGAGCATTCAGCTGTAAAACACTGAAAATCTGCTTTTCTTTAGCACAACCATTTTGTCACATTCCTCAAGATAAAGTGGATGCTGCAGATCAGTTCATTATGTTACTCTGGTGTGTGGCAGTACAGACTCAAGCCATCCTTGTGTTTCCCTTTGAAAGCTTATGAACATAGCACACAGGTTTCTCAGAAGTCTCTCTGTACACTATAAAAACATAGCTTCTTTCCCAGAATCAGAAGATAGTTGAGGCTGGAAGAGACCCAGGGGGTCTCTAGTCCAACCCCTGCTCAAGCAGGGTTCATTCTGAGATCAGACTAGGTTACTCATGGCTCTGTCTATTTGTATCTGGAAAAGCTCCAAGGGTGGAGGCTGCTAAACCTCTCCTGGCAGCCTTTCAGAGGGATAATAATGAGCAATGCTGGCTGTCTGAGGAGATTGCAGGTACAGTTTTCTTTTACAGCCCCAAAGATACCCTTTCCACTCTCCAACCTGGAACAAGTGAAGAAGGTCAGAGGACTAGCACATCCATTGTCCTCCTAGGACTGCAGGGGTACCACACAGCATTCACTTGAAGTGTGTTGTTTCTCTTTGCATTGCAGAGATAAAGCGTGTGACCAGTGCAGGACTGGGAATGCTCTGTGTGAGCTGGCAAAGACTGGTCTGATGTGAATAATGGTCCCCCGTCTTGGGAAATGGGAGAAAGATATTTCTGTAGGATTACCCATTGGTTCTATATGGTGTATTTTGCTGGAATCATCTGGAGAACATGATATCTGAACTTTAGAAAGTGAGACTTTGAAACTGTGGTTGGAGTATAATTAAGCTGATTGATAGAAAATCTTGGATTTGGAAGGAGAGGGAGGAATGCTCCTCCCCGAGGAAGACATTCTGGTGATACAACACATTAAAATGTAGTTTTAGGTGGCTGGATGATTGTTCACAGGTGTGCAAAGCAGCCTGAGAAAGGCCTGCTGCTAGATGGAGTCAGCTCTCCAAAACAGCAACGTGCCTCCACTGCCTTTCCCTAACAAATGCGCTTAAATGAGGCTGGCTGGACCTCACAGTGCCTGCAGCACTGATCCCTGCATGTATAACAAGTAGCCATAAGACCACAAAGACAGCAGCACTAACTCCTATGCATAAATAGTGCACCAGTGCTTTGGCTACTGAGTATTGGAGTCTGTGTCTCTGCTAGTATTGGCTCTGATTTAGATAAATGGAGACGATGTGCCCTTTTCCTCTCCTGCAGGTCTTTAGTGATCCCCCACAACTTAAAAACTAATGATTTTAATGCCATGTCCAGACTCACCAATAGTTTGTCTGTATGTATGCTTCTTGCCAAATCTCCCTTGCAGATTTGATTACATAAAGCATCATTCATTTCCTGAACTGAACCTGCTCTGCTATCTGGTGCCATTCTAATACCACCCTAAACAGAAATGTAATTTAGTTCTATATTCAGTGACCTCTACATACTGCACACATCTCTTTGGTGCCAAAAAATCATCTTCCTATCTGTGAAATATGCCATGTAAATCCATTGTCTTAAGAGATGGAAAAGTATGAGTTATAAACCCTTAAATTAATATAACCATGCATTCTAACTTGATACAAGGTCTTAGACAAAATATCAGAGATATTCATTATTGATACTTGTTGTGGGCTAGGATTTTCAATACTCTCTACTGGGCTTGGTGGATTTACTGCAATAAAATCCATCAAAGCCAGGGTTGGGTTTGGTCATTCCTAATAACTGGGTGTTAGTTCCAGACATACACCAGAGCTGGGGGCTCGCCTTTCCGCAGAAAGGTTTTTGCACGTTGTCCTGGTTTGTCATTCTTTGGGCGTGGATGTTAAAAAGAGACTCCTCTGTTTCAGTCAAACCTACTGTCTGTGTCTCTTCATTTAAATAAATAGACAGTTGGGTATAAAGGGATAGGAACATTATATGACAGCATATTGCCCTTGGCTCACCCTGTCTCACATGCTGTTTGCTCACTTGGGCTTTGGAAGGAAGCTGTCTTCTTCAAAACAACAGTGCTCCAAAAACACTGATGGATTTCACTGGGTCTGCTTGCTGTTGCTGGCAAGTTGGGCACATCGAGGCACAGACATCTCCTGCTGGGAGTGGCAGGGTTTGTTGCCAGGCAGCATGGCATGCACCAGGTCCTGGGATTTGCCATGCTCAAAGGTATGATAAAGTTCCCAGCTGGAAGCCTGAGGCCAGGAGCTGTGCTGGTCATTGCAGAGGAGTCACCCACCCACCACTGATGAACTCTTATGAGGTTCCTCTCTTCTCTATTGGTCAGCTGCTCAGCTTTTGTAAATTTGAGCCACTTTTTCTTCTCTTCAAATTGAGTTTCAGACGCAAGTTGCACTCAAAAATATTCCATGCCTCTCCTCCTGGAACACCAACTACAGCATGTTCTCAGCAAACTGAACAGGGAGCTTCTCCCGAGGTGTTGGGGCTGTTTCCAATGGGATAGAAGTTCATCTTGTCCTGCATACCCACTTCAGCAAGACCCTGTGCAACACTGAGGTTGCTGTTGGAGGGCTAGAAATGCTTTGTACAAGTGTAGCTCTAATATGTTCCCCACAGTGAGCCTGTTTCTATTTTAGCTGTTGTCAACTTCCAAACCAATTCATAAAGCTTCTCTGAGCTATAACAGGCTACCTCATTTATGAAGATATTTACATGCAGGTTTAAGACTAAGGTCCCATTTTCAAAACTGATTTATGCAGGTAGTTTTCTATATCCTATTTTCTTCTAATAGGCCTTCAACACAGAAAAAATGCCATAAAGGGCTTGTATTCCTAAGTACACATCTCTGAAATGTTCTATCTTTCTGTGACTATCAACCATGTGAAACTAGAAATTCTCAGAATTCTTTAAGTTAAATATTTGTCATCAAAGACAGCCTGAGTTTTCGTGTTTCTGGTTAGCAGATTATTTAAAAATAACTGCACACTGAACAGGATCAGTCTGTGCCCTGCCTAGCTCTGTGGGGCAGGCTCTGTGCAATCAATCCAGAAAGGCACAGGCTGCAAAAAGCAAGCCAATGTGAAAGTAGAGACAGGAATAAAAATGAAGACAAATTGGGGACCCACCGAGCAAGGCAAAGAAGCGCAACTGTGCTGAGCTAACCTATTACATGCTGGAATTGGCCAATTCTGCACACAGTGCAGCGGCTCTGCTTTTTCCAGTTTGATGCTGAATTCACTGTGACAGAATTAACTCAGATCAGCCCAAACCATATTTGCAAATCAGCTTTTCTCCTCATAGCCCAGCTCTCTGGGCACCCCAAAGCTGGCAGCTCCAGCCTTCCCTACCTTTCTCCCCCACAGCTGGGCAGCTTTGCAGAGCAGGCAGACAGCTGCTCCTCAGGGAGAAGCGCCGTCAGGATAAATATTTGAACAGGGCAGCTAATCCTACATGTCAGGAGACATGTGAATGTCTGCTGAGGCTTGTATGGTTCTCAAAGGGTTTCCATTGTTAGTTATAGGAGGAAATAGTAAAGCAGCTTCCCAAACTCCTGGGCTATTTACATATGTAGTTGGTGTGCCAGCTAAAAAACATTCCTGATGGAAATGAAAATAAGGTCCCAGCCAATGTCCTACCCAAACCTTCCTTGAGGGTAAGGCATAGGACAGAGACAAAAAAAGAGTTGTATTTTTTCCCAAGCTACCAGTTGAGGATTTTTTTTAAATTTTATTTTATTACTAGTACATACCTTTTTAATATTTTTTTTTAAAAATCCCACATTAATACTGGTGCATTCACATTGCTATCTCCTGATTTATTTTGGCACAAAGTCATCCAAAAGACAAACTCATGTCTTTGGTCTACAGGAAAAGTATATGACACATATAAATTGCAGAGACACATATAAATTGCAGGGCATTGGCTGGATTTGGTGCCCATTTTTCATGCCAAGCATCTCAGGAAGTGAAAAATCCCCAGAAAGGGAAAGGAAGGCTGTGCCTGCTCCTCTCCTTCCTGCTGGTGGAATCCTCTCCACTTCTTTCTCCTCATGAATGAAGGTCACCTCCACATCCCTCTTCCTGCATAGGAGGAAGCTGCTCCAAGTTTGAAGGCTGAAGGGATTTCTACCTTCATTGTATGGGTACATTAAAAAGAGGAGAAGCCAGGGAATTGGTGGTGGAAAGTCCAAATAGCAAATGTTGGGTGGGCACAGCACATCTGGCCAAGATCCAGGGTTCACAAAGATGGTAACAGTCCATGTTCAGGTTCTTGTAAGGGAAGATTTTGGAAAGGGCACAAGAGAGTTCTTGTCCCAGCCCTCAGGCTATGTCTTTCAGGGTCTACAAATGAATATCCAAGAGAAAAAATATCCATACCTCTTTATCACAAGGGTATGGAGAAAAGTGTGACATTTCTTTGTTTTTCTGCTTAAGAATCTCACTTCAGCATATTGGTATGAAAGTGCAAAACCGATGGGAAGCTCATTTTAAACATTCATGCTGGGTTTCTTTTCATTTTCCTTTAAAGAAAAAGCATCAAAACCTACAAAGCATCCAATCAAAACCCCACATGAACTCAAACTCTCCAGAGGGCTTGCAAACTTGCCTAGCTTGCAGGAAAATGCAGCTGAGTTGTGTTGGATTGATCCCCTGAACAATTCAGTTATACAGTTATCCTTCCTCTTGCACACCTACAGCAGAATTCTCTGTAAATCATCAGGGGAAAAGCAAACAAATACCTCTGTGGCACAACTGTGTCCATGTATTTTATCCCAATTCTTTGGTCCAAGTAACATGTTCACCATCACCACCAGGATGAAAGAGAAGACATGGCAGGAAGGAGTCAGCAGGTGACTTGCCCAGACCTCATTTGTCATGTGGGTGGAAAAGGAAAGAAAAAAAGCCAGGAAGAGGTTAAGGCAGAAGTCTCATAGTTAATGACTGCACCTGACTCAGGCATCTCCAATCCAGAAAAGCCCCCAAGACAGTTCAAACATAAACAAGTGAATAATGTGTCTGAGATCCATGGCTTTCAGTAGTGTTTCACCTAAAGGATTATTTCTTTTGTATTTTCTATAAATGAGTCGTGACCTATTGATAGCTACAATACTCTCTATATTTATTCTGCAAAAGTTGCACCTCAGAGATGTCACCTTGCGGTTTTTTGCCTCATTAAAATTCTGGCTCCCCACGTGGTGGGAGACATGGTGCTGACTCCAAGTGGGACAATGCAGTGGCAGAAAGCTAAGCCAGGGAAATCTAAACAGGAAAGGAGAGAGAAACAGAAGGCTTAATGCTGCTGGAGCCAGATCACTCCCAGGGCTGGTGTTCCCTCATCACTGCTCTGGTCTCCTGCCCAGGCAACTCAGCCAGGGCTGAGTGGTGCAGGCGCTGCACCTAGCCCCTTGTCCTGCCTCTCCTGAACACCTAACACCTATCCTACCAGAGGGAGGGTACCCTGGAGTACCTGGGCAGACACCCAGGAGGCCTCTGAATAAACCAGGCATGGCCCTGCACTGCAAAGCTAATTAGGAACAGAGAAGAAAACTTCCCCAATCTAATTTAAAGCAAGAAAGATATTAGGGTTTTCTTTTATATATTCTCAATAATGCATCTATCCCTCCACCCCTTGCCTTTTTTAATCTCTTTCAGACCACCTTAAATTCACTGGAGAAATGCTCAGTCTTGCATTAGGTACAGCCCTGCCATCTGTCGGATTTTTTTTTTTTTTAATTAAATGCTTGTTTAATATCAGGGGGAAAAAATTACAGCAGTGGCTTGGTTTTTTATTTCAGTCGAATATGTGTTTGCTCTCCTAAATGAATTCAGAAACCAGCAGTGACCCTGACATTTCCTGGGGAATCCAGTTCATCCAGGATCCCATCCAGACAGCTCAGGGTTGGGCTCCTGCCTCAGAGCCTGTCTCGCCAAAACTGCAAACCAGCTTCAGTAATGGCAACATCCTGTTTCTGTGGGCATCTTCATGCATGAAAAGGAAAAGGTTCCTTTTAAGGGAAAATGTTGGTGTTTTTTCTCATAAGACTAACAGGTCATGTATGTTTATCTATGCTCCAGAGAGACTTTCTGAGGGAAGACTACCAAGGTACCAAAAGACCCTTTAACCTAACAAAGTGAGGGATAAGAAGACCCAGCAATGGGAACCTCAAGACAGACAAATTCTTGTATTTAACAAGATGAACTATAACACAATATATGGAGGGATACGGTAGTTCTCTGCCTTTTTTTGAGGTGAGATTCCCCTAGATGTCCTCCAGTACGGACAGGCACGTGTCAGCTAGGAGCCTTTCTGTTTCTAGAGAACCACAGATACTTTCATGGTGCAGTTCATTTCTTTGAATGGACACTTCATCTTCAAACTGAGATTAACTGCATCTGTTTGAGTACCCCTGTACCTTTTTGTCTCTGGTGACCATGCTGTGATCTTGGGGTGACATCTGACCAGAGAAGTGTACGTTTTCTGTCTAGGCATCTCTCTGGCACAACTACTTGAATGAAACAAGTAATGATTCCCTAAGCTTAGGTGACCAGGTACAGTGTAAAACTTGATGCTTAGACATGCTCAGGTGACCTCACAGTCCCCTCTGGCTTTGTCTCTGAGTTGCTAGTGCTGGCACCACAGCAGAGGCATAGGCATGGTGCTGCCTGCCATAGGGTTGGCAAAGGCAGTCAGGACCAGCCCATGACCCAGATTATTTTGAAAAGTGCTTTTGGCTCCTTGCTTCATGTGAGGGGCAATGGGAGGAGGTGCTGCTTTGGCAGTGCCCAGGGTCAAGAAATCAGCCACAGCTACACAGCAAGCACTGGCTCCACAGCTGTGCCCAGCACAGTACCCTCCACCAGCTTCTTCCTTTCACTGTGAAGAGGGCTTCAATGAAAAAATTAAAAGAGACTCACCAGAGAACCTCTGAGCATGGAGGAGTCATTCATTGTCACTGTCCTGATTCAAGCCTCTGAAGATTTTGAATATGCTCACATTACTCATTCACTCTGAACAGAAGAAATGAGCACTCTGGCTTCTATTTCCATATACTCAAGCTACATTTAACAGAAAAGAAGCCCCAAGTGTTTTTTGTTGAGGGACCCAAGTAAGGTTAGATAAACTGGCAACTGGATCTTTTTTCTTATGAAAATATGAAAAGTGGGGTTTAGAAACTGTTTATTTGAGATGCTGTTGCAACTGAGGACAATGGCAGATGTTTCCTGAAGTATGCTGTTGGAATTAGGATATTTAGAACAGTTGGTGTATTCCTGGTGGAGAGCTTGCATTATTCTTCCAATAGTCTTGTCCAGTTTCACACTGTAACTCATTGCTGTGTCAAAACACAGGCAAATTTCCTCTCTGAAAGCCAGAGGCAGGCAGATAGAGGAAACAACTGCAAACAATGCTGTGGGGTTTCTATACTGAAACAGAAACAGAAACAGGAAAAAGCTCATATCTAATCTGCACTTCATAGGTTTTCGCACTCTCCAGAAGTTCTTCCCCACAACGGACTCAGACTCATTCAAAATCTTTCAGGGGTCTTAGTCCTGCCCTAACTGCAGCTGGATCCTGACAAAAATAAAGGAGAACCGAGGGAAAAATGCTTCCCTGAGTCATGTATCCAATTCAAGGCAAGGTCGCAGTGTGCTGGGAGACAGCCCGGGGTGACCACGCATGGATGAGCGACATTGCCTGACACCCAGCCCGCGTTATGACAGCGGCGAGAAGGTGACATTAAGTGAACCGCGGAGCACGAGCTCCAGACCTTTGCCGTGGGCAAATGCACTCTCACAGACATAGCCCAGAGGATCTAACCACAGTGGTACGGAAGGGTAAAGCTCAGCTGTCAATTAAAATCTCAGCGAAGTCTCACTTAGCACCCACGTTGCTCATACACATGCATGGGCAGCCTGAACTTCACCCAGACAGAGAGGAGGCCGGAGGGGAGGACGAAGAGATGCACCAGTTCAGGCAGGGTGGTCACACCATCTGAATTAAGCAGGTCACGTATCGATTGCAGCATCTCAGCTCCATGCACAGCCCACATACTCTCCAGGCATCTTCAAAGCATTGAACCAACCTTAACCTTTCCTCAGTGATGCTGGACCTCCAGCTGCTCGTACTCTCCCAGACAGAGTCAGGACTCAGCATGGGTCTGGCGCCCTTTGCAGTAGTTAGGCTGGAGACACTGATCCAGTTTTGGGGGAAAGTGAATTTACTAGTACAGATATGAGCGGTGCTCTGCCTGCAACCCTCAGGGCCAGGTAATGGTCTCTGCTCTATTTTATTATAGTGGAGAGACAGCCTCTGGGTCTAAAATGGACCTGGTCATTTTTCTATGTACCTTCTGCTAACAGGATCCAGAGTGCAGTTGCCTATTATGTATTAGATCAGGAAATTACTACCATTAAAAATCACTTTATTCAATCAGTTTTATAGTCATCTGGCAGTTGCCAACTTTTGTCTTCAACTGCACACTGAGACTGTGTCTACGTGACTGTCAGCCCCTTTGTAGGTCTCTTGAAAATACCAAGTATAGTATACCTTTAAAATGTCCAGCTGGGGTCCTGCAAACAGAGTTGCCATGGCAGCATGGAAACCTGGCCCAGCAGGATATCTTTGCATGCCTTTCCAAAGGTGACAAACCATTCAGAGCATCCAATGGATGCTTCTTTAAAACAAACTGGGCTTAAAGAAAACTTGGTTTGTCCCTCTCTCTTAAAACATCAACCTGTGACATAAAATCAGTAGTCACACAAGAAAAGGGGGAAGCCAGTGGCATGAGATGCCTGATAGGATCAGAGACCTGTTGTTAAATCAGTGCAAGTCCCCAGCAATGAGAGGACAGCCATGTCACTGTCGGTGACTGGAGCAGCCCTCAGCACAGCAGTGCCTCAGTTCTCCCTTTGCCTTCTGCAGATGTCTGTCACAGCAGTGATTACTGCTATTGAAAATACTTGACTTTATTCTCCTTCATTCCTTTCCTCCTGACAGGAAAAATTACTGCACTCAGAAAGTAAACAGATTTTGCAGTTCTCCTGAAGCTCAGCACTGCTATAAAACATTTAGAACAAATGTACACAATGCAGAAAATAATATTGCACACCATTTGTTAGTATTTTCATTGTACCATAGGAGTGCCTAATGTTTGACTGGTATTACAAGCTGAGAGTGCTTTCTCTCCAGAACCCCAGGCCTCAGTTCTTCAAAGACTTCAGGATATGCTTTCATCTGACCAGTGCAGTTGCACAGAGGGACTATTTGATGTGCATAAAGGTTTGTGCCTAAGTATTTGTAAGGTTGGAGCCTGACCTGCTGAGCACAGAAGACTGGAGAAAACTACTAGCAGTAGCAGAGCAGTTCAATCTTGATTGGGCAAAATCAAAGCTGAGGCCCTCAGCAGTGCCAAAATCCGTTTAGGACTGGTAACTTCTAGCCCTTTGAGGGAGAAACCCAGGAGTCCTTCTTAAATGCTCAGACTAATTGAGTCATGTCAAGGCCTGAGAGATCCAAACATCCCCAACTCCATCAAGTTGCTCACACTATGTGTCCAGCTGTACAATTATGAACACAGGGAAGTAACTAAGAGAAACCCTCCTGATTTATGCCCTGGCACCTGACCCATAATTTAAAATCTCTGAGATCCCTACATCCTTATAGTCAACCTCACCCAACACAGAGCTTTATTTTGAGCTAGATAGCTCCAGAACTGGGTGCAGAAGTTTCCTGTTGACCTACAGCATTTCTGTCTGCAGAATGTTCAGTCTGGATTTGAGGAATACCCTTCTCCTGTGTAAACAAGTCCAATGCATATCCCCAGCCAGCCTGAATCTGAAGTTCAACCACTTGACTATCTTGCTTCTTTTAAATAATGGCATTTTGAATCTTCTCTGAAGGTATCCCAGGCATTCATTTGTAGGCTGTAAGGAACTCCCACATTCATCTTCTCTTGGGCAGGCTACAGGACTTGTTGTATATTCTTCTATATTTGCTTTCTCCTTTTCTCCATCAGCCTTTTTATCTTCTTTTTGTGCTTTGGCTCACACCCAATCTCTGATGGAGTCCCAGGGAACAACACTGTGCTGTGCGAGGGGCTCCCTCAGCCACAAATTCCCACAAGTGACTCCTTGTTCCCAGCATGGACTGTGCACATCAGCAACACAATAAGATACGGGGACAGCTACACTGCAACTTTTTTTTCAGATGGTGTGGTTTTTCCTCTAAGAAGTGATCTCTTTCCTTATAAAGGGTGGGAGGGAAAGAAGGAGGAATGGAAACATGTCTGGGTCATATTTTCTTTGTGGTTTTATTACCCCTCCTTTTACTTAGGACACATCAGTAATTTGGAAGCCCTCTAGTGAAATGCTCTTGTTGACAGTCAGGGTCAGAGTAACACATACTGGAAAAACCATAACAGAACAAAAGCTTCTACAGGTTTTCTACAAACTCAGCTGCTATCCCCAGCCAAGGCTAGCTGCTACCCAGCAGCCCAAAACAGAAGTGCTCTATGGGATGGCCTGAGTGCGTCTGTCCCCATCATCAACCCCTGCTATCCTCAGCACAGGCTGCCCTTGGCCAGAGACAGCACTTACAAAGGAGCTGGTCACTGCTTCATGGGCTGGGTTTTTTCAGAATTACTGTTGTTTAGGTAAGCCAGCCTTTCTTGAAATTGAGGGATGAGTGACTGAAATGCAGGGCTAGTGAAAGAAAAGGAGAGGCAATGAACCAGCCCAACATGGATACCTGCATGCCCAGCAGCAGCAGGGGAGGCTGTATAGGGGTGTCTCTCCACTGGCCACAGCCACCAGGAGATCAGGGCTTTGACTTGACTGTCAGTTCCACTGTCTCCTGGTTTTGTTCAGGCTCTTGTAGACTGCTGCCTTGCTGAGGCTGGCAGGAGACTAAAAGCCCATGTTCCCGAGGCTGCAACACACATTGGTTCACAATCATTGTTCTCCTTTACAGAGGGATAGGAGGGGAGTTTGGGCTGAATTTTGTAGTGGGGAAAGACTGAATGATTCATAGTCCCCTTTGTGTCCTGCCAAGGTCTTATACATTGAAGAAATCCTTATTTCTGCAGAAAGTAGAATATCTGGTCGGAGGCAGGAGAGAGTAATTGCCCCACATCCAGTAAGAAGTCCAGCAGATCCTACATTTCTCGCCACTTGGGTTATTAATGCCATTTTGGAAATGTCAAATAGAGCACTGTGGAGGAGCCTATATCCTGATAATCAGGAAAAAACCCCACAGAAAATGTGGAAGTGTGATATTCTTGGATGGCTACAGCTCTGCAAGGCAGCCACTGAAGGTTTCTTTTTATAGCAGCAACAGCTCCAGTGTCACCTAATGGGGACTGAGAATTTGGGTCATAAGCTGGAGCTTTTGCAAAGGGCCTTTTCCAAATGTGGCTCTGCTCTGTGCAGTGCTGCACGCTGAGCATCACTGGGTAGGAGAGGAAAAGGCAGAGCTGGGGCACGCAGGTAAACAGTGCCCTTCCCACCCTCCCACTCTGAGGCATTGTGTCTCATCAGGGACTCACAGAGGCACAGTTTTCCCATTGCACCACGAGGCAACACAAGGGCAGTATTACCACCACTCAGCCAGGAAGGTTTGCAGTAGGATTTGCAGGCAGAGCACTGCTTGCCTCACCTAGTGAAGAAGGACAGGACAGCTGACATGGATGGGGCACTCCTGCAATCCCTGTGGTACAGGAAGCCTCTTTTTGAACACTTTATTCCTAGGGAAAAGCTATTTAGCTGCTGCCTGAGCAACTGTTGGCTCACACTGTGAATCACAGAGGGCAAAACTGTGCTTTCCACAAGGGCAGTGGTGGGAGCGTGCCAGCTCCCAGACTATCCCTGCCGGGCAATGGGCTGCCCTTTCCCTGCCCACCTCCTGCCAGCCTGTGCCTGTGCCACTCATGCCTCACGTCAGGAAAAGGCATCGAGCCACAGCACCAGGGGAGAGGGGACACAGCTCTGGGACAGGGCTGGAGTGTCCATACGGAGGGTGCCCGTGACACGAACCAGGGCTTCAGGCAGCTGCCAGTGCGAAGCAGAGAGCCAGGGCAATTTATAGAAGAGAAGTACACGCTAGCCTTGATTTAGCACTTTCCTTTGTACTGTCAGAGGGAAGTAGGGAATTATTGTGGTGTTTGCCCCAGAGACATTTTTCAAAAGCTGAGTAAGTAAAGAGGAAGGTGTAAGCAAAATTTGTTGCAAGATGAGAAATAATAATAATGAATGGATGCTTTTCAGAGTGGAAATGGGTTAGTAAAACAGGCTGTTCATCTGACCAGCGGTAATTTGGGAAAGGATTTAGATGACGATGTGTTAATTTGGCTAAGAATAGAGATACATTTAATTTAAACACAGCTGTAATGTGCCACAGAAGCTACAGAGGAGTCTCTACAGTGACCATCACTGTGGTTTCACAAGAAAAAAGTTTTGAGACTTAGGAGATATTTTGTGATAAAACACTTGTGGTTATCCCTGCAGGTTTTTTGGGGAGGGTCCTCTGTCATCCCTATTCCCAACAGCCAGATGAAAAAGGTGCCTGCATTTCGAGAATCACATGAAACAGCACAATGTTGCAGAAAAATACACAGTTTAAAAGCCCAATTTCTTTCATTTGAAAAACTGTCTGAATTTCACTCCATGACAGTGCTGGGCCAGGGCATGACCTCTGATCAAAATGGCAGCAGCTGGGTCAGATACCCCAACCCACCTTTTCTTCTGGGGTTGCAGGACACCACCTCTCTGCCACAAAAGAACTACAAAATCCACAATCTGCCTGGAATAGCTAAAGAGTTGGGCTCAGGGCCATAATTCCTTGGAGCATAAACCGATTGTCTCCTGGGGTTATCCATCCCCAGCAGAAGGAGCGGTGCCATGTTGACACGCAGGGAAGAAAGAGCACATTCCCAAATGTGAATTGATACTCATAAATTAACACACTCAACAATCATGCCACAAACCTCAAAACTCATAAAGTTGTTTTGAAAAGCACATGATTTTTAAAAATGGACATTTTTTATTATTTTTCTGTTTACTCAGTCTCTAGACTTCTGGTCCCTGAGGTCAGCTCTGCAGCCAAAGGGCTACAGACTTTTTCCAAAACTGAAAGCCAAGTTTGCCAAGGAATTGTTTAGTCACACAAACTGAGACTGTAAGGAAAAAACACCAAAGATCACAAGATTCCTGATAATTTTCTGGACTTGTCATCACACATGATTTGTCATGTAAGCCTGTGGAGAACGACGGTTTCAAAATCCTCTGAAATGCTCTCTTGTTTTATGGAAACTCCTGAAGAACTAAGTACTGGATGTCCTTTTTAACTTTTTCTTTTATTTTTCCTCTTTTCCTTTGTTTTTCCTTTTTTCTTTTGTGGGTTTTTTTTGGGGGGGGGGAGGGAGATATTTGTTTCTTTGTTTGTTTGTTTGGTGGTGGTGGTGGTGGTGGTGGTTATTTGTTTTGTTTTGGGGAGGGACTTTTTTGGTGTGGGGTTGTTTGGTTTTTTTTTACTAGTGTAGTACCTGAAGTACTTAGAGCATCTATATACTCAATATTTCAGAATCTAGGTAAGGGAGCATTCAGAAAGAAGCAATTTTCTGTCCATCCAGCTGGATTCAGCTGGAAAACTTTCACTCCTGTCTTCAGCATATAGTTCAGATTTTCTAATAACAGAAGACAGAAGTAAATACTAAATTGACTTATTTTATTGGGCAACTGGACAGATAGGAAATGGAAATAAATGTGTAATACAGGAAAAATTAGTTTGTTAAATAGGTCAAAATAATTTTGTCAAATGTTCTAATTTTTAATCCCACACACAGTTCTGTTAACCTGCCAGTGGGTTAACAGTTACTTTAAAAAGAAAGGGGAAGCAGTAAAACATTTTATTACTTTGCCTTTTGTCTGTTTGCATTGTCAGAATTAAACACCCTCTTTTCCAAAGTCTGGTTATATACAAATATATGGTACCAGGCACTGAAAGAGACCCAAAAGATGGATTTTACAGCTGTGGAGTTTGTGTGGCTGCCCCCACAAGGCCCTTCACGCGGGGGTGTGCTGAGAGAAAGGCAAAAGGCTCAACCATCCCAATGCCTTTTTGCATCCTGACATTTTTGTCTGCAACCAGTGCCATTGCCCTGTAACCTCCATAAAGCCACGATCATAGCAGGTGTCTCCCCTCCTGCTTCCTCTCCAGTTTGGTAAATAAACTTCCTGCAGCATTTGCTAAAGTACAGACAAATTCACTTTTCAGAACCACGACAGTGAAAGCTGCAGTTCCTCTTCTACTCACCAGTGTGTATGTAAGGACACTCGATTAATGTGCCTAGTCTTAGCACTGAAATGAAATTCTGATTTTATCATAATACACTAGCTTGACAATCCCTCGCTAAAAGAATTGAAAAGCTCCACAGTACCCGACATCACATGCCACTTCCTCAAGGTTAAATAGCTCACATTGCACTGCTGTCTCCACTACTTGCATGTAATTATATTTTCTGTGCAAGTTTGTGTGTGTGTTCCTCCTCTCACAGCAATTCATAGGGACATACTCTGGTGGCATACTCTTGTGCCAGCCTTTGGAAATTGTCTGTTTTCTGTGAGATTAAGTTCTTCCCTCCTAATTAAAAGAATTGCTCAAATTTGGCAAAATTAATTGAATATACTATTAGCTAATTTATTTTTAGTTAGACCTAAGGGAAAATCCAATTATAGATGACAAAGTTCTACAGTGCATCTCCATCTTCTCCTTTCCCCTCAAGAAACTATTTCTGATGAGCCAAATCCTCCTAACATTTCCTACCTCCAGTACACCACTACCACTGCAGGCTAAATGGAGCGCTGCATATGACCAGTCTACAAACCAGGGTGACCCCAAGGACCTGAAGTCTGGGTGGTGGAGGTGGCTCTGGGTGGTGGAGGTGGCTCTGGGTGGTGGAGGTGGCTCTGGGTGATGGCAGCTCCCTCCAAGAGCTTGCATTTTGTAGAAAACCAGGCAGTACTCACTTTCTGTAGCTGCAGTGCCTGCCCCTGCTGGTGCCCATATGTGAATTTAAAAGAATTCTCTGATGGCTTAATTGAATATTTGCTTAGGAAAAATGTCTTTGAGGGTAAACATTTCTTTGAAGACTGAAGGGTATTGCAGTTCTTCAGCCTGATGCTTCACAGTTATCCACCTCAATGGCTTTTAGACACCCTGATATTTCTCAGTTGAAGCTCTCCTGATGGCACACTGACAGTTTCCCCAGACAGAGCTTTTGCCTTTGTAGAAAAGAGCAGAATTGCAGCACTGTCTGCAAGGCTCTGCTGGGAGTGCTGTAAGGAGCACGGTGCATGGACTGCATGCACACAAACTGAAATTGCCCTGCTGAAAGACCACAGCAGCTCCGCTTTACCAGCTGGCAGCTGATGAGCAGGGACATGATTCTCCCCTCACAAATAAGATGAAGGTGAAACAGAAAAAAAAAAGAGTTCTGGGTGAGCACTCGCCTGGGAGGTGTGTGGCACTCAGGTCCGGGGCAGTATGTGCACACTGCCTTTAGAATGACCTGTCAGAACTACCTCCTTCCACAATGCAGGCTGTTTTATACAAAAGGGCACTGCTTTCCTCCTGAATGTGGGTGATTTCAGATATTCAGGCATGTGGAGATAAGGAATACGCTTCAACTTGAGAGGCTCCTTCTCCTGCCTGAATTTACTGTGGATTATCAGCAATGCAGCTTCTTGTGCTGTTTGTCCTCTTGTTGGATTCCGTGTGTGCAGAGGGATGGAAGGAAGGAAGTTTCAGTGTCAAAGGCATCAACAGTTTTCATGCACAGCTAAAGATGAGCTGTTAGCAGTAACAGGTGTGTTTCCAAAGGAGGCTAACTAACCACAGAAACAGAAGATTTCCACGTGCATGCACATACACAGCGTTTCTATGGATGTGTTGCACAGTATAGCCAAACTGTTAGTAGCTGTTATTTAGGTGAACAAAGAGGAAAAAGGGAAGAAAAAAACAACAAAAAAAACCCAAAAGAAAACAGTGAAAAGAAGAAATGAAGTTGCTCTCCCAAACACACGTAATAATTGCACTGGCTGTTTGCTGCTGTGCCCCTCTACAGCCTCAAGGCCAACTTCACTGCCTGTCCAGAAGCAGAAAATGCCAATGACTATCAGGAGGGTTGCCATTCTGCTGTGAGAAGTTTCTCTGTCCAGACTGAAGATGTTGTATTCAGCAGCTTGCATGAAACCTGGATGCTGCTGCTTTTATCTGGCCATCCTCAGCACCCGCTTTTCAGACATTTGCATTTCTTCACTGTAGGGTAAACCAGACCCTCCACCATTTCTGCATAATAGCAAGTGACCTCAGGACTCTACAAAGCACTCAGGGCTGGTGAGAGCAACCCAGATCCCCCAAGGGTGGCACCAGCATCAGCCTCTGCCTGCAGTCAGTCCTTCATGCTGAGGCTGTGCACTGGGAAGCCAGAGCCTGGCCCCAGGGAATGTCACCATCTGCCCTTGACACCCCTGTGAGGAGACTGCCTAGAGCAGCTCGTGAAACTGTTCCTTTAACAGGCCAGGCTCCTCTTAGAGAGGCAGCAGTGGTGCTGGGTGCCCATCACCTGGGTGCAAGTACCTGTGGTGTCAGCAGCAAAATCCTTCCTGCCAGGCAGAAGGAAGGCTGTGCTTCAGTGGAAATGGCCCCCAAAGCACTGTAGGGTGGGGTTGGTTGCCTTTTGAAGGGACACCTGGATCAGCATGGGCTGCTGCAGGCACAGCCTTTGCCAACCAGGTCCCCACAGGCAGCTCACCAGCTCCCAGCAGAGCGCACCAGCCACTGCCCCGAGGCTTGGAATAAAATCCTCAGAGACCTAGTGATGCTCTCAGCAGCACTGCACAGCTGCTGAGTGTCTGCTGCTGGGGGGAGATGGTTTGCAGCTAAATGCTCTGCTGGTGCCTGCGGGGCAGCAGTGACCCTGGAGCTGCTGCTGAGCCATTTCCTCTGACCCTACCATGGGGTTTTATCTGCCTGTACCACTGCAGTGACCGACAGAATCTGCCTGCTGGGACTTGGCTCCTCCACAGGGAAGGCTCAGGGCTGTAATTTGTCAGACCAGATGCAGCTGTCTGTAAGGGTTTTTTGGGGTTTTTTGCAGGTCTTCATTTGCAAACAAGGCAGATGTCTGTTACAAATACACATCTGGGATATCCACCCTTCCTTTGCCCTCAGTGGATAAAAAATACTCTTTAGGTGCAATTTGCCTTGTCAGAAAGAGGGGTCTAAGCAAGTCAGAAGACTCACACGCAAAAAGGATCTGCTCCTGTCCTTCAGCTGGAAAGGGTGCATAGGGTGCCCAGGGCAGCAGTGGGTACCAGCAGTGTGCGGTCCCATGCAAGTAGCAGAGGTGCTCCCCAATATCCATCCTGGCTTCTAGGAAACCCCCCTTGGATCTGCACAGAGATCTGCTTTCAGCATGGAGCAGCTTTTCCTCCTATGAGCACCCTCACAAAGCAAAGAGTGCAGAGAATCCTGACTATAGAAACAAAATTGTGAATTTTTGTCATAAACTCAGTGGATATAGTAATTACATGCATCACCTTTTTATGCATATCTCTCTCTTGGCAGTTCTTCATCGAGTACAATGTCTGCCTGGGTGAGATGCTGTCGCTGCTCTACTGCAAAGGGATGCATCTATCACCATCTGAGCTCTCGTTTTCCCTGCATGCCCAAAAGATCTCGCCTAGCATGGAGAATAGCCAGACATCTGTGCTGTGTGCAGGGTAACAAGTGTCCTCTGTTTTCTCCCAGAAGAATGATAAGGCTTTCACTGGATGTACTTAGAAAGAGCAAACCTCTTGCTCTGCTATCAGATGTTCTCTCTTATGGAAAATGCAAGCCCCAGGAAATAGTTATGGCTCTACATAATTTCAGACAGGGCCCGGCCCCAGCCAGATTTTCAAAGCCCTGTTAAAAATAGATTTTCACTCCCCAATTTCATTTTCTGTCCAATTTTCTCTCACTGCTGCACCACGCCCATGCTATTTCTCCTTAAACTGAAATGCTTCCCACCACTGCTTCCTTTCAACACCCCTCACCAGGCTTGTCATTTACTGTACATCTGCATTTTGCAAGCCACAGCCAGAAGCCAAAAGGACTGAGCCTTTCATGTTCTGCTTAGCACCGGAGGGGAAGAAAGCAACATGTTAAAAGGAGGCACCAGCAGCTGACAAGGCACCCCAAAACAGGATGGGTGTGAGGCTGACGGAGCAGTGTGGCAGTGCTCTGGTGGCTCTACAGTACTGAAGCACAGAAGACACAGGGGCAGTCTGACACATGAAGGTGATTTAGGGCTAAGAGCCTCTCCTAAGGTCAGTATTCCTCTGCAAACACCAATCAGAGAGAACAAGGTTCATAGTCAAGTCAATATTGCAATTTGGAGAAGAGACTTAAAATACAGTGTGAGCTAGAAAAGTTGCAGAAATAGAGTGCAGCCAAGCTGAGATTTAAAAAGACAGATGTGAAATGCTTCCTATTGAAGGGAAACATCAGTCGCACAAATACAGAAAGCAGGGATGTTGCTTTTGCCCAGCACAGCCCAGCCTAAGAGGAGAGTGGATCCTGAGCCATACAGGAGGCACTGCATGTGCATCCCAAGCACGAACATTGCTCAAGCGTAAAACTAGCAGGGGCTTTTCCCGAGGCAGATTGCCACAGGTAGGTCTTGGTGTGAGCACCGCATTTATCTGTGGGGCATCCTTCTGTCACAACTGAGAAAAAAGTGTTGGACGAAATTCCAAATGAGAAATTTAAAAAAAAAGAAGTTAAAAATAATTTGACAGTTGAAGAAGGTGAAACGAAATGCATTCAAAAGAGGTATCAAGATATCCAAAGAGGTCAGCGGGTGTAGAAGATTATTTCTACAATTGCACAAACCACACCCCTACCCATTTATTGAGGACAAAACAACAAGCAGAGCACAAATAGAGAGAACAAGGATGAAATCACGTGTATTTTTAAGAAACCATGCAGAATTTCCACAACTGATGGAAATAGATGGGACACGCTGTGTAGTCCAGGCAGGCCTGTGCTCCTGGCTGCAGCTACTGTGGGCATACCACGGTTTCATGCAGCAGCACAGCCCTGACGGCTCCTGCAGCCGCAGGTGCTCCTGCCCCAGCTTGTGCTAGCCAGGCTCCCTCCTCCTCCCACCCACAGGAGCCTTGCCCCATTGCCCCTCTGATAACGCTTCCCACACTTCATTCCGTGTAATTATCTTAATGAGCATTTTCGACAGAGATAACCTTAGAAGGATTTTCTTGCTCAAAGCTATAAGCACTTTAAAATGTTACTCGTCTTGCTTATAGAGGCTTTCTTTTTTCTTTGATTTATATTCCAGGTAGTCTGTTGAAAATCATTTAAATTTCTTTTGTGTGGATATCCAAAGTAATACATCAGAGAAGTGCAGAGGGACCTTCCCACAATGTGACACTTGAGTGGTTCCCTCTGTCCTGTGCTGGCGCTGGACACTGTCTCTCGCAGAAATGGTGAGTTGTCATTTTGAAATGCTGAGGAGAAACTGGTAACCCTTTTCCTAACTTCAGGGCTTCATTTTTTTTTCCCACATGGTGTACTGTGGATGTTCTGAAAGATTTATTTTGCTCTTCAGAGGGAAGGTTGCACTGTACAGTAGCCTCCTCCCACAGCTTTCTTCTGCAGAGGCTGGGGAGCAGGAAGCCCCTTGGAACCCACCAGCACTCTGCAGCCCCCCAAAGCCACTGGGCTTGCATGGCAAAAGCAGATGGGTTCATTCACTGGAGCAAGAGGTCTGTGGGGAAGTGTCTTGTGGGCTGAGAGCAAGGACACAGGAGGATTACATTGTTCATGGCTTCAGCTGCCAAATTTTATGTCTGCTTCTCTGTAGTGAGAGTCACGCTGCTCTTGTCTTTCATCAGGCACTTTGCTGTTTAGTTTAGCCAGCACCCTGCATATTAGAAACCACTGTGCACATGTACAGGGGAGACTTATCTTGCTTGGAGGCAGGGGACACTGTAGCAAGGCATGACAGATGCCCATCAGATTTTAAATATCTGGCTATACCAGTGCACAAAAGACCATTCTTCTGTACAACGATAATGAGAGGACTGCACATACAGCATGGCGGCAGGAGGTGTCCCAGAATCCCAATAGATTCCCTCCAACATCTGCTCAAGAATAGATTTTTCTTTCCCTTTTAATATTTTTTTAAATGTTTGAAAAGAAGGAAACAAGCAAAACCACAGGGTACAGTAAACTGCTCAGAAGGGCAATGATCTGAAGTTGTAGAAATCACCACAGTGCTGTGTTAGGACACTGGGAATTCAAAATGTTCAACAATAAAAGGACAGCTCGCATTCAAAGGTGACATTCAAAGCAATTCAAACGGCATAATAAAGCAGTATGTAATGAGGTACACAGTTCATATCAAAGGTCCTCTTATTAAAGAGCTGCTGAGTGTGCTATGCAAAAGTATTTAAAATAGACATTTCTGGTTAAAC
The DNA here is from genome assembly GCA_036630365.1 of Acanthiza pusilla. NCBI lineage: Eukaryota > Metazoa > Chordata > Aves > Passeriformes > Acanthizidae > Acanthiza > Acanthiza pusilla. Next base: position 33,454,885 of record JAXCHO010000023.1, read on the forward strand.
AAGGTCTCGTTTCTAACATATCTTCCTTTTTGACTGTTCCTGCAGTCAGGGAGGTCATATCATAAGGCTAAATTTGTGACGACATAGCTGTTTCCATGGTAGCAAACTATTGTCATAAACACTGAGCTTTATGATTTCACAGCTGGATTAAGAAAAAAAGAGAATCAGGCTGGAGAGGGAGGAAGTTTTTTATTCCAACGAGACTTAGGGGAATACAGAAGATTGCAAGCAAAGAAAATTGCTTTTTGCGTAAATGTTCTTTTTTAAGTTTACCCCAGTGTGAAAGTCCTTTTTAAGGGATATAATTTGGGTAACGATCCCTCTCCCATTTAAATGCTCACAAGGCTAATGAGCAAGCTTGTCTATTTTTGGAACACTTCAGCAATAAGGCTGGATGTTTTGCAGCAGGAAGCCAACAGTATTGAAATGTGTTTTCTTCACTTTCCTGAAAGCTCCTGACCCCTTTCTCCATGATTTTCTGTAACTTCGCCATCTAGAAAGCAATTTACAAGTGAGGTTAGGTTATCTAAGGCAGTGCACAGACCCCACCAGCCACCCTTCACCTCTTCATTACTTGAATTATGGTTTCTTTTTATCAATTACGTTGAAACATCTGTGACTACTGAATGGAAACGCCTGTCAAGATGGACAGATTGAAATACAACTGTGTTTTTAGGAAGAGTTGTTTTCCTGCCCTGGTCATTTATGTCCTTAAATTAGTAACAGTAATTACCAATAGCTCTTGAATACAAAAATGCAGTCAAAGAGATTTGGTTGTGGGAGGCCAGAAGGTGTAATATACCATCGCACCTTGGATGACAGGACTTACTCTGGCAGGGGCAAATCCTGGTACAGCTTTGTGGGCATGAAAGTCCATTCCCATGTCCCCAGCCCCATATCCCAACCCTCTATGACTAAGAGCGAGGCCTGGAGAGATCCCAGGTACCCATCACTTGCCATGGGCAAGGTCCTCTCCAGGCATCATCCAGTTCTGCCTCCAGGGGAAATAAGGATGGTGTGGCTCTAGGTCTCTCCAGCAAGAGGAGTAAAAGATTCTGCTCTCTGACAGCCCCAGTAGTCCCTGCAGGGTTTTCTGGCAGGTAACTGGCCTGCATGACAGGGCTCCCTTGAGGCAGCGACAGTGGAATGGGGCAACCTCTATCCTCACCGCCTGGGAAGAAATAGCATCACACAATGAAATGCACAGTATTCCTATAGGGATGCAAGTGGTGAAACATCCTGTGTTGGCCTCCATCAAAGACAGAGCTCAAAGCTAGAGGAAGATTATTACTGTGTGTCCTAGTGATTCCCCTGGAATTTCTACAGCAGAAACAAATTAAACGTAATTCATCTTACAAATAATTAGCACATTTCATTCCAGGAAATCCCAGCTGACTTTACCTACTAGGCACTAGATTAGTGTGTCCTGCCCTAAAATGCATCTGAAATTTAGCTTTCTAACAAAGAAAATTCATGTGCAGGTAATCTGCCTTGTCAAAATATAAAATAACAGCACAGGCAGTGCTGCAGGTTGCCAAATTTCTTCCTGAGCCAGTCCAAAATGAAAATGTTTTAGAGCATGAAGGCTGGGCAGCTACAGATCCAACATGCTAATGTAGCCTGACTTTATTGACTATTAAAGTCTCAAGGGAGTTTTTTTTATTTTCTTTGAAAGAAGAACAAAATAAACAGAAAGGTCACTTTGTAAGGCTGCTTCCTTCCCATGAGATGGAAAATGGCCTTGCTCTGCAAGGTGGAATTGCTGGGTCTGGATACTGAGAGCTGTACACTAGAGGTCACTGCTATAATAAAGGAAAGAGCGAGCTAGCAGCTACGGCAGCCTATTTATTATAAGGTGACTCACGATGGAAAGCATCGTGAATTATACTGTATCAAGTGTAAAGAATCACTGAATAATGCCTATTCAGCTATGGATGAAAATGGAGAGATATTGAGATTTTTGGAGAAAGGGATAAAGGCAGATATGAGGGCCCTTTATTTTGAAACACCAGTTCACTTTTATCCGTTTCTATTGCTTTAATTGGAACTGAATAATTACACCAGCCTGTGGGATTTTTGTCACACTGGTCCCCCTCCTTATATGTTTTTTCTCTGAAATGGGTATGACTGGGTTGGTTTATCTTGACCAAAAGCCCAATGCTGCCTTTATCTCCAACATTCAAGTTCTGCTAAGCTATACTATTAATAAATGGACACAAGGAGTTTTAATATGAATCAGAGATGCAAACCAGTGGGTAATTAGTTGAGGATTACAGATGGGATGCCAATGAAACAGCTTCCTGTAGAGAGATTGTCACTGCATTCTGCGTGCCAGGCAACTTACCCTGAAGCTTCTCAAGTCTCCAAGCATGCTCGCCTTCTTGTATCTGTTTCTGTATACACTTAATTAGTGTTTGGGACTGTTTATTTAACGAGGCATCCCACACTGTGGCAGTGTAACTTCTCTGTCATGTGCATCTTGTGGCTGAGTAGAGATGATCAGCCTCAATTTTCAGTCTGTATTTCCCAAGCTCGTGTCAAAATGTTATGGTTCTATTTAAGTATCTTTTTTTCCAGCCTTGCTAAATTATTAATTTCATTCAGGATCAAGCCATGTAACCTGTCCAAGGCCTGTTTGCTTATGATTCATGACATTTCCTGTTTTGTTTCCTTTATAGGAACCATGGTTCCTGATGATTTTGCACATCTTCATGTGGCACATCCTGTGCAGGGAACTTCTTATCACAGTAGACAACAACATATTTTGTCAGCTGTTTCTCCTTATTCAGTCTTAGTTCCAGCATTTCACGTCCTCCTGACATTATTTTATCCCATGCACTTAATTTTCACAGTTTTGTTCTTCTCTTGCATCAAATGGCACGTCAAGCAGGAAAATGGCAGCGAAAGGTATTTTTGTAGTGGGCAGCTGTGGTGCGAGACCAGCTCATCTCACAGTCCTGGCCCATGCCCATGCTCACTTCTTGTAAGAGGTCTCATGTTTCATCTTGGTCAGGTGTCACATCAAGAGACAAACTCATCATGACTACAGAAGCCACCTAAGGTCTAATCAGTTTCTGCACAGATCACTCCATCTCTATAAAGCATTCTGCCAGAACATTCTTCATGAAACTCAGCTTTATATATTTCTTTTGTAGCTACCATCTTTCTTATCCCAAACTAGTCTTCCTTTCTTCTTGCTTGCTCTTCATAGCTAAGGAATAGTCAAAGATTTACTTTTCAGTTCCTCTGACAATACTGTTCAAATATCTGCAAATTATTTTTTCCCTTCTGAAATTTGATATGCTGTTACACTTTTTAGGCTTCACATCTGCAACTGAAACTTACACTCAGCTTTGTAAAGATACTTTCTATTACAGGTTCAGGTCCAGCTCAACTTTTGCCCGTCTGTTATTTCTCCTACACCTGTTTCAGCATGATCATTTCTCAGGTTTCCAACATCTACTTGAGAATCCATTTTTACTTTGTATATACCAGACACTGTTTCCAAAATTCATCCCATTGCTTCGAATCTCTCCCTGCCCAAGAAAAAATTATTGGAAAAAATTATTAAGGTTTATTTTGGTCTAGTAATTTTCATTTAAAGTAACATGTGCTGTGTAAAGAACACAGTGTGCTAGAGCAAATTTTGGGAAGAAGCAATCTGGACCTATGAGTACTAGTAGTGTTTTACATGGAGTATTAAGACAGCTTTCTACCAAAATGTCTCTGGTCATGTCCGTTACCTTCTCACACTTCTTTGCAATTGAAAACCATCTTGCTGTGAAACTGTTGATATGCAGACAGGCTAGGGGGAAAAAAACCAACCCTATTCTTTTCTGGGCCTTGAACTGAATAAGCAAACTGTAAAATGTTGGTCATTAGGAGGAATTCCTGTCATAGCATAGTTCCCCCAGTATTGCCCAATAATTGCAAAGATCTTCTAGCAAATACAGAAATGTTTCCTGCCCTGCCATGCATCTGCTGTGAAAGGAAGTCCCCACGACAGCCCCGTGAGCAACCCAGCATTGCCTTCTCTGCTGCTCCCTCGAGCACCTCTGCCCCAGCGCCTGCTCCGAGCCTCAGCAGGCTGAGCCAACTGGTCCTGCTGCAGCCACCGAGCCGCTTCCTCCCCTCTTTGTCATCCACTGCCAGGCACCCTGCTGGCACCCAGCCCTGCAGCATCTCTCTAGGCCTCCCTGCAGCACAAATAAATAACAAGCAAGGGGTTGCCTCAGAGCTGCTGGCCAGACGGTGTTTCCAGGTCAGCGGTTCCCTCTCTCGGAGCCGTGAGCATGGAAGCACTCATGCCAGTGACACTGCCACTTGAGGCCATGAAAGAACAAGGTCACGAGAAGAAAAGTTTGAAAATCAGTGCTTCAGACTGTTCATTTTTCTCAGATGGGGCTTTCTCTCAAATGTCTTTACAGATTATTGCTCATGCTGGCCTTTCCAATGTGTCATAAGAAATAGTGGAGACTACATTAAGGTTGGGTGGATTTTGATGTTTTTACATCAAAATTTTATTGATGCAATAAATCCAGAAGCTGATTCCATTTCTAGGCTGGGCTGCTGTACATGCTCTGAACCTACACACTTCTTCATTCTTCCTCCCGGGGTCTAAACATGTGTGCACACACATTTTATTCAGCTTGTGCCCTTCTTCCTGTTCTTTATTTGAAAGTACTTGGGACCCTGAGATCTCCATCAAATTTTGCACATGAGCATCATCATTCTCTGGAAAGTTTTTCAGTAACATGCATGTGACACCTGGGGAGGGCAGAACATTTGCCAAAAGACCACAACAGGAATGATTCTGAAATTTAGTCATAAAACAGGAGCAGGCTATGTAGTTGGCACCTTCATTCATTTTTCTAATTCATGCAAATTAATTAATCTAATTTTCATCCTGCAAAGGAGTGGTTTGGAAGACTCTGGTAAGCCTAAATTATAACCTAGCCTACATTAAATTCCAGATCCGCATTTTATATAATACTTTTGATCGGCATCTATTTCCCTTTTGGATTTACAGAAATTTTAAGCTTGTGTATAAAGAAAAGAATAAGTGAGTCATAACCTGTGTTGCTGCATTACTTATTTACCTGGAATGCATGAAGATACATGGTTGCTAATATAAGAAACAATTTTAATGTCAGATTTAAATGTTTCCAAAACAGAGGTAGAGGAAGGACAAACACCCTGGTTAGCTTGAAGATGGAGCTGGGATGAGATTTGGGACACAACTCCCTGCAAGCACAAGGACCTGACCTTAGCGACCTCCCAAGTCCTTTCCAGGCTGGGATTTCCACATCTGCTTTATCCAACTTTCCCAGCGGGTCAGTCTGATTGCACTGCACTTCTCCCCAAGAGAGGTCATGCTCTCACATGGTATTTGTAGGGATGAAGCTTTTCATTGTTTTCAACTGTTGTCAAGGAGTAGGGTTGCAACTGTACACGCAAAATTTCATCATGTCACTGGGCTGAGTGCTCCTTGGGGCTGGGATGGAAGCGTATGATGAATTTTTGGATACTAAACAAATCACTATTAATATTTAGCAAGTCGTACTGCTGAGTCGTGGAAATTTCTGTGTAGAACTGCATTGTTTGAATGGTTTTGGCTTTTTTTTTCCTGGGTAGACTTTTGAAAATGCCAAAGTCCTGGCATCAGCCTCTTTATAACCCTCTTCTTGCTGTTTTCCAAGGATGTTTTTGAAAGTTCTTGGAGACTAATACCAGACTGTACAGACAGACTCAGAAACCACAGAGCTCAGTTATTTGAGACATTCTCAAGCTCTTGGGACAGGAAGCTCTAAAACATTTTGACTCCCTCATAATCTAGGTTGTTTAGGGGAGCAATGTGTCTCCTGGTACAAAAATAGCCTTGTGGCCCCAGAACACTGCCCCTTTGAGTAGCACATGCCAGCCACCCCTGCACCAGACATCTTTACTGGGAACAGCAGGCACGGCTAGTGTAGAGCCCTTGGAAAGGTCTGAGATGATCAGAGAGGTTCTCTGAGCAGTAAACCTTCTCAGAGGGACTTTTACAAAACATTTTTAAAACTTTCTATGTTCACACAGACTGGTAGCTGACACCAGTCAGGCTGTGGAGGCTCCTGAGCCTCTGCGACTGCAGAGGGGAGGTTCCCCCTGGTTTGCAAAGGATCTGTGGTAGGCAGGCTGCTGTTCAGCCAAGGCAAGCAGATGCCCCACGTCATAAAGGAAAGATCGTATCTCCTCATAAAGACTTTAGGTTGGCTCTCACCGGATAGTCTTCCTTCCCTATCCCATTTTTTCCTGACCAAAATAAAAGTGTATTGATTCTAAGCATATTGCCATCCTTCGTGTGTGGAAAACATGTCAAAACAACAGCAAGCTATCTGCAAAGGGTAATATTAACAATGTCTCGCTGCCTCAGAGGATCCTGGAGAAATTCATTAATTTATTTGCAAGATGTTCTGACTGGAGTAAGGATCCTGTAATTAAATTTCACTTATACATTGTCAATGCCTTTATGTGCTCTTAGTAGAAAACAAAGGAAAACATAAGCATGCAAAGGTATTCAATTTAAAATAAGACACACGGGAGACTCTTCTGCTCACAGAGATTTTTTTTTTCTCAGGCTTTGATTGCCTAGATCACTTTCCACAGACATGTGGCATTTCATAAACTGCAGCTCCATGACTACAGGGATGTGGGATTTCTGGACACAGCACAAGGTGACATGTGCCATCCTATCCTCCACGTCTGTGTAACTCCTCCTTAGTGGATGACTACCTATGACCCTGGCAGCTCATTGCCTCACCCCCCAGCTGCAGCCAGACACCCTTGTTGCAGAGGAGCTCTACCCTGCCCTGTCTCACTTTGGCAGACTCTTAGCTCAGAAGGGCTCTGATAATTAATTATTAGAGTATCACCATGAAGTGGGCAGAGACAAGGGCAAGGGGAGCACTCCCCCCATCTCAAGACTAGGAACACGCATTACACAAGCAAGGGCGATGGAAAAATCTGATGGCCAGGTCCTGGGACTCCCTGCCCGCAGCAGGCTGCGTGCCCTGGCAGGGGATGTGCTTCTGGGACCACGAATATACATGTACAGCCAGACAAATGGTTAATGAAGAAGTTTAAGAGATGCACGAGACAGAAGATACAACAGCTTGGTCACTAATCTGAAGGACTTTTATTTTAGCAGCGCTATTGAGGCAAAGTCTTAAGAAGTCTGATAATGAAAACCATTACCTACAATTATCATCACCATTGACCCCTGGGTGAATCTGCATTTCTGTGAAGTCTGAATCAAAACAATTTTTTTTTATCAGAAGAAAGAAATTTTTACTACTGCTTTCACACAGAACAGTGCAAGGTTACCTGCAGACTTTAAACGGGAAGCACTTGCAGAAAAATGAGCTTAGTGGAAGGTGCTAATGGGGCTGATCTTTACAACATCTGAAGGAGATAAACAGTCTGCAATCTAAAACCAAACTAATTTTTTAAAATGTTTCAGCGAAAAAGGTGAAGGAACACATGACAAGGCTCTCTCATGGCAAGTCCAGAGAAGCACAGAGCTTGAACTTCTTTGATTCATTTGTTTCTAAGAAATACACATCTGCACAAAAACTATTTCTTAGAAGCTCTATACTGGGCATTAGTGTACCCAGTGCTGCCATTCAGACTGGACAAGGGGCTAGCAGATCACTGTTTTCCAGTTTGATTTGAAAGAAATCATCTCAGAAGAATACTCTTTGTCCTAAAAGCCACGCAAGAAAAATGTATATGTCAAGATAGAGGAACAGAGGGAGTCAGATCATCAGCCCTGGTAAAATTAGAAAGAATCACAATGAAAACTATTAATGCTACTCACAAGCAATAGGGACTGTAACATAAAACTCAAGAAACATAAAAAGCTTGATCATCTACAAAGGTTATAATAAGTTAATCAGAAATAACAGCAGCAGGAGATTTACTATCCCAAGAACAGACTACACTTTATTGAATATCATAATTAAAGTGAACTATTTTGGACAGTAAATTGCAATATGAGCATGAGGAATCTGGAAAGCTAGAGAGCAGTCTTCCATTTTAGTTTTTGGTTTAGTTTTGGTTCAGAAAGAGAAGATAACAGAAAGGGATACACCCCTCAGTTTGGGTTCACATGAAGGATACCCACCTACAGGCAAATCTGTAGATCCTGAGGACTGCTCTTACTAGCACAGGGTAACACTGAAGGCACTGCCTGTGATGCTGCCATCAAGAAAAGAGACCTCTAAGTCTTCTAATGGGCGTCATGTCCATGAAGAAAACCAGACACAGAGCTAGAGCAAAAAACCACAGTCAGCAGTAGGTACCATAGGTACTGCAAGGACGACAGTACTACATCAACCAAACAAGAAATTATTCAAATTCAGAGGTTAAAGGGGTCATCTGCTGGTGCTGCTTGACAAGGATGTCAGTGATTGCATCCTGTTGTGGTTTCACCCCAGGCAGCAGCCAAACCCCACCAGCAGGATCAGGGAGAGAATCAGAAGTGTAAAAGCCAGAAAACTCATGGGTTGAGATGAAGGCAGTTTAATAGGGAAAGCAAAAGGTGCACACACCAGCAAAGCAAAACAAGGGATTAATTCACTGTTTCCCATGGGCAGGCAGGTGTTCAGCCATCTCCAGGAGAGCAGGGCCCCATCACACATAACGGTGACTTGGGAAGACAAACACGATCGCTTCAAATGTCCCCATCTTCTTCCTTCTTCCCTCCACTTTATATAACTATTATTTATATAGTGAACATGATATCATATGTTCTGGAATATCCATTTGGTCAGTTGGGGTCACCTGTCCCAGCTGTGTCTCCTCCCAACCTCCCATGCACTCCTGACTTCCTTGCCAGCGTGGCATCATGAAAAGCAGAAAAGGCCTTGGCTCTTTGCAAGCCCTGCTCAGCAATAACAGAAACATTTCTGTATTATCAGCCCTGTGTTCAGTACAGATCCAAAGCACAGCCCCATACTAGCCACTGTGAAGAAAGTTAACTCTACCCCAGCCAAAATCAGCACACATCCCCAGTCTTCTGCTTTGTAAAGTAAGGAAGAAGTCAAGAGGGTTTGGTTTCATTGGGTTTTTTCTTTTTTAAAGAAAAAGGATGTGGGCATTCTCCCTTAAGAACTGCACAAACTTACAGCTTCATGGCTGCTCTGCATATGTGTGTGTGCATGCTGGGCCATGGGAAGCAAAATGTGCTAGGAAACCAGAACAGTAAATTTAAATTCAATTTACCCTACCCAGTGTAGAAAAGGAACCTAGCAGGTTGCTCACTGCTTATGCAATATTTCCCACTGAACGCTACCTCACAGGTCATACACCTCCTTTCCAAACATAACATCGCCTCATAATAAAACTTAGAAAAACACATTGAAAGGTCAAAATAACAGTAAGAAGTTATAAAACTATTTTACTTATTCAAGATTTCTATTTCCAATATCCTCTCTTTAATCTTCCACTTTCAATATTTACATACACTTTTGCAAACTTTATTAGGGTGATATTTTGAGCTTGGGTGGACAGTGTTAAAGTGTTAATCCCTGCATGCATTTAAACACCCCAACCAGACTGTGTAACTAAAATATTTAATGTCTCTATGGCTCTCTCTCTCTCCACTTTCTTGTGAGCAGTTTTCCTTAAACTAATCCTGAATGCCCTAGCAGAAGCTCACTTTTCTGTTGAGATGTTCTGCCAGCATCAGTGTATTTTAGCCTCATCAGAGAGAGGCTAAACTGGGCTTGGTCCAGATGATGGAGAGGTGAGTGGAGCAATCAGTCTCACCCCCACAACACGAAGTATTCCTTCTGATGGAAACCAGATCATGGAGAGCAAAAAGGGAATTTACCCATGTTCAGGCACTGTCCTCACAAGGCTGAGGCATTTTCCCATGTCCTGCCATCAAACACAAGTTAAAATAACTTTCTCATGGTCCAGCTTCTGGGAGGTAATCACAGACACCCATGGAAGTTGCATCAAAGGAAGTTTCCAACTCATTATTCTGAAAAATGTGCCTTTAAGCAAATTTCCCAAAAGCATAAAAGAGGCCAATGTATAGCTAGAAATGGGATTTTGGTCTTCTAAAGACAGGCATAAAACCCACCCCAGACTTCAGCTCTTCAGCATCACTCACTTTTCTAAGACTCAGGGCATGGGCTCATGGCTGAGTGTGAATCCCGGAGCTCTGGTTTTAGGAGTTGCTGCCGATCTGTGGGGATTCTGCACTTGTTGTGTGCAATATTCACAGAGCACATGCTCTTCTCAAACTGTTTATCATCTGTTTCCACACTGTTTATCACCACCTCTCTGTCCCTTGCTACCTCATGCCATAACAAAGCAAGCAGAGTAGAACATACACAGTCACACACATCTTTCGGTCCCCTGCAGCAGTTCATCACTGGATGTTGTATCCAGAGAGGTCAGGATTGTGCCAAAGGTTCCTGACTTGTCCCACCTGCGGGGCAAATTGTTCCCAAAATTCAGGTGATAGGACATGGCTGGGGTGAGAATGTAGGAGGAACATTGCATCAGAGCCATATACTTCCATATGTTTTTATTATTATAAGATTTGAGGGGAAGGGGAAGATTGCAACCTCACACTTGCCCAAAGGCAGAGTAATCCTGCTTTAGGTTAATCCTCCCTCACTGAAGCTTGGTACAGCAATGTTACCTTGTGCTAGGGAAGGTTAAGAATGGCACATTGACAGCTTGGCTAACAGGCAGGTGTAAAATTAATTTGTGCTAACATGATTGTGTGCTGTCTGTTCCTTCACAGCCAAATAATATTTCTTGTGGTATCACATGAAATGACAGTGTCTTAATTGAAACCTAAAACCTTGATGGATCCTGAGGCCTCTGTGACAACAAAATTGGGTAGTGATTCCAATATGAATGAAAATTTTCAAATACTAAAGCTTCTACTACAATTTCTCTGTTCTTATCTGTCTCTCTTATCCCAGTTTTAAAGCTTTCTCTGACTCTGGAGAGGAATGCAAAGCCCAACAGGATTTCTTGTGCAGTCTCCAAACTCGTGTGGCTACTGTAAATTGAGAGCGCTGGTGGATAAGAAGTATGAACTGTTCATTTTCTCAGCACTACACCAGCTGCTGCATATCCTATCCTATATCCCACCACTTTGCCTGAGCTACAAGTGGAGTTACACATACGCTTTGGCTGCGGCTCCTGCACCTTCAGTGAAATAATTAACACTTTCAGTTGTGCACATCCAGGATGCGAATTGAACCTCAGTAAGTTCAGCTCACTCTCTGGGCCTACAGGCTTAGCCACAGCGATGTTACTACAGGAAACCTTTGCACCTTTGCGTACAGGACGTTACTTTTATCTGCGGGAGCAAAGGAAGTCACAGCTTCCCCTGCACATCCGCCGTGCTTCATCTGCTCTCATCAGCGCTTCAGCACATGGCACAGGACTTCTTTTCGTCGAAGGGCACTGGCAGGCGATGGCAGCCCGAGGCAGAGCAGGATGAAGGCGCTGAGGGTCTGCCCGGGCGCCGGAGGCTCCGGCACCGTGGGGAGGCTCGCCCGGCACGACCGGCCGCTCAGCGGCAGCGCCTCCGGTCACTCCCTCGGCTCCAAGCATCCCCCCCAAGTCTTCTTAGCACGAACAAGGTCCTGTCACCTGTGTTTAGGAAGAAGGGAGGAAGACCGGGAAGAGATGGAGCCTCGCAGACTGCTCCCCGGAGACTCCGCCTCGCCTCGGCTTCCGCCGCACGCTCCGGACGTGATGGATGGAGGGGTCGGTGCTTGGAGACCGGATGAATCATATTTTCCGTGTTCAACTGTAATCTGGGTAATGTCTTTATCGCAGGGCAAAATGCATTAAAGCCCAGGCTCTGTGGGCTGCATTCTGGCTTCCTCTGCCGTCAGGACACGGTGCCGGCTGCCCCTCCTTGTGCATCCCCGGCGCTCTTCAGGGCACTCACCTCTTGGCAGCTGTCTTTCTTCTTTCCCTTTGCTGCAGCAGGGCTCGGGGTGCTGAGAGATGATAACTCCTGCTCAGGTGTTGACCTCTGTGCCCCAGAAACACGAATCAGATTGGAAAAGAGCGCAGAGAGCACTAGCAAAGTGCTTCTCTCATCTGCAGCCCTGAAGCATATTTGGCTTCTCCTCACCTTGCCTTTCCTTTAGAAGGTTTTGGTTCCTGCTGCTGAATGTTGCTCCAGGAGGAGATGGACCATGCAGGCAGAGAGCTGTAGCTGTGTGAAGTTCCCTGCTCAGCTACTGCTACCTGCGTTGGCTGTGGAGGCAAGAAGTGGCTGTACCTCTGAACTGAACACGAAGCTTCCGCTCCTGAGCATATTGCCAGGAAATGCTGCGTGTGTGTGTCAGCCTCGCCAGGGCCCAGAATAGCTGTGCTCTCTGCCTGCCCCAGATCTTCACCACCCGTGTGGATTTGCTTTTTTAATTCTGCCGCAGCCCTCACATGAGCTGCCCAACTTAAAGCAAATTTCTTAGTCATCTTTCTGTCTGCCAGAAGTAATGTCACACTGGTCACTGTGCCTCTCCCTGTAATGGGGTCCTGATTTACATTACACCTCCACTAGTAAGCAATGCTGTGTCATGGCTCCTCTCCTGGGGTTTTTCCACACTGTCAAACGATCAGTGTGGTTGTGATTCAGGCCAAGATCCCACAGCACTGTCTCAGACAGACCCAGGATCAGTCTAGGGTTGGCAGGGAATGGTGCCATCCTAAATAGACAGCCTGGGTGCAATTACCCTGATCAGGAGGGTGAAATGTACAACTATAGGAACACAGCCCATGCTGCACCCCAAGGACAGCAAACAGTCCTTTTTGTGGATGGGGATAAGAACTAGAAAGCCTAACTTCTTTCTCTATAGAGCTATCGCCCTCTGACCATCATCAGATGCACATCTCTAGGTGGGCTTCACCTCACGAGGCTGTTTAAATCCAATAATTCACTAGTTTCTCTCTTAGTAAAGGAACAGAAACAGGAACCTCTAATGGGCAACCTAAAATAGATGGGGTGAGTCACCAACAGGAGACATCTGTTACTATCCACTAATTAAACACGGAGCCAAGAGAACTAACTCAGACAACTTTCTTCATCCAGCTAAACTTGGGTGCCATGAATCTTGCTTTATGTGGTTTTGCCTCTACCCAGCCTGCTGAGTCCTAGGACAAGGCATTGCCATATGCAAGTTAAACAAGTACACTTGTACAAATGTACGAATGCAGAGTATCCTATGGCTTTTTGAACTGATCACTCCTGATTTCTGAATAATTATTTCTGCAGAATTAACATTCTGAACATTTGCTTTCCAGAGGAATATATGTCATGCCATACAATCTGTGATGTGCAAGATTCTAGAGTCACATAATAAATTAATTTCAGATATATTTTTAACCAATATGTTTGTTCCCTGTGTTATACCACATGGCTGAAGGAAAACACACACTTCTGTTCATCAGATCCCACAGCTCAAGCATCAGTAGTAGTGACTCTGACCAGCATATGCAAGAATATATTAGCTGCACCATCATTTTATACCCACTGATGGTGGCATTTGTGACAGAATGAATAAATGAGAAGCTAAAAACTGGTTCTGCCTGGGTTTTTTCCACTTTTCCATTGTTGCCACAGGAATGAGGAAGGAGTATCAAAAGAATGTATGTTTGCTTCCTAAAAATAATGGTATGACAATTCTCTTTGAAATAGGGAATAAAGCTCATTTTCCTCATCTCCATGCGCTCACAAATGTGTGAGTAAATATAAGCTGACACAGGATTTGCATGAGTGCAATACTGTGAAGCACCATTTTACTTTGCACCACCAAGCTTTTGGCACTTCTCATGAGGAAAGGAATGGTTCACAAACCATGCAAGTCTCCCTAAAACACACATCATAAAACCTGTGGTGTGCTCCAAGCCACTGTACATGCTATTTGTTCCACTTACTCCCTTCCAGTGTTAGTCTTCGCCTTTCAAAATCCTCTGATTTCCCCCCTCTTATTGAACGACATTAGTTACTATGGAAACTGATCTGTGGGTACAGAACTTGGTGACATCCACATGGAAGGGATGCTTCCCAGGAACCTAAATATTGACTGGATGGTTATATGCCAACACTGCATATGGCTTAGATTTTGTAAAAACCCACAGAAGGTCACTGAGGGAAAAGAGGTATCAGCTGAGGTTATGATGAAAGAAACCCCAAATCCACCCACTGGTATGTTTGGCAGTCCCATGACCTTCCTGGTGACACAGCCCTGTGACTCAGAGGGAGAAGAACCAGAGACAGGCAGTGCTGAACCACAAGACCGTGGATCCCTCCCAGGAGCTGCTCCACACTGAGAGAAACGCACAAGGTCACTACAGCCTTTGTGGTGAGCTTTAATGATGCTTACCAGAGAACTGTTAGCTGAAGCTAGAAGTAATTAAAGCAAAAAAATGCCATACGCAACACACCAAAAAATTTTGTAACTTAGCTGTTTCAGAAAGGTCCTTTCTCATAACACAGAAATTCATCTATTGCAAAAAACCCTTTGTGAAGATACACTTGGCTGTGTGGTACTTTGCTGTGTCACTATGAGGGGAAAAACCTCTTGGAGGAATTGGGTCCACCAGGAAACAACTGCAACAAGAAGAAGAGAGCCCTGCTCTCAAGCAGGCAGCACCCAGCAGAGTAGGACCCGGCTGTAGCAGGTACCAGCTCCTCTGTGGGTGTCATCCTGCACTTCCCTGGAAAGGACCAGCCCCACCTGGTCACATGGGGAGGCCTCTTGGTCTCATTGCTCATTAAATGCGGTTTTCTGCTCTTGTTCAATAAACTTACTAGATAGCACCACCCTCAGTGCAGGCTGGAGGCCAGGCAGAGGTGTGTGGGGAAGACAATTCCCTTTCCTTCCAGGCAGAGGGAAACCTGTGGGGCAGACAGGAGGGAGGTGGCACTGCAGGCAACAGGGCAGAAGACTGGGATGAGGGGACTGGATGCAGCATGATCTCAGCTGAGATTTATGGATTTTTGATAAAAGTGTGAATCACTTTCCAAAGCAGCGGCACACAGGCTGAATTGGGGCATCATGGTGCAAGCAAAGGGTATTTTAAAGTATGTTCATACAGATTTTTACCTGTGTTTCCAGGGAAGTAGGAGTCATCTCCAAGCATCTCCCAGTGTGTATCAGCACAAGTCACTACCAGGGCAAATGCTGCCAAGTGAGTATTGTAGGGGAATAAAATCCTCAGAGTGGAGGGATTGTTTGACCTGCTTTGGGTTGGGTTGTTTTGGTCTTTTTTTAAATATGAAATGCCAGTGGTATTTCCATTTACCTACAAACCAGGCCAGCTGGCTGCCCTCAAGTACTGAAAATGCTCTTTATTTACCAGGATGCATAAGGAGCAGGTCAGGGGTGCAGGCTCCCTCCTCACCCTTTGCTCCTTACCCCACAGCCCTGACTGTGGATCACTCAGGCTGCCCTTCCTCCACTTGAGTAGCTCAAGAGGAAAAAGGCTACAGTAGATTTAGTGATCAATGGCTGAGAATAAAATCTCACCCATTTTCAAGCTCCCCTTGAAAGATTTATTTTTTAAAAAAATACATTCTATACTTTCTGGAGGTTGGTGCCATTGCAGCAGTAGCAGACCTAGTACGGGCAGTAAGGTAAAAAGGTACAGATTGCATTTTTTAAGTGGAACTATCCTCAAACACAACCAAGTAATTTAACACCTTGCACTGTGCTGTCACATTTTTGTTTAGCATCTACGTGAAAAGTCATCATGTCCCATTTTTAGATGGCACCTCCCTGTTCACACTGATCTTTATAACAAGCATACAAATGCCCATCTATATTTAAAGTGGGATCTTGCAGAACCCTAGAAATTTCAGTGAGACAGCAATTTTAGACTGAACATGGGCAAGTACATAAAGTCATGACTTCTGAGCAGTTTATCTAAACCTTCAGGACCTATTCTCTCTCACCAGGCTACCCTCTGGCACTGTCCCCATCCTCCACTTCTCTACTCTCTCAGGGCATCAGCAAAACACAGGCTACCCCAGCGAGGGGTGTGGCTCTAACACACTCCCCTGTCATTTCCCCAGTGCATCAATTGCACGGATTTTCCAGAGGGCTTTTTTAGATCCACCTGTTGTTTGTTCAGCCAGCCCCACAGAAACATATAAACCTGTTTTACTTGAAAAGGGAAAGCAGGCGAACCTCTCTGTGCAATTAGATTGAGCTGTCTGTCTGCTTTCAGCCAAGAAAGAGTTGCCAGCCATGTTGAAGGAACAATTTACCTGACTGACATCTAAAGAGGAGAGAGTCCCTTAAATGAAACTTTCCATTCAGCCTCAGGGGAAAAAAATCTATTCTATTCCCACGGTTTTGGCTGATCCCCTCTCAGTCTGTGTGAGGCATGATGGCTCTGAACTGTTCTTACTTGAAATAAACTGGCTGGCCCATCCCTAACCAAAACCAGTATTTAAAATGTGACACAGAAGCAGCTGTCCAAAAATTAACAACTGGCTGATGACCCAGATGTGGAAAGTAACTGCCAAAAACTCAGGTTCTAAAATACATGTATTCAAAATTAGCATTAAATAAATATTGCTAGATGCCAATAAATAAGCTACAGAAATAGGCTCAATCTACTTCTCGTATTGTGGAAATTTTGTGTGCCACATACACTCAAAAAAAAAAAAAAAAAGACAGAGAAGTGAAGCAATAGCAAAAAAATTAGCAAAAATAGCACTTGATGGGAAATCAACTGGCTGAAGTCCATGCTGGTCAGAAAGAGAATGACTGCATGTTATAATAAGTTGTGCTGAGGAATAATTGAGTGGAAAAATGGAAAGAAAATTGAGCAGCAATCTCTCCCTGTCTTTTTTAACAAGGAGATGTCTCGAAACTTAGCGACACTTTTGAGATGGTAAAAAGTATCTTCAAAGCAATCAGCAGGAGAGCTGACACCCCAGAGCTGCAGAGTTCCAGACAGAGTGGAAAAAACGATGCTGAATCTGATTGCTAACGTACTCTGTCCCTACACAAGGGATGCCACAGGAAAAGGCAGTGGAAATTCCAGAGTCAAGGCTTGCAATAAGGTCAAAAATGAGAGCCAAGACAGGAAAAAGATGAATAGAAGGGCAGCACCATCCTCTGCTCACCTACAGCAACCAGCAAGACCTCTCCCTTATTAGCATTTGTTTTTGCATACTGATGTGAGCTCTAGACTCGGAGCCAGGGGACTGCATTGTTATTAGGCACAGGCTGTCAAAGCACAGACAGCAGCAGCGCAGCAAGGCTTGAAGGCTTGAACAGCCTCCGTTTAGCTGAGCGGGACCGCGGCTGCTCTCTATAAATACACCGTGTGGGGGTAAGCGCCAGGGGGAGGGGAGAGCTATTTATGATGAGAGAGATTTCCCAAGAAGAACAAATGGCTGTAAAGGGGACAAAGCCTCTGCCTGCAGAGGGGACAGGCTCTGCCACAGTCCTGCCACACAGGACTCGGACCAGCCCACCGGGAGCAGCAGGTGGGCTGGCAGGTGTCCTGATGCAGAGGATGGGCATGAGAAGAAATTCAGGTCCTGTGGGTTTGCCAAGATGTGCTTGGGCAGCTGTGCACTCGCAGGACTCGGGGCAGCATCTCTCTGCATGCCAGGGACACCAAGGCTCCCAGCACAGTGGGATTTGTCACACACTGGTATCCTGGTCTTGTGTGCCTCTCCAGCAGCATCGATGTCTCAGGTCCGTGTGGGACAGCAACACCTTCGGCAGAACTTTCCTAAAGACCTTGTCTGGAAAGCCCAGATTTCAAAACAGGGGATGGGATGTCTCTATGCTGCCAGCAGCAGTGACTGTGAAATGAATACTAAAACTTAAATGAGCACTAAAAAATATTCAGGGACATACTGCAGTGTACTTCTTCACTTCTGGTGTTCGGAAACACTCAGTACACAGCTGGACTAACTTTCCGCTTGAACAGCGAATTATCAGACTTGAATAATCTCCATGTTTCTCTTTCCAGGACAGAGACAGAGCAGAACAGGGAAAGAAGGAAAGCTCCACCATAAAGGGTGGCAAAGAAAGTACCAAATGGGACATGTGACAGGGTTTTTCTCTCACCAGTGCTGGACTGTTATCATTATATTTAAAAGGCTACTCTCAGCTTACAGACAGCCCACTTATTTTTTCTTTATTTTTTGCCAGAACTCGAAGTAAATAGAAAAGTTTTGAAAGGTTTGCTGGGGAGGGGCATTCGGTTCCAGTAAAAACTGGTTTAGATAAATAAATATTATGTTACTATGTAGTAGCCACACCACAAGTAAGACAGCACTAGGAACCTAACAGCAAAACTACCCAAATTAAAAACTGCATTTCAGTCCCCAAGCTAAGAAACAAACACAGGACGTAAAGGAAGATTTTTTGTAACTCATCTCAAATTTAATAAGTACATGTATTTCTGGTAGCACTAACAAAGAAGTATGCGTTTAAAACATACATTTTCAAACAAGCAAAGAAATGGTCCTTGCTTGTTGTGGATTTGCCTGTATTTAGTATCTATATGCCTTCCTGACTAGCCCATCAATGGCATAATTTGTAAAATGCATAGTTATATTATACCTGCCTGGAAATTACCTCACCTAAAAAGTCTGTTTCTGCTGATTAGTTTAAAGCATAGCACACTGCAAAATACTCTTCATCAACCATGTAATCTAGAGCAAACCGAGTTTGTCAGCCTCCTTATCTGACTTCTTACATCCTGTATCAAAGCCCTTCACTCCTCTGGTGATGCTCTCAAATAAACATAAGAGGCTTTTCCCAAATGTAGGACTTATTCAGCAGGTCACACTGGGATCTCATTCACAAGATAAATCACGCTGTAAGAGGGATGGCAAAGAGAAAGAGCTAAACAGCTTTCCAGCTGGGGCTATAAGATGTTACAACTTTAGAAGATGCTGCTGGACTGAAAGAAGGCTTGGTAAAAACCAGCCCAGCTCACCCAGGATAACACATCTGTGTTGGATGGGCCAGGAAGACTTTTGCTGCAATTCGCAGCAGAAACCAGCTGTTCCCCTCAAATTTTGGTGATCTCAGCCATTCCTCCTCAACATGCTGATTTTTGAAGCTCTGTCTACCAGAGTTTTGGGGAAAAGCCTCAGGATGACTGAGCATTTTCCCCTCTTATCTGGAGCAGGCCCATTGCTGAAGCTCACAGAGCATCAGCCTTGGACAGGATAATTTGAAAAGCTGATCTAAGCTGTCAGCTTCCTGTGCCTCCTAACCTACCACCCTCCTCTCACCCCTCAGGACAGTAATGTTTATTGTCACAGCTGATTTTGAAGGCAGTGTGGGGACTTGTTTTCTTTCCTTTTAGTTGACGTGCTGCAGGGGTCCTGCTGGGAGCAACAAACATCCCCATCCATTCACAGAGACCGAAACCCACCCTGAGGTGATATTTTGGGAGTGCAAACAACCAACTTCAAAGAGAAATTGACCAGAATAACACTTTCCAAGCAGCACTGCTGATTCCAAATATGTAGAGAGCAGTTTAGTTGTATTAATATAATCCCAAGAAAACAGCATCTGTGGGATTCTTACCCCCAGCAGCCAGGAGTGCACTGAGTTGTCCATCCACCTGTGCTGGGAAATAAAACACTGCTCTGGCTCAGACGTGCCCACCCCGGCACCCACGTTGCCCAGTCCAGGGCTGGGGCCACTCAGCATTCTCCCTGGGGAGAGTGGTGCCAGGGAACACTTCTGCAATGTGCTTTGGATGGGGTCACTCACATTTGGACAGCAGGGAAATTCACCCACCCCCACCACTCAGCCCCAGCATCAGTGAATGCTGCCTTGTTTTCATGGTTTGTAAGTAAAGCCAAACAGCAGTTAGAGGGCAATCCTGCCTTCTAGTCACTTCTTCAAAACTTGCACAAGGAGGTATGGAGTTATAGCAGTAAATAGTTTGTATAATAATTTTAACATCCTCTTGTCACTCCCATAGGACAGTGGCAGTCCTTCATTTTAATTGGAGGGAGATATTTACATTCCTAAACATGGAGTATTGGACCTCTCCCAGTGACTGTTCCTACCATGTGATCTAAAATTCCTGTTTTCCTTTCCCCAAGTGTGCAGCAAACAAAAGCATTTGTTTAGGGGGGAGCTGGTCTAGAATGATGCAGTTCTGAATAGAGTCCCATGGAGAAGAGAGAGGAAGAAAACATGGCTAAGGTGGGAGAAGTGGAAAGCTAAAAGGTTTACTCCAGACTTTCTCAAGAGGGTATGAATATGAAAAGATGTACACAGCCCTGGAAGAAGTTTAGCAGCTCCTGTCAGCTCCATCATGATGGCCTCTTTCTAGCTCACCTCTTGCCTCTTAGGCAGCCACGGATCCAAATATAAATCCCAGGAAGGGCTGCATGAGGAATACATTGCCCATTTTTTAGCAACACCAAGTCTGTGCCAGTGTATGCAAACCTAGAGAGGGAGAAAAAGGCAGGGGAAGTCATGCCTGTGTGTGACAGAGTGGAATAGCAAGATGAGCAATGCTGGAAGGAGATGTGACTCCACTGAGGTCACAAGGGCTTCTGACTGCCCCCAGTCGGCTCCAGCCTCAGACCTGGGAGGATCTGGGCATATGTAAAAATAGGGTGTGGATACAACCTTATCTTTTAGCTGCTTTCCTGTCTTACATTTGCTGCCTGCTTTAGACCACATCCCAGGGCCTGGGTAGGTTTAGCTCAGAGCTGTTATGCCAACTCACTCCTGACTCCCTGGTGAGAGAATCCCCTCCCTCGCTTTTTGTAGTGCCCAAGTGCTGCCAAGGGATCATCACAGGGCTTAGCTCAGATCTCACGTTGTTGCTGTCTCACTGTATATTGTACTATGCTGTTATTCCTTCACTCTTCTGCCTGAGCAACAACTGCAGTAACTTTCCATCCCAAGGCTAATTCACCAATTAATCCAAACCAGGAGGATTTCCATGAGGTGGCACAGACCTGTATCTGGCCACATTTTCTTTGTTTGCCTCATTTACTGCAGGCAAGAGGGGGGCAAGTCTGACCAGTGAGTAAATCTACCCCAACCTTTCGCTCTCGGCTCGGCAGACACACTCTGGGCGCAGGGGGAATGTGTCCAGATGTGTCACTGCCACACCGCCTGGTGCCAGAGAAAGACCCTTCGTCATACCCGGCTTTTTTTACTCCTCTCCGCAGGTTAAAATCCCTGTAGCCAAACTAATGTTGTTTGCTCAAAACTGTTTCCGTCAGAGGAAAGAAGAGTGGACCTGCTTGGGGACATCTGCTGTACACAGCCACTGCAGACAGAACAAAGGGAGCTGCAAACAGAGGAGCCTGCATCCTGAGACTGGCTGCCAGAGTAACAAGCCATATCTTTCCTGAGACATTTTCACCTTCCTCTCCTTTCAGGAGGCTCTTTGGTCTCAAGAGTCCACATAACCATAAGAGACAGGAGAGGAAAACTTGGATTTTACACTACTTGGTACTAACCCCAGGAGAGATCCCCAGCCATATCCCTCCTCATCATCAGCTAAGGAGTCTCATCAGATTTACACTGAGTTTTTATGGAGTGTCGCTGCCAGTGCCATAACTACAGTGGTCTTTTCTGTTTAAGGGTGCTATGGGATTAATATAAGGCTGATAAAGCCTTGCTGCCCACACAGTTGATGGGGACAAACAACCGCAGCCCTCCTGAAGCCACCACAAAAAGGCCACAGGCGCTGTGAAGAAAAGGCTGAGGGAAAAAAGCAGGATAGGGACCAGTAGCATTGAGTAGTTCTGCATTTTTTTTGTACATGATCCAGCTACAGTATGAGCCTGGGATGATCCCCAGAGGAAGGAAGAATCTCCCTGAGGAGGAGTTTCTAAAAGAAGCTTGGTTTCTGCTGCCAGTTACCCCACAAAACTTGGCAACTTGCAGCACAAACCCTTTTGAAGGCTTTTTTTCCCCCTCCTTTCTCTGCCCCTACCACAGAATATATAGCATGCCCAGGACCCCAGAGAGCAATCAGGGCAGGAAAACAGTTTGACTAGGAAATCTTTCCAATGTCAACATCCTCTATCCTGGGGCCTTGCTTTCCGTGAAAAAATGGACTTTGTGTACACATTTGCGTGGACTGGCCTTAAAGGCAAAGACCCATCCTGTGGGTTTAAAAAAAAAATTTAAAGATATTCTACAGCCTAAAGAGATTGTGCTCCCTGAGTACTCCAGTGATGTATTTAGCAACATTTAGCAACATATTTATTTAGACTGAGCAAAACCTTGGGCATTTCAATGCAGGGAAGCCCTGGGGCCACAGGGTTCTGTACCAGACCTCATATCCATCAACACTGTAAACTGTTGTTCCAGTCCTCAGCAAAAGCTGTGGAGTGATTTAGGGACTCTCGGGCTAATCAGACTCCCAGGATCTGGGCTAGGACACCCATGGCTAAACATATCCCTGAGGCTTTTATGTCATCCTCCTTAATTTCTACCGGAGCAGCAGAATCCTGGCTTGATCAGTGCTGTGACCTCTCCATGTAGGCAGCCCAGCTGGGCAGAGACAAGGAACCGAACCAGTGCAGTAAGGCTGAGAGTCAGACTGGTGGTGGCTGGTCCTGCAGAGCGACCAAGCAGGATCTGCTGAGCGGCACCAGTCACTGGAACCAGTGATTAGGAATTGCCACAGCATCATTGTCTCTCTGCCGTGCCTCATCCCTCCTCAGTCTCCAGGCTGATGAAAGGCAATCCTTGATGCAAAGCTACCCAAACTATGCTTCCCTTAGGGACACATATCCCTGCCAACTGAATCCATAAAACAGTGACAGTCAGGACTGCCATGCTGAAATATTGCCATTTCAATAGAAATACTATTAATTCTGCAAGGCATTTTGAGAATGCACAACACCAAGAAGCAGCTCACTTCACAAGACCAACATGAGTATTATTTTGAAGGAAGTCGTATCCATGACCAAAAATAAACCCATGCCATTTCCCTGCTTGAATTTCCTGTAGATCTTTAACGAATACAGAGACCTAACCAAATCGTTCTCTTTGAAGGAAACATTTGAGATCATTAGCAACTTGCCTGCTGGGAGGTTCTTAAATCCAGATGTCTTTGTGGTAAATTTGCACAGAGCATTTGATACCTATTTATCCCCTCATTTACAAACCACGTGCAACTCATAAAGTCAGCACTACCCTAGGAGAGGCATGACTGGTGATTGCTATGCTTGCAATAGACAGACCTTGGATTAACATGAGGTTTCGTTAAGTGAAGTTAACTTTGAGGTACAGTCCTTAATTTAAAACATCTGAAAAATTAGCATGCTCATTTGGGCATTTTTCCAGGTCAGATGGTAGCGCCTGGATATTCTTTGGACAAACTATCTCATCCACTGTAAATGTCCAAACACTTGACTTGCTTCTCTAATGTATGTAAGTGAAGAATTGTTGTTTTTATTAATCAGCCCAGAATAAGTTCATCATCCCTCGTCACAGGTTTTTGTTCCACTGCTGTGTCTGCATTGCTAAAACCAGAGCACTACTGTCACACCCTCTGACAGTCCCCACACACTTTGGCAGTTTCATATTTGGATGACCCCAGTTGCTTTCATTTTGTAAAATGTCTTGAATTCTTTCAGCACTTGTCAACTCTAGAGCTTAAATATGCTATTGGTCTGAGGTTTTTCTGTTTGGTTGGTTGGTTGGTTTTTTTTTTCTACAATTTAAAATCTCTTAACTAATTTATATTCCACAATTCCAAACATATTTAAAACACAAAGGGAATGTCCACACACTGCTTCCTGCAGTAGGTCCCCACTCCTTTGGTTTGGTTTCCAGGCTCTTATTACATCTTCAAATAGCACCTCTGTTCGTGGTCATTGAAAGCTTGGGCAGCCCCTTGAAGGAAGTGACTTGCAGCTCAGCTTGATGGAAATTTGGGCTTCCAAGACTGAAGAAGTTTACATGGGGTCTAATGGACTCCAGTAAGCCATGCAGAAGAACTTTATTAAAAAATATAAATAATCTTACTGTTCTATTTGGTGCTTGCTGCTAATGTCTCTGATGGAGAATATCAACCAGTTTGGGGCACTGTGCTTCAAAAAGATGTAGACAGAAACAAAAAAAGTGAGGGCGTAGGAAAAATTGCCTGCTACAAAACATTGAAGATGATTGGTCTAGCAGAAAAAAACTTTTAAGAGCCTTTAAGGACATGACATGCAAAAAGGGAGAAATTATTCATATGTTCTTTGGAGGTAGGACAAGTGCAATGTATTTTGATTGCACCAAGAGAGACCAAAGGCTGGTGCTAGAGACAGCTTCCTCTAGTGATAAGGACAATAAACAGTGGAAAATATTGCCTGGGGAGGTTGTGGAATATCCATCACTCTTGGTTTCTAAAAGCAAATGTGACAGATGTGAGCTGGAATCATTCTGGTAGAGCTGGACCTGCTTTGGGCAAGGACTGTGGACAAGTTCAGTCCTCAAGGCAGTCTACCAGAGCCATTTTTTTTAATATGTGGTGATAATGTGCCTCATAGAGAGAGAGAGGATTAAATATTGAATAGAACAAAGAAAACTATCTCAGGAAAAGGAGATAAAAAGGTCTTGGACATTGCCAGGTTTTGGGGAGCTAGAGGTGTGCTTTAGTCTTCAAAGAGTCCTCTGATCTGTTTTTGTTTTGCATAAAGTTAATATAAAAGATCACTTTGTCGGCAGCATTTAGAAGCCTGTTGACTTCAGAAAGGTCACTTAAGGTGGATAATCTGGGCGGGTACTGGAGTAATTTCAGATACCTCATCGAGTTTCTCGTATCTGTCCCAGTGGTGGGCCTCATGAGAGGAAGTGCACATATTGCCCAGCCAAGCAAAGATTTGTCCTATCAAGTTCAGAACCCTTTTGGAAGAGATACAAAGCTAAACGGGGAAAAAAAAAAAAAAAAAAAAAAAAAGGGGGGGGGGCACACAAGAATCAAGAATTCCAGTTCCAGGAAACTGAACTAAAGTTTAAGGACCACATACAGAATTAACCTGGCCATTAATGTTCATGATAAAAATATTAGAGATGTGATCACAGTACAGGTCATGGAGTCTCAATTTATCATGTTTCATACTATTTGCAAGGATTACAGAGTATCCACGTGAGGGAGGAGGTTGCTGGGTTATCCTTCTTCCCACCAAAGAAACAAGAAGAATATACAGGACCATCTTTCAGAATTCCAGTTAACTTCCTCTTCTCCTTAAATCATCCAGTATTTTTATATAAGCCTCCTAAATCTTCTTCACAGTTACTTCGGTAAAATCCAAAACCACATCCATCATCTTAAGGTGCCTTCCCCAATAGCAACTCATTAACAGATCTTCCAAATTCTGACTTCACTGACACATTATTTAATGAACTGTTGAGATTCAAAGCAGAATTCAAATGATGGGGAAATTGAGGTCTAAAACAGCAAAGACATAAGATGACATATTTCCAAGAGCTTCACAGCTTCTATTTCTGTGAATATTCTCATCTGCGCTAGTATAAAGTGGGAGCAACTCCACTAAATGTGGCAACCCCCCCCCAATAATTGCACATCAGTATAGTCCCACTGTGACACTACGATCAGTCCTGAAAGTGCTCTCATGAATTGCCATTTAGACGTTACCTTTTTTGAAAGCCTTTAGAAATAATTGAGAAGGAAACAACTTCAATAAAAGCACTTCACAATTCCTCCCACTGCATAATGACATTTGATAAAAAGAGAAAATCTTTGTTTTTGTTGTTTTTGTTTATGAAGCTTCTGTGCTTTCCAAATGCATACAGCAAAGTCAAAATACTTAAAACAATAAAGCATTTCCAAGATGGATGTTGCTGGTTTCTGGATATTATATGAAAAATGGCTGAGTAGATGAAAAAATGGCATTTGTGAGGTTATGGGTATATTGGAGACAAAGAAGCAAAAGACTGCTTAAAATTACGTACAGGCGGTTTGATAGTCAAGATTCTCAGTCCATGGGAAGTGGACTTGTAACAGCAATTAATGCCTTCCTTTCCTTTCCAATGCACTCAAATCTGTGACAAATACCAAAGTTAGGAGGCAAAAAAAAACCAACTTGGAGAATCGCCCCTCTATCCTGATACTAGTGTAAGATTTAAACTCAGCTGGAATGGTCTGTACTTCTTTAAATAACTTTAAATTAAGAAACTTTTGATCAAGCTTCATGGACCACTTAAGTCTCTCATAAACAACATGCAAGTTAGTAATATTTTTTTTCAACTGGAAAGCTGGAGAGGACAGAGTTTCCAACAAGTGTTGTTTTTTGTTCTTAGATTTTTTTTCCTTGAAACAGAAAATTATGTTTTTTCCATTCAGTACAAAGCAAAAGCATAATCCTCAAACATACCTAATACAGAACCTGAATCTGCCAAGTTTGCATAACAAAAAAGAAAAAAAAGGCAATGACTTTGGAGCTAAATGACAGCAGTTGGTGAAGATGAATGAAGAAAAGTGAATGCTGTGCGTTTGTATTGTGTGGATTAATTTATGGAGCTTGAATGTCTTTGAATGCTCTCACTATGGATATATGAGTACTTTTGATCATGGAAAACACCCCTGGTGAAGAATAAAGAAATTACTAGATTTCAGTACTCCAAAACTGTGTTTGAGAAGCCCATGCTGAATAACAACAAAAATCACAGACTCTTATAAACAAGTATGATTAGTCACAGTTATGTAAACATGAGTATACATTCAATTTGTAAGTACATATTAAAAGGAAATATGCTAAAAGAGAAAACATTTTCAGAATAACACATAATATGCAGAGCAAAATTATAGCATAAATAGGGAATTTCTTTCACAGGAGAAAGTCATCACAATAGAGGACCCTGGGGCTGCCAGAATGGACTGCATTGGACTGAGGGCTCACCACAGCACCACATTTCTCTGTCTTGGCCACCAGTGAGGATGCTAACACTGATATCCCTTTCTCTGGCAGCAGTTCCACTTACATAGAAGTGTGGATAGCTAATTCCACATATAATTACTCCCTGATCTCTTTTTTTTCTTTTCTTTTCTTTATTTGGCCCCATGAAGCACGGTTCAGGTGGCCAGGATAGCTCACTTATATGTTTTTTAACACTGAACAGAATATGTTCAGGTGTCTATAAAGCAAGGGACTCCCTGATCCCTTACTTCTTTTATTTGCTATCTGCCATATATCTTGGGGTCCTCTAAATTTGTGCCTAAGCCTCATATTACTGTTCTAGGTCATGAACTGGTCAAGTTTCTCACAGCTGCTTTCTCCACTCTCTTTGCTCTTATGTGAATGTTCTGATATAAAATGTGAATGTTGTAGTTTCTAGATATGATACAACTTCAAATTGTACTTATTGGACATTTTTGAGCATCTCACCTAGCTCTTGACTGATCAAATACTCTTGAAAACTGTTTCTAGTGTTTCATTTGTAACTTCATGAAGATACTAATTAAAAAGAAAATCCATACTACAACACTTCTGCTTCCTACCTCACAAATTTGAAACTGTTCTGTAATTGTCCTAGCACAGATCATATCACTGTCAATAGCTGATCCTTAGACTGGAAAATGCAACATTAAATATGCAATCTAATACCAGCCACCACATTTGTTGACTGCAGTTCCAAGACAACTTTGCTCTTTGGTGTGCAGGTTGGTGTGACTGCCAGTAAAGCTAGAGGGGTTTGTGATTCTGCAAAGGCTCCTCTGTATCAGCAGTGTGAGCATATCTGGAGTAAGCCCAGTGGGCACACTGGAGTGAGGGCTACCACGGGAAAACTGACTGGCTCTAGAGGCAAGAGAGAGCTCATGGAGGAATGGTAGGTACCTCTTCTTCCGTGCTGTTTCCCCTTTCAGTTTTACCCAGCCCTCCAATCTTAGTGTCTGCCTTTCTTCTTCGAGAGGATCTCACATTTAGAAGCTCTCCTTGCTTTTACAGGTGGGTCTGCTCTGAAGACCATACAATTAAAATGCCTGAACTCACAATTAAAATGCCTGAACTCACCAGATGCCAAAAGTCTTCCTCAGAATTGCAAGGCATGAGGCATACAAAGCACCTAGCAGAAATCTTTGCCTTGGGTCCCAAAGCAGCACAGCTGCATGGAACTAGCAAATTTGTTGGGAAAACAAGCAGCACAATGATAAGCCTTCCCATTCCAGAAGAGCTCATGTGATGCTAACTGGTGGGGCTCTGCAGTGTGCTGCACTGCACTGAGTGATAATGCCCTCAGTTTCATAGTGTCATTAATGCTGATTAGATCTGGGGTGTCTGCACTTATAAAAGACTTGGGACAAGACAAAAGTACTGTGCCAGCAACAGCTCAAAACAATAGCCCAGAATGGAACAAGGGGGAGAAGCCATAGATTGCTGATTTTCTGGGCATTTGGGGATTATCTACTTTTTTTTAGCTCTATTTTTTTTTCAGTGGTGGTAATTAACAATACCTGTTTTGCAGAGAAAACCATCCACACCAGTTTGTGAGAAGACTGTGACTAAAGTACACACCACACATGATGTGATATAAAATACTAGTTTTAGCCAACTGATACTGTTACTTTACATCTGTGAGACATGTTCATAGTGAAGTCCACTGCTTTTATCATTGTGCTGACCTAAGAATTCCCTTACAATTCCCTGGGCAATTACAAGTTTTTGTAGGGCTGAGAATCTGGCCCATTTGACTCCAAGCATCTGTGATGTGTGAAACACAAACTCTGAAAATTAGATTGCTTTGTCAAAAAATCATCTTTAACTTTAAATATTCCAAAAGCAAAAGATGTCAAAGTAAACTTTGCACACATCAAAGCAGAACAAAGTAATAGGCCCCAGAGAGTAAAGGGAGATTCCTGGCTTGTGATTTAACTGCTCCCTTCTCTAAATTTGAAGAACAAAAATATTTTTCAAAGTATGAATCTCTTGGGCTCTGTCATGTTATGTCACCAAATAATTCATTAAGGAATGTTAGCTCTACCTCTGCTGTTTGAAGTGCCAGAGGTTTCTTTGCCTGAAATGGCCTGTTATTCCCAAGGACAGAGGCAAGAAGAAAGTTCTTTTTGTATTTTTCTTTCAGAGCACAATGGATTAAAAACAAAAAAATCCTAAATAATGAGATAGTGAGGAAACTCATTCTAAAGGATTCTAGAGTGCTGTAATAGTATGTCACCATCCATAGTAGGACAAGGCTCTGTTCCCTCCCTGTGCACAAATTGCTTGATTGCATTCAGTGCCACAGTTTGTTTCCTAATACTCGGCATGACATTTTCCTGTTTCTAGCCTTGGGCTTACATGATCCAGCCTGCCCTGAAATTAATGGGAAGACTACTGTGTACTTCAGTGTCCCCTTTTCCTCTTGCTGGAGCCTGTTGGCTGCTCCAATTTCTCTCGCTTTCATTTTGGCTGGCCTTCAAGTCCTTCCAAAATATCATGCTTCTTGTTCTGTACACACACGCAGAAAGAAAGAGGGAGAGACAAAATAATAACCCCTTTGCCATGTGTGGTGGCCAAGGGGCATGGGATGGCTCACGTGGCAGCAGAGCAGGGAACAAACGGAGCCTCCTGTCCTGGGCAGCCCTCGGCAGGCACCCCAGCCTTGCCCAGCTACTCCCACTCCACCGCTGCTGCCAGCACCAGCGCAGCCAAGAGTTATGCTGCAGCTCTCTACCTTTATCAAACACGACACATTGAGCTTTTGAGGTGCCTAGACCGAAAATCTAGGCACCTAGAATCTAACAATCCCATACCTAATCCTGGTATAATGCCTCTTTACTTGGGTGATTTGTCTTGTAACATTGAATTTTCTCTCAAAAAATGACTGTGAATACTGCTCCTTTGTCTACATTACAGCACTTAACTTACTATCTTTAGAGATAATCTCTCTTTGGGTGATCTGCTTGCTTGACTGCAAATAACCTGGGTGTGTGAAGCATTGTAAAGAGTCAGGTGTATACTTTCTAGGTGCTCAATACCAAAATATGTATCAGGATATTCTCCAACTGACAACCAACAGCCTTGCACTTCTGGTGGTGGGGTATTTAGTAATTGTGGGCTGATACTTCCTTGTCTGGCTTTAACAATTTGATGTTAAGTTCTTGAAGGACTGTAGTTTGCCCACAGTGGCAGGCTTTGGCCCATAGGTATTTCCCGTTCATCCTGTTTCTCAGTCTTATTACCGCTTCTGTTTGATGACCTAAAGTACCAAAGGTATATATTTATCTTGACAGCAAACATTTTCACCAGGCTGCTGTTAACACTTTCTGCAGGGAATGTTGCTCTATTCAGGGATGGTTTGACATATATTTTCTTTTTAGCAGCTTGCTTTAAGAGGTCTGTAGCACTTTTAAGCAGCGATTAAGCTTTGTCACTGTAACACGATGGTGACGTAGAACTCCTCTTCCAAGGTTAAATCATCTGAACAGAGTAGCCCAAATTAGGGTTGTCACCTGAAAGCGCAAGGCTGAGGGCACCAGGCCTGCTGAAATGATTCCTGCTGTGGTCAGTGCAGTGTCTGACAGTCATCTGCTTCCTGTCAGCCAAAAGACAGCCCACAGCGTGAGCACAGACAGGAAAGGATGGGCAGCCAAGGCAATTTCAGGGTCTCAGGTAGGTCAGCTCAGTTAGGCAGAAGTGGAAAAATATCTGTGGTGCGGGTGGGAGGGCATGAGCAAGCTTTAGCTTTTTCTGAGGCACCTGTAACTCTCTGTGTCTACATCAGTGACTAAGTGAGGATCAGGGACTGATCCCTGGTCCCAGTTTTCAAATGGAACACACTAGATCATGCCTATCCATCTGCAGGGTAGGCACTCGGAGAAACCTAAGTTTGAATCATCCAAGAGAAGCCAGGAATGACAATTGAACAGTGTGGACCATGTGCTACCAATACTCAAGTTCATTCCCACGCTCGCCCTTATTTAGAGCACAGACACACCAAATGCTATGTACATTTCATCAGCTTTGGGCTGGTTTTGCACATACCCACATGAACCCCAACTGTTTACCAGGTCTTTGATATCCCTGGCCATGTCTGCCAAACAGTGACATCTCCAGGTTTTTGGAGACACACTTCAGTTTCAGAAGGTGCTCTGAGGAAGCGTCTGTGATCTGAATGCTGTCAGCCAACTGCCTTTATCTATGATGCTCTATCTTGTATGCCCAGACTGCCTCAAAAATTCAAGTACTCTGTGCATGTGGGTGGGAGTTCTCCTTTGGCATATGCCCAGTTCCACAAAATTATAGATATGAACGCTTGTTTCATATGGTTTGTTGTCAGCTTTCTTTCAGATGCTTCCTTGACAATGGTAAATAATTGGCTTGATTGCTTTCTGTGCCTTTCTCTTACCCATTTTCCTAGCAATTTGAGGTTCTCGTATCCTGGTTCATCTGCTCCACTTTCATGACCAGAAAATTAAGTCAGCTATGTATATCTAATTCCCTCTTTTTGTCGTGTACCTCAAAATTGTAGCATTGCAGCTTCAGCATCACGGAGAGTCACAAGCAATAACTCTTTTGAAATGCTCTCTAGTGATTTAGCGTCATTTTCTACTTCAGTTGCTTTACACCCTCAAACTTAATGATGAAACGACTCACATCAAACATTATTGCTAGACATTTCTTCTTCCTTTGGGTGTCTTTTGGTTCTGTGGTGACAATGAACTCAGTCCATAAGCTACTAGCTGTCTTCTGCTGTAGGAATTGGTACTCCAAACGACAACTCACTACCGTCACATAGTGTTGCTGCCTTATTTTGGGACAGGATAAATGATTATCTGTTTTCTGGTGGTATGTAATGGTTATATGTGGTAACCATGTCTATGCTGGGCTTTTTTTTCTTTTTTTCAGAATTCAGCAGCTGCCTGATGGTGGGAAAATAGTATAATGTCTGTTAGTTTAAAAAACTATTATTAAAGTAATTTAGAAATTATCTTTAGATGCAGCTTTGTTGCTTTTACCCCTTTGGCACATAATCCTAAGGAAGTCAGCAAATGCATGTGAATGACATGGCAGAAAAGCACATTTTCCTGTGGTTACAGTCAAATTTTATTCCACTTACTGAACTCTCAAACTAGGTTGTGGCCAGCAAGATTGTGAGATATATGCTGCTCGCAGGAGATCCAGCTAATCCTACTCCTGTTGTTGACAGGGATTACTCACTTCTTCTGCAGATAGGATCCTAAATGCCACTGCCAACTTTCTTTATCTAGATGAGGTCCATAATCTTGCAGAAGAGCCATTTGACTTACCTGAGTGCTTTTAACATTACCTCTGTTTGCCATGAAGCACTGGGAATCATCTCTCTTCTCCAAAGCAAGTAATCCTCATCCAGGAAAGTATTTAGTCATGAACTCCAGCTGTCTGCAAATGCGCAAGCTTGTCCGGCTACGGTGCTTGCCGACCTTTTCCCCATGTAGTCACAGCACGAGGAAAGTGGAAGCACACTTAAATACATGCTTCAGGGACACCTGAAAGGCACTTCTGCGAAAAGGGAGCTTGATTACCAGCCAACTCTGCTTAGTTCTCAAATGAAATAAACACTGAAGTGAAGCATGGGAATCTGAAAAGTAAGAACATCCTGTTGTTCCTGGTGGGAAAAGTGTGTAAGAGAAGGCTGCAGCAAAACACTCATGCACAGAGTCATCATGATCTGCGTAACAAAAGATGCTGGTACAGTCATTCACAGGGTGACACCCATGACCTCACCTTCAAGGGACTGAGAATAATGATGGCAGCTTGAATTTTATACCATCCTACCACCATTGCAGTGCTTTGGTTGACTGAGTTTTTCTCTCAAACAAGGCTGAAGTCTAATTGCTTCACATATTTACTACCACCCTACTGCTTCTTTTGCATTTGATTTCCTGAGGGGTTTTTTTTTGTTTGTTTTGGGGTTTTTTTGGGGCTTTTTTTTGTTTGTTTTTGTTTTGGTTTTGGTTTGGGTTTTTTTTTTGTTGTTGTTGTTTTTTTTTTTGTTGTTTGTTTGCATCATGGGGTTTGATTTCGGGACAGGTTTTTTGATGCCATCTTGTACTCATATCATGAGGGCTTCTGAGGTTTACAGCATCATTTCTGTTTCCATGCCTTTGCACTACATTAATCCTATGTGTCTGCAAAATCTGACTCTTGGTCTCACTTCCTGCCTGCATGACAATGTTATTTTCTATTTTTTCTTTTATCAGTACATTTAATCTCAATGACTTCTCTTTCCATGAATATTGTATACAAAGTCATTGTGCAGGGAGACCATTATTACTCCTCAAATTATTCATTTTTCCCTTTTAATTTGTTTGTCTAGATTTTACTTTTGTGCATTTGGGTTTTGCATTCATATGGGTACATTTTTGTGTTTTCTCTCTTCTACTAGTGGACTAACAATTCTGGGTCTGCTTAATCTTAAATCTTGCATTTACATGGGAAACCACTCCTTACCCTTGCATACAGCTCCAGCTTTTGAAGGCTTGTTGAGGAAAAATCTCATATTTAGGTACACTAAGATTTGATAATCACAGGAATTTTGAACAGTTCAGCAAAATGGTCATCTGTTCCAGACTGAGAAGATACTCTTTTTGGGTAGAAACAGTCTTAGAAAGCTTTCAGTTCTTCACTTGAGTACCCAGCAGCTTAGTGCTGATGCATCTGTTTAGCATGCAGCTGTGCATCTCTGTGGCCACATTTATTTTGTTCCTCCTTCTGCCTGGCTTCACCACATCCTATATCTATTTTCCAGTGCGGCTAGGGAATGTCCAAATGATAAGCATGGTCATCTGCATCCAGGCAGCTATGGCACAGTGCCATGATTATTGGTTTTTCTTTAGCTGAAGGATCCAGAATTCATCCCTAATGACAGATGCAATTGCAACTGCCAAGCAATAAAGGCTCCCAGTTCGAAAATAAGCCGATGAGGGCACAGGTTCTCTTTGACTTTGTCAACAAAACAGTCAGTTCAAAACACTACAAGAGGTGAGAACGATGCGAAAGGAGGGCAGTGGCACTCAAACCTGCAGCATTCCGTGGTGCTGCCAACGTGATGACAGCAAGGTGATGGCTGCTTGTGGGAGGTTCGCTCTGAATCACAGCCATTTGCAGGTGCCAGCAGACACAGTGTGGGTAAAGAGCACGCTGAGCACACTGCTGGCTTGGATGTGTTTTCCTTGGAGATAACACCAGCGGAAGAGGCTCCGATTAATAAGCTGAAAGCAAATGCAAATCTTATTAATGCTTACTTGGAATCCAATCCACAAGTCAGCATCTCATTAGCAAGAGGGTTACTATCAGTAAAACAGTGGCTCAAGGCTGCTGGTGTGTGACAGGGACAAACAGATGGGGCACTAGAGAGAAGACAGCCTCTTTGAGCATGAGTAGGATGGGGCAGATTTGGGAAAGAAGGCATGTAAGACAAACTATGAGAAGCTGGGCCCCTACCCCAAATTGTGGGAACACCCACCAGTGTTCCACTGTCAGCAGACAGCTGGAAACTCGCTGCTGAGATGTGCACTTTGTACCTTCCTAACAATTGTCCCAGGCAGACAAGGACAGCCCACTGCTTCTGAGTGGTAACTCTGAAGTCTCCAGGAGGAGGAGTGCAGGCAACCAAAGGATTCTCCCAGCCCTCTAATAAGCTCATTAGCATATGTCTTTGCTAACGATACACATCAGAACTAGTCTACTTCCAGCTGGCAGATCTCTGGGTTATTTTACCATTAGGAAAAAAGAAAACAAGCAAACTGGGAAATCACATCCAAAAATAGATTAAAAGAACATGAGAAGTGGAAGGTCAAGAGTTCAACAGTTGGGTAGTGCCAGAACTGGGACAGTTTACATAACCTTGCTGTAGCCTCCCTGAGTGGATGCAGCAGTTAGTCACAGGAACATGGATCTTTTTTTGAGAGGATCCTGACTCATTTGGTGACGTAATGGCCAAAAGGATTAGAGAGAAAAATAGAAATATTCCTCTCCTCTCATTCAGGAGGTGGCACTGTGCAGAAATTCAGCCCTACAATGGAAAGAGTATTACTAATTTTCTTCATGAGCTTCTGCGGTACAGCCTGCCCAGAATATTTATAATTCTTTACAAATAGTAATTAATCTTCAGGCTGCGCAAGTAAGAAGACATTTTATCCCCATTTTATATGTTGCAGATGGAAGCACTACAGTCAAAGTATTCTCTCAGATAATCTGAGTCTCCTCATGGAGTCAGTTATTCTTTAGCACCTGCTGACATTTTAGACCTCAAGATTGCTATGCTAGTTTCTGTTCCACAGGGCACCTTGGAGACAAATAATGACAGATAAGAAACTGTTTGCTTCCATTTTTTTTTTGCATTTGGAGGTAATTCTTTGAAAAACGTATACTTCTGGGAATCACAAAGCCCTATGTGGGCCTATTTTTTGGAAATATATCTGCAATTCATCAGTGAATCTACTAGGTGCTGGTCTCTACAAGTAAATGAAGGAAGTGATATTTAAGAATAAACCTTGGCTTTATTCTACTGTAGGAAGTCAGCCTTCCCAGCATTCTTCTGATGCTCAACAAAGGGCTAATGCTGACAGCAGGGGGAGGACAATGACACATCTTTAAGTATATTATCTGTTCTTCATGTCTACAAAATTATATGATGTAATATATACACTGCCTCCTGTATCTTTGAAAATATACTATCCCAAAAAGAGAACAACTGTATTCCTTGGCTGGATTATAAATGCAACAAATTACTGTTGTCCCTAGTGTTCTTATCCCACAGGCTCCACACTGTCATTTAAAAAATATTTTTACTGAAAGACAATACCTTTTACCAACTTTCACAGTGAATTTAAAATGTTTATTTGAGTGCAAAAATAAGAGTAAGAAAAATTTTATTTACTTGAGTAGGATGTGACTTCTAATAAATCTGGAAGTTATGAAAAATGTCTTTAATATTTTTATGTTATTTCTGGATTTCCTAAGGTTGTCCTTTATGTGTGTTTTTTCCCCATGCCCATGTGTAGCCACAGAGAGTGCAGACACATCTGGAGTTTATAAACACAGAAATGTAACTTTTAGAAAATGTGTGATGCAATTTGAAGATGCCATTTTTACAGTTTGACACCTGCTTTGCTGGTTTTGGAAAACCTCTGTGTAGAGTCTGAGAAAACACCTCTTCCAATTTTTGTTTTAGGGATGCTCTAAGACAGTAAGAACAGTTGGCTTGTATGAACGTAAATGCTTGAGATTAGACCCTCTACAGCAATAAGGAAGGTCTCTTCTGTTTATTCCTTAAAGACATAAGGTGATGATGTTTCTTCTGTCTACTTGCTCCCACAAATGACCTACCTAATACACAAAAGGCAAAGTGCTCTTTTCCTATCCCTGCCAATACCCTTCCTTCAGCTTCTGTGTATTAGTGTGACTATTGCTGACGAGCAGGATGAAGAGCTCAGTTCCAGCCTTCCCTTCTGCTTCCAGGCTGCTGTTCACACCTCAAAGATGTTGTCCCCAGGGGGGCAGACCTGCCACCTCAGCATTCCCTGGCAGTAATCACCTGTGAGTCAGCAAGACCCATTTAGCACTCCCCAGTTGAAGCACCTTCTGAAAATATAGTGGGATGTTTGAGGCAAATACTGTCAGCCTCCTAAAATACTGTAGGCAAGTTCAGATCCCTTTTTTTTCCCCCCCCCACTACTCTGTAATTATTTATAAAATGCTATACATGACAGGCTGGTAAAATACACCCAGCCAAAACCAAAACGAATGGAAGTGTTGCCAAGTTAGCAATGTAAAAAGGGAGGAAGTGTAAGACAGGAGATAAAATGGTGAAGCGGATTGCTGACCTATCAGCCTATGATTAGTGTGCTGGTTTGAGTGAAGAATTTGAGCATGACATTTGTTTATCCTTATGAAGGGTAATCTCAATTGTAACATTTGTGATTTTAAAAAAAGAAAAGAAAGGGGAAAAAACACACGGTAAAATTTAACACTTTGGCAATCTTTTAAAATATGAGTTCCTTAGGATCAGACTTTTACAAATTATGGTTCAGAAAAATCCAGTGGAGAATTCTGATGGATTTTCTGAGAGTCAGCCTAGTTTTACCAAGGGTGGCTTGACACAACCAAGGAAACTGAACTGATGTCCTTCCCTGTTCTACAAAAGAGCTGCCTTTACATCTTTACTTCCTGCCTTTACACCTCCTTGCTATTACAACTGTGAGCATGTTTTGCTTCTCAAAATGTTACCTTTCATTGCAAACTGTGGATATTATTTATTCAGCATATATTCATGACAGTTGTCACTGATTTCTTGTCCACAGACAAGTCCAAAAGACACTCGTGTCATTTTGTGACTGCTACACTGCATTCCCAGACACTAAATTATTAATACTAATAAATCTTAATCAGGCTCTGTAATTCTCATATTGCTGTGAAAAGCCATGTATCTCTATAGGAAGATAGGAACAGGGAATAAGAAGGAGAGAAGAAGATCTTGACACCACTTCATTCAGCACATGTGACTGCAGAATTAAGGTTTTGATAGTATTTCCATGAAAATGACTGATGGAGAAGCAGCATTTCAGCAGACATCATTTCAAGATTTCAATGAATACGTGTTTTAAAGTGAGGCTGGATAAAGGAGAAAGTAGTTTGGCATGAGGAGGAAGGCCACGCAGATGAAGGTGAGAGAAAACAGTGTCATGGACTTAAGGTCAAGGTATATAGAAAAGCTGAGAGAATTAGAAGAGAGTATAAAGAACTGCTACTGTGTTACATAGGTTAATTCAATTATTTCTTCTGTTTAACTGGGAGAATGTCTGTCAGAGTTTCCAGGTGATTCCTGATGGCAAATATCAATACAGTCAGACCATGGTGGTGAGTACTAAAGAACAAGACTTGTGTGAGGAGGAGCTTTTGTGGGGACACGTGGGCTTCACTCATGCAGAGGGAACACTCCAGCATGTCTCACCTCTGCCACGGGGGCTGCAGGAACTCCCAGCAGCTCTTCTGGCCTTTGTGATCCTGAAGAAATCACCCCAAAGGGGAAACCCAAGGCTTCTTCCTATGCTTCCCATGCAACTACCAGCACTTGATTCCTGACTCTACACCTTGCTCCTCTTCAGCTACACTAGCTCAGAGTCAGACTTTCTCTGACATGCTGCCAAGCCAGTTTATCTGCCCAAGCTTAGACCAGTTCTGTGGCTCCTGTGTGATATTATTTTGGTCTGCTTTCATTGATTTTCTGGTTTGGTTTGAAAAGAGTGTCAAGTAGTTTTTTGTCTGTTTTTTTTTCCTCTGTGTGATTCTGGTTTTAGTTCACAGCAAGAGCATCCAAATTTTGGACAATGATTCTTTATTCACACTTCTTTTGATTATAAAATTAAGTGCATTTCTTACCTGTAGCTTTTGCAGAAAGAATATCTGGTTGGTTGATTAATTTCCAAGATGTTTTAAGATCCCCAAGAAACCTCTATTGACTCGTGGAGAGGTAAGATTATGTACCAGCCCATAAAAAAGGCAAATGAGGTATGCAAAAATGCGCCTTTTCCTAGATCCACATGCTGGTTTTCTGCTGAGGAGCATGGCATATTAAGACACCATTTGCAGTCCTAATAGTCTCCAAGCTGGAAGTCCATAAATCTGCTCTGCCTCCAGACTGCTCTGGGCCAGCTGAGGCTGGGCTCTGGACAGGAGCTCTGTTCTGCATGAATGGGTACTGCTGCCTGAGCTTCTCAAAGTCTACAGGATCAGGATCCCAATCAGTGTTTCTGGAAAGGCATAATCAGACCTCTCCACCGAGCTGTAGTTTTCATCCAGCAGGAGGAAAATCAAAAGTTGGGTTTCCAATTGATCTATAATTTCTAC
This sequence comes from Acanthiza pusilla, assembly GCA_036630365.1. Classification (NCBI taxonomy): domain Eukaryota; kingdom Metazoa; phylum Chordata; class Aves; order Passeriformes; family Acanthizidae; genus Acanthiza; species Acanthiza pusilla. The sequence goes on from JAXCHO010000023.1 coordinate 33,493,721, forward strand.
TCTTGTGCTGATTATACCTTTAACATGGCAAAATAAATTATTTAAAACGTCAATCTGCATAGAAGGATTAAGATGGAAACTAAAAATGAGCTACCGAGGAGCCTGAAAAACTTGTTTCTTTGTACATCTATAATCAGGTTTAAAATGAGAAGTGACACAAGTGACATCTTATTTTGGAATTCCCCATCTTCTCCAAATTCTTTATGTGAACTTTTGAAACAAACTCTGTTTGGTCCTGAAATGTAATGATCAAGAGTCACCTACACACAACCTACACAGTCACCCAGACAGAGAAGTGAAACCCCTTTCTGTTCTGAACACTCAGCTGTAGACATCCTGATAAGAAACAAGTTTATATTTGAACTTGTAAAACTGTAATTTCATCAGGAAATCAAATTGTCAAGATGACATGATTCTCTGGTTAAATACCAGCACAGAAAAATGAAATCCAGAGAGAAGAATTGAAATAGAAATGTAAACCTCATTTATCGAAAACTTGTGCTATAGCTCTCTTCGCTATTTCAACATATTTAATTAAGTTTCTCTCCCTCTGCATTTGTATTTTATATGTCTCTCCTGTTCTGGTTGAAGGCTAAACTGCAATTTCTTCAGTCCCAAGGCAAAAGAGCTTTCCAAGCCCAGGAGACAAGTGACAGCGAGATGTGCCAATCTGTCAGTATGGGAACACCCCAGGTCACAGACAGGGCTGTGCTGGGGAGAGGACTTGAAGCTGGAGCATGTGGTGCTTTCAGTGGGCGTTGGAGGTGGAAGCAACACCTTGAGAAATGCTGGGAGGATTTATGGCGTTACCGAGAACCCGAAGGGAACAAAGCGTACCGAGAACTTTTCAATCACCTGTCTGCGGAGCAGGGTGCCCCGTGACCGGAGGACAGTGCAGCCTGCACATCTCTGAATGCAGTGCAAGACTGGAGCCCCAGCGAAGGTGACCAGCCGTGCCGTGGGGACAGCAGGTACACCCCTGAAAGACAAACATCGCGGGGCTGACGCTCGTCCCAACACGGCTGGCTAAAACATTCCGTGATTAAATGTGGAAAATGGAATAAAACAATAACTCTGGAAAACCTCGGCGTATTTTATTACCGCCGTTGCCTTATCACACACTCCTGCCAATTTCAAGAATTAGGGATAAAAAAATCATAATAGTAAAACAAGACGTCGTCTTTCACAAAGACGTATAATCTTCTTAGGATTGTTCTCCCATTCATCGGAGATGTTGAGACGCTCAGCTCACTCCTCCCGCCTCCCGAGGCGCCCCAGAGGGGCGCGGAGCATCGCGAACCGCTCCGGCGGGGGCAGCTGCCGGCCGCGACCCCCGACACGGAGCGCCCATCCCTCCTCTTCTTCCTTCTCCCTCCTCTTCGCCCCCGGCTTCCCTTCCCGGCCATGCGGGGCCAGCCACGGCTCCATCACGGCCACGCCGGGCGCCCGGAGCGGCACCGCGGCCCGGGGGCGTCGGTGGGCGCTGCCCGCCCGCGGCCGCGCGCCCCGCCTTCCCTGCCGCCCGCCAATCAGAGCGGCAGCGGCTGCGGGCCGCGCTCCGCCATTGGTCACCGCCGCTGTCAATCAGGGCCGCCCCCGCTGAGGGGCGAGGCGGGCGGGGGGGCGGCTGCCGGCTCCGGGCGGGCGAGCGGGGCCGGGCGGCGGCGGCGGCGCTGCGGTTGCGCCATCTGTCAGGAGCCCCGGTGGGAGGGAGCGCCCGAGCCGCGCTCGCCCGGGCGGAGCGGAGCCAAGCGAAGCGGAGGCGAGAAGGCGGCGGCAGCGGCAGCAGCGCGCAGAACCCGTACGAGCTCATCCCTGCCCAGGCTGCGGCTGTGCCGCCGCACGAAGTCGCCGCCTCCGCGCCCGGCCGCGGCTCGGCGCAGCGCGTCTGCCCCAGGGAGAGGCAGCGGCGCCCGGAGCGGCGCCCCTCGCTGCGGGCGGGCGGGCGGGCGGGGGCAGCCGGCGGGGGAGCGGAGCGAGGAGGATGCGAGTGCGGCGGCGCCGCCCCGGCCCCGCGCTGCGCTGAGCTGAGCCGAGCCGAGCCGAGCCGCCTCAGGTAACGGAGGGGCCGGAGCCCGCCCGGGGGGAGCGGGGGCGGGGGGATGCGCGGATGAATGGATGGATGGATGCTGCGGCGGGTCTGTTTCCTTTGTGCGCCCGTATGGTGATGGGGTGCGGGGGCTCCCGGCGAGGGGAGGCGGCCGCGCTGCTGCGGGTCTCCCCACGCACGCACACGCGGACCCCGCGCCCGCTTCCCCCGCCGGGAGCCGCGGCCGCAGCGCGGGGAGGGCCGGGGGCAGCGCCGGTGACCGCCTGTGCGCGGCCCCTGCGTGCCCGGGGGTCGCCCGTGTCGGTGTCCCCCGCCCCCGCGGACGCCGGCCGGGGAGAGGGGAGGGGGCGCAGCACAGGGACGTATTTGTTGTCGCCGAACTGCGAAAAAGGGGAGGGGGGAAATAAATAAAAAGACCTTCTCTCCCTCTGAAATAAATCGTATAGGATTTGCGCGTTTGTGACAAAGGCCTCTTTCAGGGAAGAAAGAAGGGACGCACAAAATGCCCAAGGGTGGTAGGATGTGAAAAGAGGCTTGTTTCTTGTCTCTCCCCTAGAGCCTCTCTGTTCCTTCCCAGATGAGGCCGCTGATCTGGTGCCAGTTCCTTTCCAGCTACATTTTAGACTAGGGAGAGATACCAAACGCCACACCATGGGTGCCAGCGTTTTGCTGCGTCTGCAGAGCCACAGTGTACGTGTCGCCCGACCTCCTTAATAACGCTCAGCTTGGCCTCTGCTTCCTCGGGATCTCGGCCGATTTCTGCTCTGTGTGGATTCTGCGTGTGCGTGAGCTCTGGGAGAGGGCTGGAGAGGGAAGGGGGTCACTTTGTGGAAACAAGACCATGATAGCCTGGTCCGTTCAGCAGTGACGGGGAGGGCAGGGCTGAGACGGTGCTGGAGGAGAAGGTTTGGGCTGAGTGGAAAGCAACCCTCTGCAGTTGCTCATCAATCACTCTGATACGCTCTGATTCTTAAAATGCTAAATAACGAGTGACCAGGGCGGACCGACTTTTGAAATGCATGCACAAGACTGGGAACGCCTTTGAGACCTTGTCATTTTCCTTCTTGTATACAACCTCCTTAACTCCCACATCCTTCCTTCCACCATCCCTGCAGCTGTAACACTTTCCAGGATCTCCTTCCCACAACCCCTTTTTTTTTTCCTTTATTCTTTTTGTCTTGATGTCTTTTTAACTAGCATTCTGGAAGCTGAGAACAGTTGCAGGTGAAGATCTGTTTGTTTATATGCTGGTGGAGGAAGTGTTTTCATTAGGGTTGACTCGTCTGGTCTCCCATGAGGAGGAACAGTAAGCTAAAGGGACACTGTCAACTTGAAATCCAGAGAATGTGCATGATGAATGGAGAGCTGTGTCCAATATTACACCCACCGTTGAGCTCCCTGCTGGAGATCTGTGGTTTTTATAAGCCTGTCTTCTGACTGTGTGGGTTTGTCATGCAGTGAAGGAGTAAAAACACACTTCAAACAAAGTTCTGTTAAGTGAACAAAGGAGTGCAGAAGAAAAATACCAGAGTGGGAAGGGAGGGAAGGCTGCATCTCCGGCTTCTCAGTTACATCCATTGTAGCCACACAGTTGCACATTTTAGTATCAGTAAAGTGGAAAGGTTGTTACTTTGCCCCCCGGTACAGGAGTTTTCAGCACCTTGATGTATATGCTCAGAAAACTGGTAGCACTTGATGGATGTCAGTAGGTCAGTGTCTTTTCACAATACGAGAACAATTTTAAGAATGGTATCTCTTGTGAAAAAGACATGGGGTTCCTTCTTGAGCCCTTTTTATCCCATAAAGCTGTAATTTTGATGAAAAGACAAAGACTGCCTAATTAATGCTTTAGAAATTTGTATTTTGTTGATAGTAGGCTGCAGATTTCTTGAAATGTACAGATGCTTCTTAGAGGGTGCCTGTAAGCATCCTTCTCCACCTCCAAGAAATTGCTTCCTCATCTGTGTGGCTTGTCTTTGGCAAAAGAAACAGTTTTCAGTATGAAGTTGTCTGATGGTAGGCCACAGGCTGTGGTGTTTTGTGGTTTATGCTTCAGGCATGTTGTTTCAGAAATGCTGTGTTGCCTGCTGGTGAAAGACATAGTGGCATGAAATACCAGTTAAGTATAAAACCCTGAATAGCCTTCTCTAGAAATTATTTTGATGTTGAGTAAATGCGTGTCTTCAGTGAGGGACAAACAACTTTTGCATATAGGCATGGCAGTCAGTGTCAGCCAGAAGTGAAGAAGGTGGTATAGAGAAGTTGCTTATCAATCATTTTAACAAGTGTCTTTACACGTTAGGACCCACTGCTAAATTTTATTTCATCTGAGTAAGGAAAAACATCACTGAGGAACTAGTTATTTTTGACAGACTACAGTAGATTCCACAATACCTTTATGTGAGATATCTAAATGGTGTCATCTGAAATTCATGAGTGGACTCTGATAAGGTGAGGGCCTCTGTGGCCACTGGCCCTGTGGCTGAGCTGAATTAAGCTGAACATACTAATCTGGACATGGTATGATCTGCATTGGATTTACAGTGTAATAAAATTGTGGCTAAGGTGAGTGAAAAGTGTCCAGCACATTTGCAATGATGTAACACTGATATACATCTACAATATCATATATTTCATTGTGTTAAGGAAAGCTTAGAGCCGTTGGCCACCTTATGCCCAATTACTTTTATTTAACCGGCATCTTCACTTTTCTGTCTTTGGCATTACCGTGTTTTTACTTCAAGGCAAAAAAGAGTTGGAGGCATGTGTTTTCCCATCATCCTTCTCTCTGGGGTGCACATTAATATTTCATTCAAACTTGTTCTGTAAAGTTCTGCTTAATTCACTTTAGCCAGTGCTTTAAATGTATAATAATGGTGTTTATTTGTGTCATGGACAGCACTTTGTAATTTGCTTTACGGGCAGGTCTGCTGCTGGCAGTGTGTATTGTCAAAGTGACCTTCCTTTCAGAGGGAGAAAACCAATAACTCCTGTCCCTCTCCCACCCCTGCAGCTCCCACAGAAGTGTCTTCACAAGTAGTTTTGACCCATTACTCCAAAAACAGGACTTGAACTGACAAATCTAGTTCACCCGAGCAGTCTCATTGAAACCCAGCAATTAAAGATTCCTTTGGTGACAAAAGGCCTACAGATCTGTATTGTGCAAGTCAGCCATTTACTTGAGGCAAAAGCCACAAAAGGGTTTGCGTGCTTCGGCGTGGAGCACCCCGAGTTGTGATCACTATGGATCTCGCACGCCTGAGCAGGGGATGGAGCTGCTTGCTGTGCCATGCTGAATGCATTGTGCACCTCAGAGCTGCATGCCCAGTGGTTGGTGTGGTGAGGGAAATGCTGCCAGGGACACCCAATGCAAAGTGCCTCAGAAGGAGGTGAAACTCCAGGGCTGCATCTGCCTGCCTGCCTGCCTGCCGGGTGTCTCGCTTGGCACCACAGTGGCTTAAGGTTAACTATTAGAATTTAAAAACCCTAACCTGCTTTTGCTAAGGTAGTTATAATTTATATATTTAAAAAACAAAGAAAACACACCAAAAAACCAACCAACCAAAAAACCTCCCACAAAAATACAAAAAAAAAAAAAAAAAAAACCCCAACTTTGTATGTCAGTAGACGACAAGCATGCAGGTGTAGAAGAATTGGGATTTCTAGCATTTGCATCCTGTCATGGGTTTTGCCCTTAGTGCTCGACTTCCAGACAGAGAAATGACAGGTGCAGATGAAACATGAAAGGTTGAAGCTGTTTCGGTACATCCGAGGCGTGTGTGACACTCCTTAAGGAGCGAGCGTGTGAGCCCCGTTAGCACTGTGCTCTAGGGCAGTCTCCCGTGTTAACTCAAGCAGTGCTTGGGTTTCGGGCAGGTGATCTTCTTCCCTGTTGAAGAGTGGTCAAGTTAAACCTGTCTGTCAGAGGTGTCCTTGAGCCCTGAAACTAGAAACAGGCCTGACCTTACAGGAGTTGCAGCCAAGGAGAAGTACCCTGTTGCTGTCCTTACCACTGGCTGCGGGAAAACAATGACATTTTGTAGAGCTTTTTCAGGACTTTACTTCACTTGGAACGGGAACAAAGCTGAACAGTATCACTACTTTTACTGGGGGAGGTGAAAAATTGTATTACTTCAAGTCAATCAAAACATGATGCCTCATCTTGCCTCTGACTGTTTTAGATGGTAACTTGCTGTGAAAGGAAGGATTTCAGCTCAAAATACTGACACCTGTTTGGAGCAAAATAGAACCTTTGACACCTTGACCTTTTACTGGAGTATAAAATCAGCAGCAGTTTTGCAGAGCTTTAAGGTGTGGACAGAACTGAATTATCTAGCAGAAAATGACTGTCAGATTTTTTCTGACCAGCTCTATTCCTTGTATACTGTGAATTTGAATTAATGTTTTTCATCTGAAAAAGCTATCAAAAAAGATAGCCTGGCAGTATCAACAGATTTGATGGTCTGAGTTAAATAATTTTTTCAAGGGGGAAGGGGACAGCAAATTAATTTTGAACTTGCTGCCGTTCCCAAAATGCAGCCCCTTTTTTATATCAAAGACATCCCAATTTGAATGGATCTGCTGATGTTGTTTGTGACAAGGTGCTATGGGGAGAGGTTACCCCACCTTTTCCAGCTTCTCCTGATTCAGAGAAGTCTTGCACCTCTTAAAGTTGCCCCTCCACACTATAGTTTTTAAGGTATCTGTGAGTAATAAGTCCTTCTTGCTTAAGGCAGAAACTTAAATTTTTAGAGCAAGTTCGTTGATGTTCATCATACTGAGATGTGGTTTAATGTGATGAACTCTACAAGGCAGCTGTGATGTGAGAATGTTTTGATGAGAACAGGGAAGGTCACCCCTCTGTGCTTACTTGTTTTACTCTATTTTTGTGAATTTTTTAGGAGGCCGCAATGACTGGAGGCCTTTTCTAGCCTAGAGAAATTCTTTGTTCCCTCCTGCTTTAGGTTCCCTGTGGCTACAACCAGAAAGGGGGGATGTTGAGAAGCGGCTGTGAGTGATGTGTTCAGTGCCTTAAAGTACAAAGGAGCTCCGTCAGAGCTCCTCAGAGGAGTCAGAGATGCTTTTAATAGTATTGAATCCTGTGTCGTGAGAGCAGTTAGTCTGCTCTCCCCAAAACAAAGGCACTATCGTCAACCAGCCCTGAACAAAAAGACTCAACCTCACATAGCTCACTTTGCTTCACAGCTCTTGGGGTGGCCTCTGGAAGATCTGCTCATCCTCCAAGCTCCCTTGCTGTGGCTCTGGGAGCTCTAAAAAATTAACATCTAAAGCTTTAAGGACGATTATAACCTGAAATTGAGACTTTACACTTCAGACAAAATGTACCATCAGTACTGAGGCTTCCAGAAATGCTTGAAAAATATTGGTTTATTCACCAAAGTGTTGTTGCTCACAGTGGTGAATTTGGAAAGTGTTTTGAAGCTGAAAGTGATGGTAATGGCACCAGCACAAAGTACTAAGGGGAGAAGTAGCTGGGGTGGAGGGGCAGTGAACAGACCAAGAGCTGGCTGAAGCAGGCAGAGGAAGTTGTCCTTGTGTCTGTGTGTGTGATTGAGGACATTTGCTTTAACAGAAAAGAAGTGTTTGGCACCACTTTAACATGAAAATAACTCTTGTTGTAGTGATTTTGGGAGGAGTAAGGAGGAAACCTCAAATGATTGGCTTGGCTTGGATGAAATATCTTCTCTGTTTAAAATTGTCCTTTTCCTCTTGGCTCCAGTTTTCCTCTGTTAACAGATTTGACCAAAATAGTTCTGGAGCCTTTTTGGTATAGTCCAAGATGAAAGTATTTTTGCCAGATAATCTCAATCATGGCATGTCTGAGTTTGCTATATGAAGCTATGCAGAAGTTAAACAGGCTGTGAGAATGAAGAGTAATATTAAATGCCCATTCAGGTTTGTGCACTTTTTAGAAAAAAACTTAACCATTCCATGAGAGTTCTCTCATGACCTGTCAGGTGATTCTTAGCATCATTTATCTTTACAATTTCTATTATTTTACTTGTTGGGGGTGGGGAGGAGGTTAGGTTGGGTTTTTTATTTTGCTGGTTTTTAACAAATAAACTTTAACATTCATTTGAAGGCTTTTTATTGTGTTAATAAAGACCTTTCAACCTCCCTTGTTTTTGAACAACCTGTGTGTGAAAGAGCACTTTGCGTAACGTTGATCTTTGACTTGCAGCTATACCACTTACAAAAAAGACAGCTCTGAAGGTTTTCCTGGCATGACTTTGGAATATCATGTATTTCCTATCCTGGCTTGTGATAACAATGTATAGATAATGGTGTTGGGTGGTGGTTTTTTTGTTGTGTTTTTTTGTTTTTAGCAGGTATGTTGGATTTTTTCTCCTTTGTGCCTGACCTTTAAACCAGAGAATTCCTCTGGGGCTTATAGTTGAAGTTGATGCTCTTGCCCAGAATAATTGAGAAGAATTGTTGTTGGTTAGTCCAGAAGTTCTCCAAGCCAGAAGCCACCACAGTGGATGATGAAAGTGCTGGGCACATAGCTTAATCCCCATACCTGGTCGTTTTTTTGGATTTAGCAGAGGACACAACTTAATCCCATACCTATTCATTTCTTAGGATTTAGCAGAGAAGTCCAGCTGATAGCCCTGTTTGAAAGATCAGGATGATTATGTTCTCCAGCCAGCTGCTTTCCCCCCAGGGATAGGGGAGGAGAGCAGGTGTAAGAAAAAGCAACTCTTAAACCCTTAAAAGAAAGGATATCTGTTTGTTCTTGGGACTGTGTTTTTTTCAGGGGCAGCCCCTCACTAGGAAGTTATATTTTTTCCAAGAGAAAAGAGCATCCCTTAAGACTCAGAATGAAAACCTCTGTTGTCTGAGTAGGCAATTAGACTGTTTCTTGTCTTTAACTATATGTAAATGCTCGGTGTTTATTCTTGGTGGTGAGGTTAATGGTGGAGGGCATTTATTACGGTGAAGTTAATGACCTCTTGCATGTTTTTAGACCTCCCTATGAACAGGTCCTCTTGCATGCTGTCACGGTACGCTAATAAAGTTTGAATTACAGAGAGGGAGCCCATATCTAGTAAGATTTTTGTCTAGAGACCAGCAAACATGCCAGTTGTGTTGCCTGTCTGTCTCCCTGGGAAGTAACTGAAAACTCCTAAATTTCCTTCTGGGGTTCATCTGTGAGATAGCCAACAGATTATGAAATTTTTGGATGTTATCACTCTGTGCAGAATTTAAATTGGTGATTTCATCAAGAAACACTCTCAGTCCCATTTCCAAATTAACTGAAAATGTTTTGCTGGTTTCTCTCTCTTTAAGAAGGAATAAAACTATTTAAAACTAATCTTTTGAATAGCACAGTATCTGAGGTAATTCATAATTTTAATTTACCGTCTTTAGCTGAATATGCAGGCCTTTCTTTCCAAATATTAAATTCTCCAGGTATCTTTGAATGGTCAGTGATTTTTATATTCATAAGAACTCATACTTTTGACTTGTGATGAGAAATAGCTGTTGGATTTTTTTTTTAATATCTCTTGTATTTTATTCAGAAAGGCTGAGGCAAATCACCTTTAAAAGGAGAAAAATAGTGTTTAATGCAACCCACTGTATTAGTTGTAGTCAGTGTTGAAAAACTTTGTAAGCCCATCAGCCTGCAACAGGGATAAGATCAGTGTGCAGGAGCTGACAAGCTGAAGAGCCAGATTTAACTCTCAGTATAGCAGGCTGTATGCTCTTGAAAAAACCCACACATAGCATTGGCTTCAGTTTCTTTTGAACACATCTCTAGGAGTTTCCCTTTTGTAGGAAAAGTAGTGAGCCCAAAAATTTGGCTGAGAAGAGAGCTGTTAAATGTTGTGACCTTGTGGAAGAAACATCTCCTACATTGAAGGTCGGAAGTGACCTTTTGTGCACTGGGGGAGGTAGCAGACAAGCATTGACTGTCTTTCTTGCTTAGGGCAGCATTACTGACATGTTTAAAAACTGCAGAACTCCTTGTCCTAATGTTCAAGTGGGGCTGCCAAAAAGGAACAAATAGGGCTGCAGATAAAAGTGTGCAGGGAAGACTGTGTCCCTTTTCCTCCTCCTCAGTCATCGCAGGCAGGGTGGCAGGAGCATCGCTTTGCACTGCTTGATGACTTGACATTCCCAAAAATTTGCTGCTGGTCCTGCAAAAGGTTAAAAAACTTCTTTAATTTATAGACTTTTTTAAAAACCACTGACCATCAGTGTGATTCAGTGACTTCTTTAAGGGTGAGGTAACCTTGTCTCTGCGCTTGCTTACATTTTCAGCAAATCTTAATTCAAAATTGTGAGGTTATGTTGTCTGGGGTTGGGGGTTTTTTTCCCCTCCCTGTGCAATAGAGCTAATTCTGCTTTGTGAAGTGTATAGATGTAGGTGTTAAACGAGTCAGCCAAATCTTGCTTTTGTGGTCAACTCCTCCATGATTTGTCATGTAAATTCGTGCCTTGCAGAAGATATCTGTCATCCTTTTAGAGGTAGTGTGGCACAGCAGGACTGTGCTGAGAGCCTGCATGTGGACAGGACTGCTCTGTTTTCTTTTCCTTGGACAGAGCAAGTCTCGGACCCAAGATACACCTGCATGGCACTGTGCCAGTGTGGGCCGAGGAGCTCACATGTGAGATTCAGGACAGCCACAGCATCCCAGAGGAGCAGTGTGCTCATGTGCCTGCACTGCTTCCAGAAGCACCATGATGTGTTCATGGTTGCTGTGAGTGTTTCTCTGTGGCAATGTGTGGTGGTGTAGGGGCTGTGCTTTACTTCTTGACACAAAAAAGAAGAGACAAGAGAACAATGACCAGAAAGAGTGGATTAACTAGTTGAATGTTCATTTTCATAGCACCAGACTACTCAAACTAGCATTTTTTTTTGTTTCTAAACTTCAAAGAAATAATTTTTATTAATTTCTCTTTTTTACATTATCTGCAGAAGAAGAGTAATTATGTTCCATAGGAGCTTCACCTATAACAGCTACCCACAAACTTTTAGGTGATGCAGTGCTAAGACAGTATGCAATGGTGCTATGTGTGCAATTTTTAAAAGAAGGATGCATTCAAATTGTGTCACTGTAAGAACTGGAGAGTAATTCTTCATGAGTGAGGTCTTACCGAAGTAAACTGGTTCAGAGGGCTTGCAACTCAAGTTTAATTTTGAAGTTGTAATACATTTCTGTGGATTTCTTAGTGCTACTGTACCATTATTGATACTCTCTTCCACAAGTGAAATATCACAGAAATATTAAGAAAATGCAGGTGTGAGCAACTCTGCAAGGGAAATAAAATCTCTGTTGATAATGTAGTTACCCCAAGCTGTGGTAAGAATTTCTTCATAATCAGCAGTATGTTGCCACTGTGAAGTCCGATTTCTGAGAAAGTATCTTGAAAATGGCAGTCAAACGACGTCATGTAGATTTGCTTTATGATTGTTGGTATGGGAACTTGCTAAACCTTTTAAAGTTGTGACATGTATGTAGCTTTGAACTCTTCCACATCATACTATAAAGAAAGGGGTAGGGGACGATGGGGAGAAACTCCTAATGTTGTTTAAAAGAATGATCACCTATGGGTTTTTTACCCAATCATACTGTAAAAATTTATTTTCTGTGACTGATCTCTCTCTAGAGCTAACAGATTTCTTTCTAGAAGTACTTTTTAACAGTTCTTCCATTAAACTATTTTTAATAGTCCTTCTGACATCTCTGAGGTGAGCTGTAGATTTGAAGGAAATAATCTCCCTGAACAGAGTAGGGATAACTTCAAAGCTAGGGCACCCTCCAGCCAGGTTTTGAGTATATCCCAGGACAGACTGAACAAATCCAGCTCTCAATCTCGCTGTCATATGTCAAGTGCTGCAGCAGCTTTGTGGACATCCACTGGACTTACTCCAGTACATCAGTCTTTCTTCTCCCAGGACTCCCCAAACGAGGCCAAGTACTCCAGATGTGATCTCACAAATGCTGCATAGGGAGGAATAATTACCTCCCTCCACCTGTCAGCTAATTAAACTGCTTATTTGGTGCCAGATCTTCAGTTGCTGCCAGTTATCTTAATTTTCCTCAAGCTGGAGCTGGTGGAGACTCTCCCTTACAGGGGAGTACTTGTAGGCTCTGTCACCTCAAAAAGAGCTGGAGCAGAGATGGCCCTTTGCTTCAGTTACATGGAGGAGATGACCAACCTAGTGTTTGTTTACAGGAAACTGCAAAGGTTTTCCACTTCTCTCTAGTGAATTTTTTGCACCAGATGCTCATGCTTCATATTGCAATATAACCTGAAGTAGTAAGATTGTATCACATGTTTAGGTGAAACACTGAAGGAAATGCATAGTAAACAGCATATGCAAAGAAATGCATTGTGTGCATTCTGTTTGTTTTCCTGGCAGTACTTTGGCTATTAGCTAAGTTACCCACTTTAAAGTTAATGTTTGGTAGCAAATATGAGGATTGAAGTAAGAGTTGTGCCGCCCAGGTGAGCCTCACGGGAGCTGTGGGACAAAATCTTGGGCATAAAATTTTATACCCAGAAGGTGTTTCTTCTCCACTAGATTTCTGAGGCTCTGTCATTGTGAGTTGGAATGTTATAGGTGATTGACATACTATATGTGATTCGCTGTAGTTTGTGGTTTTAAAGGTCTAATCTTCCTGCACTATTTGATTATTTTTTTCCAAACACACACAAAATGAAAATTTCATGATTAGTGGTTTAAGTACTGAAATTAATATTTGCTTGAGAAAACACAGAATGATTGGAGTACAAGATAAATCCCCAGCCATCAGCAAACCTGTGCACGTAGGACATATCCTGCATTTGTTGCTGCTTCTAAGAGTGTGTGGTTCACATCCCCTAGCTCAGAGGCCCAGTGTGGGAGATCAGCTGAAGGTGTAAATTTTATACATGCATGTGCCTGCTTTAATGTGTAACATATTAATGTTTAGCTTAGGAAATTCTGGCTTGCAAGTAGCTGTGGCAAGGTAAGTGTCTGAGGTGTTGGGTACATGCTGTCTGCTGCTTGACTGACTGGTGGTCAGGGGAATGGCTGGGCTGAGCACTTGCTGTGCCTGGAGGATCTCCTGGGTATCTATTCCATCAAAGAAAAAGGAAGCCTTAACAGCCCAATGGTGTAAAAGGAAGTGGTAGAGAGGTTTGAGCTGGGGAAGGTGGCCAAGGGAGGGGAAACATGAGGCTGCTTTTTTTTCTTTGCTTTTTAAAAAAATTTAACCTTTAATATTTGTCCCCACCAGGGAAGTTACTCAAAGTCTCCCTTCCTACTCTGGCTGTTGCTACCACGGTTTTGCTGCTCTCATTTTTCTTTGGGTGTTTGTTCTAGCTCTGTGGCACTTGCTGTGGTTGCCAGAAACTCTTTTAGTGGTCCCTCTTTCTGTTTTGTTTTGTTCCCATAACCCTGCTAACAGCGATCCTGTCTTCATGCTTGCTTACCTCAGTCTTCTCCACTGCTCACCTTCCTTGCCTTGCCTGCAAATCCTCTCATCTCCCAACACAAATGAGCTGTTTAACCTCCGGCTAATGGGTGTTCACAATGCTCTGAGCATAATGTTGCAGAACTGCTTATATTCATGGTGATTAAAAAATAAAAAGATGGATTACTTTTTTGCCCAGCCCCAGAAAATTAGTTGTATTTTTTCACTCAGTGCAGTTATCACTGTAGGTTGAGTTGTTTGCAGCTCAAGCAAGAAGCCCCTCCTCGTATGGAAGCAGCCCTTGGGTTGCACAGCTCGTTCAAGTTTCTGAGGTGGTGTTGTGTAGCAGAAGGACCTTGTGCAAGAGATATATCAAAGTGGAGGCTTACTGCTAATCTGGTCATTATGTTGTGTGGACAAATGGGGAGTTTTGCCTATTTGCAGTAATTAATGTGCACAGACACACCCTGACCCCTTGGGGATACAGACCTTCCCCAGGTACTGCACAGACCCACTGGTGGTGCTGGTGAACAGCTCTCACCGTGGCTGCTCAGGTCATGTTCACCACCTCAGGAAGGTCCATGCTTTTATTTACTTGCTTTTATTTAATCAGGAACTAGGCTCACTTGGTCCAGTACTTAAGCTCTCATGGGAGAGAGAGTAAGAGCTGAAAGCATTCAGAGTTTTTGTTCCAGTTTTGATTTAAATCATGTGAAAAGCTCGCAAGCTTTCTGATGTTTGGTTGCAGCTTGAGTAAAATGGTTCCAATGGAAAGATGAGGGGGATGTGTTTCAACTCACACTTAGTATTTGTTTAAATGAGTTATGTAAGATTAAACTTAGGTTATTGTTAACAAGCTAGAGAAGTCACAAAAAATCCTTTTCCAAAGAGTAACGTGACGTGTTATTTTGGTAGAAACTTTGGGACATGAGGCAACAAACAGCACTGAGTGCAGGTACCTATTCCAGGCAATGCCAGGACCTTTAGTCTTCTGCATCCTGACCACTCATTTGAGTAAATGGTGGCAACACTGAAAGCCACTGTTACCAATCTCAAATATCTAAGTATTGCGGTGGTTTTTGGAGGAGAGGAAGAAGGGGCTAGAGCTAGAGATGTTACATGGGTTCATTTGGCCACCGAGGTCCAAGGTAGTGTGGTGGCAGCTGCTGCTCAGGATCTCAAAGGTGGCTATCTTTTTCTTATGGAATAAATGTGTGTGTACTTGTCAACACCTTCTAATTAAATCTAACACATTCAAATTGTGTTGGAGGTCGGCTCCACCAGTGTGACTCAGGTATTTTTAATATACGTACTTTGATTGCCCTGTCTGAAAGACTAGTTGGTAGAGTTGATTTGTGGCTGATCTATGCTGTTTTGAAATTGCTGATGCATAAACAGGCATAGTAGAGGCTGATCCGAAAAATATTTTCAGTTTTCTTATGCTAATGTTGGCAGATATTTCTAAGCAATACACTGACTTCTTTGTGTATTGTTTTTAATCTCTTTGGGAAAAAAAAAATTAAAGAAGGGTAGTCCTCTATAAAAGGAGTGGTAAGAGCTGGAACATTGCTCAGTATGAGGCGTTTGACACCATTTTCTCTTCTCTGTTTTGCAATAGTTAAAGCATTATCAGTGTTGTCCAAACAGACAAGCCCACTGACTCCCTGTGCCCTCACCCCTTCCACCCCAGTCAAATCTCAAACCTTTCTGAAGATACAGATGCCTTTCAGGGTAGCTGACCTTGGCTGTTCAAGCACACTGGCTGCCTGTGTGCAATATGTGTATGAACCAAAAATGTCAGAAATGGTCCTTTCATGTTATAGATGTGAGTTAGACTTTTTTGCCTCATCATCTTGTGACTTTATTCTCTGACAAGCATGTGGTGGCTTACCGCCTGAAAAGCGGTGCCTTGGGGTTTGACCCTAAGCACATCACGTATTGACTGCTGTTTCAAGGTGGCTTCTTATTCCCTCTGATTCTTTGGTGTAGGAGTTTCCAATGTCAGTTTTGTCAAGAATTGTTTTTTTAGCAACTTTAAAAAGCAATTATCACATTTGATGAAGGGATAAAGTAAGGGATACAATGTATTGAAACAAAAGGACAGGTAGGATCTCAAATAACTTTTATCTCTGAATCATAATTTTGCAGACTACCTTTGCTGTTGTGCTTAAATCTGAGTATGTGCCACATGCTTGGACTAGAGGTGTAGTACATGCCATTGTCTGTATATATAGCTAACTGGTTTTGAACAGTTTTTCCTTTGTGTTTTGTTTTTTGGGGGAGTGGGAGAACATGTTGAAGAAGGCATCCTACCCCTCTCTGACTCAAAAGAAGAGAGACCTGGATGATGGTTTTTATTGATTAACAGTGGCTGAGCCCTGAAAAAAAACAGCACAAACCTTTTTGGCAGTAGTTTCATTGTGTTTTGGGGGCATTTTTTTCTTTACCAGATGTTCACAAGAAACTGCTAACCTAATTTTGGTATTCCTACGAGAGCTCATTTGTAGATGAGTTGCCAGAATTCTTCAAATAGACTTTATGTTCCTTGTTGGCACCTCTACTTTGGGTTCCTTTGCTTTAGTTTTTAAATCCAGTTTTTTTTGTTGGTTTTTTTTTTTTTTTTTTGCCTGTGTACAAATTTCCATTCTTGAGGAGAAATATTTATCAAGCAAACTCAGAATACTATGAAGTATAGGAAATTCTTTGGGTTTACACAACAAATATTTGAAGATTTGTGGCACTTTTATGGCTTGAAATAAGTGTTGGAAGCATGGATTTTTGTATCTTTTGTGTTTCTCATAGGCATAAGCCTTAAACTGGTTGTTCACTTGTCCCTCAAACTTGGAGTTTTTTTATCTCCCAGAGTAATGAATGATATTCATAACCAATGTTTTTTGGAAGAGGCAGGTGTCTAGAGGAGACACTGTGCTTTTAATCTTCCTGAAGGGACTCTTCAACTTGGTGCTTGTTGGTATCAAACAGCTGCCAAACCAACTCAGCAGGCATGTTTTGCTTGACTAGCCATAGCTCTTCCCTCATCTTTTTAGGGTGTCAGGAGACATGGAGCAAATGGGAAGGTGAAAGGGAAGGCTCAACGATGCAACTGACTGGGAAGCAAGGGGGAAGTAAGGGGGAGAATGGGAGGATGATGCATCAGTAAGAAACAGAGCTTTGTTGGTCCCATGATTACAACTTGATATTTAAATTCAGTGACCCTTATTTCTAGGAAGTTCAAAACTGTAGCTGCTTGATATCCAAAGTAACATTTTTTAAAAAAAAATTTAATGTGGAATCTTTATCAGTGGACTTATTAGGCTTTTATAGCACAAAAGTAACCCAAGCCACTTGAACGTGGAATGCTCTATAGAGGACTTGAAAGCCTGATAACCAGTTTGCCTTCTAGGCATACCCAGCCATCTCCCAGACTTGCCCTACCAGCCAGTCATGGCATTTTAGTGACATGACTTGGCTGCATCTGCGTCTCAGTAATGTTCCCCCTCAAGTTTGTTGGAAAAATAGTTGGCTTGTGTGTAACCAGAAATAATGCTTTACTATATTTAAATTCACATGGGTAATACACAGAATGGGTAATTTTCAGTCCCTTCTCCCTAGGAGTAGGGCTTTTTAATGTCCCAAAAGAGATGTTTCATTTGTATCCCTTTCATTCTCCAGAAGTCTGGGAACTGTCTGCTTGATCCCTTTAAGGTCTTGTTGGTTTGATTTCAGTGACAGTAATGGAAACTACTTAGTATAAGAAAATTTTGGGTATGAAAAAAGCAGGAAGGGGAGCAGACAAAACTTTTTGTTCTGTTTGTAGGCCAAGGTTTCTATGTCTGTGCTTTAGTGTAGAAGTTTTGACTAGGACCAGCCCTTTCCTCTGGGAGTATCAGGTTCTGACATTTCATATTTGTTCTGCATTTTCAACAGCAGCAAAGGTACCAGTCAAAGTGCTGCTTTTTTTCTTCACTTCTGCTTTTACTGGAATTGAGATAAATTCATCCTCTAGAGAAGAAGAAAGATGGGAGGGGAGAGGAGGAAATGTATTGCTGCAATATTGGTTGCTGAGAAATTTGGTGTTTCTTAGGACTTCCTGTGAAACATTGAATGGTTTGTCAGTTTTGTTAACCATCTCTTTTTTTATTTTTCATGAGTAAGCATCCTGCATTCGTTCTCGTTGAGTAGAGCTGGACAAATTGTGCCACCTTGGCACAATCTGGTATTATCTTTTATTAAACTGATACAGTAAAAAGGATTTATCTGCACATGTGTGAGCTCTAATTCAAGTTTTCAGAGAGTTGTGGGGGGCTTTTTGTTTGGTTTGGGTTTGGTTTGGCTTTTTAATTGTTATTGGTCTGGGGCTTGCTCTTCTGCCGGACATTGCTACCTCACAGGCATGATGCAGTAGCACTCTTCTGTACACAGCTCTGAGTTGGACCTTTATTAGTTACCCTGTGTTATGTGGTTTGTGTTGGTTTTACCCTCCTGTTGAGTACATAAGCCTGTGGGAGAGCAGGAGGAATATGTCTGCCCATGACAGGCTGCTCACACCCAGGCACCTCTCTCCGGCAGGGGTGTTGGCCTTGTCTTGGTGAGAAGGGTAAAGGGGGATAGGGGTGTCTGTCTGTCTGTCCACACTGCTGTTAGCAGAGTGCCTGGGCTGGCAGGTTAGTGCAAAGGCATCCTGACAATTGTAGCCTGGCTGGGCTGCAGACACTTGGTGTAGATCTTCACCATGTAGTCAATGACATCCTGAACTCCAGAAGGTTAGGCTGTGGCTACTCACATCCAGTACAATGCCTTCTTTTTTTCCAAGTGATTATCCCCTAAATTGCTATGCAGATGTGTCTAGAAGAAAAATATAATGCATGTAGTAATTTATTTTTATTATCTTCCTTGTTTTATATATTTGTGGGGTCTGCTAGTAGTTGTCCAGATCAGATCATTTCCCAGCTACTTCAGAGAGTTAGAAGCTTGCAGCTGGAGTAGCTCTGTTGCATTTTGAAAGGGACTTTCCATGTCCTCATAAAGGAGAGTGGAGTGTTTGGAGATGTGTTGCCCCTAAAGTATTGCCAGTACTTCTATACTCATAACCTACTACTTCTCTACGGGAAATTTGTTTTCTTAAATACAGAAGAATAGCCCTTAGTTGCCAGCTCAGTTACAAATAATTGCCCAGAGCTTTCCAGCTGCTGCTAGAACTGTACATCAGCAATCTTCAGTAAAGGGTGCTGAGTGGGAGGAGTGCCCACCCGTAATCTCTACCAAGTATCTCTCAGCTTTTTGCAGTGTCTGTATCCAGAACTGACATAACATGCATGTATTTACATCAGCATTGACTCAGGCTGCGTCTCAAACCACAAAGCACACAGGCATGTTGAAATAAGGGCGTGCGGATGCCAGGTGAGGTTTTATGAATCTTGCTTTTTTGAGAACAGCTTCAGAGAGTGACACAAAACTGTGCATGGTAGAAACTTGGGATATGGAGATGTCTTAAATCATTCCAGTCCTAATGGCACAAGTTAGGATACAGTAAACAAAGGTTATTACTGATTTCCAGAGAATTCAAGGGAAAAACATCTTCACTGCTCTTTCCACACTTTGGTTATTGGAGAGCTTCTAATACCTAGCTGTCATCAGTATTGGCACAAAGCATCCCTGTTATCTTCAGTGTACTTGGAGAAACAGCGGACCAAAAGGGAACAGGTCCTGGAAGCTTGTCTGTTCCTGCCTGCATTTCTTATGCAAGTAAAATGCCCTGTCACTTTGTAGAAAGCCTTTTTCATCTTTCAAGGTTGCTCATGTGTTCCTTTCCCATTCTCTCTCCTTTTTAATCATCCTGACCAATTCCTCTAGCCTCTCTGCATAGGTCACAGCAGAGAAAAGTCTTTAAAGCAGGTTGAGCAAGAAGGCATGGATTCTGGAGTCTGCTTTGTTTAATCTGGAGGTAATTGAACTGAGGATTTGAGGACTGGGGCTCTTCCTTCTGCTGGTAGCAACAACCCATGAAATCTGTTGATAAATGAAGTGGTGTGTACCCCCTTGTCCTCCCCCTCGATTGTGGTTAGCCCAGCAGTAAAAACAGCATGAATTTCTCCCTGAGCTTAAAAAGGAGAGACTGTGCATCAGCCTGTTGATTAATCACACGCACTCATGTGATGAGAACTTCTCAGGGGATGGGAAACGCTTGCTTTTAACAATCTTTAAATAGTCTCATCTCAAAGGGCGTTTCCTTGATTTTATTTTTTTTTTTCCTGATGTCAAGGATGCTTAAGTGCTTGTAGTATCAGTGTTTGTGTATTACAGTTTGGGTTTTAGTTGCCTGATGTGATACTGGGCTTTTCACCTGAGAAGATGCCTGTTTACTTCAGTGCACCATGCAGCAGACCAAGACAGGAGCAGGAGAGATTGTCTCCTGCTGAATCACAGCTTCACCTGTTTCAGGAGCTGGGAGGTGCCACGTGAAAGAGGTGGGGAAGTTTGTAGGAAGGCAAGAACCTGCTAGGCATCTGGGAAAAGAACTCCACTTAAGCACACTTCATTAAGAGAAGTGACTTATTTTGCTGCCATCTAATAAACTCTGGCATGACAGAAGTGTCAAGTTAGTGCATCTGCAAAGGACATCAATGGACTCATTGCTGTGGATGTACTGAATAATCAGGCCTTGGTTGTCTCAAACTGGGCACCTAAATAAAGAACACTTTTGAGTTTATCTTTGTCATCAAGTACCAGTAATACTCCTGGTGTCTTAGAATGCTATAAAAAAATGCATGCTTTGTGAGGGAAAACTCACGTGCTGAGCAGTGCAGGCACCCATAAGTGAACCAGTTGTGTTTCTGGAACAATCTGGGAAGAGTATTCTGAAAAATGACAGTGAATGTCAAAAAGGAAAGAAAAAAAGAGTATTAAATGTCCACATTGAATAAGCACCAGCCATTTTAGGAACTGAAGGGGAGACTGTGCTCTTATGGGAAGCTTTCTGTGTGACCCTGTAATTAAGAGCTGCATCACAGTGAAGTCATGGGCAAGCTGGGGGAGGGCAGGCAAATGATAGCAGCACAACCAGTAACAGCTCTGGGAAATCTGGTGTTTGTGGGCATAACTTCGTACATAGCCTCAACATTTTTGTCATGCAAACGTGTGCAGTTGGTCTTTTAACACGAATCTGCAGTGAGATGGGGGAGAGCGAAAGCTGAGGCATGAAGCTTTCTGTTGTTCAGGTATGGAGCAGCACACTCAATAACCAGAGAGGTCTCACTACCAACTGGTGTTGCAAGTCAGCACATGTGAACCACACTAATTTGCTGTTGCCTGCAGTGCTTGTGGCAAAGATGACAAACCAGCCTTTGTGCGAGTGAGAAACCAGGGAGACACAATGCAGAATGGAAATTTGGTGCTGTTGGGACTGTAGGCGTTCACAGGCTTCTCATCTCTCCCTTCCTGTGGGTGGGAGGGTGTTGTACATGTGTGTGTAGGGAATGGTCTGAGCCACAGGTTGTCTTTCTGAGCACCCCAGTGGGTTAGGGACAGCATGGTTTATACTGTAAGGAAGCCTGGCACCATGGAGGAGCTTACAAATCAGACTTCTGGTTTTCTAATTACCTGGCTCTGGTTTGGGGTGACCAAAGTGGTTTTGTTTCTTTTTCTTTTTTTTTTTTTTAAACACTAATAGTTAAGAGTTCAGTCTGTACCATGTTAAGAGCTCTTTATTTAAAGAATGTGAAGCAGCTCTTTAATGCATATATATGAAACCTTACCGTCCTTTACAGGTAATACAAAGCAGAGTGAGAACATAAACAAGCGATCCCGTGTCTGTCAGCACTGTTACTCTGCTTTATTTTAAACCTAATTATACTTGAAAGGTGTAGGGGAGATTGAGAGCTTGACTTTTGGCACTTATCAGCACAGTCTTAATTAACCATCAGCACCTCTTTCCATGCATTTCTGCAAAGAGCTCCAGTCCTATGATCTCACTTCCCTCATCTCATTTGACAGTTAATACTCTCAGGTTAATTTCTCTTAACTTTTTAACATAGTTTATCTTCTGTTTAAAAATAAGAGGTAAAACACTTCTGAAAGCTGTTTGGGCTCCTTGCATGTCAAAGGACAAACTCATCAAGCTGTCCTCTTCTGACTCTCAGCAAGAGACTTCAAGGATATATATATAAATCTATGTGGTCTGGCAGTGGGGTGATAGGATATTATGAAATGCGCTTGTGCTGGTGAATGAGATTATAGGATGAACAGAAGATATTCAAGGATGAAACTACATACAAATTTTACTTGCTAAATGAGGTGTTTGTAAATGAGCCCTTTGTTAAATGTGAACGGAAATTTTTTGTTGTTTTTACTGACACAGTGGAAGTAGAAGGCCTTAAAACAGTCATTGAACAGCTGGCATGTGTCAATCAGGAAAAAAAGTATGAATAGAACCAAAAGGTTATGTTCTTTGTGTTTTTCAAAAATTTCTAGTTTTCAGTGTTATAATTACTTTTACATTGAACATGACAGGTTTGACAAACTGTCAGAGTTATTGAAAGTTGTTGCATTTTTCCTCTGTTTGTTTGTTTTGTTACTGCCACCTTGGTTTTTAGAAGGAAAAGGGAGAGGATTGTTAGAGGAGGTTGGGGGTGAGGAGATGTTGTTTGGCAATTGACTTTTATTTGAAGATATTTTTAAAGCCACAAAATAGCATTTGAGTCATATAATCCCTGGTGTGTTTGTATAAGCTACTTATGAATTATAATAAGAAAGAAAATCCTGAAAAGCCCATGGCCAGTAGTATTTGGACACTTGATGAAACACTTTCAGGAGCCTAAAGAAAAGATAAAAATGTGATCACATCCTGTGCCCATTAACATTATTGTGTGAATAAAAGGTGGTGCAGTGCCCTTACTGCATGTCCCCAACAGGATGTTGATGACATTTTGAGAGAAGTGGGTAAACATTTATACTGCGCTCTGAGAAAAGGTTACCTGAAAGCCTTTTGATGGAACTTGGATTTGCAATTTAAGTTTTGTTTCTTTAAACAGGGAAAAAAAAACCAAACCAACACCAGGTCAGTTGTGTCTGTGAGAGGTTTTCTTCCTTGGGCATAACGGAGCAGATCATAAGTGCTATATATACATAAAACAGGTGTTGTACCATTGCTTCTAGACTTAAATATATGAATATTTATTTCAGACTGTATTAATACTCTTCAACATACAAATGTTTGAGTTTGCAAAATGTGATGCTGCTTGTGGTTGTAACTTTAAGAAAAATCCATGACACAACCTGCCAGAGTGTACACTGACTGAACTGAAAGGGACACATCCTGTGACTGGTTTCCTGTGAACTCCAGAGGGCAGAAGTCTTTTCCACTGTCATTTTGTCTGCTGGTGTAAAATAGAGATTATCTGCTGTCTGCCATTTCCTCTTCTCCCTCCATCTCTGTTTCTTTCTGGGGAGAGGGGGAAATAAATTCTCTGTCTCATGCAGATGTTAGCACTGCGGGGAGCTTCTCTCTCTCTCCAGCTGCAGGAAGCATTTCCCAAATGGACTGTACCGTCCTTTTGTCTTATTCTGTCTGTTTGTTTTTATTTAAGATTGTTAGTGTTTTGTGCTGACAAATTTTACTACACACCAGTAGTATGTATTTGTGGAAGAGTAATCATTTTGTGATTCATTTTGGAGGCACTCATCTGTTAAAACAGCATATGAAGGAAAAATTATTCAATTAAAAAGATTCTGAAATACAGCTGTAGTCCATTTGCTTCAGAGTTCAGGAAAGATGCTTTTAAGCAAGCTTATAATAATACATACTGTACTGCTGTGTGACCATAGCATCTGTGTCACAAAAACACTGTGGAAAGATGCTAGATATCCATGGTATTGAGGGTTTTGCTTCTTTAAAGACCAGAATTTTCTATCATCTATTTATTAAGACCACTTTTTTCCCATCTGTGGAGTTCAATGAAACCCAGGCGTAACTTCTTGTCTCACTACAATGAAAACCTTGCTTGCAAAACTCGCCTGAAGCGTACGAGAAGGAAATGCCATGTCTCTATGCTTTTGCAACACTTGTAAGGATCAGAAGGATTTAAAAAGGGATTTTAATATATCTTTAAATGGTTTTCTTTGCCGTTTCCCCCACTAATCCAGTGGCCTGCAACGCCAATGTGCTGTTTCCGCACACAGAGCTGCAACCTGGGCTGGTTGGAGAGGTCAGGGAATGAAACAGAGTGAAAACCACATTGACTTGTGTTCAGGAAAAAAGTGGTGTCAGTGTAATATTCAGGGGGACACTGCTTGTGCTATTTAGCCTTTGAAGAAAAGGTCATATCCATCTACAAAGTGAGGGGTCTTGGTGCCAGTCAGAAGTCCTGAAGTAACCAGTACTTGCAAGTTCTAGTTCCACTTCATTCTTTTGGTGCTTACTTGCAATCAAATTGCATTTTAGTAGTATATCTCCTGTTCTTTAGAGTGCATGGAAAGCTCAAGCAGTAAATGAAAGCCTTCATACCTGTTAATAAAGTGCACGATAAAGGGATTGTGAACCCTCCTGTGAACCCACTGAAGTCAGGAAATTAGTGGTGAGAAAGAAGGTGCTTGTTTCTCGCGAGCAAAATAAGGTTTAAGTGGATTGGTACTACAGCCTTTGTAAGGAGCAAGGAGATTCAGATCCAGTCACAAAGACTTACTAGACTTATTAGACATGGTGTGTTTGTTTTATTTCCTTTTCTGTGGTGCTTTCTTCCCCTCCTCAGTGGAAGCTGTTTATTTTTATGGAAATAAAACCTGTTTCTCCATTTGAGGTGGCCCAATATTGTCTGCTAGAGCACAGCTGTAGCTAGCTAGCCCTCTTTTTTTTTTTTTTTTTTTTTTTTTTTTTTTTTTTTTTTTTTTTTTTAAAAAAAAAGAAAGAAACAGCTCTGGTGGAGTGCTGCTGTTCCAAGGTAAAGGAGAAGCAGCAGCAGGGTCCAGGTGGGCCAGCTTTTTTGTTTTTGATCCTCCAGTCATGTTACAAGGAGCTGCTGGTGGCAGAGCTGCCTGGAAGGGCTCTCAAGCAGAGCACACAGGCACCAGATCACACACAAGCCTGGGAGTCTGAGCGGGCATCTGTCGGAACATGGGCGAGGTGAGGAAGAGAATATGGGTGGGGTTTTGTTGGTCTTTTGGTTTTGGGTGGTTTTTTTTTTAATAAAGGTTGAGGAAAGGTTCAAGGGTGGAGGTAGTGAACGTAGAAAATACAGCCAGGACAGGAAAGCATCTGAAGAAGGCAGAAATGATGACGCTAAGGCAAAAAACATAGCCTTGAAATGAGCGAAAACCCACAATTCCTTGTAATAAATAAGAGTGGGTTGGATCCAAGAAATCAAATGAAGTTTAAAAAAAAAACTAGAGGTGCTTGGTGCTTTACATTCATTGACCAGAAAGCTGCTTGGTTGTGTTATCATAAAATGTAGTAATATGCATTTTGGTATTTCAGAATGTGCTTTTGCTTGGAATGTGGCAGGCCAGAGCTTTTTTTGATTAACCTGAGTTATTTCTAAAGAGTGGCATAATGGTTTTTGCACTGTCCCAGTCTAAGCATGAAGCTGGTGAGAGAGAGGTGAAGATGCTGAAATACAGAAATGGTGAATCAAGCTGAGGGCAGAACAGCTCAGAACAGCAGACATGGAGGTGGCTCCAGGCAGAAGGAGGATACAAGACGTGGAGAGGGATTGAACTGGGAACACAGAAGCAAGAGGCTTTCCTGTTAATGTCTCGTTTAATTTGTAAAAGTGTTTGGCAGCTTATTTATACACATATCTTTGCTTTATCAAGCACATACACTGTGCTTGCAAGTTCATTGACAAATATGCTTGATTAAGAAAGCTAGGAGAGTTGGCACCAGAAGTCTCAACTGGTGGGAGAAAAGATGAGAATTTTTATTTGGAAGAGGCAAATTGAATGTGGTACTGAGAGGAAAACGTGCTGTACAAGGGATTTTTCTGGTGTCTGCCTGGGAGAGTAAAATTAAAAAATAAAAATAAAAACAAAGAAGAGAAAGGTGCTTTGTTGAAGTGTAAGGGAAGAGATTTGGACAGTGAAAGAATACCGAAGTTCAGACCCACAAGTCACATGAGACTTGCTCAGTCTGTTGTAAGTTTCCAAGAGGAGTTACTGAAGATAATGACAGGCAGGTAAAGTGCTGTCTACTGGAGAGGGATGAGGATTCTCTGCATGCAGAGCAGGAGACAGTCTCCTTTCTCCTACCATCCACAAGACAGCAGCTCGCCAAGGAATGGGAGAGAAGCTGGATTTTCTAGGGTTGTGGCTTACAGGGGCGGGGAATCTGGTTAAACTGATAGGAGACACACTTAGTGTTTTGCAAGCTCAGCTTCACAGACCAATGGATGAGCTATTTTTGAAAAATCAGGCCCCACTACAGGCAGGACCATCTCTCACATCCGTCTGAAGTGGAGAGGAGGCTTTGGCTTCTAAGGAGATTTTGTTAGCCACGGTGATGGTGGAGCTGTTGTTCAAGTCTCCCTTTGTGAGAGGGACAAATTTGCATCGAGGTGAAGAGCAAGTTATACTTCCCCGAACCAGAGCTGTGGGCCAGGTGCCGTGGCATTTTACATATTACTCAGGATAGGAAAACATGGCAACCTCTCTGCCTGCTGGTCCATATGTACACATGGCAAAATGTCAGAACACTTTTGCATATTTTTAGCTAGCTTGGAGTGGGGGATGTGCTAGTGTAGGGCTCTCGTGTGTTCTCAATTGCTTCAGAGTCTTTTCCTTTCTTGGATTAACATATGGAGGGAGTGGGGTTTTTTGCATTTTGGTGGGGGTTTTTTGGAAGGCTGTGGTCTGCAGCAGAGGGGAGGGGGCAGTGAATAGTGCCAGGGAATGAGAGAAAACCAGAGATGGATTTAGCTGTACAAACACCCATCTGTCCTTCTCTGGTAGGAAAGTAGCATAATGGCAGTAAAACATACTTTCCTTTAATCCGTTTCTCTATGCCTTTATCTCAAGATAAACTGTAAAATTCAAAGTATCAAATAAAGGAGTTGCATAAAGGGCAGCTATTGCTGTACCCTGGAGCGTGATGTGCAGCACAATAGGAAACTCTTTAGCAAACCTGGAAATCACAGTGAGGAAATAGGACAAATGTTCAAAAATGCTCTTAATTAACTGGCATTATCAGTAACTGCACTGAGTTGGTTTCTCATTTAAATTTTCAATCTAAAGGTCTTTCTGACTGGAGTATTTCATCATTACTGGTGCAATTTAGCCTTTGCAATTGGGACACTTCAAAAGTGATGGCCTTTACTATCTGAGAAAAAACTGCTCCAAGTTCTGGCTTTTAAAGCTTAAAACTTATTCTGATATAAATGAGAAAATGTAGCTTTGCTATGAATTTTTTTTTTTTTTAGAAGAAGTAGTTGGGAGGTTTTTATATTTATTTAGATACTGATGTTTTAAAATTTGCATACAGTTCTTTGAAATTCCACCTTTTGTTGCCACAAATGTCATTTTTTATTCTAAAGGAAGAATGATGAATACTTTCCAGGAGTCTGGAGCTCAAGGATTAATGTGGTTGAACTAGTTAAATGTTAAATCTATTCAAAGTAAAACTGCACAGAGACTGCAAATGTTCTTTCTTGCATGTGAGTAAATCCTTTTTATATTGAGTCTGGTTTGCTAAAGATGTAACTACTCTGCCAGCTTGTTCTGTACAGATAAGTTATGTATGTTATAGGCACTCTATCTTAGGGTACTATATTTGCTGTTCCTATTAATTCTGAGCTGAGGTTGCAGTTTAATTCTGCATTTTTAAAATGGGAATCAGCCTTTCTGAATGGAAGAGAAGTTGCTGTGGCACACAGTATATTTTATACACAGACTTCATATCTCTGATGGCTAGAAATAAAAGTTTCTCAAGAAAATTATATGGACCATGACAAAAGTTTAAATATTCTTTCATCTCCTGCAAGTTAATACCTCTTCAGCCTTCATCTGATAAGAATCCTCAATGGGCTTTGGTTGAACTTAGGCACATCTGTGAAATGAAAGTATCAAACATCCCAACACCATCATTTTGTACAAGTAAGCACTGTTGAAACTTGTGCATATCAAATGACTGAGAAGTCTTAATTCTTAAGTCCTTGATTTAGCGGACTGGGTATCCATTCTGTTATATCTAACTTTAAATGGGAAGATTTTGCAAAAGAGTAGTCAGGATGACGGGTTTTTTTCACCTGACTTACACAAACCAGCAGATAAAGCACTGTGGAAGAGCTGCTTTGGAATTCCAAGTTCAAGTACTCACAAGTTGGGGAGTGAAAAGAATTTATGCTGGGACAAGTTTCAATGCCCTGTGTTCTGAGAATAAAAGGTTCCTTTTTTTTGCCCAGCTACATTCTTGGAAGTGACTGGGTTGTTTTGGCTGCAGCTCCTCAGAACACTCAGCCTGAGCTCTGGGCATACAACTTCAGCACAAAAGGTCCACAGACGCAAAGGTTTCCTAAGCGATGAAGTGCAATGTATTGGGAAATTACAGGTACCCCCAAAAGTAAATTGCCACTTTTTTCCATTAAGATTGGATATTTTAAATTTGCATGTCAGAATTCAGTTTGATCAATTTTTTCTGTTTCTGCTGGAATCATCACATTGCTTTGTTGGGTTTTTTTTTCCCTCTATATTGAACAAAAGCCAGAGTTGCTACACCTAGGTCATACCTGTGGCACAACAAGTCTAGTAGCTAGTTTTGACTTAACCAGATTGTGTTGCTTTGGGAAAGGTTTTTAATACCACATGAGACAGAGAGGAGACAATGAATCTTCTCTTACCTCCTTTGTAATTAGACTGTAATAAAATCTCACTCGTGACATTTAATAGCTCTTCTAATGCCATTGCCAGCAACACAGCAAAGCTAGGTGCTGTTCTGTGTGTAACAGAGTATGGAGAAATGAACCTGTGTTCCTGGCTCACTGATTTCTCATAGAACCATAGATTAGTTTGAGTTGGAAGGGTCCTTTAAATGTCACCTAGTCCAACCCCTGCAATGAGTACATCTTCAACTAGATCGCTTTGCTTAGAGTCCTATCCAGTCTGACCGTGCAGACTACAAATTTATAGTCAAATTTATTCCTTGTACTATGGCTTAATTTCTGTAACGGGTCGTCTTCTTGAGTTTGAGTTCCTTAAGGATCTGCAGTATTCAGAGATGCCCACCTTGACTTCAACACCAGCAAAGCTTCCCAGATGGTTTTGCAGGTGCCAGATGTTGTCAAGCACCATCTCTTCACACAGACTTTTCTATAGGGGATGTTAACCTGGGCCTCAGTGTTTTCCTCAGGATTATTGTGGTCCTGAAGTAATTTTTCCCCAAAAAGCTGCAGGGTGTATGTGCAGTTAGTGACGTCTCTGATGGCAAAGATGGGACTCTAGATTTAAGTGTAGTGTTAGTTATTCAGAGTGGGGACTTGAGGGTGATCTAAAGGCTTAAGATAGGATTATATCTATGAAATCAGGAGAATTAATGTAATTTGAAACTGTTTGTAATTGCTCCTGCCACGTGGTATTGAAGAGAATATTTTCTCCCATTCCTGGTTGCAAGATCACCAAACTGCAGACTAGTCATCTGTAAATGGATATATCTGCAATATACTTTGTTTCCCTGACTAGTTCTCAGTATTTTGAGAGCTTTAGATTTACTGTGATTGAATCAAATGTCCAAGAAGTAAGCAGAGTGTTTCTAAAAATTATACTGGTTGGGATATAATAAGTTTTAAATCGGTGCTTTTATATATAAAATCTGTGGCCAAAAACTCAGTAAAACCTTCAAAAACCTTCGTTTCCACTTCAAAGAGAAGATTTATTTAGCTTTCAAGTAATCACAAGGCAAACATGGCTGTGGTCTATAATTTTTCTGGATGTAGTTAAGAAGTATTTTTTGAGGTTTGAGAGCTGTTGATAAAATGACAAACTACTTGCACTTCATGAGCATTTCACTCACTGTGGAAACTGCAAATGCTCTAGACGGTAGTGGTGATAAGTTATGCATTTCATCCATAAATAATACATGTTTATGTTAATATATTTAATCATTAGTGTGGTATATTTGCAGGCATTATTCTATCTCCAGCGTAACTGCCATTGTCGCTTTCTGTTTGTCACTACTCCAGTGCTTAAGAAGTAACTCTGCTTTGGTGGAGCAGACTGGAGGGTGATGACAGTCATCTGTCATACTTCTCTCAGCTTTCTCACAGGAAATATAGGCAATTCCTATAAGAAGTGGTTTTGTCTTCTAAGTGTGCCATGGGGGAAAGAGGACTGTTTGTGGGTTTCCCTTTCAGTGTTTTGTTCTCTGAAATGCCATTGCCTGGCTAAAGCTCACCAGGACCTGGGTAACAAGGAGTGTGCAGAGGTTCTGGAGCTCATCTCTTTGAGCAGAACAAGGGCACTGGGGGAGAAGCAACCTTGGCCTTGATCGGGGGTGTTTGTTATCTGTGGAATTCAGAAAGACATGACAAAAGAGTTGCAGTGGGCTGTGTGAGTCTTCATTCCCATGCCTGTGACTCTCTTCCCACCCCACATCTGTGTGTATCAGGTTGAGGGCACTGCCTAGCCTCCTGCTGGGATGGCTGGGTGGGTTAAAGCAGTGATGTGTAGGGAGGGGGAGACCTCTCCATCTGAGCCCCCTTTGGCTCCTGCACAGGCAATACAGGCGGTTTCAGACTTCCAGGAAGTCATGGCAGCCCCTCCTACAGTGAAGTAATCTGCCTTCCCTTCCTTTTTTATTTGGTTAGGTTTGCTGCTGCTGGTTTTTTGTTTAGTAGCATTTTCCTTAATATAACTCTGGGAAGCTTCTGAACTGCCACTAATCACGAACAGCTAAAACAGTGGTTGTAAAATTAGTCCTGTCAAATATACATCTACATTCGGGAAAGACACAGTTGTGGTTTTAAATTAAATCAGACGTTATCTCTGCCACGATTTTTAAAAAGCATAGGAAGATTTTTAAATTCTGGAAGTATATTGAAATGTAGCAAATTTGTAACAAAATGGATAAACTTCAGCCACGCTGCTCTATTGGAGCAAAAATATTCTGAGGTAATTCTGTCAAATTAGCCTGGCAGAAAAGATAAACATATCACATGGAAAAAGGTACACCTTTTAACAGACTTGAATGTGTATGTATTTGTTTGCAAGAGGCTCGTGGTGCCTCTCACATTTTTCATTCTTCCATCTTTCCTTTGTTGTCTCTTGCCTTTAATTATTTTTGAAATCCCAAGAAGCAGCTGTGTCTGTATGGTGTCTCCTAGGGTAGAGGCACAGAGCTCTCTGAAGTGCTGCAGAATAGGCTCTAAGAAGAAGAAATGAGAGAGTATAGGCTTCAGCTGAGATTCCTTTCGTCAGGATATTCAGTGTTGCAGCCGTCACATAAACGGCAAAATCAGGTCAAAACTGCCAGACGTCCCCTTTCTGAAAGAAAATTTTGTATAAAGCTACCACTTCAAACTTTTGAAATAGAAGACTTTATAAACAACTATCATTATGGTTTATACTACAGAAAACAGCATTACAATACCATGTTGCCTCAGGCAGCTTATTTCAGAATTTTTCTTCACTCAGTTTTGTAGTATGTGTGGTGCATAAATAAAATCTGTGTTCTGACACTTCTAATTGTTAGGGAGATTCTAGTGATGTGCTTGCTAATACACTCCTCAGTGCTGTAACACTTTTGCCTTGGGCTTAGCTCTTTGATTTGCACCCTGTTAAGATGAGGCAAGTGGTTATGGCTTGGCTCAGTGGGTGCTGAGGCATGCGGCCAGAGCAACAGAGGAGGTTTCTTCTCGTCTTTGTCCTGTGCAGAAGGTGTGAGGAGCTGGAATGGAGGGGAAAGCCTGCAGTCCTCTGACGTGACAGCCCTGAGTGAAGCTGAGGCAGCCACGTTGAAACAGATGGGTGAATGAGCCCCTGCTGCCTCTCTTCTCTCAGTAGCCTTAAACCTCGGGACTTGCAAAGCCAGCTGGGCAGAGGAGCCAAAATTTGTGGTTATATAGGGTAGTGAGCTTGGATTGGCATCTCAGTGCAGAGGGAAGCTCACTTTGCTGTGTGCAAGGTGCAAACTGCTGGTGGAGCTTGGAGTAGCAGGGTGGATTTGGAGATGAGACCTTGTAGTTGTGCAGGAAAATGCTCCTGCAACACTGACTAGTTTGTGAACAAGAGGTGTGGCTCTCTAGTGTAGAGCTGGATGTTGGAGAAAGTGCTCCCCAGTCCTTGCCCCCAGTTTTCTTGTAAGGCTTTACTCATCATCGTGGTCTCATCAGCCTGTATTTTTTTGAGATTCCTCAGGAATCTCAAGTACTGGGATACAAAATGAAAAGCTCAACTCCAGCATTTGCCTCTTTGTCAGAATTCACTCCTATCTAGTGGATCACATTAGGACATTGAGCAACAAGATGGGGAGCTCAGCTTCCAGTATTCCTTCCAGTCAGCACCTCTGTGTCTGCATCAGCTTCTTCTGTCCTCCTGTGAATTTCTTCAGACCAAATTTGTGTCACTCAGATAGAGGGGAAGCAATGTTTTTCCACCAAACTCAAGTATTTGCTGAAGATCACTGCTTTCACTACATCTGTCACTGGCGGCCATAAGAAAGCCGGAATCAACTTCTCTACTGAAGCAATTTGACAATTTATCGTGTGTGTTTCAGCAGCACTAATCAGGGCTAGATTTGACCAAATTGAATTTAAGTTTTGTTCACTTCTTCACCAGTCAGTGGAGGTATAATACTGTCTTCTGGGGGGTTGATGAGATTTCACTGCACAAGCCAGGAGGGTTTCTCTTAATTGAGTCTGACCTCTAGTAGTTCACTGTTTTGATTTGCTTTTCCAGTCTTCTCTGTAAGCCTGAGAATGCAACCTTGACCTTCTGCAGCCTAAACTGGGGCTGCTTGCATGTGAAATGCTGCAACTTGGACATGATGATCCTTGTGGGTGCTTTCCGACTCAGCATATTCTGTCATTCTGTGCGCTTCAGAGACATTTTCTTTGACACAATGATTCCTAAGTTGCCCCATTTTTGTGGGGCATAAACAATTGTGAGTTTTTAATGTTGTGTATAGCAGTTTTTTTAGTGGATGGATTTGATTTGTTTCTTTTTGTAGGAGAAATGCACTGGAGATAGCCTTTATGTTGTTGGCATGTATATTTTAATTTAGCGATACGTTTATTAATTCTTCCAGCTGTTTTTCTGTTTTATTCTAGAAGTTAACACTTTAGCCATTTAATTAAAACCTTTGGGATTTTTTTTTTTTTGTTTCCCTTTTTAGTTTAACCATCTTTTGTGTGACTCTTAAACCTCATTTTAAAAGCACTTTTAAATGGTCGGTTTGTGATCTGAGTTATAATGAGTCAGTATAATTTTCTTTCTAAATTTGACCAGTGAGATGAAGAGCAATTCAAAGTTTTCTGATAAGCATGCATGGAGCTTTGGATTATTGCTTTCTTTCTGTGTATTCTAATGAGTACAGTTTCAGCCTTTTGGTTACTTCCAGCGGGGAAATTAACTTAGAAAATATTTGCTATCAGTGCATGCATGTAAGAAAAAAATTGCTTGCAGAAAGTTTTTTAAAGGTAATTTCAACATGATCCTTATTTAGTATTGTACCCATTAAATGAGTGTGGGGAGCAATAGCTACTTAAGAGAGATGAGGCATTAAGGGAAAACAAGAAGTGTGGAATAAGTTGGGGTGTATACTTGCAGCTTGTGGGTTTCTGAGCAGCAACTGCTGTATGAAGGCCCTGGAGTAACTCAGGGCTTTCCTGCAGTTATAACACAGGATAAAAGTATGCTTGTGGATAGCTAACACTCAATACACACCTTCTAGTAGAAGTTCACAAGCTGCCACAAGTTATTACACAGCATTTGGGAGCATAACACGAGACTTCTGGCGCAAGGTTCATGAAATTTGGGCTACACAGATTATGTTTCCATCTACACAGAAGTTTGTATTAACTTACCTTGTAGTCACATTAGTGCAATCTGCATTTTAGGACAGAGGATTAGTTTGAGGGGGGCCATTGTCTTCACTCATAGTAAACAATGTTTCCTGATTAATCTGCCTAAAGATTGTAGATATCTTTGTATGTGTGTTCTGTTCAATTTGGAATGGCCATGACATTTGAAACTCCTAGATAAAACTTCGTCTATCATCATTTACAATGTGCAGATCCAGGCTTTAATCGCTCACTCGAGCTGCCACTGTTGTCTGGTGATGCATAGCTTTGAGACTGAACCTCCTTTAAAATAACGCAAAAGTAACTAGGTGCTTGGCTTGGTTTAGTTTTCACTATTTCACAGTGTCAGTAATCTAAACTCAAACCCTGATTTTTAAATTATTTTTTAAATTACATTTCTCGGTATAAACAGACAACACAAATTTCATTCCTTGGTAGTGTGTCAAACTGACATGTATCTTGGTGAAGGCATAGAGGAGTCCCGGCTTTGTTGTGGTAAAGAAGCCAAAAACTAAACCACAATTAGCTCTGGAGTGATTTTCTTTCCCCAAAATATTCTGATGCCCTGTCAAATGATTGCTAATGAAAAATAATTTTGCTAGTGTATTTTAAAATTATTTTTCAGTTTTATAATTTGGCCAAAATATATGCTGCTTGTGTAATTCATGATGCTTGCTCATATGATAAATGTATGTTTACATGACCATATCAGAGGAGTAAAAAATAAAAGTACCATTAACAACTGCCTCGTGTAATGGCCACAAACTAAAATACAAGAAGCTCTACATCAACATGAGGAACAACGTCTTTACATTGAGGGCGGCAGAGCACTGGAATAGGCTGCCCACGGAGGTTGTGGAGTCTCTCTGGAGACATTCAGAGCCCTCCTGGACACATTCCTGTGTCACCTGCTCTGGGTGAGGGTGGTGGACTAGATAATCTCCAGAGGTCCCTTCCGACCCTGAGTATTCTGTGATTCTATATCCAGCTCAGAAGCGGTGATGCTCCCCTCCTACATGGAGTTTTCTTCACAGCACTGAGGGCTGTGACAATTTGGTGCAGGGTGGTAAACTGCCAGCCTCAGCTGTAAGCTGAGCCTAGATTGTTTGTCATCCTATTTTAATAACAAAAATCGGGAGATTGATAGGGAACTTGCTGGAGTTAATGGAAAGACCCTAATCAATGGGATTCGAACCAGTCATTGACAGTGTAATTCTTTGGCAAAAAGGCCCTTCTGTGGTATTCTTTCAGAGTACTTCTCTAAAAGCAGTGTGCCATTGGCTGCATGGATCCATTTTCAGTCCCTTTCATGCGCTAGTTTCTCTTTATCGTGACTAGTTAGCAGCTCTTTGTGTTTGCTGGTCGCATGGCTACATGTGCAGTGCTAGTGCTGGCTGCTGAAGAGCAGATTTTGAATGAAGCCTTTGGGTGTGCACCGAGAGCTCAGCTGCAGATGGGAAGTGCCTTTCCTGTGGAATTTAGATTAAAATTGCCACATGTAACATATAATTCTCCAGTCAAAAAAATGTAGATTAGGCTGTAATTCATGAAACAGATATTAAAATTTTAAATATATAATCTTGATGGGGTATATATTTCTTCGCAAAGCTCAGAGTTGTCTGTTTGTAATAAAGCAACTTCATTAAATTATATACGAGAGAATAAAGTAGTGCTTTGACCATTAGAGGGGAGCCTAGGGTTGAAATATTGCTGCATATTATTTCCTGTAAGTTCTCTTTTCATGTATGGGGGTGTAATTTTTTTTTTTTTTTTTTTTTTGAGTGCAGATGCATCTGTAGATATCAATCGTGCTTAAAATGAATAGGCCTTTAAAATATACCTACCACACAATGTGGTTTTGGGTTTAATTAAACATATATCTAATCCAACAGTTGTTAATCTGTCAAATTTCCCTTGGAATCTATAGCCATCTGATCAAGTAAAAGAGCGCTGGATAAAATTTCATATAAGGTTTTGAGAAAGTGCATGTCTAAGAGAAATCTTTAGTCCTAATTTTAAATAGTATTCTAGTATAATGTAAGCTTTTAGTTATTTAGCATTTAAAGTGTTTCCTCCCATTTTGATGGTGAATTGCTGTATCTGTTTAATTTTTCTTGGATCATTTCCTGCCCACAAAAGACTTTATCTTAATATTCAGCCTTTCTAGTAAACACTCAATAGATAGGAAGTTATAGCTTCATAATAGACCGAATCTATGTGGAAATCTGTAAACATCCTTTTACATCCTTTTTTTGTGAGATTTATTCATTAGTCATTCCTGCTATGCTGCTTGATTTGTGTGAGAGCTTGGCAATGCAGTGCTTGTCAAATAGGAGCCTTTTCACTTTGTCAGTGCACCAAACTACAGCTGTCCAGAGAAGGTGTATCAGTTTGAAAGTTAAAGTATTTTATGTAGCCTAAAAAGCAAAATTACTAACCTGATAGGCATCTTTGATGGCCAAAGGAAGAGCTTTGTGCAAAGACAAAAGTTGCATGATGCCCTGGGTATACTTTTTTCCACATTAGCACTTTGGAAAAGTTTCGTATCAGGAGGGGGATAAGCTGATGACTATAGATTGAATATCACTAGTAGGCAACCTGAAAATAATTTTTGTGCTGAGCTGGTAGGCCTGCCCATAAGGTGATCAGAATTTTTGCCTGGTTTACAGCTTGTTCTTTGCACACTGAAGAATATAGGCCTTAATCAGGTCTTTGACTCACCATTTTTAATTCCTGAGGTTCTTGTCACAGCAGGAATCCTGTCCTGCTCCAAAGCATGAGCTCCAGGAGCCTCAGCACAGCGGTAAGCAGGTCTGGGACTGAGACCCCATGGCTGGTCAGCCTGGCTGCGTGCTGAACCTGCCACTCCTGGTCCTGGGCCAGCAGGAGAATGCAGCACCGCAAAGTAGCTGTGCTTCCCTTTAGCTACAACTTCTCTTTGGGTTTGCTCTATTATAAATCCCAGTGAGGAATTCTGTCAAAATTATTGAATATGTCTTTTTTTGCCTATGGATCAAGACAAATAGAAATTACCTCAGTCCAGATCAACTTCTTCTGTACTTTTTACCATAATTTCTCATATTTATTGGTTCAGAATTTGAGGTTTTCAAGAAATTTCTCTGTGTGTGCATGCATAGTATATCAAGATTTCATCATCTGCTTTCCTGTAGTCACTGACAATTATAATGGCTCCTAGGAGAGATGCACAAAATACTCTGCCTGAAGTTGTTTGAATTAAGACTTTAAGGCCTGAAAACTGGGCAAGTCTTGATTTCTAATTCCAGAAACTGCACTGCTGATGTTCATGCTTTTAATTAATTTTCTGGTTAATTTGGCAAAGTGATGGTGAGGCGATTTTCATTAAGAAACCTCCAAATCATGTCAGTTTTGAAAAGTATCTGTTTCCTTTCCCCCATGACTTCTAATCTCATTTAAGAGCCCATAAATAAGTTACATCACCTCAGGTAACCTAAGTTGCATCAGAGGTGGCTGATGTAACTTTTCTGTAGCCCAAAGCATTGCTCTTGAGGTAGGCACCTGAGTCCCCTCATTTCGTTTCAGTGAGTGTGGCCCTTGCTTCTTCATCGCTCCTTTCTCATGTGAGCCAAAGATCAAAGGGATTTGCTGCCTTCATCCCAACTGAATTGAGGTTGTGAATTCAGCGTGTCCAAGGCCTGGGGAGTACTACTGCCCCTTCACCTGCTGAATTCATCTGATTTTTTAAATTATTATTTTTAGTATCTTTGTGTTATCTAGGGAAACTGACAAGGACATCATCATCTCAGGCCAGGCTTTACTATGCTGCTGTAATGCAAACCAAAGGAGGGAGATAACTTCTTCTATATGCCATAAAAACTAGCTTTGCTAGCTTTCTTTGGAGAGCTCTCTTGAATCTCAAATCTGTCTGCTTTTGTCTCCTTACCTTCCTGTTTCTCTTTCATGCTGTACAAAATATCTGTATTTCTGCATGTCTGCTCTGTATTTTTGGATGTTTTCGGAAAAAGCGCGTGTCCCTTTCACAAAACCTTTTGGACAGCTGGTATAAGGAAGGAAATGGCCTGATTTGTGTATTTGAATTACTGACACAGTCTCCAGATACCTCAGATTGCCAAGTCAGGAAGATCTTTTCAATGAAAGCAATACTTCAGAGACCTAATTCTTTCAAATAGATAAACCATGCAGAATCACAGCTTCTGACAGATCTAATGTTATTGATGAATAATGAGCTCTGGTGGGTTGATCCTGGCTGGACGCTGGGTGCCCAGCAAGCCACTCTATCACTCCCCTCCTCAGATGGACAGGGGACAGAGAATATAATGAAACATCCATGGGGCAAGATGAGAATAGGGAGAGATCACTCACTAGGTACCATCACAAGCAAAACAGTTAGTTAGGGAAAATTAGTTTAATGTTACCAATCAAATGAGAGTAGTATAATGAGCAATAAAAACTAAATCTTGAAACACCTTCCCCCCACCCCTTCATTCTTTCTGGTCTTAACTTTACTCCCAGTTTTCTCTACCTCCTCCCCCCAGCAGTGCAAGGGGATGGAGAATAGGCACTGCAGTCAGTTCATCAGACACTGTTTTTGCCATTCCTTTCTCTTCAGAGGGGGGACTCCTCACACTCTTCACCTCCTCCAGTGTGGGATCTCTCCCTTAGGAGACAGTCTTTCCTCTGTGAACTTCTCCAAAGTGTATCCTTCCTGCAGGCAGTTCTACACTAACTGCCTCAGTATGGGTCGCTTCCAATGGGGTGCAGCCCTTCAGGAACAGGCTGCTCCAGGATGGGTCTCCCACTGGGGCGTAAGTCCTGCCAGTAAACCTGTTTCAGTGTGGGCTTCCACAGGGTCACAGCATC
Source organism: Acanthiza pusilla (assembly GCA_036630365.1). Classification (NCBI taxonomy): domain Eukaryota; kingdom Metazoa; phylum Chordata; class Aves; order Passeriformes; family Acanthizidae; genus Acanthiza; species Acanthiza pusilla. Next base: position 33,532,054 of record JAXCHO010000023.1, read on the forward strand.
CCTTGGGTTTCAACCGGCTGTGGTGTGGGGCCCTCCAGGGGCTGCTGGTGGATCTCTGCTATACCACAGACCTCCATGGGCTGCAGGGGGAGAGCATGGCTCACCATGGTCTGCACCATGGGCTCCAGGGGACTAAAATTCTCTGTAATTACTGAGTGTCGCTTTATTTATGTTTATCAAGAATTAGCATTTTTCTCATGTTTTGTGCCTTCCATAATCCAAAAGAAGTACAGCTGGTCGGAGTTTTTTCCCCAGATAATGTTCCATTTTTATTCCTGCATGAATTAGCAGCCAAAGAAGATTCTGCAAGTCTCCTGTTTCCTAACCTCTTTTGGAGCTAGGAAAAGGAAGCAAATATAAAGCCAGTCCAATTTTGCTACTGTTCTTTGCTCTGATATTGACATATCCTAATACATTCTTTCCTTGAAACGTGCAATCATGAAGGCCCTTTTCCACTTACTCATCTGCTGTTAAGTACAATAAAAGTTTCATAGAGACTCAGAGATTAGTATCCAATAATCAGAGTAAATTTAAATAAAAAACAAACCAGCAACAAACAAATGCATCAAGAAATATTAATGAGAAAATTTCTTGTATTTTCCATCTTGAAAATAAATGTCTGCAGCTTGTATTGTATGAGTTTATTAATAATTAACCAACTTCTGGTGACTGTGTAGTTGATTAGTATCCTGTGGTACTTCCTAAGTGAATGCTGGACACAGAGATATTACAGTAACCAAGGTTTTGTCCCTACGTGAAAATAATAATATGTCATCACATAATTTAGTAGAACTGGTACTGAGCATGTTTTTTCATGGGCCTGTATTAATTGATGAGTTGAAGCTGCTGTTGGTATGTTCAATCCAGTGAAGTCTGACTCATATGCTGAAATAGTAATATTCTGGGTAATACTGCCTTGTGCCTGAAGATGCTCCTTCTTGGGTGGTGCCATTTGCTGTAGCTCTTCTGTGCTCAGAGAGAGACTAATCTCTGAGGTCTCTGAGGTGTCAGCCCTTCTGAGCACTAACCTGTCTCCTTCCCCCACAGTGTTGCTTGTGCGGAATTGCCTCTTGGCTGTCCATTGGCGTAACTCTAGCACTGTTTCAGTTGCAGGCATGTGACTTTCCAGTTGCAGATTATTTATTTCCTGCAGAAGGTCCTAAAGTGGACTTGTGTCGTAATGTCCACTGTGAAAACCATGAGCAAATGTTCCACTGCAATCACTGGTGTTCACTTTACTGAAGAAAACAAGAAGCGTGTCAGAGTTTGTTTCTGTGGAGCTGCTGTCCCATGCATCTTGCACCGCTGCCTGGTGAGCAAGGAATGGCAGCTGCACTTCATGGTGGATGTGGAAGCGGGCAGAGGTGAAGAGGAACCACTGGAATAAAAGCTCTTGATCTCAGGGCACATGGTCAGTATCTGAATTGATCATATATCTATCTTCTGGAGTGACTGCAGAGCAAGAGATTATGGAAATGAGAGTGGTTTCCTAATTTCCTACTAGAACATAATTTAATTGCCAAAGGGAACGAGGTGACTGTTTACAGACAGGGCTGTACGAAGACAGATCTGCAGGTGGGAGTTAATACCACCTACTGATTTTTCAACTGTAAAACGAAACTGGTGAATAAATAATAAAGATTATCTGTTTCTGTGGAATAGGTCTCACTAGTAAGCCTGAAGGGAGGTTGTAGCGGGGGCACGGGTCAATCACACGCAGACCAATGTGATCGGTGAAAGCCGTTTATTACAGATCAGAAGGCTACTTATATACATCTTCTACTTCTCTATATCTAAGCAGTAGATTGGTTACTAGTTACTTGTTTACACATCTAAACGAATCACTTAGAGCGATGGTGAGCTGTCATACAAACGCTGCTTCTGTTGGCTCTGCTAAGCTAATGCTGGATTGTGCACATTTCACTGCCCTGCTTATTAAAAACACCCAACATATCCCCCGTTTTCTTTTTGCACAAGCCAGGCTTGATTGGTGTATTTTTCTATCACTCTGTGAATTAGCATAGAGCAGCATTGCAAAGCACAGCAAAACAACATTTTGAAAGTTATTATTATCAAAAGCAACAACAACACTGTTTTACACAAATTCTTGAGCTCCTCAATGATTCTTCAGCTTTGAGCAACCTTTCTACTTTAACTCGTTACTATACGGTTACTTAAAATAATTTCTCTAGCAAGTACTACTTTAGTTAATTGAACCTGTGAAAACAATATACACCGTTGCTCTAAAGTCTCTGTCAAGCTCAAATCTTGATTAAAGAGTCCATGGTTTCTTCTGAACTCTGGTTCTTGATTCTGATCAGGTGAGCAGGTAATTGCTTTGAACCTGTTGGTGATAGAACACATGCATACTCCCTTCTCTAGGTTAACAGGTTAACATTTGAGCTTTGGTATTACGTGTTATTACACACTCAATTGCGGGTTTTGCATTATGAGCGAAGGTGATAGAGGCAACAGGTGCAACTACAGGTGCAATACATAAGAGAAAGAGAACAGTACTTCAAAAGTACACAGATTATTAACCATTTAGCTATTAGCTACTACCCAGAGTCTACTATCACTGGAGAGTCCCATTTTACAGGCAAGACCTGAAGACCTTTCCCGGGCAAGGCTTTCAAATTTACCTGAAAGGGGTTCCAGTTCTTATTAAGCCGAATTGGTGAGTCAAAATGACTCAATTGCAGTTTTAGGGTAGAAACGTCTGGGATTAAAGATTCAGTACCCGATCAGCTTAGGGCCAGGGCTTGGCCAGAGCCTAGGCCTTCACTGAGAGGGTGTCTCTAAACTATCTGACAAAGAAGTCTCTATTAATATCAGTTTTTTAAAACAATACACTTCTTACAGATAACTACACAGGGTTATGTGAAAATTTATCATTGTCAATTTAGTTTTAACTAAATAATCAATGGTACCATAAACAAACTACAAATAGTTGTGAACAAAGGAATACATATGTGTAGCATCAAATAATATCTTTTGGATAATGCTCTCTATAAAAGCTTAGTAAATTCATATCATTACATTAACAACACCTCTAGAATTGTTAATACAGTAACAGTAACTGTTCTGAAAAAGTGAGATTATGTTTTCTACACATCTATGCATGTGACAGTAAAGCAAAATGAAAACAAGAAATAAGCACTAAGCATCTTACAATGAATAATATTCATGATTTGAAATTGATGTTCATTCTTCTGTGTTACCTATAGAAGATAAAGCTGCAAAAGTTGTTATAGTCATCTTGATTGACTAATGTAGAACATTCAGAACCATAGGATTTGTGATGAAATTAAGGATTTGAAAAATTGCATCTTCACTTGTCTTACCAATTCTTTATCATGAACATTTCAGTTGACTTTATCTTATCTCTATAGCAAGGGAACTGTAAAGAAAAAGAACTGTAAAGAACTCTTTTCCCTGTTTCCCCCTCTTTTTTTTTTTTTTCTTTTTTTTTTTTTTTTTTCTTTTGTTCTGTTTTGCTTTGTGTTGTCCTGTTTTGCACGTTTTGACAGAAATTTAACTTTGCTTAAAACTAAGATAAATCTAACAGAGCTTAAAGTCAATAATTGAAAGTGAAGAGAAATTAATGTTAAGCACTTAAAAAATAAGTTTTGTCTCATAGGCGCCTTTACCTAGGTTTACATGCCGGCAAAATACAAATTAACACAGACAATTCACACACACGCACAAGGAAACAAAAGCTGACTTGATTTTGCTAAAGTTCCCACTGACTCTTAGGCCACAAAATACTTTACAGAATTGGCCTCAGGATGCTACTCTGCCAGTTCTGGCTTTGAGGCAGCAAGTTACACCCCTCTGCCAGCTGTTACAAATTCACTGAACAACACCACCACTCACAAACATAGAAATTTTCTTCACTAGACCACAAGCGTCTGTCTTCTCTTTTCTTTCTTTCAGAGGTTACTAAAATTTAACTTCTTAATCGAACTGAAAATCAACAGACTTTACATAAATTTTGATCAACTTAAAGTTGACAGGTCTGACTTATAAACTCAGAATACATAAAAGACTCAAACAACATTCTTAGTACATTTGCTGCAGCATACCTGTGGAAAGAAAAAACAAATCTTTTGAATTAGAGAAGTAGTCACTCTGGATGCCTTTGCAAGCGTTTATCTTTAAACCTACTAAACTAGATATAAGGTTAAGGGTACACTTTGAGAGTTTCAGGTACAGCAGAACTCAACGTATTTTGACCTCTCCCATATAAGAAACTACTGAAAATTCATCATACAGCAATTAAACATCAGCGAATAATATCAAGAAAAATAACTGAGTTGTAAATGAAATAGCAGCAACATAGAACTTTAGAGGGTAGGATTAACTGGAAAGAAATTTAAAGTGTGGCAGATTTATAGTCATGTTGAAAATGCCTGTTTAACAGTCAGTACTCCTCTGAGATAAGTGTAAGTTTACTAAGATGTTTTCAAGGTGCAGCTTTACTCACAGGGATGATAGTGTACATCTTGGAAAATTGCATCTAAAACCTGCTTAATTCGCAGATGGTAAGACAGCTGTCTGTAAATATAAATACAATAGGTTTGAGATGTAAAGACGACATCAAGGACTTAAACTATTCTGATGTTAAGTTCATGTGCAAGCTATAGGTGACAAGGAAGAACAAGCACATTTACATCTCTGGACAGCTGTACCAGCTGGAGATGTTGTCACATGTATTTATGGCAAAACAGTCACATTTAAATTGTTTAATTAAAGCTGTGTATGCAAATAGGTAAAGCTAGCACTACACTTTTTACAGTAGAAAACTATGATCTAATTATAGTCGATTCTTAAAAGTTTCTGCAGATAACAAATAGGGAGTCAGGCCTAGCAGGATTTAAAGTTAATTGCTGTAGCTGTGCATCTTGTCCAATGTGAATGTATGCTGAGTAAGACTAAAAGAACCAAAAAAAAAACCACCGAGTTGATGCATCGACATATAAGTATAAATGATGCTTTGAGGAAACAACCTGAAAATTTCACTTTGGACTTTGCTAATTTTGTATGGGATATAACTGTGCTGTGTTTAATTATGTTTTAGTATTTGGGTTGTTCCAGGCAGCTCAAGGAATCTGAAGGCCAAACAGCAGGAGTGGTGCCAAGCTAGGTAGAAAACAAGATAAATTTTTTCCTGTGGGAAAAAACAAGTTTTATCAGAGTTGGATAATGTTAGAACTTCAACAGAAAGCTTGTAAAAGTCCTTAAAGGAAACATACACAGTGAGAAAGCGAGAGGGGGCTTGCAGCCATGATTTAAGGCAGAATGTCATAGTTCACATTCCAATTCTGTGGAATAAGATAAGATGTGTAGGGAAAAGTCGAGTAACTTAACAATCTACACAAGACCTTCAGAGCATAAAAGATACACATAAAACACTTTCTAAACCCTCTCATTTAACCAAGCTGTTATCATTACTGCTGTCTGGTTTTGAAAAGTTGGAAACAAATTCAAAATACAACTCAGATACACTAATTAAAAAGGCACTTCGAAGACTGGAAGCGGCAGGTAACTGCTGTTTCTTCTGTGCTGCTTCCCGAGATGGCTCTGCCAGGGTAACTGGACAGGTCGCACGGTCGGTAAAGTAGCCGCAGTGGGGGAGCTGTCAGCACGGGTTGTCGGGGGTCGAAGCTGTGAGCACCGCGCAGCTCCCGGGGGGAGAGATGTTAACTTCAAAGTAGATCTTCAAGTAGGGGAGAAAGTCAGAGAAGGTGTACGATTTGTTCACAGGTGAAGCAGCTCTAGTAGGTAGATTAAGAGGTATCGCTTGCAAGGTTTCTGCTAAATTTTGGATGGCAATTGAAAAATCAGTAGAGGTCAATGGGCCAGCCTCGACCTCCCCTTGAGAGGGGGATTGGGGATCAGCCTCTACGAGGCTGTGTCCTTGGCCTTGGCAGCCTCCGGTGATGAGGGTGGCGGGGGGGGAGCTACTGGCACGATGGCTTCTGGTTGAGGCACGGGGGGAGCCGCTGGCACGACACTTGTTGGCTGAATAGCCAGGGGACGCTGCCGGTACGGCAGTCGTTGGCTGCGATCCAAGGGGGGGCACTTCGCAGGGACAGTTGGGGGCTTGAGAAGACATACGGACTGTTTACGGGTGAAGGGTCCTTAGGAGATTGATCTAAGGTTATTGCCTGTAGGGTCTTTGTTAGATCTTGAATCACAGCGGACAGATCGGGAGGAGTCGGAGGATCGGGAGTTGGAGGATCGGGAGTTGGAGTCTCTATGAGAGACCCTGGCCTCGGCCCTGGGCACCTCTGGTGGTGGGAGTGGTGCAGCCACCGGTGGTGGTGGTGACGGGGGGAGGGGAGCATCAACCTCCACCCCTGTCGCCGTTGGGAGGGGCGAACAAGATGAAGGGGGGCGGCGAGATCGGGGGGGGAGAACCAGCACTCGCGAGGGAATGTCCAGCTGGGTCGAAAACAAGTTATTGATGGGAAAAGCCTGTGAGGCCTCTGCAGGGGGTGGGTCGAGAGTTGACGCTGCAGCGGCAGCCGCCTGTTTCTCTGCTTTCATAACACGCAAAACATCAATTATGGTCTTCCAAAGAGGAGCATACTTTGTAGCCTCCTTCACTCCCTTCTCCCCTGCAGCTATAGTATTCCAGAGTGCTGTTCCGATTGCCTCCCAGGTGCTGATCTCAAAAGCTACCGAAGCACCCGATATCAAGTCCTGCTCCCACACCCAGCTAAGAAAGCTTTTCAAAGTCGAGGCATCAAATTTCTGCTCTCTCTTAGAGAGAATTAGTTGGAGGAGGTTTAGGACCTTGTCCCGTTCATGATGGTCCCGCCCCATCTCCCCCTGCAGCCGCTCACCTCTTATCGGTGAGATTCCACGTCGTCTTGACGTTTCGCGGAGCTCCGTCTTAATAATTCATCCTGCACGGGACTGCAGGGAAAGTTCAGGCCTGAGAAGGGGTCATCCTGCCGGGGCTTGCAGGGAAATACGACTGCCTTCCCCGCACCCCGTGCACAAGCAATTCGTTACGAATTCATTCAGGCAAGTCGGGGTCACCATTATGTAGCGGGGGCACGGGTCAATCACACGCAGACCAATGTGATCGGTGAAAGCCGTTTATTACAGATCAGAAGGCTACTTATATACATCTTCTACTTCTCTATATCTAAGCAGTAGATTGGTTACTAGTTACTTGTTTACACATCTAAACGAATCACTTAGAGCGATGGTGAGCTGTCATACAAACGCTGCTTCTGTTGGCTCTGCTAAGCTAATGCTGGATTGTGCACATTTCACTGCCCTGCTTATTAAAAACACCCAACAGGAGGTAGCTGCCATTAACCTGCTGTGTAGGAGCTTATAACTGATGGTGCAATAACAGTAGCTATCTTGAGAATCATGTGGCCTTGAGGAAAAAGGGATAATTGCTTCATATCTCTGGCTTTCCTTCTGCACAGTTGTGCTTTTTCTGATCCTGTTCAAGAATCTCCTGCTCAGGTGTGAAGGAAAAGGGTTGTTTGGTGTGAAGTGCCCTGAATCGCTATCCCATCCTTGAGGTATGCATTGCAAGGCGTGCCAGCTTGGGCGTTGGTAGGGACCCATACAGGGTGTGATTAATCTGAGAGCAAATTAGGTTCTTACTCTGACTGTACAAATGTGTATCTCATGGGATGTTCAGATGGGCTTTTAAGATTTCATTCATTCTTCTCCAACTACCTTTCCCCATCCTAGGCTTTCGAAGAAATAAGGATGCATATGATTTTGATCTCAGCCGTTTCTGGGGCACCCAAAGGTGATGTTGTCACAAAGTGACTTGTGCTTTTTGGTACTATTTGAGGAAACTGCCTGGAAAAATCCACCCTCATTCAAATGCCATGTTGTATGCCTGGGATAGCTAATCACTTTTTAAAATAGTAATTGTCATTTCGAAAGCCAACTTCTTTCAGTCTTGTAGAACTGTTTTGTATAATGTTCAACTCCTTATTTGCATAAACCTTGAAGTGCTTTCTAGACAGAGTATACTTTGCTAGCTTGGAGTAGAATCCTACTTTTTATGTGGGATTTTATTAGGAGACACTCATACTTTTTCCATTTGAGGTTTTGAAGAAGCATTAAACTAGCAATTTTAAATTGTGCAGGTGCTGCTTCCCCAGGATATATAGAGTGAATCGTTTTGGGGCTGTTGTTTAATCTGCACACTAAAGCCTTGAGCTTTTATTATCTCATGTACACATGAGGAAAAGGACATGTGTGAAACCTTTAATTATTTGCCCTTTTCCAGTATTGGTTTTGAGAGCTGGACCGCTAGATCCTTTGAGTACTTGGTGGAGTATTTTTCTTTTTGGGACACTTTTTTGTTAGGAACAATGAGATGCTTAGGTGCTTCCAGTGGGATTTTGGTGTCAATAGAAATCCCCCATGAAACAGCACTACAGTAAAGCTTTTGAAACTGGAAGGTCTTTTTTTTCATGAGATATCTGACCCAACTTACTGAATTAGAGGTAAGTGAGCATTCTGTTACTGAAGTTGCTAGTGTCCTTGGTGAGCCCTGGGTTATTCTCCTTCTTCTTTTCTGTGGACACACTGCTGGGGAAATCAGCAGTAGGCATCTTAGATGTCACATAGCCTCTGTGAGAGGAATGGATTTCGTTCCTCACTGCTCATTCTTTCTTCTGAGGAAATGTCGGTCCCTAGCAGTTTGTCAAGGTCTTTGTGCTTGCCAGGACAGAAACTTATTTTTTTTCTTTCTCAGTGAAAGTTCACTGATACCCTCAGTTCCTCTGTCTCTGGCACCTAAATTCCCCACCCTAAAATGGGTGGGGGATTGTTTGATGAGATACCATCCACACTGGTTGCAGAAGCCTATTGAAGTATGATCTGACTTTGCTTTGTATGCTCTGCTGAACATGCTGAAGCTGGAGGATGTTCTTTTTGGGTGCATGGAGAAATGTGGAGAGTGACCACAGAAACAAATAAATGCATCCACTGACCTTGCTGCTACATTGATGTTACCAAGTTATCTTCCTCTCCCAGGAACACAGGACTAATCACAGCTACAGAGAGCTGCAAGGAGATAAGCTTAAAAGGAAAGAGAAATCAGACTGACACAGATGTTTCACAATCTGAGAGTCATTTGGTCACCCATGTAAATCAGGCTACAAGTAAAGAAAGCTTATGTTTTACATGCATACGTATATCTAATGGCTGCTTGCAATTGTGTGTAGCTGTTTGGATGGGTGTTTCTAATGCAGATTGCATTCAGAAATATCAGTGCAAAATATTTTAAATCCTACGTGCACAGTTGCTTGTGCACACCACAGACTTTTTCTTATTCTATTTAAATAAGAAGCATGTTCCAGTTATTTTGCCATGTTCTTTTTCATGGAAGTAAAAAGACAAAGTTGAAGGAACAGGTGGTTACTCAAAATGTTGTTGGCTACCTTGTTAAAGTTGTAGAGCTGAAGTCAAGGCAGTCCTTAAGGATTTAAACTTACATTGAATAGGATTTAAAAGCCAGTTTCCTAAATGCCATTTCTGGGATTTTTCCCTAAATCTTTTAACAACAGTCACCACAATCATCTTTACAGTTTGTCGCAGCTGAGAAAGCTACTAACCATCTTTCCATGTGAAAGAAGAGAGATGAGAGAGAAGAGAGCACAAGTTAAAGGAAAGCCACAAAATTGTTAGACTGCTTTTTAGTACCCCAGTGTGAAGTTCTCCCTGGTTGTTGCCCAGAAGCCTGGAGAATGGAACAGAAAGTGAAACCAGCGTCTGCTTCCACAGTAACACAGGCTTCCTCTCAAACCCTCATGCAGTCACCTGGCCCTCCACAGAGAAATAAGATGAGAAGCCACTGCTAGCACCAGTCCCTGGTGTTTGCACAGGGGACTTGTGGCTGACACAGCATTCGCCCCTCCAGAGGGATGCAGGTCACTAGGATTTGCCAGCTGCTTCCTCTTCAGAAATCACTTACTCTTCTGAAGAAGTGAGTAGTGGCTTCGTAGCAGGAGTAAGTACTTAGCTGAAACAAAAAGGTGGCATGAAGCAGATGATGCTTTAAGTTCATCTTCAGCCAGTTGCTTGTCAAAACTCTTGTACAAGCCTGTCTCCCCAAATTGCCTGACCAGAGTCTGGGTCCTGCTTGCTGGGTGAGGTTCTGCCTTATGAATATTCAGGGCATGTGCACACAGATATCCTAAGACACAGCTGTTGGAGTCTTGGGTATGAGGTGTGCAGCGGTGGAGGGGCTCTGTAGAAAGTCCCTGCCATCTCCCAAAGAAGAGACTCACTTCAGTATTTCCAGAACTTGAACCTATGTACATTTTTGGCCTTTTGGTGTTCACACCTGCTGCCAGTGGTGCCACCCAGCCCCGCTCCCCACCAGGAGGGCATTGTGCACATTGTAGAGCAGATAGTACCAGTGCCAAGCTGCTTGTGTCACTGTGAGAGGGAGGAGCGCTAGTGCGGGATTTTTTTGGTGGAGATAGCTTCTTCCCTGTACCCGCTTCTGACCTTCTTCGCTGTCTTGAACATTTCCTCCAGTGACTGGTCAGCATCGCCTGGCATTGAGGTTCACTGAAATTACATTTCTTCACCTTCTCTAAGGGACTTCCTTCTGCCACTCCTAGGCAGTAGGAAGCAGGTTTTTACCCCATACCTCTTCCTCCACAGTTTAAGATTTCTTCTGAGGTTCCTACACAGGGATGAATGTTTGATCTGCTATCAACCTGCCTTGCACAGTTTGGGCTTTCGTAACTAGACGAAGATGATGCTTCACATGCTTTTTCTAAGCACCCTCCAGCAAAATGAGTCTCTCCCCCATGAAGGGAGCTGTCAGGTGGACAGAAGAGGCTGAGGCTGAGCTACCTGTCTGCAGTCCCTGCTGGAAACCTTGGGACCTGCCCTGGGTTTACTTTTCCAATATATTCAGGGGTTTGCTTTTGTGCAGGGTTTTGGGCTCTTTTTCTTTCAGGTGTTTGCTTTGCCTTGGGATTCAGGCCACTATAGTAGTGTAAAGTTTAAATGAAAGGTTCCTGTTCCTATCTGAGGTTTTTCAAACAAAAAGGTTAAATGGTTTATTTGTCCCTTTTATCTTTCCAAAGGCCTGTACTATATTTTCACTAAGGTGTCACACCTTATGTTAGGAGACAATACTTGTGATTTTCTGAATGCAATGTTTGTGGTGGCTTCTGCAGCTCCCTGAAAAGGAACTTCCATTTTATTGATGGTAGGAAGCAGTTCTACATGCTTTTTGTTTTTTCCCTTTCCAAACAAGCCTGCTCCTATAGAAATGAGTGGGAATTTTCCCATTGAAAACTGGAAGGATGAGCAGAGCAATACAAAGCTGCCATACTAGGATGGTGGTGTTGATCCTTTTGATGTAAAGCATCTTGCTTTGTCCTTGTGAAGATCCTACTCCATAAAACCCCTGTCAGTGAGAATGGTGAGTTCTCGATACAGAATGATGACACAAAGCACATTTCTTCTCTGTGGCTGAGCCTTTGAAATTGCTGGCCCAGAGAAATTATCATTAGAAATTCTACAGGACAGAGGGTGTAAAAACCTGCAAGAGGGGAAAGCCACATATAGCTGATGACTGCATCATGAAGACATTTAATGGCATGAAGTGGGCTTAGAAGAAGCAAAAAACATCAGGAGCACTGAAGGTTTGGTTGAAAGTGGGCATGGCACTCTGACGTTCCAGAGATTTAGTGCCTGTGTTTCAACTTCCTCAACTCACCCAAGTCTAGAGTTACAACTTTTTAATGCAACATGGAAGATCAGTTTTCAGCTTAAAATCAAAAACATATAAAAGCTATCTTTTTTTTTCCTTGCTAGTATTCTGGTAATATTTAATAAAAATTTTGGGTCTGCTAGAGGAAAAAATAGAACTTGTCAAAGTTCATTTGTGGAGTCACTTTACTGGCAAAGGGCTAATAGATAAATTCAGAGTCCAAAGAGGCTAATACTTCAATTTTCCCAGAAATCTTGGTCTTTTAAATCCAAAGCTTCAAGCAAGGTTTTGCTTCGTGTTGTATATACAGATAAGTACAGACGACCTGATAGGACTGTTTGTGCAAGATGTGTCAGCTGGAGCCTTGCTGCATTCATCTTCAGTGCCAAGCAACTGCAATTACTCTTTGGTCAAACAAACTTTTTATTCATCGAGGTGCAGTTGTTTGCCAGAGATATTTACAGTCATGTGTCAGAGGGGGTACAATTAATACATTGTAAAAATTATCTTTTTTTTAATGGTGTATGCTGTGGAGATTTAATAGAGCCCTGCTGGCAGTGCTCTGAGGAGCAGTGCAGGGCTAGGATAAGGATTTGCCAGATCATAGCTGAGCACTTGAAATTCTTCAACCAGCAGGAAGGAAAAAGTGTGCGAGCGAGCCCGTGGGAACTGTATTTTGGTTCAGCAGCGTCCGCTAACATTGTCAAACTGCCTGTCTCAAACTGTTAAGGCTGATAAACTGCCAGTAATTATCATTTAGAAAATTAGCGGCTGCCAAAACCATCACACACATCACATGTGTTGGTTGGACTGGTTTGAAGTTACTTTGCTTAAAAAAAAAAAAAGGAAAAATTCCCGAGCCTGCATCTGCTCCAAGAATAGCGTTGAGTTTTGACATATGACAGTTGGTGCTGGCAGAAGTTATTTTTGTTGTTCAGAGTAGGCTTGGGGGATACTTTCTTGGAGTGCGTCACTACTGCTATTTACCGTCCGGGTAACAGGGCAATTGAGACCTCTGAATATTTGCAGCAAATCTAAATAAATAACTGAAATGTGTGGGATCTCCCTTCCCTTTCCTTCCTCGCCTATGGCACTGGACAGCAAGAATTAAAAATACCAGTTGCCAGAAGGAAAACTTTCTTATTTTGCTGTTGATTTCCAGTGACTGCAAAGAAACTGAGTCATTATGGAAGGGCGGATCAGGGCAGAGCAAAAGCTGAAAAGCAGCTTTGGCTGCACACCACCATCACTTCATCTCCTCACAATCCTCCCCAGCAGCCCATATGTAGAAGCCGTGGCTTGAGGCAGAGCAAATGTCATTCATTTCCTCCCAAAGGAAGCTGAGTGCCACCACCACCAAGAGCTAGGGACGATATGAACACAACCATATCACACAGACATTGCTGTGAAGGAGGGTGAGGGTGGTGAAAAGACCATGTAGAAGCTTGCATGATGTTTTTCACGAGAGGTTTGTGATTTGGTCAGTCATTAGTGAATAAGTTGGTGCAAAGTCTCTTGAGTCAGTGATCTGTAAGTATGAAGGACTCCAAGTTTCAGCAGAAGAAAATACCACATACATTTTAGTGTGTGTACCTCTCTACTTCTGTTCAGTGCAAGAGTATAAAAACTTTGTGTGCGCTCTGCTTTTCTGTCTGAGCTGTGGTTCAGGACAGGTCTTCTGGGGTGACACAGCCAACCTCTGAAGTTCCTGCTCACACGCACTCTCCTGTGTGGCTCACCGACCACAGTTTCATAATTTAAACCAAAACATTTTGGAGTGGTTGATATTGAGCCCCCATGTCTCAAAGACACAGTGATCAGTGCAATGTAACCAACAGGAAAATCAGTTGAACTGAGGTAAATGGAGAATTGCAGCAGAACAGCCTCTGCATCTAAGGGATAGGGACAGCTCAGGGTTCATCTTCATCAGCACTTCCAATTTCTTTTGGAAGTACATCTTTACCATTAGTGATGTCATGCATCAGCTTAATCGAACTCTTTGAAATACAGAAGAAGAATTTTCTCTTTTCAAACTGTATGTCCCGTACTGTGAAGCAAGTACACAGAGAGTACCAAATACTATGTCATGGAAACGAAAGGAAAATGTATTGCATTTCATTATTTCATCTATGTGAACACTTTACTGTGTCTAATTCTGCTAATCTAAAATTATAAACAAATTTACCCTGATATAATCTAATTTTCATTATAGACACCAAGTGCTATTATGTTGGGCAACAAATTGGCTTAAGATAATTCTGTCTTTACAAAATAAGATTGTAATCAACAGATTTATAGTTTAATAACTTTCATGATATATGTATACCCTATAGCTTTTGGAGCTTTATTTTCAGTTCGTAGTTCCCATTAGTCTAATTTAGGATTATTGGTACAATCATTAGATTTAAGATATGCCTTTTTATAAACCAACAAAGAGTGTCAGCGTGAGATACTGAAAAGAAGCAGTGTGAGGGAACCATCTATGAGACATTTTATTGCAGAGCTGTTGATGGATTGGATTTAGCGACAAAAGTATGCAGTGAGAGCCTGTGTTCTGTCTAAAGTTTGCAAAGGGCAGGGGGCAGTGAGGATATGTAGAGTCCCAACTGGGAAGAGTGAGGTTATTTTAGTCTGAAATAATCATTTTACCAAAATATAAAAACTTTTTGTAGGTCAAAAATACTTTTTTCATTATTTTCTTCTTTTCTAACTCAGTCTAAACTGTAATCTATGAACACCACGGTATAGTTTATTGGCCAGAAACACTGATCTTGAGATATAAAAGCCTAACAACAGCACTCACACTAATATGGATGTAGAAATCAATTGCATCTTATTTATGAAAGTACTTAAAAAAAATTAGGGGTTTGTCTGCATGTGCATGTTCTGGTTTCTCATTTGTTCATCTACTATTTCTGTGCTTTGAAACAGCCAATCTGATCCATTTTGCTTTTTTTTCCCCAAAATGGGTTTTTGTTTTTATAAAATCATAGAATGGTTTGGTTTGGAAGGGACCTTAGAGATCATTTAATTTCAACCTCCCTATCAAAGGCGGGGACACCTTCCACTAGACCAAGTTGCCCCGAGCCACATCCAGCCTGACCTTCAACACTTCATGGGATGGGGCATCCACAACTTCTCTGGACAACCTGTTTCAGTGGCTCACCACTTCTGAGTAAAGAATTCCTTTCTAATATCTCATTTAAACCTACTCTCAGTTTAAAGCCGTTCTCCCTTCTCCTGTCGCTACGTGCCTTTGTAGAAAGTCCCTCTCCAGCTCTCTTGTAGGCCCCCTTTAGGTACTAGAAGGCTGTTCTAAGGTCTTCCTGGAGCCTTCTGTTCTCCAGGCTGAACAACCCCAGCTCTCTCAGCCTGTCTTCAGAGGAGAGGTGCTCCCATCTTCCGATCATCCTTGTGTCCCTCTCCTGGACCCCAGAATGTGCATATCCCTCTCATGTTGGGATCCCCAGAGCTGATGCAGCAGTCCAGGTGGGGCATCCCAAGAGCAGAGGGGCAGAATCACCTCCCTCAACCTGCTGGCCATGCTGCTTTCTGGGCTATGAGTGCACATTACCAGGTCATGTTGAGCTTCTCCTCAGCACCCCCAGGTCCTTCTCCTCAGGGCTGCTCTTAATCCATTCTCTGCCCAGCCTGTAATTTTGTTTGGGATTGCCCCAACCCAGGTGCAGGACTTGCACTTAGCCTTGTTCAGCCTCATGAGGTTCCCACAGTCCCGCCTTTCAAGCCTACCAAGGTCCCTCTGGTTAACATCCCTTCCCTCCAGCATGTCAACTCCACTGCAAAACTTGGTGTCAACAAACTTGCTGAGGGTGCAGTCACATGCTGGCAGTTTGCTCAGCTTCTTGTCTGAGCAAACTGGCAGAAAAAATTTATTAAGCTTGCATAGTAAGCAGACTGTGGATCTGGGTCATTTGTAACAAATAGGTGAGACTTCGTGTAATGATTTTGCAAACGTGATGAGGTGTGTATACGGGAATGCGAGTTTCTAGCTGACTGGCTTTGTGTGATCAGAATTAAGCTATGTATACCTTTATTTCAGAAAGTGCATGAAATGTGAGGATATGTACATGTGCTCTGGTTTGGGATCTTTTGAAGGGCTGGCTGGGGAGAAACCGGGTTCTCTCCATCCTGGTTTATCCCTGTGCTCTAATCTTCCTTAGGTGTACTTGGATTAATGTTGCCTAAGAGCCTGTAATTAAACATGCAGGGCTTGAGGAACCTGGGAAAGAGCAGACCTCCATGATCCTGTGTGTCCATCAGCAAGGACAGGCACAGCTCGGAGCTGTGAGCAATAGGCCCCAGCACAGGCAGCTCTCTCAGCGCCACTGTCTGGCTGAGGGGGCTGGGGAAGGCTGCTCTGACTGCATTGGGCTCAGACCATGAGTCCTCTTTTGTGCCACAGCACAGGAAGACCTTATCTCCAGTACAACTGGAGCCAGCAGGGTGAATGTCAGGGAGTAGCTTCCCTTTCCCCGTGCCCCCCTTCACCCATGCTTTTAGAGTAAAGAGAGGGTTTCTCTTGTTAAAAAGCTGCATTTCACGAGGGCAGGAACCAAGAGACAGTTCATTTCTATGGAGAGTTGCTATAAATAGCTTGCTCTGTTAGCATAAATTCCTTCTGTGAATCCTACAAACAGGGTTTTATTCCAAGCCTACAAAATGCTTTGTATACCCTTGTTCCTTTGTACGTGTTGATGCTGTTGCTTCCTCCTACAAAATGAGAGGTAAGCCTGACACTTTCTGGGCAATGCTGTTCTGTTGATGGAGTAAAGGAGTCAGCCTTCATAAACAGGCCTGTTACAGCATTAATTTTTTACATCATTGATGTCAAAAGGACTGCTGGACTTTTTAAGGCAAGTAGGACAGGACTTGCTGAAGTCCATGCACATCAGTATTTAAACCTTCAATTAGGCTGCAATGTTTTCTGCTGCTCTGCTCTCTACTAATGCTTGCAGGGAGTCTGGGTCAGAAGCTGTAACTACTGCAAGCCTTGAAAGCTTTGCAGGGCTTTTAGGAAGCTTGTAATTGGTCCACTGTGAATCCTAGAGTGAGAGAGAACTTGCCTAGGAGGAAAACATCTTCTCTTACTGCTCATGCAGTGGAAACTCTATGGACATAAATGGTCCCAGCTGTATGATATGCATCTGTCACTCTGCAGCTTTTTGTTTTCTTCCTTTTACATAGTCCTGGTAGTTGAAGCCCTCTCTTTGGGAGAAGATTTTCAGTTTCTATTTAAATCCGTTTCTGCATTTGACTGTCTGATGCTAAGTCCACATCCCTTCCCCCTCTTCACATGAAATGGAAGCCAATGAGCTGTTGAAATTTTAACAGAGCTAAAAGATGTGACCCAGAGGTGTCTGTCCAGAAAAGGGAAGTGCTTTGGTGTTCAGGCAGTTGATAAAACACACATGTTTATGAGGAACTGTGCTCTCTCTTACTTTTTGTCCTTTTTTAAGTGTGTCCATCTGCTTGTGGAGGCTTCTGTTTTCACTCCCCAGATACGTGTATGACAAGGTCGAATACAGATCCCTTTCTTGACACCCTTCCATGCATGAGGTGCTTCAAAGTGCTTGTTGTAGCTGTGTGTCTGCATGGGTGGGTTAGAAGTGGAGTAAGCAGTGGATGGGCATGTGTGTAATACGGGGAGAGAGGAAGCAGAACAAATACACTGGCTGTTATCCAAGGTGAAAACTGCAGTGCGTGGTGAGCAGGGCATCTTGACATGCCAGGTAGCATTTCTGTACAGACTGTCCAGCTGCAGTGCCATTGGCTTTGTGGGGACTATTGTGACCCCGAATTCTATTTACAATTTGCTATTAGATGTAAAAGTATATGCGAGAGAAATGAACTTGATGATTTTGTCAGGTACAGTTTGGGTTTAAAGTATGACTGTTGGTTAGCTGATGATGATGGTGTTCACTATTGAAATCTTCACAACTCGCCCTTGCAGCAGCTCCCAGATTGTGCAAATGGTTTTTGGAGGGGAAATTAATTAGCTGGCTTGCATATTCAAAAGAAAGAGAAAAAAAGTCTTGTCTTTTTGTGGCTCTCAGACGTGCATCCCTCTTTTTTCCATAGGATTGTTATGGATATGTACTTCCAGGGATTGTACCGTCAGCCTGTACCATTCATACATTTTGTAGGGTTCATAATCAAATGTGTTCACGGCTGAAAGTGGCACACGTGCTGCTCTGAATGCTCCTTCTCAGATGTCTCTTGCTTCTGGTAACCCACATTCTGCAGCTGGAGGCTGCGCTCCAGGCACCGCATGAATGGTGCGTCTTGTGTTTCAGCGAGGCGGAGTGAACTTGATTCTAGGTCAAAATCAAATGTGACATTTCCTAAATGCATGAGTCCAAACTAGTTACAGCACTAAAAAGCAGAGGCTGTGAGTACTTTCTGTGTGTTGTTTCTAAGTGATTTATTTTACTCGAGGTGGGAGGGACATTGAATGTGGGTTTATTATTCTGGTTACACCTACAAAACTGAGAGCAGGGAGAAAATAAACCAGTGTCACCTCATCACATAGGGGTGCAAAAGACTTACCCTTACAGTACCAAAAATCCACTTTTGTTGTTTCAGGGTGAGGGTATCCTGTTTACAAACAGGCCTAGATAATACCTGCCAGCACAGCTCTTCAAATCTTCAGCCTGCTTCTCCCTGCTCCACTCTTCTTCCCCTCAGTCCTCACAGGCACAGCAAGAGCAGGCAGTGACCCAGATGCACTGCTCTGAAAGTGCCATTTGTTTCCAGCACTCAGCATGCTGGCAGATTTGACACATGGCTACACACGCATCCATCACTCGACCAAAACACGCATCTCCTGTGCTGTAAGGGGTGCTGTATCAGATAAGCCACTGCTGACAGGGCCAGGAGCTGTTCACACATCCTATGAGGTGTGTGGCAGTGTGGGTGCGTGGGACACCTGCCCTCCGAATGTGGAAGGATTTGTTGAGCTGCATGATGCAGTGCTGGTGCTAAATTTTTTTGACTGCTTAAACTTTCCAGGGAGGTTAGCAGGCAAAAATTTTGCTACTACATGTTTTGTTACCAGTTGTGCTACAAAAAAGAAACCAGGAGAAAGGCCTTTTTCCACTTCTGTTTTTTGTCAGGGAGTGCAGGGCTGTGTTCTTTCTCTTCTCCTATTCTGACTGCAACTATCTCTGATTCCTTTGCATACAGAATACATTCCTTTGCATGAGCTATTACATGTATAAATGCAAATATGTGTTTATACAAATATATATTTACACAAATATATATATAATCATCAGAGTCATGGATATGTGATACACAAGGTTAAGATTGTTAAGGTTGTAAAACTAGTCCTCTCCCCCCCCCGGTTCAAGCTATAACCTCAATTAGTCTTTCTTCATTTCTTTGTGGATACCAAGCCATCAAGTCTCATTCAGCAGGACTAAACAGATATCCATTGATACCTCCCTTCCTCCCTCCACCTGCAGCTCTCCCCATTATCTCTCGCTGCTGTTGCCATGGACAACATCAGTGTCTTGGGGTGATTAGACAATCAGTGTCCCTCAGCCAGGCCAAAATCTGTCAGTCTCTCAGTTCCCTCTGTCTTTACTCTGAGATCAGCAGATTCTTCTTGCATACGGTCTCTTAATAAATGCCCTGTGCTATCCAGACCACACAGCTGAAATTGACATCTAAGCGCTCATTTGTTGTCTTGAATTACTGCAACATCCTTTTCTCTGGCGTCTTCAAATTATAATTCCATGTGTCCAGAACGTCTTTACAAAAGGAATTTGTCCCGTTTCCTCATTTTTTAGCAGTGTAACCTTCCCAACGTACTCCTCTACTGATTTCATCATTCAGCACAAGGTGTCTATCACCAAAGACCCTCCCTTCCTCTCTATTTCCCATCTGTCAGCCAGCTCCAAGAGGGCATCTTTCTTTCTCCTCCAGCCTCCAGTGATGCCTGTCTCTTCCAGTGCACATGAGTTGCTTTCTGCCGTGTCGTCACAGATTTTCTGCTGACCTAACACACCCCGTTAATATTGGCAGAACTACTTTCTTCTTGTCCTTCAGGTCCCTCCTGCAAAATGTTCCCTTTTTGTCTGGGATGCAGGCAATGCAGAGCAGCTCACCACCCATGTTTCGCTTTCAGAGTGCAGCACTTGTACAAGTAGTAAGCACTCGTTGTAATTTTAGACCTTATTGAGATTAAGGCCTTAACCAGCATCTCCTGTCATTGCAGGCTTTTAAAAATAGGCTCAACATGCACGGTAATGGCAGCATTGTAACCATGGCAATGCAAGGAAGGCAGGGTTTGCAGGCAGGGATCTTACCAGACCAACTGGCGTGTCTGAGGGCTGGACCAGGGTGACACAGGGGAGAGGTTTCAGACTCGGGAAGGGACTGTGAGCCCCAAAGCACATCTGTTTTTTCCCATCTGGGTCAGGTTGTCTAATAAAAAGAATAACATAAGTGTAGTTGATCCTGCCTTGAGCAGGGAAGCCACCTGGATGGTCATTCGAGGTCGCTTTTAATCCTGTAGCTCTGTTTTAACAGGGAGAGCTGACTTTCCCTTTTCTGTGTGCTTTGTGTTCGAGCATATGCCAATCTTCTGCTGACACCAACAGAAGGTCTCTGAATATCAAGAAACCAGAATATCCTCATTAAGGATCTTCTTGGAGGATAGAAGAGTAATATATCGCTCTTTGAGCGGAGGCTGGCTTTGTGCAGCAATAAAACATGAATATTAAACAGGAAATCAATGACACTTCTGAAACATGTCTGAGACAGAAATCCAGATGCTCTATGGGGATATAGGCCTTTAAGCCTTATGTCTATGGTACTCTTTTTTTTTTTTTTAAAGCTGCATCTGCATAGTTGGCAGTGTAAGAGGGGGGCATAGCAAGAGAAAAACCAGATTTTTTAGCCTAGTTTCCTGAGGAAGTGGGGGTTAGGCTGTTAACTCTGTGTTCGTACACCAGTCCTCCTCTTTATAAGTTTGCAGGCTGTCTCCAGCCAGGGAGGGGCCTTCAGGGGCAGCATTGCCTTTCTGGTTCTTTCTCTTAGCTGCTGCAAGGAGATGGGCTGGATGTGGCGGCAGCAGGAGCTGGGTGCTGCAGGCACCCCTGGAACAGCTAGCCAGCAGCTGCAGCAGGGCTGCAATGCTGGGTACCAGCATCTGGGGCTATGGGAGAGCCAGGAGAGATGGGGTGCAGTCTGAGAAGGACTCTGGTTGTAAAGTTAGCATCACGAGTCCAGATGAGCTGGATATCCAGTTTCATTAGTTCCACTGATCAGGCATTTGCTTCATCTTGAAAAACAAAAGACAAAAAAAAAAGTAGGGAGGTTATACTGAATAGTAATGACATTTTAAATCCTTAGAATATTTCAGCAAAATAAATGCTTTTTTGTGGCTTCTGCGTTGCAAAGAGGTTTATATTAATGTAGCACAATCCTGGAATTACATGAACCTTGTGTTTGTTCTGGTTCACGCTGGGACACTTGCCTTCGGAGGGAAAACCTGATGTCTTTAAGGGCAGTGGGAAAGAATAAACACTTGATCTAGAGCTTGAGGCTGAAGCATTATGTCAGTGCAAAATCTTTTCTTTTGTACTTCTAGTGTGTTGTCCTGAGAATTTAATTTCCTGTTTGCACTATGGGAGAGCCGCTAGAGAGCAGGGTTGGTTATTTAGGGTGTTTTTTGAAAGTAAATTGTCAAAATACAGTAATTTTTCATGGTTGTTCCTTTTATTTATTTGTTCGTTTGTTTGTTTATTTATTCCTGAATCTAGAACCCAGAAACATGAAGTCTCATCATTAAAGTAAATAAATAATCAGTGAAGTAGCATGAGGGATAGCCCTCTTTTTTATTTTCACTTTTCCCCATCCTCAGCCCATTGGTGATTTTCCCTAGGTTTTTCAAAGGTACTTCTCAGATTTAAAGCTTACATTCCCTTCCGTTTTGTCTTGTGTGACAATGAAGCACCCTATTTATTTTCCTTACTTGTCTCACTATTGAAAAAAATAAACCAGAAAGTCAAGTTTTTTGTTCTTCTATTTCCAGTACTCTTGTTTATTTTGAAACTTCCAGAAAGAGATAAGAACAGCTTAAGAAAAATGCTCTCCAGAGTAATCCTTTAAAGAGCAACAAACACACACTGCAGATCGGTCCTAAAGGCTGTGCTTCCTTTCTGGGGAGGGAGGGAGGGAGGTGGGGAGAGAGGATGTTTTCTTTTTAGCTGTGCTCTAATCATCCGATCTGGGATTTGATAAACTCCACAAGTCTGAAACTGCTGCCTCCTCCTGTCTTCCCCCTTCCTGCCTCTCAGAAGATTAAAGTGAACATGGCAAAAAGGAAACAGTTTATTTTCAGCTTCTTGTAGTTAATAATTAGTTTACAGTGCAGCATTCTCATTGTTTGTATTCTAATCGTGTTGCTATATTCTTTTCTTACACTGTTTATTTTTTGCGTCACAAGCCTTCTTTGATACAGAAATAGGTTTACAAATAGCCCATCCTTGCAAAATTTCAGCCTCTTTTCATCATTTTTATATTTCACATCAGGAAGTGTGACCACATGTAGGTGGAGTAGCTTCTGCAAAAACTCGCCTTGCCTGCCCCCCCAGCTTTTGGGGTGCAATTGCAGACTGGGCCACACTTTCTTTTCACTCTCAGACAATTTGGAATTACAGTAGTTAGGAAAACCACAATAGGAAGCAATCAAGCCATTATAATATTAAATGTACAAGATGTAAGTATTATTTGGCACGCTCAAAATTAGCTAAATTCATGTATTGACTGAACTACAAGAAGTCCTTAGTAAACACCCCCAATTTGTCCTAAGAGACTTTTGTGCTGAATTCTTTTAACCTTTAAAGCCTCAAAGTAAATTCGCCAGGACTTTGAGACTGTTTCTTCCCATGTGTGTATTTTTTATGATTTCTTGCACAATGGGAATGGCTGACATTATGGGTACTATAATGCAACACTACCATATATATTCTATATATACATCCTATGTATGTGTTCATTGTATGTCATGGAAAAAATGTCCTTAATTAAAATCTTGCACACTGATCAAAGCACAAAAATATTTATTGTATAAGTAAGTCTCTCTCTGAAGAGGAAGGGGGAATTTGTTTATATTAAGAATCGCTTATAAAAGCAAATTTTTATGTACAAAAAACCTACATTTGTGTTGCAATATAATTGCACTTCTAAATGGCCTTTACTGCTTCTCCAGAAGGTTTGTAAATACACTGTTTAGCCAGTTTCTTCTAAAGGTCCTTCTGGGTCAGTCCTGTATCTTTAGAAGGAAAGCTTTTTCTTCTTTGAGACAAACTGGAAAATCAATTATTAAAACAGAAGCTTCTGAAACCTTACATTATGCACAGGTTTTTTTCTCTTTGCTGTCTTTTTAAACTTTCATAATGATGTGAGTGCTTATTTCTGGCCATAGAAGTGTTTCACTGATGCCACTGGGATACTGGGCAGGTAAAGATGAGAGCAGGCTGAGGGTGTGGGAGAGGGATGCAGCACTGGCTGTAGCCACCATGTCCCTATGTCACTGGCTGCTTGTGCCCTCCCTTACCTCCAGAGATGCCCAGCAGCATTTCTAGGAGCCAGCTCCGGGGGATTGGATAGTTCAATCTATTTTTAGGACTATGGTCTCCATTCATTTAATTTTTTAAAAATTGTTTGGGGCATAGTTCTGCTCATTTTTCTGCCAGGAGAAATGCAAGTACTCTTCCCGTAATTAATGAAGTAATTTTTCTACTATTTCCAGAACAAAAGTGTGCTGCTACAGTCACATGCTCCTCATGTCTAAGTGCCTGCTCAGTATTGAGCTTGCTAATAGCTTCCCCTATGGATTGCTCAGCTGCCGTGGCTGCTGACAGCCTCCTGACCCAGGGACAGGCAGTTCCAGCAGGGACACCGAGGCAGGCACAGCACGTGCTGGCTTCTGTCTTACACAGAGCCACACACTGGCTTCTCTCACGAGCACTGTGGATGACCAGGGGTGCCACAGGTTTCAGGTTCTTCTCAGAACAGTTTCAAACGGCAGAATTTAGGAATGGGCCATGAGTGATGTCGTGATTGCCTTTCTGTCACCAGTGCCTTCACTTTGTCATTCTCCACTTGCTCACCATAACCACCAGCTGCCCCACTGAGGCTTTCTTAATGCTGTTGGCATCTTTTGATTCTTTGCATCTGCTGGGTCTCTCTACACATCCACACTCTCTGCCTGTACTGGTGCTTTCTGTGCAGGAGTTCTTGCTTGGATGGTGCCACATTTCCAGATCCCAGCTTTATGCTTTCAGCTCTGCTGTGTTACAAAGCAAGTTGATGCCTGGAAAGGGAGTTGTGAATGAAGATTTTGTTTCATTTATCCAGCTTGAAAGTTGAGAAAGGGAAGAGGTATTAATATCACTAATACTGAGCTGGCAATATCGAGGGGCTTGAACTGCCTGTGTAAGGGGCACAGCCCAGGGTGAAGGAGAGCAAGCATCCTGCATTGGCAGGGCTAGGAGCCACAGGACATGGGGACCAGCTGACAGCAGCATGTCTGCTAAAGATAAGTCAATATAGCCAATATGGGAGGAGACTGAAGTGTCACAGAGAAGAGGCAGTTCAGCTTTTGATCTTTAACACAGTTTGTGGGTTTCTTTCTCTTCATAGCTCCATTTTATAAAAGCAGAAAAAAGTTCAGGCAAAGGCTCTGTATTTTCCCAGTGTTTTCCTCCCACATTTCCTGTTTCTTAGGACTTGTTGCCACTGCAACGGTGACTTTGCATCTGAGTTCCTTCTGCTCCAAATGGAAAGGGCAGACGTGTTTTTAAACAGCAACGAGTTTGATGGTGCAGACAAACATTCTTGTTTTGAAACTACTAAACTACTTTTGGACTCCTTTAATAGAGGGACCTCGTTACCCTTATTTACGTCCTGCATGTGCAGAAGCTTTCCAGTAACTGTTTTAGAAATCCAGTGACTTTCACATGAAAAAATGCAGGGTGCCTGTCCCATAGCCGCTGTCCTCTTTCCAAGCTTTGGCACTGTTGCATGAGAGGACAAACCACCAGAATAGCAGTGTCTTAGTATAAGTCCTCTAGTGCTGTTGCTGGTTGGGTTTTTTCCCCTTTGCTGTTGTCCAGGGTCATGTCTGGACTCGTTGCAAGAGCAGATTTTGGTGGGAACTCCCTTTTTCTTCCCTCAGCTCTCCCCCACAGCCTGCTGATGACCAGGCTTTTTCATATAATGTGCCAGCTATCTGGGACCTCAGTAAGAAAAGGGGTAGTTTCGGGCTGACAGGGAGGCTTTTGTCTCTGTGTAAGAACAAGCCTATAAGCTTCCCTTAAATTTTAAATGTTTTATTGTTGGAAAGCTTTCAGATGTTCACAGGATAAGGGCTCTTTATATGTAATCTGGCATTGCACAGTAAAGGATTACTTTATGTAAGTTAAGATGTGCAGTTCCTTTATGAACTGGCTGTGTACATTCACGTGTAGGAGATCGTTTTTCTTCTGTTCAATGTTGCTTTTAGAAGGGTTTGGGGGGTTTTTTGGTTTTGATCAGTTGGAAGTTTTTTGTTTGGTTGGTTTTTGGTTTTAGTAGGGTTACAAATCTTAGGTGGTGGGAATAGGTGGAAAGTGCTGCATGCACCCTGTTAAAAACTGAACATGTGTGCTTCCATACATTTGTTCAAGCAGCAGTGTCAGCAGTGTCCTGGGTGACAGAATCCTCAACTTATGTGAAAAGGGTAACTCGAGATTGTTAAAATAGGGCCCTAGTAACATACTACTGAAAAGTATTTTCTGGACCAATTCATGGCCCAAAATCTCTGTGGTATGATATGTTGTAACATAAGCATGACTGACATTAGAACAGATGAAAAAGGCAGGCTGTTACTCTGAAGGCTAACCAACACTTTCTTTACAAAGTGGATCCAGCTCGTTTACTGGTTATGCGTCCTGATCCAGACATGTTCCTTCGTAAACTGTTCGGCATGAAAAACTTCATTTTCCCAGTTTTTGCCAAGTAAAATAGCAGCCCAAACACCAGGAATGCCTGCTTCTACTTGAGGTTTGAAAAAACAGCAGCAGAAGCATGTTGCTAATAGAAAACTGACAGATGTTTATAATTATGTAGATTTTCTTCTGTGTTTGAGTACCATAAACTCAATTGCATCTACTAGCATTTGAAAAGTATGTAAGACCACTTATGACTTCAACCAGCCTCTTCCTCCAGCTGGGTGAAACTCATATGAACTGCAACATGTACCAGACCAGCACCCTCTGTGTGGCTGCTTTTGTGCTTTCAGTCAAGTTATTATCTGTTTTCAATGGTGAGTAAATTGTCACTGAACAGTTTTTGCTTCAATAAAAAATCAGGAGTTTTGTGGGTTCGCATCTAGGATTATTCACAATGTACTTGATCCAAAGATCCTTGAAGTTTGTGAGTACTGATGGATTTGGGAGTGCAGGCTTGAGAAAAAGTACTTGCCATGTCTGTTGTCAGTGATTTCTCTTTTGCCGGTAGTAATAAACTTAATTCTGATCCCAGTATGAACTGACAAAAACACCTCTGAAAGCTGATAAGGAAAAATAGAGGTTGTCTCATGAAGCAGACAATGTCATGAAACCAAACACGCAAATGATGTGTAGTTATGCTACTTGCCACGCTCTGTTTCACAAAATACTTCTTTCTTTACAAAAAGAAAGTGATTTTTACACAAGGCTACATAAATACACTGCTGGTATATAATAAACACTGGGAGGGGGATATAGGTTTTTGGTGAAAGGTGGCAGTTTGTTGAAGCTCATGCTGCCTACAGGAAAAGGCTGTTCCTGGCAGATAATAACTCTGATTATCCCCTGAAAGTGTTTCGGTTTTTTTTTAATGTTTCAATCTGAGATTCAGCACAACTTTCCATGTCCATTAGCGTGCTAAGGATTTTCTGTATCTTACCGTTTAGGAGGAGATGCTTGGGCAGCTTCATTTGGACACTGGTTGGACAAATCTTTTCTTACCTCTTCTATTCATTATACTAATTGTAAAATAAGCCTATATTGGTGTGCCTTGAAACCTATCTTGGTTTATTTTCCATCTCCTGTGCTGTACTCTCCAAAGTCAGCAGAGCTTTTCTGAAAAGTGCTTATCAAAATTTGGAGATACGTAACATGATCCAAAGCCTTCAAGAAAAAGGAGTATTTCCCCTACATTCTTGGGTAGAATGAAAATCATTAAGACTAAAACTGAGTTCTGTACCGGCCCCCAGACTGAATACAAAAAAAGAGTGAATAATCTTTGGTTTTTTCCACAAGCCACGTCCAACCCTCACCCTCAATTATGCAGCAAAATACTTCCCTTCCCCTCTCCCTCCCTGTTCCACCTCCAAGCCTCTTTTCTCCTCTGTAGCCAAAGAGATAGAGCACATTTTTTACCATCATCTAAAATCAAGCAAAAGGCGCGCCCAAGCTTTCTGCCTGCCATCCCTCCAGTTCTGAAGATCTTGCAAGGCTAGAGATGTGGCAAATTGTGTGTCTGCCTCAGATTTAACGCGACACCCCTTTCCCTAGCCCTCTTGGTAGTTTTTGTCATACATGGTCTCAGTGGAGGGCTTGGACTAGACTCTCTTGGCATGTATTACAGCAGCTGCCTGCAATCCTGTACTGTAACAGTGGAGCTGTACTGTTGGTCCATCTTTCCTCCCTTTAACCCTAGAGTCAGCACAGGCCTTTTTCTTTTTTATTTCTTCTCTTTGTTCATTTTTATTTTATTTTATTTTATTTTAGTCACTTTGCAAACTTGGCTGAAGAGTTTCCCCAGTTCATTTTAATCCTGGTTGCTGCACAGGCATTTGTGCTGGGGCGAGGGAGGGAGGGAGGAAGGGAGGGAGGAAGGGAGCACTGCTGGGGCCGCATTCAGAAGCTCCACACCAGTGCTAGGGGGAGTTCAGCCCCTTTTGGCAATGATGCCAGCCCCTGTTTTCAACTATTCCTGGGACCAGCAGGATGGAGTACAGAGTTTCCTTATTTGTCACTCCTCTGAGGAAATTGTTAAATCAGTCTCATGGTGTAGAAGAAAATAATGAGCTAATCTAGAGTTGAGGTGTCATTGGATTGTTTTGGACCTGGCTCATTTCTTAAGCCTCTAACTTTTCTGCATGCAGATTTTATCCAATTAGTTCAGAGGCAGAAGCAGAGTTTCTTGACTTGATTTTTTCTTTCCAGGCCAAATGCCTGGAAGCTAGGGAGGGAAATGGATGGCACTGGAATAATAACCACCTTCCCTGAGTTTGAGCAAAGCAGTTAAGACCCATTTTTTTTCAGTGTTTTCATAAACTCTGCCAAGCTGTACAAAAGGTGATGGGAGAGGAGGGGGGTGTTCATTTTTTTTCTTTATTCGTTGATATACCCGCTTTTTTCTCAACTGCTAAACAAAGAAAGCAAGCAGAGAAGAAGGTGCTTGCGTTTGTGCTTTTCTGTTAAAAAATGTCTATTCCTAAAATCTCTCACAACAGCCTCCTCTGATTTGTAATGATGCTTTTCTTTACTTTTCTCCCCACCCTGAACCCTTCACCCAAATGAAGTCTGAGCTTTATGATATCAGATGTTTGCTTGCTAATTGGGACTTAAAGCAATGTGATCTGGTTTCCATGTTTTAGAGGAATATTTATTTGGTCATTCCTTAATAGAAATTCTAATTTAATAACTGCTTTTTATGTAATGATGACCAGTAAAAATAATTCGATTTAAGAAGCCATTCCCCTTTTGTTTCCTGTTTATGCCTACAGCATCCTTCAGGAGAGGTGCTGGCACAAGACTTTGCTGTTTCTGCAGCTGAGGCAGGTTTTCACAATCAGTAGTGCAGGGCTCCAAGTCATCTGTGTATAGCTGTAAAGTTACTCATCCAGCAGTAATTTCACAGATACCTCTCTGGTGGAAAGTTCAGCCATGTATTTGGGGGAGAATGGGACTTAAATGCAGATGAAATTCAGTCTGGCTTCACTGGTGTGGACACCTGGGCACTAAAAATTGTGTCCTTCACTGCTGCGCAGTTACCACTTCCAGCCCTGAGCACCATCAGAATCCTTGCTCCTCCATCTTCTAGGAGTTTACAAACTAAACGTTTTAACATCATTGTTAGTCTGTGCTCCACGATTTATTCTTTCAAAGATTTCGCCTCAAGGAAGAATAAGGCTTAGCTGTCATTTGAAATTTACTCAGGATTGGCAAAATGATGGCATTTGTCACTTTTGCTCTCCATCTTCTTCAAACGGGCCCTAGTGTGTGTCAAGCTGGATATTATGTTGGCTTCCTTCTTCTCCCTCTTTGTTCTCCTAGAGAATGTCGAGTAATTAATACAGTCTAATAATGTAGTGTGGCACAACCCCTTTTTTCCCTTTGTGTACTTTTCAGACCAGGAGTCTGTCATGAACTTACGTGCATCAAATTCCAAAACCAGTTTGTTAAAACAAAATTGCTAAGAGATACTGGGTTGACCAATTTTTTTTAGGGTTGAATCTAAACTAATGGGCACACTTGCTGTGCGCTGCCGCGCGTTTCATGTTGTTGACCTTGTCTCCCTGAAGTCTGAATAGCCATCATGTCAGTGACAGTGATGTGTCTGAGCAGTCTGAGGGAGTCCTGCAATTATTTTAATATTTTGCATAATACCAGTGGAATTCAATAATTAGTTGTGAAGGTTCAAGTCCAATTACCTCCTTCCCTAAGCCAGGCAAAATGGTGGAAGTTGATGATAAATGTTAGCAGAGAAGAAAAAAGTACAACATAATTTGTGGTGTTCCAGTCACTAATTATTTCTTCCTCTTTCTCTCTTATTTTACAGGGCATGTTTTTGAGCCATTTGTGAGGAAATGTGGTGAATGTAAACTTGCTCTGTTTGGGGGAAGAATTGTGGTAAGTGGTGCTGTCTTGATCAATTTTGGTTTTCAAAGAGAACTTCAGAAAGATTGCTTTAGCTTTTATCAGTTTTAATTTTTTTTTAGCTCTGGAAAATACAGAGATATAGTTGATTATATGTGTTTTTCTTCCTCTGGTATGGAGACTCACAGTATGAGAAGCATTGACAGAGAACAGCATGCTGGGCCTCAGGGCGAGGAATGTGTTTTCATTTGCTCCAGTGGCATCTGCTTATTGTGTTTGTATCTGTTCCATTCTGCTGAAGAGTGGCTGGGCGAAAACCTGGAGTAGAAGAAACAAAAAGGCCTAATTAAAAAACAAGGGGTACAAAAAAATCATGCTAGTTGTATAAAAGAGCAGGAGCAAAAGTAATGCAGAGGGAGCACATACTTCCCAGAGTGGTGGGGGTGTCCAGCCACTCTAAAATCTTTCCATCCCTTTCCAGAATGTCTGACTGGCACCCTTGCTATGTGGACCTAATATGGTTTGCTTATGTCTGAGAGATAAGGAAGTAGTTAATGTGTGCTATACCAGTTTTCCTGTGCACATGACCAGCTTTGCTGCTTGTCTGACTGTACTGTATGCAACACTTCCAGAGGCATCAGCTTCCAGCAGACTGCTGGTCCTCAGTGCTGTGGGAATATGGCACATCATGTGTCTGTGCTGCTGGGCTGCACCACTCTGAAGTAGAAGGGGACAGAGAACAGGAGGTGATTAGTGACACATCCCAGCTAGAAGGAAGTAATTCAGAGAAAGCTCTTCCAACCTGCAAAAAATAAAGGCAGCAGATCTGGAGCATCATCTTGCTCCAGATCATCTTGCTTTTCCCTCTGGAAGACCATCAATATACACAATTCTGGCTAGTACCAATTAGTCATCCTTGGGGAAAAAAAAAATATCAGCAGAAGACTGTATCACTGCTTTCCCTTGGACAAGCAGGGTGTGGGACTGGTGCTTTTTCTTCAGGCAGAATGTGCAGATTGCAGATGAAAACTGGCTTATTTTCCACTGGCAGAAGACTTCAGAGTCAGATAGCCTGCAGGGTAGAAAACTGAAAAATCAAAGACTGGCTCTGTGAGAACACTTGTTCTTTTCTACCATTAAAAAACCCCCAGATGTTGTTACATCATATAGAGAGATCTGGATTGGCTAGCAGGTGTTTAAATGTAGATCACTGAGCCTTCTGCAGAGTGTATACTTTTAGAGATAAGAAAAGATAACATAGTCAAGACCAGAATTTTACAAAGAAGCTGGCCAAACACATGAGAAGTCCTGCACGACTGTACCTGGGTAAACCCTACTGCAGCTCATTCTTATAAATTACTTCTCACTTTGGATCGGCTTTTCTGACAATTGTGCATGTTACAAGTTTGCACCTATATTCATATGAGAAATACAAACAACAGTTATTTAACTGGAATTTAGTTGTAGGGCCAAAAATGATCCACAGACCAGAGCATGAGTTCATTATGCCATGAGATTTTGTGGTGACTTCCACAAACCTTTGTGACTTTATTACAAAAGAGGATATATCTAGTTTTCTTTTGGTGGTAGTACTGATACTTTGATCCTAAAAATTGTCCAGTGTCCTTACAGATTGGCTGATCTTTGTGTGGGGTGTGACAAAGTTCACAGGTGGAAGAGGAGAACTATTTGGAAATTGTGATGCTGTGTAACACGAAGGAAAAAAAGTTTACCAGCAGACCTGTAGTCAGACGGTTGTGTTTTAATTTCCCTTCAAAGATACTTCAGCTGAGACCAGCCTAGGCTGACCTTAATAAGAGAGCATAGTTCAAGAGCAGCAAGAGGAAAGAAACAGAAGCAGCACACTTCTTAGAATCATGGAATAATCCTGGTTGGAAAAAACTGCCAAGAAACTGCCAAGAAACTTGTACAAACTGTTGTCTTGTCCAAACCCTCCCTTGAAACAGGTTCTATTAGGTCAGGTTGCTCACGCCTTGATTTTCACAATTCAGCTGGCTGGAAACTCTGCAGCCCTTCTGGGCATCTCTTATGTCTGACCATCCTCAGAGTGAAAAAGAAAGCTTTCTTGTTGCTTCTTGCTGTTGTTCGCTGTCGGTCAGTGTGAACTCTGCATCTTCTCTGCGTGTGAAAGTCTTGAAGAAGCCTTCAAAATCAGGAAGGTTGCTTCTTGTGCCTCCAAGGAAATGTGCTGTAACGCAGATGCAGTAAACTTGCTAATGGGGAAAAAAAACCCCACAGTCTGGTTCACAGAGGTTCTACTTGGGCAACATTTCTCAATCTATAGTTGATGTTCAGACTCAAAGAGCATGGCTCCTTGACTTCATTGAATTTTGAAATGTGGAAGAAGATTAGCTGACAAACTGATGCACCTGAAAACTGCCAGCTTTCCTGACTTGCTTAGTGATATAAGTCAATGAAAAGAGGGATTTCTCACTGCTGGGTTGTAAACATCCTGGAATTTCTTAAAGTCAGTCTGGAGCTGGGTTTGTGCTCCAGGATTTTGCTCTAAAATTTGTTTTCCTGCAGCCATGAAAATACATAAACAGGGTGCAAATTTTGTTTGTTTTCACAGCTGTTCTTTTCACTCTTCCCACTTCAAACTGTTTGCAACATCTTATTTTGAGGTAGAATAATCAGGGACCTTGAGTTTCTCATATGTAAGGGTCTCTGAAATATCTCTCACCCCACTGTATGGTTGCCTATGGCATTACAAATTCCCAGAGAGTTTAAAAATAATTGCTAAAAATATAAGACAAGGAAACAGTTTCGCCCAGCCCCTGTCCCTAACCTACTGAATCCAAGAAGTACTGGACATCAAGAGGACGTTTTGAATTTATCTTGACATAGCTCAGAGGCTCAGCAGTTATTTTTTCATCTTGTATCAAAGTCCTAG
Organism: Acanthiza pusilla; assembly: GCA_036630365.1. Lineage (NCBI taxonomy): Eukaryota > Metazoa > Chordata > Aves > Passeriformes > Acanthizidae > Acanthiza > Acanthiza pusilla. The sequence goes on from JAXCHO010000023.1 coordinate 33,564,578, forward strand.
AAAAGGTCATGCAGCCTCTAGATCAAAAATTCATAATGGATTTAAAAGCTGATTAGAGAAATATACTTAAATGCTGGGAGGGGACTCTTGGCTGAATTTAAAAGTCCCTCAGCTAAGCTGATGACAATATGAGAAGACCCTTCATTTGATGAGATTTCTGTAAAGCAGCCTTGTGGATGTCAGAGCAGAAATTCGTGTGGCACCCTGGGTTTGCACTGACCATAGCGTGAGGAAGGCAGTCACGGAATGGCCTCCCTTCCACATCAAATACTTACACAACTGCAAGGAGTCACAAGAAGCCTGACTGATGCAGGACAGAAAACCTTGGGGTAATTTGTGTTGTATTTTTTTTCATAGTCACACTGTTCTTTGCCAGTCCACGTTCCCCTTGAAACTCTTGCCTTTCATAACAGTTTTTCGTATTTCTAAGCATGACTTACGCTGTACAGTTTGGGGTTCTGTCCCTGTCCATCTACACCCTGCAGATGGTTACACCCATCAAGATCAGGGGAGGATAAAGCTGTGAAGTGATTGAGGGACTGCTGTACCATAAACCTGACCTGCATTTTTCTGTGCCAGATGTGCCACTGTGCCTTCATCCATTCCCTACAGATTCCCCCTTTCCAGAAAAGCTGTGAATGCTTCAAATACAGGCCTTGACGCTGAATGTGTATCTCAGGCCCTAGGAGTCCATGGCTCTTTCTCTCCAAATTTAGGCAGGGATACCTTCCCAAGTTCAGGGCTTTTTGATGTTTCAGCTGAAACCTTAAATGTTATGCTTCTATTTGCACACTTGTCTGTAACTAGAAGCAGCTGCACTTCTTAAACAATGGCTTCAGTTATTTCTAGTAGCACAGATATATCATGGAAAATTTGGATTTCAGCTGCTAAGACACTCATCTGCTATTTTGGTGGGTTTTTTCCCTATTAGAACAGTCAGGTTTTCTTCTCTCTTTAAAAAAAAAAAAAAAAAAAAAAGGCAGGCAATGGCTGATTTTAAGAAATTGTATAAAAACAAATTTTCAGTGTCTTTACACATGGAAAATTCGTTTGCCTTTAGAGACTGTGATGCCCTGTGCATTCCTGGGTGTCCGGTTTGTATGGTATGATTATTTATATCCCTGATGTCTACCAAAAATGCTATTGCATTTCTCTTGGTAATTCTTCACACCTGTCAGGTTTTTGACAGAAAGTGTTATAGAGCAACTATGTATTATCTGTGCTCTCACTACAAAAATAACCTGCTGTGAATTTTGCTTTATTACCTGTATTCTGCTATACCCACAAGAGGCTTTGCCAGAGTCATTAGCTGTTCTCTGTAATTAGGGCTGACCCGGTGCATTTTGATCCTATTTCTAGCAGCTTTTAGTTTTCTGGAGTCATTAATTTGGGCACTGATGTGCCTCATAGTGTCCTTCTGTTGCATATCTTCATTATCTCTTCCTATGGGCTGAAGATTATCTTTCTCCTTAGGAAGGAAAGTGTGGGAAAATGCTTGAACATTTTTATATATTTGGAGCTTACTAAGATTTGCTACCCTGTGCTTGTAATTCCTTCCATTTTAGTCTGTTTCTTTTCTTCCTGTCCAATCCGTTCAGAAGATGTGCATGTTGATGCTGCTAGGTGTAGTAAATGTTAAATGTGGTCCATAAGATTTCTGGGGAATGTGGTTTGTCCCCTGCCAGAGCTGCATGTGTCCAGTCCCAACTGGATTGGATTTAGTCTGCTCTCTGTGAAGCATTGTTATACTTGTGTTCAGTTTATTAGGTCAGATTACCCTACACAGGGAGGTTACGTTCCAGTCTCCTGCAGAAGAGATCTTTGTGTCTCAGTCGCTGTCCTACATTTCACTGGGAATTCATTTAATGTAGCTTTTTTTTTCCCTCCATTTTCGCCCTGGCAAGTTTGAGGTGATCCAGTTGTTGGTATTACTCAGCAAGAGAGCTGATCTGTGGGCCATCTCTGTGGTCTCTCCTGCTGTAGCTACCAGAGGAGAAATAGGGAAGGACAGTTAAAACAGCAGATGGAACAGAGCACTTCACACAGCTGTGTTCTGCAGCTCTCTTAGCTGCCTCAATGGCAAAGTTGTTTCCAGTGGGTCATGATGTTGCAGCAGCTTGAATGTCCATAAGATTTAGCAAGTGGTAAATTGGTTGTGTTTTTTAAAAATCTAGATAATAAGCCTTCCAATTGCTCTGTTGAAAGAAAAACATTACATTTTGAAGATTCAGATGTTGCTTTAGGGAGTGTTACATCAGTGTTGCTCTTTTCTGTATGCGCATTGGTGCAGATGATGCAAAAGCTCTTGTTCGATCACACAGACATCTTTCACACCTTATGTTCCCCTTCCTGCCTTGCAGAGAACTGGATACAAACATGTCCCTGATCCAGGGCCATCCAGCCCTTTCGGAGCTCGGAATCAGATACGGAACAGCCTTGCAGCTGGTTTCATGTCCAACTCTGATAATTTAAAGTGTAAGTGCAGCTTCAAGCAGGCAGGTGCCACCCAACTGGTTGTGGGATCCTGGATCATTGTCAGTGGGATCTCCAGGGACTTTAGTTGCTAGGAAGCATCACCTCCTTAGTGAGCTCATGCAAATTAAGGTTTATTTTTTCAGAGGTTAGTAATTTAGTCATGTTTGGGAGTTTTCTGCGGAGATCAAAACACAAAGATTTTGCCTTGACACCTTGCAAGTTTATGGTCCAAATCACAAAACCTCTTGAGCTGTTCAAGGAGCAACCAGAAGCTTTTCACATGAATAAATCACTCCAGTTTCCCATGCCTTGCTTCAGAATTAGCTTGAAAAATTTTGGCTGACGTCATGCCAAAAATCCAAAACAGCAACAAAGCGAGGGGGAAAAAAAAGCCTCCCAGCAGACACCCAGCATGGAGAATATTGCCAAACTTGGGTCTGTTTGTGCCAAGTTTATAATCAGGCAGCAACAGGGTCTTAGTAGGTAATGCTCTCAACCCACAGCTAATGAGCCCCGGAGCGTAGGGAGTGAGGAACACTGCAGAGAGAAGCTGATAATGCTGTGTGCAAGACACAGATCATATCTGGGAATAAAAGAAAGGAGAGCATGATTTCTGGGCATCAGATAAGGCCATTTCTGTGGATATTACTCTTATTAAAGGAGTAAGTGTTGTAATGACAAATCTATAGGTAGAGTTTAAGGCAGGCGGACAGATGTAGATTTTCCTGACCTAAGTGTACTGTATTTTGCCATATAGCAGAGTGCTGCTTTTCTTCTGTAGTTTCTTTTGTGAAATACAGGAGGAGGGAGATAGTTAAAGTAATTTTCTTGACATTAGTTCTGCCTCATCAATACTTCATGGATTTAATAGATTTTAGAGTTACAGTCATTTGGGAGATTATTTTATCAGCCAGGTTCGGTGAAGGGTGCTGAAACTAAGTGGAGGACAGAATGCATGTCTGTGTGATAGGGGATGTTGTGGGTACAAAGATTTCATTATTATGGGATTTGTTTAGGAGATTTCTCTGTGCTGTGTGTGAAGTTTTATGTTGGGCACTAAATACGCTGCATACAGGCAAGTGATCTCTTCAATAAGAGTTTGGTATGGATCTCTAGGCACAAGTGTCTGTTTCCACCTCATAGCATAAGCACACTGCTCTAGTTCTTCATCTCATTACGTCTCCCTCTCATTTAAATGCTCATCTGGCACAAACGTAATGAAACTGCATATAAAGGATCATGAAGAGGAGGAGAGATCTCATTGCAGATTACCAAAGCTGAATATTTTTGGACATTGAGATATTTATATTATCATTCTGCTAAGCTCAAAGACAAAAGAAAGCCTTGGATGCAATCCAGAAAAATCAAGAACAGAAACTAGCGTAAAGATCATGCATTAATGGGTGTCTTGAGAATGCCTGCAGTGCTGTATCACAATACTCATTCCAAAATAAAAATGAAGATGGGTGGATCCTGAAGGCCAGTGCTCAGTGATGGGGGCGATTCCTGCTTGAGGTGTCACACTCCATTAGCTGAGGTGAAAAGCTCGGTCAGGGAGTGCTCTGCGTCGTTCTGCAGCTGCCCTTCTAGCAATGGGAAACAACATTTGTGGGCTCCAAGGGGTCCTCTGCAGCCTCCACTGGTCTGGAATAGTCAGCTCTTCCCAAGACATATTATGAGAGTACTCACTGGTGGTGATTTTTAAAAAATATCTAGTGAGCTGAAATTCATGACAAGTTTGTGTTCGTGCTAGCTCTGAAAACCTCAGAGCTAAGAGGGGTTTATACAGCCTTCTCTTCTTTTGTCCTGGTGACCTTTATACCTGTTCAGCAGCCACCTATAGGAGTATACCTAATATAGAAAGTTATATTGCTGCTGTTGTTTTTAAGAAGAGAAAATAATAAAAGATTCAACTGTGTAAATGTCATTCCTGCCCAGCCTGTTTAGTATTACAAGACAGGGAGAAGTCTGCTTTGAAATATTCCCTCTGGCAAAATCTTGAGAAACCTTGAATATTGTGTGCATCCCTGATCATGTCATGCAACAGTAGTAGTGAAAAATACAAAATCTACTATCTCATTCTGCTAGGGTTTTGTATAGTGTGCTGAGTGCTGAGCACTAGTCTTCCTAGTTTCACAAGGTGGTATTGAATCCTGAATTTCCTTTCAGGAAAGCTGTGACATAGCCACCATCACAGGAACATGGTGGGATTGCTTGCGTGACTGGAGTGCTGCAATGGATGGCTACAAGCTCTCCAGAAGGCACAGCAAAGGAAGGAGAGGTGGCTTTCTATATTAGGGAGGCTTTAGACTGCCTAGAGTTGCGGATAGTGGCAATAAGGTGTGGAGCACGTGTCAAATGAGGAGCGGCTGAGGGAGCTGGGATTATTCAGCCTGGAGAAAAGGAGGCTCAGAGGGTGACCTTATCACTCCCTACAGCCACCTGATAGGAGGCTATTGCCAAGTGGGGGTTGGCCTTTTCTCCCAGGCAAGAAGGAATAGGATGAGAGGACAGCGTTAAGCTGCACCAAGGGAGCTTTAGGGTGGACATCAGGAAGAATTTCTTCACAGAAGGGGTGACTGGGCATTGGAATGGGCTGCCTGGAGAGGTGGTGGAGTCACCATCCCTGGTGGTGTTTAAGGAAAGACTGGGCGTGGCACTCAGTGCCATGGTCTAATTGACATGGTGGTGCTTGGTCATAGGTTGGACTCAGTGATCTCAGAGAACTTTCCCAGCCTAATTGATTCTGTGTGATTTCAGGCAGCATTGATTTACTGACATAAGTTTTGTGCTGTTATTTAATCAAACTGCATTTCTTACCTTGTATTTGATTTTGTGCAAAATCATAACTAAAGGAAGTGACTTTACAGGCAGAAGGATAAAAATAAAAATAGCTCAGGAAATTTTAGATTCTTCGTAAAATTATTAGTTAAAAATAGACATAGATGTTCAATAGGATCTGAAATGTTAACTACTTTGGTCCCTGGTTAACAAACATTCCCATTCATGCAGTTAAGATGCTACATAATAAGAAGACTCTATGTGAAAGAAACTTCAATTATACACTATGGAAACAGGATTTTGGGTCATTTCTTGTCCTATTTTGCTGCTTATCAAAATCTAAAAGTTAGTCTTTTTCTTCCGTAGGAACCTACGCCAAATTAAAGTACAGTATGCTGTTAGCTAGTGATTGCATTGGTCACCAGCATCTGTTACTGTGAGGGATGATGAGTCTGGTTAGCTGTAAGTGGGCTGAATCATCAGTCTGGGGAAGTCCTCATTTTTCCATATTTGTTGCTTGTGCGTGACACTTAAGAGTTTTTGTCCATTTTTTTCCTCCTCTGCTAATTCCTCAATACTAGGGAATTAATGTCTCTCTGCATGCCATTTACTATCAAACATAATCCCCTTTTCTCGTATTTCTTTCCATTTACATCCTTTGATGAGAAGTATTTAGGCCACTACATGTCTTTATTCTTGTCAGACAGAGGCTGATGAAAGATCTATTACATGAAATTCTGCTCTATCTATAGAGCAGGGTATCTCAAAATACATGCTTAGACATATAGAAAGCAGAGACTGACAGCTGATAGGTGCTCTAGACTTCTCATTGTTTTCTGCCGTGGTCATTATGCCACATGTTTCAAAACACAGGGAAACAAATTAGTGTACAAGTGAAGGGGGCATATTTTTTGGCAGCGAAGGCAATGCAATATCCACTGTCCTATTTTTAAGATACCCTTTATGACCATTTTGGTATCTGCTAAATGCCTTTGTAGAAGCCCGAGATCATTCCACTGACTTTTTAAAATGTTTTTTCTCTTAAGTTTTGCCCCCTAACTGACTGTAATTACATAGGGAGGCTTAGTTTGAGTCGAACCACTGGCTTTCCTGTGTGTCATTAAATGATGTTGGGGAATTATCAGGCACAGTTGTAAACTACAGTATATGTCTTCGTTTTCTTTTTTGGGTTAGACTGTTTTTATAAGTGTTTCGGATGACAAAGAGAGAGCACTAGTCAAAGCTGACAAAGCAGAAGGAAAGCTTGTGTTGAACTACTAGGCTGTCTGCAGCAGCCTTTTGCTCACCCCAAGGAAGTAAGAGCATGCTGAATACACAAGCTACATTACTAGTGTGAAACAGAGTTCTTACATGTTGATTCTAAAGTATTCATCATTTCTGTGTGAGTGCAGCATGTGCCTTCCATGTGTGTGTCACCCTGGACGTGTGCTGTAGGTGTTATCCAGACACAGTTACTCGTCTGGTCATGCGTGTGGAACATGCCATTAGCTACGATCAGCAACAGCAAATCTTTCACGGAACTGCAGCTCCTGTCGTGCTCTGAGCAGTTTCACGTGGTTCATGCTCAGCAGAAGACGCAGCACCCTTCATCTAATATCTCTTGCAGCAGTGTGCAAAGGGACTACGTATTACAGAGCAGGCAAAAAGCAGCCCAGCTTTAAAACATTTCAGGAGGTTGATGGATGTGGGGAAGAGCTCTGAGGAACGAGCTCCGTTTCCAGGCAGAGAGAGGAAGCGCTTGAGCTGCTTGCTCTGCACAGCCAGTGGTCGTTGGGAAGAGCTCACGTTCACATCGGTTTTGTTAGTTTGCTTTTACCATCCAGTTTAGGTCCCCTAACTTGCATCTGCTTTTATCCATACTTTAATGCATGTGTGATTTGGGTGAATGTATGTAAGAGCTGAATTTTAAATTTTGTGGGAAACACAAACCTGTTACTCTGGTGTTGCAAGACCCCTTTTATATCACTTCTAAGTTTCCAGAAATCAAAAGAAAATGATGGGGTTTGTTTTGACGCATATGCTTTGAGACAGCATTGAAAGCCATTTGTATTGCAGAGGACTTCTAATTGCTGCATGAAGTATTTCTGTTATTTAACATCAATAGTTTCTATTATTGATTAAATATATCCCTGGTTGTGCTTCTGATTAAAGAAATCAAAAATTCCTAAGCTGTCACTTTAACCACCTCTTCTTCTCTAAGAAAACTGTCTCCTCAGTACTGTGAGAGTCCAGTAGTACCATTCTAGGCCACTATCCTGCTTCAGCAGGATCTGTAGGAGTGCTGCTGTGTGGAGAATTTTTGTGTCAAGTTATCAACACTGCTCTGCTTCCACTGTAACCAGCAATTCTCATGGTATTTTTTTTCCCAGAATATTTCTCCTGTTTTTGAAGCTACTCAGGAATGCAGTCAATGTCTTGCTATGTTCTTTTGGATCTCTTATATCTGGGATAAATTCCAGGAGCTTTATGGTGTAGCTTTAGGCTCCTGTGGGTTGGAGATACTTCTGCTTGTCACCCAGACAAGAACTTTCCTTAACTCTTGAAAACAAGAAAAGAAAAACAAACAAAAAACCAGGTAAAAGCACACAACAGAAAATATAAAACCATTTTCCTGTTCCAGGGTGGAGAAAGAAGACACCCTAGGCACAGTTGGCAATTAGTTGTATATTTTCTTCAGGTTTTTAACCAGCTCTCATAGACATCTAGTTTTTGATGGACAGTTCTCTAATGATAGTGGACAGTGAGAGCAGCAAATTGAATATGTTCTGTAAGTCAAGGATGGTTGGAGTACCAGAAAACTGTGAAAGTCTGTGAGAAATCCCCTTGGAGCTTGCTTTGTCTGCTCACAACTTGCCCTTTCTTGTATTTAACCAGTTTGAGTCCAGGTCATATGTCCTAGGCTTCTCTCTGTCAGTGGAATGGGGGAATGTGAGGGGAGCTGATTTTTTTATCTTTCTCTTTTTTTTTTTTTCTTTTATTTTTAACCCAGAACACATGAACAAAACAACAGGCTGTACGCCAGTTGAAATCATGGCGGTTCATGCAAAGTGTCAAAGTAGCTGTTGGTGCTGTCAGAAATCTGTTCTTGGTTAGTTTGGCAAGACATAAACTAGCAAGTGACTCTCCAAAGGCACTTCTGTGATTATGTGGCAGGTAATGACATATTTACTGTGTTAACGAGCTTGACTGTAGCTTGCTTGACATGTCCAGCAACCTCCAATTAAACTTTCTGTAATTTAAAGAAGTAATTCCGTCTGATGTTGCATGCTGGTATCCTGCAAGAGTCTGGAAACATCTAAGCCATTCTAATCCATTTGTTAATTTTTATTGGTGTTGCTTATCTTATGATTAAACAAAATCTTGAAAAATAGGATTCTTCAATGGAGCCCAGTTAAATCTTTTGTAAGGGCTGCTAAAGCTTGCAAGTAGAAGAAACTGACACTGCGGATCATTTAAATCTGTATTATCTCATCAGTGGATAATTTACAAACCCCGCTTATTATGTAAATGTATTCAGTAACCAGAAGAAGGCTTAAGTATGTGGGAAATCATACTTTTATGTGCTGTAAGTCATCTCACCTGTGATATGTTTGTTCTGGGTGAAAAACAGTGTCTGACTGTGACTGGGAGCCTCTCCAGGGATCTCATCCTCAAATCTGCAATGCTGTGATTTACAGGAACAGCCTTGTGATGCCTCTTCAACCTTTTGGAGCTTCCTGTTTCTTTCTTGGTCTTTCCAGGACTAATGTAATTTTAGCTACTTCTTAGCAATTAGATTAGGCACAGGCAATTTCCTTGTAAAATTGCCTGAGCAGGTTCTTCCATAAACTGTAATAAACTTCTTGTGGCTCAGGGGTGTTTGGCAGAAAAATTAAACTGGACTTCAGTGCCACAAATAGATATGTAGTTAAAAACCACAGATCTGCTCAGGTGCTTGTTTGAGTTTCTGTAAGCAGTCTCTCTCATGGCCATATGTGTCTTCTATTTATGGCTTCTGCTGCTATTTACGCATTGTTCACTCTGGAAAATCATGTTTTAAGCACATTGGATGATAAAGCCGTTGCACCTCTTATCCCACAAATGTGCCAACATTAGATGGATTCACGTTGATTTGTGTCTTGTCTGTCTTTGGTTTTTATTTTAAAATAATACCCCTGATAGTGTTTGTTTTAGAATAAAACTATTTTTAAACAATACCCTTGAATGTTCAAGGATCTTAAGAGTGAGGAAAGAGAACAGTTAAAGATTTCATACAAATCAAGAATCACCTTTGTGAGCATCTTTCCAAATAAGCCTGAGAACTGTAAAAATCGGACAATTTCTTTTTTTGTGCAAGGGCTGTATTGATTTTGTGCAGCATGACACATTCTGCTAGGTCTTTGTGCAAAAGAAACTGTGCTAACCTCCTGCCCCCTCCCCTATCAACTTCATCGCTTTCTGACTGCATGTGTCTGGTGCCCCTGCAGCTATCCCCATAAACACAAATGCCCCTTTAAACATCATTTCTTGAGCATTTTCCTCTTCATTTCAGAGAGCACAGGGAAAGCAGAGTGTCCCTGTTCACACAGAGACATACCCTTACATTTCCAGCCAGTAGTCTGATTGCTAAAGAAAAAAAAACCCACCCTTGGGTAATTAGTGCTGTGTGTGTAGTTAATCGATTTAAAATTAAATGCCACTGGTGCTGCTGAAAGGTCGTACTAGGTTTTGTTATTGCTTTGAAAAAAATCTGATTTAGTAAAGACCGTCTCTGAGAAGGGATATTGGTTCTTTGTGCACTGCCTGCAACAAAAGAGAAGCTGGGGGGGCACTTTCCACAAAGGATGCTGTAAATTTCATTATCACCTCAATCGTGGGGTTTCTGTGTTGATTTGAAAAGAGAAGCCCTTCAATGGAAGGAAGTGGCTGTATCTTCTTACAGCAAAAGGAGCTGGTGTGCCAGCGGTCTTGTGGGTGAGGTAGGAACCTCATCTCCCATTTCCTAGTCCATCATCCTCGTCATTAGATGATTCTGCCTCCCAGGCAGATTGATTACTTCATATTTTCATTCATTAATGATTTATCAGACAGCTCCTCCCTTAAAGGCTCATCTCCTCTGTTATACTCACAGCCCGCACGCAACCAGCAACATGTAGCTGCCAGCTGGCACTCTGGCTTTGGGAGAGCAAGCTGCTGGTAGCCCTTTCCATATCTCCTGCTGCCCCCTCCTCCCCTCCCTTCCCAGCTGCTCAGCTCACCTGCCTGCTCCTTGGTGGCTTCTTAGATTGCACCAAATCCGTGAAATCTCCGTGTGTCCTGTCCTGCTATGCCATCTCTCCAGTCTGATTGTCTAATGTGCTTTTCCTAACTATTTCTTTAATAAAAAACAGTAGAAAGAAGGAGAGATGAGGTGACCCCACCTGTAATGCAGCTGTGCTTGGGTCTTTGTTATGGAAAGAGTGGCCTCTCACTTTGGTGACAGGGGTTGCTCAGTGGTGAGTTAGATTTTTAGTAGAGAAGCGGGAGTGCTGGGGAGAGGCTGAGCGAGCTGTGTTGTGTGAGCAGGAAGGTGTGGGTTGGCAACAGTTTCAGGTTTTGCTATCAGGTGCTTGGCACAACAGCTCTGTTGAAATCCCTCTCCAGTTGTCTGTGTAAGAGTGATTTTTATCACATTGCTAAAGATTAACTCTGTTCTTGTTCTCTGTTCTGCTCCCAAGAATCAGGCATGCTCTGAGGTCTGGGAAAGAGAGTCCCAATGAATTCTCATGATGAAAAGGGGGGAAATCCAGAATTGTTTGCTACTGTCCAACTTGTCTACTGCAGGCAGGTGGTGACTGAAAGCAGTGGGAACAGGGGCTACAGGACAGGAGGGAGAAAATATAAGCTAGGAGAAAAGGAATAAATGAAACTCCCTTGAGTCATTTATACATTAATGTATAACTCTTGAATGCTTAATCTACTCTTGGCAAATGGTGACTGATAACTAATTTTCTCTCTTCCCTCTCTCACACCCTCCCAGCATCTTCAGAAAGGACATGTGACAGGAATAATAAATCTCATTATTTTAACAGGCTAAAAGGGAAATTATTGATTAAAAGTGCTATGATGCCTCAGTAGAGAGAAACTGACTGTTCCTAGGATGCCTAAAGTATATTTTCACTTGCACTGTTTTTGAGACCTTCTGAATTATTCAGGCCCCTCCACTTACCTCTTTGGCACAACAGTTTTAAGTAAACGGGTGTGAAAGGTATCAGTGTCCAATTGAGCAGCCTTGCTGCTCCTACTGCTTGAGGACGGCTAGAGCCTGCCACTGAGTGAGCTCAGGTTTTGGGGGAAGCCTGGATCTAAATCTAGATTGAATTATCTTTACTCTAGGTCTCTTAAGTTGGAGCTTTGTGCTGCTGTTTTAAGGAGGAAGATGGAAGGTGAAGGCGAGTTCAGGCTGACACACATAATTGTGCTGCAAGACTGATCAGTTTGGATGCCTTTGGCTTTGGAGGGGAGAGAGGTGCGTGAGAACAGCAGACACTGTGTTCTTTGTGCAGCCAGGTGTCTGAACAACCCTGTGTCAGCTCTGAGGGTGTAGGAACTCTTGCTGTTCCATGGTCAGAGCAGGTGGAAGGCCATGGCAGGGCTCTGCTCACACAGGCTGAGGGGAGAGTGCATTGTGCAGTGACTCAGGTCAGAACAGGGGGAAAACCAAGAACAACAGCAAGTAACTTATTTTAAGGGGTAGTTTGTGAGCAGAACAGGGACTTGGGGCATGGGTCTTGCAAGCTCTAGACCAAGGACACAGCCCATTGCTTGCAGCAAGACTGGTGCATCTCAGAACTGTGGATGAGGACGGCAACCAAGATGGATAAAGCACTTCATGCATTAGCAGGTGTGTCAAAACTTCTTCCAGGTCTTTCAGTAAAACCTGTCAAACCTAGCACATGAGCACACGACTGTCAACAGAGCTAAGGGCTTGTTGCCTGAGGAGATTCCTGTCAGAAAAGCTGAGTGTAAATTTACAGCACCTGACTACTTCATTCTCTGTTCTCTATATGTGGGGTGTGTTACCTTGTGCATAGGGTGCATTAGGTGTGCAAGAAGCTGGTGTAGTGCAGAGTGTGCACTGAATTTCCATCTAGTGCTAACTGTCTGGGGTAAAGCACAGTTTACTAAGCAGTTGTTTGGTTTTTCTTGCATCCCATCTCTTAGCTTTACAACTTGGTTTGGAGCACAGGATCTAAAAAAGAGGGAATTGGAACCACACCTTTTCCCTGCAAAATACATACCACTCTTTTGTTACCTTACTGAATTGTTGCATTTGTCTCAATCTTGTAAAAGGAGTGAGAAAAGGATTTTTGTAAGTGCATATGACCTGGCAGAATCACAAATTGCTGCAGTTAGGTCATCTGGAAATCATCTACTCCAACCCTCTCCTCAAAGCAGGGCCAAGTTAAAGTTGGTGTCTGAGTCATATCCAGCTGGGGTTTGGATATCTCCACCAATGGAGACTCTACAGCCTCTCTGGAAAACCTGTGCCAGTGTTAAACACCCTCACAGTACAAAAGGGTTTTTCTTATGTTTAAATAGCATTTCCTGTATTTTAATTTGTGCCCGTTGCCAGTCACTGGACACCACTGCAAGGTCTTGCATTGTCTCATTTACTGCTTCGCAAGAGGTATTTTTATGCATTAAGATTGTCCTGAGCCTTCTCTTCTCCAGGCTGGAGAGTCCCAGCTCTCTCAGCCTTTCCTTATAGGATGGATGTTCTAAACTCTTAATCATCTTTATGGCTCTTTTAGTGGATCTGCTCAAATAAGTCCGTATCTCTTCTATACAAGGAAGCCCCAAATTTTCAGGGATCTCTAAATTGAATCCAGCACTCCAGTCATGTCTTACCAGTGCTAGATACAGGGGAAGGATCATATTTCTCAGCCTGCTAGAAGTGTTTTTTCTAATGCAGGCCAGGAGGCTAATGGCCACCTTTGCCATAAGGGAGCATTGCTGGCTCAAGTTCAACTTAGTTTCCACTGGCACACTCAGATTTTCTCCTGCAGTGCTGCTTTCTAGCAGTCAGCCCTGGATTGCCTGAACCCTGCTGATTCAGGTTGGCATTTTCAGCTTTTTCTCATGTTTAATGTGTCTGTGGCAGCTATTTCTTTGTGCGGACTGTTTGGTCATTTTACAGAATTAAGCTATTGAACTAATTAAACTACCATCCTGAAACCATGTCCTGTGGAAAGCAGTATGCGAAAGAAGGCTCAGTGAGGCTTGTACCAAAATGGAACATGTAACCCACCTAACATATTGGGGTTTATTTCCTCCCTTTTTCTCACGCTTAAATGTAAAATAAGCATTATACTGAAGGAACCAGGCAAAGGCTAATTTGCCTCATTTGAATGTGAAAAGGAGCCCACATCCTTCCTGTGCCCTGCAAAGAATGCAGAAAGACTTTACAGAGAAAACAGATGTACTAATATGTATCAGTTGTTGGGGGCAGGGGGAATCCAGGGTGCTGCTATTAAAGCAATGCTGAACTTGCAAGAAAACAAAAGCACCAGCATATAGTATATAGTTCTGAGAAGCTGTCGTGGTTGGGACTGTTTTCTTTTGTTTACATTTATGCTCCTGGCATCTGAAAAACTGCTCTGGAAAAAAATATATACAAAACATGGAGCCTCATTTTTCATGCTCCATCTTCAGGGAAGATGGTTAAGTGCCCAAATACAAACAAAAAGCAGAGGCTTCAGGCCAGCCGTAGGGAAATCTGCATCTCAGAGTCAATATTGCCTTGCCAGAAGAATACACTACTGACATCATAAACAAAACAAACATAACTTTTGGAAGTATCCCTTGATTTTATTTGTATTTTATATACCTCTCTAACACGTAAATATGAATGAGTTTGTCCTGTTAGCTCACAACAAATGCAGGATACAGTGGGGAGTTTTAATGATCTTACGGTTTTTAGCATGGGAGATAGAGAACAAATGAACTCAGATGTTATTTCCACAGCTATGCAATCCAATTCAGAGTTCTGTCCTTTCCTGACCCATCTGTTTATCCCTTTCCAAGAACTTTGGCATTGAGCAGTGAGCACTGACCAGTCAGCTTGTGAATCTGCTGTTGTTCATAACTTCCCAAATTCAGCAACTTGCCTGATGCAGATTGGCCCTGTAGCAGTATAGAGCTTGCAGACAGGAGGCAGTAGCATATGGCCATTTATAATTTATTATATACATGTATTGTCAGTCCCAGTACTAAATAGGGTAAGTATAGGAGAATGCTTTAAAGTTTTCTCTTAAAAGGCTAGCTCAGACTTCCTAAGTTAAAAAGTGATTTTACAGAAGCAGGGAAGTGAAGTGTAGCAGTTACTCAGATTTCTTTGTTCAGCAGTGGTAGCTGAGTAACATCTATGGGTAGGTTTGTGAAGATGTGCTCTTTTCCCTGAATGCAGCACAGTGGACATTTTATTACAGTCTGCAATACTGAAGTTCACTTCAAAATTGACATTTCCTGCTTGATGTGCTGTTTGCACCTTTGGAAACAGTTCTTTATTCATGGGAATTTTGAATCTATAGCACTGACACACAAATATCCAGCCATGGATAAGACAAGCTCTTGAAGAGGATAAGACCTTGAAGAAAGAAATTTTAAGCCCACTTACCTAAATCACTTACATGAACGTGAATGGAGCACAACAGCTTGAGGTGTTTGAGTTGCAGTTTAAGTGCTGGCTTGTTTTGTACAATCAGGGTAAATAAAATCTTGGCCTTGAACTGGTACCTGTGTATTGGAACAAACATCTCAGTGCAGCACACTGCAGAAGGAAGGAAGTAGAAGAGAAATTAGATCACTTTCCTGCATTATTTCTTGTAAGTGGAGTCTTCTTATGTATGGAACACACATTTCCTGTTGTAAAAATATTGTAACAGCCTGCAGTGGCCAAACAACAAATAATCTGTTGCTGAAAACTGGAGTCAGAGGAGGATGTTTAGAGGGAAGTATTGGAAGACTGTAGATGGTCGGATCTCTCATGCTCTGAGAAGACAGTGAGCGTGAGCTACATAACCACTGCTGTGATTGTTGTAACAACTGCAGCTTTACAATGTGGAAGAAATAACAGACTGACTCCTCATACATATGAGAATGAAAAGTATGAGTGCATTTGGTTCTTGATTTTTGTTTTGTATCATCTGTGCATTTAGACAGAGCCATCTGGGTATCTTATCCCCTCTTCTTCATGTGGCTTAATCCTAGAGTGTACAGGGTTTCTTTAAATCTGTCTACAGTGATGGTATGGGTTTGTACCCTTATTCCACACATTCTCTTAGAGCACCATTAAGTCCCCGCTGCATGAGCTGCACCAGCTCTGTTTTATGATAGGAACCGCAGAGGTAAGAATCCAATTCAATGATAGAATCACCAATCATAGAATAGTTTGGGTTGGAAGAACTTTTAAAGTTCATCTACTCCAACACTCCTGCCCTGGACAGGGTTACCTGCCACTAGATCAGGTTACACAAAGCCCCATCCAATCTGACATTAAACATTTCCAGCAATGGGACACCTGCAATTTCTCCAGGCAATCTGTTCCAGTGTCTCATCGCCGTCATTGTAAAAAATTGCTGCCCATATCCAGTTTAAATCTACCCTTTTTCGGTTAAAAACTGAATTTAAAAAAATGTCAATACAGGTCCTGGTAAAGAGTTTGTCTTCATGTTTTTTACAAGCCTCCTTTAAGGCTGCTATAAATGCTTCCTGGAGTCTTCTCCGTGCTGAACAACCCCAACTCTCTCAGCCTGTCTTCGTAAGAGAGGTGTTGCAGCCCTCTGATCATCTTCGTGGCCCTCCTTTGGACCTGCTCCAACAGGCCCAAGGTCTTGTGCTGGGGACCCCAGAGCTGGATGCAGAACTCCTGGTGGGGTCTCACCAGATCAGAGTAGAGGGACAGAATCACCTCCCTTGACCTGCTGGCCACACTGCTTTTGATGCAACCCAGGATTCAGCTGGCTTTCTGGGCTGGAGTCACATGTTGCCAGCTCATATCCAATTTCTCATCCACCTGTACCCCCAAAGTACTTCTCCACAGGGCTTCTTTCAGTTCCTTCATCCCTCAGTCTGTACAGAAGCGGGGATTGCCCTGACCCAGGTGCAGTACCTTGCACTTGGCCTTGTTGGACTTCACAAGGTTTGCACCGTCCCGCCTCTCAAGTCTGCCAAGATCCCTCTGGATGACATCCCTTCCCTCCAGCATGTCAATGGCACCACTCAGCTTGGTGTCATCCACAAGCTTGCTGAGGGCGCCCTCGGTCTCACTGCCTGTGCCATTAATAAAGGTCTTGAACAAGGTAGGTTTAGATGAGATATGAGGAAGAAATTCTTCACAGTGAGGGAGGTGAGGCACTGGAACAGGCTGCCCGGAGAAGTTGTGGGTGCCCCATCCCTGGAAGTGTTCATGGCAAGGATGGATGGGGTTTTGAGCAGCCTTTTCTAGTGAATGGTGTCTCTGCCCATGGTGGGGTGTTGGATCTAAATGGTCTTTAAGGTCCCTTCCAACCCAAACCATTCTATGATTTTTATGGCTAAATTGTTTATAATTTTTGATGATTGATGGCCTTAAAATCCTTATTGCCTGAACATTGCAACATTTACACAGGTCTCAACATGGAGGAAAAGATTCTGCGGCTTCTGATGCTCAGCCAAACTTGGACCGCAACTTGTGGCCACATTCTGGGGCAGGTCACATAAAGGGCGGTAGACGAAGGACAGAACTGTTTTTACTTTGTGTAGGAGTGGTTGAATGTTCCACATCAAGTAGCTTCACACAATGATCACTCTTCTCTCAGACCACACTTCCTACGGACATTAAAAATGGTAATCATTATCTGTCTCTAGATTGTGGTCAGATAACAGATGCAGGCTTTTGTTGTGGTTGAGTGACCCTCACAAGTAGCTGCAGAAGAGCAAAGTGAGAATCCTCACAAGACTTTCTCTTCCTGGAAACACTCCAGGCACACAGAAAAGGGAAGCCTTAAGTATTTCATCTGGTTTTTGCGTTATACCATTGCAGACAATCTTTCTGTGTGGACTGATGGGGGAGGAGCTGGAGAACTGGGAGAAAAGAAAAACTGTAAATAGCAGAGGTGGAAGCCTTTATTAGGAGAGGAAGTAAAAGAAAGAGGAGGAAATGAGCTTGTGATCTGCTTTTTTGTTCTGTTTTTATTGTATAAAGTTGAGGGACAAGCCACGTTCAACCCTGATATTTTCCCTCGTGAGTTCTGAAAAACTGTACCATTGATGTGTGGGTCTTTTCTTTTTTTTGCAGAAGTTATTTCAGGAGCAACATCACCAGACAGAGAAGAAAATCTTTAGCTTAGTCTTTTATTCTCAAGATAGACATCGTGGCATCCTTCATCTGGTTTCCTACCCTAATTCATCTTTCCCATGGACAAAAACATTCTCGGCTTCTCTTCTTGCTGTCCCTGTGCAGAAAAAAGTCAGTGTTGCCTCAATGGTCTCTGACTTCAAACTATGGAGCCTCAGAGCATGCTAGAGCTTGGATGCTTAAGTGAGTGGCAAGGCAGGAAGGTTTAGTCCTGGCAATTATATGGAAAGCAGCTCCACGCAGACCCCTAAATTTTAGAAGCATGTGAGAAAGGGAAGAAGAGTGGTTTACATTAAGCTGAGGGAACTATGCTAGGAGCTCTTTTGAACGTACTAGGGTCTTAAAGGACTGAATTAGGCTGTTCTTGAGGTTTTAAATTAGTATCTTCTATAGAGTAGATGTTTTGTGCGTGTTATGTGCAAAGGGACAATTATATACACAAGTCATGTAAATTTAAGCTATAAATGAAATGCTATGTATACATACAAATGCTACTTTAGAAATGTTTGTCTTGGTTTTCCCTTTCTTAGAGAGCATGTATCAGTATTGCTGCTGGGAGGTGGGCATGTGTTTGGCTGGGGTTTGGGTTGTGCTTTGTTTCCTCTCATTGTTTTCTTCAGTGAGGAAAGGAGATTGGATAAAACTCTTTTCTGGTCTCTGTTGACATCAGCACATTCGATCTGCCTGCGTCCAAAAGAATTATGTCAAAGCAATTGCCTGCATTTGTTTCTTAGTGTGTTCTCCAGCAGCACTGTCGCTTGAGGGTCAGACTGGAATACATTAAACTGGAATTGGGGCAGAAACTGCAGCCAGCCTCAGGTCAATGATGCCTCTTGAGATTTGCGAAAGTGACACTTCTGGGGTTCATTGCATTAAATTCCATAGCATTTCTGTGTCTAGTCTGGGTGAATTACAAAGGCAGATGGGATGGTTAGTCTCACATTCTCCCATTTAATTCTGTGTCTGCGTGTCTAGAATAAAAAGACAAGCCTTGCATCTGATTTATTTTGTAATATTTAAAAAAAAGATATTTTTAAATCCATGTATTAAAGCTCTTTGCTTCTATGTAGTTTTTATTATATTTAGGAAGATTATCACAGCTACTGCATCTGTAAAATTCTGTTTCTGAAGTCTAGCCCATGTGATCCGTGGTACATCTTTTGACATAAGCCTTTATAAGGTTTAAAAAAACAGTTGCAAATGTGCCTAACACAACATCCCCATGCTGTAGGATGTAGCTGGGGTTGTGCCAGAGGAAGAGGGAGAAAAATGCATTCAGAAAGTCAGAAAATACAAAGATGCAAAAATGCACAATTCAAACTGTACTTTTGCAGGCTCTGATTAATCTTTTATTAGTAGCTCCAAAACCTTGTCCTCAGCCAGCGTTCCCTAAAGTTCTGCTCTGTTAGTGACTAAAGAGTTGCCAGTCACAGTTTTGAGTTTGAGAACTGTTGATAGGAATGCCAGGTATAGCAGAGGTGGAGTGGTGGGTTGTGTGTGAATGCATGTACACATACATGTGCATACACACCACTTTTTGATAGGCCTTTTTCCTCCCTAAAATTTTTACAAACTTTTACAAACTTTAATTCACTCTGCAGAAGCTTTATACTACATGTTTACCAAAGATGGGATGTTTCTTTTATGTTTGTAACATACAACCGAGATTTTACTATGTTGTGTGCAGTGTGTTTTAGCAGGCATCACTTACTGAGAGTAACCAAAAGTTTGAAAAACATATTTTTTCCACCTGTTGAACATAAAAATAACTGTAGAACCATAATTAAATATAATTAGATGTTGGTATGAAATAAAACCTTCTGAATCTCTGGAGTGGCATATGTGAACTAGTCCTGAGCTCAAGTAATTGAGATTATTTTATCTGTTTTGTTTGCAGAATTTACACTGCAGCATTCAGTCATAAGTGGGTTCATTCCAGAAGCTTAAAATGAGATGATGCCAGCAACTGGCACAAATCAAACACTTCCAGCTTTCCCGCTCCTGCACGTTGATAGGATTAATACTTTCTGGCTAAAGGCCCAGGTTAAGACAGACAGCACGCACAAAAGCTTGCAGTGCCTCCTTAAAAAACACCAAATTTAAATATTGGCAGACTGTGAGATGAAGCAAATTCAGTCACCAGGGCCCCACAGCTGAACACATGGTCCTTACCAAATGCCCAACCCTGGCCTTGGGACAGATAGCCAAAAGCTTTCTTGGCAGCACCCAGTTCCCTCAGCATGGAGAAAGGGAAGGAGAAGACACATGGATGTCCTGAGTGACCTGGGAGTTTCCTGCGGGAGTAGTGTTCACATCCATTCATTCTGCTTAAAGGATCTAACTTGTTTTCCTGAAGAAGGTAGCTAGTCCACCAGTTCATCCTGAAAGGGTGAATTTGGGAGGGGAAGTACTTCTGACGTATGGAGGACTCTTTTTCTCAACATAATTCTCTGAGGTCACCTTCTGTGGCTGGGGAAGGCTGGGATGAGATCCCAGGCAGATCCCTGGGACGAGGTCCCAGCAGCAGGCAGCAGGTGAAGTGAATTGCTGAAACAAGGGGTCACTGGTGCTTTCTCAGTGGGAGAGCTATAATAACACCATTGGTTTCCTAAAAGTGGTTTCCTTGGCATCTCAGTGTGAGGAGCTTTGTGCAGTGAGGTTTTGTGTGGAGCTAGGTGCTGGGAATTGAGAGGCTGCCTGCAGATCCTGCAGAAGATGGACAGTTGGGTGTCATCTGTAGGTAAGATGGCCCCTCATCCCCGAAAGCCTGGGGATTCTCCAGAGATATTTTGTTAGCTATAAGCAGGAAGTCTGCCAAGATTACTACCCTGCAAGGACAAGGCAATTGGTCATTGGTCACAAGGCAATTCTTGGTTGCAATACAAAGCACAGTGTGATGCAGTGACCACTCAACTCACCTACCAGAGCTCCTGCTTTGTAACAATTTACCCAAGCCATGTGGGTGTGCGTCCTTTTTGAATCACGCGTGGTTACTTCCGCAACTTTGCAGAGGTGGGCAGTATATCATAACCTGTGATGCAAAGGGTTAATTACTGGTTAATTGCCCATAATGCATCATTGCTGAACAAGCAGAACAAACTTCCCTGTTCACAGTCTGGATTGGAGTAATTTTCAGTCCTAATGCAATTTTTACCTTTATTCAGTGTATGAATATTGCTATACCATGGACAAAATAACAAAATTCCCTCTAAGATTTTTGTTTCTAACAAAGTCTTCTGTAGCCCAGTATTTTCAGTTATTTAATTTCTCTTCCCTGAACACTTCCAGTTTTTCTGATACTTTTTGTAAAATGGAGTAGCAGAACCTGATACGTTATTCATGGAGATGGAGCAGAGGAACAAGAACCTAATACAGCGTCACCGTAACCTACCTACTCATCTTTTGATTTTCATTTGTTTGTACAGCTGAGGCTCACATTAGCCCTTTTGGCCACAGCCTTGCGTGGGGAATTCATGTCGAGCTGATTGCTTCCCAGGACCCCGGGTCTCATATTCAGTCTCTGCTTCGGAGGATAGAGTCCTCTCTCTCCCTCTCATCCTGTAAGTATGGCCTCTATTCTTCTCTCTAATAAAGTGATTTTGTACTTGGCCGTAGTTAACACCTAAACTGGTTTTTCCCATTTTCTGCAGACTCCAGTTTCTCTGTTAGGCTTGTCCTTTTGTGGTTTGTTTTCTGCTGTTCCCAGCCTCATGTCTAACCACAATGACTTAACTTTAATCCAGGTCACTGATAAGGCTATTAAATAGTAAAGGGCTGATCACCAATGCCTGTGGAACCCAATGGGAACCCATCTGTTTGCTAATAAATAGTTTCCCATTTACAGTTACACATTGGTTTCCTTAATTTATCAGCTTTTTAATACTTCTAATATGCTTGTGGACTCAAAAGTGACTTCAGTATAAAATAGGTTTAAGGTTTTAGCCTGATCTTATACAGTGGTCTCCACCAATGGAGTACTGCTCTCCATGAATAGATGGAGACACTCTCTATAGGCTTCAAAGCATTCATAAAGATATTCTACAGAACAAGTAGAATATGACAAATGAACAAAATTACTTAGACTTGTAATACTGTTAACCATGCTGCCTTCATCAAGTGAACTTGTAATTTTTGCAAGAAATTACATCAAATTAGTTTGACAGGATCTATTTTCCTTAAAGCCAAGTTAATTGACTTTAATTACAGAGCTTTAAAAAAAATTATTAATTTAGACCTATGTTGGTTGTTCTGTCTTTTGCAAAATACTGGAAACTCATCCAACTGGCCTGTAATTACTTTCTACCCTTCTCAAAAAGTAGCCCAGTGTGAGCCTTCTTCCTGTCCCTCGTCCTTTCCCCGAAGGCCCAGAACTGCTTTGGATGCAGTAGCAGCTCCAAGGCTACCTCTGTAAACCTTCTGAGACAAGTTTATTTCTAGCAAGTAATCTGAATCACCCCGAATCATTTATCTGCCACTTAACATCTCCTCTCCAGGAGCTGCTGTGGTGGGAAGCTATTTCATTATTATCATCATAAACAGATCATCCAGCCTTTTACCTGTGTGCTAATCAGAAACATTTACTGAATAACTTCTGCTGCTGTCATATTGTTATGAATGATACTACAGTTTTTATTGTTCAGGATTCATCTTTCATAATCTGTTTAGAAAAATAAAAAAATTATATCTGCTTTTATGTACCTTTATTTTTTTTCTAGTATCTTTTTGATTCCTCTACATAATCCTTATTTTAGCTTTTTTGCTTGTTATTATATTTTCCTCTTTCCCCTTTCATGCATCAGTTTTCTATAAAAGATTTTGTATGTTTTTTCACTTCCCTGGTAAACCCAGCTGCTGGGTTTTCATCGTTGTGTGTTATTTTTATCTAGCCCATTTCCATGGTTGTAACACTCTAGGCATTTAGGAAATGTCTTAAACTGTTTGCAGATGTCAGCAACTTTCTGTATGTTCTGCCTTCAGCCTGATTTGACTCCCATTCGCTCTAGTTTGTGAAACAGCTTCTCAGAAAGCAGGCACTGGGATTTTAATTTATGTATCTATAAAGAGAGTATGCTCACACATTGCGTAAAACTCTGGTCTGGATTTGATTGCAGACAACATTAGCTATTTGCACAGGAAGTATTGGTCCTTTTCAGTCTAAGCAACCAGTAACCTTCTGGTTTGTGATCATTTCCTCTCTACTGAGACAAAGTCTCGAGCAGGGATGCTCTGGCTCCCCTGCTAAACCACGTATGACTCACGGGCAGTTCAGGTGTAGCTGCATCATGGGACCAGCGGTGCGTTATGCTTGTGCCACACAACTGCCCATTGCTCCCGCCCATGGCAGCCTCTGGCTGGGGCAAGAAGCGAGTGGGTCCTGCTGCACCTGGGGTGGGTGCTTGTGTGACCACTGCGGGGTTTAGCTTGTGTGTGGTGGAGTTTAGCTCTTCACCTTGTGGTGATCGTGCTGTGAACTGCCCCTGTCCCATTTGATGCTGCGAGGCCTCTGTTGTAGATGTCTCTAATTAGCTAATTGGCAAGAGCTTAATTTCACAGGGTTAGGAAGGCTGATCCTTCTTTGAAATTAGGAGTTAGTAACTTGTCATTTGTTGCCCTTTGGAAAGTACAGGCCTGTGTTAGTGCTAGTGACATAAGGTCTCCAGAGTAACACAAGGGGGGGCACTTTGTACTTCTTGTATGTAAGTGTTGAAGAAGCTCATCATCCCTGTGCTCTCCAAGATTATTTGCTTCCAATTTGTCAGTCACTCAGATGTCATTTGTGACACATATGGCCTGGCACCACCCTCTTCCATTTGTATTTTTTAAATTGGTTACAGCTGTTTCCTTTAATAATATCATCATCTAAATATAGCTATTATTTTTCAGGAGTATTACTTTGCATTGCTACTTTATAGGCAGAAGGTTTATCCTTTTTTTTTCCAGAATCCTGTAATTAGCATATAAGCAACTGAAAAAGGTCATCTTCTCACAGCCTGTGCTTTGATGTTCTCCATGATATCATGGTTTATGCTGAATGTGCTTGTGGTTGCTTATTTGACCTGACTCACCCAGCCAGCCTGGCTCAGAGTGTCAATTTGTTCCCTGTCAAGAAGTCCCTTTCCCTTTACAACACAATCCACAAATCTGACTTGTGTCCCCAGTGCTGTGGGGACAACACAGTTGTTAATTTCAGTGGCCTTCAGTTTTTTGTCTCTTTGTACTATGAAACAGGGAGGAAATCCAGACAGAATCTCCAGATCTCCTGAGATATGTTGAGAGTTGTGTATTTCACAAGGTGTATCACAGACCAGTCATTTTCAGTGAAACCCCCCCATCTGCTCCAGATTACCATCCAGTCCTACGCTTGCCTTTTTGTCTTGAATGCACACAGAGAAACCTCTGTGGACTCTTCCTCACGCACTGAGGATAATATGGTATAGAATATCCCTTTGGTCAGCTGGGTTCAGTTTCCCAGCTATGTCCCTTCCTAAACTCTTGACCTCCCCCTGCCCACTCTCTACAGTGGCAGAGTGAGAAACAAAAGCCTTGATGCTATGCCAGCGCTGCTCAGCAATTGCTTAAACGTGGGTGTGTTATCAACGTTGTTTTGGTCACAGAGCTAAAGCACAACAGGGTATGGGATGCTGTGGAGAACCTGAACCCCATCCAGATGCAGTAAACTCAGCTAAGCTGTTATCTAGCAGTAAGCTGTCGTACACTGAAACCACAGTGGCAACGGCTGGGTTTGAGAAAACAGGTCTCTCTAGAGCACTGTTCTGTGGGTAAGTGTGGGCAGAGTTTCTGTGTGTCCTGGTTACTGGTGTAGTCAGTACCTTCAGCATTCATGGCCTTCGTCACAATGTGGTTGCCACCCTGTTCAGAGTCCCTGCCTGTCAGCATCTTTGCTCTTGCAGATGAAGCCAGCTACAATGATGGTGAGAAAGCTGGGGGTTTCTTTGTGAGCTGGCCACGGCCAAATTTTTGCTCATGTTCAGGAAGGGAGGTATTTTTTCCCTAGTGTAACTGGACAAATAAGGGATTTAAATAACTTATAAAATGTTAGCAGTAGCAACCCTAGGAGAAATGAGAGCCCCTTCAGGAGGGAGTAGCGTCTGGAAGGATCTTGAAGTAAGTCATCTGATTTGAGAGTCAGCTTGCTTCCTTTTTTCTTGCTGTGACATCCTCAGAGTTCTTCAGTCACAAAACAGAAAACAGAAAAGGCAGAGAGGAGGTTAGTTTCATTCCTGCATGAGCAAAGGGGGGTGGGGAGAAGCAGTGAGGGGGTTTTTGGAGAGAAAATCTTTTTCTATGCCTCTTTCATAGTCCAGTGGCAAAAAAGCAGAACTTTCATACTGCCACCTTCCCCTTTTTCTCCCTTCCTTCCCTGCCCATCCTGATTCACATTTGGCACTCTGCTCCATGCCGGTCCCATACTGTGGGTCAAATGAACGCCCATTAATCCTGGGTAGATTCTAAAAATAAGAATTGAAAGAAAAGAATCAGAACAGTGTGAATCAACCTGCAATCATCTTTCTGTTCTCCTAATGGGAGAAAAGAAAGAGGAAATCAGCAGAGACACTGTTTTACTTCTTCTCTTTCCAAGACAAAATTATTCTGGCATTTGCAGCAGTTGTTCCCTTGCTATAGGTTTTCTAATTTACACACTTAAGAGGCACTTTAAAATTTAGGTGCATTAGCTCAAAATGCTTATGAAGACCATCCCCCCATTTCTCTCTGCTCATGAATAGAGCTACCACAAGCAGCCTGATGAAGGAGGAATATAGCTCGAAATCACACCATTGGATTTACATGGTGTTCTCTCAGAACCAAGGATAGATCCATCGTTTGCAGGGGTTAACTATAGAGCAAGCAGTGTGTTTACTGTGTTTAGCTGCTGCCATTAGCTCTTTATTTCAAAGATTCCTTTAACTCATTTTAAGCATGGAAAAAAATCCTGTGTGCAGTTTTGAGTCTGCCTTGCTTTTCAGTTTATGAGGTTAAAACCTGCAGGTCTTCCCTCTCAAGTTAGCTACATGTAAGCTTCTTTCTTTTAGATTACAAGTGAAGGTTGGATGTTGGTGGGAAAAGAAAAAAAAACACAGAAGAACCTTTTCTCAGAACTGCTGCGTTTTTCTAAGGCATCTTTTTTTCAAAGTAATAAAAGCCCTGAGACAGTACAAGGCATAACTCAGCTACCGTTACTTTAAGAGATTGCAGGGTAAGCCTTTAATTGCTTCTTGTGTTTTGTTCTGGTTTGGTTTTGCTGAAAGGGATGTATCACAGGGAGTGGAAGACAATTCACTGCTTTTTGAAAAAGATGAGGCCCCAACATTTACGGACTTGGCTGGCAAGAAAACTATGCAAAACCAAAAGGGTGGCGACGTGTCCTTTCCTGGGCAGTTTGGAGGATTTGTCTTCTCTTCCTGCACCGGGGAGCTTTTGATTAGGGCTGCTCAAACAGCTACATTGTGGTAATGCAGCTTCCTGTGGCCTTGCCAGGTGACCTCCCTACCAGACAGCTACCAGCCAGTCCCACCACCACAGCTGTCTCTCAGAGAACACGTGGATATCGTTATTGTCCCTCCTGCCCAGCTGGAACACTGACTTCCTTTTTCCTCTCTAACTTGTAATAAATAGATCATATAGCTATGTGGATAATGAACAGACTGTCTGGATTGTAATAAATCTTTTGCCAGAAAGGGACCAAGACATTCATTGCTCTTCCTGGCCCAGAGGGGCCGCCTGCCCTGCCCCATGGACAGCTGTGCTCACAGCCTCTGGCAGAAGCCAAGGTCTGGTTGTAGCTCAGTGAAATCCTTCAACATGCACTTTCTCTTCCCTGGTCCTGACCTGAGGCTAGCTGAAAACAACCAGGCAAGGTGAAGCCCAAACCTTCATTTTTCATAACTGACTTTTATTTCTGGTTCCAAAGGGGAAAAGAGGGAAGGCAAGAAAAAGGCCACACTTTGGAGGCATGTGTTAAAACTTAAACCTTGTCTGTAGTGTCAGGAAGCTGTTGTTTCCAGGGTTGTGTCCCCAGTCACTCAGTAATGGGGAGGAACAGCAGGGCAGAATATGGCACTTCAAAGCTCCTTGCAGGGTCTGCTCCTCTCACAGCAGCAGGAGCTGCTCCCTTTCCTGAACCCTTTCTGCCATCATTGCAGAAAACTTCCAAAGCAACTGTATAAGCTGACAAGAAACAATAGTAAAAGCACTGTAAAAGGCATTTGCTTTAACCAGGGAAGTATGGCAGCAGGAGCTCAGCTAAGATTGCTCTTCCTGCTCCTCCAGCCTTGGATGTCCATGGACACTGACAGGACAGCACCTTGACTTTTGACTGCTGCAGATGAACAGTTGAACTGCTGGGGTTTTTTCTGCTCAGCCTGCTAAAGCAGAATCTGGGTGTGAAGCATTAAAGGACTCCCTTAAAAAAATCAAATTAATGCAGCCCAGGAATTTTTGAGTGTTGTTTTGAAACATACTTGAAGTTTTGCCCTGGTGTTTCTGGCTTTTTGTTCAGGAATATGATTTTGTGTATGTGAGATTTTCTGCATATCTTTAACAGTCAGAGGACATCCAGTGCTAGTACTGTGTCTTCTCTGATTTACATTTTTTAATGCAGCATGACAGGTGTGGTGCACATGTAGATTTGCAAGAATTCTACACAAACCTCCAGCTTCATTCAAGGCTGAACCAGATCTATCGCATTGCAGTAAAATTATATTCTTTCTGGATCGGACCTTAGTATAAAAATTATGTGCATATATAGTAACCTGCAACCCACAAGAAGAAGTAATGAATAACACGTAAGAGTTTGAATTTTAAAGTATTTGTTGTACCTCTCTGACCTAAAAATTGTGGAATCACTGGTTGAGTTGGAATGCAGGCAGTCCTCAAAAATGTCCCAGGGTTAATAGATAAAAACAAAAAAAAAATGCAATAAGCACTGCTGTTTTATTCCATCTGTTTCATTTGAGTTGGCTTGAAACTGACACAGTATTAATTCTGGAAATCCAAAATGCTCCCATCAACATGGATATGAGTCAAAGAGAGGTCAGCAAGCAGACAGCATGAGAATTACTGACCTACATAGGACTAGTTTTAAGTGCCTATTTGTTGCCCAACTAGGAATGTCTTGCAATAGTCAAAAGTGGGTGAGTGAGAATTTTCTGAAAATTGAGGAGTTTAATGTGTCTCAGACTTGTGTTTCAAAATATGTAATCCATCAGTTTCTCTCTAGGGAGCTACTAATAGTGGCATGGAAAGTAAGACATTTCAACCTCGGGGTAAATTTCTGTCTTGATTATTCCCGCCATACAGCCTGCAGGAGGCATTCCACAGAAAGTCTCTTTTAAACATTCTTGGAGTACTTATTCTTGGAAGGCCTTTTCTGTCCTCCTTGAATCTTCACGGTAACTCAGAATGTGGCATTTTGAATATTAAATCCTACGGTAGCTCATAAAATTTGGTTTATTTGATGTCACAGACTGATACTTCTGTGGTGCTTTCAGCAAAACATAAAGCACCAGGAAGATGGCCCCTAGAGATTTCATTTTTCACAGCCATGCTGGATGCAACCCTTAGTTTGATTCATGCCTGTTCACCACAGAGACTGAATAAAAGCCAAGGATTTTGTGCTTCTGATTTCCTTTTAACATAACTATTTCTTAACTCAGCTTCCCTGTTGATGCTTTCCAGACAAGATTTGTAAGATTTGGTCAGAAAAAGGCAGTTGGCAGTTACCAGTCATCCAGCCTGTCCCTTTCATGTTTTTTACTGAGAGAAGTTGTCTTAAAAATATGCCATCAAATTTCATTCCAGAGTAATCCAGGAGGAAGGAGAATGCGCCCTGCTGGGTCTGAACCTACTCCCCATCTCTTCAGCAGGTTGGAGCCCTCTCCCATGCCAGTCCCCTTTCCTGTACAAGGGGTTGTAGGACAGAGGCCACTGCGTGGATCAAAGGGTGCAGAGTAGACAGGTTTTTCCCTGCATCTCCCAGTACCTCTCTCTCAAGTCTTCTTAGGACCTGTTTTCCCTTACAACTCTAAGATAAGCAGGTTCTGAAGATGTACCATAATTCAGTTTCATCTGTGAGTGCAAAAGCTTATGGGAAAATTTCTGATGCTCTGAAGGAGTGAATTTACACCACTCTTCCCCCCATCCATATGCTTACTACTGCAGAAGCAAAGGTTAATCAGTACTTTTTGCTTTTCAGATATCACATGTTGGAGCTTTTACTTTTAAAACAGAAGTATGGAAAAAAGGAATTTTCCTGCTACTCTTGGACTTTTCCTAGGCTCTGATTAGCTAGCTACTTTTATTTCTGTTAATGGAGTCGATGTCTGGCTTTGTTGGGTGTTTCAGTTTTGGCTTCCATTTTGTATCAAGAACCAAAAGGAAAACCAAAGAAGGGTGATTTAGTGTAACAATAATAATGTTAATACATCTCCTTAGCCTTCATCTGTATCCTGCCTGAAAGTAATTAAGGTGCTATGACTGTATAAATAATTAATAATAATATAATTAATTTTATATCCTTGTCAACTAATGTTTCCACAGTGTGGGTGGAAACTACTCTTCTAGTTAGACGCACGTTGGATTGCTTGCAATGTAAATGTTGGAGTCCAAGAAATGTAATAAGGGCAAGAAAGGAGACAAATAACATAATGTTTATTTTCATTTGTCTCTAAGGAAGTCTCAAAACCCATGAAAAGGGGGGGAGGGTATGTTTTCATGAAAACACATGTTTTACATTGCCCATAAAAACACAACTTCAAAATAAACAAATTCAACTTGCTTGCATTAAAAAAGTTCATTATAATTAGGCCAGTTACATACCTTTTAACATTAGCAGTGTCAGACTATGATAATGCTGTGTGACCCATAACTCACACATCTGAGAAATGCTGCCTTTCCTAGTGGAAATGGAATAAAAACTTGTTCCCTTACTGCAAGATGCACAGCATATTGGATGAACAACATTGTGTGCTCATCCCTAGAGAGTTTAGTGTAAAACAACTCCAGATTTTGTTTAGTGATCTCAGAGCTGACTGAATAATTTCAGCCTTCCACAGCTCCAAATGCTGACATGCAGGGAGATGAAACTTTTGGATATTAAAAGCCTGCTCTGTGATACTGAAGGAGATTAGTTTTTGGATTCCATTCATTGACACAAAGGCCAGTGCTGAATGGAGGTGATATTTATTGTCTATGAAACCCCTGAGTAAGCTGAAATCACTTTAGGCATGTACATGCATACATGTATTCGCTCACATTTAGCCAACTCCCCACGATGCTGCTTTTTTGAGCCAAGAACAGACAACTTTCAGGGACTTGGCTTGAAAAGATGTGTGCATGTAACACCCTCTGTCACATTTTACAAGAGGCTGCAATCAAGGAGCCTTTATACTTGGATTGTCTAGACACTGTGACAGTGGGAGGGGACAAGTGAAAGAAAAAGCCCATTTTGTCAGTCGTTCACTTTGCATTAAATTCTCCTTCCCTGTGTGCTGCCATTGCCAGCAAAAAGATAAAGCAAGCAAAAACCAAACAAAAATCACAAAATTCATAATTCACTGGTTTTCTATACATATCATTCCTAGTAATAAAAATGCAAACCATTTTTTAAACCACCAGTACATATGTATACCATCCCCTTCTTTATTCACTTTTTTCAGAATTAATACTTTGAGAAATTTTTCTTTTTGCAGCTGATTTGTCATTTTAACTTTTTCCTCATCAATGTGTAAATGAAATATGTAGGGTTGTCTTGTCAGCAGTTGTAAATTTGTGCGCGAAATATTCCCGGATTTCAGTGGGGACTTCTTTCCCTGCTCAGCTGAATGTTTGTGAATGAGCAACAAGAAAACCACTTTCCCTCCCACTGGTCTCCCAGATTTCATGTTTCCTATCTCTTTTTTTTCCTTTCATTTTCTTCTCTACTTTTTTCATGAAAGCACATGGGAAGAAATAAGAGGAGAAACAGAGCTGGGAGGGGAAAGGGAGGAGGTGATAGAGTTTCACAGGCATGTAAGTCTGCAAGCCAACAAAAAGGCTGTGGAATTCTCCTTTAAACAGTAAATCCTGCGTATCACTTAGTTGTTTGAGGTGAGTAAGCCCATGCTGCAGCTTTTAAGTGGGCTGATTTAATGGTTTACTCTTCCCTGTTCAGGTGGTCAGCACCTCTCTGCCCTTCCTGCTGAGCTGGGATTTCTCTCATGGCATCTCCCATGCAGCATTTGCTCGCTGCCCATATTTTGCTCTCTGCACATCACAGCCACACTTTCACTGAGGCGTAGCAGCGTCCACGTCCCAGACTCATCTCTCTCCCAAAGCCTTCTGGGCTCAGCCCATGCTGAGAGCAGTGAGATGAGCCATCACCCCATGGGACTCTTGCCTTCCATGTGGTCCTGCTTCACTCCCTGGCAGTGGCTATAGCACTCTTCGGTTCTGAGAGGAGCCACGAAAACCTCACTTCTAACTGACATCTCCAAAGAGGGAGACCCTCCTCCAAAGAGGGTCTCCAGAGCCAGACCATCCTGCTGTTGAAATGGTAAAAGCAGTAGACTTGTCTCTACAAGCAGTTTTTCACAGCTGATATGAAGCTGGCCAGAGCACCTCTGCACCTCTCATGGTCCCTGAGGACTCACCTGGTGTCACAGTAGTGCACAATACTCTGCACCTCCAGCTCCAACCCAGCTTCCAGGGCAAGAAGAGGCTGCAGGTCAT
This sequence comes from Acanthiza pusilla, assembly GCA_036630365.1. Taxonomy (NCBI): domain Eukaryota; kingdom Metazoa; phylum Chordata; class Aves; order Passeriformes; family Acanthizidae; genus Acanthiza; species Acanthiza pusilla. The sequence goes on from JAXCHO010000023.1 coordinate 33,595,938, forward strand.
CATGGCTGCTGCAGCAGTAACAGCAGCAGTGTGTTTTGCAGCCTCCAGGCTGCAAACCCCTTTCCCTCAACTGGTTGTTGCTTTCGTTTCCTGAGGGATCCCAGCTCATGCCTTGTGTTTGCACTCAGGATGATCTGTTCTATAATCTTCCTGGGCACCAAGGTCAGACTGGCAGGTCTGTGGTTTCCCAGATCCTCCTTCTGGTCACTCTTGTGGATGGGCATCAGGTTGGGCAACCAAAATGGTGCTTGGTTTTCTGGACAGGCCTTTGGAATAACTGGAAGTATCTGCAAATTGTAGAAAATACTCTTCAACAGAGTATTGTTGTTCTTGTTTTTCTTGTCAATTAGGCAGATTAGATGTAGGAAGCAGGTATCCAGACTGTGGACTGTCACAGAAAAACAGGAAGCTGCTGCATAATTTTTCAAGCATTAGCACTGGTGAAACGTTCTTTTTCTGAATCCCATGAGTTTGTCAAAACCAATTTGCCATGTTGATGTTGGGTAAGGCATAGAAAATAGCCAGCCTGGCAGCTACAGAATAATTAGGAAATTTTTTAAAGCATATACTTTTTATTTACCCAAAGTGACAGATATTGTCTGAAATGTGAAATGTGGGGCAAAAAAAAAAAAGGTACTTCACTATATTTTTTTCCTGTTCTCTGCATTTTCTCCCTGTCTATTTATATACTGTGAAAAAAGTGTATCTAGTAAGTAATTTTTAAAGATTTTTCTTCTGCCTCTTCTCTTCCAGCCCCACTGTTTAGAGTATGTTGTTTGTGTGCCAGGTTGCATCTAAGAGTTACTGTACTGGTTCAGATCAAGGATGCATCCAGACACATATCTGATTCCCTAGGTTCATCACATCCAGCTCCAGAAGCTCAGGTTTTGTGTCTAGGTTCAACTTGAGTCAGTAGGAACGAGTTCAGTAACACCATCATATGGATTATAGAAAGTTAGAGCTAGCAGATGAAAGGCATCACCAGGTAACAGGACTAATCTTGCAGAACTGCTTCTGAGATGTGGCAAATCACCCTCTGTCTCCCTCCACATAGAGAGAGGCAGGCACCTAAAGTAAAGAGACATTAACCCAGGCCCTGGGTTTGCTCCCATGAGGGTGCTGAGCAAGAGGTTAGAAGAATTAAAAAACTTGGAGTAACCTTTTTGAAGCTGTAATTTTCGAAACCCTCTCGGTTTCATCCTGTGCAGAATCTGTACTTTCAGTTGCTCTGCATTTGATGTGTTGATTCTTCTGGGACTTTCCCTAGTTTCTTAACATGTGTACCTTTGGCAGTCCCACCTAAAACCAGTGGTTTTAGCCTTCAATTTGGTACTGCATAAAAATGAGCTTTCTGTTTTTTTCAGTTGTACCCTCTGATAGCTTCCTTCTACTTTCCTGCTGTAATAACTCTTAGCTTTTCTGCTTGCCATGCAGAGCTCCAGCAATGGAAGAAGTTTTATTGTCTTTAGGTGAAGTCCACTCTTGTGTAGTTGGCAAGGTCAAATACAAACCACAAGCTAAGTGCCTCATTCTGTATTCTCGGGGCAGTCTTGAACACCTTCAGCTGCACTTTTTTGGCTGAGTTCTTTGCCTGCCAGTTGTGTCCCCCGGCAAAGGGTGAGCAAGATGGGTTTCATCCTCTTTGTCCTTCCATGCAAAATACTGTCTGGCAGGGCTGGGCAAAGATCTGCCACTACTCTAAGAGCAGTCAGGACCCCCATTCCCAGGCCTCGATGGAAAATTCCTGAGGGGAAGATTTTGTGTGAGCTTTTTTCTAACATGTTGCTGTTTATATTTAAACCACTGCAGGTTTTTTTATTCTAAGTACTTAACTTTTGAGTAGTGAACTTAATTTGAGCCTCATCGTATGTGGGTTTGGAGGAGATCTGGTGAGCATCAACATATGAACACCTCTCCTTTCCTTCCTCTCCTAGGATTTTAGATAATGGGCTGTGTGCAATGTAAGGATAAAGAAGCAACAAAACTGACTGACGAGAGGGATGGCAGTTTAACTCAAAGCTCAGGCTACCGCTATGGGACAGATCCCACTCCGCAGCACTATCCTAGCTTTGGTGTGACTTCGATCCCAAACTACAACAACTTCCATGCCACAGGAGGCCAAGGACTGACTGTGTTTGGTGGAGTCAATTCATCCTCTCATACAGGGACACTGCGTACAAGAGGAGGAACAGGTGAGCTCGAAAGTCTTATTTTAGTGCTCGTAGTGTCAATCATGCATTTGCAGCAGAGGAATGACTGTCTCAGCATGTTGCTTTTAGTTGCTATTTCATTATTTCATGAAAAAGTGCAAAGAATTGAAGTAGGGTGGAGCTGGATCTTCACCCCTACCTTTGCTAAGTTGCAGGTTCCCTTGTGGGTGAGAAATTATGTATACATGCCAGATTTGGCTAACTGCCTCATCCCCCTAACAGGGAACGGATAATGTGGGCTGAGCCACCTCAAGTAGTTAAAGGAAATACTTGGCATGGCTAAGAGAGAGTCTAAACTCTCTCTTCAGCCCCTTTGCCTGCTTGGGATCCTGTGACTGTACAGATTGAAGGAGGTGTGGTGCCCATTGGCTGTGTAAGACCAGAGAGATGAGAATTGTTCAGAAATTAGGAGGGTTCAGTTTGTTTTGCTCCTCAACAACTGGAGTTGCTTACCCATGGCTTAGCCACATCATCTCTTGAGGTTCCTTTCCCTCCTGTGTTTTGTGATGGAGTATAACCCACCTGTCTTTTTCTTCAGGTGTAACTCTTTTCGTGGCGCTTTATGATTATGAAGCAAGAACAGAAGATGACTTGAGTTTTCACAAAGGAGAAAAATTTCAGATACTTAACAGCTCGTAAGTTTTAGGCTTGGGAATTTGCTTTTTAATAGTTTCAAACTTAGAATGTTTACAATAATGTTTGCTGATGTTATTGGTAAAATCCAATGTGGGATATTCAAGTATGGAGGGGTTTATTCTATGCTTACTTACTTGTGCTTGCTTTTAATGCATTTTTCAAAATGCTTTATTGTTGAGGGAAAAAAACTTCAACCACATGCAGCTTTACTTTAAAAAAAAGGTGTTAGATTGTGTGATTCACTGCTTACATTTTACAGTCACCCCACATTCAGAACTGAGGCTACCAGCTCTGTACTTTACCAGTAGCCACAGAGGTTCTCAAGGCATGTGCTAACACATTTTCCAATCTGCTGCAAGTACCCCTACACAGAAATGAGCTAAAAACTGATTCACAAAAGCGTTGTTATCCAGACTCATGTGCGAAGTTTAAAAGCATTTTTGTCCTTTTAAAGGTAGGTGATGCAGTCAGAACATGCTAGGAAGTTCTGTTATCATTGTACTGTTGCATCTGAGATGAAAACCACATTTCCATCCTGGAAATCATCAACTTAAAATTAATTTTATCAACTGCCCATAGAAAAAAAACCCCTTAGCGATTTAAAAATAACTTCTAAAACTCACTGTGCTACTGACCTATATCTGAACATCTTGTAATTCTTGGCTAAGAACATAAAGTGGCAGGCTCTGTGTTATGTTCACTACTGCTGTCATGTAGAGGTAAAAATGGGTTAACAACCAAGTATGTCACTTTCTAAAGGCTTTGTGATATTGGTCTCCTCTTTTTTTCTTACCATATGTGACAGTGAGGCAAATTCACCCTGGTTCAATTCCTGTTAATTTTAACATAGCAGCTGCAGGGTTGGAATTGGCTCAATGTGCACTGGAGTTTAAAAAAAAAATCAGGTAATTCTGTGGAATATTTCATGAAGCTAAAGAGCTTTGATATAGATGAAAGCACAGAAACTTCAGTTATGACTTGTGGAGGGAGCAGCAGTTTAAAACCTTTCTGCTTCTAAATTAGCAATTGGAAACAAACCCTTTTTTAACCTATGATCCATTTTTGTTCACATTGCCTGGTGCTTTCCTAATCTTCCACAAACTATGCCATAACTTGAAATAAGAAGTTCCACGCATTTTAAATACCTTGTACATGCCAGTTGGTGAAATCAGGGGGTGCTCACGAGGACTTGCAGAACAATCATCCTTGGAGTTGGTGAGACAGAGAGATTCCCCTTCATGTGGGCAGCTGCAGTACATGCATTTTGATGCACGTAATTACTGCCTGGAAGAAGCTTTTCTAAGAAAGGAAAAAAGACCAAGCATCCATTGATTTTCCTGTAGGATTATAAAAGCTCAGTTCCCATTGTAGTCAGTTCTATTTGCTTATAAACATGGACCTAACCACACCCCTGGAGTAGTGAGAGCCACGTTGGGAATCTCCAGAAAGCTGCTTTTCTGTAAGAATGCTTCCTCTCTTCATTTACATCAGGAATTATATGAAATAAGCCGATTTTTTAAAGCACCTGCCAATGCTGCTTGCAAATAGAAAGCACATATTTGCAAAAAAACTAGTTTGTCTGGAATTTTTGGAGGGGTTTGGATTTTTCATTAGCTCTCAACAAATGAAATTTGGTTTGTGCTGTGGAGTAAACATTCAGCACAACACCTGAAATGACATACAGGGGGTATCCCTGTGATTTGAACTCAGAAATTTTACTAAAGGCAGTCTGGGGGAAAGGGGTACCTGCAGAGTGGTTCAGAGCAGAGCCTGACCCTGGGGCTCCAAAATACTGGGCCATCCCCAGCATCCCACTGCCACTCCCACACACTCTGTCTGGCCCCATTGACTAGCTGCCTCCTACCTCAGCTGCAGGTCTAAAATTAAAAACTGTGAAAAAAGCCTGCATTCCTCCTCCTTTCTGGCAGTGCTTTGAGAGATTTAAGCTTCTCTGTCAAAGCAGAGGGGGTTGTTGCTGATGTTGTGATCATCTACAGGACTGGTTTTTTCCTCCCAAGATATGACAAAATACCTCCATCTAGTGGACTCTCTGCACAGTAAGGAGAAGAAATGGAATGGTACAATTTATCAACCTCAGGATGGCATAATGCCTCAGAAATATTCTACAGCAGCATATGGGGGAAGGGTTAGCACTTCAGCTGGTAGTATTAGAGACACAAACAAAAAGGGCCATTTGCCTGACATACTAATGCACACAGGGTGTATTAAAATAGTGTCAACTGCTGGCGTCTACAAAAGCTATTTGCTCTTCATGTTTCTTGAACTGTAAAATTGGAAGCATCTCCTTTTTGACTAATCACAGCTGGTTTATAGTTGTTTTCCACAGAGTTTATGCTCCTTTAAACTGTTAAATAAAGTGAAATGGAAAATTTAAAGTAAGAATTCATCTTGACACAACCTTTCCTTCCAGTAATAGCTTAGACAGTGTATTTTCTGTAACTGCTTGCTTCCAGAAGAGGCTGAATTCTCCAGCCATATTTGATAATAGCGTTTTATTTAATGAACAAGTTTCTGTTTTACAGAGAGGGGAACTGAGAAGGAGTTTCTAAGCAGCCCAGAAATAGAAAAGAGAATGCTTATTAATAGTGATAGGAGTTAAGTATCAGTGCATCTGGTGCTGAGAATGAAATACAAATTGCTAAATCCCAAATCATTTTGTCCTGCAAAAAGCTGAGAAATAAACTTCTCTTCAAGCTGCATATCCTACAGCAACGTGCATTGTCTGAAAGGCACTACCATGTCCCACTGTGTGCACCAGCTAAGCCTACAGAATGCTGCCATAAGATAGTCCTGCATGAACCTCTTCACATTTAAATGCTGTAGAAGAAGAGGTTTTTGTAAGTATTTGAAAATGCAGCCTAGTCCTTTGCTACTTCAGATACCTCCTCCAGGTGGCCAGCAGAGGGAATCTAGACAATGAAGTGTGATCCTTAAAGGCCATCTAAAATGCCATGTTGATAGATGGCTTTTTGATACTTTTGGGTTTCAAATTAATTATGCTCATAGAAGTTTAAAATGAGCAGTGAATGTGACACTGTGTTGTAGTTTAACCTCAGTGAGCAACTCAGCCCCACACAGCCACTCATTCACTTCTTCCATGGTGGGATCAGGGAGAGAATCAGAAGGGTAAAAGTGAGAAAATTCATGGGTTGAGATAAAGGCAGTTTAATAGGTAAAGCAAAAGTCATGCACAGAAGCCAAGCAAAACACAAAATTAATTCATGGCTTCCCATAGGCAGGCAGGTGTTCATCCATCCGCAGGAACACAGGGTTCCGTCATGCCTAACTGTGACTTGGGAAGGCAAACGCTATCACTCCAAACATCCCCACCTTTCCCTTCTTCTTCCCCAGCTTTACATGCTGAGCATGATGCCATATGTTATGGAATACCCCTGTGGTCAGTTGGAGTCAGCTCTCCCGGCTGTGTTCCCTCACAGATCCATGCACACCCCTGGCCCCTCTCTGGTTGGGCGAAAGGCTGGAAAGGCCTTGACACTGTGTGAACACTGTTCAGCTGTAATGAAAACATCTCTGCCTTATCAGCACTGTTTCCAGCACAAATCCAAAACATAGTCCCATACCAGCTACTTTGAAGAAAATTAACTCTATCCCAGCCAAAACCAGGACACAGCATTCATTTTGGCAATTTTCCTGTAAGCTTTCTGAACTGTCTGTATTAGAATAATTGCTGTGGATACAGTTTTCAATGTTCTAGTCCAAATCCAGCCCTCACCAATCCTGATTACACTGGGCTGTTATGCCTCTTCATGCCATTATGCTACCTCTGGAAGGCTACAGTACTAATCACTGCTGCAATGATTATAGGTGTAAAGAAATACATATATTATTTGGGTTTGAGAGCAAACAGCTCTCTTGGAAGCACACTGGTGATAAAGAGATGAGTTGCTGTGACTTCTTATGGCCACGTGGTATTGGGTGCTGTTAACGAGGTCAGATCACTTTCTTTATAGCTGTGTCTTGCTCTCACTTCTCGTCCTCACCTCTGTTTCCACAGGGAAGGAGACTGGTGGGAAGCCCGTTCCTTGACAACAGGCGAAACTGGTTACATTCCCAGTAATTATGTGGCTCCAGTCGATTCCATCCAAGCGGAGGAGTATGTTTTCTTTTTTTGTTCTAAGACTCATTAGTGCTATGTTAGAAGGAGGTGTGAGGAGTTGGTTTTGATTGATTGCAGTGATTTTTCAAATGACTTACATTATATTTATTTCAGTTCTTAACTGCACTGATAAATAATTAGGTAATTAGTAACAAAAGAAGCACAAGCTCAATCCTCTTTCAATGTCAAAACAAAGGAAGAAAGCCTAAAGGAACTCAGGTCTGCTTCCTTTTTTCAAATGTCAGCTACTTTCAAGCTTTAACCAAAAGGTGCCCTTGCTTTTTCTGAGCCAACTTGTAAAAATATTTTGAGTCAATTAGTGTGCAAACTGCCCATTAAAGAGGGCACATTGTATCAACAAATACAAATCCTAGGATAGGTAGCATGCCTACAATGCATACACAAGGCAGCCTAATGAGGACATACCTATGCGAAGAAAGGGGGTGATGTGTGTATTCAGGTTATTTCCAGTAGAAAAGATACAGTGGAGGAGCTTATAGAGCTGAGCAGGTACTACTGAAGTCTGTACTTCGGGTTGTACTTAGTTGATTGCGAAGCAACACAAAAACATTGCTGCAGGAAGGAAAACTCTGAAAGCCTTATATAGAACCACACTGAAGTGGCTGAATCTCGTCCTTCTACTGAGGTTTTGTAGGTGTGCTGCAACAAAAATGTCAAACGCTAGTAAATCACTATGTAAGTCAAATATGCCATTTATACCAACATATGTAAAAATACTGCTCTTCAGCAGCAGCACAGTTTTCTGCTCTTTTCCTGGTCTGTTCCTTCCACCCACCACGGCTTGGTCTCTGTTTGTCCTGGCCTTTGCCATAGGACACCGAGCATTCTCAGCTCCTACTGATTACAGGCTTAATGCAAAAAGCTACTGCACAACACAGAGAACATCTACTGCATGGTTTGTCACATTGGCTTTCCAGCATGATAAAACAGACACAGTATGACAAAAATGGTTAACTATTGTCTGAGTAACCGTAGTAGCCACAGAAAATCCTCTCCATGTCTGGGCTTTGTGACACTACTTAGTAATGCTGTGTAGCATTTGTCTTACTATTTCTGATGTTTCCCTAAGGTGGTACTTCGGCAAGCTTGGCCGAAAAGATGCCGAGAGGCAGCTGCTGTCATTTGGAAACCCCAGAGGTACCTTCCTGATCCGGGAAAGCGAAACTACCAAAGGTAGGCTGGGCAAAGGTATTCTGACTCTGAATGAGAAGGTAATACGGGAAAAATTGGACAAGATTCAACCAGGCTGAGTGTGTGAAATACTGTTTTCAGTGGTATGAAGGTAGAATAAGTATCATTTGCATATATTTTTGCTAGGGAATTGGATGTCTGGATATCCTAGGTCTTAGGGTGAGTGTTCAAAGTAGAGAGCAACTCAACTAGAACTCATGCTCAGCTCGTGGTATCTGCAGTGCAAGCTGCATGGTGTGATCCTGAAATGCTGGATCCTTGGGGGGAACAAAAAAAAGGAGAAAAAAAATTATGCAGCAGTTTTAAATTCACATATTAACAGGGAAAATACTTGAATATACTCCTAATTAATATATTCATAAAGTATTCAACTGTTTCCATTCTGTTGAAGTCAAGTGGAAGGATGTATTCTCCTCCTTCCCTCTGAAAATATTGGAGGAGTTCCAGTATCCTTGGCGGGTGTTATTTTTGCTTTTACGTTTTGCTCACAAGGCCTGTCAACATCTTCAAAAGCTTCACATGTATGAAAAGATCTTTCTAACTCCTACAACTATTGAGCAGAAAACCTGCAACTAAGTAAAAACAAACCTGGCCATTTCTCAATTAACCAACAATCCAAAACAAAAGCTGTGGGAGGCATAAGTCAGTAGAATTAACTCCATATAAGTTCTGTAGTCTAATGATGGTTCACATAATTAAAGCAATCACTTGTCAGTGCTTTGATCAGAGCACACTAGGCTTAGTATGCCAAATGGCTGGAGTCATGGCTAGTGAAGGGGTTTAAAGAAGAGAAGCAGTACTTCTACTCCTGTCTCCCTGTCCTATCTTCAGATGCTGCATTCAATCATCTGAACTGTAAGTTTTGCATTTTTGCCCCCTGCAGTCTTTGGATTCTTCCTTTGCTGCCTGTAACTCTGAAGACTGTTTTTGATGCAAAATCTGAATAGACTTGCTGTTGTTTCAGACAGACAATTCCTTGTCACCCCACGGCTTCATCATGCTTCACGTAGCAGTGAGGCACTCTTACCAGGAGCAAGACAGGCTCTAACTTGCTCTTTTGCTGCAAATAGCCTCCACCTGTTTTTTTTTCATCAACAGTTGCTGCGATGTGTGTGAGGAGCAGGACTTTATCCCACTCTGTGCCAAGCTTAAAAACTCACTCATATATGCAGCCATGGATCCTAAAAACAAACACAACACTGTTTGTGTAAACCACATTATCAGTTTAGTCTGGTTTCCCCCGGTTTTGTACTATGATAGGGGATATGTTTTGCAGCACTGTTTACTTAGCTAAGTCAGGGTGTTTTTCTAATTTCTTGTGAGACACAAAAGCACTGAAGAAATGTAGTAATCCATCATGGAGGACTTACAGCAGCAAGTTTAATTTCTCTGTGTTCGAACTTAAGGCTTTCTACATCTTCAGGCAGAGTTTACATCAAAGCTGTTAGAAAAAAACAAGCATGCATGGTTTTTGTACAAAATGCCTATTTCCCTTCTCATCCTTGTGGTGTTTCAGTATGTTGTTAAAAGAAAACAGCAAGTTTGTTGTTCATGAGAGAGAAAAAAATCGGCTGGGTGGGCTTAAATGGTGTGTTCTGCCATAAGTCTTCTCAAAATGCCTTGCCCCAAGTAGTCGTCTTGGGCTTGAGGCAGGAATTGTTTTGTGACCTAGAATTGTCTCTTCTGCTTTAAATAATAACAATAATAAAATTAATCAGGATCATGTTAAAAGTATCATCATGGATGATTTCAGCATGAATTTAACCTCCCTTGATCATGGCTGCCTTCTCTTCTTACTTTCAAAATAAATCATATGGAGCTGGCTTTTCATTTTTCCAGTGCCTGACTACCCAGGTACTTCATCAGCTCTTGTCCGTATAATCCTTCACCTGGTTTCAATCTCCATCCTTCAAGGCTCTCTGGTTTTAGTTGTTTGGCTTTTAAAAAAAATTCATTAGTATGATATATTGTAATGTTGTATTTCTATCCCAAATTTTTATTAGTTATATCTCTTATATTTAAATTTATTGTCAGATAATAATGAATAGTATAGATAACCAACTGCCTAAATAAATGAATAATGAAATCCATCTTGGTTCTTGTTTATGTCCAGATTTGAACTAAAGCTCCAGTCCTGCAACTTGATCTGAGGTCAGCGGGGGCCCACGGAGGGCCACCCACACAGCTCTGATTGCAGACCTGGAGCCACAGATTGTTTACATTTTCCTAAAGAATCTAAAATAGTGACCAGATAGGCAGGGAGCGTTGACTAAAGAAAATACAGCTGCTGCCAGTGGATCAAAACTCAAGAATGTGGAGGTGGAGAAGACTGCCTGGAAAATTCTGAAAGGAGGCTGACAATGTACAGCCCAGGGTGGTGGTACAAAGCATGCACAAGATGTGCTTGCAAATTACCAAAATGCTTTGAGCTCCTAGCTGAGACAGATATACTGACTCAGGGGGGGAACCTCCTCAGAAAACTCCTAAACAAACAGTATTTTTCTACATTAGAAATCATAGAATCACAGCAAGGCTTGAGTTGGAAGGGATCTTAAAGATCATTTTGTTCCAACCCCACCAAAATAAATAAATAAAAATTAAATTAAATTTAAAAGAAAAAAGAAATACAACCCCTGACACTCCTTTAAGGGTGCCTCCCATTCAAATAAACCAGAATCATCTGTTTAAGTGCTGGCTCTTTTCCTCCTATATAGAGGACAAACAACAGGGAATTTGAGAAGTCCTTGGAGTCAGGGTGGAGACATTTTGCTCACTGCAGCTCCCTCAGGGATGAGCCACCCACCAGTGCAACCTGTTGCTGGTTAATGTGGTCAGGGCGGCTTCTTCCTGAGGATACATCCAAGAAAGACATCTTACACTTGGGACCACCTTTCACGTCACGCAAAGTTGTTTGCTGGTGGTTTTCCTTTTCTGCCCTTAGCTGACATGGTTACCATTGAAAAACTCAATCCAGCCCATCAACTGAGGTTCCTTTACCTGGCCATGAGCTTCCAGAGCCATTTGAAATGCCTACAGGGCATCCATGTGGACGGAAAAATGTGACAGCCTGTGGGAAAACCGACAAGCAGCATGTCCTGAGGCATCTCACATGGTACTTAATCCCTGTGCTTGGGCATCTGAATCCCACTAGTAAGCTCTAAAGCCCTACATGGATTTGGGAAGTTAAACATGAAGTTCTTGCAGATCTCCTGGTACTCAGTCTTGGTGTCGTATTACACCTTCCAATGACTGTGGCATAGAAAGTATGTTTATTTGGTTGATTAATGTTTATAAAGAAGTTTGGAATCCATCTAGGTTACAACACTACCTACATATAAAGTCATTATCTCCAGAGCTTCGTGTGAAAATCTTGATATTTACCACCCACTGGCATTTACATAAAGTATAGTATTTGCAGTGTAACCTGACAGAATAGGAAAAGTCAATTTAACAGCCTGGACCAGGAAATGTTAAAATGTGAGTTTTCATTTACACAGAAGTCCTGGTTTCTTTCTAGAACATTGTGAAAGGGACATGGTGTGAACATCACAGGATTTCTCTGACACTTATCACATTGTGTTAGATTAATTTGTTCTTTTTCAGATACAGTGAGCTTTTTGGAAGCAATTTCTCTTTCACTTTGTAACAACTGACGAGGAAACCAAAATCTTTGTGACTAAGAGCTAATTACAGTTTTTTATTTCTCCTTTGCTTGGAACAGGTGCCTATTCCCTGTCTATTCGAGACTGGGATGATATGAAAGGAGATCATGTCAAACATTATAAGATTCGTAAACTTGACAATGGTGGATATTATATCACAACTCGGGCACAATTTGAAACTCTTCAGCAGCTGGTTCAGCATTACTCAGGTAATTTTTCAGATAATACATGGCACTCTGAAGTATTTTAAAACAAAAGTGTTGGCTGCTGAGCTGATGTATGTGTAAGATGCCCTAAAGAGTCATTTGATCTATGGCTCTTGCTTGTTGTAATGCATCTTTTGTTATCCCTTTCCCATTACGGTTATAAATGTCTTTGAGTGCCGTTCACAGGATACAGCAGCAGAGCTTTTAAAACCTAACACTTTACTGAGCTAAAAATTTTGCCAGCTCTCTCTCTTCTAAGCAAACAAAATTACCGAATTTGACTTGCACATCGCCAAGAATGAATTCCCTGTGAATAAGGGAGTGCTAATTTGTGCCATTTTGAAGTGCACTATTGCTAATAAAGCAAATAGGAATTGTATTGTGGAATTCAGTCACCTAAAGCAATGGCCAAAAGGTTTGCATATGTTACCTGATACATTACATGTATTTTCCCACTGAATTTTTGTTCAGTGTGCAAAGTATTAGCATCTAAATTATGTTAAATAAATAAGGCAATGTGGGTGTTTCTTTATGTACACTCTTTGTGTCCACCCACCAAACTTTTTTTTTAATTCCTGTGATTAAAATGTGGAATGCACTATTCCACCCAAAAGTACGTCCTGCTCTCACTGGCAGTTGGTGTACAACAAATACAACTTTAAAGTCCCACAAACCTCTGCATAGGATAACTGGTTCTTACACAGAAGACTGCAATGCTTCTCAGCATGGTCCTTTTTTAAGCAGAAATTCATATTTTGAATTATTTTGGTTTGGGGGGGTTTGCCTTTACCTTAGCTTTTCATAACATTAGCAGATTACCCCAAATGCTTGCTGCTCAAAAACTTTTCATAATTTTTACTGGGAAAATCAACTTCTCTGTGGGGCATTTTTTCTGTATTCTTTGTATTCTGTCTGCTGTATTCTTATGCTATTCATCCTAGACATCTGGCTGTCTTCTCCACCCAATTCCTGATGGGTGTATGCTGCCAGGGAGAATTTCTAGTTGTTTCTGGTGACTCTACTTCTAGCTAAATAAGTTATAAAAACTCACATATAAGGAAGATGATTTTCAACTTCACCGTACCAGCGGATATATGTTAAATTTTAGTTTTCCTGTGGTCAGCTTATTTGGGTGGCGTATTTTCCATGCACAGATGCAGAAAAAAGTAGATCTGGAAACAGTCATTTCTGTGCCACACAGTGGCATAATCAGTAGGATCCAGGCAGGGTAGCACTGGCTGCATGGCACAGAGCAGCCCTCCAGAGGTTTCACCTGCGGTCTCCAGGATCCAGGTGAACACAGGAGTCCTCATTCCATGCCAGCCCCAGCTGACTCAAACCATAAAAGCTCCCTCAAACTGCCTGCTCTGCACTCTGAATTGTGGGAGAGCCATGATGCACAGTTGTGCTGATGAGGTGGAGCCAAGGAGCTTCAGTGTTTGCCCATGTTACAATGCTGAAACAAACTGTTCACCTGCATAGAAAGAAATTTGACACAGAAGAAAACAGATTATGTTTGAATCTGAAGTGCAATTGCAGTTCCCCACCTTGTTCTGCTCTGCTGCACCTGCTTTAAGATGCAAGTCACTGTGCAGGCTTTATATTGTAGTCTGCTTTGTGCAGCTGAGTATACTCCTCATCAATATGTGTGTATACATTTTTTTATACATACATATATGTGTGTGTGTGTGTATATATATATATATATATATATATATATATCAATCATTGTTTTTACTCCTGCCAAAATACCTTGTGTGACTTTTGTCACAATTCAGTCTTCTGTGAAGCTTTGCAAGAGATAATACATATAATGAACCTGCCCCAAACAATGTAGCACTGGCTGCATATGCTAATGAAGGTTTGCTTTAGAAAGAATGTCAGAATAAGTCTTTTACATGACACCTACAAAGGCACCTTTTCACAGAACAGAATATAGAAAATGCTTTTCCCAGGTTATAAAAAGTCCACTGAATTTTCATGGCTGTTATCTTTCAGAAAAAAAAGTAATAAATCTTCTCTGTGTTTCTTTTACTCAGTACAGAAAGAATTCAGCTTGTAATTTACAGATTACTTTTTAAAAAGTTATACTGTGCCATAGTAAACCAATTACTCGAGAGGTTATCTTAATGCAGCATTGTGGGAGGAGGGAAATCCTGAGTCCGCAAGAGAAACCATTGGCGGTCACCTTCCATTTCAGGCTGTGCAAAGACTAAAATATTTCCTGTTCTGTCTCAAATGAATATGTTTCAATGTTCAATTCCTAATCTTCCAGGATGCTTTGTGGTATGCAACTAACAGCTGTTGTGAGTAGCATTGTTTTTATGCTTACTGTATTTGTTTCATGTCACACTTTTTTTTCTTTCCTCTCCTTTGCTGTTGGCTTCACTTCTGGCTCCATCAGAGAGAGCTGCAGGTCTTTGCTGCCGCTTAGTAGTCCCCTGTCATAAAGGAATGCCAAGGCTTACTGATCTGTCTGTCAAAACCAAAGATGTCTGGGAAATTCCACGAGAATCCCTACAGTTGATCAAGAGACTGGGAAATGGGCAGTTTGGGGAAGTATGGATGGGTATGGAGCAAAATAATTATTCTAAAATAGCACTCTGTGTGGGGATTACAAGATGGAAGGTGAAAACATAGGACACTGTGACCCACAAAATAAAAAATAGTAAAACTCAAACTGTTAGGAAAAATGTCTTTGGAATCATGTCTTTGACTTTGAAATTCTTTAATCTTCAACTTTCATTATAATTGATGGCAAAAGAAAACTGAAATTCCATGTTTCCTTGGAAGGTCTTGATTTTGACAAATTACCACTGTCTTAATAATAAATCAAGGCACACACAGTAATCTCTTCACTATACCAATAAGCCTTTTTCTGCAAGTTAACAAAAAAAGTCCTTAAGACCTTCAGCATCCAAAAAACAGTGTTTGCAAATGAACTTTAATGCAGCACTGAGAGACCCTCACCTTCCATCTTTCTCAATGCATGCATAATTTTGGATTATAAGTGTGTTTTTTTTATTAATTTCCTCTCCTATAGAGAAAGCTGATGGTTTGTGTTTTAACTTAACTGTGATTGCTACGAATAATACCCCACAAACTGTTGGATTGGCTAAAGATGCATGGGAAGTTGCACGTGATTCATTATTTCTGGAACAGAAGCTTGGTCAGGGGTGTTTCGCTGAAGTGTGGCGTGGTAAGGCAGAGAATATATTTTGCTTTGGATGGATCTTTTAAGGCCCTCTTGGCAGAAATAAACATTTCAAGTACAGACCTTAAAGCTAAAAGATCAGAATAGTATGAAATGTTAGTTTATATTGCCTGACACAGTCAAACCTAAATACAGTAATCCATGGGAAGCTTCCTTTCACTTGCACACAGTGGCATGAGAGGTTAGGGCATTAAACTTCATTAATTGCAGTGGGTTTATTTGGGTGACTACACAATTGTTAGGTATTAAAATAGGAATGATGCTAAACCTGTAAGGCAGAATGGCTAACCAGAAATTAATTTGGTAAGTAGACATTTCTCTTTCCTTGTAGCACTGGTAGAATCAGACCCTGAAAATGTTCCCATCCACTCTTCCAGTTTAAAAATAATGGCAAATATTGCAAGCATATATTGCAAATATCAGCAAGCTAGCTTTCCCATGCATCCAGTTCTTGAAGTCTGTTCTGAAATTTGTATCTGCAGCAGCAACTCGATATAGGGATGAGGGACAAGAGAGCAAAACTTGCCAGGCCCAGCTGAACCCCAACTTGGAAGTCCAGAAATACTGACCTTTTCCAAATCCACTGACATTGTTTTCTGCACACTGGCCAGCTCAACTTACCCATCATGGGCCTCATTCTTTTAATGAGTATAAAACAATAGGAATTTACAATTTACATAAATCTTAGTATGACCATAGCATTGAAACACAATATAGTGGCCATTTCATGAGATGTGGCTAAATTTCTGTGCCAGATTGAATTCTGTATAGACTCTAAAATTACCAATTCAAATAAAGAATCACTATATGTTGTTTCTTCACAAAAATTTGGTGGGGCAGTTTGACCACTCTCTTTGTTGCAGTGACACAAAAATATGTACAGCCAAAACAACCAGTGGGTTCTCCTGGGTTCTTGCAGCTGTTTCCCATTGCAAGACTGCAGCAAGGAGCACAGAAGCAAGCCTGTGAGATTTACAGAATTTATAGACTAGAAATATAGAAATTCATAGAATCTCAGAGAATTACAGTTGACTTGCTGCAAAGGAAGCTGCCTACATTTTCTATTGGCATGTTCAGATAACTGCAGTTTCTCCTTCTTGTTGTCCATCTTGAATGCATGCACAAGTTTCCAGTTGATGTTAGTGGTCAGCTCTGTGTGCCATAGATCTTAAACTGATATAACAAGTTAAAGGAAAAAATTTTTTAAAAAAACAAAAATCAGCTATGAGAAATAAAGTACCAAGTAGCAGTACCAAGTATCTGTCAGAGATGCGAAAATTGTTATTACAATTATGAAATTATGTTTCTTAATGTATAGTAAAAATCTGTTAACAGCCCTGAAGCATTACCAAATTGGAGTAGATTAACACAGTAAAAATTAATAAAGAACACATTAAATAGTAACTAACTACATATGAGAGGAATTCAGAGGGAAAATTCTATGCTAATTTTCTATTAGAGAAATATACCAAAACACAACAAGAAAATTTAAGAATTTAAACTGGAATCTGGGCTGAGAGAATCAGTTAATATTTTTGTTTGGTTTTCTTTGTTTAAACTGGAGAAATACGTAAAAGTATTTAAAAAGAGGCTTGCTGAAAACACATCATGGTAACAGAACAAGTCCTGGGGTTGTTATTTAAACAGGTAATACACAGTTTGTCCTGTTAACACACAAGGTGAAATCCTATTTTATTAATGCCGGTCTGGTGCCCATGAAACTCTGGTTTCACTCCTGGTTTGTATAATTTGCGGTACCTCTGCAAAGTGGCCGCGACTGACGGCCCACTGCAGTCTGGAACCTCAGGGACTCCAGACAAAACACGCTTCCTGTCACCCATCAGAAAAGATTTTGGCCACCCTGCTTGAAATTAGAGGCAAAACCACATCCTTCCCAGCTTACACAGGAGTGCCACTAAACAAAGTCCTGCTTCAGCTCTGATTTGAAGGACTGAGGGCAATTAAGACTTCAAGAGTCCTCCTGAAGCGCACTGCGGTAGTGGCAGCGGTAACTCAAAACATTACTCCACTGACAGTACAGTGACACCTGGCACTGAACTGGCAGAAGGAAATCAAGGCATAATGAAAACCAAACTTGCACTGCACATTTTTGACTAATATGTGCCTCAAGCCCCCCCTGACATTTAGGATTGCCCTTTAAAAGTGAGCAGCAGCTCCTCCACTGCTCTTCTGCTGTCTTCAGCTAGGCAAGGTGGACCTGGGACCTGAGCAATTGCACAAAAAAGGACCCATTTTATGGCTCATTTTATGCTCTGGCATGTTGTAAAAGCTCATTATAAAGTTATTTTGGCTTAACCGGTTCCCATGCAGCAGCTGAGCCCTGTTGTTATTCATGTACTTTTAACAAAGACAAACTGGGTTATTTTACACATTACCTTTTTTCATGGCACAGCCTTTGTGTACTTTGTAGGCTTTCTGCTATCCTCATGCTTCGGTGCAGAGGGGTAATTTTTACTGATTAATTCCTGAAGTCGTTTAGTGTTGTTCTGCCTTATCCCACAGCAGCTCCCTATCTACAGATCGCATTCAAAGCCATGTCAGCCCTGACTCTGGAGCAGGGTTCTGGCAATTCGGGGCAAAAGACAACCAGAAGATACTACGAAAGTGGTACTTCTGCCCATTTTAATTTATCTTCCCACACAAAAAACAAACAAAAATTTAAAACCAACAAAACAGAACAAAAAAAAAAGAAAAAAACACCCCACTGCTAACATATATAAGTCTTCTGGGTTTTCCTTCTTTCCAGTCCTCCTTCTCCCCCTTGCAAATTCCTGAGTGAAGCCCCACCTCTTGGGGGTTGCCCTGAGTCAGCCTTCCCCAGCTTACTCCAGGTTCTTGTGCAGGCTTTTGGGTGTTCCAGGAGGCTTGGTAGGTGATGGCTGAAAAATGATGCAACTTGTCCATTTCAGTGCTGACCACAAGTAAAGAGCAAACTGAAGTGGACAGGAACCACCTCATTTTCAGTCAGCAGCTCCTGGGGATAAGGAGGGGAAGGAAAAAGATGCATTTCAGTTTGGAAACACACCCATGTTTCTAAAATGAAATCAATGCAGGATTTGTTTCTCAGGAACTTTTTTTTAATATTTTCTTTCATCTGACTCAGAACAAAACCAAAATGTTCAAATGTCTTGCAAATGAGAAGTTCCTGGTTTAACCAGTTTTGTTGTCCAGATCTGTGACTGGAGCTGTGTTGTTGCAATTACTTGGTAGCAAGGGAATGCATGAAGATGGGTTTCAACAGTCCCACATTTCTTACTCAGAGAAGGTTTCTGTGGAGATCACTGGAAACATTGTCTGAGTAGGACAACAGCAATTGTCCCCAGTGCCAATGGGAGTATTATGTTTCAGTATAACAGAAAACACCTAAAATATGAAGGAGGCGTGGGAGGAATATAATGATAAGTCAACATGGGAGCCCAGACTTTTAAAAATACCCTTATATTAAATGTCCTTGCTGATTTTTTTCATTGGTTATATTAGACATAAGGCAGAAAAAGGAACAGAAGATATTTAATCTAACTAAGTGTCTATGCTTGTAGGTACGTGGAATGGAAATACTAAAGTGGCTATCAAGACCCTCAAGCCTGGCACTATGTCTCCAGAATCCTTCCTAGAGGAAGCCCAAATCATGAAGAAGCTAAAACATGACAAATTGGTCCAACTTTATGCTGTGGTATCTGAAGAGCCTATCTATATTGTCACAGAGTACATGAGTAAAGGTGAAGCCAGAGCTGCAGTACTTGATAATATTTTTTTCTTTATTGTGCTCCTTGGGGATACAGAGGGAGGTGCAGCGGGGTGCATGCGAGGAATGAGAGAGGGAACACAAAACTAGATTCACCTCTGGCTTCAGAAGAATTATGAATTCCACTATGAATTGGGTCCAAAACCTGATGTACAAAGAAAATTTTTACTAGTTGGGGAGAGAGAAGTTGGTGCAGCCTAAGTGATTCCAACTGCATCAGCATCTAAACTTACATGACAAGTGATTTGCATTTTCTAGGTTTGATGATACTACATGCTGCTTCCCAAGAGCCTAGCTTTTCCTGGCATCAGAGAGTTCTTATGGCATCTTCTTTCAGGGTTTACTTGTCAGCCCAGGATTTCTGTTTCTTCGTTTAGCAATCCTGAGTTCTGTCACATGCACCTCGTTCTCAGATCACACTTCACTTTCAGTCCACCCCATTTATCATCTTAATACACATCATCTTAATTCGCAAATATTATTCTTTCCCTCCTCTTTTTTCTGTACTTTCCCCTTCTCCCTTCTCTTTTTCTTAAGCTACTTAGCTGGTAACGATATAGTAAAATGAGAAAAGGAAAACTTTTTGCTCTGTCGGATCTCCAGCAGGGGTGCTGAGAGCAGAGCAAAAAATCTGCTTGTTTTGGAAAAGCAAATGGACCAAATAGGAAACATAAGTTCTCACAGGGAAGTTTCATTGTACATTGGAGGATACAGTCTGAAATTTTAAGTGCATTCTTTCAGTCTATTTGGAGTTGACTTTTATTTTCCTGGCAGGTGCTTGCCCACCTCCCTCCTCAGAGGCATCCAAGCCCTGACTAACTCACACTTTAATCATATGTCTCAGTGACAAGCATATGCTTTTTCCCTTTAAAAATAAAGACTTTTCAAAACCCTTCTGAAGTATGTGGTTTATTTTGGCTTACTTTACTAGTTTGTACTGTAACATTTTACATCTTTGGATCTGAGCTTGAGGCTGACGATTTACCAAGGGAGAAATGCCTAATCATCTGTCTTTTCCCCTTATTTATTTTACCAATTCACTGACCTTATTTAAAGGAGACTGCCACACTTCTCTGTTCGAGTACAAGATTAGGATGGAAGCTGTAGCATCCTAGGCTCTTTTTTCAAAGTGACGGGGTACCTTCTTGTTTTCCCTTGCACGGGAAAGCGATGTTCTTACAGCTTTTGCTAAAGTTGCTTTCATTTCATCTCTTCTTTGTCTTCTCTAGATTTGCACAGCAGTGTTTTAAAATTAATGGTTCATACTGTGTTTAGTTCTGGGTTACCTAGAGGAGGAGCACTACTGATTTCTAAGGAAAAATAGCTTTTGCTATAATCCTATCCCCCTTGGGCTCAGCAGGCTCCAGGCTGACCTTTCTTTTGGAGCGGGTTGAGCTGGGATCTGACTTCTTCCATAACTTGTGTGGCTTGGAACTGAGCTGCTTCTTTGCAGCTAGCTGAGTCCTTTAGAGAGCAGCAGGTATGTAGTTTTAAAGAGCACTGGAAAAGTTAAGAAAGATCAAATTTCTCAGTAATGGTCAGGAAAATTTAAAACAATGTTGTTTCTTTTCCCTGCAACTCTTGTACTAGCGGCACATTCTTCTGCAAGCCAGCCTGAAAGAGTGAAACAAGTACAATAAGAGAATTTGAAGATGTTATGGGGTTTTTTGAAACTGTCACTTGAACTTGAAACATTGCTGTCTTTAATATTGCACATATTGCTGCACCTCTATTCTGATGAATTGTTTTCCTAACATCTCTCTATTGTGTCAACTCTGCATTTGCAGGGAGTTTGCTAGATTTCCTAAAGGACGGAGAAGGAAGAGCTTTGAAGTTACCGAATTTGGTGGACATGGCAGCCCAGGTCTGTCTTCAGAGTACTGAGCACTGAGGTGTACATGTTTTATGGCCCTTGTAGGTATGAGTTTGTTTTAAATGCACTGTTTGTGTTCCCTGCTGCTTGCAGGTGGCCGCAGGAATGGCGTACATCGAGCGGATGAATTACATACACAGAGACCTGCGCTCTGCAAACATCCTCGTGGGCAATGGCCTAATATGCAAGATTGCTGACTTCGGATTGGCAAGACTGATTGAAGACAATGAATATACAGCCAGGCAAGGTAAATGCAGCTGCAGGTGTAG
Organism: Acanthiza pusilla; assembly: GCA_036630365.1. NCBI lineage: Eukaryota > Metazoa > Chordata > Aves > Passeriformes > Acanthizidae > Acanthiza > Acanthiza pusilla. The sequence goes on from JAXCHO010000023.1 coordinate 33,617,124, forward strand.
CACTGAGTGTCATTCTTGTGACAAGGAAAGAGTGGAACGTGGTTTTGAAAAGCTCTCTCTGCTATGCTTCGGGGCTGCTTTCAGTAAATCCTGAACTCATACTAATTCCTGGTCAGAAGTTCACTGCTGAATGCATGTCCTAAAGAGAATGTCTTATTTATTGTCTTCTCTTTGAAAACTGACCAAAATGAAACAAAGGTGAGGAATGAGAACACAACTGGAAGTGACAGTAAAGACAAGATCCTCATGGTGCCATATCAAAGAGTATATTTTACATACTGGCTATGAGAATCTGAATGTGGTAATCCAGAAAAGTGTACGTAAGCTATTTCTTTTGTAGTGTGTCTTCTAGTATTTACTAACCACTGTTATCACTGCTGTGCTATTCTTATTTTCTTTATTTCAGACAGGTCAGAGTTGTAGCTCTGTGCAATGGAGCTGTCTCTCTAAGCACTATATTTTCTTTGGGAACTTAAAAGGTAGTTTTAATAGAAATGCCATTTTCCAGAGCTACACAGGGTGCTGGACACAGACGACCACTGATACACTATAGAAATGTATCAAAGAGTTTTGTAGCTTTTTCTGAAAAGCATGTGTATGCAGACTGAGCCATGACACAACCTCTTCGTAGTTATTCTTTACAAGTCATGCTTAGTTGTCAGATGTTGGTCCAAGCTGCAGAGCTACAGTTTTGTTCTCTTTTTGCTGGCAGTACTTTGGTAGTGCTTGCTCAATATGTGTCGGTAAACACCACTCCATCCATTTCAGTGCCAAAGCCAAGGAGGGTCCCGTTAAACCTAAAAAAGAACAGGCTGGCTAAGCACTTCATAACTTTCATTTACTCCCTCCTCTTGTGAGCTTCTTCTCTTGAGCAAAGTCTGTGTTTCAGCATGGACCCTGCCATTAATTCTTAGGAAATAGCTAACCTCTTTCTGTAACTTTTTCTCCAAGTGTTGACAGAAGGAGCCAGAGAGTTTCCAGCATGCCTTGCCCTGGCCTGGGAGCAGCAGCAGCTCTCAAGCTGTTCTCACCCCTCTGAACTGCTGTCAGCAGTACCCAGTCACAGGGACGTGGACCACAGGCTGCATCCACCCTAAAAAGTGCCTGCTTCACATTAAGTCAGCGAGGCCTGATTATTTCGGTGGAGTCGTTGAAGAACCTGTGATAGATACTAATGCAGAGCCTTAACCACTATTGATTTCAGTCTGAGGGTGGGAATTGCTTCTTGCTAGAAAAAAAATAGGCTTGTGTCGTTCTCTCCAGAGCAATAAGAGTGTCTGGAGAGGCTTTGGTAGACAGAAAGCTGCCTGCTTGCTGTTCCCCTGTGTAAAACAAGAAGTGTTTTCCCTGAACAAGGCAGGCAGATCCAGTCTGCAAAATGGCTTTGAAACAGTGTCCTATATTATCTCCATTTCTGCCTGGTTTGCTGCCATGTCTTTTGTTCCCTTTGGAAACCACCCAATGTATAGTTTTACATGACTAATTATTTGTTTTCATAGACAAGTATGTGGCCTACTTCTGGCCAAATCTCTTCAGGCTCCTGATCCCTAGGAAATCCTATGATGACCTGTTTGCCTCTCAGTTTAAATCTCGCAGAATAGTTATGGTCTCTTCACATGTTAAAAAAGCTGTGAAAACCTGCCTGGCTGATACTGAGGAGAAGTTAAGGTTTTTAAATAAAAATCACTGGATTTGGGGTGGGGAAACTTTGAGAAAAGTATAACACCTGGCCTGGCAGCGAGAGGGAGCACAGCCATTGGTATCTCCTGCCCTTCTTTCATGGCAGAAATCCCTTGTATTGAGGAGAAAATGTCTGGGAAGGGAGAATTAGTTTGGCTTTTAAAATGCATTCCTGATTATCTGGAGATCTGAATCATGTTTGCCTGGTTTCACCTCCTGGTGCAAGTATGGAGAAGTCACCCATCTTTCCCCTACTTGAGGACAATGGATAATATTTCCTTCGCCTGACCTCAGAGCCAGGCTGAAGTCCTTCAGAGCTACACAATTCCTTAAAAGAGAGACCCAAAGAGCTGTAACCACACAAATCTTGTAGAAAGGTTTTTCTACTTTCACTAGTATTTTTGACCCTTTCTTAAGGGGTAGCTTGTTCTAGGAAGGGGTACTTTTTGGACTAGGTAGCACACACTCAATTTACATTTCATTGCAATTAACCTGGCTTCCAATCCAGTTGGGCAGCCAGGGTGAGTCTAAGATTTATTGAGGGAGAAACATGGTTTCTAATTCACCACTGCATTTTTTTTTTTTCCAACTGGAATTCAGTTCTGGTCTGTTTAGTTAAGCTTCAGTGTGAGCATTGCTTGGTGAAGACCACAGTATCAGGAGGAAATGGTTGCCTCTGCTTGTTTCCCATGACCTATTACTTCAGCCTCCAAGGGAATGCATCTGGGGACTGCTCTGTTTATCTAGCTGACTACTGCTTCAGTGGGAATTTTGACACAGGAGGAAAGCTTGGCCAGCAGAGGGGAGGGGAATGGGGAGCACTCCAGACTGGCAGCTCCTGTGGGAGAAAGGAAATGTTTTTCCTTGCAAAATCTGAAGATTAAAGTCTCTGGTCACTCTCTCCTCAGCAGTCATCCTTCTTTTGGCTTAAGTGCGTTAGTACAGAGCTCATTGTTGGCGTGGGGAAGAGGTGGTTTTCTCCAGCTTCGCTTGATCTCCTGCTCCCTTCCCCCACTGTCACTTTTGTCTCTGATTAAATATTTTGAAAGGAAACAGATGGGGATGCTTTGAGCCCCAGCGGGCTAGAGTGCAGGATTCCTGAACCTGTGTGGGTATTACTTAGCCTGGTGGTAATGTTTTACTGACCGGTTTATTTTCTTTTGGGTTTGAACAAAGGAGGCCTGACTGCTCCTGATTTATGAGAGGTAAATAAAAAGCAGTTCGTTGTCTGCACTGCCATTTCTCAGCAATTGTCAGGAAGGAAAGAGATGGTCATGCCACTAATGATTTAAAGTGTGTGACTAGCAGCTATACACTGCCATTAAATAAACCAAAAAAGAGTTCTTGGCTTATAATGAGCATTTGGCTCCTCTTGCTTTAGAGGAAGTGAGTAATCAAAGGGGAAAATCATGCCTGTTTAGAGTGACGCCCATTTCAAAGGCTACACTGGTGGACTGCATTGCAGCCTGCCCCACTGGGGTTTGCTTCTTTTGGCTGTTGCTGTTGCAATGTCTTCCCCACACACAGTGTCAGGCACTGAGTCTTGCTTCCTACCATTGGTGATGATGCTTGTGTCAGCCCTGTAAGGCAAGACTTAAAACTCCTGGTATCCTACAGGACAAAGAGAAACTTCCCATGACCTCCAGCACAAGATTTCCCATGCAGTTTTGCTGCCCTTACACTGATACATGTGAGATTTTCACAGTTATGTGGAGTTTTGGCCGAGCATATGGCATTTTTGTGGGGAGTGCCAGTGCTCCACAGAGTCACTGGGTTAGAGTTGTTACTACTCTAAGCAGTAGCAGCTGATACAAATTTCAAATTGTCTTAATTTAAAAAAAAATATGCAGAGTTATTTTCCAGGCCGTGTTTCTACTGTGCACACTGGCAGTACTTGCAGTAGTGCCACTCCAAGCACACATGAAACAATAAGGATCTTTCTGATGCCTTCCAGACAAGCCAGAGCTATTTTGGGAGCTCTAGCACGTGTTTGTAAACTCTCAGATCTTTTTTGCCTCCCTAACACTTAGAAATAACTCCTTCCTGCCCTGCTTAAAATCAAGAAATCAAGTGATGCTTCTTAGTTTGATTTCCGAGAAATAAGCAGGGAGTTTTCCCCCCTTCCAGGCTCTCTCCAGTCCCTTTGTAGGGACTTGTTCAGCAGCTAATCAGACCTGTTCTGTTTGTGGCTGACTGTACTGCAGGCTGTAGCATCCAGGGCTTTGTTCTTGCTCTTTACCTGCCATTCCCTGAGCCAGCCTGGGAGCGGACAGGAGAAAGGACTCTTGGCTCTCAGCCACCGGGGTCCCAGAGGAGGATCACCGATACCCTCCTACGGAGGTGCCATCTGCCCCGGGAGGCGGAGCACGGCCAGGTCAAGAGGAAGGGCGAGAGGAAGGGGGGCTACAGAGTGTGTTTAGCCCCACAGTCCCGCCCTCGCCCCCCACTGCCGGGGAGGGGTCTGCCTGCAGAGCGTGCTCCTCATCGCTGATGTTTGCCAGGCTTGTAATTTCATGTTCGTTCTCACAGCACAAAAAAATGTAATTGCACAGTCCCTCCCACACGGCACTCATCATCGCCTGCCGGGGCTGACTCGTTTCCTGTTTCATGCTTGCTTCAGCACTTCGTTTTTACCTTTTGCAGCTTTCCCTTTCCAGCCCCAGAAGCGATTCAGTGCCACACTAAATTCCCTGGTTGCTAATCCAAGAGCTCCCCAAGTTTGTGGATCTTAGAGCTTGGGGTCCCGCACTGGGTTTGGTTTTAAGGTACAAGAGGTAGCAGCTTTGCAGCATTTCCAGAAACAGGATCATTATCAAGCTGGCAGTGGCTCTGGGGCATGAATTTCAGAGGTTTCTGCTTCATCAAGATTTAGATCTGAAAAAAACCCAAGGCTCTGAGGGATTTTCACTTGCTTGAGAAGAAACCATGCTGAGAGTTGTATCTCAAGGTCACTCAATCATCCCAGCCCCCTTGCTCCTTCTCATCACATGATCTGCTTATACCCCGCAAAGAATTAAAGCAGGGCTGTGGATTGATTTTTCCCAAGGAAATCCTCCTGGGAGATAACCTGTGTGAATGCCTCGACAGAGCCATGCAGAGGTCCCAAGAAAAGGCTGAGCATCCCAAAAACCCTCACAAGCTCAGGGCTGGCTGCTCTAACCATAAATTGTATCAGCAGCTTTGGTTTCATGTGGTTACAAGCAGTGCAGAAACCCAAAAAAGGCTTTTCCTGGGCTGAAACATTTAAAAAAAAAGGACTGAGATAGAAGCTGAAGATTAGTACCTTGTTTTGGGGCAAAGACAGGCTATCCTAACCTGCTAAATGCCGTGTGCGGTTGGTATTTATATGTGGGGTTACTGATGTGCTAGCTTGTAATAAAATAGGTTCCAGAAAAAAAAAAAAAAAAAAAGAGAAATCCCTCCCCCACTGATGCAAAATGTGCCTTCAAAGCAGGAGATGGGCTGCCTTGTCAGCTGGGGTAATTTGGCTTATCAGATTTATTAACATGCTTGTCAGTAATACACGTTTTATCTGGTGCTGTAATTTGTTTGCAGCACAAAGTCAGCTTGTTTAATAAGCTGCTGAGGCCTGGGCAGAGGGAGGTGGTAGGTTTTTTAATCAGTGTGTTGGGAAGAGAGTAAGCACAGGAGTTGTGTGTCTGTCAGGAGCCACGCACAGCGTCCAGCCTGTGTGAATACTCTGTGCAGCCACACCAAGCAGGAGGCTCTGGAGCAGTGCTCAACACATCTGGGGATTTCTGTGCTCTCACAGTAGTGCACTGTGTCTCCAGAGCCAGGCACTGAATGAGAGACAACACCTTGGAGGGGAATCCCTGTTGGACAAACACGCCCCCCCCACACAAGCCCTGTGTGATCTCCTGGTGTTATGGCAGCGCATGTGTTGTACCTGCAGGTGCCCAGCCTGGTGTGTTCTCACTGGTTTATGCTCTGCCTCCACTGGCAGCTCTGCCATGCTGGATGGCAGACTCTCTTGGACCATCTAGCCTCCCAGATGTGTTGCAGAGCCAGAAGACCATGAGGCAGGGCTCTGCTAGCAAGCTCTCTGCCAACCTTGCATTTTTCTCCTCCCCATCTACCACTCCAAGTCTGTCATCTATCAGGAAATACTGCACAAACTGCAGAACGTGATTTTTTATATTAGCTGCTTTAGACAGAGAATCATGCACAGCAGGGGCAACATAGAGGAGTCCTGTCATTGGAAAATGCACAGCACAGACCATTTGTCTTTCCAGCAGTTCTCATCACACTCCAGTGAGGATTTGTACTGCTCTAGCTCTCAGGAAAAGGGATGTCCTGGAATTGATCCCCCTTCTCAGGGACCTACCTTGCTTCTCATCTTCCTGTGGTTTGACAACACACCACATACTCATCTCCCAGTGCCACACTGGCAGTCGGTTGAGGAAGACATAAACACTGGGGGAGTTGGCCACAAAAGAGTCTGAAGAGATTTCCTTCCTCCAAAGATGAGTTGTAGGTGGTTGCTACCTTTGGATCTGAGTATGAAGCACAAGGGAATTAGAGCAGATTTGACTTTCTCAGGAAAAAAAAAAAGCTGAGTAAAGAAAAAAAAATTGTTGAATAAAATGTGTGCAACACATGAACAAGCAAACCCTCCTGCATGGCCATCTCAGACAGCAGCAGCCAAAGTCCAAGGCTCCGGGCTCCTGGCCAGCCTGGAGCTATTCCTTTGTTCAGCTGGCACAGGGCACAGGGTGTGTGTACCATCTTGGCTGCAGTAGGGGAGAGCAGAGGGACATTGGCCCTCACGCTCAGGACAGCCTGCATAGCCCATCTAAAGCCATGCACTGCGGGCCTGGGGAGCCTGACCACCAGATACTCACAGCTTGCAGTTTTTCCAGGGATTGACATGGGCTGTAGAGCCCCAGGGTCTCCTGGCAGCTGGAGCAGCCAGTTGCCAACCCCACATGGCTGCTGGTGCTGCTGAAGCAGGGCCAGTTTCCAGGACAGAGGCTCAAGTGATGGCAGCTGCTGCTGCAGAGAGCTCACACATCACAGCCAAGGCGATTTTTAAGAGAAGATGAGGTTCTGCAAATTTTGAGTCTTGGAAACCAGGATTGGTCACACAAAGAAGTGTAAGTGAGGGAGACTGAGACCAAAGCCAAGCGCCCAAATTTTAGTTCCTGCCCACACACCAACCAATGAAAATACATAAAAGACAGACTTTAAAAAGTGAATAGACATCCAGAAGTCCTCTGGCACCTTTGTAAATCTAACCAGTGATGTGCTGATGCTTAACTAAAGTTCCTGACTTCAGGCATTAAGGATTTGAAACTGTCTCTTGCATCTTTTTCATCATTTAGCAGGACATTTTCAAGTCATTTAGCAGGACTTACTTGAGCAGCTACAGCTTTCCCTAGAAAAAAATGTATTTGTTTGCGAGTACTAGTCTCTCTTAGGATCATTTACATGTAGAGCAGAAAAAAATTTAGCACAACAAAGTTTTACTAAGTAAGGAGATGAGAATTACCATGTTTACTTTGTCCTCTAAGTCACATCAGGTTGGGGTGTATGGCAGAAGGTACAGCACATTGAGCACTGGATGTGATGGCAGAACAGTGCCAGCAGGGAACTGTAAACAGTGCCCTAAGTTCACTCCCTGAGAATGATTTGTCCGTGTTGTTCCACTTTCACACTTGTCCTGAAAGCGAAGGGAATTTTTATGAGAGGATAATGTAAAGTGGAAGTCAGTCTGTTTCCAAATTCAAGAGTGTTTGTCACTAGGGATCAGAAATAAGCAATGCAACTCTTTTGCCTGTATGTTAATACAAGGCACCAGGGAAATGCCTGCATATTTTTTTGTACATACTATGAGTTAATTATTACCACAAGACATTTCTTTAAAGTCACGCTGAAAATATTTTCCTTAAGAAAACAGTAAATGATAGGAAAAGCAAATAAATCAGTGTTTAAAGGCTTGTTATCTTACTATCCTTACTGCGACTGGCTCCTGCAAGCTCTGATGATGGATGAGCACATTAGAACTGCACGTATTTAAGGCACTACAGGCTTTTCAGTGCCAGGAGCTTAAAGTACCCTGTCAAGTTATAAATCACAGGCCAAAGTTGTGCCTTGACATCAAGCACTCCAAGCAACTCAAATGGCAGTATTATTTTAAAGTCCTTGCATGTTTCTAATGAAGTATTAGGTTTCCTTTTAATTTATGTTTCACCATGTTTGTTTGTTTGCATTTTGCTCAGCTTGAGCAGGCAAACTGGGAGGTACATTTACCGTATCTCTCATTTCTGCTTATATGTGCTACCCATGTTTGACTTGCAAATATTACAGGGAAACAGTAATTTTAAACATTTTTGGAGAAAGAATCTCTATTATATTTGGCTTAATTGTTTTTAAAATGGGTTTGGGGTTTTTTCGTTTTATAAAACTTAAAACCTGAATTAAAATGTCTTATCCTTCTTTTGGGATGTGGGACAAACGCACCCCTTCACTGCTTCATCTTTTCTGATGCCCTACATGTTCCACCCACCTGTCCTCTCTGACTGCACTCCATGGAGCTGTTGGTTAACACTTTTCTGCAGCTCTTTCCACCTGTACATGTTACAGAACACAACTGTGAACTGATGCTTTGGTTCTGTCTCTGTTCTGGTTAAGACTCATATATTCTTTCTTTAGGTGCAAAATTTCCCATTAAATGGACTGCACCAGAAGCAGCACTGTATGGAAGGTTCACAATAAAGTCCGATGTGTGGTCTTTTGGGATCCTACTGACAGAGCTGGTAACAAAAGGGAGAGTGCCATACCCAGGTAAGAAAAATGTCCTGCTTCACTGGGAAAAAGGAGTGGGAATGGGCCATATATTTAAGCTGGAATGTTTAATTATATTTACTGAGCTCAAAGGAGAGTGGCTTTAATGCATAAGTTCTGTGTATGCTTGAAACTGTTCTGACTCAAAGCTGTTTTGTGATGGTCATGATAAAAATGACAAGGGGACAACTCAACATATTTATTTCTAATGTTTTAATTGTGCTCATTTCATTTAATGTAATTTCTAGACTATTAATGAAACCTGTGTAAAATTATTGTATTCTGGAGCAAATAGCTCTCCTTAGTATTGGATTTACTTTAAGATAGCAACAGTTAAACTCCCAGAGAGGCTTTACTCTGTTTATGCTGTCACTCTGGTTCACTGCAAAATTTGATGACTGTCTGAACGTCTGGTATTATCAAATCTCTTTTTCATAAACTCTTAATTTTCAATCCTTGCTTTTGAGATGGATGGAAAGGGAACAAAATTATTCTGTAATGTGCAGACCAGAGCTCATGGCAGGGTCACAGCAGGGCCAGATTCTCTGCATGGGGGAACTGGAGGCCCCATGGCTCTTTGTTGAAACCCTGCCAAGTGTCCGATGGATTAAGATTTGTAGGAGGGGGTGACTGGATCTGCCTATGCAGAAAGAGCTTTTCATTCTGTTGCCCCCCTGAAGATTGTAGGCATTCAGGTGAAGAGGAAAGGGGTGAGGTGAAAGTCATGCATTTCGTGGAAAAGCATTTAATCCCTTCTTTTTCTCATCAGTGCAGATATTAACAACGGGGCATGCCCTGCATTTAAAGATGCATCTAGCTGCATTTTTATTCTTTTTATTTTAAAAAAAAAAAAAAGTTCTCTAAATAATCAGCAGTCTGGCTGTGTGCACTGCAGCTGATTTAATGGAAAGTGCCCTACAGCAGTTTCAATTTTCCAATCTGTGATGGGATCAAGCAGTCAGATCCCTGTATCAAATTGAGCAGGAGAAGCATCAAGGTGGAGTTCAGTTTATCCTGTGGTGTCTCAAACTACTTAAGAAGCCTGAACTCAACAAAACGAATTTTCCAGGACTTTTACCAGGAATTTCAAGTTTGCTAGCACCTAGCAGCCGGTAGATGATATTTGAGAAGAGAATATGGGGACTGGAAGGCATCACATGATCAGCAGTGAACTTCTGCATGATTAACAGGGAGCAGATTAGCAAAGCTGTGGCTGTGAGAACCTAATGAGGTAGCGGAAAATACGATGGTGTGTTTCTGTGGGATGGATCAGTCCCTCTGCCCAGCACTTCCCCATGTGGGATGTTGCCTCCAGTCAGAGCAGCTGTGTCACCAGTCAGCACAAAAGTCTTCCTGCTCTGAGGATTCCTGGTAGTGGTGTGGGAAAGCCATGATTTCTTCAGGTTTATTGAGGATTAAATGCAGACATGGCATAGTGTGCAAAGGTTGAAGACAGAATAAAAATGCATAAGATTTAGTTGATGCTGTGTTGCTCTCAGAGGGTGGGCAATGTTCCTGACCGGGCTGCAGGAAATCCTCAGTCACTGCCAGCAGAGTGGGTGCACAGGGACTGTCACCAGCTGGGGCAGAGTTAGAGTGAAAATACTGTTCTATGCAAAAACAACCATCTAAGCCCCATGTTTACTCACAAGTCTGTAACTGAACACGGTGTTGGCCATGGCTGCAGAGAATGTCTGCACTTCATAAATGTTCCTTTCTCTCCCCAAAGGAGAAAGAGTCCACAGGATGTGCATTTAAGTGCTTGCAATATATAACTTCTTGTAGGAGCCATGACAGTAATCTCAGGCATGGGCTGTGTCCTGAAATTCTGGACAGTTTTATTACATAGCAGCTTGAGCACATCAAAGACAACCAGCGGCATCTCTCCCCTTTCAGCACCATCCCACCCCTTCATCCCTCACTACATCCCTCCCCTCTGGCTCACTCTCCCCCACCTGCACTAGGGAGACACCAAGTAGCTGGAAGCAATTTTTTGTGTGTTACATATCACAGAGTCAGCAATTTTCTGGATAGTCATGTACTGCCTTGGTTACACCCTGCCCACACTCTATGCCAGGGCCATTCCTCCCCACCAGGACTCCCACATTGCTCTTCTGGGAGGCCTTAACCATTCTCATGGCCACCATCACTCCCCTCTGTCAGTTTTACCTAAGGGCAGCGTCGATCTTACATTTGAATGTCCAAAGTGTTTGCAGATTTCAGTCCAGTCTCATTCCCCCTAAATGGGAAAGCTTTCATAGGCTGAGGCAACAGTGGAGGGGAACTGGGACCTTCTCAGAAGGATCTGTCTTTGCAAATGGATTGAAAAGACAGCTTGGACTTCCCAAGGTGACAAAGACCTCCTGAGCTCCTTAGAAAAGACTGTCTTTTCCCCTGACATAGAAAGGAGCATCTATCTCCTGCTTCATGCTGGGAAGAGTAAGGGCCTTGTGAAGGACAAAGTTTCATGAATACAAATCCCTGTCTCAGATAGGGAGTAGGGATCAGATGCACCCACAGAGCTTTCCCTGCCATCATGGCATGGCTTGCACTAGGAGGAAAAATGGGACTTGAGTCACCCCAAGAGGCAAGACTCAGCCCTCTTCATGCAAGTATACAACACATAGGTGAGAGAATGCAGTCTGTTGGCACTGCCAGCCACTTTGGCACCCAAGATGTGACACTGGAAAGTGTCAGCCTTGAAACAAAGAGTGTCATGGAGCTGTAATATCCAGTTTCTGAAATAGTTGTGAGCATGTTGTCCTGATGTTCCTACTTACAGCTTGTTAGCAGGCTGGGGGAAGTGGAGAGAGGCCCTCAAACAAAGGGATTGCTCTCTTGCTTGACAAGCTCTTAGTGCCCAAAGAGATTATTTATAGCACACATCCCAGTCCTGGGGTGTTACCCATGCCTGCAGGACACCATACCTCGTGCCTTCCAATGTCTGGAACCAGGCATTGTTTTCAGCTTGCGTAGAAGGAGGGAGAAACACAATAAATAGGACAGAGGGGGAAGGCATGCAGTTTATAGGAGGGAATCAGGCTGGGTGGAACAGAACTTGGCATTCTTTGTCCCACAGATTTCAACCAGTTCCTGTCCTGATGCCCCATTTTGGAAGAGGGGCTCGTGTAGTGGTGAGATACATGAGCAGTAAAGATTTTGCTGCTGGTGGAGACGAAGGTCAGGCTGGAGCTCATAATCAAACTTTGCCCCAGACCCTATAGCTGCCACAAGCAACACCAAATTTTGACAGGTGTCCTTATGTTCATACTTCAGCCAAGCCTGTTTCTCTGTCAGTGATCATAATGGGCCACTGTGAGAACTAATTTAGGCACTTCTTTTATGCTTTCTTATTCTTTTCAGAAGGCAGCAGATTGAAATAAGCAACTTTCAGAGTCTTTCTGGGCACTGAGGTTCTATTTCCACTGTTACAGTGGGGAAATAAAATGTATCTAGGGCCAGAAGAGGAGACAAGCTTAAGAAATAGTCTGCTTAGGAGGCCTTTTTCAATGTCAGTTTCTTTCCTCTTTTACAAATGCCCTTCCCTAGTCAGAGAATTTGTGGATTTTGCCCATTCTGCTTTTCAGATAGGCAAAAATCTCAGCCACACCAAGCAAGCACCTCTCACATTCCCCTTCTGCTTTCTAGTGCATTTGTGACATCAAGAGGATTTTAATTTTAAGTCTAGTGTGGCAGCCACCACGATGCTATCCACATTGCCGCCTCTGGCTAGGCAGGTCTTTGAGTCTGGACTCCAATCAGCCTGCAGCCTTCAGGCAGCTGTATTCAGCCTCATCATCCCTGGGGGAAGCTGTGCCACAAGTGCCAGAGAGCCTGTGGTACCCAAGCCTGGAGCCAAGTACATATCAGTGAGCCAGCATAGGTGGGTGTGGCATCATTGTGGATGGCAAATAAGAGGTTGAGAAAGGTATGTACTCAGCACATAGAATAGATAAAGTCAGGTGGGTTCAGCTGTAAGCAGGAAAGCTCCACTGAGAAATGCTCATCTGTTCTACCAAGCTCATCTATTCTACCAAGCAAATAATAACTTATTTTAAAACACAAAGTCAAAGCAAAAACCAGATATTGATAGTCTAGCTTTGTGGGTGCTTTGAGAATGAGATGTTGGGTGTTTTCAGGCCTTAATTTCTAAGTGAAGTGGCACTGACTTCCAGATTTTTAAAACTTGTTACTGCTTTTCACAGAAATAACTAGGTTAGCATTGCACTCAGTAAGAGCAGCATTCAAAGGTTGTCTTTTTAGGAGCAGCTTTGCTGTCCCTTCTGTGCACTGTATTAGTTTGATCGTTGGTCTGAAAACATGCAGTGGGTCTGGAAGGAGCATCATTCTCAGTCTGTGTATTGGCTTTGCATGGCCAAACTTTCATAGTGGGGGGATTGCCTGACCCACTGTGACCCTGTGGGAGGCCTGTGGAGAGAGGAGCCCCTGCTGGAGCAGCCTGTCGTTGGAAGACTGCACCCTGTGAAACAGTGACCCACACAGCAGGAGTCTGGGGAGGACTGTTGCCCATGGGCTGGACTCACGTTGGAGAACTTCATGGAGAAGTTCATGGAGAAGTGTCTCCCATGGCAGGGACCCCATGTGGGTGCAGGGGAAGGACTCCCCTTCCTGAGCAGCAGGAGAAATATGTGATGAACTGACCATAACCTGCATTCCCTGTTTCCCTGCATCACTGAGGGAGGAACTAGAGCTAGGAAGGAGGGAGGGGCATGGATAAGGTATCTTTAAGGTTCTATTTTACTTCTCATTATCCTGCTCTGATTTTGTTAGCAATAAAATCAATTGATATCTCTAGTTCTAGCCTGTTTTGCCTGTGACACTATTCAGCAAGTGATCTATCCCAGTCCTTATCTCAACTCATGAGCCCTTCATTATATTTTCTCTTCCCTGTCCAGCTGTGGAGTGGAGTGAGAGGGAGGCTTTGGTGGGTGCTTGGCATCCAGCCAGGGTTGAGCCACTGCAGTCTAAGAGAAGAAAGCAAGAATAAAGTAGATGAAAACAATAACTCCCCTCACTGGACTTCACATGTCCCAAAATAATCTGTATAGCTCATTCATTTGAATGCAGGGACACTCCCTAGTTACAGTTTCCTGTCTTCTGGATGAGCAGCATTGCCCAGATCCCTGCTATTTGCACATCTGCTGTGCTCCATCTAATCAAGCTCCTAACAGCACACCAAAGTACTTTCCAGTGTTTTCTTTAACCACAAATGGAAACTCCACATCCTCTTTTGTGTCACACTAACTCTTAAAGTCACTGTAACTTAAAGTTCCTACAACTTTTCTAGGAAAAGCCAAGCAGTATTGTGTTTCTGTCCCCAGTCTGTATGGGCAGTAGATTTTTATTGCAGTGAGCATTAGAGTGGCCATATCCTGTGGTATCCTGAGATTATTGAAGGTTTCACTAATAAAACTGGATGGTGAGAGGTTATTTGATTTTTGGTCTTCTCAGGGAATAAAAGGATACTGGAAAAGCCATCTTTTGGAAATTGGATGTTTTCTTGTTGGTCCAAATGATAATTCTAGAAACATCCTGAGCACAAGCTGATTTTTCATAGAATTCTAGAATGACAGAATAGTCTGATTTGGAAGGGACCTCTTAAAGGTCATCTAGTCCAATCCACCTGCAATAAGCAGGGACATCTTCAGCTATATCAGGTTACTCAGAGCAGTGTCCAACCTGAACTTGAATGTTCCCAGGGATGGGGCATCCATGACCACTTTGGGCAACCTGCTCCAGTGTTTCACCATCCTTATGGTAAAAAACCCTTATTTTCTTACATCTAATCTAAATCAAGTCTCCTTCAGTTTAAAACTGTTACCCCTTGTCCTATCACAACAGGCCCTGCTAAAAAATTTGTCCCCATTGTAGGCCCCCTTTAAGTATTGAAAGGTCACAATAAGGTTTCCCCTGAGCCTTCTCTTCTCCAGGCTGAACAATCCCAATTTTCTCAGCCATTTCTCATTTCATGGCCCTTCTCTGGACTCACTCCAACAGGTCGATGTAGTTCCTGTGCTGGGACCCCAGAGCTGGGTGCAGCACTCCAGGTGGGGTCTCAAGAGAGCAGAGCAAAGGTGCAGAATCCCCTCCCTCACCCTGCTGCCCACAGGGCTTTGGATGCAGCCCAGAACGTGTTTGGCTTCCTGGGCTGCAAGTGCACAGTGCTGGGTCATGTCCAGCCTCTCACCCCAAGTCCTTCTCCACAGGGCTGCTCCCAGTCTGTTCACCCCCAAGCCTGTATTGATACCAGGGGTTGCCCCAACCCAGGTGAAATAGCTATACCCAACAGAAGAATATTGCTGACTCTTTTATTTCTCAGATTTAAGGATTTTAGGATAAACTTTTAAAGGGTCTGGAAGCATACTGCAAGCAGAATGTCATTTATTATTTACTAAGAGTTGAAACTCTTGGGTATTCATTAGGAGAGAGGAGCTTTACAGACTGCTCAGATATTCTCTCTGTGGTGTTAGAAGTGCAGATATGACAGACTCCTGCTATCAAAAGAGAAGCACTAAAACTTGGAGGTTAAGATAAGTAAATCTATAGAATAGGTTTGTAAACATAAATAGGCCTTTTAAGAGGTAAAATGTATACCTGAAGCACTGCTATTTTTATAAGTCTGGCTAATAATCCAATTGATTTAGAAATAAAAGTCTTTGAGACTCTGGTTTTAAGTTAGCAGTACATATCAAAACCAACAGAATTTCTTTGGCAAATCCTAGGTGCTTCAGCCCTTGCTGGATGTATGAATTCCAGTGAGGAACATGGGGATTACTTGATTTAGTTTCATAGCTGGGTTTTACTGCGAGGGAAGGGAAAGGAGAAAGGAAAAGAAGGGCATTTTCCTGGATTAAACTATGATGAGAAAACCTGGCTTGACTCACTTTCCAGGGACAAAAAAATGACTGTGATTTCAGACAGCAATGTCTCTTTCATGTTCTTTTTTCTACCTTTTTTTAAACAAAGGAAAGTGAAGAGCTGTTTATGTTTTTCCTCCCCCTTCTGTCTCCTCAGGGCTTTTCTTCCGGCACAGTTCGTTATCAGGTTTCAGAGTGTGCTTTGCAGCACTGAGTAAAGCAGTGGATAAAAATATCAAACATTTGATATCTTAGAAAAACAAATCAGCTGGGAAGGAGATTTTCTGCTGCTGTTGCTTCTATCCATGTTGTACTTAAGGATGTACTGCCAAAATAAAAGCAAAGAATGCAGTTTGTTAGTGGTTTAGGTATATACAACAGATGAGTTACTGGTAACAGTTATTCTCATAGCCTTTAATGTGTAAGGGAAGCAAAGCACAGCAGAAGTTCTTACCACAAAACACAAGGTAATTCAGCTGATTCAAAGACAAGGATATGAAAAAAGGTGCAGATTTTTGTTCAAAACACAAATTTATAAAACTAATATTGAGCACACAATGTGAACAAAATGCACATGTTTTTTTCTTGTAAGTATCTTGAAAACAGCAAGGCGAGAAGGTTTGGGTTGATGCTGCCTTGGGTTTCTATGACTAACAGACTACTAGTGTTGTTTTGTAATCTAATGAAAAAGAAAAATATCTTTGGAAATGTTCTTGCTGGATAGTGAGGAACACCCAGATGCTTATTCAGTGTGTTCTGAATTGTTGTGAGCCTCTGTGATGGAAGAACGTCAGTTTGGAGTCAATAATACAGGAGATCCTTAACTTTATGGAAAATCTGATGTCTGCAGGGGATTGTTATTAGTCTATTTTCATAATTTTGAAGTCCTAACCATAGTCCACTTTAGGTGCCACACAGCATTTGTTCCTAGTTATAAAGATCTAACACCAAAAATATGGTGGGTGGATGCAGCTGATAAATGAAACAAGAAACCAGTGCTGAAGTACAGGTTAGGGAATACTGTAAATCAGCAATCTAACCTTTCTTTTTTGCAATTGTCACTGTTAAAAGGGAGTGTTAAGGAGAGGCCTGTAGGAATATGAGACAGTTTTCTGGAGAGGTTCCTCCTGTGCAACAGGCAGCAAAAGAAACAGTGCCCTACGTTCCTTTCTCCTTTCCCTTCCCTTGCAAAAAAATACATGAAACTAAACCAAGTACTCCTCATGTCTGAGAATGGGAGGTGCTGCAGCAAGCTAAGCAGAACCATGCTGTGACCAGGACATGGATAATTGAGAGCCTAAATATAAATACAAGGAGTAAGTGGGGAGACCATGCCAGGGGTGGTTACAGTAACAGCCTAGGAATATGACTCTTGCTGAGACGCTGCAAATGGATATCAGGAAGAGGAAATTACCCTGAGAAGATAAGAGGAGAACGGGTTTTGTAATCCTAACATGAGATGAAAATCTAGATGTGGATGGTCAGGAAAGGTGGTATTTTGCAGATGTTTCTTTCAAAGCATCTTTAATAATTAAACACAGCCAGGACATGAGGATACAGAGTAAAGACCAAATCCAAGGATACAGCCAAGTTACCAGCCTAAATGCTATGTAGTGTAAGGATTTTACTCCCTGTCATGGCTTAACCCCAGCTAGTAACTTAAATACCACACAGACACTTGCTTACTCCCACTGCCCACTCCCCCAAGCCCCCCAAGGTTGGATGAGGAGGAGAATCAGAAAAAAGGTAAAACCTTTTCCTCTTATCTTGACAGGGTAATATCCTCCTGCTGATATCCAAGAGGTTGAGATAATAACAGTTTAATAACTGAAATAAAGTAAAATATAATAATAATGTAATGGAAATTAAAAAGAGAGGCATATAAGCCAAGAAAAACAAATGATGCACAATAGTTTCTCCCAGCTTCTTGTGCACCTCCTCACTGGCAGAGCAAGAGAAACTGAAAAGTCCTTGACTTAGGATAAGCTCCTTTTATCAACAACTAAAACATCAGTGTGTTATCAACATTATTCTCATACTAAATCAAAAACACGGCATTGCACCACTACTAGGAAGAAAGTTAACTCTATCCTAGCCAAAACCAGACATTCCCACTAGTCAAAGTGTAGAGTTGATAAATGAATCTGTATTGAAGATGGTGATTGAATTATTCCTCACAAATAAGTATACCAAAAATACGAAGTTTTCGGTGCTGGAGGTGGAATAAGCAAACTTCTGAAAAGGACACCCTGAAAGAAGAAAGTGGAGGATTTCCAGGGAAGGATGATGTCACGGAAGCCAGAAACAGGATAAGCTAACAGAAAGTGCAACATTGAGGTGCTGGTTTCTAGATTTGGCCCTGGAGAAACTTAAGTGTCCCTGCTGGTTCTCCTGCTGAGCTGCTTGGGAGGACCTAAGTCAGGAGAATGAATCCTGCAGATCTTTTTCACCAGGGGACTGGGGCAGGGCAAGCACAAAGCTTGCAGTCAGCGTTCAGGCTTTCTCTGAAACTCTTCTGCATGCCTGAAGTTCCAGTCTTACCTGTGGTACTGTTAAAAAGAGAGTACTTGGGAGAGCGATGCAAACTAAAGCTGAGGGTGACAGCAGTTGATGTTTGGTGGAAAGCACTTCAGCAGAAGAATGAAGGGATTACACAGAAAAGAAAAAGTAGCAAAGGGGCTGGCCTGACTCTGGCAGTGAAGCAAGATGAGTCATCCTCCCTGGAGGTGTTTAAAAGATGGAGATGTGGTGCTTAGGGACGTGTTTTAGAGGTGGACTTGGCAGGGTTAGGTTAGCAACTGGACTCAGTGACCTTAAGGGTCTTTTTCAACCTAAATGTTTCTATGATTCTGCGAAGGCAATACAACTTTTTACTTCTGGGTGGGGGGGAGAGAGCTACGGTTCTTTAGTGGAGACGTTTTTCTTGGTATTTGACTTGTCTGGTGAGCAACTTCGTTTTGTTTTGGCTTAGGATGGAACAGTCAAATATGATAGAAACTGTGCTACCCAGCACACAGCACACACGGAGGGAGTGCAGGTCAGCAGCAATAAGCTTCTGGGCTGACATTGAAGGCAATGCTGCTGGGCAGCCCTGGTAGCCCCGAGTAGCAGAGTTTGTCTTGAAGTCCCTGCAGCATGACCTCACAGAATGCTCCCAGAAAGGCCCACACTCGGTGTGAGGATTTCAAAAGTTTGTCTTAATTTCTAGGATTTTGAATTTTCCATTTTCTGCAATGCATTTGTTTTCCTTAAGCACATCACATAATAAATTTCACAGCTCACTGCTGTCAGAGAGGGAAAGTACCAAATCCTGCCCATTGTGAGTAAGCCAAGAGGGTAACCACAGGAGCGGTGTTCTGCTCATCACTGGATCCTAAAACCCACTACTGAGAAAGAAAATAACCCAGGTTACCTTGCAATAGATGAGGAGCTGAAACAGGACATCAGTGTGGTTTTGTTTCGCTTTTGTGGTAACCAAAAGAAATTAGTGTGATTGAGCAAACCACATGTATTGTACATATAGTTACACTTGGTTAATTTTCCTGTAATTTACTGTGGATTGGTATGCCCTTTACAGGCATGAATAACCGTGAAGTCTTGGAGCAAGTAGAACGAGGTTATCGGATGCCATGTCCTCAGGACTGTCCCATCTCCTTGCATGAGCTTATGATTCACTGCTGGAAAAAAGACCCAGAGGAGCGTCCAACTTTTGAATATTTACAGGGTTTTCTTGAAGACTACTTCACTGCAACAGAACCCCAGTACCAGCCCGGCGACAACCTGTAAATCCCCGGTTTTCAGACACTGTCATGAAATGCCAGGTGTTTCTCAGCCCCGTCCCACCTGCTCTCCACCTTCCAACTCTGTGAGCAGCTTCTCCAGAGTGCAGCATCTTCCAGCACTGCAGTGCACAGGAGGGGCTGAAGCTGGGAACTTCCACAGCCCTTGCCTATGACCACTTGTCCTAATAATCTGAATGTCCTGGATGAAAAGGAGAAAAACACTTGTTTTTTCTTCATCAAAGACTCCAAAACTGCATTGTATTGATGTTATGTAAACTGCAGAACCTCTGTTCATTGTAAATAGTAACTCAGTGCCAATAACTGATCCTAGTGCTTTCCTTTTTTTAAAATGCAAAACCTATGTGATTTTAACTAGTCTTCTCCTGATTCAACTAAAAGTATTATTTTCCAGAAGTGGCCTCTTTGTCTAAAACATTTTTTTTTCATGTTTTAACAAATAAAAAATCAGGACAGGTGTTTGGGTTTTTGCTTTTTTATATATAAAATATATATAATATATATACATACCTGTACATACAGTATATGGGTGCTATTGCAGAGGAGACTCATTTGGAATTTAATGAATCCTTCTGCAGCTGTACCCAGAAAGCGATAATTTTACTGCAGACATGAAAACACTGGTGGGATTCTGAAAGCCAGTGATCTAATTTTTGGCTTTTGCCAAGCATGATTTTTTTAAATTGGATTGCACTTTTTTGTTTATGATTATGTACCTGTAGATGGTTGTAACTTTGCTCTTTCAGGAATCACGTGCTGTATTTACAGTAATGTTTCCAATGTTTGACAAGTGTGTGATGATTTGTTCTTGAAATTAAAACGAACATATTTAAAGCAAGAAAACTACACCATCACCGTTTGAACTGGAAAATTGAAACTGCAAGGACTTCTTGTATCAAAACATGTATACTGAAATGTTTCAAAATGATTTATTAAGCAGTGTAACCACATTCAGATGGTCTTAAAATCATAGCATTTTAGCCATGTCCCCCTGCTAAACTGTTGGTCATGCAACTAGGGTTTTTCTGTTTTATGTGTAACACTTTTCCATTGTAAAATAAGTGTGTTAAATGTCCTGTACTGCTAATGAAATTACTTTCTCTGTGTCTGCAAGTTCTCCAGTGGAATTACTATGCACTTCTTTACATTTCATGGGGGATGCACAGAACAAAGTATTATCTTTTCAGTTGTCTGTACCAGCCTTGAATTACTTACGTTTAACCAAAAAACACACAAAAAAATTCCTTTCTATTTCTATTGAGTTTTTAATACTGAGTTGCAAATTTTAAAGTCTTAATTACATTTTGTTATGGTTTATTTGCAAGTTTACATTTTAAAACTGTTTAACTTTCTTAATTTAGTAATTAAAAAAAAAAGAGCATTTTACATTTGGATAGTTGTTTTTTTGTTTAAACTGTGGAGCTAATGGTGGACATGAGATTAAAAACTTTCAAGAAGGGGTGTCATGCCATTTGGGGCATCATATTTCATAGGAGTATGCAGACCAGTTACCTATGGGACATCATTTTCCAAATTATGAAGTCAATATGTTTTTAAACAGCTGGAGTTCAACTGTAATGAAGATGGCTGAATGCATAACTAGTCTCTCATTTCTCTGTTCTACAGCAGTTTGTTATTTATTAGTTCTGTTGCATTTAACATGAATACTTCTACATTTACAAGTGTTGCAGGAAAAGCTTTTCTATGTCTTGTATTGCTGTTACTGCTTTAAAATATTGCGGCCAACTAAGACTTCCTGACAGCTGAAACTTTTTTTTTTTAATTATTTAGTACTTAGATTGTGAATTCATATTCTGAAAATCACACATTTTCTAAAGAGAACCTTTCTTCATTCGTGGAAACTAACCCAATAATGAATTGAGATTCAGAGAACAAATTGTCATCGTTTTAATCTTTTCTATACAAAACCTTGACTGAAAATCCTCTTGGAAAGGAGGCTTCCACACTTAGCCTTTCTCAAAGTGTGAATTTATATGGCAGTGTTGCTTATTACCAGATTTCCATGATAAATTGGTTAACGTTTTACATGTAGAGTCTATAAGTAATGTTATGTACATTATATATACAATGTTGCTGTACCTGTAGCTGTGGAGTACAGAAGAGGCCATGATCCTTGTTGGACTTCTAGCTTCCTCTTAGTACTTACAAAGCAAGTCGTGGCCCTCTTTTTTTTCCCACAGCTACCCCCCTGCCTTAAAATATCATCCATGGAACTGAAGACTCCATAGTAATTCAGCGGGCTGGCAAAGCCAAAATGTCACCTCCTCAGCCCAGAGCCCGGTGGCGAAGCATGGCCATTCTGCCAAGTTCCTTAGCAGCCTTTGCTGTGCCACAAACTTAAGTGCAGTTTCCATCTGTAATGCGGGACAAGCCTAAAACGTTAGTTTGCCTATGTTTCTCGTTGGAAGTAAGACTCAGATGGGGCGTTGTTGGCGTTTTATGGCCTTTATTTCTGATTCTTGGGTTTGCTGTTTCTTGTATTGCATTCGGTCTCTGAGTACCATGTTGGTCTCTGCCGGATCTCTGCCTGCAGCTGGCTTGTGTGCAGACTGGTGCCACTGTTGAGTGGCAAATCCAGACCATTTCTCATCGGTAGCTCTTCTGCTTCTTTTTCTTAATGTTGGGAGTTTTGTTGTTTGGGTTTTTTAATCTCTCAAATAAAAACATTAGCAAAAAATTTAAACAAGGTTGTTAGCATTTTTGCTATAACTTAATAAAAGCCTTTTCTTAAGTATACACCACAAATAGCGGTGCGGTGACTGTAAAAGTGGAGTTTATGAGATTTAGAATCTTCTGTTCCCTCCAATAATTTTTAATGTAAGGCTAAATAAAGTCCATCCAGATAAGAACAACTGGCCAAATGCTCCCCCCACCAGCCCACCTGCCTCCCAACCAATCCACTGTGCGGTGGCTGAGTTCCAGAAGAGGTCTTTTGGAAGACCTGCCAGCAGCTGAAAGGACTCCGTGGGGTGACACAGGCATCTCTAGGCCAAGTTTAATCCAGGACTGGTTCCAGGAAAAGTGACAGGTGGAAATGGGACACCGCCGCAAAAGGATGGTTCGTATGATTATTACATTTCTGTGAGAAGGCAATTATGTGAGATTTGGTGGTCTTTGAAAAAGATAAAAGTTTGTCAAAAGGCACTAACATCATATTCTTTGGTTTTCGTAAACAGTGCTCAACTTAGTTCTATGTGACACTCTGGTTTTGATGTAATTACCACTGTAGAAAAACAAAGTCAATACAAGACAGAATAGTGATTAACTGCTAAAATTACAAGAATAATCACAAATAGAAGATCTGTTTCCAGTGTGAGTGGAGGCTTCTCCCGAAGCCTCTAGACTGGAAAGGACTACCTGCAGCCCAAGAAAGCAGATTGCTAAATGTACTTGACCTTGCCACATAACTCCAAGGTGAGTGGAAAGTTGCTCAAGTTTATTTTAACATGCACCATCCTTTTCTTGAGTGCTGCAATAAAAAATGCAGCACACTAATGAATGCTGCTATATTGTACCCAAGGGGTTTAAGGGCCCCACATGAGGCTGAGCCCAAGCATGCAAGAGCTATTAGGAGATATACAGTAGCTCCTCTTCTAAAGTGTAGACAATATTCATTCATCAAAAAAGCCTTTTCCTGTCTAATGGGAAATTACCACCAGCAGTGCAGACAAAAGGATATTTATTTTCTCCAGTCGTGTCAGTTTGAGGGTCTGTCCGTCTTTCAAGAATAATTGAAGTCTGTTTGTAGCTCAGAAATCTCATTGTGTTCTGCAGTCTTAGAAAGCAGTGATTATAATTTCCTGTGACTCATATACAGGGATATTTTATCACTGAGGGGACTCCTGTCAACTGGAGCAGCATTCCCAGCCATCTTAACTGAAGAAAGGGGCACTTTAGTTTCAGATTTTCCTGCACAGACCAAACCAAAACCCATGTCCTTTCAGCAGAAAAGAGGCCCCTTGCTGGGATTGCCACTTGAGTAGGGTGCTAGTGTCTCCTCTCAGTGCTTCTAAATTTCTCAGGACAATTTCTGACAGCTAAAACCAGGTTGCTGAGGTTCATTTTGAATGTTAGAAAATGCTGACTTTCCTTAAGTCTGTGAGATATTTGCTGTTGACTTTTAATACAGTGTGTGCATACATTTATCTGTAACTCAAAAGGAAATTCATACATAAAAACATCCACACAAACTTCAATCCATCTCCTTGTATTCCTCCCCTGCAGCTGAATGCTTAACTAAAATGTAAAACTGGGACATGAGTAGATTAGAGGACAAAACGTTGTTAACAACGAAAGAGCTGCTCTTTTTTTTTTTTCCTCCTTTTTCTTTTTTCTCTTTTTCTCCTGCAGGTTCCCACGACGTGATCAGTTACAATCCCTACTCCCAGACCAGGAGAGGTGGTAGCAGCAAGCACTGCTGCTACAGCTCAGTGATGCTGTGGGTCTCTGGCTACTACAAAGAGCAACCTGCAGCTGATTCCTAAGCCAGGGAGAGAAAGGGCATGGCCCTTGGCATTTCTCCCAAGGGCATGGCTGCAGTTTGGAGCCTGCAGCAGGAGCATGGAGGAGTGCTGAGAGAGCTGCCCTCCCAGGAAAAGCAGGTCGTTAGCTGGTAGGCACTGCTTCGTGTCGTGGAGGGGCAGAGCCAAAGGTTGCAGCACCAGCTGTGTTTGCAGCACCAGCTGTGCTCACAGCACCTGTGCTTCCTTGTGCCCGGGGATTTGGGTGATGGGATTAGAGCAGGCTGAGGAGCATGAACTGCAGTTTCTGCTCCCAAATGTAAACATCATCTCTGTTACAGCATAGAGGAAAACAGTGTATGTTCAAGATGGGGGGAAAAACCACAGGATTGGTGTGGCCTGTGACTGCAGGGCAAGTGTTGGTTCTGCCTGACCAGGCCAGATGGAAGTTTGATTGTTTGGCTCATTGTTGGGAATAACTCGGCATTAAGCTCTGTGAATAGCTAAAAGGGCAAAGAGCAAAGAAATGAGATTATCCTCTTTCCTCTACAGCCAGGCTAGAGCTTGCCAAGGGCTCTGGTTTGCTTTTTTGTGCATCAACATTTGTTGCTGAGCTCCTGCACCCCGAGCCTTGTGAACTTTGCTCAGCTACTTAGTGTCACAGCTTCACACAAAATTCCTGAGCCCTGTAATGGATGGACTCTAATCTGGAAAAAGAAAAAAGAATGCAAGGATGCTTTCTGACTGTTGGGGCTCAGATCATGCCAGAGGCCTGTCCCTAAGCCCTGGCATCCCCTGTGCTTTATTCACTGCTGCAATTCAGGCTCTGGACTGCCTCCCAATCCCACAGACTGCTGGATTTCCCCAGCTAGAAGATGCTATTCATATAGGAAGGGTTCCTGGTGTTGGCTGTGGGGCTCCCAGCACACTCCTCCTGGCACCACACAGGGCCAGGGCCATGCCTGCTCCTGGGACAGGCTTCCAGGAGGGAGTGGCAATGCAGAAGGGGCCTGTGGCTTCCCAGGAGGGCCCTTGGACACCCAGAGCTGCCGTGCTCTGTTGGCAGCAGCTCAGGCACGACTGCCTGGAGCTGCTGATGGGTCTTGGGGTGACTTGGCTGGGGCTGTGTTGGTACAGCCCATAGTCCCCGTGACAATGGAGAAGCTGATGCTAATTCCTGCCCTCCTAAAAAAGCAAAGAGCCACATGGGGAACAGCTTTGTACATTAGAGAGGACTAGGTACATTTGATCACACGAGAGCTCAAGTGTTCCCTCAAATTCCCATGCCTCCCAAAAGCAGTGCGGCCGCCAGCTGAGCTTTGTCTGTGACCTCATATACATCCAGTGTATAAAACACATACCACATATTGAACATTTGCATTTGTTACATGTCTTTTGTTCCACTTGGGTGGCCTTTTCCTCCCCTCCCCCCACCTCTTGCCCCATTACTCACCCACACAGCTCCCCTCACGTTATTCTGGACGTGTCATTTCTGAAGAAATACACATCCTGGTCCTGCGGAGAATGGGGGCTCTGTTAATTGTCAAATGTTGAGTGGGTAATGATCAGTGGGTGACTAATTGGAAGCAAGAGGGAATAAAATAGGTATTACTTAGCTTCTGCTCTTAATTAAGAGGATGCATAATGCTGTGGGGAAAATCTTAACAAATGGCAGGAAGGGTTTTTGTCATTATGCAGGGTTTAATTAGAAGCATTGCACAAGCTAACATCCAGGTACTGTTTTCTTTCCTTTCAGGTGTCTCTCCAGGCTGTGACTGAAAAATGCCAAAGCAAGAGCCTTAAAATAAAATAAGTGGAAAATATTTTTGCAGGCATGTGCGTAGCAATGCAAACAGCAAGACATGGAAGAAAGCCCCAGTTTTCCTCACGGTGCAGAAGCAGCGAGGGGCAAGCCAAATGCAGGGAACCAGAGTGAGACCATCGTGCACGTTATGCTGAGGCAGAGGGGGTTAAAGGCTCACTGCAATGTCTGCAGGTTAATTCACAGCACCAATGTTAGAAGAGGAGCAACATGACAGCGCTATATTTAAACAGTTAATCATTTGGAAGCAAAAACATTCATGATTTATTTCTCTGCATATAGAGATGCGGTAGGAAATATGAGAAGGGGCACTCGATAACAACACTTTCTTCCTAATGAAAAAAGAAATATTACAACTGCTGCAGGATTAGGAACATTTTTTTAAAAAAAAGGTCTGTGTTACTTGCCTTGCCAATGAAAACCACCCTGCACTTGAATCTGTACTTTCTATGACAGGCCCAATATGACTCATCATGTTCTGCTTGTAAATAATGTACAGATGAGATACTAACTTTAGAGAGTTCAGAGTTTGATCTGGCTTTCAGTGAAGTCAGTAGGAAGACTTCAAAAATATGAAAGAGGCCTTCAGAAAGCAATTAGGATGGCTTCAGTTTTGGGGATGAGGGGGGTTTTTGAAATGCTGACATAAACGTGGGTATCTGTTGTCCAAGTTTCCTGATCCAAAAATGAGTTAATTGACAGCAGTTTCTACAGCTTTGTGGGAGGGTACTTAGGTTTGGGCTGGGCCTTTGAAACCCACTCAGCAGATAGTGCTGTTATCAGAGTCAGCAGAGTGTGACTTTCAAGCTATTTCTCCTCTCTTTGTCAGGCTGTTAATAAAGCACATAAAGCTCAAGTGAGAGGAAACTGCTCCAAATATCTGCTATTTTCTGGGGCTTGGCAAGTTAAAGAAGGGACAGAGACTGGTTCTTTGGCTGCAGCTGAAGACACCATTAGGTCTCTACATTTCTGGACCTGCAAGTGCTCACCAAGGGACAGATCTCACAGCCAGAACCTTCCTCCCCTGGCCAACTGGCAGCTGCCTCCAGGGGTGGCAGGTGGACACTGCTGTTCACTGGATGTTACAGACCAGCATCCAAGGTTTGACCAGCAGAGAACAGAAGACTGTCCATAGCCATTGTCAGTGAGGGAGGCCATCCACTGCATGAAGGGAGGTGCTTGATGGCTCCGTAGCAGAGCCTTTTACAAAGAAACCCCACAAATGTGGGTACTGATGCAACGTTCCGTGGGACACTGCCTGGCGAGTCCCGATGCTGCCTGCATTCCCTGAGGAGCTGGCAACACACAGCAAACACTACAGACGTCCCTCACATAAGTCCTAGGAAGGTCAGGCACTCCCCAGAGCAATTCTCTCTCCCTGTCTACATTCACCAAGGTCCTGATTTTGGCTCCTATGTGGTGGCAGGCCCCTCACCGCCCTCACCCACCATGGCACACAGGTGGCAGTGGAGCCATCACTGCTCCCGAGCTGGAGGCTGGTGGGAAGACTGGCAGGAGAGGCCAGCCAAGCCCAGTGTGGTGCAGCTCGGGGCTCAGGCAGCCCTGATGAGAATGCCAGCTGTCAGGGTGTTCCTGGTGCAAACAGCTGTGCAGCAGAGCTGCCACGCTTGAGGCCAAGCCAGAGGGATTAAACCTTCAGCTGACCCAAACAGCTGTGGCTGTAATGCAGCCGCTCCAGCCACAAGCATCGAGTGCCCATCACATCTGCGTCTGGCTGGGACCAGCAGCGACTGCCTGGGAAGCCTGGCTGCAGTCAAGGACAACTTCGGGATGCTCCAAAAGGGACACCTGGGTGTCCTCCTGGCCTGTGCCTTGGCGCAGGACAAAGGGAGCGGGGAAGGAGGGGATCCGGAGCAGGCTGAGGCGGGTTGCTCGAGGAGGAAGGTAAACCCAGACTGCAGGGCATCACTGCACTGCCATTCATACAGTCATATTTAGTGCTCCGCTGGGGGCACATGCTGCTCCCAGCTGGTTGAGTTTTCCCTCCAAAAATGTTAGCAGTCATTCCCTGATGAGAGGGAATGAGTGCCTGGGTCACTGCTTCACCTCTGGACCATAAAAAGGGGCTGGCAGAGTGGTGGGTGCCCAGAGAGAGCCCTTCCCGGGGAAAGGAATGCTGGGCATGTGGCTCCTTCCTCTGCCCTCAGTGTCACAGGAAGGGCACAGGAAGGGCAGCAGTGGCACTGCCAGAGCGAGGAGCTTGAAGGATGGCTTAGATGTCCCTGTGTGCGCAGGCAGAGCTGCCAGGCGCTGAGGCCGCGTGTGGAGGCCGCCCATGCTCCCTTGGAGGATGAGGAGCCATGCCCAGGTTGCAGCTAAGTGAACCTCCTCCTAGAGTTAAGGAGGCTGGAGATGAGGAAAGCTTCTTGGCAGGGAGATGAGCTGGGTGGGGGGTCAGGACAGTGGTGTGGGCCGGGACTCGCAGCGGTGTGCAGCGAGGGATTGTGCTGCCGAGCCCGGCACTGAGGCGCGAAGCGGTGCTCGGCTCTCCTGGGGCAGCTCTCCGGGGCTCTGCGGAGCTGCTCGGCGCTCAGGAGCTGCGAGAACACCGAAGCGAGTTTCCTACTCGCCTGTAGGAAAAGCGAGTTTCTGCTCCTTGACGGTGTAGAAACTCGGAAGTGTCTAGAAGTCTAACCTAAAATAAACGACCAGATGAGAAAACCTTTTTTTTGTTCTTTATACAGTTCTTACACGAATCATGTGATTGTCTTCAGTAGTCTGAATCACAGCTGATTTAACATTTGGCATTGACAGTAAGCGGCCGAGGGCTGAAGGCAAGGGCTGAAGGCAAGGGCTGGCTTTTCCGCCGCGGCACACCGTTCAGGAATCACACCGGGGCTCCCCCAGAGCCATTCACCCGCGGCGCTCACGGAGAGGCAGCCTGGCTTCCCACGGGAGAGGCGGCGAGCTGCACGCAGGCACTTCCCGGGAGCCGAGAGCCTCGCAGTGTCACTCCCCCGCAGAGGCTCTGCCGCGGCCGCGCCGTGCCGTGCATGCCTCCCGCACTTCCTGCTGCAGAGCCAGTTCTGCCGCTTACCTGGGAGAGGCAGGCAGGCTGTCGTAAAAGGAGGGGAGACGGCCCGGCCGGCCGAGGAACGAGCCCCGGGCGCGGCGCGGAGCGCAGGAGGTGCGCAGCCCTCTCGCCTTCCGCGGGCCGCCCAGCGCGAACCTCCCTCGCCCGCAAGGTAAGAAGTGTCCCCGGTGCCGCCTCTCCCGGGCCCTGTTTGCCATCAGCTGCTGACCCACGCCTGCCTCTCGCCGGGACTTCCCCCCCCCTCAAATTGCTGTCCCGCTCGCTTTCTCCCTCCTCTCTCGTGTCATGAGAGCCCGACTTGCACAGATGGTCACAACATGTTTCAGCCATTTCGCCGCAGTTTGTTTTGTTTGTTGGGTTTTGTTCTTTTTCTTTTTTTTTTTTAAATCAGGAGGGGTTTGGGGTAAACACTGGGAACGGACACGCCTGGTGTCGAAATGTTGTCCTGCCTATTTACGTAGTTGCCTGGCAATGCCTGGGGCCAGGCCTGATCCCGCTCCCGCCCTGCGCGGCTCGGCAGGCTCAAGGTGCTTTCTTGGCCCATGGCTCTCTCCTCCCTTTCCCTTCCCTTCCCGTTCCCCTCCCCTTCCCTTGGTTTTCCCCTTCCCTTCCCTTCCCTTCCCTTCCCTTCCCTTCCCTTCCCTTCCCTTCCCTTCCCTTCCCTTCCCTTCCCTTCCCTTCCCTTCCCTTCCCTTCCCTTCCCTTCCCTTCCCTTCCCTTCCCGCCCTGGGCCTGCACAGGACAGGTCCCTGGACCTGGTGAGGGAGAGGTGGCTGCAAGGCGTGAAGAAAACAGGGTCATAGACCCTTCTTGTGCCGTCCTCTATAGCATCGGTCTGGAAACAAGTGGGAGCAAGGTGGTAGTATTTATATTCGATTAGGATAGATGCAGCCATATAAAACCCACTCCCATTTCGCCCAGTAACTGACTGTTCCAGCATACAGGTTTTGTAGGGTTAGCACTGCCTGGGCAGTGAGATTGGCACATCTGGGCTTACTGGTCCTTGACCACCACCAGCAACACCGGGACCAGAAATTCCTGTTTCCTGCGAGCCCTGGCTGGGTTCACAGCCTGGAATGGCCATGCCAGTACCCCACCATGACCAGATGTGGCTGTGACACCCACGGCAGGTGATGCCAGAGGCAGGGATGTGAGGGGCACAGGCAGCTGGGCCTGGGTGGACAGGTGGCTGCTGATGGCCCTGCTGCCTGCAATGCCATCATGCTCTGAACCCGGGCTTGCTCTTGCAGAGTGCCGGCTGGAAGCACGCTGTATTTTTTATTCTTTTATTTTCCTGTGGAGTTGGGTTTTCTTTCTGTTTTCCTAAGGCAGGAAGCAAGGCATGTGCAGTTGTGGTGTTCATGTCTGTCAGTGGCCCCCACCCCCAGCAGTGGCTTTTGAAGTTTGGCAGAGGGTACATGTCTGAAAGACACACACATTTCTGCACGTTTCATGCCTGCAAGTGGGCGAGGCTGTTCTCACGCCAGCTGAGGGAGACACGTCAGGTCCCCCAGGCTTCCCCCACGGCTTCCCACCGCCCACGCACTCCGCAGCCCTCGCACTGCAGAACAGGGAGAGTGGTTAGGGACAGGACAGACATCAGCCCTGTGAAATACCAGGGGTTTTTACTTATTAGGAGCCAGAATCTTCAACGTAAGGCATAAAGCTATAGGAAAGCAGGCTGAGGAATTTGATGCCTCTCAGGGTGATCCCCCCATCCCACCCCACTGAGCCAGCCCCAATTTTGTGACAGGAGTTTTAGATGTCCCAAGGCCATGGGATATCCCAGACTGGGATGTTACAGTGATAACACTGCCCATATGAGAGTGTTATCAGCACCAGAAATGTGTGGGAAGTGGCCTCTGGAAAACAATCACATGTTCAGGGGTACCTAAGATAATTGCAGACATTTTCATATTTCACAAAGTTAAGAAAATTGTCAGGGAATGCTGTGTATATCTGAGATGTCTATTTGGTTCCTGCGTGAGGGCGTTCCCCTTCTAGTTTCTTACTACTTATTGCTCAGCATTTCTTTAACATGTATATCAATGTCTACACTAAGGAGGCAAAAAAATCAGGTCTCTTCTAGCCTTTGCACTGTTGATTGTCCAGTGAAGCAGCATTAGTGCTGCAAAAGAGAAAGTGATGTTTGCCATGCAGGGAGGATTTGAAGTATGTTCTCCTGGCACATGTAGACTTTCATGCCATGACTTCAGAAAATACGTGAGAGCAACCATATAGTCATAGGAACATTGCTTTCATATCCTTTTTCTAATTTTTCCAGAAGTCATAAAAATAAACATTACCTGCCCTAGAGGGCTAAAAGTCTGGGCTAGGAATGTGACACGTTGCCTTAGTCTTCGCTGTGGAGGGTAGCCAGGGGAGAGGGTCAGCATCCGTGATGACAGCAGCCAAAATTTTTCAGGGTGAAGTGTTAAACTCTGGAGCTTGGATATCCTTAGCAGTGCTTATTTAGGTTATAAACCCAAATCAGTTCCCACATTTGCACTTGCTCCTCCTGTAAGGATTTCCCTCTGGGGTTTTTTGAGGAAAGTTGTATCTAATGCTTCTGTAGAGAAAGCTGCACTTAGAACAAGTGCTCTTACACAGTTATGCTCCTCACCCCATGGCAACAGCATTCCTTGGGATCTCAGTGTGTGCATCCTCACAGCAGCTTGCAGATTCTGCATCCGCTTGCTCCCATCCTGCAGATGGATATCAGCAGCACCAGGGAGCTTAAGGGATTCAGCCAAAGTACACAGGAATTATTTGGAAATCAAGAAATTCCTGTCTGTCACCCCTTGTGGTCTCAACTTTGCCTTAATCTCTACCCATGCCATTTCAGAAATGCTGTGACTGGTGAATAAAAAACGCTGTCCTTATGTGCTGTGCACCAAGGAAGGTGAGATTTCTTTCTCATCCTTATGTTTTCTGTTTTAACAAGGTAGACAAAAAAAACTTTGATCGAAAAAGCAAAGATATTTTCCCCCTCTCCAGAAGAGGCAGAGAGCACAACCGTGCTTGTGTTGTAGTCTCTCTCTCCTCTGTTTCTTCATGACAGAAGGCTTCTAATCAAAAGCAGATAGATGGTTAGTGTATGTTTTGGGACAGCACATCCTGACAAGTCTTCATGCTGGAAAACAGATGAA
Source organism: Acanthiza pusilla (assembly GCA_036630365.1). Classification (NCBI taxonomy): domain Eukaryota; kingdom Metazoa; phylum Chordata; class Aves; order Passeriformes; family Acanthizidae; genus Acanthiza; species Acanthiza pusilla. The sequence goes on from JAXCHO010000023.1 coordinate 33,648,793, forward strand.
ATAGATACCTGATGGATTTTGCAATCAGCTGCAAGAAAGCAGCACAGATGAGCTGAGCCATCACCCTTACTCTTGTCCCCTTGCCTCCATGGGAGGATTTTTAGGGGACTTTGGCCACTGCTTCAAACTTGGGTGCTCAGGCCCACCTGTACTGACGTGCAGAAGAACTTGCTCCCCTTCATTCATGCTCTCCCTGCAGGTTTCCGGGAGTGGCCATGGCCAGCAGCATCTAGCTGTGAGCAGGAGGTCTGGGTGGCCTCCCCTGTCTCCCTGGCAGAAACAGAGGAAGAGCCTCTCTAGGTCTGGGAAGCCTCACAAGGGAGCTGGGATGGGTCCTTCTCAAGAACTTGAATCACTGAGCACCCGCCCACAAAGGTTATTTGCTGAATTAATGCACATTGCAGAACTGGGTGTATAAGCAGAGGAAGGAAAAGAAGGAAAAAGAGTGGTTTAAGGAGTTCCCTTGACATTTTTGGGAGCAGTCCAGGCCTGGATACTCTGTCCCTCTAGGAAGGGCCTCTTCACTTTATTACAAGCAGAAATACATGCAATGGCTCCAGCTGGTTATCGCTAATCTCCTGAATAGTCAGAGGTGCAGGGGGGATGTTAAATTCTTGACGTTTTCTGGCAATATCATGATCTGACTTGAAGTTGCAGTGTCTTTCCGAACGAGGTTGGGCACAATTGCAGCTCTCCAGCAGCCTCTGTGCCAGAGAAGGGATCAGGCTACAGGTTTCTGAGGGTATTTCAGTATGCTGAGGCATTCCTCTACCCTAATTCTTCTACACAGGAGACCAAGTGAGTAATTTTTCTGCCCTATGCATAACTGTACTTGCAGGATAAGCTAAGCAGAAAAGTCAGAGGAAACAAAATGAAAGTCGGCAGCACAAGGCAACATAAAATACAGGGATAATGGGCTGAGCATTGGGTCTTTTTCCAAAAGCCAAGAATCTTCAGCTGAGCAGAAACAACACCCTGGAGTACTGCTGTTGGAGGAGGATGTTTTTGAATCATCGGTTACATTTTCAGCAGTGTGGGGATTTCTCTTGGGAATTCCCATCCACATGCCATTGCCAGCATTGCTCAAAAAGTGTTCAGCCTGTCCTGAGGTTAATTTATCCCCGGGGCCATCTCTACAGACAGAGCTTTGCTGTTGTAACAGGTTTTCTCTCCAGCCAGAGCTACTGAGGGAGGAGGAGGATGATGTCACATTTCCTACTTTTTTAATGCCAAAGCCCTCATCCCCTTGGTGCCTTCTACCTCAGCCCTGTGGGAGCAGGGGCTGTGTGTTGGTGTCAAAGCTCAGCTTTTGCTTAGACCCCACAGCAGGCTCTAAGCAAAACCTATCTAAAAAAACTAGAATTTTTTGCAGGTAAAAATGTAAGTGATGGAATCAGTTATCTCTTCTGTCTGACCAAATTATTTTGCGCAGGTATTTTGAGTGATTTTTTAAGCTCATGTTACACAGGAAGGAAATAAGGCTGTCATTTAGATATTAAGTTGATTTGGGAGATTAAGAGGTGTTTATCTGTTCAGAGCTTAAAATAATAGGAAAGACTTTTTTAAAATATTCTGAAGTAAGACATTTGAAGAGTTTGGTAGCTGGTCACTTGAAATACAGTTTTATAAAGTCTAATATCCCTTCTCCTAAAGGCAGACTAAACGTATTAAATAACAAACTTCAAGAAAGCAAACCTGAATTTTTCTTGCCCATGTTGTCCCTTTCATTAGATTCATGCAGCTCATTTCATAGATAGCCAGATGTTAGCAATGGAACTAAAAAAAAGATCAAAAACTTTGGAGGTTGTAGCCTCCAAAGGAATTTAGTTACTTTTAAATCCCATCTGACATGCCATCCAAAACCTACGGAAGTCAATAGAGAGAATTCCATTTGCTTCATTGAGCTCTGGATTGAGATCTCAGTTTCTCCACAGAAATCTCTTCTTGTCACAGTGCTAAACTAAAGGCCATTGAATATAGAGGATCTGAATTCAAAGTGCTTTCTAGCATTTTCACCCAGCTACTTCAGAGGCCATCAAAGCAGCATCTTAGTGTATGAGGCGTTGTGAATTTGTTTCTGAAAATCCTTGTTTGCATGTTTGCTAAGGATTGTATCGAATGGGAGGGATGATCAGACAATGCATGTGGCTAGAGAGGTGGAGCTGTACCCCAGTGTATAGCTGAGTTGTGCTTTGAGAACACCAGGGTGAATTTTGCACAAGGAATCAGTTTACTGGAGATGCTCAGAAGGGAAATAAGAGTTTGCGAAGTGATTTGTGCTGCTGGAGTGTGCGTCATTCACTTTACGACCAAACATACAGAGATATCCACCAGTTAAAGCATGTCTGAGCAGGCACTTCAAGGCCAGATGATCCAAGGGTCAGGTTTACGAAGCAGTTGAGACAAGCAGAAGACAAATGTTTTGCAGGGTGTTTGACACTTCTCCTTCACAGGCGCTTCTGTGTCAGGGGACCACTCAGCAGCTTTACAGCCTGGTTCCTGTAAATCTGACTGTGCTGTACTGCCCTGGTGAGTCACCACCCCAGGGCACTCATCATTTAAACTGACATCTGACCAAAGGTCCCAGGCAAAGGACCCTTTGCCACTTCCACACAGCAGAGCACCAAGTCCTGTCACGGTCCTGGGCTGGTTCTGGGAGCTCAAGATTTTCCCTTTTCCATCATATCAGTTATGCCTGTCAGAGAACAGGGACTCGGGGGGCTTGGCCAGTGTTTGTGATGTGGTGTAGAGGAAAAGGGGTGCAAACCTCAGGAAGAGACATGATGGTGGTGAGCTGACCATCAGGCTTTCCAGCCTGGGCGCTGGAATGGGCAGGAGCTGGTTTGGCACCAGACCCAGCGCTCCTGTGCAGGGGCTGCAGCTGTCGGAGCAGCAGTGTGTGCACTGTGCTGGTGCAGCTAATAGCTGCTCTGAGGACTCGCCTACATGGGAAGAATTACCAGCATAATTATCCCACCGTAATTATCCCAGGATAACTCTCCCTGTGGATGTGCTTAATATAACATAAGGTATGTATGAATATATGGCAAATCTTCTGCACAGATGGGGCTTAAGTTACATAGAGGAGGAATGTTTACATTGCAGCCCAGCAGCAAAGCACAGTTTATATCCTACTTCCCAGTAAGTGTTACACCCAGAATTTTCTATGCCAGAGGTACTTTCAGGGGGAAGTACGTGTCATTTGTTCTGATCAGCGAGAATGTAAAGCCTCAACCTTGCCCTATAACATGGGGCACAACATTTGCTGTTACAGAATCGCTGTAGCAGCCAGGGTAAAGGCTGGGACACTGCTTTGTACCTCACTGTGATCCTGTTCAACTCTTTTTTATACTGTGTTCATTTAAGTTTGTTCTTCATTTGACTTTTTTGTTCAAGATACTGTGACTGAAGTTGGGACAAATCTTTGGATTGCTAAAAACTCTTCAAACATGTTGTGATTTTGACTTTCTTTACTGGGCTTTCAGGTCAGATTCTTTTACCAAGTGTTGTCATTCCCATTGCTTGTGTGCTTAGTCCACTCTCCTCTGATAACTCTCCTACTTGGGATTTTAGCTTCTTCAGTGTGATAGAAGGCAAATGGCTCGGGAAATGATGAGCACCAAGTGCATTTTTCTATACTCCATGGTAAGAGATAGAATTTGCTGTGAGGAAGCTGAGCTGCACCCTGTAGGAGGATGAAGATGGCTGCACTTCCTGAAGCCTACTCGGCATTCATCCATCACTGCTGCTGTCATCCTGACTGAGGGTGAAGTAGAGGCATCCATCATCAGGAGTCACTTGGCCAGATCAAATTTACTGAAAGCACTCCCAAAAGGAAGTGATAATTTTGATTTGGGCCCAAGTCAGTTCTGAAGGAAAGAGGGAAAAAATCCAACTCATAACTAATCTCTCTAAACTTACCTTTACTTAACTTAAATTAACTTAAAAACTTAACTGAAATTTTTTATAATTTAAAATAACAAGAGTGAGTGATAATAGACTGGAAGAAGTGATATGATAAAATAAGCAGCAGCACTTGGAAACAAGATTTGGAGTTGAAATTGCCCAGCTAGGTGTGTGGTGAAGATTAGATCCAATGCTTCAGCTCTTATTAGAAGGTCAGGAGTAAAATAATTATAAGTGGTTGTATTCCATGGATTATGCCTAAACCAAACCTCCAGACCTAAGCAGTCTGATCTATTGTCAGGTGCCAAAATTACATCTGAGAGGCAGTTCATCTGCTTTTGTCCTTCTCCAGTCTGAGCAGGAACAGTGTTTCAGAAAACTCGTAAGAAACATTTGATTTGCGCAACGCAATTTCCAAAACTTTAACTGCTGTTTCTTTCCCAGCATCTGAGATAGAGTTATTTTAGGATAATTGCCCATGTGAAACTGGGTACATGTTCACAAGAGTCCTTTTTCTTGTTTTCCAGCTTGCTGAAAAATCCTGGCCTTGCGGTAAGGCAGCTAACTCACTTCCGGTTCGACTAAAAATTTGGAAATGGCCTCTGTGTCAGGTTAGTCCAAATTGTAACTCTCTACTTCACTCCAGCTAACCCTCTACTTTCTTGTTTTGCCAAAAGTCAGCCAGACCTTTCTCGCTGTTTTCTGCCATCCTTTTAAAATGCATTGAAGTGTAAAGAATATAAAGAATACATATTGCTCTTCAGTATTCCAGCTCACAGTCACTGAATGATGACAGGTGATAGACATTCAACTGTGTGACTGTCCATCTCCAGTGTTTCTTCTCTCAATTTTTCAGGCATTTTCACGGGTCGAAGCATACCAGTCGAAGTTGATGAATCCGTGCCATTGTCCCAGTTACCTGAACATGTCTTGGAAAAGGCTTTGCAGCCTTCTGGAGCGGATATGGAGGATGAGGGGGCCGAGAGCCCATGTGTTGCTCGAACACCTCAGGCCGATCCATCTTGCGTCTGCAGAGCACCAGCACGTCATCATTCAGCACTGTCTGTGGAGCCAGACAGCAGCTTGTGGTCACAATATACTGATCCTGATGGAGATGGACGCTTCTGTTCCCCTGCTGAATCAACAGCAGAAGTATTTCCCTCGAAGACACATCCTATAGCTATGGACAAACCAGGCATGCAGCCAAGATCACAGCTTTCAGCTGACACCAGGCACAACTCCAGTAAATCAGAGCAGATCTTGTCTGATGTTCCTGAGGACTCACTGGAAGAGAGCAGCCAAGGGAGTTCACAGTCACAGCAGCCCTCAGGAAACAGACTCCTGGCAGAGCTGGGGACTGTAGATACAGGATACAACTCCCAGTCACGAGATGTCATGGGCATCAGGCATCTGGAGCCCCCCTTACCGCTGGTGTCCGTGCTGAGCCCCCAGGACCTCCCAGGACCACTGATCTCCAGAGAGTTTTTGGCACCTGAGCATCAGCAGTGCCCTGTGTGCCAGCACTTGCCCCATCCCAACAGCCCCTCGCAAGCCCACGGCTGCTTCCAGCATCGCTGCCCAGCAGAGCAGCACCCCCAAGGCCCATGTGAGTACCACCTCCCACCCCACGAGAGGTTCTCTGGGTGTCCCTCAGCCATTGTTCACCAAGGTGGTGTTTCCAGTGCAGCATGCAGTTATTAACCTCTTTAAACATCTATTTGCAGTCCATTTTACAGTCTCAGATTTTTGGGTTATGTGGTTGGACTCTCTGCTGTAAAACCTCTGAACATCTAAGTTAAAGAGGTCATGGTTACTCATCGAATGCAAGTGAAGGATTTTGCCTAGAAACCAGCCTTTGTCGGTCACGCTGAGCATGCACAGCCTCTCCCTGCTGTTATTTCATATTCTAGTCATTTCCTTCCTCTTTGCATCAGTCATTCGGCAGCCTCCTATACCGACTCAATTCCTGTTGTTTTCATAGATTTCCTTGCTCCCCCTTGGATCCCCAAAGTTGAGAATTTCCTGCCAGGATCAGGATGGGAGGTTACCCTCGATCTCCGTAAATAGTATCTCGCAGCACTATGACCAGGCTCACCCATGTGTTTTATTTCTATGTGAAAAGAGCGTGACATCCATCATCCTCATTTTTTTTCTGTTGTCAGCTGAAATGAAAGCTCATTACTTAAAATGGAGCCCTCTCAGCTGCTGGTGATTGTGTCGCTGAGCGCTGATGTGACTCCCTCAATATGGGCGTTCTGGCTCTGGGAGACTACAGCGCAGTTTACAGCCTGCTATTAATTAGTATTCCTTTTCAGTCTCTGAGATTTTTATCTGTTATGAAGTGAGCTCTGAACATTCAACAGCAATATCATTGTTTTAATATAATTTATATTACATTAGGCTCATGAGACCCTGACCTGTTTTGGGCTGGCTTTGTAGTAAAAAGCTGTAGGCCTGTTCTGATAACCCTTTATTATTTTTTTTAACCTTTTTTTTTTACTTCACAGCATTTATATTGAATCTCTTTAAGGAGTTCCATCATTCCAGCAATGTGCTATAATTAGGTATATGAAAGAGGAGGGTTTCAGAAACTCAGTTTCCAGTTTTGATTTTGGAACTTCGTAAAGGGGAAGGGGCTACAGATGGACTTTCAACAATGCCTACAGCTTAACATTTGGAAAATGTCCTCTGGTTTTCTTTTCCTACCTTCTCCTTTCAGTTCAGCTCTAAGCAGACAAAGAGCTGGTTGCACAACACCCCTCACTATTTACCTCCATGTACCTCCTCTACAAGTGGGCATCGTGAGAAGTAGGACATTTATTGAATGAGGACATTTTGTTTGAAAGCAGGAACTCTGAAAGGCTTTCTTTAGAAAAATCACTACCATTCCAGCCATATCCAGAGGGCAAAAAGAGTGAAATAAACTCAGATGGCTGGAGCAGATTTGGTCGGGACCAAGAAGCTGGCAACTGTACTCCTGTTTCTCACATGCCTGGTACAGCATAAATCAGCTCCTGACAGCTCCTTGCATTTCAGATAATTGTTGGGCAGTGGCAACCCACAACAAAGCTCTGCAGTCTGTGTGTTGCAACATGCCTCCCCTGGGGAATAGCAACTGTGCCCGGAGGCTCTAAGCTGGCTCTGGGCACCTGCTATTTGAGGTACAACAGCAAAACTGCTTCTGAAGCCAAAGAAATGCTCACAACAATGCCATGTGCCCGGGGACCATTATTTCTGATATTTGTCTTTGAGAGAAGTGGGGGTGTGTGGGCACACACGCCTGGCCTCGCTGTGCTTTGAACAGCAGTGGCTGCGTCCATTAATATACTGTAGCCTCAGATCCAAAGGAAGCTGGCGAAACACTGGCCTTAAAACCTCCAAACCAAACTGAGTGTCGCAGATCCCTGTCACCTTCCCTACAGCTGGTCAGTAGGAATCCATGAGGAAAACATATTGACTTGCAATATTGTTCTCACAGACCCTTTCATCCTGTCCTGTTACAAATAGTTAAGAGGGGGAGTGGGAAAACCTCTTAAAACAATCTCAACAAATGCAGTATTGCTGACTCACAATTTCATCAGGAATCTCTGTAATTATTGTGTTGGTTGGAGGTTTGGTGGGGGTTTTTTTCTTAAGTGTTGGCTCCTGGAATTGGAGTATTTCATCAAAGCTTTATTTTCTTTCTTTTTCCTCTCCTTTAAAAAAAATAAAATATATAGTTCCTCATGACTGCTAGGGAAAGGAGAGCATAACCCAAAAGTAGCTAAAAGGATTTTAAAAAACAGTTTTGGGGGAAAAGAGCATTTGAATACTGCAGCTTTTAGAGACAGCTCATAACACCATAATCATGCAGTGCTAATAAGCCCTGCCAGGCTGGACTTTGATCTGCACACAGCAGCTTGGAAGTGCACAGAGCTGCTGCCTAATGAAAACTGCAAGCAGAAAGACTGAAGGGAAAAAAAATTCCTTTTCCCCATTTGGGAAACAAACAGCTTACATTGCTTTCTCTTTCAGTTTATGCCAACAGTTCCACTGTATGATAGTTATTAACCAGTATTATGTGTGGCCAGCAACAGTAAAGGTTTTCAGAATTACTTGAGCAAAATTATCACTTTGGGCTTCTGCTGCAGCCTCTTGGATGGCAATGGGAGCAGCAGCAAGGCCTTAAAAGGTCACTTTGACAGAAAATTCACACAGGGTAAAGTAACAAACTAAGCGATTATTTTTCCTATTTTCATTTACAATAATCACAGTCTGTTTAGCCTTAGTGTTGCAAACTGATTTGTTCCAGGATTTTGCATCTGCTTTCATGAGAACTTTGGGATGATTCATTTTCACAAGTCATTGCCAAAAAGAAATTTAAAAAGAAAAAAACCTACCGAAAAACACCGAGGCACAGTAAGTGCAGGAACAAGGCAGCCCTGAATGTTTAACTGTCAGCTGTCCCAACAGCCCAACCCTGAGCAGGGATCTGAAACGTGCCATGTGTGAGTGGGAAATAGGAAACTTTAGACTCTAAAACATTCCTTCATCTGGCTTCTTTCAGAGAGATACCTGCAAATGCCTCCAAACCGCTCAGTTTCCTGAGACATGAAGGAGGACATGCCTGGAAAGGAATAAACACAAACTGAGGCAAAAATGTGTTGGCTGAAATGATAGTTTCTGCCTTTATTTTCTCACCCTCCCAGATGGCAGAGCTCCTTACCAACATTTTGCAGAGCCATCGCAACCACTTCCTCCTATTCCTGGACCTTGCATGAGAGTTATCCGCCCGGCCCAGCAAGTCATCCCAAATTACTCAAACCTTCGTGCTCCCAAGGGCACTGGAGATCGACCACCCCAGAGGACATGCTCCTCCCCTGGTCCTCCTCGATTCCTGTAAGTATGCCTGTGGGGTGGGTGTTGTGGGAAGTGGAAGTTCCTCTGATCTGATTTTGTGGGCTTTCAAGCAGTAATTCCGAATCCTTGTCCTGTGAGCGTGCCCAGGCTGCAGGGGTACGTGTGAGATGCTGGGTGGTTTTCTTTATTTGCTGTTTTACACCCAATGGGGGCCTGACCCTTTCCTGAAGAACTTCAAAGCCAGATGCCTGATATGTTGTTAGAGCACACCCTGAAATGCGTGCATTAAGGAAGATATATGCTTGAAGGTTAAAGGGATGAGAGTTTGAAAAATAATTCAGTTGAAACCTTAGAGCTCTCCTGCCCATGGGCAAAGGTCAATTTGGTGGCTTGCTGGGGTCTTCAGCTTTACACTGTACCAGTCTGGGACAACTCAATCACTTGCTTCCAGTGATTTCCTTCTTACCTCTTCTGTGGTGCAGAAAAAAGGGGAGAAAACCCCATCAGTTGCTGATATATCTCTATACTGCAGTTTGTAGCCTTTCTATGATTTTTTGTAGCAAAATGTCAGGCACATTTCATCCAGGGTTTTTTGACTGGTTTTCAAATATTAGTTTACCAGGCCTTATATTCTTATGTCATTAGCAGATGGGAAATCTTATCCATGCAGGGGTTTCTCCAGACTCAGTTACCAAGAAACAAATTGAAGCTTCAGGTATTGAGGATATCTGAAATCAGACCATTTTTATTCAAGTGCCACAATACATTTAGAGGTGTTAAACTTTCAGGCATCTGTGCTTGAAAATGTCCACTTACATGACAGGGTCTTGGCAGGAAACTGTGAAAATGGGCAGGACAGAAGAGGGCAGACAACTGAAATATCATTCTGCTCTGGCCTGTGAAAAGTTACTGGCTGTAACAGAAAAGTGACAGCATGATAAGGCAGTACCTGCAGCAGAGAGAATTGCACTGAAGTGTTTGTATGAAAATGTAAAAATATTGGGGAATAGTGGGTATTCTTTGCAGTAGCAGAATTTAAAACCAGACCCCTGATTTTTGGCACATTTTTTAGATAAGGTGGAGTTTCAGGAAGATCTGTAAATTAGCCACTGGATAGTCTTTTTTGTGGCCATTGATGAGGTATGTGTTGCTTTTATTAGTACTTTCTTCTGCTAAAAGAGACCCAGAATACTTGGGGTCTGTCCTGCGGCTGCGTGGCTGGTGCTTGGAGGCTGACTCCAGGAACAGCAGTTATATGTTGGCAATATTTGCCTATAGAGTATTTTGTAACAGAAAACATCTGCACTGAAATGAATAAACCAAATCTTAATGTGACAACAGAAAACATGCTGCGACCAGCCTGTCATCATTCATTTAAGGAAGGCTAAGAAAAAAAAAGAGAGTGGTCTTGATTGACTAAGCATCACAGCTCTGTGGGGAAAAGCTCTCAGAGAAATCTAATGCACATCCGGTAGATGCAACCCAGCAGATTGCAAGCACACCTCATGTAAAAATCTCTGTAAATTCACCTTCCCATTGACTTAAAATGGGAAGCCAAAGTGTAGTAGGACAAGAACTGCTAAGCTTTGTAAAATCATCTCTGTCTGTTTACTACAACGGGGAAGACGGTTAGACAAGGTTCTTGCAGGTCTGGAATGCCAATCCCTGACATGAGAAACACTCATTTGGGTCTGCCATTGCTGGTCAAGAAATTAACTTTTGTTCCCATTCGCAAAACTTTGGCTTTGTCCAAAACTGGAGGCCCTCCAGAGCTGGAGCTGGAGTGCCCTTGTAGACCCATTTTTCCCAATTCTCACCTTTCTCTGAGCCTCTTGTGCTGCACAGGACATCATAAGAGCATCTGAGGTGCCATGAAGCATTCTTTACTTTTAGATAATGGGAAGAGGTTGCCCAAGGGCCACCCTGCTCCTGTATGTGCATAACAACATCCACAGCACATGGATTACTTCTCACTCAGAAACAGCTTTTGCTTTTGCTAATTGCAAGCTGAACAGCTTTCAGCTATGATGTGACTTACTTCCTGTGATTAATGTTGTTTCTGCGATAAACTTCTTCGTGTGGTAGCCTGTCACCAAGGTATCAGTTCCAAAGACACTGTAATAACTAAGCAGATGTGCTGAGCCAAGCATTTCTGCAGGAGCTTTTCACAGCTAATATGCAGATAAAGTTCTTAGTGTGTTATTAAAAGAAAAAGAAAATTCTGAATTTTGCCTGAAAATAAGTATTTTCTAAATCCTCACTTGCTTTTGTTTGTAGAAACCAGCTATACAACCAGCTACCCAATGGTCAGCTGCCCCCCAAGGCATGTGGCCCGGATGAAGCATGCGGTTGTCCTTCTGACAATTTTCAATCTCCAGCTGCTGTCCCAAGACCTCTCAGTAACCCTGCAGCCAGGGGAACTCTGAGAACCAGCAATCTGCCGGAGGAGTTGCGTAAGTGGTTAGCAAATTTGTTCTGTGCAACATTTTACAGCACAGCCTAACAGCTTTAGGTGGGAAAGCTCCAGAGGAGAGAAGGGGGAGGAGAAGGCAGGGGGAAGTGACATTAAGGCACAAAGACAACAAGAAAAGAAAATACTGAGTGTCACCACATCTGTTGGGTGTGAGCGGCTGTGTTTGGTGGGACGCAATTATCCCCTTGAATCCTGAAAACATAATTGCCATTTATTGCTTGTTATTTTGTTTACAAAAAGTAAATGCTTTTAGATTGTTTTCATGACTCCTTGCTAAACATTAAGTCCCTTTGAGGCAGGAGGGGCTGGAGCTTACAGTAAAAGACTAATAACAAACAAAGCCCTGGGGATAAAGTGTTTCTGCCTGTCCCAAACCAGACGAATATGTTGAGCCTTGACCTCAGTTTCTCCCTGAACTGGTGAGTGGAGAGAACTCTGGGCCATGCTGAGGTCAGCACAGGCTCTGCCTGACTTCGTTGGAGGCTTCCATTGCCTCCAGCCCTGCAAAAGCATTCACCCTCCAACTCTTACAGGAAAGTCAGGTTTCAGAAAAATGGCTTCTTTCTGAATGCCAGTCTGACTAGTAGGTGAGATGTGCCGTTGCTAAGAACCCTCCACAGCTTTCCTGAGGTTTTGATTTTTCCTCTGTTCTTCATTCTGCGCATCACCTTTCAAATCCAGAGAGTCACATCTCTCTGGTGTGTAGGACTGAGTTATGATACCTGATGCCACTCTTGGATAGACCCTACTTTATCAGTTAGTGTGTCCTAGATGGAGGAATTACTGGATAAAACAGTACTGGATAAAACAGCTACGCGCACAGCTGGATTAGATCAGCCAGCTGCTTTACCCTGATGCAAATCCATGAAAACCCCTCCCACAAGGGCAAGAACATTGCTGTCACCAACCATGCGTCCTGTCTGCACAGGGGGTTAATGCTGCTCAAGGAGAGGCAGTACTACATTCGTAAGGGCCCCTCCAGCTCTCTGTCAGATCAGTGGGTCTGGGGAAAGCTGTGCTGGCTGCAGCCAGTGCAGGTAACATGAGCTCTGGGTGAGAGCCCAGGCCCAGGGATGCCAAAGGGCTGGGAAAAAACAGCTCTGGCCACAGGGCAGGGGGAACAGCTGCAGGGGGAACCTCTACAGCTTGCCAGTAAGGCAGGAGGAGCTCAAATCTAGACAAGGTTCTGTACAGGGGGTTGGTTTCATCGCCAAGCCACTGCACTATCCTGCATCCATTTCATAAACAACCCAAAGAGACTTAAGTGGGCAGAACCTGCAGTGTGGTGGAAAAGGAGGGCTGTGACAGTCTCTGAATGGTGTATTTAAATGTGGTATGTATTCATACAGACTCTCTCTCCCAGGCAAGGTCTTTATAACCTACTCAGTGGATACGGCAGTGGAGGTTATGAAATTTGTGAACTTCCTGTCTGTAAACGGATTTCAAACTGCTGTAAGTATTCCTTCCGGAGAAAATGACTTTCAGCCAGAGAAAAGACTGGTTTTTTAAAAAAGCAGAGGCAATACACTGTCCATTTAAATGTTTTTCTGGTTATCATCACATTTTGTAGGCTAAGGAAGATACAAGTAGAATGAAATAGCCTTGGTTTTACAAGTTGTAACTTAAATGATCTGCATTTTCATTTACTCTTCTTTTAACTGAATTTTGTGCTTTGAAATATGCTTTGATAATGACCCTGGAAAATTTCATTTAGTGACTCCAGATGGGCAATAGTATGAGGTTTTGTGAGCCATTCCATTAATATTTTCTCATATTTGATCTGTAATATGAATATTAAAAAAGGTCAGTTTTCATGTTCATAGCATCCTACCTTTTTTTTCTGCAATGCTGTTACATCATTGATTCTTCAGATGTAACTTTCTGCTAAAAAAGATCTAAAAGCAGATTCTAAAATTCACACAGCTTAATGAAACAGCCTATCTCATGGTTTCATTTGTTTTGTTATCCCTTTAAAAGCAATTTTGCTTTGTTATAGTTCTAAGAGCGAATCTAAAAATCATTGGCCCAAAAAGGTCTGTGTCATACTATCTAATCCCATAAACCATTCAGATTTTTACTGAACTTCTCATGAATTTGCCTCATCTTAGAGGCCAACAGAGGCTCTAGAATTCAGTGTTCATCAAACTCTTGATTCATATTTTCTTATTTCAAGAGCATATGCTATCTGACCCCTCAGCCTTCACTCTTTGGCTCCAATTCAGGAAAGCATTTAAGCAAGTGGCTATCATTAAACTGAATGAGACCCGGTGGGGGGCTTTGCACACACTTATTTATTTTCATGAATCAAAGATTTTTTTACAGAGACTGCAATTATACTTCTCTCCAGCAGTTCTGTACTATGGCCAGTTCATAAGAAAGCTTTTGGGCACCATAGATTTACGGAGTAGAAAGCTGATTAATAGCACCTTTGCTCGACAGGCAACTCTTGGAGCCTGCTGCAGAATAATAAATACAGCAAAATGGCCCCAAAGCAAGGAAACAAATGCGCTCTCTGCATTCAGAAAGGAAAAAAGAAAGACTGGAGAGCAGATCATGACTCTTATCTCAAAAACTTGGAGAAATTAATACTTACTCCTTTGGTCACAGTCACTGATTGCTGGTTTCTGGGTTTACTGAGCATGCAGAAAAGCAAGCAATGTTAGTCATATTCAGTCCTGTGAAGTCCTCCACTACTCTGTTGTCCCTGATGTCTGGGTGACTGCACCCAGTATCAGTGACCTGGCTGACTTCCCACCACACGCCCTGAATATTTAGTTCAATATGAAGCTAAAGCTTCACACTCAGTGTACCCCTGCAGCCAGAAAATAGAGGGCATTTGCAGCTATACAGATGGAGAAGGTGGGCAGCACCTTGTTCTGCCGAGTAACAAAATGTCTGGGAGTTGGGGGCTGGTGGGGCAGCCAGTCAAAGGGCCAGCTGAGTGGGAGCCCAAGAGTGTGCCTGCAGCAGCCCCCTCTGCCTGCCTGGCGCCCATCCAGCTCGGCTGCGGACTGCACGGAAAGGGGAGAAGTGCATGTCCACGTTTCTTTCCTAAGAGAATTGGGCATGCTTGTCATGAACAAGGAAAGGAGTAGGTGCTGTATCAGTGCCATAAAATGGGGAGGAAAGGGGAAGGGGTGCTCACCACGGACTTCCATTCTCTTGCAGATTGATATCTTCGAGGACACGGTACGAGGTATTGACATCATTAAGTGGATGGAGCGCTACCTAGGTGATGTATGTAAGGGCAATTTAACCTTGTTCATAGCAGAGGTGACCTGAGGAAAATGGTTGAATTATTCTAATAGCAACAGGGACAGAATCAAAATGCAAGACCCTAGTGTTGTCTTCCCTGCCCCTGCAGAAATGGCAGAGGCCTTGCAGAGAGAATGTAGGCAAATCTCACTCACTTCTGTATCTGATGGTCCCAGAGCTCTTTCTTTAAGAGATGAAGTGCTAATCCTGGCATTCATGCCAAATTCTAATGCTGGCTGTTACATCCAGCCAGAAGCTGCCATTGGAAAAGTTGTCACTCCTTCTCCTTTTTAAATAGTGGGATTTAACTATGCTTGTTACAGTGATATCTATATTTCATCCCGGGCTGCAGAGCTGTGGGTTACATTCATCCTTCTCACCTGTAGCTTTTACACTGATATCTGAAACACTGAAGAGTTCTTCTGAATAAACCATTCCATATTTAAACTAAAAATTGGTATTCTATTGGTTGAGGATAGATTTGCTCTCATCACTTTGTAACTATCTAAGCAGTAAAACAGAGATTTATCTTGCTGCCAGTGCAGTCCCGTGGAGCAACAACTTCCTCTAAAGTTCTCGTGAGCAGTGAGTGCACATCTCCTTTAGGATCAAGCCAAGTGGTCAGACTATAGCAGCACAGCTGGGTGCAAACTGGTAATTCTGTCGCTGGACAGGTACCATCATGGGCTGGCTTCCTTGGATTCTCGCCTTGCTGAGTAGCCACCAGGTCTCTGACTCACTCTGGGCAGATCTCCATGGTTCAGGTACAGGGTGACAAAAGTGGTGGGCTCTCCCCTACCTGAGCAAGAAAACTCAACCATCTGAGCCAGCCCTACACAGGTTTCCTGAAGATGATACAACTGGCATGATACAACTGCATGCACAGCCAGCCTGGGGCCTCTGCCATGGAAATGCAGTCATGCCTCTTGAGGCTTGCATCAGGACAAATGAGGCTTGGGCTCACTGTGTAATGGAGGTACTAAAACCAGTAGACAGGGTGACTTTGCTTTTGCGAAAAACATCATTATCACTTAAAATACAAGCTGGCAGTTCTCCTTTGGGACTTGTGCACACTCAGTAGGAGAAACCAGTATGTGCAGAGAACAATCTCCTGCCTCCACTTGAGGATCTTCTCCTGACTACCCACCCCAGAAATGTTTGTTTTCCCTCACTTACTCTAAAGGCAGTTTCTAACTTCAAAACTCTTACATGTGTGTGGAGGAAGGCACTGCTTGGACACAAGCAGGGTAAAGTGTGCAACTGAGCATGTCTCTTGCAAGCCCTCAACATCTGTAAATGCTTACATGCATGTCAAGCACGAGCAAAAGTCATTCTGGAGTATGTTAAGTCAGTGTAAAGGATAATGGCTCCTTACCATATTTGACCCTGTGGTGGGGCAGATTCTCTTGATGTAGCACAGAAGGAAGGAGTTAATTACGTGCCAGGCTGACTGTGAGCCACAGACTTGGAAGCCTTACACAGCCTGATGTGTCAGGGATGAAAGACAGGCCCCAGGTAAACACAAGTAGGAAGCTTTCATCTGCTGCATTTCAACTGGCCTGCTGTTGAGGAGAGATGTTTCCCAGATATGAAGGATGGCCCTTCTGTGGAAACCTGAGCTCAGTGCAGGGCTGAGATTAAAGAGGTCAGAGGCAGGATCTGGGCTGTCCTAGCAAGGTGGAGGAGCATTGCCTTCAGCCCATCATGACAGAGCTGCCAGGTACCCCTAAACCTGAACAGACCATCCACAGCAGCCCCCCTCTCTGCACAGCCACCTCTCTGCACACTTTGCCACTAAGATCAGCAAGAAAAGATGTCATTTCTGCTGCCGAGAGCCCTAGAGGCAGCTTCCATAGACCACTGTCTTTAGTAGCTCTTTGTATAGAAAGCCACAGATGACTAAATAGATGCACTTCTGCATAAGCTGTTGGAAAACATTTGGGTCTGAATTTGAAGATAAAAGTTTCCTGTGTATGCACATAGGCACTACACTGATAAAAAGTAGCTTTTTATGACAGGGATTCCAAGTGTCCCTGGTAGTTGCTAATACATCTCTTGACATTTAGATTTTCTATATTATGAGATGTCGAGAAATAATGAGGAGAACGAGTGTATGAGTTCTCCTGCATTTCCTGCCAGAATGAATGAGATCCTCTTGTGTTTGCCAGGAACACAAAGATCACTTAAAACACAAACTGGCAGATTTCCGATCTGCCTCTACCAAACACGCTGCGTTTCTCAATTTCATAAAAGTGCTTTTCTCCCTAACAGAAGACGGTGATGATAATCATAGCAATCAGTCCAAAATACAAACAGGATGTGGAAGGGGCTGAATCCCAGCTGGACAGGGATGAACACGGCTTACATACTAAATACATCCACAGGATGGTAAGCAAGGACATGCATTTGCTGTTTTACAAAGACTGTCTCTTCTTCTCAAAAGACAAATCTGTCTCCAAATGGCAGGTTCTTTGCTTTGTTTTCCCTAATCCCCATAGTTAAACACCCCTCTTTGGAATTCATTAATCCTTCCTCTCATCAGCTCCGTGTGCTCATTAACATCTGCTAAGAGGTTCAAGGAAGAAAAATCCTATTAAACATGCTCATCTTATTTCTTCATATTCTTTATTGTTCGATGTTTTCCCCCTCCTTCACCTTCCTGAGGCCTTATATAGCCCTGTGCACAATCATATCTAACAGTGCCTGATCTTTTCCCCTCTAAACCAGCCCCTCTTGCTTCAGCCATCCTGGAACCAAGGGCTTTATTCAGGCAGCAGTAAAGCTGACTGAAGGATGGAATTGCAAAGGAAAGGCCAGAGATGGAATGTGGGGCTCCTGGGGAGTGCACAGTGCCAGAGGACAAGACAACTATCTCCACAGCCTTTCACAGGATGGACAATTAGCCCAGAAAAGCCCATAGAGCTACAAAACTGATCCTTTGTCCCTCGGTTTGCAGTTTGCTGCCTTTCTCACTCTGTAACCCATCTGATCCCTCAGTTTGAACCTGCAGTCAAGTTTCTCAGAGGCTGTCACCAGCACACGAGCTCTCAGCAGTAGTTTGTTGTCCTTCCCACCCCTGGGATGCCAGGGCCATGGGGAACAGGCTGGATCCTAGCTCAGACAGAAACCTGGCCTCTGGCTGGAATCTTTCACCCCTTTGTAGGCCAAACAGGGGTGTTAGTCAAGTCAAGCTTCATCAGTTCAAGACGGATTTCATGGGATTGCACCTCAGCTAAACCCACAATTATTTCACACCACAGAACTAAATGTTCAAGAAACAATAGGAGATCTTTCCTGTATCCTTTCCATAGAAATGAAGACTTAGATTAAGTGGCCAAACCGAACAACACCAAGTCCACTAGCAGTAGATCAAATCATTTAACAGAAGAGCAGTTTAAGTAAGCAAGGAATGTTTTTATACATAGGGTTCAGATGCGTGCGAAGAAAAATTATCATGTCGTTACAATAAAGCTGGCATTTTTTTCTATCCTAGATGCAGATTGAATTTATACAGCAAGGAAGTATGAACTTCAGATTCATCCCTGTGCTTTTTCCAAATGCCAAAAAGGTAACATACATCCACGCTTATATACTTGCGGCATGATTAAGTGCATATTATTTTGATCACAGTGCACCAGATGGAATCTTAAAACCCAAACATTCAATTCCTCGGTTCTTAATAGCCCACTAGTAATATTCCAAAGCTTCATTTTACATTAAAAGTTTATAGGTTTATGTACATACAAATAAAAAACATTTCATCCACAATATAAATCAGCGTATAAATGTATTTCTGATGATGAATGTACAACTAAAACTCAAATTGCCTTGAGCACTGAAAGAATTTAAATGGAGAGAAACAATCTATCCAGGAAGCATGCTTTTTATGTTAACCCTTTTATAGTTTTGTCCAAATGCAATGCTGATGAGTGAGATGGGCAAGATTTATGGCTCATGCGAAGTGAGGATCTGGAAGAGGGTGTGTTGAGAATATAAAAATAAGGAGTATAATAAATATTAAAGTATTAGGCTGTGGCTTGAACTTTGACAGGCTAAGATTTTTTAGGACTTGCAATTTCATCTGCCCTCCTTAATAGTTTTGAAGATTCATTTGAGAATAAGAAATAAGTAATGCAACAGATTCCCATCTCTTCCACCTCACTCTGAGAGAATCTCTTGGATTTTTACATAGCCAAAGATCTTAAGAGCCTTCAGTTATAGCTGAGAAACAGTATTCTTCCTCAACCTTCTACATTGTATTCAGGTTCGCTTTGCATAGCTAAATGCTTTGTGCACTGCCGGGTAGCTATCATGTTGCTCCTAGGTACAGCTGCATTTTAGAAAAGTATGGAAAAATTCTTTATATTTCTTTAGGTGCCCAAATTTTGGAACATGAGTCGAAATTTAAATAATGTTATCAATAGGGCTGTGCAGTCCTACTGCACTTGTGGATTTTAGTGTAATGAAGTTATTTAAGCCCCAATTTAAGATGAGAAATTTGAAAATATGTCCCTGGGTTTGTAAAGTACGTGAGGCCCTGTGGAATGAATGGTATCTCTGGTATTTCACATCATTCAGACCCCTTCCTGAATGATCTGTCTGGTACTTAAGTTTGAAAAGCTGGGAGACAGCACTGGTGGGAATTGGGCAGGCCAAAGGCAGGGAACCAGTCAGCATTTTCAGTCAGTCTTTGACAGGGGGAGAAAGGGCTACTAACCTTGGGGCTACCTGAGTGCCCACCACATGACCAGGCCCCACAGTCTGAAGCTACTTGGCACCTTAGGGGTTGCAGACAGAAGTGTCCCAGGAGGAACTGCAGCTGCCTTGGGGCTCTGAGGCAGAACAATAAGTTATGTTAATTTGGGCTCAACTTTATTTATCAGAAGGCTATTTAGCATATAGCATCGGTCCTCTTAGACAGTGCTCTGTAAGGAATTTCCAGGGTTGGTTTATCCAGCTGCCTCTGTCAAAGCATCAGGCTCCAGGCATCCTTCCTGCCCATCCTCTGTAGTCCACGTAACCCTTCAGTTTTTCGAGAGGTGCCTTTCTCATTAAATTATGCAGATCAGCATTTTCAACTGCTGTTAAGCTTTAGTCTTTTTCTCCATGTAATTCTTTGCTACCTCACCTGCCTTCATCTAGCCACTTATTGATAATATAACTGAGGACATCACTGGGGGACGGAGAGCACTAGAGCCTGAACAAGTTACAGTAATGAAGTCTGTAGGCAGTCAGAGGAAGTGAGATACCTGAAAAACTGCCAAATATATGTACAACTGGATGATGTTGGCGGGCAAATTACTTCAATTTTGTCCTTTTTATACTGTTCTTTATATTTTCAAGTATTAGCATAGCTGGCAATGGAAAAGAGCAGAAAATTAAGGTTTGGAGGTTTCATTTGGGGATGTGGCTATTAGATGAGTTAATCTCATACAAAGCACATCATAAAGCACTGCTGGTATGTGAAAATTAGTCGACCTCCAACAGGAAGAGATCTATGTGATCCAAGGAGCTGTTCATTAGGAAACTGAATAATGAGGCAACGAGTGCACAACACACAGTTAAGGTGGAACTGGCATTTCCAGCTTCCCATTGTACATTGTTGAAGCAAACTTGGGTCTTACTGGTTCAAGGTTTGCATCGCAACAATCCACAGAAATGAGTCCTCATCTGGCCACCTGATGACCAAAGCATTAAGCCAAGATTGCCCCATGCTGGAGGCTCCCTCTGGAAGCAGCCAAGGGATGAGATGAGCAGGGTTGGTGCCAGGGAAGCCAGGAGATCTCAAACCATGCTCTGCTGTCACAGGCCTGAACAGTCCTGCCCTCAGCACTAATGCACTCTGCCCTTTTCCTACCAGTTGGAGCCGCAGAGTCTATGGCATAGAGAGAATCTCCTCTCAGCTCACAGATACACAGCCAAATTAAAAAAATTTAAAGTAACCATTTTCCCATTACTCCCACCTGCTATGACAGACGCTATCGCGTGGCAAGGAAAAGGCCCTTTCTCACTCTGGATAAAAATAGCAGCTATAGTTGCCCTTTACCCCTACACGCCTCCCTCAAGTTAAAACTATTGCCAGAGCTGATTTGTTTGCAGGTGCTTTTTGCACTGACTTCATTATGAAGGATATTAAATGAAACTGCGCAAGTAGTTTTGCAAGCAAGGCACAGAGCTTTTCTCTGGATGTATAATGCCTCTGTCATTATATTCCCACTTGCTGATATCTTACCTACTACACATTTCTCACACTAATTTCCATCTTAACTAATGGTTTACCCATGTGGACCTCTATCAAATGCTTTTCTGAAGTCCAGACCAACTATATCTACTGTATTTCCTTCGTCCAAAAAATGTAGTTTCTTATCAAAGACAGAGAGAGGGTTCACTTGGTAAAGCCCTGCAGTATTTAACTGCATTTCCTTCTATAGCTCTTAGCAAGATTTAGTAAAGAAACAAGCTTCATGTAACAGTGGTATGCATGTGCCTGCAAACATAGTCATCCTTCTTTGTCCCAGTAACATTCGAATCTCTTGGCCAATTCCAAAGAGCTTTGTCAAAGGAGTAAAGTTCATAAACCTTTAAAATCCATTCCTATGCCAAAAAAAGAAAAAAAAAAGACTAGCAGGTGGAGGCAAGAAATCTTATTTGTGCTCCTGCTAAAGGGAATGCTGTGGGATCTTACCCTTGTCAGGCAGTGAGGGATCCATCTGGAAGAACAATATTTTAAACCCTCCACTTTAGGGAGACCACTGACCAAAGCCTACACTTTCTCTGCCACTGGAGAAAGAGGAAGGTCAGGCTTGATAGATACCTCTGCCACTCAGGAAGCTGCTTGTTCAGAAGCCTAGGTGAGTTCATTCTTATGGCTCTGTAGGTGCCTGTGTGCCTTACCTCCTTCCTCCTGTACATAAATCCTGTAGCTCTAACAAAGTGGTTGCAACAATTAACACAAACCGCTCCCTGAGCAGGGAAAGCGATGCAGCCTCATTCCTACAGCTGTACAGGCCAAGGAATAGAGCCAATTTGAGAAGCATGATGCCTGGGAATGAAAGGTTTGGACTGCAGCTAGGCTGTTTGCTGGCAGCAAGACATGTGCAGCCCATGCCAGGGCATCCCCTGGCGAGGCACCAGAGATGTGGTGCACGCCAGCAGCTTTTTGCTCTGTCCTCTTGGAGCTAGCTCCACTAGCTTGACAGGAACTGTGCTGCTCCTGACAGGGGCTGCCTTGGGAAAACACGGCTAAATAAGAGGTCCAGGGACCAAGTGCTGGATGTCCTGGCTCCTCCTGTTGCTTGCCTGCTGTCTCACTTTGGCTGTGTTCTGGTGTCTCCAGTTCCAAAACAAATCTCTATCTCAGGGTGACCATGAACTGGTTTTGGTCAAGGATCAGTCCCTCTGTTAGTGGTATTATAATAGCCCTTCACTCCTACACATCCAGGCTGTCTGTATGGAAACCTCCCAAGGCTGTGGAAACATGGGAACATGAGATCTGAGCAGCGTCCTCTCTATCAGCCAGCTGTCACTCTCCCATGCCATGGTGGTCCCAGCTTCATTATGTTAATGGACATTAGCCAACCCCTCTGAAGGACTTAACCTTTTCCAGGATGGAGGGATTGGTGGAGGTTTGACCCTGCTAATCTGGAGATGCATTAGTCTCTCCTCAAGCTCAGCATTGGCCTCAGCCTTCTGCTCAGGAGGTGGTCAGAGGACACTGTGTTTGGTGACAAAAGGTACACGGGGAGGGGGAGAGGGTTACCAGGATGTGAAATGTTCCTGTGGGGTCTCAGTCTTTCCCTACTGATTCTCATCCCAGTACTGAGCATGCTGTGTGGATCCTTTAGCAGCTACTAAGGTGGCAGCCTTTCCCTTCTAGGGGCTCTGAAATGTCTCTCTTCTCCTCTCAATGTTTATTTTCACAAGCCTTTCGATGCCTATCATTGAGATCAGCCTTCCTTTGAAACGTGGTGAAATTAGCCAATGTGATGGCAGAAGAGAAAGAGAGACAGGCAAGCTGTGAGATCACACAAAGTTCATTTATTTAGAAACCCAAATACAATTCTGAAGCCAAATTCACATTTCTTGTTGTTACAGGAAGTGCCTAGAACAGACAAAATGAAATCTTTCTTGGCAGGGTCTGACGGAATCTGAAAGGTTCTGGTAGAGATTCAGGAGGATTTATGTGATTTAGGTTTTATTTTCCTTGTTTTTTTCAGGAACACGTGCCTACCTGGCTGCAGAACACTCACATTTATAACTGGCCAAAGAATAAGAAGAACATCCTTTTGCGGTTACTGAGGGAGGAGGAATATGTTGCTCCGCCAATAGGACCTTTACCAACACTCCAGGTTGTGCCGCTATGAACATTATAACTTAAAGCACATGACGAGTGGTTGTTAAAGGGTTGTTCCTGGCAGGGAGCCAACGCTCTTCCAGATGGCTCTTTTTGATGACAGAAGACACTCTTTCTGCTAAAGGAATTGGTTGTCTTGGGTTACTCAGGCTCAGCTTGTTTTCTACCATGTTAAACATCTATTTCCAAAGCTGATGGGGCAGAACTCTCTTCTCTAGATTTTTAAATAAGCTGCAAATGGAAAGAATGCCCACTTTTATTTTGACATCTGGTTTTAATATATCCCTTTATTAGCCATTATAGCAAACAAATACCAGAAATAATGTTGCAATAAGTGTAAAATAAAAATTACATCCTCCTTTTTGCTCAGGGTTTCTTTAAAGATATTCCTGCCTTGTATAGCATTATCGAACCATTAATTTGTATATACACTATTAAATATATTTGCCTTTTGTAAGGCAACCTTGTATACTGTGTCTGCTTTTATTATTGCTGGGAACAACAGAGAAATGGGATGGGTAAGGCAAGTTTTCCTTAGCCTGTCTTGCATAAAGACACTTGTCTTCAATTAGAGGACTTTTAGATCTGAAATCTCTTGAGTTCCCTTTCCTTGCATCTTGGTCCCTCATACCTCCAGCGTGTTGCAGCAATAGTCCCCAAAAGGAAAGCTAAAAGCATGACTACGTGTGTGCTGTCAGTGCCATGGAACACTGCAATATTTTTTATGGCAGGCCTTTAGCTTCATTGCTGCTCTTCAGCCCTTATTTAAAACAGAGCATGTCAAAGGACAATTGGCATCTGGAAAGCCAGCGATTGTTAAGAGAAAGAACATTGACTCCTACAACTTGCAGTATGCAGGATGGAACAATAAAATAATCAAAGATGGAGAGCCACGGGGTGCTGGCACCCAGGATGGCTCAACAACATCACGTCTGCTAAAATTTGAACATTTTTTAACAGAGCACATAAGCACGACTTTGGGGAGGATTTTTTTGTTTTTAAACAGCCTTAACCTTACTGAGGTAACAGTGGATCCTATTGGCTTAAAATTCTGCAGCCCTTATTTGTTAGAGCAGTCATACCAAGATCCTCCTCAGCGTTAAGACTTGTCATAGAATGACCCAAACACAGCTTTATTAAAAAAGTACATGTGCTTAGTAGCCTGAAAAGAAAATTAGCCCAGAAGTTGATGCTCCTCTTACAGTATCCAAATGATTTAATTAGGTTTCTATGGAGGTGGTGCCAGCATGGTGTGTTGATGCAGGATGTGCTTTGTGGTGCTCCTGTAGAAAAAATTAAAACTCAGATCTTCCTTTAGCAGGCTTTTGCATAAATAATTGCAGCCATTTAAGAAAAGGGTGTATGCAGTGTTGTCAACTCCTACGATCTTGATTGTGGTATTTGATGTGCTTCTTGCAACTCCAATTTCCAAATGGAATCTAAACAACTGAAATAGGCTAATACCTGACATGCTGGCAGCTTCCTGACAAGGCACAATAAGTATGTGTTAGGTAGTGGTACTTCTTGGCAGCTACTTGCATGTGGGGAGGGGAGGTCTGTCTTTCATGTGATAAATTGAAAAACTAAGCTTTAAATTAAGAAAATAACTTTCTAGTGTGTGGTGAGAAGCCTAAAATCATGACAGAAGTCCATCTTAAATGGTCAACAAAGTGAAGACAAAAGGAGTGGGATGGGTCAACATTTGGTGTCACCTGGAGTACCCTACAGCATCGAGCTCAGCCTCCAGGTTGAGCACACCTCCTGAAATGCTGTGGCATTATCTGGCAACCCAGTATGGCTGCCTCTGTTATTTTAAGGTATCTGAAGTGTTTTGACACTGTGAAATAATCTGTCTCAAATGGCTTCTGAGCCTCTTAGCCAATTTCTGCCACAGTTAATAGGGAGAGCTCAAAGATACTAAGTGCCTACGAGTTTCATGGAAAGAATTACCCGAGCAAAGGGCGAGCCCCAAACCCACATGCTGAGGAGGGAGAGGCAGCAGAGGTTCCAGTCTCTTCCCAGAGGTGGACAGCTGGCCACCCTGGCCCTGGCAGGGGGCTGGGAGGCCTTTTGGGATACACATCCTGCACAAGTCTGGAGGAGAGAAATGTGTAGGGAATGAGGCTGTGTCAGTTGTGCTGCTTGCAAAGCAGCATATTAGGGAGCGCAGTTAAGCATTCAAAATGATTAGTGAGGCTGGGTAGTAAATTCCTTTCATCATTTTGGCTGTCATCCGAAAATATGTGCTCTAGATTTACCACAGATTTGCTTGGTTTGGGCCAGGGAATTTCATTAAGTAACTCCTGCATCATGTGATACACAAGGTTGCATTAAATGGTCCAGTGATTATTTCTATTCTTCTGTTTCAACGATCCTTTTCTGCAAAACAATGCTAGCAGAGTGAGGAAGAAAAACTAAGCTTTGCTGTTTAGGAAGTACAAAGAGAAGAGCCCAATCTATTTAACTGCCGGGGCCTTTTTTTTTTTTTTTTTTAAATCGAATAACAATTCCCAGGATTCATTGATCTTTACATTAGTTAGAGCATCCTACAAGGACAGAAACCATGATGGGGAGAGTGTGAGTAATGAGCTAGCAGCCTAGTGAATCATTTCCCCTAAAGCTTTGTATTTGTAGAGAGACAGATGGTGGGAGCTGTGAAGAGGGAGAGGGAGGAGAAAAGCCGGTTTTTACAAACAGCAGAAGTATAGAGGACGGTGAGGGAAAAAAAGAAATAATCAGCAGGTAAGGGAGAAGAAAAGGCTGAGAATACACCAGCTGTTTCAAACCAGATGCATTTAAGGTTAAAATGGATTAGGGTTAAGGGAAAATACAGAAAGGAAATTGCAGAAAACAAGAGCTTTGTGGCTGAGAGGGGTGAAATTTACCAAGAGCAGCCCTAAATATGTATTTGTAGATGAACTCTTGAGTCAGTTATTGACTTTATGTGCAAACAATGGAGAAGGAGCTGAAAGTATGCAAGACTCCATCCTGCAGGCCGGCAGTGCTGCTGCCCAGCTGGAGCTGCCAAGCCGCAGGTACCCACAGAGACAAAAGGCATTCCTTGGATGGTGACAGCACCGGAGGTTTCCTCTCACAGCACCTGTACATTTGCAAGAGGTGTGTGGGAGAGGAAATCCATTGTCCCTAACGTGGAAAATGAGCAAAGCAAGAGAGTTACATACTTAAAACTGGGATGAGTGCAGCATTAAGATAGAGATAGATGGTTTAGAGACAGCCTGCTTTGCGCGCTTGCCAAAACTCAGATGACATTAATGCATGTAAAGATTTTTTTATGCAAGTGACCTGTGTGACAAAAATAGGGTTGCAAAATTTTATCCCACAGTTAGTTAGATCGGCCTCTTAAGAGAGGGGTGAGTAGGGTGATTCTAGGACAAAGTTAATTTAATAAAGCCTTGTACACAAGACCAGAAATGCTGCCCTAAGAGCTCATTTTCTCCTGGTGTAGGATTTTAACTGCCATCATTTGATACCATTTAAGAAAATAAAGCAGCAGACTTCCCTGCAGCCCCTCTGGGACCACCAGCAAGGCAGATAACAAAGCTGGCTCATTACAGCAGCCCCTCCAAAGGGTGCCTTGCTGAGAGCCTTTCCCTCCTCTCCAGTCACTGACCAGGCTGCAGGTACCAGAGACTTGGGCATCTGAATAACAGCATCAGTCCGGGCAGCAAATTTGGACAATGTGGTCAGGAAGCTCTCCAATGAGGTAAGAAAAGGAGCAATTCCCACCATTTAGGATGCTGCCAGGTTGTCGGACTGGAGGTGCTGGTAAAGCTGAGAGAGACACCTGCTCTTACAAGGGAAGGGGATGTGAGAGGGGAGAACTGGAAGCTCTGTGGCCTTGCAGGGGAAAAGGTCTGCTGTGGTAATGAAGTAAAACACGTCTCGGAGAGTTCCCTCACCCTCTGTGCGCAGAACAGGTACACGTTATCTTCCAAAGCAAACATCGCTCTTGTTACACTTTGGCTTTAATTTAACAGGTTCCTCCATGCCCACACCTGTGGCAATCTGCTATTGTTTAACCCATGTTTGGGAAACAGATCCTGCCTGGAAGGTCACAGCTTTCGTCAGCCTCCTCCTCCACCATCCTTTATCATGGTGTTGCTGCAGGGAAGCACTGCCACGGTACCCAGTCCGCAGTACTGATGGGCTGGCACTGCTCCTTCTCCCCAGTCCCCAGCATGGGTCTTCTTTAGTCCCAGGCTGGCACACAGCACATTGGTATTGTTACAAATCTCCAGTGTGTCACTGTCCCTTGAGCTGTGCCAAGAGATGCTCAGAGAGTCCGCTCAGCCAATACGAACCACACTGGCATATGAACATCTCACAAAAGCTGCTTGCAAAACCGTCTCTGAGACATCAGGCCTTCAGACACCACTCACACCCTGCCTCTTACAACCTGTGCAGGAAGAAAAATGCCACTATTTGTGCGGTATTTGTATTACAAGTTATTGCTCAGAGCAAGAGGTGTTCTCTGGGCTGTGGGAGAAGGCCATCTGAGCAAGCAGAGGTTCCATGGCCGTGGCAGACAGGCGCTGGATGCTGCTGCCCACTCAGGCAAAGCCAAACCAGGCCCTGAGATGCCAGACCACAGAAGAAGGCAGCAGAGTAGCAGCCTGTCCAATCCACCTCCAAATTAAGCCAAGAATAAGATGGAATTGCTTAGCCCCACTCCAGCCTTCATCAGCTCAGAGCCCAGCCTCAGCCTGATCACAGAACAGTGCACAGACCATCAGCTGTGTGTGTGTCCCTGTCTGTGGCCAAGATCCCTTGTAAACAAACAAAAACCCATCTAAAGCTAAGTTTCCCAGCCTGACCAGATCTGCCAGCTAGGCTGCATTTCAAGGGCTCACTGATGTAGATGGGACCAAACAAATACAAACACACATACTCCCCCCACCGTGGCTCTGAGCACTGCATGCCATTGCACAGATCTATGCAAACTGGAAGAAATGTCACCAAAAGCAAAGGCAGGGTTTTATAAACATTTGTTCTTCACTGAAAGGTATCAGGGACTTCTCCAGTTTCCAGAAGGTGAGGGGCAAGTGCCTGCTTGCCCACCTAACCCTCAGGTCAGGGGAGTTTCACAGCAACCTCTGCAGCCATCGAGTCCATGGGACTAATGGACAGATCCAGGGAATCTCAGGATAAACATGGACTAACCCAATGGATGTAAATCCCTGCAGGACTGGCTGTTGTGGAACGGGGATCTGCCAAGGAGTAGGAAACTTCCCAGGATGGTTGGGCAGATGAAGCCCTCTCTGTCTGACTCATATCACTCTTCTAAAAATGGGGAAATGCACACTGTTGGAAAGCTTCAGAGAACCTCTAAAGCATTGGTTTCCTGGGCTGCAGAAGAAGGTACTGTAATGGCAGTCACTGAACAAAAAACCCGCAAATGATTAAAGCAGTTAATAACTAAAAATTATTTTTTGAAAATCATGACCAGCACCACCTGCAGTGAGCTCATTCTGGCTGAATTTCATTCTTTAGATTTTCCACTTTTTTTCTAAAGAAGTATATTCTGGAAATACTACCTTGGAGGCTTTCTTCAAAGCTACCTTCCTTTACTCTGGCTGACAGTCCTTACAGCATGTCTGTTCTGTTTTTCATCAGCTACGCCCAGTGAAAGTCTGGTAAATGAGATGCTTTGTGACTGCCACGTTCAGCACTGCAATGCTCTCGTGTGCCAGCGTTGGGATTTCCAGCAAGCAGCAGGTGCTGCAGTCCACTGTTAAAACCCTGCAGTCTTCAAAGGAAGAAATGCAGTGAGAAAGACTTCTAAACAGATAACACCACTGGGGATTGAGCTGAACAGCCCAGAAACAGCGAGTGCATTAAAGAATCTTTCATCCCTAGGCTGGGAGAGAGAACTGAGCCCAGCTTGGCACTGAGCAAACCCAGTCCAGTCAGTATCTGGTAGCATCAGTTCTCAGCGGGCATTGTGTGAATCTCACACATGTGCAAATACATGCAGCCAGATGTGCCTGCCAGACTCTTCCTCCCAGAACTTCCCTCCAAAGAGACAGTACAGAGACACTGAAATCCAGCCTCAGCACTGATACAGGCACTAGTGGTTCCCAAATGCCAAACCAACAGCGTGCAGCAGACAACTGACCATTTCTCTGTAGATCAGACTAAAAATATCCCTACCAGCAATGGTTCCAGATGCTGGGTACTGGCTTCTCCCACGTACAGGGTACTGAATCATTTGGAAAACAGAAGTTTTTTCTTCACTTATTTATTACTGCACTGCTGCAAATAGCAAAAAGTTACCCACTCACTCTGCTCCAGCCTCCTTTGCTAAGAAGCTGACAGAATAGCAAAGTGGACATTTAGGTAAGGTTGTTGAAGACTTACTGATTAAAGAACTATGTACATACAAAAAAATATTGATTTTTATGGGTCCATTCTCCTCACAGCCTTACAAGAGACATTTTTTCCTTGAAGCACCAGCTGTGTAGAAGCTGAAACAGCAGAAAGCCAGCAGTAAGACTGTCCCAAAAGAGAGATGAAGGGGAGCTCTTTAAATAGGCACAATAGCAACTGAGAAGACAGACAGAGCACAATAAAGAAGTGAGAAAGAGGAAGGGAACTACACTGTAATAAAATTGAATGCAGTAGGAAAACTAATCAGCTAGCATAGATTCATCTCTTTTGGTCTCTTTTTTTCTGAATGAGGTAAGATAACTTAGCATTTACTATTTTTAAAAAGAGGAAAAAGAGAGAAAGCAGTATTTTCCTCCAGGCTTTTGTGTCCCATTTTAACTTACTAGTTGAAAACCAACCTACTAAAGCAGTCCCTCTTGAGGACACAACCATACTGATGGCACTTTGATATATCGGTATATCAGCAGTCAAGAGACCGACAGCTGCATCAAGACAAGACAGACAGGTACTGAGTACATGGAAAACACAAGAAATGAAAACTGCATGTCTCAGACCCTCACACTGATTGATGTAGTCAAGACTCCTTGCTCATTCCAGGCTGGAGTTAATTATTCCCTGGAGTAATTACCAGGCTGAATTTTAAATCTCTGGGCTGGATGGACTTTGGCATTGGAGAGACAGGTTTCGCCATTCCCTCAAAGTGCTCAGACAATGGTGTGAATTTTGTGACTTGCCTTACTGGAGCTATACTAGGGAAAAAGCATCATCCCCATCAAACCAGGTTATGGTTTTTCTGTTGCCCATATATCTCAGTTGTGCACACTTCACTTGATGTCTTACAGAGCAGTTTGTCTTGAACGGCCCGATGTTCCTGGCCCCAACAGCAGTTTCTTTCAGTACAAAAACATGTTCATCCAGAGACCTACATCAGGCTCAGCCTGTGCATCCGTACACAAAATCAACACTGGATCTGCTGTGACCCTGTACTTCCTTCACCTGATGTGAAATAAGAGGTGGGAGGTAAAATAAGAGGTGTAGTTGAACAGTGCTATCATATGGAGACAGGGTGGTCCTTGGGAAAATTACCAAAAAAGGGCATTTCTATATTAAGGATGGTCTAAGCCTACATCTGTGGTGATACCCAAACTGGTCTTTTGCAGATAACAAGAAGACAAGCCTTTATGAGACACTGTCTGTGAAACAGCATTGGTGAGAAAATCCAGGGAGTGCCAGAAAATCTGGTGTCACATTGCTTGTGGCAGAGCTCAGTAAAATGAATGCCTTCGAGGAGGCAGTGGAGTCCTTGACCGACCTGCTCCCTACAACCAGAACATTCCTTAGGCACATCACAGGGAAATGAATTTATCCTAGCAGACATATGGTGTACGAGCACAGGTTGCAAACAGCGTGTCTGCGAGCACTGAGCTTGTCAGACAAGTCTCAGTGTCTCGAACCCTTAGTGCACATGGGGATTTAGCAGCCTTTCGAGGCATTGCGCATCAGCCCGGCTACCGGCTCTCACTATCATCCTGTAGATGTGCTATCATCCAGCTGAAAGCATGCTTTCAGTTCTGATTTCTCTTTTCTCTCCCATTCTTCCATTAGGAAACCTCTAATCAAAAGAAGCATTTTTCATAATTTTTCATGCATTGCCTGCATTTTACAACATTAGAAGCAGCTATGTAGATATAGCTGCCTTGTGCCTAACGCCAAATACCAGAACAGAATGCTATTCTTATGAAGAGCTTACAGTCTGACTCTATCTGGGATTTGAGTGGCTAACTAAAATCCTTTGCAAATTATCTGTCACTTCTTTGTAAGCCCTGCTTCCTTTCTGTACGTCTGAATTCGGACTGGGGATAATGAACTTCCTGTATCATAGACTGGGATACAAGGAAACTCATTGTACACTCACCAAGGAAGAGTATATCAGTAAGTAGCTTATAAGGCAGTTCTGAAGGGTCTTGTTAGAATGACTTATTCTCCGAGTTTCAGTGGTTTGATTAAGTGGATCATGTGATAAACACTTAAAATGAACTTCTTCAGATGCTGCCAGGGAAAACCCAGCAGATGAAATGCTGAATCTCATGGCACTGCTCTCTGCATAACAAACTGATTACAAAGAAGGAAAAATCATGCAATTCACTGGCTTCTTCTCCCACTCAGGACAGCACAACAATGTTATACAATTTTCTCTTTGCTGCCCCAAATTAAAATATCCTTGCTACTCAGTCCAGTTCAAATGAGTGCAATTTTTCTCCTACAACTCACCAGGCAGATTAAAGCTAAATGTAACTACTTGCAAGCAAGTCTAGTCATGCTTCTGAATGATTTCTTTCATATTAAACAAAATAATACAAACAAACATGGCAATGGTTAGAACTAGGTGATCTTTAAGGCTCCTTCCAACCCCAACCATTCTATGATTCTATGTGAAAAAAAAAAACCCAAACAACTAAACAAAAACTAAACATAAACTCACAAGTAACATATACTAATTTGGTTTGTTTAAAAACAACAGACTATGGTCAAGAGCACCCCTTGCAGTTTTGGCCAGGCCACTCAATACCTGTAGGACCAATGAACCAGGGTAATATATCGGCAACTATTCTGCTCTCTCCTCACCCCCAGTTCACAGCTTGTTATTCCTCCTTCTCAGCAGCACAGCCTCTACTCTCCCAAGTCGTCCCTGCCTAACAAGCTACAGTAGCTCTGCAGAAAGCAGCTCTGCAGAAAGCACATCCTGTGAAGCACAGGATGTATGCACTTGTTCCTGTCCTGTTAGCCAGCATAAATTACAGCACTGCTTCTCCAAGGCCAGTGCTACATCCCTGACTCAGGTGTCAGCTGCAGCTGTGTGATGGATGGAGTGCCTTTAAGAAAGTCTTCTTCACGTCCTGTGATTGAGATGAAGGAAAGACCCCAATAGCCTGTTCTCCTTGACTAGTAATATCTATGTGCTCCTGCTGTCACAGACAAATGCTGCACCAGGACACACCCACTGGTCTCATCCAATACCTGATTAAAATATTTTTTAAGGCTCTGCTTCACAGAAGAGGATTCAGAGCCCTGTTGGCACTTTGAGGTGTCAGGGTGGAGAAGGCAACTGTTTCAACTGGGCATGGCAAAGATGTCAGGGAGCATATGGTGAGATAGACAAGTGCTGCACTCTCAAGTGAGGTAATTGGTATTACTTGGGATCCTTAACTCAGTAAAGGGTTAGTGAGGGCATCCCCTTCCTTTAAGCTACTTAGTGACTGGTTTTCCCTCAGTCCAGATCCCAGACTCTACAGAGCAGTAGCTTAGATGGCAGAAGCTGCAAAGCCAGTCCACAGTGCCTGTCCTCAGGCTACCTTGCTCCATATCATCCCACTGAGTAATCAGCTCCTCAGGGTCACTGGGTGAATCGCCTTAAAGGGAATTGCTGTCTGAGTTCAGGTGTCAGTAGAAACAAGAAGATAAAGGGTGGTAGGTAAATGGCAGGTCACCTCAGCACTCTGTCCTGCATGTCACCAGTATGTCTGATAGCTGCCAATGACACAGAGCGGAACCAAACTGGCAGTGCTAATTCCTCCATCACACTTACAGCCTTTGCATTTCCCTCATGCCCAGCACAAGGCAAGAGTGCCCAGCCTGGCACAGAAGTTGTGCACAAGCACTTGTGCACCATCACTAGAAAGCCTGCTCTGGCACAGCACTTGGGAGAACGATATGGGTTATGGCTGGCATTGGACTGTGTTCCCCACTCCATCTGCAGTGCCACATCCCCTGTGCATTGCGCTGAGCAGCCTGTCAAACCTCACTGACCACCAGCTGCCAGAGCCTCAGATATGCACAGACATGCAGAGAGCCTTGCAAGTCACATCCTATGCTTGCAGTTTGCACCAACTCTAGAGCTGGCCCTGAGGCACGTCTAGGAGCATCCTTAAGTACAGTACCAACATGTTAACGTGCTACATGAGCTGACAGCCTCATCACACCTAGTGCAGCTGTTATGAAGAGACCTAGCGAGGAAACATTTGCCAGATGAAGAACACAGGCATGAATATCAAATGGACTTGTCAGATGAATTATAGCATTGGAGGGGGGGGGAAATGCCTTGCTCTTTGGCTTAATCATCAGAATGCTTATCCATCAGTCCTGTTTCGAGGAATGGTCCAGCAATTATGGCATCTCACAGAAGTCCTAGAGGATGGTAAAAACTGTTTGTGTTTTTTTCAAACAGCCCACCTGTAAACACGACAGCAGTTTAAAATGTACATCAAACTTTGTATGTCAGCTTTCCTATGTAGCCTTACTAGCCATTAAGTTTCCCCAGGTCATGCTATTATTCAATTAATGGGATTGCAAGCTGTAATTGAAGGGATAATACACTTCTCAGATCTCATCAGTTGTGATGGCATGTGAGAAAGAGGGCCTTATCTTGATTTATTTTATAGCCAAAGGGAATTCATGTATCTAAAGAGCAAGAAAAAAGGTATCTTTAAAATATGGCTCTATGCAATCAGTAAGAATCAATAACAATACCCATACTGTTATTAGATTCAGTCATCAGAGAACAATGGAATTTTAAATCTGTAAATGAAGAAAAGAATTGCACATTCAGTTGTTTCTACTTGATAAAGGAGCCTTCCTCCTACATGACAAAACAAGTAAAGGTATTTGTGCTTTAAACCATGGATGCTAACTTATCCACGATCTAGTCTGAAATAGTGAATCAATTTGGAGTGCCATTCAGCAGCTGCTTTTTTACTGCTCTCATACTTGTATGTATTAAATACTGTCCACAGATTTCCTGTGTAGGCCTGTCCCCAGGGACTGAAAACCTGGTGTACACAACTCATAAATAAAGCTAGAGACACATGAGCAAGAAAAAGCATAGCATACTTCTGGGAATCACTCCAGGAAAATAAATATGCAAGATGGCACATCACCCTACACAAAGCTGGCAAAGGTAAAATAACATTTGGGCTCGATCATTATGGAAAAGAAAATAATTCTGTGTTCATATGTACACGCTGATCTTCCCATAAGACAAAAGGGCAAAGGTAAGACTGAAGTTTGACTCACAAGAAAACAAACCTGATGGCAACAGTTGTGGCTTATTTAACTAAATTGGGGGAATCAAGTCTGAATCTGATCCCTGACTTTCAGAAGGCCCATGAATTCTTTAGGAATGACCACAACCATTATTTCCTATCTCTGTGGTTCATGACTCTTCTTTTGGCATTTGCTTGCTTTTAAATTCTAAGTATACCTTTACCTCAACAATTACAACACATGACTTTATCCAGCAGTATTAAAACATGGTAAAGAAAAAAAGAGGGACAATTGTCCTGCTTTCCTGGGTTTCGATGAACACGCCCTCCTGTTTCCATCAGTGCTTCACTCTTTTTTTCTTGAGCAGGATTTTACATTTATTGGCATTGACTCTTTCCTCAGAGTTTATTAGTTTGCTCCCCTTCTGCTCTTCTCTCATTTTCAGTCTTTTCTACCTTTTTTCCTGTTTTTGTCTAGTCTCCCGAATCCTTATTTTCCTATCAGGCTTTGCACTGTCTAATCCCCACGTTAGTTTACTGTTGTTATTTATGAGACATTGAAAAGTTTAAGCCACTGTATATAATGTATGACAACAACAGGATTGCACAGAAATACTCATTATTTAAGGGATGAATTGGCAGAAGTCACATTCTGCAACTATGCAGATTGCAGACAGATGTCTACCTGTGTTTTCCTTGGCTGTGATTCGGAAATGTACAGAATTCTTCAACAGCAAATGTGATCTGCTCTTGGCAATTTTTATTTAATTGTGTATTAGTCCATGTTTTTGCTTTTAGGGATGAGGGCTTACCATTGTCTTAAACTGCCTGGTGATGTTTGTTGGCAATTTTGCTTGTGTTTTTAAATATTATACATGACAGTAGAACTGCACACTCACTGTGCAGATAAAGATTTAAAACAAGCTATTTATTGATGCCATATTCCATTAATAAGTTTCCAAAAAATTTGGGGTTTAAGGAAGATATCTTAAAAGTAGTAAATCACACTATTTCAAATACTATTTGTTCAGCTACTCTTACTGTTGCTTTGTGTGTGCATTTTAAAATTACTTTATCCTTTGTGTGACTGAACATGCTTATGCTATCTGGTATTGCTACTTTCATTGCACAAAGAAGCCGTAGGAAAGCTTTTCATTCCCGATTGAATGATTGATAAGATATAGCACCAGGAGTTCAATGAGAGGAATATATGCATATCTGCTGGAGTTGCACGTTTGTTTATGGGACTGCAAGGGCTGACATAGCTGATACAGCACATGTAAGCCTTGAGGCACCTCGAGATTTTAATTTGGACAATAGGACGCTCAGTGTACCTTTGTGTGCGAGAATTCCAAGTGTGCAGGAATACAACAAAAAGAGAATGGGGGATGTGTGGGATGTGTGCACATCTAGCACTCATCATTACTGATAGGTAACTCATTCTCTGTTTTCCTCCTAGCAGTTATCTGCATGCAGCATATATCCGTATTTTCACTGCAGTGTACTCAATAACAATCATTAGATCCTTCTCTGGCAGACTCAGCTTCTTGAGAGGTTGCAGTAGGAGCAACACTTTATTTTGCAACCCATCAAGAGTTGTTAATATATGTAACATCTGTTGAATTGGGAGACAGAGCTTCAGGATGATGCTCTGTAGATGTCTAAGATAAATAATTTTCTTGCTGAAATTGTCAGCACAGATGCTGCTCTGACAGAGTATGATCTAACGCTTTACCTGGAATTGCTATAACAATCTTAAAAGAGACGTGCAGTCTGCAATATAACTAGGCAGGAAAAGTCAAATGAGTATCTTAAAATACTTCACTTTTTGTAGTTAACAGGGCACTTGTTACATTCCAAGCGCAAAGAGATGACTGACTCCAATAACATGTGGTTTGACAGAGAATACAGAAAGATGAATTCTCTAGTTCAGGTAGAGCTCCATAACGATCATCAATAGAAATTGGAGGATTCCATGAAGTGTTCTGCATCCATTTAGAGAAGAGGGATCAGCTGTAGTTTTTCATCTCTCTTGTCCTTGAAGTGATGGCCAAAAGTTCTTAGGGGCGTAACATTTTTGTCAAGGATAACAACTTCTGTGAGCTGATGGTTCTGGACACAGGTCCTAATCTGAGGCAGGAGAACTATCATATTTACCTTGGATGTACACTTCAAGAGCCTTAAAGAATTCAGTGAGGTGGGCAAAGACACTCAATATAGACTGCTGCAAGTTCAACTTCTTTCAGCCTTTCAGGACTGGCCACTGCTCCAAAGACAAAAGATGCTTTAAATCGTCATGCAGCAATTTCTGAAATGGACTCAAAATACTTCATAGGTCTAGGAGGAAAATCTCATTTCCTTTGCCAATTAGATTTGCTTCAATGAGATCTTCTTACCATTGTGCAAGAATGAGTGAAAAGCAGCACTTCCTATTCTTAACAGCTACCAGCATGTAGGCTAAGAGAGGGAACAACTTTAAGTACAGATACCAAACTGTTCCTTTGTTTGGTGGCTCCAAATGCTGGAAGTCCATTAGTTCTACAGTTATTCTATTTAGGATATTTGGAAAGCAGGACTCTTTTGGCGTGTAGTGATTAAAAAGGTTAATTTTGCTGAGTCTTACTTGATTTTGCCAAGTAATCTGCCAATTAGAAGTACTGACAGGAAAGAATAAAAGGAAACAGCTATCCCTGGAACAAGGAAATCATTGCCTTGTTGGTTTGTGCTGTGAAGATGTCCATTCAGGGCAACTCCATGCTGGAAAGATGCCTTCAACTGTTTTTTATTTCCTATCTCTGTTTGGAAGAGTATCTGCTGAAATCTTTTAAGCAGATACTCTACAGACTAAGCACAACACAAAAAAAGAAGATTTTATGCAAATACCATAATTTAATTTCTTCCTGGCACAGAGAGTAATGCTACATTCTCACACTACTGGCATGAAGCCATATAAGATTGCTAACAAACATGATGACCTTTCTGGTTCAGATATTTGTCCACTGGAAACTGATTTAAGGATCTGACTTAACTTCCAAAGGCCATCCAAAAACTATCAGATGACAATAGCTTTCTGTCATGACTTGTATGGTTTCAAGACCTAACCTATATCCTGTAAGTCACCTGTTTCGTACAAGGAATTAATTTATACTATCATATAACAGGATAGCAACCACCTATTCTGCACTTAAATACTTACCTGTTTTCTAGTTTTTCAGTCTAGCAAGCATGATTTCCCTGAACTGACAAAATTTTTAGAGTAAAAAGAGAGGTAAGTGTTCTGTGGTTTGGGGAAGTCAAAGGGAAATTCACTGCTTGGCTCAAAAGCAAATGTCCATGTGACCATGTGTGAATTGATGGGTTTCTGCAGCTCACTGTCTTCAACAAGAAAAATAAAATTAAAAAAAAAAACAGAAGGGGAAGGACACACTGATTTGTATGTGTGAATTTTCCAGCTAATCTTCCCACTCCACTTGTAAGAAACTGAGTGATGCATTTGGGGTTTTTATTTTAATCCTCACTATTTGAAAGGCCCCCTCTGAGGGTAAATGAGACCACCACAGCTGTGTCCACACAGTAATTGAACCACAAGTCCTTTGGACCATGAGCAAACACGGTATAATCCATAGCCCCTCCACCCCACGTCCTATCCACTCCAGATATATTATGACACAGAGACCAACAGCAGATTGCTCGTGACCATTAGGATGCTCCTGTAGCAACCCACCAAACTCACTCAGGTACCCAGATGCCAACATGCTCTAAGGAAAAGGCAGCATGCCCATTTCTGAGGTCAGTCCTGTATCCTCGCACTAAAAAATGTGGTTAAGCGTTATTTTCGAAAAGGTTTCAGGTCTGCTTTCATTGGAGCACAGACCTAGGTCTTAAGTGATTATGCAAATGTGGTAATTATGTAAATCTGTAAGACTTACGACAATTGGAATTAAGACTGAGGATGTAAATGTGGACCTTGCTATCTTGCATTTGGTGGGAGAATTTTTATTTTTCTGAACATTGTAATATATTAAAACCTTGATTCCAACACAAATCCTTTCTAATAAATCAGGTTGATGGGCACAATGATAAAGGTTAAGCGTAATTTGTTATTTACAGTTTTCAAAATCATACACAAATCCCAATGTTCTGAGCGCTAAACTCTTGTGACCTGTACATATGTTGTTTGTTTTATTAGACTGCATGTGAATGAAGAGAACAGCTGTGACCTCTCCTTGTACTTCAAAAGGACTCTGATAAAAAACAAACAAATCCTCTTTAAGAAAAAGTTCTTAATTTGGATTCATTCATTCTGCATGTGTAAGGACTTATGAAATTATTCCATGTTCTTATTACATTCAGAAGTAATAGTGAAGAGGCAGGTAAGGTAGAATTTCACACCTGTTCATACATAGTTTTGGAGTTATCTCTTAACATTTCAATTATACTGCATTGGTCACCACCACTGTTTTCTGATCTAAAAGCAGACTCATTGTAAACTGATGACATTCATGTAAGCCTCCGTGTGGGCTAAAACTGAGTCCAAGCAATACCATTTCCTCTTTTTGCAACTTTCAGTTACCTAAAATACGTTATTAAAAGGATTTCCCTCTTTCCATACATAATTTTAAAAGCTCTTTGTTGGATTGGGTGTGACTGTTTAACTGTAATTACTATACTGATACTAGTAATTAACTACTTTTAATAAATTCACTAAAATTACTGTGTATGCGCTGCAGGCTTATACTGCTTTTATTACACCAAATGATTTCTTTCAAATAGCTAATAGTACACAAAAACTAGGTATGTGTAATCCATTGTTAAACTAATGCAAAACCTTATGTAGTCCTATAAAGATTTAGTTTATGTCAGAAAATGAGACAATTAAAAAGTGTAAGTTTTGAATGTGACTAAAACACAACGATACATGTATTTCACTGTAAAGCACTCACAGCAATTATCACCCAGTATCCTTTCTCTATGCCTCCTGGACTGCACACGCTCCTTTTTCACCCAAAAATAGAGATCTTAAATACAAGCACAAATAATGAGAAAACAAGAAGAAAAGAAGAAAAAAGGCTTCTGAACTCAGCTGGTGAATGAGGCTGCCACCTCCCCAGCTACAAGATGGTGTTGATCAGCGTGGCTTTCTGTGAGGCAGCTGCTCACAGCTTCTGCGAAGCTGTGCACTCAGTATGGGATGAGGAAGAGAGGAGAGAAGCGTTCTGGGATAGGAGTCTGGAAACAGGAAATATTGTAGTTCATGTTTTGGTGTGGAGGGATCTGAAGAAGGAAAACGCAAGCAAGTCATTGATTTGTAACTTACTGACACCATGTATTATATTTGCCTTGTCCTTGGCCTGTGCAAGTTTGATGATCTCTATCTTTGGTCTTCTTCCACTTACTCCCACTGCTATGTGGGCTTTTGCATGCGTCAAATGACCCAGATGTTTCTCCTCCACTCACTGTCTTCCAATTTAACTGAGCAACTTCTGCGATTAACAGGCAAGAAATACACGAACATGCTGTATTTTCAGTAAAAAAATCTGCACCTAACTGAGAACTAAAAATTAATTAAAATATTTTTAAACATTTTGTTAGTAGATCGGTGATTTGGTGTCTTCTATTTTTTAAAATCTTCATATGTAATCGTACTTAGAAAAATTGAAATTCTATGATGAATTACCAGAGTCTGTTACAGAATCTCTCCCTTTTAAGACTGAAGTAACAGAAAATTTGATCCTGCTCGCTGTATCACTGCCTGAAGAGATGCAGGAAGAGGCAAAAAAAGCAAGCAGAACATAGCTGTAGCTGGCTGTGCTAATTTAATCCAAATATTTAATAACTAAATGTTCCTAACAATAAATAAGAAATAGCAGTCTATTCTGTATCAAAGGATACATTTGAACTCCCTGGGCAAGTTTGGCTTAAGCTTGTGAGGTATGTGTTAGTGGAAAGGAAAAACACAAATGAAATATGAATATGTTCTGAACTATTTTACCAACAAAGGGGGGGGGGTGCAGGAATGAACTAACACAGTTCTGTACTTTGCTCTTGAAACAAGCAGAATAACTTCCCTCAAAGCACACACTGTGAACTGCACGGACTGTGACAAGAGTCCAGGCCTGGCCAGATATCCAAATCAGCTCATTGTGCCCAACTGGAGTCACATCGTGTCAGTGGGCATGTTAGCTTAAGGCACAAAGCAGTGATAAGAACGTATTTATCCAGCTGAGAGGAAAAGTGCAGTAAATCTCTCTGTGTCATTTTCCGCCATGTTCCCCACACAGTTACATAAACCACATTTCTCTCTTACTATGTCGCAAATATAATCCTCTCTCTAATAAAATAATAATAGTAAAAGATCTACATTTGAAAAACTGTTAAATAATTTGTAGGCATGATTAATAGTTCTGCTGACTGGTAAAAATCTGGTTTCATACCCTAGAGCAGCTAGGATATGATGGTTTTTTAGGGACAGGATAAAGTTTATTTGATTCTCTGTAACTGAGTGTCCTCAGCTGAACCTACCAGCCCTTTGCAGTGTGAGGATTATAACTCAGGCTGCAGTTGGATCAGCCTCTGTTTCTATTTTTAGTGCAGATCTTGCTCCTTATTTAGTCCTGATTGCATAGCCAGAACTGCATTCTCAGCAGCTCAGTGAAAAGCCTGCCTGTTCCATTTTATAACTTTTCCAGACAAAAAGATGGGAAGCCTGTAGCTTTCCAAACAGTCTTATTTTAGGAGCTTGCAACACGATACAGTCCAAAAACCCAAGAGCCACATGAATCCCTGATGAAATACTATAGACTTTCCTGGAGTTCTACACAGCAAGAATTTGGCTGCTTCTAAGTTAACCAGGATATTTTAAAAAAAAAACCCAAACCAAAATATTCCAACAAATCCAAACAACCAAAACCAAACAAACCACCAAATCCCCCCAAAACCTTCTTCACCCTGAATATTTAAAATATATTTATTGAAATAAATATACATCTACAATATACATCTGGATCAAATTTTTCAGAAAACATTTTATCCTCCTTAGATTCATAGCTTATAAATCCTATTCAGAGAGGCAACTACTAGCCAAAAAAGAAATAAACAAGGGAAAATGGAAAATGTTGGTTTTAAAGAATCTCTTAGCAGGGATGACCACACAGAAGTAATTTTCTGCCACTCAATTAAAACCATAAGAACATTTTTGGTTTTGAACAAAGTTTTCCCACTACAGCATGGAGTTTCTGTAATTCTGTCAGCATCAGCTAAAATGCTTCACCTTCACTTCTAGGATTTGCTTCTGGAATACTTCCTCAGCCATATATGCTTAGTAAGTTATATTTCCATGTGTTGCATGTAAATGCGTAACTAAAAATCAAGATTAAGATGATCAAGATCACTGTGAGGCTATAAACACACAAAATGCAAAAAATCTACATGGATATTACATGTAAAATACATTTTAATCTACATGTACTGAAATACAATGTCATTAATGGATCTTATTTCCATGTGTGAAGACAGTGCATCTTACCATATACTGAAATTACACAGAACTCCAAAGAGGTCTTTCATTCCTAACCTAAGGCAGTTATATTCTTGCATGCACAGACCTCTTAGATGTAACCCTAAATCCTTGCTCTCTCCACCTGCCACAAATTGCTAAGAAATTGTTATGCTGGTCAGGCAGTGGTCACTGAGTTCAGCTGGTTTTATTGTACATGTAAGGACATCCAGCACTTCTCCTGTAGTGGGAAGATTGATTGCAGACAGAAATTTCCCTCAACTGCCCCTGTATTCAGGCTGTTGACTAGTCCTTTCATGGCACACTGAGAACACAAAGGCAGATTTAAAAGAAAATTAACTGGAGGAGTAAAGAATTAAAATCAGTGAAGAGAAGGATGGACTGATATATTCTCATTGTAAATTTAATTACCCTTCAGTCAAACACTGGACAAATTACAAAGCCAATACATAACAGAAGGGCCATAAAAATTATGTATTCAGCAGGCTTTCATTTGCATATTCTGCGTTCCCCAAATATCCTACTGATTCTGTGAAAATGGTGAATATTCCAAATACATGAAGTCAAGTTCCATATCTTGATTTAAATGACAGGCTTGGAATGCCACTAGAAATACTCAAGATCACCATCTTGAAGGCAGTGGGCTAGAAACTGAAAGAACTGGAAGTCATTAACTGAAAAGACCCAAGTACTTGAAAGCCTGTTCATTCTAGGAGTTCTCAGGAACATTGCTCCCTTGTACCCTGAGTGGAGACTACTGAAATTTGGGTATTTGGGATGTGGAGTGTCTTGGCTGAGCTTCTCAGTGTGACACATAAAGTTGAAACTCAAGCACATTTGGAAAAATATAATAAAAAAATACTGGTACCAAGGCACCAGTGTGCAAATCAGGGCAATGAAATCGTGACTTGTGTGCCTACAAATTAGGAAAAAAAATTTAAGCATGACTCTTCTGAGAGAAAGGTATTTAAGAACAGAGCTTTATTCTCTCATTTTTATCTACATGTACTGAAATACAATGTCAATAATGGATCTTATTTCCATGTGTGAAGACACTGCATCTTACCGTACACTGAAAAAGCCACTCAGATTTTTTCAAGATTACACTGAAAGAGACTGAATTGCACATGAAAATGTCTAAAATGCCTAAAAACATAACACAGCGAGAGAGTAAGATAACTTCCTTTAAGCCCTTTTCAAGAAGGGACATTTGAGCTGATGCATGACAGAGGAGCCCAAGAAGCTGATACTGAATTGCAAGGGTCCAAGACACAGTTTGGAAGTCTGTACACCTTTATATTCCAGGAAGGTGTGGAGATGTTTTCACAGGGAGACCTTGTATAGAATCATGAGAAGATTTTCTCTAGCAAGCCTCTGGCATGGATTTTCTCATGAAACACCATAGCATAGTGCAAAAAGTATTAAATTACTCACAACTATCGTGGACATACTTTTTAATAACCTGACTGCTGAATCCATTTGCAAGAAAACCTGATCTAAGTGTATACAGCTATGTTTGTATTTCAACACTATAAAGAGCACCCTAACAAATTATGAGTATTTTGTAACTGATGTAATAACTATTTCTGTATTTTCAGTTAAGAGTGACCATTTCTGTGTTTTGAATTAGAAAATCTGCATAACATTAAAATAAATTACTCAAGTGCCATTTTAAATCAAAATTAAGTAGGTCACTTTGAAGTTAGCTTTGATGGGCAGTTTTGTTGTTGGTTTTGGGTTTTTTTCCAAATGAGAGCATGAGTCTGTTCCCTCAGCACCACTTAATCACTGGTAACTTTCATGAAGAGCAAACAAAAGGCCTCTTCTATTTATCCATTATGTTCCTAAGAGGTGAGAACAGCTTGATGCAAATGAAAATCATTAAAGCATTCTGCACTGCCATTAACTGTCTGAATATGTGTCTATGCAAATGCAACACATTACCCAGTGAAACTGCAGCCTCACGACCTTTTGCATTGAAAATCGATGCCTTATGACTCTCTTAACAGTTGAAATGCTCTCTATGATGTGTCTTTGTGTAAGTGCTTGGTTTGGACAGGTACAGTAATGGAGTGTAAGCCATTTCACAGAAACATACTCAGTTTTGGATACCCCTTCACCCTGTCTGGGCAAGGGGTAACGTCAGAGATACCCAATTTGCAACAGTGCTATGGTACAAATAATAAGCCAAAATGTGATTGCCCAGATCTGATCCTGTGTGCAGCTACACCCATAACTTCACTGAAATGAGTAGCTCCATTTAAGACACAATGAACATACAATAACGGAAAACCGTAAGTGGTTTGTAGGATTAGAGGCCCAATTAGATAGAAAACCTACTGACCGAATTCTTTAGAACTTTGTCCTTTGTGTAGCCATTTATGCCCAACCCGAATGGTGTGCAGAACATGGCTATTCCCACTTGGAATGGTGCCTGCCCGACAAGATGGGTGAATGTATGGCACTTAGACAGCTGCCCTCCAACAGCAGTACCTGGCAACACTAATGAACCACAACTCCTGCCCTCTTAAAAGCTTGAACCAGAAACACGTTTATGGTAGCCCAAACAACAGGTTACAGGATATTTATTGCTGTTCAGTCTGTCTCTCTCCTTGGTAAAATTTAGGTCAGTCATC
The DNA here is from genome assembly GCA_036630365.1 of Acanthiza pusilla. Classification (NCBI taxonomy): domain Eukaryota; kingdom Metazoa; phylum Chordata; class Aves; order Passeriformes; family Acanthizidae; genus Acanthiza; species Acanthiza pusilla. The sequence continues at coordinate 33,693,218 of JAXCHO010000023.1, forward strand.
AGGCACAAATTTGCATCTGCCGCCTAAGCTTTTCAAGAATTAAGTTTTGGCAGAGGTTATTTTGCCCTCCTTTGGGACATATACCTTTATTGCATACTTTTATGTAGCAGCAGAGTGATTAGGACAGTGCATTATTCAACAGCAGCTGAAGAGGCAACAGCAGTCTGGATTCTAAGCTTTCCATTTGAAAGACACCAAGCCAGCCTCTTCTGTCTCACAGTCCTGGCACACTCTGAGGAGAATGCTTCAATCATTAGGTAGTTGCATGTAAACCATCTCTTACCTCCAGTTTGGGATTTTGCCAATCATTGCTGATGACTGGAAGACTTAGAGGACAAAAAAAAATAAGGAAGCTTTAATTTCCTAGGCCTGCTTATGTTTTCTTCATTAAACAATAATTACATAGCTTACATACATAGTGCTGAGTGTAGGGACAAAGGACCTTCAAGCAGGGGCCTTTATTACTCATTTATTTGGGTGTTATGAAAAGCAATTAATGCATTTCAAGGCCACGCTGGGCGGGGGTTTGAGCAAGATGGTCTAGTGGAAGATGTCCCTGCCGTTGACAGAGAGTTTGCAACTAGATGATGTTTGAGGTCCCTTCCAAGCCAAACCATTCTGTGGTTCTATTTGAAGAATGTAGAAAAGAAGTCAATCAATGGAACTGAATAACCCTAAAGGTCTTGTTCTGAATTTGGCAAATTGGCACATTTTAAAAACCTGATTTGAGACACTGCTGCTCTGCCCATACCATTTAATAAAATGGTCCCAAGGAACAAATGTGAACATCAAGCTACTCATCACCTGGGCCAGCGTGCTGGGGGACAGTTTAGGACCACAAGAGGAAGAACCATCCAAAGTAGCATTCCCACGCTGCTCAGGGACAGCATTGGAAGGCAGGGGGATGCAGTGGTCTCAGCAGCCCTTTTTCATTTCACAGTGGAGTTGCAATATATGGTAAGAAACATTACAAAGGAACCAAAGGAGGAAATGATGAATTCCACTCTAATGCTACAGTTCATACCAAGTAATTTGGAATTTTTAAACCCTAGAAGTAGCAGTGTTATCATTTTATAAATTGTTAAATTAAAATAAGCTTTTAAAGTTTTGGGTTTCTTAGGGACATATATATTATGCTAACAACAATACAGTACGTACTGAAAAACTGTGCCTATAACATGCTCATCCATCTCCTTTTCTGCCAGAACATAAGAAATAAAGCATATGTTTCCAGGTAATGTACTTTATCCCTTTGGCAACTACTGCTGAATTTTCTCTTTACCTGAGTGAGTGAAATTTACTTCTAAACAGAACTATTTAATTTTAAAAATGCTAATACTTTCAAATTGTGATAAAATATTAAAGCTACTCAGGATAAGTTTGAAAAACATGGATGATGTTGAATTATTTTATTTAAAAGAAGTAATTTCTGAAGTACTTGGAAAAAAAATAAGCAATTCTGTGCTGGTAAGAAAAAGAAGAAATCAGGGAACTGGCTAGTAATCTTAGCTGGAGCAAGAGAGGGGAAACTCAGATTACTGGTATTGAAAGCTTGATCACAAAAAACAGTGGCAGCTAAAACATGTGGTCTGTAAACATGCTTTTTTTTCTCCAACAGCAACCAAGAAAAGGTGGAGATTTTTCATAAGAAATCCAATTTCCTCTTCAAACAAATAGATATTAAAAAAACCTTACAATGCTTTTAAAAGCTTATTCATTACAGCACAAAAATACAGTATGGTTTTTAATGTGTACCTTAAGATTTACCCAGAATAGCCATCATTGCTGCTATCTTTAGACAATGATCAAGAAAAAAATATCAGGGTATGGAGAAAAGGTATTGTTTAATGAAAGACACATCCACTTTCCTCAAAGCACAAGAGGCCTTGGCACTGACAACTCTTGTTTCAAATGCCCACTCCTAGTGCCTTATTTCAGAATGCTACAGCTTTGCAGACTAGCCCACAACTACACTTGATTTACTGACCAATTATCTTCTGTTTCCTTTTAAAGATAAAGAATGTGTTTAAAGCTGAGTTTGAGAATGTGATCACTTGGAAGGTTCCCTTCCCTCTGAACAACATGAGACTCTTTCAAAGTTTTTTTTATGGCATAACAGCTTCCTATTTTCCCCTGCTAATTAGTACTTTCACTCACCAATTTTTTTTTTCACAAAAGCACTGTCCTAATGCAAACACATCAGTTAACTACTAGAGATTAAATTAAATAGGTCAAAAGCCTCAGTCCTGTCCTCAGAAAAACAACACAAAATACTGTCTCCACAAAACAGCTTAAAAAGTAGCCCAGGGAAAGGACGGTGGAGGTGCAGTGTGTGAAGAGGCTGGAATACGGAATAGTACTTAATACTTCACAGTTTTTGGGGACAGTGTTGCTTCATCTTATTAGCCAAGTCATCAAGTTCCTACTTTAGGACAAAAACAAGTGTCATTGATTTTCTAAGTAAAACAGCTGCAAGATTACTCAAGACACAGCAGAAAACATGCACCATATTATAACAGAATCCAGTCCCAGCCACTTAACTGCACAGCTTCCAGAGAGAACATAGCCAATTTCTGTACACGACTACGTGTTTATAAACAGCACACATGATTTTCCTCCCCAAAATCTGGAAACAGAATCACAGTGTCTTGCCTTTCAATCTGTTCTAACTTCAGTTAACATATCACATTAAATTAGCAGATCTGCACTATAAATTTTGTTTTTTCCCCATTTTGCATCTCCAGTGGTACCTATCTCATGCTTTGATACATAAACCAATCAATATATTGGTATGAAAATTATTTTATTTGCACGACTCAGATTGTTGAGGTAGATCTGTGTGCTGATGGAGTTTGCATTTTCAGGGTCATCCTTCAGGAGATACTACCAGAATTGGTAGATTGTAATAACAACAACAACAACAACAACAAGCATATCATCTCAATATTAAAATAACATAATAATATCATCCCATCAGTGGAAGTACTGAGCAAAAACGTACACTAGCAAAAAGTTCTTGGTAAGTGAACACTTGAAACTAGGTTTCACTAGCCACAATATTAGTTTTTCAAACATCTAGATAAGAGCATTTCCCCTGAAATTACATTAAACTTAATTTCAGACCAGGTCAGCCTGAAAATGCCTTAAACGACAGCAGAATACTAGGCAATATTTAGCTTCCAATAAAACAAACAGCACCACTTCCCCCAAAAGCCAAATTAAAATACATGGTCCAAAGGAAACCTTTAAATATTACATAACTCAATTTTTGGAAAGCATATGGTACCCTAGTGAAACCTCAAATATCACTTAAGATGTTTTGGATAGATTACAATGCAGAACAGGAGGTCCAAAGACACACAGACTGTGTAAAAATTCTGTAGCTTAAAGAAAACAGTGAATATCATAGGGCTCAAGATAAAACTGAAATAAAGGAAAAGTAGTAATTTATCTATACCTGTGGTGTCACAGGAACTGTTGTGAGGCCTTGTTTTATTTGACAGCTTCATTTATCCCCAAGAGGCTACAATGTGGGCAACTTTGAGGACACTGAGATACTTCGACATAAATTAGTGAGGCTAAAATGTTGCCAGAAAACTGTAAAATCAAATTGAATACAAGAAAAAGAAAGCTACTGCTATGGAAAAGACTGAGAGAAACATTCTGGAACAGATTCTGGAATATATTCAGTGGGATGGAAATACCCCAAAGGCATCATATTTGTAAAGGATCTAAGGATAACAAGCAAGCAGAAACTACAAATACATTTATAACAGTACCAACAAAGGAGCTAATTTAGATTGGAGTTGCATAGTTGGAAGCACTGTATCCTGGAGCAGGAAGGTAATGGTTTGTCTACACATGGCTGCAGGCAGACTGTCCAACACTTTATTTGTGGACAGCCAACAGAATCCTTCAAGCCTCTCGGTGGACCAAACATCAATACTCCCAAGTAATTAGTTCTGCCCTACAAATGGAGGTCATATGGTTGCCTGGACATAAAATGAAAATTCTTCATCCACACTCTTTACAACCATGTCTGAAATTCACCAATGAGTTCTAGGCATATTACAAGAAAGATCTATGCAAATTGGATGGAATTCACATAAAAATAACAGAAATTCTTTGGGAGCTGGAAAGAATCAAAAGGAAATGTTACAAGCCTAAACAACTGTTACTTTACTTAGCTTAAGCTAAGCAAGTAAAAAGCTCAAAATGCTTTTTTCTTAACATTCAGTTTGATCAGGAAAATTATTTCAAAGGAACAAACCCCAAGAACAAAAAATAATTATTTGAGGTGATAAAAGGTTATATATACACCCTTATTTAGGAACTTAGAGAAAGCATATACTGAGTTCTAAACTAGAGATAATCGTCCTAATAGAAAAAAATATAGCAGGCATCTGAAACTTCAGTATAATGTATACACTCATATATGACAGGGACCAATACCAACAGAGATGGACAAAATATTTAATGGAGCTCTGCCATCTCTAAGCTAATCTTAAAACATTTTAAGTTTACTTTTATAGCAACACTCCTCTTCCCTTTCGGATAACAGATGGCTGTTTGTGATCTACATATTGCACTGAGGCTTCTTTCACTTTGTCTGATGCATGAATGAGGAATGCCTCCCATAAGCCAGACTACAGAAAAAAATATAGCGTCTAAAATTAAATGGCTTTCACTCCTTACCATCCAGCCCCATTTCTGTGATTCATTCACAGAAACACATTTCCCACTCTAAAACAACAAAAATTCAAATAATAACCATATACTCATGTGTATTTGGCTACGCAAGTTATAGAAGACTGATAGAGCTTTTGGCAGTTATAGTACTTGAAAATTTTCCATTATGACATCTTTCTAATTACTTATTATTTGAACCATTTGGGCAAACTCTCTTCACACCAGATACATTTCTCAACGGAGAGTTTCAGCTAAATGCTTCAGCTATTCATCAGAACTAGAATATGAAAAATTATGTTTCACTTGCCTGTTTAAAACCAATTCTCATAATCATCTACCTGAGCTGCATTGTGTAGAACAGAAATTGCAGAGTATGGAGGGATTGGCAGCTCTCTTGTAAAAATAAACCAATTACTATGATTTTTTTTAAAAAGCTGTTCAAATGCTCAACCACTTTTCCTTGTGTACTCCACTACTTGCCAGTAACTCTGTTGAACATACCATTCCCCAAAATAGTATTAATGTTCAAATGTTATGTCATTACACACTGTTTTCTCTTTTGAGTCCATTCCCAACTTTTACAGTCATTAGTACAAAGCAATACAGAGCAGGTTTTTAAATTACACTGGTTCAGCAATGCCAACAACTCCAGCACTATTCTTCAATTATCTAAGACTTAATCAGTTCATCTTAATCAAATTTCATCTATGAAATTCTCACTGTCATACATACAATCTCTAAATGTCACTTACTGCTACACTGTTAACTCTTCCCCACCCAAGAATGTGTGTTCTTGTTATACTAAACTGAATTTCTTATGTAATCATATAATTATTTTACTCTTGACAACAGGTCATTTTCCAAGCATGGAAGGGAACCTCAATTACTTCTTAACATGTAGAATTCCATCAGCAAAGAGGAGATCTGGAATCTCACCTTTACAATGAAATGTTTACTGGCCCTTTTCTTACATGATGCATATGTTGCTTCTCAATTAAATACACTTTCTCAGTATTTTTTAAAAGTGACATAGTTCTACATTGGCACGCATGTAATTCTTTATTAATTTTTATATTTCAATTTATATAATTTTCTTGAATACTTATGCATTTTCCTGTAGGCACATTCAGTGGCAGGTTTTTCTGATAGAAGACAACAGCAAGACCTGAAAATGTTGGAAAAAAAGAATTATTTTCACAAAAACAAAAACAAAAAATAGGATAATTTTCAATCAAAACTGTTTGAAACGTAAGTTGCTAAATGCAAATACAACCCAGGAAAAAAAATGGTCAAAGGTGGTTTGCATTTCCATATAAAGATTATGTATGAGAGTTTGAACACAACTCATTTATAGATAGGAACATATACATAAGGCCACGATGCATATTGTAAAAGGGGTGCATTTGACACTATTGTCAAGATTTTCAGAAAGCTGCACCATCTCCACAGTATACAACGTGTTTTGTACAATGATGATGAAAACTCATTTATCTTAATGGCTAAATTGTCTGCATTGATTAGAGGAACCCACTACTGAAATGTTCAGGGATCTACATGCAATCCTTCTAGAATTTTGATAATCAGGTGTAGTCATGTGTAATAACCAGCAAACATCATATAACTCTTTCCATAATCTTATGAATCTGCATATTAAAATTTGCTAAAATGCTCTGCCCTGCTGCTTTCACCAAGAGAAGTAATCCATTCCTCCATTGGATAGAAACCTTTCATGGAAAGTTCATTTCCAGTTTGTGTCTAATCATTCTACATTGACAGTGTTCTTTGGCTTAAATATTTTTTCTTCTTCCTTAAATCCAAAGTTATGGATCTTATTTGATATGCTGTTCTCCTTCAAACTTAAGGTTATTAGCAGCTTTTATTTATAGGCTAACTAGGACTGCACTAAAGACATTAAATGGGTAGACTCTACCTGGAGCCAACTTCCAGTTTTATAGTCCTTCTTTCAAAACAATCCATGAGAATTTCCCATCAGCAATTCTTTACATTATGCATCCTCCTTCATTTCTCACATGACACTATGCTGAATCTTCATATGAAGCACAGATTAAAGCTGATTATGGTGGTGGTTGGATGACAGTTGGACTAGCTGGTCTTGAAGATCTCTTCCAGCCTTGATGATTTTGTGAAATTGACTAAATTTTCTTTGTAAAAAAATTGTTTTATAAAAAAATACACAGTAACCCCAACAAAATCTAATGTTACTAAACCAAAGATCTATCTCTTTTTTTTTTTACTTCTATGCCTTTGCATACCCGAGGTAATAGTTTGTTTCCTATGTCCCATACAACACCCATGGGCTCTCCTTCAAGCAGATTTGTTACTTTCCAATCACATGGCACTGTTCTTGCCCTGATCGGTTTATTAATAGTCTTTACTAAAAGATTGCTTTGATACTTCCAATATTTTCATAATTGAGACCTAGTTTAGTTTTCCCATTAGGTTTCTAGTGACAAGACACTGCTGGTGTAATGCCATTCACTAAATTTGTGACTGCACTACACTTCAGAGCCTACTGCCTAGCCTATACCTAGTAACTGAGAATTAAAACAAACAAACAAATAAATACATCTCATTAATTAGGAGCATAAGCATTATTTCCAAAACACTGCTACCCCTACAAATTAATTCAGCAGCCTATGAGGCACTCTGAGCCAGTTTGGTATCCACAAGTTGCTCAATTCCTTGCTGTTCACATGCTGTCCTTACAATTTTATCTGTTAACATCCAGAGAGTAATTGACTTTCAGCTGGTCTGATGGGCTTGCATGGTATTGCTTCACATTCTGGCTTTAGTGGGCTTAACTACCCAGAGTATAAGCAAGGCTTGTCAGAACTCTCCTGTGAGGACTTCTTGCACTGGGTGTGGATGGAGCCTTACAGTCTAACACGAGACTATAAATTGTCACATATAACAAAGCAAGGCTTGGCAATCCAGAACTATACAGTGTAGTCCCAAGTATTTCAGTGTGAAGATTCAGACCTTCTTCATTCACTTAATCTATGGGGCACACTGGGAAAAAGCTTCCTGTGTAATGCAGACAGTCTGCCTAGGTTGGGATACCAACTGAATGGACCACACATCACTCCTTGTCCACGTGTCCATGTTTTCTCTCTGCAGAAACTGCATTTGTGCCATCTGAAAAACCAGCACCTGAGAATATGTCAGCCACACTCAGATCTCATTCTGAAATAATAGTTTGGACAAATCCAGGACATCCCCAGACTGAGAGAGTGCTCCAAGATTTCAGATCATAGACCTCAGCAATACTAACATCCTTCAAATCAACAGGAACTTAAACAAGGACAACTAAGTGGGTTTTAAAGGTAAGATGTAGCGCTGGAAATTTTACCTTTGTGTCATAGTCTAAACTTTTACCATCTAATTTTGTTGCACTCTGCTACTATAATTAGATATTTGAAAAATGTGGCTTTTCCCTTGGCCTCCATCATGTTTAGTCACTAGATGATTCTGTGTCTGCTTATATTTGCATTCACAATTTTTTTGTGAACTGCAGATACCTTTTTGTGACCAGGTTTTTTTAAGTAGCTACACATTAAGCATTAGAGAAAAATAAAAACTGCTGTGCCTTTTATTAAAAAAAAAAAAAGGGGAAACCTTTATTGATTTTGCTCTGTGGAGAAATTCTAACTTAAAAGACAGTCATCAGTTATGCTGATAAGTAATGCTATTAATACTCAAATTTTGATTGTACAGCTGTTTAGCTGTGCATGATTAGGACCAGTTATATATTCAAGAGTGATTATTTTCATGCAAATACTTGGCTGGCTAATGGGGAGAACAGCTGCTGCTTAGCAACTGGAGGAACAGAGAAAGGGGGTGACTTACTTTATAACAGAAAACTGGATGAAATCTTAGAACGTTTGGAGGTACCAGGGAAAATGGGTGTTAGTGCTCTCTAACCAGGATGTTTCCTTTTGCAATTATTGACATGTTAGGACAGCAGCATTTTCAGGTAATAAAGTGTAAGCTAGAAAAAAATTTGTATCGCACACATGCATACACACATATGCGTGAACAACACATAAAACAACTGCTAAAGACAAACACTGACACACAAATTGGAATGTAGGAAATCCAGAAACAGGCTTTGTGTCTGTCATCTACTGAAAGGGTTAAACTGATTTTCAGACTTCAGCAACTTAAACTACCACAAGCCCAGCTTTCTGGAAGAAATGCTCTCTTTCTTCCTGCTGCTCAATCTCAGCCCCTGTACCACCTCCTCCTCTGTGCAAGCACAGGCTTTCACACCCCTACATAATGAGGCAGATCAAGGACCTGATCTAGGTTAAAACTAACCCATATTTTTTAGCGGGATAGCTTTGACCTGGCTCAGTTCCTGAGTCAAGCTTCTTGTGCAGCTATTCAAATGTTTGAACTGACATGAGGAGGAGGGCAGAGGACCTCCAGTGACAGTGCTGACTCAAATCTTTACTGAAAACACAGTCCTACCTTGGTGCAACCCTGCAGATGAACTTACTGACTTGACTGCAAGACAAAACTGAAAGCAGAAGTGAGCTGTAAGAATTGAAGGATAACTGAAAAGGCACAGCTCAGAAAGCATGTAAGTGCCACAAAAGTGTCTGCATGGCTTTAATATTACCACTTGGATTAAGCTATTTACATCAAAAGGGAAAGTGATTTCTTTTTTTTTCTGAGAGTAACATTCAATACTTTCAGAAATCAAATCAACACCTCATATGAACAAGAAACTGGCTCTAGGTTAGGCATCAATTGTTATTTTTGATTCCAAGCATGGTTCTCCCTGATTTAAACATTAAAAATGTTGTCATTTTAAACAGAAAACTCTGAATGACACGTTTTAGCGAATCCTGCTTTATGCTTCTGAAAAGTTAGATATTTCAGTTTTCTACACTATTCTACTATGGGCAACCACTTTCTCTTCAGCAGAACTACCAGGTATGAACTTGTGCTACATCTCACACACCACATTCATTTAGGAGAAACCAGAATCCACCAGCGGCTCAAATGTCTTGGTTTATTCACCAACCCAGCAGAGGGGCAGATACACATCACGTTCTCCTGCCTATGCATATCACAACAGAATACAGCAGTGGACTCATATCCCCAAGCACAGAAGCGGACTGCTGATGTATCTTCAGCTCATGCAGGCACCAAACCACATCTGCCAGTGTTCAAAGACATTGAACTATCAGTGAAACACACAGTGGTGGGAAGACACAATGCTCAGCAAGTTAAGAAGATTATGTGAACAGAAAGAAAACAGAGCACGGAATGGAGTAACACAAGAACAGTTACTGTCCCTACCAAAGTTCTATGGAAAATTAAGGAAATGGATTAGCGAAGAAGCAGCACAAAATGTATTCAAATAACAATAGTTAGAGATGCTGTTTGTTAACAAGCCCCACTAGCAACCTCCTAGTGATTTATTAGCCTTTGTGAAATCTAAGTATTCATAAGTGTATTTTTGCAGTTCCAAAGGTTTTCCAAATATTAGCTTTGCAAATGTAAACAACTGTCAAAAATTAAAGTTGTAGCTCAGTTATTCTTTAGATACAATGAAAATAGTTTGGATTTCAACCCTATTTCAACCACTTCTGTGATGCAAGATTTCTTGATGATTAGGTAGTTGGACTTTTTTTCCTGTTTGCATAAAAATTAGTTTAAGGAGGAAAACAGATGTGAGCTGGGGAAAATAAACAGCTTACAAAGAAAGAGTAGGAAACCAGCTACCCTCGAGTAGACAGGCAAGCTTCCTGTTCATTACAATGAAAAAATGAAGGGTAGCAACTGCCTGACCTGTCTTTTGTTCAAATCTAAACCCGAAACATATGTAACCAAAATGCGAAACATGTGTTCTACATATTGGACGTTTGTCAGGTTTTATAGATTTGTACATTTGTCTCGTATCACCCAGTCCTGCACGCACATGTATCAGCATCGCTCTGAGCGCTTGTGAGAATATTTGCCCTTTTAACCGGCTCATCTCCCACACTGCCAATTCTGAGGATATTTGCTGGTTTGGGCTTTTTCCCCCCGAACCCGCAGCTCTCAGACAAAGAGACTGCAACAGGAATCTTGAACCTAAACTCAAGGTTTTTTCAGTTCCTCAACCTCAAGTCAAGGCTTTTTTACGGTTTTCAATAAAAACCTGCACGAGAGCGCTGCAAACCGCAAAATAAGCTCTCCTAAAGAACGAAAGAGGAGGAGGAAGAGGAGCAGGGGCAGGAAGAGCATGGGGACACGGCCATCGCGGGGCTCAGCCGCGCGCAGGGACGCGGGGACGCGACCCCGCCCCCGCCGCTCCGCCGCAGCGCGCCCGGCCCGGCCCCACCCCGCCCCGCCCCGCCCCGCCCCCTCCGCGCGCTCGGCCCCGCCACCAATCGCCGCCGTCCCTCCGCAGCCCCGGCCCCGCCCCCCCGGGCCGCGCGCGCGGACCCCACCAGCCCGAGGGCGCGCGGCCGCTCCACCCCTTCTTCCCGGTGCTGTCTCCCTCCTCGCCCCCATCTGCCTAGGGTTTTTTGGTTGTATTTTTTTTGGCTGGCCCCTGCGGCGTGCGGAGACTCACCTCCCCGCTATCCAAAATGGCGGCCGACCCAGCTTAACCCCGTCGTGTCCTGGCAGCGCTGCCTCTCCTGCCCCATCCGCGGCTCGGGATTCCGCAGCCTCACCCCCAGCCCGCGCGGCCGATTGCCGAGTCACCGAGGCGTCTCTGTCCCTCCCTGCCTGCCTCTCTTGCCACCAGGGGAAGCGACAGGAAGATTTTCCCCCCCCGTTCCCACGCGCGCTCGCGCCCCGCCTGCCCAGCCCACCCAAAGGACGGGAGGGGGAGGGAGCGCGTGTGTGTGTCGGGGAGCGAGGGACACCTCCCACGCTCGCTGTGCCCCCTTCCCCCCCAGCACATGGCCCATCCACCCCCTCGTTCCCCCAATGGTTGCGTCCGTGACGACATCATCATGGCAACAGCAGCTGCAGCCCAGGGCCGGGGCGCCGCCGTTGCCGCCGGGCCGTCCGCGAGGGGCGAGCTCGCGCTGTTCCCGAGGGGCGCGCGACCGCACAGGCTGTAGGAGCGCGCGCTGGGCGCGCCGCCGCGCACGCGCCCAGAGCGGCGGCGTCAGGCGGCAGACACAGACAAGGCGCGTGCGAGGCTGCGCGCGCTCCCGCCGGGCGTGCGCGCGCTCCGGCGGGCGGGCGAGGAGCGGCAGGCAGTGGGGGGTGTTGCGCTCGCGCGCGCGCGCGCTCGCTGCGGCGGCAGCGGCGGGCGGGGGGAGCCGTGCGGGCTCCGCGCTCGCTCCGCGCTCGCTCGGTGCTGTGCTGGTGCCTCGGCGGCGGCGGCGAACAAACATGTTCTCAGTGCGGATCGTGACTGCCGACTACTACATGGGCAGCCCGCTGCCCGGCCTGGACCCCTGCCAGTCCCGCTTCCGAGAGGCCCCGGCCAAGCGGGTCCCCGTCGTGAGAGTCTTCGGCGCCACCCCTGCAGGTAAGGGATGACCCCCGCCGCCGCCACCGACGGGCGGGCGGGGACGTCCCCCCGCTGCGGCGCCGCGGGTCGTGCTGGCGCCGGCCCCGCCGCCGCCCACCCCGCGACGGAGGCAGCGGCAGCTCCCGCTCTTTGTGGCTGGGTCGCGCTCCCCCCTCCGCGCCCGGCGCCGCCGCTGCGGCGCGTCTCACCTGCCAGCGGCGGCCGCGGGGACAGCAGGGCAGCGGCGAGGAGCGGGGACCTGCCCCGGGTGTCGCGCCGCGCCCGCCCGGTGGCGGCGGCCGCTGCGGGGCCGCCGGGGCTTTGTGCGGGGCTGCCCCGGGAGAGCGGCGCAGCTGTGCAAACACCGGGGCCGGCCCGTGCCGCCCTCGCTCCCGGTGCCCGCCGCCGTTCTCATGCCCTTCCCGGGAGCTGTTGCTGCGGGAGGGCGAGCGGACGAGGGGAAGCCGCTGAGCGCGGTCACAAGTGAGACTTGTGCGGCACTTCGGAAGTGGGGGCTCGTGTCGCGGTGGGGATCGCGCGCGGCCGGAGGCACCGGTGCTGCACTGCAGAGAGGAGCGTCCTGAGCGCCGGCCACATGTTGCCCCCCGAGACTCCCGAATGTCACATGCCACCTATCACTGCCTCTTCGCCGTTTGGCCTTGTGCTTACAGCCGTCCCACGTCTCAAATGTGTTTCTGACCAATACAGTGTTTTCCTGACCAATACAAACAAATATGTTCTCAGAACAAATTTCTAACAAATTCAATACCTGGGAAAATTAATTAAATATATATTGTAGTTGGCACGGACGTAAAATATTAAGTTTTCAAAACCCTGGTTTTTGAGATATTAGATATACTAAGCATTGTTGCTTGTGATCTCTTTACATTTATGCTGTGTAATGCTGACCTTGGGAATTAAGGTATTTCTGCATATTTTATTTTACTGCATGTTGAAAATTATATATTTGGTACATATATTAAATCTTAGGCAAGAAGAAAAAACGTATAATAAAAAAGCACAGCAGAGGTGTCGTTCCCTTCGTGCAGTTATAGTAAAGCAGATTTTTTTTTGTTGTATTTTTTGTTGGCTTGGGTTTTGTTTTTTAATTCAGAATTATCTGTCTTCTCTGTTTAAGCACAGAGAAACGTGACATATTAAAGCTGTTGTGTTCTCATGCAACTACAGCTCCAAATTATTAAGTGGATGAGTGGAATTAATAGATACAATATTGAAATAGTGGGACTTATTTTATTGTAGCTCTAATTCTGCATACAAAGGAGATATTATGTAATAATATTTATGTAATGGCACGAGTAACTATTTCATTATTAAAAAATGTAGAGCCTGAGGTTGTTGGCAGGTAGCAGAATTTTTGTGCATGCGTGTGGTTAACTCATTAAGGCTTATTTTCTTTTAAGAAAATGTTTAGGCTATGCCATATCATGAATGCGGCATCATAAAGTAAACAGTGAAGTAGTTTAGTTGTCCAGCTATTAGGACTACAGTAGGAAATCCCTGGCTTCCCCAACCATAAACTTTAATGTCAGTTTGCATAATAGAAGTGTTTCTAATTTGTCTTCGTTAGAGAAGACAATTCACTAGAGTCTGCAAAGGCAGTGACTTGTCTATCCTATTTATTTCCTTTTCAGACCTTTTAATAGTTTTTTCCTGTTTTGTACTTTTAGTAATGTTTGCTAATAAGTTTCATGAGCTTCTTATTGCATCTCTGCATGTTTTTTGTTTTTTTCAAAAGAGGAGACAAATGTAATTCTGTCTCTTCGGAGGTGTTGGACCTAAGCAGACATTGTCAGAAGTACTCTGACAGTGATTCTCAGGTTATTTCTTGGAGCTGAAATTTAAAATTAAGTGTAATGACATCTACACTGTCATTTTCTTCGAGGAAAAAGGAGTAGTATAAACAACTTCCAGCATACTGTCTAAGACAATGGGGTGTCCTTATTGTTTGGCTTACAGGCAGTGTGATGCTTATCTTCACTTGAGTTGGTCTGGGTGGGAATAACCCTTTCTCATTGGGTTTAATGTGTGTGCCTTGCCTCCAGGAAAGGTGCTCCAATCCTTGTTGCCTCCATGGTAGCAACCCATTATGGCTGTATAGGCTGCTCCACCTCTGGCATGATTAACTTTGCACGAGTCTTAGTGTGTTTGTAGCTGTGTGCCCAAGCTGTGCAGCTAATTGGGAGTCAGGTTCAGAACAGGCTCCAAATTCCACCTGCTGAGTGAAGGGGGTTTGATTGTTATGTGGTGGAGGCTTATGCAGATGTTCAGAAAGTCAGATGTCTGGCAGCGCTGTATCCTTGTGTCCACCAGCAGCTATGGACAGTGGTCCTGAAGGCACCCACCTGTGCTTTCTGCCCCATCTTGTGGAGGTACTGTACTCAGTGAGGTGTGTGAATGACAGGGATTGCCAGTGTTCTTACCTTTGAAGGCTTTCATGTAATCTACTACCCAGCAATTAATTTGTAAGGGTTTACTGGTACAATCTGTAAAATGAAAGCGGCTTGTGGTTGAGGGAGATAAAAACCAGACTTTTAATTAAAAGTAGTGGAAGGATCAGCTCCTAGAACGGACTGTGTTGGCAATAACATTTGACAACTTCTTTATGTCTTTTGAGGAAGAAATCTTGTTTTATTTGGCAAGGCTATTCAAATCCTGTCTTGATGTCCTACATCTTTGCATAATAAGAGCTTGAAAGACAAGGAATCAAAATTTTGTTTAAGCCCAAAAATATGCCTACTATATTCTGTTATTTTGTTAAATAAAGAGTAAAAATCTGATTACAATAGCAAAAGGTGAGGTGAGCTGGTTGAGCCATAGCTGTTTGGTGCGTTAAGCAGACTGGCACGTCTGTTGACATAGTGACGTGGACATAAGTATAATTTCAGAAATGCTGCAATACTGCCATGGTGGTAATACAATGAAAACAGTGTTGAATTAATGCTTTATTGTATAAGAGCGTAAATATTATCTGATACATCAGTATTTGTATCTCTAATAGAGAGATACATATGTAGTCTAAAATATGTAGTCTCATAATATTGTTGCTTTATATGCATAAAGACAATAGGTTTTAATTCACTAGGTAATGCTCAGGTATGGAACAGTCTCATTCTGTTCTCAGGCAGTATTGTCTACTACCTAGTACTTTTGTAAATGCTTTTTGTAAAAATAGAAAAAAACTTTGAAAAATTGCAAGGCCTGTTGTTTAGCGGTAAATCATAATGAAAATTTATTTTTCTGTTATTGTTGTTAGTTGAATTGTCATTTCTTGAATTGTCATTTCTTGAATTGTCATTTCTTGAATTGTCATTTCTTGAATTGTTATTCCTGTTGCTAATCTGAATCTGAAGATTTTCGCACGTAAGTGCAATTTTTGCAACCACATAAGTACCTTAGTTTATAACGTCAAAGTAGATATATTTAAGGTAAGACATATCTATAATCATACAAGTCCTGTATGTTAATAGTTTTGTTTGGGAAGAGGTTATTCCATAGGTCTTAATCATTGTATCATGGAATAAGCTGAGTTGGAAGGGACCCATCAGGATCATCGAGTCCAGCTCCTGGCCATGTGCAGGACACCCCAAGAGTCATACCATGTCACTGAGAGCATTGTCCAAATTCTCCCTGAACTCTGTCAAGCTTGGTGCTGTGACCACTTTCCTGGGGAGCCTGTTCCAGTGTCAGGAAAAACTTTTTCCTGCTATCAAACCTAAACCTCCCCTGACACAGCTTCATGCCATTTCCTAGAGTCCTCTCACTGGTCACAAGAATGAAGAGATCTGTACCTGCACCTCCTTCATGAGGAAGTTGCAGACTGCAGTGAGGTCTTCCCTCAGTCTCCTCCAGGATGAACAGATGAAGCAACCCTAGCTGCTCCCCATATGGCTTCCCCTCAAAGCTCTTTAACCATCCCCGTGGTCCTCCTTTCGATGCTCTTTAATAGCTCACGCTCAATTTGCCAACAAGCAGGACCCCCAGGTCCCTTTTTGCAGTGCTACTCTCCAGCCTCTTGTTCCCTGGTCTATACACAAAACCAGGGTTGCCCTGTTCCCAGTGCAGAATCCAGCACTTGACCTTGTTAAACCTCATATGGTTGGTGGTTGCCCATTTCGCCAATTTGTCAAGGTCTGTCTCTCTCTCTGCAGGGTCTCTCTGCCCTTGAGGGAGTCAGCAGCTCCTCACAAGTTAGTGTCACCACAAACTTACTTAGTATTCCTGTAAGTCCTGTGTCTAAGTCATTAATGAAGATGTTGAAGAGGACTGGGCCGAGGATGGAGCCCTACAGAACCCCACCAGTGACCAGATGCTGCGTCTATAGTTTTTTATTCCTCTGAAAAAGTATGTGGAAATTAATTCCCTGTTTGCTAATCAAGCTTTGTAAGTCACCCTAAGCCTCATTCCAAACTTCTGTTAAATTTAGGTGACCTCCAAAGGAGATTGCTATGCCTTGTTGCTTCCATTTAGCTTGTACTGTGAAGATTTGTTTACTATGAAATCTCTTGTGGTGTGTGGTGGTATCAGAGCTTTGATTTGTTTCCTACTAACTCTTGACCATTTCAAGTTCTTGGAGCCTGTCCTCAAGATTTCATTGACCACTTCAGATCATGTATGTGAATGCTCATTTGAGTGTTTCTGTCTGGTGCTTATTCAACTGCAGAAAGACAGAACCAAGTTGTAAATCCATCCATACAGAAATAGGGAGACTAGATTAACCTGGGTATCGTTTTAGGAAGGACATTAATAAGCAAGCTGAGGTTGCTAAATTATCACATCACTTAACAAGACTGAATACAAGTAGCTGAGGACACTACTCATGAGCCACATAGGAGATACCTGTTGGTGTGTGATAATGAGTCAAACAGATAGTTGAAGTATTAGCAAAAAAAATTAATTTTGATGTGAATGTGATTTGAGGCTGATATGTGATTAATTTTACAAAAATAGATACACATTTAAAATTACTTTTGAAGGATGTTAGGCTGAGAAATGTGTGTTCAATTGACAGGAGGGCCTTTGAAGAAGGCAGATTAGGAATTTACGTAGGTAAAAGCAATGTGTAATTTGAGGAGTAATATAAATGCTGTTCTCAACTGCCACTTTATGTATTTGTCTTGTTTTGAGGGGTTTTGTATTTTACATTAGGAAATCACTGATCCGAGAAAGAATCTTACTCAGGGCAGCATAAAAACTCAGCCAAAGAAAAGGATGTTTTTAGGTTACTCTTGCATGCTTTTGGTTGCAAGTTTTTCTGAGGCTGAATGTGGGGGCTTACAGTCAGCAAAATGTGAATGTATTTCAGGTAGACATTAAGTTTGGTGCCTTCACTTCCTGGTTTTCTGAGAGGGAGGAAGAAAAGCAGAGGCAAAAGCTCTAGCTAAAATCTGGCTCCCTTCCAGCAGCAGTAGCTCTGGTATGACTCAGTGAAGAAGCCTCCTTATCTTCTTTCTTCTGTTCTTCCCCCTCCCTTTTTCCTCTTCACTGACCTGGCTAGGCTATATATCTAATCTCATCCAGTGTCTGTCTTTCTGTCCTCTGTTGTTGCTCATTTGAGAAGGACTGAACTCATAGCAGGATCTTGCTGCTTTCTGCGCTCAGCTCATGATGAACTTTTCCTTTCCCCATTTTCGCTACCATTTCAGACACTGTGTCCCACAGTGGTCATTCCCTGTAGCTTCCTTAGTTCACTGTTCTCAGCCTCATTGTTCCAGTTGCTGCTCCTTCCCATATTCCATTTCCCAGAAGTGGGTACTACTTCTTGCTGAGACTCTTCAGTTTCTTCAGTGGCTTCACAGTGAGAGGATGCAAAAGAGGATATAGCCATTGTGGTGAGGCCTGTGCCTTTGCTTTACCACTTCACACCCTTTCCTGAAAAATACCAGCATACAGCTCTTGATAAGGGTTTGTTCTATGGGCTAAAGCATGGCCTAAAAGATATTTTGTGTTGTACAGTGTAACTTCACTTCCATCATAATGTTTCTGCATCTTGCACTGACTGACTTCTCATACTTCTGAAGAACTGTGAAAAATTGACTCATGTCTTAAAAGGCTGTCTTTTCTAGATTGTCAGGTTTTGGGGGGGGAGTGGTGGGGGTTTAGTGGGGTTGTTGTGTTTGGTTGGGTTTTTTTTAAGAACCGTCTGGATTTTTTTGGTGGTGGTGGTGGTGTTTTTTTGGTTTTTTGTTTAGAGGCATTTGTTGCATGCTTTGTATAGATTGCCTACTGAGTTGTTTGAGCAATGAAAGGCTGCCTGAGTAAACTGAGATTCTGCTCCACAGGCATGAAACTTGTAAAGTACCCAATTTTGTACTTGTATATATACAACTCGCTAAAATTCTGCTTCTTAAACTTTAAAATACTGTGAAGAAATTGATGTTCTAAATAGAATCCAGATATTGGGTTCATAACCAATATTGTACTTGCTGTTATAGAGTACCTCTTGGTCAAGTCACTTGAATATATTTGTGCTGTTGTAATTCAGTCAAAAAAATACATGCATAACTGACCCTATGTGCTTAAGACTCAATCAGCTGCAGACTTCAAAGTGTCCAACAAAGTAGCTGCCTCTGTATTGAATCTGGGATTGGTTTTTATGATCAGTGTCCCTGGAAGTAGACCAGGAGCTTATCTATCTCAACTACAATTTCCAGTTCTGTTACATACTTCTTAAGGGTGCTTTTTGGCTGCTTGTTGAAATATATTCTTTTTCAGTGTGTAAAATGAGCCTCCTCAAAATAGCACACTGGTCTGAAAATAGTTGTCTCTCTTATTTTTACCAGAGAAGCACATGCATATCACAACTGAGGTTGGCAGGATGAGATGATGTGTAAACACTCAGTGAGAAACAGCTCCTGCTTAGTAATTTTTGCAGTCTGAGTAGACAAGATAAATCTCTGAAAGAAGGAAACAGGTGTGGTAATACCATGCTATCCATTTCTTCTCAGTCTCTCATATTCAGAGTTCCAGTATTGATCATTTAATAATACCCTCTTCTACTAACTCTTTTCATTACCTTGGTTTTGTCCTTTACCCTTGGTTGACTTGATTGACCTCTGTGTGCAGTGGACCTCTGAGAAGGATGATGATGACAGTGAACATATAACCGTTTGGAAAGAGGCAGCATGAATAGTCATACTGAAAGATTTATAGTCGATATTCTGTCTCACAAATGAAGCAGCTGAAATTTTTTATAATGATTGGATATGGTCACTGGAGATTCAGTTTCATCTTACAGGAGACCTGCTCATCAAAATCTCAAGACAATTGGCAGTCAATTTTTTTTTTCTTCTTTAATTACACTTTAAAGAGACTCTCTATCTCCAACTATTGCAAAGCCAGTATCCCAGCCTCCTGATCTGTCATCCTTGGATGTTGAGGTGACAACTGATGAACTTGCTTCTTTGCCTTTTCCTCTGTCTGCCATGTCATATGTGCTGTCCCTACATGTTATAATTGTGTGCATTTTTTAAGTTCCTGTGTATGTCTCCTCTATATCACATTTATTCTGTGGGGAAAATTGTTTCACTGGATTGAATTATCTCACATTTCAGGAACATGTTCTTGATAGACAGCAAGGTATACCTGTGTAAAGAAAATGATGAATTTGCTTAGGGTCCCACATCAAATAAATAGCAGAACTGATAGTATGGTGAAGAAGATGCTGTCTACAAGCAGTGTTATTTCTGTGCTGCTACACTGCCTCGTAGTACATTAATGTGAACAGGAAAATAATGTTCTTTTGTATGTGGACCAAAGTTATAGTTGTGGTAACAATTTTAATGTTAAGGCCTAGGCTTGGTTAACAAGGTCGAGGGATTGATTGCAAAGATCTGCTGTGAAATCTGTATGGTTACACTTAATTGCACTGTTACTCACAATATCTGTATGTATTCTGGTGAAATCAGTAATTCTGAAGTGGAATAATCAAGTATGTGAGCTTGCAAACAGGCAGCATTTTTCTGCCAGTGATACAGTTAAGACTGAGAATAGAACCCAAAATATACAAGAATCTAAACAAATACCAGATAAGTTGTACCAAATATAGGGACTTCCTGAAGTATCACTTCTTCCATAAGCTTCATTCGTGCATGTTTGTTAAGGCTTTTTTCTTTCATTATCTGCTTTTTATTACAGAGAATTTACAAGGTGTGCAGAAGTTTGTGTGGTTTCTGGAAGGGCATTTAAATAAAACTTCCCACTTGCTGGCTGGGCTGAACATATGGCTTATCAGGGGACCATTTGATGTCTGTATGTTCCAGCCTTCCTGTGATCGGTATGCAGACAGCCATTTCTGATAACTTCTTCCCCAACTCATATATTTGCAGTCTGTCATGTTGACTGCATGTTTATGAGCTCATGTTATGTTGCCTTGGTGTATACGTGCATGCCTTCTCTGGTTCTCGGATTGGGGGCTCATCATCCTTGGAAACACCTAAAAGTTCTCGGGATGTGATCCTGGGCAACCAGCTCTAGGTGGCCCTGCTTGGGCAGAGGTTTTGGTCCAGGTGACCTCCAGAGGTCCCTTCTAACCTCAGCCATTCCTTGATTCCTGAGATTACTCTTGTCAGCAGTGACTATCTGGGTGCTCTGTACCTGTTTGTGTGTCCAGGTAAGCAGAGTTGCATCCAAATGGTGTGGAAAGGTTGCCAGGTAGCTGTCTTTAAGTTGATTACCCTACAGCTGTGAAAGTTACTGGAAGGTTTTGGTGGTGTTAGTGAAAACTGATTGATATTTAGAAAGAAGAAGAAAAGAGAATATTTAGTACAGAGACCACAGCTAAGCTCTGTTTGTCTCTCAGTGACATGTTCTTTTCCTAAAAATTAGAGAAAAAGTAGGAGCAGCCCTGTTTATTTACTTTCAGGTTATGCCTCTGTGCTGTTTGCTGACTAAAGTAGTGTTTTCTACAGAAAAGCTGTATGTCCTATTTTAGGTGCAATATCAACATGCGATATTCAGTATGAATATTGAAAGGACTGTGGAATGTTGCACCTAATCCATAATACCTGACATTACTCCTAAGGGGAGGTTTACAAGAGAAGTTTTCCGAGTTTTCTATAATGAGATGTATAATGAGTCTTTCATTTTGTGTTTGAAACTACTGTCTTCGTTTGATAGACAGGTGTCTGCTAAGGAAGGTGGGAACCTTCCTTAGAACAGAGAATGTGAATCCCCTTCCCTCCGAATTATTATAACTTTAAAATTAAGGGCTCTCAGGCAAAGGTATGGGAAAAGGAATAAGAGTTTTTACTAGTATCTATAATGAGGTAAACAATCAGTAACAAAGAAACAGTAAACAAGGTAAAAAAACAGTAAACAAAACCAAACAAAACTTAGTGGCAAATGTCCCTGGGTTTGTCAGGCACTTTCCCGTTTGGTGCAGTCACGGTCACGGCCAGCAGGGGCGCTGTTGGGCTCCTAGACCAGCAGGGCAGGTGCGATGACTCCCGGGAAGCTGCAGATGGCGCTGTGCCGCGAGGTTGGATGTGTGCCACACGTGTAATGGCGGACGGGTTGGAGCTGGGTGGAGTGCAGATGGACAGGAGCGCAGCAGAGAGCCCAGCGCCGGGCGATGGAGCAGCCGGGTCAGCCCACCGGGGCCAGCCAGCAGAGGAGGCGGCAGGAAACTCCGCAGTTGGGGCAGGCAGGGTACCGAGCAGCGGCAGGCAGGCTGCGGGGTGGTGGCAGGCAGGGGGGTCCCTCCGCGGCGGCGCGGCTGGTAGATGCCCTCCCGGAGGGGACGAGAGGATCGGAGTCCCGTGCCCTTCCCCCCAAAGCAAGGACTCACCCAGCAGGCAGAGAAAACCTAGTGCAAGACCGGGCCTTTTCTGCAGTTGCAGCCAAAAAAGCAGAGCCGCCTTTTCCCCGTGCTCCCTCCTCCAAGAACTCCGGGCGAGTGAGTGTGCTGTTATCAAATCTCCAATCTCTAGTTCCCCCCACCAGGCAGCCAAAGGCTTTGTCTCCTTTGTGAGCGTAGATGGCCCTTAAAGACCGGTCATTAGTTGCTTAGCAACAGAATGGGAAAAAATTCCTCTTGCCCCCTGCTCCCTCCCCCAACCTTCCACATTATCCACCCCGAATTTTTTTCCATTCCAACATATTACATTGAACTTAAACCTTTAAACTATATACATACAAGCATTACTCTGATTATATACATACGGGTATCGACACAGGCACAGTGTTATGGGCAGTTCAACCCCAACTGAGGTCCCCCTGAGGTATGCATCGTGTCTTTCCATCCTCTTGCATCACCCACCAGGTACACCCTGGTCCCTGAGCGAAGACTACCCCACGGGTGGGTCTGTCTTTGCTCAAGGCAGAGTTAATCCAAACAGTTTTTCCCAGCATGCCTCTCATTTGCACCACTGGAACCTTATCCCCGTCTGCTGTTTGCAAGGGTTCAGATTGGGCAGGGCCAGCCCTGTTGGTGGAGCCTCGGGTGTTAACTAGCCAGGTGGCCTTGGCTAGATGGTGTTCCCAATTTTTGAAAGTCCCTCCACCTAGAGCCTTTAAGGTGGTTTTGAGCAGGCCGTTGCATCGCTCTACTTTACCAGCAGCAGGTGCGTGATAAGGAATGTGGTACACCCACTCGATGCCATGTTCCCTAGCCCAGGTGTTTACGAGGCTATTTTTGAAATGAGTCCCATTGTCCGACTCAATTCTCTCAGGGGTACCATGCCTCCAAAGGACTTGCCTTTCAAGGCCCAGGATGGTGTTGCGGGCAGTGGCATGAGGCACAGGGTAGGTCTCCAGCCACCCCGTGGTGGCTTCTACCATTGTGAGCACATAGCGCTTGCCGTGGCGGGTTTGAGGCAGTGTGATGTAATCGATCTGCCAGGCCTCACCATACTTGTATTTGGACCACCTTCCCCCATACCACAGGGGTTTCACCCGCTTGGCTTGCTTGATGGCAGCGCATGTCTCACAGTTATGGATCACCTGGGAGATACAGTCCATGGTTAGATCCACCCCTCGGTCTCGTGCCCACTTATAGGTGGCATCTCTGCCCTGATGGCCTGAGGCATCATGGGCCCATCGGGCTAGGAACAGCTCTCCTTTGTGCTGCCAATCTAAATCTACCTGTGACACCTTTATTTTTGCAGCCTGATCTACTTGTTCATTGTTTCGGTGTTCTTCATTAGCTCGGCTCTTGGGGACATGGGCATCCACATGACGGACTTTCACAGGTAGCTTCTCTACCCGAGTGGCAATGTCTCGCCATTCGTCAGCAGCCCAGATTGGTCTTCCTCTACGTTGCCAGTTGGCCTTTTTCCACCTTTCCAACCAACCCCACAGAGCATTGGCTACCATCCATGAATCGGTGTACAGGTATAGCTTTGGCCACTTCTCTCTTTCAGCAATGTCCAGGGCCAGCTGAACGGCTTTGAGTTCGGCGAGTTGGCTTGATCCACCTTCTCCTTCTGTAGCCTCTGCAACTTGCCGTGTGGGGCTCCATACAGCTGCTTTCCATTTTCGGTTCGCCCCCACAATACGACAGGAACCATCAGTGAAGAGAGCGTAGCGTGTTTCATCTTGTGGCAGTTGGTTGTACGGTGGAGCTTCCTCTGCACGAGTCACCTGTTCCTGCTCCTCTTCATCGGTGAGGCCAAAGTTTTCACCTTCTGGCCAATTTGTGATTATTTCCAAGATCCCAGGGCGATTCGGGTTTCCAATACGGGCGCGCTGCGTGATGAGGGCAATCCATTTACTCCACGTGGCATCGGTGGCGTGGTGGGTAGAGGGAACCTTTCCCTTGAACATCCACCCCAGCACTGGTAGTCGGGGTGCGAGGAGAAGTTGTGCTTCCGTGCCAATAACTTCTGAAGCGGCTTGGACACCTTCATAGGCTGCCAGAATTTCCTTCTCTGTGGGAGTGTAGTTGGCTTCAGACCCTCTGTAGCTTCGGCTCCAGAATCCCAGTGGACGACCTCGAGTCTCACCAGGCACCTTCTGCCAAAGGCTCCAGGACAGACCATTGCCCCCGGCTGCAGAGTAGAGCACGTTCTTCACTTCTGGTCCTGTCCTGACTGGGCCAAGGGCTACCGCATGGGCAATCTCCTGCTTGATCTGGGCGAATGCTTGTTGTTGTTCAGGGCCCCAGTGGAAATCATTCTTCTTGCGTGTCACCAGGTAGAGAGGGCTCACAATCTGGCTGTACTCAGGGATGTGCATCCTCCAGAAGCCTATGGCGCCTAGGAAAGCTTGTGTCTCCTTCTTGTTGGTTGGTGGGGACATTGCTGTGATTTTATTGATGACCTCGGTGGGGATCTGACGCCGTCCATCTTGCCACTTCACGCCCAGGAACTGGATCTCTTTGGCAGGCCCCTTGACTTTGCTCCTTTTGATGGCGAGACCGGCTTCCAGAAGAATCTGGATGATTTTCTCTCCTTTCTCAAACACTTCTTCTGCTGTGTCCCCCCACACAATGATGTCATCGATGTACTGCAGATGTTCCGGAGCCTCACCCTTTTCCAGTGCAGCCTGGATCAGTCCATGGCAGATGGTGGGACTGTGTTTCCACCCCTGGGGCAGTCGGTTCCAGGTGTACTGCACGCCCCTCCAGGTGAAAGCAAACTGAGGCCTGCACTCTGCTGCCAGAGGAATGGAGAAAAATGCATTTGCAATGTCAATAGTGGCGTACCACTTTGCTGCTTTGGACTCCAGTTCATACTGGAGCTCCAGCATGTCTGGCACGGCAGCGCTCAGCGGTGGAGTCACCTCGTTCAAGGCACGATAGTCCACAGTCAATCTCCAATCTCCATCAGATCTGCGCACAGGCCAGATGGGGCTGTTGAAGGGTGAGTGGGCCTTGCTGACCACCCCTTGGCTCTCCAGCTCACGGATCAGCTTGTGGATGGGAATCACAGCATCTCGATTTGTTCGATACTGCCGGCGGTGCACTGTCGAGGTGGCAATTGGTACCTGTTGTTCCTCCTCCTTCAAGAGTCCAACTGCAGAAGGGTTCTCTGATAGTCCAGGCAAGGTGTTCAATTGCCTAATACCCTCTGCCTCAACAGCAGCTATTCCAAAAGCCCACCGGAGTCCTTTCGGGTCTTTGAAATAGCCATTCCGGAGGAAATCTATGCCCAGAATACACGGGGCCTTTGGACCAGTCACGATGGGATGTTTCTGCCACTCCTTCCCAGTCAGGCTCACCTCGGCTTCCACCAGCGTCAACTCTTGTGATCCCCCTGTCACCCCAGCAATAGAAATGGGTTCTGCCCCAACATGTCCCGATGGCATTAGGGTACACTGCGCACCTGTATCAACCAATGCTTCGTATTTTTGTGGCTCTGATGTACCAGGCCATCGAATCCACACAGTCCAAAAGACACGGTTTTCCCATGCCTCTACCTGGCTAGAGGCAGGGCCCCTCTAGCCCTGGTTATCATTCCCTCCCTGAGCATGCATTCCACCGTCAAGGGAATCTGACACAACACTCTCCCTTCTGCTGTACTCAGCAGGTTGGCTACGGGAAGCTGAGGCTACCTTGGCTCTGGCAGAACCCCCTCGGCTAGCGTTGCCCTCCTTAAGCTGGCGCACCCGTTCTGCCAGGACAGAGGTGGGCTTCCCATCCCACCTATTCATGTCTTCCCCATGGTCATTCAGAAAGAACCACAACTCAGCTCGTGGGGTATACCCTCTCTCTCTAGCTGGGGGACGTCGGGCTCTGGTGTTGGGGCCTGTGACTCTCACTGGTGCTACACTGTTTTTCTTCATCTCCTCCATCATCTCCTTCCTCATCTCCCTCATCTCCTCCACCACAGCAGAGATCTGAGCCTGCATTGGGCCATTGATCACACTTGCATAATGCCTGAGCTTGTCAGCTACAGAGCCCACTGTCTCACGGTTGTCATCAGGATTAATCATTGCAATGTAGGTGACATATTGGGTTGGTCCTAGACTTGCCAGGTTCCACAACATTTGCCCTGTGCACCTGACCTTGTCAGGATCATTTTCATGCTGTCCGTCCCTCCCAAAAAGCACCTCCTGTACTGCCACTTCTCTCAGCCGTTGGATCGCTTCCTCAACGGTCTTCCAGGGCAATCTACGGTAGTTCTCCTGCATTCTGTCTTTGTGAACAAACCTTTCTCTTACACTCATTAAAAGCCTCTCCCAGAGAGAAATGGGTCCTGCCTCCCTCACGAACACCTTGTCAACACCCGCATCCAGGGCCACGGATCCCAAATTCCTGGCCTCGCCACCATCCACCTGCATGCCTGGGCCCATGCGGTCCCAAACCCGAAGCAACCAGGTTGAGAAAGCCTCGCCCTTCCGCCGCACAATGTCATTGTGCAGACTACGGATAGTGTCGTACGACAGGGACTCGGTGATGATTATAGGCTCAGGCTCCCCTACTGGTTGTGAGGGCCCTGGTTCCCCATCATCATTAACTGGGCGTACTGATTTGGTCTTATACTTCCTCCGCTGTACAGGGGCAACTGCTGCTGGCTGTGACTGCCCTTGCGATTCAGCTGGAACCTGGACGGTTGTAATGTCCGTGGGTTCTGCTGCTGCACCATCCACCTCTTCCCCTGTAGGGCAAGGAGAGGGCTTCTCACCAGCTGAGGAAGTGTATTCCCTCAACACCTGACGTATCTTTTCCTCCATTACCTCCATCCAATTTGGTTGGTTCATTTCTGGGGCAGGCTGTTGGACAGGGTCAGACCGTGGGGCAGGGTCAGGCTCAGGGACAGGGTCAGGTTTGGGCGTACTCTCAGGCTCTGGGACAGCCTCGGTCTCTGTAGCAACATCCCTAGTCTCTGTGGCAACATCCCTAGTCTCTGGAGCCGCATTCCTATTCCCTGGGGCAGCTGTTAGAGTGGTTTCCCAGGGCAGTCTCCCCCTTTCTCGGAATATAAAGAAGACTAGACCTATCAGCAATGCCAACCACTGTACAATGTCATTAGCATTTAGAGAGTATATGAACCCTCTGAGCCTTGGTAGGGTAGGCCCAAAGAAAGGGGTGAAGGATTGAGAAAAAGTTCCCCCTGGTGTCATCTCCTCACAAAAGGTACCATTACCAAACAGACTCCAAAAGCATGTACTCACGGTGTTAAAGCCCTGTAACCAAGTGCCCGCCGTCCAAAGGACGTGAAAAATCCATAAATTTCTCATCTTATTGACCCATTGTGAGAACTGGATAACAACCACCACGACCTTAGTCATAAGACCCATCTTTAGACAGGGAGCTGCAAATGGGAAAAATGTGGCCACGAGAATGTGCCAGCCAAACCAAGGTATCTTAGACCACATGGTGCCACTTAATGAGGTTTCTATGTTCGGCGCACTAAAAAATGGGTCTCCCAGAAACTTTTATTCCTTTTGCACCTTTTTCTCTATGCCCTCGAGCCCCACGTTGGGCGCCAAAATCTGTCTTCGTTTGATAGACAGGTGTCTGCTAAGGAAGGTGGGAACCTTCCTTAGAACAGAGAATGTGAATCCCCTTCCCTCCGAATTATTATAACTTTAAAATTAAGGGCTCTCAGGCAAAGGTATGGGAAAAGGAATAAGAGTTTTTACTAGTATCTATAATGAGGTAAACAATCAGTAACAAAGAAACAGTAAACAAGGTAAAAAAACAGTAAACAAAACCAAACAAAACTTAGTGGCAAATGTCCCTGGGTTTGTCAGGCACTTTCCCGTTTGGTGCAGTCACGGTCACGGCCAGCAGGGGCGCTGTTGGGCTCCTAGACCAGCAGGGCAGGTGCGATGACTCCCGGGAAGCTGCAGATGGCGCTGTGCCGCGAGGTTGGATGTGTGCCACACGTGTAATGGCGGACGGGTTGGAGCTGGGTGGAGTGCAGATGGACAGGAGCGCAGCAGAGAGCCCAGCGCCGGGCGATGGAGCAGCCGGGTCAGCCCACCGGGGCCAGCCAGCAGAGGAGGCGGCAGGAAACTCCGCAGTTGGGGCAGGCAGGGTACCGAGCAGCGGCAGGCAGGCTGCGGGGTGGTGGCAGGCAGGGGGGTCCCTCCGCGGCGGCGCGGCTGGTAGATGCCCTCCCGGAGGGGACGAGAGGATCGGAGTCCCGTGCCCTTCCCCCCAAAGCAAGGACTCACCCAGCAGGCAGAGAAAACCTAGTGCAAGACCGGGCCTTTTCTGCAGTTGCAGCCAAAAAAGCAGAGCCGCCTTTTCCCCGTGCTCCCTCCTCCAAGAACTCCGGGCGAGTGAGTGTGCTGTTATCAAATCTCCAATCTCTAGTTCCCCCCACCAGGCAGCCAAAGGCTTTGTCTCCTTTGTGAGCGTAGATGGCCCTTAAAGACCGGTCATTAGTTGCTTAGCAACAGAATGGGAAAAAATTCCTCTTGCCCCCTGCTCCCTCCCCCAACCTTCCACAACTACCTAGGTGGGTTTCTGCTTAGCACAGATCTTATTAAGCAGTGGGAACTGGAAACTGATTCAGCCCTCTTGTTGGCAGGTACTGCCTTCAGATCAATAATGAACAAATTTTTATTGCTGCCACCCTTATTATACTTATTATCCAGATGAAGAGGCTATTTTCTAGAGTTCTTGATATAGAAACTTTTGTATTTTCTTTTGAAAAGTTACATACTTAGGCTAGCTAAAATGTTACAAAATAGTTTTATTGCAGATGGATCATTCTTTATGTTCTTGTATGTCTTTGTCCATTGACCATTAAGCAAATGGATTTGTGTCATTCACGTTTGTAAGCAGTGAAGCCTATTTTGCTGTCCATAGGAAATTAGAAGAGATTAAGGTGGATTCTTATGCTGAGGTAAAATAAATCTACAGTATCAAATATTTTAATTTTAATTTTTCAGTTCTTTGAATTAGC
Source organism: Acanthiza pusilla (assembly GCA_036630365.1). NCBI lineage: Eukaryota > Metazoa > Chordata > Aves > Passeriformes > Acanthizidae > Acanthiza > Acanthiza pusilla. The sequence continues at coordinate 33,722,210 of JAXCHO010000023.1, forward strand.
TTTGTGGAACCAACACTTAGCTGTCTTTACTGTTAGACCTAAATAGTAGCAGTAAAAACAACCCAGTTCTGCCAGGGGTTGTCTGTTTATCAATTTCTTACAGTAGAAGTGTGTTTTCACCCTCAGATTAATGTTCCTGTTGGAAGGGACATCTAGAGATTGTCTAGTTAGTCCAAGAATCATGTGCAAAGCAGGACTATCTAGACCAGCTCCAAGGATGAAAATGCCACAATCTAAGTAACTTCAGTGTTTGACCACACTCACAGCAAACCAAACCACACAAGTAAGGAAAACCACCAGGCTTTTTTTTTTTTTTTTTTTTTTTAAACTTTCTTGTGTTTCAATTTGTGCTTATTGCCTCTTAGTCCATTCATTGGGTACCACTGAGGAGTCAGACTCTCTCTTCTTTAGTGCTTCCTATCTGGTATTTGTACACATTGATAAGATCCTTCCCACCCAATCCTTCTCTTCCTGAGGTTACAAAATCCTGGCTTACTCAACCTTCCCTTGTATGTCCAACATTCCCAGCCCTTAATTTTCATGGCCTGACTCCAGTATGTCCATGTCTAGTGCTGGAAAACGCAGATGTGAAGCTAGCACTCCACGGTGCATCTCAGCAGTGCTGAGTAGAGGAGAAGCATCTTGCCCCTCAACCTGCTGGTGTTATTCTTCCTCGTGCTGCTTGGGACACTCTTGGCCTTCTTTGTGGCTGCTTACTTATGTTCATTCAGAGCTGCTTGCCATCAGAGCTGCTTTCCAGACAGTCTGCCTCCAGCCCCTAGTGATGTATGGAGTTAGTCCTCTCCAGGTTAAGACTTTTCATTGCTCCTTGTAGGCTCCATGAAATTCTTCTACCCATTTCTTCAGTCTTTTATGAATGTCAGTACAACCCTCTGGCATATAAGGCACTCCTTCAGATTTTATCATCTGCAAACTTGGTGAGGTGCTCCTGTTCAATGTCCAGGTCCTTAATGAAGATGTTAAACAATGTTGGCCTGAGTTTTGACCTCTAGAGTAACCACAAATGGCTGGCCTCTGTGATCCATTATTGCAAGGCTGTTTCTCCACGCTTAAGTTTCATTTCTCTCCTTGCTGCATAGCACTCAAATCTGTTTTAGAGATCTCCAGTGTGTGTCTTGTTACCCCTTCCTTTTTTAACATGCCATCCTCTGAGGTGAAAGTATATACACTTCATCTCAGTTCTGATTACAGCAAGGTTTGTTTTGTAGCATTTATAAAACTTCTGTGTTAGATATCTTGCATATGGTATGACTGTGTAAAAGTAATAAGTCCTGGATCTGGATTTTCTAGGTTTTGGTGGTATGTTTTACCTGATGGAAAACATGAAAATTATGTAAACTAACTGAATATAAGTCATCATGTGACTAAAAAGGTGTTCTGTGTTGAAAATACAGTTTTAAATTGTCCCATGTTTTGCTTACTGTAGAAGAGTGGCATATGTTGTACTTTTATGCCATGATAATTCAGGTCATTCTTTTTTCTGGATTTTTTTATTGTTTTGGATTGTGGTTTTTTGTTGGTGGTGATTTTTTTTTTATGTACTTGAGGAATTGTGCATTGACGTGTGCATTTGTAAACCTGCAACTCCCATGCAGAGATTAATTTAGTATCTGTACAGTATAGTTTCCTGGTTTGAGTCTGATGCATTAAAACCCCCCCAAAAAACCCCAATTAAAAAAAGGTGAAAAAAACTCCCCGAAAAACCCCTACCAACAACCCCCCCACACACACCCTTTCAGATGGATGGTAAGAACAGAATAAAGTACTGCTAAGCATTTACAGACTGTGCCAGCATGTCAGGTTTTCGTGAATTTGTGTTCTTATGCCAATGGTTGGAAACCTAATCGAGGAAATACATAGTCATTTTTAACCACTGCTGTATTAAAGATGAAAGATTTAAGATCAGAAACCAGTTGTTTTAGGTGGTGTGCAGATAATAGTAGGGTAGTCCTCACTCCAAAAAAGTTATGTTCTATATAAATGGAGCATTAAAAGGTGTAGAAAGAGTGATATGTTATGAAAACAGATGGCATGGCAATATTGTTAGTCATTATTTTGAAGTAGAATTTTGTAGGAGGGATTTCCTGAATGGAAAAACAGGAGGAGGGTGGGATGTGTTGAAAGGAAGACTGGGATCAGAAAGGAATATGTAGAGAATGTGAGGTGAGCTGGGGGCTGGGGGGGTTGGAAAGTGCTGAGAGCCAGGATTGTGGAAAATATTGATGTTGGAGTTGCAATAACAGGGACTAGTTATCTAAGTCTGCTCCCTTTTGGTTTTGCTTGCTTTGGCTCATGGGGCTGATTTGTCTCCTGGAATTTCTTATCTCCTGACTTGTGGCTGGAAGTAGATGAGGTGTTGCATGAGGTTTATTGCTCTGTGCAGAAGAGAGAACAACAAAGTCCCCCCCAGCTGAGAACTGTCCAAGAGGTGTAGAACATAGGGAAGAACTACAGTATTCTCATGAGTACGGTAGAGTTTGTGAACATCTTTTGTATTGCTTACTTCCTTGAAAATTTATATTATTTTTAGCATAAGTGATGTGAAAATGTATATAAAACAAGTAAATATCTGGTGTTCATCTTCCCAGTGTATCAGTAGAAATAAACTAAAACCAGCCAGACTTCAAGCCAGACTGCAGTGATGCATGCACAAGAAAATTCATCTCTTGCTGGCAGAGAAAGATGGGTGGGCCTGCATAATGTTAGGTGCATATGTGGTAGGTTTAAAAACCAGAACAAAACCCAAATGCTGTGAAAAACAACACACTTCTTCAACCTGATCATCTCTTCTGTAGTGCACGTGGGCTTCTTGTAGCTTGTTTGTTTGTCATGTTACTTGGTTACTTCCATAAAAATCTTACTTGTGTTGTGTAAGCTTGATTTATTGTAAAAAAACTGTAGCAAGATCTTGTTCTTTCCACGTTAGTAGTTGGCTTTTTCACAATGTTGTTCTCTTACGGAAACCACTAGCAATGCAGTATTTTAAGTTTATTAATAATTTGGCTTCTGTAGCCATCTGACTCACAGTAAGCCATTTAATTACAATGAATGTTTCAATTGTAGTTTTTAAAGGGTGACTGACTGCATTTTTTACTTGTAGTGCCCTAATGGCCGGGGACTTGGTATTTTGATAGCAGAACATGTAATGGTGAGAGGCTGAAATTTATGCATTTGGCAATAAAGTTGTGGAGATAAAATGGTGGTGAAGAGATAACAGTAGATCAGAGTGGAGTTGGCCAGAGAAACTTGAGTAAGAAGCTGCTTTAGGAGAAAACCTGGTGCCTTAAGATTGCGTTGTAATGCTTTTATTGTCTGAAGATACCTAATTTGGTATACAAGGGTCAGGAGAAGCACATGCAATGTTTGAAACCGAGTAGTACAAAACCTGTCTGTTTTTACAGCTGCTTTGCGGAAGCCATCAGTTGAAACTTAAAACTTGATCATACAGTTGAATTTCTACGTCAGATAACTTGATGAGTTTCTAATCCAATGGCTTGCATTGTCTTTCTTCTGTATTTAGTTACTGATTTAAAATGTTTTATGGTGTGCAATATTGAGCAAGAGTTTCTTGGTCCAAGAATTTTATATAGTAACCATAACATTGCATAAATATTGCTTTCTGAAGCCTTCTGATTTTATTTGGCTTGTGTTGTGACAAATAAATGGTCAAGTGTGATTATTTGTTAGTGCTTTTACACGAGGAAGTCATTTAGAATTGCAGGGTTAAGGCAAGAGAGAGGGAAGGACTCATTCAGTATGTTTGCTGAGCTGAGGAGGCTTTTGGGAGGGTGTTTGTGGTATTTTTTTTAATGGAGGTAGACTCAGTCTGTTGTCCTCAACTAATTGGGTTCATTGTTAGCACAGCGTAATTGAGGTTTCAGCTGTTCTAGAGCTGAAAATAACTTACAGCTTCAGAGTGTTTTGTGAGCTGCATATTGATGCTGTAATGACTAACTAAAGAACGGCAGATGATTTTCTACTGGCTGTGTTCTGAATTACTGCACACACCACAGCTTTGCAGAAGTGTGCTGTTTGAGTTCATCAGAGCAATAAATCAGAATACTTCTAGTACTAGAGGTGGCATATTCATGTGAGGATTACTGGAATAGACACATATGAAGAAAAAAAAATAAAGCTTGGGGAAGTCCATTTTATCTGCATTCGTGAAGGAATCTCCACTTTTTTCCATCTAAACATATTAAAATGGTTTCTTAATTTCTTCAGACTTGAAATGATGTGTTACAGATACCAGCCCATCTTTAATGTAACTAAATGTAATGGAATTAGGTACATTCTGCTACTCTGAATATAATCCTAGCTCTTCAGTACCTCTGAATTGTATTTAAGTGCATATCCAGAACCTTTTTTGACTGAGTAAAACCTGGTATAGCAGTTACAAATGTTATGATACCACAGTTCTGAACAAACATCCACAGTTCTGAACAAAATTGTGGATGTTTAAATTAGATATGACTAATTTTTCACTTTTTTCCCTTTTTTTGGATTTAAGTAGCATTTGGGAAATTCTGCAGCTGTTGTACGGATGTCCTTCATTTTCTTAGAGTTTTCAGAAGAGTAGAGAAGAAATATGTGTTAGGGAAATCTGTCCACTAAATCTGTGTGTCAGTACCAGTGTGATTGGATATGAGAGCAGTCCCATGTCATTATACTGCAAAATGTATGTTTCGTTTGTCAGTATGGGTTTTTCAGGGAAAATTCAAATGTCAATGGGAAAACAAAATTCCCAAATTTCGATGGGAAAATATTGTTTCGAAATCAGTTTAAGGATGAAATTTGTGACTAAGGATGATAATGTCATCTATACAAAAGGAGTGACTTCTAGTAAACTTCTGTGGACGGGATGGCAGTTCTTTTTTTTGTGTTGGTTTTCTAAATATTCTTCAATATTATTATCACTGGTGCCACCCAAAATCTCTCAGTATCATTTTGTAGCTTCTTTCTATGAAACCTGTAGCACTGGTGAAAGAGAAAGCATGTTGTACTTTACATAGTTGTAGTGAAACTTAGTTGCAACTCCAGAAATTCTTTCCAGTGTTCCAGCCAAGGAACAAACAGTCAAATCCTAGTTGTTATTGCTATTTGAATACTAATAAGTTACTTTTTAAAGTATAATGTTTCCTTTTCCTTGTAGCTCTTGTATCCTCTCAATTCTATATAATGTCTTTAAAAGGTACTGTATTAAAGAAAAGATTACAGCAGGCTTTTTTAACCTGTTGGGTTGGGATTCTCTTATTATTTTTTGTTAGTTTTCAGTTGACTGCTAGAATTCATGACCATGATACATTGCATATTTTACAAGGAGTAAAGTGGATTTTTTAAAATCAACGTCAGTTCTAGTAGCTGCTAGCATTTTGAACAAGGAAATCTCTAAGTTGACACTGGAGGCTAGCCATGTGAAAGGACAAGGTGCCAACTACATGAATTATTTGTTTTTCTGGCAAATAGCGTCTGTGTACACTCATCCCTAACTCAGAAGTAAATCTGGCTTGGGGTAATTTCTGCTTTTATGAGTTACTTCAGGTTTAGCTCTGAAGTCACAAAGCACAGGTCACATCTGTAGTGAAAATTGTAGCTCTTTGACCATTTTTGTAGTTGCACAGTGGGGTCAAAAGCTCTTTTCCTATGCAGGAATTTCAGTCACATTTTAAAATAAGCTCAGTTGCAACTGGACATCGTTGTCTCTCATTGCCAAACTGTATATTGAAGTATTTAGCTTTAAAAAGGCCTCTAAACATCACCTCTCATAAGGCTTAGTGGCATTTCTGCATAGGCCCGTTCATAGACACAAGGCTTTACTCCAAAGAGGGATAGTATTGGTTGGAATTGTTGTAGTTTTGTATTAGAATGTGCTCAAGCAGTTTAAAAATGTGTTAAAAAAAAAGAAAAAGCCCAACAGATGTTTTCTACTGTTAGTAAAGAATGTGATGAAAGTGGAGTGATCTTTTCCAAAGAAACAAAAGAAATTTTGGATTGAATTAAGACTCATAATTTCCATTAAGTGAAAGGAGAGGGGAAAAAAAAGAAATGCAGTAGATTATGATGATTATAATTAATATCTATTTAGAAATTGCTTGCACCTTTTTCAGTGGGGGGACAAATATTTATGTTCTGTAATTGTCTGTTAATGAAGTTCTTGATCCCCAGCTATTGAACAGTGGCAACCACAATAACAGAATTAATGTGTCCAAAATGTCACATTTAGAGACTTTTTTTTTTAACATACCATTGTTGTAAGAAATCATGTATTAGATCTTTATTTTAGGACAGTTTCTTAATATGTGAGACATCAGAATTTCAGTGGACAATTCATCAGTTGGCTGCAAGGAAATTTGTTGGTAAATCTGGCTGATACAGTTGCATAACATCGAGATGTGATTTTCCAGTAGTATATAAGAATCACAGTTCTTATAAAATCAATATATTTCTGGCTATCTCTAGGAATTCCATTCTTACAGGGTTTGTTTGTTTGTTTTTTAATAGAATTATGCTACAGATGTTTTTATTTAGAACCGGTAATTGGAGTCCTGTGGGGTTTTTTAATGTGCAGTTATAAGGGTAGTTACTTATTTGTAGGAGAGAATAAGGAGAACCCACAGTCTCATTTATGATTTCTGTATGAGGTTAAGTTTTTAATTCATTATGGCCATGATTTTGAAGTGATTGCTGTTTTTCATGCAGTCATAACTTAAGGTTTTTGTCTCCCCCACAGCTCCCCAGTTCACATCCTAAACAGAGTTTTATATGTCAAGACTTGAAAACATGATAATAGCAAGATAAATAAAAATACTTGCCATATCAAACCACTGCCCATTTAAGCAGTATCTCTGTTATTCGGTCATTACTGTGTACATTTACATAGTAGAGTTCTTTTTAATTGGATTAAACTCTTCAGGATAATATTTCCTTCAAGTTGGCCTTTCAGGATTATGTTCAGATTGAAAGCTGAGAGTAATGTGCAGAATCTTTGCAAAGACATTTGACTTTTCTTTCTTTTAATTCCACTCCTGCAAAGAGTGTGTCTTGAGTATTTATCACATATATAAACTGCATGACTGCTTGTCTCTCTGAATGCCATGTATGTGGTTAGTGAATGACTTTGTGCTTTAAAATATTTAATCAATTATTAATTTGGTTATTACAGATGTAGAATCAAGACTGAGGGATTGTATGACTTTTGTACAAGGTCATGATGGATTTGAAGTGGGATTCATCCTCCTTTTCATGCCACTAGGTATTTTAATCACAAGACCATCATTTAAGATAATGATGTGCACCAGTGCTTCTAAGAATTCCTTGTAATATATGTGCCTTTATGTCATAATACTGTGTGCAGATTTGTACAGCAAACTAATGAGCAATAGATTGGAAACAATACATTGTAGAATATACATATTAAGAAGTCACTAAACAGAAGGTTTTATTAAAAGGCTATATTTTGTTGGGAATTAAATATGGCTCATTTCCTTAAAGTTTATGCTTTTTTATCATGTGCTAAGAAAGATTTTGAGTATTCTGTACTGATAAATGATCTTCAAGACTCACAGCAAAGCATTTTCTCTGAAGATTAAAGTTTTGATTGTGCTGTGTCTTCTAATGTTTTTGAACCATATTCCAATGCAAGTCTGCATATGTGATAGTGCACTTCCACTTTCTGAAAGAACTGCTTGGAGGATAGTCCCTGACATAGTTTGGCTCACATAGTTCCTTTCTTTAAAAAAAAAAAAAAAATCCTGGACAAGGAAACTTGGCAGGCAGTCATATTGGAAAATAATAAACATGCCTCTGCCAGAAGTGTTTGAATTTGTTACAGTCATCTGGTCAGGACTAGTAGCTGCTTAGAGAACTATGAATAGCAACAGTAAAGGCAGAGGAACAATTTTTCTACAGGCAGAGGGTTGAAATTATTCTTATTTGGAAGTCTGCCTTTGCCATCAAAGAGTTGGAAAAGTAGTGGTTTTTTTCTCTGAAAGTTTTTTTCCTGAAGAAATTAAAATCTGTTTATACTGCATGTAATTAAAAGGTTTTGAACATTGATTTTAGAACAGGACAGTGCAGAAACACTGTAGTGAAAGCAATGAATTATTTTTCTGACCAAAGCCAAGAAAGAAAATAAACAACTTGACCTGTGTTTTTGTATTTCAAGTTCTTCTGGTGGTTTTGATAGCAATTCTTTTCTGCTTTTTCAAGAAGAAATTTTTTAGCTCTGAAAGGACTAGAGCCCTGGAGGTTTTAATAGTCAGCTTCTCTTTAAGCTTGCACAAGACTTACTATTATTTTCTCTCAATAAGGGGGTTTCAGGTTGTTTTCCCAGTCCACAGCCATCACTGTTAATACCATGATATGGCAGTCACCTGTGTGAGAAGTTCTGCTGGGTCTGTGCTTTGCTGTTGATGCACTTTGTATCAAAAGCAAGACAAGTACCTTTCAGTTAATTGACTTGGGTTTCAGGTAATCAGTGAAGTGTTGGTCCCAACGATGTAAAGTATTTTTTAAGCACAGATTTTTCATCCTGATTATGGTCTGTTTCCTCTAGTTGTCCAATTGAATGCCTTCTGGAAATGTAAGAGCAGTCTGATGGTTAGGGTATTGTTAGAGTTCAGATTTTGTTTTTCTGTCAGTTTCTTGTGAGACTTTGGAAAACGCTTCTAATATCTATAAAAATATAACATAAGTAGAAGTCCTAATTTATGAATAGGCACAGTGCTACACTGGTAATACAAGCTGAGTAATTTGAATCTGCGTTGTCCTGTTTCCACCTTTTGGTCTAACTGCAAATAAGAAAATGTGTAATTTTCTTCATTGTCCTGAACTTTGCTATCAGTACTTCTGTTTTGTATGCATGAGCAAGTTCAAGTGTGTCAGTTGTTTATTAAACTCATTATTTATAATTTCATCATTATTGTTCAAAGAATTGAATGAAACCTTTCTTTCAAAAGGACCAGGAGCTGGGACAGTGAAATAAATATCATTGTCCAAGATAGAAGTGAAATCATCAGTACTGGAAATAAAATGCAAATACTTCCAAGTCTGAAACATGAGAATGGGAGTATTTCTGTTGCATGGTAGTGGTGCTCTCAAGAGATTTTTCTAGATTTGGACTGGGGCCTCTCATTAAGTAGTGCTCTCATTGCTTTACAAAACTGTACATCCTGAGAAATGTTTTACTTCTTTTTTAAAGGAGTAAGAAATGATGGCAGTTTTATACTTCAACCACCTAAAACCAATTTACCAATCAGTGATGTTTATGGGCTGTGAGTTAACTGCAGCAATAACTGTCCAACAGACCTCAGGGACATAAAAATTGGGGCTGTGATTTCTCAGTGTACTTCTGAACTTGTACAAACTTCTTCATCTGTCTCCTGATACAAGATCATTAGTGTGAAGTTATTGTGTGGCTTCAGGAACATTGTCTTTCTTTTCAAATCTTGGAAACGCAAATAATTGCTTCTGGGGAAGACTCTTCAGTGCTCATTTAAGGTGTGTCTTCACTAAGCAATTAGCAGTAGTGCTTTTGGTTATTCTCCAAAAGTGTATCATTTAGTTTACTTTGACAACCTACCCGCACTTTCAGATTTGCTCAAGTTTACTGACTTCAGGAAAAATTGTAGATTAGCATTCAAGCACATTTCTTACTCAAGCTCCTGGTGATTATGCAGCTAAAATTATTTTTGGGGCTTGTAGTCCTCCAGTCCTCTGGCTGCAGTTGTTCTCAAGGGGCATGTAAGCTGACAGTATGTGCTGGTAAATGCTCTTAGAGGATCTTGGCATGAAAAGTAGAACATACCACTAGAGGTACATGGATGAACAAAGAGTACTGAAGATGCAGAATCAGTGAATAGTGTTGTACAAAGGTTAATCTAGGTTTTCAGATTTGGTTGCCAATCTTTTTGTTCTCCATGGGATAAGCAGCTGCTAGGGCATCTGAACACATGTGAATAAAGCAAAAGCTATTTTCAAAGACATGAAGACTATTACTTCTCTGACAATGAAAAGAAAAATATGTTCAGTAGCTTCTAGTTCTCTTTGTTTTCTTCTATGGCTAACTTCTACTATTTCAGTAGTTGTAGCATGGGAAAACAATGGTTTGAGAAGATTACCATATGTGTATTCTGTCACCAGCTGAAATAAAGATCTCACGATAAATGATTGTTTCTGTAAGCTCTTGGGTAAAAAGCAATGAATCCACTACAGAAAACAACTAGTATGAAATAAACTGGTTTCAAAGGTTTAATAGTTTAATCAAAAATTATATTAAAACCACATAAAATTCATTTTCATAGCTAATCTGTAGTGTTATTTGTAAGTTTTACCTGTTAATGTGGTAAGGAGACTTTTATCCTGTCTGTTTACTAAGTGTACAGTGTCCTGACAGTCCTGTCCACTCCCCATTGTGCCCTCTTTTAGCAAACATTTAGTCCTAAAACTCTGCAGCATGCTTTTTGCTGTTTTGTTTTCTTCGTATCTCTTCTAGCCCTTCTTTTATGAAAACCCATAGTCCATGTAGACCTTTCATTAATGCAGTGTGATGTCTGTATTTGGTTTGGATGTTGCTATTCCAGTTACCAGGTTCTACTGAGGAGCTTAATTAAGTCCTCTGGGTGTCTTAAATGTAGACATATTACTCTCCATTGTATTACTAAAATATGCAGCTTTTAAACAGATTACAGATCAAAATTGAGGATTTACTTTGATGCAACTAGACAATGATGATGATTTTCTCAGTGCATTGAAATGCAAGTTCTTTGTGTTCTCTAAGCATTCCTGTTGTTTTTGATGTTCCGTTCTACTCAAAGGCTTAATACAGTAAGATTTGAAATCTTTATGTTAAACTTCTATAGGTATTTGATACCTTTTTCTAAACATGGTAATTAGTAGACATAAATTTTCAAAACCCGAATCAATACAGTTCTCTTAGTGGAACTTTATACAGTTTTGTATAATACCTGCTATTCCTTGCCACGTTCAATCTAAGCAGATTTTTTTGCAAAGTCAGACTTCTTAGAATAATAGCAGCAATTCCAGGGGACATAAAAGAAAGCATCTTGGGAAGCCTTGTTTTGTGATTTGTCATCTTAACTTTGTTTCCAGATGAGAACCAGTTCTTTAGTTGTAGTTCCAAGGAAACATTAAACACCAAATCTAAGTCAATGTAGTAAAATGTTGTGTGCTTGAGCTGTCAGAGAGCTTGAAACAATAGCTCTGAGGTATGCACTAACCCATTCTTAAAACTATGCCAATCTGAGTGCCAGTAGTGGTGGTCCAGGATGTCAGAGTACATTACTGTTTGACTGTTCATTGAGCTCTGGAAGGTAATACCATATTTATGCGCATGTTACTTGCATTCTGAAAAATGTAGAGCCCAGACAAGCTGATAGTTAATAAAATGAGTAAAAGAACAAACATGCATGGATATTAAACTGAACCAGCAACAAACTTTCAGATTTAGAATCTCTTTTCTGAAACAAGTTTTGTAAAATTTTAGACTTGCCAATATAATTAATGTCAAATCAGGATACTTCATACACGACAATTAATTATATTTATTTACTTGAAGAGAAACTACCCCACTGCTTTTTCTTTTGTTTCATTTTTTGTAGGGCTTAAGTCTAACTGTGATTGTGATTGGATGGCTTAAACATTTGTTAAAATACATTTGTGTAGAAACCGGAGTCAAATCGAGAAAAAAACCCCTTAGCTAAAGTACTAGACATTGTCATAGAGCACCTGCTTTAGATGACTGCTTTGAGCAGGGAGGTTGGACTAGATGGTGTCCAGAGGTGCCTTCCAACCTCAACTGTTTGGCCAATCTGTTATGGGATGGAAGAATTGCATTTAATATACCTGCATTACAATGGGTTTATCCAACTAGTTTGTATTTCAGATTTTATTCTTCTTTGCTTTGTTGAAATATTTTATCTCAGTCTGTTGTCTTCAATTAAAAGAAAGAATACTTTAGTCATTTCTATGTGCTATTTATTAATGGAGCTCTTTCTCAGTTCTGAAAGAATTTTATCTATACATATATATAGATATCAGTTTGACCAAACTTAAGATATTTGTTCTGTACTTACTTGAGAGAGATGGTCTTTGTCATAAGATGTATTTAGAAAAACTCTGTAATTCTGGTTCACTTTTTTTTCCATTTCCATGGTTTGTTTCTTTCCCAATATCTTCCTTTTGGACATGGTTTCCTTAACATTTAAAAGCATTTAAGTGAAATTATGTTAGTGGCTTGCAGCAGACATAAACCTCAGTATAAATTTTAAGGATTAAGTTTGAAAGCAAAAAAAAAAGGATTTATTTTAAAAGGAGAGGGTTTGTTTGAAAGTTACTTAAATGGAAACAGTTTGGTTTTATGAGTGTTGCCTTCTAATAAGATGCTATCAAAAAGTTTGATAGTTTTGTGGTATTTAGTTGCTGAGGGTTTTCTGGTAGCCATTTTTGTGAGAGTCTGCCCACCACTTATTTCAGTGATTTAAGGCTCTGGACTGGGCTGATTGTATTTTAGTTTACATTAATTGGTCTTTTCAGAAATGCAGTTAATGAATAACACTGTGTATTGGGTTTGCATGGCAAGGTTTTGGCTACAGGGGTGAATTCTATGAAAAGCTGCCAGAAGCTTCCTGTATGTTTGATAGAGCCAAGGCCAGCCAGCTCCAAGATGGACCTGGATTTACCATTGTCAAGCCCATCAACGATGGTAATAATGCTTCTGGGATAATGTATTTAATAAGGAAATAAAAGACAAACCCTATTGCCCAGAAGAAAATGGCAGCCAGGAAAGAGAGGAGTGAGAATATGTGAAAGCACTCTGCAGCCCCCATTCCCTGTCCCCCTGTGCTGCTGGGAGGGAGGAGGTAGAGAAAATTGTGGGTGAAGCCCACAAAGAAGGTGGGATGGGGGGGGAAGTTTTCCTTTCTCATTGTCCTACTCTGATTTGATTGGTAATAAATTCAATTAATTTCATGAAGTTAAGTCTGTTTTGCCTGTGATAGTAGTTGTTGATGATCTCTCCGTGTCCTTAACTCGTGGGTCTTTTGTTAAATTCTCTCTCCCCTGTCCATTTGAGGATGGCAGTGGCAGAGTGGCTTTGGTGGGCAGCTGGCATCCAGGCAGGGTCCAGCCACCACATGCTGACATACAATTTGTGATTCCCTGAAAATGGAAGGGTAATAGCTTACTATTTGGATAAAGGAGCATGGTTTCATCCACGTGAAATAAGGGAGAATCCCAGCACAGCTAACAGAGATGCACTCTAGTTGCTCATGATGAAGCATTACAGACTTCTAAGAACTGAGTTTCAGGAGAGACCTATACTAAGTGAGTAAGTGATTAAATCTTCAATCATGGAACAAAGGCAAACAGCCAACACTTAGTAAAATTTGCATAGTTCAGATTAGGTTACATTTGATTGTTGCAATTTAAGAGCTCGCTTAGCATGCAGAGTATCCCTTCAGAAGATTTAAATTGTCAGCTTTGGTGGTCGAAATGAGTACCAAAGGATTTTAAACTAGAAATACTGCAACACAAGTGAAAAGGAAAAAAAAGGTAAGTAAATAAATCTGAGTTTGACAGAGCTTTTTTAGTCCCACAAGTAACATTTTAGAATGCAGACATGTCAACCAGAGTGCTCCATGTTTGAACAAGCACACCCACATGCTGTACTACATATATATATAGATAACATGTATGTACTTAGAAATGTTACTATGTCTTTAATATACAATGTATCTTGGTTTTGGTTGGACTGATTTTGAGTTCTATGATAAAAACACTCTTGTATGCTTTTGCACATTTTTTGTATTCTTATTGATGCATTTTATGTTTTTATTCTTGTACTGCTTGTTTAATTTATTGTTCCTTAGCCGTATGCCATGAAGTACAAGCATACTGGCTCTTTCTGGCCTGTTGAACAACACTATTCCTTCTAACAGTAATAAAACTAATTAAAGTAATTTATTGAGAGCAGAAGACACAGGAGAGCTGCTTGAGAATTTTTTATTTTAATACTCACTGCAGTGTAAAATTCAAGGTAGAAGTTTTTTGATAACTCTATCACCTGATACCATATGCTTTCATTTGTTTTGAATTATATGTTGCTGCAGAGTAAGAGTTGGAGTTTGGTCTTCAGAAAAGTTTAATAACTTCAGGGGGTTCATCTCTTTAAGGAACATAAATACTTCACATGAGAAGCTACTGATTATAATACTTACTTATAATAAACTCTTTTAGTGCAATTTGACCATGTGATAAATTTGTATAAATAATGTGTAATGTTCATAGAATTCAAAAAAGACAAGGAATTGCATGAAGTTACATAGTAGCAGTCACACATAGTTATGTAAATCACATAGTAGAGTTTGGGTGTTCAGACAAAGTGCAGTGTTGTATATAAGGACAAAAAATGTAAGCAAGCTTCATGGAATAGAAAACAGGGACAGTGAAAAGAATTTCAGGTCATTGCAGGCAAGTGGCTGAATGGATATTGGTGTTATATTGAAAGTGCTAATGTCATTTTTGGTTACAACAGAATGCCAGAGAGGTTGAAGGTAGCATTTGTGAAACAGATGTGCTAAGCAGTGTGACTCTGTGCCAATGTATTTTAAATTATGCAGGAAAACTATAAGGGGCTTAGAAGAGAGCTCAAGCATTTTTTTTCCTCCTCTAGAGGATATTAAGATACACTTTTATTAAATGGTATCAGGAGCTTGTGAAGAAGTGATGAGAAGTTCTAGTTTAGTAAGAAATCCACAAAAAAGCCAAATACCTGAAATTTAGGCTAGTCAAATTCGAACAAATACATAAGCAATGAAGAATTTTAGAGAGGGATTTAAAGACTTTTGAGCTGCCTGTTAGAAGAAAGTGGTAGCCATCTCCTAAAGCTAGGTTATAGACCTTTCTAGAATGGCTGTTTTTGTCATGTGAGCCACTGGACAATCAGGTCTGTAATGTCCTGGAATACAGACAAATTGAAGAAGTCTTCCCCCATAACTTAAAAAAAAAAAGTACATTCAATATCAGTCCACTGCATCAATATGATTCAGTGCTGTATCAGTGCAGGGTTGCTTCTGGGAAGGGAAGTATTTATTGTAGTTCAGTCTCAGCAATGTGGAGTACTAACTACAGGTGTGCAAAGTAGAAAGATTTGAGTTCCAACTTCCCATTAGGCTCCTGGTGTTACTTCAGAGTTTACTGGCCTGTGCAGATTGGAGCTGTATGTAAACAGCTGATCCCAAATACTGGCGGTTTAGATAAAATGTGTGGGTAGGATTGTGCTTTCTCTATCTTGGAGCTCATGAGAGAGCTCACTAGCTTTGCAGCACCACTTTAATGGTGTTACCCTGTAGTAACAGCTATGCAAACTGTCATAGTAGGAGCAGCTGACACGGTGTAAATTTATGTGCTGGTTCAACCTGCTGTAACTTGTGCATGTGCTCATGCTTCCAGGGATGACAGGCAAAACATCTTGCCTGTGCTTTCAAAGCATTTGAGCAATCCGTTACAGTGTCTTCAGCTGGTGTCACTGCCACAGTGGAATCAGAATTTGAAACTAAATGTAGCTTTTCCATGAAATGTGTCCATGGATAATCAGGGTCTCTCTGCCATTTTCTTACTATGGGAGAGGGAGATCAGTGTCATAGAGCAGAGGCCTTTGTTGTCTTCCAAAAGCAGCTGTTAAACGCGTAAAATTTGAGTAAAATTTAGCTTGATAAACCAGTTTTTGGTATGTGCTTGTCCTTAGAAATGTATCTGATTAATAATTCAGCATGTGCAGGATTGGATTCTTCTGACTGCTTGTGACCTAAGAGAAGATGCCAATGCTGAATGCTCTCAAGCCTTGCTGCTCAGGGCATAAAGGGCAAGTGGCTTCTACCTGCTGTCTGCTCTTTCTGGTTCTAAGAGAGAATCCTGTAGGGAATGCATAACTTATAAAATAAATGTGATGTGTCTAGAATTTATTTGCTCCTTGATTCTTTCTCCCTTTCAAACAAGATAAGCTTGTTTGTGTATACAGTAGCATTTTGGCCAGTTGCAAAGGCAGAGCGTTTGGGTTCATAGGATCACTGGGCTTTACTATTTATCCATTATTTTTAAACATTTCTGATACTTATTGCATTTTAGCATATGCTGTTTTCTTGTTTCCTTTGTGTGAGGAAACTTCTCCAGAACAATGTAAATGATACACGTGACACTTTTTCAGGTAGGTGCTTGATTGGTTAGATCTACTGAAGGATCAGGCAAGTGTGTCAGCCTAATAAAGCCATTGTTTTAGTAAACACGAGTGTAGTTTGGCAAGCCCTGTCTGGTTTTATTCAAACCTCTTTTTAGCATGTAAAAGGTAACACTGTAAAAAGCAGCTTCAGGAGAGCACAGCATCAGGCCAGATGTGGTTTGCTTCTGTACTGTGTCAAATAGAAATAGAAAGCCTCTTCTTTTCTAAAGCAATTGTATTTTTGTTCCTGTTAGTGTTAAGCATTTCAACATCAAGTACTGATGATCACAATATTCTTTGAAACGGTTATCTTTATTTCTAGACAGATTGATTTATTTATGGCAATACAAGTATTTCATTGGTATGGATTTGATTTATGGCATTGGGAGACCTTCCTGGCACTGCCATTGCTCTTGTCTCTTTCTGAGAGTGTGAGAGCTCATTGCAAAATATGAATCAGGATTGTTTTGGAAACAAAGGTTTCCAAATACTCAGACCCATCCACTGAAAGACACTCATCCCATGCCCTTGGAGATTTCTTATTCAGTCCTACTTTGCACAACCCATGTTGATGAAATACAAGTCAGAACAAGTCACTGGAGAATTTTCAAGTGGAATGGAGAGATAATTGCTGTACAAGGAACAGCTGACATCATCACATTTAGTTCAGTACCCTCACCAGCCACAGAAGGACTGAGTCTCTCCTAGACAATGGGCTTCATTTGTTGAAGATAGATGTCCTTCACTGAATATTCACTGAATTCAGTATTACATCACAGAGGATATATTCCAGCTTGTGTGAATATTGTCCTGGTTGAAACCCAGTTTTTCAAAGGACAACTAAGAAAGGAAGAAAGTATTTTTCAGAAGATCACTACTTTCTGGCCAGTGCAGCTATGGGCTTAGTTGAGAGGACTTTATACTCTTTAGTGGCAAACTGCACTCTGCATTGTATTTCTCGTAAAGCTTAATAACATAGAAACACTATTATTTGGTTGGCAATCTAAGTTGCATTTGATGTTTCTGATTTAGCATCACTATGGCTTTGATTCTCTAAGCAGAACATGCTGCTAACAAGGCCTTGAGGAGGTGATGTCCATTGACCATTCATCTGCTTAAGAAAGGCAGTGAAATGTATAATTTAATTTAAAATTTCAAAAATCACAACGGTGTGATTCTCTGTGCTTTTATGGGGTTTTTGTGCTTTTCTGTTTTGTGTTACATACTGCTGTAAAGTTTCAGCTTGTATGGTAATAGGAAGAAACCTAATTCAATATTATCTGGTAACTCTTGTACAGAGGTAAAAAGTAAGGAAACTTTTAGAACATGGTAGGAAATACTGGAAGATTGTTAGAAAATGCATCTAGTGGTAACAGCTTGAAACTTTGCCAAGCTCATTCAAATTTGAATGCATGTAACATGCCCCTGTAAAATACAGTTTGAATTTTACATGGCAGGAAATAGCTTTTCTGCTTTCTCGCTGTTTCTGGAAGTAGCTGTTTGTGCCCCTGAAACACTAGAGAGGTATTGTCTATAAAACTACTGTCTTAAAGTAGGATGAAATACCTGTGGAAGGGGTCCAATCTGCTGCTAGTCCTCTTTGAAGCAGTATGATGCTTAACTCATTAGACTGGATGCATCTCATGCTTAAAAGAAAAGGTAGGTCTCTGGGCCAAGAAAAGATCCATCTGATTCATAATAGGTCTGTTCTTCTGGCAATTAGACACATGGAAATAAATTACTTTTCTTTTTTCCTCCCTTCCTTTAGGGAACAGCAGTACAGAAGCATCTTTATGGAGTCGATACCACAAAGTATGTGATAGAAGTTTGGATTGAAGTACACATAGTGAAATGAGTCAAGATAGGGAACTGCAAGTAAAAGAGCCTCACACATATAGACAGGATTCATGAGCCCTAAAATATAGGCAGGTAACAGGACAGATCATGTTGTTTAAACATGGTGTGATAACTACATCAAAAGTATTAATTTTATCTGTGTATTTTCTTGTGTCTGCTTATTTCTGCAGTGATTCTACTTTTGCTGAAATAATGTACTTGTGACTAGGAAAGTTTTAAAAATCATTTTGGCTGTATTAGTTCCATTTGAAGTTAGACAGTCCCTTATTATATGTGTTTCCATTAGAAAAGGAAAGTTATTTTATGCATTATAGTGTACACAGGGGGCTTGTCTGCACAATTTTTTTATAAGCAATGAGCTACAAATTGGACTTTAAAACATTTTTTAAGACTAGAATAAAGGTACTTTAGAAAATAGCCTGTTTTGTAATACACATCCCTGGAGCTATATATCTTCCAGTTGAGTGCAGATGTTAATTATTAGTTGGTTAACCTCAAACTTCTCTGGAGAAAAATGTAAACCTGGTCACATGGCAGACCACAGTCTTGATTTCTATCATCAGTACTTCTTAAAAGTTTTCTGAACAGTAGTCTTACTTCTTTCTGAATGTTTTAGTAAATTTGCATTCTTTGGCATACCTAACTACAGATAGGGGTGGGTGCATCTTGAATCCTGTGTTGGGTGTATTCCAGTTTGATTGCTTTTGTTCCACTTTTTTAAAGTGATTTGATCATAATTCTGATCTTTGTGCAGTAACTTTGTGCAGATTTGTTTGAACCTCCAATGATGAGCCAATTCCTTCTGCTATGATTTCTTTGTGAACTTTCATACATATTTGTTTTCATTATGTAAATCTTCATTTATAAGTGATATTACAAAACTGGCATTAGTTCACTTGTGGTGGAAACAGAATTTATTGCTCTATGACACTCTCATGTTTTCATTCTCTTTAATTGTTTTAATCAGTTTGGGAATCACAGCTGTATTTTGACCAGTAGCTATTCAGTAAATCTGTCTTAAAACAGTGCACTTCAAGCTATACTGATTTCGTTCATTTCTGGTATATTGAGATCCCATAGCCTTACAGTGTGGAACACATGATTTTACATTGGTCTTTCATTCTCTCCATTTATGCTGACCAGCAAATAACTGCAAGGTATATAAAGATTTACTGGTACATTTCTTGATTGTGAACAACAGTGCCCCCACCCCACCCCCTTTTTATTTTAATGTGAAAAAGGGCAGAAATGTGACTTTCACCATTCAATAGCCACTGTCCTAACTCTAATGCAGTTATAGTACCATTGATATAATTGCTCTAATTTTACAGGTACTTAATTTGGTTTACACTCTGGATTAATTAGTTCTTTTTTTCCACATGAAACTCAAGTCAACTTATGTGGTTTAAAAGTGATAAGAATAATACGATTTGTGTCTTGAAAATGTAGAACAAATTTTTTTCTGTTTTATTAGTCTTTGGAAGTTACTTGCCTTCTCAGTCTAATTTGCTAGAAATACTGTATAATACTGTCTGTCCAGCTTGCTTTAGTAATAAGAAATATTTAGAGATGTTGTTTGTTTAAATACATTAGAGAAGTTAGTTAACTGGTATTTTCTTGTATTTGCAGAAAATAATTGCTTTTTAGCTCTCTGTGGAAGGGGCACAACATAAAAGATATATGGGTGTACCAACCATTCCTTCCCACTTGTAAGAATGTGGCGGTACAGGATTTTTTCGCTTTGCTTTTAAAGTAGCTAACAATTAGGTTATAGTTTAGAATGCTGCTTATGCTGTCTCTTAGCTGACATTGATAGTGTGTATGAAGCAAGAAGTGTACACAACTGCCCTGTGTGGTTTTGTGTCTTTGTGTGCTGGCACCGTAAGTTGTGCTGTTATGGTGAACTTGGGGAACTGATATGTGTTAAAAGGGTAATCGTTTTGCAGGATGAATTTTTAGCCAGATCATGTTCCAGCTCAGTTCCTAGTACAGATTTCCAGAGTCTGTTCAGTCTCAAAAGAGAAATGGAGAGCTGAGCAAGACCAGATGACATAGATAGCTTAGCTTTCATCTGATTTTGTCTCTACTGTACAGCCAAATTGCTTTTTCTAAAGAATGATCTCTCAGTGTTATTTCTGTATAAACAGCTGCAAGATACTTTTGTATTGAAATGCTTAGAGCACAAAGGAGATTTTGGGTTTGGTGTTTTTGTTTGTTTCCTTATGCTGTATTTTGCTTTTTTCTCCTTTACCTTTCTTAGAGAAATAAAAGGACAAAAATTAAAAACTGAGAAGCATATGTAGTAATGTTTTGTTATTAAGTATTGTTAAGGTTAAAAATGGATGGGGGAAAGAAGGTAGTATCTAAACATTGAAGTGTTTTCTGTTCAATTCACTGTAATCTGAAAACTCAAAGATATAAATGGACAGTTATATATGCTAGGTAAAAATGATGCTATAATGTGTATGTGTGTGTATATATATATATATATATATAAAAATATATATATTAGAAGTTTCTTTTAAAATGTAGTGCCTTAAAACATGCTTATATTTCAGCACTAACTCATGGGTAATATTTAAATAAATTTGACATTTAAATTTAGCGGGGGAGAAAGACCAGTAAGCAAGTACTTTAGCTCAAATGAATCCATGTACCTTTATAATGTAGTTTCTCATGTGCTAGTATGAGAAGTAAATCTTTAGCACTTCAGCTGTACTATTTGTAGCCAACTCTACTCATAATTTCACCTTTTGATATGCTTGCTGAAGCTGATGTGTGCAGATGCTGAACATGCAGTACCGTCATAAAATTGGTTTTAGATTAAAGTTCATAAGGAATCTAGTACATTATTCATTCCAGCCACAAGGTGACTCGTGCAGTTGTTGCTCTTATAGAGCTGGAATTAAATGAGAAAGTATATATTCACCACAAAGGACAGCATATAGCATACCAGCAGTAGCTGAACCAAAGGTGGTCTGTTAGCCAGGTTTGCTCTTTTTGGCCTGGACTGATCTTGATTGAGAAGATTAAATAGTGTGATAGATGACACTTGTGCTGAGGCCAAATGTCAGTCAATTTGTGTTTGGTAGACAATTGTTCTCAGAATTGATATGTAAGAACTGATGTTATTCTTATAATAGCAAAGCCTACGTGTCGTGATACCATTCATGGTTTCTTACTTCTGTATGTTATGGTAATATATTGCAGTTTTCTGTAGGAATTTTGTGACTTAGCAACCTTGAACTTCAGTAAATTGATGTTTTCATCTTCAACACATTTACCTTTAACGTATCTTAAACTTTTTCATTATTGAGAATTGGCTTGCTTCTTTATATCGTTCATCAAAGGGTGGTAAATCACTGGAGGCTTAACCTGAAATGCGAGCTACACCTTAGCAACAACCAGGAAATACTGCCTTAAAGAGCCTTGGAAATACCAACAGAAATTTTGATACAGACTTTGGTCCTTCTGTGTCCTGAGACAAGGAACAAATTACTTTAGATGTAGGTCTAGATCAGCCAAGTCTGTCAAGTGGCGTCTACTGGTCAATTCAAATTGGTTTTTCACCTTCAGAGAACCATAGAATGGTTTGGTTTGGAAGGGACCTTTAAAGGTAGTTTAGTCTAACCCTCTTGCAATGAACAAGGACATGTTCAACCTTCAGAGCTGCCAGATTTTAACTAGTTCCCCTCCCATCTCATCTTTTCCTCATCTGCTGTAGGAGTTCTGGAGTCCCTGTTTATCAGTGTTGCAGGTAAATTCTTTGTTAAAAGAGCACCAGGGTTGCGGTCACTAAAAAGGGTGGAAATATGCCAGAAGTCTTTTCCCTTGTGTGAAAGCATTACGATGATTTTCAATAATGTGATAAAATACTATATTTTCTCATTTTCCCTAGCAATTAGCACAAGCTGCTTAGTGACTCTTTGATCAATTGTTCAGTGAGTAGGCATAATCTTTTTTATGATCCACAGTCACAAACTTAATCCAAATAAAACATTCACTTTGAGAGGGTTTTTTTCTTGTAATATTGATGTATTTATGATTTTTTTTGAAGTTATCTGCAAGTCAGAGCTGTGGTAATGGTAGTAACTTGTACATGAAGAACTGAGATTACAAAAGGAAAATACTAGATTTTAATTTTTTTAAACTTTTGTGGGGTTCCAACAGAAAGTATTGTGGTTTAAGTTTCTATAACATTACAGTGCTTAATGATTTAATTCAGCATAGAACTACTTTGCTGTTTTCTAAACCATTTTAACTGTCTCAATGTAATAAAGGCTCCCTCTGCCTTTTTAACTTATGACTTACTTAGCATCACAATAAAAATTCCAAGGGAAAGGTGGGAATGCTGCGTACTACAGTGATATTCATCTGCCTCGATGATGAATCTTTCTGTACGCGTTGGTGTCTGCTTCACTGGCATAAATTTCTAACTACTATGACAAATGAGCTATGCATTATGCAAGTAAATCATTCAGCATGTTGTTCTGACATGCAGATTCCAGGTCTTTCCTCTGTATCATGTGAAGCTAAGGTTTTGTGAGAGAGTCACTATCATTTGTACAAACATGCTTTAATAATATATGTGAGGAGCCAAGGGCCTGACTAGTAGCACTTCATTCTGGCACCTACTAAGATTTCTGTTGGTAGATTGGCCCTGTTCTCCCCCCACACCAACACCTCCCACTCTGTGTTTTTTTTAATCTCTCTTTTTATCTTTTTGCTCCCCCTCTCCTCGCACAGTGCATTTTTTGTTGTTGGGTTATGTTGTTGTGGTGGTTTTTAGGAGGTTTTATTTGGTCTTTCGTTTGTTTTCTGTGCTTACTGTATACCAGCAATTGGGCTACTGAGAACCTAGGGAGGGGAAACCTTTGTATTTTAATGCAGTTATTTTGCTATTGATGCACACTTCATTAATGCTATTAGACAAGACCCACTAGAAAAAATCCCACTATTGCTCAAATATTGTTTTTATTTTATTGAAACCTTGTAGTGTGTAGTATATCACTTAGTCACCAAGGACATAGTCTTAAACTGCAGCAGAGGAGGTTTAGGTTGGACATTAGGAGGAAATTTCTTCACATAAGGGGGGATTAGATATTGGAATGGACTGCCCAGGGCTGTGGTGGAGTCACTGTTCCTGGAGGTATTTAAGGAAAGACTGGATGTGGCACTCAGTGCCATGGTCTAGCTGACATGGTGGTGTTTGGTCATAGGTTGAACTTGCTCTAAGAGGTCTTTTCCAACCCAGTCAATTCTTTGATTCTGTGACACTGCCTATGTATCACTGCTATCATAGATTTGGGGAAAGGGATGAATGGTGATAAGGGATAATTTAGATCTGAATAGTGCTACGGAGATATTGGTATTAAACAGTCCTTCAGTGCATTTGTGACATTAGCTTAAAATGTGAAACTAGATTAATGGTTGGTTTTTTGAGGGAGACCTTTTGACTTCAGTGCAGGAAGGTAGTCACTAGTTAGTTGTGCTGTGCACAGGATTTAGGAATTTAAAATATAATAGCCACTGAGATAACCTTGTAAAATAGGAATATTTGGACTGGATGATGCTACATCTGCGACAGATACTTCTGATTAGCACTTCAAAACATTTCTTAAAGAATGCAGACATTGCTATAAATATATTGCCTTGGCAAGTGAAGCATCCAGTCTACACAGTCTTTACAGCCACACTGAAGGTTATTTGAGTAAATACAAGACAGCCACATGAAATTATCTGTACAGGGCAAGCAGTCTTTAGATACATGCTTTCTGTAAAGTGCTCAGATGTTTAAATTTTTTTGCTGTAGCACTGAAACAGAAAAAAGGTTTTGTAGTTCTAATCTTGTGAAAAAGTAGAACAGTGTCTGTGTTGCCAATTAATGATGGTAACAAGCCTAAGATAAGAATGCTATGAAGTCTGGGCATTCTTTGCAGAAACAAAGGCTAGAGCAGGCAAATTGTCGTGAAGCCCTTCAAGTGCTGCCAAAAGGCAGTAGAGTTCACAGAAGATGAAAAGAGAGGGATGGATGCCTAAATCAGGATGAGGAAGGAAAGTAGTATGTAAAAAAAAACCCCCTAAAATAGGAAGTAAGATACTTAATAGTATTGTAAAATGTGTAGAATAAAATAGTAACACCAGCTGTATTACTGAAAGAGCATTCATTTACATATTTTACAAAATGTAAAAGAAGAAGGCATAGAAAGATCACATTTAAAGAATGGCAGATGCTGTGCCTGCATTTAGCATCTACAGACTTCAGTCATGCTTTAGTGGATGCTAAGGTCTTTGTTCACCTGGAAACAAGTCAGTAAAGACCCTGCTTGTTAGTATGCACAGCTGAGGGTGTGGCAGACACCTGAGGACTGTATTTGCAGTAGAAGTCAAAAAGCTAAAATATAGATTCTTTTGAAATACCGTAGGTAAAGTCTAAAAAGAGCTATTTTCATTTACTTTTGGTTTCTAGGACTTCTTTTCTTGTATAAGACTCTTGCCCTCCCATGACTTTTGAAAAGCAAGGAGACTATCTAATATATTGACAGGCAAAATACAATAAAACATTACTGTAGTGTGATTTCCATATACCATTCTCTTTAGTGTGAAGGAAGACAATTTGAAAAAATACTGAAAATGCTGTAATCTGATTTTTTTCTAATGGTAGTGTTGTTTCCCCTGTTTAAAACTGTTTTTTGCACTTGAACAGTACCTCTCAAGTTAATGCTGAGTAACTATTGATACGTGTAGCTGTTGAACAACTGCTAAATTGGAGTAAAGGTCAAAAATAATATGAAAGAAAAGGGGGTGGTAAGATTTTTGTGTATGATACAAACTATAGACCTGCTTAGGATTTACAATTCTGTTAGATAAATCAGGATTCAGACCACCAGTTTTCAAGAATATGTTTTCTCTAAGTCATGTATGGAGCTGCTCCTTTTCTTAACTATACTACGGAATTGAGTTTGGCTGGGGATGAGTTCATAGCAAACCAAACGCTGCTGTTATCAGATGAAAATTGTTTTCCTCGTGTAGCAACTTGAAAGATCCTGTCATGAGAATCTTTAGGAAAAACTTTGAATGAGGATTTGAGGTATGTACAATCTCAATTTTAAAACCTTCAATGGATTAGAGCATTTTATCGTTCTGTCTGCTTGCTGTAGCATCTCTTTCTCCCCCACATGGAAATGTCTTGAATGTCCTGTGCCTTCGTGCACAACCTTTTTTGGAAGACTCAAGAACAAGCATATATTTCACTAAGATGTTTTCAAGTAGGTTTGTTGTAAAGGATAGTACTGTCTCTCACACTGTTTAATTATGTATTAATACAACAAACAGACAATGTTCAACACTACATCATTTAATGTAAGCTATGGTAATAGGACTAATTTATTTTAGGAAAGGTTGTGGTTAAATATATTGATGTTGCATTAAAAGAATTTGTTGCATCAGTGTTTGAGGCTGTATATTGTTTTTGTTAAATTAAGTCAAGTAGACTGAAAGTTCTGAGTAAAGGCTTAAAGCAGAATCTTGCAGCTATAACAGGCTCTGAAGTTTTCAGGTGCAGTTAGTGATCACAAGGTAGCAGATAGGAGTCTACTAACACTAAGACTTGCTTTACTTTGTTACCTTTCCTGCCTGACATAGTATGTTTTAGAAGTTGACATCCAGAGGATCATTTCTGTTCAGTGGTATGTGCTGGGCCAGACTTGGCCAACAGCAAAATTCCCACCCAGTTGCTTGCTTATGCAACCCACCACCCCCAATCTGGTAATGCAGGGGGGTAAAATAGGAAAAACAGAAACAGTAAAACAATAGGTTGAGAAAACAACAGGGAAATTGCTTACCAATTACCATTGCACACAAAACAAACTCTGGGAAAAAATAGCTAATTTATTGCCAACTGATTCAGATAGTGAGAAACAAACTCAAAACAGCATACCTTTCCTCCCTGATCCCCAGGCTCAGCTCTTATTTCACATACCCTACCCCTGCCATTCAAGCTCACACAGAGAATGGCAGGGGGGGCGCAGCCAAGACATAATGGTGTCTCTCTGCCTTCTTCCTCATTATGTTTTCCTTCTGCTCTGATGTGGGCTCTCCACAGGCTTCAGTTCCTTCAGGAATATCCTTGTGCTCCACTGTGGCATCCTCCATGGGCTGCAGGGGATATCTGCTGTTCCATGGAGATGTTCCTCTTCCACTTTTCTCTGACTTTGGTATTCCTTTGGCTTTTCCCCACAGCAGCCTCTCCTCTGCCAACTGATTGCCACATAAACCTGGAACACAGAGTTAGTAAGATATTAAGAACACAGTTTGTTTCCTTGGTTGTGAGATTCTGTCCCCTACTATTGCTGTCATACGCCATGTAGTAATTTCAAAAGCTTACACAGAAATTTGGAAGGTGTCTGTAGAGAGGAAGTACTTCCTAGTATATAGCTGCTTTTCCAAAAATTATGAGCCTAGGACATACAAAAGATGTCAAGAACTTCTTCAATGAAATAATAGGGTATGTGTGATAAGGAGTACTGATTGTTGCAAATTTTCTTATGGGTAGCTTAAGAGCAGTGCCTGTATTTGTGGAGCACATCCTCTAGCTTTCATCAGCTCAAGGAATGGGCTGAATGACAGTTACCTGCAAGTGAGAGATCTTAATACAAATACAAAAACAAAGAAAAATTGCAATAAATATTTATAGAATTATTTAGTGCTGTGGGAAGAATAGAGGGAGAGAAAACAAACAGAATATGATGTCACTTACATGTTAATATAAACTAATCTGACTTCTGAGAGTGTGTATACTCTACAGTGTGTAATTTTGGGGGGATTACACAAGCTTCGTGTTGTTCAGGAATTTATTGTCAACATTTCTGAAAAGTGTCTATGAAAGATAATACTGATGAAAACACTGTTAACCTTACCACAAGGCCAGGGTTTTTTTGCCTGCAGTTAAGAGTAACAAATAATTTTTGGCAATAATTTATTATTCTTTTTCTCTAACTAGCTCTGTAGCTGACAGGAAATTGCCTGTTGAACGAAAATGTTTTGGTTGGTTTTGTCTGACACAGGAAAAAGAGATGAATTGTGACTGGGGCAATGCACACACATCACAGTATTTAAATAGGGAGATGAGCCTCATACAGAGTTTAAAGTTCAAGTTCAGTTACCAACCACAAAAGCTTTTTCTTTGAACATCTATCTGTGCACCATTTTCCATTTACATGTGGCTTGTGTTGCTTGCACCAAGAAAGACCAGTAAGACAGAACTTGTGTGGCAGTGTCAGTCTTCACTGAAGTTGAGGGAAATGGAAACCAAAGGCTGTGTGACTATTCTCCTCCCCGTTTTTACTACTGACTTGTTCTTTCATCTTTTACAGGATGTGGTGAAGTACACCTCATCAGTTTACCTGGGACTAGTAAATACATTCTTTTCTATTCAGCTATGCTTTGGTCAGTGTGGTCTAACATAGTCTGCCTGTGTTGCTTTCATGTGATTGCTTTTCTTACTGGAATAGCAGCTTGGACTGTGTTGCCAGCCTGTGAATGCCAAGAGCCCGGTATGATCACTAGAATCTGTAGCTGGGGCCAGCTGCATTTGCTTCCTTTGTGTGTTTTAGTTCATTTTAGCTGGCTTCATAGTGTTTTTTGACACTCATTCTAGAAATAGTTACTGATACTGTCCAGCTGCTTACATTAGTAGTCTGTCAAAGAGGAAGCAAGAATAATATTTTGTGTATGGTTCATTTTATAGATGGGTGCTTAATAAGCGAGTACCTGACCTCACCTTGTGTGTCTTAAGAAGAAAATACTATGGCTTTTTCTCATAACTCACAGTCATCAGCTTGAAGAATGGTTTGTACATAGCTTATCTTTGCTTTTTGAGATGCTTAATGTCTTTAGTCTCCATTATTTCTGGAGATTCGTACTTTTAAATGATCTTCTGCACCTCTGGACTTTCCTGGTTCTAGTTGGACTGCATAACAGTAAAATTTTTTAGTTATATTTCAGTTATTTTTGCTTGGAGATAACAGTAGGTAATAGCTGTTCCTTTTGATGATGTACCTTCGCATCCTGTAAGTGGTTAGGCTTATCAGTAGTACTTCTGAGATTATTTTCTAATGTCACAGCAGGAATTCGAAAAAGAGCCATCCTAATCAATTCCAGTCAGGAGGAGGTAGTTTTATGGAGATGATCAGAGTATCTTCAGTGAGTTGATGTATTAAATAACCCATTTTAACTTCTTTTTCTTGAGGTTTGCTCATTATTTATGTGTATTAAAAAAAAATTGTGCCTCTCTTACATATTAGAATAAAAACCGCACATTAAAAATTCTCAGTAAGACACAGATAGTAGCCTTTCTTTTGGAACTTAAAATGGTTACTTTCCATCAGCAGTAATTGCCAATGTAAATGCTAGCCTGAGAGGTCCCAAAGTTTATTTCTTCTTTGGATACTTCACAGTTCAAAGTTTCATTTAATCACTGAAGGAGTTACATTAATGTAATGTACTGCTGAAGAACTCTTTGAGATTAAAAGCATGAACTCTTATGTTTCTGAATGGCTTAGCAAGAGTTCTAAGAGGGAAATATCTTCCCAAGTTTTGTTAGGAAAGGAATTTGTCTTCATCAAAGCATTACCTTAGTTTACCAGTCCATATATGTTATTTGCTTTGTGTCAGAGGGAAGGAATGGTGGCTGTAGTTTCACAGGCTGTGTTAGCACTTGAAAGTAACTGAGTGCTGTCCCTTTTCAGCAGTTCGGTTCTGATGGTATTCAGTGATCACAGGCTTGACAAGCCCAGCCCAGAGAGTGACATAGCTTAGACTTAAAGCACCATCTAAACTGTGCACAGGATGCTCCTGTTGCACCTACCAAGTAAGGCAGATTAAGTATTCATGTTACAACTTGCTCTCTGAAGCCTGTTCCTGGAGAAAGGGTAAGATTGACTATGACACAAGAACTGCTGTTGCATAAAGAAATTACTTTGAAATTGAATTCTAATAATTATCTCATTTACAAATTTTCACTTTTAGACTTGTTTTTATGACAAGGTTGTTAGTTTTCTAATTCTTTGTAGGCATCACTTCACAGTTCATTTTTCAAGTGTTTTTGAATGCAAGTGGTTCAAGTTAGTTAAAAATATCTATTTTCTTTTTAAGATGGTTGTGTTATGTCTTTTGGTTTCTAATGATTTTGCTTTAGTGTTGCTGTTAAAGGAAAGAAATCCCTTTTGATTTTCTGTTTTTTTCTGCATCCTGTAGTGACATGCTTGATGTGTTTGTGTGCATTCTGCTTCTAATACTTGTCCATGCTTAATTAGTCCTTCCACTTCCAAAACTGCACTTAAAGTACTTCTAATAGATTGCAAATGTATAAAAAGCCATTTGTCTTCTGTCTTCTGCATCTCTTCATTAATTCCCAGCCAGAATTTCCTAAAATCTAAGGGGTTTGCCATGCTTTTAAATGCTGCTCCAGTCTCTATTTTACTCCCACGCTGTTTTTCCCCATGGCTTTGCTTAGCTTCTTGTAATGGGATCAGCTTATTCTGTAGCAGAAACATCACAGCAAAATATGTCTGCTTGTAGACCGACATTGAACTGTTTTCTGAAGTCATATTTGTCTAGATTTAGATTTAGTTTTTGTTTCCTAAATACTAGAGAAAACATCTATCCAAAATGTTTCCAGTATTGAGTTTGGTTTGTGAGGGTTCTGTAGCCAGTTCCTAAATTAAGAATTACAGGATAGGAACTCCACAGCTTTGAGTGTCATTCATGAAAAGTTAGTTGAGCTATATCACAACTGTAGCACATGTTCTCATTCATTATTGGAAATTAGAGTAGTCAGAATGGATTCATGTCATTGTTGAGACGGTCACAGCAAGTAAGAAGTTCACCACAACAGCGTCTTGGTCAGAGAAAAGGAACTAACTCTTTATTTTCCAAAGCCTTTTTATACTATTTCTAACATTCATGTCACACATCCATTGGCTCTCAATTCACCACCCCGCAATGTCATTGGTTACCCATAGTTAGAACAACATCTTGCAATAACACCCCCTCCAAGTCTCTTATTATCGTTGTTTATGGATTCCTGCTTGTTTTGAGCTACAGAGGAATAGTGTGAAGTTGGACAAACAGGCCTTTCTCATGGGAAAGTAGTTCTTATTACATGCCTACAGTTCCCACAGATTCACTCAGGGTAAATCACGCTTTACCAGCCTGATTGTCTTCTGTGATCATCTACATGCTTTTTTCAGACAGTTCTACCATGAGTTTTTTAAGTCTTCTGGAGGAAATAAATGAGGCAGTATCTGAAGAAGTTCTCTCCTTGACGGAGTATGAGCCAGCAGGTAGTCATGCATGTGTGGAATTCCATTTAGAACAGATGGACTTCTGTTTTCTCCTCAAATATCTACACAGAGGTTCATGTGCTAGCTGCTATGAATCCTAAAGGTGCTCCTTGTCAATCTTGTTTGCAAACCTTGTTCCTGAACTGGACAATAAAATAAGTTCCCTCATTAATAATTTTCACCTTTTTTTTTTTTTTTTTTTTTTTTTGTACAGATATTTATCCAATTTGATCTCAGTGGAAAGAAGTTTTTAGAAGTTTAAATGAAAGTCAGTGTTTGCAAATGATGAAAAAAAGCACTTCTCTGAGAACACTTGAATAATAATCCTCAGGTTCTCTAACTTGCACTGTGAAATTAGGTGTTCATAAGCCTGGGCAAGGGGCTGAACAAGGCGACTTTCAGAGGTCCCTTCCAACTTCAGCCATTCTGTGTGGATTTCGTCTGAGTTTTATCTGTACCAAATCATCTGGCATGGCTGAGCATTCTGGTGGTCAGAAGACATCAGTTCTTGTATCTTGCTAAGTAGTTATTGAGCATCTTTGCATTCCATTATCATACTGTTTTCAATTCTCTTCTGATAATATTGAAGTTTCTATGTTAGGGTTGCTACAGATTTTTCATGTAGTAGTAAAAATGATGGACTAACTCGAGGATTATGCTTGGTATGTGCTCCTAATAGTAGTATATACAGCAACCATCTTCCAGAAAAAGTACCAGACCAGCTTTCTTAAAATCTCTCTCATGGGTTTCAAGTATGCAAAATGCTGTATTTTAATACTTCAGTAACATTTATACCACTTGTTTTTGTAAGTATGGGTTTGGCAGGTGGTCTTTCTATACTGTATGAAAATATTTCATTTATATTATTTTTCAAGTATTGATTCATTATTATTAGGGCTATTCATCCACATTCATGTTTAGTTGGCAGTGTCTTCTTTTCAGAGAAAATAGCCCGTTTGCTAGTTGAGTGTCTCATAATATGTCAAGGTTTTGTGTATTGCCTTTTTTCTGTGTTATAGCAGCAATTTTTGTGTTCCTTCATTTGCCACTTCTTTCAGTGCCTTACAAAAACTCATGATTAAGCCTCACCTTTACTTGTAGGTGTCTGTACACCTACTTAGCAGTCTCCTTGAGTCATACTGGGATGCTTGATCTGCAGATAATTCAGCCAGTGGTTCATGAAGAGGCCACAGAATGAAACATTTTAGTGGCCTCTCCCATCAGTCGCCAATTTTGTATCCAGAAATTCTCAGGACAGCAGTCATACACCAAATCTGCTGTTGAGCACCCTTCCATTGATTCTACAGATGTGAAGAATCTGATGAATAAATATAAAAGTAACATCATCTGGTCACTGTAAATGTACGTTACAGCAGTCAGTGCTGTTCCGTACAGATTAGTTTTTCTGTATCTCCAAAAAGAAATAGGAACATAAGATTAACATATTTGAACTATAAAATTAATTAACCTTTTCTCAAGCCAAGTTTTTAATTCATGTAAATTGGTGGCCTGAAGTACCCAGTGGGTAGATCTTTTTTCTCCTTGTGGCTCTATTGGAAGGAATCCACTAGAATTTGTAATGGCTTAGTGCAAACTATGGTTGCTATTACTGGAGTCTGGGCTTCAAACTCAATACCATGATATTTGGAGCACTTCGATGATTTCACCTAAATGGTAGAAGGAAATGGCTGTTCTTAACAGTAGCAGAGTCAGACTTGTAATAATGTCGATTTTAAGTAAAAATAGCAGTATAACCAAATATCACAATAAATAAATCAATGCTCTCAAGGATCAAAGTAAGTAGCTATGTAAACCCATGTAACTTGACAGCTGCTAGCCTAATAGGAGTCTTAAATCAGCAGTAACTTGTTTGCTTTCTTGGCAGAATCAAAAATGAAAAGCAGCTCAGTGTGTGTGTGTTCTATAAGATTTCCTTGGAGTTAAGTGGTAATTTGCTCAATTGAAAGCTACAGTGTTTTTCATGGGATTTTTTGCATCTAAAGGGGAGTATAGGGGAAGGGAACAAAAGGAAGTAGAAGGAAACTTTCTTTGTATGTGTTCCTTTTTTTATTCAACAATAAAATTCCATTTTCAGTTCAGCAAGAACTGTTAAATAGCTGCTTAGCTTGAAAGGAACCTGAATTGAAGTACAGTAAGTTTAGAGACCGTGTCATTATTCTCTTTATTCTGGTGCTTTGCAATTTTGTGTTCTAGGGGGACATAAATGAACTATAACTCAGAAAATTTGGACAACCATTAAAGCTGAGGTATTTTTTAAAATATGAAAAAAATTGTGCTGTTGAAAGGAGTTCATAGGTAGTAGTGCAAATAAAAGTGTAAGTGCAGAACTGATTGTTACAGACAAGCTGTAGGAAACAAACACCTGAATTCATAAAATTCATGGCAGGGATAGACCTATATATTTGTATATAAAGAAATTCAGTCTGTATTCCAATATCAAATTTAGCTTGGGGTGAGTTGGTTTGTTCACTTGGTTTTTTTAAGCTTTAGTGGGCATTCAGACAAATTGTTTTATGAACTAGTTTGAATTTCCTCCTGAACATGATCCTGGGATACATTAAAAAAACCCCCACCAATGACAAGCCCCCCTTTCCAACTTAGCAACAAAAATAATAAAAAACCCCAAACTCAAACCCTTCCCAAAACCAACCAACCAAACTTGAATAGAGAAATTGTAGAACTTTAAACAACTCCTAATTTTCTGTTAATTATATTTGGATGGAGGAATCCTTTATTTCAAAATCAATCTAACCATCAGTATACACTCAGATTTGTTGGTGACCTGGTACAGAAAGTAAATGGTTTGCTACCACTGCACTAATCAGTCCTCTCTCAGTTCACATGCTAGTAATATATGACTTTTTCCACATTAGAGGTGAAAAATTTTCCTGCCATATAAAGCTCTTACTGTCCTTTATTTTGCCATTTTAAAAAACCCAAACAAACCTGTAGTTCTTAGTCACTTTAGTTTACCCTTTCTCTTAGTGTATTGTTATTTGAAAGACATGATCCATAAATAAGAATTTTATTCTCCTGAAATATTGCAAAGACATAGGCAGATTTCACTGATGATGACTTCAACATTATGAATGCATATATAAGATTGTATTTCAACATTGATGAGGAGACTTGATGGAGTTGACTTGCAAAAAGAATAAAATTCACCTTGGAAAATGGACTTGTAGTACCATTTTTTGAGCAATTTCTTTAACTTTTAAACGTAATTTGAAGAACAATACATCTGACCCCAGTTAAAAAAGAAAGAGGCAAAACAATGTTATGCTGTTATTTGGATTTGTAGGCGTGCTTTTCACAGGTGTAAAATACTTGCAGGCAGTCCTCAGCCTGAAGCTCTTGTTCTTGCTCACTTTAATGGACTTAAACTGTCTTTACTGGGTGGCCACTGGTATATGACTGAGTGTAAATACTTCAGGCAAGCTCCACCTGCTGAGAAACAACCTGAGTTTGAAAGAATGGATTTTTGGAAATCTTTTCCTTGGTATTGTGGACCAGTGAAGGAAGTTGTGCTGCCTCTTTGTAACATTCATCTCCTGTATGGTGAAAGTACAGCTGGCTGTGCTGTCCTCATGCAGGGAGTTCATCCAAACAAAATGCAGAGGGATGTGTGCTGTCACTGTGGTGGTGGGTTAATCAGCAACATGTGCTTAGAGTATTTTTCTGTGAAAGTTTTTCATTGGCCAGTGAGAAGTCATGAATGATTTTGGGGACTGAAAAGGTGGTGCATGCATGCTTTGTTGTATTGTGGTGAGAAAAGAACAGAGAACATGTATTGTATTGGAGACTGGTCCCCCAAAAACGTGATAGGTTTGTGAGATCCCAGTCCATATCAGTGTACTGTGTTGTCTGAATGAGAAGCTCAAACTCTGGTCTAGCACAAAGGTTTTCATGATATGTCCTTCCACTCTGCTCTCGTTGCAGACTCATGGAAGCTAATGCTGAGAAGTAAGCATGTTGCTAGAAGTTTAGAGATCTGCATATACAGTAGAAACCTCTCAGGAATCCGCAGACTTTAAAAGTTGAGCATCACCCGCTTTTTTTTTCAACATCCCAACTTACGCCTTAGTGCCTAGAATGCTGAATGGCCTCATAGGTGCTCTGGTGTTCTTAATTTCTGTGAGGTTGTGATTGATACTGAAAAATTTTCACAATGGCTGAGAAACCATTGAGCATCCAGCATTGACTTGGTATGCAAAGTTATTCTTAGATGTTGTATTATTAGTACAAAGAAAAGAATTAGTAGTGAATTCTGTCGTTACACAGGTGTAATCATGTGTATGTCACATAACCACATCTCTTCTGTGTTAGTTTTGTCAATGAATCAAGTGTGAGAACTGCTCTGCATTGGTACCTTTTGTTTGAAACACACCTGCACTGGTTTCATAAATTTACCCTGTCTGCAGAACCTTTAAAGTAACATGAAAAAATTCAGAGGTAGCAACTACTTAGAAGAAGAAAAAAGTGTGGTCATTGGAAAATAAATGTTTACCTTCTATTTTTAGGTCAGAAGACTTGTCTCCACTTACATGGTATCTTTCCTTACCTCTATGTACCATATGATGGTTTTGGACAGCATCCAGAATACTACCTTCGTCAAGTGGCATTCAGCATTGACAGAGCACTCAATGTGGCTTTAGGCAATCCATCTTCTACTGTTCAACATGTTTTCAAAGTGTCGTTAGTATCTGGAATGTAAGTATGACCTGTTTGGAGTTCTGGTTGGTTGTTTTGAAATGTTTTTTGCGATTGTACTACATAGTGCTAATCCTTTTTCATTCCCCACTCATGTATGTCTTCATACAGGGCTTTACAGCTTCTATGTAACTCTTCTCACTTGCTTTGACTTTAACATAGTTAACAGGTTTTTCCAAAAACCTGCTTGACATAACCATTTTTTCCTGGATTGTATCCTATGATTTTGCAAAATCCGTTCTTTTTAGCTTTTTCTGTCTCTGCTGTTAGAGCAGTACTTTCCATGGAGCATTTTCTACCTCTCTGGATTACTCTAGGTTCCCTGAGACCAGGCAGGAGCCTGATTCTAGGTTTTCTTTTTTTTTTTTTTTTTTGTTCACCTAAAATGGCCCCCCCAGAGACTGTCAGGTCATGTTTATCCATCTGGTTCTTCCAGCAGCACAGCCAGGAAGTGGAGGCTCTTAAACATACATTTACTAATCTATAAAGATGACCATTTTGTTTTATTTGGTGTATCTTTGTGTTGCTGCTGAACTATATGCTATTATTGAATGTTAACATTTTAAGATTTCTATTAGTTAATTTTTATTTAACTTGCGTAAGCGAGAGCTGAAAAATAAGTCAAATCATAGTGAATAATAGGAAAATATCCTGGAGGAACACAGGTAGTCTAGATACATATATTCAATTTTTCATCTTCAAAACAATGTAAATGCTGATTTTCAGTGTTGTGCAGCACAATGTTTTATTTGCTTATTAGAAGCACTTCTGAAATATATTCTTTCTAATTGTTACGTGTAGGAAGTTAATGTTTCTGTTCCCAGCCAGGTTTAGTGGCTTCTAGATATTGCTAGTAAAGTGGCTGCAATAACTTGTTTTTATTTTCAGTCAGAACTTTCTGATGTTTTTACAGTAACAAAGGTCACCTGCCAAATTTCTTGGTTTTGTTGTTCTTGTGAGAACTATGTAAATTGTAGTATAACTGTTCATCTCAATAATAAAAGCTGGGCAGCGTAAACTGTTGATGACAATCTTTACGTGAATCAGTGAGAAAAGAACAAGTGGAAATTAGGTGAACCTGCCTCTTTTTCACCTCTCTTGCCTTAGATCGTCAGTCATTACTGAAAGTCAGATGCTCATTGCCTCAATGCAGCATAAGAGAGTGTTTCAGCTATTTTGTTTGCTTGTGTAAAAGGCTAATGGGGAAGACCTAACTGAAATATATCTTCATCTTTCCCTGGGTAGATAGACATGTTTATATAATACTCTATTTACTTTTGGTAAAATGTCATTGAATAAATGCCACAGCATAACTGGCTAGCTTCTTGCTTTTATTTCTTTCTCTCCAGGCCTTTTTATGGTTACCATGAAAAGGAGAGACAGTTTATGAAGATTTATCTTTACAATCCTGCAATGGTAAAAAGGTAAAGTTCTGGCTGATTTCCTTGTATCTTGAATTAAAAAGTCAGGTTTGAAACAAGATTCACCAATAACTTAACAAAACCTCCAAAATTACGGTCCCTCTGTTTTCAAAACACTTTAAAAATTGCTAATTTTAGACACACCAATAACCTTTTTAAAGCAATAGCATGTTAGGAAAGCAATACCAAAACATACTTGCCTTTAGTTGTTTTGTGTTGACTGTAATTGATCACTTAAACAAATTTGTATCAGGTTACTTTTTCTGCAACTCTTAAGGAAGACAATGTATCTGTCTTTCATATGGCTTCATTTCATCTATTATTAAGTAAATTTTGGTAGGTTTTAATTCCAGCAACAATTACTAAATTTAAGATTTAGGTGGAAAACGGAATAGCTTTTGTTTTTAGACAAGTTCTCTATTTCTCATTCTGTTAAATGAAAGTGCGGTTGATTTCAATTTTACTGTCAAAGTAGTTGCAGTAAATTCAGGAATAAATAAGGAGGATTTATTTCTCAAGCATAAACTGAAATCCCTTGAGCATGTGATATTACATACTGTTAACTTTTTTAGAAGGTCTAACACATGATCATAATACAAGATTTTCTGATTTTTCTTTTAGGCAAGTGAAATGTTGCATGACTTAAAATTTCTGTCTTAATGTAATATATATGCATATATGACACAGCAGTTGTTTGAAAATTTGGAGCTTCTCATGTTTTAATTGCTCATATCCAAATAAGGACTGACACTTCACTTAAATTATTCCTTTGTTTTTTCTGTATAAAACTTTATTTTTGATCCCAGTTTGTTGTATTTAGAAATGCTTAGTGCTTCTCTTTGTTATATACATGTACACTGTTAATGTGAGATAAACGTATTGTACCACTTTCTAATTATCCAAATACTTGCAGTTATTTTTTAATGTGTAGCTGTTCAAAAGAGAGGATTTGTCCTTCTAGGGGAGTTTTAAAATACTGCTTCTGAGTATACAGTATGTAGGTTTTAAACCATGAAGGACATCATATGTATCATATATATGATATATATATATATGTCAAGGAGAACTAGAGAGACTTTCAAACTCATTACTGGTGTGTAGGCAAACAGCTACCACAGTTGTTCTGTTGAAAGATTTCTGTGGGCTAGAGTGGCTTTTCGATCGCTTGTAGGAATAGACTATTGTGGGATGTTTTTCCAGAGAATTTCATGGTTTTTAAGCTGGAGGACTCAAGCCTCTTTTGTAACTGACACCCAAATATTGTATCATTATTAGCAGAGATAATTTTTGTTCATGTGTTATTTCAAGAACATAGTTAAAAGTACAACTAAGGCAAAATTTTAAAAGTCTTAAGTATTTTATATTTTTATAAAGTCAAATATCAATATTGCTGTACTGAAATATTTTTTATGTTCTAATTTGTCTTTTATTTTAGAGTTTGTGAGCTTCTGCAAGGTGGAGCCATAATGAACAAATCTTACCAGCCTCATGAAGCCCATATTCCCTACCTCCTCCAGCTCTTTATAGACTACAATTTATATGGAATGAATTTAATAAACCTGGCTGCTGTGAAATTCAGGAAGGCAAGGAGAAAAAGTAAGGTGTTTATTTCTTAAGAAACACTCTTTTTAGCCTTCAAATACTTGTTTTGAAGGCTAAAAACTACCATTTTGAACAAGATGTCACCAGCCGTCAGGCTTTTGCTGTAGTTTGGCTGAATAGTGTTGTTTCCCTGACGTTTGCTTTCTATGTGAAAACAAAATCTGTATGTAACTTTGTTCTTTTTTATGCCTCTGTATGGGGATTGTGGGGATTGAGGAAGAGCCTGCTTTCTGAAATGAGATGCTGTGTGTCAAGAAACACATGTATTGTCAGCAGTGCAGCTGTGACCATTTCACAACGTGACCATACCTTCTTTTCTAGAAGATGAAATATTGTTGATATTTAGTTGAAGAATTGACATGAAAGATAGCATAATAATACTGTTGCTTCTTTTTTAAAATGTTTTTGATTCTTATATCAATTCACATACATTTTTAGTTGCAGTAGTGTCTTTACAAAATTCTGGCTAACAATTTTGCTCCGATGACAATCAGTGTTCTTAATTAAAATGCTGTGTTTCTGCTAAAGTCATTTGCTCTAAGGTGACATTTGAATTATTAGTGTGTGAGCAAAGGAAGTATTTTAAAGAAATAGTTTAGCATATTGAATGTACACACTGACATAAAAATTAAGTTTGGTGAGAACATCCCTAATGTTGCCTAAATGCTTCATTATAAAGGAGAGATAACAGTAGGAAAAGCGTAATACCTTTGGTACTTTGGTATTTTGTAAAATAAGTATTGTTTACTTAAATCATAAATATCCCTATAGCTAAAGCAAAAGTGGAACGGAATGATAAAGTATCTTTGTGTAAAAATGCCAAGCAATAATCATGCTGACTTGAATTTCCTCACTATTTTTATGCATGTATATTCAGACAGCTATTGATTAGCCCGTGGGGTTTTGTAACTAATTGTCATGTAAAGGAAAATACTGTTTTCATGCTCAACAAGAGACCACACTTTCTGCTGGTATCAGAACTATAGGAAGGCAAAAGCTCAGCCATGGACAGAGCATCTTCAGGATTTTCAGTCCTGAGGAAGTACAGTCAGGTACCTTTAGTCTTCCAAATATTCAAATCAGCCTTCTGGAAACGTGCAGTGTGATTGTATCAAATAGTTGCTTCCATTCTTTTTTCATAACTCTTTTTTTTCCTCTTTCAGATGATAGATGAAAAACATAAGGTGTTTATATTCTCCTTCATAATTTATTTAAGGATGAGAGACCTAAGTCTTGAAAGAGAGCAAGGGGGTGAAAGAGGAGCATGGGCTGAGACAAGTGGACTTAACTATTCTTTTATGGAAAAACCCAACCCAATAGAATAGGAGTTAAAAAAGGACAGACAAACTTGTCTGGCTTGATCAGATGCTGGCTGCAGTTCTTCTAGGAAATCTCATTCTGTTTTGCATGGCTCCACATCACACATGCATCAGTAGCCCTGCCTCAGTCTGTTGGAGTCCCCAGGCACAGGATCACTGTCTGCTGCTCCTGGCGCAGCAGCCAAGCGACAAATGGTTTGTCCCTGGTGCAACCTTACAGAGGCACTGCTGTCAACAGGCATGTCCTTGTACAGCAACCCTGTCTGAGCTCAGGCTTTTGGGGTGGTGTAGGAGGCACAGCCTCTTCTTACAGGTGCCACAATTTACCGGCCTGGTCCTCAGCATCTGTGTTGTGGGAGTGTCCATTCCTTTCAGTCAAGTATAGCTGTGTCATGCAGGCCAGGCCAAACAGTGCTTCTTAGACAGCAATAAAAGCTTTAGCCAAAAGAGGTGCAGCAAACACTTACCTTACTTCCCTTGCAGATGATGATATAAAAATGAGTCTGGCAAGTAATATATTTGTTTGTCAATGTAAGCAAGAAGCCTCAGGAGCCTGTTTGCAGTGGTATTTTTCTCATTGAGATAAGCAGACCTTTTTGGAGGCTGAGAGGTCAGCACACACATTTGCAGTAGCAGGAATATTCTCCCTTAACCAGCCTGTATCCAGAAGATGCAGTGGTTCATTTTCTCAGGTCCTGTTCTTTATGGCTGTGAAGAAGGCTGCCTAATCATTCATGCACCACACGCCACTGTAACTATTGCAAAAATTTTATTTTCAGTAGCTGAATCTGCTTTTGTAATACGACTCTGAAAGACCTTGATGTGTCATTGCTACTGACTTTATAGGTCATTATATCCAGAAAAGGGGAATATTGAGTGTCCTTAAATCCCTATCCCTCTGATTAACTTTACTGAAGAAACAAACTGATAGAGGAATTTGAGCCTTGATTTTTAAAAGTATATGAAAATAGGATTTATAGGGAATAAGAAAGGGAATAATGCACTGAAACTGCTGTGGTGTGGTATTTGAAATGCAAATTTTTTTTTAAATAATAGTATATATTTTACCAGTTGACCTACAGTTTTGCATAGCTGCTGTGAGATGATACAACTACTCATTCCCATTTCATCAACTTAAAATAATCAAGTAGCAGATGAAAAATATCAAGAGATGTTTCCATGCATAGTCAGCTTGCATTTAAACACAGAGAAGTAGCTGAGGGGCCGCACTGTAAAAACATGGCTGTATTTCTTCCTGGACTAGCTGCCCAATGACAAATCATCACTTCTGGACAGCACAGACAGTAAGCTGTGCTAGGTTTGAGCTGAGTCTGTGCAAATGGGATCAGGTGTTTTGTTTTGTCTTTCTGGAATCACCTGCTTAGGCATTAAAGTGCATAGACCGTAACAGAGCAGGTGTGACTGAAACACGAGCTGGCTCTGCATAAGCACAAGAGTGTCTCCACTGGAGTGCCACATCTTTGTGCCACATCTGTGTGCCATGTCAGTGCCCTTAGGAGTGTGATCTAGATGCAGGGTTTGCAGGAACTAGTCTGCCTGCCGTAAACTTGGTCTGGAATGTATGGAATTAAGCCTGCTTGCTTCTGTTTGTAGCTTCTAAGGTTCTTTTGGCATGGTGTCTGCCAGTTGTTTCTCTAGTAACTTAGTCAGGGCCTTCTGCTATTTGACGTATACCTAAATCTAGTATTCCAAGTAGTGGAAATCACATTGGCCAAGACTGTAACGATATTTATAGAATAAAAATACATGTTCTAACAAATACTTCATTATTGAAGACCTCTGACAATTGACTTGTTTTATTGGTATATCTTTAACAAATGCAAAAGTGTTTGCTATGGCTGAATGGTAAATTTAATACCAGAAAACTGCTAGTGTGTTACACCAACATAGCTGAGAAGATTCAAGGTTCAAGCTGGTTTTTCAGGTAGAAGTGGGAGACTGAGTAATTTTCAAAGTCTTCTCCCATTCTGCCTCCCTGCAACTCCATTCCTGGGCCTTTTTCTTTCTTGTGCTGTATTGTGTGTATATTGTCTTTCCTGTCTCTGAAGCCTGAGGGTTCAGGTGGAGACCTCAAGGGAGGTAGGAATTCTTCAGAGGGGTCTTTCCCAGCATGGCTTTGGAGCACAGTTCCTTACATGGAGGCCCCTGAGCAAACTTAGTGGTTTTTTATTTGTAGGTCAGACAACATCTGCCTTCATTGCAAGTTTCCACTTACTGCTACTACCACTGCATCTGGAATATGTTGTATAATCCCTTTAAGCTCACAAATAAGAAAGGGGAAACATGCGAAGTAGAATTTAGTGTTTTATTTGGCTTCTAATTTCCATTGGGATTTGAACTGGACCCAGGAAATTCTGAAGTTTGCATCAGACTCTGTATGATTTATTTTGAAATTTTCACAAATAGGAGAAGATTGAATTTAGGTTAAGATATGACTAGAATGCAACAGATGTAATTCTAATAATATCAGTGTATTGGAAATATATTTTTCTTTTTATATGTATCTACGTGTTAGAAAGAAAATTGGATCATTTATATGATGGCATAGTTAATGTGTGAAGATGATATCATGCAGTGCTATTTATTCTTTAGGAGCAGATGGACTGGTAATATTCAATAGTAAATGCAGTTATATAATGATATTTGTAAAAGATATTGCCACATAAATGAATTAATTTCTCATTCTGCTTTTTCCCCTAGGTGATACATCAGGTGGAAGTAAACCTCGTAGAACTCATTTGCCAGAAAATTCAAGCAATGTATCTTTCATTGAATGGGAAGAAGATGAAATACCAAGGTCAGCATCCCAAGTTTTTCTTTTGTGTGCTGTATTTCCTTATATATATCAACTTGCTGCAATACTGAGTTCCAGGCTCTCATTTAAAGGACACTTATATGTTTTACATGTTTTAAAAATAAAAAAAAATAATGTGACACAAATTACCATTATTTATTTTATTTGTATAGTTTTGGTCACCTGACACTTTGTGGTATATGGTTATAAAAGTTCAACTTGTTGGTTTTTTGGAATGATGACTTTGATGAAGCGCTAAGCAAGCTTAATAGTTATAAAG
Organism: Acanthiza pusilla; assembly: GCA_036630365.1. Classification (NCBI taxonomy): domain Eukaryota; kingdom Metazoa; phylum Chordata; class Aves; order Passeriformes; family Acanthizidae; genus Acanthiza; species Acanthiza pusilla. The sequence continues at coordinate 33,764,834 of JAXCHO010000023.1, forward strand.
AATATTTACAGATCAGTTTACAGATTGTGTTTTTGTAATCATCCTTAACTAACATGACCTCACTGGTGATGAGGCCACACCTCGAACCCTCTGTTCAGTTTTGGGCCCCTCTCTACACGAAGGACATTGAGGTGCCAGAGAAGGGCAGTGAAGCTGGTGAAGGGTCTGGAGCACAAGTCCTGTGAGGAGCAGCTAAGGGATCTGGGGTTGTTTAGCCTGGAGAAAAGGAGGCTCAGGGGTGACTTTATTGTGTTGTACAATCACCTGAGAGTGAAGCCAGGTGAGGGTCAGTCTTTTCTCCCAGGTAATAAGTGGGAGAACAAAATAAAATGGCCTGGAGTTGTGCCAGGGGAGGTTTAGATTGAATATTAGTTTCTTCACTGAAAGTGTGGTCAGGCATTGGGATAGGCTGCCCAGGAATTGGTGGAATCTCCTGAAAGTGTTAGAAAATACGTAGATGTGATGCTTGGAGGACATGGTTTAGCACTGCTAGATTAAGAGTTGGACTTGATGATCCTATAGGACTTCTCCAATCTGAATGACTCTATGATTCTATGAATAAGGTGTTATAAGAGAATTTCAGTTTATCCATTTCAAATGGTAGTTACATAAGAATCTCAGCTTAGAATTTGCATGTCTGTCTCCCATCCTTTTCCTTTTTCCTAGGCATTTCCTACTCTACAGTTTGTAATTTGTAATAGTTTTACTTCTATAAGAAAATTGAATATTTCTGAAATTTTGGGGGTTTTGTGGCCAGAGTTGGGGAGGGGAGAGAAAACAGTATCTGAAGCTACTTTGATTTGTGTAGTTTATCTACAGCAAGTTCATTCTTTAAGCTACTTGCTAATGTTTGGCAGGTCCTTCTGTCATCTAGTAGTCTTCTGTCTTTGGCTGGTTCCTGTCATTCTTCTCTGAAGAGCTTATTGGGCTCAATTTGCAGTGCTTCCTGCTAGTGTTATGTACTGGGAGTAATTGCTTCCCCAGCAGAAAGTGCCTGTCTCAAACCATACTTCAGATTTTTCTAGTGTGTAAAAACCTGAGCTTCTGTTAGTTAGCATCTGGTTTTGTGATTCTACTACTTCTGCTTCAAGGAGATTTGGCAACAATGTTCATCTGAGGGTTGTATTGTGATTTTACTTCTTGAATTTATTTCTTGAATACTACATAATACACCACACAAATTCTCTCTATACCATATGCAATGATACTGGCAGTTCCTGATAACACTTTACAGTTTCATTTATCATGGCACTTTGGCTTGTGAGCATTTTAGGATTTATTAGTACAAGACGTTTCTCTTCTTTCTTTTTTCCAATTGAGAATCTTCTGTTTGGAATCCTTTATAAGTTCCTATAGGATTTTTCGTCCCATTTTTAAAATTTCATCCAGTTTCTATTATTCTACTACTGAGTTATCCTGCTTTTATTTTCTGATACTATGATCTAGTTATGTATCCAGCATATCTACTGGTTTGCCGTATCAGCATATTTCATTACTACACTGCTGCATTTTCTGCCAGAAGTTTTAATGAGATGTGAAGTAAACACAGTCACAGAAACTGGTCTATATTCAGTTCTATGCATTTTGTATCGACGCTCTGTCCTTTTTATGTAACCAAGGGGAATTTCACATTTAGTTAGCTCTTGAAATGCTTTAATAAGTAAGGAGCTCTTTTATGATTACTCCAACTGAACTTGTTTCCCATTTGATACTGTGTTAAACATTCTTTTGCCTTGAAAATGAATATTTTTATTAAAGGTGTTCTAGCATGACTGTCTTTGCCATGCTGTAGGATGTACATGCCACAGTAAAGAACAAACTTAAACTTTTCCAGTCCTAATTTTGCTCTGTTCTGTACCTATGCAAAATTATTTGCCTGCTAAAACATCTATTAAAAATCTATGGGAGTCATCAACTTAAAACAATATTCTTGTAATCAAACCCATAATGCAGTCCCACTTTCAGATTGCTTTCCTACTTCATTTCCTCTCAAATTCTGAAAATCTGCTTCTAGATTGGTTTAATGGATCTGTAATTGCCATGGTCAACCTTACTGAGGGTAAATGTGACCCAGGTAGTATGACATATCTATCCAAGGAAACCCTTGTAATTGTTTCCTAAAATGATTGTGACTTAACTGTTCCTATTTTTGCAGTCTACAGCATTAGTCCATAGCTGTAAAACTGCCTTTCTTCCTTTTTTCTGTCTTTCTGTAACAAAATATGTTCTGTATTCCTGGCATGCTTAATTTCTGTATCAACAGCTGTATTCATTTCTAGTTTCATGTGCAATACCAGCGCAGTCCCCTCACTCTATTATCCAGTCCTCTTCAAGTTCTGTCCAGTTCAAGTTGAGATATTTAACTCTTTTGTGAATTGTTTATCGAAAATTATTTACTTACTGTATTTCACCACTGGACTGCTACTTGCATTAGCATTTGGAGTTTCTTCTATATATCACTGAATTTCTAAGTTCTTTGCTTGTTCTTTATATCAGGTATGAAGATCACATAAATCTTTCCCTGCCTTTCAGCTGTATGCTTAAGTTATTAGTTGTTCTGTCAAGAAAAAGCAAAGGGGGAAAGACAGGCAAATGTTGTTCGAAACCACAAAATTTCTAGGCCTGTCTCATATTCTTAGTGACTGGGATGTCTGTTTGGACTCATTATCCTTTGTGTACATTAAGAATACATTTTAGAGATGTATCATGTAACATGTATCTGCCAAGCCCTTACTGTAAGTGGCAGTTAACAAGTTCTCTTGTTTAGCCAAGCAGTGCCAGTGGTTGGCCTTTTCTTGACTTTGGAACACAGTGTATCACTTGGCTGAAATATGATTCTGGATACCTGGATGGTAGTATGCAAAGTTTAGAAGTCACATATGTACCATGAGCAGCATTTTGCATGATGAAATGCTAGTGATGGCTCCTTATTTAAAGAATGTTTGAGAACTGTGCCAGGTTTGGTGACTGAACTCCCTTTTCTGTGCTAGAGAGCACCTTGCTACTCCACCACTTCTCAAGAACAGCATTTAACCCAGCCATGTCTTGTCTTGCTCCTGGCAAATCTCGGAATTACTGACTTGCTGCTATGATTAGTGCACTGTATTAAGCCAGAGACACTTCTTTTAATGTAATTCTAGAGTGATTCTGTTACCAAGTAGACAAATGTCCAAAATCTCTAGTGCCCAGGAATCCCTGATGTTGTAAGGCTTTTAGGTACAATACTTGCCAGTGTTATTGCACTGAAACCTACAAAGCCTAGCCTAAAATGGGCACCAGTCACCTGAACCTGGAGGTTCTATCCAACAGTTTTTGACGTCAGGAATTCTGGACATGAGACACATTTTGTTCTCCCCCTCAGGCAGCTGATAATAAATGATGAAACACTTCTATGAGTTCCATTGAGGAAACTTTCTGGTAAACATCAGACTTGGAGTAATCTGCCAGTCAAGTCTATCACTTGGACATGGTGTGTTAAAAGCAGAATGATTGGTAGAATGCTTTTGAGAAGCACTTTCTTTTTTTAAGTCCTAGATTTGCTATTAGACACTAGTTTATATGGAAGCGGAGACATCTGACAAATAACACTTTTGCACAGTCTAGCAGATATGTAATATTCCAGATTTTTGCTGGGTTTGTGGCTGTCATAATTGCTTTTCTCGCTTGTCAGCCTGTGCATGTTTTTATTTAGCTATTTGATTTTTTAATATAATGTGCACATTATTTAAGTCACTTGAACATCCTGAAAACAAGGACATGTTTTCTTCCATGAATAGAATATGGAAAATTATTATGTCAAATTTTAGAGTTCTTATCAGTGCTGTTGAGTAACACTTTTCAGATTCTCCATGGAGTTAATTTCTTTTCTCGTGTGCTCATTTTAACATTACAAATAGCTCAGACCTGGTCATTACAAAACTTGTTTCCTTAGGCTGTCATTAATACTGGTGAATTAAGATACTGACCTTGTTGATTCTTTTTCAAGGTTTTTGAGGGCTTTGATCTACCTAGCTGTATGTAGTGGGCACTTTTTAAAATATGTGTTGACTGTAGCTTTAATTCATTGCCTCAACATCTGAGAAACGAAATGTTGGTACTTTCTTTGAGCACAAATTTCATCCTAAACTATAGTTTTTATCTCAGTGGATAGTGCAAACAAACAATTACATTCTTCAAAAATAAGGACCATTCTCTCTGTTCTCAAAATAATGTATTTGGAGCTTTTTATGCAAAGGTAACATCAATTCGTACTGCAGTTTTTCAGGCTGGTGTGTAGGTATAAAAGGTAATTTAAAATTAAGTGGTGTGAGTATCCCAAGTAGCCTAGCCGTGGCAACTCAGTGTTGTGCAATCCTGATTTATCATGCTTTTTCGGAGAATAGATTTCTGTTCTTGTGCAGCTGGGTTGCTTCTACACCACCTCACTTAACCCTGTCTGTCATATATCTGTATTACAAGTTTTATCTTGTGAACAGTTCTCTCTACATTCCTTTTTACAAAAAGAAACATAGATGCTGTGAAAAGCTTTGCCTGGGACTTGCTAAATCTTCTTTTCTAAACTTGTTCTAATGCAGATATTCTCAAATCATGATTTTGGCATTATATAAACCACTATTTTTCTTTGCAAAATTGATGCATGTGATGTGAGGGAGGTGATTAGTCTGTTGTATAAGGCAATCTCCATCAAACAGGCCACTTCTGAATATCTTTCAAGGCATTACAACTGCTAATTACATGAAGTAGTTCATATTTCCATATAACTTTAGCTGGGAGACTAGACATATTCTGACTTCATCATAGTGTCTTCTCACCTGCTAAGAACAGCACTGTAGCTGCTGAGGAAATGTGTGTTGATCTGGGAGAATGGGAAATATGGTTGCTTTGTGTATTTTCCTGATAGGTTGCACACATTTGTTTTAGGTGAGCAAAAGCACCAAAGCTAACAGCTGACCAAGCTATTGCCAATACTCAGATGAAAGAGTTCCTAAAGCAGTATGTAACCATGTTAAATAACTGTATTTCAGGACAGTTTGTACTCCCTCCTCGCCCCCTCACATTTTGGTTTTAGTCAACATAAATCAAGATGTTAGAAGGGCCAGATAAAGCTGTTTTGCTTTCATATGCCTTTCAAGGTTTTTCCTGAAGTGGGAACAAATGGCTTCTTGGCCTTTGTGGCTTACCTGAATATTGCAGAAGGTTGCAGTGCTACTGCCCTGACTTCAGCTAGTGCAAGTGTCTAGCAGCTCACCTTGACAAGGATGTTAAATGCCAAGCTAATGAACCAGTTCTATTGGGAAGACATTTCTCATGTCTAATGAAGAGCTTACTGTGTGTGTCAGGTGCCTTTATTAGCTTCCACATACATCTTTGGAGTGTGCAGTTTTGACTGCCAGCCCTGCCTTCATCATGAAAATGTTAATGACAATTATGATGATAAATCCTACATTTGTTTCAGAAAAGGCCTGTTGTTAGCTCTGTGTTTTTCATTTGAATAATATGCCATGTAAATTGAAATACGGTAGTTTTTGACAGAAAGGCTCCTTATATTTGATTCAGAGTTTGGGCAAAATGAGCTAACTCTTTTCCTTCTAATTGCTCAAATTGTTTGAATGAGTTGCAGACAAAGAACATGCTTCAAATTAATATTATTATGGAAAAATACTTAAGTTAACATCTACCATCATTGACATCTACCAGTTTGTTTTAAATTCAGCCGTGTTGAATTTAGTGTTATTTTTATATGAGAAATCCATATGAGAGTCTCTTGTAAATAAGGAAGCTGATTACTTGGGAAGCTCTTGGCCAGTTTTGTCTTTGGTCTTGATCAGTTCTCTAATCACGGGCCATAGTCTTGATGGGGATGTGGACAACCAAGACATGGGGGGTTTTTTTGACAAAACATCCTAGGTGTACGAAGGGAAAATTATAGAAAGCTGTCTTTGTCAGAGGAAAAACAAATACTTCAGTTCATGGGTATAGTCATCAAACAAACTCTTCAGAAATAGGCCACTAACACTAAAACACTTTTTTTCTTAAACTTTTCAAGAACTTTCCTTCTTTCTCTCTTTCTCCCCAACCCCCATTAGTTTTTTTGTTTTTAATTGTATTTTAGAAGAGGAAATTAGTGAAAGTGGAAAGCTTGGATCTTTGATTTGGTATCCTCCAGACAAGTTAAAGGAAGGTCTTTATCAGATTTCTGATATCAGTGACCATTCTATATTGTGGTCCCTTTTGGCTTGTTCCCAGAAGTGTTTTGATTTTGGGAGCTAAAATTTTTTGCAGACCTCTTCCCTCAGTCTTGTTTCCCAGTGATCTTGCAGTTGTTTCTTACTGTGGTATCAAAATACAAGTTCTGGCTTGCCTGCAGTTCCTGTTGCTCACTGTGCAGGCAAAGCTCTGTTTGAATGCTTTGATGAATGTGAACGCCCGAAGTGTGTGAGATGAAAAGTATGCATTTTGAGCCAGCATATTATGGACTTGTTTCTCAGCTGATGGCATGACAGTGGTGTGGGAACAGAGGGATGTGAAGGCAATGGATTGTCCTTAAAAGTGTGCGTGGAATCATAAAATAGTTTGGGTTGGAAGAGACCTTTACAGGCCATCTAGTCCAGCCCCCCTGCAATGAACAGGAACACCTTCAACTAGATTAGGTTGCTCAGAGCACTGTAACCTGGCATCAAATGTTTCCAGAGATGGAACTTCCACCCCCTCTTTTGACAACCTCTTCCAGAATTTCACCACTCTCATAATTAAAAAAAAAAAAAAAAAAATTCCTTACATCTAGTGTAAATTTACCCTCTTTCAGTTGAAAACCACTGCCCCCTGTCCTATTGCTACAGACCCTACTAGAAAGTTTGTCTCCAGCTCTCTTGTAGGCCCTCTTTAGATACTGGAAGGTGCTGTAAGGTCTCCCCAGAGCCAGCCTTCTTTTCTCCAGGATGGATAACCCCAACTCTCTCAGTCTGTCTTCTTAGGAGAGACACTCCAGTCCCTAATGGTCTTCATGGCCCTTTTCTAGACTCCCTCCAGCTGGTCCACATCTTTCTTATGTTCAGAGCCCCTGGATGTAGAATCCCCTCCCTCACCCTGCTGGCCATGCTTCTTTTGGTGAAGCCCAACACGCATGTGGCCTTCTGGCTGTGAGTGCACATTGCTGGCTCATGACAAGCTTCCCATCCACCAGTGCCCCCAGGTCCTTTCCTGAAAGCTGCTCTCAATCCCTTCAGCCTGGATGGATACTGAGGGTTGCCCCAACCCAGGTGCAGGGCCTTGAACGTGGCCCTGTTGAACCTCATGGGGTTCACACAGACCCACTTTTCAAGGTTGTCCAGGTCCCTACAGATGGCATCCCATTTCTCAGATGTGGCAACCAGACCACTCAGCTTGGTGTCAACTGCAACATAAGTGAAGGAATTTAATTTTACATTTCTTTCAGGTTTCATACTTGTAGATATTTAAACACTTAATTGTCAAAGAATTGTCAGGTATATCCAGCTTTTAATTTAATCATCTACTACTTCCTCGTGCTATTAGAGAGAGCACTGAAAATCTTAAGGAATTATATCTTCTGTTCCTTGCTGAGATTTTTGAGGCTCTGTGTATATCAGGGAATGTAGGAGTACAAGTAGGTGTTCTAAGTCACCAGTTAATTAACCTAAACACAGGGTCCTGAAGAGTAGCCTTATTTTAACCATGAAGAGCATGGAGTGAATTTTCAGTGTTGCCCTAAAAATTTTTAAAGGGTAAACAGATTTTCACATAACCTGGGAGATGGTTTCTGTTTGTTAGCTTCCCCTGTGGACTCCTTAAAATTTGTTCACTGGCAGCAGCAGGTCACTGATCTTTGCAGATCTGAAAAGGCACAGCAGGAAGGTGATCAGATCATTGTGTAACAAACTTGAATCTGTTTCTAATACTTTAAGTTTTCATCAAGCCAGTTATCCCTAGTTCAGCGTGGGTTTGGGTTGTTAATACTGTCTTACTTATTCTCCAGGCTAAATAAAGAAAAAACTCCAGAAAAACTACTTGTAAATGTTAAAGTGCTCAGCATTGCTCTGAACTGTGAGTGAGAGAGAAAATTCTTGCCACTGTGTTTTCTGGGCACAGTCACACTTACACAACTAGTTCTATTGGCTGAGTTCTATAGAACATTTCATCTTGTATTTGAGGAGGAGAACATTATTGTAATTGCTTTAGTACTTTGAGTTGTTTACCAGCTCTTCCTCTTCACAAAAGAAAAAGCTAAACCCTTTAAATTGAAGATACAGATTTCTTATCTAATTAGATTTGAATATGATCATTAGTTTAAGGACTTGGAGGTGAGGATGGGAACTGATAATTCTGCATTCAGTTACTCACTCCTGTTCCCTCTGAATAATTTTAGGTATTAGTCCAGTTAAAAAATGATGATGCATATTTCAAAGTCAGTGTATTGATAAAATTAACCTGTGCTATTTATGTTGTCACAGCTCTTTAATGTTGAAAGGTGTTGAGCCACAAAGTACCTGTGAATTGGAGGTGGATGCAGTAGCTGCTGACATTTTGAATCAACTGGATATTGAAGGTGAAGTATTAATAACTTTCCATGTAAAATGGTTTTAGAACAGAAACTATGTTGTCATAGTTCATACTTTTAAAGCTCAGCTCAGTTAAATCATAATCCGGATTTCAGTGTTAGCAAATTGTTGATCTACAGATTTATAAAGTTTAAAAATGAATTCATTAACTCCAAAAGAAAAGAGGTTATAAAAATAGTCTATTATCAGAGCAATATAAAAAGATTTTTGTTAATGCGTAACAGAAGGTTTCGGACCTATAGGAAGAATAGTAATGGAAATACAAACATCAGATGTGTGTATGTATGTGTGTACATACTCCTATGTATACATACACACACACATACTTGGTGGGAAGACCAGAAAAAGCCAAAGATCTATATTACAAATAGGAGATCTAGAAAACAAATGAAGTTACACCTTAACTTTTGCATAATACCAAATTGTAGAGTAAAGCAAGAATGGCAATTGAAAAATAGCAGTCTAGAATGACAAAAGTGACGAAGAAGAGTGCCAGAATCCAATTTGGGGAAAAATGCTTTGTCACATTAACAGACTTTCCTTCATGTATGGTTGCATATTTCAGCCCAGATTGGCAGGAACCCTGGTTTGCAAGCTATATGGGAGGATGAAAAGCAGCGACGGAGACAGAAATGTGAATCTTCTCAGATTAAGCCACCTGAGTCACAAGGTAAAAAAAAAAGTAAAAATTTGTGCAACTGTTAATCCAAAACTTCGAATGAGAAGTAAGCAGGAGGACAGAATTTAAATTGGTTTGTCAAGTTTGAGGGTTTTTTAGATGTTTTTTTTTTTTTCACTTCCAGCCTTACTAATGGTCCAGTACGTGTTTCCCGGTTTTGAAAGCAAGATGCATAACCTTGCCTAACTGCATCATGATTCAGCTATCTGCAAAACATTCTAGACAGAGTGAATGATAATGGCAGTTAAGATTGCATGCTTTGTCATGGAAAACATTTAAATACTGACAAAACTAAATCTCTTTATCTTGAAGCTTTCCATTGTCATTTATGCAATAGGGCAGTCCCTTTTAATTTCTGCAGAATTATAGCTAAGGTGATATTAGATTAAAATTCTAATAGGATAGACAAATCCCTGTACTTTTATGTAAAATTAATTACACAGGGAAGATTGTGCTCTGCAACGTAATTGCATAATGAACAGGCTTTCTCTGCAGAACCTAGGCCATATTTCTTTTAAAATATGAATGATATTTGACAAGTAAACCAAAGGATTGCAAGAAGGAAAGAGGCAGGTTCCTGGCTAAAGCAGACTTCTTTCTGATTGACTTTTTTCCTGTGTTTCTGTGTACTGGTATTCAGGCCGCATATGCCAGACTTTTCAAAATTGTTCAGTGATTTTTCTTGGATGCTCACCTTGATATAATTGCATCATGATTTGTAAATGTTGTTGATACAGTTGTAAATGAGATTAGTGGGAGTATGTGAAGTATTTTAAAGTTTTGAATACACTTGGAAAATCAGCCTTCAGATTTGGTGCTGAAAATTAGCAGACACCTCAACTTTGGGCCTTTTCCTAATAAAATCAGTAATTTTAGCTGCTCTCTGTGTTGAGAGGTCAAAGTAAAACTGAATAACAAATATTTTTCAAATTTTAAAGACCGTGGATTTGTGCCAGCAACAGAGAGTGAAAAATTTTTTCAGAAGAGACTTAAAGAAATTCTCAAGCAAAATGACTTCTCTGTGTAAGTGTTTAGCCATTTGTCATAAAGTATAGTGTTCTATGCACACCTTAAATATGCATTTAAAACTTGCTTTTCAATTAACTAGAACGTTGTCAGGATCATTGGACTACAGTAATGGATCAGAGGAGTTTTCGGCTGAGCTAACACTACACTCTGAGGTACTTTCTCCTGAAGCCTTTCCGTGTACACCAGCTAATATGGTAGAAGTGCATGATGATAAAAAGATGAGCAAAGGTGAGTTCTTTTAGTATCCTAATTGTTTAGGCATAAATCTGTGTCATGGTTTGGCTGTTTATTCTATTAGCAGAAGTAAGCCAAGGAAGTTGATTGTTAGTTATGAGAAACCAAAGAGTAGTTTTGCTTTTATTTTAATTATTGTTAGAGTAAGCCTTTCTAAAATTGCCACAGCAAATAATGGAAATATACTTGGATAGTAAAATCCATTCTAAAGTGGCTTGCTTTCATAATTTATTGGTGTCTCTGACTCTGAACTTTTATGCTTTCCCTTTTTTTTCCTTTTAAAGACTCCAATAGGCTGCAAACTGATAAAGAGGAGGAAGCACTTATTAATGAAGAAGCAATTTTAAACATTGTGGAGAACAGTCAGAGCTTTCAGCCTTTGTCTCAAAGACTGAATCAGACTACAGCTTTTAGTGAGTATGACTGGAATGTCTTTTCTTTCAGGCTATTCTATTGTTCCACAGTCTTTTTGTTCCCTCAGGTTACCAGCCATGAAAGAAATTAGGTAGTTTACCTCAAGGAGTTTTTCGAAGAGGTTGACACTACACACACACACATACCCTACCACGACCAAAACACCCTATATTTTCTAAAAAAATGTCACCAGGACTGTATTTGTAGAGGCTGCTGTGTCTGTCTGGTTCAGTAAGCCCTGTCCTCTTGCCATGTCAGCTCAGTGCAGTCTCTTGTGGGTATTGCTCCTCCTTATGCTGCTAGGGTTATAAGGCTAAAACTTTCAGAATGAAGATGATTTTGACTGTCTATCCATGATACTCTTGCAGTTACTGACTGCATCTTTCATGCAGTTAAGGTATAAAACATGCCTATGATCTGTCTTCAGAAGCTCAGCTGTCTGGGGGTACTGGGTAATAGTAGGCTGATAATGAGAGGCAAGTTGCAGCAGAGCATTTCTCAAAATTTGTAGAAAATAAGAAGCAAAATTTGAAAGAGGAGGAGAAAAATAATTACAGTAAAAAAATGTAAGTGGCAAGAAGGGGAAACAACAATAAAATAACCAAGAGAGGAACTTGTATGAAAAGCTACATGAGGTAGAAATGGTTCAGATACTCTAGAGGAGATGAAAAGCACATAGTTCATGGTATATCTCTATGTATGTTCTTTGGTAAACATAATGTGTAATGTTAATATGAGCCACATGGCCTGGGGCAGGGAGGAGTATCTAAAACCCATAGTAGCCTCCATTGCTTTCCATACCTGTAGGGTGTGGGTATGTGCTTGGACAACAATATATGTCTATGGGTAATACAATATACAGCCTTGAAATCTTTTCTTGCTAACAAAGAAGGAGTGGATGAAGTTAGATTAAGAGCGTAGTGCTGTTTTATTTTACGAAGGGTAGGTAAGATTTTGATTATGGAAGTTTTGTAGGCAAGGATTTGGATTTATTGAAAGAACTATAAGATTCTGTGGGCGCTGGCAAACCTGAGAGGATGAAAAGTGGCTAAAATAATATGCAGGGTATGTCTTATGACTGTACATTTGAATTGTTCAGCCAAATTGAAGTGTTGAAATGCTCTGTTTTTTCCATTGACTAGGGAATCAAGTCGAGCTTATATTACTTTTCTTTCCCCCTCCTCCCTTCTTGTCATGCAGCTACTAATTCCTGGTGTCTTGTGTGACTATGAGTAACATGCTGCATATTTGGGTCTCTTATGCTCTTTCATAGCCTGCACCAGTCTTTACTATTCCTTTGTAGAGTTTAGTGCCACAAGGACTGTGAACCACATGACTTCTGCTATTCACTGTGAATTACACACCAAGGGTCATATTAACATGAAGTAAAGGTTGGAGTTTAATGATGAGCCTCACAAAGGGCAAAGGAGCAAAGAACAGACAGTATAATTAAAAGTGGGTTAGTTCAGAACTCTGGAAAAAGGGATGGTTTCTCCTGTAAAGGGTAGAATGGTGTCTTGTGAAGCCTTTGCAAAATTTGGAAAATGCCTTTCTCACAGATGTTGAGATCTATTTTACATAATTCTCAAGATCATTGTAATAATATGATGCTTCCCAAGGAAAGAAAGTAGAAATTGTAGTTCTTCTGCCAGGGAAGGAGAGAGAAGTAACAAAGATCCCTGGTGGACTAGAGATCATAAATTGGTTATGAGGTCAGATGATAGGTAGAGAATGAGAAAAAAATGTGACTTGGAAGGCTTTTTAAGAAACAGAAATAAAAAATGAGAAGGGAAGTGCATGAATTAGTGTAAGCTTGGGTCAAATAAAAGAAAAAGTAAAATTTGAGAGAGGAGTGAAATCTGGTAAACTTTCAGTGTTTAGAGAAACCTTGAAAGAGAATAGCTTATAGTGACATGAAAAGGGAGCTGAAGTTAACATTAAAGAACAGAAGGAGCAATAGTTGGACAAAATCAGCATCCCTTTTCACAATATGCAGTGATTGAAAGTCTTCAAGTGATACAGAGAGAAGTGCCTAACAAAGCTAATGTGGCTGTTGAGCAAGAGAAGGCAGTGATGCTTCAGAAGCTGGCACTCATGCTGAAATTAAAGGGGAGAGTGAAGCTTCACTGAATGTGAGGAGATAATAGGAGAGTGGAGAGAGAGAAGTGCAACCACTAAATCTAGTACAATCAGAAGAATAGGGCAGAAGTAAAGAAATTTGTCAAAGTTTTATATACAGAGCTAGAAAAGATAAATCATAAAATTTGAAAAAATAAGATACGAAAAGAGCTTTGTTTCTGTAGCCTGCCTTGCCTTAGACCATTACAAACTAGTGGATTTTAAAACTGAGGGGGTTTTTTTGTTTGGTTTGTTTCGTTCTGTTTTTTACTGGTAGACTGTAATTAGTGATTTACAAGTAGAACAAAATATAGATTCTACTTGTATGGGCTTTTTCTGCAGTGGGCAGTAGTGCTGATGAGGCCATGATTGATCTGTTGGCTGGATTGGAGAATGATGGATATCAGATGGGACATCAAAAAACACTCTCTCACCATCGTTCTCTTGGAAGCTGGCGAAATTCTCAGAACAGTGATGATGAAGAAAATGAGCCACAGTGTGAGAAAGAAGAAATGGAACTTAGCTTGCTAATGTCCCAGAGGTGGGACAGTAGCGTGGAAGAGCCTGGGCCAAAAAGAAGGTATATATGTGATTTTCTTTTCTTAATATATGTTCTTTCTGTCAGATTTTTCCTCCCTCCCACCTTGTTTTCAAGAATGCTATTAGCCCAGTGAGATGTAGAGAGGTCTGTGTTGACAACATTGGGAAAATCTGTGCAGATCCTGGGATGGAATGCGTTGTTTAGATGATGATGTGAATCATCAGTGTTATCTGGAAATAAAGATTAAGTGTTTAGGTGTGGCCAAACATAAGCTTCTAGTTTGCTGTTTGAGGAAAAATTAAGTAGGCTTTTTGTTCTGCAAGTCCAAATACAAGAAAACATTTAGTGCTAACTTGCTTGTAAGGTCACACCTTGGATGTAGTACAAATGTTAAGGTGTATCTTGTACATCTTTTACTGAAGTCAGTATTTAAGAGGTATTCATATGGAGACTAACCAAGAAACCTGAGGAAAAAACACCCATTTGTTTCCATGCTCAAAGCTTAAATCAAAACATGAATGTTGCTCACGCTGCTCAACTGCTAAAGGTCAGCAACTTCAATATTTTGAAGGCCAAGATTCTTGGAACACCTTCTCAGGTTGTAATGACCTTTTGTACAGTCTGCATGGACAGGCATTGAAAGCAGCTATATCCAGTTTCTCTTGACCCCTGCTTTGGGCACACCTTCTGATATTTATAATTCTGTTTGAAATATGAGAAACTTCCCAGACATAACATTTTGATATTTAGGTTTCTTTTCTACATCAGAAGTCATAAATATTGTATGTTTCAGATAACCAGAGAGATAAAGAAAGATTTCTTTTATTTCCCAAAGACACATAGAAGTTGTAACAGAATCAGAAGTTAGTTCATTAGTCTCCTAGTTTGAGAGATAATTGATCTCTAAAGCTAATTTTCCTGTCTGACCTTTGATTTTCTGGCTCTTTCCCTCACAATAGTCTGAAAAGTTGAAACTGCCATCCAAAACACTTAGCATTAAACTTCAGTTTAGTCATAGTTGCTGTGTAAACTTGTATCTTGCAGAATTCATTAGCTCAGGCACAGCTCTGTATGAGCTTGACTGTACAACTTCAGGAGTCAGGTAGGATCCTGAAGCAATTAACTGCTTTCATGCAGTAAAGAATCCTATTTAAAAACTCAAGAGACTTGATGAGCTGTCTCAATAATATCTTGCTCATATGTGCCTACACCTTAATCCCAGACAAAAAGCACTAGGGAAAATATGCATACGATGTGCTTCCACAGGTAGTCAACTTGTGTTCAGAGGGAGTTACAACTTCTGTTTCACTGACATCTCTACAGAATTTGGACTGACTTCAGACACAAGTATGGGTATCTTTGCCCCCTGCATGATTCTGGTCGTGTATAAAAAACCACTTTGAGTCTGACCATAGATCTGACTGCTCATTCCATCTGTATGTCTTACTAATGCATCCTGCCATATCCATACTATTGCTTTTCTGTTACTATTTACCAATCTTCCATTGTCTCAGGAAATCTGTTGAGCTAATGAGGAGTAGCCGCACCCTACTGAGTGAATTAAATGGCTTGGGTTTGATTTGTATTGAACTGGAGAAAAGAGCCCATCAAGAGAAAAAAAGCCCATATAGACCTGGACTAACTAGTTCATTTATGGCAGTATCATGTGTGTTACACAAATTTTCCTGGAATCCAGACCGATGGGCTTGAATGAGGAGAAATGCAAGTTACCTACAGAAGTCGTCTCCAGTCTGATTTGGTTTACTAAAGCTGACCAAGATTCGCCTGGGATTACAGCATAACTTGGGTTGGAAGGAACATCCCCAGTTTGATATTAATTTGCGTAGAGAGCTGAATGCTTTGTGCTGTATTTTCCATGTTTTGGGAACACAGAAGAGGAGCAACTAAGCTTACTTTGATCATGGAGACTGAGTAGCTCGCCGAGCTTGTTACTTGATTCTCCAAGTCATGTTTCCAGACCTGAGTGGAAATTATGTGGTTACATTTGAGCCTATTGTTTCTTAACTAATAAATCTGACCTGATCTAAATTAGCTCAGTGCTGACATTCAGATGCCTGGGGTGTTACCATACATGTAATTCATGCTGTTCTAACTCCAGTCATAAAAGAGTTCTGCAAAAGTAGACTGTGTTTAGGTTATTGTGGATTTTCCTTCCCGTAACTTCAAAACATTTGTATTTATATCTTGTGTGAGGTATTACACAAACTTAAGAAAACAACAAACAAATAAAAAAACTTCAGACCTCAGTTCCTTAATATGTATCTGGATTTCTTTCTTGCAGCCACAGAGTTTCTGTTATATTTGTTAAGAATTTTGTCCATTTCACACTTCATTTTAAAGAAGAGAAATCAAATTCCTAAGTGCCTGTGGAGTTATAATATACTGGAGGATTTGTTTTTTGTGGTTTTCTACGCTATTCTTCCCCTACACCCATATAAAGCCATGCCACCTTAAAACCAATAAAAATTCATAGAAGCTTTGCTTTGTAGATTTGCTTCTTTTTTTTCCCCAGCAAATTTATGACTGTTAACATGGCAGTGTAGAACAGTTAACTTAGCATGAGCAGCTTAAATGTTAAGAGCTGCTTCAGAATATTCAATGAGGGATGGAATGAAACATAGTTTTGTTGGTCATGATTAATTAAGCCTGCCAAGAGAGATAATCATTATAATGATAATCATTATAATACAGTAAAGATTTTTTAACGGAAAAAAACATAAAAAAACCCTATCTGTTTACTAACAGCTAAACTGAAATAATTTTGGGTAGTTGGTTTAATCTTCAAATTTCAAGCACTTTGAAGCAATGAAATCTCAGTAAAATTGGACTAAAATTAAGCATCTAAATGCCTTCTCTGTGTCTTCTTAAGTTAGTGAATCCTGCTGTTTAAAATGATTAGCTACCACTATTGCCTCTTAAAATAGTAACATCGAAAAATATTTCGTATTTCTCAGTGAGAAATGTAATAAAATTCTTGTTTGTTTCCCTTTGCTCCCCCAACTTACACAACCATGTAGCGCCACATCCCATTGATTTTCATGTTCCCTGTTGCTCATGTTTTCTAATAGAAGTCTTATACCTCAATTAGTTCCTTCACTTTCCTCCAGGTCAGCTGGCAAAAATATGCATCGAAGTTCAACAGAAGAGGATTCATCTTCAGAGGAAGAAATGGAGTGGAGTGGTAACAATACACTCCTAGCTAATCTCTCAATACCTCAGTTGGATGGAACTGCAGATGAAAATGGTGGTAAGTAAATAGAAAATCAGCTTTGGAAGTTGTCATAGTTCATTTTCGCATCAAATTGCTAATTCACAGAAGTGTTGACCATTTTCAGTCCTTGTTTCAGTTGGAAGGAAATGTTCTCAACAGATTGCAGAAGCAGGCCCTTAACATCTTCCTTGAAAAACAACTATACTTTAATCTCAACCCCCTCTGTGAATTACCAGAATTTGTTTTTGTTATTGTATCAATGATCAAAAAAAGGACATTGTTTAATTAGTTTTATCTGAAAAACTTTATTGCGAGAGATATTTTTCAATTACTATCTGTTATGCAAATGTGGTATTAGAAGTAATGATTCTGTAGGATTATTTATCTTCCTAGGATTATTGTAAATAATAAATGTATTACTATGTAAATTTAGATGATTCTTTGCAAGTATTTGCCACACATGCTGAAATATAGTGAGCCTTTATTTGGGCCTGTGTTTCATTCAGTGGAGTACGTGTTCACGTCTTGGGATTGCATGAGTTAAAATTATGTAGTGATTCAGAAGGAACTGCTTTTCAAAATCTGTAAAAAAATAAGTTATTCTATAGAGATCTTTTGCCATCTTTATAACATGCTGTCTTTGGTCAAATAACATTAGTCAACAGAATACCACTTTGAGGTTAGGCAAATATATAAATAATATTATTTGTTTCATTAGGAAATCTGCATGTTTTCACATTATAATGATCAGTTGAGAAAGTGAGATATGTGATCTTATTGTATAGACAGCCACAGCTATTCCTTTGTGTTCAGTGTTTAAAACATAGTTTGCTTTTTCCTTTTCTTGTATAGGTATAATGGTAGGGTTAATACATGATTTGGTGTACTACTATAATGATTTGCTTTTGTAAAATGCACAGTTCTAATTTCCTTATTTGACATACTTTCTAATTTGTTGTAATAAGAGATGCTACTGGCTAATGAGACTGTATCTTAAATAAGTGTTTAAATTTTAGCATATTTGAAGTATGTGAAATGTCACATGCTGAACATCAGCTTAGAAATTTTATTACTGTGGACTTTTACATTGATTTCTTATAATAGGAGATACAATAAATTCAAAACAGATCCCAGTCCAGGTCTTCTTAATTAGAAAATGCCTATCCACACATGAATCTGTGTTCATAACATCTGACTGAGTGACAAGTATTTTTGCAGTTTGTAGATCTGAATAGCCAGGTATTTTTCAGGTGTTGGTTGACACCACCAAACTCACATTTTCTGAGTTTTCATCCTCATTCTTTCTGTGCACTCCTACCCTCCGAGAATAATAGGCAGCGTCTCCCAGCTGTGCTCCACAGCTTAGAGACTCTGTGTATGCATTAGAAAGTGTTATTAGAAACAGACTGGGACTTCTCTAATTTTTCTCAGCCATCAGTAAATAAATAGCTAAGCTGAAGGCAGCGTGAATCTAAGATAATCCCCAAATTGGTTGAGACTTACAGTGAAGGGCCGAAGGATCCCCAGTCTGGTGCATCAGTGTGTAGCACATGCTTCCAGGTCATACAGCATGTTTCATAACTCATATTCCTCTTCAACATTTCAGCTTAGGAAGTGGACACATGGACAAATTTCTGTGTGCCAGGTGCTTTGTGGTAACTGCCTCTTTGCAGTGGTATAACCTCTGTCAAATTACTTGTTGTTCAGTGAGGTTATGAGCAAGCACACAGTTGTTAACACCTCTCTGTCCATACTTATGCTGCAATAAATGTGAAAGTATCACCGAAAGAGATGAAAATCATCACAGATACCATGTGATGAGTCTGCACAGGACAAGTTCCCACAGCACCTGCAAGTCTCAGATTTATGTGGGAACATTAATACATGGATATGAATCCAGGATCTGACTAACTGGTGCACACTTCTTGCCATGACCCCCTGAATGGGTGCTGTATTACTCTGCATTATAAAAGTGCAGGGGACTACCTATGTTTAGTGCACAACACAGTTCATACAAAGCCCTTGCCATGTTGTAAGATACTACTTTAGCCTTCTGTGCAATGACTTCTGCAGGGGCAAGGTCATCTAAATAAGTTTTTTGTTTTTCAGAGCCAATGAGTATACTTCTCAGGAACAAATCAGTGTACAGCCTTTTCTAGAAATCAGTTTGTATTTAGTCATCTAAAAGTGATTGTCAAAGCCTTCTTTTCAGAAAGTCAGCGTGAAATCTTTGACAATTATATGCAAGTCTACCATTTAGGAATAACTGACAAAATGCCTGAGACAAATGTACTGACGATGTGATTTTGATAAAGCAACTCATGTAGTTAGGGTCTCTAGTTGTCATGATTGTAAATGTAATGTGATTTGCAGGAGTTTTGCTTCTTATTTAGAAGGGAAGGCTTTCAGGAAAATGCTATTAAAATTTTTAATTCACTAGGTTATTTTTTTACAGGAAAACCAGAATAAAATTGCTTGTCTTCCATTTCAGACAATCCTTTGAATAATGAAAGTTCTCGAACTCACTCCTCCGTCATTGCAACAAGCAAAATGTCTGTAAAGACCTCAATATTTCACAAAGATGCTGCTACACTAGAACCCCCATCTTCTGCTAAAATTACTTTTCAGTGTAAACACACAAGTGCCCTTTCTAACCATGTTTTGAATAATGAAGATTTTGTAGAAGACCTCTCACAACCAAACACAGAAACAAGACCTGAACTTTCAGTCCATTCTCTTACAAAAGAAAGCACTTACTCAGCAAAGTACCCAACTCCATTCAGCAATAGTACCCATGCAGAAAACTCTCACAAAGAGGGTAACAAGAAAGATACTCTCCCAGTTCCTTCATGTGGAAATAATATTTTTGACTACGAAGATGATATTTCATCAGTGAACAGACCAATACCTAGTAGGAAATACATTAGCATTAGAAAGGCTGAAAAGGATGTCTCTTTTATGCATGTGGGCCGCCATATTGGTGACAACATGTTGAATAAAAACTTATATAACTTTTCTGATTTGAGCCACTCCAAAGGTAAAATGTCCTCTGAAGTAAATGAAAAATCCAGCAGTGCAAGTGTGAATAGTTTTTTTCCAGCAACAGCAACAGAAAATTGTGAATTGGTATCTTGTTCAGGAGGCAGTCGGACTGTGGTACATTCACTTGAAAATAACACTGACGAAGGTGGCCTTAATAAGCTTAAAATTAGGTATGAAGAATTTCAGGAGCACAAGGCAGAAAAGCCAAGCCTCAGTCAACAAGCAGCACATTATATGTTCTTTCCTAGTGTTGTTCTTTCTAATTGTCTCAGTCGACCACAGAAGTTAGCTCCCGTGACATATAAATTACAGCAAGGCAACAAACAGTCCAGGTTGAAACTGAATAAAAAGAAGCATAGTTTTATCAATCGTCAGGAGCCTGCAAGTGTAAATGATGTTGCATCAGTGAAGGAAAGCTGCTATACACAAGGTAATGCTTGTAGTAACATTCCTGATAAGGATAGTGCTTTACCTAGTGACATAGTTCAAGTTCCTCTTGAGGCTTTTGAAAACAAAATGCCTACAAGTACTGCTAATTACACTGACTGCCAGTTTGCAGACGGATCTCTTGAAACTGAGCAGTCATTTGGACTGTGTGGAAATAAATACACGCTCCGGACAAAACGGAAGGTAAATTATGAGACTGAAGACAGTGAATCAAGCTTTGTCACACACAACTCAAAAATTAATCTACCTCAACCGATAGAAGGTGTTGAAAGTATGGATGGGTCTCAGAAGTCTCGAAAGCGTAGAAAGCTTTCTAAAAAATTGCCACCTGTTATTATTAAATATATTATCATCAATAGATTTAGAGGGAGAAAAAATATGCTTGTTAAACTGGGGAAAGTAGATTCTAGTGAGGAAAGAGTAGTACTCACAGAGGAAAAGATGAATTTATATAAAAAGCTTGCACCTTTAAAGGACTTTTGGCCAAAAGTTCCTGACTCTCCTGCAACCAAATATCCTATTTATCCACTAACACCAAAGAAAAGTCACAAAAGGAAAGCAAAACATAAGTCAACCAAGAAAAAAGCTGGAAAACCACAAAAAACAGGTAGTACAAATATTAAAAGAACTTTATCTTTCAGAAAAAGGACTCATACAATTCTTTCTCCTCCTTCGCCCTCCTACAGTGCTGAAGCTGAAGACTGTGACTATAACTATAGTGATGTTATGTCTAAGTTAGGTTTTCTTTCTGAGAGAAGCACAAGCCCAGTAAACACATCTCCACCTCGCTGCTGGTCTCCCACTGATCCAAAAGCAGAAGAAATCTTGACCTGCTTGGACAGAGAAGCTTTATTTAGTAGGGGGCCCAATATCTACAACAGCAAGACTGTTAATACTAGTGTAGGAAAAACTAGTCGAGCAAAAACTCAGGTTAAGAAATGTAAAAAGAAATTTGCTAGCCCCACTGTATCTACCAAGAAAAAGAAAAAGATTAATCAGGCTGATAAAACACCAGATGATGGAAAGAAGAAACCTAGGACAAAACAAAAAACAGCTGAAAAAGTGTCCTCAAGAAAACGTGTTGTATTTAAAGATGAAAAAGGAAACGGTCGCTCTACTGCAGAAGTCAAGTTTGTGCTGAAACATCAAGATCTGCCTGAGATTTCTTATAACTCTCTCTGTTCTCAGCCACTTCACAACCATAAAGACAGTCCTCTTCCTGGCTATTCAGCTGGGTATCTGTCATCAGCACAGCTCCCTTCAGCTGATGCACAAGGTAATTCGTCAGGCTGTTTTCACTCATTGATGGAAATCGATAAGCCTGTAGATGCACCGTGTTTGCCTGCTCCACGGGAAGACCCTCATTCATCTTTCACATCTGTTCCTGTGGCATCTGGAAGGGAAGTACCAAAAATGAGCTCTCAAAGGTCCAGGACTCAGAGTACTATATTTAGAATGAAGGATTCTGCTCTCATTCAAAACATATTTGATCCATCTAATCATGCAACTCACATAACACAGAATGCACACATCCCTAAAGATAAGACTTCTACAAGAGCAGAAGAGATAAAAAATTTGCAAATCAGATATTTGCCACCAGCTGGGAAATTAAATGAAACTCGTGACTCTCTGGATACAGCAAAGACGGATCAATTACATACCACTAACTATTTGCATTGTAAAGACAGTAATCAGCAGCAGATTTTTTGTTTACCAGAGGCATCCAAGCATTCTGATCCTTGTTCTTCTATTCATAAGCCATCTGAGGAAAACCCTGGGCCGCTTCAATTGCCTAAAAACTGTTTTGTAACATCTTTGAAGAGTCCAGTGAAACAGTTACACTGCGATCAAAACCAGAGAGGATTTATTTTGGATATGTCGCATTTTAAGCCTGAAATTGCAAAACAAAGGCCTCTGTCAGAAACAACCACACAACCAAAACCCGTCTCCCAGTATAAAAACAGGAATATAGTGGCCCCATCAGCATTTGGTGAAGGACAGTCTGGCCTGGCTGTTCTGAAAGAGTTACTCCAGAAGAGACAGCAGAAAGCTCAGAATGCCAGTGTTGCACAGGAGCCATTGCCAGATAAACCACAGCTGAACAAGGGCATACCTTGCCCTCTTGAACAGAATAAAGCCATCAAAAGGTCACGGTCAGTCACATCATCAAGAAAATCTCGTGCTCCCAGGAGCACAAAACCTAAAGACAAAACAGCAAAACTTTCAAAAATGGAGTCTTCAAGCCAGCCAATTACTAGTCGCATTGATCATTCTGTATCTGATGACAGCCCCATTTTTTTTTCAGACCCTGGTCTTGAAAGCTGCTACTCACTTGAAGACAGCTTATCTCCAGACCACAATTACAACTTTGATATTAATACTATAGGGCAAAGTGGATTTTGCAGTTTTTATTCTGCAAGCCAGTTTGTCCCAGCAGATCAAAATTTGCCCCAGAAATTCTTGAGTGATGCAGTTCAAGATCTTGGTTCTGGGCAAACAACAGAAAATGACTTTCTATGTCATAATGACCAAAAATCTGAGGAAGAAAAGCAACATTCTTCAAGCACAAATAAATGGATACGGCCTGGTGCCCTGAGCCCTGAGCTTTTCGAGAAAACCTCACTAGATAATAATGAGAACCACTGCCATAGTCAATGGAGGAAAAGCGTTCATTCTTCAACTTCTAGATCTAGTTTTATTGATACGCCTTGTACACAAGAGACTGAAGTCTGTTTAAATGAAAAATTCAAATTGAATCGAAGTACAGTAAATAAAGAGATATTTCTTAACCTTTCTCAGCCAACCTGCTCAGACTGGATTCAAAGCCACATTAGAAAAGAAACCACTTTTGAACCCTGTCAACCACTTGATTCAGTTAATACCTCTTTTACATCCTTATTGTCATCGCCTGATGGTGAACTTATGGATGCAGCTTCTGAGGATTTAGAATTACATGTTTCAAGAAACAATGAGGCATTAACTCCAACTCCAGATAGTTCGCCAAGGTCAACCAGTTCTCCCTCACAATCAAAGAATGGAAGTTTTACACCTCGTACTGCTCACATTCTTAAGCCTCTCATGTCCCCACCCAGTCGTGAAGAAATCATGGCAACTTTGCTGGATCATGATCTCGCAGAAACTGTTTATCAGGAACCATTTTGCAGCAATCCTTCAGATGCTCCAGAAAAGCCAAGGTACTGTGGCATTTATGTCTACATGTGATTGTGATTATATTAAATTTAATTTATTCCTGTAAACAGTTTTATACTGTTATATGGCACAGATGCATGAAAGATCCCATCTGATGTACATACATTTGAAGCTGAAAATTACTGTGCCTCCAGTCCAAGTACTCATTTTCTTTCATGGTACTTTGGGGTTTTTATTGCATGATATTGTGGTAGTGAGTGGGAATGTGCCTTAATGGTTTGTAAAATAAAAATACTGCCCACAGGAATTGCATAGTGAGAAAACTAGTTAGTAGTACTCTGCTTTTCTGTCATCGCAAGGACTGCCTGCAGTGCAGTTTAGAGTAAAACAGTAATTCAAGCTATTTTTCATCACAGGGAGATTGGAGGGCGGCTTCTCACAGTGGAAACCAGACTTCCAAATGACCTTCTTGAGTTTGAGGGGGACTTCTCATTAGAAGGTCTACGGCTCTGGAAGACTGCATTTTCAGCAATGACAGGAAGTCCTAGACCAGGATCTCCTCCTCATTATGGTCACTCTACTGTTAATAAAAGAGAAAGTAATAGCCATAAAACTAATGAAGACAAAAAAATAGTCATAATGCCATGCAAGTGTGCTCCAAGCCAACAGCAAGTTCAGATATGGCTTCATGCCAAAGAAGAGTATGAACATTTCAAGAAATTGCCTAAGAGTCATCCTGCTGAGCTGGCAAAGGCAGATGAGAATTTCAGCTCTGCAGTGTTGTCTGAAGAGAAATCTATAGAAGTAATAAAAGTAGCTAAAGACTTAAATATGTCTAGCCTGGAAGATGAAAGACCTATTGTGCCTACAAAGAATTCTACTGCCTCTGTGGCAGAAAATACAAAAATGCAAACCAAGGAAACCTGTGATAAGTCTATAAGCACCATAGTAACTTCTGTAAATACTAAAAATGACATACACTCTAATAAAACTTCCTGTGAAAGCAAGACACACACTACTTCAGCACTAGAACATGATGAGGAGGAGGAGGAGGAGGAGGAAGATTATTATGTCAGTTACAGTTCACCAGATTCTCCAGTCCTTCCTCCTTGGCAGCAGGTAGCGTCTCCAGATCCCAGGCAGTCCAGCTTAGAAGATGCAGAGTGGAAAAATCAGGATATTATTTTGTCTTCCTTGGAAGAAAATGATGTAGTACCTGTTGGAAGTGCACAAAATTCTCCATGCACCCAAGAGGACATTAGGACATCCTTTGACACATCTCCATTTCCAGTTAATGAAGATCCAGGAAATTCTGAATCCATTTGCCTACATAGTACACCCATTGTGCAGAGAAAAAAACAAGATGGAATACCTGAAGTTCTTGGTTTTACTCCCTTATCTGCAGGTAAATCCATTAAGATATTCTAATAATATACACATGCACAAAAATCTGAATATATTTCTTCTGACATAATAAAAAATACTCTATTTCCACAAAAATATATTTAAAACTAGTTTTGGAAAGGAAAAGTCCTATGCATTATTGTTAAAGTAATTACTGAATTATTGAAAAAGTCTCGAAGTAGAACATCCATTTGCTTCCTAATAGTCTCTAGTATCTGAATTCTGAAGTGCTGGTTAAGAGCCTAATTTAGAAGTATTGCTTATTTGGGGGATTTTTTAATCTTGTTGACTATATTGCTTGTATTTTTATAAAAATAATCTTAATGTGGAGTGTGAATGACACTGCAGTGTTCAAGATGATAATGATGTGAGGCTTTGTAACTTACTGGCCTTGTACTCTATGTTCCTAAATGACCTTAGATACCAAATTGTAGTAGTTGTGCTTTGGATTTGACAGAGGGCAAAACTGTATTTGCTTATATATGTAATATTTATTTATAATGTTAATGAAATGCCTCTGTTGTTTCTTGCATGTTGTTTAAAGCCTAGACAATACTATTGAGGCTAAGTAGTCTTTCACTCATACATATTTACAGAACCAAAAGCTCAGAAACTCAGCCACAAGAGGGGAAGTAATACTGATGGTCTTCGAAGAGTACTTCTAACCACACAAATGAAGGTAAATTAACATTTTTGTGTATAGTTGTATTTTTATTATGCACATATAAGCATTTCCATTCTTTCTTCTTTGTTGTTTTGTCTTTCGCTGTTAAGATCTCGAAAGTACATTTAAAATGGTGTGGTACAATTGGTGTAGAATCAGAGCACACTCAAAGCTAGGAAGAAATTTATGAGTTCAATCTGGGGGGAGTGGGTGTAAGTTGGAGAATGAGGGTTCTGTTCTAGGGTAGTGGGATACTAATGAAACACTAAAGAGACGCCATGTAAAGATGTCTTGCTCTTTGAGGTACAACATCCTTTTTAAGTTCTAGTGTGATTTCCCTTTTTTATATATGTATGCTTATGTGTTTATGTGTCTCTGTGTGTATTAGTTTTCAGACAATGTTCTAAGCATTTTCTGAAAACAAAGAGGGCAATTTGTGATGTGCCAACAGAGGAGAAAGGGATTGGTTTTGTTCTCCCTAAACAGCATTTCTGGTCTCCATGTTGGAAACACAATGGTGGGCTAGGTGCATTACTGGAGTGACCCAGTACTTTCTTCTTGTCAGTATACTGGTATTCATTATTTCAAGTGGGTACATAATGTACCCTTAATTCAGTGTCCGTAAAAGTGATGACTGAACAGAGGTTTTTGAAGAATTGTTGCTCAAGGGGGAATAGAGAATTGTTGATTTCCGTATCCTCAGACTTCCAAGAAAGCCAGTATGTTTGGGACTGGGGTTTTTTTGGTAGCGTTCTGTAAGTTTTTGGTTGTTTGGGACTTTTTTTAAGTATATCAAACTGCCTCTTGCTTTGCTGTGAGCTTTCATTAAAATTATTCCTACAAGGCAGAAAGATATAACTGTTGTTGCATGCTGAAAAATTAAATGAGGAGATAGCAAAAAGTTGGGCGCTTTCTGGTAATTTGTAGTGTAGCATTTGTGTTTTCATTGATAAATTCATATTTAGTATTGCATATTATTTAACCTACATATGAGTTTAGCAACCTGGGTTTTCTCATTATCCTGTGCTTTTTTCTTCCCTGCCCGATAAGAATCAATTTGCTGCCCTCGGTGCTCCAAAGAAAGAGACTTCCCAGATTGAAGGACCATCTTTAAATAATACTTACGGTTTTAAAGTCAGTGTGGAAAACCTGCAGGAAGCAAAATCCTTACATGAGGTAACTTTACTCTTGCATGTCACTTTATAAAATTATAGTTATCAGGCTGATCTTACTGGCAGAAATTTAAAATCTTTTTCTTCTGGATCCCTGCGTGACTTAAAAATTAATCAGTGTGTGCAGCTTTTAAGTAGTTGATCTACCAGTTTCGGCTTGATGTCCAAGTACCTCTAATAGTATTGCACTAAACTTCACAGTATTTTGGTTGAGAAGATGGTAAACCTCTCTTTAAAAATAAAAATAAGGGAAAGATCAGAAGGAAGAAATAGTAAGTTTTGTATAAAAACATCATTTGAAAAACTAGTTGACCATAATTTTCATGGATTGTTTCCTTAAGAAATAAGACATCTGGCAGCAACCAGTCAGGCCCTCCTGGTATCTCTACTTGCTACCTTCTGAACCTGCTGGGCATTTTCTACTACATTGAACAAAATGGTGCCTATCTCAAAGAATGTCTCTATATATTTAATGTAGAGTGAGTGTTTGGTCTGGGAAGAGGAATCAAAGTGCTGGAGAAAGGGAAACAATGTAAATACAGTACTGCTGTGTTCAGCTGCTGTCTGGGCAAGCAATCTGTGTGTATGTGCTCCTAGACAGTCTTCACACCCGTGGCTTCGAATTAGCTGTTGGCCAGTTTATAGATGAGCTAGGGAGATGGCACTGAATAGAAGACATGGGAGAAGCCACAAGAAACCAGTGATCTTGGAGGAAATGGTGATAGAGCTTTGATAGTAAAATTTCACTTCAGCGATGTTTGTAGTGATTTAGGATGGAAATCTAGAGGAAATCAGGCTGCCCTAAGGGAAGCTTACACACACAGAAATACTTCTAACTTTTCCCTCTCCAACCTCTTCATTAATCCACATTGTGAGCAATGTTATGCAAGACAACAGAGCAACAACATAGTGTTGAAACAGTATTAAATAATACCATACTTATTGCAAAGTCAAAGCTTGACCGTATATAGGGATTAGCATTTTCTTAACATAAAACATTCCACAAAAAGCTCTGGCAATATGATGTGGCAGTTCATTAGTGCAAGTGAAAGGAAAGTAAGGTATTCTCCCTACCTTTCCTGTAAGACTTAGTCTTCATGCTTGTCTTGGGTGAGGGAGGGAAGGGAGAAGAAAGGCCAAGAGTGATTCTTTGTTCTGGATCAGTTCAGAAATGTAATTCAGCTCAATATACAAAGCTGCTTGAAAACACTACAGGAATTTACAACTGTTCAAGTTTAACATTATCTGTTTTTTTTAATTTTCTGCTTTTGGTAGATGAATAAAGTACTCAGAAACACATACTGAATTTTCATAACTGAGTATAAAAATCTGTTAAATGATGAATCTTTTTTCCTAAGATGTTGCTTTTTGCAAATAAAGTGAGATCCAGAGATGCATGTTTAATCACTTCTGTTAAATTTTGGGTGGGACCTTGTAGTTAGAACATAATACCACCATATAAATGTCCGCACTGTCCTAAGTTGATGTAATAATCTCCTCTTAATTTTTTTTTTAAGAAGCCTCCAGAACAAACTAACTTACTGTGTTTATTTGTTGCTAGGTCCAACACCTTACCCTCATCAGTATGGAGTTACATGCTCGAACAAGACGAGATTTGGAACCAGACCCAGAGTTTGATCCGATTTGTGCTTTATTCTATTGCATCTCATCAGACTCAGCACTGCCAAATACTGATAAAAAAGAAATCACTGGTGCTGTAGTGATTGATAGAGACAGGACACTCTCAAGCCAAGGTTCCTATTTCTTTTTTCATAATATATTTTATAAAAATGCTATTTCCTAGTAATCAAACAGTAGCAAGCAAAATGTGATAGAGTATCTATATAACTATGTATCTCATTTAATTTTGTCTTGTTGAATGGTCATATTAAATACGGAGTTTTCCTGCTTATATCTTCCAAAGAACTATTGCATGGGCTGTAAACCACAAATAACATACGCATGTGCAAAATATCCATGTTTGCGTACTTGTGGACAAGCTCCTGCAGTGTTCTCAAAGTGTAAAGAGGAAAACCTGCCTTTAGTTTCCTACTCAAATTGCTGGATAGCTACAAGTAGAAAATGTTAAAAGCAAGACAGTATGTTTTATATTTTACTTAAGGGTTATTTTTGTGGTTTTATCTGATCCTTTTAGGATCTAAACAGGGGCCCTTATTCTATTGTACCTTTTTGGCTTTGTTTAGACCAGTGATACTCAACCTGTGGCTCTAGAGCCGGATGTGGCTCTTCATGGCCCTACAGGCGGCTCTCGCAATGTAGGCATCTGATCGGCGCTCCACTCTATCAGGCAGCGCGGGGAGCACTGAGCAAATGGACCAGCAGTGTGGGAGTCGCTGAAGTTCCCCCTCCCATAGGGGGAAAGAAAAGGAGCTGCTGGGATCCCCCCACAGGTAAGAGTAGAGATCACCTCCCACCCAGCAGCTGTGGGGCAGAATGGGGAGAAACTTGCCCTTTTGCCCCTTCCACCCCTCCACCCCACTCCTTCCTAGCAGCCAGAAGGGATTGAAGACAGAATGCTGCTGGGAGAGAGGATGCTGATGTGTCATGTCGTGATGTATCAATGTGTGGTGGCATTAAGGCAGCATCATCACACATTGAAGTGTCATGATGAAAAAAAATCACACTGTTGATACGTTATTTTTATGGTGCTCTACAACTCCATTTTATAAAGAAGTGGCTCTCCAGCTGTTAAAGGTTGAGTACCACTGGTTTAGGCTAGTAAAAAACCAACCAAACAAACAAAAAACCCAAAAAACTAAAAAAAACCCCCATCCCCAAACTAGTCCTCTTTCTTTCAGGGTTTCTTTGGCTTTGTGAATGTGTATCAAACCACAAAATACTGTCTAAAATTTTAAGCATGGACAAAAACCTACCAAAAATAAATTTAGCGAAAAGGCAACAGCTTATTCTTTTACCAGTTTATTTTTCAAAGTATTGTAGATATTGTATCATGTTAAGCTAAGTTCTTACTATTCTCAATGAGTTTTATTCTGGTATTATATGCTTGTTACTATATTCAAAAAATTTATCTCCATTACCTTACTAAGTGAAGTTTTTCCACAGTATAGCCACTATGGCTCCCTAGGTGTGTGCCACTGATAATTTATCAAGAAAAAACTTTCTGTAAAAGGTGCAATGATACTTTGAAAAAACAAAGGTTCTGATCTGGTTTTGTTAGCGAAATAAAATGATGTGTTTAAATGTTATTGTGACATTCATTTCTTTAATTGATGTGTGCTGTCAATACTTTCTTGGTTAGAATTTTTGAGTTCCCTGTGGAGTGACTTGACATTGAGATACATCTTTTTTTCCCCTTTTGTGTTATTATTGCTTTGTAAGTCATAGTACTCGTTTTAACGAGTTTTATTTCTGAAAGCACACTTTTCTTAATTCTCAAGATCTCAAGAATGTGTCAAAGTAGAATGCCTTTTAAAGACTCCCGTTCTTAAAATCCACTACATCACCTTAACAGAGATCATACTATCTGTTGTATAGAGAAAACTGTATGTGGTCTGCATTATTCATTTAAAGAGGATTTTTTTAATATGGAAGGCAAATGCTGAGTTCCTACATGCATACAAATTTAGCTGTTACTCAGACATTATCAGTGTAGACAGTCCTAATATGCACTAAGTGAGCAGTTGCACAAGTTTTTCCATTTCTATCAGTAATTTAGCAGTGTGCTGAAGAAAGAACTATACTGTTATATAACATTTTCATTTTGTAAGGCATTTTGCAAAGCACTACTCTAAGACAGCAATTAAAATGATCTTTTGCATTAAAACATTGTGTGAGCTGTCATATAGTCCTTTAATATTTCTGATTAAAAGTAATTTTCTAGTAGCTGGATTCTTGTACATGTAAAATGGTGGAATTTCTCTTGAATCAAATTTGTTTATATCTGAGAATTTGTGCAAGATTACTGCTATGGCAGAATTCTACAAAGCGTAAAGAAAAGGTTTTCCTGCCCAAGAGGAATAAAATAAGTCCATGGATTAATTTTGATAATTATTAAAGATAAAAAGAAGTTATGTTCCATACTTCTATTCAGTTGTATGTATTACTCTAAAGCAGTACTGTTGACTGAAGTAATGAAATTCCTTCTAAATAGTAATGGGTTTTTTTACTTTTATTTTCCAGGGAGCAGAGACCAAGCCCCCTTGCTTACAAGATCTGGAGTTACAGGACTAGAAGTCAGTTACGCTACTGATGAAAGAACTCTTTTCCAGGAAGTAGTGAATATTGTAAAAAGGTAGCATATCTGTACGTTCTGCTTTTATTTTTCAGGCTTGGAACAGCAGATTTAGTTCCATCAACCCTTGCCAGTCTTTCAAATACTGATTTTTTTTGTTGTTGTTTCCCTCAAAGGCTTATTTCTAGAGTGGACAAGCATGGTGGTCTTTCAAATAAAAATACTTTTTGTTTTTCCTTTTCTCTGACAGCAAGAACATTCAGATCCTCTTAAGCAGCTGAGTTACAGTCTTGACACTAATCAGCCATATAAGTAATCTTTTTTAACATAGGACTTTTCCTGTTAACCCCAGAATACATTGCACATCTCTCTCTGAAACTCTCAGAATAGTAGATATTAGCAGAGCTGAGAGCTATAGAAAACCCCTCAGACAGGAAGAGTTTTCTAGGAACTCTGAGGCAAGACAGAAAAAAAATCTGCATGGTGCTGAAACTGCTGTGGACAGTTTAAAATAAGGGTTCATTGAAAAATCAGTTTCCTTCATTGGTTTTGTCTTCTCTGAATGGAAATCCCCTGCTCCATCAGACTTGGAAAACTGCTGGTTTTCCCCATCTCCACCAAGGCTGAGAAGCCTGCTTGGGAGCCCTCTCGCCTGGTGAGTGGGTGGTACCACAGACGTCTCTCCAGACCCTACTGACAGAGGTGCAAAACTGTAAAATTGCAAGGAAAAATAAACAGATTTAAACTCTGAGTCACCCTGCTGGAATAGAGGCACAAGAAAAGAAAAACTAGGCAGAGTACATTTGCAATTCTTTCTCTCTCCAACCAGAAAACCTCTGATGAGAAAGACTTTGAGCAACCCCATGAAGCCAGAATACAAAAAGAGTTGCTGAATGCAACCAGCACAGGGTGGGTCCTGACAGAGCAGCAGATCCCTGTTCAGAGAAGACAAAATTCAGGTAAGGAACATGATATTATTTTCCTCTTTCTTGGAAATCTAGTGCTCCATCAAACTTAGGAAAATTACTCAGAATGAGAAACTGCCAATAAATGAAGAATTCTCCACTAGTTGTGTGGAAGTTTAAAAAGGGACAGGACATAAAGATACGGGAGAGAGAACCCAGCAGTTAAAATATATGTTTATTGCTGAAGAGCAGAAGTCATCTGTATCTGTACATATTGAAGGCATTACAGAGTGAAAAAATCATGCAATTTTGATGTACTTAAGGATGGAATGTACCAGGTCACTAACTGAGAAATCTCTGCTTGTGAGATCTTCTCTAGCATACCTGTTTGATGCAACAACTTCATCCACAAAGATTGAGTTAGTTAACTTGTATTCCTGGAAGAGAAAAGCTTTGATCTGTTAGTGGAGAGGCAGACTGTTGTCATCTTAGTCTACTTCCCTCCCTACTCTAGAATAATACTTAAGCTGTCAGACTTCTGATGGACTCTCAAAAGAGATGTTTTTTGAAACTTGGACCACATCTACAGTTTGCTGCTCTTTTTTCCCCTTTATTTTCTGTAGCGTGGGAAAAAAAATAAGAAATTTTGTTGGAGTAAATGTTTTGTATTTCTTAAGCACAAAACAAGTGTCTAGGCCCAGAGTAACTTTACCTGAAATAGGAAGTATCGTAAAGCTATGTGATTGAGAAGTATTGGACTACAGAAACCTTCCTCAATGAGAAATGAACAAGCAAGCAGCTTTAAAGAAAATTAGTAACTTTTTTTTTAAACTATCTTTTGTTGATCTTTTTAGTGTTATTTTTTCCAGCACGAGCTAGGTACTTTGGCTGTTCTGGTAGATGCAATTAACAGTAAGGCTGATAGATTAGAGAAATAAACCTATCAGGCCATATTTAAGAAACATTACCACTTGAACTTCATGGAGCAACACTCAAAATCACCTTAATTTTCAAGCTGAGAATTGTACCGTTATCTTATGTGCTGATATATGCTTTAGGCTAGACAATAATAGACTCTTGTGACTGAACAGCATGCCCAGCATAACTGCAGCTTGCTTTCAGTTCATGTTCTTGGCATCTTGGGCTTTGGAGGGAAGGGTGGAAGACTGAAATTCCAGATTCCTGGCATAATGAAAGACAGACTATCTATTCACTCTTGATTGTCAGTATCAGGAACAGACTGTCAACTTGTTGGAACACTGAACAGAGAGGATCTCAGCTGCAGGAGGAATTATCTTATGCAGTCCAGTTAAAGAATTCTTGTTCCTATTTCTAGTTATTCTCTTAGTAGTTGGCCTAATTCTTCCTCTTATTTCATATATGTGAAATTGTGGAACATACCCATTTGTTTCAAGTTCCAGCCTTCTATTTCTTTGTTTAGGCTGTTTGTTTTCTTTCTATCCTGGCTATTGAAAATAAATAGTGTTTGATTTTGTAACTTCTTGTTACATGTAAAGAGATGTAAAGTCTGGAAGAGCCCCATTGAGAATTCTTGGTTTTCAGCACACAGATGAAGGAAAGGGGATTCCTGGAAAATTTGTAACTTCTGCAATACTCTTAGCTTATCAGTCTCTTTGACTAGGCTTTTGTCGCTGAAGAGTGTTTCCCAAATCTAACTTTTTATAGCAGAGCTAAAGTTACTCTGTTCACTGAAGATGAGTTCACTGAAGTCCACAAAGTTCACTGGAATTGATGAACTGAAGTTGGATTTAGTTAATACCTTCACTGTGAGGTTGTTTAGGGTGTGCTATATCTGAATGACCACGGTAAGGTTAATACCTAGGCATCCCTAAAGTAAATCCCAGGTTAAATGTTCTTCTGTGGCTTAGTAAATGTTGTCTCTGATAAACTCAGAGCCACTGGCAAATAGAAATAAGTCAGCTTCAGTTCTAGTAGACCAGAAGGAGACCTGGTTGTTTCTCTTGAATTGTGATCTGTGATTTCATCTGTACTGAAAACTCCAGATTTGTCCAAATATTGAGGAGAATAAGCACTTCTGTTTCTAGGAGATTATTGCTGAGAGTGATTAACCTATGAAATGGGAGTACTTACAAGTGTGAGTACCAAAGTCTGTGTAGAGACAGCTTTAATTTTAAAAGGGATTGGAATACTGAGGTTGAGGGTTGCGAGTCAGGAAACAGAAAGGAAGAGTCACAAAGGTGAGTTTGGAGGAGGGAGGGAAGAACAAACAGCACAGATTTGTAACTAAGAAAAGCATCATTAAATTGGTTTTTGGTGTCCTGACAACTGTCTTAGACCTCGAGAGGAAGCTGCACTTTCATAGGTCCAAATTTCCCTTCTTTGTTAAGCTGTCCTCTGGCTGTAAATAAAAAAAAAAAAAGGCTTCAGCTCAAATCTGGCATAAAGCAGTTGAGAAACAACCTCCTTTTGATCCTGTGCAGCCACTGGGGATGTCCTACAAGTACAGAAGATCCCAACTTCTAGGCTCTCTGAAATTGTCAGAGGGGCTTCTTTTTTTTCTTGAAATGGAGCCTAGACATATATTTCTGTCCTAAAGCATTCTATTGTGCTGCCCGAAGTGCTTTCTTGAATAGACCTTCTGTTGATTGTAAGGTATCAGCTGCACTGAGTTGGGAGAAAAAAATAGGAGAATGTTTCTGCTTGAGAAAGTAAGAGAAGCATCTCTCTGAATCTAAAGGCAGGAAGAAGAGAAAACACATTTACATAGCTCCCTAACACAGGAAAGCTGACTGAGGAGGAGGAGAAGGTGGAAGGGAATGCTATAAGAATGTTGGCCTTGGAGATGTAAAATGTGGCAAAACTAGAGATGTCCAAGCCTGATGGAGCAGTGGATTCCCATGAAAGAGAAATTAAATGTCTGGGCCTCTCCTTCACTTTTAAGGCAAATTGTGCAGTTTGAGTGCACGTACTACCAGATAGCAGAAAAGGACTGGTCCTGCAGGTGTGAGAGGAGCAAAATTTGGGGAATTCATGTGGGAATGCACAGTTCCTATCTCTCTGACACACAGAGGATGTGAAAACAGGATGGGCTTGAAAAAAAGAATAGTAGATTCATTGTTACATGAGACTTACCAGACACCCACAGCTCTTTGTCTCCATTAAAGTAGTTTTTGATAAAATTAGATGAGCAGAGTATAATGTAAGATTTTACTTAAAGATATTGGGGATAATATTTGCATATTAATTAACTGTTAATACTTAACACTTAAATATTTTTATAATGCTTTTCTTGTAAGGTATAAAGCTAATTAATTTTTTTGTTTGGATACAGTGCATTATATTTCTTCTTCTGTAAATGCTCTAGCAACGTTTTCTTCTTAAAATAGAGAGTGCTAATTTAACCTTCTTTTTCCAGGCCAGTGTCGTCTTCTGTGGCATTTTCCTATAAAAATCTGTATTTAATGTCCTGTATCAACCTCATGGATTTTTATTGTCTAAGGCAAACTGGAAAAATGTTTTCAGGGATTTCAGTTATGTATTTGAGTCACCAAGCATTCTGTTGCTATGCACAGTTACTGCTTTTGTCTGTATCATAGGTCTGGCCTAATTTCCCCTCCCCCTCCCCCTCCCCCCCCCCCCCCCCCCCCCAGCTTTTTCTCTTAATCATAGCTGGAAGAAAAATAGCAGTCAGGAAAACCAGACACAAAATGGAAGGGAAGGTATTACTGGGAACTTTAGTGTTCATTCACAACCTTCTCAAATGAGAAAGAAATGTCATAGCAGCATATATAACTTAGCTGGAAAGGAAAATAATCACATTTCTTCTCTCTGCAGCGTGTATGAGTTGAATGTTAATGCTGTTGTGTTTAAATCTTGCCGGCATAAATGCTGCTTTTCATCTTTGCAGAAAGACTGGCAACAGCATGCAAAACAGTATCAGGGCCTATCCTTTTAACAAAAGAGCATATGTTGGCAAGCACACCTCTTATTCCTGTCGTGTTATTCCTAGCCAGCAGCTTTCAAATATCACTATTACAATTTACTAGTTTCTTGCAGGTGTAACAGCTGGTCTCATTATAATTTTTTCTAATAAACTGATGATGAAGACCAGCTTCATAGTGTACTGTAAAAACTTCAAGATGAGAGGATGAAACATATAAAACTTGTCCTCTTAGCTCACAGCCTGTTGTCTTTGTGGCACCACATGAAAAAGGGAAAGAGAAAGTGAGAGTCACACTTCCGCTAAGCTCACAGCAGCTAAACTTTGGGTTTGCCTGTTCATTTTGCCGTGTGGGACAATGTAATCTTTTAGCTCCAGACATCTCTTCTTCTCTGATAGCAAATAGAATACCACAGGAGATCTCGGCAGGTGTCATAGCGGTTCATTGGTACAGCTGGTACATGAGATTGGGCTGCACAAGAGGGCATTTCTGCTGCATAATTTGGGACCTAGTTCATCAGCCAACAAATTAGAAGCAAGAAACAGCAGTGTCTCTTAGGTGCCAGAAATTTGATAGGCCTGTTAAACCTGTTGAATAAGGTAGATCTTATGCATGTGTAATGCAGGAGTTTGGTGTTCTAAGTGTTACTAAGTGGCAAAAATTCTTCAATTTAATGTTACTTTGTTTTTTCCTTCAGCCATAATTCAGAGATACACTTATGAATGCAGATAGATGCACATACAAAATACAGGTGTAACTTACTGCAGTGTCTGAGCAACTCAGTTGCCAGTAGTATGTTCATTGGTTTTAATTCTTTTAGAAGGATACTACTTGGATCCAAGTTTTAAATATGGACAAACTGACATTAAAGGACTGTGATTACAGGGAATTTACAGTAAGATTTGATCTCACCATTTACTAGCTACTCTACCTTGATTTTCCATTTAGATAGCTTTGGATAAGTCATCTGACTGAAACTTAAACATCTGTACTTCACTGTCAGTGTCTAACTAGATAGCCTCATTACCAGGAAAGTTAAACAGAAAGAACAGAATCTGCAAGAGGTGGTTAAAATATAAAAAATGGTTCTCCCAAAGAGGCCTTTTTGTTCAATGACAATGAAGAGACCAGCTTAGAAAACTTGAGATGCCAAAATTAGCTGAAATGAGACACTCCCCTTAATGTATGTGTGGTGTCTAGTTGGGATGGAAAAGCAGAGTAAGTAATGTGCTGTAAAATGATAGCCTGTGACTCAGTAATGTGCAATTACAGGCAATCCCTAATGGCCTGGATAAGCAAGACTGAGTTCAAAAGTAGCACGCTGCTTTTTTAATAAATCTTTTGAGTAATAAGCTTTCCAATCTACATGTGAATTTACATAATATTTTGTTTAGATTTATGATACTTAAGTTAGATACAACTTCCATAAGAAAAAGCATGTATCTAAAATGATCATAAACTAAAGGGCTTTTATGTCTTATCCTATAAAAGATCTTCACATCTGAAAGATACTAGAGAGACAGTTATTGAGATTATATGCAGATGGATTACAGAGGTCATTTCGTTCATTAGGTTAAAAGATAATGGGAAGATTACCTCAAGAACTGATGAAATCTGTTCAGTTGCAGCAGTAATATCATAGCTCACTCAACTTTTTTAACTAGAAAGTGAGAAAGCTAAAGCCCTGCTTGGATGAGTTACAACCCAAAGCAACTGTCCTTCATTGCAGGTGGTGGGTGCTGATATGGTTATGGCAACTTGCTGCTTCCAAATAGGATAATTGTTTCTGTTCAGAACAGACTTAAAAGAGCAAGCAAATTTCTGGCATAATGAATGTTGTTTATGTACCACTTAAGCAGTTCTTCACAAGTTTCTCATTCACATTTGCGTCTATCATGGAACCCGTCTGCATAATGCCTTGTCCTATGTAAAATCTAGAAGTATTTTCCATTTTGAATTATGTGACAACAGTTTTCAAATATGAGCATGAATGACTACTTCCCTCTTTTTAATTAATCTGTAGTGTTTTGTAATATGCTAGGACCAGGATAGTTAAGTTACATGAATTAATTTGAAAATATGTTAGTTTTTGGAATGTTTATTCTATGCCTGTATAAAACATGACATAATTCCTTTTTATTTCAAAGCTTAAATTGAGCTATTAATGATTTTGGAGCATCATTTGGCAACCATTGTAAGTTGTGCAGTGGTCATAACTCTTTGACACTGATTGTGATGCTGGAATGAACTGCAGGCTAGCTTCAGTCATTTGTCCATAAATTGTTCCAAGTAGCTTTGGGTTTGTACCATTGGTAGAATAGGCTTCCAAACTGAGTAAATTTACTGCTTCCACTCCTGATGATTATTTCCTTTTCCAAAACCAAAGAATTGTTCTTTTGACAGGAACTGCGGATAGCAAAATATCCCCCAAATGCAAAGTGCTAGTTCTTTTACTTTCTGTAGAATGCTAGAAATCAAAAGCTTACTTTAGAATCCTCTGCATTAGGCAAAAATCATATCAAAACCATTCCCTTACAAGTAGAAGTAGGTGAGAAAGGGGATTTCTGCAACTTCTGGCAGGTGCAAAAGCCCAACTTGTAATAAGTAGCCCAACATGCTAAGTAGGAAGGTTCAACTGTTTTTCACAGAAAGTTAGTGTCCATGGCAGAAGTGTGGAGAAACTCTTCTTGGAGCTATTCTCAGAGTAATTGGTATCTTCAAAGTGAGTTGTCATTGCCTTTGGCAGGGACTCATAAGCAAGGAAAACACTTTCCTGATAAAGTCTGAAGCTTCATTTTTAATGTCCCTGATACAACTAACTCAGTATTCAGGGAAAGGGTGTTCTGTGTTCAACAGTCAGGAAATGTTTGCATTTTTTGTTGTGTTTATGGATGCAAGGAGTACAGAGATCCTGTTCATAAGCCAAGGCCCCTGCCTAGTTCTCCCATAAGCTAAGGTCTACAAGCCTTCATCCTGTTGTAGGGGTGGGCATAGACTGTGGAACAGGACCCTCAGCCTATTGTCAGTCCTCTACCTGCTGACAACTGTCTGTATGTCATTCAGTTGTGTTGAATGGTGCCTGCTGGAACTCAAAATCCCTTAGCTGTATTAAAAGAAACACAGAATCATCAAGGTTGGAAAGTACACTAAAGATCATTTGGTCTAACCAAGAAGCAGCTGTTCTTCCCACTGAAGCTTTCTTTTTTTTTTTTTTTTTTTGCTATAAAGATAACAGACATCTCATGTTACTTTGGCTGGTCTCTTTCTGCCTAGCCCAAGAAAATAATTCTTAGGCTCTTGAGCAAGTGACCAGGTTATGACTTCTGGTTTTAACAGGGACTATTCAAAAGGTGGGTGATACTGGCCTCTCTGAGCTAACTCCTACCTGTGCTTTGTCTTTAAAGCCACATTGTCCCTCTGTCCTCTTCTCTGAGCCTGATTGGAAGTGACTGTGTCAGAAGTCAATTCTGGCTTTTCTTTTTGTTATGCTTGAGCCAGTCAGATTTTCCAGCTGGAAAGAGATACAGCATAAAATGAGTTGTTCTTGTGTATATTTTAGAAAGGAGGTTATCTTAAAGAAGTATTTGAAAAGAAATGGTAGATATGGTTGCTTTGCTCTGTTTCAGTTTAGACAGCTCTCACTCAACTACAAATTTTAATGCCCAATAAATGCTCATCATTTAGGACCCAAAGTTCCCTCTGATTATTCAAAGTTACCCTGCAGTATGTGTGACACATCCTTATTTGTAAAGCATTCCAGTTAACCTACTGGCAAATTCTGTTCCATAGGCATGTCTGTATTTCACTGCACATCTGTCTTATGCCAGTAGCTAGGTTTCACGCTCAGTGTATCCTGATTCCATCAATAAAACCTGATGAGACCTCAATTTTGTTCTTTATTTGTAAAGACTGAAATAATAGAAGCACATAAAAAATGTTCTGTGGAAATATTCTTTCTAAATATTTTTGCTTTTGAATGTTATTAAAAGTCCTAAGAGATGGCCTGTTTTAAATATTGTCTCCTAGTCCAGATGCTGCTTTCATAGAAACTGATTGTGACTGCGTCTTTTTTAAACTCAACATGATTTGAATGCAATCCTGTTTATACTCTGTTCATGGAAAATATTTTCTTAAATGATATGAAGCTTATTTTTTCTTTTCCCCCTGCCTCTCTAGATATGACCCAGACATTTTGTTAGGCTATGAAGTCCAGATGCATTCCTGGGGTTATCTCTTACAGAGGGCTGCTGCACTGAATGTTGATTTATGCCAGATGATTTCTCGTGTGCCAGGTAAGTTATTGTATAGTTCAGTTCCAGTGGAAGTTGAAATCTGTGATCAAATTAAAAAACAAATGCAGAGTATTTTTTCAGATAGACCTCTTTTTTTGTTCTTGCTCCTGTATTATCATAGTATAATCACACACACACACCCTCCAATAAAATAAATAGAAATACCAATGAGATTCTGGTGTTTTCTGAACTTTCAAATTCCTGGAGTATTCCACTTCTGTGTGTGTCCTGTATTCATGAACCTGGACTTACATTCTCTAGTTGTGTGTTAAGTTTTCAATTCTTGGAGGTGCTTCTGCTACCAAACATTCTCTTGCTTTCCTTGGCTTCCGTCATTCAGAGTACCTACCATAATCATCATTAGTGGTCTCTCTGGCTGGGATACAAGAATATAAAAATGCTCCAGAGCAGCAATTGTCCTGGACAGCAGCTTTATAAAAAAATTCCTCACTTTCAATGACCATTCTTGTACTTTGGGCAAGTTTTATTGGGCCCAAATGCTGATGCTGTCCTCCAAAATTCAGGAAAAAAGTCTGTTTAGACTGCAAGAAAACTTGAATGTGAATGGTAAGCCCAGCGTCTATACTTAGCCAATCAATCGAAGGCATAATTCTGAAGAATGGAGTTAGTGCATAGCTAAATAAATGTGCTGTTGTACCTGACAAGAGTCAGGATGGCTTTGTAAAATTAAAAACCGTCTCAAAAATTCGTTGTAGCTCTTGCAGTCATCAAGATGATATGGATGAAGGAGATTTTAAAAATCAAAACAGTTGAAAAAGCTGTTGTTGTCAGGGCTCTTGCCAAAGATCTGTACAGAAATTAAATAACCATGAAATAAGATGTGCTTTACTGTGATCTATTAAAGACTTGGGTCTGTTGCTTTGTAATGGTTGCAAAAGCAAATGCTAGGAGTTATGAAGCCAGGAAAATATAAAGCAATGAATGTAAATGTAAAAAATGTAAAAATTTGTAGTGCACTTGTACCTCAAATACTGAGGTTGTAGCGTCCTCATAGCCTTCCCCCCCATCAAAGTGGATGTAGGAGAACTGGTAAAGATGAGAAGGACAATCCAAATGTGTCTAGTAATTTAGTAAATTGGGATTCCAGAAGTGACAAAACTGTGTAGGAAAGGTAAAAGCCTATGAAATCTTGAGGATGTAAAGGGAAATAGGGATTGATTGGGTTTTCGTGGTCTTTTCCAATGCAAGAACCAGAAACCAAGTGAAGATAGGAAGTGGCAGCTACAGAATAAATGGAAGTTGATTTTTAGCCCCTGCATTGCTGAACTGTTGAGTTCTTTGTCACAAGATAGTACAAATGCTTAAAGTGTACGTTGTTTTAAAAGGAGATAAATTCTTGCAAGAAAATTCCATTGGGATCTATGATACATGTGAAAATAATGTCTGGCCCAGGAAGCTGCAAATGGTTAGAAGCTGGAAGAGTTGTAGAGAGAGTATCAATGACTGCTTTCCCCATCTTGAAGTGCCTGCCTTTGAGTACGTGGCATAACATGATATGGACTACTTAAATCTTTGGGCATACACAGCACAGGAATCATCTTTTGTGTTGTTGTCCTGTGTGCCTGGCCAGGAGAAAGTGATGTTTTAGAAGCACTATGTTCATGCACTCCTTCCTTGAGATTTGAATATTTGTATACTCTTTTGATGCTTTCCATACCTGTGACATGTTTAGAAAAGAACTGAGTTACTGAGTCCTCTGAGAGACAAGAAAACACAAGAAAAAATGTGTACCTTCAGCTGAAAGTTGTTGGCAATTGGACTTTGGTGAATTTCTAAATACTTTATACATGAAAACAGAAGCATATGATAGTTTAAATATGAATAGGCCATCAAAGCTCACAAGTTTCCTACTTTAGCACAAAGTTCTCAAATTTATTCTTCAGGAATAATAACTGATTGCATGAACCTTGTT
Organism: Acanthiza pusilla; assembly: GCA_036630365.1. Taxonomy (NCBI): domain Eukaryota; kingdom Metazoa; phylum Chordata; class Aves; order Passeriformes; family Acanthizidae; genus Acanthiza; species Acanthiza pusilla. The sequence goes on from JAXCHO010000023.1 coordinate 33,806,802, forward strand.
ATGCAATTCTCCTGATGGCTCAAATTGAGATGATACACTAGTTGCAAAATAATGCCTCTGGGTATTATTAGTCTTCAGACATACCAAAGGATGTTCAGAAAGATTTTTCACCCATTACATCTTAAGGTTTGCAATGTCTTTGGTAAGAGGAACACTAAGTGTTGTAGTCAAAGGTTTCTTAAAACCTCCAAAGATCACAAAGATTTACTGCTCTACTGTAGAAGCATGGCTGAGCAATCTCTTCAGTTTGGGACGTGTCTCTGCTGTTGGTCTCAAAGGCTGAGTCCCAGCTCTTGTCTTGCAGGACGCTCTCTCTGCACTGTAGTTGATGCAGAATCAAACAGATCAGCAAAGCTGTTAGTAGTACCCATCTTCCTGACATGAGCTCTTCCTCAAGTTACTGATTTTGGGATACCCATGAATCAGTCGTCAAAGAAGAAAGGGACTGTATGGTTCCTAATGGTAATGTCTCCACGTATTTCAGTTGGGCTTCCTTCCCTATAATTGTGAAGTCCCACATAACATGAGTTCAGTTCTAGTGAAGGAAGCCAGGGTTGTAGCCCTTAACATTTTTGGACATGAAGTTGAAGTGGGCATGCAGAACATAGGCATGATCTGCACAGCTCTGATGTTTGTAGTGCAATTGTTCCTGTGCCAACTGGCAGATGCACACTCAGAAGTGGAATACATAGCATTTAAAAATGTTTCTAATAACTGGTGTTATTTTAAGGTAAGTAATTATTCTTTTTTTACATAATTGCAGGACAAAGATGAGAAAATGTTTGCACTGATGAGCCCTTCCCAAAAATGTCATGCTGTAAATGTGGGCTTGCGTGCATGACCTTATACATGCAAGTTGTTGTGTTCTGTGTTGCTTTGTGGCCTCCTTGTCCGTGGTTTTGACTCCATCTGTGTTCCTCGTGCTCCTCCAGCCCTTATGCTTTATATTTCCCTCCCTTCTTCATATGCTGTGTTTTCAGAACAGAAAGTGCTCCTTCAAACAGTATGCTCCTCTTTCCTCCTATTGAAATAAAGATGGAAGGGGCTTTTCCTTCCCTTTCCTGTGATTTCAACTTAACAAAAAGAAAGCTGAACTTCTCTCTGGTTTTGCTTTATTGGCTGAGTCTGGTTCTGCCTCTGCCATTTACGAGTGAGCTATTCTTAAGTCATTATGACACATCACAAGAGTGAGTACTGTGCCTCCGCGTAGTGGCATTTTTTGTGTGTGCACTGTGGCCTCCTGTTTCCTCCTTTGCATCAAAGCTCAAAGTTAGGGAGTGGGTAAGAGAGGATAAGAAGAGACTTCTTTTTATTTCTTCTAATAAAATCTAATGAAAAATTTTAAAAAAGGAATTCTGCGCTTGAAAGATAGGAGGAATGTCCAGTTCCGCTTCTTAACAAGATAGTTTCCAAAGAGGTATACATAGCTCTGGTGATACAGTTCCCACACCAGCTGTAGAGTAGTGCAGGTTTTTGTAATTTAGCGGTGTTCATCATATGCAGAGTCTGGCTCATCAGGCAATGGGTCTCTCTTGTGACCACAGTATAATTTGCTACCTGTTTTTACCAGCAAGACATGAAGCAAACTTAATGTAGGAAATCTCCTAAGCAAGTCAAAAGAGAACTGGGATGACACTGCAGAAAATAGAAGTAACTGATAGTTTCTGCTTCCAACTAAAAAAAAAAAAAATTGAGTGGGGGCATTACAAGTTCCTCACTTTCACAGGAGATCCAGCATGTGGAAATGAAGAAAAGCAGAAGAAAAAATGTTGCTACTTTGTGGGGCATTTTTTCTGTCCCAACATGGAAAGACAAATTGCTGGCTTTCCTCCTTAAAAATCTGAAACCGTAAGGAGGTTAAAAAGATAGTACGCATTTTGTTGAAGTGTATGAAAGTTTTCCTAAATTTTGTCAAGGCTCTGTGATTTATTTATAAGGTCAGTAAACAACATATAGGTTTTCTTAACCATATTTGAATTTATATGGTACACATTTGTAAATCAACTTACAAAATTAGTCTGTATTATGTTGTTTCACAGCAGTTCTGCAGCATTTCAGAGAATTTTTACTTCTGTCATCAAGGGTAAATGTGCTTCATGGCTATCTGAGGATCTGATTGTTCAGTTCTGATCATTAGCGCGAAGCAGTGTGTATCCACACTTCTGCACGCTCTGTCCAAGATGTTCTGCTTTTTATTAGCCAGGGTTCTGTGCAGGCTGGTGGTGGCAGAATACAAAGCAGTTAAAAAACAGATATGGATTTAGAATTCTGGGGAAATTGCCTTGAAGTGATTTCTCTTCCATTAAACGAATAAGAAATAAGACTGAGGATCAGTGTGTTTTCCTCTTGAATTTTTAGTCTATGTCTACATTTTAAAAAACATCTATGTAAACTCTGGAAAGAATATGAAAACTGTAGACTTAATGATGACTGGAAAAAAAGATAGTTTAAAGAAATGTATACCAAAAAGACTGTCTTCTCTGGTGCTGTAGTATTCCAAAGCATGACAAAAATCAGGGATGGCAAAAGAGAATATATTTCTGTACTTTAGTCACCACTGTTTCACAGAAAGATTCTGTGTGGTGCTTCTGCATCTGCATTGGTTCCTTCCTATTTCGTTCCCTCTCTGTGCTATCCAGAACTCAAGTCTACTTGCTCCCAATGGGTTTGCTGTTACTGTGTGAAAGACACTGAGTTTTCTCTCCCATGACCTGGTTTGGGCTGTGTAAGATCATTGCAAGTAAAGCCTTAAGCTATAAACTCCTTACAGCAGAAATCACTTTTTTTTTATTACAGTTTTTTTTTCTGTTGTGCACTACTGCATGTGCATCTAACTCTCAAGTAACATTCAGCATTGCATAGCCAATATATTCACTATGGGGAATATATTGCCTTGAACACTATTTCAGTGAAACTGAAGTAAGAGTTCTCTTCCAAGGGCAAGAGCAGTAAAACCTGGGGAAGTTCTGTTTAGAGATTGCGTGGATGAGTGGTAAATAAATAATTTTGTGGCATCAGTAGTAATCTTTATGAATTCTTATTTTTCTAGAGAGCACAAATTGGAAGAGGGATAACTTCATCTGGTCTTGACTGTCTTATAATTTGTCTAAATATATTCTCTTTTAATGTTTTTAGATGAAAAGAAAGAGAACAGATTTGCCACTGAGCTGGATGAATATGGAGCAGATACAATGAGTGAAATAAATATTGTTGGGCGAATTGTCTTGAATATTTGGAGAATGATGAGACATGAGGTAAATTTTTTAAAAGGTTAATGTTTTGACTTACTTGGCTGTTTAATGATTGCAGACTTTGTTGAAAGTTTTGTGTAACTTGTGTGACTTTTTTTTTCTTTATACTCCTTTTCAAATTGAGTAGTTTGCCAGTTTTTGAAAATGGATTTTGCATATCGCTAAACTGTAAAGTACTGAAGCCCTTTTTTTCAGTAATGTTTCTTAATGATACTCTTCATTGATTTGTGGGTTTTGAGAACAACTTACTTCTTTTAGGTATTTGTCTGGTATGGTGCTTTTACTACATTAAGTACTTGAATGTATTTTAAGCTGTCAAATTTACTCTTTTTTTCTTTTTTTTTTTTTTTGTTCCATTTATAACTTTATATTTCATACTCAAATGGCCCAGTCTTTACAAATCTTGTTCTGACCAAATTCAGACCTCATCTTTATGAACTGCTTAATTCTGCATATTCTTTTCAATTGATGAGGGATACTATTTTCTGATTTGTAAATAGTTAGAGACTTCTAAGACTAAATACTAACTTTTTTAACAAAATACCAATAAAAAGTTAATTAATTCAATTGTTGCAGTTTTTGAAAAGTAGAGATTTTTTTACTATGAAAGCCATCATGCATTTTGACATGTCCGCTGTGTTTTTCTAGGTTAATCTAACGAATTACACTTTTGAAAATGTGGGCTTTCATGTTCTTCATCATCGTTTTCCTTTATTTACATTCCGAGTTTTGTCTGATTGGTTTGACAACAAGGCAGATGTCTACAGGTAATGATCTGTTAACCCATTTTGTCAGCTGTTTTTAAGGCCAGATTCCTAACAATGGATAGGTGTGAGGTAAAGTCAGCACAGGAAGAAATAATCAGTTTAGCTTGGGCGCTAGAGCAGTGTATATGCAGCAACATGAACTTACTTACTTGCATGTTCTGTTGTATAGTTACACCCTCAGTATTTCAACAAGATATTTTCAGTTGCATTTTTAACATGCCTGAATTGTACTTTTTTGAAATTCTGTAGTGTCTTTATTTCATATATACTATTCATCAGAAGGGCTTTTAATGAACTGTCAGGCTTCTGTTTTACTTCACAGTGCATGTCAAGCAAGCTAGGCTTAAAAGTAGTACAAAAAAGCATGCAAGATGTTAAGACAGTAGCTATAGCTGCTTAAAAATACCTTCATATGACATGTATCACATTCAGCTTCACTCTTCTTGAAGCATTTTGGTATTGTGTGATACGAACAATTCGTGAAACTGAGTACTGATCTTCACGTTGTTTGTGACATACATAAAATTTCTGTAAAAGTTAAATCTTGTAACTTGGTGGAAATGTGGTTTGCACTGGAATTATGAATTTATGTTCAGCTGTTATAGGCATTCTTAATACAGAAGGATGTTTCTACAAGAGTCCACTCAGTTAAAAAACTTGTACACAGATGAAGAGATAGTTGTTTCTTTTGATGATCCCTTGGGGCAGTGAGGAGAACAGGATGTTGTACGTCACTGCCAGATGCTCTAACAGTAGTTTGCTGTAACACATTCAGTATATATCTTTAGAATACATGTTTATTTATGTACGCCACACTTCTGAAAGATCTGTATGAAAATGTCTTAGGGGAAATTTTTATCTGCTGGTTTGTAACAAGTTACCATGAAAATACATTTGTGTTAGTAGAAAGAGCAGCACTCTCCTGATTGTTTATAACGGGGTGTTCACTCTCATAGATGGAAAATGGTTGATCATTATGTTAGCCGGGTTCGTGGGAATCTCCTGTTGTTAGAAAAACTGGATTTGATTGACAGAACAAGTGAAATGGCGAGACTTTTTGGCATTCAGTTCTTACATGTATTAACCAGAGGCTCCCAGGTAAGACTTAGTTTTTCTCATACTTCACAAAACCAAAATAGTTTTCACAAAATGTTTTAATTCTTTGGTATTTTTTCAGTCCATATGCGTATTTTCCTAGGGTCACAGAAGACTGTTAACGTGAATTAACGTGAAGTTGAAGGATAAAGAATACTATTCAATCCATTATTTTGCTGCTTTTGAATTGCCTAGCCTCAGAGTTTAAAAAGAGCTGTTAAAAATAGAGTTCCCCAAATGTAGTCACACCAGTGAATCTCTTCTACTGACTTCAGGAGCACTGAGCTTTCCCTTTGAGTTGGTATTGGTCACACTTAGATGAGTCTGAAAATGAATGCTTTCTAGAACATTAAGAAATATAATTAAGCATGTTTTAGAAAGATGAAGTTAGTTTCTTCCAGGGCAGACAAAGTAGCATTGAGTATGTTCTAAGTGACATTTCTGGTGCAGCAGATCTCTGGGTGAAATTTTACAATAAGACGAGAAAGGCTCTGCCTTTATTAAGGATGTGTCATGGAAAATGTTTGTGGCTCTAGTATTTTGATACTAGCATCAGAGGGAAAAGGGAGCAGGACAAAGCAAGATCTGTGCTTTGTTTGGGAGCCCAGCAGTCTCCAGTAATACCAGAGGCTTTCCTTGCCCAAATTCTGAGTGACTAGGCTAACTATTTTCATGGCTACGTGTGAGTCCTGAACAGCACCTGAAATGAGAGTCAGCTACTCTGTCATGTGTTACAGCTCTTCTATTATTATCCAGTCAGATATGGGAGCATCTGAAGCTGCAGTTCCCTTAACAAATCAATCCTATTAAAAACCTTTTGCCACCTTTTTTCCTTTGACTGCAGTTGTTTGTGTCGTCTCTTGACCCAGAGCAGGTTTTTGTTGATCTTGCTGGTAATGACCCTATATTTGGGGGAAAGGGGGAGCAGATAGGCAGGCACCATAAGCAGAACTGTGGCAGTGTTCAGTAGGTATTTGCTAGTTTAGCTCCCCGGTTCGGTTTGCCATTTTATCAGAAAATACCACCGTTGGAGCAAGGGGAGAGAAATGCACAGTTAGGGACAGGGAGTGTGGGATCGGCATACTGCCAACACAGATATGCTTAAACTGTCATGATTGCAGCCCACAAAGACTGTTCTGCCTGTCATTTTATCAGATGTCTGTGAGTGGGAGTGAGCAACAGAAGCATGCTGCATTTTCTATCCTGACTGTTCTTTTCTCTTCCCTTCTGTGCTCATATGTTCTGTTTCCATTGAAACTTTCTGGATCACAAAAACGGCACTTGCAACAATTCCCAGTCACCTCAAATTTTTTTTTCACACGGAAGAATCACTACCTTTTATGAAGATATTTCTCCCTTACCTAAAAAAGAGGTTAAAATGGAATAGTAATAAGAACATATTTCAGATATTTTATTTTTTTATGTTTGTATCTGTCATTAAGTTTCACAACAACTTTTTAAAATTACTTAATTTTATTGTATTAAGCCACCTTGAATATTTCATAGTAGACTAAACAAATCTAACAAGCGATCTTCATAGGCATACAGATAATTAGTCAGATGTTTGAAGAACTTGCTGTTTTTTGCACAGAAGCCAGCAGGGCTCATTGAGAGAGCTTTCAGCTCAGTTTGAAGGGGGAAAGGAATAAGACCAGGCGCACTAGAGATAAACCTGGGAGCATCACTCCAGTGTTTGAGAAACAGTGTCCTAGCAAAGTCCTTTGGTCTGCTGTCTCAGTGGAGGCAGGAACATGGCAGCAACAACAAAAGGATTATCCCCCTCTAAGAAAAAGGTGGTAGGATCTATGGCCTAATTGAGGTGCATCTGCACCAGTGCACTCAGTATGAGCAACAAACAGAAGGTGCCAGTCCTGTTTTATATTTTTACTGATGATCTGGACAAGAGGATCGAGTGCTCCTTTAGTCAGTTTGCAGACAACACCAAGTTGGGTGGGAGTGTTGATCTGCTGGAGGGTGATTAGGCTCTACAGAGGGATCTGGACAGGCTGGATCGATGGGCTGAGGCCAATTGTATGAGGGTTCTGCCCTTGGCTCCCAACAACTCCCATGCAGTGCTACAGGCTACAGGAAAAGTGTCTGGAAAGCAGCTGGGGGAGCTGGTGGTGTTTAGTCTGGAGTAAAGGAGGTTCATGGGGAATCTTATTGCTCTCTACAACTCCCTGAAAGAAGACTGTAGTGAGATGGAGGGTCAGCCTCTTCTCCCAAGAAAGAAGCAATATGACAAGAGGAAATGGCCTCAATTTGTGCCAAGGTTGGTTTAGATTCGCTGTTAAAAAAATTTCTCCTCCAAGAGGATGGTCAGGCATTGGAATAGGCTATCCAGGGTCACCATCCCTGGAGGTATTTAAGAGATGTAGAGATGTGGCACTTGGCAGTGCTGGGTTAAGAGTTGGATTTGGTGGTCTTAGAGGTCTTTTCCAACCTAAATGATTCTATGAAGACTAGGGAATAAAAACCAAAATCTACCTCTTGCCAGAACCAGTCCCTGCCCACCTTGTCACACATCCAAGCTCATCACTGGACACAAATTAATTTGCAGTTAGTGCAAGGCAGCAGTGGCAGTTTATGTTGCTCCCTAACCACACATTGAACCCCAACCTGTTTTTAAGGTGCAGGGTCTCATTAAAGCTGTTGGTTCTGTAAGTTCATTTATAACTCCAAGGTTAAAGGAATTATATCTAACCCATTCAGTACAATGATTGAGTATGTGGTGTGTCAGGCAGAGGGCCTTTAAATAGTGATTTGGTTGCTTACAAAACACAGGATTTTACAATTATGTAGGATTGGTCTTTCATATTTTGGGATTTTCAGTCCATGAATGTAGTTTTCAGCTATTTTGTTTTCTGTTTTGAATGGACACAGTGAATACCTGCCCATTCATGCTTGTAAAGTCTTTACTAAAGCATTGAGTAATATATAAATAGGGCTGGGGTTTTTTTCTCATGTTGCTTGCTACACTCACGACATTTTGTCATGTCTTGAACAAGGTGTTTGTTGTTTTATGCTTCCTGTGCTACTTGTGGTATCAGAAAGAAAGCATGATACCCAGTGCATTTACTGCATATTATACTTTGTTTTCTTTGGTGAGCTGCAAGTCTGACAGTACTACAGTTTAGCAAATGCTCATTCACTCACTGTAGCATGGCTATTCAGATATATTGTTGAAGCCTGTTGGATGTTTATTTTTTTAATACATAAAATTTAAAGGATTTTATTTTCAATGGTTATGGCTGAATGAAGAGGAAACACATGGAAAAATTCCACTATATGTGGTACAAAATACAGACTCATAGAATAGTTAGGGTTGGAAGGGACATGGAGATGATCTAGTGATATAAAATGTAATTAAAATATATATTAAGAGCATGGCTATTTATTATGGAAAACGAGTTCTTTGTGCTTTAAGTTCAGGAAATGTAAGCATGTTTGCACTGGTTAATACAGACTTTTGTTCTGCACTTTGGAAATGACAGTGGTTATATCCAAACTGTTTTGCAGTACCGTGTGGAGTCTGTGATGCTGCGCATTGCAAAGCCAATGAATTACATTGCTGTGAGTCCCAGTGTCCAGCAGCGAGCTCAGATGAAAGCCCCACAGTGTGTTCCCTTGATCATGGAGCCAGAGTCCCGCTTCTACAGCAATGCTGTTCTTGTCTTGGATTTCCAGTCCTTATACCCTTCCATTGTTATAGCGTACAACTACTGCTTTTCAACCTGCCTGGGACACGTTGAAAACTTAGGAAAGTAAGTTGTTACTCTTTTCCTGCAAACTTCAGTTCCATAGAGACTTGAGTGTCTTTTCCAAGGTACTGAGAACCCCTGGTTGCCATTGGAAACGAAGGGCACGTATGAATAGCACCATTTTCTGTTCCACAATACAGATGGTAAAGATCTACCATGTGGGTGTGCATGTGTGTATACACACACATACATGTACACATCAGTGTGTATTTTAATTAAATATAGAATTAGACTGTTCTCTTGAAAATCCCCTACAACAGCTCTGTGCATGTGTGTATGTGCACCTCTTCAATTATTGCGGTGATGCTGGTTTTTAATATTGCTTCAGAATAAGTTAAAATTAATATAAATCCACCATCTATTTTCAAAACTGAACTGGTGCTATTCCTTAATGAATTACAGTTGTTCCTTCATCAGTTCATTTTGGTTCTAACTATTAAAAATTAAAAGGTACCATTGAGTTATTCTTCCTAGCGTCTTGTATTGAGCTTAACAGTTATTCTGTTAGTTGGAAAAAGATCTCACTGCTCTTTATAATTACCACTATAAAACAGTATTTTGAAGAATGGAAAGATGCCTGCAATAATTGCTAGGTGTCATCATCAGGTTCTGATTAGAAATTCTGAATTCGTAGGAAGAAAGTAAGTGCAGTGTGGTACTTCGTAAACATGCATAGTTTCCATAGGGGATTACAGTCTTGTAAATTACTCAGCATTTGGTAATACTTCATAACACAGAGCAGAATTTGTAAATTATGCATGCATTGGAATTTAGCTATTTATTACTACTTTATTCCTAGAACCTTTTGCATGTAGCTAAGAAATCTGAAATTATGTTATGTTAGTGTATACCTGAGATTATTCTGTCTTTGCATTTTAATGTGAGCTGATGCTTTTACTTGATTAGACTGTAAATGAATGGTCTTCATATTTAAATTTTTTCTGTGTTAGGTATGATGCATTCAAATTTGGCTGTACATCTCTGAGAGTACCTCCCGACTTACTTTACCAGATTAGACACGATATCACAGTGTCACCCAGCGGAGTAGCTTTTGTCAAGGTAATGTTCTGTGACAGCATTTTCACTGCCTGTTGGCTGACTAGCTTAAGATCAAATTGATATTGTAGTTTATATTTTGCTGCATTAAGAGCAGACAGAAAGGGGAGATTCAATCTCTCATTTCCCAATGTTTCTGATATTTGTCAAAGTGTTGAACTTCTGGCAGTTCAGGAAGTAAAATGTCTTTATGCATTCCTTTATACTGAAGGCTTATTTCATCTATAATTAAACTGTATTTTACTTGTGCAGTTTGGGGATCAAACAGTAATTACCTGTGTGTAACAATTCATTCTTCTCCTGCCTGTACAGCAGAATGCTTTCTTAGAAAAAGAGTAATGATTTGGGAGATGAAATTGCCTGACTTGCTTTATATTGTTCTTACGTTGTTATATGTCCTGCTGGCTGATGTGTAATGAATATGGCCTGGAGCTGTTACAAATAGTTAGCCAATCACCAGCATACGTGTATTTAATGTAAAACAAAAGCTTTAAGTAAAGAATATTTGCCATGTTTTTCTTTGTTCCCTTTATGGCAGCCTTCAGTAAGAAAGGGTGTGCTGCCAAGGATGCTAGAAGAAATATTGAAGACCAGGATAATGGTGAAACAGTCGATGAAGTCTTATAAGCATGACAAGGCTGTGACTCGAATGCTTGAAGCTCGTCAGTTGGGTCTTAAATATATAGCTAATTTTACCTTTGGTTATACTGCTGCTAATTTTTCTGGAAGAATGCCATGCACTGAGGTAAGGTTTACAGGTAAAAATGCATAAAAATGTTGGAAAGACACTAATCAGATAACAATACTATTATTTGAAACAAAGTAAATACCTTCAGAAAAGCTCTTTTTATTTGTAGTACCGAAAATCGGCAACTAAGGATTTATTTGTGATCTTCTGGAAAAATATAAAGGTCTTCTTTTTCTTCTTCCCATAAAAGAGCATTTGGAGTTGGCATTTCTGTAGAACTGTTTCCAAAGGTACATTGGTTACAGTTCTAATACTGAAAATAAAACATTGGAGCTTTTTCATAGTTTTCATAGGAATCAGCAGAATCCAAAAACTAGAGAAAATTATGCTAAGCAGTCTTGTCTTGCTCCTTACATTTTTAATACTTCTATAGAAGTTTAAAACAAATTTTTCTTTGTTCTAATACTTAATAATTTTGATCATTTTTCCTTTCATTCTTGTTATTTTGGAAGAGCAACCTTTTTATTTCTTATATGCATTTAAACCATGAAATAAAATATATTGTCTCAATACAGTAGTTTTCATAAAATGATCAAGCATGGTTTGACTGTGTTTACCAAGAGGTAATATTTGGTTTAGCAGCAGAATAAAGATTTTCAATCTATCTTTAACTTTGCAGATTGGAGACAGCATTGTCCACAAAGCCAGAGAGACATTGGAGCGTGCCATTAAACTGGTGAATGATACAAAAAAATGGGGTGCTCACGTAGTATATGGTGATACAGACAGGTAATTAATGGTCTGCTTCTTATAATGTTTTAAAATCATAGTAGTTCTTCATAGATAGATTTTGCTTTTGTCTCAACAAAGGGAATTTATCATGCTGAGAAGGGTATGTGGACCTTCTTTGGATGTTGCTTAATGGCTTGCAGAATATGCAGAGTAAATAATAGCCTGTTTGCTCAGGTTTCTTTTAGTGCTTTGAAGGTTTCCTATCTTTTGAAAATTATGTGGAACAGAAAGAGGGGGGGAATATCTTTTCAGTTGTGAATTAATATAAATCTAATATACCAAATTATTATTTTTGTGTCCGTTTCTGATGCCAGTCTTATTTTGGAAAACAGAGTATTTATAACAAAGTAGGCATTGCACCTCGAGGAAGGTTCTGTTTTTAGCTTCAGAAGTGGATACAATTCAAAAGCAGCCACCAGAGCATACGAAGATATTATTAGGCTGCCTGACATACATTTTCACAGTCAGTCTTTTATCTAAATAATAGCCATGCTCTAGGCATATCCATCTCTGTTCTACACTTGGATAATTTTTCAGCCATTGGGAAACAAAGCTTGTCTGGCTGTCCTTTCTTAATAACTTTTGAGTCCAATGACTAATTTCAGCCAGATATGATAAAAGACTTGACATTTCAAAGGTACTGAATTCATTGTGGTTTAATTGAAAAGAAAAAAATCTTTGGAGAAAGGAAGTAAAATCCTGTTGCTGCCCATAGTGGGCAAAATTAAAGAGCCCTTTACAATTCTTTCCTGGGAACTCCAGTTTTGCAGTTCCTGGGGACGGCCACATTCCCTGCCTCACCAGATAGTCACAGCTTTCATAAGTCCTTTGGGACTCCTCATCTCCTGCTGAACACTGAAGTTTCTCAGATTTTTGGCTTTTCTAGCTGAGGGAAGGGAGTACAAGTGATAGCAGCATCCCTGCCTCGCTACCAAGAAACTATAGCTTATAATTTTCAGGAACTGTGTTGAGCAGATTTGCACTCACTTTCTATGTCTGATTTCTTGTAGCATGTTTGTACTCTTGAAAGGAGCCACAAAGGAGCAGTCTTTTAAGATTGGTCAAGAAATTGCTGAAGCTGTAACAGCAACAAACCCCAAACCTGTTAAACTGAAGTTTGAAAAGGTAAAAGGAAAATATTCAAATGTGTTGGGTATTGTCCAAACAAACAAAAAAAACCCCCAAAACAGCAAACAAAAAACAAAACGAAACAAAAAAACAAACCCAAACCAAACCCCCCCCCAAAAAAAACCCAAAACAAAATTTTAAAAAAACCCCAAGAACAACCCAACAAAGAAAAGTTGAAGATAAAAGATTTTTCTGAACCCTAATGTGCTGTTTCTGTGGGTGTATTGCAAGCTCCTTAATGCCTCAGGGACCTTGTCAGAGAAGCACTACAGTATGAACAATAAAAAGAAATATTCCTGCTTTCACATTAGTGGCTTGTTGTGCTGGCAGCATCATGCAATTTGAATTCCTGTCTCATCAGTTTTTTGAAATGTCTTCCTCAGTTTGGTATTGTATACCTACAATTAAACCAATGCATGCAACTTAAAGGAAATGTTCACCATCCCCAATTCCAGTGCATTGATTACAAGTCTGATATTTATTTTTCAGTCAGCCTGAGCACACTTCAGCATATGTCCATGTGATATGTATGCCTGTAAAATGAAAAATCATAAAAATCCATTCAGTAGGCTTCTGGAAGAAATATTAACCACAACAAATCTTTTATAGAGGAGTAGGGCAATGTGTTACTGATTTTGATGAAAGTTTATCACTGTAAACTCATTAGCAAGGTGTTCAGGTCAGTTAGCGTTAGTTCAGGTGGTCTGGATATTTTCAAAGTACATACCTGACTCAACAATTTCAATCAGAATTTGTAAGCCTGAGACAATCTAAACTCACTGCTCCCTCTTCCATGAGAGTCAGGAAGATGTGGTGTTATCCTAGTAACACTACAAAGAAGAGATTGTTCTCCATTCTTCATTTAAAACTGGTCAAGGAATACTTACACAATCAAGAATGAAAGAAGAGGTTGGAGAAAACAGGCAAAAGAGACCATGACCCTAAAAATCCATTCCTGATAGAACTGTTCTCCAAGCACAAGCATTTAAAAAGCTTAATTTCCCCAAATGGAGGATTTTTGGCACCTCTTTATTAGATAAAGTTTGAAAACAGGAAGTTCAAAGCCACTACTTTTGCTGGGAACATTTTCTTCTCTGATGTTTAAAATGAAGTTGTCTTTATAAGGAAGAAAGATAATAGAGTTACATTAGAAATGGTGGTGGGTGCAATCCAGAAAAGTAAGGGTACTTGCAACAATTTATACTGTGTTTTATTTTCCATCTGAGCTTCAGCTAGATGAGAGATAAAATGATTTAAGAATGGAACACCCCAGAATCCCAGCTTCCTGAGCCATCCTTTATGAGTTGAGTCCTTTGATCTATTTTATCAGTTGTAATGACTTAACAAAAGAAAAACCAAATCAAAAAAGCAAAAAAAAAACCCAAACAAACCAACTAAGCATAGTATTCCTTAGGAAACCCTCTGTGTTCAAAGTTACCTTATATTCCCAACACATTCCAGCTTGGCTTACCTTCATTCTAAACATTCCAGGTCTACTTGCCATGTGTCCTGCAAACTAAGAAGAGGTACGTGGGTTACATGTATGAAACACTGGACCAGAAGGACCCAGTATTTGATGCAAAAGGCATAGAGACAGTCCGAAGGGACTCCTGTCCTGCTGTTTCCAAGGTAAAGTATTCATAGATTTCTTCCTGAATGAAATAATAGTATTCTGTTATTTCATTTTATGTGTGTCCTTTCTCAGAGTTTCTAGTCCTTTTGAGTTGTCTTAGTCTTCATCTGTTCTTCTAGTATGGACCATTTGAAAGATAAATTGAAAATCTTCTACAGCATTACTAGGACTTGCATTTTAGAGCTTTTATTTCATCCCCTAAAAAAAAATTAAAAGCCCTTGGGCCATGTATGTTCTCTAAAAGACCTCTCTTGATTCAATTCACTTTAACTGGAAATGCTACTGCCAGATGAGTGAGACATAGTGATGTGTCTCCCAAATAGCTCACTTACATAAATCTAGTTTAGCTAAGAATTCCTTTAAAATATGCTTTCTTGACTGTTTATTTTAGACCATGTATTGGGAAGCTAAAAAAAATTAGGAAATCTTGTTCTTAGCCAAATTGAAAGAAATTTACTCCAGTAAAAAAGGTAGCCACATAGAAGGGTTTACTAAAGTCATGGCAAAATATTTTAGATGGCAGGGAAAAACATCTCTCATACTTTGGAAACCCCTGTAATTGTTGAAAAAATCTTAGTGGTGGATTATGGATGATATCATGAAAGATGTGGCAAACTGAGGAAAAAGTTGCCCGGTAATGTGTTTATGAATGTCTTTGAATGGAAGAGATTGCAGCCTGTTGTCGTATTAACATTCTGGTTCACCACTGGCACTTTTTCTGAGCAGTGTATTTGTATTTCCATGTAATTGACTGAATTAATTGGAATTATTTCTTAGTTAAATATACATGTTTTTCTCACCTTTCTCCTTTTGTTGTAAAGATACTTGAGTGTTCTATCAAGCTGCTATTTGAAACACGGGACATAAGTCAGATCAAGCAGTATGTTCAGAATCAATGCATGAAGTTACTGGAAGGAAAAGCCAGCATGCAGGACTTCATCTTTGCGAAAGAGTACAGAGGGAGTTCAGCCTACAGACCTGGAGCCTGTGTACCTGCTCTGGAAATCACCAGGTAATGAGATCAAGAAGTGTTAGTTACAGATATTTCTTATCTTGACCTTTGCGCTGACAAGTTATGGGTAGGAGTACATAGATTTTTTTTTTCTTGATCTTTGTACTGACACATTATGGGTAGAAGATTGTTGATATTTTTTCTCTTGACCTTTGTACTGTCAAGTTATGGGTAGCAGTGAGGTGACTCCTTCAAATACTGTTGCAGCAATTGTCCCTGACTTTATTCTGTGTGTGAAAAGACATCAGGCATCAGATGGTCCTGGAAAGCCATTTCTTAGTCCTGGAAAGAGCCACATGTTCAAGAGGAAAATCTTGAGGGCACTGTTACAGTGTGTTCACTTGTGTTACTTATGGTTTGGGTTTTGAACAAGGGCTGGACTCTCCAAGATTACTCATCACTCACTGTTATTAGATATGTTACAAACTCTGATAGTGATGTCTCCCAGTGCTGTGAAATACATTACCAGGCATAGTTTTTCATTTTTAATAAAGTACCTTACTTAAAGTTAATATTTCATCCCGTTGATATAATTTATCAGTAATAGATAAATAGATAATGTGAGCTGGTACATTTTGCCACCTTGCTTAATACAAAAGGTCTTCCAATTAAGCTATGCTTTTTTAATAAAATAACATCCAAGTCCAGGACTGATACCTGCTTCAAATTGAATTGTCCTTTGCTTTCTGAGCAAAGGATAATTCAGTTTGAAGCAGGTATCAATTTAGTGAGCAAGCAGTCTCAGAAAGCAAAGGACAATTTGACCAGAAAGCAGATTGTGCTTGAGCTCTTTTTAGTATCTTGGCTGCTTGAAGACAACCTGCATGCAAATCCAAGGGACCTGAAACAGAACGCATCTTTAGGGCTTGTGTTCCAAGTTTTAAAATTTAGGTCTGATCATAAGGTAAATTAAAAATGAAACTATTTGGTCCTGTGCTTCATATTAGGCACTAGCTCCATTCATCTGGAGAGCAACTAATATAATCAGGTGGGGAAGCTTAGAGGCAAATGAAATAAGTAAGAGTTTGCCACTGGATGCATTATCAAGACCATTTTCCGACAGGAGAATGCTCGCCTACGACCGTCGCTCGGAGCCGCGCGTCGGGGAGCGAGTGCCGTACGTCATTGTGTACGGCATGCCCGGCCTGCCCCTGATCCAGCTGGTGCGGCGCCCCATCGAAGTGCTGCAGGACCCCAGCCTGAGGCTCAACGCCACCTACTACATCACCAAGCAGATCCTGCCTCCCCTGGCCAGGGTCTTCTCGCTCATTGGCATCGACGTCTTCAGCTGGTACCACGAGCTGCCCCGGGTGAGTGGTTCCAAACAAGAGTTAACAAGTGCGGTGCATCTGTGTGCAGCCTTTGGCCTTGTTGTGACTCTTAGCGGAATGAGGTTGATATGAGGCAACAGCAAAGGTTACTTTCTGAAGCAGTGTTTGATGCTCAGACATGCAGTCCTGATTCTTAGATCTCTGTGGGGTTTTTTTCACTCAGTAAATCCATTTTTTTCAGCCGACCCTTCTGTGCAGGGTTGATCACACTGTCATCTTCTGTTTTCTCATCCCTTTTGTACTTTAAGAAAATATTTTGCCGTGTCTGTGTGTTTTTAGCAGTATGTGTATGTGCATCTGTTTGGCTGTACCACCTTTAAATCTCTCTATAATAAATGTTGGAACTCCTGTTTTTCCAAAACATTCCAAAAGTCTTTCCTCTGTATAGAAAAGGTGGCGTGCCCCAGCAGCAGGAACACTTCAAAAATGTGTATCCCCAGAAATTTAAAACCGATAATATCCAAACATGACTTTCCTAAAAGTTAAAGAAGTTATTGAGATGCAGAAAAAGAAGTATTAAATAGCTGGATTTTAGTTTGTGATTCCCCTGACAAAAAGAGATGGTGAAAGACAGTGTATCTGTGTAATCTGGTTACTCTGCTCAGTGTAGACTTCAGCAGCATAGTAAACATCATGTTTCCTACTGCAGACTTTTAATATAGCCCTGATTGACTTCATTTCTTCTTCTTTTCTCTGCCTTTCCAATGGCACCATGGCAGGCACCTTAACTATCTCCAACAAGCTGTTTCAAAAAGGTAAAAAGAGCCTTGGCTTTCTGCCAGGCCAAGGAGCAGCACGGAAGTCACAGAGAGCAGAGCAGGAGGAGAGTGAAGGATAGCACAAAGCCAAAGTCATGCAGCAGCAGGAGCAAGTAGAGAACGAACTTCCCAGGTTGATGGGCCAGTGGTGGAGCCTTGTCCAAGGAAATCAGAGCATGAGGTAGTGCCATGGACCAAAGCACCATGGCAGAGCTGTGACCAGGACTGCCCTGGCACAGACACTCGAGGGCAGGCAGCCGCTGGGGCTGCAGCCAGGGCACATTTTAGATGTCAATCAGATCAGCACCTAAGAAAGGAACAGCTGCAGGAGGCGGAGTTTGAGGTGAGATCAGGAGCTTAGCATGTGACCAAGGATTTTTTTGGTTACCTGTGAAATAGGTGTGTGGGAGGGCTCTGTTCAGTGTGTCACTTTCCAGGACCAGTGCTGCGCTCTTCAGAAGAGTGCTGTGATCCATGTTCATAATTTGTGTATGAACCCATGCCCTGCAGGCCATCTTGCACTTTCTTACTCCATTGAGAAAGAACGAAAAAGTTATTTAATCTAGGAATAAGGCAAGCTGCTCTCTTGGAAGTTCATTACCTCTTGATTATTTTCCTTAACAGATTCAGAAGGCTGCCTCAGCTGCCTGCACTGAGCTAGAAGGACGCAAAGGCACCATCTCCCAGTATTTCACGACCTTACACTGTCCCGTGTGCGATGAACTGACCCAATATGGGATCTGTAATAAATGCAGAAGTCAGCCACAGCATGTGGCAGTGATTCTCAACCAAGAAATCCGAGAGCTGGAGCGTAAGCAAGAACAGCTGGTCCAGGTATGATTAAAGCATTGTCAGATGTCTGTCAGCAAAAGGCAGGGGCTGAAATTTCAAAGCATTGTGTTACTGTATGCTCCCAACAGAAAAGCGAAGTACGGTCCAGGTGTTAAATGTGCTGCAGCTTGTTTGCTTTTCCCATTGCTGTTGAAGGCAGCACAGCAGCTGTTACTCTTCTGGGCTTTGTGGAAAGCTAAGGCAAAGGGGGGGATCAGAACAGAAGATGCTTTCCTCATTTTTTTCTGATTTTTAAGAGTATCTTATATGGTTTCTAAGTCCCTTTTTGGAATGACAGTGATGGAGAGCTGTGAGAGTGTAAAAGATTCACCTTTTTGGGCATTAAAGTAACAGATGATGTTCTAGAAACAAAAATGTTTCAGCCAGTAAATTTATTTATTTATATATGTAACATGGATGCAGTTTAGCTTGGAGATTTTCTTGTTACCTTTCCCCTTGATAGGAATTTTCCAAGCTGCTTTTTCCCCTTGAGCTAGAAGTCAATTAAGAGGGTAGCTGGCTGTGCTCATGAATATATTACAGTGAAGCACAATGCCTCTCCTTGTGGAAACATATGCATACCCTCACCTAATTTTCATACTATCATATTTTTTAAGTATTTTAGTTAAAATTAATTTTTAGCACTACCACGTGAACCATTTTAAAGACTCGTCTGAATATCAGGGATATAAATGTTCCTAAATCTAAGCATTGATTTGATAGGTTCTCACAGCATTGCTAAAAACCCACTGTAATTCACTTCATAAATAATTCATTACTAAGGTGTGGATTTCTTGCTGCATTTTGTAATATTTGCTCTTACCTGCATTGTAAATGGCAGTTCTGCAGTTTTCCTGTGGTACTCTGAACCCTTTGTTTTGCTCTTGTTCTGGAATAAATCAGAGCTTGGCAGATTGGTCCAGTTCCACACAAGGATCAATGAGTTTGATTAGAACAGTCTCTTGTCCCTGCAATATGCAACAGCTCAGCAGGGCCTGGGATCCTGTCCCAGTCAGTGTTTGATGTCTCTGTAAGAGCATCTGTCTTAATTTAATATGAAGGCATATATATCCTTCACAGCTTAAATTTTTAGCCCTCTCAGATTATAAACATGCTGGAGCCAGCAGAAAACTGATACAACACTGAGCTGTACATTATTTTAAACTGCACTCAAAAATTATGTGCTCTAGGTGAAAACCACAGACTTCTCCCCTCAACACAAACTGAACTTAGAACATGGCTCGAGTACCATTTAGTTTGGTCCCTTGCATTTAAACCAACCACAACATCCTTCAGAAGAACTAGGGCAGACGTAGTTCTGAGGTTACAAACCTGGAAGGAGCTGTTTAAATCCTGTTCCTTCTGGTCACAGTTGCAGGCCAGAGGACTCGTATGTGTGGGACTTGGCCAGGAGAGGCTGCCCCTCTCCAGCTGTTGTCAGTCTGAGTTCCTGGTCTGCTGATGCAGGCCTGGCCTGCTCAAATACTTTTAAGGTGGAAAGAAGGGAAAGAACTGGTTTTAAAAGCAAAGGGATACAGTGTCAGTTTGTTGATCAAGCTATGCAAATGATAGGATAAATTGTGTAACATTTTAATGTTGCAAAACACAGGTGTAGTTGGAAGCAAATTTCTGAGATTTTGGAAAAATTGTTGGAGGTGGAAAATGGTGCAAAGGATAAAAATAACACAGCAAAGCTGGTGCCTTTAGTTTTCTCTAGGTAGCTCCCTTTGGAAAAACTATGCCTGCTGCTATTTTATTCCATCAGGTCTCTCACGTTCAAAGTACTTTCAAGCAGAAATAACAAGTAGTTCCTTGAACAAGGAGAGCAGTGCAACTTATGTGGCCTGTGTATTTCTGTGTTGGGATTAGCTGACTCTGACTAGGTAAAACTCTAATTAAAGCTTATCTTGAAATGAGTAATGTATTTAAAGTCCCTTTTCTCTGCAGAGAATAACTGCAGGATAAGAGTTTTGTCTCTTTTCACTAGGAAACTTATACAGAGTAAGTTTATTACAAATAGAACACGCTGCCCTGGTTAGATCCAGTCAGCTTATTTATCTTGTCTTTTCAAGTGCCACCACACTCGCCTCTACAAGGCGAGTAGAACTTAATTAGTATTGAAACCCAAGCTGTAGAGTCCTGCTGTTGCTCTCTGTCCAGTTCAGAGTGGGTGATGCTGCCAGCAACCCACCAGTGGCCAAATGAGCTGTGTGGCAGCAGCCAGAGGGGCTGAAGCAGAGGAGGGAGCTGCTCTGGATCCCTCCATGTTGGGGAAAAGCTCCGTGCAGAAGGGCTGTGCCTCTTGAGCTGATACGGTCTTGAGGATTTGTAGTCCCTGATGGTTTATGCCTTGCTTGTGTCATTTAAAACAGTTGTTCTGCTTTCTTTCGTGTAATCCAGATATGCAAGAACTGCACAGGCTGCTTCGATCGGCAGATCCAGTGTGTCTCCCTCAACTGCCCAGTGCTTTTCAAGCTCTCCAGAGTAAGCAGAGAACTGTCAAAGGCACCGTATCTCCGCCAGCTGCTTGACCAGTTTTAAATGATCTGTGTTACAGGATTCCAGGTGCTACTTTTTTTTCTTCAGTGTTTACCACACTAAGACTATTGTGCATGGTGCTTTTTCAATTCTCACCTAGTCCAGGATTTCCATTTTAACTGTTGGGTTTATTATCTGAAGAATAACGAACTTACCGTAACTAAACTAAAAAAAAAAACCAACTCAACCCATTTGTTGATCTATGAATCACTTTTTAAGATGTACAAATTTCTTCTTCCTTTCATGTTTCTAACATACTGTTTTATAATGCTGATGTTGAAATAGCTCTGTGTAACATCTTGTAAATCCATTTCAAAGTAGAAGTCAAGTTTACTTCCTGGAGGGAAGGAGCACTGAAAACCTCTTGAAACGATAAAACCATTTGTGTGTGTTCTTGAACTGTCAGTATCAAGACGTGTTACTTATATATTATCCATTCACTTTATAATTTTGTCTGCGAAATATTTTGTAAATACACTTTTTTACTTTTCAAACAACTGAGTAAAATAATGTGCAATGACTTTTATACAGATAATTTTAAAGTTGGTTGGTATATCTCCTCCTAAGTTTTGCTTGATTCCAAGTAGATTGTTATTTTGATCAGACTGTGCAAGCAGTAGTACCATGTGTAGCATTTTGAAACATTATTTTCTAAAAATTGCTGTCTTGCTTTAGCTATTAATGGGGCATTGTGAGGAACTGTGCAAAGACATTTTTGTTACAAACCTGTGGGACTGTTGCAATACTTTAAATATAAAATTTTATTCCATTTTTGCTTGTTTTGTATAGACATTTCTATTGCTTCTAAATATGCTTAAAATATTTTCTTTCCTTACGTACTGTACAGTTAAATCTTATTTGCCACCATCTTGACAAAATGTGTATTTAGAATATTTGTATAACTGTATAAAATGGAAAAGGAATTATGTGGTCAGTGCATTGTTTTCTAAACTGGAAATCATTTTGTTTTAGAAGTTAATAATGGAAACCATATTAAAGTTGAATAAAATGATATGGTAAAAAATTATATGGGGTTTTTCTAATATTTATCCTCAATTTGTTTCCCTTCTCTGGTACACACAGTAATGTAAAAAACAAGGCTGCTCAAATAAATGTTAAGAATCCAGTTTAAACTCTGGGATCTAAAACCTCAGTAGCAATTCTTGGAGGCCTTCCCCAAACCAGAAGAAAAACGTTTCCAGTTTTCCATTAGTCAAAACAGGTCTCAGTTTTAAATTTAAAAGTCCAGAGGAGCTTTGAAAAATAGAACAAAACTTTATTTACATCAAGGAACCTGAGTGCCTTCTCCAGATAAGAATTTATTACAGTCAAGACACAAGTCAGTCTATTAAATGTCACATTATACAGTACAATGTAAAACCCACACCAAGCAGAGTAAATAAAAACTGTTAAATATATAATAGAACATCCACAGATTGCAATGCACTTGTATGCAAAGTAACTTTAAAAAAAAAAAAATCAAGGCATAAAACTTTGCCTGGTCTTGCATTCAAGCATTGGTCATGTACAGAATAAAAGTGCAAATGCCAGCAGTGTGTGCTTGCAGTACAGTCCAGCACTTGGCAGTGCCTCAGGATAAATAAAGTATTAAATGACACTTAGCTGCAAGAGGTTACCTTTCACACTGGAGCAGAGTGCTCATCTTCAACCCTTTTCCTGGGTTTGTGAACAAAAAGAGGATTCCAATCAAATCCAAGTATTTAATCCATGGATTACAGCTCTTGTCCTCAACAGAGAGATGACTTTCCTAGCATAAGCAGGGCAATAGTAATGTAATAGAGTTACTTCAAGTCATTTCAGTCCCTAACCTGTAAGTACTTAAGCTTTCTGGAGGACCTGTAACTTAAAATAGATCTGCACTGTAAACAGATCCTCCCTTTAACTGTATGTGCCAGGAAGCAATTTACTTTGGAAGGAAATTTAAACATTCGAAAACTAACATTCATTGTCTAAAAACAAGCCCTGAGAAACACCAAAACCCAAGAGCAGGGAGCTAAACCTTGACCATCGAGGGTGCTTGGAATTGTGAGGTGGACTCATCATTGGAAATGTCCTAGCTGTTGCTTTGAACTTAAATTGCTTCAAGTATTTCATTTTCATTCAAGGGCAGCCCCTATTAAAGCAGGCTGGTTAGGGAATAAGAACACTTTCTGTCAGTCTGTCCCAGTTCAAGACCAGAAATAAGATGCTGAAGGCTCCAAGTCCTCACTAAGAAGACTCCAAATTTAGATGTCATCCAGGCAAACGTCTCTTCCACATGTCAGTGGGATGGGATTCTACACGGTACCCATTAAAGATAATACTTCAACTTCCACTGTCTTGCAGCCACTGCTTTTTGGAACCTTTATTCCTGGGAAAAGGCTGCACTTACCTTGGCATTTAATCTTGTTGCTCCATTCCTACACAGGCCTCCTGCTTTTTAAGGAGGAGATGGGGATGAATTGAAGTTACTCACACAGGAGTTAATACAGGCAGTTAAAAAAAAAAGTCTTTGTTTTGCACAGTATTTTTACATTTGTTGGGAAGACATTGGTCAGAAACACAAGTAAGTATGTGCATATATGCAGTAGATAAGCCTCAAAGAGATTACAGCATATTTCGTAATGCAGCTTTGATTTAATTTTCTGGGGGTTTTTTAGTACTTGCTTATGTAAACAATGTAAAGTAAACTATCCATGTAAACTATCCCTGAGAACAGTCTTACCTATAGGACATTCTGATCTGGAATTTCATCAAAAACTAGCATATGAATTGGGGCAGTTTAGAATCTTCCTGGTTGCTCGGTATCTTCCATTAAATAATTTTCTTCTGGCAACATGATCTTGGGTGTGAGAAAGATTTTTTAGATTGATGTCAGCGCAGGCGAAGCCAGGGGATCACAGCTCCAGCACAGAGCTGCCACAGAGGAGTTTCCATATCTTTCACTGTGTGTCCTGCACCTTCTCCATCCCTGCCCACCCGCGGGATTTGTCCTCACCATCAGCTGACAACCCCTACTTTCCACACACACAGAGCAGCGTGCAGGAGCAAAAATGGGAAGAGGAAAAATGATTAAATGCAGGCTCCAGCTGCCCTCATTCCAACCACCCTCTGTGCCTACCACACTGTTTGTGTACACGTCAAGCCAGCTAAGCACACAGGACCACATGGACTCACTCCTGGCACCTGTGCCTAGGCCAGGAGTGAGCATTTACAAGCATTTACCACTCCTGCAAAGCAAAGAGAACCCTCGTGCCACAAGGGAAGCGAGGCTTCATTTTAAAGTGCAGGTTCATGCATTGCACTGGAAAAAGATGCCACAGGAGTTTGGCAAAAACACAATGGAATTTAAGTGCCAGCAGCAGAGGGAGTGAGAGGCCCTGCAACATGGCAAGGTGCAAACAAAAAAAATACACATCTCTCACTACAAGTTGATTCTGGCTTCTAACTTCTCAGAAGAAAGGAAAAAGACATTAAATTCTAGTTGCACGCTTGGAGGACAAGAGAGGGAACCTCTAAGATTCTATGTTATACCTAGACCTCTTTTGTTACTAAATGAAACCTCTTAGCAAGAAAAAAACTAATAAAAGTGCAAAGTTAAAAAGCCCAAACAAGAGTACATTCTGATCACACAGACTTGAAAAAATACTGAACAAATTTGGAGTTCCAAGTCAACAAGTGGCAAGATTACTTGTCGAGACACAGATTTTGCCATTTGCTGCTACGTTGGTTTTTTTTTTTTTTTTGCTCTCACTGGAATGGCTGCTCCTGCCCAGGGCTTCCTGCTTAGCAGCAATGAACCTACACCTCCAAACCACAGCTTCTCCACTAGGAAGAGTCTGTCTCCATGTCATCCCCCAAAGAAATAAAAAACAAATGTCACCAATCCAACTGGCCAGGGGCAAGTAATTATATTGGAAAGGATTGTCTCATTGATAATTCCCTCTCCTTCTCAAATCTGCATTGTAACACATTACTCTGTTCAAGTCTTGGCAGAGGAGGCCATAGAATTTGCTATAACCTTAAACAACTGGCTTAAAAATACCATATGTTAAGTGATCTCTTTTACCTGAAGGGAGCCAAGAAAGATGGAAAGGGACTTTTTCCAAGAGTATGTATTGACAGGACAAGGGGGAATGGATTCAAACTGAAAGAGAGTAGGTTTAGATTAGATATCAGAAAAAAAATCCTTTGCTGTGAGGGTGGTGAGGCACTGGAAATGGTTGCCCAGAGAAGTTGTAGATGCCCCATCCTTGGAAGTGTTCAGGGTCGGGCTGGATGGAGTTCTGAACAACCTGGTCTAGTGGAAAGTGTCCCTGCCATGGCAGGGGGTTGGAAATGGATGCTCTTCAAGGTCCCTTCCAACCCAAACCATTCTAAGATTACATAATAATTTTATCATCTTCTGCATACATTTGTTGATTTCAGTGGTAGTGCCATAATTAAAATCATAAATACTTTGGATTATTTAGATTTGTTGCCACTGTTCAGTAAGTTGGAGTTACGCATTTGAGCAGATTAACAATGACCCATTTTGAGCCCCTTCCCATAAACTGCTTTTAAATGACCCAAAGGCATGGTTCCACTCCTAAGAAATAACGTCCAGTTTTTTCTTAGCCTCAGAACCAGAATTTCATACGGTTTGCCAAAAGGTTATTCAATTTACGGTTGTTGGGCATCACCTGAAATTTAAACTGATCTGATTACACACAACTTTCAAATGCAGTAGAAGCATTCCTCTTTCATAAGGTAAGAAAGTTCAGCATCACAGGTAACAGATCTCTCTCCTCTCTCATGAAACCATTTCACGGCAAAGCACCTCAGACCTGCACCTTTCACCCACCCCAAAAAACAGCAGGCTGAGCAGTCCCCTTCTTTCCCAGTTACTACAGCATCTCTCACTTGGATGCATGCCTTACATTCAGAAAACATCTCTTACGTTTTAAGGTTTGGCATAGCCTACACATTTATCATGTTACCCTACTCACATCACTAAGGACCTTCCCACTCCAAGACATATTCGTGCAGGCTGAAAGAGGAGAGAGGGCCAGGCAAATGAACACGCTGAGCTCTGCACCACCATGAAAGGATGCCTGAACCACTTGACAACAGCTACAATTCAATTGCATTTCCATTTAAAAAAAAAAAAAAAAGGTCAGCTTTGACGCTTATTCACTCTTCTCCCAGTCAAGATTCCCATTTTGTCTCCCAGGGGAGCCATCTGGAGAATTGCCCAATACACTGTCCAGATGGGGCTGGAGAGAGACCTCAGCTGGAGAGTCCTCTGGTATTTTACGGTATCTCTCCGTCAGAGAGTTTTTCAGACTGTCACTCATTTCTACGACCTCAAAGTCTGCATCGTTCCACCCTCTCGCATCCTCCTCATCCTCGTCCTCAGTAAGCCTCGAGTTTGACAGCAAGGCTCTGCGGGTCTCGCTGTCACTCACTTCTTCTGGGTCATTCTCCTGGGGAGCGTTGGCCAGTTTGTACATCACGGGGAAGAGCAGGACCGTCATGATAGAGCTCCCAAAGGCAGCGTACATAACGACAGGAATGTGGTGAAACCTGCCCTGGAAATAGCCCACGGCAACAGGGATGCACATCTCGCCCAGCGCCGCGCCAACCACGAACAGAGAAGCTGATTTTCCTTCCACCACCGTGTACTGCTCAACCCAGGAAATGCCACTGGGGAAGACAGTGGCCATGGACGCTCCGTACACGGCAGTTCCCACCCACAGCAAGATTCGATAGTGTGCAAAGAAAGCCAGGGCTGAAGAGGAGGCAGTAGAGCTTAGGAGGCTCACCACGATCATGGTGGCAGGGGACAGGAAAGCAGCACCGAATATTGCCAGGCCCCTGCACACGGCAAACGCACCCCAGAAGACAGAATTCAAAGCAGCTGCTTGACTTTCTGTCATCTCAGCAAAGACCTTTGCATAAGTAAATACATAAGAGCCATAAGTGACCTCTGCTCCCACGTAGAACAAGAAGAATACGAACAGGAGACCAATTAGAGCCCAGTGATACTTGGCAAGCTTCCTCTTCTGCTCAGAAGCCTTTGCTTTGTCTTGAGCTGCACTGCGCTTTGAATAGAAAACAAAAAAGGATATGGAAATGAGGAGAATATATGTCCCTATGATAATATAGGACCACAAAAAGTCTTCATCATGATGGTCGCTCAGTGCTGGCGTGGGTGATGCAGCTGATGCTGTCAGCACAGACTGGAGGACAGACTGGTTTGTCTTTTCAGCCTCTGGAAGTTCTTCAGATTCAGAACCCCCCAAGGCCATTTTAGCCAGGATCGGAGCCAGAAATGCACCGGCAGCAAAACTGAAGTGCAAAGCCTGCATGTGTGGCCCAGCCTCTGATCCCCAGGTATTCAGTGCCAGCACATTGCCACCTGCAGATCAGAGAGAGAAGCAGTCATTCATTTTAGTCTGAGACCAGATATTGGTTAAAAGAAAAAAAACAAATCAAACCATAATGTGTGTTACTAACTCAATGCGCAATAATGCCAGGTGTAGCAAATACAATGTGCAAAACAGCAGTAAACTGAAATTCTGCCTTAAATCCATGTGATTACTTGAGCTTTAGGAGGGTATTCACAGCAGTCAAAACAAAGAGTTGTGCAGTGGCTTCCTCCAGCAGCAGTGGCCAGACATAATTGTGCCAGGGGAGGTTTACATGGGGTGCTAGGAAAAATGTCTTCATGGCAAAGGGCTGTCAAGTGTTAGAACGGGCTGCCCAGGGAAGTGGTTAAGTCACCATCCCTAGAGGTATTCAAAACATGTGGATGTGGCATTAGAGACATTCTTGGTGCTGGACTCAGCAGTGCTGAGTTAAGGCTTGGACTCTATGACCTTAAGGGTCTTTTCCAATCTAGCGCCCCTATGATTCTATGGTTCTAATTGCCCTACTTGACAATTTGCAGCATTTTTCAGCCTTTTTTAAAAGGGAAATTTAACTGCTTCTCATTTCTCCAAGTATCAAAAGCAACAATGCCCAATTGCTAAGAATCAGAGGTCTCATTAAACAACATCCCAGGAAAAATAACAAATCACTTCTGATGTGATTTGAACACACCCCAACTGTGTTCAAATCACTTCCCAGAAGCAGAAAGGTTTACATTAATACTGCTGCAAACACCGAACTACAACACTATTGTTAGATCAACAGTAACAGTAGAAAATAAGATCTCAAAGAGGTGTTTGAAGTAGTCCCTCAGAAGAATGCAGGAAAACAAAGCAGTAATCAAATTCCTGTGCTGCAGTACAGCAGCCCTTGTTACTCAGCATTCTTCCAAATCAATCTGCTTTACTGCCTTGCTCTGAGTTTCTTCTGCTACTTCTGCTCGGACTGGGATGTTTCCCTGCCTCTGAGGCCTGATCCAAGTAGTACACCCACTGAAGGTGTTTTTAGTATTAGCTGACAAGATTTTCCCATACAAAGCATTTTTAAACCAAGTGCCATGTGTAACAATCTTACCAGAGGCAGCAAATACAGCTCTGCACTCAAGTTTATTTAACATGACCCGTGCCATGCAAAACCATCTCTTCCCGACTGGATCCTGTGCTGTGCTCTCCTACATCTTACCAGAGCTCCCTCAAACCCCACAGAATGACAGCAGATGGTTCACATGTGCAGCCAACATTCCTCTGTGTTGCCAGCCAGCCAAGCCACCACAGCCAGGCCCTGGCTGGGATGCTTCCAGAGCTGTTTGGATGGCTAAGGCAATACATGAGTCAGCTCTTTCTCCGAAATAACCCTGCCCTGAAGCTGATCAACCAGATCCAGCACTTTGCTGGTTAATAAGCATCCACAGGCTCCTGCAGTAGGGCAGCAGTCAGCACACACTGCTGGGATATTGCTGGAGAGGTGCCAGGAGTGGCTGCCTGGTGTTGCTTCACCACCACGTGCGACAGCAAGGCCAGAACACTCTGCTAACTGATGTACTTTTGGGCATTTCCTGATCTCCATGTGAAAGTATGCCAGCAGTTCCCAGGCGTCTCCAAGCCTGCCCAGATCTCTTGCTGTGGCCTTGGCTCCTGATGCAAAGTGCCTTCTAAAGCCACCCATCCCTAACCACCCTTTCTAAGCTGCCCAGGAGACTCTTTTCTGTGGAAGTTTATTTTTCATACATCCAGTATAACTGACCTTTCTAACCACACCTATAGATACTTGTTCTGCAACTTCACCAACACATCTCAGGACTGTAGAATCATTTAGGTTGGAAAAGACCCCTGAGATCATCTTCCTCCAATAAGAAGCCTCTGCAGAGACACTGGGTTTGAACAGCTTTCCAGCAGAAGTCCTGGGTTTGGGGTTTTTTTGCCCGGGCCATTTGCAGTATGCACATGCATACTGCATTTATAGTCTGGGGGACAGAACAAATTTGTACTCCCAGTCACCTAAGCATGGCTGGACAAAGGTGGAAAATATCCTCTAATTCAGGGAGATGGGCACCATGGTGCTGTGAGTCCCCAGCTGCTGCTGAGCCAGCTGTGGGTGGGCAACTCTTCCAACAGCAGCCATAAGAATCTCTCTCTAACACCAGGGCTTTGCTCAGGATTAGCTTAGGCACAGCTACTGTTAATGAACCATATCCTGACCAGCTCCCTGTCGATGAGTAGTTTAAGGAAAACGCTGTTAAAGAGCACAGGGCACTTCCTGTATGCCTGTAACAGCCCACTGAAATGCATATTGATCTTCTCCAGGAAGCAAGAGATACCCCACTCCCCAACCCCTTAAAGGACAGCCTGTCACACGCACATAAACACTGGAAGCCTCAGGACCAGATTAGTCCAACAATCACAGCCAGGTAAAACAGCTCCTCCCTTTTAATTCAAGATGTATCATCAAAAAAAACCCAGCAATTGTTTTGGTAGGCTTGAAGTTTCCAATTACTTTGGTGAAATAACTGTCAGACCACACGGTCCCTTACCTGTGTCCAGAATTCCCATGGAACCTCCAATAACTGACATCATGACTGTTAACAGCAGGGATTCCTTACACCAGGGTATGCTGTAAAGACCAGCTGTTGTTGCAAGCATGGATAATCCTGGCAGGGTTAAAAAACAAAACAAAAAACTCACATACTATAGTTTCCATTTAAACAACACAGAAGACCAAGAAATCCAAATACATTAATGATTTTTAAAGTTACAGATAATCCTCACAGGTGATGCAATCTAAATACCTCAATCCATGGTTAGCAGTAGCAGATAGAAAATTCAACCCAAATCACTAAGCTCTTAAAATCCTATAAAGCAATTGCACATTGGCCACCCAGTGACCTCCATATAAAGATGCAGACTTTCATTTATATTCTCTTCCCACATGAGGGATGTATTCCAAGGGATTTCTGGAGTTTTAGACAGAACTACGAAATTTCTCATAATAAATTTAGCAGCAATTCATTAACTGTATTAGTTTTGCCATTATTGGCTATGCTTACAACATGCCAGTTCAAAAAAATACTTTTTAGGAGATGGAAATTGCTTTTATTACCATTTGGCAGGAAGTTCAGCAGTTCAGTTCTATGCTTATAATTACCTCCATAATAAAATAACATGCAATTAATAGCTTGAATAGATGGTATTAGGTTCTTAGAAAGTTTGTACCAGTTCAGCTGTCTATTATTTTTCAAATCAATGCATGATCACAGATGCAGCAGATACTTAAAAGATCAATGGGGCTGATGTAATTAAGAATTTAGGTTAATTCCAAACAAAATCAGCAACTATGTTGATAACCCTAAAGTCCTAGCGAGATACTTGGAATACACGCCTCAAGACATTTTTGAAGGTGCACATGCTGAGCTGCATGAAGAAAAGCGTGGAGATGGGGTGTATTAAGTACAGCTTCTCAGGTGCCCCACTCAGACCTGAAAAGTAACTTCTCAGCAAGGCCTTAGTTGTCCACTTCAGCCCACGCCTAAGGATTAGCACTTAAAAGTTTCCTTGAAAATGTCTTCAATTTTTTCTCTGTATAGTTTTTTCCCTGTATAGTTTTTCTCTGTAGCAGAGTTCCAGCAGCTGAAAGATGGGAGGCAAAACTACACAAGCTCCTGTCTCTTACAGGTAGCCCTCAGGTGATGAAAATCAGAGCAGGTGCAGCAGTTCAAATTGTGGTCTTGCCATAAGCACTACCAAACTGGAAAGGATTAGGAGATACATCATTTCCCGAGCATTGTTGACAGATAGCTATCCTGCATCCTACCTCGGGAAAAGGAGGAAATACTAACCTATTTCAAGTTAACGTGTACTTCCACAGGTGTGAGTACTGATTTTACTACAGGAGGTAGAGAGTCTGACCTTGTCAGGTGCAAAGGAGGAGGCTAAAGGAAGCCTACTCTGCAGGAATTCTGGAGCAGATAAAAGACAGGGAGGAGATTGAAAACAGGCATCTTAGAGCAAGGGCAAGTAAGAACTGATCCATGAAAATGAAGGCGATAAGAAAGGGGGAAAAGAGAGAAGCGACAGACAGACATTACATGACATGATTGCTCCTTACAGGAGACAGGCACATGGGGATAAGAAGAGACTTAATTCAAACATTAGCAATGGAAAAAGGGATCTTATCTTCTCTTAACTGACCATGTGATTACAGCACGGTCCTTAACAGAGGCGTAGTTACCTGAATGAAGGAGAAGAAATAGAGCAAGCCCTAGAATATGTTTTAATCCCTAACTTACAGCACAAAGGCACTTGAAACAAAAAAAAAGACAGGGCTGCCACTATTTTAGGTGTGTTCTGAGAGTGTCAGCAGAAACGAGACACTAACACAACTGTAAAAGGAGCCCCTCCTTTCTGGACGCTGAGTGTGGCTCTTGGCACCCTGACGGCTGAGCAGCCCCGCTCTGTCGAGACAAAGGCAGTCCTGGGCTCTGACAGGAGCAAGTTTCTGCAAGTCCAGAAAACTGTTAAGATCATCAGCTGTGGTTCCTACAGTTTAAATGTTTCCACCATCACAGACAGTATTCAATGTTTTCCACTTTAAATAAGTTATAATTGGGCTAAGGCCCTCCAGTCAAAATCTGCAGACTTCGGTCCATACACAAAGACGATAGTGACTGGTGAGTGTTCAGTCAGGGAAGGGTTTTAGGAAGCTCTCCCCACAGAAATGCATCTCAGTGTGACCGCTGGAGCTTTCCGCTGCACGCATGACATCCAAAGCACAGCTTCCTGTTTTATGTTTTGTAGAGTGACACTACAGGAGCCTGTATGTTCCAAGAACATCTATACTATGCACATTACTTGATACAAACTGGAAAAAGTCCAGCTGTACTTTTCAGCGCAAACCAAAGGCAGCTTTTGGTCAATCCAAGCAGATTTCATCAGTCCAGCCCCAGCTGCCGCTGCTGCTGTGGCCGGCGGGCGCAGGCTCTGGGCAGCGATGCTGCACGGCAGTCAGTGCCCGGCACACGCGGCCTCGGCAATCACACAGGGCGGAACATGGCGACAGCGAGCGGCAGCACGGCCGCGCCGATCTGGGGCGAGCAGCACCACATCCCCCGGCCCCGCCATGCCCGGGGCTCGGCCCCGCTCCGCACAGCCGGCACATCACAGCCTGCGGGGCTGCGCTCGCCGGGGGGAAGCTGAAGTCGCCCCGGACAGTGTCCGGCGGGGCGATGTCCCCGTCCGGCGGGGCAGCACTCACCGAGCAGCAGGCTGGCGTTCATGCAGTCGAAGAGCACCCCGCCGACCACCGAGCCGCCCAGGTAGCCCAGGGAGCGGCCCACGAAGATGTAGTAGATGTCGCTGACGTTCTTGCGGACATTGGCGGCCAGGTTGGGGAGGGTGGGACCCAGCACGGCGATGCTCATGCCCTGCACGGCAGAGTGGGGGTCACCTCGGTGCGGGGAAGGGTCCGCACCGCCCCCCAGCCCCGGGGTCACCCCCGTTCAGTGACTCACCAGCCCGAGGAAGGAGGCGCAGAGCGCCGCGGTGATGCACCAGCGCAGCACGGTCCCGTCCGCGCCTCGGCCGCCGCCGGCCGCCTCCGCCGCCGCCTCCGCCTCGACCTCCTCCGCCTCGATGAAGCGGACGTGCAGCTCCCGGTCGGCGTCGGCCATGGCTCCCGCCGCCGGCTCCGAGGGCCGCTCCGGGCCCGGGGAGCGCGGCCCCGGCGGCCCCGCCCCGCGCACGGCGCCGGGAGGAGGATCGGGAAGCGGAGCGGGAGGAGCGCCGGGCTCAGCCTCGGGGGGCGGCACCGGCTCCCCCTGCGCCGGGGGCTCCTCCGGCGAGCAAGGCTCGGCGCTGGGGAGCGACATCGCCGGCACCGCTGACATTCCGCTCGGCTGCGGGCTTGTGCCACGCTCTGCCACGCTGCCTGGAGAAGGGCCCTTATAAACCATCATTTATTATTTTATTTATTTTTAATCTCTGTTATCACTCAAAGTGCACTCCTCGACCTTTCAGACAACCGATCATAAAAGGTCTTTGCCTTCTACAACGACCGTATTATGTCACGCTGATAAAGCTTCTCAACAGAGAGAGAGCTGCTGGGTCTCCTAAGGACAGGTATTAAAACATTTCTGGTATTAAAAGTATCAAGTATTAAAACTACATAAATTCCCACCGCTCACGTGGAGCAGCTCACAGACTCTGCAACAAATCTCAGCCCACGCTCCCCGTCCGGCACTGAGGCGCTGCTCCCTGTAAGAAAGGCGCTGATTCTCAGCATACTTGGTATGTTTAAGCCTCACAAACAACTCAAAAAATAACTTCAAACTGCACTGTTTCGTTTGGTGAGTTGATCATAACAAATGTATTACTGGGATATAACAGGGCATGGACATTCCCGTTTCTCCCGGCACTGGCAAGCATGTTGCAAGCACCTTCCTGCTCAGGATAGCCTGGGGGCACTGACACATTATCAAAGGTTAGCTGCTTGCTACAAGTAACAGTGCCAGATAACATTTAAACCTCATCGATCCGCCGTTCATACCTGAGCAGCAGTGCAAGGTCTGAACCCTGAGATACCTGCAGAACACTGCTGAGCTTCTGCTCGAAAGTCCAGTGTAGAGACAATTCCAGATAAAAGAATTTCAACTATAAAGTAAGAGTAGTCGCACACGAGTCAAACCACATTCCTAGATGTTGGCATTTTGCGTTGTTATAAAAACAGCTTCCTGGAAAAGGCACAGCAGTATTTGAAGTGTCTTCCCCAGGCTTCCCCTCACTGCTGTTTCACACACTTACAAAGAAGCTTTGTACACTGAGAGTATACAAATGGCAACAGCACCCAGGCACTTAAAAAGGTTTTGGACATATTTTCCAAATTTTAATTTGAACTTCAAGCAGCCTAGAGAATAACCCCAGGTGGGAAAGCGAGTATTTCACCCATATCATCAGATATATTTATTAAAGAAATTAAATATTTGGCCCTACTACAAAGAGGTGAATGAATTCCTGGGACTTACTGAAGCTGTCAATGAGGAAACACTTCATGCTTCATATCGCCAAGGTAAGTCAAAGGGAAATTGGTAGCAGGCCAGTAAATGATTAAAGGTCCCACTGAATTACACTGGCAGTTCATGAAGCAGACTCAGAATTCTTTTAAAACACCACTCAAGCTTATTTTACCAGTTTCCCACTCTCCCTCAATTTTCCATTGGCCTTTTGTGAATGCAATTGTTTCTGTAAATTTGCTATTAAGCCCCAGAATGGAAAACAGAGAAAATAAAATTTTCAGAAACAAGCAACTCAATGATTTATAAACCTAAACTATCAGTCTTAAAATGGATTGTCAGTGCAATCAGAATGAAATGGGTTGTACCATATATTAATTCAGGAGCAAATGTAATGGGGACATTTCAGTCAGACCACCATGACAATTAAAGCTGTAAAAGCTTTTATACAAAAGTCTACACACTAGATTCAATAATTATCAGAATACAACATAAAATTACTTTTCAAAAAGATAAATCTTACACAAGAATAAGACTAAAAATGATGCATGCAGTAACAAATGGGGCACTTAAGAACTATCATCTTTATTCTGAGTAATTTGAGACTGATCACAGTTATTTTAGCACCATGAAAAATATTAAACATTCATTTCTTACCCTTCTAACATAGCAGAACTTAAAAGAATGGAGTTAAGGCTAGCAAAATGTGTATCCTTTAATATCAAAAACATACAAAATATGACGTCTATAAAGATACTTAAACATGTCAGTGTTGTCAATATTAGCAAACATTTCCGTATAAAATCACTCTAATCTTAGCATATGGAGTTCCAAAACATTACAACTGTTGACACAATATATATAGACGAGAAGGCATTCTGCACATATGCCAAAGTTTACATGACTAGAAACTCCCTGGCTGGCTGGAACTGTAATGGTGCTGTGTTTGTCAACAGGAGACACACAGCAAAAGGGATCACTTTTCCCTCAGCCGTCTCTCCCATTCCAGTGCTACTCCTCCCCATGCAAAATGCAGAATGTTTGTGCACGCCCTGGTCAAAGTACATTGTATTTATAGATACATACACACACCTTAATAGCAGAGGGTCCTTTCTGACTTCTGTAACACTTCCAGCTCTCCAAAGGGGAACTCGGGCCCCGGAGCAGGCATTGCCTCTGCTCCCGGCTCAGAGGGCACACTGTCCCGTGCCAGCACAGGGAGAACCCGGCTGCTTAAGCCGACCCATGTGGATGACCCGGAGGATTTAGTGCTGATTCCCATCCTGCCATGCTCCCTTTGGGGCTGCAAGGAAGCACTTCCTGTCCCTTTGGCATGCACTACCTGATGCGAGGAACTGAGCAGGGCACTTCTGCTTTACGGTGGCAGTGTCCCTTTTTTTACACCACGAGCCTGTGATCAAAGAATTCATCTGCCCCCAGCAACCTCACACCTCCCACCAACCAAAACCTGCCTGCTCGGCCAAGCTATGGCTACTCAAAGGTTTCATCCAGGGAAGGCTGGCAAGTGCCACCCATATCCAATGTGGTGTCCATCAGTTTGACAATCCAGTGTTTCGGAAAGGAAGGGGGAATGTATATGCCCAGGATGTGTGCACAAAGGGCCAAAGGAGAACAGTGTCACTTGCCTACCTCACCAGATGCCAACCAAATACACCCCGAAGAAAGGCCACAGAACAGCTATAGCATCTTTGACTTGTGGGAACAATTTTCAGGGACAATAAATGGTCACTGGAAATAAAATTAGAAAAATAATTTAAATGCTAATACCAAATAGACAAAGATCTGGAAAGAAATTTTAACTACGTTATAATTTGAAGCCTGAGTTTGAGACTTGTACAGGTCTTCAAAAGTAGCCAGGACAAACCCAACAATACTTTCTTTATTAGTTATACTTTGGGTACTGTTGCATAGCTGGGATGTAAATTACTCACAGGGTTTCCATTATTTCAGACTCTTTGTTGAACAGCTGTCTTGGGATCAAAAGGATTTCATACCTACTGAAAAGACATGAAACCAATCAAACCTTGCTCAAAATTAGTATTGGTTTCCAGATCTGGTGTATTAAACGACAGCATCAGGTAGGTCTGGAAATTTCACACTGCCATTTTAAGTGAACCTCCTTCTACTCATTTTCTTCTGAAGATTTACCCTGAGAACATTAAATGAAAAGATGATTGCTCTGTTTATAGGATAGGAGAATAATGTCTATGGAAAGTACTCTATGAATTGTTCTCAAGGGAGGGATATATCAGAATGATTTAAGGGTCTTCTTGAATTAAGGTACTATTTTAATTTTAGAATCTAGGCCCAACAAGATTGACTCTGGCATGATTTGGGTCATCAAAATAGGATTCCAGCAGGTTTCCCATGAGCAGGTTTTCACACCTAAAAATAAATTCTTACAAAAACTTACATTTATTCAGTTAAAATAAAATTGAATATTCAGTCTTTTTCTCTATTTCTACAATATTCAATATTTTTAAAAATAAATTTACTACATAGTTGCTATTTGTGTAGGATTCTTTGTGTTTTGGTTTGTTTGGGGATTTATTTAGGTTTTTTAAAGGCAGTCAGCTAAACTCATCTTTAAAACCTCAGGGCATACAGATTCTAATATCTCTCTCAGTAAGTTTCTCAGTGGTAGGTCAGCCTCACCACAAACAATTTGAACATTTCATCTTACCTAGCTTTAGGATACAAACACCTTATGTTTTTGTCCAGAAAAGAGCATTTTCTCCTGGACATTTCCCCCACAAATACACGCCAACAGAAAAGATGCTAATAGAGTTCTTATGGAGTAATTTACTTTATCTTCTCTGGAAAGCCTTTCCAATTTTAGCACTGTTGAAAAACAAGCACTGGCATCAGAAACAGGTTCATTATTCCAATGCCATCACATCAGCAGAGCTTCCTCACCCCTAACTCTGCTCCCCTCTCATCTAACATCCCACTCACTAGCCAGTTTTACCAGAGGACTCACTCCTAAACAATTAGTCACTCATTGTACCCTCCTCCTGGTGTCATGACTTTTTGGGATTTTTTGGCTTGTTGGTTTGGGGTTTTTTATAAATTTTATATATCTTTAGTAACTCAAATGTAAGAGTTTGGAATTTTATTTTTTTTAACAGCATGGCAATAATTAATCCATACTATTGTTATACCATCTCTGTGTCATTTGTAAAACTTGACAACAATTATTTTATATACTCTCCCAGATAATTTATAGAGAAACAGAGCAGCAAGTCGGGAAGATGCCATAATTACATCAAGATATCTGGTCACAATCATTTCAAATTGCACCAGTGATAAAAAAGCAGCTTTGTTTTTGGTTTAAAACTCAGGGCTAGAACACATGAAATTCAAGATTTGTGGTGAACACTAATTTTTATAACAAAACAATAGGAAATGACAGTCATTTACCACATTTACCCAACACCACCTTTTGTGTTGCCCAAATGGAAAATAATACTGAATAACACATTCTACAGAAGTACTCCAGACAAGAGCAGCATTGGTTGTCAACATCATTTTTGTAATGAAGGCAGTAATTTTAATTAATAATACTGTGCATATTTAAATAATTTTTTTAAGTACTTACAATGTGTCAAAGCACAAGTACCAGTGAACCTGAAGGGGCCTCTGTTTTCCAGATTTTTTTCCCCACCTTCTCCCTCCACACATGTCCCTCTAACATTTTAAGATTCTATTCTTTTAGACCTCACTCATGCAAAGTAGGGATTGAAATTCTGCAATATAAAAAAAGTCTGAGCTTTGGTCTACAATAATTATGATGCTTTGCATGATTATATTTAAAGAACTTCTGTCAGTTGCTAGATGTAAACATTAAATGCAATAGTATTGCTGTTTTGTATGGGGTTTCTGAGCAATTTACTACAACACTGGAAAAAGAAAAACAACGAAAATAGAAAACACAACAAAGGTTATCTCTTTAAAAAGTATGCCTCCACGGTTTATGTGAAGAACAAGAACTGTTACTAATTTTAAAAAAGCACTTAAATACGCATTTTGTCCAGATCACATTTAGTTTACTCTTTGCTATGACAATTTTAAATGAGGCAACAAAAATTATTGGTATCAAACGGACCTGAAATAAAGAATGATTAAGTATTCCAGTGATTGGTGAACCATATCCACAAATAAGCAATGTGCTTAGAAG
This sequence comes from Acanthiza pusilla, assembly GCA_036630365.1. NCBI lineage: Eukaryota > Metazoa > Chordata > Aves > Passeriformes > Acanthizidae > Acanthiza > Acanthiza pusilla. The sequence continues at coordinate 33,845,052 of JAXCHO010000023.1, forward strand.
CATTTTATGATAAACTGAAAAGCAGTGTTTTTATCTCAGAGTATTATGCTTTTAAACATTTTTCAGAAAAAGAGGTTTTCAGAAATACTTGCTTGACAAACTGCATAATACCTAAGAATACATAAGTAATGGGGCCATTCGTTTAGGATGTTAAGCAAGAAATAGGACATGCAAAAACATTTCTTTATATTTGAATAAAATATGGAGCGATTTATCCTACAGGCAATGGAGCACAGCCATAAAAACCTGTAATAAACCTGCATGTTCACTTAGTGCAAAAATCTTTAATTGCTGAATGTCGTTTTAATAGCTTGTGTATATTTCCACGTTAAAAACAACTTGGTATTGCACTTAGAATGTATCCTTTAAAGCTGTCTTGGTTTTAAGAATAAAAAAAAAAAAAGAAATCCTAACAAGTACAACACAGTAATTTGAAATTTAGTCTAATTCACAATACTGCTCCAAAGAATTAGTGAGTACAGTTTCAAAACTATCCACTACTCTGAGGTTTGGCTGAAAAGATTTAAAAATATTTATACACATACATCTTAAGAGTATTGCCTTCACCAAATTAAAAAAAAAACCAAAAACAATTATTATTCAGCAGCTTTACTTCTGAATGTGTTTGCACTTGGAGCTTGGTTTGTGCATATTCAAAACCTGAGCCCATCAAAAATTTCATCCTTAATGTTCTTTGTTTGGGCTACTGTGAAAGGTGAATGCAAACACAAGTGAGTGTTTCAACAGTTGTTTAATAATTTAGCTTTCTAATGAAAAAATCATTTCAGCAAAAAGATGCATATTTGTGTTCATGATAGAGAATTATAAAAGACTGTAAACAGCAGAGAAACTTCAAAAAACAGATCAGTCATAAGAGCTACTACATTATCCAGTATAAACACCCAAGGGTGTGCCTGCATTGGATGGATCATAGACATCATTGAAGAATCCCGGGTCAGTGAATGAAAAAACAGCTTTCACATTTCCAGAAATCAGTTCTGATGGATTAGAAAAATATTCTCTTCACACACAGAATCACTACGCACATACACACTAAAGCTACAAAACTTCAGATACCTTGAAAATGTGGCTTGAAATCAAATTCAATGACTTGTCAAAGAAGTTCAATGGTATAAAAGATTCTTGTAGCAGTTTTGCAATTTGAGCAATAGTTCAAGACTTCTTCAGTATCGTATAATATCTTCAGCCAAAAAGTAGAAATCTAGCTTCAGTAGGAGGAGGTCAGGATGGTACAGGGACAAAAGGCATCACAAGCCAGAATCCAGTTCTTTGACTGCCTTTACTGTTGTGTCCGACACCAAAGTGCTTTCATTTTCCAGCATTTTCTCAGTAGTTTCTCCATCAACATGTTTTGCTCTTTCTTTCAACTTCTGCCGTTCATGGATCCAGGGGATGACACACAAAATAGCTCCTCCAATGAGGGGAGGGACTCCAGCCAGATAAAATGCTACATCGTAGGAGCCAAGCTTATCTCGCAGCAAACCTGGAAAGGCAGAAAGTTACCACTCATAAAATAAAGGGGCCTCAGGAATCTACAAAAAACAGGTCTTGGCTTTGGATTCAGAAACCCAGGAGCTGACACAGACTATAACCATTAGAGCCTGACAGCCTGATGGCCAAACAGAGGTGTGCATGTAGGTACAAAGGTATTCCAGAGCTGGCTTGGAAGCAGTAATGAGGAGCTCAATATGCCACCCCTCAACTGCTTAATTACTATCCCTTAAAAACATGCACCATCTTTCCTATTTGAAAGTTGCTCATTTGAGGTTCCCCAGCACTTGTATCTTGCCATGACTTAGAGAAATTCTCCCTCTTTTGGGAAATCTATTTATTTATCCAAGTTACCTTTGATCAGGATGTCCCTTCCTCTAATTCTAGACACGCTCAATATATTGCACTCCTGGTAGCCTCTTATTAAAAAGTGTGTTTTCCAATAATTCATTCTAATTCTCTCTCCAAATTCCTCCAATTAGTCAAGTTCTATTTAACGGTATATCCAGATCAGGAAGCACCTAGTCTATACTGTTCTAGCTGTAAAATTTTGTCCTTTATAATGCTGCACAGTTCACTTACGCCTTACAAAGTACCTTCCAGTAGCAGTCACCAGATCTCAGGGTAAATTACCACTGAAAATCATCAGTGGTGAGGAATGCAGCCTTAGCTGTTTGTACCTGCCAGGAACTTCCAAGTTTTCATCTTCAAAACCTGTACTTTGTCAAACAGTCTCCCACCAAAGAATGAATAAAGCGAGCATTCTTCCTTACAAGGAGAAATTAAAGTGACTGGAGCCTTTATCCTCACAATTCTTTTTACATGAGCAAATTATGGAATCCAGTTCATTTCCAGATTTTAATTTGGAGGCCTTCCATAACAAGCAACCAATAGACTGTCACTTTAACAGGAGGGAAAATGTCAGGTCCCAAATCAAACTGGATTCCTATCTATCTTTTGAGGAACATTTTACAGCTGCACAACAACAAAAAATACTGAGGGAACCTTGAAGAGTGCAATACATTAATAACCCATGAGCAGCAGTTAAATTCTCTGTATCTTCTCAAGCACACGCTGAGACAACTTCCAGTGTCATTGCTCTGCACACGATGCAGGAATGGGAAACATGGCCAAAAAGCCATGCAAACATCGAAACACATTGACAGCTGCACACCCTGTCTACACTCACCTGCAATGGGAGGCCCAACTGTCATAGGCACTGACATAAGTCCCAGCAGAAATCCGATGGCCTGGGAGACATCCTGAGCCCCAACGAGCTCGAAGGCAATCGGACCCATGATGCAAATGAAGCACCCATCAAACAGGCCCATGAAGAGACAGACAGCGATGAGAGCTCCGAAGACATGGCACAGTGGAATCATCATAGACATCAGGCCAATAAAAAAGAATGAGACCACCTAAACATGAATAAGGAAAAAAAGGTAAAACTGCATTGCATCAAATTTGCAAATCATAAGGGACCAGATGAACTTCCTTGCATTTGCAGTGAATTAACTTGTCTGCCTGTATTTACTTTGAAATAACCAGTCTCCATAGATTACCACCATCCGAAGTTACATTCCAAGATAGAACAAACACGTAACTCAAGACAGGCAAAGAAATTCCACTACCCATTTTGCAAGCTTTGAAAATGCATTTGTAGTCCACTATCCTACAGTGATTGTTTAAGGTCATTTATCATGCACTAACATTTTTGGCGAAATTGCTCCCTGCTCTTTCCACAAATAAAAGCCACAGAAATAGTAAAAGTTTAATATAGCTGAAACACTGTAATGAGACTCCTCACTGTTGTAAGTTAAGCAAAAAAAATCAGTATTATGAGTGGTCATTTCAGGGTGCTTATATTCGACAGAAATGAAAAAATTACAGTTTTTCCATTAAAAAGAAGTATCCTGATAGGTTGGTGTAGTAATGCATACTTACAAAGATTTTCTAATACAATCTTAGATTATTTATTTGTTTTAGATTAAAGGACTAAAACTGTCTTTCAGCAGATTTTAGCAGAATTAAAATGAAAATAAGAGTTTTGCCTGTGCACCATCCATGTGTCAGCATTGGAAACCAATGCCCCACCTAACTGAAATAAAACATTGAGGAATCTAAACTTATCCATGACAACAAATACTCCAGCAGAAACGCAGTTCTTTCCTAAGAATTTTCGATTTCCATAATGCAGTGCAGACAATCCCCACTAGATGCCTCTCTTGCTATTCGTTTTAAGAGACTAAATGGAGAACACCTCACCCAACATGAAAGTGAACTAAAGCTTTTCCAAAATCCTACATTAACACTGCTACTTTCTAAAAAAAATATCATTTACAAGCATGGAGGCAAATAAGTGTATGTCCTCTTTCATCTCCAAGCTTCAGCATTTCTGGAAGCTGGGATTCTTTCTGCAAAATCTCCTCAACAAAGCACCTCTTAAACTTCCACGGCCATACCCCCCTGTGTACTGTGCACAGAATATATTTGACACTGAATTAGTGCCTATCAAAGATCAAGAGATCCCAAATCCTTAAAAGAGAAACATGGGTAAACTTTTTCCCCTTTCTGCAACCATTATGAAGTCACAAGACAAAACAGAGAATCCCCAAAGGTTCTCATTCCATGGTAATGATCAGTAATTTCTTTCATTCCCAGCTGAAAACAGCCAGCAGGAAATAGACATTTTCTTGGCATTAAAAACAAGTCAGAGATTCACGAACTTTGCACCAAGGGCTTCTAGTATGAAAAACCATACACTGAGCTTCCCAGAGTTTTGAAACTTCTCAAATTTGAATCTCCAGTCAATTAATTCTGCTTGCTTATTAATAGTACCCAAAACCAAAGCCTTCAGAATACACAGTTCTGAATGAATATAGAAACAATAAAGACGTACCTGTAAATATATTTTTTTTGCACCAGGAATATAATCTGCAACTCTGCCAAAGATCAATCTGCCAACTCCTGAAGTAATGCCCAGACATAGCAGAAGCACTTCTTCTGGCACGCTGTCACCAAATCTGTCTTTTACATGATTCATCTGTTTAAAAAGAGAAAATAAGTTTGCTTTAGAATTAAACGGTAGACCTTGGAAAACTTGAGTCAAACAGAAGTGATCTGTCAATTTGAGATTTACAATTTCAGCTACAAAAGGTCATCTGACTTAGTCTATTTTTACAGATTTTTGAAAGCAGTACTTAGTGCAACACAAAAACAATGTGAAATGAGTTGTTGCTTTATCCACAATTAATGAACTTAATTCAGGCAAACAAGAAGGCTCTAATTTTCAAAAAGAAAAAAAAGAAAATGGAAGGAAGGAAGGAAGGAAGGAAGGAAGGAAGGAAGGAAGGAAGGAAGGAAGGAAGGAAGGAGGGAAGGAGGGAAGGAGGGAAGGAGGGAAGGAGGGAAGGAAGGAAGGAAGGAAGGAAGGAAGGAAGGAAGGAAGGAAGGAAGGAAGGAAGGAAGGAAGAAGAAAGGAAGAAGAAAGGAAGAAGAAAGGAAGAAGAAAGGAAGAAGAAAGGAAGAAGAAAGAAGAAAGAAAGAAGAAAGAAAGAAGAAAGAAAGAAGAAAGAAAGAAGAAAGAAAGAAGAAAGAAAGAAGAAAGAAGAGAGAAGAAAGAAGAGAGAAGAAAGAAAGAAGAAAGAAAGAAAGAAAGAAGAAAGAAAGAAGAAAGAAAGAAGAAAGAAAGAAGAAAGAAAGAAGAAAGAAAGAAGAAAGAAAGAAGAAAGAAAGAAGAAAGAAAGAAGAAAGAAAGAAGAAAGAAAGAAGAAAGAAAGAAGAAAGAAAGAAGAAAGAAAGAAGAAAGAAAGAAGAAAGAAAGAAGAAAGAAAGAAGAAAGAAAGAAGAAAGAAAGAAGAAAGAAAGAAGAAAGAAAGAAGGAAAAAAGAAGGAAAAAAGAAGGAAAAAAGAAAGAAAAAAAAAAAGAAAAAAAAAGATAACTTAGAAGTGTTCTCTCCAAGCACTCTTAATTTACTAGTCATAGATTTAAAGCAACCCAGAATCCACACAGGCTGTCAGGAACTGGTTGCTTCCCTGGCTAGGGCTCTCTCAGGTGTGCAGGGCCAGAGGGATTAATGGGAATCACTGCAATCCTGCTCTGTGCATTAAGGCACACACACAGGCTGCCAAACTTGCAACACAGCTCAGGGCCAGAAGCAGAAGCAGGAGCAGGAAGCAAGAAGCAGAGCTGGAGACAGACAATGGAAGCAGGAGAGGCTCTCCAGAATGTCTCAACCCAACACCCATGAGGTCCAGGAGCAAGGTGGAAGAGGGGCAGCAGCCAGCTCCAGTGCCAAGCACAACAGTGAGCACTGCCACGAGAGGGTGCAGCTAGAGCAGCAATGAACAGGGCAGAGTGGAGGAATGATTTATCAGCCACTTCAGCCTAAGAACTAAAGCAACTGATGCACGGTGCTGACAGCAGGCCATCGACCCAACAGGATGAACTACCACTGTCAGCAACTACAAGTTCTCAAGACATGTTAAAAAAAAATTATATGTATCTCACCAGACTGGCTTAATAGATTTGGATTTTTTAATATTCTTTTGGCTTCTATGGTGTTTTTTGTTCATGGGGTTTGGTGGGGTTTTATTGTTGGTTTTCTTTAAAATCAACCCCAAAGACCAGAAAATTGCCCACAAGAGATTTTTTGCATTATTGCTTGTTGGAATATGCTTGGCAATACCAAATATTGCCTAAGAGGGCACTAGGAGATGTAGAAATCATTTGCACAGTCCTGCAATCTCTGTGCTCATAAGTAGTTCTGAACAAGAAGAGTAAAAACAAGTAAAAACAAGTAAAAACAAGTAAAAACAAGTAAAAACAAGTAAAAACAAGTAAAAACAAGTAAAAACAAGTAAAAACAAGTAAAAACAAGTAAAAACAAGTAAAAACAAGTAAAAACTCAGAGGTGCGAAAGAGCAAACAGATTTCAAGTAAAGACGTAGTAAAAACATTTGAGAGACAAGGTAACCGCAGGCTGATATCACTTCAAACCAAAGAACCCTTAATTTCCTATGTATAAAATGAAAAAGTTCCATTTTAGTAAACACTTCTAGAGCAAAATAGTCTAGATTCTTTCCCAGCTAGAATGTTAACATACAAGCAGAACCCCTTTTTCCAACAAGGAAACAGGACTTGCTGAGTAACAGCAATTTTCTTCAGTATAACACCTATTGGTTTTTTTTTTCACATGTCACAGAAAGCCTATTAAATCTAATATTAATTTGTTCAATAGAACTGATTTTGTAAGAAAGGAAAAAAACCAAGGGGGTTTATTTTAGTTGTAAAGAAAAACGGTGCTTGCCCTTTCTGTTTAAGCTTTTCTCTTTGCACATTTGGGAACAGAATCTGATGAAATTTTTCACCTGAAATGACATTTAAACATAAAAGATAAGCTGTTCTACTTATTCCCTTTCTGCCAAAGGTGAAAAAAGGAAAAGCTGACAGTTTTCCCACTCCTACTTTTATGTGCCTGTCAACACCTGCTGGCCCAGCTGGCGAGAGAAGCCAAGGTGTTCTTTGCAATTTTTGTCACCTGTTCCACTTCCAGGTTTCTGCAGCCTCTAGACTGTTTAATTAGCAGACCTGATCCATCCGCTCCCTGGAGGCTTTTCAAGGGGCAAGATAAAGCTCTATATCTAGATAACTATTAACCCTGCACCTGCAACTGAGTAACTGGATTTCTCAAGGCAGCAGAGGGTGAGGGGCAAAATGCTGTCGCTCTTAGATCAAGGAGGGAAAATACCGATTCAATTAACTCCTGAGGCAAAGAAATAACCACTAATCATCTTGAACTTCAAATATCTACATTAGTATTTATTTTTTTGGCTTTCACTGCTCTTAAGCACACCATAACCTTAAAGAAAGCTTCTAACTAGATACAAGGAGAAACTTTTTCCTTAGGAAGATGGTGGCACAAGCTGTCCAGCGAGCTTGGTTCAGTCTCCTTCCTTGGAGGCTTTTCAGGACCAAGTGCACAAAACCCTGAGCAGCCTGGCCTGATCTCTCAGAGCTGATCCTCAGATCCCTGACAGCATATTCAATTTTCTGTGGTACAGTCACTAAGCAAGCTGTAAGCAACAGCAGTATTAACTGCCTGAAAATACAGTGATTCAGGACTAATTCAGTACTGTAAGTGTAACTATAGATTAAACACATTTATGATGAAGTAGCTCAAGCAAGATTCAGATTTCTCAGTTTTTTAGCTGTTAGAACTACTCAAAAACCCCACAAGGAGCAATTGCTTGTGAACCTTCTCAGGCATTATCAACAGGAGCGAAATGGGGACCCAGGCACACAGACACGAAGGCCAAAGCATTTCACTATGGGCTGTGCCTGTTCTCAGTAATGTAGCTGCCTTTTCACTCAGGGCTGTGTGCATGCTGAATTGCAGGTCTGATTTTTCTGAATGTAGAAAAGACCTGGTTGATTCAGGCAAAGAACCTGGTAACTGTTCAGGTTACAGTCCAGAGTAGCATAGCTTCTCTATTATTTAAAAAAATACAATTTATTTTGGTAAAATCCAGTTTTCCAAATCAAGATCCAGCAGAGAATAGAACTGAATGCATCCCTGGCATAAGCATTCTCCTTTATACCCGTGCTCTCTATCAGGGTGACACACAGAGATCTTGTCCAAATTCTCATTACTGTCAGAATGAGACTAGAAGATGTGTCAGCCACTTGGTAGTGGCTGGAATGCTTTCAGATATACAGTCTTGGTTAACCTCTCTCCATCCAGCCAAGACCCAGATTTTGCTAAGGCCTCCCCTTCACTGCACACACATTTCAGCTACATTCACACACTGAATCAAAGACAGCAATCTGAGCAAAGCTGTAGCTCCTTTTTTTCCAAACTCAAAGAACCCTGAAAGAAGTGGTTATGAACTAGTAAAAAAATTCTGTCAACCACTTTCTTTCCATGTATATTCCATTTTAGCAATTCCCAATCAAGCAAAGCTTTAATAGGCTAAATGCAGTAGTCCCTCTCACTAAAAGAGATGGCCAACAGCAACATACATAACCTAGGAAACTTTGAGCACATTAAAATCACCCTTTTCTTCAATTACTGATGCAAGTCCTGATGTCTGACACTTTCATTGAAAACAAGTGTAAGAATAAAAGAAAATGCTTACACAGTATTGCTGGTACCATTTTTATGCTGGAGATATTATTCCTAACTGCTCCAAATTAAGTTTCCTGAAAGAGCCGAGGGGGTGTAGAAGCCTAGCAGATAAGGGGGCTCATGTGCATGTCTCAAACACTGATAGCCAGATAGCTGTGGAGCCAACCAAGGATTGTTGGCAATAACATGCTGTGAAAAAGAACAGGATGTGGCTGGAGAAGGGGCCATACGGAGGTAGGGCAGCACTTTTCCATGACAAATGTCCTTGTTCTGGCTCCTGAAGATAAGCATAATAGAACAGTGCAAGCACAGGAATGAGGTCGAGAAGCCAGCGTGGATTGTACGGGGGAATCAAGACCAAAGACCCCCGAAACTCCCCAACCCATTTCCAGGAAGGTCTGGAAGAACAGACTGTGCATAAGTTTCTCATTTTCTATGCAAATTAGTTATCTCCAGGGCAGAGAAGTAGCCCCACCAAGTCACCCTGGCCATCCCATCAGCTGCATCAATATCGTAGCCAGGACTGGTGATCTCCTTCTTTGCAGTGAACTGTCCTGGATGATTGGAAGTTTCAGAAAGTGCTAAAAAGCAGTGCTAAAGAGCATAAAGTAACTCTGGATAAATCACTGCTTATTCTCCAGTGTATGGACTCACTACAAAAATCAGGGGTAAGGAGGATGAGAAACACAAAAAGAGACTTGGGTGCCAGTGAGATTTATGACACTGGGCAGCGGGAAGATCATTTAATGAAAACATCTTTCTGGCCCAGACTCCACCAAAGAAATTTTTACTGATGAGCAAAAATCCAGCAAAAAAAGTCAGCAACTCCTGAACTTCTACAGAAAAGATGATCTTCATGTTGAGAGACAGAAATAGCATTAGTAATGCCTAAGGGAGTGCCAAAATCCTGAGATAATTTCTATGAAATTTTACTGTAGCTAAGTGTCTTCACATGACAAATATGCATATACACATCTTCAAATAATTCTTGCTTACGTACTTGCCCCAGTAGTGGTAATACCTCTTTTTATCTCTTGTCAATTTAAACTATGTAATGAACAGAGAAAATTAAATAAACAAGGCATTTATTACATGGCAATAGGGAAATTCTCTCTTATTAAGCTGAGTAAAGCAGATTAAACAGAATAATTCATACATCATGAAGATTCAGAACAAGCATGATCTGAATTTCTTATGTAAAACCGAACACAACAGTTAACAGGTTAACTGTTCATCCTGTTTAACATAAAAACCCCAAACTTTAAAAATTCAAAATTACTCAGGCTGACAATTACACAGTTAAAATAGTTTTGAGAGGTTTCTTCCAAAACTAGCCAGTCTTGAAACCCTATGCCCTAAATAATAATAATAATGACAATTTTTTTACGTTTCAGAGCTGTTAGTGTTATCCTGAAGTGCATGTAAAGGAAACCAGTGGCTTGGTGTGGCTGGGACAGCAGCAGCAAGACAGATAAGGCACACAGCATCTTTGGAAGCTCACAGTGACTGAGCACAAGGATGCAGAATGAAGGCAGGGATCCACAAGAACTGAAGTGTTACATATATAACGAATGAGAGTTAAATTGTTGGATAAAACTTACCCTTTTAAAACATTTTTAAAAATTATTCTCATTTGTGACTACAATCCATAATTTACAGTCTCAGCTTCTTGTGGCCTAAAGCAGCATTTCCAGGGCCTATTCTACTATCAAAACTCAGCTATGTCGAATATCAGCTACTATCAGCACATACTAGAGAGTTACAAGTCAATCACATTAATTTGAATTTCCACAGTAACAGCAGAAAAAGGAAACAAAACCAAAACTGTTTGTAAACATCTAACAGGTAACATCACAAACTAAGGAGCAATGTAGATTTATGGGGGAAAAAAACTAACCAACCAACCAACCCTAATTTCTCTCATTTCTCTCTATTACATGGTAGGTAGCAAACCCTGCCTAAAGAGGGAAGGGCAGATGTAACAAACCTTGACTTTGGCCAGCATTTAGGAATTCTTTCAAACAGAATTCTTATGAGTTTAGAATACATGTCTAATACAAGAATAATAAAATACATCAATTCAGGACATGACATGACCTTTATATACTGCTCAGTACCAGTAAGGCCTAAGCTGATTTCTTATGTCCTGTTTTGTTCATTACTCATTATTACATGGACCATGTGGAAAGACCTGGCAATAAACAAATTTCATAAGCACGGCTTATGAAAAAATATTTTTAAAAAGAAATATTTAAAAAGGTCCTACACTAAAGTGGGTCAGTACTCAAAAATACCCGGATAAATTGGATAAAGTACCGGCATACCTCCAAATTTTATTTTCTATGATTCCCAAAGTGATTTGTTAGATGTCTTAGAATAGTCACAGATACATACTTATTGTATGTTATGACTTAAAAACTCTTCTTTTCGTTCTAGCTTGGTAAAACTCTGCTGCATATTTGATTAAAAGGAAAGCTATGACTGAAGGAAGCAATTTTCTAATACTACCACTTGTATTACACTTGTAAAAACTTAATCATTCTTTTCAAATCCTTGTGGCATTTACTAATGTAATAGCATGTTATCAGTTTACAATTTATGCAATCAGAACTGGGCACATGATATGATATGCTATGATTAAGAAATTGTGGAATATCAAAACAATGGATTAGAATATCCTGTACAAATACTGTACAGTGCTACTGTCATGTCCTAAGAGAGGCTGACTTCCTTGCTCAACAGCAGCCTCCGTGCTACTTCTATCACATCTCTCAGGACTAGACACCTTAAACCACAAGACCTACGTGAGTAAAACCTAAACAAATTCTCAAACCTCTCCCCAACTACTAAAGGACTACCAGGGCATCCATTGCACTTCAGTGTTAGAGATCTGCTTGTGGATATGGTCACAGACCCATCAGCTTTCACAAACCTGGGTAAAGTACCTGACTCATTCTACTGGGGAAGACAGCTCTCAAGTGTCTCAATTCCTCAAGAAAGTCCCAAATACATTGCCAAGTATCTACCAGATCAGGGCCCTGAGAAATTGAATCAAGTAGTCAAATTTTCATTTAAATCCCAATGAAAATATGACAGTGATAGTCTCTCCTTCTCGTACAGAGATATAATCCTTACTCAGGATACAGACATTTATGTTCCCTTTTTTTTCCCTGCCTGGAGCAATCCAAAACCACCTTTCCCTTTTCTAGGAAATAATCTGCTAGGTATTAATGACAAATTTTAACTCAACCATCAGAAAAGAATCTGAAAAACAGCTCAGAGCTTGATAATTACTGCAATCAAATAAAAAGAGCTACATTCTGAAATCTCCCCAGTGGAAGATTCAAAACACATGGTAAGAAATGCACAAGTCTGAGCAGGACTTAAAAAGCAAAGAGGCTTTCCATACAGCTCTTCTTGGAGCAGGAACTGGACACCAAAGCTGGTCTACATATGAGTAAAGGAATTTGGCAATGAGTTACTTTGTATGAAGACAGCAGGGCAAAACCAGCAGTGATCTCAGGCTTTTGGACACTTGAAGAGTTTGAAGAGTTTAGTTCAAGTCAAGATGTTTCAAGTGTCCAAAGACAGGATTTGGAGTTTACCATTAAAATAACATTAAAAAAAAAAAAAGTAACACATTTTGCAATTTACTCTAACTTTGAACTATATGCTCCTTCTTCTATCAGAATAGTTTGTATGTGCCAGAGTACATGAAGTGTGCTGTTAGAGACTGATACAAAGGAAATCACAACGAAATTCAGACCTGTCAACCTGCCAGTATTGCACAGACCTGAGGAAACTGCTTTGCTCTTACCCTTCAGTGTCACCACGTAGCTTGTACCTGAGCACACCTGCTACCTGAGTTATTTTTGAAACTTTCATTTACTTTTTCTCCTAAAAAAACCCCCATTTGTTTCATTTTTTTTTTTTTGCATTCTTTCTGTACCTATATTATTTATTTGTCTTCAGTACTTATTTGAAAAAGTACCCAAAATATGCTTTCAATGGCAATTACAAGAATAAAAGTAGGAAATTATTTCTTTTTCCCATCACCACCCCCAGTGTCCAAAGTGGATGATCTAACCAAGAATAAACACTACCACGTCAACATTAAGGAATACTGGAAAAGAAATGGGTGCACAGGATAATGACAGAAGTGGATAAAGGGGGAAAATTTCACTAACCTGAGCAGTCAAACTGCAGCAGATGTTGAGATCTGAAGGGAGATAAATGCAAAGATTAGAAAAGCAAGTAAAGCATGGAGTCACTGAAGATTTTGGGTCTCAGAGATATCTGCTTAATAATTACATCAGACCTTTACAAAACTGGTGTCTTGTTCATCTTCCATTGGAGAAAGAAACATGATAGATTAAGTGGATGAGAAAGGTAACAGTGCTAAAATTGACAGCTATACCTACAATGTTAAATTTTCTAGATTACCTACAGTATAGAGAAATCTGTTTGACACACAGTTACTGTTAGTACTGGACATAATTTAAAAGATACTTTCCTGCCATTACAAGACTAACAGCAGATTCTGGGAAATAAAAGACATAGACTTCAGGCAAATGACTGATGTAGGAGATCTGAAGAAATTAAGAGGTTTCTTGAACAGCAGCCCATAAAAGCAAGTGAATGGAGTGATGGAGGCTGATTTTTCCAGTTTGAGTAAAAAAAAAAATCCAGACACACCCATTAAATATTAAGCATTATTTCACACAGCATTCTATAAGTAGCAAATTTATGACATAATACAGGTGGTTCACAAAACACAGACAGTACTTACCTTACAAGAATTGAGGTGCTATTACCTTGTAAGATGTGTTGTGTGTATGCACATTACTGTGGATATGCAGATTTTGTATAGTAAAGTTTAGAGATTTTTGGTTACTAGAGTCCATACATCAGACTCTTCACCATGCTATGCACTCAGACATAAAGGAAAACATTTATCTCTGTGCTTCCATTTGTCTCCACAGGAATACAGGGGCATAAGAATTAAAGGGAGGGGAGAGGTGTAGGATTAGGACTTTATACACAATGCAAAATCTTAACAGCTTCATATATTGCAAGGTAAATCCTTTCTACTCTGGCTCCTTGGGCAAGTCTCCCACTGCAGACAACATGGAGCCACTGCCAGTATCTGTGTGGACAAGGGCAGAAACTGAAACACTCATTTCTCAAACGGGGAGTTGTAATTTAGAGATGTCACATCTGACAACACTTAGGGAACACAACATCAGTGCATCCTCCCCTCAGGGGAGGCTTGAAGAGTTACAAAAATATTTGTAAGCAATGTTACAGATGATGACTTGAGTCTTGTTGGGCAGAACATCAAACAGTGCAGTGAGATTCATCCTGACTATCAAAGCTCAACCCAATATGACAGCTCAGATCTGCCTGGAGAATATCTTAGGTGGTTTCTATACCCCCTTCATATTTTTCTGGTAAAATTCTTCCTACTGACCCAAAGCTTTTGCCTGGGCAGGGTGCAGTTTACAAATGGAAAAATGTCAATTTTGCTGAATAGGCAGAATAGCAGGAGTGTTTTGTCCTGAGTAAGTTTCAGAAACTTCCAGAGTATATGGAAGTAAATACAGCTTTCAAATTACATAGCAAGACTTTCAGAGAAGTTCCTAGGAAAAATGTGACTATAGAGGATCTCACAAGTACTTGGCTCTTCATTTCTCCAAGCTGATTGCACAAGACAACAGTTTTTATTGGCACATATTCTGGGGAGCAAAGGTTCAAACACACTGAATTTGCACAGCAGAATCTGCTCTCTTATTGACAAAAACAAGGCACATCACTGATACAGAGTGAGAAATGGGCAGAGACAAGCCAAAAGAGCTGGCTCATAAAGAACAGAGCTGAAGGCCAAGTCATCCTCAAGGCTCAGCGAAAGAAGGTACTCCAAGGTAATAAAGTGGTTGTAGAACTAAATCACACAAAAGGTACAGAACTTACATTACAGACAAGAAAGTGGGGGGGAGGAATCAAATCTGGCAACAGAAGACTGTGTCATCTATAATCCGTATCAGCAAGTCCTCCTCTTAATTATATGTTTCTAAAGTGAAAAGGACTACTTATCTAGCGAGCAGGAACAAAATGGATGTTCCAGTCAAAGATAGGAAGCATAGATCAGCAGACAGCACTATTTTTTTGTCCAGGGACAGACTATGTGGGCATAGCACTAGACTCAGCAACTTCGAAGTGACAAACACAAGATCTGGAGACAGACACAGCCACCCAGAGGACAGACTAATATTTATCCAAGTCGTCTGATTTTGTGAAGCAGCCAAGAAAATGAGTTTGTTTATATGGATGAAAAAGTTCTTATGACTAACATGTACTCTACAAAGACTCCAACCAGCTTCATGACTCTCCCATGAATAAAATTGCTTGGAAGCATCTTTACTTTTCATTCTGAGATGCATTTTCTTTTCCAAGAATCTTAGAGCAAAGTCCAAGGTGATGCTTTGCTTCTCAGCAGCAGTATCTACCTTTTTTTTTTCCTAAGCATTAAGTCTGCAATCTCACTTCCCTATTCCCTGGAGGTCCAGATGAACCTATTCCTGGCACATGGAAATTTCAGAGAAGCAATGAGGCATTGAATCTTCAATATCTATCTATGGAGGAGATTAAATCCAGTATTTATTTGCCCACCAAGGCAGATTCTCCTAAGAAAATTATTAGAAAAAATGGCCAGACACACACCATTTTTTCATATCTTAAACATGAAGCAAATGGACACCAAACACATACACTCCACATAGCTACTGCTAACCAAAAATCTCTACATATGCAAGGATGTGTCCATCATGGAATATGAACATGCATAAGCATCAAAAGGAAAAGTCAGATTTACACAGTAAATTAAGAAATAGGCAGCAAAGCAAGGTGAGAAATACTGAAATGTTTTTCTTGAGCTATTCTGAAGTTTTGAGAGTACAGTCAGTATGATGATAAATTTCACACTGCATATCCATTAACAGGTAGCTTTCTATACAAGCCTGCAGCCATATTTAAACAATAAGCCTAATTTTCAAATATATCTAGTCATTCTTCAGGAGCATTCTCTTCATAACAAGCATTTAAACTTAGAAAGGTAAACTTTATCAAGACACATTTTTATTGCATTATCTACCATCCAGTTGCTTTTTTTTAAAGCAGAACACATAATGAATACATGCACAATTTTGTTCAACTACTTGGTTGTTAAATTCAGTTTTTCCTTCTGCAAGGCGTCAGATAAGGCAGGACCTATCATAGCAAGAGGCATTTAACAAAAATAACTGCTAAATCAATCCATACTTGTAAACACTCCAAGATAAATTACTACAGGACTGAAACACTGCACTGAAAATATCAAGATGATATTCTCAAGTCCTACCCGTATTCCTCATAGTGGCCTGAATATTGCTACATTGAAACTACACAATAACTGGGTCCCTTTCTGCAAGTGTGTCATAATTAATATTTTTCTAAACCCATACTGAAACCTAGTAGTGACATTGGTCACTGCTTAGAGAAGACTAGGCAGTGACAACATTCATTTTAAGCAGTATTTCTTTTCACACTGCTAAATAAAGCACAAAAAGCAACATCATCTTTTAAGCTACCTAGCATGTGACCTTGTATCAAATTTTAACAGAAATGACCTAACAAGCTCCTAAGAACTAAGGATGCGTGATCCTGATTAAGTAAATATTTTTTAAGGGTAAGAGAACAACACTAAACCCTTAATACCAGACTGCTGAAAAACAGAAGTTCTCTATTTGTTATCAAAACAAGCACAGGACAAGTGGCACAGAGTCTAGGTATACTTTCTTTCAAATATACTTCATCATTTGCTTGTGAGATAATCCTTAGTAAAAACACTTGGAAACAGCATTTTCCACTTCTTCCATAGATTGCTGTTGTGACCTCACAATTTAAAATGAAAGAGACTAAACAAGGATTTTATTTGCCTGCCTGCCTATTTGAGAGGGGCACAAAAAAAAAAAAACCAAATCTCAATCACTAGTTTGGACTGGTTTTAAAATTGAGAGGAGTAACAACCATTTGATTTAGTAATATTACAACTTACCGGTTTGTTCTTCTACAAACTCAATTAATGCTGAAAGTATATAATAAACTTAAGTCAAAACTTATTTATAGTCTTTATCTCAACCCAATTCCCAAGTCACATGTAATGGAACACCTATTAATGGAATCTGACACCAATTAAACTGGGATAAGAAAAGCTCTCCCTTTTGGTTCTCCCTTGCCAGAGCCAAAAGGAATCTGATGCCTGATATCTACCAGTCAGGATTCATGTCAAGGAGCTGGCAAGAATTACCAGTCCCTGTCTAGCATGCCATATAATCAATTTGTTGATGCAATTAATTTTAATTAGAGCCTACTTAATGAATAGGTTGTTTTTTCAGTTTTAACAGCTTTTAGTCCATGTAGCAAATACAGTGCAGAGAGTTAAATTGCAAAAACTTGGTTAATTCTGCTATTCCAGAGCCCAAAGAGGTTTTTGCTTCTTGTATACTACAGGTTTCATAGCATGCACTCTCCTTTCCAACAGGCTTCAGAAAACACAAGAGGCACGAGGAGAGATTGGGGCTGCCCCAGAAACACCCAGAGAGCCTGGCTGGGACCTCAGGAGCTCCCGTGCAGTGCCAGGCTGGCAGACAGTGACTGCAGACAGCAATGCAGCACACCCATCCGCAGCCGGCAGCCACCACGGGCCAGGTGGTGACACACAAGGACCCCAACCAGCAGGGCCTGTGCCACCTGCGCTTCATCACACGGTCAGGAGCAGCCATTCTGGCAGGAATTCTCTTTCCAGGTGGGAAAGTGGGACTTGGTGAGTACAGGAGCCAGGTCAGAGGGCTAAGAGAAGAGCTGTAGGCATGACATTCACTCTAATTTTTCTTAGGGCACGTGCAACCAGCATCCCTGACTAGTAGTCTTGGCTGCTATTAGCCACAGGGGGAAAATTCCTGAATTTTAGAGTAATGAAAGCTGTCACTTGATAAGGATCAAATCCCTTTTCCAGTATTACTACAGTTTTAAAAATACAATGAACAATGAAACAATAGTAACTTCCATTTTCAAAAGCTGAGGAAAGTAGGCTCTGGTTTGCTAGATGTACCAGTGAAAACCTTATTTTTTCTTATAGCCTTTGACTTTTTCGTAAGTACATACTTCTAAGTAAACAAAGTCTGGCTTTTTTATCCAAAGCAGACAAAACTAGGATAAAAAACAACCAGAGCTATCTACTGAGCTGAAGTATCTGTGCTGAAGGGTACAATCCATGCTGTTCCTTCATAAGCACTGATTTATTCACTTTCTCAAATACAGATCCACAAACTTTAAGTAAGATTGAGTATTTAGGTACAAGTAAATTAAAATGAAAATTTGTGGGTTTCAGGAAGAGGTTTTGGCTGGACCTATTCAATCTAAGTTTTACTAAGAGCTGGTGAAGCTTCCTCTCTCAAAGGGGCCATACAAAGCATGTGTCTGTCTACCACTGATGATTTTGTTACAAACACTTAAGCTTCATGGTTTCTCTAAAACTCTGAGCAAAAATAAGATCTTCACACAGTCTTGAGGTGATCTTTAAAATACTTTAAAATGCTAGATTCTAACAGTACACTGGAATAGTTTTATAGTGTTATCAAGCATTGTATTAGAAACAGTCCCAATCAAATTGTTTTCCTATATTGGAGATGTATTTCACAAGCAGAATTTGTGCCAATCTGATATGGGGGGCAGGAGGGAAGCACTCAAGAGGAGTGAGAGCACCCTATAGAAAGAAAAATTCTATTATTTATAATATTATATAATATAGTGTAATACTATGAGTATATGCTAGCTATATACTCAGCTAGCAGCTTTAGTCTGATTTATAAACAGGAAGCAGTAATAGAAGCATCTCCATAAAAAACACAATCTTTTTGTTCAATAAATGTGTTTTAGAAGTTCTATGTGCCTGTTTGTATAGTCTTATTCTTCTGTTCTCTGCAAAAGTTAAGAATCATTTATGACATCTCCAATAGCTTTCTCTACAACATTCAACTTCTACTCCTCTGAAGATTGTTCTATTTCAAAATACCTCCACAAAGCTTATGGGGAAATAGCATAAGATGCCACCTGGATTGTACAGTCCTTCGAAATAGTCTAATTTGAAATGTTATACAAAAATATCTACATTATTAAAAACTAAGTTACAAGAACTAACCATTAATAAAAGTCCATTTACAGCTGCTCAAAAACAAACTAGCCCCAACCATAAGGTAATCTCTAAAATAAATATCTGATGCAGAGTCAGTAAATCACCAGTCTGCAAATTACCAGAAAGCAGTGACATCACTTGTTACATTGCATAAAAAACAGCTTTTAAGGCATTGAAGATTTTTTGACAGAGGTAAATATATATATAATCATTGACCTTACTGCTCTATCGTGGGTGAATAATGAATATTAAAATGACCCTTCTGTTTTCATACTGAGTTCTACTAGTCCATGCTGTATCAAATACTCTTGAACATGAGGACATGTAATGGTCTAAAAGGAGCATCTCGTTGGAGGTTGTGGACTTGTCCCCACCTTTCCCTTTTGAGCCTTTTGGTTTACACCAGTTCAGAGCACCACCACCAAGCTGCTCAAGAATAATTCACCATTTAAGCAGTGCAATGACTGCCAGCCTGACAATAAGTGTATCTCCCAGTTCCACCTAAATTTCTTAGTTTAGGAGTGTACTACAGAAAAAAAAATTGCTAGGGACAGAAAACAACTCTAGTACTTGTACAAGAAATGGCTAATTGACATTTTCCCCATCACCAGAAGCCAAAGCTCTATCAGCTACTGTAGACAGCAGTAATACACAGCTCACCTGGCAGCTGGTAGGGACAGGGTAAGAGGAGCAGTAATACTAATGCTGTAGTAGTAAACTACAAAGCTGAAGTTTGAGAGAGAGAAAAATCCAGGTATTTTGCTTTTAATAAACCTGGAAAACGGTGAATACAATACACCCTAAAAATTGATACTTGAACATACATCGATACAAAGGGACAAAAATTACACTTCTAACCTGTTTCCTGTTGTTTACTCCTCTCACACTTCCTCTAAAACACTCAAGAGTCATTGGCAACGTATGCAGCTGAGTACAATTCTCTTTGGAATACTATGGAATATTTTTCAAATCTCTCTTTTCATGGTTAAAGTATTTTAAACCTTACATTGAGAAAAAAGAACGAACATTTTAACTGGCTTAACTACTGTTTCTGATTAAAGCACTCTTTTAATAAGACAATATCCAAATTAATTTTGTGTTTCTCCCCAACACAACTTGCCGTTTAGATCTGCCTTCCTATCACCAATTGCTTTCTAAGTCAACAACACAAAGGCACATATCTATAGTTTCAAACCCATCACAGGAAGAATTGTGCACTTACCAAGTGAACGTAAGGCACAAAGTATCCAAAAAGTGCAGCTGGGATCCCAAAAGCCCAGATTCGGTAACTGAGAACTTTGAAAACAGAGAAATTGCAAATCTTTTTCGCAGGAGGAAGTTTGAACTTTCCCTTCTTTCCTCCCTCCTTGTCTTTGGTGACGGGAACAAGGGGTCTGTATGTAAATCCAGCCAGGAACAGGACAAACATAAGGATGCAGAGGACCCTCAAGGTGTTGTAGAGGTCAACAGAGTCGATCAGGACCCTCAGGAGGAAGGGCAGTGACACTGTGAACAAGCTGCTGCCTGCGGTGACAATGCCATTCACGAGTCCAAGGCGCTTCTTGAAATAGTGCCCAAGAATGACCAGGGATGGCTGGTAGGCAAATGAGCAGCCACAGGCAAACAGGATCCCATAGGTGAAATACAGAGGCTCAATGGTGCTGTAGCAAAAAAAGAAAAAGAAGAAATCATTGGTGTTCTGAAAGGCAGTGGATGCTCACATTTAGTGAGTTACAGGTTTGTATATACTTATAGTTGAATAGCACTGTGTCAGCTTAATTCAGCAATTATTCTCTTTCCACTGAAAAGTTTCATAGAATTCACTGAACAGGTAAAAAAGAAAAAATGTATTCAATTATAATTACACCAAATAGTGTGGCTAGAAAAGGTTTTAACAACCATTCTCGGGGCAAGTTAGCCAAATACAAGTTCAACCATTGCTGGGTTTTTGGATTTTTTTTTTTCCAAAGAAAATTGTACTGTTTTGATTTACACATTTCTTCACTGTACTAGCAGTTCAAAGATAATACTGAACTCTCCTCATGAACCCAGAAAAATCAAGAAAACAGTTTATTATGAAGATACAGTAAGAAAGGTAGTAAATGTCATTAATAATGAAAAAAAATTTAAATACTGACAAATTTTTGTAATATAATACATTATTAGTAAGTTATAAACATTTAAGCTAATAATTTTTAGATAATTCCCTTTTGAATAAATATTTTAAATTCGGAGTTTTGATCCCTATATTGAATATGCTAAGAAAGAACGAACAAAAACTGTTAACAAGGAATGCAACATTTCATCTCATAGTAAGGTGGATCTTCATCATAAGTTTCTCCATCATTACCATCTAGTACACAATTGAAACAAAGCAGTCATTGTAATTGATCACAGACACGCGACATCAATAAAAAGTACTCGTGCAAGAAATGTTAAAAGTATGAAGTAACAGTATTAGTATAATTAAATTAGTGCTGTAGTATCAGTAAGTCAAAGAAAACATTTTTTAACACTTAGATGGAGGCAATGTGCAAGAAATTTTTATACAAGATTTCTGAGGTGGCACATAACCTTTAATATGATTTTTTTTAATGTCATGTTTTCAATCACCTTCCCCTGCCGCCTTTTTTATTAGTTAACACCTGCTTTTAAAGCAGTTCTGGAAAACAGTTCATCTGTTAGTCCATATATTAACTTTTTTTAAGGAGCGTGAATGTTTTATGGAATGCTTTTTGTCACAGAATACAACCTGCCAGCATCCTTCTATATAAAAACAGACGCCACAAGCTTCCCATGCAATTAAAGAATTTCTTAGAAAATAGTATTTGACTAACAAAGGTCTGACACCAGGAACTCTGGTTTTGTGCATTATAGTGAAAATCAGTTATCCGTATAACATAATATTGTCACTTTCTGTAATAAACTGTCAATTTCTGAAACTGATGGTACAAAACATAAGCCAGCAGAAACAACATAAAGGGGAAAAACTTATTACCTTTATTAAAGGAAAACAATCAGGAAAAATAAAACCAGAAGTTACAAAATGAGTGGAGCAACATAATACAGTAAGGACAGTGAACTTTTGCTTCCATCTGTAGATTCATTTCAAGAGTCTGCAGCACAACATGCACGTTAAAATATTGTCCTGCATTATAAACACTCTTACATCTCACTTTCACAAGACATAAGATTTATATTAAGGAATTAGTGCGTTGCAAAAGCAGTAGATCATATTAACATTTGTCTACTTTACAATATCCTATATCTGAACTATAGTGCTTTAATGAGCTGATAACATCATGGCCATAAATCATTTTAGTTTAAGTAACGTAATGAAACAGCAAGTATGCACATCAGCCTGGCATGTAGTCTTACAATAATTCACCTCTCAAAGTGCCCTTTAAAGTTTAGTTAAGCTGAAATATTTTTAAAGTCTTTAAAAACAACTTGCATGTCTCTTCTGTGCCTTTGTTCCATTGGGTATCAGACAAATACAAAAAGGATCTTTATCTAAAAACAAGGGTGGTTTAGTATTCATCACTCAATATACTACTAGGAAGCTAGGAGGAAAAAAAACTTTTCTAAGACATATCTTTTAGTTTTTACCTCACATTGAGTAAGAAGCTTCTTAAAACATATCAAGAAGTGGGAGTTTTGTTTGTTGGTTTAATAAAATGAATTAAGCCAAATATGTGCACCTGGATTAACCATCCAGATCACAGCAGCTCACACCCATCTAGTTCAGAGAACAAGCATGGAAAAGACATTTTCACAGGGTTTTTTTCTGTATAAACACATCTGCACCTAAGTAGAAAACTCTTCTGAATATAACTTGATTGTTCTTGTACTTATTCTGCTAAGGGTGGCAGAAAAAGTAGTCTGAGAACTAGAGGTAACTGGCTTATTTTCTTGCTACTTCTTACACCCTATCTTCGCTAACCAATTTCTGATGAAGACTACACTAAGTAAATTCCCTGTTTCCTCATCTTCTACAGGGTACGTCCAACAAATCAGTCACTCTTTAATTTTTTAAGATTTATTCTGCAAAAGTTGCAGAAACATACAAATTAATTGTAAACTAGAGGGAGAAAAAACAAAACAAACCCTAAGTATAGTCGATATATCAAGGTTTTCTCTATCTCCATGTTCTGCAATTGGACCAGTAAAAACACTTTTACTAGAATTTTAACACCTTCCTGGAGATCCTACTGTATTTTTACCAGCATTAAAACTGTTTCAAAAGAAAATTAAGGGGACAGGGCAGGGAGGAAAGACAACAACAAAGTTGTACCTGCTAAAAGATAATACACATCAAATAGACGTACAAGTTTATCCTGGACAATGCAGTTGACCTTATAGCACTGCTCTTGCCATTGATATATTTATACATAGTGGTTCCTGTTAAATAGGGAGTCTTGTTATGACATTATATTTTTCTAAATACCTTTTAAGTTGAAAGTTTACAAATCATAGTTAGAAAGGCAAAACCAAACCCAAAGAAAACAAGTTTTATACTCTAACAGGTAATACAAAGTAGAACTGTTTATCCCTTCACTTTTTGTTGATAAGATCAACATTACCTCTACAACACTATAAAATTGATAAAATACTTTGAAAGTTAGGAATTTAAGTTTTTTACCTCACAAAAGAACTTGCAAGAAGTCCAACAAGCCCTACTGCAGCTCCAATAACAGCTACTTTTCGACAGCCAAACAGGTCTGTGAATACGCTGACTATTGGGGAACAGAAGAAGACCATGCCCATAGAAAGAGAGCTCACCCATGCTGCAAAATAAAAAAACAAAAAAGACAACATTTTAGAAGACCAAGTGATTTCAGCTTTCAGTTCATACTTGTTTTCAACAAGGATTTTTGTTGCTGAACTATCCTTGGGTAGCAATTGGGTAGCTATTTAAAAAACATTTAAATACATTTTAAAATATATTTACCTAACATGGTAAAAAAAAAAGCCTAACAATTTACATAATCAACTAGTTTAGATTTTATCAGCTCAAAGAATGCAATTGTCTTTTTCGTAGCTATTACTTCTACTTTTTTTTTTTTTTTTTTAACACAGACATTTCTCTAGTAACTAACTTAATATTCAAACTGATGCCTAGGTCATTAAAGATACCTTTGAGGCTCCATATCCATTCTGGCATCACTTAGTACATTTCACTTGACTTACTGCTAGACCTTAATGACTTTAAACAGATACATTTGCTGAAAAAAAATTAATAATTTTTTAACTTCATTACTATATGTAGATCATATTCAACATTAATAATGAGTAAACAATAGGCTTTTATACTGTAATATACACACGAGGAATGTGATTTTACTTTATACTAAACAAACCTGAGTTAGTAAAACCACTTCTATATAAAATGGGAAAATTTCACTACTTCTGATACTGTTCCAGCTTTACAGACATTGTGAAAACTGTACTTGGTTTGTTAAGATTATTAAGATTCAATTCAGGTGAGTCCACTATAGTTCAGCCACAAGTGGTTCTTTTTAGCACAGCTAATAGTTACAGCTATTTGTTGTGTAATTATATTTGGTGTATATAGTAACTTGCATATTGCAAATGTCCCCGCCTATTGGGGGGGGGGGGGGAAGGTCTAAACAGGAAGTGGCAAAAGATGCTAATGTAAAATAAATTGGAAAAAATATTTTAGCTTCATTTCAAATTGTACAGAAGACAATACAACTCTTTCAACCTGAAATAGTTTTAAATCTGTGTAAACGGAATTTTATTTAAAATATCTTTCCTAAAGACACCGTTAGATAAATAATTGTGATTCAGTGATGAGGGCAAATTAAATTATCTGGAAAAGCATATAACCACAAGACTAAATGAAGTATATATGCAAGTAGATCTACCAATACCAAGGCTTAGGAGATGTGTTGTTCAAGTGCCAGTGAACCCTACACAGTGATGAAGATCTCACTGTGCAAGGCACTAAAGACAGAAAAACAAACCACAAAACAAAAACTTGTTTTCTTCCAAGAGTTTACAATATGAATGAAAGACAAGACGGAACAGATGGCTAGAGCAAACCAGAAATGAGTACAAGAAACAAAACCTTTCCTTTACGGCAAACAATGCTCTCAATGAACCATGATCTAACTGTTTGGGGAAGGGAGAGAGGGATGTGTGTTACTATGTGATAAAATAATAGAGTTTCAAGGCACAATCTAAAGAGTGAGATACTTTTATGGCCATTTCCTGCATTTCCTGTGTAGGACTATCCCCATACATGATAGCCCTGCCAGCCTTGCACCTCTGCAGCAAAAACTCAAGCTGAAGGAAAAGCACCGAGGGTCTAGGTAAAACAAGGATCCTGTAACACTGCCTGAAAGGCAAAGATCAAATATACGAAAGGTCTAGTCTTTCTCTGCAGTCGAGGAATGCTCAAGTGCACCTTGGGTGTGGCAGGACATGACCCCTCTGAGATCTGTCCCCTATTACAGCCCAGATGGCTACTGATGGTCCAAGACATTGTACCAACCACAGTTTGTAAGCAGGAGACTGAGGGTGGAGATGCTCTCACACAGCCTGGAGACCAGCCAGTTACAAAGCTTCCAAGAAGCTTTCCAAGAAGTCCCTCATCCTTTTACTTATCTTTCCCAGACTGAGCCTGCAGTTTTTCTGTCCAAAGGAAACTGCAAACACTAGGGGGGTATAATGTGCACGTCAGCCTGTCACCCTCCCAAATAAATGGTGGTTACACCACCATGAACAATCCTCAGCACCTCTTTGTGATTTGCAGCACTAAGAATCAGAGTTCCTGTGACTCCTGGGGGTACCTGCAAGGCCAAGAAGCAGCTAAATCTTGAGAAGCAGCCATCACAAATCTCCCTGTCACCAGTTTTTCACATGGTATGAAGGTACCAAAGAACAGCTGAACCTCCTGTCACCCTTCCTGCCCAGGTACAAAAAGACACAAAGGTAACAGGCACCACATGAGCCCACTGGTTTTGAGAATCCAGTCTCACATGAACCCTGTTCATGGAGAAGGCACCACATGAGCCCACTGGTTTTGAGAATCCAGTCTCACATGAACCCTGTTCATGGAGACAAAGAGGCAAAGAAAGTGGGCATCTTAAACTGAGCCTAAGTAGCTGGCATGAAGTAACAGACTAAATTACTTCTGAGCTACAGGCTGTGATTTGATTACCATTCTCCTAAGTGAAGTCAGCCTTTAAAGTGTTTATTAGCTATGCAGCTAATAAAATAATTGGAATACAAAAGGCTGAAGCGAAGACATTCAGCTCAAATTAAATTAACAACATGCTGATCTTGTCTTTACGTGCTTCCAGATACTCATTAAAAAAGCATGCCTTCCTTATCACTTGATTCTCTCTTCTTGTTATTACAATAATGAATGACAGGGCAGAGACTAAAAGAGAAGGTTTCCACTGGTTTTCAACACAACCCAGTTAAGACGAATAATGATGCCTTATCTGAAGTATTTCAGCACGGGGATGAGGGATTAAGTCCCCCTGCAGAAGTGGGAGCCCGTGCTGTACCACTTATCTACCTAATGAAAACTGGAGCCCTTTAAATTACTACCTCAAATTAATAAGCTGGTCTCTTTGGTCTACAGAAATGTAATTTAGATATGTTGTTGGCTTTTCTGGTATGAACATCTTTATTATTTTTCAAAAAGGATATTCTTGAAGTTAAACTTCATATGTACTCATAGTTTGAGAAAATGCACTGTCTTCATCCTTGATGAAGAAACCTAGCACCAAAAATAATTAAGATAAACAGAATAGCACATGAGTAAATCTTTAAATGCCCTAAGGCAAAGAATTCATGCTGCAATTTCTTCATTCTATGAAGAAATTTGTGGCTTTAAAACATATTCAATAGATCCAAGTACTTTTCAATTTCACTTTGTTCAAGTATGTTTTCAAGCACCCTTACACTTTTTCATGCAGTATGAAAAATGTACATGAAGTTGTCTTCTGCATTTTTTCAAACAGAAATTACAACTGTCCTAAGTAATACAAAAAATTACAAATGTAGCTTGCCAGAATACTGAGAGCCCTCTAGAGCAGTTATTACATATTAATTAAAGTATTTCTTCTCCAGGCTACTGGCTGCTTTCCTGGCACAAGCTGGCCATATTCCAGAGCTGCTAATTCAGATACTAATACAGAACCTAATTGCTACATATAACTGCATTCATATTCATACACAAAACATTTTGATTGCCATAGAAGGAAACCAACTCCTACTTTAAGGACTTAAACATTCTTTAAGGCACTAGAAGCTAAGAATTAGCTCCTCAAAACATGTCATTTTTAGTAGAATTAACAATTCTCAGGCTTCCCTAGAAGATGGAAAGAAGTTATCCTTAAGATAAAAGTATCAGACCAGAGAGCAGCTGTACTAAAGTCTGTTTGTTTGTTCTGTGCCACTGAAACACATAATGGATTACAAAAACTCAAAACTTTATTATACTAAAATTATTCAAACATGAAAGTTACAGCTTTCCTGATCAGTTCACTGAAAATCTGAACATATATTCTGATATTTCTTCAATTATTTTCTCTGTTCAAAAGTCTCCAGCAATGCAACTATACCACACACTCCAAAAATATGCTGCTGTGCTACCATGAGTCTTTAAAAATTAAAAAAATATTATGTTATATATTCTTTACCATAAATACAGTATCTAATATCTGAGCACTCTCAGAGTTATTCCCATTGTTACAGTTAGATTACACAATACATATTAATCTGCCAAATTATAAACCAAGGTATTAAATATTTTAGTTCATTCTTTAGAGCCAAGGATTTACAGGACAACAGAAAAGAAAATGTGTATAATGTTCCATTGGAATGCTTTATCATGCACAAATTTAAATAAAGACTATTTGTCCAAAGCATTCTTCTTTAAAATCAATTTTTTCTAAGTGTTACAATATGTAAGTGTTAGCAGTTTTATCCTTGAGTGTCTTTCAAGTGGTTGGCTCAACGTGGTAGTAACACCCTTCACTCTTTAACAAGCTTCAATAATTTTTTTAACATTTTCCCTTGAGATTGTTCTGGTTGAGAAAGGGAACAAAATGCTACTGTCTAGAAGACAAGCAATATGAGGCAAGCAAAATAAAGGCACTTAGCAACTTCTAAAAGCTCAAGGAGCTTGAATAATATTTAGCTTTCATTAAGTTATTAGTTTCAATTTATGTAAGAATAAGGAAGCCTGTATGTGCTCTCCCAGCCTCAAACCATTAACAGCTGGGGGACTTCATGAGCCTATTTTTATTTGTTTTTCTTTATAAACAAATTTGGACATTACTTTTTTTTCCACTGTATTTTTCAGTATTCTGGAAATTTCTCCTCCATGAACTGCCAGCCTTCCCTGGAACACTGGTGTATTTTCAGCATTCACAACATCTTACAGCAAACAACTCCATAATTTAACTATGGAATGGGTAGAGGACCCCTACTTCTATTATGGCCAGTTATACACAAGGTTGTTCTCTTCAGCAAAGCAGAAGACTGGCTTCCAGAAACAGATTTGCTATGAGTATAGTTTGGGAATTTGAGAGATCCTGTTCTGGACGAAACAAAAGTGGTTGTTGAAAGTTATTTCTGGAAATAATTTGCGTGTCTTCAGCTAGTATTAATAATTCCTTGCATGTATAATCACATTTACATGGCATTTAATTTTTAAAATAACAAAATAATTGCAATACTATGTAGATCAAAGATTGATTTAGCCCAGTATCCTGTTTCTGACCAGCACAGAGCACTTAGACAAAGAACTCTGGAAAAAGGGCTAGCATTCTGCAATACTTTTTCCCTGGCTACATCCTCCCAACATCCAGGAATAAGCAGCTTAGACACCGCCTAAGCAGAATGCTGCATCTAACCATTCAACAAGAACATTTAGTTCCATCAATATTACTTTGGCTTCTCTGCTTTTATTGTAATCAGTTACAGAACATGCTCAGGCACCAGCACCACATTAAAAATAAACTCCCTTTGGCTTTGAACTTACTCATATTTAATTCCTCCACTGTAAGAAATACGAATTAATCATCCCTGCTGAGGTTCCTCTTGAAACCCATGGTTTTATACGCCTTAATCAGATCTGTTCATACTAATTTCTTCTCCAAAATGAAGCAACTTTTTGACTCAGTCAGTCTTCCTTAGAAGATGTACTTTGCCCCTTTCTACTGAGCTTGATTGAGTGCATCCTACTGTTTCTGAGACAGGGTAGCCAGAACTGCATACAGCATTTAATAATAAGTTTCTGTGCTAACAATTTTTTTCCCAGTCTCTACTTTGTAATTATACTTCCTTTTTTCCTCTTCTTTTTGTTTTTTATGTTTTGCAGTTGCTTCAGAGTTTAGAAAACTATCCATGACCTTATTTTCTTACAAATGGTAATGTTATCTAAAGAGGTAGATGACCTTTTTTTCAGCACTTATTTGGATTACATTTCTCCCCATGAGACACATACATAAACTGAATTTAATCTGCCTTATTAATCACTCAGCAATAACAGCAGAACACAGCAAGTCTAATGGTCAGCCACCAACACACTCATGTATGTGGGGACAGGCCATAGAGTTTGAATTTGTTTAGCATGCAGAAGACAAACAGCTCACAATGAGCCTAATCAGTGTCTCCAGGTATCTAATAGGTGATTATTACAGAATATAAGCCCAGCTCCTTTTCAATGATGCACAGTGACAGGACAAACACACAACTGAAACTACAACACAGGATACTCCAATTAAATGTCATGAAAATTTTTCACCATGAAGGTAGCCAAATTTTAGAAAGTGTGATTCAAAAAGTTGTGGAAATTCCTTCCTTGGGTATATTTAAAACTTGACTGAACAACCTGATGTAACTCAGAGGATCAAATGTATTTTAACTTGGCTGGCTTTGAGACAAGGGTGTCAGACCCAATAACCAGAGAGTCTCCCCCAGATCAAGTTACTCCATATAATTTATGGAACAGTACTGTTATAAACCCCTGTTTCTTGAAAAACTGGATTCTAAAGATCATGTCAAATATCAGCAATTCTTCAGAATTGAAAAAACTAGGTTGGCAATATTAACTCCTTTAGGTAAGAATAAAAGAAATAAAACTGAGCCATGAGATAAAAACCTTTTTTTTCTCCCTAAGAATGGGAAGGAGTTGAGAGTCTCCTTGAATTCTAAACCAAATGGATCCTAACAAGTAGATCTTATGAGACCTATTATTAGCATTAGAGGCGTAAAATTCATTGCTTAAAACTACTGTATCTCCCTCCTACTGATGCAGTCTTCCCATCAGTATTGTTCTATTCTTGTTGCCTGTGCCCAGAAGCATGTGGTTACCTTTTGCCTAAAGCACTCCACATACATCCTCTTTTATCCATTATCTATTTTCCTTTCTCCAGGGAAAGGCAGTAATTTCCAAAAGAGGGAATTGTCAGCAGATGTCAGGTAACTAACAGATCAACACAATCATTAGACCCAACAAATATTCCAATATCCTCCCACATCCTCTGAGAGCCTCTGTAGGTCAGCCTCCTGGAAATTGCCACCCTATTTTTGCCTAACCTATCACTACCCAAAGACAACATCAAATACCTTGTGCTACATGCCCTGCTGACACCTGCCTGTGAAAATTGTTTCAGAACCTGCTCAGTAACTTCTCGTGAATTGCGAGGAATTTCATCAGTCATTGTGCAAAAGGGAGAGCAACAGGTTTCCACACAGCCGCTCCTCTTCCTGAGTAATCCACAAATCCCAGAACAGTATTTCAGTGGAAAAGGAAAGCAGATGTTAAAATGCTTGTACTGACACACTTAGAATCCCTACTGTCAAAAAAGTGCACTGCTTGATCTAACCAAAAGAGAGCTGCTGATCCCATTAGAGAAAGTATGTGTTTAAGGACTAAAAATAAATTTATGACATAATGCTGTCACAGGAAGTATCCTATACTCTGAACTCAGGTTACATGACTACAGCTTTCAGTTTGCTTACTTTCCAGTGTTTGGTTTGCAAATGTCTGAGCTAGGCTCTCCCTTAAAGCAATACTATCAACCAAAAAAAAAAAAAAAAGGAAAAAAAAAAAGAGTTCTAATTGAAATGAAAATTCTGAAATACTTTGGACAAAGATAATATACCATCTCTTTTGGACATCAAGGATATCTTGAACATGCTTTGGAAATCACAATTACCTGTAGAGCAATTAATCAGATTTCCATAACACACTCAGAGATCATGGTCAACATGAAGATTTATAAACCAGGAACTAGTGGAAGTATCCAACAGGAACACATGACATTGCGCGTTTTCCCCCCACTCTTTCTTCTTGTCCCTGAGGAACAAACCTTTTATTGAATAACCTTATTACTGAAAAATACTGCTTATGATGCATCCAAATCCAAGAACAAAATATGAGTCACTAAATCACTACAAAAAAAAGCCCTTTGAACAGACACCCTGATTCCATAGCACAAAGCATGAAGGCACAACCTCTGCTTTCAGCAAACATGAGGTCATTACCAGGCAGTTTGAATTAGTTTTTTCTGAATGAAAGATTGAACTCCCAGATTTTGCCAATGGCTGTAAGGTTTCCTGCGCTTATGCATAGCATCTCTTTAGTGCATGTGCCTCGTGACTGTCCAAAATGCTACTTCAGTTCATGTATGCCATACTGAACTTCCTGCAAGAAGGTGGAAAGAAGCATAAACTTGCCAACATGTTGTACAATTGTTGTACAAGCAAAGCAAGCTTGTAGGAATAAAAAACAAAACCAAACATTCTATCAAGTCAAAGCATAGGTTTGTTTCTTTCAAGGCTTTATTCACCATATTCTCTCACATGATGTGTGACAGATGAAAGACCAAGTGCCAGAAGAGATTCACATATGTCCCTAATACAGTGAGCCTCCCCCAGCTTGCCATTTACAAGAATTTGACTAGACTAATTTCACCCTCTGCCTTCATAAGTAATGACAACACATGATCAGAATTTCTACTGAGGTAAGTCCTTGTCTGCATAAGCAACAGCAGGAAAGCAGAAAAGTTTAAAAAAAAAGGTATTCATATACTGACAAAACATCCTACACCACTGCAAGTAGGCAATTCTTTAACTACCATCTGACTTACACTTGCTGTATTACCACAAGCTTAGGCAGAGTGTTGCAGCCTTTTTTGTTTGTTTGTTGGCTCCCCCTTTAACAAAACAGACAGTAATGGTGAACCCAAAGCAAGTACCATCGGAAACTATCGGAAAATTTTCTTCAAACAATAGGGGAGAAAATATAAACCTGAAACATTTAAAGATGTACCTAACAAGGCCAACAACTCCTACTACTAGAGAGACTGCAACTCTTCTACATATTTTAAAAAGTTAGAGGAAAATAAACAAATGCTTAAGTTAGTAGAAGATAAAAGCTCAAAAGTGCGGTGTTAGACAAAATACTGCTGCCAGAGATTTTAAGTGTTAAGCCTTCAGGAATCTTTAAAGAAAGGCTGAAGTAAATCATTAATAGAAAAACACGTGCATTTAGGTTTCACAGCAAACTGAGCTTGACCTTTGACACTTAATAAAGTCTGAAAATGCTGTGGTAGGAAGAATAAACAAGGAACAAATCGATAAGAAATGGCTGTAACCACTTGTTTTTCCTTTTAGGAGTCATACAAGAATGTTTTCTGCTGACTGTCTGAGACTCCTTTCAAAGTACACTGTAATCACATTTTTAACTAATAGCCTAAAAAATTGAGCTCCAGAACTGATTTCTAGGCACATTTTTATCTTCCCTTTCCTCCCCTCAAATTAGCACTGGTTTGTTTATTTTTTTTTTTTTTTAATTCCAAACAGTTGAAGGCCAAGAATCATGTTCTGTTTTGATTTAGGATCAGTAATGTTCTGCACAAGGAAGTACTAGCTATTAACTTCAAAGATGACAGTCTGATTTTCCAGAAAGGTTTAATCCTAACCTCTCTCCCAACCAACAGCTGCACACATTCCTAACATATCTGCAACCAAACATTATACAATGGTCTCATGTTTTAGAGCTATAATATAGATTAGACCTCAAGATCCAAATTCCTAAACTCTTAATGGAGCTATTAGTCTTCTTTCTTTCCCTCACCTCACCTGCACTGGGGCAAGACCTGCAAATCAAGGTTGCCTTTTAATTGACACAGGCATTCATTTCACTTCTACAGTATCAGAAGTCCTTGTGAGACCATGGAGATAAAAGCAGCACGATAAAGAAATCTTACTTCACAAGTACATTTGGTACACTATTTAAAATTCAGGAGCACAGATTGCCACCAAGCAACTCACAAACCAACCCTAACTTTCCACACAAAAAGATCCTTCTGAATCTATCCGGATTGGCTAAAAGACCCCATCACATCTCAGTAACTTCATGCAGATCCTCAAGACAGATTTTAACAGCATTTATTCCCTGATTACATCAACATATTCCCCTTATGTTCTGTAGGTTCCTACAGAATAACCAAACTTTAGGTTTTCAGTCCCTACCCTCAAGGCTCAAATTGTTATCTAAAAGATCTTCCAATGTTACAAACCACCCTTTCCCACTCTCTACCCCAAAGCAGTCATTAGTCAATAGGCATTTTAAGCAAGGGACAGACTAGTTACCATAAAGAAAAAAATACACTAACCAAACCCAAAATACTATTATGCAGGCCAAATAAAACAGAAGAAAAGTGATTTAAGGGCAAATAATTTAGATGGTGCAACAGGTAAGTATTTTTCAAGGTAAGATCTGATTGTTTAACTTGCTTCAGAGGGAAATCTGTATTTATACAGAAACAAAAGTGTCTATTTTGCAACACAACTTTAGAAACCAAAAACAGGCAAATGTTCAGAGCCACATGCCTGCATTTAATAGTACAAGTACAAATGCGAACTATACAGCAAACTTCTATCTTTGGAATTATAACATTATTTTGTGCTATAGTCATGTGGAAAGCTACCTTTGACTTTAAAGCAAGGAACATTCAGGTAAAATGAGGTGACAGTTAATAAGTTCAGTATGCGCTCTTCATAAAGAATGTTTCTTATTTTTCCACATAATTTTATCAGTCCTATCACAAATACAATGCCAAGTGGATATAGAAGCCCAAAACTGGACTAAAAAAAGAAAAGGGTAATTCAATGCATTTAATTTTCTTTCACTCATATGTCCTACTCTCTACCCTTTGAATACTGAAAACTTAGTTAAAAAAAAAGGGGGCATTTAAAGTTTTTGTACAGCAAAGAAAAAAAGTGTCCTCCCTGACAGAGGATTAATAGTGAGAGGAAATAATTTGCATGGAAAGCTTGATAAGAGCAGACAGAAAGCACGTGTGACAGGATATGTCAGTGTGTGCCCTTTATATCAGTTACACTCATGTGCACTCTAACCCTTGTAAGCAAGTGAACCAGCCACTGTAACTCTTGACCTGCTTCTTCTCTCTCATCCCCATACAAAACTTTCAAGTCTGCCAATATGACTCACTGGGACAATAAACTATTTCTCATTAACTTAATGCCCAGCTATGCAGGCAGTTATTGATCTGATTTCCAGCAATCCAAATGCCCAGGTTCCCATTCATCCAGAAAACTTGAACTGCTACACTACACACACACAGAGTAATTTTATCTCAGTTAAGCAGCTGGATGTGACTTGCTGAGTACGTCAGCCTGACAGATACAGGACATGTGAAATACAGCTTGTTGAGGTACTCAGCAGATTTAGAGTTCACATCTGCATATTTTTAGTTACTATGAACAACAAAGGATTTTGAATGGACTCTCAACACAGGTTGCAGTTATAGTTTAGATGATATTTATAGTTAGTAAAGTACAAAAATTTTTTAAACAAAATGCTACCTGATAAGCTGTTGAATCAAGGTGCTCTCTCAGGAGATAGAATGTACTATCCAAACCCTATTTTCTGCAAGATTCTGAGGTCAAACCAATGGGCAGGAACTTAGGAAAGTAATTTTTTTTTCAATCTTTAATGTTTTTCCTTCCAAGGAAGGTGGAGGAGAAAGGAAAGGAGTTTGAATACCTACTGCTGTGAAAGATGGCATGGATTGAGCACCTACCACAGAGGGACTTACTGTTGTAACACCAGCATGCCCTGGGGCCATAAGTTATTTGTGTTTCTAAACATGCCACTTTCCCCTAGTTAAAAACAAGCCACAAACCAGAAATGGTTTCCCAGAACAGTGGTTCCCAAATTTGCTTCCCAGGGGGCAGCAGGAGAAGCTGCAGCAGTAATGCACCTCACACTCCCAGAGCTGGCAATGCTTTCCTGTTACCCAAAATGATTGTTTCTGGCTTAAAGAACTGACTCCGTAAAATGTCACGGAGTTCCCTGGGCATCCAGGCATGGCATCAGGCAGATTGGAACTAGATGATGTTTAAGCTCACTTCCAAACCAAACTATTCTATGGTTCTTTGATTAAAATATTTTGGGTTTGGATTTTTTTCTTAGGAAACACTACTGAGAAACATGAAAGCCAACACTCCCTCAAAACTATCTGAAAGGAGCACCACACTTATTTCAAGTTAATAATCTAGAGCTGAGAATTTGAATTTGTGGTGGATTAATCTTGGGTAGACACCAGGTACCTACCAAGCCACACCCCTCCTCAGTTGGACAGGGGAGAGAAAATAACTGAAGTCTGATGGGTTGGGATCAAAGGACAAGGAGATCATTCACTAATTACTGTCATGGGCAAAATGGGATCAACTTAGGGAAATTTCTTTAATTTATTACCAACCAAATCAGCTCAGAGTAATGAGAAATAAAACCTAATGTTAAAATACACATTCCCCTTTTTCCTCAGCTCAATTTCATTCCTAAATTCTCTCCCTCCTCCCCCTCAATGGAGCAGGGGTTACAGGGAATAGGGGTTGCAGAGGGTTCATCACATGTTGTCTCTGCTGCTCCTTCCTCCTTATACTCTTCCCCTGCTCCAGCATGGGGTCCCTTCCACAGGGGACAGTCCTCCACTAACCTCCCCAGCATGAGTTCTGCCTATGGGCAGCAGTTCTTCACAAACTGCTGTGCAGATCCCTTCCATGGGGTGCAGACCTCCAGGGACAGGCTGCTCCAGTGTGGGTCCCCCATGGAGTCACAGCAAACCTCCTGCAACATGGGTTCCCTCTCTCCAGAGGTCCAACAGGTTTATTCAGGTCACTGAGTTTATCCAAAAACCAATTTAAACTCAGTTTTTCATTGCCATTTTCACATAACTTTGTTATTGCACACATAGCACCAGGTACTTATGTGGCAAAACACAGGAATTTAAAACACAAAAAAAAGGGCAAGTAGTTGAGCTACGTGAGCATCGTCTTAGTATTTTTAAATGATGATATTTCTTTGGAGCTAAAACTCTTTCCTTGAGATAAGGCACAAATATTATCCTACAACATTTTTCACATATGTAAGTCCTCTTTAGCATTATAGATTCTCTCCTTTAGTGTACAGTATTACCAAAAATTATATGGTTATGCTTAAGATATCAAATCAGTTCTCAAAATACTGAGTGTCCTTAAAAACTTAGCAAAGTATTGTCTTTGTGAGTTTTTATATAGACAAAATCCAGACAAAGATAAGGGAGTAAAAAAGCCTATATATCCCATATAAAAAAACAAAAAGTACATATAAATAATCATATCTGGAATAAATTTGTTGTTTTAGTCAAGAAACACATCTTTCTATTCCAATAATACTGGTACGATATTAGCTGGACTTTGCATCCACCTACTAGCAAGCCCTCACCAAAATTATGGGGGAAAAAACCAAAACAAAAAAAAACCAAACCACAACATAAACCAATCAATCAAATTTTGGTTAGGGTTACAACCTTCTGAAGATTCTTTTATAGAAAAAAAAAAGTTTTGCTCGATAAAGATCACACTATCTTAGTAATAAAACCAATGTTTTTACTAACTATTTTGCTGTATTCTGGAAAAATATCAGAAGTCCAAAGCTCTTATTTATAAAATAAGTAGGTAAAACAGCACAAAACTGAGCCAATCGTACTGGTGGTTCTTTTCCTCCCCTTTTTTCACCAATGCCTTTAGCTCTTCAAGTTTCTGGATGCCTCTATTAAAGAGACTCTTTGTACCCACCATGAGCAAACAAACAGGCACACAGTGTCCAGTATAAATTTTTTCTCTGAAGTCCTGGATTAAAACATTGTTTACTACTTCCTCAATGTAAGCTGGTTTCTGTTTTGGGTTTGGTTTGGGCTTGTTTGGTTTGTTTTTTTTAAGAGAACTATAAAACTTAGTCAAGGAATCTGTCATTCCCTTCAAATATCTGATGGAAGTTGGAAGAACTTAGGAAGTTTCAATGCCTTACTCCTTAGCTGTTCACTAGAGAAACTTTATTTGTTGCAAAGAAGCCTAAAATCATCACTCTTCCCAGCAACTGTAGTAGTCTTGCTTAAACTGGGCAAAAATGAAACATTTTCTTGCAGTGACACAACCATTTTTGTTCTGTCAATGGCAAGAACCGGTATGTAAACAGTACAGATTTTTTTTCCAGTTATAACACATAATAGTACATTACAGAATAGTATAACAGTTATCACAAAAGACAAGCATTCAGTTCTTTCTGCTGAAGGCTCAATGTCCATCCAACAACATTTCACTCTGATTTTTTAGAATCTGAGCTTTTTGCATATATTCTATTTTATCAGCTTGCAATCTAAGCACTAAGTACTCAGCTACTATAATTTCTACAATCATGTTTACTTTAATTCTATTTCCAGAACTCTGTCAATTAAGGAATTACACCAACGACTTGCAGTTTAACTCCATGTGAGTAAGTGAACTATTATTCCCTATTCCTAATTTTAAGGAAAGAGGAGTAGTAAAAATAATGTTAAACCTAACAAAATTGCTATTATAACAGGAACTGCCACTGGATAATGTGTGAGCAGTTAGATTAGTATTAATAATGTGTATAAAATATACATATCCACATTTCATACAAAATGCCCTTATTAAATATACAGGGATTTTTGGTTCTCTAGAGCATAAAAGGTCTCTCACTAACGATTTAAAAATCTGAAGACATAGGGC
This sequence comes from Acanthiza pusilla, assembly GCA_036630365.1. Taxonomy (NCBI): domain Eukaryota; kingdom Metazoa; phylum Chordata; class Aves; order Passeriformes; family Acanthizidae; genus Acanthiza; species Acanthiza pusilla. Next base: position 33,883,017 of record JAXCHO010000023.1, read on the forward strand.
TATTTTCACCGACCAACAACTTACAGCTTCTGAGAGAAGAAAAAGGCAGAAAAAGCAAGAGAACAAGAAAAAGGGATGTTAAGTGTATTGTGTGCAAGATCCTGAACAGAGTTTTTGATTTCTGCTGCTCATGGAGTACAGTTCTACTGAGCTTGGCCAAAGGCCTGCTGCCAGCACCACTAGTGACCTTCTCAGGTTGTGTCTTCCCTGGAGCTCCCTGTGCTCCGTGCTGGGTTGTGCAATACCAGACCAGCTGCAGGCACACATGGGGCACAGGGAGGCAGGAGGGGGAGCCCAAAGGCCTGCCCGAAATCCTGCCCTGCCTGCCCCCACACCCACACCAGGTGCTGGCATCCCTGACAGGTCCAGCCTGGTTCTATGTCCCAAGGAACAGTGGGGTGAAGGCAGGAAGGAGCCCAACCCACAGGCCCACAAGAGGGGACACCCTCTGTTCTGGGGACACCCTGTTCTGTTCTCCCTGGCCCGTCCCAGCAGAGCCTGAGCCCCCATGTCCTGCTGTGACACCCACCATGATGAGTCCATGCCAGGGCACTTTCAGAACCAAGGGAGAGTACTGACTTGGGTCATAGGATACACTGGGGGAAAAGGGCTTCAGGACCACACAACTAACTTGGGGACATTTAGGGGAGGAACCAGGGAGAGATTTAGGTGTTTTGGGGAGGAACAAGTGTGGAAAAGTAAGAATTACAAGAGGATAAAAAGCATTGCTCATATGTAAGCAGTTTGCTGGCCAGTATGGTCATCTCACCATGCCCTTCCCCTGATCAGCACTAGCCTGTCTGCTTGCTAAATTCCCTTTTAAACTTCTCCTGGTCAAGGCATTTGTGTTCATATCGGAATGTCTGAAACCGGCACCTGGAGAGACCCACACTGCAAACATTATATTATAAATACAGATACATACACACATACACACGTACTCTCACTGCCAGAACTGCAGTCTGTTCAGCAAGAGAGGATGACACCACTAGTGCTGTGTTCATGTGAACGCTGTTATTTGAGTGCCTGTCAGTCCATTTGTGTGGCCAGCTGTGCACACATGTGTACATGTGCTGTGCACAGGCACTCTGTTCGAGGGTGCCTATTTGAAACATTTTCAGCCTCACTACTGGCTAGACCAGGGACACAAAGCTGAAGCAGCTACACTGCTCTCAGGCTGTCACATCTGGCCTGAGATTTTCCCAAACACTTAGAACCACAAGAAAAAAAGCCCAAAAACATAGCCCTGCTTAAAATACACTAGTCCTCCCCTTCTAGTCCAAGCTCGTATTTTCAGCAAGTTGCACCTGTCACACAAGAACGATTAGTTCTTTCTTACACCAGTCAATGAAAAAACAGTGACACAGAAAAGCTGAGTAGAGCTGGCTGAACAAGACATTGCCAATTCTGAAAGTTCAGTTTTAATTCCACCCTCTTAGTGAAGGAGTTTTCATGTACTGTGTCCATTCAGTAAGGGGTGCATCCTCCTGAAGAGCTACTGTAGCATTTACTCCCAGCTATTAGAGTTAACTGAGGTGGCATCAGGAGTACTAAATTGTGTCAAGGGGTAAGAAGGCATTGCAGTTGCACTAAAATAATGCCCTCCGCCTGGAGGGCTCCCCGTCAGGTAAATTCATAAGTAGCTTTTCTACTGATAAAAACAGTATTTTTCTGTCATGAAGAAAACCTCTGGGAAGCTCTGCACTTCTTTTCAAGGACTCCCACAGCATAAGAGTTGCTAGGGCAGAACACTCTCCTTGCAGCAACTGGAACACAAGTTAGGGAGCTCAGCAGCTGTTCTAAATTTCCAAGAAGCAAAGTCCAAATGTCTTCATGGAAAGGAAAAAAAAAACAACAAAAAAAAAACCCCACCAGAACAAACAACCAACAAAATAAACCACCAGACATCCATGACTGATCCCTAAACAGAAATATGGAAATTTGGTGCACATAGCTTGACCTTGATAGCATAACATAATGTAAACTAGCACTAGGTTAAAGTAATCAAACAACATGAATTATTAGTGTGCCTGCTCATGAGTAGTGGGGGTGAATTTTCAAGTAAGACTGCAAACAGAAGTATCAGTCCAACAGACTGCACAAGTATTTAACTATTGGGAGTGCAGACGGCAAAAGAACAGTCCCTATTTTTTAATTATTCTGAAATTATTAAAAACTTAAACTATAGCACACATGTTTCCTTAGCTAAAGTGTTTCAAAGAAAAGCTGTTGACACCCAGTATTCCCCAGCCAGCCCAAAGAAAACAAAGAATCGGTAAGGCCTGATTGCCTTCAATTCAGGGTGCAAGACTGGTGTGCAGAAAGCCCTGTGGCTTGTTCTTTATTTAGTAAAAAGCACTAGGTGCCAAAGAAGGATGAAATCAGCAGTAATGTGAGGAGCCCTTGGCAGTTCAAACCTGGTAACAACCACCCCACCAGTTTTCTAGGAATCCAACTCCAGAAGAAGGTGGCTGCTCTTCAGAGAGTTTCTTTGAGGAAAACAAGACGAGCTTTATTGTCCAAGGAATGCATACTCAGCCCACGAGAGGAAGCGAACCAGGACCCTGAAACTGAGGAACTGCCAAGTGTTGAGCAGGTTAGTAAGATCTGGGGATGGGTAAATCTGCAGGTATGAACAAGGCAAGAGCTGCAATACTAAAAACAAACAAAGCATGAAGCTGATAAGCTCCAACACTAAAGCCGGTGTGACACTGGAGTCTTGTGTTTCCTTTGGCACCAGCAAGGTAGAAAAAGCAAGAAAAGGGGAAGAAGGAAAACTAGGTAGATTTCTCAGATGACAGGGTGAGAACAAAAAGATTCTAACAAACTGGAGCCTCATGTAAGAATGTGTAGGTGAAATAGCTATCAAAAAAAGGGGAGTAATTTTAACAACAATTCAGGCAATAGGTCTGAAAAACATATTTAATAGTTTAAGGGGTAGTAACAGATGAAAAACTGCTAGCATGAAACATGTTCTTTCCCTTTTTCCACAAATGCAGAGACATTAATACAGAGACATGGAAACCTTAAGACTGATGGGACTGGACAATGAATGGGAATGCCTGGGTGTGGAAACACCATAAGGAATATCAGGAGAAATGCTTTTAAGAACAGCATGTTTTGATCACACCTAGATAAGCGGATCAAAGATCATAGTACATCTACATATCCGCTCCTCAAAATACCTAAGTCAGAAAAACAAAAACTACATTTACACAAAAGCAGGAGACAAACTACAGCTTAGGTCATTCAGAGATAAAGGTCGGAAGATAAACATCAGGATTGAAGATACATGGCAGCCAAGAAAGGGAGACAAAAGACTGAGTAATTCTAATCTAAGTAATTACTCAGAGGTGGAACAGGATTAAGAATTCCTCACCACTATGATCTCCTATAGGGTACAAAAGTCACATCCAAATTCAGCACATAACTATTGACCTAAGAAAAACCCAGCAGACGCAAGGATTTGATGGCAGCAATCTCCCATCACTCATTTCATTGGGTGGATTTCTAGCAAGACAACTTTGACTCACTTATCTGTGTGGTCTGGTTGCTCGACAGCAGGTATTGAGTGTGTGGGTACGGCTGGGTGCATGTGCAGGGGTGAAAGTTGGTTAGGTTTTCGTGTGAGTTTTTGGGTTGGTTGCTTTAATTAAAAAATCACCTCCCCATCTTCTAAGGGTTCACAATGAACCTTGCTTCAATGTTAGTCATCGTTCAAATGGAAGGATATGAACGGGACAGGTAAGAGGGGAAAAAACCTTAATCTGTATTAACATGGAAAACAGCCCATAACTTCCATCCCCATATCATACAGGCCTTAAGGAATCACACACTTTAGTACAGACTATTTTATGTCTGACTCAACATTTCCCACTATTTGACTGAGGGAAAGATTTAGTTGCAGGAGAAATTCCTGATTTCCTAAATAGCATATAACATTAGCTTATTGTGAAACAAAACCTGATACAGCAATTTAAACATGAAACCACTCCAAATTCAATTTTCTTTTAAAGCTCCAATTTAATTAATTCTCTCCCTGGGTATTCCTGGCTTATAAACATCACAATTTAAAGACCAATTCAGTTAACTCCATGTACCAATAAAATTATGTTGCACTTTAATACATTCTTAGACAGTAAGTTACATGTGGTATCTGACATTTACACTAGACAATGCAATGTCACATGTCACTTGCACCCTTCAGTCATTTCTTAGAATTACTTAGTCAACCCAAGGACATGGGCAAAGAGTAAGAGCTGTTAAGAAGACAGTGAAAACAACGAAGTAAAGCTTGTTAAAAAACAAAGGGAAACTAATTAGGAACAAAAATTTGATCTAATAAATTATTCTGCATGAATAATGATCAGCTTGTCAAAATTCATACTGTTTGTTCATGAAGCTCACAGCTGGAAACAGGAGGGATATTTCAGGTCAAGAACGAGGTTCTTTGGCAAAAACTACACAAAGAAGTTTGCACAACTCCTGCCAACATCATGCTTAGCTTGAGGCAATGCTTTTACTTTCAGGAGCTCCGAAGTAAATCAACTTGGAAAAAAAAAAACCCAAAAGAAACTTACTAACATGTCCAATCATTAAAATGAAGGATTCTGGTAGTTCTACAACCAGACTACTACTCTCTTAAGAATATTACAGACTTCTTATGAGAAATGACAGAAACTTGAAAATAAAAAGACCCAAAACATCAATGCTATTTTTAAGTATTTCTTTTCCATTGGTAAATGCAACTAAGGGCATCTACTTAGAAGACAGAGAACAAATCCATTCAAGTTGTTCATATTCAAGATGGCTACTGTCAAACTGGATCATTCCTGCTCTTAAAAAGCCTGCAAGGAACAAGGCATCAAAGTCTCTATCTTTCTCCCTTGCCCCTCACCCCCAGTCAAAAAATATTTTCACATAATCTTGCCAAGGCAAACAGATGATGCCATACACTCCAGTATTGGTGAACATAAATAGTAGGTTTCCTGACAATCAGAACTAAGTATTCTCTAGGTGCAAGCTGGTAGAAGCCTCAAGAATGCCACCCTTTTCATTGGCTTTAATATAACCAGTTAAAAGTATTATTTTTAAAAAATGATGGCGATAGGAAAAAACCTTTTTCTTCTTGTTTGAGGGGAAAAGACCCCAGCATTTCCGTGTGGCAAAGATACAACTAGGAATTGTTTTTAAAAGTACTCCTCAAGAAGAAAAAAGGCTTTTCAGTACATAATTACAGAATTTATATTTTTAAGTGTGTTTTTTCTGCAGTTTGCTAAGAAACTAGAATAAAGCTTAGAAGTGAGCGTTACCTTATTCTTTCACTAGGTTTCTTTTCTTTAAGGAGTATTCATCTCCCTCATCTGATTTTTATTCTAGAAAGCATCGAAAACAACAGAAGTAGTTGTTCACCACAATGAGGTCACCATCTCTGATAGAAGACCTCTTCAAAGGGGCTGAATATCATGAGCTTTTGCACATCTAAAAGCAGCTTTAAATACTTATCATTCATCAAGCAATCATGAATCATGCGATTAAACTTCTTTTGAATAAAAAGATTTAAGAAAAACAGTGTTTAGATACAATCACTTATCAAGAATTATCTGGATATGCTAAAGAAACATGCCATTCAAAGTGTGTTTAACGAGGGAACTTCTAGCAGCTTTCAACAAAGGGCTCATCCATCACAAAAGATTGCTAGAAAAACAAAGTTTCCATTTGATAAGAGAAAAAGCCTCGGAGGTATGAATAAAGTAGGTTAAAGAAACAAGGAGAGGTCAAATTAGCATATAGAGAGCAGTTACCAGCAACATCCAGAAGGAATCCATTTTTAATTCCTTGCTGTTTGGCAATGTTAACTATTCACCTGGAGAACAGAGGAGGGGTGAAGAGACAAAATTCCTCATCTTAAAACACAACTCAGGTGACTGCAGCTGAAAGGTAGTCTTTCTGTTTAGTTGGCTTTATTGTGTTTTTTGGAGGTTTTTGGTTTTTTTAGAGAGAGAATATATATGGATGATCTAGTAGAAAAGTTTACCTTTTCATTTCTCATCAAACAAAAATGGGATGGCATTCCCAAAATTATCAGAAAGCACGTTTAAAACTCAAGGAAGCATGGATTATGTTAAGAAAAAAAATTTTAACAGTGCATCCTCTACAACTAAGCATTCTGGAGTCCACAGGTATTAAGTGCAATTGATGTCAATTGGACTTCAGCCTCTCCAAGTTCAAAAATCACTGTCTGGCCAAAGGGAAGATGTATAACAGGAGAAATTACTTTTTAAGCTTTGTAAGCATCAATTACTAGTAATTTGTAAGCATCAATTACTGGACACAGAACATGGTCTTGGATGAATTTCAAGTGTGAAAGTCTCTTACTCAGCATTAAAGACATACAGCTGGTTTTATAAGAGATAACACATATTAAAAGAAACCTTCACGTGTACCAGCTTGTACCACATTGGAAGGAGTGACTGATACGCTGAAGGTCAGGGCTGCTCCGCACAGGGACCTCAGGGTGCTAGAGATGGGACAAGAGCAGCCAGAAGGAATTCAGAGGCAGATGTAAAGTCTTGCACCTGGGATGAAAGAACAGGAGCCAGTACAGACTGCAGGTCAATCGCTTAGTAAGCAGATTTGCAGACGGGACACGTGAGACCTTCTGGACAAGCTGAATGTGAGCCAGCAGTGTGCCCTTCAGCCACAAAAACTGACTGCACTCCAAGCTGCATTAGCAGGAGTGTTACCAGCAGGCTGACAGACATGGGCATTCCACTTCCATGAGGCTCTGTCTGGAGCTGCTCTGAGTTTTCTGCTCCCCAGAGCCAGAGCCAAACACTGATATACTGGACTGAGTGCAGAAGAAGGCCACCAAGGTAACTGAGGACTGGAGCACCTAACGTAGGAGGGAAGACTGGGAGATTTGGGGTTTTTCAGCCTTATAGAAAGTCTTGGAAGGCAGAAGGAATGCATCTTACTGACATCTACAGTTGAAAATATAGTGAAAATAAAAGGCAGTGAAAATATAAGTTCACTGCTCAGAGGTGCACAGCTATAAAACAAGATCCAGAAGATGGAATAAGGGATCTCTATCCAAACACTACTGGACAAAGGCCCCCAGTAATCAGATCTGACTGAACTTGCTCTGAACAGGGCATCCAGAGAGCCTACCCAGACTGTCATTAATGCAGACACCACACCTAGGAGAGTTTTCACGAGCAGGGCTGTTTCCTCTAAAATCCATTGCCAGTGCACTTGAAAGGAAAGGTCATAAATCTTCCTTGCAAATTAACAGGAGGATCCATGCAAAGCACAGCATTACAAATTGAGGTTTTGGAATCTTTTTATGTAATGAGTTTCTTTTCTCCATAGCTACCAAACACAAGGAAGAAGATACAACAGAAATAAGAACCACATCTTTTGATAAATTAAACATTCCTTAGTTTACCCTAGAGGTTTGTTCCCAAGTAGCTCATGTTTATAACAGTAAATAAAAATATCAATTTTAATAATGAAATTGCTGCCAGAAAATTACAGAATCTATTACATGTTTCTGTCGGCAGCTTCTGACTCTCCTTGAGAGAGTTCTCATACCACCGAAGGCATTACTCTAAAAGACAAAAGCTGAATTCAATTGTTCAAAAAGCTTTATAATCAGGTTTAACACCAAGTTAGTTTCTTTTCTCAACCACAGTCATGCCAGTGAGCACACTGACAGAACGTGACCACTCATTAGTCACAACAACTCAAATCCCATTTTTAAAAAGCAGTAAATCACACAGCCAGGGATGCATGCAACAATTAGTGTGCAAAATAAAAGCCACCCCTGCTTCTTATTATGTCATGTTCTTGGTTTGCATTCAAAAGTTAGGGTCTGGAAGTTCTATCGAGGCAGGGGTTGGTCTCTTCTCAGGCAGGAAGTCAGAGGACAAGAGGAAATGGCCTCAAGTTGCACCAGGAGAGGATATTGTGAACTGCATATTAGGAAAAATTTCTTCCCCAAAAGGGTGGTCAGGCATTGGGAACAGGCTGCCCAGGAAAGTGGTGGAATCACCATCCCTGTAAGTGCTCAAAAACCACATGGATGTGGCACTTGGGGACACAGTTTAATGGTGGACTTAACAGTGCTGGGTTAGTGGTTGGGCTCTTAGATGTCTTCTCCAGCCTTAATGGTTCTGTGGCTCTACATTGTGCGTACTGATTCTTTTGCATATGCTAACTTCTTAATGAAATTCAGAATTTGAACCATCTGGGTTTAAAATCAACTTTAAAGTGCTCAAGAAAGGTATAAAGCAATTCTAATTAACTCTAAATTAGAAATAAAAAGGCATTGGGAAATACCAAATCAAGGAAGTCTCTACTAGCAGTAACCCAGGAAAGCAAAACACTAATTAAAGTACCTACAAACTCAAGGACAACAGTTGGTAAAACAGTAACATAGCTTTCAATTTATTCTGCTTTGGTAATCTGTGCACAGTGTGATACCCGCAGCCACGAAAAAATGCCAAGAATAAGCCATTTTCTTGTTTGCATAACTGCACTTGCACAGTACAGAAAATCCATAAGATTGAAATCACATACTTCTGTCTTTTGTATCAGTCCAAAGTATTTTTAAATAAATATAATTCTAATTACTCTAACATTTTAATTATCAAAATTCAATTTTGCAGTGACAAATACATATAATATTGACATTTTCCCATAATGAATTTATTTCCACTGTGTGCAGCTTTTTTTTTTTTTTTTTTTTTTAAAGCACTGGGGCTGTGCTATGGCAGCAACAAATCTGAAAACAGTAGGCTGGGTTTGATTCTGCTTTTGTACTTTGCTAAAAGTGTGTGTCTGCATTCACAAACAGAAGACCCCAGGTACAAAAGGAAATGCTGTTTCCTGCTTGTGTGTTGAGAATCAAACATCATGTATTTGCAGCAAGTACCTGTGAGAGTGCACAGCTATTACACATCCACTGTTACCAACCCATGGACAATATCTGGACACTGACTGCAGGAATGCTCTGAAGCCTCCATGCCCACTCTGAATACAAGTCAAACACAACTTACTGTGATCAGTTTGTCTTTAAAGAATATCAGTAAGAGTGTCCTTATATGACAAGTCTGCTATATGCTGATATTTTGACAGTAGTTAAAATAAATGGAAGGACAATAAAGAAAATAAGTAAAGGTTACTTCTTAAACTGAGGAAGTTTCAAGCAGAGATTCCACAATAAAAAGACTCTGTCTACACGAAAGAAGTGCAGTTCTCATTGACAGGCAGAAACATATTGCATGAAACAATTACTTCCAATCAGAGCACTTAATCCAAGTTAACCCAGGGTACTGTTATCACTTTGCCAGAATCACTGTGGAATTTTGATCAAACATGTAATGTAGTAAACATCATAATAACAGTGTAAGAAAATCAGAATATATGCTGTTTTTAAAAATCAGATACAGAACAGGAATTTGACAGACAAATGCAAATTTTTATAGCCTCAAAAAGTGCATTGACTGCCCATAGCAACAATCTACAGAGAAAGAAAATATCCATCAGGACAGAAAGATCCAGGAACCACTTAAATTACTCATTGGTTATCCTGGAAATAAGTTTTTGAAAATTAGTTAACGGGCATTTTATTCTACAGGGAAAAATTTTAGGTGTATTTGAGGCTTGCTTATCTAATTATTTTTGGGCTCTGAATGTTTCCAGATATGTGTGCGGGGGAGGAAGTCTGCTCCCACACCAAGCAGAAGACTCCAGTGAGGTCAACGCTCCTGAGCAGGGGCTGTGAATGATGAGTCCTAACACCTCCTTCACCCACAGGAGTAGGACCACCAGAGTAAAGCAACATGACTTTCAAACACCAACACCCTAAAGACATAAATCACAAAGCCACACAGTTATGAAGAACTCAAAAAGAATTTTGGATATAACCTCCCTAAGTCATGTCAAACAAAGGAGAATAAGTAAAACTGATGTAATGTCACAGCACAGACTGTTTAGTGCTAAAAAGAGCACACGCCTTTCCTCTATGTCCAAATCAGAGGACAAACCCAAAATAACAGTTACTTCAAACCAAAAATGGTTTGGTCATTCCAAACAGCAGTACATACTACATCTTAGTGCACATACATCCTACCTCTGTACTGCCAGAAACATTGACAAATTTCAGTCTCCAGCTTAAACTTCAGTTGATAAATTACTGTAAAACTCATATGGGTGTCCTGGTTTTGGCCAGGATTAAACCACAATGAAGGGGAAGAGATAATATTTATCTCCACTGCATATATTTCTGTACTGCAGAGTTCAACTGTAATAGTCAGGAATAAAAGACTGAAAGCTCAGCTTCTGTTCATTTGTGGTTAACCTTTTTTTAATAGTTCACTAGTTCTGACAGCTCCATAAACTTACAAAACTAATTTCTTTAAGAGCTAAGATCTCCTGCTCAGCAAGCAATTATCCCAAGATTAGTGTCTGGTAATTCATTTATTCCCTTCAATGAGCAGAAATAATGGGAATTGGGTTTCTGTGACTTTAAGCAGCTCATGCTCAGTTACCACCAGATGCTCAAAGTCATCACAATGAATCAGAGCAGGAAAATACATTAATTGGATTAAGTGTTACTTTAACATTTCCATCTTTCCAGCCAAAACTGGAGAACATCTTACCTCATTTAATGTAAGGAATGTAAAATTAAATGTAATAAGAATAGTAAAACTATTAAAATAACAGAAGAGCATTTCCATTTTCATGCATTTCTCCTCTGGTTTGAGAGCTCAGAAAAGCAGACAGCTGCAAACAGAAACTGTAGAAACCAGTGCTTCATCTTGGCAATTTTGCATCAGTAAAGTATGGAGAGCTGATACACACAGGAACTCAGAGACCGGACATCTTGCTGCTGAAGATCAACAGCACAGCAAAATCTTGGGATTAATTGTCTAGATAATATTCTTACTTAAGGGGAAAAGGGAACCACTTCAGAAAGAAAAAAACTAAAATACTCTGCAAGCCATTTTCGAATAGAGCAGCACTGACCTTTTCCAGATGCTGCCCATACACAGACAATAACTGTTTGGAAAAGAAGGAAGTGGCTCTTCATTTCCATGCAGGTGCCTGGCAGTGCCACTGGCTGCCTACACCTGTTTAAGCCAAAACCAGGCAGCATGCTATTCCAAAGTGTTTTCATAGCAACCAGTCTATTTCCAGAGAAACTGAGAGCATTTCAGAACAAAAATAACAACAAAAAACCCAAACAAACAAAAACACCACTCCCCCCCAAAAAAAACCAGACACAAAAAGGTAGAATATTCAAGTTAAATAAATGATAAAAACAAAATGGAAACATTTTCATATATAATATATATTGAACATATATAAAAGTAAGTACCAATGTGATCATAATCAGGGAATTTTACATCAAGATAACAGCATACATAGCAGCTAGGCTTTCATTTTTTTCTATTGTTTTATCTAACCTCTAATACTAACATACTAAAAGTTACTATAAATTTCTTGTTATAGCTAAATACTTTCAAGTTTTAACTGCTGCAGTGTCTTCTTAAGTGGTTTCCTTAGAATAAGAAAATATTACCAGAATGATTTCATTTGTACTTGGATATATCCAGCTAAATCCTAGTTGGGTGATTTACTTATTAGACAGTTTCATCCTAAAAAACACTCCAAAATTCATTTACAAGTATTGGGTTATCCTACTGAGATGTAATCAACGCATGAACAAAAGTCTCAAATAGCACATTAGCCCAGCCAACACTCTAAAAAAAAAAAAATGAATGGCAGGTACCAACTGGCATCTCTCAGATATTTTGGCAAAGCATTAGGTCCTGCCATGACAAATTTCAGAGAAGCAATGCACTGCTTCAGAGAGGAAGCAATTTGCAGTTTCCAGCTTCCACCAAATGTGGGACTCAGCATGAATTCCCTCTCCCAGGGACAGGACATAACTGACTGGCACTGTCTGGCCTCTATGTATGCCAGCAGCTCAATGATCCTGCCAAGATCAAAACTGGAAACTAAAAAGGTTAAAGGGTGGGGGGGACACACACCAAGGAGCACTATCTTGCCTCCAAGAACGAGCTTTACAAATCTACCAAACTTCAACTTTCTTTATGTTTTCACATTGATTTTTTTATTCTTCTGTGTAGCCTAACTTTGCTAATCAACAAATCACTGGCCTCAATCATACCTGGAAAAGCTGCCTATAACTACCTCTTGTTTGGAAATAGCTGAAAAGGATCCAGCACCTATAATTACAATCTCACTGCTGTGAGTTACATAAACAAATTTAAGCATTCCAAATCCAAGGTGGATTTACCTTTCAGAATCATTCAAAAATGTAGGCCATACAATCAGCATCAGCCTGTTTTCCATATGCCATGAAGTAAATTCTAGAGCAATTAGAAGCTGAAGCTCCTACAACATCACACAGAAGACCCTTCCACAAACAGAGCTAAATGACTGACTACCTACAACATGAGAGCATCAAAGAGTTCTGCGGAGCATTGCTTTCTGTATCGATCCTATCAGGCTCTGATAAACCTTCAAAAGAAAGATAACTTTGGCAATAACCCCCTAAATATCCAGCTAACTGCGTTTGTAAATGTGACCTCTAACTAGCACAGACTGGTGTGCATGTCATTGCAGATACCGTAAGTCAGAGCAAAGACCACAAAGATGGACCACATACTCATAAGGGTATGACAGTACTTTTTGTTGTGCCACAGGACACCTGGAGTTGGATTCGACTTCCAAATGAGAGCACTTGAGTGGAGATGCCTGTGTGAGTGAGGAGTCAAAGCTCCCACTAGAGGCAGTGGAGATGTAATCAGCACAGCTGGGGTTAACTACAGAGTTTCAGCCCACCCTAAAGTCAAAGCCTGCATCTGCCCAGCTGAGTGGCCAGACCACAAACCACTAAATGTACTCAACAGACCTGCATCTACTCTAATCTGCCAGTTGAATTCCGTACCTCGCCAGTTTTCTCCAGGTGCAACACCACTCTTGCATATTTTGCATCACTGTCTGCAAATGTCCACCCAACATACCAGTGCAGCAAAACAGACAAGTAGAGCAAGGCTAAACAAAAAAAACAACCACCAATGACAGCAAAATGCATATTACTGATACAGTGTGATGCCAAGCATCACTGAATGACTGGCACCAGTGTTATTTAGGAAGGCTGCATCTCACCTCAGTACATATCATGCCTTTCAGAACATAAAGAAACCCTCCAACCATCACATTTGCTTCAGTGTTCTCGTAGTGACCCAGATAAAAAAAAGGAGAAAAGGTAAGGGAGGGGAACAACTATATATAGTTTGCCCATTTATTATTTTAACGCATGCCAGATATAACTACTGAGGGTAAAAATGTAACTATAATACTTGAAACTCTCCTTAAATTGGAGACAAGAATACGAACAGACTGGCTCTAAAAGCCTATGATACTGTGTTCTATCACAAAACATTTGTGATAGCCTTGTCTAACACGAAACTGAAATCCATTACTTGGAGAATTTCATAGAACCTATGCTCATCTGAACTAAACCAATTACACACAGGAAATTTCCTTACAATTATGAAATTATTTCATAAAAAGTCGTGAGTGTAGCTAAAGACAAAAAGTAACTGCTAAAGCAAACAACAATGCCAACAGCAAACCATAGCTGTAATCAGAAGCAGTACAAGTCAGTTTGGAAGACAGGCACTTACATGAACAAACAAACCTGTGTGGATGCAGCATTCTCACTAGAGGGTAGCTTACCAAGATAACCCACTTTTAAAAAAAAGCAGATACCTTTGATGTCTTCTTCACCACCCTTAAAAATAAGTTAGAGGCTCCTTTTTCTTTCCTCTGCGTTCACACTAGTCTTGAACTCAATTCATTTCACCTATCTTTGTGTAAACACTGCTAAGCCATTCTTTAACTACCTCTTAGTCTCCCACTAAACATTGATGGACTCCCCCAATTGCAAACTGTTAATCCCACAACTCAATGTCTGTGTTACACAAAGCTACACTCAACACTTCTCTAAAAGTTGGCCACTACAAGCACTTGATTCAAGAAAAAAGGACTTCAATCATTATGTAATTTCACACTTGGTAAATTTCACACTTAAAATGAATTCTCTTCTCCCAAGCTATGAGTTTTGCTCAAAAGGTAGGTGGTAGTTCTGGTAATTCTCTCATGGGGAGCTCGAAAGAAAATGTTAGTTCATGGCCCTTGGATTTTTCAGTCATAAAATTTAAAGTTCAGGAAAAGCAGAGCTTATAAACTGAAAGGCAAATCATATCCTGGGGTGCATCAGGCACAGCATCACCAGCCAGGAAGGGAGGGATTGTCCCACTCTGCTCTGCAGTGGCTTCACCTCGAGGCCTGTGTGCAGCTTTGAGTGCCATGATGTAAAAAGGCTATAAGGTGTTAGAAAGCGTCCAAAGGAGAGCCATGAAGGTGCTGGAGAGCCTAGAAGGGAAGCCATACGAGGAGGGACTGAGGTCACTTTGTTCATCCTGGAGGAGACTGAGGGTAGACCTCATTGCAGTTACAGCTTCCTGGTGAGGGGAAGAGGAGAGGCAGGCACTGATCTCTGCGGTGACCACTGACAGGGCTCGAGGGAATGGCCTCAGGCTGTGCCAGGGGAGGGTTAGGTTGGATATTAGGAGAAGGTTGGCCATAAAAAATGAACAGAGGGTGGTTGGTCCCTGGAGCAGGCTCCGCACAGAAGTGATCACAGCACCAAGCTTGACACAGCTCAAGCATTTGGACAGCACTGTCAGGCACATGTTGTGATTATTGGGGTCATCCTGTCCACCTTACTGCTCCCCATTTCTATGTATGACCACTCCTGATTATGTTTTAGAGTCCATTGAGCCTACTCTACTTCAGATTTTACTTTAACATGCACAAAAAAAAGCAGCAACCAGGTCTTAAGCTATTGTGACCAAGTTGTGGTATCACAGCCACAGAAATTATTCTCTTCCAAAAAACAAATGCGTGTGTTGAAGAGGCATTCCAGAACAGTTCATGCAGCACTCTACAGAGCTCTGCAAAAGAGCAAGAAAAGCAGAGCTCTAACCCTTCTTTTCTTTTAAAGCGATGTCTTAATTTTAAAAAAGTGAATAACAGAAGTATTTCCATTCTAAGAATATTGTTCATATTATCCCTGTCTTCTGCACAATAAACACTGACCAGCAATCTCTCAGCTGAAATCCTATCCCAAAGAACTAGCGCTCATTTTCCAGAGAATTCACACTGCTTATAAACAAGAAACTGTGAGAAATGCTAAGATTTATCACCTTCAGAAGACAATGTAATTTCAATATGAAAAATTGCTACAAGTTTGTTTTTATTCTTTCCATTCTGATCCTTAACTTGAAACCTAAAGGAATGCTGTCACATTAAGAACCCCCATCCTTTTTGTTTGAAACTACAAAACCACAGACAGAGGCAGTTTTAAAGACATGATAATATTTTCACCTGGCTTTTAAGTTCACTGTTTATAGCCCCTCTCTTACCTACTCTGATCAGGAAAATATGCACCTGGAATACAGGTAAGTGGGATACCACATAAAACAGAAAAGAAATCTCAATTACTCAGAGACAGTATCCCAAAGAACAAGCAGCAGAGCAGTTTGTAAGGTATCTGCCTTTCTCTACCTGCATTATCCTAGTACAATTATCCTTAATAAATTATCTAATAAATTAGCTAAATTATCTACTAAATACTTTAAAATATCCTGACCAATTGCTGAAATAAGACATTTTCAGCTAAAAAAATTATACAATATATAATAATATATGTATTGTTGGCACAGACCTTGATGCAGAGACTGAACATGTATCACATAACACACATTAAGTTAAATGCCTTAAACCACATGTACAAAAGAACAATACTGCAGCACAAGGTAGCATAAATTGCATGCAACATACTATTTTCTTTGCCTAGTATCAGCAAAAGCAAAAAAAAAAGTCAGAACATCAGAGTCGGGTCACGCTGACTGAACTTCTGACTGTGCATACAGACTAACATTGTCCATACCAATTTTGTGCAGTTCTACTCCAGCCTTCCCAGTAATTTACCCAATTCTGTCTCAGTCCCCCACACACACCTTCAAGGGTCAGTGATTTCACTGCATGAAACTAAATATTCACTAAACGGCTGCACTATGAACAAAATACTTTGATACATACAGAGGTGTAAAAAGCTGATAATGCTTCATGCTTCAGTTTGTAAAAAATGGGGTTACTCTGATAGGATTAGAAAATACATCCCAGGCTTGTACATTTAAGCTTCCAGAAAACTTCCTAGTGTTGATTTAATTTTCTAGATCACTGCCAGTACCCAGCTGTGTCAGAAATTATAGGCTGAGGGTTCTAATTTCTTTCAAGCCTGGAATGGAATGCTGGGTTTTGAAGAGCCTAAGCTACACAAAAATTTCAAAGGTAGGAAATTACTTGAAGTTATAAAAGAACAAAGGGTAACTTCAAATTCCCTTTTGTGTGCCCAAATCATAAAGGCTTTCTTTAAAGTACATACCTTCAGTTATGTCACACACCTGACAACTTAATCTAATGAACTCAAGGGGCCACAGGCAGTATTTACACAAATAAATCAAAGGAGAATCCAAAAGTCATCATATAAATAGTACATTCAAGATTGGAAAAAATATTATCTAGCAACATTAAATCAACATTCTGATAAGGCTGTTATTCTGAACCATGGCACATACCAGTGACATGTCCAGAATATGCACCACAGTTCAGACTCTCAATTCCAATCTCAGGTGCTTTTGAGTTTAACAGCATCTTTAGGTAAAGCA
This sequence comes from Acanthiza pusilla, assembly GCA_036630365.1. Classification (NCBI taxonomy): domain Eukaryota; kingdom Metazoa; phylum Chordata; class Aves; order Passeriformes; family Acanthizidae; genus Acanthiza; species Acanthiza pusilla. The sequence goes on from JAXCHO010000023.1 coordinate 33,899,852, forward strand.
CCACTACCACACCTTCCTTTCTCTCATAAAAACAAGCACCATTGTATAGAAGCAGACATCATCAGCCTATGCCAACCACTTTGAAACCACTATAGCATGCACAAACTGGAACACACTGACACAAACTGGAACACACTGACAACAAACAGGTCCAGTCTGACCTGGGGAACCCATTGAGATTATTCCAATCCCAGCATGGTCACTTATAACACAGGATCAAGTTACTGTCCTAGAAAGCCCTGGCTGTGTACCCCAAGCACACTTAGTGCTTCTGACTCTTTAGACAAGAGTTCCAGGCCTCCTTGGACAAAGCAAACCGGTTTGTTTTGCACCGATGTCCTTGGCGCTCAACTTTTCACTCTGTATGGGGCTTAGCTGCCACCCAGACCCTAATCTGGAGAAGACCAAGCACTCCTTAAGAGACACATGGCCAGTACATGCCTGGGCACAGAGAACAAACGAGGCAAAGTCACAGAAGTCAGTCCAAGGACAACAGGCAGGTTTAGAGTGCTGATACCAGAGACAGCACAGACAAAAGTCTCCAAAGATCTCCATCTCAACACACACTCAGGATCACTCTGTAATGAATACTAACCTTCTCTTTTCCCCTTGAATTCTCTGACTCTCAAGCTTCCAGTGCAATATAGGAAGTGCTAACTAGGACATCTCTAATTAGAACAGTCTCTTTTGATGTTGTAGTTAAGTAAAGTGGGGTTTTTTTGGGGTTTTCTTTTTACAAAACAGAAACTTTCCTACCTGGTACACAAGAATGCTGTTTCTGGTTTCATATACTGAACTTGCAACTACGAAAGCTATGTTTTGTTCCAAAAGAAAGGACTGTTCATTCATTCTGGACTGCAAAAGTTTAAAGATCACAGTTTATTAGGAACATTATATCATACTGCTTTATCCTTATTCAGTTACAGCACTGATAAAATACAGCTGATAAAATACAGCTAAAATTAAGTGGTACCAATATAAACATAATTCTTTACAATGAAGTAGAAAGACTTTTATTTTATTTACCCAATGCATTTTCTATTTGCAATATTTTTATGGAAGCATCTTGAAAAAATGGCTAAAATCCAGAACACAAGCCAGAAGACAATTTTTACTGCACGTTTTACAAATCATTTCCAAGAGGACAACAGCTAGAGACTAAGAGAACTAAATTAACAGTTAACATGTTTTAAACAACTTATTATTCCTCCCATTTATGTTCTTAAAAATGCAAAAGAAGAGAAAACTATTGAGGTACTTAGAAGATGTACAGCTCTACCGAACAAAGCACACTGCTGAAGATGAACAGCCAAAGATTTGACTACTTCTGTTTACTCAGCAAAAAGGCAGCAAGAAAATTGCTTTACAACTTCCAGTCTAAGTACAAGTCCCTGCCACCTAAGTGAGACCATGTTCCATGGGATTACAGACATGCTGCTGATAACAAAGAGGCTGGGCTCAACATCGCAGCAAATCCCTTCCTGTGTGTGTGGGAACAAAATAGCACTGATCATTTTTAAATTAGTCCCATCCTTAATAAAGGGCTGCTATTAACTTAGCTATTAGAACCAGTCATTCCTATCCAGTTCCCATGAAAATTAAAGGCAAGATCTAAAACAGAGCTGCTGTTATTGTAATAAATTAGATTTCTGAAACTAAAACAGATAGCGTAAGGTCACAAGGGAACATTTTCTCATAGAATTATCCTTTCTGTATATATTTGGTGAAGGTTGAACTGCAGTAGTCTAAGGCTGCATGGTTTGTTCACAAAAGGAAAGAATAAAAAAAGTGTCTGTGGAAGACATAAGAAAAGACATCATTCTTTCACACAACGACTATTTTAAAAATCAAGCAGTTATATTATCAGTGCTACATTAGCTTGGATGCAAGTAATCAGTGCATCTCCTTCCCTAGAGTTCACAGAGCAGAAGCAATTTTAAATTGGGTAATTACTTGCTGAGCATTATAGATCAATGTTTATTGAAAATCCTTATTTTCCTTAGCAACACACGGCAATCTAAGTTAGAATTTTCTGAATATTTCTCTCATTTCAAAGCATAATCTTCAATGTGTAGAATTCTATTAGAAGAGTATGGCAGGCAGCAGGCACTCAGATGCCTGAGGAAGTGTGTGTGCTGGTGCAGTATTTGTGTTACCAGATGAGGGAAATGTGGGAGGGGGTAAGCACAATGCACAGCACTGAAGATGACAAGATATTGATTTTACCTTCTCGAAGACCTTCAAGCACCAAAAGTCTGAAACACCAACTGGTTACTACTGTGAATCCAGCAAAGGGCTGCAAAGATCAGGGAACTGAAACATCTGACATGTGATGAAACACTGAGAGAGGTGGTGTTGGTCAGGTTCAAGCAGGAAAGACTGGAGGGAGCAATCTTAGCATGCACAAATACCCCATGAGAGAGGATGTGAAAAGTGACTGAGCCAAACCCTTCCCAGTGGTATTCTGAAAAGCAGCAAGAGGCAATGGACACAAATTGAAAGAGAGAAAATTCCGTTTAAAGGTAAGAAAAATCTTCTTTACTCTTGGAGTAGTCAAACACTGACATAAGTCACCCACAGAGGCTGTGGAGTACCTATCCTTGCAGATGGTCAAAACCCAACTGGGCACAGTCCTCAGCAGCCCACTCTAGTAGACATTGCTCCAAGTAGAGAGGTTACATTAACCATTTTGTTATTATCTCTAATTAACTCAAACCAGCTAAAAGCATAAATAGACATATTATGCTGTAATAGTTTAAAAACAGTCTACTACATTGCTTCATACAAGACTAGCAACTCAATAAAAGAAAGAGAGGCCAATAACAATTAATTTTCAATATGGCCTTTAATACACTCCTTTCAGGAGGCTAAAGAAATCATGATAAAAGAGACTCAGAGAATTGAAATTGTCTGGAGACAAAGCAGACTGTTGAAAGATGAAATCATGTTTATGGATAGGCAAATACTAGGCACAGGTACATCTTGCTAAGTCTAAAAAAAGGTTTATTAATAAACATACTCATTTTGCTAACTTCCCCTTTAGTAGGCAGTTATTTAGGGCAATTCAAAAATGAGGAAGAGATCTGAGGAACCTCAAAGAATGGTAGCCAAAAATGGATGAATAAGACGACATTGAACAGACTACAGTGGCCAATTAAACAAAACAAAGTTGAAGAGCAAGGAGAAATGCACACTGGAAAACTTCAAAGTCAACTAAGCTTCACTGACTGCAGGTACTAATAATAAGCAGCAAGAAAAACATTACGTTATGTAAATAATGCAAAATAGACAGCACAATGTCATCATAGTATATCACTCATGCCAGAAACCAGCAAAGCCCCATTTTGTAACATGACACAGTACCTTTCTTCTCTACAGAGAGTTAGAGGAACAGAGACACTGACAAAGCAATAACATTGGGAGCATGAAAAGTATTTCACATGCAACAAAATTATAATGAATAAAGTACAGTAAAACTTAGTATTTCAGTGGATTTGTATGAAGGAGACTTTAGACGATATGGTTTTGCCTGACAGGCAGCATACCAGGGTTCATAACTTGAGGCATGTGAATTAAATGCAGAGTGGTAACAATTGCCAATCATCTTCAGAATTTTATAGGGATGTTTCATCCCTATGAAACTGAAGTAGTGCCTCTAAAGAAACCCACAAAAATTAACTGGTAACTAGCTTTCAGACACTTAGGAAGATTATCCTCCCTAATGAAGCTGTTTGTTGCAAGATAGCCTGCAGCTGGAACATGAAGAATCTACGAATGTGAAATCCAACACAAGGAAAAACAAAAAGACAACCTAACTCATCGCTCTGCAGATTAGTTATCAAGACTGCAAGAGGAATGCACCAGAGCTGGAGGCATGAAGACATGTGCATGTGAGTATGCACAAACAGTAGTGATATTAATCATTCTGTTCTAAATAAAGACAGCATACTACAGAAATTGCCTTCAACTTTCCAGTTTGACCCAGTTATCATATCAACTACTCCAGAATCTTCATTTACATACGTATTTATAATCACAAAGCCAGATCAACGGGGTACAAAAATGACTGCAGCTGCATAAAATGGATCATTACTTCTACATCAAGCTAGTTTTCAGGTTAGAACCCACTGTTCATTCCCTGCTCTGGTTTCAGTAGCCACAAAAACATGGGAAGGAAAGCAGACTGGAGCAGCACTGATAGTCAACAGTCCAGCTTTTTGTGAAACTTCATCCTGCACTGCAATGTAATCCATATTGACCAAGGTATTATACAGTAGTACACTTCCTTGGACCTCACACAAATTATACTTGTGTACTCTGATAATTTCTGTGTTCCAAATTTGACTCACTACTTCTTAAAAAGAAAAGTCAGGTGCTCCTCATAAGCCATGTGATACACTTGCAGCTTGCCAAGGTTCCCAATTTATTGGATACAGAAGCCCATAGATTTAGAAACATAAGTGTGGTTCTGAAAGACTGTTACACAACAAGGACTTGAATTATAACAGAATTGCTGATGGTCTTTATCTCTGGAGGAAAATTCAGGAAGATATCAAAAGATTCTTGACAGAGTAAAGGAAAACTTCAAACTGTGCTGTGTAATTAAAAAGCCAGCCCTGCTCAGTGGAATTTAGATACTATACCAGGCAGCAGTTCACTTGTCCTCAGCCCTTGCAGATCTTTGTATACAGTCATCCAACATTATCTTCTCAGTATCTGAATTACAGCCTGAATACGAAAGTAAAATCGGAATTCTCCTTCCTGCCCTATTGCACCCTCAGCAATCCAGGTCCAAGAGTCCTGATGGTGCCAACAGTGTTAAGCCAGCCAATCAATCATCCTGATATCCAGACACATCACCAAAAGCTGCACCTTAGAGAGCCAAACCCAGGGAGAGGCCTGCAAGAACACAGATAACCAGGGCAGGCAAGGCAAGGCAAGGCAGTGTCTTCTAGGAACTCTGGCTAACAAAGCAAACACATGGGTGCAGAACTCTAATAGCTGTACACACTCCCTGTAAGTACAGGTGATACTTGTACACACAGGTGTACTTGATACTTGTACACGGGAGAATAATCCAGTGGAATTACAGAACCAGAACTGCAAATCATAGAACAAGAAGCAATTAAAGGAGTGGAACTAGTAATTTTAGCAATTTATTTTAATGGAGCCTAGCATTTTTTTCTCTGTTGCCACTAGTATCATAGTATTTATTTGCCTTTTGAAAATAGGTATAGGTACATTCACACATAAAAACCTATATAGTAGAGGCATCTATCAAGAGAGAACAGCACGGGACTAGATGGGGCTCACACACAAATCTCTGAGATAACAACGGGACTGGCTCAGTGTTCCTTACCCCCATCTGACAATTCCAATAGGGAAAGGAATCAAGTGCTCTTCCTGACAGACCCTGGACTGGTCTGAGGACCAAATCCTTTCCCTTCAAGGGTGATCAGACCACAATTGCATTTGAACACTATAGGCCCACCCTATTTCCAAGGGCCAAGAACCTCCTGTATTTCACTGCTATTGTTTTTTTCCACCCAACTTGCTCCTCAAACACAATGAACTATAAACAATGAACAGGGTAGTTTCCTGACACTTCAGGCACACCTTTCTAGAAGTTTTATACTTACACTGGGGGTTTTTCCTCTTCTGCAGTTGTGCATCATTCAGTTTTTGAACAAAAAATAGCTACACAAGGAAACAATGGAATCACTTATATAGTGCACTATATATGAGCAAAGAAATCAGCTTTTTGTTAATATAAATACCAAAATACTGTATGCTGTATGTTATATTCAATTTTTTTCATAAAAAGGTGTCCCTTGAAGAAATTTTTGAACCCTCTATGACCCACAAGTTTTTCCATTAATAGTCCTAAATCCTGCAGGAATGTTAATTATAGCTCTTTATCTTATTTATCCAGTGTTGATGCTGCACGCTGGCAACAACCTTGCTGCCTTGGCCTTATTTTGGTTCCTTTCACTCCTCATCTGCAAGGCAGAGTCACTTCTTGACTACATCTTCCTCCATTCTTCCTCCTCCCTTTTTGCCTTTCATACTGACAAATACACATCAATCTACTAATGCTGACAGAAATAGCGTAGACTATGGTACTTCACGCTCTCCCATTTGGCTTTGCACTCATTTTTAAGATACTAAAAGACGTTATTAAGAAATACCAGAACCAGCTCATATTATAACCTACTTAATTCCTCTTTTTGGAAAAAGCACCAGGCAAAAGACAACTACTGACTGATCCCAAAAGAGCAGGCACACAAAAACCTTTGGCAACATGTGGGCTTTTGGCAACAGCTAAGTAATCTCATAGTAAAAAAAAAAAAAAAAAAAACCAAAAAACCCCAGACCTGAATTATTTGGTACTGTGGATTAACTGCAAGATTCGTCAGATACCTGGGCTCCTTGGAGAAATTATCTGGAATATTCATGCCTCTCAAAAAATCAGCATTTCAGATATTAAATAAATCTTTTTTTCAGAAGGATTAGGCTACTAAACTCTGCTTTCCAAAGCAAAGCCACACAGCAAGAAAACTTTCATTACAAATTCCAGTTTCCCAATTCATTAAACCTGTCTAACTCTGTTACCACTGCCAGGTTTGAGTTGCAATCCGTCAAAACACAGGAGACTCTCTAGATTAAGTATTTGAATCAATACCATGGGAATGATCAGGACAGAGTTTTCTCTAACACTAAAATCACAGCGACTTTTCCCTTCAGTCATTCTATTTCTTTCTACAGCAATGCCAGCTGATCCATCAATGTTCAGTAAGAGCTATTTTAAGTGCAATTTGCCCTTCCTGATCACTCCTTTATGGCAGGCTAACTTCTTGTATCAGGATTTGTTTAGTTCAGTTCATGTTTGGTCTTATCTCCACAAGTTTCTGGGCAATGAGGCTCAACATTAGGGAGCAAAAAGTTTTGTTTGACAGTTGCAGTTCTTACAATACCCCAACTCATCAAGGTACTTTCAGGCATTAAAAGGAAAAGTACGTTTTAATCTGTTGTTCTTTTGTTTACAGGACACTTTTTGTAGTTGCTGTCCTCTGTCCCCTGCACACAAATCACCTAGTCAAGGCAGCTATCTCGTGGTATTTCCCCCAGCTTGAACCCACTTGGATTTTTTAAAAAAGCAACATTAATGCCTTCTCCACTACCCAAACCAGAGTACATCTGATAAAGTAAAACAAAGTGCAACAAAATGCAGCTGTAGCTTTTTTTTTTCCCCCTGACATCACTTAAAAAGCGAAGTAGGAGGTACTGGCTGCATTCAGGACTCGGAACTCTTCCTGCTCATCGAAGCAGGATGCAAAACAACGAGGCTGTAAAGCCAGGTTCCATTTTTTTCCCCCACTCTTTTCTGCAATTGGGCAAATTTTCAAAAACATGGGTGGAGCACACCCACAATCTCTCCTCATTCAAACACCAGTAGTGTTATTACTCTTCTGGAAGGTAGGAGATAACTTCAATATTTCTCTTGTTGATTACTTTGACTACTGAACTACTACCTAAAATTTTTTTTTTTAAGTACAAGACAACAATTTTTAAGAGATTGTTACTACAGAACCAGATCCTCAGAAAAAGCAATTACACCTCTGTACAATAAACAGACAGAGTATCAGCCACCCATTTACTTCTGCCTTTGTGACTGGCCTGGGGCTCCCAGGTGAGTACACAAATGTTCACAGCACCTTCTCCGAATCTCATTCTTCGCCTGCACAGGCTAAGGAGCCTAGGCACCTACTTCTGGATGCACATTTCCCTTCCGAGAAACAGGCATTGCCCAGCCTGATGTGCAGATGTAGCCTCCCACCTTCCTAGCTCAAGAACACTGGGGAATACACCTCGTATAGTACTGAAAAGTGTTCAGATGCCAGAGAGAACATCACTTAATGCTCCACCACAGCTTTTCAGCTTTCCTGCTTCCGTCTAAGTACGTGCCCTGCTTTTCTACTTAAGACAAAAATAGTTATTAAGCTGCAGGAAGAAAATTAATGTATTTGTCTTAACTTCTCAACTTTAGGCCCACTTAAGCAAGTATTAAGGAAGACATAAATTTAAAAATTCTTTTAAAGGTCTGTAATACCCACTATGTACTGAGACAGTTCCTTAGAAGGTTTACACCTCTGCAAGGCTACATAGCTAAAACACCTTTTTTTTGTGAAAGGAACAAAAACAAAAGAATATGTTTATTTTTCAGAATTTCATTTTAATAATTTAACATGAAACTATCCTTTAAGTAAGTCAACTTTATTATTTACTATAAAAAACTATTATAGTTTCAATTTGATTAATTAATTTTAATTGTTATTATTCCAAGAGACAAAAACTGCATTTCCTCAACTTAAATAGTCAGAGCACAAGCCACTTTCCACAGAAAACTTACATAAAATAAAACAGTGTATGCTTACCTTTGAACTAATTGAATCTTATGTGTATAAAGTGCTTTAGATAAGTAAGGTGTGAGAGTACTCTTAATGTCTTTAAAGTTTTGTAAATAGCGTTCATTTTACTGCTGAGTTTTGTAGCATTAATTACAGCAGCAAATCTGCACATCAAAATGCTGAGTTTGACAACTGTGAAGCCCATTCTTGACATATTTTAAGTGTCACTATACCCCACTATAAATTAATCATTTAGACTAATCTTTAGGCTAACGGGGGCCGGAGAATAAAGCTTTCTGCGGCCAGGCGTGTGCATTATAACCCATAATGCACGACGGCAGATGCCTCAAGATCCGGCTGTGCAAGCAGGCAGAGCACACCTGCTCCTCTCCCGCGGCTCTCCCCCGATAGCCCAGGAGGTCGCTGACCCACGGGCAGGGCAGCGAGCGCGCACCTCGCAGGGAGCCGAGGGGAGCTCCCCTTCCCCTCGGGGCTATTCCCGAGCGCCCCAGCCCAGCCCCACGTGCTGCGGCGGGGCAGGGCCGGCTCCGGCCCGGCCCGGCCCTCCACAGGGGTCCCGCTCCTGCGGCCCCCCGGGGCTCGGACGCTGACAGCCGGAGCGGCGCCGCCGGCGGCCAGAGCCACCGGCCCGGGCACCTTCTGCGCCCGGCCGGGCAGGGAAGGCCCGAGGCGGAGCGGGCTGGAAGCCACCCCGACCCCTTCCCTGGCCGCCCCTCACCTGTTTTGAAGACCAGCTGCTTGTCTTCGCTGCTGCCGAAGAGCCGGAGCATGGAGACGAAGAGGACCCCGCATGAGTTCTGAATGCCAAAGACGGCGCCGTTGCACCACATGGCGGCCAGCATCACCACCCAGCCCCAGCCGCCCTCGGGGGGCTCCGGCGCTGCAGCGCTCCCGGGGCAGCCCGCGCTCCCGGGGGCCTCCGCCACCGCCCGGGGCTGGGCCCCGCTCTCGCCGCTCCCGGGGCACCAATCGCCGCCGTTCTCTCGCCGCGGCTCCTCGACCGCCGGCGGGCCGGATAGGGGGGTCGCGGCGGCAGGGTCTGCCCCCGCGCCCTGCGGCTCCAGCTGTTCGCTCACCGGCGCCATCCTCGGAGCGGGCGCGAGACCCTCCGGGCGCGCCGCTCCCGCCTTCCTTCTGCTTCTCCTCCTCCTCCTTCTCTCCGCGACCTCTCGTCCCCCGCCCGCTTCAGCCCCTGGCCGCGGGGGCTGCGCGCATCCTGCGGCGCCCTGTCCGTCTGTCCGCCCGCCGGTGCGCGGGACCGAGCGAGTTCAGCGCGCACCCCCTGTTCCCGCCGCGCCGCCGCCGCTTTATTTTAAAAGGGGGGCTCCCTCGGGGGCGTCAGCGGCACGAGCGCTTCCCTCCGCGCCGATTGGCCGCGGGAAGGGAGGCGGGAGGGGCGGGAAGGGAGGGGGGCCAGGGACAGGCAGGCGAAGCCACGCTCCTGTCCGGCCCCCCCACCCCGCCCGCCGCTCTGCCTCTCCGGCGGAGGGGGTGGAGCGGGGCGGGACCGCGCCGTGCCAGCGGCGGCGGTGGCAGGGAGCGCACCGTGCCGCGGCCGCCCGGGGAGGGGAGCGGAGGGGGAGCGGGAGGCGGAGGGCGAGGCTGGAAGTCAGCGGTTAACGGCCGCCGGGAAGGCGGCGGGAGGCGGGCGAGCGCCCCGAGCCTGCACACAGGTACCGCGCACCGCCCGCGGCGGCCCGAGCGGTAAACAAGCCCCTGGCCCCGCTCCCGGGCCCAGCCCGCTCCCCGCGAGGCCGGGCAGCTGCGCCCAGCGTTGTCCCGCCCGAGCGGAGGGGGGAAAGTCTGAAACTCCCGCCCCGGCCGTTTGCAAACAACAGTGAAATAAAGAGAAGCCGCCCCGAAACGCGCACCCCCTGGCACACGCCCGCGGTGACAGCCGGCTCTCGGCCCTGCCCGGCGCTCTCTGGCCTCCGGGGAGCTCCAGCGCCCACCCTCCTCCTCGAGGGAAGGGCTGCCAGCCCCGGCACGGAGGCGCCCAGCTCAGGGCCCTCGGGGCATCCGCTGTCCTCCGGGACAGCTGTCCACCTCCCCTGTGCCAGGGCATACCGCGGGGGAACCGCTGCTGCCCAGTTGTCTTCCCTGCCTTTTAATAAAGGAAGAGAAAGTACTTGCTCTCGCGCACCTCTTGACATGTTCCCCATTTGCACAGAGGCATCAACTCTTGACCTTTCCTCCCCACAGCCAGGGAAGTGAGAGGATAAAGGAAAGCACAGGTCAGCAGTGTTAAATGACAAGTTTTTGATTCATGATCCTGCTTCCAAGCTCGCAGACGCACATCTGTTCCGCTACTTACGTTTTTAGCAGTTGGGGCTTGATGAGGAAGAGAGCTTCTTGAAAGAAAATCAGCGGATTAAATCTGGGTGCTTCGTCCTTCCCTGTGAGACCTGGAGGGCTCAAAGCATCCTCTTGCATTCATGCACCATCCCAATTTCTTCCCTCAGAACTGGAGCTGCTACTGCTATGCCCGCTGTGCCATCCAACTCCCCAGCCTGCCTGCCAAAGCCTCTTCCTCCTTTATTGACCCTGAATCACTTTCTCCATCCTACCTACCAGTGGCCACACAGGAAAACAAAACTTAGTCCAAAACAAATCACAGATTCTTAAGACCGTGTCTCCCCGTTCAGCACACATTGCTCTCCACATGAAAAGTAGTAGCTGAAGAAAAAAACACATAACAACATCAAATATATTTATGATTATAACATAGTGCATTTTATAGATGCACTAATCTTGCTGCACACTCACTTTGTCTTGTTGCCCATGCCCATCTAGGTTAAACATAAAAACCTTGCACATACACATACAGCAGCAGAATTCAGGGAAAAATATAAGCCCAGCAACAAAACACAATATGGTTGTGTGAAATACATAATGATTGTCAAAGCAAGGAGAAAATATTTGGCCAACCACTGAAAAACACATCTGTTCCCCCCAAGGAACAAGTTTTGATGCTTATTAAATCCCCAATCCTATCATAAGCTTAACCATGCTCAAAATATTTCATAAGCAATTTAACATGCAAAAGTTAACAGTTCACATTCTCCACCAAGTCTTTGTCCAGAGGCTGTTTTCTAAATCTGTTGAGCTTTCTTAGAATAATTAAAGCTTTCCCCACCACAATATAACATTTTTTGAACAGTTATGACAGAGCAAACAAACCTTTTTTGGAAATAGATTCAATCTTCATTATGTTTGTCAGCAATGATTAACTTCATTAAACTTTCAGTTGCATAGGAATAACAAGGGAAAAATCCAAGACTGGGTCTTAATATGACTGATCCAAAGGGTCAGTTCACAAACTTTTAAATGTGTTTCTAACTTTTAGTGAGAATCCTCACATGGGAGTCCTGAATGAAAGCTTGTGAACTGTATGATAGGAAGTCAAATCAGCTTGAGGGAAGCACCACATATTTTTTCAGTTTTGGACAGTGTTCAGTTAAGCTCAAGAGTAATTCCCTCTCTGCATGTTTTTCAAGGTAATATTTATGTCCTGCAGTTTCATTTGCCTGTTTCCTATAAATGCTGCAATGACTCCCTGCTTTTTAAGATAAAGGATGTGTCTTTCAGAAAACCCATTGTGAACATATTGTGTGCAGATTCCACTTCTGTGCGTTTTTTAAAAAATATTATATTTTAGTTGTTAAGTGCTTCTTATACCCTGATTAGCATGAACTAATTATTTTCCCTTTCTCCTCAAATTTGGGAATGCATAGACAAAAAACCAGATTCTCCATTGCATACAGTTTTTATAAATGTGGTGTCTGTAACAATTCTGAATGTTTCTTCTGTATCTTGCACCTTGTTGTCCTATTGCTATTTAGCTAAACAAAAACAAAAGTAATATTTCTATTTTTTTTTTTAAATTAGGCACATGGGGTCTTCCTTTACAGGCCTTAAGTAGGCATATAGGGAAACTTTGTACCTCTTTGGTACACTCTGCTCCTCTCAAGAGCTAAGCCTCTTTCCTTTCGAGAGGTCTCTTGAGATCTCAGCTATTTCCCTAGTAGTTCCCAAGAACAAGAACAATAAAATCTCACTCTTCATAGTCAGATAATTTCCATAGACAATGTACTTTGCAAAGAGAATATGGGCAGGTTTGCCTGCAGTTTTGATTTCTGAAGTTTTTGTAACCCCAAAGATTCCCAACAAAAATAGTGCTGTTTAAATTATTGCTATCAAAGAATTTTAAAAAGATTATTTGAAAAAAACTAATACTAACTCTGGAAAGGTATGTGAAAGGAAAGCCACCTTTGAGGCTCTGCTATTTGAGCCCTGTACGTTCACAAGAAAAACAGCTGAAAAGGAAAAAGAAAGAAGATGAACATGAGATAATCACCATAAAACAGTGAAAATAAAGAGGTTACAGAGATACAGAAGATAGATGTTGTATACAGGTAACTGCATATATTTCAGCTAAATTGTTGTTATAAGCAAAAAGAAAAAATCATAAAACCAACAGCAAAACAGAGAGAAAAGTGGAAAAAAACAAGAGAGGATGGATAAGCTGAGAAATGTGATGTGAGGAAAGCCTTGAGTTTGTCTAAGATTCCTTCCTGTTTATAGTAATGTGCTTATTTTACATGTTTTATTAATATCCTACAGCTGATAACAACCAGCAATTGTGCATGCAAAAAACATAATGCTCTGTGGCAGACATCTGCTATGGCAGTACTTGGGCTGTTTTTAGGATCAATTAGGATCCTTTATTTTAGGATCAATACATAGAAGACCAATGCCAAAGGAGGAATTTGCCTTATCATTTGTGGACTTTTAAAAGCCCCCGGGGCTGGGAAATGGCATCTTTTGCAACTCTATCTGAAATTCTAACCAGCTCCACATTAAACATTCACTCACTTTCTCACAAGGTATTGAAAATAGACCAACACATCAGTAGCTCTCACATGCAGCATTTTCTCTGACCAAAAGGAATATTTCGATTGCCAATGACTTTTAAAAAAATTACTTTTGTTGTTGAAGTATGCTGTTAGTGACACACCAAGACAGCTTTTCCATAAACCATTTTATTTGTAAAGCTTTTCAAAGTTGTGTAGTATTCCTCAGAGGTAAAGTGGACAGAATGCTAAGCCAGAAGAGTATGTGTTCAGAGAGTTTAATTCTTCCTTCTTCCACTGATCTGTTTGGAATTTATACTGTAATCAATGAAAAGGGTATGCCTACATCATCTAGAAAAAAAAAAAGGTCTTAAGTAAAATGCCTAACTTTACCACAAATTTTCAACAAACAGTACAGTAGAAGCAATTCCAAGAAAGTTAGGAATTATAAAGAGAGGACACGAGGCTAACATAAAATTTTGTGGCCAGTTTGACTAACTCATAACATTAATGATTAAGCCTTTTTGTTCTTTAATTTTCAGCTAGTATTATTAAGACACCTATTCAGCAGAAGGATTTGGACTTAAGTCAGAAGGATGAGATAAACAGGATAACCATTAAAACACAAAAACATATGGTATCGCCAACTGCGTGAAGATCAACATTAGATTAAATCCCATTCAGTAAGCAGTGTTTATGCATCTCTCAGCCAGACAGGATGTTCTACTGATGTTTCAGACTGGGCTCCAGCTGAGGAGTATGAACTACGAGGGCTGCATCTGACTGCTGAGCAGATGAGTCACATTTTCAAAGGTAAAAAACACAGATTTTACTTGTTTTCTCTGGAAAGTGTTGAGAGTGTCTAACCTAAACTTGGTAATACCTACAGTAGAAAGTTTCTAAACTGCTATTAGTTGTCAAGATACAGGTTCCCTCCTAATTCCAAGCAGTATGAGAGAGGGAAAGAAAGTAGACTAAATATCTAACTAGTGAAGCTAAGGAAAAGCAAGACATCCACTTCCCACTTCCATGTTTATTCCAAACACCAGCTCCAGACTCAACATTTTCCTTTTTTAGGTTCACTTTATGGCTCAGGTCTGGCTCCTTTACAAAACAAATTCGGGTTTAGTTTATCATTCAATGAAGAGTGGATGTGTTGACACATGACTGCTACTATTAAAGATACACAAGTGAAAGAAAGGGGCAGTCACTACCTGTCAAAGCCCTCTGCCCCTGCCAATCTCCAGTTGCACAAAGCTAAATTTTTGATGGCTGACTTTTAGTGTAGGATTTCTGTAGCCTACCTCCTCATTGTCTCTGCTGTGAACATCTGATCAGGGACATCATCTATGTAGTGTTGGTAGGTGGGAACAGGGGCAAAAATTACTTTAGACATTAACATTTACGGTGAGATAAATGATACTGAAGGAACCCAGATGACTAGCTTAGATGTACGAGTGAGAACTCTAGACATCTAAAATTTGGTGAAATTAATCTCACCCTTGGATATTAAGTTGAAGAACGTCTTAAGATAATTTTTATTCCGACCTCAAACGCGGAATTTGTTTTGATCCTATTGCTAAATGAGGAAGCATGAAGAATACATTGTCCTAGCATGATCATTCACCTCTCTCTTGGCAGTGAAATAACTAACAGTGCTGGCAACATTCTCATTCAGCTTCAAAATTAACATCTCTTTCAAATGAGCAGGAACTGCTTCAAGCCATTGTTTTAGGCTGTTTTCAGGCTTGGTTTGATACCCCTACACAGGTCAAGTATTTCATATTGCATGCATTTTCATAGGATCCAAGCACCTCCAAGTTCCTTCCTTGGTTTATGTAGATTTAATGTCTTCCAGACCACCTTTGCAATCTCAAGAACTCAATTTTGTTTTCAACAAAAGCTTGGAACATTAGAGAAGCAAATGCTTTACCAAATAAACCCAATCAGATTATTGTCTAGAAGCAGATTTTTGTTGTTTGCTCAGTGGCCACTCAGTTGACTTTTCAGGCTGCAAAAAGTCAAAAGAGAAAAAACTACTACCTCCAACTGTACTACCTAGAGTAAAAAACAACCAGGAATAGAAATAACACTAATCTTCCTCACTTATTTTTTAAGAATTCTGGTATCTAAGGAAGATAAATTAACTTTTTATCACCTTTTTCTATTTGTCCCTTTGAAAGTGTTTCTGTATTAAAGGCTGTAACAAGGGTTAGCAGGTGGTAGTGGCCCCATTTCAAGGTATGATTTACAACACTGTCAGCCTTTTACTTACTGGGTAAGCAAAACTGTGTATCTAAGTGAGTCAATTCAAATATTAAGGCATATGAAAACTATTAACAAAGTCTTCCATGTAGAAAGTCCGCTTGCCTTTGCAAATGGAACAGATTTGTGTTGAGAAATACAACACTAAAAATCTGACACTTTAAGACTGGTATAGGGGTACTGAATACAGCAAAGGATAGTTTCAGGCTATACATATTTGCATTGAAGTATTTAAACTATATAGGACATTATAAATATGATAAATAATTTCATACATCTACCTTGCAGTGGGCACAAAAGGACTTAATTTCATTCTACTTTTCTAGTCACAAAGAGTTGCTTTAATATATGAGAGATTAAAAGACATGATCCTTTTTCCTTTTTTTTCACTTCTAAATTATTGTCCTCAGTCTGCATTTAATTTTTAACTATCATCTGAAATCCTGAATTTGAAGTCATCCTACAAGAAAAAATCCAGTCTGTTGCAGGTCAGTTCAGAAAAAAATTACATATTCTCTCTTGTCCACTTTTCTCCAATTGATAGGTTGTTTAACACACAATTCATCCCATGTATGGTAATATAGGTAAAATAGATTTCAAAAAAGGAATAGGGAAATGGAACATTTCATTTGCAATGACTGTATTTTGTGAAATAAATATAACAATTCTTGTTAGCATCATTAAATATGTCCTCTCTTTCAAAAGCAGAATTAAATTAATCCTTGTGTTGACAGGTATTCTTTTAAAGTTAAATAAATCCTGCATCAGTGGCCTTCCTCTAAATATGTATTTACTTTGTGGTTAAGTAAAAATATACCACTTGTTCAGAAGTAAGCACACACATAGGCCCTGCACTTTCTATTTATACTCTGATAAAATCCATCCCTACCAGATTAATGGGATAACCATTAATTTCCATAGCAAAATAAAATAAATGAATACAGAAAGAAGTGTTTATAGTATAGCACATATTCACACAAATTGATTTCATTAAGGAATCCTAAATTGCCTTTCCTATTACTTAGGTTGAGCAAGACAATGTGCTACCCCCGGCCAGCCTCACCCATGAGGAATACTAGGTTACCTTATAGCTGGACATTCATAGGGCAGCCTTTACTTGAAAGCCAGGTGTGAATTGTCCAGATTCAATAGCTCCCAAATGGTCTTTGTCCTCCCTCTGAAACAGCATTTTTGATAACTCAAGGGATGCACATAGAATAAGATTCCTGTCTGGGAATCCTAGATGCATTCCCTAAGACAGATAAAATTAATCAATTTTCCTTACCATCATAATGATCTTCCCAATTATTTAAAATAAAGACTATGCAAAGATTTTGCATTACAGAAGCTTCTGATCACAGCACTGTGACATAACAGAAGTGGTATCAGTTTTCAGACAGAATTATTCAGTATATGAAACTTCTAACTGTTTAGGCGTCTGCCTGTGTCTTATATTTTAGTTAGAAACACTTGAAAGAAAACACTTCCCTCCTTCTCTCATCAGGGTGAAATCAAGGTCATCTTATTTAAACTCCCTGGGATAGTAATATTTAAAATTAAATGACACTCCACCTAATTATTTTACTAAAAGCCTTCAACTCCTCTAAGCTCTTCAAATAACATCTAAACCTTTAAGACATTGCCAACTGTTTGAATAATACAGTACACAGAGTACCACCCTTTAAGGGAAAGCTTGCATGTTCAAATTGGGCCAAATAAGCAATAAGACAATATAAAACTAAGCCACTTAAACCACATGAATAATTCCCAGACACTTAGAAATCTGATTTATAAGCATGCACAGGCAGTGCTATCATTGTTCCAGAATTCACTTTGCTGGAATTTACTGAAGGATACTACTGGGTACTATCAGGATTTTACAATTAGTAAGACCTATGATGCTACTGACTGGGCATGAAAACTGTGTAATACATTATGTACAGTTCTTCTATTTGAGGTAAATTTGTTATGAAGAAGAACACTATTAATGATTAAGTCATCTCAGGTTTCTGTATTATCCAAACACACCTAGTATTCCCACTAGTATTCCCTGACCTAAGGAAGTGATCTTAAAAAAAACCTGGGACCCTTAGTTTTAGAGAAAGAATGTTTTCTGACCTTCAATGACCCATTTTATTCCCAGACACTGTAATTTTTTAGTTCCTTTGATCTTAAGACATTTTTCTAATTGTATTTCTGCAGGATATTTGATGTGCTGCCACCAATCAGTAGAAAAGCAGACGCTGAAGGACTACCAACCTTTCTTATACATACCATTATATATCCACATATACAAGAGGGCTTATTTTTCCATCAGTTAGCTTTATATTCCAAGGACATGTGGAAAAAGTCGAAGAAGAAGACAAACAATTATTCTCACATAAGACTGTTTGCATTTGAACTGTTGTGGAGTAAATACAAACCTTTACGTTGTGTTTGCACAAGAGTTATTGGGGGGTTACCACAGAGCTTTAACTTCAGACCATCTTTTACTTTATGCAATATAATAACTTGCACCCCCATAGCGAATGGGAATAGTTAACCTGCTGTCAAATCTTGTTGTGGAAACACCTGTTAAAACCCTGCTCACCTGTACACACCTAGCCTCCTATCTGCTTTTCTCCTTGGGAAAAATAAAGTTGTTCTATATTCAGTGTTAGAAGGGTTGATCCACTCCAATTTAAATACAATTAGCAAGATTGTTACACAAGTTGCAGTTGCCAGATCTTTATGGCTGGTAATACCTCTGCCAAAGTACACAGTATTTTCTGGTTTCAGTATGACTTTGCAAGGCTGTTGGTTGGAAAAAGCAGGTTTTTGGTTGTGCAATGAATCCAAGCGTAGCCAGGAATTACAGACACTAACAAAAACCCCCAACCTTGTTTTTGACTTCAGCTTTCACAGTAGGACTGATACTTTAGGGTAACCTCCAAAGGGATTTGAGTGGAACTTTTCCACCATTTTGCTTTTCCTGATGTGCAGGATCAGTGAGAGGGAGCTAGACTTCTGAGTTTTTCTGTTCAGGATGTGTGCTTCTTGTAAAGATGAGATTTCACTCTCCTTTTGGAGAGCAATATATGTGTGAGATCTTAACTGGAAGCACCCGTTGTCACAGGAGGCTTGATATCTGTTCTCTGGTCAGACATCAACTTGCTGTGGTTGCATCCAAACTCAACCTCCCACACTTCAAAGTTTTGCTGATGCACAGAGATGCAGTGTACCTAACTCTGGATTTCTCAAGCAAATTGCCAGGTGCAGATCCCATGTTTAACTCCATTCTCACCACCATGAGCCTCTTCTCTCTCTTACCCCAAAACCAACCCTCCTAATTACCTGAATGAATTCCTCCTGAGTCTGCTCTTTCCTAATAACACAGTTTCCTAACAGCAGTGTTCAAAAACAAGTTTGGTGTTAAAGCAAGGGGCAGAGGCTCAGAACAAGAATTTCTTACCCATGAACATGTAAGAGTTGCAGGTTTGTTTGTTTTTTAAACAAACTTTTGAACATGGTCCCTGTGGTCTGCCTAAACTATTCACCACCAGCAAATCCTGGGCTTCCTTTGAAGCCTGAGGCCAGACAGCCCCTCCAGACTTCCTCTTCAGCTGGCTGGTTACTGGTGGTATAGACTCTCCCTCCCTCAGGGGAACACTTTCTTTTTTGACAGTGAGAAGTCTTGTAACTCGCGGTGTCTCAGAGCACAGGCCACTAATGACAGAAACACAAGGGCACACTCCCGGTCTGTGTGCAATAGCTTGGGAAAGGACCTTGAGTTAAAAACTGTTGCTCACACTCTCAGTCTAGGAATGAATTCTCTCATTAGAGTTTGATGGTATCAGTACTACTGGAAAGTAGTAAAACACAGTATTTCGATCAGTCTCAAATATTGAGTGCTTAAAAGCAAACCTGGCTTTTTGGCAGGACCTCGAGTATCTTTTCCAATAATTTTCCTTTTTTTCTCCCTTCAGCCCTCAGTCTCATGTCAAGTCAACTAACTTTGAGCCACACAAAGCTAGATGAAGATTGCTTCATGTCCCATTTACGCTTCTCCAGGCAAAAAGGTCACCAGAAATGATTTAAGGAATGTTTTCCCCCATACTTGCTGAGAGTTTCTGTACCCCCTTCTGGTCCAGTCATCTCTGCAATGTCATCTTGCACTCCCTTCTTAACCCTTCCTCCACCCTACACTGGGAGTTACCTCTCCTGAGACGTAAAACTCACAACATTCCCTAAATAACACATGGTAGTTAGCCCTACAGGTCCTTTTCGATGTGAAAATGGAAGAGAAATTCAGACAAGGAAAAGGAAAATATCAATGTATTTGTCTATTAGCCATTTTTTTGTCTTGTTGGCTTTTTACATCATTCCTGAAACTTTTTCCTTTTACACTGATTTTTCTGCAGCAGCCTTTTCTGCTAACCTCCTCCAAAGTTTGTCCTTTAATATATATATGATCTGTACCTTCATATTCTGCTTTTTTTTTTTTTCATTCTGAAATTAAACAGATCATTTCCCATAGATCTCTAACAGGAGGAAACACCCTCTTATTTTAACTTTAATTTCAGCTTTCCATGTCAATGCATGTCAGGAACATTTGATGTGACAGGAAATATCCCCAAAACAATGTAGACTCTGCAATACCATTAAAACTGGACCAAAAGTTCCTGTGCTGCCTGTTTACAACAGGGAAACAGTTAACTGCAGAGTGAAAAAAGCTTCACTCAGTTCTTTTTTTCTGTAATGTATGACAGCACTGATTTCACACATACCAGTAGCTCTGGTATCTGCTCTGTGCAGGAAACGTGAACACAATTTCCAGAGGAGTTTTTAGGCTCAATATATTGTTATAGAGACTCAGCTGCTGCCAACTCCTCTTTCTGTAAGCCTTAAAGGCCGCCTAAGGATATCTTACAAAGCAGGAATTGCCATCTGCTGGCCAAGCCGGGAATGGGCTTTGTCCGCAATTTGGGACTACAACTCCCTGACTAAATTTGGAAATGGATTTGAGCGAAGGAGACGGTGCCACTGTCAGCTGAGCCTGTCCGCGGGACAGCAGTATGTGCATACTTCTCCAGCTCACGCTGGAGGGGAAACGCTATAGAGGAGGAGATGATTTTGGGGAATCCATGATGTTGAAGTATTGATCTTTAAATAGATGGTAAAATAGTTATCTTTTCATCTGGAAATTGCACTTTAATTTTTATACTTTTGAGTGACAAAAAGAGAATGTAGGGGTGACAAAACCATTGCTGCTGGGAGAGGAAGGCCAAGTCTCTGCAAATTTCTGTCTCCGGATAAGAGGTGGTTAGAGGCAGCAGGGAGGCACCACAGCAATCCCTGCCCATTCTCATCCAAAATCCTGTATAGCACAGCACGGTCATCCCGTGACTCTCTTCTCTCATCTGCATTTTCACAGCTGTGACTTTTTATGTCCCAAGACCTTCTATCTCCAAACTCCTTTCGCAAGCCACTTTCCAGCTCTCAGAGTCAAAACATTTCTCATTCCTTCAATCCAGAGCCCCTGACATTTTTCATCTTCTTTCCTTAAGTTTTCTTTTCTGCCAAGTCTTCCTCCTTTTCCCCTAACTCTTCATGCAGGCACAAACCATCCCACCGCAGAGGTGGTTGGTAAAGAAGCAAAGCAGTAACTTCCTCTTAGTATTCTTCAGCTTTAGTGGAATTATTATAAATAGACTTCTTTCTATCACTCATATTTTCTAGCAAGAGTTCCATAGCTGAAGTGCCTGTGTTAAAAAATTGCATCCTTTTATGTTCCACCAATTTTCTTCATCGGATAGTCCCAAATTAGCTGTCTTCTCCCCTGCAAGAACAACAGGGATAAGAAAAATGGCCTCAGGTTGTGCTAGGGGAGGTTTAGATTGGGCATTACGAAGAATTTCTTCACAAAAAGGGTTGTCCAGCATTGGAACAGGCTGGACAGGGAAGTGGTTGAATCACCAGCCCTGGACATGTGGATGTGGTACTTAAAAAATGTGTGGATGTGGCATTTGGGACATGGTTTAGTGCTGGATGTAGAAATAAAAATGCCAAAGTAAAGCACTGTGCTTTCACTAATCTGAATTTCTTTTTCTTCAACTTCCAACAGATTAAGACTGATATTTGCATTATTGGCAGTGTTACACCAAATATAAAGGTGTGAATGTTTCCATGGTGACAAATCAACCTTCTCCTATCCCCAGAGTTTTCATACAATGGGAAAGTTTGGGCTTTTAATTCTGTCTTGGAACAACACAAGGTTTGCAAATGTTGTGATTCTGAGAAATTCCATTTTTCTAACAGCTTATTCTTTATCACAGGCTGACTATGAAACAATCGTGTTTCATAAACAGTGTGTTTGGAAAAGGAAGGTTCCTGTCACTTGAAAACATTCATCTTGGAGATATCTTTATTAACACAACTGCTAAACCTTAGTGATCCTGTTGAGATCGCTCCCTCAGCAGGAAGTGAGAGTGGCAGTGAGCTCACTGAGATTTTCTGGCCCGTGGGAGCTGGATGTATCCCACACCCAAACTATCGATCTAAACCAACAAACCACCTTAATCACGCAAGTACTTCTTGGCAAGCACAAAATACAAAGGAGGAGTAATGATTCCCAAACAAAGAGGAATGCCTGTTCTCATTAAGGGTTTCCCTCAGCACAGGGAAAATAAGGTTCTCCATACAGACTATGTTCAACAGTCTTCTGGAATGCATGGCTGCAGGTAAACAGGAGAGCTTGAAGGATAAGGTCTTAAAGCTTGTTTGTTTTATAAGTAGAAGGTACCACCATTCAGGAAAGCCATGTTCAGTCTCTGTACAAGTCTCCAAGTCAAGTGTCTGTCTCAATGTCCGAGAAGACCAAAAAGTTTCTGATTTCAGTCATCTGGCTTTCATTGTGAAAAAACAGCTCTGCTATTGCCTTGTCTTAATAATTTGCCTGTTCTTTCTTAACAGTAATTTGTTTTGCTGACAGAGTTGGGCCCATGGAAACTAGTTCTTTACCTACGAGGTTGAAAAGTTCATCTTGTTCTACCTTTTAATAGAACAGCAAAACTTTCCCGTAAACTCAGCTCCCAGAATCGATTACAAGCCTAATGTAGCTGGCTCTGACCAAATGTTGGCACCGTTCTCTTAAACCACAAGTTTTGACAAGCTTTTTCCTCCTTCTCTTCTAGCATTTAATACATCTTTTTCTCCAGGAATACCAGTCAGGTGGCATAAATCTCCTGCCACGAGCATGAGTCTCTGAAGGAACAAGAATTACTTTTGACAGGATGTCGTGCATGAGATCATCTTTCGGGTGGGTTTATTGTGTCCTATGCAGCCCACATGCTGAAAAGGAATTTCACCTTTTGCTTTTTCATAATATTCCTTTAACTATACTTTTTCCTTAACAGGGGCAGCTTTGTCTACACACACTTAAACTCTTCAGTCACTTAACCACATAGGCCGCAGAATAGATTTCCTTCCTGAAATTGAAAGAAAAGCAACTAAGAACCTAATCAGCTATTTCATCCCGAAAACAGCAACATGGATCTAATGGAATTTAAATTAAATTTAAAATATTTTTCATAACTGGAGAAAATAACTAAATCTGCCTTCAAAAGATTTGAGGCTGCTGCTAAAACATAGTATTAGCTTTCCAAGCAAAACATACATTAAGTATTTCTGATCATGCTCAGACTAGAACAAGCCCAACTTAATCTTTTATTCAAGTTCATTAAACAAAATCACTTAACTCAAAAGTTCAAAAAGCTCAAAAAGTCTTGTTCATGGCATGGCTCCATAGCTTCAGAGGGAAAAGAAGTATGTTGAAAAATCTTCATAGTGGATAAAATCCTTCCAGATAAACCAGAAGCCACATAAGGAGTTTTGTCAGAAGGCTACTCCTGATCAGCAGAAGTTTTGTGACTATTACTTTGAAGGTTGCCTTAAAACCAATCTAGACAGATTTCTTCATGTTTTGCTGAGAAGGCACACAGATGACCTTTACTTTGTTACAACTGACCAGGGCTGAATGGTGTTGGTCTTTGTTGAAAAACCTCAGCATTTCTGAGTGATTTTCTTTGCAAAGAAAATGAAAAATCATAAGTGGTTCCACTTAGGTCAACTTCTTCCTGACCAAGTGAAGCTGACAGCTGTGCCAGCTGCATCACAGCACAGACAGCAGAGGCTTCAGCCACAGGAAGGTCCATGAAAACCACCAACAGAGACCACACCAACAAGGAATTCTCAGCTTCTACATTTTGCCTTTGCTCCCAAAGCAAATCCATTTGGTAAAAGTCAGTAAACCTTTGCTATAACATCTGTAAACTGGCATTAAAAGTGATCATCACAGGGGAAGCTGTTATGAAGCTAACTGGCAAATTGAGGTCTCAAACCCCACCCATTTCTTTAAGAACAGACTCAGAGGAGCAGTAATTCTCAGACTTGGGCCCCATCTTACACATATTGATGTAAGCAGCAACACAAGTGATAAGAGTTCCCTTCCATCTCCCATCCCACCCGCAGCCTTTTGCTTCCTCCCCAGTGCAGCAGTGCTGTGCTGTGAGCCAGACCAGGGAGCTGATCCAGGCTTCAAAACAAAGCAAAACCCCTTCCCTCTCCCCCACCCTGCCTTTTAAAGTGAATTCAATTCTCTGACCTGATTGCCAGTCCCACGAACAGCTGCACCTTCCTAACTCCTTATGTCAGCACTGCTGCTGCGCGCCCCACATGGTGTTATCTATAAAGTGTTTAGTTTGTGGGTTTGCTTGGTTTTTTAAAGAAATGTCAGTGTGTATGACCTACTGCCTCTGAGAAAGTGGAGAAGGCTAATGGCAGGAAGGGTGGGTATCCCTCTCTCTCTGGAAGGAAAGTGAGAAGGAAGTGCCCAGCATTTACCACATCTCTGAATCTTTCTTCAAGTGAGCCTTTCTGCTCGGCCCTGAAGAAGTGAGCATCTGAAACATGAAGAGAAACCCCTCACTCATCAACTACAGGACACACTCAAGTTGCACTAACTAGGGAAAACTACTGTTTTCCCTACGATGTCCTAAAAGCCCTCAGGTATTTCAAGTATGTTCAAAGAAAGGAAAAGAAAGAAAGAAAGAAAGAAAGAAAGAAACAAAAAAAGCACCTACAAACTTCTTTTCACAACATAACATATAAACCCTGTCTAACATTGCTTTCAAATAACCCTGTTTAGCAAAGAATTATTCTTGTGTGCGAAGTAAGCCAACAAGAGCTGAAATCTATCACCTCTTATAAATTAAAAGCTCATTACTGTTTATTGGCATGCTGCATGTGCACTTTGGAGAGCCTCATTAATTCTTCATAATAATCTATTTTCAACTGAAAAAAAATTAAATGGCAGCAATGGGAGGTGAATGCAAGTTCTCCATCATGGTCTTTGCAGCCAGCTGTCCCAAGACAGACTCCCTGATGCAGCAGCTGTGACTTCCCATCTGCAGCAGTGACTCACACCAAACAGGTCTTTGCTCGTGAGTACTTTGCTTAGAGACATTTGGGGTGAATTCAGACTGCCAAATAGCCCACATTGCTTTGTCACATTGGGAGACTAGTTTCTGTCACACACAAGAACACGACACACCAGGAGAGAGAGGAGACATTTTTCCTGAATCTTTTCTTCCTCCTCACTTTGGCGGTCCCGTCCTTGCCTTCTTCCAGGGGAGAGAGCAGCTTCTGAGCCAAGGAGCTCAGTTGCCACTGGAGAGAAACATTAGCAACTTGCAATCAAGGCTGGAAAGACGTAACTACTCATGGACTCTTTTGGATTAGAAAACAGAGACCCTGACTTAGTACAAGGAACATGCCTTTATCCGAAAAACAGGTGGAGAGGGAGAAGGGTTTTAAACTGTCTTTTGGCAACAGATGGTCTTGGGCCCCAGAGTGCCTATCTACAGCTAACACAGATAGTTGCTGTTGCAGCAATAATTCCAGGGCATTCAGCAACACCAGTAATTCTTCTGCCTAGAGGCCAGCAGCAGAGATCAGTGGTTTAATTTTGCAGATTTAAAAGAGGGAGAAGTACCTAAAACAGCCTCAGAATTGATCACAGAGCTCTGCCTTAAGTGACAGCCCTTTCCCTGCATGCCTGCTGAGCGCTGGCTTCTCCAGGGCGTACATCTGAATGTTAGGAAACGGAGATAAACGTAGATTCTGAAGTTCACCTCACTTTGCATTGCAGCACTGTATATGTGAAAAATACAGTTTATTGTGCATGAACTCAACTTCTTGCCAGCACGAAGGGATGGTCTGGACAAACAGTGGGAAAGGGGTCACTGCAGCTCTGTCATGTTTGGTTTGGAGGCTGTGAGAGTGAAGGCAGTCAAGAGGAGCAAATTGCAGCAATCAAAACAGAAGACAGGGCACATATGGGCATACTTCAGGGTAATGGATGGAGTGAGAAACCCGGATTTCATAGGAGTTGTGTTGCATCACAGAAAGAATTATGGGATTATCAAGGGGGAAAGTTGGAACAAAATGAGATTTTTTTCATTAACCATGCATACTCCCTGTTAAATTCTACTAAAAACTTTATGTCTGCTTCCCCTTAATTACTTTGTGCTTATCTTAGAGAAGGAAGGTGGGGGAGAAGATCAAGTAGACAGAATATGACTGAAAGTCAAACAGAACAAGAAGAAATGAAGAAGAGATGCCTTAGAAATTTCTTGATCAGAGAGCATCTGCTGTGGTCACTGCTTGCTCTGAGTAAAGGATGCCCACATCATTTAGGACAAACCTTAATCCCAGATTACTTACAAAATTTTCCTCTCCCAACACCCACCTTCATTTCTTTGCCCACACAGAAGTTGGAGATCGTGGTAGGCAGGAGGAATCTAAAATAATCAATTTCCAAACTCAACAGGCAGATCTATAAGAAACCCTATGTCATCCCAAAATTTTGGAGTTTTTGACAGATTCTCCTCATTTTGTTCTGTATAGATGTGTGACAGCAAAGCTGTTCTTCCTATACAGTGTTAGTCATATTGCTAACTTGGAACATTCATCCGTTTAGAAAGGCAGTCCTACAGAGGCTTCACATGCAGAAGCCTCATGTCTCTGCCTTGTACATTTTTAGGAAACCTGACTTCTGATGCAACTGACCTATTTCTCAGCTATGTTTTTGGATTGCATCTGGGATGTGTCAGTACTGCTAGAGGCACTTCAGCAAAGTTCAAAAGGAGGAGATAAATTGCACTAGGGGACAGGGGAGAACTCTCTGCACCATGTGTAATACACATGTTCACATGTATTATGTATGGCTATGTTATATATATTATGCACAGCTAACATTTTCCACTTTCTTCTCTTTAATAATGAAAATGTCTCTAACAGAGTTCTACTCTAGTCTCCTTACCCTGCTGCCCTTCTCCCTCATATTTGACAGTATATTTTTTCCTTTTTTGCCCCTGGCTGGAGGATGCAGCAGTCAGTGTGATACCTGGTGTGTTTGCCATGTCCTCTTTTCATGCTCTTTTCTAACCCTCCCCAGCTGCAACCAAGCCAGTGGTGGAGGGAAAATCTCACAATCAAACACAGAAAGCACTTACTGAAAATAAATAATGTTGCTTAGGAACTGTAAAGATAAGCTCAAACCTACCAAATCCAGGAAGGAGAAGGAAGTTCGTGTGCTCTTTTCAAACACACACACACCACTCATTGCTCTCATTGCTCAATCTGTCACATTACACTAGCATAGATTTAAGGCTGTGCTTATGAGCACCCAGGACAAATACCCAAAAATGTGGGAATCCCAAGAACCTAGCAGGTTTCAGCACTCAGTATCTACCTCTCTTCCTACTTTTTATAATTCCACCATACCTAAAAAGAGCCAAGAAAACTTTCAGTGCAGGTAGGCTATACATTATATGTGTATCATCAGTTATCTATAATCACAGGAGCCTACTTAACAGCAGCAGTAAAGACACTAGCAGCACAGCTGGGCAGCATCAGCATAGAGACCAAGAAACCACAGAAGGCACAAATTGTACTCTTCTTGCCCTTGCCATCCTGCCAGCTAGACTAAAGAGAGCATGGGCTTGACTGCTGATTTGCAGCTTCACCTCTGTTTTCCTGCACAGGCACAGCCTTGGGAGCCACGCTTTGCCCACAGGGATTTTCGTCAAAACAAAGTTATTACTAGGCTCAACCCATAAATAAAACTAAATCCTGTGTGTTGGGAGGTAAGAAGATGAAAGCCAGAGGAAAGGGATGAGCATGCCAGTTACGCCTTGCCTATGCCAGGCAACCCCTGGGGCCATGTTTATGTGTTTTCAGAGCCTGGTGAACTCTGGAAGCAAGGAGCAATTGAGGTAGAGCAAGCCCCTTTCATCAGCTTCCCTTTGAGTACTGCACGTTCTGTTCTTCATGTACACAGCTACAGACCAATACCCCTACACTTTGAAAGACTCTGGGAAACTAGAACATTCCACTAGAAAGGTTATATTTAGCCTTCCTATCACCATTCATCTTGAGTTAAATCAAATACTCAGAATGCAGCCATTGCCTACGGAGCAGATGGGGGAGTATACCTGCTGTACACCTGAAATCACATCAGCCACCAGCCTTGTGGCTTCATCAGTGCCCCACAGCAAGGCTGAAGCATCTCTGAAAAACATGACATTATTTCTTTTGTTAACTTGGCTTCGTCCTATCTCATACAGAGGGCAGAGCGGTTAATTTCTGCTGTGAAAAATGAGAGCATTGCCACTTCCCACTCAAGAATTTGCACCAAAATGGCACTTTGAGTACTACAAAGTACTTATTAGAAATAGAGTGTTTTCATCCTTGCTAACAACATAACCTGAAAGTGATTAGCATGAAAAAACATCGCCTAAATATCCTTACACTATATCCAGAAGAATTTCTCCTTGCCTCACATATTTAATGCATTTTGTCCACCACATAGCTGTATTTCACCAGAACAAAAACGCTGCGTTTAAAAGGGTATTCACACAAACAGCCACAGGTGAGGGACATCAGGCACTTCAAGTTCCACCTGCAAAGGGCTAATAAATGCACCTGGGTTCTCCCTACTGACTAATTCCCATGCTTAAGGACTTCTCACCTCTCTGAAGCTTTAAGTAACCACATCCAGGTATCGGAAAGTAGTAGCCCTAACCTGTTCAAGACTTCTCTTCATACAAGGAGCAAACCAGCAGCAGCGTGAAAAAAAACCCAGACCAGGATGCAACAGCTTCTCTCTGAAGGCTCTTACTGAACAACTGTTTTGCTTTTTACATTAAGAGGTAACAGGATTTTAGATGGTCTACATTACTGCTAAGAAGTTAAGTTTTAAAACCCAAATTAAGCACCAAAATTAGCTTCCAAATCAGGGAAATTTGGGAAATTACAGTCTTTTAAACTATGGGCATACCATTTTTTGTGAACTTACAATATTTTACTAATTCTTTTACAACTCTAAGCTTGTAAAAGACAGCATGGCCTGCTAATATGGTTCTTCTACAGCTTTCAGACAAAAGCCTAGTGTTTTGTACTTCAGAAAGATACAGTGGGAAATACAAATCCAAGGAAGTTGATGGAATCATCAATTTCTCAAGCACATGGTTACAGATCAGAGAAAAGGGTTTGGAGAAAGCCATGCAAATTCATTGATGGTAAATATGTTTGTGCCCCCAAATTTTAAAGCCTTTCCTTTTTCACACTACAAATTTTATCAAATGAGCACTGCAAGAACATCATGTGTGGCATTTGCACAGCCACAGTTACAGCTCAGCCCTCCCATAAGGAAAGCAAAGCTGCCCAACAGTTTCCATCTAGGATGCAGAAGATAATTGAAAATAACAAACCACCTATTTATGATGTGACATTTCAGCTGATTAGAAAACTAGCAAGAAGAGCTAAAGTGTTAAAAACATAACTTGAATGAGCAAGCTTGCTGTTTTCATGATACAGTGTGTACACTTCTATCGTAATTATGCTTAAAGGGCAGAGTAACAACTTCCAAAGAGAGAAGCAGAATTAAAAAAGCTAGGTTTTTCAGTATGTTCCAGAACAGAACATCTCACTAAACTCTTACTCTCATCCCCTTTCTACAAATCTTCAGCTGAATCTCTACTAACTCATGAGTGCAAACTTGGGAGGAAAGCAGGGTAAGAAGAAAAAACATCTGAAAAAATGTACCTTTCATGGTTGCTTCACATACTTCCATTCTGGGCACAAATCAAGCAGCAAAGATTGAAATGCAACCTGTAAAGGTTTCATTTATGCTTAAAGTAAATATCAGGTACTTTGCTACCATGGTGATGAGCACAGTGAAAACACTTTAAGCACTCCCAATTCTACCAGTGCACAGCAGGGCCTGGTGCAACAGTCAAAAGCAAAGCCTGGCCATCACACATGCATTGGGTTCACACTTTAGAGAATGGTTAAAAATGTATTGGGTGTTGCAGCTGTGCAAAATCTGAAATGCATAAACAATAAATGAACAGAGAAGTTGTGTATATTATGCACATACATTGCTCCAGTCCTGCACAGAATTTGTAAGAACTGACTGATGAAGGGCTCCTAACATAACAGCAATAAAACTGAAGTTTCTGGGGGAAGGGAACCTCATTCCATCACACTCTAATCAGTTTGATCCAGTAAGAAATACCCAAAGCCTGGAAAGGGATTGCAGGTCAACAGGAGAGCATCTAAAGGGCAGCACAGAGGAATTTCAGCCTCTCCCAGCAGTAAGTCACCTCATTGGAGACACAATTTAAATGCCTCTATACTAAAAGCACAAAGCATGGGGGATATTAGAAGGAAATTCTTCTGTTTGTGGGTGGTGAGGCACTGGAACGGGTTGCCCAGAGAAGTTATGGATGCTCCATCCCTGGAAGTGTTCAAGACCAGGTTGCATGGGGCCTTGAGCAGCCTGGTATAGTAGAAGGCGTCCCTACTCCTGGCAAGGGGGTTGGAACCAGATGATCTTTAAAGTCTCTTCCAATCTACTCTGTGAAACTGTTCAGTCACCTGTTTGACTCCCATATATTTGACCAAGAAACAAATACTCAGCTTTGGAAAACTAAGCAAGTTATATAATATTTTTTATTTTAAATAACCAAGTTCCATGTTAAAGCTCAATACCCCAGTGTCCCCTTTAAAATGACAAATTATTAAAAAGATTTTTTTTACAAAACTAAAGCTAACAGCAGCTCAATCTTTTATGTCTGACAATTTATATTACAACATATATTCTAAATTTGAAAATACAAAGAGTTGTCCCAAACTATCAAGCTGATTTTGACTTTTTGGGAGTAGCCCCACCATCTTCAGCTGACTTCTCTGCCGGCCTCTTTTTTAACCCTTTCATTTTCCGTGTCTGCAGTTTACTAAGATCTTGCTTCTGCATGTGGATTCGGCCGTAAGTTGTACCAAACACATCGTGGGAGATATTCTTTTTCTTCTTAGGCTGCAAGGGAAGAACAATGTTAATATTTCTTAGTACAGGCCCAGGAGCTCTGGTGAGAATCAAGTGCCCAAAAGCAAGGCCTCATACATTGACTGGAGTTTAGAGACCAAGATTTGTGCTGCATGTTCTACGTGCTCCCAGAGGAGAGTCTGGATGCCAGCTGACCACCACAGAAGTGCTGTAGCCCCAGGAATGTCTTAGATGAAAGTAAACTCTGGTCAAATATACAACAAGTAATACTTCAGCTTTTGCACTTCTTCAGAGATACCACTGAAAGCAATGCACTTTCCAAGGTACATACCTTCAGGCCTTTTGGCTGTTTCAAAGACAGCTTATAAAGGTCATCTGAAGCTAAATGTGTTCTCCTCATAACCAGATCTAATGAAGGTCCCATCTCTTCCAGTTCAATTCTGGGTATTTTACACCCAGATTTCTTCAGAAGCACTCTAGGAGAAAACCAACCAAAATCAACATTGTCCCTTGTGCTAGAGATTTATCTTCCTTAAGAACAGATTCAATCCTGCAGTTCAAAAAATACCATTAAATCAACTGCTACCACTAATTCTATTATTGGGAAAGGCATCCATCATTAAGAATTTATAATATATTAAATCAGTCCCATTACAATTTGAACACATCCAAAATATGAAAAATATGACCTGGCTAATATAACTTACTATTTTTTTTTAATGAGACCAGTATAATCAGTATCACTTTTAAAACTCAGCCCCAGTACCCTGAAAGCCATATCACTTCTCAAATTCTAAATAGCACCCTAGGTGTTATTAGACATGAAAAATATTTACTATAAGTTACAGCAAAATAACCTGCATACTATCTGAGAAAGTGTTTTGGTTTTTTGTTTTTAGACTGAAAATGATTAAAATGATTTCATATTAAGAGAAATCCAAATCACATGGAACACAAGCCATGAATGTTCACAGCCTCCTAAGGCGGGGAGTGAACTGTGAGGGTAAACAGCAATGCAACAAGAAAGATTGCCTTGTCCTGCATTTTCCTGGTTTTCCCCGTGCATCTCTGTCTGCAGTCTATCCCCTGCTGTTCTCTAGCAAACATCGACGTGAGGAGACTCCTAAAAATCAGCCTAAGAACAGACTAAGTCCATGAAGCCTAAGACAGTACTCAGAATTCACAAATTCACACCACCTTACTAATCCAGCCATATGGAAGAGCAATCCTCTGAGCTAGGAGGGGCTCAACAAGGAAGGAGGCAGGAGACTTAGGGCTCAGGTGTTCTCCTTCTGCTCTTCAAGTTACACTGGATCACGTCTACACATCGCATGTTCTGAATGCAGCTCAAGCCAGTTCAATTTCACAACTACAGATTAAATTCGGGGGAAAGTTGACAAGTGTACCAAGCCCCAAACAAATAAAACATATACTCACTTGTAGCTTCTCATGTAAATTTTCCCATCTACAGCTGTGAAATGCAGAACGTACTCTAAACCAGCCAGACGAATATTGGGCACAATAGGACCTCTGAAGAAATCTGAGAGAGTATTTTAAAGGAAAAAATGTCAGGTTTCTTGGCTGAAAAGAAAACCAACAGATGGCTATAACAAATTGGTTTATTTCAAAATGGACCCACATCACTGATGTGAGCTCCTTTCCTATAAAGATATTTTTCCTGCATCTAACTAAGCACAGCTATACATGGGGAGGGCTCTAGAAAGCTGAAATGTTCAATAGGAATCTCACAAAACAGAGACTACTTAAAACTGCAGCCTGGCCAAAACACAGGACAGAAACTTAACATTGCACATGTTAGCATGCACTGGTGAATCCAAATGCATGTAGAAATTCTGACAGGAACACAGTGACTTTCCAGAGATAATCTGGTAGCAATATACATGCTACCTATACATCTACTTCCTATATGTAAGTGCATGGAAAAGAGCAAATACACTTTCAGAGCAGTAACTTAGCATTATTAAGCTAATTGGAATCATCGCATGGTCTATTCTTTTAAATATTAATCTCTCAAATCAGGGGGAAAAATATTATCTTATTTGGTGTTAGGCCAGTCAATGCTCAGATCAGTACAGAGAAACCATTTGCTCAGTTAACAGTTTAAAGACACCATTCAATCCTGATACTTAAATGTTAATCATAGCCAGATTTGGAGGACTAGAAAGAGGGATCAAAACTAGTACACAGCAGATCAAAACTGCGTCTTGTCTACTCTTACCTATGTTTCCTCTCTCTGACTTTGAGAAAAAGTTCAGATACATCATTTCTTTCATACCTCCCTCAAAACAAAGCACCTCTGTACTCTAGGTAAAGCAGTATTTGTCATTATGTCTAATGTTTTCTCTATTAATAAGCAATGCATCTATGAAAATAAGACACTTCAAATACTTGCTCAGTCTGCAAAGAGAACACCGAAATACAGGTTAAATACAAAATGAGATGCCTCCAGCAAGGTTCTTATATCATGCTATGAAAATATACTGTGCAATCAGGGAGCCTGCAATGAGTACAGCAATCTGTCCAACATATGCAGAGGGTGGAGAAAGAATGTGACCTTGACCAAGGGAACAAGGTGTGCTAATAAACATGACAGGGCAATGCTGAAACATAGGAGAACTGCTAACAGATGCAAAACACATCTCTCTTTCCCCCTCTGTCCCATTTTCAGATCCCTTGGCTACTTGTCTTTTCCTTCACTACCTTTTTGTAAGAGTATCAGCACTGGAGTGACATCCAAAACAGTTTTGCTGGCAAATATCAGCTGGAGTCAGCCCAGGAAACTTCCTTGGTCAATTAAATACTCTCTTCTTCTTTCGAGTTCAACTTGCAGTTAGAGGAAAAGTTGCAAATATAACATTTTGTTCACTTGTGGCATATTTTTTTTCCCTTTCATTAGTTCTCTGCAGGTACACAAGCTACATTCACAGTGGTTTTATTGGCAACACCTCTCTTTCATATTTTCCTGTGGCATCACACATCTTTTTACCCACAGGATGATCTCTTCCAATAAACGCAGGTGGTCAGGAATTTGTTTCCTGGCAACACTGAACAGCTGCAGAAACCTTACACTTCAGTATACCCAGAGAGTTGAAGTTTTTTTAATGTACTCTTAATTTTCAACTCTTGCTTTGGCTGGACTAGAGACTTGCTTTCTCCTTTCTTTCCATTCCTTGTTCTCTCTCCCCCTTGTCCACAAACATGTTTCCAGAATATCTAATTTACTCTCTCCTACATAGAGCTTCTCAGGACCTTTCCATTTCCAGATTAAATTCCTAAATTAATTTTGGAATGTAAGTCTTTCTGTATCAATTCATATCCAAAAGCTGGTAACATTGTAATCTATGTAGCTATGGTTAACACTAGTGCTGCTCAAACTGTATCCCAAACATTTCCCAGCCATCCCCTTTCCTGGCAGAAAAAGCCCTCAAATCTTTTCAAACACTCAAAAAGTCTGTGCGAAGAAGGCTGTTGGAAGAACAAGGTGACAGCCAATCTAAAATTGCACAGATCTTCTGCAAACCAACATTTTAGAAAGTGCAAGCCCTATAGTGCCTGGACATTTTTAGGATAAAATAAATGTGCAGTAACAGAACTAACAAGCAGGCAGTGTTGTAAGAGTTGAAACATCTTATAGGTACAGGCATAAAAAATTATTAGAAATTAATTAACTGCATTCCAAAACTTACATCATAAATTAACTCCGCCACTACCACATCAGAGGGCAATGAAAACCAAAAGAGAAGGAATGGGATGTCTTTGTCTTCCAGGTCTCCAAAGAAAAGGCATCTGTCATTTATTTCTCCTAAACAGCTTCTTCCACTTCACAGTTTAACCAGACTATAGCATTTGAAGACATGAAGACAATAACTCACTCTTGCCCTCAATTTTACAAAGAAATTGCTGTAAGATGATTGTCCAAACACGCATAAACCCTTTTGATATCAAAAAAGACAGTGAAAGCTTGGTTGTTCCTCAGCATCACTGGCCTCACACTGCTTTGGCAACAAGAAGCTGTCAGCTATCTAATATTCCCTCTGGGATCCCAACAATACTGGTACAGCAACAAAATATTTGCAGCTGTTGTTATAAAGACATTTTCTATCCTTCTCAGCAAGAGTAGCAGTTTAAAGGTACCATCTTTTGCAGAAATTGAACAAATCACTTCTTCCTTATCAGTTAAGGGCAGTTTTGAAGCAGCTCAGATTAATACCCAAAAGATTTAAATTGGTAAGTGATACCTTCAAGTCTTTACTCTCCTTAACCTTTTTCTTTCTCTATTGTTTTGCATTTGAGTATTTCACTGAAGTCAGCAGAACAATTAAGAGTACTTGGCATGTGTGCAAGAAGAAAGATAGGGTGTGGAGTGCATTTGACTGCCGAGTCATTAATAGCAAATAAATAGGAGAAGAGGACAGATGAACTTCAAGAGCAACAGGAAGGACTAGTCAGTTACTTGGCTACTATCTTACTATGCATGTGTCCCATTTCAGCTGTGTGATCATGGGCTGCATGAGCACATCTGGATGCCCATCACTGTGCAGATGCCTGAACAAGATATGCTTCAGAAAATAAATGCACCTGCTTCCTGCAGTCAAAATATTCGTTTACAGTGACACAAATACGCAGCAGTAAAACTCGCTTATCTTCTTCAATCATCTTCAAAGATACATAAGATCAGTTACCACTATTTCATCCAGCCCCAAAACCCAAAGTCAGCTGTATTGAGAGGATGAAAATTTACTCCCCTCCTGCTCCCTTTCAGTTTCATTCCAGACAAAACATCTTGCTTTAAGGAATAATACTAAGGAAAAAAAAATGCTCATTTTTAGGGTCTGTTTCTAAAGAGCAATCATTTACCCCTTTACCTAGAAACCCAAAAACGGAACTGAAAGAACAAGACTGTTCTTATTGGGCCAGGTTCAGTATTTTACCAGAGATTAAAAAAGGGGAAAAAAAAAAGTAATCTACTTTTAGGGAAACTACTAAAATGAAAAAACACACCATCCTACTTACTAGATCTAGTTCTACTAAGCAAAATGTATTTTTTAAGTGTCAAGAGAAACAGTATCCTATGACTCCTGCGTCTGAAAAAGCTAGAATGTGCTTTATCTTCCAGAGCCTCCAATCTTAAGATAGTAAAAAACTTCATGCCAGTTTGTTTCCTAAGCTTCAAGCCTGCCCTAAAGTTAGGGCACAGCTATTACCTACAGCTGATTTTTACTGTGCCTATTCCTTCCAAGTACTCTAAGCAACAGCATGCTTGTTAGAATTGGTGGAACTTCCAACAGAAAATGTTTTCATTACAAAAACAGAAGCTGAATTATACTGATTTGACTTTTCAGTAGGCCAAAATATCCCACTTTCTGAACTTAATCCATTGATTTCCATTTAGATGCTTCAAACCATTACTTGGTTAGAAAAGTGGTGACCCAGTACAATTATAAGGCCAAGACGTTTCAGAAAATGACAGTTTTCCCACAATCAAAGTAATGAATTCTAGTGAACATGAAGTTTCATCTTCAGAGTCTCTTAGGACAGTCTTTTTTTCCTCCCTTTAATAGTCAGCATGATTAGTTTAATTTAATGTGACATGAAACCTACAAGTGCTCATTCTTCTTTTCTTTCTGTGCTGAACATAGGCAAACATTTATTGACAAACTAGCTTTGCCCAACAGATCATTTTACTACAGATCTGTGATATCCTACTGACCAAATCATCAAAATACTGACCAATAAGAAGGCTCTTCAGTCTTCTGTATTCTTCATTCACATCAAACATGTCACCAGCAAATATCAACATAGGTTTTGTTCCCTCGGGACATTTACTGTTCTGTGGAATAAGAATTTTGAAACAACAAAAATTCAGACAGTGTAAGGGAACATATTATTGGTTTAATAGGTGGTCAGCCATTCTACACTGAATGAAAAACTGCTGTGACCTCCGATCAATATAGACAGAATAGACCAACCAAAATGAATTAAAAAGCAGAACATAAAATTAACTATCTGGAGTACACAAATTACCAATCCTCACATACTGCATGAAACACTTTTTAAAAACAATTCACTTCAGAAAACAGAAAAAAACTGCAGCCAAAGAATCCACCAGTAGGTGTCACTGAAATACTGAATTAGCGATTCTTTACCTTGACATCTTTTAGGGATACAAACTTCTCAATGCCCAGCTCAATCATGTCTAGCACGTGATAGTCAAACATGCGACCTGTGAGAGTGAAAAAAAGAAAATCCAGCTATTTAAATATTCACTGAAAACTACACCTATCATCCCAATAAAAACCCAAGAGAGATTTATTACCTATTATCAGATTGTTAGGTCGTTTCTTGTTATGAGAGCCAAAGAGAAACAGAGAACAATCTGATTTCTTGGAAAAAAATTCCTGCAATTGAGGAAAAGAATAAAACTTGTGAGTTCCAATTTTCAGGGTTGAAAATATTCTGCAAAGGTATATGGCACAAACACATGAGATTAAGAGCTGCTTAATGAGAAGAGCAACTGCACTTAAAAGAAGAGTTTTGAGCATGTCAAGAGTGTTTTTCAGCACTTACTCTAAAACTGACAGGTGGATTTAAGATCCAAATAATTTATTTTTTTATTTCTCATTGCATCTTAAAAGTCAAGTCAAGCAATTTTTTCTTGCCATTTT
The DNA here is from genome assembly GCA_036630365.1 of Acanthiza pusilla. Classification (NCBI taxonomy): domain Eukaryota; kingdom Metazoa; phylum Chordata; class Aves; order Passeriformes; family Acanthizidae; genus Acanthiza; species Acanthiza pusilla. Next base: position 33,937,473 of record JAXCHO010000023.1, read on the forward strand.
ATGTACAATGCCTTTTCTTACAATTCTTCATTATTTGCTTTTACACAAGATATGTTCAAGCACTTCTTGTCTGATGAGTAAGTATTTGCAACTTGGCTGCTGTTGTAATGCCTCATTTTAGTTTCCCAACTAAGCTTTATGCAGCATATTAGCTTTGCCTGACAGCTTCTGAACAACAACTTAATTCCCTCAACAGCAACTCTAAGAACATCTGCAAATCTCCAACGTTCTCACACTTGGCACAAGAGTCCCACTACAGAGCAACTTCGTGTCAATTTATTATTTAAGACTAAGATGCTACTTAAAACCAAATCAGTAGTGACCATCATAGAGAAGACCTTTTCTCCAGGAGGAACAGATTAGAGAACCTATTATGGTACCACGTCCAGAGTCAACATTACAGCAGTTCTTTCTAAAGATGTCCAGCTCCAAGGTCGTTTTTATGCACTTCTACTTCCCAAGGCAGATCCTCATTTTGTCTATCCACAGTGGTTCCATGATATACACATAAACACAACTTATCCAGTACTTCCCACAAGGATATATCTGCACTTGGCAGTTGTGAAGCACAGAAGGACACTTCATCTCCCACCTTTGCAACAGGAGCAGCTCAGAGAGGACACTGCAGCTCTGCCCCTCTGGGAGGTCAGACAGACACCTGGAGAGGCTGGATTAATTGCATGTACAAATGACAAAGCTCAGCACCGAGTTCTGTCACCAGATCCCTGAAAAATGCTGACTCTAGACAGGCCAAGAACAGACCAGAGGGGACTCCCCTTGAAACACGTGCACATACAGCTCTGTTAACCACTGTGTGTGGATATCTGTACATTCTCTAACAGCAGTATATTTTATTAAAAAGATGAAAGAACTGAAATGCCTCAATTGAGTCCTGCATAAAATGCAACAACACATACATTGTGAAATTGCCCTTTTAAAAAGAATGCCTCTAGCCAGTTAGCCAGGACTGCTCCTAAATGAGTGAAAGGGCCTTGGTGAGCTTTTCCACCAGCTCCCTAAATACCCTTGATGGATCCCATGCAGCCCCATAGACATGCGTGTCTAAGTGGTGTAGCAGGTCATCAACCATTTCTTCCTGGATTATGGGGGCTCCACTCTGCTCTCTGTCCCTGTCTTCCAGCTCAGGGGTCTGGGTACCCAGAGAGCAACCGCAAAGAAGGCATTAAGTAACTTAGCCTTCTTCTCATTCTTTGGCCCTGTGCTGCCCTCTGCATCCAGTGAAGGATGGAGATTCTACTTAGACCTTATTTTGTTGGTGATGTAATTGTAAAAACACCTTTTATTGTATTTTATGGCAGTAACCAGATTAAGTTCTATCTGGGTTTGGGCCCTTCTAATTTTGTCCCTGCATACCCTCACAACATCTCTGCGGTCCTCCTGAGTGGCCTGCCTCTTCCAAAGGTGACATACTCTCTTTTTACCCCTGAGTTGCAGCCAAAGCTCTGTTCAAGGCTATTCTTCTTCCCTGATGGTTCATCTTTTGGCATACGAGGATAGCCTGCTCAAAAAGGTCATAAGAGAAAACACTGTTTATACTTACCAATGATGTTTGGTCCTCAAAAGGCCTGGTAATATTTTTCCTTAGAGGAGGTGGAAAAACAAGTTAAAAGCAAAAAAAAAGAACAGGTCCAGATAGCCACTTCTAATTAGTTCTCTGATAATAAAAATTTCTGCATTCTACTCGAAACTCCAGCAGTAGAGGCTCAGTTTAAGTTCACGCCACAGGTCATATTAATACTGCCAGGAATGCCTTAGTGCCACCATTGTCATTTTAAGTACTTTCCTCCACATTTCCTGTCTCCTGAGGCCTGACTTCCAGAATACCACCACCACTACTACTACCAGTGACACTGAATGAACAACTGCCTTTGCCTGTTCATTAAATTGAGCTATTACAATAGTTTCTGCACTACATTCATACAGATGTGGGTTCCCATTTTGAGCAAGACTTAAGAGCTGAATCCTACTCTGTACCACCTGCCACAGAACAGGGCTCAGCGCCAACGCTGATCACATGTAGCTTGTTTCCAGTCTACTGAAAATTATGATCAATCAGTCATCTTCTGCAGCCCTAGTCATTGTTCAAGCCCCCACACTAGCCAGCATTTCTCTTGATGTTCTGAAATTACTAAAAGCTGTCTGTCAGAAGATTCAAAGATGTCAAAGTGAGATCACTTACCTTTTATACAGTACAGCAAAAGGCTTCTTCACAGCATACTGAAAAACACAAAGTTTAACATGTGTCATCTCTAAAACATGCACAGCACTGTTGTTTCTATATCACTACAACTCACAGGATCACATGAAACAGTAACTGTGAAGATCAGTCTAGAAGAAGGTACCTCAAAAGGCCTGCTCACAGTAAAACCCTTCAAGCTGGTAACAATCTTGTTTCCAAACTAATTACAGAAGGAATTATTTGTAGAAACTAAGAAATAATAAAATAACTGAGAAACAGCTGAAATCAAAGCCATGTAATGCAATCCCTCTGCTTCTAAGTGTCATGAGAAAAAACAGGGAGAGAACAACAACTTGATTATCAGAAGCACAAAACAGTAGGAAAACAAGAAAGCAAAGAGAAAAAAGCGTAGGAACAGCTATAATATTTTCAGCTACGGAGTTAGGAGACAGGATCAGTAGCTTAAAGTTTTAGGGGATGCTGAAACCTCCATATCAATACAAACAGTCGATTTACAGGATTCTGGGACATGACTTAGCTGTGTGATACAGTCCCAGTTCTGTACCCAATCCCCTTGTTTTCAAATGGACTTAGCAACATTTCACCTGATATACTGGACAACTGTGGAAAGAGGGCAAGCTCAAAACCTCTGGCAAAGAAAAAACTGGAAGAAAATAATCTCCATTAAGAAGCAGGTAATGGCACCTTTGGAGTAGTGATCAGTCTGAGATCTGGGGTACAGGGAGAGTGTGGAAATACAGATAGTGCAGCAGAGAGTGCAAATTATAAGGGAGAGAGAGGATGGTTCCATGCTATGCCCAACAACTTACAATGTCTTTAAGCACTTCTGTCACTGTTAAGTTTGCATTTCCTCCTCTTATGAGCATAGCATTTTTCGTATTTTCGTTTAGCTTGGGTTCTCTCTTCTCAAGAAATCTTTTTGCTCTCTTAGTTTTAGGCTTTCTGTAACAATAAATTAACAGTTAAAAATTTAATATACACAACAAGAAGTGACACTGCAGAAAACAGTGAAACCAAACAAGAATTAGAACAAACTATGTTCAAGTAACTTGTTTCAATGACTCAAACTATTCCCAACGTGCAGAATTACAGTCATTGCCAAAAGCCCTGTCTCAGGTGAATGTATTTTACTGCCACTCCTCTTCCTCTCTGTCCCCTCAAATTATCAAACATCATTTTCCAGTCCTGTGTTTTGAATTTTTTGTTAATTTAGAGCTCAAGCTATACTAGAATTCCCAGCTTACTGAGATGCTGAAGGCTTCCCTTCACACTGGCTCCCTCCTCAAGCCAGAAACTTGCTTATGAGAAGAAAAGCAAGCTCCTCAAAGACCACCAACAGCACCCACAATAAAAGCACAAGCACAGCACATCTGTTGTCAGGAACCAAACAGCAGTGCTGGCACTATGCAGGTGAAATACCCCAACCTTTGCAGGGGCACAGAGCAGTGGCGCACCAGTGGCTACATGGCTTAAGAATTACAGTTCTCCACTAGACTGTCTTCTCAGTAAAGAATTTTTTTTAGTTTCTTTTTTGAAACAAACAACACACACACACAGAGATATTACAGAATTATCGGGGTTGGAAGACACCTCGGGAGATCATCGACTCCAATCCCCCTGCAAAGGCAGGGTCACCTGGAGCAGGTGACACAGGAACGCGTCCAGGTGGGTTTGGAATATCCCCAGAAAGGGAGACGCCACAAGCTCCCTGGGCAGGCTGTTCCAGTGCCCTGCCACCCTCCATGTAAAGAAGTTCTTTCTCGTGTTGAGGAGGCACTTCTTGTGTTTTAGTTTAGGGCCATTGGTTCCCGTCCTGACGCTGGGATCACTGAAACTCCAGAGATGAAGCGAATTCTCTGCGGTGTATGGAAACACACCAACTCAACGCCAGCTGGTCACCACTGCTCTTTTAAGCTACCAACTGAGTAAAGGCTGTTTGGCCACCCCTAAAAATACGGCAGCGCTTGGTTTTCCTTCTTCCAGCACGTTTTCCATAAGGCTTTTCTCTCTGCTGGCTTTCCCCGCAACCCTCCCCGGGCCGCGGCCGCCCGCTCCTGTTTCCCAGCGCGGGGTCCCCCCGAGCACTCACACGACCCTGTCCAGCGCATCCATCGCTGCCTCACGTGCGGGACGATGTGCGGGCGCCGCCGGCCGCCGTCACATCCGCCGGGAGCGCGCGGCGGGGGCGCATGCGCGGGGCGGGGACGCGCAGCTGCGGCGGCTCCGCGCTCTGGTGTCCCGCGTGGCGGAAGGTGTGGAGCGGAATCCTGAGGGCACTGGGGCTGCTCAGCCGGGGGCAGAGGAGGCTGAGGGGAGGCCGCACTGCAGTCTGCAACCACCTTGGGAGGGGAAGAGGCGTGCCGGACACTGATCTCTTGTGGAGAGATGGCTCGAGGAGCAGGACCGTGCGATGCTGGATGCTCTGCTTTTGCAGAAGCTGCCACAAAGCACAGAGGAGGCATTGTGCAAGCAAAACCTTGAGAGAAAGCTGCAAGGACAGAGTCCTTGGTCGTTTTGGGAAAGTACCGAACTTATGAAAGAGGACCTGTAGTCAAAAGAATACAGAACATCAAGATTAGGGGACCACGGGCTAGGAGGGGACAAGCAATGTGGCTGTATGCAACTAACCAATAATAGAGTGGCAAATAGTCTTACTAACCAATGATAATATGACATGTAAAACCTGTAGCCTTCTGAGAAAAAATACTTAAGTCTGTGAACATAGAGAAATAGTTGGAATAAAGCTTGTATTGATCACATTGATCCTGGATTGCTTATTCTCCTCGTTGATTGCGGTGCGGTGCCTTCAATGGGATTACCTTAAATGGTGCCGGTCCAAGCCTTCAATGGGATTGCCTTAAATCAGTGGGATCCCTTAAATCAGGGACCACCTTAATCAGGGGATTTTTCCTGCACCGAAACAATCTCTCCTCTCTGGTGACCAGGGACAGGAGCCGAGGGAATGGCCTGAACGTGTGCCGGGGGGGGGGGGGGGGGCTGTGAGGTTGGACATTAAAAAGACGTTCTTGACCCAGAGGTTATATGGTTGCAAAAGTTAGGGCTAATAATAACAGAAACAAAAGCTAGACCATTAGAAATAACATTTAAAATATTAAAAACCACAACGTCATTATGAATAGACTGACTCATGGTTTATGATATATATTAAATGTTTTTTTTTAAATAATACTGATTTCCACATGAACTAGAATGAAGAAACAGCTTCAGGATACCACTGAAAGAAAAGGCTGAGAAGGCCAGAAACCAATTCTACTGGAATACTCCTTGTACATTAGGAAAAAACCCTCACATACATAGTGACAGACTAAGCAATCAGTTTACAAAACATGAGTTGCTGTGTTGGCATTCTGTCAGAATACACTCTTGGAGCACCTCTCTGTTCTCAGCGGCTGAAGCAGCCATAGCAAGAGCTCGACCTCCCGCGCCCCAGCCCTCTCTGCTGGAGGCTCAGCTGCCACCAAGGGTGCCACAAACCCTCCCCCTGGCAGGAAAGACCATGTGTATTCCCAGGATCATTATTCCAGTTATAATTGTCTTCCAGCTATCAACACCACACAAATCACGTGTGAATGATGAGGTTTTCAAACTTCCACGGCTCCAATTAAATCCAGAGGGAGAGGGACGGCTGAGTGGTCTCCCTGAAACCTCAAATGCAGACAACGACCATGTGAAAGATCCACACCCAGCCTGGAGGCTCACGGAACATGCTCCCCCTTCTTCCTCTCCCTGCCTCCCTTTCCCCTAGGATTCAAGTTGCTTCTACACAGAGGGGGGGGAAAAAAAAGAGAGAGAGAGAATAAAGGGATTGATGGTTTGAAACTGTTGCAGTTTTAATGACTTCTCTTTACTGATCCTGTGCTGTGAACAACACTGTGGGCGAGCTTCTCCTCTGATCATTACTAATTAAAGTATTACATAATTATGCTGGAATTAATTAGGTGCTCCCATCCTCACAGTACTGTTGCAGTTAGACTGTTTTGAGGGAGGCAGAGAAAGGTAGGAGAATGTTACGATTTTAAAAGCGTTATCCCGAGTGCACCCCACACTCAGCTGTGATATAGAACAGTGTGTGGCAGTATAAATGATGTAGCAGCATCAACCCCCAGGCTAGCTAGGCACCACAAAATGATCACATAGACTAGTTTGGGAACCACTGATGCGTAGGTATAGGATCTTAAGTATAAAAGGCTTCAGAAAAATGCCAGAGAGGAAGATTAGAGACAAGAAGTTACTGTGAGGAAAAAGGGGGTGACCACACTTCCTTTTGTATAACATACATTATATTACACAGAAAATGGGGGAAGGAGAGTGACAGATGCCTCTAAGACCTCGATTTCACTTGCTGACAAGTTTGCAAGGGTTTTCAAGGCTTGAGTGGACCAAGCCCTAAGCAACTTGCCCTGAATTCAGTGTTGACCCTATTTTATATAGGAAGCTAAATGAGAGACCGCCTGAAGTCCCCTCCCACCTGAAAGATTTCTAAGCTCCATCAAGGAGACAAAGGACACTAGAGAGAATCCAAACTAAGCAATTTGATGAGTATTCAGTCAATAAAAGCCACCCTTACTTGATTTGTTTTCTTTCCATAACTGCAGTACAAGAGCAGACATAATATGTGGCTGAATATGACACACAAGGAGAAGCTATACTTGAAAAATTCAGGACTTTATTTTAAACAATGATTTTTTTTTCTTTTTACAAAATGTTCCAGACTGTACAATACATCAATTTTTTCTAAGGTAGGAGTTTCTTTTAATTATGTAACCATTTCCACTTGTTCAGTTTTGAGGTAGGGATACATACTTTTCCAGTCAGTAATTCAAAAAAACATTTAAATCCTTCCCACTATAATTGAAACACAAAAGCAGTCCACAAGAGCACAATGTCTGTTTTTCCACTATTAATTTTTCAGGTGAAGTGGAAATCATGTTATGGCCTCTAAAAGTTGGCCCATTAATTCCGTGAAGAAATCATTAAAAGATCAGAGTTGATATCATGGAGGTACATCCTCTAAGGCAGCATGTCCAGAAGGAAATTCCTCTGCCCCAGAAGCAGAGCTGTCAGGCAGAGGAATAGAGGCATCTGTTTCCAAGGTGTGCTGCTTCTCCAGGTCACAATTCATGTTAGAATTTTCTTTGCCACTCACCTCTCCCTCTGACTCTTCAGGCAATTTATCTTGGGCCTGAGCTGACTCCTCAGAATCATCCTTTTCATGCAGAAAACTGCAAATCATATTAGGCCTGCTGTAGGAAAAATCTCTGTCCTTGATCTGTAACCACTCTACTCCACCTGATGCAAAGAAGGAAAATTCTATTAGTGACAAAAGGAGTTAAGAGTTAACAGCAGTTTTTTCTTAGTTCAAGTTCACTGCTATTAAGGCTAAGTCTGACCAAGATCTAAGGATACAAAGATGCGTATGTCCCTCTCCTAGTATTTTTCACATACCTATTTACTACTTTTCATAGTGAGAAATACAATGCATGACTAAAAAGATCTTTGCTCTGATCCAGTATGGCAGTTCCTGTTGTATTTAGATGTCTCATGCCACCCTTAGACTCTTAAAATAACTTAAACATAAATCAAAATGCAGAGAAAATATTTCACAAATGTAATTAAGAGAACAGAATGTTTGTTCACCTAAATATTAGGCCTTCTGGCAAGAGGCAATGACAGCAGAGAGAGGACACAAGTTCTTGCACTCTCTTTAACTCAAGTGTAACAAGAAGTTGGAATAGGTTGAATTTAATCCCAAAGAGAAATGGGATTCCATTCCCATTTTGAATTTTACTCAGTACATCTTGCCAATTCACAAGATGTTGTAGTTACTTTGTATGCACAAGTTAAATTTCTTTCATGGCACAGAAACAAAGCAGTTTGCAGTAATTATCATCAGTATTGCTGCTCCAGAATAAAAAGGGCCTTTTTATTAAGCAAAATAATCTCTAGTCTCAATTTAATATTACCTATACTATTACAATAATAATTTCTGTTTAATATTACATAAATAATTCTATAGAGAGAAGTGATACATCATGTTGATAAGAATGCTGATGTTTACTTAGATTCTAGATGATGTTTCATTTCATACCTCCTATGACTAGTGTCTAGCTGACTGCTCATATTCAATATAAAATGGCAAAATATTCTTAAAGTATCAAGCAGTAACACTGACTTGAGTGGAAAAAAGCACTACTAAAAGCAGTGGGATAGTTCTAATGAATACTGCTATATATAGTAGGATACTCAGTGTTTGACTATGTAAAAGTACTGACTTTTGAACAAGAAATAAATAAAGCAAACTTATGAGCACTGAGTTCTGCCTACAGAATGAAAATCAATATGAATGGTCTTCTAGATATGTCTTTGCAAGTAAGTTAAATTCATCTCCATTGAACTGTAAATGCAGTAAGTACAGTTCAGTTCTAGTACATACAACATGGAACTGCTTACTAAGGATATTACAGCTTTTCAACACTTACAGAGACTCAGAAAGTCATTAAAAAATTGATGGAAGTAAGAAAAACCAAAATCAATGAAGAACTACTAAACAGCACTTCTGATTTCAAACTTTTAGAAGACAGAAGAACATATCAGGGAGCATCAGCATATGTTTGCCCTGCTCTTACGCTTCTTTGTAGGAATCTCCTACTAGCCATATCTGAGGCAGCACTGGTCAGACATATATTTAAATTTTTTTATTTGAGTATACACATTTGGTGCCTAAAGAAGAAAGCTCCTTGAACTTCCTGCATGCTCTTGAATCAAACACTTAAAAAAGGCTGACACTCCCAAGCATAATCCACCCATGTCCACATGCATGAGAGCAGAAGTGCTCACCAACATTCTCTTCTCCTTCCTTCTTTTCTGTCAGAAGCGTCCGTGTCATGTTCAACTTCTTCACTGTGTGGCACTTGTATTTCAGCTGTACCTTTTGGTTGCCTTCTGCATCTACTAAGAAGAGAGGAGAAAAAACAATACCCAAACCCCAATTGTTAGAGAGAATTCCACTATCAACTGAAATGAGGTAAATATTTTTAACCCTGAAATGAGATAAATATTTTTAACCTCCCTGGCTACCAAAACAAACAGACTATCGAATCACAATAATTACCTTGCTCTGTGTTTTCTTCAAAAAGCACACAGGTTCCCAAGGTATCTATAAAAAACAAAGTGAGAAAGTTTTAGAGACTAATTGATATCAACTGCAGATACTGTGCCCACTGGCCCAGCTCTGGGAATGATCAAACTTCCATCCTGGCACTGGTAAGGAACTCAGAAACAGAGAGGAGTATCACAGTCATTGGAAGTCACTACAAGGGAGGATCCCAGACGGTTTTCTTCCAGACCAGTGTTGTCACCACAAGGCAAATGTGAGAACTACAGATTGCACATGTCAGTCCTGCTTACACAGGAGACAACAAGCACTTTAAGGCATTTTATATCCCACATTTTTGTCTGCAGTAATACTAGCTGGTGCATCCCCTGAGTTCACTTCCAGGCATACTTTCCTGGAAGTACCATGGATAGATAGTTAATTTAGCAGTGAACTCAGACTGCTGCTGCTCTGCATGGTGTTATACAACAACCAACAATTTCAGCATCTCACCGGACCAATTGCAGTAAAACTACCTGATGTTAAGAAAGTTCCTTGTGTCACATGGAAAAGGAGAGATTGTGTTCACGTAAGTTTTCCTACCTTCATATTCTCCTGCAAACACATATCTGTCCACTTGTAAAATGGGTCTCTCTGTCTCTATTCCCTACAAAAAGAAGGACAAAATTGCACAGATGTCAGGTCTGTAAAGACATAGCAGAATCCAGATTACATTAATTCCCTATCATATATGTTATTTTAAGTATATTAAATACAAAAATATACCAGATAATACTCTTTTAGTAGTCACAATAAAACCTAGTATAGAACTGTATAGAAAATAATCTAGTACATTAAAAAAATTTAAATCCAACTGCAGCCAATGGTCTAAGTCACAGTAAAAGTGCTGTTATTTCCTCTAGGAAATTAATTTAACCTCCATTTCAAATTAACAAAAATGTAAGTGTTTGTATGAGGGTGATGTTATTTTCTACGCTTCACTTAATGCAAGTTCTGGAAAGTGGAATAACTTCCAAAAGACTTTGGAAAACACACACGGGGAGGAAGTCCAGCACAAGGAATTCCATCAGCACCAGAAGTACCACTGCAGGGTCACAGAAGCTTCTCTGATTACTGTGTGTCCACATTGTAAAGGAGCTGGAAATTGCTGCTATTTTATTTTTTTAAATAAGGGGTGGAAGAGTAGGGAAGCACTTCTGTCAGCTCATTCCCTTCGCCTACAGCACAGGTTTTCCAAATACACAGGCCAGGATGCCATTATTCTTATGTAAGATATACCTATATACTGTATTTTGATAAAAATCAATGTCTGAACAGAATACACTAATTAAGGCAAAATGACTTTGAATAGTACCTTGTGAACATCAGAATTATTCAGGACATGAAGACAAACAGATGCCAAACAGATGCTAAAAGTTTTGAAGATAAGGCATTATGTGATAAATTACATAAAATACAGAATATCACACAGGTTAATATGAATTTGTGCAATTTTCCTCTTGCACTTTTAAAACAGAAATATCTAAGTTAACAAGATTTAAGATCAGGGATTTTTTCTTCTGCATAAATTGAGAACACCAATAACACCAAGCTAACATATAGAACATATTTTTGTGGGGTTTTTGTTTTGTTTTGTTTTTTTACAAGATACCATTAAAAACAAGAACACATCAGTACTCAGCAACAGTATTAAGGGGTTTTTATATTCAGAATTTTATTTCTTTGGCTGATTTGCATTCCCTTTTGGACTATGGAGAATTGGCGACCGTCTTCCCGTTATGTGACCAGCATTACAGAAAACTTGCTAAACAGAGTAACACAGAGCAGAATCTTTAGTTAAGGTTTTAACCACAGTTGTCCATTACTAAAAGCCGCAAGGAATGTTTACTCTGTAGAGTGAATCAAGTAGATTTGGATACAAGTAGGACACAGTATGGATACTTTAAAATTTTTCTAGTAACATTATTTATAAGTCAATCTCAAAGAACAACATTTAAAAGAATCCCACCCACGGTATTAAAGCATCTGTAGCCATTTAGCCACTAGTAGTGAATCACACATGGACCAAATTTCAAGAGAGTTAGGTCAGATCAAGGAAGCAAACCTGCTCATAAAAGCATAGCCATCCAAAGATGAAATTTCACAAATTTTGATTGTATTTCTACTTCTGAGACATTCAGAATTTACTTTACCACTCACATATATTCTGGTCAGCGACACACTCACATGCTCTCTTCCATCTTTCCAGTCTATAATAAAGGTCTACTTTCAGAAAGTATTTGCAAATCAATAGTACTTGTACTACCTATACAGCTCTCATAGTCCACATAGGTCTTGAAGGGCAAATCAAATCTTTTCCATACAGATAAAGTGACTAAAAAACTCAAAAAGAAAAGGACAGGTAAACCAGATTCCTACAATAACCTCACAGATAAGCAAACAACATCCAAAACTGTTTACCCAATTATCCTTTACAAGACTTGAACTTGCCAGGACATATCTGCAAAAAATGCCATTGTAAATACAGTACAAATCTGAAATATTTTGCTTTACCTGTCAGCTGTATTCTGGTTATTTGAAAAAGGGTGATTAATGATATTTTGTTATAATGTGTGAAATACATAATTTTGAAAAAAATAACTTAGAGCTCAAAATCAGAGCAGAGAGTGGTCCAAACTTATATATACTTCTGAAAAAGTTTCCTTATATTTACATAATAATATATTCAAAGACTTTATGCTGTTTCTGAAATAGAGCCTGCAACATGCAGCCAAATACAGCACACATAATTCTCTATCAAAGATGTGATCTGAATGTTAGCAATGCCAAGAAATTTAGAAGCAGCCTCAGTCCCTTGCTCATATCCGTAATGACTTACCCCTTTCCTATTGTGCTGTAATCACTCACCAAAATCTTGCACTTGTTTTCACATTTTTCTAAGAAGTCTGAATCAATAATTCCTGATAGCTCGACCATGACCAGTTGCTCCTACAAGAAAAGTTGATAATGTACAGCTATAACAGATATATCCGAACTCAGGAGAAAGAAAAGGCCCCTTAGAAAGCAATCCACAGTAAAAACAACATACAAAGACCCAGACTTTCAGGACAAACAGAACCCAAATCAGAGTTTTGCTGCATTTTGTCAAGAGACAGAGCTCTTTTAATAGCCAGGGAAATGTAGTTGCCCACTACTCCATAAGACACCTGTTTCACACTTGAATTTCCTGGCCTTTTCTTCCTGGCTAGGAATGGAGCTCTTTTTTCACACTTGAAAAATGAGCATCAGTATGGGTCTGGGGAGACCTTACAGCACCTTCCACTACTCAAAGGGCCCTACAAGAGAGCTGGAGAGGGACTTTTTACAAGGGAACGTGGTGACAGGACAAGGGGTAACAGATTTAAATTGAGAGTGGGTTTAGGTTAGATATTGAAATTTTCACTAATGAAAATGAAGTTTTTTACTGAGAGGGTGGTGAAGTACTAGCACAGGTTGCCTAGAGAGGCTGTGGATGCCCCAGCCCTGGAAGCATTCAAGACTAGGTTGGATAGGGCTTTAAGCAACCCGGTCTAGTGGAAGGCGTCCCTGCCTACGGCAGGGTGTTGGAAGTGGATGATGTTTAAAGTCCCTTCCAACCTAAACCTTTCTCTGATTCTGTGATTTCATGGGCACAGGAAGCAACCGAAGCTGGAAGATGGCTTTCTGACCACGCCGTTTCCCAGGAAGCCCGAAGCAGACCAGCCAGAACCACACGGCTCCGGGACGGGTCCGCTGCGGGGACTGCGGAACCCGCCGGCCGAGGGAAACGCGCTCGCTCCGTGCCGGCCCCGCTCCCTGCCTGCCCCACCGGCCGGGCGGAGCGGGGCCGGGCCCGCGGGCGCGACACGCCCCGCGGGGGGCCGGACCCTTCCCCCAGGGCCGGCGAGCGCCCCGGTGTCGGCATCCACCAACCTCCACCTCGTCCTCCTCCGCTCCGTCGCTCCTCCCGCCCTCGCTGCCCGCCGCCGCCATGTCGCCAGCGCCCGCCCCGCGCCCGCCTCGGCGCGCTCCACGTGAGGCCCGCGCCGCCATCTTAGAGCGGAGCGGCCCCGCCCCTCGCCAGCGCCCCGCGCCTCCCTCAGAGCCGCTCGGCGCTGAAAAACAGAAATGTGAGCTGCCTTTTGGCACTCCCGAACGCTCCGCAAGGTTTCATTGAGTCTCAGATGTGGTACTGGAAAATGGGGATGCCTAAAATATCATCCATCACCTCCCCCATTTTTGGAAAAGGGCTACCAGATGCATCTTATTGTCAACTCAAATAATGCCTTGCTTCTGGTGTAGATCATTGATTTAGAAAGGTTTTATTAAATAATAAAATATACAGTTAGTGTCTACAACTCGTGTCCTTTGCATGATGCCTTCTGGTTATCTTGTCAGGTTCAAATACACCCCATCAAATACATCGCTCTGACCAGGGTGTCTGAGACAATACCTGCATTTATGTCTTTACAAGTGCAGGACGTTGTTGTCCACAAAAATCGGATTTGTTTGCCAGTGTGCAACAATAATTACAATATAAGCCAATAAGTACACGCTCAAGAGAGACATTGATTATTTTATTTGGGCGTTCTGCAAGTCTGGGTGCCCACTGGAATTCCACAAATCAAGCACAACAGCTATCAAAGCTCTTTAGTATTTGTACATTTCAGCAAAAAGGAATTAGTGTTCGTTGGCTGCAAGTTACATAGTTCTTGTATTAATTAGTGTTCTATCTTCAACTGGCTAACGATTCTCTCGCTTTTCACGCTAATTAGTCCCATGCTCCATCTTTCTCTTCTTTTGGGCCGATGGGTTTCTCGGATCAATGATCCGTGAGTCGGTGGTCAGGATCTCCCCCTGCGGAATCATCTTTTACCCAGTGGGTGCTGGTTCAGCACAGTTGCTGGGTTGGGTTTATTAGATTCTTTCTTATCTTGGGGGTTCTGCCCAATGTCCCTGTGGCCCATAAATTCTGCATTCTTTGTGTCCACTATCAGTGGCACTTCCTTCTTCCCAGTTTTGTTAACCTCCCTCTAGGCGTGAGATTGCTGAAACCTGTCGTGCCCTAAAGCATAACAAGGCAATTGTACCAACAAGTAATTTGTCTTTTTAACACCTGGACATCACTTAGAGCTTGTTGGCTGTTCTCTGTTTCATGGATTAAATCTCCCTTCTTCTTGATAAGTCTTGAAAGTATACAAAGATCAAACATTGAAGAACATCCTTTCTTAAGAAAATTTTACATATTCCACATTTGCTACAACATTGCACTCCATAGTTCTAAGTCTTATACTATTTTTGTAATATAAGTCTCCCGTTTTCTTTCTGATTGCTACATTTCTTATGTTGTACCAAAAGTGTCTCATTGTGTCAAAGTTATTAATTAAGGTGTTAAATAAAAACTGATTGCAAGGGAGATAATTGAAAATTTTCTTCCAGCCTCTCCTTAACTTCCATAAGATAAACATAAATGTCAGCATTGCGTGATCTCAAGTGTTTAACTGTGTCCAGATAGGTGTGATCTAATGCATTTTTCCTTTTTCAAGAAAATTCACTGATCTTAATAATATCAAATAAGTTTAGCAGGGATTTTCTTTGGGAAGGCAGCATTAGGTTTCATCTCATTTTCTGTTAAGCTTCACATTTTTAATTATTTTTTCTTAGAGCTTGTTTTAGAATATTGTATGCTGCTATCATAAAAACAGCCTATAAATCTGGATTAGTTCTAAATACAGAAAAAGTTGCCGGGTCATGTTACCTTTTCACCAGGCAAATTGCAAAGGCTTGAATTTTGACTGCAGGGAATAAAAGCTGTGGAACAGATGTTTGGTGTACTACAAGTGTTAATTATCAGATATTTTAAAATAACATTTTGTATCATTGTCTGTATTTAGGAGTTTTAGAAGACAACAGAAATAAGTTTTTGAGTATTTGATTTCATGTTCTGCCACTAGAAGTAGATGGATAAATGAAATTATGATTAGCTTGTTCAGCATTTCTGATAGAGGTTTTTAATGAGCTTCTAACTTTTAAGTATGTATGTATGTAAATATTGGTAACTTTAGCTAGTTAATCTCATACGGTATAATATGAGTACATGTGTAGTAAACCCAATGTTTTAATAATGCATAACTACTGTTTTCTCTTTTGTAATCATTATACTTGGCAGTTTTTGCACCAGGTCTTCCTAACTTTAGATAAAATTTTTGTTATTTTGAAAAAGCTCTACCTCAATAAAGCAGAATCAACTCTCTATTCTAAATATACGTAGTTTTAAATTAATTGTCATAACTGACAGTGCTTCTGTAATGTTACATTAATACCATCATTCTCTTTTTATAGCTGGGAGGAGGTTAAGAGATATAGTTAAAAACTACAGAAAGCCCTTACAGGAATGTAAATGTGTGCCAGATCAGCCTGTGTAAATCATAGACTGGCAAGAACTGCTGTGAAGGAGCAAGTACATTTATTTGCTTTTTATCAGCCTTAGTGTCATGCAGTATCCGGGGTCATCTCAGTCTCCCAGTTATCGTGATTCAGGGCATGCAGTTGGATGATGGGAAATTTTTGGTGCATTAGTGCCAAAGGTATTTTAGAAGAGATTACTGCCTTGTCAGGCTAAATTTGCCGTGGGCATTAGTGCTTTACCTTGGTCTTTCCTATCCTGGCAGGAGTATTTCAACAACTTATCTCTTAAAAGAGACTGTCCTCAGAGTCTGCGAGCGAGATCGAACTGCTTGATGAGATAAATATGGAAACACACCTCTTGAGGATCCAGATTTTCGGTTTCTGAGGCCTCAGCTAACAGTCCTGTCAGTGCCTGGAACAGATTTATGTATGCATGCTGCCAGAGGCCAGTACCTTGGTGGCACTTAGGTAATTTTGAGTCACTGAGAACTAAACAGTCAGTTTAAAATAAATAATCACATCTGAGATCTACATACGCAATACGGATGCACTGGTTTCTGTGGGTTCACTTGCAATTTAAGCACGTTAATATGCATTTTATTTTGGGCCATGTAGTTTTCAAATTTTAATTGTGGAAATTCACAGATTAGTGGCTTGGACTATCTATTTCACAAATAAACATTGTTGCAGTTAAGGTACATTACAGGAAATCAGGGGAAGTTCACTGAAACACATAATGAACAAATTCTGGCTTGCTACTTTGTCTCATTTTTCCATTTTATTTTGATTTTTATCTTCATGGTTGGAATTCCTTCTCAATCCTTTTGCAGAAGGGAAATGTCCTTTCTCCATTCCCTCCTGAACACATTACTTTCTTTGTGAGGCCCTGGCACTAGTCTATCTAAGTAAAAGGTTAAATGTTTTGTAAAAGCACAGGGTAAGATAAGAGTCTTTGTTTAAGCTCTTGTGTTTTTTTCTGTCTGTTTAGATTGTGAGTGTCTCTGGTTGAAAGCCTTTTGTATTATGTAGTGAAAACACACAGGATTTAGCACTAAAAAAATTATAATAGATCATATGTGTGCACGCACACACGCACAACTTATATTTAATCTTTGTATCTGTGCTATTTGCTGAATTGACAGCCTCAGGAGAAGTACATTGTAGTTCCTAGGCTTATTTTCAGCTGGAAATTAACTAAAAGCAATGATGTGACAAAAAGTGATTGCCTGTGGATATCAGAAGAGACTCTCAGTAAAGTGCTACCATGTGAAACATCTAAATGCCATATTACAGCACTGTAAGATGCAGAGAGATGCAGGAGAAAGCTTATGAGAGACTAGTATGTGTTTCTGGCTATAGCTGGTGTTACAAAAGGTAAATTGGCCCCAGGACAAAGGTAATTTGCTGATAGTATTACAGAAGATTATTTCCATTTCCCTGCAGCTACGTTGCTGAGCCTCCTCAGTTAGGAATTCGCCAGCCAAACCAGCTCACAGGTGTTGACAAAAAACCCACCCCCACCCCCCCCAAAACGAACCAAACAAAAAACATTATGTAAGGAAATGCCAGGAACTCTATTAGACAAAGCACAGTCAGAGAAGGGTAGGTACAGTAAGGGGTACAGAGCTTGTTCTGTTTACTGTCTAGTCTAGGATGATGGAGTGAGATGCAGTACAGTGTGGGGGAACAGTGGGCTCACATTTTTCCCAGTCTTTTGTTTGTCCCTTCAAGAAACACTTCTTGTTGTCTTTTACATCCCTCACTGGCTCCAGTTCCAGCTGGGCTTTGACTTTCGGGACCTCATCCCTGCATACCTGAACAGTGTCTCTGTATTCCTCACAGGTTACCTGTCCTTGATTCCACCTTCTTTATGCTTCCTTTTGGTGTTTGAGTTTGGCTAGGAGCTCCTTGTTCACCCACAGAGGTCTTCTGGCATTTTTGTCTGACTTCCTACTCATTGTGGTGGACAGCTCTTAATCTTGGAGGAGGTGCTCCTTGAATATTAACCAGGTTTCTTGGACTCCCTCTTCCCTCCAGGGGCTTACTCTGTGAGGGTCCAGCAAAAGTCCTTGAAGAGACTCATTTTGTCTTGTCTTCCTTAGGGAAAAGGAGCTTAGCTGTTGAAAGTGATGAATGCTCCTTCTGCACGCAGCAAGCTCAGAGCTCCTCAAATACTCCTTCCTTCCAGTAAGGAGTTGTTTCCTGCTGGCCTCATGTCCTGGAGCACCTAAGGGGAAGAGCAGTTGGGAACATGTAGAAGGAATGCATCTTCATGTCTGTGAGTGATAGGTCAGGAGGAGAGTGGCGTGGCAAAGCTGAGTTGTTGCAGTGGCCTGCACGGAGTTCTAAAACAGCATTCCCTGCTAGTAAAACTTGGCAGGTGACAATCTTCTGAAGCAGGTGGTAACAGATAGGGAGTAAATTAAATTACTTGTTATCCAGCTGGATCAGAAGGGGATGTCTATCTATAGAGCTGACTTGCTAATTTATGAAATGTCAAAGTTTGAGATCTTTTACTGGACCTCAGATAATCTGGCATCAGTTATTTGAGACACCAGGATGGAAATTCT
The DNA here is from genome assembly GCA_036630365.1 of Acanthiza pusilla. Lineage (NCBI taxonomy): Eukaryota > Metazoa > Chordata > Aves > Passeriformes > Acanthizidae > Acanthiza > Acanthiza pusilla. Next base: position 33,955,825 of record JAXCHO010000023.1, read on the forward strand.
TTCTCCTATTGGGTTGAAAGCAGCTGAAAGCCCTTGACTTCAAAGTTCATGAGGAATAGTTATTTTTCAGGGCCAAGCTCTTATTTAATCCCAGCTGACCTGTCTGTATTTCATAGATTCAGAGAATGGCTTGGGTTGGAAGGGACCTTAAAGATCACTGGGTTCCAACCCCCTCGCCATGGGCAGGGACACCTTCCACTAGACTGACTTGCTCAGAGCCCTATCCAGCCTGGCCTTGGACACTCCCAGGGACTGTGCATCCACAACTTCTCTGGGCAACACCACCCTCACAGTAAAGAATTTGTTCCTAATATCTAATCTAAATGTGCCCTCTTTCAGCTTAAAGTCATTCCCCCTTGTCTTAACACTACATGCTCTTGTAAAAAGTCCCTATTCAGCTCTCTTGCAGCCCCCTCTATGTACGGGAATGCTGCTCAAAGGTACCTCTGGAACTTTCTGTTCTCCAGGCTGAACAGTCTCAAAGCTATTAGCTTTTCTTCATAGGAGAAGATTTGTTTAAAATGTATTTAAAACAAACTGATGTAAATGGCCCTTGGATTTTTTTTTGCATGTCATTATGTAAAATCAGAAGGTTTTCTCTCTTTCACATTTATTCACTGATTTTGATCAACGTTCCCATGGCTTACTTTTTATTGGAGTGAAATATTTTTACTGAATTATGTTTTGTTTTCCATCTGCATGAACACCATTTTGGTTGTTAGTGAAGTGCTGTTAAAAGCAGTTTTTACACACCTCGAGAACTGCCAGAGTGGTTTGCAGTGCAGGAAATAAAAATTAGTTATTAGTCAATCTGCATCAGAAACATCAGAGTCTTAATTCAGTAGGCTTTTATTGAGGTGTAACTTGGCAGCAATTTGGAATTCCTGGTAGTTTAGTGCTTTTGTACGTATGCCCACTGGCCTGCAGAAAATGTTTCTAATGCAGTATAAAAAGTAAAAATCATATTGCTGAAGCCTAAGGGCCAATATATATGTATTGTTTTTTCTTACTGTGAAATTCCTACAAGATGTGAGAATGTTGCTTTATTAATGTTAGTTCATACTGTGTGGGTGAAGTCATAAATGCATTCTGTATCTCCAAAGAACAGGACAGAAGTGGCAAAAGTGGCAAAAGTGAGACAGGATATAGTGGAGAAGCACAATAAATAAATCCAGTTGTACAACCAACAGAAGGATGCACTGACTCAGTCATCCATGTATGTATCTGTACAGTTACTAAAAATCTACTGCTCCACAAACACCAAAACCCCCAAAGCCAGAATAGGAGACTAAGAAAAACTAGTTTAAATTGGAACAGTGTGATGCTGTACATATGAGAGACTTGAGGGAAGGAGAATAAACACCAGGTATAAATTATGTAGAGAAGGTGAAAACAGATCTTTGCACTACTGAAGGATGTTAAGACAAATCAGAGTTGAAATTATTTCCAAATAAGATATGCGTCTGGTTAGGATTGTAGTATCCAGATGGTGGCAAATACTTCCTGATAAGGAAAATCAGGCACTGTAAAAGCAGAAAATAAAAGAGAAAATATTGTCTGTATATTCTTGAGGGTTATAGGTAAATGTCGTATTGATCAGAGTCATGAGACAAAAATTTTTGGTGTCATACATTTTAGGCTTCTTGGTCTGGACTCGATTTTTAATCACCATTGTGCATGGTCTGCTTCAAACTATTCTTCTAGAAGAGCCATTTTGAAATAGTGATCTTGCTGTACTTGCAGCTGGTGGTCTTGCACCAAAAGAAAGATCTCTTTGCATAACAGGCCACTGTGGACTGTGGCTCTTAAAAGAAAGTAAGCTGCCAGGGAATAAGTTGTTGAGAAATAAAGGTTAGGAGAAAACAGTTTGTTTACAAAATGAAGGGTGATCATTAGTGTATTTTCATGGAAATGTGAAGTGTGAAACATATTCCTAAATTATTTGTTGGGAAAAAAAAAAACCAACCAACAAAAAAAAGGTGGAAAGTGAGGCACTGAAGTTACATGATAGCATTTTATTTTTGGGGTTGTAAAAATGAAAGCCTACTGTGAGATTTAACATATTACTGGATGGTAAAATGGCAGGTGAATTGCAACCGTTCTCTGGCTTGGGAACTCCTGAGATAAAGATTGTTGAAGAATGAGGAAATACCTTTGCATGCTAGTTCTGCCTGTTCTACTGCTTTTTCCAGGCATTCACTATGGGCTGTTTTAGGTCACAAGGGTTGAGGGATTCTTTGGTCTGTCTCAATGTATGGCTGTTCCAGGCTCTCAAATTTGGTTCAGAATGACAAACCAAAAAACTGGCAAACTTGGTACATTCCTTTCCAAAATTTGTAAAGGCAAAAATTTATATGAACTCAATGGGAGATTGGACAAGTACTTGAAGGAGGGATCCACTGGGAATAATAACACAAGCAAATCCTATCAGGTCAAGGGCATAAGAGAGCTAATAGTTTAGAGCATACCATATGTACTTGTGTTCTTCACTGGGTGGCCGTTGCTGCAGACAATGCAGAGAGTGAGCTAGACCCAAAAGATGGAACTTTTTAGGAGCAACAAATTGTGTTTAGCAGCTTAATTTTTAATTGCAGATATTTAACTCCACTGTCTCATGTACAGAGGAGCACAGGAATATAACACAGTAGATAAATTACATCAGATAAAAACCCAACAGGTGGAAATGTCTGTGAAGTTCCCATTGTTACTTAATGTGTGATGACATTTGGTATGCTTAAAATTAGTGCTTTTACTCATGAAGGTATCAGTACCTGGAAAAGGCTGTTATTGGGCTCTTTAGGAATTCTGTGTAGGAAGACTGTGAAAAGTATTGTAAATTACTTTTAAGACTTTAAAGCTATTGGAAAAGTAATTTTGAGGAGTTTTGCCAGGTTAATCTGGTGCAAAGCCAGTGCACTGACCCACTGACAGCATGTCTTGCCTCTCTTTTCAAGAGGAAGGAAGAGTAATGAATGGTGAAGAAGGACCAGAATCTATACCAAAATACACTTACCATTTACACTAAGGAATACTGTTCAGCAACACCAAGCAAAAAGTGCAAAGAAAGACATTGTCACAGCTGACCACTCTCTTTCAGTAGTCCTTCCTTCCTGATTCACCTTATTGTTTGATAGATTCTATGTTTGGAACAAGGACAGAAATGCAACATGATAATCTTTCTCATGACAGTTAGATCTCTTAAAATGTTGTATGAACCTGTTTGGGTTTTTTTTAAAGCTGGTTCATAGACCAGCTTAGGCACCACACTGTTGTGGCAATGTTGACACAAACTCACATTATTATATCCTGTAAGATTTTTTTACTCCATTTCCAGTATAGTCTGTATTATGCAATTAAAATGCAATTAATTGGAGAACCAATTCCTAAAACTAGCTTTTGTTACAGCACACAGTGCCTAGGGTCATCTGAGGGTGCATCTACATGGATGGGTGCAGACAGTGACAGGTTCACTCTGCCTGTGCCCTGAACCAGCCAGTGTAGCAGTTGTGTAGCTGCGATTTGTGTGTTGCTGAATCTGAGTTAATAAGGCTGGCTGTGAAGCAGTAGATATTAGCTTGGGCTCAGAACTGTGCTAATGTGGCCACATGATTTCTGGAAAGAAGCTGGTCTTGTGTCCAACTGGCTCAAAGCATGAATAGAGCAAAGAAATTACTGTCTCTGTAAGCTAGTCAGAAATGCAGGTCAGGAGACGAAATGTGAAAGAGTTTGTCTATATTTTTGTAGCTGCTGTGAATGAAATTTTCACTTTTATTAAAAAAATAAACCCACTGCTGACTATTGTCTCATTTAGTTTGCAGTAAACTCACGATATTTTCAGTATATACAAATGTGCACTTTTGACTTCTAACCTATATCAGAACAATTATTTTTTAAAAATAATAATTTTAATTCATTGGAGGTTTTTTTTCCCCTAGAAAGGCAGGTGGACAATCTTTAAAAACGAAAGCTTTATTAGTCTTAAGGCTTGAAGACCTTACTATCCGTTATTACTTACATTTGCAGTGAAGCGTAGCTGTTTTTTCTCCCAGCAAGCAATCGAGAGAGGGAGATCCAATTGTCAGCTCAAATTCCAAATTGGACCTAGGCAGCTCTGGAGGGAGTTATTAGCTGTCTGAAAATGCTTCAGCAGCACTTACTGTTGATGTGATTTTTTTTCTCTTCTTTTTTTTTTTTTTTTTTCCCGCATAGAGATCTGCTCTGAGAGGAGAATAATTTATACTTTCTCATATGTATTTCCAAATGGTGGATAGACTTGAGGCACTTTATACAAGTCTATAATGAAAATGGAAAATATTGAATTCTGATGCCATTGACCTTTTTAGCTCTCTTTATTTGCTCTCTTGGAGGTTCTGAAGGCATGTTGTTTACACTAAGGATCATCTTTTACAGTCAGTAGCAACACATAAATACCCTCTACACATAATTAATTCAGGACTTTCTGTTCCTATTTCTGCTCTTACAAACATGTGTTTAACTTGTACTAGGTCCCCAGTGCATCACCTTCTAACACCTTCTTTTGTAACTAATTTCATAACTTTTTATTGCAGTTCTTGCATTCTGAGTAGCTTATACTGAATAAAATGTTATTGATTGCACGGTGACTGATGCTAAAGTACATTCATCTGAACATATGCTACATGAGTTTTTTTAAAAGAAGATTGCTATTAAGTACTTCTTTATCTGCCAGGGCCTTGATGCTGTAATTGAACAACAAAATTACAGGAGATGAGAGAAGATGCCCTTAAGTTTATACTGTCATATCTGTATTTTAAACCAGTATTTTTGCTTTATCTTCCTTAAAAGATTGAACATGACATCCAAATGTCAGACTTGAACATCTTCACCATAAGGTCAATCATTAATATCTATCTTGGGCTCAGAACCCCCTGCAAAGAATAGACTTCTGTTTTAACAAATATAAGCTTATGTTGCCATTTTGATACATACATTCTTATGAAAAAACCACCAGGTACCAATTTTAAGATACAAAAATTCTTCCTTTTTGAAGAGGATAATTTTTTAGAAGATACTATGGTAAAACCCAAGACTGTCTCTCGTTAAGTAAGAGTTACATAATGTTGTACACTTTCACTGTTCATGAAAGCATGCCCAGTCCCTTGGAAGCAGGGAAGTTTTTCCCCTTGTAGAAGCTACAGAGTAACACCTTAGACTTGCTCTCCCTTATATTCAGTGTGTTAAAACACATAATGATGTGTAACTGGCGCCATTTCAGTTCCTTTAAGCTCATCCAGCCAGCACTGCTCTGGAAACCAGAAAAAGCAAGGCAAAGCATTACAAGGATTACAAATACCCTTCTGTCATCTTCGCTTTGGGAGCAATCCAGATGGAAAGATTCTGCTGGAAAGACCAGCTTTGGACCAGTCTGGGCAAGGGATTGTGTGTTTGGCAAGAGCTACAGAATGGCTAGATCTGGCACTGCTGACAGGAGCAGTGGTCACTGCCAACTTCTCTCTTTTACTTCAGTTTCTCTAATCAGCTCAGAATTAACAGGCAACAGCCCTGAATTTGTGACTAGAAGCAACAAATAATTTTCTCTCTTTCCTTCTTCTATGCTATTTCAATCAGCTCTTCCCCTCATATTAGCAGATACACAAAGTGACCAGCAGTAAATGATTCATTTAGTTGGCTTTGCTGCTTCTCTGGAATTCTCAAACTGCATCTTTTTTTTTTTCTTTTTTGAGGAAGTGTGCTCAAGAATTTTAGAAACTATAAAACAAATCCTAATCCAGCACTGACACAAGGGATGCTATGATGAGTATTTTCACTGCTCGAGATAGCAAAAACCTCAAAAAATATTCAACTTCTACACTGTTCAATCTTTACACTGGTGTCTTTAATCAGTGTCATTTTGGTTACTCAGAAGAAGGTGAGTAGTTCAAACCTCTTGACCTGATTTAGAGTATATATATTTTTTCTCATATAGCCTATTACAAAAAAAAAAAAAATTCTCATAATATTGTAGAATCAGGGTAATTACCAATGGAGGATCATTTCATTCAGCCTCTCCATGTTATCACCTTTTCTAACATTCTAGTTGCCACTGGTGCTCCTGTGAAATGAAGTAAATGCCATTATTTCCATACTGTATAACTGATTTACAGGACTATGAAAAGAGTAAGGACTTCCATTCCTGCATTTCTGAAGTCCTCATGACTCACTAGAGGTCCAAGCCTCAAGATGAAGACCTGTAGGTCATGTCTGGTTCCCACTTGGTCCTTAAAGCATTTAAAGAGACAGTTATCTGTCTGCCTGTGTAGTTCCAGATTACATCAGATTTAATTGTATTCTGGGTTGGTTATCAGTACAGTAAAATCCTGCATGGCTTTTTTTTTGGTATGGCAACAGAACATCCTTTTAAGGGAGAGATGCATGTGACATTTCTATTCTCCTCAACACACAAGCAACCACTCCTCTGATTCCAATAAGGTCCCTGAGGCAGTGGAGGGAATGATCCAGCATCCACAAAAAGGCCTGATTTCAAATCTTCCCATTTCACCCCAGAACGCATTAAAAATATATCTTTCTGCAGATGGCTAGAGGTCCATTAAGAAATTGTATGGGATGTATGGTTCCTGGAACAACAGAAAATTCCCATCACACTGTCTCAGAGCTCAGACTCTACTGCTAGAGGGCAATTTGGTTAGATTTGCAGATGGAGAGATCAAAATAATTTAAAGTGCCTTCAGAGTCTTAAACAGTCTTGAAAATTAAGGATTCCAAAATAATAAAACTTGAGGAAGTGTTACAAAAATTGTAGTTTAGAACTAATTATTTTTAGGTATCATTTATAGTTTTACATATTTATATATATAAATATATATCAGCATGTGTTGTCTTTGTATCTAAAATGTGTATTACACATGGAATACAGATATTGCAAAAATTTCTTGAGTCACCATCACATAAACTGAAAAAAATAGAATATTTTGAGATATTCAGTATGGACTGAACACTTATTTCTGTAACCACCTATTTTTTGTCTATTAATTCTCCTTGACTACTACAAGAAATTGAGAAGTGGCTCAGTGAGATGGCAGCTACCCAAATTTGCTAAGAATAACTAGGATTACAATTCTTTAAAAAGGAATTAAGACAGTTTTATTAAAGCTGCTTTAAACATGATTTCTGTGTGTCTCTGGATGATTGTCTTTGCGAAAAATCAAACTGGATAGCTTTTTGAGCAGTTGATTAATTTTTTACCTACTGCTTGACACAGTAACATGAGGAGCTGAAGAAAAAAATCACTGGTTTGAAACTTCTTGTCTGCTGGGCCCTTCTGGGTGGTCTGCATAGTTTAAATATCTCAGGAATGAAGTATTTAAGAGAGCAGGTAATCAGAAAACATATCTTTCTGTTATGTAGCAGCACACTAAATGGAAGACCTGAAAGGCACAAATATAAATTGTTCAGCTTTTTCATGTCATGGCACTTAACGGAGCACAACTACAAATAAACTTTTTACCACACTTAAAACTAGAATATTAAAACCTGTGAATTTACAGTTGATTATCTGCCTAAAACCAGTGAAAGCACAGCTGAACAAATGAAATACTAACATTAAAACCAATATTAATCATAGAAGACCACACAGATGATTACAACAGTGGCTGTTTGTCTGTTTGCTTTACTGCTTTTTCCCATAAGCTTTGTGCTCAGTATCCTTCATGAGGTAGTGCAGCCTCAGCAATTATACCCTGAAGCCCCTGCAGTTTTATCTTGTTCTCATATATGCTGGCCTTCGTAAAGCACACTAGGGAAAATACATCTTCTGTAATGGGAATGAGTAATTTTCTTATTTTTCTGTCCTACTCCCCCAAGCCCCCCACATTTCACAACAGTTTAGGGGAATAAGTAAGTCAGTTCTTTATTTAAACCAGCAACTTTATAAACACTTTTAGTTTTATATCAAATTTTCACTCTAAATAAGATTAAAGATTTGAGAATGAGAGACTTAAATATTAGATCATCAATTAAGAAGGAAAAACAATTCTGCTATCTGAATGTGTCTGTAAAATACAGCACAGTAAAAACCCTTAAAACTGGCAAATTTGGGCTGCAAAAGAGATGGTTTGGATAGAGCATCCTGCCTGTAACATAGCTGATAATGTGGCTTTAGACAATCTGCAGCATAAAAAAACCCCAAGTCTCCAAGTCTAGTCAAGTGAACACACAATAAGTAGACCTGACAATACATGCCTTGCAGGATATGGTAGCAGTACTGAGGATGATTTAACAATTAAATAAAAATGCATTCTTCCCTCTCCTCTCAGATAATGCAACAGCACTATCTTCGCTTTAGAATAGCACCATGAAATAAAAACAGGAGAGAAGCATATTCAAGAACAAGAAGAGAGTTTGGAGAGGGTTACCATTAGAGAACAGCCCTCAAGGGCTTAGGCCCTCTGGTTAGTTTTAAGTTTCATCCTGAAATAGCACGGAATACCTGTGTTACTGCTGCCTAGGCTGTTAGGGGTTCTGGGTGCAAAATACCACTGCAGCTAAGGAATCTTTCAGTAAAGTACAGTCTGGTTTTATCTACCTTTTTATAGCCTGGATTCTAACTTTGCATTTGAAACCTGACCTTGTATTTGGCTAAGTATTTCCCAACTCTTAAGGTCAGCGTTGTTAAAGATGAATCTAGTGAAGCTGACAGATACTTAGCAAGTTCCTCTTTGAAAGAAACAAGTCCAAATTTAGGGACTGGAAATGGCTGTAAGGCTACAGTGGCTGGTGTGTTGATGGAGCTGTCACAGGGTGTGTTTCAATAAATAATCTCTGGCAGGCACAGAGGCCAGTGCCTCTTCTGGAAGCACATGATGAAGAGGCACCAAACTGCTCTAAGTTTCTGAGCAAGAACAATGAATTTGGAACATTTTGTCCTGTTCTGTTACATCTGTGTAGCTCCTGCCCACACAGAGAAGAAGCTCAAGTCCTATCACTGCAATTCACAACTCTCTTCAATCCTGTGCTGGTTTTTCCTTGTCTCTTTACAGCTTTGTTGGTGCAGCATTTTTAATAGTGTAGAACAAGTACCAAATGCTTACTTTTGCCCATAAAGTAAGACAATGAAATTTAATAGATGGAAATTAGACTGTGGAGCCAGAAGTCAATTTCTACTGGAAATAAGAGTCAGAAGTTTCATTTCCATGGCTACTTTGCAAACTCAAACCACAACTTTGCACCTTCCTAATGTAGAGGGCAATATTGGGGTGTCCATATTGGGACCAGCATTATTTAATATCTTCATTAACGACACGAATGAAGGGAATAAGTGCACCCTCTGCGAATTTGCGGAAGACACAAAACTGAGTGGTGTAGTTGACACACCTGAAGGATGGGATGCCATCCAGAGGGATCTCAAAAAGCTTGAGAAGTGGGCCCATGGGAATCTCATGAGGTTTAACAAGACCAAGTGCAAGGTGCTGCACTTGTGTCAGGGCAACTCTCAAATCAACCCAAGCTAGGAGATGAACAGACTGAGAGCAGCCCTGCTGAGAAGGACTTCGGGGTGCTGGAAGATGAGAGGCTGGACATGACCCAGCCATGTGCACTCCCAGCCCAGAAAGCCATACGTGTCCTGGGCTGCATCCAAAGCCCTGTGGGCAGCAAGGCCAGGGAGGGGATTCTACCCCTCTGCTCTGGTGAGACCCATCTGCAGTGCTGCAAATTGCTCCTGTCCTCAGCAGAACATGACTGGAAGAACATGGACAGGAAGAACATGGACTACTGGACTGAGTCCAGAGGAGGGATACCAAGCTCATTAGAGTGATGTGTCACCTCTCCTGTGAGGAAAGGTTGACAAAATTTGGATTTTCTGCCTGGAAAAGAGGCTTGAGTGACCTAATTGCAGCCTTCCAGTACCTGAAGGGAGCCTACTAGAAAGGTGGGGAGAGACTGTTTACAAGAGCATGTAGTGACAGGATGAGGGGGAATGGCTTTAAACTGAATGAGCAAAGGTGTAGACTAGGTATTAGGAAGAAACTTTTTACTGGGAGAATGGTGAGGCCCTGGAACAGGTGACCCAGAGAAGCTGCAGACGCCCCAACCCTGGAGGTGTTCAAGGCCAGGCTGGAAGGGTCTTTAAGCAGGTCAGTCTAGTGGAAGGTGCCCCTGCCCATGGCAAGGGGGTTAGAATCAGATGGTCTTTAAGGTCCCTTCCAACTCAAACGATTCTGTGATTCTGTGTTGTCACATGGGCAAATGCCTTGCATGCTATTTTGAAATTTTAGTATTTAAGAAAAAGTTAGAGTGATGGACTGAGAGGATCAATATAAGCTAGAAAAAGATGTGGGGAAAATAACAGGAAAGCTATAAATGACATAATTTAGAGTTAGGGATTAGGTAAAGTACCCATGTTAGGAATTACATGACACAAAAATGTGTGTTCTGGCTAATTCAGGAATGAAAAATGCTGAATTATGGTATTCATGCATCTGGTCTTGCTCCTAAATGTGACTGTACATATTTCACTTGTACACATATATTTAAAATTAATAGCAGTTGCCAAAGGCAGAACTAAGCACATTATAGAAAATGTAAAATTTATATAAAGAGATGGCTCTCAGGCAGCTGCAGAAGCAATACTCTCTAGGGTCTGCTTAGTTTTTTAAAAATTAAACATTACAGCAGCTCCAGTAGTTTAAGTGTATAAGTATAGTATATAACAAGTAATAGAAGAAAACAGAAGTTAGCTTGAAATTTGGTTAAAAATTATTTCACAGTGCTTCTTTGTAGGCAGGAAGTACATAAACACCAAACATTATAAGCAGTTTTTACACTAATCCTATCTCCCCAAACAAGAGAGGCCTGGCTGAACTGTAAGCAGTATGCAGAATACCCCATGGACCACACCACCAGTAATCCCACAAAATGAAATTAAGTGGGATGAAAAAGTGCAAGTGTAACTGAACCTGGAGTTTAACACTTAATGGAGAGTCAATGGAACAAACTGTCAGGAAATGTCTCAGTAGTTTCCTAATGACAGGGCTCTCTTCCCAAGGCTTTTCTGTAGGTACATTCACACAATGGCTCTACAAGCATTTGGAATTAGAACAGTTTTTGAGTGTTTGAAAACATGCAGGTGATTCTCTGCATTCCTCTTACACATGCATCCCATTTGCTTAGCTCCATGGAGCTGCCAGAGCAGCTCCTCAGTTGTTCACTAACCTTTCTACTGGATTGCCATTACTGTGGTTGCGTGGGTGTAAAACAGATCGGCACCAAACTATTGTGTTTTTTATCAGCTTTATAACAGACTTCAGATTATACAAATGATACCTGGAAGCAACTTTTTCCACTTCTAACATAGCTTTATCCAAATAGCTTGGGAGAACTCCATACCTCAGGAGCATATCCTCAGCATTGTTTCCAAGCCTTGTGCATTTAGGTATTGGTGGCATTGCTTTTAGCATCAGCACTAGGGAGACCTGAGTTTAGACCACCCCAGCTGGCAAGCTTCAACATTTCTGCCAACACATAATCCTGGACCATCAAAGCAGCAGCCAGACAGACAGCCAGTACCTGTTTCTAAAGTCACCCTACCCAGATACAAGTACCAGAGCAGAGTCATCCCTTTGGCATCAACACAGAGTAAAGGTCTAGGACTGCAAACCATTGGCTTTTAATGCCTATTCAAGTGGCTTGGCACCAGCATTGGTGTCAGCATCTCCATCTCTGCCCTGTGTTGAAATGACATCACGGTGCTCAGGCAGAGAACTTTGCCTGATCCTCTTCCCTGCCCTAATCATGGTACCTGCAGTCTGTCCCCCCCCTCCATCCCTACACAGTCTAATATGGAACCATAGAGTGGTTTGGATTGGAAAGGACCTAAAAGATCCCTGTGCCACTGAATGAGACACCCCCAGCTTTGCAAACAGAACACTGAGCCCTGGGGAACACCCCTGGTAACCAATCACCAGCTGGATGTGGCACCACTCACTCACCTTCTCTGAGTCTGATGACCCAGTCAGTTTTTTTATCCAGCAAACAGTGCACCCAGTTTCTCCAGAATGTTGTCACGCAGCATCGAATTCTTTATTGAAGGCCAGATGGACACCACCCACTTTTCTGACATCCACTGAGTGGGTCAGCTTGGCATAGATGGAGATCTGGTCAGTCAATCAGGACCTGTCTTTCATAGGTTTAAATCTTATTTTCATAGAAGAATTCATCGGGCATTTTCAATGGTCTTAAGTACTTGAAATAACTAGAAGTTACTATTTAATATCCAGAGCACCATTAGAAACATTCCAGATTAGGGTCTGGGTGACTAATGAAACCTGTATTCAGAACTAAACGATTTAAAGGTTTTAGACCTCCAATACTAATACAAGTTTCCCCTACTTAGGTGACTCTGAGGGATACCAGCACTGCTAGAGCTTTGCAGACAAAAAGCAGCTGCTCTTCCTGTAGGACTTAACACATGAACTCAAGGAATTTTCAGTTGTGCTGGTTGCATCTGCTTAGCACTGACATTCCTAGCCACCAGCTCCTGGTCCACGTTACTATTCAAATCAGGTATATGTCTACTTTACCTTAAGAGATAAATCTCACCTTGAACTCTCAGTCAGTCTAAGCTTGAGTACCATAAATGCATTCCAGTTTGTAACTTAGAAGTAGTTGCCTTAATTTAGAGGACTATTTAGAATATTTAATGCTCAAAAAAACCTTGCTTAGATGAAGACAACAAATTTTTGTGTTCATTTATAGAAACACTTTTAGACTCAAGAACAATGTAAAAATGTCATTTGGCTTCGTTTCACATGCTGCCTCATTTTAAACTACCAGTGTGTTGAGATGCATCCCCTACAAGAGCAGAGCACATTAGGACAGTAAGGACATAAATCTATTTCAGAATTAAACCATTTGGTACCAAAAAGCATGAAGACAGTGGAGGGTAGAATTGCTGGATCATCACTACAAACAATTTAAGCGAACTTTTATTGAAGCGTTAAGTTGTGGTACAGATATTTTTAAATGATCAAAGTCTAACACCACAGAAATTATAAACATCATACTCCCCCCATCCTGATCACCCAGATAGTTCAATAACCCATTCAACAGCTTTCATTTTCATAGACGAGGCTTATGCTTCTTTTTGTAAGATGCGTTCTTTCAGTATTACTTGAAAAGGGATCTTCAGTCAACTTAAAGGACCTCAAACCAAAAAATGTCAGAACAATTGGGACAACGCAAGAACCAAAAAACCCCCATTGAAATATTGGTCCTCAATATTAACACCAAAAAGCATTAATGCCATTTACAGCATGTAATTGTTAACATTGGTAAAGAACATCAATAATATGCTTTAAAAAAAAAAAATCAAAATGTTCCAACCACTTGATTTCTAACCAAGCAGACTTTAGTTTAGAAGCACTGAAAAAGTGCTTCATTTATAAATACAGAAGGAACAAAAGAACCATTGCATCAAACCAGAAAGAGTCAAATCATTGCAAGGACAAGAGGGGAAAAATAATCTCAATTTCGCTGTTAACATGCTGGTCTCACAGCTGTTAAAATCCCAGTATTTGCAAACAAACATAGCTGAAAGTGTGCCAGCTTTTCAAAGCCTGCATTTTAGTCAATACTCATTAGAGTGACTTTGAATTACACACTTATTCATGCTCCATGATTAGCATTCTACTTCACTTCTGTCCAGGTGTCCCAGACAGTTCTTGTTCTATGCCTTCACTTAATGCCCTCAAGTCACAGTAAGAGGAACCACCTTAGCAATTAGGAGGAAAAAACAGATGAAGTCACAACACTCAAGCACAACATAAGTCACATGCACAACAATGTCACAGGACTGTCACGAGACAGAGGCATAAGCTTTGCTTGGAACAACAAAATGAAGTGACACTGGACCAGTTTAGAAGCACTCTTTACAGTCCGAAGTGGCAGGTCACAGGTTTTACTGAGAATAATCCAAACCAATCAACACACCCAGACTGGCAAATTCCACTCCTCCACTAGCCCTACCTGCCAGAGCCCAGGAGCAGCAGCTTCCTGTTCTCACATAACAGGTGATTAGGACAGAAAATGTCTGGTGCCAATATGAACTCGCACTTTGCAAAGCTGTCACACAATTATGCCAAAGCACTTGAAGCCTGGCTCAGCTCTTCCCCTATCAAGTCTTGGACCTTCATCAAATTCTGCCATTGCGTAGCAGTGTGACAGTTTGGGGATGTAGACAGAGAAGTGAGCATTAAGGTAAGACAAAATTTAGCCTGCACTAGTACCGATACCCAAGTTACTAAAGGTGAAAGACCAATGCATTAGCCCAGTGCTACAGGAGAGCTGAGCAAATTCCTAGAAGCTTTATTAGAGCATGAAAAGTCAGTCTGATTTAAAAATAAATCAACCACCACCTGTAGTAGCAAAACAATTTGTAACTGTTTTAAGAACTTTCTCCAAACATGAAAGTGTTAATTAGGAATCAGTTTCATTAGAAATCATAGAAGTTCATCAAAAACTGTTTTAGACTGAAATCACAACATAGACAAAAAAAAAAAAAAGTGACAATTTAACAGAGAACTGTCCCCAGTGAGTCGGTTGAGGCTGAAGTCTAATGAGGACGAAAGCCTTGTCTGTGGGGAATTTTTGGTGATACTTGGAGAAAAACTATACTGTGTGTAATTCTACCTGAATCATTTTTACAAGTGTTGTAAAGTTTCATACAGTAAGATTTTTCTACATGCACTTCAATTTCACAGCAAGAGTGGCATAGAGTACCTAAACACAGAAGAGAGCATTCATGCAAGATATCTAACTCCTTGATATAATAATGCATACAATTCAAAATGGTTATACTATGATTACACCTAGGGCTTTCCACAACTACAAGGTGGTGGGAGTGGAAAGCATGGCCCCCTGAATCATTAACTAGAAAGCAACCACCACCTTCTATATGGGATTTCTTTTTGCGCTTTTTCTTCATTCTTAATCAACTGTGCTGTTGCTGGCGATTTTTTGTGAAACTGGTAAAAACAAAATTATAATCACTGAATTGGGCAATCTGGTGATCAAGACGTTTAAATCCCTCAATCTTCTGGGCAGAGGAAAATACTGTGCGACATTTAGAGCTCTAGAAAACAAAAAAAAAAGTGGAAGTTACTTTTTAAACTGTCATTTAGAGATGGATTAGCACACTGTAATTCATATACAGTTCTTAGTGTTACCAACATATTTTAAAACTCTTCTGGCAGTGGTGCAGAAAGTTTCATTCCCAAGCAGTGATTCTGCTCCCTACATATGGTACTGCTGTTCTGTGAACCACTGTGGGCAGTGGAGCACCTCTCCTATGGACACAGGCTGAGAGAATTCAGGTTGTTCAGCCTGGAGAAGACTCTGGGGAGACCTCACAGCACCTTCCAGTACCTAAAAGGGGCTGCAAGAGGCCGGGAGAGGGACTTTTTACAAGAGCATGTAGTGGTAGAACAAGGGGTAACAGATATAAACTGTAAGAGGATGGGTTTGGATTAGATATTAAGAAAAAAATCTTCACTGTAAGGGTGGTGAGACACTGGCACAGGTTGCCCAGAGAAGCTGTGGATGCCCCATCCCTGGCAGTGCTCAAGGACAGACTGGATGGGGCTTTGAGCAGCCTGGTCTAGTGCAAGGTGTCCCTGCCCATGGCAGGGGGTTGGAAATGGATGGTCTTGAAGGTCCCTTCCAATCCAAATTATTTTATGATTAGCTGACAGCAAAACCATTAACAGCAGCTGTTCTACAACTGACAGTTGCAGGCAAATACGGAAAAATGCCAAAGCAAGAAATTAGGCCCATACTGATCAACACAGGAAGTCATCAGAATACTGAGACAGGAATGCCTCATCTTACTGTTTCTGAAGTTTTTTGGAGACCAGATTTAGTACATGCCAAAGCAAGACCAAAGAGTATTTTTACTTTCCAAAGAAAGTATCACCCAAATATAGAGACAAACTGGAAACTGTTAATCTCCAGTAAAAACCTCTAGCCTTGCTTCATATGTGTCTATATGTATTTCATCAGCTGATAAGCTAATGCAAGCAAGAAAACTCACCTGATTAACAAAGAGAGTTGTCACAAATTTTCCTGGCTTGAAGACCTCTACAACTTTTCTAATCAGGTCATCATAAGAGGTCTGACTTATGTTTGTTTCAAAACTAACATAAGAAAACTCTGGTTCTGGAGTGATGTGAATAGTCCAGTAAGTTCCCTGAAAAAAAATTAAGGTATTATTACCACCAAATATTTATTTATTTTAATTATCAATGCTAATTAATAATGAGTGTAAAACTTACATCTGATTTCATCCCATTCATTGAATACCCACAAGGATTGAACATTGTAGCATCAATAACAGAACCTGGTATCAGGTCACGAATTCCACTCATCTGAAATAAAGGTAAACAACTCTGTTTATTGTGCATCCTTACACTGTTTAGATTTAACTCCAAGGCAGAATGAACATTTATTTAGCAAACAGGATACCAGAACTGTCCCAATAACAAGTCAGTCTGATTACTTGTACCACTGTAGATGAACTTGCTTTGCATCCTGTCACCACATAAATGGCAATGACAAGCTGCATGCAAGCTATCACACTGCTTCTTACAGAGCCCAGCTGCATCCATCCAAGAGAAGGAAACAGCTTAGAATTCCAAAATTTATTTGCTTTTGCTGCTGAAATGAAAAATGGAGCTTCTCTTCAACCACAATCCACAAAGCAAAGGCTGTTTGCATTTACTCCAGAGTAAATATATACTACTTTATACCCTAGAAAGAAGTGCAATCCCAAGTGTTTTGATTTACCACACAGTACCTGAGCTACAGCCAAAACTCAATAGCAAATACAGTATGAGAATCAAAGTCTAAGATGGAAAACAACATGAAGTCAGTGTGCTTGTCAGAAAAATTTGTTTGTGTCACATGACTTTCCCATAAGGAAAAAGGGGAAAAGGAGAGAAACCCATCAAGTTATGCTTAGACCCCAAATCTGCCTTTGCCCTCATCCAAGTGGCTCCATGGTTTAACCCTGATTTTGATATCTACCTAAGCTTTGCATTCCTTATCTCCACTCTAAGCCTTACTCCTTGTAATTACATCCTTCAAAGTTACTTAAATTGTGGTTTTATTCCTACTCCTACATTCTTCAGAGTAAAAGTTTCCAATCACCCAAAGCACTGCATATCATTCCTTTCACTAAAGGATGGCCACTGAAACCATGAAGTTATATTCCCCAAAACATTCTAGAGTTAAATCCATTTTACTCCCAAAGCATTAACCTGACACTTTCGACGACATCTCTCCTACCACAAAATAAACTTTGTATTAAAGTGTAAGTGAATAAAGCATTTTGTTGCCCGATTTCCACCATTCCCCAAATAGCTCAACTTTCAAGCAAACATACACGAGTGACATCATTTGCAGTAACACCATCTTTCATGTAGAACTGGTCCATAACTACTGGGTCAAGCTCACTCATCAGAATTTCCAGTGTCTGATCAGGCTGATTGGATATCCGACTCTCTGGGAAATCCAGGGTGTACAGGTACCTACATAAAGTACAAACCAAGTATGTAATGTATATATTATTACCAAGTTAAGATCTACAGTAACCCCCCAAAGACTCCAAACTCTTCACATACATACCAGCAATCAGAATTCATACGCCCCATGCAATAAGCTGCTCCATCTAGACAAGACAAAAAGTCTCCAGTTAATGTAGCACAGCTGAACATTTATGTAAAACATTACACTCATTTAATATTTAAAGACAGGGGTCTTTCACAGAACCCCATGAGGTTCACTGATGCAGTCAGCAGCTGTATCAAACAACCAGGCATTTAACTTCAGGAATGCAAAGTTAATAATCACAAAAGCAAGCTCCCTCAGAACTGGGTCTGGACATTCCAGCTGAGAGGCTACTATCAGGAAATTGATATTACAGCTTTAGCTATGCATAAATCTGAGGACTCTTAAAGCCTCTATTAAGTACATTTGTGATTATTTATTTTCAAATAAGTCAGATGAGTACCACAGCTTCCATGTTCCTTCAAAAACCTGTCACTATTTAAAATTTAAAATAAGATTCTTCTTATAAGTCTTAAACTGTATTAAATATTTAAATTCCGTTTTTAGCATAGTCACTTCTCTGAGAAAACATTTTTCTTCAGTGTATTACTTACTTTAAATTACTATCCTAGTTTTCTCATAGGGCTTTCAGAATTCTGCAGTGATTGAAAGTCTGAAGATGATCCCAGTTAAGACAAGGTGCTAAATGTCAAGTTTGGTATGATTAAAATTTTGATCTTGGCAAGCTAGTGTCAGAATTTTAGAAAATAAGTATTTATAGCTTTTGACTTTTATGCAAGGACTGCTGACTGCTTGGCCTGGCAGCCTGTACCTATTGTACTGCTTGTCACTTCTCACATAACATCAACCCTTCACCCAATGCTGCTGAAGTTTCATGAACTTACTTGGGAAAATTTCATTAAGAAACTCTACTTCTTCCTGGAAATTCCTATGTGGGTACTCCTGGTGGGAAGGCTTCATGAAATTCTTACGTGAATAAAAGAAGCTCTGAAAAAATAAAGGTGCATCTTAGGTATTGAATATATCCACCCATCTTGAATCTAAGAATTTTAAAAATGCATGCTTAATGAACTCTCACAGGACCTAAAGTTTCATTGTAAAAAACACTGCTACCTGTATTCCCATTTCAGAAGTGCATGGTTATTTCTATCTTAATTTCTAAGCTTCAGCAGACAACTTACTTCCAAACTTTTTCCACTAGACAGCATGGGCACAGTTACTCTTAAGTAACTCAGCACAATAGCATTTGTTAGTTATCGTCCATTAAGAGGAAAAAAAAGGGCAAATGCCACAGCAGAGCAATCTTACATTACAATCTTCCCATTATGGGAAGCATACATAAATGTCCACGTTTCAGAATATTTAATCATAAGAGTGAATCTGAAATAGTGGTAAAAAAGCTTTTTGTACATTCCAAGGAAGATGCAGCATTTTTGACATCTTACCTGAATTGAGTCAAACCCACTGTACTCCCTAGCAAGCTCCAACAGGGGAACCAGTGCTTGCAGTAAGAGGGTGGTACCACACGTCTTCAAAATGAAACGTCTCTTGGAGACAAACATGCTACTCTCACTGAAAAAGAGGTGTTAAGAATATATGAAGTACTCTACATAAAACAATCCAGGAAAGAGCTGTTAGGTCCTGGTTCTTACCCCAATCAAATGCACTACTCTAAGTGGACATTCAGCATATGGCACACAAACATACTTAGCAAATGGATCAAACCAATAGATTGCAGCTAACACTGGAGAGCTGTTATGATTTCCCAAAACAAATACCTGCACCAAGCACAATATTACAGACTTGTCACACTACAGGAACAGGCACACACATTAGACACCCTCAAACTACCTGAGAAAAGCAAACATGATGTGAGGTGGGTTCACAGGCACAGCTATATGATATGCCTTATAAATAAGATACAGAAATTAACTACACATAAACTAAGTCAGACACTTAACTATAGCCCAGCTGAACTAGAGATAGGCATTGATACTACATCCAGAACATTTAAAAATTCTTAACAAGTGTCTTTTCATCAAGCAACTTGACAATGGGAGTAAAAATTAGCTTAAATAACTCAATTTGGAATGCTGTTTACAAATTCCAAGTTGAGGTTAAATTTTATCCAGGATGCAGTACAACTAGTTACTCTTTTTGGAATTTTGTTTCAAATATATGAAGCTTGAAGAAACAAGACTTGAGCACAGTTTCTTTGACTAGCTTGCTCTTAGCACAACCTTGCCCTCAAGGCAGTCTTTCAGAGTACAAAAGCTTCAGTATTTGTAAGCTGAAGTAAACCAGAGAATGTCAAATTTGTCTGTAAAGTTCATGTAGAAAAAGCAAGAAAGTATTTTGCAAGATGAAAAACACATGGTAGAAGTAGCGTCCTTACAACTGACTGCTGCACAACACAAAAATTCCAGGGTTTCAGGAAAGCTACAGTTTTACAGACACCCTTAGGTCAGCTGCAAGAGTTGTTCCACTTGATTGTATTATCTGCAGTTAAAGCTGATCTGCCAATAAGGTTTTTTTTCTGACCTATAAGTGAAACCTACAGCCTATCCTGCTGACATAATGCTAACATTCTGTACTGGGGACACATATTTACCCATGGACAAAATTCAGTGATGAGGTGCAAAGCCACCACAGCTCTGTCAATCCTTTTAGTTAAGGGAAAACAGAAACATTGACAACTATGAAGAGATTTGCACCTCTGAACAGAAGCATGACAGTATTGTGATGAGCAGATCCCTGCAAGTTGTAGCCATCATCTGCAGCACATTAACTCAAGATTGGATTCTCAGCCAAGTGGATCACATATGACAGCTTTCACTTTTCTCCCTCTTAGGGACTGAAAGAAATGAGCCAGTGCCTTACCTGAGTACATAAGCTTCCTGCTTGTC
Source organism: Acanthiza pusilla (assembly GCA_036630365.1). Taxonomy (NCBI): domain Eukaryota; kingdom Metazoa; phylum Chordata; class Aves; order Passeriformes; family Acanthizidae; genus Acanthiza; species Acanthiza pusilla. The sequence goes on from JAXCHO010000023.1 coordinate 33,976,347, forward strand.
AGTTTTTGTCACACTTATGATCAAACAATGCACATTCTCCAGAAGTTTGTCCCACTCAATCCTGCGAAGAAATTACAGAAGAGTACGAACAACAGGTTAAACAAACCAAAGCTTGCTGGAGCCCTGATAAAAAGCCCAAAAAAGACTAGAGTCTTGTCTTGAGTTGCGGGATCTGAGAGCACAAAATGCAAAGACACTTTTCATATAGGGACTGTTTCTCACAATCAGTAATACTCAATTCTTAGCTCCTGATGGCTCAGTATTTCTCAAAATCTGTTACCATGATCTGCTGCATGAGAACAACTGCCGAACAGCTGACTCAAGCTTCTAACTAGGTGAGTCAGGATAACCTTAAATCCTGCATCCCACTTTTTTTACTAAGATAAAACTAATTGTTTGGTAACTTAAGGTATGCTTTAGGTTGGACCTCTATGCACTTCAAGCACAGTAGTCATTGGCAACTACTAGAATAATAAACCAGCAAGTTAGCATTAAGATGTTTTAATTGACCAGTTTAGAGTCAAGTTCATAATTTAACTGAAAACCTAAAAACTAATAGATTTCAATGGCCTGAATTCCTCTTTGACCAATCAAGATCACAGAATTCCTTCACACAGCACAAATTGTAGCTACAGTGCTAGAATTCAGTATGGTGGTAGAAGTTTAATATTCCAATTATTTACTAATATTACTCAATCTACATGGAATTTGAAAAAAAAAAACAAAACCAGCAAACAAACCCAAACAAAAACCAAGGGCTCAAATTAAACCAAAAGACTTCCAAGGACTCAGGAGAAATGATGGACTTGCAAAAAAATACTTCGGTTGTCACTTCAGTCTTGTGTCTACACCAGATTAGTAGAATCCAATATAGCCAATTTTGCTATAAATAAGACAGGAACAGACACAGCTTCCTGACGTCACAAAACTACAAGACTGCCAGCTGTCCTACTTCTCCCCGCAGCATATTCCACCTGCAGGTTTGTGCTGGCTCTTGTCCTTGGAGATGTCATGAGCCAAGAGATTTACTAACCCAGCATAAAACTAAGCTGTCCATCAGTAGAGCTGAAATAACTGCAGGAGCTGGAAGCACAAAAGAATTGCCAATATTTAGTCACCAAGCAAGCTCAGCTTGCCCATGTAAAACTGTCAGCCTAATCCTTCCTCAGGAGTCAAACCTCTCACCCTTTACTGACACTGCAAAAGCCCTGTGGCTGTACTCCAGGACACAGCTCTCACTGTTAATTCCATCAGCAGGTTTCCTCCTGCAGCCACTAGTCCTTCCCCTTAGAAAACTGGTCAGTGTGTGAAGCTGAAGTTTTAGATTCTGTTGTATGTATAATTAAAATATCCAGATATTCTTTAACCTCTCTAAATACTCCAGCAAATAAATGCCTTAACTTCTCCCTCAATGAATTCACTCATTCAGGAGAATGCCTCCTGAAACTGAATTCTGTATCTTTACTACTAATACTCAAGGATTTTCCCATTTAAAGTATATATTACACAAGAATAGTAATATTTATATATGATTCAACCAGAACATACTCTGCTTACAGACTCATACTATACCCTCCTTTTATATGAGAATGAAGACATTATAAATGAGTGTAGGAAAATTCTATGCATTTTAAAAACCCTCATAATCAAGTGCACATCTGAACAACTTCAGGAATCCTGTGATGTAACTAGATACTTAAAATCAAAGTGAGGTTTACCCCAGTTAGTGACCCTTGATGAAATGCACTTCTGCAACCACAGACATGGCAGCACAGACACTCCAATCTGCATGTCAAATTAAACAGGTTATTTTTAATGCTCAGCTCAAGTCCCACACATTTATTCAGCTCTATGCTTATGTCATTGACTGCATTTAGCTCTGTTCCTAAAACTCAAGTGTACATGAAAATGCAAGTGGCTGCTCACCTTAAAAAGACTGGTAAAATGAGGAGAGTGAAATAGATATAAACTATCTTTTAGCCGCTCCGAGAAAATCATACTATTTTGCTGATATGAATACTAAAGGATTTAGTTTTCTCTGGCTACAGCACATCAGCATAAGTTTGACAGCCACTCTTCCTGTAAATTGAGCAAGGTAATGTATTAGATTGTTCAAATCATGCCAGCATCCCTACTGACATTTCATCTGCCATTAAATAAAAATCAGCATCTGACATTGCATTTGTGAAAGGTGACGAAGAGCTCCCTGATGCTGAGCTGTACTAACCCCATTTGTACATTACTACAAATCTGATTTTGTACTTGTCTGAGTATTAATGGGCATGTAACTATCTTAGGCTTTGCAAGGGCATACGTCTCAGCCTTCACAAGCTTCTTACCTAGTCAGACAGTCAAAACCTCAGCCTTATGCAGGCAAGTGACACTTTAAGTATCACCGTAGTGCAGGTCTGTGCACGCATTTCAGGGAAATGGCAGCTCTAAGTTTCAGACATATTTGCAGAGGAATGTCTGAAACTGGTAGCCCAGTGAGGGGTCAGTTTAGCACCAACAACGCACTCCTGCATGCTAAGTCCAAAGTCCACAATGCAAAGGGAGTCCCATGATGCTTCTTGGTACTATAGTTGGTGTATATGTACAAGGGCTGAAATCTGCACTTGCACAAAACCTTTGCATATCACAGCTTTGCTCAAGTCTTCGCTATTGCACTACAGAAACCGTAGCTAAGCATACACTAAATGTTGTGTTCAACCTTCATGGAAATAAAGGGCAAGGTCATAATTTGATCTGTTTAGAGCAGCATTAAGGAAAAACCCTCCAGCTTCAGAAATGGAGAAGATGCCAGGCTTGCTCTAGAAGCACACATAGACTAACAAAGGGTTGCAGCACTCAGGATGAGACCTGGCCACATTAGGGAGAAGCTCCATGGAGATACTGGCCTGTATCTGCATTTTAAAGTTAAGTACAGAAAATGAAAGAAAGACTGGATTTGATCCAATATTTAAACAAGATGACCTTAGTATTTGGCTTGTTCCATTGTTTAAAGCATAGCTAAGGAAGAACATCTGGGGCTACTCTGTACCAAGATTAAACTCAGTACAAGTCCAACTCTTGCATTTCTTCCTCCTTTTTTTTTTTTTAAATCAGTATAATTGTCAATGGTTACTGCTACATGTATTGCAGCCATTCAATAATAAGTAAAAATCCTCTTCAGTTAGTAATTCCACTATTTGAGAACATGACTTGTTTCATAACTGAGTTAAGTTTAAACTTGGAAGCAAAGCCTCCAGCTGAAAAAGGGGAACCAAGTAAGGCTAACTCTCAATAAAGTGCTATCATGGACCTCTGCTCTTCAAAACTTCCCCTTTAATGATCAGTGTGCAAAGCATTACTATTTCCTAAATTATTTCCCATAGCCAGATATCAGGACAATGCCAGCTTGGAAACTGCTTTCCTACTGTCAAGCATAGTAGAATATGATCCATGAGAATCATTGGCAGCTCTCAGTGGAAGCAAGTTCTGCAGCAGACCTGCGAACAGACACTTGAGACTGACGCCACACTTATCTGGGCTTATTGACCACTTCATTCCAAAGTTGTAAGATCCCACATCTGAATGTTCAAATAACCGCCACTTAGCCAGAGTCAAATTAGTTTTTCGAATGGGCAAGCATGATGCACCTTAAATTACTGCACCTTCTCAGAGAGTAGAAAATGAAAATGGAATATGTCTACTCAAGTGTGAAGAACCATCCTTCCTTGAATGGTAAAAAGCTATTTGTTCTACACTTGACTAGCAGAACATGCCAAAAGGGTGGGGGGGGGGGAATCAGGTTTAGCAATCTACTCTGTATTCCTGTGTCGCAATATTTTGTGCCTTATCAAAGGACTTGTTACCAGAATACGAATAACTTCCATTCAAACTGCCAAGCAGGTATTTCAATAGGGAAAAGCTAATATAATTGAGAAGTAGCTTCACTGTAGGAAGTATGCCTCATGTCTGTAATGAATAGTCAACAGTCCCTCTCAACCATGCTCCAAAGCGTCATATTTGCTCCTTTATTTCAGAAGGAAGTTTTCCTTGACAGATAAAACTATGCTTTTGAACACAAGTTATTGGCCTCTTCTGAGTTTTTACCTTCAGGGGTAAAACACATTCTTAACAGGAGTCAAGTATACCAGGCACAATACTGCTGTTTCAGGCCAACTGGGAACATGCTAACAGCAATTTGAAGAGATTAAGACCTACATCAAGAACTCATTCCTATCAGCAGCCAACAGCCTCCTCAAGCACACCACCCCCACCATCCCAGTAACAGTACCTTGGTTAAGGCAGCCAGACAGCACTGGGAGGAAAAGCTGTTTTGCAGTAGGGCAGGAATTCTTAGGAAATAAATCATACAGAACTCCTAAAGACAGCTTAAGCCATATACATACTCTTGCATAGCTTTTCCTTAGAATAGAACAGCTGACAATTCTTTAGTACCAAAAGTAACAAGCCTTTTAATCCTGACTGTAAAACCCTGTTTTAACATCAAGCATTCAACTGTAGAGCAATCTTTTATCCCTCACCTGTTACCTACTAAGTAGTTTTAGGAGCCACATAGATATCAGTTACCTCATTAGCAGGCTACAGTTAAAATAGACAAATTCCTACCACTGCAATGATCCAGGTAACCAAACTTAATACTGTGTCTAAACTGCCTATGCAGATGAGATGCAGCCAAGACACACGAAAGCTGTGTATCAGTGGTTTCAAGCATCCTGAAACAGGTAGGAACAGTACAGACCACACAAAAATCACAAGCATTTTAAAGCACTTTCAGCAGCTCGTGTATTTCTCTGCAGACAGCTGGATGTGAACTATTTCCTACCAGAAATATAACTTAACTTATAAATTGCTGTCTAATATAGATTACCTTGAACCCCTTACGCAGCCTGACCTTAGGCACAAGGCACTTGCAACTTGATAATTTTACTTCGGCAGTATCTGTGGGGTGCACAAAGTGTCACACCCTCTATATGCTCTGATCACAGATATACAGAGAGACAGTCCACATCTCATTTATCTTAAACTTAAGAAGCTCTCCAGGGACATGCACCTAATCTTGAAAGACAGGTACCTGAATGGAAAATTGCATCCACATCAAAAGTGATTCTATGCAGTACTCCTCAGAAAATCCTTCTTACCTAGAAAGTCCCAAGCCAACTACTTAAGAGCATCATTCCCAAATGAAACCAAGACCTTTCAGCAATGGCACAAAGATGGCCACAGATAGTGCTCTGAAGGCTGCACATTTCTCCTGCTGCAGGCCTTACACTACTATTGCAGTTACATGGAATGGGGACTCCATCCTTTATGTCTAAAGATACTCAATGGGTATTCCCAAGCCTTTCATATCAAAGGACATCTGAAGAGTTTAAATAAGCATGAGCCCCAGCAGGCACAGCAGGACTTAAAAGCAACATTCAGGGCAAATTTGAGTGTAATTTTCTCCAGAAGGAACATACTGTAAGGCAGTAGGTATCTACCAAAAGCCCCACATCTTCCTGTTCTCATGGCTGACCAAACAACCATTAGGAAAGCCCTTGGAGGAATACACCAATAGCAGCATATTTATTTTCTACAGTCTCACTAATGGCCCAGAACCTTTGACAGAAAGTGACTAACCAAATGCTTCAGCAGTTTCAGCGGCAAGACAGGAAAATGTCAGAAAGTTCTCAACATAAGTCTTCACTTCCTGCAACCAGTATCAGAATCAGGAGCAGTGAGAATAAAATGGTTTCTGTGAAACCATTCTTTAATTACAATTTTGAGTTACGAGAAAACATTTTACCTGTAGTTTTGAACCCAATCTAAAAACTGGTTGATTTATATCCATTTTGATGAAGGGAAGACTGCACTCCTACGGAAAGTTCTCCAGATAACCTTGCATCACCCATTAAAAAAACCTCAGCAAGTACACAGGGACAGAAGCCCTTATCGTAGTACAGCCCTGCCTTCTTTCCAGAGTCCCTTCAGTTTTGCACTGAAGCACTGCAGGAGTGAGAGCAGAGCTGGGCTCGTGGCCCAGCTTCCTTGTACCTTCAGTGTTTGAGGAAACAGGCAGGTACCACTGCTATGGAAGGGGGAAGGGGCAGAGGTGCAGCAGCACTGCAGCAGTGAGCTGACTCAGGCTACAGGGTGCAGTACAAAGCAAGGATTTGCAGGATCCTATCAAATCCTTCACTGTATCGTTGCTTGGGAGCTTTCTTGGAGCACAGGATCAACATGTTGTATCAGTGTCACCCCATACTGCTCATTGCTGCAGTTTTCTCTAGCTTGTGTCTGCACATAATATAGACAAATAGGAAGTAGATTAAAAGTCCATAAATAAGCTTATTTTCAGAGTATTCTTCAGGGTTGAATACTTGTGATGTGAGCTTTTAACACTGGCATCATTTATTATGGTTTCAAACTTCTATACATTCAAGATCGTGATAACTCTTGAGAGGGAAAATGCATAGCTGCACATCATCTGAAGGAATAAACAGCTTATTTTACTGTGGGGATAGTGAATGCGCTACACAGTCACCATGGAAATCCAGGGCTTGCAGCAAGTTCATCATGTTTTCAGCAAACCCTCTGCTTTCTATACATAGTTTAAGGCTGTTTTTTTAGAAGGAAAAAAACATGCTTTTCAAAGCATAAGTGAGAACAAGCCATAAAATTAAAGCAAATTATTTCAGACCACAAAAACATTAACTTCATTCCACTGCTGAATATAAGCAGGGTAAGCATATTTAGATGCTTGGCACTAACTATTTCAACCACAAGACCTTTCTCCACTGCTCATTAACAAGTGAGCAAAAATACCCCAGAATTTAACAACAAAGTAAAGGCCAAGTTCAATACTTTTTAGTTGGGACCTTTATTGAATGTATTAAAATTACAGACAGATATTTTCTCAAATACATTACACCTAATCCAAACTTTTATCCAGAAAACAGTCTTGCCCATAGGAGGAAAAAAATGTGGGAAAAAAATCTTAATTGCATCAGCTCAAGAACTTCTTTCACTGATGATATCCAACAAAGACTTTAAAATATCTAAACCCTAACGAGCACACAGAACATGGAAATTTTCAGCTTTGAACACCAGCTTAGTCATTCAGTAGATGAATGGTTCACATTTCACTACTAAGCAGGTATTACAATACAAAAGGCAAGCTCAACTGGTTTGCAACTTGATTCTAATTTAGCTATTGTTCTACAGTTTCAGCTTTGATTTCAGGTTCTGTTCAACATAAACTAGCTTGTTCAATCACCTTTATAGAATCAGCATAGTAGTATACATTGTATTCAGGACTTTCATTTGCATCTATCAGCTGTAACAGGTAATTGAATTCTGACAGTTTTCAAAAAGAAAATGTTTGTAGAAGGTCATTTAATTCTAGAAACACAGTATCACTGATAAGTACAAGTGGACTCAGGTTAATAGCACTTTCAGACACGTCACAGCTTCCTACCAAAAAAAGTAAGCAACTTCGATTAACGTGTTGTATTAAGAGCCAATTAACACAGAAGTCTTCAAAGCTTGCTCACCGCTCTGACACTGTGTTAAAGACCACACGTTCAACAGTTAACAGTTTTTGTCCACTCTATTAAAATTTTACAGCCATATCTAAACCACACAAAGGAATTGTCCCAGTACCTACACTGCAATTACGTTAAATGCTCCTGAGCAGTTTAAAAGTTAAGTTTGCGATTTTGCAAACGTGAGTATGAGCCTACAAATGGATCGCCAGAGAGCATGAATGTGTCAGCGAGGAAAGCATTTGCAGAATGCCATCTCTAAACTACATCTGTATATTAACACAAAGTCAAACGAGTACTTTTGGAATCTTTCACACTTAAAATCAAACACTACAGGACTCCTCAAGTGCCTACATAGCTCATCATCTGCAAGTATTTCAGCTACGATTTTCCTTCCAGGATTGCCTGGACATTTAACTATACAAGCTGTTACCCTGTATCTGCTACACCACTAAGCCTCAAAGAACTATAAAAACACATTTGATGATTTCCATGTTAAGTACATTATTCAGAAAGGTCCAAATAGCTTCACAAATCAAAGTTTCATGAGCAAATTACCTCATTACACCAACAGGTCAGAGGTAACTATTCTGCAGTGCTTCGGGTAGAGCAGAAATGAAGCTTCCACTAACCATGAACATGCAGACGTGCCCACACAACATGGGCTCTTCATTGCTTTAAAAAAAGACAATTACCTGCTCACTGCCAATTCAGATCTGTGAATAGCTAACTCTACCGATATATACACAGGGGAAATTTGCTGAGGAATACCAAAACAAAGGAAAAGACAAATAGGATACATCTCGGAATGGAGATGATACCGTCATTAACATATTCCAAACATTAGATACATTATGACAAGCTCACTTCCTCAAGCTCCCCGACGGGAGACCACTGCCTAACAGTGATATGCACTCGCAGATCTGGATACATTGAGAGCCAGATCCTCCAGGTACCACCCAAACCTGAAAAGCTGAACAGCTGACCACACTGAAGGTGAACTACTGACAAAACTATAACCTTCAGATTTGCCCTGTTTGCTTAGGACAAGGCTGCCTTTTCCAACTATGTCAGCTGATCCCACCTACATACCATTTTTGTTGTCACGGCAAGCCCATGCATAGTTCTGCAGATTTTGCTTTGTACTTTAGCCTTGCAGCTACCATTTTCTGACTCTTCCAGAACACAATTTTTTGTAGATCTACAGTTGGACCCTCCAAGCCAGTAGTTTAAGTACTTCATAGAATCATTGAATGGCCTGGGTTGGAAGAGGCTTTGAGGATCATCTAGCTCTAGTGATTCCAGACCGTCTCCCTACAAAACAGAGCCCTGGCAACCCCCAGGACAGACTCCTCACGCCCGCCTTGCCCAGCACGGCCCCAGAGCCGCCCCGTGTGCCGGCAGGTGGCCATCGGCTCCTGCGCTAACAAAGGCGGCGCAGGCACATTCCTGGGCGCGGGCGGGGAGCGGCGGGAGCCGGTGCCGAACACGTGCGCGGGAGCGGAGCGGCGCGGAGCGGGCCCCGGGCCTTCCTTCCCCGCCCCGGGCGGCGCCGAGCGCGGCGCCAGCGCATTCCCCACATGCCCATTGGGTGACGGGCGCGGCCCGGCCCTCCGCGGCGTCCCGCTCCCATTGGCCTCGGCTCCTCAATGGGGGAGAGCGACGGGAGCGGCGGCGCGGCCCGGGAGCGCGGCCAGGACACTCACGTGTAAACCGCGGCTCCAGCCACACTTCTGGGGGAGGAGGGGGCACCCCCTTCACCGGTGCCTCCCTCGCTCCGGTGCCCACCGCACCGCAGGGAGACACGGGAAGGGTCCCCGGGCACCTCCCGCTTCCCTCGGCAAGAGCCGCTCCGGGGACCTGTCCGGCTACGCGGTGCCGGAGGTCGCCGCCAAACCGGCCATGTGAGGGAACCATCAATCCTCGCCGCGACAGCGAGAGGGATCTCCCTTCCCAGCTTTCATTAACTGCGAGAGACAGATTCCTGAGCCCGCGCTCTCCGCAGTACGGCACGGGCAGGGATTTCCCGAGCCTTCTCATCCCGAAACCGGCCGTAGGAGCGGGACCAGCCGCTGCCCTGCCCGGCGGGAGCCGCCGCAGAGGGGTGGGCGCCGCTGCCGTGCCCCGGCCGCCGGCGGCACTGCGACACCGCGCCCGCTCCCCCCGCGGCGCTCCCGGCCGGCGCGGCACACGCCCGGCTCCGCTCCGCTCCGCGCCCCGCTCCGCCACATGTTGCCAGCAGGAACCGCGCGGGGCTGCACGAGGTGGCGGCGCGGAATGGCTTCCGTCCCCGGCACCGCCACCTCCCGCCCGCCGGGACGAGGGGAGCCTCCCTGCCCGGGGGTCTCTAGAGGGCGGCGGAAGGTCACCCCCAGCGGGGAGATGCCGGGGCTGTCACCGGGAGAGCGGGAAGGCGGCCGGCAGCGCGGGGGCCCAGCCCCCACCGACGGCCACCCCGGAACCTGCCTTCCCCCGGCTCGGCCGCCATCGCCCCCCAAAGCGCCGCCACACCCGGGCCATTTAGGGACCCTCCCGCCACGCCGGCCGCCCCCCGAGGGCAGCGCTGCCACCGCCACCGCCTCTCCCCGCTCCGACCCCACCCCGCCCCGGCCGTTCGCGGACCTGGGTATGGTGCGGAGGTCGCCGGACCCCTTGCTCTGGTGCGGCTCCTGCTGCGCGGGCTGCTGCCGGGCGAACCACACCTCCAACAGCTTCTCGGTCCCTTCGAAGAAGTGTGCACCGCTCTCCTTCATGGTGAGACAACTCGGCAACCAACAACCACAGAAATTAAACGACAACCAAACTGCCGCCCCCGGCCGCCACCGTTCGCTGCTGCTGCACGGGCCGCGCTGCTGCCGCCGCCGGGTCCCAGTCCGTCCCGGGCGGGTTTCACCTTCTGGGGGATTTGCTTAATATTAATTCTTAAAAAAAAAAAAAAAAAAGAGGAATAAGTAGAAGAAGGATTTTTTTTTTTTTTAAACGGGCGAAAACCACCCGGAGTGCGCGGCGGCGGATGCGGCGTGAGCGTGTGTGAGCGGGTTACAGTCCGAGCGGGGGTGCGAGCGGGCGATGCGGTTCGGTTCCTTGTAGTCCGTGTGTTCCCCTGTTACAGAGAAGAGCGTTGAGCGAGCGCTAGCTAATGTCGCCGGCCATACTGTGTAAGCGAGGGGCCAGTGCGCACGCAGCCGCCTTTATACGCCGCAGGTACCCGCATCACGCCGGGTCGCGCTGCACATTGGGCAGCCGCCGCTCCGGCCCGCCCTTCCCTGCTTCCCATAGGGCGCTGGCGACGCCCGTCGAGGCATATGCCGGTTCCTCTGGCCCCTCCCGCTGCAGCCCGCCCGCCCGCAGGGAGCGGGAGATGGGGATGGAGCGCGGGCGGCGGCGGGGCTGGGGCTGGGGCTAGGGCAGCATTCGGGGCCGCGGTGTGGCGGCCGCACCGGGATCGCACCGCGCCGCCCCGAGCATGGGTGCGAAGCACGGGCTGTGGTCGGCAGTGAGCCGTGCCAGGCGGAGCAGGGCTTAACATGGCCTAGGGACGGCGGGGGAGCATCCCCCGAAACCATTGGGCGCGTAGCAAGGGGCGAGCCCGAGAATTCCGGCTCTTTCCGGGCCGTGGCGGCAGCGCTGCGCCCGCACCCGCTGCTCCTTCCTTGTGCGCCCGCCGTAAGGCGCTTCCCTCGCTCGTAAGGAGAAGCTCAGCCGAGCGTTCAGGCGCAGCTCCCGTTCCCTTCGCCCCTTCCAGGAGCCCAGCGTGTGGGACCGAGAAGTGGGAAGTCACTGGTCCGCGGGTGTGTGGCACACGGAGCGAGTGACCGGGCAGGGCATGTGCGGCTGTGGGCGCCCAAGGGAGGGACCGCTGATCGTGTGCGCGGGTCATTACTTGATGACCCGCGACTTTTTTTTCCCCCTAATATTTAGTAGAAGAAATTGTTGAAAACCAGATAGGTTTATGGTTGCTTTTAAAGAATATTTAGCGACGCTATAACACGTTATAAGCTCAGTGTTGCAATGCTCTGTAGTCCGAGGAGAGGCTTGTTACTGAGCAAATGAAGAACAGAAAATCCCGTCTTCCCCGATGAGCCTACGGTACTTTCATTACATGGGACAGGCAGCAGCAGATGGCTGGGGCCAGATGAATGAGTCCCTACTAGGAGACAGTGAGATAGTATCGGACAGCATAATAGGCAGTGGGTTCTGTCCACCAGCGGAGGAGTGAGTCACTGAGCCAGTGAGTCATTCGCCAGGCAGCTGGACGTGAATCATTCCCTAGGTGGCTTCTTGCCGCTGTATGCTCCCATGGCACAGCCTTCACAGCTGGCAGAGAACCATGTACTCTACTGCTGGGGCTCCACTGGTTTGCATTAATTTTGTGAGTTGCGACTACCCTAAAAAAAAAAAAAGAAAAAGGTCTTCCTTCCTCAGCCGTTTGTCTGTGCCTCCATGCTGCCTCCTTCCTTGTGCCAATACAAGCACTTGCATGGCTGTGTAGTGGATGGCATCAGGTTTAATGCTAACTGCTTACCTTTAATGATGGTTAATAGTTTTTAATTGTGATCAGCTTTAATTTGCATAAGTTTCCCAAGCCAGTTCATGTCCCAGCTGCATAGATGCTTGTATTGGTATAAATAAGAAGCTGTGCTTAGGCATGCCCATGAAATTATGGATGGGGAGTGCAGGACCACTAGTTTCGGTAGCCACAATGGATTACATCTGCTTAAAGTGCTAATAGAACTGCAGCTGAGAGTTTGTGGACTTTGTCCAGCCATATTCCACATTTACTTTTAATACCAGTCCACCCATCCTTCTTTCTAGATGTGTAGTACTGGTTCCTAGTTCTGAGCTCTGCTGATCTAACGTTTTCTCTGGTTTTCACTCAGATGTTTGATCCTGCTTGCTGTTTGCAAGTGATCTGTGTGACATTGCTCCAGCCAGATATGGCTTTTTCTTGTCATGAATCCTGCCTTGTATGGAGTTTCTGACTTCCTGATCTTGACTGTGGTGTGGTCTTATGGTGTGTCTTGGACCACGTGCTCACAGACTTCAGCATTTCCGGAAGTCTGACTTTTCTCTTGTCTGCCCCCTTCAACTCGTTCTTTTTCTGACTTCTCCAATTTGGGACTTCTCTCCTGCTACCAGACAGAGTTCACTATAGTCAAAGTGGCCCTAACCCACTAGCTGTGAGCGTTGTCCCTTGGTTTAAAGGCACACCAATTGCCCATTAGAATGTTTCTAAGACATTTCTGAGGAGGACAAGATTCAAAAAAATGAAGCACTTTTTTTTTTATTATTTCTGGGAAGCTTCTCGGTGGAAAGAATAACCTATGAAACCACGTGAAGTATTTGTTTGAAAGTTTAACAAGGGACAATACAGCCCAGTATCACCAGCTGACATGAGGAGGGAAATGATCTCAACACTGAGTAAGATGACATAGTATTTTTCCTGATGTGTTAGAAAAGTGGCATGGTAATGTTGTATATTTGAAGCCAGAGAGTATGGGTATGATCACCTAAAAAGAGATTCATTATTGTGCTGGAGGCTGCAGGCCTTCCTTCACAGATGTCTGGATTGCTGACAGATACATGAAAACCCAGATGGAGGAGGGAAAGGAGGGAAACAGTGAAATCTCTTTTTTGAACTTGACTGACAACTAGACATGAACAAAGCATTGTCTGAGAGACAGGCTGAGGTTTCAGGAAGGACAGTAAGAGATTGTTTTGGATTAGAGGGAGGTTCTGTGAGTCAGTGTTGGAAAGATGCTTGCTGAATTCATGTTTACAACTGAGATTACCCAGAGATAAAGGGCAGGACAGGAGCTGAAGGACCAGCAGGTTTGAAAATGTCCATTCAAAGGGGTTGCACTAATTTAACTAGACCAGTTTTGAAATTGTTTTAATAATTTTAATCAGGCATTTGAATCTGGAGGAAGAATGGCTTGGGAAGACAGGAAGGCTCAGATGCCATCATATGATTGTGAGACACGGGGCCAAAAATTGTTTATGATCCGATTCCTTTGTAGTAATCTGCTGGCACAACAGGCTGTAACTGGCCAGGTACATTCCCCTGTATGCAGGAGGAAATTCTCTGTTGTAAAAACACTGTTGTGACTATTGTTGTACCTTTTTTTTTTTTTTTTTTTTTTAATGGAAGGTGTGTAACCAAGCCCAACAGTCAGAGCAGTTCAGAGTTTCTGCATACCAAGACAGAGCTTTGGGGACAGTCAGAAACAGAATGCAAGCCTGTATGGTGCTGAAGCTGCTCCCCATTTTCATTGCTAGACCAACTGCAGAGCACAGAGCTCACAGAGTTCGTGCAAAGCAATCTTTGCTCTTACCCATATTCTTGAATAGGGTAAGCTTGGTGTCAACAAATAATCAAGTCCAGAAAGAGAGATGAGAAAATATGAATGCTTTATTGTATGGAAAGGACAATGATGAATTCTGTATTCTTATCCAGTCTCTTCACACTTTTCCAGTAGCACAGAGGGGCTGTAGAGTTCTTGAAATTTCTCCCTAGGGAATACTCCTTGTGTAGAGGTTTCCTCACTTTGAACAGCTATTTTGAGCTGCTGGAATGATCCATAGGGGACTGTGGCAGCAAAGTCATTTAGAGCGGCCAACTTACACGAGAAGCATTGCCAAGAAAAACTGAGATTCAAGTACGGAATTAGAGCCGCCTTTACCAGCCCTCCACCCACTGGGCAGTAACGGATTGTGCTCACTCTTTGTGAAGGAGAACATTCCTTGTTAATATTTATGTAAAAGTTATATTAATGGTAATTCTATGCATCTCTGCTATGTCACCATGAAAAGCAAAAACTGGAGTCTGCTATGAGGAGGAGCACTCTTAGTGTCTTCCCCAATTGTTTCAATGGTTGTAACAAAAGGGACGGAAAAGCAAGTTGCTGCAGAGTCAGTGTAGGCATAGAGAATGCATGACTTTCAAGGCATTTTCCGCCTTATTTTAGAAACAAAAGCACTCATCTCAACTGTTGCCAACCTGGCTCTGCTCCTCCATTCCCATTTTGATTTGCTTGCCCTGCTTCTCAGGTTTCTGCTTACAGAAAGGACAGCAACTACGGCTAACTTCACAGTTCAGAGAGTCAGAGGTCTCAGAACAGAATTTCGTAGCAAATCTGGGCTGTTCTGCTACATGGTTGAAATTGTAAACTGTCACAATAAAAAGCAGAAATTATCTTCTCATAGCAGGAGCTATTTTTAGCTCAAAATACTGATTTCAGCACCTGATGTTGTTATTCCCTACTGAATAAATAGATTCATTACGTATAACCAGGAAATATCCTTCTAAATTAAATGAGGAAAGTAAATATGAAGAATTGTCCTGTGAAATAATTTTTAGCATGCCATTATGGTTTCCTCTGCAGTTAGTTCAGATTTGACTGATAGTTGTTAGTGTAGTGGTGCCATATAATTTATCTCCTAGTAAATGATACTTGCTGATGAAAAAAAAAAAAAAGAAGTGCTGACAATTAAGTAACTCCTGCAAAATTCTGTATGTGTGAAATTGTAAAGTAGAAGTAGCATAACTTTAATACTTAGTGCCTATCTTATTAAAAACATTAAATTACTGAAGCTTCTTGAAGTTTAGTTTGCAGATCCTGTGCAAATATTTGGCCAATGGAAAGATCAATCAATTACATTTGGAAAAGATGAATTAAATAATTAGGAGTTTCAATTTTGACCTAAGTTATACTTGCTGCTAGTTTATGTGTGTTCTGTAGGCCTGGATGTCATGGAAAAATTCCACTGCTGAAATTAATCAGCATTTTAGTGATGAGTGTGAAATTTGCTCCTCTCCAATCACCTGGCAGTAGACCCATGAGCTCATGCACCAGTTCCTTTCAGAAATGGGGTGGAGAAAATGCAGGGTCTTGCATTCATTTTCTCGAGTTCTGTTCTGTCCTTGTTCTGAATGATGCTTTGCCACACATTCCTGTCATTTTTAAACTCTCTTTGCTCCTATGATCAGTCAATGTACTCATTAAAATCTGATGCAAAGGAATAATTTCAGATCAATAGCGAAGTGCGATCTATATTTCGCCAGGATTATCTTCCATTTCTCTGCATTTTGTATTCCAGAGCACTATAGTCCTTTTCTTTATTGTCTTGTGTTTATGGGGATGAAGAATCTTTTTTAGTTGTTTGCTTTTCATACCTTTTTGAAAGTCTAATTCAGCTTGACTTTTGGCGATTCTCACTTTGTCCTTCCTTTTCTTTATCCCTCAGATAACATTTCCTTTGTGCTTAAGCCTCTCTGCCATTTTGCAAATGTTTTGGGTTTTGCTTGTGGTTATTTATTCAACTAGCTCTCTTCAGTAAAACTTCTGCTTTCTTATGACAAAGTCCACATACTTTTATCTTTTTCAATTCAAATAATTGTATTATCCTCAATATTTGAATTCCTTAACCCCTGAATTCATAAGCAAGTTCTCTGGTTTCTCAAAGCTTGTCTTTTTGAAATTGAGAATATTGTTTACTTTTGTATCTTTCCCCAATTCAATTTTTGCCTAACCAAATTGTTTTATATCTGTTGAAGACCTCTTCTGTCATTAGTCAATGGCAATGCAATTACTATCACATGCCTATATAGGTTTCCATATGCATTTGATTAATGAATATAATGCTCTGAATGCAATAATGAATTTAATTCACAATTACCACATAAATATTTTGTCTTTATCTATGAAGATTACTTATAAATACCTTTAGCTCAGTTGTAGTTAACTTCAATTTTTATTTGTACCTAATTTACTAAATATATTATATTATTCAACTAAAATCTAAGCCAGCTACAGTTGATCTTCAAAGAGGGACTGAAGAAAGGGAATTGGGTAATCCTGCGCTTTTCTTATTGGTGTAATTTTTTCAGTGTTCTAAAAACTTGTGTCAATCCTAACATTTGGTTAATTAAAAAGTAAACAGAAGCTATTGCTTGAGATGTCTTGTAATTGTGTTCCTGAAAATGAAAAGACTTACACTTCCCTGAGAAGGTTTCTTTATTAAAGAAGACAACACACACATATGAGCAAAACTCATACTTTCTCCCCTTCCACAATCACTAAAAGCCCCTGGTCATATTGGTTCATTTTAGTCCTGTCTAAAGAAAGTCAGTATACAAACTGAGGCTTTGTTCCTGCAAACATTTACACATTAAACTTTTAAACTAAATTTGAGGTCAATAAAAACGCACAAATCTATGAAGTGATTCATGTACAGAAGTATTAGCAGGCATGACAGAATGAGAGAGGCAGACTCCCCTTAGTTCCTTTGAAAGGAAGGAAGGGTAATTTACAGTATTATCTACTGTCTTCTGTCACCAGGGTACAGAATAATCAGAACTGACCTTCAGAGAGCAGTTCCAGGGAGGAAAATGAACTGTGCCCTTTCTTCTCATCTGTGACTTTTTTTGTCAAACCAATTTTTTTCCTGCTTATTTTTACAAGAGGAATTCAGGTTGCCATGTGCTCTACCTTCTTCCCCCCATCTACTCGTGGTGAGAGACCAATAGAAACATCACAAAGGATCAGATATATTAAATTAGTTAATCGCACTGGCACATACTGTAGTTAAATACTGAATGAACATATGAGAGATCTTTATTAAAAGTTTCTGTGTCTCGTTTCCTAGATGTAGATTGTTAACTGTTCATGTCTGAGAGCTTTTCATTATCTTCTGATAAGCAGCTAGACTAAGAAAGGTGCAGTAGGCAAAGGGAAAACAAAAAATTTGTTAAAAACCACCTCAGACCCCAAAAGGTTTTTATATTTTAAAGAGGAGACCAAGCTTCAACTTTTCAAATACCCAGCCTGGACTGTATAGAGAACTTTGTTTGAAGGAACCAACCTGGGAAGGATGGGATGTTAACCAGCTGGAGTTTTGTTTCCACAGAGTTAACAAAAATGCATCTCTTTTTTTATGTATGACCCCATATACAAGGCCTATGGTCGAAGCTAAAAGGATTCTTGGGGAGACAACATGGAAACCCATGTTTCTCTCAAGAGTTTAAAATTATTTTCCTTTTATTTTCACTTAGTCTGTCTTTGAGGTAAAGCAATTTCATTCCTTTTTGACTTGATTGAGGAAATTCAGGCTGTCTCTTCTTCATGCTGGTCTCTTCTGCAGAGACATTTGATTGTGATTAATTTATAATCAGCCTTCCACAGGGAAAGTTTCATCATATTTATCAGGAAAGTAATGAAAAAATATTTATATAGCTTGTAATTGCTTACATTGTATCTAATTGCCCATTTATATAAAGAAGGGATTTACATTGGTTATATTATCATCAATTTTAATAAGCCTAAGCATAAAAAATCGCCAGTTAGGTCTTAAACTAATGAGATTTATTCAAAAATAATGAGATTTCAGACATTAATAAATTGGGATTTGACCTCTGGGGTATTTGTCAATGTGTACATTGAAAATTTCAAAACTCTGAAAATGAAGTTAAAAGAAAACTTGAGGCTATCACATGACTAGAAATACAAACCTTAAATTGAGACACTGAGTGATACTGGTAGAATAAAAACAAAATGGCTCTTTATATGGCTTTGGGCACACTGCTATATTTCATCCAGAGCAAGAAAAAAGCTTTCTTATATCAGAGAGGAGTGGGTACCAGATTTAATGTGTAATTAGCTGATTTACAATTGAAATAATTTATTCTACTCCATGTGACAGCGTCTTTTAAGTCTCTCCATAGTAGTGCTCTCTGTAGACAATGCTAGAGCTAAGCTGCTGTCAGCATTTCAAAAATAAAACCTTTAAACAAAGGTTGTGATTAATTTCTGAGAGTTTCTCTAAGGTAAATTGTTGCAGAGGGCATATTTCTGGATGATATAAAAAAGTGATCTGTCTGTTTTGGAGATTGGAAGACAAAGGTTTTATACAGTGTTGCGCATAAGTGGGGCTCATCATAAGACCCAACAAGATGCTGTCAAAAAATATAATATTTTTCATAAATACAGTATTTTTTTCTTTTTCTTCTTTTTTCTTCTTTTTTTTTTGCTACGGATCAGTAGTCCTTGATTAAACTGGAATCTACTTTGTGCCCTTACTTTTCATAAATATTTCTTCAGTAGTTTAATATTGCCCCTCCTTCTGTGTTTTCAAAATACTAGTTAAGGTCTAAATTGCACAACTGTCTTTGATTGCAGCTTGGAATTTGTGCACTAGCATCACCAGCTGTGGTGGAAGAAGTGCACTGAACTTTATGCAGGTGCAGGAGCCTTTTTGTCATTTGATCAACAGAATATCTGTCACTAGTGATTTCAGTCTGTGTGCAGTTATGGAATATATGCTGCCTGGTTATGAAAAGACATATCTTAAGCAATATGTTAGTTTAATTACAGTAAATTATTTTAGTTTTTTTTTTTTTTTTTTTAACTTAGTATTTGCAACATATAACACAGAATCATAGAATCATAGCATGGTTTGGATTGGAAGGGATTTTAATGATGACCTAGTTTCACCGCCCTGCCAGGGGCAGGGACACCTTCCACTAGACCAGGCTACTCAAAGCCCTGTCCAACCTGGCCTTGAACACTGCCAGGGATGGGGCATCCACAGCTTCTCTGGACAACCTGTGCCAGTGCCTCACCACTCTCATAGCAAAGAATTTCTTCCTGATATCTAGTCTGAGCTCACCCTCTTTCAGTTTAAAGCCATTCTCCTTTGTCCTGTCTATGCCTTTGCAAAAAGTCCTTTTTCAGCTCTCTTGTAACCCTCTTTAAGTATTGGAGGGTGCTCTAAGGTGTCCCCGGAACCTTCTCTTCTCCAGACTGAGGAACCTCATCTCTCTCACCCTGTCTCCATAGGAGAGATGCTTCAGGCCTCTGATCATCCTCTGCCCCTCCTCTGGACTCACTGCAGCAAGTGCATATCTTATGTCGGGATCCCCAGAGCTGATGCAGCACTCAGGTGGGGCCTCACAAGAGCAGAGCAGAGGGGCAGAATCACCTCCCTCTCCCTGCTGGCCATGCTACTTTGGATGAGCCCAGGACAGAGTTGGCTTTCTGGGCTGTGAGCGCACATTGCCAGGTCATGCTGAGCTTCTTGCCAACCAACACTCCCAAGTCCTTCTCCTCAGGACTGCTCTCAGTCCATTCACTGCCCAGCCTGTATTTGTGTTTGGGATTCCCTCCAGACTGCTTGCTGCACCACACAGCTTGGAGTCAACAAACTTGCTGAGGGTGCACTCGATCCCACTGTCCGTGACACTGACAAAGATGTCAAACAGTGCTGGTCCCAATAGCGAGCCCTGAGGACACCACTCATCACTGCTCTCCACTTTGACATTGAGCAGCTTTGAGTGTGGCCATCCAGCCGATTCCTTATCCACTGAATGGGCCATCTGACAAATCCATGTCTCTCCAGTTTAGAGACAAGGACGTCATGTGGGACAGTGTCGAAACATAACTTGATTGTACAGATTAAAAAAAAAAATGTTCTCCTACCTAACTCTTTGGTCTCTCCAATTCATATGTCAACAAAGTGGTGAAGGCTTTTCATCTGAAGAACTCTGCTGATTTGAATACTCTATAACCAAATTGTGACCCACATAAATAATGGTAGGATGTAGTAACAATTTCCTTGACTCATAGTGACCTGACATAGTTGGGGTACAAGAGGTTGATAACGTCAAATTAGTTCTTCAAACTGTAAACACCATATATGCAAATACACATACTTCAGATTTCTGTGATCTAAAACAAGACATTAATTCAGACAGTCTCTTCAATCTCTAGTTTTATAACAGAAATGGCAAGATTTAGACAGTTAATCTAAGGATTTATTTATCTTTCTTCATATCTATGTCTGTTTATGTCAGGAAAATAACGTAATTCAGCATGCTAACACTATTCATTTGACACGACTACTAAAGTGATGAATTTTTTCTGTTTCTCAGTTTAATTTTCTAGTCTAGTCAGGATACTAAACTTTCCATATTGAATTTTACATGGGAAATTAGAAAATATTATTTATATAGAACATGGGTAAGTTCTGTCCAGTGTATCGGATCCAAATTTCTGCATGTTTCCCTGTTGGTGTATTCTTCTCACCTATGTCTGTGTGCACTTCCTTTGTAGACTGTTTCAAGACATTGATCGCTCTGTGGCAAAAAGATTTGTGGAAAGGCTGATCAGTATTTTCCTTTGGTCAAGTGACTTTCAAGTGCCTTCTTGGCTTTCAATGAAACATGTATTTGAACTCTGAAAGATGTCAGTTTTTCTTGGAAATATCTGAAGCAATTGCAGATACCACGAGAAAAATGAATCTCATTTAACTTTTACATATGCAATGCAGATATTGATAACTAAGATGTGTCACCTAGGGCTTCCCTTGGTGGTCAGTGTAGCAGAATACGTAGGTTTAGGACATCAATCACCCAACTTATTTTAAACAAGGATTCATTAAATTTTCTACTATACCAAAGGATCTACTTGTTTTACTAGAAGAGTAAATGGAAGTGTGGCAGAGAAACTGTATGTCCAGTCAGGGATGAGTGAGCAGAGAACTGAACCACCTGTGCAGCAATAGCAACAGTTTTACTACTCATTTTCAGGAACACTACAAACTATGCTATAATAAATCATAGTCTATTTAATAATTTATTTTATTAATATAATTTATTTAAACTACTAATAATTTTGCACATAGACTACATGAAAAAATGGCTGCACAAAAAGCATGCCTTGCTATTTCAAGCATTGAAAGACTGATGCACCTTTACTGGAGAGAAAGTATTATTAAGTTTCTTAGAAAAATTTTAATGAATGGTAAGAAAGACTCTTGCGGAACATGAACCTAAGACCATTCATCTTCCATCTTTACAGCATCACCACTGGAATTTGCATTATCTAACTTAAGATGTCTGCAGTATTGATGTTGGCATCTGAGCTCGTTCTCTACGCTGGGAGTCAAAGCAGAGTTGGTATCTGACAACCCCAGGGTTTATAGATGTGGCTCCATGAAGAACTCTGCTGCCAGCCTGCAGCAGCTGACACTGCAACACCAGAGCACACTCATGCAGGGCTGCTCAGCCTGACACAACCTGGCTTCACCAAGTGTGATTGTACAGGGTGGAGCCACACCAACATGTGATGTCACCCTGTGCTAACTTGCTCTGCACTGCTCTGGGCAGAATTTTTCCATTCAAGACATTAGGATCAGTTTCACACATTTCTCCATTGCACAGTTTTTCTTTTCTTTTTTTATTTAACAAAACCCCATAATTTGCAACTTTCTGTCATCAGCACAAGATCTGTAAAAGATAATGCACCTTGCATGTCTCATTCGCGTATTTTTCATATATGTGGAACTTAAGCAAGTCCTTCTAAAATGATGACTCATGATAGGAAAAGAATGATTTAATTTTAAGGAGCAGAAAAAAATAACACTGATGGAATAATGCTTCTGTGCCTAAAAACCACTGACCAGGAGGAGAAACTGTTTTGCAGTTTTTGTGTGACTAGCATGGGATGAAGAAATTCAGTGAAGAAAGCCACATAAATGAAATTGCATGCCGAAGAGGGACCAGCCTTGGCCTTCATCAAAGAGAAACCAAAGTGAGAGCCACTCTGATGACAGATAAGCAAATAGCATTCATGCTTTAGAAGTTAGCAAGCAAAGCCAGACAGTGGGCAATCAATTGGGCTGGAAAATCCACAGTGAAAACAGTTGTTGTGCAGGTCTGCAAGATCATCAAGCATCTCCTACTTTCTTAAGATTATGAATCAGGGTGGTGCCTGGGGAACAGAGGAATCTGAAGCGGGGGATGACGATATTGTGGTAGGGAAATAGGTTGGGCGCATCCTGAGTCTGCATCCTCTGAATACAAATGGGCATAT
Organism: Acanthiza pusilla; assembly: GCA_036630365.1. Classification (NCBI taxonomy): domain Eukaryota; kingdom Metazoa; phylum Chordata; class Aves; order Passeriformes; family Acanthizidae; genus Acanthiza; species Acanthiza pusilla. The sequence continues at coordinate 33,998,749 of JAXCHO010000023.1, forward strand.
TTGTCCATGATGTAAACCTTGACTGATCAAGGAAGATTCATAATACTCATAGGAAGCATTTTTCTTTGACTGTTTTTTATTGAAGGGTGGATAGTGAAACTTGGCCTTTGCTTCCCAAATGCATAAACTAAAAAGAAGAGAGTCAACTTTTGTTTCAGCAAATGCAAGATGAATGTGGTTGATTTACTTAAAATTCAGATGCAACACACTCTATTAAGCCTGATCTAAGTGAAATAAGCGTGCTGTTTTGACTGCTGCATACTTTTAGTTCAGGTCTTGCGAGGCCTGCTTTTAGCAATAAGAAAAGCATGGCAGTAGATTGGTAGGTTGAGTAGGCAAACATCCGGTTAGCTTCTATGGCATTGTTTGGTTAAGGGAAACATAGGATCCCTTCAGAGTTGAGTTGTCAGGAGGGCTGTTTGCTTATAGTGAGTTTTCCCATTATTGACCTTGGAAACAATAATCGGTTTCAAATTAACTACATTCATTACTGAATTCTCCTTGGTTCGAGGTCAGAGTCCAGAGGCTAGAGGAGGGTTTGGAAATATCCAGGAGCACAGGAACACACTTTGGAAGCAAAGAGAACATGCAGCATCGATGCAGGGTACTTCTGGAGAATCCTCCTCTTGCTGCCACATTCACAATCTCAATGCACACATCTAGGAAGGGATATGAAGAACAAAAGATTTTCCAAACCAAACAACTAATGTGTATGCACTCACTACATGGCCAGAACATTCTCCCTGAATTTCCTCTCCCTCTCTTCCTGCCCACAGAAATTTATCACTTCGGGCCCTGCTTTCTTTTCAAACTGCCAGGGAGTGCACTGCCAGAGGAGGAGGAGAGTGGCAGGAACCACCCTGCCTGCACTCACTCGGGAAGGACAAGGTGGGACACTGTGATCTCAGAGGTCTTTTCCAACCTAACTGTGTAATTCTGTGACAAGTAAAGGACAAGTTGGGACACTGTGATCTCAGAGGTATTTTCCAACCTAACTGTGTGATTCTGTGACAAGTAAAGGAAAAGGCAGATGGGGCTGTCTGTAGCTATAGATGAGGCTGTTAAGGGCAGCTAGGATTGAAGAGGGAGCTGGGAGCCGGAGCTGGGAGCCAAAACTGAGAGCCCTAAGGACGAGGGTGTGTTACAAGGACATGTGGTCAAGCTTGTGCTGTACAAGGACATGTGGTCAAGCTTTAAATGCAAGTGTTCTTACAGAAACTCTGTTTTTCAGTCAGCATTGTCATTACAAAGCAAACCGATTCTTATGCTAAGGAAACTGCTGGGGTTTGGTTGTTACTAACATTAGTATATGGGCACTCAGCACACAGGTAATGTACTCTGCAGTTTTCCATGCTCAGGGAGAAAAACTGAATTGGTACTATTAAACGACTTCACAGGAAGTTAATTTTGCAATTTAAATATCCTTACTGAAAGCAAACTGACAAGAAAGCAATGAGTGAGTATGTACATGATCAAGAATTTCTCAACAGTTTTTGGCTTTTTAGACTAAGGGGCTAAATCTGCCTTCTCCTATAGAGGCAGTATGGTTTCTGTACAGGTAATCAGAATTTTGCTGGCTTCTCTGGCTGGGTAATCGGGCTGGTAAGGAATGTGGCAATAGCTGCTGTTTTCAGGGCAGACCGGGAATTACAGCTCAGCAGCCATGGACATTTGAGAAATTCCAAGGAGGAATTTGAGCCTGAGGGAAAGCTTGTTTCTTTTGCTCCACGACTCCTCAACTTGTCTAAAGAGCTGATTGATAACAGATGCACCTATCTGCCTTTCTGTTTTTATTGAAGCATGTTGTTTTTCTGCAACAGGATTTTTCCTGTGATCTCCCCAGGACATTTCTCCCTTTACTGTGTATACTCCTGGTCAGCATTCTCTGGAATAAAGAGGCTCTGGAAGCTTATTATCCCTTGTTTAACCCTTTCCCCCCATTAATCTCCATCTGTCCTTCAGCAACTATGGAGGCTGGAGTTTTCCAAGATCCTCCATCAAAGGAGAGACTGTTGGATTCGCCTGGTAACAGGAAGGAGAAGGACTTTGGAAATTCCTGAGACTTCTTTCCCTGCAGGAATTTCTGTCCCTTTCCAAACAGCTTGCTCTGGGTAAAGGCATTGCTGCAGGGAAGCTAAATTGCTGGGGATTGCCTGTGAGTCCTATGAAAGGGGGAACTGATGTAGGGGATCTTAAAGTAGGAAGACTGGAACAGTGTAGTCAGTGTCAAGCTCAGTACAGGAAGCAGTGGCTATGACCATTGTAATGTCCCCAGCAGTGACAAAGGCCTGGGTACACACCATTGCAGGTTCTCAACCATATGTACTGGGATGACCCAAGGGCATATCTTCCTGGAGTGAAGAAAAGCTTGGGACCCTAAGAAAATCATGTGGAGGGATCAAAAATGATCCAGGAGGATAAAAGGGCCATTTTTCTATAGGTAAAATGTATATTCTGAGGAAATCAGAATTTTTCACTAGCCTGCAAGCTGAAGAAAATCCAGCTACCATTAAAAGCCTGTTCCTTTCATATGCTAAGAGACAGAAGAAAAGGCTGTTCCTTTCAAGTGGAAAAAAAAAAGTCAAGTTCAAGCATTCCCACAAAGGAAAAAGCATATCTTTTAAAGTAATATGCAGTAAGACATCCTTGAGCTCCTATCCCCTTTCCTTGATGTACTTGACTCTTTGTAAATCTGTCTCTAATCCCACACTGTTTCAAAAAAACCCGTGTCTCTCCACACTGATGCCTGCCCTGCCTTAACACTCTGCACTCTGCTTGCTCTTCAGAGGTGGGGTCTTTGATCCATTTCAAATGTGAGCTGTTTGGGGGAATTATTCAGGCAACATAAAAGCTGAGTTTTCACACCAGTTTTGTGGTGGAAATATGGATAGAGATGACAAAAGTTAACACTTTGATTACTACAGAGGATGTATTCTTTATAGGTTCGAGAGAGTAAACAAAAAGCCACTCAGCACTATGGCATCACTATGGAGATTGACAAGCAGAGCATACTCTCCACAGTGTCCTTTTATATGCTTTTCATGATGATATACAAACTAAAAGCAAATAGATTTATGATCAGTAGTCAATCTGTAGGTCACAGAAAAGAAATGGTAAGCCCTTCCAAGACCTGTTGTACCAGAGAAGCGAGATACAAAATATCCTTAAACTTGAATACGGTCTTTGGCTTGTTAGAATTACACCCAGCTATAATAGAAACAGCAGTTATTAATAGTCTCTCACATAATACAACAGAATGACTTGAGCAGGACTCCACCAAAAGCTCTGGGTGAGCCCAGTTTAGTCAGGTGTTAAATATGATTAACTGCAGTGGCTTTGGGTGGCTTAATATTTTATTCCCAACACCCAGTTTCTTACAGTGCCACAATGCAAGAGGCAATCTGAAGATAATATGGCTATGGATTTTTTTTAATGACACAAGAACATTTAATGGAAAATTAATTTAATTTAATTATTGAAAATACAGAAGATAATGTGATAAACATAATACCAAAGTAGGATTCTTAGTATGAGAGTAAAGCAGTTAACTTTGCTGTGTAATGGCAACTGATAATAAGGGAACTATATAAAGGTGGAAAACATTCTGAACACATGCCACACACAGCTCAGGAGCTGCATTGGTTCAAAAAGCAATAGAGATGACAAACGCGTTATTCTCTGTATTGTGTGCTAAATTTCTCAAAGTCACAACTAGATCTCATACAAAACTTAAGTCTGTCAGTGAAATGACAGAGTATCTTCCTGTCAAGCCCTGCCTCCAATGCAACTTCTTTCAAGCCACAAATTTGGCTTCTGAGCGTAGGGTTTGTTTAGCTGTTCCTGGGCTTGTGCTCCCTGTGCTGATTGTCTCACAGTATGTGAGACTTTATGCAAATGACTACAAGGTATTTGTGTCTGTCCGGGACACACCTTGGAACAGGTGCTGAGCACTCCTGCATTTTCTGCATAAATGCAGTAGCAGTAGAAGATAGGCATCTCACTGAGATAATGTGAAGGCAGGGTCTGCAGTCCGTGATACAGCACAGCCACTGTCTGTCTGCTTGAACTCAGGGCAGTGAGGAACACGTGTGAAATGTTCTGTGCCAGGCATTGAAATAATGTTCTGGAAAAAAAAAAAAGGGTTGTACCACATCCGCCAACAAGGGTGATGGTACAAGGTGGCCTCTACTACACAAGAGTGCAGAGATAATGGGACCTACTTCAGGCTAGCCACCAAATGGTACCTGTTGTTTTGAATTGCTGAGCAGTCTGGAGTCATGTTTTGTCAAATCTTTTCTGAAGGGTGTACTTCAAGTTTGGTCTGTCTTGACTCTCAATAGGAAGTGCTGTTTTTTTGATTCAGGGGTAGTTTGTCTTCAGGGTCATTCTCACAGGTTTCTGATTTCTGAGCTGGGAAATGTACATCTTCCATCAAACTCTGTTATACAAGGTTATTCTAATGGAAAAACAGGGAAGGGCAGCCATTATCCCATTAACTCCAGCTGCATTACATAATTATTGTGGCTGTCAATGTGCTGGCCCAGAATTTGCCCCTACTCTGGGATACCCTAAGAAAATTTATTACTGGGAGATCAGCTCCTGCCACTTCTTTTTGGTACTTGCCTGTCCAAATGTTTTTATTCCAGTAAAAGGACTCTTGGCTAGAAATAGTAGATGGATTCATGTCTTAACGTATGATCTTTCTTAAGTCTCATCTAAAGTTTTTTTAATGCTGTATCTATATTATTGAAATTAAGAAATTAAACTTCTTACCTTCATATGCTGGTCTTGCTATTTTTTATATTAGAAGGCTATTTCTTTTATATATATATATTTATACAAAATTATATGTATATAAATTACAGTGGAGTTTTCAGAATTACTTCAGCTTCAAATCCTCTGCCTAAGAAAGATATCTGAGTTTGCTATTTTAATGCAGAAATTGTCCCACAGGATAAAATTATTGGATTTGGATTTGTTGTAAGATTACAAAGGAGAAACCTCCTACCAGGATCAGAGTGCTGCAAAATATTTGCATTCCTAGCACATGTGGGTTGCCTAGGTGGAGCTTTTATCAAGTATTAAGCCACTTCTGAACTCTCTAACTCTGATGCTGCCTTTGGGAAGACTGTCATTCAGTTCCTAACTCTATTAGAAATTTGGGAGGCTGACAGGCACAGTATGGGATTACTTGCCCACCATGTGGCTGTGGCCATGGGCGCTGGCAAGTGTTCAAATATGCATTACTTGCCTGCAGGTTTTGGTTCTCCAGATCTACTGTGCTTGTACACAGCTTTACAACTCAGCAGGACAGTAACTTCTGAGGACTGTGTGATTCAGTCAAAGGGAAAGGGAAGAGCAGACCTCTACAATGGAATGTAAACATGCAGAAGGCACAGTGCTAAACTGCACCTAAAAGTTGCACTCACAAAGTGAATGTACTGATGGAAGCATCAAAGCAGGTAAGCAGCCTTACCCGTGTTAATGCAATCCTATGATTAGAAAAAGATAATAATCCTATGTGTTATGTGTTTATGCATTCAATATCTATTTGCATATAGCAATGACTTCTGTCTAGGTTTCTTGAGGAAGATACGTTTTTAATAAGGGGTATAATTTTGAAATATACTGTACAGTAAATAAAATGTTGTGATTGAAGGAACTTAATATCAGAAATGATCAATTTATTCTGCTGTTTTACTTGGTTTCAAGTTGTATCCTTTCAAATGCCACCAAGGGGCATTCAGGAGACCTGGCTACGGCTGGGGGCTATCAGCACCCCTCAGTGTGGCACATTCCATGTCACACAGCATGGGAACAACATAATAACTTACAGTCCGACCCTCCCAGCTATCCTGCAGCTTCATTTGGCCCTGCTCAGTAGTTTTTTTTTTTTGTTTTCCTTTTGTTTTGTTTGGCTATTAAAGGCATCTTAAAAAAACTTAAAAATTGCACTATTTTGCATTGCAGTGCAATTAGATAAGATTAAATTAAAATGGCGTTGTGAGATGATAGATAAAAATATTCATCTTTTATGCTTATATATTGCTCAGGATGCAACACTACTTTGTGCTGTAGATGATGATAAAATTACTTACTGTATTAGAGAGAAATTTATAGGAATATTACATCAGTGAAAAAAATCCTGTAGAATGCTATGAACGCACTTGCACAGGGGGGGTTACCTGCTTAGCATTATTGATTTTTCAATCAATATAGCTTGTATATTACACAAGGCTGTGTGCAGTCAAGGCTTTAGCGTGGTTTAGATCTGTTTATACTGGTTTAGCTGTCAGCAGGGCAGCAGGTTGATGTTTCCTTCCCAAAGTGGCTGGAACTGATGAAGATCCAGCACCTCATTGCTTGTCACCATCCACCACCAGGGTACTGCACCCATACCTGTTGTGTAGGTGCTCTTTGGCTCATTCCCTTGGATACTTCACTGGAGGATGCTCGCCAGCCTTGCTGGCACTAGGGACCTGCTTGGGGTCAGTCTGGCAGAACTGTGGGGGCAAGTGGCCTTTTGCAAATGGTCAGTGAGAAAGGACTGGAGAGAAGTAATGACTCTGAATGCAGCAAATGTTTGCAAACTGAATTTGTGCTTATGGTGTAAATGTATAGTCATAAACCAACAGATAAAAATAGTTTGAAGTCGATGTAAGAGAAACCACACAGAAAAATTGAACTTGTTTGGTTAATAGTGCATGAAATAAGTCCATATAGCTTATGTATGTAGGAAAGAGGTCCTGAAGGGGATTTTACGTGACTTGCCTGCTGAAAGCCCTGCAGTGGTCAGGGCACAGCACTTAGATCTACATTTTACACATGATCAGTTTGAGCTGGGAAATCAAATTCCCCATGTTCTGAGGCTTTCTTCCATATTTTATCTTTATTTCCAATATTGTTTCTCATATATATGTGCTATTAGCCCCTTTCTCTGTGAAAGTGTATTATGTGCTCTGCTGCCTGACCAATATGAGCTACAGTCACTGTATATTATTTCCTCATCAGCAATTTACCAGATTTACTCCTCTATTTTCAGTTTATCCAGAATTCGTACGACTATCAGAATGCTTTCAGACATTAAGTTCTTCTGAAACATATTTTTGACACTAGACGGATTTTTCTACTATTTCAGGGACCTGACATATTTTCAATGCACTCCAAATTATTACCAGTCATAAATAAATTAATTAGTAATGCCTCTGAGTTCAGCATATGTCTTTGTCTTCCTTCCATCAAGGTCATATCAAGGTGAATTTGTGTCTGGTTTTTTTTTTCTTTTCCCGCCTTACTTTTTGTGTGTTTTGGAAGGAATAAGGATGACATGTGGTATCAATATTCAAATGATATCAAGGAAAAGATTACACTGAAAAAAAGCATGCAATTTTATCATGCTTTACAACAGGTATCATATTACCTGCACTGTGCCAAACCCATTTCTTTTTGCATCTGAACTCAGGTCAGATACAGCCTAGGATGCTCAAAATGTGAAAAAAGAATGCACTTAATAAAAGCAGAAAATACAGTCATACATATACTGCCTATGATTCTCATCTGTTCAAGTAGAAGATCTTTTGCATGCAGGAAGTCCTAAAGGCACTCAAAATCTTTCATTCAGTAGGATTGTATAGTATGGACCTATGAATACTTTTTCCTTTTTCCTTTTCAAATTATATATTATCCTATCTGGGTTCTGACAATAAACTGTAATTATATTTGTTTGGGAAATGATGCCTAACTGCTGGAGCAGAGACATTTAACAAGGACACATGTTCTGGCTCCTGAAATGTGCTCCCAGTCTCTACTAATTTCTGTATGAATCTAAATAAATCCAAACCAATGTACTTTTTCTGCTAAATGGTTTTGGAGATTTCCCTTGAATATTGTAAATGGTATGGAAACTCCGGAGACCAATATTTTGCATATTGCCCATACCTTCCATCGTTAAACCTTATTTATAAACTTCTGGGAACTGTATCTATTACATCGTCCAAGGATACTTCTCTGGGATTGTAAGCCTCAGGAAACAGGGTTAAGACATGTTATTTGCCTGCCAATCTTGTCAGACCCTCTCTAATAACTTTTGAATCCATACATTCATTTCAGTTACATTTGGCTCAGAAATAGAGAACTTCAGGCTATGAAATTCTTACAAGTTTTAAGTAACATAACAGCTCAGTAAAGGAAAGACTACTTCCTTCAAATTACTACAGTGACTGAAAGGCTGCTGCCTGAGCTCAAAGGTTATTTATTATGTTGAGTTAGCTGGCAGCCAGCACATGCCCAGCTCAAAAGCAGCCACATCCCCTTGGTTCTCACCCAGCTGGTAGCTGGGAGGCAGGAGGAGGGAGCTGTGGACACTGGGGGAAGGGAAGATTGATGATGGGCAGGGAACCTGAGGTGTGGACATGGGGAAATCATGAGGAATGGGGCACAGATCCAAAGAAGCCAGGGCTTTTCATTTCTTAAGAGCAGAACTTGATGTCTATTTGGGAGTGACTTGACTCGAAAGCAACACATCAAAATTAAGCAGAATGAAGCAAGCTTGGCACCCAAAATGGATTCTTAGTGTAACAAGCACAATGGTCACTATTTCAACAAATTTTCTTTATCTTAGTTCATCTTCTTATCTTTAAGGATCCGGTTCACTACATACAGCGTTCAGGATTTCATTACTGAAAACAGTTTGGTAATCTGATGCCAGTCTACTGTTATTGTTTCTGTTACCATTGATAGCACAAATACTTCTATTTCAAGCACGCTTGCTTCCATAACAGGCATGCTAAAGTTACAGCTCACAGTGTTTCGTCTTATGCCAGAGAATCCATTGCAAGTGATGGGCTCAATAGGTTATATGAAGAAAGCTTTGTTTGCACTAGCAGCTATCATTTTGCAATAACAAAGTACTAATAATAGAGAAATGGTTAGTACTCAGAGTGCCCACAGTTACAATTAGATTTGAGACAGTGCTATGATTGTACCTGCTTTACAGCCAGAACCGAAACACATACTATGCATTTTTTCCAATGCTAACAAAGTGGTTTGAAACAGATTCTGAGGTAAACATGTCTCCATTAACTTACTATTGAAGCTCTATTTAAAGAATGTATTAAATTCACTTTCTAAAATTTGAATCTCCTTAGTCTGAGATGACAAAAAAGCAAAAAACTCCCTTTCCATGTCTTTTGCTTCCCAACAGTTCTGAATAGCTCACACATGTAGAATCCAAATTCCCACTGTTCCTCAGAAATCTCAGGATTAGTGGAGGGGCTTGTTCTACCATGGGTTTACCCAATGACAGAAAAACTTCAGTCAGGGGAAAATTTTGGTTTGGCTGTCATGGTATCAGACTGGAGCTGTGCAGAATCAAGCACAACAGTTTCAGATTAAGGAAGATGAGAGATGAAAGCTCAAGCTCATGTGACACCCCATCACACTAAGGAGAGGTCAAACTTTAAAATTACATTATAGGCTGTTAGTAAGGATTCTGCTGGAGAGTGGAGCTGGGCCCAAGGTGGCAGGGTAATTTTGGCTTTACTGTCTTCGACTTGTTTGCTTTTTCTGACAGCTGGACATACAGAAGGTACAGGAACTTCCATAGCTGCACTGCCTGCTATCTGTCCGTCATACGGTGTAGCTCTTGAAGAAGCCACATATGAGTTACAGGTTGCCTGTCCCTGCATTAAAGGGGATAGAAGAAGCAGCACATTTTGTTTTGTTGGTTCACACAACAGGAACTAGTACCAGTTAATCCCTTTGAGATCCCTACTGCCTTCTTGCTGGCACCAGCAGACAGCAGAGAGAAAATGAACTGTAACTTCTTCCACCCAGTGCCTAACAATAAGGATTTGGTTGTTTCCACCTACAGCATTGAAGAAGAGACCCATGCAAAGCAATTAGTCCAGTAAGATGCATCCCATTTCCTTCTCATTCGTTCCTCAGAGTTTTTCTGTGTGTGGGTGGTGGGTTGACCCTGGCCAGCCACTAAGCTTCCAGCTTCTCCCTTACTCCCCCTGAGGTGGGATGGGGGAGACAATCGAAAGGGCAAAAGCAAGAAAAAGGCATGGGTCAAGATAAAGACAGTTTCATAAGGCAATGAAAGAAAAAAGGACGAAGAAAAAGAAGTAAGTGATAGAAAGGCACTCACCACCTCCCACCAGCAAACTGATGCCCAGCCAGCCTACAAGCAATGGCAACTTTGCAAAACCTCCCCCCAGTTTCATAAGTGGGCATGATGTTACACAGCGTGCAAGACCTCTTTGGTCAGCTCATGTCAGCCCACGTGCTGTGGGGGCAGAGTGAGAAACAGAGAAGGCCTTGACGCTGTGCGAGCACTGCTCAGCAGCAGCTTAAACACGCTGTGTTATCAACACTGCTTTGGTCACAAATCTAAAACACAACACCACACAGGCTGCTGTGAGGAAAATTAACCCCCTCCTAACCAGACACAACATACTACCGGAGGCTACAGGAAACCTAGGGCACTTTATTCTTCAGGGAAACATTAACATGGCAGTTGAATGTACTTCAGCTTAGGTGCATTGATTTAATACTGTTGATTGTCTTGATTTTACTGAGTGACTATGTAACACTGGAGTGAAGGTAAGACTCCAGTGCTAAGAAATTACTGGTGATAAGAAGTTACCCAGCAGCAAGGGCATTCACATTCTGTTGTAAGAGTAACTGTGGATGCATCATCTCCATCCTTCCCCTGCATCTAGTCTTGTTTCTGCATCGTCTGTGAGGCCAAAGTCACAGTCACCTTCTCCTTGATACTTTATCCAGCCAAAAGCACTGCAGGGGTTTGACAACAAAACTTTTGAGGTCTGGTAGGAAGGGCTTAAAAAACATTTTTTCTTCAGCAGTCAGAGCTTAAGTGTTTTCTATATATGGCATTAACAATAGGAATTTGACTCAGGATAATATTTTTTTTCTGAGTTGTATTGGCAATATTGTAGCCTGAAATATAAAAAGATTTTGGTCAGTTCTTTTTTTAGGCTGACTGAAGTTTGGCTGAGTGCAAATTTTTTACTGGTTGACAGACATAGCTAGTAAAGCTAAATGATAGTTTTAGTAATACTTTAATACAAAAGTTTTCCTAAAGATGGGGAAATATTTTACCTTGCATTACAGGTAGAAAACCTGCTCTCCAAAGAAATATAACCATGCAGGACAATGGAACTTCTGGTTTCTGCTCTCATTAGACCATCTGGCTTTCTTTTAAAATTCAGAGTTGCTCAACTTCTTCAGTATCGTGAGCCAGCAGCCAATGCTGTCATTTCCTATTTGGCTGTAAATACAGTTCTGGAATCTAGGTAATTTAGGATTTTGCCACTGAGGCACAGATGGAGTTAGGAAATAATAAAATTAGGGTGGAAATAAGAAAACCAGAACTTCAGAAACATATTGAGACTCTCAGCATAGGAGTTCTTAGGTTTTTCTAAATCTAATTCCACCATAGTTACACAAAATCATTCACAGGCAGGAGGGATTTAGTTCTTGGATCAGTTGTTTCTTTTGTTAGCACAGCTCTTCATATTCTAACAAACTGTGTTCCAGTGAATTCCTGAGCTGGAAGTTTCCTCTGGACCATAGTATACAATAGTTGTAAATGACACAATATTAATCAAATATGCCTTTTGCCTCAATTTATTTTTTACCATTTATTACCCCCCTCCCAATCATTTATCCTTCCAGCTATCAAATCCAAAAGTATTTAGCCTCTCATCATAGGATCGTAAGAATGGCTATAGCAGACACGACCTGAGGCCCAATGAGCATGTGATGAAAAAGTACCTGAAAAGGGCAAGGAGGTAGCAATAATCCCTTCTGTATGCCTTCCCAACATCCAGTAATCTGGGCACTGCAAACTTGCTAAAACAGTCCCAGTACTTTGTGTTTAAAAGCTGTTAATGTATTTGTATTTTGCCATTTTGTTTTCCTGAGTTTTGGTTATTCAATCCTGAATGTTACTGTAATCCTACTATATGGACTTTGAGATGGGGTAGCTAGAACTGAAAGCAACATGCAAGTAGTGCACTGCACTAGAAATGTGTTTTACATTATGTTTTCTTATCCTTTTCCTAAAAGAAGTTAATCTTTCTTGTGTTATTAATCACTTCTGAGCACTGAACCTTTTTTCAGAGAACTACTCACAGTGACTGCAAGGCTTTTTCCTGGTTGACACTAGCTTTTATAGTTCATCATGTCTGTATGTTTTTACCCCCTTGAGCATTATGCTGCTTTGGCTTTGGAACACTGCTTTTCAACTACCACTACTCACACAGTGTCGTGGAAGCTTCTTGCAGTACTTTTCAATCACCTTTAGATCAGAATTACTAGATATGTTCTTCAAATATTGTCACATCATCATTCAGGCCTTTTCCCAGTTCACTTATCAACTGCAAACAGTTCAGTGTTATGTATGAATACTTGTGAGATAACCTTTCTGTCATGAAAACTCATGGTTTACTTTTGTCTTTTAACTGGTTAGTCTATGAACTGAGGGTCCTTCTTATGCCATATAGAATAACAGAGACATGGGAAAATAGGTCTGGAAAGAAAAACAAGAAATCTAATTTCTCATCATGTTAATGCTACCTTACCTACTAAATTTCTGACAGAGGTTTATCTAACCTTTTCTTAAAAGTATCTAATGATTTCAATTTTAGTCGATTACACAGTATCTTCAGACGATTAATTATCTAATTGTCTTTACCACTCAAAGGTTTTCCTGTGTATACATCTTACTTGGTACAGCTGATGTTTGTTATTTCTTGTCCTATGTCTTCTACCCAAAGACGATTTATTGATGTCCTTATGAACATTTGCTGTTGAAAACACTTATAATAGGGCATCACCATCTGACTGGCTAGGAGCAACACTAAAGAATAATATATATTCTATATATATAAATTACGTATGTTGTATAGATCTGTCATCAAATACCGTTTTGTAGCTGTAGTTTGTATTTAGGACGGATTCTGTCAATACAGTGGTATAAAACTTATTATATCCAAGGAAAATTTGAAAACCTAAGAGTAGAACTTGATGTGGTTCAGCATATCAAGATTTAGCCCAATTCTATTTCTTCTGCGGGAATGAATTTAATAGCAGAAAGCTATCAGAGAGAGCAGTTTAGCTGCATTCTCTTTTATATACTTCAAGGGTAAGCAAAGAAACATCTTTCCTTTTTCATTATATGGTACTGCCTTTTCCAGTGGATTCTAAAGCAAAGTTTAGAATCACTTAACATCCAAAAACTTTAACAACTGGCAAGGAAACGCAGTAGATGGAATATGGTGGTGCTAGAATGAGAATGCAAACAATGCAGGAAGACTGAAACTATGTACACCAATGAAAACAAGGAAAGTCAGTTACACTGTCTGTGCAGCTCCAAAGGATGAAATTTTAGATTGCTATATTCAGAACTGGAGTTTATGCTTTCTCCATAATTATGGGCAACTTCTACATTTTTGGAATTCAAGGCTTTCTCTAAACCTCTGCTTGGGAGGTATTGGCTTTCCCTCTAAACCAGCTGTCATACTGATTCTCAAATGTGAACACAAAGGCATTAGTTAATAGTATCCTCTGGCTTTTTTGTAATTTTTTTTCTGTCAAACGGAAGCCAGCCCACAGTACTGCATGCTGTTCCCCAAATGAAATAAGCTTGTGCATCTTGCTTCACAATTCACAGGGAGTAAGTGGATATCCTAAAAAAGATATACATGTGGTTACATTGCTTGAGCAATAAGGTTGAGGTATAGAGGCATAATGATGAAATCTAGCACACTGAGCAATGCAGAACTATTTCACTTCAATTCATTCACTTTAATCACTATTATTTCACATAAAAAACTATTTTACTTTGCTGTCTCCCACTGTTTTTTAGTTGCTGAATGCTGAATTACCTTGATTTTGTCAAGTAAGTGCTCATTCTTGCTAGTCTGTAAAGAGAAGGTAGGGAATAGCTTTTCAAAGGGGTCTCTTTTTCTCAGGAAAAAAAATGGTGTAAAGCAGTACAGACTATTCTGGGACCAGGTTCTTGGATTATGCTCAAGAAAAGCAGCACAAGGTTTCTGGTTTAGTACTATTTGGATTATGGTACTATAAAAATGAATTTAAAAAACGCCAACAAAAGAGAGCTAGCCAAATAATTATACCATGAGTGCAGAAGTCAGCACTCCCTTCTTCCACTCCTAGCATGCTCTCTAGATTTACTGTAAAATCTTGATAGAGCCCCTTAGTTATGTACTTTGTTTTTTTAAACCAATATAATAAGGTTAATACTTTTACTATAGGGGTTTAGAAGTTAATTGATATAAAAGATTCCAAAATTCAGAGTTTTACTAGGAATCATAACATATGAACTTACAACCAGTTGGGGACTTCCTAATCTATCCCTATTAGAAATCCTCTGGTATGCTGCCCCACTTCCATTAGGCTCTTCACACTCACACTAATATGTTTAAAAATCCCAACTATATCTCTACACATTCTGCAATAGGTCTGTTAGATTTTCTCTGCTTTTGTAGAGATGACAATACAGTTCATGTGAGACCTCTATTCATTCTAAGGTTTCTCTGCCTGTATCCCTGAGAATTCTGAGAGCCATCCTTTCACTCTTAAGTGAAGCAACATCAACTTTAAATGTGACAGACAGAAGTTAACACTGAGGGCATATGTTTATTAATATCCCACTCAAGATCTACTGGTAAAAATGCTATCTCAATCCCTAAGAATCAAAAATTTTCCATTTGATTAACAAGTAAAAGTTTGCAAAAAGAGCGAGTTAAGAAAAGGTGCTGCTACTTCCAAATGTGGCCTAGAAAAATAAAAACCACCATCTATATTTTGGTCTCACTAACAAATCAAGAGAGAATTCTAAGAGATTGCCCATGGAATGAAGCAATCTGGAAAGAAAATAAGAGTGTATTTTAAGTGCAAGGCAATCTACAAAGAAGAAAATTGTTCTGCATGTATCACTTTCTTGACATTGAAGTGTTAAAGACCAAATTTTTCCTTTTTACATTAGAAACTCATGTCTTATCTATGTTGGAGAATTGTTTAGAGAAATGGTGAGAATACTCAATTCCTCAACTTTCAGTCTTGCTTCAGTCTCCAGTGAAACCTAACCACAGTGAGTTGAGATTTGGAAGAAATGGTGATTCTAATGAGTGACAATGAGGCATCTTCATTTAGGCTGGCAGGCTGAAAAAGTCCTGCTTGCAATCTGCAAGGCTGTCATTTTCTGCTTTCTTTGCTAGGGCTACTCAAACTTGCTGCATCAGCACAGTTAACAAATGACACGGCACTGCATATTAAAAATGTTACAGTCTTTTCTCTTCTGACCAGAAATGAATAATACAATTGGTAAAATGCTTTAAAAGAAAACATGAATACTATTAAATATGTGTTACTGGTATCACAACTATTCTACTAACTTGGAAGAGCAATGGAAATGTCTCAATATTGTTCTGTCTCTTTCTCTTGAACAATTTGCTATCACTGCTCTGTAAGTGGCTGCTTGATGCTGCGTCTCCTCTGGGAACCACCTGGAGAGGTGATGCCAGGCAGCTGTTTTCCAGCAGGCCTGACAGCCTGTGCCCACATGAAGAGTTTTTTCCACCTTTATGAACTTGAAACGGAATCCTGCCGTGTACTTCAATCTCAAAAAGAAACAAATGTGACCATTTCCATCTTTTAACCATGAATCAATAAAACCTCTGCACAAATGAGACGGTAGCATCATTCTTACCAGCCTCTGAGCTGGCCTGTGCTTGAAGCTGCTTGGTTGGTTCTATGCTTTTAGTGGTTTTTGTGTGGCCAACACATGGATTCAGAAACTAGAAGTAGGGCTGTGTCATGAGAGAAGGAATCAGGGCACAGATCACGTTCTGTGTTTTTCACGACCAGCTTTGTACCAGTCCAGCTTTCACTGGCAGGGCTCATGAGGGGAATGAGAAGAGCGTGGCTTGATTAGTCCAGCAAAATAAAGGCTGTGTGGGGATGAGACTGCTGTCTATAAATACTTTTGGCAAGGGTACACACAGGAGAGCGGGAAAGGCTACTTCAGGACAGTATTTGCACAGGAGGAAAAGATGGACATGGACTGGTCACAAGGAAATGTAGGTTTGACATTTTTAAAAGGCTTCCAGCTGTTAGAGAGGTTTCTCTCGGACAGCCTCCCAGTAGCAACAGTGAGGGCCAAAAAATTTACTGGCAAAGCACAATTAATTTATGGAAGAAAGGATAAAATGGCTGCTTGCAACACTAGGGAGCTGTGTACAGTATAGGGTGGAGGGGAAATTATGCTGCCTTGGCTTACAAATGCCAGGTTACCATAATGGGGGTACTGTTAGCCCTCTCTCACCAGCACTCTGGACTGAGACGGTCTTGTCAGTACATTGTAGAACTGAAAGAGTAAAGCCAAACACCTTAGTGGTGAAAATGGGCAGTAACAGCTATTTTTCTTGGTCAAAGAGGGCAATGGGAACTACTTGAAAAGTTTATTACTACCAACAGCAAGGTAGTTGTTATTCGTATTGATGTTAAAACTGGCAGAATAAATCTGGGTAGAATAACCTACAGATAAGTTTTCTTTTTTATGTCTGTGTCCCTTTCTTCTCAGTGTTGGCTTTGATTACTAGGCAACCAAAGATGTGAACGCTTTGCAAAATTTAAATGGTCAGCTCTAATTTTAGCAAATGTCTTTAATGCTGACACTGAAAGATCGATGGTGTTCTTATTCAGGAAAATTGCCAGCTCATGATCAGGCCTTGTTCAGGAGGATCCACATCTGCAACTGCAAAGCAAAGCACTTGCAGTTCTCTGGAAAATATTACTTTGGTAAAGGAGTGATGAAGTTTTCTGAGAATTTCAGTTGCTAGCTACCTGGCCCAAGGGAAATTCTGAATCATCTATTGCCTTCTGGAAGAAATAATCACCTCAAAATGGTTACACTCCTGCCTTTCCTTGAGAAACAAACTTCTGGCTATGACCTCATGACTTAGCTATGCACTAGTAATCATATATAGCACCATACCTTATCGTGCACTTGACACCTCCCTGTGCTTTGTCAGCAGTGACAGCTTCTCATCAGCTCCTCTACCACTCCCATCCAGCATGAGGAAAAACTTTCCATTGAGGTAACTAAAGCTGGCAGGGCAGGTGGTGAACCGAGACAGTTTCTCTGTACGGACAGATTCCATTTTTACTCTCCTGTCCTCTAATTTAATTCTGCTTCATTCACTTGCTGCTGGCAGTAATAACCTAATGTTGAATACACAAGGCGAGGATTGTCCCTTGCTTCTAGAGCAGGATGTAACCTGCAGGTTGTAAAAGGTCACGTCAAGGTTGACCTTACACTCCCTACAGCTCCCTCAAAGGAAGTTGTAGGCAGGGGTCAGCCTCTTCTCCCAAGCAACAAGTGACAGGATGAGACAAGAGTGCCTCAAGCTGCACCACGGGAGGTTTATGTTGGGCATTAGGAACAATTTCTTTACAGACAGGGCCATTAGACATTGGAATGCACTGCCTGCAGAGGTTGGTGGAGTCACCATCTCCGGAAGTATTTAGGGAAAGAGTGGACATGGCACTTAGTGCCATGGTCTAGTTGACATGGTGGTGTTTGGTCGTAGGTTAGACTTGATGACCTGAGAGGCCTTTTCCAGCCTAACTGATTGCGTGATTCTGTGTGACTCTTTGTGTTTGATTAGCTTTGCGTGGCACTTCCATAATGCGAGTATGCAGAGTGACGCTTTTCACAAAAAAAAAATCTCCCGAGTGAGAGACCGAGACACAATATTAAGAAGCCTGAATGTTACTGTGATCTCAACGTACTTCGATGAAATCTGAACACCAAAGTAGCACCGCGTTTGTCTAAAAATCTCTCTGCTTGGGGCTGAAGGGGCACAGCCTTGCCGTGGCACCGGATCATGAAGCAGCAGCAATACATTTGGGCTGTATCTGAGCGCAAACACAGTACGTGCCCCTGTGTTTCTGTGACCGATGGGTTTACTCAGCAGCATCCGCCGGCACCGCGCCTGCAACAATTCCCGTCTCCAACATGGACCTACAGCGCCACAGCCCTGGCGCCGGCCCGGCCCGGCCCCGCCCCCCGCCGCACGGCGGGGCGGCGCTGACCAATCAGAGGGCAGCATCCCGCAGGGGGGCGGGGCCGGGACGTGAATGGCAGCTGGCGAGATAAACAACTCGCTGAACTGTTAGGCGCCCCGCAGCATGGGGCGCGTGTCCGCCGTCCATTCCTCTGTTCCTCCCTCCCTCGCTCCCTGCCAGCCAGAGGCGCCGCATCCGGCCGCGCTCGCCGCTCCCGCCTCTGCCCGCGATGTGAAGAGTCAGCAAGTTCCCAGCGGCCGCTGAAACGCTCCGGTGTCTCCGGGGAGGGCAGTGCGCCGACGCCACCCGGCCGGGGCGGCCCGGGGCATGCCGGGAGTTGTAGTTCTGCCGCTACGCCGTCCCGCCTGCGGCGGCGGGGCCGGCTCCCGCAGCCGCACTACGACTCCCGGCACCCCTCGCGCCGCGCCGCGAGGAGCCCAGTTGAAGCGGGTGGCGGCGGCGGAGCGCGCCCCCTCCCCCCCGCCGAAAAGCCCCAAACCAAAACAAAAACAAACCGCCCCCCCACGTCCCCCTCGCCCGCCGCCCCCGCCGAGCCTCGGACATGGCGGCGCCGGGAGGGGGCTCCGCCAGCTGCGGGTGCTGATCCGGCTGCCGCGTCCCCCTGCCCGCCCGTCCCTCCCCGCCCATGGGCGAGACATGGACTACGAGTTCAAGTCGAAGCTGGCGGCCGAGCGCGAGCGGGTGGAGGACCTGTTCGAGTACGAGGGATGCAAGGTGGGCAGAGGCACCTACGGGCACGTCTACAAGGCCCGCCGCAAGGACGGGTAAGGGCCGCGCCGAGAACCCCCTTCCAACCCCCCCGCACCAGCGCCCTCCCCTCCTTCCTTCCTTCCCCTCCCTCCTCGGAAAGTTTCTGGCAGCGAGGGGGCCGGAGCGCGGAGCCCGCCCGGCTATCCCCCGCCCCGCGCCGGGAGCGGGCCCCGGTGCCCCGGCCCCGCGGATCGGTGTCCGGCTGCTCGGAGTCATGGTAGCAATTAGGTTGGAAAAGACCTCTGAGATCATCGAGTCCAACCTATGACCGAACATCACCATCTTCAGCTAGACCATGGCACTAAGTGCCACATCCAGTCTTTCCTTAAACACCTTCAGGGACGGTGACTCGAGCACCTCCCTGGGCAGTCCATTCCAATGTCTAATCACCCTTTTTAAAAGCATTTCTACCTAATGTCCAACCTAAAGCTCATCCCGCTCTGCCCCGCTTCCCCCCGCCATCCCTGGTGGTGCGGTGTCAGCAGGCTGTGCCCTGGGGTCGCCTTTGCTTTTCACGCCGTGTTTCAGGTCGTCGCTTTCGTCTTTTGTGTGACCGCGTTCGTACTTTGACGTTGTGTTCCGATTACTTGCAGGGGCTCGGGAAGCGAGGAGCACCTGGCTCCCGGCCGCCCCTCCCCGGCTGCTCCTTCCCGGGGCGTGTGATGGTCCCTGGTGTGTCCCCAGCCCCAGGGACCCCGCGGGTCCCAGTGCCGGGCAGGCTTGGCTTGCTGGCCTATCTGGGACACTCGTTGCAGGCAGAGCTGGTGGCTTCTGTCCAGTACCTATGCACAGGTGTGTCTCCATCAGTTTCCTGTGAGAGAGCAGGATACATGTCCCTGTCCCCGGACAGCTGGCTGGTGGCTTGATCCAGGGAGGTCCTTTAGCCATTTGGCCCACGGTTGTTGGTTAAGCAAGGTATCTTCTCTTCCCTGGCTGGCACCATGGAATTGGTATTCCATGGATGCCGTTTTCATGGTAATGTGGTTAAGAGAGTGATGGGGAGCTAGGGCTGCAATTTGGGATTGCTTGGCTGGCATGCAGTTGTTGAACGGGAGCAATCCTGAGGGCTGAGCAAGGCTCTTGTGCAGGTGTGGGTTCCAAATAGAATCTTCTGCTTTCAGAAGAGCCATTGAGCACTTCTTCACTGTGGTGTGTGCCTGGTGCACAAACATGGGCTGTGCTTGCAGAGTGTTCTAAGCATACTATAAGGTTGGATAAAATATACCTGAGAATTGGAGATGGTTCCTTTCTGTCAGAATGCTAAGGGAATAGCCTTCCATTATAGCCAACTGAAAGTTTGGAAAAGAAGAGACTGAATGTGGAAAAATGACAACTTTTAAATAAAATTTTGCATATGGTTAAGGGAATGTTGCTACTTTAGATTAGTAGAGAAGTCCAGGGATTCTTCTGTAGGACTAAATGGCATTCATGTGTGTCTTGAAAATTTAAACTCAGAATTAAGAGGCTGTAGTATGAAAGTGATTAATAACTGAAAGGTAGATGCTAATTCCAGTGGAGGATTAAATACCAGGAAAAGAGCTCTGCTTCTGACTAGCTTGCTCTGCAACCTTAGGAGCACTAGAGCATAGCTAACTTGAAATATTAAAGCTTTTCCAGATATTACAGCTGCCACTGAGCTCTTCCAATATTTTTGAGCTAAGTGGTCATGCTTTCTTCTTTTTTCTAAGTGTATATATGTATGTGTGTATATATATATATACACACATATATATATAAACATACATGGATATATGAAAGGAAGTGATAATAAAACCACCAAAAACGCTAGTTAAATGTTTTTTGCTGTTCTTTGATATAGTAAGCCTAAAATTACTGCTTGTAAGAACAGCGTAAAAAAGGTAGAGCTTTGGAGTTGCTGTTTTATGAAAGAAAAGAGATTTGATGTCTGTTTTTAACTTACCTGTTTCATTTCCATCATTTGCTATGGAAAGCCGTGACAGGAGTTACATTGCTGCTACAAAGCACTTAAAGGAAATATCTTCAAAATCCCTACAATAATAGGAGCATGACAAATGCAAATTGGTAGTAAAGCAAAAGTAAATCTGATAAAAAGATAGCTAATGTGTCAGAGCTGGAAATAATCAAAGGGAGACCTTGAGCCATAAGAAAACTAACTGGTAAAAGGAAGTGCAAAGTTTCAGTGCTGTCAGTTAGATTGACATGCAATATAACATGGCACAAATTCAACTGTACTATATACTCAGAGCCTTTACTTCGTGAAGCTTGGAAAGCGACTTATTCTTTCTCTTTTTTTCTTGGTCTTCATTTTTATGGCATTAGTGAGTTCACTCTTAGTTGCTTTTGTGTAACTTGGGTGAAAGTAAGATGTGAACAATTTAAAGAAAAACTAGAAAACAACTAAAATTATTAATATAAGATGATTTCCTTATGTAAACACATAGCTAAAGTATATCTGTGGGTTGGAGGATGTTTAGCATTTGTTCTTAG
Organism: Acanthiza pusilla; assembly: GCA_036630365.1. Classification (NCBI taxonomy): domain Eukaryota; kingdom Metazoa; phylum Chordata; class Aves; order Passeriformes; family Acanthizidae; genus Acanthiza; species Acanthiza pusilla. The sequence goes on from JAXCHO010000023.1 coordinate 34,020,109, forward strand.
CTTTAAGGGGTCTTTAATGAAAGAAATCTAGCAAAAGAAATCTAGCAGTGGTGCTGATTTGTGTGCTGATCACTGGGGGCTTTGGAGCCTCATGTAACAGAATTCTTCTTTAGCTGATTGCAGAGACTGTTTCAGCATTTCCAATTTGCAAGGCATTCCTGTATAAAAGAAAAAGATTCTGGCTTCTTGCTTTGTATAGTCAATTTACAGTCTCAGGAGGCTGAGGGCAATAAGAACCTTGTAGCTCTGCAGAAATTCCACTGAGAGCTTGTCACTTCATGTTTCAAAAAGTTGGCATATGAATTTTATGAAATAGTAAAATGTGTTTATATGGAGCTTGGCAAGCTGTTCGATAAAGTGCTTGTAAAAAAAGTGGTTGTGTTGCTTAGATCTCCATGAATGGCTTGTGCATTAAAGCAGTTTTTTGACAAAGTAACAGTTTAGTTTGGCTTTTTCAGCCTAGGGTAGGATATCATTTGGGCATGTTTGTAGTGAGCTGACCGGTTTCTATGAAAGTTGAAAATTTTTTTCTTTTTTAAATAGTCAGATTTGAACAATGTTGGTGTGACATTTGAATGCACTGCATGATTATGTTTTTAAAGATAATGAGCACCTGCAGCTTCTGTTTAGTTCAGTAGGGTTTGTATGGTCTGATGAGGTCTGGAGTTAACCTGTTATTTATATTATTTTATATATTTTTTTATAACCTGTGTTATAAATTCAGCTAAATTCAGCACCTGGGTTTACAGAACTTTCATTAATACCTCTGTAGTACAGAAGGGATAGAAAATAGGTATTTATATAAGCTTTCCAATGCTTTATTTCGTATACACTAAAACTGGACCAGTGGCTCTGATGGGGGAAATCATGATATAAGCCTTATGATTGCAATTCAGTCGTCAATATTAAGTTTTTAGCTCTTTATGTAGCTGGAAAATCTGTTACAAATGTTTTTTTGTTTTTTTTTTGTACAAAGCATCAAGTCAAAGCATCGTGTTGACTTTTGCTAATTGTTTTTGTGGACACATTCACCTCTGTCTGGTGAAGCAAAGAACGCAACTTTTCCAGTCATGGTTAGGAAAATGCAGTTTTGTTTCATGACCTACCTCCCCTCATTATGTTCATTGCCGCTTCCTTGATCACACTTTAAGCTACAATATTGTGCTTAGTTGTTTCACTTCTTGTATCTCCTTCTCATACGAGAGGCAAGTTTTAGGATGAGTGAGGTTTGGAAATTCTGTTTGTTGTATATGCCTGAGTTATTTTCCTTTACTCCTTCGAAATGATCAGTCTTTGAGTCCAGGCCACTACAGAGTATTTCTGTTCCTCCACCAGCATGTCAGTCCACCTGCAGGTGGATGTTTGCATGAGTCAGCAAGCTGCAAAGATACCACTGCTGGCTAGTCAGGAGCGCAAGGAATAGTGGGATGCTTGAGTCAAGCAGAAAATAGGCCACTCTGTTCTTCAGTCTGTAGCAGCAACAGCAGATGCAACACTTGCAAAAGCTGAAATCTTCAAGTGAGTAAAACCTTTCTAGTTATTGGTGCTTCTGGTTATTTTCCTTCTGTAAACAAACAATTGAGCTGGCTGCTTTTTCTCAAACTCTGGCTATTTTATTTTTTATTTTTCTTTGACTCTCTACCCATGTTTGGGCAACAGAGGTTATTATAAATTTTTCCTATACAGCTACTTGGAAAGAAAAAAAGTTCCGTAATTTTATTTTAATCTGTGTGTTTCAGAACACCTTTCAAAAATCAAGTATCATTAATCTTGTTACTGAAGGAATGACGAGGAAAGGTTACTGAAGAAATATGGGGTGATCAGCTTTCAAAACGATGGCAGTAGAAAGGCCAGGATTTGTACCCTGGGCAGCTCCCAGGCTCCCTGCCAGCTCAGTAGCCGCTGCTGCCCTGGCAGACCCTCCTGCCATGTTATCCTTTGGCAAGTATAAAGAGTTTGGCACTGCCCTGTACTGTACAATGTTTCAGCTGAGGCAAGTGTGTAGATTTATATTCTACTGTAATAATATACTTTTTTAAAGAAAGGAAATCCCTAATTGTAACTTGTTGGATTACTTTGTTACTGTACCTGTAACTTTCAAACAAGAGAGTTGGTATAAAACAGATTTCACCTTAGTTGCCAAATATGGAATTCCCTCTTGAATACTGGGCAACAGTGATGCAAGTCCAAAAACATGGTTGTGGAATACAGACATAGGAAGGGGAAGACTAATGAAACATTCTTTCCCTGTTTTCTCCCCTATTTTTCAGTGCTGTAGGCTTGTAACTGAAGAGGAGAGTCTGTTTTCCTCCTTGGACTGATACTGGTGTGGAGAATCATTAATGTAAAGTTCTTAACTTGCAGCATCCAAGTCCACATAAGAGTCGAGTGCCCTATTCCTGGCAGTGTTCAAGGCTGGGTTGGCTGGTGCTCTGAGAAACCTGGTCTAATGAAAGAGTTCCCTGCACATGGCAGGGGGGTGGAACTAGATGATATTTCAAATGCCTTTCAACCCAAACCATTCTATGGTTCTATGAAAGGTAGGGCATGGAAAGAGAAAGAAGGATGAAGTACATAGCCAAGGCAATTATGTAATCTAACACAGGTATGCTGGTTATGGTTCTGGCCATGTAAACTTTTGATGGATTTTTTTTTTTTTTTTTGTTTGAAGCAGAAGTGGGGAAATAATAATTAAGAGAGAAAAAAAAACCTATGAAGCATGGCTCCATTGGAAAAACAGAATTTCTTCTGGTGCAACTTGGTGTATTTGGGGTTTCTGCAAATATTGTTACATTTTTCAGAGGTTTCATCTCCTCACGGTAGTGGCTCAGGTCACTGTGGTGGTACAAAACTGTGAGTGTAGAAAAGGTGAAGGTAATCTGCTTGATCTCTTAAAGCACTATTTGTATAGCAATTAATTTGTGTACTGTTCTCCCCACGTTCTTATTTTGTAGAACTTAAGTTACTTCAGATATGTAGCAGGAGTATGTCAGGGGAGGAAACTTGCACTCAAGTTGGCTAAATACTGCAAATGATGGTGGTAAAATCACAGGGGAATGAGTATGTGTGTACTGCAGTTGCATTTACCCTTAAAAGAGAGGCAATTCACTGATGTGGCAAGGATTATACTCTCTTGAATGCGAAACTGGAATATTATATACCAATGCAAGTTGATACTTGTAAGATATTTGAGAGTCTATACTAATTTATATATTTACATTTTCTTACTTCCTCTATTTGACATTGTCTTGAACATAAGTAATTTGAGTGTTAAACTGTAGTTGTTGTTTACTAATATAAATCTGTGACAGGCTAAATCATGGAATTATTGACTGAAGTCAGAACACAGTGTGTTTGATCCTGAGCAACTACTCTCTGCAGGAAAATCTCTTATCAGTTATGGTATCTGAAAAGCTGTGGTTTGCTTCCCACCTGTATATTTTTTTTCCTGATGAAACTTCTTATCTTGAGGAAGGTGGAAAGGCTGAACATGTTTATGCCTTTCTAAAATATCTCAAAAGCTAAGAAAACCTAAATACTAGATTTACTTGCAAATCCTGAAAATATTAACCACTGAATGCTCTCAATATGTGTGAGGAGCAGCAGAGCTAAACCAAACCTGTCTAACTAGTTGCCTGCAATGCATTCTAATAGAAAAGTCCCCAGTCTAGGAAGAGATAATTAGTACTTCATATCTGTGCCTTAACAAGAGCTGCTGCTGTAACTGTACTGTGGCTTTGCCTCCTGCCCAAGAGGATAGTGCAAATGGTGATGAGTAATTTTCAGTGCTTCCCACAGACTCTTGCATATGGTCTCTCCCATGGCTATTTTGTTGTTTCCTCTGTTAACTCTCCCTGAAACTAAATGCAGAAATGAGCTGTAAAGCCCATCACCACCTTTCAGAAAGCAGATAGCATTTGACTTACGTTCTGTCTAGTACTATAGCCATCACAAAGGTGGTGTGGTGGCAGTAGGAGCTTGAGGAGGAAAGGGGATCAGTAAGATGTAGATGAGATAGTATTTGAGAGAAACGGATGACAGGTTTTGCCAAGCTTGCAGAGGAAGAGTTGTACATAAATTAGCCCGTAAGATGTGAAGGAAACACTCTCAAAGTTTAGTTTTGTTTTTATTTTTTAAAAAATAAAGAGGGCAAGAAGCTTCCTGTTGCTGAGTGAGGGGGTTAAGAGTTTTCCAGTAGTGCTGCAGGAAAAGGAAGTAAGAGCTTGAAGGGGAAGAAGAGATTCTTTTCTGCCCCTCACCTGGTAAGAGGATGCAAAGCAAGACAGACCACTAGATAGATCAGACACCAGGTCAGAAAATAAATACTTCTCCTGTGAACTGCTCAGCATAGCAATTTAATATGTTGCTGTATTTCTGGGTCATCCAATGTAACAAGTTATATTGTAGGTAGGAGTGTAGAAGATTTTTTCATGAATTTATTTTCAACATGAGTGTGTTCACATCACGTATGATTTAAAAAGAAACCAAAAAATCAACAAAAAGCCCCAAGCCCCAGAAATTGCTGTGATTCGTAATGCTGCAGATGTGTTTGCACAAGTAACCAAAATTTCTGTGGCATATCTTAACCAAATTGCACTAGAGATTTAGCAGCAACATTTAATTTCCTCATCTTTTGAAAATACCTACTGAAGTGATGTTTGCCTCTTCTGTGGCCCTAATTAAGCTCATGATTTGCATAGACTTGTGTCAGAAGGCATATTTCTCCTCTGTTTTTAACTACCGAGTTTTGTATTGTGAAGTGGCGCTGTTTATGTGCGCTTGTTGCTGCTTTATGTTCAGTCCGGAAGAAGATATGGCCTGCGTATGTGATGGGGAAGGGATTGTTAGCAGCAGTGATTGGCAGCTCTTACATTCTGCTTCCAAAGATGTGTCGTTCCCTGGGCGTCTTTGCTGGCATTTGAGAACTGGCATACACTGCAATTTCTAATATTTTTTTTTTAAACTGAAACGAAGTGTTAGAACTTAAAAAAGATTTATTTGTTTCAATAACAGTGCATTTGCTTGAAGGAATGCTGAAACTGGTCCAGGACAACTGCTTTTAGAATAAATTGGCTAACTCAGTATGTGACTTTAGGAAATGAAGAACAGTTTCTACTTGTATAATAAATACAAGAAATTTATTGCTGCAACTTGACTTGAGTTTCATGTTTTCTAAATAATACAGGTTTATAAAAGACCTTCCAACTCTGGGAGCTTGGTTTGCATGGTTTGTTTGACCAGAAGTTAGATGACTGACAGGTAAAAGTGCTAGTTGTGATGACATTAGATATTATTATACCTCTTGTGAGGTTCACTATCTCAACAGATTCAAGAAGAAAAAAGGGCAGAAATATTTTTAATCAAAATTTGTTGTTGTTAACAACAAATTTAGGGAAGGTCTTTAACTCAACTGACACTTCTATTTCTGAATTTTTTATTGGTATTTTCTTAGTCTCTTGTGTGGGAACACAGTCCTTTCATTTAGTGGTGGGATTTCATTTGAGAGAGTTTATGAAATATTAGTGTACTTAGACTGAGAGGGAAGAAATATTGTAGGGATAGTGTCAACTGACCTTTACAAAACGGGTGTCTGTAAGTGTGGGTTGGAATTTTTGGTTGGTGTGTTGTGATGGGGGTTTTTTTTTATTATTTATTTATTTATTTTTATTTTATTGGAAAGCAGAACTGACTTTTCTGGTTGTGAGAAAGATTGAAGGAGCTGAGATTACTGAAAGAGTGGATCTCTGAAGGGCATTATTTGTGTTTGCTTCTATCTTTCCTGGGATTAGCAATTTTTAAAAGAGGATTTTCAAATGAGGCCACTGTGTAACTGCTTGTTTCTCCCTCAGTTGTCATCTGTTTTCTGCAAAATTCATGATCCTGAAATATTCTACAGTTGTTTGTGTTGTAGATGAAACCACGCTGGCAGTAGGCTTTCCAATAGGCAGAGCAATTGCCATAACTTCTGTGCGTGCTGGGAGCATCAGGGTGCTCAGTTAAGTATCAGAGTTCTGGGCTAGATAAAAGCACACGTATGAACTGGGGACAGTCTAGTTCAGTGTGGCTCTAAGCATGTGTTTCCATAAAGTGGGCCTTGCGTGCAGTATGATTTTTTTTTTCTTTTTTTGTTCACTCTGTGCTGACTTAAGTAGAAAATGCGATTGATTTCTTATTGCAGTCAAGTGAAAATAAGAGTGATAGGCAATTGACTTGGAGGCAGAAGCTAAATCTGCTGGAATGGAAACTACAGCTGGATGTATGCTTCGCTATTTTGAAACAATGTACCTGCTTTCCTCATGCATTAGTTGAGAGAAGAATCAATCCTTTTTATGTGGCCAGAAGGTTTTCTGCCTTTTTTGTCCCTTCTTTCTTTTGCTTCTTTATTAGAGCACTTGGAAGCATTCACTAAGGTAATGCTAGGATTCTGCTCTGGCTGCGCTTGTCCTTGACTTTCCTATCTCATTGGGAATGTTGTGGGGCCTGAGAGCCTGAAGAGATACAAAGGCCACTGATGCATGACATTTCTGGCAGTATGTTTGGTTCTGAAGTTGATTGTTTTGAGAGAGAGGCCTCTTCCAAGTCATGAATGCTGCAAATTCAGAGAAAATTCTCACCTGTGTTAATACTCCATGAATTATCGTGGTTTCATGCTAAGATTTAACACCTTGCACATTCAAAAATGCTGTGTTTTGTTTCTTGGGTTAATTATCATCAGTGCAGCTGACAGTGGGTGTCAACTTACGTGTTTGAATGTGTCTGTTCCTGAAACAGTTTCTCTGTCTGCTGTTGTCTTGTTCTCAAGGGCATTGTAGACTTCCAAGTTAGCTTGTGTTCATATCTTTTGATTAAAACCAGTCATTGTACTGGATAACCAGTTGTTCCTTTGCCCAGTTCTGTCATGCTTCAAATGAGAAACAGAGGTAGACAAATGGCCAAATTTAATTTGACCTTCAGAACAACCAAAAGAGCAGTTACAAGTTGAATGCCATTAATTCTGCTTTTAGCATGACTTCAGTGGTGGGGAAAAAACAGCTTAAAACTTCATCAAGTGATGTTCTTAAACCTCAGATTGGGGCAGAAGCCTATTCTAACTATGGGACATGCAGTTTTAAAATCCGAAGGAAGCAGAATGACCCCCCTTTCCCCAGGAACAGATACTGTGATAGCTGACTAAAGACATTTGTTGTTGAGAAGGTTGCAAGGTAGCAAGGTTGTCTCAGTAACTGGAATTAGGACCTCTGCCTTCAAGAAAACCTAATCCCCTGACACTGAAGTGAGGAAAAGAAGTGGAGATGATCCATTAAAAAAAAAATCATCAAAAATGATGATTTTTTTGCATTTCAGAGTGAATTAGATTAGACCTTGTGGTGACTTTATGGAGTTTCATTCCAGTCCTTATACCTTCTTGTGAGGGTGTTGTTTCAACTTTGCAACTTTCCAACTGTAACAAATGTTCTTTGTCTCACTGTGCCACACTCTGCCCATATGGAATTTGGGTCTTGCTTCTTATTCATGATCTGGGTGCAACTTTTATACCTAAAGGCTCATTTACCACCTAAGAATTACATCCACATTATGTTAGTAAGCTCTTATATAGGTCTGGCTTTGAGAATTGAAAATTTCACTGTAGATGGTTTGAGTTAGGAAGTTTGAAGGAAAAGAACAGAAAATCTGTGATAGGTCTCTGATAAATCTGGGCTTTCATGTGTTTTAAGGGAAAGGACTCTGTCATGAGTCAGAAAAGGAAAACTGAGTAACTACAGCTTTTAGGCCATTGTCGTTCTGGTAGGTTTTTTTGAGTTACTAATTTTGTTTATTCTGCTATAGGTGAACCTAATATAGGGATTTAGCAAAAAAATCTGCACCTGGTGTTTCAAACATGTTCTTGCCAAAAAAGACCCCAAAGAAATAAAGGCTTCCTACTATTTGGTGATTTAATAGTAATTTTCTACCTATCAAAGTTGCAGTATTTATCCAGATTTAGCCCTTCAGAGAAAGAGATGTGATGCTCATTAAGCTGGACTCTGTAGTTACAGCGTGGTTTTAGGGCCTGTATTTATAAAATTCCAAAACCAGACAGCTCATTTCTTCACTTTTATAGTTAATCAGAAGCGTACTTAAGTGGTTTTATGAAACAAATGGCAGATTATGTTTGGACATAGTCTTAGGACCCTGTGTCTGTGCCTTGGTATGTAATTCATGGACAAATAAACATTTATTTCCTCCTTATTTCAGAGGTATTCTCCTCCTTGCTGCTGCTGTTCCTTGTTTTAAGGTAGCAAATCCTCACACGTGGTATCCTTTCAGAAAGGGAGGTATTTCCTAAATCTGTTCATTATCTGTAATCAAGCCTGTCACTAAAGAAATAAAATCAAGTGAAACTCTGTCCTCTGCTTAAGTATAGCAAATGCTGGAAGAAGCTACCTGGAGCAGCAGAATAATTTAACAGCTTTCAGGGTTTAATGTGAACACTTTAGTTTTTTACCCTTACAAACAGGCTGTCAAGTCTGCTTACCCCAATCTGCTATGAACGTACTTGTATGAAATTCACAGTTCTCAGTCACTCTAGATACTTTGGAATCAGTCTAATTTTAGGAATGGCAACAACCCTGTAGCTGGTTGAGGTCTGTGAATTTTCATCAGTAAATTTGGAGTGAGGGAGCGACTGAAGTTGTGCTCACTTTTCTTGCAAATACAAGGTTTTATTATTACAGTGTAAAGGCTAAGTTTTAATAGATTCAGGTTAGCAAGATTTCCAGTGGTCTGCTATTACAGAAATCTTAAAGACTGTGATGTGAAGTAATCTGAATTTGTTGTTAACAGTTAGAAGGTGTCTGTGCTACAAAGATTTGCTTTTAAATTTCTGAATTAGAAACTAGTGAAATAAAAAGTGGATATAGTTAGGTTATATGTAATGGTGCTGGAATAGTTCCACTCTCCTCACATTGGTATTAAGAGACCTCTATTCCCCACTCCCAGTCTAGTGAAATCATGGCTGGGAAAAGACATCCTTTTTTTAATAACAGAAAGCATTATCAGTGCTCAGATTCACTTCTTGTCCTTTTAATCACCTGTCTTCGGATGTACAAAGAACTCATTGTCTAAGTTAGGTGAAGATTGTGGGGGGTTTACAGGTTTTTAGCATCTTTTGTAAGGCTCTGAGGAAGCAGGCAATATGAAGAGTACTGTGTTTAATGACAAGTAGCTTAGCATTACTTTAAGAACTTGCCTTGTTCTTTAATATGCACATTTCCTCCTGAGTTCAAAAACTGGTTTAGAGAGGAATGAACAAGGAGAAGGGTAGCTATATCAGCAGTGTGATTTAGAGATACATCTGGGGTTGTTGTATAGATTATAAAGCAAAGTCTGTTTCAATTTCTCATAGGGTGCTATGATACACAGAATGCCTATCAATAATCTGGTGCTCTTGGTACTTTTAATATGAACTCTTTTAGTATGACTGGAACATGGCAGATTTTCCAGCACACTAAGGTGTGTGTAAGACTGTTTCTCAATAGTGTATGTTGTGAAAGTCAGATATCTTTTAAAAAAGGCTAATTGTAGTAATCAGTTGATCTGTATTTGAATATCTCTGCTTATTTATAGCAGACTTAAGTTTACAATGCTAATTTCAACAAAAAAAAATCTGGTTTTTTGAAAGTTTTTTTTTAACAACCAACCAAGAAAAAAAGGTAATTACTTTACAAATTCACAGATTGCATTATGGTTCCTAAGTTAGCCTTCTTTTGGCATTCATTTATGCCACCTGACATTGAAAAGTTTATAAAATTATTGGAAAATGAAGTAGGAAACTATACAGCATTCATTAATTTGGCATTGTGGCATTTTGAGAAGAGTAATGTCTAAAATGACACACAAACTTCTGCCTTTTGGACATGTTCATAGGTTGTTCCAGAAGGGCTTCATGGGTAGGCTTTAAGTCTTGGAGGTTGCAGAAGACAGAGAAAAGTGCTGCCTGCTTGTGTTATTGTGTGTCTGTATTGATCTATCTGGTGTCATCTGGTGTTTGGAGTGAGACCCAGTGGAGTTCAGTGGGTATCATCAGGCAGTGACACCAATGAACTGAGAAGCATTTAAGCCCCTTTTTGAAAATTGACATTATAAGGACTAGAGAAAAAAAAAATATTCAGAAATGCAGTATCTAATGTAACATACTGTTTCCATTCCAAAAAGCTTTTTCTTTTGTTTATCTGGATCGGCCTTAGAGATCCTTTTTCACTCCAGTTCTTTTTAATATTGTATGGTAGAGACTGTTCTGTTTGATGTAAGTTTGTTGCATTGTTCCCACTGCTCAAGTTTACTTGTAGATGTTTCATGTAAGATACCAGCTCAGCTTTTAAAGATTGAATAGTTATTGCCTGCTGGGGAGGTTGGTTTAACACCCTGCTGTTGTCCACAAAAATCGGATGTGTTACCCAGTGTGCAACAAGCCAATAACACATTTGAGAGAGACATTGATTATTTTATTTCAGAGTTCTGCAAGCCTAGATGCCCAGTAGAATTCCACAAATCAAGCACAACTATCAAAATCTTTTACAATGTGTACATGACAGCAAACAAAGGAATTAGCATTCATTTGCTACAAGTTACATAATTCTTGTATTAATTAGTGTTCTGTCTTCTATTGGTTAATGATTCTCTAGCTTCTTATGCTAATTAGTCCCATGGTGTTTCTCTTCTTTTGGGCCAATGGGTTACTTGAGTTGGTGGTCCATGAGTCAGTGGTCAGGATCTGCTCCTGTGGAATTACTTTTTACCCAGTGGGTGCTGATTCGGCACAGTTGCTGGGTTGGGTTTATTAGTTTCTTCATTATCTTGGGGGTTCGGCCCAATGTCCTTGTGGCCCGTAAGTTCTGCATTTGTGTCCACTATCAGTGGTACATCTTTATTCCCAACTTTAACTTCACCCTAGGTCTGAGATTACTGAAACCTGTCAGGCCCTGAAGCATAACAAGGCAATTCTACCAACAAGTAATTTGTCTTTCTAACACTTGGACATCACTTGTGCCTTGTTGGCTCTTCTTTGTTTTGCAGATGAAATCTCCCTTGTTGATAAGGCTTGAAAGTATACAAAGATCAAACATTAAAGAACATCCTTTCTTAAGACAATTTTACATATTCCACATTTTGCAACAGTGCCATTAAGAGGAAAGCCCAGGTCCAGGTGGCATAAATGTCTGGTCTTTCTCTATGAGAAGTTGTTTTCTGTGACCAACACGTGATCTTCTGTTTGCAACACTAAGGCAATTCGCACCAAACCTCTGAGGGATGCATCAGTAAGGAGTCTATGCAGTCCACAGGCACTACTGAAACTCTTCACAGTAGCAGAATGAAGTAAATACCTGCTGGTTTCATCCATTCTTTTCATGGCCAAATACATGGCCAGTTGTAGTTCATGTCGTATTGAACTTGTCTGGGTTGTAGGAGCAGCCTGTAGCTGCTGTGAAGTTTTAGCTGCTGTCTGTGAAGGTGAAGAAAGACAAGCCTTTTAAAGGGCTGATGTGATCATGGATTTCTTTTCAAATTTCTGCTTACTATCCTTACTGTTTTACATTTTTGTGTTTCTTATGTGGGTCTCAAAATGAACTAATGTAAGTGCATTGAAGTGCAGCATGTATACTGCTGGCTAGGAATAGAGATCAGCCTGTAGATTCCCAGCTTCTGTCATTTGTGACTGGTTGCCATGTGGATGAGAAGGAGCTGGCTGAGCTGCTGACCGGATAAGGCTTGATACTTCTGGAGGATAATGATAAAAGAAAATTACTTTCCTAGTCTGCTGAAGAATGTGCACCCTAGAGACACCATGTGTGGATTTTTTGATCTTGTAATTCTTTTGGCTTAGTGACTGCTTCTGTACCTATAAAAGCACTAAAGCATAAGAACTCCTCAGTTTTTGGAAAGGATTAGGTCCCTTTTTCCAGTCAGTCATAGACATCTTTTCTGGTACTTTACCTTTGTAAAGGGCTATGGCCATGTGCTATGTATAGGATTAAATCCATGAGCAGCTTGTGTAAGGTAACCAGTGCTGAGCATGGTCTATTTAGTGGCTTGGCTGCCGTGTTCCAGATGAGGTTTTCAGTTAGTTTCTAGTTGCACTTCAGTGTCATTGTTTTGCCTTTTCTCAGGGGGAAAAAGGTTTGCAACTCTTTGTGATCTCCTGCTGAGTGATTAACTTAATGCTGTCTGGCAGCAATTAAACAACGTGGTCAGAGCGTAACCAGATACCTGTTTGGACATTGTGTTCCAGGCAGTACTGTGAAGGACACTGAACTCCATAGTCTTCCCAGGCTTTGTCCTACAAAGTCACAAATACTTAAATTCCATTAGTGGCATTACAAGGGTGAATTGTTGCTGTTTTCTATTACTTTTTTTCTGCCTAAGTCTTGAAATGGTTTTATAGTGTACTTTTTTTGCTTAATTATTGCTTTAATTATTATTTATTTATGGTATTGTGCACTTAATTTAAGGCAGCTATTTTCAGTATATACTGTAATGATAACATCTGTATTAACTGATGTGATGGTCACAGTTCTAGCTTTAGAGTGATTGCAGTCTTTCAAGCCAGTTCCTTGATGTGGATAATTAATTGTGAAACTGGGATTTATGTTAAATTATCTGTGAATTCAAGAGAGACCATCATTCAAAGTTGTCAAATTTGAATAATAGGGATAAAACAATTGTTTGAACCATGCACTATTGTCAAATCCTCCTATTTTTCTTATGGTCTTGGGCAAGTTGTTTCTAGTTTTCCATTCAGTTGTTTGTAAAGTAGTTTCTCATAGGATGGGAGGTCTCTGAAGTACAATTGCAGCAGTTAAGACAGTTTAGCTCCTTTGAAATACTGTAATTATTCTAAATCTTATGAACTGCGTTCTTCTAAAGTGAATTTGGTGCTTCGTTCTTTCCAAAGCACTTGGAAAATGGAAACTGAAAGTGTTACCCAGAAAAAGTAGTAATCATATTTTCATTTTCTGTATTGAGTACTGCAGCTGGACGTCAACCACTGAGTACAATTTTTTGGGGCAAGAGGACAGAGTTTTCCTTTGCACGGTGCAAATTAAAATATTTACAGTAACCTTAAGGATTGCAGAATGATGTATTTATTGGTGAGGGAGAAAAACTTGATCTTGAAGACGAAGTTTTTATAGTGGAGGGATATTCTCAACACTTGCTGGCATGCACAAGGACCCTGGTGTTTGGGTGCTGCCTATGGCAGTCTGAAATACCAGTTGGGAAGTTTTCAGAAGGGCAGTATCTCGTATCAGCAGTGTCATTTTTGTAAAAAGTTAGTCCCTCTTAGAATAGCATGAATTGTAATATTTCTGAAACTAGAGGCAATGCTGATTTTAATCTTTAACCCCTAGTTTTGGATAAAGCAGCTTGAAGTGGAGAGAAGTGTTGTGGTGATGTGATGTGGTGCTCGTTTTATCAGGCAAATACTTCTGCATCAGTTTTGAAAAGCTTGAATAAAACTTGTTAACTCACAGCCTCCTAAAGTATGAATTTCCTTTGAGTTCTGCTTTGCTATGCTTTTTGCTCAGAATAGTGAACACATTGCCACTGTTAGCCTGGGATGGCTGTTTGGTAGAACCTGCTTGATTAAACTTTGATCTGTGCCACTTTGTTCCTGCCCTCAGACAAAAGCCCAGGCAGTCGGAGTTTAAGACCTTCAAGTTAGTTGGCCTATTCCTGAGACAGTATTTCTGTGGGCCAGAAAATGGTTACGGGCAAAGATCTTGCTTTCTGCTTGGCTATCGCCGGCAAGGGTGCCTCATAGCAGAGCTGTGTGATTTGTTTTGGTTGTTTGGATTTGGTGTTAACTTAATCACGCTTGCTTTGCTCCAGTAAAAAATGTACTGACATAGAATCTGTCAGAAAAGGATTTATAAAAACTTTCCTGCTCTGTAATTCTGTACAATTTCTTTAAATGTGTTCAGAGTTCACTAGAGTTTTTCTGAAATGAAATATAAATACTCCCCTGTCTCAAGTGTTTCACGAAAACGTCGGTCTTTAGGGAGTTGAACAGTGTACTTACCTATCACACACTCCATTTAATATTATTTATTGAATTCTTACAAGTGGAGGAATAGCTAGTAAAGTACCTATGTGTTCTTTTCTTTGGACACTTCATTGAATAACCAGAATTGTGTGTTTCATCAGTTCACATTGGCTGACTTGCTATTGAAGTTTTGAATATATTTATTTCTTTCTGAAATTATCTTGGGTGGGAAATATTATTAACTAAAATACCACTTGGTGGAGATCTTTTGGAAAGTGCTTTAATCAGCTATTATGTTTGCATAATAAGAACAGTTAACTTTGGAAAAGTATTCGTATAGACTTGCATTTCTGCAAAAGCAAGTAAATAGCATTTAAAGAAGGGTGTGTTTATGATTCCAAAGCTGTTGGTAAAAAAAAAGAAAAAAAACCAGTCAGATCTAGAATATGATCTCTTTGGAGTTCATTATCCTTGCCACCCATTTATTATAGATAAGCATTTCATTATCCCTATTTTTGCTCATTTTTTACAAAACCTAGTGTTCCAGAGCTATCTGGGTTGCAGTTCATTAAAACTGCCTTCTTTTTCCACATGCCACAGTACCTTAAGCTGTTGGATTGGTTGCGTTTTTTTCTTTCAAGCATCTTTCATAATTTCACATTTGTATCTTAAAATCCTGCGTGGAGGGGCTGTCTATCGAGTGCTGACAGCCTCACCGTGGCGGTGCTGTTCAGCAGTGCTGCTGAAGGCAGTGTGTGCCAAGTGTAATGCCTGGTCTCTGCAGTGACCTTCAGCCTGTGAAGGTCTGAGTCGCTGGGTGCAATGCTTTGCATGTAGAACTAGTTCAGGGGGGGTCATATCAGTGTGGTCCTGTGCCTGGTTCGGTCGATGTGCCAAAAGCAGGATGTGATGCAGTGCTGTACTGACTACATTCCAGTTGTGCATGGGATTGTTTAGGCTGCATAGTTTAAACATGACCATAGTTTAAAATCCATTATCAATTTTTTATGTCCAGAGTTGGCTTTGGTTCTGCAGACAATATAATTTTGTCTCCAGTCTCTGTAAGCGACCTGAGTTAATGGAATTAATATTTTGCAGTGTATGGAAATCCTCTGTATAAATAGCAGGACCATGTATAAGAGGGGATTGGCATTTATTATTTAGTGTTTAAAATTTGGGCTAATTAATGAAATCAGAAACAATTTCTGTGAGATAAGATGTGATCTTATTACCTGTGAAGTTACATGTATTTTCATGTGCGGTTGGAAAACATCTGGAAGTTTTCTTGTTAACATTCTGTTTCAAAAAATGTAGCTCAGTGTTAACTATAGATACACATTGAGGGTTTAGCTGCTACTGAAAATTACTGAGAATTACGCTTGCACTTATAATATGTGTAGACAACTATTATTTCTGGTTATCTCATCCTGTCCCTGCATTTTTCCACTCAGCCTCTTCTCATCCCATAAATTTTGGAGGGAGGGGGTCTGGAGAAAGGTGGGAAACAGGCTGAAGCTGGCAGGATGCAGGCTTGGAGTTCAAAGCCAGAGAGGCTGAACAAGGACAAGTTGATAATCTTTCAGTGTAGCAAAACAAAATGGTTTGGGATTGGAAGAAGGGCAAACTGAGGGCTACCAGAAATGCCATGGGGAATTTGGATAGGGACTTGTGGGTTGTTCAGCTGTAACTGGTGAGTCTGCAAAGGGGCATCAACACTGGGCATCGATGTCTGTCAGCATCTCTCAGTGACAGCTGAATCCTACAAAACCATGGAGTAGGCTGGTTCTATCATGAGAGCTTCGAGATTTTACATTATTTTCTTGTTCTTTTTGTGGTCCCTCCAAATCACTTCAAACTGTGATTATTTAGAAGGATAGTAGAGTGTTTGGGCTGAACATTTTCACATGTTCTGGCTTTGTACATCAGAGCACAGAGTTTCATGTGCCATGTAGTGATCTGTCAGTAGCCAGTGCTTATTATATAATCAGTTTAATAGTAGTATTTCAGAAGTAAAAGTGGATTGAGAGTGGCTCATAAAATCAAGAAAGAAGCTTGCCATTCCCAGATATTTCTAGGAGAGTTTTCCAGGCATGGGATACAACTGCAGTGTTTTCACGGTAGTAGACAGTATCCTGGAATTTCAGGGAATGCATCCTCCCAAATTCTGTGTTTGCAGTTATCTGCAGATATTATGTCTGTTTTCAGAGAGAAATGGATATAGGTTAACCAAGTTTCTTTATGAAGAAGTTTTTGTTTGGGAACTGTAAGGTCTTTAAAAGAAAACTTGCTTTTCATATCAAAGTGTAATTTATGCATAAAAGCAGATTGGCTTTGCAACTTCCTGATCCAGACCAAATTAAAGTGTTTCATCATTACGCTTGTATTGATTGGTGTAATGTAAGTCAGAGCTAAATATATTTTTCTTTCTCTTTTTTTTTTCCCATGTGTGTACAGAAAAGATGAAAAGGAGTATGCACTGAAGCAAATTGAAGGTACAGGGATATCCATGTCGGCCTGTAGAGAGATTGCAGTAAGTGTACATAAAAGAAAGTATTTTTACTGACATTACTACTCAACAGGTATTTTATTTTCCTAGAACTAAGTAATGTAAAGATTATCTAAATGTCTTCTTTAAAGTGTGCAAAAATGGAAGTTTATTCAGATCTGAGCCTTTTAAAGAAGCTTTTAAAATCGTAATTTTTGTTCTTTCCAGGTAATAGTAGTGGCTCTTTCTGATATAACTCTGTTTTGTCTTTTTTTATGTGTTAAGAGGGAAATAAATGTGAATTTTTAAGTGAAGAACTTAGTTTCAAAAGGAATGTTTTTAAAATTACATGAAGGAAAAATGTTCTGAAAGATTACAACTGCAATCAGAAGTCCACTTACTAATAATGTATTTTATTTCAGGCTAATGGTAACTTGTTGTTCTTTAGTATCTGAGAACAGTTTGTTCTCCTCATTTCTTATTTGTTTTGCTAAGTACAGAGAAGTATCAGCAAAATGAAAACTATCTTTAACTGTATTTTTATTACATGTGTCTTAGGAGAAAAAGGGGATTCAGAAATTGCACACTTTGGAAGACAGTAGTGCCTATCATTCCTTTAAATTTGGTAAAAATTAAGTGTTTGTATATGAAGGTAGAATTTGATCTTTGATTTTTTTTTTTTAATGTCTGAAAATGTGCATTACTGTCAAAATGCTGGATACTGAGTAAAATTTTGTAATGCAAGAATTTCTTGCATTGCAAAAGAAGTGCACCTGCTTGATTAAATATTTACCTTTTCTTACTGTTGTCACTATGCAGCCAGCTGTTGAAATGTATTTTAGGATTGTGCCTAAAGCTTTTTATAATCTGATAGTGTTGCATTGAAATACAGAATTCACGTGTGCAATGCAGTGTGAGGCATTACAAACTCATGATGTGCGTGAACTGAACAAACCACTGGATTGTGTTTAGTGTAGTGTCCATGGTGATTCTGTATGAAGAGACTTAACAGATAAAACTGCTATCCTTTTAAAGTGCTTATCACTATAAGGTCAAGGTCACTTGTGGATGTGAGAGGTGGCCGCATTGCTGTCAGTCACTTTACACAGGATTTACCCAGTGACCTTTTTTTGCTAATATTTCTGCCTTTGGAGGAAATAGGAAATCCTCTTTTAACATCAGTACTCGATTATATTCTTGCTACTATAAAATTGGTTTTGACAGTACTGTGGTGTTTCTGTTTCTTGCTTTGTTTTAATTGTGCTGCTATGGAAATGATGTGTGGAATAGTCTGAAAGAGACTTTCCTGTGGTCGTGATATCACTGTGGTATGGAGCTGATTCTGTCTACCTGGACACAACAATGTAAGGAAGGAGAGAGGGTCAATTTATTTCTAACTCTGATGATGCACTCCTATTTTGGTCATTTTTTTTTCCTTCTAATTAGTAAAGCTTTATACAAAAGTCAGTACAGCTTGTGAATTTCAACATCTACTGTGTAAGTTACTTGACTGCTTCCAGTGGTTCTTCTGGTAATTCTTCCTTGAGTTATGCTTCACTCTTCTTCAAACCTTATTGTAAAACTCTGTAACCTGAGTTAATGCAGCACATCAGCCTTTGCCTCAGTGAAATTTCAGGTCAAATATTAGAAATGTGTCAAAGGTAAAGGCGAGATATTTGGAAAAAAGAAAAGAAGTTTTTGTCATACAGAAACAGGCCAGAATCAAGTGTGTTTTCCATAAAGAGCATCAGACTTCCAATTAATGCATCAATAGCTTATCTTGTATTTAAAGGCTTAGATAGGTGACAAAGAGGGTAATGTTTACTGATTAAATAAAGATTATCAGCCTGGACAGAGGCCATTAATAAAATGTCATGAGTAGTTCTTTTGGCATTTAACCCTTCCCCACGCTGCCCAGCAGCAAAACAACCCCAAATCCCACTTTGGAAGATGAGAAAATGACAGGGGCACCAGTGTACATGGTTCTCTGTGTGTATGTTTAGAATATGTTAATAGTACTATAATCTGAAGACACTTGACAGTGTGCTCAACAAATATATTGCTGAACTGAAAGGCATCAGTTTTACAGTCCAATACCATTTTGTATGTCTTATTGCATAGACTCCCATAATAACATCTGCTGCCTAACTTTCCCTGAAGGAAAAGGCAGACGACTTTTCTCTTCTGGCATTACAGATCAAGTTGGCCTGTCTTTGCTTAGGACTTCAAAACCCATAAAGTTTCTCTTAAAAAGCTCATATGAGCTTTTTCTGGAAGAAGGTTTGTGTCAGTAAAAACATCATGTAGGCAGTGGTTCCTGTGGCAAGTGATCGTTGCTTTATTTCAACTGTAAGGTGATCCCTGCTAAAGGAATCCTTATTTCAGCCAATTCTGTTGTATTGAATGTGAAAGTATTAGAAAGGACTCTTTATATGTCAAAGAATTGTGTGTGTGTGTAAAAACCTAATTAGTTCCATGTAGCTCAAATGTGTTCTTAAGATAACTAAAATGTCACCTATTGCTGTGTTCTTGTTATGAGGCAGATTATTGCTCAGTTGAAGCAACATTTTTTGAAGAGCAGAGCTGTGAAATATGAATGAGAGTTATGAAATAGTGTTTTCATTTTTAGATGATTAGTTAATGAACGTGAGCTCTTTCAGCTCAAGACTTGCATTAGCTTATTTTGGAACCTGAGGTTGGGTGAAAGGAAGATTTTTAGTCAATTCTGCTGCTTTTGTGTTTTGCATTTTTTACTTACCTTATCTAAGTAGTTTTTTTAGAACAAGAAGTGGAGACAGGAGAGACATACCAGAGGAGTATTACTTGTTAAAGCTGTTTTTTTTTTTTTTTTCCTGTGGAGTATCTTGGTCATCATCTGTTAAGAACCAATAGCTATGACCTTAAAGGTTTGTAAACAGGTAGAGGTAATGGAATTTGGTATTGCTTTATCAAAAAAGCACCAGGGTAAAACAGCTTTATCTGGGATTTCTTGTTCCAAAGGCTTCAATTCCTGTGAGAGTATGTCTGAGTTAATTCAAGTACTTTGATTTTCACAGTAAAGAGACTATAAACTTCTAATTGTGGATTTTGGGAAAAATTAATTCAGAAAAAAGAAAAAAAATAAGCCTTTTCTTAGTCAGTGCTATTCACAGAGTACTTTGTAGATGTTTGTGTATGTATCCTGTCACTGAGCATGGAAGAACTTCGATACAATTATTATTGGCTTATTTAGCTGATATGATGAGGTTCAGGATCCTAAGCAAATGGAGCAGGTCAAAAAGCAGGATCATGACCCTTGACTTTAGGAGAGCAGATATGAACCTCTTCAAATCTGCTTGGAAGAATTCTGGGAGATACAGCCCCGAACAGAAGAGGGATCCAGGAAAACCTGTTGGTATTCAAGGATCACCTTGTCTAAACTCAAGAAACTTCCATCCTAGGAAGTGAGAAAGCAAGCAAGGGCAACAGGAGGCCTGCATGGATGAGCATGGAGCTCCTTATTGAACTTGGATATGAAACAGAATTATATATGAATTGGAAGGAGGGATAGGCAGAACAGAAGAAGTACAGAGTTGCTGTTTGATCTTACAAGAATAGGGGTTAGAAAAGCCAAGGCTGACATGAAGTTTAGTCTGGCAAGGGACCAGAACGGCAAGAAGAAAGGATTCTACAGGTACATGAATATCAAAAGGAAGACTAAGAAAAACATGAGGCTTCAGCTGAATGGGAATAAATGGTATGGAAAAGGCTAAGGTACTCAATAATTTTTTTTTGCCTCATTATTAACCAGTAAGTCCAGCCTTCAGAAGTTTCATGCTCTTGTGACCGGAGATAAGGCTGAGGAAGGAAGACTTACTGGTGGAGGAGATCCAAGTTAGGGAGGATTCAAATTGCATGTACACAAGTCTGTGGTGCTTGATGAGTTGGACCTGCAAGTGCTGGGAGCTGCTTGGATTTCATTATGAGGCTACTCTCAGTTATCTTAGAAAGATAATGGTGAATGGAAGAGAACAACTGTCACTCCTGTTTCCAAGGTGGATCAGGGGAGCTGTAAGTTGGTCAGCTACACCTTAGTTGCTGGGAGGGTGATGAAGAAAATCCTCATGGAAACCATTTCCGAGCACATGCAGGACAAGATGGTGATTAGAAGTAGTCAGCATGGATTTTCAAAGAGAAAATAATCCTTAACCAACCTGTTCGCCTTCTACAATGCGATGCCTGCTTGATGAATGAGGTGAATGCTGTAGATTCTTTTTGTCTTGACTTTACTAAAGTTTTTGATGGTGTCTTCCATAACATTTTCACTGACCAGCAAGCACAATCTGTAGACAAAAATGACTCTCCAAAAGGTTTCAAGTGAACCAGAGACTTAGTCAAGTCTTAGATGTTCTTCGGTCAACTTCTGGTCCTTTCTAGCTTTTTTTTCTCACCCTTGCCAATGAGAACTTCCCTTCTTCCAAGGATAAATTACCCATTCTAGCCATCTTTTCTGTAAATGGTGACCTTAATTCTAAACTTAATTCAATTTTTCTGTATCAGGGTGGTTTTATAGCTTATTCTTTTTTCTTTTCTTTTTTTTTTTTTTTTTCTGTAGGGGAAAAAAAAGATACTAGGCTATTGCAGATGATTTAAATGGGAGTAGAGCCACAAACCAGCAGCATTACTAGCCTAGTGTTTTTTAAGGAGTACCCTAAATTGCTGCTCTTTCACCCTATGTGAATGATTGGTCTGGGTCCTGTAACCATTTTAGTTGCCACATCCTGTGCCTGTGTGTGCTGGTTGTTAGTGAAGGCTGCTCCTTCTGGGAGACCTTGAAATGTTGCCAGTATGCTGTGGCACAGTAGTGGGAGCATTGGTTGGCCTTTGTGTTCAAACTTGTATTTATGGGTACAGGCTAAAATAAATACAGACTATAATGTTAAATGAGTTACTGAAAGCTCATTTGAGCAATTTAGCATGCACAAATCATTCTCAGGCCTTTTGCCTACTCATGCACTATATGTTCCAGAGTACTACAGCACACAAATATTTTGGTTTCTGAGGGTGGACAAAGTTTTAGAAGCCTTACAGGTTAAATAATAGGTCTTTGTAACCTTCTTGTGTTTGTCAGCTCTCTTGAAGAAGACACTGTCTCACTGTATTTACATTCTTTTCTGCTTCCCTGCTGTCCACGGTCTTTCTTGCCGTGTGGGAAGTTCTTCTGGGGCTGTGTCCCCCTCTTCTTGGGCTTGAGTATGCTGTGATGTTGTGGTGCTGAAGCTGAGCCGAGGAAGTCAGCCAGGCTTACCATCTCCATCTTGAAGCACTTCGTGCCTTTGCTGTGTGTTTCTCTCTGGTGGCGCTGGCAGAGTGGCACAGGGACTCAGGGGGGCATGTTTTGCCTTGCTGGTAGAGCTAATAAAACTTACTTGCTTTTAGCTCTGTCAGGTGCTGCAAGTCATTTACAAGCTGCTCTCACCTCCTTGGCTGGAAATCGCTTAGTTAAATGACCTAAGCATGAATTTACTTAATTTGAGACTGTGGACCAGGCTGGCTTCACAATGTCTTTGACCTATCTGTGCATCTCTTAGGAACGTGGAAAAGGCTCTCTTCAAATGAAGTTGCGTAAAATTTCGTAATAGGTACAAGTTCTGTGCTTTGGCTCTATCGACCTTTTCTTTGTCCGTGACTATCACAGCAGCTTGCAGTACTTGCTGCTGTGTAGACCTATGTAGACTTTGGTCCCTGGCTTTGTTGGAGGCAAGGTTAAGTAAAAAAAGGCTTTAAAAAAGTCTGTATACCTGAGTACATTTGCTGTAGGAGATTCCTTTTGAATGTCAGGACTTCTTTTCCCCTGCCAAGACAGGATAAATGAGTAGAATATTTGGCAATGTAAAATCTCCCCATAAATTCTCTACTACCTAATTAGAAGAGATTGTTCGTGGAAACTTTGAAACTCCACTCCCTCTTTCAATAGCTGGAGGTAGTGAAATAAGTGAAAAAAAAAATTTTTAACAGGTTTTTATTAGAGAGCTAAGGCATGTGTTGGCTAGAAGTGTCTGTGCATTGTGATTTTATGGGTATGAATCAGCTGGAAAAAGGTTTTTTGGTTCAGCTACATGACAACTTACGTTTGCATGCCATAGGAAGAATAAGAACTCTCTGCATTACATGGTCTAATCTTGTATAATCTGTGTAATTTAAATGCTTTTTGTGTAAAGGAGTACTTAAATTCCTGCATTGGTTATTCTTCAAAAGAGTTCTGTGGACATTTTTTGTCTTCTTTATTTTATTACATCTGAAAGAATAATTAACTTCATTAAATAAAAAAAAGTGCACAAGTAGTAAATATGTGGAATAAAACCATTTTTGTTTAATCAATTAAGTTGATGTTTTTATCAGTCCATAAATACACTGTAGTGTTTATGGAAATAAAGTTCCACAGCTTGAAGTACAATTTTATATCAAGTAATTGGAAAAGAGCAGAGCATCATCTGAAGCAGCTAGTCAGCTCCATTGTCTAACTACAGCCACCTCCTTCAGCAACTTAGCAACAAAAAAGCATGCAGAGAAGAAAGGAAAAGGGAAATGCTGCTTTTAGAATTCTAAATACAAAATTTGCAACTTCGTTTCATGCAGAGGTTACTTTTCTTCTCTTGAAGTTGTGTTTCTGCTCAAAGCAGGAGAGCAGTATCAATGAATCTATGGCAAGTACATTAAAAAGGAAAAAAAAGAAAGCTTTTGCCCCATTCTAACATGGTATGAGCTGAGGAAACTTCTCTATGAGTTTGATACTTGACATCAGTTAGGATATAATCCAAATACCCAGTGCAGCTAGCTAGGGAAAATGACTGTTCAGTGCTATTTAGGCTCAGTTATTTTCACTTTGAATTTGCTGTTTTCGTCAGATATTCTCTGAATGTTCTCAGAACACACAAATGCAAAACCAACTGATGGTGCCTTCAGCAGAAATGAACAAAAAATCAAAGCCATACTGCTTCAGATTAAGCTTTAGGCAGCAATGCACTGAAAGCAAATAGCTACTTTATCACTCAGATAAAGAACAACAGAGTTGCAGTTAATGCAAAGAAGAGGTTTTTAAATAGTTACTTGCCAAACTTAAATACTCCCTGCAAGATTGTATGTGTGTGTGTACAAATGAACATATATACTTACATGTTTTAAAGCTTCAGTTGGAATGTTTTGTAAATTTTGTGTTATTTTCTGAATTTCTCATAAGCTTTCAGTTTTCTGTTTCTCATTCTTTCTTTCACATATTTTCGCATATTTTCCTTATGTTCTTCCATTTGTGCTTTCCCTGTAGTCAAGTAAAATTAGCTTGTACATGTTTTCAGTTTTTTCTGTGTGGAGTTGTAAAATTGTTTGAATTAATATATTGACTTTGCATAACTAGAATGTCTCTAATTTAACATTACATGTGACTATTTTTATGCTTTTATGCCTCAGGCTGAGAGGTGATGGCATGGGTTTTCAGGTGATGGATTCTTTTTAAATTGGACCTCCTGTCTTCAAATTTTATTACTGAATTGTCCATTTCATTTAGAAACAGGCTCACATTTTCTTGTTCAGCCTTTCATAACCAATGTAGTAGCAAAAGCTCTTGTTGCCCTCAGCATCCCTTGTAAGTGTCAAACCAAGGTGAGCTTCAGCTCTCCTGACACCATCCCTGCATGCCTGGGCAATGTCTGTAAACCCTCCCACGTAGCCTGTCCCTGTTTGCTCATCTCTATGCACTTGAATTCGAGCTCTGACAATCTGCTCAGCCAAACAGATCTCCTGCTTGTATTTTGTAATAGACCTGCCAGTTTTCCTGAGCAGCTTTGCTCTTCAGATCTGCTTCCTGTGGCTACCTACCACTTTCTTCAGTAAACTGAAGTATGCTCTCCTGAAGATCCAGGTCTGTGCTCTGCTACATTCCTTCTTCAGTCAGGATCTTAGAATCATAGGATGATGGAATAACTTGTGTTGGAGGGGACTTCAAAGATCACCTAGTTCCATCTTCCCCACCATGGGCAGGGATGCCACCACTAGATCAGATTGCTCAGGGCCCCATCCAAGGTGGCCTTGAACACTGTGAGGGATGGGGTGTCCACAGCTTCTCTGGGCAACCTTTTCTAGTTCCTCACCACCCTCTGGGTAAAGAACTTCTTCCTAACTTCTAAAAAATCTCTCCTCTCTTTTTTAATGTAAAAGTCTTCTCCCTTGTATTGCTATCTGCCTATGTAAAAAGTCCCCCTCCTTTTTATAAGCCCCCTTTAAGTACTGGAAGGCCACAGAATATCTCCCTGGAGCCTTTTTTTCTCTGTGCTGAATATCTTCAGGTGTACTAGTTGGTGGTTGTGACAGCCAAAGCTACCTTGTCAATCTCCAACCAGTCCTTCATTGTTTGGGAACAAATGCATGCTACCATTACTGGCTCTTCCAGTAGGTGTATCAAGAAGTTGTTCCTGATAGCCTCCCAAAATTAACTGAGTTCTTGTGTCCCACTGTTGCCCTTCCAGTGGGTGTCAGGGAGGTAAATGTCTTCTCATAAGAATGGTGGCTTGTGGGTCAGAGACTTCTCTGAGTTGTAGAAAAGACTTCACCCTATTCCCAATCCTTATCAGATGGTTCTGTAATGTACTCCCAACTCAATGTCATCCTTACTGGTCTCTGTGGTGTCCCGTATCTGTAAACTGCCTGAGACTTTTTGGTTCCCATGGAGTCTGCAAGGCAGAAATGATATATTATTAATAGTGCTGAAACGGGATAAATTTAACACAGAACAGAGATGTCTGGATTGCAAATGGATCATCATTGGAAAAAATTTTTAGGAATTTGATCAAATGTTACTTTTCGTCAATACATTATGTGGCATTGTTTTCAGCCCTGTGTATGGCTAAGTGGATAGTGTTTTTAGTCTGCAGTCATATTTTACTCAGCAAGTTTTTATGTGGGAATTGTAGTCAGCTTTGTTATTGAAGACAAAAGGTGACCTTCTACTAAAATTTTATTCACTTAATTGAATTTCATTATGTTAACAGTTTCAGTGTGGTGTTTGGTTTCTTGTGAACCTCTGTGTCTATTTCTGTGGTAAGCTGAACAGTAGCTCTATTTAAATACAGCTTCTACTGTACCCTGCTGAGATTTTTCTTGTCTTTATGATGACTTGAGACATTAATGTATGGAGGTTTTAAGATACAGGGAGGCTTTCCTATTTCCAAACTGTAGTTAACAGTACAACACCATGCGGATAGCCTGGTGTCTTTAATTCTGCGGTGCATCTTACACTGTGATGCTGTTGCTTTGTTTGCATTTTGATAAGAAAGGTGTGATCACAGTCTTGTCCTCTGCTCCATTTGGCAATCTGATTGGCAAAATGCTTCTGCCTTGTAGAAAGAGCATCACGCTCATGCTTCCTCTGTCACTGCAGTGTCAGGATGCTTCCTGGAACCTGCTTGTTGCCTGTACATAGTGCATGTACTAAATTGTGGGTATGTGAATATGCCACAAGTACACTTGACCTTGAGCTTTTCCATATGCTACCACCTAAACATACTGAAGTTAGTGTAGTCCAGACTGGCTATACTTCTGGAAAATTATATTAGTTTTTTGAATATGTGGAATATTAAAAAAAGCTATCAGTAGAATAATTTTGATTGGAGGCAGTTATGAAATAGGAGATCGGCTGCCAGTTCTTGAAGACATTTGAGTCCCTGCCTTTTCTTTCTGTGCTAATGAACTTACTCCATCCCATGGCCCCTGCAGAGTTTATTTCTCAACTGTCATTGTCTTTCCATATTTTCAATTGCTTATTAGATTACTTCAGTTTCTTTTTTACCTCAGTTGCCTTTTGTACTATTTCCCTTGCTTTCCTTTATCTCCAGATGTCTTTAATATATACAGGCAATACAGTGGTTTCATGTCTGCTAGTTCTATCTTGGATCCCTTTTGGTTTAATTTCTCTAAGCTCCTACCCTAGAAAAGCTTCTTATTACCGTGATAAATGATCTCTCTCTGACCAAACTCCAAGGTTTGTTCAGTATCCTCATTTGCCTTAGTATCTTTGCACTTCAGACTAATAATTATTTCTTCTTTTTGGACATGTTATATTTGTTATGTATTAGTGATTTTCTGCTTGCTTAGGTTTTGCCTAGTCTGTTTAATTTTTCTGAGGATGGGTGATCCTTGCAGCTTTACATTCTGTCTCTAAATATTTATTATACTTGTAGCCTAAGAAATACTTTACTGTATTGTTTTTTGTACTGTTTTACATTTGAAATTCACTCAACTTTGCTCAAAGGCTTGCAGTCAAAATAAGAAACTCTACTGTGATTTTATGTTTTAATCATTTTCAGCTATCTCCATTGTTCAGATTCTCAGTCTAAGGCCAGATGGATTATTTAATTTTTGCTTCTTCTGGGCATTTCAAATCCAGGCTATTTTCAAGCTTTTATTTTTTATCTTCAGTACTTCTAGAACTCACCTGGAAAACAGATCTGTAGTCCTGTCACACTGGGATTATTTTCATAAAATTATAGAATGGTTTGGGTTGGGAGGGACCTTAAAGATGATCAAGTTCCAATCCCCCTGCTGTGGGTGGGGACACCTTCCACAGGATCAGGTTGCTTGAAGGCCCACCCAACTTGGCCTCCAACACTGCCAGGGATGGGGCATCCACAGCTACTCTGGGCAGCTTCTGCCAGTGCCTCACCCCACCTCACAGTGGAGAACATCTTCCTAATATTTAATCTGACCCCACCCTCTTTCAGTATAAAGCCATTCTCCCTTGTCCTGTCACTACATGCCTTTGTGAAAAGCCCCTCTTCAATCTTAATCATGCTACAATTTCAGCTTCTGTGTTTGTTGGTCCTCCATCACATGCACATGGGAAAAAATAAATCCATCCATCTTGCTAAAGCATGCAAAGGAATTTGGTCATCTGGTGCACTTCGTTATTGTTAACATTTTATCAGTATTTATAGAATTGTGATGAGTTTAAGACAACAAAAGGCATCTTCAAAGTTTAGTCTGCTGCTTCTCTCCTGAATTTGGCTGGAGGACACTAGTGAGTGCCAGTAAGGGATGAGTCCCTTTAGTGCTAGAATAGCTCCAGTAATCAAGGGAGATAGCAGTGAAAGTGATGTTTTATGCACCACATTCAAGGAGACTGAGCTGAGAATTCTAGATTTGATAAGACTCACTCTCAAAGTACTCGTAAGCTGCAGCATTTTCAGCTTGGCAACTTGGCAGTCACGGTGGTGGAAACTGGCCGATTACAGAGCCTCAAAGTGACTGTTGCTTGGCCAAAGGACAGCGACACAGCTGTTGCTTTTAGTGCATGTGAAAGTGGGTTTGAGTGTGTGTGATCTAATAAATATGGGCTTAATGTTAAAAAGTCACCGCATTTGGCTGCATTAGCAGTGATAAAGGAACGGTGGGGAGAGCGACTGTGCAGTGTGACTTAAGCTGATATTGCCCTTTTATAGTGCATGATGCTCAGAAGGATTCTGTTGTCTAGGTAACAGGGTCTGTACTTCATTTCTTAAGGAAGATGGAACAGATGTTCCTGCAAGAAGCAACCAATTATCACCAGTGAGAGTATTGGCAGTATTTAAACTAATTGCTTTGTTGTTTTATGCAGTCCGATTCATATGCTATGAATAGTAAAGAAAATTTAAAGAAAGGAGTCTTCCTTGCATGGATTTTCCTGAATGAGGTTTCTAAAGAATATTTGCAGTTTATAATATAGCACTCATCAGAGTACCCTTTCAAACTTCCATTTATCATTCCATTTTCGTCTATACCATTCAGTCTTTGATATTTGTAGTGTCTCTTTCATGATCCACTGAGACCCATTACTCCATCACATCTGTGTCAGAACACATTAATTTATTTTGTTCATTTAAAATACCTAAAAATCTGAAGGCAGTGGGCTAAAAGGATGCTTGCAGTGGAGTAAGAGATGGAGAGGCTTTTCTAAGCAATGTAAATCTGTTCTGAGATTGGAGGGGTGGGGGTGGTTTTTTTTGTTTTTGTTTGTTTGGTTTTTTTGGGGGGGGGTGTTTTGGTGTTTTTTTTTTTTTTTTTGTTTTGTTTTTTTTTTTTTTTTTTTTTGTGGCAAAATCCAAGCACAGCAATTCAGATAGGGACTGTGCTATTAAAAGCTGGGGCAAAAAAGGAAGCCGTGTAGACAGGTGTATATATGAATCCCACTATGTGCTGCTTAAATGGGGACGTTACTTGTGTATGCTGAGATTAGCAGGTGGTAACAGTGGCAAGGAAGAGAGGAGCTGAAGGGGAGAGTGTGGAACAAGGAGTGCCTGAGCTCCCTCACTGCAGCACTCGTCAGCAGTGTGCCTTGTTTTGGTGTGAAGTTGTGCTAAAGTAACTTCATGTATGGATTCAAGTGTTTGTTTTCTTTATGGTTATGGCTTTGTCAGCCTGGGAGATAATTGTATTCCTTACAGCATAAGATATGCTCTTGTCTTTTATACGAGATATGGTGGGAGGTGTGTGTGTAAATGTATTTTTATACCTTTGGGATAAAAATCTGATGTTGGGTATTAAAAAAGAAGATAGGACATTCGAATCAGAGTCTCAGGGCACTGTTTGTGAGTCCTTAGAGAAGCTAAGCCATAACATTATGCTTTTTAGACAAAAGATCTGGCCTGTTGCCTGAACTTTTCCATGCTTCTTGCCAAATATAAAAGGCAAATATTCTGTTTTTTAGGTAGGGCATTGCAAAAACATGTTTTTTGTCTTGGCAATAATAGGATAAAGGAAGAATCCTTGACCTGCTCTTTTTTTTTTTTCTTTTTCCCTCTGATAAAGGACATGCTGTTTTGATTTTTATCTAACTGTGGAAAATGTCATAATAAGTGGAAACAAAGTGCATGTTGCTCTTCTTAGATTATTTGGCTGAGTTATCCTATTGTATGGTAGTGACATGTTGATTGGGACAAAATGTTTTACTATATTCAGTTATTTCAATAACCATTGTAAAACATTTGCAGTCTGAGTAGGAAAAAATACTAATTCTAGGGTTTTTTTAATCCTTTTTACTAGACTCCTTGCATGTGACTTGTAATCTTTTACTTGTCATCCTTCTTCTGATTCTGGCTCCTGGCTTTTCAAACATCGTTGTTTCTAATTTCTATTCCAAACCTTTTCTTTATTGTACAGTTTCTTCTTTCTGTAGTATCCTTCATATTCTGTTGCTTAGACTTCCTTATGATATCGGGTGTGTAAGTATCGGGCTTCTCATTTGTGACTTCATTCCTGCTTGCTTTTCTTCTGTTGATACAGTTTTTCATTCTCCTTGTATTTCCCTGTTTTATCACAGGGTCTGTCAGCAGCAATATTTACTACTTTTGCTACTTCTTTTGTGTTCTAGAATACTTATAATAAAATCTTAGTTGGCTTCTGCAGTTTTTTCACCTGATTTCATGAGAGTTTTCTCCATTTATGCGGTTCAATTGTATCACATATTTCCAGTCCCAGGTTCTTCTCATCACCCTTGACATACACTTTGAGCCCTCCTCTTTTTCTGCCATTGCTTTTCATACAAATCATTCTGACTGATTTTATTCCTGAAAGTAATGCTCAAAGCATGAAAGAATTTGACAAGTACTATATATTTTTCCATTTTCTATCCTTGGAAATAAAAGCTTCTTCCTTATGCCCCTTCTTTTCCCTGCACTGGTTCATTTCCCTTATGCCTCATTTTTTCTTCTTCTTCCTGACCTTCTGCTCACCATGCAGCCCGCCATCTTAAGTAACCTCACTGCCATGGGAACTAATGCTTAAAAGAGGAGAACAAGAGGGCACTTTTGCCAGAGGGTTGGTTGCCTTCTGGGCTTTGTGGCAAGGTTAGGAGGAGTGTTTGCTGTGTTGAACACTTTTCTGTGTGTTTCTTCTCTATTGACGTTTTTCTGTATTTGTCCTTTGCTTTCCCCTCCACTGCTTTTGCCTCAGTCTTGTTTTTCCTACATCTCCTTCTTTCCTTTTTACCCTCTTTTTTTCCATTTGCCACTCCTCATCAACACCAGTTTTTCCCTCTTCAGCTTTGTTAGTGTCCCCTGTTTCCCAATCTGTTTCCACAGCCAGTTGCATTCCTGACCACTGACACTGTGGTCCATGTATCCTTTTCCCATGGTCTAGCATTTTTCTCCAAGGTCTTGCAGTTATCCTCACTTGGGGTTCCAGCTCTGCCTTTTCTCCTGCTCACAGTGTTGCTGAGCAGAGCAGCTGGTAAGATGCACCTGTGTCCCTCTCTTCCTGATGGCTTCCATGCTGATTTCCTTCTCCCTGGGATGGTTCTCCTGACCGGCTTTTCCTTCACCTTCTTCCTACCTCTGGTCTTTCTGGGGTGAGTTTCATGTCCACTGCCCCAGAAGAAGTCAACCTTCTCCTCAGGGACTGAATTAGGCAGGAGAAAAATGGGGGGGACATTTTCTTCTTTGTTTTAGTGCCAGAGCTGTCTCTGACTTGCATCATTTAATAGCTCTAAAGGTCTTTCTACAGAGTATGCTCAAATAGCTTTTTTTTCCCCCCAAGGGAAAATGAAGCACCAGGTGGCAGTTTGATGATAAAAAATTGCTTAGCCTGATTTTGTTTCTTTGCTAACCTGTGCAGAAGTGCAAAAGATCTCATAATACTGTGCAGCTTGTATAAGAAAATTGCATTTATGTCAATCATCATTGAATTTTAATGTAGTGGAAATGGGAGAGGAAAGGTCCTACCTATTTACAGACAGCAGTGGCTTCTTGAATGGTCATTATTTCAGTGCAGGTTGAGGGTCGAGGGAGAATCTTTGTCCCTCTTCTTCTGTAAAGAGCTCCAAGATTAGGAGCAGTCAAGCATATTCAAAGTCACTAGAATGATTTTCAAGTGAGTTTCTAAAGTCAACACCTGGGAGCAAATCAGACTTGGTCAACCACATAAATCCCTGGTGCGTTCAGATGAGGAGTGTCCTTGTGCTATTGGTATCCCTTTCCACTTTGGAAAGGATACAGTAGTGCTAGTAAAGGTAGAGAGAAGGTTGGTTGATACAAAATTACTTCTGTATGAACAGAGACAAAATAGAGTGGGACTGTGTGGGTTGGGAAGGGAGAGGAGCTGAAGGAAGATGTGGGAGGTCTAAAATCACAGATGGAAAAATTAATGAGGGAATTGTTGTTCAGTGTTTATTAGAAAAGAAGAACTATGGCAACTGAGGGGGGATAGCCAATCTTTGGTTCTTAAATCCCTGATCCAGTGGGTTGCTGGAAGCTGACTGCTCATATCACTAAAGCCTCATGCTGTCTGTGCACTGCTCAACCTGTTCTTTTCCTTGCTATTTGCCTCAGCTACATCAGGGGTAGGATAGTAAGCAGACTTGAAATGAGTCTTGAGTCTGAATCAAGTACAGCAGCTCTTACTTCTTTGACTAGGGATGCACATATATTTTGTGTTTTTATTACAGTGGTGTTCTTATAAATGACTAAATGGTTTGTGTGAATAATCAGTTGTTCACTGTTGCCCAGACTAGAAAATTAGAAGCAACAAACATGCAGGAGGCTCGCTGTATTCTTAGTGGGTCATGGCATTGTTGTGTAAGAAATTTACCTAACTTCTGAAAGATGTACTTCTTTTTCTTCAGGCAGTCCAAAGTTGTTGTTTCAGAAGGAGGATGCACATAAATGAATGCTGTCATTTTGGCTGGGATTAGAAAAATGTTATTTGCTGCTGCTAATTGCATACTTAATGAGATACTGGAGGAGCTCTGTTGCAGGTCTTGAGAGTCTTGAGAGATTTCCAGTTACTCATTTCTGCATAACATCTGGGGCAGTGTCTGCAGTCAGTTCTTGGGAAGAAAGTCTAATGTGAATGTTTGTTGTATGTGGTTTTCAGGGCCGCATGGCTTTTGCTGCCTTGGGCAAAGAGTCAGTTCACTGGCCAGTTCGCTACTGCAAGTTTGCTTGCAGCAGAAGTTACTTTAGAGAAGGGTTATATTCAATCAGGATAAATGCCTAGTGCTGCATGCTGTACCTCTTATGTTGGTCTATATTAACCAGTTACTAATTTCTGAATCTAATAGCAACCTACTGTTGTTTCTAAAGCTCTCTTACGACACCAATGTTCTGAGTCCTTATGGGTTGCTGTAAGAGCATATTTACCATATCTGATTTATATTATTATCTCTTTGCTCACTAAATTTTGTAACTTGCATGAAGCCACCTTTTGAGCTTTCCTGAACTGTATTGGTCCTTATTGAGGGAAATACAATTTTGCTGCATTCATTGTCTCATTAAAGAATTTTTCATAGTTAATAGATGAATGAGGAAATAGCAGGCTTATATTACAAACTGACTTTTTTAATCTGGTTGCAGTCTGATCGTGAGAGTATGAGAGGAATCTTGTGGTAGGCGTTTAATGACTTGGGAGAATGCCAGTGAACCTTGTTTAAGCTTGCTTCACACATTAGATTTGTCTAATGTGTGGCTAAAGATTGCAGAAAATTTGGGTAAAAAGTGGAAACCTATGAGCAAAAGCAGAACAAATTTAACAGATAATCGTGTTAATGAACACTGAAGGCATTCTAGTGTTGTGCTTCCAGAGTGAAATGCTGAATTGGTTGTAAATAACTGCCAACAGACAAATTATAGAAATAATTTTTGATTAAAAACTCTAAAGTAAATAATATTTCTAAATTGATCTAATCTGGAAACAGTATACAAGAAACCTGATTTTAAAATTATGTGCACAACTTTTGCTATTTTAAACAAACCCAAGTTAATAAAAGGAATTTTAAACCCAAAAATAATACATTATTTCCTCCCGTCTGCAGGCACGTTTCTCATTTGGAGTGTGGTATTAGACTCAATTTACACTTGCAACTACAGGCTTGTGTATTAGCTTGTTTAAGTAGAGGTAAGACAGCTAAGACATTAAAGCGCATCAGTTGAAGTACATCAAAGTTTAATGGATGCTGTCATTCAGAACTAAAGCAGCTTTAACTTGATTCCCATAAGGAACAGAGGTTTAATATGCTTGATATGTTTTGGATTCATACCTCTGATTTGATTTAATTTTCTATTTAAAGAAGACTGTAACTATAAATTATGTATCTAAATGCTTGCATCCCAGTCTGGAGTAAGTAGAATGAGTACATATGAAGCATAATCATTAGGGGCTTTTCCTTTTTTCCCCCCTTTTTTTTCTGTTTTCTTTTCCCACATTAACTGTATGAAAGTAGTATTTTCTTTTAATCCTTAAATGCTAAAATACATATAATTTGTCACATAGCAATGTCACTGAGAACTTAATGTGATCTACAGGACTGTGTTATTCCTCCATGAAAAATCTGCTGTTTCTGTGATTCAGCATCATGGAAATGGTACATAACAGAATTGTATCCTGTCTGGAGGTTGCTGTTTTATTACTGGATCAACCTTCTTGTTTCCAGATTGGGGCATAGGCACCTGATTTAATTTCTTTTGAGTTTCTCAGAGCATGGACTTTATGCTGGCTTTAGGCAGACAGGTGTCCTGATTCTGGCCATGACAGGGTTAATTTTTGCAGAAGGACCATCTCATGCCATTTTCCAGGAGTGGGGGAAGGGGTCCCTTTTGGGTCTGGGTAAGGTGATCATGTGTTGTCAAACTCCGTGTGATGTGATGCTGAGTATTTGCATGTGAGTCATTCACCTCTCTGGTACACTTTCGATTTTAATATTGTTGCTGTTACTGTTATCTCCTTGCTGTTTCCAGTAAATTGTTCTAATCTCAAGCCGTGATCTTTGCCTTCTGTGCTTTCAGTTCTTCTCTTCAGCCCTCTGGAAGGGATGGGGAAGAGGGAGAAGTCAGTGAGTGACACATGGTTTGAAGTAGTTTTGGAGGGAACACTAAACTGGGGAATACCATTCCTAAACTGTAACACAGGATAGCTGATACCTGATCTAACATGCAGTCCCTGCATACAAAGTTAAGCCAAGTTGTTTTCTTCTGAATACTTTTT
Source organism: Acanthiza pusilla (assembly GCA_036630365.1). NCBI lineage: Eukaryota > Metazoa > Chordata > Aves > Passeriformes > Acanthizidae > Acanthiza > Acanthiza pusilla. Next base: position 34,054,593 of record JAXCHO010000023.1, read on the forward strand.
GAATCACAAGAGTGTTGTGTTAATACTTCGTATTATCAGAAGAGTGACTTCTTAATATGCTATTGGAAATGATAAATTATTGTTAGACTGTTGTGTCACTATAACACTTGATTTATATTCCTGTATATTTATATATTGGAGAAATAATTGCCTGCAAGTTGAGAACTTGGATGTGACTGTGAGTACTGAGTAGCAGCACACCTGACCTTAAATAATACACCAATTCCTTTACAAAGCAGGGGTAAATTTAAATTCTGCATTGGATTTGTAACATGCAGCATGCACACTGGAGAAGCTACAGTTTTTGACTCTTTCCAGGACTGGGATACCTTCCTTCAGGCTATAGGGAGTCACCACTATTTCCCTGGAATGTTGTCCTGAGATGCTCAAACTGTGTCTTTCAAGGCACTGTGCCCCTCACATTCAGCAGGTCAGAGCAGTGGAGAGGACTGAAGCCAGCTTTGCCACTTGGTGGAAGTGCTTTGGTTGTTGAGCTGTCGGATCGAGGGGAGATGCTGGCAGTCTCACAACCAATTTACTATTTAGCCAAATCTGTTATGTATCATCTGAGAGAACCCCTCACGCACTGAATTTTACAGGTGGTTTTGGCAGAGACTTTGGATCTTGTTTATAGGTGTTGGATCAGCTCAGCATTGTCACACTTGATGCACTCTGGTTCTAGCAAATGCAGGCAATTTTCATGCCTTGGGATAGAGAGCTTCAGGATCAGAAGTAGAGGCACAGAATTGCCCTTTTCTCTGAACCCAACATACATATTTACCAAGTTGGGAGGCTGGTCATTGCCACCATTCAAACACAAGAAGTTGTTGGGTGGAAGTTCTTTCAAGATGTAGATTTTTTTTTTTTAATGGTAACTTCAAATAACTTGTTTCACAATTTATATTTATACAGTTTGTACTGTATAAACTGTGGAAAATGGCAGATTATCACAAAAATGAAAAATTACTTTAATAATAAAACCTGTAATCAAAAAGCCAGTTAAGCAGAGGAAATAAGTAAACTTTAGGACTAAAGGGGAAAAATGGACTGTAAAAATACTATCTTTGCAGAATAGTATTGTAATCCCTGCCCAGTATTTTGTGTAGGTTAGAAATTTATTACCTCTTGAGAGATGCATCACTATGGTGCCATAATTAATTGAGGTTGGAAAAACATGGTTTTTGGCTGTTCTTTGCTAAAATATCATTTCTCTTACTCTGGTTCATATGACATTTATCTTTCTGAAGTCTTCGTGAGAGGAAAATCTACTATGAAAAATGGGCGATTGATCAGAATTGATGCCTACTCATCTTATTTGCCCTTCTGCAAGAGTTTTTGAACACCTCAGTTGCCATCACTGTTTATTCACTATGAGATAAAGTGCTAGAGCAAGGTGATAACTGGTTGCCAGGAATTCAGTAAAGTGTGGAAATGTTAGAATGAGACCTGCAAGAGAAAGCTAGTTGTAGTTTAAAACCCCAGACTGAATGCGTAGGTTTGGGGAATGGTGTGATGCTACTTGTGAATTTCAGAGAGGTATTAGCAAAGTGATGTGTTGTAACATTTTAACATAGCTTTAGGTTTAAGAGTCTTTGTTAGTTTAATGGGAAATTTCTTTATCCTCTCAGTAGCAGAAGAAATTTCTAGTCAACCTAGAAGCAAATTCAGGGTATCCTAAAATCTTCAGAAAGGACAAACATTCCATATTACTTTTTAGCAAGTTACTTTCTATAGATGTTTTCAATTTAGTTGTTGGTGTTATCTGAGTGGTTGGATGTTCTATTATTGTAGGCCAAATAAGGAGAAAAATCTCTGAAGAGAGAGAGAGAGAGCTTTAACTTATCTATACCTTTCAGTTAGGAGGAAAATGGTTATTGCTAAATCTGTGCTGACCAAAATTAAATACACAGCTGCCTTTAACAGAAGAGAGAGCGTAGAATTCAATTGTCCTAAAGGAAATGAGTTTTCCTTTATGAAGATGCACAAATTCAATAATAATGCAGATATATTTTGTAGAAAAGATATGAAAATAAATTATATATTTAATAGGGGCACTGGAGCAAAATTGATATTGTGTGATCTTAGTGTCAGCATTTCCTTATATAGTTGTATTAAAAATTAAGAAATTTCTTGTTTAGGAAGTAATTCTACAGTAGTACTTTCTCTCTATTCAAAAGTCTGTGCTATGGTATATGGTACTGGGTAAGTAAGAAATGGAAAGAATTCTTATGCTTATATTTCTGCCCATGTGCTTTAAGACAAACGCCAAAGATTTTTTAATTTTTTTTTTTTTGCTGAGAACCTCAAGAATTTAAAATGCATTTATCCTAGTTTCTATTCCTTTAGTCAAAATGTAATACTTAAAAGAAGTCTTTTGCCAAGCTTTTGTTTCAGAATAATAATGTTATTTAGCAATGCCAGACCATTTTCAGCTCCCGAAATGAAAATATTTATAGAATAAATACTTTCTTAATCCTTCTCATAGGAGGAGGGTGGGGCACATTTTTGTCTTCTTCCTGTCCTGACATTTGGCAGTTTACTGGCTAGGTTCTGTTTGTTGTGTTCCTTTTTTTTTTCTTTTTTAAATATACTTGATATTTCTCTTCTGGTAGTTTGGAGCCCTTGCAGTTTGGGGACTGTGTGTTTTTAAGAGATGCAAGTGTGAAGAAGGTTGAAGAATGTGTAGAGCATACTTGGAGGGATCTTTCAATAGGAAGGACTGATTGGGATCAAACTGGTGAAAATCGGATGCATGTATAGGAGAATTAGAGGGAAGAAGAGAGTCTACATGAATTCTGCTTGCAGTCTGTTTTGAAATATTTTAGCTTGTTAATTTTGATTTGGAGTGTGCATTGCAAAGTCAGGCAGCACTCCTAGCAGTTTGTGTAAGAATGGCAGTTGTTAATTTTTGGCATTTTCCTCTGCCTTCCCTACTTGGTTTTGCATGCCAAAGGCTGTCCAAGGACAGGCCTTACCAGACCAGTGTACAAAGAATGTGTGCTTAGTGAAGCAGGGTTAAGCTAATGCTTAAACTTTTACCTTTCTTCTTAGGTTCTTTGTATGGGTTTTTTTGTGTGTGTGTATGTATATATCTATATATTTCCATGTCCATTTTTATGTTGTCTCCATCTCTTTGAGACCTCTTGTATTAAGTGTCAGCTATGGGCGACTTAAAGCTGGAAACAAGCCCTCCATACCTGCTCGGTTTGAAGGTATTACTATAAAGACTTCTGGTACTTCAGTTATGCAGTAACACTGTAACTGCAATTTCTCCAAGTAGAAAGGGAATCCAAACTGGAAAATCCCAAACTTCAGAATCGATTGGATCACTAAACAAAGCTGAATTTTGGGTAGTTTTCTTATGTGGTACTCTGTTTGCATTCCCTTCTCTTTTCTTGATAACTTGTCATGCTATCTTGGTAACTTTAAGATCTATAGCACAGCTAGCAAAGGATTGTTCTTACATGTTTATTAAAATGAATAGCTGCCTGGGTTTTTTTGTTTGGTTTATTTTGAGAGGCCCATATACACTTCCCTGAGGGAAAAGCTGCAGCATGAGCTTGATATGATAATAAGCAGCAGGTCTATGTGGAAAGGATAATAACAGGGAGAAGAGGATCTAGTACTGATTAATAACATCTAAACCATTTTGAATTTTAAAAGACCTTCTGAAGAAGTAAAATGATGATCTTTATGTTCCTTTGAAAAGCCCAGCTTCAATTGAAAAACAACTTCAGTGACCCTAGGGGCTTCAAATAGGTTTATCACACAAGAGGCGGCTTTAGAATTCTGCAGTGTGCAATTGCTTTTATGAGAAATCAGCCTCATGCTTTGGTCTTTCCTGTGATTTCTTGTGATCCATGTTTCCGCCTGTTAAAGGTTTTGGTTCTAACCTTGAAAATGGTTAAAGGCAGTACAGTGTGCATTTCCATCAAAGAAGCTACCAGCACTGTTCCAGATCAGTTTAAGGACATAGATCAAAGGACTGACGTAAACTGTGTGAAAGGTAGGTACACCTCTTAGATGAGATTGCCCTCTGAATAAATTTCTGAAGATGGTTATGGGTTTTGTCATCACTGACACAGAAATATATGTTTGCTGCAAGATTTAAGTAGTGTAGTAGTGAGAACACTGTTTGTCTGTTTTCTCTAATTTTTCCTAGGTTTCCTTCACAGTGAGATGAAAGTGTCTGTCCTCACCCTGCTTTTCTAAGTGGTAGCTAGAAAGCATTATTCATCCTGTGGTGTAAAAGTATTTCTGTGCGATATTTATTTCCTTGAGGAATGTACTGTTTGACTTGTTTTTAAACATGCTACATGCCCTCATAATTGATCATGTTGTTTATATTGATAACCCTGCAACTCTGCTCCCATTCACAGAAGTTGTCTATCTCTTTGGGAGGAAAAAGGGAAACCTTTACATACCTCAAAAGAGCAAGAGACTTCATTGTTGCTAGTCTACTTCACATAAAAAGAGCTTGCATTATATGGTGAGAGATTTGCAGGCTCAGTTCAAGAGTTTAAACCAAATTGCTGTAGGAGCTTGCTGTCAATCATCTTTTCCATCTGCTGGAGATGATCAGTAAAACCTCACTAAACCTGTTTTTCATGAAGGCTTCTATAAAAGCATGTGCTGCATAGGCATCTATCTAGTGAATCTAGTGGCTGACTTTTATCAAATTCATCAAGTAAATTTGTTTTCCAATGTTGATCAAGAAGCAAATGAGATATACTATTTTCCCTGCTATTGAGAAGATATTGCTGAACCTTCCTGTTCATGAGATGCTATCTTGCAGGGTAATTTTAGCTCTTATTAGCTCTCTTTCTGTTCTGCAGCCATGATTATGATCTAGTGTAATGATTTCTTTCATCATTGATGCTCACATCTTTGTATTTTAGTGGGTATCCATCTTACTTCCTTTCAATATTTGATCAGTTACCGTAATTGAGAATTCTCTGTTGAGGGATAGATTGTTTTGCTCCTTTGGTCACCCTTTGCCTCTTCCAGGACAAGTTCATCTTTTGTGTGGGTGTGGAGGGGGAGGTGTTTGAGCAAAGAAAACCTCATATAATATTAAATAATTTATCACAGAAGCCTTTTATGTATTGATATCAATACATCCAATTCTCTCCTGTAAATAAAAACAAGGATATTTAATATCAGATTTACCCTCTTAATTTTCTTCATTATTTTATGTCAGTCCAGTTCTGCCTTTTTTGTCACTTGCACCTGATGACTTTTCAGTCTATAGCAAAGGTTCTTGGTTAGTTTTTAAGTGCATGAATTCAGATTTTGTACTATTAATTTAATCTCATTTCTGTTATTCTTTGTTTACTTAGTCACAGAATAAAGTAGCATAAAAGATGATGCATTATCACATTTCTTTTCTTCCTTGGGAATGCTGCCTTTATTTAATTGGATCATTTCATTCACGCTCATGATGTTGATTCTAAGATGGGGTTTATTAATAAACACAATACTTGTTCTTTGGTAACTCCCCAAATAGTCAATATGTAGAGCTGCTCTACCTTGAAATGTGTCCCATTGTCAGCTGCCCTTTTAGGTAGTTTCTTACTCACCCTGAACATATTCCAGCTGGCATCTTTCCCATCTGATGAAGTACTTAAAAATATTATAAGGTTGATATTTGAGTGCAGATCTTCTGCTTGTGTAGAAAATAAATTATTAGAGAAGAAAGTCAGGATAGTTTGTTTTTCCCACATTTTTCTTTATGTTCATTGTTTCAGAATTGGTTTTTTGTGTGCTTTGGTATCCAAATGCCTTGTCTCCTTTGTGTCCCTTTTTTGAATGCATGTGATGTATTTGCTAATCATCTGATACCACCTCTGAGTTTTGCTTGTATATGACTTGTGCTAATTTCTACTTTGTTAAATGTGAGGCATTTCTGTTAGCTGTGTGTTTGTTCATTCCATGATCAGTATCATAACTATTATTAAAACCTGAGGTAAAATAGTTCAGATTTTTATTTTTGTCTTTATGTTTTATGATATCCCACTTTTACTTCTTTAATCTTGTACACTCCTGTTCTCCTTCTCTGGCTAGACAACCTTTACTCTTTGCTTTGATTTTCCATGCAAAGTGTACCTCAGCGTGACTACTGACACTTCACATTTCCAGTGCTTCAAGCTTCTATACCAATGTTGTTGCCAACTTAGCTTTTTCTCAGGCATCAGAGACTTTCACATCATGACCTTCTCCTTCCCCTGCTATAAGAGACATTCATGTGTGAGGGAAATTCTCGCTGTGTCCATCATAGCGAACTTGTTATTCATCAGACAATTGAAGAAATTGCTAGCAATTCTGCATATAGCAGATAGCCATCTGGGAATCCTAGAAGCTGTTCCATGCTATTTGGGCTATCCAAAGGCATAATTTTAAACTTTAGGCTGTGGCATCAGCTAAGGAAGGTGATAAGCAAAGATGCTTGTACAATTCTCTTGATAATAATTTTAATAATAATCATTATAATCTGTATAGATGAAAACCATTGCGCAGGGCAGTCAGAGTTGCACAGATTTCACCAATGAAGTCCTTCTCAATGTCTTTCTATCTAAACTGCTTTGTGTGTTGCTACAAGGAAGAAATGTATTGTAACCGAGACACAGGTTTTTGTTAGAATTTTACCTCAAGTCAGATATGATGGAACTTAAATTTTAGAGGAACATCAGGCTAAAGTAAAATACAATGCTGTGTTCATTTAGTAATAAATTCTATTAGTTGCAGATCCTTTTTATGTTCAGGTTGTTATCTTGTAGTACAAGATATTGTCAAGTACACTGGAATCTTTCAATTACCAGAACAGTATATTAATTTCTTTCTTCTAAGTTCAGGCTTAAATTAACCAAGTCTTCAAACTGATTTACTTCTGCAGAAGACCTAAGAAAATAATATTAGTATTATGTTGCATTTACCTCTTCTGTTTGTTTAAAGTTTATTCAGCAATCTGCTGCAGGAAAACTGTAGACAATGATTTACCACATCCCTGAAGCTGTCCATGTAGTTGTAGGTAGGGCTAAAATGCACATTTGTGAAAGGTGTTTATGGTGATGCGTGGCCATAACAACCATATCACAAGAAGGTGCATCAGTTATCTGTTAGATATATGTGGCATGTGTAGGAGGTAAATATTGACAAAATTTTAGTCAAACAAAAGTTGTTAGTGTAAGTAGTAGATACAATCATGATGCAAGTAGCTTTGCTATGTCCCCATAATTTTCACATTGTTGGCTTCCACCTGTGCTTTAATGAAAATACAGTTTTTAAAGTCCCTTGTTTCTTTTTAGCTCAGCCTTAGATTGATACTTGTCATTGAAACACTTGGCTCAAATTTGCTGTCTTTTGATTTCTGCAGCTGTGCATTTGGTTCTACCCTATATTCCTTTCTGATCACATCTTTCCAGTGCTTTTAGAATGACTTCCCTCCTCTCTGCTCTTTACATACATTCCTATGAGTTACATCAGTCCCCGTGGTCACCGTCTCTTCTGCTGTAGTCTGTTTCTAGATGGGATGGTTTTTAAAGATAAATCTGGCCAACAGTTTGCGTTTGTGGCTCGCCCTCACCCCTTGTACCCTACGTTATCATTTTTTACCTCCTCCAGTTGGTGTGGAGCACCATGGCAAGTCCAGCAGAGCTAGAACAGAGCTGTCATTCTTGATGTGTGTTGGACTCCTAGAGACAGCGTTTCCTTGGTCTGTCTCCCGCTGCTGAAGCACTGGCTGCTGTGGCACTCAGCCTGGACAGCCCGAATGTAACAAAGAACAAGTCTTACAAGGAGGCAGTGGGGGAACTGGGGTTGTTTGGCCTGGAGAAAAGAAAGCTCAGGGTTAGGGAAAGAAGGAAAAATAAGAAAACAATTCAGGCTTGCTAAAAAAAGCATTTAAATTATTTAATTTGCTGGAAAACTGGAATACATTTAAGCAGCTATGATATTCTTTAGATTTCTTGTCTTGACAGCTGTCTGTATAGTCAAAATATAATGTAATTTAAAATTTTTAAAATTTCCCCTAAAGTAAACATCTTGAGTCTTTTTCTGTAGGGTGAATAAAGGGAAGATTCATTTCTCTCAAATGTGTCTTGGAACCTTCTCCGTTTACTATTTCGCCATTATAAATTGATTCTTGGCAATGTATATACTAGTGCTGCGGATGCAAGCAATTTCCAGACAAGACAGAAATGATCAATCATTCTTGTGACTACGTTGTGGAGAGGGGGAAAAGAAAAGTGATTCCGTGGAAATTATGCTTTTGGGAGTACCGCTTCCCAACTCCTCTTGAGATTGATTTAATCTGGCAGAAGGATTCAGCAGCAGTGCCTGCTTTAATATGCTGTCTAATTAGTCATGAGACCTAGTTTTCTTTCTGACAAGCAATAAATATATTTTTGATTATTTCTGGATTACTGGATAGTAGTTGAAACAATCAGTAGAAAACCCATTTTGGTAAACTTTTCTTTGAAAACACCCTTATATTCTGAGAAAAACAGCCTGTGAACTTTGAGGAAAGTGAGGTAGGGATCCAAAGCAAAGAAAATGGCTGGTAATAAAATAATTATATGGTGATCAAGAACTGTGTTGTCCAGACAAAGAACTGGACCAGCTGCACAAGCTTCTTTCTGACATCCTCAAATTCTGATGTTCACCTTTGATAAGAAAACAGTTATATTTGTGTATGATAACATCTTTTAAGATAGATACTGATGTCAAGCACGATGAAGAGGTGGGAGGGGCAACTCTGTATTGAGCTGGGGACAGGGAAGGGTAGGTAGTGATGGGCAGCTATGCTGGCAGAACAGCAACCTGTGCCACGGAGGCTGTGTACATCCTGATTTTGATGCTTGCAAGATAATGTGCTGAATCAGTGTCATCTTTCCTTCAAGGGCCTGTTTTAGGATTACTTGTTTGGTATTTGACCTGTTCAGTGGTTTTGTTGCTGTGTTTGCTTTTCTTAACGAGCACAGAAGTAACAAGAGCTTCTCTGTTTCTCTGCAGCTTTTACGAGAGTTGAAGCACCCAAACGTGATTGCTTTGCAGAAGGTTTTCCTTTCTCACAGTGACAGAAAGGTTTGGCTGCTGTTTGATTATGCTGAGCATGATTTGTGGGTAAGTACAGATTTCCCTGAGTGTTTGAGGTAGTGTTATAAGAGCTTATTCAAACTGATGTGTGTGTGATGTACCTTTATGTAGGCAGAGATGCATTAATTTCTTACTCTGTAATCAAGGGTCTAACTGACATCCTGTTATTTTTACACTTTAAAGCCTGCCAAAGACTATGTAGATTTTTTTTTTTTAAAGTCAGATTGGGTTTTGAAGTGAAAGGATTTTCCTGCAAGATTTAGTTGGAGTTAAAGAAAGCATTCCTAAATTGAGATCTTCTAAAACAGTGTTTGGAAATGTATTTAATACTGTTTTCCTCACATTTTGCACATGCACACACACAAAATAACAAAATGAGAGGGACTGCTTTGATGAGTCCTCTGACTGAGGTACACTGCAAGTGATCAACATTCAATCTATATCCTAAAAAGAGAATTTGTGACACTATGAGTGGAAATAAAATAAAAAATAAGTCAGCTAACTGGGCCTATTGATAGACTGTCATTACATGGAAAAGGAATAGAGACTTATATGTCTGTTTTTAAGTTTCCAGCAAAATACGGTATGATTTGATTTAGGCTATTGTAGAGATGGACGTCAATGGCATTGTGACTTAGATGCAAAAAAAGCTCCACATCTATTGATGAGTTGCTTGGACCTGGATTTGTGTTTAAACCTGAAAGATATCCAACACTTACTAGGTGTAATTGATATGTTTATGATTCCTTTGAAAATACTGGTAAGGAAAGGAAGTGGTAATATTGATTCCAGTATTACCTTTGAAAGCTTTAGTAATATAGATGTTGCTGTTACAATTGTTAGTGACAAACTGCTCAATTTCTTCATACTTGGCTCTTGAGTTTGTAAATGGCACAAAATTTTAATTGAAAGGAAAGTAGACCATTCAAAAAGACGCTTTTGGCTCAGGACAAGTAAAGTCACGGTAATTTATTCCCCTTCAAAATCTCAAAAGGTATTTAATTTTATTTCTCTTATCAGCTAGCAGCTTTGTATTTTGAAAGTTTTCTTCATCAAAGTTCAGTGGACACTGAGAGTTTGTGTATTTCACATAACTGGTGGCAGTAATGATGAAGAGAAATGCGTCAGCTAAACCTCTGTATGACAGAATTTATTTGTGCTTTAAATGAGTTTACCCATTTTATGGAACAGTCACAACAAGCACATTTTACTGCTACATTTATTGCCAGGTGTTTTAAACACCTTTTTTTCTAACCTTTTCTATTAAATTTTACTTTGGGCATGTGGTTTTTACACTACACAGTGATTTTTCACGTGATTTGACAGCTTTAGAAGAAGAATCACTGCAGTTTGATGTTGTTGCCACTCCGCACATATGGCTGAGTATTGGATATAATCTCAGTGAAGTTAATTATTTTCTAATATTTAAGACTGAAATGTTTGTTGCAATGAGGTACCTGATATGAACTGGTCTCCCACTTCCTAACTTTCTCTTTTGTTGTTTTTTTGTTTGTTTTTTTTCTATGGGACATGCTACACAAATCATTTCTCCTTTCCTGTATGATTGCCCATGTTTCCTCGCTTCTTAAGCCTTTGCCAGGAATTTTTTCTTCCCTTGCATAAAGTTGGCCATGTTCAAGGCACTCTTGGTTCTGGCTTAACCTTGGTCCTCATTTCCTTTACCGTCAGCACTTCCCAAGCATCGCTCTTAATTCCCCTTTTGTCTGTTTTGCTCACTCCCAACTTTGTGTCTTTTTCCACGCTGCCTCCTACACATGGAACAGCCTCCCAATTAACGTACGTAAAGATCCTTCACTATCCTCCTTCAAAAAACTCCTGAAAATCCACTTATTTTGTAACGCATTTCAGTAATACCACCCACTTGTCATTCTGTCTGTGTTGTGTTGTGTTTTGCATTTCCTGTGCTTTACAGCTTGTGCCCTTTCAACTCTTCGGGGTAGAAATTGTAGTAGGGTTTTAGCACTTTTTTTTTTTTTATTGCTTAGCACCATGTGCTTCCCCAGCACTACATAAAGCCAAAATAAATCTATTCATCATGGATATATCAGTTTATAAGGATATGAGTTTTGGAATTGAAGGTGTGCTGTCACTAGAGAGATGTAGATTTTCAGAGACCAATATTTTCAAATGTAGGTGGCTTAGAGTTACTTACCAAAATCTGTAAGTATGGAAACTGTCCTTCTGTTCAAAGCTGCCCAGTTTTAGTAACTCCTATTGGCTTCAATGAGAAGAATAAATGCTCATCACATTCAATCATTAGATTAATTAAAATAATTATATTTTTCAGCTCTGTACTGGAAACATTTGGCAAGAGATGAATAAACTGTATTAGATGCTATCTTATTCTGTTAATTTTCTAATACTGGAAAAAAATGTCCTGTTCTAAAGGGTTGGTGCTAATTAAACTTATTAAAAAGTTCTTCTATGGTGAGCAAGAACTTTTTTTTGACTTTGCATTTAATTCCCAGGGATGAGAAACTGCTCAGATCTGAAATTTTATATTTAGGTAGTGCATACTTAATACTTTTCTGTAACTTCTGCTGATGCCATTAGCAAGGAATGTAGAAGCTATGCTAATTTAAACTACTTTACACAGGTATTGGTGAATACTGATTATGTTGTACTTGCCTACAAACATAATGGTTGGTTTGGATGAACTAAGCCTATCAAAGATACTTGCTTTCCGTATCTCTCAAGTTACTTTGTACAAAACAGTGCAAAGCCATGAGATTACTGTAGAGAATATCTAAGAATGTACGAATTCTTTTGCCATATTGATTTCTAGCTAGTTTCCTTTGATTACCAAAATTCTTGGAGTAGTACACCGTGTCATTATGATTTTTCTTGGCTGTTTGTCTCTGTCAAAGAGACTGGTAAATTTCTCAGGCTGTAGGAGGTTAATTTTTGATCTTTAAAAATAAAAACTTGTTTTAAATGTCAGAGTTTTTGCTGTTTTATCACGAAGAAATAACTTCTTTTCCTATTGCACTTTCATGGATGTTCTTAATTTACCTTAGTCTTATAGATGGTATACTGCTGTCCAGAACTTCCTGTGTAAAGCTAGTGCATTTTAAGACACAATTCAAATTTATATCAAATGCTTTAAATGCATGATGATTACTTAAATGGGCTTTGAGAAAAGTTTGATGAGATCTGTCCCAGGGGTGAATTGTTTCTTGTAAGTCTAGTTACTTCTAGCCACTGTAGAGGTTATAATATTTAGAACTTTTCTTTTGTTCCCTTTTACAGCAGATTTTTAATATTGAAAATATTTTCTAAAGTGCACATTTTTAGTACCACAGATAAGCACACATTTGATGTCTTCAGTTTCATAATCTCTATACTTTAGGCAGGATTTTTGATTCTAAACAACTTTTTTTGGTTTTTTTTTGTTTTTTGTTTTTTTTTTTTTTTTGTTTTTTTTTTTTTGTTGTTTTTGTTTTTATTTTTGTTTTTACTCTCTGTATTGATAGGTTATCTATCATTCCTGGTTATGGTGCAGAGTTGATTCTCAGACTCATTTAGTATGTGTGTATAACATCAAATCTTTAAGATCCTCTTTTCTGGAAATATGTTGTAACTTAAATAAGAAGCTTCTGAATGGATTTGATCTCATTCTCAAAAAGCGTGACATTTTTATGACAGTAAAATGTGTTGAATGTGTTTTATAGCAATAAAAAATGTTGGTTCTTAGTAAGTAAATACATAAATAATTAACTATGATATGATCATGTTGAATGTCATGATACATTCACTATCCAAGACCAGTTAATCTGTGTACTTTTTAGGTTTGGTTGAATGTTTCTCTCTTATTATTAGATTCCAGTGGTCTTTTGCAACTAAATGCTTAGCAGCAAATACTACGGAGAAATGTGGAGTAAAATTAATCTTGGGATTATTTTTGATAATAATAAAAATATATGGACAGACTGGCTTTATTTTATGGGAAATAATTGTTATGTATATATTCTGCTTTTAAAAAATATAGGGTAGGGATTATTAGCATAGTCACACGTACCTAAAAATAATAATCAAATAATGGAAAGGAGAAAATACTCTTCCTACATGTGAATTTCACAACACTAGTTGACTCTCTCCATCTACAAATTAATATACTTCATTTCAGGTAACAACATTTTGAATAATCTTTCATGATAAATTAAATTGAGAGAAGGTTGCATACTGATATGTGCAACAAACCTGCATATTTGTTTAATCACATGAATATTGTCTAACGGCTGAGTTTTAATGTATTTCTTAAATATGGTATAATCAGTTGTAATTCTTTCTTCCAAAGGCTTCAGTTTACCTCTTAATCATGAAGATAATTCAGATGCTAGTTGATGACAAATACCTTTATATACATAAAAATACTTCTCTCAATGTAGCAGTTTTATTTTTTTATCTTTTGATTTTCTAAAGTCATGTCTACACTTTCGTTGTAATTCAATCCTTCTCTGCTAGGTGATTCTTCATGCAGTCCTCCCTCTTGTAGGCATATTTACCAATAAAGAATTCTGCTGGCTGGAAGAAGAGTATAAGATTTGTCGAGACAGAAGGGAATGGGCTGGCATAGGTGTTTATGGCATGATTGATTCCTTCCAAGTGAAAAGGATGAAGTTTATTGACCATCAAAGTGATGGTTGAATTTCTTGCAGAGGGCAGTGCCATTCCTTACCAATAGCTTTTGTCATATTCTCAGAACATACACTTGCTTTTTCTGCCAGACTTGTATGAATTTGAGGGCAGTTTATGTGGACTTAATTTCCACACTACGAACTGTGAGAATTGGAGGAAACAACAGGTAGGAGCAGGCCTCAAAACAAAAGCAAGGGTGCAAAAGCGTAAAGTGTGTGAAAAACTAATGTGAACAGAGTGGTATGAGTACTGTGTGTTTCACTTATATGTATACTGAAAGGGTAGCAGAATTCTGATGATTTTTATTGACATTGTATAGAGTTATTTTGACATTTAGGACTGAAAGACATTATAAGACCTAGAAATATCCTGGCAAAACCTAGGGAAATTATATGGGATCTTTTCATGTCTGCTCTGTGTTTCAAAGCATAGATATTTAAAGCAAGCTAGCATTAGCAAAAGTTGGTGTATTTAAAGCTCCTTTCCCTGTTACTTAAAATTTTGACCTCTTGTCACCTGGAATAGGGTCTTCCATCGGACTGTTTGGTTAATGGTATTTTAAAGGCGATGCTTGATGATGGCCATTCACTGGCATAATTGAGGGTGAACAAGAATGCTTTTTTTTCCCTCCTCTTGAAGGAGAGCTTATGTTTATTGCTGTAAAGTTTCCAAAATTGGAAACTAAAGTGATCACTCTAGAGGTACTTCTACCCACTTCTGTTTTGATTGTATTTTATTTTACTTGTCATAAGAAAGTTGACAAAATTTTCATAGTTTCTAAAACTTTGGTGTCTAAAATGAGTCGTAAAGGTAGGCATATGAAACTATGATTTATTTTTGGAGCAGCAAACAAACGTTATTTGGGTTCATTGGGTCTTTGCTTTCTTTTTTTGAAAGTTATGAAAACAGTGCACGGTTAGTTTTTATCCCACCTTAAGATTTTGATTTGTTCTTCCATACCCTTTTAAAACGCTTTAGATTTAAAGTAAATGTAGTAATTTGAAGTAATTTTGTGTTTAAAATGAAACTGGAAGCCATGTAAGATGAATCTTTCTCTTGGACTTGGTACAGATTAACATGTATCCAAGCTTCCCTCTCTAATATTAAAACGTAACTTTACTTTTCATTGGCACATTGACATAACTCTTTTTTATTCTCACAGGCTGGATTAGGGATTGGATAGAATGCAGGGCCTTTGCTAAAGTGTGGGAGCAAGCAGTTTGCTTCAGCAGGGAGAGGCATCTGCGTTGGCACGATTGCATTTCAGTTTGCTGGAGAGGTGTGTAATTTTCAACAAGCATTGCCTTAAGCAGAGCTCAAGCTGTCAAGTTTTCTAGGGGCTTGTGTCTTGGGTTCTAGCGATTATCTCATGTACGTTGAGGTGGGTGCTCACGTTGTAACTTTAGTCAGATACGCATAAAATCCCTTTGTTAGCTGGCTTCCTACTTCCATGAACAGTTTCCAGGTCTGACTTGTTTGTTTGCTCGTTTTAACCTCTGTAATATTGAACAGCAGTTCTTGGAATTGGGAATGGGATTACACAAACACAGACAGACTTGGAAGCAGACTAAAATTAGGACCTTTTTGAATGCCCATTTAACTGCTGGGTAAATACTAGGGATTTGAATTTGCTCTGTGTTGTTATGCATTATGTTTGCTTTGTTTATGGTGGAGAATTTAGAAAATGCACATAGTTCTTTACCAGCCAACTTTCAAACCAATTTCAATGCGCTAGGTAACATAGAAGAAGGCAGACAAACTCCTAAATTGAGTATTGTTTCATCATTTTATTTCCAAATGTCTAGTTCTGTTTCTCCTCTTTATTTTTTGTCATTTATATGGTCTTGCCTTTGCAAGAGCTAAAATGGTCTTAGTGAAATAATATGGTTCATCCTATTTTCCTTGCAATTTTATTACATTTTTTGAAATTAAAAATTGGGAATAAGCCGTTAGTAAGTAAAACCAATAGTCCAGGAGACTGCAAGCAGCAAATTTCTAGGTTGCTAATGAATGTCTACTTTAATGTTGGTCAGTGAAGTATTAATTTAATTTAGAATAAAGACTTAAAACCACTTCTACGAAGTCACAATCTTGTTTAAATTAAAACCAAAATATGTACAAGCAATAGAAAATTTTTTACATTATGTTTATATTTACAAGTGAATGCCTAATTGGCTTACACCATTTTTGGAATCCAGTCACTGGCAGTATGTTTTTAAGATTTAGGAATCTGAAATACAGATCCGCAGAAAGGGAAAGTGACTTGGCTATTTTTGCTGAATAGATTTGAATATTGCTTGGATTTTTGTTTACCTCTTATGACATGTGTTCTTTCATTTTGAAGGATTTTAGATATATCAGGAGAGAGCTTGCATCTGCAGTGTTCTAATGAACTAATTAAAATGAATTTATGGCTGCATAACATTTTGGATGGGTTTCTGTTCTGTAGCATGTGAGTGGTATAGTGTGGACTGACAATTAAGACTTCTCTCATTGATTTTGGTGAATAAGTCTGGGTGTTTACCAGCTTTTTTGGCCAGGTGATCTATCAGGATGTGTGAATTAAGTTATCTTTAGGCAGTTGCAGTGAAGAAAGACGCAGGGAGTGCTGAAGCTTTTTGACCCTCAGGTTGTTGTCTTGTTACAAACATGCCTCTGACTTGCCTGGATTGTGGAAGTCCTCATGTTTTGTTCTTAATAGTTATCTATTAGGGGTAAGATTCAGCAAAGAACTTAGAGTATACCTAAGGATTTGAAGCTGCAGTGTCCAAATGCACCTCATGGATCCCAGAGAGAGGGGCAGAATGTCCTTCGTACCTGTCAGGGTTCAGATTTGTACTCTAAACTCACAGGACAGTCTTGATTCTGTGTTATTCAGCAAAAGGATTTGTTGAATGTGAAGAGTGTTGTTTTGAAGCCTAGTGGTTAGATCAGTTATCTGGGAAATGGGAAATGCAGGCTGCAATTCCTGAAATTCTTGTAAATTATTCTATACCTTTATTAGGTCTAAGCTTCTGGCTGTTACATGCTGTACTTGAAGCTGCACTTTGGGACTCTTCAGGCAGTGAAGTCAGTAGAGAGAGCCATCTGCACTTGCATAGTGCACTTATGTATAAAGACTGCCTAGTTTGTATTGGTACCTGCCTGTTTCTGCACCTGAGATCTTGGATTTAGACTCTCAAATGCCAAGTGTTTTGACATGGAAAGAGCACATCTCCCTTCCATAGCTGAAGTCAGCAAAATTGTTGAAGTTAAAAAATTTCTTTAGCATTGTTTTACAGCTATGGCATTGTTTGCTTTGAAGCTTATTGTATGCTTGGTCTGCCAAATCACCAAAACTTTAGTCCCATTGCTTTCTGGTTTGATGCCCTTATCTATTTTTCTACTTATTTAATTTGAAGTCTAATTTCCCACAACAGTGGTAGGGCCATATAGATATATTTCTGAAAATATAAAGAAAAAAGAGAGTTTAGGCTTGCTGCCTCCAGTAGAAGAGAGGAGGTTCAGCAGCAGCACCTGTTTGCTTTTCTATTTCTTGGATGGACCCTAACATTAAAATTGCTGTTTCGTGTTTGTTAGATGTGTTGGTCTTCATATAGGTAGTTGCTTACAAGAAATTGAATGAACTACTTTTTTAGAAAAAACCTTTTCAGTGTAGGATTTGGTCACAAACACTGTGGATTCATTCTGATCTCATGGGGCAAATCTAGCTTTTCAGTTCCCTATAGTGCTTGGCCCTGCTGTATATTTTTAGTTTTTATTCAATTCTCTCAACTGTGATATTTGCCATCTTTTGGATATAAACTTCCATAGAGTAAGCTGGCAACAACAGGTTTTATTTGTTTTTGCAGGAAATTGGATTTTACCCAGTGGTGATATTGCTTGCTTCGAGCAACACTATCAGTTTTAATTCACTTCTGCAATTCAATAACCCTTTCAAGAAAGGAGCTTGTTTTCTTAGCCTTTCTAACTGGGAGCCACATGGGAGGGCAGGGACAGAAATCCAATGGCGTCAACCTGGTGCTGTCTCACTCCTGACCTCCAGGGGTACCAGAGCAGCTGAGGTAGGGCCAGAGGCACAGCCACACGTGTTCCTCCTCAATACATCTGTGGCTAATTGTGTCCCATTCTGTCTCATGAGACTCTCTTTCATTTTCTCTCCGCCTAAGGACTAATGTTTTGTGTGGATGGTAGTCAGTTTTTAAATGGGTATAGAAATCCCTTCTAGTGATTAGATGCACCTTGAAAAGGGGCAGGAATGGATTTATGGGTCTCTGTGTATGACCTTTGCCTGTTAGTGCTCCTCTATTTTTTGATCTCTTGTATTAAATATATTAATTTGTGAGTTTATGGTATCATTACTGCTTTATAAATCATCCTGTAATTACACATGAAGGTCACTATCTGGTGAGCGTTGTGTGGTACTAGGGACTCCTATTTGAAGATATGAGACAATCTTGTGGCATCACAAAAAAAAAAAAAATTCTAAAATTTCATTACAGTTTCCAGAGTGATTGCGCAACTAAAGGATCAAGTACTAAGAACATGTCTTATTTACTCATCCTCATGAATATATTAGAAGCTGACAATCCTGTAAATTTCTACTATTTTTTAATACACAGCCATAAATATCATACATTTAGTAGTGGAAGGCTCTGTGGGAACATTGAGTAAGCAGATTGTTTTGATTTATTTAGGATTTTCTGCCTTTCTTATTTCTATTTAAACAATATTGTTTACACTTTTGTGAAGTACAGTTTGACAGTGGCTAAAGAACTGGTGGCAGCCAGAGGTAGCATTTACCGTGAGCAAACATGAACTCATTACCATTTTCATTGGGAGCTGTAGTAACAAATTCAGTGGGGATGGGGGAGGAGGGAGCAGTGGTCTAAAGAAAGCACAGCCATTGGCTATCTCTTTAACCTGGGAAGGGGAAAGATCTTGAATTAGACAAATCCTATTTAAAGAATTGGGTAATTAATACTCCTACTCTAGCATTTTGTATTGTTTTCATTAAAAATGCAAACTGCCTTTATTATTTCCATCTTTTAAAAGACACATAATTGAAAACTATTTTGTTGTTTGAGGTGCTTAATTGAATTGCCTTCAAAAATGAGATTTTTTTTTTTCCCATCTGAATGAATGTATTTAGTTGTTCGTTGAATGACCATATATTAAAATTATGTTTGTGCATTGCATAGCCCCACCTTATCTGGGGATTGAAAAGGTAGAATGACCTCATTTCAGTTTATTTCTTGTACAGTGTAGCAAAACCAAACCTAACCCATCATCTCCACATTGGTCTTAAAATTAATTCGTTAATGACTATTTCATGATCTCTCAATCTTTCAATGATTTTTTTCATTCCTTCTACTAATATTGGGGTCCTTTCCTGCATTCCATGTTTTCAAGTGGTATTTGTCCTCTAGTGGGCTGACTGACTTTTGTAATCCAAGAGCCACCAACTTGTCATCATCAATGAAGTATGCAGCCAAAACTTGGAAGCGAGAAGATAACCATTTTTAGATGTTTGAACATGATTTCACCCAAATGTTGTGGTGTGAGGCTTTTGGAGTTACACCTTCCAACCCTTCAAATAGTTATTAAAATATTTATTTAATCTCTGTCTACTGGGATTCTAAATTAGGGGGGGAATAGTAGTTGCAAGTACACTATCCTGAGTGTTTTTGAAGAGAAGGAGGGAAAGTGGGAAAGCGTAGAGTGTGGTCCTCCTGCTCTTAGATACTCCTGGTTTGAAAGGTTCTGCTCTAGCTACTGAGGGTAAGAGGATGCCATATGGGGAGGAGGGAAGGAGGAGAATGTCTAAGACTCTTTACCGGAGGTAAGTAGCCAGTATTTAGATATTCACAAAAACTTCACAGCTGCTCTTTGAAGCAACTCAGAGAATAAAAACAATTTAAGAAAACTGTGAATGCATCACTATTACTTTAATTGCAAAGTTCAACAGACTTTGTATTTCATTCCATTATTTAGTGTTAGTAGTTAAAGCACCCCAAAACATCCAACCTTCTCACCTATCACCTAACTTTCTTCATGTTTCTACTTGTTCTATTTCTAGCATATTATCAAGTTTCACCGTGCCTCAAAAGCAAATAAAAAGCCCATGCAGTTGCCAAGATCTATGGTTAAATCTCTACTCTACCAGATCCTCGATGGAATCCATTACCTCCATGCAAACTGGGTGCTTCACAGAGACCTGGTAAGTGTGGCATGCCATAGCTGGTTAAGAAAGTTCCACGTGCGTGTGGTTGGGTAGCACAAGAAAAGCCCCTGTTAGTAATCTTGCGTATCGATCCCTACAGCTCTTCCTGTTATTGTTGCAGGGGACCAGTTGAGACTTTAAACATGAAAACAAACTATGCTTTCACACTGTTTTTATCTGAGTCATCTGAGCTCGGACAATGATGCCAGATCCGGTAAAAGGATTGCAGATATCAATATCCAAGAGCAGTACGTGAGACAGCTGATACATGTTGCTGAACGTATAACATTCTTGTAACTTTTTGCATGACTTTGAAAAGGCATCTAAATAGGAAAGTGATTGATACCCTTTTACATTGTTTGGCTTACATGCAAGTTACTATAAAAGCTAGTGAAAGAGTAGCTTTTTTCATGGAGTATTTCTTTTCCATGTGGTATTTTTTCTGACCGTGGGAAGAGAACTATAAAAGAGTTATCATCTTGAAATTTCTCATGACCTGAAGTAGCTCTTGAAGTTGATTGCAGATTACAAGGGCAGCCAGTTGCCTTGTCTTAGTTCCCCTTTTCTCCTTAAAGTTTTCCAT
Organism: Acanthiza pusilla; assembly: GCA_036630365.1. NCBI lineage: Eukaryota > Metazoa > Chordata > Aves > Passeriformes > Acanthizidae > Acanthiza > Acanthiza pusilla. Next base: position 34,075,151 of record JAXCHO010000023.1, read on the forward strand.
CGCTCCTCATAATTAAGTGAAGTGCTACTGTGGTTTATGAGAAGAATACTAATATGGGTGTGCTGCCACTTGCATTGTAACTAGAATGTTTGGCATGAGACAAACAATGTGATGGTTAATATGCCAAACAATATGTGTAGGTATGGTAGTGTAATCTGTGTATAAAATCACTGCTTTTATTTGGTTATTTTTCATAGTTGTATGTCAAAATAGGTCTGCATGTCCAGAAACTTGCAGTTTTGTGAGACATAGATTGTTCTGGAGTTTCTAATAGTAAATAGGGACTGATTAATTTTTGGATGTAGAGCAAACTTTTTTATGTAGATAAGAATAAAGTAAGGCAGGCCTGGAATACAAGTCACAGACATCTTCTGAACTAAATTTTAGTTAATTTTTGTCATGATACCTAACAACAGTGGCCAGAATGGGTTTCAGATTTCATTATGGGTCATTTTTTTACTTTGTTCCTTGATTGTTTATTGTTGGTTTTTCTGTTAAATTCCAGATGTTAGTGTATTTGGGAGAGGTGTGACGTGTGGTTTACCTTTAGAATAGTAGCCATGACCAAAAACAGGAAGCATGTACAACTCTGATTTCCACATTACAATTACTACTTTCCTAAAGGGACAGCTGCTGCTTTGGCAGAGTGCTCAGATGTAATTAGATACAATTTGAGAAGAAACACCTGAAAAGTCTATATCCAGCTCTGTTTAAGGGAAACATGTGTTCATGGAACTCTTAATTATATATACACTCAAATGCCATACATGAACTTGATATTTTGATAGGAAATACAAGATGGTATCTAAGATAATAACAACAAATACCCTTGAGAATTTTCTTGCTGGTGGTGTAATTTCCAGCCTGCAGCACCAGGTGTTTTGCATGACTAGTGCTGCTTCTTTACAGTTCTTGTGTGTTGCTGATGAGTTGCAGCAAGGCTGTTGTCTTATGTCTTTGTCTCTCCTTTTGGAATTTTGTCAGATGATGGTTGCTGTTGAGAAAAAGACAACTATATTTTGTGGTTCTGGAATGGTAGTGCTTGAATGATGTTGGCATAACTGAGAAGGGAGAAGAACAGAAATTTGTGAAGTCTTAGTGTGTTCTTGGTCTGCAAATAAATGTAAACTGATGGATTCTGGGATGCCTCAGTAAGACAAAGGAAACCATTTCAAAAATTGCTTTGATACACTAGTGATTTAAAGGTATCATCAGAATCCTTTGCCCTTTTAACATTTTTCTGGATTTCTGAAGAATTCAGGTGTGTCATGTAGTTATAGCTTGAGCATGGCAAGGAAAAACCAGTGTTACTTGGATGTGTCCTTGTGTCTGCACTTGAAATTAGAAGTTAATATAGTAATTTAGTAACCAATCAAAATCCTCAATTAATCAAAAGTTTTTATTTATCTGTTTTTATTCATATACTCATACTTGTGACCTTTTGCTACTAAGAGTGATACCTCAGGCACAATTTCACTGCAATCAGTTTCTTGCATAATATGTAAATATCAGCTCCTCAATGTCTTCTTAAGATGGGGAGCAGTTTTTCTGGTGTTTTTCTCTTAGCTGTTTTAATTTACATCTGCTGGAAAAAGTATTTTTCTATTTTATATAAACCAAATTTTGCATCAAAACACCTTGTACTTTCTTGGTTTAATATAACTCTGTTCTTACTATTTTTAACCTGTATTTGGATGTCGACCAACGATGGTGACATCCATAAAAGTCATGTTACGCTTATTTCATTGCTTAAAAAAACCGCAAAATTGGATTCTCCAAGAGTATTTATCATAATACTAGTCAAATTCCCCTGAGCCATGGAAATGACCTCTGTGATTTATTTAACAAATGTTGTTGTGAAAAAACAGAAACCTGTGAGGTTAGGTATTTGCTTAGAGGTATTTGAAGAACATTGTTTAAATCTTTATCTATTACTGCCTTGAAGAGGTTTTTAAAGAAGCTGGAATACCAAATGTGTTGCTTAAAAACCTTAAAATTACTAAGGTATTTTTAGTTGAATCATTTTTAAGATCAGAAGTAGCCAGCAAACGCATGACAGGGTAATAAAAGTGGTGAACAAGGTGAACTTGCAGACTCGAAATCCTTTCCTTGGGCCGAGCTAATGGCTGGCTGTAACCACAAGGAGACAATCTCGTTCCCCTCCTCACCGCCACCAGGCATTGACAGCCATGTTGATGGCCTGGCAGGGGACACTCGCCTCGCTCATGGCGAGCTCATTCAGGGAGCTAGACACGCAGAAAGTGTGTGCTTTTCACCTGCAGAGCTTGTTCTCTGCAGGGCTAGCTCCCGGGGGACCGCACTGGGAGCGTACCTGGGGGTGCAGGAGCTGACATAGAGGCAGCTGCAGTGAGGCAGGAGGTGGTGGCAGAAAGCTCAACTGGCCTTTCTAGCATCACCTGTCATTAGATCCAGTTATTTGATTGTTAAAATGCACTATTTTGATTCTTAGAAGGGAGGGCAAGTGTTCTTAAAAGATTAAATCAGTATAGCTTTGTGATGCAAGACTTACAGGAGTTTATGACTGCCAACACAAGTCCAGCTTTAGGAAAGGGCTCAAAATGAGGCAAACACCAAATACACTTGCACTCATACTTCTAGAGATTGGAAACTAATTTAGTGTGGTGTATCTTTCAATTTTTTGTAGTATTTGGGTTGTTTTGTGTCTGGCTTTTGTATCCTGAGAGTAGCTGAAAGGTGCGAAGACTCTTTAGGTATATTTTTTTGGCTAAGCTATTAATTTCTGTCAGTTAAAAAACATTCAGCCTTTATGGCAAGATTCAAACAAGTACAGACTATGGGACAGGAGTGCTAGATGACTGTTTTCTTTGAATAGCATTGTGTCAGTTTCTTCACCTTGGAGTTGGCCTAAGTCTGTGAAACTCTATACATTTGTTCTCCTGCCAGCCCTTTTCGAGTGGGATATTGTTGTTGAATTGCATGTCATTGGGCAGTGAGAATTTTGCCTCTTCTACACAGCAGCATTCCTGAAAGCCGTGCATGAGAGGAGGAAGGAGTTGCTGGCTCTGCTAACTGCTGGAGCGTTTCATTACGAACAAGAGATTAATAGAGAGAGATATTGGAGAAAAAACCTTTGAATACTAAGCTTTTGGCTTTTTAAAATACTCTGTATGCACTGTGTGCTGGCCGCTTGAACAGGATGTAACCAGTGCTCCATACCTTGAGTTAAGAGTGAGTTAGAAGATGCAGAGCTTGAAGTACACTGTTTCAGAGTGTTCTGAGATCTTTGTCCCGTCTTCCCCCAGAAGTGAAATGTTTAGATTATACAGGAATGTTCAGCAGAGGTCCTACTTTGCCAGGATGTCAAAAAATGGAGATCTTCCATATAGTGTTTACAGTGTCTGTTCATGTTAGTAACTGAAAGGATTTGGGCACTTTCTTGTGCTAATAATCCCTCTGTAGATTAGTTGCTTAAGGTCAAAAGCAGGTAGAGACCATATCCTTTAGCACTTGATAAAAGCTATTTCTGTTTGTAACAGAATATGTTTTCCTGAAGGGAGGTATTGTCTATGGGATGTTTGAAGTGCACAGAATCCATATTGAGAAATTAATTTAAGATTCCATTTATGTCCATGGGTATTTCTTTAAAATACTACTTAATGTTATTAAAACTACTGGTTGAAAAATGAATGTTGGAAATCAAACTCACCAGGGAAATCCAGTTTTCTTCCTCCCTCTACCCCGGATTATGTTAAATGGTTGCTCTAAGTATTCTGAAATAGAAGATTTGCTTGTTGTGATGGTCATATAAAGTAACTTTGTAAAATGAGCCAAGTTGTATGTTTTTATTATATAAACATTAATCTGGGAGTGTCTATGTCCATGTGGGGTTTTCTCAATGTAACCCTTTCTCTCCAAATCAGCCTTTTCACTCTAATTTCTCTAAGGAGATGGAGGAGGAATCCAGCTGTGGTAAAGACTTTGCTACTGGTTTCCTATCTCCAGCTTTTTTATTACCATCCCCTTGTCTCTTAAAGAAAGGGAAAATAACATCTGTGTTCTGTAGTTTGTTTCACTATTTCATCTGTATTGGGAGAAGCTATTTTCATTGTGTGCTTAAGCTAATCAGTTTCTGTTTCTTTACGGAGTGGATTATGGAGGGTCTGTGTACTTTTCCTGCCTTCAGAATTTATGGAGAGCTAATCTGGGCATTTTTGGTGGAAGGTCATAGCAGACAATTGAGGTTGACATAATTTTGACTCTGCATATCTGTCTGTATAGCAAATATCTATACACAGACTTTAGGAGGATTAGATGTGTGAGCTCTTGGGTTCAGGCACCTTAAGAAGTCCCCTGGATACCCAGCTGGTATAGTAACAGTAAGCCCAATATCTTTCCAAGGGTAAACCTCGAGCAGAGCCAAGAGATGCTGGTGGTGTCTGGCTCTGGCTGGCCATGATTGCACTCAGGGCAAGCTGTCTTCTGCAGTGCTCCTGCTCTGCACCTCTTGTGGAACTGTGTGGAGTGGACAATGCAGTTGTTGTTGTCTCTCAGGGTTTTCTGGAAACTGCAGCCGTCTGGAACCTGGGTTTTCTGCCATGAGAAGTAAAGCAGAAAGGGAAAGCCCAAACTGAAGGGCTCAGACAGATGATTTTCTGTGGGGATCTGCAACTTCTGTCTCCCTCAAAAGCGCAGCATATTCAGAAATGATTGAACTAATTAGTTTTTCTTTCTCTAACTCTGACAATGTGTGGGGTTTCTTAAAAAAATTTTTTGTTTATTCAGAATAAGTATTTTAAATAACCCATCAAAATGTTTCTATAGAATAACAACATTTTAGTAAATTTCCAGTAATTCAGTCATTAAATTCATTAAAGCTCTAACAGTTTTCAGGTTTTTAGTTGACTGATTTACCTTTAGTTTAGGGAAAACACCTGGTCATTTTCTCATAGTAATCGTTTTCTAGACGGTCTGTAAATATGGAATCTCTTACCATGGACCTATACCTGGACTCTGCTCTAAAACTTTGCTCTCACATTACACAACTCACTTAACTTGTCTCTGCCTCTGTTTCCCAATCTGTTACCTATTTATGGGTCTATTTTGTAGCTCACTGCTTTATGTGCTGTGAAATTGCTATAGTATGGTATGGCTTATGTAGGTAACTTATTTTTGTCATTTGATGCTCTTCTAAAAATAGAAATAATTTCATGTTGTATGAAGGTAGCAGAAAACTTAATTCACGGATACTCACTTTTTATTTCTGCTTTCATACTTTCATGCTTTCATTTCAAAGCCTTTAATAAATAAATGCTTATTATTACTAGTTTATAGTACTTAACTACTTCCCCCACTTCCTCCCTGTGCCCTCCCAAGATTTTCCAGTAAATTATTAGAAAAATTACCGAAAAAGCAGAAGAACTGAAGTGGCTTTTAAATTTCCCATTTGCATTTTGCTACGCAAGCAGTCTGTGGGTTTGAAAAATAAAATGTAAATAGATGAGTGTGGGAAACTCCCTTTTTACTAGCAATTCTAAAAATGGGATTCTTATGTGCTGATATCAAAAGTAAATTTAGATACAGGTTCATGCATCCCTCTCTTGACAAGCAGCTGCTGTGTAGGAATGTGGAACTGTTGGGTCCTGCCTTCTGCCAGTAATTTTGTGCTGGCTTGAAAAGCTTCTTGACCCTGTTGCAACCACTGGAGCATGTACATGATTCCTATAAATAAATATCGAGTCAACCTGTCTACCAGTTTCTTTAAACTTTTAAAACCCACTGTAATTGTCATGCCCACCATTGTGTGTCATCATGTGTGCGTGTGCGTGGGAAGGATGCAGGAATACGTATGGACATGCACTTCTGACTCGTGTTCTTCCCCAGCTGTGTATGGGTTTGGGCCTCCTAATAATTTATTATTCTATCTGCATGGTCTCTTTGGGATGGAGGGCACTTTCAACAGTGTCAGAGAACCCATACGAATTGTCATACTCAGCTTGCAGATTTCCCAAAACAAAGGAAATGCAAGGTAAATCTATGTATTTCGAGAAATTAAACTCCATTGATGATTTTAGAAAGTGATTTGAATTCACTAACTGAACAATCAACACATTTTTCCTCTTTTATATCTGGTTAGAGAGAAGATAAACTTTTTTATTTACTGCTGAGGAAGAGCAGTATGAAGGTGCTTATACATGTATCTGTATGAATACATGCTTCAGGATAGATAAATGAGCCAGAAATTTTACGTGCTGATTAACAAACTGAGTTTTATCAGCATATGCTTTTATCTTTTTTTTATTATCATTAAGCACATATTGGGGGCACCTATTAAGAATGGTGCATTTCTCATTACTCAGAACTTTGCTTTTGTCCTTCCGTTGTAAAAACTAATCTTCACGTGATTTAAAAAGGTATGTGAAGACGTGCAGATTGTTACCTCTGTTGTGTACATGGAAACAGCAATTTTTCCATGGCTGACTAATGCATACCTTTTGGTTTGTGGCAAGAGTATTAAGATGTTTGTAGATTAATTTTTACTAATAAAAATAATTACAGTTGAAGAGAAATGCTTTACCTCAGGTTCTGAAACAAGCTTATGCTCATAAAACCCTGACTGGATATAAATTCAGATGAGTCAGAAGAAACAAAGGGACTGCTTTAATGTTCCTTTGGCTGCGTTTTGCTGCTTAAGTCAACATATGACATATGGCCTGTGAACTTCTTATCTCTTTTCCTGAAATGGAAAAAGGGCAACAAGGAAGCAAAAGTATTAAAATATTTCTAGAATTTATTTGGTTTTTTTTTTTCCTGATACAGAATAAACAGATTGAAAACATCATCTTTTCTAGTAGCCCCAGTTAAGGTGTCATCTGCTGTGAGGAGCTTTCCATTAAATACATGATATATTTAAGCTTACTGGTGCAGCAGACCATTTGAAGTGAGCAAACTGAGTTTTGCCTTCAAAGTAAAAATACAAAGTTTAGAAGCTGCTTTTAGAAGTTTTTCTTTTGGGCAAGTGTTACTACCTTTTTTCCTGTTGGAGAAAGTACCTTTGGGATAATGGGATTGACTATAAGTGGCTTCTGGGGGATTATTTCTGTTCGGACTCATTACTTCTTCTGAGGTAAGGCTACAGAGGTTGGCACCATGTTTTTTTATAGTAATAGAAATTAATGAAGCTTAAGAAAAGTATGTTAAAATCAGGGAGTACAACTAATGTAACGACATATAATCAAGAAAAAAAATTTTTAAACGGCATTTTTTGTCCATGATGCTTGCCATCTTGTGCTTTCTCATGTGCATTTCTCTTCATTTGCAAACATACTGTAGCTATTGCTGCTCTAAGCAGTTGCAGTAACATTGCAGATTGTCTTGCATTTAAATTAAGCATCTTTGATTAGTGATCCAGGAAGCTGCAGTGGCTAGCAAAGGATGGTAGTTTATTTCTCATTTTACTGTGTGTGAACTTTGTCAAAGAAACTGGCTCTGCTGCAGAAAATGGCTGATCAGCCGGTGTTTCCCAGATGGCTTATCTCACAGCCTCTGTTTTCTCCGACCTCCATGCTTTCTGCTTTCTGGCTAATGTTTCAGAAATCACTGGCCTTATGGTAGCTCTTTAGACCAAATACCACAGTTATTTCAGTTTAAAAAAATAAAGGAAATACTTCGCATAATCTGTGAAGTGACCTGACTGTGTGAAGTGATCCTCTCAGAAACTGGGTGTTAGGTCTGCAGATTCATCTTTAGGGAGGATTATGGTAACTTTTTTTTCTGAATTTCATGTAAAACCATCTTGGAATTAAAATTTCAAGACATTTTAATTAATACAGGAACAGTTCCTTCAGGATATCTGGACGACTGGTAAAATATTTGTAATATTCTGTCACCTATTTTAACAGCAAAGCAGCAAAGATTTCAAAGCAAAAAAGGCTTGTCAAGTGCAAGTAGTCAGTGTTAAACACATAGAATTTTCTGAATCCCAGACCTCAGTACTAACAGGATTTTTTAAACTGCTCTTCTCTGTGGTTTCCCTGCCCTCTGGAAGTTAAAGTCCGTGTGAATATATGACAAGCATCTTGACAGACCCCCATTTCTCTTTGTTCAGCACCTCAGTGGTGTTGGAGCACAGTTCACTTTCTGGTTTTCTTTGAGTAGCTTGTAATAGCACTTCCCAGCAGTTCAGTAACTTTTCTGTGCTACTATGTAAAGTAGTTGAAAACTGTGTGGAAATTTTTATTCTATTTAGGTAAGCTGGTGGCATCTGAAAAATGTTCTTTTTATTGGAATTATATACATTTTCCTGCAACCCTTTTCCTCCCACCCCCAAGCTAGCCCTCCATCTGTGATGTTTTGGCTCCTACTAGTTTAATAATCTTTGAACATAGGCTGTGATTGTTTTTCTGTTAGTTTATTTCTGTTTAACCAATTGAGGGGTTTTTGGGTTGGTTTTTTGGTTTGTTTTTTGGTTTTGGTTTTTTTTTTTTTGGAAGCATTTTACCTAACAAAAAAAAAAAAAGTCATGAAAATGAAGTCCGTTTGTACTAGGATTTCATGCCTGCTTGTTTTGCTCGTTTAAATATTGAGCCCAAATCCCAAACTTTAGCATGATAATGTTCTGTGTAGCTAGTTTTCTCAAATATAGCACATGTAAAAAACCCAAAAAACTGTAGACAATATTTTGTGTTCCTGAAATTCCTCTTGGAATAGGGGATTTCAGCTACTCAAACTGTTTTGTCTTACACTGTAATTGCTGCCAAAGAGAGGATTTTTCACAAGTGTGTCTTCTGTTCTACATTCTTTGTTAATCCATGAAATGCACTTGTACATTTTTACTTTAATTTGCCTTTCATGTAGTTACATTTGATGTAACAGTTGTGGATGGTGCATGTTAGAATTATGAAATAAGTGCATACTCCAGTAGGTTACATTTTAATGATCGGATTTTGACTTCTAATTTTGTGGCTGTTGAACTGCAAGTATGATTAGCTATTTGCCAGCTCAGCTGAAATGAAATTTCTTAAATAAGAAGTTAAAAGTTAGGTTTGTTTCTTGAAATTCAGTGTGAATCCCAATCTCAGTCCTAAAACTGTTTATCAAGTAAATATGAATTTGAATTCTTGATATCTAAAACCAAGAGAATCATAGACCCATTTAGGTTTTGGGTAAGGTGTGTGCTTGAAATTCTGGTTATAGCTGGATGATATAATACATTTTCAGTAGCTTCTTAGTAATTTTGCTGCCAGCAAATTCATATGCCATTGCTGGCTGGCTGCTGCTCTTTTATAGGACGCGGGATTTGCTTGAAGTTTCTCTGTGCACGTCTCCTTGCTCTGGTGGGGAGCTGCTGTTCTTCTTTGTTGCCAGCTTCTGGAGTGTGATGGGAAGGGTTTGCAGTAGCAGCAAGACTTTTAGGGGACCTAAAAGTAGTCTTTTCTTTGTACCATAAGAGTGCCTGAGTGTATATTGCAAGTGGTTTGTTAAGTTTGAAAAAATGTTAAATCGAGCTGTTTCCTTGTTTATCTCATTTCAAGTTTTTTTTTCCTTCTGCAGTGTGAAGTTTTATTAAAAATTTTCTTCCCCTTTCTATAGGGATATATGTTCCCATTCCTTTATAACTTGTAGCTTACTCAAGTGCTGTTCCCCACAGTTCTGCTCACTTAAGGACTTTTCTTTTTGCTTCTTTGGAAAAATACTAGATGCTAATCTTTCTTCCTCACTCTCATACGTGGTCTACATGGGGACACTCAAGAAAGTCTGCATAAAGTGTAGAAGTAGATTAACTAAACTGTGTTAAACTTGTTTTGTGGCTCCTCTGAGTGGTCTGAAAAGTACCGATGTGGCTATTCTGCAAGTGGTCTGTGCTCAGTTCAGCTGTGCCAGTGCAAGGCAGTGGTGTCCCTGCAGCACTGGGGGTGATGTTGGGTACCATGCAGTCAGTGATGTGAGGGTGCCTCTCCCCTGTGTCTGACCCAGCCCACAGTCCCCGTGCTGACTTTTGTCTTTGAGGTGCTAAAAGTGGACTGGAGTGCCACAGCAGAGGAGTCCATCCAGTCCCACCATCTGCTGCCTGGGTGATTATTTCCAGTGGAGACAGCACAGACTGCTAGAGGCAGCAACATTTTAAACTGTACAACTGTTTTTCTTGGTACATATGATGTGGAACGCTTTTTTAGTATTTTGGTAGTTTTAATTTAGTTGAAAACCTTAAACTAATGTGGAGGGTATGACTACATGAACAAGTTAAAACAGAGTAGTCTAGGGTGTGGGTTTACTCTGCATTAGGTGCTCTGTAGTATCTGCTCACCTGCATGTTTTTATTCTGCAGAAAATGCATAGTCCTTTGATATGTTACTCCTTAATGAGGGTTAGATAAAATTGTCTTATTTACTGTCATTAAGACTGGATAGCTACTTTGTTAAATTCCAAGAGCTATACATTGTTTCTGAGAATGATTTCATTAAAATGTGAGTGACTAAAATGTTGGTATAATAATGACAGTATGGTATTGGGTTTTTCTGACTGGTACTCATATGCTGAGCTTGTAGAACAATTCAGCCTTTTGGGCACAGTCCTCCTACAGTGCATGTCTAGTTTAGCCTTCAGCATGCAAGAAGCACTTAAGTCTTACAAAAATGTTATTCAGAATTGAAGGCATAAATGTCTCTTTTCATCTTATTAACATTAGATTTCAAGTTGTCAAATGTGTTGATAGCTTTGGGATTTTTAATAGTAGTAATGTTGCAGCCACTAAATCTGTATTAAAGCTATTATTGCCTCCACTAAAGCTTCCCTCAACTTTAATCCTGGTTCTAAGTTTGTAACGTGACTATTTTCAAAATTGATGTTGCAACTATAGAGATGAATTTCAACTGATGAGCATAGATTATACAAAACATTGGATAGAGTAACAGGAAATATAAAGTGCTCTGGTGCTGTGTTCTGAAAGCTAGGGATTTTCTCAAAGGCATTTCGTTATACAGTAAACTTTTCAAAAGTCATAATGTGGCTTTGGTAACAGGACTTGAGTGTCTAGCCTGGTTATGCAGTTTGAAAAAAAGAAAACAAAAATTTCCACAGGGAGTTTGTTTGCATTTTGAGCACTTGATTTTTGTAAGCATGTCCAAAGACTCTTTGGCAACATCAACAGTGAGGAAAATGCTAAACCTTGAGCATTGAAAACACAGGTATTTTATCTAGTAAGCTGAGGCAAATTTGCTGTAGCAAGGACAGTTGTGTCTTGCATTAAAATTGTAGTATGTATTTGGAGTTGTTTAATTTAAAAAAAATTTAAAAAAATTAGGGCAGCTTGACCTGCCACTCTTTAACATACTCGTGTTTTTGACGTGAATCACAGAATGTTTCTCAGGAATTGGCAGTATCTCACAGCCGTTGCATGTCTACGCAGGTTGCTTTTCATTTTTAAAAAGGGCTTAATTGTTGAATGGAAAAATATTATAATTAGTTCTGAACTACTTCAGATTTTGTTTTCGGCACGTAGAACCTTCTTCACAACCATTCTTCTGCTTTTTTCTTGACACGAATCTTTCATTTGCTTCCAGCTTCCTTCTCCTCTGCCCACATTCCGTATCTGTTGATCTGCCTTTTGCCACTTCTTTAACATTACTCATATAACCTTGACTCAGCTTTGACTTTCCTGAAATACTCCTCTATCTCATCTTCACAATCTTAATTATCGCTCCTCCCTTTGGCCTTCGTAACTTTGAGTTCTGTGGCTGGTACAGGTAGAGTGCTGTGTTTCATAACTTGACCCCCATGTGGGCAAAGCTCACACATTCCAGGTGGAGTGACTCTCCTTTGTTTTAGGTTCTCATTAAAAATACCCTACTCATACAAAAACTTTAAAGACTCATTAAAACTTAGTCTCCAGATTCTGAATTTGGTAATGCTCCTTACTGTAGTGGTTCTGCCTCAGAAAAGATGTTGAGACTGACTTTTCTAAGGCTTCTGTCTCCCAAAACAGCCTTTCTGTGTTTCGCCACTCAACATTATATGTACCAAATCTTCTTTCCCTATCCCTTTTGGCTTTTAGCTCGCATTAGTATCTTTATGAGGGAATATGGTAATGTATGTTTCAATTTCTACAATCTATAATTCTGATATGTCTTAGTTTTTATGTAATTCTTATAAAGCATTTGGAGATCATTGGGAAAATACTTTATAAAATAAAAAGGGGTTTTATCCATTTTGGGTTTGGCAGGCTTTTTTTTTTTAACAGAAAATAACTTTTTTGTCAGTATACTTCAAAAATTAAAAAAAATGATTAAAAAAATCGAACTTTCCAGAAGTGTTTGTGTTATTTGTATTATCAGAAGTGTATGTATGACTGACTACAGGGTTTTTGGAGGTGTCAGGCTGATCCCATATCATAATTAACTAGCTTGCATGAAAGTTGAAAATCTTCAACCACAGGCTTCAGTCTAGAATCAGCCTTGATTGACAATTGACTGAAAAACATTTAGTAATTGGTGCTGTATACTGTAGGCATTCCAGGTCAACAACTTATTAGCCATTCCACAAGGTATTAGATACAGCACAGCAACTTCAATGTGTAAGAGGGGTCTTAACGCTTCCTATAAAACCATCATAAAAATCTTGCAATTAACTTCAGAGAATTAACAAGGTTTTACTTAAATGTTAATGTGTTAGGTTAAATTTTTCTGAGGTGACTTAATGATTTCTTTGTTTTATGCTGTATGTGTCATTTGGAAAGAGCCTAATCTTCAAAAGTAGTTAACAGACTCTCACATCTTGTCTTAAGTTGGCTTATGTAAAATATTTGAGTATCACCTGTTAATGTCCTGCCAAGAACTGCTTTTTGGTTTGCATTAATGAGGACTAGTAATACTAATAACTAATGTATTTGTTCATGAAAGCATCTCTTAACGTAATTGTCTTTGATGCATTTTTATTACGTAGTAAAATAAAAAATGAAGATTCTGGCAATATACCACAGAAACAAATTTTAAGAATCTGAAATGCCATGTTGTACCAGTATGTTACACTATATAAATATATTTAATGTACTTTCCTTCCCCCCAAAAAAGTTCTTGTACATTTCTGAAGAAAGGAAATAAAGAAACAACTTGCTTCTTGTGTTACTTATTCTGGCCCACTTGCCTTCACTGCTTCTTCAAACATGTTTTTTTCTTCTGTTCACATTCATAAATCAAGATTTTTTAGGACAGAAGATTAGCATTTTGCTTTATTGTGCAGCTTTTAATAAACTGTAGTAATTTCCATGAACACTTCAAGTCATTGTATCAAGTATCTGCAATACAAACACTCTTCTTTATCTACCTAGGTTATTTTAAATTCAAAGGTTGGAAAGCCATACATACTATGGAAGCCTAAATGGAATAATCATGCATCTGACAGAGTGTCATCACCTCAGTTTTGTGTTGACTTTGTAAACACAGTAAGATACTGGGTCAGGTGGATAAACTCATTATTAATCTAGAGAAATTTCATCACTGATCTGCTGCAGCTCAGTGATCATTTATCAGTTATCAGTATAGTCTCTAACCGGAGGAGCCCTTTCCTCTGAGACTTGCAAGTCAGAGTATAAGCACATTTTCTTGAAGGAGATGTTGTTGTGACTGAGATGGGGAATATGAGCTCAAAGCCCTTTAGCTGCTCTACTTGCCTGTGAGCACACTTTTACCAGTGGTATCCTGTGGTAAATATAAGATACGTTCATGCCTTCATGGAAAGGAGCAGGTTGATTAGTGCTTACTGCAAGATAAGATGGTAAGAGTGTGCCCGTAGCAGTTCCCTGCATGTTGGTGGAGGTGCTGACAACTCCTGCTTTCATTCAGCCTAATTTGTTCATCCAGCTGCGTGAATGTCTAAGGCTACTCCAAACATGTTACTCTGCACATGAAAATGCCCATAGCAAATACTAAGAACATAACATAACTGTTTAATGGATGTGTTTATGAGCCATTTTTAAGCAGGATCTCACTCATTTATGCTGTGGGGAAGTATGCTGGTGAAAGCCTTCTGCTTTTGGTTATTCAAGCAAATGTATGAGGGATCCTGGCACAGGACACACAGAAGTGCAGTGTGAATTCCTTGTGGTTAGAGTTTTTAGGTTTTAAAACAGGCTGCCGAAACTCCTGTGAAATTTTTGGCCCTCAAACACGATCTCATTGCTAGTAAGGGATTCATAGATTGAAAGAAGGGAGCATTGTTACCAGCTCTGAAGTGATGGTGTTGTGGAGTTAGGAACCTTCCTTGCTTGTGTCCAACGTACTTTACCTCAGCATCTGCAGAATCTTTATTTTGAAATTTTGGAGGTGCTGGTTTTAAATGAACGGCTGCAAGTATTCTGTGGCAAGATTCTTCTGGATAAGCAAGTGACGTTTTTCTGAGTGAAAACCTGGAAACTGGTTAACAGGCAAAAGTACTCATGTCCAAGGTGGCATGATACGTAACTACTTAAAGTCTTTGCTTCCAGCTTGTCTTAGGCTGTGACTGTTGATACTCAAACGCAAATTACAAATATCATTCTTTAAAGTGAAACTGTTTGATTTTAATTATTGTTTTTAAAACATAAATATTTATCAAGCTGTGTAAATAATGTGGTATCTGAGAAAGGAAAATATTTTTCTTTTCCAAGGCAAGAAATCTTAGCAATCTTGGACTATACAAATAATAGCTAAGTAACTGGGATAAACGCTTAAAAGTCTTAAAAGATAATTTGTGGTCTCCATAATTTTTTAATTGGCATATTAATGCCTAACTTTAAATAGTTTTCCTTTTCTTCAACCAACTTCAGGTTTTCAGTCTCTGTATTCAGAGCCTTTTTTTAATTCCCTGTTGCTTCTATACCTTCACAGCCTTCACCAGCTATGCCTGTGGCTGAAGAAGCTTTCCTTGCTCTCTGTCCCTTGCTCCTCCCAGTTTCAATGTTTTATGTGCCAGTCTTTGCTTGAAAGAACCTCTCTGGTTACTGTTGTCCAAGTTCTCTCCCTCCCTGAAACCAAAGCCCTGAGTAGTGTCGGTGCAGTTGCTGTGTCTTCCTTATATAACGTGCACTGCTCTCTTTTCGCTCCTGTGCCTTGTTGCTGTTCTGGCCTTTCCCAGGCTGGAGCTTTCCAAAGCAGGAGCTTGTTTTTGGTACTTGAGCCATTGTGCCCTCTGTGCAAGAAAGGCTGCATAAATAAACAATAAAATACTTGAATTGGGTTGTTGTGTAGGGAGTGTTCATTCATGTTTGGAATAGCAGTATTCCAGGTCTATGCCTTTTAGTTGTTTATGGTAATTTTAGAAAGTACATTCTGTATTGAAAGGGTTCGTGCTTGTTCCTGCCTGGCCTGTTAGAAAATTATTTTAATTGGTGGAAAACCTTCGTAAGCACATATGACCTTTAATTTATGTGAATAATTGTTGTGATGAGATGCTTTCAAATTGTTTTGAGATGCTGATAATTCTGAATTAGTGTTGATTTAAGGGTTAGGTCTTCAATTCTTCAGGCACATCTAGACCATGTAGACCTTTATTATTACACAGGGTTTATAATGATTGGAGCTTATACTACAAAAGGAACACCATAAAAATTTGAATCCCAGCTGAACATTAAGCTCCTTTCCCTAGCATTTACTGATAAAATGAGAAAATGATAAAATGGGGGAATGCAGTGTTCTTCTAAATTTTGCAGCGTGCATAGATTTTACAGAGTACATTTGTATTGAGAAACATTACCAAGCCATCATGAACATAAACACATGCAGATGTGCTTCTTAATATCTCTTAATCTCATCTGCATGTGGGAGTAATGGCAGGTAATGAATCCATTTCAGGCTTCAGAAAACAAGTAAAAATATTATAACTTATGAATCTATCTGCAAACATAGCCTTTGTTACCTCTTTCTTTTTGTTCTGCATGAAAAGAGCCTAAAAAGGTTTCAGAGATTCAGCACATCTTGTTGGTACTTTACTAACTTTATAATATTGAAGTCTAATACTGAATATTGCTATAGCAGTATATCCAAAAATGTTTCGCTGTGTCTCCTGTGAGGTTCACTGCCTCAAAATCTCATCAGTGCTTTTTCATCCAAGGGAATTGTTGCAGCTGCAGCCATGACAGAGCACCTTGAGCACACAAGCAGTTGTTGACTCAGGGGTGAGCACTGCAGCTAGCCAGAGACTCTGCTTTAAGGGGTACCAGTAGTGGAGCTGTGCGCTGTGTGAGGCAGGACAGCTCTTGAGATGGTGTGGGGATTCTGCTCTCCTATCAACTCTGGTTAATGTTGTGAGACAAGTGCTTTTCTGAAAAACAGTGGCAA
This sequence comes from Acanthiza pusilla, assembly GCA_036630365.1. NCBI lineage: Eukaryota > Metazoa > Chordata > Aves > Passeriformes > Acanthizidae > Acanthiza > Acanthiza pusilla. Next base: position 34,091,440 of record JAXCHO010000023.1, read on the forward strand.
TGAAATTGAGTGTCTGTAACCACGTTGTAGCATGCCCTCAGCTGACTGCATTTACTGGTTACTTAAAAGACTTCATAGCTGCTTGTTCAGGTGGAGACACCTTCGCAAAACCTTCAAGAGAAAACTAGGAGCACGAGGTTCCTCTAACTTAATGTTCCAAGACTGGGTCTGAAATACAACTTTTGCTAAAGAAGCTGGCTGTTGTTGCTTGTCTTCTTAAAAATCAGAGGCTGCATGGGCCTGAGGATTTCCCACAACTCAGGAAGCTGAGAACTGACTGAGAGATAGATTTAATCTGAGTCCTGAGGTGAACAGGGTGATGGTGGTAAGCTAGGAAAAAAGTTTCTGTTAGGATGAGTTTCAAAGGTTATGTTTTATTTAGCTTTGTTTATAATGCATGTGTCAGCTGAGCAGTGGTACTTTGTCCAGCTGCTTGTTTTGAGGTCCGTAGTGTTTTTTTCCCCAGTGTGAGACACCTGGGGTTGTGCTGCCTCAAGTGATACATGAGTGAGTTGTCTAAACAGTTACTGGATGGTGAGTTTGAGACCTTAAAGTTCAGAGGGCTGTTCAATCCGAGTCAGTATTGTTGTAGGCATTAAGGCTTGCATTAGGATGATAAAATTTCTTCCTGAAAACTGATCTGTTGGACAAACCATGATGAAAAAGGGACACATAACCTAGCCCTGCAGATAGTGGAACCTGGGAGCTTGCTTTGAGAAGATGCTCTAAGAAACGTATATAAGGATTGGGGTTGAATTATAAATCACTGATCTCTATTATTTCCACACAGAGGAGAAGTTGATGCTCTAACAGGCATTTAAATTGCTCCTGTAGGTAAGGGTTAGTTTTAGTCTTTAGACTCAGCATGCAGAAAGGAGGGGAGACGAGATGGGATTTCACCTTTCTACCCTTGAGATTATGAACAGAGAAAAACAGCATATGTGAAAAGTGGATAAAAAAATGTAGCTTGATGCTACAAAATTATCTATGTAATAAACTGCTTAGAACTAATAAAAATATGTTAAATATTATTAGACATAAACCCTTGATTGTTAAAGTCCTGTAAAATTTAATGTTTTTATTGCTTTTCTAAATCTTGCCAAGTTGATAATCTAACAACTAAAGAAATGTATTCCATAGTTCTGAGTCCCTTCAGCTATATTCCCGTGTCCATATGCAGATAAAAAGGGACTCATTAAGACCCATTCAGCATGGAAGTAACCACTTCAGGTAATCATGCTACCCTATTCTTTTCCTCCTTTGAAATTTCCATTAAAGGGCTTTTAATACTTCTCTAAGCTATCCAAGCAGAAGCTTGTTTGTAATGAAAATGGGTTACATTTATATCTATTCATTTGGTACTATATTATTTATTGCAGTCAGAACTTTGTTAATTATTTGACTCTACCAGATTCCTGAGGGAGTGGAGGTATTGGAGTTTTACTGCCAAAGATACTTGGTGAAGGGCAATTAAGAAAATGTTTTATGATGGTATCACCAGTCTCACTTTCAGTTGTTTATTGTTTTATTAGATAGAGGCTTCATCCTCCTGTCATAATATACATCCTCCTCCCTCCTATATCAAGAGGAGTAGTCAGAATATTGTATAAAACAAATACCAGGTTTTGGCAATGGTGGAATTCCGTGCTGCAACTGAAAGGATTACCAGTTACTGTATCTAATTTTCATTCTGCTGTAACTGAAACGAAGTAATGCAAGGAACGGGTGAGAATCACATAATGTAATTTCCCCCTTCTCCTTCAAGTCTTAAGCTTAGTACAGGCATAGGCTTTCTTATTTTAGTGTTCTGTCAGACTTACTGTCTCCTGGCTTTTGCCTTTAAAAAAGGTAAAGAAAATAGTATTGTTTGTAAGGTTTCACGTGTGCAAATACCTTTTCAGTTTATTTGCCTTTGGGTTATTATTCTGAGTAAGGATTATGTGTGAAGAATATGTAATGAGAACTTGATGGCAGAGATGCAAAGACTTGGCTTGACTGCGGTATCTTGGGGCATTCAGGATGTCTCTTAAAGGCCCAGCAGAGGAAGAGTTTGTGCTTTTATAGAACAAAATTTATCTCCTCTGTTTGTTGGTTTTTTGTAATACATTAAAAGCAGAACATTCTTGCAACTTATTCCCAAGGTGAGTCTTCTTTTCCCATGCATGGTGGGCCTGCACATCTCACTGTCCAGATGTGGGGTAGCAGAGGATGGACAATCTGTCTTGTCCTGTGCTATGCTTGGTGCTCCCAAAGAGCTCAGACAAGGTCTGAAGACAAGGCCCTGGATGGTTGCTGGGTAGCTTCATGGGAATTTTGCTGGAGCATGTACCGCAATGTGTTGAAAATCCCAGGGACAATGTGAATTCAGCATATTATTTGAACATTTGCTTTATGGCCTTTAATTTTTATTGAGAATTTATGATCATATTTTTCTCTTTGTTTCTTGACTTCCCCCTTCTTTGTCCTTCTCAAGGTTGCATGTAGCATTTTAAGTTCAAGTATGCTATTGCAGCACTAGTAACGGCAGAATGCTTTGGATAATGTTGCATAGCAACATAAAATTTAATTTGTGTCAAATGTTTTGGCATTCTCCTAATGTGAGGTTTTTTCATCCTTTTCTTTTTCACTTAAATTGCATTGCCATTGATTGGGGTGAAACTATTGGTACACTGGTACATCGTGAAGATTGTTTTAATCAAAGCAATGCCCAGCATCTGAAATTGTCTTGAGTCTTCATTTTTGTCTTGCAGTAATTTAATGCCCTGTCAGCCATAAGAAACCTGAAATGGTGTGTGAAAGGAAGACTGTTTCATTTCTGAACTTTTACATAGCCCAGAATGATATTCTCTTCTTGTGATTACTTTTATTTCATATTCCCCTTGTGTTTACAGTCAATTTTCCAATGACATGTGCAGCTATATTATCCATTGGTTAACCAGGGAATAGAGTTGGTGAAAAGTCTTTTCCTGTTTCAACAATGATCAAACACCTTGAGTTTATAAATTAAATATTTTTTCTAGAAATTGCCTAAGAAACCATTGTTTCAAATGGATTTTGAAGCAGAGCATTCTTATAAGGAACATGGATGTTCTGGCCATTTCTGGGGAAGGCCTAGATAGAACTGAGGAGAGTGAATTAAAAAAATTAGTGTCAGTTGAGGTATATACTTAATTATGTCTCAAGAGAACATCTGACCTATGAAAAACGAAGTCAGAGACAGGAATACTCTACCTGAACACTAATTTCATTATGTTAAGGGTGGTTATATATGAGAGTAGCTGAAGGCATAGCAACTTGAATAGAATGTACGCCTGTGTGCGATTATGTGTGATTTGGTTAAAATGAAGGTGGGAGTGGAAAGGTCTGTCTTTCCCTTTGGTAAAATACTTTCGTAGTGAGTGTGTTCTAGAGACTGGGCTTCCAGGCTGATGCTGTCATCTCAGATGTGATTTTCTGGAGTTAAACATGTAGCACTGGAGCTTTGGCAGTAGGGTTGGTTACAGCAGGGTGGCAGAGATGGCTCTGCGAGCGTCAGCTGTGCTGCCACTGCACTCGGCAGCATGAGTGGATTGAGGGGACTTGAGTGGCCTGATGGGATTGTAGAAAAGGTGAAGCCTTCTTAAGAGAAATGCAGAAGGAGGAGGAGGGGGGACAGATCCATGTTTTAACAAGAGACATTTTGATTAGGTAATGGGAAACAAATTTTTGTCAGACAGTGCCAGGTGTTGCCCACCAGAAGGGCTGAACACTTGCAGCTCCCTTGGTCATTATATTGAGCAATCTGATGCAGCTTCAAATTTAGCTCTGTTTTGAGCTGCAAAATGACCAGATGACCTCCAGAGGCCCTATGCAGCTAAAAGCTGTGTATGATTTTCACTGATCCTGTAGATGAGTATCCAGATTGTTGGGCTGGTTTAAATCAGTCTGTAATGAAACTTGTGTAGTGATATCTTTGCTTTTGTTGTAGGCTAGATGACCTTAAGTTTAATTCAGGGACTTCTTTTTGTTTTAATATATGCAGATCTATGGTTGCACTCTGGCCATAGTTTGTGTTTCTGCTTTTCTTTACCTCTGCTTTTTGTGCAGAGAGAAGTTTTATAGAGTGTATAAACAAGAAAAGATTTCTTGCCTAACTAGCTTCCATATGAAAACAGCACACTTCCCCTCTCAACACGTAATGAATACAAGTAAGGAATGTGTTTAACCAACTTCTTTACCTAAGGCTTTCCAAAGAAATATTTCAGGTATCTTCTGTACAATTTGTTCCTAGTTCTAGCTAGTAATATATTTTATTATCAGTCTCAGGTAAATTCTGCAGCTGTAGTTGCTATTAGAATTCCTGGTATCTGGAGTTAAATGACTGTTTTGACCATATCAACTCAGCTGCTGTGAAATACGTAAGTTGCTACCGTAATCTGAGAGCATGATTTCTGACTGAATATCCAATTTCCACATCAGAATCATGCAAGAGCCTTTTTTTTCCTCTCGAATAGTGGCACATGCTTCCATCTCTTTGTCAGTTCTGTGCGCATTTAATTTTAAAATTATTTTATAAGGACCAAGAGCGGAGATTAAAAGTTACCATGCATCTTTAAATGTTTCTGTCGTCACTAATACTCCTCTAATGATAATAAAATACATTTTGGAAACTTTCTAGAGATACAGTCTGGTGACACTTAGCTGTAAAATTTTGTATACAATTTTATGGCAGTTTGACCCAGGCTGGATGCCTGGTTTCCACCAAAGCCTCCTCAACTGGACAAGGGAGAGAAAACAGGAAAAAAGGCTGATGGAGCAAGAGAAGGACAGGGAGAGATCACTCACCAGTTGCCATCACAGGCAAACAAAACTTAAGGAAATTAGTTGAATTATTCCAAATCAAAATCAGAGCCGGATAATGAGAAGTAAAACAAATCCTAAAACCACCTCCTCCCCCCCTTCCTGGGATTAACTTTGTTCCTGATTCTCTACCTCCTCCCTGCACTCAGTGGCACAGGGAGATAGGGAATGGGGTTATCAGCAAGTTAATCCCATGTTGGTTCTGCCACTGCTTTCTCCTCAGGGAGGGGAGTCCTTCCGTGTCCCTCCCACAGGAGACAGTTCGTCGTGAACTTCTCAGAGGAGTCTTTCCCACGGGTTTCAGTTCTTCACAGACTGCTCCAGCGTGGGTATTTTTTTTTTTTGCTTTTTTTTTTTCTTTCCATGAAGTGCAGCACTTCAGGAACAGACTGCTCCAGCATGGGTCCCCCATGGGATTGCAAGTCCTGTGTCACAATTGTCTTTTGGGCATCCACCTGCTCCAGCCTGGGGCTTCTCCGCAGGCTACAGGTGGATCTCTGCTGCACTGTGGACCTCCGTGAGCCTCGGGGACATCCTGCGTCACCATGATCTGCACCACAAGCTGCAGGGGAATTTTGGCTTCAGAGGCTGGAGCACCTCCCGTCCCTCTTTCCTCACTGATCTTGGTGTCTGCAGAGTTTCTCTCACATATTTCCACTCTTCTCTACTCTGACCTCAGTTATTTCTGTGCAATAACCTTTTCTTCCTTTTTAAAATCTATTATCCCAGAGGCACAAGCACTCTGCTTGATGGGATAAAAGCATTCTATGGTATTCTTTGCTTCTTGTGTAGTCATATGCTTACTTAATGTGTTTATTTCCTATTTTTTTTCCTCCTTTTCAGATATAAATGAGTTTCACGTTCAGTTGAATGATCTACCATTTCAAAGCATTTTATATTTCTTGTGATTTTGCTGCCTCTTCAGATCATGTGCTGTAGTAATCAGCTTTATGTTTGGCCTTTTGAAAATTTGATTATATCTGTATTATTACATTATTGATTTGAATGAAATGATAAATATCTTGATGGAATTTGTTAATGGTATTACTTTGCAAGGTCAACAGAACTTTGCATTTCAACAGAATAGAGAAACAGTGGAAGAAAATTGTATGGATTACAAATCTAGGCCAAAAATATAATGAAATATGGTTGGGTTTTCATAACATTAAGGATAACAACTGACAAAAACCAAGTTGAAAGTGATGCTATGTAATCAGAGTAGTGATTCTCATATGAATTTGCAGTGTGTAAGGCTAAAGAGAAGCAGATGTGAAATATTTTACTCTATATGGTATACTTCTGTCTAGTGCTCCAGTATCAGAAATATGTTGACCAAGCAGTTTTCTAAAAAAAGAGAGAGAAGTGGGGATAACAATTTACTACATGCATTTTAATATGTGGAAGTCTTTTAAATGGAAGTTGTAATGATTTGGAGGTTTGCAGTGCATAATACAGTATTTTAAAAACCTTTAATTTTTTAAAATTAAATTTAATTAGCTCAATTATTAGCAACAGTACCTATATGCCAGTTTATGGGTCTGAGCACAGTGTCTGGGTTTGAACAGTGTTGGTTTTAGGTAGGGAAGTGCCTACATTTCCTTACAGATGAGAAGAACAAAGGCTTTGTTTGCAAATTTCTGTGAACAATCAGCATCTCCCTCTTAATCTTGAACTGAAATGCTCAATGGTCTTTGGAGCAGTGCCTGCAGAGTGGAACACTGCCATCTCACTCATGACCTTTGTCATTTGGGGGACAGAGTGCTAAAAGCTGAGACAAAAATACTATTGCTCTCATTTTTGCTTATGAAACGAAAGTATCTCTATGTATCAACACTATGCTGTTTACAATTGTTTTTTTAAATAATGGAGACTTGAAAAGTCCTCATCACAAGGCAGTGTCTGTAACTGTGGGGAGAGCTTTTATCTGTAAGACTTGCAACTTCTTTTACAATAGAAGCCTCCCAATTTCAGATTATACTTTGTCCAGTGACACATTCCAAAAGGGAAACACATTTGTTTGGATATAAACAATAAAGAATGGTGTATGGAAAGTGGTATATCCCTATGCACGTTTTCTCACAGGACTGTAATTCTGCACCAAATCTCTTAAGAATTGTGTCACTGCTGTACATAAGGAGATAACAACCATTAAAACTGAAGTATTGCCATCTATTGTTAGGTTGTTGTTCCTGTTTTGAGCTGTTAGACTCTTTTAATACCGTAGATGGTTTCTTTTCTTTCAACCTTTCTTCCATTTTACTGTATAAATATTAGAATAAGAAGCATATCTTCAGATGGATGTCCATATGAATCCCAGTCGTGACACTTCGAGTATTTGTGAAACACACTTGTTAGTCCAGCATTTTCATTGCTCTCCCACCAGGATTTTTTAAAATTGCTTTATTCCCTCTCCCCCACCAATGTAGAGAAGTAAATGTTATTATCCATGCTTATTACTTGTAAAAAACCTTTTGTAAAGACTTGTCAAGAATCATCATCTTCATCCCTTTTGGCAGATATTTCAGATTTTTGCTTCAGTTGTTTGTTGCTGTTGACTTTGCTCTTTTTGCAAATGTTTTTTAGAGACTCAAACCTCAACTGAATTTCTCTGCAGGGATTTGCCTGTTCATTTTTATAGCTTATATTAAATGTGAGACTCCTAATTCTTACTGTTTCTGTTGTTCCTATAGCAACTAGATAGGGGGAGATGCAGCAGCATCACTTTGCTTCCCAGCTGGGGTTTGTGTTCTCAGCAAGGAGGGAGAGTATGAAGAAAATAGAGTATTAATTAGGATGTAACTGGTTGAAAAGTACACTCCTTGCTGAGTTGCCTCACCCTTTACTCTAGAGGAGTTGATGATTTTAAGCAGGGTTTCTCAAACTTTCTTTGTTGGAATTCTGTCCTCTTGGATAGAGACATGATTTACTCTACCTACGTGTCAGCTTTTGGGCTTTTAGATGCTGCTTGGTTCTTGATGGTTCCTTCCACCTAAAACCCTGTTTTCTTCATCACATGGATAGCAGTAGGATTTGTGTCAGGAACTAGACTGGTGCTTATGACTTACATGTAGCCTCAACATACATGAAGTGTGGGGCTTTTTAATTCCTGCTTTTTAATCTGATTTTTGCAGCTGTCCAATAGCTATAGTATACTAGACTGTAGTTTTATTGTTGATTATTAAGTGACTATCTTGGAGTAAAATGTTTTGATATTTAAATGCTACATTTTCAGACATTATAAGAACTAAGAATTAACACGTTCTACCTTCTCCAAGAAGCAGAGGTTGTTTGACTAAAGGACCCTTTAGTAGTCCTTTCTCTTACCTCATGATGGAAACCTTCATTACATAGTTTCCTGAGGATCTCTGATGCTAAATGAATCCCTCTAAAGTAAACCAAAGTCTTTCCTCCATACCCAAGCACCCAAAGTTCTGCTGCTCTGCCTTGGTGCTGCTTGTTTAGCCAAGCACTGCTGCTCTGTGAGGGTTGTATTACTCTCACCATGGCGTGTGCATTTTGGGGAGAGTTTTACAGCATTCAAGGCATTATTATATAAAACAACTACAAAATATGTGGCCTATGTTTTAAGCTCCTCTGAGGCTGTTTATTTTTATTAAATAAAAATTCATGGGCACAAGAACTGGTGTCATATATTGTATCTCAAAAGGATAGGTCCCATCAGGTTTAGTGCATGTACATTGGAAAGCCCTTCCTAGCCAGAACAGCTCTGATTAGCAAGAGGAACTCAGAAAGTGCTGGTTAGTAGATAACCAAGTGGTTACTTTGCTCATGTGGAAAATAAGAAGTTGAGATGTATGTTTGTTGTTACTAAAGGAGCAGGTTGAAACTGAGACTTCACCTTGCAGGAAGCTACCATGATGCAAGATGTTACTGAGACAGTGGGGATCCTGCAGGCATCAAGTTGCCATCCATGAAATGCCTGCTGTCTTCACACTGGTGGTGGTGCCTCAGGAGAAGCGCTTGCTCTTAAAAATAAGTTTCTAATTGTTTCCTACTTTATTCCTTCTCTGTTTTCCCTGCCCCTGACCTTCTCAGAGGGGTTCACAAGAGCTAATGAACATGACATCTGCTAAGTTTATAAATAAGTTTGTTTCTCTACTGGCTGCCTAAACAGGGTTCTGATCCTCAGTGGATTACATATTAGTACAGATTTAAATTTTAATCAGAAGAGCATCTCTTCAAAACATTCTGACTTAAAAAATACATAAATGGACAAATCTCTTGCTTCCATAGAGTCTAGCCTAGTGTATCTCCTGTGTTCATGGGACACTAAGTCTCCTAGGGGTTTGGAGAGTCTTTATGAGGCTGAGGGAGCTGAGACTATTCAGTCTCAATAAGAGAAAACTTGCGTGGAATCTTACCAATGGGTATAAGTGCCTGATAAGTGTGAATAAATAAAACTGAACCTGACTCTTTGGAGTGCTATCCAGTGGCAGAACAGGAGACAGGACACATAAATGTCCTTTTTTACTGTGAGAGTGGTCAAGCAGTGGAAGTTTCAGAGAGAGGCTGTGAAGTCTTCATCCATGGAGAAGTTTAAAACCCAGCTAGGCTCAGGCCTGAGTAATCTGCTGTAGTTAATCCTGCTTTGAGACTTGATGATGTCAAGAAGTCCTTTCCAACCTGAACTATTCTGTGATTATTGTTGATTATATCAGCAGATAAAATAGTTGGGAGCCTTTTTCTTTGAAGAAATTGCTGTTTGGAGAATATTGTATTGTCACAGATAAAATATGGCTCTTGTGAGATGTTTCAGGACTCCTGTTGTTTCTGCTTAGATTTTAATTTTTATCTTAGTATATCTCCTGGAGTTACAATGTTTATTTCTTACAACCTAATTATTTTATTAGGAAGAAACCTGACCTATAAATCAGTTCAGTAACTACATTTTTGTCAGCTTTCTTCACTTGACAAATGCATTTTCATACTGCTTAAAATCCAATCCTGAGTGTAAAGGTCTATTGAAGTGTTTTTGATTCATAGAATCATAAAAGTAGGAAAACCTTTAAGATCGAGTCCAATCATTAAACTCACACCACCATCTGTACAACTAAACCATGCCCTCATGTGCCAAATCCTCATATGTTTTGAACACTTCCAGGGATAGTGATTTTACCGGTTTCTTGAGCAGCCTGTTCCAATGCCTGCAGCTGCAGCTTTCCAGCCACTTTCCCCCGCCTGTAACACTGCATGGGATGGTTGTGACCCAAGGGCAGGACCCAACACTTTGCCTTGTTGAACCTCATACAATTGGCTTTGGAGCATCAATCCAGCAAGCTCCTCATACTCTGAATCAAAGTTGCTAGGCAAAAGTTTAGGAGGAATTTCATCAGGGAAACTGCAGTTTTGCTTTCTTGGTTAGGACAATCGTAGCCATATGATTTCTAGCAGAGGTAAAATGTAGTGTGCATGTTTCTCTTGCTGCCTGGTTACTGAATATGCAGAAACTGATTATTCTGTTCTCAGGAATATTCAATTCAGGGTAGTACATAAATGTAGAACCAGAGTTTGACAATTACCTTGAGGTGTTGATTTTATTATCATTAAATATTAGCTAAGAGCAAGCATCATCTTTCCCTTTCCTAGATTTGCTGGTGAGTGTTCACTCAAGGTCAATTGAAATCACCCTTGTGTTCTCTAAGAAGGGAGTGCACATTGCCTCTTGAATGGTTCCTGATATATGCTGGGGAATGAAAAGTCAGGGATGGTGTTGAGAATTAGAGATTAAAAAAGGAGGAATAAAAGAGGCATCTGGAAAGAGAGGCAGTGGTTGGAGTCAGGGAAGAAACTGTCTAGCCCTGGGTGTGGGGTGGGAAGAACAACTTCCTGGGGGAAGGAGAAAGAATAGGTAAAGTAGGGTGCTTTTTTTGTTTGTTTGTTTGTTTTTTTCTTTTTGAAAAAAGCTAAAGATGTGTAATTTTGAGCCAAATTAGTAACCCTGGTTTGAGTGTCTCATTTCAGGTAAATAGTGGCAAGGAACTGAGCATTTAAGTGAGATTTTGATGTTTTCTGGACATCTCTTTCAGTTTCTTGAACAAATCCTGCTTGAGTAGACCCCTCTGCAGGCATTAAGGATTTTAAATATAATTATTGTTTGGATGAACATTCCAGAAATTCTGTTTTGAAGCTTTGTTATGCATCTCTTCATTCAAATCACTTAATGTTTTCAATCTTGTCTACTTTTTTACAGCTGTTAACACAATAGGGCAAAAGCTTCCAAGGAATGACTATTGATGTCTGAGGGAACCTAGATCCTAATTGCAGAACAATTGCTGTGATGTCATGTGCAGATTTTATGTGGTGTTCACAAACAGCTGGTTGCAAACAAATAGATTGCAAAAAATGCCTATAAAGATTTTGTTCTACTTGTAAAGCTGCTGTCTGCACTGTCAAAAGCTTTTGGATGTAGCTGTCTGTGTATACTCCTGTTTCAAGTGAGTTGTCATAGCATGAAATCAACTTTGTGGAAAAAAGTGCTTTTGCCCATGTGATTTTTATCATTCATACATTAACAGCTCTAAAACTGTAGTTTTATAGGATGATAACGAAAGTGATGCTCGACTGTGCATTTGTATACCAAGATTTGGCATCACTTTAAATAAGTTATACCAGCAAAAGTGGTTCTTGCCAGATTATTGATGTGTAACATAAAAGTTAGCCTAATATGAAACTTTCCTGTAGAAGAGAATCTCTCCAGTGTATGTAATCATTCTAGTAACAATGGAAATGCACATTTAGTTAAAGATGCCATTTCTTACTGTGAAATGTCAAAGTACATTTCTGTTTTCTAATTGTGAAATTGGTAACTAGAGATAAAAACTAAATGTCAACAACATAAAGGTATGGTAATTTTAGACTTCTAAGGATATTTCTAGAAATCTTTCCATTATAAAATAAATGTATGTAATTTTATTATTCTTTAAGATAATCATCAAAGGCTGATCAGCTAAAAATTCTGCTTTTGTTTTCCAGAAACCAGCAAACATTCTGGTAATGGGTGAAGGTCCTGAAAGAGGAAGAGTCAAAATAGGTAAACATTTTGAGAAAATTTAATTGCACAGTTAAGGGATTACTCTAAAAAAATAAGCATCTTCAGTGTAAGATAGAAACAGATCTTCAATATTCTTTGAGTGTATATATGTACAACCTCTAGTTCAATTTTAAATTTCATTCACTGAATTTGCAGACTTAAGAAATTCCAGATATATTATTAGACATTTCTAATATCTGATGAGATATAAAACATCTGTATGAAACAAAAAGTAATAAACATAGAGAACAGTGGGGATGGCCAAGGTTCTTTTGACTTCTACTATGATTAGTTTGCATAAGTAACCATTGCTACTTATAAATTGTGTTTGGTTTTTATTATTTTTATATAAATGACATTACTGCACATGTTTGTAGAGATCCAAAGATTTGCTACACCAAAGTTATTTAGTGTTAGGGTGAGTAACACACGTAGCTGTGATGGTCTTTATCCAAAATCTACTTACCTTCTCAGTTTTAGCCATGTGGATATTACCTTTTTTAAATGAAGCATGTGGCAATACTCAAGTTTGTGTAAAAGAAGTTCCAGATTTGAATAGGGTTTAAAATGTGTGGGTTTGATAGTACACCAAATTTTGTGCTTTCCCATCTAGCATTTCATACATTCAGTTACTGTTACCAGGCTCATTCTGAAAAGAATTTTGGAATTGTATAAAATGAATGCTTAGTTTTAAAATACACCTCTGTAACAGTGCACACTGACTGACTGGAGCTCATTCCTACAAATCAAGTAGGAGGCATGCCTTCAAAAATAGTGCAAAACAATCTATATACTGCAGTCATTTTGGTTTTGCACTTTGGGTAAATATACAGCAGTCACAAGGACTCACAGTTTTGTAAGCATGTATAAAAATAAAGGAGAAAATGTACATTAGAGACCTACTACTATTGACTTCAGTTAACCAAGCTTTTGCTATAGTCTTTTAAAAAATGAACAGGCGTCTGTGTTATGTAAAGTTTTACAATGCTATGATGAGAACATGTGAAATGTTATCCTTCATAGTCTTAGGAATGAAGTAAATGGAATTTAGCCTTAGATAAATTTGGTCCAGTATTGTTATGAGTAATTTTTGTTTTGCTAGAAACTTTGATTCGTAATTTTTAATGTTTTTGAGCTTTTGCTGTAATTGTTTTTTGACAATACAGTTAAATTTTGATTTATTTATATTGAAATTTAAATACTTTCTTCTTTCTTTCTCCTCATTCCCCAGCCGATATGGGTTTTGCAAGATTGTTTAACTCGCCTTTGAAGCCATTGGCAGACTTGGATCCAGTTGTGGTGACATTCTGGTACAGAGCTCCAGAGCTGTTACTTGGGGCCAGACATTACACAAAGGCAATTGGTAAGTTGTCCTGTAAGAAAAGCATTTGCCTGCAAGTTCTGTAAAGGATAGTAGCCTTGCAATAGATATGATGGTCACTAGCTCACCAGCTAGTTTTGGGGCTTTTTCCCTGAAGTAGTAGCAGGTGATCCGATCCATAAAAGATTAATCAAGACAGAAACTTTCTGAGGACCGTGGTTTTATTTTTCAGTATAACCTAGAAATTTTAAATGCGTTGTTTGTTTTGTTTTTAAAACAAAAATATCCTTTGAATTTGTTTATATTTTTTTAAAATATGGGCTCAAAATCTCGTAGTGTTGTAAATCTTCAAAAGGGAAATAGCTATGGCATTCTTGTAGGGTGTTACATGTCCAGATGCTTCTTTATTGCTTGATAAGCAGAAGGCTGGTCTTCTGTGCTGTGCATAATCTGCAAATCTTTTACTTCTGATGACCTATGAAGCTTCATGTTCAGGAAATGCTGGTGGCCAGGCTCTTTTCCCCTTTCCCCCTAGTAAGTTCCAGAAATGCAATCAGCCTCAGTGCCTAGCTGTTTGGAGAGTTAAAGCACTGAGGTGAGTGGGAGGTATCCTGGCTGCATGGTTGGGTTATATATTGAGCTGCAAAGGAAACAGTGATCCTCTGTTAATAGGGTTAAATTGTTCCTATGAGTACAGAAGTGGCTTTCTTGGCAGGCATTTTGTTGCAGAAGTTTTTGGAGATGCTCTGTAGTCCTCTGTTCAGAGAGTTACAAAACACCGTGTCATACTGGCATCTCAGTTTGAGTGTTCAGTTGGGTGGACCAACACTTTAAGACTCACAGTGTGGTTTTTTCAAATAACTTCTGTTTATTCAACTACCATATACAGCAGAAGGTTTGGAAAACGGATGAACTGACACCTGACTTCTTTGATGTAACTTGCACTTCCCATTTCTTTGCTACTTTCCACTTCCATTTGGAATCCTCCAGTGCAGGAATTTATTTTGTGTACTCTAGGAGAACTCTGCAGCAAAAGCTGAAGTATCAGAAGTGAATACAATCTGATCTATTTCAAAACCAAACACCTGGTCCAAAGAAAAGTACTAATTGCAGGCAGAGTCAGTCGGGTCAAAAGGGAGCTTAGGAGGTTTCTTGATCATCCTCCTGTTCAAAGCAGTGCCCTCTATGAATTCTGCCTGGTCTGTTGAGGAGTTTGTCCAGCTACATCTTGAAACCTCTAAGAACAAAGATTTCATACCTTCTTTGGTTAACCTGTTTCACTGCAAAATCATCCTTGTAGTGAAGAATTTTTTCTTTACACCTAGTTACAACTTCTTGTTTTGGTTTATGCCGATCATCTCTCACTCTTCTGTTGTATGCCATTGTCAGAGCCTGGCTCCATCATCATGGTCACCTCTGTGTAGGTACTGGGGGGCTGCTCATAGATTCCTCTTCAGTCTGAACTAGCCCATGTCTCTCAGTATTCTCTCCCAGAGCAGGTTCTCCAGCCTCTGCCCATGCTGGTTAGTTGTGCTACTTGCCTTTGTTACTCCCCTGTTTCATGGTTGTTACAGCCAAGGCTGCCATAGATTATCATATCCCCAACCAGTTCTTCCTTCAGTAGCAGATCTGAATGAAGACACATATAGTTTACTCCCAAGTCCTCTAGAAATCTTTTCAGCATCCCTGAAGTGACCTTGTTGTGTTCTGGTTGTTCTCCATGATGCCCCATGGTCTGCTCACCTCCACCCACAGCTCCTTTTGCTGGTGTCCCAGTGCCCAGAGCCAGTGCCACCCTGCAGACTCACTCCTGCGTGGAAACACTCTCCCTCTGGAGCTCTGCCTCAGCTGAGACAGAGGCATCCCAGGATATCTGCTCCAGTGGGAGCTGGGGTTGGAGCCTTGTAATGCCCCTGTCCCCTGCATGGTTCTGGCACTTTCCCGTGGTGGCAGAAGCTAATCCTTAGGGCCTGCTTCACATCTGCCACCATGCAGACTGGGCTGCTAACTACTAAGTCTGTGTTTCCTGAAGTGTTTTAAAGAAAGCACCAACAGGATTGCATTTAACATTTGTAAATTAGATGCTTAAATTGCCCTGACTGTGTTTGTAGTGGAACACACTGGTGTGAATGGACCAGATTACTGAGTGACCTGCGTGTGTGGTACGGGGAAGTTACCTCAACTGACAGCTACCTGGTTTTGATAGATAGCATATTGTTTGGAGATCTGGGTGAGTGATATGTACCATTATCTCAGGGTA
Source organism: Acanthiza pusilla (assembly GCA_036630365.1). Taxonomy (NCBI): domain Eukaryota; kingdom Metazoa; phylum Chordata; class Aves; order Passeriformes; family Acanthizidae; genus Acanthiza; species Acanthiza pusilla. Next base: position 34,106,911 of record JAXCHO010000023.1, read on the forward strand.
TCTCTTTGAAGGATGAATTAGTATAATGCTGTTGTTTGTTTAATTATGTCATAAATAACTTGGTTCTTGCCCTGAGGGATCTCTAGTCTGTACTAAAACACAGGCAAGGAGTTCCTGTGAAACTTTAGAGGATGATGGTAACTTTGGAGAGATCTGGTTTTGCTAGTAGTTTATTATTTCTGAGGCTTTTATTTCTTGTATCACACCAGTGAGTCACCCAGGAGGGGTGTGAATGGTTACACAGTACCTTGCATGCAGTGTGAGTGCTGAGGGGCTCTCAAAACAGTTTGGGCAGCAAAATAAAAAATACGGAAATGAAAACAAGGAGAGTTGCAAGTTGAGATTTGTAGACAGACTGAAGGATTAGAGGAGCATGTGACTGAAAAGAAAAAAGGTGCATGGAGTTGATCTGTGTGCAACTTTAAGGCAGCGGGAAGAAGTGAGTAACAAAATGACAGTAGTGATGTTCATGCAGTTTATTGAGTCCAGACTTGTGTTTTGCTTCTAGCACTATGTGCACTTAAAAAAAGGCCATTTTCATGAGCTAAACATGCTGGTAAGAGTTTAAATCAGATGCTAATGTTTTTGGCAAAGGATGCAGCTCTTAAAGCTTTCTCTTAAATCTCTGTGCAAGAAATACAATTTTAATATCTCTTAATATTACATTATTCTCCGGAGGTCTAATGTATTGCTTTCAGTAAAAACTCAAAAATTAAGTAAGATTCTCATTTAATTGCTCTTCAGTTGGAAACAATAATTTAGAAGAAAGGTGATTAGATATGGCAAATTATGAAAAAAAAAAGAGGTTATTTAGTATAGCTACTTGTTTTCCATAGCTGTTTTCCTGTGTCTTTCGAATAATGTATAATTTTTTATGATTAGTAAATACCAGTAAGATGAGGCTAAACCCAGAGTTTTCTCTTTCAGTTTTCTCATAGTGAGAAATATTTTTGTTTGAATTTGTTAGGAATTCATTGTCATAAGTTCTCTTCTGCAATGTGGTGAACATTGTCCAACAGTTGGTACATAATTCAGATGCTTGCTTAGCTTTTTACTGACTTTGTCTTGATTTTACTTTATTTTAAATGTATTTTTTGTATTCTACATGTGATACTCTCTTCCTTATGTTTGTTTCACATACAATTAAATTATTATCAGTGTATTCAAAATATCCTGGACACTAGTGTAATGTCTAGTGTAATGTCCAATTTGGTCTTATTCTCATAACAAAGCCTTTAGGTGTGCTTGCTTGCATGTAAGTAATTCTCATAAAAGATCAAAGAATGAAATTAGAATTTGACTTTTGACTTGTTCGGGATTTTTGCCTTTGATTTCTTACCTGATCTTAGTTTAATTTTGTGGGTTTAACTTTGAGGGGAAATTGGAGTAAATAGTCTGTTTAGAAAGTGCTATGTATTAAACAAAACGATACATAAACATATTTCATTATTTTAGGGGTGATTTTTCCATGACATTTTTCCTTTATTTAGTCTCTTCATACTAATGAAATAGTCTACTTTTAATTTATTTCCTTACAGAACAGGTAGTTGTTCATCATATATATATAACATCATGTTTTGAAGAGATACAGTAACCAGGAAAAAACTATTGCTGAAAAGCAGAAATAGCTTTTGCTTTCTGCATGTTGAAAGGATAGTATAAAGCCCATGTTAGGGTTTCATGGGAAGTAATATTTAATTTCCTGAACTTCGAATGTTTATAATGTAAGCCCTACTTGTTAATAAAGTTTCACATGTAATATCTGCTACCATAGTTACAAGTAACTAACTTACCAGATGAATTCAAACTGGGAAAATGGTGTTGTAGGAGCCAAAGTTAACTCTCTATTCCATTACCACAATATAAATCTGTACTAAATTCACAATAGCCTGTGAAGGCTTTCTGCATTTTCAGCATCATAATTCAAACATAGAGTCTGTTTCTCTGTGTTCATCAGGTCTTAATACTTTAGCAAAGATGTGACTTCAACAAGCTTCAGGTGAAACTAAGTAACTGCAAAAAAGTAAATTGCTTGCAGTCATGGAAACTTTCTAGTTGTTCAGTAATTTTTTTTAAGTCCAGCACAACAGAAAATGCCTTTATGCGCAAAATCCTAAAGAAACAAAGTTGAAGCAAGTGGCATGGTACAGTGCTTCTTTCATGTATGGGCAAGGACTTCTGCACTTTTATTTTAAGGAAAGGAAATGACTGTGGTAAAATGAAGGAAAAGTTAAGCTGGCTTTGAGCTTGAAAGGAGGCATTAATCAGATTTTTTTTTCTCTCTGGGAACATCAGATTAGAAAAGAATGTTTTAGTAGGTAAAGCAAGTAGAAAGAACTCTTTCATCATAGGTTTTTTAAAAAACATGTGTCAATCTGCAATATGATTCATTCAGGGGCATCTTGTAGCATATCAAGGTAATAACATAATTATGACATGTTTTTATCAAGCTGCAGCTTGTATAGTTATCAGTGCTATCAAACAAGCGTGTTATCTTACCTCTCTTTACCACTTGCCTTAATTAAAGAAATAGCATATTTGATAAATGGCATCAGATGTCTTAGAGTATTTTAGATGGTTTGGATTTTGTTGACAAGAGTTCTTTAAAGTGATCTTTCAACCACCCATTAAACAAGGCTAAAACACTGTCCTGCACCGAAAGAGGATGGGCTTGTTTATTGTGAAAAAATAAATCTGGAAACCTGAGAAGTCTCTATTTCTTAGTTACCTTTTTGCACTTGTCTAAATTATAAGTCAGCCGAAATGTCAGAAATAGCCATGTGGTAACTGCATTTACCAGCTCAAACGAGACTTAGGTGTAGAGAAACTGTAATTCAAAGCCTGGGTAGTGCACTGTCACCTCATTCTATTTCCAGACTACCATGCAGTTATGGAAGCTGGAAATGTGTGAAAGGCCGAAGCAGATATCAAAATGCCTTTGAAAGCAAATGTCACAGGAAAATATTTGGTGTATCAGAGGGAATAGATTTATAATGAATGCTGGGATCTGTCAGAGTTTCAACAAGTCCATTTGACCTCGTGCAGGAAAAAAAAGAGAGGGAAATATCTGGGGTGTATTATGTAGGATTTAGGATGGAAATCTGTACATATGTGTTCCATATTGCCTGTGCAGGGAGTCCCACACATTCTGAGTGCATCAGATGTCCTTACCGTGTGCACACATATTGCTGCCATGCTGGCCAGGCTGTGGGGCCTCTGCAAATCTTGGACTGATGCCTGAAGCTCTTTCGGTCTCATGTTCTGGGAGGGTTGAGAGGGGAAAAAATAAGACCTATCTGGAAAATCTGGTAAACCAGATGGGACCAACCAGAAGACTGAAAACTCTTCAGGAAAAATGTAGGGGAGGTTCCCACCTGTCATCTGTGGAGCCGCAGGAGCAGAGGGACTGCTTTTAAACATCCATGGGGGATAATTAAGAAGAACAAATCCATAGTCAGTCAGCATCTGATTGCTCATAGGAATCCACATTCTTGTTTGTGAGAGTTTTTGATTTGAGGAAGGGGTGTGGAAAAACTAGAAAAATAAACTAAATTAGAGAGGGTTGGAAAATACTCATTTATGTGAGCTGAAAAGAAAATCTCAGGCTACACCAAGAAGGGAGCCTTGTTCGGGCCCTGAGAAATGTTATGTAACAGGAGTAATTGGATTCAAATGGTATTTTGTGGTGAACTTGTTTTGGCATGTGGTAAACTTTCTTAAGTTTGATTATCACAGTTGTTCTCATGCTTTTTCTGAGAGGCAAAATATTTTAATACCAAGGATTAATTGTTGCTCTCTTATCTAGTTATTGCAAGTACTGGATGATTTACTGCTGTTTTAACCCCTTGCTCTGTAAAATAGCAAAATATGTCTAAAATAAGCTTCCACTTCTATTAAAAAATAAAAAGCATTTGCTACACTACTACAATAATCTAAGAAATGTAAAGTTATATAAGGACTATTAGATCACCTAATTCGTACATTTTAAAGCTACGTTAGTAAGTATTTTGGGAAGATGAGGATGCTGACAGCAACTCAAGGAATATCATCTGCAGGATTGTTGCACACTTTAACACATTAACTGTTTTGTGATCTAGTTCCTGCCTTCTTCTAACTGCTCTATTACTCTTGCTTCTCAAATATGTTATGTCTGGAAATTAGCTAGTAAAGCCGGTGGTCATTGTCAACTCTGAAGAGTCTGAGAAGTGTGTAGTAGTTTAATCATCAGAAGAATGAGAACAGTGCTGTGGGTCCAACCTGTCTCTGCTGGTGTAAAACAAATGGAGGTACTCTAATGTGGGGCAGACCAAGTTTTGCCTCTTGGGACGGTAAGCTGGGTCTCAAAAGACTTGGCTTTAAATACTGATTCAGTCCCAAGTGTTGTATGTATTTGGCCACGTTTTGTTTATTCCATCCCATGTGTTGTTTTGTTACCTATAAAAGGGTGACTCTACTTAATAGTGTTGTCCTGAAGATAAAGTCGATTAAGGATAACCGGGGGCTCCAGCACATGTGTGCTGTAAATTATTTTTGTTAACTCAATGAATGGATTATTTGTCTGAGAACCTGGGATGTCACTTATTATCTGCAATTAACTTGAGAACTGTGCACATTCTGGACATTAAAAACAAAAAAGAAAATGAAAACAAAACCACTAAATCTTCAGACATAACTACAATCTGTTAATTGTCCTGATTTAGATTGCTCAGGAAATTAACCTGTAAACTTCCACATGTGGTCACCCAATACCTTGTGTATTCTCATGACTCTATCCCTTTGCAACACTTATGAAGGGAATGCTTTTGCCATTTTTTTCAATATTTTGGCAGGCTTGCTGCTGTGTGATGATTACTGTGACTTAGCTGTACATGGCTTATTTTAGAACAGGAAAAATAATGTAAAAATGTTCAGAAGACAGACTATCCTCTATAGCAATACCTCTGTGATAAAAACCCACTTTTGAGCAAGTGGTGCCTTCAAAAATCTGTCTGCAATTAGTCCCATGTACATCAAGAGTCATCAATGATTTGTGCTCCAGAAGTCCTCCCTACTAGTCATAATTGTGTCTTTTTTTCTTCTGTTTTTCCCTCAAAGTATCAGTTTTGTGTTCTTCCCAACTGTTAATAACCATGGGGCCTCATATGGGCAAACTTTTTCATCTCTAGTCTCTCACCAATTTCTCCCTTTACCAGACAGATGAGCTTTGCAACAGCAGCATTGATTCTCTAATCTTCCTGAGCAGCCTATGCCATGAACTCAGTTTAAAAAAAAATAGATTTATTTTAAAGAAAGGTTATGTAAGGAAGTAAGACGGGAGCCTTTTTGTGGAAGTTAGTTCCATAAACATTTTACCCTCGCTATATTATGCAGTAATAAGGCTTTTAATGTGCACTTTCTGCTACCAAATCTGAAAAGTTTGCACATAAAAGTTGATTTTGGCTGAAAACCAAGTGCCTAGTATCCTAACAAGATGCATACTTCTGTTGCAGAGGAGTTGTTTCAGCTGATCCATCAGTTTGATCTTCAGGCATAATTATTTCAGCAATATCAACTGAAACTTTCAACATTACAGCACTAATTGAGTAGAATGACTGGTTTTCAGGACAGGTGTGATTGCTTCACAAGTTGACTTCTTGTCAGTAACTGTGACTAACAGCAGAATTTCTCTTCATGCCAGTTTATTTCTTGTATTATCCAATGGAGTTGCTTATAATTATGTTGGTGTTATTGTCAATGCCTTATTAGAAATAGCTGTAAGGCTGAAAACCTTAGTTACAGAAATGTTATGATATTATAAAGTAAAACACTCTGTTTGGAAGGACAAAGAAACTTCTCCAGTGGTACTGTCTAGGAGGCAAGGCTTCTTTGTGTATATTCCTCTCTGCTCACTGAAATAAAGTAGGCATCAAAAACTTTAATAACTTCTAGAAAAGACTGTCATGGCTTGTGAATTGGAACATCCAAGAAAGTGTTCTTCACAGATGTTCCTTGTTATAACTCAGTCTACCAGATAGCAGGGCTTTTGCTCACCTTATGTTAGCTCTGAAGGTGTTGGCATATTGGACCTATTAAAAAGTTGTAATAGTTAAAGACACAAGCCAAGTGAGAGCACACAACAGATAATAAACTCACTGATCCTCTTTAGTTAGCATGGAGTTAACCTGCAAAGAGCTCCACTGTGTACAAAAAAACTGGTTTATTAAAATATTTTGCATTTAATTAGAAAAAGGGTGTATTTCCTTTTCAAAGAATATGTATTGCTTTCTTAGTTGCTATTGTCAATAATTTTTTTCATACAATTTTATGAAATGCAGAGCTGTGCATATTTCCTGAAAAGCTTTGTAAATACTATTTTACCAAACAGGGACTAATCTTGCCTGTTCTTAATTCTTTCATCATTATAGGAGGAAATAGTAACAATTTCTGTGCTAGACATGCCTAATACTTAGCAGTATAAGAGAGACTTGTAACCTTTGCAATAAGTTTCATACTTTACTTGCTGCAGTTGTCCGATATTTGGTAGGGGGAAGTAGCCCTGGAGTTACAAAGCTGCTTTTTGTGTCACCCATTGCATTTCTCAGACTTTTGAAGAGTTGTCACTGAAAGGACATTTTTCTTTTTATCCTTGTTTCCCTGAAAAGCTTGGCAGCTTTCCAGGGTACCTCTTGGACCCTCTGAGGTATAAGTTTGGTTGTTGCTGGAACAAAAGTAGCAGTACATTCTTTACTAAATCTTGGAGGTACTGGAGTTGTAATTAAAAATAATGTTCCTCTGCCATCTCCAACAGATCTAAAGACAGGATTAGGGGAAAAAGCAAGGCTGTAACACACTTTCCATGCCAGAGCTAAGTGCTCGTTCCACTGACCTAATTCCTTGCCCTGAAATGACACCACCTGAGGCTGGGCCAGCCCCAGGTTCTGGAAGAAGTGAGAAGAGGAGAAAGAAGGTGGAACTGTCACTCTCTTTGCACTCATGCAACCATCACTCTATGCTCCCACAGAAGTTAGCTGCTCTACTGCTAGCCAATGTAGTAGATAATCTGTAGTTTCTATAGCAGTAGTCTTGGAGACACAAGTGAAGAGTTAAAGAATTGCTGGTGAAAATGTATATAGGATTTGGGGGTGGTGGGGGAGAGAAGAGTATTGGAGAAGACAGTCACTGAAAATCCTTGCAAAAGCAGTGTAATGTTGGTAAAGGTTTAGTTCTGAAGGTGCTGATGTTGGTAAAAGTCAAATTCTTGTGCTCTGTGGCACAATTGTTGGTAAGATTTCAGCCTTGATGATTCCCATCTTCAGGAATCTGCACATGTTAAATACAAGGTTTCATATAGAACCATAAACCTGGAATTTCCAAATTCTTGGATGTGAAGTTCTGTGAACTAAGGATTAAGTTCTTTGACAGGATTTCACTGTTTGAAATAATATTTTTGCTGCATGAGAAGACTACTTAGGGCCTCTGGTTTTGTTGCCACTCCCTATATTAAATCTATTGTACCTGTGTTGTCAAGCTTAGCACAGTAATTTAAGTCTAATGTTGCAAGCTAGTAAATGTATCTAATGCATAGCAGAAGTCTGAAATAATATAATCCAGGATCTTCATTTAATGATTTATCAAGAAGTAGAAATTTAAGTGGGAAAATAAAATATTTTGACAACCTAGAATACCTCTGTTAAAAGAGAATTATGAAAGCCTGGGTCATTAAAGCACTGCAGAAAATGACAATTGATTTAAGTAAACTCAGAATTTCAGTCAAGATGCTTTAAAATTTATAGGGTTGTATTAATTGAAATTAATTAAATTGTTAGTACAAACATGAGAAGAAGGCAGCTTAGCTTAAAAGGTTAGGATGAAGGCATGCAGGTAAAAAGAAAAGTGAGGATAATGGATTTCATTATTAATTTGAGTCAGTATGGTTTTGCAGTTAAAAGTTTTGAATTATCTTGACATTACGTCATGGCACAGAAGATAATGCACTTTTGAAATAAAACATTGTTCTTAGGTACGTGCTTGGCTGGCTGTGAATATCCTTCAGATTAGTGGGAGGTGTTGTTTCTGTCTGCGGAACAGTCATCTCTGTGGTTTTACAGTGTAAGTTATTCTTCAGTCAAGTTCTGTTGAGATGCTGTTTGTTAAAAATGGGTCAGCATTGCCTAACATCAAAGAGTGACAGCAGATTTCTGACCCTTCGCCCACTGACACCATTTTTTGCTTTCCCTTGAAAAGCTTGTCACATGCAAATGTTTGACCCCATTTTCTGTTCTCCATAGAAGGTGTCAAATTTAAAAGGCTAGGAACCACTTCCTCAACCTTCTGTTTTGCTGACTAAAGTTTAAATGAAGCACATAAAAATTGGGACCTTAATGTATGAATGGGAAGGTCTTTCCTTTGTGTCTGTGTGTGATAACAAAACATATGTAACAGGCATGTTCTGTTCACCCTACCAGACCAAGGAAATCCCTCTTTAAAGATATATGATTTTCTTAAATTTAGTTTCTAGTATTAAAACCAGTGTAAAAATTAATAAACTCTTTTTCTGTAGTATCTCTGTGCTTCTTGATCCTTGTGTATAAAATTCCAGGTAAGTCTAGAATGTGCTGTCATGCTCAGCATAACAGATGCAAGATATTTTTTAATATGTTAGACCTTTTCATTAGACCAGTTGATGGTTATTTGAAAAAATTAGACACATTTGTCTGCACAGCCCCTTTTCAGGTTTCCATTCTGTTGGTGTGTTTGATGTCCTTGCCTTGATTTGAAAGTTTTGGAGGATCTTAAGTAAATGCTGTAGCTCTTACAGGTGGTCTGAAAAGCCCTGTTCGTACTGAGGGCTTTGTTGTTCAAAACAACAACAGGGAAAAGCAGTTTGGTTGAGTCCTGATGCTATTACGCTAAACCTCACTAATGATGAATTCCTCAGATTGATGGCACCTAAATTGATGTTCCAAGTATTTACTTACTTTCTTTAACAGAATTTTATTAAGGAATTCTATGAGACTAAGAGATTGTTTATGTATTTCTTTTCTTGGATATACTTAAGAATCATGATGTGTTTAATCTTGAATTCTGTCCTGTGTTCAGTGAAAAGTTTCAGTTAATATGCATGGGAAAAGATGTTTCATTTTAAGAGTCAAGGCTATTGCTTAATAGTCTTATTGTCTGAAGTGGTCATAGTATTCTTAAAGAATGTTTCCAAGATACTGGAACAAATACAGAAAAGAGATTATTGTGCCATAGAAATGAAAGAATACATGAGCATTTATCTGCTTAATCAGCCCTATCATTGAAACAGCATCCCTTTGTTCTTGCTTCTTGGCTACAGTGCTAAAGTAGAGCAGGACATGCAGGATTTTCTCAGCTGACCTATAAAGCTGTTAGAGTCACAGGTTTAAAAACTGGGACATAGACAGCCATACAAATATTTTAATAATCTGTGCACGCAGACATTTATATGGGAAGTCTGCTTACCAATCACAAGTGTCCGTCTTTAAAAGGCTATTTTTTTTCTTTTTATAAGATTATGTAGTACTTGAGAAGTGTTCTTACAGTGAAAGAGTATTTCTCTGGAGAGCAGGTTTGAATGGAACTTGAGGAAGTTGGTTAAGAGTCACTCCTACCCCTCTTTACAGAGCCAGGGAACAAAATTGGCTTGCACTTGGGTCCAGTGTAAACTTGGGGAAAGTGAGAAATCTGTAGGTCTTGGGGGGGGGGGGGGGTGGAGAAGAACTCCAACAAAGCACCACAGCCCAACAAACAGCAAAAACCTTTTATCACAGATCAGTCCTGAAGCCTAATGACAGTAGAAGAAATTGTAGGAAACAGAACCATCTTTACAGGAATGGTTGTGTTACTCTGGTAAACTTATTAGGATCCTCCAAAGACATAGATGGGAAAACATTTAGTACCCAGTGCAACTCTGTAGGACTTTCATGTCCCAGTTTTCAGTGCATCTGGGACATAACAAATGGCTCAGGAGCAGTAAGGCCGCTCACTCTCTGCATCATTAGTAGAGGGGAGAGAAGAGAACTAATTGTTGAATAATTTTTGCCACTTTTACCACATTTTGGTACTCGCTTTTAAAAAAAGTTTTATTTATAATGAAATTTTTATACAACATTGTAAGAAGCTCCTTTTGTACTAGAGGCAGATGATGTGCATTAGCTTAATAATACACTGCACTTGAAAAATACTATTTGTGTGTTTTAAGCTTTGCTCTGTCAGTGCCCACTTCTGAGGGGTAGTATGTGTTACTTGGAATATATTTGGAATAGATGTAATAATCATTAATTTTTAAGGCTCACAAATGAAAAACCTGAAATGGCACAAGACAGGGACTTTTTTTCCATAGTTAGACCTAGAAATTGTATTTGATTGACTGCTATCAACAGTGTAGGAGATAACCTATTAAGACTGCTTGTATTTTTGAAGCATTTAAACTTGCCAGAATTTAATGAGACAGTCCTGCTAGGAAAAAAAAAAGCCACATGTGGTAAATTATTACTGCAAATTATGAATGTTTTTTACAAAAAACAAAGGGATTAGCTAATCTTGGCAGAAAATCATTAACTGTGAATGGTTTCAATATATGCCAAGGATGTGTTCAAGATCAGGTTACATGAAAAATTCATGGAGAGAAGACCCTGACCTGCTTGAGAAGCATGGCTGCAAGGCCTCTTCCATCTATTTAATCTTTGCTTACAGAAATTAAAGCTTCAGGTTTTCTGTACTAAGTCTTTTGGGTTACTTTTATATTAGTTCTTTGGAGCTAAAGAATATCTGTCAAGAAACATAAAGGATTGAGCCCCAGCATATGAACTACTAGAGAATGTAACAATTGATCAGAGTTAAAGTATTCTCATGCTTGACTTGCCCAATAATGCCATCCCACAGAAAATTGTAAGACCATCTTGGGAGTTCCCAGTGTTTTTACAGATGTAACATCCAGTTGGTGCAATGTCTGTCTTTCTGAATTCTCAAAGGGTTTAGAATGCACTCTCTATATGCTGTATAGTGGTTGTGTTCTCACACAGTGCAGGTGATGACGGACAAACAGTTTTGAAGTTTGCTGTGTCACATCAGTGAGATTTCCCAGTTCAGCTTTGCTGTTAGGGAGAATACTAGATTTTACTTTTTTTTTTTTCCCCCATTAGAAGAGAAAGTTCAGTCTGGATATAGCAGTAATGAATGGACTAATGAGCAGTGGCCCAGCCTATCCCTCACAATGTGATGGACAGTGAGCACTGCAGAAAGCCATGAAAACTAAGAGAGCTGCAATTCTTTTGGCCTCTAGATAAGCCATCTCCAAAAGGAGTTGCTATCTGTTATGAAAATGAGTGAATAGATACTGTTTAATGAAGATTCTGTTCTTCAATTAATAAGTAATTTCCATTCTGGAGTAGATAATTTATGCCTACTACCCAGGCAGCAATTGTGATTAATATGCTGCATTAGTTGCTTGAGCAGATAAAATCTCAACAGCTAAAGATCTTGTTTTCATGCAGATAAGGCTAATAGGAAAATCAAAGGAAGATAAAGCCTTGAGAATGTGATGTAATGCACCAAGCAAGTTATACCCTGTCAAAGCTATAAAGCCTGAATGAAACGTTATCAGATTTTCCTGTAAGGGAGGTGGGAAGAAACTGTTATATATTAGGACAAGTCAAGCTCCACACCTGTAACATGATGGAAATGGAACTGACGTGTTTTGGCAAATAGAGTTTGGTGGCTCATTTCTTTATGTCCTACATAAGGAGTGCAGTGCTTTTTCTTAAGGACACCCTGTGTCTCATAGACAGCATGGGCCAAACACCAACACTGACAGCAAGTGGAGTTTTGAGTCTCAGATTAGTTAGTAGAAGCAAGAAGCTTTTCTTGGTGTTTTCTTTAGTCTGAATCTAATAAATTAAACTCTAGTTAAAGAATTTTGTATGTCTTTAACTTATAATTCAAAGTTAAATTGTTTTTTGTAATTATTCTGTTAAATTAGAAAAAAATCAACAGAATTTCCTAGGGTCATCTAATTTAACTTCAGTTAACTACACAAGTCTCCACACTCTTGTATTCAGCAAACTATGCTTATTCATCTGATCTCAACATCTTTTTCCAAAGTTATATCCTAGTATCCCAGACACATATTTATTTGCTATCAAATCCTTAAATCCCTTTTTTTTTTTTTTTCTGGCAGTAACAACCTTCTTCTCACTGGCAAAGTCACTCTTTTATTTTAAGATGCATAATAAAGCATTTGGGTCATGCAGAACACTAAGATGGGTGGTAATCAGCAGTAACTAGGATGAATACATGTAACTGGGAAAACTATTCTCTTGCAAATTAATGTTCTTGTCCACAATAGATTTAATATAAAAAAAAATATTGATGAGAATTTTATGAAATAAAAATATTTTTTTCTTTCAGTATATAGAATCATTAAGGTGGAAAAGACCTCTAAGATCATCAAATCCAACTGTCAAATATCATGTTGTTGTTTTCTTTATATGCATGGGATGTAGATGAGACAGTTAAAGTACTGTTGCTGTGGGAGTCAGCTGTCAAGTAGGATTTTAATTTTTTCAAAGTTTGGTAATCACCTTTCTACACTCAATTAAAATTAGGAATTTTTTTCTCTATTTTAGCTAGCTTGCACCATTTAGTTAAACATATGAGCCATTAGTCTTTTCCTTCTTAGTATTTATTTGGTTATCAATTATCTGTTTGAAATCGTTCTGAAATATGTGGTAGAAGTATTATTGCAAAGTATCTTTATGGACGATAACCTTTGGTCAGTTGAATGTGCTCTAAGCTATGTTGTAAGCAAATATTATGTAGGTTTCTGCCATAACTGTGAATATGCTAAGTGCTGAACTGCCACTGTACAAATTGGATTTCGAGACTCAAATTTTGATTTAAAGAAAACATATCTCCAGATATTACCCTTTTAAATTTATTATATTAATGCATTGTTTTTAAATGTGAAGCATTGTATCTTACTGTGGTTATATAGGTTGAGAAATTGTGCAGAAACTAAAAACAGAGCAATTGCGTACAATACATTTTCATTAATTATCCCCCTTCTTTTGTAGATATTTGGGCAATTGGCTGCATATTTGCTGAACTATTGACTTCGGAACCTATATTTCACTGTCGCCAGGAGGACATCAAAACAAGTAATCCTTTTCATCACGATCAGCTAGACCGCATTTTCAGTGTAATGGGATTCCCTGCAGGTAATTTATTTTCATTAAAGCAGCAGACATAATGCTACTAAGTTGTTTGTTGGTTTTTTTTTCCTAAAGGAAATTACTAGTTGTTTGTATAGGTATGAAGAAACTGTCAGTTTGATGGATCTGGAAGTGCTGACAGTTAAAGAACAATAGCACTGGCCAACAAACAGGAAGTCAAACAACTGTTGTAGTTATTTCTTCTTGTGTATTACTTAAACCTACGCATTCAGAATTGTAAATGCTTTTTCTTTTTTCCGCACTACCAAAGATAAAGACTGGGAAGACATAAGGAAGATGCCAGAATATCCAACTCTTCAGAAGGATTTTAGAAGAACAACGTAAGTGATGATAATGTAGCAACAGTTCATTGGGTGTAGTGGAGGCAGAAATTGACTCCTATGCTCTGACTTCTTGGGGAGGGGATTTCGAAATATTTGGGTTCTAACACTGTGACAGCTGTCCTGTTTGAATTAACTGGTTTACTTGAATGGTGTTGTCTCCCTCAGCTGCTTGTAAAGAACACCAACTGTCTTATTGGCCTCCTCATTTCTCTAGAAGGGGTTGTCATTAGTGACATTTAATGTGCAGCAGGCACAGACAAATGAGCTTGCTTAAACCACTTCTGTTACATATTCCAGATAACTTCATTCATTATGTGTGAGAAAGAATAGGGAAGCATGGTATTTTTGACTAGCCGATATGTGGAGACAGCAATGTATTGGACAGAAATTTCTATTGAAGGTAACATGCTCAATGGGTTGTGATGCAAAGCCTGTTTGGCATCTGAGACTTTTCCACTTTTACTGTTTCCTGGTGCTTTGGTTAAATTAGTCAAGTGGTGGTAATAGATCAGAGCTGGTAAGGAGTCACATGGACTCCTTAGAGTAAGGCAGAGGACATGGATTTGGGAGTTTTGGATTCTGTTTCCAGTTCTGACATGGATTCATTACACTGGGTTTACACAAGATATGAAGCTTATCAATGCATGAAGCTTATTTCTTTTTAAAATGGCTGTAGATAACCTCTGGAGTTGTAAATTAAAGGCAAGGCATAGGTCATAAATATCTGGGGCATTTTTGAACTTGGGAGGTGTAAGGACTATGGTTTTCTGCAGGTTGGGGAGACAGAATGGCAATCTAACTGCTCTGCCAAGTTCTAACTGGAAACAACTTAATAGCTGAGATGTTGAGCTGTGACGAACTGCTGAACGCTTTCTGGGGCAGAATTGCTTTAGGAAACTAGAGTATAAACTTCAAGTTGTGTCTCTCTGTCACATATCCTTATTAACGGTTTATCCATGTACTATAAAAGCTGCATGTTTCATGGAAATAATCTTTACACATTTGATAGCACTCCTGTTGGTAAAAAGCATACTTTATGTGTACAACTGCTAGGTAAATATCTGACATGTCTTCTGATAGCAGTTCTTTTTACAGTTTACTTACTGAGGGTTGGTACATGTTTTTATGGTCATTTGATAGAGTTCTGTGTTTTTAATGCACTATTATTTCAGACATGTCTTTGTTTAACTGTTTTTTTTCAGATATGCCAATAGTAGCCTCATAAAATACATGGAGAAACACAAAGTCAAGCCTGACAGCAAAGTTTTTCTTTTGGTAGGTGCAACTTGAAAATTGCTGTGGTGACAGGAATGAAATTGTATTTCCAAGGATAATATCTGTGTCTGTTCTCCTATCTCATTCTAGTGAACACCAATGTTAAAGAAAGCCATTTATCACTAACTGGCCATTTTTGAAATGTGTTTTCTTCATATGCATTTATGCTGAGGGTGTGCTTAAACTGCTGGTATTGAAGATCTGAGAGTCTTCTCTAAGATCTGCAAGGCACTTGTACACCCAGCCTTACCTTTAGGTCTGCTGTGCAAATAAGAAAGCAAGTATACTATGTGTCTTGATTCTGTGTTCCTTCAGAGAGCTAAAGAACCTCCAAAAGCTAGTTTTGTGAAAAAAGAGAAGAGGAAAGGAGAAATTAATTTCCTGTAGTAATTTGGTTTTCTTTTTCTTCCCACTGACAGTACTCTGCCACTGTTCTGTGGATGATTCCAAACAAAATCCCTAAACATATATTTGCTGGTTGCCTAGTTAAGTCATCCATTGTAGGCCAACACACGGCTGCTCTGTCTAATATGGCATCATTTCTGGATGCCTCTGTGATGATTTAGCGCTGTCTAAATTTAGGAATGAAGTTCAAAGTGACTTTGCTAATGGTGTGTACAGAGAGCTCTGTAATGAGGCTCTTAGAGCAGCTTGGGTTTCAGTGGTCTGTTTTCAGTTACAAATTCAGCACAGCAGTCATCTTTCTACATCCTGGCGAAGATTTGCTCTTTGACTCGTTAGTAGCTGCTGGATGATGACACAAATAGCTGTGGAAACAGAATAGGTTGGTCCCAAGTGGGTGGAAGGGGAGAATTCCCATAGGAAGAGTGAGACTTGAAGAAAAATTAATTAAAATTTCTTCAACTCAGCTTACTGGGCACACATTGGAATCACCCGGAGGGTGGTGAGTCTAACTGAAAAGATGGCAATTGTAAGAGACATTATCAGTAAGCACATGAATTTCCATGGTTTCCTACTAAGAGTGGAATCCACCAGAAAACCTGCTTGCTGTCAGCTTGTACTGCTAATTCATCAAGGCTGGACACTTAAGTTTAGTGTCATCTTGGGTGGGTAAGCTGCTTTTCCAGGGGGAAATATTAACCAGATCTCTGAAGAGCAACGAAACTAACCGTACTTTGCTGTTCTTCCTGAGCATTGTGAAGAAGACTTATTTCGCTAAGGAAGGTAGTTTGTTGGATTTTTATCTCAGTTCAAGGGGTGAATAAGGGTGGTTTAACGATCAGCCACAGAGGATCTCAAATAGGTCAGTCTCCCAGAGCTCTGAATAAGAATGCTCAGGAGAATGGACAGCCTTCCTGATACATCATTGCTATACTGAGGAGGTTCATACACCTAAAAATTGCCACAGCTGTGCTACAACAAAGAGGCTCAATACCTACCATATCTTGTCAAAGATCCTTAAAAAACAGAAGATCTTGAAGGAAAGGTGTGCATTGCTCTCCCAAATCAAGAGATAAAGAAATATTTCTGCTAATGAGCTTGGAGGTACATGTATTGTGAAGCAGACTGCCTAAAACTCCTTGTTCGTATCAAAGGTAGTGATTTTTATGAGGTAACCTCCATCTTGCAGGGTGACCTCTGAAGACATCTGCTTTGTAGCAGTTATTGATTGAGACTGTGCTAATGAGTACAGGAAGTGTGGTGCATGGGGAACAGATGGCATCAAGTAGATCAGTGCAGGATAGCAAGTGACTCTTGACAAAGAGAATGATATTATGCTATTTTGCTGATTGACATTGAATGATAATGTCTACATGAAGAGCATAATGTTTTCCATTCAGGAAGAGGCATCTGTTCTTGCTGTCCTGGAAAAGTTACAGGCATGGTGTTCATAGCTGTCATGTC
The DNA here is from genome assembly GCA_036630365.1 of Acanthiza pusilla. Classification (NCBI taxonomy): domain Eukaryota; kingdom Metazoa; phylum Chordata; class Aves; order Passeriformes; family Acanthizidae; genus Acanthiza; species Acanthiza pusilla. The sequence continues at coordinate 34,123,610 of JAXCHO010000023.1, forward strand.
AGGCTAGTGGAGCCTGAGAGTGAGTGAGCTTGAGACCTGCTGAGAAATACGAGATTTTGCGGAAGTCAAGTCTCATTGGTTTTCTATGTTGTGTTAGCAGCTGCTGTCCAGAAAGCAAATTGTTTCCAGACATTTTTTATTAATTTTCCCAGAAGCTACAGATAACCAGAGTTTCTCAAAGAAGTTGGTTCACAGTAGCATCACTGATAGGCAGGTTACCTCACTTGGAAAGATGTTGTGTGTGGTATTCCTTGGAATGGGCAAGCTGATTGTATCTTCAGGACTGAAGCAGGACTGCCAAGGGAATGAGCAGATCATTAAAAGGGCCACATCTTTAGGTCTTCTGCTGCAGTACATTTGCCTTATCTATGAGTGACAAAGAATACAGGTCATGCTTGGAGGCAGTTTGTTCTGGTGGTGTCCTATGGCAGAACACTGGAGGAGCTTTCTCTCGAGTAGTACTGCAGCAACCAGGTCTGAGGAAGGAGTCCAGGGGGCAGAAGCTGATGCCCAGTACTCTTCTGTCAGTGATGACATTTGGTACCAAAGATCAGGAGTGGCCTTGTACAGAATGTGCATGTTTGTCCCTGCAGTCACTGTGGAGGAACTGGGAAATTTGCATAACCTGAGATGGTGCCCGAAGCTGTTCTAGCTGACAAAAAATTTTCATGTAGGGAAAGGTGATTTGAAGTAAAGATGCTGAGTACCAAACTACTGTGTATATTGTATTGTGTGAGGTCACTGTGTAGAGAGCCAACATCACATTAGAAGTTCAATTTGTTAAGATGCACAGGAAATGTAGGGTTAAGAATTATCTGGCCATGTGAAAATGCAGTAAATAAGTGCCCATTCAAACCCACCAGGTGTGTACAATGCGGGAATATCTTGAGGTGTATCTCTAGGCAAGCAGCAGAAATCAATTTAAGAGCTAATTGCAAATGAACTGATAGGTGGAGAGTCAGCCCAAATGGCTGTTTTGTTGTCAGTCTGTTGAGGTCTGTGGCCCATAAAGTATATGAATTAGGAAAGGCGGGAAGGAAATGGCAAAAGTACAGAGAATTTTGGGAGCTTATCTTTCAAGTAGGGTTGACTACAACTTTTGAGAAAGATGATTGCCCTGTATTTCCTTTCTTGAGGAGGATGAGTGCTTTTACTGAGGCTGTTTACTGTAGCATATATATAGAATATAGAATTGTATGTCAGGTTTTTAATTTATTGGAACAAAAAGCCCACAGTACCCATGCCAAAATCACCTTCTTTTGCTGAATATCCAGGCAGTTTTTGTTGGAGACTTGAAAGAAAGAGTTTGAGCTGATATGTCCTTTGCAGAAGGAATTTTATTTTCACTACTGGCTTGAATTAAGAGAGTATCATGTGAGAGCATGATACTGTGTAACATAATTTGAGCACCCAAATTTCCTACTTTCAGTTTATCAGAATGTGATAAATAAGTAACTAAAATGGTGTGATACAACTATAATTCCTATTTTATACTACTAATATATTGTAATCCTTTTTTATAGCCAGCTGCAGTCAAAAGCCTTCTAGCTAATAAATTTGTGCTTGTTTTCCTTCTAGTAAGGAAAAAAGCTTACTAGGAACCTCCTGTTCCTCCTCTTTCTTATTTCAGTACCAATTAGAGTGGGTTTGGGAGCTGCATGAGTAGCAGAGTGCTCTGATTCTGGAATGTTGCCAGTGCAAGAAATGATAATTTATTGTTTCTGTCCCTAAAGCGAGATGGAGAATCCTGGTCATGTTCAGTCCATTCTGACACTTTTTTCCCTTTGTGTCAGTAGTGTAGAACAGTATAAAAGCTATACATGTACCACAACAAAAAGCTGTTATTTAGAAATGATGCTTTATGAACCTGTCATAGCTGAATTTAGCATTGCTTTAGTGCAGTGAACAATTAATATTGCCTGATACACTTAACTGTTTATTACTTGAGAAGTAGTTCACAACCATATTTTGGTGGATGTGCATTGTAGTTCTTGGGAACTTCACTGAACAAGCAATGCTAACTTAGTCTTGTCTGGACAAGCCAGAAATAATTTAGCAATCCACAATCCAAGACATACAAGTCATAGTTTGAAAAATGACAGTTTGATAAGCTTTTTGCTATTTTTAATGTTACACTTTTCAGCTTCAGAAGCTTCTTACTATGGACCCTACAAAGAGAATTACCTCAGAGCAGGCTTTGCAGGACCCCTACTTTCAAGAGGATCCTCTGCCGACATCAGAGTATGTATTCCCTCTTCTGTGCACATCCATGGTGACTTCTTTCTGCTGCATGCTAATCTCTGAAATGACAGCTGAAAAATTCACAGATTTTGTCCAGATTCCTGTGTCCACAAGAAGTTGCAGCTCAGGCATGCTCAGTAGAAACCACAAGTATGGTACGGAAGTGTCTGTATTTACTGGTGCCAGAACTGAGTTGTCATGAAAAATAACCCAGTACCACACTAGTGTTGTGATTCTGAACGTACTACCAAAGCCAGAGTGACAACATTATTGCAGTATTTAGACAATTGATCTGCCCTCTTCTGTTCTGCCTTACAAAGCCTCACAGAGCCCTGTTCTCTATTGCCTGGTTGATCGTGCCTCCCCCTAGGAGTGGGACAGTTCTCTGACCTACAGCCCCTTCCCATGCCCACTTTCACAGGGCAACAGTATGAGAAAAGTGAAGAGATAAATGGCTGCCTGAAATCCCACAAATCCCTTGTTCAGAAGGCTTGAGAGTACAGAATTGATATCTCTGTATAATTTATTGCCATGAAAAGTTCAAGTGACATATTCAATTCCAGCTGGCAGACTTTGTCAGTTTCTCTTCCCAGTTTTCAGAAATAGTGGTTCATAGTATTATGGTCTCTGAACTTAATGCAAGTACACTGCTACCTTTGCTTTCACTGTTTCCTCAACTAGGACGCAGCACTAAAAGTCACTGGAGTGCAAAAGGAGTCTAGTTGAGACTAGTTGGGGTTTTTTTAATTTCTTTTTCTGTTTGAAAAAATCAAAAGCAGCAAGATTAGGAACTGTTTACGCCCTTTTAAAAATCACGTCATGTTGATCGTATTCCAAATGTTGGCAAAGAAATCTAAGAAATTGGTACTGGCAAAGATCTACCAGTAATTTTCTGCTTAGTGTTTATCTGATGCTATCCTGTGTACAGCTATAGCTCCCCATGGATCACAGGATAACATTGTGATAAGGTCTCTGCCATAAACATTAAGGAATGTTCCAAATTCCATTGACCAGATGAATTTAAAAGCAATCTTTTTTTCCCTAAACAAGACCTGAGAAGCTTATTGAAAGTAACTCTGCAGTTGTGATTGGCAAATATATTGAAGCCTGTTGTAAGCCAAAGCAGGCTCATAAGACACTAATACTCTTTGGATCAGTCCCTTTATTCAGTGAGCCATGCGTGTTCCTACTGGGTGTTGTGGAACCTCTGACACTGTGTTTGTTCATTTTTCTGTCTGGATCAACAAGTGGTCGTTCTGGCATTTGGGCATGTTCAACCATGCCATTTTCCAAATGACAGCCTTGTGCCAACAGCAAGGAGATCTGATATTACAGTCAGCACCTATCTTGGGTGCTCACACTGCCTCTCACTTGTGGAAACAGGATTCATCAAATACAAGAAATGAAGTTGTGTTATATGCACTTGTTTTTAACATAGCATTAAATATTGTGTTTACTGCTTACTGTGTTTTAGTGTGTTTGCTGGCTGTCAGATTCCATATCCTAAAAGAGAATTCCTCAATGAAGATGAACCTGAAGAGAAAGGGGATAAGGTATAATAAACTCCTCGTTTGGTTTTTTTTTTTACTTTCAAGTATGCAATAAGAAAGCATCATGGTGCTACCAAATGAAAACTAATGAAACATGAAGAGTTAACCAAAAGTGTGTTTCCAAGGCAAGGCTCTCTTAAAACCACTTCTTAGACAGTTGAAAAGTATCAGATGACTTAGGGTGTCTCAGGTGGTATCACCAGCACAGTTTGCCCTGCCGTGTGGGGAATGAGCTGGATGGGCTGTTCTGTCAGCAGTAGCCTGCTCTCAGCTGCTGTCGTTCCGAGAGGACCTTGCTACCTCCTCCAGCATCGCATGATGAAAATACATTGTGAGCTCATGAAAAGAATGGCATTTTCATTGTATGACTGGCATACATCCAGCCATTTGAATGTAGATGGCTGTCGGGGTCTCAAATAAATAGTGGCAGCCTGCTTCTGGCACTACATCAGAACATTTCATCCATCTGCACACAGTTTCCTGATCATGTTTTAAAGGCCCTCAGACAAAGGAGTAATAAGGACTGTGAACTGTTCTGGTAACAACAATCTGCTCCAAACATTCTCTTTCCCATAGCCCCAAAGACACGGGTGAGAACTTGTTTGCGTGCATAATAAATTTTGGGGTGTTTGCAACATAATCTGATCTGCTTGCTGCATGTGGCTCAGCTGTGCTACGTGACCACAATGATTGTCCCATCGTGCTATGAGGGCTGGACAATGGTGCTACAGTGTAGGAAACAACGTGTTATTTTTCACTGAACAGGGTACAGTGAGACACCAACAGTGATGCATAGCTGTCAACATGTGAACAGAACAGTCCTGAACTGTGCTTATCTGAGGACTATGTGAGAAGGACAGTTGTCTTTTGGAGAAACCATTTGACTACATGAATCTTCTGTTTTCAGTTTTCTGCATAGCATGGCAAACTAGCTGAGTTTAAAACTATATTTCAGAGAGCAAATTTTGTTTTCAAACTGATATTGTAGATTCTTCTGTACTGAGAAAAAATGGTAGTATCCATGATTTTTGTGTCCAGGTAGTTTTTTCCAAAGGGGGAAACAGACATCTGAGCAAAAATAAAGTCATGATACTGATTTGGTTGTAATTTAGTTACTGGTTCTGCTTCAAATCTCACAGCTTCAAAAAACAAGAAGAAACATTATGAATTAAAACTACTCTGGTGCTTTTACATTTAAGTCAGTGTGCTTAATAGTAAATATCTGTCTTTTCCCTGGGATTGTTGCAGAGATGATGACAGTGGCATGTTTATATTTAAAACAGCCAATATATAAATGGTCCTTGAGATTGTTGGGGACAGTCAGGTATTTATGCACACTCCAAATGAAACTTTTTTTAGACCATTTAGGTAATGTAAGTCACACATTACTCATTGAATGTGTTCCCACAGTGTAGAAAATGTGAAGGTAAAGGCTGTTCTGAAAGTTGAATCTGTGCCATGTTTTGTTGCTTTATGATGTTATTGTAAATGAAAGGTTGTTTGTTTTTTTTTTTAGACTGGTTTGTTACTGCTTTGTTTTTAAAACTGTAAATATGTATAGTCATTTTGAAACCTGGAGAAGTCATCTGTGTTTGTTTATTTGGAACTTGCATCTGAATTAAGTAACATTTAGCATATGCATCCATTCTTCAAAATGGTTAATTGTTAGTCAGCAAGGCTAAAATGAGGGTTTGTAAACCAAAGTGAAAATATTTTTTTCTCATTTAAATTCTGTTAGGCAAGTTTGTCCTTGATTTGCTTCTAGGTAGGACTGAAATTTCATTTTGATGATTTGTGCCTGAGAGGTGACATATGGCAGTGTGTTTTTAGGTGTACGCCTTTTACAAGTTTAGTCATTTAGGAACTGCCATGAACCAGACTGACCTGAGGCCAATGTTTTTGGTGGCGAAAGCCTTTTTTGTGCAGTAAGGTGGTGCAGCCAGGCCGCAGCTGGAGGCTGACAGAGCAGGTCTCACTCTCTACCCAGGCAGTAGCAGTAGTAGCTCCACACAAGAGCAGGCTGAGGCTAGTCAAGTAAATTTGTGCTAAAATCTGAAGCACTAAACCTGGAACCTAGAAGAAGCTCTTGCCTTTAATTATGAGAGTCCCTGCAATATTTGTTTGCACATTAAAAAAACTGAAGTTTTTCAGCTCACGCAATGGTAACTACCTTACCTTCATCTAAACCCTCCTATGAAAACACAAATTTCAGAATTGCATCACAAATAGTACCTTAGTTATTGGTGTTTTGTTTAAGTGAAGCTCAAACCATTATGAAAAGATAAATTGCTTCTTAATAGTTTTTTTACAAGCTAGTTTTATTAACTTTTAAAATTATTAAAGTTTAAATTTCCCAGGAAATAGAATCTGACTGAGATGGGATTTGAGGACTACAGGCAGGAGGATACATTATTGGTTTTGCTAAATGTGAAATGGAATTGCAAGCCACCTCTTAAGTCCTTGAAGATGCAAGGCTTCTTTGTAATCTTAAATGAATACATTACTGCAAATTTTGTCAGACTGTATATTGGGAGAGCACTGTGATGAATGGCATAGATACAGATCTTTTATGTCATTTATCTGAGGTTAACTCAAAGCCTCTTGGTGATGGGAGGCATCAAGAATTTTCTGCTAGTGGCAACTGGTTGTCGTGATTTCTGAGAAACTAATAAAGAAAGGATTTTATTAAAAGGCTGCCATACTAAAGCTTTGATCATTATATAAGCAGGTATTCTAGTAAAAAACCCCAAACTTATCCTGGAATGTTCCCTACAGTATATTGGGGGAAGGGTAGTAAGGCTTTTTAATTCAGTCCATGTCAGTTTAAGGTTTTTTCCGTGATGAGCAAGTGACATATCTCACATTTGGAGTGAAAGTGCTTTTCTTTGCAATTCTCTCAGGTGGTTTAGTGCTCTGATGGAGGAGCCATCCCTGGTGTTCCAAAGCAGTTGAATGTGTGTTGTCTTTCCCAGAACTGGCTAACCATGGAGGGCAGACTTGCCCTCTGTTGCTTTTCTGGCATTCCCTTCACTTCCTGAAATACTCCCTTTAGTCTGTAGCCCTCTGAAGCCAGAAGAGCTCTCAATGACTTTTGTTTTTGTGTTCACCTTCTTAACCTTTTTTCTCCCTTCTGTGACACTTTTCTCTGTTTCTTTTCCTGCTAGGTCCCCATGTCATCGTAATTATCTGGCTTCCCTTCCTCTACTAGTCTTCTCCTTCCCTTGCCAGATTCTTCTTTCAGCTGTTTCCTCCTCTTTTGTCTTCAGCTATTTGTCTCTGGTCTATTTTCACTTTTCTGCTATTTCAATAAGATTTTCTGACCCTATACCTTGTGCACCATGCTGAGCCCTATTCCCAGCATAGCACTCTCTGCAAGGTGCTTAAAAGCACAGGAGACCAAAATAGTAATGAAACCTGTTTCTGCTTTTGCCACAGAATTTCCTTGCAACCAGGAAGGCATGATATCATTTTTTTTGTCTCAGTTTGCTTGCTTTTTTGGCGATAATGCTGCTAAACCTTCTTTGAGTTATTATGAAGTGAAAATTTGAAAAGTGGTTTTGATTCTGAGTGAACAAGGCCATTAAAGCACTTAGAACAGCTTACTGTGGTTCCCCATGCCTGCCACTGAGCCCTAGTGAAATTTTGGGTGTTTTGATTTAGTTCATTACTTGATTACTGCGGTTCCTTTTATCCTCTTTGAGCACTTGGGTAGCTGTAGGGGGCACTAGACTGTCTTTCCAATTTAAGCTTGTTTCATTATAAAAGCAGAAGGCCCACAAGGTGTGCTGAGGTTGAACTTCTCCCAGCACTCAGCCTTGCTGTGTTTTCCCATCAGGCAGGTGGACCTGCCTCCCCCTCGGGGTCGGCAGCTCCACAAAGCTCCCACCCCTAGCTCAGAGCGAGTGACCATGTCGTGTCCCTTCTTCCTGCAGAATCAGCAGCAGCAGAACCAGCATCAGCAGCAGGCAGCACCGCAGCAGCAGGCGCAGGCCGCGCCGCAGCAGGCGCAGCCGCAGCAGCAGAACAGCAGCCAGACCAACGGCACGGCGGCGGGCGCCGGCGCGGCCGCAGCGGCTGCGGGCACGGGGCTCCAGCACAGCCAGGACTCCAGCCTCAACCAGGTGCCTCCCAACAAGAAACCACGCATAGGGCCTTCAGGCGCTAACTCAGGCGGGCCTGTCATGCCTTCAGATTATCAGGTACCTCTGCAAATTGTGCCGCTTCTCATACTGTAGGGCCAAATGTAATTTCTCCCCTCCCTTACTGCAAGAACAAATAATGTTTTAATGAATTTTTGGTGTAACCTGAGGTGTGCTGAGGTTTTGCTCTGTGGTTAGTAATTTTCAATAGAATACCAGTTTGAGTTGTATCTACTGCACCCTGTAAAGTGTTGAGGGCTAGTCCATTCCAGGAAAACACTTAAATATTTGCTTAACTTTATGTTTTAGGGTAATCTTGCTCAAGCCAGTGGATGTAAATGCTGCATTGCATCAAGCTCAGGATACTTGAGCCTTGGCAATATTAAATCCCATGTGAGGAGCAGAAACGAGACGACTCTGAGAAGGAGAAGTGAAGTTAGAGCGAGGTTATGGTATTACAAGGTTATGATATAAAAGAGGTTAGAATGGTTATGATAATGAAAGGACAAAGTCTCATGTTTCATTCCTCATATTGTCACATGTATGAAGTGGTTCTGTAGTGTATGCTGGTATCTTTCTAAGTCGACTTCTAATGTTAAAGAAAAAAATGCATGTAAGCATAGGAATGATGATTTGGTTCATCCATTTGATTCATGCCAAAATAGGGCACAAAGACATGTGTTGTTTCTAATGTGACCAAAGTAGAACAGATTTAATGTTTTCCAGTACTCTAGCATTCATAAGGAAAAGCAGTATCACTGAATTATTTTTTAATTTGTATACTTGCCTTTGCTTACTAGAATTATGTTTTCCACCCAAAAGGTGACTTAGATTAAATACAGAAAGTGTTGAACTAACCAGGATCTTCAGTACTTCTGAGTTTATACTTGCTGGAACAGTAATTAATTAAAAGAATTTAAAAAGGGTAGATATTAAGGGTAAATTTTAAATTACGCTAGGGATTCTGTCTGCTCCTAGCCTCCAAGAGGATTCCACCTTAGCAAATGGTCTTTTCAGGCTGCTTTAAAGTCAAAATAAGTAGGTTTTAAGGCACCCAGCTCTAGAGTTGTCTTGACTTATCCCTCCAGACCTTCTCCACAGACAATTGATTACTCAGTGCCAGACATATTTCTCCCGTTTTTGTTTGACTCTTTTAGTTACAAATGATCACGAAGGCATTGAGGGCAATTTAAGGAGAAAGACAACTAGGTTTCTTTTTTGAAAAGTTCCAGACAGACTTGAGGCCTGGACAGATCACTGCAGCTGTCTGACTGTGCAGTATTTATGGCTGGTCTGGTTTGGTCTATACTTTGAGGACTGGTGTGCTGCATTTGATGATATCCATTATAGAAGTCTTATTCAGCTCTCTGAATTGTTGGCAGACTTCCCCCTTACAAGCTGCTAGCAGTCTAAATATTCTTTTTTTTTCAGATTTTTTTTACCCTCTGTGATGCTTTCTTTCTCAACTTTAACAGCACAGGCATCAAAATCATGATCTGTATGTTTCCTTTACGTCAGTCACTAAATTGTATGGTCTGATTATCCATTTTTACCCTTGTGTTTGGCTATCTGCCTTTAGCTTCTAGCTGACTATCTTCTGTTCCAGAAAGGAATGTCTGCAATTTGTCCAAGTCTGACTTTGTTAAAAACAAATTCTCATATGTGGAACAAAAATAAGCATGGGCAAGTCAATGCATTCTTGTAGTCTTACGGCATTAATTTTACTCCATTTTATCTTATTCAGAAATAGGTAGAAGATTCCCTTTGCTTTGAGTTTCTTTTAGCTTGTGAGCTAAAGTCTCTGCTGAAGTTTTTTTGTCATTCACCAGCCTCAATATATATTGCTTCCACAAACGACAGTGCAAATTCTTTGTTGAATTTTACTGAACCTTCCTTATGTGACCTTGGGTATTTTGCTTAGCATGGTGAGTTGATGCTTTTCATCTAGAAAGGGCTCCTATAAAGTCATAGAATTTATCACAATTCTTTTTCTTTTCCATGCCAAGTTAAAAAAATTTCCCGAATTTTGAGAAAAATGTCAGGTTTCAGACACTGTGTAACACAGTAAACAGCCTGATCATGTGGATTGCAGTGGGGTTTACCTTACTGGAGAGTGTCCTGTCCGTTGAGCAGTACTTCTCATGCCAAGTGATTTTGCAGCTTGCATTATTGGGGAGCTCATGATTAATTCAGGATGGAGAATGGTTATGGTAATAAAAGGGCAAATTCAGCAGGCTGGAGGTTGCAAGATCCATGAATTTGTCTTGCTGAGGTTGAAGTCCACTGAGCTGACATCCCAAACTGTGATGGGGAGAAAAACCATTCAGGAAAATGAATGTTACATTATGTACATACACATGCCCATCTTTAAGGAGTTGTCCTTGTTTGCAGTAGATAAGGGAGCAAGTTGAAAGACCAGCTTAAAATTATATTATTTTATCTTACTGGACAATTTTTCATTTAGATAAATTGAGGAACTCTTAGGTCACGGTCATCTTTTTCTCAGAAAAGAGTAAAATGTTTCTCTATAACATTTAGTATTGCCTCTCTCGAGAAGGGTGCTTGTAGCCTTAACAGTTTCATTTTGCATTAATAGCATTTGCATTAGTAGCATTTACAATAATGATAATGTAAGTTTAAGAAACAGACGAATTTTGAAAGGGAGTCTGCTCTCTTGTCTCTTGTGTATTTTTTCTTCAGAAAACAGGGGTGTACATGCTGTCCATTTAGGTATCTCCTAGGGTTCGTGTGTATTTTTTTGTGCTGTGTTAAAGCTGATTGCAGATCAGCATGATGACTTGTTTTATGGGACCCTAAATTGTAGCACTATTTAGTCAGCTTCCCCAACAATCATGTTTTAATGAGCACCAGAGAGGTTAAAAATTTCCTGAGCTGCATAGTCCTAACAGGCTGGGTTTCATTCCCTTGATCCCTCTCTTTTTTTCCTGCAGCACTCCAGCTCGCGCCTGAGTTACCAAAGCAACATTCAGGGATCTTCTCAGTCCCAGAGTACAATGGGCTATTCCACATCGTCTCAGCAGAGCTCTCAGTACCACCAATCTCATCAGTCTCACAGGTACTGAGAGGCCTGACAGGCTGCACTCAGAAAGGAATGGACTAGAAGCCAGAAGACTCCAGCAATATGAAGTTCATAATGATGAGAAGACCAAAAATACAAACTATGATGCAGAATTAAAATTCATGATGACAAGAGGAAAACTTCACCCACTGAAGACTTCCCTCACCCCTGGCCCATCCCCATCCCTTTATTGCCATAAAGGAGATTCTTGTGAAGTTTTCCTTCTTCCCTGCCCTTGCATGTGCTCCATTGTGGTTACTCTAATGAACCCTTCTGATCTGAACCCAGCACTTAACTTCTTTAACCTTTGGAATTTTGAAGGATTCCTGGTGCACCTTCCTTATGCTGTAGTGATTGCCATAAATCTGTCTTTTCAATCTCTTTGATGGGATTTTAAAGTTTTAAAATCTTGAACTCCCAGGCTTTCAAGCTTGTATATAGTTAGTTTTATACTAGGCAAACCAGTTTAGCTATACAGGTATATTGCACCTTTTTAAAGCACTATGTTATTTTCACAGGATATTACTGTTTTGCTCATGGATGTCAAGAACAGCAAAATTTTACTGTTCCAGAGTATTTTACTATTCTGTTTTTATTAGTCTAGTTTTCAGGCAAAGTATTAAAAATAAAAAATTTTAAAAATTAATAAAATGAAAAAAGAAAAATTAAAAAAGAAAAAAACCCACTCGAGTCTCTGCAGCGACAGATATGCTTCATGCTACTGGACTGAACGCCAAACAGAAGATTGCTGATATTTCTTAACTCATTCACATTGAATTCTTGAAATCACAGTGATCATGTTCTGACTAGTTTTAAAGTAAGTGATATTTTAAATGAAATCAGGACAGTCACATAAAAAGGAGATGCTTTCAGGATCTGTTGGAACAGAAGAATGGAATGTCTTCCCAGGCTGGACACCAAAATAGTCAGGAAAATGTATTTACTGCCCTCAAGTCTCAGTAGGAATGTGGATGACGGGCTTTTTCTGGTTTTCTGCTAAGTAGCTTATTAATGTGTGCGAGAGTTCTATAAATTTAGCTTTCTTTCACATTCCTGAGTCAGTTCTCAAAATTTAAAGGTGACAGAAATACTGACTTGCAAAAACAAATGCATTTAATCATTTTATGTTAGAATTTCTAATTAAGAGAAATTATTGTGCAGTTTGAAAAGCATGTTGAAAATTGTTCCTTTTTCATGTTTATAATGCATTTTCTGTGTCCCTCACATTGCTGTGATTAACCAGATTAGTTACACCAGATGCGCTTGATTGCACTGAAATGTTTCTTTTTCCCTAGAGCAAACATGTTTTGATTGTGCCTAAGGGACTGTAAGTGGATGGGTAGCTGGCAGAAAATCCCCAGTAATTAAGCAAGAGTTCAGAAGCATAATCAGAGGATTATTGTCCAACTTCTGGAACCACAGTTATTCGGAGAGACACAACATGTAATTTGGGACAGCTTCATTTTTGCTTCAGCCCTCAGAAATAAGGCTGACTCTTGTGGCAGAAAACCTAGAGAAATGCATTTAGAAAGCCACTGGCAGTGTAACATCAGTGAGTTTCTACAGCTGGTGTCCAGAGAAGAGGTGAAGTGAGAGGAGTTTAGATGTAAATGGCCAGGTACAGGTTTTTATACTGCAGTGTGTTCTCTTCTGTCCTGTGCCCACCAAAAAAAAAAAAAAAAGGTTAACTGAAGTTATGATCAGATGTAGCAAGATCAGTTAATCTGTTTGCTCTGAGGAGAATGCTTTTCATCACAGCTAGTCACATGCATAGTTCTACTGGATTTGATCTCCCAAGCACCTTTAGTGCCCCCTTCCTCCTCAAACTCCTGCTGCTTTCCTACTTTCTGTGAGCAGTTGGCTTGCTTTGGCAGCCATACCTACCATCATGTGATTTTGACAACACCCGGCTTCTCTGGAAAAGCAACTAAAACCTGCTTTTGTCATCAAATGGATAAGAAGGTGATGAAAAATTAAATGGACCAATTGGAAGGAAAAGTTATTTCAGGGGAAATATAATCTCCCAAAGGTTACTTTCAGCGTGTAACCCTTGGAATGCTACATTTTATACATACTATAGTACCCTGTTTGAAAGAACAGGTTTTAATTGTTCCTTTTCAGTGATTCTGGGGTGACATTCTTTCTGTCTCACCCCTTGCTGATGTTAGGATGAGGTACTCTTGATCAATGGGTATTTGGCCAATGCTGTTTAGTAACACTTCTTTTATACTCCTGCGATTTGAATGTCACATTTCTGGAAATTAACCTGTGGCAGAGTGATTTTTGTGGCCTCTTGTTCTTTTAATCCTTGTCTCAAAATTATTTTGTCTTTTTCACTACAGTTATCTAACATTTCTTCTCCCTGCTGTGACCTGAAGCTGATTGTCAAAATTCATACTAGATCAGGAGGTGGCAGGGAACCATACAGTTAATTAAGGTGGGCTCTTGTGCCAATAAGGCAAAATCATGGTGTAGATTAATCTGTATGTAGAGTGTGAAACTTCACAGCAATGTAAGGTGCTTTAATTGAATGAGCTTCCAGCTTCTAGAGTGACTGCCACAACCTCTCTAGGCTGCACTTGAATCTCTTGCCTTGGTTAGGTTGATAGATGATCACATGCCACTCCTCTCTCTAGCTTTTGTGTGCACACGTGAAGCCAAGCTGCCTTCCTCTGTTCCTTCAAATTCACAACCAGGAGGAGAGTGAATAAAACCAACAGCGCTGGCTGCAAAATGTAGGCTCTGCACACTCTTGTAGTTCCTTCCTAGTGGTGAAATAATTCGCCTTTTCTTGGGAGCTTGATGCACGCTGCCAGGGTGGGTGGCAGTCATAGTGGAAGAAGCCTTGCTGCCTAGGGGTTATCCCATGAGGTAAAAACTCTCCGCTTTCAGAAGTGCATTGTGCAGTTTGTTGTGGGAAACCAGGACCATGTCATTTTTATGTTATTTTTTGCCTGTGCAGTTTCATTATTACTCAGCTCTGCCTCTGTCCATGACCTTCAGACCCTCACCAAAGTGTTTCACACCTGTACCGAGAGGAGCAGAGCTGTCTTCTCCATCCTGGTGGGGGAGCAGGCTGCTGAGTACAGCTTTTCCTGTTGTGGCTTGGAGGAAACAAACACGTGGGGAATTAACGGGATGAGCAGCCTGGTCCATGTTGGTGAAGTTTATGTAGCACAAACTGCACAATGAAGGAAAAATATAGGGAAAGCTGCGAGTCCTGCACTGTATCTGTGACACTGTATCTGGGGAGGGGGAGGGAAGCGCATTCGTAGCGGGAGGGGTGGCGGGAAGCTAGAAGTGTTCAAATATGTATGATATTTTATATAAACATAATAAGCTTAGTTCCCCTTCATAATCTTCAGGAATGGTACTTTAACACCATTAAGCAAAGAATTGTTTTAGGATTAAATAAATGTATTGTACATAAGGCCATACGTAATCTTCTAAAATGTCGCCAGACAGGAGCGATGTGTATTACTATATGAAAAAAGTCCTTAATGCACTGTTATCTCCTAAATATTTAGTAGTAAATTAATGCTATTTAATTTTTTTAAAAATTTGTCTTGTGTAGACACTAAAAAGTATTACACAAAATCTGGACAGAACATGTCCTTTTTAACAGCAATTTAAAGAACTTTTTATATATGTAAGGTAGTAACTTTTCAAATTGTTCTAGTTGTATATTCCCATATTTACTATTTGTGGAAGTGTGCCTGTCTCTACTCAGTTTTTTTTTTTCCTAATAATTTCATGCACGCATCTTTCATTTTTGTAGTTTCCATTAGAAATTATTGTGTATGCGCCTCGTGCTGCCACAAAACTTTGCCGCTCTAGATCTGTGGTGGCCACATTCAGCAATGCCCTTGCCAATGGGCTACCAAAACCACAAAGCAAAATACTTGTTTCTCATTCTAGAGTTGAGAGTTTATTGCTTTTAAGTTGTCCTGATGTCACTCTTGAAATGACTGTTAAAACTAAGCTATGAGTTCATTGCATTTATTTTATATTCTTGGTTGTAATGAAATGGAATTGACTTTGCTTCAGTGTGAATTTTTTTAATAAAATAATATACATTTGTAATAATAATAATAAAAAGTTCAAATCAAGTAAGTGTGCAGAAAAGTTTTTGTAAACATCAGCTTTGGGCTACCAAGAGGGAAAATACAGCCCACAAAATTGCAGTTGTAATTATATTCAGGATGTTTATGATATCATACACCACACAAAACAAAGCTTTCAAAACCTCAGAGTTGAAATTACAGCTTTTAAAATGCCCACGAGGATATTCATGGGTATGTGTCTATCAAAATAGAATGAAGCCTTATGGAAAGCAGGATTGATGGAGTGTTCTCTTAGGTTTTGCTCTCTGCTTGTAAATGTGCTGGTGTGCCACACCAGTGCCACTTGTTGAGATTCATTATTACTTACAATCCTGTAGATGCACCTTCTGAAAAAAACCTGGTTTACTCTGTTCTAGAAATAACTGCCTTCCTGCTTTCTCCTCCTGCTGGACCTTGAAGCATTTCAAGTATTTCAGGTGGCAACATGGAAATCGTGAGCTAGAGCATATTGGTGGGTTTTCGAAGTGGGATTTTGTCTGCCTTGCTAGTCTGTATGTTTCTGTTCCATCTAACTTCTGTTGGATGGATGGATGGATGGATGGATGGATGGATGGATGGATGGATGGATGGATGGATGGATGGATAACTCCTTCCAAAAATTCCACTTGTTTTCTCTGTAATGTTTCCATGGGTAAGAATGGTTGGGATTTACTTGCACTTAAGAAAGAGGCTTTGTTTGTGGATGTGCCTTTTACACAAGGGTGGGAATAGGAGTGGCCTTCTGACAAAAAGCTTCGTCTGCATCTCTGACACCTCAAGATTAAGAGCTGTGCCTTCAGCCTTAATGCAGCTGAGCATTCCCAACTCTGTAAGCCTCATGGTTTCTGCCTCTGTTGTCCTTTTGTTGATAAGACTGTGCTTAGTCAACAGCTTTGGCTTGGATGTTTCTAAAACCTACTATGCTGGCTCTGTCTCCATCTCTGTTCTTTTGCAGCAAATCTCTGTTTTTCCTACCTGGTCATGCAGTTTACAGTCTAATCCAGCCTGATCATACTGATTGGAATTATGGTGTCCCTTTTTCTGTCCTTGACAGCTAAACAACTTTGATTTCACAGCCATTGAGAAAGTTGCAGAGTGGGTTGTTTATTAGTCGCTTGCTTTGACTTGTTGCTTCTTGCTGCCCTGGCTGTGCATTAGATCTGTTGCATTAGATGTAAAGCCTCTCTCTTCACATGCACATGACTGCCAAAGCCTGCTGTTACGCCATCCCTCTTACTCAAATCAAGATATTATGTAAGTTATCTCTTGGTCTGATTGTCCCACTAGGTCAGCCTCTGTACTCTTCATTTTTAGATTTCTAAACAAGCATTTTTAGGCTCTAATTGCCCGTTATTCCAGAACAGCTGTTGCAGAAATTTATGAAAAATTCCCTCCTAGGTGTCTTCTGCATCCCTCATTAAAACCCTTTGGCTTTGATGTCTACAAAGTTTAGTATTTCAAGCTTCTTGTGTGCAAGGAGTCATACCTATTGTGTTAATGAAAACTGTTCCAGTGTTTCATTTTGCCCTCCAGTCTGTCTGCATGCATCTATCACCTCCCTGCACACCCTTTGCAAGCTCCCTGTGGCAAGAACAGTCATTTTGTTCTGATACAGGAGCTCCATGACTGGGGCTTGCAGCACTTTTGAATATGAATAATAATCCCTGTAATATCATGGTGTTTTACTGCTAGGCAATACACAGTAGTAGTGTTGTCACTTTCCGTGTGCTATTTCAACACAAAAAGGAGAAGATTAGTGCCAAATACCAATTTCATCTGGCTAATCACAGAACCTGATCAAGCATTGTTCCAATAGCCAGCAAAGGTTAATGATAATTTACCTGTAATGTCTTTTTAAGTAGTAGGTCCTGCTTTTTTATCTTCCAGTGAGCTTCATGTCCTTGTTTATGATCACAGGAAAAACCAGAAGTTTTTGGCTTATTTTGGTGATTTTATAGTAATTTAGAAAATTGTTATTCCATAATTAATACAATGGTTTTTCTAATTTGCAAGAAATATTTGTAAGAACAGTTATCCGAGATAGATTAAAATCACCAACAAGGTTATGAAAGATGTGTGTACAGTCATAGCTGAACTGCTGAAATTGCTGGTGCCACAGTTGTTATGTAACAGATTTCCAAGCTAATCCAGAGTAGGTGTTTAAAAAAATGTTGTTGTTGTTATTATTATTACTAGTTTGAAAGTAATACCAACCTACCTAATAATTTTTATATAATATACTTGCCTTGGAATAGGTTGAGTTTTTCCAGCTTGGTGTATTGGCATACAGGTATGCATATTGTAGGGACTGTAACAAACCATTTCTGTGATTATTTTGTGTGTTCTTTGAAGCATCTTGAGAAGGACACACAGTTTGAGAATATTTAACTTCCACATGTGCGTTGCATGCATAGAAACGTGGCTGAGTGAAGTATTCAGCAATACATTCCCTTAGCTAAAATGTCCTATGATGATGTTCAGTAAGAAGTTGTTTGAATAAAGCTGGTATTTGAAGTCATTACAGAACGGATACCTGTGTCCCAGGCCATTCCCAGAATGGATTTTTGCTTTGCTTGCACTATCAGTTTGTGTAATAAATAAATTAGTAAAGGAAAATCTGTAATATTTTTTAAATATTCCTTTAAAAAATAACAAAACAAAAAAAAATCAGCTTTTTGCTACTGAGTCTTGGATGTGATGTGGTAGCCAGCAATAATGCATTTTATACAATTTCCATCCCACAAGAGATCATGTCTTAAGTACCAAAAAGCCTGATATGTGAAGCACTGAAGAAGGGAATTCTTCATACCTCTCAGCAACAAAGTTTTAATTATGAATCAGATATGCCAAATGATGTATGGCTCAGACATCCTTTCCATGGCCTGCATATCAGCCTCCCCTGATAAGATTGTTCCCTGTACCCACAAATAGGAATTCCCTGGGGTGTTATGGGGGAGAAAGAAGGAGTGGAAATGTGCAGCCTTTTGATTTTGTTACAAAGTTTCAATGCTACCCAGTTTAGGTGTCTGAAGTTCTCTGGATCTGAATGAACTTCTAAATACTTTAAAATATGTGTTTCTAACATTTTCACTGTTTAAAATGTTTTCTCTCCTTATCTGGGCAATGTGGCAGAGCCCTGCTCTGGAAAGATGACCTCTTCACTGTGCATGCGTGACCTGATCAGGGGCACAGTTGTCAATTCAGAGTCCTGCAGACAATTTACACAAGTGGATGCTGATCTGTAAGCTTAGGTCACACAGGGCTATGGAAAAGCAATCAGGTTTTACAGAAAAGATACTTCCTTGGCTGAAAGGTGAGCCAGAGAACTGCAGAATGAAAAGCTTCAAGTTTTACTGCAAAACGCTCCTGTGGTCCCCCAGTTTGACAGGCAGTGTTATGATTGTGAATTATCAGATCACATTACTGGTGCTAGGCTGTGCAGTTCTGAAACGTCTATTGTTCTAAAACATCTTGCCATTATCTAGTATGTTGTAGAATGAGTAATTTGCCAAAGTATAATTATGATTTTTGGTTTTCAACCTTTTGTAATTGTATGACTCATTTTTGCAGTGCTACAGAAGGACAGTTCCCAATAGTTTGGTTTTGGTAGTAAAACTCAGAATGTTAACTTGCTGAGGAAGAGGAACCAAAGGAGGTCAGGCTTCTCCCTTGCTGGTGTCATCCTTCTGCTGCAGCAGAGGAGATTCAAGGATGCAGATCATACTGTGACATTGTGTAGCAACTGCAGTTCTTGGGAAACACTTGCTTTTGAAAGAGGAGTATTTATAAGTGCAGCATCACAACTGTAGAAAGTAAACCTAGCAAAGTTGATGGGAGTGAGTCACCTTTACAAAATTCCCTGCACACAGCAAGCAGACTGACTCAATCACATCGAGAAGTTTACAGACTTTGGTTTTACCCACCCATAAATGCATGAAAATCTGCACAGTTTGTGGTTTCAAAATACTTCCCCTGGTAATAATGGAACTTTTCTTTAAGCATCTGAAAGTTTTCTTGTAGCTTACAGTATCCCACAAGCATAGGAATAAATTCCTACTCATTTAAGAAACAATGGGGACACCTACTAACACACCCTGGTGGTGTGTCTCAGTGGGGATTTTCAAGAGTTGCCTCTACAGCATGCTGCTGCTAGTGAAAGCTGGAAGTCCCCTGTGACTTTGAAACAGTTGGTTCTGGGAAGCAGGAAGGACGCAGCTTCTCTTATCATCCAGAGCGATATTAGTGGTGCTTTAAGTGCATTTGAGTCATCTGAGATTGTGACCTGTATCATATTTGAGCAGTGGCCATACGCTTGCAACTCCAAGAACTCAATCTCGCAGGATAACATTTACATGCATTGTCTGTGGAGAAGTGCTTAACTGTGACTTGCTAATGTAAATCTTACAAAATACTTGTCAGTGGATCGTGTGTGCTGGAGGACGTAAGAAACAACCTGCCAGCATGATCAGAACCAGGCATGTTCCCTTCCCACCTAACATGCCAAGCTCATAAATCAGTCACAGTGCGTCATGCTTTTATTAATATGCGGTGGTTGTGCTATTCCAAGGCTGCGTTATCGCTGCTGCTTCTCGTGCATCAGAGGTGTGGTAATCCCTCTGTATTCCGCCCAGCTCCTTTGGGATGTTCGTGTGTGGCTCTGGGGAGACCAGCAATGCACTGGCCTTGACTCTGGATAGTCTGTACATTACCTTGAAAATGAGCTCAGGAGAGCACCACAGCAGCATTTGGTTTTGTCCTTGTGTGGGCTGAAATTCCAGTACGTGCGACATGGTATGCTTACAGAGGGGACACGGGAGGAGAGTGGGAATTACTCCTGCTTCTGTGAGATAAGGGATGGTTTCTAGATACGCTACGTGTGAATATGAAAACAAAATGCACTTTTGCTTTGGTATTTCATGATCTTGCCAGACAGGTGAATTCCAAGAGTATGCTCGTTTAAATCATTAGGATATGTCCTAAGATTGTTTAGGCCAGCATGATTAATAAAACTGGGTTGACATTGATAGTTGCTATCACTTCTTAAATTTAAAAAAAAGCCCAACCAAAAAACCTAAGAAAGTTTCCTATGCCTTGCTCTTCTCACACACATATCCAAACGTGGAGCTAAGGAAAAACTCATTTCCCAAAAATGCCATGAGAAAACAAGATACCCTGTGTAGCCAGCATAGCTATGCATCCTAAATATAACAGTGCTGAGCATTCATGGAGCAGGGTTCAGGTTTATGCCACGTACTGCAGCCTGGGATGTTCAGGGCCAGAAGTCCCCACCATGTAACGTGATCACTTCCTTGGGTGCCAGACCAGCTCCCAGCCCTGCAGCTGCTGGCTGGGAATGCCAGCTTGACCCAGACCCACCTCCTCCCGGCCAGAACCATCCCTTCTGCAAGGGAAGGTGGTGTGTGCCCTGGGCAGGTCTCTCAGCCCCTGCACAGACCTGATGTGAGGGTTTGCTGCTGTGGCTGGATGTGAGCTGTTGGGTTGGCTCCCTGGGAGGCTCTGGGGTGGGCACAGAGGTCCCCTCTTGGGTGGCAATGGCAGTGGTGGGTGCAGCATGCCACCATGGAGCAGCTCTGGAGCAGGGCCCACGTGCAGAGATGGGAAGGAAGATTGCCCAGCCCCTAGGAGCCATGGGCCCCCACGTTCCGCAAGCTGTCCGCACACGTTGCGCCAGTGGGCGTCTTGGGAAGGTGCCGGCAGCGCCTGGGGCTGCCTGGGTAACGCTGCTGCTGTGCCACTCCTGTCTGGGACAGAGGGGCTCTGGCACTGGGATCCTCTCTCTTGGATGCTCTACAAACACCGTGGTGCTTCACAGAAACTCTCCGGACCTCCCAGAGCCCCATGGCAAATGCCAGCCTTGCAAACGGGCACGAGCAGCTGGGAGCGCGGAGGAGGCTGGTGCCAGCAGCGAGGTGCCAGCCAGCACAGCGATGGGCATGTTGTTCATCGCTTCCCCCCACGCACGCCGCTCCCCGGGGCCTCCGGGGAGAGAGGCAGAGGGGAAGGTGCCACGTGAGGACCAGCTCACTCCTGACGGGAAGGGTGACGCACTGGATTGCCCAGCTCCGTGGCTGTGTGCCCCCGTGGAGTGGGCCTGCAGTACCCATCTTCCAACATGCTCTTGGCCCTAAGGTTTCTTGGAGAGTCTGACAAGTCCCACATGTGGCTGAGGGTAGGACTTTGGGAAGTTTTTAGAAACGTGTTCTGCTTCTCCATGGTGCCCCAGATGCAGATCTTGTTTTGCTGTGCTTACGTGCTGTCCCACAGGAGGGTCTCACAGTAACTAGCAGTTCACTGGCTTTAGGTGGGTTTGAGGAAGGTTTGATCCCCTCCAATCTTTTTTCCCTCCTCTGTTCTCATCTGCTAGGGCTGCTCTAAGCTTTGGCAAAAATGCTCCTTTTCATATTATGGCTCAGCTTTGCCCAGTCCTACACAAAGCCTCTCTTCTCCAGACACCTGGCAGCCTATACCTGAGGAGACCATTTTATGGTTAATGGCAGATGCATTTTTAAAAAAGTATATTCAGAGGGCCCTTGGGTGGTTTGTTTCACTTTGCCTTTAGTGCCAGGCATGATATTCTGCTGCCAATGCTGTCTGCTGTCCTGAGGAACTGTCTGACAGCTTGGATGTTTGTCAGTCAGGATATCTAACATGACAGCACATATTTCAGAGCACAGCAAGAGCTCTCTTGGGATTACAAGTTTTCAAATTTTCTTATGTATCATACTCTTGTGGATGAAAGCATTGTGTGCCTCATTGGAGACTGCTGAGGAAGCTGTGAATAAAAGAATAGTCCTACATGGGAGAGAGAGGCAGTTCAGCAGCCTGAGCAGCCACTGGCATCATTGTCCTTGCCTTCTCTCTCTGCGGCCTGACCTGCCTTGCCCCAAAGTCCCAAAAAGCAGCTGCTTTGGAGGAAGATTCTAACTAAAAACTACACTGACTTGAATGACCTTCCCACTTGGGAAGAAGAGGGTGAGAGTTAGACGCGCTTTGGGAAAGCCCTTGAAAATGCACATTTTTGCTTCCCTCCGAGATGCTGGTAGGGAATGAGCATAGGGTCATTTAGGGAGCATCTGAACAAACCCTGACAGTATCCATTAGTGGGACTGATGTCCTAAAAGGGGGAGAGAGGTGGGGCAGGCTGCCAGGCCTCAAGGGATGCTCTTTTATATTTCATTTATGAACTGTTGATTTGTATCTGGCTGGGGTTTGAGCCCACATGAGTCACATTCACACGGGCAGGTGGGAGTGGCTTCATTATTTTCTCTTGAATCACCCCACGTTTCTCTGTCACCAGAACATGCTTTAACAGCCACGTGCGTGTGTGTGTATGTGGTGCGTGCGAGACCCAGCTAGCTTGGTGGGAACGGGCTCGGCTGACTTTGCCTCGGCTTGGTGGACTTGGCAGTGTTCGCTTTACAGTTGGACTTGTTGATCTTAAAGGTCTCTTTCAATCTAAATGAAGCTAAGATTTTATGATATGTGAGCTATGGTATTATGAGCTGTGAGCAAGTGCGATTCTGCAGTAGTTTCTCACAGCTTGTTTTTTACTCAAGGCTCTCCAGTGAGGGGTTAGGACCTCCTTTTTGACTCCTCCACTGGATTCTCAGAACACCAGCATACTTATTATCCTTGATTTGTAGCTGGGCAGCATGAGCCTGGAGCAGTCACTGCTGTTGGACTTCAGCAGTAATGTAATGGTAATGTGGTGGTAATGTCACCACAGACTTGTAGAATGGTTTGTGTTGGAAGGCACCTTGAAGGTGATCCAGTTCCAAATCCCTCCCACCAGCAGGGACACCTTCCACTAGACCAGGTTGTTCAGGTACCTGTCCAACCTGACCTTGAACACTGCCAGGGATGGGGCAGCCACAATTCTCTGGACAACCTGTGCCAGTGTCTCACCACCCTCACAGTAAAGAATTTCTTCCCAATATCTAATCTAGACCTGCCCTCTTTCAGTTTAAAACTATCGGCCCTTGTCTTGTCACTCTCTGCCCATATAAAGTCTCTCTGCCTTCTTTTCATAAGCTGTCTTAAGGTGCTGGAAGGCCACAAGGAGGTCTCCCTGTACCTTCTCCAGGCGGAGCACTACCAGCTCACTCAGCCTGTGTGGGCAGGAGAGGTGCTCCATCCCTCTGGTCATCTTCGTGGCCTCCTGTGGGCTCAGTCTAACAGGTCCACATCTTTCTTGTGCTGGGATCCCCAGAGCTGATGCAGCACTCCAGGTGGGGCCTCAGGAGAGCAGAGTAGAGGGGCAGAATCACCTGCCGTGACCTGCTGGCCACACCTCTTGATGCAGCCCAGGATGTGTTTGGCTTTCTGGGCTGCAAGTACGCAAGTGGCTCATGTCCAGCTTTTCATCCATGAGAACCCTGAAGTCCTTCTCCACGGGGCTGCCCTCCATGAGTTCTTCTTCCAGTCTGTACTTATGTCTGACCCAGCTGCAGCACCTTGCACTTGTTGAACCTCATGAGGATCTCATGGGTCCACTTCTCCAGTTTGTCCAGGTTCCTCTAGATGGCATCCCTTCCCTCTGTTGTGTCAACTGCACTGCTCAGCTTTGTGTCATCTGCAAACTTGCTGAGGGTGAATTCAACCTCAATTGCTATGTTCTTGATGAAGATTTTGAAGAGCATCAGTCCCAAAATAAGAACCCTGAAAGGGCCTGAGATCTGAGCCACTGCTAGCCTGAAGGCCATCTCTCCCATGGAGACAAGGTACAGGGCTGCCCACTGCTGGGGCTGCAGCAAGTTCAGGCACCCGGGCAGCAGAGCTGTCCCTGTCTCAAACCCCAAACCCCAGCTTTGCTCATCGCAGTGCCTGGCAGGCACAGCTGCAGGGTGATCCTGGCTTAGAGGAGCTGATCCCTGGGGAAATGTGAATGGAAGATGAGAGGTATGGGATAGCACACACCCTCCTGATGAGCCTGGGAGAGCCAGGGCTTGCAGGCTTGCCAGCAGAGGGGTGGCTCTTTAGGAAGAGGGTGCTGTGTATTAGTTAGAGGTTTTTTTGTGGGTTTTCTTCTCTTAAGACACCTACAATCAAATGTGAAACTCACATTTCTTTACAGGACTTTGGCTAGATACTCTCCAACACATAAGCCACAAAAAATTTGAACACGAGTCTGAGCCAGCTCCTTTCCTAGAGCCTTTCAGAGCAGACCTGTCACTGGTTTCACTGGGAGGCTTCAGAGCAAAACTGTTGCACCCTGGCTTTGATTTTGCAAACAGCTTCTTGAGGCTGGAAAATGAAATGCCTGTCCCTAGCTGTTGCCATTTTCTGCTTGGCAAGAGTGTCAGAGCCAGCAGAGACACCTCCATGGTGTTTCTGATGGGGGTTGTGAGAGAGGCTTGTGTTGGCCTGTGTCCTGCGCAAGGACCAGCCAGGGTGAGCAGGTACAGGGCCCTGGATCTGAAGTCTGAGTGCAGTATCTGTTTGTTTGCTCCTTGGTGTGGGCACGGAGCGATTGATAATGGGCCTCTTTCTCTGTAAATACAGGACTGGAGAAGGGGCTGGAGGAGACATATCTGCTGTTCCGATGGGGCTGAGGAGTTCAGTGGCCCAGCGCAGCTGGCCAGGGCTCCTGCGGCTGGCTGGCGAGGACCTCTGCCAGGGGTTGCCTGCCACCTGCTGGCAAATCCCGCGGGATGGATGGAACTGGAAAAGGAAAGCTGCCGTGGTTAGGTAGCAGTGCTCTGGCCAGAGACAATACCACATTTTTCTGACAGGGTCAGAGGCTGAGGGTTCATCACTCTCGTGCTTCCAGCTGGTGAGACTGCAGACTGCATTACTGTCCAATACATTTCCATAACCCCCTTGCTCTGGACAGGTTGCAGAGGTATAGGACCTTCAAAGAGAAGCCTTGAAATCCCTAATCTGCCACAGCCTGGCATTCACGTACATCCTGTTGCATCTTACCTCTGTGCCCAGCTTTTGCCCACTGCCATCAGGGCCGCTGTGCCCACCACGCCAGAATCAGGCTGTCCTCTGCAGTTTTGCAGCCCTGAGCTGTGCTGGATCCAGGGCTTTGGCACTTCCTTGCCTAGGCAGGCATGGCCAGTGCCTTTCCTCGGGGGCTGCAGGAGGACATGAGGAGACGAGGATGATGCCACAGTGGAGCGTTGGCTGTGGGGTCAACAGGGCAAGGCCACGGAAGGAAGCAGGCTCTGGGGTCAGCCCCTCACCCTCCCATGCTGGGACCAACACGGAAGCCAAGGGTGATCTCCATGGGCCGGGAAGAAGCTGCTGGAGTGCCCGGCTGGGGCAGGCAGAGCAGAGAGCTCTGTGTGGGCGAAGGGTGAGCAGGCAGCGGCACCTCAGTGACACGATGGGGCAGATGTTGGTGAGTTCAGGGTGGCCAGCTGCGAGTTTTGTGCCTCTGAGCAGCAGTGCCTGAATCTATTTACATACCAAAATGCTCTTGTGGTCTGAGGCCCAGGCAAGCAGGCAAAGAGGATCTGTACATGTTCCCAGCGCAGAAAGAGCAGTGCTGGCATTTACAGCGAGCGCCTCCCTCCCCTATCTCTGCCGTGGAGATAAGCAGTGTTTTGCCTGAGCCTTGCTGTTTGCACAGGGAACCTGTTTTCCAGATTACTCCACACATATTTTGGCTTCTCCATGTCTGAGCTGTCAGATAATGCTGGAGGCTGAGTTAATGAGCAGAGCAGAGGCACTGTGAGGGCCCAGCCTGCTGGGTCAAGCACCATTAGCACCACCAACAGGAGCCGCAGATTGTCCCCCATGCCAGGGGCTGCTGCTCCGTGCTCTCCAGCACCTTCCCTTCTCTTCTGCCAGGCTCAGCCACTGCTCTGCTGCAGGGAGTGAGTCCCACCGGCAGCAAGGACACTGGGCAGCCCCAGAGAGCATGGGTGGGCTCCGGCAGGAGAGCAACAACCTGCCCAGGGAGTGCTCTTAGTGCTGAGTCTGCCTTCTCTCTGCCCTTCTTTCCCCTCTGTGAAAGGGCAGGGCTGGAATAAGCTACTCTGCACTGCCCATCATGGGCATGGTTCTTTTTTAAAATTTCCCTGCTGATTTCCTTTTTCTACCCAGTAGGACTAGATTAGGCCGAGTTTTGTGGCTGGGCAAGCTGGAGTGGTGTTACACGCTGGTTGTGAGCACTGGCAGTTGTGTGAGACAAAGATTTTGGGGTGGTTTTTTCTGGGAAACTGTGGCATTCCAGCATGTCCATCTGCGCAAAACCAGGCATTATGTCTGCTCAGACCCTTCTGTACATTTCGAACCATTCCTGAGTTAAAGCTGTGTGTGGGCAGTTCAGAAATGAAGCCCAGAGCAGCTCTGGTTCCAGGAGACAGGCGTCCTCGGGTATCAGCTCTGGCTCCTGTGACAGTGACTCCTTTAGCCCTGAGAGTTAGAGAAGCCAATACCTGCAATGATTTTTGCTACATCTTAACTTTGATTTTTTAGTCCACAAATTTTCCCAATCTGTTTTACTCTCTTGTCTTGCTCAGGTGTGCTAGCTAGGTGTGCTATGCCTTTTTCGTAATAAACTTTTGAACGTTTGCAAAGAGGATTGCATCCCCAACCTGGGAAGGGAATTATTACTGGCTATGAAGAAATCCTGTCTAGGAGCAGCAAACCCCACTGCAATCACTTTGTATCAGCACCCAGAGGCAGACCCATGGCCCTAAACATAAGGCAGGTATTTGTAAGTGGGATGGGTACCATGACCATAAAAAGTTTAATGAAATGGCTATGCGTGTGGCTTTCACTGCAAACCTATAAAACCTGTCCATCTTTCCCTCTAAGCTGCTTTCTGGCTGTGTTTCTGTATCCCCCACAATACAGAGCTGTCGAAATAGTTCTAAATATTCAGGGTATTACACAACTTGAGATAACGCTGCCAGTCTTGCTCAATGGCAGAGGGATAATAATGGCAGGCGCTCACAAAAAATACCTGCAGGGAGAGATCCCAGTTTCATTGGTTTGTTTGTTTGAAGCTGAACTGCTGTACTTGCATTTGTTGGTGCCAAATTCTTTTGCTCCCTCTGCCATATAACTGAATGCTAGCTTAGTTACCTTAAAATGTGGCGTGAATTCCCATGGTGCATTTCCTGCTGGGAAACATACAGTGGAGGAGAAGGGAATTCAGGTGTTTTCAGGAGATGCTTCATCAGTGAGAAGGGAAGGTAATGCTCAGGAGATTGGCACCTCACGTGCTGCTCTCCAAGGAAACCCAGTGCAAGGGTGAAAGGAGTAACAACATTCCTTGCTTCGCTTGCAGAGCTGCAGCCCTTTGCTCTGCTTTTCCTGGGGCCCTTCACTACCAAGCTGTCCTTCGTGTTTTAAACCATGCCCTGCTAATCGCTGGCATTAAAAATAGAGGGGTCTCTGTGCTGTGCCAGCAGAGAGGGTGCCAGCCCCTAAGCCCTTTGGCAGCAGTGCCAGGGCTCCCGTCACCTCAGGCGGGTGCTGGCACCTGGCCCAGGACAGCCATCGCTGCCAAGAGCCGCACTGCCACCCGCTCTTCGAGTGAGAACCTGACACCAGGGCAGAACCCAGGACAGCTGCAGCAGTCACACACCAGCGCGCCATTTGGAGGCACAAAAATGAGCTGTGCCTTAATATAACCCATTGCAGCCAGCGAAACCGTGCTTTGCAGAAGGAAATCGCATCTTCCACAGTATATCCTAATGCTGTTGTTGCACAGAGGCACTCTGAAGGCACCATAAAATCTTAAAAATGCATCAGACAAAATGAAGCGTTTTTCTCACAGTGTCACAGTAATCCCGACTAGGGCTGTAACGCAAGAATGTGTGAGATACAAGGTTTCTTAAACAGGGGCTGTTTATGCAAGCGTTTCCTTGCCATGCCTGCTGGGAATACAGCCTCGACAGGAAAACGACATTTGCAAACAAATGAGCGGAGAGACACCAGCAAGTTCTCATCTCAGAGGGAAATTAGCATTTTAATATTCTGTGCAGGGCTTTGCTAGGCGGCCAGGGCTTGTAGGTGCTGTGTAATAATGACACTGATAATTAATAATAAATCTGATGCTGAAATGCCACGGAGTTGAGGCTGAGTGCATCCCTGGAATGTGGCAGGGGCTCAGGATGAGAGCTGTTCTTGTGGCAGATACGTTCCTGAGAGTATTTTACAAATGGGGACAGGAGACTCATGGCTAAAATTAAGGGATAAAAGGGGTGGCTTGTCAGAGATTTGAGTTTTCCTATTACTTCCAGGCATGGAAGTAATGGAAAAACTTTGGTGCTGAGAGAAAGAAAGACAAAGGTACCATAGGCCTGATGCTCCTGATGTTGCCCTGGGACAGAGCACCCTTGAGCAGTGCTGGCCCAGGCTTTCCACCCCTTGCAAACTGCTGGTCCCTCTGGGCAGGGACTGTGAGGACATGGCACTTGCTGGATGGGGAGTGGGATAAGCAAGGATGGAGGCAATGGAGTCCCTGCAGCCCTCTCAGTGGGACAGGGGGATGGAGCCTGACCCGGGGAACAGCAGAAAGCGTGGGCTGGGCCACCACTGATGGCAGGCTGGGAGGCAGCCTGAAGGGAAGGCAGGAGTTGCTGGCTGGTGGGTGCAACCTCCCTGTGCCTCCAGGGAAGAAGATGCTGCTGGTCTGCATCTGAGTGCCTGGACTGGGGACTCACATCTCTCTTTCATAAGAGCTCTGTTCTTATACAGAGCTGGGAGGAGATGCTGCCACAGCTCCTGGCTGGCCCAGCTCTGCCATCCATCACGAAATCTTGAAAAGAAAGGGGACAGAAAATACGAAAACCATGTGGAACATTTATGTGGAGAACATATCCCACAAGCAGCTCCTCCTGTGGCTGGGTTGAGACCACTGGCTTCAGACAATGAAGGTTTGAAGACTCCCTGGCACAGGTTGTTGAACTTCCACCTGTCCCAGAACTGCAGGATCTGGGCTAACTGGGAGTGTTTATCCCACCAGATGGCTTAAAGGGGTTGTGTTCCCCAGCAAGCTGCTTGGAGGGATGCTCCGAGTGGTGGTTTTTTACAGGCAAGGCACATCTCATAACACCACCACATGCTGCATAGCCACACTGAGGTGTTTCTGGCAGTGTCTGATGCCATGGCAATTAATTACCCGTGGGCATGGCAGGTGCCTCTTTAGCCCAAAGCTGCAATTTCACCACAGGCATTTCCCCATAACCTGCCTCTGATGTGATTTTTCTGTCAAATGTATCTGTTGCACTCAGTGTCTTTCTTTTTTTTTTTATTTTAAATTTTAATGATGCCTTTTACTACTCTCTCCAGAGCCATTTGCCAGCTGCTGCAGTCAGCTATTCCCCACTCATGCAGGAGAGGCTCAGATCAGGGCTTTATTTCACAGAAGGTGAGAAATGCACAGGCTGGGGCTGCTGACAGGCATTGCTCCCTCCCAGAGTGCACTCAGAGCCCTGACTGCTCTTTTCTCTCCCTCCTGGACCTGGCCAGCACAAACTCATCCTTACTGCTCTGGGCAGGAGCCTCTGGGAACTGACTGCTCTTCACCGTTTTATCTCCTATTTCTGTACGGGTATTTTGGAGGTCTTTCTCTGAGGTCTGCCTGGGTGGCTTTTGCCTCTTTTATGGGATTCTAAAATTATTGGCTGATGTTTATTCTCTTCATTGGGTGAAATGCTTACAGCCTCTTGCTAAATCTGAACAGTTCCTCTCTAATTTGTGTTTCTGTCTTCTCAAACCCCAAAGAGAGAGAGATATTTTGAGTTCAAATTAGCTGTTTGGAAATTGTGCTTTGAGGGGAAAAAACATGCTGCTAACTGTGCAGTAGGGAAGGCTGGAACCCAACCGATAGCCATGTCCTCTAGCAGGGGGATTTAACTTAGGCCACTTTCTTCTCAGATGCCCATTTTGCTGGGCTACATGTACTGCTAGTGTAAAAAAGAGAACTGATTTTATAAAAATCTGCTTTAATAATACTCTTACAGGCTCATATCAGTAGTTGCCAAGAATGTTGTTGCCTCATACTGTGGAGCTCAGAATCGGGTGAGGAGGAAGCAGGGTAGCAAGATTACAGCCATGGCCTTGAGGAGAGCTGAAGTTACTGAGTGCCTTCTTTGCATCAGTCTTCACTGACAAGACCATCCCTCAGGAATCTCTGACCCAGGAGACTAATGTAAAGGAATGTTGGAAGGAAGACTTTCCATTGGTCAAGGAGGATTGGGTTAGAGAATATCTCGGCAAACTTGACCTCCACAAGTTGTGGGCCCTGACAGGATGCAGCCATGAGTGCTGAGAAGGCTGGTGGACACCATACTGGGGCCACTCATGATCATCTCTGAGAGGTTGTGGCGATCAAGAGTGGTGCATCCTGGTCTTCAAAAAGGGCAGGAATGAGTACCCAGGGAACTGCTGGCCAGTCATCCTCACTTCAATCCCCGGAAACGTGATGGAGTGCCTCATTCTGGAGGCCACCTCTATCCACATGCATGACAAGATAAGGAGTAGTCAGCATTGGTTCACTAAAGTTAAATCCTGCTTGACCAATCTGATTGCCTTCTGTGATGTGGCAGCGACCTGGATGGATGAGGGGACAGCAGTGGGTATTGTCTGCCTCGACTTCAGCAAGGATAGACCTCAGAGGGTCACAGTCAGTGGCACAGGATCTAGTTGGAGGCCTGTCCCAAATGGTGCTCCCCAAAGGTCTATTCTGGGCCCAGTATTGTTTATTATCAACATGTTTAAGACAAAGAGGCAGATGCCTCCTCAGCAAGTTCCCTGATGACGCAAACCTGGAATGGCCAATATTCCAGGGTGCTGAGCAGCCCTTCAGCAGGACCTCAACAGGCTGAAGAGGTGGGCAGAGAACTGTGTGAAGTTCAACAAAGGTAGTTGCAGGGTCCTGCAGCAGGGGAGGAATAACCCCATGCCCCAGTAGAGGCTGGGGGCTGAGCTGCTAGAAGCTCTGCAGAGAAGGACCTGGGGGTCCTGGTGGACAGCAAGCTGTCCAGGAGCCAGCAGTGAGCCCTTTTGGCCAAGAAGGCCAATGGTGTCCTGAGTGCATCAGGAAGGGCATTGCCAGCAGGACAAGGGGGGTGATCCTGCCTCTCTACTCAGTCCTGGTGAGGCACATCTGGAGTGCTCTGTCCAGTTCTGGACTCCTCGAGACAAAAGAGACATGGAGCTCCTGGAGCAGGTCCAGTGGAGGGTAACAAAGGTGATTAGGTGTCTGGAACATCTCTCTTAAAAGGAAACACTGAGGGAGCTGAGCCTGCTCATCCTTGAGAAGAAACAACTGAGAGGGGATCTCATCAATGTCTGTCGGTTATTTGCAGGGAGAGTGACAAGAGAACGGAGCAGGCTCTTCTTGGTGGTGCCAAGCAGTGGGACGAGAGGCAACAGATAGAAACTGATGCACAGGAAGTTCCACCTGAACATGAGGAAGAACTTCTTTGCTGTGCAGGTGACTGAGCACTGGAACAGGCTGTCCAGAGAGGTTGTGGTGTCTCCCTCACTGGAGCTATTCAAGGACTGCCTGGACACAATCCTGTGCCATGTGCTTTGGGATGACCCTGCTTGAGCAGGGAGGTTGGACCCTCTGTGGTCCCTTCCAGCCTGACCCATTCCGTGACCCTGTAGAATCTTAATGCCTCATGCAAACTACTGAACCAGGCACGGCCTCTTAGATTCGAGTTGCACCCTGCCCTCCCTACCATGAGGTGTCCAGAGGTTTGGTGTCTGCTTGCCCTTCACAGGCCATGAGCCAGACAATTCCCAGGCTGTGGAATTCTGTACAGACTGGTGGCGCTGAAACCACCACCTGGAACACCTATGAAGTGGATCCAGGGTAAATAAGGATGAGCTGATGAAACTGCAAAGTAATTTCTTCAGGCAATGGAGATGGGAACAACCAAAAAATGGGTCCCAGCTAAATGTGTGAGAGTGGGTTAGCAATGGTTTTAGGACAGGCAAAATGATCACATATGTAACCCACATAGCTTCTGAGAAAGGAAGATCAGGCCTGTAATTGGAGCAATAAAAGGGAAAGCTCTGCTGTGGTCCATATTTTTTCAGTTATTCCTAGCATGCTTGTGAGGCGTCGGGCCGGCCATGTGGCTTAGTGTTAGGCAGGGCTCTCTTATCCTGCCACCCTCTGCCTGTGCTTAGGACCACATCATTCACAACCACATCAGTCTTGCCCCAAAGTAAATGATATATCAATAAATCAGGAATGACAAAAATACTGCCATTTCAATTTCAAGCAGCATTTAGCCAGACCTGTTCTATTTTTTCTTTATGATCAGGTCAGTTCTTGCACAAGTGCAGCTCTGAAGGCAATTTGTAAGAGCTGGAAACATGAGAGCACATTTTCCACAGAGGACTGTGTAGATCAGTGATTTACACTGCTCTGCAGATCAGTGATTTACACTATTTTTCATCTGCAGTGGGAAGAGACCTCTGTAAAATAAAGTGAGCTTTTTGAGAGAAAGTGATTGCCAAACGAGGAGGATGTAATTTGAATTCTTAGAGATAAACACATTTTCTTCATCTCACTGGTGCCCAGACCATGCAGATTCCATGAAGAGCTGTGCCTTAAGTGCTCCTCTCATGTGCCCATTCACATACACACAAAGGATCACACTAGGAAACAAATGATATAGTTAAACTCGCAGTTCTTCAGCTCCCTAAATATAGCCAGGATCCCCGAGTGAGGTTTGGGATATTAGACAGGCTTCAAAAATCAGCATCTGCACAAGCAGGAGGCTGTTTGTAGCTTGACTTTGGCAATTATTTTTATTTTTTAACCTCTTCTCAAACAGGCTGTCATGCTGCCTCCCTGACTCTCCAGCACACACAGGCACCTCTTACGGAGATAAAGTATCACCATCTACTGGCGGCTGAAAGCATAACGGCAGAACATTTCAGAAGGTAACGAGATGAAAGAGTAGGCTGTGCTTTTGCCAGGTACCGATGGGAGATGATGCAGAGAGCCCTGCTCCAAGGACAGAGGAGGTGGCTCACAGCCTCCTTGGCTGCCTTAGAGCAGCTGAAGCCTGGCAGGTAATTTCTCACTCACCCTCGCTGTGGTTGTGGCTGCCTGCTGGTCCTGTGTGCAGGGAAGGTTGATGCTGCTGGCACTGTTTTCCCTGGGGGTGCATGACATATGATGGGCTGAAGCAGTTGTGGCTTCACTGCCTGGAAATGAGAACTGAAGGCTGTGCCCGTAAACCACACTGCCCCAGGAGAGAGCCAGTCCTTCCACACAGGACATGGGCTCAGGTCTCTGGGCTGTGAGGGGCTCCAGCCAGCTGGACACCTTGCAGGCTGTCAAAGCCAGGTGTCAAGTGCAGAAAAGATCCTGTTTCTGCTGTGCCCTTTGCAGCAAAGGAAGAATGAAACCAGAGCAGGGGTGTGTGAAGATAGGAAGATGCTACTTGCTGCTCTGATTCAAAAGTGTTGATAGGTTGTTGAGATCATCCAGGGATATTGCAAGCTGTGGTGACCTGGGGGACAGGGAGGAGGTGGGGATCACCTCCTGGTGTCAGGGAGGGTGCTCCACAGCCCACAGCTTTGCTGCTGTGCTTGCCTAAATAGTGAAGGAAAGGACAGCCATGGCTTGTTTCGTGCTCCCCAGCAGAGACATGGCGTCCCACAGCCCATGCACAGCCCTTGGCAGATGAAGGCATAGAGGGAACACTGCTAGGAATGGGATCTTCTTTGCTCAAGGGTCCCATCCACTGAAGTCAGTGAGAGGCAGTGGTGTACAGGCAGTGGTGCTGAGCTGGACCTGTGGCATGGGCACAGTTTTGTTGGGCTCAGAGAGTAGAGCCCATGGAGCTGATCACCAGCAGTGGGCAGTGGATCACCTGCATCCTCCTGGGATAGCTTCCCCTGAGAGCTGCTCACAGGTCCTAGCCTGTCTTTGGCAAGTGCTCACCAGCACCTTCAGGATCTGAGGGGAACGGAGCATAGGAGGAAGGGAGATGATGGGAGAAAACAGAGTGAAGGGGTGTCAGAAGGCAGCTGGAAAACTGAGAGGAGAACACACAAGAATTTCATTATAGTGGTGAAGGATTTCCTTCAGTAACTGCAGCTCTTGCTGTTTCCTCAAGATACTTGTGTGACTTGTTCTTCTAATAAAACCTTGCCTTTGGTTCACATTCAGAGCTTGCCAAGGTGGCAGCCACCCTGGAGATTACAGAATGATGTACACA
Organism: Acanthiza pusilla; assembly: GCA_036630365.1. Classification (NCBI taxonomy): domain Eukaryota; kingdom Metazoa; phylum Chordata; class Aves; order Passeriformes; family Acanthizidae; genus Acanthiza; species Acanthiza pusilla. Next base: position 34,157,897 of record JAXCHO010000023.1, read on the forward strand.
GCTTTATTCCCTGTGTGGGAATAAAGGATGGGTTGCTGGATGGGTTTTGTAGCTGGGTCAAGCTTTGTGCTGCCGCAGCTGCCAGCATCCAGGTTTTAGCATGGACACTCTGCTGAGACAGTGAGGATAGAAACAGTCTGCACATACATTTGTGTCTCTGGTCAGTAAAGGTGCTGACACAGGAGATGTGCCTCTTCTTCCCAAGCTACTTGGTCCTGTTGTGTTGAACGCTCCTAAGAGGAATTCCTACTAACAGCAGCACCCAGCAGATGGACCATGTGGATATCTAGGATAGATACCATCATACTCCACTAAATCTTGACTTTGTTTCTGATTGTCAGTTAAAAGGCAGTCAGAGGGAAGAGGGATGAAGAGCCATCCCATCTGTAGTTGTTTTATGCTTTTTCTTGCTGAGGATGCTATGAATTGTCTTTAAGCACCATCATTTGACCCCATTTGCAAGAGGCCACCATAAAGCTGAGAGAAACACCTGGGTTTCAAGAAAACTGTTCAGGGTGAGCCTCTCTGTCCATCTATCTGTCCCACTGCTGTTTCGCTCTCTTCAATCTACCGTTCTTGGCATTTGCAATGCGCCACAGCAATCACAGCCCACATCCCTGCACAAGCAATGCCTGTTGCTCACCCCTGTACCTGTTGCAAACCAAGCAACTGCTGGGTTAGGAGGAGCCTCCTCTGACACTGTCACAAGGCATTTTAATATTTTGGTCTTGTTCCACCTAGCTACAAAACTCCAATACGTCAGATTTTCTATGGAAGGGACTGCGACATTGGCATGGGAGAAAGCAGCAATTCTCACATCCTGGAAATTGTGGGCCTGTGGGCTTCTGAGAAGCTGAAAATACAGCAACTTGTGTTGCTGGTAGATGGCTCCTTGTTAGGCAGCCAGGGAGCGGTGCTGAGGGACTGCTTAGGACATGTGTGGGCTCTTCTGAAACTTTTCCAAAGTCATAGCCTTTCCACAAAATATTTCAACATCACTGAATTGGCAAATTCTAATGAAAAAATATATTTCAGCTCATTTTTCTTTACCGGGGAAGAGACCCAGCTTGTTGGAACAACCACTTTAGTAACACATCCAAAGCCACAAACGGTCCTTTTTTTTGGTCCCCTGTATCATCTTCATGTATGCTTGAAATCAATCACAGTCTGACCTTTCTCAAACAAATGGAAGAAAATGCAGAGCCTCATTATTTTACATTTCTCATTCCACAACTCTTTGCCTGTTTTTTCCATCTGAATTTAAGCAGTGATGTAGGAAGGTGGACTCAATTTTTCCATCTACCCAACTGACCAAGTTTATGTCAGTAGTATCTGTTCTGGGATGATTTTTCTTTGTATATTGGGGAATCTCAGAGAAGCATGAGATGCATAGTAAGCACACAAAATCACTCCTTTAGTTTCCTGGGTTGCTGAGTTTTGAGCTGTCAAAACATTGAGTGGTTTGATTTGGTATTAAAATCAAGTGCTTATGTTGAGCTTTGGGTGTTTTAATAATGCCCTTTGGAAAACTCAGCTGTGCAACCTGTGTGATTTGCTCTGAACAGAAACTATATTTAGTACCTTAAAATAATTGTCTTGAGAGGACTGGAAGTCCTTGAGCCTGTGCAGTCTTAGTTCATTCCCTCTTGAGCCAGCCAAACAAATCCAAAAGTAACAGGAGCAGCATCCTGAATAATCACTGCTTTCTGCTTGAAATCTCACACAGGCCAGCATGACAGGGTGTAGGAGGAATACTAAACAAACTGTTAATCCCGAAGGCTTGGCAAGAACTTGCTGAGCATACCTGCCTCACTGTGGTCTTACAGCATATAGCAGGCATCAGCAAATCCAGTAAAGGAATGAACTGGGTCAACTGGGAGTAAAGTGACTGTAAAAAAATCTGTGTAATCCAGGTCATCCCCACTGCAATACTCAAAAGCTGAGTGTATCAAAGTGAAAGCAAAGCAGCTGAAATGTCTTGGATAGGCTATTTGCTTCTCTAGCACGTCACCAAATTTCATGTTGTACTTTCACATTTGTCTGAAGAACACAGGACCCTGCAAACCTGGAACAGCCACAGATGCCAATTTCAGAAGAGAAAAGGAGGGACAGTTTCAGCTGGTATCAGGTTAAGATAGTAGTAGTTGTTGATAGCTCCTTTAAGTAAGGGGAGGCACAGGAAATGAAAAAGTTTTTTGGTGCAGGGTGTGTGCTACCGAGTGTGAAATGATATTTGTTGTGGGATTCTCTACCCAGATGTAAATTACCCTTTACAGGAAATCAAACAGTTACCTTGTACAGGAAATCAAACAGTTGCAGTTAAGTGCACAATACCCAAATTGTGCCACAATGCCAGCAAATTTTGCTTAAATGATTTTACAACCTATGAAATTTTTCATGCCTCTGTTTCTAGGAGTGGTAGTGTGCCTGCAAGAAGAGACAAGACCATCTCTTGGTAGGGCTTCTTCTGGAAGGTCCTTGCTGTAGTGCTATCCATCTGTGCTGCTTGGCTTTGGCACTATCTTCACCTGCTTCTGTTTCTCTTGTTCTACTTCTGCATGGAAAAACCCATCTGGAGTACTGCTTGAGGAGAATGGCTTCTCCGTGCCTCTTAAGAAATGATAGACATGGCCACAGGACTTGGCATGAGGTTTTCTATGGGGTTGTGCTTCGGCAAGGTTGTAGAATTAGAGTTTGGATTTGCTTTCTAGTTCTTTGTGGATTTCACTTGGATCAGCTTGGCTGATATTTAAATCTTTTAAGTGCTTATGTAATCAACATCAGCCTGAGACTGGGCTTTCTGTGTGAGGGATGCTTGCATGTGTCTTTGGAAATTCAGCCTCCTTTTTCTTTGATTCTTCATAGCCTAAATGCAAGCAGTCCAGTGAATGCAAATTCACCCGAGGCATTTTGTATCCCTAAATGGTATGCATAATAGAAATACTTCTAAAATTGTGTGTAGCAATTGGTTTTGGATCTGTTGGCAAAGCTGTCTGAACCTTTTGTCTTCAAACGAGAATTTTTGGTGAGAGCATCTGACAATACCTGGCTGCATATCCACATATAGCCTCCATCTGATTTTTGTGAAACACACGCAAAATGTGTCCCTTATTTTTGGTACTTTTCTTGCAGTAAGGAAGTAATTTTTTCTCAAAAATTTCAGTTACTCTTCACTGCTCTTTACCATATATTGAAGTCATATTACATTAGAAAATGAGTAGCTCCTGTTGACGCGTGGTCTGCTTTATTAGCCAGGGTGCCATTTTGCAGTATACAGTACACACAGTATGCATTCCAGATCCCTGAGGTGCTTGTTCTTGGCACCCTTCCTGCTCTGAAATCTGTGCTGCCACTTCCTCATTGCTGAGACCACCAACAGACAGGATCTGGGAGCCCAAATGCAGGGGTTTAAGATACTGCTGGCACTCAGGTCCAGCCCATGTTTCTGCCAACACAGAGAGGGCCAAATAATGTGAAATCTGAACCTCAGCCAGGCTGTTTCACAGACCATATATTTGCTGAGGCATCAAGCCCCAAGAGGCCATGGAGCAGACACCTGGTACTGGTATCATCTTCAGTCACTTCATCTAAATCTGTCAGATCTGTGTCCTTGGTTAATCATGCTAAATAGCTTAAGCTAACATGATGTACTGCTGCTTTTTCTGCACTGTTAAGCACAGTTAAGGAGCCACAATGCTTGACTGTGAGGTCCCAAAGAAAATCCAGTTTTCAAAAAGAGCTCCAAACATCGGCATGGCAGCAGCAAAAGGAATTCAGTAATTGCCAGTGTGGTTTTACTAATCAACTGCAACAAAAATTTCACCTCATCAGTTTTCTCTCTGAATATATTTGTAAGTTGGAAGGCACTTCTTGCATGCCTGATCATTTGCATAATGAAGGATATAGACTTTCAACTTGGTTTATTAGATAACTAATTTGATAAATATTTCTGTACATGAGAGTATCTTTCTATAAGCAAATAGGTATCTAATTATAGAAGAGAAAATCATCTAATTTGACCATGTTTAGAAAATTTCAAGGAGTGGAGAATCAATTGGTTCCTTTGGTTGATGGTTTCAGTAATTATTTACACTTTCTGCTATGGCCATGGATCTTTTTTCTCATTTCAATGAACCTGACTTTAACCTTCAGCTTCTGGTTTATATTATCTCTTTCTCTGCTAGTGTATAGAGCCACTCGGTTATTGTATTTTTTCCTTATTCATGCTCTAATGCAGCATCAATTCTAGTCACTTCTTTGTTTTCCTTCTAACAAGACTACAAAAGTGAATTGTGAGCTCCCTTCACCATCTTTGAAGCATTTTCTTATCTATGTATTTTGGTAAGAAAAGTACTAGAGATCGAAACACAACCAGCTTAAAATGCAGGATATTCTAAATGATACATATTCTAAAGAGGCCTTTTCTGTTCCCCAGCGAAATACAGACTGGCAGAGAATAATTTTGTAACTCTGCTAACACTGCGGTTGCAGTCAGTGCTGCTGTTTTAGGAGGGCTCTAGGGAGTTCACAAGGCCACATTGTCACTTTGCTGGTCACATCAGTGTCCAGGAAGTTGTGGTGAAAATCTTAGAGCACACAGAGCTGAGAGAATATTTGCCACTGAGCCTGTGTCTGCTGGTGTGCTTTCTGGTGCTGTGTTGTGGCAAATATTGGATCACTGATAGCACAGGAAGGGACGAAACCTGCTGAAAGAACAGTGATGGAATCACACTATGGTTTGGGTTGGAAGAGAGCTTAAAGATCATCTGGTTTCAACTCTTCTGCTGTGGACAGGGACACATTGCACTAAACCAGATTGCTCAGAGCCCCATCCAACCTGGCCTTAAACACTTGCAGGGATGGGGCATCCACAACTTCGCTGGGCAACCTGTGCCAGTGCTTCATGCCCCAAAAATAATTTCTTCCGTATACCTAATCTAAATCTGCCCTCCTTCATAATAATTAAATAAAAATTAGAGATGGGATTTTGAGTGTACTGTGTTATGTTTAATTAGAGCATTCTCTTCAGAATTTCTCTTTAAACTTTTGCTGAAAAGTGTTTTTATGACGCCTATCAAATTTCTCTGTCTTTCATATGGCATTACTGGAGAACTCTGTTGTGAAGATGTCATAGAGTTTAGCTTCTACTTTCCCAAAAAAGCAAACTCTATGTGTACACCCTCTAGATGTAGTCCAAAACTGAAAAAATATTCAGAGAAATTCCCATTGCCATCTTCCTTATAGACAAATAGGCTTCTGTTACCCCAGAGAACTGAGATGGAGTAATGACCTGTAAAGGCTTCATTGTTCTCCTCCAAATTCAACTTGATTTTCTGAATTTCTGTATGATTTTTGGATTATTCAAGAGGGGTATTTATTCATGTTGGACCAGTAAAGGAAGTTTCCATGATGAAACACTCTGTTCATACACATTTCACACCTGTATGGCTGCAACAACTAAAGACAAAAGCACACTGTGGAGGCAGAGCTCTTCAAAGCGTGAAGCTCAAGTGGCTCACACTGATCATGGTTAGATGTATCCTTGTGGATGTCCACAGTACAGCTAGGAGACACTCTCTAGGCTTGCAGAATCCTATCTGGGCCTTTATTGCACTCAATACAAACCCTGAGTGAGTTCTCTAGGGGAGCCTCTCACGATTATTCCAGAGTCCTGTTGAGGTGACAGTAGAAGAAAAAATATAGCCAAAGCCATGGTGAATGACTTTGGGCTGCTGCCACTGCCTCGTGCCTGCCTGGCCTGCTTTGCGCAGCAGCAGGGAGGAAAATAAGGTATATTGAGCATATTTGTAGCAGCTGCCACCAAACCACTCTCCCATCAACCTTGCTACAGCTCAGGTTCTTTCAGATTTATTAGACAAGGCTTGGACTCATGACAAATCAGGGAATTGCAGAGTTCCTTCCTTGTAGTTCAGAAGACTCTCAAAAGTTTTTGCTTAGTTGGGTGCATGTGCTGATCCATTTTATCAACCTGCTTGCTATACTGCCGAGCACATTTGTAAGTCTGTTAAATGTAAAATGATAAAGCTGCTGCAATGTAATGGCAAAACTTCCAAACAGCCAAAGCAAACCTCATAATGCCTTGTTTTATTTTCTATCAGATAAAAGTAGCATCTGCACTGCTGCTTGATGTTTCATAAACACCAGCAATTCAATGGCTGACACACAAATTTATGCAAGTAAGGCTTATTTTGGCTCACTCTCTAGAAGCTGCATTTTCATTGATAAATACATTTACCATGGGTCCTGCAGGCTTTTCCCTGCAAGAGAACAGAAACTGCTAACTTCAAAACAGGAAGTGAGAGGTTACATTCGATGTGTTGTGGTTGATTTCAGTGAGGTTTATTTTCACTAGTGTGATGGAAGCAAATGTCAAGAGATCATTCCAGGATGAGCTCTACCTGAAAGCCTGGGAGAGAGTAGGCAGAGGGTAGACCAGCTGTGTCTCTTGCTTGACACAGCTGCAGTTCCTGCACTGCTCCTCATCTCTGGACTACAAGCCTTGTCAAAAGGAGTAGGGAAACACACAGGTCAGGAATTGGCTCTGTTTAAGAAACCATTATCTGTGTCCACTGAATGATGTTGGCAGCACTGCCAGTTATCTGCCATCCACACCACTTCGGTGTGTTGGGTTCGGCTGCAGTGGGAAGCTCAGTGTAAACGCATGGATGTGTTAGAACCGCATCACAGACATGTTCCTCAAATACCTCTCATGTATTGGTGACACTGAAATTTGGCTTTAGAAAGGGGAGACCATGAACAGCTCTTACCAGTAGGTGCTGCATTTTTCCTTGTGGGAATGTCAGACTGAAGGAGATTACTTGGTAAGCTGTCTCTTCTCCCATTACAAGTTGTAAAGTTCACTCCTTCCTCAAGGATTGTGCAGTATCAAATGTCTCTGTTGAACAACAGCCTGCTTCTGAGTGCCAGAAATGAGGTTAACTGAACTTAGTTTGTGATGAACCATTGCACATTCGCCTTGCAGGATTAAAAGGCCAACATTTTAAACTTCTGGAATACCCTGAACAGTGTTTGTTGTGAACATCCTTGATGCTCCCACCTAAAGACATTATAGGAGAGGGATCACAAACTTGCTTCAGTTTCTTCTGAAATAAATCCCTAATAAGATCCCTAAAATTCTGAAGTAAGTAGAGCTTGGATGTGGATGGTCTCACCTTGACACATTTCAATTACAGGAATCTACAATTTCTTCTTTGATGTTCCCTGTATTTTCTGTTACACGAGAGTTTACCATGGAGCACAATCCTTTGGAAAGAGAATAGTGTATTGTATGTGAACAGTACTTTGACTATTTCCAAGTGCCTGGTGAAAAACAACTCGGTGATGAGTGATGGCGACAAAATGCACAGTTACTACTTCATGAGGCATTGGCGTAACAGGAGAGGAGGAAAGGCAGGCTCATGCCATGTTGTGCATCTTCTCAGGCTTGAAAGAAACAAAACAAATCTCTTAGCACCACAATTTTAAGAAAGCAGATATTAAAGACATTGCATTAGTTACCTTTGGAAATGCAGGCACGTGGGAGTTTGTTATTAACTTTAATAGGAGTGCGTGCAATTTTCTTTCCTTTGCTATGGGCAGTAATGATATTATCAGAGTCAAGCATAGAAATGTGTACAAGATTCCACAGAGAAAAAGCTCTTTATGGATCTTTTCAGGCTTAAAAATGGTGCTGAAAGGGATTAGTCCTTCTCTTGTGTTTGACTTTTACACCAAAAATAGATATTCCCTACATACCATAATGCTGTTGAAAACTGATGAATTTACTTGTAGGAAGCAAGTCACTAAAACCAGGCACATGACCAGCAATGCAATATTTAACCAGAATGTTTACTATTCATTCGTGTTTGTTTATGCAAATAATTATTTGACTAGTGCAGCTCTTTGACGAAAGAAATGCTTTGTTGAAGTACCTGTGCTGCATTCAAGCACACACAATTTTAAATCTGAAAAACATTCTCCAGGGAAAAAACCCCACCAAAATGAAAATACCCAGGATGATTAAGTTAATGCTGATATTTATGAGGCAAAACCGAAGCAATTAAAAAATTCTTACCAAAAGAAAACAAATCTATCCTTAGGCTTTCTGGCTTAAATATCCTGAGGAAGTAACTGCAACAAAGTCTACACTCAGTGTTAAAAATGTCCTTCGCAGATGCACAGAGACATATGGGGAACTTTGTCAGAAGTAGCAAAGCCTCCAAAGCTGTTGGATGAGATGAGTGGCCCAACAACTCACAAGCTCTGAGGAGCAATCCTCTGCTGAACTTATTCAGGTTCGTGGTTGTGTAACTTACTATTTGCTCGTTCTGCTGGTGCGGTCAGGAGTCACTCGGAGCCAAGGAGTCTGACAAACATCTGCTTTTTCCAGGTCTACGCTGGAACAGATTGTCACCCTGAAGCCCCAACATCTGCTCTGTGCAGAGGAACAGTTGTGGTACTTGCTTGGTGCCAGAGCCTCTTAAAGGCACATTTCCCTGCAAGGCAGTGGAGCCTGAGTGTGGTAGCAGAAGGGTTTGGGTCAGATTTTGGAGGCAGAGTGTTTACTCCCAGGGATTTAACAGGGGTTTACCTCTCAGCTTTTTCTGTGCTTCCTAAAAAATGAAGTATACAAGTAATAAGGTTAAATTTACTTGTTTTTTTTTTTCCTATTTGTTTTGCTTTGGTTTTGTTTTTATTTTTGTTTCCTGTGTTTTTCAATAGAGCGGCCCAGAAAGAGATCATGCGATCTGCTGGAAAATGTGTCTTTCATCACAGAATCATAAAACAATTTAGGTTGGAAGGAGAGTTTGGAGGGTACCTGGTCCCTCTCCTTTCTCAGAGGAGAGAAAATTTGCAATGCGTATCTATCCGAGAAGAGAAACAAAGTTCTCTAGGGAAGGAAAGCCTCAAATATGAGTGCTGCACCTGCAAGAGTTTGGCATTTTCTTTTTCCTGTATCTTGCCTAATTCTCAGAGCCCAGAGTGACTGGTCTGCTAGAGCGCATCTGTTCCAACAAAACCCTCTGCTAAGTTAATTACAAAGGTCTTCTGTTGCAACTCGCTTTGCTAATCCTCAAACAATTTCAAATTTATTTTCTTGGCCTACTATGGGCAACACAGAAAAGTAAGTCCAAATGTAATTGAGAGTTCATTACAAATTTGAGAACTAATGACACTCAAGCAGATATGGAACACATTACATATTTTATTTTTATTAAATGATAATTCTATTTTACAGTGTGTACTAAAACTTTGGGGGTGGGGGGGCGGGGCAGGAGGTGATGTGTCCAAACAGCAGTGCAGATTGTAAGGCTGCTAAAAATGATTCAGATATTGGTTTTACCCTCCTTTAATTGAAGACATCCATGTGAAATACACAAGAGCCTAAGTATATTGGATTACTGGATTGTCGCAGGAGGATTTAAGCATATCACTGCCTCCTTTAATTTCATTTTAACGTGAAAAACATGAGTGGGCTGATGCGCTCGGTCAACGCCGGAGGCGGAACAGCCCTCCCGGGAGCCGAAGCCCCACAGCGGCAACACGGGGCTGTGACTGGCCCGGAGCCGTGGGCGCAGGGCGGCCCCGCTCCCCGCGCTCCGAGGCGCTGCTCCGCCGCCGCGGGAGCTCCCGGCTCTCGATGCCGGCTCCGGCTCCCGGTGCCGCTCCCGGTGCCGCTCCCGGCTCCGGCTCCCGGTGCCGCTCCCGGCTCCGGCTCCCGGCTCCCGGTCCTGCTCCCGGCTCCGGCTCCCGGTGCCGCTCCCGGCTCCCGGTGCCGCTCCCGGCTCCGGCTCCCGGCTCCCGGTGCCGCTCCCGGCTCCCGGTGCCGCTCCCGGCTCCCGGCTCCCGGTGCCGCTCCCGGCTCCCGGCTCCCGGTGCCGCTCCCGGCTCCCGGCTCCCGGTGCCGCTCCCGGCTCCCGGTGCCGCTCCCGGCTCCCGGTGCCGCTCCCGGCTCCCGGTGCCGCTCCCGGCTCCCGGTGCCGCTCCCGGCTCCCGGCCCCGGCTGGAGCGCGGCCGTTGGGCGCGGCCGTTCTTCCCGCCCGCCCATTCTCCCCGCGCTGCCGGGCGGGGCGCCGGGGCCGGGCGGGCGCCGGGGGCGGGCGGGGGACGGACGGGACGGGACAGGACAGTGCCTCTTCCCCGCAGCGCCGGGACAGCGACGCCGAGGCTCCCGGCTCGCAGCCACCCCGCCATGGCTCCCAGCTCCGAGCGGCTCTTCGACTCCCTGGGACATTTCGGCAGGTACTGGGGGTGCCCCGCGCAAGCGGCTGTGGCACCCGGACATCCCGGTGCCGGGAGTGACGGGCGCCCGCGCTGGCCGGGTGTCACAGCTGCCCGGGGGGACACAGCACGGTGCCCGGCGGGCGCTCACGGCATCGCGGTGGCGGCAGGGCACTCACACGGACACGCACCGCCCGTCGCAGCGGCACACGCACGGGGACTGTCCCGCACACCGCACCCGCCGTACGGACCCGCACTGAACAGACGGGCACTGCCGCGTGCATTTGCGGCACCCTGCACCCCGCCACACACTTTTCCATACCCACGCGCTCGCTCACTCACAGCGTGCAGCATATCTGTGTGTGTGCCGCGCTCGCAGAGGCACCCACGCAGCACCCGCTCCCACATGGCCTCACAGACCTGCCGGCACCACGTGCATCCGCGCACACAGCCACACGCTCATGGCCAGGCACTCTTAGACACTTCACACTCACACATCACACATTTCTTGCACGTGTGAGCATGCACACACACACACAGAGCCCCAGGGTCCGGAACAGCCTGTGCACTTCAGCGGTGACAGAAGGGTACAAGCAGCATGCAGGGGAGTAACTGTGTGACACTCAGGCTGTTTCTGCTTAGGAACACAGGGCTGTTGAGTGCAACAGATGACGTGTTTTTATTGAAGCTGGGCTTGTTGCCTGTGTTACGTGGACATGGAGTATATGTATACATCCTTATCAGCAAGGATTTACCTGTATGGCAAATGGTTTCCTTTGATGTGCTTTGTGGCTGTGGGGTGTGTGTGTACAGAGGCCTGGGTTTGTTGGATGGATACACAGACATGGCGTGTGTGTGTGTGCTTCTGTAGCTCTGCTTGCAGGGCTGGTATATGAGACTCTGCTTATAGCAGGTAATGGAGAAGAACTGGCAAGGAAATTAAGTTTTAGAGGATATGAATATTAAGACTAATGGGTGCACATCCTCACAGTGAGCTTTCTCCTGCACGTCCGTGATGTGCTGATCATCACGGGGTTTGTAGGCACACGCTCCTCGGAGCAGATGGCTGGAATAGACCCATGTGTCACAATTTGGCTAAGAGTTCAAGCTGCTGAATTGCAGTGTTGTGCTTTCTAGCTTGGTGACCAGTGAGCTAACCTCGTGCTCAATGTTGATCTTCTCTCGGGGGCAGGCAGGAGCAGCATTTTGGACAAAGCCTGGGAGCTCGTTTTAATGGTAGAAGTGCATACCTGAACTCTGCAGCAGGAGAGGCTCTCAATATCATGTGCAAGCAGTAGTGCTGGGTATCAGTAGCCTCTTCAGATGGTTAGGATGGAAAGACTTTTTCTTGCTTAACTGGCATCTATGCTTTAATCAGATATTTGACTAAGTCGTGACTTACAGGCATATCCGTTAGAACAAAATCTCATTTGTTATCAGTTTGGGGCCAGCGATACCTTGTTCTGTGTGAATTAGGAGAGAAATCCTAGCAATCAGTTGATTTTGCTGCTGCTGTTGTTCTTCTATTTTGTGTGCTCTTTATGGAAAGCAGAAACTTGACAATGAATACTGAAATAACACAAAGGTAGTAATTTTTAATTGCTGGAGTAGTTTTCCTACTTGAGAACATATATCAATACTTTAGATACAGTTTTCAAAACTACTAGTTGCAATTAATCTTAAGGAGATCAATTCTACAGCAATAACCTCACATCTACAGACCACATTATTTGAGGTGCAGTTCAATAGGGGCCACGTTAGGTTTAGGAGCTTTGAGAGGAGATACAGGCTACCAAAATTTGCATAGTCCTGTTAGACTTATGGCTGTTTGAGATTTCAAAGGTCACACTAGTGGTACAGTATAGCAGTAGGTGTAATAGCCCCTTATGGTGGCTGGAGCTATTTAAAAATTTTGTAAAAACTCTCTCTAATCCCTTGATAGTCCTAGATAAATGATTGTATTTCATATGAAAAGTTGTTCTTAACTGAACCCATGAAGTTAGTTTTGTTCCATTTGCAGCATCATGGCATTGACAGATAATCAATCATTCATTTCTTCAGTCCAAGCAATGCCCATAAGGTCCATATAACCTATGCACTATATGTAGATTCTGTAGATTTGACACAGTCAGATTCTGAGCAATCCAAGCATGACTGTTAGTATTTTGAGACTGTTTTGATTTTCTTAAAATCTGACAGATACAGTAGAGAATGAGCAGCTGTTCATATGTATATAAATATGGAGATAGTATGTATCCATTTTATATATATGTAATACATAATACAGCTATATAAAAGTTATTAATATACAGCTGATATATAAACCTTTCACACTGATGGAGATTGTGAATTTTACAGAATTGGCATTCACATGGATGCTGACAATATTTTGTTTTCCATTTGGACTCTCTTTCATAAGTCTCAGTGATGCCATTGTTCTTGGTAGGGTCTTGAGACATGAATGAACAACCATAAAAATGTAATGGCTTCTGTAGCCTATGCCTTTAAAAGAAGACTTTATGCCTCTGAATTTGGGCATGGGTAGCATCTGTGGCCTATAAATTCAAGAAGGTTGTTTTAAACATTGTTCTTGAGTCTGTGTGTGGAACATGAGATCACTGGTCACTATTGCAGAGATTGGGTGACAGACAAATAGTCCTGTCGGGCTCAGATGGCCTCATCACTAAAGGCTTGCCAAGCCTTAAAGCTCCCAATTTACCTGCAGTGAACTGCACCCTTCTGCCATGCAGCAGGTCCTGCCAGACTGCACCTATGGGCTCTTCCTCTCAGCCCCTCTCTGCCCACCCACTTCAACTCCAAAAACCCTCTCAGGGGCCCGTCAGGTGAAGAGAGGTACAGTCAGACATTGGCTGTAACCGGCCCCGTGCTGGGAAAGGGGAGACACCACTAATGGGCATAAGGGTGGTAGCAAAGTGTGTGCATGGTGGGTAGGTGAGCCTTAGGAGCTGCCTGGCTGGCTCACACCGCCTGCACATCTAATTCCCAGGTAAACTAAAGGATTTTAATAACTTCAATGGCTTCAATCTACCAGCAGGACTCAAAACTTACATATGTGGTCGCTGGTGAGAAACAGGCTATATATTCTGCCGCTCCAGTCTGCACCCTGGCAGTGTGCTGAGCGGAGACATGATCTAATCAGGAATAACTGTCTAGAGAGAGATCTGGTGAGGTACCCCTTATGGTAAGTGTGGATGAGCGTAAGGATTTGATTTCCCAGCTGGAACGTCTGGTAGCTAGGAGATGCAGCTTACACGGTACGTAGCGTTTTCCTTGTGATTAACAGTTTTCAAATCTTGGCTTATACTTCAGCTAAAAGCAGGTGGTGAAAATTGTCAGGGAGAGAGGGGAAGATTGGGTATCACTGACACTATTTCCAGATTTTGTAATGAAGTATTTCCAGAATCTTTTAAAAGATTGCCTTCTCTTCTGAAATATTCTTTTACAAAGTTGAGTAAGTTACATAGATTTTTAAATGTTGGTTTCATAAATAATACATTTTACTAGCAGCTAGACTATCTAATAAATTAAAAATTACTACTATTTATCTGTACTGAGATGTTTATGCAGATATTCAGGTTTTGACATCTTTGCACTGTTGTCTTCTATGAACTTCTAGCCTGGTCAGTGGCGTTGCTACAGTTTGGACTTTAGAAGCAAGCAAACCAAAGATTAGCAAAGGCTGCTGTGAGGAGGAGGGAGTCAGGACAGGCTGCCTGTTTGGATAGAACACTCACCTATTGCAGTCAAGCATGGGGTTTAGTGGACTTTAATGCACTTACCAACAGTTTCAACATTTTCCCTTAATTACCCTGGAACTTTTCTAGTGTTTATAAATAGATGACAGATGCTTCTTAGCTCAAAAACTTGCTCGACTTTCATTGAAATTCTTTGTACTGGACTTCTACAATGCAGGCACTGCTGGTCAGTGCCACAGTAGCAATATTGGAGAGGCCAGTGCTGATACCATTTCTCTTCTCCCTACTTTGCAGAGCTCTTGATTCGTTTCTGAAGCCTTACACCAAACAGTCTGTCTTCTTTTCACATCTCGGAACTTCTCCAGGCTCCTCTTTTCATGCTGCTGCCGTTATCCTCTCTTGTTTCATAGCTCACAGCTCTTGTGATCAGATTACATCTGCAAACTGTGCTGTGTACATGTTATTTCCAGAAATTCTTGGTTTGTATCAAATAACAAGAAGTCCCAAGTATCTCAAAGATTGTGCTCACTACTTCTTTTCACTAAAAGAAAATAAGAACACTTTCAAGCAATGATTTTTCAAACTCATGTATTTCACAGATGTCTTGAAAAGTTCTTTCCCAACAAAAATACATTTTTCAAGTGGAGAAGTGTGCTTGTTAGACATGGAAAGAAATTGGTTTTCCTTTTTCAAGTTAGGATGGAGAAGCAGGCCATTGTGTTCAGCATTTGAACAGATGAGTTTTAATTAAGAAAATGGAAGCATTGCAAGATTTTTCCCAAATACTAATACATTAAGTATTTAGTATGTCCTACATAAAATTAATATTTTTAAACAATATAATGTGAATTTCTGTTTAAGCTTTGAGTATTTTGCTAAAGATGAACAAAGTACTGTGGTTTGGATATTGTTTTTTAAAAATCCTTTTTCCCCCCATATACTGGCTACCTTATACAGTGGAAAACTTTATTGCAACATATCTGTCATTCAGTTTTCAAAATGTATCACTGGACAGCTGTTTGTATTTACTGGAATGTGCCAGACAGAAGAATCTCAAATCTAAGTCCTCCTTTGGCTCCTAGTCAGGGGTGGTGTTTGACAGAAATGTTTGATAAGTGTTCTTATAACTATGTTATATTATAACATCGGAGTCAGCCTGTGCTCATTTCAGATGTTCATCTGGATAAAACAGGGGGACTTGGCTGCATTTCTTTCCTTCCTCCCCCCCTTTTTTTTTTTTTTTTTGGGGGGGGTGTGTGCTGGGATATTTTGCAAATAGTGCTTAATCCTTTTGGTTGAAGGGCATCATAATAGCCTTGGAGAAGCGAGACAGCCCATGTGTTTTCAGAGAGCAAACTCCAGCAGCTTAAACAAAGGCCTTATTATCTATGCCTGACTAGGCAAAAGTGGAAATATGCTCAAGACTCAGAACCAAAGCTGGATACTGGCAAGTGCTCTGGGATAATGGTGGCAGTGCCCCAGCAGTATGGTCTGCAAGAGGTACTAACAGCATTTGCTGGGATCCAGGTCATACTGGAGGCAGTCTAAAGCAAGATCCACACAGACAGAAGTGCACTGCCTCAGAACATGTTGGCAGCCTCACCCTGGAGGTCCCTGCCTGTTTCTGTCTTGAGAAAATAGATTATAGTAAAAGAAGTAGATTAAAAAGTCGATCCCAAGAATAGAAAAATGACAATATAAAAGCAGGATGAAATTGCACCTGTACTATCCATTACTTCTCTAAGGCTAAAACCTGCAATGCGAGCAACACTGAAACTTAAAGCTGGTAAATCAATTATGATTTGTAAACCAGACTGCTGAGATTCACCTCTGAAATGTTGCCAACCCCCCAGGGTGGTTTCTAAACCATGTTGTAGCATAGACACAGTTATGGCAGCAGAAGGCAATTATCACACACGTCAAGGAGCTGATGATCAGCTGTTTCATCCTGAAATATTATGGTGTGAAGGAAAATGAAATATGTAAGGCACTGGACAGTGTGTTCCCTGTAATACAACGCCTGGGACTGGGATACCATTCCTATAAAAGCCCTGTCAGTAATTTTCTCATAATAGTAATGATTTTCAGCAGTACTAAGATACCTCAAAGTTGGAAGGAATTTTTTTTTTAAAATGGAAAGTACTCATGGAAAGTTTGACCAATTTATTGCAGGAAGTAAAATCATGCAAGTAGAAAACACCGTTAAATTTAGGGAATTTTTCAAAGGCCTCAGGACCCTTCAGCACATTCTGTCACAATTTCTATGCCTCCATTTTGCTGTACACAACAAGGATGGTACTGAGATACATACACTGCAGACATTTTATTTAAGGTAGCTTGAGGCATGGCGCTGTAGCAGCTGAGCAAGAACATGAGATTCTCAGCTTCTCAGAAATATGGAGAAGATACCAGCTAAGGTAGCTATATCTTTGTTACAAGGGCAAAACTGGAAAAAAATATGATGACAAACTGTATAAGACAGAGATTTACAAGTACTAATAATGATAGTTGGTCTGTCAAAATGTCCATACACTTGGAGATAAATCTGAGCTGTCTTTGGAAAATACTGAAACTGCCTAGAGAGCTAATGTATACCTTAATACGGTACAGTGATGGCCAAACTATAGTGCTCATCTCATACAGAGCAGATGTGCTTTGAAAATCGCATGTGGTAAAAATATGATTTGAGGAATCTAGAAGCACTATCCATTGGATCATAGACTGAACCCTTTCCTCAAGAAAATGTTTTCCTCAAGAGGAAAATTAGGTTT
Organism: Acanthiza pusilla; assembly: GCA_036630365.1. Lineage (NCBI taxonomy): Eukaryota > Metazoa > Chordata > Aves > Passeriformes > Acanthizidae > Acanthiza > Acanthiza pusilla. Next base: position 34,174,626 of record JAXCHO010000023.1, read on the forward strand.
CCTCTTGCTGTTGTCTGGAGGCATTACTGTTAGGTAGCTTCATCAGAGATGCAGCTGCAGCAGTGGCGCTGAGGCAGCAATACAGGACAAGCCCTGGAGAATAGGTGGAAAAGGCCAATAAAGCAGCAAGAAGTAGGAAAGAAGTGCTGAAATGGTGCTTCAAAGAACTGGGAATGATTTGCTGCTCTGTAATGAGCAATAAGCTCCACACTTGGGATGGAGTTCAGTGCCATTTGAATGTGTTATATCCATCATGGCCTGAACTCTTTCAGCCATATTGTGACTTCTTTCTCCTCTCTCAGTTGTGAAAGAGATTTGGAAGGATCTAAGTTTCTACCTGATACATCTGTAAAAGTCTGATCTAGCTGTGTGGGGAAATCAGCTGTCTGAATGAGCCCTAGTGAGCTCATTTCAGTGTCTTTACAGGCCTGTAGTGTAAACTTCAGACATCTGTGTTAAATCCCTTGTCCAGAGGCAGAATTGGACCATTAAAGGCATGATCCATCCATCTTGTTTTCAATATGTGGCTTAGGACAAAGTAAATCCTAGATTTGTCTGTGGTTCCTCACTGAGTGGAAAGGAGATCTAGAGAAATAATATAGATGTATATGGATTGCATACTGTATACATTACATTGCATCAAAGTGTACAGTAAACATGGTGAAATTATACTGGTGATATCACAGCTCATTTAAATAATTTATATTTATGTATCATATTCCAGAACAAATTTTTGTTTGATCTTTTTTCATGTGTTTTTAGAGCTGGTGTATGTCATCAGAGCTGAGAATAAAATAAAGTTGCTACAGCTCCACCTTTCAGACAGAAATAGTTCATGTTAGTCCCAGGTTCAGAGCACCTGGGACCTCATCTCATTTACATGTTTTAGGCTTCTCAAAGAGCTGTCATCCTTTGTAGATTAGCATAGCCAACCTCAGTTCTGTCTCACTCATTGGGAATAGAGGGGACAGTTAGTACAAAAGTAGATTTATGTAGAAGAATCCTGGTAGGTCTGAGCAGAATTCAGCTTCTTTATTCTTGTGGAGAATGGAACCTTGATATCCTTTGTGAATGTTAGTGTGAAGTTAGCATATAGCATTATTCCAGATCATTCTCTTGAATGAGATACCATAAGAGAAAGACTCAAGGAAAGAACCTGACTGTTCTGTGGAAGTAAAGAATGGGTTATGCATTCACAGTGAAGAGGAACAGCCTGGAGGGAAGATGAGCTACAAAGCTGCAAAAGAAGCTGAAAGTCCTCTTGCACTCAGTAACCATCCTTTCTGTGGGTTTAGAGATAACTTGCCTTGCCTCGGAGAAGATATGCTGTCAGCTGCTAACCTGAGCCCTCCCAAGAGCTGTTGAGCCATTGGCGAGCCATCAGTATAGACTCCCGAAGAGAGAGGAAGGAAGGAGATACGTTTGACTCCTCTTCAGTGTCCTAACTGTGTTTTAACAAAGCCAGGAGAAGATACAAGCTACTCTGCTACAGAGAGGGAGAAGAGCTGTTGGTGTGGAAGCTGTTTTATTTCTAATGCAGAGCACTAAATATGGGAGTACTTAATTCCTTAAGCAAGACCAAGTTTAACAGAAGACAATACTTAGACCATACCAGACTGTGCATTAAATCGAATCCCTTTCTTCAATGTTGAAGAGCGATAGAATTGCAAGTGTAGGATTCTGTATAGGTAGGGTGACAACTGGAAGGATTCACTTCAGCAGAAAAGAATCTGTGGCTGGCACTGAGATGCCTTTTCTGAAGTGGTTCCTTGATTTATGTGTTGACTTTGTCCCAAATTTTAGAAGACAGAGTTATCTGACACTTAATTCCCTAAACGTAACATCTTGTTAAGTGGTACTTCTTTTAGAAAAATATTCATAAAAAGCTAATAAAGCAAAAGGATCTACTTTGGCTTTGCTGTTTTGCTTTTGGTGAAGAGTCACTATGGTGAATGTCAGAATTTACAAAGAACATTGTAAGAGTTGTGAAGGGAGCCAGGAAGAGTAAAATGACACATTATGTAGTTAAAACTGCTTTATGTAGCCCATAGAAACTGACCAAATCATCTTAATCATATTCTAGGCTGCAGAAGTAATGATCTGGATAAAATCACTGCTTATATTGAGGAAGACTGACACAATGGAGCAACCCAAAATTCCATGGCATTTCTATCAAGTATTTACAGAAATGATTTTAACATACTTTGATCCATGGAGCTAATATTCCTTATTATTTCTAACTGAAAACTCAGAAGATACTTGTATATGGAGGAATGGTTACAAACATTTCCTAGGAAAGTGATGTCCAGTGTTCTGAAATTAACGACACAGATTTCTCACTTGTTTTACCTTTTCCATGAGGAATTTCAAAAACCTGTAAGAATGAGTGATTTTACAATCATTTTCCAAGCAGCAAGGAATTCAGTTTCCAATAAAGAAATTCAAAACTCTGGGTAGTGTGCTTAACAATGTGTGGCAAGGCCTGAAGAGAATTTATGTAGAGTTTTGACTGAAAATGAGTTCTCTGTATCCAAATCTTCTTAGATGTTGCTATAAACAGAAAAAAAAAATAGTTCTTAAAAGGCATAATATAACTATGACAAATGTCAGGCTTAATTACTTTGTAAATTAATCTTTAAAGAATAGATTGCTCATTGCTTCAGTATGGGCAGTTTTCAGCACTGTGAAGTAGATATTCAATTCATGTGTTGGTACCGTCAGCTACAACAGATTCAGAGTTTTGCAGAAGATATATGTAAATAGAATAACAAAGGAGTAAGAATGTAATTAATATGACAACCAGTTAGTTTTATTTCAGGATTATAGAGAGAAAAAATAAATATGAACTAGTTTGAACAAAGTTAGTCCATTGTGTCAGCAATGTAACCAGAAGAAAACATCGGATTTTCTAAATGGGAAAGGAAGAATGAAATATAACAGTTTGTACATGTAGTACAGCCTATGTCTATAATTAGATGGAATCTCAATAAAAACACTGAAATTCTATTAGACACTTTACAGATTATGATGTGAAATGATTTGCTTACATAAGCTGATGGAAACAGTACAGTGTGGAAGGGAATGAAATACCTAATTTGGATTTGTCCACAAAACAGAGGCTGACCGAAAGAAAACAGTGTTACCAGAGAAACTGGAATCGAGTTTTGCCTGAGAGAAGTAATGCTACTAATATATCATGCAGAGTACATGCTAATTTTCTAAATGGTAGATGTTTATAGAAATGTCATTCCTGGAATAGAAACTTCCAAGTATAGAGCCTGAAGTGTTACTACTGTTCAAGTGTAACCACTCTGCTCTGTTTAACACTAGCCCAAATAATTCCAAAACAAAGCTAAATACCTTACAAACTGCTTGATCATCCTCTTTTTAAATTAAATTACCTGGAATATGTCCTGAACATGTGTAATGGAGAAAGGGCAAGTGGGTAAATAGAATTTAAAAATACTGACTCCAGTGTTGGAATTGCTGTTGCTCCCAGTGATGTTCCTCCTTAATCAGAGGAGGAAAGTCGAATGGAATGTTTACATGGACCTTGGTTGCTGGAGTGCAAATGCAGAGCCTCTGTGTCTTTCCCAGTTTCACTGCCATTTGAATGAGAAGGTTGGGCATTGGCCTGGAGTGGCTGAGCCATGATCGCCCTGTGCTCCTGCCTGGCTCCTGCCTGTGCTTCTGCCTGGCTCTCCCCTGGGAGCAGCAACCCCTGGGAGCAGCAGAGAGAGAGGCAGCAACCTGAGAAACATCGGGGCACCTTTAGCAGCAGCTCCCTTTTGGCTGCGTGGCTGTCCATAGGTGAAAGCTGCGCTACTAAACTCTTGAAACCCAGCAATATTTATTATTTTGTCACAGGTGATGACATGAACCTTATGTGCCTGATTTAAATAGTCAAAAATTAAGAACTGTTCTATTAAGTTTCGAAAGAACGAATTTTTTTTAAAGTATGGCCCTTAATTCTGTAGCACTGTTTCTTTATTTTTACACTGATACGACTTTCTTCATCTAAGCTGTCATACCAAATGTGCAGTAGTGAGCAGCCAATGCATTTTTCTTCTTGACTCTGGTGAACAAGTGCTAGGCTTGTCTTAATCAAAGGCAAATGTGCATAAGTTTAATGGGATAGAAGTGAATTCTTCAGAGAATCAGTTTTAAATGGTTGTAAGAATGATTTGAGAAGTGTCAGCTGTTCGGTGACTGCACGTAGATGCACATATTGTCATCAGTGATGATAATATATAATTCCTGGGGTCTTTCTGGTCTCCACTGTTTTCTTTATTCCTGTTGCATCTATGCTGTTGATACATTCAAACTGGACATCCAGCACAGCATCTTCTGCCTCTGAAAACAAATTCTGGAAATAACTATGTGGGCTGAGACTCTCAGCATAGTTTAAACTGCCCTTAGGAGGGAAGGAGGTTTATTCTTGACACCATAAGTCAAATAAGGCTGTGCATGTTGTATATTTAAGGCTGCTTCCAAATACGTATCTCTGCACCATAGCAAAAATACTCTTGAGTCACATTCAGTTCATTTCCTCTCAAAAAATAAATGTGGAAGTGTATCATAGCTTTTTGGTTTAGAATGGAAAGAATGCTGAATGGCTTTTCTCACATGAAAAAAACCTCAACCAACCCAGGATGGAATACAGAGGTTAAAGTGGTTACTAAACACAAATTCTTTCAGAAATCATAAATATCTGGAAATTTCTTTCCACTGAATCCATCCTGTTGAGTGTGCACTGCACAACAAAAATGTACTGTGTTTTCTGACTGAAGCAACTTACAAATGAGGTGGTTGAGAAGACAAGCAGTAAAAATAGTTCTTGTAAAGCCTGTGGAATAGTACAAATCTTTAGCTAATCACAGAACAATTTTGTGAGTCTCTTCTACACTAAAATTATTTTAAATGTTTATATTGGCTTTTGGTGAGCTTCTTGTAATTTTCCCTCTCCTCTCTTTGATTGACAGAGAAGAAAATCAGAATCATATTTTATTTAACATAAAATTTGTGCCTAACAACAAGTTTTGTCCCTGCTATACACTGCAATAACTGACAATGCTAAAAGTATTCTGAGGCTGGGGATTTATTCTCTAACATGGATGTGGCAATGTGCACTTCAAGTATTTTTTGTGTGCCAGATGCACCACCTTTCAAATAGACTGGTGTGGATTATTTGCATGGATGCAATACAAATTAGACTGAGCAACTAGTATAGCTTGTTGGTTTTGTTTTTTAAAATTTAGTATCTACTTTGACTTTTTTATTCAAGTCAGATCGGTTTGCCAGACAAAGTTCACAGATGGTCCACAAAAGAAACACCACCACAGCTGAGGGTTGTCTCAAGGGGGTAAATAAATAGTGGCAAAAGAGAAGGTCGAAAGTATTTTGTAGTGACAGTGCCACAGTGATGTTGTGTCACGAGACTACAGCCAGAGCAACAGTGGTCTGACATCTGGTTCATTATCTTTATGGAACAAAATTTCTTATCTCCAGGTACTGACATGATATTACCAGTTGCTTTTCTTACTGGTGAAATCTTAAAACTTGTGCAGAGCAAATAGAAAATGCAAAAATCTTTTTCTACTATAAGCTGCAAACTGAACCTCCCCAAGAAAAACCCAAACAGCAACCCCCCCCCCAAAAAAAAAAAAAAACCAAACAAAAAACGCAAGACAACAAAACCCTAACCAAAAAAACAACCTGTGGAGAAATATCACAAATATTTTAAGAGGGACTGGAACATTTTCATGTTGTGTCTTGCTCAAGCTTTTGTGAAGACAATTTTAGGCTCATTTGACTTCTGGCATTCATTAAGCGTCTCTTTATATTGGAGCAGTAGCCTATAAAGTCTTCTTGACTTCTATATTTGACACTCCTGGCAAGAGTGACAAAATGTACTTGCCAAATAATTATCTCTCATGGCAAGTCACTGAAGAGATGGAAAAACACTGAGAGAAATTATCATACCTTTTAGGACAGTCATCATATTCACAGAACTTTTTAAAAAATTGTAAAAAGTGTGGGTTTTAACAAGAGAAAAATATATCTGTAAAATAGGTTATTGAAAATTACTGTTTACAACAATACATGTTACATAATGTGATGTGTGTATGTGCAGATGACTGGCATATAAAATAGGATTGCCAAAATCTGCCCTTCTTGAGATCAGTCCAGGAAAATAAATCACAGAATTTGCTTTTTTTTGGTGAATTTCAATAGTATTTTTTGATCCTGCAATGATATTTTCTTACCATTTTGATGCATGAGCGACAATATTTCTTTTTTCAGGGAAATTTAACTTTTAAAATTGAATTTGGTGAGGTTAATAAATGAATTATAGCACATGTTTTTCTGCAATAGAGACTTAAGCTGAGTGATAAAGAACTTTCTTATCAGTTTGGTGTTCTTAAATTAAGAATTCGGGAAAAAAGTTAATAATTGACAGTAGGGAGCAAGGACAGCCTCGACTTTAGCCTGTGCCACAGGGTCAGTGGAGAGCAGGACCTGTATATGTTGTGCTGTCCCCTCCTGGCGCAGCCCAGTGTTCCGCAGGGCTGCTCCAGACTCCCAGCACCGCGTCCGCCCGCAAAGGCCAGAGGCGTGACCACGGGCCAAGGACCTGTCCCAGGGCTGAGAGACTGGGGAAGGGCATCCACATGGCCACAGCACAGGGTCTGAGCTACAAGTGATGTACCCAGAGGCTCCAAGGGGCTCCAAGGGAGGCAGCCCAGGTGGCAACAGAGAAGGCAGCAACTCTGTTCCGCCTCGCTCCCCACTCTGCCACCCCAAGCTCTGCTACAGCAATCTATCTGCCCTGAGGCTAGACCTATGTCTTTGGCGCTTTTCAATCCCCAGCTGTTCCGGAAAGCAAAGCTCCATGTGCCTGCAGTGTTCTGCCATCTCATCCCATCCCTACATACATATCTTCCTACATCCCTACATATCAATGTCCTTACATTTCATGCTTCCTCTGTGATGTCCCTAATGGTCCAGTTAATTCCTCTTGGGTAACTATGCAGGTTAAAGAATTCCCTGACCTTTACACCACTGGTCTTTCTGGAAGAAAAGCTCTTCCTATTCACAGGAGATTGCCAGCAGCTCATAAGGTTGAGCTTTTCAATCTAGGATCAGTGGGAATGCTGTTACAACACTGCTGTAGTGAGCAGTGGATTTTGCCTTCACAGCAAAACAGGGCTTTCAGGATAGTTTTTGTGTGTTTTGTGTATGCAAAAATATGCATATACAGAGTATATACAGAGAGAGGCTTATCCAGCCCAGTGTGGAATTTTACTGGAGAGAGCAGTAAATAGTTTTCACAGGCAGGGAAGCAGCCTGTTAGTGTGGTGCAGAATGCCTTCAGACACTGGTTCTTCCAAATGCTTTTCTAACTTCACATCAGCCCTTATTCCCCCCTATTCCTGCTCCCCATGCCTGTTCCTTGGCTCTTTTATTGAGCAGATGGAGGTTAAAAGCTGCAGTGCAATCCCTCCTGCAAAATTCTGAACATGGACATTTTGCTGTAAAAACACATTTTTCCCATTCTTAAATGAAGTAATATTCAGCATAAATTATGTGTATTAATTTGAGTCTGGCATTCTGTCTTTTTGTGTTTGCTTAGCATTGGTACTGCAAATTAGGTAAGAAAAATAATGGTACTATAGAGTGGATTTCTTTGTTGAAACCGAGTAAGATTTTCATAACATTGAGAATGGAAGAATGTTTTTACAAGAATAAGTTATATCTAATTGTAAGTTAAACCCTTGAAAGAAGGGTGAAATATGGCATGACAGATATTTCTTTAAAATGAATCCTTTATTGCTTTTTGTAGAGGTGGAAAGAAAGAAGGGACACAAAGAAAAGGGTAACAGACTGTAGTTTGTATGGTTGTAGACAGTAACTAGAGGGGAATAACTGAGAATTCTGTACAATGAAGTGACAAAAGAAAAGGAAGATTTATTCAAGGTTGCACCAGGGTGTTTTATAAACTAATAATACTTTTATATTTGAAAAGGGGACATCGAGATTAGATTTAATGAGAAACTTTCCAAATCTTTTCCAACTGAAAGATTTCACAGTGGAGCAGTCTGTCAAGATGGTCATTGAAGTATGATCAAAAGAAATGTTCAGGAAGAGAAAGGATGAAAATTTTCAAGTCAGTAGTGAGAGCAGGGATTAACTAGACCTGCTCCAAATCATAACCCTGGTGATGCTCTTGGGCTTTGAGTTTGTAAAAATTAATGTAGTGCATTGTTTCATGCCATCTTCTCAGTCTGTATCCTTACAAGTTTTTATCTCCCTTCAAGCCTCTCCAACAAAAGAAAGGCATAAATATATTTTTCCTACCACTCTTACTGGGATGAAGATAAATTTTGATCCTAATATTTCTTCTATTGCAAGAATTAGGAAACTCAAGAAGTGTGTATGGTAGTTTGACATTATTTCATTCTTCGTCTCTGGGAAAAACCTAGTGGATTATCTGACACTGCAATTTTCTGATGCATAATGACAGATATTGCAGATATTGGGGATCCTGGTTCCATGTATTCCACTTTTTACTAGCTAGTAGAAGATGTAAGTGCACAGCTTCTAGGGGTCTAATTTACTATTATCTCTTTTAGGCATTCTGCATATTGTAACAGTAGCCCAGGTTGTTGAATTTGGTTGTGCTCTGCTATTTTTAAAATGAGTTTGTGTCGTTTGATGGCAACAGTTAAAGTGAAACTACAGAAGAGGAACTAAAATACGTTGTTGACCATATTTGTCTGCATGAATAGGGTCCCAAAGATTGCATTTCAAAATAACCATTGCTTTTTTGTGGTCCAAGGTATCCCAAAAGCCTTTCAGAGCCATTTCAGCCTTGCTTTGATCTATGGCTAGCTATTCAATCCTCAAGAAGCTGTTCTCTTGAGGGAGAATTGATAGACTTAAAGGGCTGCTGTGGTTATGTTCAGTTTCTCCTGACCACGTCTCTCGGTTTCGCTGGGAAAGAGCAGCACAGCACCTGTGTGAGGATTGCCCTGCAGTATTCTCCAGAGGGAAGTGGAGGCAGCTTTCGAGCTGCCAGGGTGGGTTAGCAACTCAACCCAGTCCTCAGACTGCTGTGCAGAAGTCAATAGAGAGACTGTTGTCAAGAGAAAAAGGGATTAAAAAGTGCTGCAGCAGCAATGTCAAATGCCATTGGAAGGACGAGATAGACTACTGGGTTTACATTTACAAGGAAAGAAATAAGAATCAAGATAAAAGGCAGAGGAGAATGAGGATGGTGAATGGAGGTGTGTTTAACAAAGAACTGTCTTATCGGAAAGGTTAATTGGATATTAAGACAATGTATCCAGTAAATTCTATTTAAATATTTTGCTTTTACTTTCAAAATTATTTAGAAATTGTCAGATTTAAAGGTCCTAGGCTATGTACTGTTGAGATCTGTATTACCGGAATTCAAGGCTAGATTAGATACATTTTGGGGAGGAGTATCTAGAAGCAACATTTGTTACCAGGATTGGAATTGCTCTGATTTTTCCCAAAAAACATTTCAAGGTATTTGTTTTTTTGACATTATTTCCTATAACTTCAGCAGAGATAGTCTCTGATAATGTGGGAAAAAAAAAAATCTGCTTTTTGTTTCATACTATCAAGGCCTACTGCATACTGCATTAAGAATGTATGTATAGAAGCTCACTGAAAGCTTCTTCAAATTATTGCAATCGATTGGCCTTCAGGAAATAAAAAAGGGAGGAGAAACAAAAGCCGTTTTGTTTTTTTCTGAACAGATGTTGTACTAATTGTATGCATAATTTAAACATTTAATTGAGAAAAACTCTCCTTATGCTTAAATTATCAGAAACTGTCTAGAATTTGCAGACAGTGACACTACAGTTCATTGCAATTCTTTTGAAATTCTGAATATATGTGCTATTTTGATACTTGCATCTCAAGCAAGTTTTAAAAGCTGTTAAAATGTCAAAATTCAACCTATGCATAAAACATTCTTTTACTAGGTTTGCTTTATGATACAATCTTTAATGGATAACTGCACACCCTGTTTAAGCCAAAACCCAACCCAGTTCAGAGCTCTGTTTTGGTACAAAACATTTCACATTGTTCAGATTCTATCTTCTACATGTGTCTACATGTATTCTCTCTTTGTCTTTTGGCTACAACGAAGAGGGATGGAAAATAGATGGAATACAGTTATAGAGATACAACTGGATGGAATGAGGGGTGTAATGTGTTTGTTTTGTTTTATTTATCTCTCTATCCCTAAGAACCTGAAGTACCAAATTTTGGTTTTTCTAACCTAAGTAATCTAAGGCCTTATTTTAAGGGGATGTGCTACAGAGAATTGGAGGGTGGAAGGTTGCTTCACACTTAGAGCTTAAGATCAGAATTGTTTCATTTTAAATGAAACAGTCTTCTCTGTATGACTAAACTCAGCAGCATTTATTCCTTAACAATAGATTACTGTGGGTCTTTTTCTCATCTTTGGTCTCTTGCAGAGCTTAGCTAATACTGAAGCAGCACACACAACAAAACATTGGACACTTTAATGAAATCTCCATTTATTGATCTTCCCAAACAGTTACGCTGAATTTTTTTTTCATGCATTTTGAAAATTTTTCATGGCTTTTACTCAGTAAAATTTTTTTCTTTCCCTTTACAGATTTCAAGCATGTGTTTATTTTGCATCTGTCTTTCAATCTATGTCATGTGGTATCCATTACTTAGCATCTGTGTTCATGGCTGTTACTCCTAACTTTGTATGTGGGTTCCCTGGAAATGTGAGTAGTGTTCTTTTCCACAACTCCTCTGCATCAAGTATAGAGGACATCTGGACACTATGGACATCAACAGAAAATTACATTGTAGTCCAGCTGGAAAATGGAGAAATTTGGGAACTTGATCAATGCAGCAGGTCCAAACGAGAAGTCAGTTTGGATCTGGCATATGAATACAAAGGCAACAAGTCTGTATTTCCTTGTTCTGATGGATTTCTCTATGATAATACAAAGTGGAAGAGCACTGTTGTTACGCAGTGGGATCTGGTCTGTGACCGAGAATGGCTTGCAAAATTAATCCAGCCTACGTTCATGCTTGGAGTCTTGATTGGAGCAGTGATTTTTGGTGACATTGCTGACAGGTAAAGTGCCATCCTCTGAAATCTGTAGCTTCAGACTAGAATAATTCCATGTGTATCTACCTATTACTGTTGTTTTCATTCATTATGTACTCATAACTACATATGCAAAATCTAGAATGTTTGGATATTGCTTTATTCACAGTTCTGTTTAACTTGATTTCTTTTTCCCATAGCAAGTACGCATTTTAAAATGTATTCTCAAGTCATTTACTTTTAAAACTTTTTCATACTTTGTCGTCCATTGTTCAAAGCCTTGATCCCTGAAATTGCCCTGTGCAGCTAGTATTTGCCTTTAGATTTTTATTTGTTTGTTTACTTATTTTAATAGAAATGACAATAGCTTGTTGTAATAGCAATGGTAAAACCTGGGAGCAGATTTTCACCTCATTTTTCATGAGGAGAGGTTCCTCACAAAAATGCAGATTTTTATTTTGTTATATGACAAACAGCTGAAGGGCTACTAGAAGGTTAAATATCATGTGTTTTAAAATATCCTTTCCTAACCTCTGTCATGAATACAGCTCAGTGGGGCTGATGCAAAGGCTCTGAGGGTTTAATCAAGCCCCACCTTTTTTAAATTAACACCCATACGGTATTTTTCCTTGGGGTCCAATTGTAGGTTTTCCCTGGAAATTTAGCTCAAACTTTAGTGTCTTGAAAATTTGTGCAGATAAGAGGAAAAATGGGTGTGGGTGAGCTGTGCTACAGCTTTACTTATTTGCCAGCATGGACAAAGTTCTGTTTGAGCACAAGGAGTGTCAGTCCTGGAGGGACAAGTCTCTTGCTCACGGTTCCAAGGCCCATCCCCACGCACTGCTTCCTCCCTGGGTGTTATCTCAGATCGTGCGCTGAGCTCCAACATCAGAGCTGGACTCAGGAGCAATAGTGAGACTCAGGATGTACATCTGTATCCTCCTGCCTCTGTTGGTTTTCTCTCAACACAAACAGACATCTTCCCGCCTCAGAAGAGCACCCAGCCATGCCCATCTGTCCACAAGAGAATTAAATATCCAAGCTCTGTTGTACCTAGCTTTGTCTTGGGCACTTTATGTACCTGTGCTTTACTTTGAAGGCTGGTTTAGAGTTATTTTTATCTTTCTATAAAGGAGCTTGTTACTGACAGTTCTGTTGGGTGGAGGGTGATGTTTAATCCCACATCTAACAGTGTAAGCAGAACAAGGAGATCGGGCTTGTTGTTTTCTGATTTTCCTTCATTAGCACAACACTGCAGTGTGACAGTCACAACATGGGAATGCAAAAGTAATGATGAGCCTTTTTTTAATTTGGCTTTGAGAACACATGGAATCAATCTGCCTCCCAATCCCAGGCTTTGCAAAACCATATTTAGTACAAAACCAGAATATAATGCCAACATCTGTTTTGTGTCCCTTTAAATAATTCATAACTTTATTAATTAATACTTGGACATGATTTATAAGGTTAGGATTGTATTGTTTTCATTGCCATTAATTCAAGCCATGGACAGTCAGTTAAGATAATACACACATTCTGAGTTGCGGATTTACAACTGCAGACTTTACAGCTGAAAGTTATTATTTTCTGACACATCATGGCTCATGGGAAATAAGTTTTTGTGTTCCTCCCATTACCAATTAACAGATTTCCCAACAGAAGAGCTCGATAGCTAAGATTTACTGGGACCTATTCTGGCAGGGGTCAAAGACCAAATCACGACTCCAGGTCAAGGCTGGAGAAAAACAGGAGGAATTTTGCTGGCATACCAAATACTTATGGAAGAAAACACCCCAAAAGTCCCAAACTCTCTGTCTAAAAGTAGTATCCCCATTTGTGAAAAGCAATGGAGAAGATAAGAGACCAAGGAATTATTATCAGGGAAGAAAAATGATTCCATGCAGTTTGTGTCACAGAGCATTTGTAGATAGAATGTAGTGAATTCTCAATAGAGTCTTATATATCTACTGCTGAAGGTAATATTTGACATGATTTTTTTTTGCTGTTAGTATAGTATCTTCCTGGATTTCTGTGTTTGTATATGCATGCATGAATGCTGTAATACAATCAGAAAATTATGGGGAACTTTGTGATTGTCATTAATCCAATTTTCAAGAACTGGACAAAGATATGTTACAGAAGCCTTTCATTATTATCAAAATTGGTTGTTACTTTGGCAAAGAGGGCAGGTGTTATCACAGCTAAGTTTTGTTAGAAATTAACAAGATTCTACTTAATATAAAATATCTGAAAACTGATTTATGTCCTTATAAATAAGAGTAAATTTACCGATCAGTTATGTAGAAGGTAAAACTGGAGGTGAACATATGTAATGCTCACTGCACATTGCTTGCAGCCAGGAATTGTGGAATGAAAGTTCCATCCATCCTTTTTCTTTGAAGTTGGAATTACTGACAAATTAATACAGGTAACTAAACCAGACTTTTTGTGGTGAGTTATTAAACTTCCAGCTAGGCTCTCTGGAGTTGCAGGTGTGTTTTAATAGAACGTTTGTGTTCGTTCATGATTTTATTACTGCTGTGATTTGCAGACTGGGAAGACAGCGTGTCATATGGTTCACAAGTGCTGGTCAGTTTGTATTTGGCATCGCAGTGGCCTTCACATTTGACTACTACAGTTTCGTGATTGTGCGCTTTCTCCTCGCTATGGTAAGAAAGGATGTTCACCCTGGCCCTTTTTACATGTCATTTCTTCCCCCTTCTCAGGAAAACCTCCCTTTTGTTATTATTTCCTCACCCTACTTCATTATTCTAAAGCCCCGTCTGTTGCACTTATTTCAGCAGAGCAGGGAGAGTCTGAATGTTCTTGGACCACAGCAGTTTTCCTCTTTGAATTAATAGAAAGCGTCTGTATGAAGCAGTGTTTGGTACTTCCTCCATCCCAACCTCTGCTGGACTGGTAATTAAATACCAAGTGTGAGCAGCAAACTCTGGATTCTGCATTGCAGCTGCTGTTGCATTTCTCCTTATTGTTAGAAATGGAATATATTTTTTTTCTTAAACTAGCAAATCTGTATTAAGTATTATTTTTATCTCTACCATTTTGAGTGATGGAGGAGAGATGCACATTTTCTCTTCCATGCATCTCTTTGGTCTTTTAAGCTGTAACTGGAGTACTAAATACATAGGTAGACATGTTTAACACCTAGACATTTTATAGTGCACTTAAGGGTATTTCAGTATATGTGTTTATGCAAACCTATGCGCACACATTTTTATGTGTGTGGTATACATCCAATATCTGATACATATTCAACATTTACCCAGAGTAAGCAATTGTAAATAATTACTTTACAGCCAAAAGTACATTACTTATAGCTTTCACTACATAATGCATAAAGAAATTAGAATGCCATCACAAAAAAAATCATCTAACTTATTTAACGTGGGTTAGATATTTGAAAATAGTCCCATAATTAATTTTATTCCTGCTGACAGTTCATTAGTCTAGACAAGACCTTACACCTGGAGCTCTCTTTGCCTGATTAGAGCTCAGAAGAATTTCCTAGCAGGAAAAACTGCATCATGCCAGCCTTGAGCAGTGAGATCCACAGGACACTCTCTGGTGACTCCCTCAGCTGTTGATGCCAGGGGCTGTGGTAGCTTAGAAAAGCAAAAGGCTCTGACTGGACCAATGATGTAGGTTTTATCTGGCCACTGGGACTGATTTGCAAGATGCAGGCCTAAACTCTAGCCTCATGCCGCTGAGGTCAGTCCAGCTTTCCTAATCAGTGGGTTTAGAATCAGAGATTATTAACTGGAATATTGTTAACCGGAAAATTGATTTATTAAAACAATATACTGAAATATTTTCTAGTCTATATTTTCTAGCTGTGTTTTGAAATGTTTTGAGATACCAGGAATTTGATGTTGAGATACCTAAGAAACTGAAAAATATAAATATTCAGTAATATATATATCAGTGAAAAAATACTATTATGCAGAACATGTCAATAATTGCATTCACTTGATACCGTATCAGAACCTATAATTTTGTATATATATGAGATTCTCTTCCAACACAGTAAAAAATTTGATTTAATGAGATATTTTACAAGGGTGTGAAAGGTAATTCTTTATAAATTTGCAGTTCTCTGACATGCAGGTTATTAATAGACTGCTTAAAAGCATCAAGATTTTCAGAAGTGACAATTACCTCAAGGGACCTCACTTTCCCAAATATCCAGTTTGTGATGTCATTAAGGGACCTGATTTTTGGAGGGGAAGGGCTTAATGACATCAGCAAATTAAGTTTCTTTGCAGGTGTCTCTTGCTGGCTGTCCCCCACTACAGAGAAGCACCCAAATCCACTTCACATTTCTAAATAGTGTCCAGGCAATCTGAAGGTTTGAGTGAACTTTTTCTCCAGCTGCTTTGTTTTCATGGTTGCCTTTTTTTCTGTCAGTGTGAGACAGGCCAGCGCGGTGGCAATTAAGCGTACACAGATGTGGAACACTGTTAGCTGTTTGTTTTTACTGCTGGTGCACAAGGAGAGTAGAAACAAACCTCACTCTGTTTTTGTTGTTTTTTTTCTTTTCTCTCTCCCACCCTCCCAGGTTTCAAGTGGCTATCTGGTTGTGGCTTTTGTTTATGTGACTGAATTTGTTGGCATTAAAGCACGAACCTGGGCTTCTATGCATGTCCATGCTTTTTTTGCTATGGGAGTTATGATTGTGGCACTCGTGGGATTTTTGGTTCGGACCTGGTGGGTCTATCAGATATTTCTCTCCATAGCAACTATTCCCTTTGTCTTGTGCTGCTGGATGCTCCCAGAAACACCTTTTTGGCTCCTGTCAGAGGACAGATATGAAGATGCACAAAAGGTGATTGATACAATGGCAAGATGGAATAAAGTAAGCACTCCCTGCAAAGTTTCTGAACTGTGCTCAGTCCAACAAGATGATCTAGCCAGTGGCAGAACGGGTGACAATGACACATCCTCAACAAAGAAGCACAACATCTTAGACCTGTTTTGTAACTGGCAAATTGCAAGAAGGACCATCACAGTCTGGCTGATCTGGTTCACTGGGAGCTTGGGGTACTACGTCTTCTCCCTCAGTTCTGTCAGTCTAGGAGGCAATGAATATTTAAATCTCTTTCTCATAGGTAAATATTTTTTGTACCTTATTCTGTTAATGACAGAACTGGAAAATAACATTTAAAAATGTCTATAGATTTGACAGCCAATTTTTTACTTTGTTCAATTAGAAACAAATTCAAAAAGTTTCTTGCTAATTCTTCATAAAGTTGACTAATACAGGACGACTATCATTCACTCCAAATCTCACTGTTTCTAGAAAAAAAAAAGAATGTAAAATTTGTTGGTGTACAGAATTCTTCTCTGTCTGTCTTTCTGATTGTAAAACCATATTCTGCTTGTCTTTTTTTTGTCCTGCAAGCTTATAGCAGATCCACAAAAACACTAGGGGAAGCAGACAAGCAACACAATATTCACACAGCTCTGTCAAAGGCACAAACTAGGAAAATGGGAGAAAGAAATATTCTTTTTATCACTTACACTCACAATAGATTGAGTTTGTCTGTGTAGAAAACAGATTTATAATTGTCAGAAGGAAGAGTCATTTTAGTTTTCTCAAAAATGTATTTTTAATTAAGTTCTAATACTCTTTTAATTTTATCATTCTGGCTGTAATCTTTCTCTGGCATGTAAGTTGTTTATAAAGGCAGCTCAGTGCATCCAAGGCCTGATCCCAAGTTTGTTAACATCAGTGGAAATATTCCACTGACTTCAGACGACTCTAGATCAGACATGCAGCTCTGAGCCAGCGAAGAATTAAATCATGCCCTTTGCTTTGTGCAGCTGAGTACTCTCAGTGAAGTGAATGTGACTGATCATGTACACAAGCTCACAGAAGGACTGGGGCTCTCATTATTCCAGTTTGTTTTGTCATGTATTACAGTGTGTTGTTAGACTGATGTGTTGAAGAGTGGGTGCTGGTATTGCGCAGATAACTAAACTGCTAAAGTGGAGTACACTGTATCCACCTCTTCTAAAAATATTTTAGCAGACTAACAGACACTGAATAATTGCAACCTACATTTTCCAACACAGCCCTAAAAGATTGTTTCCTGATATTATAGGTGTATTGACATGCTGTAGGGACTTAATAAAGGAAAGCAGGCTGTTTGTTCAGGGCTATATCTTATGTTCTTCCCTGATCTTACATTGGACATAGTAGCATTCTTCATGAGCAAATTGGCTTAAAACATGTCCAGACTGGCTTTGGCTCAATATAATTTGTCTAGGGGCAAATGATGTTTACACAGTGTGAACAGGTCTAGCCAAATGCCAGATCCTTTAGAGCAGCAGAAGTTTTTCTCTGGAAAGAAACATTAGGAAGAGATGATCTGTATTAAGAGTGGGATATTGTAAGCCCTCTTTTTTATGGAGAAAGGAGAATCTGTATTTGTGAAGCTTACTCAGAAAACTGGACTTGGACAGACCTTTCTTGCCTTTTACTTTGGGATGATTTTGAGCTGAAGCTGGGGGAGACACCTGTGGCTTCAGTTCCCTGTCCAGGTGGAAGCTGGCAAATCCTGAGGAGTGTGTCGGTGTGACACTTGCAATATTCCCTGTCGGCACACTTGAGCTGTTAAAGTGAAAATACCCGAAGGAAAAGAGCAGCAAATGTAGAGCTTTCAGACACGAGTGTCAGTGTCATAGAAGCAGAACTGTGGCCTTGCTGCTTTCTGTAATTTTCCACCCCAAAGAGAGCTGGAGCTGCTCTGTGCTGTGAAACCTGTTTCCCTTGTCCTTCTCCACTCCCACTTCCGTATTTTTGGCCGTTTTCTGCCTTCTGTCACACTTTCTGTAACCAAATGAGCTAGCCCAATACATTGGTTATCTCTAGATTTTACTTTAATTCATCTTAAAGAGGAAGTTACAGTTATAACATGAATATGTGTAATCATGACTTAAACTGAGATAATTTCATACTGACAGGTGCTGTGGAGTTGCCTTGCTATATCATTGCTTGCATTGCGATGGACAAACTGGGAAGGAGAAACACACTCATTCCGTTCCTTATTTTAAGTGCACTGATCTGTGTTTTAATTATGTTCATACCTCAGGTTAGTCACACATGGTTGGAAGTGTTCCTATAGCAGAAATTGATTTTAAAGGCTCTTAAGTCACTAGATACAGCTGCTCTTTCTAAATCATATAATAGTTAATTAAAGGCTGGTTTTAAATTGCAGCTGCCAGTCTAAGATAGATTTTTGTATTTTCAGTACAGGTTTCACCGTCATTGCTGGAGTCACATGTAAAATATTCCCAGGACTTCAGTGAACTAGGACTGGCAAAAAGTGATATGGAACTAGTAACTTATTGAGCAATTTTTAAAAAGCAAGCAATGAGTATTGCTTATTGTTTAAAGAAGGGTCACAATTTTTGAAGAATGTAAATTATGTTTGGAAGGGTATTATTTTCTGGTGATATATTTATTTGTGCTCTCTTTCAATAGGATTTCAATATATTAATTATCTTAGCAAATATGGCTGGAAAATTTTGCATAGGAGTGGCATTTGGCCTTATATATCTCTACACAGCAGAACTGTACCCAACAATTGTAAGGTAAGAACTTCTGCCAGTTATGTATTTTTCATTAATTTGATGTTATTTCATTCCCTCTGTTATGTTTCTGCACCACATCCAGCATCTCTTCACATCAGTGGTGGTGATCTGAAAGAGCTGGGATGAGATCCTAAGCTGCTTCACAGTTGTCTGGAATTTGGCTCAACCTTAGTTTTTTATTTATTTTGCATTCTGTGTGCATTGATTGATTCCATTGGGGAACTAGAAGAATAGTCAATACTTTCTTTAACATTTTTTATGCCTTTCTTATAAATCCTGGTTGTTCATCCCATGATCTATGCTGGATGTTAATTATATTTCTAATCTTAATTACAGAGGCAGCTGAATTTCACTACAATATAAATTCACATTGGCATAGCAACAGCTTCCTAGTATAATTGCTTAAAGACTCAAATCCTACTGATGTTTTAAGTGTCTATGCATTTCTAATTGTTTCCTTTCACTGCCAGAATTCTTACTCAAATTCTTTTATGCCTAGATCACTTGCTGTTGGAAGTGGAAGCATGATGTGCCGTGTAGGAAGTGTGGTTGCTCCTTTCTGCGTATATCTGAGAAGTGTTTGGATTTTCATGCCACTTGTAGGTATTTATTTCAATGGCGAATGTTTTTTGGAAAGGTGTATGTGTCACTTGTTTTCTCTTTAGTAACTTACCAAGTATGCTTTTCATGTGACAGGAACCAAAAGGTGAATGCTTATTTCAAAAAGAAAATTGAGTAAACCATTCTTGTTTGACATTTTAAGTCTCAAAGACCAGTAGTCTCACATTGTTAAAAATATGCAGCTAAAGCAAAAGTGAGACTTTTTATCAGTGAAATATTCTGAAATGTATCCATGATGGAAGACAGAAAAATATTTATGCTCTGTATCCTAGCATAAAATTGATAAAAATATTCTGCATCTACCATGAAACATTTAGGAAGTGTTGTAGTCCAGACTTTTCTGCAGGCCTAGCAGTTTTTCACCATGCTCCTGATTTAGTTCCACTTTTTTCAAAGGCATAGTTCTTCAATTCCTGAGCTCACCCCAGGTGGCTGGATTTTCTTACACTGTGCCTTAATATTTTCCATGGCTTCTCTGGGACATTGCATCTTTGGAAGAGCCTCCCAAAAGATTAAAAATGTTTTGTCCTTACTATACTTGGTCTTCACACCTGTCCCAAAGCTCCTGTTCTGTGTTTTTCATTTACCAGAACTGAACAAAACAATTCACGAGATAGAAAAAGAGAAGGAAATTATATATTAATGGGCTTCATGGTGTCTTTGACAAGCAACAGAACCTTGTATTCGTTAAGCACATCTTACTTTTTAGGTAACTCCAGGTCATGCTACCATTAGGTCTTGTCTTTTACCACCAGTTGCCCCAGAGGTGGGGCAAAAGAGAGGTGGGACCATTCCTTTGTGTACTTTGTGCCTTTTGTCTGCATCATGTAGTAGATCCACTTTGGACAATATATTTAATATATTTCTTGCTCACATATGAATAATTTCTTCATTGCATTTCTGTTATGAAGCATTTGCTTATTAGAAATCCTGCAGCAATTCAATCTATTTTTTCTCCTGAAGGATAAATTATGCCCATATATGTAAAACCAGAATGAATTACAAAGTTTATATTAAAGTTTTAAGTAAAGTTTATTAATGATTTAAAAATAGTTTGAGTTTTTTCAAAAACCCCTTAGGAGTCACTGTGACAAGGACACTGATTTTATATGTAGATTATACACGTCAGAAGGTGAAAGTGTAATGGGATATGTCTTTAATCTGGATTTTTAGTCTGGATTTTGTCCATCACATTGGAGTTTCCTAAAAAACTGCACTGTGTCCTTTGGATTTGGCAACTGTAAGATCTTCAATTACAGATGCTAGAGATAGGCTTCAGAGAATTCTTGAGAGCTCATTTCATTACTTAAATTAATTACTTCTGGCTGTTTTTGATGAAAACTAAGAGGATGAAGGAGACCACAAATAAATTTATTTCCTCAAGTTCCTAAAAATGTTTTCTTTCTTAACAATGTCTCCACACAAACCAAGATATGATCCCAGAAAAGACAAAGAAACATTTGCACAGCAGAGTAGTTGTGGGAGAATATTCTTTTCTCTTGTCAGCATTTTGCCTTTACTGGATGAAATAAGATTTATCTGTGCAGAAGTGCTGCAGTTAAACCACATATGGGGGAGTGCTCAAACATGCTGTAGAGCAGTACAAATGTCAGTATAAACACAGGAATAATTTCAGCTATGAACAACTCTCAGTGTACAAAAATTATCCAGAATTTTGTGGAGTTGAGTAGTAGTTCACAGTGAACGTGTTTCCGTTATTAGCTCCTGTTATAGAGCATTTGTCAATTTATTAAATAGGCTTGTCTTGAGCTGGAGCATAGCGTGCCAAGTCTCAGGTCAAGTGAGAGTTTTGGAATGGAAATGAAATGAAATGGATTACATTTGTAAGTAAACTGATACACATCACACTGATCTATTGCAAACACTACACATTGTCGAGCAGTTACTGCTGCTATTTGTTTGGCACTCTGCCTCATGCACAGTTATGCCACCTGTGAGTACTGCAAGCATCTTATTTGGATGCCTATACATCTTAAATAACTTGTCAAGTATGTTTTTCATGTGACAACTTTATAGAAAATGTACAGTAGAACAACTGTTCCTTATATAACCTATTTCTGTTTCTCAGCTGTTAAGAATTATGTTGCAATAGCCCTTTAACAGAAAAACCATAAATTAGAAGTTTAAAAAGCCCACACTGATGTCAATAAATGTATGCAAACCCTGTGTCAAATACTATTGGTTTTTCATGTCAAAATTTAACCCTTTTTGTTGAACTAGGAATTTAGTCAATCAGATCACATTTTAGATTGGTTCAGAGCCATCAGATGTGAATATAAACATAAATAGCAAACTAGAGTAATATTTTGTTCTCAAAAATAAAAGTATTATTTTGTAGGGATATTTAATTCAAATTACCTTTTTTTCTAGACTAAATATATTAAGTCCTAGTCTTAGACTACTGCAAAATTATAAATGTTGCTCCAGGGAAGAGGACATAAGAAAAATGATGGTAAATATTTTTCTGAAGTTTTGTGTGGTATCTGTTAGAAGCTGCCAGCTGTATTGAAGTGTTGGGAATACTCTCTTAAGAGTTTGACTAAACAGAAAGTCAGATTTCAAATTAACACCCTGAAAACACAATGCATTTAAACAGGTATGCCCGTCAAATTAAATTCAACATACTTACACATATTTAAATGCCTTGTACAATAGTACACTTTGTTTGTACACATAAGCATTTGACCATATCAGGAGAACATTTTCTGATATGGAATTATGTATTTAAAATAGTAAACACATACACACAAAATGCACACATTTGTAGTGAGCAAGCAAAGGGCTAAATTATGTCAGATACCTTATGAAGAAGTATACCTTATGAAGAAGATAAGACTGCAAAAGTCTTGCTTTGACTAAATGTGAGTCACTTCACTGATAACTGTGGCTACTGCCCTTGAAAAGGTAGATGACATTTGAGAAGTCCTTGAATTAATACACTGTGACTTAATTGTTTTATACTCTGTCTTTTGTAGGAAATATTGAAAATGGTTTGAGGGTCAGGGAGAAAGGAAATGCACTGAATTACTCAGCATGGAGCAGCTTTCACATAGAGAAAAAAAAACTAACATGGGATGAAATAGAATTATGAGAGCTGAGATGAAAAGGCAGGAAAGATGGTGGTGTGTACACTTACAGAATAGTGAGAGTTCTCAGGGGAATAAGAGGTAGGTTCATGAGGAGGGAAAACATGAGAAGAATGCCAAGTGTCTAAAAAGAATAACCAAAACAGAAAAGACACAGATATTCAAAGCACACAGTGTTGCTTTAACCTTGTTCTTTTGTGTATCACTAGTGACCCAGTTCTCATACCCTCCCAATTTGTGGATGTCCATAAGATTTAATATCCTTTACAGATCTCAATATCCTCGATTATAAACTTCTGACAGACTAAACGATGTACATAAAAGAGGATATTGTGGAATAGCTGCCATGTGTCAATTCATCCTGTCTTTCCAGAGCAGAAAATAATCTTTTCATAGTAGAGAAGAATTTTGACAGTCAGAGATAAGATTTTAATATTTCGGAATATATTTTTAAATATAATTCCTGCCACATATATCTAAAAGGCTCTCCCTCAGTTTGTGCCATTTCCTCTAGTCTTATTACTGCTAGAATTTTTTTTTTAACTTTCATGGTAAGAGCATGACTATTTTATTTTCACTGTAGTTTCTAGTATTTAATAGTATTTTGATTTTTTTTTTCTCTGCCTCTATATTTATTGCAGGTGCAAAAAGAAATGTATGCAACAGTGTGCCTTTTGCTTCTCAAAAGAATAAATGAAACAAACTGCCCTCTTCTTTTGGAAGGGAAGGGAAGCAAAACCAGCATGGTGCATGTGTATGAAAATAGCACCGTTCAAGGTTACAGTAGGGAATTCTAATTTTAAAGCACCTTTCTGACTTAAAGTCTGGCTTAGCTGCAGATGGTATCTGGCCAGCTCTTGTCTCAAGCTCTGTGTGAGAGACGTAGGCACAGCGATTCCAAATGTTCTTTCTCACCCTTGGAAAGAAGCATTAAACACAGGACAGACTTCAGAATCAGCACAGGGCAAGATAAGGATAATACAGCATCAAAGTTCACAGTCCTAGAATGGAAAAACACTGAGACTAGGCATGATATTCTGTGTGAAAGCATTTCTATCAGGAGAGAATTGGGTCATTTATAACCTGGTGTTGGAGAACTGTCAGGGGTTTAATGCTGTTCTGTACTCAGAGGAGGAAAGTGTGAATTGGTGTCATTGAACAAGACAGAGAAATGTCTATGTGAAGGGAATGTGAAGGGAAAGAGTAGATATTCCTGGAACAAGTTTGTGTTTCTGTAGCTACCTGACATTTTCCTGATCCTTACACCACTCATGCTGTTGTTATGGAACTGTGTACACCATGGACAAATGCAAAATATGCTCCCAGTGCAAATGTCAGTAGATGCCTGCAGTCCTAACAGTTCTTTGAAATTGAGTTTAGCAAAGTATTCCTATTGAGAGCTAGTTCATCATCTGCTGAACAGCTCTCCTGAGCATGGATGTGCACTTTTGTGGCTCTGGGCCAATGAGCCATACTGAAAAATTCCAGTCTGGCTGTGTGCAGGAGGAATAAGCACACAGGTACGGGTACACAGGAGCTGAAGTGTGAATTGAGGATACAGGTGGCAGGGAAATTGTAGCTCTGTGAAAATGTCTGTAAAAATAAATTTAAGTAATCCTAGAATCAGTTCTTAAATATACGGCTGATAGCAGAAATACCTAATGAAGGTAATATGTACTGTTATCTCAAACAGAATTATTCCTACTTGCACTGTATTGATCCCTTGTGAACATAATATTTCACTTGCTCATTCATTAATTCTGCTGCATAACATTTTCATTTATACAACAAAAAAGGTAGATCTTTTATAGAGGCAACAT
The DNA here is from genome assembly GCA_036630365.1 of Acanthiza pusilla. Lineage (NCBI taxonomy): Eukaryota > Metazoa > Chordata > Aves > Passeriformes > Acanthizidae > Acanthiza > Acanthiza pusilla. Next base: position 34,198,913 of record JAXCHO010000023.1, read on the forward strand.
TCAAGATTTACGATCTTTGCTTCACATTACAGTTGGTTGTACTTTATTTTGAATTTACTCTCAAGCAAGATCAAAACTACATATAGCTTGAAAGACATACCTACCTTTACAGCTACTGTTTATTTCTTCCAGTTGCTTGTTGGAATCATGGCTCTTCTGAGTGGAATATTAACCATAATGCTTCCAGAAACACTGGGAAAACCATTGACTAATACTTTGGTGGAAGCTACAGAAATGGGAAGAAACAAGAAAAGCTGTTCAGAAAAGACTCCTCCAGCACACAGTGGTGCAGCATTAGAAAAGATAGAGATGTTTGGTCAAGAAACAGTCAGCACTGACAAATAAAAGAGCAGCAAAATGCCTGTTCCCAATTTTAATCATCCTCTAATTTATAAGATCTTTGTATTCAAGAAATGTGACTGTTCTATAACATCTGTGCCTTTTTCTTTTGTATCTGGTCTTCTCTTCTCAATAGCACAAGTGTATGAAACTTTTTCCATGTGGCTGAGTTACTGCAGAAATTTTGATAGGATTTCTAGATCCCTTGTCAAACTCACTCAGACTCTAAAGCACCTGTCTGACTTGCTGTGATCAGTTGGAAGGACTACTCTAAATGTTGGAACCTATCTGATTATACACATGTAAAAAAATCTGCCAATTCTTTGCTTCTCACTTTCTGCAGTTAGATTTGTAAACCTACCACTAAGTGCCCTGCCTGCTCTCGTCCTGTTGCAGCTGACACTTATAGGCTTGAGACTTCAAAATACAGTCAACTCTGTTACAATTCAAGAGAGAAAACTTAGCATTGCATCAGGTCATATTAATAATTTTGAACTAATTTATTTTTTTTCTTTCAAGTTTTCTACTTGAAACCCTAGTTTCTACTGCCATTGCTAACAAAAGAAAGTATTCTATGGCACAGCTTCTGACTGAAAAGATAATACTAAGTTTGCAAAATGTGCAAATAGTTTGTATATTCATTCTGTTGAATGGCAAATATATTTTTATCAGTGGTTTAGAAAAAAAGGTTCACTGGATCTATTGCTGTTTTAGTTTAGGTAAAACTAAACTGCCTGATCCTATTTAAAGTCATATTCATTCCAGACCATTATTTCAGTACTCCCTTTCTCACTTATTTCAACTCAGATCTAGCATCAGATTTTTCATAACTTCTAAGAGGTACACCAGCAACTTTGCCAAATGCCTCCATCAAAGTCTTCATAGTCCTCAGTGGAAAAGAATAAATGGCATATGGCTCTTATTCAGGCTCTCTGCAGAATAGTGGATTTAGTTATTAATGATTTTTTGGTAGAAACGGTTTCGACACATCATTTCTTTCACAGATCAGCTGTCAGTAACTATTTTTTTCCTTATTATATCACACAAAATCAGTTAGAGAAATATAATATAAAAGATGGTAGCTGGAGGATACTGATCAATAGAAGAGTTACTAGTAGCACTTTTAGTCGAAGTGTCTAAACATCCCACTGCTGCTACACCTCATGGGTACATCAACACTAATTGTTGGTGCAGTGGTTCTCCCTTATGACTGTGGACCATAGAAAACTGATAGATAGGAATGCATCATTCTGGCTGCTTCTTTTATGGCTTTCTGTCCCATCTCCCCCTTTTCTGTCTACTTTCAGACCTGGGGCTTTCTTCCTTGCCTGAGGATCTGCATCCCCTTTGCTTGACCGCCCTTGGTTTGAGGGAAGTAGCACAGGAACTTCTGCATGTTGAGGTTTAGACAGCCCTCTCTTGCCTGGGCTGTGTTAACTCAGTCCTCCCTGGTTTGAAATCAGTATTTTTCCATCTTAGGGCCCTACTCTCATGGCATGATCTCATAAAAATAAGTCTTCCTTGTTTACTTCTTTGTCATGTACCCCCTGAAAGATATCTGTATTACTACAGATAAATATTCTGTGGAAATGGCCACATTTTTCAATTATATCTGCACAGTCATATCAGTTTCAATGACTTTTGAAACCAGAATAATGGTTTATAGCCCCTCATAAAAGATTTTATTCTTCACTGCACTGTCCTCTCATTTTGGTCCTGGTATTAGGACAATATAATATCCTATATGAGGATTAACATGCTTTGAAGCAAGCAAAAATCAGTGAGTTTAAGTTTAGGGAGTTTCTCTAAGATAATTACATAGAAAGCAGAAAGAAGTCTTTATGCTCCTAACAATTCTGTGGGTGTTCCAGTGTTTGCAGAGAAAACCTCCAAACAGACCTGCAGAGAATACTGTGGCTTCTGTCCAGATGTATTAGTTCAGCAGAAGCACTTAACCTTACCCCTGTGAGTAATCCCATCATTATTCTGAGAATGACTTGAATACATACTTTGATGACTGAAGATCGGATTACTCACATGCTGTGGTTTTTTATTTTGCTGAAGAGCAGACCCAGTATTCTTCCACTGCTTTCAGGTCCCCCTCCACTACCCAGAGCAGAATGGTTCTCTTTATCTGCAAGATCTACTGCCAAACTCTGCATGCCCTGCCTTAAGTAAGGGTTTAATCGTGCTAAAAAAACACCATCATGCAATACACCTAACAAGGAATTAAACTGGTACTGTCTTGTCTTACAAGCACCCTCCCCACACACAGAGCTCCAAGTTCTTTCCTTAGTTTGGGGTTCTTTCACACTGATATTCTCTCTTCTAATAGTACAGCTATCTTAAAACTCACTACTCATGACTTTTAGGAACGATACAGTCTATTTCTAACAAGGTACTAAAGAATATTTGCAATTAATTTTTCCACTTTCTTACCTGCTGAGTGACTGATTTTGGTCTCACCCTGCCAAGAACAGTCAACGCATAGTCTGTGTTCCTTTGGTGTGAGGAATTCAGGACCTGGTCATCTATAATCAGTACACATAAGGTAAAGGAAGAAAAAGAACAAGAAAAAACTTAAATACACAATGATACTGATACTGTTTACAGCTAAAATTTAGTTATGATTCTAGACCACAATGTAGTTTGATGGCTTTTAATCCCCAAAGCCAGTTCCTCCTGTCACTGAAGTCGGTTGGTATTTGGTCTTTGATTCAAATGACCCCTGAATTTCCCTGAACTAATGATGTTATTTTTTTCCTTGGAAATAAAAAGTTTGTTGATTTACAGGTACATCTTTCGTGATTTTATGCATCAATAGCTTAGAGATTGCCTTGAGGTATCCTATTCTTTAACCTGAGGAAGTATATTACTTCCAAAAAAAAAAAAAAAAAAAAAAAGAAATAACATGTGTCTAGCATTTCTATTTGCTTGTTTTTTCCATATGGGCAAAAATGTTTAACACTAGTCATGCATTATAAATGCAGCAAAATCGGGGTGAGTTGGTTTCTTTCTCTAAAATATTCATATATTTCCTAAATCCTCTCACAAGAGAGCGCTGAGATTGAGAACAAATGCTTCGGGGCATATTTTCATTTCATTGCTCATAAAAAGAATTAATTTTCATTGTTTCTTACTTCAGTTCTTAAGTCCTTTTATGTTTGTATTCATCATCCCTCTTTTAGTGAAATTTTTTTGTGCTCTTCAATGTCTCAGGAGTTACACAACAGGCTTATGAGATAATGAATTAGAATCCTTATCTGCCTTAATTGCTGGTCACTATTACATGATAACAAATGTTTTTGTCCTAAATGTGATATCCAGTTTTATTATACAGTCTTGCAGTTTGTTAAGGACATATCTTTTTTGGTTAAATATAGGAATAAGAGCAATTATCACTAATTTAATGATAACTAAGGAAAAATAATAAATAAATGTGTTTGATATTTCAAAACTGTATTTTTAAGCTATATGAAAAGATGAATTTTCTACTTCAACAGCTCCATTCAATTTCTCCATGCAAAATTCTATAACTATAAAACTATGTAGATAAAAAAAAGGTCTGCCAATCAAGTACAGTCATCTTATGCCTTGGGTGGTACCCTGAATGTCTGAACAACAGATGAAGCCTCCCTGAAGGCTGAGGGATTTTGTGTAGAGGAAAGACAAGATGGTCTGACATCCCAGCTCTGGGATGGAGTGATGGACTCACTGGCATTCTCCTGTGTCTTTCACAGCTTATTTTTACCAACTCCTTAGGTGCAGTCACTTAGGAAGCGTCCATGGCATCAGGCTCAGCAATGTGCAAGGCCTGTGAGTGCCTTTTGGAAGGGCTTAGGAAGAGGTGAGGTCACTTGGTGCCAGAAGGGCATTTGTGACTGCAGAAAGGAGGCTCTGGATTTGTCCTGTGCCCTTTTCAAGCATCTGAAACATGTTTGTCTGAATCCTAGAACAGAATCCTAAGGGGGAAATTAAACACAAGGACAAAAAGAAAATATAGTGTTGACAAAAACCAAGTTTATTCTATCAGGGAAAATTCTAGTAAATGCTGACAATTAGAAGGAAGAAAGATTAAAGCACATCTGTGTACTGGTAGCCTAATAATTTTGTACAAGATTCTGTACTAGACGGAGCGTGTGTTTTGGTAATATGGGGGAAGTATGTACTTATAGGAAGGAGTTTGTTTGCCCAGAATTTGTGGATTTAATACAATATATTTTAATGGTTCTTTTTAAAATGTGTATTTATTATTGGCAATTATGTGCAAGAATAAAGTCAGACACACATTTTTTAATCTTTACACCTTTACCTAGTTTAATGAACTTCAATCACCAACTCTTCCTTTGCTTCTCACTCCCTTAAAGAGGCCTGGCTGGCATTTTGGCATTCAATGGAGATCCTATGGTTTAGGTTGGCAAATATTGCATGTGTCTTTTCCCTGTTTGTCTTTGCAGGAATAAACCAAGACTTAGGTAATGTGTTAGGTGATGACTATGACAAAATGTTCATTAAAAATGTGACATGTTTTGCATTTCATTTGCAGGAAAAATATTATTCTTTCTTGCTTTTTTTTTGTATAAGCTGACTGGGGCAGTAGTCCCCCAGAAACATTCAGTGGTGACAAAAATAGCTGCAGATACTGAGCAACGGGTATGAGTTACCAGATAAGAGAGTAGGTGACCACAGGAATGACAGAACAATGTTCTTGCAACCACGTGGTGTTCAGTGGATGTGAAGACTAACTATAGATTCCTCATGCGGGAACTGGAGTGGGCTGACAGCGCAAGGAAAATACCAATTGCAGTAATTCATAGCCCTATTGTTATTTGTCCCCTTGGAGCTTCTCAGGAACCTATTTATTCTTCGCTTCCCTTAAATCTCTAATTAGAGCAAATTACTCAACTTTCCATGCATATTTTATTAATCTTGTGTTTTCTGATCAAGTTACACCCATCACTTCGCTCCATCATTTTGTGTTGGGAAGGTTAATATGTCCTTGCCAGGTGATTTACGTTCCTCCCTGAAAGTAACTGGAGTGAATGGTCCAAATAATTGTTTGCTAAAGCTGAGAAATTCGAATCAAGCCTGATATATTGATTTCAAGAGCACTGAGCTCAATCAAGCTCAGAAAAATCAAGCCTAAGAATTATATACCTCAAAAGGGGAAATACCCTTTTTAGTATGTCTGGTATATAAAAATTGATTGTAGATTCCAGTTTCTGGACAAAACAAGCTCTTTCAAAAAAATTACTAACGTAGGTTGATGAATAATCAGAAGTAGTGGGGAATATCTCATTTAGTGACAAACCCACTCTTCTGTCTCTGCGTTCCTGGCTAGCATAGAGGCATGGGTACTGCTTGGGTGTTTGTTGCAGGTAAGTAGGATCCAGCTATGAATGCTCACAGGCATTTAGTTATTAACATTGCCTCATAATGTTCCACATGGAGATGAACAGACTTGCACAGGAATAAGAAAAAACAGCATCAAGGGGTGATTCTTGTAAAGATTCTCTCCACAGTCTTATTGCCAGTGATGAGATCAAAAAGTGGATTTGACTGAGGTAATAATGAACATAGCAAAACAACCAGGGCTATGTCTCAGTAAATGTTTTCACAAAGCTTTTCAATAGGAATGTCAGTACTGCTGTTTTCTTACTCATATAAAGAGAATTCCCCCAGAAATAAGCAAATAGCACGGGACAACAGCAAAATTAGGCACAGCTGAAACTCCTTGCTGAAATGGTAACTTGCCATGGACACTGATGCTGGACTTGAACTGGTTAAAGAAGTGGCAGAGAAACGGTTCATGCCACTCACATGATCTGAAATAGGCCAGCACTGCTGTGTTCAGAGAAGTAATTTCTTTCTTCCTGTCATTGTGGCTGTGTTCAGGAGAACACACAAAGAGAATGCTAAGGTAAATGGAAACACTTGTCAAGCACTGCTCGAGTTGGGTCGGTGGTGTGCTGAGATGCTGCTGCCAGTCATAGTTCAGGAAGAGCTCCAAGTACAATCAGGGCTGTGTTTGTTCTGTGCCAGAAGGCTGGCAGTCTCTCCCCAAACACCCAGATCATTACTTGCACTTTACCAAAGACAATATGTTCCCTTCTACAAAATACTTTAGCCCATAGAAGATTTTTTCCAATGACATTACTATTAGATTTGGTATCCCAAACCAGCTTGAATTTCCTGCATCTTATTCTCAGGAAAAGACACACTGGGAATTCCCTGAAACATTCAGACTTGCTCAAACACGTCACAGAACGTTTTGATCCAAATCATTCAAATTTGGCAAAGTTCTAAGCAATGAGCAATAGAATCTCAGGAGGAGAAGTATCAGGCAGTTTTAATCTTTGCTGGAACTGCAACCTCCATTTATATTTGTAGATTTCCACATGTCAAAGAATCCTCTCCAAAGCTATTGCAGATACCCTGCAACGACTCAGAATAGTGTTCATTTTACAATCAATACAGCAAGCCCATCAACAATTTAATTTCTAAACAAACAAACCTCTGTTCCTCTGCTGCCTTCCCTGTCATAATCCCCTATTTTCAGAACACTCAGAAAAATTAAGGCATACTATAATTTGGGAGAATTATTCCTTGTTCCTTTCACTGTTGAAGGTAAAATCCTTTAAAACATTATGCATCTTAAAGGTCAGTGATTATGTATGTGTAATATATCATAGCTTTGGTTTTAAGGGCACAGCTAGATTGGGAAGCAAGAACAGTCCAACGTGTGTGGTGCACGCTGTAGCTGTTTATACAGATACCCCTGGGACGGCTGCTGGTCTGAACTGAAATGGCTACAGAGAAAAGGCACCTGCTCGGAAGATCAAGATCCATTGCAAATGCTGTTCGACAGGGCTCGAGGGGAGTGGTCGGCAAGCACTGTCCTGCCGAGAGTGTACAGGGACGAATGCCCAGGCTGTCAAATATCAGCCGAAATACCCTGCCAAGGGCTAATGCCCCGGAGGCAATAAACCGGGGTATATGGCATGCAGTTTCATCCTAGCGATCCTGCAGAGAGATTTGTTTTTGACAAACTCGTGTTTTTCTGCTGCAAACAGCCCTGCCTGGCTGCGCTCACCGGGGATTTGCGGCTTGGCAGGAGCCCGTTCGCTCCTCACCGGGCTGCCGCGGCTGGAGTTCCCCTCCTGACCGCCCGCGATTGCTCAAGCGCTGTGGCAATCCTCAGGCAGCTCGAGAAACACCCAGAACAGAGCAGCCTGTGAGGGAGGGAAAAGCACAATGTATTCCCTGCAGCACAACCCGTCCCGTTGGGCCTCCCCTGGAGGGAACAGCAAGGGGAAAAGTTCTGGCAGGCGGCGGAGGGCCCGGCCCCGGCAGAGCCAACGCGCGGCCGCCGGGCCCTCCGGGAGCGCTGCCAGGGACGGAGGCGGCCTCGGCCTGGGCACAAACAGCGCCTTCATCCAGCGGGGCGCGGAGCGGGGCCCGGCAGCGCCCCGGGACAGGGGGGCCGCGGCGGCCCCCGCGCTGCCCGGGAGAACGGCTCTTCCAGGCCAGAACGGGGGCCTCCTCCTCACCAGGTATCGCCTGCTCTCCCCGCTTGGGTTGTTTCCAGACCGTGTTTCCCGGTGAAGAAGTTAACATAGTGCCGGAGCCCTTTTGCTGCCGAGGGCCGGGGAGGCGCCCGCAGGCGTTGCGCGGGGAATTCCCGCGGGCAGATCCCATCTCCCGGAGCCGGGGAGGGCTCAGCCCACACACCGGGGCGAGCGGGGTGAACCGCAGGGCTTAGCTGGGGGAAAGGTCCGGGCTCGCAGCTTCTCCCTGTCCCCGCTCTCGCCTCACCGAGGGGCGACATCCCGGGCCTGCGGGGAGCGGGGATCGCGGAGCTCTCCCGTTGGGGAGGAAGGCGTCTCTTGCAGGTACCTGATGCAGGGCTATTACCTACCACCCGTTCGAAGGTGTGTCTTTTGCTTGCAAAACAACCCGTGTGAAGGAGCTGCGGCCTCCCTGGTAGCCCCGGGGTCCCCTGTGACAGTGGCTTTCTGTAGTCGCCTGTGGATCCTGCTTTCTGGCAGCAGTGCTGTGTGTGGAAGAAGGCTGGGGGGATCCCAAGGAGCCTCTAGAGTCCTTTGTTCGGTGAAGAAAGATCATCCTTGCCTTTCTCTTGCAGCACTTCCTAAATGTACATGACACGGGGCAGCCCAAAGAGCAGAAAAGGGACCAGGCCAGAATCAAAAGGCAAAATCAGGAGCTTGTCCTCAGCAAACTCCCAAGAATGGATCAGTCGTTGCCCAGAAAAGCCCCTCTCTGGGGTCATGTGAAGGGAACTAACACCAAGAGTGCTTGTAAACTGGGGAAGTGATTAAACAAAAGTGATCAACAAAAAAAAATGAAGGGAAAAAGTGTTCCACAGCAGGCACTGACAGGCACAGTGGGTACAGCTGCCCTGGTGGATGAGGAACCCCTCCAGCAGCTCAGAAAGGCTTGAACCTTTGCTCCTCAGGACCATGGGCTTCAAGCAATTCAAAACATTGTTTCAGCACTTACTTACGATGAGAGTTAGCTAAAAAAAACCAAAAACAAACAACAAACCGAGGCCTTCAAATACAGCAGGTTTTGGTTTTCTTTAGTTACTTCCTGTTGTGACTTTTCTGGTCAACAGTTCAGCTGGGCTTTTTCCACTGTTTATTTGTGTTTGTAAATATGCTTATTTTGGTAGGCCAGCAGGGTTGCGAAACGAGCTAAGAGCGTCCAGTCTGCTGTGACTGTGGGCTGCAGCTGCAGCTGGCAGTGGATGTGCATGTTCCTCTGTGTGTGTGTGTCTGCTGGGGAACAGTGTGTTTATCGATACTGGTCATGTTACCCACTGCCAGAATGATGTTAGAGCTGAAGGTTAGTGGCACTTAGTGGTGACATACAGCTATTTGAGGCAAGAAAGAATAAAGACCCATTTGTGTCATATGAGGCTGACATTGTCTCCTCAGCTGCGGGAGTTGGGAGGTGAAGTCATGTCACAAAATGTCTCAGTATTTTTAAAAATAATTCTTTCTGGCCTGGGAGGAGCAGGAGGGTGGCAGGGACAGGAAACCCACATCAGGTAGCTGGTGTCATCATTGCTGGGGAATTACAGCTCCAGGTGACTCTCTCTGGCTTCTGTCCCGTTCTTCTGACTCTGTGAAGGGACAGAGAGCTAAACAGTGCCTGACACCATTCGCCTCCCACCCTGACAGATGCTGCAACTGATCTGCCTTTTAAATGCTGATTTTTGCAAAACCCTCAGGCCTGTCTGAGGGGATGAGAAGTGTCAGCCCTGCTGGCACTGAGCTGGGCTGCCACATGAGCTAAAAATAGTTTCTCCTCCTGTGTCCCCCACCCAGCAAGATGCAGGAAAACCGTGCTGCCAGGGCAGAGCCATAGGTGGGCCTTGCACTCATAGTGGGGACAGCGGCTCTGCAAAACCTGGGCTGTGCTCCCTCATGCAAGCTGTGTGTAGCCTCTGCTTTGCACCCAGTTCATTTGGCATGAAGGCTGGATGTGCTCTTGGGCTGCAGCAGTAGGTGCAGGAAAAATAGTGCATTGAACAGGTGCCTGTCATGGCATTCTGAGCTGCTCCTGCAGACTCCAGCACTGTCAGCAGCCCCTTCCTGCCCTCACTGGATTTTGTAGCATAGGGATCAGTTGATATCAAACTGGCTCATCTGCAAAAATCCCATCTGAACTGGGTGGACTTGTGAAACCTGAATCTCCACCAAGCCACAGCTCTCCTTTCTTCCCCAGAGACAGGGAGGTCAGTCAGGAAATTCAATCTCCATCATGGTCCAAGGGCTTCAGCGAAGGAGAGTTGTGAGGGACAACTGAAAGCACATCTCTGGCAGATAGATAATGTACCCGTTGCATATGTTCCAGGGCAGCTGAAAAAGCAGGAGTGTGCTTGTCCATGGACTGCTGGGAGGCTCACTGGGCACTCTGAGAGCTGCACGCCATTTCCACAGCTGCTAGTTCTGAGTGAGAAGGTTTGTTAATAAAAATGTGTTTAGATACCTTTCTCAATTTTCCTAAGTAATTACAGAATTATTACCCAGCCCTCCAATCTCTTGTAATTAATATTTTTCCTTTCTTTCCCCTTCCTGTTCCCCCAGCATTTTTCCAAGTTGGGTTTCCAGGTGTCAGCCATACAGGCCAGCAGTTCTGGTCCAGGGTCCATTTTCCCCCCTGTACTGTGTCCTCTTTCTCTGCTGTGTGGGCACTTCTGAAGTCAGCTTGTGAAAGAAGATGTGATAATTAACAGAAAGAAACTTAAGCATTGCCCTGAGAGGAAGAAGACGGGTTGTAAAAACCCTTGGCTGTGATGCAGAAGGAATGCAATGACAGGCAACAGTGCCTGCTGCTCTTCCCCTTCTTACATAGCAGAGACATCAAATTTTAAGTAGTAAAACCTCAGGGGTAAGTGAGAAGCTGTGTGAAGAGTTATGAGCAAGGATCTCATAAATAAACCTGACCTATCATAATTCCACATGGTCTGTCTTGCCTAAATTTACATCAAAGATGCCAAAAGCCACAGAAAGATGGTAAATCAGCCTGTCATTATAAGTGCAGGGACTAGTTTCCAGAAAAAGTTCTCAGAAAGCAATTAGTGAGGCTGGATTTCTACAGTCACTGATAAGCAAGCCCCATTGGAGAAACCAGAACCATCAGGGCACAAAGTAAAGGCATATCTCTCTCAGCATCCTTTCCAAGAGTGAGTATTGTCGCTATTCCAGGAAAAAATGAGTCATAGGCAGAGGGGATTTTCCCCCTACATCCCTACTCAGATTTTGGCAGTAACCCACTGAAGGGGTGTCTGAGCCAGCAGGAGCACCCCAACTCACCTGGTTCAAAGCTGCTAAAGTGTTTATCACCTTTGAGGTTGCCCAGTCTCTCTCTTTCGGGCCCATTTAGTCCTGGCTTCGGGGAGTTTACAGGGTGCACTGAGCTGCATGGTTCAATTCTGCTTTGTGCCTTTGCCAGTGTGAGACCTTAGCTGGCTGTGGCCGGAAACACAGGCTGACACTTTGCTGGGATGGGCAGCCAGGTGATTGTCAACCAAGAGCTGTGTGCCACTCCCCAGGACAGGTGCCAGATCTGAAACTTGCCCAGGACAAGGGAAAATAGAGGCATTGCACTTCCTGGAGTAGCAATCAGCAGATGAAGGCTCTGAGGAGTGGAGTGGAGCTGCTCCAGGACATAAAGCAAGTTATAAAGTAAGGCAAAGAGAGGCAAACATACAGGCCCTTGGAACAGCAGGACTGCCTGGCACCTGGGGACCACCCTGTATTGCTGTGAGAGATCCTGGCAGCCTTGGATGGCCATGAATCTGTCCATCGTAGTGGGTCATGCTGGCAGGTACAAGGACCAAGAATGGATTGGAGACCTTCAGTGTGATTTGCTTCTGCTGCCCAGGCAGTGACAGCCCTCACTGCTGGAGATCCCAATATTCAAGTAACATTTTTGCTTATGGTGCCAAAAAGCCAATTTCTCCAGAGCTCTGTGCCTTTTGCACCTGACATGATAGACAACTTGATGGGTGCCTCACTCCCTCAGGTTTTATTGAGGAAACCTCACCCAAACCAGCCCAAACATCAGTGGTGCACATGCAGATCACTCCTATGCTGAGGGTGAGGAAGTGGCTGTTGAAATACTTTTCAAAACTTTGTCATCATATCAAAGGCTGATGATTTTTTAAATCCTCACCATAGTCCTGGTTGTGTGCAGCTATTAGCCTTCAATTAGTTTTCTGGGGTGGGGGTTATGTTACATCTGGTGTGGGTGTTTCATAGCCTGATACTCACCCCGGATAATAGTGACATGTGATATGTTGTTTTCAAATGCAGGTAGGTACCTCTCTCTTCTGGCTCTGCATCCTGGAGATGGCCTCACCCAAAGTTGCAGTGGTTGGTGCTGGAGTCATCGGCCTGTCCACAGCACTGTGCATTACAGAGACTTGTCCCAGCTGCTCTGTGACGGTCCTTTCGGACCAGTTCAGCCCCAACACAACGAGTGATGTGGCAGCTGGGATGCTCATCCCTCACACCTACCCAGGTTCGTTTAATTCAGGGCAGCACTGCCCATGGCACCTCCTGCAGCTGTGTCCAGGAGCGCAGCGATGCGCAGAGGCTCAGGAAGGAAAGTGCCTTGACCTGTGCTCCCTGTATGTCCCATATCCTTGACACTCATTTGTATGTTTCTCTTCTTTGCATTATTCCTCTCATGCAGACACACCAATCCACAGGCAGAAGCAGTGGTTCAAAGAGACCTTCACTTACCTTTTTGCCATCAGTAACTCAGCTGAGGCATCAGAGGCTGGCATTCACCTGGTCTCTGGGTAAGAACAGCCCCTGGGGCAACCTTTGGTACATTTCCGCTGTGTTCTGGAGCAGGCAGACAGGTTTTCCTTGCTAGGATTCAGGGGTATTCCCTTCATGGAATGGCTTTTCTGTCCCTGTTCCCAAGAAACTGCATTGTAGCTGCTCAAATACGATGTATTTTTAAGCAAAATTCAGGCATAGCTGTACACAGAAAAACCACTCAAGTCTGACCAGCACCAAAAGTCTTTTAATAACTGATGTTTTCCACACTGTCACCCACCAGTTGTTTGCAGCAGGGGTCGTCTCCATAGGGATGGGACTGCAGAATCCTCCAGCTTCAGCAGTTGGGTACAGGGATTCAACTGGAGGGGGGTGTGTGTTGGGGGTGTTTTATGCTGCCTATTACATATACAGAAATTTGCCTCTTGGGAGTATTGAGACTGTATCTGTATGGATACCCAAGGAATGGTGAACAGGTGTGCAAGTGGCCTCATCAGATCCAGTCAGGTGTGTGCAGTTGTGGTGGGGACACTGTATGAGGGGACTCTGTACATACATTATCACTGGAGGGGCCCTTTGCAGTTTATTTACCCTGGTGTGCCAACCCTCTGCCTGTTTGCCCAGGCAGTTATTGCAGGAGCAGGCAGCAATGTTTCCCCATTGCTGTTAACCTTGCAGAGCTGCACTGATGGGGAGAAACAGGTTCCTGAGTTTCTGGGCTTGTGCTAAGATTGCCATGACACATAACATGGCAGAGAAATAGCAGTGAAGTTTTCCAGGTTTTTCTCTGTGTCTTTTTAGGTGGCAAGTCTTTAAAAGCACTCCCGAGGAGGAATTACCTTTCTGGTCTGATATTGTGCTGGGATTTCGACCAATGTCTGAGGCAGAACTCCGAAAGTTCCCACAGCACCGATTTGGTCAGGCCTTTACAACACTGAAATGTGACTGTCCACCCTACCTGCTGTGGCTGGAGAAAAGGTTGGTTTTGCTGCAGGCTGGGCATGCAGAGAGAAGCCCAGGCAGAGGGACTGGAGGCTAGACAGGGTATCCTTGAGAGCCTTAGATTTGAACAAAACTGAAAAAAAGGCTGTTTCTCACTGTGGAAAATGCAACAAGCTCTTGCCTGGGGAGAAGCACAGGAAATAAATACCCAACTTTCCCAAAATGTGAAAGGCCCCATTTATGCAATGTCAACTTTCTCCCAGTGTATCTGTACAGTGAGGCTTGGAGTATAAATGACCCTAGGATCAACATAGCCACAGGGGACACGCTTGGCCAGCCAGACCTTTAAGGTATATCAGGAACCTGCCATACCCTGAGAAAATGTTTGGCTGCTCCATGTTTGCCAAACCTCCCAAATAATATCCCTCTGTTTTTGAAGATATATCCAGCCCCTGAGAGAATAAGCATGTCTAGGAAGGTGTCTTATTGTGAAGACTTACACTTACGAAGTAGCTGGGCCAATTAATCTCAAATTTGTTCAACAACTGGAGTAATTTCTTAATCTGGTTAGGTAAAAGAAAAAAGAAAAAAGAAAAAATGTTAAACAGCATCATCTTGTTACAAATTTTTTTAAAATGTTTGCCTGCATAAGATGGGTGATACTCTCACTCTGAGGAGTTGTGGCTTCAGAGTTCATGCCTGGATTGACAAAAAAGTTAGAAAATCTGCCAATTTCCAGTTCTAAGTATTCCTCAAATACATGGATTTTGGAGAACTGTAGGAGAGACAGCATACAGATCTAAAAGGGCTTTGACACCTGGGCTGTGTATTTAATCCAAGTAAGTACCTCTAAAGTGAGCAAATGGCTGTAGTCGCTTGAGAGAAAGAGACAGGCTGCAAGCTGATTTGGGGTTAAGTAAAGAGATGTGTACTGACACCAAGGTACAAATTGCCAGCTCAGCTGGTTACTTGGATGCCTTTCATCACACTGCCAAATGTGAAAAAGCATTTCTTGTTGTAGCAGCTAGACGGGCTGGGAGTTCTCCTGTGGCACCAGTGCCATGTGAGGTCTGCACCATCTACTCAGTACACATGCTCTGTCATGTTTCATTGCCTAACTGAAGCAAATTTCTGCTGCAGGACAGCTAAGTTGTACAACCCATTTAGTATCTGCCATGTGATTTCTGCTCCCTCCTCATTCCTGATGTAGTCTTCTTAATTCTCAAAGGATGTAATCTAATGAGATGATCAAGCTCTTTTTTTTCTCTTCTCCCTGGTGATGAGAAGTGAAAGAATATTAAACATGTAACTAATTCTCAAACCCCTAGTGACCCGAGCAGTATTTATAGACCATTCTCCTGGCAATTTGCAAGGAAAATTGTTTTTGTGCCCACCTTGCTTGTCCAAAAACAGACCTCAGGAATTTTTTCCTGCTTACTTGCCCAAATTCAGGAGTTTTCAGCAGGTTTTTTCACTGGTGTATTCTTTATGGCATGATGACAACGTCCCAGTTACAACACTTAGGAGCTCCCCCAGCAAGGTGCCCAGCCACGGCTGCTGCATGAGATCTCCCCTGTTCTTCCCAGCCAGCTTCAGTGTCTGCTACATCAAGCCCCAGAGCATCAACTATGCCCTGGATTCTTGGCTCACTCGCTGCTTTGTGGGAAACCACTACCTTCATAGTGAGGTTGATAACTTTGCCAGCTGCTGGAATGTTGCAGAGGACAGGATTTTCCACTTAGTGCATCATTATCACAGACCTGTCTCCTGATTTGCTCATGCCAAAACCCCCAGTAAAAACCCCCAGCAGCAAGATCCAGCTGACAGCATCTCATACCAGTGATTTTCCACAGGGAAGGGCTTCAAGCTTCAGGCAAGTTCAGGGGAGGATTTGGCTTAAAATTGAGCTCAAAAATCAACCTCAAGAAGAGGTGACTTGCACTGAAGAGCAGACATGCTCTTGTATACTATACTATACTCATGTATACTGCTCTGAGCCATACTGGATGATTCCTGGCTGCCACTCTAGAAGGTTCCCTGGGGGTCCCGTGCCACATCTACCCAGCCTTAGTGCAGCTCTTAGGGCTTGGCACATGGCACGAGATGGCTACGTGGCTCAGGAGGTGATTTGGGAATGAGTGTGGCAGCACATAACAGGCACATTAAAAGGGGTGTAGTACAATAGCTCTGCCACCAGCATGAGCAAGTTGGTAAATAAATCTGTTGTTTTCCAGCTTGTTTGAGCTGTTAAAGCTTGGTACTGTTACAGAAAAAAATCGAGACCATGAGGACCTGACTGTTTGCCTAGGGTCTGATGCCAGGCTCTTTTCTAAAAGTGCTCAACTTTCTCTACTTTTTCCAGCCCAGCTGGGCTAAAAAATAGCTTTGATTAAATCAGACCAATCACAAACAGAACCCCCATGGCATTTTCTTTGCTTTTTTTGTCCCATCTGTTGTTTGGTTTCAATCAGTGTGTAAAGGCAAAGGCAATCCATCTCATTTAGTTAATGTTCGTAATAATTACATAAGGGTCTAGGGGTTTCCTTTCTGCCTCACTTCTGGAGTCTTTTTGCAGGTTGAAAGCAACTGGTGCCCAGGTGTTCACCAGGAAAATAGCAGACTTGTGGGATCTGCACAGCGAATACGACATCGTTGTCAACTGCGCAGGCATGGGAGCCCACCAGCTGGTGGGGGACAAGCAGCTCTTCCCTGTCAGGGGACAAGTGCTCAAGGTTCAAGCTCCTTGGGTGAAACACTTCATCCGGGATGGGGATGGCTTAACTTACATCTACCCAGGGATACACAGGGTGACCCTGGGGGGAACCAGGGAACAGGGGAGTTGGAGTCTCTCCCCTGACCCTGGCACTACTAGAGACATCTTTGACAGATGCTGCTCCCTTGAGCCCTCACTGCAGGGAGCTCAGGGTATCGAGGTGAAGGTGGGCCTGAGGCCATCCAGGCATTGTGTGAGAGTGCAGAGGGAGGTTTTGAGCCGAGGAGGAGTTAAGCTCCCGGTGGTCCACAACTATGGGCATGGGGCAGGTGGCTTTTCAGTTCACAGGGGCACAGCCAAAGAGGCTGCTCACCTGGTGGGGGAGTGCATTTCTGCTCTGCAGGGCTCCTCATCGAGGGCCAAGCTTTGAATACCAGACACTCCTTTTCCATTTACAGCTAGTGCTGCTTCTCCTAGCAGCAGCTTGGACTTCTACTTCATGACTGGGTAGAAGGGAACTAAGTCAACAACATGTTCCATTGGAGATGCCCAGTGGTATCTTCTGCCACCTTGGAAAGGCATGATAGATTGATCCAAGTATTAGTCCAGCTGATTACTGCCTTCATCTGGTATTGTTTCTGCCCTGGACATTTGTCCTAGCCTCATGTGAAGGAGAAGACAAGATACATAAATAATCTTCACATAACAGGGATCAGATTGCTGCAGTATAATAGAAATAACACCAATCTGCCATTTCTGCATCTACATCTGAAGGGTGTCACATGCACTAAACTCAGGTTCTGTAACAATCAGTTGTCTCCTCTTGTACCAAATCTAATCCAGAACTGCCCTTGCTCCTGCTATCTTGCTAACAAATTTTGTTGTTGTCTATATGATTTAGAAGGAAAAGAAAACCCCACACAGTGCTTCATTACAGTGCTCCAGGTCAGTTCTTACAGAAAGCAATGTTAGATCACTGTCACACACAGTGACTAGGAAAGCGATTTTAAGAGCAGGTCTGTGATACTGGTCACTGCATTTGCTCATACTGCACCTTAGGGAACTTAAAGTTTCTGCTTATATTGCCCCACAGGAGCTACAGTTTCGTGCATCTTTTCTCACACTTGTTTGCAAATCTGCTTTTTTCCTTCAAGCCCCTCAGGTTTTGCTCTCAGACACCAGTGATTTTCCCCCAGGCCCTCCCCTCCTCCCCTGCATAGAAACATTGACATGGCCTTTGTTCTACAGAAGAGGATTTTTCAGAGTAGGTTTGGGAATGCAATATCCCTTTTCTACTTCACATCAACACTGTCTGCTTTCTTTGAAACAGCTGATATGAATACATTGGAGACAAACCAACAAGGATTCTAACACCAGCATCAGTTTCATAGAAGAGCCATTTAAGACTAGATAAACACTCTAAAGAAAAATTTGTCTGTAACTGGGCATGAGCAAGCTCCTCTGCTGTAAGAAAGCTGAGTCACCAGAGCTCAGACTGTCTCACTCCATGGCAGAGGCTGTGTTGGGCTTTACACTCCCCTCAGTAATTCAAACCCTTTGATATGTCTGAAGATAATCGCGCTCCAAAACTGGATCTTACCATCAAAGTACAGGTCTGGCTGTAAGGGATTAAACCATTCATTAGATATTAAATGGCTCACTTAAGAGTGTTACCATCCATTTTTTGTCTAGCTTTTTTGTCCTAAGAGTTACAAAACCATTAAAAATCCTTCAATAATTTCAGTGATTAAAATTAACTGATAAATAAAGTTGTAATAATGGAGCAAAGGTCACTTCTGTTGTGTTTCCTTTCATAAGCAAGGGATTTTCTTTCATTTGGGATGGCCTGACAAGGCCAAGAAAGGCCACCGTTGGCCATGGCTGCCAATTCCTGCTGTTCTCAGGGGGGATGAGGACAGTTATCATTAGCAAGGGACAGCTGTCAGGAGAAACATCACCAAATTAAATTATAGGTCAATAGGCGCCTGGGACAAGCCTAAGCCAGCCCTGCCTTCAGCAGCCTTGTCCTCTTCTTCTCAGCTCTGCAGGCTAATTTTGCATTCCCCCTTTGTCCCCCCCATTTGTCCTTTCCAGTGGTATGAGAGGGCAGAGCTTCTGCTTTTGGCAGCAATGTTGGCATTAGGCTTGTCAAACTGCAGCTTTGTCCTCAGCTAACACAGAACATAAAAATACATGGAAAAAGAACATGAGAATGGGCTCTTTTTCCTTAATCTTTATTTTAATCTTTAAAAAATAGCAAACAAATACTAACTTATCATGGAACGAGAAACACTACTAATGCTAATAGGGTGATCACAGACCCATAAGAAACTAAAGCTGTGCTTGTGCACTTCTGCTTTGCAGGGCCATGAGGTTTCTTCTAATCTGCTTCTAAAAATTGTGTGGTTGACAAAGTGTCAGAATAGGTTTGGCTGCAAAGCCCATCAGTCTGGTGTCCTAGCTCTGGTCATGGCCAACAGGGGTGACGGCCACTTCTGGCCTAGGGTCCTCCTCACCTGAGGGGTAGCTTAGTGTTTCAGATGATTTATCTTCCACACAGTTGTTGGCTTGCTTCTAAAGCTATGAATGGTGCTTCTGTACTCCCCAACATCCTGTGAAAACAGGTTCTGTAAAGGAAGAAACTTCTTTGTCCAGGAGCAGGGCTCCTTGCCTTCACATTTTTCTTGAACCTGAAAACATCATCTGATGCCCCTTTCTTGTACGTTATGAGAGGTAGTGACTACTTATTCTCTGTGGCCCCTCTTGACTTTATAAAGCTCCACCATACTCTCTCTTGGACTCTTCTTTCCCACCTTGAAGGGTCTTGATTTACGTAATACATAATTGCCTCACATTCACAAGCCCTGATCCTCATGGTGACATATCTGTTGGAGGGGACAGCGCAGAAAAGAATAAGCATTCCAGGAGGTTCCTTCTCCAAGTGACAGAGCAGCCAGCAAGGAGGGGTGCCATGCTGGACCCTGTTCTTGCCAACAAAGAGGGGCTGGTGTCCCAAGTGAAGACGTTTCTCTGGGGTCAGTACTGGGGCTGGTGCTGTTTAACATCTTTGTCAGTGTCACGGACAGTGGGATCGAGGGCACCCTCAGCAAGTTTGTTGACTCCAAGCTGTGTGGTGCAGTGGACACGCTGGAGGGAAGGGATGTCATCCAGCAAGACTTTGGCAGGCTTAAGAGGTGGGAATGTGCAAACATTATGAAGTTCAACAAGATCCTGCACCTGGGTTGGGACAACCCCAAACATAAATACAGGCTGGGCAGAGAACAGATGGAGAGCAGCCCTGAGGAGAAGGACCTGGGGATGTTGGTTGAAGAGAAGCTCAAAGTGACCGATCCATATGTTCTCACATCCCAGGAAGCCAACCTTGTCTACATTGAAGCAGCAAGGCCAGCAGGTTGAGGAAGGTGATTCTACCCCTCTACTCTGCTCTTGTGAGACCCCACCTGGACTGCTTCATCAGCTCTGGGGATCCCAACATGAGAAGAATGTGCACCTGCTGGAAAGAGTCCAGAGGAGGCCACGAAGATGATCAGAGGATGGGAGCAACTCTCCTCTGAAGGCAGGCTGAGAGAGCTGGGGTTGTTCAGCCTGGAGAAGAAATGGCTCTGGAGAAAAACCTAAAGGGGGCTGCAAGAGAGGGGGACTTTTTACAAGGACATGTGATGATAGGACAAGGGGGAATGGCTTTAAAATGAAAGAGAGTGGATTTAAATTAGAAAGACGTTCTTCACTGTGAGGGTGGTGAGGCGCTGGCACAGGCCGTCTAGAGAGGTGGGTGCCTTATCCCTGGAAGTATCCAAGGCCAGGTTAAATGGGCTTTAAGCATCGTGGTCTAATAGAAGGTGTCCCTGCCCGTGCCAGGGGGTGGAACTAGATGATTTTTAAGGTCCCTTCCAAACCAAATCATTCCATGACTCATTCTATGATCTCTCTTCCCCTCATAATATATTAAAATGCTTTATGGTCATTAACAAGAATTTAAGTGACAACCTAATGCCAAGATACCTGCCCTGAATGGTACTTGCTGTTTCAGAGGCCATTGCTGAGGCTGGGTAGTGAGGCAGTCTTCCTCCCAGCTCAGCCAGGTGTTTTTCTCTGCTGTTAGCTGCACTGATTTTCTCCTGCCATTACTTTGCCTAAACTCATGAGATGGTTTGCATTTTACTACCTTGACTAAACTGGTACCACCAGCAGATCAGTCATTTTCCTGACTGATGCATCTGTGGATGAACACTGGCCCAACCACGATCCCTCTAAGATGCAATTGGTGGCTTCCCTCCACTGTGAAGAATGGATGATTTTTCCTTACCTTGTCTCTCTATCCTGTATGCAGTTGCTGACTCATGAGAGGATCTTCCCTCTTATCCCATGCCAGATTAGCTTCTTAATGGGTCCTTGGTGACAGATGTTATTAAGGGCTTTCCAGAAGCTGAGCAGATCATACCGAGCGGATTGCTCTCATCTGCAGCTTCACAGTTTCCTCTGAGGCTGTCAGAGGGTGGTGGAGCACAGCTTCATAGGTTCTCACTGCAAAGCTCTGCCAATTCTCCCCTCTTAGTCTGTGTCTCTCCTCGCACCTATTCTGTTGCTATGGCTTTTGCTGTTTGCCTGCCACAGGTGTCTGATTTAGTGGCTTGCATTTCTCTACATTGCATTCCTTACAGCGTGTAAAAGAAAACAGTATCACATGCCATCCTCTTTTTTTCTTCGGCTGTTTTAAGTCAAAGCTTATACACTGGCTCTTATAGTGCAACAATCTCCATTAGCATTCCTTAAAAACCCACAAGCGACTAACATCTGCTTCTCAGGAATTTGTTACTATCCCTTGCATCTATTTGTTCTAAAGCCTCATCTAATGACCTTTCAGTCTGAGGCACTTCCCTGCATTATCCGTTTAACAAATGGGTCTGCCGTGGGAATTTCACTAAGCTTTGCTGCGCTGAACGCAGACACAAGTAATCTGTTTAGCTGTTGTGTTAGGATGTTTTTTCTCACAAACTCCTTTGCCACCCTGATCACCTGCTGACTTCACACCCTGGTCACCTGCAGAACCCTCCAGCAGGCTCCCTGCTCCTGCTAGGATAGACGAGGCTTTTCGTCTAGTAGCAAGTTATTTCCTGAAAATATTTTTTAGTCTTCCTTTCTGTTTCTGCTTTTAATTTGACAGAGTTCATGACCTTTTCCTCATTTGGAGGGGATCTATTTTGGTTTTTTCCCATGTAATTTTTATCATGCTATCACAATGACTCAATAAATATATTCCTTCTGGAATATGTCTGACATTTCAATACCCTTATATAAAAATTGAGAACTTTAAAGCTGCATCTTATTTTCACATTTATAGCAAACAGAAGCAAACATACATTCAACCTGATTGCTCCTGTGCCCCATTAAAATGGGCTTTCTTTGTCTAGACTGCACCTTGCTCTTTCCCCCTTACTTGTGGTTAAAAAGGGGTCAAAATGGCACCTTTAAAGAAATGTCGTAATTTTCATGATCCCCTGCTCCTGTCTTGCTCCTCACTTTCCCCAATCTCTAGCTTGAAATTCCTTTTTAAATCTTACTCTTTCTCACAGAGGTTTTCTCCCTGGCTAAAGTCATGTCACACAAAGATTGAGCATTCTATCCAGAAACCTCATCTTTTTGTTCCAGAAGCTTTCAGTTTGCCAAGAATATGTCCTAATATTTTGAGGATAACTGAACGTTGCCTTATTATGCTTCTCTAGGCATGGAAAATTTAAATAGTCTAGAATATATCCTAGATGCATAGTGAAGCTGCCACCTATACACCTGCCCACAAAGGGGAGTCACACTCTTTCAGTGCCTTCAGGCCATCTCACTGACACTGACTGCTTTCGGGCAGTTGAAGTTTGAGATGAGTTCTGTCTTGCTTCAGCTGCCTGGCCCTGGGTGTCAGTCTCTGGCAATATCTCATCAGGCATCCCTGAGTTTCTGCTGCTCACTCAAGGCTCTTGCCAGGAGCTGAAGCAAAGATGTGGCCTCTGTTACCTCTCCAGCTCCAGCTGAAGCTGAGCTGGCAGCTGAGGAATTTTCAAAACTCCATTTTGATCTTAAATCTGTCAGTGCTGCCACATCAGCTCTGTAGTTTTCATCTGAAATCACAGAACAAGTGTCAGAGAAACACTCACATGTGGGAGAGGATTAACAGTGGAAGGTTCAGTAAACCTTCATGACCTCCCCGTGCTGATGAAAGGTGCCCTTAAAGAAAGATTTAGCTGTCACCTGTGCAAAGCGTTTTATCCCTGTGCTGTTCCTTAAGCCCATACGTGTCTGGACATAAGTTATCCAAACTGTACTTGAGTATTTCCTTCTTATCCTCACTTTCTGATCTACATTGAAGAGGCACCCCTGGCAGATGGCAACCAATCTGTCACACGCACATGGAACTTCAAAGGTGTAATTGTGGTATAGAAAGAGAACGATTATATTTTGAGACATTTTTATCAATCCTTGTGATTCCAGAGAACAGATGGGATGTATGATGGATTTTAGAGCTTGAGCACAAAATAATAGCTTTCTGTAACAGAGAATTTTGTTAACTTTCTTCACAGAAACAATGCATTGAAGTCATGTTGTCTCAATATAGGCTTTTGCCTCTGTTTAAAACAAATTTCTGGAAAATACAGGAAAATTGGCATTCACCATTCATTACCATTCTTTTCCAGTCGAGGACTATTTGAGATAAACCTCAAATTCATTAGGAATAAATGTAGCAATTAGAGACAACATCATGGCCTGGACGGACACTTTTATTGTTTTCACAGCAATCAAGAGGCTATTGTTACGTTGCACGCTGCTCTAGTTTATTCTGCTTTATTCCCTACTTTCCACCAGAGGGAGATGTTGGATCAAGCAGTTGCTGAAAAAGCCCGCACACTCCATCTCAAAGAGCAAATGGTGTGATGCTTAATTCACTGAAAATCTGGGCGCCTGTCAGACTCCCACAAACCTACAAGGCTTAAGGGACGTGGGTGCTGCACAAGAGTTTTAAAAAACGATCGTGGGCCAGTTATTTATGGAGAACACTTAAAAAAATACAATAAAATGTGAAGGCAGAAGCATACCAGAAGCTGTAGTTAACAAAAAACAAAAAAACAAAACAAAACAAACCAACAACAACAACAAAAAAATCCCAGACAAAGCTGCTGCTATACTATAGCAGCATGTCCCAGAGCTTTTCCCCCACCAAAGGCTGGCGAGGAAACCACTGTCTTGGGTAGCCAAGTGTCCTCTGTTCCTCACGTTGTGGCTTCTTGGGGACCCCCAGCCTCTTGAGCAGTGCCTGGGCTGGGCATCCTGTGGGGCAGTCCCTGTGGGGCTGCAGCCTGGTCCATGTGTCCACTGGCTCCTGGCTCCTGGTGAGCCCAGACACGACTCTGGGTGCTCAGGTATTAGAAACTACTGCTGTTTCAAGATGTGAAATGGACTGGTTTATTTCTGGAAATTTTCCTCCTGTGTCTGTTTTTCTCAATGAAGAAGTAAAAATTACATATTTTGGAGAAGGGGAAGCAGACATGAATCAAAACCCAGCCTTTTAAAGAAGGGGTGGGGCTGGGGAAGAAAAGAAAGGGGGAAGCAACTTTTCTGAAAGTTAACAACTTCACAGAAATGGTATTACCAAAAGTAAAAGCAGTTTCAAGGGAGTATTTTTCCTGTGTTTTGCTTTCACCCTTTGAGACTGTCTCACACCACTGACAGCAGCCAGCACTAGGGGAGCACTGCCCCACATCACTTTTCTCTGTTGCTGTTAATGTTCATTACCTACCATAAGGACAATAAATTTCTCACACAGTAAGAGGCGTGCACCATGAGCACCATGTGCATCATGGGCTGTGCTCCTGCCATTGTCACATTTCCCACCTTTTGATTCAACTTCTGCAAAGCTCCAGTCAACCAGCTGATATCAACTAGCTGGTATCTAAGCCTTACATTAGCCTTTCCTTCAATTTGTGAGCCAAACAAAGGGGGGGAGGCTTGTTTATTTTTTGTGTTCCCAGAAAATTAAGCGACTGAGCCAGATGTCAGTGTTTCGGAAGCACCTGCATGTGAATGTTCAGTCAGCATTTTGGCTAAAATGAAGTTCTGAAAAACAACCTTCCCCTCAGGGAACACAATAGAGCCATGGAGGGAGCCTCTCTGTCACACAAATTAATGGTTTAGGTTTCTTAAAGAATCACAAACATTATTGAAAACAAACTTTAATATAAATTTGCAGAAGTGAGGCAAAGTTCAAAGGCAAGACTTACTCTACTACTTACTGCATGGATAACACATATATAGGAAAACCAAATTGGAATCAATTTAGAGTGGTTTATATGGAGGCCAGGGATGTAGAAAGGGGTAAGGAAGGAAAGGTTAGAGGAGGCTCTCTGCTGGGTCATGGGATTGAGAGTGAACTCCCTTGCTTTCCAAACTGCTTCTCAGAGAGATTTCCACACATGGCTGGATCTGATCTTAGGTTCAGACATGGTCAACGGTTTATGTCTAAAGGATTTAGCAGCACTTAAATGTTAGATTAAGCAAGGATCAACTATGAACGTAACAGTAATAACAGTTACGGATTCGAGATAATAACATGTATATTGTACTTGCTGTAGGGTGTCCAAGTCAATACACACACACACACACATACACACACACACAGATATGTGTCTGTAAATGTACAAAGGTAATACACACACAGATATGTGTCTGTGAATGTACAAAAGTAATGCACACACAGACATGCAATGTATAAGTACAAAAGTATGTGTATTAAAACATTCCCCTTGAGAATCAGTGAAACACTCATGCCTAAAGCCTTTTTGGCATTTCTTAAGGGGGTGAGGGTGGGATATTGAGCCTCCAGTAGTGGGATATCAGCCTAGGTTCTGTTGCCAGGTGACTTTCTCTGAATTTTCCAAACTTGAGAGTCTGGGCACTCTGAGAGGCATCCCACACAGAGGGATATATTGATGCAGCCCACTGCAGCCCAGAATAGTTCAAAGGGTCTGTCTTAGGACCACTGTTTTTAGGGCTGTGAGATGGTTGGATTAAGTCGTTGATGTATTTTCATCCTGGCTGCAATTCGGGTTAGTGATTACTGGAATTTTTGAAATTCCAGTGAGGATGGTACTGTTCCACTTGAGCTACATTTCAGATAAGGAACGTTCCAAGGCTGTCAGGGGTTGACTGATTATCCTTGCTGTCATCTCCCACCTTGGTCAGGCAGCAGGGGTTCCTGGTACGGTCAGTACTGCCCCCACCTTAGCTTCCCAAGAACTCCCAGTATGATCGGGAGATGCTTTACCACCAAACTCTTGTGCAAAGGCCTGAGGAGGCCAGAGGAGAAGGGGGAGGGATGAACCAACACGCTCACGCTTGCTTTCCTCCTTGCCAAAAAAGTGCATGGTTGGGCTTCAAGGAGATGAAGCCTCTCCTCTGCACAGACCTCGCAGCCTGCTGAGCCAAATGATTTCTTGGTCAGTGGGACAGCTGGTCTCCTTGGAGCATTTGAAGGACTGGATTTGGGCTTCTCACATCCCATATTGCTGAGGCTAAAAGAAGAGCAATCCCATTTTTAGGTGGGCTTTCAATGAAAAGGCTCTTTTGCATTTTTTAAATAAAGGAGCTGAGGCAGCTGAACTCCAGGGAAAGACTCCAAGAAGCAACCCACAGCATAGAGGTAAAGACCCTGAGAAGCACTGACTACCCTGTTTCTGAAAATCCCTCTGTAAGCCTGGGTGGGCACCATTTTTCTCTGTGGTGAGTGTATCTGCACAGTGTCAGCACTCCAGGAATAATCACAGGACGAATTGACACAGAGATTTGCAGCAGGATAATTGCCTCAAACAGAAGGATAAATAGCTTTTTCTGGCATTTAATGGGCCTCTTAAGTGAACGGCAATAAACTCTATGAGAACAGATGTTTTCCCTCTTTTTCGTCCTCTTGCATCTCATCCATAATTATGCACTAAAATGTTCTTGTCTGGGTTGCTGAGAGCAATCTTGTTGCTGTTTGTCTTTGCAGTGTAAGACTGAGCACTTCAGCACGAAGATTGAGTAAAAAGCCCTGGATTCCTAAAGGCTCCTGTCACTATACATCTGTGATCATCTTCTTTCCTTCATGTTAAGCCTGAGGGAGAAGTGAGAAATCCGGGGGGAAATTTGCCTCTTCTAGCTGCTGCTCTGCATGTCCCAGTGTTGGGGTGTCCCCCTGCAGGTCCTGGTGCCCTGCGCTCCAGTTAAGAGGTTCCTTTGCTTGCCTGGCTTTTAGCATTGACCCAGCTACAGTTCAGGAGAAAGCACAGCTTCACCTTTGCCTTGCAGGGGAGGTAAGTGTCCTCTGAGACACTCCTTCCCACTCTGTGCTGAGTGGACTGTGGGGAGATGGCAGAGCAGGCTTTCCTCTGTAGCTGCTGGCTCTGCCTCCAGCCTTGCTGACGGGAGAGCAGCAGGCACAAAGCAAGCCTTGCAAAAAAGCCTTTATGTTTTCAGAAGCCTGCACTTTATCTCCTGACAGAGTACAGAGAAATGACCTTGTTCCTGAGGAAATTCAATACATTCTGGCAAAGCGATCTCCTCCTAACAAGGAGACCGTGGGCAAGCCAGGAGCTGGGGCACAGCCACAAGCATTAGGCCAGCTGAGTGCTCCTGGCCTGAAGCGACGCTGGCAGAGGCATCAGCACAAACCCACTCTGTCCTTCCCAGCGCATCTTCCAAACATCCCACTGGCCTTTGTTTCCCACATCCATAGCTGAGGATGAAGGCACACATGCTGCAGGGAGACACATGCCAAAAGGATGGGCCCTGTGGTAGCACCTAACCTACATACAAACTCTGGCTAAGGAGATTATTCCACCTCAGATCGATACCGATGTCTCTGCATCATTGATGCTGCTCCACATGGCATTGAGGGCAAACTGCTTTGAAAAGAGCCTGTGGGAAGAACACTGAGTTTTATCCTCACCGTCTGCTCCTAGACAGGCTGCTCAGCTGCAGGGGAGCTGTTCTATCTTTTCTGCTGTGGGCAGACCATTTCTCTCCTCCTTGTTAGGATTGCATCTAAGATTTTAAAATGCAACCAGATGGACGAGAGGATTGGCTGACCACATGGTAATAGTTTAAAAAAACCCAACCTTTCTGTTACAGATAAAGACTGAATTAAGTGTCCTGAAAAAATGAGATGCTTTTCAGACACGTGGATGAGACCTTTATTAAAGGTGGACACATATTATTGAATTGGCCTGCATATTGGTCCAGAACATTCTCGCATACCTCCTATCCTAGGAAAGCTGCTTTTCATCCATTAGGTCTCAAGGATGCTGCCAGCCACTCCCAGCTTTTATTGTTTCCTATTGCCTTTAATGATGCATAAATTGTACAGACACATGCCAGTATATCAAACAACATTGCAAGACAGACTGTAGAAAAAGCACACAGTACATTAATTATGGGTCTTAATTTGTTTGTGAATCTTCTACCTGAAACATTTTGCTACTGTTTTTCTCCCTATCAGCCTTTGGCTTGCATCTCATCCCCCCTTGGAGACCCCTTTACCCTGAGTGCTTGGAGATGAAGGAAGGTCTCTCTCAGTGACATCTGCTCGATTGTTCCAGTGCCGTTGCCATCCCCTATATAAATACTTTGGCTTTTGTACTGTTCTATATAAGCCCATTAAAAACATGTAATAAAAAGGCTTATATAATTTCTTAAAGCCATCATTACTACTCCAGCTGTGGTATTTTGTCAAATTCTGAACATTATAGATTAATCCCTATGCCAAATTACATTTTTTAATGGAAGATATTCATCTCTGAGCTTAGAAGTGTAAAAATGTAAGTAAAATTTATTGCATCCAAAAAAAGGCTGAGAGCTGAAGCCAGAATAACACTAAGGTAATCTTTAAAACAGAAAATAAGATTTTTAATAGAAACCAATGGTAATTTTTAAGTAAAACTGGACATCTGCCTGGGATTATGGTATGGATACAGGGGAAATACAGATGATGAAATGATATCACAAAAATCATCATGCAACAGTATGTGAATTGCATGTGTGCCATCACTACTTCATTCCTGTAAACTGGAATGTCTTTTTTTTTTTTTAATGGCAATACATTTTCAATTTTTATCCTGGTATCTCTTCAATAAATTTTCCAGCCCTTATTTTAAAAAGCAGGCAGAATTTTGCTTGTTCAGAGTTGACAATTTAGTAAAAGGCAGACTGTAAAACCATTGTTATTCCTCTTCAGGAGCAAAACACAGCTGCTGGAGGCAATAGTTGTATTTGTAGGTACCACAAGGATTAGGGTTAAATAAATAAAGTTAAGACCCAGGGACAGCAGAGAGCTGCAGAGCATCTTCTCCTGAAGGGCCATTTCATTCTTCTTCTCCTTCCTGCAGCGAATGTGTGTGCACAGGTACAGGTATGTATGACTGCAAACACACAAGAGTGTGACTCAGAGGTAAACCTTGAGCTATAATCCCCTCTCCAGGCCAATAATTATCACCCATCTCTTTCATCAAATTTGGAGCACGTGGCTAGGCTGTGGTGTTCGATTCCCTCTGTAGCTGGAGGGAAAAGACAGCTTCTGCCCATGCCTCGTGCTGTGCTGCTGAACAGCAAGATCAATCTTGTGTAAAGCTGTCTAAATGGCCCACAAGCTTGAGGAGAGCTAATGGGAGACTGCATGAACATATATTTTTTGTTGTTATCTTCAAACTTACCAGTGGCGAGCTGAGAAGCAGTTTTAATGATTCACACAGCTGAGCTTTTGCCTTGACAGCTGTTCAGACACGAATTTCTCAGCAGCAGTAAGTGGGTAATAGACCAATACAGCCAATTTACTTCTCTGTTGCTAACATTTAAAAGATAACACAAAGAGATTCTTTCATAGTTTTCAGTGGGATTTAAGGCATGGGAAGGGGTAAGGGCTGTACCTACCTGGCAGAGCTGTGTGCAGGCTCCGTGGAGGTCTGTCACTTGATGCATAAAGAAATAATTCCAGGACTTCAAGCTGCAGTTTTAAGGAACAGAACTGAAACCAGGCTTGCACAGAAGCCATTACTGAGAAGTCACCCAGGGAGCTACAAGCATTTAATTCCATGTTCCCCAGGGCTATGGCAGAGCTTTGGCACATAAATGTGCAAGGCAATAAACCGGGCCAGGACCAAAGCTCTGACTGCTGCAAACTCAGGGTCTGAGGCACATGCATCTTCTGTGGGGAAGGACACACTGTGCTTCTCTTCTGCAGCCACTTTTAAAATGGCCTTGTGAAAGTTTCTGCACAAAACATCTCTGTTTTCAAGTGCACGGAACAACCTCGCTCCGATTTTTGAAGTATTAGTCAGGAGTGTAGGAGGAGGAAGAGGGAAAAAACTCTTCCTTTGCTCTGTCCTGTAGATTTTGGCAAGTGGCTCATACCCAGTCCAAAGCACAGAGTCAAAAAGAGCCTTTTTATTCATTTACTCATTTTATAGGAGGAGTGTTTGAGTTGTATTAACAGCCCTTGGAGAATCCTAGGGAATCCTAGTGGCGTTTTTCCTGCCTAGGGTTTAATTTTGCACAGGGATTGGGGCAGACATTTTGACTAACGAGAAGATAAACAGAAGCCCTGGCAGTGGGTGGAGGCAGAAGATGAATGGGGTAGGCAAGATGCTGAAGTGAAATTGGCCATAAGAGAGAGAAACATTAAATAACTGCTGCAAAGGAGAGATTTCACTACCAACAATATCCCAGGCAAGAGGTAATTTGTAAGCAGCAAAGATAGCACTGAAGCAATGAAATTTCATTGGTGTTAAACTTTTCCCTTCTAGAGGTTTAGCACTGTGCTCTCACCATAGACAAATTTATAAATGAGAGAGGAATTTTAACTGTTTATAGACTTTTCCTGGAGAAACTAAGGGAGTGTAGTTCTGTGCCACCTACATATAAAGTAGATACCATAAGACCGATGTCTGATTTTGGTTATCAGGGCATGAAGCTCACTGTTCTCAGTTGAAATTGCATGCTCACATTCAGAGTTGCTGTTCCAGTCACTCCCTGCATTTCATGGCGGCAGTTTGTGCTCCGCTGGATCCAGCTTGATAAATGTTCCTCTAACACCATCCATCTTGCTTTAGGAAAGCAAGGAGGGGAGGTTATTTGCTGCCTGACTCAAAGAGCGATCATGTTTTGCGAAAGATGTGAAACTTTGCAGAAGGTGCATTTCCCAGCAATCACCTCAAAAAGGCCAATCCTCCAGCTGGACTGGAGTTTCATGCATTATGCTACAATTTTAATTTGCTCTTCTTCTCAACAGGCTTTGCTCACACACGGATCTTTGCAGGCAGTTCTTGGGGGAGGAATTGGTTTATAAGACACTTGTTAAAATGGAGAAGCGAGACCATTTAAGGTACTATCTTAATTCTCACTGATTCTCATGCTAATCCTGATAAGATTTCTCATTGTCCCTGAGATTTTCTGAGATCATTCTCTACCATTGTTCTCTTATTCTCTATCTTTAGAAACCCTCCGTTGTGTTTTTAACAGGCAGACTTACATTCATAAGAAATTGCTGGGCAGGGGGTGGGGAGGAAGCATGAGAAATTAAACTGTTTTTTAAAACACAAAAGGAAAATGAAAGCTCTGAGTTAAATTAGTGAACTGCTCTTTATCAGTACCACTCCTAGCATGCCCACAAATTGGGGCTTATCAGCTTTCTAAGGAAGGGAATATTTTGTACAAGGTCAGCACTTACAGTTACAGCTCAGTGATGACAAGAAGAGTGTCTGGATTCAAGTATTTGAACTTTTTGCTGAAACTACACAAGGAGAGAAGAACAACAAACGAACCTCTGATGCTGAAACCAAGAAAGACCTTGTGGTTTCTATTCTACTCAGGTAGACCTTTTTTATTTGAGTATGCATTGTTCAAGCTTTCAGGAAAGCTTTGATTTCTCACGGATTAAACTTCAAGAGGGAGTTTTAAAATGTATTTCTGCACTTTATACTTCTGGAGTCAACCTGCCTTCAAGATTTTCTCCATAACCATACAAGCACGGACTTATATTTTAATAGGACCTTTACATGCCATTATTTATTGACTAGATGCTGATAGCTTAAAATGACATTTGTGCTAAGAATTTCGTGAAATAATACCCCTGCTTTTAATGTTCTTGATGTATGTCTAAAACCTCTCTTCCCTGAGCTGCAGCATTAGTTCTGTCCTCCATATGAATGTTGCCATTTCATATGGAGGAGCAAAGTGATGCACAGGCAGCCCTGTGACAGCCAGAGGGATTTTCTGCTGATGAGCTCCAGGTGATGCTCACGGCTGGAGGCAGGTGCCTGTCTCTTAAATTGATGTCAGTCATGATTGGTGCAGTTACACTCTCCCTTTGCCCTCATAAATGTGTTCTTTCCTTGCACTGGCACCAGAGCTTGTCTGATCCATTTGTGAGCCACCCAAGAGAGGTGGAAACAGGAAAAATGTATGGTTGTCAGAAAGATCCACTTCCAGAGCCAGCTCACCTCCTTGTGGCAAACACCTGAGGCTGTCCCATGTTGGCTGTAAGCTGATCAAAAGATAGGATAGTTCCAACAAAGGTGTCCAGGTCTTTTAGGAAACTGCTCCAGATAGAGTTTGAGTTCATTTTCATCTGTGTCAGGCCCTGGTTTGACTCCTAGTTTAGGACAAAGGAGCCACTCTCCTGCTACAAGAATGGCAGGTAGGACTGACACTTCTGAGAAGAGCCTACATTTGTCTGTTTTAATGCAACCATGGAATTGCTTTAACCTAATTCAGAAGGACAGTTTACCTAAAAAAAAGAGAACAGCAATGTTTAAATGGCAGGAATCATGCACCTCACCTGCCAGTGCATCTGTGCTTGGAGCCACACTTGAAATCCCACTTCTCCAGACAGATCATTGCTCCCTCCCTTATCTTCCTACATGCAGCTCCTCCATCCCACTGCAGCAGATCTGGCTGCTTGGCTGCTGGCTCACTCCACTTCTGCCAGCGCTCCTCTCTGACCTGCTCCCCCAGCAGCAGCCAGCCCTCGCTCTGCTCCAAGCTGTGAAGAGACAGGAGAGGTCAGAGAGGAGTAGTGCAGCCTGCTGCTGAGGAGAGGACGGTGCAGCAAGTCTCTCCGTTGCCAGCAGACAAGGCAGGGACACTGGAAGCACAGTACTGCTCACAAGAGACAAGAGTCACAGCCCCTCTTCCCTACTTGGCAAAGAAACAGGGAGTAGTCATGCATCCATGTCCTGCATATCCCATCTGGGAACATATTTACCACTCACTGAGCTGCGTGTGCTGTAAATTGGTTGCCATCATCCCCGTCCCTGTTCCCGCAGAGCTTGCCTCCTGTCATTGACGCTGCTCCCCACCTGCGCTCCTGCTTCAGAAAATCCCACCAACCACCGCTCCCTGCTCATGGCTCAGCCATGGGTTAGAGTTGTGGCTTAGGACCACAGCTCACCTGGGCACTCTATGGCTCTTCCTAGTGTGTTCCCATTGCGAAACAAATGCGGGGCCTCCTGTGCTCCCACCGAGAACCGAGATGAACGGGACACCTTTCCCCTGCACTGCCTCTCAGCCCATGCAGATCCTTTCCCTCACACATGAAACCAAGGATGTGTCATGAAGATCAGCAGGATTGTGTGACTACCCAGGAGACAGACTAGCAGGCAAAGTTAAACTTTAAAGAGTTACTCATAAGTACGAGGCGTTGCAGCCAAATTAGGGCACCACAACTGATGTTTCACACAGGGCTCTCACACCTTTCAAACGTTCAGGTCCAGCGTGATTTAACTGGTCACTAACAGCCACACCATTGGTTACTAATCACAGTAAAACTTTCCAAAGCAGCTCTATTTTTGCAGCATTCTTGCTGCTTGTCTATTGATCCAGATGTCCCTGGAGTCAGCCTTGCTAGCGTTACTTATCTGTACTGCCAGACGATACTGGGGGAGGGGTTCAAAGACGTGTCAGAGGAGCTAGGATGTTGGTGTTATCTTGGCTGTCCAAGATCCTTTATCCTTCATAGGACAAGACGCGAAGCTCTCACTTCCAGAGCCGGGCTGTCCTTTTGTTTGACTTAGACATGAACAATCCCCAAGTCTCCAGTGAAATTTCACTACCTCGTGACATCACAGTGTATAATCTGAACGAATACATACAAGTTAGCACACTGCCATGCAACAGAGACGGGCTGCTACAACAGCTAGGGCGGGGGGTCGTGTCCTCTCTCAGGCCATCTGACACGCACCTGTGGCTCCACAGCGGCGCGGCCCCGCGTTCGTCCCCGGGCTCGGGCCCCGCCGAGGCGCGGAGCATCCCTCGGGCCACTTGCGGGCGAGCACCGCTGCGTCCCGCAGCCCCCGCCGGGCCGGGACGGGACAGGGGCATCCCGGCCCCTCCCCGGCCAGCCCCGCTCGGGGCGGGGACTCCCAAGTTTCGGCGGCGGCGGCCGTGGGGCCCGGCCCGCCGGCGGCATGAGCCCTGCGGCGGGGCGGGGGGGCGGCAGCGCCGGGCAGGGCAGCCCCCGACGCCATGCCCAAGGAGCGGCCGCTCTGGCGGGGCGCCGCTTTCCGCCTCTGCCTGCTCTCCGCCGCGCTCTTCCTCTGCCTGCAGCTGGGCATGAGGCGGTCCTGGTGTCCGGAGGAGAAGCCCCGGGACCCGCCGGCGCGGGCGCCCGCCCCGTCCCGCGGCGCGGAGCAGCGGCCGGGCGCGGTGGCGGCGGCGGTGGCGGGGGCGGTGGCGGGGGGTGGCCGCCGGCGGGTCACCTACGTGCGGAGCGGGCGCAGGGGCAGCGCCACGCCCGCCTGCTGCGCCCCGCAGCCCCCGGGCAGCCGCCGCAGGAAGGTAGGGACGGCTCGGGGGGAGAGCCGCCGTGTCGCGACAGCAGCTCCCCGCGAGGGGCTGAGCGGGGAGGGCACCCGGGCCGGGGATGGGGCTGGTGGCTGAGGAGAGGCGGCCGGGAGGTGAGGCGAGGTGGTGTGATGACGAATTCTTGGGAAGTGTTCAAGCGACTTTTTGAGCGGGGCTGCTGAGCTGCAGGGAAAGGGGAGTGTGCTGGAGCGGGGCTGGTCAAGGTAAGAGCTCTGTCTGAGAAGGTGACAGGAAGAGCTCGGTCTGAGGAGATGACAGTGACCCCGAATCACCAGGTGGGGTACGCACGCTGACGCATCCCCAACAGGATCAAACTTGGGAAAAAGTTTGGCCCTTGGCGTTCTTGGCATCCCAGTGCTACTGTATTCGCAGAAGGCCATCAAGAAATGGCGCTAAGACCTGGTCCGTGTGAGAATTAGCGAGTTTTTAAATGAGCTGGTAAATGAGCCTGTAATTGGGTTCCTACGTGACAGTGACTGAAAAGCCTTTTGGGGAAGTGAGGACCATCATTAGCATCTGGAGTTCAGCAGGACGGAGGAGTGGCAGCGCTACCTTCCCCCCAGTTAGCTGCGAGTGCGGCCAGGAGCGGAATGTTGCCTTCTCCAATGATCTCTGTGTCGTCTTTGGGTTTGGCAGATGCCCTTCTCTCAGGAACAGCTTAGAAGTCCAGTATTTCTTTTGTGGAGTTTTCTTTGCAGTGTTTCAGGGGGAGAAGAGCCAGCTTTGAGGGCGGTGAAGGAGTGGTTTGTCATGTGCTTTGGGGTCCTGCTGTTAGGGTGCAGTGATGTGCAGGTTCTCAAAGAAGCTGGAGTGATCATGAAGAGGAACACACGGGATGTTGCTAGAGATGAGGCCACCTTCCTGGCCAAAGTAAATAACTATTTTTGATCTTTGCCTTAACAAGAATAAAACCAGTTTTCTGCAGAATGGCCTTACTACCTTGATGTAAAAACTACTTGCTAATATCCAAACCACCATCTGACCAGATGTCCTGTGATCATGGGGTCTCAATTGCAAATCTGCTTTCTTTTCTTTACTTGTGCTGCTCCAGCAATTTTTTTTTTTTTTGTTTCATGATATGGACATGATAGTCATGTATGGATTGATTTCTAGGTTCACCTCATCTGCTCTGGGAAACTGTGATGGAAAAAATAAACTATTTTCTGCCTCTGATTTCCTGAAAAATTCAGAAGAAATGAGATAATCCCTTGCTTCCTTCACCACTGTGGCAGTGATGAGGTCAACATTGCCATGTATTTGTTCAGAGTGATGACTGTGTGGTGTTCTGTTGTGCTGTGGTATTGATATCACATTGAGGTACCTAGACCTTGCAGTGTCAATTTTTGTGGTTTTTGTTGTCAATGATCTGTTACTTGGCATTATCCTAAAGCCCAGCTTTTAAGTGATTCTAATTATGGAAGAATTTCAGCATTCACAGGGTGGGGGAGAAAAAAGCCTGTAATCCTGTGGATTCAGAGAGTTTCTTGGAAATATGCTAAGCATGGCATCAAAAAACAAGAGACAAAAGTAAAGCACATCTTAATTTATTTAATAATTTTTTAGGAAATCCTAGTGGGGAATCCTTCTAGCCCAAGGAGAGGCTGCTCATGGTATCTGAGAACTGGCAGCACCTTGCGGTGTTGGAGAGCTCGAGGCTCTGGAAAGCCCAAGTGTGTTTTGGTGCATCTCCAGGTGAAATGTGTGGAAGAAACATCACTGCTGTGGTTTGTGGTGTTGGGCATGTTGCTGCTGAGGTCTCATTTGAATCCCTCTAATTAAGTCAAGGGAAAAATATTAGTATATATAATAGAGGGTGGAGTTGTTGCCAGGTTAGGTTTGAGACCATCAAGTGCCTTCTGTGTTCAGCTATTTGACTTGAGCATGTTGCTTCAGGCTAAGAAAAATGTACTTAAAGATAGAGTTTTGGGGATAGTAGGACTGAACTTCAGGGGTTTCTGGTTTTGAAATAGAGTTATTAAATAAAAATACAGAGGAAAAGGTAATGGTTGAATAAAGTGAAAATGGTCTGAGTACTGCCATTCTTTCATAAGGAGAAGCACAATAGCTAAAAAAAAAAATTAATTGGTGATTTTTTTTAAATTTTTTTTTTTTTTAATCAGGAAACATTGTATTTCACATCAGGCTGTTGTAAGACAAGATGGGGGCTTTTACCAAAAAAGGCTGCTAAAATTGGTGGTCCATGGCTGCCCCAGCAGCTCTGGAGAAAGGTGTCAGGGTGCAACTGCTGCAAGTGTGCTGTACTGCTGTGTGTAAATGCTGCCTGGAGGAGAAGGGCAGGCTCCTTGCACAGATCTGTGCCGTATAGGTTTGGGATTGCTTTTTGCTGTGGCTTTCATGTGTTTTCAGTATCTTCTGTCTGTCCATAAACTATTGTCAGTCCATTTCTGAAGCCTCCAGAGGCTTTCAGGTATAGGTTTTTTTCCCTCTACTGCTCTTTATAGGGATGGTGTTGGACTGTGCTGGGATGTGTGAGCCAGCAGGATGGCAGCAAGGAAAAATCAGCGAGGCCAGGCTTTGCTCTGTTTTCCTAGTGCCTCTTGGTTATAACTCTGCTCACACTTACATCACTGAATTAATGCAGAAGACTGACGAACAGAGTGTTTCCATAGATGAAGTTGAATATCCTGCTTTGTGGCTGTATAAAAAGAAAGAAATTGCAAAAACACACAAGGAGATTATTTGGTGCCTACTTTGACTCACTTTAAAGTTTCCTGAAGCAGAGTTGTGTTATTTTTTTTCCGAGCACAACTGCAGTCAAGCAACCAACACCACCAAAAGGAGGGGGGAAAATGGACACAGACAGGATGGGAAAGATGGAGACTTGTCCATAAATGGCCCATAAGTCTGCAGGAAACTGCCTGTGCCTTTCCTGACCACTGGTGAGGCTCCGTCAGCAAAGACCATGACTGTGCAGCAGATGGGAGGGTTTAGCCACCAGGGTTCTAAAGGTCTGTTTGTGCCTTAAGATGCATACATAAAAATGGTAACTGAAAGCAGCAGGGAATAAAGTCATTTAGCTATGTGACATCTCTGGGAGCTGCTGGAGCTGTCTCTTCTGGTGCTTTAGGGAACTGTGCTGCTCCCACCTGTTTTGCTCCCGGTTGAGCCTACCAAAGAGCAGATGCTGCTGCTCTTGTTGACAAATAACAAGCAAGATTTGGCATTGACAGCAGATGATGGTTGGGATGGGAAGGATGGGAAGAGTTTTGTTGTGCTGCAAATTAAAGCAAACGGAAGTTTGTAATTCCACTTACATTTTGGTGGAAGCACTTAAAACTGCATTGTTGCTAATAAAATTATATTTATAAGTTGTGATTCTAAGCTCTTGTTGTGTTAAGAGCAGACCTGGTAACACATGCAGCAGATAAAAACTCCAACTACATGGGAAAACACAGATTGTGCCAGGTGTACCTGCTCCTGCAATAGGTATTAGCAAGGTGTGCACCCACAGAGTGCTGCAGCCACGTGAGGTGTGTTTTAAAAGGTTATCCCAGGGTGCCAAGGCAAAAGAAAAAACAAAATATTGCATTTGGAATTTGAAGTAACAGCAAATTCTTGTCACAAAAATTGCAGTAACAAGGTTATGTTGGCTCTTGTGCACTGAATTTGGGAGGAGCCCTCTTCAAGAGTCTGGTTGAGAAAAGCTGGAATTCCTTGCCTTCTGGGCAGATTTATTTCCAAGGAGGTGGGGACTGTGGTATGCTGCCAAAGTTAACCTGATGTTATTTTGGATGCTCTTTCATGTCATATCTAGAAATATAAAAGTGTTTACCTTCAGTGATTAAAAGCAAAGAATAAAATATTGCTGCTGGGCCCATTTGTACTTTGTCTGGGATTATAACATGTTTTGAAACATGATGTATTATAGCCTAAAACCAAAAACTTTTTTGAGATTATATTTTTCTAGGTGTTACTTACACTTGTATACATTTGTCTTTAGGTTCATTATAAATGCAGACTAATTGTCTTTTGCTGTTTTTTGTTGGATTGAAGGTTTTGGTTTTCTTTAAATAGGAACTATTTCCAAGAGGTTACTGCTTCTCTGCAGTGATGACTGATAACAGCCTCATCTTTCATTGTTTGCAAATGTTTTTTGAGTGATCTCTTTGAAGTTACATGGAATAACTGTTTGGCAGTTAGTAATATGGCAGGCTCAAAATAACCTCATCCAATTTAGCATTACACTATTGCTAAGATTTTACTTAAATTTACATTTGGGTTTTACCTTTAGAATGACAATATCATTTACATTTGTGTCAGTGATATGTAGGGCTTATGCCAGGAGTCCTTTTTAATTCTTCTAGAAATCTGGTTAAAAAGTGTATCAGATGTTTTCATTGCCTAATTGTTTGCATAGTGTTTTCAGGCTGGCTTCACATCTTTAAAATATGGTAGGTTTTGGGTACTGCTTTTATAGGAAGTTACTCTGCCTACTGATGAGGAGGAGCCAAAATTCTTGGAGAAAACTTGGTTGTTCTGAAGTTAATTTTGTCTGTCTTTCTGAAGTTAAATTTATCCATCTGTCTTTCCACATCCCATGGTGTAATAGCTTGTCTGGTTTGGATCAGGACTTAACTTTTCCAAGTTTATTCATTCTGTATGCCTGGAGCAAAGTTTTAACACTACACCAGAGTTTAACACGACAGGGCTTTGGGGGCCGTGCAGGGAGTGTTTGCACGAGTGGATTTGCCCCGGCTGAGCCAAGCCAAAGGAGCTGCATGGGTTAAAGTGGCCTCTTGGATCTCCAGAGATAATTCCAGTCTCTCCACCCGTGTCCCAGGCACGTTGAGCTTTACAAAGTGCAGTGCTGTTCCCTAAGTGCTGTGTTGAGGAGTGAATAACATCCTGGCTTTGATGGATGTGAGTGGCATGTGGGATGCTGCTACAGAGGAGAGCAAAGCTGAAGAGCTGGATATTGGTATTTCTTGGAGTGTGCTCCTTCTGGGCGCCTCCTTTCATAACAGGTAGACAAACTTGAGAGAGTCTCATTCAGAGGAAAAAGGTGTTAAGAGGTGCAGGAAGGCAAGCCTGCAGGGAAAGCCTGAAGTACTGGTGCTTGTTTTGAACGGGGAAAAGTAGATTTTGAGGGAATGTGCCAAGACTCTTCAAACTAATAAAAATTATTTTTTTCAAGGACAGAATGACCAATTGTTCCCTAAGTCCACTGGAAGTAGGACAAGAAGTAAGTGGCTTTATTTTCAGGCAAGATGTTAGAAAAATCTTATAACTCTGCAGTTGGTGAGGAATGGGAAGACTCTAGAAAAATGTGAACTTTGGGTATTCACACAGGGAAGGTCTAGGTAGCTTTTTCATTGTGCTTCAGGGCAACCTCCTGAGGTCCCTCTGGCTGCAATTACCTGCTCTGCAATTAGGGAAGCAATCTGGCAGCTACAATGTGATTAGCCAAACTGGAATTTAGCCTGAACAATGATATAACATTAATGAAATAAAAGGAGGTAATGGGGTCTTTTAAGACTATAAGAAGCAATCTTTGCCCTGGCTTAATACCTCACTAGAGAGACCAGACCCCACCATAATTGTTCCGTGTGATGACTTAGTGCACCCCAGAGGAAGGGACATTAATTGACAACTTTTTTCCCTCCAGAACTTGGAGTTCTCTTAGCAAATATAAACCAACCCGAAGTTGCTTGTCTTGTAAGATTAGCACAAGATAGGAGCTTATGGCTTCAATCTGTTAGTACCTGGGGAACAGCCTTGGTCTGTTTTTGCTCAAATATTCAGGCTAATAGCACAGACTGAGTGAGGTTATTGTCTTTGGGAGAAAAGAATAAACTTCTACTGAAAGCAGTTTTCATCAGCTGGTAACCAAATCTGGGGAGCATCAGCCAGCTCTGCCTGTGAACAGCTGAGGTACCAGAAGGTACCCAAACACAGGAATCCTTCTCCAAGTAGCCAAGCAAGAGCAATACTGGGCTTTCAGTGTATTTTAACTGCAGATGAAATGTGTTTATGGTATACCATAAAGAGGAGACGGTAATGTTTCTTCTGACAATTATGTCACTTGGAAGCTTGTGAGGTAAATGATCACTAAGAATAACCTTGATTCTCACACACTTTTTATTACCTGAAATAGTTCTTTCTTTGTGATTTTTTTGAGAAGCAGGTGGGGAATATTATTCTTCAGAAAGTCATTACAGTCATTATGAGACTTTTTATATCCAATAGCATAGACTTCTTTGAAAATCTTTCAAGAGCCTGCTCAAGGCTTTCTTTCAGCATATAAAGGCAAGAGAATAATTTTTTCTAGGTAGCTGTAGCACAGAAAAAGAATAAATCTGGGTGTTTAAGCTTTCTCTTCTACGGGACCCAAGGATCAAGGTGATAATTTATTCTGCAGATGCCTTGCTCTGTGGTGGCCATTACAGCTGTACCATCATTTCCATGAACCCAGAGGGGCTGTCCCCAGGCCCTGTACAAAATGTGAATCCTTTATGACTGCAGTAGCAGGTCAGGAAAAAAACATTCCTGTTTGCTGTCTTCAGCTCAAACTGTTTCATGGGACTGCTCTGGGGGCCAAGTGACCTGAACTGCCCAGTAGCAGTGGCACAGTTAGTGCCAAAAATGATCTTTTGTCACATTTCATGTTTTGAAATAAGGAGTGAGGACAGTTTTGAGGACACACAGCTTTCCTTGCTCAAGCAGCTCTAAAAGCGGCCAAGCTTTCTGTATTCTTTGCTAAAATTTCTGTCTTTGGAGAGAGAAGAGTCCAGAAAGAAAGATTTTGGACAGGTAAAAATTCTCCCGGATAGCCCTAGGGTTTTCACTTTACATCTCCAACCTTTATCTGCCTTCTTACGAGACAAGTGTTTAACTTCATCACTAGTGAGGTTTTCATGCCAGTTAGTTCAGTCAGTTCACATCAGCATTTACCCAGCCAGCCAGGCAGTTAACAGAGATGTGTCTGTTTGGGGGCTGCACGGCAGGTGCCAGAATGCCACATATCTCTCTCATGCCACTTTCACTGAGCTGTGGCCACAGTTCAGACTGAGGTGCAACTGGGGGATCTTTGGTGTGAGCCCAGAGCAAAACTCAGTGGCCCCTGACAAGGGATACAGTACTGAAATCCTGTGGTGAAGAGCAAAACCTTCTCACAGCTGCCTTGCAGACTCATGCAGGCAGCCATCATCACTTCTTACAGAAGAGATGTAGAATTTGGCGACTTAGGTAGTGTTAGGGAGGGACCTCCAGCCTTCACTCACGCAGTTTGATTTCATTGTGGTAGATCAAGCTGTCCTGCAGCCTGGCAGTGATGGCTGCCACTCATGGCACAGAGTAGATAAAAGATTTGACACGTAAGTGAGAAAGTCTGTGTGAACCACCACTAATCTTTGATAGCATCCGCAGCACAGCCCACTCTTATCTCTTGTTCTAATATTAACTTTGAGCTGAGTTTGTCTTGGATGGCTGTTCAGTGCTCCAGAGCTCTGTGCAGTGGATGTGAGTCATTTAATCAACTGGAGTGTTTTTGTAGCTAGCAGATATGCACCAAGATACTTTTGTGTATGGTGAAATGTTGTCCAGAGCCCTTCTGTGTTTGTAAGTCTAAGATCAAATGACCTGCAGTTCGGTGGAACAAGTAAAAAGGGGAAAAAGGTGTGATTCAATTTTTGTTTCAGTGGCAGTGTATAGCACATGTATCCTGGAATCTGTGCCGTGCCTACACTCACCCTGCTGTTGTTAATGTCAGTGTTTTTGCCTACAAAAGGGACAGGGTGACGTGCTGCCCCATTTTGAGTTGGCAAATCTCTAAGGGAAATAGAAACCATGTGCACAAATGGACTGACGCCTAGGGTAACAGACGGATAAAAGGCAATATTTTGAACTCACTCTTGTGGCAACAACTGGGTCAGTTTAAGCAGAAGATGATGGAAATGTTCCCAGCTGTTTGTGCAGTGCTAAGTGGAAAGGTCTGGATTTTCAATGATGTGTTGTTTCCCCATCTGGTCTTCTCTTCCATCTTCAGTAGTCTTGCTTTTGAATGTGCCATCAAACTCAGGTGCCACCAGGAAAGGCTCTGGCTGCGATGCTCATGAACTGCACTGTCAGAGGATGGGTGGATGGGGTATCCTGTGGTCTTTGCCCACCTCTTGAAAAGCACAAGCCCTGGGTCTGCTTCTAGGGAAACCTCTTGGTGATTATTTTGCTCTTTTATTAATTTTTTGCAACAGTCAAAAACCAGTCCAGTGATTTATGTCCACCCTGACACATGGTGTCACATAAAATAAAGAAGCCTTTCCTTGTGTCTTTGTTGGCACACAGAAATCTTGCTTCTCACCGAAGTCTTCTCCATATGCTTTGAAGACTGGAACAAAATGACTTTGCAGAGGTCTTTGAAAGTCAGTACCACAGAATTGTTCTGGCTTTGAATATCCCAAATCTGGGGTGCTTGTGAGGAACATCATTCTGGCTGCCACCTCTCTTTGTCATGCAAAGGGAGCTTCTATTGTCTCTTGCAGTGTAGGACCCGGAGGAATTTGCAGTGAGATGTTGGCTTTTGAAGTCTCTTGGGTTTGTCAGGTAAAGCCAACTGCTTCAGATTTTACATGGAGAACCTCTGGCTTTACATGCTTGTTACAGAAAGAACTAACCAGCACCTCATTTAATAAAGTGACCCACTGAAGTTTACTTTGGATTCCACTTTCTGATAGATTTCCGGTGCAGCTTCAGGTGTGGTGCTGTGTGTTCTTCTGGAAGAGACAAAATTCTGGGTTCTTTCCAGGACTGACCTTGTGGCTTGTGTGAAGGAATTGAAACCTCTGCCCTCCTTGGCATGTGGAAGACAAATTTGAGGACCTTGAGAGCTTAGCAAGTAAAGGCCTACAAGAACCAGACAGGCAACTTGTCTGTTGTAGGGATATTGCTAAAAGTTTTGATGAAGTAGGGTCACTTTTTTTTAAGTGTGTGCGTGTGTGCATGTGACAAGGTGGTCTGCTGGGGAAAATAAGCCAAAATTATGGCAGAGAAGCAAATATCAGTGATTTGCTGGGGCTGGGCCTGGTTGGGAAATGTGCGCATTAGAAAACTGATTTTCGAACCAGTGAACATTAACATCATAGAGCTGTTGTTGTTTTGTCCTTCTCCTGCTTTTCCTCATCTGTCCCCAGCCCTCTTCCTCATTCCTCTCCTAGCAGCTAAGTCAAATAATCAACTGGGAGCTTCAAAGTCAGTGCCCTTTATTTAGCATCCTCTTTCATATTTTACAAAGAGACACTGTTTGAAATGCTAGG
This sequence comes from Acanthiza pusilla, assembly GCA_036630365.1. Taxonomy (NCBI): domain Eukaryota; kingdom Metazoa; phylum Chordata; class Aves; order Passeriformes; family Acanthizidae; genus Acanthiza; species Acanthiza pusilla. The sequence goes on from JAXCHO010000023.1 coordinate 34,242,385, forward strand.
GGGAAGAGATGGTAATGCCTATTGATATAGCATGTAATGTTAGAAAATATCTGCCACTTAGGAGCCTAAAAATGATAGGAAGCAGTTTCAAATCTTTCCTGCTCCCTGCAGAGTGGATGACAGTAGTGGAGGAGTGAGATTTATCCCAGAGATAAATGCCACAGGGCTTTTGTTTTTTTCTGCAGTCTGAAAAAAACCCAAAATTTTTAGTACTGGTGCCGTGTCTCTTTTTGGGCTTTCCTGATGACTGTTCTGCAGCACTGAAACTTCCAAAGAAGTAAACTTTGTTTCATGCTGAATAGAGTGAAGCAACCACATCTTGTTCTTTTCCCTCCCTCTTTTGAGAAAATTAAACAAGAAGCAATTATGTGTCAATTGGTTGCTGCTGAGCTGATGTGTTTCTTCTTCGTTAGATGTCTTGATTAATGGTTTGATCTTGCAATTATTATTCATTATGAAATCCATGGGAATTCTGGGTGCATCATGAGTTCAGGGTCAAACCATGTAGCTTTTCAGTGCTCTATCTGTATAATGCTCAGAATTAGTGATAAAACATTGGAAAATATCCTTGATTAAAGAGGGTGGTACATATTTTCCCAAGCCCATCCTCCATGGGCTTATGATTCTTGGGTCTATACTTGTTTTGAACAAAAAATATTTCAAATTTATGTGCTTTGAAATGAGCTTGATATTCTTATTTATAAATTGGAAAACAAATATATCATCTTGTACTTAAAATCCTAACATTTTTTAAGCCAGCTGTTGTTCTCTTTCTAGACAGAGGGAACTAATTGCCCAACACACTGTTTTATTTTATTTGGAAGACTTTTACATAGCTCTAGACTAAGGGCAGTAATCCATAATCATATTAAAAACAAGAAAGGGAGTATGTTTAAAGCTAGTATATGTTTCATTCTGTGAAACTCCATTAGCTGATTTTACTAACTACTGATTTTATGAAATAAGGATTTAAGAAAAAAGTTTGGCTTTTTGAGTCTTCCCTGGCTATCCAGTCAAACCTAGTCAAGTGAAGTGCTGGTGGGTTGAAGGACAGTACCTGTCCTCTGTACCTGTTGTAAATGCTGTCTGTCTTACCTTATGGTTTTGCACTCTGAAATCTAAATAGAAGTTACTCAGCCCTTTGGTTTATCCATGGATAAGAGTTAATGTTCACTTGCTTTATGAGATTGTAGATGGCTAGTGAGAAATACTGCCCTCTCCTGCTCTCTGGGCACAGAAGCGTGTCCTGGTACTTACCCAAGAGAGGAAGATGAGGAGGAAGGGGTTTTCTGATGCTTCATATCTCCCTTTAGTCTAGAAGGTGTGGTGGACCATTTCTGTTTAGACGTTTGCATTCCACTTGGATGAGAGAGAAAGCTGCTCGAGTGTGAAATGCTCTTACTTATGTGAAAGCATTGGTTTTACTCTAAAGCACCTTCTCTTTTCCCCGTTCTTAGCCTCAGGCAGAGACTCTGAAGTCAGTGGATAGGCTGCCAGAGGCATCCCTATATGTAAATCACAGTTAGAGTGTTGGAACTTGCACAAAATAAGCTCAGCTTATCTGGCTAGCTGAGTATTTACTGATGAATTCTGTTTGTTGTGTGCTGTGGTTTGAATATTGCAGAGAAGTCAACCTAGAGGAAAATAGCTTTTTCCCCGTTTTGTGTGGATTATGACGTCTCCATATTTCTCAGCCAGAGCGCTTCATCTAAAGCAGTTATGAATACAGTCTGAAACCACGGTGTTGCCTTTGCTTAGCAGAAGTCTGAATTTGACAAGCAGTGACCAGTAGTTGCTGAATCTGTTTCTTGCTGTTATCCTTAAGTGTCGGCAAAGGCATACAGGCACTGGAAGGAATTCAGCTGATTGAGCTGCTTAAGCAGTTTTGAGAATTTACCTCCATAAATTTCAATCTGTTCTGGCTCCTGGTTTTATCTCCATTAGATATATTATCATGCTGTCAGCCTCTGGATAGCGCTGGAACGCTGCTGCCCGATTTATTTATTTTATTCTATAACCCAAGCAAAGAAATCTCACTTGGCTATTTTCAAAGCTGTAGATCTCTTAGAGTAAAATCAATCTCTCTTTTAATAAATGTGGATTTCTCCCATATGTTGCTGGGATTTCCAGTGGCAGAGCTGTTAGTCTTTGGTGACCTTTGAAAGTCTGAGGAGAGGTTCTCTGGTGCAACTTTCCTATGCTTGCAGCTCCCAGATCCTTTGGCCACAGTGGATTTATTCCTCAGAGGTAGCGAGGAGTGGTAGTTATGCTGTATAAATTATAAATTAGATGCAATGCTTCCTGAATTCATAAGTACCTACAAATTACTGTTTTGTCAAGTCTTCTGAAACCCTGCTTCCTGTAAGTCCCAAACCTGCGCTCAGGGTGGTGGTGAATTTACAGGGGTGTCCACAGTGACTGATGTAAATCTGGCAAGTGAGTTCCCAGTACCCATTTACTATAGAAGTCAGGGTTATGATTTGAATTCAGTGGAGTATTAGTCACCTAAATTCCTCTACAGATCTGGCTTCCTCATGTTAATTTTGGAAGGTGCTCTTTATTTTACCAGATCCATTTCTTGATTCTGAAAGTGATGTAAATTTTGTCACTTGAAGTCAATGCCAAGCATCCTTTTTTCCTGTGCGTGCTTTTCTCATGAGGCACTTATTTAGGGGAAAAGACACAAACCTAAATGTAGAGTTGGAGAGGGCTTGAGTGTGGGCTTTGTGTGTGAAACACAGAAACCTCCCAAGGCATCGGAGTTGTTGGTGTTTTGCTAGTGCTGCTTGCCTGCAGGTTTGGGCAGCAGTTCTCCCTGAAAGCAGTGATTTGTATGCATGTGGCTCAATTTCATACCATCAGATGGGAAATGAGAAGCAAAAGGAGCAGAAAATAAACATCAGTATTAACAAAAGGAAGGCAGAGGTGAAATGCTTGGTGATCGCTGCCTTTTCGGGGTTGTTACGTATTCGTGTTCAGGCTGATTCACTCTACAAAAGTAAAGACTCTTGGTTTCAATTACCGTGTGGTGGCTCAAAGCTTTTCTAATGAGAACTGAAGTCAGAAAATAGTTTTCTTCATTTCAGTCTAAAACTTTGCTTTTTTTTTTCCTTTTCTCTGCTAAATTTAAGAGTCTTACTGGTGCAAACCGCAGCCTTGTGAAGCAAGTGCTGATAAACTGCTCTCAAGCGGAGACCTCTGGGTGATGTTTGGAGCTTCCTGAGCCGACTCTTGCGGCACTTGGATCCTGCTCCCGGGCAGACAAATGTGTGCTGCACTGCAGAGACTGGAAAGAGATGATGCACAGAGAGTGAGGAGCTAGGGGAGACTTCAGTGCATCCTAGAAATTCCTTCTTCAATAAAATAAACCAAAACACACATGTCCAGACACAGAATTCTTCACATACAGATCATGTCGGAAACCCATTAAAATTGAAAACACACCCTCATTAGCACAGAAAGCACTCTTATCACGGGACTGGTTTCCATAGGCAGGATTTACTTTCCTGAGCAGGAATACTTCCTGCGTGGGAATGCCTGCCTGACACGTTGCTTGCTTATCTTGGCACAAAGCTATTGTTACTCAGCCTATTGCTCTGACATCAAATCTTTGGATAAGATCATGGAGTGGATCCTCCTGGAAGACATGTTAAAACATGGCAGTTGTTTAGGCACAGCCAATTGGAAAAATATGGACTTGATGGATGGGCTGATAGATGGATAAGGAATTGGTTGTAATCAGGGGCTCAGTGTCTAAATGGCAGCCAGTAATGAGTGGTGTCCATCAAGGGTCTGTGGTGGGGGTGGTACTGTTTACTTTGGGCAACCTGACCTAGTGGAATGTGTGCCCCATGGAAGTGGGTTGTGCCAGGGGATCTTTAAAGCTCCTTTCCAACCCAAATCATTCTGTGATTCTGTAACACACTGCAGATTTTTAGCTCTGGAGTTTGCCTGTGGGAGGGACTCTCTGTGGCCTGCCCATTGCACTGCACCAATGTGGTGCCTGCAGAGGATGGAGCAATCCCATCGCGACTGGGTGTGGAGATGGCTGTGTGCTCATGTGCAGTGGTGTCAGAGATGTCTCTGCCTTAGATAAACTCAGAATAAGTAGAAACATGGGGAAATAGAAACATTGCCTGTATTTTTTTTTCCAGTTCATCGTGGAATTTGCGCAATGTGTGGAAGCTTCACTGTTGGAGTAGAAATTCTCAGTTTAGGTGGCTGCAGAGCTAGGTGTCAGCTGCTTTTCCCTGTGATTCCCTCAATACCTGGTGCCTCAGAGGGAACCCACTGCTTCTCTCTCAATACAGGCACATACATGCAGAGGATGAGAGTATGTAGCTAGTTCTGCACTATGGTTACTTAAGAGAAAACCTCATATGTTTAAGAATGCCAAACTGCAAAGGAAAATAGAAAATGATAGTAATATAGAAGAAAAAAAAAGGAAGGAAACAGTTCAGACATGTAGGGATGGAATATCTATAAAGCCAGTTGTGCTGGAAATTAATTCACTCAAAGCTTTCAATATGAGTCAGTCACTTTGTAAGCCTGTATTTTAAATTACAGCTTACTGAGCCTGTATGTGTGTCCCTGCTACTCCTAAATTAACGATGTATGGCGGCAGGTTTTCACGAGTGTACATCTTCTGATCCCTTGTGGTGCAGGTTACACTTAGCTGAAAGGGACTGGATGAATTGACCTTTCTCAAGGAGGTCTTTGCCAAGGCTGAAGGCTTACTTGTTTTTTCTTACTGATACCTCCACTTTGAGGTGGAGTTTGTTCTACTTGTGCCACATACTGCTGCTCCAAACATAAAACATTTGGAATTACTCAACCTTGCTGAAGAATAAAGTGCAGCTAAGTGTTGCTTTAGGGTCACAGCTGAAGAGTAGGCTCAGCCCTCTAAAATGCACGTTTTTCTGCAGCATGGTGTGTGAATGTCTAGTCTGGGGTTTCTCTTCTGTGATGTTGAGGGTCTGTGGTGTGGGTGTCCCTGAGCACATCCTTCAGGCTTCCCGTGCAGTTCACGGAGAGACACAGACTTTTCCAGTGCTTGACTCACCTTACTTATTTTAGGTGTCTACTCTCTAGTGAGATGAATCACTCCCTTAGAGAGCCTGTCTGCCTCATCTGTCCTGTCAAATAACTTAGCTCCCCGGCCCACTGTGGGAGCTTCTTCGACGGCTGTCTGCACTGCAGGAGTGTTTCTTCCCTCCTGGCTCCCCCTTGGAGTCAACCAGCTAATTGCCTCTGAAACGAAACGTGGGCGTTCACGAGGGATTCTGTGCTGCTGGAGTTGTCAGCAAGAGGAGCAGAGTGCCAGGTTTGGCTGCCTCCACCCTCAGCAGCCCTCCCACTCCCCTTAGCAGGCTTCGCGCTTGTCGCGTGTCCCTCGTGAGGCGCGTTGGCAATGTCCCGCAAAGCCGGGACTGGAGTGGGCTGCAGCTCGCAGCCTTTGCTGTTTAGGGTACTTTGAATTTCAGGGAAAAACCCCAAACAGCAAGACCAATACAAACTAATATGCTTAAGGCCACAGGTGCTCGAGAGGGATCTCAAATAAAATTACGTCCAAGCTCCGCAAATTGTATCTGGGGATGATCTATTCTTCCAAGGGCAAGCCTTCAGGAATGTGACCTAATAAATTTGCCATGTAGATGTCTGAAATTTTGCAGTTTGAGTCCCACGCATTGCATTTCAAGCTGATAAAACCCCTGCAAAATTTCACCCACGAGGAGGTTCTGTTCTTCTGAGTGTGATGGTACACAGGGTACAGACAGAATATGTATGTCATTTGTTTCTATGGCTAACAAATATTTATGGTTCTTGATGGAATTTATTGCCACAAATGATTTCCACTCACATTTGGTCCTGCCTCAGAAGTAAAAAATTAAACTGTTGCACGATTTAATCAGAGGATTTGCTTAAGACATCTGTGTATATATTGACAAGTCTCTTGTTTCTTCTTTGGAAGCAACAGACTGCTTGGCAGGGCAATGGGATTCCCGAATTTTTGTTTATGAAAGTGGCTAATGTGTTTCTGTATTTTAATTGCTTGCTAAAAAGGAAGGAGATTAAAAAGAGAAAAAAACAGCCATTGAGTTAAAAAAGATGGAAATATGAAAAATTTACTAATTCCCTTTCAAATGTAAGTAGAAGGGAAGGGAGGGGTTGGGCTTTTTGAATTAGTGCACTGAAACTAGGATTGGTCTGGAAGGGATTTAATGATTTGTGTGTAAGTTTAGGCTAGAAAAGCCAAACATTTTACTGACCTACAGTTTTAGACTTGCTGGAGTGTGAGCCCTCTGCACATTTTGATTTAAATTTTATATTACGATTTCAGATTTTTAGGACAGATTTTAAATTACAGTCCTTTAAAAGTATATCACATATATGCTACAGGTTATTAAGGGATTATCAGATGACTATCACAGATGGCTATGAGGGAGAAAAATCTAGAAAGAAGTGGTCTCCAGGGAGAAGTTTCTGCAGATTACTGTCAGATTGGTCTGAAGGAAACATCAGTCCTTATCCTTAAGTGCGAAGTACCTGAAAAAAAATCAGACTTTCAAATGTGTCCTAGTTTTCCTGACAAAGCATTGCTTTAAGATTTTCTTTACTCTGTGGTTATCTTATATGATGAAAATTTAGACATCGCTCTGAATAACAGTTTCTGGATATCCATAACCCTTCTGGAGCAGCTGAAGTCAGTGTCTGACCAGTGCTTGTGACAAAGTCTTGCTGAAGATTGATTTCTCTTATGCTAATTTCAGTTATGTGTCTATAAGTGAAGCTGTATATAGAGGGCTACTTTGAGATATTCAGTATGATATTTTTTAAGTGGCACTGTAACTTTCCAGGTACTGTCATCTCTTTATATTGTGGAATATGGATATGTTGATGTTTGGAAAACACAGTCGTGGTGTCTGGTTGGATGAGTCCTTACCCTAGGGAGATAGCACGCCCATGGTGACAGGCAGAAATACAGATTGCCTGAACCCATTTTCTGGCTGCTCCTGGGCAGCCCTGGGGAGGTCTCTCTGAATTTCATATCCAGAGCTGTATAATGTGGGCTGTAATGGCTCCTCTGCTCCTCTTGCTGTAATGCCCTCTGTGAAAGGAGCTGCTCCTCAGCCTGTGTCATACAGCAGCCGCAGGGACCTGCTCCCAGTCACTCTGGAGATTTCCACAATGCAGGTCAGAAAATCCAAATCATGATGCCACAGGTTCGCCCTGAGTAAATAAAATTACAAAGTCAAGAAGGGGAAAGACTCCTCAAATAAGGATTGTTTTTTATCAGGGATAAACCTGATTTTCCCAAAGTATCTGTAGAGTTTATTTGAGAAGGCTTACGTGGAAACACTATGGAACAGGCTGAAAATTACCTGGAAAACCATAATCAAATGTTACCAATGTGCCTATGGAATGACTCCTTCAGGAGGATATTTTTTAGTCCTGAACGTACCCAAAACACATCACGGACCTTTGTGAGTTCCCGCCGGGGGGGCGCACCCAGTCCGAGAGCTGTGTTGGATTCTCACCCTGCTCATTCTCCGTGGGTCTCATTGTAAGGCAGCTATTGAAGCTCTCCGTGGGGGTGTTCGGGAGGTGTTCGGAGCAGACCTCTCTAATGGATTCGTTAGTGAATGGAATAGGCTGTGGCTTCCTAAGGAGCCAGGGACCAAGTGAGGATTTTGAGAAGCTATTCAAAAGCGTTGCCGTCAAACAGGAACCTCGGGTCTGATCTCTGTCACAAAGGAGCATTTATGTAGTGCTTCTAAATTTAAAGCTGTATAAAAGCTCGATCTCTTTCTGTTTCTTTCTTTATTTTCTTTCTTTTTCTTCTTTTCTTTCTTTTTTTTTTTTTTTTTTAGTAAAACTGCATCAGTAAGTTGCTGGGGTTTTTATTTCATTTTCAGGTGTTTATCGGTAGTTTGGAGTCAATGGGAAGGCAGTTTATCATCTTTAAGATTTTAAGAACCCGAGTGTAAGCTGCAGTGGTTCCTGGATATTGCACTCTGCTGAAAAAGAACCTCATTCACGTGGTTCATTATAGAGATTTTTTTTTCTTCCCTGTCAACTCTGTGCACAAGGAATCCTTGCTGAATAGTGCCACAATGGCCACCCTGCAATTCCTCTACTTAATGAGCTACTTCTCACACAAATAGATTTCAGAATAACTGGGGACAGATGTGTAGGTGTGGGTGGTTGGTGCTTTTTTTGGTTTAGTTTGGTTTTTTGTTTGTTTGCTTGTTTTCTTTTTTCTGGTTTTTTTTTTCTTTTTTCCTCAGAAAACGATTGTCAGTCTTCATTTTCATTTCAGCTTTCAAGCCTGTTGAAACAGCAGCATTCCTGTCATTGCAAACCTTATTCAGCCGTGTGAACTGTGACTCATTGTGAAAGATGACACGCATTTCCCTCCCTGGTGTGCACCTATCCTCCTGCTGCTCGCTGTTTGCAGGCTGCCTGCTGCAAGCAGGGTCAGGGGGCCGTGCTGCAGAGCTTGCTTGCTAGCTTGCTTCCAGGCTCATGCTGTGCAGAGTCTAGGAGTCCAAGTTTGCTGCAGGCAGGAAGTTTCAGGGTGAGAAATGCTGCTTTTGTCTGCTTCTGGGGGCGAAAGAAAAGTCTCAATATCCTTTTCAGTGTCCCTTTACAGTAAAAAAAAACAAACCCAAAAGCCAAAACCACAACAAATCTGAAAAATAACCCCTAAAGGAACAATAATCCTCATACAGACCTCCTGGCTCACATTCACTCTAGACTATGTTTACTTAGGCTACAAAAATATCAATTCATGATAGCAGCTCAAGGCAAACGCCATCTGGTCTGGTGGTCCTCTTCAATAATCCTTCTTTTCTAATTTTACCTTCTCCTCCCTGCATTCCTCTCTGGCATCGGAGGATCCCCGCTGTCACCATGCTGGCTTTTCTCCTGGTGCCACAGAGCAGTCCTGTCTGGGGGCTCAGTGCCTCACCTCACCGGTCTGCCTCCATCCTCCCCAGCTAATTGCTGTTTCCTGCGTGTTTTCCAGGGCTTCATTTCAAATAAAGTCCTGTGGGAATCCCGAGTGGGGTTTCTGATTGTATTTTACTGAATGTCAGCATGAGCCTTGGAGGGAGAAAGCCCTCAAATCCTGTCCATTATGGAAGCTCAGTTAATTGAGGATGATTAAAGGGAAGCTCAATAACTACCTGCCCAACCGTAGAAGTGAGTTATGGTGCCTGAAGATGAAAAGCCACGAGGAATCAATCTTAATTTAGTACAACATAGCACCGTGCTTGTATTTTTATCTACTTGAGGGCAAGAGATGACAAGTCTAAACTTCCCAGCGTGACAGCGGGCAGAATTTGGAGAAGGTGGCGCAGATGGGAACACAGAGCCCCGCTGCTCTGCAAGCACGTGTCTGAAAGACCTTTTCTGTCCCACTCTGTCTATGTGGGAAGTGTTTCTGAAAAAGCTGACAGAGATTCAGAGATGAAGGGCCTTGCAGGGAGTGCAGAAAGCACCCACCAAAGCTACTTCCTTGGAGCTATGAAAATGAGGAGTGGTAGATCTACAGGCAGCCACACTTAGATTTTTTCAGGGAAACAAAGAATTCTGGTGTATCTGTCAGGAAAGCGTGGGAGAGGAAGAGGACTTTTCTCAAAGCCCACAAGAATCTTGTTTTTCAATAAAATCTAGATCTTAAAAAAGAAAACAGATTGCTTTCAGGGGTTTCCTTTGGTGATTGGTTTGCGATCCAAGTTCTTGTTTCAGGGGACGTTCAGGCAGAGATACCTGATAGATATAAAATTAAAATTATATCACTGTTTTCAGATGTTTTGCTAGAGGATTTGGTTACTCAGATCTTGGTTTTCTCAATGCATTTCTCATGGCTTACTTGGGTGTCCTAGAATAAGTGGGTTCACACATGTATCCTAGGTGTGGAACACTTCCTTTCTGAATCACCTGCATCTGCTTTCAAAGCTGATCATTATGAATCATAGTTTGATGCTCATCCACTGTAGTTTGAACCCTGCTTTATTCTGAAATGTTTTTCATGTGTAGACAAGCCCCCAGGAAACTCTTTTTGTTTGCAATTAAATCTCCTTAGTTCATTAGCCCTTGTAATTTATGCTTGCACTTCCTTTAAGGTGTTTTTTGCTTTGCTTTGTTTTACAGACTGTAAGATGGCACATTGAACTACAACCATGGGCAAGTCCAACCCCTTCCCTCAACTATGAGGCCTCGAGGTTCCTAAAGTACATTAGCACTTCTCAGGTAGGTTTTTTGTTTCAGTCTCCATTTAGAAAATACTTTGCCTGGCGTAGATTTTTCCCTCGTATCTAAGGAATCAACCTCGCACCAAACTTTTTTTGAAACTGCTTTATTTCTAAAGTTGCTTAACCTAGCGCTGATGGTCAACATGAATATAAGGGTCAAAACACAGGTTAGAAAAAATGCATTCTTTCCATGCTATTTATTTCCAGCTGGGTTTGTGTCCTGACAGGAGTATGGTATGACTGAAATTCTAGATGTGGTGTTTCTCTCTCTCTCTCTCTCTCCCCTTTCTCCCTCTCAGACAGAAAAATACAGAGCACTCTGTATAAAGAGAGTGTATTCAACCGCTCCGCCTCTCAATAATAATATGATAACCAGGCTCATTTTTCTTCAAAAGGAGGCTTGAGGTTCCCAGTAAAATGAGAACAAGGCATCACACCCTAACTTGGACAAGTTGTTTCAATGACACCAATAGAATCTTGATATTTTCAGGGCAAAAATGATGATTGTGAAAATTAGTGCTCTTTAAAATATGGCATTTCCAAATCCAGGTTGGGTTGATGGACATTTCCAGCATTTAAAATATATGGAAATTGGGCCATCATGTCTTAACAGAGGCGTCATTTATGCGCAAAAACATTTGTGCATGCATTTCCTGTAATAAAAAAAATGGAAAAGGTGCTGGATGCTCACAATTCCAACAGGGCAGCTGCTTTTGGTACCCAGGTCTATCAGCAATTGACCCTTGAATACAGCGTTAACAGCATCATTACTTACACCGAAGAACAGCAAAAAGCCCCTGGTGCCAATATCACTGAAATGTCATTCACATATAAAATTCTTCATTAATTCAGTGCTTTCGAGGCTGAGATGAGATTAATTGAAACACCTCTAAAAAAGAGGATAGCAGAGTGTGCATGTATCCTCCAGTTTGTGGGTACCCCTGGCTAAATTCTCACTTAAATGACATCTCTGCTGCTACTCATGTCAGCACTGAGAGGGCAGGAGGCAAGCTGATGCATGTGGGGACAGCAAGAGATGTGTGTAGAGCTGCTTGTTTTGCTGTACAGAAGTTTAGACTGCAGCAAACGTATTAAGCTTGAAAACATCCTTCATCTCAGTGACTTAATAAACAGTGGCAGATGCTGCTAAACTCCACTAGTTGGGTCAAAGCCTACAAGGACATCAATTAACAGAGAGTTTATTGCTTTTGACACACTCAGCGAGAAGTTTCGTTCCCAGAGTAACTGACCCTGGTTGGGCGAATAAGCATAAGTGGAAACAAAAAATGAGAAGAATCTCTTTTCCTGACCTGGCAGATGTTACAAGATGAATAACCGATGGGATAACGCCATGTCTGGTACGAGCACTTCTGAAAATGGGATCCTGCTTCTGTAGATGAGCATGGGATGTCATTTTCCTTGTTTGCTGAGCAAGGGTCTACTAATTACTGTGCCTGAGTTCAGCCCCATGCTATTAACATAGAATGGCTCAAACTGCTGGAGCAGGAAGGTGCCATTTGAGCAGGGTCGAGGTGTGGCCAGAAGAAGCTTTTCCAGTGCTGATAATTGACGATGAGAAGAAGCATCTTTCTTGTGCTGTTGTTTGTATGATAGGAATGAGCAGAAGCCCAGCACAGAATGTGAGCTCCGTGCATCAGTAAATCATGCAACAGATTGATGATGGTGCTAAAGGCAGGTTCAGGGTTTGGTTGGTTTTCAGGTTTTTTTTTTGGTTTTTTTTTTTTTTTTTTTTTTTTTTTTTTTTTTTTTTGATAGCTAGAGCTATTAAGTAGAAAGAGCTGTTAAAATTGTTCCAAACTCTGACTGTTGTAATTGCTCATAATGCCATGAGTCAATTAAGTGGCAGCAATGCAGAATCTTAGTTTTCTGTAGAGAGTACATTATTCTTCTGTGCCTTAAATTAGTGCTTATTATTCCAATGCCATTTATTCCTTGATTGTTATTTGACTGAAGGAAAATGAGTAGTGGGGTGCAGTGCAAATCATTGCTTAAAACTTAGCGAATCCTGAGAACAGCATGAAGAGATGCTATATTTGCTTTTATGAATTTTTCATGGGAATTATGAGCCAAGCAGGAGCAGGGAGGTGGTGATGCAGTGTGCAGCTCTTTGAATGTGATGCTCCAGGTAATGATCCTTCAGAGCATAAGCTTCTTAAAGAATGAGAGTTTTATTTACTTATTATAAGATACATGGTGGAGAGTGCCTACCACATTCAAGGCGGGGTTCCAGGTTTTATTCTCCCCCCACCCCCATGCCTACCTTTTCCAGAGTGGGTCTGGAGGAAGAAGATGGTGCAGAATGTTTTGGCCTGGCTGTGAAATGCTGGTCTGAGCTGCCGGATGGACAGGCAGAGCTGGTGCTGCAGGCAGGACTCCTCCGTAGGGAGGAGGGCCATGGCTTTGCTGGCCCAGCCACTGTGGGTTTGGCTGTTCCAGGCTGCTGCTCAGCTGCTGGCAAAGCTGACTTCACCCCTCAGTTAAGTGATTTTTGACATGTCCAGGTTTCTGATGAATCCAGTGCGTTTTCAGTCTTTGCTTTCTTGGTCTGTACAAGGGCTTTAAGTTACAATGTTCCTCCCTGTAGGGTCTCTATCTCTTCTTTTGCAGGGTTTTTATCCTGGCTTTAGAATCTAGATGTCTAAGCCAGCTCAGCATAGACACACATGCTATGATTCCTCTGTTTAGTTAAGCACTTGCTTAAATCCCTTTGTTATTGGAGAGGGCATGTGTTGGGGTAATGATTAAATCCCCTCTGGAACTGAGATCCAGGACACTCTGTGTAAGGTACACATTGCAGAGACACTGTGACTTGGAATTGCAATCTTGATTTTAACATTATTCAGGATGCAGAATCCACTCCAAAGTTTAAAAAGAAAAAAAAATGAAACACGTGAATGCTGGAACATCTTTTCCTCATGGAAAAATGAATATGGGTATGGTACTAATGCTTAATTATTTGCTTTTCAAACTGCGTTGCTCTCTGGGGAATTACGTAAGCCTTAAATTTCACCAAGCAGAACAGACAAACAAGGAAACAATCATCGAATCTTTGTAGCCATGTATCAGATTGACAATAAGACTTGAATTAAACCAAGGAATATATTTATTTTTTCCACTCTTTCCCCAGAAGGCAAATTAAAAACAAATTAGAAGTCCTATCTTAAAATGAAATATCTTTTGATTTCAACAGATTTCATGTGAACACATGAACCTGAACAGCTTGAAAGGGTACACCGAAACCTCAAAAAAGCCCTGGTCAGTCTGTCTTGATGAGAGGTTTAGCCTCATCCATCGAATCAGAAGCAAGCAGTGCCGTCTCTATTCACTTGGGTAAGTGCTCTCTTTAAAAGAAAGGAAATAGTTTCATGACAAGTAGCTTCAAAAAACCCTAAAAATACAACGCAGGCTGCAGCAAGGTTATCTTCTAAAATTTAAACTTTGTTCAGGTGTATTTATCATGTGTTGATGTGCTTCTGTAAACTTTATTTTTAGGGAAAGAACCTTTTTCCGTGAGGGTCTTTATTTTCCTTTGCCTTTCTAATACTGGTATGAAAACAAATTGCTTATGGTGAGTTGTGAGTGGTAGCTCACAGAGAGGAAGATGGAAATAAAAGAGGTAAACTGAGAAGCCTACATCATCTTCCTTATAGAACTTCATTAACTACCTCTGGGACAAAATAGTACATTTCCACACGAGAGTGTGTTTGTTCAACACTTCAGGGGTGACATGTGCCAAAGTGATAGTAATAAAGGCAGCTGTGGCTTTATTGTGGAATGTTTGCAGTGTTCATGATGTTTACAGCACTCAAGAGTGAAGTTTTCACTCTTCACACAACTAGTGCTTTCACAAGTAAGCAAAACCACACATGCAGCCTGTTTCCCTGCTGATAAAATATTCTCTTTCCAAGGAGGATGAGGGAGGTCAGTCCTCAGAGTGCATCAGGCCATCAGCACACAGGTGCATTAGGAGAACAGTCGCTGGGGTCTGGAGCTCGTTTCACAGAGATCACCACATAGAACTGCCTAATAAAACTGTACTTGCTGTCCTGGGAGCCAGCTTTAGGTCAGAGGTGTATTGAAAGGCTTCATCTCCCTTGAGCCAGTGCAGTTTATTCCTGTGATTTGGCTGCTGTGGGTTTACAAAGGGTGAATAGTCCGGAACCATGCCTGGGTGGCATTTCTCAGCCATTAGTACATGGCAGGTAACACCTGCAGCTGGCATGGAGTGGAGGCAGGGTGCCCTGTAGTCAAAGGGTTTTGGTTCATTTGGGTGGCTTTATATTTTGATAGAGTTTATTTGAGCTGTAAAGACCAAGATCCTCAGAGAGGGAGGTGCTCTCAAGTTTTGTTCAGCAGCATTACTCTGTGGCAGAACGAGAACATGCCCCTTCGAGACAAATCACATATACAGGAGAAAAGATTTCTTTTGACTACTGTTGCTTCTTATTTTCTAAATGTTCTTTGCAATATATTTCAAATTATACCTACCTGGCATTAATGTGAGATGTACATTTACATTCTTTTTTTCTTCTCAGCTCTTCATGTTCCTATAAAAGTTAGGAGGAGAGACGCTGTGTTACCCCATGCTCAGTTCCAGACTTAAACTGTTTGACTGTAGTACTGAGTGACTGCCTGAGGGCCCTTCTAGTGGTCAGTAGGGAGAGGCAGGCACATTCAGGTGGAAAATCAGCTCAGCTAAATAGCATTCTGGAAGTAGGTATAGCTTTCCTTTGATTATAGAGGAAGTCTGGGATAACCTGGCTGCTGATTTTAGATGTCTTGGCAAAGTACTCTAAGTTCAGTGGAATTAACCTAGACCTTGCCCTTGCAGCTGCATGACCATTACTATCAGACCTGAGCTCCTGCGTTAATGTACTTTTTCCCTGTTGTTAGGGATCAAGTGTGGGTTGAGAATGGTATTTTTGTGGAATTGTCC
Organism: Acanthiza pusilla; assembly: GCA_036630365.1. Taxonomy (NCBI): domain Eukaryota; kingdom Metazoa; phylum Chordata; class Aves; order Passeriformes; family Acanthizidae; genus Acanthiza; species Acanthiza pusilla. Next base: position 34,257,601 of record JAXCHO010000023.1, read on the forward strand.
AGTAGGCACAACGCAGAGTTGATTTTGTCTGTGCTAGGAAGCGCAGATTAGGCACGAAGCTGACCAGCACAGATATTTTGCTAATGGTTTTGAACAAAACTGAGCCAGTGTGTGTATACCTGTGCTTTATATGTGGTGCTGTTTTTTGTATGGTCCAGGGAGCATGAGTGCCAGATTTTCTGTACTGATGGAACAGTAGGGCTTAGTAGAGATTGAAATTGATGTTGACTCTCCCATCAATCATCAGATACACACATGCAGTAAGTAACCAGTCACGATGCATCACATGAAACAGCTAAAAAATAAACGGGAAATGCTTGAGGTTACAGAGAAGCGGTCTTCAATCCACCAGTATACTTCTGCAACCTTTGGAGCTCATTGCTGCATCATTCTTCCCCTCAGATTTACTTCCTTTAGTTTATGACAGACAGAAAAGTAATTTTGTTCTGAGTAAGGCAAAAATCCCCATTAAACATTTTTGTTATCTCATACATTTCATAAAGAGCAAATGGGGAGCAGCTGCTTCCAATGAAGAGCGTTCTCTGCAGTGAGGATGGATGGAGGACAAATGTGAAAGTTCAGTGTGAGTGTTACTGGGAATCCTGAATTAAATCCGTATGTCATTAAAACTGGAATAAAACATGCTGCTTAGGCTTTGCCTCCTTGCATGCTGTAGAAGATGTTACTTGTGAACCGGACCGAGCAGTGTCTGGAACATCTGGGGATCTTTTTAGATTAGTATTAGTTGCTTCCACTACTGGGAGGCAGCAGTGTTTTCGCTTGGGGAACAGGATTTCCCAGTGTGATACATAATTGCAATATGCATTAGTGAGCTCTAGTTATTAGGGCTAAATCTGCTTAGATTAAGCTAAGTCAGTTACAAACACCACAGGCAGGCACTCAAGCTGGGATAACATAAATGAATAGGATTTCAGAAACTTACCAGCAGAGGTTTAAAGAGTCTTGCTGCAATACAGTATAAATGCATTCCAGGTGCATCCTAAAGTGTAGGAGCTTTGGGATCCAGGCAGGGGGTCCTTCTTTTTTTCCCGAGCTGCAGAGCTCAGTTATCTTCCTTGGAAAGAGAAGGGGAGGAGGGGAACAGAGAAAGGGAAAGCTGGACCTTAACTTGCGTGTGTTTATAGCTCTGCGGGGGTGGAGTACCTGCAGTTTTCCGGCTGGATCAGCTACAGGTGTCCCCTAGGGCCGTGCAGGAGCAGACAAAGCAGCTTTTGTGCCGCTGGGCGCTCACCGAGCTCCCGGCTGATGCAGGGCCCAGCGCGATGCTCCACTCGGAGCGAGCTGCAGCCCAGCGTGTGTTCGAGTGCCAGGCTCTGTGCACCGTGACCCCTGTGAACCCTGGCGGCAGGGACCAGCCAAGGGACAGCGCTCCCGCCGCGCCGCGCTCCGTGCGGGTCAGCGTCGCTGCCCTGCTGCCGGCGGGGAGCGATGCCAGCGAGCGCTGCCCTGCGCTGCCCTGCCCTGCCCTGCCCTGCCCGCAGCCTGGAGGGACACACGGCCCCGCAGGGGCTGCTCCTGCCGCTGGGAAAGCCCACCTCTGCCCCACCTCTAGCCCCACCGCAGCGTCTGCGTGGAACTCTGGAACCGAGCTCTCTTCTCCTTTGCAGGAAAAATAGGTCAGGTTCTGTGGCATCTTTTATTTTGCTGTTGGTGGAGGCGGCAGCTGCTCTTTCCTGATGGTGAGGGAAGGCCTCTCTAGTCTTCTGTGACCTCCACACCTTTCTTTATAACCGTGATTCCTTTTTAAGTAACACGTCTTTCTTTAAGTAACTAAATCTTTCTTAGGAGACCTAATTTTTTTCATTTTTTTCATGCTGCATTTTCTCGTTGCATGATCACATGGGAGCTGGGCATTTTTCACACTGGTTCCTTTGGAGATGACCTTATTTTCTCTCCTATATATTTGTTGTTGGCTAGATCTCTCATCAGACATGAATTTGAGCTGTTGACTAGACTGCCAGTGAAATATCATACTCATCTTTACCCTCATCTGTATTTTTTTTCCCCTGTTTTCCACCACTGTGAACCTCCCTTTGCAGGCCACACGAGCAGCAATCTGTTGGGAGGCAGCCTGAGGTTTGTCTACACCGAAAGCATCTGGCTCTCTGGATTGTACCAGCTGCCGCATTTGCAAGTGTGTCACGGACACATGTGGCCGTCAGTCCCTGGTGGGCTCATCACTAATGCTGTAACTGTCCCCAGCAATTCCCATGCTGTTCATTTTTAGCCAGCGTCTCATTCCTAAGGGATTACATTGCTCTTTGTCCATCACTGTCCCTTCTGTAGAAAGCCACATGCAAACAAACATGTCGATTCACTTAGTCAACTTCTGAACTTTTTTCCTAATGTGTTTTGAATGTATTAAAAGAGAACTCCTCTCTTTTCCTCCCACACAGCTGTATGGGTTGGAATCCTGTGAATTAGGGTTGCTCTTAAAAGCACGCTAGGCTATTTTTGCACACACTGTCTCCTCCTGTTTTCCCAGGGAAAGGGAAGATGGTTGAGGAGAAAACCACCTCCTAGGCTATTGTTACAGTGTGCTTAGCTGGCATTACAGCAAGTGTCATACCATATTAGTAACTTCCAAAACACGCGCTCTTCCACACATTGTTTCTTGAGTTGAATTCATTTTAGCTTAGTATGTTATCTCTGTAGAGCATTTAGTGCTGGCCTAACGTTATATAATAGTGTACGTTGTGATTTAAAATATGTCGCGTTTTACATACCGATGAAAATAGCCAAAATTATTTCAGACCCACAGCGTTGCCAAGGATAATTGTGGTGCAGTGCAGCAGGTGCTCTGATAATACATCTAAGGGTACTGCCCTGTAATGGTCAGTGCACAAGAGATAAAATGCTGTGCTGTTAGTACTGAGTGAATAATTTGTTATACAATGGGTTGAAGTGCTGATTTAAAAAATCTTGATTCTCTTCTCAGTGCTACATGTGTGTATATCAAACAGCTTAATTTTTTTTAAAGTTTAATGTTTAGTGCATGATTTGAATCACATTTGGAACAAGCTTGGAGCAATAGGAATGAAGAGAATACCCTATTTTATGGAGTATGGAAGGCCTGTGGTTCAGATGTATGATTGCAATGGTAAATACCAGATTTTTAAAGTTTTGGTGCATCCTGTGTGAACCACTGGACTGTAGAAGGTGGGAATATGGCACAGCCTTGTAAAATACATCTTCTCTCAGAGGTGGGAACTGAGGCAATACTGCTGTACACTGGGGCTATTAACTTTTCTTCTTTGGGGTCTTCACCAAATTGGCAGCAATTTTCCTCTTAATTCTATATAACAACTCTGCTACTGTTGTAAAGTGCTTATTTTTAAGTATGCTTTTTTAAACCCGTGTCTTGCTGTCCACAGAGAAAGAGAGGCGTTTGGTTCTTGTGTCTTGTCCGTACTGGTGGTCATTGTGGGTCATGTTTGTAACACCAGGTGACAGACGCGGTGTGAAATATGCCAGATTTTTACAAAGCAGTACTGTATAAATTTTAAACGTCTTTTCTGCTTGTGGCTGGGTTATTGGAAGTTTGTGCAGCAGGGACTAAGGAAAGTATTGTGAACTTGTCAAGAAAAAAGCAAACTGAATACAGAGAAATAGATATTAACATAAAATATGAATGACAGCACAAAGATTCCAATGTTTAATTTACTTTCGTATTAATTTTGTCAACTTCTGAATCAAGAAAATGCTCTTTGGGAAAGTTACCAGGCTGGCTGAAAGTGATTTAGTTCTTGCCTTGAAAGGAGCCATCCGTTCTAATCATATTGCGTTGAGCTTGAATTGTCTGGTTTTTAGTTCATCCTCAGCACATCCTACTCACTAACAGTTCTTTTTGCTGCATTAATAGTTACTTTTCTTTTTTCCCCCCCCCTTTTATTTCCATAGGCTAGGCAATGATGACAACCAGTTTGAGGTCAGCATGGCCAACAGTGGGTGCGAGGTGCATCGCTTCGACCCCAGCATCAAGGCAGCGCACATTCAGGAGGGGAGGCACCTCTGGTACCATCGCCTCTCCATCGACTGGAGGGATCCCAACCCAGCCATTGCAGCTCATAAATTCCACAGCAACACAAAGAAGCTGGGCACAGTACTGAATGAATTTGGACATCAGAAGGTAAGGAAAGACTCGGGTGTCAGGTTTCTGACTGCAGGATTGGGTGTTGGGAAAGCTCCAGAACTCCTTTCTTTCTGCCTGAGGAGAGCATGCACTTTCCAAAGTTTCCTCTTGATAATGTGTTTTTCCTCAGCAGTACTTGTAATTCATTTCTTGTAGGGGTGCCTTTTCTGTCTTGCTTTTTCTGTGTGCTGGTAGCAGCTACCATGATTTTAAATCACTAGCCATACATCAAATACTTTCTTCCTCCTTCTCCTCACTTCCTTTTCCCTTGAACTTGCTGGTGGCATTATTGGGTGCGAGCACTTTTAGTCCTGTGGAAGTTCTGGTCTTTGCCTGAGGATGAACACTAAACTACTCACACAGACAAGTTTAGAAAGAGAAAACAATATTTGTAACAATAATTAGAAGAGAAGAGGTAACGGAGGGTTTGTTTACATTTTCAAGGTCACTGTTCCTAATTACAGTCCTCAAAAACAAAAACATCCTGTTTTGAAATTGGCAGCAATCTGTGGGGTGTTTTTTTAGCATTTCCCAGTTTGTTTTTAAGGAACTATAAAGACATCAGGAATCTTCAAATCTCAAATAAATGTTGCCATAATAAATTTCAGGAAGTTCCTTAGGTTGCTTTTAAGAGAGTTTTTCCTTCAGAGGATATACAAACATGAATTTGAGTGCTAATATACTTCATTGCCTGCAGCTAGTTCTGCTTGTCTTTATTTTTTAAGGAATAGACAGGCTGGGCTAAGGAGGAGCTCTTCTGTAAGATTTACAAAGCAAGCAGTGCAATGTTTGTTTGGTTTGTTATTTAAAAATGCAAGAAGTCCTTTTCAGTTCACTTTTTACTTTTTTTAAAAAATATTTTCTTTTGGTTCTGCTCTACTGATTGGAACATTTGAAGATAAGAGCAGGGAAAAGGAGCCTTTTCCTTCTTCTTAGTCATACGGTAACTGTACTAGGCTGTACATCAGTGAAACATCTGGGGAGAGAGAGAGATGGCTTTTCTTTGATGTGTGCCTTGCACTGTTTTGATTTTAGAAGAATTAGTCACACAGCAAAAAATTAATGACCCAATGCAGAAAAATTGTGCAAGTCTTGTGATATACCAGACCTGCTGAGGTCAGGCTCAGGTTATCATGGCAATAGAGTGGTTCTAAGACTTTCTGTGGATGAGAAGGATGTCGGGGTGAACTCTGAGCGTGTAACTTTCTGGTCAGAAAGTGTGTAACTTTCTGATGTGAAAACAGCAGGCTGGATGGCAGCCAAGGAACGTAATGCACACATAACACATGCAACCAGGCTTTCCTCTAGCTGGGTGTGCATGACATGGGGTTTGGTGGAGTGTTTAGGTGTGTTATGAACTGTGTATGCAGCCTCTTGCTCTGGTAGCATTTGGGAGCTCCCCTGTGCAAAGCTATGGCTCAGTGAAGTCGGGACTGACTTTCTCCCAGAGAGGATAAAGGTGTTACATGCTCTGCAGCTTTCTGGTGCTTTATGTTTGTGAAACAGCTGAATGGGCTGACTGTCCTCACATCGTTCTGTTTAGGTTTTCTTTAACCTACAAGGAAGGCAGCCTGAGAAGTTGCATGTTGTGTAGAGATACCATTCTTCTGGTGAATGTGAGTGGAATGTTCCCTTGACTGAATAAATAAGTTAATTCAAAACAGTTTCACAGAATATTTTCCGAAGCACTTTTTTTCAATTAGAAAATTAAAACATGCTCTTTGTCCCATTTTTAATTTAAAAAACCCTTCCGCCTGCCCTCAGTGTTGTTCCGTTCCCACTTCAAGGCAGGAATTCCAGGCAGCTGCATTTGAAGTTAATGCCTTGTTTTATCCTTGCTTTTATTCTTTAAGATTTGTGTCCTGATCCAAGACCCTACAAGTGACTGAAACTATTTCCACTGATGTTAGAAAATCAGGTTGATGAAGACAGCAGAGACAAGACCTCCTGGAGTTCTTGCTGTTGTAGTCTTGAAAAGAAAACTTGCAGTTTGGGGTTTTTGTGTGCAGGAGAATCAAAGAACTTGGATGGGCTCGTTTACACCCTGACTCAGATGAGAGCACACCTGCTGTTCTGCAGACAATACTGGGACCTCATCCACAGAAGGGAAACCCATCCCAATATTCTGGCAAGAAATACAAACACTTCTTGGTGCCAGAGTGGATGTGAGAAAAGATTAAAAGAACTTGATCTTTCTAACTGGCTATGTGGCATAACAGTCCTCACTTCTCTGAGGAGTGTAAATAGCCTGGAGACAGTGGACTTATCTAGTACTATATTAGGATGTGGCTGACAAAGGAAACATGTAGTCAGAGTATTTTTGGGAGCTCTTAGAGTGTGAAATCTCTTAAGCCCTGGAATAATCTCCAATGGATGGCATGGGAGTCTTATTTCCTGGTATACAGATCTAAACGGAAAATTTACTGGTGTGTCTTCTGAGAAGAGCAGTATTTTATCAGCCACAGGAAAGGATAAAGATGTAAAAATTGATCTTGCTCATCTTCCCTTCCCCTCCCCCTGCCCTCAATTTTTTTGCTGAACATGCACACTCTGTAGTGCACTCTCAGTGGTCAGTAGGGAAAAAAGGGAGAAAACCACTGAGGGCCCATGATTCCTTTTCTTACGGCAGCAGAGTTCAACTTTGTGAAAGCTTTCACTTTCCTATTCTCTAACTACCTACTGGGGTGAGGATGCTACAGTGCTGGTGTTTCCCATGGATTAGTGATAGGTGGATAGGGAGCTTCCTTCCTGCAGAATTGTCAGATAGTTCAAGTCAGAAGAGATCTTGAATGGCTTGTGGTTCCATCCTCTGCTCAAAGCAAGTCCAGCTGTGAAGTCAGACCAGGCTGTTCAAGGCTTTATCCACTCTGGTCTTGAAAAACACTGAGTTTTCTCCAGAACAGAGACTGCCCAGCTTCTCTGGGTCAGCTGTTGTCCTGCTGGATTGCTCTCTTCATGGAAATGTTTCCCCTTATATCCAGTCTGAATGCCCCTGGTTTCAATTCATGCCTGTCATCTCTTGTCCCATTCTATGCACTGCTGAGGAGCTTGTCTCCGCTGTCTTGATGACTCTTTGGGCTCCACAGGCTGATGTTTTTCCTACCAACAAAGCATCTCTGACCTAAGTTGAAAAAGCCCTGTTCCCCCAGTTTCTACTTGTAGCCACCTTGGTGGCTCCCACCTGAACTCACCTCAGTTTATTATCGTGCATTTTGTGCTGTGGGAACCAAAACTAGGTGTAGTATCTAGATGTGCTCTCACAAGTGCCAAGTTCAGTGACATAATCACATCCCTTGGTCTGTGGGCTGCGCTCCTGTTAATGCATCCTGGGATGCTGCCGTCCTCAGAAGGTTGCTGTGTAGCCCAGGTTTTAGTATAGAATAAAACCGTAAGGGAAAGACCATATTGAAAAGTGAGCTCTCTCTCCCCACTCTAACATTATCTCCTCTTCAAAACCTCCTGTTAACCAGAAATTCAAACCAAGCTGCTGCCTGCATTCTGTATTCCAAAGACTACACTGTGAAGCACAATTAAAAACCTGTGACAGAAAGGCCCTGAGCAGCAGAAACAAGCAAGAGTTCATTCTGTCCCAAATGTGCATGTGTGGTCACACATGCAAACTCTTATTTCAGTAGTAGTTTTCCTCCCTCTGGAGCTCTGTAGGACAAGTCTCTTGTCATGCCCTCAGTGAGTGCTGTGGGTGTGCATTCCTTGGCAGTATGGCGCAGCAGTGGATGAAATTGCTTCTTGTAAAACAAATTAATCTGGAAAGGAGAATCTGAGAATGCCAAGTAAAACCTTAATTTAATCAGCAAATGTTCATAGCTGTAACTTTCAGGGGACAGCAGAGCTGCATTCAACTCCTGCCATTCGAGTTATCTCGAAGAAATTGTGTAAGAGACCAAACTGTGTCATTGTTTGTTATGAAAATAAATTCAAAGCAATCTTTACATCCTGATTTTGATTTGAAGGCTTGATTTACACTCTGTCTTCATAAAGATTTTTATGTTACAGCTAATTTTGCTTCATTTTGTTAAATAGGCTTCAATTTAGGATTTTAAAAGGAAAAACCTCCTTCCCTTCACCTGTTATTTAATACTCGACACAACTTCAAAAACACTACACCCTGAAGTCATTTTGATTAATAACATCATCTCCTCCTAGACAAGTAATTTATCACTTGCTCCTCTCCTCAAGTAGATATGATAGAATTTATTTCATGCTGCACTTTCAGTTTTGTGAAGACTGGTGTGAAAGAGCAAGTATTAAAGAAAAGATTTACCATTGTTGTTTAAGATCAGCTCTGATAGTAGTACACAAATAGACATAAAATATAAGTCTAGGGAAAATGTATAACAGCTTAGTCGTGCGTGGAGATTTTATTAACAAAACTAAAAATAAACTCTTCAGGTTGGGAAACATCCATGTTCAAGTTTTGTAGCAATGAAATCCATGTAATTACTCTTTAATATGCATATCTTAGGGCTGTAGGGGCCCGAATAGGCTTTTGAATTCTTCACCCTGCCTAGACAAAACCATTTAACTTTGGTTATCCCTTGCAAGGGTAGACTTAGGTATTGCCCAGGGAGCCTGGGGGTTACTTAGTGTGAGCTGTGTTCTCTGAGGGGCTGCTGTGTCCTGGTTCGGTGTGTGGGTGCCACCAGTGTTTACACACTCAGCTCAGCTGTCACCTTAACTCACAGAGGGACATCAGTGCCAGCTGATGAGCACCTGCAGACTGCTCCTGATGTGGAATCCTGAGCTCAAGATGAGAAGCCAAGAGCTCAGAAGCCCCAAAGCTCTTGCAGGAATGACAAGAATCCTTGTCAAGGTTGCTGCTGCAATTGGGGAACAGTCTCTATCACCTGCAGGAGTTGGGAGTATGAGTTCCGATCTGCTCTGCTGCATATGGCTTAGTGTCAGAAAGAAAAAATGAGACCAGGTCTTCTGAATCATTGCATCATAAATCCTAAAGTAAATGTTTGGAATTCTGTCTTGAAAGGGTTTAATTTTTTCTTTGTTTTTAATGCTTATTTGGGTCTTTTCCAAAATCTCAGTTCTATAAGGGAAAAACCCACCCTTCATCTGGTTTTTAGCCTCATTATTTTCATATCCAGTTTTTCTTGTGCAATCAATGGTCTTTAGGCTCAAGTGGCCCTTTTCCTGCAGCTGTTATCTACCATTCACATATAGCTGTGAAGAACAGCCTTTGCTTTTCTAGGGTTATCATACTGGCCTTTCTAAGATTTCTCCGACATGAGAGATCCTGTATTTCCTGTAACATCTTATTTGTGTTGTGCTGCCCCTCGTGCAGCTGGACCATCAGCAATCAGTGCTATTCAGAAGTCCCCGTGGTGTCTCTGCTAAGGCTCAGGCTGTGACTGCCTTCTTCCTGGAAATGTCCTGACTGTCCTTCCCTGGAAATCTCTGCTCTGTTACTGCTTGTCATCTTGTTTGCTTTTTTGTGACTCATCAGACTGTCTCTTTGTTACATCAGTTTCCGAATGGCACAGTACAAAGAGTTTTGTCCCAGAACACTGATTTTTTTGATGTGAAAATGGCTGGTCATGACCTATTTGCAGAAGGAGTAACTCTGCACAGTAAAGTCCCATTTTAATACTGGACCTTTTTGCACCAGACAGAAGCAATACCATAGCATTTGAAGCTTATTGTCTAAATAAATGACCTGCCACAGGATGGAGGAGCATGAAACTCATTTCCATTAACCTAAATTCCTACATTTGAGATTGTTGTTGAGGTCCTTAAACTCAAGCTAAATTTGGTCAAGGTGCAGTTTGTCTCATTCAAGGGCAGATATTGCTGCAGTTTGAGCACTAACTGGTCCCACATGTGAACCTTTTGTTTGGGGGTCTGTCACAGAGTTGGCAAATCTTACTCCACTTGCTAAAAAGAGGCAGTCAAACTGGCAGATGTTTCAAAGTGCAGTTGGAATTGCTGCCTTCTGTAACCTTGTAATAGTTGCCCCTGAGTAATCTACAAGCTCTTGGCACACAGTGTTTCTTTCCTGGATGTGTATATTTTTTCATTTTAGGGATAATGAAATCAGGGTGGTGATAGCTCTGTATTTGCTTAGTCAGCTGGGGCTGCTGCTGCCTAAAGTATTTTAATTGTAAGTAGATTGAAGAGTTTGGCTGCAAGGAGAAATGGGCTTGACAACCTCATGTTTCTGGAAGCAGAGGTCTCTGGATAGTGATTTACTGCTCACCACCTCTTGCTCTCAGTGCTGTGTGCACAAAGCGCCTCATGCACTTTCCTTTGCAGGTTTCTCTTGGTCCCTTACATCTCCTTTTGCCTCATTTAAATTCTCTCCAGCAGGAGCACTTCTCAAGACATTGTTAAGAATATTGGTATTTCTAGAGAGCAACCTGAAGGTGCTGTTTAGTATGCAATTGTCAGGCATGGAGGAAAGATCTTTTTAATGATACCATTGGCTGAATATGGTGCAATCCATAGCCTTTTCTTCCCCTAGGAAAAGGCCTAGTGCAACGCCTGAATTGTAATGAAAGGATTGAAGTATTGTGCTGTTGAAGCAGAACTTATTCAGGTCATCCTTCCAAAAAAAAAAAAAAAAGCACTTTCAAAACACATTACTGTCTGGTAAAAATTAGAAAGGAAGGACAATTCTTTTTAGGGTTTTATTTTCCTTTCTTTGTTGCCTTTGTTGTGGTTGTTAAAACCCTTCAAAAAAAATATCAGGTAATAAAAATCTGCTTTCCCCCAGCTTTGCTAGAGGGCTGTGCCAGCTGTGTTCAATTCCACCTTCCTATTTGACTATTTCAAAGTCTCATTCAGAGGAACATGGCACTTGCTGCGGGCGCCTTGGAGTCAGCATTGCTAAACAGTCAGTCCTGGCTCCCTCCTCCTGCCAAACCTGGGGCTTGGCAGGAGCCTGGGGAGCCTGCCCTGCTTCCCAAGGGTGCCAGATGCGGGACACCTGCTGAGCTCAGACCTCTGTGCACTCCCCAGCTCCTCCTTGAGCCACTAACACTGGCTTAAACACAGTCATGCCAATCTTAAGTAGGGTACTGACCATCACCCCTCTGATCAGGGTGGTGGTCCATGAGTTTAATGAGAATTGAGAGCAACCCCTTTCTGTAAGCATCCTGGTTTCTATCCACTACCTATCTTTCTCACAGTTTCTCAGTGTTGTTGACATTAGCAAGCTCTTTAGATAAATGCCCTATCCAGAGCACTGAGGAACTTTCTAAAAAGCTGTTGTTTTTTTTTCTCCCCACATTTGTCCCTCCTTCTGTCATGGTTTACAACTTCTTGTCATTGGAATTGGCCATATCTTGTCCGAATACTTTCACCTTAGTGTCTGTATCCTTTCTGGTCTCGCTTTTGATCTGACAGCAGTTTAATGTATTCCTCCATTCTCAAAAATTTGAAATTCAGAGGTCAAAGGCTTAGAAGCTCTTCCTGCCCCTCATGAATGCCTGTCCCAGATGAAATCTGAGTTTTGCAAGTATTTTGTGGTGGTTTGTGGTTTTCATTCATGTTTTCAGGAATGTACATGTGGCTTTCTTTCTTTCACGGTTGCAAACAAATAGCAGAGTGGACAAAGAGTGAGGCAGAAGAGAGGCAGGTTGGCACCTTGGACCAGAAATGGAATTAAATGAATAGATCCCCATGAAGAGGTGTAGTCTTAAATGACTTTATTGCTCTGGCAAGTGCAGCTGGGAACCAAGTCTTCCACCAGATTTAACCAGAGCTACTTGGATATACCAGGGCTGCAGATTCTCATCCTGCAAGATGTTAAGGTGAGGTGGACATTTTTTGAAGATGGGACTCTGATCCCTTTCTTCATTGCTTACATTTTGAAGGCCCCCGTGGACACTGTGTTAATGAACTACAGAAGGTCTTGCAGCCAAAATGCTGTTTACTCTGAGTGAATATTTTACAGTAGCCAAAACCCTCTGTCCCTTGCACCACATGCACTTGCAGGTCTTGCTCCTCACGGCTTTGGAATCAGTTGCTGCTTCACTGTTTGCCTTTTATTGCAAACCTCCTGTGCCAAGGGCCCCCTTGTCCCCCTGCAATGCTCTTGTCCTGTCGCTGCTGGCTTTCACCTTTAGCAAGACCAGGATAATGTGGCTTTATGCAAGCATGGAGCTGTGTCCCACTGCCTGCACTTGGTGCTGGAGCAGCACAAACAGACTGCAAATGTTTATTCCCCTCTAATGAAGAGACTTGAGGGTCTAGCGTACACCATTTATTCTTTTGAGTAAATATCCGTTCCCACAGGCATCCAGCAGCGTCTGGCAGAGGAGATCAAAAGAGCAGAAATGAAAGGGTTTTCCCCCCTTTGTGGGGGGAGTGGGCAGCAGGACATCTCCTGCAAGATTAGATGGCTGAATGCGTGTTTTGCAAAGCAACTCGTGCGCTCAGCCAGGGCTGTGCACAGAGTGGCTGTGCTTCCAGCTTGGCTGGAATACATGCAGCATTTAAAATGTCTGTTTGCAGCGTGGGCATTGGCAAGCAGAGCTTTTGCAGCTGATCAGGCTGTTAAATAATTTAAAGTCAGGGTTTCTGCAGATCCCTTGTAGGAGTTGTCCCACTTGGGCAATCTAGCCATTGGATTGAAGGACCAGGTGAGGGGACTGGGCTGTTTTCATCTTCTAGTGAACAACAGGAGAGTCATGCAAACTGGAAAAGGTAGCAGGGTACAAATTGAGAGCTGGGGCACAGCGTTGCTGAGCAGAGATGTACACTTGTGAGCTGCTGCCACTCAGAGCAGGTGAGGAGGTCACTGTTTGAGGGCTTGTGTGCTCATGGTGACTTTTTACCATTTTCTCTGAGGAAACATCACTTTGAGCCTTCAGCTAGTGGTGAGGCTCCTGTTGCCTGCTCTGGAGACTGGTCTCAGTTTAAAGAAATGGGGAACAAAGATCTTTGATGCTCATGTTTTTTTTGTGAGGGGAAGGTCTTCTCCCTCAGGCATGTCTACGTGGAGCAGTGTGTGCCTGCTCCATGCAGAGGGCTTGTAGAACCTCTTCTCTGGGTCACAGTGCAGGAACCTTGGTCTTGCTGGGTAGCAAGCCCGACAAGATGTCTGGCTTTAAGATCATCATAGTGTAGAGGTATCTAAACCCATCAAACCTGTCTGAAAATCAGTTCATGCTTGGGACCTGTATTGTTTTATGACCAGAAGGTGATTAACAAGTGAGCTGCTGTCGGCTGGTCCAGTGCCCAGCATGAGTTAAGATGGGAAAGATGCCAAGAACTGGTCCCATGACAAAGGTGGAAATCCACAGGTGAGAACCTGTGACCTCCTGACCAAATGCAGCTGGGAGAAAGGATTTCAGGTCATGCTGATCTTGAAAATCGGGTGGTAGTTTTTTGTCCAGAGATTATTTTGTCCATTGGTAAAGTGTCATTGAAAGGGGCCTTCTGTCAGCTAAAAGGCCTCTTCTTCTCTGCCTGTCCGCTGGAGTAAGAGGCATCACTTAACTGGTCCAATTAACTGGACTCGGGGGTGTCTTTGTATCTTTTATTCTGTAGTGGGTCCTCAGAGAGAAATTGCTTCCAGATGGAGAGAATATATGGAAAATGTCTTGGCATCAAAGACCAAGGGACGAGCTGGGGAATGAAAGTGCCAGGTTGCCCCCAGACCTGGGCTCTGAGGCTGTGGGAAGGAGATGCTTGGAGTGCCTGCATGGATCTTTCCTGGGAACAGTCTGCTGTGGGAGAGCATGGCAAGTCCTCATAGTTCTCCTCAGCGCACAGTTGAGATTGATGCCTCCTGTGTGAGCTGGGTGGGCTTTCTGGATGGGTGCACTTGTCTGGGGCCATTACTGCATCTGGCAAGCTGTTGCTGTACTGGAAGTTGTCTGTGAGAAAGTTAAATAAGTTTTTTTAATATGATTTTGAAGCATATTCTCTGATTGAAGTGGTAAACATAAAATTATTTAATATCCTGCTCCTGCTGTGTGATGCTTTTATGGAAGCACATCACCAGAACTGGGAGAAAAGACTGTCAACTTGCAAGGCTGTGGAGAATCAGTGGTGAAAGCAGAGGAGCAATCACTGCAGGTTTTCTGTTTCAGTGGTGTGTTTATTGTATCAGTAACTTCAAATGGACCATTGCCCTTTACTGTAAAAAAAGCAAAACAAAGACCCTGCAAGCACCCAGCCACACAAATCGGCTTTGTGACTTTGATGCCTTAAGCAGATACTTGAAGATGTGCCCGATCTGTCACACTGGGAGTGAATAATCTCAAATGACACATTTGTCCCAGAGTCAATTTGAAACTGGCAGTACAGACCACCGCAGAGAGGCGTAAACGTAAGCAGGAAGGAAGGGAAGCAATTTGAAAGGGAAGTGCTGCTGTTTGGAGCTGTACATCACCGATGAGTGGTGATTGACTTCTGTCCTGCTTTCAGTATCTGTGTTTTTCTGGCCAGGCCCACAGCAGTTCTGGTCTCCCCAGCGGATGGCTCGGGGAGAGGCAGGATGTTTCCCCCTCCCACGGATGGCAGGGAGCATGGGAAGAGACAGGCACAAGCTGCTGGGAGGGTAATTTGCTATTAGGCTGTGTGGCATCCTGTCTGCCATCAATTACAGCCTGCACTCAGATTAAAAGGGAATGAAAGGGACTTTACATCCAAGCCATCTCCTGCTGGTGAGGACAGGCCGTGGATGCATTTTGAGAGGAAAGGAAATGAGGACAGTATCGTACTGAAAATCTGCACATGGGAAAAGGATAAGAGGGAAGTTCCATTTAAACAAAACACACCCAAGAACCTGTTGTTACCTGCAGAGACATGAACTATCAAAATGTGAACTAAACAGCTTTTTCTAGAGTTTTGCCTTCTGAGAATAGAGAATTGTACTTAAGTGGAGAGGGGGAAAACTGATGCACAAGCCAGCAGAGTTTTTCTTGCTATTGTCAAAATGATAACCTGGTATCAAGGAGCCAGAGCAGAGGGATATTCTTCCCAGGCTCAAGTTGTGAGAGCAGCCCTGTGGTTCAGGAGGCTGGGGTGGTTCTGAGCTCTGTCCCTGTGCCTGAAAGCTGTAGCCAGCTCTCCTCTCCCTGCTCCCACAGAGCTGGAGGGATCCTCCGTACCTGACCTGCACAGCATTTGCTGTTTTTGCCTTTCCTGGCTTCCACTTCCACATGCTGAGCTCATGCTGGAAGTAATACAGCTAAATTGCTTCCTCCAGCTACTCACTCTCAATTGACTCTTCTCCATGGGGAGCTTTAAATGATGCCCACGGGGCAGCGCAGAGCCTGAAATCCCCGTTAACCCTGGTATTTCAAAAGCGATCAAGGTGAACAGAGCTCGGATCTCTGCTTTAGGAGATGATGCACACTTGTAATAAGCCATTACCCTAAAAAGAAGAAATGAGCCACATACAGTATGTGTTGACCTTCACTAAGTAAAACACAATTTTTTCAGCTGTTTTGTATGCTTGGTTGTGCATGAGCATGGCCCCTTTTTTTCCCTACAAGTGGTGCAATGCTGCAGTGCTTTTTCAAGGGAGCTAAAGTGAGAACACACTCAAAAATCCACATTTTTTACTTTTCTCTGTTAGCCTAGTTAGTTCATGGAGGATAAGAGGATTTGTGGAAGATAAGAGGAACCAGCCTTTGTGAGTGCTTGCAACTCACTGCCATACTTTACCTTCAGGCACTGTAGATCTTTGCCCTCCAGGATTTATTCACAGCAGTAGACTCCAGCTGTGCTCCTGGGTGAATTAGAGCTCTGAATTTATAGATTTGTCCACTAATCCTTTCACTGGCACTTTGGATCAAGGCAACTGGAAGGTGGTAGTGCATTTCTTATCGGTAGAGCTCTGCTTATCACCGATGGCAAATACCTCCTGAGCTGTCTAATTGTCACAAAACTTGCATTTGGTGTTAGCAGGATGCTTGTCATTTGCTCAGAAACTCTGAAACAGAGCTGTTACGCTATTCATTTTAGGCTATCCATGGCACAAAATGGAGGCTCTGGGCAGAGAAGGACACCTTGCCTGGAAGGCAGTCAGAAAAGTTGGTGGGAAGAGACAGGAACCTTCCTCCCTCCATGTTTCTGAGCAGTTCAGGGCACTGAGCAACAAAGAGCCTCTGGTCTGCATATGCAGCACATCCCCACTAGCCTTGGGTTTCTTTCCTGATCATTTCTTCGAGTGCTTAAGCTGTTATTGTGGCAACTCATTTTCTCCTACTGAAACATTGGTTAGCAGCTACTTTTCAGATCAGTTTTGCAAATACAGCCCAGAGCATGCAGAGTGCCTGCTGAGCAGCCAAAGCAGCAGTTAGTGTCACAAGAGAAAAACAAACAAACCTGGAGGAGGACTGGAAACATTACCATGGGAAAAAGATGTCCTACTGTTGCCATAAAGTAAGATCATGGGAAAACAAAACCAAACGCCTAGAAGCATTTCTTCCCCTATCCATCCACCCCCTCCCCTCAAAAACAAAAAAAGTTTTTGAATAATTTGTCTGCTTTGAAAGTTATAGAAGTCTGACAGAGATAAAAATCTGTGATTTCTTCAGCACGGCAGTGTGGTCCTGTGGCAATTGCACCCATGTGGAACCAACTGCCTGCAAGACTGTCTTGCAGCTAGAGATACAATTTGGTATTTGCAAAATAAATAACCTATTTAAATGTATGAAGGAAAACAAGCGAGCTCACCCATGATGTAGTTCTCAGCTGAAATGTCATGAGCTGCATCATTTACATTCAGCCTCCCCTTGAACCCAAAGGAGCGCTGTGTTCAACTGTTCCCTGACCCGCGGATGGACAGACTGACAGGCTCTTTGTTAGAGAGGCGAGTTGGGAAATACCAGAGCTAAGGTTGTCTGTGCAACCTTCCTTTCTGCTCCCCATGCAGACATACCACAATATGGGCTTGAATTCCATAATCCCTCGGTCATTTTCCACTGGCCCCCTGCCTCCTACAGTGTGAAGGAGGCACAATGCCTCCTTAATGAGCACACAAGCAGTGGCTTGGCTTATTATGATTCGGTCTGTGACAGTGGACCTCATTCAAGTCCCACTCTCCAAGTCCTGCTCTGAAAATGCAGTGTTTTGTTTTCAGCTGTTTTGCAGCTTGCTCCACCGAAATCTCACAGCCCTTCACATGCTCAGCCCCTGCACTCTGCAGAGGCCATTCCATGGTTAATACCCTCATTTTACAGATGGAGACCGGAATGGGCAAGTATCCAGCATCTGCAGATTCCTGCCATGCCACACCTGTCTGTGGTGCTGGGGTACAGCCCTTGAGGAGGACTGATGTGGCTGTGAAGTTAGGTTAGACTGCCAGAAAGAGTCTGGGGGTTTTGTTGGTTTTTTTGGGGGTTATTTTTTGCTTGGTTTGATTTTTGGGTTTTGGGGTTTTGGTTTTTTTTTTAAAAAGTATTCTTGACTAAATAAAGTCTTCAGTTTTTCACTTCAAACCCTTCTTGAGTGTGAGCAGATGGGCAGAAGCATCAGTTCAGGTGGAACTGGTACAGGCAAACCCTACTCTCACAGTGTGGGATTTTCCCCTTTCAGGCTCTGCACAGAGGCCCTTGAGCTCTGCAGCTTGTGACCACTGCTGCCCTGTGGCCATTGTTTTCTACCAGGTGTAAAATGGTGATGAAATGTTCTTTTTTTTAAAAGCATACAGCTTGCCTCCCCCAGCTAATCTCCAAGCAAAGTCAACGTGCAGTTGTGTTGGGCTGTGAGAAGTTGGATTGCTGAATATCTCACTACAAAATTAGAAAAAGGTGTAAAACTAGGGCAGAGCAGTTTTCTATTAGACATTCAAACACCTTCACAGCTTCTTTTCTGCAATGCCTTTTTATTTGGAGGAATTGTCCTTAAAATCCTGTAGACTTGCAGAATTATCTTTTGATTTGGTGCCTTTAGTGTCTAGTTAGGGGGGTTTCTTTTTTTTCATAGCTGTGATGCTACCCCAAGAATTGTGAAGGAACTGGTGACATGCTTTGGTTGTAGGAGGAGCTTGGAAAATCAGTAGCTTTTCCAACCAGGAGGTGGAGGCAGAAGGAAAAAAGGCTGTGAACTGTCAGGCGTGAAACATCACTTACTGCCCGTGTTAGTCCTCTGAGACTTTCTAATTTATTTTTTTAAATACAAAATGAATAACCGTGTGTATTAAAAAATGGTCAACCCTGGCCTCAGATGTTACTGTACTTGCAAATTTCACACAGTAATGGTGCTTTTGTTGCAGATTGATGTCCTCAAGGCAGACGTGGAGAGTGCCGAGTGGAAGATTTTGGAAAACCTGATCCTGGAGGATGTTGTTGAGCAGATAGGACAGCTGGTCTTTGAGGTGCACATCCACTGGCCTGGCTTTGAGGTCAGCGGCAACGACAGCACCGTGGTGCGGTACTGGTACAGTCTGCTCCGAGAACTGGAGCTGAAGGACTTCAGGCTTTTCCATACCTACAAAGACTTATCAAAACCACAGATGTTTCTGAAAAAGGCAGCCTTCAACGCCAGTAGCTGTTACACACTGAGCTGGGTAAATACAAGATGGAAATAGCAGAAAGGAATTTATGATGTGTGACTGCGAGCCATCTGGCCCCGTAGCGTTATTGAAGAGGATTTTGGCGTCACTGGCTAAAGTTGCTAAGTATGCACACAGTGACTGCTAACAAAGTGGACCGGCTTTTATATTTATGTGTTGTCAAAAGAACTGGCACAAGGAGAAGATACATGGTACAGATTTGTAGAGCAATAGATTTGCCAGTGGGTGCAGAGGACAGAGGTTTCTGTAAAGGTTTGTGTGGGGGAGTTTTCCATGGCTTTTCCAGGCTGTCCCATGCTTGAGCATGCCAGCAAGGAGGGCATCCCTCTGGGGCTGCCCTGGGAAACTCTGCTGGCTGAGCTGTGCCAGCCCTTGGGCAGGAGAGTGCTTGTGAGGAGGTGCCTTTCTAAGAAGTGTCAAGTGTTATTTCTCTGTAAAGCAATCGTCTTTGATTTGCACCTTCTTTACTTTGGCCTTGTTTCCTATGGAACAAATTTTAGGCAAGAACAGTATGTTCTTGAACCCACTGGCAAATTCCAGCTGAATTTGGCAGAAACAGAAATCATCACCAAACTAAATTCCTACCTGCTTCTTTGAGTAGCTTCTGAGTGCTCTGGCTTTGGCTCTTTAAGCGAGTCTGTTTGCAGAAAGTGAATTCAACACTTCTGACACAGTTGATGGTGGGAAAGAGACACTCAGCTGCTGGATAAGCTCTGCCAGTGCTCCCCCTCCTCACCCTCCAGAGCCTTCAGCCACAGAAGACAGGGCTTCCCTAGTTCATCTGCTCAAAAAACAGCTTGATTTACTCTTGGAATGGCTGCAGCAAGTGGTTTTTCATCTAGTGAGATATATGTGAGAGATAAAATTGAAACCTGGTGGTTTTTATCTGTTTTGGGGTTTAGTTGAACATTCCCTGGTGCCTTTTCCAGCGCTGTGCCTGGATGCCTGCCACCTTCTCGCCACCTCACCTCGCCCTGGCACAAGGAGGCCAGACCCTGGATCTGCACTGATGCTGGCAGAGGTGGTGGCCCAGGCAGGTGCCCTGGACTGCAGTTGTGCTGGGGCTCTGCAGGCTGGGATGTGGATTGTCTGCAGTGCATCCCCAGGAGCCTTTGACATTCCCTGAAGAGCTAAGGAACGTGGGGAAATAAAAAATATTTAGCTGGTTGGTTTTTTTTTTTTTAATCTTTAGAAGAATTTTGGTATTAAACTTTGCATTAAAATACAAGATGTCACCACTTTGTGTCTTTGATATGCAGACTTTTAAATTGCCTTTGGTTTCCGTCTTCTGCAGTCTACAGCTTCCTCAAGGGAGGCAGTGGAGGGGGAGATGCTGATCTCCTCTCTCCAGTGACCACAGACAGGACGTACAAAAATGGAATGAAACTGTGTCAGGGGAAGTTCAGGTGGGACATTCAGAAAAGATCCTTTACCCAGAAGGTGGTCAGTCACTGGAACAGGCTTCCTAGGTGAGTGGTCATGGCCCCAAGCCTGTCAGAGTTCAAGGAGTCTCTGGATGACTCTCTTAGTCATTGGGATTAGTTTTGTGTAGTCCCTTGAGGAGCAGTGCGTTGGTCTCCATGATCCTTACTGGGCTCCTTCCAATCTGAGATATTCCATGATTCTATAAAAGTAGCTCCTCTTTCTGCTCTGGCACACCCCACATGGAACAGGGCTTTGCAGTCGCCCAGAGCAGGGCACTGTGGGTGCCCACCTTGTTCTCAGCTCAGCATCAAAATCAAGATGATCTGATGGAGATGTGTGGAATGCCCCTTGTCCAGGTTGTCCACTTTCCTCAGGGCTGAGCTACCTATTGCCATCCCTGAGCCAGCACAAACCAAGAGATCCACAATCTCTGAAAATGAGTAAGAGATGCCTTCTCTGTGACAGCCAGCCTTGCTGCAACCCTCGTACATTAAGTACTGAAGCTGTTTAACAATGCAGAGTCATGAGGATATTCATCAAAATGCAAGAGGCTGCCAGGCTTTCCTAAACTAATATCTGGCGTGTTGGAATGGCCACGCTTGCTGCACCGCAGAATGGCTCAACTCCCATTTTTCAAATAGTGGGATGGCAAAAGTCCAGCTGTGAGTCCTGACTTTAATATTAAAGTACAAAAGTATGGGCTCTAGCACTTGCAGGCTTTTCCTCCTAACTAGTCTTAGAGTAAGTAGCCTAGTAGCTTATTATCATTTGTTTAAGAAACCAATAGATAGAGGTTAAAAAATAAATTACATGACCTCTCTCAGATGTTAAAATTCAAAAGGGATGCACATGTTTCATCATTTATTTCCCTGAAGTGAAAATGGTGATATGCAAATGACAGAAGTGGAGTAGAGGTCCATCCTGGTTCTTCTTTGGTTAGTAAGGGAATTTAATAAACCCTCAGCTAATCTCTTGCTTGGGAGTGCCAGGTAGTATCAGGAACACTTCAGGCTACAGCAAATACATCTTCGGCAAAAAAGATTCCAATAACTATGGTAATTTTTAAGAAAACCTTATCTCAAATACAGGGTAGATAAAAGCCATTTATCATTCTGGAGGCAGTTATGTGATATTATAGGAGAAAATGAACAGTGCTTATTTAATGCACTCTCTGTGCCTTTCTCCTTCACATCTCTTAGAGCGGAGTTACAGCCTCCCTTTCTGAGGTCTTGCTTTCATGCCCTTGCCCCTTCTCTTTTATTGATCTCTTTTACCTAAAGGACGGACCTTTAAATGAATTCAGTTCCTGTCTCCTAACGACTGAGCTGCCAGGTACGTGCCCAGGGACAACACAAGCCAGTGCTGGGTGCCTCTGCTGTGCTGAGGGATGCTGTGTGGGCTCCGTGTCTACCCACTGCCATACCCAGGCACAATGATCCTTGACCTGCTCACACACCATCTCCATGCCACTGTTGCAGTCCTCAACTCTTCCCAGATCACACCTGCACAGAAACCACCATAGTTTCCTCCTTCTTCAAGGGCTAAGTACAGAGAGCACCATTAAAACCAGTGTGGACAGGGCATTCTGCCATTGTAGCCACAGCCTGGAGACTGGTACCTGCATGGCTGTGGTGGAAAGTCAGACTCAGCCCCAGATGTGCTCAGCATCACCATTACAGGTGTTTCCCATAAACCTGGCCTGCTGTCTCCAGGTGTATTGGGCATTTCCCCACACTCCCAGCAGGCATGTGCGTCAGCTCTCCAGAGCACCCATTGCTTCCAGCCCAGGAGCCTCCTTCTGCCCACACCTCAGGTCATTCCTGGTGGCCACAGCCAGTGCCAGCCCCACCTAACAGAGACATAATGACAGAGCTTGTTCCTGATGATGTGGAGCCATTATTCCATCAGTTGGACAACTTCACCAGGAGATGTTTCAGCGTGGTCTAAAGTGGATCCTTGCAGAGGTGACCTGGGGGTAGGGACAATTCTACTGGCACAAATCCTTTTGTGGGGGTGAGGGCATTTCTCTTTCAGACAGGCTCACAGTGATTTATAAATCACACACATTTGTGAATCAGAATTCCCAGGTGCTGCCCGTGACCTGGTGAAGATGCAAAGCAGCATCAGATGTGAATCTCTCAAACTATCACAGCTGATTCTGCAACGTGAGCTTTCCATGGTGAGCCCACGGCAGCACAGAGGGGAATTTGTTAGGACACTAACACACTTCTCCAGAAAAACTGGGTCCTTTCTGAATGCCACACTGGCTTCCTTGGAGGTTCCAAAATTTGCCCAAATAAAGATTTGACCTCCTCCTGCACTCCAAAACCTGCCATTTATTGTGTGCACTTCTGGCCCCAGGCTTTGATCCCATTGAGACTTGTGAAGGGCTGTTCTTCGAGCACCTCTCAACTGTGAAAGAACAAAGAAAGCAGAAAGGGAACATATGTCTGGGCTTTCTTGGCAGATGCCAAGAAGACATATCACCCAGTAGCACACCTGAAGAAATAGCACTCATTCTCTCTGGTGAATTATTCAACAGCTGAGACCATCTGGTTCATTACAAAACTTTGATTTCATGAGCTTCATTAGCTGCTCCCTTGTCCTTGAAGGGACACTAAGGGTTATTCAGTAGGAAATCACTCTTGATTTTTTCCTGCTTGTTAACACAATGTGACATTTAATTGCAGTCAGTAGAGACCTGGTTTAGTAGCAGTGGAAGTTCAGAGCTGACCTACATTCTGAGACATATTTGTACCTGCCCCCTCCACTGGCTTTCGGGGGCAGCATCTGCAGAGCAAGCTTGCCTCTTGACGGGAACCACCTGCAGTAATGAATGGATCTCTTCCCTTAAACAGAAGTTCCTGTTCATGGTGCAGTTTGACCTGCCTCATGTAAAGAGTTTCACCTGGTTGCAAAGGGGGCCTTTGCAGAGATAGCCCGTTTGATGCCCATTATCCCAACAGGCAGCACCTTACACAGGGAAAACAGGAGCTGACTTTGTGCTGCTGGAAGTGATGTCTCAAATGTCATCACTAGTATATATATAATACATAATATTCAATATACAATATATAATGTATAATATTATATATAATAAAAATATTATATATCATATATCATATATCATATATCATATATCATATATCATATATATTATATATTATATATTATATATTATATATTATATATTATATATTATATATTATATTAGAGAGAGAGAGAGAATACCAGTGCCATGTCCCTGCTCTTTTTGGTGGATTACTGACACAGATGTTCAAGTTTATGCAGTTTTCTGAAGGAAAGTGCAGTGGTGTACACAGTACAAAACTTCTGCAAGTAATGAAAATCCTTCAGTGTCTCAGCTGGTATTTCCTCCCTCTATATTTGAAATTCCATGTCTGAGTCAAACACCAATGATGTGAATCCCATCCTTGCATCCACCTGCAGGTATCTAGGGTGGAGCCACCACTCAGGATGCCATTGCCCTTGCAGGAAGGTGGGGACAGCTGCCTGACTGCTGTCAGACCTCTGAGGCAGCAGCAGCAGCAAACCTGCCCTGAGTGGACTCGTGACTCTCCACTGGTGTCTCTCCACTGATGCCAGCCAGGAGCAGCCAAGACACAGGGTCAAGACCAGACAACTCCACACTGACCTCTCAAACTGACTTGACAGGCAGGAGAGGCCCTGAAATGACTTCTTCTTTATGAAAGGAAGAAGAATTGCTCCAAGAAACAGGAGAATCCAGGATCCAAAGAAATATTCCATAATGTTATTCCACTCATTTAATATTGGAGAAATAATGATAAAAAGCAGACAAACCCCACTTGTCCTGCTGCCCCAAGGTACTCCCAAAGCATCAGCAGCAGGGCAGAGAAAGGAGCTTGCTGCTGGGAAGCTCTTCTGACAAAAACCCAGTGAGGTTTTGGAAGCCCTTGGGCCCTTCCTTCTTTTTCTTGTAGGTGCCTGGCCTAACAAATGATTTCAGAGTCTGAGTTCCCTTTTTATCTCCAAGGGATATCGGAAGGGGTTATGTTTTACAGAGTACATGAGGAGGAGCTGAAGGAACAAAACTCTATAGGGATGCCAAAGCAAAATATGAACAACACCCCTGGGCAAAGGCCTGAATTTGTGGGGAAATTGGCCTGGAGCAAGCAAGGGTGGGAGATGAAATTGTTACAGCTCTTCTAGGACAAGGCTTTTTTTTTTTAGTATCATTTCACAAGAGTTAAAACTCTACCAAGAAAAGAAAGACTTATTACACAATTAAAGAGTTTAGCTGGGGACTAGGAGCAAGACACCAACTGTGTGGGGCAATTATGCTGGGAGAATGGGAAAGATTTGCAGCTCCCAGAACTATGTCTGGGTAACTGTCAGTCGTCTTGAAGCTCCATAAAGTTCCTATTACTTAAATGACTCCTCTGAGGATTTGTGTTGCTGTCTTCCTTCCCCAAACCAGAGAAGCAGGCTCAGTTAGCCTTGACATCTTCCAGATTAACCAAAAACCCCCCAAGGCCTAATGAGAACCTCTTACTCTATCGACCAACGCAGCGTTTCATTCGTGCAGTCCCCCAGTGGTGTGAAGCAAAGCAGGAGGGCAAAAGGAGGCTCAGAAGGGCTCAGTGCTTTAGCATTCAACACATTTTAAATATTCTGTCATACAAGATAACAAACAGGTCTGAGGACAAACTTCCAGTGTGCCTGGTGAATTTACAGGTCCATGGCCCACTGAAAGTTATTGCAGCTTGTTTCTGGAAGCTTTAAATTCTGCAAGCAGCTTCTGTAAACATAACCCTGCCACAAGCAGTTTTCTCTGAGTGCAGCAAGACAGCCGTGGTGTCTGTTTTGCTTATCACGAAGCCTAACAGAAAAGACGTATTTCACTGCAAAATATAAGGCTTAAAAGTTTGAATGTATGCTAGTGAAGTCAACCTACCATAACAAGTCCCTTAAGTAGTCTCCAGAGGAACAACCTCCCTGGCAACTGATTTTTTCTGGTGTATAGGTTCAACTGTTTACAAAGTCTTCCAAGCAAAACTCCCCTCCCTCCTCCGCTCTCCGCGTGTTCCCCCTCGTGCAGGCTGCTTGTCATATGGAGTCTTCCCAGCGAACGGGAGCAGGATTTTGTAATAACCAGCTGGTAGAAAGAAGGAAAGTACATCGTGTTACTGGGCTGTGGGAGCTGCAAGGCTCCCTGTTTAAATCAGCTGTTAAAGACCACAGCGTCAAACCTCATCTTGAACATCTGCCTGCTGCTAAAAATCGGCTTTTTACAAGACAATCTTGGACTTTTCTGGATGTACAGTAATTTTGATGTTTGTTCTTCATAATGAGGGCAAAGACTGAGCAGCCCCATCTTACTGGGGACAATTATAAACTCTGAGCAAGACAGATGCCAGGACCATCTGCTTCAAGACAGCCGGCCTCCCTACCAGCAAGATACATGAGGATATGTGGGCTATTTCCCCCCTCACATATGAAAGAAGTCCAAGAAAAAGCTGGCAAAAGGTCAAAGGAGCTATCTATTTTCCCAGACAGAACTCCGAGAATGATGGAGATAGCTGACTGACCTGTAAAACTTCTGCTGTAAAAGCAATCGGTATTAATAAAAGCAGCAACATATTGGCATGTCATTTCTGAAAGTCACAGATGCATGATCAAGGGGAACAAAATAACGCTGCTGTGACAGCACCCCTGCAGTCCAGCTTGCCTGTGTTCAGTGCAGCACACTCGCCTCCAGCCCTCCCGAGATGCTCCTTTCAGCTTCAATCACTGTGCTGTATTCTCCGCTATTGTCAGAGGACAATAAATTGGGGGATCTCAAAATGCATTCTCCCCTTTTCTCTCAATGTTGTGTTTTCCCTGGGTCTGCCTGCTCACAGGCCAAGTTCAGCCTACAGCTCCCAGACTAGACTTGCTCTGACCAACACTTGTAACAGACCAGTTCCTGGTGAAACATGATATTGGGAAGGGAAGGATGTGATTTGAGTTGATTTGCCCAGAAAGAAATCTTTTCCCAGGTGGCTGCTGGAAAGGCAAGTCTGGATTCACATTGCACATCTATCCTTGTGCACAGCAAACTAGCTGACAACGTGAGCTTTACAGTTTGCAACAGGAGGGAATTATCCTTATAAAAATTGCCCCTGCGGGCTTCAGTGCAGATGTGAGAAATTCCACAAAAGATTAATGCGGTGGCCAACTGTGAGGGACAAAGAATTTTATCTGAAAGTTTCTAGGGCAATTTTGGTTCTGGGCTTGCTGCAAACATTTAATCCCAATTCATCAACTCCAGCAGAATTGATTGAAACATTTCTTATTTTTGCCTCCAAAGACAATACCCGATGTATTACAAGAGTTTACACACTCATTTTTATACTTTAGATATATACTTGTAAAATAGTACATGCAAAGTTCAGCCTACTAGGTGACACATGGAAAAACACATTGCCAATGACACAGCCAAACATTTTGTGTATTGATTTAAATGGTTTTAAGCATTTGGGAAAGGTGTTTCTGATGTGAAAGCCAGTATGTGTTCCTGTGGGAAGATTTTCTGTCAGCTCCATTCCTCCTCTCATCCCTATTTTCCTGTACATATAAACTGTTAATGGTCAGGGCACACTGCCACATATCCATTTGGGAAATGTATTTGAAGGAAAAAATCCGTTCCAAATTACTCCAGCCCCCTCTCTCTTGAAGCAGCACCCAGCACACACCACACACTGCAGAGCTCAACTCCCAGCTCAGGAATCAAACCTTCCCTGTAAAAAGCACATCAGAAATTCATGCCCTGTAAGACAGCAGCAGCTCTTTCCCACCCACAGAGAGACAGGAACAGCCTCTCCTCTCCCTGCAGAGGATCAGTCCCTAGGACATGCTGGAGCAGCTCTTTCCTCCCTCTCTCCAGGCTCTACCATTTCCTATCTCAGTACTTGCAAGGGAACAAGGCTGGGCCAGTTACCACCAGGATGGTGCTTGTGAAAACAGTGCATGGAGAGTTCCTGGCACACAAGGCCACTGGGATGGGAAAGTAACCACGAACATGTAAACTCAGAGCAGTTACACAACAGCATTGACTGACAGTGGAATGACTCTTGAGCTCAGCTTTGGAGAGTTGGTCTAAAAATGCCTAAACTTCCTGTTCACTCACAAGGGCCTACTTGTGTAAGTAACTCTTTGAAAGAGCAGAATTATCTTGCAACCAAACAACCCCAAACCCACGAAACAACCAACCCATTTCCTTCAATCTCAACCATTTGGGATTCTTTGTCTCAGCTTCTATCCTGCTGTCAATTAGGGCAATTACTCCTTTGCTATCCTTTGTAATGGATGAGCAGTGATTGGATTTACAGTAAACAATATAGTATAATTCAAAACTGTAATTAAAGACTGATCAATGGGATAAAATTTTCTACGTCTGTTTATTTTTATGTGCCCATAAAAGAGAACAGACAGGGAGCCAAAAGGATTTTTTTTCTCCTGCTCCCAACTTGCCTTAGTTTTAAACGAACACTGCCAAGAGAATGAGTTTACCTGAACATTGGTACAACTGCACATTAAAACACCAAATGATAGGAAATATTTTATATGGACACTGCAAGACAGAAAAATTGAATAAAGATAAGCAGACTTTTTATAAAAAGATTTATTAAAAATAAGTTCTTTAAAGAGAAAAAGTGTGACATATATATACATTAAATTGCCAAAACCTTCATGGGGCTTATAATACAAACTATTCCAAACAGAATGAGAGACAATCACTTTTTTTTTAATATGTCATGCTTATTGGAACAGAATAGCATATGGGAAGACAAAAAAACAACACACAGCACACAGCCATTACAAGGAAAACCTTGAAAATGAAGACTACTTGCAAAGGTGAAAGTGAGTGATCCTCACGATTCTACAGACAGAAACTAAGACTATGAATGGCATCTTCAGTTGATGCAGTTTACCTGACAACTGCTAGCTTCCAGTTAATTCTTCACTTCTACTGTGAATTAACAAATCTCAACAAGTGGATTTGTGCTTATCTTTTCCAGCTCTCGTGCAGCAGGTACCAAAGGCTTCTTCTTAGGAAGAAAGTTTTACAATTGCTGGTTTTCTCCTTTAACTCCCCCATCTCTGACAGCCAGAACCACAAAAATAGTTTTTCTTAAAATTACTTTATTTTACAAGAGTGTTTTGCACAAGCAGTGGCAAGACAAACTGGCACATGATTCTGCATGCTTCAGATGACCTCAGCTTAGCTTCTCATACCCAGATGCCATATTTAGAAATATATCCTTTCAGATGACTCTTCTGAATTTCCCGGTGTTTAGTGCATATATACAGTGAGCTGAGAACTGCAGTATTACAAATATTACTACCCATCCTCACAGCAGAATGCACCCTAATCTCAGATGTATGCAGGACTTGCACCTTTAGGTCTTTGCAGCATCCTCTTCAGTCCCACAGTTTAATCAGACCATCCCAGCCGCACGTAATGACTTTGGATGTTTCGTGTGGATGCCACACTGCACCAATACAGACTTTGTCATGTGCTTTTAACCTGCTGTAGAGTTTTGTTGTCTTCCAGTCCCAGATGTTTAGTTTTCCATCTGCATCTCCAGATATCACATAGCTGTAGTAACGGGAATAAAAGGAAAGTTGTATCATGTGTGCAGGCTGCTCGTATACTGCTACAAGTAGCAACTGAGCAACAGAGAAGAGCTTCCCCCAGGGAGCTTCCCATCTGACACAGCTGCAAACACACCTACCAAGGAACTGGCATTCATGCTGTGCTCTAAGAGCACACAAGTCCTGCAGAAGGTGATTCATCAGCTGTGAGGTAAATGTGCCAAGCAGTGTGATTATACCCTGTACTGTGTTACTGGAGCCAAAGAGAAGGCACAAGTTTCTCTAAAACTACAGATGCCTTTTCCTCTAGGTTTGTTGAGGTTATTCCCCAGTTTTTTACAACAATTGGCATCTTATGTACATACAGTAGTAAATGTATGGGCATATTACTAAGCCAATAGGAAGAAAGAGATGGTTCTCTGAACAGTAAATGAGGATATCCACACTAGACCTACAAACTGAGGAAACTGGGCAAGTTCAAATCCCAGACACTTTAGACAAGTGCATGTTGCAGGAACAGACCCTGAACTGCAGACCATGTGCAAAAAGACAGATGGGAGTCAGACGTGAAAGCCTCACTTAGTCCTATCAGATGCTAAGAGTAAACTTTCTGTTCTGCTCCTTTGCCAGGGAGCTCTGCCGGATGCTGAACTAGTAGGATGGCTGTGCCTTCATCAATGTTGCAGGGGATTCAAAAGGAAACTTAGTGTCTGTACCCACAGGTTTTAAAATGAAGTTCATTCCCACAAAAACTTACCTCATATCAGGTGAAAAATCCACTTGACAAGCGTAGCCAGCTACCATGTGACCTTTGAAAATTTTCTTTTTGTTTAATCTGAATCTGTTCTGAGCTCCAAAAATCAGGATTTGGTTATCCATCGACTGACAAGCCAACCATTTCCCTATAAATGCAATAAACAAAGGTGGTAATCAGAGTGCTGCATCTGAAGAAACAGACCTAATTAGAATGTTTTTAGAGATTTTTATAATTTTTCTTGCACTATCTTAATCCAGACTTTCATTATGTAGCAGGGTTCTAGGCAACAGTTGATATTGCTTCTGCCTGGCACAACTGCCAAGAGTAGAAACCTTATGTTTGACACGATTTGGGATGCCTATTCCTAGAAAATGCACTCAGGACTCCACTAAAGCTCTGGCTGTTCCAGCTATGTGCTGCATCAACCCCACTGACTTACTGTTAAGTTTTTAAGATGCTGTGTAATCTTACTGGTGCACATAATCAAGTAACTCAGATCTAGCTGCAATCTACCTGATCACCTCTTTTGTGAGTACTCTAAGATAGTCACCCCTCTTTTCTTTATGGGAAAAATAGGTCTAAGGCAGACTACAGAGTTAGAAAATACTTACATTTTTGCAACTAATTAGTAAAGGTATTTTAGTGAAAGAAAAAAATCGAGGCTTTTCTAATCTTTATCTCATTTTGCATCTTGGCAGCGCATTAATTCCTGCGTGAGAATCCAGTGGAGATGAAGTGCTACAGAACACTCAGAACAAAGACTTCAGTCCTGAACTCTGCATATTGTCACTGCCTTTAAAATGTTTTATGCAGTGACAACATAACATTAGCTGTGAAACAAGTTGATCAGCCTCTACTCAGCATAATGGGACTGTTAACAGCAAATCTGGCAACACTGTAATAATGGTGACACTAAAGCTATTTAAATTTGGCCAAAACAGGTAACAGGAATTTTGTCCTATTAGAAGGATTTTCACTGATTACTTGGGGCACTAAACAATTATCGTCTTTCAGCATGATTCTAATTGAAGAACATAAACACCAGTGAAACATTAACATAAAGAAACACTAAAATAATTTGGGATTTCTCTTACGCAAGAATTATTTGGACTTCATTCAGAACAGAAGGGAACAGAATCATGTACAACATCAGTTTCTGCTTTAACAGTGGCACCACAAGGATTGCTGAACTTGCTTAATACTTTGCTGCCACTGTCAGTTCCCACTATTGTTTCTCTTAATATTTCAAATACAGCAAAGAGCACATGGTAGCTCTATGAAGAGCCCTTTTGCCTTGTCTGGATGAAGGCCTAATTTTAAACTGATACAGTTACCCTGATATAAACCCTCAATTTGACATACTTGTTCATTAGAATTTTAAATCAAAACATGATCCAGTTAAATCTTGGAGTAAGTGCACAGAGTGACTGGGAAGGGGGGTTAGTCTGGAGTGAAAGGGGGATGCAACACAGCAACATCAGAGAGATATAATCAGTAAGACATGCCTACGTAAATTAGGTCTAAGAAGGCAGCAAAGTGTTAACCTACCATTTGGAGACAAAGTCACGGCTGGCATGGAATGCATACTTGGCTCAGCTATGTACTTGAAGTCTACAGGAATGTCCCTGCAAAAGGAAGAAGTATGTGTTTTATGAAGACATGGAGATGTTCCAAAGAGCTGCCTCAAGTCAGCTGATTTACGTGGTGACTGAACCATGGAGAATGTATGATGGCATCCAAAGGAAGAACATGCAAAAGCTCAAAAATAACATGAATGTCTACCCGAGAGCTCCAGATGTGGAGTCATCTACAGCATAACCTCTGATAGTGTGAATTTACCCCAATCAAATGACCCAGAGTCTTAAGCAGAATCATAGTTCTAATTGTTGAGAGCAAAACTGTAACACAAAGTTCTTTTATTGCCTCCAGTATAACTGCAACTCTTACAAGTTCCTATTTAGATAGCAAGGACATACTGACATATGCATATATCTTACTGGAATATCTAACTGACTTGAGTTCTGTTTTAACTCAAACATTTCTGCCCCTTTTTCCCCCACTTTTTTTAAAGAAAAAGAAAACAGGATCTCTCTCTCTGACAAGGCCCTTTTCCTCCTGGTCTCCCCAAATGGGATGATTCCAAATTCCAAATATTCACAGCTGAACTGAACGCTGAACTCCCCAGGCTCAGTTGCATCCAGGACTGTGCCAGTGCATGTCCTTAACATACACAGACCTGTACAAAGGCCTAGGGAAAAACCAAGGACAGTCTAATCCTTACTCCACAGAACTGCCATTTGGTTTTGACTATATAAATTGAATTACTAACGGTTTGTGCATATTCACAGTATTCCTCATACCCTGCACTGGAAGACTGGCAAAAAGGGAAGGCATGTACATGGCTTTCTCATTAAGCAAAAGAAACCTCCAGCAGAAAATAGATTTGATTAATGTATTCTGCAGAAAACACATGCAAAATGTTCTGTAGCAACATTAATTAACACAAAGGGGATGTTTATGGCTTCATTGTCCAATTCACAGAGCAGAAGGGCTGCTGGGACACTCTCGGAGTGGAGAGCGTGGGTGGCTGCCTCGTCCCAGCTGCCCGAGCCTTGTTGGATGGCAATACGATCGGCATTAGCAAGGTAATTACAATCCTGCTGTATTGTGGAGTAAGTTATTTCCCATCATCTCGAGTTAAGCAAAACACACAGGGGCAGCAGGGTGAGAAGCTGCTCTGTTGTCAGGAAGCAACATAAATGCTCCTGTGAGTTAAATGTTAAAATCATTTATTCCTCAGAATAAGAAGGGCAGCCCACTTAATACACTCCATGGATAAAAGCATGTGCTTTAGGCCAGGGATAACCAACTTCCAAACAGGTAGACCTAAGACTGCTGTTGGGCAGTAAATCTGTAAAGAAGTAACAAAAAATCCACATCATCTCTGAGGCCAATCAACACAGGAAGTGCAGTCCTTGTGCCACATCCTACACAACAGGACACAAAGTTATTGCTGCAGCAAGGCCAGGCTCTGATCAGCTCCCACCACCCAACACTCCTGCAGACCAACAATCTTCTGGAGCCCCCAATGCCAGGTACAACCAATCCTACTGGAAGCCCCCTTAAAGTCTCATCACAGAAGATGCATCTCCAATACTGAATTGTGCTGCAGTCAGAAATTTAAATGCAGTACAGGTTGTTCTGCCTCCTCCTATTATAAATGAAGGCAGGCTCATCTACTAGAATTTCTTCACAACAGCTCTGCTTTATGTTGATACCTACCAGGCATACTTAGGGACAGCAGCAGGATATGCTGAATTAAACTATTAGGCAGAATAAAGAGACGCATTCATGTTTCACATTTGCTTCGAGTTAAATTGCTAAATAAATAATGTCAGCCTGCTCCATTAAAAAAAACTTAAAAAAACTACCATCATGGTTGCCCAACCTCAAAACTCACATGATTTTTTGTGATAAATTTTTAAAATTTAAGTATTTTCAAGTCCTTTCCCCACTTCATTGCATTTTAAAAGATGAAAAGTTTTAAATACCAAAAGTGATATCTGCTAGCCAAGATTTAGAAGCATTATGCTCTGGAGTTCTGATACAATTTCCTCCCCAGGCAAGAGAAAGCTAAACCTTTTTAACAAAAGAAGGAAAAAACCCAAACCAACTCAAACCCCTGGTCCAACCCTGTCTAATTTTGGGACCTGCACATCATGAAGAGCTCTCTCAGGAAACCACAGTATCTCTATCAAAAACAGTGGAGAGAAAAAAGTCTGCTGAGGGGCATAGCTTTACAGAGATGACAAGCCTCCCAAGCCTGTCAGCTAAGTTACCACTGGGCAGTTCTTGCTTTGCTGGCTGACTTGGAGGTAAAAGGAAATAAAAGCCTCCACAGTTAAATGCCCAAATAATTTCACTGTTTACCCCAAGCAGGAACAGATGCATACAAAGCAGACAAAGACAAAATAACATTTTTCACTTCTAGAAGAGAGGACACAGAATATGATACTCATGTCAACTTTAATATCCCACTCAATATCCAATGAAATGCAAAAGCAGACAAATTTTCAAGTACTCCCATTAATATTCCTAAATAAACAATTGAATCTGCAAGAGTCTGTGCTACACTTGAAGTCTGACCTTTCAGAGCAATCAACCAACTACAATTCTATGTACAGCCCAGTGAAACCTGTACTTGGGATGAACTCTTGGGGAAAGGAGATTTAAGTTCTCAGAAGTTCCTCACTGTGATGAAGTCAGACATGCCATCCCATTACCAGCTCTGGCCAAGTCAAAGTGTTTACAAAACACACTATAAAGTTCCTCTAGACAATAGAAACTAAGCAATTAGACCAAATTTTAATTACTGGCTTTTAAGGCCATACTCAGGTCATAATTACTTCCACTTTGTTTCTGTAGGATACTGAAGAAACATTGTGCTGAAGAAAATAAAAAGAAAAGTGCCAAAAGGTGCAGTAACCAAATCACTGCTAAGTAGCAAATAATTTTTCTTACCAACTTAGGAAAAAAAGGATTTGAGAAATAATTTGCCATGGAAGTTTTTGAGCTCCAAAATATTCCATAATTAATGTATTAAATTAGTTTTAAGGCATTTTAAAAATCTGGATCTTGACATTATAGATATATGCTTACAGACCAATTAACATATATCATGGCAGGTTGTGGGGAAAGGTTTTCAAATCATGCCGAGGAAGATGGCCTTATAGTTGCTCTTTATAAAACCAAAGAATTTCCCAACAACTGCATTACAGAATATTGCCTAGAGTTGAGTTCCCTATCATTTCAACAAGGAAGCTCTTTCTTCAGTGTACAACAAGCTATTACATATTTTTTTCTTCAGAAGGAAAAAACTTCTGCTACTGAAACAATCAGGTTGCGATGTTCCCATGCCAGAACCTTTTTGCCTTTCCTACTTTTCCACACAGACTGACTAAATCCACCCACTTCATTATGTATTTCAGCCATCACACAAAGCTCATAAAACAAGGGCAATCCAATCTCAAGGAAATAACAGATTTGTGCAAGCGAGATCATCCTCCCACTCACCAGAGAGGAGACATTCCTTAGCAGACATGGTACTGTAAAGATTTTCCTTTAAGGAGCTCAGTAAATGCATGGTCCTACTTATGAAGTACTGAACAGAGGCTTTCTTGGAGTGGCATATGGTGACAGCATTTTATGTCTAGCCTAAGCCTGGGTTCCCAGACTTTGGTCATTCCCACTGCTACTGGCAATGATAGCAGCCGATCACAGACAAGCTGAGGATTTAGCTGGCTGCTTGGGTAACATTCCAATACCACAGATTGGAGTCTCTTGTCTAGGCTACCAGGAAAAAAAAAAAAAAAAGGCAGCTAGGAAGGAACTGATTACTCACAGAGCTGTCGAACTAGTGGTCTGTATTATGCAACAGCTTAACAGCTTTGCATGTGTGAACAGCAAAAGGAAATGAATACCTCAAGATATGCGACTAATTATTTCAAAGAGAAAGAGAAATCTTAAAAGTCTTAAGATCTTAGTACCTAGAACCTTGTGAAATACATTTGATAGGAGTGATCTGTTTTCTCCGCAGGTTAAATGTTAAAAATTGGAAGCCATTTCAAATATTTTGCATTATTTTTTCTTGGACAGACTCTCCCTTTCCTGTCATCTATTGTATTCATACTGTGCTTATCAATGACTGCCAAACAAACCAGACTAACAGAAAACCAGAAATGAAGCTACACTAAACTAGTTATTTCAAGCATGGGCCAAGTATTATATAATACTATGGATATCCAAGTACAAAGCATTCAAAACCAACACACACCAATTGTAATAGAGCAGACATTTCTTTAAGAGGTTAATTTAAGGACTAATATGCCCTTGGGGAAAGGGGGGAGAGCAGAGACCACTAATAGAGTGCAGTGTGCTTCAGGCTGATAGGGCTGTCTTATGTTTTCTTTGGGGAAGAGGAAATCCATGAAGTGTCTCAAGCATTAAGTCAGAACAAGGTTTTAAAGCCTTTCCTGAGCTAGCTAGAACTCAGTACATTCCAGTGGCCTATGTGCTATGTATACTTTTAAAAATAAATTCTCTTCTCAGTTTGCTCACAATATACTTTGAGGTAAAATTCAAAATTTTAAACTTACCATTCCCAGACTCTTAAACTCTTGTCATCAGATGTACTCACAAACCTTCTATTTTCATCCACAAACACAATGGTGTTGACAGCTCCCAAATGCCTATCGTATTCCTGCACAATCTCACCACTTCGAATATCCCACTACAATTAAAAGAGTCAGAATAAGAACCTGTTTTTTACTAAATACCAGTATTTTTAGAGAAATAAATATTGAGTAGACATACCTGCACGATTTTCTTATCTGACATTCCCGCAACAAAGAGATTTTGTTTATCTTCATCAGGATTGAACTTGACACAATAAGGAACCTTCCTGTTGGTGAATCTCGAAATACATTGCCCTGCAACAGAAAACCCATTCATAGTATATCAGGTTGGAAGTGCTATGGGTTGATTGGTTGTTTGCAGACATTGATAAAAACCACTTTACTAAGAGCAGATAATACTTGTTTTAAAGTCCTTGAGAGAATTAGAGGGTAGAATTCACCCTGCTCTTTGATTAGACTTTCTTTCCCATTTGTGTACATGCACCTGCATCAACATGCACACACACAAACTGTTCTGTAAGTTTACCTCAGCTTCCCACACAATACAACTTCTCAGTACCCTGTATGCCACCAGGACATACCAAGAATATAAGGACTGGTTCGGGATAGCACAAGCTGACCACTGTCTTTGCAAAACATCACCTCCTTAGGATCAGAGGTCTTCTCAACTAGAGATTCAAACTTGGGCAAGAACTCCTCAAGACTAAGCTTAGAAAAGGATAACAGTAATCCAATGGCAAAATAAAGCCCTGACCTCCCCTCTTAGCTTCAGCCACAAATACCCTGATTACATGTTATCCGTAACTTACAGGAGCCGCGTCAATCCGAAAGCTCTAACTGAGTTCAGACTCAAGTTCAGACTCAAGACTGGAGAATTTGACTCGTACCTTTCTGGCTATCACCTGTATAAGACTAGTGGCACTACTAACCCAGAAAGCTAGCATCTCTTCCAAACATGGGAACTTCCTTTCTTAGCAAGAGACCCAGGTTTAAAATAATACTGATAAAATCTATCCTGTATTTTTTTTTAACTTAAAAAACTACTTGTAGCAGAATGTTACAGAGCCTTCCAGGCATGAGAGTGGGAGACATACCCTTCAGCTATCTATACCAGCAGCTCAGTTATCACCACGCTTTCTTATTTGAAGTGCTCTTCAAGTTCAGGTGAAGCAAAAGACCAAGTCAGCTAATCTTTCTAAGTTGAGCATTTTTAGGTCTAAAGAGTAATTTTATGCCTGTAAATGTAAACATGCAATTAAATGATTTGGCAAGATGTCTTTTTGCTGAAAATTGTTCTAGCATTACAAATAACTATCAAACTTCTCAAATGAAAAGGTATATGAAATACAGATAGCATCAATTGCACCATTACAGATAAAAACAAAATATAAGGGAAAAAAGACTAATTATCCTGTAATGAAAGCCTAAACAGTGAACTATGGGACAGTAAGAAGGACAATTGGAAACAACTTGAATGATAATATATCCTTATATTCACTATTAATTAAAAATAGTGCCAAATAACAGCACCTACAAATACAAGCCTACCTGTTTCAGTGTCCCAGAGTTTTAGGTAGCGGTCATATGCAGCACTAAGGAACCGAGTGCCTGCATTGTTGAAACAGATGTCTCGAACAGCTTTACTGTGTCCTACAAGGTAGAAAAAATGCAATGGTAAACTTTCATCCATTCATACTTAGAACTAATGTGTTGGGTTTTTTAAAAAACACCCAACCCACATTACTCAAGTTAAATGCTCTAACACTCACAGAGAACAGAAAATCACCTATTGAAGTTCTTCATGAGAACTAGTAAAGAATGATTCATATGAGAAAGAAAAAGTAACTCCTAATGAATGATGAGAATAAAACCCCAAAATAAGATCACACCTCTAAGACACTGGAGAGAGAAACAAAAGCATTGCACAGAACCAACCATCATAAATTGATACACAAACAGAACTTCAGAAGAAATTTGAAACTCTAATAAATGGCAACATCTAATGAAAAAGAGGAGAGACAAACACTAAATGAGACACATTTAATGGAGAAACATAATTAGAAAACAGGTACAAAATATGGGAAATATTAGTTCAGAAAACTAAGAATGCGTTCATCTGATGTTAAACCCCTCAGGCTCAAAACTTTCACCTGACTGCCACATCAGACTTGTAGTTTTTCTTACTTAAAATATTGACACAGTAACTGGAATACAGCAAAATAGCAGGCAAATCTGGTTGATAATAAGAACCTTTTGAGAAAAACAGCCACACTGTTTAAAAAGAGCAGTCTTTTGAGAGAGAACCTTTTTTGAGCCATCATCTTTGCCACACTGCTGTCATCAGAAATAATAGGTGAAAAGAGACTTCTTTATTGTTACTCAACATATATTCACTCAGTGTTCTAGAAATGTTCCTATTTCAATAGGAGAATCAGCTACTTTTGTTCTGCATTCAAGGCTGCTAAGAAGTTTGTATTTCTCTCTCTCTCAGCTATCTGCTTTAAAAAGCACCTGTTACATGAACAAAGACTGCACCTGAAGCTAAAAAAGATCTCCCATGCTTTTGCACTAGAAACTCAGCACAGATGGAATGACCTATTTAAGGTGGGATCAGCAGACCATGAGACACCCTTGCTGGTTAAATATAGGGGAGTGCTGTTTTCAACATGAAGGTGGGGCAATTTAATGTCAAAATCTTGCCTCGGAAAAGGAGTCTTGTATGAAGTATTGATGATTGTAGTACACTAATGTTTTGTTTTAAGGGTTGTAAGGTGTTATATGTCAACATTAAATTGCTTGGAAAAATGACAAAGTTCTTAATGAAACTTGAATCTTTTTCAATTCTTACTGCCAAGATTATACCAAACAACCATTGCCTTGGATGCACACAAGTCCTCTCTATGATAAATTAATAAGTTAATCTAAATCATATTCTTCCAGGAAGTTGTTCTAGACATAAATGAATTTAAAAAAAGACTCTTACCAATAAATGTTCGTAGACATCTTCGATCACCATATACTTCCCACAGCTTGGAAAAAAAGGAGGGGGGGAAATATGTCATTTGTTACACAAAAATGATGCTGAAATTAAGTGCAAACATATATGGCAACATCTTTTAAGAAACTGATTACAAACATATGCCACCTACTGATTAATCAAAATGTATCCAGAGATTCACCAGAATGCTGTCACCTTCCTGCTGGAAAAATCCCCTTAGAATAACTAAAACTCCCACACCATATTCCAAATTTAATGACTTCAGGTTATGATACTGAAAAAAAAACCCCAAAACATCAGCTTTTTTATGATATATGCTGGACTGAAGTGAGATTATATCACACCACAAATGCTTCAGTAAAAGACTTCAGCAGAGACTATCTCTAAGCTTCACAGAAAATGAATTAACAAAGGAAACAACGTGAGAAACTTGCAACCTTCTAAATGCTATTAATAAACAACACTGTTTTAACCACCTCAGTCTTGTGTACTATTTCTATCTTTGTTCCAATGAGTTTGCAATTTAAAAGTTAAGTGAGAAAAATAAAAGCAACACAGACAAAAGGTATTTGGTAGAAGTACCAAATGTTTACATATCCTAAAGGATATGTGTATTCAAGGATGGTATAAAATGTATATATGAAAACAGAAAAATAACTCACCTTAATTTTGCAGTCCATAGAGCAAGACAACAGTATATGCCCAGATAGAGGAAACAATCTGACTGCACTGACACCCTGTAAATAAGAACATAAGTAAACAGTAAATGGATCATCTAGATGTTTCCTTAGTTCATTTGACCTGTTTTCCAAGCAAAAAGATAAGGCTTATCTTTATAAAATATACAGATACTGTACCTTGAAAAGAAATAACCTGCCTGCATTCTATTTTAGAAAAAGTGATGTATTTTGAACAATTGTTATTGGAAAAAAATTGATTCACTTTAACAGCTGTATATATAACCTCCTTCAACATCCACACCATTAGTGTGGTAAACAGCAAATAAATACTAACTTGGGTGGGGGACTGTCACTGTTTAACAAGCCTTTTCAGGTGGGGCAGGTGAGGCATTTTTCCACAAAAAAGAAAAGGTTTTGGTCAGCTCAATTTCTTACATATAGTTATCTGTGGCTTCAACCCACTGCACTCAGATTCCCTGGGCAGAGCATCTTCCCATCTGTCTGTATTACAGGTACTCCTTTCTGAGAAGTGCAAAGAACCCCCAAGTACTCATGGTCTGATGTCCCTCCTTTCCATTTCATGTCAATTACTGTACTCATATGCCATCCAGTTCCTCCCTCCCACCCCTGGTTGGAGCTGGGTACTTTATCCTCCCTATTATTGTCTGCTTATATCCCCCAGCTTTTCTAAATTTGTCAGCCCATTTTTCTTTTGCCTCTCTCATCGATATCATTATTCATCTTGTTGGAAGGCAAAAGCTATTTTATGCACCAGCCTGTTGTAATAGGATAATAGGCAGAGGAGCAACTAGAGCTTTGGGGGGGAGATGTCATTTTGGAAAGCCCTGATAGTTGCAGCTATAAGCTCATTGATGCAGCAATCATTAAAGAAGAGCTCAGAGATATGTGACTCAACTAAAAAAAGGGTAAAAGCTAGAAACATTCCCTGTGTCCTTCTTTCTTCCATCTTTCCAGTATTATTCAGGTGCTGTCCATTGCAGTGTAGCATATTCCCCCTCAAGCAATACTTAAAATTAGTGACAAAAGAAGAAGCAAATTGAGTATATGCGTTGCAACTCTGAGCAGTGAAACACTTTTTTTAAATACCAGAAGTATGTATATAGTTTTGGTGTCTGACAAGAAGGAACTGTGGATGTTAAGCAACAT
The DNA here is from genome assembly GCA_036630365.1 of Acanthiza pusilla. Classification (NCBI taxonomy): domain Eukaryota; kingdom Metazoa; phylum Chordata; class Aves; order Passeriformes; family Acanthizidae; genus Acanthiza; species Acanthiza pusilla. The sequence goes on from JAXCHO010000023.1 coordinate 34,298,097, forward strand.
CAAAGAAAACTCTTACCAAGACACACTTCTCAAAGGTATTAGCTGTATTTGGGAAATCTGTAATCCTGATGTATCATAATCACAAAACCTATGTAACTTTTCGTAAGTTTGATATGAAATAGCCCTTACACTTCCACTGCAAAAAACCCTCAAACCCCAAACATTCCTAGGAATCTCTAGAATTAGCCTTATTGTTACTCACATGGTAGTTTTGGAAGTAACTCCAAATCCCACAGAAGTCTCTGAATAATACTTTTCCTTTTAAGGGAGGTCAGGAAGTCACTATGTTAACACAAAAGTACATGAAGCTAGACAACCATAATTGGTCAGGCAAACACCTTGTGTGAGCATGTAATGCAACCAGTTACATGCAGAATATGGTAAAGATGAAAACCCTCTTCTACTGATCCTTCAGCTTTATAGAAATTACTAGCTGCAGACAGAAAATCAAATGGGTTGTTATGCTGTATGCTCACAAACATTCCTACCTTTGTATGCCCAGACCACACATGGATTTGCTTCTTTGGAAGATAGCACTTCTCAGGCGGCACGGTAGAACGGAGATTAACTCCAACATCTTGAGGGACATGAAGATAAGATCTCCCCTGATAGTCATACATTTCCTTAACTGAAAAGGTAAACACAGAATTCTGAGAATCCAAGAACCTATATTTTAAGAGGTTATCATCTTTGAAAGGCTCAACAACTCACACAACTGAGGATTTTTTTCAACACAGCTGCTCTGCTATGGAAGGAGAGGTGAGAGAGGGAGTAATAAGAAAAACCAGCTTCATAGGATACAGATGTGGAACCTTATTTGACATCAGTTAAGCTTCAATTAAGTAACTTCAACAAAGTCTGCCTGGAATCTGGCAATCTGAATATTAAGACAATCTCTCTCCTACACATCTTACTCATCATCAAACAGAAGGAGAGTTCCCCTGATCAAAAAGGGTTTGCTTACACTTACTCCACATAGATTAAAACATGCAACTCTAACAGTGACATTTGCTGGCGACTCACGTTTCTGGCCAGCTCTGTGCTGTGTCAGTCACATCAACAGAATTAAAAATCAAGGAAAAAAAGATTAATTTGGCCAGTATGAACCAATATTGGTCAGCAGCAGCCAAGAGCTGCTCTTTAACTTGATTTAAGAAGTAGATGCACATTGGGCAGCCATGACTATAAATGGTGCACTGATTAAATTAATTTCTCAGTTTCTGGAATGTCGTTACGGCAGCTTTGGTTGTACTCCTGCACAGTATCCATGCTTACACACATCTTCAAAATGGCATATTTCTGGAATGTTTGCATGTGAGAAGATCACAGTTTATACTGCAAGGTCTTTCACAGTGAAATTTCAGGTAAAGAGCATGAAAACTTAGATAGAAATAATTACTCCATAAGAGGCTCAGTGGCTTAAGTTTCAAATTCGTTATGCTCCTGCTGTTCAATAAATACTGTCATGATCTACTACACATAAACAGAATGAAGTACAAATGTCAGCAACACTTATCTTACAGCCACCACTTCTTCTCTAAGGCATGTTAAAAAGGATGCTCACAGCTTGTGCGTGTGAGCCTGGCTGTAGAATCTGGTACACAAAGAGAGACCCTGTTTACCAAACTATCTGCACCAAGCAGTGTAACACAGGGCCATTTTGTATGCAGAGAGCTGAAGTAACAGTTTCAAAAAATTACTGAATTTTACTTACTTACCAAACTGTTTTCTTTGAAGGTACCACATACTATAGGTTTCCATAGAGTAATTAATTGATACACAATTATTCACAGTATGATGGCAAGGACATTTACATTAAAAATTGAGGAAGTGTAAAGTCCAAGTGATTTTCTAGATTGTTCATAAGCCATAACTCAAAGCACTACCTGCTGATGAAAATACTGACACATAAAACTACAGTAATTCTGAAGCTGAAACTAAGCCAAACTCATAACTTTAATATGTTTGCTCTGTGAAACAGGAAAGGGATATGCACATCTAGTAACATTAAAAATAAATAATAAAACCAGTACCCAGAAAAATGACATTTCCACACTGCTCTTCACAGTATGAAGTGGCATTAGTCCAAGTTTATCTCTTTCCCTGTCCTTTATGCTTATGCTTGTGAGTGCTGTTATCTCCAATAAAGAAACATCAAGGTGCCTCAGCAAAACTGCTGAGGCTATCTGCCATCCTTACTAATTAACACAGCAGGCAAGAAAACACAGCGAGCTAGAAAATGAGAACAGCCAGGAAGATGCCATTACCGTGTAATATAGTCTTCTCCTCTCCGGGTTTATCATCTTCTAGTTTTCCTCTCTTCTGCCTCTTAGCTGTTATTTCATCCAACTCCTTCTGCTCTTCCTGGAAAAAATAAAACATGATCTCTTAAAAACTCAGCATTCAGAATCAAACAAAACCCAGAACTATACTACTGTTTACTCACTATTAAGAACACATTTATTTTGCTAAATGAGATTAGAAATACTTCTAAGCATCAATCTACTCTTATCCAAACCATAATAGCTTGAAAAACTATGCACACTCAAAAGGACTATTATCTTTTTATTCATGGACTAAAGCTAAGCACTCACTGAACAAGAAGGATATCTGTTGGTTGGGGGTTCAGGGTGTGTGTATTTGTGTGTGTGTTATTGGGGGTTTTCATTTGGCAGTCTTTTTCAAATAAGTTTTACTTCAATTTTTTTTTCCAAGCTGCTTCTTTTATTTAGACTCTACACACAGATTGAATTAATTTGATTTCCCAAAGGTGTTGCAAATGATTGAATGCAGAATATTTGGAACACATTATTTGGACATATCACCTAAAATGTTGCTATTACCCCAAAGCATGCCATGGACCTTCTGCTTGGACAAGCACTAGTGCAGCTGGATCTCTGTTGAAACCACTGCCATGCACCAACAATTTGTATCCATTGTGTTAAAGCAGTACTTACCTCTGATGGTTTGGCTACTTCTTTTTCATCAACATACTTTGCCCATGGCCCCAGGAAACCATCAATATTAGATGCATCATTCTCCTTGAATTTCTTCCTTTTTTCAATTTTCTTCTGTCCTGTTTCAAACACTGTTAAACCTGAAGAAGGAAACAGTACACTGACTAACTGCTAACATAGAACACAACATCAGGTTATATCATAGTCAGTTTAGAAGAAAAAACATCACCACCACTCCTTTCAATATAAAGGACAAAACAGAAAAAATATTTGAGCAAAACTGGCCAAAGCATTGCTCACTTTTCCAGCTATGAACACTGCTAACTATGCACAGTTACAGAGGAACCACTTTAACTGTGTATCATTGCTTGTTAGAGTATTTAGCCATGCATGTACCCATGAATTTTTAACAGTAAGTCTGCAGACTGTATGAATACATCAATTTTCATACTTTAAATAGTGTCATTTTTGAAAGTAGAGTCATCTTAGCTTCTGATCCTTCTGGCTAGTCTCAGTTTCAAAAAAACCTGCCCCAAAATGAAATTAAGACAAATCTCCCAAAACCCCGACCACAACCATATATTTTAATTTAGTAAAAACTCATAGAATCATAGAATGGTTTGGGTTGAAAGTGACCTTTAAAGGTCACTTACTCCAACCACCTTGCAATGAGCAACATCTTCAACTAGATTAAGGTTGCTAAGAGCCCTGTCCAACCTGAACTTGAACATTTCCAGGAGTGGAAACACTACCTGTCTGGGCACCTTGTTCCAGTATTTCACCAACCACACTGGAAAAAAATTCTTCCTTATAACTAGTCTGAACTTACCCTCTTTTAGCTTAAAATCATTACTCTTGTCCTATTGCTACAGGCCCGATTAAAACGTCTCTCACTATTGACAGTCAGCTCCCTCCAACCACTATCTTGTTCTTTCATAGAAATGCTAGCTTTTCACAAGTTCTGTGCTCTCAGAATTTCACGTGTCAAAACCACTAACCAATATAGATATGGGAGAAAAAAATAAACTGTACATAATTATTTAAAAATCTTTTAAGTTTTTCAAGGTTGTATATACAACTATGTGCAATTTTCAAACAATGTTTTTCTACAGCAGCAGTAATACTCATCTAGTGCAAAAGAGCCAAAAAGAGTTTTTACATGAACAAGGGAAAAATAGGCAATGTAAAAAGTTAAGTACTGATCCCATGAAGGAATTGTACATTAATCAAGAGTTTTCTTAAAATGAACTATGAAATTCCATTATGACAAAGTTAATTTTTTTATTTTTTGAACTGGTTAAATCTTAGTCATTTCCTTCTTTGGAAGGGAAAAATGAAATAACCTCAGAAATATTCTGAGGAAGAGGACACAGAAGTAAAGATCCTTTGTATACCCGTGTGAATAGGATATTTGAAAAAGACATGCAAGCGAAAGCACAACCACGAAGTTTACACAGGTACAGTTTTCCAATGCGAACAAGTCCCTTTGAGTGTTAAATATCTCGTATCAAAGCATTAATTACAAACCCCATGCCTCTGGTAGTCAATCCTCCCAGTGGCATGCCATGCCTTTACCATTTGGCAACCTTTCAATGGTTTTTCTTTTCCAAATAACCCAAAGACCTTAACTCTGCTAAGCAGCAATAATGCACTGCTCTTGACAGGAGTGCCAGAGGTTGCACACAGTGATCAGTTTGCTCCTGAGGAGCAGTTACGGTGATTAGCTCAGCCTACAGGCGTCCTAATGCAGACACATGACAATGTTTGCTAAGACAGAATTTAAGAGGACCAAAAAGCTGTTTCAAAAATACAGATAAATTGTATTCATGCAATGGTACAGTGCAAATACTATTTTGAAATTTGTTGTGACAGCCTGAAACATTTGCTACTTCAAGAAAACAAAACACTCCAATATCTCTCTTTCCCCTCTACATTACAGCTGCAACACATCTATTTCTTTGTTGTGTTTTTGGACATGGATACGTCTCCCATAATAATTTCCTTTGCTAATACCTATTCCATCTCTTAGTAAGGAAGAAATTAAAACAGTTATCAGCTGCAAGTCATTTACACAAGATTCTGAATTAATTACCTTGATTTTTTTCAGCTTCTTCTACAGAGCCAATATATTTGGTAGCAACTTCAGGGTTATCTATAGAGGGATCTAATGCATAACCTGAAACAAGAGGAAAAAACCCCATTATTTCAAACTTCTCAGTTTTGTACAACTTCTACTACTGTGCCCCTCTGCAAATTCTTTCCTCTTGACTCTGAACAAGCTGGGGATGATGAAGGGTTGAAACTTTGGAATCCCATTCACTTTTTACTTGGCCCGAGTATAAAGATTACTAAGAAGTAGTACCATGAGACCCTTGAATACATATTGCTATCAGAATGCTTAAATCTGCACAACACAGAGAAACAAATAAATACAATAGGCAACAGTTAACAACATAAAGTTCATAAGATACAAATGGGGAGTAATCACAAGAAGCCAAGCTACAGAATCTGGTGGGAAGGGACCCCAGGATGCCCTTGCTCTAAGCAAGGACAAAGCTAAATTTAGGCCAGTTTCCTGCAATGCAAACATAAGATTTTGAAATGCCATAGCAACCTCTTCTTGTTGTAGCATGGCATAAGGAAAAGACTAGCTCAAGATCTTATGTCAGTGACACACGATGTCAGAGGGATGCTGCTGTAGCGCAGGGCACTGCTCCTTGGTTTACAAAGCCAGCACATCATGTGGAAACCAGCCAGTGGCTGCTGCACACAGAGAGCCCTCTGGCTTCAGCAGCAGCCTCCTGCTCTCCCCACTCCTTCTGCAGGGTCTTTGGCAGTCCTGGGGTGGCAGCAGCTGGAAGGAAGAGGACAGAGATGGGGGAAAAAATAAAATCAGATGAAGTTTTCTAGGGCTTTGTGTGTATTCTGTCTCCCACAGCAAAAATCACTTAGTCCTCTTCCTGCCAGAATTGGGAAAGCTTTTTCCTTCAACTTGAAAGGAGTTGCTTTAACTAATATGGATGGTACTAGAAGCAGCAGTCATGGCTTTTAATTTTAAAAATAATTAAGTATTCACATCTCCATTTCCTGACTATGGCTATTGAGTCTTGTTAAAAACAAAACAAAGCAAAGCAAAACAAAACAAAACAAAACAAAACAAAAAACCTCACCCACAACAAAATCTGTTGCATTTACTCTTACAAATAATTTATAAAACGAACCAGCGTTTCATAGCTATTCAGGATATTTACAATATTAATACACATATCTAACTTTTTTACTCAATTTCTCCTGAGTTCATTTGGTTTCCAAGGAACAGATGGTGCACTGAAGAGTTACTGACCACCATGGCTTTTTTTTTTTTTGGGAAAGACTGCACCCTGGTGGACATAACACCAATTTTTATTAAATATTAAAGTGGCAAAACGTCCCTTGAGGACTCAATGAGAATTAACAGTATCAAGGATGGGGGAAAAAAAAGAGAAAAAAAGGTACCAAACCACCAGTAATCACACACACAAAATGAATTAAATAATCCTACAGCATACAATCCAATTCTGTATTTTTGTTGATTCACAGAGACAATCATGAACAGTGGGAGATTATCCAGCCCAATCTGGAGACCAATGGCTCATAAAGGCACATACAAATGCGTACAAGTTGAGAAGCTATCAACATCATTCCAATAGCCAAAGGAGATTGTCTCCCGAAATATTTTTCAGAAAGACTACTCTCCTATAACATGGCCCAGTTAATTTCTTTTTAGATGTTGGGAAAAAAATCCAGTTGAAATTAGCAGAAGAGCCATTCCAAGAACACAGCAGGTATTCCCATCCAAATGGAGCAATCCACTTGACCAACCAGTCAAACCTGGTAAGACTCAGCTGTGGAACAACATATGTCCAGATGATCCATGAATATGACATAGGGAGAGAAATATACACCAATGTCATCTTATGAAACACACATTCCCACTATACCTACGTTAAACAATAAAATAATTTATTCTAGACTCTTAGAAGGATTTAGTTCTACGGATAACCAAACTGAGTCAACACTGCAATCAGACTTCCCCTAACTTAGCTGCCTGCTTTTACTAAGCCACTATTTCAATGAGTTCTCTTCCAAGCTATACGGTTTCTGTTAACAGCAGAGGGATATTACTTTGGATTTATGTCAAAATCAATACAGTGGTTTACTTGTCCTCCAACTGTATTGACACCATCTCCGGGACTCTATTTGCTTGGTACTTGTAAAAGAGGGACAGTATTCCAATGAATAGGGCCCCTGGGCCAAGCACAGCTTCCCGTGGAAGTGGAGACTTCTTATAGTTGAGTTGAATTTGGTCCAGCATCATTCTCATAGAAAAGCTCTGAACAATTTCTACTTTCTAGTGGATATGTGAAAGAGAATATTTTCTGGCTGGCTGGGACTCCTAAACGCAGCTGCAAAAGACAGCTTGCTTTTATCCTACTCAGCTGGTATCCCACATAATGTGCCCTGACTTCTATGTCTCCTTCAGTTTTATTTAGGAGGCAGATTATTTCCCACAACATTTTAGCAACGAAAGATACAATTCCACCTACATTCATAATTTCAGTGCACCTGAAAATGGTTGGCTAAATAATTAGACTTTGATGTGCATTCCAGAAAGGCAGCTAATTAAAGCCTGTTTACACCGCACTGTGCAAAGCAGCACACAGAGACCCAAGGTAGCTCAGGTATGCAGAAAGATACAGCTGGACTAACCCACTCTGCACTGGCATCTCTGCAGAATCAAAGTAATCAGAGAATAAAGTGCCTACAATTGTTAACAGGTAATAGTGACTGTAGGTGTTGCACGTAACATGAGTAGATTTAAAAAAAATCACAAGTGTTATTTCCAAGTCAGTTACTTTAAGCTCTTAAAATATCAGTGTTAGTGATGACATAATCCTGCTATAACCAAGTTACTCATAAAGAGCTTTGAGATTCATGGAGAAAAGACTATTTCTTATTAAACAGGACATTAATATCTTGTGAAGAACAGATTTAAAAATACCAAATGTTGCATGGATGAAGCAGTCCACTTTTAGGACAAGTACTGATGCCAAAATAGCTATGAAATGACTAAAATATTCATGAACAGTTTGTGTGCAGCATGTAAAAAATAATCTGTAATTCTGCTTCTGAAAATATATCTATGCTCATATATTGACCTTTTAAACTATACTCAAAAGGGAATTTTCAAGAAAAGGGACTCCTTCAGCTGAGAGCACAGATACAGAAGAATAAATATGTGCTCTATGTTAGGACTTCCTAATCTTTTTTACATGCTCCAAGGAATACAACATTGAAAAAATAATGCTAGTTAAGAATTTTAAATAATAACGGCTTGTGAGGGGGAATTTTATTTTCTAGAGAGACATGCTTCACCTAATAGTTGAAATAAAGAAGACTACCTTACATCAATGGAATCAAATAGGGTAGATTATCTATGACTGCAGATGCAAAACTAGTTACCAACTAAAAAAGTCAGACTCCCACAGAGCAATTATTAATGGTTTTCTGGTAAACTGGGAGAGGACCTTTTACAAGATTATAAAATGCCTACCTGGACTATTTTATTAAATGTTTTTATGGATTATGCCACCAGCATACTCCTTTCAGGTAGCTGTAGAGGGGAATAAGGTCTCCCCCACAGGACTCCTTTTCTCTGAGCTAAACAGTCCCAGCTCCCTCAGCCACTGCAGATTTTAACCCTAATGTGGAAAACAACTCCAATGCCTGTGACAACTTCATTTCCCCAAACTCCTGGAATAAAGGGATCCTTACTGAGATGGGTAGGTCTCATCTAAATTAAAAAGCTGATGGTACTGAGCAGGTTCAAAGACTGCTTTTTGATAAAGTAGTCGGGGAATATACTTAAAGAATTCTTAAAGAAAAGTAAGCAATTTGCAATGACACACAATCTTTAGTAACCCATATCCTCAAGGAAAAGGTAGCACAGAAATCTGAAACCTCAGGTAACAGGGATAGTAATAAGCACAGAATCCTATTTAAACTGAGGGCAGAGAAATGGAAAACCCAAGCACACATGCAGAATGCCAGAGGCTAAAAATAATACAGAGTAAAATTGAAATACCTTGTTTTAAAATAATAAACAAACATAATTGGTAGGACAGTACTGATATAATTTGATAGAATACATGCTTTACCAGGTAGAAAGAATATAGAAATAAGATGATCATACCAGTAGGGAAAAACATGCTCTATGCCACAGAAAGCTTAAAGACAAATCAGATTAACAAGTTAATAGTGTTAATGAGCATTAAATGATCCTGTGGACTGAAATTCCAGGTCTAAGTAGTGGTGAGCACAGTTGCCAGAACTTCCTGACTGCCCATTGAGACAGAAAATGGAGTAACGCTGAAATGGTAACAGAGATTAAACAACAGGTGCTAGGGAAAGAAGCACAGTAATAATGACATATTTTAGTCATCTCCTTGTAGCAGACTGCACAAATCTCACACCAAGATATGATGATTTTTACACAATGTACTTGTACCATGAAGCAGTCACACCAGAGATTCACACAAAAAAAGCCAGTTTAGCAGTGCAGGAAACTTGATTTTAAGATATTCATTCTAAGGATACACATTTTAACAATGACCATAATGGGGTATAAAACTAACATTGCTTACAAAGCAAAGGAAGACATAAAAACATTTACGACAATGATTTCAATCTTGAAACAGGAGGGCTATATTAAGAAAAGATTTTAAAAAGGAACAGAAAGTGAGCACCAAAGGGTAAAGCCTTTGTCAAATGCAGGGGCACTTCAAAGACACCATATAGGAGAAAAAACCGAATGCCTGCCAGCTAATAAAAGATTACTTTAAAGCAACCAGAAGGAAGTGAGCACAGCTGAATAGTAAGTAAAGAGAAAATATTAGAAATAATAAACTATTCTTCAAAGAGCTGAAGTTGCATCCAGATGTGGAAAATACAAAGACCAAACTACAGCAAAGTAAACACTACACTAAGGCAGCCTGACCCCAAAAGTGAGGAAATCTTACAAGATATAAAAACTAACACTTATCCTTTGTCAAAACTGGCAGGGGCAGAAAGAGTACCCAACAGTGTGCAGGCCAACAGATGATCAAGGACTGAAAAGAGCACCAGTGGGAGTTGTATTAAACACGCTGATTATGGTGGAGCTTGAGTAGAGTTCTGTGCCACAACCTTTCTTTATGGGTAACGTGACACCGTATCTGACTTGAAGTGAAATGCCAGGAGACTAAAGTAAGTGGTAACAAAACACCAGGACCAGAAGCAGTCACCCAAGAGATCTAAAGTCAAACCACAGTGCAGAAACTCTCACCTAATATCACCTCAATATGACAGAAAAGGAACGTATCAAATACAATGCCATCATTCAAAAGATGTTTCAGAGGAGATATGGAGAACTACAGATCAACCCGCCAGACATTTGTATGGTTAGAAGATTCAAGGAGTAGAAACTATAGTAAAGAAAATGAGTATGCACTTGGATAAGCATTATATATTGCAGAAGAGCAGACACCACAGTTTTCTCTACAGGTAACTTACATGACAAAACCTCCAGAATATTTCTGAGGTGACAATCCTGCGAATGAGCAAAGCTAAGTTGATCTTGGACATCTTTATGAAACCAAGTTAAACTGATTACAGTTTTGATTACAGGGTGCCCCAAAGACACTTAAAAAACCCCATAGGTCCTTATATGGTCAGTTGATGATAAGTTATTAGAACACTGTCAAGAATAAATGGCTGGTTTGCACTGCACAGGGAAGCTGCTGGTGGATTCATGCTCAGGCCCATGACATTCAACGTATTGATAAATGATCTGGAAAAATGCAGCAAGTAGCTTTGAGCAAGTTACTCACAGAACAAATTCACAGTGCGATTAACATGTAACCACTGTTCACAGCTCTGCTCTCCATCTTAGGAGCAATACAGTGGAACCAGAAGAGACACAGAAGAGAGACAAGGACAGCCTTAGGCATGAAAAGGCTGCAACAGAGGAACAAGAAGATTGATCAGATCTATTCAGGTGGAAAAAAAAAAAAAACAGACTGAGAAGAAGCTATGGCCAAGATCTATAAAATAAGGAATGACACAGAAATGGTGAATAAGAAATGACTGCTCATTTCATTTTCCAGCATAAGAGACTAGGGGATAACAAGTCAAACTAGAAAGCTGTTAAGTTCCACAAGTTTGAAACAGAGACACTTCCTCACACAAGAAGCTGCTAAGCTGCAGAGCTGCCTGAAAAAGGTTACTGTGTACACAGAAAAAATTATATGGGTTCAAGAAGCAGCTGGACAAGTTTGTCAGAAAGAAAAAACAGAACACCCCCAACAAATTGACTGAAAATTAATAAATATATAAGCACTGCCCTTGGTGGACAGAATGTGTATTGAAAAGAAGTATTCAGATGTATCACTATTTTCTTGCTTCCTTCTTCTACTCCTCACTAGGTACCCACTGCTGCCCACCTGTCTAATGGAATAAAGGGCTGGAACAACCCTCAGTCAGTGACAGCATGGATGTTCTCAGCTATCCAAGCATCACAAGAAAAACGTACTTCTAACAGTAAATATTTACTGCACAAGAAGTAGATAAGAAAGACTAGTTGCCAAAAAATACTTGGGTTTTGTTTGTGATTAATATATAGGTTTCTCAATGAGTATGTATTAACTTTCAGGATGCTATATAATATAAAGCTGCCCTTTTTTTGTGAAAGACACTGAGACAGTTGAGACATTTTGGATATTTGATCTCATTTACTACCCTCATCCTTCATTTACAGTCACTGCTTATCTACTTGCCAACTATTGCAGATTTGTTCAAGACCTCCTGCCTTAGTGCAGCAGTGCTAAACAAAGTAACAGAGACCAGAAGTCTCAAGATCTGCAGCTTTTAAAAGAGAGGTTTACGCCTGTTCTTCATGACTCCTGAGTTATGTTATGACTCAGCCTTGAAAAAGATGCATGGCTCGGAGTTATGCCTATCAATTTTACTTGCATTTTTACACTTGATGTTTTCTGAGAAGATATTTATTACATCCTTCCAAATGGAAAAAGAGAATATTGAAATTTTTAATAGATAACTTTCTGACAACTTAAAGGAGTGCTGTTTTTAACAGATCTTCTACTGAGCCAGAATATCACATTCACTTACTGCATCTTCTAGCTTGAACTTCAGCTTCTCAGTGCTGGTTCTTGCTGTTTAAATTGCCTATATCTCAGCCTTTTCATAGTTCCATTGTCACTGTATCCAGATCATTATCTACTGAACATTTCTAGAAAGCTGAATGATAGCTGCACAGTTGCCAATGTTACAAGGCTTAAAAATACATTTTTATGCTTGCTTTTAATACAGCTTTCAAGGCAGTTGCTATTCAGTGATGGCATAAACCAATAGCAGTAGTTTTGAGTAGAGTTACTAGCTTAATCTTTCTCCAAACTAAACCTTTCAAATAAAAATCCCCAAACCAAACACTATATGCCTACAGATACTTTTTCCCAGTATCTATTTTATACACACACAAAAATGCCCAACCCACAAAATGTTACATTTAAGTTCACAGAAAAAATCTAGTCTGTCTATTCTGATCTTGAATAAGGGCTCCTACTTGCATCGTCTGTCAATTTCTAATACCAAAATTAGTCAAGCAAGTTAAAATTATGCTATGAAACTAGATATCCATTTCTTAATATTGTCATTTTGCTTATATTCCACATCCTAACAACGCAGTGAAAAGTGCCTATTAGCTAAAACTATGTAAGAGAAAAACCTGTGTCATTAATATATTTCAATTTTTAACATTTACAAGAAAACTTCTAATAAAACTCAAACACAAAGAAAAATTCAGTATGTGATACTCTCTGAAGTTAGGCATTTTTTTCACTGTAATACCTAGCTACCACAAATGTTACCAATAAAGTCCCAACCTCACGCATTACAGAATGCAGTAAATGAATTCATGCATGCATAAAGCCCTAACAAAATTGAGGGTACTTGTTTAGGAATGTGATTTTTGAGGCAAAACAGTTCACAAGGAGCAGTATTTTGACTGTAAATATGATTAAAGAAAAATGCAAATCTGTTGTGCAAAAAGGTGAATGTTGTGACATTTTAAGTTTACACAGGAAGTATCAGATCCTGCCTAATAAACTGAATTTCGAGTATATAAAGGACACTTCATCTGAACAAGCACTTGCAATCAAGTTTAAAATGAAAGCTTACAATGAAACGCAGAAGAAAAATTAACCATTGTTATATGTGAATACATGGCAGCTTTGTTCTTTCAAATGTGTCAACAAGAATGCTTAGAATCCATAGTCATTCCACATTTTTCCTATCTAGAAAAAATCAATGTTTCTTAGAATTCATAAGTCTGTTTGAACCTCAAGCCTCCCCAATACTCAAATGTTTTATTTTTCAAATGCCACTATTTACAAGGGAAAAAGTTATTAAGATAAGAAAGCAGTTGCTACACTGACCACCAACACAGAATCCCTTGGGTCTGTCTTTGCCGAGACTATTTTAGTAATGTATTCCTGTTCTCCAAAAATCTGGTTTATTCAGTTTGTATCAAGAGGCAGCCACTGAAGAACCTGACAAATTAGTAAGGCTTCCTTTGGGTTCTGAGAGTCAGAATCACATGAAAGAATCTATTTGCATAACGGACTACAGTTACTCATCTGAAAAGTGTGAAATTTTGATTTGGGCTTTCTACACTTGATGCAACTAATGGAAGGATTAATTAAGAGGGGCTTGCTAGGAGATCATACACTGGATTACAGTTCAAAAGGGAATTACAAAATGAGTTTTCCCAAATAAATACTATGATCTCTATTCATATGGATTCTCATTCAAAAGCCTTTTCCCATTTTATTAATTCTGATAAAAAGCAATTTACAGAAGTTGCAGTCCTCATTAATTGTTCTGTCAAGACCGACATAAATTGTCCAACCTGGGCATAATAAAGATAGAGGTAAATTCCACTGTTAAGGACTTACCATAGGTTGCAAATGTTCTTCTTTGTTGCTCAAACATGAAGTCATTGATGTGAGCTGGTTCTGCATATCCAGAAAGCATGTTTCTAGGTGCAGCCATTTGCTGAGTCCTAAATGGGTTTTCTGGTCCAAACTTAATCAAATATGTTAAAACAAGGTGAAGCAGAATTACTAATTTGTTATTTTTGTGTATTTACTTTTCAGAAAAAAACACACAGAAAGAAAGACACCTGTCTTTCAAAAACTGTAATTCAAAATCACTTCAACTTTCTATTTCTTTGACTACTGAATAAGCTTCTTAATCTGTTATTTTACGTAGTAATCACACAGTAGTTCTGAATAGCTGATTTCAGGATTGAACTTCCTAGCCTGTATTACTGGCACAGAGGTCAGATTGATATTGACTACTTGACTCATTGATACTTGACAGAATCAACACACACTGTAATTCAGTATGTGACCAGCATAAGCATTCAGAAGACAAAACCCAAGGCTGTCCCACGTTAGGTTTCCCTAAGTAAAACATTTACACACAGCAGCACTGGAATAAGTTTGAACCAGTACTTTTGCTCATACACATCATGGCTTTGATCCACTGCAAAATGCAAGCTTGCTATGAAAAGGCCAATTTATGTGGCTCCTCAAAACGTTTTCTAAACATCAAGCATAACTACTGTAGAAATTTGAGATTGATGCAGTATTTGCCTACCTAGAATGCTAACCCCTGGTCAAACTGTATAAAGAAGTTAAATACTGAAAAAAGTTAAATGTTTCAACAGCTATTTTTATCTTTCAGATAGCCTGTCAGTTACAATAAAATGGAAAGTGGTTCACATTGCACCAGGCAGTCTAAATCCAGCTTTAAATGGTTTATCACTATACAAATTTAGCACAGCTCAAGTTACTAAAATTCTTAATACTGATGTGAATAATTAAACTGAAAAGTACTTTGATTTTAATGTTAAATCCTCCTCTTAAAAGCCTTATATCTGCAAGTCTTACAAATATTCATTCTGCTCTAAGGAGCACAATGAGTAAATAGCAAAAATGTGAAAACAGTAAAGGACCACTTCAATGCAGTTCATGTTTAACTCAACATCTTTATAATGCTATTTTCCCAGCTTAATTTTTAATTTTCATAGCTATAATTCTGATAAACGTTTTAAGACTCTTCTTAGAAGAGCTTAATGCAGAATATTAAAATTCAAGCATTAAAAACACCAACGCACTTGTGTAGAACCTATTTTTTAGTTTGCCCAAACTATATTCTAAAATGCAGCAAGCATTCAAAGAATTTGTCCTATAGGAAATTCACAAGAAATTTATAGAACCTCTGCCCTTTAAACCAAAGGCATTTCTGCTGTAAAAATCAACATTGTTTCTTACCTCAGGTGCAAACATAGTTTCATAAGTGGGATTGTACTGAACTTCCTTGATAGCAGGATCAAGGTGGACTCCTGTTTCCACATCTTCCTGAAATAAAAGAGACATATTAATAACCCATTTTTCACACACAGACTTTTAAATATATGACTTTACCTTCTTTCAGTCTAAATTAGGGCTGTAGTTCAAGTTGACACCTTCAGCATCATGAAAGGAGAAGAGTACCTTGGCCAAAGTTTCTATTTTTAAAAAATATTGATTGCAAAACCAATGTCAGGCAATCACTGAGAAACTCGCCTAAGACATGTGCAGATTTTTGTGACTAATTTCTTTTTTTTTAAGATTTCATGCACACGTTTTAGAAACAGCAACAAGATTGGAGGATAGCTTTTTCTTGAGGATGTTTGAAAACCAGACTTGTAAAGAAGAACCAATTAAAACGGTCACAAATTTAATACAAAGGTATGAAAGCGAGAGTTCTACAAGAGGCAGAAGGCAGAAATCACAAATAACTGTTCTGAAAGACAGTTGCGAAAAAAATTACGTATCAGCACAAATATTAAGTATAACAACGATTTTCACAGAATCCAACAATTCCTAATCTCCAAAAGGTATATTTTTATACCAAAAGGTAGAAATGTAATTCGGCTTTTGTACTTAAACACATTTCCAAGCCAGTTGTGACAAAAATTTAACTTGATAGATGAAGGGACAAGAAAGAAGGACTAACCAAAAGAATAACTTCAAGCAACTCATAGGGAAAAATTCAGAAGGGCACATGCAGCTGAAATAGAAGACAGAGAAGAAAGAAAAAGGCTGATAAGATAGCAGTGCCCAAAAAGACCTCATTTCACAGAGCTTCACGAAGGCTCTTTCACATCAACAGTACCTCTCCCCTCTTCAAGAGCTGAATTAAGGAAGGAGAACGTTATTTTGTAGAATTATTACTGTCATTGCTTCCTGTATCTTTATTCTAGAGTAATAGCAGTTGAAAAGGAAAAGGACTCAATATGCTGGTATATTGACAAAATCCCTAGTAATCATGCTGAAAAAGCTTTTTTAGCATCATTGCTTAGTCAGTGTTTACCTACAAAAGGATCCAAAAGCATTTGTGACTCACAGAGAAAGTGGCAAAAGAGAGGATCAAATTTTAGCAGTCACTTCATTAATAGAAAATCACCTCAAACAAACTCAATCTTGCTTTGTATTATAGCATCTTGACAGAGTAAAATGGCATGTCCTCTACTTGTTTAATACTGTTAGCTATTCTCTGACATGCTGTACCCAGAAGCCTTTTCTCTGCCTAATTCAACAGCAGGTCAATTACAAATTTGCTCATGCATACAAAACTTAAAAGATTTTAAAACCTGGTTTTCTAAAACACAGAAAAGTAAAACAATACCTAAAGATCTTTGGCTTGGATCCATCCAATTATATTTGGATTATATTTGATCAAAACTGCTCAGAAAAGGAAAAAAAAGTGTTAAAAAAAACCAAACCAAAAACATGATATCAGCGATCCAATTAATTATTTTTCTACTAAGGCCACTGTTTTAGTAGAATTGTTAAGTCCACTCAGAAAGCTTTACTCTCACCACGTTATCAATTACTTTAACAGGCTGGTCCAGCCATTGCACTGATTTTGCTTGAACCCTCAGTGCTACCAGTTCTTGGCCTGACCTCATTTTTCTCATCACACGACCTCTCTGATTCACAGGGCTTGGATGACAACAGCTACCGGTACATTCACAGCCCCAACTTTCACACACTATGAACTTGCCTAGAAACAGCACAGCAGGCCTGATCCAGTCATTCAGCAAAAAACCTACAGGTCCCCACTTAGTACAGGAGCATACCAAAACCACTTCCTAACCTGTGTTACCTACGCTTCCTTTCACAGTTCCATGTCATGAAGACATTTTCCAAGGACAACTTTTTCAAGTCACGTCATACAGTTTACTCTTCCAGCTACATCTTGTCCACAACACTCAAAATTTGAGAAAATAAAAATTAATATAATTGGTAATAAGGGAAATTTTATCTGATTAACAGTTAGTGAAATTTAAACAGTGATCAGTCTACTTGAAATTAAGACAGTTTTCTTCCTCCTCTTTAATCCGAAAAAGAAAAAAAATCCAGTTTTGCAAAAATGCCAAGAATTTTTCAGTTCTGCTATTTTTCCTCCTCTTTTCTTCCTGTTAAGTTCTATTATATGCTGCTTGGTAATTGAGAAAAGAAACAGATTGTGCCATGAAAGCTGATCCTCTGCTGGAGGATTATAGCAATTCTGGTTCTACTTCGCTGCTGGTGGAACAGTGCTGAGTCACTTGAAAGCCACACAATATGTTCACTCCTAGACCACCACAGGCACATTCTTTCTGTGTGAAAACCACCGAGCCTTGAAATTGAAGCACATGTTATATTTATCAGAGCTACACTCCTCAAGACCTCCAGTCTTACTCACGTTTTCATATATTAGGGCATCAACTGACAATCTCATGACATGCTGCTGAAGCACATAATGGTTACCTTTTCATTATGTCACTTTGCTTTAAACTATATAATAATTTGAACATGTTCCAACTATCCACTTTCTCAGTATTTTAAAAAACTGAAATATTGATAGGAATATAAAGTATTGACATAACATATTGCCAAATGTTAGTCTATGGCAAGAGTTCAAATTGCAGTAGACAAATTATCCTTTGGTCAACATCTCGTAAGTGCCATTTTGTACAGCATTATGAGACTCTGGTAGGTAGCAGAAACATTAAATATATTAACTTAGCCCATCAATCATTTCACAAATTGCCAAGCTATCTGTACTGGGGTATTTTGGTTGTGGCTTTATTTTTTTTTTTCTGGATGAGAGAAAAGAACTCATCAGCAACCTCTGCACATGGTGAAGATCTCTGGGTACAACTGCATGCATTGCCAGAAGACCATTTCAGAAGAACTCATCTTTCTAAGACCCAGAAGGTGAGAAAAGTTAATACAGGGCTCACAGCACTGTCGCTTTATGCTGGCAACAGACTTAACTGCATGCATTCTAGATGCATTTGCCATAGCTCCAGCTAACAGGGGAGTGTTCACAGGAGCAGCAGTCTGGCAGAGCTGTGAGTGAGATAAGCTAATCTAAGAGATCGCCTCTCTGCTGTGCTGTAGCTTTTTCTTTGGTCACAGGAATGTCTTGAATTATCTAAAAGCCTTAGGTGAGCAATTCATCATGCAGCTTATGTGCCAAGGGTGACATGAGTGGCTCTGTGGGATGGGAGATGATCAGTAGTTAGGCTGAAAGAGGAGGGCATCTGTGATTTCAGTGAAGGGCTATGTATCACCCTAGATCACTTCCATTCTCAAAGGCACAGGAATCATAAAAAGGGGGGTCAAAAAGCTCTCAGACAGATACAGCATTCTGCCAGAGAAAGAAAAGTTCAGCTTTATGACTGGCAGAGAAGCAGCTGGTGTGTGCTGCAACTCAGAATTGTATTAATATCAGCTTTATGGCATGCTGCAATATCATTAAAGGCTGTACACCCCATATAACCTGGAAAAGAAGAATTAAGGTTTTAGGAAGTTATGTTTTACTGAATATGGCTACCTTGAAAAATATAATAGAAAGAAGCTGCAAACTTAGCTCTATGTGTCACCTCTCTGCTTTTCTCAGCGCTAGTAACAAGCAAGCAACCGAAATACAGTGGTCACATTGTGCACCACGTGTCAGGTAAAACACATGCTACTGAAAAGGGTCCAAAAGAAAAAAAACCCATGATCAAAGGTCTAAGAAAACATGACCTGTACAGAAAAAATAAGCAACCTAATTCAGCACAGAAAAGATCCAGATTATACAACTTTGTAAAAATAAGGACAACCAAACACTGAAAATGCTCAGTTCATAGATCCACTGAACTTTGGTAGACAGGTTAACTGAGTGTCTGTCCAGAGAGATGCAAGAATCACTGCTGATACAAGGCAAAAAGAGGTAGATGATGTAACTTCACCAAACTACTCACTGTGCCAGTTGTGTTGTTTTGGGGTTTTTTAATAGATTCACTGTCTACTTACTTACAATATCAGGTTGATTTACAGTTCAGAGATGATTTGATAAAGCAAAAAAATCCTTTTGATAGTTAAATGCTCTCCTTTTGCACCTTTTGTTTAACAATACAGAATCACACTATTACAGGGGAATAGCAGCACTCTGGGCTGTATTCTGGAGTATAAGCATTGCCTAAGGAATCTATCTTGAGACAGAAAGAAGCTTTGTATGGTAAGTGTAGACAAGTAGGTGTTTCGGTATAACTCCCCAGAGATCACAGACTGTCTAGTTCCTTCCAAGGCATGCTCCTTCAGTGAAGCCTATCCACTTTAAAGCATAAGAAAGAGGACAGGAAATAGAATGGATTTTAGACTACAAACACAGTAAATCAGATTAACTTTCCTTCTTAACAGGTTCCTTAAACATGCCACAGTCCTCTTTTTCTTCAAAAAAGCTCCTGCTGGAATGCCATAAAACAAAAGTGTTACTTTCTTTGAAGATTACTTAATTTATAGAATCAAGTAATTACTTGATTCTATTGTATATATATTCTATATATGTATTACTGAAAATTATTTGGTTTATAGAATAAAAAATATGTTGCAATAGGCAACAAAGCAAAACCTTAAATAAAAAGACCAAGGTGTAGTATGTACTGCAACACTGGATGGCAATTCCATTCCTTATGTTGCTTATATTTTCCAGTTTCATCTCATATAAGCAAAGAGTTTTGATGTCTGTATGTTCAGTTTTGTTTTTTTTTTCTGGACATTTCAGATAATAAACCTACAATGTTCCATTCTCCCCAGGTAAATTCATTACTAATTAGTCAAACAGCTAAAAAGGGCAGACTGCTTTGCATAACATTTAATTAGTTTTAATTATCGATCACATTAAAATGTAGTAAATTAAGACTGCATCCCATGAGCCACTGAGACTTAAGCAGCTTGTCACTTATCAATTCTTGCCTAAACCACTTGGGCTGTCACATGCACATTATCTCTTTCTAAAGATTTACAAATTTATTACCAAAAGATAAATAGCATTTGCAGTGAAGCTCCAATATTAAGACATGGCTGTTATCAGCTTTTATTCTTTCTACCCATTCATGCACTCCTAACAGTAAATGACCGCCTCACTAACTTCAGAATAAAAATAAATCAGAAAGAAAAGCATATGCTACGTGGTTTTGCTGAACTAGGATAGCTTCCCAGGATCTTGCAGGATGAAAAGTTCTAAACATTTGCTCTCTACAATATATTTTGTGTCAAAGAAAGCCTGAAAACCCACCATGTCAAAGAAGACAAACCCTTCCCAAGTCTACTAATCTGCAGTCACTGCTACAGAATTATCACATGCCACCTTGTATCTTCCTTGTTTCCATAGCTGGGTAGGATTAGGTTTTAAAAAACATTAAAAACTGTGACTGAAGTCTATTTCTTCCCCTTATGTAAAACTTCTCTGGAAACCTGCAATAGCGCCAAAGGTAAACTAGATTCAAAGGCAACTGACACTTCCAACCCCTTCTCACATAAAGGCAACACAGATCCTCCAGCTCCTGTACTAGGCTGGGCCAGCCTAGTTACTTCAACCCAGTTAAATGTCCTCAAGATCACTGAAGGGCACACTGTAGATAAGTATCATAAAATCTGCTCTGATCTGAGTCTTACCCTGGACACAGATCAAACAGTAAATGTTCTCTCAAAAGCAAAGCTTATAGCTGCAACATTTTCTGTGAAGTGATTTTTTTCACAGAACGTGCAGTTTCTTGAATTTCCTTCTGCATTTATAATTCAACAGTGAAGGTAAAACTTTGTCAGCAATCTTAGGGTGCTTTTTTCATAGAAATAGAAGCAGTAGGGAAATTAATTATAATTGGGTTTGACAATGCCCTTGTTGGCAACTGGGCTCCCTTCCCTTTCTTGAACAGCCTCTATTTGCCACACTGTCATGCTTATCTACTATCTGATGATATATTTGGAGGATGAAAATATCTTGATTAACCTATTCACTGTTCCCACAAAAGAAAACATCAACCTTATGAGAACTTGGCATCTAGGGGAGAATAAGAACAGGGCAAGGGTATATGATGATACTCCTGCACTCTCCCAACAGCCAAATATTTTCAGGTCTTGGTGAGACTTGAGGAAATCTGTGTATTTATTGACACCTCATCCTTCAAGTACTTCTAAGTACTTGTCCAGACTGTCCTTGTAAAAATGCAAAATTCTTCAACACACAGTATTCCTTGGCATGAGAATAAGCCCTACTACACATTGCATGAAGAGCTGCATCCTTTTATTGGCTTTGAACCTAACTTCTACTAGACAGCTTATAGTTGCTGTACTGAAAGAGATAGTGAGTATTCAACTCCCTCTCTGTGACATTTAATGATTTTATAGGTGTCTATCATACTTTACATCTCAGCCATCTCTTTTGTTCTTCTCAATACTTCCTCACACAGAAGCAGAACCCTTCTTCAGTCCTGCTGTCCACCTCTGAATGTCCTGCAGTTACAATCTATCCTTTTCTGCATGAAGGGCCCAGAAGCAAAAACTTTCATCTTCTGTTGTCTTCCTTCAGGTGATTTTAGCAGTGCTTAAAGAGTAACAGAAACATGCAACTTTCAACCAACTGGCCTTCCAATTTAGAACAAGAGTAGAAGTATTATTGGACTGAAGTCACCAATAATTATAGCTCAATGTTAGCTGAGTAATTTAATAGCAAGATCAGCAACAGGCCTCTTTCAAGAAGCAGACAAGAAGAGGGTGTAACAAGAGCCAACCCCTCAAACTTTTAAAACACAGTTACCAACCATTACTACAGCTTTCAATGATAGAAAATTATTTTCACAGAAATGTGATTTTATATAACTATGATGTACTTTGAAACAAGGACTCAGCAGATTTCTATAGAAAAATGAAAATACATATTGGAGTAACATCTTAGGGCTATATTTGATACACACATTTCAGTAGTCCAGTGCTGTCAGTTGAATGTGCTAACAATTACGCCTGCTACTAAACAGAGTGAGGACCCATTCCTCTTTAAAGCACACATAAGTCCAAGGTATATGCCAGTTAACAGGCCAAAATTCTGAACCAGAAACAGGCACAACAGTTAGAACGCAGAACAACAACCATTTAAGATTTGCATTTTCAATCGCCAAAAATGCAAGCTGTCGTTTATATTCACTGTGTGACTAACCCTTCTAACCTCCCTTCTTACCACCATCTTTTCTTACCCATTCCTAGTCCTTTGTACAATAAGTATCTATGCACTCAAGAGTACTTGATCCTTATTCGCATCAAAACAACATTTGCACAAGAGAAATGATACTAATGAACTGTAACTTTACTTTCCTACTTAATCAGCTTCCTGTTCTTCCAGGCCTGCACTTAGAGAAGACTTGTGACTTACACTCAAACACCATGTCTTTTACATTTGTTCAGTAAGGGCTTTCTAATTCTAAAGAATCAGGGTAAATTCCTAAGGGGTGTCTGGCAAGCTTCCACTACTGACCAGTGGGACTCTATCATTTTTAGACATGGAAGGTTTCGAGAACATGTTGCATATTAAATCTGCAGTTATTTCTCAAACCCTAAAGTCTGAAAAGAAAGCCTGGTATAATTCTACAAAGAAATTACTTGTTGCTCCTCCAAGTAGGTTGTAGTGCTAAAATACAGCTCCAGTGTGCTGTGTTCTGAAAGCCTCAGCTTGAAGTTGTTGCTCCTTGCAGTTAGATACACCTCATCTATGTTATCAAGTGAAAGTTATAGACAACACTATAATCAAACATCTTAATATTGAGAAGCCTCATACCATTTTCATCTTAGTTAGTATTCTGTCTGAGACAGAGGCAGCAGCAGTCCTAGATGTGCTGGTGGGTACCCCTCGCACGGCACAGCCTGGCAAACAAACAACTTTGAACTGAATGTGCTGCTGACACCTAAGTCTTCTCCCGTTGCTTGTTTCTACAGTGGCACTGGAGATTTATCTGCACCAGAACAACATTTGCACAAACCAGATCAAAGAATGGATCCAAGGACAAATAACTTCACCAGAATTTAATTTTTAAAAAAATTCAGATCGGTTCCCTGATCTCAGTCTCTGAGCAATTACATAAACCTTTGTGCTGGCATGGCAAAGGGAAAACCTGTTGCTACAGGCCTAAGAGTGGTGAAAAGCATATCCAGTGCTACCTGCCACTTATCATTGACACTCAGGAAATATTATAGATGCTAATTAGCATTTTTTTTGAAACCTGCACAGGACAGCCTGCTGGATGCTGCAATTGAAGAAGCCAGATTTCTAAGACTCTAAGGGATAAAAAAATGCAGTTACTATATAAAATACAACGTCTACACATAAATATGATAAATTGTGATAGCATCTAAATTCACTAATGACAACAAAGTGAAAGATTCCATCCACCTCTTGGTCACAAGGTAAGAAATTTTTCTGAGCAAGTGGCAGCAGGACAGTAACAGTTAACACGGTATAACACGGCCTGCTTTTGATTAGAAATTTTTTGCCTGTACAAAAATATCCCTAAGTTAAACCAGCACCCTCCCCCCTCCCTTTCTGGTGTAACAAAAGTGAGCCAATGTGATACTGAACCTGGAAAATAAAGGTTCCCCAAGCAATGGCGAAATAGAAACATCAATCAGCTTTCAGGCTGGCCTTTAAAACAGGATTCAGTTGCAGTCACCCTATCAAATACCGACTTCACCCCACCACCCGGGAAAACCACACAGGAAAACATTTTACACAGGGAACAGCAAACAAATATCTAAGACCTACAATCAAGGCACGCGCTGAGATGGAGATAACACACTTTAATAAACTTAAACCCCGCACCTGGAATCCACGGGATCTCCCCGACACACGCCCTCCCCTCCACAGCTCCAACCTCCACACCACAAAGCAAGGCAGGGCAGGGCCAGGAGGAGGCAATACACCCCTGCCGGCGCCGCGCCCTTTCCGCCCCGCTTCCCCAGCCTGGGGCTGCTCCAGGGCTGTCCCCTGCACTGTCCCGAGGCCGGCGGTGCGGACACAGCGCCGGGCAGGCGGGTGGCCCGAGCCCTGGGGGGATGCCTACCTTCACGGCTACTTCCGGGGCCGCATCGACGGGCAGGGCCGGGGGCGCGGCGGGCGGCGCCCGGAGATGCAGCACGGCATCGCGGCTGGCGAGCACGGCGGCGGAGCGCTGGGAGCCGCCCTCGGCTTCGGGCTCCGAGTCGGGCTCCGAGTCCGAGCCGCCGTAGGAAGCAAGCGCGGCGATCGCCGCCGACATCTTGGCGCGGGGGATGACGGGACGGGCAGGTCCTGGCAGCTCCGTGGAGCTCGAAGCGTTCCTTCCCCCGCGGAACGAGAGGGGTGGGGCTGCGTCTTAAAATTGTGACTCTTAAAACGGAAAACACGCTCTAAAGGATAAATTGTGGTCTGTTACGGCACATACAGGCGTTTGAGGTGGGATCATCCCCCTAGGCTGTTGATGGTGCTTAACCTTTCAGGACTCCATAGCAGGACTACAAGCTCCAGCATGCAATGCGGCGCCGCGCTTTGAAAGTTTCCCCCCGGCGTTCGCCTGCGCTTTGCGTGGCGGCAGGGGAAAATATTCAACAGCGCGGGGAGAGCTCCCAGCCGCCCACTTCTTCCCGCACATAAAGCGTCTTCGCCATCTTCTCGTCAGAGAGCAGCGGAGCGGAGAGCCCAGCCCCGCAGGACCCCCAGTTGTCACCCCCAGGCACCCACAGCCCCGGCCCCGCGCCGTGCCCCGGGGACTCCCGCCCCCTCACGCTGATTGGCCGCCTGCGCACCCGGCTTCGGTTACGTCACAGCGGCGGGGCCCCGCCCCGCCCGCGCCGGGGAGAGGGAGCCCGGCGGGTCGGACTGTACCACCTGCCCGCCCGCGGGGTGGGGGGCGGCGGCGCATGGACCAGCCCGAGCATCGGGCGGTGAGGGGGGGGCGGCCGGGTTCGGCCGCCGGGTAAACAGCGCTTCCCCCCCGCTCCCTCCCGCCCGGCTCGGCGCGCCGGGGGAGGCCCCGCCCCCCGCGCGCGCACACACGCGCACACACACAGAGACACGCGCGCGCTGCCCGGTGTCTATTGTGAAGCCGCCGGGGACGCTCCGCGCCCGCCGCCGCCCCCCGAAACGCGGAGCCGCCAGCCGGGAATGGCCGGCGCCGCCTGAACTTCCAGCGCCCCGGCGGCCGCGGAGGGAGGGGCTGAGGTTGAGGGCGAGCGGCGTGAAGGTGCGAGGCGAGGGCAGGCGAGTAAGTGCCCCCCACCCCCGTACCCTCTTTTCCTCGCTGTCCCCGGGGCGGGCGGGAAGGACCGGCCCCCGCTCCCCATCGCCGGCGGGGCTGCGGGACGCTCCTGCCCCACAAAGAGACCGGCGCCCGCCAGGTGTTGGTCCCCTCCCCTTTGTCCGCGCCCGCGCGGGGGGCGGCGGCGGGAGGGAGGGATGGAGGGAAGGAGGGAAGCACGCTACGGAGCCGCTTTCCCCCGTCTCCCCCGCCGCCCCCGCGAGCAGGGGCATGAGGGGGGCGTGTTGCGAAGCGGAGGAGGGGAGGGGGCCGCACTTGTGCCGGAGCGCGGCGCTTCCCTCTCGTTGTCCCTCGCCCGGCCGCCCCGTGTGCCCGCGGCCGGCGCGGCGGCGGGATCGGCCGGCGGGGAAGGTGCGGCGGAGCGGGGCCGGGGTCAGCGCG
The DNA here is from genome assembly GCA_036630365.1 of Acanthiza pusilla. Classification (NCBI taxonomy): domain Eukaryota; kingdom Metazoa; phylum Chordata; class Aves; order Passeriformes; family Acanthizidae; genus Acanthiza; species Acanthiza pusilla. The sequence continues at coordinate 34,324,236 of JAXCHO010000023.1, forward strand.
CGGGCGGGCGGGGGGCGGCGGGGTGACGTCACCGCCGCCAGGTGCGGGGAGAGGCGCCCCCTCCCATCCCGTTCCCTCCCCTCCCGCCGGCCCCGCCGCGGGGACCCGCGCTGGCGAGGGCAGAGTACGGACGGGTGGCGGGATTGCCGGTCGGAGCGCTGGGAGATTCGGTCCGATTCCAGGGCAGAGCCGCCCGCTGGAACACTGCTACCATTGTTAGGAGGGCTTGGAGATCGCGGGGGATGGCCGGGAGCGAGGAGAAGCACGTAGGTTCCAACTTCTCCCGGCCCGCTCCCGAACGCCTTCCTGCGCGCCCGCCGCGCCCGCGGCCAGGATAAATGGGGAGTACGGAGCGCTGGCCGAGGGCTGCTGGAACGCCAGGTGTGTGCATTGCACGCGCTTGCACCTGGAGCGGTACCTCCGTGCCCTGACTTCTTTCGAGCTGCATGTGCTTTCGGAATTAAAGTGAGCACACAGTGACATCTAATTGTGACACAGTGGCATTTAATCTGATTAAATGCTCTAGTTTTGGATTTTCCACCCTTGTCAGCAGTCACGGTTTGAAACAGTTGTTTTCTTAGCTTGTGAAGGTATCACTTGGATTCACTCCTTTTTAAAAAAAGGATAGAATAAACGTAGAGGGCATATAGAAAGTGTTGATAGCATAGAGTGGAGCAAGGTGCTGCGTTTAGATCTGTTCTGTTAGACACAGGTATGCCATGTCTTTGTATGCTAGAATCAGGATTTTAGGTAAAAGTCCCACACATTTCAACACCAAGACCTTTTGTTTGCATATCCAACAGCTGAGATAAGCTACACTGAGCTAGCATTTCAAATGGTAATGAGCTGACTTTTTCATCTTAAACCTATGGATGATGAATCTATAAGTAAGGAAAGCTATATGACGCTTCACATGAATCACTGCTTATTAATATCAAAAGTGGTTGTTCCACTGCAGTCCTTTGGTTTATTGGCAGTAATTGTTAACTGATTCCTTATGACTGCATTCCTTTTTTGCTTGGCATGCAGATGTAGGTGCTGTCTGAAGTTGAAAGGTGTGCTTCCTGAAAAGTGAAAAATTTCAACATCTGTTTGTGCAACTTGTCTGTGGTATACTATCTGGAGAACTGTGTAGAAAACCGTTATAGTTCTGCCTTGTTATGCTTGAATTTTAGATGTTTGATTCACAAAGCTTTGGTAGTTGGCTTAAGTATGTTCAGCTGTGTTGTGTCTAAGCATCCTAGTTTGCTTGCCAGTGAAATGTAATCATCTGGGATTCTAGCTGCTTTTGTTATAGAACCTACGAAGATCACTTACTGGTTTAAATTAGCTGCCTTTTTGGTACCATCAGGCTAGTAGATAAGCAAACATGCAAGAAGGCATTCAGGGGAATACTGCCTGAAGTTTCTTGTTGCTTAAATAAGTAACAAAGATTAATTTTCAGCAGGTATGCTTGTGTCACTCCTAGCTTTGAAAAACTGACGTGACTATGCTTTAAAAGTGTAGACAGCTGGTATACACCATTATCTAAAATCAGGTTTTGCCAAAAAAACTGAGGAATTGCTGCTGGTCATTTGTGTTGAGCTAATATTCTAGCTCATCTTGACTATTAACTGCGTATTTATGATTTCAAGAGAGCGCTGATCGGTATAAAGCAAACCGAAAGAATGATACAGCTTTTCTAAAAAGGTCTGCTCATTGATTACTGTGTGCTGTATGTTCTCTTTTAATTGAGTTCCTCAGAATGAATTATGTTATGCATCGGATGCTGCTGGTTCTGACTGCAGACTGAAGTAGTGGGTGGAATTGGGTTTGGGTTTCTCGGCTTTGCTTTCCATCCAGCTTTTTCACTGCTGCTTTTCTTTGCAGTCACTTTGCTTCTCTTTAATTTTCCAAAGGAAGATGAAACTGTCCCACTTTGTACAGCACTTTTACATATCAAGAGGGCCTTTTAACACCTGTTTGTTATTACTCCTAGTGGTAAATACTATACCAAGTATTACTATGTCTTTTTCCCTGGTAAAAGGAAAGAGGAAAAAGTATTTTATAAGAGTGGTTCCTTGAGCAATAGAAGCCTGGCTTTTACCTTTCTTTTTTCTTTTTTTTTCTGTGTGTGGGTGGGGGTTTTTTTTTAAATCTTGAGAGTGGTTGTAAGCTCTAATGAAATTTTTTTTTTAGTACAGTCTCATCCTTTTGTGGATTTTCTAATGTCCGACAAGGTGTTAATGCGTTCTGAATCCTTTCCCTTGGTCAGGACAGTCACAGCATCTTGATTTCATGAATGTAGCATTTTACAGGTATCTTTGAGAATTCTACACCTCTGACAAATTTGGATTCAGCCAGCCAGTTTCCAAGTGGAGGAGCACCCATCAAACACCCCCTGCACACACACTTCCTGTATGAGACTGATTTGCTTCACAATTTGGGGTACAATATATTAAATTCTAACTCAACATTTCACAAATTTTCCTTCACATCAGTCCTTTTCTTCCCTATAGTTGGGAATGAAATCTGCTTTTAATGTATGTTATCCTACTTTCTTTTCCCTTTACATGCTCTTTCATAGTTCTTTTTTTGTTGCTTTCTGTGATGGATGTGCTTTATCTCACACCCTGTGTTTTCAGTTGGTTTTTCTTTCCCACAGAAAGTGATGCATATAATCCTGCTTATTCTATTTTTTTCTCTATGTTTTTTAATACTCTTAAATTGCTATCAGCCCACTTGCATACACACTCACTTCTCATCCACCAAGATCTGTAAGTCTGCAGTTTGGAGGAAAGGGAAAAAAAAAGCAGCATGATATTTGTCAGACAGAGGATTGAACTAAAATATGAGGGTCTATTGTCTGTGGGAAATACTGCATTTGAAAGAGAACGAGTTTTTTGCCTTTGTTCATATGCTTTTGGCTGCTGAGAAAAGGTATCACGATGGAAGTCTTATCAGGTTACTCCTACTGCATTTGGATTGGGCCCTTTTATAAGCACCTGCTTGTGTGTCTGATGCATCTCAATGTACTCTAATTTAGCTCCTTGGAGAGTGAAGCACCTTTTATAACTCCCGCTCTGCAATTTCTACCACCTTGGAGCCTCTGACTGCTGCAAGGGTGATAATACCTCTCTTCTAGTTTTTGGTTTTTTGGACTATGTCCCGGATTCTGAAAGATACCAAGGCGCCAGATTGCAAAAAGAGTTCTCTGTTCCAGTACATCTGTGAATCAGTCTCTTTAAGTTTTTTGGAAGGGATCTTGAGGTTGTCTGACACAGATTACATGCTATATATTTCATGTTTACAAGGTGTGGTTTCAAAGAAAGAATGATATGGGATAAGACTGGAGCAGCTTAGACTGTTGTACTTTTTTCAGATGACTTTTTAAAACAAAGTAATGTTTGTTGCAGAGCCACGTCTTCCCTAGAGGATGGAAGCTGTGCAGCTTCTTTGAACACTTGACTGCGTATGCAGTGCTGTGAACTGCGTCTTATGGCACAAGCTAAACGAATACTGTGTTGGAGAGGAAGCAAAACTAATTATAGATTTCTAGGAATATAAACTTAATTAGCATAATTACAAATTTATATTGGATTTCTTAATTCTCTGAAAAATGTTTTTTTAATCAGTTAAAGGACAGAAAATGTCATCAAAGTGTATATGTTTCTCAAAATATGTGCCTTTATTTTTGGGGGAAACTAGATTGAAACAGCTTGCTTATACTGGTCTGGGGTGTAATAAATTAGTTATACATTCAAAGAACTATAGAATAAATGTAGTTACATTTTGGCAAAGCACTTAACAAAGAGCTGAAATAATGGATAATTTTCAATGAGTTTATACCTTTCTGTTGGTTGACTTTTCAGTTAGATGCTATGGTTGCAACATGAATTTAGTCTTCTGACAGCTGACTCCATGCAGAAGTAAAATACTATAAATGCCCTAGCAGTATGACATTTAAAACTTATTAGAAAACAGGAATCTATTCTAAAGCCAGGTGTGGTTTTTGGCATATAATAAAAGGCATTAAATTCTGATGAAGCGGTTTTTTTATAGCTAAGGCATTTGTACTGTCACTTCCCCTTTTTTCCTGCTCTGTGGTAAGCTGTATTCATTTTCTGCAAGTGTTAATAGAGTGTCTGTTCTCTATTTGGTTCTTGTTTTCACAAATTTGAAGAACAAATTTGGTAGAAAATCGGTCAATAGATTTTAAGTTACTGAATGAGAGTTTCCAACAAATACTCTGCAAGTGATCTCATAAAGTTTGCGTAGGGAACAGGTCTGGAAATCATTGGGTGCTGTTAATGAAAAAATATGCACATGTAATTCTCATCCTTTACAATCACAACTGCCTGTAGATAGAAGTATGTGATGACAACAAAGGCTGATGGTAGACTCAGTAGTACTAACTGAGATTAGTAATGTAGTTAGTACTGCTTCTGCAATGACAAATGTGCCTCACTAATCTACCAGGGATTTTGGTTGCAACAGTAGCGTAGCAGATTAAGTTTTAATATAGTTCTAATTTGCATGTACTTTTTAAAGGTGTAATTGAAGGTTTCTCACACCAGACTATTAAATGAAAAAGCCATGATACGAGAGATAAAATATTTTCATGGATCACAAAAATCACTGAGTGGAAATAACAAAAATATTAAATTATAAGAGGCTTAATTTTTTCTCTTAAATATTGAACGGGAGCCCTCCAGTATCTTCTATTAGTCAACAGTAAAATTTGATTTATAAAGTAGAATTATTTTCTGAGGATTTAAAACTGTTTAATCAAATTCACAAATACTGGAAAGGTCACCTGAGACATCTAAGCAAGCTTTGTGAAAGGACAGCAGAATGACATGTAAAACTGCTCGTTGGTATATGCAAATCAGTGTGTTTTGGAAGCAGAAAATAAGATTCCATTTATATGTCTGAAGAGCTTCTAATTTAACAGTATTAATACAACAAAAATTGAGCATTATTATAGTTTGCCAAGGTATTGTTACCCAAATTATAGCTGTAATCAGAAGTGGGCAAAAACACAGAGAAGGAGCTGCCACTGTATACAAATTCTTCATTAATTCTTATCCACTCTTCAGACTGAGTTATTAACTGTCAATTAGTTTAAAGAGATAAATCACAGTATTGTAAAGAGTTTGGTGTGATGGATATGGCAGAGTTTTTCAAGGGAATGAAAAGATTGGAAGTATTTACCTAAGGAAATGAAAGACAGATCAAAAAAGTGAGAATTGGGTTATGAAATACTTGTGAATTTATGCTCTCAAATAGCAGATGTAAAAGGAAAAAAACCTGCAAGCAGTATATTGAAGGCATACATTTTTTGTGAGAAGGGAATTGAGACTTTTTTCCTGTATCCACTAAATGTACCTGTATTTCTCTTGATATATGTATCTGTATATCTGTCTGTCATTCACGGTTAGACTAATTCTCTTGAACACACAGAACCAGCTTAAACTCCTTGCTTTATTTGCTTCAAACCAATAATTTGAACTTTGTTCTTTCTCATCAGAGATGACTGCTCAAATAAATTAATATTCATTGCGGTGAGGTATTCGCAGTGTTCTATAGCTGAAATAAATGTTGCAATTTCTGGGCCTTGGAGTAATTTTCTGGCTGTTTGATGTAATGAACTGTTTTACACAAAATGAAGCAGTCCAGAACAGAGGGATAACGAGTAAATGTCCTGCATCAATAGACTGAATATGGAAATGGCTTGTAGCATGGGGATGGGAAGTTTGAACAGAAATCATGAATGAAAATTGGTGTATGAAGGGAAGCTGTCTTAGACCAGTCCAGCAAGTTTATGAGGGCCCTTTTTGGGTGTGGAGTTTTCTTTCAGACTAACTCTTTTGTCTGGTATCTGCTGTGCATAGTAGATGCATAGTTTATGGAAAACTGAAAGAGTGATTGACACTAAGGTACTTTACTGATAGTATTTATGCTAAATACTATACTCAAGTGGCTTGTCCAGCAGCTTCCAGTTGCCAATTCTGATGTAGTGGCTGTGGAATGGCCAAAATCAGAGTTGTTAGATATAATTCTTGAACATGACACTATTCCTGGTTCAAGAATCTTTTGCCTTCCAGGCACATTCAGGTTCACATAGATTGACAGATCAGCTGTACCAGATAAGTGGTTTTCTACAAAAAGTTCTCATTATCATAAAACAAAACATCACCCTCCATAGTGATTTTGGAACAGGCCTTCAAGTAATTAAAAAAAAAAAAAGGAAAATCACAAGTCATTTATAACTTGATAATGTGTGGGAACTTAAGTAGTTCAACCAGCTCTTGTGAAAGTGGCATGCAGAGTCAGCTTTTCAGTAAAAAAAGGAAATGCTTAACTTGTTAAATCTTGTTCAGCCACTAGCCACTGAATATGTGTGCAGAAATGCTTAGAGAGGTCTTTTAACTCTCAACTGGTTCTGCCTTTTGTTGATATTAAAGGAGAAGGCTGTGACTGTCAGACTTTTCCAACTGTGTTTCCATGTGCAGTTTTGAAACTCTAGCAGGCTTGAGAACACAACTGAAAACACAAGTTGAGTTTGTCATAGGTGCTCACTCTTTGGAAGCCTTTCTTTGGGAAAAAGGGCTTTACAAAAATTGTGTAATTTGCAGGGAAGGAAATTTAACTTCTATGCCACCCAGCTACCCGGTATGGCAAATGTTAGTCTGTGCTGGTAATGCAAGCGGTATTTGTTACATCTTAATACTCAGAGCAACTGCTCTGGCTGATCCCGTGTTGGGCAACCTTGAATTTTCTATGATTAGATGATCTTCACAGCAGGAGGAAGAATTATCTTAAATTTAATTCAGGGGAAGTGATAGGTGACTTGACTGCTGTAGAGATTGTAATGAAAGATTCTGGCATTGCAGTTTGGTCTGAATTTGCTCTTGTGAAAATGGATCAAACCCTATACAAGACAAATTTGGTGTTGCAGGGCCCTACAGTGCAGATGAAGAATGGCATTAGATGGCAGAATACATACAGATACCAGTCATATGCGGAGTGATGTTACTCCACAGTCTTGAAGATTCAACACTTGTGCCACAGCAGCTTCCAATGTGGCTACCCACTGGAAGCAATGTTGTCTGCATCCCCAGGCAGGACAACAGGATGCATTCTGTGGCTTTGACTAGCATGAGTGGTCTACTGAAATAAAATCCCTGAGTTAAAAAGGAGTTAACAGCTTTTGTTTCCCACAGAAATGAACTTCAAGCAAATCTGCCTTAGGTGAGTTCAATGCTACAGGGAGAGGTTCTGTACAATTCAGTCCAAAAAGAATATATGGTCTACCAGCCATTATGTTTCCAGTAATGGATGTCAGGTATTAGGGATTGTCTGTGTCTAGCCAATTTAGCTAGACTTTGATCCGTTCTACTTCTAACTATAAAGATTTTATTTCTTTGTCTAGAAAATGAAAGAAGTTTTATTAGCAAGGAGAAAGATTTTTGTTTATACTATTGGTCTAAAAGAGGTCCAGCTCTTGTTGGAGGAGAATTGGACTTCTCTTCCATACCTGTCCCTACTCTCTGCTGGTCAAAACATGGTTTTATTCCAGGGTGACAAGTTATGTTAATGTCTTTAAGCTCTGGACAGGCTTGTATTCCTCCTATATGGTCATCTGTCTGATCCACAGGAAAGTTCATCAGGGCTCAAGTCTTTACAAGTACTGGCAGTATTCATTAAAAAATTGATAGTAAGGATATTAAATCAAAGAGGAAAAGGAACCAGTTGAGGTAGATGGGATGGATACCTAAGATCGATCATATTTGATAGATCCTTAAAGCACTAACATATTGATAGGCAGTGTTCTAGCAAACTATAGGTTCCTCACAAGTTTACTCTCTGTTTATTCATTAGAGAATCCAATCAGTGTAGTGAAAAGTTCACTTGAAACCTGTGGAAAGTTCCTTTGAGTGTCTGATGATTTGTTTAATACAGCATAGCATGTAATACTTGGAATGACCTTCTCATGGGGGGTTGCTGTGGCCCAATGATGGGAAATCTTAATAAATGTGTGTAAATTTGTGACCTAAAATTTTTCTTAGTTCTGAATTTCTGACAGCAACTTACAGTGCTTGCAGCCTAGATATTAGAGAGTTTCCATGGGAAGTAGCTGCTTAATGATCAGTGTTTTCCTAAAGTAATACTTGGTAAGAAGTTTCATGTGGAATAACTTACTGGTAGAGAAGAATCCATGTTACTTTGAATATTTTCAGACTCTTGCCCTGTCACATAAAACAGCCCCTTAATTCTGTCTTTCACTGTTCCTGGGAATACATTGAAAAGCAAAGCCATTTGTATATAGAAACAATCTAAATGGGTCATCTTCTGTGTCTGAGCATTTTCAGAAATGCAAGTGCTTTCCAGTAGCTCAGTGCTAGCATATGGAACACCGGCTACCAAGGCTGATTTTTGAGCCTGAATATGGTAAAAAGCAAATGTTTCAGATTTTTGGAATCCTAAACCATATGCTGATTATAGATATTCTAGTACATCCTTGATTATAATGAGCTTCTTTACTAATAGTATTTTTTTTCTTTGAAACAGTCTGTGTCATTACAGAAAGTCTTTTTAGAAAAAAATATTAACTTTATTAAGCAAAAAGATATGGATGTGGTTTTAAAATAGAGGCAGTTGGAAAAAAGCCTTAGGAGCTGCATAATGCAGTCATAAAACATGTTGGATGTTGACGTACTGTTCTCATTTTTGGTCAGTTTTTGTTTTGATGCACGTTTGCTAGAGCTAAAAACTCTGCTTGATGGTAACCTTCGAGAAGGCTGAGACACTTTTAAGGACAGATTCTTCTCTATCTATTTTATGTCTCCTTTTTTCTGGAATTCATGAGATCATGTCGCAGCACTTTCAAACCTGTACTATAAGACTTTTTAACCTTGATTTTCCAGCTTCACCAAAAGTCTGACTTCCGACATGAAGCTTTTTATGTTTGTGGTTTTTTTTCTTGCAGCTTGCATATATGCTGTTTTTGCAGGTTAGCAGTTTAGGTTAATTTTCAAGACATTATGTCCATTTAGATTCCAAGACACATCTGTTAGCTTTATTTTTAGAGTGCTCAGCTATCTCTAAGCTGGAGTTGCAGACAAAATGATAGATGATTTTGATTTCATGTTGAAACAAGAGCAACCATTTGGACACTGTTGTTGAAAGGATTCTAGAGAAGCCTGATTCACCTGTACTTGGGAGCAGTACTTTGATTCAAAAGAAACACTTCAGAAAAATATATGTTGCGTGTGACTGTTGGAATGTTGAAATATCTGGAGCCTTATAGAAAGAAAATGCATGTTAAGTGCACAGAGTTACAGCACTTCAGAAAGTGCAGACATTTTCAAATGCTTAAAAGAGACAATGAAACATTTGTATATAATTAAAATAATCATATTGTTGTTCAAATTGGTGTGGGGTTTTTTTCATAACATTCTTAATGAAAATTTATAGCTGGTACGTGGTCATCTCACTGTAATGCATGTATTAATTTTGGTTAGATTTATGCAAGCCTTGGAGATAAGATTTAATAAGTAACATGCAGATCTATTTTAAAAATATAAGATCTGGAGGATGTTTTGTGTGTCCTAACTGCTGAGTCATACATTAATGCTTGATCTTTTTCTGCTCTTGTGAATCTTGAATGGTTTTATGCTTAGTGGAACAACAGCAAAGGGAAGGTGAATAGTATTCCAATTTGTGTTTGTCTATAATGTATTTTTAATATATGTATTGTCCCCCACAGGAAGTAGGAGATACGCTTTTGAACTCCCAGAAAGCCGATGAAGATGCTTCTGCTTTGTAGGGGGCAGACCTAATATCAAAGATGGGTACCCTGTCTTCTGGCCACATTTTTAAGAGAAAATAAGGACAGCTGCTTCATTTTTTTCAAGGAGTGAATGTAAGCAGCTGTGTTCATCTTCAGTGGATAGAGAAGGTTGCCTATCTGGTTTAAATCTGACAGACAAAAACTAGAAAAGGGATGGAATATAAAATTTACCTGTCTTTACTGTCATTCATAGATTTTAGATTCATATCATAGTGTATGTTGGTAGTCTGGAAGAGGTTAAAAGAGGTTTCTTCTCTGAAAGGCAGTCCATACTGTCATGGGCAATATGATGGGGCTGGGGCAGTGCTGGCTCATTTCCAGACATGAGCAGATAGCTGTGTTCAGCTGTCCAAGTAGGTGTACTGTAAATGTTTCCTTAGATCTAGGCTTTAATATTGTGGTCAGATTTGACTGAACTGACATACATATAAATAAAAGCAGGTTGGGGAGGGGCTTTTTTGTTTGTTTGTTTTGGGACTTTGTTGTTGGTTGGGGTTTTCTGTAAAAATAAAGCTGTCTGCAGAGTAGTGTATCTTTAAAATAAAATCTGACACACTTAGGTCTGGAAATGGAGTCAGTGTCTCTTAGTGTATTTATTAGAAAAACTAAGTATGCCTCAAACTAAACACTGCTGGTGATTTGGGTTTTTTATACCTCCCCTCCTCCTAATATTTCAGTATAGGGTGAAGTGGTTAGATGCATTTTGGGTAATTTAAATTTTTTTAACGGCATATTAGTAGTCTTAAGTGCTGTTTGGGGACAGACAAAAATTAAGCTGACCAGTAACTGTCATGTTATGGCTTGGTAGGGAAATGCAAATTGATAGACTGTGGAATCATGTTCCATGTGTGATTACAAAGTTCTTTCCTTCACCCAAACTCCAGTCTCAGAAAGGTCATGTTCTTTCCTGGATGTATTAAGTTTAGAGTCACAGTATTTTCCTCTCACTCTTCTAAATACAGCACCTCCGTAAGTGCTGATGTACTGTCAGCTTTTTTTATTGCAATGGAGCATGAATTTATGAAGGTGATCTATTCCTACAGGCAGCAGAGGGATTTTGAGCAAAAAATTCAACACCTGTCAGTGTTGTTCCCCCACTTTCAGGGCCTGATATTCTTAAGCATCTCTTCCTGAATCTGGTGGTACGCTGCAAACCTTCATTGCTGTGGTGCTACTACTAAGAGTGCATATAGAACTTTTTCTAAAAGAAATAGTTTTCAAACCTTTTTCCTTGAAGCTGCTGAGCATGTTTATTGCAGTTTGAGAAACACTGCCTCAGGTTTGACTATCCCTTCGAAGTTGTACCTCTGTGCACACCCACAAAATACAACTGAGAATGAGGAATGCAGAGAGACAATAGGTTCACTGTCTTTCAGTGGAGAAAGGAAGGTACCCAAAACTGCTTTTCTAAAGGGCAGCGAAGAGCTTCCCTTAGAGAACGCCATCTAATGCCTTTCTTCTCACCCCAGTGTTTGCCATCCATGGTGTGTCACACCTACCCAAAATGGCCCCAGAGAGAGCCTCATCTGTGAGGGGACATTATGCTTCAGCACAGCACTAAGAGCCTCTCAGATTGACAGCTGCTGTCATGGAGAAAGAGATGTTGTGTGACTGCTGCTTTTTAGTAGCTGAAGAGCCTTGAGTCACTTTAACGTTCTGTTGTGACATGTATATAATGGATATTTCATGGAATTCATAAGTTACTCTTTGTCAGAACATTTTGAAGTTCAGGTATTAGAAACTAATTGAAGTGAACATTTCACTTCAGCCCTTGCTGACCTCTGCAATCCACATTACTGCTTGAAATAGTAGTTGCATTCACTCAGCCATTAAACAACTTCTAGAGCTGTACTCTGATCTCAAGAGTGCAGTTCTCTTAATGGTTTTTTTTTGGAAGTTGGTCATAAAAGAAAGACAACAGCTACTGTCAGAAGTATTAAGCAGTAGTGTGCAATGTGAACAGGCTAGTTTAACTCAATCCTAAATATAATTCTTCTAAAAATAACTGTACTCTAAACAATAAAAGTTGACATAAGTTGACAGCATGTTTTAGCAGACATTGACAAAATGTTGACTGCTACTTTTTGAGCTTTTAGATTTAAAATGTGAGCAAAAAATAATTTAAAAATAATTTTTAAAAAATTAAACTCTTCTTAGTAGATCTTGGTGCTTTTTACCCTGTCCTTGTTTGGTTTTTATGTCAGGTGAACACTAAAAATAAGCACTTAATTAGTCTTCTGACTTTTTTTCCTAATCTCACTGTTTACTTCTCCGCTTTTCTACGAAATTGTGATGTTTTACTTGCTGAGGCTCTAGTTTGAGCAAGAGAAAACAGCCTGAGTTGTGGAATAAGTTACCGTTCACAGTTCTTACCTTTTTGCTCCTTGCTACATGAGGTGATAAATAAAATGCTCTGTTCTCTTTTTGTGGTAGAGGTAACTCTTGTCTGCATGGTAAAGTAAAATGATGACATACAGGACTTGTTTTAATGTGTAGATATACATGAGGCTAGGCAAGTAAATGTATTACAAACTGTTAGAGCTGGTGTTAAGCCACACTTGCTTAAATTGGTGGATCACTTCAATGGTGTGGAAGGCTTAATCATTTTAACAGCCTAAATAATGAGTTGTAAATTAAAGTTATTGCTTGAAATTTTCTTCTAACTGCTGTAAATAGTAATAAATAGTTTCTTTCCATTGTTATTCTAGTTGTGAGGCTTATCACTTTCAAATATTTTAAAGGTTGGAGTGCTAAAATCATGCTGTGCTTGTTTTCATAAGTTCATCATTATGTATCTAAGCAAAAAACTGCATTTAATAGAAGTTGCATTTTAAACTGAATGCTAGAAATTTATATCAAGATAAAGAAGATAGCAAAGGAATAATGTGTGACCAGAAAATTCTAGAATGTAAATACAATAAACATTTTAGTTTATTTGTAATAACTAGTATAATTTAAAGAGCTACTGAAAAGGCACATGGTGTGATTCTTGGGGCTGCCCTGTGCAGCACTGGAAGTTGGACTTTGATGATCCTAATGGGTCCCTTCCAACTCAAAATACTCTGTTATCTGTGATTGTGATATGAAAATAAGGTAAAATTTGCTGTCAGAATTTTGAAATCTTATGTCACTTGTTATATTTTTTTTTTTAAATTATTAACAACTCTCATATATATGGGAATTTTTCAGGGGAGTGTTTTTATGTCATGATATGTAAAGCTTTCTCAGGAAACAAATATTTTGCTAACAGTGCATTTGTTCATACCTAGGATGTGAAAAAATATAATTCTAACCAAAACTTTGCAGTTACTGTTTAAAAGATTGGTTTATGTTTTCATTGTAGGCAGAACTGTATTTAGAGATAAGAAAATAAAATCATGATAATGAGTGATTTTTTTGTTATTGTAACAATTTTATTAAAATAAAGATGCACAAGGTCAGACAAGTCATCTTCAGTCATAGGTGATTTGTGTGTGAATTCCTAAAAGATTGCTATGTGACCATTCACATATAATAAATGTAAATGTCATGTAACAGCTCGTAGCATTTATAGTGGTTATAATGAGAGCCAAACAGAACTTTTAAAGCTTCTCTGCCCTCTTTAATGCCTGGGCAGCAGTGTTATTAAGGAAAAAAAAACTATTAGGTTTCATCTTTTTATTGTCTCAAGACTGGGAGAAACCAATAACTACAAAACAGGTGAAAAATAGGATTTGGAAAAGTATGGGAAATTACTAACAAGAGCAGTGAGCAGTCTCAGGATCATGCTGGCAGTTATGTTCCGAAAGAAATTTGCTCAGGGTCCCAATTGAGTCTTAAAAATTCTGCCACCAAATTAAAGGAAGCCTCGAGTGTTGTTGTCTGCAATAATAGTCTCATTTCTGGATATTGCTAAATCACCATTATAACGCAATATATGTGGACATCTCAGGAAACCAGTTTTTAAAGTATTACAGCTTTTTGTAATGAGCGAGATTTAGCAAAATAAAAGCAGTCTTGAAATCTGGTAAGATCATGTGCAAAATAACCTCTTTTCTTAGTTTGTTCTTTTCTTATATGTCAATTGCCATGTTCAAGTGAAATCCTGATTGTCTTTCAAGAAATCTGTGCTTTTTACATAGAATACATAATTTTCCTGAAAAAGGAAGCTTAATATTTGTCCGCTTCTCAATGAATTTGTTTGTTCCACTTGGTAGTTATTAGAAAAAGTCAAAGGGGAAAGTCATAGTCTAAACCTTGTCCTATTCCTTTTCTTTCCAGTTACAGACTGTGGATAAAGCGGTTTTTCCACAAGAAGAAGAAGTTTGGATTAAGGTCCTCTTGTGTTAATGCAACTACTTAGATGAACTGTGGGTGGGGATGAGATAGGGAGATTTCAAAGTTCTTTTCCCAAGCCTGGTCTTTGGAAAAAAAATAGATGACTAATGATGAAGAAAAAAACAAACCACTAAGTAAGAGGCGAGTGAAAACGTGTAGGTAAAGAACCATCCACAAAATTCCCTGTTTCACTGAAAAGGCTGAAACAAGTACATGCACTAGTCAGTCGTAATTTGAATCCACTAATTTGACCTTTTGTTTTCAAAGTGTGTTTTATCTACTTAATCTATGTCTCTCCTTGGGAAAAAGCTAAACCTGACAAATGATGAGAAGGGGAAGATGATCATTGTCATACTTGGCAATTTGTCCTACTTATATCAAGATGACAACAGTTCTGTAAACATGAGGAGACCCCTGTTTTGGTCAGTCTGCCATGTGGGAAAAAGAAAGTTTGGTTGTTTTGGGGTTTTTTGGGTTTTTTTTTTGTTTGTTTGTTTGTTTTTTGGGTTTTTTGTAGTGGGGTTTTTTGGGGGAGGGGTATTTTGGTTTTTTTTTGGGTTTTTTTTGTTTTGGTTTTGGTTTCGTTTGGGGTGTTTGTTTGTTTGTTTGTTTTGTTTGTTTTGTTTTGGGTTTTTTTTTTCCTTTCAGCATGGAATAAGAATGATGATGTCCATACTTGTCTGATCACATCCTGGTGTGATGAAGCTGCAAGACATATGCATGAGTGGGAGAAATAGATGGCATTATCTGTGAAGGCACTGAAGTTTAATCATCAAGTTAAGATGGGTGAAACAGTGCAGCAAGAAACTGTGGGGAAGAGTCAGATGGAATAGAAAAAGAAGTATTAGTAATTTTTTTTTCAAATGCTTACTGAATTTGAAGGGTATTGGAGGCTTCTATGTGATTTCTCCCCTAGGAAAATTAACTTTTAAAACTGCTCATTTTTCTCTTAAATTATTTAAAGCCCCCACCCTTTTGAAATTGACAGTAAAATTCTCAAGGTTTTCTTTAATGATATATTGAATGTTGACAGCTTTATATATATAGATTGTATGCAATGAAGGAAGTTGAAAGAGAGGAGAGGAATTGAAGGATAGAAGATATGCTATAGGGAGGAAATGAATCTGGGAGCTGGTAAGGGCAGAAAAGATAAATCTGGTGTGTAGATAAACAATTTAGGAAAAAAGGAGAGGTGAAGGAGCTTTGGCAGAAAGCTCAAGCATGCAGATATGTACATTTGAGAAGAAATAGAGTATGGCAGTTAGGGAAAGAAAAATAGCCTTCCTTCTGGGAAAAAAAATCCTCTATACAATTATAAACAATGGAAAGTACGGCTGAAAACGAAGTGGAAGGAGAAAAGCAAGCAGAGAAAGGTAACAAAAATACTAAGGATGCAGAGGATCAAAATGCAGATCCTTCCTAAATCAGGGTCTTATTTAAGAAAATAAAAACACCCGAATTTACAATCTTACAAAAATGTGAGGGAAGGAAGAGGGTTATGGGATACAAAACTAGATTAAACTTCAGCTTGAGGCTTGAAACCCTATGCAGAACTGAAAGGCCTGTAGATATTAGTAGAGATTTTTTATGGGCATTATTTATTTTATTTAAAGAACTAAACAGTCAGGCTAATACCTTGTTAGCCATTGCCATTCATCCTACAATCTTAGAATATCAGTTAGGTTTTTATCTTACCTCCTGACAGATGCTTTTTTCTACAAAGACAGCAACACAAGGTTTTGCAGAGCCAGTTATTTAAGTGTGGGTATGAGGCTTCAGTGCCTTATGTTAACAATCTGCACAAGGCCTCAGCAGTGTCTGATTTTAAGAACATTATGCAATCTGAAACTTTATGACTAACTTAAGCTAATATGTTGTATAAAGTTCTTGAAATATGGCCACTGAACTTGACGCAGAAAATCTGTCTGTTTCTCTTCTATGCCTGAATTTTAAAAAAAATTATGGATTTTATATGGATATAATATTTTAGTTATAATATATAATATTTTTAATGTCTATGAGGATCATTGAGTTTCAGAAATGTCTTTGTTAGAATGTAGATTGTCAAGAAATTCTTGAGGTACTGATTTTGTTAAGCAGTCCCTGCTGACGGTTCTTGCATTCAAGGCACCCTGCAGTTGTGTGGTCTTACAGTAAGCAGGATTGGGTACTCATCCAAGGTTTTTTGTTACCTTTTTTTTTTTCCTGAATTATAAATTGCTTGAATTAATATTTTGTTCTTTCCAGACAATTTTACCTGCATGCTTGAAGTAGAAATAGAGGCAGAAATGGCAGGATTTCTATCTGTACTGCTTAAAAAGTGGTTATTAAATTATTACCAAAGTATTCATTGCAGATTTATGCAGAACTTTTCCAAGAATTCTTGTCCAATCTATTTCTTCGCTTGTGAAATCAAGGAGGCTTTGCAATTGGTTTCAGTAGAATCAGGCTCCTTATAAAAAGAAGTAGACTGGGAAAGCTGAGTGGCTGGAGGGAATTCCTGAAGTTTCAAGACAGAAGCTGTCTTTTTCATTCTCATCACAGTATGCTTAATTTTAAACTATCAGAGTAAGAAAATAAGGCATCTGTGTAGATTTGGAACCAGACTTTATACATTAGTTGGGCTTTTGTCAGAAATAATTATGATGAGTATTCTACACAAAAAGAACATTCTTTCTAAAATCTCAGCTGTAACTGGTCCTTATTCTTCTTAAACTTTCCTGTTTTTCAGAGGAAAATAATTCTTGTAAATATATTATTTCAAACTTGAGACATGCTATTCTGTGAATCCTTTCCATTAACTTCTTAATTGTAAATGTGACATTATAGATGGGAAAACTTTATTAATGAATTTGGGGGTGAGGGAGTTTGAAATAAAATAGGCAATAACAGTGACAGTTAAAATGAAATAAGATTTTATGCTGTCAGTTCTGTAAGACAGTAGAAAGAGACTGTTCAGACTGTTCTAAAATCTAGTAAGTTGTTTGCGTGTATAAGTTAGTTATCAGTAATCTGATGCCATGTCAGACAGACATCTGTAATTGTTTATTTTTCCAGAAGGATTAAATGCACAGTTTAAAATAAAAAGTCAAAGTAATGCTAGGGGTAGGAGGGAGGGCAGAGAGTTTGTTTAGCATTGCATTCTTCTCAGAAAGTAATCCTTTAGTACATCATCAGGACTCATTTAATTCAGACCATTTCTTTGTATGTTATATGCCTCAGCTGATGTGACATGTTTTATTTTAGTAGTAATTCTAATCTTTCTTCCTGATTCATTTTTTTATTGAAACAACTTCTGTAAGGGAAGATAGTCCTACAGTTCTTAGATAATTACCATATACTAGGAAAATTTGGTTAATTTTTTCATATATGCCTTTCCCTATTCTTTTAAACCCTTAGCAGTTTTAAAGTCTTTTCATAAGACAAAACTATAGTTGTGATGAGTAGGAAGCTTTGCTCTAGGTAGTCCAGACCCCTGCTGAACTCAACTGTATCACTTGCTGTTACTAAATTGCTTGAGTCCTTTTGGCTGTAATGATGGAGCTTCCCTAGTCTTCTTTGAGGTTGAGTTCTCAGCCCTTTACCATCCAGGAGGGCCCTGTCCAATTTCCTAATTGTCTTTTTGAACCTGAAACCCCAAACCCAGTATTCTAGGTTTTCCCTATTAGTGTTGTATTAGAAGCAGAATGATAACTTTTGTTTGTCCTTGTTTCTGGCTTGTTATTTTTCTTCCTAATACAGCCCAGTGTGCCATTTACCTTTTCTGTGATGAAAAAGCATTGTTGGCTCGTCTTCAGCTCAGGGTTTGTTGCAGCCCTTAGGTCCTTCTCAGCAGGACTGCCACTTGCCCAGTCAGCTCCCAGCTGCCAGCCTTATCTTCTGGTGCTCAAGCAGTCTCACATGACTCAGTCCTCAAGTTTCTCCATGTCATTCCTTCCACTATCATACAGTGAGTTTGGGTATGAGATTTTGTTCGGGTTTTGTTTGTCTAGGGTTTTTTTGGGTTTTTTTCCCATGTCGAAACAGGATCAGAACTAGATGTTCTGTACAACTCTTCTTACAATCTGTGATAATTTAAAGATGACTCAGGAATCAAGGACTTGGCAAAGTGAAAGAAAAATGGTCCTGAACATCTTGAATGCCCAGTCCCCAAAGGGCTTCCTTAGATTTATATCTTAGAGAAGAAGACTGAATTTCCAAATCTGTAAATTAACAGGAAAAGGAATACGTCTCCTTGAATTTTCATCTTTGCAGGGATGAGAAGTTATTTCTACTGAACAGTTGTATAGTTGAAAATTCTGGAATGTCTTACTAGTAGTCCCAGCAGTGGTAATATAATCACTTTAACTCAGTGTTATTCTCTGTTGGCCTTTGAGGAGGTCTTTCCAGTAGAGACTGTCCATCCATATACTATGTGTTGAATCTTTTTTATAGATGAATAAATACTTCCTTTTTGGCGATGTGAATACAGGCAGCTTTCATATGAGGAAAAATGAACAGATATATCAAAAACAATGTTACAGTCACATTGTGAATATTTGCAGTAAAACCTGCTTTATATCCATGTATTTCAAATATATTTGCCATCATACTCTGTTTTGATTAATATAGTTAATATTGGGATTATTTTACATAAATAATGAGATCAAAATAAACCTCTTATCTTAAGTATTTCTTTTGAAGATACAATTTGGACAGAGAGTGGAGGAATGAGGTCTGATAGATTGGTGTGTGAAGAAATCAATTTGTGTTAATCTTTTGTTCATGAAAATTTTAAAAGATGTTTTCTGACAATGTAATCTAGCAGTCTATTTTTCTTTAATATGGCAGCTGAAATTAAAGGCATCCATCATATGATGTGGATAAAGAAAATATTCCTCACAAAGTTGTTACTACAAGCTAATGTTCATCTAGTAATGAGATAGGTAATAAAAATAATTTGAATAATGTGCACACAGAAAGTTATCGTTACTGAGATGAAGAATGCAAGAGTATTTTGGTCTCAAAAACAGACACTAAGATGTATACAAATAAAACTTTGCTGTGATTCTGATGGTTTTGTTACTGTTTACCAATTAATACCACAAGATTAAGACCAAAAATGCTTATGTTTGGTAGACATGTGACAAACACTGGTAGTAGCAAAGCAAGCCTCCTGCCCACACGCCAAATGCTGTTACTTGCTTTCAATTCACATTTAACATAGTTGCTTTAAGGATGTGAAAGGAAGCTGGGTGTTCCTTTCCTTCTCAAAACTCAAAGGTTATTTTCTATCTTTAACAGTCGTTTGTGTCTTAAATTGAAGGTGCATAGCTATGAATGGTCTCTTGCCTTCTGAGAAACTTTCTGATCCTTACGAAGCTCAACAAGGGCAAGTGCAAGGTCCTGCACCTGGATTGGGGCAATTCCAAACACAAATTCAGGCTGAGCAGAGAATGGATGGAGAGCAGCCCTGAGGAGAAGGACCTGGGGGTGCTGAGGAGAAGCTCAACATGACCTGGCAATGTGCACTCACAGCCCAGAAAGCCAACTCAGTCCTGGGCTCATCCAAAGCAGCATGGCCAGCAGGGAGAGGGAGGTGATTCTGCCCCTCTGCTCTGCTCTTGTGAGGCCCCACCTGAGTGCTGCATCAGCTCTGGGGATCCCGACATAGGAAGGATGTGGACCTATTGGGGCAAGTCCTGAGGAGGCCACGAAGATGATCAGAGGATGGGAGCACCTCTCCTATGAAGACAGGCTGAGAGAGCTGTGGTTGTTCAGCCTGGAGAAGAGAAGGTGCCAGAGAGACCTTACGGAAGCCTTCCAGTACCTAAAGGAGCCTGCAAGAGAGCTGGAGAGGGACTTTTTTTTACAGGGCCATGTGGTGACAGAACAAGGGGGAATGGCTTCAAACTGAAAGAGAGTGGGTTTCGATTAGTTATTAGGAAGAAATTCTTCACTGCGAATGTGGTGAGACACTGGTACAGGTTTTCTGGAGAAGGTGTGTATGTCCCATCCTTGGGAGTTTTCAAGGCGAGGTTTGATGGGGTTTTGAGCAGCCTGGTCTAGTGAAAAGTGCCCCTTTCACTAAAAAGGCAGGGCAGGTTGGACAAGGTGATCTTTATAGGTCTCTACCAACCCAAACCATTCTGTGATTCTATGAATTTATGGTGCATGTAAGTTGGAAAACAAAGGTCTCTTGTGATTTCACTGCACTTCTACTGGAACTCCACATTAAATTTTTTTCTCTGTGTGCTACAGTAGTAGCATATTGGAATCAAAATACTATTGTGTTTCTGGTTTCTGAGCAGGGGGTACTTTTGATGGATACTAAACTTGGTTTTGTTCAGTTGACTTTCTCAGCTGGAAATGTAGCATCCACATTTGTAAAATCTCAGAATTGAGTGCTGAATTCCCAATAAACTAGTTGATCTCAAACAGAGAGCCCCAGGTGGAGTTACTTATCCATCTTATGTTTATCTTACCTATTATTTTGCCATGAGCTGTCTAATTTAGGCAAAATTGTAATCCCTGTAGGTATGATGACAATCCAAATAATAGTGAGTCTGGAAATAGATTGTAGGACGTTGCGTTCTCTATATTTCTTCATTTTTACTGCAGGGCAAACAAATATATATTCTTTGCCTTACAATGAGTACACCTGCTGAAATACAGGACCTTTGCTCAAGCTATTGCTCTTCGTCAACAGCATTATTATAACTGTATTTTTTTCAGGCAGAAGAGCAGTAGGAGGAATAATACATTTAAATATACCAAATCATATTTAATTTGTTGCTTAGCAGCCAAAGCAAATTATGGAAATCTCTGAGACAGATCAAAGATTACTATAATATAGGGATTTCATATCATCTTTCCTATTTTTTTTGTTGTTGTTTAATACTTCACCGAAGTTCAGAGTTTGGGGGAGAGAGGTCTCTTTTTGTAGTTACCAATGTTCTCCTTAGCCAAAATCATTTTGATAAAACCTGAAATGGCATCAGGAGAAGAGCAAAAGTGATCATTGAAAGAAAAAAAACCAACAGAGTGGGGGTAAGAGTAGAAGAAAAGAAAAGAAGAAAGAGTAGAAAAAAAACAATTCTGCCTTTTGATATGTCACCAGATGAGCACTTCAGTTAGATACATAAGGGAGAAAATATGACATATCCCTAGTCTGGATGTTGAGGGAATTTGCTGGATGCTAAGTTAATTTACAAGGTTTTTCACCATGTAAGTTCCAGTGTATGGAAAATAGACTTAACTAGTCAGTGCTGTTGTGAAGGTATAGGTGATTCACATTACGCATAGGGGAAGGTGTGTTATATGTGAAATCTCAGTTGTTTGCTATTAATTTAGTTTTACTGTCTATAGTTGGATATGAAATGTAGTAATTACCACAGCAAAAGCAAACAAAAGCTTTGAGTACATACAATTCTTCCAATGTTGTTCTGTCCCCAATATTTTGTACAAGAAGGAATTGCTATGAGTTGATGTGTGGGGGCTGGGAATGTGGAACATAAAATCGATTATAAGATAAAAGTACTTTCACATACATTCAAAAGTAAGATGTATATATAAACACACACAAAATAAGAAGAAAGAGAAATACTTTAATATATAAGTATATAGATAAACATTAAGGTGTGTGCAAGTAGAACCAAACTGTTCATAGTTGACTGAGGAGCAGACTGAGGGGATGTTCATATATGAGTAGTGAAAGATCATCTGAGGGACTGGTATAACTATAAAAAAACCTGCCAAAGCTCATGCAGGGGAGAAGAGTGTACATTGGGAAATCCCTTTTTTTTTTTTTTTTTTTTTTTTTTGTGGATGAAGGGCGCAACTGCTGCAGTGCCTGACAGCTGGGCACTGTAATGGGAGATGTGCATGCATGTATGAATTGAAATTTTTAAGCTTAAAGCATGAAAATGGACTAATTTTGAGTCAAATGTTTTGTGATCGCAAATCTGTTGCTGTCATGAATTATTCTTCAGAGAAACTCAAAACCTTTTGAACAGAAAAATCCTTTTGGTTGGAAAGCTGATGTACACTAATATCTTTGGTACCCGGCACATAAGCACACAGGCCACGCTCCCTTTTCTTTGATGGTCAGTTGGGAAATAGAAGCTGAAATTCCCTGGCTATGACCACAAGTGTGAGTTTTAACTTGAACCTCTAACTGGCTGGGATTTTTTAGTTTCAATTTCTTTTGGTATAAAGATAATGCTTACCCTTATTTTAAAGTTTCTCTTTCTGGTTTAAATGAGTAATCATTATGTGTGGGCAGCATAATTTTGAGGGTAGCTTTTGATGCATAAGCAGCTGCTGCAGAGCGATGCTGGATATTTATGGAAGTTGGGTTCCGGGGTTTGGGGGTTTTGTGTATGTAAAGGAGCAGAGTATTTTTTATCTTAACATATAGAAAGAAATGTATAGTTTTCAAAATAAGATATAGAAAATGTCAACTTTTATATCACAAATATTTTATTAAGAAAAACACAGTACAATCTGAATGTTTACTTTGTTCTTTGCTGTGAAATATTTCTGCAGTTTGTATTGTGGTTTGGTCTTCTAAGAATTCTGTTTATGCAGCACCTTTTGTTTAAAGGTATTTATGTACTTCAGGGCTTAATTTGATTTAGTAAAACATGTGAGAAACATTGGAAGTATATGTTTTCTTTCATAAGCAAAAGCTAAAAGAATGGAGAATCTTTGTGGACTGCTTAAAATAAAACACAATGTGAGAAGCTTGGAATTAGAGCCAACCCTGAAGACTCCTTATGCCCTAACCTCAAAATTCTTATTTTTCTTTTTTTGGCATTCAGAATTTAATTTCACAATTTAGACAGTTGCAAAATTGTAGCTTACAGAGCAATGCTGACATAAACATCATATATCTCAAAAGATTCTTGGATTCTAAACCTGAAATTATACAACCTAGTTCAGTTGTAATTGAGGGAAGGGGCTCTTACTGTGTTGTGTTTGCGGTGTGGTTTGGTTGATTCTTTTTTCTTTACAGAAACAGATACTGTTATTATAGTCTACAGTTTCAATGGCCGAAAAAAAAAAAAAGAAAATACTGCAAAGCATGCAGGGAGCATCATTTTGGTGTTTCACTAATGAAAGTCAAAGATGATGTTGCCAGTCAACAGTGTGGGCATCTAATGGACAGTTTGCTTACTGACAAAAGCCTTGAGGGAGGTAGGCTACAAATTAGAAGTGAAATCACCAGAAGTGACCTCCTTCTATAAGATACAATTTTTAGTTTGAATTGTAAGACAAATTCCTTTAGCTGTACAGGACCTCTGTTTTTCTCAAAACTTAACATGGACAGGCTTTTCTCCTTGTTTTCCTTATGAGTCGTATAGCTTCAAATATAGGGGATGTTTCTCACAGGCCCCTTCTTGTCACGTGCTCACTTTTACAACACAAGATCTGCGTATTTGTGACAGAACTGTTGCTAATTTTACGTTTGTGGTACAGCAAAAGCACCAACAGAGATTCCTTGGGTCTCTCAGAAGGGCAACAACCAGAAATGGCCCCAAAGCAATTTATGTGGCATGCTCCTAATTGTAATCATTCTTCAGAACCACCAACACTATGTTGATGTTAGGCAGCCAATCTGTTTCCATCTTCTCGAGTGTTATAGGATTGGGTGTGCATCTCTTACATGGAGGGAGGGAGAGACTGGTGTCAGTAAGGGGCAGAGCACTTTGGTTATCTGCAGCCCCTTTTACCCTGCCACGTTTGAAAGTCCTAAACAGAGCGTGGACAGCATGTCAAGTGAATTCGGGTAGCAGTTTGCATGTGTATCTTGAATTACCTCATTCAGGAAATGATGGTGCTCCAGTGAGGCTGAAAGCGTTCTGGTGATCCTGCTTTTCTCTCAGTGTTTGGTTCTAACCAACCACATACTATGTAGAGTTGAAAATTATTCACAGGAACAATGTTGAATGTTATTTCCTAGCCTGCAATCTTGCAGGCAGGGCAGAGAATTAGGATATTTGATGGTTTTGTGTGCATGGGATGATATTTAGAAAATAAACTTGTGAGTAATTGTTTTATCTTGATTTGCATTGAAATGCATTTGAGGATTACATAATCTTGGAGAATTGGATCATTAATCTTTATTGCTAAGTTTCTTCATTTATGAGCTTGAATAGCATCTATATCCCTGATGCAAACAGAGTGAATTTGTCTGCCTGCTTGCATTTATATTCTTAGCATAATGAATTCTAAGCCAGCAGAAGATACCACAGTGGTTGATGTTATTCAGAGCTGCAAAGCTGTTATTGTAGCAAATATGTGAAATTGTGTAGTTTGTACAGAGAGATGTTGTGCTTACAGAATAGAAAAGTGCACACAATTTGTATGTTTTGTGATCTCAGGTAATTTTTTCCCTTAATGCATAGCTGAAGTTTACTTGAAATTACTAAAGGTGGATCTCTTTCCTAGCTTCTCTGGGGAAATTAATTCTAACTGCTTTTCAAGAATGTAAAAAAATTACTCAAGGCTTTCTGTGGAATTATGAAGCATGCACTACGCCTGCTTGGTGCATGCGCTATTAACAGTCATTACCCAATGAGCACTAGTTTAGCACTGTGATGCCATTAAAGGTCTCTGAATATTGTATTAAATGAAGATGTTAATTTAATTCTAATGTCAATAAAAGTTTATGGGAATTTGGACTCTGTGGGGGTGACATTTTGGTGGACTTTTTCCTTTTGTCTGGATGCCTTTTTAAATGGTTTGATTTATTTTAACATTTGGATATAGATAAGAGTGTAATAGACACATTCAGGTGTTTGGAAGAGACAGAGACATACTGGAGTGAAAACCACGAGGCATTGGTGCATCTGTAACATGGGGATTGTCTCAAGGAGCTGAGGTTTTTAGCCTGGTGCAGTCAAGGCTCGGAGGAATCTCATCAATGTGTATAAAAGCCTGACAGAAAACAGTGAAGAAGATGGAGCCAGGTTCTTCTCAGTGGTGCCCAGTGACATGACAAGAGGCAGGGGCACAAACTGAAACACAGGAAATTCCACTTAAACATAAGAAAAAAACTTTCTGTTTGTGGGACTGGTTAAACACTGGAGCAGGTTTTCAAGACATTGTGGACTTTGTGAGATACACCGGGAAGGCGTGAAGCAATGTAACTTGGTCTGGATGATATTCAGAGGTCTTTTTGACCTGCATTGATTCTATGATTTATTGGCCGAAGTTCTTCTGACTTGCTTTTCTATGGAGCTGAACTTTTAAATCTTCAAATGTGGTCTTTCTTAGACCTTCTGGAAACATGCTAGGAGGAATGAAGCAGCACTGGAACAGTTTGCTCAGAGAGATTATAGTCCATACTTGCAAGTTTCTAGACCGTGATGGATCAAAAGCAAGGCGGTCCTGGTTTAATGCTGGTAATAATCTCCACTTCAGTGGGAGCTTGGCCTAGATGATCTCCAGTGGTCTCTCCAAAGAAATGTCTCTGTGATTCTGTGTCTCCCTGTGAATTTCACATCAATGTGTTCATCAAACATGAGGTAAAATGAGTAAAGATTCTTGCTAATTGCTGTGAGCAAGTTCAGAATGATGCAATGATCCAAGCACCTTAACCTTCTGTAGCTGCAGTACTTTGAGGGGCTGTCGTAATGCATGTGACCTTCTATCCCTGCTGTTTGGAATTTCTGCAGCTGAGGATTCCTGCCACCGCACATGTGCAAAGAACAACTTTGTTGTATCTGCAGGTATCATAACATAGAGACAGTGCAGCAAAAGAAGATGTTTCAGGTTAAAAAGAAGCCTGAGTTCACCTGGGTGCTTGCAGACCAACAGTGAAAAGTCTGTGGTCAACGCATATGAAATAACTTCTAGATTAGTAACTGTTTGCTGTTTATGAAACAGATGGAAGTTAATTGCAATGGAAGTACGTAAATTCCACTGCTCTTTCTTTTCCTCAGCAATAATGTGGAGAGGTTGTCATTGGGGTAAGGATCATTTACCTCTATGCTGATCCATTTTCATGATTCTCTGCAGTGAATGAACTTTAATGAATAATCAAATCCCTTCATGT
Organism: Acanthiza pusilla; assembly: GCA_036630365.1. Taxonomy (NCBI): domain Eukaryota; kingdom Metazoa; phylum Chordata; class Aves; order Passeriformes; family Acanthizidae; genus Acanthiza; species Acanthiza pusilla. Next base: position 34,350,428 of record JAXCHO010000023.1, read on the forward strand.
TAGCTGCTAACTTGTTTTTGCTGTAGCTAGTGTCACATTGACTGTATCATGAGATAATGATACATCTTCATATCTCTGCTAGTTTAAGCATGTGGGCTTCTTTTGCTTGTTTTTAATGCTGATTATCATGCAAGATTGTGCTCACTCTTCTGTTCTGTATTTTTTCCTCCCTTAAAAAATGGGCAGGAGGTGGGGGGAGGCAGGGGGAAGGAGGTAGCACTGAAAACCATGTTGCGGCACATCATTTTCTGGAATGGTGGGTGGCTTCAGGTTGTGTGCATTTTAGGATTCTGTGTTTTCAGAAGCTGATATGCATGTTTCCATGCAGCTGATGAAATTATAATTACTTCACTGAGTGACCCAGTGTGCAGTTATGCATGCACTTGCACATAGGTCTATATTTACCTGTTTTTCTGTAATTGATGTATCATTAGTATATATGGGTTTGAAGTGAAAGACTTAAAAAATGTTTTTCACATTTGTAGCTAATTATAGCTATGCCTACTTTAGTTTCAAACAATAATTGTCAGTGGCTTGATTGAAATCTTGAAAAGCAGGGTTTGTATGTCTTGGCACGTGTTCCTTTATATATAGCATATAGTTCTGTTTTCTGTATGATATGTAATAGCAGTAGCAGTTGCTAAAATACATTTGGAATGTCATAAGTTATGTAGAATTCTGTCAGGCTATGTAAATTCAAGGCTTATTTTCCACATCCTAGAAATTACCAGTATTTAGGAATTACTCATCTTTTTATCTCAATAAACAAAAGAAGTATCATAAAGTATCGTTCAGTACAATAAAAATGAATATTTAAATAACTTTGGTAAATGCAGCTTTAGGCAGTTTAATTTGGGCCCAATATTTGTTAATCTTAAGGTTTTGAGCCTAGTTTAAACAGATAGAGAACATGGGGGAAAAGGGAATGGTTTAGAAAGTTAAGATCTGCATGTATATACACAGAAAATGTTGCCATTAGGAAAGCAACAGGTGTCTTGAAAAAAAATGATCCTGTTTTCCTCTCCTCTTTTTGTTTTAGTTCTAATATTGACTGAAGGAGCTCTTACAACAGATCACAGACTTAAGCCTCTTTTCTGTGCCTCTGGCACTCTGGGTGAAGTAATGCATTCTCTTCACCCAGGAACATGTAGCTTTTGGTGGCCAGAAGAAGGAAGAGTCAGACATCCAACCTGCCAAAACAGAATTGAAATGCAGAGGAGAAACGGTTACTTAAAGAGAGAGAGAGAGAATACATGAGGAAATAAGATGAAGAGGGAAAAATGGATACCAGGCACCCACCAAAGCCTCTCTCACTCCCCTCTGCAGCTGGACAGGGGGCAGAAAATATAAGAAAGATTTCATGACTTAAGCACTGGGAGAGATTACTCACCAAATACTGTCATGGGCAAAACAGGCTAGAGTTAAAGATATTAGTTGAATTTTTTATTTACAAACCTAATACAATGCATTATAAGGATATGGACAAAGGGAAATTAAGTAATTTTATCTGAATCACATTTGTCATTCTCAAGACAGATGAACAGAAGCTGTTGGATTAAAAAAAAAGTAAAGATCCCCCAAAACAAACAAAAAACCCCACCGACAAATAATAGCCTTCTTTCCTTCTCATTTTCTGTCCCCATGAAAGGTGTTTCTGAAACTTTTCATTCTAATCATGGGTTACATAAGTCTAAAAAATGAAAAGGAAATTTAAAAACCATCATCCCAAACTGTTTTTTAAACAGATTGTAAATACATTCTCTCCCTTTTAATAATATTAAGTAAAATATTTTGATACTAGTATCATCTGGGGCCATAAAGGAGCAAAACTTACCAGTAGTTTATGCTCTAGTAAAGGTGGTTTCACTTTCATCTTCATGAAATATAGTAATGAAGGAGTCAGAAAACTGACACCTTTTAAATCAATGTTGTCTGACTTGAAAATCAGCAAATTAGTTGAAGACCTGAAGTGGGCAAAATTGCATGTACAAGGAAACTATTGTTTTGTATTGCACAAAGCACTTCAGTTGCATTTATATGCAATGGTAGAATTGGAAGGCAGAGGAAGAGTAGGACTTACATACTTTAGCACAACAAAATGTGAATAGTATGCATAATTTACATGCAAATTTGGGAGGGGTGGTTTCAGTTTTTCTAAACAGACACAGGAACTAAGAATTTTTATGGTGCCCCTCTACTGACAATGTTTAAGGTTTGTAAGGAGTGGTAGCCTGCTGTGAAAAAGCTGCACTCCTGCGTAGTCCAAAGACAATAGTTGTGTTTCTGATTTTTATATTCACAGAATAGTAGAATTAAAACCCATACTGTTCAGCCTGAATGGCTTATTTAATTCTAGATGAATGGCTGGATTTTGAGTTGATTGAAAATCCTTAGAGAAGCATAATGATATGAAATACATGGATTTTGTCTATCTGTACAAAGTGTTTTATTTGTGGGTTGGTTTGGCTTTTCTTTCAGTTCTGATTTTCAATTTACTGTGCTCAAAGACTGGAAAAAGGAGGAGAGATGAGCAACTGAAAGCTGTGCATAGTAGGAAGAAGATGGCATTTATCCCTATAAGAAATACCCATGATGCAGCTTGGACCACTCATGGAAATGACTGCATGGTTTTGTTTCATCTTGCTTCTAGGGATTTAATAAAACTATGTGTTATGTACTGAAATGTACAGACTCACTGAGATATAAATCTAGGATGGTCCTTCAGCACCTTCCCACCCCACCCCTCCTATCCAGTATATTTTAGGGGGGAAAAAAATGGGATCCTGAGCTGGATATTTTGAGAGCAGGTGACTGTTTTTCTGCAAAAGAGCTTAAAATAATGGAAAAAAGGGTTCTGCACAACGAATAATGATGTGAAAAATCTTTTTTTGCAGGGGAAAAAGACCCCAAACAACAGACAAACAACAAAACTAAATGGAAAAAACCTCTCAAATAACCAATAAAACCAAACCCCAAAACTACCTCCACTGCCCTCCCCCTGAAAAAGTGCATGAAACCAAGCAAAAAACCCCCAACGGACCTAACTATGGAGCCTTGTGATAATGCGATAGAATAGAGCAAAACTGCAGACTAGTCATGGTTCAGGTAGGAGGTAAAAATTAGAGAGTGAGACCTAGTGCTACCTAGGAACTCAGGACCCCTTAGTACAGTCTTCCCACCCCACTTTTTTAACACCAAACCAAAACCCATTGTCATTAATGCCTTGTATGTACAAAACATAGACTATTAATCACAAGATTGATTATTTTAAAAAATTTATTCTGTCTTTAATTAATGTCTACATCCATTTGATTTTTGGTCTCATTACTACAAATTATTTTGACAGAATAGAACTAGAAAAGCATTCTCCTTTTAACTCACTTGATAGGATTGGTATTTCCACAGGATAGGAATCTGTGAGCTCTTATTTCTAATTGAGAGACTTCTTTTCTGACATTGTAATAGTGCATGAGATTGCATTTTAATGTGATAGTTGGGATCTCACATCATATAAATTTCTTTTTATAAATATAATAATCAATAAATAATATCTATGTTGGCTATCTGAAGTTTTCAGCTCTCCTTTGCTAAAAGGAGAGCTGGAAGAAAAAGGTGATTAATCATCTACAAAGGTGCCAAAAGCAAACTTCAGCATTTATTCTTTGGAATGCATCTTTCATATTTTTAAGTGACATGGTAAGTGTATCTTATTTCATAGAGTGGGTCTTAAAAAGATGTACATTATGGGTTTTTCTTTCCTGATTTTCATCATGACATTATGTTAATAGAATTGAGCTGATAACCTCATCCTAAACCAGTTTAGGGTCTGTGTTGCAATATTGAGTAAGTGCATTACATAATAACTTAAAAAAAGACATACAGCCTTCTCTCTTTCATTATTTGTGTAGTATATTCTGTGGCAAGCTTATTATTTCAATTGATTTTTCTTTAAAGTAGCAATTTTAAATTGCTACTGGCTTATATCTGCTAATTTAGTTGTGACATTTGAAGGTTTTTTTTAACCAAAGCCCTGTATATTTCCTTGGCTTTTTAAAAAATACAGTGTAACCATTTTACTTGCTTTTACTCTGGATGCTTATCATGATCACAGTAATCGCACTTAAGAATTCTGTACATAGTTATTACTACAGTTCTGGTGTCTATGCCTCTTTTAAGAATTTTGTTTATCAGAATTGGCACCTAGTCTGTGAAGCAATCCATTAGCCTACCATCCAAGTTATGCCTGTAAATACTAGTGTATTAGAAAAATTTTAGGTAAGCATGGATATCAGCAACAGAAGAGAGTAACTGGGGTGTGACTGATGTTGGTGCCTTCTTCTGACGGGAAGAGTGTTCAAAGAAAAGGAAATATTACTTTAGAAAAGTTATTCATTTCAGCAAGGCTTAAAAACGGCAGTGTTTTGTTTGCTTCACAAATTCTAATCTTTTTTGCTTTTAAGATTATGTAACTACAACTCAGTTCTTTAGTGTTGTCTTGTACTAGTTTTTATCTTGGTAACATCACCCAAGGAAAGGGTGAAATGGCCTTTTATAATTAGATATATTACATGATGTACATGGAAGAAGAAAAAATAAATGTGAACCTTTTTCTTTTGGTGCATCTGTCTGTAGTCAGCTAATTAAGGTAGGTGCCAGTGATCTTCCTGTATCAATGTTCAGAATCCCCATTTTAAGACAGAAATTTCCTGAACTGTTTTGTTGTAGTCTTGGTTGGGGTTTTTTGGTGTTAAGTAGACCACTGGCAATGGAAACCACAGTCTAAAACTTCAGCTCTGGGTTGGGCTAAGTACAACTCAAGAACTCTACTCAAGAAGGTGCTCTAAGGTACACACACGTATGATTAATTGCGAGTCCCTGTTCTTGAAAGTACTCCCTCCCACTGGAGTCAGGCTGAAGAATACCATGAAGAATCAAGAGAGAGATACATTGTTTGTGTTGGAAAAAATCATTATCGTTGCTAGTTCGCTATGCATTCTAGTCTTGATATGATATAATACCATAATAATTCTGTTACTAGTTGATAGAGGTATATGATCGAGTCCAAAATTTCTGCAAGGCTATTTTCAAATACATGTGTTGCCCAGGGTTGTTGGAATGGTTTGATTAAGGATTCTGAGCTTGTCTGAAATAAAGATAAATTAATCTAATTGAAGCTATTTTATTGTAATAAAGACAACACTTTTTGTGTTCAGCATAAAATCACCCTGTGTTCTCAGTTGTTCAAATATACAACCAAATGCCCCTTCTGTAGCCTTAAAATATAAGTTCTTTGGCAAACTGTGTGCCTTGGATCTTGCTTCTAGGGGAGATCATCTTCATAATGTCCATTTTCTTTCCTCCTCAGAATCAGCTGGTGTTTCTTGGCCAGAACTATTTGGAAAGTTGCTCTGCAGAAATCTCCCAGGATGTTTGTGGATGGAGTAGCATTGCTTCCTAGACAAATGTTACATTTATCTATAGAAACAACTTAACGATGCAAACTTTTATTCCTTTTTCATGAATCTTGTAGATATACAGAGAATATTGAAGACAGATTGGTTGAAATGTTCATTGCATAGTGCTGCTTTTACTGCTAATGCAGTTTAAAGTTATTAAAGAGACTGCATTTTTAAAGTGCTTGGAAAGAACTTTCAGATTTTTTCAGGCAAGAGGATTAAGGCAGATTTATTTTCACAGGGTATGCCTGCACAAGTCACAAATCAAAAATATTTTCTCTCTGCCTTGATCTACACTTGGTTGGTGGTTTGTTTGGTTTTTTGTTTCAAATCTAGTACTACCACTGAGAAATGGTGTTAATAGATGGAGTGATAAAAGTGAGTGATAGAAGCTGTTTTTACATCCTACCAGCAAAGTGTGTTGGCACTCACCTGTAAAAAAAACATAAGCACTAACAGAACTGAACTTTGGGAAGTAAAGTGAGCAATAGTTTAGCGGTTGCTTGATTTGGGTATGTTGTCTTGTTTGGGGTTTTTTTAATAACTCAAATATAGACAAAGGTTTAGAATTCCGGAAAAGTGTGGGTGACAGAAAATTGACCATAAGATTCTCAAACCAGTTTTGTATATTCAGGGCTTCAATTCACAAGCATATCCCTGTGTTGTGGCAAGAAATCTGTCCTTCAGCTGGTTTTTCTTGTGTTGTGGGTGTGCACTTGCATTTCTGTGACTGTATCTATTCTGTGTTGCAGAACTGGAGAATGCCCTATAGTTGTAACAGAACAGCTTTTATTATCCTGTGTTATTTTGTTTTCGTAAGCTTAAAAAATTTATTTATGGTGAAAAGTTGCTTTTGCCTGTTGATAGTGAGCTCCATATGTTTTTCTTCATGAGGAGGAAGAGAGGTGGTAGAAATCTTTTTATGTACAACTCTACATACAATGTCTGTGCAACCTTGACTTAAGGTAGAAGTCAGCACAGAAATTGTCAGAACTCTTGAAAGTATACGATTCTGTTGAGATATGCCTTACTGTGGGATAAACCACTAGGGCAGGGAAGATTAGAGAGTAAGTGTATTAAAAATAAATGGAACTTTAAAATTTTAGAGACTGATTGTACACAAGTGTATCATAATCTTTATGTTCATCATGTGTTTAAAATGTATTTAAGAAAGCATGGTGCTGAAGAAATTATAATTGACATTTCCTATCATCACTGCATTACACATAATGATCATGACAAATGACAGATAGTTTTTGAGGTGATAGATAGATTTATACTGGAAATGTTTTCTGAACTAGAAAATATCTTTCCAGAAAAAAACATTAATTTTAAGGTTGTTAATGTAGAGTAACATTCATGTTAGGGGGAAAAAAATAAAATCACTAATGTTAGGAAAAATACATGTAGAATATCCAACTTAATTAAATTAATAGAACCAAAGGGTGAATTTCCAGGAAAACACATATCTGAAGCACTGCTTAAGAGCTGTGCAGAGCCAAGCCAAAATGGAAGGAAACTCTGTCTACGGAGCTGGGTAAGAGTAAGAACAGGGAAGACGTATACAACTATTCCACTCTGAAATACCTTCCCAGCTTTGACTTTGCATGGCGTTCCGATTTCCAAAGTCAAGGGAGTGGTCTGAATAACTGAAAAATCTGGAAAATCTAATTACCTGCCACTAGTATCTAAAAGTTTCTACTGAAAACTTCCATAAACTTTGAAGACTCTGCCAATTCTAGATCTGGAGACACAACCATCATCATGCTTAGGTGTCCAGCTTCCAGCAAAGGCTGTTTAGAAACTGCAGCTGGATGTTTGTGCTACTTCGTTCTTCCAGGAATGTAAACCAGGAGGGATTAAGTGAGCACATTTGATGGAAGGAGACAGTAAGGTGCTAAGCCCAAACCACAGCTCTTTTTTCTTCACCAGATTTCAGAAACAATGCCTGTATACAGGTGCTTAAGGCATTCTCCTAGAAAGGAGGATATCCTGGAAGGATGGATCTGAGTAGATGGGGATTTCTGGTTAGTGAATCTGTGTTTCCCAATAGTACATCAGTGCTTAGATGTTACGTGAGATATGAGCAATAGCATCAATTAATCCAATTGTCTGAACACAGACAATATGCCTGAAAAAACCAAATGTTGAAAATGTTTAACATAATTTGAGGTGCTTACTTCTAGTGTGGCTTGGGTATGTAAATACAAAGAGGTACAATTTCAGAAACACATTTTTCTTGCATGTTTCATTTTGGTAGTCGTAGGTATTACCTCTGCTCAGGATACTGAGCACTGTAAATACTATTTTTCTATGCCTAAGGCTGTACATACAGCGTCTAGATAATAAAGGTGCCTACTGGAGCCTGTGAGTTCAATCTCTAGAATCAGCCAGCTATTTTTTTTGTGCTCTGTCCTTTAGTACAGGCCTTTTTATTTTGTATATGACCCTTGGATACACTTTAACAGGAGCAGTTACAACTGCTACTGTTAATTCAATGAGATCACTTAAGGCACATTTGTTATTTTTGATAGTTCTGTACATAGAGAATAAAATATTCAATTTTTCAGTTATATAAAAAATTCATGCAAATGTTCTGAAAGCAGCCCTATCTTTGATTCCTAATGAGTGTATTTTTAATGGAAAAGAAACACAAACAATGAAATAAAAAACTTTAAAAAGTTTTCAGTGCACAGTATACAAAATTGACAGTGCAGGTGTAAAGAAGACTTTCTAGGTGCAATTTGCGTGCACAGTCATACAGAACTGTGCTGCTTTTCATGTTGTTGTAAATGATATTCATTAAGCTGTAAAATGACTTCATTATTGTCCATCAAAACTCTTCTTGTAACTTCTTGTCAAATACCTACCTAAATAGGCACCAGCAATACTAATGTTAAAATTTGTGCCTGTGTTTTTCTGTGTCTTGTTTTCTTGTCTTGTATTGCAAGTGTCTTGGACATACCAGTCTTAATCAGTCGACAGAAAGTGGGAAGTTGCTGATGTTCTCATCTGTAGATGAGAAAATGAAAAGCTTCATTAAATGGTGAAAGACTGAAGACTGAATTGATTAGTGTGAAATGTAATAGAAAGTGCAAAAGTCAAAAATAAGCGTTTTTACGTTTATCCATAGACGAGTGCATGAGAAAACCTGAGAAGCCCTAACTGAGCTAGACAATAATTGCCAAGCAAAAATTAATCTGAATTCTCTAAAAGGCAAATTTGCTATTAGCCAATATCAGAAGTAGTATTTCTGAAATAGCTGGAAATAAAATAGTGCCATTTTAGAAAGCAGTGGGAAGATCTAATGTGAAATGTTGTATTCAGAAATTATATATTTTAAGATATTGTTATTTATTATAATATATTATCATTCTATATTATTATACATTTTTTATTACATGACTGTAATATATGCAGCTAAGGAGTAGGATTGTGATTTATTTGATGTACATAAGTTAAAGTTTAAAGGAGTTGTGATGCTGCCCGCTCTCATGTACCCTCATCAGAGGGTCAACACTGGAGGAAGAAGAGTTACTTACAATAAACAATGGTTTTGGCAAAAGAACAAGTGTCTGTAAGGGTGGCCATGAATGCACTTAGGCTGGAAATTGGAAGGAGTGTTTAACCATGCAGAGTTGTGTGGTTCTGAAATAGATTTCTATTAAAGTTTTGTCACCTTGCGGTAGATACCAAATGGAACTTGGTTAAAGAAAAATCATGTGACAGGATTTGCCATATTGAACTTTCTTGCCTAAGTCTGTCTGTATGTTGCTGGCTGAGCAATACAGAGCAGAAAACACAGGAAAATACCTAAAATTCAGAGAAAAGGTTAGTTCAAGTAAAGGATTATAGATAAACTATTTACTGTAGGAGTAATCATACCTAGCTTTCATAGGTTCAATGACTAAGTTACAAGATGGGTTTGAACTTTTCAAGATAGGAACTTCCACCTGAGCATGAGTTCAAGGACAGCAGAATGCAGTTTGAGTGCTTATCTTTTAAATATTTAAAGTACTGCAAAGTTATTAGATATGATTTGACTACCTTAACTCAGCCTTTGTAATGTGATTGTGTATTAGTTTGCAGAAAAATTGCCCCCAAATATTTAACCAGATAATGAATTCTGTGCCAGTCTATCTTGCTCAGTATTTGTACTCCAACAGTCACCACCAGCAGATGCTTGGCAAAGAGTAAGAATAGGATTAGCCCATATGATACTTCCTCATACTCTTTCAGCCTCTGAGCATTTTCAGCTTGAAGGTTTTGTAAACTCTTGGGAGTTTGTCTGTTTAGATGCCCCAGTGAGCTCTCACAAATGCTTGTCTGTTTTTCCCTGGCTTCATCACATGAACTTGCATTCAGCGTCCCCTGCCCAGAGTCCATGGTGCTGCTGCTCATTGTTTGAAATCCAGCCACATGTTTGCTTTGGACCTGGCTCCTCTTACCGTTTTGTGCTATCCATTTGTTTGCTTTATTGGAAGGAAATATGAATACTTATTCTTTATGTAGGATGTTTCTGCTGAAGATTTTGTAGGTCTCTGTCATGTAGGTCTCTGCCAAACTCACATATGTTGCACAGAGCATTTCCATGCATTTGAGCATTCCATGTATGGAGACAGTTCATGTCATAGATCCTTCTTGCCCTCCTGGGACCTTTTCCGCTCTCTATTGAGAGGAATAGGCAGAAGCTTCATGTAATATTTAAAGTGTGGAACAAGCATAATTTTATAGCATTATATAGAATATTTTTTTTTCTCTTTGATACTCTTTTCTTAATATTTCCTAATTTTCATAATGCTTCTTGAATTTCCTAATTCACTTTTTTAGTATGGCCAAGCACCAAACTGATGTTTTCATGGAATTATCTCTTCTGCTCCTTAGTATTACTGGTCTACTCAGAGCCTCTTGTTTTATATATGAAGCCAGGATTAGTTTTCCATACATGTATCGTTTTACATGAATCTAAATTGAATTTCACCTGCCATTTTATTACCTGCTTACTCAGACTGATAAGCATTTTTGCTGGTCTTTAAGGCACTCCTCTTTACTACCTTGCCGTATGTACTGTCAGTAGATTTTCTCACCTCACTGAAGTACTGCCATCTCTTTCTCCTTCTCCCTTGTCATGTTACTTATGAATGTTTTAACAGGACAATTGCCCATACAGCCCCCTGTGCAAGTGACTTCCTTCCACTGTGAGAGCTGAGTCTCAACTCTGATCTCCTGATTCCTCTGTTTAAATCAGTTATTTTTCCACAACCTATGCTTTTATGTCTCATCAGCTTACTTTCCTGAAAAAGCATTAGTGAGGAATTTTGTTTAAAGTGAGTAGGCTGCATGAGCCAGACCACCCTTGTGCATGAGACTGTAACTCCTGCAGAGAGCTTCAGCACTTGGGAGATTTGCCTTTGCAGAAGCTATATTGGCTCCTCACTGATGGATTGTGTTTAGAGAAATGTTCACTAATTCTGTCCATTATTATACATTCTATTATCAAATCTCATGCTTACCTGAATGTGCTCCCCAAAACTACTTTATTTCTCAAGCTTGGCCCTGTATTTGTCAGCTCCAGTGAGGTACTTAGCTTTTTAGGTACCAAAGAAGTTGTAGCTGTTTCACCCTATATTTCATTAGAACCCTTGTGCAGATACCTGGGTGGAGCCTGGGTGATACGTTAATTTGTGTGTTTGTACCATAGCTTGTTCCATAGTTATTTTCATTTTTAAACCTCTGCTTATTGGCTTAATGATTTAGTTCATGTTTTAGTTGTTTATTCAGCTGACTACACTTCACCCTGTACCAGCATTTGCTTTAAGTGTGTTCTCTGGCTCTGCACTTCTGATAAGATATCCTTCAGTAGTCTCTACTTCTGCCTAGAACAATTCAGTTGTTTTAGAAGCCCCTTCTGGCTTTTTGAAAGCTATCCTCATTTTTACGTAACTTTCAGTTTCTGGAAGTACTTCTGGAAGTAACTTTTGTGTTCCCCAGGGGTGACTGCTGTGGCCACTTGTGTTCAATATCTTTACTGAAGATCTGGGTGAGGGGATTGAGTGCTCTCTCAAGCAGCTGAACGTGAGCCAGCTGTGCCCAGGTGGCCACCCTGGCCTATATCAGCATAGTGTGGCCAGCAGGACCAGGGCAGCGATTGTCCACCTGTATTCGGCACTGGTGAGGTCACATGCCAATGATTGCTTGTTTTGTCATGCTGATCATGAAACAACCTTGGTTCTGAAAGACCTAAAAAGTATCATATTAGTTTTGTCTTTTTCCATCTATATAATTGCCTAATGCAATTGAATGCTCTGCCATTGCTACATCTCTGATACCTTAGCGAATGATGCCTCTGTTATAATCGGTGTCACTGTCATGGCTGGCAGGTAACAATATGCAGCAAAACCTTTTATTCCTGTCTAAAATTTCAATCCAGCATGTTTGCTAGTCACTGAAATGCTAGTTTCTTATTTGGATTTGACTTCAGGCTCTATTACATAATTCTGTTATCACTATTTGTATATTTTTTGTCCCCAAGCTTCCTTCCACAAAATTTCAGATATTCCTGGTATATTAATGTTTTTATTTAGGACAAGAAATTGATGTAAAATGGTCTGCTGAATTTTCAATTCCTGTTCTAATGCTGAAAGTATAAATAATGTATTCTGAATTATTAATGCATTCCATAAATATTGAAACATAGGCATTAATAATTTGATAAAATTAAGCATTTAAAACACATTTTAAAATGCAATTGTATATAAAATGAAAGTTAGAAAAGAAAAAATGGCAAGGAAAAGTACAAAATTATATGTCTTTAGTGCTATGCAGTGGAAGTATGAGCTGTACATGCTGTTAATGCGGAAACACTGGTAATGTAGAAATATGCAAATGTGTACTTTTTCCAGCTCTTCTGTTGAAAGCCCAGAATAGTAAAATGGAACAAACAGCTGAACAGATCAGCCAGAATAGTAACATTAGAATGATATACTTGACAGAATGTTTTTGTTTTAAATGTATATCCCTCTCATTTTAAGGGGAAAATAATTTTTTGGTCAAAAAAAGGAAATGGCATTTTAATTAGGAAAAAAACCCAAAAACCAACCAAGTCGCATAATAAGCATTTCCTCCTTCTGATCTCCACTATTAAGTGAGTCCAGTGCCAGTAGGTCAGGATTCCACAGTTGTTTGAGATTTGACCTCTAAAACTAAATGAGATCTTCAGGGCAGGAGTTGTGTAATTCCCCATCTAGCACTAAATAGAGTCTCAACATGATACTGCAGTAAAAATAATAATAAATACAAAAAGAAAACCTTCGCAGTTTTCAACATTGCTTCTTTACCTTTTGTTCTATGTGCTCTACTAGAAGAACCTGCACAAATAATTTGGCCTTTTTTGGATTAATTTTATCCAATTTTAACACCCTGAACACTTTAGAATTATCCTAGCAGGATTTGTAGAGTGTGGTCTCTACCTATACAGACTTAGCGCATGGTGTTTTGAAGCAGTTAGCCCATGCATGAACTAGGGATGCCTTGTGAAAGTTCTTTAATCCATGCCTCAGAAGACTTTTCAGCTGATCTGTGGAATTTACTGAATGCTTATGATTACCATCCTAATTTCAGTGAACAAGCTCCAGGAAGCTTGTAGTTTAAATAATGAGAATAACATAAGTAGGTACTCTCCGTGTTCCCTCCCCCACCCACTAAATTCTTTGTTTGAAATTCAGCCAGCCCTTCAGAGCTCTATGATAAAGTTCTTCTCTTTTCTTTTTTGTATTGTCACTTTCTAATTATTTTATACATATGTTCCATTAATGAATGAAGAAATCTATAGTACAGAGGGGCAAGCTAACTTCATGCTTAATTTGTATAGCATCTCTAAAGTGTCTCTTCTAATACTAAAAGTGTCAGGCTTTCTTTAACACATAGTATGCACCAAGCCAAAGATGATAATTTAAAACTTGTTGAATACTGAATGTAGTGTTTACTTCATGTATTTTTCTGGTAGCCATTTTAGCTTAAAATTTTCAGAGCATTTAAAAAGCTTTGGCTTTTACTGTGAAATTTAGCTGTTCTTTTCTCTTTTCAATAGGAACATGTAAGTGAAGAATCCAGTAGCATTACCAGCTGAGTTTAATTTTTGTGTGTACAATATTTGTAACAATTGGAAATTGCCTCCCAGGTAGTAGACATTTGCTGTCAGCTCAGTACATCAGCAGACACCACTGATAGCTTAAGCTAAATTTGCCAGAGCTTATGTGGTTGAAGCTTTGAGGCAGGCACAAAACCAAGGCACATTTTTCTGGGGGTTAGATTGTTTCCTTAGACAAACTATTTTTATTGTGATAATTCTCCCCTCTACAAGCAACTCCATCTTTCTCCTGTGTTTTCCTGGTATTTTTTATTTGTGACAATAATAGTTATTCCCAGGTATAATGAAATATAGTGGTTCCCAAGTATGTAGGTGACCTGTAGCTTTTGTGAAATGTTGTAACAGCTTCCTTTGGGAAAGTTTGCCAGACGTCTTAGGACACCTGCGGATGTTTCTAAGCACAGGTTAACCGACCATTTGCTAGAAATAACTTGAACATAATTGATCCTCCCTTATAGTGGAAGAATGAACTGCAGATGACCTGAAACTCTCGCTGCTCTTTTACTCAGGTTTATGATTCTTTGAGTCTTTTAAAGCTCTCTCAGGAGCATTCGTGATTTGTTCATTTTGGGTTCTTGCAGTCTTCAGTCTCCTGAGGATCTGGATGTGTTCAGCACAGAGACAGATCTTGCTGAGTGACCTCTGCAGGGTAGCAGGCTGAAGGGAGGAGTGGCAGAAGTTGCCTTTGCTGCCTGCCTCTTTTCCCTTCAGAAAGCCTGGAGGGCTTAGGAAAGCAAACAGGGGTTCAAAATGTGCTCGGATGAACACGGCTGATTAAAGAGTTCAACTATCAAGTTGGGGTCTCTCCAAAGTGACTCAAACCAGCAGGAAATTCTGCCAGCTGTCCCTAGGCAATTCTCCTTTGAGAAGTCCTGGCAGAGCTCCTTGTGGTTTTTTGCACAAAGTGGAGTGACTTTGTCTTGAGGGAAATGTCAGCGCTTCCTGAAGTGGAAGTGGAGTCTGGGTAAGAGTGCTTTCATGCCGAGGAACTCATCCTGTGGAGCCATTTCAGCAGGCTTCACGCCCTTTGTACTTGCCTGATGTCCGGGGGTGCCCAGCATCAAAAGTTCAGAACTACTTCAGTGATCCTGACCAGAAGCTGAAAGGAGATTTTTAGAATTGGTGTTCTCATCTGCAGTTATTTTTAGAAAAACAGGTGACCTTCAAGAAAGATGGAAGTAGCAGTGAAGAAACTGAGGCCCCTTGAAGACAAAAAAGTATATCAGTCTCATGCAAATGTCTGAGAAGTGGGGAACTTATTTTCTGCTCATACAATGTTGGCTATTAGAAATTTCTAAAAAAACATGATGGTGATTGAAAACTATTTAAATGAAGCATTCTCAGCAAAGAACCTTCACAACAAAAAATATCTACTTTTGTAGTGAGAAAAGCCTGTTCCTAAAGCTTTTTTTTTCAGTTTAATTGTTACTGTTGTTATGTTGACTGGGTCTACAAAGAACAAGAATCTCTCATGCTCAACAGTTTTGCTCTAAGTGTTGCATAATCAATTGGTTATTTTGTTTAATTAGGTGACAAGGTGCTTCTCTTTCTTCAATAAGCAGTAATATTTTTGAGCGACATCAGTAGTGGGGAATAATCATGGCTAGGTAAACTTGCAGCCTTCATTTGGAATGACTGCATGACTACAAGGGCTGGGCAATTACTTAAGGTTGTCCAAATATTTATAGAGTTACAATTCAATGGTATAACTGTAAAGTCTTTTACAAGGTCGTTGTTTGGTTTTTTTTTTTTAATTCCTTTTCTCTTACATTAGCAAAATATTATCCCTGTAGTGGTACCTGATATAAACTGGGTATTGGAAGAAGCTGCTCTGGACTTGTGATGAAGTTTAACTGGTAAAACAGGGGTTGTCTTTATCTTGGGTTTTTGTTTTTGGTTTATTTTGTTTGTTTGTTTGGGGTTTTTTGTGGGTTTTTTGTTGTTTTGTTCTTGTTTTTGTTTTTGTTTTGTTAGTTTCTTTCTCATTAGTTCTTTAGAGGAAAGTGACTTCGGTGTATAACCAAGATATAAATTTTGAAACCTCCTTTCTTGTTGCTCTAATACTCAGATTACTGTGCCACTCCCTCCCCCGGCTCATGTACGTTGGAATGATCATCTCAACACTCATAGAATAACTCCAAGCACGTAGGAGTTGCCATGAAAGATAAACCTTAGTTCATCTAAATTGTACATGTCAATGATCATCTGAGTTCTAATAGAACTCCAAGCATGTAGGAGTTGTCTTGTGAGTTAAATATAAATTATCAACGCTGGTAATTTTGTTAGCCTTTTTAGTCCGGGTTCGGCAGTGAGTTCTGGTACTATTTTTCACCTCAGGGGAGTCTAGCCCCTTGGGAAGACTACCAAATTGAAGTTATGGATTATAAAAACATTGAGAAATGTGCAGAAATTGTATTATGCAAATACAAGTTAGGCTTTCGTTTTTAAATCTTGTCTTTGGGACCTTTCATTGTATCTCTCTATAAATATAAAAATGTGTTCTCTTAGTGAATACAGTATCAGTTTTGTCACCAGTGTGGTATTCTCTCCTGCTTACTGATGCAGAGCATCTCCAGACTATTAGTGGGAACTCATTATCTACTCCATTACGTGCATAGCCATGTCTCTTGTAGTATTGATCTGCAAGTAATACAAATGACATTTGGAGGCTGCTTTAGCTTTTACTTCTTGCATTGAGAAGTATTAATTTATTTCAGATTGCATTAAAGGTAGTTTTTGGTTTTTTGGTTTTTTTGTTTTTTTTTTTTGAGCAAGCTTTTTACTTTCTTACTTGGTTATTTTCTGGACTTTTGATAAAGGTTTTGATTGGAGATCTTGCAGAATAACTGGGCAGACACTATTTGATTGCATCTGTCATTGTGCTATATAGGGTAAGGCAAGGATTTTATTTACAACTTGTATTTATTATATTTATTGGGAAAAATAGAAATTTAGTTTTTTTTAATTTCAAATTTGTTGCTAGGAATTTTGGTATAAAAATGTTCTATGCTATCATTGAAATCAAGATTTTGCTACAGAGAAATGTTATTTTTATGGATAATTTTGCTAGTTTTACTTTTAAAAATACATCTGAATTTGTTGTATGAATATTCCCATGAAGTTTTATATGAATCATAGAATCATTTTGATTGAAAATACCTTTAAGATCATTGAGTCCAATCAATAGCCTAACACTGCCAAAGCCATCACTAAACCATGTCCCCAAGTGCCACAACTATCCTGTCTTTTAAACATCTCCAGGCCTACATCCTCTTCCCACCCACTGTGTGACTCAACTATTCTGTGCCATATAACAGCCCATCCTTATGCTGAATCCCCTCTGAGTTCCACATCTACTCCTTTCCGGGGATGTCTTCAGATTATGTGGGTTCCTGACTGGTGTTTCAATGTATTAATTCCAGACTCCTGCACAGTCTTCTCATCTATAAGTTAATAAAATCACCTGAATCAATATTCGAAGAACACTTCCTGACTTATACCAAAGTCCACATATTAATTAGTCAAAGTATTCTAAACTTCCTTGTCTGCACAACTTGTCCTTCCCTCAGAGAAGATACTGTTTCCTGGTTTTAATTATCTTAAATTTAGCTATAAAATGTTTTAGTTATGTAAAACAGGAAAGATAATAAAGCATAGAAGTACATTGGAAAGACAGAATTATTTAATGGAAATGTTCAGCAAAGAACGCTTCTAAAATGGGAAAAAATTAATATTATTAATCTAGAATGGAATTGGCTCATTGTATCTTGTCATCTAAGGAATGAATTGTACTTAATTTAATGTTAGGGTCAAGGTTGTAACTAGATTTAAGGTGGAGGTTGATTAGTTTAGTTCATAAATAGGATTGTACAGCATTGTCTTTTGCTTTACATAGGATTAGATTTGTGCTTTAAGCATGACATATCCTACCCAAAATTTTTACATCACAGTAAAATCTGCTTATTTTCCAAGACTGCTTAATGCTATGTTTAGAAATATAATAAGCTCCCCCCTGCCTAATTGAGACATTTAGCTTGAGTCACCCACACATGCTTGGAGGTGCTTAATTTGTCTACAAATGCAGATAGCCTCTGCTATAGAGGCTATATAGAATAATAGAATTCTCTATTATTCCCAGGAGAAGCCTGAAAAAGTGAGCTGGGGATTAGATCTATGACTGATTTAATCTTATCTGAGAGTGGTCATCACTGTCCCGGACAGAACATTCCGTTGGTTATGCCATATTAGAGCACTGAAAAATGTGGGTACAGCATTCATGACAGGTGATTTAAACCTATATCTTCCCCTTTCTAGGGGAGAAAGAGGTAAGTAATAGAGGAAAAATGCCATTCAAGTGACCAGGACATTAAAATTGAAGGACACATATCTAATTTTCTAATCAATAATTCTGAAAATGTTTTTTTCTAATGACTATATGTGTCTGTGTGTGTTTTAAGTATATAATTATTTTCTGGGATTAAGATCTGGGAACTAAGTTCTACCACTTGTAGCTATTATCCCAATTTCTGGATAAGATTTGATTTACTTGCTTTCTTGGTTGCAAGTGCCTTCACACAAAAGCATTCCATGGCTTAATGCTTTTGATTACTGCAGTAAGGGAGGCATGAATTCATTCCTCTTAATCTTGTGTCCATCCTTTAATCAGTTGTTCCGTTTCTTGAGTGAGTTCTTCAAACAGCAGGTTGTTCTTGAGGAAGGAAGAATCATCCTGCCTTTGGTGCCTGTGCTTCAAAGAGGGTAGATAGAGTTAACCTGAAGTAGCCTTTTAGATTTCTGTTTGGTCTGTGTATCCCAGGTTTAAAAAAAAAAAAAAAAAAAAAAAAGTAAATTAAATGGATGGCTCTTTATAGGCACCAGGGAGTTCTGTGCATTCTGTGGAAACTCCAGCACTGAGCTGGCTCTGGTGGTTTCCAGCTGCTGTCCTCAGAGACTGCTGAAATGACTATGTATGTGTCTTTGCAGATACATCCATTTCCTATCGTTTCCTATTTTTGAAACCAGTATTTTGATGACAGCACCAATATTTGATAACTAGCATATTATACAGTTCTGTTCTAATATTGTGTCCTAAATTCTCTCAATATTTACAGGTAGCATATCTTAAATGCAAAAGGAAATTATTGGGTTCTTACATTATCCACCTTTGAGGCAAATAGATATCTTTATTACTTAATAATTATATGTACTAGTTCAAAGTCTAACAATTCCAAGCTATCTCTTTAGAGCTCCCTGTAGAGACAGCTGAAGATAATCTCATTTCTACATCCCTCTTCTTTCACTATCTACTCTCTGCTAAATATTTATTAAGAGAGAAAGAGCCAACTTTATTAACTCCCTTAATAGATCTGACCTTGTGGCTGGCTGGGCTAATCTTTTTGTTGTATTGTGTCAAGAATAAACAGATTTACCTTCTTTTCCTTTTCCTGTTTGTGGTCCCTTGACTCCCTCAAAGGAGCCAATAGAGATCTGTGTTAAGTCAGTGTTTCCCTTATCACAGAAAGTGCTATGATTGTCACATGTAATGGGCCTGAGGATGCTTTCCCTGCAGACTGAGAACAACTTCTTTTCCCTGATAAATATGTACCTGCAGGTTTTTAGCTCACAGTGAGACAATCCTGTTGATGCCATAAGCCATGTAGGTGTACCTTTGCTGTCTCTCTGTTGAGGAGTCTGATGTAAGGTGAATGCACAGCTGAAAACACTCTTCTGACCTGGTGGAGAGAAGTTCCCTTAAAAAGCTTCCAAATGGGACTAGTTTCTCTCTGCTTGAAACTGAGATGGCATCTCCAGTTTGGTGACTGTAGTTTTCATTTGCATGAATTTTGTATTTCCAAGCCCAAATCATAAAGTATCAGGATGTGTGAATTTCAAAATATTCTTCTTTCATGTTTGTGCCTTCAGTTATTTAAGCTAGTAACTTTAAATAATGATTGTTTGATGCATAGCACAAAACCAACTTAAAAATTTTTAAAATCAAGTTTCCAAAACTGGAGTCAAGAAAAGGAGGTGAATGCAGTCATTCTTTGGTTGTCTGATTCCCATTTCATCTCAATATTTTTAAGTGACTGCCAAATTTACCAGAAACTTCATAGGAAACAGATATTTGAAATGTTGAACTTCTGCACATATTGTTAAAATGTATGTCTTTGCAAATGTTGTGGGCGATGGAAAGGTGACAGTGTTGGTTTACATGTAAATAGCTACAGGAAACCAGAGAGGGAAAGCATTCTACAGATATCCCAATTATGGGAACAGCCTTAGTTAAAGCTCACAACCATGACACAAAAGCCTTGAGAGGACTAGCTTTAATTAGTTCTAATCTTCACTAAAAAAATTAGTTTTCTCTGCAATATTTATTCATTTCATGGCAAGAATATTTCTCAAACTCAGGCATGGACAGTGAAAGTAAATGCTGGCTATAATTAACTTGAGTATTTAAATTTAGGGGAAAATACTTATGCAAATATGAGGACTTTAAATGCTGCTTACAAAATTACAAAGAAATCTAATTTTGTCTAGAAAATAAGTTTTTCTTATGAGATATTTTAACGTGTTTAAATAATGGCTTGCAGAAACTATGGAATATTAGAATTAATTTATTAAAATATAACACATTTAAAAACCTTCATGCATATAATCCCTTCTTGCTACATAAACTTGCTAAATGAATACTGATTCTTTTGTATAATCTTTCATCATTGTTATGACAGAAGGGCAAAAGCTCACATTTCTTCTTAATAAATATTGGCATGACTAGTTTCCGTGATATTTTGTAAAAATTTATTTATTCTTTGGAAGTCATATAAATCAGGATAATAGAAAAAAACTTCCTATTGCAAGTTCTAAATCTGGTCCTGTAAAGAATCTCTTTTTGCTTCAGAATAACTACTTAAAGGACTAGGGGTTTGAGAGTCTGGAACTCAGACCTCAACCTTCAAAGGACATCCAAACAAGAAACTTACTTGGGGGAAAAATTGTTTTTCAAAATTGAATTTATGCAGGTGCAAATTTAGAGTAGGCAATAGCAACAAATAATGTCATAACTAAAAGTATTCACAGAAACATAAGTTCTTGAGCACTTCCAGGGATGGGGCACCCTCAGCTTCTCTGGGCAACCTGTCCCAGTGCCTCATCACCCTCACAGTGAAGAATTTCTTCCTAATGTCTAATCTAAACATTAAATATCTATTCAACTGTAACTCTTTCAGTTTAAAGCCATTCTCCCTTCTCCTATCACTATGTGCCCTTGCAAGAAGTCCCTCTCCAGCTCTCTTGCAGACACCTTTAGGCACTGGAAGGTGCTGTAAGGTCTCCCCAGAGCCTTCTCTTCTCCAGAGAGAACAACCCCAACTCTCGGCCTATCTTCATAGGAGAGGGGCTCCAGCCCTGTAATCCACGTCTGTGGTCTTCATCTGGACCCCTCAATTTTTTTTCTGCTAAATAAGAACAGAAATTTATAACTTAGTAGAATTTCTAGCACAGAAAGGGTGTGATATATATAAATAACTGCATGTTATAAACAATGATAAATAAGAACTAATGTATGTAATCTCAAAGTAGAGGGGAACAAAGCTCAGAGGGAAAGAGGGAGAATTGACACATTTTTGTGTGTGTGAGATGTAACTGGTTGTAGAAGAGTTTACCCAAGAAATTACTGGAAATACCCCACTTGATGATGATATTTGAATGGAAAAAATGCCCCAAACAGCACTTCACTGCATAGAAAATGGGCACATCTGAGTCCTCCAGTCTTTATTTATCAAATCTTTAACTCACTTCAGTGGGGAATTTTGTTGTTACACTGAGTGAAGGATAAAAGGATCTCTTCCAAGCTTGCCACAGTATAAATCATTATTAAACTAATATATTTTTTGTATTTTATATATTATTATAATATAAATAATTATTAAATCATCATCAGTGTTTCTGGACTGTGGAATATTTAATAACATTTCAGTTCAAAAGTAAACAACTTCTCTGTAGATGTTAATACCTTTTTCTGCATCATGGCTTTTCCAACATGTTAAGTTACGTAAATGGCAGGAGACAGGGAAAAACGTTGCTTGTGCATTGACATTTTTTGCAACAAATCCTCAGGAATTTCATTGTTCACAAGGGGGGGGGAATTAATCTACAAAGAAGCTCAGCTAGTAAAAATGATTATTACACATCTTTATATCCCACTTGATAGTTGGTATATCTTAATTCTTTCTTTAAAACTGTGAAAAAGAAAATCAAACCAAATAATCTTTCATTTGTGGGTTTGGTATCCAAGCATAAAATGCATTTAGGCACGTGGTGTCATAGCATAAAGCGCAGTGAAAATTTCATTCTTAAGTTCATGACTCATTCGTGGCTCTTGCAGTGCTAACATCACTTCTCCAAGTCTCTAATAATGTTTTGAGGCACGGAAGCTGCTGATAGTCATTGTTGCCACCTGTTAGTTTAGTAAGCGAGTACTAGTTAATGTAGTGTGTATCACTGCTGAATTAATATACAGGAACTGCATAAGTAGCTCCTGCGTTGTGTGATGTTTCTTAGTCACAGCCCTCTGTACATTGGTCTAATTACTACTGTAGATTCCTGACATCATTTATTATTTGATAATATGCAATTTCCTTCTCAGATTCATCAATAAGATCAACACAACGCCCAGACTCTTGTATTTCCCTTCCCTCCTTTCCTCACCAATGCACAGCAACTAATTTCTTTCATTTTTGGCACATCATAATTTAATATTTACCCGTTGTAGCTTGGTACCAAAGGAATAATTATTTCCTAATCACTTTGCCTTCAGGGGGTTCTCCACTTGTGTCTGGGGAAAAAGGGCAGTTTGGTTACCACGGGGGAGCGTGTCTGTGTTTCCTTTGTAAGGACAGCTCTGTTGTTAGGGCAGGGCACTGTGTGCTGAATTCTAATGCCTTGCTGCTGGAGGCAGCCTGTTTGGAGGGGGCAGCGTGGGAGGTGTTGGCTGTGCTTAGCAGAGCCCCAGCCCAGGCTCCTGCCGAGTCAGGAGCTCTGGAAGTTGTCAGGGCTGAGCCGATGGGGAGCGCAGCCGGACGGTGCCGTGGCCAAGGTGAAACGCCTCATCTCCCCAGGACCTACCAGGCTGCTGTTCCTAGCAGCCGGCAAGTTCAGGTATATTTTCTTTAAATATTTGTCATTTACTGCCACACGGTATTGTCCATTCAAAAGCAGCTTGTTGTATCCGTGCAACGGAATTGTATCGGCATTGATTTTATGTGCATGTGGTAAATTTTGTAAGGTTGTTGTAGAATTGATGTGTGCATGTAATAGGTCTTATCCTGGGTTGGCAAAGGACTGTGTAACAAAGGTAACTGTTAATGTATGGAATATTTATTTTCAAGGAAAACTGTAGAAAATTTTCGAAGGTAACATGTTATGGTAAGATATACTAAAACCACAGAAACTGTACCTTTAGTTCTGGTACTAAGGTTTTGATTTTAAATTAACAGTGGATTAGTTATCTGTCTCTGTCAAGACTATAATAAAGAGCTTTTGTTGCAATCCATCATAGGGCTTTTGTGTTATACACTATACATAGAAGCTGTTAACAGGAAGACTAGATTAATGCAGAGAGAAAAAATGACATCCAATAAAACATAGGTCTCAAAAAGCAATTTCAAGTTCCATACTATGTTATGCATTAATACATTTTTTGCCTTTGGGGAAAAGAGGAAAACTTGTAATCAAAAATTAATTTGAGCATTCTTGGCTGTACCTAAATTAGAACCCAGGATACTTCCAAAATTGTTATTAATCAAATGACCTGACAGGAGCTCACTAGGAGAAAATTAATGAGTACAGGCTATTCTGAATAATATTTAGTAATGCTGATAAGAAATTTTGCAGCTCTTTTTCTAATCTTACATGTAATAATTTAAAATATTTCTATTTTGAGGTAGCTATATGTGTCCGTACATGTATGTTATGCAAATATATTGTGCATATGCTTTATATTTTTTTAATTGACTTCTTCAGAAAGCTTTAGAAATACAAGTGCAAGAAGGCACCTTTTTTTCTTGATTTATACCTTAACAATGAAATGCAATGTGGTTCCATATGACCTAAGTATTTCTCCATTAATATATGGACACATTTGTTTAATTTCATTAATTCTTTTTGTTGTTGTTTTCTAGTAAACTATGATTGCAACTTGTGCCTGTTTGGGTACAGTGATTCTCATCTTTTCTGTGAACTATTTGCAAGACTGATTTTGTAAGTCTTCACTTTAATTTAGTGCTCTATTGGAAAGAAAGGAACTGGTAATTAGTATTTTGTGCCACTATGATTTGGATTTGAAGAATACAATTCTATTCAGTTTCAGATTAGTTACTGATTAGTTAATTTGTAAATTTAAAATATGAGAGGTCATGAAGGGATTGGTTCATCATACATGTAACAAAAGTTTTAGTTTCAAGATACTAAGAAGTAGAATTGTAGGGAAAACCAAGCCCAAATACCAATTAATACTCATCTAACATCTGGAAATCCTTAGTGTTGCTATTTTATTTTTTTAATAGACCTAGGAGGTTTTTTTAATCAGAAATTTTAGTCTTTGTGTTCTTTTTTTTATGTTATGTATATTTTGGAAGTAAGCTGTTATATCAAAAAAGTTCATTATAATTTTTTTATTTGTATTTTTACTTCACACACTTAATGTGAAGGAAATTTGTAAGTCTAAATGTTTCTTGCTGTAGACATGCTAAACAGTGTCACATCTAGCTTTGTTCATTGAATTGTCTATAAGCCAGAAAAGTAACTGGCTTAGTGCCTTATTGCCCCCCAGCAGTCCTGCTGTTCAGGGTAGGTAGTGTTGAACCTGATTTGGTTTTATTGGGTTTTTTTGTTTTTTTCAAGAGCAATTTGATTTAAATAGCTTCTTTATTAAGATGAGCAGAGATATTTTTATAGTTATTAGCAAGACAACTGCAGTAATGACGGCTTTTTTTTTTTTTTGCTTTTGCTGTAGATTTGTTAAAGTTGACACGAATGACTCAAAAGACACCACAGTAAGATGGAAGCTGTTGGTAAGGAAGTGGGAAATGAAGGAGTAACATTGTGAAAACAATTGATGCTTAATAAATTGACAAATCAGTAGGTACTTGTTTGTATTCTGGAAAATCATAGGTGAAAACAAAAGAAAAAACTTCAGTTATGTGAAATCAAGCTGAGTTTAACCTTGTAAAAAGAAACCATCTTGAAAAGCCACAGTTAGTTAGCTGCTTCGCTCTGAATTGTTTGTGTTTGAATTCCATTTCATTAATAGGAATTCTACTTAACAATAGGGACTAGATTTGCAAAAGCCACATTCTGTTTATTTAAAACCCTATTGCATTTTGCACTTGTATTGGGGAAAAGAAACAAATATTGACCTGAATATTCTCTCCTTGTATTTAGGATACCTTATGTTTTTGCTCTGTACATTAATCAGAGTGACATTCTTTTTGGAGAGGAGAGGAGAGGAGAGGAGAGGAGAGGAGAGGAGAGGAGAGGAGAGGAGAGGAGAGGAGAGGAGAGGAGAGGAGAGGAGAGGAGAGGAGAGGAGAGGAGAGGAGAGGAGAGGAGAGGAGAGGAGAGGAGAGGAGAGGAGAGGAGAGGAGAGGAGAGGAGAGGAGAGGAGAGGAGAGGAGAGGAGAGGAGAGGAGAGGAGAGGAGAGGAGAGGAGAGGAGAGGAGAGGAGAGGAGAGGAGAGGAGAGGAGAGGAGAGGAGAGGAGAGGAGAGGAGAGGAGAGGAGAGGAGAGGAGAGGAGAGGAGAGGAGAGGAGAGGAGAGGAGAGGAGAGGAGAGGAGAGGAGAGGAGAGGAGAGGAGAGGAGAGGAGAGGAGAGGAGAGGAGAGGAGAGGAGAGGAGAGGAGAGGAGAGGAGAGGAGAGGAGAGGAGAGGAGAGGAGAGGAGAGGAGAGGAGAGGAGAGGAGAGGAGAGGAGAGGAGAGGAGAGGAGAGGAGAGGAGAGGAGAGGAGAGGAGAGGAGAGGAGAGGAGAGGAGAGGAGAGGAGACTGTAAATGATGGGGACAGCCCCTCTCACCTGTGTGCTGGGACAAGAGGGGCCATTGGCAGCCTGAGCAAGACACAGGTGGGAGGAATTCCCGACAAGTGAGTGGGAACACTGAGGAAAGCCCAAAAATAAGGAGTGGGTTGTAGGCAGAGTGGAACAGTAAATGATTTTCCCCGGGAGAATGGGAAATGGTGTGGAAGCCCTGAGGGCTGGACTCACAGCGTGGAAAGTGGCTGCTGCATGCTATGATGCTGTGTTTTGTTACACAGGGCTCATTGATTTGACCCAGATTGCAATTTCACTCACTGAAAATATGCTGGTTTTTCCTCTAAAACTTGAGGTAGCCCCTGTAGTTATGAACTGGTATGTCAGCTTTCTGCCCTGAAATGTTGCTGCTGTTTCTGCTAATGAGGTTGTACTTGTTGCATTGCTACTGGGGAGTTGTATTTTGCAGTGTTGCCCATACTGAGAACTCTGCTGTCACTGCCATCACCAGAGTCATCTCAGTGACAGTAGCTATTTGAGATTTTCTTGAAAAGCTAATTTATCACAGATAAAGCTCTTAGTAGTCAGCATACAAATTATTAATTACTCAATTTCTTTCCACCCATAGCTTGCCAAAATTGCCTTCACTTTTACGGTACTAATTCGTTACATTCACAAGCTACATAGGCCTTAAAATAGAGCTTTTTCTTTTCCAATGTAAAAATGTATTGCCCTTTTTTTTTTCATTTGTTTAGCTGAATAAATATTAAACTTACAATTTTTGACAAGGAAGTAGATGTGGCTGTGGTTTGTGTCCATAATCAAATCCAAATTGGTTTTCAAATATTTTTTCACAATCTTTAAACATGAGTGTGCCTGTGTGTGTGCAGGTATGCATACAGGCACGGGGGAGAGGTTGTGATAGTCTTGTGATACACATCTGAGAGAAAATTGTCTGGATGGTAGTAGCTGAAAAATAATTTTTTAACACTGTCTATAATTATGCCTTAGAGATTGAGTAGAACTCAAGTCCTACCCATATTTATGACTGTGCTGTCTTTTCTGCTTAACTGATGTGACAGATGTGCTGAGATGATTACAGATTGTTCTACAGGAGGAAAATACTAATTGCCACAGACAATTAAAACAATACAAAAGTCAGTCAATATTAAATACAGAATAAAAATTACAAATTAATTTTAAAGATATAGTTATATGAGGTTGATTGGTTTTCACAATCTGTTAATTAATGTCTTGCTAGTCAAATACTTTCCTATACAATGTTATTAAGATAGAGCCTTCAGTGACCCATTGACATATTAATCTATCCCTGAATAATCTTCAGTTCAGCAACACAATATTTAGAGAACATTTTGAGAGATTGTTGTTGCTATTACTTAGGGAACAGTATTTTTTATATTTGTGACTACAAATTAAATGTGAAATATTTTAGTAGTGACTCTGTGGTTTAATTAAAAAGAAAATTATCGAATTCCTTTCTATGCCCTATATAGGCATTGCTCCTTAGGTTGACCAAACTCTTGTGACCAGTGACAGGACTCAAGGAAACAGCATAGAGCTGAGTTGGGAAAGGTTTAAGTTGGATATTAGGAAAAGATTCTTCACCCAGAGCGTGGTTGGGCAGGAGCAGGCTCCCCAGGGAAGTGGTCACAGCACCAAACCTGGCAGAGTTCAAGGAGTGTGTGATTCTTGGGGTGTCCTGTGCAGGGCTGGGAGCTGGACTCGATGATCCTGAGGGATTTCTTCCAACTCAGCTTATTCTATGATTCTATAAACATGTAACAACTTCTTTTAATAGGCAATTTAGTATAGGAGGTCTTAAGATGCAAATAATTCATTTTGCACTTGTTCCTAAAGAGTAGTGATGTCAATGTCACATTCTGGTAATATATTCTGCATTTATTTTCTTTCACATGCTTTTTTAATTACAATGAAGTCTTTTCCTAGTTAGTTGCAGTTAGAAAAATTTTTCAAAAGTGAGTTGCAGAAATTTGAGTTGAGATTTGAGGGAAATGTTCCAAGATGAAGGTTTTCCATTCTGTGACATGGTTCACAACAGAAAGGATTTCAAAACTGTAATTTTAACACATTTCTGTTGAATTGCCAATTTAAGATGTCAGTTGTCATCTTGTCAGTTCTAAGATGTATCCTTTAAGAGATGTTAATTGCCTTTAGAGTTTTAAAATCATTACATTGACTCAGCAGTAGGTGGTTGTGGCCTACTTTGTTGAAGGACACCACACTGTAGGTCTCTTGTTTCTTCTTAAGCTTATACCTGATCTTGATCTTGCAGTGAGAGCTGCAGAAAAACAGGGAACACAAATTCTTTGCACATCTGCCCTTCATAGTAGAGGTGTGCATTATAAGAACGTCATCTTTGGATTTTCTGCAACTGGTATGACTTATGATATCATGTAATATAATTAAAAGAAAATTTGCCAGGAGAATGAGATTGGTTTTTTAACTTATGCAGTTTTGATTTTACCACATTCATTAACACATGTAAGGCTTTTTATCAGCTTGTGTATAGCATAGATGCAGTTAGTACATGATTATGTAAGCAAATATAAAAAGTATTATATATTCTATTTGTGTTTCTAAGGGTGGGTGGGGGAAGTGTTAAATTGATCGTTGCATTTGAAACTGTGGTCTGTTCTGCCAGCAGCTGGAACGTGATCAATTAAATGGGGCATATGAAAGGCATTGCTGTTGCACATTGTTAAAGGAAAATTACAAGTAGTATTGTAATACTGAAGTCTAAAGATATACTCTAGAAATAGCTGGATATAAATTTAACTCCATCAAAGCAAGGGCATTCAGTGCTGCATTATTGATATGTTATAGAAAAAAATTATTGATTAATATCTTTCATTAATGCTAAGAAAATAATGACAATTTTTAATGACAAGGATGAAATGTAACCTAATCAGAAGTAAACTTCCATTAATAAAAACCATGTGATCATGAAATTTCATTAGTCTTCTGAAAATGAAACTGAAGTGTAGTTTAATTACCAATTAAACTCTTGGCCAGGTTAGATTGTTTTCCCCATCTTATTGTTGTGCTTTCATTCCTACTTGTCGTACTGTACTTTTTAGAAAATCTGAATCGTTACTGTGACTACTGACATTTCAGATTTTTCACAAGCTTCTAGTAAGTCATGTAACATTTCTCCACACATCTTGCAATTCTGAAATATTTCTACGGGAGCACGTTGAAGGGAAAATGGTAGCTTGTTCCCTACCCCAGTATTCCCCAGGACCTCATCTGAGCACCAACAGCAGGGGACACTGTCCTGCTCGGAGCCAGACGCTGTGGGCATGGGGGACAGGTGGCCTTGGGACACATTTCTAGCTGCTGCCAGCAGTGCTTGAGTAGTATGAGACAGAGAAGAGTTTCACTCACCCCCTCAGCCCCCTAATAGCTGAAGAGGACTGTGCAACACACTCAACAACTTGTTTTTTTGAAAAGAAGTGTGATCAAACCTCATTACGGCTGTTCTTCTGAAAATATTTTAATTAGCTCTCATTAGTGCTGTTGTTCTGCTGGGTTTTTTTTTAGGTAATGGGAATTAATTGAAAAGCAGCTAGAGCAGTTTACCTAATTCCTAAAAAATCACGTATGAAAGCGTGGTAACTTAACAAAAACATTAGGCAGGCACTGTGTGCACACAGTTGTATTCTTTACTCATTCTTGAAGCATATGTGAGGGGGATGAGTTTGTGCCAGCCATTGTGCAACTGAAGTAGCAAAGGGTTTTGCAAAGAAGATTAGAGTTGGCTTCTCAAGTGGATTCAGAGGGCTTCAAAGGATGTGTAGGAAGTGGGGCAGAAGACTTTTCAATAGTGGCTCTACAAAAGACATCGGCATCTCTTTGTAAAGAGAAGTTTCATTTTAAGATCACTATGGAGTAAAGTATTTCCAGTCAACTGAGTGTAAACTAGTGCCACTTCACTTCAGAAGAACTGCCTCAGAAGATTTGCATGGAGTTGTTGGCAAGGGGAGGTGGTTGTGTTTGAGGATTGCCTTTCCTTCCCGAGTTCTGAGCTGGGAAGCAGCAGAGCCGAGGGGAGGGAGACCTGTGTGACAGGAGGAGAGCTGCAAAGCTCTGAGGAGGTGTCATGTAACCTCTCAGCCGAGGGATCCTCTGATGCTCTGACAAGCTGCTTCTCTCTGCTGCCTGCCTGGGGTTATGAGCACTTTCCAGGGCTTACTTGGGAGTGACATGGTAACAGGATTTCAGGATGTAGGAATGAATTTTTCCTTTCCTGCCACAGTGGCTTGGATAATGCATGGTTTGGGAGCTGGGGGGGGGAAGCGGTGGGGAATATGTGTGTGTGTGTGTGTGTGTGTGTGTGTGTGTATTTTTTTGCATTTTGCCTAAAGGATATAATAGATTGTAACAATTCCTTTTTTGTTTTTCCCTCTTTCACATCTCTAAAGCTACATAATAAACATAATGATTTCAGATTTTTTCAGCTTTCTTATTACTAATTTCATTAGGAAAAACATCTTTTATAGGAGTGAAGAAATTGTGTGGGTACAGTAAAGTTCCATTTACTGTTGCACACCTGTTGCTGCCTGTGTTGGCATCACTAGTTACAGCTGGGGAGGAGCCCTCAATACCTTCTAGTGGTTGCAACAAACTGCAGAGAATATGAGGTCCGTAGTGGACAAATTACCAGCAGGTACTTTTGTTCTATAGAGCATCCTGTGGCAATGAGTTCCAGAATTTATTAAACATTGTGTGAAATGCCTTTTCTTTTGTTTTAAGCATGCTTGAGTGATATTTTCCTTTGCTGCCTCCCTTGTTTCGTTTCTGTGGGAATCTGGTAAATATCCTCTCTTCAGTCTTTGCATAGTTTTCAAACATGAGGCATAATTTTGGAGGTGTCAATTATATCTTCCGTTTGTTTCCCTTCCAAGTTTATTCTTGTTTGAAAACTACACCTTTTAGCATACTTACTGTTCCTACTGCTACCTTTTCTTGTTATATTTGTTATACTATATGTTTGTGTAGGACAGCCACAACAGCATCATTCAGCTATTAGAAAATGTTGGATGTGGGAAATTTTTCTGTGAAAATATTTATTTACATACTTGTTTGGACCATCTTTAAAAGACTTATCTACTGTGATGTTTATACAACACTGTCATTAAAGCAGTAATCAAGAAAGGGCTCAACTTTGGAATTAATATTTAATTGCTTCTGTAGAACATTGCTCACATATCATTAGTTGTGTTTCTTTGACAGTGACAGAATGGTTCCTTTATTTTCTCTTGGGGAACCAGGATAACAAACCTGTAGTTACAGGTTTATAAACACTTTTTCATTGCTTCTATCTGAGACAGTGTTCAGATTTGCAGTTTTTATTTTATTTAGTTTGTGCGTAACCGCTAGCTTTTCAGTACTTAGGTACTTAGGAACTAGAAAGATTTGGGATATTTCTAGAAAATAAAAGTAAATGAAAAGCATTAAATATTTTTGGTTGTTCCATGAAGAAAATAAGGGCAGCAGACATGATGTTAAAATGCAATGAACGAGATGCAATCAGATCCTGGAAACACAGAGGTGTTTCTCAGGTCCACTTAAGGATCCCGCCTGGGTCCCTCAGCTACGAGCCCTGGCCTCAGTGAAAGAATATACTCCCAGGAAACATGGCAAGGAGAAATCTAAGCAGCCTGAGAGGTGAAAGTGCTCCTTCACAGTCACCTTTGCCTCTTCTAATTCACTGTGCCATTCTAGGTCAGAAAAATTTCAGCTCTACCTTATGCTATTATGCAAAAAAACCCATTTTAGTTTTGACCACGTAAGGATAACTGTGGCTAAATATATACTGTAGGGAAAGTGCATTTTGTGGTTGAACGCAAAGCCCTGGCTGCATCCTGAGAACACTTTGGGATAAAACTTCTAAGCAGAGTATGGATGAAAGAGGCAGGCTGTCTGGTTGAGGAACTAGAACTGCATTGGAAGTTCCAATGCATTTCCATTTCCTCTAGGTTGTGGAAAACTAGTTGAGCTTTCAGTCTGGAGAAAGTGTAATCTCTACTGCGGGAAGCGAGACTGAGTTATACCAATACTAAATGTGTCCGTTCTCTGTGTATCAAGTAGGAGTTTTGCATTCGTCATTCAGTGTCACATGATGAATGATGGAAAAAATACAGAATTTTAGGGAACCAGTTTCTCATAAAGAAAAGTTTCAGCAGACAGATCTTAATAAGCAACACTAATAAGATGAAATAACTTGCCCTCTGGGAAACTCCTTCCAATCAGTGTCATGGGTGCAGAAAATCACAAGCCTGGGATTCACAGCCTGAGATGATTCTTACGCTGTCTGTAGAATTAGTAAAGACTCTTGCTGTATTTGCCATTTGAATTTAGAAATGTGTGAAGGGGTGGGATTTCTGAGTCTTGGAGGATATTGCACTACAAGTTTATGGTGGAGACTTTCATATTTGGAAGACGCATTGTTAGCTGAATTTATTGTCAGTAGCAGTGTAGGGGGAAGGGAAACATCTTATCTTTTCTTGCCTAGGTATGATTTAGACGTGATGTTCAGATTAGAAGGGTGACTCCTGCTGGTAGTATGACATAGTGAATGAATCATATCTACCTTTCGAGTGTAATGGACAACTAGTTTGACTTTGACCTCATAATAAAAGGAATTTTTTGTTGGACTTTGCTTGCCCTGAATAAGGAAGTGTAGTAAGAACACAATCTTTCTTTAATGGTTTTGTACTGCAGAGATCTTTCTGTCTTTTTTGAGGGGGTGGGGGGGGGTGTAGAAAAAAACAAGAACTGTAAAAAAATTTTTGTCACTTCACTGGGATCTGAATCAGGTAAAGATTTAAAGAGAGAATGAAATCATCTTTCTCTGGGCAAAGAAGTAAATATTTATGTATTCACAGAGCAATGAATTTCATCAGTACTATGGAGCTATTTTTATCTGTTAGGATTAGTCGATTTAGCTTCAGAAATAACCTGAATTTAAAATATTTACAGTTAAACTTCTAACATTATTGTGTCTATTTTCTTTGCAGGTTTGCTGGTCCTCTGATACTTTTCAGAATGCCTCTGGTAAAAAGGAACATAGACCCCAGGCATTTGTGCCACACAGCTCTGCCCCGAGGCATCAAGAATGAACTGGAATGTGTCACCAATATCTCCTTGGCAAATATAATCAGACAACTGAGTAGCCTAAGTAAGTACATTGTTTTAATAGCTGTATTTAGACCCAATATATATTACAGTCACAGTGTTTGAAGTATGAACACCTTTTCAAATTCTCAGTAGAAAATTGTCACTGGGTTTGGAATGTACTGCTTTTGTGGGTAGTGAATAGCGTGGATTTCTATGAAAGAAAGCTAGGAATTTTTCCAGCAACACGTCTTAAAACAGTTCATCCATATATTTCTATTACCAGTGGAACATGACAGGAAAAGATAGCTGGTAGTTAATGAAGTCAGTAATTGCTAACCTTAGAGCAATTCTTGAGTAGGGAATATGACTTAATGAGAAATATATCACTGGTTGCTTAATTCTCTCAACTTAAACCCTTGGTCATGTTGTGGTCATTCAGGAAAAAAAAAAAGTCGTTGCCTTTTGGAATAATAAACCCAGAAATGTAATTATTACATCGTATTTCAAACAGTTAAAGATTTTTCTTCCTTCTTCTCCTTTCTGTCAACAATTGTACCCTTCATGCACTGGAGAGGAGTGAATACTTCTCGAGCTCTGGAACTCTGAAGGAGTTTTGCTGAAAAGGCTGATTTCTGGCATGTTTTTTCTTTAAGTTACAGCAACTCAGTAAGTTGTCAGATGAACCAGCATGATAACATTTTGGATTTCCAATACTACTAGTGCTTTTTAACCACTAGGGCATTAGTAAGACTACCAACACATTAAATATTTAAATGTGCATGTATATACCTCTGAGATGTGAGAAGTCTTTCAGCTCCATCATATTCTTAGAGTCATAGGTGATTAGATTGATTTAATTATTGGTTTGATGATATGCTGTATGGTGAGTCTGTTGTGGCAGCCTTTCAAAGCTGTTAGGGTGCCATTAGGTGGAAGATTTAATTGAGGACACTGAATTATGCAATTGAGACAGGAATGCCTACAGCACATAAATACGAACATTATTAATATAGCTATGGCAACACAGGAAAATAACTTAACTATTTGAATGCTTTTCAGTGAACCAAGAGCATATCATATAAAGATGCAGTATATGATCACCATCTGTGGTTTTGCTTCATTCTGCCAAAAAGCCCTTCCCAGGCTAGCTGCTCGTGTACTAGCCTCCCCTTCCAAGTCACTCTTACTAATATGATATTATTTTATTTTAATTTGCTTGTTTTAAAAAGCAAACACTTGGATTATAGGCTTCATCTGTGGGGAATTTGCTTTTGTAGGCGGCATGCCAAATTTTTATTTGGTATCTTAATTTGGAAGTATTATTTGACCTTAAAAACCCAACAGTAACTTCTAACTTGACATCATGGTCTCAGATTGACCTATTGAGATTCAGCTGCATTTGCTATGTTTTCTTGGTATACAGAGCTTATAACTGGCATTGTATGTGCTGCTGCTTAGGCAGAGGTCAGGATGAAGCAATGCTAGAACAGAAGGAACTCAATTAAGGAAGAAAAAAACAAATTAAGAATATCCATTGAATGCTCCCCCATGTGTTACATGATTTGCCTAAGATATAGCACAGAGAAAAAATTGCAAGGGAATGTGACTGTAATTGTGTATAATTACTTTTTGTAAAAGCAATGTGGTTCTTCCCTGAAACATACCAAGTTTATCTTACACTGTATACATTTTTAACAAAAAAAAAAAAAAAAAAGCAAACTTTTTCCCCTACAATTAGATAGAATATGTTTTGCAAAATAGTCCTTATTTCTCAGCAGTGCTAAGGACTGCTCTTTAAAAATGGGCATCATGTTACAAAGGTTTGACTACTTGTGAAAGTATTTTCTTCCAGAATTCTTATAGCTTTTTTGCCTCTTTATGCTAGGAGCAATACAAATTCAAAAATATTCGGGAGTTCTGGAACAGGAATTTTGTGCCTCATGCTTAAACCCGACTAACCAGCCTTCACTTGGTGTGTCACTGTTAGGGGTGTACAGCGAGGTCTGCTGACATGCAGATGAATTTTAGTGGTTGCCTGTGAGTCACAGCCAGCAGGCATGGTTTAGCAGCAGTCCCCTGGCAACCAGCTTCTCTGCAGTCCTTCCCTTTTTGTTTTCTGGGGATAATGTATATGTTTGAGCCTTTGAGTTGTAGACGAAATGAGGCTCTACTCTGAGGGTGGAAACTGAGAATTCTGGTAGGGTTTCATTTCCTTTAAACTAAAGCTGTTTTTGCTTTTGATGGTAAAATTACACGAACTTAAATGAATGGTCTTTGACCTGATTAGCAATCAGTCATCTCTGCCTCTAAGATTTTTCCTTTAGTGGTCCTCAAATAGAGGGTCAATCTTCTGCCACTGTGGCTGCGATTCTCATGACTAACCAGTCTTAACCTTTCTTCTGGCATAATATAGAGAAAGAGTGCTGTCTCATGGAATTGGAGCATCTAGTACTTTCAATGATGCCAAAAGTCATTATTTAGGAAAACTAAGCACAGAGTTTTGTCATATAAGGCATTAGATCTTCATTCTTGGAGATATTAACAACTCAACTGGATTAGTCAAGCAGCTGGGTCTAACTGGATCTGCTTTGCACAGGGTGTTGGACTAGATGACTTCCCGATGTCTTTACAACCTGAACGGTACTGTGTTTCTATGATCTTGGATACTGCATTTAAATAGGATATACATGCAGAAACAGTATCTGTGAAATGACAGGAATTCTGTTTTCCTGTGTTTCAGTATAAAATTAGAAGATATCAGCATGTCAGTGATAGGTACTATGTGTCTCCATACAAATTATCAATCCTTTCTTAGCTTATTTAATGTGCTGCTTCTAATTGTTCAGTTTGAGAAGTTTTTTGACCTTTAAAAGAAGTAGAGGTGAAAGGACAAAATATTTATTTCTGCTTTGAGTGATAGTCCTTGCCTTTATCCCTGGAGCATGAAAACGCATCAGTCTGTCTTGATGCAACATACAAAATTGCCAGTAAGTAATTTTTTCCCCCCTGCCTATTCCCAGTCTTCTCCTACTTCACAAAAGGATCTGTTTTCTGACAGCTTTTCTTAGCACTGTGGCAGAACAGAAACTCTCTGGACAACAGCAACAGCTGTCGTTGTTTTCTAGCCATTCTTCCCTTTATTTCTTGCTTTCTAACACTATCTGCTTTGAGGAAGTGCTTACCTAATTTTTTCAGCAATATTGCACATGCATTAGTACTCCAGCTCTCTATATGTTGGTGTGTGTCAGGCCATAACATTCCCGCATATGTGAAACACAACTGATAGCATTGTGCAGCTGTGCCATTGTTAGAAGGCAGATAAATAGTTCCCTTGTGTGTATGTAGCCTCCTCATTTTGTTCACAGCTATTGACCAATCTTGTTTTTCCTTTTATTCAGCTGTTCCATGGACACAGAATCTCAGTACCACATAAGAAACCTAACTGATGGGGTTTGTTCTCAGCCCCGGTCTCTGACACCTCCATCTAGGGAGGAGAACATTTCTCCTTTTGAGTATGTGCCTTTAATGAATATTTATATTGCAGGCACTCAGATTAGTCCTTTTATTCAATCATAGCAAGATGTCATTCCCCAGCTTTTCTTTTACCTCTACATAAGCAAAGAGAATGCTGCATAACTCTGCTAAGCTGGAGTGCCTTTTATGTTAGTGAAAATGATTTTCACTTAACATTGAACCTTTTGTAGCCTTTTCCCTCTTTGTACCCTTTCTATGTACTATATCTATTTTTACCATGTTCTTCTAATTTTTTTTCCTTGCCCCTTATTTGTTGGTTTTCAGGAGTGAAAACTTGACTTTGGAGCAAATTATTTCTCCCCTTTATTTTTTCTTCTCAGATGTGCTGAACTTTTCTTTCTTTTTTTCTTACCATGCCATCCCCTAGAGGGTTCATCTTGTGAGAGACACTCTTCTCTCATTTTGTGAGAGATACTTTCTCAGCTCAGGAAAACCTTCAGTTTTCCATGGCTTAAGCTGTTAATATTCAGTAAGTGGGAAATGTTTCTCCAGAAATATTTAGCAGTGAGGTGTCTGGACTGCAACTAATCTTTAGAACCAGGCCTCTTGAGCTCAAAGTCCAGCCTCTCTCTTCACCCTGTCTGGACAGGGTAAGGTTCCTGCATGTTGCATGATTGGAAGTTTTTCTCTGCACATCTGCAGCTACAGCTTCAGTCAACATTCCAGAAACAGCAGAACTCCTGTGGCACATCCTGCCCTGCCCATTCTCCTTCTCAGGGTGTTCAGGAGGACTTCCAGTATTCTCTGTGAATTTTCTTCATTAGTACTCTTACTTGATCATTAGTACAATTGCTAAGGAGCACAAGAGAAAGTGTTCTTGTGCACATGGGGTAAGGAAACTGATGGACTTGAAAACTGAAGGCTTACTCAGTTTGTGAGAACCCCATCGTCTCAAAATCTTCCACCTGATTTCTTGATGTCCTCCTTGCAGCAGTGGCAATGTGACACTGTTTTGTGTCCATCCTGAATGGTAAAAGAGGGAATGAGCAAGGTGTCAGTAATGTTTCATTGAAAGCAACTGTGTGTTAGCAGAAAAAGTCCCACCTGTCATTAATTCCTTACCTACATGAAGCAGTGAATTCAGCTTATATCAGAAATGAAAGGAAGAGCAAGACTTCTGTGAAATGACCTTTAGCACTGCTACCTTCAACATAAGTTCAGCTCTCAGCAGTCTCTTTCACAGATTTCTGAATAGATAATGGATAATCTCAGCTAGATTCCGTGATGATGTCCTCAGTGGTAGCTAACAAATGATATCTCAGGCTTCCATGGCTGGAGATTTTTGAAGGCTGACTTCTTCTTTTTGGACGTCAACAAGGAGCATCAGACCTATTCTAGATAAGGCCTTTAACAAAGTTTATTTGATACTATTGATGCTGTGGTCAGGTTGTCTGATAAACGTCTGGTTCAATTTTCCTGGCTAAAGGAATCAAGTTGTCTCTTCAGTACACTGATACTCTTATTATAATCCATAAGTCCAGTTCTTGTGGGCTGCCCTCACACCTACATAATGAAAGTTTCTAGTTAACGTAAGTGCTATTTAGTACATTGTTTTTCAGAGCTTACTTAGCCATAACCAGTGAAGTTCCCAAGGATCTACCAAGGTTCTTACCTCCAAGTTCAGTCTCGTAGCTTTTAGTCTGTTTCCTAGTCACTGAGCTGTTAGATTGAAATGATCCTGATGAGAAATAAGCCCAGACTTTCAAGTGAGAATCAGACGTATTCTTGTTTTTTTCTAAAAGTTAAATTATGTAGTGCAGTTCTGAAGCTGAATCAACAGGCAATGGATATGTTAGATTACATGTCAGAAATAATGGAGGAGGAAAAACGTATTTATAGACTTAGAATACCTTTCTTGTTTTGCTTTATAAAGGGATCTTGGTTATATATTGTTAGTGGCTTATATAGTATCTAATTATCCTGAGAGAATATTTTTTAATAAATACAGTATATTGTGTAAGAAGGAACTATTCAGTAGTGAATAATGTAATTTTGCAGTGTAAGTGTATTGGGAAGGGATTGTGTAGTGAGACATGACAGGTTTTACAGCTATTCCTGTTCTGTGCCTTTAATTTTTAATAAATGTAGAGGACAAAAATGTTGTTTAGTGTGTGAACAGGAATGAAATAATAGAAATCAAGAAATGATTGCATGTAGGTGGGTAACAGACTGAATTCTTAGCTTCTTCTTTCAGATGTTTTATCAATTTCTACATATTTTTTTTAAATTGCCAGATCCATATTTTTAAACTAATATTATTTTGAGGTTTGTGTAATTCAATAAATCAACACATTTACTATTTTAATATCAAATAGTATTTATTAATATTAAATTTAGTTACATAACCCTTCATTATACTTTGTGCTTAGTAATCTCACCCTATATTTAATATATTATGTATTTTTATAATTTATTTCCAGTGATAAGTGTGTTGGATTAGAATTTTGGTTTACAAATAATAATGCACACACACACCACTGAGCCCCAGAAGTCTGACAGATCACTTAAGGCTTAATTAAGATTAATACTTCTGGCATTATTGAACAATTGTCTTATTTTGATTGCAAGTCCTGCTTGCTGCATCTTGCATTGGCCTGAGTTTTACCAGTCATCCTCTTGAATTTCATGAAATAATGTTGGTTTATGGCACTGAGCACTGTGGGTGGTCAATTTATTTATCCAGATAGCTACATAAAATTCAGACCATGTTTCACAAAGGCTGCCAATGCCATAACTGATCTGCAGGATACTGCTTCAGGTTGAGATGCAGTTGAAGGGTTTGGAGCTCTTTTTCTTTGACAGTGCAAAAGGATAGTAAAGAAGTGACTTCTTCCACAAGTCTTGGTTCAGGACTCATGTCCCGCTCCTTGTTTCAGAGTCTGTAACTAAATCTGTTGGTAACTGATCTGGAGTTGCAAAATGATTAATTTAAATGGCCTTTCCTTAGGGTTTGCTAGCAGATACAGCATTGAGAATGCCAGAGTTCAGGTGGATTTAAGGACTGGAGTTTTGAGGCAGCTGCTAATGTATGCCCTGATCCTTGGTGTGGTTCTAAGAATTTGTGCAACACAGTATAAAGTCTCTGAAGACATCTCTTTGTCACACTTTGTTTCATTAGCCTGAAATACTGTCCAGAACCTGATGTGGTTGTGTTTGACTTCAGTTCGTCTGATATGTACCCAGTCCCCCAGAACAAGACAAATTACCTTAGTATCCCTTCATTTTAGTGTGTTGGATAGTTTGCAATTATTCATTTGTGAATAAAAGCCAGGGAGGCTGGACAAATGCTTAAGAAACTATGGGGGGGAATTAGGAGAAAAAACATGTTGGAAGGAACAATTGGTAAAAGCAAAGTGCTGTAGAACTGATCAGTGGTTTTTTTACATTTTATAAGCCATTGCACACTTATTGCCATGGTAATGAACAGGAGTGGATGATACATGTTTTGGTGGGTTTAATTTAAAATAAAAGAGGAATGCAGTAAGTGGTATAATTTTTATTCTATTTTCAGTTAGTAGCTACTAGCTACTATTCTGTTTTCAGCTCATAAGCCTGCTTTAAAAGTCAGAAATATAATTGTTCAAAAAGCCATCAAAGTACATGGATGTTATTGAAGGGAGGAAGGACAGAACATTGTTTCCATGACATTTTATTTGGCTGTCACAATAAAATACTGACTGACACCAGAGAGAGCTGCATTCCTATATCCCTTTCTTACTGAAGGTTTAATTGTGATCAGAGCCCTTTCATACATGAGGAACAGTTATGAAAAGAATAATAAGGTGAATAATAAATTCCTTAGTTAAAACTAAGTAATAATGTATCCTCTATTTTTTTTAAATTGCTCTGTTAATAAAAATAAATGCTAAGCAGGTTTTTCAAATACAGTAGAATAAGTTTTTCACAGACATTGAATTAATTCAGTTGCAGAAGTCTATGTTGTCATTTAATTTAGTATGCAAACAAGATCACTGATCTTTCTGATCTGGTATTATGTATCCAACTGTGAGCAACATCCTAAGGTGTTAATGTTTTAATTGTCATACTGAACTGTAATTCTCTTTATTTTACTGCATGAAACAAGAGTGGAGTTTTTCATCAGGCCCATAATACTGTAAATTTTCTAAAGTGTTAATGATACTTTGGAATATCCATTGTGTATAATGGAATTGATTTTGCATTCTTACTCTTCTAACATATTACACATAAATTATGTGGAATGAGATCAGCTTTGTTTACTAACGTGTTTTTTTCTCACCCTTTCTTTTATTTATTTGTGTTTGTGACCTTTGTTCAGTATGATCACCTGTAATTGTGTCCTTTGTAATGCATTCAAAATGCATGCAAATCGTAGTTACATTCCTATAGAAAACACACAGAGATGGCAACACAATCGAATAGTGGATTGTGAATATTCTGTATATACATATACATTCACATACAGTATTCTTTGAAATGGTAGTTGAACATTTCACAAAAAGCAAACATTTTGCTTTGCTAGAGAAACATTTGGTTAAATATACCTCTGGCTACATAAAAAGACCACCAACAGAGATGTAGTGGAGACATTATGGTTGGCATACCACTTCAAACACGACAGGTTGTTTTTAATGTATTTCCCATTTGAGGATTAGTGTTCATAAACATAGGCAAATCATTCCTTGCAGTGTGTTTGTGGCTGTACGCAACATAATGAAAAGATTTCCAAGACAGATTATTTGCAATTGGAGCTCATTAATCAGGTAGATGAATTGTAAGCCTGATAAAATGATACAGATAAAACTTTAGCCTTAAAATACACATATAAAAAGGAAGTTATTAGATTTTAAAGCCCTGCTCCTAAATTAATTCTTTATTCTATAATTGAAATTTTATATTTGATTTTAATTTTAATTTGTATGTCTCTGAATATTATGTGTGTTATCTAATTAAAAATAATATTTCTGAATAAATTATCTGAAACACATAGAATTTTTAGTATATATGTATTAAAACTTTAGCAATCTTGTTCTTAGTGGATCACATTTTTCAGTAATTTCTCTTGCTTCAGCTACAGGTTAAAGAACATAAACTTTTTAGAGTTCCAATACTTATATTAGAAAGTCTTATGGTAGGTGAGTTGCCAGCTGAGAAAACTTTTACTAACTTTCCATCTATATTTTTCTGTGTACTTGTGCTACAAGACAAAGGTTCTAAGAATGGGAGTGCCTTTGATCTGCTTCTCACTGTGGCTATTAGCAGCGGCTCCAAGAATGAGAGCAAGACAGCCTGTAGGATACTCCTGCTAATCTCCCTGCTTCCAGCCCTTTTCAGCCTGGAAGCCTCTCCAGCCAGCTGAGGTGTCTTTGTATTTCCTAATGCTCAGTATGTTTCTTTTCCATGACTTTGTCTCATTGGCAAATTTTAATCTCATTTTTTCAAGTATTTCACAGATATCTTAAATAGCATGGATCCCAGCATAGAAACTTAATAAAACTCACTTTTCTCAACCGTGAAGACTGGTGATTTACTCCTATGCCATTTTCTACCTTTTAAGGAATTATTTGTCTGTGCCATTTCTTTTGTATGCCCCATCTGTTAAGTTTTCCCCAAACCCTTTGATTAAGGACTTTCTAAGCTCTTTCGGAAATCTCAGTAGATCATAGCTCTCTATCCATGTGCTTATAAACCATTCAGAAATTCCACTCTACAAAAACTGTGTTGCCTCTTCTGTCACAAGTCATCCAGATGTCTGCTAATTCAGGACTACATGATGATTTTGTCTGGGTGTCAGGCTTATGGGTCTGTAGCTCTCAAGATGTTCCATGAAAAAATTTTGAACCTTTTTGGTTTGTGTTTCAGTGTGTGTAAGGAGATTTACAACTGTTGCTCATATTTGCTGATCATTTTGTTGGTTTAGTTTTGTAATTTTTATGTAGTCCCTTCAGTTTCTTTGGGCCTCTCACAATGAG
Organism: Acanthiza pusilla; assembly: GCA_036630365.1. Classification (NCBI taxonomy): domain Eukaryota; kingdom Metazoa; phylum Chordata; class Aves; order Passeriformes; family Acanthizidae; genus Acanthiza; species Acanthiza pusilla. The sequence continues at coordinate 34,392,704 of JAXCHO010000023.1, forward strand.
TTCTGGCATCAGGGTCTCTCCAGTTCCCTTCAATGAACACCAGTGGAAAGTGTTAAATTAGCTTGTCCACAGGGGTCTTGTCTTCCCTCTATTCCTTTATATCTTCATTGCCAGTCAGCTCTGCAGACTCCCTGGCAGGCTTTCTTGTTCCTCGTGTCTTTGAAGGAATATTTATTGTTAGTTTGCTAGTTGTTCCTCTTCTATTTTCTTCTTCTGTAAATTTCTTCTGATATCCCCTTTTATATTCTGTTGTTTATAGTCATGCTGGTTTTCTATTGCTGTTACCTAAGTCTTAATAAATGGTATATGCTGGCCTTGTGCTTACTACACAGCATCTTTAAGTAGTTTCCACAGTACCTGTAGGGATTTAATTTTTGTTCTTTTGATGTGTTTATATAAAAATGTCCTCGTTTTTATGTGTACTTCCAGATGTATTGCTCACCAAAGGCAGAATTTCCATAGCTATCCTTTCCTTTTATACATGTCAGAACTTGAGTGCAAATCAGGTATTAGAAATTTGTGAGATTTATACTTCCAAAATCAATATAAGTGCACAAACAGTACATGAATTACATATGCATAGTATTGTAGAAGGTTTTGAAAATTATCACACTGTATTTCAGAATTGTGGCTACGTATTTTACTGGGCAGTCTGGTGGGGTTTCTCCAGTGACAGTGGCAGACTACTCAAGTGGAGTCTGGAGAGCATTAGAAGCAGTATGTGGAGTACTTTGTCTGTGGCAGAGAAACTCATTACTGATCCTTTTCTCATAATACCTGAATCTCCTGTTCTTTTGTGCTAAACGTATGATGTCCATTGATGTGAACAAAGGAATTTTTTGGTTTGGTTTTTTTTTTCTTGCTTCAGTATAAATTGGTCAGTTACTTCAAAGTAGGATTTATTATTTTAGTGTGTATTTTTGAATAGGCTGGTTCTAATTCACCTAGATGTAAATATCTGATCTTCCGTTTTTGTAAAGTCCTCTGTACAGCAGGAGTGGAAGCTATGCTTCATTTTGAGAAAAACATTGAGGTAAATTTAAAGATTAGTTATTGCTCGGACAGGAGTAGCTTCAGATGCTGGAAGTCTTCCTTTTATACATATCCAAGAAATTATGCAGTCTAGTTCCATGCATATCAGCATAGTTAAATCATTTTTTAGCAGTTGAATATCTGTCCTGTAATGTATTGAGTAATTTCATTTCTGATAAATATGTTGCAAATCAAGTTTTTAACTTCTATTTGCTTTTCTAAAGGATTCTTAATGGGCTCAGTAAGTACAGCTTGTTAAAAGTGATACTCATGCACCTTAGAATTACTTAGTTCAAATAGTTAGAAATCATTTGGCTGTCTTGTAGTATGCTTGAATTTTTTTTTTTATCATGTTTCAGGTAAATATGCTGAAGATATATTTGGTGAACTTTTCAATGAAGCACACAGTTTTTCATTTAGAGTCAACTCCTTACAAGAACGTGTAGATCGCCTATCTGTCAGTGTTACACAACTTGATCCAAAAGAAGAGGAATGTAAGTTACCTCCTGCATGGAGGATTTCTAATTTTGTTACTCAGACAGCACTGATAGGTGAAATGGAAATAATAGTTTAATAGACTAAATCATATTTATAAGAACACAGAGCAAATCATCATAAGAAAGGTCCATTTCTATTTCTGCTGCAGGTTTTTTTTATAGCCTTGAGCAGCTTTCTGAGCTGAACATTTTCATGGTTACTGAATGATACTGTTACTAATGAATTTACATAAAAATGGCTGCAGGAGTATCTGTCACTTCAGTAGTGTTATGTATTAGGAATATTAATACTATTATGTAATGCATGTGAATGCTTGGAGATAAGTCTTTACACTTTTTTAAACCTTTCTGCTAATTCTCATGGGATGTAAACATTTGCCCAAGTAGGATTTTTGCATTGAAGCTGTACCATCTCGCTTTCTTTATAACATTACAGTTGTATAGCTTCATTTATTGGTGCTGTATAACCTCTTGGATTCTTCCTTAATAGCTTTAAGTATTATAAATATTGGTTAGCACTGAGAAAACAAGTACTCTCAAAAGTCATCAGGGTGTGTCTCATGCCTGTAAGATAGAATTTATATGGAATTTAAAAGGCTTTGTGACAAGTACAGAAACACTGACCACCCAAAGTGAAAATGCCGCAAAGCTCTTTTGCTTTCCTGGGTATCTGTTGGTTGCAGGTGAAACTGTGAAAAGTCTTGTAACCCCAAACAGTTTAGGGTGTTCTAAACGATGTGTTTAAGACTTAGAAAGTAGAAGAACATCCCATTGTGAAAAATAACTTCAGATTGCTTGTGGGATCCAATTTTAAACTATAGAAAGCTCTTTCAGTTCCAAATGTCTAGATATAATAGTTGTGTATTATTACATTGTGTGATTACAATGTTATATGTGTATACAGAAAAAATGAAGTGTCAAACCAGGAGCATGGTCTTCAGGCTGTCTGGTTATAGATATCAAATTTCACTAGTAGCAAAATTAAGCTAAAGGAAATTTTGATTCCGTACCTCGCGTGGCATTAATTTTAGAACAGGTTTTGAAAGACAGCTGTTCACAGCTAGTAGCAGATTTTCCACAAAATCATGACTTGCCTAGGGGAATTCTTACACTAATGGGATTTTCCAAGTCTCTTGATAACTGAGCATAAATCACACCCATACACGTCTTTTTCCAATTGTTGTGGTTTAACCTGGCAGGCAGTTAAACACCACACATCCACTTGCTCACCTCTTCCCAGCAGTGGGAGGAGGGAGCTAATTTGGGAAAAAAGAAAAAAAAAAGGTAAAAATGGTGGGTTGAGATAAAGACAGTTTGACAGGACAGAAAAGGAAGGGAAAATATCAATAATAATATTAGATATCCAGACCAAGTGATGCAAAAGGCAATTGCTCAGCACCTGCTGAGCGATGCCCAGCCGGTTCCTGAGCCGCAGCCCCCACACACCTTTCCCCCTGGGTTTATGTACTGAGCATGACACTGTATGGTATAGAAGGGCTCTTTGGCCAGTGTGGGTCAGCTGTCCCGGCTGTGTCTCTCCCCAGCTTCTTGTGGCCCCCCATCCTGCTTGCTGCTGGGGTGGGGCTGGAAGCTGAAGGGTCCTTGACCACTGCTCAGCAACAACTAGAACTTCAGTGTGTTATCAGCATTATTGTCATCCTAGATCCCAAACACAGGACTATACCAGATACTGTGGAAAAGTTAAATCTCTCCCTGCCCAAACCAAGGCATTTTTGCTATGATTAGATAATGTTAAAAAACCCTTTCCATGTACTATAGTAAATTGTCAGCAGTTATAGTCTTATGAGAACTGTAACGCTCCAGAGCGCTAATGGCATTTCTGCATTTACTCTTGACAGCCTAGTTTTGGTTTATATCAGAGGGGGATGTATGTTGATATGTCATATCTAGGGTGTTAATCATTCACATTTCCAGAAAAGGGAGAAACCATTTTAAGCCATTGAGTTAAAGCATCCAGGGATGTTACAGGATAGCAAGATGGAAAATTGTACTATCCTGTGTAAAAGGCCTTTGACAAGTTAGGCTCTAGGTTTCAGGACCAAAAATCCATAACGATTTGATGTTAGAGAATTGCTAGAAGTATTTTTAAATAGTGTGTAGTCCCCAATGTGTCATAGGAACACATTTTTGCAGAACTGTATGTGCTGTAGTGTTTGCTAAACTGTGTAACTAAAGAAAGATACAGACACTGCAATTTAAGAGAACATGGTTGGGAATAGGTTTATCCAATGAAGTCCTGAGTGTGACTTGACCCTGATCCCCTGGATTTGTGTCTCACACCATAAAATAGCAGTGACTGCTAGTACTTCAGAGAACACTTGCAGTCCTCAGTTTCAGGAGCTGTTAAATGACTGTTTTTATTAACCTAAGAATATCCAGTCCCTGAGCTGTACCCAATGCTCCTTATTTACAAGCATCTGTCTGGACTGAGTCACCAGGTGAGGACAAAGGAGATAAGAAGACATTTGATATTACATTTTCTTAAAAGTTAGGGATCAGGAAACTCTTTTCCTTCAGTATACTGTTTTGGGCTTAACTTTAGAAATTTATCACAAATAGTTTAGCTTTAGTCCTAGTCTGGACTAGAATAGGTGAAGGATGTTAATACATGAAGGTGTGGGGGGGGAATATTTGAATTTGCCTTTTTTAACCCCCGTGCAAGAATTAAGCAACTTTCAGTACTTCTGCTCAGCTAACAGCATGAGTAAAATGGGATATACTTGTGAAATGAGTCTCATCTGCTTTTTGCCAGGAGGCAGTAATACAAGATTTAATGGGTTCCTTTGGGCCCATGCTATTACACAAGAGAAAGAAATTAAGATTCATTTAAAGCTAAGTGGAATGAACAAAAACAGCACAAGTCAGATTCACTGAACGAGATACAGATACTTGACAAGATGTTTCTGGTACAGTAGGAGTGAAAAAAAGCTCTGAATTTGTTTGCTCTGAATTTGTTTGAACAGTCACGTTTTCTCATTTTGAATTATTACAGTATCTCTGTGAAAGAATAAACCAAGGTTAAGATTGTACCTCTAAGAGCCTAACTCCTGGTGCAGTTTTTCACAGAAGAATTGCTATGAACATAGTTTGATTTGAATTATTACACTGTTTTCAAATTCTTGATTTCTCAGAATTATTAATTTAATATTTTAATAGATTTTAAAATATACTTCATTCTTTTCATATACATGTGGGGTTTTCCCCTCAGAAGATACCAAACTTCTATGCAGACAAAAAGAAATCCTCTGCTTTCCTTCAGTAAACTCAACTGTATTTCAATTATATGGGAAACAAGTCTGTATGTGTCCAAGAGTAATAATATCTGGGGTCCTTTTAGGACTGAGAAAACACATTCTTGCTATAAAGCTGAACTAAGGTCGACAGCTTCACTAGCCCTGCAATATAAGATGTCCTTATAGGTGAGGAAATAAATCCTGAGTTAGTTTCTTTGCAACCATTTTTCATTTCAGTATTTACTTTATAAGTAACATTACTAACTCTGTCCACATATATGCAAACTGTATAAGTAAAATAGTATTAATTGAGCAAATTTTTGTGAATTTAATTGTGTCTTTTAAACGTAAAGTACTGCTTAAAGTGAATAATGTCATAGCTGTAGAAATCTGACAGTTTTGAAAAGAATATTAATTTTAATATTTATATGGTTCTTTTTTGAAATGCTGATACACAGTACAGTTCTGATGTACAGTGTCATGAGGTATTGGAAAACAGTTTTGTATCAGTGAGAAATAAATAATATCAGGGCGGAAGGAAAGTTCCTGAACTCAGAGTTTATCAGAATATTTTGGTATCAATTTAGTGGTTCTTTCAATGTGAGCTGCCTATTGCTATTTAAATCTCAAACCAGAGAAGATTTTAATCTCAAAGGCAGTGTATCAAATTCTTGATTTCTATAGCATATCTGTTACAACTGTGACAAGCAATTTAAATAAACCTAATGGCAGAAGTGCTGTGGGTGAGCAGCCTGGCACACTTCAGGAAAGGAATCAAACAGTGTCGTGAATTGTGTTTCTGTAGGCTTCTGGCTTTGAATATATGTGCTTGTTTTTCTAAACATTCTATAAATACTGCCCTGTCATTAAAACAACAGTAGTTCAGAAGCTTGGTTGGACTAATGCCAAAAAGAGATTTGATGTTTTGCTATGGGCAAAAAAAAGTGGCATATGGTGGGGAGAAGCCTAAAAAGCTTGACAGCTAATTGTGGTCTGTATACTTTTGAAAACGGGAGACTTGGTTAACTTTAAAGTTTGGATACTCAGCCCATTGTGAGACTTAGTAAATCCCAGTATAAGGGGCAGCTCACTGTCTTTAGCCTCTGAAGAAAATTTTGCTGAGTATAAAAGAGTACAAATGTAATCAAAATTAAGAATAGAGAGCACATGAAAATTGGGTCATGATCTCCACATGTACTGTGTTAAGTGGAGAATAACACCATTGTCAATTCATTAATTAGAAATTTTACCCTCAAAGGCAAGTAGAGACTGTTAAATTATATAGCAGGTCATTTCTCCTTGCACATCTGCACTGAAAGTTGGAGTTGAGTGTGTGTCCCTCTCAAGATTCTGAGCAGATGGGCTGGGCTCTAACTGCTCTCCATGTTCCTTTTCCAGTTTTCTTAGGCCCTTGATTAAATTTATGGGTTATTTAATAAGTAAATCAGTTTTAAATTAGTGTGTCCAAGGCTTAACAGTTCCATGGTAAGACCATGATATTGCATATTTTGTGTATAAAAAGAGGGATCTGGACAAAATACCTTTTGCTAAATGATGTGGTGGTTTTGTTGAGACTCACCAGCAGACTCAGTGCATGATGCCCGTGGGTGATTCACATCATCTTAGGGCTCCCTGGTTCTACATGCTGCATTTACAGCAGCTTCTGAGCCCTCTTAAAATGACTGCTCTGACATTTACATCTTTTTGTTTACCTCTAGTAGTTAAGCTACATACATTCTCTATCCAATAAGTTCTTGACCTGTTTTGGAATTTTTTAAAACAGTATTTCAGAAAATTTCTGTTTCTTGTGTGGGGGACAAGCCCAAAAGAGAGTCATGTCTGATCTACAGAAATAATCTCTCTCCTTAGCAAGTATCAAATCCACAGTCAGGGTGTTCTGATGGCAGAGAAACCTAATATGTGTGCAATTCTGATCATCACTTAAGTGGATAATCATAGAAAATGTAAAATAAATAAAGTAGAAATCAGACTTCAATACTGCAGTGTCTTTAGGAACTGAATCACACAAATCATTACCTTAAGAGAATTTTCAACAGCACCACCCCTACCAATTAATTGCCTTTAATTGGAAACTTAATTTATAAGTCATTTATTCAAGAGTGTCGTTGTTTCCTCTCTGCACTTTCAAATTGCTGGGTGAGATTTTGAACCGAGAAAGGGAATTGTGGGCGACTGAGTCCATTGATTTGTATAAAATTTCCCCTAGTCATGTGGTTCTGCAGGGAGTCACATCTGTGACATTCAAGAGTTTACAGTCTTTAAAGTTGTCAGGATGAAATTCTGCAGAAACTGTTAAGAGAGCGAGCTTTTTAAAAGAATATATATATTATTTATTTATTTGCTGTCTTTAGGAGAATGGTATTTTTTGGCCAAGAACATAATCATAAATTGTGTATTTTAGTGAGTGTAAAACAATAAAAATAAATCGAATAAGTTCTTTTTTCTTCTGATGAAGTAAAATGTATTATTTAATATGTTTGAAAAAAGTAGCTACTTTCTGTCAGTACACTGTGTACATGACTTTTACTACAAATTGGGGATTGCAGTTTAATGAGATGCTTGCCAAAACATGAAATGTTATTTAATATACGGATTACAGATGTGCTTTTATTTAATTTGTGCTTCACCCCAAAAGAAACACAGTTATTGTATCTCATCAGAGTGCAATTTAAATACCATTTTTCCCCCCTAGTTTGTTGTTGATTACAATTTAAAGTGGACTGGCATCTCTTTTTCAAAACCAAGTGTACAAAAGGTTAGCTGTTTAGCTTTCTGACAGACTATTTTTACTTATGTGGAAAATATTGTTGTGTGCAGAGGGTTAGATTGGCTGATATAATACATCTTTTCATACAATCCAAACAACAGACACAATAAAGACAAACAGGCATTTGTTCAGATTGTTGAATGAATCTTCAAATTAAATTGTGAATATTTCAACATTTAAGGAAATTATTTAAGACCCCATTTTTTGTTAATTGCAGTCAACACAAGTGGTGTAGCAGGTGGACTTTCATAAAAATATATCCATTCAATTTTAGGCTCTTGGGCTATACAAAAAGTTCTGCTGCTAGTTAGGAATTAAGCAACTGCATAAATTTAGCAGCATCAAGTCAAATGCCTGCAGCTTTCCCAACTCCTCCTTCAGTCACTCATCTCTTCGCACACCTGAATTCAGAGATCCAGTTTGTCTAACCTGTCCCCTTGCTGTGCCAGTTTGTCCATCAGCCAAAGCCGAGTGGCTGGGGGACCAGCCAGGTTTTCACGTATTTCCCCCGCTGAGGCTGTAAACCACGCAGGGCTTTTGTCTCTTGGCCAGCTGGCAAGCTGAACAAGTGGCTTTGTAAGCCAAACCGTGCACAGCCTGGGATTACGCTGGGTTTGTGACGTGGGATTTACCTGATCCCTCTGTGTAGGGGAGTTATATCCGTGTCGTGATTCTCCGTATTTTCCGTGCCGCATCCTTTCGTTTCCTGAGTAATGGTGTCCTAATATAGTCTGTTGTTTGGAATAATGGGGTGCTTTTCAGGGAATGCCTGTTAGTGGGTATCAGCATAGGAAATGCTGCTTGAAATTCTACAGTGTATGTTTTCAGTGAATACCTTTGCTGTGTATCTTAGGTTTAGAGTGAAAATAATTATGCTTATTGTTGGGAAGTGATTGATTGTCCCCAGGTGTGTTATCCCCCTGCACATGTGTACAAAAAGTGGAGTTTTTGCAAGAAAAGAGAAATTATGAATTAGACTGGCTGTGTTTGCTTATTGAAGAGATGGAATGCTAATAAAGAGTTTATAGAACAGCTACAATAATACAGTGTCACATACTCTGTGAGCATGTTAATATTAAACCAAAGTACTGTATTTACTTATCAGAATAAGGTGATTTAGTTCATTGTCTTCAGAATGTACACAGGTTCAAAGAGCAGTATATTAAGTTTTACTTTTGTTGGAAAAGTCTCCAATAAATGACAGTTAGAAATCTTGCAGGATTGCCAAGCAACTCTGAACAAGTACATTTGGTGTTATTTGTATAACCAACAACCTAAAGGAAAAACAGCTGAAGTATAAAAATATCGAAGACTTAAGTTTTTAGATGAGGTAAACCTCAGTTATTCTAACTGTGAACTTTTGCCAGCTAATAACAACCCGTACTTCATGACAGGTACAAAATATATGTGGTTATTTATTACTGCAAAAATACCTAAAGAAATTGAGACTCCTAGCTGACATTCATACATTATAATACTTCTTTCACACACTTAAAAATGCTTCTGAGCAGCTAATTAAAGGTATTAAAAAGAATAAAAGACACTTTGATGAATTAGAACCTGAGGGTAAAAAGGAGGAAACTTCTCCAGGAGTACACAGTCTTGCCAACTGTAATAAACTTCAAAAGCCAAGCTGAAAATCAAATAAAGCTCATCTTTAGCCTCACAAAGGATGTTGCCAATATGCTTGGGTAAGAAGACAGAACATTCCAGGAACTGCAAGCCTTCTGGAAAAAAATCCTACCTTCTGCCCCTTTGTGATCACACGATAGAGATCCAGCTTGGTGTATGTACAAATATGTGGGTACAGTTGTATGTGGTGCAGGAACCTGAGTAAAAATACAGTTTTCAGCTTAAATGGGTTTTTCTTTAAATTGTTGCTAAAAGTCCAAGTGATAGAGGGGCAGGGATAGAGATGTTGTCATCTTGCACTACTATCAACCTGTTTCTACAAAATAAACATAAATATTTATAGATAAAATGCATGTGCTGAAAATACTGTCTTTGCTACTATGTCTGAAAACTGTTTTCAGTATTGTTTTGTGATTTTAAAAAAAAATATCCCAAACTAATGAAAAGATCTGCTGCTTTATCTAATGGAAGTCTAATGCTGGTTGCAAAGGTAGCCTTGAGGCACACCTGGACTTCACAGGTGCAGTAACTGAAGACCAGGGAGAGAAAGAAATATGAGACTAAATAGGTGTACTGTTTCCAGAATTAAAAGTGCAAAGCTTATCAGTTGTGGTCACTTTTCCATTAATTTTTATCTAAATTTTAATGAAATAGAAAAAACTTTTGAAATTGAAAAAGGTATGTAGGCTTTAAGAGGAGCGAGTAAAAACAGTTGAAATCACTGTTTAATGTGTTGTGTTCATGTAGTAGTGTTTTCCTTTGGATCGTACATAAAGGTAATTGATTATTCCTGACTAGTGAGCTTAAAAGTCAAGGTGGCTCACCTGAATTAGAGAACTCTCATCTTGATTAAACAGTCAGACTAAAAAGCATTTGACTAGTTTCGTGTGTTGGAACATGGAATCACCTCCCATTAAAGCCCATTGATCTCAGCAGCATAAGCTTAAGTGATTTGCTGGTTTGGCATCTCGTGAGCCTTCAGTGGAACTGCTGCCTACATGCAAGGAATGCAAAGTTTGGCTTGCTGAGGCCATAAACATAAAATCCATGCCTCAAGACAGAGAGTAGTTTTTAGTACCAAAAGGATTGTGAAATAGAGTTGGTAAATGTTATTTGGTACTTCTGAACTACCAAATGATATTTTACAGCTACAGTAAGCAATTTGTTGAACTATTTAGGGGAGACAGAATTCTGATATCTATCTAGGTGAGAAAAATTTCCTGTGAGGCTAAATAGAGGATAATGTGCTGGAACATTACAGACGTGTTTTTCACATAGTCTGACAATATCTTGCCATGCCAAAAGTGTTAGATGAATGTGTATTTGCTGTAAAATGCCTCAGATGCAAGCAGTAGTGCCTTATATTTTAACCAATATTAGGCAATTCCAGATTAATCCAAATAAAATTTATTTGGAGGGGTTTTTTTAAAAATGGTAATATCCTCTTTCAGTGTCACTGCAGGACATTACAATGAGAAAAGCTTTCCGGAGTTCCACAATTCAAGACCAACAGCTGTTTGACCGCAAAACTCTGCCAATTCCTTTGCAAGAAACTTATGACATTTGTGAACAGCCTCCTCCACTTAACATTCTCACCCCTTACAGGTTAGTAAAATAAAATTAATCAAAACCAATTTCTAGCTTATTTTATGTAATAGGATATATCCAGGCACCTTACTCATGTTGAGTAGTACTTGGATATTTAAGGAGCCAGACTAGAAAACTGTGAAGCTGCTGGAGGAATAAAAGCAGCAGAAGACATTATAAGCTTTAAAATTTTATTCCATTTTACTCTAATTTTAACTCAGTGTAACATGGTAAGAAAAAGTAATTTTTATTTTCTGTATTTATTAAACCATGTAATGTATTTGGATGTGAAGTGAAGAAAATAAACAGGTAAGTGTGTTAAAAGAAGGGTCTTCAACGGAAATGAATGTTGTTTGCTGTCCCAGAGTCAGTTTGAATCAGTAGCTGAACACAAGCAGCCACACAAATTTGCTCAAAATTTTAACAGCAAGATTTGAGTTATTGGAGTGGGAGTTCTCTGATTTATGACTTTTTTTTTTCCTGGAGCTTGTGTTAAAGTTAGCTTTCTAAAATTAGGACCTTGAATGCCAGGAATGATAGTTAAAAGTGATGGTGCAGAGGTCAGTGATCACCTCTTTTATGTTCCTCAGTAAAATATTTCAGGGTCTGAGATACTATATATTCCTTAATATGCCCTTCCTTTGTCTTAATGTTTGGATTCATGTCTTGTCAAATAAATAGTATGCCCTGTTTGTATCACTGTGTTTCAGGGATGATGGAAAAGAAGGCTTGAAGTTCTATACCAATCCTTCATACTTCTTTGATCTGTGGAAGGAAAAAATGTTGCAGGACACTGAGGACAAAAGAAAAGAAAAGAGGAAGCAGAAGGTATATATACTTTATATAGCCTCCCTTTGTTTTTTTTCTAGAAAGGGTTTGCTTGCAGATATGCTGCTTTAATAGCAATCCAAACTTGACAGAGTCATCTTTATTCAACTTAAACTACTTGTATTCATTCAGTTGCATCAACTTAAACAATTTAATATTAATAATAATAATAATAATAATAATAATAGTAGCAGTAAAATAATATAGAAGTACCTAAAGTTTTCATGCTGCCTTAACATAACCAACATCAGACTTGCCAAAGGTTTTAAGTATTCTAACAATGACTCAGAAAGGAGCAGGAATAAAGAATTTCACTTGAACTTTATTTTTAAGACAAAATTTTGACAGTCTTACTGATGGAAAAGCTTAGATGACATTCTAATAGATATGTTTACTCTAAACTAGAAAGAAATTAGTAGGAATAGAACACTTTGTTTATATTTTCTTAAAATTAAACAAGCACTTTGTTGTTTAACCGTTAGTCTGCATATTTCATACATAGTAGAGAGAGGAAGTATAAGTGTCGGATTCATAATTTGATTCAGACTTAGAATAAAAAGCTACTTAAACAGTTATTTTTCTCTGTATTATTCAGCTACTTATCCTCTAGACTGAAGTTTCTGGCTCTTACAAGTCTTTTTGGTTAACATTATGTTTAGCTTGAAGTAAATTTTTCTTGCATTTGAAATGGGATTGTTTTTCATAATTTTGTGGCTGATGTTTATATGCAACTAATTAAAAAACACTGTCTCAGTTGTCAGTTTTGTTTGCACAACTCTCCTACAGCAGAAAAATCTCGATCGCCCTCATGAACCAGAGAAAGTGCCGAGGGCACCTCATGACAGACGGAGAGAGTGGCAGAAGTTAGCCCAAGGTCCGGAGCTCGCAGAAGATGATGCTAACCTCTTACATAAGCACATTGAAGTTGCTAATGGCCCAGCTTCACATTTTGAATCAAGGTTCCTTTTGTTTTTTCCTATCCTTTATTAAGTGTATTTATACTATCTAGGGAACACGCGTGACAAAAGGTCAATGACAAGATGCTACTGCTCCCCTTGAAATGCACTGGAAATCATTGATTTAGCTTAATCAAAGCTCAGTTTTAAAATACTTAGGGTGTCCTGAAAGGAGTAGTTACTGTGTTGTTATTTTTAAGAGCAGCGTGAATCCTCTTTGTGTCCTTGGGGATGTTGTTGTCCTTTGCAGCTTGATCAAGGTGTAGTGTCACTGCTGCAAGCTTGCACCCAGGTGTGTCACTAAATTCCAGTCCTGACCTACAAAATCCCTATTATTCCAGACTCTTGATTTTTCTTAAGCAGACACTGCCAAGACTATGTGGTGTGTGTGATGTGAACAAACGTCCACTTGGAACTCAAATGAGAATGCTGAGCTTCTCTTTACTCTTGAACAAATCCATTATTTGATTGACATTTCTGGTTATAGCCTATTACAAAATCCAACTTGTTGAATTCTCATTTCACAGCACGTATTTGCTGGTGGCTAAAAGTAGCATTTCACATGGTAAACACCTGCTGTGCTTATGCTTCTGGTCTTTGTGCAAAATCAAGTCCATTTTACCAGCCAAGAAACATCTGATAGCAAAGAGGGCTGACAAGTAATGTTAGGACATTTGGGGATGTATTTTTTGTTTGGGGGTTTTGGGTGTTTAGTTCTGTTGATTTTTTTTTTTTTTTAATTAAAAAGTATTCATTGTCCTTCCAAAAAAAGGCTTATTTTTTCCCCTATCTTGCTGTGGTCAAAAGCACGCCATAAGAGAATATTTTGTTTAGCTTTTAAGGCCTTCAAAGAAGCTCAGTAGTGATGGTGAGTAATTATGACAACTCTAGGAGAGAGTGTTTGCTGCCTAAAAAATAGAAAAACCTGCTTGTAGAAAACTTAGGCTCAATTCAGAATGTGAAAATGCTCTCAGTGTGTTTCACTCAGTGGGGTACAACTTAAGTTATGGTGATTAGCATTTTTCTAGGAACAGCTTTATAGTATTTCTGTAAACTGCTGTGTCAAGTCATTGGCAGAAACATCTGCTTTCCTGCTGTCCTTTTGTTGTGCTGTGCTTTGGCTTCCACTTCAGACATAGTTGTTGCAGGTATCCTTTTATGTCCAGGACCCTGGCCTAAACCTTGATCATCTCAGTACCAGTAATGCAATTGTTAATAAGGCTGAAGTGCTTGGGAGCACTGCATGTGCAGAGCATGTTGTTCAGATATGGAACTGCACCATGCTTTGGAAAAAATGAGGAAGATCTTCACCCCTGAAGAATTTAATAGGCTTAGGTACTACAGTGGTAGCAGTATGTGGAAATGAAGGGTGTTGCTTTACTTGTTGGAAAGTGTTCTACGAACAGTTTTGCTCTGAATTTAATAGAGACTTTTTAAAATAAAAATCTGTAATTGTGTAGTTAATTAAAATTTACTTACTGATGAGGTCCTTGAGGTGGGTCTAAAGTTGTCATTAACAAGTAAGTTGAATCATCTTTATTAAGTGCTACTACTCAATAATAGGTATTTATTGAGTCGTATGTCTATTAAAGTAGCGAGTTCTCTGTATATATTGGAATAAAGATCCTCTGTCAGAAGTTCAGCTAAATTATTCATTTGTAAATTTTACCATTCTCACATCGATAGATGTTTCATGAATGTTATAAAAGAAGAGTGGTTCTGATTGTATTGCTGTGTTTACTTAACTCAAAATAATGTGACTAATAAACACTAAGGTCACACACATACCGTAGAAACTGTGATATACCTGTCAAAATCAAACCCTGGAGCTGCTAGAAGTAATAACAGGGAAAGTGGGATGAATTATTGAAAAGCCATGCTGCATAATATGCAACACTAACGAAGAGAAGATAGTCAAAAGTCAGACTGAAGTACAGAACAGTAGCTGAGGGCACTAATGCTTACTCCTGCTAAAGGCTGAGCTGGATAATTTCTCCTTGTTTCCCTACAGATCTCAAGCATATGTGGACCACATCGATGGGTCGTATTCCCTTTCTGCGTTACCCTACAGCCAGATGTCTGAGCTCCTGAGCAGAGCCGAGGAGCGCGTGCTGGTCCGGCCCCACGAGCCGCCGCCACCGCCTCCGATGCACGGAGCCGCGGAAGTGAAACCTGTGCCTCCCTGCGTTAGGTACGAGCCAGAAAAGCCACAAAGTGCAGATCTGTTGGGGCTCTTCACATTTTCTACCACCCCACTAGTAGTTGTTGGTGTTATTTCCATGCTGCCTAGGCAGTACAGGCAGCCCAGGGGCTATGACAGCCCCCAGCCCCAGCGTGCCTGCAGGAATAAGGCCACCAGGAGCTGGGCAGGAAGGCTGGCATCTAAATCCCATAGGCTGCCATTGTGGAGACGCACCTCACCTTGCCCTTAATACTGTAACTGTGTTGCTTCTGAGTTAAATGGCAAGACAAATAACTCTATGGAAAATGTTTCTGTGAAATATGTTGGCATTTCAGGAGGTAGCTTTGGAGTTTTGGAAATTTGTACAACTGAGCTGTGTTTCAGCCTACATGAAAAGAAGAATATATCACAGGAAGACAGCTGTCAAAACTATGTATTCATCGCATTTGCTAAATTGCAAGTGCTTCCCTCTCCCAAAGTGTTTTTGTTTTCTATGTCTTTGTACCTTTTCAGAAGTGGATACATACATAGAATACTTTCTAGAGGTCAAAATTTTGTTGTCACTGCCCTATTTTTCTATACCAAAAGTCTTACTTTATGTCTATGTACAACTTACAATAGAGGACAGTTAATTCAGATGGGGTTGTTACATCAGCAAAGCGTTAGTCTATTGAAAAGAATTAATTTTTTACTGCTTAGGAGATCATACACAAAAATGCATAACTCTTCAGATTAATTTTCCACAACAGTTTAAAGAAATCCTCTAGTGGCCTTTCAGGAAAATAAATTTACTGTTCTCTCTTGTTTTCTTCAGTTCACTTATTCACTGCCCTATAATGAGTATCTAGCATATAACTATACCTGTCTGTACATAGTATTGATGACCTTTATATTAGTCTCGCCTGTTTTGTCATCACGGCTTAAATATGTATTTCCAATTAACTTGTCCTCATTGTTTGCATTGTTTTGTTTTGGTTTTAAAGTTCTGTGAATCAAAGCAGTTAATCAACTGCTAGTTCCTTTACTTCAGAAAAGTAATTTGGATTTACTTAGGGATAACAGGGAAGAATTATACTAGCATACGAAACCTTTGATAAAGATGCAGGTACATTGTATAAGAACATAAATTTGGTTAATAGGTGAATTTGAGCAGCTATTTGAGCAGAAGTCTGTTGGAAACCTGATGCATACTCCATACTGAAAATTAGATTTCCTTGTTTATGAAGTGTGAACAAACACCCTGAAAGCATCATAGTACATAATGCTCTTTAATGCCCAGGTCTCAATGGTTTCAAGTTGCAGAATTGGATCTATTACTATTTTTTCCACTCTCTAGCTCTAATATCTTTGTTCTGTTATTCGATGTTGCAGTTCTACTCCTGGCTTGGTAGAAAATCGTCCTCAGTCACCAGCAACAGGCAGAACACCGGTGTTTGTGAGCCCCACTCCTCCTCCTCCACCACCACCACCTCTTCCATCTGCTTTGTCGACTTCATCACTAAGAGCTGCAATGACTTCCACCCCTCCACCCCCAGTCCCACCCCCGCCACCCCCTCCCACAGCTGCTCTGCAGGCCCCAGCTGTGCCACCTCCTCCAGCTCCTCTCCAGATAGCTCCTGGAGTTCTTCATCCAGCTCCACCTCCAGTTGCTCCTCCCCTAGCACAACCCTCTCCCCCAGTCACTAGAGCTGCCCAGGTGTGCGAAGCTGTACCTGTCCACCCACTTCCTCCACAAGCTGAAGTACAGGGACTTCCTCCACCGCCCCCACCGCCTCCCCTGCCACCTCCTGGCATTCGACCCTCCTCCCCTGTCACAGTTGCAAACCTTTCTCATCCTCCTCCTGTTCTGCACCCGCCTCCCACAACCATCGTCCCTGGCCCTCACGCACCCATAATGCCTCCATCTCCGCCATCCCAAGTGATTCCTGCTCCTGAGCCCAAGCGCCATCCTTCAACTCTTCCTGTCATCAGCGATGCTAGAAGCGTTCTGCTGGAAGCAATACGGAAAGGTAACGTTGGCTATTAAGCAGCAAAAAGAACAATCTCAGAAACTTGCTAAATACATGTGACCTTTGAGAGACCTTACACGTATTTCACATGTGTAAGAAGTTAGAGAAATGCAGGTTAAGTCTGTTTCTGTTTTCTGTCCTCTACAGTGTGTGCATTGCCAAGTAGACAGGTTTTTTTCAATTTGTAATTGCACTTATCAGATATTTAGCTTGGATGGCAAAACTGGTTCTCTGTGGAAGTTACATTACAGAAAAAGGTACATATATTTGTAGATTATCTGTGGAGATTATCTTTCCATTTCTGTTTACCTGCAAATATAGCTATTTCTGATAATTACAGATCGTGTAGAAGACAAAAACATTGGTTTTCACAGACTATTAGATAAAAGCAAAACTGGTCAATTGGCATTGGAATTTTGATCATCTGTCACTGCATTGCAAGATATAAGTGACATTCAGAAATCATTGCTGAAGACTTCAAGCTGTTAAGTATCTCACCTGAACTTACCTCAGCACAGTAGTGGAACAGCCTTTGCATTGCAAGGTGCCCATGGCAGAGTGCATGGGAAGGGCAGAGCTGCAGGGCAGTGTTTTCCTGAAGATCTCATGAGGAGCTGTGTGTACAAGCTGTACCTTTCAGCTTATTGTGCCAGTGGCCAGGAAAATCCCCGCTGCACTGTGCGTGCTGCTCTTTGATGGGGGGTATCTTCCAGTAGTTGAGCTCTCCCAAATGTTCCAAGTCCTACATTCTTCTCTTCCCCTGCACCTGCAGCACAGCACAGAATCTGTGTGGTACTGTAATATCAGTAGATAGGTTATGGCACTAATTCGAAGTATTTTTACAGCATCTCTATGCACATGAATTGATAACATCATTGAATCTAAAGAAATGTTGACAACAGTTGAGCACAACAGGAGTGTGTGAACATGCACAGAGAATGTCAGCAAAAATAAGAAAGCAGAACCTGCTGGTATTGTTTAGGTGATTGCTGAAAGCACTTTGACCAAGTCGTGCCCAAGAAACAAAGGCTTGAGTTACCACAGCTTAAATTCCACCTAAGGTCCTGTGCTTGGGTTGCCTGTCAGCTGACAGCAGCGAATATTTCAAATACAGGATGTAGGTCATATTTAGTCTGTGTCATTCTGGGATGTTGTGAATATAAAACCAAAATATACAATCTCTGTCATGCTCTTTTTACTAAGTTACTGGATTTAACTATCTCATACTTTCAGTATGTGTTATTTCTCCTTTGTGTTTGATCTCCAGTAATATTTTATCCCAAACCAGATCATTACTTGATAAAAAACAGGATTACAAGAGGTCCTGTCTTGTTGGGATATTCAAATAGCTATAAACTTATCATTAAAATAATGGACAGAGACTATGGAAATGTCTGGAAATGCAAATAGCAAAATAGCTTAATCACAGTGGTACTAAAAATGTATTTTTAATGGGAAATCAGAACAAGGATATTATAGTAGAAGGACTCATGATCCATTTGCCACTACAATTCTGACATTCCTCTCTTTAAAAACTTGACAAAAAAAAATTCTACCTGAGCAGGTCAGTGTCCTCTGTCTTCATTTTTGCTTGTGAAGCTTTTTGTGAATCATGAGCTAAATACCTTTACAGTGGTGAAGGAAGAGAGTGACATGTGTGTGGTCTGGTGTTCCTCAGGTATTCAGCTGCGCAAAGTGGAAGAGCAGCGGGAACAAGAAGCGAAACACGAGCGCATTGAGAATGATGTTGCCACGATCCTCTCCCGTCGCATTGCTGTGGAATACAGTGATTCAGAAGATGATTCAGAATTTGATGAAGTAGATTGGCTAGAGTGAAATTACTACATTGCTGTACACTGCAAAATCGAATGCTAATGTCCATTGTGGTGCTTGTTCTTTGAAAGTTTGATGGTCATTTCTAGTGTTTTTTGTATTCTTTTCTTAACATAATTAATCCATGTTTTTCTACTTTTCAGTTTACAAAAAGCTCCTAGTGCATCTTCAAAACTAAATGTTTTACAGTGGCTTTTCTTACACATCTCTTTTGAAAGAACATACTTTGTTCCAATAGACCACTAAGTATTAAGCATGGGCAGCTGTTGGTAGAGTAGCAGTTTCAATTTTTTGGCATATCTTAACTGTGCACTTTGTGAATTTTAAGTTGATGAAGGCAACTGAGATTGACATTCCAAGGGCAGCTGTATGTACTAATGAGCCTTATTCCACTTCTGATAGTGTTTTAAAACATTAAACCTAGCTATCAAAATATCACTGCCTCGATCACACCTGTACACTAAAAGTACATATAGTTAGCAGCACTGAACACACTGAAAAGCAAATGGATATTTGGGGGGTTTTATTATTGTTTTATTGTTGTTTTTAAATAATTATGGCCTTATTTGAATGTTTAGAGATTCCCCTTCCCTTCTTCCCTCCCAGGTACATATTGTGTGGTACTATTTTTGCCTGCATAATAAAAGTTTAAAGTTTTTTTTTTCCTTGTGAAATCTTTTGACTTAAACATGCTGTGTAACTTATGTAACTGTTAAAATAACAGTTTGATTTAATAAATGGTTCATTTTAAATGTTCCTGGGTGTTGCTTTTTCAATGAAGCCTGCTTTTCACTGGTACACCTCAGAGATTCTTGGATTTCAAGTATTTAATCTGTGGTGTACAAAGTTACAGTATATATTCTGTACTTGATCTAACAAGAAGCTATCATTAAATGATATCTATGTGCACATCTACTGGAAAGAAAAACCCAACTGAAATCCTATTGTGACTTTAGTTTTAAAAAAATACAAATATGGAATTGGGAGATTGTGGCTAAGCGGCTTTAGGGTTTGGTTTTTTTAAAAATCCACTTTACCATCAGTGTATCTTGAAGCGATGCAGCAGTTAAAATCGTGGTTGATGAAAGACACGAGTTTTTAAGTGCTATCTAGCAGTGTAGTGCGTGTTTTGCACAGCTTTTCTCTTTCTCTTCCCCAGAATAACTCCTTCAAGTCTGAGAACATAGTCAAAAGCCTGTTGAGAAGGGAAGCATGAGAGAGTGCAAGAACTCTCTTATCCTGTGATCTCGTTCCTGGAAGATGGAATTGTGTAATAGAGGAAAATAAGTCTTGAAAGTCAGAATGAGATTTCTGAAGGTGGAACATGAAATGTTCTACAGGTTACATACCGATTTGCAGGGACATGTTGTTAGCCTTCTCTTGGAACTCGGCAAATCTCCCGAGGTACAGACTGGGGTAGGAATGGTGTACAGCAGCCCTTCCAGCTTCACTGTCACCACATCAGCCTCCACTGTCATTTTGCACATGGCCTTCTATACTCAAGACTCTTTCCAATGCAACAGTAATGCCTCTGTTGGTTTTGTGGAAGAAAAATTATTGTCACAATTTGTGAATCTGCATCTTTATAACTACAGCTGCAGTTCTCTGTGCACTGTTCTCTTTGATAGTTGTCTTCACAGTCAACACCATCTGGTTTGTTCTGCCGTTCTCCATCAACTTCCAAAGTGTGTGTCCTTCTTAACCCCTCATTGTGATGGTAAAGAAAGAATGTCAGAGGCACTGCTGTGTGAATATTCGATGGTATTTCCTTGGATCTCAGTACTCCTAACTCACCAAATCTAACCAACTTGCCCAGTAACTAAATGTGAGATCTCATTTATGCAGCTGTAAAGGATTGAGAGCTTCAAGCAAAGTGCATTGTATGCACCTGCAGCTACCCTTTACCAGGGCCCCAGGGCTGCACTTCAGGCAGCTGAAAGAACAGCTTGGCCCTAAATTCCATGTGTAGGTAGTTCTGCCATTCACAAAATTCCTTTTCAACTGACGTTTATATGTGTTCCTTGCTCAAGTCTCTGTAAACTCCTGATTTTTCTGGCAGATATTACAGAGAGCAACATACATTGTCACTTAAATGGAGCAGCAGCATTTCTGTGCCCAGGCTGTAACTGTTCAAATTAGAGCATCTCACCATTGTGCCTGCATTGGTGGGTGTGTTCTGAGTGCATCCAGGAACTGTGAACTGGGTACAACTTACCTAAAGTGAAGGAAAAGAAATTAAAAAAGAAAAAGGCCCTTATGTAACTGCAGCTATCACATAGCAGACTTGAAGGTATTAAAAAAAATCCTTATTGACAAATGGTTCTTATTGACCTGCTTTGCTGTCCTGGTGATTAATAATATCCCTTCCAAGCTGGTACCCAGGGCAGACAAAGCATTCATTTAATATGACACAGTCACACGAAGTAATGAACCTTGTCTGAGAAAAGTCAAGAGTTAAATTCAGTTAACATTTCAAAGGCAGGATTCTTGGCCTTCTGCCACTGCTACAGCTTTCTGCCATAGCAACTCGTCTCCAGATAGCAATAGCGTGATTCACTAGTAGCAAGAGGTGATTGTTGAATTTGAATATTTGTGTTTGTAGATCGACTCCGAGCGGTGCATTTGCAATCTCGGTGATTTGTGTTCCTCTTACTGTGGTCTCCTGCCGCCTTTCTCGTTTGGTGGAATGCTGTGCAGAGGGCTGCTGGGCTCTTCATGCCTGTGATTAGATGTGTAATAGATTATTGATTGCTTTGTCTTGTAAGGTACTAAATCAAGTCTTCTGTATTGAACTGTTTACAGAGTCTGTTGTTTACCTCTGTACATTTGCAGCGGCTGGTTAAAACCAAGGCTCGAAGTCTGACACAAAAATAATGTGTCAGTAATGTTCCATATAAGTGAAGAGAAACCTTTGTTCATCTTCACCCTTTTCTCAAACGGTAATCTGGGATAGTTAAAAATTATCTACCTCTCCTACTAAGAAATGAGGGGGGGAAAAGAACAGTATAAAAAACATAGAAAGAAGAAACAGAAGCTACTTGGTGGCAGAAGACTAGGGAGGTGCAAAATTGGTCACTCAAGGGTTTTATCAAAAGATAAAACTGTAATGATGTAGCCATCATGAAGAAACCAAAAAGATCAGTAAATGGAAGACAACAGGGTCTGAAGAAACAAAAATTGTAAAGAGACATAATTCTGGTTCTTTTTTTAAGCAGTGTGATATGAACAGTAACCATTAAATACTAGATGTTATTAAGGGATTGTGTTATCTACCAGTAAATTGGGATTTTAAAAGCAGGAGGCATAATAAAAGACCTTTAGTCAATAAAATTATTCTTTTCTGCATGTGGTACAGGGGTGCACTCCTCAGCATTCAGGTGGACACTGACACACCGTTGCCTGTGTGATGGATGCACAGACTAATGTTCCTTGTGGGACCCGAGTGTGCCAACATGTTCCCGCAGTCCCCCAGGCATCACAACAGACTCTTCAGGATGATGGGACCATCTCAGCTTGGATGCAGCTGCCTCCCCTGAAGTGCATCCCCTCCTGATTTACCTGGAGGCTGTGAGCCTTTGTCTGTTTGGGGGATGCAGATGGGAACAGACTCTGCCACATCCCGGTCTCCCCAGCCCATGGATCCGCACGGGGAGGGTTCAGGGCGCGGTGCAGAAGCTGCTGCTGGACAGGCAGGTGCAGCTCTCAGCAGCACAGCACAGCACAGCAGGGCAGGGTTATGGCAGCAGCCAGAGCCCAGCATTCCCGCGAACCGCAGCAGTTCCAAGGGGAGACGCGGAGGCAAAGCCTCAGCACAGGCTCTGCCACCCTGGGCTGCATCAGCAAAAGATCTGACAGAAACTCGACTCGAGCTCCATCAAGTGTCCACTCTGCCTCCTCAGCTACAGGCCAGAATGACTTTTACTCAGTTCTCTTTTCCAAGTGGGGAGATTAAACACCGGGAGAGGAATCACAACCACAGATCAGAGGCAGCAACAGTGATCTCCCTTTTTGGAGCCTCTGCCAATTCTCCCCTCTCCTTTCCCTTCCTGACTACTTTTCACACTTGAACAATTCTCAGGGTGGTAGTCTGTCCGCAGGAGACTTTTCACAAGCTCTTCCTGGCTGCAGCTGGGAGAGATCTCACTGATTCCCAAACTGCTTCTTGAGTACATCACCAGTCCTTGGCAGATGTGAGTTCCCTCCGTGTGTCCTTTGAGCTGCATGGGACAGCTCTCCCTTCCCTGGTTCGGCTGTAATGAGCCGGGTCAGGTTTAAGGGATTAAAAAGCAGATTCCTGGCAACCTGGGGACTTGCTTTTTGCCAGCGTGTGTGCAGAGAGCGCTCCCATGAGCGAGTGACTTGGCTGTGAGCTGAGGGCTTAATGAATGCCTGGCAGCACAACCACCAGGCAGCTGCAGAGGAGCAGGCAGGGGACAGGGACCCCATCCCCATCCCAGCTGCTGCTAGAAGGGGACACATGGACAAACCTCGGGAAATGGGCACTGGGGCACAGAGCAGATACGGCGAGGCTGGAGCTGTGCACCGCGTTCTGTTGCCATAGGGCTGATGGATCTGATGCTGCACAGCCTGTGCTTTTTCTTTGATCCCTGCCCTCTGCGAGCAGGCATCTTTCCCCCCTGCTAATTCCTTTGCCTGGAGAATGGGCTCTGCCACATTAGTCATTGCTCATGTTCCTCAGCTGCCAGCAACCCTTGACAGCAGCATCAGTAACAGCCTCTAAAGAAAATTTCATCCACCCCATTTCTTCCAAATTCTTATTTTTACCATATTTGCAGGCTCTGAGCAGTTGCTCCAGCTACCTTCCTTTTGGCAACTGGAAGCATCTGGGTACAGATCAGAGAAGGGATCAAGCATCTCTCACCAAATGGGGCTGAGTATTCCCCTTCCCATGTTTCTTTATCTGATGGTTCATTAACTTCACTTTCAGACACAAGATAGCTGAGGGCCCCCTGCAGACAGGTCGTTTCCATTTTCCACCTCCCCCATTTTCCACCTCCCCTCTGCCTTTGATGTCAGAGGGTTATTTACTGCAAAACTTGTGATATTTTCTCACAGCTTCATGGCAGTATCATTCCAAGAAAAGCTTAAAAATATACCTCCCTTTCATGAGACCTTGCACTGTGTTTTACCCTCTTCTACTCCTCTGCAAGGCATTTCCTTCACCACAATTTTAAAACCTCAGAGCAGGTCTCCTTCCCAACCTGCCCCAGTGCCTCCTGTGGAGCGAGTATCCACACTCACTATCATATTATCACAGCTTGATTTTGCACTTCAGTACCAGCCAGAAATAACTCCAGAAACTGCCCAAGACTTCTAACCTTGTGAAAAAACAGCTCACAGCCCGGGTCTTGGCATGCTGGTGTAGTTTAGAAATTCCCCTTCATGTAAAGCAAATGCCAGCGGCTGGATTTTTCCCAGTTTCATTTTAGAAAAGCCAAAACCAGCTTGTAAGCATCCCCAGCAGGACACACAGCCAACACAGCTCTGTGCAGGGATTTAGGAAGCCATCATGCAGCCTGGGCTGGGGGCTGCCCCCCTCACTGCACCCCAGAGAGGAAAGCATCTTCTGGGTTTTAAAAGCACAAAGTTAGCAGTGGTCCCAAACAGGACAGGTGTTCCTCACAAGCCAGCGTTGTTTGCTGGTCAGGAGGAATCCTGGCAGTAATTCAGCAGTGGTTAATTAGAGGAAAACATTAGGATAACTCCTTTGCTTCTGTATACTTTGTTCTCTGCACGATGCCTCTGCACCAGCACCTGCCAGGGAAGTTTCAGTGCCAGTGATTATCTTTGGATGAATCGGAGGTAGAAAGCAGCAACTCAGTCCCTGCTTCCCCAGGAGAGAGAGCCCAGCTCTGGGAGCAGCCAGATATATCTAGGCTTCCAGACATCTCCTGCAACTCAATGTTTGTAGATCTCTCTGATGGACATCTCTAAGGTCACATGGAAAAGTTACCACCCTAAATCCCTGAAATTTTAAGGCTAGGCTTTGATGCCTCCTTGGGTTTTGAAACTTTTCACTGGCTTGCCTCATCTCCGCAGCTTGTAAAATCCCAGGATATGAGGTTCTCCTGAAGAATGTGCCAGTGGGGGTATAGCCAGCCCTGTCCCCACAGTGCCCCCACAAATCTGACTTCACCTCCCTTGCAACCAGGAGGCATTTTTGGGAACATGTGGGCTGAAGCTCTGCCCCAGCAGTGGCCACTGTGGCCTCTGCCACAAAGCCTGAGAAGATCCCTCAAGGGCAAGGCGAAGGGCCCTCCTGGCTGCAGCCCCACACCACCATCACCCCTCATTCAGGCTACACAAACTCCTGCTGGAGCCCCATCAGCTGGCCAGTCAGTGGCACCTGTAAGAAGGTGTTCAGTAGGGGTCTCCTGGCAAAATATCCTCCCCTCCCAACACACATGGGAGCAATTACTTTTTCAGGTTTTTTTCTCTGTTTTCAGTAGTCCTCATATTCTCCATAAATTTCATTAGCTGGATTTATGTGGTCACTAAACTGCATGATACAGTATTATAGGCACAGCAGGAAATTATTTGCTATTCTAGTGAAAATGAGTATTTCCTAGTTTTGTCAGTGCAGGGAATTACATTATCAGGGAAATAATAACCAGCTGAACTGAAGGAGGGTTTGATTCATGGTAATTACTGATTATATGCAGATTACTTTATGGCTTTAATTCTTTGGTCTCCCACTGCTTGCTAAACCTCTAAAAAAAAAAAAAAAGGCAGCGAGTATATGAGAATCTTGTTTGTAAGGCAAATTACAGAACCTAATTGTTTGATTACATGAAAGGAAGCAGAGCTCTGCACAGACCAGGACAGCGGCGGGAAGGAGCCAGCAGAGAGCTGCACTTGCATCCATCCTCAGCTGCAGCCACTCCTGTGCTTCTCTTCAGCACTCGGTTCACGTTCCCAGGACTGCAGCCCTAAACTGTGCTGGTGCCTGGTTTTACTGGGGCCACAGCAGGGCTGAAGGTGATCGGTGCCCTTTGTGCTTTCACCCCTCTTCTTCAGGTGGAGATCAGAGGATGTATCAATTCATTTGTGCTCAATATGCACCTAAAAACATTTCTTCCAATTCAGTGCAACAGCCAGGCCCTTGCATACCTTCAATTTTAACTAGCACTATGCTTTGAGGCATCAGAAGCTGGTTAGCAAACTACAGGCTGCTTTTGACAGAAAGCTATCCAAAAATAGAGCGGAGCATCACCAC
The DNA here is from genome assembly GCA_036630365.1 of Acanthiza pusilla. Classification (NCBI taxonomy): domain Eukaryota; kingdom Metazoa; phylum Chordata; class Aves; order Passeriformes; family Acanthizidae; genus Acanthiza; species Acanthiza pusilla. The sequence goes on from JAXCHO010000023.1 coordinate 34,418,539, forward strand.
TGCTTCTCAGACACTCCTGCCTTTCCAAAACAGCTTTTCTCGTATTTCCTACAGCAAACCTTCAGCAGACTTGCAATCCCCAGAGACGAAACTAGCCTTTTGATGTTGCATATTATTCTTAGCATTACTGGAGCAAAATTTCAGACCATGTTCTCTCTGCAGTGGAGAGATGGGGAGTGAGACCCTGCTTCCACTGCCTCTGGCTGCCTCCCTGACTGGGAAGCATGTTCGCTCCCACTGTGCCCAGGGCAGCATGCCGATTACATGCCGCATTTATTCTTATAATACATAGCTGCACCCTCTTAAGTAAAAAGCAAATGCTGGGGTTTGCATCAAAAAATATCACCCTGTGTCAGGGCAGGCTCAGAAGCACGGCCGGGTGCTCCACAGTGTCTGTATTTGTCTGCAGCCGCTCCGGCACACGTGCCAGCTGCGATCTTTCAGCTGCCAGCACTTTATCTAAGAGATGAAAGGGAGGAAGAGGGAAAGCACTGTAATTGCCAGCCCAAAAGATAGTCCTCTGTGTCAGGCATGCCTGCCTGCACCCCTGGGGCTGTCAGTGCAGAGGAGCAGGGGCAAGGAGCACCTGCTGGATCCATCAAGGTTGGATGGCACTCGCAGTCCACATGAGCTCTGTCCTCATCATCACAGTGTGAGACCAAGTCCAGGCTCTGGGATGAAGGGTTGGCACCACCAGCATCCCCTTGGGAGCCTCCAGAAAAGCACCCTGTCCCCTTGGCTGGTACCAGCCATGATGGCTTCCCTGGCCCAAATATGGGGCAACGCTGTTCCTTCAGAGAATAATAGAGCAAGAGTCGTTTGGGTTGGAAGGAGCCTTAAAGGTCACTCAGTTCCAATCCCCCTGCCATGGACAGGGACACCTTCCACTAGACCAGATTGCGCACGGTCCCATCAATGTGACTCTGAACCCTGCCAGGAATGGGGCATTCACAGCTCCTCTGGGCAACCTGTTCCAGTGCCTCACCACCCTCACAGTGGAGAATTTCTTATATCTAGTCTACACTACCCTCTTTCACTTTAAAGCCATTAACCCTTGTCCTAAGTCCACATTACTGTTGTACCCGAGTCTACATTATCCTCCTCACTAGTAAAGAGTCCCTTTCTGGATGCAAAATTGTATCCTTGGCTGTTCCTAAGTGCCCCAGCAGATGAAATGTCCTGGCTCTGTGGCTCGCACACTACAATGCAGATACCCCACTGAAGAGACAATGTCTTCAGAAGTGGTCTCTGCTCGTGCCATAGGGTCAACAGGGGTCTTTTAGCCTTTCTGTTTTGGGCAGGTGGATCCACGAGTAGACTTTTATCTGCCTCTGCAGGATGGTCACCCTTTGGCATTCTGAACTTTCCCTGCTCCCTTTGCAGGTCATACGTCTTGAGAAGAAACACCCATGCCACTTTATGCTGACCAATAGGAGCTATTCATCATCACATTTCCCCTCTCATTTCTCTTATTTCACTGAAAGAATAATGATAAAATGGTAATTAAAATGAAAGAAATACAATTTTAAGAGAAATGTTTTCCTTTGGGCTGTTTGCTGTGGAAAGGCTGCTGTTTCACTGGCACCCACGATCAGATAACATTTGATGAACCACCGCAAATTAGGATGCAGATGACGCCTCGTGTCTGCGCTGCTTGTGCCTGGAGGCGGTGTGTGCGGTTTTGCTTCATCATGGAGCTGGCTGCGCCCGGGGCTAACCACAAACCACTCCGGGCCGTGCCGAACATCGCCTGGCTGTCGGCGTCTCTCACGCACCCAGCAAGCCCCGATTCCTGCGGGAGGAGCTGCCTGCGGGGCTCGCCGGGGATGCGCATCGGGAGGTGGCAGCATCTCACCGCTGCGCCGAGCCCGGCCCGGGAGAGCAGCCCCTTGCCCGCCACGGGGCTCTGTTCGGGAGAAAATCAGCAGGTTTTAATCCTTTAGCTTCCAAGACTCAAGTTTGCCATACTTTCCATTTGCTGCTTATTCCTTTTACAGCTCTCGCCTTTTTTCTTTTCTTCCCCCCCCCCCCCTTTTCCTTATTTCTTTATTTTAAGAGAGGGAAGGCATTAAAAGAGGCAGCAAAAGGCAGCAAAGCACCCGCAGCACCCAGAGCAACATCCCAGGGTCCTGCTGGTCACGCCAGCCCCAGCAAGGATGGACATCAAAGGAAAGCCCACGTCACCCATGGGAACCTCACTGCATGGCCAGGGCCCCCACCTGCTCAAGGGCATGGGGATTGTGGTGGGGGTCTCCCCAGCCTCCTGCTTACTGGGGAAAACATCCTGCAGAAGCCCCGTGAGAACCTCCAGAGTGACTGAGAAATCCTTCTCCTCTGTTCATCTCGGGAGGAGAAAATGGCACTGCTACTGCTCTGTGAGCAGCTCTACACCACAAGAGGAACGAAGCCCAGGGGACCCCCCTGAGGAGGGACCTGCAGTGGGCTCAGCACATCAGCCAGGCCTCACCTGTCCCTCTGTGCCCCCAGGGGGCAGAGGCAGGGGTCACAGCCCCACCATCCTCATCTCCTCAACCACTAGGAAGGCCATAAACCACAGAAAAACAGTAAAAACATGTATCTGGGCTGGTTCCTGCAGCAGGAACTCTGCAACCCCTTCCTTTACAGCCTGATGCAGGAGCAATGCCCATCTGCTCCTCCCTGATGCAGAGCTATTGCTCCTCTGGGTGATTTGGTCAACCAGCCCATGTCCTATCAGCTGCACAAAGTGCTCCTAACCCCCAAAACATTTCCTTGCCCTCAGTGTGCCAGGTTTGGCCTCCTGCAGACCACAGATCAATTCAGATCCAAGGGAATCTGAGAGCTCTTTTAAAAAAGCACCCAGATGACTTCAGCTAAACCCTGAGTTCTCTTTTTGAAAAGAATCCACAGGGCTTCAGAGCCCAGGTGGTCACTTGGAGGTGCCTGTGTCATTTCTGCCGGTGGGACATAGCTGGTACCATAATATATGCCCTTGTTTGCAGAAAGTTCCTGAGTGGAAAAACACCCAGCTCTGCTGTGGGAAGGGGCTTGGCAAGTTGTGCTGCTAGCCCACAGCTAAGGTTCAATGGTGGTGGGCACTGACCAAAGCCACTGCCTTCAAGCACCAATGAAGCACCAATGAAAACAGCATTAAAACCAACCCCATCTCTTAATTCAAGAACCAGGACATTGCCAAAGGATTTTGCAAAAAGCTGTGGCTGTGGCCCTTTCCGTAGACATAGCCCAGCACTGTTAATCTCCAGGATTCTTGTATAGGAAGGCAGGTGGGGCAATGCCAGCATTCAAATGCACAAGAGCAGCACAGAGCCAGAGGACACACCTTGACGTAAATGGGTTGTAAGCTGGCTGGCGTGATGTTGGTCCCAGCAGAACAGCAGCACAGCCCTCAGGCACAGGAAAAGGCACTGGGAATTCACCCAAGTGCTAATTACTAAATAAACAGAACTGGCTGGAAATGGCAGGAGGCATGAGGTGTAGGTTAAGGAAGCTGCTCTCTAGGGATGAGCAGGGCACTGCTACTGCACAGTTATTCCTCTGCACTGAGATGGTGCTTCTGCTGGGGCCCCTACCTGCTGGAAATCTGTAATCCTCTCAGCACAGCTGGGGAGATGCAGTGGCATTAAGGAAGGTTTCATTCCTAATAGGCTGACAACATCTCTTATAAAATCTTAAGGACGGAGGTTCTGTCCCAATGGCTATCTACTTAACTGCCAGTCAAGTTTGTGAATTTGCTATATTGTGGTGGTGCTGCATGGGACTTTATTCACAAGTCTTCACCGTGTTTGTGGGGTGCCAGGGCATGCCAGATCCCTGCTGCTGGAGTGCCCTGTGCCTGAGTACTCCCACAAAACCATCTCTCCAAACCCCTCCCCAGGGCTGACTTGGGAGATGGAACTGGGGGAAAAGACCATTGACTCTCCACTTTTCTGCTTTCTTTTGCAGTGTTATTTTTAGTGGGGGACTGGTGCCATGGCCCCAGCAGTCTGTCTGGCACAGCTCTGTCAGCAGGCATTGGCATTCTGTGTGTCTCCAAGCAGCTTCAGTCTTGAGCAAAATCATCCAAGGCTGCTCCTCTCACTTGAAGCTCCAAGCCCAGGATCCTGGCTGTTGCCCCTGCTAGCTTCAAGGATGAGAGGGCTGAACATGTCCTCCCTGATGAGGGACACCCCAGCACCAGCATCTGCACAGGCTCATCACTTCCTGCATCCAAATCCCATCTCTGTCAGCTTCAATGGCACCAACTCCCAGGCAATACCAAGGTGAACCTTTCCGGCTCTCATGCACTGGCAGTATTGGTCCCCAGGGTTTAAAAAGTATTTTTTTCCCAACTGTGTGACCCCCATGTGCTGCTTTGGGTCACTTCCCCAGTGCTGTCACCACAGGCCATGGCTGCTGTGCTGGAGCACTGCGGTGCTGGCAAGAGATGATTTTTGTTTGCACAAAGAGAGCAGAGTGGCTCATACTGCTAGTGGAGATCGGAGCTGGTGGAGGCTGATTGCGGATTTTGGTCTTCATACACACCAAGAAACCAAAATCAGAGTTTCATGTGATGCCTCTGCACTGTGGCATCTCCTTGGGGAACAGGGGTGAGTGGGGTAGCACAGAGAAGGCAAGTTACTGTGCTGGGGGCTCTGAGGAAATCCTGCTTTAAACATACAAATACAGGAGCTGACGATGTGACAAGCTGAAGGCTGGCATCTCCCAGCGATTTTGGAGGAGCAGAACGGAAATGGCTTTTATTGTTCTATGGAAATGTTGTGCCTCTCCTGCCCCTTTCAAAGACCCTGGGCAGCACACGGGGGAGCAGGGCTGAGCTGCACCATGAGCCAGAATGGCTTCAGCCAGGGGCCAGACTGCTCAGAAACAAACGTGGTTGGCAAGGCAAACAGCCCCCTGAGTCACTTTGAATTAAGTAACTGATCCCCCTCTCATAAATGTTTTTGTGCAAACAGTGGGGCTGCGCCTGTATTAGTGACCGGATATTGAGGTATTGGTGCCCACGATTTGGCAGCTTGTTTAAGAGCAGATTTTCCTTTCACAGGCTGCATTAAATAAGGCTGATGATGTTGGCTAAACTATCAGTTTTCTTTTGGCTAGTTATCTGCAGATTAGAGTTTTCCTATTGCTGATAACTGCACATATTGCTGTGTCACATACCTTTCTAACAGGGACATTTTTAATAGTACAGAAAGAAAATGCTGTAAGAGTCTTATCTCCCCTTCTCCTCAAGGCAAAACTGACATGAAGAATGAAGTTTAATACAATATTAACTCTTATTGCAGTCACATGGCTGTGCTAAATATCTGTATTAACCTGATGTTCACACAGAAATAAATTCTCTGAGAGGATATCAACAGAGGTAACATATTTTATTTGGCAGTGGATCCCCTATGTGTTTTGCTATGACCATTTTAAAGGTGGTTACCAGTAGCCCTGGGGGTAACCAGCAGAGAGAGTACAGAGACAGTGTGTTACAGGTGTGCACTGCCAAAAATGCAAGACCAATGAGTAGTGAACTTGCACTGTAACACAGATTTTCAAAGCCATATAAAGGTTTTCAGGCAACAATTACTTAGGGTAGTGAGTGAGTGAGTGAGTAGGTTTCTGCACAGGGTGATCAGTGCACAGTACAGCTTTATGGGTTTTGGACAGCATCTGGCCCCTGATCCTTATTCTGTCCTGTCAATATCCCTGAGTGAGTCCAGAAAACTGAATTCTTGTCTTTTTTTTTTTTTTTAAATCTAATGAAGTTTGACTAATTCAAGCTCAGCAGAATTATTGCCTGAACAGATTACCTCCCCCAGGTTTTATACAAGGATCTTTGCAGCAAGTTACCGTAATTTAGATAAATGTCTGCTGCCGTCACCAAGCCTATAACTTCGACAAAGGCAGCTATTGATTTTGTCTGATGTGATCTGTCCCATATGAACACACACAGCTTCTCACTTGTCAGCTTATCTGCTATATTATTACTTATTGATTCCCTTATTTGCTTTTATTTACCAGCTGTAGAAGTTGGTTGAGTTGTTTGGCAATTATGGGGACTGACTTTCAAGAAGGCACTTTGCTTTACTCCAACTTTCAAAGCAAAATTTGTCCAGAGTTTGTCAGAGGGATGGCATTATTTTCTGCTAGTTTCCATAGGTTCCCTGAACGGCCTGAGCCGGATGGAAACTGGGTGATCCCTTAGGATCTCTCCTATCCTTACCTTTCTGTCAAAGCCATAAGGTGTGTCCTCTGAGGTTGCAGACGCTGACTTGTGCACATATGCACATGCACACCTACCCTAGTTCTGCTGTCAGACATCACTAATTCTGTCAGTTGCCATTAATTATAATTAATGTCTGTGTCCTAATGGCATGGACTAGAATTTAACCCAGTTTGTTTATCCACATTGTCACGGCTCAGTTTGCAGTCTCTGCAGTGCTGTGTCAGCTGCCATTGAGCATGTACAGCAGACACGAGCATCTCAAGGAGATTTTCTTCCAGGCCCTGCTATTTCAGGTAGCACCAGCCCCTGCCCACTGGGGGTCCTCCTCTCTGCCTGGTGAGCAGTTCCTCACACCATATCAATGAGAAGGGCTCAGGTCTGGGGCTGGCAGTCTGGAATTAGGAGCTTGCAGTGATTCAATAACCTTTCCCTCCCATCGTTTGTAGGTAACCTGGAATAAAGAACATTTCCATAGAAAACATTTTACCTGAGACATTTTTCCTAGGCTGTTATTTGTTTGCCGTCAGTTTCCAAATCCAGATTCAGCTAAAGAGGAAAGATGATTTACTCCATAATATTTTTGTGTGGTATCTCAATGAAATAGAATGCTTTGACTGGTACCTGCAGGTACAGATGTCCTCAGACTCCAGTCATTTCTCTTTAAAAATCTGGAGGTCAGCTGAGTGCAATAATTATAGGAAGTGTACCAAAGCACTTCCTGTGGTGAGGGATGATTTGTAGCGGTCCCTCCTGGCAATAGGCTTGCACAAAAGGAAGTCCAACAAAAGAAAAACAGATTAAAAAAGACGTGTATATACATACACACAGGCAACTTCAGAGTTCAATGCTTGATTAAGAAAATGCTGACATTCTGCAGGAAATATTTTGGGGGGAAATCCTGCCATATTTATTCATAATCAATTCTGCTCCCATGGGCTCCATTCTGGTGTCCAAACATTGCATGAATTGGAAATTAATCACAAAGTCTGGACTAAAGAGAAGGCAGAGAACTGTGGCATTTGTAGCACCTGACTACCTGCTACTCAAACATCAAATTAAGGAAGTACACGTGACTGTAAGCGACAAACTGAAATAGCTCTGGTAGAGACCGAACAAATTTATTCAACCCATCACTCTCACTGGAGACAGGATCGTTCTCTCTGTACTGTTTCAGGTGGCTCTTTGCAACTTGCTGTGACAGGTTTCCAGTGATGAAGTCCCCATAACCTCTCTACACATATTGTTCCAGTGCTCATTTGTTTCTGGAACTTTTGCAGTGTCAAGCCTGACTCTTTCTTGCTGCCATTTAAGCTCATCATTCATGATTCTACAAACCATGGATTTTAGATGCACAAGATCTCCTCTTATTTTCACAGCAGCTTTCACACACTGGAGGAGCTCCCCTGAGCCCTCACAAATGCTGAGGAGAAGCTGTTGACCAGCCTCAGCTCACAATGCTCCTCCATGTGTTTGCTGTGTGGCTGTTCACTCCTCATCTGGATTTCCACTGCTGATTTTCCCACTCAGTTGCTGTGCTTGCCTCTAACAAAATATTTTGGTTGTTTCCAGAATCACTTTCAGACTTGGTAAGATCATGTTGAATACCAAATCAAACCTCTGAGGTAACTGCAGCCCCTTCCTGATGTCTGACAGCTGCCCACTGAGTAAGTATTGTCCCTGCTCTGTCACCCAAGTCATTTATGAAAAAATTGAATCACCCTTTGGGTGAGACACACACCTGTGACTCAGTACATCCTCCTGCTCTGGCAGCACACCCCCAGTGAGTGCTCTCACAGGGGGGCTTTACACAGAAATTTCACCCAAATGAAGCTCTCCTCCCTTGCTTTTGAGAGTGGGGGTTGTGTCAGGCTTTCTTCTTTCACTGTAGCTGTGAAAGATATTTTCACAAAGCAGCTGTCATATCTGTAGAAAGAAAAATAAACACAAACAAGGCACAAACAAGCAATAATAAGGCTCCCAGGCTCTGCAGACTCCTTGGTCATGCCGCCTCTATCAGCTTCAGGTAAGACCCTAGCAATTAAAGCCAGAAAGAATAATATGAACCACAGAGGTTTGCTCTCTCTGCAAAGAAACATCTTCAAAAGTTAGAAACCTCCACTGTTGGGTCATGGCATAAAGGAGCTTGCAGAAAGACAACATCTCTGTGATAGATGGAGTGTGCAAGCAGCTCTTGGGAAGCACAGCTCGATGGGAAGCCGAGGCGAGCAATAGCTCTTCTCTCGCCTGTGCTGGGGTGAAGCGGGGGTATGGACCTGCTTCACCACAGCTCGGCGAGAACATCACAGCCAATCGATAGCCCCGAGTGCTGGAACAGCCGAGAAATTGTTGCTATGGATTTATATAGGGTTATACATTCTAAAGGGAGGCCACCTGAGAGTAATCTTAAGGAGCAGGAACAGCCTCTGTGTGGAAGCAAAGAGAGGTGATATCAGGACAGACAAAGTTATAAACATCATATTATGGCATTTGGGAATGAAGGCAAGATGATGTAAAAGCTGCCTTAGGTTGTTTAAAAGATATTTTTATTGCCTCTGGATGGTATATTCAAGGACATAAATGTGTATTTCTCAGTCTCAGTTTGTGATTAAAAATGCCAGCTAACTCCAGACCATGACTGGAGCCTCTCTGAGAGGCAGCAAAGCAGAGTGGGGACGAAGGTTTCCAAGCAGCACAGCACCACCGCCTGCCCCAGACTTGGGGTTTGTGTCACCCAAATAGGAGAAAAAAGACACCCTCTTCCCCGAGGGAGTCACAGAGGGACTTGTGGTGGAGCTGGCAGCTGCAGATCCCCTGAGCTTGGTTGCCCTCCCCATTTTGCCTGTTTTAATCCCTCTTCTCTGCTTCCTGCTCCCAGGGGCAGCCAGGCTCGTGTGTCCATATCCAATGGGGGCCACCAGCAGAAGCCAGATGAGGCCACCTGCTGCAGGGTGAGAGTGCTTACCTCCACCAAAGGGCCTTACTGACCTCTCTGACACATGTAAGAGCAGCTGTGGGGTGTTTTTAGACCAACCTGAGCGTGCCTTCGTGTTGGCTGTGCTCTGTCACTGGGATTACATTGCTGCACCCACATTTACCTGTTCTGCTCCTACCCTGGTGTGCGGAAAAAATGAACCACAGGGCATTGCACTGCCTGTTGCACCCCAAAGGCAGGTCTTGAAGATGTCCCTCATGTAACCCAGAGGCACAACAGTCCCTTTAGGATTATCCTGGCTATAAAAGGGCAGGTAGTGGTGAGGCGGTCTAAGCCTTCAGTGCTCTCTCTGAAGCCCTTAGGAGTGTAATACACTGAGTGCCCTGAAAAATACCACTCCTGTTGTGTCTTTTCACCTCTGGTGGTAGGTGACTTTCAAAAAACAGGGAATAAACTCCGGCAGTTACTTACAGGTGCTTCTAAGGAGCACTGTGAGATGAGCGAGTTGCAGGTCTGATAGATTCGGTCATTTTTGCTTTATCTCTGCCAGACTGGCCCACAGACCTTTATTATTTATAGTTTTCTCAGATACAGTAAGAGAAAAGTGGCACAGAAGTAACACTGTTCCCCTTGGAGCAGTCCCCTCTGAGGGAGGGGACTTGTAGAAAGAAAAATAAAATCCACCCAACTCCTCACATGTGAAGCCCCTCCGAGGGAAGCAGCAGCAGTGCCACCTGAAAACAAAGGAAAATGGAGATGTGTTTCAGGAAAGGCAGCTCGTGCCAGGAGTCGGAAACATACCATTGTCACAGGGCCTTCAGGGAAGAGAGAAGGAAAGGCCACCTTCAGGGAAGAAAGGAAGGTGAAAAGGGTGTCAGGGCAAGGAGACAGATAAGTAGGAATAACAGAAGCATATGGATGTTGCCAAAATGGGAACAGAAGGCAGGCATTCTATCTGTCCTTTGTGTGCAGATACCTTTTCCAGGAGCAAAAATACTTTTCTGATGTCCTTTGGTAGCTCTCAGGCAAATTTCACTGCTACCTCATCTTCCCATATCATCATTTCTGCCCAGCAGAAGAGGAGGATCTCAAAGCACAGGTTTCCACACAGGCATCCAGCTCTCACCTGTTCCTACACAGAGCAATATCACACACCTTCCATGCCTTGCACTGCCCAGGGCTGTGCTCATGAGAAGCGGCGAGCCCCCTCAGCACCGAGTGCTACCAAAACCCTCCTTGGTTTGCGGCAGGGATAAAATGGGAAGGGGTTCAGGGGCCTCGTGCCCTGCTCAGCACTGGCTGACGCACAGGGAATCACTGGAGAGATGGGAACAGCCACAAAGCTTGGCAGGCAGAAGGCATAAGCAACGGGTTGGGCAGTAAACCAGTTCTGCTGCCTGCATTGTAGAGAAGCTGGACTGACATGGCTCGTTCAGCTCAGGTAAAGCAACAAGTGCTCGTTTCAGACCAAGCATGGCAGGGTGGGAGGGTATTATTAGGAAGCTTTTATGGGTCTGAGCAATATTATGAACACTATGCTTAGGCAAAAGGTCCCAATTTTAATGACAGCAAAGGCAGAGACACAGCCTTTTCCAACTTCTAAAAATGTCTTATGAAAGACCAAAATGTTCTGGTTGACACAATAAGAGCTGCGTGCTGCTAACGCAGCCGTGGGTTTCAGCAGACAAGATAGCAGCAGGGTATTTACCTCTGCACAGCTGGCAGAGTTGGGGGGCTCCACAGAGTCTTTATTTCCCACAAACACACCTCATGTGGAACTAACGCTCTGACAGCAAATACAGCAAAATGTTCTAATCTTCCCGATTTCATTCAAAATAAAAATAATGCAATTAGCTGTTCTTGCTCATGAATAGGCAGTGTCTGATTACTCTTATTGCTCACTATTCCAGCGTAAGGAGTGAGGCCTCACACAATGGGCTGCTCTGCAAATGCCTGTCCTCCATGTGACGGCCTTTGCCTGCCACGGGAGCTGGGATCCCGGGGATGAAGGAGTCCATCTTCAGCCATGCCAAGCAGGGGAGCCACTCAAAATCTTGGGTTTGTGCTTGGTGCACAGATCGCACTCCATACCCAAATTCTCCCTGCAAAAGGTTTTCTGATGCATTTCTTTTGACATCATTCGATGCAATTTATTATTTTCCTTGGGACATTTGTAGAACAGCAAGTGTACAGAAAGAGGGAAGCCTTAACTTATTTGTCTCCCATTTTCTTTATTTGCCATTGCACAATGAAGTTTAAAACAAAATGCACCCTGCTTGGGAAAATTAGATAAATTCTTCAGGAAAACCCACCTTCCCACTAACTGACAAAAATTGGCCAAAATATCAAAAGTCAGACTGATACTGGAATGCAGCATGGTCCCCATATTTACTGACAAATTCATTTTCCATCAGAAGAGATTTTTTTGAAAGCATCTTAATATTACCTAAATGTACTTCTTTCTATAAAAACTAGCGAAAACCAGAAGTGACAAATTTTATCTGCCTGCAGCGTACAATCACATTATCTCTCTGTGATGCAAAGGTGCTGATTAAAAAAAAAATCAGTCATTCAAAGAGTGTCATAGATCTTATTACAATTTATAGAAGACTAAACCTTTATTTAAACAGTCTACCTCTTGGAGAATATTTCAAGAACCACTCCTTCTGCCTTGGTTTTAAATATAATTATTAATATGCATACCATCTTCTTGGTGGGGATAAAATGAGCACTGATCCACACAAAATATGCCTTCTCTCAAAAAAGACAGAAGGTTCAAGCTAATTTTTAAAACCCTTTTCCAATTCTTTTCTGAAAAATCTCAATTAAGCTGAGAAAAATGAAACAACTGCGCAGCAAACAGGATGCTTGGAGAAAATATTCCCTGGAAAAACAAGGTTGTTTTAAACCAGCCAGGAGCTAGACAGTGAGCAGCATGAAAAAAATAACCAGAAGTTTAAAATATTCCCCCAGTTCAGAATTTCTTTCCTTCTGAAACACTCAATTTGCCTCCTCCTGACCCCATCCATCTCCTGCACCTGAAGCATAGCAGCCAGTTTGTCCTTGCTAGAGAAACAAGTGTTCCCAACAGTGCTGCTAAACCTCCATTGCTTAAAAATACCCTTATCTGCTAATGTCCTCATCCCCTTTCCCTGATGGAGTGAATTAAGTGTGTGGAAATGTTGGACAGGGCACGGACAAAAAGCCCAGATACTTTCTATCCTATGTGGTATTCCTTTGTTTTCCTACCAAATGAAGCCGTGTGGAAAACGCAGGTGCACAGACACCTCAATCCCCACCGAGTGCAGTGGGAAAAGCTTCCAGGCTGCTCCTGCTGCTCGGGCAAAGCACTCTGTGCATGTGCTGCTGCCTGGCTATAAGGGCACGGAGGATAAAGGCACAGAGCTTGATTTGGTGCTTGCATGCCCAGCCAGCAAGCAAGGCTGCTGAGAGGCACACCTTTAGGAGTATGAGTGCTTAAATCCTTTCCCTAATTCTGAGTCTAAGCACCTAATTTTAAGTGCTGACACATCCTTGAAAGTGTTTTATTGTACAGATTTAACTCCAGCCTTCTGTGGGTGGAGACACAGAGGAAGGTGCAAGGGACAGTGTGAAGATGTTCTACCCCAGTGCCTTGTGTCAGGGGCACAGATGGCAGCAGGGGATGGAAAAGATGTTGTCCTGTAGGTGATTGCCAAGTCTGGGCTTGCAGATAGAAGTTTAATTGTGTTCAAAAGCAGGATGAAGGTTGAATCTGGACTAGGTTTACTCCCTTCCCTGGCTGAATAGTGGGTTGGGCAGCTCAAGAGATCTGCCTGCACTTGCAGTTTTCAGCTCAGGAGGTCTAGGATTGAGGAGAACCCAAATGATGCTGCAGTGAAGAAATGTTCTTAATCTTTTGTCTTGTGTGTGGCACCAACCCATTGCTGGAAGGGGACACCACAGCCAGCTGATGAGTCTGAGGTACCTGCCAGAGGAGCTGTTCCCATGCCATGAGCCACGTTGGGAACCACTGCACTCTTTCCTTAACCAGATACGAGAAGATTCATCTCTTTTGCTCTTTCTCTCCCACCGCTTGTATTGGGATGCCAACAAAGTAAAATCATAAAAAAATGATGGGAATCTGCTAGAAAATGCCCTTTACTGTGAGGCTTTGCTGCAACATGTGGAGCCTTCACAGAGACCTGACCACTGCTTCACCTCCCGCTGCCTTCTGTCGCTTCTTTGCAGCAGACAGAGCTGACACGAGCAGACCTGCCTCCGCTGAACCGGCTGCCACCTCTGCTGTCAGCACTGAGTCAGCACTCACCGCTCTCCAGCTGCCCCAGTAGCAGCTGGGTTATTTCCAGGACGCTGGAGTTACTGCCCTCGATAAATGGAACTGCCACTGGGGGAATGCTGGCCCTGGGAGAGCTTTCTGCAGTCGCAGGAAAGAGCTTAAACATCAAGAGGGCAGGGAAAGGCACACTGGTTTTCTACCCAGGGGAGTTTTTGATGCACTCCTGAGCAAAATACAGCAGCCTGGGTGCTGCTTTCTGCGAGCTTTCTGTGAAGGGAAGAGCTCACTCAAGGAGGACCAGGTGATGGGGAGACATCTCACAACACAGACTGTCCCCCAGAGAAGCAAACCCAGCAAGGGTTAAGGTGAGAGCCAGGTGTGCTCATCCTCCATGCAGAGCTGAATCTCACCTGCTTGGTCACTCCTGAGTTGCACATGTCCATCGTGAAGCAGTAAGAAGGAGAAAACCTTCTTGTTTATTTTCCTTTGTCTTCTTTTCTTTATAAATGACTGTTACAACAGCTAGCTGAAATGCTGAGGAGCAGCTGCACTATCAGAAATTATTTTTACCTCATTATAAAAATTTATCCTTTTTAAAGTGAGAGAGGCAGAATGGAGATTAGAGGTTCTAATGCTTCGTCAGGTGTTACCTAGTACCTGTGGATCATTACATTGATAAAAATATGTACAGACTCACTTTTCAGGTTTAAAAGTGTTTTGTCCTTTTGTTTGCTTAGCTAAATAAAGAGGTTTTGTTTGACCTGTGATTTTGAATCCAGCTGGCTTTTTAATATACAGTGACTCATACAAAGCAGCCTGCAGAGTCAGTCTCTTTTCCACTGTTCTGCTGCTGATTTAGGCAGAAGCCCCACAGAAAATCAAGCAGAGTGTGGGGTTTTCAGCCCCAACTGGCTCCCAACAAGGTCTTCCTCACCAGAGCTGCGCTCTTCATTGTATAATTGCTCCTGCTGAAACAAGGGAGCTAATCACAGCGAGAGGTACTTCAAGCAAGCCAAATTGCTGGGATTTGGTCTTGCAAGGCACTGCAGGTCCTGTAAGGTTTTCAAGGTTAGTAATAAACTGTTAGTTTCTAATGAAAATTGGAGCTGAGGCCAAGGACTGCCTGCCTCAAAAAGGTAACTTTTTTGTAATGAGATACTGCCATTATCTCGGCTGATGTCCAATAGAGCATCACTGGTTCCACTGGGAACAATCTGGGAGGTCTTTAGACCAAATCTGATATTATTTTACCTACATCAGAATAAGGCAAAGATTTTTTAAGAGAGGTAAAGCATGAAATCTCCCTTCCATTTCCAGCAGAAGCTACATAGAGTTCACCATTACCAAACATTGGGCCTGATCCTCACCTGATCCTCACTCACTGTGTGTTTTCTCCCCTCATAGACTGCACCATTGACATGAGAACATAAAAACCATTGAGCACACAGGCCTGCAGAGACAAGGAAATGGTAATGGCAAGTGCCATGGAAGTTCTGGTCTCTGTGCAGGCAAAGCTGCCCATTGACTTTTGGAAAGAGAAGAACAAACACAGTTTCCCCTGAGCAGACACATGGCTGTCCCCTAGGCTGGCTTCCCACTGGGACTGCATGGGGGTCACAGCCCTGCCCTGCCCTGCCCTGCCTACCAACTGGAAATGGGGGCTCCAGGAATTTTTGTCTCCTAAATGATTTCATGATCAAGGTAAAAGTGCTGTCATCTGATAACAGGAGGAGTTTGTGGGTCCAGATACTGAAAATGTAACACTATTTTCTCAAATAAATGACTGCTGATTCAAGAAAAAACTCAGAAAGGAAAATACAGGCATCATGCTATACACAACTCCTGGACTTCCCCCATCATCTAAAATGAGATGTTGTTTGGGGAGAGAAGAGATTAGGTAGCCTGCTTTATGTTATTCCTCTCAGTTATTCCTGCAGATCTGGATTCACTCTGAAAATTAAAAGCTGTATTTTACTGCAAGTGGGTTTATGTCAGCTCCACTGTCAGGGCTAACCAAAACATATTTTTTCTCTCCTCTTTTACCTTAGTTTTTCCTAGAAATTATGAGTCAGCATTTTTCTGAATGTGGCATATAGAAAAAGCTCTTGCATTTATATTGTCGCAGAAAAATGAATGGTTAAGATCACTGTAACCCAAATGTGCTTCCTGGAAGAGAAGAATGCTTGGGGGAACACTTCAAAACTGTCACATTTTTAGCAGGAAGGATCCAGCTTTATTTTGTAGATACAGTGAAACATTGGCAGGAACTGAAAATGTGATCATATAACAAAAAGAAACAAAGTTTCATTTAAGACAACAGGGACTAAAATTAGAGGAGTAACTCATCTAAATCCTTTACACTCCTCGATTAAGTGGTTTATCACCGAAGCAGGATTCTGCTCAGCTAAGTTCTTTATCTAATTTTTATGCAGATTGTCTCTGTGCAATGAATTCATGGTGAAAACCCTCCCATGCCAGAGTTAGAGGAGGGAGGTTGTACTAGAGGTGATCTGCGGCAGATTCTGCCCCCCTAAGGACGGAAAGTGAGGATGAGCAGTTTCTCCTAGGAGTTTTAGAGTTAATGCTGGTCTTCAGAGCCAGTATAGGGCTCCCAGAAGCCTGCTCAGGTCCTGCTCAACATCTCACACCTGGGTGCAGGTGCCAGGCTCTGAGGATCTGCACTCTCTCCCGTGGTCTTACTGCAGTCAACACAGGAGTGGCAAAGATTTATCAGACTAAAGACTAGCAGATGGCACCTTTTCTAGTTTTTATCAGAAGGTTTTGCCATGTTTCACCTGTCTGAGGCACTCACTGGCCTTTTCTCTCAGCAGTTCCTGTTGTGGGTGTTGCAGCACCTTTGGCTGAGTCCATGCAGGTCACTAGAGCACGGTGAGGATGCTCCAGCCAGCAGTTTGGTCCCTGGCTTTGCAAGGGGAAAGGAGCTTCAGGACACTCTGTGACACCCA
Source organism: Acanthiza pusilla (assembly GCA_036630365.1). Classification (NCBI taxonomy): domain Eukaryota; kingdom Metazoa; phylum Chordata; class Aves; order Passeriformes; family Acanthizidae; genus Acanthiza; species Acanthiza pusilla. The sequence continues at coordinate 34,434,927 of JAXCHO010000023.1, forward strand.
GCCACAGGGCTAGAGGGAAGGCTTTGCCCTCTTTAATTTGCTGGCTTAGATGTAGTGTATGAGATGTGGGCTTTAAAAGGGTGTAAAAAGATCTTTTTTACCAGCAACTTGAGAGTTCTTAATTTGAGCAGTATTTTGACCTATAATAAAATCAGGTTTGAATTACATTCGTAACACCACTGCAACAGTTCCCTGATGAACTGCATGCCTGGAGGTAGTCATCAATTACAATGTCATATTTGTGATTATTAGAATTGATAAAAGTAGTGGAACTAGCAGAGTCTGGAATACCAATTTTTCTTTTAAATGAAATCTCTTTGTATTATCAGTGAAATGATTCTGGATTTCATAATACATGCACATAATACATAATACAGCATTACTGATGCACAGCCTCTCTGAGGCTTGGTGGATCCTTGTGGACCCAGCTGCTCCAGCACGCAGATGTTTGATGCATTGCCCAGTCATAAACCGGGAAACACATTAGTCCAAACTTTTTATACCACACATATAAAAGTAATCTGTTTCAGCCCTTAAATACAAATTAAAATGATAGTGATAAACTGTAACATAACAAGGATATAAGAGTAGCATAACTATAAATAAATAAGCAGCAACATTGCTTCTGAAATCTGCTGCATGTGCTGTTGTTCTGAGTAATTCAGTCGCTGGTGAATTTGTACCTGAGTGAAGGAGTGTTCCAAACTCTGAACAACATTGACCTCTGAGGGACTCTTTGAAGCCACTAAGCCGTGGGATTGTCAGAAGACTGTATACTGCTCTGAGACAAGCAGACAGCAAAGATGCACTTAAATGATTTTTCTACAGCATGCAGTCCAAAAACAAGGAGGTGGAGAAACAATTCAGATTCCCCTCAGAACTGCAGATAAGGAAAGTCGATTTATTATGGCATTTTGCAGGCTTTTAGGGAAGAATACTGTGCCCTTTTTCTTTCCTTTTTCCTTTTTTCCCTTTCAGTATTAGACTTAAACAGGAAAAAAGAGCCCAGCCTAGAGAATGATTTTTTCCCCACAGTTTGATAATTTTTAAATGGGTTGTTATTGTAAAGGGCTAATTTATAACTTGAAGATTAAAGCTATTGGGAACCTGGTGAATAACGGTAACAAGCAAGCAGCCTATTTGACCAGGCTTTTCATTTCTTTTGTTGCTGGGGGAAAAAAAAAAGAAAAAAAAGAAAAAAAAAGAGGAGTTTGTGCTCTTCATTACTCTTTGCCAGACTAAAGAAGAGAACAAACAAACACGCAGGCAGGAAGGTGCCTTTCTTGGTCCAGTATTTCATCTCCATAGTGAATGATGATCTCTTTAGGCAGAGTTACATGAGGAGCCTTCAAAAGTAAACAAAGGGACTTTGCTCAAATGGCAAATTTGCCAACTCTCTTCTTTCTAAAAGCATCTAAACACACGAGGTTATATTACATTTTATATGTTTTTATTTGTATACAAAATGTTATAATTTATCAGTGTTGTGCAGCAAAGTATAGATAGACACATACATCACATACATACACCCCAACTCCCTTCCCTCCCCAACACACACACTTACAAACACGACACGAACACAACTTTCTTTCTCTCTGCCCTTCAGAAAGGCAACACTGTTTTGGCAGGTCAGCAGCTAGAAATAAGGTGCTATAATTAAGCGGTACCGGAATGTCTTCACTTTACAAATGTGATGTGCAAATTTATATACAACCACATAGTTTTTTTTTTCACGGAACCCAAAACTCCATACCCCGAACCACTCTCCGAGATACAAATATGTATAAAGTGCTAATACTTAAGCATGTTTCCAATGACTTCACGACGTAGTTTGAAGTTTAGAACAGGCACTGTAATAGTTCACTGGGTAGATTGTCACTCGGTGCAGTTTGACAGAGAAAAGTCACTCAGACATCGCTGGGGGACCGGGAACGAAAGGACACTTTAGCCTGAAAGCAGCCACAGAGGAGCACCCACATGGACCTCTGGATTTCCTGGTTTCTGTAGGCATAAATGATGGGGTTGATCATGGAGTTGTAGGTGGCAGGTAGGAGCGTGGCGTACGTGTACACAGAAGGGTAGTCAGGATCCCCCACCACACAGTAGATGGCAAAAGGCAGCCAGCTGGCTCCGAAAGTCCCAAGGATGATAGCCAGGGTAGAGACTCCTTTTTTAGTGGTGACATAGTGCGAAGCAGTCAGAAAATGCTGCTGGAGAGCTATCTGGTGGGCATGCCTGCAGACGATCTTGCAGATCTCGATGTAGAGATGGAGCATGATGAGGAAAATGAGAAAGAAAGAGGCAGACAGCAGCGTCACGTTACTCTTGGTCAAGGGTCTGACGACGCTGCAGGCGGTGCGGTCGTGGAGGCAGTTCCAGCCCAGGACGGGCAGCAGCCCCAGGCAGAGCGAGACCCCCCAGGCGCCCGCCAGCATGGTGTGAATGCACAGCACCGTCCTCTCCGAGTAGTACGTGAGGGCATTGTAGAGGGAGAGGTAGCGATCGACCGTGATGGCCAGCAAGCTACTCACGGAGGCGGCGAAGGAGGCGACCAGGAAGCCCACGGTCAGCAGACTGACGGTCTCCGAGCGGATCACGTACTGGAAAACGAAGTTGAGGATGAGGCCGAGGCCGGCCAGGAGGTCAGCCGTGGCCAGGCTGCCCACCAGCACGAACATGGGGGTGCGCAGGGCGGGCGAGTAGCAGATGATGGCAACCACCAGGGCGTTCTCGCAGGCGATGGCGGTGCCGGACACGCAGAGCATCACATCCCAGGGGTTGAGGGCGGCGAGCGCGGGGGGCCGCGACGAGAGCTCCAGCGAGGCGTTGCCGCCGCCGGCCGGGAGCCGCGGGGCCGCCGCTCCGCTCTCGTTCAGGGCTGCCGCCGCCTCCATCGCCGCCCGGGCGGACGGGGCTCTGCGGGGGCCGCGGCGCCGCGGCGGTGGGGCGGTGGGGCGACGGGGAGATGGCGCGGCGATGGGGCGGCGGCGGCGCGGCGGTGGGGCGGCGATGGGGCGCGCATGCCGGGCGGCGGCACCGCGCCCGCCCTGTCTGTGGTGCTGAAGCCGCAGAAGTTTCCCGCCGGCCCGGCCGCCCCCGCGCCCCGCCCCGCGCACACGTCAGGGGCGGGCCGGGCCGGGCCGGGCCGGGCAGGGCAGCCGGGCAGCGGCGGCCGGGGGCGCACGGGGGGCACCGGGGGGCACGGGGGCTCCGCGCTGCCGAGCCGGCAGGGTTGGCGCTGGGCAGCCCTCCCCTCCCGGCTCCGGGGCAGGGGCGGTTCGGTCGGGGGCACGGCGGGAGCAACACCCGCAAGGAGCCGCTTCTCCCGCTCAAGGAGCTGCTTTCCCCTCGCTCCGCAGCAGGTTCTCCCGCGGTGGGTGCCGTCCGTGCTGCGCTTGCTGGAAGGACGCTGAGCCCAGCGGGAGCTCCGTGCTCCGCCGGATGGAAATGTGTCCGAGTAGCGCTCGAAACCGCTGTGAAAAAGCCTGTTCCACTGTTACCGTCTCGGAACAGTATATACTCTGGGATTGACAGTCTGTTCACCACCGAAAGCATCCGTGCTGTTTTCTGAGATCCCCCAAATGATAAAGTCAAACCATAGAAAACTCAATCCCCATAAGCATGAAAGATATCAGCTCTCTCCTTGTCTTACGCTTTATGTCTCGCAATGAACCAGCAGTCAGCATGTTTCCTCTCTAAAGCATGAATAGATAAAGCAGAATCACACAATAATGAGGGTTGGAAGGGATCTCTGGGGATCACGGAGTCCAATCCCCTTGCCGAGGCAGGGTCAGCCTAGAGCAGGTGACACAGGAAAATGTCCATGTGGGTTTTGAATGTCTCCAGAGAGGGACAGTCCACAACCTCCTCGGACAGCCTGTTGCAAGTGCTCTGCCACCCTCCATGTAAAGAAGTTCTTCCTCATGTTGAGGTAGAATTTCTTCTGTTTTAGTTTAGGGCCGTTGCTCCTCATCCTGCCACTGGGCACCACTGAAATGAGCCTGGCACCATCCTCTTGACCCATATATATAGCAATAGGATACGTATGTCCTATTGATATATATATATATATATATATATATATATATATATATATATATGTATTGATGAAGTCAAAAGATTACAGTCTCATGCCCATTGCTGCCAAAACCAGTATCAAACAAATGTGGGCAATGGGTGGAATCCCTCTGCAGTGACACAGCTTTCCTAAGGGACAAGACAAAAGCTGCCCCCACCCCAGTCTGGAAGACTGTGTTCGTTCTGCGACTGATGATCAAAAGAATGTGGCAATAAAATAACCTCTCAGTTATGGGAACAGCATGCAAACCATCTAGACACAATTTTGAAAAATTCATTAGAAGAAAATGTGTTTACTGTCTTGAACAGTCCAAATGAAGAAAACATGCAGGCTGTGCCACAGTAAAAGGTGGGCACATTCAAAGAGAATTAGTGTCATCACTCGTTACATCCACTCCCATCAGTGCCCTCCTGCAGGCTAAACACTATCATCAAGACAAGCTGCGGACACTCTGTACCTCTGTAAACAACTGAAGCCATTGCTCCCCAGGAATTCTGAAGCTCAGATCTCAGAATAGCTTAATTTGGAAGGGACCAGTGAAGGTCAGGTCTGGGGCATCTTTCCGATTCCTCCACCTGCTCAGAGCAGGGACAGCATCAACCACGCAAAGGTTTTCCTCAGGGTCTTGTTCAGTCAAGTCTGAATATCCCCAAGGATATTCAGGTTTGTACAACCTCTCCGGGCAACCTGTGGCTCTGCTTCACCCTCAGCTGTAAAGATTTTTCCTTTTTATTTAGTAATTGCCTTCACTGCAACATGTGTCCACAGTCCACTGGTGTCTGGCTGTCTGTATCTTTTCCCTTGCCTATCCAGGCCTTACAACAGCTTTAGTAACTGCAGCAAAACAAGTTTTAAGCAGAGTTAAGAAGGGTTTGCAAGTCTCCACAACTCAAGCAGTGCTCCTACTATAGTTCAGAACACAGCAGTTATCCTATTCCTTTTGCCAAGTAGAGAACAGGTATGGTCAGCATAAAATTGGATCAGTACTGAAATCACCAGGATCCCAGTGCAGGAAGAGCTGCTACAGAGCAAGGCAACCGAAGGCAAGGCAAGATCTGAGGTAACGTAAAATTTTGGATTTGCCCAGAGGAAATCCTCCAATCTACCTGCCAAACAGAGGTGCTTAATTTCAACATTAATTAAAATGACTGTGGCAAAATAAATTATTCCAAACATTTTTCCAAATTGATTAAAAATGCTGCCATTCAAACTTAGCAAGTCAGCTTTGCAAACATGAACCAGCTGGGGTCCTCTATGAAGCTGTAATATCTGCAGTACTTTTATGGCATCTATAAAGCAGAGAGAGAAACGTAATTGATCTGGTTTTCAGTAATGAAACGTGGTGTGGAAAGTCTTGGTTGTGGGCAATTTGTCACATCTTGGCCTAACCTGTTACTGCTGGGAAACAAGTATGTGGCAAGTCTTGGCTACAATTGCCTCTATATCATAGAGCAGTGTGTACTTTTTGTATTAGAGATTTTAAACCTCTGTGTTCTTGAATATTTTTCCTTAACTCAAAATATTAGGAGCCCGTGCTGCCAAGGCAGAAGAAATTTCATGTGCGGTGAAACCTTGTGAGAGCGTTAGGATCGCAGAGCAAGATGTAGGAAGAGTCTTTAGCCTGAGGGCAGGCTAGTCTCACACCCCTTGCCTGTGGTCACATATTTCACTCTGAGAAAGAATTGCTTAACCACCGTAGCTTGTCTCTGAAAGGGAGATGCATGTCTTGCAGTCCAGCTTGACTTTGCTCCTTGTTTTCAGTTTTTTTCTGAGTCTTTCTGGATCTTTAGTTCCCTCATTTCCCTGGACTTTTACCCTTTCAAGAGGAGGATGCGCTTACAGTCTTTGTCAGGTTCTTACGGAGGCCAAGGAGCAGTGCTGTGCATCTTGACCTCATCTTCCTCGTGTTACCACAGATCAATTGGCAGGGTTAGGGACTAGCTCCACACTTCCTAAAATGGTTACACCTCCTTGGGAAGTGTTTATATACCCAGAGCTGTCATTAAAGGTCTTTTATCTTCTTAGTACAGCTTCTTGCATCAGTCATTCCAACAAAAGGTGAGCCATCTGGATTGCTCTTAATTTTAACTGGTTGGGGGAAAAAAGAGGATTCAAAGAGTAGATATAAAGCTGGTGCCTAAGAGCCACCACATTTCCCACAGCACCATAAGGAGCAGCAGAGAGAGGTCTGGCCAGACCTCTTGCATTCTCATCAAGATGTTTTCATCTTGCCCTCCTGGCTGAGGCTGGATCCACAGATCTCACAGGAGAATATAAATATAAAAAGCTGTGTTCCAGCAGTGCATACCTAAGCACAACGTATGATATAGCTCAGTAATTATCTTAGTGAGTTTCTGAAAATTAAGCAGCAACAAAATAAAGAAGTTGCTGAAACAAATTATTTAAAAACCTCTCTGCTTGACTTCTCCATCTGTTCTGAGAGCTGAGCAGTATTGTCGTGTAATTTTAATATGTGATTACTTAATTTCAGTTAACTATGGATTGTTTTGCTAGCTGGTATTCTTTAATGATTAATAACTAGGCTGAGTAAATGTTAAGTATTATTAAATGTGCTTTACATAGCAAGATTTGGACGAAACAACGATTTCACTTCAAAATTTATCTCTCCAATAACATGCTGAAAATATTGAAGAGTCATTTTTCTTCTGGCAACATAAAGAAGCCTTAAAATAAAGGCGGGAGGAAGGGAAGAGAGGGGGGATAACACAGATGGTGAGCTAACCAGCGCTGGCATTTCAGAGATGTCTATGCAGCTGGTGTGAAAGATGTTTTAAGCCCTTAGCAATCCATTTAGGCACTTCTTCAAGTTTATGATTTTCCTGACTTGGTGAACTCAGCTGAGTCACCTGGTGACACCAATTACTAGGTCTTCACTAATTATACCCTCTGGTTGATCCTTCAGATTTGGACAGGTGTCCACCTGCAAACATGCCATATTGCAAAACTTGCTGGTGACATAAACCTCAGAGGGGTTCAGACACCTTTTAGAGTTTCTATCTCATCCTTCACCTGTCCCATTTCCCCACCACACATTGCATTTCCCACATGGACCTTGACTGTGCTTCTTGATGGAGCACTCATGGTGCCATCCCTCCCTTCTGATAAATTCCCAGCTGCTTGGCTACTCTGCTCCTCATAAAAATACATTCCAGAAGACAGCCTGCAAGTCTGTAAAATCTGTTTCACTTGCACAGTAAGGCTACATGGGACTGCATAAACACGTGAAAACGACTATCACACTTTTTCTAGCACAGGCTTGGGTTGAAAATCCTGGCTTACTCTGTTGTGTTCACAAAGCTGCATTTCTCCAATGGATTTTATGGGTGCTTTGGAAAATGGTACTGCGTCTTATGTGGTCTCTGAATCACTTGCAGAAAGTACAGGGACAAATTTCACATAATCAGGCAAAAATATGCTTTCAATAGTGTAACAAATACCAATCATCAGGAATGGATTCAAGCTGAGCCTTAGGTTGAATTTTAAGTCTTGGGGGAGAATTCCCACCCTACCTCCCCTGGCCCTGCCCCACTCACAGTTTCAGCAGCTGCTGGTTCTGCCCTTGGCTGACAGTGGCAAAGTCCAGGCTATGATCCCTCCTCCTCTTACCACTTCCACTTCAGACAGGATGAGTTTTGGGTGCAGCTTTGGCCTCTTAAGCTTAGTCAGAGACACCCTTTCTGAGTGTTCATCACCCAGAGATGTTTATTTTTTTTTCATGTGCTTGAGCTTTCCTATTATCATTTAGAAAGGACACAGATACTATGAGAGCTATCGACACATGTGCTTAATGATCTCCACATCTGCCAGCCCAGAGCCACCAGCCAGAGGACCTGGCTTAGCTTCCAAAGGAATAACTTAGGCCAGCAGCTCTTGGATGTGGAAAGAGCTGCACATGGGTTTGTACAGACATTGCTTGCCCTTATTGGAAAAGTTAGCCCCTGGGCCATTCTGATTATTTCTAGAGATTAGTGATGAATATACTGAAGATAAATACACATATCTTGCAACCTTTCCTTCCTTGCTGTGCTTGCTCTGTTGATGGAAATAAAGCAGCAGCAACAAAGGTCATTCATCACTAGATGTGTCATCAAGTGCAGTGGAACAAGGTCTTTTATTGTTCTCATTCTTTTAAACTTTTCCAAAACCTTTTTGTCAAGTTTTTAAAAGGTTCCAAACTAGCCTTTAAATTGTTACAGAGCTTTTCTGTGCATTTAAGAGAGGGAGTCCAGAGTTCACCTAACAAATGTCATTTTGCAGCTTTGTAAAAAAGAAACTGCAAATTTATTTCACTAAAATAACTGAAAACACTGATTTATGTTGTTTCATGCAATCCTATAAGTTGATGGATAGTGGCTACACAGGAGGGTGTAGATAGATTTTTTCATTAAAGTTAATAGCAAATTTGAGAACATTTTTTCCAGATACTAGAAAGCAAGCTAAAAATAAATTTCATTGTGGAAAAGCACTATGCCCATCTTCCTCTATGAAATTGCTTTCTTAGAAATTGCAAGAAGACAGCCCCATCATCACCCATGAGTAATTTCCCTGCCTGCTGCACAGAACTGGCTCTGTGGCCAGTCAGTGTAAAGGGCTTGGGGAAAAAGAGTAAGGTACGTGCCTCCCCAAAATGGGAAAAAATCTGTTTCCAAGCCAGGAATCCCAGTGCTGAGGATCCGTTGAGCAGGTGGAGCACAGAAGAGAACCCAAATGGAAAATGGAATAAACTTAGCCTTGATCTCCATGGAGCTGGCCAGAGGGACGTGCAGAGATAGCAGATCTGCACCTCTACCCAAGAAGGATCTGCCCTAGAACCCTTTCCCAAAAATTGACACTCATGCCTTTGTTTTTGGAGACCTGAGCAGGGCTTATTCACTGGAGACCTGAGCAGGGCTTATTCACCCTTTTTTTTTTCTTTTAAATCTCAGAGGGAACATTTGCCCAGACACAGCCCTCTAGGTATTCATATAATGACTGAATAAGTCCCTGTGGAAATGGTGTTGGAGGTCTAATTCCCTGCCCCACATCTCTCACAGGAATGAATTAACTATATGCCCTACCAAAAATTTGGGCCAACAACTCCATTAAGCAGCCACTGCATGTAATACAGAAACATCCAGTCTTAGACAGGACCAAATCTCCATCTTCACTCACCTTGGGAGGCTGTAGTCAGGCTTTCTTTCCTGTGCTTGCTTTGGTACATCTCCACACAGCCTCAGTACAAAATGAAATGTACTCAAGCTATCCCCTGTAGCTGGTTTTCCAATTTGCCTTTTAAAAAAACCCTTAAAATTGCCCTTAAAATTTCAATGATGGAGTTTATCTGATCTCCATAGGCAATTTCTTCTAGGGCTCAACTAATGTCCCTAATTACAAGGTGGAAGCCAAGAAACACTGAGTGGCCTTGAGTCACTAAACTGCAAGAAGTCCCAGACCTCTGAGAAGATTGCATACTAAAAAAACACTGTAGAACAGGTGGGATCTTCCCTGTTAATGGCAGGAAAGTGGGCAAAGAGCTACTGCTCTCTTCTTCAGAGAGGAAGGCTGTCCCTTCAGCAGTGGGGCACGTTATGGGGAGAAAGCAAGATCCCTGCCTGCCAGCGGGAATGTCATCCTGGGGTGCTTGGCCTGGGAATTTGACATCTCAGGTGCAAATCCACACATCTCAGCCAAATATATTATATATCAAATTAGTTATTACCCAGAGACACTAATAACTCAGGTGTAAACCAATAGCATCTACATGTATATACCCATGTTATTATAAAGTTGAGTACTTTACATATTTTATGAGTCTCCCAGATACAAATATAATTTCATAATTCTTTACATGTCAGCTTGGCAAACCTTAGAGAAGACATTTCCTCTAAGAGAACAAATTAAAGCAACTTTAAAACAAGCCAGTTACTGCTCAACAGCCTGGGTCCCTGACAGCAAGAAACAAATTGATGAATATTTAGCTGTGTCAGTAATGGAGAATTGCAAATTCTCAGAAAACTTTTTTTATTTTCTTTTTTTTCCCCCGGTGATGTCAGCTCTACAATAGTAAAACCAAAGGTAGAACAAGCAAGGCTGAAGTTATTAACATTGCAGGGTGCTTACAGGGCAGATTATAGGGCCAGGATGATTACATCTCCCCAGGCAGCAGGAAAGGCTGGGAAAAATCCACAGACAAGGCAATACTCTGGTGCTGGCAGCAAGCAAAGCCCACTGCCCTCCAGTAGGCACTCAATCTGCTCCCCTCCTCCTCATCCCACAGGTGAACCCGTGCTCAGCTTGGCAGCACCAAATGCAGGGACCCAGGGGTGTAGTGTCCATAGGTCTGGAGTCCTCCAAACAAATGCTCATGCTGATGTAGATCCTTCCAGGCAGAAGGACGACTGTTTAACCTCTGTAATCCCTGCAGAAGGGGTTGCTTCTTGACATGAGCACTGGAAGGACCTTCTAATATGTCAGGTTTTCACTGCTGTTTCTAAAAATCTTATGAGATGGAAATACGGGTTTGAAATAAAGTGCTAGAATACAGAGAGCTTTAAACTCAGAATTATGGCTTGGGTCACTAGCTAGAAGTTAATGAAAAAATGAGGGATTTTGAAGAGGTGAAGGTTGTAAAATGCTCTGGGGAGAGAGGGAGGGAAAGAGTAAAATCTAAGCTAAGCATCAATACTTTACTGTTGATATATGTGCTAATTGGTAGCATCCACTTTTTATCTAATCAAGGAAGTGTGTATATGTGCCATAGAAAATAAGAATTGATTGCTCCCTTCTACAGGCACAAACACTGCAGCATGGTGTGCAGTGGCTGAGCTCAGCCTCCAGTTCCTCCTCTTGGGAACACTGGATCATTGTCCCTAAGAGACTGCTTCTCCCATGAACATCAGTATTTCAACAAGGAGAAAATGCAGCAAATATCACTTGCCACCATTAATAATGGCTCTCAGTGTCTTAAAATAGCAAGGAGACCTTTTTTAATCCAGAAAGTGCTATATTCAGTTGGAGATAATTTGATGGTAAATTACATTCTGACAAAGAAGAGTTAATCACTGACCTCAAAATTAGCTGTTGCCTAGGTACGTGTGGTCAGGCTCTGTTGACATTTATGTTGTGCAAACAGAATGCAATACCAACCACTCAGATGTATATTTAGGGCTTTAAAAGTGGCCAGTTTTCCAAAGTGTAATGCGGTGCCTGGAACTGTGAGCTTAATGGTGGAAATGTCGATGCCAACTGATATCATTCAGATCATTCTATGGGAGCTTCTGCTGATGCAGTTCCAGAAACATTGTAAAAAGCTCCAAAAAAAAAACCCTAACAAACAACTAAACCAGTGTTCCTCACCACCAGAGCTTTTGTACCATGACACCTCCAAAATCGTGGAAATTTGATTTGAAAGCGCAGAGGGTTCAGGAGCAAACCCTGCCTGGCATGCAGGTGGTGATCCTTAGCTGCCCTGCAAGCCTTTGCTCCTCAGGTGGGTTTGGGGGGCCTGAGATTTTTCTCCCTTAAGCCAATGGATCACTGGGAGGTGTTGAAGGAGCCAGGGCTCTGCAGTGCCTGCTCCTGCCACCCTGCCAGCCCCCTGCTCATCTCCTTGGGAACCAGCCCCAGGCACAGGCTGGTGTGCCAGGTGGGCCTTGCTAATATTAGGTGTGAAGATTAGTTCATTTGCAAGCTGGGAAAAGATCGACAATTCCTGATTTGCACTTCCCTGCTTTAGGAGCTCCAGCTGAATGTTTTCATGCTCTGCTTTGAAAAAAACCCCAAAGTTTTAGAAGATAAACCCAAAGGTCTGCTCTGGTATCGGCCATAGCACCTACCTCTGCTGCACATGCTTGAGGCAATAGAGTGTGTTCCCATAGCAACAGGAGGAATTAATTTAATGGCATTATTAGGCCTTGTTTACATGCATGCACGCACACTCACACACCTGCATGCTGTGCACACACAGAGAAAAGGAGAATGAGTGAGTCCTACTCTTCGAAAAGATCCCGTGAGAAGTCAATCCAGTGTGTGAGGTTCACAGCCACTGCAAGATCCTGATTTTCACCTTACAGGCACAAACCCCAAAAGCTGAATGACCAGCCACAATAAATTCAGCAGCACAGCCCTACAGCAATGGGGCCCAACCTCACAGCAGTGATAGAGCTGGGAGTGGGGATACCACCAGTGGAGGCTGGAAGACCCCTCCCTCTCGTTGCCCATCCCTTGGTGCCAACTCTCATCAGGCAGGCGGTGCCAGGAGGGAAGCAGAGCCCTCTCCATGTGTGCTCCCTGAAGAGGAGCGGATTAGTGGCAGCATTTCTGTCCCATGTTCCCTTTGCTCTGTGGGAGGATGCTGTGCACCAAACTTCACTGTATTTCGCCTGCTTCATCCCAGACGCAGTGGCTTTTGGACAACCTCTGTGTCATCAAACATGAGTCAGCGATTTCCATAAGCCCTGAAGCTCTTCTTGTTTATTGACCTTTTGCTATTTGCAGTTACACATTAGCCAAATAAACTTCAGATAGAGCCTCGCCTCTCTTTGCATTTTAAAACACTGGCACTTTACATTAAACTATCTCACAAAAAGCTATTTATTGAGGGAAAGGACAGCACCATTTATGTTTAGATACCATTCTCTGAGCAAATTGTTTAGTAACTTTGGTATCTAAACAAAATATTTCAGAAAACCTTGTTGTGAATTCCTTGTGGGAGTCAAAAGATGTAAAAACCCAGCTACTTTGTAAGAGCTCTCCAAAAATGATGCTTCCCTATCTTTTTGACATTTAAAATGCTAATATGGCTTTTGCTTGTGTTTATTATCTAAAGGCATAGAAATATTTATTTTTCAATGCCCAAAGGATTAAAGTTGATCTCTAGCTAAAGGTATTTTGTAGCTCATCAAGATCAGACAACTTTCTAAATTAGTTTGGATTCACAAGGTGAAAAAAAATTTAATCTTCGTTAATTTATTTGAAAGTATCCAGTACAGCTTTAGAGATGAGCCAGATTTCTGCCTTCCCATACATTCCCCATGGCATCAGCTGTTGCCCTGCTCTGTGGGCAGGGGAAGATTTCAGGTCTGGCTTGAAAAAGACAGGAAGCTGATTTTCAGGGAAGCATCACTTACTGTATTTGTAATGGTGTGCTTTTTGCTGGTTTTGAGTTCATGTGCAGCGTCAAAAGCAAGCACAAGCCTTTTCTTTGTGCACTGATGCACTTCTAATGGTGTTCTCTCTGTTGGTTGTACCTCACCCTCTTCTAACAATGACAGTTAAGCCACATTTTTTTTTACTCTAACCTGTAATTGATCTAATTGATCTAATCTCTAATAGTGAGGATACATCCCTCTAGTATGGACCTGAACACTGTCAGAGCTGCCAGTCAATGATGCTCTCCTGAGTTGCATTGGATGCCTCCATTTCTAACCTCACAACTTTGTTTTCATTCCTTTCCTGGGCAGTACTGCAGACTTCAAAAAAATCCTACAAGTGAACAGCTGAGTGACTGTAGAGGAAAATGAAGTTGCTGAGCAAAGGGAGGAATGTGATGCAAAGGCAACTGGCATAGAAAAACTCTCTGTTTCCTTGGGCACATAGCTTTTTACCCCACTGGGCCTCTCCAAATGCAGGAGCTGCTGCTCGGCAGCCTGCTGCAGATGGACAACCAGCTCACCCCTGTGCAGGAACTTGGTCCTTCCCTCATAACACTTTGCTCTTATTCTTACCAGAGGAGAAGAAGGAGTGACAGGAGCCATTAGCTCTCCCCCATCACTCTCACTGTGGTGAGAGGGGAACCTGTGCTGTGTTCCCCCTGCATTTTCAAGGCATTGCCTGAAACCCCAGCAGGAGGTAACTTGGTCTCCATCCTGGCAGCAGTGAGCCAAGAGACAATAAACCTCCATACAAACTCTCCCACTGCCTGCTCCTAGACCTCATGTGGCTCCTCTGTGCCACCAAGTTCCCACAGATCACACCTCAGCCATTTGCAAAGCTCCACGGAAAATCAAGATCTGAACACGTTGCTGCTTAAGAAATCAGAGTTATTTCTGATCATATTGTGGGGAAGGAAGGAGAGATGTGGAGTTTGTTGGACACCCAAGAGACTTCATAAAGCAACTCTGCTGTACCAGTAGGACCCCACAGAGGTACCATTGCCTTTATCACACTGTGGAGGCATGGACTCCCAGCCTCTGAACTGCTTGGGCTTTTAAAACTTCAAGCCCCAGACTGCAGACCCAGAAGCATTAACAGACTATTTTTTTGCTCTGGATGAGTGGAAATAATGGCCTTATATATGTTTTTAAACACAGAAGCAGACAGGGGATCATCAGTCTTGCAGGTCTGGACCATGGCTGTCACCTGTCCAAGCAGCTACACAGAGGTACACGGAACAGAGATTTTGGGTCATAGCTATCCCAGGGCAGCTCTTTCAGTGGCTTTTAGTCTTGCTGCATGACATGGTCACCGAGTAGGGCAGCACTGGCTGCACCAGGAGGGGAGCTGCAAATCCTCACTCCAGAGCCCATGAGAAAAGCCAGCCTGTCCCAGCCATGGCTGCAACACCCTCATCTCCTAAAAGCAGAGGGAGTCAAGTTAATGAGGCAGAAAAGAAGGAACCCTCTTCAACAAAGCAGTGGATATAAATTTACCTTTATTTTGGTCACTTTCCCAACCTGCCGTTATGCTTTTTGTCCTGCCTAAATTGAGATTTCATATTTGGAATTCATCCATGCTCCAAAAATATCCAGTCACAGAGCGAAAGGCACTGGGTGACTCACCAAAAATCCAAGCTAAAGAATTTAGGAATGCATTTTAATTACAGTTAGCATTAATTTAATGTTAACTACAGTGCCTTTCATTACACAGTCATTTATTTTTAGCACAAAAATACACAAAATACTCTTTTGGACTACTTGTCTGCTAGCACATGCAAAATTCAAAGGGGAGTCACAGCTGTAACCATCATGATGTAGTTTATGATGTTATTGATTCCTAAATATATTTGAGTCTCACAAAGTCACAGGTGGGGTGCATGAAAAACCCAGAAAATTAATTTGCTGGACATCAAGAACTGAGGACATCAGTGCTCAGAAATGAACTCAGTTCCTGGTGAATATGAGGCCGTGTACTGTGAAAAGGCAAAGCTGCTGAGTTTTAGAAAGCTGTTTGCAGGTCACTTTTAAAAAACAGCTCTGGTCATGCCTATTTCCAAAAAATCTACTTTTGAACCTGATGGCTTAGCAAATAATAATCTCATATCAAATATCCCTTTCAAAGCCTTAATGCTGGAACATGCAGTGCTGATATGGCTCAATATAAGCACTTAAATAAAGGTTGTTATTTCCACGTCTATGGTATAAAAAAATTGCATCAATAGGGCAGCTGAGTTCAAAAGATGCTGAATAAACTTATTAAATGCTGATTCTGGCCATTTCCCTTCTATTAGATTGCTGCAAGCTTGTTAATCCCTCCCTGCTGTAACAGTGCTGACAGCACCTTCTTCAACAGCCCTTCAGGGGTAGCCATGCCTCATTTCCAGGGTTGCCAGTGCACCTCCTTCTCCTACAGTGCCAGGGCAGTGCTTTAAACTCCTGGTTGTGAAATCCATTCACATAATCAGCTTGGAAAAATCAGTCTTTTGTGGTCTAGCCCATCACTGCAATGCAGGTAATATTTTGATCAGTTGCTTGATCCCCTGTTAAGAAACAAAAAATAAGGAGAACCCTCGTGATATTGTCCTTTCATGTATTTGCTGCAGTCAGCAGCAGCTGCAGAGGTTTTCTTTGATGCTTCCATCGTTTTAAGCTCTTGCTGCACACTGTGCATTGCATTAAGCGCCTTTGATGTCTGCACCTGGGAGTGCTCCGGCCTCTTTATCTGGAAAATCACCCCCAGAAATACATGTATGGTGTTCAGGGAACCCAACCCGTGCCAAATGCAGCTGTTGTGTGGCCTGAGCATTTCTTCTAACGGTCAAAAAAGTCAAATTCCCTTCTTTCATTTGAACAGGATTCAAAGCATGGCATGAAAAAAAAATATACTCTCTGGCCTGGCCATCAGGACCATGGTGTGGCTCTTCGGAGTTCAGATGGATTTTGGCCTTCTCTGTACTCATCTTCAAGTTACTCTCAGTTTGTGAGCATGTACACTGATTTCAGTCATGGCCACAGCCTGCTGAATTTAGGTCAAGGAGAAGCCTATGCCATTGAAATCAGCAAAATTGCTAGGACATAAAGGTATTCAGGGGAGGATAAATGAGATAGGAATCCCCATTTAAAGTGCCACCACTGCTGGTTTGGTTTCATTCTCTCCCCTCCCTTGAATTTATAAAAATACTTATGACTGAAGGACATAGCTGAGTTCTTTCCTTCCCAGCACCATGCTTTGCAGTGAGGAGAGGGAGAGGGCTCAGCCCAGGAGGCTGCCAAGTGCTCTGGCCCTCCATCAACAAAGCACTTCAGGGTGTGCTTGTTCCTAGGTATTTAGGCAGCACCATTGACAGAAATACCCATAGTACAAAGAGAACCCTCAGGATCCAAATCAAGGCTAAATGACACGTGTGAGATCTTAAAATGCCTTTTCTTCCCTTTCCAGCAATGGTGCAAGACTCACCCAAATGAACAAACAGAACTCTCCCATTGAAAGGCTGCCCATCTGGCTCCTCTCCTAGGAGTGCTAGGGCAAACAGCACAGCTTATCTAGTTTGGATTATAATTATATAAACATATTAAAAAATAGATTATATTACACCATAGAGTAGGATAGTGTATTTTAGTACAGCATAGTGTAAATATAGTGCCGAATATGTATATTATACTATGTATCTAATATATATATATAAAGGGTAGGCCATGTCTTCCTCATTGCAGACAGTAACATACGTTGAAGCTACAGAATGAAAATAATAGCAACTCTGGGTTTCTTGCTGTCATGCCATAAAAAAATTCAGCCCAAAGAGTGAAATTCAGCAAAGGCGTAGCAAACACAATCAGGATTCTGGAAACGGTCAGGGAAGCATAATGGATGCCACTGCCACCTACGCTGCTGCTGAAAAGACAGCTGGAAACACAGCCACAGTCTGAGATGCATGTACCTCTGAGTGTTTCATAAATGTGCACAATTCCTGGCTACGTTGCAGAGGAAGATGCACAGGGACTGTGACAGGTTGCATGCTCTGGTAATTATAATGCCTGTGTGCACTGTGTACAATGGATGATGGATAAAGTGTCACAGATTCTGCAGGGTAAACACTCCAACATAAGTACATTTTCAGCTCAAAATAAGTGAAAGGTAAGCCAAACCACTCAAAATTCAACCGAAATGTGGGTCAGTATTTTCCTGTTGTGTAATCTTAAAAATAAATGCAATTTCTCTCATTAACTCTTGATGATTCAATCTTAATATGGACTATTTCCTCCTGGGTTTTGCTGACATTTCCCACTGTGGTGGGTTGACCCTGCCTGGACACCAGCTGCCCACCAAAGCCACTCTATCACCCCCTCCTCAGATGGACTGGGAGAGAATATAGCAAAGAGCTCCTGAGTTGAGACAAGGACAGGGATAGATCACTCACCAGTTGCTGTCATGGGGAAGCAGACTCAATTTGGGGAAAATTAACTTATTTTATTACCAATCAGATCAGAGTAGGATAACTGACATAGTGCTGGCTGTGGACCCCCTGAACAGCCTGTCAAAATTACAGTTTGAAAGTAAACAAAATTGTCAATTATCAGTTGGGGAGAACATGAAGCTTCCTCTCACCCTGCCATGAAAGGCAGTGCCCACAGACACAGCACCAGGACTCTGGGCAATTGCTTTTCCTTCCTTCTGGTTCCCACGTGGGCTTTCTTCCCTGCCTACATCCCCACCTAGCAATGGTGGCTTTGGTATCTCCCCACTGTGCTCTGCCTACAGGTGAGCACAGCAAAGAAATCGTTTTCAGAAGGCAAGGAAGGAAGAGAGGAAGAACAAGGCTGGAAAGCAAAGGACTCAGAAAGCAATGACTGGAGAGCTGTGAGTCTGGCCAGGGAAAAGGCCACTTCTTTGAAAAATACCTTTCTGAGGGAAATTGGTTTTATTGGTCCTATTTCCTGGGAAACTAAGTAAAGGAAAGATAGGCTTTGTGATGTATTTTTTCAGTTATTCTTTCCTAACATAGGTTGAAAATGCAATAATTTTACTGCCAGCAAAAGACATCTATGGTCTGCAGAATCTTCCAGGTGTCACTAGAATGATGTCCCTGGTTAAACTGTAACCTCGCTGCTGTTAAACCTGGTGCTGCTGGACAATGCGAGGGAAATACTGTGCATATACAGTATGGCATAATTCTACCATGTATCACAGGTTTTAGAAAGTTTCTGCCATTGGATTTCCAGGGTTAAAACTCCATCACAGGCTTTGTAGCTGCAGCCTCCCTTCATGTTGGTGTCATTTGAAATGAAGAACGTTCTGCCCAGACTGAAGTGACAGCAACAGTTTTTAGGCACATTGAAGCAAGTAGCAAATCTCCAAAACCCCCCTGAGGTTATTGGAAGGCTATTTGAAGGGGACACCATGGAGTGTTGCATGGCAGCAGGAACAAACTCCAAAGCAGAGGAGGGAAAAGAGAACGAGGGAGTGAAGAAAGGAGGGTGAGTGTGAGGAAGCTTAGCAGCTGTGTTGGCAAAAAGCAGACTGACAGCAAAGAGGATGTTTACAGTCTTGAAGTGAGGATTTAAAGAGCAAGTGGCTGGCATGAGTCTGCACTACAGCCCCTTGAAGCAGGGTGAGGCTGAGAGTACAGAACACCAGCACAGATGAGAACTGGAGATCTGCTCCTGCTCCTGCAGTTGTTGAGTTACAAACAGGACAATTGCAAAATGACCCTAAGCTGAGTGCAAATGTATGTTCTAAAATCACAGCACTGAAAAGCACTGGCAATTTTTTTTTCTTTTTTATTTATTTTTTTTAAATCGGTAACAAGAAAGGAACTGAGAAACAGAGAAAATTGATTACATTCAAATATCAAAGCTCAATAATTTCTTTGCAGGGGTGTTCGTGGTTGCCCCATAATTAGAAGCTGAAACAGATCTTATGCTTATGAAGACTGCATGTGTATCCTTCCCAGAGTCACAGCACTTACACTGAGGATAAACGTATTTCAGGGGATTTACAAACTAAGCTAATAATCAGCTCAAGGTAAACCGTTCCTTTGAAAAAATTAATACCGTACCAAACACTTTGTAATACTGACAGTGTTTTAATGATACTTTTATTTTGCACTGGAAAACTTATGCTCAATATAAACAATAAAACAGTTTAGCTTCAGGGAATTCTGTGGGAAAAGTGACACTCTTTCAAAATGCCTCCTGCCTCCTGCTGTGACCAAACCCAAGCTGGCCCATCTCTGTTGCCTGTCCCTGTGCCTGTACAGCTGTGCAGAGATGCTCAGCCTGGAACATGCTCATATCACTGAGAATACAGGTGGGGTCTGGGAATGTTTTCTGCCCTCTGCGGGGAGAGGACACCTCTGCATGTGCAGAGCAGGGAAGGGCTGTCAGAGATTTCAGGGGACAATAGGTGAGAGCTGAGACAATTGTGAGAGACAAGCCTTCGATAAAGGTCGAGGGGGAAAAGACACACTTTGTGTTTATGTCTCCTCAGGGATTTTCTGAATAGCCTTACCTCTTATAAGGAAATGATGAAGTGACCCCAGAAGGGTATTTTGGGACTGCACCCTCAGCACTTGGACCTTGCTGCAATTCCAGTCAGTGACAATCTGTTGAAAGCATGGAAAGGATTTTAGCTGCCTTCATGAACAGCAACCTCTATTTCTACAAGCACAGCTAACAGCCAAACCACTGCAAAAGAAAAAAAATAAAAGAAGGAAAATAGCAAAGGATGTAATCAGAGACATCTAGTTCCAAGTCAGCTCAAATGTGCAGTCCAGAAACAACAATGAAGGAACAAACTAATTCCTAGAAGAAGAATTAGCAAGAAACACATCCTTGACTTTAGTCAAGCTTTGCAGCTTCACATTTGCAACTATAGAGCTGGAAGGTGAAGGGATGTTTTGTGATTGCTCAGAGCAGGAATTATGACCCTGTGCTCAGATCCATGAGACTGAAGGTGTGCAGAAAGATTGATAAAATCAACAATGGCCATTATATGCAGAATGAAAGCAGGCAAAAACCCGTGTCTGTAAATTATAAGAGAAGAAATTTAAAGGGGGCATCTGCAAAAACAACTAACCAATGCAGTATTTGTGCTACCACTGTATGCTCTGCATTTAATAAATAGGAGTATAATAATTCACCAACATTTAATAAATGGGACCACGGAGGAGATGAGTGGTGATGATTAAAAGAAACCAGCAGATTCAGTGATCTGGGGGACACTTAGAACTGAACATCCTAAAGCAAGATACACGAGGTAGATGAGGGTCAAGTAGTATTTATTTGGCAGAATAGTGAAGATTCCTAATTGTGACCAATTACTTCTGATCAAAAAGGCAAGTAGCTCATCTTCAGGTTGTGGACACTTTCCTGTGCTTTGGGCAGAGTGAAGCTCTCCCAGGAATTTCCCCATGTGGCTTTTGTTCAGCAGGCTGCAGTGCAAACACTCTCCAAAACCAGCATTTGAGGGGAAAGCATTCATTGAGTGGGAAGTGGATAGGTCTGTGGACTCTCTAATGGTACAAATGTTACTGCAGAAGCCAGTCCATAACATAATGTTCATCAGAGATTCAAGCCAAGGCAGCAGATGGAGAGCCTGCTGTCAGCAGGCAGAGGAGAAGTAGAGCTAAGCTTTGTGGGTCCCAGGGGAGTCAGGATCCCTGCATGAGGCTCCTGACATGGGTAGAGAGGTCACCATGACCCATCAGCAATGGAGACACAGACAAAATCCGGTTTTGTTCAAAGTCAGTGATGACTGACAAGATCCTCTAACCCTGAGCAGCCCAGTCTCTGGCCTGGCTGGTGATAGATCAGGAGTCCCATCTGCCCCTGAAAACACGGGGTAGCCCTGAGGGGGCACATGCTCTTATTTTAGAGAAGCACTATACCAGACGTGTACCTAGCTATGTCTGGAGTAGATGAGACAGAGGTCAAAGCCATAAAATCCTTTTGTAAGGGACCCTATAATGTTGTAGCTGTTTACTTATCTCACAGGTCTGCCAGGTTTTATAAAGGCTACCGAGGGACTCATCTGATTTCAGTTTTTAAGTGCAGGTGTTTTGGCTAAGCCATTTGTGTATGTTCCTCCAAGGAGGCACAATGAGGAGAAATAAGCCCTGCAGAGGCATAACTCTTCCTCCCCTAAGGGAGGTGATCTGACTCCCCTCTGGAAGCCCTCCTCTCTGTTTATAGCCTACCTGTCTTTGATGCCCCTGCCATCAGGCACGGTGGAATTCAATCAGGCAGTGCTACAAACCAGCCTACACCTCCAGAAAAGCTGCTCTGTAGGTTTTGTGCAACACTCATCAGGACATGCCTGTTAGGTCAAAATCTGATCTCCTACGAAGAGTGTCCAGTCCACAGCCCTTCTGCTATGACATCCCCAAAGCACAGAGCAGCGAGAGAACCCTGAAGCTTCGAAGGAAGCCCTGTGTGCACGACTTGGTTACAACAGCATGTCCTGAGGCCATTGCACTGGGCCAGCTGGAGACACTTGTTAATGAGAATCCTGGTACACAGAGAATGACAAATGTGACCTTTGGAAATTCAAATCAGGCTTGGCACATGTGTCTTCCAAATGACTGCTGTGGCTCCCATCAGGGCTCATGCGGATATGGGGTATGTCTCAATGGCAGGCTCGCTGCTTGTTTTCCATGTGCTGTGACCCAGCCTCCTCCCTGCCACAGCAGCACAAGCCCTGTGCTCCACGTGTCCCTGAGCGTGTAGGGCCATGCTCACACACTGAGCTGGGCTCTGTGACTCGCTGAGCTCCAGCTCCGCACCCTCAAGCTGCCCACCTGCCCGACAATGTGAGAGCCAGCGCTGTGCCTGTGCCCAGGCGCCTGCACAGCTCTTCTGCAGTTCCTAGCAACTGAACTGCAGCCTCCCCACCAATCTACTCTTCCCTCTACATCAGCTTGCTCATTCAAATACACCTCACTGGTGTCCAGCCCTCTCTTTTCACCCAGACAGCTCCAGCTCTTCCCTTATTTACCCTTTTCCTCTCCCCTTCCCTCACTGAGACACATCCAAGCTCTTGCTCACCCCTGGTATTAAGCCCACTGTAAAGGACTGTGATTTGTGTAGAAAGGAGACCAAAAGGAAAAATACTTAAAAAACACCCTTAGGACTTACTGTAGAAAGGTTATGAGAGTTTCTGGGGAAAAGGATTTTCTAGCAAGTAACAGGTTTAACTCTTCCTTAAAATCCTACTTCCCTTAGGAAAGGTTTTACTGAGTGGTCCCTTTCTTGCTAAGGAGGGAGTTTGTGAGCCTACAAAATACCCTTGCAAGCTGTGGAAGAGAAAAAAATCCCTCAAAATATAGTATAGAACCGTAAACCCTTAGTTTATGGCCCAACACACTCCGGGACATGTGGAGCAAAGGGCTTGTGGCAGGGAGGAGGCTGGGTCACAGCACATGGAAAACAATCAGGTTTCACAGCTTGGATTTGTGAGCATCTGAGTCAATAATCCAATAGTTTGACCTGGGGAAAACCCAGGAAGAGGGTGGCACAGAGCATTTAGTTTTATTGTGGGAGAAGTTACTATGGGATTTCTGGCCTGTGGGGAATATCTGCATGCAAGTTTTAATTGAGAGCCAAAATCTTACCACTTTCCTTAACTTCTCCTTTTGCTCTCTCCTCTTTATATAATCCACGTTGTATTTCCTGGGGAGTATGTAGAAAATCAAACAAGTTAAGAAAAGTTACACTGTCCCATTGATGGCAACTCGGAATACATCAGTAATAAAACAAGCAAGACAGTGTATTAAAACTACAGATTTTTGCTTCCAGAACTAAAAACTCCAAAAGGACGAGACGGATACAGTGGGAAAACTACAACTTGTGGCACAGTTACATGTGAGAAAAAGGATTCTGAACCACAGATGGTGAAAAAATCAAACAAACTACTAAAAAATTGGAAGAAAAAGAAAGGAAATAAGCAAAAGATAACCCCTACAAAAAGAGTACCTGAGCTGTCAGGGGATACAAAATAACATCCCTATTTAGGGCCACAGCTGAGTCTCTCTGGAAAAAGAGAGGTGGATATTGCAATGACTGAAAACCACATTGGGCTTTAGTGCTGTCACCACAACTCACCGAGAATGGGCAAATGCAAATGGAACTTCAGAGATGGTTCATTACATGCTGCTGGCTGTCCTACCTGGATTACTCTCTCTATTCTACAAAGATGAATATATTTTAAAAAAAGGAATATAAATGTTCTAGTCAAACCTAGGGTCATGCAAAGAGCATGTTCTTCTGGAGGAGAAATACATAATAATACGAAACATCGCTTTTCATGCCTTTTCTCAGCACTCTCCTGCTTGGTTCCAGTGGACAGATCAGCAGCTGCAATGGTTTTCTTTGTAGCAGGTAGATTTAAGAACTCCAGAAGGGAACTGCTGATTATCAGAATTTTCAAGGCTTGCAATTTCAATGTATGATTCTTTCTATTAGTACTTTGTAACTTATTGCACTAGTTCCACATCATTACTTCTATATCACCACCAAAAGTGACAACTTTAATTAGATTTTTAAATACATACAAGACAGAAGAAGGCATTTGGAAGCCAAACACATTGTATTTTTCCCTATCAGCCTCTAGGCAATCACTTGGATTGAAACTATGCCAGCAAATGGAACATTACTGTGTACATACCTGAGTTTTATCCTCAGTGAACTGGACTTGTTCATGTAATTACTGATAGGGTGAAACCCCTATGGAGAATGAAATGATCTCCTGAGTGAAGCTGGTATTTCCTCTGACTGTAAAACATTACTATTTGACAGATCATGTGCTTTGGAGTTTATACAAGTGAACGCTGGCCTGAGTTTGTGAAAGCCAAGAGAACCCTCCTGTGTGATGTGGAAAAATCTCAGAAAGTCCATAACAAAATGAAGAGCTGCCACAAGTGTCACCCCAGAACCACACAAAGATCTTTTCCTTTCTCCCTGTGGTGGTTGTCAGCTGTGTGGACATTGAAAGGGTCCTATTTCAGGACCACAGTCAAGTCTCTCTGGAAAATGAGAGGAAGAGAACAAAAAGTCAGTGGGCTTTGCAAGTGAAGAAAAAACTCACAAGGAAGGGAAACTACCAATGCAAGTATTGGAAAAGAACTGCTCCTGTAGTTACAGCATAAAGATTTTGGACTGGCATCAAAATCCATTGGAACAGAAATAGCACAGAAATTACAAATCAGTCCTAATCCAGTATTTGTGCTTCCTGATTCCACAGGAAAAGAACCCAAAGCCATTATTTTCCAGGTGTACATTTTGAGATTGTAGCACAATGTAACCTTCAAACACATTGAAACAAATGAAACATGTTTTGGAGGAACATCAACATATTTCTCAAATAATTCTTTTGCCCATATAGTTTAAAAGTGTTTATTAGCACTTAAGAGTGAAAGAGAGTACCACGTTACTATTCAGAGCCAACACAGCCCACTTTTTTCGTGTTTATTCTTATTTTACTCAATTTTCCTTGGCTTCTGAAAGGGAAATATATGCATCTATTCAGAACTTCTAACACTCTTGAGAACTGAACCTTATTATCCCAAGAATGGGATAAAGTAGGTAGATGCAGAGGCAGCACTACTAGAGTCCTTCATCCAGCTGAACTTGTTAGATGGGTGATTGAGCATATTTTCTTTTTAAAATAACCCTTTACATGCATTAAGCAGCAGGTCCGCTCAGATTGTTGAGTTTACTCAGGGTTAAGCTGGAAGTCTTGCTTCATGCATTGGTTTTTTTTTTAAAACAAACCTACGGGAAGTTCACATTGGCACCCTGAAATATTCTGAACAGCTGCTGAGAGCACCCTGATGGTAGATCACACAAGCCATCACTGAGATGTCATTCATCTCTCAGAACTGTAAATCAATCTCCTTTAATCCTCTTCTTTGAGGAGTGTCTGAATTGCAGAGGGCTGAAAAGATTTCCTCTTAGAGCTGCAAAATTATTACAATCCCTAAATTTTGCAACATCATCGGTTGTTGAAAAAGGAGTTGCATTTTTTGTGTTATCTGTGGGTAAGCGGTACACTTTCAAGGATAACTTTTATGTATTACTAGTATCCGTCAACAACAAAAGTAAGGTCTGTGATAGTCTAGAAAACAGTCCTTGCAATAGTTTAAGTGCAGTAAGGAAAGTGTGGATTTGTCTTTTTAAGGCACAAAATTCCAGCTCTACATTTTTTCAAAGCAAGCATTTATTTTCATATTGGGCAAAAGAATTCAGTATAGGTTTATTTTTCCAGAGGGAAAAAACCACTAAGAGTTGCAATGAAGTATTATCTAATGTGACAATTCATTCTTGCATCTCCTAAAATACAACCATTTGTCTCAAAGCAATTAACAAAAGAGAATGGACACCAAAATGCTTTGGTAGCTCAAGGTACCATGTTCTCTCAGTGACTGCATGCAAGTCCTTCCCTGAGACACACAAACTTGTATTCACAAGAAACCTTCTTTCCCTTCACCCACTGCATCTTTTCTTATACTGAATTACTGACAAAAGTGCAACTTATTGCATAAAATATTCAAAGATATTCAAACGTGTTTGCAGTGAGCAGCCACAAGCCTACAGCAGCTGCCTGAAAAGCAATTTACTGTGAGCACAAACATGTTCTCTACATCTGTTACATGTGGTTGGCTACATCCCTAAAACAGTTATTCTGCTATTCCAGAAAATTCTGAAACATGGTCTGTACAAGCTTGTGGAATATGTTTTATCAAGAATGCTGCTGATACTGTTGGTATTCTTCAAGGCAAAGGTCTACAAAGTGTCAGCAATTTTAGCTTGCAACTGCAAACAGTAGGCTTCCCCCCACCCCCTTCTTTTTGAATTTGAGAAATGTTCTACTTACAAGCCCAAAAGAACCTATTTAGACATGTGGTGCCTCTTCACTTCTTACCCAGCACAGGACATGATGTTCAGTGTTGCCTAACCCAGCTACTGCATGATCACCCCAGCTGATCCAGTCACTTACCAACACCACTTTCCCACGAGGCACTGAGCTTGAACCTGAAGGCATCTCACAGGAGCACAAATATAGGGATGGGAAGAGTATGCTTCAAAAAGGATAATGCCTGTCACACAGAAAAATGACAGGATGGGTCAGCACTCTCTGGGTGTCCAAACCCAGTAAAGTGAAGAGCATTCCCCCATTTGCAGATATTACTGGGCTCTCCTCAGACTCCTACTAGAAGCCTGTGATAATGAGTCACAAGCCATCTTCACCCTGCAGCGTGTGGCACAGATTCTGTAGCTACCAGCACCAGTGAGATCAGTTTTGACACATATTGGGGTTACAAAGTTTATTAGTGTTGATGGAAATTTTGATATTGACATAAGCCACATATTTTTCACTTTTGCTTAAGAAGGCAGCAAATTGCAAGCAGTTATTCTAGCACTCACTTGATAAAAATCTCGAGAAATATCAGAAAATATTCTGCTGTAAAAAAGAGATTGTTTGCAGTCATGGAACAAAGAGGAAGAAAACAATTTTCTTCTGATTCTTGTGTACAAATCCCTTCAGTTTTATTAGCAAACATAACAATGTAAAAAATTAATATAAAAACCTAAAGATGCCATATTTTCTTTGCAATAAATCGCTACATACTCTCTAGTGACTCTGGGTGCTCTGATTATTCACTTAGTCTCTTAAGATACACTTTCAGCTAAAAAGATATTAAATAACCTTTTGAATCAGATATTAAATAACCTCTTTCCCCTAAAGCACAATACATAAATGGATAACAGTAAAGAATAATAAATAGAAAAGTTAGCAATAAATTCATTACTGCAAAAAGACAAAACTAGATTTCCTTTCTAAAATTATTTTTATGATTTATCAGTACAGTAGGTTTGGCAGTTGAATCCGGCTTGGATTTACATGTATCTGTTTCGAATGTACTCTCTGTACATGAGGAAGTCATCTCTTCCCAGGGGCTGCATGTTTCCTCTTCCAGCCTGAATGTGTGCATGGAAAATCTCTATCGATTTCCTATCAGCTCTTGGAGGCTGGACTTCATAAATATTGTCTTGAGAAAAGGAGGAGATGGGTATTCTGGAAAAAAACAAAACATGCAGAGTATTTGGAACTTCAGGTAAAAATCTTCTACAGAGAGAGAAGAGTATTTCTTTTCCTTAAAATATACAGGAGAGTCAATGAGAAGGCAAGTTCCCAGTAGATAGGTCATTTACCTAGATTTTTATCACTACTGCAGACCTGATAAGACCCAGCTTTCCAAGTAGGGTAATTAGGTAAGTTGTCACTAATCCCATTACAGAATACCTTCTCACTTCCCTTTGCCCTGCCCTCATTTCTTCATCCTTCCTCAGATCTGCTACAGTCAGTAAGCAACCCAGCTAAAGTAGATCTGTGCCATGCATTAGAGCAGATAATAGAACGACTTTATTGAGCTATCCACTTAGTAGCAATTATAACAAGTGATTATACACTGAGCCAACACAGAGAAAGGATTAATTAGGTAAGAAATTTCCATCTAATTATCAGGAAACAGACAATTTTTTATCAGCATCGCCACTCAGATATTTTATGAAAATATTTTAAAATCATCTTCACACAACAAATACAATACTTGAATCCTAATATCCACATATTTTTGGGCTCAAAACTTCTCAGGTAATAAAGTGGCAACTTACTGTCAAAGTTCAATATTTCATAAAGCAAACATCAACCAGCCCAAATGCAACGAAGATTCAGATAATAGCATTATTGCCATATTCTACAGAAGGCACAGTCATGACTCACTAACTGGGTGCTTTTCAAGAAACGAGAAGTTATTTTTATGTGTAGAATCTCCTCGTTTAAAGGTAAAAAAACAAGTAAGAACTGGAACGCCTAAGCAAAGCAGAAGTCCTTCTATAAATAAAATGCCCTAATAAACTTCTAGTTGCATTATGAGCACAAACTAATGTTTGACACTGTTTCTAAATCAGGATCTCCACTAAAACTGCCAATAAACCTTGTTCCCTCATTTTGCAGCCTTTTACTTTATTAAAATATTTTGTATTTTGAATGTTTCATCATGTGACAGTTTATTAGTTTAAAAAAATTATTGCATTGTGTCATGTAGTATTTAGGGTGCCTAATATTCCACTACAACTGGAATATGGTATGTAAAATAAAAAGGTTTCCAGATTAAAGTAATACTCTTCAATGTCATATTCCAACTTTGCATAGCCATACATTCATTTGGTTGTGATTTTACTGCAATGATAGAATTACTTAAACAAGTATATTATTGAACCTGAGACAATAAAATCACTGGCCACCCATGGAGTTTGGCTGCATACTCTAAAACTTAAATTTTTTCTTCTCAGCAGTATGATAGTTTCTTCTCATTATCACTTCTAGTTTATTTAAGGTGGGTTTTTCAGAATTGGTAAGAATACATTAGTCTATCTAACTTTATACCTAGATGCTTTAAAAGTAGATTGCTTTTCAAAGCATCCATAGTTTCTGCAGACACGTATTTAACCAGTGTAAATCATCTAAGCTGAGACTCTAGCAATGGCATTTGACACTAGAACACTATACTAACTTACCAATGTCACTATCTAACCACAAAAGATGGCACTTACTCAAATATAACTGAGTCTGGTCCACTACCAAGTGGACAATTAAGTAAAAGAGCAAAACAGAGCCATAACACTAAATTGATGCCTTCTCTAGTTATTGATTGGTTTCCAAAGACATGACATTTCTGAAGCACTAATGATTCAAAACTCCTTTCCTTAGGCACAATGGAAGCTGGGCAGCAAAGTGCATTTCATTTTGAGCATTTAATAACTAAATCTCAATTTTCCACCTACTTGCATCAACATGATAAAAATATATTGAAAGAACCGCATGTTCATGCATGCCAACTTTGATTAATAACCCTGTATTAAGCTGTAACTATTTGCAGAGTGCTTGTATTATCCAGTCATTTAATTAAAAGTCATTGCTCTAACACTATTCATGTAAAAATCTATTCTACTTAATAAGTTTCATATCTTACAATAGTCATGAAGGAGAGCATGTTATTTATGGCTTGGCTGTTGGGGTTTCCCTAGAGACCTGTAGTTTTATGGCCTCCCAGTGAAACCTACGTAGATAGGAACATAAACATTATGTCATGAAGGACAGCACCCTGGACATGCAATTTTCAATTCTTTTCATCCCACTTGTGAGCAGGCTTCCTGGTATTACAGTTTCACAGATTCAGAGTATCACTGTCTCTACAGTAAAGGACACAGTTAAAACCTTCAGTTACAATGAGGATGTTCCATACTTCCAAGGAAAAACGTGCAGGGATGTGCTTAGCTCTCAGGCACACAGCAGTCACCAGAAAGCCACTGTATTTTTTCAACATTGATTAGCCCTCCTCAAGTCTCTAAAGGATATCTAAAAAGGAAACAAAATGTATTCTTTCACCTTGTTTGAACCCTAACAAATATCCACAGAGACAGGCTGAGAGCTGGGGTTATTCAGCCTGGAGAAGAGAAAGCTCTGGGGAGACCTTCCAGCACCTTCCAGTGCCTAAAGGAGGCTGCAAAAGAGCTGGAGAGGGACTTCTTGCAAGGGCATGAAGTGATAGGACAAGGGGGGATGGCTTCAAACTGAAAGAAGGTAGGTTTAATTTAGACAGTAGGAGGAAATCCTTTGGAACAGGTCACCCAGAGAAGTTGTGTTTGCCCCACTCCTGGCAGCGTTCCAGGCCATGCTGGATGGGGCTTTCAGCAATCTGGTCTAGTGGAAGGCATCCCAGTCTGTGGCAGAGGGTTGGAACTAGACTGTCTTTAAGGGTCCTTCCAACCCAAAGCATTCTATGACCTGACCTGAAGCACAGGCACTGAAGCCAGCTTGGACCCTGATGCATGCACCAGCCACGCTTTGCTATAAGGGTGTTTGAGCGTGTCCACACTCTTCTTTTGTGCTACAGTGAATCAAAACACTCAATTCCCTTTTCAGTAGGGAATAAAATTTCTTGTGCTCCTAGATAAATGTATGAACTGCATTTGAAAAGGTTTTGAGAGTGTATTTTTACAATAGTATTATTTATATCACACCTCAATGAATACTAGGGAATTAGGGAATTAGGAACAGGTGCACTGTGTCAGACAACAGTAATTACACTACAGTACTTAAAGTCTCTCTTCATATACATTATAATAGATTGTGCTAAAAGTAGTCCAGCTCCGTGTAGCTCTATTTAGCTCTAACTCAAATTCTATCATCTTTTCCTTCATGGAATTTCTAAGAACAAAAAGGAGAATTTCAATATCCTTCCACATCCTCCACTCAACTTCAGTATTGTGTTCAAGTCCCCATTTCTTATTTCTAGTCTATACTTACAGTTTCTAAATTTAAGCCAGAAACTTCTCTTCAGTATTTCTACAGTTCATATTTGAATTCATAAATATCACTGCAGTGACATTATACAAATAAGAAATATTTCTAATAAGAAGAAATTTCTTCTTTTGTAGTGGTTTCATGTATTTGATTAAAACGGTCAAGTATTTTAAAGTTGTGAGATGTGGGGTTATTAAAAAATACTTTCTTGAAAAGTGTGCAAAGGACAGCAAAGTAACCTAAGCCTAAATTATATCTCACTGCTGAGAAGAAACCAAAGTTTTGACTGACTACTTCATATTACTATGAAAAGAACTAGGGTTTAATTGCATTTGTATCATACACGAAGGAACTACTGGAGAATTAAATTTGTCAGGGTTTTTTCAATTTAAAATGCATCTAACATCAAATTAATACAAGTCAGTACAATTTTTCAATTTCTTCAAGAGGTCCTTGAGAAACAAGTGCAAGCTGTGCCTCAGCTGCTGTTACTGAAAACCCTCCCCCTCTCCCTAATCTTGAGTACACTTGCGTTCATTCTATTTTATCTCTAAAAAGTTAGTATTCTCCAAGGAAATTCCCGATTCAGAGCAGCAATTCAAACTCAGTAAGAGAAAGCTTCCTTGTTTCAGAATTGAACAACATGCCTTTAAAGAATGGCTACATTTATGACTTTAACTGAAAGAACAATCTGTCACCATCTGAAAGTACTTAAACATTTTTAAAAAGTTACAGAACAAAACCCAAAGAAAAATTTTAAGCTGTCTAAAGATATACTTCCATAAAAAGGAAATTACCAACTCAAAGATACCCTGTTTCCTCTCTGATCTGCACAGAGGAGCATGTTTGGTAGAACCGGCAGGGAGAGATGATCTACATGACTTCAAGAGGAGGAGTGACAGGAGGCACAGATTTGTGTGCTCTATGACTTTTACACTTCTACCATTCAGAAACACATGGAAATTACACTTGGGAAAAGAGAAAAATTAACTTCTGACTACCCAAAAGCCACCAGAATTCTGTGTATAGAATCTCTTTAATGTGTTCATTTTACAGCAGCTGAGCATTGGGAAAAAAATTTACTCTACATTTAAATGGGTAAGAAAAGAATTATTATTTCCTGCACTATCTTACATGCTGGGAGATTTTGCAATTACAAATAAGAAATTGCCTTCATTCATAGCAAAAACATTCTTCTTATTATAAAATATTTTCTTAATAAACACATCCATTTAAAACATTCAGGCTTGTTCCCTCATATTGAAAAACAGTTTTACAGTTTGCCAATCTAATTTACTACTTTAATACCCATGTGTTACTATAAAACTACAGGCTCATTTACCTACAAATGTGGTATCATCACTTTAAATGTAGATAATACCAAGTGACTAAACACTGCTATTAGACAGTACTGCCTCATACACAGCATTACATCTGTTTCATGTCATTCTGCTTTCTCGGCCCAACTGAGACTCAATGAGTCTCTCTCCCTGCTTAGATATAAATGCTGTGTTCAAGGTTCCCCCACTTCATCAGCACAGAGCGGTGGACAAGAGGCAGTGCAGGACACAAAGCTGAGGTTTCTGTATATCAATGGATTGCAGCAAAGGTCTTGCAGTTCTAGAAGTGGCTGTGCTGTTGGATAAATGATCATGTACCCCAGAGAGTAAATAAAGTTCTGCCTTGCTTTGGTGAAACTTTAAGCTGCCTAAAGTACAGGAAGAGGTCAACTGAGAAGGTAGTACTTGATCATCTAAATGGTAAGACCTAGCTCAATATTAGTATGACATTTGGATAACAGCATGACCCTTTTTTTATTCTAGTACTAAGAAGATTCAAATGCAACTTTGAATGTTTTTTAATGAAGAATATGCAAATCAACCCATCTTTCAAATTGCGTCTTTCAAAAGTAATCACAAGATGAAATTTGCCCTTTAAACTCAGTAGATTCAGCACTTACTGTTAACTTAGAATTGCTAAGACTTTTGAATAAATACCCTTTGATACAACAAAAACTAAAAAACAAAACAAAAAACAACACTCCCTGAAAGAGCACAAACATAAACCCAAACGCCCAAAAAACCCAAACCCTCCAACCCCCCCAAAACCCAACTTAAACCAAAACCCAGTCCTTCACGCTATGCATTGAATCCCCTTATGCAGCAAAAAAAAAATGGAAGTGTGACCCTCAAGCAATTAACATCCAATCTACCTCATGATTTTTCACATTTAATGACAAAAGCAAAATCAGGCTAAAGGGAAAAAGGAAAAGAATACTTACAAATTTATAACCTTATCCAAGGGATGTTTTGAACAAAATTGCTGGCTGCCCTTGTCTTGTTTATGCTGACTCTGTCCCAGCTGAACAAACCTGTGAAAAGCAGTAGATCAGAGAATAAATCAAAGAAATAAAAGGACTATCTCACAAAAACCATCAAACAGATGAAAATGACACTAAAAATGAGGTTTTGAGTTGTCCGATGTAAGTCACTGATCGTGATATACCTCCCTGGTGAACAAGAGAGATTTTTAAAAGATCATAGAGGGTGCATGCATGAACTCAGAACCTCCTTTGAAAAAAGATTTGCTTATCAATTGGTGTCACCTAGCACATCATGGCAGAGAAACAGGCCTCCCCTAAGAAACAAGCTCTACAGTTAACTTCCTATGTCTTTTTCAAAGCAGTCAGAGGAATAGCCTATGGAAAGATCAGCAAAAGACACAAAGTCTCTCAAGTTTCAGATTTAAGTCAGTCCTCTGCTGAATTCAATCTACCTTATTAATCTGAAATGCTGTTAGTCCAGATCACTTATTTACAAGCACAACCTTCTGGGACAATTTCTCCATCTCCAAATATTTGCTGGAAGACACTGCCAATGGAAAACACTGTCATGGCTTTTTTTTCCTTGGCAATGAAGTGGAACAAAATCTTTTGAAAAGTCATTTATCACTAATCTTAGTGACTCAGAATAGAAGGAAAAGTCAGACAGTTTCAAATGTGAGTATATGTAGCTATCTTGCACTCAATTTGCTCATTCTCCAACACATCTGTGCCACTGAAAAGACAAGTAAATGTTAGTTGTGATTTACTAGCTTAATTTTCTGAGGTAGAGGGTTTTTCTTAACAGTGAGCTTCCATTAAGCTTAAGAAGCCTTACTGGTCTATTTCAAGAATATTTACTGCACTTTAACAAGCAGCTGTTACCACTGCAAAACTAATTCCATGAAAGAGTGTACAGAAGTCAAATGAACAACACGCTCCTAAATAACTTATTGCAAATTTTCTTCATGCTCCATTCAGATTCTACACTGTAAAACAAAAGCCTCAGAAACAAGCAACAGCACTTTGGACATTAAATGAATAAATACATTTCTAAATAACTATAAGTGGAAATCAAGGTAATTAAGATCTTCTAGTGCAGGAGTTTGCTATTGAAACTAACTTAAAAAAACCAAATGCAAACTAATTGCATAAGTACTTTAATTAATTGCTTCAAATTTGTCAATATTTTGAAAGCAACAAGACCCAAATGCACACAAGCAAGTCAGCCCACATCAGTAAGATACCATGCACAGTTGATAGGCAGCATACATCCTCAAATTATTTGAGGGACCCCCTGTCCCTTCCAACCTCAACCAATCTGTGCTTCTGTGATTTCTTTTTTGATGAGAATTATCTCAGCCATCAGTGCAAACAGGCTGAATAGATTCAAATTACTTTTAATTTGCATTTGCAAATAGGCTTAATATAGATCAGTTGATGTAAAGTAACTTAACCTGAAGTACTTTGAATCTGCGAGACCCTAATCCTAATAATGAAAAAACGTAACCTGTCCAATGATGTCACGTGAAGCCAGGATCTTCCATCCCCATTTCCCTTATTACAATAACAGAAAAAGGCTTGATGTGAGAACTGTAATCATACTGTGAAAGAAATTGCTGCTATTCTCAAGCGATGTACATTTTGGAAAGTATAGATTTTACTGACAACCTTTATTACATAAATCAGCACACCAGACCAGAAATAGGACTATGTCTTGTTAGCTAAAAGAGATAAAGAATTTGTAATTTTGTCTATTTTTAAAACCTGCATTGCTTGAAGGAAATGAAATAAATGCAAGGTTTGTTTTGTTTTCTTTCTTGAAAAGGATATGAATAGGGAGCTTCAAAGCCTCCAAGGGGTTTACAATTTTACATTAACAAAAGATTGAATGTTAGTCCAGCCTGAAGAAATTATAAAATTAGAAGTAGCTGCAATCCTGGATGTTAACACAGAGTCCTTCATCTGCACAGAGAGACTCACAGTAGACAACAGCTCACACTGGGCCATTTGCAGAACCACAATAACTACCTGCTATATCAAAGGATAACTGTCAAATTTGCATCCATTTTCTAGTGGTTAAAATTTAAAAAAAAAACAACAAAGGTAGAGGCATAGGTGAAGTTAAAGTTTCAGATAATGAGAAACATCCTCCTTAACCCTATTCAAATGTGTAATGTTTTCAAATCACTCAGCTTGTAGGAAATAGGTAGAAATGGGAATTTTAAAGAACAAGAGTGCAAGAGCACTAGCTACACCTAAAGAAAAAGTAACTGAAAAAGATTTTTAAATAAAAAGAAGAAATGCTTTGAGTGGATTAATGAACTAAGTCAGGATGAAACACCACATATCCCCAAATCAGAAAATATCACAGTGAATTAAAATTTCTTTTAAAAATGGAAAAGATTTCAAATAAAACAAGGTAATTACTGCTATTACACATTAGAAAATAAAAACAAATGCACACAAGGTCATTGATCTGCACTCCCAATATCTTGCATAAGCAAGTCTCTTAGCAACAGCATTTTAAGACTTTTGGAACTAAGAGGGTCTTCAATGTGGATCTAAATTTCTCCAACTTATGCCCAGTGATTAGTTGCCAGGATTCTGACTAGTTTTCAAAGAAAAATACTGCAGCTCAGGAAAGAAACTCCTCCACCAAGGAACTCAATAACTTTTTGGTTCAGCTCTAGTTCATCTATAACTGAAATTATTGCATTCATTTTTAGTTTGAGTTAAACAAAAAAATCAAAATGTTCAAAATAATTTCTGGTTTAAGAAATAAAGGAAAATTTGAACCATTTTCATTTTGGCTTCTGCGTTGTTCTGTGATACTGAGGAGAGAACTTGAGACCAATAGTTTAACTACACATTTTTTGAAAACAGCAACATGTAGCTAGTGCTCTGCATGGGGTTACGGCAACTCAGAACAGCATTCCTGATTGCTCTCGGGGAGCAGACGGCTCATGGCTCCTGCAGGAATGGGGACAACTGTCTTCTAGAGGACAAGTTATGCTTGAATCAAAGCAGAAGTTTTTGTGTAGTTGGAGCTTGGAGGTGATACCCTGATGACTGCCCACCAATGCAAGTGGGAACTTGCTGGACCACCTAAGGAGCTGGAATTGTCTTGGACTACACTTAATATCTTATTCATCACCTGCCTGTATGGTTTGAATCCCTACAAAAGAGCAAGTGGCAGTAGGATGCTGCCCCAAATGCAGTGTGTAAGGGAACATTATCACACACACTCTGCTCAGTGATACACACACGCACGTCAAGCCACACACCTCATATATGTGCATGCCATTGTTTCACAGAACTCCAACAATGACCAGGGCCAAGCTGACTTCTCCCTCTTCTAAATTTACTCTACAAATATCTGTCCCTTAGATAACCATGCTGCTACTGTGTGAGTTGCTCCGACTGCTTTTCTCAACTCTTCTCACAGTCTATACTGGATTTAGTAATGGTTTCAGGGTCTCCCTATAATATCAACAGGATTTTATTTCAAGCTCAAAAGACCAGGATGTTTCAAGAAAAAGGCTGGGTATGAATCAGAAAAGTAATTTTCCTTTGAAAGTCACAAAGTATTTCTTCAAAAAGTCACACAACTATTTAAATTTGAGTAAAAGGTAACAGTCAACACATATCACTATTATTATATCATGTTAAAAAAAAAAAAGACAACTTCTATTATTTTCTATGAATTTTTACAGAATAAACTATTTCATTATGACTGACTTGAACTGGAGTAATTAAATATTTGAAAAATGCAAACTCCACAAATTATAAAGCTTTCAATCGTGGAAACATTCCTGTGGAATTTACTTATGAATGGAATATGAAATTCCTATGAATTTATAAAATTCTAGGACTATATTAAGTGACAGGTATTTCTTTTGAAGGACCTTTCATTTGATTTAAACTCCAAATTTTGCTTTCAGAGACATCTGCATAGCTTCCACTGAAATCAGAGTTGACAGAGACAGATGAAAACACTTTGATTCTGAAAAAAGATAGTATATATCCAAATTTCTCTAAGATTTGTAATTTAAATTAGTTTAATTAAAGCATTTTGATAAACTACATTTAACTAGCTCAAATTATCTTTTACCAATTACCACTGGCAATTTATCTCACCTTGCATATACTGCGAGATCATCTTCTGAAGGGATATCTGAAAGATTGACTCCATACACATCTTTTGTTGATTGCACTACATTCTGGAACATAAGAAAGATTCAGACTAAGAATATCATAACAACATCCAAAGAAAGTTTGCTCTTAAGAAAGAACTTCTTTACAAACCAAAATATAATCTCAACAGTGCAGACAAAACGAAACAGGTTTCTCACATCCACAGCAATCTTAACTGCACATATTTTTTAAAGAAAATAATTTATTAAAAATATTAATCAACACATATATTCAACAAGTAAAGAATTCTTGAAAGATAACATCAGATAAAACAACATATTAGGAGAACAAATTATATTCATAGAACAGAATAGTGTAGTTATTAAATTCTGTTCTGTGATGAAACTTAATATAGAATAAATCATATTCGTTCAGAACATGCTCCCACATTTGCTTTCATATTTCCTGCTGTCAATTCTGCAATAATTACAAACCTCAGGTTGAACAAAACTATTTTTATTTTATACATTATGCAATCGTGTCAGTCAATTATAACAAGGAACCAATGCACATGCAATAGTTCACTAAGTAAGTCTAATGATTCAGTGCTAAACTGAGGGGGGTTTTCTGACAAGACACATATGACTGTGACTCAAATATAAAAACAGCTTTCTTTTAGTTCAAAGAGATTCAAAGTCAAAGAACTTCAGAAAGCTATATCCTGACCAGAAGTATAAATGCATTTTTTATTAACTTCTCAGAGATGTGAACAGAAATGAACTAGCTTTTGGGGTTCCCCAGATAATAAGGAATGGCATGAATTAACAATGCAAATTATGACCAAAATTCAATGCATGAAAAGGTGCTAATAAATTGAAATACATTTCTTCATATGCATTACTAAAAAGTCAGAATAGCACTCCCACTTTTAAGTCATTGAAATTTAATAATATTTCAAATCATCCTTTGTGTTTACACACATCTTTCATTTAAGCATCTTTAAAATCTAGAAAAGATACCTCAGGTCTGACCACTGAAGCGTATTCAAAACGGAGGGAAAACTGACGTGAGCTAAACTGTGCAATAGTATGGATCAAGAACAAAATTTCAAGTTGGATTTCTGTTAAAAAAGATCTAGAAATAATCTGATTTGCTGGAGAACAGGTACTCTGTTATTCAGAGATAATGGAAAACTTTCAGATAAAATATCTTGCACAAACACAAATAAATAAATGCACTCATACTGGCTTAGGAACAAGACACTATTGTACTACTGAAAGATGAAAATCCATTATCTGAGAACACACAACCCTAGGCTAAAGACTGAATAGAATCAAAACCTGAATTATGGAAAAAAAAGTAGTTTAATTGTCTGTTGCCTATCAGGCACTACATTTTATGCTAAGGTCATAAATACTCAGTTTTCTTCAGAAGTGATAACATGCACAATACTATAACCATTTAAATTAGCTGTGACTTAAAAAAAAACCAACACCCCCCAGACAATGTAAGTATTTTCCAAATTTCTACAGTCTCCACTAGCATAACCTTTTGCTAAGACATTTTCAATTGCATCCAGAATGGATATCTACAAGAAAGAATTTGAAGAATTATTACGTGAACTAATAAAATAGATACTTCCATTATTCTTTATATGTCTCAGTATTTTCATTAAATTAGCACCCAAGGGATTAAAAAAAAAATTGGAGTTATGCTAGCAAAGGAAAGATTAATAGCCCACAACCGAGAATATACATTCTTTCCACCTGACTGGGCAAATGCAGTTTATTTCACTATTTTATTCACTGCCATTATCTTCAACCTTAGCAGCAGTAATAACACAGGACCAATGTGATAACATTATCATGCACATTTTTGAAGTTAGTTAATTTTTTTTAAATGCCAGACCACATAATTATGAATCAGCAATTTAAAAGTGTTCACATAAATCAGGTTGAAATTTAGACAGAATGAACATTAATTTACAGTTAATCAACCTAAGTAAGTGGCATTGTTCAAAAGGAAGTGCTTTGTAATTCCAAGACTTAGGTCTCAGGACCTCAGGTTCATACTACGTCTTTCAGGGGGTTTGCTCCAGATTAACTACCATGGACTAAATGTTGATGAAGTAGGTAAATCAAGTACATTCCTGGAGAAGAGGATTCTCATTTTCATGCTCCAAGGCCACCTCATGATATCTGCCAGAGCATGGCAAGGGACAATAATCAGAAGTGCACTACTGCTCTGAATTAACACACTAATATAGATGCAT
Source organism: Acanthiza pusilla (assembly GCA_036630365.1). Lineage (NCBI taxonomy): Eukaryota > Metazoa > Chordata > Aves > Passeriformes > Acanthizidae > Acanthiza > Acanthiza pusilla. The sequence goes on from JAXCHO010000023.1 coordinate 34,474,254, forward strand.
TTTATGTTTTATGTAATTACCTGAGTACCTTTCAAATGCCATAGATTTCTAACAGTAATTTTTTCTTTTTAAAAAAATGTTATTTTCTTTGTGTTTCATTGTTACACAACAAGAAGAACAGAGAAGGTTTATAAGCAGTTGTGCTGCAGCTGTGCTAATACCTACACAAAAAAATTAAACTGGAGAGCTTTTTCACTAAATTTCTCAGTGCTTTACTTCTAAATGTTCTATAACATTTTTAAGGGAGCGTGTATTTTAAGCCATCTTGCCTAACACAGTAATTTCTTACCTCTGTGATTTTTGTATTGTCTCCTGTATCAGTCACCTTTACTGGAGTTGAACGCTGAGAAACAGCACCTTCATCTTCTTTATCTGTCCCAGAATCATCTTCAGAACTACTTGACACTGCTTCCTCACTTGGGGGTGGAGGAGCACTAGCAGCTGTTTTGCGCTGCAGCACAGTTTCTTCTCTATTGTTTTTGTTCCTATTAGGAAAGGCAGCGTGTATTTATGAAATCAGCAAGATATTAGCAATGAATATTTAAAATTCCTAATCTTGGTTACAATCTTTCTGGGGAAATAAGTTTTAACCTCTGGGGCAATCTCTTGCTCATCTTTTAAAATCCCCAATTGATTTCTCTTCTTCAATCTCTTCTTATTCCAGAGCATTTAAAGAAAGCCCAAAGGATTATGTCAGCTTTTCTTCACCAATTCCCTGATACTTTACTTAAATCCCTCTCCACAACTGAATAAATAAAAAGGAATAAAAATTAATTGAGACATAACATCTTTGGCTTTAATCTTGGAAAAAGCTGCACTTTCTGATTAATAACAACATCCACTCCAATAGTTTTCTTAATCTTGGTTCCAAATCTTAATGGTAATGTCACTTTTTTTCCTTTACTTTCCATACCTCTCCCCTCAATTCAGTTCTCTAAACAGCAACATTTCTTTATGCAGTATGTATTTTTCACACAAGAAATTCTAGTCAATATAAAGAGGTGCTTTATTTGCAAGAAGCCTTCAAGATACAGCATCTCTATGTAAGTAGGCTAGCACTGGATTTAACTGTATGCACTCAGAAAGGTATACTTTACCCATCAGAAAGCATACCAGCCTTATGTCCTCTGCATCCTCTCCTACTGACCACAGAGGGTATTTAGTTGCAATTTCCTCTCAGACACTGTCACAGTCTTTCAGGAAGGGCAGTTAATGACTAAACATTAACTAATGAATAGACAGTTTATAGATAAATCCCTGGAAATAGTGAAGGAACATCGCTTCCTTGTGGCAGTGACTGTCCCATGTATCACTGACACTTGTGTGTGACTCACTCTAAAGACAGACAGCAGCATGCTAAGAGGCTGGGAAGACAGCACAGGATTGGTGCAAATGCCATTTGGAGATGCAGGTCTAGTGCTGTCATCAGCATCACTTGAGCATCACATCATCAGATCCTAGGAGCACGCCATCACTGTTACAGATGGTGCCTCTTGAAGTCAAACTCACACAGCACTTTATCCCTGTACTGAATTAGCTACACTTTATATGCTCAAGGAACACATATAAACAACTAGGAGGGTCCTTCCAAAAGTTCTGATCTGAGAGCATACCCCACCCCCAAGGACATCATTATATCACAAAAAATCTTAGAGCTGGAACAAATGCCTTGGGGAAAATAACACCATGGGTGATTTTGACTTCTGACTCAGCAGAACCTGACATTTCCTTACACTGAAATTTACAGAAAGTTATGAAGACATAAGCATTCTTTCTAGGGAAAATTACAGGTTTTTTCCCTACTTTTCTAAATGAGTTGAAGGTCCCAGGAAAAGCAGTCCTTTCCAAAAGCTGAGGAATGGAGCAAGTACCCAAACACTAGTAAGAGTGTTAACCTCACCCCACTCCCAACATGAACTCAGCCAAGATCTAAGTGTCTTTGGGACCCAAACACTTACAGACAAAAAGAGATTACCAAATCCTTCAGAAATGTCACAAATCAAAAGATGATGACAAATGTGCAAGACAAAGGTACCACCTTTTGCAAGGCTAAATATGGGTGAGGTGGAAGAGTGAGGCCACCTTTTACCCTACCACACAGTCAATGAAGGGGAAGCCTTATAAGTGATACACAGGGAGTCCTGGAATGTGGCTTTGATGGAGCTGATTCTCTGTCTCACATCAATCCCTAAAAATCACAGTGAAGAGCTTGCATAAAAGTGCCTGAGAAGATTATATAATGGTCAAGTATTTAATGGAGTATCTGGAGACAAATTAGTCCAAAATCTGATATACCAAAGCAGAAGAATAAAGCTTATCCTCAAAATACTCATAAACCCGCAATTCTTAGCAGAGATAAGCCATGTTAAACAGTCTTCCTGTTTATTCCCAGGGAACTTCAGTAGCATGAAATGAAGTTCTACTGGTGATAAGCATAGCCTATTCTCAACATTTATTGACAATGAGACCCTCAGGATCAGAGCACAGGCGGCAGCCAAATGTTCTAGTGTTTAACAGAACGGCAAGATTTCAGAGGAAGTTGTAACATTGTGACAGCACAGATTTAGTCACTACTGACAAAAGGTTTCCTTAACAGGAGGTATCAAAGAGACAATGAATTCAGGAGGATTCTGCATAGCCCTTGTGTGACACAGCAGATCAACACAGCAGTGGAATAAATAGAGTGACAAAGCAGGTTCAGGATGCAAAAGCTGCTACACGAAGCATTTATTTGTCCCAGTAACTGTTGCTGGATTGTTTATATAATTTTATCCATAAATACTTTAATAACGTTTTTCATCAAAGAATGCTGAAATTGGCATTTATTGCTGTTTTAGGATATGTTCTATTTATGAAAAATTTATTATTTTTTTAAAGACAACAAGAAAATATGCACTGTTGTCAACTCCAATAGAAAATAGAGTTGCCACTAGGATGAAGAGATGATCAAATTTTAATAACTTCTGTATATTATAGATAAAATCTTCTCATGAATTTAATTTAGAGCAATAAGAGAAAACAGAAATATTAAACAAGTCTGAATTAAGAATTCCTAGTGTCAAATAAAAATCTCAAAGCATACAATTTTACAGTATAACACCAATGAATTTTTTATTTCCCATGTAACATAGAATATGCTACACAGACACACACAGAGTTTATATATTTTCATTACAATTCCATTACTATTAAACCAGAACAAAATTTCTGATTTCAGACTTACCCCAACACAGATTTTCCAGTTTCATCAGGTTTACGAACAGTAAACGGACTTGGATCAATTCCCACATTCTTAGGCATAAAATCTCTGCAAAAATAGAAAGGAAAAAGTGTTCATGAACAAAGTTCAACACATAAAATTTTTTAATTTTCTGGAAGAACCACCTCTAACATCTCTCTGTGAATTACAAAAAAAAAATCATAAAAAGAGATATCAAGTTCTAACTTTATCATTACAAGTTGATGTATATATAACCTAGGTATTTAAAAAGCTTTCAGTTGCATTATTTAGTCCCATAAAACACCTGCAAGTATTACCACTTGCCAAAGATGCTAAAACATTGTGCTCCATTCCTGTGCTGAAGCCCTGTAACTCAGGGCTTTGTACACTGTTTTCAAAATGCTGCCAACACTCAAATTGGGTCATACAGCTACATGAAACATAATCTGCCTGGAAATCTTTAGCTAAACTATGATTCAGATTATGCTTAGAATACCCAGCTGATTGCTGCCAACCAAAAAGCCCGAAAATGTCTTGCCAGCTGTGAGAACCGGAACTGAAGAAAACAACCGCAAAACGAGAGCAGAACATCAAGAAAACAATTGTGTTGAAAGTAGCCTCTGAGATCTGTGTCTACAGAGAGAAGTTCATCTCTCAGCCATCAAATGCCCAGGCATCAGGCACTCCATAATGAAAAATAATTGGAAATTTAGGTGCTATTTTAACAGACTCTTGTTAGAGTAACATTTCCATGTAGCATTGTGATCTAGTCTTGAGAACTTTGCTAAATTTGAATTCACACACGTTTAACCAAATAGATCAAATGCATATTTAATTCACACTAAATCAACTTCCAGTCAAGGATTTAGAGCCACAAAACATCCCAGTATACCGTGTAGAATTGGTCATTGCCAAGCAGAAGGTCTCATCAAAACTGCTCAGCTCATATGGCCTAAAAAACTCATTGTGGATATCAATTTCCTCTTCATATTTGTGGAATTTCTTCACTGTCAACTTGCGTCTATTTTCAGCACATGCCACTGAGGGGGAAAAAAATATCTTTTTACTAGCAATTACTGACTCTTGCAAAAATCTAAACAAATCTATACAGTAGCATGCTCACCTAGCCACCATACCAAACATTTTTTTCCTACACTCATATCCCCTCTGAGACAAGGAAATATGACATGAAGAAGATGCATTGCACATCTTTAATAAATACGCATTATCAACCACCATAATTTGATTTCACTTCATGATGACAATTCCTAATAAAACAAGCTCCACAGTACCCCAGAGAAATAAGACACAGTAGCTATATTATGTCATCTGCAACAGGAATAGAACCACCAGCACAGACTACAAATATATGCTAATAGACAAGAAAAAAAAAATTAAGTATGCCCTGACTCATAAACATATGAAGGTCAAGTTTTAGCCACTTAGGTAGCTCTTGCAACTTGCAGTTGAAAAATCATATCTCATTGCAGGGTAGAGAATAAAAGTATTTAGCAATCATTATGGAAACACTTTTTTTTCAGATTTGGGATCTAAAACAGTTAAAAAGCATTCCTGACTAAAACTTCTTTTTAAAGATACTCTGCAAGGCAAGCAGCAAACATAGGTCCTACCTTCATCAAAAGGAAGAGGTAAATGCTTTAGCACACCTGTGGTCCACCAGTAAGTATAGCTGTACAGAAAAAACAGAAACACAATTGATACAGAAGATTGGATCTTGTATCCAGCCTATCCAGTCTGTGCATAACATGCACCCATCCATTCAGTGTCACTTCAGCAAACATTGCTCAGTTGAATGAAGGACTTCAACAGGCCCCTATCCAACTACTTTGATCGCACATCAGGAAATTTAAACACGTGAAGCTTTATACAGGTATGGACAGAAGAGTGGTTTTGTTCCATTGCAAAAATACATTTCAGGTGCCTACCTCTACAGCACTTAAAGTCTTAGTATATATCAAAAATATTTATGTATTTCTCTTGTTCTTGTCTTTGGAGGGTGGGAGGAGCTGGGGAAAGGCATCCCCTCTCACTTGTCATTTAGATCCTAAAATTTAGGAAAAAGGCATCAAGAAATGAAGGGCAATGATCATAAAATCAGATGACTGTCATAGCAGGTGGCTTCTACACAAAGAAATACATTTTGATGTATCAGCTGTCATGAGTCTGAGAGCTGTTGGCATAACTAACAGCAAAATTCAAGCCCTGCTGGAAGCTTATTCAGGATTTCTGTAAAACAACAAAGGAAGTCAAGCAACATTCACAAAACAAAACATGTTTTATCTTTCATTCATGTTTACACATTTTTATTATCTCTTTTCAAATATACCTTAATTTCTTCCCTAAATTATTCTGGTAGTTTCTTCTATTTCATTACATGGAACAAAAACACAGTTGCCTTCACTGATTTTTATTCCAAATACGTGTGTATTCACAATACTGTGGGGGCTGTAATCAGAGTGTTAATGTGGTTATCTCCTACTCCTGTCAATGTAGCCATCTGGAGCAGACACAATGGGTATATTCCCATAGCCAGGGATACACTTGCTAGTGGGATTTAGGAGACAGTACAGAACAGGCAGGAAAGCACACTTCAGTTCCAAGAACTGTGTATACCCTAGCCAGTAAGGAATGAGTTATGCTGATGGTACTGCCTCTTCTCAAAGTCCTGTACCAGGCCATGCTAGTAAGCTATTTTCTCCAGTGCCTTCAGAAACTATGCAGACATACCTAGTTTTATTGCCTGCTTAAATGATAAGTAACAAGGCAACACAAAGTCTCCTTTTCCATATTCACCGTCCTTCAACGTGAATCATAAATTATATAGAAGTAAGATATGAACCTTATTAAATATCTTCCTCCTGATGATGAGGAAAATACAATATAGGAAAAGCACAGATAGTCAAAAGAAGTTTCAATGACAGGAAACATCATCTTCCTTCTATATCCTTTATTTCATTACAAGTGTTACTATTTCTTTTGCTGCTGTGCCCAAGGAATCCAAAAGAGGCACTACACAGACAGGGAGGAAAAAGTTACATGAAGAACTTGTCCAATTGTTTGGTAGAAACAAAAAATTACTTGGAGGAGCTTTCTTCACATATTTATTTAATCTAGTTATTACATGGAGGTGTCATTTTGTTCACATAATGAAACATTTTGATTGTATATTATAACTGCTCAGAAGAAATTCTGGCTAGAATGAAAGGTAAAACTAATTAACAGGTAAACAAAGAGTACCAACATCCAACATTTTTAAAAAATATTCCACCTCATTTGAGAACAGTATCTGTGACAAATAAGAGACAGCTGTTTTAACAGAGGAACAGATGAAAGGGAAACTAGAACATTTGCAGATTTGCAATATATCAGCCGAATTAATTTTAGACATACAATAATGTTCAGAACGAGTAGTCAAGAAAATTAATATTGCATGTTTAATGTATGACTGAAATAGCATTTGGTTGTATGGCTCCTATGGGCCACCATCAAGAGAAGCCTCAGGAGACAGTACAAGAGGACTGAAATTTAGAAAGAGCCATACCATGTGCCAGCTGCTGCGACAGGTTAACAGAATAAGCAGCCAACAGGGACTGATCACACTATTTAAACACTTGCAGTTTTCCCCAGACAAAAATCTAAATGCAGATATTCAGATTTACCATTTGTAATAAAGAGCTTCAAGGCTCACAGAATGAACAAAGATAAAACCAGCAAAAATGGTAAGAGATTATTTAGTTGACAAGGTGAGTACTGTCCTTTTTGATAAAATGGATTTTTTTAAACTCACAGTATTTATAGTCTTCAACAAAATCATTTCACTTTGTGAAGCATTCAAATTACTTTAAAATTTTTATACTTTATTACTTCTGTGTATTACCATGCAACTACAGTGGAACGCAAATGAAGAAAAATAGCCTTCAAAACAGGTTAGACATAGGCTGAAAGGAAGGTAGAAGATCATGGGTTTCTTGGTATGCACAGCTGCAAACTAAGTGCAGTACATAGAAAAATAAATGTTATCCTCATCACATAATCTCAAATTCAACAACTAATAAATCTGACAATCAAGAATGCACCTGTATATTGCTTAGTCAAACTGTAGTAACTGTACTTCAGTAAAATAGTGACGCATTTTTCACTGAAGGACAGAATTTCATATGAAATTAAACTTCTTTTTAAGTACAACAGGAAAATGACATACCAAAGCAAATCCTTTGAAACCCCAACAATTCAGCATTTTTTGGTAATCTCTTGAAGGTAGTTTTTTTACGCTTTTGTATAAATATAAGAAACAGTAAACAAGTTTTTGACAGACTGACCTAATTATTTGATTAACAAAGTGTATTTTTAAAAATTTATTAGAGCAATACCAAACAAAACAAAAAACAGAAGAGCAAAATACCTTTGCCTGGTCTGTGACAGACTGAGGGTGTTCTTGTGATGCAAATAAAAATCAGTGGGAAGTTCCCAGAGATGTGACTTTCCTTCTGCAGGCTTGAACACTCCCAGAAAGAGATTGATAGAATCCTGCCTGTCCGCATCTGTTGGAAAAGAGGCACACTTAACACCAGGAACATTGCACAGCTCAAGCCCATTCAGACACTGACACACCTTAGTGAATTTACTGCAGCCTAAATAACTGAAGAATGATTTAATGAAAGTAAATAGCAGCCAGACAACACAAATTTCAACAAAACATACGAATTATGAATTCTTTGAATTTCTTTAAACTTCACAAAATCCTTTTAGTAATTTGGACTTTTTTCCTGTTGGTTTAAATCATCAATATATCTTGTCATATTCTAAGCTCCACCAAATTATTAATTGATATGTGTTTTTCTCATCTGTACAACTTAATTAGTAGTAATTATCCTAAGAGCTTTGAGGTCAACAGATGAAAATATTTCCTTATAAGAGTAGATTATTTTTAGATTTATATATTTTTAATGATAGATAAGCGGTACATATGTAACTTAGTGATTTACTTAGGAGGCAGTGATAGCATGCCACCTGTAACCCTGCTCTGAATCTTATATACTGTATGACTTCAAGGAAATCACTAAAATTTTCTAAGTATGTTTAAGTCAGGTACATAAAATATATAAGCATTAAAAAATGTTTCTCAGATCAGAAGCACAAGGAAATGCTGACTCTTGAACTGGCTAGCTCTCAGATTTTATTTGCATTTTAAAGGCATATGATAGATAGTAACAATAATAAATGCAGTACAGCAAATCAGAATCTTGTTATAAAAATGTTTCCTTTTTCTCTGCTTTCTTAGAAAACTTAAAGAATAAAATGATCTCTCTCAATGTGTCACATTAACAAGCTAGCTGCTGTCACCTGAACAGGCAGTGTTGGACAGTGAACCTTTAAATTTCATTGAAAAAAGAATTTTAAAACTCCATACTAAAAATGCAGTAAATACAACATTGAATGCTACTTTTCAACAATGTCATCTTCAAATGCAGGGCATGCATGAAGCAGCAAAAATATATTCCTCAAATGGGATGAAATACCAAAATCAAAGTTAAATTGGGGAAAGTGTGTAGCACCTTTAAGAAAGTTTCATTCAAAGACAGTATTGACTTCAGTAAAGACTAAGGTCTGTTTGTGTATTCTACAAGTTCATTCAGATGACAAGATAGACTATTTTTAAACTCCACATTTTTTCTTATTTTTGTAACATCTTTTTTAGAACAAATTCTTTAATTACTAGAACACATGCATATCATGACTATCTTTGCAAGCAGAACACAGCCCCAAAAGTGGACCTAGAACTTTGCTCACGCTTCCACCTAAGCATTTCAGTGGCTGCTATAAAAGTGAACAGCTTCAGAGATTTGTTCCACCTTCTATGTAACAGTACAGGTGACACTGCAAGTGTGCTACCTTTGGCTCATAAGAATTGATGATGCCAGACCTTTTGTCAATGCAAACAATAAGAGACCATATCACAGAAATAAACAAGTACTCCATTCCCCATTTAATTTGGACAAATAATACACAAATTACATGATTTACATTCAGAAAAGTTACTCTGAATGACGTGCTCTCAAAATATATAAACAGAAGCAATAATTTCAGCCAAAGAACTCAGAGATCATGGAAGTATTTCTAGCCATTGTTCAACTCACTGTTTTAAATTTCACATAGTCTCTAAATAATTGCAGTCTACTAGGAAGAGGATAAAAAAAGGTACTTCCACCCCGGCTATGCAACTGTCGTGAAAAAGAGTAATGGAGAACTGACACAGTATTTATAACATAGTAGCACTCAGCATTTGCCCTTCTGACACATCTTAGACTGTCCTTTCATCATCCTTTCAGATCATTTTCAAGACTTCTAAACATACTACACTTTTTCTTTTGTTATTTTGCATAAGATAAGGCTCAGCATTTTTCAAAGAGGTTTTCTCTTAGCAATGCTGCCCAGAAGAAAGTAGAACACTCAGTGTTCTACTAATGAGTGATATGAGCTAGTAAAGGAGTAAGTTAATATTTTACAATTTATTTAACTGAAAAAATAGCTTATTTCCTTGGTTTTTGGTCTGTAGCTCCTATTCATGCAAAACAAATACATACATCAGCTTGCTTTGTTTTGAGCCCCCAGAAACATCACAAAAAATACTCCACATGGAGCCTTCTACTTATGTTTAGATTTACCAGTTTCCTTTATATTTGCTGAAGACATTCTGTCCAACATTTTAACACTCTGTAACACCTACCTGCTTCTCTATTGATCTATAAATGTCACTGACAATGCACTGTTACATGTGTGCATTTTCTAAATAAAAGGCTGCATGCTACAACATACGATAAATAAATATGTCATCAAATCAGATTACCTATTTGAGATGTCATTGAATTATTTGGAAATTATAGTATAGATGAACACTGTCATAAGATCAAAGTTTACTGAAACTTTACAAGTAAAAGAAAGCAGTTAAAATTAAATTCACCTGAGAAAGCATTACTATAGTATCTTGAGAGTGTTTGCATAATATCTTTGGAATGCTGAGTCCATGGAGCTATCTTTCTATATGTTTTTACTCTGTGGACAAGCTGAGAGCCTCCGTACTGCAGAGAAAGTGTGTCTCCATGATCTTCATATAATTCTTCAAATAATCTGAAGGAAAAGCAAAATGTGTCATCTATCAAACTTCTGAACAGAATTTTTAAAGAGACAATATAATAAAGTCTTTCTGCCAATGCATTTCCTTCTCCTTTATTCAGATAAATATGTGGAAATTTTATTCAGACATAAGAATTACTAAAAAGGTTTAGACTTTGAGATTTTCATTACTTTTTAATGTAACAGAAGAGGTTTACACAACAGAGTATGCAGTTCTGTAGATTCAGGAAGAAGTTAACATGTCCTACTAGTTAATGGGCAGAAAATAAACAATATATCTTCACTAACCAAGGCATGTTAAATACATTGAAAGGGACAGAACATACCAATATCTCAAGGCTACTTTTTCTGTCAAATACACTGGGAATGAAGCTAGCATAAACTCCCAAAAATCTCCCTAGTTGCAATAATGATGGCTCAAAGGTACAAAATGAGCAAACATGACTTGTAAGAAAAGTGTACGGCAGTCAGGTAACATTTGCTGGATCTGGAAAACCTTGATGTAAACAGAAGGCAGAAAGAATTGGCTAAGAATTGACTTGAACAAGGAGAGCTGGCTAAAAAGCAACACACTCCTTTGGCATCAGGAAGTTGACAGTATCCAAACTGGGAGGAGTCCAAATAGCAAAAATTAAAGAAGCTTCCCACCAATGACAAAAACAAGACAACAGTCTCAGAAAATGAGGCTATCTTAAGGAGACAGCACTCAGTCTAAAAGATAACAGATTGAGAAGTGCTTCTGAGAAATGGAGACTACGCCCTTGTTGAGCAAGACAATGACAAGGATAGTATTTTTCTAAAAGAGACTGGAGGTTTAGTTAAGAGGTAAAAACCCCAAAACAGAAAACAAAACCTGACTCCCCACCAAAACAAAAAAGCAAACCCAACCACTAAATCTGTGGGAACGTGTTTCACATCCGTATAGGAAAATAAAGTAACTCAGGCATCTACATGTAATACTGTAGAAGAAAGAAGTCCTTGAGGAGTGAAAAGGAAGATAGAAACAAACAACTAAATAAATTTTTTTTTTAAATGCACCAAAGCAAGACAACAAAAGCATTCCCCTGAGAAAGTTTCCAACAAAGGGACAGTATTGCATATGTAACCTAGCAACCATCTGAATGAAACTCTCCTCAAAGATTCTGGATGAAGAACATTTATCTGAGCAGCAAATCGATTTCTGTAAAAATCAAACAGCTGTCCAGCAAATCTTCTGCCCAAGGTCAAGTACAAGAAGATCAATTAGGAGGAAACATCTGCTAAGTGACTTCAAAAAACAAAAGAAAAACCCCAAAACAACAGACAACCTCCCCCCCCTTGGAATTACCCAAAACCCACTTGCTTCCACATAAATTGTTCAGAGTTCATGACACCATGTATGAGAATCTCATTTGTTTCTTTGGGTTTGGTGGGGTGGTTTGCTTTTATTTGACCAGTAACCCCCAGAAGGCTGCACAGCAACTGGTATTGGCAGCAGAAATTACTTATTCCCAGATGTAAATGTGCAGCTCCCAGCAACTGGGACATGGTGGATGAGAGGCACTGCTAGCACACTGAGGAGGTCAGCCAGCAGGTGCTCTCCCTGGCCACCAGGCAGAGGCCAGGAGCCACCACTTGCACAGTGAACCAACAAGCTGCAGGTGAGGTGGCTCCTGCAGCTCCAGGCACCAGGCAAGTGTTGGAAACTAATGGAAAAAAGAGGAAGAGCTGAAGGTATGTCTCAAGCAAAGGGGTGGAAGCCTGACTACTTGTGTTTTCTGAATACTAGTTAGGTCTCCATGCTCTGAAACAATCAAACCACTACTCCAAACCAGCAATGAAGCCATAAGTTTCACAATCATGACAACAGCTTAAAGAAATAAAAACAAAGTACCTTAAAGATTCTTAAATTAATTTCTGAAGCACATTTGCAAGTTATGTAGCTTAGTTCACCCTGACCCCCAAAGCATTTCAATACAAATGCTGGGTTTTGTTAAAGGGTTTGAGGATGCTTGTACAAGTACCATTGATATTTCACCTCAAAGAACAAATTTGCTGAAAAGCTTTTCTTCAATTAATCAAAAGCCAAGAAACTTTTCCAAAGAAAAAATAGGAGATAGCAAGGTAAGATGTACTTCCATACAAATACAGTTTGCATACTCCATAAAAGTCTGTATTTATTTCAGTTTTCACTTTCAGTCAGCATTTTGCCTCAAGCAATTGAAACAACTGTGAAAGACTGGGGTGGAGGTTTTCTTAAATTTATTTCCAAGGAAAACACTTCTCTTTAAATTTAGGCATATAAAAAGAATAAAGTCAAGCAGTTATCTTCTAAGAAGACTGCTAACATACTTTTCCAGAAGAGCAAACTTTCAGCGTGATTCGGTTTTCTCAAGATTTCAAGTATGGAAGATTTTTTAAACTTGGATGAATAAATATTAAATCATTCCAGTAGAAATAACTGTACTTTTCTTCTACATGAACATAATTCCCCATAATCTCTTGACTCAAAATTAAAAATTAAAACCATTAAACATTCTATTAATCTATCTTACCTTACAGCATCTGTATCAAATTGTAAATTTGGTTTATCAATCAATCCCAATGAATACAGCTGGTAGGCCAAAGCACATTTCCCCACCATAAACTGGGCTGTGTTAGTGCGATCTAAACAGTCCACACAATTCGTTCGGAGAACTCCAGTCTGGGAAAGCAACCAAATAAAATATTTATCTTGATTAACAAATAACTACACTCACGATTATTACTTTTTTTACTACTAGCCAAGTCTTACCAAATCTCAAAATACGTCTTTGCAAAAATTTAAGTAAAGACATTTCTAAAAAAAGCTAAAAAGCAATTCATCTCTAGCAAGCTACATCAGACTGCTGTCATGCCTACTTTCAAAACATTCTCGCTTTTATGATCACACAAACTGCATGTCTCCTTCAACTCACAAACAGCCCCAAAGAAGCACTTTTTGGATGTGACTCACAAGATCTCTAGTCAGAGATTAACTGTGATCATACATGATTACATGTATGTCACTAGTGACTCTCAAATTATTAAAGACAAAGTAATCACTTTCCTACTACAGGTAAACCTGTAAGACCAACATAAAAAAATCTAACTAGGGTTGATTTTTATTTTTTTTAATGGATCAAATTTTTCTGCTCTGCTGTTTATCTGCCCTCTACAAACATACCCCAGTGATCAGCTAGTAAAGGAACGGTCATATGCTCTCTAACTTATAAGAACTACAAAATTACAAATGGCAAGTCAAAAGCGACTAATGCTTCTTAAGAATATTCCTAGTGTTCAGAGTATATAACTGTAACGTTCAGGTATAACTTGGATACGGCATGGTTTGCAGTTTAGTCAGTACTTTTCTGACCTTAAAGAAAATGTCCTTCTAGTTTTATTTCCTTCTAGTGATGGAAACTGTAACAATGTACAGAATATTCAGCATTGGTGAAAATGTCAGTAACCCATGTTCAAGCATATGAATATGTTACCAGGGTTAGGTAAACCTATTCCTCACTTCTGTATAACATTTTATGATGCAATTTGCTAAAATGCTGCTGTTTTAACTTTCATTGCACTGGTAACTTTACAGACTAAACAGTAATGGAAACTAGTTTAAAATACAAGCATTTCTCAGATGAAGTTCAGTGAAGATACAATTCCAACACTATAAGGTTTTGGGATACCACGCAAGAACTTTAGGTCCTAGTTCCCAACTGGATTTCTACAAAGGACAGAAATAGTTCTGTGTATGATAAATATTAATTTAAGAGCAATCTGTGAGTCATAAATCAGGTATTTAAGTGAAATGGTTCACTGTTCTTTGGGAGTACTGATCTACATCACTACAGCTATGAACTACAAAATACATACTAATATATTTTAGTACCTGCAAGCGACCAGTGGAAACAACACAACCTCCCAGTTCATTCCACCTGAAAGATAAAACAGAATGACCTTCAAATAATTTTAAAAAATAACAGATCTTATCATGTATTGATCTACTCAGTGAAAAATGGTTACTTCTGGAGTTTCAGGGACTTGAAAGACTTCATCTGCAGCAGTCTAAGCAAAGACGATTTCTACTTCTTAAAAAGTTTTAAAGTTTGTATATAGTAATACCATAAAATCCAATCATAAACACCAGACTCAGTAACATTTAGATGACAATTATCTGATTAGTAAGCCTCAAAAGAAGTAAATTAGTAATTTAAGAATTAGTAAGTCTTAAGATTAGAAATGATCTAACAGACATACAAATTTCCAAACAGCTTTCTAAGGAACAAGTGCTATTCATTATGCATCAAACAAATTATAGGTACTTTTCATCTGGACGCAAGATACTGCAGTAGGAATCAGGTCGATTTACAAAAAATCCAGTCTTCTTTACTACACTCTCTGCAATCACATTCAGTCTGTCAAGGACATTGCAAAGTTTGCTGAGGAGAGGGAAGAAAGAAAAAGAGACAGTCAAGATACATTAATACAAAAAAAAAAATTCACTACTTGAAAAGTTTTTCCATAACAAAAATGATTTAAAGTTTTTCCATAACAAAAATCATTTAAAGACAGACCCATATCACAACTTTATTCATTCAATGGTAATTACATCTACAGTTTTCTTAGATTTTACAGGAAACAGACTGACTGTATCTGAATAATTTTGTTTCTTTTATAAAAGATATTACATAAGCTAAAAGCAGAAGACTTTAAATAATCTAAAACTCCATGACTTTTACATCACACTGACTTTTCTCTACCAAACCTTCTGTGATTAAAAAATATGAATGAGGCAGAAAAGGATGTATGGTTGTGCTGAATCACATTCCTTTGTTTTGTTTGCAAGGTGCTGTTTTGTACAGTAACATTTGTTTCCATGTGTGCATTGCAGCTACAAGCACTAGTACAGAAAGCATCTTTTCTACCTTTTTGTGTATTTGGCCATATCCCAGGGTATATATATAATTGCATGCTCTGGGGGTAAGAACTGGTTGAGATATGTCACAGCAGCAACAAGTTCTTCACTGAGAATCCTTTCGTGCTTTCTTTTTTCACGTTCCTTCAGCAAAAAGAAAAGGAATTTAACATTACAACTTTCATAAACAAATGTATGTAACCCATACACATACACACATATATGTATGTATCTATATATAATGGAAATCAAAAGTGGAAGCTGTAACAACAGCAGGCAGTTCTTCATAAATAGTACAATTAAATTAAGAACAGAAAGGACAGAAAAATCTGAACATTCTAGGTTTTTAACAATTGATCTGTATTAGTAGTAAGTCACCTGTTTCAACAGTGAATAATCATTGGCTGAAAAATGGAATGCTGTAAGAGTAAAGAAGAAAACACAGAACCAAAAGCGGCAATGTAGATGAAATGGAGAATGACAACAGAGAAGCAAAAACATAGGCAGAAAGGGAAGCATCACATTCAGTTCTGGAGTATAAGAGGACAAAGGGAAATTCTTCTCCATTACAGGCAGGAGATGGGGAACAACAGCTCTCATCTCCCAGTCTTGCAATAAATTTAAAGATTAGAATTCTGTTGCCATTGCCTGAATACAACATATGTTTCCATAGAACCACAGAATGGTTTGGGTTAGAAGAGACCTTGAGCCCATCTAGTTCCAACTCCCTGCCATAGGCAGGGATGCCACTCACTGCTTCGGGCTGCTCAAGGCACCAACAAACCTGGCCCTGAACCAGGCAGTCTGTATTAGGATGGCTTGCCTCTCACTCCATCCAAACTAAACCCCACACTGAACCTATGCTGGAAAAACTACTTTATCTATGTCAACAGCAGTCTTAAACAAACCCAAGGGAAGCCTAATAAATTACTTACTAATTAACAAGCTTCTAGATTAGACAGATACGAGAGGACATAGATTTATATCTCATCAACGTTTAAGAAATCAAGTACTTGAGAGAGAAGCTCTTAGCATTTGTGGAAAAACCACAGAATCACCCAAAAAAAAAAGGTGTTGAGGCTTGAGGGCTTACCCCTCCTTGTCTTTTTTTTTTTTTAATTAATGTTTTTAAGGTACATAAAGTGATAAAGGAACATGAATTTTAGCATCTTAATATTGAGCATCTACAGAGAGGGAAAGAAAGAGATGCAATGCCAGTCACTGTATCAAAAGCCTTGTGAATAAAAGCATATAATTATTCACATGTCAAGGTCATGTGAGCCCAGACTCACACAATCACAATGGCTTTTAAAAGCTATGGCTGCAAGAAACAAAATTTTCTTGTCAACAAATGCTATCCTAAGTTGATCCCACAGACTCCTGGACAGTCTTAAAAGCACTCCTACACAGAGTAGAGTCATGGAAGCAACAACAGAAGATAAGTCTTTACAGTAATATTTCAAATAACTACCTGTCAAGAAGCCTACGAACTTCACTTTGCATGGAACCATACTATTTTAGTATTTCTAGTGCTAAATTAAATTTAGTGGTAAATTTATTTGGACTTACATCTAAAGGGTAATAGCAAAAACCTGGAAAAAAACAGTGAAAGGGCACTGTAAGAAGTCTATAAACATAGCAAAATTGTTTTTTTGAAGGGCTATAATGGAAGCAGAGTTATGAACTATATTATGTAGAATGACATTTATGAAGAAAATATTCCATTTACATGCTAATATTAGTTTAGAACATAACCATAATTACACAGACTCTACAGAAAAAAATCATAATACTAAAAATTAGAAAACTCATAGAACATATTAAAAATATTGTACCTTCACAAGATTCAATATAATAATGGGAGAGCCAAATCTCTGAAGCATTTGGTCAAAGTGAAGAGCAGCAACATGTGCATAAGGGTCTGCTTGGTCCACTGAAAGAAATACATATATTCAAGATGATAGTAAGTGAGCTGTAGAATTTTCCCTTAATAGTACTCTTTACAAAAGACATATTAGTTCTGTGGTAGTAATGACACAATTACATACCTTCCCTTCTTTTCATGCAAAAGCTGTTACAAAAATATTCCCTTTGCCACATTGTAGGCAACTGCTTGAAATGCTTAAAAAGAGCAATTATTCTGGCCCCATTAATCTCAGCCCAGACACTTTCCACCATTTTCAACTGGTTTAATATTTTATCCACAATACTAAGATAAATGTAGCTAACTTTTTACACAAACTAAGAACCAAGAAATCTCACACCTTCAAACAGAAACTTTTCCTATTTCATTTCTGAATGTGAAGTCTAAGATGGAGATTTTTTTTCTTAATTGTTTTACCTTAAATTATGGCTTCCCAAAGCACAAGTGCATAGACAATTTGTTCATTCTTGCAAATTCAGTTTTCACTTATTCTCTCAGATATTCCTTTAGGACATAGACTAACCATCATCTATCACAAAGAATAATTTGTACACACGTGTTATGGGTGGCTTAGGCATCATAGTTGAAATGTCTTGAGACCAGTACAGAGGGACAGACCCTCGAACCTGAACGTAGGAAGAATAACTCCCCGCAGAAAATGACATAACTGAAGCATCATAAAGTATTTGTTCAGTTTCCACTTCATTAGCAACATCTCCCTAAACCAAACAGAAATACACATATGATGCAGACATGACATTCAAAGCTGCATGCAGCACAGAGAATCAATCACTACAGACAGAGCACAATTAAACTGTGAGACACTGAATCACACTAGTGAGAATAACACCAAAGGTTAAATTCCCAATTGTACTTAAAAGTATATTATCAGATTTTTTTTTTTTTCCCTCTTTTTGGGAAATAACATTATCTCTAAGTGTAAAAAAGCAAAACAACTGCCAATTTAGAATTACCACATTTATTAAGAACAATTTTACTATGTCAATGAAAAATGTAATGATACCTGTGATAACATTATCTAGTAGCATAATTTATAGCCAAACCCGTAATAACCCTCTAACCATTTCAGCTCTTCAGTCAAGTTCAAGCTTTCCTGTTGAGGAACCCCTAGAATCATATTTGATTTACCTCACAGTTTGCTCCTCGCTTCAGAAAACGTGTTCCAGCAAATTTGCTTGATCTTCTGGCTATCAGAGTGACATATATAGGGCGACCATATATTAACAGTTCTTGAAAGAGAAGTTAAGGTTTACATGTGATATACAATTTTTTGTTCACTTACCTTATGCAAGCAAAAATAAGTTCTAACAAAGGTGTATGAAACTGAAATGCCTGATTTATTAAAATCACCTTAACAGTGATGAGTATCACTTCCAAACTTATTTTGCAGCTTGAAGAGAACATTGCCCTTTTCAACAATCAGTTTTAAGAACTCTGAAAAGTGAATCTACATTGCAACACATCACCCACTTTTCAGAACACACACAAGAGGAGCAGCATTTCTATTTTATGAAATGACAATGGAAGTGAAATGCGTACAAGATACACCTAGCACTGCAAATGCTGCTTTTGCAAATACTGGGATTAAATCTTGGGAGCTCCATTTTTGGATCAAGCATATTAGTCACACTCTAATTACTTGTTTAGAAAAACAGATAAATTTGCAACTACTTAAGTAACTATAACTGAAAGCCAGAGGCAAACAGGCTACAGGTGCAGTGGAAGCTTTTTTATAGTCTTTTTACATCATACTAAAACCAAACTGACAGTCACACTGGGCATCTGATTCTATCACTGTTTCTCAGTGTAAGGGAGGCACAAGGAAGAGGAAAGAAGACATTTGCTCACACACTAAGCAGCTGCAGGCATAATGCTGGTGGTCAGATCCAGCTTTAATTAAATAAGACCACAAATGAAATAGTGGTATATAAAAACAGTTCTAGCTTTTTGTCTGGAGACTAAGCTAATGACTAACAGTCTTACAATCATAAAAAAGCAAGATTAAATTTTGCAGATACCACTAATCTTAACTTCATAATTGTATTTGCTTCCGCAGAAATTATAAACTAACATGATACTGTTGATGAATAAATAAGAGTGTCTTAGTAATACACTAAATTGCTATCACATGACATTTCTTTGGACTGTGATATGCATTTGGGCCTCTTCTCCTGCCACATAGACCCGTTTAACCATTTAAAATAGCATATAGTCAAGAAAAGAGACTTTCACACGCCCTAGTGCTCTTCACACAGCCAGGCTAAAGTTCTATCATTATCTTCAACAGGTACATATAAATGAATAAGTAAAAACAATACTTTCTGCAAATCTGTTACTAAAAAACGTTTTAGAGAAGATTAGTAAGAGAACATTTCTATGTCAGTGTCATGGTTTAAACACAGCTGAAACCAGATCAGTCAGCAATTCAGTTCTGCTTAGCTTTTTTTCTCTTTCCTCAAACATCTGTGAAAAAATACAGCTGAGCCTAAAAATCCTCTCAAGTTCTTTACTGCTAAACCCCATGCTTATAAACAGAGCCTCACTGAAAATGTGGTCTACCTGGGTCAGGGTCCTGTTATAAGAACATAACTACAGTTCTTATTTAGCATAATACCTAGAAGAGTAATAAAAATAAAAGGCAAGCAATAATTCTAAAACTGAATTTGTATGACAAAGAAATAATTCAATGTTCAAACTGTTTTTTTAAAAAATTGATAAACCAACAGTCATTAAAACAGTAGAAGGATACTTGATTGCCCACAGAAGCCATGGATAATATAGAGCAGCCAGTCACGATGAATAGCAGTTCTTACTGCTTCCAGAAGCTTGCAATTCCACACGTACTTTTCGTAAGGCTTACTGCAAATCCCAAACACACCTACAAAATTGTCACAATGAAAATGCATTAACAATTAAGAAACAAGCTAATCTACACTGGACTGCTTTAAAATCCAGGATGTTGTACCTTTGTTTTGATTTTCCCTTGTGGGCAACTCAGCTGATCATTTACTTGCATCCTTGAGGTTTCCCAAACAGATAATTTCAGGCACATGCTGAAGTCCAGCATTTATGAGGATTTGTAATTTTTCTATAGTTTCCAGTCACTGCTGTGATTGAGTGCCTTCACACAGAAGTTACTGATATATTTCAGTACTGGAAAGAGATCTCTGAATAGTAGCATCAAGGGATTTGATAGCAAGGGAAATAAAGTTCTGAATTCCAGTTAAGGCAAAAATGCTCTTATAGGAGGACTTTATAAGCTTCTTAATTCTGGGTCAGCTCTAATTACCTACTAGGTTCTGGAAGATCATGCAAATCAATCCTTTTTCACACAATTCAACACAGTTTTCCTGATTTGCACTAACACCAAAAAACACAGGTATTGTAGACCTACAAATCAAAATCCTGTTTCTGATATATCTGGAATCTGAGTGTTTTTCTCTTTCAAAAATCAGGACCAAGATGACAACTGTCACTGAAAGGTGTTAGAGGGAATTGAACAAATCTGAAACTCAGAAGAAAGAGGACAAGAACTCTATTACCTACATTTTTTGCACCCTTTTTTCAAATGAAGTTTCTGACAGGACGAATTATATCATAGCAGTATGAATGCCAATTATAGCAGACAACTACAGCAGTCAAATGTTCTGCTGGAGGAAAAAGCTGAGTTCTCCTTACAGACGGCACGTGAAAATGCAGCTGTTGAACAACTATTGCTACCTAGACCCAACTTACTGTAAGCCCAGGGAAAATTGATGTAAACAAAATATTTTCATGGAAGAGTTTACACACTCAGCAGAAGCTGGTCACAAGCACTTAGCCAGCAATTTTTCCTCTTTCTTACTGCTAGCAGCATTAATTTGGTGAGAATTTATTCTTAAATGACAGGTGGCTATTTGTTAGACATATTCTATGAACAGACACGGGACTAGCACACACTGCTGATGGGGTCAAGGTTAGTGCATCCTCACTTCCCACTGCTTTTACAAAGACACAGAAGAGACAGTGCCCTTGTAAGGAATCCTTAGAGATCTTGCAGATAAGAGTTTTTGCAGAAGAGGAATTATAACTCTCTCCACTCCTTATGGTCCTTTCTGATATTGTACTATTTGATAACCGGTTGCTGGTATCTTGATATATATGATCATGTTACTAATAACTTTTTCTTGGGGGGATGAAGTTTCATTCAACAGAATAAAATCCAATAGTAAGAATTTCAAGAGAAACTTTCTCTGTGTGTGTGCACAAAGGAAAACGGAGAGAAAACAGTTTTCCCCTCTGGCTGCTCATCTTTATACTCTTATGAATATGTCAGATCCAAACTGAAGGCTGAAGTTTTCAACCAAAATGAGTAATTTTTCTTAGACTTCTTTACAGGGGTTACTACAGCAAGATGACACTAACATCATACAGTTCCTCTGTTGTCAGTATTCTCCAATTTAAAACAAAAAAAAGTATTGGTACTTAGTTATTGCTTCCCACTCTCTTTTTAACTCATTCCTATTGGGAAACTCAGAAGTCAGTTGAGTAATTAATTGCTGAAAAATGTCAGTATGCTCAGTCATCTCCCTGAGTTGCAATTTAACTTAAAACAATGACTACACACCTCTAGAAATTGCATTATTCATTGTTCAAATTGAAATGTCTGTAACTGGCGCTTTACAAAATCTTCTATTAACTCACAACTGTTAGAAGACTATTGACTAACAACAGAAGGCCTGAATGTTTCTCAAAGGTAAACCTAAGTGGAACATATTTTAAATGCACTCATGAGCAACATCAATTTAATTAGATGTATTTTCTTACCACTTCCTCCCTGTGTTGAAAGTCCCTCATCTTCAAATATATCAAAACTCTCTTGTCGGGTCTGGGTTGTTTCAGTTTTTAATGTCTCAAGTGGCATTCTCAGGACAGTAAGATTATACTGAAGGGAGTGAGACAGATCATAGCTGTAACTGATAGACAGTTAACATTTATTAATAATTGTGATGCAGAGGAATTTTCTGAAAGCCCTACTCTCCATCTGTACTTATATTTAACAAAGTACTATTTTATCCAATAGAAAAGACTTCTGAACAACATACATGGATTCTGATTCTATTATGGGAAATCATAAAATAACTTCCAAAAGTAGCTTTACAAACAAAAAAACTGTTTACAGTTTACAAAGGCTGAAAATACATTTATATTCTTCTTTTGGCTGAAAACTAAACAT
This sequence comes from Acanthiza pusilla, assembly GCA_036630365.1. Taxonomy (NCBI): domain Eukaryota; kingdom Metazoa; phylum Chordata; class Aves; order Passeriformes; family Acanthizidae; genus Acanthiza; species Acanthiza pusilla. Next base: position 34,496,707 of record JAXCHO010000023.1, read on the forward strand.
GACTTTTGAACAAAGCACATCAAGAAACTTAATTCACTATGTCCCAAGAAGCCTTACAGAAGAATAAAAAGAGCTATTCCACCAGAAATATCCATATACATTGACCTAATTTTTCTGAGATTTATGAACTGCTACTTTTTAACTGTTACCTGAACTCAAGACAGCCAAAAACCTAGTCCACAAAAATTGTATCTGTCCCCAAATTTATGATTGCAGCACAGATTCATCCTAAGATAGTGGCTTCTGAATAAAGAAAGGGGGTTTTTTTATTAGTTCCATAACAGTTACAAATTTTCCATCTCATGTTTCTTCTACTAACACTCTATACTAATTGCTAAATTTTTTAGGTTACTAGGTTCTTCCCAAGGAGAAACCAAATGTACATTACCCTTAAATCACAAATGCTCAAACATTTCCATTTCAGTCTAAGACAGCATCAGTGACAACTGGTCCTCATGTAAGTTCTAGACATTCATTAAAGATCTAAAAAATTATTTAAACATTAGACATTTAGATTTAACACTAATGATAATAAAGTGTAACCCATGCATCCATCATATTTCCATAATAACATCCTGACCTATCTGTCAGGGAAAAAAATTCTGTAACATGCTATGTTGGCAAATAACAGAACCTTTAAACAATACCCCAGTAAGACACATATTCAGGCCGTTTCCCCAGTCTCCCCTTAGACCAAATGTTTTCTTATAACTGATTCCTAATTTTCTTCAGGATTTATAAGAAAATCATGCAGGAAAATGTGTTACGTGTTCAGCCAAGAACAATTTAAATGAAGCTGACAAATTAAAAAGATTCTAAACAATAAGAAAGAATATTAGTATCATCCTATGTTTCCCCTTTTGAAAGTGAAAATCAAGCTAAATATGCAGTTAAAACACAGAGCACAAAAACATTTTATGAAAACTATTATTTTAATGAAAAATAAAACATAAACAGTAAATTATCTGCCAGTACAAAAGTTTTCATTTATGCCACAGAGCACTTGTGCCAAAAACATATTTTTGTGTAAGTCATTCACTTACTCATTTTTTTCTGTACAAGAAATTTTAAATACGTTATCTTTTAAACAGTTTATCTAAAGTCTACAGTTTCAACTTGGAGAAAAGAAGTCTTTGGGAAGACCTCACCATGGCCTCCCAGTACTTAAAGGGGACTTACAGAAAAGAGGGAAAGCAACTTTTTACATGGTGATTAGACAAGGGGGAAAGGTTTTAAACTAAAACTGGAGAGATTTAGGAGGAAATTCTGTACTGTGAGTGTAATGAGACACTGGAACAGGTTGCCCTGAGAAGTTCCATATCCCTGGAAGTCTTCCAGACCAGACTGGATGGGGCTTTGAGCCACCTGGTCTAGAAGGAGTTGTCCCTGACCATGGCAGCAGGGTTGGAACCAGATGATCTGTAAGGTCCCTTAGAGCCCAAACCATTCTATGATTCATTCTGTGATAAATGTGTTTAGCAGAGTCATATAAGAATCTTCTCCTTCCCCTTCTATGCAAAACCACAGAAACAGTACTAATTTGTCATCTCCAAGCAAAGGAGGTAGGAGGGGTGGAAGTTGTGTAATGTTAGGGCTGGGAGACAATGCATGGAAGAAAAACTCAGGTTTTATACTGCAAAAAATTTTTCACATGCAAAAGCATGAAACACACATAAAACTTGGGTAGCTTTTATCTTCACAGATCCAGCTGTGACAAAATGCCTTCAATTTCCAAGAGGAAGCATCTTCTAGACTGACACAACTTTCGGTAATTGCAAGAGGGATTTTTTTGTTGGTTTTTTTTTAAGTCTTCAAGTCTTCTAACTGCTACTAACAGGTTTATCACATTTCTCCCATTTTTGTACCGTCCCCAAAATCTCACATAACAGTAGCTGGGACACAGAAACCAGTCTTAGGTATGGCATTTATGAAATAATAAGCAAGAGAACTGACAATGCCTAGAAGGCCCTATGAAAGACATACCCTACACACAGGGTATATCTTAAATAATGACCTATTTCTCTATTTTTGTTTTTGAATCAAGGCAAAGTTTTGTTAATGGAAAATAAGCTCAATTTAAAAAGAAAAAAAAAAAAATAACCAAACCCCTTGAAATATAATACTTTTCCAAAGAGAGAACTTCTGCATAACCTGGCAAGGCTGAACAGTCTGTGGAAACTGACTTTTTACCATGCCACTAGTAGTTCTATATTTTTTAACCTAATGGAGTTTAAGCTCCTAACCAATTGGTTGAAGGAGAAAGTAAGTTCAAAATACACAGACAAAAATGGACAAGCAGTATGATCCGGCGACATTTCTCCAAAATATCAACCTAAGGGTCTTGGGTATCAAAACCAAAACTTAAAACCTTCTAGCCAGTGTAAGTGCACATTTTTTTTAAGGAAAGTAACTAGTACATACCTAAAATAGAAGTTGCTAGAAAGGTCCACATTTTGAAAGATTCTCAGATACCTAGCAAAAGAATTCAAGTTGTAGGAAGAATTATTAGTTTAACAAGATAGACCATAAGAAGTCGTTCAGAGGATCACAGAAATGAAACTGATGCCGGTGATTTTTGTATTTTCTTTTTATACCCTTTTTATATATTTTTATACCCTTTCCCTTCCCTGTTACCCTCTATACACATTCCTTGTACCCTGCACAAACACTCCTTGTACTTTAGCCCCACATGTTTACAACCCTTGTAGTCTGATATTTGGCTTAGTTTGGGGTCCTGCACAGTGAGGAAGACCAAACATTCATATTATCGCAGAACTAGAGGCTCCAACCTGTTCTCTCTTGGACTGTGCTTTTGTAAACTAGGCTGTAGTCTCATTTGGGGGGGAGGTTCATTAGAATAGGGGGCAATTACTTCATTTATTAAGTTTCTTATTGGGGGATTTAGAGTAGATATGCTAATTTTGTGAAATCCATAAAAATCCGGTACGCGTTGTACGGGGGTTCCCGACTCGTCGTTCGCTCCATGGCGTTTTCCACCTTTGATGGGTCTGGGCACCTAGGATCCTATTAAACCGAGGTAAATTCCCTTTTCCCTGTACTACTGTGTCTGCTTCATATTTTTACCAGCCTGTTTAAGGCATCAAAACTACACATAAATATTGATTCTTGCTCTATGTTCCCTTCCTATATTACTGTAATCTTTTTGACAGAATGTCAGCATATAAACTAAATCAATCAAATAGATTATTTTAAAAAATAAAACCTAGTGTCTACTCATATACATACCCTGTTTCTTTAGGCAGTTGTAGATAAAGCTGTGGTTCTATTTTCCACATATGCACATCAAATTTTTCAGGACTTAAACAAACTCTCAAAAATACTACAATAGTAATAAAATTTTTAGTAACTCTCAAATAAATTAACAAGAGAAGAAATATCTCGTATGATCTGTCATAGCCTTGCAAATTCCCAGAGGGAACTGTAACACTGTCTATGAATGATAAAATGGCTGACACCATAAATATGTAGGTTAGATAACATGATCTGCTTCACATTAAGAGGGAAGACTAAAGTCTATGATCAATCCTACCTTAAAGTGGAAGCTTTTTTAATATTTACCAGTGGCTTGATTTATTACCTGACATCAGTTTATCATAAACCATCACTTTTTTACGATTCACACTTGGTACAGACTGAACAGCAGTTTATTGATACCAGCTGCCTGCTATTTCATAGAAGCAAAGTTACCCTACCCTGCTAAGAACATAAAAGCTCAAATTTCTGTCTTCAGAAAAAAGTCCCCAAAAATAAAGAAGCAGTTAAACATACCAGCAAGTCTTTTCACCACCCTTTACAACTGCAGTATTCACAAGATTCTGACAGTACAGAGTAATTTAATAATCTATTCAGCACTTTTTGAAGGGCACAAAAGATCTCTTCAGGTGAGATCAACATCATGCTAGCAACACTAAATAAAGAACAGTGCCCCAAACAGTACAAAGCAGTATTAGCATTACTTTGCCCTTTTAGGAATAATGCTTATATTTAATGCTTCTTGGTGCACATTTGCTAAACTGTAGCTGTGACATAGAGATGTGGACAATAAACTCTAGAAGACTGTGACAGTTGTATTTACTCTCCAGGCCACCAAACTTGTAGCCTATTTTCCATCCAACAAGATAAAATGGCTTGAATGACATGCTAATACAAAAGAATCCATGAATGAAATTTCTTGCTGCAGTTCAACATTGCCTAGAAAATATTCAAAAAGTACACATGGATTATGACCCTTATTTACCTGGCCTCATCAGGATGACTGACTCTTACAGAGTCATTTGGAATGTAGATCATATTTGTATCTTCTATTTTATATATTGCATGACCTCCAATATCTGCCATTTTTCTTCTTTTTGTTATTAACACAATGTAATAGCCTTCTAAAAACCTGACAAAACCTGTTAAAACAGCATTAAAATTGTTTTAGTTGCATGTCTGTGTTTATTTGATAAAACGTATTTAGCAAAACAGTATCAGAACTGTTTCAAGACCTCAAAGAACTTTTGTTTGTTCATAATGTTATACATATAACATGCACATATATATACACATACAAAGACAGAATCTTAAAATTCACTTGCAGTAACTGTTAATCAATAAAGTACATAGTTTTTACTTATTTCCCCTCCCACTGTGGTTATTTTTATACTAGGTAGCAGAGTTAGGACAGTGAAAATTTGGAGTATGTCTACTTAACATAGGTGTATTTGCTTTTTATAGGACTCTCATTGTTCAGAGAGAGGCATGCTCCAGTTACTTCAGATACCAAAAGGTTCGTTTTCCAGGGCAAGGAAGAATCCCAATCTCCAGTTTTCAGGTTCATGTATTCTCTGCTGGGGAGGGACACAGAACAGCTAAAGGAGTTGTGGGTACAACAAAACCTTCGTGCTCTCTCCTCGTAACAGCAGGGAACCAAATTCCTTGACTAAAGCAGCATCTCTCCCAATCAGTCATTCACAGTATCAGGGATACTCCTTTTTTTCCTGTTTTCTCTCTCAGATATCAGCACTTGACCCTGCTGAAGTGCAGAAGGCTAAGAAGGTAGAATAGGCAGTCTCTGGCTTTATTGCCTATGAAAAGATGGCTTCTGAAGCCTCCACCCTCATTTCCTACAGGGTGTAGCCATGCTTCTTCATGGAGTGCCTTCTTTGGATATCTCTATTATACATGATTAGGAAAAAGTATAACAAACCTTTAAATGCAATACAAATGTAGAAATTCAAATGAAAAACAGAAATACATTACCATCCCTGAACTCAAGTGTGTTACTAGTACAGTATAGTACAGCAGTAATATGCTTTAATAAGTAATAAATTACATTAATTAGCTATTGGGTAGGCTGCTGAGAGCTTGAAATTCACTCACTACTGCACTATCAAAAATTAATTTGGGAATGGAAGTGATGATGATGACATGACACAAACAGACCCTCACAATTCAGATTTTTACTTGTCTTTATATTCAGTTCTTTTAGCTTTGCATAACAAAGTAAAGAAGAAGGATGAGGAGAGCACACATTTTCCTCCCTGTCACTGCTGGAGGCTGCAACGTGATCGAATGAACTGCAATCTTTTTTTCCACCTTATTAGCCCCCCTTGGAAAAATGCTCTCACCTGCACAAAGACAGGAGGCCCTGCTGACAGTAAGAAACAAACCTGTCATTTGAAGCAGTCAGACTATTGAATTTCAGTTGTTAAATGGTAGTCACAGTTCTTCCTGTATCCTCCAGGTACTGACATCACTTATGCGAACAGCCTCTGTCCTTTGAATTTCACCAAACATTATACCAAAGTCTCATAAGGAACTGAGCCTTTCTCCTTGGTCTGACTCCCTCCCTTTAAAAGCAATTTCTGCTTTTAAACACTACACAATAAACCAGAACTCAGCCTATCAGCACCCCCATTCTGAGTGCACTGAATGTACTGCATCTGGTTAATGAAATAACTAGAGGACAGAACAAAGCTGTTCTTTACAATTTTACAAAAAATAGCCCTGTTCTTCTGACCTGAGCCAGGAGGCAGAAATAAACAACCAGTTGCATTCCCTCAAATTACATGTTTATACAGATATGGTCTGAATCATGTAATTTGGAAGTATATAATCTGATAGTCTGTTACTTCTAAAAAGTCATCTAGAAATACATATACCATATCTGTTAACCAATACATTTGTGCATCTACAGAACAGAAACCCTCCTGTTATGAACAATACATATAAACAGTCATACAATCAGGATGAAAAATTTTAATCAATTGCAACCACTTTCCATTATATATTCCATTATATATTGATACAATATATTCCATTATATTGTATTACCCACATATTTAGATAGTGAGTACTGATAGCTTGTGCAAAAAAAAACCCCCAATGCTGCAAGGCTGTTAGAAGCTCCTTTAGGTTTACCCATATTATGAATATTCTTAAATCAGTAACACCATGAGAGGAATTTCTGAAAAGCTGGATGCATTGATAAGTTCCAAAATGTTTCACAGGCAAAAAGAATTAAAAAGTCTGCTTAATCTGCCACTTTAGAATAGAATTTTATTATGTTTTGATTGTTATGCAAAATTCAGGAGCATCCTTTAAAGTAATTGCATTCTCCACTTTCTCTGCAGCTTTGGCTTTAGATGTCCAGGTGTATATTGACTCTAATAAACCACAAAATATTCTTGGGAGCTGTCACAGCACACATTTACATTTACTTTTGAGACATCACCCATCAATATATTGACCTCAGTATCAGAAAATAGGCAGGAAAGTAGTGACTTTCAGATGAAGTTAGATGCTATTAAATCCTTGAAGCAATGCTCGAGGATGATGGACAGCTGAGCAGCATTTTAAAATTCAGCTGACATACCAGTCAGTTATACTTGTTCAAACATGAAAAAGAAATCTTCAAATATGTCACAGCAAAAAGTTAGCCAAAAAGAAAAGTCATCTTTCTGAATAGTGTGTGATAAAGAAATACAGCCTAATAAAGAATGTCAACTTTCATTTTCTTTTTAAAAAGTGTTCTATGAGCTCTGGAATTCAGGAGCCAGGTTCCACATGATTCGTATTCTAAGATCAGCTCAGTTTGGTGAGATCTTCAACCACGTTTCTAGAGTCTGGTTATTTCCTAGATCTGTCCCTTTGTGACACTGAAAAGACTGATTGTGGCACAACTTTCATCCCTGTACTGGCCACCTGTTTTCACAAAATACACAGAAACTTACTTGTCATTGAGCATGACGAATTTCTAAATCCTCTTTAGTTTTATAAATAAATAAAATCAGGGGGAGACAGAAAGATACACAGCATGACACAATAAGCCTTACCTCCTAGGGAAAGATTTTATAAAACCAATCAAAACACTTACCTACTATACCAAAAGCAGAGACAGCTCGAGATAACCCAGAAGACCCCTTCTGCCCCATCTTTGTTCTGTTTCCCAGGTCTAAACGGCCTAGAAGTTCCCTCACCTCTTGTTGTGTATAAACATGCTTTAAAATAAAAAGTCACAGAAGTTACTGTTTTGGTAGTGAAATATTATTTCATGTCAGACAATAGCAGAATCTGCTTAATCTATGAAATATATAATAAACCAAAGGCTTGCTCTGCATTCTTTGTTTCCCATTTCAGTGCTACCAACAGGGAGCCACTATTATTTGGAACAAATGTGAAAATACTCCAGCAACTAAAAATAGAGGCACTTACCTTATCATCAATTATAACCAAATCCTTTGGTTCAGTGCGGTCTATTTTCAAAACACGGTATTTGGTTTCTGCAGGATTACTTCCAACTAGAAAATACCGCTACATTAAAAAAAAAAAAAAAGTCAGAATATTATACAAGGTAAAGCAACCAAACCCCAGTGTAACATAAGACATCAGCAATGCTATTTGCATATTGTCTAGACTAGATCCATTCCTCCTAACATCAAATATGCAATATTCCATATGGACTGTTAATAAAATGTTTTAGACACCAGTATCTTAGGTAGGTACATCTGTATACAATCATCCTTTCCAACTTAAAAGACGTTCTTCTCTCCTCTGCACAGAGGAAAAATAAAAGAAAATCAAAGGTTAAAACCTGTTTAGAGAAGACAAACTGTAACTTACACCAGGCACCATCCAACAACGCCCTGCCCCAGCCATTACTGTCTTCTCATTTGCTTTGTAAAATTTAACTGAAGCTTATAAATTATATTTTAACTTTTCATGATCTAAAACTTCTGTTGCTTTATTGTATGCCATTGCTATTTCTGTCAACTAGTCTTTCCTGATCTATACTAAACACCGAAAATTTGTAAGTACTTGAGTACTGCAAGTTTTCTTCTATTTTTATTTATATTTGCTATGATAGTCTTCCCAACAATGTTCTTCCACAATACTAAAATTTCCTGGTTAACAATACTACTGTTTAAAAAACATTAGCTTTATTTCACATTTAAAATATAAAAGAATTACCACAGATAAACATACAGCATGCCCATTTTTCATGCAAGGAGATGAATTAATTCCTACATTTAGAGGAATTAACAACAAGCACAGGTTGCAGGAATTACTTGCTAAAAGTAGCTCTCATTTTTTCTAATTAATTTAACCAGTTTGGTGCTAGCACAGCAAGGTGGAACTCATTAATAATGCTCAGCCTAGTAGGAAAGCATGGGAAATTCACATGGATCTATGCAGTCAGCTCTTAACTCTAGAAGTCACATGGATTTAAGATGTGGGAAAGGAAATCAATAACCATATTCATACAAACCTCACAATTTCATAATTTATACAAATTAGATACTAAGAAACATCTTCACTCTCAAAATATTTAAGGTGAAAGAAGAACTTAAAGCCCTCTTCGGCTTCCTTGAATTCACAAAAGCATCTAGATAGTCAGTAAGCTCTAAATAGGAAAATAAAATACTTGACTTTAAAAGCCATAAAAGGAAACACCACCAACATCCAGCTCTGCCTTGTACACTGACATTACAGTGCTAACTGAGTGGTAACTTTTGCTTTTTACTCCCAAATGACAGTAAGAAGGCCCTTCAAAGCCATATGCCATCACAACACTCCCTCACTGAAGCCTCTGAGGCAGCACTTTGTCACAGGAAAGCATTTCCTACAGGGCTTTTTCAGCAGTGATGTGCTGCTGTGCACAGCCCAGGCTCCCCAGCCTGCCCTCTTCAGAGAAGGTTCTGCAGGAGATCCCTAAGTGCCAAGATCTTGCCTCTCAGGAGAGAAATCATAAGGACAGTGCATGGTGCTGGATGGTACAGCTCTTCTGCTGGTATCACCCACCACCAGCAAGAAACACCAAACCACCAAGACAGACACTTGTTTTGACCATGCCATTTTACCACCTTTTTTTCTTCATGCAGCAGAAGGTGAATAGGCAGAGGAAAATGTATTCATTTGTAATACATAGATGATATGCTAGTATGCATTTCAAGAGTGCAGCTTCTTTATTTCTAGAGAACTGTTAGCTAATTAAAGCTAAACAATTTTAAGTATCCCATAATACTGCAACACAGCTCAGTGATGTCTGACTATGTCCAGTTTGCTAAATGAGTGCAATTTCCTCCCAAAGGGACACCTATGGTTACCAACAAGTAATACTGAATAAAAATAGAACAGCACAACTCTAAGATGCTTGTCCAAATGGCAGTGTGGACCAAAGAGCACATTTAAAACTGGAACACGTGACACACATGGGGAAAGAGAGATTGATACAGTTATGAATGCTATTATTAAGGAAGTTCAGCTGGGTACTTCTCCATTTCCATTTTAGTTAACCAATAAAACACAAAGAAGTGCTATGAGGAATGCATCACTCACATCACCTTGGCAGCTGCTATAGAGGGCTATGCACAGCTACAGGGCCAGCTTCAGGTGCTGCTGCTGCTGCTTAGCACAGCAGTAGAGTTAGATTAGATGAAGAGTAATTGTACCTGCAGACCATGGAAGCAACCACCATAATGAATGGTACTTAACAGGCTCTCTGAAGTAATTTAAAGACTAATTTAGAGGGTTTAAGCTAGAGAGCCAGACTGTGTAACGTATTAAGGAAGGTCAGTTGAGAGCAGCATCAAAACTGAGCATCAATGGACTTAAAGTAAGCCAGGCAATGAGAAATCTCTAGTTAGCAAATGAGAATTTTACTCACTGCATGTTAGAGGATATTCTTGTAGAAGGAATAAAGGAAACATCTGCAAAAACTTTTGAATTTGGGTTAGTGTTCAAAACTAGGAACCCAAAAGTAGACTTCCACTTGGGAAGTTTTCAGGACTGGCTAACAATCCCAACCATTTCAGAATTACTTGAAAAACAGCATGATATGCCAAGTCATATTCAACTTTCAAGATCTGAAAGAAAAACAAAGATCGTATGAAAACTAACATTGCAAAAAAGTACACAAAAAAGACACTTCAGCATTAGCTGTTTCTGCTACCTAATTTATGCATCTAATGAATAAACAAGTCTCTTACTGGATGACATGGACCACAAATAAAACCATATCAGTGCCACATGCTGCAATTAAATTTACCATCACATGAATACTAGGAAATTAGAAAGAAAAATACCAAATCAACACAACACTGAGCATGTAACAGCAAATAAATTTCTATGGTTGTAATACAATTGTAAAATTAATCAAAGATAAAATGTGCTGTACTGTTTACAACTCTTTTTACTAACAGAAATTATTACAGTAAAAAAAAAAAAAAGAAATAGCTATGGAAACCTTTCTGAGAGTATCTATCCTTTTTACCGCATTCTGTTTATTACTAAGTTGAACGGAATAAATTGAAGCATTTCCCAAGTCTCAAACAATTTCACTTCACAGCACAGCCAGTGCACTTAGACAAACAGGCAACTCTGACCAACAAAGCACTTTTTCCAGAGAACAGTACTCAAGAAGAACCTGTGGAGGCTCTGTCACCCTGCTCTGGCCAGAGCCCTCCAACCATACCTGAGGCGACCCACGCAGCCTCCAGGTTTACTCTGCCCCTGGCCTTTCCTGAAATTTGTTAACAAGCACACTTTACCAACCACAGCAACACACCAGGCAGCTACGAAAGCTGGACTGAAACTTAATTTATTGCATAATTATCACTAAGCAACCACAAGATAGGAACAGTCATTAGTCACTTCCACCTGGGACTGAGTTTTAACCAAAGCAATCTAATTGAAAGGCTTTACACCATCTTTTATCAATCTTTTGATTCAGCCAAACCAAACAAAACAGCTTCTTCTAAAAGGAGCCTGAACAAAATAAAAAAACTTCTTACTGCCATTTGTTGTTCTTTAATGGCAGGATAATAGCTCTGAAATCAAACATTCTCCTCACTTCTTTGTTTTTCCTTTTTTTCTTTAGGATTGTTTCTTAGAACTCCTGGTCTAAAACTATGATTTGCTTCTTTGTATAGACTAATTATCATTAAGAAGTGTTAGGACAGCTAAAAACTTTTTCAATCCTCAGTTAAATAGCTACACACAGCTTAATCAGCAGGAAAATAAAAAAACCCCAAAAATACACCAAAAGTTGTTTGAAAAACAGGCAGTGCACTAATACAGTCCATTTTTAAATCTGCAAATAGCATAAAGAAAACACATACAGTCTTAGACAAAAAGCTTGCAAACAATACCTGTTGAGACCATGGATATGTCTAAAAACACAAGGCCCTGAAGAAGTAGGTTCACCTTGGCCATCTATCAGGCCTCCACCCAGCCCTTCTCTCACTCCCCCTCCTCAGCAGGACAGGCACAGAAAAGAAGACGGAAAAGGTGATGGGTCAAGGTGACGACAGCAAGATCATCTAACTTTTACCATTACAGGCAAAACAGACTTGAGCTGGGGAGAACACATGTCATTTGCTGACAATTAAAATAGAATCATAGGTAGAGCAAAAACTCCACTCTATTCTTACTTCCTATAGAACCTAAAGCAATTCTGGAAGTGTCTGTCTTTCATCTCCCATAGAAACTGGCAGAATGACATGAAGAAAGGAAGACATAATAAGCCACAAAGAAAGGTACCTGAAAAAGCAAAGCTGTCTGCTTCCCATGATCTGTTGAAACTCTTCAAAAGAAACTCCTTCAACATAAGAAATTTTAAGAATATATGCTGCCAAGTGCCACTCCCAGGGCATGTAGGAATGGGTACCCATTCTGCATCCTACAGCCACAGCATTCAGTGAATCCCTTTTGTCCCAAGGCAACCAAAGCTTTTTTGTCCCAAAGAGGACTTCTCTCTTGCTGCCCCACTGAAGGATTCCTCAAGATTTTCCCTTCTAATTCTCTCAGCTTAATCTATTAATTACCAATCTACACATTTTCCTTTAGCCAAATACTTATGTGCTCTTTAGCATCTATTCTCCTGGAATGCCTTCAGAAAAATAAGTAACTGGATGCCTTTTCAGCACTCACTTCAATAGACTAAAGAAATCTTGCTGCCCTTTTACTCCTCCGAAGACATTTCTACCATGTATGTTACCTCACTGGACCTTCAGTGCACCTATTTCTGTTTGAATTCTTATTTCTTAAATGAATATGGACTGTAAATCTATACAATATACCATACAAGGTTTCATTCTAGAGATATATCAGCATTTTTCATTAATGCCCATACCACAAACAACCACATCTCTCTTTTTCAGAGTTGTAATTGCTCTGCAGCTCAACCTCCCACCCCTTCTTCAGATAAAACACCTAGACCTCCTCCTTCACCTCTGCAGCTTCTGAATTGATAAATTTTCAATAAACTTTCATTGGTGTGTAATCTATTGTAAGGTGCATGAAGTTTCATAGTACACCATTATACTTCAAATTATTTATTTTATCTACTCCTGAGGGTCATCAAAATTTCTTGCTTTCTTGTGCTCTGATTATCCTAATTACTTACAGTATCTCAAAAATTTAATCAGAGCTGGCCCACATTTTGGGTTAAATCAGTCGTAAAACATTACCTGAAAAAAATCATCTCTATCAGATGATTCCTCATTCACTCAACACTAATTTATCTACTAATTTCTCGACTAACTTTCTTCCTTCCATAGCAAAGCCAGAGATTTTCCTTGTGGCACTGCATCTCAATAGAGGATTTGCTTTAAATACATAAGGCCATCTAATTTTTAGATTAAGACGTGCAATACAACCAGGTTAATCTGATAGCATCTTTCTAAGTCTAGGCTGTGTTTTACGTCATTTGTCTCACTTTTCACTTTTCTATGTGCAGGACTTCAGAATGGATTAAATATTCCATTTGTTATGATCCAGTCACAGCATCACCCTCAATTTAAGCAACTTGAAAATATTTACAGTCATTCCACTGTTAAGTATATTTAATTTTATTTATGTCAGATACCCATCCACATAAATCAGTGCACTTCATAACTCAGTAAAAATTCGATAGCTTTTTCAGTGAAATCATATGCTATTTTAAAGTTTCTCCAATTTGACCCTAGATTAACTTCAACATTAAATATGCAATCTTTTGCTCTTTTAATATAAAAATTCTTCTTCTTATTATTATTATTATTATTTATTACATTTAAAATAAAACAAATGCTCATCCTTTTCCCTGGTGAATAAAAGGCAGAGAAATCTACAGGTAATTATGCCAGTCACATTAGTTAACAAGCTTGTGCAAGTCATTTGGATACTGTGGAGATGGAGACTGTAAAAGAACCTGATTAGAATAAAATACTATTAATTAAGCCTCATATTATCCTGAAAGACAGGCAAGTGATAGGCCTTTATAGAGATGACACAAATTGTCTTGTTCAATATCACACTGCCTCAGGGGAATGATAATTTCCAGTGAACTAACCTACAACTTTCAGGCAGGCTTCATCTGGGGGATACACAAAAGTTCTATCTTCTCCTGAAGAAGAGAGGAAAATCTTTTGTCTTTTATTAATCATAGTGCTGAAATATCTTTAGTGCCCTCTGGTGTGCATTTCAGCAATCAATATATGCATAAAAGGAAAGATAATTGGCATTGATCTGAATAAAACCTTTAGCTCATCTTTCTGACTACTTCTAAACAAGTTTTTAACTTCCTAGGACAAGCAGGAGACATAGTTAACATCTCCATGGCATTTATTGACCCAAAGCATCGGTTTAAAAGGTAGATTTCAGCAACTATCCTAAATATAAACATTAATGGAAAATAGAGAATTTTGCTCTCCGTTGATTCAATTGACACCATAAATTTAGTTCTCCTCACCTCTAGCAGTCTCTCATTTGACTCCAATAACACTACCAGAGCCTTTTCTCTTTGACTTAAATAATACTACAGTATTGTCATCTAAAAAAAAAAAAACCAAGAAAACAAACCAAACAAAAATAACCTTCTGTAAACCATTTCCACTTTTTCCACTTCCTCATCCATTTCTTCTCTTCCTGCTTTAGCACAGAGGGGTTTGACAGGAAGAAGCTGTATAACCAGTGTAAACTCCACTGTTTCTCCCACTGCTGACAACTTAAATCATCCCTTCTTTGCACAGAAATCTTAGGATACAGTCTCATGTTAGCCTATATATGATACAACTCCAAATCCCACATGCTGGATCTAACAAGCCTACAGCCTTAGGGAAATCAGAAGAGCCATCTGAACCAGGAGAAAGCTATTGGGTGATGCTTATGCTGTACCAGTGACTGTCACAGCTGGCAACCGCATGATTGTGAGATCTTATGCAGGGGAGACTGCATGAGGGATACCTCGGGGAGAAGAAGTGGCAACTTCTGTCAGCAGCACAACATGGCACTGAATGAGCTGTAACAGCAACTGATCAAACCAGAAGCCCAATTTTGGGCTCACTGGTATAGGATAGACATTGATATACCAGAGTGATTTGCCCTCACTGAATTCTGAACAAAACACAGCATGGACAAACCCATCTATTTGGGCAGACTGCCAGCTACCACTGGCCTGATGTAAAAGACTATGGATCCTGAAATGACAGAATCAACTGGAGAGGCCTGGAGAATTGCAGATAGCTGACAGAACTCCAAAGTGCAATAGTGGCCCTGCACACAGCATGTTGTCTCTTGGCAACTGAGCCTCCCAGCTCAAAGAGAAGCACGCCAGGCATCCATGCAAAGCCAGCAACAAGAAGCCAAATCTCAGCTGAAATGTGGCATGAGTTGTGAGCCAAGAACAACTAAATTGAGAAATACAGAACCTAATTCAAAAATCGTATTTCCCTGTTGCCCTACTCACGTATAATAATATAGCTGAAAATAAAACAAAAGACAGCCTTTACCAGCAACAAGGAGAAAGATAAATAAGGCAGCCTTCAAAATTCATTCAGGCACAGGTAAAAAAGTAACACTCTGGAAAGACTTTCATTTTTTTAATTTACTTGTACCAGTAGCTCTGCATGCTTTAATCCTTCTGTTTCACAGGCTGTTCAGTAAGGAATTATCAGTAAATTATCTTCTGACAGAAGTAAAGCTGGAAGTTAGATTTTTATTTATACTGAGATCATTCTTGCATCTGTGAGATTCTGGGAAGTTTCCAAGGGGCTTCAGACTATAAATTATCTTTCTGCTACCAGTACAGGTAACATCTGAACTTGGAACTAGACCTAACTGTTGCATTTAAAGCTATGGTACCTAACCCTATCCAAAACCACCTAAAGTGAAGAAAACCAACATACTATGAAACAAGGGAGAAACCAACACACTACGAAACACAAAGAAATTCGAGCTAAGGAATTATAAACACAGTGGTATTATCTCAGGATTTTTACACCAAGCATTGGATTCTGACTCACATGGTGTTCATCATGTGGCTAAAGCAGCAATTACCACTCCAATGTCCAATCCACTTTGCCCATGGCAAAAAAGTACAGTGAATAACACATGCCTACAGTTGCTGCAATAGGACATAAGGCATGCTAAAACTCTTCAAGAGCTTACTTCCAGAGGTTGGACTGAAAACTTTGGCAGCTGTTCCAGCAGCCATTCAGAAAACGAGGACTAAAGTGTGTCATAACAAGAAAATAGGTCGATGCGGGTGGCAACCAGTTCAGCCACTCTTAATTCCGGACACCTTCAGCTGTCCAAACTCCCCCTGGCAGGAGCGAGCACTGTTCTCCTGCCTGTATGGCAGCAGCCACACGACACAACAAGCAGGGGCCCAACCTTCATTCCCAGCCTGGCAGCACCAACACCGCAGGGCCCTGGGCTGACCCGCCTGTCAGAGGCCATCCCTCCGCTTAAGTCACGAGGTAGAGACACGGTGAAAACAAGAACTTTAAACACTTCTGATGTTTTTTTGTTGGTTTTGGTTTTTTTTTTTTTTTTTTTTTTAGTTATTGGGATGTTTTGAATGTGTGACCAAAAAGAACCAGATCGAAACGCACGAAAAGAAAGGTGAGGCGCAGATTTTGACAAGCTGCAGCCCAGCCGAGCAGCTCCAGGCAGGGCCGAGCCAACACGCCAGGGGGGTCGGGACATCCCCCGGGACCGGCGGCGGCGGGGAGGAAGCTACTTACAGCCCTGGTCTCGTACAGCACCAGCTTCTGCACGGAGCTGATCAGGGGGGCGGCGGCCGCCACCGGCATGGCAGCCCCGAGGCGCGGCAGGGGCGGGAGCGGCGGGGACTGCCCGGGAACAGCTCGGGAACAGCCAGAGCCGGGAGCGGAACACACCGGGGCTGAGCGGGGAACCACCGCAGCACCGAGGGAACCCGGAAGTGCCGGCGCGCCAACGCGCAGGCGCGCACACGGGCGGCCGCTAGAGCGCGCCTGCGTCGCGGGGCCGCGTCACGCGCAGCCCCTCGGCAGCGGCGGCTCGGGGCGCGGCGGCGGCGGCGGAGCAGCGGGGCACCGGGGCGGGGAAGGCAGCGGCGCCGCATCGGCATCCGCATCCGCTGCTCCCGCCGGGAGCTGCTCCCCGCGGGGTGAGCACGGTCAGCACCAGGAACAGCTCCGCAGCCCCGCCCCACCGTCCCTCTGGGGGCGGGGCCTCCGCCTGCCCTCCCCGTGGGGGGCGGGCCCAAGGGCAGGGGGTGGGACTAGGCCGTTGCCCCGGCAGCGGGGGCGCGCAGGGCGGTGGCAGCGGGGGCGCGCACGACGGCCCTCGCTCAGTCCCCGCTCGCGCCCCCCGTGCCTGAGGGGGGCTCCCGCCGCTACATCGTCCTGGGTGTGTGTGGAGGTGTGTGTGTGTGCCTTCTTTGGTTGTGGTGATTTTTGTAAATTAGGAAACTGACCCTTGTGAAGGTCTGGGAAGGAGAGAGGCTGCTAGGAACGGCAGGTAAAGCTCAGCCGGTGAGGTTTTTTGTGGGGGCGATGGGGAGTTGGTTTACATGTGGAGGCTTCTTTTCTTTTTTTAATATTAAAATGCTTATTGCAAAAATGTCTGGATATTTGGGTTTGATGTTTCAAGACAAACTTTTTCAGATTCTCATTCTGAAGTAGATTTTTTTAGTTGAAGTTTTTAATTTAATTTTAAGCTGGGAGTTCTGTGGGGCTGTACTGGGTTGGATGGTTGCATGTGGGTCTTACTGGGACTGTAAGAGTGGAGTGGCCCTCTAAACACAGCAAAGTTCTATTTTGTCTTTTCCAAACAAACTTCAGCGAGCTCCTCAAGTCTTTGGCCTCCATTTTGTTTTAAAGGCCCATGCAAATTTTCCTCCTACTTAACCTTAATTAGAAATTTGTTTCGCTTTTAATTTGTTGTGCAGCACTGGACTTGCAACCGCCTGCATTCCTGGAAGAGCTGGAGTTTGTGAGAGGATGACAGAGATCATGAACCGTGATTTAATTCTGCAAAGCCTAATTTGTGTACCTGCCTGTGTGAACACAGAGAGTGGTTCCATTGACCATGATGGGGCTCTTCTGTGTCTGAAGCTCTAAGACAAAGGTTTTGGCAGGCCCATGGTCCATTTCAGGGGCCAGAGAGAAGTTACAATTGTGTGGTAATGGGAGCAGGAAGGAAAAATCAGCAAAATAACTAAAAACCAGCAACAAGCAATATGAGAATCATGAAGGAGTCATAATCAACAGCTGGTGATCAAGGGTTTTTCTGACAATCCTTTGTTTTTCAGATGCAGATTTTCTTTCTAAATGCTTTTGCTTCTTGCAACAGCCTTTTTTTTTTTTTACAAATCCATTCACCTTGAAATACAGTTCTGATTTAAGGTCATTTATATGTCATTATACGTTCTTTATACGATCTCCTTTTTTTTCCTTGTAGTCTTGGAAAACACATGGCTTCGCAAGAGGAAAAACAAGCTCAGCCCTTTACAGACATCTTTGATGAAGATGAAGCTGAGAGATCCTTTCTGTTGTCCAAGCCCTCTTGCTTAGTTGTCTTTGGAAAACCAGTAAGATGTCTGATAGAAGTATTTTCTTCAGATATTCTGCTAACAGTTTTATTTTTTCTTTAGAAACATTAATTTAACAATGCTACCACAAAGGTGAAATACCTACTTTTTTTTACTTCTTCCACTCTTTAAGACCTGCAGAGGATGGTAAAGATTCGAGTCTCATTTAATGACACGTTTTTTTCTTGAGCGACCAGTCAAGTGCAATTAAAAGTGTTATTACTGTACTTAAAAGTTACATGCTGCTCAAAACATTTCTTCTCTTTTCACATTGACAACTGGACTGTTTTGATTTTTGTGGTGGTTTAACTCCGGCCAGCAATCGAGCCCCACGCAGCCTCTTACTCACTTGCCCTGGTGGGGTGGGACAAAGAATCAGAAGGGTAAAAGTGAAAAACTTGGCAAAAGCTATGCCCACGAGCAAAGCAAAGCAAGGAATTCATTCACTACTTCTTATGGGCAGGCAGATGTTCAGCCATCCCCAGGAAAGTAGGGCTCCATCATGCTTAGTGGTGACTTGGGAAGACAAACGCCATCACTCCAAAAGTACCTCCCTTTCCTTCTTCCCCAGCTTTATATGCTGAACATGATGCCATATGCTCTGGAATATCCTTGTGTGTCAGTCAGGGTCTGCTGTCCCAGCTGTGTTCTCTCCCAGCTTCCAGTGCATCCTCACTCTCCTTGCCAGCATGGCAGTATGGAAAGCAGGAAAGGCCTTGGCTCTGTGTAAGCCCTGCTCAGCAGTAACAGAAACATCTCTGTATTATCAACACTTTTTTCAGCAAAATCCAAAACACAGTCCCACACTAGCTACTGTGAATAAAATTACCCCAGCCAAAACCAGAACACTGCTATTAAAATATTTTAATTTTTAATAAACTTGACAAATTAAATACATAAATTGGTGTGAAAGAACCTTCAGGTTAATGTACTGACTTACAGACATGCAATGAGATATTACATATCTTTATATTAAAATTTTAACATTATACTGTATATTTGTAAACATTCTAAATTCACCAAGGTGTCCTGATAAAAGTATTTGTACTACATTAGAATTCAAGGTCTCTCTTTTTCCCAAATAATTTGTGGCCTCATTAACTTAGAAAAATTTGATGTTTTCAGATTTCTTTTTTTTTTTTCCCAAATGTTCATTTGCCTTAGTGCCTCAGTTTGCTGAAGAGAGTTGGGGTTTTTTTTGTACAAGTTTGCCTGATATCATGCCGTGGTTATATGCACTTGTAAGAGTGCATTCAGCTCAGTAGAAGACTACAGTGAACTAGCTTGTCTAGTTTTAAATGAACATCACGTTTTTAACCTTACATGACAAAGGTAACTTCACATTTTTTAGAGCAAACCATCATGAAATGCTCATTGAAAGACAGTACAAAAAATTCTTATATTCTCAGCCATTGTCTTCAGTAGATGCCTGACCTTAGTACAAATTTTAACAAAATGTTGAAATTGTACAGGCCTTACCAGGAAAGCAGGGAATTAAATAGGCTATTTTAATGATAATAACTTTAATATGTATGACTGATGTGCAGAGCGCCTATCTTATTTAAGATATATCTTTTAAATTAGAAGCAAAGTGCCACTAGAGCAAAGCCAAATACATGTATTCTCACCACACAAGTAAGATGTAAGGTATGAGTAAGCTGGAGTGTTTATTGATATGCTCTTAACTGATAATGTAATTTATTTGTGGGGTTTTACTATTTTTTAATCATAAAATTTATCAAGGACAAACAAACTGTCAAAACAGTTCTTCTTATATGCCCTTCTGAAAAAAGGGCACAGTCCTAAGGGCGGAAGATGGAGAGTTTTGCAAGATCATGTTGAGGTAATCATACTCTTGGGGGCCTCATAACTCTTTATTATGTTGGTTCCTCCAGATTCATGTAAATGATTAAGATTTTGCTGGTATCAAATAAGGTTTTTGGACTAACAAGGGCAGTTTTTAGGCATTTGTTGTTTTAGTCAAGAAATATTATCCCTATGTATCCTACTTGGAAAGAGTTGAGCAGGTTTACATGATAATTTGCTTTGAGGCTGAAGATAATAAATTTTAGTCCTGTGGAGTTTCTCATGGGAATTTGTGGTCAAATCATAGCTGAGTTTTAGATAGAGTTACTCAGAAACAAACTCAGTATAATTACTTTGGAGATAATCAACTGCAAAGGGCAGTAGCAGTATATTAGCAATGCTAGGCAGCATAAAGTAGAGGATGGTATTAAAAAGAGTGTTTTGTGTTTGCCCAATGCATAACTCAGAGGCCCTAATCCCAATGGTAGATTTTCATTGTTTGTATCATGTGAAAATATATTCTTTATTGTATTATATGTTTGGGGTTTTTGTGTCTGTTTTTCTTTTAAGAGTGTATTTTTCATTTTAAGGGTTCTGGAAAGAAAACATTAGCTAGGAAACTAGCTCAGAGTTGGAATTGCATTTTCATAGAAGGTAAACATACACTATATTTGAAACATTGCATTGGCTTTACAGTATCTTTTGGTTTCAAATACCCTCACTTTTCCCTGTAATTCAAAAGGTGTATTTCTGATTGCAGCAAAGACTTCTGATAAGGGCCAAGTAACCATTTTACCAGAAATAAAATGCTTTTTTTGGCCTTTTAGTTATTGAAAGGCTTAGAAAAATCACTGTGAGGTTTTTTTCCATCCTAATTAAACTCTATTCCCAGTCCTGTAAGGTGATTCGTGTGACCCTTCTTGTTCACACAGGGGCAACTCATTCAACTCCAGAGAGCACAGACATTTTTCAGTGCAGACCATGAAACACTAGGAGGGTCTTTCCTTTATGTTTGTGCACTGTCCAATACAAAGGGGTTTACTCCAAGAAACAGAGTTATTTATCAAATGAAGTATTTTTATCTTCCTTCAAAGATTTGAAATTGTAACATGGTAAAATTCACTTTTAATAAAGTGCTTTTTTTACTTAAGTATATATGGAATTTTAAATTCATAGTATTGGGCAACAACAACAACAAAATTAATACCTGATCCAAAATATAGATCAAACCAAAATCAGAAGGGACATTAGGAGTGCACTTAAGCCAATCCACTCTGCTTGAATGTTTTTAAACCAGTACTGACAAATGTTCATCAAGTCTGTTTTAAAAAATTTCTAGGCAGTCAATTTCTGTAACACAGTCTTTGCCATTAGAAAGTTTTTCTTAGTGACTGATCTAAATTTCAGTTACTGCATTTTTAAGCTTTAATTCTAGTAGATTCAGGGAATTATTCTTTTCTTATTTTGTTCGTGGTATTTCTTTTAATCTTCTTTTGGCTAGTGAGCCTACATATGTGTACACACTTATTCTTTCAACTTATGCTAGTAAATCTTTTTCATTTTCTACATCAAAAAGAAAGAAACAAAGAAATTCAACATACGTAAACATTAATAATTTAGTTTAGAAAGGACCTCACAGTTTGAGTCCAATCTTCCTCTCAAAGCAGGGTTGGCTGAAGAGGGCTTTGAAGTCTGGAGTATCTCCAAGGACAGAGACTCCACCTCCTCCCATAGAAACACTTTGCAACATTTGACTATCTTCTTGGTAATTAGCTTCGTAATTAACCCATTCAAATTTCTCGTGTTCCTATTTTTGTCTGTTGCCTCCTGTCCTAAATGCACTTCTGTGATGACCGTGATTCTGTCCTTGTGACCTCCCAGTAAGTAGTTTTAGACAGCAGTGAGGGCAATCTGGTTTTCTCCAGGCTGAGCAACGCCAGGTCTTTTGGCCTCTCCTGGGCTGTTTGGCTCTTCTGATGGTTTTGGTGTCCTCCACTGAACTTGCTCCAGTGTATCAATATCTGTCCTGTGTTGTGTTAAAAATAAACCAAGATAGACTATTATGAAATAGGAAGGGTGTTCACAGTCTTTTTTAATTTGACATAATACTTTCTATTCATTTATCCAATTAATAGGTCGATACTCAAAAATAAAACAGGACCCAGGTGCACACAGATTGCCGATTTTCAGTTGTCTGTATTGTTTATTAGTATATTCTCTGTCTCAGTTTTGGCCCATGGCAAATACTCTTCTCCTGAACACCTATTCATAGTATGAAAGATAGGATGTGCAATAGTCATCATTCCTAGTAGGAGCAGTTGGAAAACAGTCCCTGTATTTTGAGAAGAAAGATTATGGCTGTATAGGCATGAGACACCTGGCTTCAGGACCTTTCCTTGGCCTGGTTTATTAGTAATAGAAATGTAGCCTTAAGAGTAATTCTTAAAAACTTCTGTTAAATGTCTTATTATTTAATTAATACAAAAGTATGAAAGACTTCCAGGCTCATTCTAGTATGATGTCACTGTTCACAGAGACGTAGGGCAGTCTTTGATGGATGTCACTTTTCTTAAAGCAGATGGTTTTGTGTGTCTAAACAGTTCTTCAAAGTCTTGTTTTTTAAGCAAGTGCTTAAGCAATGCTTTTTAAATTAAGCAAGTGATTGAGTGCAAATACTTATGTCTGGATTACAAGACATTAATGCTGGTTTAATTTAAATCAGTAGTTCAAATAATCCTGCAAAACTCCTGTTGTGCATTTTTTTGTAGTATATGCAGGGTTAAATTGTAGGGAGAAACACCTTCCGAGACCTTGCCATAAGGCACCAGGTTCTGGATGAGCAAAATATCATAATGGCCCTAAATATAATGGCTGTTCATTCAAAAATAGTCCAGTTGCTTGGAGCACACCTACATTCTCCTGTGTGTGTATGTGTATGTATGTATGTATCTGCATGTACATGTCTGATTAGAAAATGTTTTGTATTAATTATTTTAATTTTCTTATGTTTGATATGCTTCCTTAGCTTCAGAAGTAATTCAAACGAATATTCAACAAGAAACAGAATATGGACTTAAGGTAAAGGGTTAATATTCTGCTAAGTTTTGTTGCACTGTTAACAAACACATGCTATATAAGCCTTTCTTTTGCATTTTACCTTAGTGTCAAGAATTGCTTTATCAAGGTCAAAGTATTCCTGAGGAGCTGGTTATAGAAATGATTCTGCAAAAGACTGAGTCACCAGAAGTTGCTCATTTTGGTAAGTATATTTATAGCCTAAACTTCTTAGAATGGGCTAGCTATTATTTTACAACCATTTTAATCCATTGGTACTCAAATATAATTTAAGCTTTTTCTCATGCTCTTCAGGTTGTGGAATATCAATAAACTGAGAGTGTTTTTAGGGATTGATTTACCAATATGGGAGAGCAGGAAGTGTCACACCAGTCCTATGTTGTGTTAATTTTGAGAAAACAGTTTCCCCAAAATTTTAAGTGTTGATATGACTCTCATTTGACAATATTATCTGTTTAGAAGAATTCTAGAATTTAAAATATACATATTTTATTCTTCAATACTTCTATAACAACAACATAACCAAGACCCATTAGCAAAAATATTTTAAACATTTTAAATAATGAAAAGTAAGGAAAACAGATTATTGAAAATGCGAAGTATTATGGCCTTTCTTTTTTTCTCTTACAACATTGTTTGTTTCCTTTGCGTTTCGTGACATGGAGTAAGATGGATGAGAATAGTAATGATAGTGGTAATAATTCCTCTATTTGAGGAAAGATTATGATAACTGAGGCTGTCAAGATGAGTGCTGCAGATCTTGCTAGTGTCTGAACGTGCTTTCCTGAAGAGAAGACAAATATACTGCTAAGAGTAAAGGAAGTAAAAATGAAATGTAGTTTCTTTTTCCTGTTCTGACTTTTATTTGAAATTTCCATTATGGGAGAGAGACAGGTTTTGTTCCTTCTCTAGTCCAAGACTCAACAGTTTTCCAAAATATACCGCCTTATCCAGAGAAAACAGGCTTTTAAAACAGTATTAAAAAGAGAGAAATAGGTAAGAAGTTAAAAAAAAGGTGGGGTCAAAAAATTGCTGGAAGAGATGGCAGCAGAAATGTCAGTCTCTTAATTTGTACGTTAGAACTTCAGTAAAGGCATGAAGAGGCTTCTGTGTTATTGGAGTTCCCCCCCTTGAGTCAGTCTGCAGATGTGTGCATTACAGAGGCGCACAGAGATCCTGGAGACTGTAAACATGACTGTAAAGTTGAGTAAAGTTTGCTTCTTGTGACCAAGACGCTTTCTGCATTACAAATGCCCCAAAGTAGCAAGGAATAGAATAGCCAACATCTTCACTGTTTTTCCTGCCAACTAGAACTCATCTCCAAAACAAATTTCTTTAGGTGTTCTCTAGTTCTAATAACTTTTTGTTTATCAACTACTATCTAGTTAGGGGAAGCTTAAGTAGGCTTTCAGCAGGAACTAATCAGTCAATTTGCTGTAAATTATCCATTAAAGATTTTAGAAACTGTTGTAGGTTTTTTACTTTTAGTGTTTGTAAAATACAAGTTTGTAAACAGTACACACAATAAGTGTGTCTCAAAAGTTTCTTGGTAATTCCCTGGTTACTTTTTTGATTTAGTTGACTGTTGCCTTAGGTATACATGATTTTTAGTCTCCTCACATTATTAATTTGGGGGCAAACAGTCTCCCAGAGAGCAGTTTCCCATGTTACGCTCACATTCCCCTCACATCAGCTGTTGTTATCTGGGATATGTTGATGAAGCGGAGGCTATGCACAGTCTGCACACCTCTCTACCAATTAGAATTCTCTAAACATATCAACAATTTATAATCCAGGATTTTAATTTCCTAGAGGAATGACTATATATTATGGTCTCCCTTGCTTATTCTCCTCTTCTCTTGCATCTATGGATAGTAGCTTCCCAATGAAGTAGGAGTGTTCACTCATAACAGCTTTCGCAAAAGCTGCTGTTATGTTTTTGTGCTGCCCAGACTTGCATTTAAATGTTACCACATAAAATTCTAAGCATGCACCATTTCTCTAATGGAATATTCTCATTATTTGGCTAAAAACATCCAGCTTATTTTTGTTTAGTCCCTCATTCTGGCATCATGAATATTGATTTTGTTGCCACTCAGTAGTTCTTAGTGCACACATGCAGGCACCAATAGCTAGAGTACCCTTCTGGGAACTTGAAGCCACAAGTTCATCCATGGGGCTGAGCACTGTAATGCTGGGAAGAAGGTATTATTACCCATCTGTTTGTCATATGTAGCCAATGTCTGCTTGCCAAACAGGACTCAGCATTGGGAATTCTGAGTGAATGGATGCTTACCAAATTACCCATGTGCATGTGGTGTGCATAGTGCCTCCTTTTAAGAGGCAGGACAGTGGCTGTCCATAGAAGCCAAAAGAGTTAAAGGTTGTGTAGACAGCCGAGACTCCTAGTATAAATGTTTTAAATCATAGAGTGACTAATTTTTGCAGTACTTTTTATAAAGTCTTCTGGTGGCAAAAATGGTCTCATGAAAGCTTGTGACCTTTTAGGCGCTACAATGTCTGAGCTAGGCAGGTGGTCTGAGTATGATCTTTAATGTCTACACATTTTTAATTGAGTTAAATGCTGAGAGTGCTCTATAGAGCTGAAAACAGCACACTTTTCAGTCTGTATTTCACTTGAGTAGACATGGGTGCTGAGTTTTTTTAGCAGTGTTATGTCATGTACATGGTTTGAAATTATACCACTACATGTATTGTTTAAAGGAGATGATAGGAGGAGTATAAACTTTAAGAAGTTTATGGGAGTATAAAAGTAGTATAACTTGGCTCTATAATTGACAAACCCTCTAAAAATATGTTCAATAAAATATATTTGGCAGGTTATGTTCTCACTGGATTCCCTTGTCTCTCGGAGGAATACATGACTGTTCCACAGCAAATAGAGAAAATAATGAATCTCAAATTAAAACCAGATGTCCTGATTAACATTAAGGTAATGTTATCTTCAGTAACTTCCTAGAATTTTTCCTAATTATTAGTAGACTTGTATGGTATGTATGCAAAATATAATATTTTCCTCTTTATACCTTACAATAGAATTTATTGAGCAATGATAAATTATTCTCTTTTATATTGGAATAGAATTTCAGTAGTTTGTTCCATTATAAACATTGCTCAGGTAAAATAATGAACATGTCCTAAAACTTTAGCAGCAGTCATAGTCTTTGCACCTCTACCAAGTACAGGTTTTCAAGAAAAGGAAACTACAAATTACATTATTATTATGGGATTTTGGACACATATGCATCTGCCACTTGTGTAATGCAGGAAGATAGTTCTCACATATGGAAGTTAGAAAGCAAATTGTTTTATTTTTCAGTCACTAATTGTGAAACTGTTTCATTATTAATTCATCTCGTTTACAAATCTCAATTTCTTCATGAGAAGTGATATGACATACCAGATATTTTACAAAAATGACTCTGATATAACCAGAGAAACATAAATCATTATTAGTGTGGGATTTAGAGGACTTTCTCAATGTAATTTAGAAGAATGGACTTATTTGCTACCTCCATATTAATAAACAAAACAAGGCAAGAGGGACTCTGAGGACATCAGGCCAACTTTGCTTTGTCTGCTTTGGCCAGACACTGCTACTCTGTCTTGTTAGTCAGAATGGGGTGGCAGTGCCCAAACTGCCCACTGGGAAAGGCCCGAGGCCTGTGCCATTCTCCAGATTGTGCCCAGCTGTTCACTGGGGAAGATTCTAGATGGCCCACACCAAACTGTGCCAGACTCCATGGCAGACAAAATAACCATATGTATAGTCATGAACAAGGTTCCAGGCCCTTCCTCTAGCAATGTTTTATTTATAATCAACTAGATTATTTTTGTCTTTGAATGTGCAGAATGAGCTGCTGAGACAGCGTTGAATAGTCAGCCTCTGGTGGTGTGCTCCATTCTCATAGGGATTTTGATTCTAGTTGTCATATCTATGTGTTTTGTCAGATGCTAAGCCTCAGGGTATGGACCTCCTCTATCACTTTGCATATTTAACTAGGAGTGTTTGTTTTAATCCCATACTTTTAAGACTTAATTTGCTTGAACATGCATAATGAAAATTTGTGAATGCCTACTTCAAACCTTTCTTCTCTGGTCCCAGAAAGATCCTAAAACATTAAAAAACCATATTTTTGTGCTGCTTTTCAGGCAGATTTGCTTTTTTTAGAAAGTCAGTCTTTGTTTTCATACCAGGTACTGAGAAATCCCGATTGTTGACAATATGTGTTGTTTTGTTCATGTGCAACAATACAGATGGAAGAATGATACTAACTACACTAGAAACAAAAATTAAATTCTTGACTTCATGTAGTAACATCATCTCCTCTGGGAAAAGGACTGAGACTAACTGCATATTAAAAAATCCTTGCCCCAAAGTCAAAGAAATAACTTTGCCTTTGATTCCAGGGGATTGAAGCTGTTTTCACAGATAGATCAGAATTGTAACTGTTTTCATTAGATCAAAAAGAAAGGAAGAAAGGAGATTCTAGGTAACTGTAGCAATAATGAAATACTGTTTTTAGTAGACCAATTTAGAGAAATTTTGTCTCTCCAAGAAAAAGATATTATAGCAGTACCATAAACGCATGATTTGCTTTTAATTTTTCCTTGCTAGTGTGCAGATTATGACTTATGCCAAAGAATATCAGGACAGAAGCAAGATCCTGGCTCAGGGAAGCTCTATCAGAGGAGCCAGTGGGATCCTAAAGTTGCTGAGAAGCATAAGAAAGAAAAAGATCAGGATGAAGAAGAGGGTGAAGAAGAAGAAGGGCAGGAAGAAGAAGGAGAAGGAGGAGAAGAAGGAGAAGAGGAGGTAAATATTGCTAATTACTGAACAGTGCAAAATATTACAATGTATTTTAGACAAAGCAGAACAAATTCCGATCTTCTAAAATATCAGCATACTATGTTATGAATTTATTTTACTCAACTTTAATCTTAATTCTGTTTCTATCCTACTTTAACAGATGTGGGGTAGTACTTAAACAGTAGGTTTAAATGACAGCAAATATTGACCATTGTATAGCTTAACTGGGACTCAATCTTTAACTCAAAAGTCACTGATCTGTTTCTTGCCATAAGTTAAAAGCATGTATCAGGAAGAGAAGGGTGACTCTACATTGCCTGTTTCTTGACCTAGACAAATGAAAGTGTTCTTAATTTTTGTTTATTGTAACAACTTTCACTAGTATTTGCAGGACATTAGCTTGTTTTCTGGTTTTGGTGTTACAGTACTACAAATGGGTTTCTTTTCTTTTTTTCCATGAAGGTAATAATTTTGAATTCAGGTCAAATTTTTGTAATTTAGGGCCAGAGAGTTATCAATGCAGGTTCTAGGCACATTGCCGTCAATTAATAGAAATTACGTTTCATTAGGATAGGATCATGGTCAGCAATCACTGGACTAATACTCTTTGTAATACTCTGCAAAGCTGCTTTATTTAAATTTGAGTGAAGACAAAAATTATTTTAATACATTATTTCTGTATCTTGAAATTTTGTTTTGCAGATTGCAGAAGGTCCACGTAGAAAATCAGAACCTCTTCAATTAGTACAGAGGCCTGAAGATTTTCTTGAAAATGCTGTGAAAAGAATTGGATTATACAAGGATATAATGCTTCATCCTTTAGAAGTAAGAAAAAGCAAAGTAATATGATTATGCATAAAAAAAGATTTTAAAAATACGTTGCACAGTTTTCATTGGTTTTTTTTAGCTTGAGATTTGTTGTATTGAGGTGGTCATGCTACAACATATCCCCAAATTCTGAAATTTATTCTGAAATCAGTGATACAAAGTTGTCATCTGTAGGTGTTGTTTCTACTCTGGACTCAAGATAAAGTAATCCACTTTGAGTTTTAAAAGTGAAACCATACCTGCCACTACAGATGCTGTCTAAATCTAGTAAGTCAAATATTTGAAGACTCCAGTGTTTCATCACCGTTACCAGAGTCCTTTCCGGAATGCAATCCCATAAGTAGTCTGCATCCATTGTCTTCCACTCCAATAGATTCCCTTCCTCACCTGCTTCATTGCCTGCAGATTTATATGCACAGTAATTAGCCCATCAGTTTGTTTTATCCCTTATTTAATTTCTGTAGCTGTGACATTTTCTTTTCCTGTTGTGTTCAGAAAAGTGGAATTACTGTATGTCTCTTCCCACCCTCTCTGCCCCCCCAAAAAGCCAGAACAAGTCCAAAGGAATAGTTTATTCTTTTCTTCTTTTCTTTTTTTAAAAAAATTAATCTCCTGGTTCAAGCAACTGCAAAATCCTCACGTTTGATGCCCACTTGACAATTATTGTTTATGCTTTTCAATTTCCCTATGGATTAGTTAAACCTATAGATAAAATTGTGTAAAACTAGTATAAGGTTCTTTGCTGGAGTAAAAAACTTGTTACTGCTGTGAAGGGCAAACCAAAAAATATGGTATCTTTAATCATTACACAATCTCACATGGATTTCTCATAAGGAAACTAATACAAAGTTGTTTAGATTAAATTACTTCAGGATGTATACCAAACTTCAACAGTTTCAACACATTCCACTAGTTGGTAGGGTTCACTTTGGGTTCACTATTAACGAATGTATTGGTGACAATGCTTAGTGGTCCATTATTACATTAAAAGAACATAGGGATTTATCATTGGCCCAGGTAGAGTTTGAGATGATGGAATTTAAATTGAAAAAAGCTTACAAGATGTGCAGCTTGTACTGATAGGGAGATAGGCGGAATGAACTTAGGAGACCACAGTTTGATTTCTTGAAAATTTGTTGTAATAAAACTGACCCAAAATAAATGTGAAATACTACAGTGTGGAAGGAAACCTAATGAACAACCACAAGCGAAATACTTGGCTAGACCTCAGTACTACAGACTGCAATCTGTGGGAATTTAGTTAGTCAAAACTAAGTCAATTAATGAGATGCTGTTGTTTAAACTCAAATATTATGGATATACTAATAAGACTGTAAGACCACTGTATAAAAGATAAATACAAATTATTATCCTCTATTTAGAAGAGTATTAGAAAGAATTAATTAGTTGTTATCTATTTCTACAAAAGATAGGGCAGATTATTTAATTTACAGTATAGAAGACAGACTACATGAAATGAGCTGGGAAGTGAGCTCTGACCATAAATGTAGTGAAGAACTGGAACAGATTACCTGCAAAGTTGTAAAGTCACCTTCAATAGGCTGTTTTAGGCCTGAGGTGAGACCAATGTATGTCAGGATTGGAGTGAGTGTTTTCAGTCCTCAGAGAGAGACATTTACAACTGACATGGGAGTCTAAGACCTTATTTGCTAATGTAAAAATTTAAAATGAGAAAAATAAAATATATGGTCCAAATTTTAAAGAAATTTGGTGTAAGGACCAAAATTAAAACACTAGGCCCATGGCTGGCCTTTAAAGAAATGTATTAATTGAGATTGTCATAATTTTTCTGCAAAAAATTAAGGGACAGTTAAAAGTTGAATTCATACACAAAAAACTGTTACTGTATCTTGATATTTTTTAGCTCTCTTGCATTTGAGCTAAGACATCTAAGATATCTTCTGAACCCATTGTAACCCCAGTTTTGGAATTGGGAATCTATATTTATCTGTCATCAAATAAACGTTTCTCTCCAGAAGATTTTATAAGCTAGTTGTACAATGAATTTTTATTTTACTGAAGTCCCCAGGAGTCCAGCCTTTGATATGTACAGGAACAGAATGAGCTTCAATGTCATTATGTGGTTAACTATACTCAATTGACAGGTACGTCTTTGTTCTTAAACAGGAATTGTTGACTGATCACGATTGTCGGTATCTTATTGAAGTGGATGGAAATCAGCAACCAGATAATATTTTCGAGGTAAGTAAACTATACACCAACTAATTTAATGTACACTAGAAAATAATTTCTCAATTCTGTGGATTGTTTTCCTGTTGGCAAAATTTTAAGTTGTGTTTAAAACTCATTCATTTACATTAGAAAGCATGATTTTTGAGATACTTGCTTTCCTTCCTCTGTTAGTTGTAAGATTCACTGCTCTGCCCCCAGGCTTACATATATGCCACATGAGAATATTTTCAGGCAGGCTACAAACTTTTATGCTCTGGTTTCAGTGCTTTTGCTGATGTGTATTAAGGTAAAATATAATGAGAAATTAAAACATTTTTAGTATGATATATTTACAGAATTGTCTTATTTTGTGCTTGTGTCTAAAATATATATTATATTATAAAATGTTATATATTTTTTGATAATTTTGATATTGTTTTGCAATGTAATAGAAGATCCTTGATTCTTTTAAGAATTCTGTTGAGTGCTTGTGTCTAGATTTTTAGCTTGTAACATAACGACTTGTTCTCCCTGTTAAAATCCTACAATGGTAAATTTTGAAGATAAATAGTATTATCCTCTGCCTCACAACCAAAAGTTGCTTCAAATCAGAACCTAGAGTATGGGGTTGAAAATGAAGTAGGGGATTGTCTTTGACAAGGTAGGAAGTGAGCTTCTCCTGCATTTTCTCCTCTGTTGTTTGAAACAAATTGTATTATTATAATTCTGTAAGTTATTTATTTCAGTTTATGCTTAACCCTACTACCAAGAGTGGCCCTATGGAAAAAAAAACTAAGTAATTTTTCAGTGTTAGAACATAAAATTTCCTCATTTATGATCTGTTTGTGAACATTACAACACAAAATTTATAGTAAATGCTATTAAGTTATGTTGTGATTCCAACTATTTTACCTACAAGGCAAAGACCTATTACAAAACTAGCCCAGACATGACAGAATTTGCATTTTCATTTCAAGAACACTTGCATTCAATCAAGATTACATTCAGGAAAAACTTCAAATAAATTTAATATCATCTAATTCTCGTTGGTAGACATTTGGTAGAAATACCTTTTAAAATAAACTACCCAAAATTGTGTTGCTTCCAAATGTGCATAATCTGATTTCCCAAAGAGATTTGCCTCTTTTTCAGGTTGCAGCTCATCTGAATACTTGCACTGCCTTGGGGGAACCTTCACAGTCTAGTCCTTTAGAAGGCTTGGGATTCACAGCCTAATAAGATGTAAAGGCTGTGATTTGGCATTTTGCACTGTCTGTATCTACCAAATATCTTGTTAAAACTCAGCTCAAGAACTAGCATGAGTCTGAGCTAGAAACTGGGCATTAGTGTATATGTAGCCATTATATACATAATAAGTTACACTTTTAAATATACTTTAGGGGCCCCTTCAGATTAAAAAACACAGTTTTGATTTGGTACTAAGTCAAGAGTTATTTTCTCTTCAGGCAGTGGTAAGCCGACTTCAGTCTATGGAAGTTCAAAATGCAGCTCCTGTAACCAGACTTCAAAGTGAAGAAGAAGAAGAAACACTGGAGGGAAAGCAAAATGTAAGTGTGGTTTTGTAAAGTGTGATTGACTGTAATAACTAGAATTTTTTTTTCCTGCTATAGGCTTATATTATAGCATCTTTGTTTCACAACAACCAGTTTGTTTTACCATGCAGTAAGGGTGTTTTTTAACCCTTAACCTTTCAGAAATGAGAATTTAAGGTAATTCTCAGACTGAAATCCACTTAAAAAGTCTGAAAATTAAAAAAAAAAAAGTCATTACCAAAAAAAAGGTAATGATTATAATAAAAATTGTGAACAAAATTGTTGTTTTAGCAACAGAGGAAGAATTAATTCCTTCCAAGGCAATAAAGAAACTTTAGCCAAAGGGTAACGATTTCAGCAACTAACTCTTAGTTCAGTCTACTCTTTTCCTGAATAAGAAACAACATGCTAATCCAAACCTAGCAACATTCTGCATAACTGAAATAATATACATTCTATTTTCTTGTAATTAATTAGAAACATGACAAGTTAGTGCTGAATTTTGCTGAATCATGGCATTTGTAATTTGTGTCCCTTCCAAATGAAACTGAAAACCAGAAGTCTTTACATGAATGTTTGCACCTATATCTACTTGTGATAATCTTTCCTATTTCTTAAACAAAACTTGGAATATGTGAATGGGACTGTAACAGGGAGACCCCACATTTTCAGAGAAATACCCCTCCCTTCAATTTTCTGTTTTCTCAGTCCTTAACAAATTCACAAGTGAAAGACTTTGTGTCAAAGGTCATCTGTATTTATTATTTAATTAGTTTTTCTGTTTGCTTTAGTTTGTGTATAAGCTTTTAGTAACCACAGTATTCAGGGCAAAGAATTCTGCATCTTAACTGAACATTATGTACAGAATTATTTCCCTTTGAGTTGAACCTGCAGCCTTTTAGCTCAGTGTCCTCCAGTTTATATGCAGAAGTCAGTGAATAGTTTTGTTCTCTACATCTACCCTCTAATAACTCAGATTTCAGACTTCTGCCCTGCTCTTATGTAGCTATACTGAAGAATTCCAGTCTATATAATTTTATTCCTTCTTACATGACAATCTTTTTGTGGGATTGATCAGTTATATTACCTTTTCCTGAAACTTATCCAGTTTTACTGTGTTCTTTCTGAGATTAGGGCAGTGGGAGGCAGATAGCAGTAAAGATGAGTGCAATATTTAAACAATTAAAACATAAACCTTTGTCATCTATTCTCTCCTTGCTCAACTTTCCTAACATAAGGGTTGGTTTTCTGACTGTTCTTGGGCATTGAAAAAATGTTTTCACAGAAGGATCTATTTCTGAGTAGTGACAGTCAGTGAAATAATAGTCATAATTTTCTGTGTAAAACTGCTATTTTAATGCCTGGCTTTGTAGGTTCTGAAAGTTCTTCTGCAGTTCTTCACAGCCAGCACTTGTCTGTACTATTCTGAATTTAGAGTCACCATGACTTTAGGATTCAGTCACTATTCACATTCTGTAAAAAGGCTGTTAAATTTACTCCTATCATATGGTATTTCTGCGTGCCTAAAATAGATATTTTGACATTGCTATTCCCTGACACAGATTGTGATCCCTTTTTCATCCCCTTTAGAGGAAATCTTGGCCATTTTCTATTGTCTTCAATGAATGGCTCTGTATAATTTTAAACTTCTAAAATTAATAAGAAAAGCCTACAAGAACTATTTTATTTATTTTAAATAAACCTGAAAAATGAAGTAATTTCTCTTTAAAATTGTCCTGTAATTCTGAAATATATAATTTAAAAAAATATTCTAAAAAGCATGATGTGGTTTTCTTTTCAAGTTTGCTTATTTTCCATCAAAATGTTTCCAAAACGTCTAATAAAAAGGCATGTAGCTTCAGACAAAAATTAAACTTTCTGTTATTGCTGTTTTAATAAACAGGATGAACTTTTCCGGGCTTTGTCATCTTATGAGCTGATAGCACCCAGATACCGCTGGCGTAGAAGCAGGTGGGGACAAGTGTGTCCTGTGGCTCTAAAGGAAGGGGACATTGTAATGGGAAACCCAGAGTTTGCTGTCAGGTTAGTGGAATTTGACACTCTTAATTTTCATATCTATTTTATGAGATAACTGTCTGTATCTGTTAGCTTCTCTTCTGTTCTAAGCTTTCTAGGTAAAATGTATGTACTGTCATCCGAAGAGGCATTGAAAAAATTTATGTTGAATCCACGGCCTTACCTCTTACCACCAATGCCAGCTCCTCCTTGTAAAGTATTCGTGTTTGGTCCTCCACTCTCTGGAAGAACAACTATGTGTGATGTAATTGCACAAAATTATAAAGGAAAGGTAGGTTCATAAATGTCTTTGGTAGCAGAGCATCAGCTGAGGCTGGGAATCAGTTAAGCACATTGCTGTTGTGCTAATAATATTTACATTACAAATATAGGGATTACAGAGGAAATATAGGATTTTAGTGAAATTCATTTTTATAAAAGCAGCTACATATCAAAAATACTTTTATATACTCTCTTATGTCCCAGTTATTTGTCTTAGCAGTAAAATATTATTAATAACTTTTGTATCTAAGATAATTAAATAAAACTGCAAGTTAAAAATAATTTTGTTTTCAAAAAAACCCAACCCTGCACTTGAATTATATGTAAATTTTTCCGAAATTTGCAGAGCTTTTCCAAAATAATTTCATTGTATAGAAGTTGGATAAAATGCTATATATGTCTTCTGTGCTATTTGTATTTTTTCCAATCATTTCACTAGGTTCTTAATATGGATGAATTAATTCAGCAATATAAAGAAGAACCAGAAGAAAAAAAAACAGAGAAATTCCGAAAGCGTGCAGTAGAAAAGGCTATAGCAGCAGTGAAAAATAGATTGGAATTAGAAGAAGAAACAGAATCAGGTGAATAAACTGTTCTGTGGTCTTTGAAGCTGTCTTACCTGCTTTATGTTATTTAACTGAAGCAGTTGCTGTCACTTTGACTTAGAAAAAGCTGCAGAAGTTGTTATGATTACTGTGCATAAAATATGAACTAAAAGATATATCTATATCTATATCTATATCTATATCTATATCTATATCTCCATCCTTTGAATTTGAGGGCCATGTAAAAAAGAGTTTTCGGAACTCTGAGCTGAAAGAAGAAATTGGTTCTGACTGATACTGGTTGAAAACATTCCAATTTAATGACTTTCTGACAAATTAAATCTCTACAGAAATGAAATATTTCTCAAGAAGGCAGCTTGTCAGCTGGACTGATGTGAATCCACAATCTACACATTTTTCACTTTGGAGCAGCCTTCTAAGTATGCTGTCACAGATGGCACATTCATAAATTGCTCCAGCTCTGGTCACATATAGACTTTTTAAGCTGCCTAGGTTTCTGCAGCTTGATGAATTCAAGAAATACTTTGAAAAGGTGAAAATAATATCTTTTAAACAAAATTTGTATTTTTTCCCAAGGAATTTTAATGGGGGCTTGTCAAAATAATTTCTTTTGAAATGAAAATACTCCATTGAATTAGAATTGCCTTTTTATAGTTAGGTCTAGTTATGGTTCCAATGGACAATCAGGCCATTTTGCCTTATTCACCTAAGCAATGAATCACCATGTTTGACTTTCTCATGGGTAGATATATCTAACAGGAGGTCAGAATATTCCACTAGGGCCGCCAAATAGGTGCTGACAGAGATAAAAAATATCATTGGCATTGCGGTGAGAATAATGGTGAGCTCTGACCTAAAATTAAAACAGTTCAATGTAACAGTGTTACATTCCAGATTCCTGGCTATGTAAATACTTTTGAGGACAGAGATGTGAAATCCTATTAGGATGAGAAATTAATCCTAATTAATAACTTTGGAGAGCTCAAGCAATTTTATTGCAAAACTGAAGTAAAAATAGAGGATGTATTTTCCCTTACGTATCTTTTCATAGCATAAGATTGTTTCAAAATATTTTAATAGATAAGGAGATGTTTGGGTTTGGGCTGCATTGAGTTTTTTTGCAGAATGGAAATTATTAAGATGCTGCCCCTTTCCCAGTGACCTTGCAACTTGGCAAAAATAATCTGATAAATGTGTACATTTGTGCATGTAAAAAGTATCAATACAATCATTGAAAAATCTCGGTGTAATTTAAATATGGTGTGTTTTCCAAATCATACTCACAGTAGCTACTGCAGTTGGCTAAAACAGTTCTTCACCAAATTTTATCAAATTAACATGTTAACTGTGAATATTCCTTAAAAAGCTTTAAAATAATTACAGTTGTTGTGCCAGCAATTAATAACAATATGTGGATCCAATATGAATGTTTTGTGCATCATAGGGAATGCAGGCTTATTGATTGTTTAAAATACGCTGCCTTGATAAAAGATTTATATTGATTTTAAAATTAATCTGGTCAACCTTTTGATTTAGGAATTAAAGAGAAATGAAATTAAAGGAAATTCTTGGATACTGCAAGTGCCTGATTTTTCTATGACAGAAATGTCGCTCTGTTCATATTGAAACAATATTTAACTTAGAGGTAGAAAATACAGTACAGTTAAAAAGGTTGATTATTTTATAATGAGAGAGCGAATCAGCATCTTAGAACTTAGGTTTATGAAATATTTTCTAGATCTGCATTCAGAGCTGGTGTTTGTTTCTTTCTAGGTGCAGTTGTGTAGCATTGCTTAAAATGACTGCTGTGCTGGAGTTATGATTTAATGCTTTATTTGATTCCTAATTTCTCATTGAAATAATTTCTGATTTCTTTGTGAAGTGCTTTTAAAAAATCTATATTGTTAGGAATACCAGAGATAACTGCTGACCACCCAGATGTTCAAGCAATGGTAGAAGAAGCCATGAAAAGGGCATCTCAAGTTCCCTTACCTCAAATACATGCTGAAATACTGGAGGAAGCTATTACAGAGGTAAGACTACAAGGACTATGTAGCAAAGCACTTTTTTCCTGAGAGCAACTTGTATCAGTTTATACGTTATGCATATATGTTCTTACTTTCTCTGTTTGAATGATCAGTTTACTTTATATTACATAGCCTGAAAGCTTACATAGGATTGAGGAGAGACTGAGGAAGATCATGAAAGAAAAATCGATAAATCGATTGTGGACTATTTTATAGTCCTTTTAATAAATAATATATGTGTGTGTGTGTGTGTGCGTGTGTGTGTGTGTGTGTATTCACACACTTATACTGAAATTACTTGTCTTGCAAATTACCTGAGCTACAAATTGTTAAATGCTGGGAGAATTATCTGAGGGATGATTGTATGCTTGCTCTATTCTTATATTCTTAGTCACTATTAAAGACCTGAACACCAGATATAAGAGTTTGAAAAGAATTGTTTATGAAAGTTTATCCAAGAATCTTGAATTGTTTTAAATGTATTCAATGGTGTGTAACTATTGAAACTGGAGTCTAAATTCTTTATAGGCAAGCTTAAAAAATCACTATCAGGCTCTTTTTGTTTAAAATGTTTTTAATTTCATTCAGACTGATAAAGTAATAAATATCTTACTTTTTACAATAACAATAAGAAAAAATCATAACAATTAGAAAATAGTTCTGTATTGTGCAGTCTTTTTTGTACAGCTGACTGACTTAAGTCTTTTTATATTCCTGAACCTGACGTTTTTAACAGCTTATGAAGACGAACAAAGACAGGTTTCCTGGTGCTTCAGAAAAAGGAGGATGGGTAGTGGATAACTACCCTTTGTCAGTAGATCACTGGTCAGCATTATCAAAAAAAGGACTTCTACCTGTCACTGTTGTCTGTTTGAAGGGTACAGATAAAGATGGTTAGTAAATACACACTAATGCAACTTAATATTTTCTTTTTTTTTCTGTGTTGACATCTGCGTATAAAACATACTTATGAGAAAAACTAGTAGTTATGTCCCATTTATAAGAGTTCAGGGGTCTAGAGAAGGAATAATCCAGTGAATCAACGAGAGTACCCCAATTTCTTACAATTTGGAGTAAAGGAATTACATAGGATTGAAAACAGGAATGCTTCGCTATAGCAGTAAAGAAAATTCCTCCTATTTATAATCAATTTTCAATTTTCTCCTGTGTACAACCAGCAGTAACTACCAGTGGACTTTAGTAGTTTCGGATTTTTGCGTTCTTTGGCTGGCTGGCCACCACCTTGTGATGTGGCTCTGAGTCAAATTTCTCTGACTTGGTTTTCCCATTTGCAAAATCAGGTTACAGGTACAAAATTTCTCAGCTTGAGAGAAAAGGCACAGGGAGAAAGAAATACTTGTATGCAGGTGTATCCTGTTCTCCATTCTGGGATCAAAAAAATTAGTAACTTCTTAGCCAGCTTGATACAATAGTTTTGATTTCCTTTTTACATTCAATATCTAGAAAAATTACTTTTTCTTGCTATCTTCACTGATTCAGGCACTCATTTCTGTGTGTCATTCCTCATGGATGTTACAGAATAGAGATGGTTTTCATTAAATCAGCCAGCACTGTTGCAGTTTTCAATAAATCCACAGGACAGGACTCTATCTCCTCTAGTAACTTTTCTAAGTGGTTTATTAACTGTCTTGAAACTACTCATCAAAAAATCTGTGCATCTTTAAAAGTTACAAAACATTGTTAGAACATAGTCAACAGTTAATGAGAAAATCCCAAAACTGTCTGATTTTCTGTTCTTCCTCTGAGAAGCTCAGCTTGAAGTAATTCAAAGGGAATGGAAATCAGTTCAAGAATGGCCCTCTTGGCGTGCATTAAGAATTGCTCAGTCTGGTACCAACATATTTTTTGAACTGTGGAATCCAGAAGCCCAGTAGAGGTGAGGCTGCTGCATCTCCATGTCCCCAGGACCAGGCAATGAATCTGACCATGTACTCTCATTTCCCCTTTCATCCTCTTCTTACTCTATAATCCATGTTAGTTCCTCTCCAATCCACTTTGATCCTTCCTTCTCCTTGCCTTTGGTCCTTCTCAGAAAAGCCTCCTAATATTATAAATCTCCCACTGTCCCAAACTGCTTTTCCTGAGTCATCCTGTAATGAATCTCATGCTCCATAGGCAGTAATACACCTCAGCCAGAGAGAGCTTCTTGGGGTGACCCCTCTCTGTAGATTTCACAGCCAGACAATGCCTTCATCATCATCTTCTAATGGCCCTGAGGGGTGTCAAGTCTACGTCATATTTGTTCTGATTAAGTTGTTGAGGTTCACCCATCTGTCATTGTTCCTCCAATCCTTCCTGCTTCTGGAGATTAGTCCTTAAGAGCATAACCTAACACCATAAAAAATAATGGAATTCTCTATATTACATGAGATTTCCCCTCTGATACCAATATTAATAAAGCACTTTAGGTAAAGATGTTTTTACTTTGTTGCTTTCTATATTGACAGAACCATATATTTTTTTGTTTCCTATAAAGATCCTACTATTATATCAGAATT
Source organism: Acanthiza pusilla (assembly GCA_036630365.1). NCBI lineage: Eukaryota > Metazoa > Chordata > Aves > Passeriformes > Acanthizidae > Acanthiza > Acanthiza pusilla. Next base: position 34,536,743 of record JAXCHO010000023.1, read on the forward strand.
GTGTTTTACTTAGTTTCCAGCAGAGAAAATATTATTGTCCTGGGCAGAAGTGAATAATCTGTGAGGAGTGAGATTCTGGCAGCAGGCCAGCTGTCACAAGTAGGCTGGATTTTTGCACCTCAGATTCTGTCAGTTGGACTGAGGTTTAGAATTAGTTCCTGTAAATTTCAATGGTTTCAACCTCAACAGTCCAAAAAGTTGCAGGGTTTTACTTGCCTTTTAATCTTCTTTAATCACTGCCTAATTTCTTAGAAGAATGTTTCTGTTTGATTCAGATCTGCTGTCAAGATGAATTAACATGCACAAATATCTGTCTCTATGTTAAGAGCTAGGTTGGGGACTTGAGAGTATTTTCTTTCTCTACTATGCAGTCTCAAGATTTTCCATTCATAGGCTAAATTATCACCCAAGGTCTGGAGATTAAATTAAAAATTGAAGTGCATGAATTCCCACTTTTTTTTCTCTCATCAAGGGCCTAGACTGCCATTACTTTCTTTCCTTCAAACTGATTTCTGTCAAAGAATACTATGGCCAATTTAGCTAAAGTTCTGCATTACCAGTATGCCTCACAAACCTTTTCTTTCATGACCTAGTCTGCCATGTATATATAACAAGGCCTAAGTCGTAAATGTAGTATAAGATAGAATGAATAAGATAACATGCTTTTAATTTCAATGAGGTAACATTTCACCTTCTCTGTGAAAAAAATGCTCTAGCTTTCTAGAGTTCTTTAAATTGCATGTAAGCTTTTTTAAAAATCCACATTATAACTTTTTATAGTTTCTAACAAAACAATCAGCCCTTCTCCAAAGTGAATGAATCCTATAGTATTAAATATGAAGGCTTATCCAGAGGTACTCTGTCATCTGTATCTTAACAAAGCTCATCTTAGTTTTGAAAATCTAACTAATTTTGATCTGAGTACATCAAAACAAAATTTATTAATGCTAGAAGCAATAATGTCATGTACACACTTGTGCTCTTAACATGTTTTAAGTCCTTGTTCAGAGAAAACTATGTTATCCTATGCCTACATTTTATTTCAATAATCAAACACTGACTCACCAAGACACTTCAGTCATGCTGTTCTTAGCCTGACATTGTTTTATTTCACATGTAGTGCCATCAACACACTGACTGCAGCTTTTCTCCCATGTGACATGTCTTTACAACAATATAAATGAATGTTCACAGTTAACATGGTCACAGTTTGTTGGGTTTTTATAATATATAACAGTTATAATATAAAAATGATAGCTCAGAAAAATACTCCAGAACCCAAATCATACACTTTTGGTCTCTCGTATATGGTATCCTATGGGAATAGCTCAAAGCTGCACCAGGAGAGGTTTAGAATGGACATTGGGAAGTGTTTCTTTACTGAGGAGGTGGTCAAACACTGCAACAGGATTCCTAAAGAGATGATTGATGCCCTGAGCCTGTCAGCATTTAAGAAGCATTTAGGAAATGCCATTAGTAGCATGCTTTAACTTTCGGTCAGCACTGAATGGCTCAGACACTTGAGGAGCAGTAGATAATCACTGTAGGTCCCTTCCAACTGAAACAGTTTTATTCTATTCTATTCTATTCTATTCTATTCTGTTCTGTTCTGTTCTGTTCTGTTCTGTTATATATAATAGATGCACATTTTAGTAATCTCAATTTTTGTAACCTCAGTGGATTCTGGAATTGCTTCAGCACTGAACATATTCAAGTTTATAATATTGTCTGTGTTTAAAAGGAAAAAAGTGGTTCCAGTAATGAGAAAGGTACTTACATGTGTCTTAAAAAGAGTGAAAGTAGCTGGAGAAGGAGACCTCATGTAAATCTAAGAGATGTATTTAAGTGTGTTAAGAAGCTAAGTTCAATGCTGAAATGTCTGCATATGATACAGAAATCAATTTATGTGGTAACTCTTGCTTGTAATGTCTAGTTGAAAATTATAGCTTCACATATTCTATTCATGTCCCTTGAGACAATTATTCTGTGCTTTTTTTTCCAGGAGTTTCTTACTGTATTTAAGCATTTTTGCAGAAGCTTTGCATGAGTATGACTTTATTTGTATGGGAGACAGCTATATCAATTCATGAGAATATATTTCAGGCATTGTAGAGGAGTTATCAGCCTCAAGCAGATCTGTGGGTTCACTCCAATTTTCCTGAAGTAATACTTGGCATATTCTTTTTCTGCCACATTTCTGCAGAGATTACTTCCTTTCTATAGCAAGCTCAACTGAAGCACACTTGCTTATGCCTCAGTAGCTCAAGCTGGTGTTTTTGTACAGCCTCATCTTCACCAATGTCTCTTCTGCTGCTCTTGCTGTTTGGGCAGAAGTTCTTGGGAAAAATAAATGGGTAGCTGTGCTGATAATTCCAGCTGTCACCTCTCAGGCTTGTGTTTCACAGCTGTTAATATCAATATTAGTTATAAACTCTTTAATATTGATCCCAGCCCTCCTTTCTCATTACAGATGGTAGAGGGTTGAATCAATACCCATCCCTTAGACTTTTATTCTATGTTCTTGCTTTTTTATTTTTATCATCATGTTAAATTCAGTACAAAATTTGAAACAACAACAGCAAAAAATAATTAAACCTGTTCATGTTAGAACATTTCCTCTTTAGTCTTTGAAGATAAATGCTTTTTGGAATAAATTGTAATTATAACATTTACCAGGCAGATGATGTGTGCTCAGTCCTACGACCTCTAAATATATTTCCTTTGTTTTTCTTGACTGAATTGCATCTTGATTTGTACTTTCTTTTACCTTTAACTGGAGGCTTTTCAGTGAGAGAGTTTGGACAAGGACAGTTTATAAAACTGCAGATGAGAGATTGCAAATTACTTGTACTGCAAACTTCAAAGCAAGCTCTAGTGATATTACCTTCACAGTTTCTTCAGTCTTTGAGCAAAGCTGCATGATCTTCACAGGCACTTTTTGCCCTCCTTCATAAGTCAGATGTGATAATTGCATTTTCATACCTGTAATCCCAGCACTTTAGGCAGAGAAATTTCAAAATTTGAAACAGAAAGGTTAAGAACAACTTCCTCAATTAAATCCCAAATATCTTCAGTTCTTAAATTCTTCTAGTCTCTCATTCAGAGAAATAAAGACTAAGGAATATTGGTGGAGTACAACTATGCAATGTTTTACAGAAGAAAAAAGAACAAAAAGCCTATGATTAGAGGTATCAGTCTTTCTGAAAGCTCTTGTCACTTTCTGAACATAATTAGGAAAAGGACATCCTCTTAATTTACTTTGCTTAAAATCTGTCCATCTGTCCTCCTTGACCCCATCCAGTACCAGGCTTGTAAATGAAATAGAACCGTAAGCTAATGAAAAGATATATGAAATCTTATAACAGCTTTGTCTCAAGAAACACTTTGAAGGCAACTCATCTTTAATGGAGATGGTCTGCTTTAGTTTTAAAAATATACATTTTAGCTTTTATATGCTAGAAATTTTAGAATATTTTGAAGAGCCAACCACAAATAAATCAAATATAAACAATTTTATTTTAATAGAAGTTGTTAAATATACACATTTTTATGCATTAGAAAGAATCAATCCATAAACCAAAGTTATTTTTCCAAATAAAATAATCAGTACATACAATATAAGTTTGTCTGCTAAGTACATTTCCATGTAACATGCTGAAGATTATTTGGCAGTATATATTTTTAAAGTAAGTAATGAAAAGTCTGTATAAACAAACTACAGGTTTTGTTTCAAAAAGACAACTGAAAACACATTCATAATGAAATACAGATCAGTTCCAAGAAATAAGTGTCACTGTTATCCTATATTTTGCCTTTTTGTTCATTTTGATTGTTAACCTCTAATGAAGAAGGTATGCTGACTTCTGGGGTGTCTGTGTCAGCTTTGGTAGTGTTTCAACGGGGAGGAATTTATTATTTTTGTTGCTGAATATGGACTGAGGGAAGAAAAAGTCATAGATACTAAGATATTAAAGCCTCTCCTTCCCCAGCAATTTACTTAGAGAATGTGGGGGCAGAAAGCCTTTGAGAATTGTCTCTATGGTAACTATGCTCAGGAAAAGCAAAGAAGATGCAGAGCAAAAGATTATGAGAGATTGGCATTCCCAAGATTCAGAGCTAGGAAAGATTGTTTCCTATCACTGCTGTGATAAGGAAATTAGATTAGGAATAGCACTGTTAGATAGAAGGCCACCTCCTCAGAAAGAAAGTTGTTTACATTTTTATATAATTTATTTTTAAACCATTGTTGTCTTTTCAAATATTTTTCTTGACTACATTTAAAAAATATCTTCTCACCATAAATAATATCTCCAAGCAGAATTATTATAATTTATATCTAATGCCAAAGGTACAGCTACCTTACTTCGTCCCTGAGACCAAGTTTCAAACAAACTAAGTGCCAGGGAAGCAACACTTTTGTCGTAATAAGGTTCAAATAACCGAACCAAAACCAAATGACGTTTGGGTTGTCTGATTTTTGGGCTGTCTCTTTTCACTAGGAGTGTAAACCTTTTTTCTTTTGCTATTTCTCCCCTCTTTTCAGGGGGAAGTTTCTCCAGTTCACTTAGACTTGGGTAATCTATTTAAAAGCTTCTGAAAGTATGCAGTAGTTGCTGCTGGATATGTTTCTTTAAGCAACAAAACCTTCTGGACAGAGTTATTCTGTTGGAATAATGTGCCTACAGTAGCAAAACAAAGCTGGAACATGTGCTGGTCCATTCTTTGCTAAATATGGCCTATCAGGAGAGGTAACATGAATTGTAAGTGCATCTGAGATAAAGGGGATAGGAACTACTCTCTTAAGTGGATCCGTTGCCATGTTCAATATTCTGTCTCAGATGATGCCAAATATTCATTTAAATCTCTTGTTCTGCCAGTGTATTTCCAAAGTGTCATGACCTACTCAGAACTGAGAGGTTTTTTCAGGGCTGGACTATAAGGTGACCTGTTGAAACCCAGATGCAGCCAGCCCTCATCCCCATCTTCCATGTGTTACTGCTGTGAATAGGGCTGTGGTTCACAAGGCAGCACATGTGATTTCTGCAGTGTGACTGCCAGGGACAACACGTGCAACCAGCAGTTAGTGTAACCTAGTTATTAATGCATCCTCCCCTTCTTTTCTTAAAATCTGTGTTCCTAAGGGAGTCATCATTGCATATTGCATTAGAGCTGCCCAAATTTAAGCAGGTTTTACCTGGCTAAATCTCTGTCGCTACTGGAATAAATCACTGCAGAATGCACATAATGGCATCATTTGCACAATATCTTTTAATGTACATAAAAAGGTATTTTCATGTTCCTATTTAGAATCATGGCAAGAGGAAAAAATGTCATTGCAGGGGATAACTAATGTAATGACATATAAAGAATGATTGTCTAGTTTAGTAAAATGTAAATGCTTGTAAACATTTTCAAGGGAAAACATACTTCTATTTCAAGATCAAACTATTTGAAATCTGCAAGGTGTTGCTGCTTAATGATATGGCCTTTTACACTTTGATTCATGTTTAGACTAGTAATCAAACAAGAGGAAGGTTAGCCACTGAGATGCCAGTTTAACAGCTGTGTTGTTCAAAACTGTAGAAAAAAGTGGGGGGGGATGCATTAAGTATTGGTTGTTATAAAAGATCACAAAAAATACTTGTCAAAATGCTTAATTTTTAATAGTTTTGCAGTTCACCTTGGCTCTGCAATAGTATTGCTGGAGCAGGGGCTGACAGCCCTGAGGGCTGGCATGGGGCCCTGGGCTGTGGGCACATGGGGAGAATCCCAGGGACTGGGTGAGGACAGCCAGGCTCAGGGGTGCCCTCAGATCCCTGAACCAGCACATGAATTGCTATAGGGAGTCTGACTTGCTTCAAATCTCAGTTAATCATGTATATAGTAGACGTAAATGGGGATATTGAGAGAATAAAAGTTTCAGCCTTAGAGGTAGAATAAAATTATTAAAAGCACCTAAGTCTTTAGAAATTTAGTATATTTCTAGAGGGCTGCACATTTTGACACAGACCCTTAAGATGTTGACATTGCATTACCCAAAATTGTCATACTACTTTTAAAGTGCCTTACTTCATATATGGAGTAAAGGGTTGTAAAAATAGGCACAAGTAGCAAACTAGCAAGGGGCCAACCTTAGTGGGCCATGAAGAAATTCCAAAAGAAGGCATATAAGATATGTTCCTTGTTCTGCAGGCACTCACATTCGCGAGCTGTTACTGACACTTCCTGGTGATGCTTTAGTTGGTAGAATATTAGACAAAAATTAAGCAGCATCTCTACTTTGACCATTATGTTTCTATCTGTTTCCTGGCGAGTCTTACCAGTACCTAATCACTGAAATACAGCTATATTACACACTTTTTGCCTTTTGGCTCTGTTTTGGAAAATTAAATGCGTCATTTGTGAATTTATTCAACAGTCCACAGGAGGAGATTGTGAGATACTTGATTCTGGGAGGAAATACGGTTTCCTAATGAAGAAAGTTGTAACAGGGCAATCTTACCGTTCATAAGCTGGAAAAATGATTTGGATTTTTCAGATTGGGACAAACTCAAAATGAATGTTACAGTGCTGCAATTTGACATAGTGCACATTGGCCTGCTTAATGCCAGAGAGTAACCATAAAATATTGGGGTTTTAATATTTTGAGGTTTTGTATTTTTAAGAAAGTAGTCAAAGCTGTTTACATACAAGGCATTACATAAGACTTTAATTTTCAGTAATCTCTCCTTTGTACATGTAGGAAGTTACATAAGGAAGAACAGTACTAATGGTCCTTTTTTTTGTAACAAGTCAGTGGAAGTTCATTGGAATAGGCTGAGCATGTTGTTAGTTGTGTCAAAATCTGTTCCTGCTCTTTCAAACTGAAATCAAGACAGGAATAACAAGAGAACAGGAAAATTTTAGCAAAGTAGAAAATTATGCCATTCACTGGTAAAGTTTTTTCTTGCATCTTCATTTTTGGCAAGAAACAAACAGCTTATGCTGTAAATCTCAGCAAATTTACAGTAATATCGGATCATTTAAGTCACTGCTGTCAACTGCTTTTCTGTCTGTTAGCTGACATTTATGTCCAACTTATTAACACAACACAAAAGAAAAATTGTAAGAAAAAAAAGAAAATCAGAGTTAAAAATTGCATGAGTGCAGGGAATGGGAGCAGCAGCAACAACACCACTGACATCACATTGCTGCTGCCAGTGATAAGTTCTTTATGGTGTCATACAGGCACTTGTGTATCACCTTCTAGCTGAGATAGAACTTTGTCTCAGGACTTTCAGGGTCTAACAATGGATGAATGGATAGTAATTGCAGCCCTAGGAACCTTTTTTAATGTCTCAAAGTTTTTAATTCTATATCTGTTGTCAGTATCAAGTTTTTAATTCAATATCATCTGTCATTATCAAATTCTTAATTCCATCTGTCTTCTTCAACAAGAAGTTGTGGTGAAAGAAACTAATTTCTTGTTTCTTTGCTCACAGAGTATGACAACACATTTGGTATGGTATTGTCATGTTTACAGTGTGTAGTACCTGTGACTGTCTTATATTAATGCATCCTTTCAGTCTCTAACTGCTGCCTGCTTTCATTGAGACAGTGTTAGGAAACAGGCTTAGACTGATCTTAAACATCAGACATGACAAATTTCCGCACAACATTTCTTAAGAGATTAAAGTATTCTCTCTTTTTTAATTACTAAATAAGTTATTGCATGCAGACATGGCTTCATTAAAGCCAGAATTTTCTGTGAGAGTTTCCCAGTTCAAGTATTTACAGAGGGAAGTCATGATAAGATTTTTTTACTTTTTTTTCATTTATTTATTATTCAAAATTTTCCTATACTGGCACGAGGCATGACTGTATGGGTAGTCTGTCAAAAGCTGTTGACATCATTAAATCAAATTTTTTAGGTTAATGAATTCTATATTATACTTATCTGCAGAAAGAGTCATATTTATTTTGAGTGCTGATTTAAATAAGCATATGCAAATATAGTTAAGCAATTTGACCTCATTTATTTTCCTGGAGAAGCCTCAGTATTTACAGTATCAACATAATAAAATTGGGAGTCTACAATGTGTCTTTGTAAACTACTGATATAATAATTGATAATTATGGGGAGGAAGAAGCATTTAAAAAACATGCCACCATATTTGAACAATATAAAATAGTCCTAAAGCATAATGGTAGTTTTTAATGTAAAACATTTTAGAGGAACATTGCCTATTATACATCATTTGATTTTCAGCATCCGTGCAAGCTGAGTCTGCAGGGAGTTCTTTTCCAGATACACAAGAAATGGAAACAATTAAAAAGAATTTCATGAAGGATTGGAAAGCAGTGGAATCGGAAATCAAGATCTCATCTCAAGTTCAGATTGTTGCTTTAGAGATTGCTGAGCAAACACCAGAAAGTCTGCTTAATCAAACTGTGCTGGTTATGGAAAGTAAGTAATACTGTTTATGTGACTGGTGCTTAAACTACCATGAGAGATTTTGGATAGCTTATGTGGCAAGCATATTGGGGGGTAGGTTATACTCAGTTTGATATTCTAATATGAATGGGGTCATCCTGTGTTCTCTGGATCAGCTGAAAAGCACAATAGCAGCCTTTAAGACATTGAAGAGTGGGAAATACATATCTGAAATATATATATAATATAGCTATGCAAATAGGTACATAATAGCTCCCTAAACATTCAGAAAGCACATTTCCACAGTTACTTGTTCCATCTGTGCATGTCAGGATACTGATTTGAGGAATGGACAGATAGCTAATGTACACAAATGTAATGTTCACTAATGTACGATATTCATTGGGTTAATGAGACTTTCAGGATGTGTAATAATCTAACCTAACCACCTGCACAGACTGTATTTCAAAACTGAATTTTACATTCATTTTTTAAAATTGATATTTCTTTGGCAAACTAAGTTTCTTCACTTGTATGCTCTCTTAGAATTTTGATCACTGGATAAATAATACTACATTTTTCCTATCATTACTACAATGCAAGTGTTTTATTAACCAAAACATCTATTGTGCTGGCTCTATAATAAAAATTTGAGCGATGATTCTTCTCAACAAATAACAGGAAAGAAACCTGTTGCAAATAGTAATGGCCCTATCTGCATGTGTTCATATAATACTTTTGTAATACAAATTCCCATTGAAAATACCAATTTACTTCAACAAAAACCAACCTGTAGAATTCCATTTTTGGAGGAGGCAATATACTAATTACTACATCTAAGGAGAACATTTTGTTTGATGAGTAAAAGAAATGCAGTATACAGTTGACATTATTTTCTTTCATTTATGTGCTTACTTTTATGGACAAAGAGAATATATTCTGATATAGCCAAAGGAAGAATACTGAAACAAAAATAAAACCCCTACCTTTTTCAGAACCATTTAAATACCATGGTTGGAAATTATCTGATGTGGACTTAGAGGAGGAAGCACAAGATCTGGCTGCTGAAGAGGAAAATGAGGAAGACGAGGAAGAAGAAGAAGAAGAAGATGAAGATGACGAAAATGAGGAAGACGAGGAAGAAGAAGTAAGCATGCCAGTTTTATCAATTTATGCTTTTATTATAGCTCCTTTATTTTCAGTTTAAACATAACCTCAGAGAAGTCAGATGTTGCACCTGTTTTTGTTTGATCCAGTTGAAGCCTTCTTACAGAATAAGTATTAGCTTATGCTTCAAGAACACTTTCATTGTATTACTGTGTTTTGGACAATAGTAGTTTTAGTTCATCAAGAAGCTCAAATACCCCCATGCTAATAGAGGGAATGACTCTACCTACTTTTGCCAACTGGCAGAGAGGAGTTTTATTAAAGAAACAAATGTGAATTTTGATTTCTGTCAGCTAATAATGATTCTGTGAGCCATCATGTAAGCATCAGAAGATGCAGAGTCCTAATGGGAAATCCCCTGTTCCATCTCAGCTATTGATAATTTTCACATATCCATTTTAATGAAATTAGAGTTCTAGCTTTGCCTTTCTATTTTCATCCTATATTGGAAGATTCCCATCCCCAAATTTAACAGTACAAGATATCCATAGACTGTAGTAGAGCAGTATTGAATAGAATTTTTAGAAATTAACTTTACTGAATAAGTCATTTGACTTCATAACACCAGCTCTCAGAGGTCTATATTTAAACAGAAAATCAGTTTCCAGAACACAGTAGGAAAAGATTTTATCATAGATACTTCTACCCTAATTTTGGTCTTCAATGGCTAACTATGATATTCATAATATTTTGGATTTAATTATTTTCTCAGTAATTCTCTTGGACAGTTTGTTTCCTGACTCAGAATCTAAAAAGTGTGTATTTTCATAGACTTATTTTTAGCTTACAAACTTTTGAGAATACCATCCTCATTCAATCCTCAGTTAATGTATTTGGCATTATTTAATCTGATCTACTTAATCGAAGTAAACTACTAAATTCTAAGAATTTTTAAAAATTTTCATATTTTCAGGATGAAGAAACAGCTAATCAAAAGAAAAGGCACATGGGAGACACAAAACACTTTTGTCCAGTCAGTCTGAAGGAGGACTTTGTCCTATACCCTGGCCAGCAGGAACACGCAGCTAAATATAAAGAAAAGATTTATTGCTTTTCAACTTCTGAGAACAGAGATAAATTTTTGGAGAACCCTGAGGAGTATGTAGCTCACAATGAACCACTACAAGTGAGAATCTTTAAAATTATTTAAAGCAGATAATAGTAGATTAAAGTAAAAATTTTCCCTTCCCATTTAGATTTGTTTATTATTGCTGATTTTTTTCTAGGTAACAATATATTAGGCAAGTCCTTGAAGCAAATAAAACACTTCCCTAGTGATTTTTTAACATAAATTTAAATTAGCACATTGGATTAATGATGCAAATACGGCAGAAAAGAGAGGAAGATTATAAAGGCTCACAATAATGTTAAAATGTGTTTAACAAGTGACACACATTGGGGGTTTTGGGGTTTTTTTTTAAAGTGGAAAAAGGGTAAAAGAACAGAAGATTTTGGAGAATTGTCTAATTAAGTTTGATTTTTCCCTGCTGATAGTAGGGTATTAGATTTGTTTGGTGTTTCCAGAGAGCAGGTAGTTTAGTTAGAACAGCAGTAGAAAGTCTGGAAAAATTAAAATTATGTGACTCTTTTTGATGGAATTTTTATAATATTTTTAAAGTGAAAAACAGTAGGGGGTGCACTGTACATTCCAAAATGTTACAGAATATTCCATTTTTTTCCTATAGGCTCCTCCTTTACGGGTGTGTTTCCTTGGGGTTCATGGAGCAGGTAAAAGTACTTGTGCACGACAGATAGCAGACAAATTAGGCATTTTCCATATTCAGTTTGAAGAATATCTACAGGAATTGATTTTACCCAAAACTAAAAAGAAAGTTGGGCCCTCTCATGATGAAGATAATGAAGATGACTTTAAAATACCAGAGAACCTGGAAGACTTGGCTGAGACCACGACTAAAACTAAAACAGAAAAAAGAAAGCAGGTAGTAAAAACATTTTTTACGTTCATACACAAAATAACCACTTTCAGGCCAGAATAGGAATTTCCTATAAAACTGTAAAAATTGTAAAGTTATGTTAAATTATTTACTTGATGAAATTGGGAAATTGGGAAATAATCGTCCTTGACAATGTTTTCTTATAAATACCACAAACATTCTTTAAAACATTTTTGAGATTTCTATGCAGGATTTTTTCTAAATAGTAGAGATAGATGCTAAATGGCCAATGAAAGACGAGGTGAGGGAAAAGGAAGGTCAAGGTCAACACAGTAATGGGAAGGTATGCTTTCCTTTAGCTGTTTATAATATGCAGATTCAGTCAAGTGCATGTGTTCCAATTGCACAGGACTTTAAAAATGTTCCCCAGCTGTGCTCTTTGCACTCTCTTGGGGCAAAAGGATAGAATGCCTTTACTAGCCCTTTGGTCTGATCACTGCTTATGAAAAATCAGAAATATTCAGCATTAATAACCGGGTAAGCTAGTATTTTTTTAATGCAATAGGTTTTGTAAACTGGATTTTAGTGTTTCTTTGCCTATTGGCAGTAGTTTCAAACCTGAAAAATGAAACAACTCTTGCACAGCATAAAATATGCCTTGTAGCTTAGCTAAGAAACTGTTTCAAATAGCTGTATGTTCATGATACCGGTAGAAAAATTAATGAATTGTATTTTTCAGAAAGTTAGTTATTTTTCTCAATCAGATGGACTGCTGGCTTAAAATCCTTATAAATACACATTCTAAACCCTATCTCTTACAGGGTGCAATTTCCCTGAAGAGCAAACATTTACATAAATGTTTATCAGGGAGAGCGTTTTCTTTTATTAGGCAGACATATGTCGGGGGAAAAAATCCACAAGGTTTTAATGCAAGTTAATTCTTTAGACAGCAATGGATAAAAGCCTGCATTATGTGGAGCAGTCTCAACACAGGTACACAGCATATGAATCTTTCAAAAATGTATAGTGCAAAGAAACTGAAAATCTACCTCTTGGACAATAGAAATAAGGATTTATCCAACTCTCACAGATTCAGGAAGAAATAAATTTCTGCATCACATTTTAAGAACCTTTTTTTTGGTGTGTATTCCTAATACCTGCCAAGTTCTCTCAAGTTACTAGCCATCAAAGATCTTCAAATACTTCCTTCTACAGGATTTAAGGAAGCATGCAGGAGAGGCAGCAGGCTACAGAGGAGGAAGCTTACAGAAACAACACTCAGGCACAGTATTAGGAAGATGAGCACTCAATGGAAGTGGAAACTAATGAGGGATCTGAAGGGATACAAGAATTTATGCAGTATGACAGCAGTAAAAGAAAGATCTAGAAAATATGAGTCTGACGCTGAAAAGGCTGAGATGCTCAACACCTTCTTTACCATGATCTTTGCAAGTACAGTCTAATCTGTGGCCTAGAGGGTTCTGTGTCTAATAAGAAATCATGGGGGAAAAGTGGTACTACTCAAAACAGAATAGGATGAAATTTGGGATCATTTATGCAAACTCTACATATACAGGTCAATGGGGTGGACTTGCAAGTGCTGATGAAGCTGCCAAAGCTGCATTCAGGGCCACTCTACTCTCTTGAAAAGTGGATCAAGTCCCTCATAACTGGCAGGTAGTATTCTGATGAAATAATAAAAGAGCAGGTAGTATTGGAAGCAAATGCTTCAACAGAGATGGAGTACAGGTCAGAATCATGGATGACAGAACAAAAATTCAGGTTTTCATCAAAATGAAAGAGAGAGTTCTTTTGGCAAGTCAGTTTACAGTTCTTTTCGGTCCTCACAGCCAAAAATATGGCAAGTATTCCTGGCACTGATGGTTATGGCTGGCCCTCACTCAGTTTTATTTTTTGGCATCAATACATGTCTTACACCAAGGCATTTCTGTTAGTATTTTTCCCTTGTCTTTATATCTGCTGGGAAACAATCTTCTACATTAGTATTTTTTTTCTCATACTTCTTGTAAAGTGCTTCATCTGGTGGCATGACCTAAGCACAGCTCATACAATTTCAGTTCAGTTTAGAAACCCATTCATTGGTCCATGCACAAATTCTAGCGAACAATTTCCAAGGTTGTACATTTCCCAGGCATTTCTCTGAATATGAGTACTACTGGACTGTCTGACTATCCTGTTTTTCACTGACCCACCATCTCTCCAAAATTTCATTAAATTCCATTCGTATCATCCTCTTTCACTTTGGCACAAGACAGTAGAGAAGTGTATCTATCAAAGCTCAAGGTCAGCTTTGATGTTCAAAGCAAAACCACAGAAGGCAAACAAAACATACCATGCAGTCTGGGAAGCTCAGCAGAAAGATACCATCCTGGTTGTTTTAGTGTCAGCCAAGGCCTTCACATCATTGACAGGTCTGGGGAGCAACCTTGTCCTTCAAAGCGCCACTCTGTGGTGATTCTCTTTTCTGTACCTGGAATATGCATCTCTTTTATCACATCCAAACACCATTCCTACCTCTCTTTGGCAGTGGTAATATCAGTGACACATTTTTATATGTGTTTTACTGTTTGTTACCACTTCACACATTTCTTTCAAGATGCCTCTGTGTTACAAATCTGGCGACCACTTTGTCTTCTGTTATACAAGCATCTTTTAATATATATATACTGTGTCAAGCACTAGGGAAAACATACACACTATGTTAGACCTGTGACTTCCAGCATATTCTCATGTTCTTTGGCTGCATTATTAGAATAGATATCAGGCATAGGAATTCTTACTCAGACATGCCCTTTTGCTATCAGACATGATTTGATTCTGACACATGTTTTGATATATGAATTATGTAAACTAATCCAGAACCACCGATGTATATCCTCTTTTCATTATTTTTTACCACAGTCTGTGTCACTAAGCCGTTCTATGAGAAGTGCATCCTCAACCATATCAATCTTACAGAGTTACATATTCTGGGAAAAAACCCAACAGTTTTCCACAAGGATTTAGGAGTTTGATTTGGTATTTGAATACTCTGCGGTTGTCTAGACAATTAATACTACTACTGTTCTATAGAACAATGCTATCTGTCTGGTATCTGTTCTTGTATCTATACCCAATAACCTTACATATCCTTCTTTAACATATTTTTTTTTAGATTCCATCCAAATATAATAGTTGCTTTTAAAAAGTGAAAAGACATTCTTACGTAGTGCAGCTAGTCTTCCAACATGGGAACATGTATAGCCAAGTGGAAAACTGCTTGTAGGCAATTAGGAGAAACACATTTCAGTTTCTATTCCTCTGAATTGAGCATATGTATAATTAAATACTTAACAGTTGTGCTTGATTTTAGGTTTAATTAAAACTCATACAGCAGCAATTGCCCTAATTTTAGGGAATTACCTAAAATGTATAATGTAGTAGGATGCAATGTGGCAAAAGAGTTTGTTTCTGCTGGTTTAAGTCAAATGAAGACAGTACCTTACTTAGCCAAAAAATAATAAATGTGTCAAGTAGATACTTCTTTCTGGTTTTGTTTGTTTAGTTGGTTTTGGTTTTTGTGGTTTTGGGCTTTTTTTTTTCATTTTTGCTGGATTTTCTTTACATAAAGGACGTGGAATTAACTGCTGAGGAAAAGGCAATCAAAGAAAATCTAATGGATAATAAGGAACTGCCTCCACAAATCCTTGATAAAATTGTTCCTGACTGGTGGAAGAAAGAGCCATTCCGGTAACTGCAATTAGATTCTCTCTTTCTTTAATTAATCTTAGGAATTACATCAGTCATTGTGTCCACAATTGTAAAAAACTATTGCAGAGATTATTTCAATGCTCCTGTACTTTTTATGAGTAATGGCCTACTTGTCAGTCTTGATTTTGTTGTACTATTTTGATTGATATTTTGACAGTAATATCATGTTTCATATGCTGCACACGGGATTGGACAAAAGTACTTGGCGCACATGAATTGGATTAAATCTCCTAAATAGCTGGGTAGTTTTCATGGGCTTACAGGATAGATACATAAGCAAATCTTTTATATTTTTATGTAATTTTTGTCCTGACTACAGATAGAGGACAATGGTTCTCTATGTAGTGTAAAAACAGGGAGATCAGTTTTAGGGAAAAAAGAATGCACCAAGAAAAAAAATTACCCAGCATTATACATAATGTTGTAATATTATATTGTATTATATTATATCACATTACTATACATTACTCTGCACTACAAAACTATACTGTGTTGTACTCTTCTTTCCCACAGCTTCTAGGGCTATGTGTTCTTCCCTCCATTCCCACTCCTTGTAGCTTCTTTGGTTTTCTCCAATTTTACAATGTATCCTATCAAAGTTGAAAGTAATAGATATAAATATTAACTTCTTATCAACACAACATTCAGCCTTACATAACCAATCATCTGATTAGAAATTGTAACAGCTCCAGGAAACCACAGAGCTTTCCAGGTATAACTGACTTGTTTTTAACATCGGCAGGAAGAGAAATATAAGTCATGCTGAATGTCGAATTTCTCATCCTATACTAGAGAAGAAACATAAATTTTCAGGCACAAGCTTTCTTTGGCAGTTGTTACCAGAAAAGTGTTTGAGGGACCCTTCTATTTTTTGAGAGCAGTACCTAAGAAGTATTGTTTTTAGAGTCACACAAGCAAGTCTGAGGACACAATTTATTTTGGTTTTTTAAGTTCTTTTAAAATATTTAAGCATTGCACATTAAAACCTCAGAAGAAACTAATTTGTAAGTACGCTAATAAAAATAAATAGTGAAATATCAGTTTTTACATTGTCAAAAGATAGTAGCTGAAAGTATTTTTTAAATTTCACTCCTAACATATGCATTTAATATGGGAGGGTTTGTGGTTTTTTCCAAAATAATTACATGTTTGCTGTGTTGCACTTTAAACTACTGTATAATGATAAATATCTTATTTTCCAACTAGGTCCACAGGCTTTATATTGGATGGCTTCCCTCGCAGTCCAGATGAAGCCAAATATTTGTCTCAACGAGGACTCTGTCCTGATGCTGCAGTTTATATTCAAGTAGAAGAAAGTGACATTCTTGGCCGTTTTTTTCCTCCACGTCTGAAAAAATGGAAAGACAGACGGCGTAGAAAAAAGGAATATAAAAGGAAGCTGAAGGACCTAAAAGCAAAAAAAAGGGTAAGTTTTCAACCCTATTTTGTTGTTGTTGTTGTTGTTTCAATAGGAGAGGTCTGAACAAAGATTCTGAAACTCCCAAAGCTGTGAAGAGTACACAGAGTAACAGATATTGGAGCCAGGAGACACAGTCCTACACATTCACAGCATGCCTAGGCTTACCATAGGAACCAAAAATAATTTAGGGCTCCTTTTCTATGCAATTAATTTATGCAGGAGTTTGGCATATTGCAGCCAAAGAAAAGTAGCTGTGCTGCCAGACAAATGGCAGTCTGACAGAATCTGGAAAGTCTGGGAAAGAAAGGCAACTAGATGGAGGGAATGAAAATGGTGATAAAAAAATCAAATAGACAATTCAGGCATTGAAATATTGTTACATCCTGGATTCCCTGAGCATGTGCTGTTGAGTTGATCAGCATCTCCCATAGGCTGACTTCACGAGTACTGTATGGGGTGTGTGTCTGTGTTTCCAGCTATACTCTGCACAGGAATGGGGTAACTCCAAGCCACATTATCAGTGCTGTTGCAGCTGCTCTATCTCCCATTCAAATGAAGCTGTGCCTTCTATGGAACAGGTTACAGATTGGTTGAGGTACCCTGAAGCCTCTATGCAGACATTTACAATTGGCACATGTAATACATTCAAGGTTCCTAACTTTCTATAAAAGTGAGATAAAGTACTTCACATGTAATGTCAGAAAAGGTCTGAGCATAATTACTACAGAACAGCTGACACACAGGAAGTTAAGACAATGGAATTTGGGACAAGACTCATACAGTGCCATTAATATCCCTAAACAGTCAAAAGGAACATCGCAAAGGGAACTACCACACTCAATCACCCCTTTGCCAAATGGCAGAAACCACTTATAAATTTAGAAACTCTGTAGTTTACCAATAAACCTATTACTGTATTTTCAGTGAGATAAGAATCACAGTTTTTCCTCTAATTTCAATCTCAGAAACTGCCAAAGTAGTTTTACTAAAATATACTTACATGTTTGCCTAGTAGAGAGGTATATCTGGTCTGCAACATTTCAAACTCTAGGTAGTATTTTTTAACCGTAGAACCAACTGGAAACAGAATTTTAAGGTGGAAAGAGCAGTGTTAATTATAGGTTAAATTACCAATTTTCAGAGGGAAGCTTTTATTAGGAAGTATCATCAGTCTTCTTACATCTTTTTTTCACTAACAGATTGAGGACATTGCCAGAAGAAGGGAAGAACTTTTAGCAGAGCAAAAACGAAGAAAGGAGGAGGTAAGAAAGCAACCTAATAAGAAATATTTTCCATATAAGTGTTAGCATTCATACCATAGAAATTTCTATAGCTTTTAGTCACAGACTGCAGGACAAGGTAGAACAGTAAAATTATGATAGACTGTGAAAAACTTTTGCTTTCAAAAACAATTCTATATTCTGTTTGAATTGCTTTAGAAACTATCAATTCATGAAGACTTTAAAGGATTTTAAAGGATTTTAAAGGGATTCTCAATATGTGCTTCAGTTCAGGAAAATACTTATGAATGTGTTTAATGTATCTAATTTGTAAGCGTAAGAGTAGCCCCACTAATTGAAATTAGGCATGTACCTTTAAGTACACTGTCAAATCCATGTGTAATCCAGAATAGGACTGTACCCAGATTTCTGCCCAAAGTCAATTACATAATTGTCAAACTACAATACCGTGTATGAAAAGAACACTCCTCTTATCAAAACTGCAGTGTAGCTCTTCAGGCTTTTGAAGTACTCTTGGAACTTGTATGATGCTTCACTGTATGCACTATGCCATAGTGCTGTATTTTTTTCTGAATTAAGATTCTAGAATTTACTAGATTTTTTCTTATGATAAAGGATATCGCAAAATGAGGTTTTGTTGTATTAAGGGCTTTTCTAATTAAAAAAGAGATAAGAATACCATATGTTCCTTCAAAATATCTGTATCATAGACATCAAACAATGAAGTATTTTGTGTTTACAGGCTTTAGCAAATAAGGAGAGTGATGAGGCTCTTGAGGAGGAGGAGAATGAAGATATTGAAGCTATACTTGCAGAAGAGTTTGAAGAAGAAGAAGAAGAAGAAGAAACAGAAGAAGAAGGTGAAGAAGATGCTGTTGACCGCATCCAAAATGAAATTTCAGAAAAGTTTGAGTCAGAAGTAGACATATTACAAAGTGTGCAGGTACTGATATCACTGCTTATTTTGTTAAATTATATGATCACATGATGCAAGAAGAATTTTCATATTTATTTGTCATATTTAAAAATTACAGTGCTTAAACAACTGTTCTGCTGTACTCATGATCTAAGTATGTGAACAAGATGAAAACTGTACTGAGAAGGTATAGACTTTAAAGAGTATATAATTTATATTACTAATATAATAGAGAAAAAAAGAAAGGACACTTTTGGGTAGACCTATCCAGTTGTGGTGTCATTTCTTTTTTGATAGGTCAGTTGATACAGGCAACCAAATTAGAGAGTTGTGAATATATGAACGGTATTTCAAAATAATTTTGAGGCAAAATTCTTACTAGACAGCTCTATTTTTTAATACAGTTCTTAGTTGTTGGTGATGAAACCAAATGCAAAAAAAATCCAAATCTAATCTGGGTTAAGATGCCAGGTGTTTGGCACCTTTCCCACACCTAGTAACATAATTTTCTTGAAATCAGTGCAATTGCCTATGGTGAGGTAAGGTAACTTCATCCAGCACTAGACACCTGCAATGCTAATGCCTCATTTAAGGCAGTAGGTAGATTGGTGACATTTGTTTATTATCTACTAAGTATCTCACTTCAGAAAGAAACAAATCATGATTTAGAAGAAGCTCTATCCGCAGAGAGAAGGTTTACAAAACCAATTAATAATATAATATTGTAGTAGTGTGACCCTTCATATGGAATTTTAAACTTCAGTGGGCAGGAAGACTAATTCCCATCTCAAATCAAATTTTGCTGATCTATGGTTACTGAGAACATACTTAGGAAATCCTTGATACTTCACAGAAAATCTTGCCATCAGTCTTTATTAAAAATCTGATTGCATTTATGATTCTAATACTTAATTGTTTTCATAACCAGGAAGAACTTGAAAAGTTATTAATACCACAAATTGAGATCAAGGGAAGACGGAGGCCTCGAGTCGTGTGCTATCAAATATACAGCAAGCTCAAATCTCTAGTGGAAGACCGCAGAAGCATTTTTGAGAAATGTTACCCTATAAGTTTCGCACTTGCACAGAAGATGCTAGATTTCTCATATAAACTTCTAAGTTCTTTTGGTCGGTGGGATCCAATCAAGGTAATGTTCTTAAATGGCTGAAGAATATTTTCAAGAGTTGACACTTTTTTAAAATGTATTTCACATTAAAAAGATACTATCAGACAGTAGCAACTAATACCAGAAATATTTAATGAAAACTACATTACTGAATCGAAATGACACCACTGAATATACACAAAATACAGCAAGCATTGATAATGAAAGGTCTTTGTCTTTTCAGTGTAGCAACTAATTTAATGCCGAGAGGCATTTAGTAAAATTTGTTACACTATCGTTGGTGACATGATTAAAGGTGACATTGAACCAGAAAGAAATGCCTAACTCTTAATGATACACACAACACAGGACAACAGAGGAGGTCTTAAAGCCTTCCAGTAGTAGTGAGAACAAACTGAAAGGATTTGGAGTATGAATTTATAAGAAGCTACACACACAAGTGGCCACCAAACCTAGTAGTGGGAAAAAATATTAGATGGACGTAATTCATTAGCAATAATGCTTTTTTGTCAAAATTTACAAATTTTGAAGAGCAACAAATCTATTTCCATGGTATTTTACTAGAGATCTGGAAAGTTGAGATCAGAAAGTATTCATCTCTATCCCCAAAAGTGGGCTGATACAATCTTACAGGTAGGAAATGAATGTTCACAGGTAGTTCTTTTGGTTTAATGCTAGAAATAAAAGCAAATTGGATTGTGAGTAAATAAAAAATAAAAAGGAGGATTCATTTTTAAAAAGTCCAGTGAACAACATATAGAAAGCAGGAAGGCCCTGAAGAAAACATACTTTGGCCTTCATTTTACTATGCCAATTAATTGAACAATTTTATTCTCTTTTGTATAGTCACCATGTTGGGTCTTCTACTGTTCTGGATCACATTTGTCTTTTTTTAGGATCTTAGGATCTTCTAGGGATCAGAATCTTCATTCTTTTTCATGGCTGCATCAATTAGCATCTAATAATCTAGGGACATACTAATAGAAATAGATATTTCTACTCTTCTGTCATTTTCAACTACTGAATCACAGTTTATGTGTTTAATTGCAATTAGTCTCTACACTGTAGTCCTTGTACTTTGTTCTATAAGATTTCACTACATTTTTTATTCATTTTCTCCAATTCATTATTTTATGCTATACAGTATTTTTTAACCAACCAAAATGTACAATTCAGTTAGAAGAAAGAAGTCATAAGAAGCTATTGGATAAAATAAGAATGGTGTGCTGACAGTGAAAATGTACAGACTGATAAAAATGGAAGTGAAATAGGATCATTTTGAGAGCATTTTAGGATAATAATAATAGAAATTATAAAATTGTTTACAAACTGGAAGTTTGGGGTAGAAAGACAAATTGAATATATGCCAGTTACTTTCAGATTAAATTCTGGGGGGAGGGGAAGTAGTTATGCAACTGACTAGATAAGCAGAGAATAAAAATTATGAGCTGAGGGAGGAATGGAAGCAGATATGCAGTAGAACAGACTCATGAAATCTCATAAATTGAGGGCAAGTACCCTGAAGTGACTTGATGCAGGAATAGAAACCTGAGGATGTGAGAAGAGTCTGGCAAGACAATGCCACACAGTAGAACAGTCCCATCTCTAGCTATAATAACCAGATCAACCTTACTGACTCCTTCAAAGAATAGTAGTAGATGTGTGAGGTATGATTTTCCTTGACAAGAAGCTGAGTTGGCTCTTCCTCATTATTTGATATGTATGCATGTAACTACTGGGGGTTTTCCTAAATATATTACAATTTGCTCAATACAGAGTCAGATTTACTAGGCTATGTTTTCCAGGTTCTACCCTGGAGGATAAAACTTTTAAAAAATTGTAATTTTCTGCACCTTCCTCTTTTTGTTGAAGGAAGGCCAATGTTACACATTACATGGTAAGAATTACACTTCTGAGTCCCTTTAGAGCAGTAAGGTGAATGCCATCTGGTCTGGGCAATTTTTTCTACATATGTCACCATTTTGTTTTAAAGCGTCCTTTACTGACACTTTAAGGCAGCTCTTCCAAGAAGGGCTGCAATAGGGACATGACCAAGTTCTTCCATAGAGAAGAGTGGTGCAAGGAATTAGTCTGACATTCCTCGAATGACTATCTCTGCCAATTGCATTTCTTACATGTCCATGATCCTTCAACACTGCAGACTCTTTAGTGGGCTGTCTGATGTGTTTGAAAATATTTCGTCAGCAGTGCATGTATTTTTTCAAGAATTTTTTTGGCTTACCTTGTGGTTTTTCACTTGACCATAATGTAAGTATTGATATTCTTTTACACGTTCTTAATTTGTATGTGACTTCTGCTGAATACAATATTCTCAGTGTATTTTCTACTGTCAGGCAGGTAGGTGAGTTTAATTTACTGAGGACTAAAATTATTCTCTTTATTCTTTGAAAATTCAAAAATTTTTTATGTTAATCCTCTCTAACTACACTTTCTTGATGGACATAAAGTATTACAGTACCACCTACTGGAAATAGTGAGTACTCTTTCTGTCTTCAATGTTTATTTCATCTTTTTGAGCAAGAAGTGTAGGTATGGAAGTTTCTCAGACTTGGAACAAAATATTACGTCCATATGTATGAATTTCAGAATGCTTTGATAGTTTGTCACATATGGTTGGTACTCCTCTACCTGCCTATAAAGCCACTTCTCTGGGATGGAGTAAGAAGAGGCTTTGTCAAACCTAATCAACTGATTCCCATTTTGTATATGCTACAGCTAAGCAAAGGAGATGTGATCAAGCCACAACAAAGGCATGGAAACAGAGTCTATCCAGTAATCCATCGACAATATATTTATTTCTTTTCAAGTAAAGAAAATAGAGAAACATTTATGACAAATCCCATCAAATATATTTGTCAGCCAAAACCTAAGCCATCTATGCCAGTAAAGATTGCAATTGTGGGACCTCCAAAATCTGGAAAGACTACAGGTATGAGCAGTTATCTATAAAACAAAGTATTATTTAATGACTGAAGCTGCATCTGTGCTTACTATTACTGAAAAATCATAAACCATTAATATTGTTGGTCTTCTTGCTCTTCTTGCTGGGCACAGATTCTTTTAGTTACATTCTCTAGTGTCTCATTTGACAGTCTGATACTTATGCATTGTCTATCTGAATTTTATCCTAGGTCCTTAAGATGTTAGTGACATGGACTTGCACTTAGAAAAAACTGGACTTACACTATTTTTACCCCTTGTATTATTTATTATTATTTTCTAATTGTTTCCTTTTTTCAGTAAATATGAGCTAATGTAAAATGGAGAAATAGTCCTAGGATCAAGGACTAGGACCCCAAACTCCCCATTCCCCAATCTGTTTCCAAATTTCTAGATTAAAAAAATCCCCTCCCCTTCCTCCTTCATGACTCTGTTTATCCACACAACTCTGCCTTTTACTGGAGGAGGAGAAAAGTAATTTTAAACCATAGTTTAATGATTAGAATAGGACATTAGGAAGAAAAGAGACAGGTTCAAATTATCTCTTATTTAGGAGGAAATTTTGCCATATTTGTAACTGATGGGCTGTTCTGTAAAAGGAGCAGCAGTGGAAGCATATTTTCTAACACACTGTAATAATATTGACTGGTGTAATAATGTATCTGCTGAGATTTGTGCTAAATTGAGTAGTGTTAGTGCACTGGGCATGCTCTGTGAAAATGCCAGGTTGTGATGTTGCTTACCTTAAAAGTTGTGAGTTAAATCAAAATGTTTTGCAGTTGCCCAGACTCTTGCGAGTGTTTATGGGTTCCTGCGCCTGTCCTTGGGAGATGCCATCCGGTTTGTGATAAACAACCAGCCAGAGAGCGAGTTGGCACTGAAGGTAAAGTCACACCTTTTCCAAGGACTCACTGTGCCTGATGAATTGGCCATCCAGGCTCTAGATGTGGCTCTGCTAAATCACGTGGATAATCCAACTGGGTAAGAGTCTTCTTGGGGTTTTGGGGGTTTCTCCAAGACGTGCCAGTCCCTTCATGGGCATGGATTCCCATGTTATTGCTGTAAAACAATTTCACTAAAACACATCAGTGGCTTCTGCATTAGGAAAATAATATATACAAAAGGAGATTTTTTACAATTGCTCTGTGAAATGAGGCTGAATCATAATTTTCTGCAATTTTCAAGTAACTATATTCCAGTAAATCCAAGTAATATACTTTATGACAGTTACCTTTTTTCACTCAATAAGCCAATATGTTCTATTAATCTTTTAGAACTACCATTTGGTGTCTCTTATACCAGCTCCAGAACCAACCTGGACACACCTGATTCTCTTTGATCATACAGGCTGGTTCAGTAATCAAGTGTTTTTCTGGTTTTGTTAACAACTGAAGTTACTAAGGAGGAACTGAAACCAGTGTAGTCTTTCCACCTCATTCATATGTGATTCTAGGCTCTTTCTCCAGCACTGAAACACCTTTGAAACTGGGCAGACCTAAAAAGCTTTATGATCATTATTTCATGATTCATTCATTTCATGATTTCATTCAACTCTTCTCCCCAAAAAGGAGAATTGTTACAGAGAAAGGCAATTCTGCAATAATCTCTGAAAATTATTTGTGCTTCAGATCAGAATTCTTTCAGGTTCTCTTTCATGTTAAATCCTGGAATATTGTTTCAGTATATTTTGTTCCTGTATTGCCTAATACGTGAAAAGCATTTCTTCTTCAATATGATTTTAAAAACTCTTCAAGTACTGTAGTAAATCATTTTACTTACCACTTTAAAAACTGCTCCTCCCAATCCACATGGAGACTTCTCATAGTTAAAATGATGTTTCTGAATGACTGATGTGTCCAAATTTTAAAGTACACCATTTTTATAAGTCACAGCCATCCACTTACCTTTTGCCCTTTGTGCACTTCCTTTTTTCATTACTATTTCTTATTCTACTTTCTTGACTTTTTAATTTTATTTAGTTGTAAATTCTTAGGACAGAAGGCTGTGCCTATCAAGTGAGAGCAGTGATAACTTCATGGCATGGGTGTAGCCTTCTGTCTCCTTGGAAAATGTACTAGAAATATACACAGACTTATGGTTGATTGGAAACTCACTTCTTATGAAAACTATTCTTCTGTTTCTGTTTGTGTGCAGAGTTGTATTTGATGGATATCCTCTAACAAGAAATCAAGTAAATCTCTTGGAATCAACTAAGATAATTCCAGCGAAAATCTTTGAATTAGATGTGGATACAAAGGAAGTGTTCAGAAGAGCACTGTTGGATAAGGAAAGCACAAACCGGTAGTGATGCTCCCTGATTGAATATTTTTTTTTTCCCTAGTGGAATTGTAATATCTTTATTTATGTGCCTCAGTGCTATACTCAGAGGTTGTATCTAACCTGGAGCATAACTCAGCTGTTACATATTAAATACATGGGAACCAGTCCTTCTCCTTTCTAATGCTTTGATTTCCATAGACCAGAAACAGGGATTTAAGGTTTTTGTGGCATGCTCTGGCCAGATCCCTCAATTGTATGACTGAGATCACAAATGTGCAATGCTGTGCATCCAGTGCTTAGTTAAACTGATTTAATGAAACTGTACATCACAAATGTTATCTGTTCTCTCTGCTAGTGACATTTATTTTTCATCAATTCAATTATTATCATTAAAGTAATTGATACTTTATCTAATAAGCTCTCTTTTAAGACTTACTTAGAGTTCCTTTAAAAATATGGAAATAATGCATATTTAGTGATGTATAGGATTCAGGATTTCTAAGCCTTTCAATTCAGTTCATTCCCTTCTTTGTTTTTCTGAGAAGATAAATACTCTGTTTAAAGAGCTGTTGGTTGTTTTTGAGGAAGAACAGTAAGTAGTTTATAAGCAGACAGAGAATGAAAAAGAACAGAACATCCACCTTAAAATTAAATTGTGTATGAACCTGGTTCTCATTAGAGGAAGTGTTTCTAAGAAGTTCCAGATAGCTTGGAGCATTATTGCATGCCTCTTTTATTTTGTCCTTTTCTTTTTGTCTCTTTCTTTTTATCAAGTAATCAGTACAATGTTAAATTGTTTACTGAAAGACTAAAGACAGTTTGCGTTGCAAAAAAATCAAATCAATGATGTGTTTTTGAAAGTATTTACTTTAAACCTTATTTTAAATACCAAACTAATTATATTACATAGACTTAAGTACAAATCAAGTGTGCAGTATCAGGGTACCGTTTAATGGTGTATTTGTAGTGTGTGTCAGGTAATATCTGTTGATGCATTCCAAATCCTTTGCAAAGTAATTATTGAGTTGTATTTGGGACATAAATAGAAAAAGTTTTGTTCTTTGTTTTTGAACAGGACTGTCTGATCATAAGTACACTGCTTTTCATGTGTAGATGGTAATATTCTTAAAAATAAATTTTTATTTCTCAAATATGTTCTACAGTGTCAAATAAGCAGAATTTTGTAAAAAGAACTTACAGTGAACTCTAGAATTTACACCTGAAATTCAGTGAAATTATCTAATCTTCAGATTTAAATCACTGTTATTTTTCATTGTCTTTAGACCTCCCTATCCTGAACATGACAGCTCACAGATTCTAGCTATTAAAAATTCCTGCTACAAACAGTATATTGATGATATTAGAACTTACTATACAAAGGAACATCAGAACTGGTATGTGATTGATGCCAGTCATAGCAGGTGGAAGGTCTGGAGCAAAGTTCTGCAGGAAGTTCAAGCAGTTGTTAAACAAATCCAGACATACCTGGAAAGAATAAATGAAGGTAAAAGAAAAACAGAGTTTCCCAGAATAATTATTTATTAAAAAAGCTGAAATGTACGATGTGCATGACAACTTTACCTTTCTTTGGATGAGGCTAATTTTTGGGCACATACATACCCTTAAATTCTTCAATCTCATCTGCAGAGATCTTGAAGAGATCTCTTGAAAAGGGTGAAGACAAAGCCAACTACTGGGCAGTCTGAGGCCATCCTCCAAAGAACAGGGTAGCAGAAATCTGCTAAAAGAAGTCAGAGTCCTTGGTCCATGGAAGATTCGGCAAAACTGGGTGGTAAATCATAAAGAGTACCCCAAAGTATACAAGGGGAACTCTAACTTGCAGCTTCGCTGTAGTGTTAGTGAAGGAAGAGGAAGGGAGAGGGAAAATGTTAATTTAAAATCCAGAAATAAGCTTAAATATACCATCTGAGTTAATTTCTGTGTTTTGAGAAGTAAACCACTTTATTCTAAAATGGCACAGTTCCCACTTGACTTTTTGTGTGTCAGCATTGGTCAGGATTATAAATATGCCTTTTAAACATGTCTGTACTATTTAACTAGAATTCCTCTGAAGGGCAAACAGACTTCCTTATCTTATATCCACCTTTAAGGTTTAACTTTTACAGCTCTGTGGCTGCACCCACCTTAAAAATCAGAGTCAAGATCAAGAATATTAAAATACATTTAACTATTTCACATCAAGCTTGAAAAGCATGGTTTTTAAGTAATTTGGGTTTGACATGACATTTTATTCAAGCTTTTGAATATATTTCTTCCAGATAGACTGTAGCATTTGCGAGAAATGGATGAATAAAGGGAAGGCTTTCATCACACCTTGCACTCTTTTTCACCAATGTAAAGAAATAAAGTAATAGCTGATATGTTCGTTTGTGACACAATGGAGTAAAACAATAAACCATAAATAAGAAGAAGAATATAGTTTAATAAGCTGAGCATGGGGAGTATCCCACATCATTAATAATTATATTTCTTAAATGCTACAGAAATATTATTAAAGTTAATTGGTAAAATGAGTTGCAAGTTCATTTTATTATCAAACTGCTGTTTTAGTTCTCATTATTTCATAGAATTTTCAAATTATTAATTACCTGTAGCATTCCTGAGTAGAATTGTTTGATGTTTCTATGTCTCTCATAAATAAAACATTATCATTAACTGCTTTCATTAACAGGAAAAGCAGCCAACATTGCTGATTTATGTATCACCCCCAAGGAGCTGGAGGAGCGGCTGGGGGAGTGTGGACAGTACTGTCCCGTCAGTCTCGTAGACAGGGGTGAACTGGTTGACTGCTCTGTAACTTCCTCATTGAAGTTTGCTGCAGAATTTCAAGAGCGCTATTACAAAATGGCTTCACGAGAAGAACTGGAAGTAAGTGTCAAAAAGCAGGTCAAAAAGGAGGGGATTATGGGAAGAGGGAACATTGTTGCTTAGATTCTTTGATTCCATACAGAAATAGGTAATATGCAACTTGAGTTAGACCACTGTTGTTAACATTTAACCTTTTGTTTTGCGTACTTCAGCTATCAAACGTCTGTGCAGACAAAACGCAGCACAGACACCATTAAAGCTCCTCTTCCAAATTGTCACAGATCAAACATTATTTTGAAAACAACAACCTTCTCCCTTCTTCATCTGTTTTGGGAAACTGGGTGTAGAAAGTGGCTTATGATAGCAGTGGATAGTGATGGATGGTGGGTGGATAGTGATTATTTCAACTGAGAGTAGGTTGGAGAGGAAATTACCCAAGAGTAACAGCAGTGCCAACACACTGTTGCATTGTAGAAAAAATAGGTATCTAAATTGTGTAAGCCAGTCCTCTGGAGTTTGACTAACAGTCCTACAATGCTGCTTTCATGATAAAAACATTTCTTTTTCTACAGAAATTCTTGAGCAGACCAGAGTTTTATGTGTCATCACTGGCATCTCACCCTCTCCCACCCCCACATATGCTACCAGAGAAACTGACTGTGGAAGAAGTGAAGGCCTTATTCCCTGTAAGGGCTGAAATGCAGGGATATTGTCCTGTCACTTACCTAGATGGAAAACAGAGGTATGTCACTAGAGTTTTCATAACCTGAATTACAGTGTGCATCCTATATTAACGCATTAATGGGAAAACACTTTCAAAGTAATTTTTAATAATGCTCAGGGTCTGGACAGGAAATGCAATACAACTCTCTCTATTGCACCTGTGGCTTTGGAAATCAATATAGAATCACCTTTTAATACTTACATGGTTAGAGGTTCTACAAGGATCTGTGTTGGCTTCCTGTCTTTCTTGAGGAAGATGGACAGATATATTTTGAATTCTCTCCATCATAAGTCTTCAAAGGTTCAAAGAAATCTCATAAATCCCTAGTAGATGCAAAACTTGCTATTACGATTTTTGTAAGAGATCCATTTCCTCAGTGTCCAAGAATTTCTCATCAGAAGAGAGCCATAATAGCCAATTCTATGTCATCCCTTCATAATCTCCTGAACAACTATGACTGGCATTTTAAATGGAGGAGCTCTAAAGAAGCACTATCAAAGTTCCTTAATAAGCAGATTTTGAGGCAGAGACTCTCTCCGATTCTGAACCTTGTAACTGTCAGTCATGTAGTGGAAACTTGGATGATCCAATTGATACTTTTTTGGTAGTTGCTACACTTGCTAAATTACCAGAAGGCTCCCAGTAACTCACGAATTTACACCACACAAATTATTGTGTTTTCTGTGAATGAATAGTCATTCTTGCTCCATCTCTCCAGATATGAAGCTTTGGTGCCTGGCAAAACTGAGCATGCAGCAAAATACCAAGATAAACTATATATTTTTGAAAGCGAAGAAAAACTTCAGAAGTTTATGAGGTGAATACACTAACGCATTTTAATCTTCAATCATGTCACTGTTTATACATCTTAAAAGTGCTTACTTTTTATCTGGTTAGGTTACCAGAGAAGTACTGGAATCTGAAGCTTCCCCATAAACTCCCTCCAAAAAAGGAGCCAATGCTACTAACTACACTTCCTTTGGCTGGATACCTTGAACAGGCCAGTTTTTGCTTTTCTATTTTAAAACATGATTTTGTGATATATAGCATATCCCATTCAGTTTGTTTAATTCTTAATGCAGTATTAATCTTATGTTTATTAATGGGATTATATTAAATTTAAAATTCTGTAGTTACAATTGAGAGCAATTTTTTTTAAGCCTTAAAATAATAGATATTTGTAGCTTTAGTGGAAAAAATACAAGACCATCAGAGGGGGACAATAAGCTGCAGTATTATATGATAGGTTTTCTGACTTAGTTGTTTATCATATCTTGTAGGAGTACATTTTGGTTTGATTTTTAACACCAGCATAGACACAAGCTTACCTGGAAAAATTTAAAAGTAGTTTGTTACACTTTGACACATGAATAAATAAAAAAAATTATTAATGGTCACAGACCTCCCTATTTTATGGTAATTTGTTATCTTCTACTATTCACCAACTTAGGGTATCATCCTGTATTGTTAGATCTGTGTTACAACAGGATAAGGCATTGTTCAAGATTTCTGTAATGGTCTTTTAAACCTGTTTTCTTTCTTTAGGGAGTAGCAACTTCTCTAATAAAAGCTCTGCATGAAGTTGGCAGCCTTAAGCCAAAGTTTCCATTCCTAAGCGTGAAAGAAACTGCTCTGCTTTTCGTCTCCTTCCATTTAAAAGGTAGTGTATAAAACAGCATGCTGTAACAATAACTAATTATATAAATGACATAAATCCCCTGATACAATATAGATAGCCAATTGGTTGGTGATTGCCCAGTCTTCTAATTTGTCAAGGTCCCTCTGCAGGGCCTCCCTGCCCACAAGGAAGTCAACAGCTCCTCCCAGTTTTGTATTATCTGGGACCTTGCTTAGTTTCCCTCTCAGTCCTACATCCAAGTGATTTATGAAGATGTTGAAGAGCACAGGGTCAAGTATGGAATCCTGTGGAACCCCTTCAGTAGCAGGTCACCAGTCCAGTGTCACCCCATTTCCTCTAACCCTTTGTGCCTGGCTGGGGAGCCAGTTGCTCACCCATCACATGATGTGTTTATCCAGCTGTGTGCCTTACATTTTGTCCAGAAGGACCCTGTGAGAGACAGTATGGAAAGCTTTATTCAAACTCAAAAGGATTACATCAACTGGCTTCCCTTGGTCAACTAGATGGGTTATTACCTTGTCATGCTTTCCTCTCATTGAAGCCATGTTGATCACAGTCCTGCTTATCAAACCTGATTTCCTTGTATGACAAGGCAGCCCACCTTACGGGCAAAGCATTTAGGTCGTAGAACAGCCGTGCCAAAGACACAGCATCCCAGCACCAGCTGTGCCAGGCCTGGGCTATCTCCAGGCTGTGCCACTTCAGGTTGCGCCACACTACCCAAATTTGTCACTGCCTGGAGTTTCACCAGCATCTCACAGTCTGAGAAATGGGAAGTTGACAGCAGCTGAGAATGTTTGTTGTGTCTTCATTTACAAAAGCCTGATCTTTCTAATTATCATGACCCTTTTGGAGTCAGGGACTTTCTGAAATACTAGACTTAATCTTTTTTGGCTTGGCACCAACAGGCAAGGTGTTTATCTGTACCATAGGTAATGCTAACAGGGGTAGACTTGGTCCCTTTGAAAATTTCTGTAATGTAATTCCACAAAGTTTACAGGGGACACTAATATGCTGCTTAACCTTTTGCAGCACACAATCCCCAGAGCTCGGAGCCGGTGCGGCAGATGTACAGGAAGAAGCTGTCGCAGTTTGTGGAGCACTGCCAACTCATCCCCTACCTGGGGACTGTCATGACGGGCCCCTATAAGGAGCCAAGAGATCGGCCCCTTGACTTTGATGACAAGATGCAGACTTTTTTTTCCCTGAAAGGCACCCGCCCCACTTTCATGTGAACCCTGTATTTCCACTGATTAACACATGGGGTGTTGCCGTCAGGCACCAGCATGGCTGCAATGTGGCCTTTGAACATCACGCCTTCTTGGGACAGATTTTTAACCACGAAATCTTAGAAATAAAATCTTTTGCCTGAAGTTGAGAGATATAAAGCTACTAGAGAGCATCCAAGGGAGGGCTATGATGATGGTGAAGGGCCTTGTGGGGAATCTGTATGAGGAGTGGCTGAGGTCACTTGGTCTGTTTAGCCTGGAGGACACTGAGGAGAGATGTCATTGCAGTCTACACCTTCCTCATAAGGGGAAGAGGAGGGGCAGGCACTGATCTAGTTTCTGTGGTGACCAGTGACAAGACCTGAGGGAATGGCCTGAAGTTGTGTCAGGGGAGGTTTAGGTTGGATATTAGAAAAAGGTTCTTCACCCAGAGGGTGGTTGGGCACTGGCACAGGTTCCCCAGGGAAGTGGTCACAGCACCAACCTGACAGAGTTCAAGAAGCGTTTGGACAACGCTCTCCGGTACATGGTGTGATTTTTGGGGCTGTCCTGTGGAGGGCCGGGAGCTGTAATCGATGATCCATGTGGGGCCCTTCCAAGCCAGGACGTTCAGTGGTTCCGCGGCTCCAAGCCCCGCCCGCGGAGCGCTCCTTGCGGCAGCGCAGGCGCGGCGCCAGCCCCGGCCCGGAAGTGCGGCGGCGGCGCAGCGGGGCCGGCGGCGGGCGGTGAGTACCGGGGAGGGCGGGCGGCAGCGGGGCCGGGGAATCCGGGCACTCTGTCCGCTGCCTGCTCCTGCCCCACGCGGGACGAGCGGCCTTGCCTTGAGGAGTGGTCGGAACCGAGCCCGGGGCTCACACGGTGCGCGGGGGGCGGCGACCCGCGCGGTGCCCTTGGCCGTGTCCGTGTCCGAGGCCCAGCCCCGGGCCATGCGCTGCCCCCACGGTCACCTCCCGGCAGCTTCTGAGCCCTTCCACGGCTGGACGGGAGTGTGTATTTGAACGCACGGCCGGCAGCGTGGGGCCTTTTGCTTGAGTGCAGCCTCACTCTAGAATGGTGAGGGTTTTTTTAAGGAAGGCGAGTGTTTTGGATTTTGCAGTCAAAATACTAATGCTGTCACCTAGTTAGACACCGAAGTCCTTCATAAGATCAGAACTCAAAGCACCCACTACCTTGTGTGGAACTCGTGTGGATGTTAGGGGATGCCTGCAGGCAGAGTTGGCAGCAGCTGCTCAGGAATTCTTGTAATGCACGATAAGGCAGATTGGGTCACACCTGCAGCTGTGCTTTAAGGTGCTCCAGCGACGAGCTTCAGGCTCCCATACTCCGGAAATTAAACTCCCCAGATAAAACAATTTCACTCCGCTACGAACTATTTGGTAGGTGATTAGGGCTAAATAATCCCTTTTTCACCATCTCAGTAGCATTTAGGTATCATGTGAAGGTAGTGTCTGTTGTTTCATGGAACATTTGTTCAGATGATTGAAACTGTTGCAGTAATTAAATATAAATATGCAAATTTTTATGTGCTTAATATGACACTTGTATAAATTAGGGTAACAGGTTTTATCTTAGGCTCAACTGAGCCTTGTAAATAGGATATTTTGGGCACATCTTTTACATAATATTGGGTATAGCTTCTGAGCTTGCTGGATTTTTTAAATTTGTTAATAGTTTTTGAAAATTTACTATCAAAAAGCTAAGCAAGTCAAATTAATGAACCCTATATTAGACAGAACCCTTCAAAATGCTGCTGGTTTTCTGCTTGTATTGCCTACCTCCTTAGGCTGAAGCTTAGTAAAGTGTTACAAAAGAGAAATTTTCAGAAGGATAGATATGGGTAAAAGAAGTCATTAAGTCCTGCCACATTGATACCAGTGAAGTTTTATCATTTGTTACAGGATTTCATAGCCTTGTCCCTGACTATTATGCAGTGATTGAACTGCAGTTGACTTTTTTTTTCCCAGTGTGGTGGGTTGATGCTGGCTGGACACTAGGTCGCCGCCAAAGCCACTCCATCACTCCCCTTCTCAAGGGGACAGGGGACAGAGAATATAATAAAAGCTCATGGGTCGAGATAAGGACAGAGGGAGAGATGAGATCACTCACCAGTTTCCAGTACAGGCAAAACAGACTTGACTTGAGGAAATTACTTTATTACCAATGAGATCACTGTCGGATAATGAGAAATAAACCCAAATCTTTAAACAGCTCACCCCAATTCTCCCTTCTTTCCAGGCTCAGCTTTAGTCTCAATTCTCTCTGCCTCCTCCCCCAGCAGTGCAGGGGGATGGAGAACGGGGGCTGCAGTCAGCTCATCGAACATTGTCTTTGATGCTTCTTTGACTCCTCACACTTTTCACCTGCTCCACCTTGTATCCTGTCCACAGCTGCAGTCCTTCAGGAACAGGCTGCTCCAGTGTGGGTCCTCCATGGGGTCCAAGTCCTGCCTGCAAACCTATGTCAGTGTGGGCTTCTCTCTCCACAAGACCACAGTTCTTGGCAGGAGCCTGCTCCAGCGTGAGCTTTTCACATGGTCACAGTCTCCTTCAGGCATCCACCTGCTCTGGTGTGGGGTCCTCCAGGGGCTGCAGGTGGATCTGTGCTCCACCATGGGCTGTGGGGAGACATCCTGCCTCACCATGGTCTGCACCAGGGGCTGCAGGGGAATCTCTGCTCTGGCACCTGGAGCACCTCCTCCCCTCCTTCTCCACTGACCTTGGTGTCTGCAGGGCTGCTGCTCTTACGTATTCTCACTCATCTCTTTAGGTGCAGTTGTACAGGTTTCTGTCTGCCTTCTTAAATCTGTTATCCTGGAGGCATTACCACCATTGCTGATGGGCTCAGCCTTGGCCAGCGATGGGTCCATCTTGGAGCCAGCTGGTATGGGCTCTGAAGGACATGGGGGAAGCTTCTGGCAGCTTCTCACAGAAGGCACCCCTGTAGCTGGCCTGCAACCAAAACCTTGCCATGCAAACCCAGTGCTCCACTAAGGAGCTGTGAACAGGGAGTTCTTTTTGTCTGATTGTTTCAGTTTCCAAAGATGGGATAGCTTTTTTTTTTAGTTAATACAGGGTTCACAGTACATCAGAGATTAAAAAATGATAGGCAGTAATTCTGATCCAAGAAACTATCTGTAGCCATTGGATAGGATTTTAAAATACTTTTTGAAAGAACTCCATGTCAGCAATTGTGTTGATTTTTTAGAAGTTCCAAGGATTCAGAATTGCTTCAGGAACTCTTGAACTCTTGTCTTATAATGCCAAATGTTAAAATAATACTTTACTAAAGCTATTTTTTTTTTCTAGGCACCTCCTTCCATATTCGTAATTAAAATGGCAAAAACAACTGATACTTCTGAGAAACTAGTCATCATTCACTCCAAAGCTCACAAAGATACCATTCTAGCTAATTTTGAGGAACAAAGAAAAAAGGATTTTCTTTGTGACATTACTCTGATAGTGGAGAATGTGCATTTCAGAGCCCATAAAGCTTTGCTGGCTGCCAGCAGTGAATACTTCTCAATGATGTTTGTAAATGAGGGTGAAATAGGGCAGTCAATTTACATGTTGGAGGGAATGGTTGCAGACACCTTTGGAGTTTTGCTGGAATTTATCTACACTGGTTGCCTCTGTGCCAGTGAGAAAAGCACAGAACAAATCCTGGCTACTGCACAGCTGCTGAAAGTGACTGACTTGGTATGGGCCTGTACAGACTACCTGGAAAGCCGCAGCCCAGGCAGCGCATTGCCAGCTCCAGCTGACAGTGGAGCCTCTCTTGTTGCAAGTGACAGGAAAAGTGATGATCCACCAAAGCGAAAAAGGGGACGACCGAGGAAAATCAAGGTTGTCCAAGAAGAAGAAGAAGAAGAAGAATCAGGAGCAAATTCCGCTGAAGATGGGCAGCTGAGAGAGAACAACTCCATGCAAAATAAGCAAAATTTTATGAAAAAAGACACTGAAGTCGAAGAAACAGTTGCTAATGAACAGGCTTTAGTGAGGAAAGATGAAGAAGAAACTGAACCTGCTTGTGGCTCAGAGACTGTTGTTGATCTGTCAGCTGAGAAAGATGAAAACTACGATCCCAAATCTGAAGGAATACAGAGCACTCAGAGCCGTTATAGCAAACGTAGAATAAGGAGATCAATCAAACTAAAAGATTATAAACTTCTTGGGGATGAGGATGAGAAAGGACTGGCAAAGAGAACTGATGGGAAAAAAAAACGTGCGGGTTCTGAAGCTCGCTGTAAAGACTGTGGCAAAGTTTTTAAGTATAATCACTTCTTGGCTATTCACCAGCGAAGTCATACAGGTAGGCATTCAGAGACTGCTGCTTTTGGGTTAGGGTTTAGTGATGTTGCCAGATGCAAGTGACTGTTGAAATGTTGGCTGTTGGCAACAGCAAGAACTATCCAAAATAGCATGTGGATACAAATTACAGTGTGTCTCCTGTGTTGTTTTATTCTTGTCAGCAAATCTCAGAACCTTTATGTCTCACCTTGATTGCAGTTTAGTTAATCATTTCACTGTTTAAGCACTGAATTATATGGCAATAGTTAAAGAATTATTTTATTCCTATGTGAAGCTTGTCTCTTTACCACTAATCAAGAGTAATTTTTTCAGCAGGTACAACATTGTGGTGCATCTCACTATCAGCTTAGAACATCTAGTGAGAAATGATGCATCTATACACCTAAAAATGTCATCTTTTGCTTTCAGGGGAGCGCCCTTTTAAGTGCAGTGAGTGTGGCAAAGGCTTTTCCCAGAAGCATTCTCTTCAAGTCCATGAGCGGATGCACACTGGGGAACGGCCGTACACGTGCACTGTCTGCAGTAAGGCTCTGACAACAAAGCATTCTCTTCTGGAACATATGAGCCTACATTCAGGTAAGTATTTCAAGGCAAATGTAGCTCTCTGCTCCTAGAATTCGCGTTTCTGAAAAGAGAAGGTACCTCTGCTCTCTTTCCTGTCTGCTGGCTTGTGTATTTTTTTTATTTATTTCCCTACACTTGCTTTGGACGTGGCTGATGTTTTAATTAGTGATTTTCTCTACAGGGCAGAAAGCTTTTACGTGTGATCAGTGTGGGAAATACTTCAGCCAAAAGAGACAGCTCAAGAGCCACTATCGAGTACACACAGGTATAACAAGTTTGGGTTGAGGACCTGGCTTACAGTCCATGCTGATTTGTCTTCCTAAAGATTTACTTAGGCTGAAAGTTCTTCCTCAGTGATGTATTTAGTCTCTGCTAACTTGATGTGTCCTCTCTTGATGTAACAGTGGATAGGGTGAAATAGACAAAATTATGTATAGTAAATGGAATGTGTAGAAAAATAGTTAATTGAGAAGGGCTCTTAAGATTATTAAAAATCAGTTACGCTGTATTTGATACACAGCTCCAGTATTTTAGCCCTGCTGTCTATGCTACATAGAAGCTAGGAATTGTATAAACAATTGTGTCTGCTAGCTGGTGTGCAAATTGCATTATAGTTACCCACTACTTTGGACTAGCAATGGCAAACAAGTTTTAGGAAGTGTACACACAGGGAGTGGCGGAGAAAATTAGAATTTACAAAGCTTCAAGAGAAGGTGTTTTTGGGCAGGAGCAGGTGTCAGTCCCCTCTGTTCCTGGGGTAATATTAAATAGAGAAATAGGAGCGTGACAGACAGGGAAGAGGCAGT
Source organism: Acanthiza pusilla (assembly GCA_036630365.1). NCBI lineage: Eukaryota > Metazoa > Chordata > Aves > Passeriformes > Acanthizidae > Acanthiza > Acanthiza pusilla. Next base: position 34,574,031 of record JAXCHO010000023.1, read on the forward strand.
GAATCACCTTTTGTTTTATCTCTATATTATATCAAAGTGGTTATTTTACAGGAAAGTGCTTTAACAAAGATCACTGAAGAGATACAGGGGATCACTTATGCACTGACACTTTTTTTATTATTGCGACAAGGCCGTTCATTGCCGGAATGTAACCAGTGTCGTCGCAAATTCATGGATGCAGCTCAGCTAAAGAAACATCTAAGAACACATACAGGTAATGTTGTACCTTGGGTTTTGTGGGGTTTGTGGTTTGTTTTTTCTTGAAGTTTCATGGACAAAACAATGTTAGGCAAATTAACACTTGTTTCTGTGGAATGAGCTTCTGCTCTACTTGTACGTAATGATGCCTCTGTTGCTAATGAAGAGATTTGACATCAAGAATGCAGGAGCACAAAAAAGCTTGTGTTACAGCAGCACAGAGCAGTGCCTATTACAGGAAGAGGGCTTTCCCCCCCAGTTTTATAAAGCCTGCTGCAGAATATGCCAGTTAGTTTTCCTGTGATAGAATCCTGGACTGGGAATTTGGTTTGTCAGGAGAGCTGTATCTAGCATATATCAAGCCTGCAGTGAGCTGACAAGTAACAGAAGTGTGTCCCCTAAATGAGCTGGGCACTTCTGTCTGTGAGGGATGGGTGCTTATGAAAAGTGCTGTGAACAGAAAAATAATGATTTCCATTTACCTTTTTATTGTGCTGTAATAAACCAGATGTTGAGAGGAGATGGGCTGGGAGGGATGATTTAATGTAAGTGCGTCAGAGAGTGTTTTAAGAGATTTAGAGGGCAAGCTGGTAATGAATCACTGGATAACAGAGATAAAAATGTTGATCTATCCTTTCATAATAACAAGGCATAAACTTCGTAAAATACTTTCCTTTGAAGAGTAAGTTCATAAGGTGATGTGTGAATAATTTTGTCTTTTAAAATAACTAGGAACAATAGCAATTGTTTCCTCACAGAATCAAATTGTTCTTAAGCATGTTGCTTGCAATTGTAATACGTAACTCAATTTAGAGCATACTTTATCTCATTCATTTCCTCCTCTTTTCTCAGTGAAGATAACACAGCTTTAAATTTTCTGAGATATGCTGAGGTCAAAACTCGTGCTTCTGGGAGTTTTTGGTTATCCAGAATAGTGTTAGCTTGTGATACTTACACCATTTTGTACTGAGGACAACACAGTGTTGACACACACCACAATTTTGTATCTGAAGCTGATACAGCTCTCTAAATCTAGTGGGAAATGAGTTTGGTGTGGGAAATGAGTTTGGTGTGGGAAATGAGTTTGGTGTGGGAATTGAGAAGAGGAAGCTTACTAGCAAGGTGAATTGCAAAAATATATGAACTAAGCTGAGTTTTAGCAGAAACTGGATTGTAATATATTTTGCTTCCAGAAAAGATAGGTGAGATACCAGTATTAATTATGTAGAAATAATAATTGATCTGTCCCATCTGAAAAGCAAAGTAAAATTCAAAGCATTTGGGAGACAGGTGATAACACTGATACAACTGTTCTCCTTTGGCAGCAGTTTGGTAACACTGTGTCAAAGTAATACAGTCTACTTGGGAAGTTACTCCTGTTTCAGTAGCAGGCTGGGACTGGATGACCAGAGGTCCCTTCTGACAAATGTTTCTTGTTCTCTCATCCTTTATCCATGCCCTCCAAAGCCACATGAAAGCTGGTAAGCATTGCAGTTCTATGCTAAATGTGAAGCTTCCTTGGAAACTGGCTGCTGCCCAATCCGTGGGTTTGGTGTGCTTTGATGGTGTGAATTACCACTGTGGTGATCTGGATTCTCGTGTCTGGTGTCTTAAAGAACCTCAGTGCAACAAGGATTTGTTATGGTGTGAATTAGGATTTGCTTTGGTTGGGTAGTATCTGTTTCTTGTGAACCTTCTTATAATTTAATTTGGCCTCTCTGCTTCTACTCAATTAGACATCAGAATTCCAAATGCACTAAACCACCCCCCCCAACAAATAAACAAAAAATCCCCAAACAAACTCACATTTTATTTAACTCACCATAATTTAATTTTTTTCTAACTGGTGTTCCCAGAATATCATAGGCCTAGTGTGATGGAGCCTTATAGAAAGCCAGGCAAGTTGTTAAGGTAATGGATTCATTTTCCAGCTTTGGAAGTCTGGGCTTACTCATCTGCATGGTGCTGCACGTGAACCTGGCATTAATGCCTATGGTTTCAGGGACAGCCTTTTTCAAAGCATTTCTGTTCCATGTGGAACACCTGCATCTGTGTCATAGGTACAGCTTTTTGTTGCTTTGGGGGCTTGGATCACCTAATTCTTCATATTCAAAGGGGAGAAATGCCAGAGGTGTACATTTAAAATGTTATGCCCTCATTTTGACTAGTGAATTCATTCAGTTTTGGGTATCTGTGCTGACCCATAGGAGAAGCATGAGGAGCTGACAGTGCACACTTGATACTGTGTATGGGAAAATACAAAATGCTTTTCAATATACTGATGAAAAGTGCTATTAAAAAGCAAAGTCACATTTCTTTTTTATAGGTGAGAAGCCCTTCACTTGCGAGATTTGTGGCAAATCATTTACAGCTAAAAGTTCACTTCAGACTCACATTAGAATTCACAGGTAAAGTATGTCTATTTTTCATTACATTCTTTCAAAATGTAACTTCTAATTTTATAACCTGAATGTAGTGCTTGTTCAATTATAGAATGGTCAGGACTTCTTTGTGTTTTGAATGATTGCTAAAAACTTAACATTTTTGCTTAATCTATGTAAGGAAAAATTTGGTAGTGGAAAGTACTGAAGTGCTAAATACTGCCAAGACATTATAAGAGTCTTCTTTGGTGTTTTGTGTCTATTCAATGACACTGTACTTACTGCTATATTATTTTTGTGAAAATTTTACTGGGAATTTTTGTTTGACAGCAGAACAGTAGCCATGGTGTATCCAGGTTATTGGAGCATTGTCCTATTGCCCCGTGATCTCTCCTGTCTCTTTAATACCATTGATTGTCTTTTACCATTGTCAATGTGATGCACTGCGTAAAAGCACGTTAGATTTTAAATCACTGGAGAACTGTTGTGTAAGAAAACATTTCCAGTAACATTTCTTGTCCTTTTGATACAGGCAGCAAGTTAGGATTTGGACACTTCCTTTTGTTTTAAAGCGCACACTGTTAATAAATGTTCTTAAAATGGTCAGTGCTTAGAATTGTGCAAAGTAAGTTGTTGCATTCTTGTCAAAGTCTAGCAGCACAGAGCTTGTACCTCTGGTTTTATGAGAGGAAGGCAGTTATCTCTGTAGCTCTGGAGTATATACTAACGGTACAGTTTATGAAGTCAAATAGAAATAATCAGGAGGTTAAATAGGATGTTTTTAATGACACTACCCTTAAAGTACTTATAATTTAGAAAAACAAAGTAATCATTTAAGTATTTTATTACAGAATAAGTTTAAGAAAGCAGCATTGTCAAAGTGAGTATTTTAATGAGATCAAATTTTCTCCTTTTGCAGAGGAGAAAAGCCATATTCTTGTGGTATATGTGGAAAATCCTTCTCTGATTCCAGTGCTAAGAGAAGACACTGTATCTTACACACAGGCAAAAAGCCTTTCTCCTGCCCAGAATGTAGTTTGCAGTTTGCTCGTCTGGACAACCTGAAATCTCATTTGAAAATTCACAGCAAGGAAAAGCAGTTTCAGGAAGCCAGCGCTGCCCCGAGCACCAACGCTCATCCAGAAGAAGTGAGAAACATTCTCCAGCTGCAGCAGTACCAGCTTGCCACCTCCGGAGGGCAGGAAATTCAGCTGCTGGTTACGGATGCCGTACACAACATCAACTTCATGCCCAGCCCCAATCAAGGCATTAGTATTGTGACTGCAGAAAATGCCCCCAGCATGACGACCGAGCAGGCTGCGAACCTCGCGCTGCTTGCGCAGCCACCACAGCAGCTGCAAAACTTGTTGCTTTCAGCTCAGCAGGAGCAAGCAGAACAAATCCAAAGTATCAATATGATTGCAAACCAAATAGAGGCTGCTGCCCAACCTGAACAAATGCATGTCATCACTCTTTCCAAGGAAGCACTAGAACATCTCCATGCTCATCAAGGACAAAATGAACAAATCCACTTAGCGGGACCTTCGCATCCAGCTCAGCACGTGCAGCTGGCTCAGGAATCAAGTCAGCAGTCTCAGTCTAGCCAAGACACAGTTCCTTCCCATCAAGTCAGTGAAGAACAGAATCAAAGTGTACATGTTTCTGAATCCCATCAGCAGTCTCTGTCAGTAAATGAGTCATCTCATGAGCATCCTATCCAAGGACAGGCTTTCTGAAATGCTTGTTTGTTAGCAGAGGGCTAGGCCAGAGAATGCTTCTTATCCAAGCAGGACATGTGACATGTGTCACACTTATATTTTTTGCAAGATAAGCTATACGAAGAGGCATTTCTTGGTGATTTTAGATGGGTGACTAAGTTTTCTTACCCTTATTTATTTTAGACTATTTTGGTTTTTTGGATTGGTATTTCTTTACCACTTAGTCCATACCTCACAAGCAATTAATGTGGGTTTTTGTGCCTCATATATGTCTCTGCCTACTGAGGATATATGTAGCCCTTCTTTGCATTTCTGTGTGACTCTCCAGAGAAGTGCACCTTGCTGGTAGGAGAACAATGTTTAAGACATTTGCTGATCAGAAAGTACCACTTCTCTGACAAACTTAACATTACCTGAGCTCCTGTCAAGCTTAAGACAACCAGGACTTTTTTCAAAGCTAGCACCATATGTCTTATGTTTAATGAGCTTTCTCTCTGCAGGTTAATGTATAATTCTCTATGTAATCATTCCCTGAAGTGCATTATGAGTTACTGACTACCAAATTTGTTTGGTTTGGGTTGAAACTGTTGCAGCCTTTAACTGGCGCTGAATCTTCCCTTCTGTTTACTCTGTGCTGTACAATTGCTCCTCAGAAATGTTTAAGCCATTGCACTTGAAAAGTGGCTCTGAGATGTGGTGGTTACACTGGAGAACTGAAACCCCCAAATTCTGCTCTGTTCGTTCTACCACTCACTCTCTGTGTGATTGTGGGCAAGGTAGTTGACCTCTGTGCCTTATTTCGTCATCTAGTAAGTGGGGACAGTGTTCACACACTCTGCCAAGCACTTTGAAATGCTCTTGATGTTGAAGGCACTGTCTATTGAAGTGCAGAACTCTCTTCCTGACAGGATTCTGTCAAAGCTTAGGAGCCACTGTATATTTAAAGGGTTATTTTTTGTACTTTGGAGAGAAGAATGTAATCTTACTTTAATATATGTTAAGACTGGTAATTGTTTATGTGGGGATTTAAACAACGAAGAGCACCACTTCAGAGCATAACGAGTTACATAAATGGGGCACGTCACTTAAAGTTGTACAACTATTTTTGTTTACTAAATTAGATGTGTATAGATTGTTTTCAATGACTGACTGCTAACAAAAAAGATTTGACATCGTAATAAAATGCCTTGCCAAAATACACGCTTTGTGTTTCCTGGTTTGACTACTGCTAACACTTTGCATGCTTGGAACGGTGTGTTAAAATCCAGATAAAATGCCAGTGTTACTTCAAAGAACATGGTCAATTGTCACATCAGCTTTAAAATGTCATACTTGTGATTTACATTGATGTTTTATGTTATAACAAATGAAAAATCTAAAAGATATGGTCAATTTAAAAGCAAAATTATTCACATTTTTTATAATATCCCTTGTTCCAAGTCCAGACTACTTGGCCCTCTCCTGACTGCATGCTGCAGAAGTTTGGCTGAGTATCTCTATTTCTTCAAAGTACTGGATCACGTTTATATAAATGGATTATGATAAGGGTGGACAGTGGGAATAAATCAATGCAAAAATAAAAACAAACCCAAAAAGCTACAAGCCATCCCACAGCAAAGCTCTGTTTAGGCTTTTCACCTTTCAGAATGGAGAAATAAAATTTGCATACTTTCTGCCACCAAAAGGAACCAGCATATTCTACAGTTCTGCCTGAGAAGTTTGAAGTCTTGATGCTGTAAGAGTACATAAATAAATACAGTAAAGCCTGTTTCAACGCTTAGGACAATCTTGCTGATTAATTGTATAAGCTTACAGGAAATATTCTGGCACTTTCATCCTGAAAGTTCTGCTTTTATCTAAAACACTGTGCAGTACAACCAGACTACTGTCTGGTCAGAAGTTTACAGGAACTTGCACTGAATTCATTCTCTGCCATATATTTATGAATCCTGAAATGCTTAAAAATGGGTTACAAGCTAAATTCTAAGGCTACCAGTAACATAACTGTTCAATACTTTCTTTCATTTTTGAACTTCATTTTGTTCATTATGCATCCTGCAATCCTTGCAGGATTCAGTTCCATGCTGCACTTACATGAGACACTGTCACATAGTCATTTCTCAATGCTTTCCCTGTAACTAGAAAACCTGAAGTTTTGTGTTTGGAATTCTGTTATGCTTTTCTGCAAATTACCAGTGAAGAAATGAGCTGCTGTGAATAGCACGGCAATGACTAATCTTGCACCCTGCATTGCTTAAGCTGTCAGCACATATTGTAGCTTGCACTCAAGAGGCTGGCGTGGCTTCTCATATCACAAATGTTGCTTTTTGGACACCATTTGCTTCCTTTCTAGTGAATGCATTTCTGTTAGAAGATGAAATTGAATCAATATTCTGTGTGTGCATTTTTAAGGCTACAGCTGAAGTCTAGGATTGCTTTGAATTTGAAAGGAAATCCCTTCAGCTTTGTTTTTCAGTCCAGCTGCCACTAAGAACTATTTAGGAAAAAAATGCATCCCTTAGAAACTACGTTTCAGAACAGCTCTCTGAATATCTTTGCTCCTTAGCCAGTAAACACCTTAACTTCTCTTTTTCTCACATAGACTAATCCTAGCAAATCCGTCTCGCTGCTTACTATGTTAAAATGAGATTAAGGTTTTAGACATAAATGCAGGGCAGTAAGAGGACTACAGAAAGATCCGGTTTTGTGAGCATTTAACACCCTTGTGTGTTTCCTCTGGTCCATTTGTAAGTTACCCTGTGTAGTTGGAGTCTAATAGGATTTTTCTTTTCTTTTTCCATATGCAAGTTTATCAGATTTTGGCTTTTTCTGAAGATTTTGATTAGTTCTCCAGGTGCAAGTTGAAACAAATCCCCGAGGGGTGGAGCAAACACACTCTGGAGCCTGTATTTGCCTGTTGTGTGTGCATTTCCCCTACTTGGCCTTCCAGTCCAGCATCTTGTTTTTTGATAGATGAAAATCAGAGCATTTATTTCATTTGGGCTGTGAAAGCAAATTATCCTGCCAGTAGGAGAAGATTCATCCCAACGGGTGTAGCTTTTCAAGGGTTTGTTTAATACTTAGTTTATGCTCTCTCTCCTGCTCAGGGGGACTAAAAAAGCACTTCTAGGGGTTGTACAGCAGTACACCTCTTAGCACCTAGGAGGAAAAAGACATGACTACCTCATCACAAACTCTTTCCAACTGAATGCCTATTCACAGGTTAAAATTAGGGATATTGAGCCTGGCATTGGTCTTGCCAGTTGTTAAGGAAAGAGTTTCGCTTGCATCTCTTTGTGAGACTCATTTTACTATCATAGGTGGTTAGTCATCATGATGAAGGTCATGGTTGGTGTTTGCTAATACCTATCCTGGTGTGCTTGGATTTGGTTTTTTTCAGTCTTTTCTCACTTCACCTTAACTGAAAGCTATTAATGGATTCATTCCTGATCACCAACCAACCTAGTGCCTGTGTGAGCGCAGCAGCCTGGTACATTTCCTGTCTGCCCATGTCTTCCAACTCTGCATCAGACTCTCTCTGACAGTATCCTGTGTAAGTATCCTTATCCAGGAGAAACCGAGCCGGCGTTGGGTGTGGCTGGGAGGAGGCCAGTTTGCAAAGCAGGTGTGCCCCGGAGTGTGGGAGCAGGCAAGGCTCCTTCCTGGGTACACTTATCTCCACATGGGCAGAAGTGCATCTGTGCGGGCTTTTTCCCAGTCCTGCACTGCAGGTTCTCTCCAAGAGCAGAGAAGAGGTAATGCCATACTCTCCAGAGCTATGATTTCAGGACGTCTTTTATCTTTTTATTCATTAGAGACTAACTGAAGAGTCTGCTTCTTGCAGAGTTGCACTCCCATGACCTACAATAGTTCTCTATGTTCTATCCCTTTTCAGATCCTTTGTAAAACAAGGTAACAATAAGTGGTTTTCCACAACAGAGGGATTACTAATCATACCTGTCCCAAGCAATTCTTCCAAATGGAAAAACCCATCCAGGCATAATCTCAGCATCTCACTGTAGTATGCTTACTGCTCATTTCTGGCTAGTATTTTAATCCTGCCTAATTATAAGTATCTTAGGAATAGCAGGAAGCAGAGTTTTGCTTTAGTTAGCAAACTTCCTATGCTGTCCTGCAAATTTTTCTGACATGAGGAAGAACTTCTTTCCTGTGTGAATGACCGAGTACTAGAAGACATTGCCCAGAGAAGCTGTGGAGTCTCCCTCACCGGAGATATTCCACTGACTGGAAACAATCCTGTGCCACGTGCTCCGGGACGACCCTGCCTGAGCAGGGAGGTGGGAACAGATGACCCACTGTGATCCCTTCCAGCCTGACCCATCCTGTGATTCTGCGGTTTTACTTGCCCTTCACCAAGACGTCTCTGGGTGACCCCTAGCAGCTCTCCTTTAGTACCATCATGTGGGGGTCTCTCTCAAATATATATGTATATATATACATGTGCGTGTGTGTATGTATGTATGTATCTTTTAATTAATTTTGTCTGCTTTCTGTTCTGTTTCTCAGTCATTTTCAGATGCTATTTTGGACTGAAAGGAACTGAAACAGCTGCAGCTGCATCAGGTGGAGAGGTCTGGAGCAAGAAAACCCTCTGAGAATCACACAGAAGCAAAATTCTTGGGTCTTGTGTCAGTTTGTGTGCACACTGCAAAGGACTTCAAGTTTCCAAGAACATTTCTGCACAACCTTTGAAAGGCTTTCAGTATCATTGTTTAAAGGTACTGCACAACCTCATGTGCTTTCCATATTTTCCTTCATGGTAATTGTTTTCCTCTCCAAACGGAATGCAGGACAGCACATCTGCCACAGCTGGCAAGCAGAACAGCACTGGCAAATTCACATCTAACTCTTATCACCCACAAAATATTTATGCTCATCTGAGTACCATGAACAGGCTTGCAGAACAATATCATGTTGTCATAAATTGCTAATAGAGTCTGAAATTAATGTTAGTCACCCAGTTCAGGATTTTAATATATATAATTTTCATAATTGGCAACCTGTTGAACAGAATTTAATGTACCTGAATTACCAAGTGATGAGAAAAGAAGAGGAGAAACAAAAACCAGAGTAAAATGAGACAACAAGTAATTGGTGGTTCTTGGCATGCTCTTTTTATAAAAAAAATCCAACATAAATTTTCAGAAAATAGTCCTGTTGAGTAAACAAGTGATGCTTGTTAGGCCAATCTTTGCTTTACTTTTTGACTTTGATGGTCAGTTGACTATTACCAGCACATTTCTAGTCAGTTCCCTTTCTTGCCCACAATGACAATAAGATTGCCTAAAAATTATCAGTTAAAAAAAAAGAAAAAGTAATTTTTTCAAAGAAAAAGGATTAACAGGAGCCAGTCCTATGTATGTGCAGAATTAAATTTCAAGAACAGAATTTGTGTATAAATTTAAGCACAATGACAAAATGCAGACATCAATCTCAGGATTTTTTAAAAATAATTTGTAGTGGATTGCTCTGGGTTTAATCCTGAAGTATTGTGGTGCAAAAAGGAGAAAAGAGATGTTTCAAAAGGACCAATAAACTTCAGTTGTATTAATCTGTATCAAGCTATAAATATGGATGTGGGGAAAAATAGATAGTCAAGACAGTATTTTCTGAAGCTTTACTGATCTTATATTTGACTCACGCTGCTTCTCCTCTGGACTTTACATAAGACTGCTAGAGACTTTTTTTGGCTATAGCAGAAGCCATATGGTCTGGCTACCAAAATTAGATTCTGCTTAGCTTACAGCCTACAGAGGCTCCGGCAGCCGTGCTACCAACTTTGGGAAGGGGGAAGGAAAGGGCTTTCCTTCGCCTCTCTGAGTCACAGCCCACAAAACATCCCTGCAGTTGCATGTGCTGCTTGCAGTTACCTACTGTCACACTTCAGCTCATCTGCTGCCACCCAGGACCTGGCTGTGAATGAAAACTGTCTTGCCTTACCATTTTAACATGTCTCCTTGTCCAAACTGTTTTGTCTGCCTCATTTTTCTGCATTTTTTCAGCAGAACATCATCACATGAAATGATAACATCTTGTGCACAGATCTTTCAGGCAAGGGAGCATCTGTGGTAGCTAAACATTGAGAATCTTATCATCTTCACGGTCTGATATTGAGAGGATGGAGCTCTTCAAATCCAGCATTGCCACAAAGCACAACAAAACTCTCAAAAAAGCATTGCCCTAATGATTCACTGTAGGAAACTACCACTGAGCCAGACCAGAGAGACTTCAGGGCTACCTGGAGGAGGCCTGTCTGCAGCCTGTGATTTCTTTCGCAGTCTGGGTTTTTTTATAGACACGTGCAATTTAGCAATATTTAGCTAAGAGGCTATAGGATTTTTGGTTCTGACTCTGTGGTTATGTAAAAATGTATGGCTTTATAAAGCTAGTTGGATATACAGTTGGGGGAAAAAATGCACATTGATATTAAGATGAGAAATCAATTGGTTTGAGGTTTTTAAATTTAACATAGGTTTGTTCTGCATGAAAATCACAACTGTCTCATCTGCAATAGGATTTTAATACAACAAAGACGTACTTTCCCTGGGGACATGACAATTGCTCTGTTGCGCCATGACATCATGAAAATTATACAATTTTTTTAAAATTACACAAAAATTCAGTTTTGTCACTTCTAACACCAGTGGCTCCTAAAATTCACTGTGCTCAGAGATGAAAAGTGACCTGACCCAGCCGTGCTGACAGAAGCCCGAGCTGAACCTGCAGCTGTCCCACAAAGCAGCTTTTGCACGTGCTGCACAAGCCGAAAGAGACCAAAGCTGCCACGGCGGCACAAAGCTTTGCTGTGGGAGCCGCGACCCCTCTGGAACTGCTCCGTCCACGCGCTGCCGGCGGGAATGATGTCTCAGCAGCGCCCAGCAAATACAGCTGTGGGTAGGAGTTTTTGCGTCAAAAGGAGACACACACTTCACACAGGCTGTAATTAAGCTGTAAATCTCTTTGCCACAGAAATTTGTGGATGCCGGATTTTTACTGTTTGCCTGAAAAGCAAAGAAGTTCAAATAAAAAAAGAGCTGCCAGGAGGAATTAGACACAGAGATACCAGGAAATCCTTCAGCAGAGGCTCAGTGGAGGCTGGGAGTGGGGAAGCAGTTCTCTCATGTTTGCTTTTACTTACCGCTTTTTGCTGGGCATTTGCTGTTAGCAAGAGGCTCTTCATCCCTTCTTTTAAGTGGTACTGACAGCATCCATCAAGAGCTCTGGAAAGAACTGGCTTCAGTCCTCTGCTCTGCCAGACACTTCCTATGTAACCTCCTTCCTTCAGGAGAAAACAGAAAATGGAGCATTTTCTAACCTCCAACAGGGTCTAAAACTGCTTACATCAGGCTTGGGAAGTGCTTAGAGATGCAGGGTAGGGTATAGGCTGGTGTCTCATGTAGCCATGGAGCTGGGGCCTGTTGACAGACTCAAACTCGCGGTGGCCAGGCTGCCATGGGCCAGCAGTGGGTGCCTGGGGCAGAAATGGTGGTGGGGCTGCCCCAGCACCTGGTTTTCCATGTGGCCAAGTTCACGGCAGAGGTAGCCCCTGGTCTTCAGCCCAGCACCGGTTTGGAAACAGCAGGGAGTGGTGTGGGCTTGAAGCAAATAAGCAGAGGAATGCCTGCACCTGGCATCAGCTCTTGGGAAGAAAATATTCCAAATTTCATGTTTCTGCTTTTCTTTGGTGCTGCCAGGTGCAGGCACCAGCACCACGGCTTTATGGACTCTTGGCTCAGTGCTGCTCAGGGCAAGGGTCTGCACTGCATCATCCTCACCTCCTTGTTCCTACACCTCCAAGAAATGTCACAGCTGTGCAGTGCTGTACAAGATGTCACACACATCACAGCTCAGCATCTTATGTCAAGTCCCTTAACGCAGCTCTGGCAGCGCAAACGAGAAAGCAAGAAGCTACAAACCTCACAGGGTTTCGCAGGCTTTCCCTGGGAAACTCGGCTGTGTGGCAGAGGCACAACAGGCAGCCCACGTCAGGGTGCACAGTGCTGACCTTCCTGCCCTCCTGGCCTGTAAGAGTTCGTCTGTCAGGCTCATTCCCCAGCATTATTTACAGCTGACAAGGCTCTGCCATCTATCAGCAGCCCTAAGGGCAGCCAAGCCGACAGCTGCAGGGTTCGGTGCCTCTTGGCTTTTTTTCCTTTTCATTCCAGCCACGGCCTCAACAGGGATAGCAACAGGGACTACAAGATGAACAGGGTCACTTGTCACTTTCACGTTTCTTTTGGCATGATGATTTCCCAAGCAGCAGGATCCAGACCTTCAGGGCACACCTCGCCACAAGCTGCTGGCCAGTCCATTCCAGTTGGCAGGATTTGTGGGTTTAGAAGTAGGAAAGGCATAAAAATACCACAGGCCACTTCACCTGGGGTGGATATTATGATCGTTTCTTCATGAAGTATGTAATTCATCCCTGGAGGCTTTGCTGTCCCTCTGAAATGCAGGAACTGAGAGGTGAGGTGTGGGCACGTGACTCCTTGGTGATGTGCCTCGTTGATGGCCAAGTGCTGGGGATGAGAAGGAGCTGCTCAAGTGGCCTTACCATGAGCAGGACTATCATGACTTTAAGCCCAAAGCACTTTACCAAGCAATTGCTGAGGATTTCTACAGCAAATACCTGAAAAACCCAGAGAAGTAGCACTGCTTTACATGAGCACAAGGTTTCTAAGGAGCTGGAGAGGTTGTTTGAAAAAAGGGCAGATACCATGGGGAGAAAGAAAAGTGAGCACAGACAGCTGTGGCGTTTTTCTTGTTTTTCTGCCCTGTGATGTCAGGGCTGGAGCTGAAGCTGGAGAAGCCGATGGGGACAATCCCCTGCCAAGGATGGCAGAGTCTCCATGGCTCCCAGCAGCCAGGGAGGGACAAACACTAGCCCAGATGCCTGGCATGCACTGACTGCTTCAGACAAAAGTGCAGCTGTGCTGACCATGCTGCAACTGTGCTGCTCCAAAATCCCAAACAAGCCCTTGGGTATCAAAATTCTTGGGTACCCTTATTCCTTGGGTACCAAAAGCCCAAGTGCCAAATCTCTCCTTTCCCAGCCAAGAGCCCCTGAAATGCTGTGGTGGTGTGAGGTGCAAAATACAAGTCTGGCTGGGAAAGCAAGAAATGTCCATTTTGGCAGGGTGACCAATATTCCTGCAAATTCATTTATTCCTGCCTGTATTGCACCAGCTGCAAGAAGCATGTAAATAAATGCATGATAAAGAAACAGGCCCTGCTCAGTAGTTTGCTTTAGCACACTCTTAGGATTATTTCTGCCCAGAATGAAGTAAAACATCCTCGATTTTTTTATTTAAACAAAGCAGTGCGGATGCTATTGTGCCTTGACAATCCTGCAGACGTTTTCTGAGACCATTCCCACTGGCCTGCATTAGGGAGGGAGTGCAGCACAGAGAGCTGGCCTTTCCCTCACTGCATTTTGGTTTTCTGCTTTCAACAGTGTTTGTGTACCTGGGGATGGCCATTGAGGAGGCTGCTCTTTGAAGTACACTACAGAAGAGAAAAGTAAAAGTGAGGAACAAGTCCTCTCAGTGCTGTGGTTACACCGGCCAAAGGAGGGGGGACAGAAATCTGGCCAGTGGACTTCAGATAGGAATTTCACGCGTTGTCAGCTAGGAATTTCACACATGTTTTCCTCCTATCACTTCTGCAGCTCTTTTCAGATGCATGTCCCAGAACCTGTGAGAATTTCGGGGCTCTGTGGAGGAGTGAAGTCTCTCCATGATGCCCAGTGAAAAACAAGTGGATCTAAGGGGTTGGTGGGGGTTGGTTTCTTGAGTAAAACCAAGTTACAGCACAAGGCAAGAGGCTGGGGTGGTGATGTGATCTGCATGAATAGCAGTCTTCATCCATGGAAACATAACTGAACTCCAGGACAATGCTAATCTCTTAATTCAGATACATACATATATATATATATATATGTACATACGTGTGTGTCTGTGTGTGTGTGTGTGTCTGTATTATAAAACCAGAAAACATTTTCTCTTTTCACATCTCATTTTCTAAACATAGGAAAAGTTTGGGTAATTTATTCTTTTGATTATCCAGGATATTTCCAAAAGAATTTAGGAAAACTAACTGAAAACGTTAACAATCTTTTCCATTAAGCTGGTTGGTAAGCAATTAAGAAACGAATTGGAAATATGAGAAAATTAAAAATATCCACAGGGAAATATATGTTTTATAAAGAGATTAATTTATGAAGGCATTTAGTCAAGTGCCAGAGCCCTTGCAAGTGTGCTGGTGAGTTGTCTGAATGACAGTGCTATGCCTGGAGTGTGGCACCAAGGAAAAAGGCACCACAAATAATGGGTCACGCAGCCTGCCCACCTGACATCCCCAGGGAAGCCAAGATAGCAAGGCATATCAGAAGGCAGATCCTTTGTTACTCCCTTTTGGTCTATCATACATCTTACCTACCCATACTTCTTATCTGTGTTTGCCTTGCTCCAAATGTGAGTGTGTAAATACATTTCAGGTTTACACTTTGAAGATGCACCTCCTGCTTTCCATGAATGACTATGCAGATATCTATGCTGTCCATAAAAGCAATCTAAAATTGCAAGCTTGCTACTGTAGAGGACTAAGGACAATCTGACAATGTCTAAACAATGCAGCAAAACCAGATTTATTTTAAAAAAAGATAGAAATAGATACATCAGGTTTCCTTAGTGCCTCACTCATTCAGCCGAATAGGAACTTCACTGTTAGCAATTCTCCTTTCTTAGACAAGCTATTGGCCTTAACTCACCACAAAATCACAGCTGCATTTTCATCCTTCTTTCTTCAAACCCCACTCCCTCTGACAGATGTCTTTCTTCGGGGCACTCCTTCCTTGGCTGAGCGCTGCCACTGCCGGAGCTCTCCCAGCAGGAGATGCTGCACCTTCTCGGGGAGCAGCAATTAAACACACTGCATGAAACAGTTCAGAAAGGCACCATCTCCAGGAATGGAGCAGGGCTCTTCCCAAAGGTCTGTCAAAATGTCAGTAGTGAAACACAGATGGAAGTGGTTGTTCCCCCAGGCTGATGCGCAACCCACATCTCTGACCTCGGCTGAGCTGCTCACTGACAGCCCTGTGATAAATGCCTGTGATAACCACAGTCTTGGATGATTGCTTTTATCTGTCCTGCAGATCCCATAACTGGAAAGGGAGAGGAAGGTGCATCAATTTACGGTCCTGCCTTTGAAGGTATGTTTCCCCAGCTATCTTACTGTGCACATGGTGAATTTCCACAAAAATCAAGTTGTTGATCTGATTTTATTCACATAATGACCTGGGAATTGCTTTTCATCCCCCTAAAGCAAAAAGGTTTGGTTTTCAGTCAGAATTATAATCTGCTTGTATTTGCAAGAGCAGACTTCTTTAGTGAGAACACTTTTTGACCTGTAACCTTGTCCTTCTCCTTGGATGTTCCCCTGCCTGGGGCTCAGCTCCACCAGCCCCTTCTCCCTGTCTAAATGAGGGCTGATGGTCGCCCACTGCCTACTTCAAACTTCAAATACTTACTTTTGTGGACAGGACCTTAGAAATGCAGAAGTGGATTAGCTACAAATCTCTGGGCACACCTACCACCTGTTTAAATGCATTTAAAGTAACAGAAGTAAGCCAGCTTTAACTCTAGATTTCCGGGACCTCAGGCAGCTTTTCAGGCTTGGGCACACCATAGGCATTGCTGCCTGCAGCCTCTATTCTGCAGGTGGGAGTTCTGAATCTCACATAAAACCCTGAAAGTTGACAAATGACAAATATGAACTAAGTTTAACAGAAAATGTTCCCTCATACTGGTATAAAGTAATAAAATGTTAATAAAAATGAACATTCTAACTTTCAATATTTAAGAAAAACAACCCATATAATTGACATAGGCATTTGGGATTTTCTGTTTAGATTAAATGCTACCCATCAAGACGCTTTATGACAGTTAAAGCACTTTTGAAAATGATTTATGTTCCCTTATATAAAAGCTTTCCCACTGCCAATGGTACAAACCATTTCAGCAGGCTGGGCAGCAGCCAACACTGAGGTCAGAAATGCTAAGTGCAGCTGAAAAGCTTCTTTTCCAAGATGCTGAAGAGTCTGCCTGTGAGGAGAAGCTGCTCTCACCTCAAGGTCCCAGGCTGGATGGAGCAAAACGTAGCAGCACTGGAGGCAGGGAAGCTGCTGGAGGTGCAAGCCTGGTGTGTGGGATTTAAGGCAGTAAATGCTATGAGCCTCCTGGAGTGGACAGGAAAGGGCAAAAGTCACTTCTTTGATGCTGGAGCTCCTGGAACAACAGCAAGCCCAGGCTCTCAGGGCACACATATCTCTGAGAGAATGTAAGCTGGTATTGGAAAAAATAGGACTGGCTGTTAAACTATTTGCAAAGTGGGTGTCCCCAAGGATTTAAAATTTTGTGAATCCTCTTTTCCAGCAATGTTATCCAATGTATTTTTGCAAGTGGCCATCTTGCACCCTTTGCACTTTCTGTTTGGGTAGAAATTGCTGGGTTTTATGACCCATAGATTTACCTGACCTACAAGTCAGGAAGAAACGAGTTTGTTACGCTGGCAGTGCTGCACACAGGAGAGCTGTGGCCCCGTGTGCTGCCTGGGCTGCAGCACAAAGCCCCAGCCTGCATGCAGCATTATGCTCCAGGACCATCACCCTCCTCCAGGCAGGGCTTGTGCCTTCCCTATGCTACTCAGGAAAGAAGCTGCCATGTCATGTGGGAAGGGGACAATGTACCAAAAATTGCTTCAGTAATTTCAAGGTGGATTTAATTTGGAATCGGTCAACTTTGGAAGTGTCCCTGGAAGAGTTTTTGCACATAGGCCATGTGTTGATGCATTAAAGAAGGAGATTGCTACTTCTTGCCTTCCCCCTCTTTAATTAAAAGTTGCTTTCGACCCTTGAGAAAGGTGTTCCCTTGGGTATGCCTTTCTATTTTAAGGCTTAGATTGCTTTCCCGATACTTCCCACAAAACTACTTTACACTGAGGGCAGAGGACAAATATCTTTGATATGTGAAAAGGGTGAGAGATGCCTCTGTCAGCCAGTAATGTTCAGGGAGACTCCGTGCTTGGCATGTGTCTGGGCGCTGCAAACAGCGCCTGCTGAAATTAATGGGACACAACCTCGTTTTACTGTAATGAGATGAAAGGACTGAAGCAATTACACAGAATCGCTCGCACTGGAGCATCGTGTCATAGGACAAAGCATTCAACTCCAAAATTAGTCTGCTGAAGTAATTTTGCAAACCACAAGGCAGCAGTTTGGGAGTTACTGTTCAGTTAAAATTTAATTACCATTTTTATGAATCAGCTTCTGAGAAGGGCTCTCAAACAGGGTAACAAGAATTTTAAAAAAAATCAGAGAACAATAAAATCAAAATATTTCTTCAGTTTCCTTAAAGCCTGTCAAGGGCTTGATGGGGCTCTTGACTGCTCAGCGTGATCAGGTCAGATGGTGATGGAGGACAACAGGATCAGTGGACCACCTGCTCCCCACCTCACAGCCAGGCTCCCCTCCACAGAAAAGGAGTCAAGTCCTTGCCATAATCTCCCAAACCCAAGTATGCCTCATGTTTGCTCTTCCCCAGTCATCACGCTTGGGAGACATTTTTTCTCTCCCTCACCAGCCCTTCCTCAGCCAGCATGGAGGATCCTCTTCCCCTCCTCACAGCTCTTGTTCCCATCACCTGCCTGCAGACCTCACCCTGGAAAAAAATTTCCACTCTGGGAGCACCCTGGCCTCCACAGCTCAGTATCTGCTCTCCATTTATTCAGCTCTGTCATTTTATTTGGATACAGAAGTCTCCTGCTCACCCTCCTGTGTGAGTTGCCAAGGGCAGGGAGCAGCCAGGGCTCCTGCCCCAGCCAGCCACGTCCTGCCCTGACTGTGCTCACGAGCATCTTGTCCTCTTCCATGGCAGCAGCACAAGGGGAGGCAGAGCAGTGCCTGTGCTTGGAGCATCTGCTCTGCCTGCCACCTTCCTTATCTGTACAGGGGGAATAACCATAAGCAGCCATGGGGAGCTGCCATGAGAAGTATCCTGAGCTACTCTGGAGAGAGACAGCACAGACCAACAATAGGGGCCCAGAGTGGTTTTTTATGGGTATTTTTTCATTAGCTTCTTTACTGGCTTATTTTTTCATTAGCTTCTTTACTTCACAGTAGCAGGAAGCGTCTTCCAGAAAAGACATGGATTCAAACCAGACTTTGCTGGCATAAGACTCAATGAAATCTTTGAGGGAAAGGAAAAAAGGAGAGTGAGAAAGGAGGAATGGGAGCTTGAGGGAGCTAGCAAAAGGGACTTGCATGGTGAATAGCAGCAAAGGGAGCAACACAGCTGTGGCCCTTCATACCCCAAATCTTTCCCTAGATGAAAGTGTCTCCATCCATCACACAGGAATACGAATCCTCAGCATGGCCAAGCATCAACAAAGGTAGCCATAGGAACAGCTCACAGTTCTACACCATTTTCCATCCAGTTCACAACCTGAACAAAAGACATATTGCTCAAGCTAGAAAACTCTATGGCAAAACCAAGGAAATACCAGGGCATTTCCAGGACCAAAGGTTACAAACTTGTGGCTGCAGAGCTCAGTGCGAGCTGAAGGTGGGCTCTGATAGACAGCGAGGAGTTTCACAAAACCTCTGGGCTCTGCTCTGCCCTCACAAGATGAAAGAAACTATTTTAGCAAATGCATACTAGAAGTTTGTTCTCAGTAGCTTAACAAATAGGACTGGCCTGTTAAAATGTTTAGATTTTCAGGAATGTAATAAACAAGAATATTGCTTTGAGCAGTTTGCTTGGTGGAAGAGAACAAAATATGTAAGTATTACCACACAGAGAAAAATTCACAGTGCAGTTTCTATGTTACCACACCACGCAGAAAGACAGCATACAGTAGCAAAAACTCAAAGCTTTCAAACCTACAGAGAACAACCCAAAAGCTGGATATATTTATAACCAGCAACATTCACTTCGAGTTGCTGCCTTGCCACCGGCTCTGTGCAATCTGAAAGGTGTGGGATCCAGGATGTTATAGCCAGGCCCTCCTAAATCTGAGTGGGAGTTTAATCCTCAGGAAGAAAAAAGCACCCACAGCATACAAGGACAGCCAGGTACATTCCAGGCTCTGCTCTGTTCAGATTTTCTGACATCCCCACTTGGACAAGGGATGCCTGCAGTGTGCTCCTTGCTTGGTCCCACTCTGCTGGATGGGGTGGGGTGGGATGGATACAGCACAAAGCTTTATGGAGCACTGCTGGCATCCATCGCCATGCCAGCACCTGCAGGAGGCACAGCTTGTCCTCCCACAGCGTAGGAGAAGGACAGGCTGAAAATCATAAAGACCGCAAAATGTTGGACTGTTTTCAGGATTCAGATTAGTGTTGTGAAGGAAGGAAATGAAAGCTATATCACAGGGAGTCACTTCTGTCACTCCTAACAGTGTGTCTCCTGACTTCATTCATCTCAGAAGTACTGGCCATTTGTAGCTGGGGCAGATGGAATAATGCTTGCTTCTTTAAATAAATGTAGCTGTATAAGAGCCATAGTACTTTCACCTCTCCTAAAATGCCAGCTAGAGGCTGCTTAATCAAGAACTGACAGCATTCGTTGTGAAGAACTTTTTAAAGAATGTAGTGAGTGTAGCCTGTCCGTAGGAAACAGGTGCCTGGGTTTGTAATGGCCACGCACAAAACAGAGGCTGCAGAGCTCGGCTTTGGATGGAGGTGGATCCCATGTGCCCTCCTGTAGGCAAGTGACCAAGGGCATGATGATCCTCCAAACACTGGAGGCTGTACCTACATATAACAAAAGGCCTACAGTAGCCTGCAAGATAATTGACTGTGGGACCTTCAGTCTGTGATTCCCAGCTGGTTTTCCTGCCTGCTGTAAGGTGGAGCACTATTTCCCACTCAGCTTTTTACAGACCACGATGACTTTCACTTACATAAATAATAAATAAAATAAAACCACGTGGTCTTGCACATGTGGATGGATTGGAAACATTCTTTGGGCTTAAAAAGAAATGTTCACAAGGTGTTAAAAAGTATTTTTACAGGAGAAGAAAAAAAAACCTCTCGTATCTCATAACTGTCACATACCTCAGTGCATCTACAATTTATGGGAAATAGTGTTAACATGATTATATAGTGACAAGCACTGATGTGGTAAAATGATATCTCAGACAAAAAAAGAAGAAAAAATACGTTTGTAGGACTGTGGCCTCAGTGAAGACCAAACATTTCATCCTGTACTAACTACTATAAACCAAAAGTAATGTCCTTGAAATCAGGTCAGGCTGCATCAGGCTAAAACCAGGAAATGCTAGAGCAGGCAGAAGCTTTAAGTAATTATTTTTAGCAGATGGTCTCAATTTTAAAAAGTGACCGTTGCCACTGAAACAGAGAAAAATATAATTTATAAAGTTACTGCAAAACAGTTAATGTCAAGGCTCTGTGTGGATGCCAATCTGTAACCCACAATGATTGCCAGTGTCATGATTTCTGACATGCTAGATCCTTCTGACACACCGTGCAGAGCTGGGGCACGGACAGCTTCAGCAGATAAGCATTAAAAGGAGACAAGATATGTGGAAGATCAAAATGCAGGCCGGAAAGAGAGGCCATAACCAAGTGCACTGAAGTTCAAAGGAAAGAGCACTCACTGGATGCAGACACAAGGCTAAAGCAGCCCTGCTGTGCCAAGGCAACCCGGACACTGTATTACCACCACCTACCCCAGTGCTGCCAAGAGTGCTGTGCTCAGTGACCTTTGCTCCTTTGCTCACTGCATGAGCCGCTGAACCTCAGAGAACAGCGCCAGTGCGAGGGGGGGAAGGCTGAACTAGGGAGGTATTTGGAGAAACCTGGTTTTGTCCAAGCTTAAGTCCATGGATTTCACGAAAAGTAACGATTTATTTGCTATAATGGGAATCAATTTAACAAATCAGCAAATGTTTAACTGAATGCCTGAAGAAGGCATAGACCCAGAGTGATCTTCACAGGCTCTGAGTATGGAGATTGTGTTAATTTTAGCAAGGGAAATTCGGTTTTTCTTTATTCATGCTACAAAACAAAAAGATTATTTAACCCAAAATACCCTTGTATATCTGCAGCTAGCTAAGAAGCCTTTAATACATTTCATCCTTTCATTTTCTTGAGCATTCTGCAATCTATACATAGACTACTATACAGGAATTAAATCTTCTGTAGGAACATTTCAAATCAATCTGCCTAGAGAGTAATTTTTTTTGCTTCAAAGTTCTGGGTCAAAGATTAAAATAGACTGTGATATTTTCTTCATAAAACCCCACAATTCCTGACAAATTACTTTTCATAAGTAACAGAGACTATTGCTATGAAAGATAGGGTTTTGCATACTCAGTATTGAGACAGAGATTAGTGGCTCTTATTTCTTGCAAGGATTTTAAATTATATTCAGATGTTTAAAGTCAGGAAAGCAATTTTAGTTCTGCAGGCTATAGAGGACAATGTTAGAAGACCAATTAATTGATTTTTTGTTTGCTGTTGGCTTGGTCAACCATGGCAGGTCTGCTCTCTGGCTGCCACTCCAGTATCTCCAGTGTTCCACAAGGGATCAAAGCAGAACATAGCATGTGATTTGAGTCCAAATGACCTGACCCGAGCAGATGTCAGAGCCCAGAAACTCATGCTCTGGCAGTGGGCAATGTTCAGGGACTCTGAGGGCAGGCAAATGCCTCATCACATCAAGTATCAGAAAGCTGATCCTGTGCCAAAGCCACAGACCTGGTAACAAG
This sequence comes from Acanthiza pusilla, assembly GCA_036630365.1. Lineage (NCBI taxonomy): Eukaryota > Metazoa > Chordata > Aves > Passeriformes > Acanthizidae > Acanthiza > Acanthiza pusilla. The sequence goes on from JAXCHO010000023.1 coordinate 34,596,139, forward strand.
GATGGTGGCTGGATGTCCAGCTCGATGTCATACACTTGAGATCTATGACAGCCACATAGAGGAACTGGGCAGGGGACAACTGGTTGGAATTACACCACATGAAAAAAGTTATAACGAGAAGATGAGAATACAACCAGGAAATAATTTGAATTTCAGGCATAACAATTCCTCAGGCAAGCCATAATTACTGTATTTGCATTGGTCATGAGAGGACACTCTGCCAGAAAAAAACATGGTAAAATCTTTCATCCAGTATTAAGAGGTCACCTAAAAGAAACAGTGCATCTTTCAAGCCTGGTTCCCCAGTGCCTGCAATTCGGAGTCCAAGGCAATGAAAAATGAAACAGGAGTGGAATATTTGTCTTAACCCCAATCCAAAAAGATGTTTTGTGACATATTTTCTGCTATAACATACATTTCTGATCAAGTCACTAGGAATACATTGCTGCCTCTCAGAGTGCCGGACCAGAGGAATAGCATGCACAGGACACAGAGGACACACAAGTTCAGGGACAAGCCATGGGGCCTCCACAAAGACGGAAAGTCCAGGGACAATCTGCAAATGGGGAGGTGAAGACTGTCAGCTGCTGGTTTTGGAGAAGTTCCCTTCCCAGCAACCATATAAAAAACTCCCTTGTACAAAGAACAGCTGGCACCAACATGCATTCTGAGAAAACTATTATCTTACCAGATTACATGGCATTTTATTTGTGTAATGTGTCACCGCTGTAAGAAAAACTGGTATCTTTCAAGTTTTGCTTTATTGGAGTTTTATGCTGAGCTCCTTACTTCAGCAAAACACTCCATTAGATATTGCCTTAAATGAAAAGTGATGAAAGAAGCCCTGAGATTATACACAAATTTTCTCTGTACAGGCATACGTGTTAAAAGCGCAAGGACGCTGTGTTAGTAACGCCCAGACAGTAGGCTCCAATCACTCCCCCCTTCTTATTCAAGCGCTGATCAGACAAAAATTGGAAGCTGAAGTCGTTAACTACAAGGTAGTTTACCTAATCTGAGGTCAGAGGGTTTCTGAATCTGATCCAGCAGGGCTGCTACAGCCAGCAGAAATTGCTAGTGTGGTTCCTCAGATATGCAGGTACTCCACACCGACAGATCTGGAGAAGCCCTGAGATCACTGAAGAATACATCCATTACCCTTCACTAATTCACTGTTGACCCCCAGCTGTCAGTCAGACAAAAAAATTCCTGCCACCAATTCCAGGGAGGCAAAAAAGGTACTCCAAGGGATTGGTTTTGAAAGAACTGTACTGATAATATCAACTATGCAGGATATCAAATGGATCAGAATGATGTAATAGAGCTATTGCACAAAGAAAAGCGGTAAGTGGAACAATTTTACAAACTTCACAGAAAAAAATCTTGATACTGTAATTCTGGCAAGGTTTAGGATGTTAAGAAGCAGTAATGGGTGACCAGGTCAACAGAACTCAATTGTGCCTGTACCTCAACAGCTGTGAGGGAAGAAGCACTGGTCCAGGCCATCAGGGCACAGTAAGAGCGGATGCCAGGGGAGGGACCCAAGGCCAGGCACAGGCCACCCACAGATGCTACATCTCAGGCAGGGGCCAGACACAAGAGCCTCAGAATGGAAACATCTACTGAGAAAAAGTTGTAGAGACTCTCCTGAAATTCCTTCATTTGAAAAACTCTCAGGTTGACCAAGGCATTTTTATCAGCCAGCCAGCCTTGAGGACACAGCTAAACCCCTAGGGAATATGCTCCCACCCTGACACAGGGCAAAGCCCACCACTATATTACACAATTACCAACTGAAAAATGCACGTTAAAAATACAGTAAATGGATGCACTGTTGCAAGCACTCCATCTAAACATTTGCCTTATTTTCCTTTGGTCACCTAAACCAGCCTGACCTCATTCTCTGGTTGGTTGCAGCTGCACGGGTGAAAGGTTTATTCTTTCCACTCCATCTTACCTCTGCCTGTTGCCTTCCATTCTTCTTCTCAAGACATGTCTCTTTGGCTTGCCTTAGGCTAAAAGCCCATATCAGCCCATATCGCTCTCTCTAAAAGAGTTAAGAAAATATTTTTAACATTACTATATCATCACTAACCACTCACTATAGTATTTTATTTGTTCTTTATGTTAAAAGCAGCCTTCCCACCCCACCTGGTGGGGCTGAGCGAGTGCCTGTAACACAGGACTTGTGCGTACCAAGTACAGCTCCACCTTACCCGCCTGAGGCAAGCAGCTCATACAGTACAGGTGCCAATGTCCTCACCCGAATTCCTGCTGGGGACAGACACACGGGCACCTTAAATACACACCCTGATGTCATACAGCATGGCATGCACAACCCTGCATGTGCCTTGGGGCTGTATCCACCTCTGCAGCGGGATTTACTGCCATACCTGTCTCACAACACAAGGACGAACGAAGGTTACAAAGCTCTGGGCACAGGAGTCGATGCATTATTTCTGAACAATTCACCTTTCTGGTGAATGGCAGCAGAATGCAATAATGCATTATGTAATGGTAGCAAATGCCCCCAAACCTTCTCGGCTGCTGTATTTTCCCTGCTAAAACACCCACCGCGTATTTACAATTCACATGCACTTCTTTTTCCATGCACTTGACATGATAATATGGAAATGAGAACCAATGTTTACAAAATGAAGCAAATATATGTTCCCTTCAGTTTATCCACCAAATTTTGTTTTTCATTTACTGCTGTCATCCCAAACTGCAGTACGCTCCTACTGAATCTCTTCAACCCATTATCACATCTTGCCAAGCACCAACTGATACAACACAATCTGCTCCAAATCCTGGGCATTTGCTACGTTTAAAATGTGCTTCCCTAAAATGGGCATCTGCAGACCCTTGGGTTTTACCCATTTTTGTCAAGGACTTTACTTAATTTTCCAGTAATGCAGTGTTTTGAATTCCTTATAGACTCAAAACAGAGGCAAATGCCTTACTAACCACTAAGTATATAACAGTGCAATGAGAACTGAATTCAGTGATGAATGCAGTGTTTTAAATCCAATAACAACAACCCAGACTGCCATGATCCTGCTGACTGTATGCTACAACAAAGTCCCAAGATGCTGACTATAAGAAAAAACAGACAAACCACATTTATCATTTCCCTGGATTCCCACCAGCAGCCAGGATTACATGACAGACATGTTTTCACTTGCTTGTGGAGATGTTCTTGCCCTCGCTGGTAGTCTTAGTTCTATTTTATTACGTACTTCATTTGCTCCCACTTTTTCCACATACATAAACACTGATTAGAGTTTTATCTTTTATTTAACGATCCTATTTGTCTTCTTTCTCAAAAGAAGAGATTTTTAGTATGCACTCCTGATGAAATGCAGACTGCAGCAACTGTTACACTTCATGTGTCCAGCACATTAACAGAACTGCCACTGCAATCCCTCATAAAACACTGATAACTGCTGAAGATATATTTAACATTATAACACACAAGAGCTGCAAAACAGAAAACCTCAGTTCAAATAATACCCCATGACTAGTGAAATCACAAGAGACCCTGTGAATCAAGGCCTGATCCAAGCAGAAGACCCTTGTCCTAGAAGGATGTAAAAACCTCTGCAGGTATGGCTAGGTGGGATGAGTGGAATCCATAGAAAACTCCCTTATTCCATGCTCCCTGCAGTTTTGGTTACATTGCAATTTGTATTTATGCTGCTCCTCAATGTATGCCGCTTATTCAAAGGTAGAACAGAAATATAGTATTTTAATAATGAACGTGAAAAGTATTTCTTACTAAAAGGCAAGAAACTCTCATAATACTGTAGAAATAACTCAATTATTTTACACTAACATTCCAGTAAAAATGCAGAATGAGAGATAACTAAAGTCAGTGTGTGACTTCAGTTTCCTTATCGCTTTTCAGAACTAAATTCTGATGTTGCTGACATTTACATAAAGCAGATCATGTTTGATCATTTCAATGCAACTCTTACAAGGGTCCAGTTCATATCACAAAATTGATTCTCTGTTGTTTTCCTTTCACGCTTTTCTTTTATTTTTTCACTCCAAGACTTCTTTGTAGGAAAACAAAGCATTAGCCATCCTGCCTGCTAGCAGAAAGCACCACAGCATATGACAGTACAGACGCTTGTCAGAAAGCTCCGTACCCAAGTTGTGTATTACCAGCAGCCTTACAGGCCTTTCCGTAGCTCACACAGTAATCATGATAGGTAGCTTGCCTTAAAGTTTCTGCACTTGCATCGGTCTCTTGGCTCTTGGCAATAAAACACCTTCAAGAAAGAAAGTAAAACGGAAGATTAAGCTACAGATTTATTTGGCGGTTTCCTCTTTACTGCCCAAGTCCACCTCACACTTTGGAGAACCAAGGGGGGATTCTCCTGATTATAACTCTTCTGTTCCATTTGTCCTTTAACCCAGACCATAATAAAATTTGCTTTATAGCTCTAGCTTAGCTCTCCTTGAATACAAGCACACATTGATGTTTGCCTTAGTTTCTCAACATTCACCTCTGTCGGCATTGCATAAAATGCTGAGGCAGATTTACACAAAAAAACTTTTATTTGCAGAGTCCACTGATGATGATATATATAGACTCAAACTTCCTTAGGGAAAAACAAAGGACAGAGAAAATATGATAGGCATAGGGGGAATTCTCCTCAGTGGTCAGGAAGAAATTAGATTCTTAGAATCACTTAGGCTGGATAAGTCCTTTCATCCAGTCCAACTGCAAACCTAACACTACCAAGTCCACAAAAAGAAGTGGTGGAACGACCAAAGAACCTTCTCCAGGTGCTCTCTACAGTGCAGCTGGAAAGATATAGGGGACAATTTCTACCATGCTTCTCTTCTGGCATTGCTGCCATTTAATCCTGGACCTACACAGACTCCCGGTGTGCAGCTTCCCCTTGCAATGGCACTAGCGCTGCCAGGAGCACAGCTGGACAACACCGTGCAAGTGCTGCACGGACACTGTTATGGGTCACGTGCGATTCAATTAAACTACTATTACGATCCGCTGTTTTGTCACGGTAGAAACGGGGAAGGGCGTGGGAACAGGGCAACAACAGCGGCCCGCGGCCACCAGCACCTGGTGCCGGCCAAACAGCAGGGTCTCTCCCAGCACCACCCGGTGCGGCACCGCCCGCCCAACGCGGCTCCTAAAACGCGGCCCCGACCACGTGCCCCCTCCCGCCCGCGGGAAACGGGAGCCCGCGCACCCCGGCCCCGGCCCCCGGCTCGCCCAGCCAATGAGCAAACCCAGCGGGGAGGGGGCGGGACCTCTGTGGTGACGTTGCGGCGCTCGGGCGGCGCGTGACGCGCGGGAAAAGCTCCCTCTTGGGGGAGCGACGGGATCACGTGGGGCAGCAGCGCCGCGCCGCCGGGCTGCGGACCGTTCCATTACCCGCCTGACGGGGGGGAGGAGGAAGCTGGGCGAAACCACCGCGCCGCTGCGGGTGGGGGGCGCGGCCAGCTCGGGGCGCTCCCGTGACGCAGCGCGGGGCGGGGCGGGGCGGCGGCGCGCGGCGGGTGCACGGCAGCAGCGGGAGCCGAGCGGGCGGAGGGAGGGAGGGAAGGAAGGAAGGAAGCGCCGAGCAGGAGCTGGAGCCGCAGCTCCGCCACCATGGGTCGGACACTTGTGTTGCCCCTCGCCGTCGTTTCCCTGGCGTGCTGCCTCTGCGGGCTGGCCGCGGTCGCAGCGCCGGCCGGCGACAACGCGGACGTCGGTGAGTGATTCGCGCCCTCCCCCCCTCCTTTCCTCCGGAGCTGCTGACGGGGCAGCCCCGCCCCGTGCCCCGCGCTGTGGGGAGCGGGGCGGGCTCCGTGCACCGAGCCCCGCCGGGGCCGACCCCCTCCCCCCGAAGCTGGTGCGGGACCCTCCGCGGACGGCGGGCCGGGAGCGCCGCGGAACCGCCGGGACCCGCCCGGCGCTCCCCCGGCGTTCGCTCGGCGTCCGCCGCCGCTTCCTGGGCGCCGCGGCCGCAGCCTGCCGGGCTTTTGGGGCCGCTGTGCCGCTTGAGCCGGTTCGAACCCGTTATCCCGTGTGGGCACGGCCTGCGGTGCCCCCTCGGCCCCACGCAGGTGGTCGGGCGCCTCTGCCAGGGCAGTGTGCGTGGCTGCTCCCGTGGAACGCCCGGAGCGGGTCTGGCAGCGGGGGTGCCTTGATTCTGCCGTGCCGTTCTGTCCCTGCTGCCGCGTGTTCCGTATCCCGCTGTGAGCCCCGTTACTCGTGCTGTGGGCTGGCCCGCAGTTGTCCACAGCTCGGCCCTGTGGGCTGTTCGCCAAAGTGTGTGCCTGGCCTAGAACCGCGAAATGCGCCGCGAGCCCCAAAACGCGGAGACAACAACAACAGAAAGAGACAAAACAAAAAGTTGTCTGGAAGTGCTTCAGAGTTCCCTGGCTGTTTGTCGCCGTGGCGCTGGGTGCAGCCGAGGGTCGCTGCTTCTCCAGCCCTTGTGGTTTTCCTCCCCAGCCGTGCCCCGCCGGCGGGATGCGGGCCGCGGTGGGACACGGTGCGGGAGCCGGGAGCTGCTCCGGGACTGCTCAGCCGGGGGTTAACACGCGGCGCCGCTGCAACGGGAGAGGGCACTGTTGCTCCAGCAGGACAGACCCCACTAGTGTTTCGAGCTTTCCTCCTCGAGTCTAAGGGGAGTATCCGAATTTACCTTGTGTGAGAGCCACTACAGCAGGTTTATCTTGGAAGCAAACGTCAGCGTGCTTAGGCTGAAGAGCTGAGTTCGTGGTATCAGAGTTTGTTTTTTTTCCAGTGAAGAGCAGGCGTCTGCTGATGGGGAGAGCTGGGGAACTTGTTACTATCCCATTTAAAATTTATCTTCCCCCAAGAGAGCCTTTCACAGTAGTAGGGTAGCATTGGGAAAATGTCTCAGAACCTGCCACAGATTCTGAAGTTAACAGCTCATTGATGAAAACATCTCCTGATCCTTCAATCTTGCAAATCTGATCGTCCCCCCATGTTAGTCTGGGAAATGTGTGTTTGAAACTAAATTAGAAGTCCTAGTGTACCTGGTTGGTATAAGTTGGCTCTACCGACTGTCTTCCTGTCTTAACAGATGTACTGTGCTAAATTTTCCACATACCAGTGATGAATCTACAAAAGCGAAGGTTGTTAATTTGTTGGAAGTCAGTGTTGTGTCTGTTGGGATAATTCCTCAGATGTATACCCAGAATAATAATTGGCTGACTTAGTTTCCTCCTTATTTTTTTTTGCTCCTGAAACCTGTCATCAAGAAACAGTCATACAGCCCTTGAAGTGCTTTGAGTGCTGCCTTCCCGAAGGGAACAGGGCAGCTGTTGCACACCTCACTGATGCAAACCCGCAAAGGTCTTTTAATATCTTATTATGTGAAATGGAAGAAACAGTGCTGGCATTTCTGACCTGATCCTACCATAACCAAGAGAAAGGCTGGGTAGATTCAGGCTTAATTCAGATTGTCAGAATGCTGAAGTTAGTTAATGTATTTGTAGTTGTTACTTGAGAGGTAAATGAGCGTGCTGGCTGCCAAAGATCTTTGGATAGCAGCGTTGCTTTCACAGAGAGGAGTGAAAGGTCACCCCAAGGTGCCTGGAGTGGGTGGATATGATGTGAAATGTGCTGGAGAGCATGCAGCATAAGGAGTTGTGGGTTGTATGTGGGTTTGCTGAGTATGATGGCTGTATGAGTAAGTCTTAATTAAAACTAATGTGGTAAAACTGTAGATTGGGAGAAGATCTTACTTGATCCAATTAGTGGATGTGTTGTCATTGTGGTTTTAAGGTAACAATGTTTGACTGAGATTGACGTAGAAAAGTAGCTGGACTGGTTAGATTCCTGGCTTCTACTGTGATCAAAATACAAATAGATGGTATTTTATTTCTGCTCTCCTTTTTATGCATGTGTACATGAATTTCTCCAGGTTCTAGTCTATATTTCCCATACTTTGATTGCTTTTTACTTCAGAGTTATTTATAGCTGGCTGTATTACCTAAAGGAAAAATGTAATCAAAAGGAAACAAGCACTTACTATCTGAAGCTTCAATGAACTGCAAAATTAATTTAGTGGACTTTGGTCTCTTCACTAGAGTAGTATATGCTCTATTATCTGAGTTTACTATAGTTAAAGGTTTCATGAGGCAAAACCATAGTGTACATATGGGGTCTGGTTTCAGAGTATCAGTAGTTTCTGAAGAGAAATATATTTATTTATTGTAAGCATTTGTAAATTGTAGCTTTCAATTGTAGTTTGTTCAGTGAAGAGGATTGTGCCTTAACCTGGGAAATGTGCATATGAGAGGGTAGAGATCTAAGATTTGTTTCTGTAGGTGAAGTTGCTCCCTTGACAGTGGGAATTTTCTTCTAATCAATGAGCTTTTTTTGTTTTTTTCCTTTTAGACATCTGTGGAAACTTTTCTGTCTGCAGTTCCTGTACTGAGAATAAGACAAATTCAGCAGGCTGCCGGTGGATTGAATGTGGAGGTAAGGAGGACTGTGCAGTGCAGGTCCTTACTATTCCGTTGTTAGGGAATCTTTCCTGTCTGACCATTCAGGAGACTCTGGCAGTAACACCTGCACCACCAGAGACTTTCAGTGCCGGGGCCAAGGCCCCTTTGCAGAGGGTGGCTCCAGTGACCCGACAAGTGCCCAGCTTGGCTCTCTTCACATCCCCTCACACTCAGACTAAGTTTCCTTACCAGTTCACCCCCAGGTTTCCCATTGCAGAGTCTCAGATGTCTTGTTCTGTAAAGCAATTTATTCACAGTGCAGTGATACAGAAACACCTTGAGCTGGTGCCTCCGCAGAGGACCCCCAGCACAGGAATCCATGGACTTTCATACATTCATGGTCTGTGGGTGAAAGTATGGGATCATCAGCCCCTGCCATGTCTCTGTGTCCAGTCACCTGGCTGGGCCACAGGTCCCCATGTCCTTTGTTATGTAAAGGGTCTGCAGATCCCAGTCTTTTGCCTCTCCTGCCCCACAGAGCTCAACCTGCAGCTTGCACTGCAGCTGCTCACCAGGCTACCTGCGCTGCATGGATTCCTCAACACCATGCAGAACCTTATACCCAGCTAGACCTGCTTTATCTACATTGATGTTGATTGCAACCAAATGAAGCATTAACACAAGTTCTGTCTGTCATTCATCTGTCTTTACCTGAGAACTTGAGATATTTAACATGTTCAACATATTCCCAGATTTTTAAGGCTTCTGATGTAAATCTGTGCTCTTGATAAGCTAATGTTTTCCAGGTGGTTCAGAATGTTTTTAGGACAAACTAGTCACTTGCGTTTGCTGTTAGGGAGTCACGAGTGGATTCTGACCTGCAGGCACACCTCTGTGCTTCTGTCCCTTTTGAGGTTTTGTCATGGACCTGGTGGTCACAGCCACTACGCCTGAACTGAAGTGCAATAACAGAGAGGAATTCATTAAATACAAGTAGTTAACAGCAGTGTTCATGAAACTCAGAATTGCAACCCACTGAAGAGAACGTGACAGTGCCAAAGAGGCATTAGCTGGTCTCAGAGCCTTGTTTTTCCCATTGTAGGTGAATTGGATGTAATTACATTTAGGTGACCTCTGGTACTCTGTCCTGGAGGAGTTGCTGTTGACAAAGTCATAAGATTACATAAGCAATCCTGATGTGGATTATTAGTACTTCTTATGGGAGATAGAAACTGAGTAAGAGGAGAGAATGTAGTGATTTTTGTAGCACTTGATTGTAGATGACCAAGAAAGGTTGTATGTTGTATGCTAGGATGCATGGGAACTAAAGAAATCAATTTTGGATGCAGCTTGCCCTTCAAAAAGTTATTTTTCTAATTCTGCATATGGTGTTGGACCAATAGGCACATCCTGCGAAAAGCCAAGAGATCTGTGTAACTTTTTTTAAGGGAGAAAGGTATGCAGGCAGAGAACAAAAAACTGACATCTTCAACAATTTCAAGGTCAAGGACCAGTTTGAAAAGCTGGGACAAAGTTTTGCTTGGATGTAGAATTTTTTAAGACTAAGATTTTTTTTTTTATGATGCTACCATAGACATGCAAAATGTTTAACTTGGAAAATGTCACAATATAGTAGAAACACAGTTTGATTTTATCAGCTATGAAGAAAAAACATCAAGGTATACTGGTACAGCAAAATGGTGCATAATTATGTGTTGTAAATATTGCCTAAGTGTTGAGTGGGGGAGTAACTAGTGAAAGAAAACACTAAAACTTTTTGTATTATTAATGTAATACTGAAGTCCTGTATATTAAAGTGGCTTTAATGTTATCTCAGCTAGCAGATGGTGTTGAGTTCGTCCCATGAACAGCTTATTAGTATTTAGGAACAATATCTCAAAACACCTTAGACTTCAGCTGCTGTAAAATATCTTGTCTCTTCTCTTCTGACAGGCAAAAGCATATGTGTCAATGAAACAGCAAAACCTACGAGAGATGGAAAATGTGAAACTGAAACAGAGTGTTCCTGTAAGTGTTTAGATACTCAGCTTTCACATTGTTTAACATGAAGCAGTTGTGTTTAGAACTCCTTTGTCTGTTGGCCTTTTGTTGATATGCTTTCTACAATTTGCATAAGCATGTTCAAGTATGTAAATAAGCGCTTTGCTTCCTGCTTAAAGTTACGATATGTGATACTAAACGACGCAATTTCATTGTGCATTCAGTGAACGGCTTACTGTTGCTGTTTCAAGAAGCCTGACATATTTTAGTATAGACGTCCCTGGCTACTGCCTTGGTTTCTTAGATTAAAACGGGTGTTTCTTGTTAGATACAGCATATCCCAAGGACCTTGTCAGTGTCCTCAAGGCAGTAAGCTGCATATGGAACAAAGAAGTCTCCTGCTAAGTCATCTGAGATGCTGTAAATATGAAGAGCTTATGAACCTTGCAGTTTTAATTGTTTACTAGCACAGTCTTCATGCAGTTCTGAAATAAAGGGTCTGGGATATAGAACTGCCTAAGATAAATCCTTCATGCTAGGAATGTGCGTAGTTACATATCTACTTCAGACTTTTGTGCTTGCTATGCAAAGCAGTTTTGCAGGATATTAATAATTTAGATGAGATCTTGACTTTCACTTTTGTGAAGTTCTCCAATTTTTTCTGAAATTTAGTTTTTCAGAAAATCTAGTTTTTCTGAAAGCTGATAAGGATTTTCATAGAAAATAGGATTTTCTGGTTTTAATATCTAAAACAGCAAATGAAAATTCTGAATAATCTTGTCTAGATGAATTTGACAGCACTGTGGCTCACACCAGCAGAGATGACCCGCTGCTTTGGGTTATCTTGTGGTGGTGACAGCCAGTCAGAAATAATTCCTTTTGACTTGGACTTGTGTGTTGTTTCTAAAATTGTAACAATCACCTCCTAATCAGGAGTGCTGAAAGAACCATTTCTGAGCGCTTTCCAAAGAGCACATGCTGTTACAGTGCCCTGTTCTGTACCTAAGAGAAGTGTTTCTACAATTCCTGTTAAACTTTCAGTGGTATTATCAGGTTGTTTAACTTCTGCATATTCAAGGAAATGAATTGTTACCCTTAGTAGAGGGTCTTTGTAGGTGTGAGAGAAATTTCTATACCTTATTGACTCTTACTTGTCGTGGCTCAACACTGCCTTAAGGGATTGACATGGGAAAAATGTAGGCAGCCTTTTAGGTGGCTTTAAACAACCTAGATGCCAGTTGAAGCCAAGATAATGTAGATTCTCATATATCCAGCCTATCTTCGTGGATAGAGTCAACTCTGGTTTCCCACCATGCTGGATTATGTTCAAGATGTAAATAACCACACTTGAATGAGCCTGAGCATTAAAGGCTCTGGACATCATGCTTTTTCAGCAGGAGGTTTGCTGATGTATCAGTTTAGATAAGCTTTCTTAGGTGTGATGAACTCTGGTAACACAGAAAGCTGCAGAAGGCTTCACAGTTCTGTTGTGAGGGTTTTTTTTTTTTTTTACAACTTGTGTTGAAGCGGACAGCACCTACATCCAGCAACAACTCTCAGAACAGGAGACTTTAGCTAAATTTTGAAATTCTTGATTGGCTTTCCCTCCATTCTGATTCTGTTGCCTGACCAAATCTGATTTACAGTTGAACTTGATAGCCCAGGTTCAGTCTCAGTTGCAGTGAGGTTGGGAAGCAGTATTGTATATCTAGTTTTCTACTGTGTAAAGCATGCACAGTTTCTGCTTATACAGTAGGGTTCTTCTCACTCGGGTTTGCTTTGAGGAATTTTGACTTGCCAGTGGAACACTGGCTTGATCAGACTGCTTGTGACAAGATTTTTTGTATATTCACTCGTGCAAATTTTGATGTTAGTATGGTGGATTCAAAAGCTTTGTAATTTCAAACTAAAACTACAGTAGAACTCAGTGCTGTATGAAATTCCTGTAACTGTGCCTGCTGATGTTGTTTTGTTGGGCTGTTTTTTAGTTAAATACCATCATTAATGTTTCTAATGTAACTCTTTATTTTTTCATAGCTGCTAGAGTTGCTGCTGATCCCACTGTTCCTACGCCAATTTCTAATTCCACTGTAACACCTACCAATGCCACTGTAGCACCTACCAATGCCACCACGGAGTCTTCCAATGCTACCACAGCATCCTCCAATGCTACCACAGAGTCTTCCAATGCTACCACAACCAGTTCTGCCACCACAGCTCATACTCCTATAGGTAATACAGTAACACTGAACTCCGAATGGCAGGAAACTAGGAACTGGTGAATGAAATGAAAGACAAGGCCTTCTTCCACATTTCACTGTAGTAGCTTGACTACTAAACATCTGATGTGCAGAATATATAAATGGTTCCGAGGTTTGGAAGAAGTGGATTTTAGAAAACTCCTAATTAAGTTGGCAAGAAGCATTTTCTCTGTTAAAAATTGGCTCAGTGATAATTGAATTGATCATTTCCACTAATCATGAATTCGTAGGAGTGAACTGCTTACTGTTGTTGTTTCAAGAAGCCTGACATTTTAATATACACATCTCTGGCTTTTGTTGTTTAAAAAATTCTCTGCCATCTCTACAGTGAAATTCTTAAAAAGAATAATCTTTAAAATCTTGCTGATGAAGGCAGGTGGGAAGCAACAAGTTGGTAACTTGATTAGGTTCAGAGCAGCCTAATGTACAGTAGGGTGATGTTTAGCTTTGAGTAAACCTACAAATATTGACACTGGTCCCAGGCACATAGTAAAATACTGATTATGGTAATACTAATCTTTAGGGGATGGGGGGAGAGGTCAGAGATCCAGCTTATGTGGCTTGATAATGAAATTTTTTAGGAGACAGTTTTGTTTTAGGTGAGTGGTTTTATTCCAGTGATGGCATTCACAAGTTAGTGTTTTGAGAACAGGAGAAGAAAGGGTATGTATCTCCTGTCTAGAGGTATTATGTTAAGTACTTTTTAGTACAATTAATACTAACTCTTTCTAACGGCTATTTAATGACAGTCTTTTGCCTTGATGCAGATTCTCAGTTGTCTTGAAGCAGCTGTCTTGATTCTTGTTCAAATACCAGCATTTATATTAGTGCTTGAAAGAAAAGTGGTTTTGTCTGAACAAAGAGTCATGGTCTGATCTGTGGAGAACCTTGAAATGCTTGGATAACAATAGTATGCAAGTTTGAAAATAATCCTTATTGCAGAAACTTGGCTTAATGCCATGCAGCTCAACACCTAAATTTTGTGGGATATAGTCTGAGGGCAAAGCTTATCCTCATTAAAGCAAAACAGGAAAAATAATTTCTATAGGAACTTCAGTGCTTGCAGACTTTGCTGTCGAAGTTTATGGTGTGTACAAACTGTCTTCTCTCCAACAGCCAACGTCACTAATGCAACTACTCATGCTCCTCCACCTAGAACTACCATTACTTCAGCTACCACAACACCCACTACTGCAGGTAACTGCTACTAGTACCATAATTGAAGTATAAAATACTTAGAAATCAATGTTGCTTTAAAAGTGTTGTCTTGAAATACTCACCGACTGACAACATCAAAGTAGTATTGGTGTATCTGCTGCTGTCATTTTTAACCCTATGGCAAATCTTAATTTTGTTAAGGTGATGTATGCAAGAAGCAAGGTTATATAACCTGAGAAATAGGACTGTTTGATGAGATACTAAAAGTCAGAAGCATGTTGGTCAAATGCGATCAGCTGGATGATTTTAAGAGTGTGATTGGAAGCCACTTGTTAATTTCCGTGTCTTTGGGAGGTGATATTTAGTTTTTGCAGCATAATAATGGGATGCCTTTTTTTTTGTTTTTGTTAAATGAAACTGTGATGGGAATAAGCTGAAGTATTTTATTTCCAAGTCAGTCCGAAATAATGCCATTACATGAAAAGCTCTCACAAAGTAAAGCTCTTTAAAACTAGCCATCAGCAGATGGCTGTTACTTCCAGACTTGTATTTGTTGTGACTTCAGCTGTTTTTTTAAGCCTAATTCTTGGGGTAAAGTACAGTAGATAGAAGATAACAATTAATTTTGAATTTAAGCAAAAAAAAAGAAACTGGAACAAGGAGGAGCAACTGGAAAATGTGTCTTGGATGTTATCATATCAATAATATATTCTATGTAAAGGAGGAGGGCTTTGGCTTTTTGAAGTACAAGTAAAGTCCATCTGGGTATTGCTCTGTATTGAGGTCCAGAGCAGTTTGTCTATAAATAGCTCTGGCCTTGTACAAACAGCATTTAATCAGAATTTCAGTACCACTAATCTAAATGCAGATGCTGGCATGGCTTTACTTTTGATTATTTTTTTGTTTTCTTACTGGTGTTCTGATGGTTTGAATAATCTTAGTACAAAGAATCCAGCAGTAAAATCTATAAAACTGTTGTGAGCATTGTGCACTTACGTTCTTTCTAATGTGGTGTTTAACAGGTTCAAATACTACTGTGGCTCCTGTACCTGTTCCACGCAAATCTACGTTTGATGCTGCGAGTTTCATTGGTGGAATTGTCCTTGTTCTGGGTCTGCAGGCTGTTATTTTCTTTCTGTACAAATTCTGCAGATCTAAAGACCGAAATTACCACACGCTTTAGGACCTGCCACTTGGTAATGGACTAGTAGCCCAACACCTGTAGTTCACTGAACCAAAATATTTTCTGTTGCTCATGGAAGACAGCAGTTCATAATATCCTTTAAATCTCTAAAAGAAGACTTTAAATGAATATTTTTGCAACATATTATACTTGGCAAGAGGTGATATGAATCTCTTCAACAGGATTACTTGCAATATGCTGCATGGGTTCTAATGGCTGTTTTATTTTTCTTTAGTGGCTGCTGATGTGGGACTTTTCTTGATATGCCAAATGTAGACGTTCAGAGATTCTTATTCAGTAGCAACACTGTCCAGTAGACAATCTTAAGATTACTTATTCTGAAGGCTAATTTAAGCAACATCTGATTCAGTATCCCTTCAGTTTTTTCAAGATGTGAATTATTGGTGACTGATTTCAGGGAGCAAAATACCATTTATAGTAGCTTATGGCTCTTACAGTGTGTTGCTAGAAAGATGGATAAAAATGTAGAATTAAATAATGTCTTAAAAGAATAACATAACCCTTTTTTTGTTGTTTTTTTTTTACACAAGAATAAAAGTTGCCTCAAAGTACTTCATTCCAAACAAGAATTCCTATGCCACTTCCAATTAATGTTGAGGGTGGATGTAGGGATAATCCTTCTAAGGGGGAAATAAATATTAGTGCCTTAAAAGACTAAATTTCAGTAGGCTGTGTGTCCCAGCTATCTCAAAGACAAATAAAACTTCTAAGTATTAGCTTTACATAGGAATATAGAATACATGTGACTTGAGCATTCCAGTTTAAAAAAAAATTCCCTAGAATAACTATTCCTGATTTTGTTTTAGAGTGAGGAGTGTGGTACAGGGATGTTCAGCTACAAAGAGAAGCTTTGACTTTTTTATGTTTTGGTCCAGCCTACAAAAACCAACCATAAAACTAGTGATAAAGTTCAGGTCACTCCCTGTATAAAAAGGCAACAACTCACATTTGTACTTGAAATACTGATGTTTGGGAAATCCTGATGTTTTTGTTAATCAAACGGTTCTTAACTCATTGCAATTGATTTCAGGAGTTTGGGTTGTTGTTTTTTTCTTTATTACCCTCCTGTGTGTCTGCTTGCTGAAGGAGCAATTAAGGGTCGTTCAGAGGATCTGCTGAGTTGATCCTAGTCAGGATTGCTGTAATCCTGGGACTGCAGGCTACACCTTTTTTCTTTCCCCTCCCCCCTTCCTGGCTTCAGGTTTGTGTTGCCCTGCAGTGAACTGGTTAGGAAATCTATTCAGCCAAATAGTTTAGGGTTTTGGTTTTTTTTCCTTCGGCTGGATCAGCCATGTGATTTGAGTATCAAAGGTACGTCATCTCCAATGCAGACTGATTTGAGCACCTGTGAAAACAAACTCGCAGGAAAGATGGAAGTAGAGGTAAAATCAAGTGGTGGATGTAGCACACATAATGCATAGCTTCTGATGATATCCCTTGATCATCAGTTTTGGGATAATCTGTAGTACTGTCTTACTAGCTCTGACTTGACTGGAATTTGGCACTCAATACAAAAATAGCATTGATAGCAGATAATAGTCATGGCAGTGGAACTTGAATTATGAAGCAAATTCAGTGCACTTCAGTTGGAAACTTCAAGTGTACAGCATTGCTTCCTTGTGTTCTTCTAGTTTGAATGGCATTGTTTCTATTGTGCTGCATAGAAAACTCAAATTGCTACAAAATGCAGAGGTTACTCACCAGTACTGTATTTTTGAGTTCATTAGCTTTTGGTTTTCTAAACAAAACTAAGACAATCAGCTCAGGTTTATGAAAACAGTAGTGAGCAGCCAGTTTTCAGCAACAGTATGTGTGTGAGTTAGATGGTATATCCTTGGCCTTATTGTGAAATCACTTAAATCTGTCCTTTCCCTACCTAAGAACTATTTTACTACATTTATTTGTTTAAAAAAAACCCATGAGCTTGTATTCTGTGCTTTGAAGTGAATAAAATACTCTTTTGAAATATGACAGTTTGCCTTTAGCTCAGCAAAGCAAACTATGCCTAGTATACAATTTTTGGCCTCAAAGGGCTCTCTTGGGAAACTTGCAGAACAGTCCTACAGAACACTTCATAGCATGGAAAACATTGCCACAAAAAGTTGCTCTGTAAAATGTTGATGAAATGCTTATTCATGAGCTTTGCTAATCCTGATTTAGGTTGGTGATAAAGTATGCTGGGAAAGCAAACTAAAATAATGTTTAAAGTGCCTTAAAATTGCTTACTAGTTTGCCTCAAATTTTGTTTAAAAGGGTAGAAGGGATACCTTGCCTTAGTAACTAAATTTGTCATGGTGCCAGCAGTTGCTGTTTTCCAGGACTTTAGGAAACCCAGGATCTCTGGCACGTACAAATGCCTATCTGAAAAACTCAAGTTTGTGCTGTATCAATTTAGTCACGTTCCGGAAGGCCTGCACTACACACCTCTTGCTCATTAGCCTTGCCAGCAAGGTGTAATTCCACAGTTCAGAGTTGTGGCTTGAATTGTTTCCCTTTCAGTTGTTTGGGGGGAGGGGAGGCTGGGTTATACATCTTCACCATGTGCTTGGCTGCCTCACTGTTGAAAGTAATTACTGCTTTGTGAAATGGCAGTATCAGCTAATCTGTGCGGTGTACTAGCAAAAAACCTGAAGTAACAACTTGCAGTTTTTCTTGGCCTTGTGTTTTGAAGTGGAAGGTAGCTCATAGATCTATAGTTGTACTTGCCCCTAAATCACTTTTAGGCACTGAATCGTAGTGGCTCTCCAAGGTATCTGGCTTTTTCTTGAAGCCAACTTGTGCAAATATCAAGCTGTTACCTTATGAATGTTCTCTGCAAGTGTTGCTGTAAAAGTTTGTATTTTGTCTTCAGTGAAAGAAAACTGAAGCAGTTGTAATCGCAAAACCAAATTGATAAATAAAATCTGTTGAATGGAATTTTACCTGTGAAATTTCTTTGATGTGAGCAATCCCTGAGAGGGCTGTCTGCTTGCTGACTTTCTGGAGATGAGCTGTTTCCCATGGGAATTGAGAAATACTGTGGGAAAGAAGAAGAATGCAAGGTTTGAAGAGTTGCTGTCTCTCCTAAGTACAATATTAACTTTGCATTTAGCAATACTGATACAGACCTAGAATAAGCTCCGAAAAACGTTCATTTAGGTAATATTTTTCCATATTAGCTTAACCCTGTTTTCTACTTAAAGCTGAAGAGGAAGAGCAAGGAATGTATTAAGTTTTAGATTTGCAACAACCTGTGAGGCTTAATACTCCTCTTTCTAATAGCGAAGTGTAATACTGGATGTCAGGTGGAAGGGGGGCTGCTGTCTGTGTTTGCACAGAGGCTGTTAGAATTTTCATGAAGGGGTATTGCTCTGAGCCATACTTCTTTTCTGACTGCAAAGAACCATGGAGTGGTTGTGACTGGCAGGGACTTCAAGGTTCGTCTAGTTTCAACTCCCCTGTCCTGGGCAGGGACACCTTCCACTAGACCGTGTTGCTCCAAGGCCGAGTTGGATGGAGCTTTAACATTTCTAGGGATGGGGCATCCACAGCTGCTCTGGACAACCTGTAGACTCACTCCAGCAGGTCCGATGGATGGAGTACGTGTTGGCTCTCACCAACTACGTCTTTATTTTGTGTGTGCTTTAGCATACATTCCAGGATGCTTGGCTGCATCTTCTTGCCAGGCATCAAGGTGACACTGACCAGCATGTTGTTCCTTGGGTCTTCTTTTTTTTTTTCCATTTTAAAAAATGGAGTTACATTTCCCCTTTTCCAGTCAGTGGAAACTAAACCAGACTACCATGACTTCTCAAATATGATGGATAGCAGCTTCAGCTGCCAGTTCCATCAGTCCCCACATGCCGGGGCATTTTTCAGTGTGCTTGAGCAAGGGAACAGAGGGTGTGCAGTTCTGTGGTTGCTGACTGACTGAAATGATAACCAGCTCTGGGGGGAAGAAACCTCAGTTTCACATCATGACCTTGATGCTTATGTGGGTAGTGTATCAAGTATGAATGTGTGTTGACATAGCTCAGTCTCATATGATGAGAAATTGCAAAAAATTTAGTCATAGTTCTGGAAAGGCTATATGGGAATGAAAGAAACCTAGAGCTTCCTGCTGTTACTAAAATTGCTATGCCTTCCAGAATATCATCCATCTCTACTGCACACAGTTAAGGACTGAAATCAGCTTTTGTTACAATGCACCACTGAAAGTCTATGCACAATTGTTTATCTCTATAGTAGCAGCCTTGTGTTAGTGCTGTTCTTTGAAGACAACCTTCTGTAGGTATAACATTTATTCTAAAACAGCCTTTGAATTTTGCTATATTGAGTAATATTTCAAGTATTTTAACAAGAAGCTGTGATTACTGGAGACAGCCCTTTCCTTTTCGTTACTGCAGTGGCACGTAAGTGCTTCATACTGAAGCTATTGCTCTACTTCCAAATTGGCATTTGGTTTCTGGAGTGTGCAAAAATCACATTTGATGGCTTCTCTAGTGACAACTGCCCTTGATACTTATCACTCACCTTGTCCTTCATTTATTGCATACCTTAAAAAGAACTCATGTTATTTGATAGCTGATTCCACAGCATTCTGAGAATAAAGTGACTTGTTTTGATGTAGCAGCAAGCTTGCATGAATTAAAACTTGTTTCAGTAATAGTTAAGGATGTCAGCCCTATTCTAGGAATCCTGTATCTCTACATACTGCAGCATTTCTAAGACAACTTTGAGCTCTTTTAATCAGTGTTTAACTAATGCAATGCTATTAAGCTTTGCCTGAATTTAATTCTAGGTCTTAGTTATTTAAGCACTGTTTTTATAAGTAGTTGATTATTTGTGTTTGCAAGCATTCAGGGATGTGCATGATGCCAAAAGGCACATAGGTTAATATTGTCGCTGATCAAAAGCTGCAACAAAATTTGACACATCTCTGAAAGATACTTTGAGTCCTTGAATGGCTAGGCTATAAAAGCAAGCTTTTTTCCCCATGCAAAATACATTCAGATAAACTTAGGAACATTTTTCTGTTTTCTTGTGGGTCCTGTGGCATTGTGGAAGGAGCTGCACTTCTCCCCCTTTCTAGGTGGAGGGCAGAGAAGGTGCTAGGGAAGGTCAAGACAATACTTTTGATGAGTCATCTTTAAACAGACATGAAAGGTTTAGTGTACAGGCAGCAGCCTCTGGGGGCGAGAGCGCTGCATCGGGCAGGATGTGGTAGGCAAGGGTTGCAATAGGAAAGCAGTTTAAAAAAAAATAAAACACCAGATACCAGTGTTTTTCTCTAAGCACTTAGCTGTGTTTTGCACCACCATGTTTCAAGGTTACCACAATCAAAGGAAGCCTTTTAGTTTTAACTGATGTCCTTGCCTTTCTGTACTGTTCTGCATTGTCTTTGAAGGGAGGACATGAAGTGCTGCTGTTGCTCAGGAGGAGGATCTTCATGGCCTAGTACCTACAATGGATTAGCAGATTGAATGACTGGAGCTGGAATTGGGCATTGCATCCAGAGCTGATATTGAACACTGCATTGAAGTACATGTGCACAGCACTGGAGTATTACTGCCTCTCTTTGATTTGTGTATGAGTTATTCTTCTCTTACTTCAAGGTTGCCAGTTCAGTGGCATTTTCTAAAATGACCTGGAATGTTTATAAAATACATTTAGTTTTACTTCTGGACCAGCCTTTGTTGCTGTAGCTATGTGAGGACAATAGGAAGGGACTTTAGGTGTAGTAATAGCCTATCTGCCATTCTCTCCTTCCTTCTGCTAGGCACCTGGAAGCATAAGTAACATATAAAAAGTGTTCAATCATGGCACGGTACTAAAAAAAAATTATTTCTTAGACCATTGCTAACTAAATACCTCCTTCCTGCTCCCTTTCCTTAGTCAATTTTTTGAAATTTTTTCCCCCATTTACTAGCAATGCATACTATCACCTTGCTCTTAAAGATAACTCTTCAAAGGGATTTGATTTACTGTCCACATGAAACCTGCCTGGGTGGATATACAAATCACAGCTTGCAAACTAGCAAAAAACTCTGCAACCATATCACCTTATCATCAATGCTATCATTACTTACTGTCTTTGGCCTTAGTGTGTTTCCTCCTATGGCACTGCTGGTTCTTTCATTAAAATTCAAAAGATATTGCTGGTAATGCTGACAGTTTGATACCCAGGACCTGAGCTGCAGAACCTGAAGAGTTACTTACACAGAGTTAAAGCAGAACTCAAGTAAATGCAAAAGCTGGTGTTTCTGACCTCTCAGAAAAGTGTTAGGATGAAAAGAAAAAAAAAAAAGAATGAACCCCAAGTTGTGAACACCCAACATAGTACTAGTTGAATAATACATTGCTTAGTCCACAAAAAGCAGTTCATGCATGATCTCAACAGAAAGTAGAACAAAATCTTTTTGCAAATAGTTGCAACCACTCACAAAACCTGAAATTTTCTGCAATTTTTGCAGCTCACCCCATGTCCTTTCCATTCATAGTAATGAGTATATCAGCATTCATTTCTGCAGCAGGAGACATCTCAGTGAAGCAGAAGACTCCTGCTGTTCTAATCTGCTTTATTATATGTGACTATTTTCCCCATGTCTCTGTCTTTTCTGGTCCTGTTGAAAGCCAACACTAAAAGGTGCAGAAAGGTGTTAAAAGGTGGAGATCTGTTCCCAGTTGACACCAAATTCCCTAGTGAATTCCAGTCTTCAATTTAATTTCTGAAAAGTAGAGATGCAGCCACTTAATGCCAATCCTTCAACTACTAAGAAAAATCCCCACTGACTCAAAAGCTTTGCTTGCTATCAGCTTTGTTGTGATTTAGCCCTGATTAAAACCTGTGTGCAATGTGATGTGATTGTGCCACACGCTCACCTATGTTAGCATCTCCCACTACTGTGGCTGTAATCCTGCATTTAATATGTTAATTGAGGCAAGCTTGCTCCTCCTCCTCAGATATGATCCAAGGTGTTAGCTGAGGTTAGCTGTTCCTGGCATTATTTCAGGGTGCATGTCCAAGGGGCTCTGGCCTTCTGCTGAAGCAGCAGGAGAGCAGCAGGCAGCTGTCCAGAGTGCACAGCTACCCAGCCTTGCAGGTGCACCAGGTGTGCACATTCTGCAGCAGGGGCTGAGAGGGCTGCCTGTACAAACATCACATGAACCCCGAAAGCAGTGCAGCAACTATTCTGCATTGCTGAGACAGGCAGGACCTAGTGCACTGGAGAGGGAAGAAGAGGAAGACGTGAAAATGAAGGGAGAAGGACTGGAGAAAACCGAGAGGACATGGCTCAGACTGCTAATGTATAGATTATTCTTACAAACCAGCTGAAGTCTTCGTCTACCTGGGCAACTCCTGAAGTTGACGTGCTCTGTTTCACAAACATCTTTGCCTTTACAGTCACAACACAGCTATTGCAAGTAAGAGTTGCCACCCCTATACAGATAGATCTGGCCAAGTACCATAGGTCTGAAGTCAGGTCAGTGGCACAGTGCAATCAGTTTAACAGAAAAGACAAATCTTTATTTGATGCAAGTCTGGATTGCCTTATCAGAAGTACTAGTGCTAATGCTTTAAAAAAAAAGCTATTTAATATTGACTTACTATCTGGAAAATTACTTCTTATACTGTTTGTACTGTGGGACAACAGCTGTGCAAGCTTCCTTCTACCTTTTTGAAAGGAAAAAAATCAAAACTTCACACTATCCATTAAATATTAGACATAGGAATAAAAATATCACAGGTGAAAAGGTAGCTACAATACATTGTGGCTATAGTTTGATGGAGCTCCTGTGTTGAACAGAGAGAAATCCGAGCTCCTCAGCCAGCTTTTCCAGCTTTGCATCATCTTTAACAATAGTAATTCACTGCAGGGGAAAAAAAAAATCTGCTTTCTGTCACAGCTACTCTCCTTGTGCTCAGTGGCATCAATGTGACTTACAAGTTTTGAACCAACTTTTCCCCTAAACTTAATTGACTTAAAGCCAGAGAAACCAAGTATATCTGTGCATTAATTAAAGATATCTCCCATTTCTTTATTTTCCCAGATTTGCTTTGTGTCTTGTCTTCAGCAGTGTCCTAATGAGCATTTCTCAGTTTCCTGCAGCAGGTACAGCTAACATTTTCCTTCAGAAGGAAACTGTAATTAAAGCTGTAGTACTTTATACTCTTCATGGCATAGAAATGGACCTTGAAAGATCATTGGAGTTTTTTTCTGTTTACATAACTTACTAGCAATTTAGATATTGCCCACCAATTTTTCTGCATGGTTTTGTCAGACTGACAGGATTTTAATAACACAGAAAAAAAGCAGAAACTTCAGACACGTAGGAGTAGAAATCCCTAATCAAGCTTTTAAAGCTACATGAATTACATAAGCATTACCTTTAAAAGTTGCATAACAATCAACTGAGAAGAAAGATTTCTGTTAAAAGGTTTAAGTTCCAGGTTAATTCAATTAAGGGCTAGATAGCTCTCACTGCTGTCTTGAAAGCCTCTAAAAACACCTGCAATCATAGGCATATATCTAATTGAATTACAAGGGTACAGTCTTGTTTGACTGCCCCACATGATTTCTAAGTAAGCTGTTCCAAGAACACAACCACTACTGCAGCCTTATTTCCTACCACTTGGGATCCTTTGTCTCCCATTGTCTCTCCCCTAAATGCAGCTCCCCTTTTATTTCCCATGATATCACTACAAAGCAAAAGACAACACAAATTATGGTTTAAATTATTAACTGGGTGTGTTGTGCTGCTTCAGCAGCTGTGGTGTCAGAAAGCATATATATGGCTTTTGAGTTGTCTGACTTTTCCTGAAGGTTGTTTTTGGTCTTTCTCCTCTGCCTAAATGCTTTCATTACAGAGCAGGTCTTCTCCTCTTTTGTATTTGGCTTAAGTTGCCTATTCCTTCAAAGGCTAAAGAGGGATTTAGCGACGTGGGCACATAACTCATAACCTGTCTTTACCTGCAGTCACATTCCTGTGGGAAACTGCAGCTTCCAGATTATAAACTTGACTCTGCAGTTCATCAACCTGTCTCCCGTTTTAAACTGCACTCTTGGGTTAACTGACTTTGTATCTAAAAGATGGTGAAAAGATTAATGGCAGCAACAAAAATTCATCATCCAGCAGCTCTGCCTCAAAGCAGGGGCCTAGATTTA
Source organism: Acanthiza pusilla (assembly GCA_036630365.1). Classification (NCBI taxonomy): domain Eukaryota; kingdom Metazoa; phylum Chordata; class Aves; order Passeriformes; family Acanthizidae; genus Acanthiza; species Acanthiza pusilla. The sequence goes on from JAXCHO010000023.1 coordinate 34,620,351, forward strand.
AAGGGAAAGATGTTGCCTTGTGCGCTCGTGAATGAGTGGCTACCAGTTCTCTCTGGTTGAAACAATCCATAATTACAACTTTGCTAAACATACCCTTAATCCCTCTGAATGCAAAGTACAGCATGAATAGTGCAAATTGACATTCTCATTATTGTTTAATAGGAATCTGCATTTCAGGCATTGCTGGAGGATGAGAAAAACAATAGAGAGTCCTTTTCCTCACTGTTCTCTGCAGGTAACCCTAATTATACAGGGCCATACATCCATTTTCAGGACAAAGGCGTGTGGAAAAAACAGCAGCTCTTCCCTCACCTCTCTCACAGACTGTAATTTGCTAACTAAATTTATATTTGAGGTTTATTAGTGTTAATGACCACATAGGTGCTAGCTGCAGGTGAGGCTGTTGTGTGGCAATAAAAGCATGTGCACTGCAGTTACCCTTTTCTGTTCTGCTCTCCTCAAAGGCTGATAGAGCTGCTGACATCTCTGATCTCTTGAAGGGTTATATTTTAGACAAAGCAAACCAGTTCAGAGCCCCATCAAAGATAGACACCCATGAAATCAGTGGCCTCATGTGTCTGCACCAACTGCTGTGGCTGTGTAGAAGTCTCTCATGTGATTTTGTTTAGAAAACATGCCAGAAGCCTGAGAAATTATTTCCAGCAGAATAGCATTTGTCATCTTGACTCTAGAAAACAAACAGTTCGTGCTTTCACCTTGATGCTTGAAAAGATTGAAGACAGAATATATTTTGCTTGATTTGGAGGAGAGACATTCAGACACACTTAAAGCTTTTTTCTCAATAGACCAAGAAAGCAAGGGTCAGGAGGCTTTTGAGGCAGCAAAATTGTCAGTAGATGGATTCATCTAGTTAAAGTCTAATCAAGGGGTTTCCAAACAGTTGGTTTTTTTCTGCAGGCTATACTAGAAAAGAAGCACTGCACATTTCACAGCCAAGAGCCTAGTCTACCAGCTGTGCTAAACACAGAGGTTGTATTCACTTGACCAAAACAATTTTTAAATTGAAGCAGTTAAAGCTCTACAGCACCTTTTACCTGGAGACAATCTTAAGAGTGGATCTGATTTCAGTTACACTAAATCAATGATTAGCAAATGTGCACTAAGATTTAGACTCAATACATCACTTCAGTACAATGGCATCAGTTTAGTGAAAACTAATGCCATTTTTGTGGTCTGACTGGATTAAAGCAGTTCCCTTCCCAGTACGTTCATTTGGTAGTCCAGAGTTTGGGGAACAGTGCTGTAATGTGTGACAGTGTGAAACAATGTGAAACAGAGGTAGGGGCAGGGAGCTCACATCCAGTACAGAGCAGATAAAGCAAAAGGACAGCAGTTTGTCAGCTCTGCAGCGCTGGTGTCAAAGCCCTGCCTGGAAAATGTCACAGGCACTGCAGGCCCAGGAACATGGCCCCAGCAGGGAGGCAGAGCCCAAGTGCGGCTCCAAAGCTCTTTGTTTAGCCTGGTGATGAGAATGGCCATCATGGCAGAGGCCTGGGGCACATCCAGAGCCACCAAACCCAGCCAGCTGCTGCTTTAGCTGCACCACCCCCAGTGTCCCCAGGGTTGCCAGCGTGTTCTGTCTGACACTGCATACCCATTCACTCTGCACCAGCACCTTACACAAATTCCTTGGCAATTTACCTCTGAAGTATGGAAAATACTGCTCACTTTCTAGAGCAAAGATACTGACCCAGGCTCAGCAGGATGGTGCTGAGAAGTATCAGAAAGACAACCACAGGATTAAAATATGCAGAGTTGTAAGGGACCCATCAGTATCCTCGAGTCCAACTTCTGGCTCTGCACAGGACCATCCCTGAGAGTCACACCATGTGCCTGAGAGCATTGTCCTAACGCTTCTTGAATTCTGTCAGGTTGGTGCTGTGACCACTGCCCTGGGGAGCCTGTGCCAGTGCCCAACCACCCTCTGGGTGAAGAACCTTGTCCTGACATCCAACCTAAGCCAGGTCCTGTGAGTGGTCACCAGAGAGAGAAGATCAGTGCCTGCCCCTCCTCTTCCCCTCATGAGGAAGTTGCAGACTGCAGTGAGGTCTCCCCTCAGTCTCCTCCTCTCCAAGCTGAACAGACCAAGTGATCTCAGCTGTTTCTCATGCAGTTTCCCCTCAAGACCCTTCACCATCTTTGTTGCCCTCCTTTGGCCACTCTCCAACAGTTCAATATTTTTCTTATATTGTGGCACCCAAAACTGCCCCCAGCACTCGAGGTGAGGCTGTCCCAGCACAGAGCAGAGCAGGACAATCCCCTCCCTTGACCAACTGCCGATGCTGTGCTTGGGGCACAAGATGCCACCAACAAGAGGACCATGACCCTAAAGCCCCCAGCAGGCAGGGCCCAGCACAGTGCCAAGGCTCCTGCTGCAAGACATATCCAGCACACTTGGATGGCTACAGGGAAGCTCTGAAGTTCAGACACTTGCAGGAACACACTCAGATATGTGGTCAGACAGTGTTAAAACTTGAGACATCTCCAGAAACGCTATTATTTCCTTTTTTCAGCTCTGCATTACAAGTGTATCTGCTGCATTTCTTTCTTGTCCGCTTTTTCGTTGAAAATAATATGTTTTAGAAGGTTCTTCAGCTCCCCTCAAAGAGGCATTTAACTCTCTGCTCTTTTTCTTCCTTCTCTTCGAGCAGTGTCTCCATGTTTTTAGCTTTCATTGCACAGATTACTTGTCTCTTGGGAGTTCTTACCTCTTTGTATCTTCCTCTATACTACTTCTAACAGCTTTTGTTTCTAAAACATGCAATTATAAACTTCAGAGTTAGACTGCTTTACCTCAGTTCCCATACACACCTTTTTGATTTCCTTTTAAACCCTGATGATCAGTCCTCAGATGTCATGCCCAGCTGAGCTGAATGAAGACAGACCCAGGCCCACATTGTCTTCATTAGCACTGAAGATAATGAAATATTTGGTAAACAAATCTGAATTATCCTAATATCTAAAAAACCCAGTCAGACCTAAACCCAAAATAAAATCTGGGTTGTGAAAATGGGGAGCACAAGGGAAGGGTAGGGTGAGGTATGAACAGAATTCTGCATTCATATCATTGCTTGTTAGAAAGAGAGGCCTCAAAACAACATTTATGTGGAGAACTCATTCAATTGCAGATAAACAAAAAGTTCAGTTGCTTCCAATTTCCTTATTCTGTTGTAATTTGCTTTCTGCAGCCAGCCTCTGCTCTGCGTGTGAAACTTATTTTTAAAACAATGTATAAAAAAGGCATGAGAGGGGGGAAATGAGCACAGCTTTTTGAAACACTGCTGTGTGTACACAGTTTGTAGAGACAGACAGTATGGCTACATGTTAGAATTTGTACTTCAATCAAATGCAATGGTATTACAAGCCACCCATATCAGGTCAAACCCTCCTGTACAGCCAAGGGTTGTGGAATGAAGCTTGCTGTTGGTAAATACCATCATCATAATGGCAAGAAAGGAAAGAACCAGATGCTGATGTCAGAAACCAAAAGAAAACAAAACCAACAAAAGCTGCTGCTAGAAAGATGATAGATGCAGTGACTCTTCTGGAAGTGAATTGACAGCTTGTCAGTTGTGAGGAAAACCAATTTATTACCCAAAGACAACTCCACTCTGCTGAAAAATCTGAACACACAGAATTTAAAGCAGTCATGGCCCAAACATTTTTTTGCTGGGGAGCTCTCTAAGCCTTACTAAGGTTAGAGTTTCATAGAATGATAAGCTCAGAATGAAGCAATCAGTCTACCAGATGTGATTTTTTGATATCACGTTTACCTTCATTAGCCTTGTACTGGAATGAGCAAGTTGGTTTGGCTAATCCATATTTCCCAAAAAGGCATTTGTTCTTTATGATACTCCATTAGCCATATTGTCATTGCTTAATCACATGTTGAAAAAGTTGTTTCTAATTTCCCCTTTTTCAGTTTTTCTGGCCTCAACTTTGAAGCTTCACCATTCCCTAAGTACCTTTTAATGTCTGATCTTCTCTCCCAACATAATTATCTGTAAACTGTAGTTGTGTCACTCTCAGATAGGCTGAACAGATTGAGCCCTCTGCTAGAAAGCATTTCCTGCAGCCCTCAAATAATTTTTGGAACTCTTCTCTGTAATCCCTCTTTTTTTCTCATCTGTTTTAGGCAGTGCACTCTGGAACCGGCAGCAGTATTTCTGTGTTGTCCGTAGAGCTACAACCTGTTTTTTAATATGTCTGCACTGTTCTCCTTTATATAAGCGAAGAGATTGCAGTATCCATCCTTTCCAGGACCGCACTACACAGCCAGTCATCTTTCTGCTAAATTCCCTGACCTGTCCAGGGATGCAGTCACCCAGCTCTGCACAAGTCCTGCTTTCTTCTCGTTCTTCATCTGAGTAGGTACTGAAATACTTCTCAGAGGGATAACCAAGTTACAGAGTTACCTGTGTGATTCTAAATTCCTGCTCTGCCCACATCATTATTCACTGTATGTGCCTCATCAAATTCACTAACATTCCTCCCCAAATATGTCATTGGTTATTTTTATAATCTATAATTTTATATTTATTTCCAAGCCACTAACAAAAATGTATACTGATAGCTCTGCTACCAACCCTTGCAGAAACCCATCAGAAACCAACTAAATTTAATGAAAATTATGCATTTTTAGATGTAAAAAAAAATCTAGCTCTCAATCCATTTAGCATTTTTATTGATATGGTGTAATACTGAAATGTAAAATACGAAATTTATGTGCTGCTAACCCACGCGGCCCTTCCAAATATATATTACATCTCTAGCATAATGTTTATCTATCTAACTTGTAATTTTATCAGCAGAATGAAATGAGGCTGGTTTGACAAGACTTATTGTCCATACAGTACTGTTGCTTGGCATTAAGTTTATTGCAAGTGAAGGGTGTGCTTTTCAGTCTGACTTTGAGGAATGGGCCATTTCAGCATGTGCAGCCATGTGCAGAAGTGAAAGGCAGCTTGCTAGGGTAGTGATATATCCATGAAGGTGTTCAGATTGGAAAAAAAAAAAAAAAACCAACAAAAATAAAAGTAATTAATTTCTTCTGGTTTTAATGACAAAGTCCCTGAATGTTTCCTTGAAATTTAATGATCGGGTAGAAGACTAATAACCTCAAGATCTGTAATTTAATTTTTTTTAAATCTGTGGAACAGAATATTAATGGTATCTTTTGCGCTACTAAAACACAGATCCAGCACAGCTGATGACATACACAGATGTAGTGTAAGGTGTCATTTTGGTGTGACTCAAACTTCTTCCAAGGTGCTGCAGTTTCTTCCTTAGTTCTCTCTGCCTGTGATGGTGAAAATACTTAGACAAACACATTGTTTCAATGCCATAAAATGCACATTCAGTAACTGTATTATGTAGTTAGTTTTTAATCCATTTCTCTCCTAGAATAACAGCAAATTCCTCATCAAAGTGAGATGGAGAGGAGAATTCAGGAACTGTTGAATTCAGATACCAGTTTATGTAGCCATTTCTTTAGCTTGACAGTGTCTGCTTGAGATTTTGCAAGAGTTTTCCTCACAGACATGAGCTGTCCCTGAAACAAAGCAGCATTCAGACACTCTTTTGTTTTGAAGAGCTTCCTGTAAATAGAAAGCACATAACAGAAACAATAAGAGACAAGTCATTTTTTCTCTTTTGTAGAGAAATGGGTTTCTGGAAAGGTAAATCTCTCAGAGAGTTTTGAGTAAACTGGGATTGAATTGTTCCTATCTTCTAACAAAAGCTGGACCTTTTTTAAAGCAGAGTGGAGAAGCAGATGGATAAGAGGGGTCCTCTAAAGGGGAAAATGTAAGATGATCTTTCCTATGGGTACAACTGCACATCAGTAATTACATTTACATGTCAGCAATTCAAATCCTTGTGTGCAAATAAGCTCAGAGCAATGCAAAACTTGATCTTTCTTATGCATTAGAAAGACTTGTCCGTCTACTAATCTATTTATCCCTTCATTGTCTCTAAAGCAAAAATTTGTGTGTGATGAAGCTTGATTTCCTTCCAGGGAGGGTCTTTTTGTTTCTTTTAAACACAAACATAAATGTGTGTATATATACATCTTGCTATGTCAGGCACAGATTCAGCAGCCCTCTCTCCTTTCCCACTTGAACTGGAAAAAGCAAGGTCCAGGCTCCTCTGCACTTGGAGTGGGGGACAGTGAAATACAAATTCTTAGATCTTTGGGATCATTCTGAAGTCAAACACAAGAGAGCTCTGTCAGAGTGAGATCAGCTAATTTTTAATTTAAAAAAAAAAAAAAAAAAGCCAAATTCTCACAAGAATTTTTCTCAGTTTCAGACCTTTTTTAAAAAATCCTGTGAAGATAGCTCTCATTTCTTATTTGAATCCTCAATTTTCCAATAGTTCAATCAATTTTTGACTGAGCTGTTTAGTAAAATATTCTGATGATTTAGCACTACCCTCATACAGCTGAACTAAGTGTCTGCACATCCATTCATATTACTGTTTAAAATTAACAAGCACACAAAGCCCATTTTGTTTTCACCCTTTTAAAGTTAACAAATATGATCCATTCTGCTTTCTTTTGTTTGACATGTGAAGATAATTAGCCTCTATAACAATCAATAACCTGTTTGTTGAATCCCAGTCAGCTTCATTTAAAGCAGTGAGGCACTTTTCATCCATCTTCACTTTAATTTAGTAATTTTTGCCCTTAATCTTCTATTTCTTTAATTAAATTTATAAGCCTCATGTTGTGTTCTGCTTCGTTTAAGCAGATACCAATTTAAAACAAGAAAACAAACTCCACCACTTCCCAAAACAACAATCTAGTTCATTTTCACTTCATGTCTGCCTGTGTTCTCTTTTATGCCTTCTGGTCAGTTATGAAATAGTAAATTTTGATACAATGTCCTAACTCATCTTCTGAGTCAATGACAGAATCAAGAATACTATAGGCTTCACATACTTCCTAAACTCTTGCTTCAAGCAAGCATGAAAGATTTGTTTCACATTCTTCCCATTTGAAGACCACCATTACACCCATAATACAGTGGGGAAAAAAATTAGAATTTTTACCTAAAATCTGCAGTTACCAAGAGGCTATGTAGGCCTTCACATTATTCTGTGAACCTCTACAATGTGACCATGAGTTTTGCAAAAAATTAGACACAATAGCAGATGAAATGGTAAGGAAGTATCATCTTCTCAGCATCTCTGAGCTTAGCAGAGAGCTGTGCCTTCTCAGTGTTTTTCTTCCAGTAGTTCAGAGCTTTAGCTTACATACCAGCTTGCTAAGCCTGATATTTTCATCCCACACGAGCTGCTCCTGCTAAAGGAGACATTGGTAAGAGTAGACCCACAAGGATTATTTCCCCAGGAAGCAACGTGGTTTGGAAGTAAATACAATTGTAAAAGCATGCAACTATTCATACCTCATTTAAACTTTCAAATGCTGAAACTTTGCAGTACAAAGCAGTGCAGCCTTTGGTAATAAATTTCTATTACTGCGTCTCTGGGGAAACAGGAAATGTGAATGGGAAAAAATTGAAGAAATTTAATCTGAAAAAGCAAGCAGTGAACGCCTCTAAAATGAAGCCCTCTTAATGTTGATGAACTCTATTATGCCAAATGGGGACTCTGGTTCATACTGTATTCATACACTTGGTTCACCCTAATTACAGTGTCCTTAACAAAAACAGAATTAGTGGATTCATGAAAAATATTGTCATCAGTTTTTCTTCTTCTTTGCTCAAAAGAGCAGACTTGCCCAGGGAGGCTGTGGATGCTCCAGCCCTGGTGGTGTTCAGGGCCAGGTTGGATAAGGCCTTGAGCAACCTGGTCTGGTGGGAGGTGTCCCTGCCCATGGCAGGGGGGGTTGGGACTAGATGGTGTTTAAGGTCCCTTCCAAACCCTTATCATTCTCTGACTTCCCACTGGAAACTGTTACAGAGGTTCCAGAGCACTGCTGGAGGACCTGGCCCTCCTGGCAGAAGTGCCTCTGCAGAGAAGCTCTAACATTCAGTGTCTCTTTACCTTCTTACCCATCGTGCCCCATATTAATTTGATCTGCAGCTGGGCTTTGACCTTCCTAATTTCACCACTATGGGCCTGACCTCTGATACTCCACCTCTGTGGCCTGCCCATCTTTCTACTACTTGCAATCTTCCTTTTTGTATTTCAGTTCCTCAAGGAGCTCCTTTCTAAGGCAACCAAGGCCAAATTTCTGCTAAACTCCCTGGTCTTCTTACATAACAGGGTAGCTGGTTATGAAATCTCCTCAGTTTTATTTAAAAATCACCCAGTTTTCCTCTGCACTTTTCCTCTCTTGGCAGTTTCTCAGGGATTCTGCCTATCAATTACCTAAATAAGTCACAGTTCACTCTCCTGAAGTCCCAAGTCCTAGCTCTGCAGCATAATTTTGCAACCTTTCTCCTGATCCTTAAATAATTTCGCAGTCAATACAGCCTCAGATGACATTTGCTGCCTGGTTTTCCCTGTTTGTGAGCAGCAGAAGTAGGGATTTGCCACAGTTGGCTCCGCTAGCATTTGCTTTTAAGATATTATCACTAATGCTGTCTAGGAACCGCCTCAGCTTTCACAATGCTGTTTTCCCCTTGCAGTAGATTTCCAGATGAACACCAAGACCTCAAATCAAAACCACTTTTCCTATCCCTCTATAGACAGATCCATCCAATTTGCTCCCTTGAGCAGGCAGTCTGTCACAGATTCCCCAGCACAGTCATTAATCTTCACTAACATTCCTCCCTCCTCTGACCTTGGCTTGTGGGCTGTCAGTAGTACCTCTCCATACTCACTCACAAGCTCTGTGCAGGGAGCGAGGCCCTTACACAGAATGCAATCCTTGCTCGTCTTTGTCCCTGCTGATCCTTTTTTAGCACCTTGCAAGCACCCCTGGCCATGGTGTGCCCCACCCCACCAAGCTCCCACGGCTCTGCTCAAACCACAGCCCTCTGAGAGCTCCCCACTCTTCATGTCCACTGCATCTGCACTCTGTCCCTTCCAAGTGGGGACACCGAGGTCTCCCTGCAGCCTTCTCACACATTGACCTCTTCCATTTCCACGGCTTCCTCATTTACCTCTGGGTGTCCCTACCTCCCAGGTACATTTGGGGTGCTGAAAGCCCTTCCCACTCTGATGGCATTGCAGTTATGCCCTGCTTTGCAAGCTTCTCTGCTTGAGAGAGCTGCAGACATATTTGCTTTAGACAGAAATATTTAGCCACTATCCATTTGATCTCATTTGTATTCTCTAGCTGACTACCATAATTTCAGTACAAATTGAGCTTTGCTGAGGAGGAATATGTTTGACTATAAAAGGAATTGATTTGGAAGTTGCAGCTTGGAAATTACTTTCCAGGCTTTAGTTTATAATTCCCGGAAGATCAGTTTTGGGGGCTCTTTTTCAAAACATAAAGCTGAATATATATTTTTATTCTAAATAACCACTAGTATGAAAAAGGATTCTGCCCCCATTCTTTTATGGGAGCAGTTTGCACAACAAGAAGATAAAACTCCCATCAACACATTTATCAGGGTCACTGAAACACGACAGCCTCTTTCCCCTGCCCAGAAAAGGGACAATGGTAGTGCATGAAAATGTGGACACTATGACTGAATGTGTGTTCACATTTATACTTCCTTAGATCCTAGTCCAACCTCGCTGATGTTCACCTGTGTAGAAAGCATGGTGTTAGTTTCATTCAGAACAATCTGAAAGCAGAGTTTTCAAGTTTAGAACATAATTCAGTTCAAATACATGTAGTTATTCAGGTTCTAAGGGCACAACAATTTTGAACTAGGAGCATAATCACACAAAGATTTGTGACAGGAGAAGCCATTAACAGAGTCTAGTAATGGATCACCTCCAGCTCCTGCACCCAACCCATGTGCCAGGCAGAATGCAGTAACAGAAGCTATCTTCAGCGAGCTCAACCAGCATATTATCCTTGTCTTTGTTTACTGACACACATATGTATTTCCTTGCTTTAGACAAATGTTCTTTCAAGTCACCATTATTTTTAGTGGAGCCAACATTTTCCTTCAGATCAATCATATTGTCAACTCCTTCCCTTCTCACTTCACCGCTGATTTCAAACACTCGTTGCTCAGTGCTAAGGCAATAGACATCCGACTTTCCCTGCAATTACAAACATAACCTGTAAGAGATGAAGTGTGCACATATGGGAAAGGAACAATCAGAAGATTTCAAAATTCTCTCAACTACAGCCAGATGGTCTTTCTTCTTAACTATTTTCCCAGAATCGATGTATCAAGAAGACAGAGCAATATTATTCTTGCCTCCAGGCATTACAAAAAGTGGAATTTCAATGGTGTCATTTGCAGCCGACCTATTGGCAGTCCTGGGATGTATGTATTTAATGGAAGTAGCCGCACATGGTGAAAAATCAGGCTCCCTGGTGAAAACTGGACCCACTCGTAGGACTGCAAAAGAAATCACAATATTCCTCAAGTCACTATTGACATTAATGGGCTCATGTACCATCAAATCAAAACTCTGCAGATCGGATGCAGGTAGTTGCTCTATGGCTCCAGTCAGGTCAGTTTTTATAGACTACACTGGGATGTCTTATTTTTGTAGAGTAATAACATATGTAGCCCCAAACAAATCAGTGGACTACTTGAAAACAAACACATTGTTAGAGTGAGCAGTACAATTATGCAGCAGACATAAAGTTTCCAAGAAAAACAATACAGAATATTACAAGCTGAGATATATCCAAAATATTCCTCCTGCTGTAACTAAAAAGAGCTTCCATCACTCTCTCTAATGTGGTACCTGTTCCATTGAGAATACATCTCCCCTCTTGGAGAAGGTACATTATTTTTCCACTAGACATTTTTACAAGATGCTTCTAGCAGCAGGAGACTAATGAGTCACACATTCATCCACCTGGCACACTGCAGCAATTTATTCCTTTGAGTGCTACACTTGTGGTGAATTATACAGCAGCACAGAAACTGATCGAGTACTCCCTCTTACTTTGTACTTTTGAATGGACAGAAGTCACAAAAAGGTTCCGCACTAGTGATTCATATTCATCCCATACTTATCTTCTAACCTGCTCTTTGAGACAAAGATTTCCTTCCTCCAAGTCACTGAGCTGGACTCTGAGAGCAGTTATTTCCACAATCATCCCACGGCACAGCCCCACAATCTATCACAGCAGAGAAAGTGGATGAGCAAAGCTAGGGATGAGCAAATACCACAGCCCAGGAGTAAACGATCCAGAGCTCTGAATATGCTGTGTGATACCTTAATTAGAGCAAGAATATTTTCCTAACTGAGTGGCTTGGTGAAAATAATCCACTGATGGTCTGGAATAATCAATTTTGTTCATCACTGCATGTTGAATAGAAACATTTATTCCCTGGAAACAGTAGGAAGTTCATGACCAATACTGGAAAGTGGCAACTGCTTGAGCAGGGAGGTTGGACCAGATGACCCACTGTGATTCTTTCCAACCTTACCCATTCTGTGTTTCTGTGATTCTGTGATTCTGTGATTCCGTGATTCTGTGAAATGTCTGAAATTCATACATAATCTTAAAATGTCTGTTTCTGGTAATCAGGAAAGAAAGATCTGGTAATCAGGAAAGAAAGGCATGAGAATTGACAGAATAAAATGTGTGCCAAAGACAGAGGAGCAGAAAGATTGGGAAGCAGGATTAGCAAATCCAATTTCAGGAGAAGATCCTGTGCCTGGTTCTGCTTCATCAGCAAGCTTGGCCTCTCACAGCATAATGTCCCCTGCCTCCAAAGAGAAAGCTGGAACAACTCTGACCAGGTTTGTTCAGCAAGCTGTGAGGTAATGCATTTACCAGAACAAATATGCTGTTTCTGATAAGCTTGTACATACAGACCATTTAATACATGATAAAAACAATTGTGTGTTCCATTTATTGATATTTGACAATCAACCTGCCCTCAGAAAGGGCACAGAGATTAGCACAAATAGGAAGGGATGTGACAGAACTTAAACAGATTTAAATGACAGTATTGAAATTTCATGTGGGCGGGTCATTTCTGGGTATAAATGTTTGGTCATTCTCACATCACTGAACAGCACTCTCAAGCAGATGAACACCATGGAGGAAAGCTGGAAGTCATTCTTAGCATATCATGTTACTCAGATAAGAAAGAGGCACAACTGCAGTCTGTGGGCTCAGCCAAGAGTACAGTCTGCTTTCAAGGTTGCCTGGCACCTCTGCATGACAGATCTAAGCAGTAAATGCTAATAACTTCACTGGGTTCTTGCTGAAATTTTCTGTGTTATTTTTTTTTTGTCTTACATAAAACATTACTAAGAGATTTCTGAAAAGTGAATGTTGGGGGAAAATACATGTATTTTAGCCCTGCTTAAAAAAAAACCCTGGTGGTCTTTGTTCAGAGCAGCACTAGCTTTCCTCTGATTTAGATTTCTTTTTTGTAAAATCAGCACAAAGTTTGATGAGTCCTAAGACTATTGGAGAAAAAAGAACAGTCCACAGGGTTCACATGTGTTCTTTAGTCATCTTTTAGTTTTTCAGCTATCTGCCATCCCCTTTTAGCTGATCACGCCTGAACCTTTCTTGTGGCTTTTAACACTTCCAATGAGCTTCTGAGCTTGCTCTTCAGACCTGCAGTGGCCTCTGTTAATTGCTTTAGGACAGTGAGAAGTGGAACTGGGAGTGGGACATCTCTTCTGAGGTTGAAGCAGAGAAAAAGCGTGAGAAAATGCAGGAAAAAACCCTGGGAAGAAGCCCAAAGAAGAACTGAAATCATGTAATCAGTGCTGAGGGCAGATGAGAATAGGAGCCCAGGAATGAAATTCAAAGTGCTCGTGTTCTAACACCACCATGCAAACATCTTTGAAACCCAAGCAGTCTTGTCCCCAGTGTAGGTTTCTGTAGAAGCTGCCGTGCCTGTAGCAGTGGAGTTTGTTGATGGAGGCCTGCCTCCAAGCCAGCTAATAGATTACATGGATGTCACGATTCCACAAGGTAGCATTGCTGATTTATTGGCTGGGTTTGCTTCTTTTCAAAATTCCACCCACACATAGTAGCTATCCTAAAACACAGAGCTGAAGCTGCAAAGTCAAGTGCTCAGAACTCAAGAGGGGTTGGTTCTGCAACCATAATGCAGAATGCCTCATACTGACCCCGCAGTACCTGACCCACTTTTGTGCTCTGTCTCAGCCAATGCACAGGACTGAATTGCTCTGGAGGAAATGCCTTGTGAAGGAAGAGACCTGGCAGCAGAAGTTCAAGTTAGATTACCAGTGCATCTCACCCATTGTGAATATGAACCACAGAGCAGCAGGCCACTGCCTCTGCCTTCAGGTTATCTTGGCTGGTTTCACCAGTCCTCCTGGCCTGACTAAGCAGCAGCCCCAGAGCCCCCGTGCCTTGCCTCTCAAAGGCTGTCACCTCGTGTCTGTACAGAGGGACTCCGTCCCAGGTGAGACCATTAAGCGCTACCACTCAACAGAACAGTGTCACCAGCCAGGGTCAGAGCCGTGCCACTTGGGTTGCCTCCTTCTTCCACGGCGTGCAGCTCCTGGAGCAAAGCACAAAGATGCGCAGTGGCTGTGCTTGGGCAGCCCAGCTCCCCTTCAGCAGCTTCCCAGCCAGACAGCTTGGCTTTATTTTTCACTTAGCAACTGCCTCCCACCCAGAGAAGCCACCTTCCCCTGTTCTCAGAGAGCAGAACCAACGCTCTGAGCATACTTGTTCTTTTTGGTAAAGTAAATGATGCTCCTGCTGAAGAATATTTTCATGAAAGATGGAAATATTCTCAAATATTTCAAAGTTGCTGCACTCTCTGGCCTTGATGTCACAGCCCAGTACAGTGAGACACTGCTGCAAACGACTTTTTTAAAAATAACCTAGGAAAACAAAATAAGAAACCCTGTGGGTGGCCTGAGTCACAAGGGTTGCTATATACAGCATACATCAAAATGAAACATGGTCACTTTATTGTAAATAAAGTGCTTCTGCAATACCAAAATAAAGCCAAATCAAATCATTCAATGTAAAAGTTTGTGCCCAACCTACAATTTCACTGAACTAATGGAAAACAGATTTGTCTGGTTTTTTGACTGGTTCTAGCTGCAACTGTATTATGTTGCTTTTTTTCCATCTGATGCCAAAAGAGAATTTTAAGTAGAGAAATTAAATCACCAGTACAGAAACTGCCTGGATTGCAGTTTCGGCCCAACATTCCTTCTCTCACAGAAAAACGTGGTTTGTGGTTTTTAACCAGAAGTAGTCATATTTTAATAATTTATTTTTTCAGATTTCCCTGAAAGAAACTAGTTCTGCCTCCTAACATCATGGCTGACCCCTGATTTAGCAGTGACTCAGGAAGAAGAGTTCCCACTACTGATTCTCGGGATAAAGTCCTGCAATCCTGCATTGCAGTTGCATATAAGCCTCCAGCCCTAACTCATCTTCACATTATTACAGTCCTGAGAGCAGAAATAAACCTGTCAGAAGGCAGCTGGGCACTGCACAAGTTTGCTGCCAATGCCGCTATTACAAACCAACATAATCTACATCTAAGCTCATAAGCTTAAGAAATGTGTTTCTCTTTTAGGTCACTGATTGACAAGAGCTTTTAGAAATAAAGCTGTAAACATGATTTAGCTGTTGCTTAGCTAGAAATGCAGAGTATGTACCTCTGTGTCTAATTCTTGGTGGTTATCCATCAACCTTTAAACAACTGTTTCAACTATCTGTGGGTGTACAACTGAGAAATTTTCTTGCTTTACTCTGTGTTTCCAGAGCTCTGTGGGGACAGAGGGGGAAAACAAATAAAAACAGAATAAAACCACACATCAATGGGTATCACTGTCACAAAATATTGATCCTTCAGTAATCCCTGGGATTTGACACTGGGTATGCTTTATAGCTTAGTGCTTCTCAGCTTTCCTAAAATGTTTACAGCAAAAAGTAAATGTCATTGCAAACAGATTGCAAAGCCTGTGCTGAGCAGCAATATCAAATTCATTCTAGTATCAAAGCCAAAATGCAATTTCATTAGAGACCAGTTCTGTCAATAATGACCTGGCCCACAGTTGTATATTGGAGTTCTTTGTAAATATTAAGAGAAGAATATGGCTTTTGTTTGGAAGCGAGCATTTATGTACACTAATTATTGCTTCCTGCAACCACAACCAGTGGCTGTAGGGCACATTTTTCTTACCTTTTATATTCTCTTTTTCTTTGTTTTACTATTTGTGTCTATGAATACTCAAATTGCTCACATCCATGCAGTAATTGTGCCAAAATAGTATACCTAAAATACTAAAAATTTGGACATTTAAATTGCTCTGCTAAGCCTAAAATATTAGCACTCCAACACAGAGCAGGAGAGAAGCAATTTCCGATCAGTCCATTTCAGCCAGCCTGCAAACTTCATGGGGCAGCTAAGAGCAAATGCGTTCATACACAGGACAAAGCTTTGCTGCCTTTGCGCATCAAGGCTACTTTTCCCACTCAAGAATTGAGCTCCCATATTCCCCAGAGAGGATATCTTAATTCTCTTTACCAGTGGGGAGAACTCTTGTCCAGCTCTTTCAGATGTCACTAGAGTAATCTCCTGATTAATTTTCTCCTGCACATCATGGATCATGTGGATTTTGGGGCTTTCCAGAAGCTTTTGAAGCTGGAATCAAGTTTCACATTTTGGCTTTTTCTAAATCTCTATGCTGTTTATAAAGCAACTTGCTAGCAAAAAGTAGCAGACTAAACTAAAGCAATTCTCTTGCCATTCTTCTCTAAAATACAGAATTTTCCAGTAGAATATCAAGGTTAATATTATTTGTGGGTGACTGTATGCCTAGTGCTGTGCCACAAACACTCTGGACAGGGGCAGGTTCCCCTGTTGCTTTGGGCTCTCCCAGGACTGGGACTCCCAGCCCACACCTGGCTCCATGTGACAGAGGTGACATTGCAGAGCCTCCAGGCTCACCCACATCTGCCAGACCTTCCCCTGCTGGGTATCTGCCCTAGAATCACTGAGATGTGGGTATTTCACACAGTCTTTCTCAAAATTACTGTTTGCATTCACTGACCTTGACTTTGCTTCCCCCGCCCATTCCCAGCTCACTGCATTAGCCCCTCTCGACCTACAAGTGGGACAAGATCATCTCTTCTTCTCTGGCCCTGCCTTACCACATACTTCAGCCTCTCCAAGTTTATAATAATACAAAACTAAAACCAAGGGGAAGAAACCAAAGGGTCAAGCACATAAAACAGGGAAATGCGGTCACTGGTAAGAACTTGTCTGCCAGTGTTGATCAAATAGACCAAGAAGCTCTCTCCACTTCTTATCCCTGCTCTCCTCGGTATCTGATCATGGCTCTGCTAAGTGCTTCTGAGTGCCAGGTGCCAAGGCAGACACTCACTGTGCTCTTAGAAACAGAGGAGCCATTAGCGAGATATACACCTCGTTAGATTTATTGCTTTAATCATGCAGACTTTTAAAAACTTGGTGGCATGACACAAAGGTCAGCACAGAGCTCAGAGAGGGAATTAGAGAGCTCTTATATATGGGAAGGGATGGGTGGGGATTTGGAGGAGGAAAGCAGCAGGATTTTTGGATCCAGTACATTTAACAGATTGCCTGCTGTGAAAGAGCACGGAACTGCCCCAACATTGATCCCTCCACATCTGGATCCTTGGCACCAGCCATGTGCTGGCCACCTCAGCATCAGCAAAAGCCTGCTTTTACTGCTCCTTTGAGGGTTAGGGTTACGCTTAGGGTTAGAGTCAAAAAACCCACAAAGCTCCAGATATAGATTTCCTGACACAAATGACAAACTTTTGTCATCTTAGTTTTGAGGTAGAAAGTAAAAAGAAATTATGGAACTCTTGGGTTAAATATCAAATATGAGTAAACCAAAACCTAGCCATCTAAATATTTCCTATTTTTGCAATTATTCCCCAGCCCACCAGGTTTTTTTTAGCATTGTCCCTGTCCCTGTGCACGTGGAAGCATTGGGCTAGGCCCATTTTGACGTCTTGACTTTTTTCCATAGAAATATATAGGATAGGAAACAGGAGGGATGAGGTACGTGGGCCCTGGCACTGTGGGAGCTGGGGGAAAGGGCTGTGAGGGGGAGGCTGGCTGGCCATGTCTGTCTGTCTGAGTAGATGTAAACACTGAAGAAAGAGTCCTAACAGACACTGGGGAAGCAGTTTCTTAACCAGAAGCTGTGGCACTAGATGGGATGGTGACAGCTGGGACTGAGACCCTGAGCCTCAGCAAAGCCCAGTGGCTGACCTTGTTCTGGGATCCCCAGTACCATCCCAGCAAGGTCTGATTTGGTCTCTGGGGGCAGCCATGGCCCAAGAAGCAAAAATATTTGCTTCTTGGGTTTACTTAGGGACAGTCATCTGAAAAGTTTTATTTGTGCCTTTGTCTTGTCTGCAGGCCTCTCTCAGAGTTCCCCACCTACGAACCATTCCTAAGCCTAGGAATGGTTGATGCATGGTTTCGTATATCCTGGCTCTTGCTCAATTAGGAAATCCCCCAAACTGCTTTTGAGTCTTAAATTCAGAGCCTCTGACCCCAGACTGGGGAGGGACCACAAGGATTGATAAGTAACCAATATTGAGTGCTTAAAGCAGATGGTTCATGGTGTAAAAGAGTGTAAAATGCTGATGGTGAGAAAGGGAAAAAAGGAGCACGAAGATGAGATTCATGTCAAGTGAAGAATTAAGTCAAGATGAAATTTCATCCTTCTTTTTCTTTTCTTTTTCCTTCTGCATTTTACCTGTGGAAGGATGTTATGTTTCCAGAGAATGTCTACAGCATCAGAGATCTGTTGTGGTCTCACAGAAAAGCAACACACCCTCCAGGCTTGCGAGGTCTGCTCCTGCAGAGAACAGAAAACGTAGTCCAAAAATTGTTCTTCCACCTTTAGCAAATGTCTGTTAAACAGCCTGGTCAGCCTGTGATGACTTTCTCTTTACCAGAAGATTTTAGAATGGGAGGCTGGGGTTACTCTAGTAAATCTGTCATTTCCTTTCCTTTCCAAAGAGTGAAACAGCTGAGCTGTGTGTCACCCTGCATGGAGACAGGGATAGTGCTGGTTTCCCTAGGAGCTTTGGCTTGTTATTCAAGTCACACTACTGAAGGACTGGGATTTGCCTGCCTTTCCTTTAGCACAGAGGCAGTGTGTAACTATTGGCACCTCAGGTTTGGTACCTCTGGCACTGGACACCTTTGCTGGACACTCTTACAAAAACACCTTCAGCTAAAACGTGTTCATTGTGAGTGGCATGAAAGCCCTTTTGGAGGTGCCTAAAATTGCAGGGAGCCCAATTAAACTTGATGTCTGACAATTAGGTAACCAAAGTCACATGAGATAATCCTGTCCCAAGTACTGAAGTGCTCTTGGCATTTTGCTTTTCAGCCCCTGGAGTATTCTCACAGTATAATGAGCTGGAATTTCAAAACATGGCATGTTGTGCATACTCCTCTGTGGGTGTGAGTGCTGCACGTCTGGACTGTTTTCCTGTCACCAGGAAATGCCCCTGTTCATTTATCTGTGCATTTGGTTCTGCTCACATACAGCTCAGGAGTAAAAAGTTTCCCTGCACAGCTTTCCTTTTGTCCTGGCATCTGCTGTAAAATGAAAAATTTATTACAACAATTTGATAAAAATAATAAATTCTTCAAAAATTGGTGAAAATATATAGAAGACCTGCTTGGTCTTTTAATGTCTCCAGATTTTATCTTTTATGTATTTTTCTTTTTATGTGAGTAAGATTTTTATTATCCGTTCTGAATATATCTTCTTGAATTTTCATTTTGGAAGGAAGAAAGGAGTCAGTGAATCATAAATACTTGTTACATCTTTTATTTTATTACTGTGCTTATGAATGCTTGATTTTTGAAGTGGGTTTATTTTCTTTGACAAAAAGCCCTTCCTGCTCTGTGGTGTGTGCTCATTGTGCCATCAAGTGCATATCAGTAACTTCATTTGTATATGACTGAGAAAGCTCACATAAATTAGCATGCATAATGAGCTCTGAAACAATCAAAAAGGCTGAGCTCAATCATCAGTGAGAAACCACACAACTAGATGTAGGAGGAATATTATGTGCAATGTATTTCAATTTCAGACACATCTAATGTGTGCCTAGCTACCACACTTTTAAAACAGAAAATATGGACACTTATAGAATCCTCAGTGCTCTGCTGTCTCTGTAACACATTTTGTACAGACAGTTTTACTCCGTTGCTCATGACCAAGAGATCTTTTTGGTTGCTGCTGCTGAGGAATAATTTCCCTCTCCTCCAAATCAGACCATTTAACTTCCCTGAGTGATGGCAGGCCCTTCTGACAGAGAGAACATTGGGTTTCTATAACAGGTACTTCAGAGTTAAATCACTTCTGCCAGGGCTGTCTCGGGAGGCCGTCAAGCCCTGTGCACACACTTCCTACAAGCACCAAGTAAGAGCAGGTGCTCTTGTAAGGGTAATGACTTGCAGAGACCCATCACTTTGAGAAGATTTTGCTAAGCTTAGAGGGAACAAAAAACTTCTGAGCCTCAGTTGGAAAATATTTGCTACCTTGCAGGATTGAGCTCCAATAGTATTTTATTTAAAAACTCTTGGAAATGTTGTCCCTCTCATCCCTAATCAGATAGTATCTTATTCAGGTCATTGGAGTAAGTAAAATGACGTTTCTGGACGTGATTCTGCTTATGTCTGTCAAATCTAATCTTAATATGATAGTCAGTAGGATATACCACCACCCTTGTTGGCATTTTATAATGATTAAATGTTTAATGGGAAAGGCTAATGAAAGAGCCATTATTTTGAGTTGCTCGCAACTTGTCATTACTATGCCTTTTTGCCTTTTCCTCCTTGACTTTACTACATCCTCATAATTCTCTATCTGCCTCAATCTCTATTCTTAAATTCTGGTTTAGTAATGTTGAGGGGGTTGTAAACATATTCTTCTTCTGCATCACAGGGGAGGATGAAAAATTGAGAAAGTCCTGAAGTACAAAACCTCTGGAGGGAAAATGAGTTTACAGAACTGACATATCTTTATGTGCAGTTTCTGACACCTTACCTGATAAATTTACCCTTCTTGAAACTGCAGGGACTGAACTTCATGACATACAGAAAATTATTACAGCTTCCAGAATCCTCTGGATTTCAGTAGAGTATCCCAGCTGTCAGCCATTCACAGAGAGTTGGTCTTTCTACAGTTTGATGCAGCAATCAGGCATCAGCTATGGTAGGAATTACAACTTGTTGGGGATGGGACTGGCACCTTTTTTGATAAAGAGGTGTTCTTCTCAGTTGTTCACAAAGAAAGAAAAAAATGTAGGAAAGATGAATTTAAATTTTGTCCATGGTGTGTTCCAAGATAATAATATGTGCCTTATAAGTGTAGACATAATGCTTTCACTTAAAAGCATTAGTTTTATTTAAAGGTGCTGAAGGTCCTTACACACTTCACTGAGGGATCTCAACATCATGTCTGAGTACAGCTGCCCTATTACCTGAGCATTATATCACCTTTATATTCTGATCCATAGTTTACTATATCAGGTGGCTGCTACAGAGGTTGACTTATGAGTTAATATTTTTGTTTGTCTGTGGAATCTATGTTCAATTTTGTATTCTCCTCTATCAAAGTATGCTTAATAAGCAGGTAGAGAACTTACCTTCTTACACCAACTTAAAAATAAGAGAGTACCTAAAAAGGAGAATACTCACTCAAAAAAGAAGTCAGAAGACTTAGCTGGGGCAGTTAAATCCTTGCAGATGGCATGGAGATTCTTTGGGGACATGCTGGAAACATTCAAGAAATGCATACCACACATAAATAAAGACTTAAGAAAGGGTGAGACTATGCTGGCATTGCTAAACAGCAGGATTAAATGATTCTTAAAGCAAGAAGGCATCTTTCAAAAAGCTGAACTTATTTTCAGATTAAGAAAAAACAATTCAGTGTGCTGGTAAAATGATGCACCTGGGGGAAAGCAACCAATCCCAATGTATAAAATTACAGCCTCTGACTTGACCATTACATGTCAATGCATTGACCACGCAATAAAGAAATCTCAGAGTTACAGCCAATAATTCTGTCAAAATTTCGGCCCAGTGGCAATAAAAAGAAAAGCAAATTGATTCCCTTTAGGTAAAAATAAACAAGAACACCACTGCACCACTGGATAAATCTGTGTTGACGAGTCTACACAGTTCTGGTCCCCACTTGAGGAAGGAAAGAGAACTCAGAAAGGTTCCCAAAGGAGCCACATGAACGAAAGGCTTCTGGGTGGAACAAGAGGTCCAACTGGGAGCCCTGTAAAACTGTCAGTCAAGGGCAGAGGATAAACAAGGAGGGTTTGCTCGCAGTCTGTTCCAGTGTAAGAGGCAGAGGTGGACAGCAGGTAACCAGCTCTGAACAACAGCAACAAAAACATCAACACTAACAACAACAACAAGAACAAGGTGTTTCCTGCACATAGCCTGTAATTAGGCTGTGGGATTTCTTGCTGCATGGCTGCAGCGGGTGGTAAAAGTTCATAGGACTCGGAGGGAGCCTGTACAGTCTAGTGGAAGACAAATCTACCAAGGGTTATTAAACATTTAGCAATCACCTCTGGCTGAGGAAATGCCTGAGGAGGCCGTGAGAACATCAGTGGGAAATATCATCATACGCTTGCTCGGGAGATTTTTGTAATCTTCTCACGAATCTGCTTTTGATCACTGTGGGAGGCAGGACTCTGAGCTGATGGACCTTTGCTCTGACCCAGTGTGACCACGCTTGGGCTATCCAGAAGAATTGTATGTAATTGTAGGCTGAGGATTTTTCTGGAGGTTTGCAAGGAGATAAAACTACCTAGTGCTTTTATTGCTATTTTTTCCTGCTTAAAATACTGTAAGGGTGAGGGAAATGTTTTCCTCAAATAAGGAATTGTGTGTTAATAGTAAGACAAAATGCAAATATCAAATGCTTCATCTTTCTAGTTCCTTATTGCCAGTGCAATTAGTTTCCATTTTCTTCACCCCAGGGCTTAGTGTGACACGAAATCACATGTAACCTAATTTGAACTTCTCTGCCAAGTTCAATCCTAGAAGCCGTTATTTGTCCCTGTAATTTTCTTGTTAGTCCTGCAACTGATACAAACTCCATGTCACTTTTGAAAGCATTTGTTTGTATTTGAAAAAACAAAAGAGCAAGATCCTTGCCTTAGAGTTGCCTTTCAAAGGAGGACGCTCATCTACAGAAAAAGTTGCAGTTTTATATTGCAAGAACTGGTTGAATAGGGACTCTTTTTAAAAAAGCATGAGAACAAAGTACAGGAGGATTGAGGGTGACAAAGGGGGTGCAATGAAATGAGAAAGTCATGCTCTAAGCTTGGTTGAATAATATATTTACAAGATGCATAGAGGGCAGTAAAAGGTGGCTTTATGTGTAGGATTGCACAGCACAATGCAGTCCAAGCATGAGGAGCCAGCTGGGTCCTGGAAGCACTTTACAACTGTATTGGAAGAGCACTTTGATGGTTTAGCTGGGTACTGATGTTCCCTTCTGGGAGTCCAACTCTCACGAAAATCACTGGGGAGTGCTCCTGCTAAACCTGGCTCTGGACTCCAACCCCAAGAATCCTGGCATTTCGTTTCCAAAGTTTCACAAGCACTTTCGAAAACTTTGGAAAGCTTTAGTGGCACTCCCACTTTGTATCAGAAATTATCTTAATATCAGGAATAGGAGGCAGTAGAGCTTCTGAATTATTATCTAGTCTATTAGCTACAGGAACACTCCTCTCCATGAGCATTCCTCTCAGACATATGTTTTGCTGTAAATGTCCCCAGTCAGAGCACTTTCACACATGTATCTAGATCACTAATATTTGTGTCTATTTGTTTTTGTCAAGACTGCCACCATCCCTCTTAGTTGTGACCACGTTGGGTTACAATGAAGTGTAGGTAATTTTGTTATAGACCATTTTGAGAATTTTGAAGTCATCTTATTTATTTTTTTAATACAAACATTCTGATTCCTTTACAGAGAGACATTTTAATCCTCGGGGTATGTTTCTGGTTTCAGCCTGCTGGAGTGTTTCAGACAGGATGCACAATGCACTGCTTCTATTGAGTAACTCTGTGATTCAGAGAGCATTTGCTTCACAGCTCCAACTCCCACAGCTCCTGGATGCTCAAAGCTGCAGGGTGAGTAAAGCGTACCCTCAGAGGCACTCTTCCTTCCTGCATTTGCCTTGAGCCCCTTGGAGAACAATATCCTCTGCTCTTCTTACTCCTTCCTTACCATGGGGCAAAGAACCTAACCATTAATAGCTATCTTAAAAAACTCCCATGATCACAGCTTATTAACTAGATTCTTCACCAGGAGTTCTAGAAAGCTCTCTCTACAGAAGTGAGTAACAAAAATCTGAGACAGAATATAATCACACTGATGTCACCAAAATGGAATTATTCTGCATGACAGATGCTGGCAATTCTACTAACTTTCAGTTTGGGGTAATTACCCTTCCGAGCTCTCTTATTGCCTGGCAGCAGTTTTGATTGATCAACATGCCTGTCATGGTTGTGTGCAAGATATTTAGGTGGAGTGGTTTTCTCAGATATAGCATCACATGGAGTTACACAATGCCAAATTACATACTTATGTGCTCAAGAGGCACCTTGAATGACACTGGTAAAAAAAGCTGGTGTCTTGTTAGGGAAAGTAAAGATGAGTCTTTCTGACAATATTAGCATGTTCCAAGGTAATAGGCAGCTTTAAATAATCATTCTGACTTCATGTTTCTTCATTTTAATGCCATCCTGCTAATTATCCAATGTTAGACAGTATGATTTCACCTCTAATAATGCCTTTCCCAAACAATGATTTATAGGAATAAGTTTTTCTGCCTTGATTTAGGTGACAATGACACATAGTACCTACTTAGCATAACTGAGAAACAGGATTTATACTGGCGTGCAAAATCTGGATGGCTTTGATGAATAAGATGTCCTGATGCACCTGAGGTAGGACCAAGAATAAATGATTGACCATAGCTAGGTAAAGACATGGGACCTATTCTGTGGAGGCAGAAGTAGTCCAGTGTCTCGGTAGGAACTGTATCCTGGAATTAACCTCATTGGTTTTTTTCCCAAGGATTGATAACAGATGCTTCTCTCTTTTCTCATACATGGCCCACTTTCAAAGTCAGAGCAGAGTGTACCACATATCAAATATCAGTGTGGCCTCTGAGTTGCCTTTTTCTCATCATGTTAGGTAGGACTCTCATAACTAGTTGAATGTTGCTCTTTTTTGCAGTCATCTCTATTTTTTTAGGCACACATGCATTTTCCTCGGAGGATATTCCTAATGGATGGAGGATTTTTTCCAGTCCTGATCAACAATGCAATTAATATAAATTACAACATACAAATATAGTGAGACAGTAGCCTCGTACTTATGTGCAAAGACATGAAGACAAAATGATTCTATGATGCAGGAGGAATGCAAACTGTGACTACCTTTTTTTCTGTCTTTGTCTTTTAAAGAACAGAAGTGAAATAAAAATCTTCTCTTTTTCTGTCCAAAAGCCCTTTTTACCATTTGTGTCACATCGGATCTTTCTTCAGACAGAACAGAGCTTTTTATTGATAATGAACCTATACCTAGCATTTTTCTAGTGTGCTAGAGCTAGAATATTTTCATGCACGGGCATATGTGTTTTAGAACCATGGTGCAAAAAAACTTGAAACCCATTTGTGTTTGTAACACAAAAGCCCCTATGCTGACAGTTATCTGAGTTTTGCTATTACTGGTGAAGCTCTGACAGCAGACCTTCAGAGACCTTCCTTTCTTCCGCAGCTGTGCCTGTGCAGCCGGAGGGCTGCAACCCGAAGAGTTGCTCTTGCAGAACTGGTGGTGATGCAGTTTCTCCTGGGGGATGCCCTGCAGAACAGCCACGGCCGTGCTGTGGAGGACCACACTGGCTGTCAGGCCTGGTTAGCTCCAAGCAAACTGCTCTCTCTGACAGCTCAGTTTGTTTGGAGCTGTACAGTTTCTGTGTTGGATTTCTCTTAGTTTTTGCAGCCAAATCTCTGAATATAAGTGACCTAGATCTGAGGTGTGCCCTCACCTACTACTGGCCAGCTGGTAAGAAGCCAAAGGGAACAGTGTTGTCTCATAAATCCTGAGTGGTGTCGAGAGAAGCCCTAGGGGTAGATGCCCCTTGAGGACCTCTTGGTATCTCCAGGCTTCTGGAGAAAGCAGGGACCATCCTAACTTCTCCCCACACCACACCAAAGGACCAAGTGCTACTCAGTGCAAAGGGAAAAGGAACAGGCTGGTCATTGTCTAAAACCAAGTGAAGGAGAGCAAAGGTACTTCCAGGCTGTACTTCCCCAAGTACTTCCATTCTGGATGTGTTTGTGAGGAATATCTGCTGGGCGCACTGTCCTGGTTTGAAAGACAGGTGTTTGCCAAGGAAGGTGGGAACCTCTCTTGGAATGGAGAATATGACCCCCTTCCCTGCAAATTATTATAACTTTGAAATTAAGGGGCTTTCAGGTGATGATAGGAAAACCAGTTCTTTACTAGTGTGTATATGTATGACAAGGCAAGCAAGCACCAACAACGGCGGCAACAGCAAACAGAGGCAGCACCTCAGGGCCAGCACACAGCCTCCCCTCCGGTGCAGTTCCGCTCACAGCCGCCAGGGGCGCTGTGGCTCCGGCCCCGCAGGGCGGCTGCGCTGATTCCCCCGCGCCTGCAGGGGGCGCTGTGGCGCGAGCTCAGCCGTGCTCCCTCACGCGGCGATGGCGGCCGGGCGGGATGGCGGAATGGGCTGCAGCGAGACCTCGGAGCACGGCTGGGACGGCAAAGGCAGGCACACCCCTGGGGTGGCAAACAAAATGTAACAGAAAACTCCACAGCCTTAGCAGGAGCTGTGGGGGTCAGGTGGGCATGGGGTGCTGGGTTACAGTGTCGTGGAAAAGCCTGAGGCAGCGGCAGAAAGCAGTAGAGCCAGGCAGCAGCAGCCAGGCTTTTCCATAGCAGCTGCTGCATGCAGATAGGAGACACTCCCTCTGGGAAAGGGGAGGGGCTTGGGGTTCCCTGAGGCACCTGAATAGATGGTGAGAGTCCTTTCCAGTGAGGTTAATAAGGTCTCAGTTCAATGGCTGCTGTTATGAGCAGAGCCTCACAGTAGGAGACAATAGTAGGAGACAGAACTCCACAGTGGTGATGAATTTTTCCCACAGCAACCACAGCCTGGCTCTCCTCCGATCCCAAGAGCGAGAGAGAGCCAGGAGGTGTGCCCAGCCCCTCATCCCCCAGCCCAAACCTCTTGGAATCTCTGCCTTTCCCAAGAGAAAGCCCCTCAGGGAAGAGAGTAGCAGCCAGCTGGACTCCTCCCCCTCCTCCCTGGTTACATCTTTTTTCTCTCTTAAGTACCAGCTGTTACTGTCTCTTAGCAAAAAATGGGACAAAATTCCATGAGAGAAAGTAAAAAAAAAAAAATCCTAACCTCCAACAGGCACCTAAGCCTGCCAGAAACCACATAAAGATTTGGTTCAAGGAATGGGAAGAGATTCAAACTGTTTGTGATGGAAAACAAATGCACTGATCAATTTGTAAAGTAAAAGGAGTGGAAAGACAGATTTCTGTAATGGCACTTTCATAGTGAACAGCCAACAGAGATGCTGTTGAAGTGATCCGCTTGAGGAAAGCAGCAATAAAACAAAGGATTTAACTTCTGTGCAATTTTATTCCTATCTCTGCTGTGTATGAGTACCTAATGCAGCAAAAAAATAGGCCCTTTTTCCTTGTGCCATGCTCTAAATGATAGTGGTGTAAGGCTATGATTGCACAATAGGCTGTCGCATGTCTTGTTTCACTCTGCATCTCATGAGATGATATTAAGCAAAGAAAATCATGTGAAAAGTTTGACACAGCTTTTTGAAGCAAAACGTTTCCCTGTGACTTCCAGCTGAATTTGGCAGGAATGCTTGACTCAAGTATTAACTGGTTGCAGGATGGCAAAAAGGCATGCAAACATTTGCTGAGGCTTCATGATCTGGTTGTATCACTTAACTTGCTGAGATA
The DNA here is from genome assembly GCA_036630365.1 of Acanthiza pusilla. NCBI lineage: Eukaryota > Metazoa > Chordata > Aves > Passeriformes > Acanthizidae > Acanthiza > Acanthiza pusilla. The sequence continues at coordinate 34,647,465 of JAXCHO010000023.1, forward strand.
TTTTCTGATACTGTGGAACCAACATTAAAGGCAGAATGGGGCTGGCTGAAGCCGAGGTCTGAGAGTATCAATACTATTCCTCTCTACAAAGAATTTTGTGAGCCATAAGGATAAGTTACCTTGGATGCAAGTATATTCCAGAGTGACTAAAAAGATGAAAAATAAGAGAAGTCTCTACCTTCTCCATGGATTTACCTCCTCCTTTACTTGCCTTTTTTTCCCCTAGTTTTTACCTTTCTTTATTTTTGCTTTTTATTTGCTAAGTACTTTTGCTTTTCTCTAAAGGCTCAAGGGTTGCCTTCCATTTCTGTGTTTCAATACAGTTGTTTGCTCCCCTCTTTCAATGTCTGTTCGGACTGTCTGCTGATGCTGTTTTCCAAGTGCATTCTTCTCAGTCATGTGACCCACCCCTGTATTTCACGTTCCATAAACAATTTTAAATACAGTACTTGAATAAACGGAAAATTGGGAAGCCCGTTAGATGAATTGTAGCAGAATTCTTCTTAACCCTCCTACTTGGCTCAACTTTGAGCAGTCAAGAATAGAAAATTGGAAGATTGCCATCAGAGAGGTCCTTCTGCAAGCAGAAAATGGAACACTGCCTTTTAAAGAACCTTGTCCCCAAAAATCACAAGAAAGGAAGTGAAAGAGCAAGATGGCATGGTGAGGGTGAAATCTGTGCACGTAGGCTCTGGAAAACACTGTTGTCATGCAATGGGTCAGGGAAGAAGCAATGCTCAATGGGTCTGTCCCTAGATGGCCAAGGCATTTAAAATGAAGAGTCTGAATCCATCACAGAAAATATGCGTGTGTGCATAAAGAGCTCGTATCACATTTGCTCCATTCTGGTCTCCAGGTGTCTGTATTCCAGGGCTATCTCCCATGCATTACCACCAGAGCAGAAGAGGCCAGTCCAGTCCTGGAGGCCCACGGCCTTTGCCTCTAATTTATTTATGAACTCTGCTGAGTGACCAGTTACAGGACAGAGCAGGACTGGGATGCAGAAGGGCTGGAAGTCAGGAGTGCAATTTCTCTGTGTGGAATGAACAACAGCTTGTGCATCCACATGGAACTGTAAAGTTGTGGGAGAGCCCTGGCCTGAGCATCTCCCAGTCCCGCACAGCAGACTTTATTCTGCTGATGTCTGAGATTGGGCTTAGCAGTTAACGCTGAGGAGAAGTTAATGGGAGGAGAGGTGAGCTCTGAGCCCCTGCGTTCGCTTTTGCTGGTCTTTGAGCATGAGGAGTATATGTAGAAGCAGCTGCTGCCTTTATACTTCCAGTGTCCCTGGAGCTATAGACTTTGTGGTTTTCTTCAACCATAAACTGAAGCCTAAGCCTAAACTTAAGCTAAACCCTAGCCCCAAGGGGAGCAGTGAAAGCAGCCATTTGCTGAGGTTGAGATGGCCAGCACATGGCTGGTGGAAAGAATCCAGATGTGGAGCGATCAGTGCTGGGGCAGTGCCGTGCTGCCCTTGGCATGCCTTTTGTAGTTGCACTGTCCCTGGAGCTCTAGGCTTTGTGGTGTTTTCAAGCCTAACCCTAAGGGTAACCCTAACCCTAAGGGGAGAAGCAAAAGCAGCCATTTGCTGAGGCTGAGGTGATAAGCACATGGCTGGTGCCAAGGAGCCAAGCGTGGATGGAACAATGCTGGGGCAGTACCATGCTCCCCTTGGCATGCCTTTTGTAGCTGCAGTGTTCCTGAAGCTCTAGGCTTCGTTATTTTTTCAACCCTAACCCTAAGGGGAGCAGTAAAAGCAGCCTTTTGCTAAGGCTGAGGTGGCCAGCACATGGCTGGTGCCAGGGAACAAGGTGTGGAGGGATCAATGTTGGGGCAGTGCCATGCTCACCTTGGCACACGCTTTGTAGCTGCTTCAAATCCTTCATCAGTGGCACACACTGACTGCCTACACATTGTAACCGTGATGGTTTTTTCCCCATCTCCAGTTGCCAGCTAAATTGTAAGGCATGTGAAAAGTTGTGCAGAGCTTAGGGCCTAGAATAAAATCTCTTTTAGCTTTAACAAATACCGACCTTCTCTGGAACTGTTTTAAACAGGACCAGCACTTTGGTAGCTTGAGTGATGATCCACAAGTTAAGCAAGGTGTGCCCATCTTGAGACAGCAGAGAGTGTGGTCGAGGGTGGAAGGAGTTATTGGAAGAAGTGAGAAGTGTATAGTATTTTGAGGCTTCTTTTTGCCTGTCATTTCCCAGAATGACTTTTTTGTTTGTTTGTTTGTTTGTTTGTTTGTTTTGTTTTGTTTTGTTTGTTTTTTTTGTAATTAAACTGTTACTTGAATATAAGATTTATCTCTCCAATTTGGAGCAAGTGTATTTTAGACATGATTTAGCTATGATGTGTACAAGTTACAGTCTTGACCTTCAAATCCTGCTGAATTTGAGAGACATTTGGAAGAAACTTTCTTAAAGCATCTAATTTATAAAGCAAGGATGTGAGCTGCTGCACTGAGGGCATTCAGGGTCTCTTTTCCAGGAATGTGCTTTTGCTGGCTGGAACAGAAGACAGGCAGGGCAATGCAACTCACACATTAAAAATCTGTATCATTATTTTAAAATATGATGTGCAATTACTAGTAGGCAGCCCACTTTATTGCCAGAAGACATGAAAAACCTCAGCATTTATTACATGAATAATGTATTTTCCTGTTTTTATATACAATGTGCCATTTCTTGTCTTCATATACATGAAGTACAATATGCAGTTAGCACACTGTGAAATAAGAGACATAAATTCATCTTGGAGGTTAAGTTCCGGTCTTTTTGAAATGAGTTTTACAGGTTTTTAATGTTTTTCTTTTTCTTTTATGCTGAAAAAAGAACAAAGTAAGATTGAATGCAAAAAATTAGACCTTTGGTTTGGGTGGGAAGGAGTAATGAAAGGTTAAATACTCTGTGTTGTAAGCACGGAAATTATAATTGGGCAGGGTTTGTTTAACCAGCTGTGACCTACTAACTTTTGCACAAGAATGATAAGCACAATTGTACCTAAGGAAACTAGGTCCTTTTCAGGGTGAGATTGGTGTTCACACTCCCCATTTCCTCTGCTTTACATCACAACCCGTAAACGATACCAACAGGGCGAGAGCAAGCAGGGTGAGCAGCATTTCCTCCCAGGGCAGAAGCACACACACTGCCCAGATGTGCATCATCTTTACTGATATTGGCAGTCAAGGACTGTGAGCTGCCTGTCACAGATGCTGTACTTCCCCACCTCGCTGCAGGACATTAAGGGTGACTTCTCTGTAGCCATGTTTACAAAGGAGTCCCAAGACTTTGTCACTCTTCTATGATGTGGCACCTGACTTTCTCAGAGAGAAAAGAAGAACTGCCCACTGCGTCTAGAGCAGCCCAAAAACAGATGAAAGATTTGCAATGCCATTTCCCAAGAAACAGAGAAAACAGAGTTTAATCCCAAATTGAATTGATTTTCTACATTATGTGAAAAAAACCCCAAAACCTAACCCCCCCAAAAACTTGCTTTGTCACGGTCACAGAGTGACTAGTACTTTTAAAACATGTATGGCTAAGATCCTTGACCTAGTTTCACATGCCAAATCTGGGAACAAAGAAAAAAGCTGGGGGAAGGGAAGAACAGGATGGCACCACTGCACAAAACCCACAGTCCTACATTGTCCTCTTTCATTCTGCTTCCAGCATCTGCTTTTAAGACAGCAGTTGCTGCAGGAGTCCTTTACTATCTTCTGTAAGGTAATATTTCTGCTGCACCCTGTGCTTCTGCCTTTTTCTAAGAGATGCTGCTAGGGCCTAGGTAAGCCAGCAAGGGTGGATGCAGACTACTATGCACAGCCTTCCCTTCATCCTGCTGCAACTCAAATCTATGTAACATCAAGACAGCAAAATCAGGAAGGTAAGAGGATTCACCTGACAAAATGCAGATTTTGACAATGTCTGCACCTCCCCTGAGTCTCTGGAGAGAGAAGGGGGGACTTCCAGGACACAAAACATCTCATCCAAACCCCGGAGTCTATAACAAGTCATCCCTTTGAAGCACCTATTACGATGAGGGGAATCTTCTCAGATACAGGTGACAAGAGTAGCGGGCAGTGCATGGCATGAACTGCAGATGTATATGTTCTGCAGCTGAACTCAGTTCATTGGTGCAAATAAATCATGTTTGATTCAGTCCTTGCTAATAAATCAAGATGCCAATCAGGAGCTGCTATGACAAGCTGCCACTCTTGGTCCTAACTCCCAAATGAGTTCAGGGCAGAAGGACATTGTGACTCATGAACCCACAGACTGGAACAATCTGGGGTGGGGGCAGCATGAGCTTGAAGCTTAAGTCTACTAAAATATTCTACTCTAGGATTATTATTGCCTCTTCTCTTACTGTGCCCAGAGAAAACTCCTCCTAAAGCTAAAAGTAAATGTGCTATGAATGGCCTGTGTACAACTTTTTATGATAACATGTAAAATACTATTAAGCTTAAAAGCCTCTCAGGGCAGTCTGAGATAGGAGTACAAAATACAGCAGCTTAGACAGCACCCAATAAAACTAGGCAGATAAAGCAAGGAAAACAGCCCATGCAATAAGCCTGTGATGGGGTTACTTTCCAACAACCACCAGCCAGATAAGAGATACCCCAAACTGCTGTAGCTTCACATGCCTGCAACTGCTGTGCAGTTAAACAGCAGGGAAGGGCTGACGAGCATCTTCTCAGCTTTTATGATTCATTGGGCTTGTAACTACAACTTCCAGCCTTTGTCATCGACACAAGCTTCTGCCTGAACCTTAACATGTGTTTTCCTGTGTTTCCTGCTGAGCCTCTCTTTTGCTGGGGAACAAGATGACCAAAAGCAAACCCAGTGTGCTGGGGGACTACTCCAAAACCCATCTGTGTGTTGGTGCTAACAGAGACACACAGGGATTCAGCAGAAGGGCACGCCCTGCTAGACACAAGTTTTGAGGAAGGAGATCCTTGTGACATGGTCACAAAATTGTGCTTTCTAAAAGGAGCAGTTGATACAGAGTCATCTCCTAAGCTGTCGTGTGCTTTTTCTCTTATTTCCTAACTTCCAAAGAGTCACATGTCTACAACTTATTAACAGGCTTCATTTATATCTTAAGTAAATAAAATTTAACAGGTAGAACAACCCTCACTACCTAAGCTTAATCATTAAAGAAAAGGATTTGCATCCTGAAGATGAGATTATCTGTTTGTTTCTCCCTTGCACATAGTGTTGAGATTAGAAGCAAGGACATTTTCAGTTTTCCTTCTCTGTATACCAGGTTTTGCAGGAGACTGACCATGCACATTTTTCATCCACCAAATCTGCCTGCAGACTGGCAGAACACACAGCTCAAGGCACTTTCTGACTATCATTCCCTTTACAAACACGCATTTACCTTTACTTAACACTATGCACTGACTGAGGACTCTGGCCCCTAGGAACACTCTTGCAAACATAATACAAACCTGGCGTTAGCTGCAAGGTTTTTCTGTAAGCCTTGATCTTCTTTTTCTCCCTTGAGATAGTCCAGTTATGAAGTACTTGTCTCTGGTGACAGGATCATCATCTAAGAGACTTCACAGGCCATGGTAGTTCCCAGTGAGCTGACCACTCAGGGCATGTGGGGACATACAGTGATTCAGCTGAAAAAAAGGCATAATTTAAATATATAGTATTGTGCAGGGTGTCATCAGCCCAGACAAGATCTATCTTTGGCATTTTTGGCACCTTCTACAGCCAAATTTACAAACTATGCTTCCTCTGTACTCTGATGACCAGCATGGTAAAAATTGTGAAGGTGGCATTTAAGAACTAAGGTAAATTTTAGATTTAATGCTTTCCATCTTACATGTGTCTTTACAGTGCTTTAGAAAAATCAAAAAATTAATGTAGCAGCCACTTTGTGGTAGCTGCTGAAACTTATGTTTTACAATAAGGCTGCAGAAGCAGGAAGGAGCTAAGTGAGATGATAAGTTAATTGCAGAAGTGGGGATTTGACAGTGTGACCCTGAGTCAGATTTCATCTCACTGAGCTGTGCTGAAACTCTACCCCAACCCCGGGCTGCAAGCTGCCTGCAGACCCCTCGGAGTGGCCTTAGCCACCCACTGTTACCTGGGTTACAGGCAGTCGGCATCTGCAGCGTGACACAAACCCACACCGTTTGCAAAGCACGGCTTCCCAGAACAGCTGTGCTGCTCACAGCCCGCTCCTGGCCGGTCTGTTTCCCAAGGCTGCTCGGATGCACTTGCCGTACCAGGGCGTAGGAGATGGCAGACCTGGCTGCTGCCCACACGCACTTTTCTTGCCCAGCCTTTTGACAGAGTGGAACATACGGCTCTAGGTGGCTTCACAACAGGCTACATGCTCAGTGGAAAGAAAATACATATAAAGTAGACTGGGGGGGGGTGTGCCAAGTATGGTCTGTTTCTTAGTGAAAATGGACTAGAAAAAGCCCACTTCCTTTTTTCTTTTCTTTACTAGCATTTGTGCTCAATGATCAATCTCATGATATTGTGTGCTAGAGAACGGTCTCAGAAACATAAACTTATCTGGGAACAACAACAACAAAATGCTGAACATTTACATATGAACATAGGGTTAAAAAAATAAAATCAAGTCCAACTCTGTTTGAACCTCAGTCTTCTCACAAATCATTTTACAAGCTACATTGAATTCACAGGATAGCACATCCCACTTTTTCATCTCTGATATACTGCACATTATTTCCACTACAATATGTCACTCATATCAATGATATTTATCTGGTATTTCTGTTGAAATATCAAAAAAGTGTTGGTGTTGTGTGCCTCTGCTTAGCATCCCACCATCAATCCTTTCTCCTCATAAAGGAACCAAGTGGCATATTTCCTACTCATCAACACAGCTTGTACTACCTGTAATGATATCCCACTAAACCACTGAAAATATTCTTTTCCCTAGCTTGCAAAATAGTTTGCAGGCATATTCATAATATTCTGAATAAAAAGTCTGTAAGTTCATATTATCACCATGAAAAAGATGCCCTCAGAACAAGAATTAGGTCTAAATGTGATGCATTTGTCTGGAAATGTCTATACTAGATCTATATTAAACATATATTAGACATGCAGTGAACATCTATATCAGATATACTTACTTATGGAAATACATAACATTTCCCTCATGAGTTTCAGAACTTTATAAAGAGACAATATTTTGTTCTTGGTATGATTAGGTCTTACATGTACTTTGAATCTAGCAAAGCCAAAACACTTGAAACATTTTCTATTAATACAATTTTAAAACCCCCTCTAGATTATGTACAGTATTAAAAACATCTAAACTATGAAACTCAAAAACCTTAAGGAGGTTAAACACTGAAAAACATTTCAACCAGTATGCCAGGCCCTGTAGATAGCTAAGTCGGTCTTGTAAATAAGTCTGGTTCATACTTTTTTTTCATAAATTCTGTACTATTTCCTCAAAAGAGCCTGCAGCTTGGAGATATTTCCTTGTACACTCACATATCTCACTGACCTGGCAAGAGCCTTAGTAGTACATTAAACTAAATAATTTATGCTGGCTATTTAAAAAATGGAATAGCCATTAAGGGTTTGTATAGAAGGAGTTTTATTTTCCTACCTGGTAAAATCATAAAGGCTGTGCCAAACCTGTAATATTTGCAGCACAAAATTCAGAATCACAAGCAGTTTAATACAGGATCTATGTTCTCACCTTTACACACTGGGTAAATAAGAATTTGCAAAAGATTGAATCTGTGCCCATCATTGTATTTTTTTTATAACTCTCACATCTTCTAAAATTAAAATATTTGTAGAAATATTAATTAGAGGAGCCTTTCTCACAAAGTGTCCATCTGTAGCTAGGACCACTGTTGGACACTTCATATGCAAAAAACCCCTAACAGTTCTGCACCCATCAGCATTACTGCAGCCAGAATTTACATGCACACCTAGGCTGGAAATAGTTTAGGAGCAATGTCCATTAGCATCCACAGCCTTAATCAGCCCTGTGCCTGCAGACTGCTGCAGTTTTCCACGCCACTCTCCCTCATGAGCCTTGCAGCCATGCCCTTGGGAGATCACAGGGAGAGGGTGCAGCGGAAGAAGGAGCTGGGCCACTGTCTAGACATCCTGGCCACATCCCAGTCTCCTCCCCTCTGCTGGAGTTTCCACACCTGCCAGCGGCTTACCCTTCCCCTTAAAGTAACCACTGAGAACAAAGACTAACGCAGAGCTGCCACTTCACCTATGTGCCCAAACCCAACAGTGCCTCTCAAAATCACTTGGGAACATCCTGATGTGCTTACAGGGCTTTGCAGCCTGCTGCTCAATGTTTCTCTCTTTTGAGTGAAAGGGTTCAGCATCCTATATTGGGGTCCCTGTTTGTCCAACTGAGTGGAAATGAAAGCTTCTGGAAGCTTAATGAGGGAAAAAAGCATGGGAGCTGAAAAAAGTCACCTTTTGAAACGTGAACGGATAATCTACCTCTGAACCTCTCCAATAACTTCTTCAGATAACTTCTCCAACAACATTCATTTTACTCATTCTTTATATGTAACAGGTATAAATATACATGCCCTTATGGATCAGCTATCAGAGATGAGATAAGTTCTGGAGAAAGTCACACAGTTTATAATTTTTAATTTCAGTGTAAGAGGAATATATGGTGAAAAAAACAGTAACAAAACAAAAAAAAAACCAGAACACCTCTTCATACTGGCATTAAGGTAGTAATAGGAGCCATGAGTCTGCCTGGGCCAGACTAGACACACTGAATGTCCTTTTATTTGTACCTTCAAACCAGGTAGTTAGCACACAGTGTTCCGTGTTCAACTTCCAGCTAATCAACAGTGAATAATATAAAAAATATATGTGTGTCTTGCCAGTACCTTGTTAGTACACAGTACCCACTATAAAAGCCGGGAAGTAGTAAATGTGTATAAAAGTATTGCGATCATGCTCTGTTCTACAGGAAGAGCAAAATCATGTTTAATGGCCTTTTTCTGGCCCGTTTGTTATTTGTCAAAATTTTGCAGTGTTTTCATCTGTAAACTTGATGATGCTTAGAAACTCCTGAGAGGTAGCTGGATTTTGTCCTTTAGTTAATTAAAGGTTTTCTCCACAGGTTTTGATGTAAAACCAGAGTCATAGAGAACCATAGAATGGCTTGGGTTGGAAGGGTTCTTAGAGATCATACAGTTCCCACAGCCCTGCCATGGGCAGGGACACCTTCCACTAAACAAGGTTGCCCAAAGCCCCATAAACCTGGTCTTAAATGCCATCGAAACAGCCAATACTCAATTTCACTCCCAGAATTTCCAAATTTCTTTCACCTGCTGAACTGCTCTGACTTATTAGACTTAACATTTCTTTCCTAAAATATCATGAACATCAATTCTGTGCTTGCTGTCATAAAGACTGGCAGCTCTTCCTACTAAATCAATGCAGATTTGCAATTCTGTGTGTTTTCATTTACTCTAGTTTGATGCTGTAATAATTCACTGGGATCATTGACAGTCACAGAAAAAAAATTTCTCATTGAGCACAGGCATGATGAAACTGTGGCAGCAGCAGACTTAGAGACAGTACCCTATTTATAAATCAGACAACATTCTCAACATTCAATCAGCTGCAAATATGAATATTCACAGACAGTCACATTTAAAAATATGTACAAATAATTGTTTCTCTAGATTACTTGTCTGGAAAATCAATTTGACTCTGCACAAACACAAAAAACTACACTCATCCCCTCACAACTCCTATGTAAGTCCCACTGGCTCTTGGTATAAAGAAGCCTCAGAAATTTTTGTGTATTTATATAAAAATTATCCTAACTTTCAAATAGGAACAAGTGGTACTTTTCCAAATAGTTTAAATCATATTTTAAAAGCATCACAGGTGCTTTGAAATCCAAGGGTGCTGAAAAAGCACACAAATTCCTCTTCAGATCGAGGAGAACTATTGTTGCAGGTACAGGGGAAAGAAGAGCCATGTTTTGAGGGTTGAGTTCCTTCTCTTGACTTGAGTTAATGGCAGCTTGCAGGTAGGTCTATCAAAGAACACCTTGTCTCTGCTGTTTTAGAAAATAAGCTTATTGCCCAGAGAACAGCTCTTCTAAGCACAAGGACTATAAAATATGTGTTAAAAAATCAGTTGTCAGCAATTGCCTTAGAAGTAAATGGACAGACATGAGCAGTGTCTTCCTGAGAAATACTTCAGCCTCCAAACAAAGGCAGTATAGTAAATTTGGGCACTGAGGTTTCCAATCCATGGGATTTCATCATTCTGAAAGTCCTGGACCACTATCAAACAGGCTGGTCTGCATGAGAGCTTACTGCATGGTGAGTCTGGCCTGGCTGAGCCTGTGCCTTTTATGGCACAGCCCATGGATCTTGGTGTCAATCACCCAGGACGTGGCAGGTGCTGCAGAGCCCACAGCTCCCTTGGCATTACACAAACAGCTTTCCTTCACACAGGCTGAAGGCAGACACCACGGACCTTGCCATGTTTTGCGTGGGCAACCACACCACTCACAGCACTGGTGGGTCCCTCAGTGCAGACACAGCCTGTGACATCCTGAGTCCATCTCCTATTCCTATGTAAGAAGGCTTTATAAGATTTTTTTCCCATTTTTACATATTATTCTGGAATAACAGATGCATGACCACCTTATCACTGCTTCCGTTTATTGTATTGATTGCCTCCTGTGTGTGAGTTTGATAAGTTAGCTAATATCCACTGACAGTAAATCAGCAAAACCTGATTCAGAATGGATGCAGCAGCCACTCAGTGATTTACAGAGGAGAGGAGACATCTGAAAACAAAAAAAAGAGTTGTTGCCATTCTGTGGAAAAGAAACCATTCAGCATTTAGACAGTAAGAGAGCTCCAAATGTTTGGAAGATCATTTTTTTTCAACTGGTTGCTCAGTTCCACTTGAAGACTTCAGTGCTACAGGATGTGATTAGAGATGAAGACTTCTCTGTGAGAGGGAATGGAAACCAGTCTGTGGGGTGAAACAGACCCTGGCCAGCCCAAGGAGGCTGCACAGTTGGCCTCAATGCCTGTGTGCCCATGAAGTGGCTGCAGAGTGCAGCAGCTCCCTGGGACACAGTCTGTGTGCTGCCAAAAGTGGTATTTCAGTGCTGCAAAGGTTCCTGCTCAGCAGCAAACAGGCAGCTCTGACCACACACTAAGCTTTTTTCTGGGGGGACTATCAGGATATCAATTTGTTTGGGCTAGTGGATCTCAGCCATACAGTGCGGAATCAGTGTTCTTTTTGTGCTGGGACAGGATGCAAACCACGTATGGTGGAATAAGTCTGTTCTGGTGAAGTTGACAGTCTCTGGGGTGAGTGTTGACCCTAGGACCTCCTTTACAATCATCTCCAATATAAGCAAAGACTGTGTGTAAGACACTGCTCTAGAAACAGCAATTCATACTCAGAAGCTTACAAGTCACAGCTGCAGCTGCATGTGATGTCTTTCCCTCCCCTTGTTACGCTACAGCTATGCGTGACCCAAAATGAGACAATGGAGTGTCAAGATAACATCTATTTTTCATTTTTAAACTCAGAAATACACTAGTGGTGTGTCACACAGGAAATGTTTTAGCCTCATTCCCTTAGTCGGTTCATCTCCGACAACTTTTGAACCGTCTAACTAATTTTAAACACATTTGACATAAGAACAGAGGTCTCGAGGGTAAAAGGTTCCTTCCAGTTTTGCAAAATCAGCATTCAGCTGTAGTGAGGAGAACTCCCTGCTCAGGGAAAAGGCAAGGAGGGTTTGATCCCTGGCTGTTTTGTTTGGCTTGCTCAGCTCCCGGAGGCAGCAGCCAGCTGGGTTCCCAGCATCACAGCCAGGCAGTCAGCACGTGCACAGCTACAAACCTGCTGCAAAACACAGTGCTTCTTGCCTGGCTAGACAGCAAACCATGGGCACTTCCCATACTCAGGAACGGCCTGAGGATACTGCCTGGTGGTGAGGGATTGAGCACGGGGTGCATCAGAGATGTCAGAGGGAGCTGAGGGGAGATGGAAGAGGTGTACTAAGGAACATGGAAAGAGATATCAGTGTAAGCATAGAGAAGGAACAACAAGCCTGAAAGAATCTCTCTGTGCTTATGAATTCAATATTGCACACGAGATCACTTAGCTCACCACTGTAAGGCAGCTGTCTCTAGAAGAGACCCAACAGCTGAGTAAGGAAATGCAGCACATGTCTACAAAAATTTAGCATGTATGAAGCAAGGGTAGATCCTGAATATCATATATTAAACACAGAAGGGGGAAAAAAGGAAAGCAAAATATAAGATGAGGAAGAGTAATGTTGGTAACCCTGGAAGGTAGCTTTTAAACCAATATTATGGCATCAGGCTGGCATTGATTTTTCCCACTGCACATAGTGTTGGCCATGCTTCTTTTTTTGAAAGACAGGATAAATGAAAGCAGTGGCAACTCATGGTTTCACCACCCCAGAAGAATGCATATTTCAAGGTCAGGTTGTGATTACTAACCTTTCTGCATACCACAGGCTTTAAGATTTCACCTGTGTCTTCTGAATCCAATTAATCTCCAACCTCCATCAGTCCTCTCTTTTGTATTTTTAGAGATGCTTCTTTGCTTACCCAACTCATAGACTTCAAATAAATCACTGATGTGACACCATTTATTTTTATGTCATATGCTAATACACACCCACTGCAGTTCTTGCAATCATCAGTGATGCTGTTCCAAGTCTGGTGCAGGACTGCCACCCAATTGATTATAAGCAGAACTAACAGATACCCTCTTGGGGCTGACAAACCCCATTACTACTAGCACAGTGTGAGGAAGAAGATCCTGCTAACCTTTATGTCCAGGGTATGGGGAGGCTGGATCCAGTAACAAAAGGAGGCTTGATGAATGTCTGCCAAAAGAGCATTTTTCTGAATGACCTGACAGGCCAAGATAAGTTCCATCTTCCTTATTCCACATGGACACAAGAGCTAAGGAAAGGGAAGATAACGTGTTGGGCATTTCCTCTGCTGTTCACTTTACTCACACTTTTGCTTTGTAGTACTTCAGCAGCTTATATAAAGAAAGGGAGGAGTTAGGGAAGGCATTCTATTATATTTGTCTATGTTGCTATCATTGAAACATGACTAAATGTGGAGACCAAGAAAACATATCATTCATTTGTGTTTAGTGAGTTGTATGCTCAGTTCTACTCAGTAAAGCAGAGGTTCTAGAGAGTGTAGCCAAGTGCAAACAGGCTGGGAAAGGAATAGATACCAAATAAAGCATTTATTTTTCCCTGGTAAATTTTTCATTACATGCCATCGTGCTGCAAAGTACAGGTCATGACTGAATTGATGGCAAGAAAGAGACCTTGTGGAGGGCTTTAAAGAAGAAATGTCCATGGCCTGGCAGTTTGTGATACTGTTTTTATACACCTGTACAAAGAGGAAAGGATTAAGTATGCAAAAACCCCATTAAAAACTAAGGTAATATTCTTTCCTAATGTAATACACATATTTTTTCTTATTCTGCAAATTAAATCATTCATCTGCATTGTATGATCTCTTGTACAGAGACTAAACTTTCCAATATGATTGTCAATTTCTTGAATGCTTAATGGTAAGCTACATGGAATATATCTGCAATAAAAGCAAAATTATCTATCAGCATGGAGTATGACAGAAAGAAACCACATGGAAGATAAAAGTTGTGATAAATTCAGAAATACTTTTTGTTTCTTTCCCCCTTTAAATTTATTATGATAATGGAATTGGTCACTCTAGTCCTTAATTTAGTGATATTAGGATGATGCTTAAGTTTTCAAAGTAGTTTTGTAAGAAAAGGTATATATTCTCATGATGTTTTGTGGTTGGCTTTACAATGATTCATTAACTCTTCCGAGATGACCTTGGTCTATGCCAGTAAAAAATCTGCTTGTTCTGTTTAATCATGCTTCGTTTTAAGTATCGGTTACCAATGTGGGGTTTTGTGCTGCTCTACTCTCTTCTGGGCTCTGATATCCACCACTGCCCCAATTCAATTAGCAGCTAAAGTTTCATTCCAGGTTGCTTGCAAGTGCCCAACTTGTTTGGAGCAGCCCAGTTTGCACAGCAGGCTGGACTGTATGCAAGGGGATAGGATGCAAACAACATCACAGGACTGCAGGTAGTCAGAAGGGAGTCTTGCTGCCAGGGCTTAGCCATGGGGAATGACTGACAGGATGCCCTCCCTGAACTCAGTAAGGGAATTCACAAGTTGTTTCTTTCCTTCCTCCTAAACCCTGATATAAAATATACACACGCGCACACACACACACACAAAGGTGTATTTATGTGTGTGTATACACACATATTTATCAACTCTTTAAAGAGTAAATCAAAGCAACTGTAAAGTCTACTTATTCCAGTCACTTTCCCCAGAGGAGAAGGGAAGATAATAAGTAGCCTTTTTTTTGTGCAGAGATTGGGTCCAGTAGTCGCTGAGTTGAAAAACAAAGACCAAAGAGGTCACTTCATGAAGTGCAGCTTAACTCTAGGAGAATAAACTTTCTTTGTGCTCAGAATTAGAAAATTGTCACAACAGTTTGTGAGGTCCTGTTCTGCTACCTATGGGCTTTGAGGCAATCGCTTTCAGGCCAGCTCCTTTAGGAATCCCTCACCTTGAATGAAAATCCACTTTAGTTGCAAAATTGCTAGGTTCTACATAGATGCGGTGTTTTCCTCCCTTTCACTCCTCAACAGCTTCAAATGAGTATTATTCAATCCCCAATTATGCAAATAAGAAACAACTCATGCAGCATTTTACATTTCTGTAAAAATATATGTGTATTTTACACACTGAAGTTTTAGTGGCCTATGTGTGGGCCTAAGCAGACTAAAGGCTGTATCCTATCTGATCTAAAGAGATTATGTCCTGTGAAACACAAAAAACCCCTCAGTCTATCTGTTAGAGAGCTGTCATCTTCCAGGAGAGATGTAATGAATATTGGTGAGATGGGATATTGCCCGTGTGAGATGTAGATTCAAAGAGCATGGGCCTCAGGTACAAATGGAACTCCCCAAAACCTGCTTCCACTGCAAAAGCCTGCTATAACCTAAAATCAAAACCACATGGACACATTTGAAAAATTAACTTTCCTCCTGCTGTAAGCAATGCACGTCTAGAAACCTACATCCATCAGGTTAATTTCAATGAGATACTTGCATTTGATTTAAAACATTTCTTGGCATCTGATGTGGGGTGATGGGTACAAATCAAAGAAGTGTTGTACCCAGGTAGCTGATGGTTGCTCAGGATTGCTCATTCAACTGACACAGACAGTACTCACAAAGGACAGTCAGTTGCAAGCCTGTAATGTCACAAGGGAATATAAAGGGAAATAGGCTAACTGTTCCTATTTAGAAAGGACAGCATTTGGCAGAGAGATAAATAACACTATTTTAGATTAGAAATTGGGCAGAGGACTGACTGTCAGAGAGGAAGCTTCAATAGACAAGTAGAGCTCATACACATTATTACTATTAAAAACAGTGATTTTGTAACCTAAGAAACATTTATTCTAGATGGCCCCAGTATGACACAACCCTAATACAACCTTCCCCATCTAATGGATTATGAGAGCAGTCCATCAGCAGACAGTAAACACATGGTCTGGATGAAACCTCTTGCTCAGGAAGCTTCTAAAGCACTGAGTATCAGAAGTCAGGCACTATTCCTCTTTTAGTGTCCTCTCCCTACAGATCCATCACTGCACTCCTTCAGATGCAAGACCACAGAAATACTGATCTGATCTGTGATGCTTCATCTCATATAGTGCAAGAAGAAGCCAGAAAGAAGGGCTTTGACTTTTCGGTACAGAATACAAAGGAGTCAGATACTGCCTTGCTTCCTCCTGACATCAAATCAGGTGTTTATCAGTCTCTTCACAGAGAATCTGTGCTGTGAGAATGTGATAAAATCACAAAGAGGACCTAGAAGACATAGCTCTTGATCTTTCAAAATCAGATGTCATTCCCTGCCTGCAAAGTAAGGGGGAAAAAAAAGGGGAGGAGAAAAAATAATATATGAAAGATACCATGTGCATCAATCAAGAATCATATAGGGCACAGCCAAAATCAACTCTAGGGTCTTAAAACAAAGAGCTCTGTATTATTAATATAAATGTTGCTCTCAGTTGACCAATATAAAGAGCCTGTACAGAGCAGCCATCAGCACACACATCAGCTTGTTGTTATCATGTGAAAGGGAAAAATAGAGAACAATAAAAGCTATTAAAAAGGAGACTGTGTCAAACAAAGCCAAAAATAAGGAAAATTCAAACTAAAGCTGCCCTGCTCCAGCTCTAGTTTTCTACCAAGGGATGTCTCTTGTCATCAAATGGTAGAAGATGAACGCTGAGAAACTGAGAACTGAGGAAGCACTGAGGAACAGAGAAACAGTCGGGGTGGGTGTGTGCTGTAAGGAACAGTACCTACAACATAAATTTGTACTTTTAAATGTAAATGACCTTCCACTCCAGGAATGGAGAGACAATCAAGTAAGGGGAGTAATTCTGACAGGTCTGACAAAAGCTATTTTGTGAGGTAGAGGAATCCACAAATGTAGGAGCACTCACTACATTTAACACTCCATAACAGGAAAAGAGTTCACTAACCTTTCTGATGTTTCAGTCTGAATCTGAGCCTCTACCGGTTCATACTGTAATGAACTGGTTCATTACTCACAGTGTAATGAACTGTGCTCATACTGTAATGAACTGTGAGCTTCATCACATCAAAAGAAGATGTAAAAGCATCACCTCCGAGTACCACATTAAATAAACTATATAGGTTTGTATCGATATTTAGACTGACTTAACCATCTTCTCTAAAATGACGATAATATTATGCTTAGTGGCCTTACATATGCGTCTGAGGTCTCACTTTCTGTCATAACTTTCCACTCAGTTCTCATACTGGAAAATGACAATTTACTCCTATTTTTCAGAGATTTCTAAGTATGCCACCTCAGATGAGTATGTCCTCTTAGGCCTGTTCCCAAAAGAAAGGCTGCCAGGCGATGATCTGGACTGCCCATCTGTCTGCTCTAGATGACTTTTAAAGCATTTGGTGAATATTGATGAAATCTGACACAGAGACAGAACTTTCAAGATACTAAGTTCCTACAGGTTTCATGAAGAAAAGGTAAGTGAAAAGTTTCAGTGTAAATTTATCCCTTATTAGTTACCAGAAGATATTTGTGTGTGTATGTATGCATGTATATAATTGAAGGAACAGCTCAACTAGAAGTTGCTTAACTAGAATTTTTTTTCTATTAGAAAGATGAGTATCCAAACAGGAAACACAAATTGCCAAGAAAAGAGATCTTGTTGCTTCATGGAATTTTTTGGTTTGAAGTAGATTAACCTGTTTGTTAGTTTGGTCAGGAAAGCTCCATGTGCCAAATTATAATTCAAGAAGTTCTTATTTCAATGAAAAAGAGTTGTGACAGAAAATTAGATTTTCCACCAAACTAAGTTGAGTGGTCATGGCTCACATACCTTAAAGATGTCTAGGTTTTCAGCTGCTGAAAATAAATGCTGCTCTCTTTTTGATACAGACTCTGAATTTTCAAGAAGAAAGCTAGAGAAAGGGTTAAGACAAAGAAAAACAGTGACTGAAATGTCATCTATCCTACACAGCCAACTTTGCTATTGCAAGCAATCACATCCCACAAATCCTTTCCATAAATGAATCAACCACTTTAAAACTGTTAGTTTTCTACCCTTTGCTCTTTCCCTTCCAGAACTTTGTTGTCTGATTCTTAGAAATCCCTTATTAATTTCAAGATTAAATTTATTCACAGTGATTAGATTCATTTCTTCTGCTGCCAAAATTGGCCTTTAGTTTAATAGCTTCGCTCCATTCTCAGTGCTTATCTTTCTGGTGTATTTATGGAGAAAAATCTTATCTTCTCAGCCTTCATTTTTCCTAGGATAAACAAGCCAATCTATTTCATTTACTTTTGCAAAATGTGTCCTCTATTTCACCCTAGCATGCCAGTATATCATCTTTGCCCCCATTCCAGTCTGAATTTATCTTACCTGAACACAAATCTCCAAATTATACTTAATAATCCAGGTAAGGCCTTACCAGAATCACTTACAGGCATCCATTTCCCCTCCATCTAAAAACTCATTGCCTGACTCACAGTAAGAAATAATGGCTTTCCTGCTCATCACAGTTGGCAGTTTACACCCATCCTATGGCCGGCTCTACGCCCAGTTCTTTCTCCCCCTTTGTTGCTTCCAAGTAATAAGCTCAGAGACCACAGGAGAATTTTCTATTATTATGCATAACCTTAAGATTAGTGGTTTTGATGCATATCTCCTCTCTACTGCTCTAATCCTTAGAACTGTGAGTTCTTCCTGCAAGGTATTAAATTTATTTTCCATATCAGTTTTATCTGCCAGCACTACAATGTCCTGGATTTAATAACACCCCCTTATGTTTTCTCCTGAGATCATTAATAAAAGTGTCAAGTAATATGGAGCTGAACAAGAAGAATTTCACCAATAACCTTCCTCCAAGACAGCAGCTCTACACTACCCATTGTAGTCTCCCCATTACCTCAGTCCTTATCTTCTTTGTCTTCCTGTACAAATTGTCATCTCCTTCAGCTGATGTCCATAAATGACACTGACTTCCCTTGCCTATCTTATTTCATTATCACTGTAAAGATCAGCAGAGCTAGAGCAATTTTGATATTTTCCTACCTCTGGTGGTGAACAAAACTTGTACTTCTTGTGTGCCCTTTCTTATACTGCACTGCTTTTCATAAGAAGGCTGTTAAAATATTTAAGCGAGTAAAACTCTGCAGAAGGAGGCATCTTTATGTTCATTTGATCAGTGAATTCTGCCTGCTCCTTTTGACAAAATCTTGGTATTTTCACTGGGAAAGGATTTCTCCTGTCGGTCTTTGAGAAGTAGCATGGCCTTAAGTTTTGGAACGAAACTCATTTGCCATCTCCACATACAGTCAAACAGCTCCCACAACACAAATGCAGGCATTCTCTTTCTCTTGTATTTTTTTCCAACTATAGTAGATGGTTTATTTAAAAGAAGTCACTTTTTTTTCCCTGCAAACCACACCTCTCTGGAATCACCACAGCTAAAACAGCACTAGCCTATATAACCATGCCTCCTCTGTTGCCACCTCCATCAGCCGATGGCAGAGTGTGACAAGGTCCAGGAGAGTGGAGAAGGAATAAGAGCTGCTTTTCTCTGCCTGTCTTTTTCTCTTTGTCTTCTCCCATCTCTAACAGTGACAAAGCAAACGCTTGTACCAATGCAGGCTCTTCTATCAATATGCCAACAAATAAATGCTAACATAGGAGAAAAAAGAAAAAGGAAACAGAGAAATCATTTAGATACAGATAACAAAAGCTTTTCAATACTTTAGGGGACCATTAAAAAAATAATTGTAAATCATGACTAGATTTGTTTCTGACTTGTTACACATGCAAGGCCAGAATTGTGCCCACCCTGACCTATCCTGACCCCTAAAAATTTGCTGGCATTTTGTCTTTTGCTTTGAAGGTAAAAGACACTGAACCTGTAAACCTGGGTTTGTTCAAAGCTTATATTATCTATAACAAATGTTATTTTATCTATTTTATGTATCTAAAATGAGATATTTACCTTTTGAATTAAAATTCAGAAGGCTTTCAGCTGTATATACCTCTCTAAAGTATATATACCCTTGTAACTGGGTTCACTTATTACTAGCTGAGGCTCTTCTTCCTCCAAAGGCTGTGCAGATCCCAGCACATGCACCACTGCACCTACGATGCTCCCAAAATGGAGACAGCAAACACCTATGGTCTGCAGAGCTGGACCTCTTTTCTACTGATGATGGAAGCCTCCAAAAGAACAGAAACCCCAGGAAATAAAAATTATCAAAGTTTGCAGATTGGTCATGTGGAAGCTGGAAAGACAATGGTCCATCATCTTTTGTGCTGTGGAAGTGGTGGCAGGAAAAGCTCCTGGCTGTGTGCATGGAAAGATACTCTGCTCTGTGTCTGTCCCAACCTGTACAGCTGGGCCACCCTGCTCACATCAGATGGCAGATGTGGCCACTGCTATTGCTGAGTGCCTTCACACTTTGCTGCTTATGACCAATGAATCACAGGTCATAAGAAAATGTGAACGCAGCCATGCAGTTATTAGTAGTAAATGTTTAGATTTCAACACCAGCCATTCCCCACACCTTCACAGCTACACTGAAAAAAGTTTGGAAAGACAGCACCCCAAAGTTCAGTGTCAGAAATTGTGCAAATTTATTCCGTCCCTCTTACCCAGTACTTTACAATGTGCTCTTGTGATTCTGTGACTCTGGATGGGTGGGACAGGACAACTCATCTTTGCATGCTACAAGGAGAACAGCATCTTCCCTGTTTCCGCTGAGGACGGGAGAAGTAGCAAGCAGCAACTAAGCTGACTAATTTAAAAAACACTGACCTGGTAGAGACATCCAGCATCAGTAATTTCATTCACAATAATTAGCATTTATCAAAATTATAACCAACCAAATTTGCAGTCCTACACCAGGAAATGGTAAATGTTATAGTAATAATTTGCTTCAACGATAACAATATTTGCTTTAATGCCCAGTCTTTTTTTGCTTTGCAGATTGTACACATGCACAAACACAAAATCTGGAGACTTATCGTGACCTCATATCAATATTAAACATCCATATTTCCCTTCTCATTAATCTGATTGTTCTTACTTCCTACTGTCATGAGGTCAAGAGTTCTGCCTTTCTGTGTTCATTCACAGGAAAAATAAATCTCATTTTAAAGGTGCATAGAATGGATCCTCACCAATCTTAAGCAATAAATAAATAAATTAAGAATCACATAGCTAGAATTTAACCAGTAGTTGTAATTGAACTAGCAAGATCACACTTGGGCATTCTATTTGAAAGAGTTATTACTAATACAAGCAAAAGGGAACTTACATCCTTTTGAATCCAAGAACTGTAGAAAGTTTCTGGGGTTTACATAGTTATCCACTTATCAGCTATAAGCTGAAGTACTTATTATTTTAGATTACCTCCTTTACTGTCTGGTTTTGGTCTGTAGATGCTGTGGAATTCCTGGTAGATAGAGCTTTGGGGATTGGGCACACCAAACCAAGAGAAGGATGAAACTCCAGCTAAGTAGAACTTAAAAACAACAAAAAACAAAGAAAGAACAAATAGGTCTCAAATAAGGCTTTTATAAATTGTCTAGATAAGAAACATTGCAATAGCTTCATTTGCAAGAATAAATTGCAATGCTTTAGCGCACATCAGATATCAAACATCAAATATGAAAATAGAAGTGAAGCTTTAATAGACGTAATTATGTTGGAACACATCTAAGTAGTCTCATTTGCTAATGAAAACAGAAAATGTTTTAAATTCTCTTTCATTAGCTGACATGGTTTATTAACCACATTGTCACATCTACTATGATTATGCCTGCCCATTAAAACTGCCTGAGCTTGGAAATAAACCCTCAGATAACCAACACAAAATCACAAGGTCTGTGGGGACAGGAATAGGGGCAAGGGGTTCAAGAGAGAGGCCGGAATCCACAAGGGACCTGGGGCAAGGAGCTCTTGGCTCTGGGTGTGTATCAGCTGCTCTGTGGCTTCTCTGCATAACCCACAGTGTTGCGCAGCCGCAGGATTGGGAATGAGGGGCAGGTCTGTGCTGCAGGGAATGTGTGGGTTCCATGTGTGAAATCACAGTGCACACACATCCAGCTGGGCAGCTGTACTCAAAAGAGTAATAAAATATGGCCAAAGGGCAGGGAAAGTTGTACCGCCAGGACAGAATACTGATGCAGTGATCCTGAGGCCAGGCTAAACTCAGTAATTACTTTCATCATTAGTGTTTAATATTCTGTACCCACAGGAACATTATATTAGGAATACTAATGCCCCAGTGCACCACAAGATGCAATTACAAAATCCATTGTCATGAAAGGGCAGTGTAAAGCCGGTAGGGGGGAATCACTTTGTCTCCTTTTTTTTTTTTTTCCTGGATATATAAATAGGATAAGACTTTTATCTATTGCTCGATTCACCATAACACTGCAATTTTTTCAAAGAGTCTTATTTTCACGTCTTAGATCCTAAATTTTTTACAATCAGTGGGATGACTGGATGTCAGGTGCCCACCAAGCTGCTCTATCACTCCCTTCCTCAGCAGGACAAGAGAGAGAAAATATAATAAAAATCTCATGGATAGAGATAGGTACCGGGAGAGATCTCACCAGATACTGTCATAGTGTCATAGGCAAAACAGACTTGACTTGGGGAAAATTGATCTATTGCCATTCAAAATCAGAGCAGGATAATGAGAAATACAACCAAATCTTAAAACAGGTTCTTCCCACCCCTCCTTTCTTCATAGGTTCACCTCCACTCCTGATTTTCTCTACCTCCTCCTACTAGTGGGGCAAGGGACAGAAAATGGGAGTTGCAATCAGTTCATCACATGTTGTTTTTGCCACTCCTTCCTCTTCAGTGGGAGGACTCCTCATGCTCTTCCCCTGCATGGGGTCCATCCCACAGGAGATAGTGGACCATAAACTTCTCCAGCCTCAGTCTTTTCTGCAGGCTGCAGTTCTTCTCAAACTGCTCCAGCACAGGTTCCCCACAAGTCCTGGGTCACAAGTCCTGCCAGCAAACTCGTTTCAGTGTGGGCTCCTTCCTCCATGAGGCCATAGGTCCTGCCAGGAGCCTGCTCCAGCACAAGCTTCCCACAGGCTCCCAGCCTCCTTCAGGCATCCACCTGCTCTGGAGTGGGTTCTCCTTGGGCTGCAGGTGGATTTGTGCTCCACCATGGGCTGCAGGGAGACATCCTGCCTCATCATGGTCTGCACCAGGGGATGCAGGGGAATCTCGACTCTGGCACCTGGGACACCTCCTCACCTCCTTCTTCACTGACCTTGGTGTCTGCAGGGCTGTTTTTTCTCACTTCTCTCTGGCTGTAATTGCTGTTGCACGGGTTTTTTTCTCCCTTCCTAAATATGTTATCCCAGAGGCACCGCCATTGTCACTGAGGGGCTCAGCACTGACCAGCAGTGGGTCTATCTTGGAGCTGTGTGACATTGGCTCTGTTGGACATGGGGGAAGCTTCTAACAGAAGCAAACAAGTCTTATGGACATATTCTTCTGGGCCTCTACCTAAAACTTGCCAATAAGCACAGTGACATTAGCCAACAAATTTCACATATAGATAGAAATCAAGGCAAAAATCAACCATTCTTTATTTAAGCAGAAGTTAGAAAAATTTCTATATATATGTATATATGTAAAAGTTTTCATGTCAATTATCTATGTACCCACTCTAAATGAGTCATTCATACTAAAATTATTTTGAGTCGTTCATATTGTTTTAGAACAAAATTTGAGATCTGGTGATGCTGGCAATGTTCTTTTTTTATTGCTAGCAATGTGGAAGCCCTGGTGGCAGCAGCAGCACAACAGGAGCCTCTTGTACCAAAACCCCAACTTCCGTCTGTGGACTAAGAGCCGAGTTACAAAAGTTAGCTAATTAAGCTTCCCAACCTGCAGCCTCTGAAATCAAAGCTCAGAGAAAGGAAATACCCTGTGGCAGGATACAGAGGAAAGCTGAGGCAGATTTTCAGACCTGAAGAAAAATGTGAGGATTTGAAATGCTGTGCTTTTATTATTAGCACAGGAGTTCATAGCTATCTGAAAATTTTCAAAGTGAAATACAAAGTACAAACTTTGTTTATATTCTCTTTAAAGTCTCTTCTCTCTTACACTAAATGTGACTAGTCCCTTAGCCACTGCATTACAGAAGAAAAAAATTAAATTATCATTTTATTTACCTTCCATGCCTCTCAAATACTATTTCTAGTTGTCTCAAACAATAACAGATGTGGCTTTAACATGTCATATGGAAGCTCTGCAATCTTTCCAATGTCTTGTTTCTTATGTTGAGGAAATTATAATTTTCTGCTCTTGAGCTTTAGGCCTTATGTTTGCAAAACATCCTTGGGCTTTATTTTTAATTGACACACCTTAAACACTGTAAACCCATTCAGGCTTTAATCAAAGTTTCCTGTTATGGATTTTACCTACTTTCCCAAGATGGCTATACCATAAATTCAATCCAGCTGTTGATTTACTATGCCCCTCAGCAGTGAGGTGAAGTTGCAAACACATACATTCATCTTTGTAAGTGTTGACGAACACTGAAGCTCAAGATCAAACCCTGGATGTTTGTGCATGATGTCAGTCATTGCTTTGGCCAAACTGAATCTTTCTTCTGGGTCCAAAGCATTCTGGCAAGCTTCAAAGTGAACCTGTAGAAGCTGAAGAGGTACTCCAAAGCACATTCAGAAATGTGTTTTTGCCCAAATATTCGTTCTGTGTTGGGGAGAACATAGGAGGTTGCTGTCTGTATCAAACCAACAGTTACCTGCTGTGGCATCACATATATGGTACAGATTGTTATTGAATGTTTCATCAGAAGGCTCAAGAACAGAACATAGAATAAACCACTCGCAGGAGAAATTTCTTCCAAATCTTGCAAAGTTAACATTTGGGGTTTTTTTCCACTGAAACATGTAGATTTTTATGATACACATTTTTCCTTTTAAAAAGTAACAGGCAGTGTACTTACTGCTTTAAAAACAACTGCTTCTTTTGACAACTAATCCATCCTCATATATTTGAGCAGCTCTATTTCCGTCAACCTGAAACCTCCTGACTCATCCAAGACTTTCTGTTACCACATTTGGCAATGACTGTCACTGTTACTTTATAGTTTTTAGAGAAACTCCAAATTAATTGAAGATGTAATTAAAGGTGTACAAAGACTCAAGCCCTCTTTAGGCTCCTCTAACCAAGAATAGTTGCTAAGTTCTTTTAAAATAAAAATTTTAATTACAAATGCTCCCAGCTTACGTCAGGAAAATAAATGTTTCAAGAACAACAGCACATGTGAACTCTTGAGATGACGTTGTAGTACTTTTTGGTCAAATGGTAATTAGGAGATTGAAAACATGAACATCCAGTGCTCTTCCTTCTGGACATACCAGTAATGTCACTGTGTAGTGATCTAGGTCTGACTCTTTTGCATTAATACTTCAGCAGAAAAGTGTTCACATTACTTTCCATACTGAAACCAAAACATTTTGGAAGAGGAAGATGCAAAAAGGCTTAGGAAGTAACTTGGTTGCTGAGAATGCAGATTTCGACACTCGAGCTCTCTGATTTAGACCTGCCTGACCTGAACTGTTCTGAGGAAACTAAGAGAGTGCTTAGGCAATAGGCCAATAGCAAGTGTTATATTGGCTAAGCTAAGCTGCTGGACAAAGTGCTATTGTTTCCTCACTCTTTGGCATGAACTCTGTCCCAGAAGGAAACAAAGCCAGTGAGACCCATTTCCATTCCAGTCCAGCTAAAAGCAAGAGACCTCCAGCAACAGCACATCTGTACAGTTAATCCTGCGTAGATAGCTGGGTTGCGAGAGCAATTCCAGAAAATACTCTGATGCTTTTGGAGGAGAATTACAGTATTGTTGCTCTAGAGGTTTCATTCCTCTCTAGCTGGAGCTTTTTGATTATAAAATAAAGCAAGTTTCCTTGTACAGAAAGCCCATGATGAAAATGAAAGGTGGATTCACAGATCATAGAGCAATGGAAAGTGAAGTCTACTGGGATTAGGGCAGAAGCTTAGTGAA
The DNA here is from genome assembly GCA_036630365.1 of Acanthiza pusilla. Taxonomy (NCBI): domain Eukaryota; kingdom Metazoa; phylum Chordata; class Aves; order Passeriformes; family Acanthizidae; genus Acanthiza; species Acanthiza pusilla. Next base: position 34,673,210 of record JAXCHO010000023.1, read on the forward strand.
CTAAGCAATTAGACAGTTTTTTTATATAGCTCTGTAACACAAAACCTCCCCATGAAAATGAGAGAATGGCCTTAGGAGATTTCCTAAACTACATACTTTTAGTTTTAAAAGGTTTTCTATTTAAAGCCTCTCCAAGGGTACACAGGAGATTCCCTAACACCCTCTACCTTTCCTATTTTGAGAGTTGCCCTGTGTTACTCCAGGTCAGAGAACAAAACATTTCAAGTGTGTGAAGATGACCTCAATTAGTGCCATTTCTCCCTGCTTCTGAAGTGGTTTATCTGCTCCTTTCCACTTCCTGATACTCACAGCATTGTCCTTGAGACTGCTGAGGCCCATAGACAGAAAAACACCTCCAAGCTCCTCTGGGCCCATTCCTCTGAACTTGTCTAATCTTCGTCTTTGAACATTGAAATCTTTGGGCAGAAACCCTGTATGCTTCCATGGGCCATGGTAAAATTCAGTCACATGTCTGGATTCAGAGAGAGGAAGGGGCGAGCCCTCAGGATATGCAGCAGCCCTTGTGAATAACAATGCTACACATTGCTTAATACACATTAGAATGTTGCTTTGTCTGCTGGTTTTAACTACGTAATAAAGCATGGCACTTTTTTTTCAGATTAAATAACAATGAAAAAATACATCTGTAGTAAATACATTTTTAGAATATATACAGTCGCTGGCTTTAGCATCCCTATGTGTGCATAACAGAAAAAGTTGTTGAAAGGGAATCTTACAAAACCTGAAGCGAACTGATTGCAAATCACTGTTTTCAGACCAAGAAAAGCTTCTGTACTTGACTTTTTTATTCCAAGAGGGCAGTTGCACAGGTCCAGAGGTCAAGCAGCAAAGCACTTTAATCTACAGAGGCATGTGCCCAGCCAAGGATGGGCTTGTGGCCACTGAATTGCTTACAAGTTACATGGTCTAAGACGCGCAAAAAAAATGAGAAAACAAGCAGATGTTGGTATCACAGGGATTTCCACATGCCTACAGTCCCTGGGTTTGTGGTAATTCTGTTTATTTATAGCACCGGATTGTGGTTTTTGCTTGCAGAGAACCCCAGGCCAGGAAAAGATTTTAAGTTCCATAAGTTTTGGTGCACCCCAGAGTATTCTGCGAGGAAAAGAACAAGCGCACCAACCATTTGGTTTAATCATGTATTTTCCATCATCTTTTAACAAATATTCTTTGCAAGGTTCAAGTTCAAAAGAGTCACATCAAGACATAAAGCCAGAGAAAACACAAGAAAACTGGGGGACGAGAGTCAAGAGAAGCTTAATTTTTTGCAGCACCAGATCCTGTTAGTATCATCTTCATCCCTTCACCTTCACTCTCAGATCAGATTAATCTAATAACATAGATTACTCAAAGATAAATTTTACTAAGAGATATAGCAGGCCACAGAGTGGATCAAGGGGGCAGGCTTTCTTTTCAAATAGCTTAGTATCAGAAAAGTCAGTCTTCATAACTTGAAAATTACTGTGAAAGGAGGAAAAAGCATCACTACAAATGTTTCAATGTTATTGGTCCATGAGAAATCTTTAAAGACTTGGTGCTTTTGTTTTCTTGGTTGTGATACTTTCTAAATTACAGGTAATTTTGACAATAAATGGTAAATCAAGTAGAGTGAATCAGAAGAGTTTAGAGCTGCAGAGTTAAAAGTCAGCCATGGGATTTCCAAGCTGCTTCTTCCTCACTCTTCTAGAGGTACAGCTGGTCTTTTCTAGAAATCTGTAATAGTCTCCCTTAACTTAGCTCTTACTACTAAAAAAAAAGGAAGTCTAGAACATCAAATATTTTTATTTGATAATTATTTATTTACAACTGAAAAAAGTTTAGAATGATTGGAAGTTAAATATAGTCCTGTGGAAAAGGCAACCCAATACATTAATTAAAAGACATTCAGAAAAAAATTAATATTTTTCTTTTCCAACTCCTTGTGCCTAGAAGATGTGCTTGTTCATTATATTATTTAACTACATTAGTTAATGTCCCTTCTCTGTTATTATTTCCTCCAGGGTGACTTTGATGTCCATGACCCTGAAAAAATGCAAAACGGTGACATTAACAATATGTGACAACCAATTCCACATGTTCACTTAGGTCTTTGTAGCACATTCATCACTTAACTAAGTAGAAGGATAAAGAAAGGTCCCAGAAATCCAGTCAGCACTTGGTCTTGCAGAAGTACAGCAAAAATTCAAGTCATGGGCCCGGCCTACCTCGAAAACAGCAAACCCAACTATCACAGGTCTTTTGGACCTGTGGATATCTTATATTTATCTTTCTTAATATACTGGCTGGTCACAAGCAGCAGCTGTTCCCAATCTCCTTTGGGCCCTCTAAATTCACACCATATGTTATGTAAAACCCTCACTGGTCCTGTGGGTGAATATATCCGTCCTCACTAGTGTGAGAATTGTCATGGTTTTCCACCTCTGCAGACTCCCTGAACTGGGCACTGTGGGCCTGTGCCATGAAAAAAAGACACCCAGGAAGCAGCAGTCAGCTCTGCAAGGATTGCAGTTCTGTATAATTCACCTATCTAAGAGTGGATCTGGCCTTGGAACACAGTATTTCGTCACTAGCAGAGAACAACTAAATAAAATATTACCAAAATATTACTTTTTTACAGGTAAGACCTACCATGTGGCTTCATTTATACTATCACAGAGTAAGACACTCTGTACGAATTTTTTATTGTGCCTAGTTTTTCCTTCAGTCACATAAATTCACAAAAAGCACCAAGAAGACATTAAAATGCAAAGGATTAGCTCTTGAACTAAGGTAAAACCTTTTTTTTTTCTAATTTAGCTCAAGTTTGGCAAAAAATGTCTTAGATTCTGATATTCAGTGTCAACATATTTCTAAAGCCTCCTTGGCTAAGTTCCACCTGCAAGATTTGGAGATAAGCTCACACAACGCAAGGACTTTAGCACTACTTAAAAGGAGCACTCATTGACTGATGTCCCAAATTGCTGTGACATCAGAACTTGTTCAGTAGAATAGTTTAACAATGACCTTATTTTTCTAAAAAACCCGTCAGCATGTTTAAGAGAGAATGGTCTACCTTGGCAGTGAGTCATTAGTGAGGTTGGTAACACCCCAGGCAAGAATTCACTAGTGCAGTCAGCAGAAGTGTATTCATTCTCAAAAGGTTCTGTTTCATGACTAGGAGTGCCACAAAGAGAATTACACCCATCCATCTCTGGGTGTATGATTACTGAAGTTTATCTTCCAATGTAAATAAACAGTGTAGGGGTATAGCCTTGGAAATTTTTTAAATGGTTCTCCTTGAAAGAATCTAGCAAACAAATGCAAGGTCCTGGTTTTCCGCTGGTTTTGTTATTTCCTGGCGTGTAATGCACCTTTGTTCTCCCTTCAGTGCTAAATAATAATGCACTGTGTGCCGAGACTTCCTCTTTTCACTCGCTCTCCTAACATCTGCCTTGACAGGATCCCCAGTGCTACAAAAACTTGCCTTGCTGGCACCCAGGTGTTTCAAATTCTAATCAAAGAAAGGATGGAGAAAATGAAAAGCTGTTTGCCGTAGTCATTGAAATCTTAGTAGAATTTAAATGTGCTGGGAAGAGCAGCTCATCAGCTTCACGGATCTCTGCTGAATTAGAATTCACCCTTTACCATGAAATTTATGAAGCACCCCTGAAAAATGTTCACCTAATTTGAACATCATGTTGGATCAGCCCAGTCAGATTCCTTTCCTTTTTTTGATACAGTTCTCTGCACTCTGTTCTTTCCTTATTCTTCTGAACAATCTGTTTTGCTGCTCTTAATGATGGCGTTCAGAATTTGCTAAAAGTTAAAGCCCTATGTAGACGAATTAAATTTAACTTGATTGAAGTAAATAACAGAGCAAGTGCTGGGCTGACTTCACCATAGCAGACAGAAGAGATTTTTGATTGTGTTTTTAAGCAACCTTATGGAGAACATTCATTGAAATATCTCTGCTTTCAAGTTCTTGACCTTTTTTTTGGCAATTCCTGTTCTTAGTCCTAAACATCTTAATCAAGGGTACTGCACTTTGTGAAAGCGGTATGTGACTGCAAAACTGGAGATCTCTTACAAAAAAAACCCAAAAAAAACCAAAAGCAAAAGAAGAAATTAAGACTTTCTCCCTGTCATGCTTCTTTTGGGAGCCATATTTTAAAGAGACTGCCCAAGCCTTCTAAATATTACTTATGTCTATGAAAAACATTAATACCCAGTTATGCATCTTAGCAGTAGATCATGTAAGTGGATGTTTGTGTGGTGTTTTTTGCCTGCAGGTTTTGGGTTTTCTCCTCTCATTCCACTCAGGTTTACTGCGGTTTAATAAATCCCTTTTGGGTGATAAAGCAACACTTACGCACCTACATTTATTTTATCTACTTTCTTCCAAGCTGAATCTCAAAATGGAACAGAAAATAGTTTCAATGTAATGTAATTGTTTGGTTTGCAGGGCCTTCTGTCACTGTAACTCACACCTCTGATCATCTCCATCCCAAGCAGTCTGCTAGGGAGGGTGCAACGCTGACTCAGTCTCAGTTTCAGATGGATTATGTGCTGAGCTATCACACTGGCTCACAGTTTACAGTGTGGAGGGATTCATAACACAGGTACCCTTCCAATTTTGAGCATAGATTCAATGATAACGTATTTAAAAACAATGCTACACATTCTGTGCTTCTATCACATGCTACCTACATGTTAGGTAGGTCTCAAGTATTTTGCCAGTAAATTGGCTTTGCTGCTGTTTCAGTTCTTCAAAGACAGCTTTGTGCACTGTATTTTAAAAAACCAACCCAAAACAAAACACATTAGAAACTGTTGTTAAGGAAATGCTGTTGCCTCTGCTTCTAAATTGGCTGCCGAATAAACCGTAATCAGATTAGTAAATATTTATTTAGGCTTTAGTTGAAGTTCAAGAGTATATGTCCATATCTATGTATTAGTCCAGGGGAAAGACAGGCCCCTGTGCAATAACGTCTCTCTCACTTGGAGGGCTCTCTGAAGTATTTCACAGCTAATCTCCAGACCAGAGACTGCGTACATGGAAGGTCAGAACTGATCTTTGCGTCATTTCTTCTGCCACTGAAAAAAGAGAGGAATGAAAACAAAGGTCTATTATCTAAAATTCAGGAGATTTTGTCCCAATGCCTGCTCCCTGGAAAGCTGACACCTCCCATTGGAAAGCAAAAGTTTTCAAATTAGTTTTTCTGACTTGAAAATTTTAAGATGCTGGAACACTCAGTTCAACATTTCTTTAGTGGGAAAATAGAATTTTCTAGTTCCAAGAAGTTTTCATTTAGGAATTTTAACTGGTTATATTTTTAAAGGATAAATATGATTATATTACAAATAAAACTAAAAATACCTTAAAAATGTCATCAACTCTTAAGTCTATTCCCCACATTTTATTTCTTTTCAAAGAAGTTTAGATTATTTCGTGTTCAGGAAGGAAGGTGGTGTGGGGTTTTTTTTGGTTGGCTGGTTGGTTTGATTTTTTGTTTTGGGGTTTTTTGGGGTTTTCTTGTTTGGTTTTTTGTTTGTTTGTTTTTAATTTTTTTGTTTGTTTGTTTGTTTTGGAGTGGTTTTTTGTTTGCTTGGGTTTGGGGGGTTTTGTGGGGTTTTTTGGTGGTTGCTTTTTGTTGGTTTTGTTTGTTTGGGGTTTTTTTAAAGTTTTCTAGGTTTTTGGGGTTTTTTTTCTGGGGATGGGTGGAGTGTTAGAAGTCTTAACACAGGAAAAAATGGGGGCTGGAAGCCTTCTTCCTTTTTGGTTATAGCCACAGTTCTTCTGTATGGGTGTTTACTTCTGTGTGTTTCTACAGAGAAAAACACACAAACAAGTTTTCAGTAAATAAAAAGTAAATGTGAGTTCAAAATACTGAAAAACCTTGTTGTAGAATACTTCAGGTATGAAGATGAGAACTTTGGGATGAGTGTTAAGTAGCAGAAATTCTACAGCTCAAAAGACAAAATACTATATATCTCACATCAAACCACTAGTATCAGCATGAGATTCTGATTCTGTTTAGGATATTCCACAAAAAAGTTGGGGAGTCAAAGTTTGATGAGCCCTAGGAATTACATTTGTAGTTATTTTTTCCAGTCTGTGAAGTAAGTGTATTAATTATATCACTTCAGCTACATGTCCTCATCCAAGATTAAAAAACAGCGAGTCCTAAGATCTACCTAAATCTAGTAACACATTTTGAAAGTCATTAGGAGTTACTTAAACAAGCATTTCCATAAACGGCAGAATGCCTAGGATTTTTCAGGAACATCTGTGCTGTATGATAGTTTCACACTTACAAAAGGTGTAGTTTAAGCAGAGCCAGCAGCTCCTAAGTGAATGTGTATCTGGCAGTCATTATTGGCATTGCGCTTCTGCATGCCTGGAGTTTGTCAGGTTTGTTACAGACACTGGTAAATACAAGTGTTTAGTTGGTTAGGGCAAGATGTGGTTCTGAGGAATAGGTTACCTTGAATCCCTCAAAGCATTCAGCAGTTGATCACAGCACATGGAGAGATCCAGAGCACTGGATAAGGTACTCCTGGTGAAGAACACGCTTGGGAAGACTCAGGTGGTACCTCACCTTGCAGTCAGCAGCTGTGTAGTGAACATGCAGGTGAGAACTCAAGCCACCCTTGTGCCTCCTTTGGCAGTATCCTCTGTGCTGGGATTTAGGCTACCAGCCTTGAAGGAGTGGACAGCAGCACTGATGGTCAGGCTTCCCTCTGTGGACCTGAAATACTTCAGGATCCTCAAGCACACTCACTGGAGCAAGCAGACAGTTGCATTTTCAGTTGAATGACAGCTCCCCTCTTAAAAAAAATTAATTCTGGTCTCTGCGGATTTTATGTCCATTTTTTTACCATTAGCTCACAGACTCCTCAGGGGACATAAGAAAAGAAGGGAGAAGTAGGTCTTCTCACCACGTGCTCCCTGTGGGCAGTGGCTGTGCCCTCTTCTAGCCTGAGCAGCTGCAAGCTGCCTATATAACTATACCTTTTTACAGACAGGAAAAATGTAATTACATTTTTTTTTACTATTCAAGGAGATTTCTGAACCTCTCCAAAGCAGTCAGTTTGGCTGTGTCTGTTGTCTAAAAGAAGACTGGTGCTGCTTACAGGACTGAAAGTCATGAAAACCTGCAGCATGGAATAATGGAAAAGGATGGCCCTACTGCTTCTGTCAATGTGTTGGTATCATTGTTCTTCCTTCTTTTGGGCTTTATTAAATATATACATATAAAAACAGTTTTATGTATAGCCTTTATCATAATAAAAATAAAAGGGAAGGAAGTTCCATACTGGATGAAATTCAAAATCCAGCCAGCAGTGAAATTATCACAGCATATAACTTTACAGTATTTTATTCCTTTCCAGTCCTTAGTGGTTTATCCCTAGGCTGTATGAAAGAGCTGTCTCTGTTTCAAAGACAAGACTGCGGCAAAGGTCAGAGCAAGGAAATTTTCCAAAGAAATTCAGAACATCTGTTTCACTAAAACCTCAGCACAGCTATGGCTAGTGACATGTCTGACCTCCTAGTTCATCCTCTTTTCTCCAGATATAAAAAAACTGATGTCTGGACTCCAGCAGGTCGTAGGATGAGCATGGGGTAAAATCATAGTGTGGAACAAAGAAGTAATATCAGACTAGGCTGTAGGAAGATTATACTGTGACCTATACACAACACCCCCAAAACAAGCATTTATTAAATGCCCTAGCCAATATTCTGCAAAATTAAATAAAATACTTAGTTTGGTTTTTTCTCACTTCTTTTGAGGACACTCAACACTGTAGCAAAAGAATTGCAGAACAGCAAGCGGAAAAAGAGCTACACCTGTCTTGGTATCAGTTCCAAGGCCTTCTGACAAGCATCAGGAGTTACTCTACCAGTATCAGTGGAATTAAACTGCCATTAGTATCCGTGTAAATGACAAGATCACTGTGAATCACAGAGTATTTACTAATTGTGGATCATTATGGACATTGATTTACTTGGCATTATCCAATTAATTGCCTCAGACAATCAAATAGGTAAGAAAAATTCTTATATCTTCTCTAATTAATTTATTTGGATGGCATAAATTGGAATTCTTTTCAGCATGCTAAAGTTTTCATAGCATTGATCTTGGCCTTGGTTTTTCTGATTACAGAAAATCCTGTTAGTGTGTCTTTACAAATTGGTGCTTGTCAAATTTATCCTGCTCAACATGAGACATTCTAACGAAGCTTCTAATAGAAGTGGCACAGATAAACTTAGGACTACATTGCAGTTCTGTAAATTTCCAAGTTGGCGTGAGTGTATTGTCTCCAAGAATTCCTTCAAGCCAAGCGAATCTTGATGACAAACTGTCAAGCAATGAATTCTTTACATAATCCTTGCAATGGTAGATTATCTGTGAACCATTTCTCTATCCTTACTTAGTATGATTGTCCTCACTCATCCTGTTCTCATTGACTCTAAAGGTCTAATTTCTTTGAGAAATTCTAGGTCCTTCCATCTTTATTACTTAAAATAGCATGAGGTCAAAGATTATTAAAATATGTTTTACTGAATCAATAGCATTAATTGTACACATCTGTTAAATATCATGGTAAGTATATGGACTAAGCATGGAATGAAGCATTTCCATTTAAAATTTCCACTCCAAAACAACAAGCAATGCTGTCTGAAAAATGTGAGTGACATGAGGAAAGAAGTGATGGCAAGTTTTTTTGGATAGCAGCTAAAGATTTACTTTAAAAACATGGAGGACAGCACCTCTTTTTTCCTCTTTGGAGGATCTAATTCTAGTTTTCCAATAACCTTGATGACTAGACTGTTTTAAAATTAAAATCAATCATGTCCTCCAACAGGTACATTTTCCCAACCCAGTTGTGGACTTAGTGCATTTGACAGAAGATATACAGTGCAAACCTGTTTTCTTTTTTCTGTTGTTTTTTTTTTTTTTTAATTAATCATCATGAGTCAACCCAATGTTTGGAGTTTTTTTCCTGAAGTTTTCATTCGGTAATCAAATATTTCCTGGTCTGGGTCAGCCTGAGGTAGGAAGATCTTCGGCATTTTTTCACATGTGGGAAATTTTCCTGACAGAAATATGTGGTTATATTTTTTAACACAGAATTGGTATCGAGCCTTGGGCAGATTAATCGCAGGAAAGAGGGAATGGGTGAGACTAAATGTTCTCTCTCTCTCTCTGTTCCCTTTAGCCTGCTCCTGTATTACTGCTGTGCTTGATCCTGGCCAAGTGCATGGGCACACGACCTTCTCATTAATGTTAGGGCTGCATCCAGCTCCAGCAGCTGAGACCTTTCCTCTTTAACAAACAGCAGCAAAGCAAGGAGATTTTTCAGTTTTTTCTTACCTTGCTACCAGGGCCCTCTGGTGCAAGCACGGGTAGAGTGAGCCAAATTGAACATTGGGCTGTAGATATAAAAGCTTCTGGGATGTGACCCTTCTGTGCGTAATACAGCAGCTCTGAAGGGTTCCTGAGTCCTAAGGAGAATAAAGAGAGAGGGAATCAAAGTCCATCTGCACCAAAGGGATAGCTTCAAACTCAGAGGGTAAGTCATACAGCTTGCCACGGAGATACTATAACTTCCCCAGATACCAGAGAAGTAGGTCCTACTTTTCATTCGCTACCCCCACAGTGAGGCCATTTGGGCTTTTCTCCCCCTCTCCAAAATGCGGAAATCTCTTGCATCTTCTGAGCCCCTGTGAGGCGATGTCCACAGATGCCACTTCCTCCTTTAGGGGAGGAACTCACTATCACACCTGCCCCTGCACAAAGCAGGCATTTACTCTCAGGTCCACAGGTGCTCAGCTGCTGGGTGGCTTCCAGCAACCAGGGCATGCCCCCATCCTTCCTCCCTTCTCCCCATCCACACATGCTAACCCACTCCCTAGTACCATTACCCTCCAGTAAATACTAGGGCACACTTCCTGTGGTCAAATCCATCCCTCAGCCCTGCTACAGGTATGTCCCCACATTATTTTTACGGAGGTGCAGGCTCACACTGCTTGTGCTGTACTGGTGAGTACAAGGAGCTGAGGACACTTTGGCACGCCACCATACTGCAGCTGGGCAGCTCCTGCTTAGCAGCAGTAGCAGCAGACTGCATTTTGGAAAAAAAAAAAGGCTGGTGTCCAAACAGAAATCTGTTAGAGAAGCCCTCTAGATGTGTTAATTGATGGTTATCTGTGCTTCCTACCCTTCTAAGTATCTGGTGGAGCTCTTCCCAGACATAATCATAGCTCTGCTGTTCAGTGGCAGAAAAAGAAGTGATAGAAGTTGACCACACAGGATGTGTTTCAAACACTGCTGCTGCGCTTTGCTGGAGATGCTCCATCACTCTCACACCAAATACAGACAAAAGATTCACAAGGCCAATGAGTCAGCACGCCAGACCCCATCCTGCAGTGAGGCAAGGTCAGTTTAAAGGATCTGGCCTCTGCAGCACTGCTCCTGGCTGCTTTTCCTTTATTTGAGAAAGTTCTCTGCTGCCCCCTCTCCAAGGTGAAAAAGTAGAATAGATTTGCCTGTTACAGCATGTGGACGAAATACACAACATTAGAAAAAATAAGAAAGTATTTTTTTTTTTCTGAGATTTATGGAGGGCAGGGACTACACCTCTCATTTCCTGTTGCCCCTCACACATGAGGAGTGATGATTGAAATCAAACATATTGTATTTGGTGAGCCAATCTCTATGGAAAATACCAAGAATTTTTTTTTTTTTTTTTTAATTGTCTTAGTGAGCAGCAAAGCCAGTTTTACTTCTGATAGTGCTGATGATGGCTTGTACCTAAGCCTTCCAAAAAAATTACCTGCTGTGGCACGATTGGAAAGAATGGTTTCTTTGTGAAATATCTGGCATGCGGAAAAGTCTGAAAACAAGGATCATAAAAGAAAACTTATTTCAGTCTTAATTTCTTTTTAAAAGACCAGAAACATCTCATCTTTCTAAGACTATAATCAAAATCGAATCCATTAAATGAGTTAAAATATTGTAAAGCCAAATTCAGCTGTAAAGCCTACACATCCACTTTCTGAATTCTGTGATTTAAGACAAGTCCTGTCTCAAATGCTTTGTGATATCCAAAAAAGTAATAATGAATGTTAAATAGGACTCAGGGAGAAAAAATATATACCGAGTACTGCCAAACCCTAGGTTAAATAAAATTCATATTAATACAAAAGTAATTTTAAAAAACCATGTCTAATGTTGCAGTTTTTTTAATTGCCGCTTCTATCAGAAGTCTAATTGGAAGAACATAATTGTGTTTTAGCAGTTTTTAGTATCTATAAAATTTGTTGATACAAATTCTAGCAAAGCATTGGTAGGAATTCCAAGGATATTAAGAACAGGAGTTTCACAGGACTCTTTCTAATCTGTTTTGCACAAATGGAACCTCGTTTAACACAGGAGAAAAAAAAATTAAAAGGGAGTGCAGGGGAGCAAGAGGCCTTTAATAAAAATGTAAATTAAATCTCAAACTCTATGGAAATTACATTTCCATTAATTTCCCAAGTATTTACTTTATTCACTTTCTTCCTGGTTGGAAGTCAGCTGTTTCTGATCCATTGCTGCTTCTCTACTAAACAGCTACCAGCTAACAAGGGTCTCAAACCAAGGCTTGCCCTCAACTCGAACACATGCACAGCATCATCTGCAGCTCTACCCCTTTCTAGACAGCAGGGATCTTCAAGCCTGAGCACAGAGGTATTTGGATGGACTGCAGCAGTGGCTCTTTGGGATTAGAAAACTTAGAAGCTCAGTGACATTTCTGGGCTGAAAGAGCCTCACATGAGCTGGAGACACCACCCGAGTAATAAAGGAAGAAAGAGACAGTGCACCAAAGACTTTCCATTTGTCAGGAATGTGATTATTGATAGAAGAGGGCACATAGGGCATGACTCCTCCACAGCTTCAGAGAAGGTATTTATTTTCTGTAAAAGTGGGAGATGAGCTACAAGGTGTTGTTATTTTCATAGTGCTTCAGGGGATGAGAGGCAGTAACCTGATCCTCTGACTGCCAGACCAGTGTGACTGGATGAGATATTTATATAGGTCCAGTCCTATAGCAGCAGTTCACTGTCTTAACTGCATTATTTTTCTTCATGTTTTGGAGGCAGAGCACTCCTGGTATACCAGTTTTACAGATAAGGATACCAGACCTGCTCAAATTTCACTGGGAAAATGTGGCAAGACCCCAGCACACTCGACCAGCCTGTCACACCCTGCAGATCCTTCAAGCATCTGCAGCAGGGGTGAATGAGCAGAGCTTGCTTGGCAGGTGCAGGTCAGCCCTGAAGGGTACACTCAGTGAAGAAGATGCAATTAGGACAAATGAATGGAGGTGTTAGAGGTGCCACAGGCTCGCTGTGGATGCAAAACAGACCTCATCTGTGAACACACATTGCCATCTTTCCAAGGAGGCTGGGTGGAAGGTAGCACATCCTCCAAATGTCCCAAAATGGCATTATATCACCAGAACCAAGAGAACCTGTGTAGCTAGAACTGAAATAGAGACACTCACTAGCCGCTCCCTGGGGCTCATTGTGCCCCACCGACTTCTACTTTATTGTTAGAGCACCTCTCCTTGTCTTTTGAGCACAGGTCTGAACCTTGGTCACATTACAAAAAGAGCTGTTCTGAACGATCCTTTTGACACAAATTCCAGGGTTGATTTTGACCAGACTTAGGTGAACTTCAGAGCTTTTGAATATTTATGCAAGTGTTCAAGCTGCCTTTTGAAACTGCTGAACTGAGAAAGGGGGAAAAAATATCTCTGTAGCACCTTAGTAATAGGTCTTTAATGAATTCAAGCATAAGTACATGATACATAAACCTGAGGCAACCTTTCTCTAGAGATTTCAATTTCCCTGGAAGTGTCCAATAAATAAATTAAAATAACTTTAAATGAAATAACTTTGAGTTATATTACTTCTACAGATTTGGAAGGAAGGTGCATCAGCATCTCTCCTTTTTTCTATTGTTGCAGTTTCCTCAGAAGCTTTTGCTGCCAGGGAACTACTTTAGGATTAATATGATTGACATAGAAGTAACCACAAAACTTATAAATATTGCTACATGTTTTTATATAGGAAGCAATATATAGTAAAGCAAGAGCAACACATTCAGTTTGTATTTTCAGCAGATATTAATAGGTGCTCTTGACTATACAAAAATATCATAGTGTGAAAAGGACTGAATTATTTAAAAAATCATCCCTCCATTTGTCAAAAGAAACACTTTAGACTTTAATCACTGAAATGTATCTTGGTGCATACTGACGACTGGTTAGGACTAATACAACTGAAAAAGGAAAGTTCCTCATAATTGCCTTTAAATAAGAGATCCTGTTGTCTCTCTTTTCCAAAGCCCTGGCTGCATCTGGCATGCCCCAATTCTCTGACCGAGAAACCTCTGCATCATAAACTGGAAACGTTCTCATTGGCTGCTGTTTGCAGAAGATGCTTCTAAAGTTTTGGAGAACCTAAAGCACAAAAGTAGATAGCATTGTGACAGATTTCCTAAGATACATTAAAAAAAAAAAAAAAAAAAAAGAAGTAAGTGGAGCAGTAAAGGGACAAAGGAGACATTCTGGTCCTGTGTTTCCTTTCTTTTCCAGCAGACACAATGAAACTCCCTGCTGTTAATTCTGGCTTCTCTGAATAGAAGACCAGGATCTTCAAAACCACTGTCTTTCAGCCAAAGTTAATAGCAAATTTCTTATCACTGGCTTTGGTAAGAATAGCATTAGCCCAGAAGATGTACTTTGAAAGTCCTGTTCAAAAACTAAGGAGCCACTGCCAGCCTACACTGAAGGTAATGTACACCATTGCCTAGTTGGGCAAACATGTCTGCCTGTGCTTATCTCTGATAACTCAGTGAGATCAGCTGGACTAGTCAAATGTTAATTTGAGGAAAGGCTTACAGATCAGTTTGTGCAACCAAACCTTTGTCCTTTTCAGTTGATCACCTGTGCTAATAATACAAGGCGCAGTTTGTAAGGCAAGCCATGCATTTAAAAGCAATCTGTTATTTCTGTTTAAAAGCTACACATCTCTTTTGGACCCTGGGCACACGATGGAGATTTTCAGTTGGTTTTGCCTTTTGGATGACAGGAAAAATGAAACTGAGAGTTTTCCTGCTGGTATCCCAAGACCGGTGGAGGCTGGCGAGGTCCTGGGTGATGGTGTGCTGCAGCTGACCTCTAGTGGAAGTACCACAGCTCAGGGAGACACCAAACAAAGGCAGGAAAACTCGAGAAAATGTACAGAAAACACTAGTAAGAGCTGGGATTACGTAGGTACAGCCTCAGAGCCAAAATACTGAAAATATGAACCTGACCACTTATTAGAGCTTAGTGGGCGTGAGTTGAGCCTTTCTGCGGCTTCCTGTCAAGAGCAAAATTAACACGATCTTATTTTCCGTGATGCAAAACATTGACTTGTAATAAATGGAACTTTCTTCCATGCTTTTCAATTTTTTTTTTTTTTTTTTTTTTTTTTTTTTTTTTTTTTTTTTTTTTTTTTTACCATCGAGAAGTACATTTCAGTTACCAAGGAACTGAAAAGGGAAAAGAGGTCCAATCTCATCAGGGAGTTATTGAGATTCTTAAGGTTATAGTCAATATTAAAGTGAGAAAGCAGAAGCTGGAACTGAGGTTTCAGCTCCTTGGTTTCAGTGCTGTGCCAGGGAACCGTGAAACCATTGTCCTTGTGGCAGGATTCTGCAAAAAACCATAATCAGGCCAGCTGGAGAACATAAAAATTTTAAACAATAAGAGTGTAAGATGTCTGAAACTAATTCTCTCAGTGTCCTTTACTTTGCATCCACACAATGACGTAATTCACCTGGTCTTTTTATCCTGAAGCAGATGTCAGAGAATGGAATATGATGGCAGGGGAAACCCATGTTGTGTGGATTTTTTATTATTTTCATAACTCTTTTAAGAAAGGGCCTTCTGTCAGATCCCAAAAGACAAACAGCTGTTGCAGGTAAAGGTACCTCCCCAGCCCTTGGAGGAGTGCCTATCCTCTAGCATGGAAAGCTAACAAATCCTTCTGCCTGAACAGAGTCCTGCTCAGGCGTATACAACATTCTTCTCACACACACCTCCCAAATCTTCACATGCCATGAGAACTTCAAGTCTGTTACTATTTCAGGGTTATCACTCCTCCAGTATCTGATTCTGGCACAGTGCTGCTATCGCCGGCTTCTGAAACAAGGGTGTGCTGGGGATGGCTGAGCCTGGCCTGGCATCTGTGTTGAAGAGTCTGCTGGCAATGTAGCACCCATTTTTAGAAGAACTGTTTTTTCCTTCTTCTTTACATGACCTCAGGCTTGCTCAAGGCTTTGAAGGATACCAGTATTACTTCATCCCTGAAGTGCCAAAACTACTGTGTTCCTGTAAGTTTTGTTGTATTTTCTTCCCCTTTTTTCAGCTCTTTGACAGGTATATTTAACACTGAGGGGTTGGTTGGTTGGTTGGTTGGTTGGCTGTTTTTTGCCTTAGGCCAAACCATAACAAACAGCAGCATTTTTTCTGCTACTACTTTTCCAGAGATTTTTGAAAGTCTACATAAGTATCAGCTGACTCTTCGTTACCCAGTATTGGTGAGTATTGCTCATGTATGCAAAGATCCTAACAGGTCAATTAGAGTTTGCTAAAGTTCAGCAAAACTCTTGGGGTTTACTGGAACTACACGTAATATAATTTTTATCTCATTGTTTCATCAATAAAGGGCCATCTGTGTTTCTGATCCATGCTTTATTTCAGCTTTGTTTTTAATGTCTTGTCTAATCATTCTGTTGTTTCATCTATGACGCTCAGATCTAGATAGCAGATGAATGATGCTTATGATGGTAATATGAAACTGTTCCTCAAATATTAGATAACCAGATACTGAAGATCAAAATGAGCCAGAGCATGTCTGAGCTGCTTTTAATACTAATAAGGGTCTACTCCACAGAGTGGCTCAGGTGAACTCTCTAATGTTGTAGGTTTTGTTCCCTTCTCTGTACCTTGCTAGTCCATTGTATCCAAGATCGTGGATCATCCCTCCTTCTATCCTGCTCATATAAAAGAAACGTGGAGGTTCAAGAGGATGCATTTGGAATTAAGAGCTTAACCCTGCTCCTCCTGTGCTGGTAGCACCGTACTCCTGGGGCAGTGCTGCTGAATCTCCCCATCATGGGAGCCCTCTGAGCTAAGGAGTGAAAAATGGCTGCACAGCAATTAGACCACTCAGAGCTTAGTTAGACCACTAAGTGCTACAGACCCCTTATCTGTCCCAGGTAAATCCGTACTTTCCTTAGCACTCTTCCCAGTCAGCTGCCACTGGGTGGGCACTGCCACTCTGGCCAAGGGCTGCGTCTTCCTCCCCTGTGCTGACCCACAGGTACATCCAGTAGAGATTTTCAGTGGAGAAAGGACACAGGCAGAACAAGTCACAGCACCTTTTCATTCCTCCACTCCTCACCTGCAAGGACAAGGCATACACCTGCCTAGTCTCCAGGAGAGAGGGCTTGTACTTTCCCAGAGACAATTCTGTGAGCTACTGTATTTCCACACTGTTCCCAGTCTGTAACAGCATGGGTTAAATCACAGGTTTTGAACACTCTGCAACAAGAATGCTGCCTTGCTTGCTAAGTACCACTCACACGAGTAACTCTACATAAACAACTCCCTCCCTTCCTTCAAAAGGAAAGAGAACTTGAGAATAACCACCAGCAGATACTCCTAGATACCCAGTCCCAATAGTGAATCTTGCTGAGCAGCTGATTCTGATCATAAGCAGACAGCTGAAAGTCCAGAGACTCGTAGAGATACTTCAGCATAAGTCTTTAAACAAGAGCCTTCTTCTCTTAGTTTATCCAGAAACAGGCCACCCACAGAAATATTTTAAATAATATTGTTGCAGAAAATTGGAAGGGTGAGTTTCAGGGTTTGGCATAACTGGGACAACATCTTGGCTTCACCATCAAGTTGATCCCACAAGTATCCTTCTGAACTGCTTGTTTCTGCAGCCCAAGGCACAGTGAGGCTAGAGGAGCAACCACTGCGGATTCAGGGCTCCAGACTCTGGAATTTGAGCACCAGATTTCCAGGGTTCCTACTGATTTTAAAAGCCACACTCCAAATTTCTCAAGCATACAAACCAAGGATGGCAACATTTGCACTGTTGATCTTTCTCAGAAAATACATATCAACAACTGCATTATCTGCAGGACTGTGATTTTAAAGGAAAGCTGAGAATTTCTCACAATTTCTTCTTAAAACTCTTGAACAGGGAAACACATCAGTATTAAAATATCTCAATTCTTGTTTAAAGCATTTCTTAATTTTTTCCAGTTGTCTTAGACCACATCAAGATATTTCTCATCAGCCACATTCTATGAGAAATAGGCAAATGCTGGAGAATTGGAGTTAAGAACATATCAGTTTTCTTAGTCATTTAGAATGCATAAAAGCTTTTCAGTAGCAAATTTAGTTACAAAATTAGACACAAAATAGAAGAAAAGAAACTATAGTTAATGACTGTATATAATTCCAGAAATTTATTCACTGTCAATGACTTATAGCACTGATAAAACAAAATTATGGAAGTAATTGGATAAAATAAGGAAGTATTCAAATTTCTTTTCAGAAGGTGATACTTAAACAAGCAAATACTCCCCAAGCCTGCAGACTTCACTAACTCAGTCCCCCCCAGTGTCGTGCTCTATCCAAATATCATCACAGTCATAATACAGAAAAAAGTCTCTCCAAGCTTTCTCCTTCTCATCCTAGATCTCCTCAAATCCAAGCAGCTCAACACTACCTACACTGCATGCAGGGAGCTCATTAATTACCTAAATTAATTTTTATCATTGCAATATTTCCTTTCTAGCAAAATCAATCTGCTGAAAGAATTGAAAGTCACGTGTATGCAGCCTAGCTCATTACAAACCTATAGGTTTCTTGCAATGATCTTCCTCTGTTTATTTTCTTGAATGCTTCATAATCACACTTTGCTGTTCAAAGAATGTTCATCTTACCTGGAGAAAACTACCTTCAGACAGTGTAGGTGACACACTATAGCTACACTGGATTTTTCTTTCCCCTTAGGAAACTTCTCCTTGCCACTGAAAGCCTTGCAGCCCTCTGAACTGCATTGCTGTATTCCTCCATGATTTGACTGATTTGCTCCTGTTTCATATATAAGAGACTGTAACTTTTGTATTTCTACATCTTCTTCCTTTATTAGCTGGAAGGCCATTGCATTCCCACTGCATGAGGAATCCTAGCCTGAGAGTAATCTCAAAGGTTTATTTTCTTCCTGAATGCTTACAAATGTGGTTTCTGACCCAGTGAGGAAAGGGAATTTCAGTCCCAATAATGAATCTTGCTGAGCACCGAGTTTGGATCATAAGCAGACAGCTGAGAGTGGAAGTCTAGAGACAAATTACCCTCAATGTTAATAGCTTTTTATTTGGGTGGGAAAAAAGCCAGTGCTGACACACTCTTTTTTTGTGAACAGCTGCTATGCTAGATATATACATGACAGATCCCAGGTTTGGTTCCCTCCTGATAAAAGGGGTAAAAATGTCCAATAACACTGCTGTGTGTACAAAATCTCTTCCATTTTAGCATGTGCAAATATTTACTCTGGACTAGCTGAGTAATTCTGTCTGCAAAAAACTTGAATAAAATCAGAAATAACCAGCAAATCACACATTGATAAACAATAGTAGTTTGACATAATAGGAAACTTAAACAGCATATATATCATCATTAGCATCAGAGAGTAACACCAAAACAATAGCTAATCAGCCACCAAAGATCCCTGTGCTATTCAACTTTTTCATGAAGTGTTCTTTCCTTAAGCTGATCCAGTGGAAGTACTACAAGTATTAAAAACACACCAATTAATACAAGGGAAATGGGAACCTAGAAATTTGAAAGCCACTTGTAAACTGAAAATAAAACTAACCTGCAACATAGATGCACTAGAACAGCTCAAAAACATCAGGGAATTAAGAGGACCTTGGCCCAGCCCATCTGGCATAGATTCCTGTCTTTTCAAGAAACAGAAGTGAAAATTTTCATCTTATAAAAGGGAACTGCAAACACTGGCATTTTCATGCCTGTTTTCAGGAAGGAGTTTCATACTGGTTTTATTTTTAAATGTGCACAGTGCAACCTGCTGGGCCAGAGAAAGCTCCTGGGTCCTCACAGTCAGTAGGAGCCCTACCTGGAGCAGGAGCAGCAAGCTTGCCATTGTGTGCGCCCTTCTTCGGGTTATTCCCAGCTCTCTAACTCCCTCTGCATGACAGCAGCCTGAATAACAAGGGCATTTGCTTCTTGCTCCTGCAAAAGGAGCACACGTTGAATGAAAAAATTTATTAAAAAATTCTAAATAAGCAGTAAATACAGAAAAATTATTAGGCATTGAATTTAACTGGGAGTTGCCACTTAAATAAATGCTGCAGAGTCAAGTCCACATTACTACTCAAATAAAAGAAGGGTTATGCTGTGTTACTACTGTGCAAACAGCATTATGACCCCTCCTATTCTGTCTTCACAGGCCCAGATTTCAAAAATCATATTACTTTCTCTGTTTTTAATTTTCAGTTACTTCTTGGAAAAGATCTAAGAGATTTTTTTTTTTAACTAGTGTACATTTTATCAACCAGTGTACATTTTATCTACCTCCCCATATGTCTTTCTTCAGTGTTACCTCCCTTTCTTTTCTGAAACAAGATGCATCCTTTGGAATTCCAACAGAACAATAGGGAAAAAAATGTTCAAGAGGATACTACATACAATCTGGTATACTCCAAATATTTGTGAGGCTCAACACAGCTCAGATGGTGAATTTATGAGTAAGCAAGTTTAATTATATGAAGAGACTACATTAAAACAGCAGAATTTATTTAATTAGAATACATTATTTGGCAAATTCCTGTTTTCCACTTTTTTTTTTTGGTCAAGCTCTTAAAAAGTCCATCTGGATACTTGTCAATCCTATAAACACACATTACAATGGACAGTTAGACAGTGGAGTTCCTTGACAAGCATCCTTCACAAATCTGTCACCTTCCTAGTATGCCTGTATCACAGAAGGGGGAACTGAGAAAACTTCTGGAGGAGAACTGCTTTTTAATTCTCATTTATCAACACTGGGTGCTAGGAAAAGGATCTTCAGCCAGAGGGTGGTCTGCCACTGGACCAAGCTCCCAGGGAAATGGTTACAGCACCAAGCCTGCCTGAGTTCAAGAAGTGTCTGGATGACGCTCTTGGTTATCTGGTTTAGCTTTAGGTAGTCCTGCAAGGAGCAGGGAATTAGACTCTTTGGTTCTTATGGCTTCCTTCCATCCTGAGATATTCTAAGGTTCTATGACAAACATACTTATAGGAAGTGCACGTTACATAATTTTTATCTATTTGAGTAAAATGAATGCATGGAAATTAAAAACATAGGCGAAAAAGTGGACCATTAAAAAAGGGCCCCCAGATCACATCCAAAAGCAAAACATGGCACACTGCTGGAACCCTAAAGAGCCCTGAAGAGCCCTAGAGAGGTAGGAGCAGGAGGGGTTTTATGATCCTACTACTTTCACTGCTCTTGGGCAAGAAAAACTAAATCTGTTCCCTAAAGGTATTTGTTTATCCTGTTCTTAAAAATGGATGGTCATTACAGATGTCAACAACCTCCTAACCTAGATGTCAGTGTTTAATTATCTTTGGAAAGCTTGAATTTTAGCCCACTATTTTATGTCCTATTCATAGGTGCAAACAGAATTTTATTCTCTTCACCTTTACAGCAATATCTGAATGTTTCTTAAGATTTATAACCTAGAGAAAATAGAATGGAGACATAAGTCCAGCTCCTTTCTGTTTTGTCTCGACTGTCCTAGTCAAGTGTTCTTCACCTGTTTTTCCTCCACATACTCTCCAGATAGTCTACACCTTCCTTGAAGTGTAAAGCTGAACTTGGATACAACATCTTAGCTTTCATCTCATCATTACTGAGGAATTTCTCATATGTGACCACTCTGTTTATACATTGCAGCTTCATGTTTGAAGCTACTTTCTCTTCACTGTAAAAAGGACATACTTGACCTGCTAGGGAGATCTAAAGTTTTGCTTACAATATATGACGTGAAATGAATTTAGTTTGTTTTGACATTCTGTTCCATTTCAACCATAATTCTGTGGTAAACACACAGTGAAAAATCTGGTGTTCCTGGCTCCCATGTGTGTATTCAGGTCTCAAAATTGAACAGCTGGCACAATCACAATGAAAAAAAATTAGCACTGGTGCAGCTAACCCAAAAGTCAGGGCTGGGAAGCCTAAAACTAAAGCAAGAAATACCAGCCAAATTAAAAATTGCTAAGGAAAATAAAGAGCAGGCAGTTCTTCAGCTGTATAAATAAGAAGGAACCAAGAGAAAAGAAATGATGATTTCATCATGTAGCCAGTCGAGTTCAGATAAAAACACAGATATGGCTGTAAAACTAACGACCAGGCATTTGGGATAATATTCATCTGACCTGTTGCAGCTGTTCCCTCAGAGTAACACTTTCAGAAATGCTTGCTTCTCTCCTCTCATCTAGGACAGACTGTGGCATCCACACGGGGAACCCATGGAGACTTTCAGGTGAGCACCAGGGCCACAACCCAAGCCACCTGCAGAAGCTTCAACAGGCCCCAGAAGGGGACACAGCAGAGACAGCCTTGACCACTTCAGTACAGGCAAGCAGAGGGGAAGAGAACATGGTTCATCAAAAATAAGAGTGCTTGTTTTATTATCTTCACTTCCTTGGCTTTTTTTCCTGCTGTAAAATCATCATGTGTTTGTACAATATTCTCATTCTGGGAATCTATTTCAGTCCACATAAACATCTGCACTTAGTTACGTTAGCCAGTATCCAAATCCCAGCAAGATCCTGCCCTGATTATTTAGCTCTGAGTGTTTTTGCCAGCTTCTATTCCCAGAACACACTGGATTTATAGCTATGTCCAACCTCCAGCTTTGCTGGTTAGAAGACTGCAATACACATGCTCAAACTGAATGCCTTTTGTACTAGGACAAAGTCTTTCCAGCAGGCTCAAGTAACAAGCCATTAAATTGTGCTAGCATATTCCATTAGCAGCAGGAAAGTGAACTATTGTTGGATGCAATTTGTTGGTCTGTATTTTTAATCATACTGTTTGACCTACATCTTCTGTCCACTTGCCTTGATATCTAACCATAAAATACAACCTTGATTCAAATACCAACAAAACCTGTTGTCGCAACTTCGCATAACTCAGCGTAAAAGAACCCAGATTTCAAGTAAATAAACCAATCAGTCTTTTTTTTTTTTTTTTTTGGGATCACTATGTGTTTTTGTCTGCTGCTCTGCAAAGCTGGATCCAAACCATTAATAAAAAAAATAAATATACAGTTGCATCTGAGAAGACAAACAAATCATGCAGGATATAAATCAGAACAAGGATTGGTAAAAGAATAGAGTAAGCACTTATGAAGCCAAAAACATATTGTTCTTGTGAAGAAGCCTGCTCTGACCACTGTGCTTTCTCCAAATGTACATTTATGGAGTTCCAGGCCAGAACATTTTTGGAGCATAAAGACGTGAAGCATTCGTATCCCAGCAAAATTCACTGTGATCTGCCTAATTCTCATGGAGCTGAACTTCGCCACAATTGTGCACAAACTTACCTTCCAAATGCAGCTTCTAGAGAATTATTCACTGATGGATATTTCTTTGAAGTCTTATTTTACATAACTGACAATTGCCTTGAACTGCGAATATCCTAATAACAAATACATAAGCTGACCTCCTACCCTACCCTCCCTCCCAAGACACAATCTGAAAACAAATTCTGTGCCTTTCTTCAAGCAAGAAAACTGGTTTGGGATACACTTTCTTTGTACATGGTTTAAGTCCCTCAGCCAGTGCTGAAATGCATCTGCTTTGCTTTGGTGTGTGAAAACACACATGCTACAGACATAAAAGCTTCAGAAAGAAAAAGCAGAAAAAAGGAGAATTATTTAAATGTATTTAAATCTTTTGAGCTGAAATACAAGTGATGTATCCAGTCAGCCAATGAAGGCTCACGTATCATCCACTCCTATTTTCCCCTCTCAAATCCCAGCTCCTAGCTCCTTTTTCAGCTCCTGGCCCTGCTCTGAAGCAGGCAGAGATGAGACATGCCCAGCTGCCAGCAGGACCAGATTCAACTGTTTCCCTTTTCCTCCAGCCACTTATCCCACAGAAGGGCAAACACAAGTTTTTTTCTGGGACTGGCCAGCCTCTGTCAGTACATACGTTTTGAAGACTGACTATTCAGTGCTGCCATTGTTTCAACACTGCCCCATCCAGTACCTGGCTGACAGACCCAAAACTGCAGCCCTTCCCCACACCTGTCCAAGAGGGGAGCCAGGGCTCTCCTACTCTAGCTCCAAAATAACCTCATCTCCCCAGGATTCTGTAGTCAACAAAAATACCAGGCCAACGCACAGAGAGATTAATGTACCATATCCCTATCAGTACCAGAGATTCCAGTGTCCAGAAATGCATAAACCTATTTCAGAAAATCTATCTGTACCATGGAAAAATACCATGCTTTGAATTTTGTCTAAGCGTTTTTAAGCATACAATGTGCTTTTTTAAGCCAGAAATAATTCATAAATAAGAAGGAAGGTAACAGGTACTGGTACAGAGCTCAAGGTCTCCTCTATGACAGCTCAGTCACTGTGTGCTGTGCTAGAAGCAGGTTCTGTTAATGAGAAGACAAGCATGCAAAGAGTTTGGCAGTGGTCCCTCCCATGCACTTATCAAGAACGCTCCCATGTTATTGTGCTTAAACCAAGTCATGGATTGTGCTTCCAGACCCCAGTTGTCCCTAATAGTAAGACTGTCAACAGAGCTTATAAAACAATAATATTAATAATAATGAAAAGATATGTAAATAGACAAGACCTCTTCTGCCTCATTCACAGTGATCTGATTCTTCAGTTATTAGAGAAAAGGAAAGACACTGTTTTTATTTGTACAGAAGCACTAGACCAAGTCATTCTGGAAAAGCAAGCTCTAAATATCTCCTTGGCAGCCAGGGAAATAGGACACCAAAGATCACATACTGTTTCAAGAGTTAAAAAAAGCATAAAATTTATTTGACAAATTAACAAATTATAAAATTTCATTAGCTCATCAAAACACTTTATTACAAGGAAGTGTAGTTGAGTTATAGCTACACTACATGAAAGTTAATTCTAAGGTGAACAAAGTGACCTACTAGAGAGTAGGCAGTTTAGAATGTACATCTATACTGTATCCAGTTTCTTTTTAAAAGGTATTTTGTACAGCTAAGAATTTAGTAGATGTCACACAACTTCAAAAACTTCTAACATAGCAAACTTCAGAACTATTCTTCTCAGATGACATCTTTTTTCAGAGATGACTGAAGTTTCCTTACAGCTTTTAGCAGCTGAAGAGAGCTTCTGCTTTGCTGCCCTGGACAAGGTTTAGACATACTTTCCTTCATAGTGACTGCAGCCTCCTTTGCTTCCTTTTGCTTAACAGACTTTAGTGTGACTGGAGTTGTCCCTTGCTTCAATTTGTGAGTTTTTCTCGTTAATTTCTGCACCTAGGAAAAAAAATTATTAATTAGCATGTCACATGCTCCAAAGACCCACAGCTGTAGAGCTGACTGGACTTCTACCAATCTCCAAACTACAGATGTCTAAGGGACATTAAAAAAAGAGAAAAGTTTAAATTTAGTAACTTTGCACAATTGTCTCACTGCAACAGAAAACTGACCTTGCCCATATAGAAACCATCACAGAAAACTGACCTCATCCACACTCAATTGGCTGTTGAATCCCATCACTCCCTAATATAAAAATGCTTGCTTGAGAGAGATGGAATATCATCTCGTAATATTCTATATTTACAACAGTCTTTTTCCATTTCAGATTGTAATAAAAAAAACAACCAATAAACCTCTAAAATGTATACTGTTAATTATCAGTTGCTGTATCTAAGCAGCTTATTTTGAAGCCTCCTTAACAAAAGTGGAAAACAGAATAAATAGGGTTAATTGCTAAAGAATGGTTTTTTAAATGTCAAATAATGAGTCTTGACTTGCACTTGGCATGAAAAGGTCACTTCCCAAAGATAAAATTAGTCTGGAAGCATTCCAAATGCCAATTTAGGCTTTAAGTCCATTTCTAAAAATAATTAACTTTAATTGCATTCTAGAACATATTATTAGCTGTGAAACAGAGATTATTATGGCACTTTTAGTATGACAGGTTTTAGAAACAGAAATATGGATCAGAAGTATTAAGATTGGTCTGTACAAAATACAAATAGAAATGTGCAAAAGCACCAGAAAAAAAAAAACCAAAACAACATAGGCCAAGGAGTTACAGGAATGGCCTATATTGATAACCAGGGCCTGATGGACAGTAATCATACAGACACTACTATTTACAGCATGACCCTAAGGGGTGTGCTCTGACCAGGCTGTACCAGAGCACAGAGGGCTTGCCAGAAGATCTGCACCCTGATAAGAGGCAAGGATGACAACAAGGTTGCACCACATTGCTACTCCTCATCATCCAAAACAGAGGCAAAAAGATATGCAAAAGAAAGAAACAAAGCTGCAGTTGTTGTCCACTGTCTTAGGATCCTGAGGATGAAGCCAGCAAGATTTTGAGGCAAGGAGTAACACCATAATTGTTGGCTCTCCAAGAATATAACAATTTTATCCAAAAAACCAGTTGACATTGCCAAGAGAGGCAGTGAGGACTCAGCAGTCAATGCCCTTTGTCCATACTGCTAATGTACACTTCTGCTTTGATATAAAGCACCTCTTCACTTGCAATTACATGGAGAATAAAAGGTTTGTGTGAGTAAAATCCATCAAAAAATGAATATGAATAAAACTAGTCAGATTTAAATTAACTATCACCTCCCCCCTTCATAAGGTCTCACCCTGAGTTTTGTTTTGTTTCCTGTATAACCAAAGTTCTCAGGTGAGTATTTATCTTGAAACGTAAGATGAAAAAACAGAAAACAATCAAACAGAACTATGGATTGAATGTTTAATGATATGCTTCAAACCAGATTGCTACAGAAGAGTGAAGCTGTTCAGCTACAGAAGTGATTTTATATGGGTATGTATGAAAAGTTATTTTCTATGGCTCTAAACTAAATACTGACAGAATGAGGGCAGTTTAAGGGTTAAACAAAACTGAAAGGCTTGTCCAGCTATGATTTTGGAGAAGCTCTGGTCAACAGAATACCTAAAAAAAGCTTCAATGTTTCAGTAATATTAAAGACA
Source organism: Acanthiza pusilla (assembly GCA_036630365.1). Classification (NCBI taxonomy): domain Eukaryota; kingdom Metazoa; phylum Chordata; class Aves; order Passeriformes; family Acanthizidae; genus Acanthiza; species Acanthiza pusilla. Next base: position 34,699,575 of record JAXCHO010000023.1, read on the forward strand.
TTTAATCCAGTCTGTACAGGAATTACAGCTTCTGTTTTCTCATTCCCCTGAGGGACAGGATACAAAGGAATGAAATTTCAACAGTTTGTCTTAACACAGTGAGCAGAAGTGACAGACAGAGCAACCCAGCTCCATGTTGCAGAACTGCCACAGGGGAGGAAGCTTTCCCACCAGCATACATTCCTAACTGCCAGTTGTAAGCACTTTTTTTGATCAAATGAAGGAATTGGAGGTACAAAAATATGAGCCAGCAGTCTAATTATAATCACCCATACTGGAACATCTTGGCTTAAAACATTCCAATGACATTCTAGCTGACGACAACAGGAGGCAGAGTTGTGGCAGCCTTTCAACCAGAATGTTACTAGCTAGAGACTTTACATTTCATTCTTACAGTAGCCTGATGCTTTTTCAGCTTGGATATTTGTTTTCCTTTCATTTCCATTTGTTTTACAAGGCAATCCACCTCCTGTTCCAGGTCTTCACGAACTTGGGAATCTTGAGTCTCCTGTATCTGTTTCAGAAGTTCTTGATGCTCACTATTAAAGACAAGAATGGCAATCTAAGTATTCATTATATAGTATCTAGGATTTCTTCCTGCAGGAGTTGCTAGCCATTTTGTGCAGAGTACAGCAATTTAGCATTATTTACCCTCTCACACAATACACATTAATCTGGAATATATTGAGAAACATGAGCAAAGAAATAGGTTTTCCTGTGAGTCTGATTTCCCTGTTCCAAATTTGTGGCTGATGTCCATTTTACTTCTCCCTCTTCCCACAGGCCTAACAACTACATGTGTAATAGTGTGCAAAATGAGATTTTTGAAAGTGAACAGCAGCTATGCAGTACATTTTCACTTCCTGCCCAATTTAGTCCAGACTTTGAAAGCTTAGTCTAATACACAAAAGTATTTTTTAAACTAGTACATTTAACTTACAATTTTTCTGACAAATTATTCAAAATAAAATATTTTACTCAAGAAGATTTAGAGCAAAGTGGGCTGCTTAATTAAACTAACCAGATCAAGTAAAAGAAATTGTGTAGATCTTGATACATAGGTACCTGATTTAGTTGAAACCAGAGACCCTCTCTTAGATAAGGACAAAATCCCTTTACAAAGGTCAGAGCTTCTTTTCTGAATTCTGAGTAACTGCTGCTCCTTCACAGTTTAATTGAAGCAACTGGTTGCTGCTATAAGAAAAAAACCCCTGTCCTCGAACTGCCATGAGTAAGTCAGACACTACTTTTTGAACAAGCGATTGCTTGCCCGTTTAAATTTTGCCACATCAAGGATTTCAAATCAATGTCAACATCCTAACTGCTTTAATCAACACATCCTCCTCTGTTCAAACCACAGCTCACTGTGTTGACAAGTCTGCCATGACCAGCTACAGAGCTTTGGCCCACAGTCCCACAAGCCTGCATTAATGGGAAGATGCCTAAGAGCACAAGAAGTCGTAATCCACATTTACTTGCATGGATAGAAAGATACACACACTCCCATCTAAAGTGTTAGCTTCTTCCACACCCTGCCCATTTTCTGGCAGGAGACTGTCCCTCTTTCACAACCCCCTTACAGGACCAGCAGGTTCTCCTGCTATCAACAGTGACGGGTACAAGCACCAGACTGACTCAGCAGAAAGACACAGCAGGTACACAGGGAAGGACAGAACACAGAGTGAGTACAAAGGAACAGGTTAGATGTTGTGACAGGACTATTCATGCCAGAGCTGTACTAACCCATTCCACCACCCAGACTGACTGCACCCCGCAGGTCTATTCAATATTAACACCACCTTTGCAGCCTTCTCCAGGAGAACACTTTTGGTTTACTCTGTATATCTCAGAAGATCTTTAAAATGTCTTAAAAGCACAGGTCTGAAAGGCTTTTCATTTGCTGCAGCTGCTACTTCAGTAGCAGCTTGTTTAAATGCAGGATGTGGAAGCAGAAAAACAAGACCAGTGAAACACCAGGATAGAAAGAATTTTTTGAATGAGAGAAATCCTACCAGTCAAGCCTGATCAGGTCGTTCTGTCAACAAGGAGCCCTACAGCTAAAACAGGCTCGCCTGGACTATAGCAGTCCTGTAGCTTCTCAGGGCTACTGCTGAATTCACGTTTACTCACAACACCAGGGTTGAGTACTCACGAGCTCATTTGGCCCAGCTCATCTTGCATGGCCAACAGAAGGTCTGAAAGGCTCCTGGTGGCAGTAGGTGGTGTGGAACAAGAGGATACAGATTTTGAACATGCACTGTCTCCTGAAATCCCAGATGTAGCTCCTCCTTGTCTTCGTGAAGAGATACGTGGATTGCGATGCTTCATAATATGCAACACACTTTGCACATTTGCACGGACAGAATGGCTGGAGCTGACAGACTTAAAGAAGAACTGTTAGTGGCTTGATAGTTACTCAAACTATAGATGCCACTTAAGAGAAGACATTGGTTTTCACCTACCTTCCCAGCCACAAAAGGTAGTTCACCAGCCTTTACATGTAATTGCGAAACATGCATTTTCTTCATTGTAGGATTTCCCTGCCATAAGAAAATGTACAACAAGAAATTCCAATCTGCTGACTGAAGAGTACAATCTTAAACTTCCTTTTTCAGTAAGTAAAACTCAAGTAAATACACAGTGAAATGCATCACCTCAGTTTTTTTGGTTTAAAAAAAAAAATCCCTCCTGAATATGTAACAAGCAAGACTTTCCAATAGCTGACACAAGTAAATTTTATCCCATATGCATGTAGGAGATAGTTTGACAATTAGGCTGACATTAAAGAAATTGAATCTTGTTTACTTAAGTTTTCAAAACCACAGCTGTAAAATTTTGACTGATCTGTAAGATGTGTTGCAAAATGAATTCTCTTAATTCAGCAACTCCCCCAAAACGCACCATTTTAAGATGCTGAGCTACAACTCCTTTGGAAACTAATTTTGCCACATAAACTGAAAGGCAGCTAAGACAGGACATGGGGATGGCAGTAAGACTTCAACAGAGGTAATTGTCAAGCTAGTAAGGGAAGGTTTTCCAGTGACATCCTACCAGCCCCAGTACCATTTTAATTACCAAAGGAAATTAAAAAAAAAGAAAAAAAAAGAGTTATTTGGCACTGTTTGTCACTTTGGAAGTGGAGTAAAATGTAGCAGATCAATCAAGTGCCTCTTACATCACCATTTTTCAAAAATTCCAGTCTCTGTGTGAGTCAGATGCTATCAGCAACAGTATGTTAATAAAAATTTCCATGTTACCTTCCTAGGTTTTTTGTTCTTCCCATTTTTCTTTTCAGGTTCATGTTGAGATGCTACTGAAGACATCAAAATTCTGTTTATACCAAATCCTGTTAGAAGCTGTGGCAATAACTGAAAAAGAAAACGGCCATTTAATGTAATATTAGAAGTATGAAATAGCAAGATTTAGTTAATTCTCTCTTTCATGCATGGATAAGAACCAATTAAGGGCACTATTAACTGTCCCGCTTGGAAGGCATAAGCTACTCTTAAAAACTGAACAGATTACTAGGAAGGCAGGGTATCAGGCAGATCTTGCAGCTCTTAATATTCCTCATTTTCATATTCAGCTGCAGTAGCAGCTGTATTTTTCCACTGTGACAACCAGCAACTGAGATAAGCCAATCCTGCCACATGCTGAGGATCTGATCATAAAATCCAAATTATATGACATTTGGCTCTTACAATCAGGGGACAGAGAGAACTAAGCCTGTCTGTGTAACACTGAGGTCAAACCTGCTGGACAATCCTCAGATTGCTCAGTGGTTCAAAGCTGATATCAAGGCCCATGATAAACAGGATGATAATCTTTCCCAATTAAACGTAGGACAAGGACTTTTTTTTGGCATGTGTTACAGTTCCAGATAAACAATGCTGGAGGTCCACCACTAAAGTGAGAATATTCTGGCTTTTCTGTCATCAAAAGGAAATGAACCACACCACACCCTGTGCTTCCCAGCCCAGACCCAACAGACCTAAATCCATCCTGCAGTCTACTAAGATGGTACTAACACTAGTTTAGGACTCAGTTTACTGCACCTAAGTCCTTTTTTGAGCAAATGTTTAGACTATCTGCTCTGGGAAAGTCATTCTTACCATGTTTCTCATAAGATAAAATCTCTGTACTAGGTCTTTTGCTCTGCAGCAGCAAACAGTCTAAGCAAGAAACCAAAAAACCTGCAAGTTTTCAACTGTATCATTCTGCTGTATTCTGGAGGTGGTCAGATATCTGGGCTACAAATTTGTATGTCATTTAAAGCTTCCTGGATTTATGAAAACCCATCATCTTTGGATGAAGTATAAAAGCTGACAGCAGTGATGAATTAAATTAAGGCATCAGCTTTGCTTAGGTTCTTCCAATATTACTCCTTAGTGTTGCATCCCCCACCCCACCCCAAGGGAATTCTCCCACAACTGGTATCTCTTTCAAACTGGCTGCTGCTTATGCACAAAGTAAGGTTTGGGCTATGACTACTTTGCCCCTTTAACAAAAGGTTTCTTTGATTTTGCTCTCTTTGGCAAATACTCCCCTCTCGGATGGTGGCCCAACAAACTGATCATGGCTTCACAGAATAATGAATTATACAAGATCTCATTTGATGAACAATGTAACACTGATTAAAGGTTTTTCCAAGTATAGCCCCATGTATTAGATTTCTACAGATCTTAACAAAGGGAGGAAAACAAACACAATAACCAACCTCAACTGGGATATAAGGTTTCATATATTACTACTTTGTAGATACTGTAAATTAAGTTTATCTGATTTAGTTACAGATTTTCTTGAAATTAATTTTCTACCTGGGTCACTTAGAGCAGTGTTGAGGCTGATAAACTGTATCACTAATACAAACTCAAAAAGAATTTTTCTTCCTTGAGATATGCAACACACCTGGCAAACTTTCTAACATGTAGTTTACAACAGGTCTAGATAGTATTCCAGGAGTTCTGCCTGGATAATAAACATGTGGAGTTAAAATGTAATAAAAAAGGTATTTTGAAAAGAGAGAATAGCTTTCTACAGTACTGAAAAATAAGATAAAATAAAACATTTTCGGTCTACCTGAGCAGTTTTATCTTGTATTAGCTTACGCTGATGCTCTTCTCTACAAAGCTTTTCTTCTAAGTGTTTGATCTTGTCCTGAATTTGAAGGCAAGAATGATTAGTCACACTTCAATGTGTCATGCTGAATCAGAAGTCTGAAGGAGCTCGCAATTGTAATGTGGGGATAAAACTGGACTGCAGGAATTTTTAAAGCCCAGACTGAAAAAAAGACTCATGCACATGAAGCCAAGGTGGCATTCAGTCAGGTATGCTTTAACAGAGGTAACTTTTGCAAAACTTAGTACTATTAATAAATAGCATGCCATAAAATGATACCAAATGACTTTCAGACTGTCATTCCATGCATGCTTACTTCAGCAACTCTCTGAGTAGCAGTAAGTTTAAGACACTCTTTTTCTAGCATTTCAAGCTTTTCAAGTTTTGCACGCAGTTCCAAAAGGTTCTGATCTTCTACTTTCTGAAGCTGGGCCTGGAAAAAATCACCAAGAATGGAGTTGGCAACTGACTGAAATTGTTTCAGACAGCAAAAAAACCCACAAACCACCCCATACCACAGTAAAGGTGTTTAATTAGTTTAAATTCCATATTTTTTAAATTGCAAAGTGATGAAAAATACCAGGCAGACAAAGACAACTTAAGCTTCCAGCAGCTTTTTTGTCTACCAAATGTGCAAGTATTAGCATGGTTTTGCTCATTAGGAGTTCCACCCAGGGAGCTTTTCATACAATTCATTGAATGGTTGTCATCAGCCAGTCAAACAGTAAATTGCTTCTGTTTGCTAGCAGCCTGAGCAGAGCTGAGGGAAAAACAATGGCCATAAAAAAACTTCATATCCTGCACATTTCTATAGTTTTTAACTACATCACTACTTTCTTAGTATGCTAAAGGGTTTCACCTGTTGTTCTAAAATCATTTTCTTTTCCAGTTCTGCACTGGAAACCATTTTTGTCATGTAATCCAGCTGTTTCTCCAGCAGGGAGCAGCGGGATTGTGCTGCACTTAACTGCACACTTGCATCTACAGGGAGAAACAAGACATTCAGTACAGCAAAGGAAGGTATTTAGCCAGACTGTCATTTCATTGAGGAATTCTCTGTCTTCAAAACAGGCAAGAATAGTTTTGTTAGTCTGAACAAGTCATGTGGTTAAAATGTATTTTATATATGACATGAGAATCAAAATGTTTTTTCAAAGCTAGTCCCTCATTTGAATTCCAAAGGCATGAGTACTGCAGTTACTTTGATTTGTATCAGGAGATAGCTAACCAGAATCTGGTTTCTTCTCTTCTCCTATCTTTTCTGAAGTTAGCAGTGTTATGTAAGCTGCTGCTTGCTTATTGTAGGAGTTAAACATACCACCTGAAACATGCTTAGGCTTTAAAATTGCTTTATGGCTTATGCAATACTTGGTTGATATATGTAAAAAATATCTCGACTTGATCACAATTATCAAGCTCCTGTCCCTCCTCAGTTCTGAAGCAAAAAATGAAAGGGGGCAGCATTAATTAGCAGTTTTTCAAAACAAAACACTCCCTGGATTATACAGTCTTAGTGTTGCTGTGGCTACACCTTATCACTCAAAAGAAATACCTTTCCTCTGTTGCATCAGTTCTTGATGTGCTGCATCCTTCTCATAGGATTCACGCTCTAAGACCTTCTTGTACTGAGCAGCTGCTCTGGAAAGGCTGCACAAATTATCTTCAGCCTCTGACTTCTCCAGCTCTAGGCGGTGGATCTTTTCTTGCAGAGTTTTCAGGGCTTCCACTACAGCTAGCAAACAATGCAACAGCTACACCTTAAGTAACAGTTCCTATTCTGATGATGATTATGGTTATTAGAAAACACTTCACATTGCAATATACTACCTAAATTTTCTTCCTAGGATCACTCCCAAATTTAATTATATTCCCAAGCTGTACACTAACATATACAGAACATATAAGGGAGAAAATAGATGTGTTTCCTGCATAACGGAGCTATGAAGCTCTGGTCCTATAAGCAAAACTATTTTCACTCCAAATGGCAGCAAGCACAAAGAAATCGTGGCAAATAATAAACCCAGGGGCTTCTCTTTACATAAAAGCAGGGAACATAGATATTCAAGTGAGGTCACAAATTTTGGGGTAACACAACTGGTCTGAACAGATTTTTTAAAAGAAGTGCTCAGAACAGGCAGAGAAATCACATACAAAAGGACAATTTAGCAGAGGATACATTGTTAAATACTTTATTGTTTCAAAAGGTAATGATTCAGCATCTAGTATCTTGTATTTGATGATTCTTTAAATCATAGAAACAAGTCAGAAAGATTTAGCTTTCAGCCTCAAATCAGTATGTGTCAAAATTACACCAAAAACAAAAGCTGCAATTTCAGTTACAAGAAAATGTCTGCTAGCTCTCCAAAAAGTATGCATACCTGTGGAAGCTTAAGACATGTTCAGTAACAAGTAAGTCAAGCTCATTTTCTGACATTTTGTAATTGAAAACTTCTCTATTCCAAGCTCTCTCATCAAAAGAATACCCATCAAATATTGCTACCTCCTTGACAACTTTCAACAGCTTATCATATTAAAAAACCTGTTAAAAAAACCCATTAAAAACCCAAAAACCAAAAAAACCCTCCAAACCAAACAAAACCACACAACAGCAAAAACCATACAAAAAGCAAAGACCAGGGAGCAGAAAGATGAAGTGGGACCACCTTTTCCATCTTCCTATTGGTGTGTTTAACATTTCCTTAAACACTTAGCTATATAACACTAAACTCAACATTTTAATCCAAAAAGCCCAAACTCGGTATGACATAAGATTACTACAGAAGTCACAGATTTCTCAAGTGAAGAACAATGATCCCATGCACACTCATAGGCTATGCCTGTGCAATGTTGTAAAGTTGTCCATGATAGTAGGACTGAGTATGGGTATCCTTATGATTCCCCAGGCTCTCCAGACACCCTAAGCCACTGAGCATTGGCCTTGTGAGCTCCAGAGAATAGTCACTCATTAAGGCACAACAACAATCATATTCGTAAGGACTTTCATGCTGCGAACTTTCCTGAGAGTCTGAAAAGTTCGCCCAAGGAAACATACCACACAAAAAACCCTTAGAAGTGATTTTAAATTGGAAGGAGTCAAAAAGCCAATTTCAAGTCAGTGTACCACACCAACGATCTTTTTTTACTGTATTTGAAATCATGAACTGCTTCTACTGAGTTTGAAGCGTTCTCCTTTGCTTTCAGAGGAAGTCTGACGATTTTAAGTTAAACAAATTTCAAAGCCAAAGTTTACAAGGATGTTAGAAGACTTGCAGGGGTTTCCATTCTAGATGTATGACTTCAGGGAGACTACTCCCTCAGGACACATATACATCCTGTCTCAATGTCAGTCTGATAACTGCAGAAAGTCATTGAACTCAGTAAAATAGGATGGGGAGTTTGCTCAAGAGATTTCACACAGAACAATTAAAAAGACCACTGTAAGGACATATTTTGGCTATACCTTGGTTATTTGGGATAGAAGGCCAGTCACCAGCAGCAGCTGCCAACTTCTTTGATTCTATATAAACAAAGGCTGCAGGAAGCATCTGAGCTGGTGGCTGAAGAAAGCTTCCTATGAAACTGCTCTTGGATTCAGAATCCATAGCCTGTAGAAAGAGAGCTATTTAATGCTATTATTTCTTTAACAGACTCTTTTTCATAAGTGTGTCACTGGGCTGTCCCTGGCTCTGTTTATATCAAACCAGATCATGTGCACCACAATAATAATAATAATAATAATAATAATAATAACAACAACAACAACAACAACAACAGCAACAACATCAACAATCGTAATAGTACCCACACCCCATCAGAAGAATCCCATCTTTTAATGCAATTCCAAAACGATGCCTTTCATAACACTAAACATAGCTTGCTTTGACCCACCAAAATTTTCCAAAATTTTTCTAGGTGCTTTCTAATAACTTATGCTTATTTTTGTCCTTTGAAAACCCAAGTATTAACAGCATTTTCTACTAACTGTTTTACCGTCTTCAATGTCTTGACTCTAAGTGCTCCCTGCAGAGCAAGCATTCCAAGTTTTACAGCCTGTTTCCATTTGCAGCCTCCTTAGTGCTCTTCTCCCCATCTTTTTGGATGTAAAACCAAATTACACACGGTAAATAGTGTACCATTATTACATAATAAAGACATAGTTCTCCATGCTTAGTGTTGAGATAACAGGAGGGTATTTAATATGCAATATCTCCAGCATTATCCCTGTTATTAGGTGCATGTATTAAGTCCTGTTTCTTCACTCTCTTTCTGTCCCACCCTTTCACATTCTTTATTCTGTGAAAAGCACATGTGAAGACAGTTCACACCCTGTCAAATAGCAATTTTTCTTGATACTCGAGACTTGGACAGTGAAACGTGCAGAAAGTGCTTTAGGCTAATACAACTTCTAGGAAGTTAAAGCAAGTTTGAAATCATCCTGGAGCTACCTAGCAAAGTAGTATCATGCATTTCACTCGATATAGTGTAAGAAATGAAGAGTCTATGGAGCTTCAGCTAATAGAATACTTATTTGAACATTCAGTGATATAACAGTTATGATATCACTTGTGTTTAAAATACAAGGCATGCAACTGGAACAGTCTTCCCACTTGGGTAAGGCTATCTGCAGATGTTAGACCCCAAGAAAATCACCCAAAGCAAGTACCTAGTAACAGGAGGAAGAAACAGACCAAGACTGGACCCTGCTGATGAAGCACACCCCAAGAAAAGCCATTCATACCAGGTGGGTGGGGAAAAAGTTTTCAATAATGGAAAAAGTTTCCAGGAGTAGCTCTTACAGCCCTGTTTCAAAGGCTGTATAAAACAACCAAAACAAAAAATCATCTTCCACCCACCTTGCCTCTTCAAGGTATGCATTAAACTGAAGGCAACCAGAAATCCCTCCTTCTTCCTCCAAGTTGTCATCACAGAGACATCAATGTGAGCATCTCTTCGCCAGGGCTTGCCTGACTTGGGGCCTCCCAAACACCCCCACTTTCATGAACTAACACCTCCAAGGCAGATCACACCACTCAGAGCAGCCCCCCCGGTCCCAAAGAGGGGGTCTATCCACTCTTGTGCCACAGGTCTTTTCCAAAGACTTCTCCCAAGGCAGCAGCAGAGAGCCAGGCACCACACCATCTGGGTCCCACCTGGTGACCCTGCCACATTTATGGCCCAAAAAGCTGTTTATAGGCCTCCACAGCTCTGTCCTGGAGGACCAGAAAAGACCATACAGGGACACCTGACCTTAACAGCTGGCCAGGTCTATCGGCCATGTCCAACAGCACCAGGGCAGTGGCAGTGAAAGGCACAAAGTAGGGAGCAGCAGAAACCTCAAAATATGGATGGGAAAGTCCGGTGGCCACAGGGGTGGTCAGGGCCAAGACAGGAGAGGAGATGGTCCTGGCATGGCAGTGCATCAGCGCAGAGTTCCACAAAATAAGAGATAGGCAAGAGTTAACAATTTTCCTGCTGCTACTCAATCCCTATGCATTGCTGATGAAAAAGACTAGCAAAAAAGGTCCATAAAAATGAGATGTGCATATGCACATGCAAGAAGTTTCCTACTGCTGCCGTGAATAAAGGAAGGCAACTTTGGACACAGCAGAGGAAGAAGGTGGTTTTTGCTCACACCATCCAACCTGCTGGCGTAAGTGGAGACTCACTTTTCCAACATCCTCCAGTGGAACATGGCTCCCCCACATGCCTGCACAGCTACACATCAATTACTTTCCTTATTACTTTCACATAAACAAGTTTTGCTGTTTCCAAGGAGATGGGTCTTGGGACAGTTGTAAGGAGGGCAGTGATCCGAAGCAAACAAGGAATAAAGGAGGGAATAAAGCAGCAGAAAATTTGCGAGTTTGTGGACAAGTTCAGTAATACAAAGATAGGGGGGACACCTATTTGGCAGAAAGGGAAATAAAACCCCTTTAGTTCTGCAAGTGAAACCAAAGGGAAGTGAAAGAGAAGAGGCCAGCTCACCTGCCTGGTGGTGGTGATCCAGCTAATCTGGTGTGGGCTTCAGCACAAAACTCCACAACTCTGCCAGCACAGCAGAGGGTAATGCACACCCTGCAGCTGGAGGGGGGAGCTCCCCAAGCTGCTCCTAAGAGCACAGGCTCAGCAAAGGGTGTGAAAGAAAACACCACAGAACCGAGACACCTGTGTTTGCAGAAACTCTGCTGCAGACACATTTACGGGCGCCTTGCTTTACCACAGCTTCCTCAGATACACAGGCTGTGTGAAGTAGCTGAGGCAATGGTTGCTATAGTGCTTTGAGGCTCTGTCAGCATAATTACTCTGCAAGAGGTGCTCTGGTGTAGATGAGTCCTAATATCTTGGCAGGTAAATACAGTTTATAGCAACCATACTGCACAAGAGGAATGTCTACAACACTGCAGACCTCAGGCAAGGAGATGCATGCCAGGAAAAGGACCAGGTCACCCTACACCAGCAAGACATCACTAAACATCCTGGCCCCTTCCAGCCCACTGCAACAAGAAACATATCAGGAAATAATTAAATAGCTTGACGTACGTTTGAACGTCAACTGTCCTACCATCAACTTTTTCCCCCACAAGTATTTAAACTTCTGTAAAACCCTTACAACCAGGTTTGCTTTTTAAAAAGTCTTACACAGCAAGCTTAAACCACTCTCTTACTCCATGCTGCCGTGGACACCTGGTACACAGCCCTAGAGAGTTGCTTTACAGCAGACATTGCTTCCCAAACAGCAACGTTTGTACTAATGTAACTCCACAAGGCTTAGGGGGATTTAGCACTTGAACAACACTCGTTAAAGCAGCCAGAATATCGTTGTTTAGACAAGCCCTTGGTTGAGGAAAGCAATGCACTCCTTTGAGTTTGGGCAAGAGCCAAGGGAGAAGTATGCATATTAAACAGAGGCTGACAAAATACCCCAGTTCCATCCAGAGGGGAGGGGAAGAAGGAAGAAATGCCTCACTCCCACCCCAGCAGCCTGCACCGCTGTGGTGAGCAGGGTGAAGCACTTGTGCTGTGCAGGTCACCTGGAGTCAGCACTGGCCCTTTGGGTTTTTTAACCAGAAATGGCCCAGCCTGTGTTGGTGGATGCAGCGGTGATGCTCAGATACCTGGGGTTATTTTACCCAGAAAAATACAAAGTAACTGGTTCCAACGTTAGTTGCATTAAGCAGGGGGTAACTTAGTTATGCCCATGGGCTTGCCATGGGTCCCTTCCAACTCAGAATATTCTGTGATTAAACATCAGCCTGGGCAAGCCAGCTATGTTTTTCTCCAGGTCTGAGCTAGGAGGCTCATGGAGCTCTGTCCCACACGTTTGCAACCCTGTGCATGGTGCACGACGCCAGGCATAGCACATCAACTCTGTGACAGCACTGCATTAATGCAAAGATTCTGCCTATCTCCTACCTTGCTGCAGCTGGAGTGCTCATCCCTGGGCTGTGAGCATGAGCCGAGCTCTTCTCACTTCTGCCTCTTGGCTCACCATCGCATGCAAGCTGAGTGTGCTTGCACAAAGTATGCTGGGGAGCAATCCCACCATCAGGTCCATCCCTGTACATGTGGCTTTCATGCCTCAGAAGAGAGCAAGCAAACTGGAGTTTGGTACCTTAAGACAAACAGAGAATTTCCTATTTTATCACAGTCATGTAAGTACTAATATGATTTACCTTTATACCGTTTCTATTTACTTTTGCTGAATGCGGCCTGCATTAAATGCCAGAGTACTGGATTGGGTTGCTGTAAAAATCATTTGACATTTTAGTCACTACTGTCTGGCCCAAGTAAGCACACCAACAGTGGAGAGTTACTGAACACCACTGAAATCCCAAGTGTTACAGAATGACCAGTTGTAACTTCTTCATAATCCTCCTCTCCTCCTTTCTGTTCCTCCCCTCCAATGCAGGCAACATCATTATAAAGTTTTAAAAAAATGTCTCCTGAAGTAAAAAGTCCAAATACATTTTGCCACATATACATATGTCTCATGTAAAGCAGCATATGGAAAAGCTTTTTCCACGTGTAAACTATAGCAGACCTGGGGAATAACTGGCTAACAGTCTCCTAAAAGATACACACAAAACGAATAATGTGATAATGTAAGGGATGCTTCCACAAAATTCGCTGATGTTTGCTATCTCAGAGGACACTGGCTCTTTTAAATCGCTGTGAGGGCAACCTTTTAGAACCAAAGAAGGAGGTGCTGTCAGAGCACCTTCAAAGAGGAAAAAGAATAGGCAGATCAAAGCATTTTTCAGAAAGAAATACAAAGATATCTATCTTCTGGCCTGACCTACTGGGCATGCACAATTTATAGTGGGTTTTTCCGATAACTGAAAACAAAGTCTCAGACGAACCAAGGACTGATTGTTTATCTGACATAAGGGAAGTTTTAAAGAACTGCCCCACCATAGGCTATACCAAGAAGCTCCCAAAATTCTGGCTGCTGCCTTGTCTACTTGAGCCAAGCCCTGTTGGTGAAAGGTTATGTGAGAGGCCATTTTTGTGACACAATCCAAATTGGTCTATTTTTTTCCCCTTTCCTTTGAGAAGCGGGAGAAAAGCTTGGTCAGCTGTACTAGCTATGCTGCAACATTCAGCCTTATTCCCAACAGACAAAGAACTACCCTTCCACAGACAAAAAAAAAGAAATAAATAATGTTGTAGGCAAAACTGCATTGTTGTTTTGGGAACACCCAGTCTCTAGCATCCTGACACAACCACTTTAATCAGCCTGAAACACATGACATCGCTCAGGACATATCTAAGTAACTGGTACCCCTGTGTCTCCTCTAATCTAAATGGGTTAGACACAAAATGGTGGCAGCTGCAAAACTAACAGGAAGTGAAGCCTCACTGAATCAATAAAGCATTTCAACATTTTAAGTTTTGTAAAGTTACACTTTAAATAAGTTTAGAGCAAATGGCAAAAATTTATTAGAGAAATTAAGGAACCTGGGAGTGTTTTGAAAAACTGACACAGACAAATGGATGGGAGGCAGTTTGCTGTAGGAACTGTGAGATACACACAGGCAATCTCAGAACTGGATACATAGAAGTTAAGTTCCCAGTTTCTTCTTTGATACTACTGTAGCAAAGCCTATCCATTCCCAAATATCAAGTCTTATGCAGAACTTTCACTGTTTTTCAGTCTTCGAAGAAAAGGAAAAGAAATGGCATTCTCTGTTTTCTCATGACACTGTATGTACTGTCAAGTAGAATAAAACCTGGCATTTTAATGAAAAAAACCCCCAAAAACCGCAAAGAACCCAACAAACACCCAAAACTCCTAAGACTTCACTGTGTCAGCATTTCACTTCTAAGCAATCATACTGCAATTTCTTTAGTTCCTGTTTGCCAGAGATAAACGAGAGAACAAAAAAAAAAAAAAAAAAAAGAAAAAAGAGGAAGAAAGAAAATACATGAGTATTCTGTGAACAAAGCAAAAAAACCTGGTGGAGAAAAAATCTGCAATTTTTAAACAAAATTTTTTAGGAATAGATTCTAATCTGGCAATGTATCAAGCATGCAAACTTGGGTAATAATGTTATTAGAGTTTTGCTGTTTTCTTCAATGAGTACAGCAGACCAAATTCCTCATTCAATGGGGCCTTCATCCAAAAGTACATGATACACTCATAATCAACACTGTGGGGGAATCAAGTTGGTGCAAACTGCTTTAACCTGTATGCGTAGATGATAACTGAACCTAGTATTTAAAAGAGCAAGAGTGCAAATTCCTATCTAGTAAAAATTGCTATCTTAGCATGAAAGCAACTAGCCTGGAATATAATGCTATCAAAATAATTACATTTATATGTCTTTAATCAGTCCAAAGTAACTAAACATAAACTTTTCGTAATTAGCATCAAACAAACCCTAAATACTATAAATGGTCACTAATACACTTCCTCACTTCACCCATGGCTCTGTTCCTCTTCTTTCATGTACCTCAACCATCACAGTTGGTTTTCGTTGATCTCCTCTATGTTTATTGCATCTACATGATCCTGTAACTTTCTTCCTTGACCTTTTCCATTTGGTATTCTTTCTCTCCCACTCCCTCTTCTAGCATAAGAAGTTAGGATTTTTTCAAAGTAAAAATATCCATTTCCCCTATCCCCCCCAACAAGAATAACTATCAAGTTCCTTCCCTTTATGCTTGAGATCCAGTTCCAACAGATGCTGCTTGCTCAGTGCTCTGACTGATGCAGAAATTCAAGATGTTCTTCTCAGTACTCTACATGAAGAATGTAAAAAGCTACTTTTTCTGTCTACTCTTATTTCCTGCTGATGCCATCACACTGTCTTCCGTATGTAGTTTGTTTAGCTTAGTGTGTCCCAATATATTGGAAGACAGGAAGAAATTACTGGCTTTTGCTGTAGACCCTTGGAAAAAAAAAGGAAGGCTTTGCTGTTGTAGAAAGGGAAGGTTTTCAAGGGTGACTGACTCCAGTATAAAAGACTGTGTATCTGTGCACAGGCAGAATAATTAGATATTAGAAAGGCAAATGCAAAAAGGAAAAGGCATATTAGGGTAGGGCAGGACAAATATAAGGGTGGGTTGAAATGACAATCGTAGTGAAGAAATGTAACAAGGTAGGGGATGATTATTGCAGGTGTTGACTCATGCACAGTAAACACTTTTACTGCATGATAATTTTCACCTTTTATGTCTCAAATATTTAATGGTATCATTGAAAGATGGTTTTGAACGTTGCAACTTGCCCTCTAGGCAGATGAAATACACAGATTGTGTCCCCACCGTTGCCTTAGATTTTATTTTTAAAGTAAACTTCTGTTTTTACCAATACTTTCTCAGGGAAGGTGTCAGTCTCTTCACCCAACATCCTTTAACTTACCCTGAAGATGGAGTAGGAGGTAGATTTTTAGACAGATAACCACAAAAGCTTTACATGAATGAGCAGAGAAGCACAAAGAGGGTAATTATTCAGAGGATTTGTCTCTTTTTACCAACTACCACGCCTGCATTTTTTTCATATATTTCTGTGCAACCCATAGCTAGGCACCTGGTGGCCGGGAACAAAAACTCCATTCTGCATTTGTACATGAGGCAGCCTAAGAACTAGAATGAGGAAAAAATAAAAAGATATTAACAAGGAAAAGGTAAGTTTCACTCCAGGCAAGAAATTATTCCCAGAATAATATTTTGTCAGTAATAGTAGTCCTTAAATATGCAGAAAAATTGCAAGTAGATCTGAGTTAGAGCAACTCCTCAGTCTCATTTTGGAGATGTATTTCATGGAAGAATAATTTTAAATAATATCATCCGTTTACATTAATCAGAATATTTATAGCATTTCCAACACATCTTGAACATTGCCCATCCTGAACAGGCACAATATTCTAAGTATTAATGCCAAATAGTTTCTATATCATATGGTATAATAAGTATTCAAAAATGCAGAAATGGTTTTATCATTACTTCTGCCCCAAGTTGCCTGGGGAAACTTAAAACAGTCAAAGCCATTACTTGTTTCATATAATCTGTATATTTAAACTTGCAAGACTTTGAAGATACAGAAAAAGTAAATCTGAGAAAGATGCTACAAATTCCTGCACAATGTTGCATGTAGAAAACTAACTTCAATTGATTACAAAGTTTTTAATAGGCATTTCTTCCCTATTAACTATGTGCAGTTTCTGAATGCAAGGAAACTTTGTGGATCTTTAGGTCCTTGACTTAAATACCTGCCATTCTGTGTGACCTTAATAAATCAGAGGGATGGGACTGATAAAGGACTGATGTTCCAGGATACGTGAGCCTTTCAGCCTCGGGGCTGAGAGTGGTAATGACAGGCTTACATTCCCTGCATGTAAAAGAAATTCAGGTATACATCCAAAACAAGCACCACTCTCAGTGAGAAGCTAACAAGAGCTTCAGTTCAGGGTAAGGAAACTCTATGAACATAGATGTGTGTGAAGTCCCACCCTGGTGCTTGGCACCTTTATCTTCTTTGCACTCAGAAATTGGAGTCCTCTTCTGGCAGTGAGTGCCAAAATCTGCTCTTTAAAACAATGAATAAAGAGTCCCTGTAGCTTTTCTGGTCTGTGACTTCATTTCATGTGGCTGCTGGTCACAGCATTTTCCTTTGTGTTATTGCTGGAAAACACCAAGGTCGGTGTTAACAGACAGCCTGCCAAAGGTGCTTAAAAGGCCTTTTGGGCTGTCAGCAGATATAAAATTCCCAATAAGCAATGTTCCTTTTACTTTAAAGTGCAGCTGGAGGAAACAGTGTCCACCTTTTCTGTGCTGCTACCCAGTGGTCAGAGCATTGGCCGGGAAGTGGGAAGTTCCTGAGGAGCATTCAAGCCTCATCCCTGACCACCATGCTAGACTGGGAGGAGGAAGAGCAGGAAGGAAATAGGGAGTCACCACCTTTTCATTTGAAGTTATGACCCTGTTCCAAAAAGCATCTAAGTCTCGAACAAGGGCAAGGCTGAGGAGAAAGACAGTAAAACAAGGAGGTGTCTCTCTCATCTAGTTCAATCATTAAAACAGAGTCCTGGGGCTTATTTATGCATTTTTGTAGTAAATAGTTCCTGGATAAAAAACAGCACTGGCTTGGGAAAAGTTATCAAAAATCAGGAATAAGTGCCTACAGCTCCCTGTGTCTCCTTCCTTCTAGTTCACACTAGTGCCACACGTTTGCCATCTTTTCCAATAGGGCACAAATTCAACAACTGAGGTGATGAATGCTTCCCTTCCATTTTGCAATCCTTCTGAGCACCTGGGACACTCTCCTGGGAGTTAGGAGGTGTTGATGTAAATGCCTTTGAGCTAAAAGGCAATTCTTTAATCCCTGAGTTATTGCACTGAAGGTGAGCACTCTGCCAAATACTGCCAGGCACTGAAGCCATCCGTGGCTACAACAGAAGAACATGACTTGTTGGGCTTGGAGAGGTTCCACTCAGCAGGACATCTCTCAGAGCTGCGCCACCTACTTCCTAGATCACAAATGGGAACAAAGTGGAGACAGGCTCCAAGATGCCCAGTTTGGGGCAATTCTGAACACTTCTATCCCGAAACAGATTAACAAGGTGGCTGCTCAGAGTTTTTCAGAACAGCACTTTTAGTTTACCCATGCTGTTTTCCTAGTCCTCAGTGCTTCATGTTACATTTATACAGTTCAGTGGAGTGTAGTCACAGTTAGCAAAGTGCAGCAGGACTTCAAGTGGCCTGTAGTTCTGGCACATCATAGCCCAGCTCTTCTCAAAGCAACCCACTCTCCAGCACAAACTATTCCACAGTCTTTCTGCATGAAGGATTCGGTCTCCTAAGAGGAAGCTGGTGTCTAATTTACCCACCCCTGCTGCATTTGTGACCTCTAAGGAGGCAGGGTGGCAGGGCTTGGTGCAAATGTACACCTGCAACACATTAGATGTAAAAACACGTGCTCAGAAGGAAAGAAAAAGACCACATCTTCTCCCAAATAGAATGGTTTGGGTTTGACACCAAGCTTGAGCCTGGGTTCAAAGGCAGTAGAGGAGTAGCCTCTGGCTTTTTGGTGTCTCTTTGCAAAACAGGAGTCACAGAACTTTGTTTCCTCAGAGGGTAGCTGTGAAGAAAAATGCATTTTACTGCAGAGTACCATTTATTGTGGCAACATGCCAAGACCCAGATCTAAGAAGGGAGGGTGAACTTTCAGAAGAGAGTCATCACATCCTAGGTATTTAGCAATTGGAATTAAGCCTTAACAAAACCAGGGGTAAATGAAAACAGTTGAAGGAATGTAATTTAAAAAGCAGTTCCTTCTAGACTGCACAAGTTTTACTGTGTTATTATTAGCTCTCCAGTATTTGACTAAATGCATTCTGGAGTAAAGTGCTCTTTTGTGACATACAGAAACTGAAAGGCACTTTTAAAAGTAAACATATTTCAGATATTATGTCTTATAAAGGACATGAATACAATTAGTAGATATTGTATTTTTTAAAATAATTCTGCTGTTGGATGTCTTCTGCATATGGCTATAGAAGTCCTTATCTAGTTAAAAAAAGGGAAGTTGATAAATCATGAAGGAAGGAAATACTGAGGTTTAAAACAGCCACAAATTTGTTTTTCTTCAGCTTATCATTTTGAAAACTCAACTGCTGTAATTCTGGATGAGTTGCCAGATTGTTTCCTTCATAATTCTGCCTCTCTCTTATCCATTCTTTAGGGATCAAAAACAAGCATATTAACTTCAGTCAGTGAACACGCAAATCAAACAAACACATTCCCCTAACTTCGGGCTCTGATTAATTCCACTGCTAGCCTTTGACCTTGATTTCCACAATGTCTTGCAGTGCATAAAGAAGCCTGACCTGGTATCAGAAAACTGCAGAGATTTGGTTTGGAAAAAAATAAAGCCATCCTCATCGCTATTCCCTAAGTACTACATTAAAATCTATAAAACAAAGGGCTGAAATCTGAAGTTTAGGCCTTGGAGCCAGTTTCACAATCTGTTTCCTGTAACCAGAGTTCATTTGGAGCCAGTGGAAAAAACAGCTTCTAAAAGATAAAAGGCAGCGCTGTGACTTTCAATCAATCTTAGCGTTCAGTGTGTGAATATAGCTGTACCAAAGTCTAAAACACCAAAGCTCCTGATTCTGGTTCACTCTACTGATCTTGGACGTATTTAGCCATTGCCAGAGACACCCAACAACTCATGATGGGAAAAACAAGATCTAGACAAGTTCTGCAGATCAAAATTTAGATAGAAATAAAGCAAACAGATGTGACATGCCCATTCACAGGAAAATGGGAGACTCTAATGAGTGACAACAGAATGGGACGGGAAGCTGAAGTGGTAGCTAATGTAAAAACAAAACAAACCAACAAAAACCTCCAACAACATAAAAGGCACTGGCAGAACTATTTTCTTTGAACCCATCAGTTATAATGGGTGGAGGCCTTGAGTGCTTAGAGAAGTCAGGACTCATATTTATTTCAGGTAGTGATGATTTCGGCAGATACATTGTTCACCAGGGTGCCAAAGG
Organism: Acanthiza pusilla; assembly: GCA_036630365.1. Taxonomy (NCBI): domain Eukaryota; kingdom Metazoa; phylum Chordata; class Aves; order Passeriformes; family Acanthizidae; genus Acanthiza; species Acanthiza pusilla. The sequence continues at coordinate 34,719,698 of JAXCHO010000023.1, forward strand.
CCTGGAGGAAGCAGCTGTGTGAAGCAGTCCAGGCCTGTCCACCCTGCCAAACAATGGCAGTGCAGTCTCCTTGCAGAAAGGACTTTATGGGGAAAAAAGACACTGGTCTTCCTTGAAAGGTACAGGTAAATGCAAGTTTTAAAGAAATAGTCCCAGAAAACAAAGGGATGTCAGATGAAGAAATCAGATTCTTGACAAATAAGAGAGCTGTTGAAGGATGGTGTTGGTGAGCCAGCCCAAGCTCTGTTCCTGGACTCAGAAGTGGTTTCTGTGTCTTTCTGTGGCATGAGAGTAGCTTGTTCTGCATTTACCTTCAGTTTTGAGATCTGAATTTTAGAGTGGGAAATGTGTATGTGAGACGCTAAAAATAATTATGCAAGACCCTATATAGGCCCAATGTCCTTTTTCTAGCTTACTCCCAAGTATTCTTTTGCCTCTCCATACACTCAAAATTTTAGTTTCATGATTGCTTCAATGTGACAGCTGCAAACAGTTCTGCCCTTGTTTTCCTCTCCTCTTCTCTGCCAAGAGGTGAACTGGATCAAGGAACTGACTTGGCTGAAAATTAACTTTATCAAAAACAGTGCTTTTTTTTTTTTTTCCCTCCCCTGCAGGAGAAGCAAGAGAAACAGCAATACCAGCCTATTTAGCGGCAGATTACACTTAACCACAAGAATGGCTGAGGTTGGCAGGGACCTCTGGAGACCATCTGGTCCAAACCCCCACTCAAGCAAGGCCACCTAGAGACAGCTACCCAGGACTGTGTCCAGGCAGCTCTTGATTATCCCTTTGCCCAAGGATGGCAAGTCCACAACCTCCCTGGGCAACTTGTGCCAGCGCCTGGTCACCCTCTCGGTAAAAAAAGTGCTTCCTGATGTTCAGAGGGAACCTCCTGTGTTTCAATTTGAGCCCCTTGCCTCTAACAATGTCACCGGGCACCACCGACAGCACCCTGGATCTATCCTCATTGCACCTGCACTCCAGGTACACATATATGTACGGACATATGTATGGATAAGAGTCTGAGCCTTCTCCATGTTCACCAGCCCCTGCACAAACAGGATTTTAAAAAATCCCCTTGGATTAACTTGGATAAAAACACCACGGAACTGTTGCTCAATGTGAATATTCCGGGGATGTCCCCCCCCATTCCTCTTTTATCCCAAGTGATGACGGGACGGCGTTTCGCTAGCACCGATAATTTTTCCCCGGCCGCTGACGCGCTTACTTAAGCTCCATCCCAGGCTCCGCCTCTGACACGCCTTCGCGGTCGCTTAAACCACGTGCATGCTTAAGTGTTTGCCGGTAAAAAGCTCTGAGGCACAGCCGCTACGGGGATTGCTTCACCCTCGGCTGCCGCCAGCCATCGGCGCTCCATAACCTGCAGCGACAGATCGCAAAAAACCCCCAAACCCTAACAAACACGATGACGGGAATACCGTGCGCGCACCCCTCAGCGGACGCTCTTCCTCACCCTTCCCCGGCAGAGTCCGCGCCGTGCGCCGCGCTGCCTGCCGGGACGCGTAGTTCCCCCCGCGCCTCGCACCGCCTGCCGGGATACGTAGTCTTCCCCCGCGGGGGCGGTGGGACAGCCCTTCGGCCGGACTACACATCCCAGCACCCCCGCCGAGCACGGCCGCTCCCCGCTGCGATGGCGCTCTGAGAGACGATTGGCTGACCGCCGTGTCTGTCATGCGGTCTGGCCGTGCCGGGCGGAGCTATTTCCCCCCAACCCTGAGTGAGGGGACTGCCGGGGGTCGGTGGCAGCCCCGGCGGGGAGGGCTAAGGGGCCGCCCCGGGAGAGGCAGGGCCGGGGCCGCCTCTTCCCTCCATGCCCGGGGCAGGGAGGAGGAGCCGCCGGCACCGCGGGGTGGTGGCCGCCCCTCTCCCCGCCGGGAAAGGCGAAGCCGCAGCGGCGCCGCTCGCTCGGCAGCCCCGGCGCGGGAGGGCGGCGGCTGTCAGGGGCACGGGCCCGCTCTGCCCCCCATGCGGCGCGGGCAGCGGGCTCTGCGCTCGCCGCCGCCTCGCTCGTCGTCGTCTGTGTGGGCGGGCTGGCGGCTGCCGGGAGCCCGCCATGGGGCGGCCGCGCCGGGGCTGCTGAGCAGGCGGAGGAGGCGGCGGCTGCGGCGGGGGAGCAGCGGCCGGGCGGCCCCATGGAGGAGCGGGAGGGCGAGGTGCGCTGGGACGGGCTGTGCAGCCGCGACGCCGCCGCCCGCGCTGCCGCCCTGGACACCATCGGACAAGCCGTGCTCCGCCGTGCCGAGAGCATCGCCTCCGGGGCGGCCGCTGACGGGCTGCCGGCACCCGCCGCCCGCGACGGGCTGGGCGAGGCGCTGGCCCGCCTGCTCATGCTGTCCAAGAGGTGCCCCTTCCCCGACGTGAGGGAGAAGAGCGAGGCGATCCTCAGCGGGGTGCAGGTGAGCGCGGCAGAGCGAGCCCTTTGGCTTCCAGACCGGGCAGGGGGCTCTCCCGGCCCCGTCCCACGCAGGGCACCTTCGGGTTTCACCTGTGCGACGAGGTGGGCGTCTGACCCACCCTGTCAGGTTTATTCGTGCGATTAATGCATGCTAAATGCTCTCCACCCCTGCGGCTCTCTCCCCAAAGAAATATTTGGAAAAGCGTTATTAAAAGGCGGGGGGGGAGGGGGGAATATCTCACTGGAAACACTCAGAAACTACCTGGATGCGTTCCTGTGTCACCTGCTCTAGGTGACCCTGCCTTGGCAGTGAGGTTGGACTGGATGATCTCCAGAGGTCCCTTCCAACCCTAACTATTCTGTGAAAAAGCATGAAGTCTTTCAGTGCAGTCCAGCAGAGAGGATTTGGCAATGAATGGCTGGAAAGTTGGGGCATCCCCAAGGAAGCACTAAAATGACAACTTTAACACTCTAGTTTCAGTCTGTATGACCAGTACTGTGGTATTACCGGGTTGGCTTTGATAGAAAAGCAGGAAGGATTTGGGTATTAACATTAGTGGTTGCCAATTGAAAATATAAATGGGAAGTTTTGAAGCTTTTAAAAGCCATATGGGCTTCAACATTATTAAGCCAGAGCCTGTCAGAATTCCCTTCTTGTTGTTTATTGGTAAATAGTTTCTCTACTGGAATCGATAGGATCCAAACTGTTTTTTTTTTTCATAGCTCATAGGTAGCCTAGCCAATAGAGGATTACATTTACTGACCTAATGCTAACAAAAATAAATGTTACTTTGTACTCTTCCACTCTTACAAGCTAATTATAGTTACTTGCATTGCGATTCTCTTGCTCACCTCAGGTTTTTGCGCAGGTCTTGGAATTCTTGTATCAACGGGTCCATCAGCAGCTAAAAATACCACTTGCTGCAGAGTAGGAAAAGGAAATTCGGATATTTCTTTTAATCACAAGTGAATACATAGAGCTGTGCTTGGAGATAGCTGCCTGATTCTCACTATTGTGCTTTTTCTCCCTGAACTTTAACATGTTGAATATAGGAAAATCCAGGAGAAAAAATAATATTATATGAAAGTATTGTAGATATAATAATTTATACATTTTTACATACATATGTATAACATAAAAACCATTATGTATTATAATATAGATAGAAACACATTCTTAGTTTGCATTATTGGAGCTGAAAGAGTCTGTTTATTTTGTTTAACTTCTTGGTAGTTTGCAGTGTGATAAATACAGTATAACTTATTTTACACAGTTTGGGCTGTGTGAGACCTTTTTCTCAAAGCAGATTTTATCAGAGCTGATGGTTTCACATGGTCTAAGTGAAAAGCTTGACAGCTTTTCTTTAAAAACTGAAGCCAATCAAACAAACAACCAACCACCCCAAACTTGAATATTAAGTGGAAAACTTGATCTGGCGTCTTCCCTGTTAAAGGTTCAAATGAGAAGTGAGTCTGTTACTAGTGAGAATGATGAGTCACTGGAACAGACTGCTGAGGGAAGACTTGTTTTTGTCAGGTTCAAGATAGCAGAGGCTATTCAAAGGCTGAACAGATGGTGATCTCTCACCTAAATTTTTGGGGGAGGTCAGAATACAGGACCTGATGACTCCCTTTTGGGTTTTTATGTATTTGAAGTTAGTGGCCTGTTCAACTATTAGTCTGGTTTAGAAACTTTGTTACTAGCTTTTTTTTTTAACTAGGCCAAAAAGTTCTGGCAGAAAATGCCCATCTTCATACTGCAAATGCGAGTTCAAATACCCTGGTCATTGCTGGCTTGATTAATAAACATAGGTCTGAAAGGTTTAATAGCTGTGAAACCAATTGTATACACACAAGCTGCAATAAAAGTTTAACAGCAAGTTAAAGAAAATAAAATCAAATATAACATTATTTTAAGAAAATCTTTGAAAGCTGCTTTTGTAACTTTTTCAGGAGCATAGATCTAGGAAATAAGTATTCTGTATTTTATGAATTTAGAGTGGCAAATCTTAATTCTTGTATCTGCACTCATAAATAAAAATTTTCATTGTAATCTTTAGATCTGCATTTGTGGAAGAAATAATCTAATGCAGGTATTCTGTTTTGGATGCTGAGGACTATTGTCAGATGTGAAATTGTTTTCTGTTGATTACATGACCAAGAAGAATTTTGTTCAGATCTCTGCAGTGAAGATGGCAGATAAAACAAACTATTAAAATAAGTGTAATCACTCCATAAAACTTGTGGAGTGCTTTCAGCAGTGCTTCCAAAGGTAAATAGTTTAGTAACATAAAAATGTGAAAACCCTTTCAGAACAGCGTCAGCACTAGTATTACTCTATCTCCCTGTTTTGGGATCTGAAACAATGCTAAAGTCCATAGCAATATGTACCATTATGCTGTCTGAAGTTATTAAATGACATAGAGCCCAGGGCAGGACAGGCAACTTTGAGCTCAGAAGTTCTCCTGTGACCTGGGGCTCCCCTCTTTCTCTCTCCCATGGGATCGTTTAACCCAGATTAGAGGTCTGAGCCTGGACTGATATATTTCATTTATCCCTCCCCTCCCCAGCCCTCTCAATGTGGAGAACTGTAAAATATGCTTTATTAATCTTTCAGATTTGCTTCCAGCATAAATCAGTGAGGAAATAAAAGATTAGAATTTTCTATGTGGTCGGATGGCTATTTCTTTCCTTGAGTTAGTGCCCTCTTGCCTGTAGGGGCAGGCAGCAAATATTTAGGCATGAGCAGCTGTACTCCTGGTGCTTTTGCAGCTTTGTGTCTGGAGCAGGTTGGTAGAATGCATTATATGGCTGGTGTAAGCTGCAGGCTTGGCAGCAGCCTGTGTCAGTGTGGCCTCCCTCTAAGCCTGCCTTTGTTATGTTTGGTGTTTTGTTTTTTTTCCTGGATAAAAATTCCTCTGATATATGGCAGAATGCTAAGTGTGCAACTTTTTTCTTTGCTATTAATAAATTGCATTATTAATGCTGTTATTATTAAATAATATTGTATCAGAATCTATAAAATTAATTATTGCTTAACAGAAATTCCTGTTGATTTGACTTATGTTCAGGTTAATGAGTTTCTCATTGTAGGCTATATACATTTTTATATAACAACATATATTTTTTCACCTAAGATAACGTATCTATTTTCCCATTTAGAATAGTCAAGTTGTTTTTGTGAGAGTTATTTCAAAGACAGTGTCAGCAAACTAGTCCTCTTTTTTCTAATTAATATGTTTTTGCTTTTATTAATAAAAGCAAATTCCTAAAGCTGCTTTGACCCAATAGATAATTTTTAAAATATTTTAAGGATATTTCAATTGCAATGCTTTAACCAAGTGAAAACAGTTTCAATGTTGGCATTTGAAAGTGTTTGATGAATAGTTTCTGAGGTAAAACCCCAAATATGTATCATAGGTTTTTGATAAATTCTTGCTCATGGGGTATTTTGCACGTATTTATAGCATATTGCCTATGACCTTGCAGAACAGTGTGTCATTCCTGCCAGGACGCTGGGTGTCTGCACACCAACATAAATATATTGGGAAAGAACAGCAGTGGAATGTCTAAACACATGCTCATTAAAAGTCTTCTGCCAGCCTCAGTTGGATCAATTAGATGTATATGACTGGAATATAAATACAAGGTGTCTGTCTGTAGCTGGAGAAGAATCACTGAAAGGATGAGATTTGGCAATTACAATCTCTTGTAACCATCCGATGGAGAAAACTCAGCAGAACATACTGCTCTCCATGGATATGTACATTCATTAAAATAGTTTTTTATATTAACGAAGAGAATACATAGATGGAGGGCAGGTTCTGCAGGTGCAACAAGATGCTTGTTTACATAGGATAAAAGATGACAACAGTGGAATAAAACCCATAAATGTCAAAAAGCATAGAATTTGGCAAGCAGAGCTTGATTGGGGACAAATACAAGGAAGAAAGTAACAATCTCAACCTCTTTGAAAGCAAATCTAATCATACCAAACACTTGCATTGAAGGGGAAAATTGGTAATGAAAAAAGAACTCTGCTCTCTGTTGATCCTGTCATTGATGTAAACAAAAGAAACATTGAGAAAATGGGAAAGGGTATGTTGCCAATGATACAAAGTGCACAAAGATGTATGAATAAAGCTAGGATGGTCAAAAACATAAGGAGGCATAGCTAAAATGAATAGTGGAAGAAAGCAAGAAATAAAAGATCCACAGATTAATGGATTAACAGATAATGCTGAGGTGATTGAAATGTTTTCTGAAACGGTTAATCCGGCCTGTGTAGTCAACAGCTATGATAAAAGCATAAGTAGTACCTTCCTAGGCTGGAGGGTGGGGGGAAACCTGTAGGTTGCATGGATAAGCAGCAGATTTTCAATCTGGTAGTGCGTGATGAAATTAATTCCAAGGTGCTTCAGAAAAACAACCAGCTGAAGCACTCTCATGTAGTGGATTGCAATCTCGAGATAGTGGAGGGAAGTAGCAGACTGAAATTAATTGGTGCATACTTCAGTGTGGGCAAAATGGGATGGGATGAAGAGAAAGCTGATGGATTTTAACTGCAGCTCAAAGAAAAAATACTGGACCAGTGCTGGAACACATTTTTTGTGCCTGGGAAAGAAGTTGAGCAACAGCCAAAGCAGACTTATCCAGGATAAATTCTTTTAAATCCATCATTGCTACTACTATGATGGAGTAACAGGCCTTGTGGTGCAGAGAGATTCTATAATATTAATAGGCTGATATACTGGAGTCCTCAATGTTCCCATGATAGTCTTATTAACAAGATAGGGAATTGCGATCTATGAACTACACTTTAGTGAGTAAAATTAGCTGGAAAACCATCCCCAGAAGGCAAGCAAGGGTAGGTAACAAGTACTTGGTACAGACGACAAGGTCATGTTCATCGAAGTCTTGATTAACAAATTTTTATGCTTTGTTTAATTGCAGATTACAAGCTGGGCAGGAGAGTAAGAATACTGGAGAGCAGCCATATAATACAAAATTATTTTAATATTTCATGTCGTCTTGTATCTTCTAGTGCTCCTATTTTTTGTGAAGAAAGTTTGAAGTACTTAGTGGTGGTATGGTTGGCTAAAAGGAGGCTTAAGATAATATGTTCCCAAAGAAATGGGGGTGAAAAGGGATGAACAGACTGCTGCAAAAACAAAGAAAACATGAGCTAGAATGAATGAACAATGGATCTAAGCTCCAAAAAGATTTGGGTTAGACAGTTGGGGAAAATTGCAGTATTAGGATAGTAAAGCAATGGCATAGACCATCCAGTCTCATTGATTACTAGATCAAAACTGTTCTTAAACATAAGGCAGGAATGAGGTACTTACTTGACCTCTCCTTGAGAAAGGCAGAGCTTTGCTAACTGGATTGTTTTTCTTTCCAGCCTCTTTTTCTGTGTTTTGTATTGGTAGCTGCTTGGAGGGACTTCAAGCACCATCCAAGTCCTTTCCCTTTCATCTTCAAGACTGTGTTTACCACACACATAGTGCTCAAATTTGTGGTCTGAAACCTGTCTCATACATAAAAGCATCAGGTGGGCTAGAGGGAGTGGTTAGGATTATTATTTGTTTTCTCAGGCCTACTGCTTTAGTGGATAAATGTATCAGAATTCCATAGTTTGCCAAGGGCTGTTATGGCGCTGAAGAGAGGGGTCGTGTCAGCAGCCAAGTATATCTTCTTGTCTTAAAACCTTGAGGCACTGATTGCGATCTGGGCTTGCTTGGCAGAGGACATGGAAGGGAATACCCTTACCTTTCCAAATCCTGGCAAAGCACTAGTATGGTTTACATTAAATGAGCATCCAGAAGGGATGGAAAGATTTCTAGTCACAGACAAAGCAGACATTATGTCCTCTTCCTCTGCCACAGTGGGAGGACAAATAAAGCCTCTGCCAGGAGAGGAGGTACTAATTCCCCTGTGTGTGTCCATAAAGGATAAAATAGGAATTACTTTTCTTTTTCGGTGCTGTATTTGTTCTAGCTATGTGATCTCACAAGAGAATTCACTCTTTGCTTTGTGGGTGCTCCATGTCTGAGCTCTGTGATGCATGCTTGTTAAGACCAATAAGGGTAAAAATTACGCTCATTGCTCCCAAATGGTGTATCCTGATGAGTGGTATTATAGTAGACTGGCTAACTTTCCAAATCATTAATCTTCTTTGGTGTAATCTTTGATAAATGACTTTATAACTTCATCTAAAGTCTTTTTTTAGGCTTCCTGTACAACACAAGTAACTTTCTTTCATGAACTTTGAGATCTGTAGCTAGGCATATCTCTTAGGTTGTGGGATTTCTTTTGTCCAAGTTAATTTGACTGTCTTGCTGCAGGATAGGGATGTTCCCTATCCCTGTGATGCTTACTGTTAGCTACCATAGAAGGGTGTCTCAGTTGAAATCTATAGGCTGTTCAGGCTTAAGAATTTAAATATGGTGGTGGTGAATCTGATCCATCTGGAAGCTGATTAGTCTCTCTGCACAATGCCACTACCCAAGTCAGTTCCTGTTTCCCATAGTGCTCTTATATAAAGTGAATTAAAACACCCTTTTGTGTGAGTTCACTTCATAGTGAAACTGCGTTCTGTCTCTTCCAGCCATTGGGTGGAATGGATTTAATTTTTTGTTGTAGGGTGCTCCCTTCAAAATTCATGTGTTTCTTTACCAGGTCACTAGTTTAGAAAACATCTGTTTGTTAGGGGTTTTTGGGAGTGTTCAAATACTCTTGCTTTTCTCAATATTGAGAGAGAATACTGAAGTAATGACAGAATGCTTTTAAATGATTAGTCTTATTTACAGCTTCTGCTGCCTCTGCAGTATTTATCATAAACATGTTCTGATGATGGATCTGTTTTGTGTGTAGAGCAAGGCTGGCTGGAGAAGTTAAGGGAGCAGACTTACTCTTGATATGTCAGGGAATATTCTAAAAAGGGATGTGAACATATTTTTTTAAAACTTAAAGGATCAATACAACTTAGGTTGACTTACCTGCCTCTTCCCCCCTTCAGCCTACTTGCCTTTCTTAAGGCTTCGGTCTGTTGAGAGAGATGAAGGGAAATTTTGTTTTGTTGAGCTTGTCAGCTGACCTTGGGAATGCCTTTGGTTGGAATAAGGAATTGCTTGAAAACAGTGGAGGTTCTCAAAGTGTTGTAAAGGGGGGTGTCTGGGGCACTTCTAATGCTGTTTCTGTGTTTGGAGCCTTGCCATATTTCTCCATGCTAACTGTATGCCATTCTTCTTGTATGGCAATGAGCTTTGCTTGGTCAGCTTTTTCTTACAATTGTTTGAAATAGCTTGATCTGTAAATTTATGAGTTTATGTGATTCTGCTGAATTGACTTTCAGGACATCATAACTAGAATTTTTATTTTCAAAAGAAGTGAAGAGTGAAGCACACATTTGATAATATCTTGGTTGATAGTTATTTTTTGACTGCATTGAAGTGCTTTAAAACTGAAGAAATCAAATAAAAACATTTCCTCATCTCTTACTGTTTAGTAATGAGGTAAGCAATTAGAGGGTGTACATTGGTGGCTTAGATAAAAAATGGTTTGTTTTCTGTCTTTTTTTTTAATAGGAACTAATACCTAGAGATCTGTAGAAATGCTTCAGCTTGAATGCATTGTGTAAATAACAGCATCTGTTCTCCTGATCTAGTAGTCACTAAGTCACATGAGCTCTTTTATAGTGGTTTTTTTTTTTAAACTTTCTTTTGATTCTGCTTCTCTTTTTAGAGGTAATTCTAGAAGTTGGTTGTGCATTTCAGCTCATAACTGGATATGATCTTTTCCAGTCTGCACTCTTATTCTAGTATCAACTTAGATCTTTATATGATATTGTTTTTCTTGCTCTGACATAATAATAGTGTATAGGTGGCTGTGATCCTTCCCCTCTCTGAATTGATTTTGCTAGAAGTTCTGCTCTAAGTTTCCAAAAAGCCAATTTATATTTATTTTCTTTTTTGTTTTCATCCTGTAATTTGTTTTTCCTATTTAATATGAAAATAACATTCATTTTGGGCTTTTGGCATACATCTGGATGCTTTTTGCTCACAAATGGTGAAGTTTTATGTATCTTGAGGAGATGTTCAAGCAAAGGGTAAAAAGCACTAAGATTTTTGAGTGTTTGTAAATTAGCATACAATATTAAGTAAAAATTTTATGGACTTGTAGGTTTTGTAAAATAATGTATCTTCTGTTAGCTTGTCTAAAGTACATTACTGTAAAGAAAACTGCATTGTCTTACTGTGACAAGTGCAAAGTGAGCACTGAAGAAATACTTGCTGTTTTGTCATCTTACTCTTGACTTTTTCTTCAGGTCAGGGTTTCTCCTTTTAAAATAAGCATAGTGGAAAAGTACTGAATATACCATTGTGGGCCAGAAAAAATAGTTTTGAAAGCTTGATTATATTTTTCTGTGGATACTGAGTGTTTAAATTTCCAAAAATATGGTTTGCTGTCAGTATGGTTTTCTATTCCAGTAAATTGTTTACAGTTTAAGGGGGATTGGAGGATGGGAAAAGCTTAGGTCTCTCTCCAGAAATCAAATGAAACATGGAAATCTTCACTTGAGGCTACATACATGAGTTAAATCCAAAAAGTTAAGTGTTTTTCCTTGTTTACTGCTCTCCTGATATTTTCAGTGACTTTGACTGGTTTTTTTCTTCTTTTTTTTTTCTTCTTTTCTTTTTACTTTTTTTTTTTTTCTTCTGGAAAGCTTAGGTTAGATTACTGCCAAGAGTTGGTTTGAGAAAGTGAACTGGTTTAGTTCTATTTAAACCTAGTAAACAATTAACCATTTTCCTTACTTCAGCTTTATGTAGAAACCAAGCTTATTCTTTCATGTAATTTTGGGTTGAAAACATCACCTAGTGTTGTGTTCTAGTGCAAGAATGTTACTCCAAAATACACTGGGCTGGTATTTTAAAAATAGAGGTGATGCCACTTATGTACTCTGATAATGTGTCCCTTCTGTGCAACTGCAAGAACTCACTTTCAATTCAGGCACTGTACTATAGAAAAGGACAGTGCTTCTGAAAACATGGTGGTTTTTTTTCCCATAATCTACTTAGAAATCGTAACTTTTTTTCACTATTCTATGCTTTTTGGAGTCAGTAATAAAGTTTTCTTGGTTGTGGGTCTTTTCCTGGCAGATCCTTTGTCTGCCTAAATAGCTGACTGGCTTTGTGGGCCTAAGCTTTGAGACTCAAGGTGTAACCACCTCTTTGCCAAATTTCTTTCCCTAAGATATTCTTGCTTGCTACTGAATTGTTTTTTAGCAGTTTTCTTCTTAAACAAGTATTTTTGTCAAAGATTCCTTCCGAGAGAGTAAACATAGAATAATATGATATTTATTCAAAAGAAGAACAAACTTGAAAATGCAAACTTATTTAAAGCTCTAAAGCTGTTCCTGTGTGCGTTTTGGGGTGGGTTTTTTTTTGTTTTGTTTTCCTTTTGCGGGGGGAAGGAGGGGGCATGGTGTTTGTTTTTGGGAGGAGGAGAACCTCTTTTCTGAAAGATTTTTTCCTTTGCAGCTTGTTGCTGAGCCTGTTCCTGGTGTTTTGGTGCAACAAAACTTTTAGCTTTAAATGCAGCCTGTTTGCCAACAGCACATTCCACTCAGATTAAACTGTTTGTTTAGATTTTCAATTTATTTAAATTTTAGTTCTAAATTAGTTTCATGCTGATATCCATGTAGAAGAAAGACTGAAGAGAGGAGAAAGTTTTTCTTTCTGTTTCTCTGAATTTTGAGTCAGTGCTGTGTGCAAGCTTACGTCGCTTTAACAGTACTAAATATTTGGCAGCTGCTGTGCACAAAACGTTTTCTGGAGCTCATCATGTTATGAAGATAAGTCCCTACTAATACAAGATTGCTTTTGATATTTGCTGTAACTTCATTTCTGTCCATTCTGTCCTTCCTACTTGTGTTACAGAAGAGGTTTTGGAAATCTTATAACTTCGCCTAGATTACTTTTTAAAAGAGTTTTGTTTGTAATGGTTGCTTATATTTACCTAGAAATTGATGTATAAATAGGGTTCTGTAAGAGAAGCTTAATTCTGACATTTTTATTGCTACTGTTCTGTCCCACGATGCAGGAAAATAAGCTAAATGGAAATGTTTTTGTCTGGCTTTTAGAAGGCATATTGGTATCTTGGCTTGTAGTGTTCTGCTTTTCTAACTATTTAGAGCATGGCAGCTCTGCTTGGCTGATAATGTCTGTAATCTGTCAGAAGAGTTTGTGTAAATTGGGAATGTCAAATGTTGCTTCTCTTTCCTTCATTATTTGGTGTCAGGCCTTTCTGTTAAAAGGGTCAAGTTTTTGAGTAAGGTTTCACTAGGAATGAAAGCTGGTTTTGAATGCAGAAGATGTAATTTGTATTACACAATGTAAAATACCTTAATTTTAGATTCTAAAGGTAGTAGTTAACTCTTTGTAGCTTATGCAGTAAGTGAGTACCTGAGATTGAAGCATAGACTGTTTTGTGTTTTTTCTGCTTTTTAGAGTTATCTGTATGTTTGCATATAACGGTAAGAGGCTTAGGAAAAGTGCTGGTTTTATACACTCTGAATTTGGAGTGCAAATCATTACTCCTAAGGGCAGTGGGAAATATGGCTGCTTCATGGTGCTTCCAGTGCAAAAATTAATTTTGCAGTGGTAAGCTGTGGTATGCTTCCCTTGTATGTGGCTTGCACCTATGTTTGTCTTCTCAGAGCCCAAGGTCTGCAGTGCGCTGTGTGTCACGCATCCGTATGTTTTGGGGGGAGGTACAGTTCTTGTATATGAGATCTCTGGAGTAGGGTACATGGCTCAAAAGTATTTTCCAGTAGCAATAAATCTTCATGCATGTGCATAAAAAGATGCTGAGATGATTGCAAAATTCTGCTGAAAATCTCACATCGAAGCTAAATGACTTGCTGTCCGTTCCCTCAAAAAATAGTTGCTAAAAAATACTTGGGAAGATGTCCTGAGGTTAGAAAAACTAAAGTACTTAACAAAGAATAAAATCAGATTTTAATACTACCTTCTACACCTCTTCTTGATTGTGCTAGGAAAGAGAGAATTTCTCTAGACCCACACTCACAAATTCCCTGTTTAAAGATGACATCAGGAATAAACATGCCTTTTGAGGAATAAAAGATCTTCTAAGATGCAATCTCAGAGTTTATGTCAGGGATGTTGGTGTGGGAGGGCCAAAGCTCTGAGTTTCGGTGGAAGTCTGTGGCTTTAGTGCAAACTTATCCCAGGTTTTCCTTTGTTAATATAACCTGACTGGTTGTGCCCTGTCTGATAGTCTGGTGTGAGATTTTTCTTTTCATATGTAACTGTTTGAGATAGCTGTGAGGAGACACCTTCTTAATTCTATAACTGAAACAAACATCTAAATCTATCATCGTGTGTTTTCAAAACTTCTGCAGAAAAATGAATGCTAATCTTTTAAATATTTGTTCTGTGTACTTGTGGTTGGAGTGACAAGCCCTGCTGTTGAGCCACAAGGTGCAGAAAGGAACCCCTTGCTTTCTAAATGCCTTCTCATAGAGGAGTCCAAGTGTGGCTGGATCCAATCTTAGCCCCAGAATTCTTTACTGCACAGTATAAAAGCTGAAACTACTAGTAGTGTATGTATGGGGATAGTATAGTGCACTATGCCAAAGCAATTATATTAAAGCTAGCAAGAAGGAATAATTAAGTAGAGATTGATGTAACTCACCATACCAATGCTCGTGGGCAGATCTCTTAACCTTGAGGAGTATCAAGAAAGAATATGTTAGAGGAACCTAACAGTGAGAAAGTGGACTGGACTTTCATAGTGTAAAGTGATTGACTGCCAGTCATATGCCTGCCATGTCAGCCTAGCAGCTTGTCTGCCAAATCTTTGCCTCGCTCTCAGGATGTTCATTTGGGGTTAGTTAGCCAGACTGGTTTTAGCATAATTCAACACCAAAACCAGCACATGCACTGATCTCAGCCCACCACTGATAGCTTTGCAAATAGGACATTGGCCAAGTTGCTTGACCACATTCCAGCGCAGAGTATCTTGCTTCAGTACTACTTGAATATTTGTTTGAAAATAAGAGCGGACAGTCAAACTAAGTAGAACTTGTAAAAAGCATTGAGTTCCTTTGTTGTCCAAAACTGCTAAGAAATATAAATGAAAATCAAATTGGAAAGAGCATGTGCTGTAAGTTTTTATTATGTATATACAATACAAGAGACAGGCAATCTAACAAAGAACTAACTTTAAATTATTAAGATGAGCATAATTAATTTTGAAATAGAATGAAGTGATTTTATTAGGGATAGTATGTGAAAAATCTTTTCCTTCTGTATGTAGCAGAAGCCAGGGTTAATATAATTCGTCTCATTTGAGACTTGATTCCTTTACCTGGTGCAACAGTAGATTCTGATCCTTGCTGAAATGAAGCACTCCATCTCTAACAGGCCAAGACAGTATTCATGTGGATAATGGAGTCTGTAAACTACTTCCTTTTCAAAATGAGTGATGCCTCTTACATAGTTTGTGCTTCTGAGTGTTGAGCTCTGTTTGGGAAGTATTGAACCCTAAGATTTTGAGCTGGCCAGTGGAAGCTTCTTTTTAGAAGTTGAGTTCTTAATAGTTCTGAAGATTATAGAATGATAAAGAATTGAAGCAGCATGCTGTATAATATTCTGTTGCAACAATCTGATTACTATAAGCAAATATAGAAGAGAAACAGCTATTATGTCCTTGTGGCAGTTGCTTTCCTTCACTTAATTAGATGGGATAATGACTCTTCACAGACTATGGTCTGATTTGGAAATCCGGCATCATCTGCAGGAGAACATCCTAAAGGGAATAATCTCATTATTGATGCAAATTCTAAATCTCTAGAAAGATCTTACAGCAGTCTTTTTTATTTCTCTCTTGTAGTGGAAATGAAGTCCAGCAAATGTGCAGGGCAGGTTATTTAATAATGAATGGATTTAATTTTTTTTACTCCCTTGGCTCTGTATTTGTATTGGGTTTTCATGGCAAGATTTTGGTAGCAGGGCAGCTACAGGGGTGACTTCTGTGAGAAGCTGCTGAAAACTTCCCCCATCTCTAATGGATCCGACACCAGTTGGCTCCAAGATGGGCCTGTAATTGGCCAAGGCCAAGTCTGTCAGTGACAGTGGTAGTACCTCTGGGATAATGTCTTTTAAGAAAGGGGAAAAAGCCCTGGATGATAGCAATGGCAGTGACAGAAACAGCTCTCCAGACAAGGGCAGTAAAGAAAGAGGGGGAAGTGGGGCTTCAGGCACCAGAGCTGAGCTTCCCTTGCAGCCCATGGTCCAGACCATGGTGAAGCAGGATGTCCCAATGGAGGTATGCAGTGGAGCAGAGATTCACCTGGAGCCCAAGGAGGACCTCACACCAGAGCAGGTGGATGCCTGAAAGAGGCTGGGAGCCTGTGCTGTAGCAGGCTCCTGGCAGGACCTATGGCCCTGTGGAGAGAGGAGCTGTAGGGAGTTTGCTGGAAGGACTTGTGACCCTGTGGGGACCCACGGTGAAGCAGTTTGTTCCTGAACAGCTGCACCCCATTGGAAGGGACCCAAGCTGGAGCAGTTCATGGAGAACTGCAGCCCATAGGAAGGATGCACTTTGGAGAAGTTCATGGAGAACTGCCTCCTGTGGGAGGCACCCCTGGAGCAGGGGAGGAAGGAATGGCAGAGGCAAGGTATAATTGACCACAACCCCCATTCCCTGTTCACCTACATTGCTAGGGAAGGGGAGTTAGAGAAGATTGTGAGGGAAGTTAAACCCAGGAAGAAGGTGGGGTTGGGCGGACAAGGTGCTTGAAAATTTGGTTTTATTTCTCATTATCTTACTCTGATTTGACTGTTAAAAATTTAAATTAATTTCCTCAAATCGAGTCTGTTTTGCCTGTCATGGTGACTGGTGAGTGAGTGATCTCTCCCTGTCCTTACCTTGACCTGCAAGCTTTTTTTAAAATACTCTGTCTCCCTGTCTAGCTGAGGAGCGGAGGGATAGAGCAGCTTTGGTGGGGACCTGGCATGCAGCCGGCATCAACCCACCACAATATTTGAATTAGTTCTTTAGTGTGTTTTTGTGAGAGTGAAGTCTAGAATTTGCTAGAATATCAGTGTTTGTTTGGTTGTTACAAAGTTGATTGGTGTCTCAAAATAAAAACCTTTTGTGAAAATGTGCTGCATTTGACAAAGTGCTTGCAGGGGAAGGCTTCCTCAGTAATGAGTGAAAGTCCTATGAAGAACAGGGAAAAAATACACTTAGAATAGCCAAAAACAATGAGCATGAAGGTCTCATATTCCTGTCTCTGGTTTGCATCTCTCAGGTAAGTGACTTGAGAAGACAGTTGAACAGACAAACTAGATCTTCCCAAGCAGTGGAAATTTCATGTTTTCATTTAAAATAGTAAAAATCTTAGAGCATTTCCCTTGGATGTATGAGTATCCCATTCAAGCATGAGTGGGATCTGTACTGGAGTTTGAAACTTTCTCTGCGTTGTCTCAAAACTTAACTTGGTCCTGAAGGTCTTTTTAATTGACAAGATGTCACACTGAGAAATAAGTACCTGAGGTCTTAAAACTTCCATCAGGTTAGGAGAAAAAACACCATTTGTCCAGACACTGTGAAATACATTTGCCTCAGTCCAAAAGTGCTTTATATTGAAGCCAAAGTAGTGAGGAAGCTTTGAAGGCCCTGTGAGCTTTTAACCTGAGTAGTGGGAATCCAGTTAGATTAATGAGGTAAGTTGAACAAGAATTTTGGTAAAGACTGAAACATGCGAAGATGATTTTCCCAATCATAACAGCCAGTATTTATCTTCTTTTTCTTTTTAGAACACTTCTAAATATGTTGACTTCAGACAGCTAGGATGAAGTACATGTTTATGTGACTTTTTTAAAGTTCAGCTTCTGGGATCTTATTTTGAAAAGGGGGAAAGAGTATGTTGTGGTACAGAATTGGGACAGATTTTTTTTGTACCACAAGAGCAAAGCATTTTTTCATTATTCAGATGAAACTTATTATGATATTAAACACATCTGTTTAATTAGGTTGTTGTGGATGGATGTGGGGTTTTGGTGTTTTTTTCTTTTAGGTTTTTTTTTTTAAATTTTAATTTTGAACTGGAGTATTTATCACCTTAACAGTAGTAATTTGGCCACTTACTGTCACATTTGGAGGGAACTGCTTTACTGAGCGTAGTTACATTAATACCATCACACAATCTAAAAATTACAGATTAAAAGTAAACCAGCAGGTATTTCATTAAAAGTGTTGTGTACCACAGACAATTTTGACATTTTCCTGAACAAAATCACAACTGCTTATCAATACACTCTTAGTACTTCCATTTATTATGAACAATCGTGTGTCTCCTTTTACAGATTTCAGGTTTCCTGGAGCTTCAGTGGTCATAAGGTTTGTGATCACTGTGCCAAACTGACACTCATGCTTGTCTCTTAATCTGAGAAGTTACATTGTGGGTAGAGAGATGCAGGGAGTGTGTTTTGGATGGGCCATATGGAGCCTGGAAACACAGTGTCTCTGTTTTTTGTGGTGGTGTACCTTTCAGCGGGGCCTGAGAGGTTAAATGTAATGTCCTATGAATGCAGCTGCAGTGTTTTCAGGACTAAATTGGCTCACTGTGGGTGACCAGGTGTGCCAGTTACCACAGCGGTAAATGTACCTGCTGTGACATTCCTCACTTGTATATACTTCACAGAATTCCACATGGAATGAACTTAACCTGGTGCACCTGCTCCAGAAAGATGTAATGAATTTGAAGGAACACTTGGGGGAGACTTCATGTCTCATGTTTCGTTGCCAGTTTTTGATTTGTTTGAAGTAACATCAATATGAATTGAGATGTATTACTCTAAAACTCTTGAAAAATGAAACTTTTGTCCGTGTCTCATGCTATTTCTGGTTGCAGAATAGTAACATGAAAACTTTTTGAGATGGGGCATATTTTTAGGTTGGTGACGGTATCTCGCTAGTTTTCTTTACAATAATGTAACTGTAACTGACTACAAGATATGAAAGCAGTGATGTTTAGGAAAGGGAGAAGAGAATCATGCATGAATAAGAAGTTTGTGATAGTAGGTGAATCAGCACTTTGTATATAAGTTATGAATGCTCGCCACTATATTCAAGTTTCATGCCTATTTCTATTTTAATTCATGATTGTCAGTATTTCAAAGGTGTTTATCTCCAACTGAAACTTTCCACATTTTATCCCTGTAGTGTTAATCAGGACTCTGCATCAATATGTCTTTAAAAAAACAAAACTGAAAGAAGGAAAGAAGGCACTAACTGCAAGAATTCACCTCTTCTGAGCGCAGGAGGCATAGATCCCCACATATTAAAAAAAACCCAAAGCCGAAACAACAGAAAAAATCCCCTATCCAACTACAGTGATTTTTTAAATAATTGAAAGAGTTGTCAGAAAGCTGAGATTTGTGAAGGAAATCAGTCCTGAGTATGTATGATGGTGTCTTCTGTTGCTGGCCATGGCATAGGCTTTCCCCAGTCTAACCAGAAAATACTAGTATAGGTACTAAGTGAAAATAATAGCCACAATCAGTCTGTTTTCTTTTTCTGAAGGATCTAGCCAGGGATCTTAATGAAGGACCTTGAGGGAAATGAAATTGTTAGAGAACTTAGGTGAGTAACTCCGAACTTTAATTTTGAGCTTACCAGTGAAGAATTTTAAACTAGCACATGGCAGGCAAGCAACATTTCTCAGAATAGGTTCTACAAAAGAGTAAATTCTAGTTGGGAGGAAATGGCTGACATTTAATGTTTTGTGGCTTTTTAGTTTCTGTTAAACAAAATTAACCAATGAACATATTAAAGCTATCTGGAATAAAATTAATTTTTCTGCTGAACTGTATTATCTTAAGTAAAATAATGTGTTCTGTGGTAGTGTTGCTATTTGCTTTTTCTATTTCAAGCAGAGTAAAATTACTGAATTGTCAAAGCTAAAATCTATTTAAATATTGTTAATTGTCCACTATTTTAAAGAGAGATAGTGGAAAATAGAATTCTTTGGCAGATACTATATTATTTGCTCTGTGACTATGGTGCATTACACAGGAATTGCTGTTGTGTGCTCAAAGGAACCCTGCTTGGTGAAACTTCCTGGCTGCATTTTAGTTTTTATCCTGCTATGTGGCAAGGCCTCATCCAATGGGAAAGGTTCTCTACTTAGTTCAACCCTGGCTGTAGCAATGACCCAACAAACATCATGTGTCCCCAAAGATTTACTACCAGTGTCTAATGCATCAGAACACAGGTGGTATTTTTAATGAAAGAAGGGGGGCTGGAGCTTGTGGCCTCTTAGATGAAAATACTTTTCAAATTTTCTCAACTCCCTTACTGTTCAGTATGCAACTGAAAGATTCAGACAGCTTTTATCTTTGAGGTGTTTTCAGATGCAATACTCTACTATTTCTTCTTACTGTTTCTTACAGCCTCCTACAGGTTAATGGCAATTTAGCCACTTGGGATACATTTAGGTCATGATTGTGACAGAGCTAACTATGCAGTATTTTCATTGACCAGTTCGTCCCTGCTTTGTTTGAGGTATATCATTCACAATAACATTAAAAAAGGTGAGGTTCTGCAACAGATGGCACTGTAGGAAAAGGTAACCCTAACAGGAAAAAATTCTCCTTTAGTAGAATGTAAACTTAAAAACTGAAAGCTGAGATAATCTAGGTGGACTCAGCTTCTGGTAGTTGCTAGCATCAGAACGCTTTGCTTTTCAAACCTGGTGTTTTTACAGTGCAGCTGGTGGGGGTTTTTTGGTTGGTTGGGTTTTGGGAGTTTGTTCGTGTGTTTTAGATGGAATAAGATACCTTCAGATTTCCACACTTACAGCCACTAACATGGGGATTTCTCTGTCATGTGTTACAATTATTTGTCCAGACAAAGGTTCTGGTTTTCACTAAGTCACTGAAAGACAATTATGCAGTTTAAAGACAGGAGCTGAGTTCAGGAAGCTTGTGTTTTTGACCCAACTCAGAGCTTCAAAACTCAGGATCCTTCTAACCCTATAACTAAAGTCAGTGAGCATCTAGACAGAACCTCATAAGAGGTTCAGCCATGCTTAAGGGTGTTTCAGGTTTGGAAGTGGGCAGTAGTTCCACGCCTGTGCTCAAGTAAGCTCACTCTGGATCCAGAGATTAAATGTTTCTTTCTGTCTCCTCTCAGGGCTTGCAGAACATGTTGTTCTTGGAGCATGTTTACTGAAGACCTATCAGATGGGCTTTGCACAAAACAAACCAGAGCTACCCCTCCCACTCCTGAGTAATAGCTCAGTGGTTAGAGCATTCCCAAAGAGTGAGGACTCTGGGTTCAGCATCTTTTTTCCCTGAGGTTGTTCAAAGTCATGCCCCTTACTTGCCTAGGCTCCCAAGATGAGAGAATTGAACTAGCTTTTGATTTTTTTTTTTTCTGGACCTGTGAACACCTTAAGAATTGCATGTAAAGCAGGAGTAATGCAGTTGGAAGTGCTGGCAGTGTTGCCATCATTAAACAGCTTAACTTTGTTTGGAGAGGAGGTGAAATCACCTTGGGCCTATTAATGACTTGGACTTGGCCTCTATCTTGTTTAAGTGATCTCACTGCTGAGGTGAGAGCTCCAGTCTCTGGGCTTGAGGTTGTGGTTGTGAATAGATGCAGTTGCCTTTTTGTGGTGGGCAGAAAGCTCTAGCACAGTGAGAGATGAGACTGATAAGGCACTCCTGTTTTTGGTGCTTCCTGTTGGCTAATTTAGGTGACCTCCAACTTGACCTGCAAGTTTTGTGAAGGCTAGTTAAGGTGCATTACCCTTATCAATTTCTGTATAACTATAGTAAACAAGACTTTTGTGTTCCTGGGTAATAGAATGAAATGTGATCTTTGCGAAGAGATTCAGACACTTGAAGAAATGTTGTCTTCAACATCATTGGACTTGTCTGTACAGTGTAAAATTTGACCTTCCACTAAGGTTAGAGGCTTCTACACTAGATAACCAAACTGCCTTTGTTATGTTCCTGTGGTGAGAATGCACATGAAACCTTCAGCCCACAAGCATTTGAAAAAGCAGTTGAAAGTGGGGATATTTTGTCATTTGTTTCTTGCACACGTTTATAGTACACAGTCTGTCCTAATGCGTAAGAGCAATTATCCCTACGTGCTGGTAAACATCTTTTTCTTCAGTGAGGATCCTTCCTGAAGAATTGAGAACTTTTCTCTCCCTTCCTCGATCTCCAGACTTCTTTTCATTCATATCCCCTCACACTTGAGGGCACTGTGGGTTCATTCTTCCTTTGTAAGTGAATGGTGCTAGAAACTCTTGGTGGAGGTTTGAACCAAAACTGGGTGTCTCTTGGTATTTTTTGTGAGTTTTCTATTTATCTTTAGTTTTGGAGAAAAAGGTTTGTGTCTAAAAGTTTCCATTAAGGGAAAAGAAAAACAGTTCTTTTAAAGATCAGTGGGTGTTTGTATAAGACTTCATAGAACAGTTTGGCACCTAGAAAGGAAATAATTGGTCTCTAGTGGATTTGCAGCTTGCTTTCAAAATCTAAGTGCAATGAGATGTGAGTAACCTGCACTACTGCAGCTATAAGTGGCTGAAACAGGGTTGCAGAACCAGCAGAACAGTCTGGAGGAAGAGCAAAACAGTGTCAACAAATATTGTACACTGGGTTGAGTTCAGTAGTGGGTGAAGCTGAAATTCTTCTTGAAGAGAACTGTGTATTCTTGTTGCTATTTAAGTTTTCCCATGTCAAGCTTTTTCACTTGACTGTACTATGCAGGAACTAGATCATTAGCATTAAAAGAACCTGAAGTTCTTCCAAGTTTATATTCAGGCCAAATGAAGTAAGCCTCAAGCAAACATGCAAGTGGATGACATAATAGCATATATTAAATGTGCAGAGGCCTTTTTGTTTCCCCATGCCCTAATTATATCGAACAATAGCAGATGAAATACATGTCTCTTTAGTGACAGTGTGCTTCAATTCTGTTTAATAGACCTTTCTTCAAGCATAGATCTGTGTGCAGTTGAATCTTGCTCATAGTGGATGGCCATGGGCGTTCTGAAATGCCAGAGGTTTCATGAACAGTACCATGAAAATCTGCAACCTGAGGAGCACCTGAGGGTTTCTCTGTGACTGAACTCACAGGGTGTGCTCTAACACTTCCTTTCAGACTCAGGCCTTCTGGTTTTCAGGTAACTTTCCATGATTGCATGTGAACTAAATTGCCATTAACTTTGGAGTGGCTCATCTATAAAATCTGACTTGTCTGATTTGCTGTGTAAAACAAGTCAAGTGAGGAGTGTGCTGTCAGTTGCTGTGGCTGAAGTGACAAGATTTGACTCCCAAGATGGTGGTAAATTGATTGCTTGCAGTTGTGCAAACTTATTGTGGTAACAGCTCTTGTTAATGTTTATTTTTCCTTCTGTGTTAAAGCATGCCTGCATGCTAAAGCATATATTCCAGCATCTTCAAAACTTTTTCTTAAAGGATTTTGGAAAGGAAGGAAATGTAGCAAATGCCAAACATCAAGTGGTGCTGTAGACAATTATTGGTTTAATCTATTGGCAGTAGATTAAAGAAGGTGGCTGATGATGGCCACTTCTTTGCCTGTTTTCCCACAAGACTGGGCTAATAGCTTTCCCCCTACCTTCCCCAAGTGACATGAATTAGTTATACGACACCTGGGGTGACTGTTTAGTGACCTCCTAGTTGTAAAAGCTTTTATGAACATCAGAAGCCTAGAGTTATAAATATGGAACTTCAAAATAGTCTGGGGTTTTTTGTTTGGTTCGTTGTTGTTTCTGGAATAGCTAGCACAAAACCAAAGGCTGGGCCATTGTCAGGTTAGCAGACTTCCTTTTTGGCGATTCCTTCCCTCTTCTGTGAAGTTTTAATCATCAAAATATCAAATGGAGAACCAAGCAACAAAAACAAAGGAAAACAAAACCCCCATAGTTTTCCTTTTAAGTTTGAGTTATCAATGTCCTTGAAAAGATGGAGTCAGTCCTTTATTGTAGATCATTGCACTTTGGGTGTGGAATCAGGGAAAGAAGCAGTTTTTGCAAATTGCAACCTGGTAATGCTGTGCTTATGTAATGGTCTGCTTGATTTCTCCCAGCTGGAAACCTGGGAATGTCCCCGGCCTAAATGGTGGACATTTATTAATTTAGTCTATCCCAAAGTGATTTGCTTCTTGTGTGCCCCTTATATGCATTATTAGACCCAGTTGGTTGG
The DNA here is from genome assembly GCA_036630365.1 of Acanthiza pusilla. Lineage (NCBI taxonomy): Eukaryota > Metazoa > Chordata > Aves > Passeriformes > Acanthizidae > Acanthiza > Acanthiza pusilla. The sequence goes on from JAXCHO010000023.1 coordinate 34,743,392, forward strand.
GAAAGGGATGATTTATAGAGGCTTGAGTGAGTGTAATTAGACCTGTGCCTGAACCAGAGTTCAGGAGTAGCATTGAACTCCTACAGTTTACATCGTCCAAGTGCTGGTTTGTGAGTATTACCTTTTAGAAGAACCGCTCTATAAGAAGGGGGCAAACAGATGCTGAACTCTGGCATTAGGCTTTCATGGAATGAGGAGACAGTCTGAGCTCAAATAATCCCATTTCTTCTGGTGATTTCTTCCTTCTTAGAGTAGAAGAATTTGAGATGTGGTTTTCAGCAGATGATAGTCTAACAGGTTGCACCTCTGGCTCAAGATGTCAGCCTCTTAGAGGACAGAGGCTTTTGGGCTTGCTCAGGTGAATTTGGAGCCAGGGAGAGCCTTGTGCGGCTGGGAGCAGTGCTCAGAGCTGAGTAGGGATTGTAATGCCTGCTACTTGCTTTCTTCTGTGGAGATAGAGCTGAAACAAGAGGTGAAGTCCAGTTACTGTTTCTGGAGTGGGAAAGAGAGAAGTACAGGTTGGTGAGGGAGAGCAACATAGTAGCTTGTGAAGTTAGGAAGACTTTTCTGAAGCTTGTTCAGAATGTTTTCTCCCCTTCACTGGTATGCTCCAGGAAAGGAAAACTCTGTAGTCCATGAAGGTTGTGAGAATATAAAGCTTTGAGAATATTTTCAAAATTAACAGTATTTTTCAGAGCTTTATGTGGATGTTTATATGGGGCAGTAGGGAAAAGTAATAGGAGAAAGCACAGCTAAGAGTAACACAATAAATATTGCTTTGGAATTTATGCACCTCTGGCTGGTTGTTTAGTGTTCTTGTTCATGGAAAGTGCCCTGGGAAATATTAAGATTTCTGTAGAAAAAAGTTTTTGAAACCTTTTTGCCTGTTCTAACCTTTTAATAGTCTGATTACCAAATGGTAGGGAGATAGAAATTCATTCAGTATTAGATTGTTGAGACAACTAAGTAGTGAATCATATTCCTAATGCCTGTTTTGTACCAACTGCCAAATAAAATCATGTTATTGGAATGAAGTGCATATATCCTGCTAAGGCACAAGAATACTTGGCAGTTACCAGCTGATCACTTCACTGAGCTCTACAGCCAGGGATTTTAAGAAAAGAGTGGAACTTGGAAATATTAAACTGGCAGAATTTGAAAATTAAAGCATTGTGAATGGTAAAGTCCACTCAATAAATATCTTTATTCCCAGGCTAATAAAGATTTTTGACTGTAGTGTTTTTGTGCAAATTCTCTATGTTCACATTAACTAAATGTACAGGGTATTATTGTGGTAGCTTTTTCTACACTTTCTCTACACCATCAAACTCATCAATATTTTCTCTATAAATTTTCTTTGGGGCAGACCATCTCTGGTCTCTGATTTTCAGATTCCATTTTCTGTCTCAGCTGTCTGGGCATAGATCATATTCATGTCTGATGACTTGATGACTATCTTAGTTAGTGTATCCTAAACTGAACTTCTCTGAGCTTTTCCCTTCCCTGTTCTGTCATCAAGTCATCTCATTGCTCTTGTTTCCTCCTTTGCCATTATCTTACTGTTTTCCTACAGTGTCACATGCTGCCAACTTTCATGATGTGTCATGAAAACAAAAATTTGTTTTTAGACATCTGTTCAGTTCCAGTGGTGCTTACTACATAAAGGTATTGATTTCTGTATTGACTGTACAACAGGATCTGCTGAGCTTTGTGTGTCCATAAGGCACCTACCTTGCTGGGACTGTATCAATAACAGCCCTTCCAGATTGCACGTTCTTGCATCATGCAGGATTCGGGGCTGCATGAACTCATCCCTCTGACGCACAGTAGCATAACAGAAAAAGGTACTGCTGAGGCAGGACATGAGGGTGGGGAGGTGAGGAAATAAGGCAAATGAAGTTCAACTATCTGAAATCTCAAATGAAAGAAAAACTGTCAGCCTGGGGAGGTCACAGTTTAGTGTCGCAGCTCCTCGACAGATTATGACAATTTAGGATTATCTGTATAAATCTAAGATACTGCAGAAAGCAAGGTAAGTGTAGTAGAATTTTTCTGATTTGTTTGGGGTTTTGTTTTGTTACTTGGACATGTTTTTTTCATGCTGGTTGTGCAGAGGCTTTTTGCACAATTTTTCCAGTCTGTACTGGTGAGCCAAAAGAAAACGCCTTGGTAGCATGACTTAACTGTATATTGTGTTACCATTAGAATAATATTCAAAATGTTTACTTTAGGTCTGTCTGAATACAGAGAATTACAATCCCTGTCCTGAAATTCTCCTTAAAGGTGCTAAGTTTCTCTAACAGCCTTAAACCTTATTTAAATATTAAAATATTCTATATAATATTCTATAAAATGAAACTTATTAAAAAATAGAAACTGTTAGACAGTTCTCTAATATAATAACTTTGATTTCTTCCTAAAAGATTAACAGTGGGATTGTGGTTATTTTGTTGTTTGATCATTGTGTTTGCAAAGTTTCACAGCTTTAAATTCTGCTAATCAAAAGATATTGTAGTTAGCCTTTAAGATCATATCTTAACTTCTGAAGCCTTTGCCAGCTTGGTGTCACATTCGCACTCATGTGTCCTGCTGTTGAAAGGTACTTTCAACAAGCTGGCTTATTGCAAGGAGGGGACAGAAATATAATCAAGACTTTGATCTCTCAAGGACTTGGCACATGAGTATTCTCTCTGACTCCTTACTAAGAAATCTTCCTCTGGCATTTCTCCCCAAAATGTACCTTCTCCTGCTTCAGCAATATTGAAATGGGCTTAACAGTTCTAGGAATGGCCTGGGAGGTGAGTGCTGTTCCCGGCCTTGCCACTCTGATGTGCTTTGTTATCTTGGATGAGTTATAACCCCATTTCTTTGCTTATCTGTAAAATGTAAATAATGCTCATGGAACTTGACAATAATTTCGAGTTATGTGAAAAGCTGATAGGATGAAATTATAGGAGTATATTAAATTGAAGTTAAAATACTCTCAGCTAACTTTTATATACTATTGCACTTCAGAAAACTTCCATAGCATGACATATTAATATGAAGAAAATTATCTATAGATAGAATATGGTGGAAATTATCTAAGAGATGTAATTTCTTTGGAGCTTTGAAAATGCATCCTGCAGTGCTGCTATTTGCAATTTCATTTTATTGCCATTTCAGTTCAGTTTTCATTTACTTCAATTCAGAAGTGGCTAAACATGTTCAAACTTCCAAAGAAACTGAATTTAAGTCAGGGGAGAGAAAAAGAGTAATAGAAAAAGAACCATGTTACGGTCTTTGCATCTAGATGTGCTGACATTTTCCTTCCTTAGAATCCTATAACATTTCAGTTTGAGGGTATGGTATATATTCTTATCAAGACACTAAGCTTTTTTTTTGCTTTGAAATGTAGTTAGCTTTGAGAAGTGAGGAAGCTGTTCAGCAGAGCAGCACAGTATGTCAGAAGACAAAGAACAACACAGTGAAAGTGTAAGGGAAAGCAGCATTTGTCCAAAGTGGAATCTGACCAGTCAAGAATGATGTTTATAATCAAAGGAAGAAAAAAACAAAACCATTGCTTGTCTCAATAAGTTTACCTGTCTTTTTAGCTTAAAATCAGTAATGGGCTTTATTGTAAAGCATTCCTTTAAAACGGTGACCTTTGGAGCCAGGCTGGACTGGCATACCTTATGTTAGCACAACCTCAGCCCAGTTACAAGATAAGTAAAGCTTGTAGGTTAGGCTTTTGTGTATTTGAATTGCATATTCTAATAAATACACTCTGTTTGCATATTACTTCTCCTGCCATCTTACAAGTTGTATTTCAAAGCGGAGCTAGGCAGGAGGAAGAAAGGTGGAGAACACCATCATCTTGAAATCAGCTATGGCTGCAAAGCTGGCCTTGTAAAAGCTGTAAAATCCAGCTATGGTTATGCTGTATCTTTTCTGGAAGGCAGATACAAAAAATAATAAATTTCCACAGCTGTTCACAGAAGTTGCAGTGTTCTGTTTGAGAAAAATTTGTCCTCTCTATGTCATGTTTTCACTTATAGAAATGTTTTCTCTTATGAAATTCACATGTACTTAATGGAGGGTGCCAGGCTGATCACTGCAGCTGTTTAAAATAGAAAAGCAGATGGAACAAATAGAAAGATTTACCACACAGCTTGATCTCTTCCCCTGAAGCAGCCATTCATCATCAGCACTGCTGAGACAAACTGCAAAACGAGTTTCCCTTCGCGGCTGTGATTGGGCTCAGAGAGGTGGCAGAGCTGCACAACAGCCTCGGGATTGGCTGGGCGGGATCACACCTCTGGAATCTGTTTATTTCCCAAAAATAAGATACAATCTTTTACATTTCGCCTAGAGATCTTTTATCTTGCATTTAATATCCAAATAAACTAGAGTAAACACAGTTAACCTCTTTGGAACAGATGTGTAGTACTTTAGATGGGTGGAATGAATTCAGGTTTTTGGGGTTTTGTTTGGTGTTGGTTTTTTTTGTTTTTTCCTTATTTTCTCCTGAGAAAATTATGGCTGTGTGAGTTGTTTAGGTCTGTTTTTTGTATTTTTCTGGGTGGCTAGAGATGATATTCGAGAACTTTCTTGCATCTTAACTGGAGCTGAAAGTTGTTTTCACATTTTATAATGTATTTACTTCAGCTTATACTAAAGGCAGTATTATTCTTTTAAAGCTGTTTTAATGTCTGCTCAGTAGAATGTTCAGGCTTGCACTACTGTCTTTCATTATTTTTGTAAATATCAAGTTGCTATTTCTGATCATGTTTTAATGAGCTATGGCTTCTTTTTTATTGTGTTAATCAATTTAAATAGATCTGGAATTTTCTTGGCATTTATTTTAAAGTTAAGGACTTAAACTATCGTGATGCCATATGTAAAATAATTCCAGACCACAACTGAATGAGAGATTTGATCATCTGCAGTGAATGTTCCAGCTGAGTAAGTATCTGGCATAACTGAATACATCAGAACTCATTAACCTACTTCCTCTCTCTCTCAAAAAAAAAGGTAGAAAATTATATGGAAAACACATATGACTTTTGTTGTGGTTCAGATGGGATGCATACAGAAGCAGAAGGCTGTGAAAGGCTAGTTTGCAAAGCAGGAACTTGCGGTTGTTATCAAGTAACAAGGATTTGGACAAGCACTAAATACAGCAACATTAACTGTAGGAGTTACTGCCTTCAGAAGACAAGGCAAAGATACAGAGGAGAATGAGAATGGAAATGGATGAGAAGGAAGATTAAAGGCAAGAGTGGCTGAGTACCAGAAAGCTCTCCAAACCCAAGTTCAGCTTTTTTTCTCCTCCCTGAATAATTAGTTTTGCTTCTGTTATATTTAAATATGGATAAAGGCAGTAGTTAGTCATACTTGAATTGCCAATTAGCTTTTGAAAAAGCACCTATACTTTCCTGATCTATATAGAATTACAGTTGAGATTTTTAAAAGACTAGCTGTGATACCTTATTGGTGTTCCTTAACTAATATTTAACATTCCTTTCTTAAATTTTTGCACCCTCGGTGATGGTTTTATAAGCTTTCACATTATCCTGTTAGAATTCCTTGCTCTTTGGAGCAAAGTGATGAGGAAATAACACATGCACTTTTGGAGGAATTACCAGCAAAAGATACTTTAAAATCCCTGATGCACAAGTCTCTTTAAGTGTTTGTTTAAAATCTTAACCTGGAAAAGTGGCTGGGGAAAAAAGCCTTCTTCAGAAACATTTTTTTAAAAAAAAGTATGGAATCCAACAGTGGCAAATGGATGAGTGGGATGGTAATGATATTGTTGATTTCTTTTTTTTTTTTGTTCGTCATCAGCCAGATAACAAGCAAAAGTAACTTTTGCCCTAAAGAAAACTTTCTTCCTGTTGGATAGGAGTGAGAGAGAGCTAGCAGCCTCATTTCTTTTATGCTCACTTTCTAGCTGTTAATTGGAATATTTTAAAATTAGGGTAATTAAGGGTAACTGTGGGAAGGAGGGAATCATTTTCAGTGCTGCAGAGAAGCAGAACTTTCTGAAGACTTGCTTTAAGAAAGGGCTTCTCTGGCTGCTTCCCTTTTGTAAGCTGTAGGAAGTCCTGAAAAGAACCTTTTATTATCTGTGCCTTAGGGCTGATACAACAATTTAAGGTTTCCTTGGTTTACCAGCATTCTGTTTGCATGTCCTGAGACTTAGTGAGACTGAAGGATGAGCCTGTACTTTCAGATCCAAATTTGAAAGGGAATTTCATTATTAAATTACTATAGTCTTCTCTATTGCATATGAAAATGCTGAACTGTGCTCTCCCCTTTACATAAATTTTGCTGCCATTTAGTCACTTTTGTAGAATAAAAAATGCATCTCTTCCCTTTCTCCATAGGGGTAAAAGAGTGAGGCAATTCTGAAAGTTCTTGTTTTGTATCTTAATTGACACTCAACCTCCTAAAATATTTGCTGATACTAAGTTGGTTAGTAAAACGGGAAGCTGGTAGCAGACAGTTTCAAAAAGTGTGATTGGATAGCAGATGACATTTCAGACTGACAACTGCAAGATATGCATGTAAAGGGAAGCAAATTCTCATTTTACAGGCTGTGCTGTATGTGTTTACTGTTCAGAAAATAATGAAATTACAATAGAGCTGTCTGTTCTTATTAGAAAATTCTAATTCTTGTTAGAGAATGGGAACAGTATTTTGCTGTTTCCTCCTTATATAAAAGAATAAAAAGCTGTCCATGTCCTTGCTGGGTGTCAGTTTGCAAGCAAAATAATATGGCTTCTTTATTATTTTTCTTAAATAAGGCACAGCTAACCTTTGAAACTTTGTTTCTATAGGCTCCCAGTAGCTTACACTGGTTCAGACAACTGCAGAGAAACTGGGAGAGGTTTTTGGAAGGGTGTTGAAATGCACTACCCAACTCTGGCTCTCTCTGAGTGGCAGGTAGCTGGAGGCGGGCAAGGAGTGCCTTAGCAAAGGCAAGTGGGCTGGGAGACTTCTGCCTTACTGTGTTTTCTGGGCCTTTGGTACTGGTTGCTGTTGTTAGCACTAACCAAGGGGATGACTGTGCCTTTTTCACAAAAATAGGAGTATCCCTCCCTCAAAAACACAGTGAGCCATGCTCTTGGGAGAGGATTGCACTTGCAAGTGGAAAGAAGGCCAAGTGTCAAAGATGTAAATGAGGGGACAGAGAGTGAAGCACCTGTTTCACAGGCTGCCCCTTGCTGAAGGTGTCCCAAGGAGGGTTGTTAGTGGCTGCATGCTCTTTCTCAGTCCTCTGCTGAACATACATGAAGTGAGAAGTGGGCAACAAAAAGCAAACCCCCAGAGTGGCTGGGATAGCTGTGGCTGTGCAGGAGAACCATTTTCCCCAATGTTTTAAGTCCTCATGTGGGGAGGGTTATAAATAAAAAGAGGAAGGGCAAAATGAAAAATGTCAAAATGATATTTTAAGGAATTGCTAGGAGATTTGGCTTCTGTTCCCCTCTCAACTTTAAAAAGTCTGGACCAGTATTTATCTGCAGAGGTGAATATGTTATTAAAATAACATTTTACAATTCTTGGATGAATTGGTATTAGCAATTTAGTAACAGTGGGTGATATCTAGAGACACTGATAGGAAGGAGTTTAGTGTAGGTGTGTTGTTTACTCAGGGAGGCTGTCACCTCACAGTGACCTAAACAGTGTCACATTTCTGGTTTTAACAACTAAACTTCATAATTTTTTCTTTTCAATTTGTAGAGTAGACCTGGATTTTGTCAGATCACCAATTCTTTCCAATACTTAAAAGATGCACAAGGCTTAGCATTGTAAAAGGAGTCCTTAGATGACAAAAGACTCAAACCCCAAAACTGTGATTGAAAACAGCGGGGACTTTGGAAGCATAGCATTATTCATTTTTCAGGTGAGTGTTTCTAGATTATGAATTAAATGTCCATGGGGGAAATAAGTATGTTCAAGGACGTTCCCAAATGTTCTTTTCCCCCTGTGAGTGTAAAAAGAACACATCAAGCTTGCTACTTCTAATTAAAAAAAATAAATCAAAAGTGAGAAAAAATATTACATGTAGTAGTATTCTTCTTCCTGGAAGAAGGGTTAGAGAGGAATATGGACTACTATTAACTAAATTTCATGATACTTTGCATCCTGCTGTAAGGCACTGATGTGCTGGTAATGGCAAAGGAGGATCCTACACAAAGCAGAACTGAAAGTCTGTGTAGAAATGGTTTAAGATCATTGTTTGAGTCAAGTCAATATGGAATTAACTGCTGATATGAGATGTATAGTTCCAGTTGCTCATACCATTCCAATAATAACAAAAAATTCCCGAGAAATACACTTCAGAGTTTGTTTATGTTCGTTAGTTGCAAGGAAGCCAGAAATTACTTAAATGTGTTTTACTGGAGTTTAAGAAAATTCTTTTAGGTCTTTCATTTTAATGTAGATCAATATGATAAAGTGGTGGGGTGGTCTGGTTTTGAAGCTTCTGAGTCTACGGTTGGGAAAGTTCTGTTCCTCAGTCTGATCTGCTGATCCATTCTTGGCTCCTAGCAACTCCCAAAACAGGGACACTTACAGAAATAAGTTGTAGGTTTTATTTATTGCCCTCCGGTTCTTCAGCTTGTAGGATTCAAGTACTATAGATTTGTTTTATTTTTCATTTAAGCTTGTAATATTTACAGGTTTGTATAACCTGGACAATACATATGTGACTAAAATGTGTCATGAATTGACAACTTTGGCTACTGTAGCATCTCATCACACTTACTTTATTAAATACAATGGAAAAGGCCTATTGGATAACACTGCATACAGGGAAAACCAGGTTTAACAATAGTTAAAATAGTAGTTTTTAGGAATGTGTGTTGTTTTAAATGGCCTTCTTCCTAGTCTTCTTTAAAACAAATGTTTATACATATACATACATACATATATGTATGAGACCTTGCTCTTGGCTTGTCTTTGCATTTGTCTTAATATTATTTATATCTCAATTTTAATCTTGGAAAAACTAGCAAAACTAGCATGGAGAGTTACTGAGAATAAAACAAAATAAATTTCTCTTTTAAACTGAAGGAGACGATCTTTTGCTAGTGGTGTTTCTTCTTATCACCTCAGGTTAGTGAAGGGCAAAAGATGGAGTGATACAAAAAGACAGAAGGCAACCTCATTCAGGACAGCCCCAATCTATTGTCTAGTGAAACTGAAAAGGAAGTTGCTGCAATTGAGGTGGTAAACTAACTCAACAACAAGAAGAGCAGATGGGGGAAGGCAAGTGCAGATGTTTGGCTAGGAAAATGGAAAAGCTCAGGGAAGAACTGATTAATTCCTTGTGCTGAGAGGATGCAGGAGTTTACAAATAATAAAGATAAATTTAAGAGGAAAAGAGTTCAAAATCCCCCCGTGTGTAAGGTTCTTCTTTTAAATCTTGAAGGGAAAGGTGAAGTTTTAAAAAAAAGTTTGGATTTCTTTCGGATGATAAAAGCCAGCATTTTATTCTTGAATGATGGAAATGTTTAACTTCAATTATGCTCACTTGTCCAGGATCTTTCATCATGCAGCCCAGGGAATAGGCAGAGCATAAACATTTAATGAATTCTGGAATTTACTTACATGTTTCCTGGAGGAAGGAGGAACATATCTCGTGCCAGAAAAAAAAAAAAAAAAATCAAGTCTGTAGTGACTTCAGACTTACTGTGAACTTAGTAACAATTTCAAAGCTCAGCGAAAATAATAGCTCCATCAGCTGGTGCTAATTGTTCCTCACAATGAAGAATCTTAATCTAGAAATGAAGGTAAAAGCGTTCATTTGTTCAGACTAGTTTTTGGAATAGCATGTGCACAGCGCTTAGAAGGTGAGACCTGACAGAAATAACCCAGCATTTTAGTAGCATGGTGCAGAGTGTTTGTATATGTGTGCATGTGTATGGGTTCGTGTGCATATACAACTGGTGGTAATCTCTGGTGTTACATGTAACTTGTTATGATATTGTGGACAGGCTTAACTGGGGGGGAAGGAGCAGGGGGGCAGTAATTCCTGAATGTATCAGCAGTTTGTATAATGCTGTGACTAAACATGCATTAACAGTGCATGCTTTGGTAGGAGAATATTCAGTGTTGGAACCCTGTCTTGGTGGCTATTAGAATTACATTCCCTTTACTGTGGGGCATTGCGCTTCTGTGATATCCTTTTTATCTTGTGTTTCTTGTTAAAATAAATTATGAGCCTGCTGTGATAAATGGCTGAGCAGGAAACACCTTGGTACCCTCAGTGCTTTAAAATAAGAGGTGAAAAAATTCTTTGCCAAAAGGAAGCTGATAAATAATTGCCTTCCATGCAGAGGGATTTGACTGAATTATACCATTCTGCTTCAAGGGGAAACTAAGGCAAAAATATACAAAGTGTTTGTACAATCATTGTAAAATCTCCAGATATTGTAGCTTAAAGCCCCTCCTCTCTATCTTTACTTTTGCAGACAGGTGTCTGTAATCTCTCTATTGAACAACTGAAGGAAAATAATGAAATGTACTTAAATGAGTAAATGTACTTAAGAGTGACTAATCTAATGATTGAGGTGCTAAATCAGAGCTGGATGAGAAACTGAATATGGTTTTATTTGGGAGGAGAAGTGTATGGGTCAGTAGTTTTGGTTTGCAGGTTTATAGATCAAATAGATTACGGAAATCACCCTGCATCAAGATGAGTTTCAGTATTTTTGCACCTTCTAGAGTTTTTCTCTCTTTCTGTTTTATAATGCTACTGCTCAGAAATATTTCTGTAAGTCTAAAATTTCCAAACTACAAACTATTTTCCACTTTATCCACAGCTATAAACTGTAGCAATAGAAGTGCTTTTGTCTTGTCATTACTATGACTTCACTGAGAGTTTTACAGCTATTCCCTACCTACATATCTTTCTAAACTAGTATTGGTTTGTATTACTGAGACATTACCATGTGCAAAACGTGCATAGATATGCCCTGAATTTTCCTTGGGAAGGGTTGTTATGACTTTGAGATAGTCTGTCCATTTTTTTGCAGCAGATCTTTTGATATTTGACAGGAGCACTTGAACTACACAAGAGGCATTTTCTTTTTCTCCCTGGCTACCACTCAGATTTGTCAAGGCCATAAGTGTTAAAAAGAAGGATTTCTCTTTGTGCAGTTACAAGCCTCTGAAAACTTTGCAGCATTTGCAGACACTGCTTAGGAGTGGGGGGGAGTTGTTATATCTGTAGTGGCAGTAGAGGTATAAGGGTAAAACTGGGCTCTGTCCTCAAATCTGCAGTCTAGTCATGTAGGCACGGTAAATTTTCCCTTTCCTTGGAGCTGCAATGGGGGGAAAACATTACAGTTGGACCATGGATATAATTGTTGCTGTTCATTGGAATTTCTGCGCTCTAACAGTCTACTATGTGTAAAGAAACTCCTAGTTGTGAGTAAAGTTATCCTTGTACCCTGGGGCACCACCAGCAGCAGCATCATGCCGCACTGCCAAAGTTTGCAGGCTTGAAGCTCAGTGGGAGTTTATGCAGGTGCTGTTTGTGTTCAAAATCATTCATGCAACCTGAATTCTTCCCCTTTGAGTGCTGACATTCTATTCAATTGCATAGAAGATGCAATCCTTGCCACAGTCATTGTCCAATTAAATTCTGAGAATATAAACTCAAATTTTAGTCAAGGACAAATCTACCACTTTCCCACGTCCAACTTATCTCTTCTAAACTTTTTGATGTAGGATATTCCATGAATCAGGGACTACCAAGAGTTGAAAAAGGGAAGTTCCTGTGTTTGCACACATTGTCTCAGATCTCTGGTGGAGCTCTTTTTCATTGTTGTAGTCTATTTATGCTTTCCTGCAAGTTCTGGAAATGCTGAAACTGCAGAAAGCAACAGTGTGGTTCTGAGCAACTGTACAGTAAGTTCTATTTTAATCACTTTCATCAACTTTATCCTACAGTGAAAGCTCTGTACTTTATCTCTTTATCATGGGGGGAGGAGGGGGAATTTAAGTTATAATTAAGCCCTATACTAATATCTGATTTACATATGGAAATCATGAAAATAAATATGTTAAACATTTCCTAGGACTTTCAGAGCATTATAAATCAATAAATGGTTGACTGAATAGTTTTGCACCAGCAGTTAAAATGCGAGCCTGTTGGTACTGTTTCTTTGCCCATCGATTCAGGGCATTGAAAAAAGACAGAAAATGTACGTTTGCTTCCCAGAATTAACAGCATCACAACATGAATTTGATGTTAAGCAGAAAATTTAAACATGATTCTGGAAGACTGAATATTTAATCTCCCAGGAATTTTTCTACTGGCTGGTTAAGGTAGTTTGACTAAGAAACAGTTATACACTGTTTGTATTGGTAAAAAATAAACCTATACCCTGGCTGTTTTGCCAAGTTTAGTGTTGTTTTTTCTAGGTAGGTGTACATGTTCTTAGCTTTCATGTGGAAATGAAGTATTGACTGAAGCAGACAACTCCTGGTTGGCTTGTTCAGCTGACAAATACTTTCCTTTAATACATGTACAGCCCAGCTCAGTAAGGAGGTACTGCTGCTAATGTGTCCCTTGGGTAATAAATAGGAAAGAATCTCAGATTTCATTTCTGGCTTGTAAACATTTTTGTTTGTTTGTTTTTAGCATTTAATTGGAACTCAGTAAATATGAATGAATGTTAAATATCTACATTAAATGCAGTTTTCCAAAATAGAGAATGCTTCTGTTTTAATGTAATGGACTGTGCTGTCATTCAGGGTTTTGCTTTAGTGATGCAGTATTGTTCTTCTGCATAGGAAGTACTGTTTATAAGACATATGAAGCTTAATTCAAGTGTTAATGAATATTTAAAATCAGAATTTTAGATGTTTTGATAATCTTAACAGTTTTAGAATATCATACTATCAACTTGCCAGATATGTAAGCAACTATAAAGTACCCAGTGTTGCAAAGAGGAGCTGAACGTACCTTACAATGCTGAAAAAAATCCCCCATCTCCTAAACAAACACTTTGTCTCAGTACACTTTGTGGAGCATTTTATCTCTCAGAATGTTTCCCGTGTTTGTTAGATGGCTCAGCTCCAGAAGAGCTTTAACATAGTCAGCCTGCCCTTTTCTTGTATGCTTTGCTGATGATGTTTTCCTGCTCTTCATTATTCAGGTCTGTAATGAGTGCTATATTGTAATTACTTCTTCCCTGCACATCCCTGATATATTTCTTCCCATATCTCTATTCTTCCATGTTCTGTTGTTTCCATATCATATAGAACGAGATATTGTCTTTCTGTCCAGGGAGCTCAAAATTTCATTCAGGCAGAAGTGGGACTTCAGGTCTGAGCTGCTCTAGGACTGTTTTTTAAATGGCACCTTTTCATATCACACTCTCTTCCATGGGTGCCATGGACATACTATTCGGACATACTACTCAGTCAACCATTAATTGATTCATAATGATCTGAAAGTCCTAGGAAATGTTTAACATATTAATTTATCTAATATACTGATTCAAGGATATAGAGTATGAGTGTTTTCTGTATCTCTTTTAACTTAACTTATTCTGACGTCTTCAAAACAGCAAAGATGTCTTGAGGTTCTCCTGTTATTAGTAAATATCTTGTCTTGGCCCCTCTGGAATCCTGTATGTGTTGGTAACATAATAAATCTTTTTCATTATTAAATTTTTAAGAATCCTTTCTACATTATTATCTCCATTTTAAAAAAACCCCAACTAATTATATTTTAACTTAGATTTGTTTTCCAACTTTATAATTTACTCTGACATACAAAATTTCCTTGTTACTATTTATTTGGGACAACATTGTGACAGAAATATTGAGACCTTAAGCCTGGGAGTTGTAAGTTATAAATATGTCAAATACACTATTTTGCTGTCACAGAAAAGATCCTGCTTGAAGTGGCAGTATTAAATTTTCTTTAGCAGACAGGTAGCATGAATTAGTTACATTGCTGAAGCCTTCTGCTGAGCATCCAGTAGCAGCCTTGACAGTATTTTGGAGTACGACTTGATGAATTGCTGGCCAAAGGGAGAATTTGTTCTAGCAATGGTTGTTAGGATGGACTGGAGGTTAAATTGTTATGACAGTAACCACACTTGGAAATATAATCTATTATTGGAAATTTTTTTTCCTGCTTGTTACTATAGGGAAGGGAAAGATTCCTTTGGAACAACTTGTACAGTAATAAAAATGTAAACAAAGACTGTATGTAATGTACAGGGTAGGTTTAGATGTGGATTAATCAGTACAGCAATAACAATAAAATGCATGCTTGCTTTTTGTAATGTTCCTGAAAGCAAAGTGACTTTGGAACTGCTTTGTCAGGCAAGTCTGAGCCTATGGATGGACAGCAGAAAGCCCGAGGTACTATTAACTTGAAACACGGCAGGCAGCCCAGGCTATGGGAGCAGATGAGTTTTTCTTTCTCTCCGCATGTATTTCAAGCCCTGAGCCTTTTCAAGAAGCAATTCACAATTTCTTCCCTGATGGATAACAGTCATTTTCCTTCTGATATGTTGATTTTTCTCCTTGCATCTTTACTTTCCCCAGGGCTCTTTGAGTTTTCCACTTGCCAAGTCTTAAAGTTCCTTTCTTACTTTGTGGAATTTAAGGAGTTATTTTTATATGACTATTGCCTTTGAGGTACCTGAAAGAATATTCTTTCTGCCTGTCTTTGCATCAGGTCACTTTTGTATTCAGTCCCTTTGGCTCTCTTCTGCTGCAGAATGCACAGACTAAGAAGCATCTCATAGAGGCTGAGAGAAAGAAGTGTTCAGACTTCTAGGCCAGGTTAGAGAATTGTGGTAATCTGATTCAGTCTTGTGTATGTAGGTCAGAGAGTTTTGTTTCCCTCCCAGAGGCCGAAGATAAGTTATATTTCTGAAAGGTATCTAAAGTTACTTAAAAAATTGAAGCAATGATGTCCATTTCCTGTATGAAGAGGTTTCAGAGAGTCATTTTCTTGCTACTAGGAAGATACCTCTGCAAGACACATCTGTGTAATGTCAATTTCTATTCATTGTGGTTTTCTGTGAGTTAATTTATGAATCTGAAAAAAATCCTATTTTCCCCAACCTTTTTTTCTTCTTAGACATCTTAATGAGTCTTAAAGGTGTGTATATATAAAAATATATATTTATAAATATATATATATGCAAAAATATCAAGTCATCTTTCATCTGTCATTGATTTGCCTATATTAAGGTTTTTAAGATGTGTACTGAGAGGCTCCTTTTCTTTACCAAATTAACAGAAGCCTTGAAAATCCTTCCAGTATTTCCAAGTAATTTTTGGCACCAGGAAAGTCATCATATTCTTAAACAATCTGATTGGCAGAGCATATGCAGGAAAGGTGGTTGGTTGTTTTACATGATATTTCTACTTTTATGTATTTTAGCTCAAATGTGCCTTCTAGGTAGCTGAACCACAGTAACAAATACACAGTGGGGCCCAAGCTGCAGTTCCCAATGTTCTTTCTGGAGACAGTGCTTTCCAAATTACTTTCCCAAGTGTGCATGTTGATTATTTCCTTTGTCCTTATTTGTGGGATAGTTAAACTAAAATGTGTTTTCACAGAACCACAGAATAAGGAAAGTAGGGAAGGTCCTGAAGAGAGCTGTTAGGTCTGCTGAGATGCCCCAGAGAAGAAACAATTACTATATGTAGGCTGTGTATGAGAAGTTTATCTGACTGTTTTAAAGACTACCAGCAGCATGTGCCTTCCCTTGTTCAAACCTATTATCTGTTGGGGAAGGTAAGCTAGAAAGATTTCAGGATCTGTCCTCAACATGCATGTCAAACTGAATTTTGCCTTCCACTCCATTGCATGTTATTGTCTAGGCACTTACAAACTGCTTTGCCAAATTTTTTTCCCCTTTTTTTTTAGGAATTGAAATTCAGCTGGCTGAACTGGTTCCTTTTTTGTTTCCTTCTTTAAATGAAAGCATTGTTTCTTGTTTCTCTAGTTTTTGGTACTTTGCCCATCCTCCATAAAATCTTGAAAACAACACTAGCCATTTCAGTCAATTCTGTATATATTTAAGGTGAAATGTAAGTAATTTTTTAATTGGCTAAGTTTCTTTTCTATTGTCTGACTTTGTCTTCTGTGTTGATGTTGAGCTTTGAGGGTTAAAAAAGGAAATTCAAATGGTTTTGTGTGAATTATTTTGCCTTTCTGTTATTTTCCATTCACTTATTATCTCATCCCAGAATTTCAAAATTTGTGGTTTTAATAGATGCTGAAATTCTGAAGTTTTGACAATTTTTTTTCTTTCAGGGCCATGTAAATCTATGTTCCTTGATATAGCTGTATGACCTTGTTTGTCTCTGTTACAACATCTTATTAGGTTTTATTGGCATGTGCTAGTGGAAATAGAAGCTGTACCAAATAATTCAAGTTATTTTTGATCATTAACAATATCGACAAAATACAATAGGCAAGCAAGGGTGATGTTAGTACTAAGTGGAATATGGACAGAAGCTCCAAAGATTTGTAAGATAATATCAGATTACATTAACCTTGATACTTGAACCCTTTAATTGGGTGTTAGATGGGTTGTACTAATGTTTTCCTGGAGAAGCAGCAATGTGCACACTTTTTTTTTTTATTTGCCTTGACTTATTATTTAGGTCTAATGAGAGAGCAGGAAGTCAGCCATGGCTTTTTGTAGCTGAGTCTGGTTTCCATGTTAGAAAAATCCTTTAAAAAAACCAAAAATATGTTGTGTTCACACATGCTCACAAATTTCATTATGGTTAACACAAAAATTTTTAAAAAAGATTTGTGAAATACAAGTTTTTTAGATTTTTTTGGAGAAAAGTCTTGTCAATTTATGACTAGCATTTAAATAGTGTAGTAGTCCCTATATTTCTCAAATAGCTGTTAATTGTTTACCAAAGTAATTTTACCCCCAGGTGAATAATAGAAATCTTTCAAGATAATTAATGATTTAGATTTTTTTATTTATGCAGGTATGCAGGCACATTTTAGAAGGTCAGTCTTGAAATTTCAGATTTTGAAAATCAGCTTAATTTTCTTGGTAATAGATTTTGACGTTTTTTGTCTGATTAAGTGGAAAATGAAAAGAGAAGTGTTCAAAGTGAGTATAAAAGTTCCATTATAAAGGAATAGTTGCATCATGTTAATTTAAACTATCAATAAAACTTTAAATATATTTGACTTTTTGAGATATCACTCTATATTTTGCCTCTAATCTTTGTAATTTATTTCTATTTACTAAGTAAAAAAGAAACGTATCTTTTCTTAACAGAAGATTAGTGAAGCTTACCTGTGGTTCTTTCCTCACTCATTTTCTGTAAATCCCTTTCCCATACAGAATTAAATCCTTTAAAAGCCAATCTTTATCGTAATTTTCTCCTTTTGCTTGCCCAGATGAGTATTATCCTGTAGCAGTGAAGTCCTGTGGCCTAAGACTGGACCAGAGGACCAAAGAGTCTGGAGGAAAGTGCCTCATCAAGGCTGACGTGTAAACCAGAGATGCTTGTACTCCTATGTACTCCTGTGTCACAGCTGGGCACAGCTGGGCTTGGGAGCCTGGACTTGTGCTACAACTGGGACTTCCCTCATCAAAAACAAAAGCCTGGAATTCTACTTGTGATCCATTAGGCAGGTGTGCAAAAAGGATGATATTCCTGGAAGCAGGCTGAAGAGCAGGGCCTTTTAGATGTTAAAGCACACTTGCAAAGTGAATGAGTCATGCTAGCTGGACTGTATCCACTGTAATTTATGGCCAGAGCTGAACTTACTGAAAATTGCAGTGTAGCTGTGATGGTTCTCTAGAGTCTCAGGTAAACAAAACCTGAATTTCTAAGCTTGTCAAATAAAACTTCCTTTGCTTTTCCTATTTTATTTTGAAGGGTGAAGAGCAGCACGTCACACAGGCTTTCTTGGCTACTTTAAAGACTATTGCAGATCTATTTAAACTTCTGTGCTTGGCTCATTGAACAATGAAGCATGTTTTTGCAATAATAATAGCCAATGTCTCCATTGGTTGTTTGGAATTGGTTGTCTCCAACTGATGTTTTGAAAAAGTATATGCATTAAAGTATTCTTATTATACAAATATTTATCATAGGCAGTATATCCAAAGGTTAATTACAGAGTATACCAAAATTTACTGGTTTGAGCTCTTATCACACAGACTATACAACAATCAGGTTTCTTTGTTTTTGAGGTTTACAATTTGTCAGTACTAGAACTTCGTCGTTGTACCTGAAGATACACAGCAGAGAGGGCCATTTCATGTATTGGTTATGCATCTCTCTGAAACCGTATTAGTATAGTTCAGGTAAAAGTTTTGGTTCAGAAGGTGTATTACGATATTTGAGAAATAAAGAAGGCTTTTTCTTCAACATACAGACATTTTGGATGTTCAGGTAATGGCTGAATGAGTGATTCTTGAGTTTCTTTTCTGTCTTCCCCCATTTATACTCATTATTTGAAACTAGCGTTTCAACTCTAAATTGGCATCGGTAATCCAGTAGAATCTTTGGAGTTCAGTTAGAGAGAACTGTACACTAATTTTGAATTACAAGTAAACAACATGCAGATATTTAAATTTAGTATTTAAATATTTAGCATATTTAAATTTGCTATTGGAGCTAAGCTTTTCATAAATTTCTTTTCTGAAGCTGAAAAGTGACAGAGTTTGGAATCTTACCTGGCTCATCCAGTATTGATAGACAGCATCAAGTTCAACTACTTAAGCTTCCAACCTGTGGTTTTCATGTTTAAAGCCCAGAATTACTTGTGTCTATGTCACATGGGCTTTTGTTACCCTAGTGAATTTCTGAGGATGAAGAATTAGAACTGAAATTCTGTCTTTATTATAATACACTCCTACAGTGTCTCTTATCAGATCATGAAGTGCTTACACTTTCACAAGGAAACCACAGCAGTAGCTGTTCCCAAGCTGACTTGACAGTACTGCAAGAACAATGTTTGCATAGTTTTGTCAGTAGTCTGTTTTGCAAATGCTGTTCCATACATAACCATCAGTAAAGTGTAAGCTGGTATGAATCCTGATGTAAATAAATGTACACTGGGTTATAAAAGCTTATTTTTAATTTGGTTGTGTCTTTTTTAAGCCATTTGTAAAAAATGTTTAAAAATAATGGACATGGCATGGTTAAACATGTGGCAGTTTAACCAAACCCATTTTAAATAATCAATAGCAGTTTAACTACAAATACTGCATGTAGCTAAGACCATGGAAAGTCTGCTTCCTCAACAGATCTTGTCTCCTCTCACAGTACAGCCATCTGCTGAGCATATCTGCAGGGATGCTCACTGCTTTTGAATCTTATTAAGTCGGTGAACTCTCCAGTAAGAATGAATTGTCCAGGATTGAGTGGCATGAGCAAAGCCATTTTAGCTGCTTGAAATCAGATACCATTTCTAGTTTTGTATGGTTGTTAATGACGTGAACAGAGCGAAATTACAGGTATGCATCTGGGATATAACTTGACCTTCACTATGGTTGAATATCTTCCAGGAAGTGTTAGACCTGTTTCTCACTTTAAGAGGCAGAGTTTATTAGCTCAGAAATGGTGAAAACAGTGTCACAGTTACATGGTTTCTGCACCGAAGCTGGCTTGTGTTCAGATACCTTCTTGCACTGACAGTCTGTAAAGTGCACTTTGGACTTTTGGACCTGGATGAATTTGCAAGCTCAGCTGTACAGATGTAGAAAACGTTTTTAAAAAGCTTTGTTTATGGACTAAGTATATTTCCTATGGAATCATTCAGATATAGTGCAAGGGCAAACAAATAATGCTGATGGAACCCAACTACATTTTTAAGCAGAAGAGAACTCTTTGAGATGCACATTGTAGGAAAAAAATTGCCTGTCTCGATGGTAAGGTAAGCTTTCAGTTTCAGAGAAGTACAGCGCTTGGATAAATAAGATCAATGTATTTAAAGATGACAATAATTAATAAGTGTCAGATATTTGTAGAGAGGGATTTCACATTGAATTTGATTACATATGTAGGCTCTTTTTCGTCCATGGATTGCTGTATAATTCATTTATAATTACATATATAATTCAACAAACTATGCGTTTTAGTCTTTTTGCCTAGATATCGATTGTAATTTATTGTTATTATGTTATGACAGTTCCCAGATATTGTAGTCATTGACTGTGTTTCCACTGTGATAACAGCTCTAGCATGATGTTTTCTTTTTGCTGCTCTCCAATGAGATTATAAGTTTTAAATTAGGAAAAAGTGTCTTTCTAAGACTTTTCATAGGAAATTATTCCATATAGACTGAAGTGCCTGATCATTGCCTCAAACTGAGCCATAATGGTGAATAAGAAGCCAGTTTAACAGAGAAGAAAACCTAGCACTGATTGACAAATAAAGGTGGAAATAGGGCTTGAGTGCATGACTACAGACAAAATGGTTTTATTTAAGTTCTTGAAAGGAGACAGAAAGTCTTAGGTTCCACGTAGGATGAAAGAAAAGGGACACTGGGTGTCCCTTTTCCCTGTTTTCACTGTGCCTTTGTATACACAGATGTGCAAATGTTCACAACTTAGGGTAGTCCAAGGCTCCAGGGGAGGGAAAGGTGCTTGTCTCAGCTACACTGCTGTCTTTCAGAGCTGCACTCAGCATTGTTTCCTCCTTTTTCTCTCACAGGATTGATTTTTCTTGTCACATACATTTAAAGTGTCCTTGAGCTCTTTTCCCTTCTACCTTGAATTTCCTTTGTAATAGTGTTAAGAAATATTCTTTCATATTGACTGTAAAACTCCTGCAAAAACCTCCTGTTATCCATCCATCACCTACATCTTACCCTGGCTGGGGTCTGGACTTCCATACTTTTGTTTCACCTCTTCCCATGAAAATTTGAAAAGAGTTTCCATGCATTCGTTCCTTTTATCAGCTGTAAGAAGTTTTTTGAAATCTGACCGTCGTGCACTTGGGGTCTTGCTTGGAGACTCATTGGTCCGGCTTTTGTGTGAATTTTTTGTAAGTATACTGAGGGTCCTCAACAAGACTTTTATTAAACAGCTGTGTGTTTTTGTTTCCCCTTGTGTGTGCCTTGAGAGGCTTGCTGATAATCATCTCTGTTCTTTGATGTGATGACATCTGTTGTGTGAGAAAAAAAATATATGGGTCTTCCAGGATGTAGGACGGGATTGCTTTCTGTTGGCAGAGTTCGTGTGAGCAGGGCATAGGGATATAATTATAGTAAATTGCCACTGAAAGAAACAATAGAAAAGAGCACAGGTGGAAAGTTCCTTCTGAATTTAAGCTACTGCTAAGGAAGCACAGAGAGGGATCTTTCACTGGGCCAACCACACAAGGGAGGGATTGTCCCACTTTACTCTGTGTTAGTGGGGCCTCACCTCGAGTCCTGTGTGCAGTTTCGGGAACCACAATAGAAGAATATAAAGCTATTAGAGAGCATCCAGAGGAGGGCTGTGAGGATGGTGAAGGGTCTGGAGGGAAAGCCTTATGAGGAGCTGAGGTCACTTGGCCTGTTCAGCCTGGAGGAGACAGCAGTTCATTAGCGTCTACTTGTTTTCTTCCATTACAAAGGTTGCACAGAACAAACAGAACATTTTGTCCCCATCTTCTGAGGCAAAGATGAAGTAACAAACTTGCTGTCCAAGGTCATTACTTACCTGTTTCTGAAGAAGCAACCTTTCCCTGATAGAGTAACTAATAATGGGGCTGCTGGAGAAGAACAAGAAATTGTCAAAAATTAGCAAGAGCTGATGCAAAAGTGGGGTTGAATAGAGGTGGCATCTAAGCCTTTTGAACCACTCTTGCCAATGGTGTACTGCAACCAATTTTATTATAGAGAAGGAAGAGACATCTCTTAATCCCCATCCTCTGCAAAGCATTGTTCTAAGGTGCAATAAGATTGTGTATTGCTGTTCTTCCTAAGAGCTTCATTCCTCTGCTCTGAAAAGTTTATCACAACTGTTCTTTAGAAATTTTAAATCACTTTAGTCTTTATCCTTGTCCCTTTGTTTCTCAGTCACAAATCCACTGTAGCCATAAAAGAATTGAGAACAACAATGCTTTGAGCCATACTTAAGTTGAAATACCTGCTGTCACTTCTACTCTGTCATGCACTATATTTGATTCTGTTTTCTTCTAGACTTGAGTTTGTTTTGCTTTATATCTGGATGGAAAGACAATTGAGCAGTTGAGTCACACTTTATTATGTTCTCTATCAAGAACATAATATAAGTCTTTCTTAGCAATATGTTCTGTGAGAACTGGTGGTGTGTTAAATTATTGAGCAGTTAGAGAAGGTTTTGGGTTTTTTGTAATACTGAAGAGTCATTCTATGTTCACGGATTCATTCAGATAATGGTACCAGGTAAAACATAGATCTTAATAATAAGGCTACTTGAGCACTCTTTACTTAAGGACTCACGGCACTTCTGTCACTAGAATCCTTCCAACAGGTTAGGCAAACATCTGTCAGGATGACAAAGCTGTAGTTGATTCTGCTGAAACAGGAGGTTGGTCTTGAGTAAGCTTTCAGAGGTCCCATCTGTCCTTTTTCTATAGCTGGGATAATTTTGTAATTTCCTTGTGACTGTTTCCTAAGTATTCTGCGTGGTGTGCTGTACAAATTTCTTTCAGGTGTATTTCTCTTAGTCGTTAAAAAGATTAAAGCGTTGAAGAATATGTAATAATTTTCTGACACTTGTCCATTAGTTTTTGCACACATCAGGTAAGCCAGGCAGAGATCAATAACTATATATTGAAAATAAACAGCTGCTCATTTTACAAAGTCGCATCAAAAAACACCAAAGCTCTTGGCTAAACCTCTTTATCATACCATTTTTCTTTGAAATCCCGCTTAATGCAGAGTATAGATCTCTAAAATAACTTGTCTGACCAGTATTTCTTCTCCTGCTCTGGTATTTGTAGCAGTGGAGCCTTTAAGGAAAGAATTATTTGCTCTTTTGATGGGGAGCAAAAAAACCAACTAAAAACATTTGCTAAAATGTTCTAAACTTGTTCTTTCTTTTTTTGAATAAAAATAGTGTTGTAGCTGTTTAAATCGGACTTGTGGGGAGAGGTGCTCACTTTTCTTAGATGAGCTCATACAATTGATAAAAGTAGATAAGCTTCTAAGCCTGATCTGAAGTAGAGCTTGCCCCCTGTAGTTTTCCAACTGCTTTAGTTGATATAATGAAATACGTTATTTAAAAATAAACTTTATTTTCTTACAGGATTCTCTGGTAAATATTTTGCAAACCAGAAATTTCATCTAGAGTGATCTTCATTTTTACTCTGATGGAATTTCTGTTCTGTAGCACTGCTCTACATTAAATACAGTTCTGTTTTTAAGTATTAATAATGGAAGATGTAGTATAGGAGAGATTAAATGCTAGTAAATAGGATTTACCCTCTTCTAATCTGGGCAGAACTGAGGTTTATCTGTTTCTCCATGAGACAGTTGAATCTACTCATTCTCAGTTTTTAATGGTAGACCTTGTGAGTAACCAAAGACTTAATTTTCCTAACAGTTTGCCAACGAGTATTATCTATTGATTTAGGAAGAAGGTAGCAGATATTTATAGCTTCTTTTAAAGGGTTTGGACTTTCTTATGTTTAAGAATTTAAATTCAGTTTTACTGTCATGTCCAGGAAGCTTTAAAAAATACTTTTCCAAAACGCATTCGGGGGAGAATTGGTCTTAATTTCAGCAGTTCAGATACGCCACTGGAAGTGCCATCAGTTCTTGGCTATAACAGCGGAATACTTCCCAATGGAAATAGGTATTCAGAAAGGAAGATTGCTGGGTTTGGAAATGCTGTTTAGAAAAGTTAATCTTCAGAATATGGTATGCTAAATTGTCAACATAGCAAACCCCTTCTTCGAAAGAATTTTTGGTCTAAATTTTCTTCAAGAAAAATTGGGGGAGGGGACACCCCGAAAAGCCCTATTTATGTGTTTCCAGGCAGCACAGTAAATAGTCTTCATGGGAATAACGTTAAGCATGCTCAGAAGCGTGTCATATTTGTGTGGCTGTGCCGTGTTTACACAAGCTGCCTTGGTGAGATCACTTGCTTTGCAGTGTGATTGTTACATGCCATGTTATTAGCAGCTCAGTTGCATGGGGATCTGACTATTCATAAATGCCCAAATAACATCATGAGGTTACTGCGAAGGAGGCAAACTGCACGTTTTTAGATCATAATCCTCTTAGGTACGTGCATTGAGGCAGGGGACCTGTGACTGGTACTCTTGATGTTTAGATGAGGGAGCTGCCTGACTCCATTCAGATGGAAGGTGGTTTTTCAGTTTTTAAGGTTTACCTCATCTTCCACAGCCCTTACAGAATGGCAATCCAGTCCTTTTTAGTGTCATGCTAAGCTGGTAGGAACCCTAACAAATAGGGAGACCTGGCTATTTAACTATGCTGGCCTTGCAGCCTGGACAGAAAAAGGTGCCAAGAAACCTTCCTTTTTTTCAGTAGGAACTACATAAAAGGGTGATAAGCTTTAAGAAGGGATTGATTTTGCTAAGTTTATTTCTGTCTCTTTGATGAGGATTCCCTGGGTATGTCATCCAGAGTGAGGACTGGACCATGAAAACATTGCTGCAAAATGAATAGTCACAAATGTATTTTGAATGACAATATACTTCTTACTCTGAAGGATATAAAACCATACTTATAAAATGAAACAGTGTATTTTATACAGGATTTTTTGTACGGGTTTATACAAATACAGCTGATTGAATATATGCTCATTGAATCTCCCTAGGGCAATTATATATTGATATTCTTTATTTTCACCCTAGATTTGCATGGAGGCAATGTGCTCCCAAGTACCTATGGCTTGTTTGTTTGTTTCTTAAATATTACTTCCCAGTGGAACAGCTGTCCCCTTCTGCAAGTAATATTCTGGTTATGTTTATGTAATGGTTTGTGTGATGCCTTGGAAAAAACACAGGCTGATAAATATCACCGATAAGTAATTGGAATATGTTTACATCTTGTTTTGTGGTGCAGCATTGGACACACCTGAACTAGCTCTGACAGGCTGGTACAATGAGGTGAAGGACTGTGCCAGGAGATAACCTCAGGTCCCAGAAGCTGCCCAGCTTTGCTGCCGAGCACTGCACTCTTGTTAAGAACCGTGTGCTGAAAGGGCAATGCTGCTTCCAGAGCTGGCGTGTTGAGCAGCTCTCTTTGGTGCTGTGTGTCATGGCTAAATAGTCCTTGTTCAAATCAATGGCCCAGATTCTTACAGAGCTTTTTCATAAAGCTCTTATTGTATCCTGGACAAGACCAAAGGAAGCAAATCAAATGTTAGGCTATGTTACAGGCAAGGGAAACCAAGACAAGATGTGGCATTGTACATTTTCACCTTAAATGCTCTTTGGCTTTGGCTGTTTTACAAAAGGCACGTCAGAAATAGGCAACTTATGTTACCAGAATAGGCTGGATTTTGGATGGGATGAGAAGATGAGAAAGGATAGGGGGAGGGATTAAGGGCTGAAAAGAGCTAGTTTTGTGTTCCTATCTGTTGTCTTATTCTAGGAGGTAATACATAAATTAAAAGCTATAGTAAGTTTTGTCTAAAGCAGAATGTTACAGGATATTCTGGTGGCAAGAGGAAAATAACCTTAAAAGAAGTTCTCCCACACACTCCTCCTTCTCCCAGAAATCCCCACTTGCCAATCTCCATTGTCAATATTTACACTAGTTATATTGAAAGTGTACAGTTATAAAAGTCTAACAGAGAATAGCAAGATCATCAATTACATAAAGGAAGGAAAAACCTAATCATTACAGCATGCCTAGACAGACTCTTGCAATTTATGTGTCTCTTTGGTATCTGCTAAATGTAACTGGTGGGATGGTAAATGATGATTTTTAGCATACAGTTTGGAAAAAATGGAGAGGGGGTGAGTAAAAGGACAGTAGAGCTCAAAGCACTGTACCAGCATTAAATAGCCCTAATGCAAAGCCCACCTCACCAGCCATGCATAAGGCAGCCTGCTTTACTCCTGCTGTGTGCCAGGAGACTGAGATAAGGTTAATCACTATGTACAGAATTCAAGGGCACAGTTTCTTTTTGCTTTCTTATCTGTACAGACTTTTCAATTGACTTTTAATCCTTCTTACACAGGCTGTTTAAATCCCATCAACACTGTTTATAAATGGAGATTTCTTTAATAACTCAGCCTTACCCAAGCAGACAGTTTTCAAATTGCTGCTGAATGCTGTTGTATTCATTAAATCCCTTAGTGTTGCCAGCTGTCCACTGCTTCTTGCTGTCTGAAATGCTTTGAATCCCTTTTTGCTTTGGGACTTAACTGGTCTTGTTAAATTGTGTTAACAGGTACTCCTGCATCATTTGTCACTGGCCTGTAGTGTTAATTGAAAAGTCGATGATAATTTGATGTCTCTGAAAATCTGTGTGATAATTAGATGCTCTATGTACCTCTGATCTTCAATCACATTTGTTCTGAAGATGAAAAATAAAAGCATCTCAGTTTTCTTTTTCAGATGCTATAGATTTAATAACATGTAAGGTTGTCTCTAGACTTTAGAAGGAAATTGTAATAAAGTCCATAGAGTAATATGAAGACTAGTTTTTGTCTGTAACCAGTGCTGTATGAACTGCTGATGTAATCAGCTGGAATTGTCCCAAGTTTGGGTGAGTGTTTGTCCAAAGAGAGAAAACAAATACAGTAGCCACAGTGGAAGGAATAGATAGGCTACCATTTTATTTTCACATCAGATTTGTGTGTTTCTGTTTGCTAGAAGCTGTGCTTAATAATAAAACTTGAACGTTCGACTCTATGAATTGAATCCATCTGAACAGGTTATACAGCAAATTTCTCAGGCCATTGGGAAGGATTTAGTTGCAGTTTGGTCACAGGCTTATGTAAACCCATGTTTTCCATGAAGTCCCTGCCCCTATCTTAAACTTTCACTGTTTGAAACTTCAGTGAAGTGAATCACAAAAGCTGCTTTTAGTCTGAGAGATATGGTTCCCACTCATTGCTGATGTACTACACAGCAATTTCCAAAGTTGCTCTCCTGGGTGAGTCCCCATACTAAGGGGGGCTGTCCCTAAGCCAGACAAGTACAGGGATGCCTTCTCCTAGGAGTCCTTGGTCTTGGATGCTCTTTCTTGCTCTCCCCACCTAAGCCTCTGGTTTGCCATCCTTCATTTCCAGAAACTGCCTTTTCTGGCTTTGCTCTCTCCCCTGTCCTAAATGATCAGTGGATCCAGCTGTCAGGCACTGGGCAGGAGTGCAGCCTGTTTTCTTCTGCTTGTACATATGTATTTTGTACAGGGAGAGTTTGCAACCTCTATCCACCTTCTTACTTCTTCCAAGGCAGAAGGAAGTTGTGGTGTGATACTAGATGAAACAAAGCCTGCATTTATTGAACTCGTGCAAGTTTCAGCTTCATAACAACAAGCTCAAATTTAGATAAATTCTCCTAGGCTCTGTGTTTCCTGCGGCAGACCAGACATTTTCAGTCTGCAGTTAGCTTTGATAAAGAGACATCAGCAAAGTAATAATGAGCTCTGCAAGAGAATTTTTTGGGGGGAAATAGCAGCAACCTATAGCAGAGCAGAGATGAGACGCTTGCATACCGTGAAAGAACATCTCTGCAGGTGGAAGTTTAGAGGGGTGCTGGGGGCCTACTTTGGTTTTGGGGCATTGTCCTGAAACCTTAGTACATTGCTCTAACTCCTAGGTTTCGTGTCATTGAAGAGCTGGGCTAGTTTGGAAAGCAGTAGGGTCAGGAGAGACTGAAAACAATAAAGCAGCAGAAAACTCACTTTTGTGTTCTGAATTTTGGGCCTCTGTTTGTTGAAGGGGCTTCCTATCAGGGGAAGAACTTGGGGTACAAGCCTTACTGGCACATAAGAGAGCCACACATAGGTCGATATCATCTAAATGTGAAGAGTTCTTCTGTCTACATTGGAATCATATTTAAGCAGATTTCCATTACATAAAATAGGTCATGAACCCAGGGTTCTGCTGAAATGTCTTTTGCTGTGCACTCTTCTGAATTGCCTAGCTGTGCTTGGCTGTACTAGTCAGTTTGGAAAAATACTGGGCAAAGGAAACAGTTGGAAAACTCTTTCACTGTATGGAACAGACGTGCCGATTCTTGGAAGTGCCACTTGGAAGTTAATTGAAAACCTTTGAAGCTTTTTTTCCTGGGTCTTTCTCCACCTACTTTTCACATAATTGCAACACTGCTTTAATAAGTTTTCAAATTGGTTTAAGGGCATCTAAGATGAGACACTCTGCTTGATGTAAACTGTTGTTTGTAAGCAGCAAACCGTGGAGGTCAGGCACCCTTCTACCACAGGAACTGTAGGCTTTCCAGAGTGATGTACAAATACACTTATGTAATGTTCGAGGTTGTTACCAGACTAAAAATATGTGCTGTTTCCTCAGGCACTTCACTTAAAATCTTTAAAACTAATTTGTTGACTCTAGTTCCCTTTATGTTCTTTTCACAATGTTTTGTTAGTTACAAGTTTTCTGAGCAGCTGCCCACTCCCTTTGCCCCCTGAGACAACTGGGAACACAGGCTAAAGGTTGTAGACAGTCTGATGAGGAAGTTCATATTAGTGTCGAACGCAGATGGGGAGCTTCTCCAACAGTTGGTGGAAGCTTTGTATGGTGAGAGGAAGAAAACATTTAGGGAGACACTGGTATAAAACATACAGGAAAAATGGGTGCAGCTGTATTCCTTCAAATCTGATGGTGACCGAAATAACAGGGCAAATGCCATTAACATTTAGTTGATACTTTGCTAGTTGACAGAGAAAACATGAAATAAATTTGCTTTTAGAGGTTTTGTTTACTGTTTGAAAACGATAATGTAAGTGCTGTTGCTCTAGTCTGTCAACAAACTTAATGAAAAAACTATATTCTTCTGTTTTGTAAAAAAAGTTTTAACCATACTTAGCTCACTTAAGAATTTAATAGGATACTCAAATTCAAAATTCACTTGCTTTAAAATAGAGAACTTCCATCAAGGAAGTTTGTCTAAAAAGGAGTGGAAAAGGCATTTACTTGCCAAGTTCAGGCTTTGTTTCTACAGCAGCTTTTTGATATTCCTGACTTTTAAACGGAATGCAGTCTTTCCCATGCTCTAGGTGCTTGGAATTGAATGTTTTTAGCCACTGTTGACTGGGAATTGTTAGCCAGTAACTCACAATGTGGGGCTGATTGCTTTAAGACTGGCTTGGATACCTCTGTGCCCAATGTTCCTTAACATTGTACTTTCAGAAAAAAGTTTTGCATAGTGACTATTATGTGGTTCTCTCCTTTTTTAATAGCCATATAAATGTCAACAAGCTGGCATGCAAGGCAGTGTAGCGGGGTTGTAGGATAACTGTGTACAGTATCTTTCTGTCATTCTTGCATCCAGATACCTTCTTAACTTAAGCTCTCTCTTGGCCAGTATTCTTGTGATTCCTCTATACTCGGGCCTGGATTTGTGCCATCTATCCCATACATGCTGGTTACTTATTACTGGGCAGGCCTGTCAGTGCCTGAGGATGTAGTGTCCCTCTCTTGGGAAACTTGTGGCTGGTAAGGCTTTCTCAAAACAAAGGATCATTTGTTGATATGCAGAGCAACAATTCAGAGACAGGAGTATTGAGCCAAAAATCTAAATGTGTGTTTTGTTTTATGTGAACGTCTGTCTTGTTATGAGGCAGAGCAGGCAGTTGTGGGTTGGTTTTTTTCATCAGTGAGTACCCATGCAGAGAGTTAGTCTGTTTTTAGGACTTCATAAATAGTGCTGCCATTACCCACACACATTCCTGTCCCTTCCACCTCTGCCATCCCCTCCCCTCCTGGAAGATTGCGCAGACAAGGGAAAAAAGGAATTCAGTCATTTGGGGCTTCTGGTAGCTGCTTACAGTCTGTAAAATGACAGCTGTGTGCATACACGCAGGTGTCTGATGTGTTTGGAGCAGGTTCATACCTACTATACATTTGATACTTGGAACGTCACAGGCAGTACCCAGTGAACTAAGATGGTTCTGGATGCACTGCAATTACATTTAATGTTTTTTTCAAAATTTGTTGATAGAACATCATGTATGCTGCCCATCTGGGCTATGCCCACGTTGCCATGCAGAAACATCCTAACCCTATCCTATCATTGCTTTCATGGAGTTTCTCCCTGGGAACCAGCTCCCCAGCTTGCCTCTAGCTAATTTCTTCTTCCCTCTGCTTTCAGAGTAGCCTGTGTTTGAGGTTCAGAGCCGTTAGGAGAATTTGTCCAGTTGCTGTATCATGTGAAACCGGGCAAAGTCCTCCACTCCTAACATATTTGCCGTACAAGCTTATAGGGGGGTTATCTTTCTTTCCTGTTCAGGTCAGCTTAGGCGTGGTCAGATGATTAATTTTGGTTGCTTGTACAAGACCATTTCCCTCAGCCAGGGCAATGTGTTGCCAGAAACAACCTGAAGTCTCAAGTGACTACAGTTTAAAACATTCCCTCCCTGCAATGTCTTGATTGTATTTCAACAAAATAACTAGTGCAGGACAGCTATTAAAAAAGTGCCTGCCTGTGTGTGCAATGCTACATTATTGCTCTATAGCCCCAAGAATGAATTTATTGTATGAGATGTGGCCCTTAAACATGGAAGAAAGAATGTAGATGATATTGCAGTATGAATTCAGGTACACAGGGTTTTATTTATTTATTCTTACAGAGCAAAGAATCAAACTCTTGTTGTTACAAGATGGGACTCGGAGCCCTCTCATTTGCCACAAGTGAACCTCCCTTTCTGGAGGTTAGTACCAGTTCTACACTTCAGCTGCTGGTTGTGGACATGCAAACACCTTGCCTCAGCGAAATAACTCCCATTAGTCTTAAGTTTAAATCTAGACAGATGATGCTCAGGAGTTCTCTCTCCTTCCCTAGCCCAAAGTCTGAATTCTGCCTTGCCAGTCTTTGGTGGTTCAAATCCTGATGCAGATCCTGACTCTGGTTTCTCTGCGAACCCCTCCTCTAAGCTCACCAAAATGATTTCTCTGGGACTCATCTCAGTCTTGGTTGTTTTAGCCATTGTGCAGTGATCTTTGACATCTCCAGACCTGTGCTTTGCCAAGTAATTCCTTATTTGCTGAAGCTCTAAGGAGTTGGCCTCTGGCCTTTCTTTGCTACAATCCAAATTTGGTTTAGTCTCGTCTCTACCTGTTTCTGAGGAGTGTGATGGGACATGTAAAGTTCTTTCAAGTCACACTTCACATTGTTATAATTTGTTACTTGTATGAAATTTACATTTACCAAAATAATAGAATGAATTATTTTTGTGGTAGTCTCTCTCAAGAGAAGGACTTCTCAGGAAGATGACAAATGCACCCTGATAAAGAGAAATCATCCTCTCTGCTGTTGTTAGTAATATAGGCAAGTTAGCAAATGAACCAGAGTTTTTTGTTAGCATTTTAGTTTACAGGCTTCAGTGATCATTGTTGCTTCTTCATCAGTAGTGAAAATGTGGTCCAGTTCTGCCTGAGTTTTCATTAGCTCTGTTGTTTTGCTGACTTGGAATCCCTGCTGAGTGTCCAGAGGGCAGTTGTCACACTGGTGAGGAGCAGAGGGACAGGTATGGATTTGTAGTTTTACTGACAAAATGAGAAGGCATTTGAATACTTCTAGCTTCATGTCCAGATTTATAAGCTCCTGTTTTAGTACTAATTGTGTATGTTTAGTATGGTATGTGTGCATTTTCATTTACTTACTCGTACTTTATTTATTTACTTTACATTTGAAAATTGCCATATATCAGGCTTCAGTGGTAGCTTGATTACAAGATACTGATTCTGATAAGGAAATCTGAGAGCATTGTGTCTCCTACAGCACAACCACTGTATGTATTTTGTGTGTGGTTTCAGCATGTCTGAATCTGTGGGGCTACACAGTCAGTGCTGGCCTTTCCCGGGACTTTGGCTGAATCTATCATGGGTTTAAAATGCTATATAGAAAGTAGGCAGGGTGGTCCAACAGCAGTAGGTGGCCCCTCCTCTCTGACAACAGCAAGTGGTTGATTTAAAATTATGATTGTAACAAACAGTGGATTTTAGGCTGATTTCCAATATTGTGGTTAACTTAAAAAAATATATATACTTAACAGTATTTGGACAGAAAGTGCTAGAATTGGTTTCAAGTCTGTTTCAACTTAGTTACCCTAGAAAATATGCTCTTGAGAAGGTAGATGGGGGAAGGTATTAACAGTTGTATGGTTTAGATGTCACTATTGCAGACAGCAATGTTACAAAGTCCAGAAGTGTATGTGGGTTTATTCAGATCCTGAGCAGCTCCGTTGCAGAAATCTCCTGTGACTTTACAGTTGTCCTGCAGGGACCCAAAGCCTTTGTGGCCAGTGGAAAAGTGCCAAGGTGGCAGTGGCAGTAGGAGGATGATAGTCCTGCAGGCAGCTTGGTACCAGGCCAGTTTGTCCCAGGGGCCTTGAGGGAGCACTCCAAGCTCTGAAGTTATCCAGGATTTAGAAGGATGCAGAAGTTGTGCTGTGTTAAACAGGGGCACGTGTACCATGTCCTTGAAGCACGTGTTGGCAGTGGCACTGCAGTTTGCTGGGGCTCATCGGAGCGGCTGTTGCCTGGCACTGGTCACAGGGCAGGGTGGCTCCTGATAGGCTGGGAGGCTTCTGCTCCCTGCTGCACCCGCAGTGAGTGTCAGTGACCACTTAGCTTGCTGTAAGAGGAAGAGATGGCATAGTACTGCAAGTGGCAACATAGTAAGACCCACTGTAGGAAATGGTATTGATTCCTGAGTAGAAGACAGGCCAGATATTTTAGGATTTGTATCAGCAGGAAAACAGTGCTTTTCTCAGTTCTTCCGTTTGAGAAAGCAAAGGCCAAAAAAAAATTATTTATTTCAAAAACCTTAGCCATATCATCTTCTGAAAATGGGAAGAATGAAGACTGTGTTGTCTGAATTTAAACAAAACACCTACACAAATTGCCAAAAATGACAAGAAATACATGATTCATCTGGAACCTTTTTATGATTCTCCTCAAGCAGAGGTCTTAATCAGTTTGTCTCTGAGTACAAAAGCAAAAAGAAACAGATCTGATACGAAAATGACAGATCTGGTGTTATCTCAACTTATAACAATTAGATGTTGAATAGTACCTAGAGGATGATCTGTTTTTCTTAATGGCTATCATTAAATCAGTGATGTGGGTTGCCCTTCTACAATGATGCTGTTTACTTTTGTACTTAACTTTTTGCCAATGTTCTAAAGGAGTTGATACATCCTATATGATAGTATTGTACTTGGCTCTATATACTAGGTAAATAAGGAGTGAGATTCAGTATTGAGCAACTTGCGACCCTCCTCCATACTGAAGATAGGTCAAGATAGGTCATTACAAACAATGCAAGGGGAATACAGCTTTATAGCTATTTGGATTTTTTTCCTAATAAAAAACTTCGATGTTTTTCCAAAATTCCCAGACTCAAAAATATAATGTGCATTATATGTGGGACACAGGCAGACTGTGAAAACTGAAAATAAAAGAACTGATTTTTCTTTTTTTTTCCTGGCTGCTGCTCTGAGGCACTGAAAGTGGCAAGTGTAAGAAGAAAGCCACAAAACAGTTCCCCAAAGTGCAGTTACTGACAGAAGGGTTCCTGAACCTCTAGCTGTAATTCACATTATTAGTTTAGTACTATTTCACTTGATTTATCTCATTGTAACAATCAAGCTACAGATAAATAGCTGAGAGTTGTCTTGAGGTACACTAAATGACATGACATTTTGTCACATTCCATTCTTGATACTTGTCTTTTTGTGGGGAGAACATTGAATTTATTTTTAAAAACCCCCTAAAACACACACAAAAACCCAGAAAAATACTAGTTTGTGAATGCAGTGTGGATATATGTGAGATTAAGGGCTGACTTGACTTCTTGACAAAGCATTTTATAAATTTGTAGTTTGTTCCTTGGTGAATGCTCTGCAGAAATAAGCTTTTTGTATGTTGTACCTGCAGAATCAAGTCAGGCATGAGCCTCAGGTCAGAGTATAAAGCAATTTTCTAGAAGCACACCTGAGCCCCTACAGGTAAAGATGGCAAAAAGCTTCTGGTAAGATGAGCTTCTGGGTTGCATGCCTGTATGTTTCAGAGTATGAGAGCAGGTTTTAGTTACAGCTTCTTCACAGGACACTTGCACAGCATTTCCTGGACACTCACTGTAGCCTCACAGGAGCGCAGCTCTGGGTCACTTGCTGTCATGGTCTCAGCCAGTTCCAGTAAGCCAAGTGTAACACTCCAGTATTCCTAAAGGCCTTTTTGTTTTCCCATGAACTTGCTGTTGTGTCTTATTTCTGTCAGAAGTTAGTAATGACATGCATTTCACTGTTTTTTTTTTTCTATTTTCATATAAAGACTATTTCTGAGGTTAACTGC
Source organism: Acanthiza pusilla (assembly GCA_036630365.1). Taxonomy (NCBI): domain Eukaryota; kingdom Metazoa; phylum Chordata; class Aves; order Passeriformes; family Acanthizidae; genus Acanthiza; species Acanthiza pusilla. The sequence goes on from JAXCHO010000023.1 coordinate 34,777,841, forward strand.
AGTTTAAAAAAAAACAAAACAAACCAGAAGCCTTAAACTCACAGAGATGATTCAGCTGGCCTTCCCTTGCTTTGAAGACATATGTTTGCATTGTGTAAAATGTTTGTTTGCAGCTGATTGCCCACTGAGTGATAGGGACACCTCCATCCGTGCAGGACAGGCCTTCCCAAGAGCATCTTCACATGATAGTGGTGATGCAGTGAATTGTCTCATTGCTCTTCACTGAATCAGTCATAAGGTCTAGGAGTTGCAGGAAGTTCCCAAAAGTATGTTCTCGCTCAGTGGAGACAGGATATTCGTCCCTTTTCAGTATTCATCTTGGGGAGAAAGGACACCAGTGTAAGTTGGTAAGAATGGCTCCCAGGTCAAAGGAGCTGTGAAATACATGTTTGTCATTGGTGTGACATGGCAGTTTGCTACTAAAGGAAAGAGAGGTGACCTATTTAGGCCAAACCAGTTCTTGACAACTGTGAGCTATGTTAAGTTTTATTTTTCTTGTCTGAACTCCAAATACACTCTTTTATTAAGGTTAAACTAGTTTTGTTTAACTTTAATGCTTATTTAGTACTGAGAGACTGCAGAGTGACTGGCAGCCCACAGATATTCCATTCCCCAGGGAGTGACAATGTGCAGCTGGACAGCCAATCCCTCTCTATACACCCTCTAGGCACCAAAAGATCAAAAGTTACCTGTGGGTTACCAAGGTCAGCTTTGAAACTAGCTGACGCAGTCTTTGATTTTGGGAATGCTGAGTCTGGGGGATCTTTTTAACCAGAGTATTGTTGTGTGGTGTATAAGTCTGGAGCCACCTCAGAATAGCAGCAGAAGAACCTACAGCCAGCCAGCCAAACAACTTCTATAGCTCAGCTGCTCTCTATCAGCCTAGGAGGAACTGCATATCCTCATAAAAGGGGAAAGAATAATCTGGTAAGACATTCTTTCAATCTTCTAAACTTTAGATATGCATCTTTAATCTACCTATTTGCAGTAGTCTTAGAAACCATACTTCTGTTTTCATGTCCTTGCCAAAGCATGAATAATCTCAAGATCTAAACTTCTTATAGCTCCCTAAATTAAACTTTGTACTTCTGCTACCTAATAACTGCAGAACGGAATGTTAAATTTGGACAAGCTGTGCTGACATTAAAAACAAAACAACTTGTGGTTTAGAGGTGGGAGTGAGCTGTAGAAATCTTAAAGTCAGAAATTACCAGAAGAAGGACTCTTTGGGGGGAGTAAGAGTCCTAAGTCATGAACCAAATAATTCAGGGAACAAATAAAGGCGCTAGAGTTCTTGCAACTTGGTGAGTTCAAGTCAGTCAATTGTGAAAACAGCTCAGGTGAAAAAAAGGAGTCTCACAGCCTCTTACAAAGGAGTCTCACAGCTCTGAGAGAAAGGATGGTGTGTCTTTGTGGGAAATACAGTGGGCTAGGAATGACCTGATTTATAATTACTCACAAATCACCATGATTACTTGCAAGTCATTTGCCCATTAGAGCTGAAGATGTGGCCATTAAGAAAGTAGGATACAAGCAGGATCCAGAAATAGAAAAATAGCATTTCAAAAACAGATAAGGTTCAAAGAAAAGACAATAAATATAATGTATGAATAGGGTAAGATGTTCAGTCTTAGCCAGCCTTACAATCCTAAAGACTACAAAAGGAAAGGTTCTGTATATTCATCTAAACTTGTCTCCTGATGTGGCCAGTTGTCAGCCTTCCATTCTAATAAATGACTTTGTTTTGTTATAATTTTAAAAGTATCAGGTGCAATGACATTCCTAAAGGGCTCATCCTTTTTGACACATACAGCAAGAATTTAGATTGTACAAAGAATACAGTTTATTCTCTTCCCTAGAACTATGTACCAATTCTAATAATAGAATGAGTTTTTTGAAGACTGACAATCAGATTAAGGTTAAATCAAGAGGAATGCTTTGAAATACTGGCCATTTTTCTTTACTTGCATGCTACAATGATACATTCTTCTATTTAAATTCTTTCATCACTGTAATGAATGGTTTGATTGCTGTGCCATATTGTTATTATGATAAAGATTTTTGCCGTTTGAGAAATGACAAGTGTATAATCAAGGCATAGAATAGATTAATAAACACATATGAAATTTGTTATGAAAAGGGTAGTGGCTGTGGACAGCAAAGAATGAGAGGAATCCACAGGGAAATGTTCAGAGTGGCCAGTGTAGAGCTGCTTAGTCATTGCTGAAACACCTGGTGACTTCATTAAGATACCATATTAGGTGGAGCTAAAACTAATCTAAATCAGCTCAGAGCCCCAAAGAATTACCTGGTTTTACTTGTAAATGTTCCTGGGAAAGAATCATTCTATTCCTCCTCCAAGATACTAATTTGATGTCCAGGGCATTGCAGTATCAGGCGTTTCAAGTGCTCCTTCCTGGATAGCTTTTCTATGGAAAGAATTTAAGATCTGGGTTTGCCAGTTCTTTGGAGTCATATGTTTGTGCTGAACTTGACTCCAAAAGTTGCCCCACTGGACTGAAACAGAACTGTTTCAACTTAAAGCAGCCAAGGGCAGACATTTTTGTTCGCAGGATCAGGCTTTTCACACTGTAGCTGGTTGGTCTCCTTTTAGCTTCCCCAGGACATTTCTTTAAATGTAGTAATAAGGAAAAATTGCATTTCTGATTACTTGGACTGCACAGATGTTAAATGTAATTTATGCAAGCAACTTTTATGGAAGTGCTTGCTATGAAGGAGTATGCTTCCATGCTTTAGGTGGTGTTTGCTTTGAGTATCTCTCATGCACTCTTTCTGGGTGAAAGGAACTCGGTATCTATCGATATTTTCATGTTAAACATCTGTTGTTGTGTTTTCCCGTAGGAGCATTTCACTAGATCTGTTTACCTGCATCGATACATGTCAAACACACTGTTGTGTTTCCCCAGGGAACGCTCCAGTTATGCAAACCAAACCATGGATCTGTCCGCGTGTCCCTCGGCTCCGCTACAGTTTGCACTCGTTAGTACCCAAGTGAGCTTTGTGCCAGTCTCAAACCACATTGTCTCATGAAATTGTGCATGCAATTGGTCATACTAGCTCACAAGTAGGAATAATTTCAGTCTGCAATTGTGTACTGATCTATAGATGAGCAGGTGGATCAGGTTTGTGTGTGCTCTTTAACATGGAAGAGTTGCACTTCAGAAATACTTTTGTGAGGGCTGGGATGGAAAAAGGGCTTGCAGCAGGCTGGGGTGATGGGATTCTGCTAAGGCAGAAGCATACCTGGGGCCTGAGCAGGGCTTGTGTACTCTGGCCATATGGGAGAGCTTTTAAGTCCATTATTATTTGTTTGCTGTGGCTGTGCAACTTCCTCTTCCCCTTTGTACACAGTTTTTCTGACATGCTGTCACTGCTTCCATCTATCCTGATAGAGAAAGCGAAGAACACGATATAATTTCCTACCTTCTGTTGTTGAGTTGGTTGTTTAAAGTGAGAGTATTTCCCTTGAATGATGCCAGAAAATAATCTGTATCTGCCAAGGTTCTTTGTATGGGAACAACTGTTAATATAAACAAATACCCAGGCAGGACTAATGGCCACAGTGGGACGAAATACTTTGGAAGTGAGGGAGTGCTGCCCTTCCTCCCCCACCCCTTCTTCCAAGGGTGTTAACAAATTCATTGAAGGGGATGACCATTCATCTGTCATCTAGAGAGACTTCTTATGGGTAGGCATCTTCTTGCATTTCAGCTTTCAGGTAATTACTCTCCTTTTCAGCAGTTTTTCTGAGTGCAAGCCAGTTCTTTGCCTGTGTTGAAAGAGGAGTCCATGCCTTCTTTTTGTTACAACTTGGCCTGAAGTAAGGAAGTAGGCAGTGGGAATTAAACACTGTTCTTCATTAGTTTATTAGCTCACAAAATGCAACCTTCCTTGCCAGCACTGCATTATTCTTTCTCCATGCTTCTGTTGAGCATTTTATAAAGTGCAAGTAGGTAGGAAGAACACTCCATTTCTTCAGGAGAAACTTTCCAGCTTCAAGCCGAGGCTCCCAATAAGGATGGAGCTGCGGTACCTGGGCATCTCTAGGTAATTTAACCTTATAACTGCTGCTAAGCCTTCAGCAGTAGTGTATCCCTTTGTTCTCCAGAGTTAATTGTGTGACCCAGAGATGTGGTGGTATTTGAAAAGTGGAGAGGAAAGGAAGCCTTTAAGGCTCTAGAATTAAAGATGTGCAGAACTGCTGTCTTGCGTCATGTTGCCATGTTCCCCTGACAGCACTGTCCTCAGTGTTTTCTGCATTTAGCTGCAAGGCTTGATAACAGGAACAGCCTGTGAGCAATTTTGCAGTGTTCAGTTTTACATTTAACAGAAGTGTAAAGTTCAGTGTCATGGAATTTCCCTGCTTGGTTGTTAAGATAATTTGGTACGGCTCAAAACCGCACAGCCTGGATTGTAGGCAGAAGCCTTCCTCCCCCAGGTGAGTATGTTCAGGGGTTCAGAGCTGTCCTGGCCCTCCTCCCATGAAAACTGCAACAGAAGTTCTCCTCTTGGCATCTACTATATTTTATTGTAATTCAAAATATTTCAAAGAAAACTATCTAATAGAATGTAGCTTTATAAAACTTATATTGTGAAAGAAAGAAAAGTAAAAATCGTGGGGCAGCTCAGGGACTTGTTTCTTTTGAAATAATTGATGACATAAAATCCCAGACCAAAAGAGGTGGGAGATGCAAGGCATCTGGCAGAGTTTACAGCCCTGGGGGGTCGACAGGCGCAGCACAGCCTGCTGCAAACAAAGGCCGAGTGTTTTGCTGATGCGATTGCAAAACATATGTTTGCCCAGGACTGTTATGATCTTGGGAATAGGCAGGAGGCCAGATTTCTGCAGCAGCAGCGCACTTAGTCACACAAATATCTGCAAAATGTGAACCTCCTGCGATTTCTCGGTTTAAAAGCCGTAATTATTTTGTTGCTTAAAGAGCAGGTAGAAACTCTTGCATAAGGAATCAGAAGAGGGGAGCGGAAAGTGTTGTCCAAGGAACGTTTCCGTCCCTCGGAGGAGAGCAGAACGGAGCCGAGAGGTGCGGGGCTCGAGGCTGTCCTGCCGGGCTGGGGTGGACTGGACGGGGGCCGCTGCCTCCTGTCCCCCCTCCGGGGCATTTGCTGGCACTCCAGGGAACACGGAGCAGCCCCCGGGTCGCGGCGAGCGCTGATGCCCCGGCAGGGCAGCGCCCCGGCCGCCGCTCCGCCCCCGCGCCGGGCGGGCGGGACGGGGCTGGGACCGCCCCGGCGGCGCTGGGGCAGAGCCCAGCGGGGCTGCGAGAGCGGCGAGCCCGGCCCCGGCCCCAGCCTCAGCCCCGCAGCGCCGGCCGGAGAGTGGCGAGCCGGGCCGGCAGCACCAGGTACTCGCGGGTGGCCGGGGTGCTCTCACCGCCTGTCCCCGCGGCGCTGAGCCTCCCCGAGGGCGGGGGTCTCTCTTCTCGCGCGCGTCCCCCGGAGAAATCCCTGCTGGAAGGAGGGGCGGGCGCCCGGGCAGCCCCTGCGGATCATCCGCGGGGCTCCGGAGGCAGCAGCAGCGTTTCCCTGCGGGCTCCTCGCTCTGAGGGCTTCGTTCGGGGGTTCGCAGGTCCTGTTCAGCCGAGGGATAACCAGCTGCTGCCTGCGGTGACAGTGCAGATGCTGTCGCTATCCTGCCCGTCGCCCCTGCTCCCAGAAGGGCTGTGTTCCGCTGGTGTGTGTGGTGACCGGGTGCCTCTGCAGGGTTCTCAGGCTCGTCCAGGTGGTTTTTGCCTCGGAATTGCCCGGCATTTACGTCGTTCTTGAATAGATTTGGATTATCCTTTTGAAACAGTAAGGCTGGTCTTGTGTTTCTCATGGAGAAGAGCTGGCTATAATTGTGAACAAATGCAAGTCAAGAGCATTATTTTGGGCAGGAATGAACCTGCTGATTTGGATCTCTCTTGTAAATTTCTTGGTGTCACCACGTTAAGGTTCTTCTTTTAAAGGAAATCTTAAAATTCTTAGAACTGCTGCAGGTTGCCACAGAATCTGTTTTGTATTTTTCTGATTTATTGTAATCCAGTACTTCATGGATACATGTGGATGCATATATACGGATATATGCTTTGCTTTGATATAATCCAGCGGTACAGTCTATGTAATGCAAATGGTTACTGTCACATTCGACTGTTTCCTTCTGTGTCACCGATTTATTAGTATTTACATAGTGTTTACGGCAGGAAAATTGCAGGCATTCATTCCAAATCCTTTACCCTTTAATGCTTTCTGTTTCCTTACAGAAGTGCCATATAAAAAAGCTAGGCACTAATCATTGAAACTCAGCCTCTCTTTCAGTGAGCTCATATCAAAAGTAAATTGGGTTGTGGACTCTAGGCAGTTGTGTCACAAAACCACTTCAGGAAGAGCTGTTAATGCTGAGGAAGAGTAGGTAGCACATCAGCACCTTGAGACTGCTACACTTGGACCTGCTTGTACCGCTCAGTCCTAGAATATGGCCAGGGAAGAGGTGCTAGAGATGGAGACAGGAGTTTGTGCTTTGCTTTTATTCCTGCTGTTGTGAACAAGGTGTGTGATCTTGGACACGCTCTCCCTTGCCTTGATTTTTGTCTTGAATCAAGTCACATAAACTAGATGGGGATGTTTTTAAAATCAGGTATTTCAAAGGACTTTGAGACATTCAGAGAAATTATACTGAAATTAAATAATTTACATCTTCAAAATTCATATAAGAATAACATACTCTATGTGAAAGAAAAACAGTTCAGCATTTGCCATGCTCTAATTCCAGTGAAGAGTGGTAGGTCTGTGCAACAAAGTGCTTTGTAACAGAGGGGGAGTACTTTTTCTCAGTTCTTTAAATCCGTGCAAGTGGAGACATGTCTGTTGCTTCAGCTGAATGACAGTCTGACATACCCAGCAAATGGAACCAGTGCAAAAATTTAAAGTTCATGAGCATTTCTGGGATAATTTTTTTCCTGTCATTTTAATGTGAATCATGCTTTGTTTGAGAAAGCCACAACAATTGCAGCTACTTCAGGATTAAGTAAACAAATAATATAGGAAAAATTGCCAGTTCTGCACAGCCCTACATTTAGAAAAGATGCAGCATTTGTATGTGTGTGTGTGTAGGAAAAGAAATATATTTAATCACTACTCTGTTCTTAATTCCTTCCTTTCTAAAAGTTTTCTATCCAATATGAAAACTACAGTTTTTTCTGCATTTAGCAGAACTGAAAATACAGCTTTTAAGCTGAGTATGTATCAGTTTGGGGACAGCTTGTCCTGTGGGGCCAGTTGTGCCAGTCCTTGTTGTTAAGATCCTAAACAAGGAAACTCCATTTGTAGCCTCAGTGTCACTACCAGTGAGGTTTTGCTGTCGGTGGCCTTTAAAGGGGAAGTAGGAACCAGACAGTTCACAGTGAGCGAAGCAGCAGCAGCTACAGCAGCATGAAGCCTCTTAGACTGGTAAGTGCCAAGTCTCCCTTGGAAATGCAGCAAAACCTTCCTGGACACTTACATGCTTAGGGGCATTTCATCCTATAAGCTTATAAAGCCCTAAATGGGTATTTTTAATGCCCATGATTCAAATGCTCATCATATTATACTAAGCTGAATTTTCAGCACTAGCATACTGGAGGAGGTAATTCTACCAGGAGATTGTGTTGAAGAGTTTTTAACTCACCGCTCATTGTGCCTTTCTTAACTCTAAGCTTGGGTAGGAATGCACTTAGATTATGTGAAATGATGACTGCTTGTCTAGGAAAATGTTACCTCCAAAAAGTTCACCTCAATCTCATTTCCCTTCTCTGGTTCCTTACATTAGATTGTTTTATATTGTATTACGGGGTGTGATTTTCATATAATTTTGCTGGAATCTAGCAGCGCTTAGTGCTTAATCAGGACATAGATGATTCAGATAAAGACGTTAATTCAAATGTGGTTTAGTGAAGTAAATTGATAATTATAATTTTATTTTGCCTCTGGCTTGTCTATAATAAAATGTTCCCTTTGCCATTTAGAGAAGGCCTAAGTAAGTATGTAAATAAGTCTTTCTGGTAGATACAACATTTGATAGTGGTACTGACTGTACTTGAGGGGAGCAGAATGACTCACTGTGCTAACACCAGGGAAGCAGTCTGAGTGAGCATTGTGGATCATAGCTCATGAATCCCGAATGACAAAAAATTAGCAGTTTGGTAACAGTCCACAGATTCATTGGACTTAACTACTATTGAATTTTGGGAGAGGTTTTGTGATAACAGACGGAGCTCTAGCTGCAAGGAGCCAGTGGTGAGGGACCAACAAGGATCTGAAAAAGCATTTTAGGCACACAATGAAGGCAGAGCTTAGCTTAGGCTAGATAGCTGTTCCTGTTCCAGAGGCTCTGTGACCTGGCTTGTAGCTTAGTTCTGCTCTCAGTGTTTCTAGGTGAAATTTCTGATTCTGGGTGTCTGTTTTGACTGCAACTTTTTATTTTTTTTAACTTACATTTTAAAGAGATTCAGAACCGAAGCAGATGATGTTCTGTTACTAGCAGAGGTGATGTGTGTTGTATTTACAAACCTCCTCTATGCATTTGCAGTTCAGTTTTCTGTCTCTGACTTTAACATAAATTTGACATAAATGAGATGTTCCTGTCAAGAGGCTTAAAAAAGCTACCTAAAAATTAGGCTGGATTCACAGTTGTAAGATACAGGAAAGCTCTAAGTTGTGTGAGTTTATACATGTTTGTGGCTCTAGAGTGGTCTTCTCTGAGCATGTATGTGCAGGCAGTACAGGCTTTTTCTGGTTGTCCTTGTGGAGTTGGATGTGCTAAGTGAGCCAGACTGGTGAGAGAGAGTGGTTACTGGGAAGTATATAATTAAGCTTGCAGACTTGTCTCATTAACTTTTCTGTCTCAGCTCTGCAGTGCTGTTTCTTGGTGTAAATTTGCATAAAGCATTTCCTGGCTAAGAAGTCCCTGAACAGGCACACAGTCTGATGGTTAGGGCATTAGCCTGTGACTTGAGAGATCTCAGCTCAAGCCACCAGTCTTCTGTAGCAGCTTCTCAAAGATGTGTATCTTTTCCATTTCTCAGGGATTTTTTTTTTCCTTGATGGGGGATAATGTACTTGTCCTACCTTAAAGGGATCTTGCATTATCTAAATGCATGAAATGTGATGCTGGGTTGATACGGCAGTGATGAGGGATGTGTAGATTGAGAAATGATAGGTACCTGGTGAGCACTGTTCCATGGAAATAATAATAGTGGCTGTACAAAAATACAAGTAACATTACATAAGGGGGAAGATGAGGCTTTTCTATGATTTCTGAGGTTGTCTCTGCCAACATAGCAATACAGCATTTACATGGCTAAAGTCTTGCTTTTTTTGTCAGGCTATGTCTGGAAGGTGAGCAGTGGAGTGGATTGCCACCCAGCAAGGCCCACCTCCCTCCATTAACTTGAGCTTCTGCATGTTGAAGGTGAAATCTGTTCCACCCTTGGTGCTCAGTTTTGCAGCCACCCGAGTTTTATGTTCTGGCTTTGAAGATGGAGTGCCTCTGATGCATCATCGTCATCATCATTATTATTATTATTATTGTTATTATTTATTTGTACCTAAAGCCTCAGTTGTGGTTGGCTTTCTGCTGAGCTTTGAGCTGTATTCAGCTGCTGCATTTCTAGACTGAATGAAAGTGGTGTGGTGAGGTGGACAAACAGGAGGAAAGGAGCCAGGAGAAGTCTGATGCAGAGAATGTGTCACTAAGTAGGTCACTTTGGTGTGCAACTGTGGCCTGGAATAGCATGAAAGTTGCTTATACTTTGGTAATAACCAAAAGACATACAGGGTTTTTTCCAGCTGCTGCTTGTTCTAGGCACAGCTGCTTCACCAAGTGCTTATTGGTGCTCCAGGTGAGATGGTACTTTCAGAGAGGTGCAGGAGAGAGATACAGTGGTGTGTCTGATCAGGATGCAGGTCTTGCCTTTGAGAGAGAGTGTGTTGCTCCCTGAATTAAGTGTATTTGGAAGATGTAGGTTTAGTGAAGGGTATTGTGAAGCATAGAAATATGTTCAGGACAAAGGAAAGATTCACTAGAACTGTTTTGAGAATTATTACTGTGTTCTCAAGTATTTGAAAGGCTGGGATGCTGGAAGTACACAGCTATTTCTGAAGCACTAGGAGAACTTGATTAAATGGTGCTTCTGGAAAAGAGGGGGAAGTAGTTCTTAATAGCTCGTAGTTGAAGGACAAGTTTTTGAAAGGCTTCTAATGGATCAGATTTTCCCCAACTCTCATGGCTGTCGTAAGCATGCACCTCATGGCAAGCTGCTTCTCTTCTCAGTACCCTCTAGAAGAAACCCCCATTTTGCAGATGTTCCGGAAACAGCCTCCTCTTCACAAATCCTTTGCTATGTTTCTGTCACAACAGAGTCTTGAACCCAGGCTTCTCAAGTACTAGGCTGGTGCCATGGCATCAGGGGATAATCCCTCTCCTGATGGAAAACAAAGCAATTTATTTAATCATTTAAAAAAACCTCTTAAGTCACTTCACAGCGAGGGTTTGGATAGTTGAGTAATATGACCTCTTATGTGCTGTGTAATCATAAGTTTGACCTCTGTATGCTTTAAAAAACAGAAGTGTATTGATTGTGATGTATTTTAGATTGTGAAGCAAAATACATTAGCAGCCTGCTGATCTCAGGTTCTTAAGTCTGGGTTTGTTTTTTTTTTCTTCTTCCTCTAACTGTTCTGGGAAAAGGAAAGACTGAAAAATAGTTGTTCAAGAATTAAACTTCGAAGTATTTGTCTTGGAGCGCTTGATCTGGCAAACTGCAGACATCTGCTAAATTAAATGCTGCTTGCAATTTAAATTATTTCTCTTTTTGCTTGCTGTTGTTTGGCTGTAAGATGTTTCTCTAGTGTAGTTGTAGCCAAGATATGAAGCTGTGCTGGAGTTCTAAAGAGAGATGCTGATAAATTCCATCCTACAATAGGCATAGCGTGGCTGACAGGCAAAATTTGCCTATGTTGGGACCCATAGCAGGAAAAGGCTACATTGCAGGGAAAAAGTGAAAAGACTACCCTTTGATCTTACTTTATCCAAGTAAGACTTGAGAAATGAAGGCATCTGACTTTAGGATTTAAGGAGACTCTCAGTGTCTGAAGGGTTTGGTTGTTGCCACTTAGGCCTGCATTGAATGTTTCCAGCTCTCTGAAGCTGTTTTTTAATCTTAGGGGAAAGTTCAGAGAACGGTAACTGATTAATAAAATTGCGTCTCGTACAGTGAACTCATGCAAATAGAAACTGCAGCTAAAGAGAGAAAAAGTGCAGTAGTGAGTGCGACCAGTACTGCATGTTTATAACAGCCTTTATCTATGTGGGGAAAACGTGGCAAAGTTAAAAACTGCATTTGGCAGGCAGCTCTTGGGCCTTCATTTGCTCATGAGGCTTAAACCAGCCGAAGGTGCCTCTCTGCTCTGTGTGGCCTGAAGCGGCTCCGTGCATGGTATTTATTCATCTAAACCCAGCTGAGAACCTGGACAAAGTTGGTATCATCACAAAACGAGTGGATTTGGCTGTGGAACGCAGGCAATGGATATGTTGTAAAAGATGATTGGAGAAACAGGGCACAGCTAAGGAGCCCAAACCATTAGTTTATAGATAGCCTTGTGTTTAGCACTCAGCTCCATCCTCAGCGTTAATCCCAGGTCTCCCTCCATCTGTAGGAGTGCCATGCCATCATCTGGCAGGGCTCCCATCCCTCCTGGGGAAGCCAAGCTGCTCGCTGGGGAGTAATCCCCTCAGGAGAGCTGGTTTGCAGCGAGTGCCACATGCACAACAGAGGGAGCCTCTGCAGTGCTGGGGAGGGACATGTGTGAAAGTGTGAGGGGAGGCCATGTCCTGCTTTGGGAAGTGCCCCCTGCAGCCTGCTGTGCCTTCTTGGAGCGCTGCTCTGTGCCAAACGGAGAGGCTGCCCTGGAACACATGGCTCCCGCCCGCCAAAGGGAGCAATGTTAACAGGCAGGAGGCAAATGCACCCAAGTCTTATGTATTTGCTCTTTGGCTGCTCAGAGGGCCCAGGGTGCCATAGGCCTGTCAGAAAGCTTCATCCAGCTGAGGGAGAGGGCAAGTAGTGAACAGCCAGGGGTTTCCTGCCTCCCTCTTACCTGCAAGGCAACACATCCACAGAAGTGTGTGCAAGAACGTGGCTACTGCTGTTCTGGTGGAGCAAATTCCCCTCCCTCCCTCCTTCCCTGCAAATGTGAATAGCTTTTCATCCTATCTTGAAAAGAAAGCAGATGCAAATGTTGATCAGGTACTTTCAGCAGTTTAAGTGCTCTTTGAGGTTGGGAAGAAGAAATCTGATTAGGGTTACAGCTGTTTCATTTCCTGACAGATGCACAGGGTGTTGTGTGCTGGCGAACTGCGGATGTACACACACAGCAGCCTCGTTTTGTATCAGTGGCATAACCACACAGCAGCCGGCATGTTCGGAACTCCTTGTCCTGGACACCCTGCCAAAATATGCTTTATGCAGAATTTTCTGTGAACCAGGCTGTAGTGTGTTTGTGTTTGTGTGTGTGTGTGTGTGCGTGGTGTGTGTGTGCGCATATAAATTTGTGTGTGTTTTCTTTGGTTGACAGGGCCTTTGTTGTTGAACTTCTTGTTGCTGGAGTGGGTCAGTGTGCTGTAAACAAGCACAGCTAATTATAAAGCACTTCTATTAAAAAAATGATTTGCATTTGTACAAACGGTACTAGTAAAAGTGCCCGTGTAAGAGTACCACAAGTACCCAAATAAGCCCAGCTCTGAATGGAGAACTCTTTTCTTTCTTGCAAGCACAGCTAAAAAGCTGTTTATAAGTAAATGCTGAGGTGGTGTAATTTTCTTTTCTAGGAACTTGGAATAAGAATTCCTAGACCACTGGGACACGGACCAAGCAGATTCATCCCTGAGAAGGAGGTGTGGTAGTGTTTTCAAGTACATAGTGAACTTTATGCTTTTAAGGAACATCCTTTTAGTAGTAGCCCACATTTGGTTTCAGGACAGCTGCTGAGCTGCAAAACATTTTCAGTACTGATCACATTCAGTCCTGAGACTTTGGCCACTGTTCTAATGTACAGAACAGTGAGAGCCTTGGGGAGCTTTGGAATAATTATGACTCCTCCCATGCTGCTATCTAGCACGAGAGAAACCCAATACTGTTTCCTTGTGAACATCCGGATATAATTTCCTACTGGTCCACAAGGTACCTGCCCCTCTGCTCTGGGATTACTTTTTCTTGAGCTGCCTTTACTACTCTGAAGAATCTGAGAAACTTCAGAGTGCTGTGGATGAGCACTTCTGGAGCTTCTCTCCTGATTGTCTGGTAAGAGAATTTGGAGCACAGGAAAAGTTAGTAATATATGCCTGTGGTTCTCTAGGAATTTTAGTCTTTTTCAATTTCTTTTTTTTCTCTCTTGTCATATTAGCTAGTTTTTTACTTCTTTCCCTCTTTTTCCCTTAGTAATTGTGATGATTCAGTTAGCTTTTAGTTATAATAAACTAAGATCAGCCTGGGGTATTCGAGAAACTGAAGGCGAGACAGTTAAAAGTGAGAAGTCAGTGTTGTATTAGAGAGAGACTAAAGCCAAAAATCTCCTTTTGCTGATATAACCACTTGTGATCTCCTAAATGAGAGGTATTACAGGGATTTAATGTGCCTTATGTGCACTGATTTAATGCCATTAATAGATTTACAATATAATTCCTTTCACTTGGGGCTTCTGGGTGCTGTGGTAATATATTTATTTGCTTTTTTATTGCTGGTACTTGGACAATATTGCTCATTGCTCCTTCTCTCCAATCAGACAGTTCAGGTGGGAAAGGAGGACGCCACGATGCACACACTGTTTGCAGAGTCTTTTGCCACGCTGGGCCGACTGGACAACGTCACCTTGGTGATGGTTTTCCACCCGCAGTATCTCGAAAGCTTTCTAAAAACTCAGCACTATCTCCTGCAAATGGATGGTCCACTCCCGCTCCATTACCGACACTACATCGGGATAATGGTACGCACCGGGCAGACACAGCCATGCTGCAGCGTCCCGGGTCCTGTTTGAGAGCAGCTGTTACTGTGTTTTGCAGTTTCTAGGTGGAAAGGCATTTCACCAGGAGCTAAGGGGAAAAGCAGAGTAGGTGTGTTGGTGTCTGCATTACAGATTGTTTCAGAAGATCAGCACTTTATGTTCATAGATTTGGTAGGACTGTAAGTAAAAGGGGAAAAACCCGTGGTAGAAAAGAGACGATTGTTTGTTATTGGCTTCCTGAGTATCTCAGAAACTGTTTCTCAAGAAAGCTTATTTTTGTGTGTGCTGTTGTGTGTGCTGTCACATACACCTCCCTCTAACTCAGTAGTCTGTCCCATCATGCATTTCTGAATATGTAAATTCTAAGCAAGTTTTCTGCCAAAAGTGGTTGATTCTATAATTTTCAATCTGCTAGTTCAGTGATCTTTGCTTGCTGAAGTTGAATTAAAGTTTTGGGCTGTGTCTTAACTTGAAGCAGAAAGAATGTTTCAGTAAATAATACTGGGCCTTTCTTTGCTGAGAAGCTGCCCATAGTCTCTCCTGCTGTATGCAATCTAAAACCTGCTTTTGATTGTTGCTGGTAAAGATGTGGCTAGAGAGAGCTCCTTCCCCCCTGCAGAGCATGATGCAGGATGGATTACTTGCTTCAGGACATGTAATAAATCCATGCCTGTACTTCTCCCTGAGTATAGGCATGTTGCACCTGTAGCCAGCATAATGATGGTGTGTATGAACAAGGGATATTTATATTGTGAGAACAATAATCAAAACAGGCTGATGTGCTAATCTCAGAAATCTTTTTTTACTTGAGCCTTTGATCAGTGCAAGTCTTGTTCTTGGATGTTTTGAGGAAATGGTGACTTACGGTATTTGTCATAAATTACTGACTGTCTGTATTTGTTTTCTGTATCACACTGTTTTCCTTTCTAGGCTGCAGCACGACATCAGTGCTCTTACCTTGTTAACCTCCATGTGAATGACTTCCTTCATGTTGGTGGAGACCCTAAATGGTTGAATGGTCTGGAAAATGCACCTCAAAAACTTCAAAATTTAGGAGAGCTGAACAAAATGTTGGCTCACCGACCCTGGCTTATCACCAAGGAACATATTGAGGTAGGTCTTTCATAGAGTGATGTGAATGTCTCCTTTTTTTTTGGTAAAGCAATCACACATTCTTGGGGTTCAGTGCCAGGCAGGGCGAAAGATGTTTGGTGGTAATGGCTTTGATTTCAGTGCTACATCACTGCATGATACAGTGTCACTTGTGCCCTTGTAAAACTAACATGATCATAACTGCTTTTAATTGAGTAAAAAATTTAATTTACAACACGCTGAAATTTCTGTGTCGTATTTGAATTCTGCTGGTACGATGACGATGTGCTCAGAGACGCACCTCCTCAAGTCACGTGCATTCAGTGGCCAGAACCCTGGATGTTTCTGAGGTGCTGCCAGAGGTTAGGTAGAACACCAGCCATCAGATTTTTGTCTGGATTGCTGCCAGTTCAAATGCTTAGTTTTCAGGCTGGGATGGAGGGAGCAGGCTGCCAGAGCTGCCCAAAAGAGCAGTGGTGGTACAGGACAGCCAGGATGCAGCAACAACAAGCCACCAAGTGGCTGCTTCTTCCACCCCTTCTGCTCTCCTGTGCTGTAGCAAGGAGCATGTGGGTTCTGGGACTTTCTCGGTGCTGCCTTGCCTGGTGAGAGGTGGTGGCAGGTCCAGCTGGGAGGCTGGAATGCTGGGCTGTGGGGGAGGGCACATGCTCTGCCAGAAGGCCCCAAACCTCCCACACTTTCCTGCCTGAAGGGGAAGCTGGGGTTTGAAGCTTCTTGTCAAATCTAGAGCATTCCACCCACAGGGACAAGATGGAGGGAGCCTGGCCCTGGTGCCAGGTTTTTACTCAGCTGATCTGCAAGAAGTTGCCTGGGTTTTCTGATGGTGTGAAGACCATTTGAAGAAACATGCTATTGTTGTGGTTGCAGCTTTATCAGAGGTGTGAAATTTCAATGC
This sequence comes from Acanthiza pusilla, assembly GCA_036630365.1. Classification (NCBI taxonomy): domain Eukaryota; kingdom Metazoa; phylum Chordata; class Aves; order Passeriformes; family Acanthizidae; genus Acanthiza; species Acanthiza pusilla. The sequence continues at coordinate 34,793,904 of JAXCHO010000023.1, forward strand.
AAGTCAGTCTGGCCTCGATAGAAACCACATGGTGCAAAACAGAAACGCCAACTGATTCAATTGCTCAGGAACAGAGAGGAGAGAGAAGCTGTCTCCTTTGTGGCTTAACCACGCAAGTCTGTGTGTGGCAGGTCACCTGGTAACAGGTCACTGAGCACACTAATGGCAGCAGAGAGTTAGGAAGTACGTTTGGATGTTGGAAAAATAATTTCACCTGGTAAAGAAGTGCACTGATAAACTGCATCAAGGTGGGGTCAGATGAATGACTTTAATACTTTTGTCTTGTGTAATTTTTAAAGCAACTTTTGAAGACTGAAGAGAACAGCTGGTCCCTGGCAGAGCTGATCCATGCGGTCGTTCTCCTTACACACTACCACTCCCTTGCTTCCTTCACGTTTGGCTGTGGGATCAGCCCAGAGATCGACTGTGAAGGGGGTCACACCTTCAGGCCCCCCTCCGTCAGTAACTATTGCATATGTGATATTACGAATGGTTACCACGGGGTGGATGAAATCCATGCCAGCCCGGCTGGAAGTATCCCAGTAAGTGTCTGTCTGAACCAACAATCTCTTTCAATAGTAGTCGTTTCTTTGTGAACATATGATATGTATACATGGAGCGTGCCTGTGTCTTTTCATTCATTGAGAGTGGGATTGATGAGCTTACTCCAGGTGTGGGTATTGAAAAAAATTCAGGAGCTGAAATGACACTGGTACCAAACGCTGGGGAAAGCTACCAAAGGGAGAAACAGACACAATCTCTGTTGTCTGTTTTTTCTGCCTGTCATTCATAAAGGTGAACTGAGATGATTCCCAGCCTCAGCTACTTCATGACACGTGTCCCGAGCAGCAGTGGCCAGGAATGCTTTTTTCATGGGCGCAGTGGAAAGTTGGCTCTCAGGCTCTGACTTTTTTGCCTTGAGGTGTTTGTGATGCATCACAAAACAGATCATTCTTAACAGATCATTCACAACTTTCTGACTGTTTTAAAACACTCTCTCCTGCCTGCAGCAGTTACACTGACCTGGACATGCTTTCCCTTGGTGAAAAGCATGATGTGAACTAAGTGCTGGTTTAAGAACAGCCATGAGGGTGTTCTCACTCAGGATCCTTGCCTGCAAGATTTTACTGCAGTGGTGTGGGTGGCATTTAACTTTGATGGAGCTTGCTGGCTATCTGAAGGAGCAGAGTGCAAAAGGCAGGGAGGAAAGGGGCAGAACTGTATAAATTAAGGATAATTTTACTTTGTGCTGATGAAGTTTTACAAGACCGATTACTGAATTAATAGTGTCTTGTGGTGTTAAGACAGCTCTTGTGAAAGATGAGTATCTTGTGCTGGCTTTCCTTTGAGGATTCATTAAATCTGCATTTACACTCACTCTTCCTTTTTCCTTCAATGTTTCTTCTGTGTGAGCAGAGAAGGGAAAAAAAACAGTTGGGTGGTAAATTGTGGTTACTTCCTCTATCAGAATTTCTGTTACAGCTCCTTGTTTTTCAGTTGCTGTACATTTAGACTAAGAGAAACTAATTTTAGTGTGAGAACAACTTGTTCCAAAATGCTGTGATTTTTAAATCGTGCTAAAAATACAAGGGATCTAATTGAGAAAAGATGATGACTAAATATGAACCATTGGGTCAGTACAGGTTTCTTTCAAAAACTGTTTTCCTTGAAAAATCTGTATTTAAAGATGTAAAGGGCTTCAGTTGTGTTTAAATTTTCTGGCTTGGCAATTTCTGCCATCATTGTCAGTTCCTGTTGCATGGAAATGAAATGTCTTTCTCTTCTTTTTAGTCCACAGAGTCTGTCTGTGAAGTTGAAGCTCTTATGGAGAAAATGAAGCAGCTGCAGGAGTGCAGAGATGAAGAGGAAGCCAGCCAAGAAGAAATGGCCACACGTTTTGAAAGAGAGAAGAGAGAAAGCATGTTTGTGTGTTCTTCAGGTAAAGCAGATGTAGTATGCATATGTATTTATTAAGACTTTTCCAAATTATTTGAAGAAATACTATTGCAAAAGAGGAAAGGAGTGCTATTAGATGTCTTAAAAACATTACCATTTCTTTGAAGGAATCAATATTAGGGATGCCTTGTTTTCTTCCAGGAGCACTTAAAAGCAAAGTAGTGCCAAGATTGTGGCTGCTTGCAAACACTCTCTGACCAATATTGTGTTTAATAGAAATCTCCAGAAGAAGTGGAATCTCTCTCTTGAGAGTTTTAGAACTTTCACAAAGAGATCTAAGCATCTTGCAAGATGCTGTAAAAACAAGATGCTTGACATGCTTTGCTATTTAAGTGTATGAAATACTACTTTTCAGATGACTGAGAGACAATACTTAATCTGTTACAAGTTTAGGGTTGTCATGGGCTCTTCAACACAATTGCCTCTAAAACAAACTTGGCATGGAAGTCTCAGAAGTCTCTTTTTTAATAAGCTCTCTGTTCCAAACCAGGTTTTTCCTCTGACATTTTTACAGACCTCTTGAGTTAGGTGGAAAATGTCCTGTAGACTCAGGGGATAGGGTGAAGACTGCTGCACAACAGAATGGATAAAAAGATGTTTGTCTGTAAGAAATAACTTCAGTGTTTTTCATGGAGTTGCCTCTCAATGCCATAGCTGCAGTCACAGAGCAGCACCAAAGAATCTTAATATGGGTAGTCCAGTGAAAATTGTGTTTGATTAAAAAGCACAGAGACCTATTTTCTGCAGGAGTTCTGCTAGTACACCTCCAATTTGTTCTCACCAAAATTGTGTGAAAATCTGTTTGTCATTAATAGAAGATGAAGAATCTGCAGCAACAAGAGATGTGTCTCGTCACTTTGAGGATACCAGCTATGGTTACAAAGACTTCTCCAGACATGGAATGCACGTGCCCACCTTTCGTGTTCAGGTAAAAGGCTGGGGGCTGCTGTCAGGAGGCTTAGGGAGCAACCTGTTCATTGTGCCAGATACCAAACTTGGAAATGGCTGTGCTCTCCTGCCTGTGGGTGAGGCTTAAAGCCAGCAAATAAACAACCCCCATCCCCCAATGGATTATCTGCCCTGAGATCAATTACTGCGTTAAAGTTTTGGGTTTTCACAAGTCCATTTCTGAAATGCTCCTTTTTTACTTACTCTAAGGATTATTCCTGGGAAGACCATGGCTATTCCTTGGTTAATCGTCTTTATCCAGATGTGGGACAACTACTTGATGAGAAGTTCCATATTGCTTATAATCTGACTTACAACACAATGGCCATGCACAAAGATGTGGATACCTCAATGCTAAGACGAGCTATTTGGAACTATATTCATTGTATGTTTGGAATAAGGTCAGTTTTACTGTTTTTGTTCTAAACACATTGGCTTTTCTTTCTTCGGTTGATCCAGAACTATTTATTAAGCAAACGTGTATTTTTAAAACTTATTCTTGTTTATGGGGGAGGGCCACTAGTGCTACAGATTACCCAGTAATTTATTTTGCCATTGGAACTTAGAAACAATGCAAGTGAAGTAACTGCTGCTTGAAAATGAAAGTGTTTTTCTTTCCAATTCTGAACAGATACGATGATTATGACTATGGTGAAATTAATCAGTTGTTGGACCGCAGCTTTAAAGTTTATATCAAGACTGTGGTTTGCACTCCTGAAAAGACCACAAAAAGAATGTATGATAGCTTCTGGAGGCAGTTTGAACACTCTGAGAAGGTACAGTTGGCGTGCATGCTGAGGGACAGCCACGGGCCCCAGATTATTGTCTCCCTGACAGCCACAGCCACCCAGCTTAAGCTTTAGCTGATGCCACTGGCGTTCTGCTCACACTCAGTCAAGTCATTAGGAAGCATCGTGTTCCCAGACTGAAACAACCTCTCCTTTCCTCCTACGTGTTTGCTGCTAACAGCTGACAGGGACTGTGCAAGCTTGGAGCAGTATGGGGGGTTAGACATGATAATGGTACAGCTTCGCCTCAACTGCAGTTGGTACTGCCTGTATCCCAGGGAGGCAGGGAAGTGATGCGAGATCCATCCATCCCTTGGTGGCAGACCTGGTGCAGTTCTCTGGCTGGCCCAGGCTCTTTCCAGTCCCCCAGTCCTTCTGGCAGGGATAGCCCCAAAGCAGTTTTTGTTAAAGCCTAAACCCTCTGCTGTTGGGTTACAGTCTGAATTGCACCTCCCAGTCACATTTCCTGCTGTTAACTCTCAGATATCAAATCTATTACGTTTATATCCTCCAGTTTTTCTTTGGAAAGATATTTCTTGGCCTCACTTAAAGTCAATGCTGAAACACAAAGATGCAGAAGTCATTAGTGTTCATATCATTGGAGGCTCTAGTTCTTGATAAACCCCTTTAAAACAGGGTCCTACAACTACAGTGATTTAAGGTTGTTCAGGTAAAACACTTGCCTATGTTTTGGTTAGACTAACGGATAGATGAACTTTTCAAGCACACAAATCCTTCTTTAAAGCCCAAAACTTTGCATCTTCATAGCCATCAAAATCCAAGGCTCATTCACATACATGTCACTGAATGCAATAGCCATACATCCTCACAGAGATCATGCAAATGAAACCACACACAGCCCTTACATGCCAGAGCAAACTCACAGCAACCTGCTGTCAGAAAATACTTTCACACCCTTCCCCCACAGAGTTTCTGATCTCATCCTCAAAGAAATACAGTACAGGCATTGAGGAAATGAGCTGGGGAACTAAAATTCTTGCCTCCACTAGCTGCTGCACACTTTTGTCTTAGTAGAGATAGCAGTTTTATGGCACTTGAGAGTTTTCCTGGTGCTTCACCTTGGCCAACCACTCCTTGTTGTTCAGGTGGTAACTGCCTGTGCATTTCTCTCTGTCCCCAGGGGCAAATGGCCTTGTCACCTCTTAACACCCCCTCTGCTCTGCAGGTACCCACGCCCTTCCGCCTTTAATCGTTCACCTCATTAAGTTAAAATTGAACAAGCTGTGCATAGTGAGCTTCTGAAGAAGGGCTTGTGTGCTTGAAAACTTGTCTTTTTTCCAGCTAAACCAGCTGGTCTGCCAAAGGATGATTTCCTCTTCCTATGGACCTGGCCCTGCCTAAGTGTGCCCATGAGCCAGTGCCACACTGTGCCACAGTGCCAGGTGTGGTGTTCGTCCCTTTGCCCCCTCAGTGAGCTCCACAGCAAGATCTGGTCTGGGTGGTGACACGTGCAGTGCTCCCCCGCTGTTGCTGCTGCACCAACACAACACCCACAGCCCTGAGGCTTCCTTTGGCTGCAGCATGTCATGGTGAGCACAGTGTAAAGTGTACCTTCTTCTCTCTCCTAAAGGTCCATGTAAATTTGCTTCTGGTAGAAGCTCGGATGCAAGCCGAACTACTTTATGCTCTGAGAGCTATTACTCGCTATATGACCTGATGTCTCCGGCTGCCTGTCGACGTTGGAATGTTCTGCAGCTGCAGTATGGCAGAGGAAGATACAAAGCCTCAGGACCAACAGTAGCTATAAGTTAAGATGCCCATTGTGCCATAACTCCTTTAGTTTCAGCTATTTCCGTGTTTGGAATATCATTGCTGCCACTTGGCAGGGAATGCTTGGCAGTTGACAGACAGGGTTGTGCGGAAGTGCTGCCTGCTCATGGTATTTTGGCTTTAGACAGCCTGGGACATTCTCTGAACTTGTGGCAATATAGCAAACGATAGATACATAGATCTCGTGTTAAGGCAAATACTGCGGGAGTCGGAGCGCGAAAAGAACTGGGACTTGATGATATTTGCTTTCCCTATGAGAATAATTTTAGAAAATCTTGATGCTGCTATTTGTGCAGGTGGAGTGAACAGACCCAGGCTGTTCCAGTTAAGCTAGAAGTGAAAGTGAGCACTGCTATTGTCTGAGCCTTTATTGTGTGTGGTTTCAAAAAAGCCTTGTTATTTAGATTCCCTCTTTAATCAGAACTAAACCTCTTCTGTCCACACTGATAATTTGAAAGATAGCAGTCAATTTTCTCAACTAGTTTAGCCTTAAAAACAGGATGTTTGTTCAGCATTACTTCGTGAGCTCCAAAGTGCAATGGTCTTCCTATGGAAAGAAGGGGACTGGAGTCCTCAGAACTTTATTTAGAGATCTACCTACACAAAGTGTCGAGTAGCTTCTTGTCCTCTTTTTCACGGATGAACCAAGAAGGAGCTAGGACAAGGTGTGGGAATGTTGTTCTAGACTGCCAAACAGTCCTACTGTATTACATGCCCAACGCTGGTCTTAATGATTTTTGCAGTTGCTTAAATAACTAGGCTAAAAACCATCTATTTTTAGTAAATCAAAACGTGATTAAAATGCTGACGTTTAATATACAGTGGTTTTGGAGAACACATAAATACTTTTGTATGAGTGTGAATTGCTTTTTAAATTTGTCAGTATTACTGGTATTTTTGAAATAAAGGTAACAACTTTTTCTCTGGGTGTTTCTATGTGGTTTAACTTTAAGCTTCTGTTCCTACTGGTTCTAAGACCATTTAAAATGTCTGAAACAGTAACTGAGCAAGCATACTTAAAATCACAAGCCCTCAATTTTTTAACAGAGTCTAAAAGGAGGAGAGAAAAAGTTTAAAAACATAGATTGAGAGCTTCACTAATACTGTAGTGGGAACACCTCTTCCGTACTGCTGATACTTTCACCCATTTGGACAAAGCTCTCAGGCACAAGGGATGATTCTTGCGGTGTCTGGTACAGGGCCAGAAGTTGGACTCGATGATGCTGATGGGTCCTTTCCAACTCAACTGATTCTGTGATTTTCTGTGATTCTGTGGCATGGATTTTCCCAAGCCCACAACCAGAATCAGTTTGATTTCTGTCCCCTGGCCTGAGTCTCAGCTCAGACTGGTTTCTCTTTCTACAGAATCTTCTGAGAACTGTTTTAAGTTGACAGTCCAAGAAGCTAAAATATCTAAAAAGATCTAGGGGAGAAAGATTAATAAACTGTCAAAAATTGTGACTAACAGGAAGCATCTGGTGCTTCCTCTTAACTGAAAATACAGGATTTTTAATGTTCCAAAAACAGAGCAAAACTTTCCTGTCTTAAGGGCATTGTACAGCTGAGCTGTGCCTTTCCAGTCTGTGAATGGAGTTTGTGCAGTGCCTGAGCCCCCTGGTGCTTTTTGAGGTCAAAGGTAGACATGAATTTTTCCAAGAAACCTGAACTGGCCATTTCCATCCTGTGCTCTCCAGCCACATCCAAGGGCCCTCTCTCTTTGCAAGCAGTAACCCGTGCAGCATATCTGTGTGTGAAAGGCTCCATCTGGTCACAGCTGCTGTCAGGGCACAGCCACACCCTGCAGGCAATCCTGACTCCGCACCCAGTGCTCCTGGGTAGCTCTGGCAGACCCCCAGCCCATGGCTGTGAAGTGCAGCAGCCTCTTGTGCACCTCAGCTGGGGGATGGCAACTCTGCCTAAGGGAGAACAGGAATGGGCTCCTGGACACCAGAGAGCTGCTGCACTGAGGTCTGGCAGAGATACCCAAATGGTAGATGATGCCATAAGAACACACCTGAGATGCAGCATTCTGGGGCTGCTGCTTACTACCCACAAGTTTTTCTCCAGAGAAAGACAGGGGCTGGTGTAGCTCGACAGGAGCCACTGCTGGGCTTTGCTGAGGGGTGCTCAGAGTCCTGTGCCACCCTCTCAATCCAGCTCACCTAAATATGCCTCTTCCTGAAGCAAAGGCTGGAGCTCACACACAGTGGCTGCCCCAGGATCCCCAGCTCTGCCCTGTGCTGCAGGACATGGCGCTCCAGGCCCTTGGTTACAGTTAATACCTGACATAATTAGTGTCTTATTTGAACAAATCTTACTTGCCCAAGCACCACCTTGACTTGAGCCAGCTGTCAGTTTCAGCTCCTTCTGACAGAGACTCAGCCCTTGTCCATTCTGGTTAGTCCTGCTGACAGGGCTTGGCCACGGGGCCTTTTCCAGTGCCCCCACCCTACCCTGCACAGGCGGGTGTTTGCCTGCCTTGCCATGATGCAAATGCCAGGAACAAATGCCTCCAGCTCCCTCCCCGCAGGGACTACTTACCCATCATCCTTTCTTTAATATCTCCCAAAGCAAATTCATTCTTTCCTCCCACAAACAAATGGGACATTGGAGCCATTTATCTTCCCTTCAGCTAAAATTAAAATGGCAAAAGGAGGGATGATAATTGAGATATTTCTGAGCTCAGCAGAGCTGTTGTTGGAGCCAAACCACAGAGAACTGCTGAGCAGTTCTCCTGTGGATTGCAGTGACAGAGGCTGCCACCACACAAGCTCCCGAAGCCACTCACTGCAAGGCTGAGCCTTGCTGGGCACAAGTAACACCTGAGCTGCTGACACACAAACAACAGAGGAAATCTGATCACTCTGACTGAAGTTTGCTCCTCACCACACCCAAAACCTGTCTCCCCTCCCCTACCCTGTAAAAGCAGGGACCTAAACTAAGAAAAAAGCCTCCCTGCCCTTCTATTATGGCTCTACTCCCCAGCCTCCTCACTTCCTCTCCTCACCTGGAAGCAGAGGCCTGGGCACTACCAAAGGTACAGAGAAAGGTGCCACAGATGGAGCTCTGAATTGCTGCCTCAGAACAAGAAATTCCTCCACCCTCTCCCAGGACTGCCAGGCTGGAGCCGCTCCTGCTGTGCACGGCCTGGTGCGATGCTGCTGACCTGCGGGAGCAGGAGCCCGGCAGCCTCGGCACAGCTGTTTATTCTCAGTAATCTGAGGGCAGAAAAGAGAGAAATAGGTCAGGCCTGCAAAGCTCGCTGTGGCCAACTGGGTTGTTAATGCTCGAAGCCAGCGACGCGCCTGCTCAGCTAATCCATCGCTACAAGCAGGGACTTTTACGTGCTGCAAGGATGAAAACTGAGCAATAGACAAGCCAGCAACAGTCAGGAGGAACAGGGAGAGAGGCGGTTTTTTGGCCCCATGGAAAGAGACACAGGTTCAGGGCAGACAGCTGGACAAGAAGTCTGAGAAGAAGAGGCACACAGGCGGCTCCTGGGAGTGTGGGACGGATGGAGAGAAGGTAAAATCTCTGACATCAGGGATACAGGTGTTTGCCTTAAGATGTGAAGTCCCAATTCAGGGAAGGCCAGCACAGCTGGACCCATATCCCACAGGCGTCAAGGCAGCAGCTGGGTTAGCTGGGAGACCCTAGATCCTGGCCCACAGTGTCAGAAGAAGGAAGGGGGATCTCCCAAGGAAAGGAGGGTGTCTTTCCCCTGACCACAGTGTTCAAGATGGAGAGTGAAGCTCGTGAAAGAACACAGGACAATGCCCCAACAGCACCTGGGTTACTCTGTCACTGAAGTTCCTATAAGGTTAAAGGGTGTCAAAGGCTGTAAGTGAGATGTGGCTCCTATCACATAAGATTCTTTTGGACTGCACAGCATTTTTGGTATCACACAGGTCCAAGTACTCACTTGTAACTTACCTTTTAAAAATCAGAAGTTCAGCAAATACTTCTGTTTCATTTTTCCAGTCAAGAAATGATGCAATTACTAGCCAAGTCACACTGAACAGCTGCTTCATGAGCTCAAATATATTGTAAACAGTAATTACACATGCAAAAATTTCATACAAGCTCTTCAAAAGATAGACCCCAGTGCATAAATGCCAGGCTTTTCTGATTTTTTTAAAATAGCTGTGCTTTCCAACAAGCTTACCAATAGCAATGTACAGGAATATTGAGAAATATAAAGCTATACAATTTACACCCCGAAAAGCCTCCGACTGATTAAAATGGACTGAGAGGTTCAGCTGGAAGAAAGTGATGGCTTTGAATTCTGTCAAGAAGTTTTTCTGCCACGGGTTTGAACTCTCTTTCCCAATACAGTCTTTGGCAGTCCATTATATCTCTGTCGAGGCTGCAATCCAACTCTACCTCCTCATCTGTAATCAAGGAAAATACTATCATCAGTTCCAAATAAAAATATACTCAACTATGTATTCTATGACACATACAGCTTACTAGCTGAGTATGCTGATGGCTTAAAAACAACTACACTTGAGATAAGCACTCATTAATTAAAAATAAAGGATGGTAAGGTCAGTAAAACAGTGAAAATGGTACTGCAGGTTCTTTTATTCTTGCACCTCACACGTATCTCCAAGACAAAAACTGTCTCCAAGATTGAGCATTTACTGTGACTGTCAGTCTGGAAAGTACCCAGGGTTTGACATTACCCACAAAAATTGTGCTAAGGTAAGCAATCCATTCATCTAACTAGAGCTATGTTTTTCCTGTCACAAATTGCTCTGCTAATCTGGAGACTCTTTCAAATTCTATCTACTATCATACTGAAGGAATGCGAACCACACTGGTTATTGTATTACTGATGCCCTCCCTTCCTCACAAATTTCAAAAATAAAACAACAGGGCAGTCTTTATTAAAAGACAAGCAATGTTAGGAATGAAAGGAAGTCATCACTCATTATTCCCCCTCCATTTTGCTTGGCATTGGATGTGGCAAAGAGACAAATTCTTAGAGAAAATAAAAATCAGTCTGCAACCAGAAGCATTGTCCTGAATCAGGAATCCACAAACACAATTGATAATGCTGAACAAATGTTTTCACACAGTTTAACAGGATATTTGACAGCCTTTAGGCCATAAATAGACCTAAATGAAGGTGGAATCCTGCTCCAAATGGGCAGTGTGACTTAACCTTTAGCCTACACTATGAAAGAGCACCAGAGTCATGACATGTTAAGAAACTCTCTAAGGGTGCTTATTGCACAGTCACAGGAGGTAAAGGCAACTTGGGGCTGAAAAGAAACTTCTGTTACCCACATTTTGAGTCAAACTTTGTATAGGAAAGAGATGCTCCAACAGCACCTTTTCCCATCCAAAAGCATGCCAAGGTGCCCATGCAGAGCAGATGGCCTAAGCTGAGACAGGTATGAAGGAGGAAACGACATTCCTGTGTGTGGAAATGGGCTCCAGCTCAAACAAGGTTGCCAGAAACTGCAAACAGTACTTGGCTTCTGTGCCACTACACTGTAACTACCAAAATTAAAGATGCTGATGGTGAGAGAGATTCCAAAAGGTGTTCTGCATAAGGAGATGTCATTTAGGGTCTTTCTGTAATAAAATAAAGAGATTAAAAAAACACCCACTCTTTCAAGAAGGATATTATATCTCTGCAGGAAGAAAATCTGTAATCAGAGATTAAATCCAGCCTGAGACATCAGATCTATATCCAATGATGTCATAGGATAATTAAGGTTGGAAAAAACCTCTGGAGCAGAGTCACCATGTATCAGATGTTTGCTTTGGTTCATGTACTGTTGAGTACTGAACACCTTCAAGGACGGCAGCCTGTTCCAGAGCTTAACCCCTGCCATGATGAAAATCTCTTTCTCATGTTTAATTGGAATTCTGTCTTATTGCCACCTGTGCCCGTTAGCTCTTGTCCTATCAACGGCACAGTAACCCAACATACCTAAAATCAATCTCAGCAGCACAGAAGTCAGAGACCCTGAAGTGGAAAATAAGGAATTATGGAGTTTGTTTTCAAGGAGAATTGCTTTGCCTATTCCAGTGTTTTTCTACCCAAATTAACTCTGTTCTAACACAGAGCAAGAGACATTTCTCCCTTCTATTAGACAGCTGTGCTCCCCAGAAGTCAACTGAATATTTATGGAATCACTGAGGTCGAGAATTCCAGCCTACAAGAACAAGGGTCAGAAGCAGTTCAAAGCTGAAGTGTTGAACTAAAACACTAAATTTCCCAAAGCAGAACGTGAGTAACGCTGTGGATCAGTGAGGATCAGTGTTCCGCATGCAAGCTGTGCATCCTCAGATAATTTAATTTTCCCACGACTCTCCTCAAAAACTAGCAATATTGGGTCCTGGCCAAAGAGCATATGTGCTGGCTGCAAGCCCAGGAACAAGACAAACACACTGGGCCTGCATACTGTGGGGGAAACTGGAGACTGGAGTGCAGAATCCTGCAGTGTGCAAGGGCTGCCCATCCTTGAAACACCGGGAAGACAGGGGCCAGGAGCCCTGGAAGCTCCTGTCGTTGTCATGTAAGAGTTCACATGGACTGAGCTTCCAAAATAACCTCCTTGAATTGATTGCGGAGGTAAAGGTCAGCAGAACAAGAAGTCTGGAGAGAGGAGAAAAAAGATTTCACTGAAAGACCAAACAGATCCTGAGACAGAAGCTCATCACTGCTGCTGGTGAGAGCCTGCGCCAAAGCGAAGCTGCTGCCAGGGCCTGGGAATAACAGCCTTCAGAAGCTCTGAGCCAGCAGAGTGACATGAAACTCAAGAGCAGCTGAAAGAAGGTGAATGACAAGTGCCATTGGAAAGCAGGGCCACTTTTTCCCTGCCTGATCCCAGCAGCCTGGGATCAGGCAGGAAAAAAGTAAAACAAATAGTGCCTTTTGTCCAGCCTTTCTCTTGGGCACATCTTTTCAGGCTATTTCTATTCCCTTTTGGCTTCCTCGTATCTTTTGTCATCTTGTGCCAGATAGGGGAGGGAAAAATAAGGGGAGGAGGCCAAGCACAGCAGGTGAAGTGAGGTGTCTGCTGTGCCATGCTCCACTTTTTCCGCTTCCTGAGGGTGTGCTGACGCTCAAGTACAGTTCAGTGGCTGTCAGCAGTTGCCTCCTGCTTCCTGAATGATAGAATCAGAGCAATGACGGTTCAAGGCTGTTACTGGACACAATGGGAGGAGGAAGATGTAGGACAATATTCATCAGCTGCTATTACTAAGGTTTGTTGGCTCTCTGCACACAGAGGAACCAGATCCAATGAGTAAGATGTGCTTTTTTCTACAGCTCTTCTGACCACAGTGTGAAGAATGACTGGCCTTCTGATTTAATTCTAACCTATTCCTAATTAATTACCATTACAGCTGCATTACAATCACAATTGTAACTGCAGTTGCAATTGTACATGAACTTCCAGTTCATTAAAGTTATACTATTTAATGAGTTACAACTGCTATCCAGCCTGGACTCTGCAGTCAAATCAATTGCTGGAATAAGAAGTGTTAAAAATGCAGAGGAGAAAATAAGTACAGATTTTCTAAAACAGAGATATATATCCCTTGCTGTGTGCCAGAAAATTCAAGCATGGTTGTGGTGTAAAGTTTGCACGTCTCTTGCAGAATGTTAAAAAGTGCAGTAATGACCTTGAAACACTTATTTTCAGATAAATAGATGGAATTAATGCTCACATTAAGATACAGTCCATCATAGCAAGGAAGGTAATACAAGGAACTATTACAACAGTGAATGTCAGTAATTCTGCTGTAACTGGAAAAAAATCCTCATAAATCCACTTACTTTTCTGATTGTCTAAAACAAAAGAGACCACCAGGATTTCATGTTCTGTCTGGGTCTGACAATAAGTATACATCTTTAATCAATTTCCAAATTAAACCATATCAAAACCAGTTAGTTTCCTTCAATTTAATTTATATTTTCAAGATTTTTTTAGAAGATAATTGCAAGTGACCTCCCCAAAATAAAATCCTAAGCAAAGCAGTACTCAAAAAATAAAGGAGAAAAATTACATATACTGACTACAGGACTATTACACAGCCACAAAACTCCAAAATTTGAAGCAAAAGTATGATGGAAAGATCACCCTGGGTAAGCAAATCAGGGTCCTAACATTCACCTTTCAGCCTTTGTGGAGCAATGAGCACACCCTCCCCGGCTTTAGGGAGCAGATGAGAAATTGTCAGGATGCTGTCCTTGCCCACAAGGAGGCCACAGGGAGAAAAGAAGGGTGGCCAGGCAGCAAGGCCAGCCTGCTGCTGAGGGGAAAAGCCATGATCCCTAGGGGCCTGGGGTGTGCTGCACAGGGACCACTGTGCTGCGGGACAGTGCACACTGACCAACCACTGAAAGCTGCAGGACTGACTTCCCACCCAAACTAATCTCACCTAGAAGTGATGTGAGCAGCACCAGCAGCGTGTTGGCGTCTCCCCCAAAGCAGGAGGCCGCGCTTGCCATGTTCTCGCTGTAGTTCCACAAGGTTTTGCAGATCAAACACGAGAGCTGCCAGTCTGCCGGCCCAAAGTCTTGCAAGCAGTCAACCAGCCTGTCAGGAGCAAACAAAACAGTGGTTTGTTCCATGGAATTTTCTCCTGAGCTCTTCAAAATCTGGCAGTCTTGAAATGGAAGCAAGCTCCACAGAAGTTTGCAGGAGAATTCTTCATTAATAAACTTCAGGTGCTACTTTCTTCCTCAGTAACTTCCCCCTTTCATTTAGCTCCCCAAGGATGTGAACATGCCTTTTGTCTACACACATGTGCATGTGCCTGCCTGCAGCTCCCCACCCCTGTAACTTTCTAACCCAACTGACCCATTTCACTCACATACTCTGCAAATGCTACCATTGCAGAGACACTCAAATTCCATCAAATTTCATTACAATCTGTGACTCCCAAATCTGCGGCTACCACGAAAGCAGAGATTGTAATGCAATCTGGTGATTAGTAAAGGGAACACAGGGTAACGATAGTATTCAGGTATGGCTGAAAACCACAGTAATTCAAGAGCACCCAAAAAGAGGTTTGCTTTTTTTCTCCTCTGTGAAGGCAGTTGTTGTGGAACAACAGGAGGCATCTAATGAAAAGTCAAAAGAACTTGCCCTAATTTTTTTTTAAGTTTAACGCTCTGATGAGACTAGTTTCCTGTCTTCTTAGAGCCACTATATATTAGTACAATAACCTCAATTCCAAAAATCCATAGAGCTGGTTTGGCACAGTCAGGATCTCCTCAACAATCACTTCCAAATTCTCTAGATTCATTCCATGCTGTTACTGTCTTTTGTTCCTTCCCTCCCAAATTTTCAGACACAGTATAGAAAACTCTGAATTTATATGATTCTATAGGCTACAGAATATTCTATATAATAGCAATTTCTCACATTTATTATTCTATTTGCCTGCAACTTATTTTTTCTCCTTTTTCAGCTTTATATTGTAAGTTAACTAGAATATGGGAAGGAAGGATGAGAAGACTATGCATTGTTTACAGTGTATAAAAAAGTAATTATATGATTTATGAACAGGAAAGCATTGCAAAGTGAGGCATAGTGTTTCATAACTGTGGGCTGTACCAACTGCTTTATGAACACAGGAACATGATCCTTCATGTTGCTCCAATTAAGCTGGATCCGCTACTATCTGAACATCAAAGCCACAAGTGTTGCATCCACAGTGGTTTTTCAAGGTCTAATATCCCTTACAGTGTTAGTGCCTTAAACTTGAACTCCCAGAAAGAGGAGGCTGAGGAGCTGCTCTCTGCTGAGCATGGCTACATCATCAGGTAGCTCTCCCTACAGTACCAAGTGGTTACAGAAATTGCAAGGGACCATGTGGGATATCAGCTCCTGAAGCACTTCCCACTGACACCAGATACACACTGACTCTGCTGTTAACTGTAGCCCATGAAGGATCCAGCTAAGTCAAGCACAAGCAGCTGCTGCAAAGCCATGCCTTAGTTGCTTTCTTCTGTGGTAGTCTCTGCTGTGTACATCGTGGAGGGTCTTTGGGAGATTATTCTGTGGGGCTCGGCTCATGTGAAAGGCTCTTTCTCAAAGAACTTTAGATGCTGAATATCTACTATCTTTATTACAAGCTACTGGCCCAGTAAAAAAGAATCCCATTGAAACTTGTTTTGGCCAAACTACTCAAAATTGCCTTTTTCACAAGCACAATCAGGAACTTACTTTCCAATTCCTCCTTCTTCCATCAGAAAAGCTCGTTTGTTCTTATCTACTGTGAGATTGAGCAGAACTCCACAGGCAGAAAAACAGACATCTCGCTTCTTGGAATCGAGCAAAGTAATCATGAACTTGTATACTGCATTGTAAAGAAGGAAACAGTATTCCTATGAAGATGGACTTATCATACAAGTGGCATTACAACTTACTTACTAAAAATGCAGTCAGTACTCAGAAAATACTTAGAAAGCAGTCAAATGCAGGACACCCAATCCAGAAATTCACCCTTGTAGCATATTACTGTGACATTTGTAGATGCACATGACAGAATAACATCATGCTGAACATTCTTCAAAACAACAAACCCGAAATTCTAGTTATAAAAATACACCAAAGAAATGTGAAAATCCCATCAGAAGAGGCTAAGTTGACCAAATGGAACTGCAGCTCACTTCCTGAAAGTATCATCCCCCTTTCAATTGCAGAGTCAGCAGAAACTGCAAGGATTTGGCATCTGGCACTCCGAGAGGGAAGTTCTTTCCCCTGTAAGAGGCAGGGTTGCCCCAGACTGCACCAAGCCCAGCTGGAAGTGCAGCAGCCTGGGGCTCCCACGGGAGCAGGCACGGAGCAGTGCCGGACATGCAGTGTCCTGCAGCATCTGCTGGACTCACTCTGGGGCTCTGGGGGCAACCCCAGCCAGGGAGACAGCCTGGCCTCACAGAGAGGAAGCCTCTCAGCAATTCCAGACTTTGGCACACAAACACCACAGTCTCTCCCAGCTGGAAAATTTAGTCCTTTGACTGAGACTGTTCACCAGCAACCAACCAGCTACTGAGGGTCACTTCTCTTCCAAAGATGGTGATGTGCCACCTTTGAAACAAAGGGTTGCATATTGTGGCATGATCACCTCCCTTTCAGTACCAAGAGAGTGACAAAAAAAATTTACAGTGAACTGGTGTCTAATTAAGCTGATGACACACCTTCTGTGAAGAGCAAGGGGTTGCCATTTTTCCCAAAGCTCTTTAGATACCCAAAGCAAAAGGACTTGAGAAGACTTGTATCCTACTTCACCCAGAGGCAAATAGGAAGTCTTTGCTGAAGCAGTTAAATATTCCAACTGCACATTACAAAGCGCTAACAAGCTGTCAAATATGGGAATCAAAAATCTGGGATTATGAACCTAAATGAGAATTTAGCTGGATTTTCATTTTATATCGTATCACTACTAACCTGTAGGATCTGAAAAGCTATTTGAATAAAGACACATTTCAAAATTTGATTATTTAGGAAAAACAGTTTTGTAGGATTTACCTTTGTGAAAGCACCATGGCGTATTTTTCCTACTCCAATATTTCCACTTTAATGAAACTGAAATAAAATGGTGTTTATAATGACTATTACTGGATTCTAATGTTTGCCTAATTTGCAAAACATCAGGGAAGATTGCTTCTACCCTTTAACTGCGACAGCTTATTAACAATTTTTTCTTTTTAGAACCATGGACATTTAAAAATAGAACTCCTACAAATGCAAAAGTAACTCACTCTTTTTCTGCATGATGAAGTCACGGATCTCATGATGCTGGGAAAGATTGCCAAAGACTCGGACAGCCTCCACAACTGCATCCATATTGTCACTCATTAAAAGCTTTAAAAGCTCTATTGGTTTGCAGAGAAATTAAATAAAAATAAATACTTGTAAATCACAAATACATGGTTGACTTTTTATCAGTGAATATTGGAATGCAAACAGCAACAGTGATAAATGTATTAAATGGGAGCAGTTGTCTGTCTGTCTGTCTGTCTGTCTGGGGTGAGCTGATGGTAGAACAAGAATGAAATTGTGTAGGGCTTTGAAGATGAGACAGAGAGCTCCAATATGGGACTAAATGCAAAGGAACAAACGAGGAGTTATGGAGACAGTGTAAGCATGGTTGTAATAATGGGACCAGTTTTGATATGCAGTTTTGAGTGGGCTCATGTGAAAATCCAGGAAGACAAAGTAAAAAAAAATATTGTAATATATAAGAGACTTTACTTAGATTGTGAACAGATGGTCTTATGGTGGGATGTCTCCTAAAGCTCAAATTATTTTCTGGTTTTTCTCAGTGCTGCAATAACAAGCAAACATATTTTCTCTGAACAGCTACTTAATACTGTCCCCATCTGAAACATTCACTTCCTTGCTGCTTTCCTGCTTAGTAGTTTCACATTTGATTTGTGTTTAGCTTCAGCAGTAGGAATGAGACCTTCAGCATTTCCTAGGAGGAGCTACCACCATGGCGGATTTTGGTGCATGGCAGAGGAGTGATGTTACAGAAGTTACATTTATCAGTCTTCTGGGAGAACAAAGCAAAGCACTGAAATCAGTCCATCATACAGAGGATTCAAATTAAGTCAACCCTTAACCATTCACACAACAGAAGAGTGAAGGAAAAAAATATAGGAGAGAGGCTGGCTTCATTCCCATTACTTCTGCCTCTGACTTTTGTAATATTGAACACACCTTGAACCTGTCTTAAAGAGACATCTGAAGTGATTTTATCCACCACTTCTATCAAACAGAAAGTATTCTCAAAATGTCTCCTGCAGCAGAAAGCCTGCTGGCCTTCCATCAAAAGGTTTCCTCTTTTCTCCCTTCAGGAAGGTGATGGGACTAGTTCCACACCCCAAAAAGTAGCACAGGAGAGAAGTCATTTGTTTCCACATTTTTATGACCAGCAACAAGAGGCAGCTGGCTTATAGGTGATAAAATGAGTCGTGACAAAACAGCAGAGCTGTTACCTAGAGAGAATATGATGCCTACCAGTCTGGGCACTGGGCTGACAGCCAGGTTATTTTTTCCAACTCCGTGTTCTACCTGTTGTGTGAACTTCAAGTTCTGCCTCTCCCCAGTGTCTTGTCTATTTAGACAGAAAGATATGCAAGACACAGACTCTCTACCTTCTGTCCAACACGAACACAACAGTCCCAGAAGACAGTTGCAGTTCCTACACGTAACTGATTGGTGTCCATAATGTCAGAGGGGAGAGAATCATAAAAGACAATATTGCCAATGGACTTAAAAGCCAGAAACACACAGAAATTAAATTTTGCAGGTACAGAAGGTAATAAGAAGGAAAAAACCCTCTTGCCGTGGTCTGTTTAGAAGTAAAAAACAACATGACTATTTCGGCTCAGGTATATGGGTTTTAAACAAATCTAGCAAAAACTGCTGAACCGAAAACAGTATGGCAAATTCCTCTGGGGAGGAAAAGAAGGGGTTTTGTGAACAGCCCAACTTATTTTCATGTAAGTCACAGAGTTATTTTCCAAAAGAATGGGAAATCATTATTGAAAGAATTTAGCCCTATGAACTTTATACTCCTGCAATATAATAAAACAAAATGTTATCAGTGTCTTTACTTTCTGTGGTGTCAAAATACTTCTGCTTTCTAAAAGCTATATGAAAAGTACTAGTTTAAAAGTCCTTACTTTCAGCAATGTGCAGCTTCTTGTCTTGAACTGCAGAATTTGTCACTTGGTAGTAGGACAAATTGTTGATTGTTGTCACAGTATTGATAACCAACTCTTCACAGTCATTGACTGACTTGTATTCTGAGAATAAAAAAAAAATCCCAAAATATATGCATATGTAGACACATGAAAACATGAGTCTAACTTTGCAGTGCCTTAGATCGCAGAAGTAAAGTGAGTAATAGTTTACATGGCCACTATTACAGTCAACCCTTCTGTTGTTCAGTAACATGGCAGGAGCTAGCTAACAGGAACACCTGATCCAAAAATGGCAGTACAAAACCACTCTCTCCCACTACTGATTTACAGAAAACATCGTGAATGAGGCAACATGGTTTAAAATCCAGTTAGTTAAGACATGTTACAGATCTTGTTGGCTGTTCTAAGATGGCACTGGGGAAAGTCCACATGCAGAAACAGGGCTGTGTGATAGACATAAAGAAATGCCAAGGACTATTACACTGAAATGTCAGGTCTCTCAGGAGCAAATGGAAAAAACCTCTTCAACAGTATTTGAAAGATTTTTCTCTTAGAGCTCCTGACAGATTGTTAACCTGTGTAAAAGTCTGAAAGACTTATTTGTCTGAGGTTTCTGGCCTCCGAAGTCAAGAGTGAAGGAAATAAGAGGGGTAAGTTTGTAGGGAGAGAGAACATTCTGTAGTGAACTGACTGACAGAGTGGTCAAGAAGGGGGGAGGGTGGCAGAGAGAAGCTTTGAAGGTCAAAAGCACTTACACAATCATTAAGACATTAAGGCAGTTTCAACCCATGAGACAGAACCAAGTTGTGAGTCTGACTTCTCTAATCCCCCATGACTGGTAAGACAGTGTACAATCAGATTGATTATCTTAACATAATACTTAATGTTCTCATTACACTGTAAAATATACTGAGCTGTTTAAGATGTATCTTGTCCCAGCTAAACTCTGTTATGGGGAGAACAGACCAAGTCCTGGTCTGTAATTAGATTTACAAGGGGATCAGTAAGTGGTAAAGGAACTGCAGTCTTAATCCTCCATTTGGAGGGAGACACTCTTCCATCTGAAAGAGATAAAAGGTTGGAACACTGAAAAAGAAGATAGAAGTAAGAGAAAATTCTTTGATGAGGCTGAAAGTTACGGGTGCAGAGATTAGCAAGAATACTTAATCCAAAACACTCACAGAAAATGCAAAACTTAAAAAAAAACACCATCAAACACACCTACGTAGAACCTGATAAGAACAAACTTTCCTTATGTATTAACTCTCAGTGAGATGTGTTTAAAATAAAATTTGTTTTCTTTTCTTTAATGATCATATCTGCAAATCAGATCACTGAATTAAACATTTCTATATCTAACATCTAACATCTTTCCCCAGATACTGAAAAGTCAGTGCCAAAGCAGCAATGCTTCCACTGTCTCAAACAGGCCTTCGACGTAAAACAGTTTATGAATATCAGGCAATTGACTTTGGGGGGTTTTTTTGCAATGAAAAGTCCTAAATTCTCCTTATACACTAAACAAAGATAACAAACAGAGGATAAATTTTATTACCTAGTACAGTAAGAAGTAATCCTACAACAGGATGGGCAGCTGCCAGAGCTGCTCCTACGCTGGGATGAATGGAGAGGTTGGCCAGCACTCGAATCAGTTTTATCAGAACATCTTCTGCTTCTGAAGGATGCTTTAGGTGGTTTTTTCCTTTTCCTTTTCTATCATGGTAGTATCTCTGTGTATTCAAATCAAGTTCATAGTAGGTTTGGAATAATGATGTCAGGGTGTTAACACTTTCTTTTTCTTTAAAAAATTGCTCACGGGCTTTGTTATTCTTTGCTGTTAAATTACCGAGAATGAAGATGATACGGATAACCAAATCCTGCAACAAAATAAATAAACAAATCATGTTCCATGGAAACATCAGAAGGTGGTAGCTGCTTAAAGAGAAGACAATACTTCCTTTACTTCCCAAGTCAGATAATAGCACATTCAGAACTGAAGGAATGCCAAACACAGCAACTAGAAATAATTTTTTATGCTACCGATTTTCATAACCCGATTTACAGAAGAAATCAAAAACATCTGACAGAACTAGCATAGCACTGGAGTAATTACTAATGGGATATACTTAGTACAGGTCATCTATTTTTACCAAGCCCACAGTAATCTTAAAACATCTTAAAACGGCACTTTATGTAACTAGAATAATCATATGGGCCAGAATTTACTAATCTTTCAAGTAAGCAAATGTCAGCTGTGATGGGCAGAGACCACAACCTTTCCTTTTCTAGGCCTGGTAATGATTGTAGAGGTTAAACTCCTTCCCCTTGATTTATTACTGTCAAATCTAAGTTAGGTCTTACTCATTTCGTTGTTAATTCCAATTGCTTACAGATAGCTAAATTATTTGTTATTATATTTTTACCAGAAATAGAATCTAAATTTACTGGTCTGTCATTCCCCAGTTCCTCCTCTTTTGCCTTTTTAAAACAGGCACCCTACAACCTTGCAATTCTTCATAACTTTCAAGAAGCCCAAAGACTGGGATCCCCTTTCTCTCCCTTTGTAAATACCAAAAGGTAAATTTTATCAACTGGTTTGAAGATATTAAATATGCTCCGGTTTGTTTTTTAGTGATGAAATAATCCAGGCTAAACCAGAGATTATTCATTTGGTCACAGATAAATCTTTCACAAAAAGAAGCAAAAAAAAGGCATTTCACACTTCAGTATTCACAGTGGTATCTGTCAGTAATGCTCACCTTCTTCTGAATGCTACAGCAATTATTTCCTTGTTGTCTTCTCACTGTACTATAAAAAGTTTTGTTTCTTTTTATGTCCCTTTGTAGCTGCACCTCAGATTGTGCTTTGTTGGGGTTTTTTTGTGATTTTACATGCTCTTCTTACCCTTTTATTTTTATCATTGCTGAATGACACCTACTTTCTATTTTTGTACAGTATCTTGAGATCTCATGATTTAACCAAGTTGCTCTCCTAAAGCACTTTCTCGCCTGACCTTCATTTTGTACATACTGAGACACAGCCTTTTTGTGGCAAAATTAGTGGATCCTAACTGAATAGCACTCAACAACATCCCCATCTTTTTCTTACCCACCAGTATGTGACAAGAAAAAAATAAATTCTGAAAGTCTGAAGTAACTCAAGTTTAAACTACTTAAACATTTCCTTCCATCATCTGCATCAAAACCTACTCATTTTTTAAAAAGTCTGTAGCTTTATCTTAACAGTGCAGATAAACTAACAGCCATTTCTTCAAGTACACCAGAACCATCTACCCTCAGCTGCTAACCTGCTGTACTTGCATTAACCTAGAATTTTGCTGAACAATTCATATGCTGTTTTTCTTCAAATATCATAATTACATTTATACACAATCCAATCCTCCCTGGTATTAGTAACGTAAGTTAACCAGGCACAGTCTAACTTGTTGAAGTATACATGCTAATGCTGAAGGAAAAAAGGTGTTTAGGCAGCAAGTCCTTCTTTGATACATGCCTTCATCAGTAAGTTTCAGGTCTTAAGCCTCTGCCACAAGACACTGGCAATAACATCCTCTCAAGAAGATCAGTGCTATCCTTGAACATGAGAAACAGCAGTCTCCAAAGTAAGAAAATGGTTTTCACATCCATGTACTTAGTAATAGCACTCTGTAGGACCCACTTCCACTTTTTTTTAAACTAGGCATCATATTTTTGTTAGAATCTAAATGTCATCAAGACAATTTTTTATGAATATTCTTACTGACTAACCACTAAGAGCTTTCACCTTTGCTGGCACAACACCCAATTCACAAAGGCTGTAAAAATTTGAAACAAACAACTGATGAATCAGAAGAGAGAACTGAAAAAAGCAGGCAGTCTAGTTTGACTCGTTTATATTGACTTTCTAATTTTGGTCAAAATGGTATCAGCCCAGCAACAGCTCTGCCCAATCAGGAAACAGACAAACAGGTACCACACTGCAATCAACTGATATTTTGAGAAGTGTGATCTCAGCTGTGCTTTCCACCTACAGCCCAGCAAAACAAACTTATAAAATACTTCTTTTTTAGCTAAGCACATCCGGCTTTAATAGAATAGCACCGAAGTTTCATTATCTCCCAGTGAAAATTTAACTAGCAAAGTCAAAGAGGAAAGCTGTACAACTTTTCCTGAGTAGTACAGCGCTCAAGGATTTGTATTATTTCTGGCTGTATTTCTTTAAATGTTCATGGGTAAGCACTGTGAGAGTAAGAAACACCATCTTAGAATGGCTGTGTAAAAAAAATATATACAAAGTTACATGACATTTTGACACTCCTTGCAAGACTAAACCTGTGCAAGGGCCAGGGTCCTTCCAGTACATAGCAGAAAAGTCAATATAATAGATGAGGTTACTGTGCATTTCCACATATTTGGAGTATCAACTGCATATGGAATTTCAGACATTCTTTCACACTTACAGAAAAATTACATTTATCAGATCAATTTATATAATATGGAGGTTTTAACGTGTATTGCACTAAAAACAGATTAAAGATAGGAATTATACTCAGTTATTTCATCTTTTCATAGTGAGGTATTCATGTGAGACATGATGAACACAGAGTGTACTCAAACCTGAATGGAAGGCTACATACGAAGAGCACACAGCTTCACTTACACAAACAAATTTAAAAAAAAAAAAACAAGAAAGGCTGAGAAGATCTTTTTCTTTGCTTCCTATCTGTGAAGAAACTGTGATATTTTGGTTTTTAAGGTGGTAATGGCACCACATACTCCATTAGCCTTTAACTCTTATTCTTCTGGCAACCGGAACATAAACATTTGATAATCACAGATATTAATAATTTCTTTGCTTATCTATTCTAAAACCCTCTTCCTTGCACTGCCCTAGTAGCAAAGGTACCCCTTGTACCTGCTGAGTCACAGAACTTGACAAGAGTTTATCTTGGCAAATAAAGGACACCTGCCTTTCCGCATAAGCACGGCGGGCGCAGGTACAAACTGTACAGGCTCACTTACCAGTGGGAAAGGAAAGCAAATTAGGTCAGCGTTTCTGACTGAAATGAGATCAATAAGGAAGGAGAGTCTAATCTAGAACCTGTGAGCACTGGCCAAGTACCTGCTGTTCCTTTATTTAGTGTCTGGGCACTCAGAAAGGGAGGAACAGTACGAAACAAAAGGTCAGATGCCAGCAGCTGAGTTCCTATTGAATCATCAGCTGCAAATGAAATCTGCTTTCCATGTTACACAAACTTCAATGGAGTTAGTCAAAATTCTACCACCTGCCCTGCTTCTCATTGAAATCTAATTTACACTTCACTTCCAATTCTGTATTTCTGCTTTATTATGCACCTTGGAAAGAAAATTTGGGATTTTTCTTTGCAGGGTTTGATGGTCCACTTACAGGCAAAATTACTGTAGTTATACCAACCCAGAGCTAATCTCCTCCAAATACAGTAAAGAATCATCTTGAAGGGACATTCTAGCCATGAAAATTCCTGCTCAAACCCAGAAATGACAGCTGTCATGATATGAAACTGAATTTAAAGAATAAAGATAGGGGGAGACGGCAGTGGTGTAGAATACCCTGGAAGTACAGCAAAAGCAAAATAGGTAAGTTCTAGACTGAGGAATGTGAAATAAGAGAGAAGTTTTGCCACAGTGACAGCAGGGAGCACCTTGTCAGTAAAGAGAACCTCCTTCCCACCCAAATACTAATCCATTTGAGGAGAAGGAGAGGCCATTAGTAAAATGTAGTTATACTTCTGTGTATCCACACCGCAGGACATTACCCAATAATTTCTACACCCCAAAATCTGATCTGTTTAGCTAAAGTTTTCAGAAAAATATTCATTTGCACTTAGTGACTTTCAGCAATCAAGAACTCATGTGCTTAGGTTTGTTTGTGGACACCTCGATACCTGGGAAAGGTAAAGAAGAAAAGCAAGCACACTGTAACCAGAACAACATTTGATGAAAAACTGTGTATGGTCCCTTTAAAAAATATTTCAGAAATGAAATTAATTGAAAAAAAGAAGTTGAAAACTATATCCCCCATAGTACCACTCCAAGAACGGCTGATCTCTCTGGTTAAAATCTTTGTTATTATTACTAGTTTAAATTTGTACAGCTTTAGCCCCTATTTCTTATTAGCTCTTTTTTCTTAAAATATGTTAAAGACTGGTCTACTAACAGAAATGTCTTTCTTGTGCAGATTCTATTAATAGGCAGCTTGCTAATGGTCTGACCTTTGTAATGGATAAATTAATTTGCTTGGGGGATTTTAACTCTAATAATTCTGTCAGCTCTTTTCAGAGGTGCTCCCAAGCTTTCAACATTGTTTAGAGAAATTAAATCAAAAACTATGACAACACATTTCAATGACAACATCTCACCAGGCAGTAATATACTATTATGATTATGATTATTATTATTATTAGCTATTCTGATGTTTACCTATCTAGTAATTACATACGTTCACTTGTATCTTTTGATACACCAGAAGACCAGATTTCTATATGATACATGCCAGTAAAGACTGGTTCATTACAAACTGTGAACTCTGTATTTCTGATATTTTATACTCCATGTACGTATCACATATTCTGCACTTTTCTTAACATTTTTGCATTTTCTTTCAGACAAAAAAAAAAAATCACAACTGAAGTATAAGGAAGATGCACATATACATGCATTAGGAAGATGCTCAGCATACTGTCAGAAATACTGTAGGGAAAGAGTGACCTTCAGTAGCTATTCACATTTATCAGCAGGAAAATTCTTTCCGAGTTGCCAGAATATTTATCCTAGAATTGCTACTTCCTTCTTGAAAAAAAACGAAAGCTAATTCAGAGAGAATGATTGATCAGTTATGAATAGGCAAGTGCACACACAAAACACAGGGGAAAAATCTTGGTTTTGCTCTTTAACGATCAATTACTATATTCCCTTTTTTTAATTGTCCTAGGCACTGTTATAATGTTGGGCTATACTGAGGAGGAATACAACTGAAAATAGGTACTAGTAAACAAAGAAGAAAAGAACCACATTATCGATGCACGTTCTTTGTAGGGTTATCTTGACAAGCATTTCAGCAGAAATAGTGGCATAAACAGCACTCAGTCTCCTTTCCATTCACAGTTTGCTTCCTCTCCCATACTGCTGCCTCAGTATTTGTGATCAAAGAAGCATTTGTATGGCTGTTCAACAGACCAGACGGGAAAGCAATGCAGGTGATAACCAGGAAAGGACTGGGGTTCTTTTTTTCAGTTCTAGCTTTATTGGAAGATGGGTCAGTTCTCTGACATGACGTATTGTGCTGTCACACAAACAACTGTCCTCATCCTAAATGAGGGATGGCACAGAGGAAAAAGCCAGTAACCAACACACAAAGAACACCTGGGTCAGCACAGATAACCATTTATTTAGAACCAAGCAACAGACACAGAAGCACACCATGTTAATGTTAATGTTAATTAAAAACTCCTCTGGTATCTCATAAGACTGCGATGTAACTGAGCAGAATACCAATAACACTCTCAAAGTATTTAAAAGGCAAACATATATCTGAACTAAACACAGGTGCAGGGAAGAGCCTGTGGTTGCTTTTGGGTATTACATGACTTACGGAATATGACTGACTGAAACAGACAGACAGTGGGTTCCTAGGAGCTCATCATAGAATTCTCCATAAACCAACCAAAACACCAGCCAGAAAGACCAGTCCCTGCATGCAGATAAGCCTTTCCCTAACTAATAAAGCCAGAAACAAAGTTGAAAAATTCCCTGCAGTTACAGGCCTCACCTGGACAACCTTCCCCACAGCAGCAATCCTAAAAGGACATTCAACAGCCCTGAAACAAGGTTATTTTCCTTTGGGGGAGACAAGAGCAAGTCTTACAAGCAAAAGCCTGCTTGCTCACAGAAGACAATAAGCTGATTTGGGACCCACTACCTGGTAGATGCATTTGGGAAGGAAGCTGGGCAGATCCAGGTACAGCAAACCCAGTAAATGTGGACATGTCCTTAGAGAGGATGACAAGGTTACATCAGCCTACTCTTTATTCAATAAATCGTTTCTGACAAACTATGTGCAAATTGTAACTGAAATTGAGTGCAGGTCTTCTAGCTGATGCAAGAGACGCAAAAATAACAACAAATCTTTTCAGACTTATCAGGTAAGGGAAGTTTGCCAGAATCTGCAGAACTAATTGATGATCAGGATAAAACAGGAGAATTGAGAGAAGAAAATGTCATTGCAGAGAAGCTAAATGAGTTCTTTGCATTGATTCATGCCTACTCTGAAAGCAAGTGGGGAGATCTCAATGCTACAGCCTTCTCCAGGGAAGGCTCATCAGAGTATCTGTCCAAAACTGAAGCAATCACAAACAACTTTAAGGAACAAACTGACAAAACAAAGAGTAACCTATCACCAGGTCTGGATAATTACCCAACAGTTCTCAAAGAACTAATTAATTAAATAGCTGAATCACTTAACAGCACTATGCAACCTCCTATAACTGTAACAAACATGAAAAGATTCCAAGTGAGATTCAAGTCTGGTGTCTGCACCAGATAAATTAGTAGAGACCACAGAAAAAGAACAAAAAAATGTGTGGACAGCCAGATAAACACAATCAGCTTTAAGAATTCTAAGTTCTGAATTACACAATTACTGAGTTCTTTGAAGGGAGTGACGTGCATAAAAAAGACCCATCTGATATCACCCGTGTGACTTTCCAGGAGGTTTTTAACAAAGTCACTCACCAAAATCCTAGTGAAACTAAGGAGTCATGCTCTAAGGGAGAATGTCTTGGTATAGATAAATGACTAGAAGATGTAAAACAGAGTAAATTAGCAGTTCCTGCAATGGTGGAAAATGACCAGTGGAATTCCCAAGGCTCTGTGTTGGGATCTGTTGCATTCAATTCCATAAACACAGAAAATGGGCATCAGCAGAGATATGGAAGAATATATTGATTTTGCTATGATATTCAAAGTACCAAAGATGAAGGCTGACTGAAGAACAGAAAAATAATTGTAGTCAGTTGGTAATAAAATAGTAGACGAAATTTAAATGCAGATGAACATGAAAGAATGCGTGGAAAAAACCACAGCAAACATACCTTCATGTATAAAATTACAGCCTTTGAACTAACCACAACCACCTAGAAAGTAATCTTGGGGTTAATGACAGAGTTTAATGCTCACAGGTCAAGAAAACAAGTAAAATATTGAGAATTATTGGGAAATAAATTTATGCAAGCATGCAAATCTATGATACGGCCACATCTTAACTGCTGTGTTCTGGTTTCCTCCTCTCAAAAAAAGAGACAGGAATCAGGTCTGCAAAATGTTCTGAGAAAAGCAACATGGATACAAAACACCGTGGCATGGAACAATCTCTCTATCAGAAAGGGCTAAGTAAGCAAGGATTCTTCAGCATGGAAAAGAAGGTAACTCAAAGAGATCAGGATAAATATCTAGAAAATCAAGGGAGGTGTGAAATGAACAATGGCCTTCACTGCATTTACTATACAAGAACCAGACGGTATCAAATAAAGACACTAAAGACCAAATTCAAAATAAGCAAAAGGAATTCTTTGCTATGCAACTCCTTGTCAATGGATCTTTATACAGGGTAGAAGTTTATACAGGGTAGAAGAGAGACTATTGAATCTCACAGAAAAGAAGTAAACTGAGGTTTATTTCACACACAGCTGGCTGAGGGTGTTACCAAACAAAAGAGCTGGAGGTTTGGTAAATATACACAGGAAGCATTATACCTGCCTGCTCCATTTATACTGTTCTCTAGACCTCTGACTCTCACCATTGCTGAGGACAAACAGCAGACTGGATGAGCTGTTCAGGTGATCCAATGTGATGATTATTTTGCTGAATAGGCAATTACTGCATCCAGTGATGTCAGATTCTTAAACAAATGCTTCCCAATTTAAAAAGTGGGCTACACTAAAGTGTAAGGGGACCATTCTATAAAACAGGCCTAAGATTGCTTCCATACAAATTTTAGTATCACACCCTGTGTTTGTGCACTTAGGATTGAAAATAGACTCCTAGCTGATAATACATTACATGGAAGCTGGCAGGGCCCCAAAATGCCATCTAAACTCAGGTAGTGCCTGAGAAAGTCACCCTTTATGCAGTTTATCTGGAAAGCTTAGAGATGATAATGATGTGGGAAAGTGGAACAGAACCTGGCTAAAAAGACTTCTTGAGATGGGCAAAAGTCAACAATGCTGACTGGAAACAGAATCATGCAAAGCTTATACTGCAAGACAGAGGCTCTATAAGAACACTTCTGACAGTTTTCACAGCATGAGGCAGCCACCAAGGATTTTTTTTTGTTACCACAGACAAGTAAGTTCCAAAGCCAACCATGAACACATACTTCAGATGTGTGTAAAAGCACAGTTGAATTCCCCAGTCCTAACCTGAAGATTCAGCATTTCCAATCTTCTAAATTCCTTAACGAAGACTATGACACATGGAATTATCAAGTCTTGTCAATGCAAAAGTCTTTCTCATAGAGTTGAATCACTACTCTTCCATTCCTGTGACTCTTTTACCAAAGAAAGAAAATGAGCTGAAAGAAAAGGGAAAAGACATGTAACTGCAGTGTGGAGAGAAAAACAAAGACTATTTGGGTTGCAACTGTGGAATTCAGTGTGAGGTGTGGGTGCAAGTCCTTAATCCTATTTCCAGTGCTCACATTTTTCACAGTATCTAATACTTATCTTTAAAGTCACAGTCTGATAGCCCTTAAGAAAGTCTGAATGCTGGTTTTCTTGTATCTTTTCATCTGTATGTTTCTAGCTGCTATCACTGCCAGTAAAAAACCTGGTCCCACAAACTTTGCAACCTGAAAACTCAGAAAAACGCACACACACTTCATTTCTCCACATATCAGTTCTTAGTCCTGAGGATTTTTAATGCTTTAATAATGATGATTTTTCCTCCTCTTTGCTTCTTCCCACAGCAGACAATTTATTCACACTGTTGTTTCATTTCTTTTCAACACATACCAACTCACAGTGTAACTCACTAGCTGTCAGCATTTTAAAACAAAGATTAGCAGCGCCAACTACACCTCAGGAAAAACATTTGCACTCCTCACAGCTCAAGTGTTTATTATATACTACAGAAAAAGTGGTGCATTACATTATCTATGTCATTCTTTTTGTTTCTGCAGGGCTTCACTAAGCTGATAACTGGCAACTGCATGCTTGTTTCAAAGCTGCAGTAAGAAATAATTATTCTGAAGACATTGCATATATAATCAAGACAATGTAATAGCTACGTTTTTTGAATACACAAGCTACTTCTTTACTCATTTGTAATTTGATAAAACAACTGACAGTCTAACATAAAATGCAATGCTAACCTAGTGAAGAAAGACGTGTTTTAGGACTACTTAATAGACAAATGAGAAGCTAAATTCTGAATGCTAACGAATAACAAACAATTTGAGGTAGATATGAGTCTACAATTTGTTATGACATGAAGCTATTATCTCAGGAGCCTAGAAAAGCTACTCTTAAAATTACATATTAAGTTTGGGAGAATGGTGTTACTTAATTAAAGATCCTTATTCTCAGTTCTGTAATTTGTTGAGTTTTTAATACAGGGGTTTTAATACAGGGTTTTTAATACAAGGAAGAATAACTATAAATCTAGAAAAATATAATGCCTTTGACATTTTTCATGTTATTTACATAGCATTTACATAGTATTTTAATGAAGTGTCTTTGAAGACTACACTATGCAAGAGCAACCTGAACCTAGAAATACTCAGATATGCTACAGAAGTGTTAATCAGCAGACATTTAGAAGAAGAGAAACAACTTAATCTTTGTTCCTCTTCCATGTGCACTATCACAGAAAACAGGGATGCTCGTAAACAGGAAAGGAACAAATTATTTTTGTATCTGGCAGGAGAAAGAATATTGTTCAGTGTAGCCAATCTAGTTACCTTAAGTCCCTTTAATGACAGCAACACAAAAGACCTCTTTCCAACTAATCTCCGAGAATTACTAACCCTGGGATAAATTGTATAGGATAACTAAATGATCTCAAACTAGTTTAGATGCTGGACCAGCCAAGAAAGTTCCTTACTTTTAAGAATGATCTTAATGTAATATAATAATCTATGTTTTGAAACCTTGTTCCACCTTTGAACATCTATGCTTTAGATAAAAATTATTTTCTTCTTAAAACTTACCTGGCAGTAGAGCTGACTAATTTGCCCTACATGGGGCACTCTACTCTTACCAAAGCATCCATCTGTAAGACTGGGATCCTGCACCAAACTCCAACAGATCGTTGCTCCAGTAAATGTAAGAAAGATCACTGTGATACAGCAGGACAATACAGCAACACCTGACCTGGGAGTTCTAATGAAGTTGGTAGCAATTATACTCAGAATTTTATTTCATGATATGAGGCATGTTGACAAAGTCTAAACATTTATTTCTACATGAACATCACAAATGTGCTACTCCAGGCATGCGGTTTTCTCTGGTAAAGGAGAGGTACATTTTGATATCTTACACAGTGAGCATGGGAAAGTGACTGAGGGTAAAAAGATAATGGTATGGAAGTTATAGGGAAAAATATAGTTGTACTCCCTGGATGGTCAGCATATCTGACCTGCCACACACAATGCAACCGAAGGGAGAACTCAATGGAGGGTGGAGCAGAGTGGAGACACCATGGCCAGGCTCTGTTGAAACGCTTGCAGAGGTGGGAACTCAGTGGTATTTTCTAGCTGATAAGCCCCATAGCAGCTGAAAACCAAGGGAAATAAAGGAAAATATCCTGCTCTTGAATCAGCAACTGTGATGAAATCACTCTCCTTGGACTAATGCATGCCCCATCTCAAGGCTGTCCCAGGTACTATCCTGAGATGTCCACCCCCTAATACAACCACGCCTCACTGAATAAGAGGAATGACCGAAGTCACTCAAGCGCCACCTAAACATATGTAAATAGTATAAAAGGGAGTTAAGAATGGGAAGAGGTTGGGGAAGAATCCACTGTAACTTCTGGGATCAGACAATGAGCTGAACCTGTCTTCTCTCCCTAGAGAGAACAGAGACACCCGTTTGTGTAAGAGCTGTGATCTCTACATACTGAATGATTGTCTCAGGCCAACTTTTATTGGGGATTAGAGCTTTATAGTACATTGCTTTAAATTAGTATATTGCTTTGAATGTATTTTTGTAGTCAGATACTATTACTGGCAAGTCTCAAAACTTAACCTGTCACAATTTTATTAACAAAGAGTGTTATCTGGCAAACTTTTAATGAGAGTCCTTCAAGGGCACAGGTGAAGGTGGAGACCCCAGAGGAGGTTTCTCTGTTTCATGTGTGACCCTGAAAAAGTCAGCTGAACTATCTTTAGATCCAGTGGGACTGCTTAGTGAAGGGTCCCAAAACAAGACACTGAGAGACTGGTCAGGCACAAGGGTCTCAGCTTTCCTGGGGCTCGGACAGACCAATCAAACACAAAGGATTTGAGTAAATCTCCCGTGACACCAAGGAATGTATTTTCCTCTGCTTTCACATTGCTTAGCTCTACAAAAGTCGTATTTCTTTTGCAGGTGAGGAGGGCAGGAGAAAGCCCAACAATTTCCTACTATTAACTATTCAAATAATGATTTGCTTTAAAAAGTATTCTTTAAAACTAAGAAAAAAGGATTAGTACTCAAAGGACTGTTTCTACACGTGCAAGAGACAAACAAGTTAATCAACTGTCCTCTGTATTGCTTTGAGTTTTTAATCTAAATTATTTCATTACAATTATTTACTACTTAGAAATGCTGTCAACCATTTACAATTTTTATTTGGTAAATGCATAAAAGTAGGTCACTGAAAACAAGCTTATACACAATAATACACAGACACATCAGAGGATTAATATATAAAAATCAAGAGATGAAAAACTGACCTGCTGCTTCTGGTGTTTGTTTAGTAGGGCTAAAAATAAGATGTAACATCTGGAGCAGTCTGCTAAAGCTGCACAGAAGTCATTGTCAGAAGAAAGTTTGCTATGAAGAGAAAAAATAAAATATAACTGAATGAAAGGACTTTTTTTCCACAAAAGATTTTTTAGAAAGTCACTTTTGACTCTCAGAGCTGTGTTTTCCAGCAAATGAAGTGAATGCCAATACTCTGACTTCTAGCAGAGGCATGTGCAGTTACATAAGAGCACAACACAAGTCTAGCTATCCTTGCCACAGTGAATTATGGGAAGCAGCAAACATAAGGAGCTTCCCAACCTGCCTGCCATATGGGCACAGTATACAAACACCAGCGCTTCTTGCCGTTAAATGGGAGAACTGTAATTTCAAGATGATGTGAGAAGTCAGACAAGAGGAAATAAAGAGGTCCCTTCCGAGCACACATCCAGTAGAGCCCAGCAACAGCACTAAGAGAACACATCTCTCACCAGCAACTATGAAGAATGTGCCTCCTTGCAGGCAGGATTTTATCCCTGCACATTCCTTAACAGCTGCTCCAGTCCTACACTGCTCACCTTGACCATTGCCAAAACAGAGAACTCGACATGCTTTGGTCACACCAGAAAAATGCAGTAACAGAACAAGCTAGGATAACCTCTTACCTCCCATGTAGTCAAAACCAGGGAAGATCTGTGTTGATGTTCAATTACAGCCAGGTACAGGAAGATTTACAGACTTATAGAAAGGAATAATCTGATAAGATTGAACATATTCTCTACAAAGAAGCTGCCTAAAGCTGATTGAGAGAAAAGAATAACCATTCTGTATTATTAGATGACAAAATTCCAATCTGAGCTCTGTACTGCATAGTATACTTTTTTCGTAACTGCAATTTCTAGAAAGCTAATTAAATTGATTTTATGGCCAATTTGTATTCTTGAAGCATATAGTTCTAAACTTAAGAAAAAAATTTGAAGCAGCAGGAAACTTTAAGTAAGATAAATTATTTTTACTTCATACTGAATTCTAGATCAAGTAAATGTTCTTATCAGAATTACAGTGTAAGTATCAATTACACTTAATTACAAACCCATTATCCCACTTTTCATGGCATTTTCCACGTAAAAGAAATGCTCTCTCCTCAGAAGAAGTAAATATGCTCAAAATGCTGTAATCATTGCTAGAACTAATTTTTAGGCACAAATTTAGAGATGGATGTGAACAAGGTAGCATGGAACTGGAGAAACAATTCACATGCTTTACAGGTAGCACAAACAGCAAAGGAGTAGATTTGCCTGGTTTTAGCTGCGGGGAGGAAGGAATGACAAACCCCTCATGTAGCTGCTGTTCAAAGCACAACCCAGTCTCATGTAGAGAGGAGAATGGGATGGATAATTTGGAGGGGCTGAACAGGAGGAGAAATCCATAGCACAATTTCAATGAACATGGAGTCACAGGAAACAAGACTCAATACAGTAACAAAGTAGCAATGGCAAAAACTTCATGCAGAACATCATTCATAAACCGCGTTTATAATCCAACTACTCCTGAAATTACCAACAACTGATTTCACAACTTCTTCAAAATCCTTACATTGTTTGCAAATCCATTTAGCATTGAATATTACAAGCTGGTGCTTGGTAACTGAAGACTCTTGACTGAGAAACTATTCAGACAACAAAATGATCTTTTTGGTGACTAACTCATACTGAGCTCTCTCTAAAAAGCACAAATGGGGAAGCAGCCGCCGGCTGCTCATAAAACTGAGATTCTTTCAGCACTTCATCTGCACACTCAAGCCCTGATCCCAGAGATTAATCTCCTCACTCTGTTACAGCTCAAAACAATGAACATTGGCCACATTTCCTCTCTTCTGTATTTTATTTCACAATACACAGTCCCTTGTGTAACTTCTCTCATTCAATTTTTTAAAACATGGCCTAAAACAGGATTAATAAATACCTAATAATTTATGCTTTAAAATGTAAGAAACAGTACTTTTAAAAACTCAATCAGAATCTGTGGGATCAAAGACTGACATAATACAACAAAACATCTTTCACAGGGATGACAAATCGAAGTTTGTATGGCTACAGTTAAACAATTCTGTAAGTATAAACAAAGACACAATTAGCATACAATATCATTAAAAGCTACACAGAGCTTTTCAAAAACAATTCTGTGTAAATCTTCCAATCTCAGCGCTTGATCCTTCCTCCTCTGAGGTCACTCATCCAAGGTCCCTGTTCAAAACATACCTGAAGATCCTGACAATGCAGGTGCACACGTCCTTGTCACCACTGCGCTGCTCCAGCGCCACACAGAGCTCGGAGACGGCGCCGCTGCAGCTGAGCAGGCACCGCGCCGGGGGGAAGTCAGCAAGGATCCGCAGAGTAGCTGTCAGCTGCACGTGGAGTATTTAAACATTTATTAACCACAGGTGTTCACAGCAGAATACACACTGGGGTGAAAACTCAATAAAGCTCGGGTCTCATTTATAGCACCTAAGGCAGTCTGGGTGTCCCGTTAGCATTCTGCAGGTATGTGTAA
Organism: Acanthiza pusilla; assembly: GCA_036630365.1. Taxonomy (NCBI): domain Eukaryota; kingdom Metazoa; phylum Chordata; class Aves; order Passeriformes; family Acanthizidae; genus Acanthiza; species Acanthiza pusilla. The sequence goes on from JAXCHO010000023.1 coordinate 34,829,602, forward strand.
TAATAAATAACAACAGGAAACACGTAGGCAGCAAGATGGTGTATTTGGGATAACTGTTTGAAAAGGAAAGATTGATACTCGTCTTTGCCTGCATGGAACCTCCTTCTTTGAGGGACACATGATCTTTCACATGTTTTAAAATCTTGCATGTATACAATCATATACCAACTGGAAATCACCTGAAATGCTGTGGATAGTTAAAATAGTTTTTTGCATAACGTCCTAACTTTGGAAATTTATGTTTAGGTCCTGCAAGTTAACACAGATATATATTTTGATAATAACTGTAAACTGCAAAATATGATGATTTGATTTTAAAATACGATTACATTTATTCCAATTTAAAAATTAAAAATTAACCAAGATCAAGAGAAATCCACTGTTTGAACAATATAAAAAGGAAAAACTTAAATGCTCAAGTCTGTTTTGGAGAAACCAACATATTTTCAGATGACACTGTTCTATTTCAAAGAGCTTAAAGTATAAAAAATCTAACACTTGTGGATATACAGAATGAATCAGCTATTGCATATTTTGAAACAATTCTAGTTCCCTTTCAAGGTAAGGTATTCAAATGACAAGGTCAGACAGGCAATGACATGTACGGTAATTTTGATCTAATCCAGAACTTACTAAAAAATGAATGTGAAGTCATTCAATCTTACATGACTATGGGAGTTCTTTAAATTTTTCTTATTCAGAGTGGTTACTAACATCAATTTGGTTTTGAATGTAGGTTGATAAGACACGAAAACTATCTATTCAAATTGTTTCTTATCACAAAAAACTCCAGAAATTAAGCATTTTATCACTAAATTGGACTGCTTATCCAGTGATATGTAATTGCCAATTTTAAAGAAAAACTCTGAAAAAGAGCAGGTTAAGATGTTGTGTTTGAGCTTTTGCACATAGGACTCCACGCACTACTCTGTCCATTCTCCAGCAGCTTTCAAATCTGCTGTCCTACTTCAACAAATCTGACAACAGAGTACAAAGGTTCAGCTACCACATGAAGATCTGTAATGGAGCAACAGGAAATGCAACATGTCAAAATGGAGAAGCAAGGCATAGAGGGGAAAGAATATGTGATAATGTGATATGTGAATAGATTTAACTTCAGCACTAAACATGAAATCTATACCATATTCTTAATACAGAAAATCTGAACCTATAGAAGACACTTGTTTCATATCACTCATATTTTAAAAGACACCTGGAGTTTTTTATTATTTTAACTGAACAAATGCAAAAAAAATTTCCTGATGCTTCAAAAGTCAACACAATACTGGAGATATATTTTAACAAATATATTCTGATCAAATACTTTGCTTTTCAAAAGTTTTGGTAGAAAAATTCCTGTCACATGGAACAGAGACAGAAGACTCCATTCAGTGCTTCCACATAAGATGTTCGCAGTCAGCCTAGGATGATATTTGTTGAATTCTAGCTAGGCTTCAATAGAGACAATAAAGGAAATGAAGGATAAACCACATATTAAAAGTGTTGTTCAAACCCAGACAAGAGCTTTCACTGCAGCAAAGAGACTTACATATTGGATAATGAAAAAAAAAAAAATTATTGATAGATGATGGTGTAGAGGTCTCCAAAAAGAGAGCAAAATTTTTCAACGCCTAATACAGTTAGATGGTACAAAATCCTCAAGCAGTGAATTCTACCAAGAGCCATCCTCAGACAAAGACAAGCTGGAAAGGAAAAGCAGTGCAAAGTAACATGCACACTTAAATGTGCAAGACAATGGCATTCAGCAGCTCATAGAAGTAGATATCCACAAAACGCAGTTAAGAACTGCAACTGAAATTTGAAGAGTACAATTCAAAAAATAATAGAAGCTAGACAGACAGCAGCTGAATTCTAGAGATATTCTGATTGCTTCAAGCAGATCCCATGTTTCAGGGAGAAATGCATAACAATTGTTTTTAGCAATCCCCACCAGCCCTAATCCTTATGTTGCCATGTGAAAGATCAAATTCACCCAAACAGAAAATTTAACTGCTGAAAAATGCTATTTTTAAAGGACAAGACATTTAAGTGATTTTCAGTTAAGGAACGTGGAGTATTTTTTAAGTCTTGTCAGTGACTCTTCAAAACTCCTAGTTTTTGAATAAGCATCACCATATTTTGTATAAATATTATCAGACTGTTAGGTTAAGCAACATAAAATGAAACAAAGATGACCCTGGTTTCATGTCCTCTGTTAAGGAAAAAAGTAATTATTACAAAAAAAATTATTCTTGTATTGTAGGACCTCTGCATAAAATCAATTGCAGAAGAATGAAGAAATCAGATAGAGACTTTATTCACACAAAAAGGATCTAGCAAGACTATGTATAACACTGCCATCTGGTGATTGTGCAATTATACAGTTAAAGAATGAAGAGTTGATCCCAATTAAATGGGATACTTCAGTTACCAGGGTTAAGAGAGAACAGAGCCTCCTTCAGAGACCTTTGAGACAATGTAAAGTGTTTTTCTCCTCCAATGTAATTCGCTTTCTATAACTGAAGACATTATTTCTGTACGTCACTGGTTATTTGATCTGTTGCTACAAGTCACAGTATGCTGCAAGAAGTTTATTCTGAACACATCAATCACAGAAGAAACTTTCATGAATTATCCCTGTAAACAGAACTACTCCATCTGTCTATTATGACTGAACAATTAACTCACATGGAAGAAGTAGCTCACATAGATTTGTTGAAGGAACTGATATGAGAAAGTCACACAGGAATTCCATAGCAGTAGGAATCACTACTGTTCCCACAATAGGAAGAAAACCGAAGTATCTGTACTACTATAGAAGAGAACACAAACAGGTGAAAGAGCAATCTCAGTAAAAGATAACTGTCAGTACTGACTTCTCCACAGAACACTCAAGAACTTCTTAGAAACAGGCAGTCTATTCAAACAGTACAAAGTAGTTTTGCTACACTTCCATTTGTATTGAAAAGAGCAGAGTTATGAGAGATTTTTTACAAAAGCATAAAATATAACATTTTCCTTTCACACATTTGCAAACTAAAGCCTTCATTAAAAAAACCTAATTTTATCCAGAGGCAAATAATGGAAGAAAAACACTCCTGCAAAGCTGTCCAGAAGGTCAGACAGCTAGTCAAAATCCTGGTAATAAATTGATTCATTAGTTTTATTACTAAGACTAAAAAAAGCAGACAAAAATCAGCAGTAGTAATGTGATGATGAAAGCCGTCTGTTTTCTCATATAATTTCAAGAAGTAAAAAATCCCTTGCTTGCAAGTTTGTAAAGAATTAAAGAAATCTGGCATAATTAGCAGACAAACCTAACGCAAACACTACATTAGAAAATTGTCCAACGTATTTTCCTAGGAAGTCCCCAAAAATTTACAATTAAACCATTTGCTAATCATTACATCAATAACTTCCAAACAAATGGCAGGAATCTACCTGGCAAATCCCTGGTAAACACCCCACCACGCCCCCAGGGTTTCTAAAACACTAGGGTTTAAACAGTTTTAGGGCCAAGGATTAGTTTGCAGAGACACCACTTACCAAGGTGCTTTGTATGTGAAAACAGCTTTGAGCCTACTGCCTTCAAGAGAACCAAAAAGTGTTTGCTTTTGCAACTACTTTTTCCTTACATTACAGTTCTTCAAAAACACTTTGTCAAAGAAACACAGCTGTATTTTCCTACATATTTTTAAAATGCATTATTCTTGTAATAAAAAGCTTTTTGTAATCTCCTAGAGTATTGCAGAACCAGTTTTTACTATTTCAGTTTACAGAATTTAGACAGAGAACACATTTTTATCTGTTTACTACAGTACCCAGAATATTGTCAGCACAATAAAGTAGTAATGAGAAACTGGTTTATTAGGTACCTAAAAATACTTCTATTAACTTCAGAATTTCTAAAGCCTTTAAAATTGACTACACAAAAATATCTATGGTAATTAAATTTAGGTCCTGAACAACTTCATTAAACTTCTTAGAAAGAAGTCTATTGAAATATAGGTACAACTCTGTCAGTGGCACACAGGGTTAGCTTATCTCATCTAATTAAATTTTTAATTTGCCCTTCAAGTACGTAGTTTTAGAAATAAATGTAAATGCTAACCTGGACTAATAAGTGGCCCAAGTTGGAGAAATATGTGTCATGTTCTTTTATGTTATTAATCTGCTTCATTAATTGCAGCAACATTTCAACAGCTCCTTTGTTGACCATTTCATTAAGGAGTACTGCATTTCCAGACATGAATTTTATAGCTCCCATGCAATAGACAAGAGCTTCGTTGTTTTTTTGTAGATCTTCATTTCTCAGAACCTCCAACAAATAATCTAAAAGGAAAATTATTCAGAAAGTCTAATATTAAAATTTATATTTGATACAGTCTAGTCATTAAAGAGATTAACAACTGGAAAACACCCTCAGATTGAACTCTTACATTTCTAATAAGTGGGCTAGAAAAATTGGGTATTTGGACTGAAACCAAGAAACAATTATTGATGAATAAGAGAATGGCCTGACTTTTGTTCTTCTGGGCTTCAAGAACCAGTGTAAGTTGTAAACACATAGCAGGAATCATTGAAATCCACAGTCAAAATTTGCAAAAGTGACTGTGTGTGCCTGGAATTTTGTGTACTAATTCCCACTACTTCCTTAAAAATCAAATGTCTTAAAGCATCTCAAATGGAGCACTAAAAAGCACAAAGGTCTAATTCAACTCTCACATTTGAAATCTGTTCACAGCCTTTTTAGATTTACTTTTTACAGAGGTAAAGTTGACGTAAAAGTTTTGTTTTGGGCAATCATCTGTCAGACATCTGAAATGTTAAAATTAACGGTAACACAAGCCCACTGTACCTTTTGCAGTCAAATTGAGATATTCTGAATTTGGTGGGGGTATCTTAAACAAATAAGTAATTCTAACCAACTCTATACTTTTGAAATTCTAGTAAATGATTCAATGAAGTATCTATTTCTGCTTCCTATGTTCCATTAAATTCCAATTGAATAAAAGCATTTTCCTACATCATTGAACTGAAGAGATTTAAAAAATTTTTTCTGTCTCAACTCAAGCTGAAAGTCTCTCCAAGTATGTATGTATATGAACGAAGTACTTCTACTCCAGGCCCTTTGTCCAAACTCTCAACCTCACCAATTAGTCACTTGGGTTGTGGCAATGTGAGAAATCAGTTTCAGGTTCCAGGGTCTTGAACAGTAGTTGTCTATTTTGGGTCAAATGATTAATTTATTTCTTCTACTGGAGCTGCTGCACTACACGTAAGTAGCTCACAGGGAACGAGGAGAAAAAAGGAATTGAAACAATAACCCAGTTACTGCAACAGGGATCTGGGCAATTATGATGATAAGCCAGGGTCATGTCTTCTGCTGGGACAAGGTGGGTCCAAAACATAACGAGTGAATAAATAAATAAAACTACCCCGACCAAGCACATTCTTTTCTTCACTAGTTTTTAAAATACAGGGAAAGAAGAGCAATTGAAAGAAAAGTGAATGAGGATGGAAACAAGAGCAAAATGCAACTTGTTCAAATGCTGTATTTGATTCTGATCTCTACAAAACTGTAGTGTTCAGTATCAAAAGTCAATTGAGCAACCCCAGCTGTTCTGTTTCCTGTCAGTCCTTTCCTCACCACTTGAAAGGCTTGTCTCTATTTGTGACAACAACTGTGTACCAAACTTTAAGACCATGAATACTCTCATCTATTTAAGCAAATATACACATATGCCTTAATGTATACACATGCAATAAAGGCTTGCAAGGTCAAGGCCAACATTAATAAAACACAATGAAGTTTTAATTAAATGAATGACTATCAATCAACACTGAGTATCATTCATACACTGTCATTTTGTCTGTATTTCTCAAATTCGCAAGGGTGATGTGTGCAGGATACAAACACTGTTACAATCACAAAAGAGATCTTAGAGCCATTGCTGACAGTTCTCCAAAACCATTGGCTCAACGTGCGGCAGCAGCAGCTATAAAAAATATTAAAAAGCCAGTGATTGTTCTCAAGATCCTCCCTGATGATGGCCAACAACACAATCTGCATTATTTCATTTCTGTAACATTCGGTGCAGACAGAGCTTGAATTCTACAGTTTTGCTCCAAAAATCTCAACAAGGCCCACTGAAGTTTGAGAAGGTACAAAGAAGGACTTATAAAACAACTGAATGGCACAATATCCATTAAAAGAGCTAAAAGGCTGAGATGCCTCAGTCTTGAAAAGGAGAAGACAGAGATATGTGATACGATTACATTCTACAAAATCATGAAGGTAAGCTGGCTGTACAAACTCTTACAAATCCTGTAAAACTACAAGCAGGGAGATCATGAAAAGTATACAAATTTAAAATAGCAGACAGAATTTCTGGAACTTGCTCTGTGAGACTGTAGAGGCAGACAGAATTAAAAAAACCAAGAAGGAATTAGGCAAATAAATGGAAAAAAATATCTATGAACAGAGACTAAAAAGGGATTAGGCAGGGATGCACCATCCAATGTCCATAACAGAACATAACAGTTCTGGATGCGGGAACAGTGTGGGGGAAACAGACCACAGAAAACACACAGGCTTCCGTGCTTCCCCAAAACAGCATTCCCTGTCCCCATCGTTTCTCAGACACAGAACACTGGACTAGACCAACCATCAGTTTGACCTAGGCAGGCAATTTTTAGTCTGTGACTAAGTTAACTCTGAAAATGTTTTTTTTTTTAAAGATGAACACTTTAACTGTTGAATTTCAACATCTAGCTTACAGACAAGAACAGAATACATACCCAATAATGTATCATTTTGAACTATTAAATCATTTTCTTTGTTCCTGCAAATTTTAAATGCTAGCTTGCAAACACTAAGAAGATTTCTTCCATCTACTTTTATCTGCAAAGAAAATAAAAGACAAAAAATCACAACTAAAATCTACATGCAAAAATGCACCCTAACATTCTGCAAGTTCAGACACCATTGGCAAACTTGTATTTGCACAGAACTATTAAATTCCAGCTGAAACCCTAACAATACATGAAACAGAACGGAAGAAATTTACAGAATTAAAGGACTCTGAAACACAGGTATTTTAAACTCTATTTAGCAAACTGTGCTGACAAAATAGCAGATAATATATAAACTTTTAATTCAGTAAGTATGTATATAGATGGTATATAAACAGGTAGCATATCAATAACTTGCAAGATTTTTTCTCCAATTCACTTACAGAGAAATTATGTACAGGAATCAAGTGGTTTGGCATCTATGGCCATACCACAAAGACCTCCAGTACAACAGTACATGTCATAATGAAATTTATTTTCAGGTATCAGAAAACATGATCTTGCAATGTACTAATGGTCACCAACAGATCATGAAAGGGAAGTAAAGGTGGTAAAAATACAATGACATATCTCTTCCTTTCCTCTGCATTTCACGGGCAACTTCTTCTAGGTTCATGCTTTTTGAAAGATTGCACAGAAAAACATCTGTAATGGAATGTTTCTTTTTAATAAGCACCACTTAACATCTCTGTGGTATCTGAGTATATAACCGTATCTTCTGAATAAAATAACTTACACTGCCTTAAAGGAGAGCACCCGAGTCCCCTGACACACACACAAATTACTAAGATGCCTACAACACAACCTTCGCTGGCATCCTTCCACCAGTGACTGTTCATACATACTTTGTAGAACATGAACAAAGAAGTTCTAAAGCACAAACTTAATTGAGACTTTTAACCAGAAATACTAAAGCAAAAGATTAATTACACTTACTCACATTAAAAAAAACCCCTCATTTTGGTATTTTCAGATAAAGGTGTTTAACAAGGTCAAGATATTATTCAAAAACTAAGCTTCATTGCCATGTGTAAATTTTACAATCATTGGGTTTTTTAAATCCCTGCATGTGTATCCCAGTTTAAGACACTGTGTCCTTTCCATGCCTATACAATATTCCTGCCACCATACATTAACTATCCTATTTTGTGCCACTTCTTCCTCCCCCACATGTATCTTTTCTGCAGAAAATAAGCTACAAGAGCTGATCTAGATGAACGAGAGATTAGTATCTCTGTGGCAGTAAACTGTACTTAGGAAAGGGTTAGTTTAGACACAGTTTAAAAGTATGAAATGAAAAATTAAATGCAAGCTGTAATTCATAGTTTTGAGCTTCACATTCTACCAAAGAGCATTTCAAAACACTTACAGCCAGAATAATCTTTGCCAGCTTCAGGCAAAGTGGATCTGAATCAATGTCTACAAGTTTATATAATGTCTTCAGAAGCGTATTTCTTCTCTTAAATCTTTTTCCAAGCATATTTCCTTCATTCAATGCTTGATAGAGCTTGGTACAAGCCAGACAAAGGTTTTCTATATCATCTTCTATTTGAAGGGTATAGGAAGGGAGAGAAAAATAAAAAATAATTAACAGTGCCACTTTATCTACAGCATCTCAATACATAAAGACACAGGAGAACAAAATAAAGCATAAGCTGCATAACAAAAATAAGGCACCAAATAAATGTCTTCATATGACAGCGTGATCCCCAGAAATAATTTCGTTTTGCTTTTTTTGAAAAAAGGAGACTCAAGCCAAGAAATCATTGAGCAAAAGTAATACCTACAGCTAAAATGAAACTCACCTTTGATGCTTAACAATCAGATTGACCAAATGTCTACCAGGAAACTGTATCAATGAAAACATTCTTTACAGTGTTCCACCAAACATTACATGAGAAAAAGAGATAGTTAAGGAGCATTTTTCTCTCCACAGGCATAACTTTATATATCAAACCTGGCTGGGATTAAAAAAAGTGAATGTATAAACTTGTTAAAAGTCTTTAATGTAGAGGTACAAGATATATTTGAGTGGAATATTGGCCTACTGAAAAAAAAAGTCATCTACTTCTTCACCCGAGTCCCTGAGACTCTATTTAAAATACCCAAAAATAAAACCTACAGTAAATTATTACAAAAACTGCATCTCAAAACAATGGAATCATGCACATGTTTACTTTAGAGAGAAAAAGTCTTGTCTGTTTTTAAAATTCAAGAGTGAGATTTTAAAAAAAAATTTCTTACATTTGCTTTTGTTTATAAGGTGACACAAAGTCCCACGTAAATCCACCTGAACTGCCACTATAAACTCTGCATTTACTCAGGGTGTACTTCACAGCTGAAATAGAGTCATATTCAAGGAGGCAAAGCACTTGTGATTAAATATGTATGGACAGGAAATTACAACCAAAAACATGTCTGAGGCCCCAAACCTGTAGGCAGATTCAAGAACTAATCTCGCATGCTGAGCAATGCCTGGAAGCTCTCAATTTGCAATCATCACACTCAAGGAACAGCAATGACTATTCCATTTCTACTCCCATCGTGACAGAAACTTTGACAAAATTTAGCACGACTCTAAATGCTCTGCTCCAGCAAGCTGTGAAACTTGTGGCAAGGAATCAAAACTGAAAGGTCTTACACTCAAAATTAACAACAACAATAATAAAAATTATTCATCACTCATCCCAGTGAGACATTTTGAAGTTTAACCTCTGGAGTACTGCAATGTAACAAAATTAATTATTTGTTCCTCTAGAAAAAGAGGCTTTGGGGTTCTATAAGTTTTTGTCATATTACAAATATCTCAAGCACATCATATTCAGAAGATTTTAGACAATAAATAAGTTCCAGGTTGACTTCAGATTTGTTTTTGAATGGGAAGTTTTCTGCAAATATTTTTGCATGAGAAAGGTGAAGAAAAAGGCTTCCCTATTAATACATGAAAAACTAAACGCGACCCAAATTCATGTGCAGGGAATTAGCTAAAAGGTATGAAGCAAATGACTGCACATGAAATTAAAAAATATTAAATTACCAACAGACCCACTCAAAACATTTAAATTATGTAATTCTAATATTCGTTTTTGTAAGAATTGTGCAGTAAATAGCCTAAAGAAAGGAATATATCACATAGTTGTAGAAGGCAATGATGCAATTCAGTTATAATTTTTGTTAATATTCAAGAAATAGCAAAACCCAGGTCTTAAGGTTTTTATAGTACTACATTCAATCAACTGGTCAGAAACTATCATTAAATAATGTCATCTACTATTAGAAAAACTAAGCCATAATCAAGTTTTTAAAAAAGCTAAAAAAACCCCAATACACTAACCAAATCAAGTAACGACTGAGAAAAAGGGGCATGAAAATTGATTTTCCTTAGCTACATTCATGACAAGAGAAAGACATGATTAGATTTTACCTCTAAATTTTATTTTGCTTATGAATACAGAACATCGCACTATGCAACACCATAACTCAGTGGCTCATATTTGACAATCTCGGTATTAACAAGGCAAATGTGAAGTTACATAGCTGTTTTTATATTTCCTAATCACTGTTTTTCTATACATCACTGACAGATGACAGAATGAGAATCCTGTCTTTTTAAAGTAATTACATATACTGGGAATCACTTTGCACTGTTCAGGTGTTTAATACTCATCAACATTTGCAAAACTATGCAAAAAGTTCTAATCTGTACTATGCTATCACAAACACTGCTAAAGATCCTGTAAAACAGAACTACTTGTAAAAGCAAATCTACTTTCTATATTCCCACTATTCAAACAAATGTTATGTCTACAGAAGGCAATTGAACATCATTTTCAATGAAAAATGGATTCCAGAGTTCAATCTCTCAAGCTATACTTAATTTGCTTAATTTTGCTTCGGTATTCTGAGTTATTACATACCTTTCTGACACATCTAACACGTCAAGCACAAATGGAAACTTCCATTAAGACTTCCTTAGTTTTCTAAAATTAATTGAGACCTTCAATACAGTCTATGGTTAAAGCAGTGAATCTGTGCAGTACTTTATTCTTAAAATCATTAGCTCAACACTGACTGCTAAGCCGGCAGAGCTACATTGTCTGAAATAAGGAAATTTAATCAGACAAGGTAAAATCATCTCTAAACCAGTTTTGGGTTTTTTTACAGAATCACAGAATGAGTAAAGTTGGAAATGACCTCTGAAAGTCATCTGGTACAATCCCTGTGCTCAAGCAGGGCCACCCAGACTGCCCAGGCCAGTTTTACACTGTGAAGTCACTGAACATATGAAAACATAAAAGGCCACACTCTCCAACTACTGTTATTATTTACACAAATGGGTCCCATGCTTCCTGCAAGAAACACTACCAAAAGTACATCCTCTCAGAAGTGTTACCCACTTTTTTCCAGTTCACGTAGAATTGGTAGAATTTTTTTACGCCAAAAGACATCTTCCTCTTCCCATTCATTTATTCTTGTTTCTTCCTTTAAGCCTTCAAAATACATTCAAAACAAAAGCACACATTCAGTGAAGGTTTCACTTTCTACACTAATAAACACCTACAAATACTTTATTCATTAGTCAGAAAAAAATCTAAAAATTGTGACATTTTGCTATATTCTGGGTTATTCTACGAATTCAAGCCCTTGTTTTTATTTACATGTTATCAAAACCAAAAATTTCAAACAAAACTAGATGGATAAGTGGTTTGATATGTAAAGCTGTACTGTAAAGCTTTTGTTTGCTGACATTTATGTTTCATTTGATCACTGAATTGTAAAGTAATGACTACTTAAACATCAAAGTGTCCTACTATTTTTCAGCTCTGTGTTCACGTGACAGCTTATTCTTAGTTAAAAAAAATCCATACTACAAACAATCCTTTAGGATTGCACAATTTTATCTAGTACGGTACGTACATGCACGGTATTGCACTAAGCTTGATTAACTGAGTGGTCAGTTAGGGAAAAGTCTTGTTAGTTATTACATCCTGTTAGCAATTCTAACTACTTCATGCAAATAGTTTTGAGAATTTCATGACTAAACTTTTCTAAAATGCATGTTTCCCTCATTTATTGCATTCAGCAGTTTTTCACACAGCAAGCTGGGAAATAGTAAATCACAGATGTATGAATGATATTTTGCCTCCAATAAACATGTCAGAAATCTTGAAGGCAACAAACTTTAAGTACTTTCAAGTTTGACCAATATCAGGTTGAATATTGACCAGTATCAAGCCAAAAATTGGTAGATCAAAAAATCCGTGGACTAGAATTCTTCTGGAAACAAGATGGGGAGCATGGATCTGTTTCCAGACTGGACAAGGAGGTTGGTGAAAACACAGTTTATTAAAAAACGGAATCCAGGATTCACTTTCATGTGGATGCAGTATCGCTGGGAACTATTTTGACTTGCTGAACATCCTTTACACATTCACCTAGCACTTTGGGAAGTGACAGAATTCTGGCCTTGATCACTGGGCCACTACAGATGGAGAGCCAGAGTTTCTGTGGAACTTGAGATGTAAAGGATCTAACAGTTTCTTTCAAGGTGCATGTAGGCTTATGTTTGGAGTTCAAGATTGGGTTAAGCTCTTGATCTTGGAGGCAAGCAAAGCTGTTATAAAGATGGGGTCTGGTTTGTTGTGTTTGTTTTGAGGTTTTTTTAATTGGGAAATAACAGTCATACGACTCTACTAAGTAACATGAAGAAAGCTATTAAGACTAGAATATATACATTTCTTTAAGTGACAGATTTGTCTGAAAATGTCTCCTGTTGTTCATTACTAGCTCTTGCATTTAAATGACAATGTAAATTCTTAACATAAACATTACCAAACACAAAAAATTCTATACTGAGAACCCCAATAATAAGAGGTTTGCATCATGAGAACAGTATCTCAGACCTTCAAACAGTGACTGTCTACTGGCATTACTTGGAACAGTAAAACAAATAAAAACTCCCAATTTTAAAAGCTTGCTCTTTAGAAAATAATCCAGACTCTTTTCCTGGTCTATATTAACTGTCTACCTATGTTTTACACACAGTTAATCTATTAAATACACCTATTTCAACAGACTATAAAAGAAGATTCTGTTTCATAAGTAATACATTACATCTCTTATTACAATAGCTATCTGGTAATATATATGTATAAGCACCAACAATATGTGTTATTAGCAAATATTATTATTTTGCATACCATTCTTATTTTCTAGATCAAATGAGTTGATAATCTTATTTAAATTGACGAGTAGCTTAATTAATAAAACACAATGTAGTGTTCACAATGAAGTGAAACTTCTGCTCTGGATAAAGTAAAAGTACAGCTGAAATGAGAACACTAGAATAGTTTGCACTGTTCCTTCCTGCCACAAAACCCACGTATTGACTCAAATTATTTCTTTTCTTTCCGATCTGTAGCTATCTCTCTAAAACTGAAAGATGGGACTGACTTTTTAACTACACGTATACTTAATTTAATTAGGCAAGAAATAGAAAACTTCAGGCATGCATTTACAGATAGAGTCAAACTTCTCCCTTTAAAAAAAGAAAAAATTACCAAAGCAATTTAATCTTCAGTTCAGAACGAAAAGAACAGTTTTTTTTTTTTTTTTACTACTCTGCTTCATTTGTTTCATAGTCATCAGAAGAATATAGCAAACTGAAAGTCATAATGGCATAATATTTTTTTAAAGTATCTCCTATAACTAAGTAAAAAAGAAGATAATCAGCTTTTACTAAACAGTGTTAATCCTAGCAATAAGAATGACCAGAAAATACATGACTATAAAGAAAAGCAACATTACTAAATCGTATGTGGCTCAGTCCTGGGGTATTTTTTAAGCTGATGATGAAAAGTTAGGGTACTAGCTATATTTAAAATATTCCAAAAACTGTCCTGAACTTTCTAATAAAGCGAATCACAATTCAACAGCAAAAATACTCAAGCAAAAGAATGCAGCAAGTTTAAGTTGGTTGTCTCAGTTTTTCATAGGTCTTAACCGCTGCTTTGCATTCTGGTTAAAAAAAAAAATCACTAATCAGTCTACATTTATTGGTTGCTGTTTTTAGCATGTAAATACAAGAGCCTTAGCAACACTGAGCTTTCAAAAGCTGAGTACTGCCTGACTTACAATGTTTAGCCTTTTCACTGAATACTGAGCGGCCATGATGAGATCAATATTAAAACAGTCTACCTCCTCTCTAAAATGTCTAAGCATAAACACAAATCATATGATAAAAGAGAAATCATTTGTAAATGAACACGTCAACCAGAATCCCATTCCAGAGAAGATCTGATGGAGAATTCCTACTGCTACCCCACTCTTTATTGTGGGATTAAAGATGATGCATGCACAAACGAAAGAAGCCACATAATGTTAAGAAAAGTAGATATAAAAAGAAACAATCCTAAAACCACACTTCGTACTTTCAATAGCACCAATAAAATAGCACAAACAAATTAAAAGGCTTATAAGAATACTAACTCCCATGACATGGTAAATATTCTCAGCTCCTCATAAGGAAATGAAAGCAGAGCACATTATAGCCTTTGACAGAATGATCTGGAATACCAGAATTTTTCAGTTCTAGAAAAATAGTAATAAAGCATAATAATTAATAATAGCACAGTAGAAACTTCTGGTTTCCATAACAGACTCTCAAATACACACTTGTGATGTATGAAATGTGCCAGCTATGAGGAAATATTATTAAAATCTGTTATGTAAAATCAGCAAAATGCATCCCTACACAGCAATCCAAAATCTTTATCTTCAGACAACACAGGCTGGCATAATTTTTTTAGTTTCTGTGCAACTATGACAGATTACAAAAAGTGATGGGCAAACAAGGTGTTAATGGATTGGCAAATTCTCAAGCCTAGATATGGGAAAAGCAAGAGAGAAAATACCAACAGATTTTTAGAGTGAAGATCTCTTGAATATTGTTTCTCTTTATTAAGAACAGTAAAAAAACCCAATATATCTAGAAAACCAAAAATACTGTTCAGTGAATAATAAAGACCAGACTGTCAAATCACAAGAACTAGATTATTTCCATTCAACTACATTTCACATTTTTTGAATGGAGATTGAAATGTCTTGTACCTGTTACTCTTCCCTTCCAGTGTGAACTCCTTGGCTGTGATGACTTTTTGCAAGGCTCTTCCATCTGGTCACTAAAAGATACAGTATGGACACACAAAAGTATTATCAGAAAACAATGCTCAAAATGCTTATTCTCTCACATGCACTGAGCTCTGCATATTAATAACTAATTGGAAAAGATTACTTTTTTTACTAAGTTAGTAAGTTAGCTACTCATTAAAAGTTACACATAAATACAGCCTCCTCCCATATGTATTACAGAAAGCTCCTTCAGAATACTGACATATTCACACCACAAGAGGTCACCATTATGGAACACAAAACCTGAAGCATTTCCACTTGCTCAATAAAGCTGAAAGATGAACCAAACTAAATTCAGAAAGAGACAATTTCTATTTTACTATTAGTTTCATTAAATTCATATAAACTCAACTAGCTTAAAACTGTAAGTTCAGCCATTCACGTGGACAGTATTTTTTTCTGACAGGATTAACACTTTTAAAATATTTAATGAGAAGACTTTTCAAAGAAACAAACACTTGAGCAACCTTTAAAGTATATATTAGAATCTCTGGGTCTGCCAGTGAACTATTGCTAACTGCACAGCGGTCACTAGCTCTGTTAGTGAGTTGCCATTTCCATTGTTTTACAAAGTAATTCCATAATTCCTGCTGATTTTATGGTCAGTCTTTCTTTGGACAGAGGAAACTACTACATACATCCATAATAAATTTATTTATTCTGTTTCCTTAGCTACACACTCAAGAAGCACTGATCTAAGAGAAATATACAAGATGTAGACTCTGCTATCAAACTGGAAACTTTCGTCCTGTACTAAAAAGAAAAGTGTTAATCTATGTTTTCTATTCTCAGTGTATGTTTAACACTTCTTATTCCATTTGAAGTTCACATAACAATACAACCTAATCCCCTGAATTCCCTTCTAAAGATGATAGTAGTGTGTTAGCAATATTATTTCAATTTTTTAGCCTGTTAATTAAAGTTACTCTTAGGCTTAAAGCTAAACTGTTGTTTGAGTAGTTTGCTGGATTGGCGCCTAAATCCTGTCTGTCAGTCCAGACAGAAGACGTAAATCATCCTATCAACAGATGGAGACAGAATAAAAGACAAAGCTCTTGCAAGATCAGTTCCCCACAAAAGGGACTGCATAGCTCACTGTGATCAGTCAAAAATTTCCCAAGCAATCACATTACAGAGGAACAGTTGCTTCATTATGGCTAACAGTGAATAATGCTTTATTTTTACAGCATGAGGATTTAAGTGCTCCAAAATCCAAATGCTTACCCAAACTATCTTGAAATTATTTCAACTCACATACATCAATTTCTACTCCTCTGGGGAAGCAACACTTTATTAAAAAAAAAGACAAATGCTTGCATCTCTAAAACTGTCTGACATCTCTAAGAAGGGGTTTAGAGCACACATTACATACAGCTCAGTATACAGACAGAAATAAAAATTTGGTTCCATTTATGTGAATACCTTATCCTATAAACTTTAAAAGTTTCAGAAATGTTTCTGCAAGTTTCAGCCGTCCCTGAAATCAAGACTGCAACCTGAAAGGACACTGGATAAACAAGAGAACAACTTCAGTCACCTTATACTAACACAGCTGTATTCACAAACCAGTACCTTTGGAGTTGTGGGTAGGCATAATGATACTACACGTCTGTATGAATATGGACGTTTGAATTCACTTTCCCCAGAAAAAGAGTTTTCTAACTATAACCTGTCTGTGCCTCTTCCCTGAAAATGTAAGTCCAGGATGAATCCAAGAAACCTGAACAAAGACAATCCTGTAAGTTCTGTTGGAAGCAAAAGCAGATTAATAGAAAAAGACACAGAAGCAAAGGATGTGTTACCTTACCAGACAGAAACATCATGCATGTGGGATGGAGAGTAAGACCATGTCAATTGCATAATGAAAGAAGTTTGGCTGGAATCTATTGGTTTTTAAACACCAGTATCAACCAGTTTAGAGACTTAAATGAGTATGAAAGCAGATTGCTCTGTGAATACCAGCAGTACAACAATCTGTGCTTTTGGGAAACATCCTCGTTAAGTCACCTGAACTTCCATTATGTTCAAAAAAAGAATACAATGAATACCTATATAAATGGGAATGACTGGTGGGGCAAGCTTATCTTTAAGGAATATGTACAATTTATTAATTCTGGGAGAGATTATAAAATCCCTTTATGTATGTTTACCATTCTGCCAACTTCATTTTAGTTACACAGACTTTTGCTTAGTTATCTTTAAATTTTCATTTAGCACTGAAACTTAAATAGAAGTATCTTGCTAAGAACAATGCAGTTAAAACATAATCAACCTATTCTAAAAAATAAGTTACCTACTATTGAAGGGAACTGGCTTGTCAAGAGAGTGGTTGCCTTGGAAACAAAGCCAATTGGCAGAAATCTGATCGTCTGATAAGGGGCTCATCAAGAAATCAACTGACAGAGGCGCTGATGATCTACAGAAGAAAAAGAACTTGGCAACTGGATCATTTTTATCCTTCTCATATAAAAGAAATCATAGTAGCCTCAATGAAGAACACTGCTTTCTTGAATGTACACAGAGTGTGAGGACTTTCAAAAGGAAAGTGAGCCAGTGCTGGAGTAGTGTGGTGTGGTGAGTTGACCTTGGATGGATGCTGGGTGCTTGATCCCACCACTCTTTTCACTCCCCTCCTCAGCAGGACTGCGGGTAGAAACAAGATGGAGGAAAACTCACGGGTCAAGATAAAAACAGTTTAATAAAGCAAAAGCAAAGGCCACATGCAGAAGCAAAGAGAAACAAAAGATTTATGCTCAACTTCCCACCAGTAGTCAATGTTCAGCCATCTCCAAGGAAGTAGGGTTTAAGTATGTGTAGTGATTGCTCTGGAAGAGCATCTCATAAATCTCATAATAATAAATGCCCCCTCAGTTCCTTTGTGTTAGCTTCTCTGGCAGAGCAGACATCCAGTATAGAATCCCTTTGGTCAGTCTGGTCCAGCTACTATGGTTATGCCCCCTCAAAAGACCCTGGCCACTCCAAGCCCACTGGTGGCAGGTGCATGTTGGAGAGACAGCGCTGATGCTATGGAGCACTGCTCAGCAGTAGCTAAAATGCTGGTGTGTTATCAACAACACCCTTCTAGGTACCAGTGCAAAGCACAGCACTGTGAGGGCTGCTCCGGGGGAAAAAACTCAGTCTCAGCCAGACCCAATACGTGTTCAGTATTTTCCCCAGGTGAAAGAATGCATAATTAAGTGAAAGCTGCATTTATTCAGAAATCCAACATGTTTAGACATTTACTTGCTTTTTCCTGCCATGAGCCTCTTGTTAATGGTAAATCTGCAAACTCTCACCCTTCCATGGTATTCCAGGGAAAACTATATTTCTACGAACTATATCCCAGAGGCAAAGAATTGAACTAGTAATCTCCAAAGAAGCTGCACGCAACAGCAAGGTTTGAATCACAAATGTAAATGTAAGATCCCAATGGAAGAATAGTGCTTGGGCTCCTTCCTCATACTGCACCTTAAACATCTGAGAATCTGGCTATCACTTTACTTGCCAAACAGTCTGGCAATGGGCCAGAATTTTGGCTCACACTGTCCCATAGATTTATACTGTTAGCATCACCCCTCCTACAGTTCTGGCCCAAGAAAGGTGTTAATTTCCTTGACAAATGCCTGTGTGCGGGACACAGGTAAGCAGAGGTAGGGACATTTCTATGCAGTACCTTGGTGTGAGAGGGAGGGAATCAAAAATAGTTTCATTGTATTAACATAACCTACGACACTGCAGATGGCCACCAAGCCAGAGACTAACTCCTTTGTTTAATTTTTATTAATTATTAGTAGAAATGCATCCCTGGTGTCCCTGATTATTAAGTTGCCAGTTACGAGGGACGTATGGCCTAATCCTAACAAGTTAAAGCTTCTCTACTGAAATGCATCCATCAAGCACCTGCGGTCAGCAAGGTAGCAAAGCTTAACTAGAACAAAAAGAAAACATGACCACCTTCTCTGAATTGTCCAGCTTCAAGGCATTTCCTCTTGACACTACCCTCTCCTCATGGTAAAGGCTCCTGTAATTTCTTACACATCCTTAACAGCTTCAGGAAGCAAAACTAGATGAAGAGGGAGAAGAACAGAGAAGGACAGTAACTGAGACAGTGTAATAAAGAAGGAAGAATATATAGGTTAGTTTTCAAAGAGAAGAGTACAAATAAAGGGAAATGAGAAAAAGACAAGGGCAGTAGGGATAGAAAATGTCATAAGCCCCATAGTATCTCCTTCTGCAAGTGCCAAGGCCTCACATGATTTTGTTCATCCAGACATTTTGAGCCTCCTTTTGCACCCATGTAAACTGGATCTATGGACTCTCTCTTAAATCAGAGACAGGAACTGTGACTACCCCATGTACACCAGAATCTGAAGAGATTCTTAAAAAGGCAGAGAGCTACTAACTCACAGACTGTGCACAGCATGCCTGGAGTAAATGCTGTAAGGAAGCCATAGACTGTAGACACGATCTGATGTCTGGAAACAGACTTCTTTTCCATTTTTAAACATGCCCTTTTTATTAAGCCAAAAAACTCTAATTATGAGCACATGATTTCTACACATCTATATCTGCAGAGCCTTTTTCTATATCTATAGAACCACAATTCTTAAGTTCCTTCCTCAGAAGCAAATCTAAGCCCTGGATAGTTTAATTGTTTAACCTTAGAGCCCTTTTATTTTTGGTCTTTATTTTGATAAGATGAACAAACCTTTTTTCTTCCACTTTCCCCTCACAGTCATTCAATTTCTCCCTAATGTATTTTCCTTCATTACATTCCCTTCAGCCCCCACAAAATTCCTTTTTCTAGTTTATTTAAAACCCAAAAATGTGATGGAGATTTTTACAAATTTTATTTTGGATCCTTAATAGATCAGTGTTTTCAGGTCTGCAGAAGTCTAGGAGAGCAATTTCTAACTTTTCACAAAGCTCTAAAAACAGGCTAGGCACTGCAGTAGATGCAGACTGTTTATACATAAATACAAGCACTGAACATCTGATTTTACCAACATACGTTGTGTGCATTGGAAAGCCAGACATGGTGTAACTACACCCAAAAATCAAGACATTTCACTAAGTGTTAGGAAGAACAGATTTCTAGCAATGCTAAGCAGATCCTGGGGACCTATTCAGGCAAGCCAGACATATCAAAAGGACTACTAGGCACAAAGGTGTTCTTTCAGATTAGATCAGAGTTCAGCCCCCCTGATTGAGGATAATCCTTAAACAGATACGCCATTTATAAAGACAGTTCTTTGAGATGTTACTGACATGTATATTCAGAGTGTGACTACACATCTACCCTGTAATCTGGGTTTATTTTTATTGCTAGCACAATCCAGGATGGCATGCCTTATATTGATAAGGATCATTTGGCTATTTAAGCAGCTGAGCACTTTCCTTTCAAACCAAGATTCACAAATTCTACATGGACTACAAAGGGAAAAGCTGCAAGGAGGTGTTGTGAAAGTATATAGAACCAATAAATCCTTAAAAAGAACAGTCACGGGTAAATAGTTTTTCCTGTTTTGAGTGTCTGCCATGGGGGAGAAGAAAGAGCTCTTATCACACAGTCAGTGATGGTGTCACAATGAACCCTCCCTCCAGGTATCAAAAGACATTGATAAGAACCCCTGCCAAGCCTTATCCACACAAAACACTTCCAGCTCTCTCAGCTTTTCCTTATACAAGGGATTCCTTCATATCTTAGTGGCTGGATTCCCTCCAGCCATTTCATATCTCTATTGCACTGGTGAGCCTGGAGCTGGTCCCAGTAATCCAGGTGTAGTGGAGGTGTTCAAGGCACAAACAAACAGGGTGCTAGATAATCTCATCAAGATTCTCTTTTTCACAAAAGATTCGGCCAGATGATCTTTTGAGGTCTCTCTCATCCTGAGTTATTCTATGAACTTGGTGTACACCAGGATCTCCAGGTCCTTTTCTGCAAAGCTGCCTCCCAGCTGGATAGCCCCCAGGATATAATGGTGCCCAGGGTTGTTCCTGCCCAGATGCAGGACTCTGCTGTTGTCTTTGTTAAACTGCATCAGGTTCCTGTCAAACCATTTCTCCAGCCTGCTGAGGCTCCTCTGGACAGCTCTCTGGTGTATCAGCCAATGGGTTGTTTATCTACTCACTGCCAGTTACCACTTTTTCTAAATTATTCAGAATTGTGGTCTCATGAACAGCCCATCAGATCCCTTGGCAAGAGCACTGTGTAAAGATATGTAGGGCTCTAGACCAAGTTCATCAGGGCACAGCCAAACTCAGCAGCTTTGTCTCAAAAAGAACGACAGCGGCTCCAGGGAAAGTTAAGGGAACTAATGGTGATCCTGGGAATTAGGGCACCAAGGACAATGCAGCAAACCCTGAGTCAGCAGCAAGGGATAAAGTGGTGCAAGGGCCCCAGGGACAAGAAGGAGAGGCCGATGGGAGCTGTGGCAAGTGAGAGAAATTGCAATGAATCTTCTCAGGGCAGGTTCATTTACACAATGCTTAGGAGCCACTGCTTCAGAACACAACCCCTTGCTAGCATGATTCTTCCACTGTAAGTGTTTAGTGATCAAGAAACAAGAGTTCCAATTCTAAAGCAAAATTAGTAAGGTTAACAACAAGACATTGCTCTGCAGACTTTGAAAGGAAGTATGAACAATATCCCACTATTTATGCCAAAGCAACTAGTAGGAAATGGTTTTAGCTTTTGGCAAAATGAGAAAAAACAGAATTTTGTTTTGTCATTTACTCTCACAGAAATTATTTTTTCCACATACCAATTAACATTTGCATTTCTCACTAATCCCTTTATTCGTATTTCATTATACTATCCAGACCTTTTATGCCGCCAGAAGGACATCAGAATTAGTTTTTGGTATTGTCTTTCATTAATTGAATAGTAGGGAATATGTTTTTGTGGTTTTTGTTACAAACCAAGTGATTTCTTCCTGACCCATAACTTAGCACTTGAAAGGCACCCTATCCTTTTAGACAAAGAATTGACCTTCACTGAGCCACTTAAGGGAATCTGTCCCTATTTTGCTTAACTACCACAGTATTTTTCATTCTGTGGTATCATCTGAGACACAAAACAAGACAGATAAACACAATCTGGAAATAAGCCTCAAAGGAAAAAAAAAGCTAGTATAACAGCTCAATTTTTAAAGACTATTTTCCTTTTCAAAAAAACAACAGAGACAAAATTACTTGCAGACAGCTGAAAGAGATATAAAATAAAGTATTAAGCCAATTACATAAAACTCAAGTGAGTCTTGTTTCTCAACCACAAAAGTTCTCAAAAGCATGAAAATAATTGAAAAACTGGTAATATAGATGTCCTGAAATTATTTCAGGAACTGTAGGGGATTATAAGGAACATAAGAAGAGACAAAAACAAAGGGAGTGAAAACTATAATCAAGTGTATAACTGACACCACTGATATGAGAAGAGATAACAAGTAGAAAGACAACGTAATTTGCAAAAATATATTGACAAATAGACCAACTACACTCTGAGTCATCCTAAAGATGAGCGAATAACAACTCTATTCTATAAACACAATCATGGGAATAGCTCATTTCTTGTGACAACTCCAGTGATAAAAAAATACAGTATTCCTTATTTATACAGTTCTTCCTGATGAAGAACCTCATGCACATGTTAAACATTATGGCTTAAAAGAATAATCAAGGTTGATGAAAAACTTCTATCTTTATCCTTTTTATTCTTCACAGTCTTTGCATGTTCTGACTAATACCAAAAATATTAACAGGATCTATTTGGGGTAGGGTATCTTTAGGCAGACAACTGACAGCCTAATTCTAACCATAAAAAATATCTAAAACACTAGCCTAAATATATTTCAGTCTGAAAACCACACCACCATCATCTTCCTAACTTGAATCTTGCAAAAGCACTGTATTTCTAAACAAAAAATAAATTGAAATCCATTTAAATGGATTAATCCATTACTACAGGTCTACCTAGACTGAACTGGCATTCCTTCTTTACCCTTTGTGTGGCACACTTACCCATTCCAGAACTACAATTCAATTGGTAACAAGGACTCTCAAGACCTAGATCTCCCAGATTTGGAGACCAACAACATTGGCCTGAAACGAAGCACTAGAGCAGAAAGACTCTTCGGAGTACCAACGTAAAAATGAGCCTAAACTCCATCTTCTCTTTTGTGAGCTAAGAGACCAGAGGTAACAGTTACCTCTTACCTTTCTTTTTAGAAGTCTGCAACAAGTTCTGAAAAAAAAAATTCCTCTTTCCTAGTGTTCTCTCAGTATCCCTTAACCATATACCAAACCAGGCACAATCTGGAAAACACTGTAGAAAGCTCTACCTGTAAAAGATTTCCCACCACTCAATTATTTCTTTCCTAAATTAGTGGTCCAAATAGCCAGTGGAACTGAGGCAGAAATAGATAAAGATTAGCTGGGAGTAGATTAATTTGTTCCCCTGACTTTATGGTAATTCCACGAGTTGTCAATATAAATAATTTTTAAAAAAAGAAAAACACTGAAAAAAGTCTGGAGAATCAGCTAAACCATACAACAAACCAATATCCACACCATGTCATTCATCCGGAAAAAGTCATCCAGAGCAAAACAGAATGGGTGTTCCCTTCAGGAAGAATCTCTCTCCCCTCTGTAGGAATCCTTTTCTTTGAAGAGAAAAGGAATGTATATTTTGGGCACAGATGTGAAGGTACTTTAAGCAACCAGAGAGAAGTGATTTCCAGTGGTCCCCTCCAACCCACCCTATTCTATGAACCTATGATTCACTTTATCATTTAATCCCCTGCTTTTATCATTTTCTATTGAAATATTCCAAAACTCTAAAAAAGCACAAGAAAGAGAAACTACTCTCATGGAAGAAGAATACATCTCAAGGATACTGTAAAATAGGTATTCAATAAGGACAGCAATGGTGAGAGAAAACAGGGCACAGTATATCTTCTTTACAGCACCTGCTAATTCTTTTGTAGCTCTTTATAAAAATCACTTATTAAAAAAAGAACAGGCCACTTGGGAATGAACTGTTTGCCTCCAAACTTTTCCTCACTGAAGGCACCTCTGCTTTTAAGGAGTCTTGGAATGACATCTAAGCTTTCAGAATATTGAGAAATTGAAGTAGGGAGAAAAAAAAACATCATCTTTTCTCACCAGGGAAACTGTTGCTCATCATCAGCAAATCTGCCATCACTGTTGACACTTCTGTTGAAATATATGAATGCAGAAAACATTTTAGAAGTTTCACTTCTACAGCAATCACAATAGATGGCAAGGCACAATGGTTGGAGGAAGATGTAAACAAAACTGAGCTTCCTTATGATTGCCAGAAATTATTCCTTGCTTTCCTGAGGCAACATGTCAATAAATGCAATCTGCTTCAATTAGTATTCCTATTCTATTACAACTAGATTGTTATTTGCAAAACAGAATTGCAAACAAAATGGCAAATAACTTTTCCCCTCAAAAGGTCCTTTTCTCTTTCTACCCCCAGTACCTTTATAAAGCAGTAGTGATTTCATTAGCACTGTTCATTCTTTTCTTCAGTCTTTGGGACAACAAAAGAATGAGATAGAAAGTGAGCAAGTCTCCTGCTGAAAGAGAATACCTCCATTCTGTTCTCTTTAAAATAAATATAATAGTATTAAGTGGCAGGAATCTGCCATGCTATTTTGTCATGCTCTACTGTTTCTTCATTAGCAGAGAAACAGTTTCATTAGGAAAGTTATTTATTTACATATATAGGAACTGTAGGGAAAGGGGAGTAGGAAATCCCACACACCTTCTCCAGTATGAATTGTACTATTTCTACAATCCTCTTGTTTAATTCCTGCAAGGATTTTAAATCATTGGGATACAGAATCAAGGCTGACACAACTGCTTCATATAGAGAATGACAGGACTCTAGTTATAAAAGATTTCACATTCCTTTATGCTTTCATCCCATTATCCCTGAAATGCAATGTACTTTAAATAGAAAATATCCTGTAACCCCACACAAGATGCTTCAAGTATCTATGACACAGAACCAAATGCAATCTAACCCTACAATCACCTAGTACCTGTAAACAAGTTCTACTAAGAAAGAATGCCAAATCTCTCACTGCAATGACTCCCCTATGGTTCTGGAGCCTTTTAAATAAAACTACCATGAAGACCAAACTCAACAAACTATATGGAAGGCTAGGTTTGTGGTACCTTTCAATTGCCTTGTCAGATGAAGAATATCTCTGAACTCACATAAGCAAATAGAACAAGGTCTGTTTGAGTTGTGTAGTATCATACACAAACACTGGAACAATGTTTTCACTGTTACAAGTCTTAGCAAGGAGTTAGAACACATGAGATGAGTTGAGATTATCTATGGCCATCCCATCACGTGATGGCATGAATGGCTTGGGCTGATGCAGATGAGAGATCTCTGTCTGTTGCTCAAGGAAAAACATTTTGTATTATGCTTGTCGATCTCGGCAGCACTGCAGATATATCTGGTACTCTAAGCCATAAATGGTGCCAGGAAGCCTCGCTTAGGCAGCATTAGCAAAAAGCATCTCTGACTCCACTACACAGAAAGCATGCATAACCCACAGGATAGGTAAAAATGGGCCATTCAAAAATGCAGATCTTGAATTCAACACAGAAAGATGGAGAACTATTATATTCCTCTTCTATTTGGAGAAAACTAGGCAGAACAATATTGGAAAGCAATTTTTTGTATTATCTTAAAGCCAGTAATTTGAGATCCAATTTAAGTGACATATGAGATTTGTGATTGCAAAAAGCACCAGTAACAGAAATGCAAAATTAAAAACTTGCAGAGCCCTTGTTCTTATAAAGCGAAGTCTATAATTTTGGACAGCAAGCATGTTCAATGGATTAACTGTTCAATTATACCTGCAAGTTTTAAAATTATGACTGAGAAGGAAGGCCATTCTTTCCAATTAGCAAAAGTATCAACCGACCCTCTCCTATTAGAGTTACTTGGACACCATCAACTAAAACAGCAACCCAAACTTAAAGCAGGACTGAAAATAGCAGGATGCATACTCCACAAAAGGAACTACCCATTTCAGCTGCAACACTAAAGTACTTCACACCACATCTTTATTAAACAAAATGCAAACTACAGTGATTTATGTAGTATGATAATCCAAATAGTCTTTACCTCAGAAGTTATTAGATCAGATTTTAATGGGAGAAACTTATATTGCAGTGAAGCATTCCCCTTGGTGCTTTACTTTCCTTTTTTTAATCTACATTTTTCATCTCTGCCCTTATTTTCTCATTCTTCCTCCCTCCACAGTCATGGAGTTTTTCCTTTGCTACCACAAGTCTTCACTCTTTCAGAATCTGTCTTTTTTTTTAAATCCTGTTTACAGTTTAATATAAAAGAGTGCTATGATAGCTCTGTTATGTATCCTTTACTGTAACAGCCTCAATGGACAACATTCTCTAAACTATTTAGTGCTATCATCAAGTTAGTAAATGAAAGGCCTTTCGTTTTATAAAATTAAGAATATATTCCTTAATATCAAAGGTGCTCAAGAATATAAAGAGAAATAGATTTTCCCTAAGCATACAGACATTCTAGATAGAAGATACCTACTGGCACATACATATTCTCAATAGAGAACAAGTGTTTATAAGGATGTGTTTTGAAAAGAAAGTATTTTTCAATCTTTGTTGTTGAGATTGCCAGATCTGTCAATGTTATTAGCACAAAACAGTTGTTCATCCGACTACTAATGCAGCAATTGCTACACCAGCTATAGACAGTGCCACAGAACTGTTCCTCTCTGTGCAAGAATTCAGGTCTGAATAATAAGAAAACCAAATCATTTAATTGTGAATTAAAGAATGGATATGATACTCCAGGTTCAGTAAAACCAGACTGCAGGCACATAAGTCTCATTAATCTCTTACACCTATTCAGTCATCCAAAAATAAATTTTAAAAAAACAGAACTAAAAATTCGAAGTCACAAAAAATTCTGCTTCTATTGCTGATGAGTTTAAGCCTGATTTTGGTGTATGATCACATACCAGACATGAAAGCACAGCTCTACTCATCAGTCGAGCTAAGTGAAGAACGTATAGCACCTTAAAACAACAGGACTAAACTGCAAAAGCAAGCACATAAAATTTAAACTTGGGGATTCTACTAGCAATGATTAGAAGACTTAGTTTTGAAATGTTAAGGATCAAACAAAATAGAAGTTATTTCATATGGAAAAAAATTCTACCAACAATTTTTTACAAATTAATCTTCTGAATGCCGAAACTTCCTGAAAGAAGAAATGCAAATTTTTCTAATAATCGAAACACAGTTTCATTTTAAAGCATATGTAATGCTATCTTAAAATTCCATTAATTTTAAGCATTTTGATACTTGCATAATTGAGTATCTAGGAAGAGGGTTGTGTCAAAGATGCACATTACCATACTTGACCAATGCTGACCTTTCCCCAAGCCACTGAAGTGAAACTTTTACTGGTGTCCCTTTCATGGAGTCTTCACTTCCTGATCTGCTGACATGCTCATTACAAATTAATTGTCTACTTTCATCGTTAAATGATGTGTACAACTTTTGCTCTGCTAAGCAGTTATTATTACTTCTGTCGAGATTATTCATCATCATAGTTGGTTCTTCAAAATCTAGCTTCTCTTCATCTGAAATAGTCAAAGAGAATACATTTTGTTCAAGTGTTCTTATGAATCACTGCTTGTCATGTTACATTATCAAAATTTGCTTGTATCAGTTTAAAATGTGAGAAAGCTTAAGACTATTAAGAGTAAGGCAGTCAATGTTTTCATATGAACGACATTCCTTAAAGTCTTTTGGTTATGTGTTTTAAAGTTTTAATATTTAATTTTTTTTTATTTCCCTTTTACCAATAGGTGGATTGTACCTTGTGAAAAAGGTGCTTGTATTTCAGGACATCAATATTATGAGGGAACTCAAGAAAAAGGTAGCTGTTAATCTTGTACCTTGGTATGTACACACAGTAAGAACCTCCACAAAAAAAACCTCACTTACACATTTGCATGATCCCAAAAGGGGAGAAGAGACCAACTCAGATTATGACTACATTAGGTTCTCAACTTCCTCAATTAGTAACATGAACTTATTAGGGCTAATGGATTAAACTACATGAAGAGGTATATAATATGAAGATATATTTATAGAATAAATACATAATAATGAAGTTTAGTACTTTTTGTATGACTTATTTTGTAATAAGGAAAAAAGTGAGATACTCAGTTTATCATGTAATGCAACAACCCCAGACAATGCAAGAATCATCATTATTACAAATGAGTCTTCTTCATTAAAGATGGAGTCCCCAGCATGCTTCATTATGAGCCAACATGCAGGAAGACAAGATGCCATTTCCCATCTGCAAGAAAATTACTTTTAAATCCCACATTTAGTGACCTTTGTTAAGTCTCCACTAATGAAACTCTTAACAACAAATACTATGCAGTTGGAGGCCTGTCAAGATATATCATTCCTTTTTATTCCTCCTTTTATGCTCAATAATCCATCAGGGAATCTCCTCAGATGATGGCATCTCATTATCTCTTTAAACATGTCAGCATTTAATGTTAATTTTACTCACTGAAGACAACTTTCAGTAAAATTCCATTACTTGGAAACCTATAGGAAAAAAGAACCACCTGAGTCACTTTCAACTCACTTTCAGTAGTGCAAGACAGCATTATTTTGGGAAACCACATTTTCAAAACTGTCTTAATGCCATTTATATATTTCCAAAATTTACACTGAATGGACATGCAGGTCCTTTAATATAATAATTCATGTCATTAACAATAATAAAACCTATCATGCAGTTATTTTTCTAGCAAATAATACATATAAAAACATTCTTACTCTGATCCAGAGGAACCACTTTAGCAGAATATAAATCTCTCAGAGAAGTTGTTCTAAATAAGCCTTTGTGAGCACTGCTGACTTTTCTAACCTCTGCAGCATCAGCAGGAGGTTTTGGAAGGAAAACTGAAGAATCTTCAGCTTCTGCAGAAGTGGTTAGTATTGGTTTCTGTGACAAAGATAAAGAAGACTTTTAAACAAAAGCACAGCAAATTTCATTTTCGTATAAGCAAAAATTAATAAAAAAAAAAAAAACCCACATAATTTCTAACAAAGGACTAAGTTCAGGAAAGAACAGAAGTTACATTGGCTTGCTCATTAAGAAATCTTCATATCCTGAATCTAATGATGCCATTCCACTGAACAAGCCAGATGTCTATACCATTATCACCACAGAAAGCCATTTAAAAGCCAACATTCAGGGGTGCAGAAAACAAAAACTAGCTTGAGTAGAACAACTCAGAATTATTTATTCCTCATAAATACTCATTTAACTACATTTGCAGCAAGCTTATTTGTCAAAGAAAATACTGTGCCAGTGACTATTGTTAACAATTCTAGAGATACGTCTATTCTTTGATTTGTTTTTAGGCATTAAAATAGTATTTCTAAAACACTTCAAATATGTTCACATCATATGTACTATTTCTATCACACTGAGACAAATCATACAGATCCAGAAACATGAAAGTCCTAGTTTTATATCAGTATCTTGTATCTTACAGGATGTGAACAAGCCCCTGAATCTCTAGTACCAAACACTTGTTGTGCCCTTGCCCTACATAAAAGCACTGACCTCTAAGATCAATACCAATTTCCTTACAATAAAGAATCTACTAGAAGGTCTCCAGCTGATTCTTCAGATCTCTCCACAGTATTAGCTGAAGAAGCCAACAGATGAGGCTCACTCCCCACAACCACCATGATTAATACAAGCTCTTAATTTACAGTGTACTGACTTACGTCCATTGAAAAAAGAAAAAAGGCAGTTTTTGCATTGGTTAGTAGTTTTCTCTAATTCTTTTTCCACTCTCACACACAAAATACATGCAAATTTAACACCAGTACCTAAATCCAACAATATATTTAGATATATTTAATCTAAATAGAAGTATACTCAGAATTTTTAATCTTGATTCATATAAATACATTACCTTATCCAAATTCCTTAAGTATAACATTTCTTGGATATTTCCCCTAATTTCCTAAAGAATACTTTCCTAAAGAATTTCCTAAAGGTTACTGTCTGGAAGAAGCAATGTATACAGCAAGCGCATTTAATTGCTATAGCATGTTCTATTACCTTGGGTACTAAACAAATGGTCTTGACTTAGTCTTATATTTGAAGACCAAATATTTAAAAAAAAAAGAAAGAGCAGATACACTTATAAATTGAATACAAGTCACAATTTTGGCAAAGGGAGAAAAGAGGTTCTTAAAGGACCTCTGTCTGTTTTGAAAAAAACTACAATCATGACATTTTACAGAAATGTAAGCCAAAGAGAAAGTAACCACCTAGTTACTTTCAAGTTAAGATCTCAGAATAGATGAGGCTGGAAGTGACCTCTGGAGATCCAAGCCTCATGTTCTCAACTACAGCCACTTAAACTCAGTTACCCAGGACCATGCCCAAGAAGCTTTTGAAGATCTCTGGGCGATCTGTGCCAAGGCCTTGTCACCCACACAGCTGGCAAACTGTTTCCTGAAGTTCAGAGGAAACACCCCATATCCCAGTTTGTGCCCACTACCTCTGGTCTGGTCACTGAAAAGAGGCTGGCGCCATCCTCTTTGCACCCACATTTCAGGTATTTACATCCATGGATAAGATCTTCTCCAGGCTGAATGTTCCCACTTCCCTCTGTCCCTTAATCACCTTTGTGGCCATTTATCAGACACTCTTGAGTAGCTCCATGTCTTTTGTGTGCTGTGGAGCCCAGAACTTGATACAGCACTCCAGGTGTGGCATTAGCAGGGTTGAGTAGAGGGGAAGGATCATTTCCCACAAACGTCTGGTAACATTCCTCCTAATGCAAGCCTGGATACCATCAGCCACCTTCTTAACAGCAAGGGCACGTTATTGGCTTATGTTCATGCTCATGAACGTCATCTCTTTTAACAAACTTACACAAGAAAGCTGACTCAAGTATCCATCTTCTGAGTCTTATTAATGTCACTTAGAATCATAAGGCAATACAACAATATTTAAGCAGTTTAAATTATTTTCAAGTTTCTTTTGGGGAAAAAAATGACAAAATTGACTTGTAAATTTCAGACAAACATTACAACAAGCCTCCATTTTTCGCCAATGTCCTTAAACCATTTCTTTCTCTAACAATACCGAGACGCATTTTTTTTAATCAATACAATGAGTTATTTCCAGAGTACTTACATGATCCAGTGGGCTTAGATGAATACCAGAAACTGGTCTTGATTCAGCCAAATCAAAACTGGAAGCATGAAGACTAACAGAGAAATAAAACATAGTAAGAACAAAGCAGACCCCGTGTTTAGTGATCAGTTGGGTTTTTTGATCGTATGCTTCTTCCCTTTGCCAATAAGTATGAGAAAAGGGAAAAAAGAAAAACTGAAAAGAACACTTCACACTAACAAAACTCCACATAGAATAATTTTGAGGTAGTATAAGTTTTGTTCGAAAACAAGCATTTCAAACTTCAGGACCTAAAACATTTAAAATATCTGAGAAGGCTCTGAAAAAAGATCTAGTATATAAATTATATGGAAACAAGCAAGCTTTCTCATGTTCTAGGAAAAAAGCTGAAGACTATCTCCATTAAAAGCATTCAACTGTCTTAAGGAAAGGGTAACTGACCATTTTCCTATACTATTCTCCACATAGAAAACGAGTGTAATGACTGCCTGTGGTAGCTCTAATCCACAGGAACTTCCTGGACATGCAGATTAACACCAACAGTAAGGATCATTAGAAGAAGGCAAAGGATGTGATTAGGAATACAGATTAACACAGGGAAAATAATCACCGGAAGCATAATTACAGAATCAAATCTCTTGCTGCCGAAGGAAATTTGAAAAAAAGCTTAAAGCCACAGTACCTAAAAACTGAAGCAGGTCTATTTTGAGGACATGGTGAGGATCGAGACCCAAAAAGATTCCTTTGTTCATCTGCAGGTGTGAATGGCCTTTGAGTTCCTACTGTTCGTAGAGCATCTCTGGCTTCATTTACTATTTCAGAACTGGTCCTAGGCTTTTCCACTGACAGCCAGCAGAATGGTTCTGCTTTTTTTCTATTTTCAGTCCTTGAAGTTTGCATTCCTCTGCAAAGTATTGCACAGGAAGAACAGTGGAAAATATATGTGAAAGGCACAAAGCATTATGCTAGTTTAAATTTACAAACTATTAATTCATCACTGGTTAACCTACCACAATATATTTTAAAAGGATAACTCAATCCTACACAGTGCTGAAAGAGAAGGAAATAAGGTACATTGATGTTGCATTTCCCTCTCTGTTCCTCAGTTCTCAGTAGGAAAATACTCAAGAACAGAAAGCATCTGACATGGAGGACCTTCAGTTTTTTACAAGGAGCTAAAATAAATCACTGCGCTTCATGGGCCAAATGTGGTCCTCCATAATTCCATAGAAAATCTGCTTCTTGACCTCTGATTACTTAGGAAACATCACAGACAAAACAGGAATTCAATAATATGCTGTAAAGAGACAGGTTTTTTCCTACTTAGCAAAAACCCAATATATATTACTGACCTTACCAAGGGCAGCTTCCTAATATGTCGAAGAGGTATCATTATCAGTAACTGAAGCACAGTTATCAGTAATTTATAAGAAAAGACAAAGAAGAATAGGCAATCCATTTTTCTTCCTCTGAAAGAAATTACTCCCTAACTCACACCCAAGCACATATAAAGAAAGGTAACACTAATATAAGTTATCAACCCAAACTTCCAATCAGTGCTCTGTCCTGCTGCATCTTCTGGAAAATGCAGTGGGCAGTGACAGACTTGCTCCATCATCCCCCAGGCCCTGCACAACTCATCACTATCATGGTACAGCTCACTGTACACATCATCCTTGTCATTTTACAGCAAACTCATTATGAGTCTTACACCATCCAAAATTCCTCTTCTGCTTTTCAAACTTACCTAAGAAGAAAAATATGTTTCTGCACTGTGATTCAGACCATCTGGTAACTTCTATTCTCTCACACAGTTTATGACAATGAACTGACAGTAGATCAGACACCATCATCTTGGTTATTTCTAAACTATAGAGTTAAAAAAAATCTTAAATCTTTAGTTTCTTAGTTCAATTCTTTCTGTTCTGCAGTTTTACTTTTCCAACTGCTTTTTCTTTCTTTGAGAGCCTACACATTCTGACACAATGACTTTCACTACTGCACACCCAAACCCTTCAGAACTACCCAACATAAAACTGGATGCTAAGGAGAAGCAGACCAACCTCTTTCACTAAATGATGCATAATTTTAAAAAATACGTGAACAGATCATGAATCTGAGACTATCAGTGGTTTTAATATTTCTGATTATCATTAATATACTACTTATCTTCACTGCGATTGAATTTTGTTCTCTATGCTCCTTACTCTTCCCTCTATTACAGGGTGATCAAAAAAAGGTACGGAGTTCCACTGGAGCTGTCTGTTTGGAGAAATTATACAGTCAATCCTCAGTAAAAAAGGAAGGCAGACCATCATTCCCTATTGTCCCAGCTTCTGGGAGCTGGAATTTTGACCTTAAGTGCAAGGTCTTCTCTGTAGGCCTTGTCTGACAGTTGGGAATGGCCCCATGCAGGGCCAGGAGTTGGACTTCATGATCCTTATGAGTCCTTTCCATCTCAGCATATTCTGTGATTCTGTAATTTTGCCCCCCAATCCCAGCAGGAGGCGGATAAAGGGAATGCTGCGGTATCAATGGGAACAGCACAACTGGTACACACAGATCTTGTCCCTCACTATTGTCACCATTTCTCAAGTAGCCTTTAACGTGCTGAAGTGAAGGAAAAGCTCTGACTCTTCACTGGAAGGTAGAAGAACATCACAGCAGTGCCTGAAAAGCCATACTTGAGCTCTTGTCTTTATTCCCCAGTTGTTTACTCCAGAAGTCTGGTCTTTGCTACATAGGAAGATTTTAAAGCAGTAGATAGCAGTACAGGATCCACACATTAGTCCCAGCAATGTCCAGAAGTGAGATAGATGTACCCTCACATCTCTTATACCAGCTCTACCAAGATGAGAGAAGCATGGCTGACTACATCAGATGTGGCACCACACTGGGCCTGCCATCCTCTCTCCCACCTCAAGGCCAGTGCCATTTAATTGCTAGGGTGCATGCACAGTTGGTATTCTTGCAACCATCAATACTTGAATACATGGCCCTGTATTCAATCCATGAACACTCTGGTCTCTGACATCCAAATCCATGTTCTGTCCATCCTACCAAATCTCTAAAATAGTTAGCACACAGACACAGGTTTAATAAGAATCCCAGAATCATCGAGGTTGGAAGAGACCTTTAAGATCATCAAGCCAACCCCGCACTACCCCTGTAACCCCTAAACCACATCAAGCAGTGCCAGACCCAGACACCTCCTAAACACGTCCAAGGCAGGTGACTCCATCACCTTTCTGGCCAAACTATTCCAGAACATGACCATCCTTACAACAATTTTTTTTTTCCTAATATCTACTCTGAATCGCCCCGGTCCCAGCTTAAGGTCATTTTGTCTTGTCCTTCCACTGTAGGCACGGTAGAAGAGATGGGCCCCCACCTCATTACAACCTCCTTTCAGGAATACGCAAATAATAGCTATCATTAGACATAGTTCTAAACACCAGCAACTTACCAATCACAACTGATGCACTTTCGCCCTGGTGAAATTTTGACGCAGAGAAATCCCTATCAAAGAGAAACAAGTACAAAGTTACGAGAGTTGAGTCCACAATCCTCAACAGAGTAAGGTTTCCAGCGCAGCCGTGGGACAACGCAGCCGAGAAGAATTCCCCAAACAAGTAGCACCTGTGGAGTAAACCCGGCAACCAAGCCTCTCTCCCGGGCACGGGAAAACTGCCGGGAAGCGGCACAGCGGTTCCCCCTCTCCGGCCCCTTTCCAAAGCCTCCCGCCCGACTTACCGCACAGCCCTCCGTCCCCGGCCGGCCAGGCGGCACCCCCGGAGACGAGCACTACGGCCGAGGGGGCACCGGGCGCTGCCCCGAGGACTCGGCCGGGAGGGCCCCGTGTCGCTCAGCCGCCGGCCGTTCCCATAGCAACCGTGCGCACCGCGCCGCCGCCGGGCCGGGCCCGGAGCCGCCGCCGCCACCGCCGCCGCCGCACCCGCGGGGCCCGCGGCGACCCCGAGGCGCAGGCGCGAGCACCGGCGGGCGCGTGCGCGGCGCGGGCGCTGCCCGGGCGGGATGGCGGCCCCGAGTGCGGGGCCAGCGGCGGTGGCGGTGGCGGTGGGGGCTCCTGCCGCGGCGCTGGCCCGCAGCACGGTGTGTCCCGGGCCGAGGGCGCTCCCCCGTGGCCAGTCCCGGCCGGTGTTTCGGGAGGGAGTGCCGGCGGCTGGCGCAGGCCCAGGGTGCAGCTGGCAGAAGTTACTCGGTGTGACCTGCCGTCGTTGCCAATTTAGGGACGCTGAAGACACACACGGGGCCCCGTTTAAACTGGAGACGTTGTTTATTCTGCGCACGGTGCAAGGTGGAAGTTTTCCACAAATCAAGCACTCAGATTCTCAAAAATTTACAGAATCATAGAATTGATTAGGTTGAAAAAGACCTCTGAGATCATCGAGTCCAACCTATGACCTAACATCACCGTGTCAACCAGACCATGGCACTAAGTGCCACATCCAGCCTCCTTAAACACTGCCAGGGACAGTGACTTCACCGCCATGGGCAGTCTATTTCAATTACACTATATATACATTTTAGCAAACAAATGACAGCTCATTGACAAGTTCTATTAATTAGTATTTTTCCCTCTATTGGTTTAATGATTCTCTTGCTTTTCATGCTACTTAGTTCTCATGCTCAATCTTTCCCTTCTTTTGAGTCGGTGGGTTTCTTGATTTGGTGGTCTATGGTGGTAGAGATCTCGCGCTGCTGGAATCAAGAGGCCATGAACTGGCATTGATTCTTTGCATGAGAAAGAGCAGGGGACCTGTGGCCAGACAGGTAACAGGAGACCCAGCAAGTGACAGTAGACAGACAAGTGGCACAGCAAGAGCTGATAACTCCCGGGAAGGCCCCAGACTATTTGATAAAAGCCCAGGTGATCCTTTGTTTATGGGAACTCCTTTAAATCAATGATGCCTCTTTCACTGATAAGGCAAGACTCCGTTTCCCAGCCCCCTTCTCATTCTCTGTAACTCTCTGGGCAAATTGTTAACTGATTCTGGCTCTTGGGATGTCAGTGCCATTGTGATACCTTCTCTCTGAGCTCAGATTTACAGGTTCAAAATTGAGACATAAAGTTTTCCACGGTAAAAACCAGGCATCTCAGACACAGTGTAGCAGCAGCCACAGACTCCTGTCGCATTCCTGGGTCACTCTGGTCAGGCAGCGAAGGTCGGATTGCTTACCTTAGTGGTTCCTTGCCAGGGCAGAAGTGCTGTTGCATCTCCTGCCTGCCTCCTGTTCTCTGGAACACCAAAAGATGGGCATTTTCACATTGGCTGTAGCAGAGCCTCACACACATGGATCCCACAGGCCAGATGACTTTGTTGGAGTGGCACGCAGGGGTCACTTGCAGCGACTTCCCCAGGCTGCCCCCAGCAAGGCCCCACCAAAAATGCATCCCCCTCCAGGTTTTGGGATCTCGTTGGCCAGGTGCACTGGACACTCGCTGAACAGCTCCCTCGCATGCCTCCTGCTATTGCGATGGGTAATGTGATCATGGCCTGTATCAGAAAATCTCCAGACACGTAACAACAACAAAGACAGGCTTTTTGTGGCAAGTGGGTTGTTTGTGACTGACAAGGACAGTCTTTGTTCACTATCTCTGAGTGTGTTTTGAAATTTATCTAAAAACTGCTGCAGGAGAGTAGTTATTACCTCTTTGTGAATAATAGAAAAACACAACAAATACAGCTCCATCTGACCAAGCTTCTTCCTTTGTTCCTTTTTCAGATACATCTGAAAGCACTCTCCAAATAAATCCATCTTGTATATATATTTATATGTAAATATATATAACTCTTACTGGCTGGAAGTTCCTTTAACAAATTGCTTGCTAACATAACTTTAACTTTCTCATGTTTGCTAGACAAGAAACTTGTGGATATTTCTAATTTAATTTGTCTTTCTGGTTTTTATTATAAGCTTTGTTATGCTACTCTCTTCTAGAAAAATACCCTCTTCCAGTTCCTTTTTTGATTCTGACAGGCATTATGATAGCAGTAAAAAGATCTTCATGTGTAACGCTACCTGGTTTACATAACACATGCCATTATCTCTGCTAGTTTCTACTTTATCTGTAATTATTAGACATCTAGTCCTCTTTCTTTTGCAGCCAAGTTCAATGCCTCAGAAGTAATCAAAACCTTGTTATTATTGTACCCTCTTTTCTTTGTATATTCTTTAAAAGCCAAAAGAATATGTGTGTGTTTGCACGTGCATGCATGCTATTTTCAGATCATTCACAGCTCATTTTCTGTTACTTTCTTCTGAACCTTTATTGAAATAATACAAGGGAAGTTTCACAGAAAAATGTGTAGATCTCTTTTCTGGTAAAGCCAGTTTGAATTTCTTTTTACTGTTATCTCATCATTCTTTAAACAATTTTTAAATCCATCCAGTTAAACCCACTAAGCCTTCTTTCTTGGCTTCTTCTTTAATCCTTTTCATATGCACATTATTTCTCTTCTCTATTTTCTAGGTCATCAAATTGAAGAGTTAAATTTTATTCATTTTCTGAGCTTTGGCAATTATAGCAAATATATCTTTTGTGATCTCTCTGCTATGTCTCAACTGTTACAACTTTCTCACTTAAATCCTTTCTCTTGTGCTTTTCATTGAAGGAACTCTCTTAGCACCTATTTTAAACACAGGTACATAATTAAATCTTGTTTGCAATAACAGTGCTTTAGGATGGAACTATCAAAACCTGCAAACTGACTTGGCCTAAGCAAGCTAGTATTTGCTGAAGTGATTGCTAAAGTAAAAGCAATGTGTTCTGAGCATTTCTGCCTAACTAATGAAAAAAAATACGAAGTATTCAATTATGTCATATTCATTCAAATTACTTTTTTAAAATTTGTTTTTGTTTTTAATTTGAAAATCGTGGAAGGGATTTTGTGCTGGTATCCAGCCTCAGTTTTCAGTTTGACTAATTTAAATCTGTCTAGAGATGAAACTTACCTGAATATCCAAACATACCAGGCCTATATTTCAATGCAATTCAGTATTAGTTAACAGTGTTGAGCACTTTGCCCATCGAGTGTTCATTGATCACATTTGCTGCTTCTAGTTGCTGACCTGTAAAAGCAGCCTCCAGTGCCATTGGAGCAATGCAAGTGGCAATGCAGCCCCCATTTTTCCGTATTTCTTTCCTCTTTTTCAAAACAAAACAA
This sequence comes from Acanthiza pusilla, assembly GCA_036630365.1. Classification (NCBI taxonomy): domain Eukaryota; kingdom Metazoa; phylum Chordata; class Aves; order Passeriformes; family Acanthizidae; genus Acanthiza; species Acanthiza pusilla. The sequence goes on from JAXCHO010000023.1 coordinate 34,868,125, forward strand.
CAGTCTCACCCCCAATCTGGACAAAAATCTTCCTGTCATATTCAACTTTGCATAGACCATCTGGTATGTGCTGTTAAATAAGCTGTGTTTTGTATCACTTGCAGATCATTACAAAGGCAGGTGGAGCAGTTCATTTTACAGCACTTAGAAGCAATCCCTACAGCAAGTGGCCTGATAAGTTTTAAGAAAACAAGTTCATGAAGATCTCCATTACATGCAGCAGGGAAATTTGTCACAGGAAAGAGTGCTGGGTGTATGATGAGATGAATAGTTGGTGGATAAAGGAAGAGTGGTGCATGCTATTTATCTTAAGTAAGGCTTTTGACTGTCTCCCATTACACCCTGACAGACAAACTGATGAAGCATGGGCTATTAGGGCGGATATGGAGCTGCACAGAAATTTGGCCAGAATTTGCACAGCTCAATGGGTTGAAATCGGCAGCCAGGTGGTCAAACACTAAAACAGGATATTCATAGAGCTTGTATGGTCTCCATCTTTGGTGATTTAAAAATCTGATTGAAAAAGTCCCCGAACAACGTGCTGTAGTTAACTGCTTTGGGTGGGGGAGTTGGACTAGGTCATCTCCAGAGGTTTCTTCAAACCTTAAATATTCTTTGATAGATGTAAATTTTTAAAAATTTTTTAAAATCTTGCTCAGATTTGTCTGAAATTTTAGATTTTGGAAACTGCCGTGATCAGTCTCTAGCTTGCATTGCTTGGTGTGGTTTGGCCACTGCATCCTGACAACTCTGGCCCTTACCCTCTCTCTGACCAGCAATTGATTCCCTCCATGCTCAGTGCTCAGCCCTCCAGCCAAAAGCTGAGATTTCCCAGTGAAGTTGCCCTGGCTTCCCAAGTGAAATACCCTTCAGTTGGAATGTTTGTGCTGATACACAGCATGCAAAGACTTCTTGTATCAACTAACTAAGCATTGTGAGCAATCTACCAGCTGCACACCAATATTCAATTGTCCCTACATAAATGACTGCTTTCATTGATTTCCTGATATTTCTGCTGCTTCTGCCTGTGACTGGAAGTCCCTGGCATGTTAGTGAAATGCCTGCTTTTCCTCTACTCTGCCTTTTGACACAGCTAGATGGATCGAACTCCACATGACTTTGGTGCTGCTTCTCAGTTTAAGACCCAAATTTCTTCAGGCCAAGCAGGAAGAAATACTGGGGAAACAGCCTTTTTTTTGAAGAATAAATAGATTTGGAAGAAAAATGTGAACGTCACGAAGGTTGCAATCCAATGTAGAGCCTAAAAGCTGAGTTAAGAACCAGTGATGGGTGAGAAAGAAAGGGCATTTTTTTCCTCAGAAGACACAACCTTCAGTTTAGTGGTCAAAGGTGTTTCTTTTATGAGCATTGTGTGGTGCACAATTTACGATGGCTGTGCATTCACTATGGAACGTACTGAGCTCAGACACTGTACTTAAAATTCACGGAAGCCTGTGGTGAAGAACACCAAAAACTGACTAAATTGGAAGAGATTTTTGGGCCCAGAGATGTGGATAAAGTCAAAGTTGTTGAGATATAGAACACATTACGGAGCTCACTGAACACACATAGCTAATTGAGTGAGGGGATTCACTGAACAGAGCTGGTGCATTAACATAGTGATCTTATTTGCCTTCTCAAGGTATCTACATCAGCATCCCTTGCCTTTCCTCCAAACAGATTCTCCTGTCAGATTGTATCTGTTGGGAGGGAATATTAAGAGTTCTGAATTATTAGTTTTCAGCGAAAGTTCAAAAAGTCATAGGATCATGGAATGGTTTGGGTTGGAAGGGACCTTAAAGATCATTTAGTTCCAACCCCCTGCCATGGACAGGGACACCTTCCACTTAACCAGGTTGCTCCAAGCCCCATCCAACCTGGCCTTGAACACTGCCAGTGACGGGGAATCCACAGCTTCTCTGAGCAACCTGTTCCAGTGTCTCACCACCCTCACAGTAAAGAATTTCTTCCTAATATCTAATATAAATCCATCCTCTTTCATTTTAAAGCCATTCCCACTTGTTCTGTCACTACATGCCCTTGTAAAATGTCCCTCTCCAGATCTCTTGTAACCTTTTTAGGTACTGGAAAGTGCTATAAGGTCTCCCCAGAGCCTTCTCTTTGACTGGCTGAACAACCCCAACTCTCTCAGCCTGTTTTCATGTACAGAGAGGCTACCTACAGACCACAGGTGCTGCATGTCCATAACAGGTCAGACTCATTGTTTGGAATTTGTCTTACGCATGTGGTTATGCACAAGTCCAGCAGGTTCCATGCCTACATGTGGTCTCTAAGCTCTATGTGTTTTCCATCCATCTGTATATTCTACATGTACAATGCTATCTAAGGAATCCACTTGTCTCAAATACCTGGAAATGTCATGGAAAAATACAAAGCACTGCCACTGCCTCTGCGTTGAATTCAGGAAACAGGATGGAACTCTACTCAAATGGAGGGACCTTATGAGACCCTTCATGTGTTTTGCAGGAGACTGCTAAATTAAAGTTTTGTGGGCTGGTATTATTTTTTTCCAGTTACAGTGTTTTTGCTTTCACAAGCACCTGTCCAACCAGATCTGCCTTGTCTCTGCTGCCAGGGTTGGCTTTGTAGCTCTATTAATGACAACAGTATAGATGGGAAGGAAAGCATGGGCTTTCTCACAAACAACATTGGTATAAAATACTCTCTAGAGAGATCACCACAGAGAAGCATTGTTTTTGTTTTATGTATTCAAAACAAGAAGGGGCCAAATTGGACATAAACCTTATTTACTGTTCCACCACAATCAGCAAAGCTCATTGTATCAGGTTCTTCTCTGATTTCCAGTACATTACCCAGCATGAAAAGACTGTGCAGCAGGAAATACTTAATTTTGTGTAGCTTACTGGAATCTGAGCACCTCAAATAATGCCAAAATGCCCAGATTGGCACAGCTTTCCAGAACGCTGGCACAACCTATTTCCCCACTGTCTTCTCTTTAAGCAGCTCTTAACTCAGGGTGAATGTGCTGTGAGGATAACACAAACTTGACTTCTGAAAATGGAAACGTGAGGAAATTTGAAATTTCAGACCCACAGAGAAAAGGAGTTCGTGGAGAATGTAATCTCAAGCCTTGGGGATCATCTCCAGGGAAGTTGTGACTTGCAGGAATACTATGAAAGTCATAAGAAATTCAATATAAAGCTGGATAAATGGTAAAATTGACTGCTAAGGCAACAATAACTTTAAAACAATTATTTTAACTACCAGATTCAAATGCTTAGAAACAACCAAAGGGACCACTACATCATGAATACAATTCTTACGCTCCAGATTTTTATAGCTGTAAAGAGGTATGTACATGGATTTATGTAAACCCTTATTCTATTAAGTAGGTGTTATTAAATTTTTGGTAATTGCAGATATGAAATAATTATAGATTTCTGAAGATAACAGTTTTGAAAGTTTAGATCCACTGGGATCTAAAAATTAATTTCCATTGAGCTGAACTGTATTTCCTGCAAAGGTGAAATTGGAGAGCTCAGTTCTGACTGGGGTGAAACTTGACTTTGAGTGGTATTTTACCAAGAGTTCCTCAAGGATACTTCAGTCATATTTTGAAGAAGAAGACTTCTTCTTTGTAGCAGAAGATATGATCTTCAGTCATATTTTTATTCATTACCTTAAAATAGGAAGACAGAGATTGTTAATAAAATTTGCTGATGACACGGAAGTGGGAGATAGCATTAATAAGGAAAGGGATGGCAATATGATACAGGAAAACCTGAATAACCTTGAGAACTAGAGTAATAAAAATGGAGTGAAACTTAATAGTGCAAATTGCAAGCTTGCGCCCTTCTGTACTAATACAAATTTCTGTCATAAGCTGCAAGGTCATCAGTTCAGAAACAGAAATATGCGAGTTGTGCCTGGAAGTGCAGGTTAACCCCTGGCTTCAAATGTTAAGGGGATGTGGAAAAGGCAAATTTGATCCTTGGGTCTCCTGGGTGAGGTATTTCCAGTAGACAATGCGAATGAGCGTCAGGAGGAGGCAGTGGGTGGAGCCCTCTGTAGCTCAGTGCCATCCAGGGCATCCACATTCAGGAGGGAGAGACTGAGACTGGGATGAGTGTAGAGAAGGGTGCTGAGCCGTAAGGCTACAGTGGCACAGCTTGTTTATTCTGCCAAAGGGAAGGGTGAGAGACTGTTCATATCTCTTTAAAGAACATAAAAAGCAATTTATGCTTTATTTATGTTCAGGAGCAAATAAGCATTATCTGACCTGGAAAAATCAGAATGCAAATTTTTAAAAGTTTTAAAAGTAGTGGAGAAACAGCCTCCCAGGAAGACTGGAGAAGTCAAAACCCAAACTACATTAAGAGCTGCATAAAAGTTGCATTAAAAGCATGAGGTGGGGTAGTTGCTGGAAATAGCTGGAACTGAGACCCCGTTGTTCCATTATTATTCTGAAAAAAATTGAGGTGATTTAGTAGCCATTCAAAAAATACCCACAAAAGTACAAAACCATCATTTCTAAATGAGCTCTGCAATAGCATGAATTAGATAAATTTTTGATTGGTGAGCTAATTTTTTATTTTTCTTGGTAATATGAATAGCAGTATCACTACCAAGGACAAGACAAATACCCTTGGAATTTTGTATTTCTAGCTACAGAACTAAAACTCCAAATATTATTTCTCTCTTAGATAACACTGAAGTTCTTAGAGCATTACTTTTGCCAATAGATTGTTTGCTGTAAGGCCAGTTGCCTGCCTTCATGAAAGAGAAAAGCTCAGGGAAAAGGCAGCGTAGCACTGCAAGCCTTGAAAAGAAAACAACTGGTTTTGCTCCTTGTGTGTGTGTGTCTATGTGTCTGTGTTTTCTTTCTTATGGTTTGTTGTGCAACAGCAATAATCTCTATTGCTTTGTAGTATACTCAAAATAAATGCCTTTTTAGATTGATTACATGCCTCAACTTTGCTTTGGCTATTAATCAATCTCAGCAGCTGTTTATTGCTTTGTACATTACAAAGCAATAAAGATTATCCCTTAAAGAGCTGTTAATGCCTTGTGGAAAAGTTTGGAAACCATTATTTTTAGAAATAGTACAGCTGATATATAATTTTCTGGCTACCATCTTTGTTGCTTCTTTGGGTTCCTTTCTGATTGCATCACATTTCTTTCCTGAATTGCTACTCACAGTGCTTTGTGTAATGGTCCAGTTTTGTCCAAAGAGGGCAATGGATTTTGCTTACAAGGGTACCATCCCCAGAACACAGCAGTATCAATATTGTTCCTGTTCCTTCTCAAAGGTTGGGGGGCTTTCCATCAAGTAACACTTTTAAGACTTGACTCACTGAAAAAATGAACCACTAAAAGTCTTACAATGTAATTATGAATGTAAAGCTGCCTGTGTGGACACTTCTCTTCCATGATAAATCTACTATGGAAAAAAGGCATTCTTTGTTATTTTGGAACACAAACTTTCCTGTGGGGATTGATACTATCGTACATACAAAAATTTGCTTTTACCTGTAGAATTACATTGGAAGAAAAACCACTTTAATTTCTGGCAGCAGTAGCAGCTCAAATATTGATGGATACTTGAGTGATATTTGCATGACCTTGTGACTTGCAGATGTACTCTTTTCATACTTGTGCTAAACCCACCTCAATTTACAACCTTGCTGACCTGCTCAGCATCACCTCTGAAGAAAGACTGGGCTGCTCAGTATTTTTTCAGCTGCTGTTTTTGATCACTTCTTGTATTCTTCAACCTGCCTATGAGCACAGGAAAGAAAAACTGCATGAAAGACTAATTTTTCCTTCTATCCTTGTTCCTATGCCCAGCAAATCACAATCTGTCCTACCCTTTCTGTCTTAGTGCACAGGGCATTTATTGTCAATGTTAAACCAGGCTTAAATGTTAACCAATATTAAACCTAAAGCTTAGGTTTTGCAAGCTTTTCATGGTCTCCTGTCAGTGCAGTTTTCAGTCACGCTGTAGAGAAAACCATTCTAGTAGTGAAAAGTTGTTAAATTCAGTCATCTACTTTCTCCACTTAAAGTATCAACAAAAGCTCAAAGTGTGAGCAAAATTTTATTATCATTGCCCTCTCGTTCAGAATTTGACTGTTATCTGCTCATTTTTATCAGAAATACTAAGACCACTAATCAGCCATTGGTTGATGTTGAACTCGGTTCCAATCTCATTGTCATTAATAATAAAAATACAGGAAATGCCTGGAAATAGGTAGAAATATTATCTTACATAGTAGTAGTGTAACCTAGAACAATTTCCTGGTTTCAGCTGGGATAGATTTGATTTTCTCCAGTAACTTGCACAGTGCAGTGGTTTGGATTTAGTATGAAAATAATTTTGATAACACAGGGAAGTTTTAGTTGTTGCTACACAAAGTCAAGGAAGGCCTTTTCTGTTTCTCACACCACCCTACAGCAAGTAGGCTGGATAGCACAAGAGGCTGGGAGGAGACACAAATGCACAAGGTGACCTAAACTAGCAAAGGGGACATTCTATACCATATAGTGTCATGCTCAGTATATAAACTAAGGGGAAAGGCGGCCAGGGGCTGCTACTCAGGAACTGCCTGGGCATCATCGGTCACCAGGAAGTGAGCAATTGCATTGTGCATCACTTGTTTTGCATATTCTATTTTTTTTCTTCATTTTCTGTCCTATGAAGCCGTCTTTATCTCAGACCATGAATTTTACTTTTCTGATGCAATTCCCTCCACCATCCCACTGGGGTGGGGAAGAGTAAGTGAGCGGCTGTGCATTGTTTAGCTGCCTGCCAGGTTAAACCACAACAAATATGCAAAAGTAAAGAAAAGACAGACAAAATGGAAAAATTGATTTGGTGACAGAAAGCTTATCTGAGGATGCACACAGTAAAAGTGAAACAACAATGAAGAAGAGGAAATAAGTGTGAAAGGGTGTATGGAATCCTTCCTCTTTCTTTTTCCTATTAATTCACAGGTATCCTAATGAATTTTTAAATCATCAAAATATCCCTGGAGGATACAATTTCACATTTTGTTGGTAGGTGAATGAAGACCATTCATTTTATGACTCTTTAGTTTTGTAAAATTAGCTACAGAATTAGATCCTGCAGACTGACACATGTGAGAGGGCAAGACTCACTCATCTAAGAACAGCTATTTTTAGTAGGTGTATCAAGTGGAATGGATAAATAAAGTAGGTAACATGCCATGATGAATTTTCCTGGTGAACCTCATGTACAACATCTAGAGAACTTACTGTAGACAGAGGGTATGTAGTGGAAGATTACTTATCTTTTGAGACATCACCTGTCATCATCCCTATTTCTGAGGAGAAGATATAGAATACAGGCAGTGCAATGAATTGCTCTTAAATGATACAAAAAATCCCATTCAGCAAGGCTCAATAGAATCAGAAAGGCCAGTTGTGACAGGCTGTGAAATGTTAATAGCCAATGTACCATAAAAAAAACCACCTGAAAATAGCCCCGCTGTAGATTTAGTGAGATTTTTCAGGTATGTTTAAGTCTAAATATGCTGGGAGTAAGTGCAAGTTGCTAAAACCAACACTACAACATGATCTAATTTACTTTAATTTCCACAATATGAATACTTTAAAAGTATCTTCCTTATTTTGAAAGCTGAGGTTATGTTTCTGATGATCAGCCATGGGCACAGATAATGTGTTTTCATCACATGGCTGCTGCAGCATCACTCAACCTAGTCCAGGCAGGACATACTGAGGAATCAGATTAGGCTATCAACAAAGATCTGCACAGATACATTTTCTTTTGCTATTCCCATGGTGGTTATAAATTTCTATTTCTTTACTGCAAAAATCAAGCAGGCACCTTGGCATCAAACAACTGAACCTTGTTTGTACTACACCTCCAGTTTAAAAGTGATCAAGTCCTTCACGCATTAAAAGGATTTGGCACAGATTCAAGCAATGAAAATTTTTCCAAGATGTTTAATCTCTGTCACATACAGGAGGTCAGCTGGTAACAAGACTATCATTAAGTGTACTCCAGAGTCACACTAGAAAAATTACCTTTACAGTTTAACATATGTTTAAACATAATCAATGGGAGAAAGATAATCACACCCTATGGGGTCTTGCAGCTGCTGATACCTCCAGTCCAAAGCTGGGGTAATTTTGAAAGGGAGGCATATTTAGTAGGATAGATAGACTGTGAGAAGCAGATGAAACGGAAGGTACAAGAAACAGCATTGCTAAATGAGACAGGTTTTAAGGCTCCAGTATTTCTTTTAGCTGTCTTTTATCACACCACCTTTTCAGACAGTTCCTTTCTACCTTTCAGCTCTCCACTTATTGCTCCTGGATCAAGCCCACACAGGGGAAAAACACAAGGAGTTTTGTTCAGTAAGCTCCCAAATACTTTCTAACATTCTCCAGCTGCAATGCAAGTAGAACAACATAATATTAATAAATGTAAGAAGCAAATAAGGATCTCTTATTGTACAGGTGCAACCCTAAGGCTGCAAATATGTGACAAAAGATGACATACTACCAAGCTAAAGACAGCCTGTTGTGTTTTATGGCAGTGTATTGACCAATAATCCCCTTCCTTCCTCAGATTTCTGGTCATCTTTAGGATTGTTTTCAACAACAATTGTCTCTGGGATAGAACATCATTTTGCTAGTGTGTTCATACATCATCTCACATTATTAAGACCCAGCTGGCCATGACTGGACACCAGGGTGTTATCAGTCTGCAAGTGATAGATGAACCAAACAAATGAAGCTGAACCACAGAGAATGGATTCAAAGTGAAGAGTAAGGATGTATGGTCACTAAGAGACATTTTCTAGACTTCACTTCTGAAAGAGCTGTTCCCTTCGCTTCAAAATCTAGCTACTGGCGGATCAAAAGGGAATTTTGGAGTCATTAAGTTTGATAGAGAAATTCGCTCTTCATACTCGGCCAGCAATGTCGAATGCTAATAAGAAAACACTTCACTGTGCAAGGTACCGTGATTTGTGCCCCATGCTTCCATCACCAAGCCTGTGTCAAGCTCTTGACAGGATACTCAGAGATGGAACAGGAATGCTTACAGCAAAAGGCTAGTTAGAGCCATGTCCCAAGAAACTCGGCATTTGCAAAAAACTGGAGTTGGGGCAAGTGTGAAAATTTTATCCGGAGAGGTCTCAAACTCAATCAAGTTCTTCAACGTTTTTTCTTTCTATTAGATCTTACTGCATATTCTTTGTAGTAGTTGAAAGTTTGCTAAATTACCTCACGTTTTGTTCCAGCATTTCACTATATTGAAGAATCTCTAACCAAAACATTATTTCAGGCCTGGTCATTGTTAGTCATTGCACAGCAAACCGCAGCCAGCAGAACCCTTCCATATTTCATGTGAAATCTGGGTTCATTTTTAAAATAAAAATTAAACATATTTAATTGATTGATGGGAGGCACCAGACATGAAGCAAGTCTTTAGGCCCTTGTGGAAAAGCAATTCTGTGCTGTGTGGACAGATGTGGCTTTTGCAGATCTACTTTGCAACAACAAATGTCAAGTTATTGGTCAGTAAAATTCCAACTGACTGAAGTGAGATAACAGCCGGAAAGATCATAGTCTACAGTATTGCATGAATTCTTCATCTTGACTTGATGTGATATATTTTTCTTTTGTGAGCAGCAGACAGTAAAATATTATCTCAAGGTTTAAACACATGGGAACAGCTCTTTAAATAATTAGTATTTTGGAAGATTGTTCCCCTCCTTTTCTATTGTCCATCCTAATCTTTTCTATCCTTGACTCAAAAGTCATGAATTCGTCCCACAGATCGTAACATCAGATCAAAAACTCTTCATGTTTAGTATGTCTTTTAATGATTTTTTAAGTATCCTTCTACTTCTTAAGCCTTTGCACATTTATATTTTTATCTTTTCTCCATAAGCACAAGGCTAAGGACACATTTTCTTCAAACAAAAACTGAGATTCTCATGTGAGTCACTTGACCTTTTGAGCTGGTACATTAATAACTATGATAAATAAAGGAGTCAAATCCCTGATAGTGGACTTAGCTTGGGAAGCCACATTCTCCTAGCCCAGACACAGTCCCTAACACAGAATTTCCGTGACATTCCCCACTTGACCTTGCACATTGCTCCACCATGGAGCAGCTCCTTGCCACAAGCAAGTGACAGAACTGGAACCTGGACTCGCAATGCAGCTACCAGGCTCACTTCTGACTTCCATTTTTCCTCTGTGGAAATTAGAAGTCCACAGTTATAGACAGGGATTTAATTTATATCAAAATGCAAACTGTTCCACAGTGGTAATTAGAGGTATTTGCAAAGTGGTCTAACCTGGAACAATCCCAAACTGAAACTGCAGAGTTAACATGCCTGTCCTTCAGGGTCCTTAGACTGCGTCGCTTTGTAAGGTAAAGATAAAACAAACATCACCAGACAGGTTTTTTCTCTAAATAGAAGGGGTGAAGATCATTACTTTGTCTCTCACTGCCCTGAATATTTGTAATTAAAAGCAAAGGAAAGAATGAACATGTAAGCTTGGAAAAATTAAAATAAGTCCTCATCTCAATAAGAAACCATTTAAAATATTTCGTGTCAAACCATGGGCTGTCATCCCTAGCACACCGGGAAGATGCAATAAACAAGCAGACAGCCTACTAAGACAGCTAATTACAATAACATCGTGAGTCTCAGGGATTTAATTTGAGGGGCTTCTTGGGCTCACCTGTGCTACTTAATTACATTCATAATTGCAGGTATACATGGTAAGAGATGTTCACCTGATATACAACTTTTAAAGAAATGGTCAGACTGGTCAGTCTTAGTTCTCCTCTTACAGTGTCCACTGAGATGTGCCTAAGCATCTGGAGATTATGCTGGAAATAGCTGAATATTTTCTGATAATGGAGATAATTGTGTCCCTGGGTTGTTCTCATGTAACAGAATAAAGTTACAAACTTTACAGTGGTACCAGTATTGCTGTTCATCAAAAGGAGGGGATGCAGGTGTACAACCAAGGCCTAGCATCTGTCTAAATTTTGCTCCACATTTAGGAAGGTGAGCAATATTGCAATTTATGGGCAGCTGTTATCTCTGAGATAGTATTGATGTGCGCAGTAATATGGAAAGCCTTGTACAAAGGAGACTTTACATGTAATTTTAAAAGTGCCTGTTTTTTCAAAAGTTCTGGGTTCTTAAAATTACCATTGGACAGTATACTGAAAATTAGGGGTTTTTCCTGTATCCCAGATATTTTTTTTCTTTTTTTTTCTTTCCTGTATTTGGAGTATAGAAGTCTTCTGCAAACTTTTTTTTGTTACAATTTCTTATTATTTTACCTGGTATTGAACAATCTAAGGGCTGTAGTTAAAGGGGTGTACTTAAAATCACTGGCTGGTGATCAGTCACCAGCAGTGTTCCTCTAGGTTCAGTTCTAGGGCCAGTTCTGTTGAATGTATTTATAGTGTGATATATTTTTGCTTACCCCCAAATGTTGCTGCCCTAAAGTGGACAAGCAGATTCTGCCTTTTCAGACACTGTACAGTTTCATAGAAACAACATCCCCCATAACCCAGGTTTGTTTTTTCTGCTATTTTTCTGCAGTTGGCCAGGTTTTTTTTCACCAGTTGGCCCATTGGCCAATTGTACAGTATCTCAAAAGGCTAAATCTGCCTGTTCACTTTAGGACAGCAACATCTGTTGGCTCTGTGTTTCCATACTGGTAAACTACTCAGAGGCAGGGCATTTAATTTGGGTTCTGGCTTGCTGCTATTCATTGTGTTAAACTGTTAGACTGACACCTGCCACAACTTTGGCTCAGACCCCAACACTAATCAGGAAGGATTCCTACGGGGCACCTTGTCAGGTTCTTACAGTAAGAAGCACAAAATGCAGCCATGCAGCACAGTTACAGGGACATCCATGGGCAGAGATTATGAAGCTAATCACCCAGTGCATTTTTTTTGTGAGTTTTACTTCCTTTTACCCAAAATCCTTGGGGTGAAATTGTGACTTCACTGAGCTGAAAGACTTGCCAGGGATTTTGGTGAGACTAAGATTCAGCTGATGGACCTTTCAACCCATGGCTGCAACGTACTCCATATTTCCCTTGTCTGTGTGGAGCCTAAGTATCTGTGCAGTGTGAAACTTTGCAGTCTGTGATACTGAGTATCTGCCCTGCAGCACAGAGATTTGACTAGAGATGACCAGACCTCAGACACAACCAAAAATGTCCTTCCATTCCTCTAACCTTTTTGCATTTCAAAGGAATTTCTGATATTTTCATTTCCTACCCCCAGAGGAATGTGGCCTGCCAAGCAATAATTTTGGTAGTGCATCCTAGCAATTTCCAGTGGCAGTATTTCTTGTGTAGTCATATTTATACTGAAGTAAAGAATTATCTAAATGCACCATATTTTAAATAATTTCAATTATGATGCTGTCACTTTTTATAATGGATGGTAGCACAGGAAAACAATAGTCCATCAGTGTACCAATGTAAAAAATTAGTTGTGATAGGGTAAAAAATTGAGCATTTTTCCCTATGATTTAAGACGTTGGAGACAAGGTTTTTTCATATAAAAAGTAAAATTTCACCCATAAATCAGCAAAAGCAGCTTTTGGACATGTGCTCTATACTTTCATCAATATGCTCTTTTAGATTGGTTGAGTCTCTTTCTGTTTTGTAATTAACTTATCAAGGAGTAATGGTTTAATTTAAAAAATTCAACTCAATGACAGAAATACTATTTATTCTAAATTGAAAATATTTCAGCATCTGCCAAGATAGATTTCTTTAAATTACCCTTTAAAAACATTGATTTCTAATACTGTATTTCCTTTCCTCAATAAAATAGAAATATGTGTTCAGAGGAAGCCCATTCTTAAGGAGGCATTGCTGAGAAACAAAGTTATTACAGTAATATTAATCCCTCTACGATGAGCTGCCAAAAATACAGTCTCCATTTAATGCTACAAGTTTGGTGGGTAGTCATTTTTTATTATCCACCAGACTGAAAATCTGAAATTAAATGTTTAGCGATATTTGTATAAATGAAGAAGCCCCCAACTCTATACTCTGACATAACTAGGACACTCTAACATAATAACTTTATAAAGATTAATTCTTCCCCAAATTAGTGCCGCATTAAAACATATGGCATAGTGTTTACCAAGAGAAAGAGCTCTGGTCTCATATATGCATTCATGGCATAAGAGCAGTACCACTTGAATGATGCCCAATAATGCCCCTTGGATATTTCACAGCTGTTAAGGCAATATGGAATTTGATGTAATATCTAAAATATTGCTTACCTGTGCTAACCTCACATTATGGGGTTGATGTTGGAAGCCTCATTAAAGTAATTTACTCTGTTTGGAAAGTAGAAGTTAAAATATCTGTACTTGGACAGACCAAAGGTCTTTGTAGCTCAGTTCCCTCTACCCCACAGTGGCCAATTGTAGGTGCTTATGAAAAGCTTGTTAGTCATATAAATCTGTTCTTTCCAGGGCATATCCTGTAGCTCCCAATAATTCCAAGCTGGAGATTTCTTTCTAAACCACTGCATAATAGTCTTCAAGATGGCTCTGATTCCTTTTTTAACTCATTCCTGTTTTTATTACCATAACAAAATGTGTATTCTACATTCAATTCTACATTATGGAGAAAAATTACTTCCTTGTGTTTTGAACCTGCTAAATGAGAATTTTTATAGACTCACATTCAGTTTTCTTATTGTGAGAAGTTGTATGTGATTGTTCTCTATCTCCCCTAATACCAGTCACCATTTCATAGATTCCTTCATAGTATCCCCTCAATTACCCTTTCTCCAAATAGAAACATCTTGGTCTGTTTACTTTTCATTTACTATGTCCTCAGATGGAAAAGTTCCACACCTTTGATCATTCCTCTGGATCTTCCTTGTAACCTAGAAAAATATGAGATAGAGAAAAGTAGAGTGCTATAACAATGTTCTCCTGTTTAATCTCAGTTTCTTTCCTTGTGGTTTACCTTTGAACTGTGACTATTTTAATCAAACCAGTCAAAATTATTCCATGGCCTCTTTCTTGAATGTCATTGATGTTTAGAAACTACTAGTCTGTAAGGAAGAGTCAATATTTGCTTAAGTTTACCTAATTTTGTTAGCTCTTTTCTCATTCAGCAATCATGGTGTCCTCCTGCAACACTTTATAGCCAGCTTTTGGTTTTAGTATCCTAAGGAACTTACTATCATCAGTAAACCTCATCACTATATTCTTCACCTTTGTGAAAACACTTGTATTTTTACCCATTGCTGCACCACTTTTAAACAGTTACTAACTGTCAGATTTTGTTTTTCACTTCATCAGAAACTTTTTTTTTTATGACCCTTTACCGTGGGACCTGGTCAAAAGTATTTTGAAAGCCTAGCTAGACCACTCTCAGCTCCCTGTTTACTTTCATACACTCATCATACAGGACTCTAATAGATTTTTGAAGTACAACTTCCCTCTGATAAAGCCATGTTGACTCTTCATATCCTATCCAGCTGCTGTATACACTAGTTCTAGTTTTGGTTACAGTTTTAGTTTATTTTCTTGGTACAGAAATCAGACATACTGGCTTGTGTTTACTAAAAATATCCCAGACACTCCACCTTCAATTCCTCTACCCAGTTGAAGTGGTACACCACAAAAAGCAATAAAGCAGTTTCATATTTTAACCATGCTGGAATTGAAAAATAGATACTGTCAAGTCCTGGCAATTTCTGCAATTCATTTTTATCAAACTGTTCTAATACCTTTTCTAGTGGGAGATTTTACCAGCCTAAGTCATCTGCATTGCTTCGAAAGATCCAGACAACCTTATGTCCTGCCCCTGCCCCCTTGCTGTGTGTTGAACCTGGCTCTCACAGGGCTGTGGGGGGGAGAAGGGACCTGCCTAAGCAGAAAACAGACACTATTCCCTCTCCAAAATCAGCTGGCTTTGCCAAATAGGGTGCCTGATCAGTCTGTATGTAACTGTAGAGCCACTTTTGCTCCTGGCAGGTGTGGGGCACAGGGGAAGGATACAGCAAAATGGACTGAGAGCAGCGTAGGCTAATTGTGAAACTGCATCCTGATACTTCAGCTTGAGGCACTTTTCTGTCATTATCATTCTACTCATTTATGTGCATGAGGGATTTCCACAGAAAGCCATGCCAGCATGTAATTTAATGGTACTGTTGAGAAAGGAGATGGAGTGATGGTGTCCGAGAGCGTAGGAAGCCTCTCTGACCAGCAACACAACATAGAGAGAATGGCTTCTTTGCCATCATGGGTACAAAAGAAATACACCTCTCCAAGATATGAGAAAAGTGGGAACTCGCCTATTCAGCTACCAGTTCAAGTAGGATCAGATGAGACATTTTGATTGGGATTTCTTTTTCTCCGTATCCTCCTGAAATCCAGAATGAGAACTGAAATTTACATTAGCAGAACTTTCAGGGTTGTATGGATAGAGAACAGCCATTCAAGCAGAAGTCTCGTTCTACTTTGTAAATATTTCTGTGATTTCAGTTATGAAAAGAAACACTACTCTTCTGCTGCCTACATAGGGGCTCTGCATTAGGACTATCTGTAAATATCACTTCATCTCTCCTTTCCTCTTCTAAGTGTATATTTATACATATATATGTATTTCCTTTTAAGTCAAGTATGCAAACATTTATATTTTTAAATTATGCACATAGAAGTGTGAGAGATGCTTGAAGAGAGGGAACACTTTTGAGTATAATAACTAGTCTTCAATGGACAATAATGGGGGTACACAAGAATAAAAGGGGTCTCCCTTAGCAAAACAAGCCCATACACAGGTGAGCTGTAGCATACCTCAGGCCGATGATGCAGTGTTATAGATGACCTTAAATGTGCAGTAACACAGAATAAGGTTTTAATGGAGTCTCAGATTCCTTTACACACTAAGCTCTTTTCTCATCTGTTAGAGATGCCAGTATAAACCAGACCCTGATGGAACACAGCCACCCACACTTGGGCTGTGTCCTTTGGGCTGGAAAGCCATAGTTCAGTAGAAAGATGATTTGTGAGAAAGCTCATCAGATCTACCGCTAGTAATGTTCTTAATTTGGAAAACAAACAGAGTAGGACTTGGTCAGTTGTAAATACTTAATTTTTGTATCCTGCCCTGTTATTCCTATGGTACATCAAGAGATCTGTATCATTATTTTTGTCCATAGTACAGGAAGAATGGTGTTCCTGAGTTGGGGGAACAAAGGACAAACATTGCTCAAATTCCACATTCCCATCAGGTCTAGGGAGGAAAGTCCCACAATCTGCTTTCTCAGTTTTGTTGATGTTCTTCATCTTCAAAAACATTGTTAAATGTCTTAAATTGTGAAAATACATTCAACAGTTATGATTAAAAAACATCTTGCATTTTTGGGGAGGGGGAGGGCATACTTGGACTTTTGTGATGGTACAGACAGATGGTGTCCTTTAAGAATCTGGTGAGATTATACAGCTTAGAAAATCTATTACTTTAAGTATCTAAAAGAATACACAGTTGCTGAGGTTTTGAAACTGCTCTGTCCTAATATCACTGCGTTCCCACAGTGGAGGTTGATCCAGTTTATGGTCTTGTGGTAAGGGTCCAGGCAAACACTAAAAGTGTTTAATATTGGCTTTACAAACAAGGTAAGAAGAAGAACTCCATGGCAATTTGAGCAATGGAGAAATCATTTTATGGATAGAATCCTGAATCACTGACATTTTGTATCTTCAGGAATATTCCACTAAAATATCCTAAAATACTCCCTGAAAATGCATGATATTTTTTAATGAATACGTGACTAAAAAAAGAATTAAAAAAAATCTGTATTTCTGTAACACCTAAGATTTCCCGTCATGAATGATAAGCCAATTGTAATAGATGTCTCTCTAAATATAGAGCAATATGACAATGTTCTTCGTCACAAAGATTTTGCAATTTAATGATTAGGAAAAGGAAAGGTAGATGCAGAGGTAGAAAGAGATGGTATTTATGAAGTTGTCGCTACTATGATGAGTGTAAATCCTGGAATGTCTGCAACTAAACTCCGGCCATGATAGGCCTATCATGACAGATACCTTTGGAGAGTGACTGGAAGGATAACATTTAAAATGTCCTACATTACATGTCTCTAAAGGACTATTCAGACTTCAAGACTAGTGAGGAAGAAAGCATTTTGAAGTATAAGTTAAAACTCAGCTAGACAAAGCACTGTGGAAGCATTCTGAGCAAACACAGGAACCAGCTTCCTTGAAAACCAGGAGAGAGAACAAAGATCTTCTCCAGCCATTGAAACTCATCTTTCATTAATATGTGGTAAGTCCAGGTAACTTTCTGTTGTTCAAGAAGATGGAACTATTTTAGGGATAACTTAGTAGAAAAATCATCCAGTTTTACACCCTGCATGGTTATGAGGACCCTGAGAAGCCCAAAGGCAATATGTAATGAAGAGATGATTTGTCATTTAAGTCAGGGTAACTAGCAAAAAACACTTACAGCTGTTGATTTTTTATGCTAGGAGACAGAGGTAGAGAGGTCAACTGGCCGAGATTTTAGTTTGGATAGAAAACAGAGCCGAAATGCAGAGGAAAATGTTTTATTCCATCCATGCACATTCAGTTAGCAAGTGAATGTTGCATATTTAAACTAGATGCAAAACTGCATAAATATAACTTCTACTTACACACAAAGGTGTAGAGACAAAAGAGCGTAGTGTGTCCGTAAGATCTCTTTCCCCAGAGCTATGATCCTGATGTATCCAATAGCCACTGCTGACTGACCACCACTGCACTGGAAAACAGACTTTAAATGCAAAGGGCAGGCACTGGGACAGGCGCTTGCATAGACTGTGCAGAAAATACCTACCATTAATTGATCCTGGTTTAGAAACATACATGACAGTCTTGAACTGACTCAAGAGACTTCAGCATCTTGTGGTTTAGGTCAGGATGGGCTAAATTGCACATTAATTATTGTGCAATAATTGGATATGTGGGAAGGAGTGTGGCTATTCATTACCTCTATGAAAGAGTAATTAATAATGCAAAGGACACCACAAAGTTACAGAAGAGTGCCTATCTCTACTTTCCCTCTCCTTGCTGACAGGACCAGTGATTGTCAGAAGACAGGAGGAGCAGCATTAATTGTGTTCATTCCAGCTACACAGGCTTGGGCCCAGATGTCCCTGAAATTAGGGCTCTGTTACTGCCCTTCAGGTTGAGATAGATGAGTTTCATGAGGTGGAGAGCACCATCCAGGTTGGCTGGTTTTTACTGGCTGGTGGTTCATTTCTAAAGTGTTGCTTGATGATGGGTACATTGAGGCACTGGGTGAGTACTCTTGTATTAGGTTAGTTCTGCTACATCTGCTAATCACGTTTTCTTAATAAGACTTGCCTGGTCATGCTTTACCTAACAAAAGTTAATCCTTGACAACTACATTGTAACGTAATGACGATTGAACCATGAGCCTCTGACATCAGCAGGACTGCTTACTCGAGTGCGGTCAGCCCAGTAGGGGCAGCTGAAGACTGTAAGCGACTTTGCCAATGCCTTGGGACACAGAGCCTGCTGTTCTGGCCTAAATAATCCCCACTCACCTTCTGCCTCCTCTTTGCTCCGTAACAGGAGCCACACCAGCATCCTCCTCTTTTCAGCAGAGAATAATTAGAGGCTACAGCAAAGCCACGAGGAGGGTTTTTTCTAAGTGCAATTGACTTGATAGAGGAAGACAGCTATAAGGTGGGAAGGAGACAGCTGTGGGCTTCGGAAAAAAGCTCGAATCTCCCAAGAACATGAGGAGCCACCCCTGGGGAGGAAAAGATGAGTACAGATTGAGAGAAGGGAAAGAAACTGAGTACAGCCTCCCCCTCATTGCAGGTCTACCACAGACCCATGACATCTTGCTGGCTTCTCCCAGATTTCCTCCCCATCCCTACAGGCATCTCACAAATACCTTTTGAGATTTTGCTTACCATTCCCAGGAACCTGCTCCATTGCCACAAAAGCTGAGAAATGGCAACTGCTGCCAAGGAGATTTAAGATGCAAATTCCTAACAGCATTGTAGCCTGGAGGCTTGCCCCAGGCAAGTAGGCCTGAAGAGTTTTAACCCAAGCTAACTCCAAAACAAGAAGCACTATTATTTGACAGCTGTAGCTGTTTGAACCATGGAACCAGGTGCACTATGACTCTTCTTTACTATGCTTCCTCCTCATCTGCCAGGCACATACCAGATTAGGAGGGACCTCAGGCATCAGCATCTGCAGATCCCAGCAGATGAACTGCCTTTATTGCTTATCTCCACCTTTCAGTGCAGCTTGCACATTACTTGTATTCTAGAAATACCACAGATAAAATAATTAGACAAGCAGGTCTGCTATGCTAAGCAAAGAGTACTCTTCAGCTTCCCAAAGGTCCAAGCATCCCTAGGTAGGGTCTTAAACTATACCATAATGGTACACCTCTGTTCATTCTTTGCACTCCATGCTTATTCACTTCAGCTTCTCTCCATTGCCCTCTGAACTTCTCCCCTGTCAATCCTCTTGTATCTTCCAGCAGTTGCTGGGTCCATTCCAATGCTGTATGCCATTCAGGCTCCCTTCTCCAGAGTCTTTCAAATAACCTCAAAATTGCCATGAAACAACACTGTGTAGTCACAACAAGCAGAAAGTAAATGTTAAGATGCTACCAAGTTTTCCACACTAGGTTTTCTGGCAGCCACACAAAGCCAGAGACTCTGCCACAGCTCAGTCAATTCAACATTTGCATTCTGACTGATCAACAGCATGTGACACAAGTTTATATTCGATACTTCAGCTAGGATGAGATGTCTCACAAGATTTTCCAGCAACACGCTTCTCCACATACCCAACCAGCTTGTTTTGCTGTGCTTGTTATTCCCACCCACACCTATAACCTGGTTATCCCTCTCCAACATCTTATCATAGCTGATTTACTGATAAATTAAATTTGCCTAAATTAATTTGAAGAGTAACATCCACCCTCAGCTCTCTGCAGCAGATCACAACTTCTTGGCTCTCATTTTTTAAGGATGCCATATAGAGTTGCACCCCTTATTTTGAGCAGCAGCTCACTTGCCACTTTTTTATAGTCTTTGCTTTTCTTGCCCTGAAAAAAGTAATGTAAGATTCAGGCAAATGATTAAGTGGAACCAGGTTTTTTCTTTCTGTCTCCTGCAGCCTAGACTGTCACATTCTTTAATGACATCTTTATAAATGCTGTGTGCTTTGGCGCTGTATGCTGTATGATCAGATATTGAATGCAACACACAAAAGCAAGATACCAAAGCACTTGTGATACCAATGTGCCCATAATGACCTGTTTTCTCTTTGTTTTCCTTTTTTGATGTGGGTATTTGGATAACTTAGAAATTAAAATTATATCCTGCTCTGAGTGATCATTCTTATCAGACAGAATGAAAAGGGTACTCCTTATCCTTTCTACTACTGCATGCTGTGCTGTCTCATGAGCACATCTCGTTTAATTTATCTGTTATAAATCCTGGTATGTGTATTCATTATGGACGAGGGATTGTTTGTGCAAATGAGTTATGATTCCCTTGGAAAAACAAAACCAAAACAAGACACCAATCAAAGACATGGACACAGCTCCTAGATAAGTAATGCTGGATTCACTCCAGGGGCTTCTGCTCTATGTTAGGACAAGTTAACCCAGTAGTTTCTCAGTGTTCTGTATTGCTCAGGACAAGGAGCTGTAAATGCTGTTTCTTGCTAGTGTTGCCTCGTGAGTGGTTGATGATTTCATTTTGGTCCTTAAAATTGATATGCACTTCTCTCACATGCTGAATTGTATGTATTGAAAAGCACTGTGTAGCTTACAACTCTTAACAGAATAATTATTCAAAGGATGCATAAGAATTTGGTACTAGAGAATAGATGTATATTTTTTACCTTAGAAATTAAAGACCTATGGAAGTAGCACTAGAGATATTCTTCTCTGTGTACTCAGGAGTCAGACACAATTTCAGTTCTTGAGGTAAAATTATCCCTTTCCTTACTACAAACCACGAATTCCACAGAAACCAGAGGAGAATAGCATTCTAGGTGGTTATAGAAAGGAAAATAGTCCCATGCAAGCATGGTAAAGAGTGTAAACCAACTCTGGAAACCATGGAAGAGTATGTGCCATGATTCCACTCACGCCACTAAGGTGAAATCTGTCATCTAGTAAGTGGGAATTGTTGTCTGAGGGTGCTGAAAGTCTGATTTCCTCAGCAAGTCCTCTATCCTCTAAATAGATGGCCATCAGGAAAGAGGCAGACAATAACTATCTCTGCTGTTTTGCATTCTTGACTGGAAATAGCTACGTGCTGAGCTTAGTAGGTTTCCATGTATGCTAAAAACACAGCTGCCTTCATGAAACCATTCCACATAGGATTAAAACAGTGTCACAAAAATGGTAGGTGTCTGCATATGCTCAGATGATAAAGAGGTGATGAGTGGTTTACATGGCTTTGCTTTTTTGGAACATGGTGCTCAACCCCCAACTAGATCATCCTGTAGTACCAATACATACATATGCATACCTATAGGATCTAAGATTTATTGCAGATATTTTTAGGCAAGAATTTATATTAAATGTCACACTGGTATTTACTGTAAGAGTCATCTCTGGACTTAAATTTTATGCTAGCTATTGAATAGTCTGTTTTTCAGGATTGTGCAAAGAAGAAAGACAACAGTGAAATGTGACAGCTAACGTTTAAAAACAAAAATAATCCACATACTGGGCAATTCAGCTGACAAGCTTCCCCCTTCATTACAGGGGATTGTAAAAGGACATTTCACTCAAGTTCCCTACCCTTTATGGAAAATTATGCAGAGATTAATACTGCCTACTGATATGATATCACATCACATTATACTTCATCTCAAATCTAAGAGTACTTGCTCAAACAAGCCAATACTTAAAAACACACTTTGTTATACACATACATGTAAGTTTTGTGAAAGAATAAAGTAATTTTTTTCACTGCTTTGGAACATTGTACCTAGGATATACTACATAAAATTCCTCCTTATGCTATTTTGAACACATTCTTACAGCCTTCCTTGGTGTCCCATACCTTTTGATATGGGGAGACAACCTACTAACAAAGTATCAAGATAGGAGTCCGTCAGCTTTATCACAACAGGAAAGCTGCAGTTCAACACCATTTTCAAAATGCTGATCAATAACATTAAAACAATCCTCTAAATCTCAGTGATGGTAAATAACCCCTGCAGTCTTCATAAGCAGATTGGTCTGTTCTATTCTGCACTCTGCTTTTCAGCACACAAGAATTCACCATACCTGAATTGCAAATGAGCAGTATAAAAATTAAAAATGTTTCTGCCTGTTATTTTCATTGGCATCAGTCTCAGCAGTGTTTTGGAGATGGAAGAGATTTTGCAAGCTGCAACAGGACTGCAAGGAAACACACATTTCCCCAGTCTGATTGCCAGAATGAAGAATTACTTTTATCCAAGCCCTTGATTCTTCCCTGCAATCCTCATTGGTCTGACTAGAGATCTGGTCCTTAGACCACCGAGTACCACTGCAACCATCCTCTTTATACTCCCTGATGCCATCAGCATCCTGTGTGTTCCAGTAAGCTGGAAGAGACTTTTCTAAAGGCTCATAGGATGCTTGTTGCAAGTGCTAACCAGGCAACGTTGTGGAAGAAACTGATGTGGGAAAAATATGCGACAGAGCCCCAGTGAGTGCAGAGACAACAGCAAAGGTGACTGCTTTCTGTGTAACAGAGCTTACCAAACAAACTGGAGCAGCCACCTAAGCAGTGGCTGTGAAATTAAGCAGAGGACTGCTTAGAGACCTGAGCTAGTGGTGCTACACCAGGGGAGGAACTCATACTCTTGGAGAAGTTAGCTTATAATCTTGGAGAACTGTCGTGTGTTGGAGGGACATTTGGTTAATGAACATTTGTCTGTATTCTGTAATCTAGAGTGATTTCTTCAGGCTGAGGAACCCACACCTTCATCTTCTGGCAGACTAAAGGCTCCCACTGACTGCCAGCAGGGCTATTAGGTCCAACACACATCAGGATTGAAGCATTTTTTTCCTTCAGGAATGCTGCTGCCAGTCACAGTGCTAGGGATGTAAAACTATTTCAGAATTCAAAGTTTCTCTTGAAGACAGGATGAAACAACTTTCTAGGAAAGGAGATGTAACAGTTACCACCCTGTCACACCAATGCCTGCTGGTGTAGACTAACAGCAGCAAGATGTAAAGAAATGCCCACAGCAGAGCCAGGGCCACGCTTCTCACACAACCACCCATTCAAAAAGCCTCAGGAACACAGATCTGATAATCAAAATTACTTTAAAGGTGATCTTATCCTTCATTCCATTAAAAGAATCATTTGTAACTCCACTTCTGAGAAGAAAAGGTTAAATCTGAACAGCTTTTCATGCCAAATTTTTCATTTTAAACACAATTAGTGTCCAGCAGTACCTAAGATAAATTCATGCAACAGCAATTTTTTTTCCTGCCTGAGGAAAATTTACACTAAAATGTAGAATAAGGCTATGTAAAAGGTAAAATAAACAAGCCATCACAGCCAGTGCCTGCCAAGAAAATAAGATTGAGCACTGGAATTCTTCATACTGTTGAACCTCTCAGTCTCTGTTTTTCACATTTTCAGCTTGTGCAGATTTTTTTTTTTTTTTGCACACTCAAATGTCAGCTGGGACTGGGAATAGAAAAAAAGGTATTGCTAAACCCATCTTCTATCCAGCCCCATCCCTTGAGTAATCGTATATAAAAGAAATAAACTAAGAAGTCTCTCTCTACCAGCAGTCAGGGTATTACAAAATAAATTGTGGTTAATCTATAGCAACAGAACTGTCCATTTCTTCCAGGCAGATGAAATATAAAATATGCAGCAATGCTCAGAGTGCTTGCTAATTATTTAACAGAGGGATTTTCCACACAAAACACATTTAAAAATTGAAAAGCTTCACTAGTCCTGACCAGAACATTTAAAATAAGATTTTTATCAGTGATATTTTAAAGCAAAGGACTGCAGTGACCCCATCTTGTAGTCTGAATTCAGCTGAATCTTGCACAGTGTTATAGAACCTTCTGCAAAATGTGTTCTTAACGGCAAAAATGACAGTATTATATCTCACTAATCTGGTGCACGAATGATTTCTAAAGATTGGCCAGGAAGAAGCAGTGTTGAGACCGGGAAGGGATTTCCAGATGAGTTCTGCCTTGTCTGAGCTTCAGTTTCTCACATGCCTCCTAGTTTTTCCGTGTCTCTGTTCATCCAGCTTTAGCAGCGATCTTTGTACACCCTGTAAAACTCTGAAGCTGAGGTGCTGCAACACACCATAATTTCCAGTAAGTATCATTTACAGTACTATTTTACTGCTTATCATTCAGCATCCCTTTCCTTAAGCATCCTAAAATTTGGGGGTTGGGTTTTTTTTTTTTCCTTTTTCAAGGGAGCTGCACCCAGCTGTCCCTATTTTTCTCTTTAGAGCTGATGTCACCACTTCAGCACCATCCATCCATCCGCCCCTGCAGTGTGTGCTCCTTTCCCAGGAGCTGCAAATTTCACCTGCCATTAATTTTGTTCATTCACCACGTTTGTTTAGGAGGGGAAAAAAACCCCAAAAAAAACCATGAGGAAATGTTGATATAACTACTGGCCTTGTTTCTCCAGACTTTTCTAAAGCAGACGTGTAGGACTAAGTGAGGAAGAGTCAGGGCTTTCAGTCTCTCAGAGTCCTAAGCTAAGTAAAACAGAGATGCCTAGGGAGGTAATCAAGTTTCATCCCTGAAGATATTTGCATAATTTGCAATTTACCAGGAAAGAGATGCGGAGATTGGATGCTGCTTTAAGGTAGCAAAATCGTGGGATGGATAGATGAACTCTTTACATTCCTTTCTGCCCCTGTAAGTTTATGCCATAGCTGTGAAGTCCAGAAAGATCCATTAGTCTTCCACTTACATATATTAACCTCTCCCCCTCCACTCCACCACCAACAGATATTTAAGGTTTATACTGCTCCAGAGCAAGGGCTTGGTCCATTCCAGCAGTTCTTGTCCCCAAAATACCCGAGTTCCTTTCACAAAGTGGATCACATTTCATCTTACTGAGTGGGGTGAATGCCTCCCCCTTCCCTTTTTCCTTTTACCCCAACTGCAACAGCCCATGTTAGAGAAAAACTTATTCTGAAGTCAAATCTGATCATTAGTTCTAAGCACTGGAGCAAGATGCATGAGTCAGGAGCAGGACCACCATGAACACCTCTGCCCAGCTTTTCATCTCTTGCTAACACTGATTTTTAGAGGATGGTAACACTTCCCCAAGTCACCCCAGAAGTAACAGAGCTGGGAATGAAGGGGGAAAAGTTCAGTCAAAACACCAAAAAATATTATTCCTGAGCCTTGCTAGTAACTCAGAGAAAATACGGAATATGGTGCCATTGTTAGCAAATACAATGCATAAACAACACACTGAGTTAGTCTTTATTCCAAGCAATTTCCCAAATAGGGAAAACAAGGAAATGCCAATGGCACTGAAAAGGCACACAGAGTTAGCTCCTGAAAGGGGCTCTCACATTCTTCTATCTGACTCTCAGTGGAAGAATGTCCTTAAAAGAAAATCAGATTTACCTCGAGAACCCCAGGTTATGACACGCCATCTCCTTCCCTCACAGAAGCCATCTCCATGATCAGCCTTCTTCTGCTGTCCCCTCCGTCTGCTGCCATGGCCTGCCACAGCAAAGAAACAAACATGCTTTCAGCCTCTTTCCTCCTGGCTTTTGGTCCCAATTTCCCCATGATAAATCTTCTTTGGCACCAACAATGCTCAGCTCAGTGACCTCCTCTGAGTTAATCTTACCATACCACAGAATTGCTTTTAGGGAACCACTTCCACATCACCACACCGTAAGTCCTTCTGCAGCCACATATCTGAACACACATTTCTGGGCAATCAATATGCCTGTAGTTATACAGGCCAAAAATCTATGGTCACAGCACACATCCATCTGCAAAATGAGAAAATCATGCAATTGTTCCCATCACGGGTGACACACTTTTGTGTTAAGGAAGATGCCTGCATTTTGGTTACATCACGGATAAGTTTGGATCACAATTCCAGGGAAGGTGACTCTACCATGTCCCTGGACACTTCTTTTCAATGTCTAATCACCCTTTCTGTGAAGAAATTCCTCATGTTGTCCAATCTGAACCTGCTCTGACACAGCTTGCAGCTGTGTCTGCTTGTCCTGCCACTGGTTGCCTGGAGGAAGAGACCCATCCCGCCTTGTTATACTCTCCTTTCAGGGAGTTGCAGAGAGCAGTAAGGTCACTCCTGAGCTTCCTTTTCTCCAGGCTGAACACCCCCAGCTCTCTCAGCCGCTCCTCACAGGATGTGTACTCCAGACCCTCCATCAGCTTCACTGCCCTTCCTTGGACATGCTCCAGCACCTCAGTGTCCTTCATCAATTGAGGGGCTCAGTGTCACCAAAGCTACAGGGAGGCACTGTGTGCAAATAAAGTACAGTGAGGGTACCTCGCCCCCTGCACAGTCGGCAGAAGTGCTTTTAACGCGGACAGCTGCCCTTCTGCCTTCTCCCTGAGCGAGGGCTTAGCGCGACACTCGAGTGCACCCAAGCACCCCGGGATTAACCCGCACCCTCCAGGAGCGGCACCGGGGCAAGTTAGCGGGCAGGGGAGCGGGGCGCTGGCAGGTCCCGCGAGGCGGGGCCGCTGTGCAGGTGCGCCGGGCCACTCCCGCTCACCTCCCGGCGGAGGGGGCGGCGGCCGCGCTGCTCCTAACGCGGCCTGACAGGCGCGCCCGCCGCTCCGCGCCCTCCCCGCGCCCCCCCGCAGCGCCCGCGCTGACATCACCGGCCAGGATTTAAATAGCTCCGCAGCCGCTGCTTCCCGGATACAGAGCGCCCCATTGGCCGCCGCCGCAGCCAATGGCCGCGCCGCGCCGCTCCGCTCAGCCAATGGCGGCGCCGCGCCCGGCGCGCGCCTCCCCTGTCGCTAAGGGAGGGAAATACAGCGCGGCGCGGCGGGCTGTCAGGTGCGCCGGGATGCGCCGGGAACGGGGAGCAGCCGGGGGGCTGCCGGGCTGGGTGGGTGGGTTCTGCTGCCTTCGCCCCCCCGTGTTTTTCATCCCTGCTAGGCGAGCTCCCCTAGCCAGCCGCGTTACTCGGCGCGGGGAGGGAAGGGAACAGTGTGGAAAGTGACTGTTCTCCGCTTTGTTTTAAGCGCTCCGGCGGCGGAGTCTCCCGGGCTGTGAAATGCAGGACGAGCGGCCCCGCCGTGCTGTTTCCTTCTCGGGGAGAGCTTGAAACGAGAGAGAGAGAAAGAGAGAGAGAGAGCGAGAGCGAGAGGGGAAAGCGATCGGTGGTGACTCGGGGGCTGGCCGGGCTCCTGCTGGGGCTCGGCGGCCGCAGACGGTGGATTTGTGGGAAGAGGACGGGATGAGAAATAAACGCACCTGGCCAGCGGTGTTTAGGGAAGCGGGGGCCGGGTGTCCCCGCTGGCTGCCGGAGCCCCCGGACTCCGGACGCGGACCCGCCGAGCTGCAATGGACGCTGCCCGCCGCTGGCCGCAGAGCGGAGCATCCCCGCCGCCGCCGCCACCGAGGAGGGAGAGCTGCCCGCCCGGAGCCGGCCCGCAGCGCGCCCCTCGCCCGAAGAGGGACCGGGGGTTTCCTCTTCGGCATCGCTCCGGTGAACGCGGGCTGTGCCAGCCGGCCGCCCAGATAGGTTGCGTGGCAGCCACGGCGCGAGCGAATAGGTAAACGCCACTGTGTAGATGTGCTGTTTGGAGAGGAGGAAAAAAAAAAATTAAAAAATTAAATCATGCGAGGATGCGGTCATTGGGCCTGGCACAGGGGCTGGGGCTGCACGGGGAGATGGAATAGCTTCCTCTCCCGTGCCTGGCGCGCGGCGAGATGTAGCCTAACGAAAATGAAGTCCTTACGTAAGGCGGGCTGGCCGGATGGCTGGGTACCTGCTGGCTCCTGATGGCCAGCCGCTGCCCCGCCACTGTTACCTGGGCTTCTCCTGCCATGCCGCAGCCTGTCACTGCGGGGCCTGTCCTAAAAGCAGACTTTCATCCGCAGGAGCTCCTACATTTAAGAGCTGCGTAGCACTGTGGAACGGACATAAATCAGTTGCATTCCAAACTCAGAAAATTTAACCCATTTCACTTGTTACCAAGCGTACAAGCTTGAAAGGACAATGTATAAATCTACTTTGCTGTCAAGCCGTAATAGCGTTACGTAAAACATTTCTGCTTGGTTACTGTTTACTGCTTCACACCCTACAAATATTTCTGACTTGTTTCTTTCCCGTATCTACAGTGTGTTAGTACGTTGCCTGAATATCCTAAAGATGTCGGCCTGCATACTCAAAAGGCAAATGCATGTGTAAGAACTGTATGCAAAACACAGAACAGGGCTGAGACATTTTTTTAAAAATTTGATTTCGGTTTCTGGTTCTCCCTGCATTTTAGAGCAGAGTGATAAACTTTCTGCCTTGCTGCTTTTCTTCCCCATTCATCATCAAATTAAGAACACAGCTTAAGTCACCGTTTTGTTGGAGAGGGTTTTTTTAATAAGATCAGAAATTCCTATGCAACATGAAACATTAATTATTGCAGGAGAAGCTGCAAATTCTTGCTGTAGAGGCCCCGGTAAAAGTAAAACAAAAAATCAAATGAATGCTTAATCTTTCCCTGAAACAAACCCACCGAGTTATCAGAAATCTGAGGTGCCTACCTGTCTATGTCTCTGTGATGTGACGAAGTTTGTGTTGAGGTTTCTTTCCCTTTGGAAAAGGGGAGCCTCCGTTTCCTCCGTCCTCCCCCATGTTTCTGTTTCCTCCTTCGCCTTACCTGTTATTCCTCTCAGTGTGAGATGAGGACTGTGAAGCCTTGTTTCCCCTTCTGTTGTTGCAGAACTCCTTGGATGCATCGGAAGTAAGCGCCGGGAGCATTTGGTGATCTTTGTGGGAGGAAGGCACAAGCCACCCAGGCCCCGTTCCCTCCATCTTGAGCCTTCCATGGTGATTTGCAGCAGCACAGGGAAGTATGAAGCACTGAGGGGGCAGAAGTCAGTGTTTAAATCTGACTTCACTTCAGCATAAATGACCACGCAAGTTTCAGATGAACAGAGGACTAGGGGTAGAATAGCAGAAGTACTTAAGGTGCCTCTTTTAAAAGTTTTCTTTTGCATATCTGAAGATTAGGGAGCTGTTTAGAAAAGATGATTATGCAAGTGTTTTTATTTACTGTCCTAACTGAAGATGATGATCCGCATTATCTTACATGCTTCTTGGATGCATCTGTATCACCTTATTGATTTCAGGGTAGCTGCATTGATTTAAGTTAGTAAAGAAACCCAGTGAAGTTTTAAATAATCAGAATAATATTCTCCCTCTCAGTCAGATTTGCCCTTCATGTTACTTGTGTTTCATAATCCTCCTAGCTCTCCATTTCGTCATTACAAGACCAGCATCTCTACTGTAAAAAAAAAAAAAAAAAAAAAAGAGAGAGAAAGAGAGAGGACACCCCCCCCCCCCAAAAAAAGAGTATTTTTACAATCTGCTATTTATATTAATGTTTAAATAAATAAATTTAGGGCACAAACTGGTTTTTTTAATAGGCCTATTTAGTTTCATTTACTTACACAGGTATTTTTTAGAACCAGAAGCTGTCAGGAAAAGAATGTGTTCGATGCACCAAAACCCTTTAGGGTTTTGATAAAAGACATGATATCATGAGTATCATCTCCACTTCTGTTATTCTTCTTATATAGTAGCGACAAGATTGAATCACCATTTTTAGCTATTCTTCAGAAGAACTCGTAATCTATCAATGTGTCAGCTCAACAGCAGTTTTCTCTTCACACTAATGTGAACCAGAAGGTCCAGCTATCACTGATTTTGACAATTTTATTTTATCTGAGATTGCATGTATTGCAGAAGTTTGAAGCAGATGAATTATAGGGCCTATTTTATTTTCCTAAAGATGTACAAAACGTAAAATGCATCACCTAAAACATTTCAAACTAATTTGTACCGGGTAGCATTCCTATGCTTGGTGTTTCATAAGCCGTATGCTAGAAGCACTATTAAATATTTGTGTGATAAATAACAGGAATAAGATCAAACGTGGGTCCTGTAGTTTTTTGAATGCCTCAGATTGCCCTCTCTGTTGTTACATAATGCATCATAAAGAAATACATGCCTTCATTCTCTTTAAATCACTCCGGCATGGATAGTACTAAGCCTTCCTTCAAGTCCTCGTTATGCAAGTCCTTGCTACTGCTAATAGCTGTCAGCTCTGCATGGTTACTTAAAAAACAAGGTAACTGCAGACTTTTTGTGAAGCTCCTTGCATTTCTGGAATTTTCAGTGAGTTTGTTCCAGGTGTGTTGCTCTCTTTCTCAGCTATAAACTAAATTATTATGAACAAACAGGTTTTCCCTCATTAGAATAAATTCCCATTCATTCTAATACATCAGAGAGTAACCTGTTTTTTGTTTCGTTGCCTCTATAAGCAAATTATGAGTATCTGAATGCACTTCAGTGTCAAAACACAGTGGAATAGACCAGAATGCAGTAATATTTTGAACGTCTGTTGGGGAATGCAGGTATATATCTAAGTACAGAAAAAATACATAGCACGGTAAGAAATCCATGACCAATCTAGCAAAGCTATTAGGTAACAAAAAATCCATATGGGCATTAAGTACTATTATTTAAAGTAAAATCTGTGTTATACAGTATAAGCAGCATTCAAGTGAAATTGATGAGACATCTATATAGAACCGAAAGAATCATTTTTTAAAACTATGATACAACGTTCTGTATTTCTTTACTTGGAAAGTGGAATTTTACTTGTCGTTTTGTAAAGGTATAAAATTAACAACAAGCACTTCAGAGAATTAGGAACACTGCCGATTTGTGGGATTTTTTTTTTCCCTCTGTAAAACACAGAGATCATTGGCAGCAAAAATCAGGAAAAATCCTGTCTGGGTTTTCCAATATCATGTAGATCTTTCCGAGTACCCTGTCCTTTAAGACGGCCTCGGTTTTAAAGAGACTGAAACAAGAATATTTTAAAATTCGTCATACTGACTATATATTAAAATTTTTTGCTCTTCCTTGTAGAATATGCAAGTAGTAACTCAGCGATGTGTCAGCAGGAAAGGAGGGTTTGTTTCATATTCCGTTAATAGATCTATTAGTTTAACAATCTTTTATTGCATTTCTACATTTTTTAACCTTCCTGTTGCTTTTGTAAATTTGAGGTACTGGCTTATTTGTTTCTTTTCATTTTCCTGCTTCTAATTATTTTAAAAGGTTCAACTATAATCTGTTCAGATTTTTGTGTGACACATGGAAAACAGTTTTTTAAAATTCCTTTTGCAAGCAGTAGATTGGTGGGAGGAGGTCTGCACTGTAATATAGTGTACCTACAAAATTGTACTCCAGTGGGAGATTAAATAAGAAAGAGCAGGATGACTGAGACAAGTCATTTGTCACAGATGTTCATGCAGTTCTGGTGTTTTATTTTAAGCTGGATTCATCAAACGTGCTAAGGAGTAATTTCTATCTGATATGAAGTTACCATCAAAGGAGACTAAGTGGTTTAGGTTTAAACCATGGTTTGAAAATACAGGGAGATGTTACTGGACCGGTGACAGTTTGATTCGGTAGCCAAAGTGGACACAAGGAAGTAAATTGAAGAAAGCTATTTTTTTACCTAAAATATGTCAGGAAGATGCATCACTAATATATTACTGTGGAGCAGTGACTTTACCTACAAGATGGTTTTATCTATGAAGCACAAAGATTTTACCGCAAGCGTTTGAATTATGTAGATTATAAAGGGTACCAATGCCGTTGGAAAGCAAGCATGCAGTGGTGATCTGTGAACCTCAGATCTCTGAGCGACATTTACTGACCACTTTCACAGTATTTTGCAAGTTTATAACGCAGGCTTAGTAGTAGTTCTATTTCGTGAAAATGGAGGAGGTAAGCACTAGTGTAATACTGATTTCGGGTTTTTTAGATAGGCCGATTATTATATTTAGCAAAATACAATACGAATGAAGGCACTAGTGTAATACTGATTTCGGGTTTTTTAGATAGGCCGATTATTATATTTAACAAAATAAAATACGAATGAAGGCCCAGGACTAAGATTACTTTAAAATGAAGATTTAAAAAAAAAAAATCAGTGTTGGACTTATTCTTAGTTTGTATTAGTTGCTCTCTCTTTTAATATAATTTTCTCTTTCGTTAAATTCCGTCTCTCTTCTTTCAGAAATACTGTGCCCCAGCCCCAAAAGGGAGAAATGTAATGGCTACAATTAACTTCTGTTTACTGGAGCAAAATGATTTTTTCCCGAACTGAAATACGTGCATTAATTTGCTAGACTTCCAGCTATTTTTACGTATGGTATTTCTGAGAAAGAGATGGTAATGTCCATTTTAATGCAGCTTACTACAGCATGGCAGCCGTAATCGAGCGTTTTTCTCTTTTGGTAGTCGGATATATGGAATTGTCAGGCTGTTTGCTTTTAAGTACCTGAAAACTGAATCGGAAAAAAGCATTTTTGATACGACAAGTTTGGCTTTCCAGTCTGTACTTTCTTTTGAGTTTTCTAGGTAAATGTGGCGCAGATTGATTATCAGAAAAATTGAGGCTTACGTAATCGGGACATACATTTTTCTACTGCCTCCCTTCCCCCACTTAGCATTCGTTTTACTATGAAAAATGAAAAATTTTGAAAGGAAAATTACTATGGCGTACTGATTATACACACATTTTCATGGAACTGCACAGCTCAGCTATTCATATGTATTTAGTAAAAGAAAGCAGCAAGCAAAATATTAAAACCTTGAGACAGCTAAACTTTAAAATTACAGTAGTCGTTAAATACAGCTTTATCTAGTATGCTGTACCTAGCTGTGTAGCAATGAGTCTTTTTCCTTTGCGTAGGGAATTAGAGTACTTCAATGTAGTCTTTACTCAGAATAAGAAAAATAAGAACGTCGTACCCCATTTTTTTATTCGTCGTAAAGCTGATGGTCCTTTGTAAGGGAGTTGGTTTAATACCTAACTTTTAGAGGATGAGCAGTAATTGTTGTTGACAAAATATAAGCAAATTAATCAGAACTCTGTCCTGATAGATAATTGCAGATTGAATTAACTAAAAAGAATCATATTAAAATTTTATCTGAATATGTTAACATGAGCTCTTACCCATAGGTGGCAGTCATCTTTCACTGTAGCAGGGATGCCAAACTTTTGGTTCGTGGTATTCACGCTTATGCTGAAATAATTTTGATGAGGTATGCGTATGTGTATGTACATAAGAATACACATATCTGCATTTTGGGAGAGGGGGGAGGAGGTGAAACTAACCATAAAATCAGTTAGTAATTAGAAGGAATCTGAATTGCTACATATAAGCAATAAGATAAGGAATTATCGTATTCTGGAGAAAAGGTCCAGGTGTTTTTAAAACCACAGAAATACATTTTTTATCTGTCCATTGCTGACACTCATCTAAACGGAGTTGTAATAATTCAGAAACCACTAGTTAGCCCTACAAATTGAGCAGAAAGGCAAGTATCTTGCCAGCCTTCGTGAACACAGCCCCATATCGTGCCCAGTCTTCCAAACCACATTTCTTTTTCATCACCCTTTATCTGTAAATTACAGAAGCACCACAGTGATGATGTTGCCCTGGAAATCCCAGCAATCATGTCCCTTAAACACGGAGCAGATCCAGAAAAGGTGCTCTGGGTGAGGGTGTCCTTTCGGCGCTGGAGAGAGAGCAAAACCTGCAGGCTGCTGTGCCGTCCTCTGCCTCTTTGCAGAGCTGCCATCGACACCCGTGGAAGCGCTGCGCAAGGGGAGGACGCTGCCTGCCCGAACAGAGATCTGCTCTGTTTTGCCATCAGCTTTTTTAGGGATTTATGTGGTTTATGGGGATTTCCTTTTGCAATACCACTAAGGAGGCTCTTGGGACCCCACCAAAACTGGAGGCGATAGAAGGAGCTAATAAGGCCAGGTCATCTCAGGCTAAAACAAACAGAACTTGTGAAACTACACATGTGTCATAGTGAGACGATAGCATTCTTCTGAGAAAAGAAGACCGAAACCTGAAATTCATGAGTAGTTGAAGTCATATTCTTTTTTCTATTACAGCTGCACTGGAACTCTTTTAGTTAAGATTAATCTAATATTGTGTCAAGGTAGGCCACTGTACACATTCAGCAGAGGTCAGGAACTAGCATTTTACAAAATAGAAAATAGGAAAAATAGACAATTACGTGTTGCTGTTACAGTGTTTCACTGTGATGCAAGATTAAGGGCTCAGAATTGAGCAGAATGGTGCAGTATTATTAAAACAGAAGGACTAATTCTCCTTATGCAAGAGTCACAGCAACACACATCATTGTATAAGCCAAAGCAGGCAGTATGATTTCATAGTCACACAGGGTATTTCCACAGACAGACAACCACGACGTGACTAATTAGATATTTGCATATGCATGGCCCCATTTGCTCCCCAACTGTAATAATTAGGAGTATTGCACTCCACATTAATTTACACTCTTGTGTAACACCATTGAATGTAAGATAGCGGGTGGTGATAAACTGTCCGGTGACAAATGTGTAAATTTGATACGTGTCTGGAAAATCAGAGCTTTCATAGGCAGCTTTGTCCTTGACAGAGCGGGCAGGGCTGGAGAAGACCTGCTCTGCTATGGGGCCTGATCCTCTCTATCGCAGGCAGCCGTGTTGCGCTCTTCAACCTAACATGCAGAGACACTGGACTCCATCTTGAAGCTACCCCCGCCATCAGCTTGCCTCTGATTTTCTGTTCCTCTGCATGGTTAAAGATTTCAGATCATGTGTATCATGACCGGCTGAACCTCTCACATTCTGCAAGGTCTTTGACTTCAGTTTAAAGAGCATTTCTCTCAGCCGGTATAAAGTCCGTTCCGGTCTGTCCTCCCTTGAGTTTTTCAGTTTACTGCCGAACGCTGCTCAGCCTCAGTTCAGCCAAGCCAGCTGTGCCGTACCTGTCGTAGAGAAGGGTTTTCCCTGACTGTTCTTCTAACCCTTTTTTGCACCTCTGCTTCCAGTAAATCTCTTTTAACCTGCAGGGTTAGACGTAAGCACAGTGCTCCAGATGAGATGTTGCCAGGGCCTCTTATGGCAGCATTAATGCCTTCCTATGCCTCCTAGTTATAAAGCAATTAGTATTTTTATTTTCAATTTTTTTGTTTTTGTATTAGAGCTACCTGCTATCAGCATCTCAAAAGCCTTGAGGCTTGACTGAAACACCCAACTTACCCTTTTTTTATGGATACTGGCAGCAAAGCTTCATTCCTAGCTTGTGACCTTGACCTTTGCACTATCATAATGGTATTGCATGGCAAGGGTGTCAAAAGGCTTTTTTATGAAAGGGTGTCATCACTTTCATCCAAACCACGGGCTTCCCTTGAATTTCCTGGCATGTTCGGGTTTATTTGGGAATCTCTCTGCTTTGCACGACTATGGACGTGAACTGGCACACACACACGATACAGCACAGGGCACTACAGGTGAGCTAGCTTGGCTCATGAAACAGAGCTGTCTCTGGGATTAGGTTACCTCAGGCACATCACAGTGTGTTAGTTCAGGTAAGCCTTCCAAAATTTGTACAGCACTTCTGACTTGCTATCCTGCACTGGCTTCATTTGACAGCTCTGGGAGCAAGAGACTAAATTCTGAAATATTTTTACAGGATCAACAGAGCAGATGGACTTAGTGTCACATTATATTGTTTCTATTGATGTTGTAGGTTAATCTCAGTTTACAGGTGATGCCTGTGAAATTGAAGGAATGGATGTACAAGATTTGTGTGGTGCCCTTGAATAACATCTAAAAATAAGAATTTTTTTTTTTGTTAACAGAAGAATCTGGAGAGTTTTGTTCGTTGTGTTTTTGGAAGTTAGCTAACATTGTGATTAATTAAACAAGCAAAAATCTGTTTTCTTGCTTTTTTGCTTTCCCTTGGAACTTGCTATATGGAATTGGTATTGTGGCATTTTTATATAGCAATTTTATTTGATATATTTTACTTCTGTGCCTGCGGGACAACTAAGAAATTTACTCGCTTGGTTTGTCCTTTCATAGTGAAAATACCATACTGAAGAACTTTTCCCAGGTTTGGTATAGGCGGAGTTCCAGGGGACTGAGTCAAGCTCATCATGTGAAATTACTTTCATGCCCTTTGTTATACAATATTCCAGCCCCATTTTGTGCAGGCAGCACTCCAGCTTTATATGCTCAGTTGATAATTCCTGGGTTAAGGTATTCAGTGAAAATAAAGTAGTATTATCTGTCTGAGATCATTCTTGAAGGAAGTCTGCTGTCAAATTTCTTCTAGCTTAAGACTTTCCGAACTACTTTGCAAGCTTTTATTCATATTAAGAGTTAATTTAGCAACTGCTGTCTTCCTCAGTTTATTTTTTTTAGTAGCTTACTAACAAATGTTTTCCTGAAATCCAGTCAGATTAGGTCAGCTCAATTCCTTGATGTAGAAAGTTGGGTTTGGTGGTTTTTTGTAAATGTCTGGCTAGTGTACCATAATCTATTATTAGGAAAGCTTTGTAGTGTTTTTGTTATTTTCTATTTATCCAGTTTTATCCCACGCTTCCTTGTGTCCAAGTTCTTGATGGGCAGTCCCAGTTTTTCCTCTTTTTAAACCCTCCTTACTTCTAAAATCTTAGTTGAGGTGACTGCTCTTGTGCTTGGATTCAAGGACCAAGTTTTCCCACCCAGAAATTAAGAAAGCCAGAAAAAACCTTTTTTTTTTCCTTGCCATTTCATCTAAAGGATTCACAGAGAAGCTCACTCACAGAGATAGTAGTGAAGCATGGATTTTCTTGAAGTCTTCAGCATATAGCTGAGAAGACCATAGACATAAGAGCCTCTAAATCCTGCAATTTGCTCCTCCAAGACTTTCACACTTCACTTCTAATCCAGCCCAGGGCTGATCATATCTTGGAGGTTATAAAGTCTTAAAAAGAATGTGAACATAGCTAAACAACTTAGTTAAGGTTGCTACAAGTTTAAAAGCATCCTTTAAAAACCTAAAGTTATACCCAAATGAAGAAATCAGAAAAGAACAGCCATCTGGCCAGTTATGTATATAAAACCACTATTAACTGTATTAAAAAAGAATTTTGAAGAAAACCAGCATGACACAAAAAGAAGCAGGCAGCTTTTGCAAAGGGAGGCGATGTCTTGTAAGTCCATCTATAGGGAGGGGAGATCTGGTCAACATAGTTAAAAGGAATTTAAAAAATACTTTTGTCGTCTTTTACCAGAGGCTCTCAAAAACATTAAGCTGCATGGGCAAAGAGGCAGCTGCTCACGTGGACAAACCACACGAAAGAGAGGAAGCAAAGGTCAGAAACAAATGATCACTTTTCATGGTGGTGGGAGTCCAATAGCAGACCCCCTCCACCAGTGTTGTGCAGCCTGCTCAGAAATGTTCTGTGAAGGGGCAAGAATAAAAGTTGCAGAGGTTACTGTGAGCTCGAAGAGAGGATGAGGGAAGAGGCCGTGAAGCCGAGTGACTGAGCAAGAAAACAGCAGATGAGCCTTGCTGTGGATAAATGTCCTGTGGTGCACAGAGGGGTCTCGGCTGGCTCCTGCCCCTCTGGGGCAGAGTCAGGGGGCTCTAATAAATGCTGCCACAAAAACAATGCACAGCTTGGCAGTGGTTCAAAAAGCAAGCAAGCAAAAAGAAAGGAACAGGGCGTAAAATTTTAAAAAAAAAACAGAACAAAAACCTCTTTATTATGGTGCTGCATGAAAACTCTTCTATCAGTTTCCAAGTGTTGCACATGTTTCTTTGGTCTGTCTGCCTTCAGCATAAAGGCATGGTAACACGTGTGTTTAAAAAACATTGCAAAATCAAAGATAGAAAGCCAATATCAGACAAACAAACAAAACCCACTGCAACAAAGGAAAACAACAGTTTGCTTCACAGGCTTCTCCCCCACCTTCAGAAAAAAGGAAAAAAACATAAGAGGGCGCTACTGGAAACATGCTAAGGGGTGATGAGGGTGAGTACATAGAATAGTGTGATCAGAGTTTGACCCTTATTTGCGCCTCTCTTCCCCGCCTTAATCCTCATGGATCAAATCTACTAATCATGGTAAAGCAGTTGTTCAATGCCATGCAAAAAATCAGTGATAAGCAAGAGAGAGCATTGGATCCATTAATCTGTAGATGGACAGGAAGGGCATAGTTTTTTGGAGGGCTTTTATTCTCAGACTTCCACAGCCTTCCCTGTCACTGCTGCTCAGGGACACATGGAAAACTGCAGGTGAGGAGAAGCAGGGTTGGATGCACTTGGCAGCTCCTCCACCAGGCATGGAGGGTGACTGCAGGAGTTGGTGTTCAGCCAAGGGTTCTGCCATATGCATGATGGATAGTAACATTTTTCACTGCTGTAAGGTGGCAGCAAATATTTTTAAGTGTGGTGATCAATTTTGTTCTCTAGCGTCTAATTGAACATCAGTAAATATGTTATTAAGATGCTTGACAGTGTGCTCTTTTGCAATCAAGGCCAAGATGTAGCCAGATACTCATCTTAATCTCTCGAGACACATTTCTAATGAATTTTTACAGTGCCTAGAGGAAAGGTCTCTGGTCTGAAATGGGACACCTGGATGCTAAAAGCAAATTATAATTAATAATGTATTGTGTTTATGATGTCAGAGTGTCATTTAAACACAGTGGTAAAACCTTGTATAGGCTACTGCTGGAATCCTATTAATAAAATTGCTTACTTTAAATCACTCCCAGGGCATCAGATAGGATGTTCCTTTGTTGACAGTACTTTCTCTTGAATATTTATATTTATGGTCTATCAAGGAACCACCCAATATTGAGAGAAGCAATATTTTGAAATAACTCCATTGTATTGCAATATCTCTGTTATCATTCTGTCCTGTGAAGATACAGATGAACTTCCTTTCTGCTTCCCAGAAATACGGCAGAAGGTTGAGGCTCTATACCCCCTGCAAAATTCAATTAGGAAAGCTATTCCTGCTTAGGATTAGTATATAATGTCTCCTTGATTACTCAGTTCTCTATGAGTAATCAATCCACACTTCTACAATGGCAACTTTTTGATCTTCTTTTTCTGCTGCACTGGAGGAACTCTGTAACTCCAATTTTTTGGAATAAAGTTTACAAATTTTACTCAAAAAGTCCGCTGAATTCTACCATATATGAAAACCAATCACTGCGGTGGTTGCTACAGAAATGGATTCTAGTTTTTATTTAAATTCACATTTCTAGTCAACATAATTTTACTGCAAAAAGATTTTGTTTTCCTTTGACCCCTATGTTTTCTTATTATTTTTGAACCATTGAGAGAGGAAGGATGGAATCCTAGACCCATTGCAGTGCTGAAAAATTTGCAGAGAACTACACTGAAATGGGAGCTCAAAGTGTCCAGAGCTCAAACAAAAACAATCTGGGTACTGTAGTTGGTTTTGAGCAGTCTTCTCAATATTTCAGTTCCAAAAACTATAGAACCAATTTAAAATAAAAAAAAAATCCAGCTATCACCTTGTGCAGTACACATAAACAGTGTAAGTGATAGAAGTGATAGTAATAATAAAGACTGAACCATGATTTTTAGTGGTCTGCCTTTTTTTTTTCAGTTATATATTTTTTACTATTGTTAGTTGACTCTTATATGTATAAAAGCATAGGCAACTTTTCGTTTGGGATGGGCTGTGGTATTGCTTCTGGAAAAAAAAAATATGTGCAACAGTTTTGCAGGCAATTATCTAATATTTCACAATCTCCAAATAGCTCCTGGACAGCAGACCTGAATTAGAAGACATTAAAAATTGCCTTCATTAAGGTATTTATCAGAAAGCCTGAAGTGACATATGATGGAGTAATTTCTAGCAAATCATTATTACCAGATATGAAGTAAATTTTCTATTAATTAATTACTATAGTCTTTGGACATTCGTCCTTGATCTGTAGATTATTTTACCCTTTCTTTTAGGAGACAGCACGATGTGAAACCTTTATTATTGTAATAACATAGCAAAAAATAAAATACATGGCAAAAAAAACTCCACAAATGTAATCAGGGTGGTAATAGGGCAAGTCTATCTGAGCCAGGAATACCCAGAAGAGCACATCTTCTGTGCCATAAATGCAGGCAGAGGTCAAATGCATAAAAGCAGTTGTTGAACTAAAGCACACAGACCTCCTAAAAAAATGGGATTCCTGGGATGGCTGTCTATCATAGAATCATAGAATGGGTCAGGTTGAAAAGGACCTTAAAGAGTATCTAGTTCCAGCCTCCCTGGCTTCCAAGCTACAACAGCATCCTTTTCCTTCCCAGAGGGCTCTCTCGGAAGGCGTGCACTGTCACCAAGCCAGCCAGCAGTGAGCAGGACTCTTGTCCCCGCAGCCGTGTCCCTGAGCAGATGGAGAGCCCAGCCCTTTTGCCCAGGTGAGGGTGGGTGAACGCAATACAACTTAACATCAAAGTGGGCAGTGCAAGCTGCAGGAAAAACACTTGTGATGTCCCTGCTCTGTCAGCATAATGAAACTCCAACTTCCAACTGCAAAATGTGGAGGCCTGATTTGAACCTATTTAACCCTGGGGCATGGCCATGGAGATAAAAGCACAGAGTGGCAGAGTATAGTAATCTTCAGGATCTGTGGCATCATTATACTCAGACGCTGTGTAAGCCTGATACAATAGCTCCTACCGCATCTTATTTGAACTTGAACTATACCTTACTTAGGGCAGAGAAACATTTTCAAAATTGCCTGGACATCATAGAATTTTTTAAAGGTATAATTTGCAGCTTTTCCATTGATCATTTTTTTTCAAGTCAGTAGTTCACTTTCCCCTCATCTATTTGACTGTATCATAGGGATAGCTGTATTTGCCTGCTAACATGAAATGTTGGAGGGTCCTGCAATTTTTTTAGTTTCAGATTGTGGTTTCTCTTGCCAAAAAGTCTGGGTATGGGGATGAATACAAAAGTATCTTTTTCATCATATTTGCCTTCTGCTCAGGGATACAAGGAGGCTTTCACTGGTTGCAGAACATACTTTATTAATTTCGTAGATTTGGTTTTGCATGTGGTACAAGTATTTGTTTTGCTGGATTCTCAAAACTTCTGGAGAAGAGCAAAGAAATGTTGCCACGTAAATGTCTTTCCAGAAAACAAGCAAACAAACTGAAAAGCCAAGATCTCCATCGCGGCGCCGCTCAGCTGACCTCAGCCACTTTGCACGAGGACGGAGCGTAGCCTGAATCTGCTGTGGTTGTATCACTGCAGATGAAAAGCAAAGGCAAGATTTCCTCCTACCAGGGTTTTGTCAGCAAGGGAGGTCTGCTTTCTGTACACACACTAGCAGTGCCTGAGGGACGGGACAAGTTTTATTTCCTGGTGACATGTATGAAACACCCTTTAGATGCAAAAATATCGGGTAGGTTTGGAAGAAAGAAGACTAAGAGTAAAGAGGGAGTATTAACTACAAATGAAGGGGACAGTCCTTAGGAGGATAATTTTCTGCTTTTAAATCTGGTGCCCATATTAAAATTTCTCCCAGCAGCATGTGCATGACTGATACTTATTCAGCTGATAGCGCAAAGCAACAGTGACCCTGGCACCAATGCCGAGGCAATATTTACAAAAGGATGAACTATTTTTGAACAATGTCTTCAATGTACTAAGCACAAACAAGCTTTTCTTCAGCATCAGGCATGCATGTTGTCTCGTTCCAACGATTTTGTTCATGTACAAATGTATTCATTGTGGACAATGCAAGGAAAATGTCATTCTCTATTTATATCCCAGTTTCCCTTTGTCCTCTTTACAGTATCTTGGGGCAGTGATGCAGAGCAGAGTCTTGTTCTAAACTCCTGCTATTTTCCTCCCCATCTTCTTCCGAAGCGCTCACTGTTGCAGAGCCGCAGCGAGTTAAAAGGCTCCCTACAGCAGATTTTTTTTTTTCTTTTGAGACACAAAGATCAGTCTCTCTCCCTCCGCTTCCCAGCAGAGAAGATCTAAGTCCTGCCTCTTGCTCCATCACTCAGAGCACATAATGGTCTTGGCAGCAGAGGATGTGGTGGTAGCAGCATTTTGAGCCATGTAAGTGGATGCACCTGGCACAGCAGTGTGAATAAGTGATGTTAAGGCAATTCTCCCCCAGCAATATATGAAACCATCCAGTTCATGAACAGCCTCTCTGTGATAAAGGCTGCCTTTCTGTTGACTTGGATAAGTTCCCCAGTGTGGTCAAAACAGAATAATGGAGGACTTTGAAAGAAGGGCCCTTGCACAGAGAATAATTAATCTTGCAGTAGAGGGGCAGGGAGAAAGATTTAGTGACACTTGAAAACAAAAAACAAATCCCCAAGTCCTAGGACTAAACTAAAAAGCATGAGTGCATGCTCACACTGTGTTTTCATTGTAGAACAAATCCTCTGTCCTGAAAGCATCATTCTTGGGCAGGTTGGCCACTGTTTCAGGTAGGAATTAGGAACATTATTTTAAAGGACATTTCAGGGAAATGCTATTTTGCCTTTCAAGCATTGTCTGATTTTCTTCAAGATGGAAATGTCCCCTGCTCTCAACTGCAGTATTCCACTCTGATAAGCTTCTCTTTATTGACAAACAGATATGCATTGTCTTGGTATTATAAGCACATCTTTACAAAAAAATCAGTTGATGAAACTCCTTATTTCTACAGTTAAAATAATTTAAATTGAAAGCTCAACGTTAAATAGAGTTCAGCTTTAATAGATTTCTGCACTCTTTCCAACTATGTGTATACAGAGAAAATATTCATGCATGCCTCAGATGCAACAGTGAAAGGAATATAACACATTCCACATGTTCTAAGAAATTGAAAAACTCACATTTCTGAAGGAAGAATATGTGGCTGTTTTCCATTGTGAGACTCCTGAGGCCTGTACACTCACTTGAATGGATCTCCCAGTAAAGAGCATCTCTTTTACACAGGATTCACATCCAATTCACTGTCAAGCATCAAAACATTCACTGATGATTATAGATTTTGTAAAAAAGCCACTCTTTTCTTTCCCCAGATAAAATATCTCAATCAGGTTGAAGCAATTTTGTTCTCTGAAAGAAGAGTTTGAGACTTAATGAATATTACCAAATGAAAAATTTTTAACCACATAACGCATTTTAGATAAAGGTTATATATAACACCAAATAAATGAACTCTTCTTGTAATTCATACTTCTAATAATGCATGATTTCATATGCTTTAGCACATAAAAGATTAGATAGCTTGAAAATTAGAGCAGTCAAACTTTTAGCACAGTGTGAGATGAAGATAAGGAGTATTCAGTCACTGAAAACATCTTTCCTTCATCACCATCTAACTCATCCTTAAGGAATTTTAAAATTGCAATTGAGCAATTCTTAACTACTGGACAAAAATAACTTCTATTAGCTGGAAAACATTTTAAGATCTTTCAACTGTAGGGTATAGAGATAAACTGCCATGTGAAAGCTTTCCTTATCACTCCCATGAATTGAAGTTTGACAAAGGTTGGTAATTCTGACATTTGGAGAGATGATTAAACCTTCTAAATGATTGAAAGCTAAGCATAACTCTCAAGATTAAATGAAGATTAAATGATCATCTATTATGGATGTATGCAATATATATGATTTCAACAGTTACTGG
This sequence comes from Acanthiza pusilla, assembly GCA_036630365.1. Taxonomy (NCBI): domain Eukaryota; kingdom Metazoa; phylum Chordata; class Aves; order Passeriformes; family Acanthizidae; genus Acanthiza; species Acanthiza pusilla. Next base: position 34,911,964 of record JAXCHO010000023.1, read on the forward strand.
CAGCAATCATTCATTCTCATTTTTCATTAAATTTTTAGAAAGTAGCATGTCCCAGAGTTAATACTGGCATCTGCAACTAAGGATAGTATTGATATTCAAATAATTAGATTGTAATCTAGTTTGGGTTTTTTGTTTGGTTTTTTTTTTCTTCCCCAAAAATTTCTATCACTGCTACATTAGCATATTGAAATCACTTGGACAAATGACTGATCGGTCCCTGTTCAAACAATGAAAAACCTTTGGAAGTGTTTTAATATGATGTGAGTCTTTAGTGAACAGCAGGAAAAATGTGCTCTCTCCAGTAAAGTTTTTAAAACTGTTTTCTCAGTATGCAGTATGTGTCAATACAGAAGACCTTTTCTGCCAAAACATAATTTAATCTAAGGGCAAGTCTTGGAAAATGCTACATATCAGGTTCTTTTAATCAGATGATGTGTAATGAATGACTGCAGCTAACAATATTTTATGCTTTTGTTGGTACTGCAGCAACTCGTATTACTGCTTTTTGTAATTTCACATTTCTTAGCAACAAAAAAGTTTAACTTCTGTTGTTGGAAGCTATGCTAGGATTATTTTCACAGTCTGCTCAATTTGCCTGCTCTTACATCTGACAATCCACCATAAGCAATTGAGAAATATTTTCTGCACAAGCTACATTAAGCCTCATAACAATTATTGCTATCTTGGCTGATCCACTCAAAACCATTTCTCCACTTAATCCAAAAACCTAAAGCTCTTTCTTTTCAGGCGGTATATCCTGCCTCATGGAAGGCATGTTACCACTATAGTCATGGTCAGAATCTGGGTACAGATGCAGTGTGAGCTATTAAAGTTATATAGGCTCAGTGTTAGGTAATAATTCCTCTGATTACGGCCCTTCAGTGTTGTGTCCCACCCCGGACACTGTGCTCGACCTACAGACAGTACTGTGCCTACTATAAAAGCATGTGGTCACCATTTTTAGAGACAAATCATTTGCATATGAGATGACTGTAACAGCAGTTCTTCTGGTGTCACCACGTCCAGTCTGGGCACATATTGAAAATGGATCTTTTTACATTTCAATGATAGTTCAGTTTAGCAAAGAAATCTAGGATTTGTTTGGTTTAAAGGTACAAAATGAATATAAAGCCTGAAATGAGATGACGGTTTGGGAAATGAGAGACTTCAGCAGAGACAGATGAAGTTCAGCATCTGAGAAATCCTTTGGAGAAGGGTGAATACTTAGCACTTTTCATAGTATTGTGCGATCTTGGTTTTGCTCTGAACAGATGCAGTAATTTCCAGGCTCTGGTGTCAGTTTAGTGTCTGAGCCAGTGCCCAGAACGTGGACCCATCCCTGTTATTTCTGTCTGGAGCAAGGTGAATCTCCAGACAGCGCAAACCCCCAGCACTTGGGAGACTCATTTGACACACCCACCCTGCACTGGCTGTGGGCTGCAGGGACCCTTCCAGTCCTGTGAAGGGCAGAGGAGCCTTCCTGATCCAGGTGGAAGCAGGCTGTCAGCATGGCAAACCCAGCCCTGCATTCAGCCACCATTTGACTGTGCTGTGCCTGCCCAGTGCAGTTAAATAAATGGATACTCTTTACTTCTTGGCCTTCACTGAATTGGAGACACATCGTACAGTTGGTGGTTATTTGTATTTCCTTCAGCACCTGTAGTCTGTGTTATGCACTTGGCCACTGCGATGTATAAGTGTGTTATAAAAACTGGACATCGTGGGAAACTTGAGCTCTTGGACAGGTGACATTTTGATGGTGCAAACCCCTGTAATACAAATTAAGTTTTTTTAACTGAGGCAATGAAGTGCAAACATTTGTTATTTATTTCATAATCCAACTTGTATTTTATACTTCAAAGTCAGATAACCACGATGATTTTGCGAGAAAGAAACCTGCTTTCTGAGCTGGCTGGCTCTGCAGATGAATGCAACACAACTGTATTCTCCATTCTTAAACTGAAGGTTTTCTTCTGCAGCTGTAAGCAGCAGAAGGGTTGTTTGGGATCTGCGGGAGAGGCTACATGACCCCAAGCAGGGACCATAGCCCAGTAGCCAAGGTGCTGGGAAGGTTCTGACCAGGCTGTCTCTTCATGGAAATTAGTTGCCTGCACACCTCAGTCCCAGTGCTCAACAAGCACCACATCTGCTTGGGTTTTCGTCAGCCTGACACACATTCACAGATCTGGGCCAAAGATTTCTTAGACACAGGGGGATTGAGAGATGGGGCCAGACAGACCTCAGTCCTTCAACCCTTTGGGAGCATGTTCATGGGGCTGAACAGAAACATTGCACCCTACTTCTGGTCTGGCAGAAGTTGAATAGCATCACTGGCCTTCTGCTCAAGTCCTCAGGTGAGCACTCCCACTCTCTCCAGGCAAAATCTTTTAAGAAGACTCTGGATGAATTTAAAGTTTTATTTACACCCGAGAAGCTAATAAAAAGGAGTGGACTTTAGTTTTCTTTTCAGCTTTAAGTGAAATTTCAAAGGCTGGATAATGTTTAAGCAGTAATAAACAAATGTCTAGAAGGGAGAATAAAATGCTGGTACAAACTTTGGAAGCTGGTAGTTTTCAGAAATTTGTCAACCATCTCCAGTATGACCATCTAGTATGGGTCAAATGTCTTCATGCTGATCCTTTTTATTTTTCCCCTGTAGCAAATTGTTCTTCCTAATGAAGAAGATGATTTGTTCATTGAATTGCTATTTATTTCAATGTATTCCTGAGAAATAAAGCCGCTACTCCCTAACAGTGATAGGTCACCGAAAGGTGGCTTTCATGGGCTCAAGCACTTCACACCTTCTGGGTCAGGCACTCTTGACATGTGTCCTTGTGCAAAAGCTCCTGTGGGATGTTTCACTTCACTCCTTAGACAGTGGCATTAGATTTGACAGCAAAATTGCTTCCACCCTCTTTATATCAGTAACTACATAAAGGTAACTTAGAGCACATGGTTTTAATTTAGCCTTTAGTGGTTTTATTTGGAAGGGGAAAAAAACTGTTGAGCACTAACCTTGAATTAGAAGCTGACCTCCGAATTAGTCAGCCTTTTTCTTGTAAATGCATTTTGTAGAGTATAAACATGAACCATCTATTTACATAACGTTAGTGACAGCCAAATGATTTCTTAGGAGCATTAATGCTGGAAATCCCAAACACTCCTTCCTTGCTGGAGAATGGTTTATAACTCCTGAGAATAATCTCTCCAGCAAGTAAGTGCAAACAGAAAAGGCTGATCTTTTTCCAACTGAATTTAGGATTTCTCTAGTATTTCACTAAGAAACCCCAGATAATAATTAAAGCTGCTGTTAAATGAAATGCAGGTCACCTCCCAGGGTGCATGTGGAAAGCTCTGGCCGTGCTGGTGGTGGTGCAGCCTGTGCCTGTACTACAGTGACTTTATAGGACACACCGTGAAAAAGCAAAGAACAGCCTGGATCCAGCTTGGCTCTGTGGAGCCCTCATGCTGACAGAGTACCAGAGACGGCCCTGAGGGATGTCAGTGGAGAGCATCCCCGTGGTATACCTAAGTTTCTCCACTTATCCTGTTCCTGGGCTGCTGGGAAGCCGAGGGCACTGAGGAGCAAGGAATTTCAGGCCTTCTGAAGCTGAGATCCTACTTCAAGCAGGGGAGCCTCCACCAGGTCTGCAGCACCCCTTTGCTTTCTCAGCTGGAGCAGCACAAGAAGGCAGCCAAGCAAACTGATGGGTCCTGCACATGCTGCTGCCTCTGACATGTATGCAAGCACTGCATCCTAACCGAGCTTGCAGCAATGTCTTAAAGTTTTGGGTTTTTTTCTCACACCCAGGTAAAATGAAAGCCATGAAATGCCACCAGGCTTTGAAGTTCCTGTGTTCATTTGAGTGTGGGCTTTATGGTTTTTAAGAATAAAGTTTTACAAAATGGACATGCTAACAATGATGGAAAACAAATCTGGAAAAGATTGAAATAATTTGTGTGGACTATTCTTCAGGCCAGGGTGGTGTTTAACAGGTTTTCAGAGGCAGAAAGGTTACTTGGCTCATTTTAGTTTATTTTTGCCCACTTTAAAAAGACAGCATTTTGTGGATGTCATTGTTTTTCTGTCTTTATTGTTGAATAAACAGCGGAATGTCCTTTTTTTTTTTTTTTAAACTGTATTTTCAGCAGGTATTTTTAAAATTATTATTGCAATAAGAGTACATACCATAGCATAGCACTTCTAGCTCACTCCACATTTGTCGGCATGCACTGCCATAATATGCCATAATAAGTCTCTAAATTAAGATGGTATTTTTCATGCTTTCAGCAATAGCAGCAAGGTACTCTGCTCTTTGCTGTGTGTTGTTATTATTAGCTCTCTCATGATCGAATTCCAGCCTCGGGCACTGGTTGTGTGATGGGGCCGAGCTCTGATGGCAGGTTTCAGCCCATGTTTTGTTTGGCTGTGTTTGCCCTATCTAATTCATGATAGGGAACACAAAGACTGGGCTGAACAGAAGGGAAGTGCACAGCCATTTTAGATATCCTTAAATTACTGCTTATGACTTGTCTCCAAACTAGAGTGAAGTGGATTCTGTTTAACATAAAAGGTGGGAAGATTTTCACTCCAGGCAGGGGTTTATCAGTCCCAGCACCCTCTCTAGTAAGTGGGAATAAGAAAGGAAGCATCTGAAGGTTTCTCGGACAACCAGCAGCAGACCACTTCCCCCTGCCCAGCCTGTTTTGCTCACTGACATCCTCCATGGGGGTGCCACTGGGCCTCTTGTGCTTGGTGTTTGGGGGGAAGGCTGCAGGGAGCACGGACAGTGTTTCTTTGTTCATTAAACACTCAGTTCAGAGTGACCCTGCTGCACTCTTGTGCAGCATAGAGCCTTTCCCAAAGCTCTGGCACAAATACCGTCGCTCACTGCCAGTGAAATAAGGCAAACATCTTCCTCTCCCATTGAGAGCAGGAACATTGACTCCTGCAGGTGTAGCTTGTTCTTTCTCAGGCCACCTTCCTCTGGTGGCCTGCAGTGTGCAGCAGGAAGAGAGTCCTGGGAATAGGCCAGCTTCCTCCAGGACTGAGGGGTGGCATGCATTCATTATGCTCATTTAATAGAATCAGAGGACCACAGAATGGTTGGGGTTGGAAGGGACCTTAAAGATCACTTTAATTCCAGCCCCATGCCATGGGCAGGGACACCTTCCACTAGATCAAATTGCTCCAAGCCCCATCCAACCTGTCCTTGAACACTGCCAGGGATGGGGCATCCACAGTTTCTCTGGGCAACCTGTGCCAGTGCCTCACCACCCTCAGAGTAAAGAATTTCTTTCTAATATCTAACCTAAATTTACTCTTTTCAGTTTAAAGCCATCCCCCCTTGTCCTGTCACTGCAGGCTTTTGTAAGTAGTCTCTCTCCATCTTTCCTGTAGGCTCCCTTCAGGTACTGGAAGGTCACAATTAGGTCATACCAAAGCCGCCTTTTTTCCCGGCTGAACTGTCCCGATTTTCCTGGCCTTTCCTCATGTGAGAGGTGCTCCGTCCCTCTAATCATCTTGGTGGCCCTCCTCTGGACTTGTTCCAACAGGTTGATGTCCTTCCTGTTTGTATTCATTCTGGTCATTTTACTTGTGTTCAGACACGAAAGCTGTGTCCCTTCACAAGTGGAAAAAGCAATTCCTCCATGTCATTTTAGGATGACACTAGTGAATATAGCACTGTGTGGCTGAGGTAGGTGTCTTGCTGAGGAAGGAGGATGTTTCTCTTCAATAAAGCCTGTAGAAGTTCCTTGTTTTCTTTCTGATCTGCCTGGTCCTGAGCTTGGACACACCTGGAAAATGAAGTATTGCTGCCTATTTCTCTTTAGCAGGTCAGTCTTGAGCTACACAGGGAGTCTTGCTGGCTGCATGCTTCTCTTCTGCTGAAAGAGAGCCTTGTCCAAACAAAAAGGATTGAATGAAAATTTTAGTGTGATTAAAACACAGTTCTCTTAGAAAAAGCCTTTGCCTGACCAATCAGGGACATTTCTGTTCCAGAATAAATTAGAGATCACAGAAAAAACCCCAACTTTTCTAGGTAGTTACTGATATAAATAAACAGCAGGGAAAACTCTTGTCCTTTGCCTGGCTTGCTTTGTGTCCAAAACTGAAGTGTTCTGCTTGCTCTGCTTTCCAGTAAAATCTCTTGCACTAGCTATTTTCCTATGTAGGAGGGAAAATAGAAGTGTTGGCAAGAATCTCTCAATCTGTCTCATCGGCACCATCATTAATTGAGCATTTTTGGTAGTGGATCAGTTCTTCGAAGCTAAGGAAGTGAGGTATCATTATTGTGGCCCACATGACAGGCAGGAGTGTGGCACAGTGGGGGTCAGGTGAGCTGGGATATCTTCTGCCATGCTTCTCTCCGTGGCTTTGGAGGGCAGTGGCTCCTCCCAAGGATCCCCAGAGCCAGGCCATGGCTGTCACCAGGCTGTCCTTTGCTTTTCTGTTGCTCCTTCAGGTTACAAAGCTTTGAATTTTCTTCCAGCTCTGTGGTGGGCGACAAGGATGGCAACTTATTTATGCTCCTGTTGTCTCTAGAAACCTCCAATTGGGTTCCTCCTGGCATAGTTTAACACGCCTACTGCCTGCCAAATTTTTTTTTTTTTAATCCTAAAAGCCTTTCTGTTGCTAGGTTGAAATTTTTTCTGCCTTTCAGATATAAAGTGACTAATGGGATACATTTCATAATACATCAGCAAGCATAATACTTGTTATTATCATATTTTAGTGCCCTTTAAAAATTACCAACCTGTACTGGAAGGATGGGGTAATATGTAAATTGTATGTCATAAAGACAGCAGGGTAAATTCTTTGTTCTTTGACAATCACATTTTATAATTAGGGATTAGGGAGATGAAGTTAAGAAGCATTGGTGTGGGGTTTTTTAACCAATGTTTTTCAGGAGATGAACCAATGTCCAACATCAATGCCCAATTAGGTGCTAAGATGTACGTGGAATTTAGATGCTGAAAACCTCATCCTGCTCTGGTACAAATCTCTCTCGGGTTTCCATGTTCACAGGCTGGGAACACAATTTTTCCTATCCTCTCTGGATAGCTGCTGTTTCTTCTCCTCCTGCTGCTGCCTCCTCTGGGTCTGTATTTATAGACAAGACAGAACCTCAACCCATAGGAGAGCAAATGAATGAGAAGTCATGTGGACCAAAAGGAGTAGTGGACACTGACATTGGATGACATCCTGGGATAGCATTGAATGTACATCCAAAAGGAAAGCAATGAGGCCATTTAATCAATAAATGTAATTGCAGTTTTTGTCCTTTAAGCTTCTGATAAGAATTCTTTGTGCCCGAGACACAGAAACAGTCATTCTAGGTCACTCTTGGTCACAGATGGGAATAGCTCTAGCTCCTGAAAACCCACAGGAACCATGCTAAAAGAAACAGATGTGGAAAATTGATCTATGGCTTAACAAAACAAATTATTTCCACTTATGCAGGTTCAAGGATTCTATAATAAATAAGACTTGCATCCTTCTTGACTCCTCTGGGGACTGTATATGTGGAATGGTGTGTTCCCTAAGTTATGGCAAAAGGGAGAGCCCAGCTCTGTACTGGGGAGCCCACCTCGACCTACTCTGCCACACTTCTCCCCTTTTTATATTGTTAAATGTTCCATCAGTTGATAATTTCAAGTGAGAAACTCACATTACAGCGATTTCTTCATGCTAGTACATTTAAAACACCAGGCAATTTAAGTTAGCTACAGTGCTATGGTTTTGGGCAATAAAGACATAACGGTTTTGTTAGTATATTGAAACTGTTACAGAATAAAGCTTGGTTATAATATGATCCAAGATGTCTTGCTGGTTCTGTTATGCCTTCTTACACAGTGAGTGTATTAACGAAACGGCTTGTGAAGATTCCTCTTGAGCATGTGTTCACTCTTCTTAAAGTGATGCCAAGAGGTCTCCTTGTAATTTTTAATTATTTTCTAGCCCTCCAGTTGAAGGTAAGAGATGTATTTATTTATTGGAACTGATAATAATGAAAAGACAAATTAACTCTGAGCCAAGTTTTGATTAAAAAAAAAAAAAAAGTGTTCAAATCTGGAAGAAGTCTATATTCAAATAAGTCTAGAAAAAATATACTAGAAATTGTGAAGTTAAAAAGTTTTCTTTTAGCAACATAGAATAATTTGGGTTGGAGGGGATCTCTGGAGTTCTCATATGGTACAACTCCCTGCTTGGAACTGGACCAGCTTTTACACTAATTCAGGCTCCATGGTGCCTTGCTCAACTGAGTTTGAATGTAACTGAGTTGGGTTTTTTATGCATTCTCTTACTCAAATAATTTGCAAAATAAGAATTCACTCCTAATGTCTAAAACAAGGGTTGCCTGACAGTGTACCAATTTTGCTTTCAATGGCGAAAATTTTGTTTGCCTCTGAAATTTCTTGACACATCTCAATAGCAAAGAGAAATAAAAAAACTCACCATTTATAATCCTGAATAAATAAAAGCATTGAAAGAGTCAAATCTCATCATTATTTTAAAGGCAAAATTGAAGTTATGATGACATTCTTAGCTGTGGAAAATACATTTCTAAGTATGAATTTAGATACATGGAAAAACTTCTATGCAAAGTCATTGGAAAAAAACTCAAACAAAAGCCCTTAAAATACATTAAATGTACTGTGTACTTTCACAGGTTTTTAATTTTCAGTCTCACATGTGCTTGACAAAACTGACTGCCATTCAGTGGAATCATTATAATTACTCAAATCTACATTAGGTAGAGAGCTACATAGAAGAAAGGTTTCTTTTCTCTATGTTTTCAGAAATGTCGCTAAACCTATATAAAAAAAATATTGTTGAAATTTTGAGGGTTTTTATAAGAATCCAACTATGTCAGACCTCTCTTCAATGCTATTTAAAACAAAAGTATCTGAATTAGATTTTCCAGCCCTTTTGTTTGTTTTTATTCAAGTTCTGCAACTGCTAATATAAACATTTTTTCTCTTTTAGCTAAAATATTTTCGTTTTAGCTGAATGTCCTACTTCATCTCCAACACTCCAATACCATATGAATGAAAGGATATTTATCAGCCAGCTTGCACATTCTGGTCAAGGGCACAGAAGTCTTATCCAATGCTCTGCTCTTAAAACTATCATTCACATTATTCCTTGTACTTTCCTTTCTACCCTTGCCTGTTGTAACTCCCATCTTTCATGACACAGAAAATGTGAAGTAAATAATGCAAGGGAGATTCTGTGTTGTTGTCTGTACCAGGTTGTCTTGCCCACACACATTTGGAAGGATGAATAAGTAAAAAATGTTTCAACCATCCAGGCTTCCCATCACATATGGGTTTATAGTACTGACAAAAAGACACCTAAAACCAAAGACTCCTAACCTCGGAAAACCAAATGTTGCAGCTTAAACCACCTTCCACAACTTTTCTATACAATTAATTTCTTACAAACTCTTCCTACCCAAAAAATGCAGAGGAATAAGTAGGTCTTGAACTCAAGACCGGTTGTAAACATTTTCGAGGCTAGAAAGAGAGAAGCAAGCCATGGGATTGGGGCCATCTCATGTGAGAGCTGAAGCTCAGTGCTGGACCAAATCCATGACTGCTCCGAGTTGTCCTGGCTCCACTGGCTGTTTAAGGACGGCACTTTCCACAGACTGAGCGTGCCAGTCATCAGCACTCTGCTTTGGGGGCTGCTAACCAAAATGCAGCCCCTGGACCGGATCATTCCAAAAAATTCAGAGGCACAACTCACTGTATAGCTGGAAAGGTCTACGTGCCCACCTCCTGTTGTTTCTGCCACCTGTTTTGGCAGAAACAACAAAATAGGGTTTGTGTGTGTGCCTGTGTATATTGCATAATTCACGATCCAAACTGAATCCAAAATATTTGGATGGCAGCCCACCCCACATTTGCTTGGTGGAGCTGGAGAGGCATGCCAAGGGCAGCACCAACAGCTGGAGGCCCAGGATGCTCCAACCCCCAGCTGGAGACACCATCCAGAGACCGTACAAGTAAAAAGGGTCCTGTTTTTTTAGATCAGCTCTGTAGGCAGCTGAGGTTTGCGCTGGTGAAAGCAAAGCAAGGGGTAGCTTTCAGCCCAGACACAGACCACCTCTCCTATCACAGCTCTGCAGGTCATTCATTTCTTGCAGTGTTTTGTTTTGGTGGTGACTGGGAAGCATTTCACTAGTCACTGCTGTTGTACAGGTGGAAGCTCAGCTCAACCACACCTGAGAGCAGCAAGGTAAGGACTTGTAGCATTTTATGTACAGCTGTAAATGCTCCTTTGCCTTTCAGTGCTGTTTGCAACCCAAGATTTCATTTGAGCTGGTATAATACACTCTCACCATTAACAATTACCAGCCATTGTTCTATTTGGATTTCTCTTGCTAATTAGATTCACTCCAACAATCTGTATGGCCCATAAACACAACCCCAAAAGGAGTATCTTCCCACAGTGAACAGAATGGAATATGAATAATCAGTTTAATAATTGTATTTGACTTAGCTTCTCAACACCAACATGTTAATCAAGGGCTCCCTGGTGGGGGAGTCCCGCTCTGCTCCCGACTGCTCTCGCGAGAGGAGCAGAGCTTGCCTGACTGCTTTGCCAAGGCTGCAAATGCTGTGTGGCTCTTACACAAGCATTAAGAGCCACCACTTCCAATTCTCACAGTTTTGCATGGGCATCCAGCTCTTCTCTGTCTCATTTATTTACATTCCGCCTTCCTCACCCCTCTCTTTAGAAAGGCAGCAGTGATGGAGACAACATTAGCTCCTTGAGGAGCTGAAGAAATTCTGGAATGTAACCTCGCAGTCCCTCTGTAAAAGGCCCTGCAGCCCCGAGCACTTCTGCTCCCCTTGCTGACCTAAGTATTCGGGCAACAAACCTGGGCTGGGAACCATTTCTTGGCCCCTTGCTGGGCCGTATCTGACAGCCCTCTACAGCAGCCCCTCGCCCAGTGCACCTCCAACAAAGGCAGTGATGGAGCTCCCAGAGCCAGATTGCTCCATATCTGACTGGCCTGAGGCATAGCCAGAGGGTCAGGTTCTGCTCATACCTGTTTGGTTAGGCTTCACCTGGAGCCCTCCTGCAAATTCCCTTCTCCACAACACATGCAGGAAAACTCTGGTAATTGCTAGGCAGACCAAGATATAGTTGGTTGCTCTGGCTATGAATCATGTAGACAGGCAGTTGTTTTTATTCATTTTTTTCATTGCTTTTCCAAGCTTTAAGGAAAAATATTAAAACAAATGCAATTGCATGCCGCTGTGACTGCTCCTCACACAATGCCACTGTCGGAGTTGGACCCCTGATGCTGCAGCTCAGCTGCCAGGCACTGGGGGTGGAGGAGCTGGCAGCTCCCAGGACAGAGAGTGGTATGAAAGCACTGGGAGGCACCACTGAGCTTTTCTCCATTCCCCAGCCTATCCCCACTTACACTTCTTGTTCCAGGGGCTGCTTTTGACCCTAATCCAAAGAAAATAGATGTGGGTATGCTAGTGGCTGGCAACAATGGGGGCTGGCCTTAGGCTGGAGCAGGGAGCACTTGAACACTTGAGACAGCAGGAGGGTGCAGGTTTCATCAAACTCCATCCCCATCACCACATGCATGTGCTCCACTAACTTCCCGTGGTCTCCTGGGAAAGAGGACCTCTGGTCTGCTTGTCTCCCTTGCGGGTCTTCTCTTCTGCTCTGCTGTTAATACATCTTTCCCAAAAAGAGAGGTGGGAAGGGAGGAGAGTTGATCTGGGCACAAACACTTCCTCTTCTCAGCTGGAAATAGGTGCAACACCAGAATCAAGGTGGCAGCACACAACTCTCCTGTGAGTATCTAATGCTGATTTTTCTTAGTTCTTTTCCCAACTGATTCACTCTCTGTTAATAGCAAAAGCCACCTCTGACATCAGTTTTCACCTGCATGACTGTTTGTCTTTTACTTGAATGTCACCCTCTTTTTATTACAGCCATTCTCAAGGTGCCCTGCTCATCCTGCCTGGCCTGCAAACCACCTACATGCCAGCAGAGCCTCACAGCTTCGTGCAGCACATTTCATCAGCACAGTGCTCACATGGGCCAGGAGCGTGCCATTAACGCAGAGTGAAACAAAATTGGTCCCAAAATTCCTATTTGAAGAACTCTCACAGATAACTCCTCCTGACCTGAGATCACTCATTGTCTCCTCCTCTTACCAACAACGCAATTTCTCTACAAATATATTTTGTCTCCAGCAACATCAGTGGTTTCTCACTTGACATCATAGCAAATACATTAAAGTAGTCTAGATAAAGGAAATCTGGCAGATATCACCTGTCTGGAAAAATAATTGTTTTATCAAAGAGAACCATCGGATTAGTCTGGCAGGATGTGCCTTTAGTTGCATTTCATCCCATTTTTGATGTGCCTTTGCATTTTTAATTAACCTTCAAGGCATGCTCCAAAGCCCTGCATTCCAGTGAGGTCAGAGTTACAAGGACGCCGATGGTTGGCTGGATTATTTTTTAACCCTGCACAACTGAACACATTGTAATGGATATCCCGCAGTCACGGGGTCCCTCTCTGACTTGGCAGATGTATAAAAACAGTTGCTGGTAGACGTGCCGCCTCTCATGCTGGTCTTTCCAGAACTCCTGGACAGGCATGACCTGCCTCCTCGAGAGGAATGCCGCCTGCTCTTTGAGCACAGTAACAATTCTATTTCCATATCCCTGTTCCCATTAACCAGCCTCCTTTCACCCCTAGGATTTGTCTTCCTTAAACCAGAGCAGAGGTAAAATACTCCTTTGATTGCAGGCCATGCCTAAATTATCTTTAATCTCATTCACTGCACACCAGTCTGACTTTGCTTTTCTTCCTTTCTTACATTGATTTTGAAGAAGTTCTTGCCATTTTTTTCCGAAATGCTTTGCAAGTTTCAATTCAGGTTTGCTTCTGACACTTCTACTAGTATTTTTGGGCCTCTAAATGATAAAGTCCTCTTTCTGCAAGGCTCTCCAGGATAAACCAGAGAACTGAGCATCCCAGTCACGTGGAGCAAGCAGGCAGGGTGCAGGATGCCTCACCTCCACGCCTGTCTGTGCCTCCCCGCACAGAAGCCTCCACCTTCTCCACTTGAGTCAGCTTTGCTGAGGAGCATTGCCCCACTTGTCAGCTTGCCCGTTGGCAAACGGAGCCTCAGAAGAACGCGTATTTGTGTTTATTCTCCCCATTTGCTTCAAACAGGGAGAGCTACTTAGTTCAAAGCTCTGCTCTGTGACTAGAGCTCTAGTAACTTAATTGCACATCAAAACAACATCGCCTTGCATGACTTCACTGATGAAGATGTTTGTTGGTTGTCAAATCCAAGGATATCTGGGCCCTACCATTGCTGACTTGAAGCATCATTGAGTAATGAAGTCTCCTCAGATTGCCAAAGCACTGAATGAAGATATGAATAATTTCCAAAAGAGTTTTTATTTCAGCCAAAAACATGAATAGCAGCTATAGGAGCAAAGAGAAGATGTACTTGTGACCTCGCAGCTTTGCTCCTGCTGAGTTTCAGAGGCCATGGGACCATCAGAAGTGCAAAAGCTACTCAGCAAAACATTGCCAGAAACTTTCATGCCAGTAAGTTTGTGCTTATCAACCTGAGGCATGTTGAAAAATGCTCTTCTATACCTGAAGAACAGCAGCAGGCCAAGTCCAGAGGGTGCTGGAGAAGGTTTTGCTTGACCAATCTTTCAGTGCAGATATGTGTGTGTGTTTGCACCCTCTGCACAAAGGACTATCTGGCCTTGCCTGCACGAGGTTGGGATAAGCGTCAAGAGTGATTCTTTCAAGACCTGCTCTGAATTTCATCTATCCTCATCAAATACCTTTGTCCTCCAAATCCTGCTGGATGTGTCAGCCTAGCAGTTAAAGAAATGGATTTTTCCTCCCAAGAGCAGCCATACTACAAGTGCTGTCATGAAGGAGAATTTAATAAAATCATAGAATTGTTCAGGTTGGAAGGGACCTTAAAGATCACCTAGTTCCAACCCCCTGCCATGGGCAGGGACATCTTCTACTAGACCAGATTGCACAAAACCCCCTCCAGCCTGGCCTTGAACACTTCCAGGGATGGGGCATCCATAACTTCTCTGGGCAACTTGTTCCACTGTCTCACTGCCCTCATAATGAAGGATTTCTTCCTGATATCTAATCTAAACCCATCCTCTTTCAGTTCAAAGCCGTTCCCCCTTGTCCTGTCACTTCATGCCCTTGAAAAATTCCCTATCCAGATTTCTTGTAGCCTCCTTTAGGCACTGGAAGGTGCTGTAAAGTCTCCCCAGAGCCTTTTCTTCTCCAGACTGAACAGCCCTAACTCTCTCAGCCTGTCTCTGTAGGAGAGGTGCTCCAGTCCTCTGGTAATCAAACCGTACAAGGACTGAAGAAGTGAAGTCAGTCCATGCATCATACAGCACACCCTATAGGATGCTATAGGGCACCAGTCACATAAAACTTCGGAGAGGTTCCCATCTGAATCCAAGCCTTAGCGCAGACACCCTGACATGGCCAGTTCGGCACTCAGCAGCCGGATGCGAAACAACAATTACATTGTGAAATGTCATGGCTCTACTGGGAAGCAAAAACACATCAATATTGTCTCCTGGTTGCATCAAGCCATGATGATTTTGCTTGACTGCATGCCTGGATGAAACAACAGAGAACACAAACAGAGATGGGGCCAGAGCTTGCTTGTGCACTATCTTCCTGCCTTTCCAGCGCACCCATCGCAGCAGTGTCTAGGTGATAAGTCTGTCTCTTTGCAAAACAGGAAGACCGTGGGCTGGTTGGCTTCTCTGATGAGCTCTAAATTACAGGGGTTTTACCTGGCTGCCAGCCTCGCTGTGCACTAGGTAAGGCAGGCGCTAATGCAGGGTGCTGCGGTGGCCGGCGATAGGATAATTACTGTTATTGCATTAGGAGAGAATAGCTGAGACTTAAGAGCCGGAGGGGAAAAGAGTCCCAGAAATTGGAGCACTGAAGGCATTGCTAGCTTCGTGCACACAAAGGCGACCGACCTATAAATAATCTGACCTCTTTGTTCTAGGAAAATGGCACAAGAATTAAGACCCCGGTTCAGGAAGAAACTTAAAATGCATGACTAAACTCGGCATAGCTGAGCAGACCTATTGACATGCCGGGGGCCCGAAGGCATTTCTGGTCTGTGAGCCTTTGTGCTCACCTGCGAGAGCTGCCGGAGGTGTCCTGCTGACAGAGCTGCTTTCCAGGGGCTGTGGGGGGCAAGCTTAATTACTGCAGGTAAAGGAGCAAAAGCACCCTGCCAAATTTTGAGTGGTGCTTCTCAATAGTCTCTACTCTTCCTCTGCTTTCTAAGTTACAGCTAAAGAAAGAGACCTCTGTTAGCCTCAGTTACCTGATAGTAGCCAGCAATTTCAAAATGAAAAGCTGACATGTAGAGCAAAACAATGAAGTGTTAGAACATGAGCCTAACAAATGTACCCCAGAAGTTTGCCAGTAAAACAAACCCAAAACAAATCAGGGACAAAAATAAAACCAAACCAAAAGAGATGAGCCAGCAGCACGGCAGGTCATCTCAAGGTTAGCTTCACCCTACCTGGGTATCATCTCTCAGCTTTGAGGAGAAAACACACGAAAAGATGTGTTTGTTCAAATTAAAAGGTTTGCATTAGGCTCAGAAAGCCCTTGGCAGCCTCGATGAAGTAAAACTAGAACTACTTGTAAAAAGAAAGTTTTGAGGGTTGCCTGAGGTGGGGAGTAGCACCATTTACAAATATTTTTTTGCTAGCTCTTGATCACAGAGGCTTAGAAAAATTATACCTTAAAATTATTAGTAAATATAAATGTATTATAAACCCTTCCTTGCTTTTTTTTTTAATCTTTGCAGTAGAGAGAGAGTAACTATTTTCCTTATGCTGGAGGTGGGGAATAAGCATGGAGAAGGTGCGAGACTGACTCAGCATCCCCCACCACCAGCCCCTGGCCTGGCCCCCCAT
The DNA here is from genome assembly GCA_036630365.1 of Acanthiza pusilla. NCBI lineage: Eukaryota > Metazoa > Chordata > Aves > Passeriformes > Acanthizidae > Acanthiza > Acanthiza pusilla. The sequence goes on from JAXCHO010000023.1 coordinate 34,927,966, forward strand.
GTCTGGGATCCTTAACAAATACATGTGTCCCAGGGAAGACACATGCAGGGTGGGTGTAAGAGCCATTTTGTTCCTTGGTAGGTGAGTAACAGGGCTTGGTCAGCAAACTTGAGTCCAGCAGGGTATCAGACTGGATTGTGTGCTGCTGGTTCATCACCTTAGCAGCTGGCTGGCAAAGCAACAATCCAGCAGCCTTTTTCCCAGGTGAGGGAGAAATGATAGGAAATGCAAAGTGATCCACCAGAAAGTTTGCAGTGGACATTTGGACAACGGCAGGAGGTCCAGCCACGCTCATTTGTGCTGTGGACACCTGGACAGCAAGGAGCTCTCAGATGCACACCCATCCCTTTTACCTGCCCTGTTTTTTGTTGCATCCAGGGACAGTAAGGGCGAGGAAAGAGCCACATTCTTCTCTTATGACTGCTTATCCGATCTCACAGTGGTGAGATGCACCTCTCCACCTCACAGGCCTTCCCCATGCCCCACATGTATACACAGCCCCTAAAGCAAGCACTTTAAGACTGGACGTGTAATCCAAGTTTGCATTATAATTCTTCCTATGCAACTCAGTCATAAGTTACTGTGGAGCAATTAGGAACTGACAGGTCTAGCAGAGGGAGATGGTGTTTCCTGGTGGCTTTTCCAGCCTCCCAGGACCATTTTGGTTGCTGTCCTGGGCAGCTCACAGCCCTGTCACGGTGTTATCTGTCAGAAACTCAGCTGCCCAAAGCTCTGCAGCCACATGTTGCATGTGCCCTGTGTAAATTCCCATTTCCTGCTGGGAGCTGGGATGTTAAAAGCTGTATTGTCCGCCTGTTTCTCACGCTCCTCCCGTGTGCGTGGCCCCAGTGCCCCAAAGAGCCGTCAGGCTGCAGGAGAAGCCAAGAGGCAAAGTTCATCTTCTGAGGCAGCGCAGTGCCTGGCACAACTATTCCTGGTCCCTGACTCAGAGCACAACCATCTTTGAAATAAATAAAATGAAGAAGGAGAACATCTCTGGGCCTATATTTGACACTTGTATTCCCACACCACTTGGCTTTATATAAACATACAGATTGGTGTGGTGGTTATTTTGACTCATCTGCTTAGCAATCATTTTATTTTAATCAATATTTATTTAACTCACCAGCTAGACAAAAGCTCCCTAATTTCTTCATCTGATTTAATTGATGTTCCCTGACAGAATGAAGCTAGACTGGATAAGACAGTACAAGCTGTGCCAGTCTTCTTTGGTTTGCATCTCTTTTAACAAGTCCTGTGACTATCGCAGAGCCAAGGCACATCTTACATCTCGCAGAGGAATTGGGACCATACGTGGCTGTATACCCTGGGACAAGGAGCCAAGAAACACGCCAAAACAATAAGCGTTGACACAATAATTAGCATATTGATTCTCTATGCAAATTACCTCTTCATACATTGTGAAACACTCTGCATTTTCAGAGGACTTCAGAGGAGCCTGGAGTTTCTTACAGGCACCACAATAATTAAATACATGTCTTCAGCTGTAACATTAAAATACAATTCTGGATGAAGGATCATAGAAAGAAACATGCACATTGTGCAGATAAAAATGTATGGGATACATCTACCTGATACCCCCACCCCCAAACATGCACCATAAATTATATTCCTGAAGCAGCTTTCAGACCATGGATATTTCAGGCCTTCTTAGAAGAACACTTTGATTTTTATTTGAAGGAAATGATCTGTACCTTGTGTCACCTCAACCTCATGCCAAGGGTGAGGAGTGGCTGCAAGTTGAAGGATTGAATCATAAAGCTCAATCTTAGCCCAGCACTCCACTTGCCTGGAAAGAAAGGTTCACTTTAGCAAACACTAAAACAGACTGGCTTTCAGAGGAAATAATTTTTCAAGCTCAGTCACAAGTGCAGGGGGAAAAATGAACTCTCACATTTACATCAGTGGAGTCACACAGAAACTATGATCCTGAAGTCAACACGTGGAAAAGCTTAAGTGAAGCAACCTGTAACTTGCTGCCCAGATTAGTTCATGCCCAGCTCTCTCTGCCAGCATTTAAAGCCTCTGTGAAATGCTAAAGTGTAAAGGGTAGCACCGTCTCTCAAGGCCAAAGTCAACCGATATTAGGAACGGGTACAGTAATTTTACAACCATTAACAGCACTAATGGCCATGTGAGCCAAGACAGAAAGTTGCCAGAAAGACCCAAAACTGCCTCTGCAAGGAGGAAAAATTGCCCTGCCTCCACATACTGCACTGTTGTAAAAATCAGCTAAATATCTCGACTGCAGGCTGAGGGGTCAGAGCTGTCTGCAGTGACAGAGACAGAACCCATCCAGAGACAGAACCCATCCAGAGACAAATGTGACACCATGAAGCACCCACGAGGACACCCAGGTTTGGATGTAGATCTAGATACATTCAGAGCAGGGTGGTGAGTCCTACAAAGGGAACTGCTTCACCTCTGCAAAGTTTTAGGAGCAGGTCACCATCCTCTAATGGAAGGTCCTGAGCTCACCAAGAACACGAGAGCTCATAGATGATGCCTTTCCCTTTCCCTTTCCCTCTGGCAGTGCCCTTTTTGTGCTCCTCACCTGTGTTGCCACATGCTCACACTACCACAGCCTCTTGATGGAAAAACTCCAGCTGCCAGCACATTCGAGTGCTTCAGGTAAGGCTTTGAGGGGGCACCTGGAAAAGGTCTTGGAAAGACCCGGACCCTCCCTCAAGGGCTCCAGGCAACAGGAGACTAATGAAGACATCTTGTGCTCTCCAAAGGCACTCAGGTTTGCTCAAGATTTGTTCAAGCTTGGTTTCCTACACAGGCAAGTCGTACAAGGTCAGACACTCCCTGTACAGCAGGTCTTGAATCCGCTGCCTGGTTTTGGTCAAGCATGGTGGGTCTTAGGATCTCCCAGTTCCTGGGAGTTTTCACACAAACATTATCCTTCCCTGGTTTGCACAGGAAAGCACGACCAGAGGAGTTAGGGGTGCCATCAGAGGACATGGAAGTGCATACAGATTCACTGGGTGTCTGTTCCCCAGAGCAGAGGAGCAACTGATGGAGCAGCTGGAATCATGGGCCATGCCTGCTCCAAGGCCAGATCCTGGCTTCCAAGTGTGCACATCCAGAAATGGGGGGAGGTCCCAGCCCTGGGGGGTTGAGTGGCACCATATGAAATAACTTTCATTCTGGTCCAAGTGCAATCCAGCTTCTCCACCCAGTGCCCCAACAAGTCCTGGCTGTTAGCAAAAGCCGCCATCCTTGAAAACTGCCCGTAATTGCAGGCTTTTTGTGCTCAGGGAGAAAGGGGAGGGACTGGATTAAAAAACACCTCGAGTCTTTGAAACACAGAAAACATGTCCGAGTCAGTTCAATAGCCTTTCACGGACTCAATAAAAGATTAATCAAATCATCCACAGTGAAAGCAAGTTTGGCATCCTTGTCCCTGGGCTAGTGGTAATGCAGAATCCTCACATGCAGTTTCTTACAGCTCATGCTATTATTTGAGAAAGGCCTCAAGTACTGTCCTGGAGTGGGTCATAAAAAAACCACCCAAACCCAAAAGGATGCATGGGCAGAATTGTGATAGAAATTTGCACTTTTCCAGTGAAAAGTGCAAATTTTCTGTGAACAGTAAGTCATGCAGTTAGGGCTTTCTCAGAACTAATTTAACTCAGTTTTTCATTTAAAGTACAGGAAAGCAAGTTCAAGTAGGTTTCTCTAACATAAAGGACATCTTTTAACCCAACTTTTGCTCCTGTTCACCCCACCCCCACCCAAAGCTATTAAATGGCTTGAAACATGACACAAAAATACATGTCTTATCATATCAGTTGGCTTCTCTCACTATAGCAGCCCTTATCAACACTCAGCAGCCCTATTAATGCAGTCTCCTGCAATCAGCATGAGAAGTAGTGCTCCACAGATCCCTGATCCATCCCTTCCCAGTACCATAGGCTGTTTCTGGATGCCAAATAAAGAGCAGGAGCTGCTTTTATGCCAGCAGTTTGCTCCCTTATGTCTGGCCTGCGTGCCCATGGTCCATAGCCCTCACAGCTTGCTTCATGGCAGACCCCTGAGCTGCCAGTCTCGCATGATGCTGTCCTTCCGGGGATGCAGCTGCTGGTGCCCTGTCCTTGTGCCACTGGGTACCTTCCTGTGGCAAGGCCGGGACAGCCCTGTGCTTATGCCCTGTGCCCAGCATGTACTTCTAGGGGAAGGTTTACCTGCATAAGCATTACGTGTATTGCACTAAATACAAACTTCACTGAAAATATATAGTGGATTTGCCTTAATCCTACACTTGGGAGATGGAATAAAGTGCTAGAAAACCATTCCTCACAATATTTTTGTAGAAAAGAACTGGGGAGACTCAAACCTACAGAGCTTACTTCAAGGAGCAGGACTTAATGAGTTAAACTGTTCAGGAACTCAGAACTGGACATCCTCAATGGGCACTACATTTGACTTACAAACCAGAGAAACCCTGACCTCGGCAGCTGTATCTCTGTTCTTTTTAGTGGCAGTATGTTTACCATGTTTCAGTCCTCATTGCATATATTGACAAGCCCTTTACTAACTTTTTCCTCGGATTATTTTCATTTCATGGGTGGCTGTATTTAATTTAAGATTCCCAAGAAATTACAAAATAATGTAAACAAGTGTTTTCAAAATTGTTTGCATCTCTCCTTTCCCCCCTGTGGAACTGGGGTGTCCTTGAGGTACTACACTGGAGCTCAGCCAACAGACTGAGAAACAGGGCTGGCAAAAACAGAGGAAGGATGTTGCAACACACCAGTTGAATCTTTTCCCTTGGGATTTTGAGCTTGGTCTGGCCAGAGAGGTTGGCGGGAGGTGAAGGGGACAACCTCTCCACTTTTGCTCCACATGAAGGCAGGCCTGTGAGGAGGAAGCCTGTTTTCTGCAAATGCCTCTTGGGCAGAGTTTGCACTGGGCTCGAGAGGTTATTCGGGGTCCACATGACACCCCAGGGGCTGTGTTTTTCCCCCAAGGCTTCATGGCCCTCTTTCAGGGCATGCAGGTCAGGTAAGGAGACACAATATCTGCAGACAACTTGTGTTGCAAGACAGAAACTGCAAGGCATGGTTGCTAGCTATGAAAAACTATCCAGGGAGAAGGTTTCTCTCTTACGAAATGCACCTCCTGACTATCCTGCAGAAATCGTCCTTGCCCTTGCCAGTGCTGCCATCCCTCAGCTTTTCAGCTCTACCTTTGACTTCCTTGCAAGCTTTCAGGAATGTCTCCACACCAGATTGCCCAGCAGTGCCAGGTTTGCTGTCTTGCCTAAAATGTGCAATTTCAATCAGAGGAAGAGAAACCCCCAACACCTATCTCAGCTTCACAGTATGGGTGCAAATGGTTTATGCTTTACTGGGACTTATCAGATAGAATTCTAGCTAATCTAAGGTCAATTTGTATAGCCAGAGTGTTGGCTTGTTATTCTTTAGTGCACTGTTTGGTGGTGTTATTGACTTATAAAATGGTGAAATGAATGGTGGAATGATCTTCCCTGAAAGTAATCAGTCATGTGAACAAAAGCAGAGAAGTCTGTACTTCTCTGACCATTTTGATTCTCTATTTCCAACACCATTCTCCAATGTATGGAGAATGATTAGACATAAGAAAGAATCATTCCACAGTTAAATAGAAGTATATGTGCTTTTTGCAAGAAAGGAGGAAAAAGCAGGTATTTTTATATTGCCTTTAAGAACTGCTCCCAGTGTAGGGATGGACCAAATTTAGACCAGTCACCCAGAGCTCAAACACATGTATTGCCAAATGAATTCCCTTTTTCTAGACTTCTAGTTTGCATTAGGTTGAACGTGAAAACAATTTCTTAACACTAAACCCCCCGCTTCGTACAACTGCAATTTGAAAGGTGTAAATTGCTAGACAAGTTTGTGGGGAGACACTTCTTTAGCTGTAAATCTAGGTAATCATAGGTTCTCAGTGCCCTCTATGTGAAACTGTTCAGTTTGTTACCATCTGCACACATTGTCATCGCCAGGGCAATCAGTGGTGATAAAGACAACTGTAAGAGAAAGCAACTTTTGGAATTTTTGGCTTTGATGCATAGAAGGCACTGTGTCTGTGACATGAGCATCAGTCCACAAAACTTCACATTTGTGTGAGGTGAATGTCATTTTCCTGGGGAAAAGGAACAAACCCCTCTCACCAGTCAGCTTATTAGGACTTCGTCATTGTTTTCATGGAGTGATTTAGGCATGACTGGGGAGCAGGCTCTTCAGGAGCCACACACACATGGATTACACAACACACATAAAGCTTGATAGTGTCATTACCACACCTCTGTTTTTTTAAATACACTTCCTCCTGCTTTTGGGTTGGGTCCAGTTATTCATAGGGAACACCTGGCTCTGCACAAGGAAGCACTAAATCCTTTGCCTTCAAAGCACACAGATAGCAAGGAAGGTCAAGTATTACTCAGGGATTTCTCACCAGATCTTCAGATCAGATCTCTTATTTTCTCAGTAAAATGCAGCCCATCATTTTTGCATGTTCAGCTCTGGAGGAAAGGCCTTGACTAAATCAGTGAAGCCAAACCACCTGCCACAATATTGTTAAAACAGGGAAGCATAAAAATCAACATTTAAGTGTACCATTGAGCAAATAATCCCAGTTAATCCCAACAGCCCTGGAAAGTCCCTTGTGGCACAGGGCAGGCAGGGCACAGCCATCTCCTGCAGCCATGGATTTTACCAACAGCTCCAGGAATGGCATCTCCTCATCAGGGGGGCACAGCCTCTGCGGTCCCATGGCATGCCAGGAGTCCTCAACACCCCACCAGTGGTGGAGTCAGCCAGAGGGAAGTTCAGGGTAGCCCCTGAACCTTGTTTGTTTGCTCATCCTCTTCAGAGACCCTGAGCCACCCATCCCTCAAAGCACCAACACCAGCACAAGGGAGCAAGAGGTTACTTTGTCATTATTTAGAAGGAACCACTCTAGTTTTACTCCTAGGTAAGGGCAGTTGTAGATGAAAGAGCAACAAGGACAAGGACAGACCCCTGGCAGGTTTTTCTCCAGGTCTGTGCCCTGGGCAGGGCAGGCAGATAGGATCTGCAGCACCATAAATCACCTCACGGCAAAGGGAGAAGAGAAACGGATTGTGAAATGAACTGTAAAATAAACTTCTAATGTAAACATCGAACAGGCAGGGGTTTGTTTTCTCTGTCTGGGAGCCCAAGTCTGGCACGATTTACTGGCTGGCTGTGCTGGGACCTTGTAGGGTGAGGTTACTGCTGGCCCTGTGGCAGGGCAAGGAGGCAGCCATCACTCTTGTTTGCCAGCAGGAGAGGAAGCTGATGCTGCCATGAGCATCCTGCTGTCCTCTGGCATTGTCTGCTTGCTCAGGCACCGGAGCTTTGCCCACAGATGCCATCATGGGCTCTCAGGCTCCTCCTCACCCAGAAAGACACCCTCCCAGACACCAGCCTCGGTGGCCTGGCAGCAGTGATGGGGACACCCCAGAAGGCTCCAGGCTGCATCTTTCACCGGGGCCTGGGTTTTCTGATAAGCAGGTGCTCACCCAAAGCTGCCTCTCCCTGACACGTCTCCCACGTCCCTGCCCACGCCATTCCTGCTGCTCACAGTCAGTGAGGCTTTGTTGCTTGCCCCTTTCCATGGGCTGGCCTCTTGTCCTGCCCAGGAGGGCCAACACGTGCCCTCAGCAGGGGAAGCAGGCCACCTCTGAAACAAACCCGACCCACTGCAGGAATATCTGTATTTTCACCTGTATTTATACTTCTGGTCCAGAAGGAGTCTGACTCGATGATCCTGAAGGGTCCCTTCCAACTCAGCGTATTCTGTGATTCTATGGTTGTACTACACGAAAACCTCTCTGGGGCCGGGGGCACACCCTGGCTCATGCATCAGCACAGTGGGACAACATTACTCAATACCTGTTACAGTCAAACCAGGAGACAAGATAAGTTTGCTACTGTACATAGATACATAGAGACCTGTACCTCAGGTAGGAAAGGACAGAAGCCTCTGTGCTGCTTTTTTTTTCTCTTTTTTTTCTTTTTTTTTTTCTTTTTTTGGGCCTTGTTTTAAATCTGTTTTAAGTCCTTAAGGCAAGTCATAGGAGCATGAGGTTAGAAGCAACCTCAGGAGATCATCCTCCTGCTCTGAGGCAGGGCTAACAAAAATCCAGGCAAACATTTTGCTCCCAAAAAACACCCTTAATGAAGAAAAGTCCACACCTCTAGGAAATGTGTTAATTATCCTCATAGCTAAGAGAACATAACCTACATTTGCTGCAGATGAAACACGACTATGTCCTCTCCTTTGTGGGTATGAAGGGTGGGGTGTTTAAAGTAATTTTCGACATGAAGTAATGCCAAGGTATTTTGTGTCCCCTCTCAACTTGTTCTAACAAATAACATCAGCCTTCTCCCATAAGTCTCCATTCTTATTCTTCAGCCTGGCTCAAACATTTGAGGGGGCCCCAGTGCCACAACTCCACAGCAGGAGCTCAGCTCCTGCCTCATTCCTGCCCACAACTCCTTTTTTCCAGGGTTGCTGCTTGGAAAGCGCTTACCCCACTTGGTGCTTGGCAGCTGCTCTCCTTCCTTAGCACGGCACCTTTGTCTGCCGAATCTCCCCTGGCTTATTTTGCCTCCCAGTCCCTCGTGGTGGCACGTGGTGGCACTCCCCATTCTGCACCAGGGCCGTGCTGGGCGCTGGGCAGTGTCCTGCAGCTGCCGCGCTGGCTGACCCCAGCACGCAGAGCCTGCTGCCAACTTTTGGGTGTCCAGGGCCCCGTGGCCGTGGGCATCCGGCCAAGGCTGGGTGGGGCAGGTGGCAGGAGGAGCAGAGGGACAAGTGTGGCACAAGATTAGGCTCACAGAAGGCAGATGGAAGGGACAGTTGGGAGGGGAGAGCACACAAGTCCTACTTTTGGAAATGCACACGAGAGAGCCGATTGCTATTGGAGTGTCCTGGTGAAAAAAGAGTTGCTGTCTCCAAATTCCTCTTCTATGGTCAAGCACCTGTGGTTTTTCTGCCAGGTGGAAGGTGGAGGGGCTGAAAACTGACAACTGGCCAAAAAGATCGTGGGACACAGTGGAGAAATCCTCAGGGGACAGGAACTGGCCATTGTTTACCAGCATGACAGTCTGCATCCCATAATGGCCTACCAAACAGGGTGGAGGGGGTGCTGCTGAAGATACAGATTTTAACTGGGGAAAGTTATCCACCGCCTCAGCTTTTTTCACACTTTCACCTGTGCCTGCAGTTTCATCCTACCTTGGGTTCCACACACGAGTTTTGTGTGAAGAAGCCGAGGAGGTGCAGTCCCATCACTGGCAGCTGTGCTCTGAGCAGGGCTGAGCACAAGCCCAGGGGTTGTTACAGGCCATCCTTTGCAGGTGACTGTCCCATGTGTGGGGGACGAGGTCTCCAGGGTCTGTTTTGGGTGCCCTTAGCAGCTCTGCAGTGCCTGTGCTGACCATGGCCATGTGCAGTGAGGTGTCAGGGTGTGAACCCCTTCTCTGGTGCGGCACGGCCCCGTGTCTGCATACACAAAACCTGGGAGTAAACTGCTTAAAGTTCTTCAGCAGTTTGTCACAGTTCAGGTTTCAGATAAGAGGGGTCAGAACAATGTAATTCTGCTCCATCTATTTCTTCAAACATTTCCCCTGTCAGACCCTTATTATTTCAGGTGCCAGATTCAACCTACATCGAACATTTCTAGTACAGCTTCAACCTGATACTCTCAGCACATGCGTCATGTCTGAGACAAGACTAGACCAAAAAGAAATGTGTGTGAACTCTGAGAGAGTGTGTGGATATGTTAGACAAGTCACCGTTAGATGGTCTTTCCTCAACCATGAGCTCATCCAATCTGCCCGTATGGTAAATTTGACCTTCAAGTTAGTCTCGAAATGCTGAACATGCACCTACAGAGGACTGTCAATTATAGTGGAAAAGAAACAGATAAGCCTTTTGTTAGCTTATGGATGAGGTGATCAGCATAAAATGTTCAAATTCTGATAACCTTCAACTGGAAAAGTTCTCAGATTCTTGATTCACTGAAACAGAGAGAATCAAAGATTTTCAATTTTATTTTGCAGGTTATGGCCCAGGGAAGTATTGCAGGTCACAAGTGCCAGCACTGCCAGAGGGCAGACACCACTGACAACTCTGTAGCTGGTTGCTCTAGGCTGCACCCAAACTGTACAAAGCTACTTCACAATATCCATTTCTCACGGAAAAACTTGGCAGAGCATGAACAAAGACATTTTTAAAAGAACAAGGCATTCATTTCTTTCCCATTTTTTAGTCTGTAGGAGTTTGCTCTGAAGTGGTGGGCTCATGTCCCTGTGAGCTGCCTTATCTGGTAAGAGGTCCACAAACCATTTGTACTCTCAGCTCCACATCTCCTGCCCTTAGCAGACCTTTGAACACAGCCACCAGACCACATTGGCTGCAAACTTACTATTCCAAGTGAAGCAATCTTCAGGGTTTAGCCTACATTAGGAAAAGGTGGCTGATGCAGCTAGAGCAGCAAACTGTGTCTTCAGACTCAGGTGTAGCTTGAAGCAGCAAAAAAAGAAGTGTTTCTTCCTAGTGCAGCTGGAATGGTGCGACCTGTGCTGGCAATGAGCTCTTACCAGGTAACTCTTACCTGGGCTTCTTGCTTAAATAAAAGCATAATAAAAAATAATCATGGCCGCAACTTACATAACTGACCCCACAAATGTTTTAATAACTGGCCTTAGAAAAACAGAGAATGTAAAAAAGTCATAGAATGAAAAAAAAGGAAAAAAAAAAAAAAGAAGAAAAGAAATATTTATTTCCAAGGAAATATTCATGAGGATTAGAGGATAGGAAAATCATTGCTGACAGCAATGGAAATCACTGGTGACTTTAGATATGGATTGAAGAATGACTGAGAGTAATGAACAAGTGGTTTAGATGCCCCCGTGGCATTGTATCGTTAAAAAAGTAGCATTTTATTGGGCCGTTTCCACTTGTCGCTCTATTTTCAATCCTGTGTGCTCACATCTCTTGACATTTTCTCTGCACACATAGAGAAGCCCTCTTGGATGTATGGTCCCTGAGATATGTAAGGTGGGAGCTGGCCATCCCCTGCTCCTTACACATCCATTTGTGTGGGAAAAACCAAACCTCAAGAGTCTCCTCCTAAGAGCAACATCACGTTGTCATCCCAGAGGCCCTTTCTTAATAAGGGAACGAAGCTTTGGCAAGGGAAGGTGAAGACATTGTGGAAAAGCAAAGATGTTCAGGCAGGAGATTTGAGAGGCTGGAAATGGAGCTGCAGAGTCTCCACCACAGACCCCAAGACCCAGCAATTCAGGGCACTTTCTGCAGGCAACTTGTCACCTTGACATCCTCTGGTGAAAATCAGAGTGAAGTGGGCTCACCCTGAAGTGCTTGCTATGGGTGAGGAAGAGGAAAGAGACGCTTTGCATTTGTGTTACTCACAGGAACCTTCCCACGTGACCGCTCCTGTCTCTGTAAATTGGTTAGCACCGACCCTTTGGTGACAATCACCTCACCCTGACTGCAGAGCAAACACAGCTCCACTGCTAAGTGAAGACCCCCTGTACAGCCATGCCTGCCATCGCCCTCTTCTATGTCCTCCAGAGGCAGAACTTTCAGAGCAGACACACTAAGGTAGCTGCCTTCCCCAGGAAGAGGCTTAGACATCTCCCAGCTCTGAAAGCCATTATAATTTTATAAGCACTCAGGCACAGTAGAATTTTGATTTAAATTGTGGCTTTTCCATGGGAGTCTGCTAGGCTGAGTGACAGTGCATGGCAAAAACTTCTGTATAAATGAGGAGGCCTCGCCATAAATTTTGACTAACAGATGCACACTGAGGTTGATAATACAATTTGATATTGCAAATATGACTCTCCAGAGAAGTGTGAATGACAATGGGTTTCATTTAATGAGTAAAAGGACTTTTTTTTATTGTATGCCTTTTATGAATTACTTTATTGCTTTCTAAGCAGTGACTTTTCTCCAGGACATTCATCCATGAATTAGTTAATGGCGTACAAGCCTGGATAGCCTTAAGTAGGAGAAGCCTAATAGAGATTTAAGATAAAGTGCTGGTGAAGTATGAATTTTCTACTGAAACAACAAACGCAAGACAGACACCAGGCCAGTCATTCCCAGCAGAGGCTTGGAAAGGCTGGACCTCTCCCTTCTGGAGGGGAAGGTGTCAGGAGCAGCTTCCTGTGCTGCTCTCCAGGGAGCACCTCTGAGGTGCACAGTTTTCCTCCATCTTTTTTTGGAGGTCAGAGGTAGAGTACACCTGTATTCCCTAATTAGCACTTTCTAATCAATGCCATTCTTTCTTAAGGTGGTTAGGAACAGCAGAAGGAACCACTGCCCATGCAGCAGGTGAATCTTCAGAGAGGTTACCAGAGCAAGGTGCTGGCATCTGCTGTGCTGTGCTCCCACTGATGTCCTCCCCATCCTCCCGCCTCGGACCTCGCTGCAGCAGCCATGGGATCTTTCAGGGCATACAGTGGCCCCCAGAGCATGAAGTAGAGCCAAAGTCTGACATTCCTGTGGTGCCAGGGCCCACAGGTGCCAGCAGCAGCCTCAATGCTCATTGCAGTGAGCCCTGCTGGAAGGCTAATCCCCAGGGAAAGGCAACACTTGGGAATTGCTCTGGGCTTTAAATTGCAGCAAAAACAAAGTTTTAAGGTATCGTCTCAAAAAGAGTGAAAACTGAGGGAAAAGACTCCTGATCAGGATTATATTTGTCTTGGAAGTTGGAAATATTTTTATGAGCTGTCATATATTTTTACAGTTTTCCCCCCATTTCACCACATCACTCATAGGATGTAGGCACCTTTAAACTGGCATGGCATATTGTAACATTAAAAGAATGTTACAACAGTTCCCCTCATTTAGGCCAGTTGTTCCTACTGAACTGGGACATTTTATCTCATTTTCTATATTAAATCAGGTCCTTGGTGTGTCATCAAACCATCAAAAAATAAAAGCAGGAGATGCTTTGTTCTAATAAGTAAATGTTTTGACATATGCAAAACTGTTCATGTCATGAGTATGCAAAGAAAATCCAGGTGCAAAAGTAAAAATTCCAAACTGGAGATTCTGAATTTTGTCAGACAACTCCAAAATTTCTCAAAGATTTAAACAACAGTTAAAAAAAAAAGCTTCTTTTGTTTTTTCTGTTGTTCTAGTGGATTTTCTATGCTTTGTACTTACATGATAAATATATTTTCATTTTTAAAAAATCCACAGGCAGAGCCAGTGGGAAAAAAAGCTCTGTGGGCTGGGTTGGGCAAACAGAGATGCCATGAGACACTGCAGAAGCCGCTGGCAGTGGGATGAATCTGTGTACCAGCAAGAGCAGTATCTACTCCATCTGGCTTGGGCTCCACTTCATCCAAGAAGACTTCCTTTTGAACAGGGAGATTCCAGTCATGATGACTCCACCAGTAAAAGAGGTAGCCTCCCAGATTTACTTATCTCAGCCTTCTTGAAAGCACCCCTAACTTCCTTGGCAGCAGTAACCAAACAAGAGCTGTAAAATACTGTTTTCCCTGGTCTGGTTGAACTTGCGACTCAGCATATGTGGTGGGGAGCTCCTAAAATAGCTCTATGTTGCCTCACCAGTGTCAGCAGCAACTTGAAAAGTCTTTTGCCGTCTGGGACAACTTGGAGAAGTTTTAAAATGTTTGGACTTATTTTGAAAGTACTGTGAAAGATAAGAATGATCTATTCCAAGGCTGGGTGAAGTGGAGGTCACAGCTAAGGCATTGCACAACAGAACCAAGTAGGTTCAGCACAAAACTCGCTCAGGATTTGATCAGCTCATCTTCATTGCTGCTGCTGCCCCTGCCCAAATTCAGGTTAAAGCTCAGTCCCTTTGGCCTGGCATCTCACTGGGCCAAACACTTACAGAGCTTGTCCCAAATAGCAGTGGGGCAATGCCAAGGCAGAGGACATAGGTCCTTCGCTGGCAGAGCCTTGTTGGAGAAGCCTTCTGAGAAAACAAGCAGAACAGCTCCGTTTCTGAGGGGAAGCAGTCGTTGCTGCAGGACAAGTGCACTCTCACTCTGGGAAGTTTAATGCACACTTCCTTCTGGTGAAAGGCTATCCTCTGTCTGGATCCTGTCATGTTTCATAGGACAAAACCTGAACAGCTATGTTAAACAAGGGGTATCCCCAGGCTGCTCTTTATCGCTGCAGTACTTCAGCATAACATTCCCGTGGGCTCTGCATGGACAGCATCGTGGTTTGTCCCCCTGGAGTCGTGAGAACCCCCTCCCTCCTGTGAGGAAAGGCTCCTCTTTCTTGGAAATGTAATTTCCTCCTGAAAAATGACTCCAAAAGACCATATACATCTGTAGCTTCCCATCAGGGTGGGAGAAGAGATTTTTGTTGACATGTCTCTCATTTCTGAGCATGCTCTCCAGTGCGTTGGCCAGAGCCTCAGTATAACTTTCTGCTGAGTCAGGCTGCTGGTTTTATTATCCCAAATCCCAAACGGGTGGTTTCAAGTAGTCCAGGCATTTTTCAAAGACAGTCTGAAACCCAGCCAAGCCCATGGTGGGGGTCGTGTGTGTATCTGTGTGTGTGTCTGTGTGTCTGTGTGTGTCTGCGTGTGTGTGTGTGTGTCTGTGTGTGTGTGTGTGTGTCTGTGTGTCTGTGTGTGTCTGTGTGTGTGTGTGTGTGCGCAACCCTTCTCCCGACAGGTCTGCAGTGGGACTGGTTCTCTCCCAGGCCAGGCGAGCTGGGCTGCAGCTGCACAGTGCAGCTGCCACCCCTGGGGACAGCCCCCCTCTGTCCCCAGAATCAAGTGAACTTTGTGATTTTTTTCAGCAGTAAATGATCCCCCTGGGGGTTATCTGACCACCAAAACGACATTGTCTTGGCTGAAGGATTGAAGGGCCGAGGCCCACGTCAACACACACTGACAGAAATTAGTGAGTGCAGGCTCAGGACCCCTCCCCAGCCCCAAGCCCCCCACCAGCCACTTTCACTTGCTGCTTGAAAGTTATCCCTTCTCCAGCTCCCGTGCTTACATGTCTGTCTATAACACAAGAAAACAGAGCGAAAGCAAATGTGCAATGTAGAGATCCATTATGCTTTATTTACATGCGTCACCATCTCTTTTACAAACTAGATTACAATTTAAAATGGAATACACAAGGCAATATCTACTAACACCAAGTGGAGTAAGCACTGCGTCTCTACTTCATTTGGAAAGGGGCAGGTTTTGCTCCAAAACAAACTTCCTTCCAACCTCTGAGTAGTAAGGTAATATATTCCTCCAGGGCAGCATCTTTTATCTTTGTTTTTTTTTTTTAATATAAAATCCTCAGTAAGACTGCAACGTGAAGAGTGTCTGCTTTCAAATGAAAGTACAAGATAGCCCAAATGAAAAGTATAAACTGTTCAGCTCTTCGGTATGTAAAGACGGCCATGCGCGATAAGGCTGTGGATTTAATATTCTTCCAATTTACATGGCTTGAAACAGAAACAGATAAAACAGTTTTACAGATACTGTATACATATTTTTTCCAATCATGCAACTTTTTTAAAAAAAAGTTAAACATGTGAAGCCAAATGTACAATCCATTTTTTCCAACCCATAGTTACGAAATGTATCTGGTCCCCCTTCGCATCTGTTGGCAATTCCAAAGGTATATTGTGTACTTGAAACACTTACAGACACCAATTGCCAAGCAATGATATAACTTTAGAGAAATACATGTCCTAAAAGGTAACTTTTAAAGCAGTGGCACAAAAATTTCTGGAGTTAAGCAGTGTTTAACTACCCAATTATTCTCAAGAGAAAATTTTTTTACAAAATCATTAAATCAAGCCCCAACCTGTGACTAGAAACTGCATAAATAACATCTTTTTAGACCTTTTGTTTAGACCAAGTGTTCAAATGACAACCATGTAATTCTGACCTTGACCTTCATCTGTTTTACATGATTTCACAAGGAAAACTTCTAGGCATAACCATGTCCAAAGACTCAAAGGCCAAATTTTCAAAAAGTAAGTTCCCCAAACTAGCTATTCAAGTCTTTATTTTGACACCTAAATAAGCGGCCCTTTGAATTCAGGGAGATTTATTTAGCACCTCTGGAGTGAAGGGCCTTTGCTGGGCACCTCAGCAGGTGTAGAGGGTGATGGCCTCCCCTTGGGCCTGGGGGGACCTGTCACCTCCCCTTCCTTCAAGAAGCCACGAGGGCAGAGCAGCTCGCCCCCGCGACCATGCTGGAGTCCCCAAAGTTTGGTGCCTGACACAGGCACTTCCGCTTGAAAATTTTGGGCCCCAAAACTGAGCAACAGAAACTAAACCAAACCAAACTGAAAAGGTTGGCCAGGTCCATCCCTCTTCAGTGAGTGCTGGGACGTTCTCCAAAGCAGGGGCCCAAGCTGTCCCAGCCATGCCAATGGAAATGCTCCCCTTGACATTGCTGGGAGGCAGGTTAAGCTTTTCAGCCACTAATGCTTTTATTATTTCTTTTAAAAAAACTTCTCTGCCATTGATGGGCTGTCTCTAAACCAAGTGTTTTTCCTCCATTTCCTGAAGAGAGCAGGCCATAGTTTTGTCTCTCACTTCTGCCAGCAGAAAGCAGTTCCACTGAACCCAAGCAGGCTCAGTTGCGGGAGCAGAGCAGAATTTACCCCCATTTGGTTTAAGCTTTCAACAGGCCTTCCCTTGCCTTTGTAAAGAACCAAATCTGTACCAAGAAAAAAAAACTACAGGGTTTGGTCACCTTGGCCATACCACCGAGTCAGGCCTTACTGGACCTGTCACTGATGGTGGGTCTTTGGGCAGCACCACGGCTCTCACTGGAGGCTCATCCATGTAGGATCAAAGGCTGCACCTCAGCACGGGGAGCCACCAAGTGAGCTCTGCTGACAGCCAAAGCGTGGGGCTGGGGCACAGGGCAGCAGCTGCAGAGAAGCCTCAGCAAACGAAACACCAGAGGGAAGTCCTTCAGCATACACCCACATCTTGGGGTGTACCAGGACGCTAAGAGCTAATGACACACACTCAGAGGAGGCCAGTGATGAACTCTTGGCCGATTTCAGCAAAAGGTGCCTGCAACTGGGCTCGGGTAAGCCAGGTGCCCAGGTGTGCCATGCAAGCATCCTGGGAAGCTGGATGCTGACAGACGTGGGCAATGCACACCAGCCAGCTCCAACAGATGGAATAAACTAGGCCACATGCTGACAAATAGATCCCCTCAGTGAAAAAAGAAAAGAGAAGTTTTTTTAAAAGGCAAATGGTAAACCCTTGGCTGCTTGGAAGAGTTGATATGCTACAGGGCTATGCTAACCACAACTGCACAGAGCCTACACAGTCATAACTGGAGGGAGAAACCAAGAGGTGCATCTTTATGAGAGAACAGCATGGGGGCTATGGTACAAAACCAAAACTTCCATCACACTAGGAGCTGTTATTTCACCAAAATCACCTCAGGGACCTGGAAAGTAAGGAGAGAGGAGGGGCCCACGAATGCGTGTGTGTGTTGGTGCATGACTGTGCACGTGTGGTGGCAGTGGTGAGAGGGGGTCACTCCACATTGCACGGGACACGGGTCGGTGGGAACTCATGCACTGAGACTTTGGGTTAAAATGCTAGTTTTGTTTTCCTAACATCCATGCATAATGATCCATTTCTGTACATAATAAAATATATTTATATATTTATATGCATAATGCTTTTATGCAAAGGAAAAAAAAACTTCATATATCGCTTTGGAGAATTATGTATACACTGTCCTATTCAGAACCTCTTCATACTGAGTTCCTATGTACCACTGGTGTTTTCCCCTCTTTTTTTGCATCCCTCCCCCCATGATACTAATAAAAAGTAATCGAACTTTCCAGATTATAGAGAGGATCTATACAGCACCATACCTTTTATTCATTATTATTAATTATTATTCATTTTACAAAAGAAAATCTTAGAAGCAAAATATATAAAACTGCCTTGTCTTTCGGCATCATTTATCCTGCTACAATCTACGCTCATATGAAAAGCCATTTGTATGATACTGTCACCTTGCCATTCCCACTCCTGCTTCTTCTGCCACAATGGATTATACATAATGAGAAGGAAAAAAATAATCAAGGATATGTCCAAAACAACAACAACAAAAATAAACAGGATCACTGACGCCATAACACACCCCGCAGTGACCTGTGCCTCAGCTCCTGGCATTGTCACTGCAATGACGACCTGCCAATGCCCAGCTGCTAGGGTTCCTTTAACTTCTGTGCTTTCAAATGCATCTCTACAGGTGACTCCGTTCACCTTGTGTGGCAGCTCAGCCCGTAACCACTTACCAGCTCGCTGTGGCAGTGGGGGCAGCTTTGCCAACCTAAGGCAGGAGGGGAGGTCCTGCCTCGGGGCACATCAGGGCAACGGCACCCGCTGTCAGTCCGTCCTCATGAGCCAGGAGGCAAACCCGCCAGATCCCCTTGTTTTGCAACCAACTCTGGGTTGACCCTTATGGAAAACAGGGGTGTACCATTAAACTTAAGGAAATAATAAGAAAGAAACAAACCAACCAACCCAACAAACAAACAGGCCACACACATCCCCTCTCTCTGGAATTCAGCTGGTTGATAGGACTAACAAACGCTGTACTTTCAGAAAACCCGGACACCTGAGCGGTGCTGGGTTACGGTCATTTCCTTGCATGTGCACAGTGCCTCAGATTCCCCAGGAGAGAAAGCAAAAATGGTTAAAAATCTACGGAAATCAAACTGGAGGTTGTAGGGGGGAGGGTTGGCAGATGGGGAAAACCTCCAAAAAGAAAAGCCAACTTAAAACATCCCATAAACCATTGATATATTGAAACACCACATACTCATTGACAAGTAACTACTGTAAAGGCTACACAGTGTGTTCTCAACAGGATGGTGCTGAACATTGTCTCCACAGCAGGTGCTTGGCCATCCCAGAAAAGGAAGATTTTGCATACTTCAGAATGAGTTCAATTTCCAACAAAAAAAGAAGAAGAAAAAAAAAAAAAGAGGGGAAAAAAAGTAGGTTCTTCACTCCAGTAAGGGGCCTATTAACAGTCTGCTTCATTAGGAAAATAATGCAGGGTTCACAAAGGTCGTAAGCTGTAAACAGTATCACTGTCCACTTGCTGACAGCAGATTTGGCAAAGGGTTCTCTCTCTACATCTCGTGTCAGTTTGAGGGCCTGGAGAGGAAGAAGAAGAAAAGACAGTGAGATTACTGCATGTAGGAAAAGAACAACCACAACAAAACAGGCAACCAAGCAAACCTCCAAACAAAACAACAGCTTACAGGAAGGAGCAATTTAGATATGTTTGCACCCAGAAGCTTCAAACATATAGCTAGGAATAAGTTGACCCTGCCTGAAAATGCTTTTCCCTTGCCAAGGTTCAAGTGTTTCTTTGCTGGCTTAGCTGCTCCCAAACAGGAAAGAAAAAACCCTCTCTCCAATGAAAAATGATGGTCAAATCTGATTTACAGAAACCCAGTGCATTGCCTATTTGTTAAGCATATTTCTAAGTGAAGAAATGAAATATCCTCCAGCTTTTTTCCATTTTTCACGATCACCTTTTCTCAGCATCACCAAAAAGCTGAATAAATCTCCTGTAAGTGTTGGAATTCCACCATCACCCTTGAAGGACAGACAAAGAGGCTGCTCAAGACAAACAGTAAGGAGCCATGAGTTTCAGTGTGGACTTTGGAGTTTTCCATTTTCCTGCTCGCACGACACACCATCAACAGACAGAGTCCACCTGGCTTTAAAAACCGGGTGAGGGTCCATCGTATTTTGTAGCCAAGAAACTTCTCTGCAGAGAGAGAAGCATGGGGAAGACAGCTTGGATACAGAATGGAGAAGACTATGAAGGGACATGGTAAGTAGGTAAAACACTGAAAACAGATGAATATTTCAACCAAGGGTGACAAGGGGACAGATTTTTAAAGGTACTCAGTGGCTTAAAGATATAGGCAGGCAGCACATAGGGTTTTGGAAGGTATGTACGTTTAAACATTCCTATTAAATCCTCTCACATCTTCAGAAAGTCCACTTGGTAGACATCCGTGCTGCTGGGCATGTAGCTTCTGGCTCTGAAATGGCTTCTGGAAACAGGGCTTAGTCCCCTCACACCACTTACTATCTTTTGAAGATTTTCCCCAAAATAAAGACTGATGACTTTTTATACAGTGCAAGAACAAGGGGACACTGGCTGAAACCAAAAAGCCATTGAGTTGATTACATGAATGTCTTTACTTTCAAAAGACAGTGGTATCAGGCACCCTCACAAAAAATGGTGGATTTAGTGGAACTGCTGGTTTAATCAGGACAGGCAACTCCTGCAAGGAAGATCACTCAAAGACTGTCTCCTGTCTAAGGTGCCAGGCACTGATCCTATGATAACAATTTATTAAAATGACCTATTCTGATAATGCTAAATGATTGATGGAAATTTAATCATTTTGTCTCATGGTTATTAGAGCAACAGCGTGACAGCTGCTCCCTGTGCCATTAGGGGAGAACTTCATTCAGCACAGCTTAGGGAGCAGACAGATTGTGCATTTCACCCAGACAAAATTTGGCTTTAGCCTTAATTATGTGGAGGGGTTTGGGGTAGACTGTTTTGTGAATAAAGGGATTTCTGACGGGATCAACATATTGATTTCTTCATTTTCGAAGGGCAAATTAACGCTGGCCATTCGTTAATGTGACTGCCTGGCAGTGACTCCATTTGGTGTGTCCCGATGGCTGTAATAAGGTCAGCAGAAGATACCCAGACAGGCCAGGCAGCCCCCACTAAAACCAGCCTAGTGGCTCATATGCAGCTCAAACAAGTGCAAGCCCATTTCTCTACTTCTTAAAGCCTGAGCGTCAGAGGGGGCTGGAAATTAGTGACTTCCCAAAGTGCAACATGCTCTGAAGGCAAGGCTCAGGTCCCAAACGCCACAGCCCAGCAAGTCAGCTCCCTCTCAGGCAGCTGCCAGTTATGCTGAGCAGCTGGGCTTAACTGTGGCACGTGTGAGAAGTCTTGCTGACTTTAAATAAAGCTATTGATTAAAAGAGTACAGAAATGCCCAATAAAGTACCAGAGTATTGCTTAACATTTAAATTAAAAATCTAGGTGAAATATTACATTACGCAACCAAGGGATGAGAAAAAAACTGGAGAATGGGTTAACTTGAGCATCTTTTGTGAAAGTGGCATTGCTTGATATTTTTTCCTGACAGACCTGTACTTCTGACATTGCCAACATTTTGGAGACAGATGCACAGCTGAGTTGTGCATCACATGGCAGAACCAAACCACACTCCATTTCCACAGCTCTGCTTACATGGACTTTGCACATGGATTAAAAAATGAAAAGAGGTGGATCAAAGTCTTAACCTGTCTGTCTTCAAATTACCCTGTTAAAATCTGTCGTAGACCCACATGCTCTTGCTTTCTCTCTCACCACAAATAGTCTCTGTTTACCCTGAATTTGTGGCCTGATGCTCCATAGCAATGAAAATTGTATCAAGGCAGGGAAACAAGTACTTCAGTCACATTTCCATTTATCACAGAGCCATAGAACAGTGTGGGCTGGAAGGGACCTTAAAGATAGCCTAGTCCAATCCCCCTGAAGTCACTAAGGACATCTTCAACTAGATCAGGTTGCTCATAGCCCCATCCAACCTAGCCTTGAACACATCCCCGGATGGGTAATCCACCACCTCACTGGGCAACCTGTTGTGGTGTTTTACCACCCTCATTGTAAAAACTTCTGCCTTATATTTTATCTAAATCTACCCTCTTTTGGTTTAAAACCACTACCCCCTGTCCAACTGCAACAGGCCCTGCTAAAAGCTCTGCAAACAGTCACGCAGGAGATGAGATGCCCCCATCTTCTGTGCTATTCTCTGCCCTCCCATCCTCTACCTTGCTACTGACAAATGCTACTCTCACTCTGCTCTGTGGCCGACTGGTTCTGATTTCCCTCCAACAACAACATTTCTTCACCTCTGTCTCACATCATTCCACCACTTAACTGGATGGCCACCTCCCAAGCCCCACGCCAGCTTGTGCACCATCAGAGCAGCTCTGAAGAATCATTAGCCACCTATCACTTTCTCCCTTTGATTCCCAATGGTGCCAATTGTGCAGCACTGGAAATTTCTTCAGAACAGAACGGTGACACAGCGATGGTCCCCAGAGCGGGGCACAGGTACCGTGCCCTGGTCTATCAGTGAGCCAGCACAGCAATCAGCACACACAGTTTTCTGCTGGAAGAAAAGCTGTGTGCTCATTCACACAATTATGGTATGAGAATCTGCACTACCAACACACAGCTCCTCTGTACAGCAGCCTAACATGGATCGCCTGATTTGGCTGGAAGGCTTGTTGAGTGGATCTCATCTTGGAAAATATCACCATTTAGAGGTCTGTAAAACAAGAGTTCTCCCTTGGTACCACTTTGCAACAACTCTCCAGGGACAGGAAATCCCAGTTACTACTTTTACTGTCTAGACACTTGGGATGCAAACATTTTCAAGGAAACTTGTGTCCTTTAGTGACAGATGTGCATTCGTTCTGGTGCCTGTGCCCTTCGATTTGTCATCGCCTCCAGCAACAGAGCCGCTGCTCCAAAGTGGGGGTAGGCTGGAAAAGCAAGACTTGATTACGTGTGGTTACAAGTTAGTATTTTGCCTGAGGTTTCACACTGAAAGACTGAAAAATACACAGAATTTGTTCAGAAACAAGTAAGGAAGATAACTACTGTGGCTAGTCTTTCTATACTGACAGAATTACAGCATGAGATTTTTCTTTCGAGCACAATAAAAATTGGAAATCCCAATGCCACAGCAGGTGTGTCACAGTGACACCCTACAGGCTTAGCACATGCTGCACTAGGATGGCCCTGTGCTGAGGGACAACTCTGAGGTCAGGGGACAAAGCCCAAGGACAAAAAAAAAAAGAGTTGGCAACTTAATGTACTTTATTTCCTGAGCTTTCAGGCATGTTGTAACTCCACTTCTTCTCTTTAAATTCTACTTGTAAAAATAGATGTTTCCCAGCTCAGAACTGGGGCCAGAGAGTAAGGGAGAAGGATGGAAAGAGGAAGAATGCCATTACAGAACCAGAATTTATGGGAGCTAAAACGTTGCTGTGCTGGTAGCTGCGTAAGCATGTAAAGTACGGAAGTATCTCTTTTCCTTCTGTTGCTGCTCTTCTTCCAAGAAACATTGCAAACCATAGGAGACAATCAAGTATTTTGGAAGTAAATGTAACTTAAGACAGCAGATCATTCTCTCATCCTGTATCAGCTCCCTGGGAAAAAAGGCCAGAACTGTAGTGAGCTGCCACAGCTATTTATAAGCAGGTTATTCTGATATCCCACTGGTCTACAGAATCACAGAAAAGTCCAGGCTGGAGGGGATCAGCATCATCTGGTCCAAATTTCTGTTCAAGGCAGGGCCTCAGGTTAGGTTATTCAGGATCCTGTCAAGGATGGAGTATTTCCAACAAGGGAGAATCCACTACTCCTCTGGACAGTTCATTTTACCCTCATAGGTGGGTACGGTCCCTTGTACCCATTTACAAGGAAAACACTATTGTTACACAAGGAAACACTACTGATACACAATTGCTGTTGAGAACTATCACATCTGGATGGGTTTAATCCTCTGCCCTGGCCAACACAGAAGAGCTTAGATACAGGACAGCTCTCTCCATAAGGTCATCAGGATTCTTACTTGACAACCTTTTGGTCAATTTTATCCCCTGCCTTTTGTTCAGGAGCCTGAGGAGTGGGGTGGAAATCCTGCCAGTTGTGGGTGACACTGCCACTGAGAGACATAAGCCCTTTCAACACAGTTCAACACCGCTCAACACAGCCCTTTCAAGGCAGGGTGCTGCTGGACTAGAAGAAGAAGGCCAAAAATACTTGCAAAATACATCTTTTGTTAGGGGTAAAGCCCATCAGATGGAATAACTGTGCTTACTTTAGATACCCGGGAGCACCGGGAAGGAGATGTCTACTGTGGATCACGAAAGGATGTGTAACAACTGCACCTGTGCAAGACCAGAGAAGGATTTTGCTTGCATTTTTGAATCTGAGGAAAAAGAGTCACATTTTAGAGTAAAAGGTAGCTGCATGGCTAGGAAACATCCTGAATTATGGTTTATAGTGCTATGGCAACATGCTATGTACCTGTTATTCTGAATGTGCTCGTAGAGTTTCTTTTTCTTTGCCAGGTACCAAGCCTATTTTGAAAACATCCTCCCTGCTATGGAATCTTCTTGTTTTCCTCTGCAGTAAGTTGAAAATGAGAGGCCAATACCATGTTGATAAAAGGCAGGACATCTTCTATCATGACTTACAAGTGGCAGAAAAGGCAAGAGAGGAAAGGTCCTACCTCAAAACCAGATTTTATCTATATTTGTATGAAATTCATTACCTATAAAAGCCAGGGGATGCAGGCAGTGCGAGGGAAAAACAATGGGCAAGGCATTCAGCTCAGCTGTAGAAGTGCATAAACGCAAGCCATTCTCCACAGCATCATCTGGGAAAAGTGGCTTTTTTCCTGGAGTAATGGTAGACAGCCGTGGCTGCACAGCAGCTTCCGCTAGCCAAGCTGCGTCCCCGTCCGATTACTGCTCAGCAGATGTCCCCTCTGCCAGACTCCAATAACTGCCACCCTGTGCAGTAATCTGAGTGGAAAAGCTGATTAAACAGCTCCGGCAGACTGGACCAGAGCGGGGCATTCCCACCACCCAGCCACAGGTACCTGATTTAACAGGATCAGGGTCCCCCCACACCACTAGGGACTTGATCGGGGCTGGGCTGATGGGAACATCCTGCTGGAGATCTTTCACCATCAGCACCAGGAGCCCAGGGGGGTGTTGCATGAGCTTCCTTCCTCCACCCCCATTCCCCAGGCCAGGAGAGAAAGGCTGGCTATTGGCATACTGTACTACTCAAACATGCACTCCTGCTGCCCGTGCTGTACCTGTGCTTTTTGGCTGTCATCAACACAAGACTTAAACCTCTCCGGCTGTCAGTTCATCACCTGGGCTGAGTGCCCAATTGCTGTGAAAAAAAGATCCCGACCTTTCCTCAGCTGCATGACGCTATGCTTCTAAAAAGGAGCTCTTATTACGCACTTCTTCAAGAAAATATGCTTTCATGGGGGCTATTTAAAAGTCTGGCTCAAAGGAAGGAATGAACAAAGAAAAGCCACCTGTAAGCAGCCCAGCTATCAGGCAAAGCACATATCGAGGGACCAACACTGATCTAAACAATCATTATGGCTCATTCACATGATAAAGATGATTTGCAAAGACTCATTCTGCAACAAAACCTGTGCACTGCTGATCCAAGGTGGAAAGCACTGGGGAGACCAGTTGATGCAGGCTGTTCTAAAAATATCAGTTTGTGCTGTCATCTGGTGAGAGTATGTCATCCTGTAATCTTAGCATCTGCAGGGACAGCAAGTTTCTGCCTAATTATTGCTGCTGAATCACATGACAAAGCATGAGGTACTAAAAAACACATCTATATAAAACACCAACAGAAGAACACCCAAACCACAGGATAAGACCACTGTCCTGGCTTCAGCTGCTGCACACTCACAACACAAGCCTGGGGAGGCAATCCTGGTTTTTACAGATCTTTTCTCTGGGTTAATTAAACCCCAAACCATAAACCCAGATTAAAAACACACCAGAACAAAAAAGCCCTACTCCCAGGAGGAGTGAGCAATTCATTGTGTTTGTGTGTCAGCTCCTGCTGCCCTCACACAGCAAAAGCCACAGCATCCTGGCAAGCCCAGGACTGGCCCCTGTATGCAAGGGGCTTTGATGAGCTTCAGTGAGACCTCATGGGGCCAGCCCCGGTGGGGTTTGCCCAGCTTTCCCCTCTCCTCCTCCCCAGCAGCCAGGAGGAGTTTGCTCCTGTGCCACTGATGTGCTCCCCAGCCACCAAGGAGACTGCTCAGGCCAGGCCCTCCTTGGAGTTGAAAGGATCCCTGTTCCCCACAAAATACATTTTCTACATAGATATTTTTGTTCAAAGACTAAACTTGGCATGTGTGGTGTTCAGCTAGTCACAAAACCACCTTTCAGAACTCGGGCTGGCAGAAACAACACTGAAATGTTACAAGTACCACCACCTTAACCACTAGACTACTAGAAATGGAACAGAAGAATGTGCTGCTCTTGAATTTCCTTTGAATGTTTTAAAGGCAGACAGCCCCACCTTAGCTCTGTGTAAGAAACCTGGCAGCCCTACCCCTTTTTCATTTTTGAAAAGGAGAGAGGAGGAAGTGCAGCTATGGTCCTGAGGCAGTCAATGTCCTCAGGTAAGAGGTCCACCAGTTCTGATTTCTACATTACAGCTCTCATGAGCGTAAGATTGCTGGCAGAAAACAAGTATCATCTTCTTTATGGCAAACTGTAAAGACTTCTCTGTTTCAAAACTCCACCCAAATGGAGACCTCTGACTACCTATTTTCACTTTTAAGATGGTGTTGCAAAAATGAAGTCACCCTCAGACCTATTCAGCTTTGGTATGAATTATACACAGAAAGGGTGAATGCCAATTAACAAATTGGCAAGCAGTCCAAGCTGATATGGACTAATGAAATACTAACAGACATTTTGTTAGGTTTCCTAAGATTTTTTTCATCAGAGATGTTAATCATCGAGTGTGAACATTACATGACGTTACTATTTGCAGCTTGTGTACTCTGCAGTAGGATGGTGTGGGACCTTCATGATACTAGGGGAAAATGAGTGACTTCAACTGATCTGTCAAGTATTTTACATGTAATTTTCAAACAAGTCAACGTGACTCCAGCACAACTCTGTTACAGAGCCCAGAGGCCTCCTGCAAATGACACATTGAAATCTTTCAGAAGATGCAGCTTAGAAGAGTTTTTCAGACTACGACGCCAACTCAAGAAGTTCCTGCCCTGCTCATGCTGAGCCTTTCTCCACCCCATGCATGCACCCTGCCAGCATGGCTGCTTGTGTGGTGCCATTGCAAACTGGATCAGTGAAACAATCCAGGTAAAAGCAACTTCTTGGATGGGTTTTGATGCTGGAGAAAATGTTTGCCCAAGCAGCAACTGTTCACAAGCTTCTGACCTCCCAGGCAGCAGCAAATGTCCTGAACAGTCTTCCCTGATGCTCTGTTTTGGGATTACTCTTAGGCAAAACTCAAGTCCCTTTGGACTTCTCAGGTGACATAGACCCCAGAGTGAAGTGTAGAGTTATGGGAATCCCAGACTAAGAGAAGGACCCATTAATTTCAAAATAAAAGGTATTCTATAGACAGGTGATGGAACAGTGATGCCTTTACTTAACCAGCTGAAATACCAAGGTGGTGATTATCTGAGTGGGCAGAGGGCATTATCCAGTGCTTTTGGAAGCAGGTGGAGATAGAGGAACAGAGGACCCAGTCAGAATAAGAGGAAAAAATATGGCTGAGTGAATAAAGCAAGAAAAAAATTACTGATTTTCTCCATTCCTTCATGTAAGAGAAAAAAACCAAAACCAAACCCAAATTCATTTATATGCCTCAGTGAGGGCCCTCTGAAAGGTTGGGCATGGGCAGCCTCATGGGCACAGGTTGGTGTGGTGGGACTGGGCAGGGCTCTTTGCAGGGTCCATGCACAGGCTTGTGTGCAGCAAATGTGCCCAGCCACTAAACCTGCAACAGTGGCATCTCCTGCAGGGTTTTTAAAATTTCCCTATGAAGAAATCGTAGTTGATTTTCTTCCAAAGTAAACCTCCCTCTATACCTAAGTATAAATTAAATACCTATGTATTTGCCTTCTTTTTTCCCTGAAAACTGACACCAATGTTTCTCTTATTTTTCATAGAAAACACAGCACTCACTATTCCTAGGTATGCCAATAATCCATTGTAACTGCTTCTGCCTGCCTGCAAAATACACCTGGCCACCCTTGTGAAACGGATTTAGCATAAGCAATTGCCGGGCTGCTCTGCCGAAAGCGCTCCCCAGTCTTTGGGCTTGTAAAGATTCATTACAGGGGTCACGAACATCGCTGAGAGAAGGTTTTAATCCAGGGATCCCTGTTGCTACAGTGGAGAAGCAACCAAGAAAAGCAATTCAGAACGACTGCACCTGATGTCATGCGAGGAGCCTCTATCAAAACATGAGATGCTCATAGGGAGGCAAACTCTCAAACAGCGCTGCTTAACAGATGAGGAAGGGTGCATGATGAACCAGCTCAGCAGAAATCATCTGCGCTTGCACCTGATACCAGAGGCACCCCGCAGCAGCCGGTCCACTTGTCAGGGAGAGGGAGAGAGGCTTCCACAGATGACTGGACAGTAATCTGCCGAGGAGAGCTGTCTCGTTAATAAATCTGTCCTCTGCAATGAGACTCCGCTCACACAGATGTGTCAGTTCCTTTATTCGGAGGGAGCAGCCTGAAAAAGATCACGGCAGCTCTGCTTTCCGTGGATGCCAGAGGCCGGGGTGCAGAGGCAGCAGGGAGCAGCAGTGAGGAAGCAGGTGGGGTGCTGTGTCTCCTCCGTGCTGCCCACGCAAGTCCCCCTGCGGCGGCTGCTACCTACACACAGCAAGTGAACCTATGGGAGCTGGAGGCTGCCCTATTTGCCTGTGTCAAGCAAAACTGTCAATAACATCTATTTTTCAGGCCCCATTTGGCAGATTGTACTGCTGGATGTTGCACAGCAGTAAAGTTCCTACAGCTTTTTTTTTTTTAACAACATCTGAAGGTTTTCAAATCCAAGCAGCTCATGCACTTGAAGGATGAGAGAACTGGTCAGCAAGCATGACCTTCTGCAAATTTTTGCTTCCTCATCTTTGGATCAATTCTCTTTCTTTTCCCCTTTCTTTTTCTAAATTCTCCAGCACTGGAACTGAAGAAACCCCAAAATTCATCTGTGGTCCTGGCCTTGCCAAGTTGCGGCCCTGCTCAGGGTCAGTGGGACACAGTGTCCTCTACAGCCCATCTCCACAGCCCGTCTCCTGGCCACACACTGCAATGATTCTGCTGCGGTGAGAATACATGCAAGAACCAGAGGAAATCCTTCCACTGACAAAGAAAGAACTGTGCACCCCAGGCACTGGAGCACGGCAGCTCTGCAGATTGACTGAAAGGAGGATGCCTGGGCAGCCTTGCTCTCTCTCCCTCACAGAGAGCAGATCACAGCACATCTCCTGAGGTGCTCCGCACACACAGGAAACAGGAAAACATTCAGGAGGTTCACCACTGCTGCTCACCTACCACAAAGCTTCCCCTTGAACACCTAACTGTGAAACAGTGAATGAAAATGCAATTAAAGATGAAAGGGGCAAATTATGCACTGTAAAGTCGAAGGACACTGACTCCTTCTTTCCATCCTTCACCTGGAAAATAAGAAAGCTGGAACTAAGCTGTAAACTGAATGAATGCCTCGTTTAACCTCACCACTGAGATGTTCTACATACTATTCTGAGCTTAATAGAACACTTTCAATAATTTATAGCTAGCCTTTTATCCTACTATATTTTGAAATTTACTCCCTTATACTAATAAATAAAGGAGAAAGGGCACTTTGTGTGGCACCTGCTTTATGAGTCAGGGAATATGTATGTGTGAGCAGGCAGGGGTATGGGCAGGAGCCTGCAGAATCACAAAGGGATGACAGTAACAATGATTACAAGTTCAAATATCCCCAGCTGTGGAAAATAAGCAACGGAAAAAAACCCACCAATCTTGAAAAAAATTAATCTAGAGAAGCTAACATTTAAAAAATACCTATGTCAGATCCCAAACCTACAGATATTCTCTTGGAGGAGTCCAAAAGAAAAATATATCTACCCTGCTCGGGTGCGGGGCGAGTAGGACAACAATTATCGCACACTTTAAACATTAAACTCAGGACATTCCTGAGACCAGGATCCCATGAATACATGATTCCTCCATTTGATTTTTTTTTTTTTTTTGCCAAGAAATACAATTTTAAGAAAAAGCAAACCCAAGCAACTTTCCTAGTGTTGTTGTACCACAGCAGCAGCACAACCCTGATTCTGTCCAGATCTGTCCCACACACCTGATCCCCAGTGAGTGCAGACACTCTTCCTCCTCCCCCACAGCAACATTGCTCCACTGACTGCAGAGCCCCTTACCCCATCCCTGTGTAACGCAGCTTGGCTACATGTGGCACTGGCTGCAAGAAAGAATCCATCTGCTTCGACTTCAAAGAACACGAGTTAGAGCTCTGCGATCCCTAAAACCCACAAATATTCAACCTTGGTTTGCCTGATTTGTCATTAACATTTCTCATGCCTAAATTAAGAAGGACGCTGAGCACCAGATGCGTGCTGACAGTGTTGCAGTCGAACAGCTTTTATAGCTTAGCCTCGTTTCCCTCCACACCTCCAC
Organism: Acanthiza pusilla; assembly: GCA_036630365.1. Lineage (NCBI taxonomy): Eukaryota > Metazoa > Chordata > Aves > Passeriformes > Acanthizidae > Acanthiza > Acanthiza pusilla. Next base: position 34,958,392 of record JAXCHO010000023.1, read on the forward strand.
GTTTCTTGGTTGTGCCTGTTGCATACCAACACACAGCAAGCCATCACAAGCCAAATTACTATTATTAGTGTATGCTAACTATTAAGGGTTTGGTGCAAACTCCAATAAAACTAAGGAACCAATTATTTTACCACATCTATGGGGCACTGACCTGTTTGCCCATTTTCCCTGTTCTCAAAGATCCTTCAGCCTGGTACCCAACTCTGTGATGAAGCCTGTTTAGCACCAGTGAAGTTCCCCACATTCAGACTGACAACGTTCTGAGCTGAGATGAGGGAATCAAAGTTAAAATCCAGCCCATCGGCATCCATGAGTTCACTGCGGATAATGGACTCCATGTCACACTCCAGGCTCCCATTGAAAATATCCAGGTCCAAGTCACTTGGGAATTTCTCATGTCCCATGACCGGGAGGTTCACGCTAGAGGAGTACAAAGAGGAGCCTGACAGCGGGTCAGAAAGTGTTTGCATAGACTGATTGACAGGTGACTGCTGATGTTTGGTGGATCCCAAGCTGTTGGAGTCACTCAAGCCTATGTTACTGATGGAATTGGACAAGGCACGGCTGCCACTAAGAGAGGAGTTGTGGGACTGGTGCTGGTGATGGGACAGGTTCTGATTGACCAGACCGCCCTGGCTGGACTGGGCGGCAAACGACATCATGGGGTCGTTGCGGAGCATTATATTCCTGCGGGAATTCTGGGCGGACACAGCTGTGCTGGCTTGTGACATGAGTGGGTCAGACTGTGTCATCATGACATCGCTGTGACTAAGTGCATCAGAGGTGAGGAGATCCTGCAGCGTCTGGTTGTTGTAATGAGAAATGGAAGAGAAGGTGGCCTGCTTGTTCTCCTGAATTGTCTGCATGGGCGACTGGCGGAGGGAATTCAGGGACGACGGCCCGAACACAGCGTTGTTGAAACTACTCGACGGGGAGCCCAGCCCTGAACCTTTGGAACCATAAGGAAAACTGGAGCTTCTCTGCATTATCCCTCCTGTGGGTGACTGCTGGGACGGAGGGAGTGTTATATTGTCCAAGAGATCATCCATGAGGTTATCTGTCAGTCCATCATTCAAGTTCATTGTCCCAGCCATATCAGTCAACCTAGGCAACTCCACAGTACATGGTTTGTTTACCGATGGGGACAAGCTCGATGGACTACTGTACAGCATGGGAGAGAGTGGAGCATCGTCATCTTGAACATCATCGAGCTCGGTGCTTGCCAAAATTGGTGACAAGCGGCCACTGATCGTACTGGCGTTTGAATTTGTTCGGGAGCGAAAATCTGTCCATGCATCCAGCTCGTCGCTGCTGCGGGAGGTGGGACTCCCTGGCCACTTGGAGAGCTGGGAAGGACTGTCCTCACTCGTCTCCTGGGCGGTCTGCAGGGCTGCCTTTTTCTTTGCCGCCCGCCCTCTGCTCTTGGTGTACTTGTTGCTGTTGTCCATTGACACAGCGCGTCTCCGGGGCGCCTTGCCGCCTTTTCCACCATCTGGATTGATCATCCACCAAGAGCTTTTCCCGGTGCCTTCGTTCTGCACCCTGACGAATCGGCTGTGGAGTGACAAGTTGTGCCGGATCGAATTCTGCAGGAAAGGAACAAAACAAAACGTCAAGACCAGCGCCCCACTTCTTTTACAACCCAGATCTCAATCATTAAACCAACATCCCATGATAACAGCAACATGAATAAAATTATTGGACCCTCCTGGACATTTCCATGGATTTCTCTGGTGCTGGATATGGGGGGGCTGGAGTGTGACTGTGGTGTGCCAGCGTGCTGCTGTAAAGCAGGCCCCGAGCTTGCACTAGCTGTGCATTCCTCATGCCCATTTCTACACCCCTAAAAGCTGCATCCTAAGAAAAGGACTGTGGCATTCCTGCTAGGAAGGAACTAGATGTTTCTCCGTTACTCTTGACTCAGGACAAACTTCTATACTATTGGTAATCTTGCCATCAGTTCTTTGAAATAAAAACTGCAAAGGCACAGCAAAAATGTGGCTGGGGGGTAGTCACACTCATCGCAGCCTCTGCAAATGTCTTTTTAATTCTTCATGGGCACGTGTGCTGTATATTTGTTATAATAATTCTTGAGAAAACTGCAAGTGCTGTTGCTCCTCTCCCACAGGCGCTCTGTGCATGACTAAGCTGTACTTTCTCTCTTGATTAGAGGCACCAGAATTACGCCCGTACGGCAGTAGCTGGCCAGCTGTCCCCTCGCTATAGTATCCTCACAGTCTTCAAAACATGATGTGACACAGGATGCAATGATATCCCTGTCCCTGTAAGCTGCTGGATACAGAGCTGCAGAAAGCTGCTGTGCACAGCCGCGTTCCGTGCTGTACAGGATGCTATGAAATGCAGCGCTCTCAGGGGAGCCTGCACGCAGTCTGCTCTTGCATCCTACCTGCCTGCACTAGTCAGCAACAGCGAACTGCCCAAAAGCCACGTTGGCTCAAACCGATGATCATGAGAATCAGAAGGAGCCTGAGAAAACCAGTCCACGGTACCCCCAGAGAAACGGCACCAGGTTTAAACCAAAATAACTGAGATTAAAATCCCACTCCACTCATCCTGCTGATCTTTGGGCTTCAAACATGGATCAAAGAAAGGAAAAGCAAATAGCATTTGTTAGTGTGAATGCTTCCTGGTTTGGTAAACCAACATTTTTTTCCCATGTGGAAGCCAAAAGATTTCTGGAGCTATCCCATATTCCTTTGAAAAACCCTTTGTGCTATTCCTTCCAGTTTAAAGAGCTGCAGAGCTCTTTTTTCTTAAATTTTGGCAATTACCAGGTATATCTATGAAAAGCATAAAACCACATTTGTCCTACCGACATCTTTTAAAAACACAAAGTCAAGAAGACCACAACACAATCAAACCGTTCAGAACAAGTGTCCTTCATTTACAAAACACTGAAGGAACTCCAGATTTAAATGGGTGAAGAATGAATCAATCAACAAATCATTCACAAGCTCTCAACATTTGCATCCTTAGGATAAATGGATGCTTGACATAAGTAAACTGGAGATAAAGAAGTACAGCCCAGCTTTTTTAAAAACAATTCAGTATAAAATGCCTTTTTTTCTCCACTGTTGAGCATTGTGGTTTTTGTCAGATTGTGAAATGGAAAACATGCCTGAAGTTCTTGCACGCAGACAGCAGACGTGGTTGTGATTATCACTTAATGAAAAGAGAAATCATACAGACCACACTTCAAAACAGCAACTGTTATGTTTTAAACAATTTACACAAAGCAGCGGATCAGACTTTGCTGACATGCTCAAGAGAAGTTTGGGTCAGTGCCTCAGCTATAAACACGTCCATTTCTGAGGGACTATCATGCTATCAAAATATGGTGGATTGAGTTGCACCATAACAGTTCTTCAGTCTAAGGAGGGAAAAAGCTTTTTATTGTTTAATTGATGACTTTTTAACCATATTTTGAGTCTGGCAACAGTCTAACTTCTAATAACTAGGCACCACTCCTTACCTCCTCAGGTTTCTCCCTGTAAAACTGGCTGGAGAACTGATTTTTTTTTTTTTTATAACCTTTGTTGATATTCCAGCTTGTACGACATCTCTGAAGGTAGCTCTCACCCTCATTCCCTGCAACTTCCATGGACAACCACTTGTGAGAACATCTGCATGGGGATTTCTCCATGCAAAGACCAAACCAGGCTTCAAAAGCTATACAAACCATGCTGTTCCCCACCTAAAAATGCTGAGTATAAGAATACAAGGCCTTGTGACTCTTGCTAATGAAAAATAAATCTTAGAAAACACAGAGGAGAAACACCCAAGGTGGCGTATGCAGCGTGCCACGCACAGCTTCAGAATGAAAACACTCAGCGGAAGTGCCAGCAGCTAACAGTTTTCAGCCTATAGTATTCTTATAAAAGGGCTTATTTCTGCTGGTGGTATCTGTTGTATGAAACTATTTGGCCTAAAACCATAAAAAATCCTAAATGGTAAAATTATGAGAGTGAGGCACCTTTCAGGATGAGGACTCCTGCATGTGTGGATATGTATGTGCATGTGTGTAATTTTCTTCTTATTATATGTTTTTGCTCAGTGTCAGTTTTACAAAAACAATAAAAGAATGTAATAATCCTTCTGCATTGAAAATTGGTGGTTATAAAAAATCCAAGCAGTTTGTTTTGCTTTACATTAAGCACTATGCCACTTACAATCCTGCTTCTGTTTTTCTTTGCTTTTCTTCTGCAGGAACATTTTCTTAAGCATAATTATGGGCTAATTTATTTTTGTGTACCCCATCTCCACCCTCTGTTCAAACACGGCCTTAAAACCTACTTCTTTTACGTAACTTCCCCCACTAACCTCTTCAGCAATAGTATCTGAGTTTTTTGGTTTCTCCTTCTGTTGGATGCTCTGCCAAATCAAATTAGGGCTGGATCCTATTATCCTTTCTCATGCAAGTTTTGCTACAGAAGCCACCAGGATTGACAACTCACATCAGTGAAGGCTGTTGCACCGTGCTACCAGGCTGCAATCTGGATGGAAATAACTGTATTTTCTACCTGTTTTCTGAGCTGTCAAAAAATATTCCCATCTGTTTAAGATATAGGAAAGTATATGGGGACAATCATTCTTCACAACCATGTGCATTATTAACATATGACAATGCAACCAACCACAAAGGAGGTGGGGAAACAAAGAAAATATAGTTTATCATTTGAATCCACTGCTGATGAAATTAATGGGGATTTTTCTTTAACTTATGTGGGAGATGAATTAGGCCACGATGATGGATACTTAACACATTTTTCCATGCCAAAATGCAATGAGAAACTTTAAAAGATTTATAAAGGAACTTCCATCATCTGTCCTGGAGACCATATGTAGATGGGATAGATGCTAGCCAGGCTGCAGACAGCTCAGATACCACCGATGGGTACAACATATGGACTGTACTCAAGCAGAGCAAAAAAGAAATATGATGAGCTCCTCCCTTTATTAGTGTTACTATTTATACTGGACTTGAAGAATGTCATGCGCTCTACTGAAAGCCAGAAGACTGAAGTTCCTGCAGATAACATCTAGAGCATCCTGTACTGCCCTGAGGCCACACCAGCTGGGTTGAAGTCCCCTTTGAAAGTGGTCCTGCAGGGAAGAGGGACCGTCCCTGGAGACAAGGAGGACTCAGGGCAGAGGAATACATGAGACTGGGCAGAACTGGTGTGAGCAGAGGGTGGTGCAGCGCCACAGGCAAGCAGTGCTGCTGCCCCACCTTGGCTTCTTCACCAGGAGAAGGGGTGAGCTGGGTGGCCATTGTAGTCAGGGCAGCAATACCAGGGCTTACAGCAGCCTCCCCAACCTCTGGGCCATGCTTTCCACTCCAATAAATGTTGGTCCACTGCACTGTGTTTTATTTGGATAATACTCCTTGATGGATCCAGCTACATTTTGCTTGCAAGAAAAGCCCCAGAGATCAGCTACCATGTCTTAATTACATGAGTCTCTCTCAATATTTTGATAAGACTGCAAATGGGCAAGCTGACAGAGAGGACACTCAGACATTTCCAAAGTGCTGTATCTCTCATCTGACACAAACAACTGAATGAGTCTCCCAAGGAGCCTGGAACTGCATGTTATTTCAATACTCAGACCCCATCAGGCAACAGCAGCAAATGCTTGAGCCTTTAAAATGGAGAAAATTCCCCCTCCCTGTGCCCATTTCAGCCTCTTCCAAGCTGTGTTTACCTTGTGGAGTCTGTCCACTAAGTCAGACACCAGCTGCAAGTGCTTCCACTGCAGTACAGAGTCTTTTTTGTCTGGAAGCAACATGTGGTATCAATTTATCATCCTCGACAACGCAACAAGGAATCCACTCACTTTAAAAATAAAATGAGAGTTGTGTAACTTAACTCTTAAAAGTCCCTGCTTTTTCTTTAAAAAAAAAAAAAAAAAAAAGAGCCTAAAGATTAGCAAGATGAGGTGCAGCTGGTGGCTGACGAGTCCAAGTTACACACTGGTCTGTTTTTCTTTCAGTGTTTTGTAGTAAGTAGCGAGTTTGCTGTTTTAGATATGGGCTCCTAAACTGTAAAGTTAGGGCTACAAATCAAAAGCAGTAGTTTAACAAGTGGGATATTAGGACATGGTGGGAGAAAAACAAACACTATCTGCAGACCCATAAATGCCGCTAATGCTCACTTGGGAGAATTACACTTTATTTTATACTGTATTAACATACAGAGTGTTTTAACTTCACCATATGAAGTTGTCTGGTAGCCACGCAGTAGAAAAAAGTATCAGATCTAATACCACTGAAAACAAACAATGAAAATAACTCCAGCTTATCAGCCTCCAGCTGACCAGAGGGAGGCCAGCTTCTCCATGGCTCTTCTTGCTCACCTGAATTTCAGTTTTCAGCTTATGTCAACCTGCTCAAAATTTTGTCACACAAATCTCATTTGGGATGAACACCCCTAGAGACAGGTTACATCAAAAATTATTTCTTTAAGAAAAGCAAAATAAAACTATTTTTTTTTTGCGTTCAGTTGAAACTGGAGTCTGAGAATAATTCAACATGTTTTGCCCACCTGTCCAGACCAGTGTCTGTGCCTTCTCATTTCATAACTCCAAACTTGCTTCAACTACCAGTTTTCATAGAATCATAGAATCACAGAATATGGTGAGTTGGAAGGGACACATCAGAACCATGAAGCCTAACACCCAGCCCTGCACAGGACGCCCCAAGAGTCACACCATGTGCCTGAGAGCATGGTCCAAACACTTTTTGAACTCAGACAAGTGATGCTGTGAGCACTTCCCTGGGGAGCCCAAACCCCCTCTGGGTGAAGAACGTTTTCCTGATACCAAACCTGGAGTAAGAACAGCTTCATGATGTTCTCTTGGGCTCTGTCACTGGTCACCATGGAGAAGAGATCAGTACTCGCTCCTCCTCCAACCCTCATGAGAATGAGGTCTCCCCTCAGTCTCCTCCAGGCTGAACAGACCAAGTGACCTCAGCTGCTCCTCATATGGCTTCTCCTAAAGGCCCTTCACCATCCTTGGGGCCCTCCTTTGGACACTCTCCAATAGCTTAATGTCTTTTTCACACTGTGGTGCCCAAAGCTGCACACAGGACTAAAGGTGACGCTGCACTAGGGCAGAGCAGAGCAGGACAAACACATTTTACATTTCACATGTTTTACATTTTGTTTGCTTTAAAGTCCCCAAGGAGATTCAGTTGCAACTGAACAAGAAAACAGATGCAGTGGCTTCAAACTTATAAATAATTAAAGTTTCCAATTGTGTGCATGTATGTAGGAATTCATGACGAAAGGGATTTGCCAGCCTAGGCAAGTCTATCTTTAGGAAGTACCAATCCATTGGTTCCTTACTGTCCCTTTTTGCTTAACTCCATAAGGCTGCAGTGCTACTCTTCTCAAATAACTTTGAAATCCCAAATCCAAAGAGGTCTCAGAATTTCTTCCTCTTTCCCATGAGTTTTTGCAAACCAGAAGAATGTATATAATTTAATAAAGTAGTGAGGGTGCTTTGCAGATACAGAAAAAGCAAGAACTAAAACACAGAGTTCTCTCACAAGATCTATCCAGACATGTTGTCCTGATATACCTCTTTTTCTATATTAAAACAAATATTAATGTGTTCCAGATTGTTATATTTTCCCTAAATTATGGAAGCTGCAGGGACAAAAAAAAAAACATTAAGAAAATTACACACAGAAAAAGAAATCTTTTCTGACACCCAAAGTGGTTTTGATGCTTGATGTTTGGTATCATCTGCATGTACCCAAGGCAGCTCCCAAAAAATCCCACCAGATGTTCAGCAGAAGCAGGCAGCAAGAGCACACCAGGGTCCTGCAGGCTATACTCCTTCACACCCAGCTGGCAAAGCCCACCATCCTCACACTCCTGGATATGTGGGATGACACAGGCTCAGCCCTACCCAAGCATGCCCTCCTGCAGGAAAATGGAAAAAAAAAATAAACCCCACAGATTTAAGAAAGTCAGCTCAGGATCTGAAAGGTGGCTCTGTGGTTTCCGCTCCTCATCCTCTCTTCAAAGGAGTTTTCTGACCTTGGTGGTAGGGAAACAGCTGGAGGAGGCCTCCGCTGTAATTAGCGCTGCCTGCACCCCTGCCCATTGTCCCCCGCCCCAGAAGAGCAGAGCCTTGAGGGATTTAAGGTCCTTGGGAGAACACTAAGTCCAGCAAAGGTTTATCCTCTGAAATGCACTGGCTCGGAGAGGAGAGCAGCACACGGATCTGCCTCTGTCCCGCACGCGGGGCACTGCGCTGTGCCAAATTCCAGCAGGAGAAGGTGATTAGCGCAGGAAAACAAACCCTTCCCGACACGCACGCCACGCTTCCACAGCTGTGCCGGCCACGAGGGCAGACGGTGAGCGACCTGCCCAAGGGGCTTTATGCCCTCCTCTTTGAAAAGGAAACTGTCTCAAAGCATGGAGCTATGGGAATTGAGTCACAACTTGGAAGCTTTTCCAAAAAAAAAAAAAAAAAAAGTACTAAAAAAAGTTTAAAAAAATTAATTCTAGTTAAAACAACCACTGCCTCATGCTTTGCAAACAGTGATATTGCAAATTGCTACGCTGACGTAAATAAAACTTAGCTGAAAATATACACTGCCTGGAAATTGCCTCAGAGCACCACGCTTCCAGTTAGCAGAAAAATCTCCAGTTATTTTACAGTCAGACATGCTCTGACCACATGAGGACTCTAATAAATAACATTTGTTTTGCTGTGAGTAGAGCACGCCAGTTGTCATTTACACCGGGTGTTGGGAGACGGGAAACAGAGTGCAAGGAAAATGCTGATACTTCAACTAATGCAGCTGTGGAGCGAGAACAAGGTCAGGCTCTCCAGCAACCCCTCCCAGTGTCAGGAGCCAGGTACCTCAGCACCCTTTGCTATAGGAAGTCCCCTAAAAAATGAAGCGTTAACCTCTGCATGCTATGACAATGCTTTTCCACATTAGAACAGAATTTGAGAATCAGGAGGCAGGCACTGTCATTGAGAGGTTGCTAAGGCACCTTGTCAAGAGTCACCGTTTTCACTCCCTTCCACCTGCTTCATATCACAGCTGCCCAAAACTCAAGGACACAGTTGATTTAAATAAAAGGACTTAATTAGGAGGAAGAATTTACTTGGAGGGATTGCTCTTGTAAGGTGAAATCCCAAGGCACCTCATCACAGGCTTGACTGGGACATGAACAGAGTCAGCAAGAAAATGGGAGATGCTGCCCCTTCCTGAACTTAAACCCAAGGAGCTGCATACAAAAAACCTGCAATGGACACACATCTGGGTCTTTGCAGAGCCAGATCAAAACAGCTGTAATTTCTGTTCAGGAGTGGTATCACCAGCAGATAACATCTTTCTTTTTTCCTATTGTTTCTCAATTGCAAGCCCCAGCATTCGAAGTATTTCCACTGTAGGAACTTCAGAAATAACACCATGCTTTATTTGTGGAGCTCCTTCAGCACTGCATCACTGCATTTTTCCTCCACACCCCAGAGCCCCAAGAGAAGTGCAGGCACACACAACTAATCAACCTGAAGACTGTGCATAACTCCCACAAAAATAGCTACTCCTGTCAGCACAGCCCAAATCCACCAGCTGCTGAGACTACTGGAAGAGTCCTCCTCAAACCTCAGTGGCCACCCAGTTAGACCTCAATGAAAACAATGTAGTTTTACTGCAAGGCAGACTTCTACCACGAAGGCTTTGGGTTTGTATTGCTAGAAAGAAGAACTAGGGGGAAAAAAAAGCCTCTGTTTTTCGTTTCTTAGATGCAAAGATCCCAGCACAGCTCTCACGCAGCATTGTGGAAGCCAGAGTGCTCAATTCTATTTTTGCTCATTCTCAGCATATGGCTGTTACTATACATTGACTATTTAGAAACACGTATGGGCGTTCTTTCATGCCTTTATAAATAAATGTGAGTGATGCTACTGCTTATAATAATTCACTAAAAATAGTAGCTTCCCATGGAAGATCACAAAAGCCTCTCACTGCTGAATCACCTATTATAAATCTTTATTTACTGAAATCTTTTGCAGTCATGCGTTGATTTTTTTTTTTTAACACTACCTAAGCCTATGAAATCCAACTAAACCAGCAATAACTCCCACCACACAGTGGCAGGGGAAGAGTAAAATCCATGTGCGTGGAGATAGCGTTCCAGGGCTCCTGGAAGCCAAGCTCAAGGCTGCCCTGCACGCGGCTCTGCGAAGTGCTAGCTCTGAAATGACAGATTGTTAAACACCCGGCCTGGATTAATTGGAAGTGTTGAGCTGCGCACACTAAATTGCGAATCTGGTGACAGTTACGGCAAACATGTGACTGATGAGAGGAATAGATCTGATACGCTGTCGCCTGACCGAGTTTGATCAGGCCTGAGCGAGCCCTGCAAAAGCCAGCACGGGCACTCGAGACCTTCTCTCAGGAAAGCCTACAGGCAACTTCCAAACCAGCCCCCAGCATCTCTGCTACGTGGGCTAATCTGAAACAGGACCCCTCTCCTGTGCTATTTTAAGCACATAATTACTTTATTATTGAACCAGAAGATACTATCTGATTTTTTAAAAAACAACAACACAGCATTTTAAAACATGATACACTTCAGTTGGCAGCTGAGGTGGCAAAGGGAATGGTCCTGCTCCACAGACCTGAGCTCTATGGAAGCTGGGGACGCACCTAAGCGTGGCTCTCAGTGGGTCTGACCTGCTGATTTTTACAGGCAAAAACCCCTTGGGAGCCTCACAAAGGGCAGCTGGTGTGGGAACATGAAACTGCGACTCCAGATATTCACTGAGTTACTGCAGCAGTGGTGTGGACAGGGTGTGAATTAGGAGACGAGGGATAAGCGAACAGAACAACTTGAAAAACAGGTATCTCCTCCTTCACGACTTTGGACTGGATAGCTACCAATAAATACCTGAGCACTCTTCAAAACGTAATGGCAGCTGTAAAATATTAATGCCTTTTGAAAGTAGAAAGTGATCGGTTTTCCTTCTGATGTATTCTGATGAGCATTCTGTTTTCATCCTGAGAGTAACACATAGGTCTCCCCTATCCTGGCTACACAGATTCCTACATTTTCCCTCTGCATTGGGGAACATATATTAAACACTGCACTTAGGAGTATATTTGAAGAATGATACAGACTTGCTTTCTGTATACACAAACAAAACTCATGCCATGCCAGATGACATGGGTGGACAAAAAGATCTGTCTCCACACCATTTTTACATGAACAGTAGCAAGGTGGGCTTACTTCAGAAGTCTTTGCCCAGCCCATTCTTTGATCTGACTTCCACTGATGCATTGCATCAGGGCACTCAGTCCCAAAACCAGGTCTGCCCAGAAACTCACCACCAAGGCACGTAGCTTTAGTTTCCATGCTATGATGCCCTGGATGTAATTTCCGAGTTGACAGCATTTGATTCTTTTTTCCTCCCTACAGAAAAAGCTTTTCTGCAGACTTAAAATCTGGGCAGCCCCATGTCAGACCCTGATGTCAGAGCTAGTGACACCAGCCACCCTTGGCAGTCATGGGGAGAAATGAGTGCCTCCAACAAACAAGCCCACCAGCCTGTCCTCCTGTTCTCGTCTGAGAGTGCCTGACCCTCTCTGGTGGATCTCATTCTCAGGCAGAAAGGTTTTGGGATGGTCACTCCCGGTGCCTCCCAGGGCATGGCAGCTTCAGAGAGCTCATCTGCACTCAAACCAAACTCTCCCTCTACCTCTCTGCATTCATCCCGGCCTCACCTAACCCCACTTATGAACTGCTTTAGTTTTCATTAACCTCACCTCACTCAGACAACATGCATGTTACTGGTTCTACTGGATTTTTTAAAATTTATTTTCTGTTTACTGCAGGGGCAAAATATACCCGAGGAGCTGACAAAAGGGAATATGACACTTATTACAATGCCAATGAATCAGCCCTTTGCTCCAGCAAGCAGGACATTCCTGTTTCACATGTAAGTGGCAGCAGCACCATCCCAGAAACCTCACAACCCAGGTAAATGCACAAGTATGAAAGTCATCTTCTTTTTTCTTTTTTAAAGCTGTTTACCTAATTTGAGGAAATAAGACCACTGTCATCAATACAATCACAATCACAAGTGCTGAATGTTGAGCCTAAAGCTAGACTATGCCAAAATACTTCAGCACTTGACGCTTTGTTCATGCCCCACCCCAACACCAGAGCCTGAATAGCAGAATGATGAGTAGAGGAGCCTTTTCATGTTCTGGATTTGAACCTGTAGACATGAGTAATCCCTCCTGAGGTCAACACTCAGGCCACGATGGGGTCCTTGTGTTGCTCCATACATGCCTTTTTCAGAGACAGCTGTGGAGCCACAGGGCAATGAGTTTTAGGACCTTGACTGTGTCAACAGCAAGAGTCATCACAAGGTACTATGACAAGAATTATCTACCCTGTAGGATGCAGTGTGGTTGAGCTCCAAGTGTGGGAAAGACTGCACCAGGAGAGGACACTTGCATCTCAAAGTTTACAGCCTCAACAGGCAGGCAAAGAAGCACTAACTCAATGAAGATGCTACAGAAAATAAAATCAAGACACTTGTTTTGGTTTCATTTGCCAGTACAAACCAGCCTTGCCTTCCCTGCCCTTCAGGACAGGCCATGAGGCAACTTCACAGACACCATCCTATATGCTAGAAAATTCTAAGTTTTGACTTGCTGACTCAAAATCTATGCATTTTGGGGTTGCAGTAGCTATATGGACTCTGTGATGGCCTTACAATTTCTCCAGATACATTCCTTCTCAGATGACTTTCTGCTTCTTAGAGAAACTATCCCAGATTCCACATGGCTTGGGTGGACACAGGCCAAAACCAGTTTTTCGAGAAAAAATGTTGAGTTGTATTAGTGGAACTACACTGCTTGAAGTAAGCCCTTTTTCAACACCTACATGTTCAAGACTCAGGGCAATTTTTAAATGACAATGCCAACAACGATGATGCCTCTGTACATCATCTTTTTCTTATGACACTGTTCACAGCATTCATAGCTCAAGAATGCAAGGCCTCCTAAGTATGCCAGGTATCATTTTCATAACAAAAGTACACAAGAAACAAGCACCTTCAAGTTGCAGTTGAATAGATGAGGGCAAAAAGAGTAAGCACTGGCAAATACTTATGGGGATATTTTCCCTCCTTTGGAAAGGGAAAGGACCCACTACACCAAGCACTCTGAGATGTACATACATTATAACAGGTCTATTAATACTTTTGCAATATGAGATGATATGAAAATATAAAATGGGCTAACCAGCTTTATACTTTTTATTTCCTTCTTCTTCCCCCCACCCCCCCCCCCCATGACTGAAGTTTAGAGGAGACGGGATATCAAGAAAAAATAAATGAATCAGGCTACTTCGTGATTAAGGTTAGAAAAGGGGGAATGAAAAAATAATGAGATGGAAGAGTCCACACTTGTCTCCAGTTTGACTTTTTTCAGAGCTAGTGGAAACTAATTCTGTTCACAAGGCTCTGCTCATGTGCCTGTTGCAAAGTGAGATTCTCACCTGCAAAGGCTTTTTTTGCATGCATTTAAATGCATGTGAACTACTTTGTGTGCTTGAACAGGAATGCCCTCAATGCGTAGGGTAGATGTGCACCAGCCTTTGCCTTGTTGACAAGGATAAACAGGAGGAGACATACATGAATTTCCAATTTTGTACATAGGCAAGTTTCAAAGCTTGCGAAAGTTAATGAAAACCTTCTAGTAGTTTTGTAACAGGCTCTTTCGGAGGTGAAAATGCACCATATTAATTATTTTCAGCAGAAATGGGTTTTTGGTGCCATCCAATCAAAGCTATAACACCAGCAGCCCTTCCGCGGGAGAATGACAGCTGAGTCACTAATGCTAAAACAGGGATGAGAAAAGGAAAATGAAAAAGAAACTAGGCTACTTCCCCTGAGGAGCTAAATACAGTATTTAATGGCATCTTTTTATAAGGTTAACAAATCAAATGCTTCAGCTGTGAATTGTTGCCATCATCATAACTACAACAGGATGACCCTGAACAGCCTATCTCCATCTAGGTTTTTTCCTCCTGTGACACATAAATAAGGAGGAAGAGGCTGGGAGGCAGCCTGGCCTTTCACCACACTCTGGGGCTTTGGGGAGACAGGTTGTGATAGCCACACAAGGACTGGGCAGGACAAACAGCTATGCTGTCAACAAGGGGGAAGGCGGCAGGAGGGAGCAGCTGGGTACTTGTCTTTTCCTGCATCTGCAGCAGCTGCCATCTTCCTCAGCTGTTGCCCCCCTGGCACTCTGCCTGCACGAGCTGGAGCAGGCAGCGCTTGGGCTCCTCTTGTTTAACTCACACTGAAGAGTTGTGTCCCCTCCCCGCCCCACTGCCCTTAAATGAGTGTGTCAAAAGCAATTAAAGTCAGGATGGCAAGAAACCTTAAAGCTATGTGTACAGACGGGCATCTTCTTTCCAACACTACAGAAGTGTTGGGCACTTTGGACTCCATGTCACAAGTTGCATTTTAGTAAGTTGCATTTTAGTGAAGTATCTAAGAAATATATGCATACACTAAAGAATATCTGTCCAGCAGAGAAGCAGGGACTGAAGCTGATTCTCCAGGAAATCAACTGCAGCTACTTGTCACAGCCTCCTGTATTAAGAGACCTTATATGCAGACATAAGGTATTAGAGCACAACAGGGTGAAATTTTTGCTTGTTTTCACAAGGTCATGTGTGTCAGCCATAGCCCTGGCTCAGGGCTGCACCAGGGGAGCTGGATTGAGCCTTCAGGCCCCAACAAATGGTTCCCACTGCAAGAGCCAACAATGTAATCACAAATGCAACATGATCACGGGGTGGTTCGGAACACTGCCTCCTGATCTGATAGCCAAACACGGGAGTGCACAAGATACTGGCATGCAGGGAGCTGGGCCACCTGGGCAGATAATTCCTGGCAAGATCATGTGCACTTGGACTAACTCCTTGAGTGCAATGCCAGGGAGCGCGTGTTGGACACTGGTGGCACTGCATTTATATATTCTTTTTAGGGAGACACTTTCTCTGAGTCCTAGAGTTTAGCCAAACCCAGCTATGCTTGCCAAACAAGCAAAATTTCTATTTAATTAATCCCATGCATGTCTTCAGCATACTCCCTGTTGAGTTGGCTTAAAGCACCCCATCCACGCCTTATCACAAACTCTGGCCATGTTTTTATGACTACTTTAAGCATAATTTGAGCATGATGCCAAATAGCAAATAAGTCGCTGTTCATGCAAAATGTCTGGCTGACCTCTGTAGGACTCTTCACATGAGAAAAAGTTTGCAGGATTAGGACCAAAGCCTGGAAGCAGGGTCATCTCTTCCCTCTGCCCACACCCCCTCTCCCTTGGCTCCAACATCCAGTACATGCCGTCCTCTTCATCACTCCAACACAGTCCTTAAGGCCTTAGGCCTGAATGAAGAAAACGAGCAAGCTCTGTGATTCAGGGTATTTAAAAGTGGAAAAAAAGGGCAACTGTTAGGCAGGATCTGCTAGGACGAGAGGAACCAACAGAGTGCCAAGAGACAAGAGTCCATACTCTTCAAATTTCAAAGGCTTTCAGGATAGATGACCTCAAGATACTTTCACAAGCTAGTCTGAACGAGTCACAGTTTGGTAGTCTGCTGGCTTTTTCCTCCTCTCCTTTTTTCCACCTAGATAACTTTGGTTTTTTTTCTCACTTGGTGGAAGACAAAATAACTTCAATAACTTCAAATAACTTTACTCCCCTGTGGCACTTACATGTCAATTAGCTCTGGATTGTGCTATGTACTGGGACAGTGTACATGCTTGGGAAAGTGTCCCTGGGAATCGTAACACCATAAAACGCCTCAGTGCTTCAACCCTACCCCATCATTCGAGTACATCAGCCAGTGAACACAGAGTGCTTTCTTCTGCTGTGTCCCTCTCTGTCCCCCACTCCCTCCATGGAATTAGGACATTGCTGGAACTCAGTACAATCCTATTTGCAGCCATGTATGTTTAAAATATAAAATGAAGTCCAGCATTTTATCTCAGGTTGCCTAAGATTCAGGCCCCCTTCTGCTGCCCAAAGCCACAAAGCTCACATGTTTAGATACAAACTATAGCAAAATGAAGACAAAAACTGTAAGCAATCCCTTTTAAATTCAGACAGGGCAGGGAGTGACTGCCTAGATGCACTGGCACTAACTGGATGGAGCCTTATGAACATTTGACTTGTTTCACTCCCAGGTTTCCACCCGGAGTCCCAGGTGCATGGAAGCCATCTGGGGACACAGGCAGGCATGGAGAAGCCTCACATCTGCAGTTCTCTTCCCGCTGGGGGAAGGGCCAGCTGGCAGAGCCAGAAGAGGGCACAACATTTGGTGACTCCACACAAACTACAAGGCCAGCACAGGGGAGTAGGGCCAGGCCTGTCTGCTCAGTCCCAGGCATGGACCAAAAAAGGACCAGGTCAGTGTGACACTGGGTGTGTTGGAGAGGTCCTGGCAAACCTGGGACGCTGCCTCACAGAGGAGCAGCGTCAATGGGAAGGAGGAAACATCACCTGAGCTGAAATCCTGCAAGTATTAATAGTCACCACACGCTCATCAGGAGGAGCACCATGAGCCAAGTTTTCAGGGGTGCTACTGTGAAAAAGAAATAAACTCTCTGGGAAATGCCATGGTGTCATGCCATTGTCCTGTTAGATGGATTTTCAGACTGCAATACAGGCACTTAATGGGCTAAATCACATCAGTCCTCCTGATTTGCAGTGGTTTATAGAAATGGTCTTCTTCAGGAAAAGGAAAAATTCCAAGCATCCTACAGGGGACAATCCATGTTTCTCCATGACTATCCCAACACATAAGGGTAAAATGAAAAGCCTGGAACAGACGTCAGCAGCTCCCAGAGGCCTGACAAGCATTGGAAAGGAGAGCTTTCCAGCACCAAGAAAAGGCTGGGAGTATCACCTTCCCCTGGGTACATAGCAACAGTTGCTAGTTTTGGCAGGCAGCGAGATGCAGTGCAAGACGTGAGGGTGACATCATTTGATTATCACCTCGCTTCCCTTGGATTCAATTGGATTCCAATAAGAAATTATTTTTAGAATCGCTACAGACAAAAGCCTTGAAAACTAATTTATTACAGATTTGGGTAGAGGAGGCTGGGGACTGTATTAATAGCAGACAAAGCCTTAATAAGGCCCAAGTATTTGGAACCCAAAACCACAGCAGGAATACCGTGTACATATTAGAAGTGAAGGTAATTAACCTTCTGAAAAACACACTTGAAGGTGGGGTGGATTATCCATCGCCTTAAGTTTTTGCATTTAAGGCTAGATACACTTCCAAAAGGTGGGATGAAGCTGAAACTGGATTTGGGATTTGTTGCTGAAAAATCTGATGGGAGCTCTGATGCTTTTACTAAGTCTTGCAATTAAAACCTAAAAGCTTCCCTGTTGCCCGTGCTTCCGAAGTTCAGTCCCGCTTTGCTGATATACGCATTTGCAGTTTCAAAGCAAGTTAAGAATTACCAGAGGATATAATGACATATGATGTTAATACTCCAGAGAAAGCAGTACAGGAATAAAAAAAATAATAACAAAAGCTCTCCAAAATGTTAAGCCTGAGGTCCATTGCTTTTGTCCTGGACACAAGAAATGAATAACATCATGTCTCATTACTTCATGACACTGAGAGCTTGAAAGTAATTGATCTTGCCTCCAATTTCAAGTTAGCCATGGTGTGTGTTTAGGAGAAGAGGCTCACATGACAGGCTGGAGCTTCTGAAGGAGACCTTTCCCTGAAGTGATAGCAGCTCTCTGGAAGTAAATAACTACAGGGATTCCCAGGCAGTTGTGGAATTGTCAGCACCAGACCACTGCTTGGTGGTGCGCAGCACTTCTTCATCATGTTTATGCAACTACAGGTATTACTATTTACAGCAAGTAGCTTCTTTTTACACTCCTTACCTTGAATATTTGATATCCTATATAAATTTTAATGGACTGTTGTACTGTCTTCTGCTTTTTAGCTTGTCATTTAGTATGCTTGTCCAGTGACAGACTAATGAACTACTGAGTGATGTGAGGAACCATGTGGTGTGCCACAACAACTTGTTTTATAAAATATCGGGGCAGAGCTTTCTCTACTTTCATAGCAAGGACAGAGTCTCTGCTCTGCTTGCCCCAAATGAGTGTGAGAAAAAGCGTTTTGAGCAAGAAAGAAGGAAAACCAAAAAGCAGAACAGAAACGAAACTGCACTGTCAGGTTTTCATTCTGTTAGAGGCCTTGTAATCAAACCCAGGAAGGCTACCCAGTGAGGGGCCCTGGGCTATCACATCATCCCCACTGCAAAACTTCTGACTGACGTAAGCAATTGACTTGTCTGCTAATTTGATTTCTACAACTCACTGCATCGGGACGTGACTGATAAGAGCTGACTAGCAATTCCCACAGATAGGGATTCTGCAGGGCCTTGCACGCCGTACAGTGCGGCCAACTCCACCCATTTCTTTCTGCACATGCCACTGTCGCCCACAAATCTGGGGCAGACACGCACGACTCTATCAGCAGGACCATATGGGTCTGCAGAGATAGCACAAGCCGGAGACTGCCATCATTTAGCCAAATAAACAACTTCACATACAAGAAATGACATGTGGCAGGAGAGATCCAGGAAGGACACAGTTTAAGCCTCCTAAATTCAGAGGCTGTTGCTTCAAATAAGAGAGCAGAGGGAGGAGGCAACCCAATAGCCACAGGTTCCTCTGCAACACAGATTTCTATTAGGGAGAAGCCAAAGTCAAGAGGGACAAACCATACCCAAAGCAGAGGATATAGACTTCTTCAAAACCGATGCATATAAATTGAGGATTTTTGTATGTGTGAAAGGCCTTGGATAAATATTTGGGTAAGAATGGGAAAATGGATAGCAAAATCAGACCAGCAAGTAACAGGTGTAATGTTAAAATATTTGGTGGGGTAAAGTGGACAATAAATTATGAACCATAGGGATTTATTAGAGACTGTCTGCCAGTGAGGCCAAGTACATCTTTTTTCTGGAGTGGGATACGAGAGGAAGCACAAGGGGAAAGACTGAGGCTCCTGTTCACTGGAAAAGTAGGTTTTTAAACCTACCCAGAGAAGGCAGGAGAGACTCAAAAGGAGACTGCAAAAGCTCAGGCTTCCTGGAGCTCCATGCCTTAAGCCGAAGGCTGCACAGGTACCTGTGGCCATAACGGCCTTGGACAAAAGATGCAGCACTGCTGCTGGAGGGCTGGGACGTGCCTGACCTTACCTGCCCAAGTCTCATTGTACCCTCCTTCTCAAGGGCCAGAAAGGATTTACTGCTTCCTCTGGGGTATGCGGGGGTCATAGAATCACAGAACCCTTAAGTCTGGAAAAGACCTAAGATCATCAAGTCCAACCACTAACCAAAACCCAGCCTGTGTTCACCACTAAACTATGTCCCCAAGTGCCACATCCACACATTTTTTTTAACAGTTCCAGGGGTGGTGATTCCACCACTTTCCTGGGCAGCCTGACCAATGTTTCACCAAAGAAAAAGGGTCAGGGCAAAACAGAGGATCAAGCTGCAACAGACACGACCCCCCAGTGTGGCTGCATCCTTTCTCCCTTTCCAAAACTGTGCACTGAGGTTCGGTTTACTACTAACAGAAGGTAGGCAGAGTAATGTTTTCTAAAAGTTGCTCAAAAGAGGATATTTGTCTCTCCTAGCTCGGTCCCATGCCAATACATGTTCTAGGAGCTGCTGAGAAGCTGAGATTCCTGCAAAGTTACAGGCAGGTGTCTGATCCTCGTGAGCGGCTCTCAAACAACTGCCTACCTTCTGCCTGAAGAGTTTTTTTAACTCTTTGCAGTTCTTTTGATCTGTTCCTCCTCAACACTGGCAAAAGAACCTGAAGCTGAGAGGTAGGATCTTCCCAGTTAATAGCTTTGGCATTGTATCATAATCCCTCCCGAGGCACTTTCCCGAAGTTATTTTATCAGCAGCCGCTGTCTAGCCTGCCTGGTTGTTTTTAAAACTACTTTGATACTAAACCAACTGCACACATCCCTGAAGTAACCATCCCATACAGGGATGGAGCACACATCCTCTCCATCCCTAGCTGGAGATGCACACCATGTTGGGGACAGAGGGCAACGAACAGAAGGACAAGCCCCACTGCCCACCTTTAGGCATCCGGGATGTCCAAGCTGGGAGTTGAGGCTACTGAGACACCCTGATACCTGAGGCTTCTTTCAGAGCCCCCAAGATCAAAACTGCCCCACTGCTCCAGTGAGGCACAGAAGCATCTGAAGCTGGACCATAACGATTTTCTCCTGTTCTTTCTTCCTGAAGATATTTTTTCCTTGAGTTTCTCCCTTTTCATTGCTGGGATAACAAACTCTGTGCAAGCTGCTCTCATTTTTGCATACCCAGAGAAATAAATCAAATTATAATAATAGCCTATGAAAAAGCAGAAATTTATCTCAAGACCATGGTGTTTCTGATAAGGTGACTGGAGGCAAACACTTATGCCCCAAATGAGGGGGAAGGCAGGCAGGCAGAAAGGTATGGAAAAAGGAATTAGTAGTAGCAGCAACATGGTAATCCCTCTCTACCAACAAAAAGGGGGTACAGACTTTCTTCTTGCTCTTCTCAAATAAATGACTTGTAACAAACCATAAAAGTTTCTCTAACAATAAAACAGACAAAGCACTTAATATCTGTAATTTCAGCCTCAGAGAATAAACCACTTAATCCTTCATTTTTAAAATTTTTTACTTCTAAAAAAGATCACTAGCTCCTCACTCTGGTGCTTCCACACCAATTTAGCAGGCATCACATGACAAGATAAGAAACTGATAAATCTCAATCCAAAGGAGAAATCTGACTACCCTGACTCAGAGGAGAAACCTTCCTGTTCAGCTCTCTCTTGAGAAAAGCTGGCATAAGTAAATACAGCGCTTTTCCTACCTTCCTCATTTAGGAAAAAAAGCACCATCACCACCATGTGCTACAGCCTCAAGACCACCGCTTTCTAGAAAGAAAGGTCAAGTGAAACAGTTGTTCCTAAAGAGTTTGTCTGACTGCAGAAACAGGATTGCACCAAGCAATGAGCAGCAGGACGGGTGCCTTAAATCACACATCACAGGTGCCTCTCAGTCCTCCATGATGCCAACACAGACAGCAAAGGAGTGGGGAGATGGGAGGGAAATACAGGGACGCTGTCACAATTTTTACATTGACCAGACTTTTGCCTGACAGCTCCTGGATAAGGCAAGACCACCTGGCCACCAACAACAGCCAGGCGTTGGATCAGCAAAACAAAAGCCCTCTATCTCCATTCCACTGAGGCGGAGGCACGACCAGGTAGAAGAGAAGGCAGGAAACAGTGATCAGCTGGAAAACTACCATGAACAAAAACCCAAGCACTACCACAAAAACATGAAAAGCCAGGGGAAAAAAAAAATCCATAAAAATACTGTAATAGGTTACCTTTATGTGAATGACTCTTCATGCTCGCCTAGACTGAGTCACTCTGAACTGCCTTGCAGTCCATCTGGCTGCCAACTCCTGGCTAAACTTGAACATCCTGTGACTGAAATGAATGCATCAAAGGCTAAGGCACCGCAAGGTAACAAGGTCTTCTTTGTCCAACACTTCCAGATGCACCACCATTCCCCTCATGCTAGCTCTTACATATCCTCTGGGTCTATGTTTGGTATATTTCTGACTTTCAGAGACTGTAAAGAAAGGGTAGACTAGAACTTTGCCTCTCACCTTACTTGCATGGACCTCCTCAATCCATCTCTTGCCATACCAGTTACAGTATAATTTTGGATGTGAAACTGTTTACATTTTTTCCTTGCTCTGGACATAAAATTTTGCTACCACCTATGTAAACTACTTTCAAATACTGGAGGATGCAGTTGCTGCAGATGAATGCAGGCATAGAAACCACTCTGACTCGATCTTACAGAAAGCAAGCCTGTACTGCTGGATACTGCACTTCCACAGTCTGCCTTTCAACCCACTTACAGTTGTAGTAGAAGGGGGAAGGAAAAAAAATAATTTAAAAAAAGTATTCCTTACATTTGCAGCTTTCCTCCCCAAATCAGGGACACACTCCTATCTCTTAGGTGGTAATATAAACTTAAACAATCTTTCCTGCCCTCACTAAAACAATTTTAAAATCAGTAGTCAGGAACAAAACAAACGTCCCAGCTAATGCAATGTGTATTACTCAGTGATGATAAACACTATACACCCACCTAGACTTTTCACTTGATGTGGTTGGAAACTGCTATGTAAGGTGGAAAAAGTAAGGCAGGCTGCTTTATTTTTGGCATTTACTTTAGAGTTTAGGCTTACTGCAGCAGTACATTTACTCTGGCTCCATGTGCTGCTTGCAGCCAACTGTGTAAAGATATTTTGTGGCTATTTTTTTGCAGGGAAGAAAGAGGTATCAACCCCCACCCCTTCGTGTCTCCTACTCCACCACACTACCAGGCAGCAGGAAGGGAGCACACTGGGAGGGGACCTTCTCTTTCTCATCTGCCAGAGCAGAGCTCAGCAAGGTAAAGCTCTGTCTAGCCAACAAAGCTCTTTACCACGAATATCCTTATTAAACACAGCCTTATCAGAGACCAGTTTCTGCAGTCTGAAGCAGTCAGGAATTAACTCTGTCAATATAAAATTTCAAGCCAGGATTAGAGCCCAGACCCAAGGGGATGTGAGCAAGCGTTCAAGCCACAACAGCCACCTGACGGTGCTCACGCCGTGTCAGAGGGCTGCCCCAGGGGCTGGGCTCAGGCTGTGCGCCCACCACCCTGGTAGTACCCCAGCCCCCCAAAGGGCTCACTCCCCAGGCTGCTGCAGCAGGAGAACGGGGATGCTGAAACTTGTCTGTCTAGCAGGATGGAAGGGGAAGGCTGTGCCAGTGCTTCCAAAAGAGGACAGGCTGAGGGAAGATCCCGGCCCAGCAGCATCAGCTGTGTGCAGAGGGCATGAAAAGCCAGCCTGGAGGGGGCAGATGCACCCCACAAGTGTCGCCCAGGACTGTCAAGATGGGACGCTCACTAGGACTTCCCAAAAGGGTGCCACCATCCAGCAACGTGCACGGCCAAGATATAAACTCATTCAGTACGCTCCTTTGTCAGCCTCTGGCTCTAATCCCCACCCACAGGATCAGGCTATGTCTCCTGCCTTATCCACAAGACAAAGCTGTCTATCCCTGACACAGCCCTCAGGGCTCTGGGACCAACGCTGCCTGCCTTCGCTCCAGGGTGAGCCTCCTCCTGTGGCACAGCACTACTGCCTGCCCGGCCTGCAGAAGGTGAGAGCTTTGCCCCACAACTCCATGAGTCAAGGCCTTAATGGTGACCTTGCTTCTCCTGCTGCATATTGAAAGCTGGCAGTGCTATTGATGGAGACTCCATGAAACACGTTTGTAATACTGGGCTAATAGGGCAGCAGTGAGGCTATTGTGCCCTGTCATTAGCAATCCCAGTGAAAGAACCTTCATGCTGCCCTTTCCTACAGCATACCTGTCCACCTCCCAGAAAAGCAGAAGTATATTTCAGTGCATGCCTAAACTACAGTAATTTTTAAACTCTTTCCCTGAGCTTATTTTACAGCAGTTACTAAACAGTTAAGCTCATTACTGAGTCCAGTTATGAACATGGGGAAAATACTTCCATCGTTTTTGGCACAAAGTAAGTGCTAAAAGTTGCCTTTCTGCTTGACTAAAAGCCTGAAAAGCAAACAATGCACACAGCATACATTGTTCAAGAAGGGAGTGCAAACAAGCCTAAAAGCAGATTAACTTTGAAGGTGTTGTGCCAGAGCAAAGCGGGCAGAACCTACTGTTCCCATCCCAGCACCCCAGGCAGCGGGTGCAGAAACAGCTGCCCAGCACCGACTGGGATCCCAACCATTAATCTCCCTGTCAGCACTGGGAAAGCCAAAGTTGCACCTCAGAAAACAAGCAGCTATTAAAAGAAATTAAAAAAAGAAAAAAAAAAAAAAAAAAGAGGTACAGTCCTAAGAGCTTTAACAAGACACAGCCTTCACCCCCAAAGAGTGGGCACTCCTTATTTTAAGACTTAGTCAACCTTTTCTAAACAAAATGAAGAAACTTTCTGTGAGCTAAAACCTGTGGGGAGATTTTCAGTCACCAGAGGCAGTAGCACATGCCTTGATTCCTACTCAAGTCAGCAGAGATCAGGTGCCTAACCCATCCGCGCCTCTGAAATCCCCTCAGTAACAGCTTAATGCCACAAAAGGGAGAAGCAAATGAGTTTTGTCTATAGGCTGCTTCTCAAACAAAGAATACAAATTGCATGTGACAGGCTGCTGCACAAGTTTGACTGCATGTGTCTACATGCAAGTGGAAGAGCTAATGGAGAAGTATGCCAGCTTCAGAAGGGCATATTGCTGCCAGTCATTTTTAATATAAAATAAAATAAAATAAAATAAAATAAAATAAAATAAAATAAAATAAAATAAAATAAAATAAAATAAAATAAAATAAAATAAAATAAAATGGCATCCCAGAGATCCTGTAGGCCCCATTATGCAAGACCCATTTGATTTGAGCAACCTGCAGTTTGGAAGTAGCATGTGCCACTGCCTACCCATGGCCATGGACCCCATGGGCCACACAGCCCAAACATCAGGGCTGGCCTTGCCAGGCACAGTGCATCAAGACTTCCAGCCTAGTGTCCTTAGAGCTAACCCCAGCCACCCACAAACCTTCCTCCTTTTCTTTAAAGGCATCTACCTTCATGTCCCAATGCCCCTGCAGCATGGCACCTCCACAGCTGCAACCATGAAACACAGACCTGCTGCCCAGGCCGGCCCCTGGACTGTCCCCCTGGATTTTCTGGTGATGCTTAGGTGGTTGCATGAGTGGATAACCAGTCCAACATAAAAATACCCCTCATTTTCTCCTAGTGTATCATTTTCCACCTTTAGCAGCTCCTCTGTCTAGAGAGCTGCCTGCCTACACACAGCTTCACCACCACAAGTGCAGGCTCATGTTGGGCAGCACGGCTCCAAACAGGGCTCCCACAGTCCTCTTGTCTCTTTTTTCATTCTTCTTCACTCCTCTCTGGGCTCTGCTCTGTGCCTCGGTGAGCATGAGAGCACCCCTTGGGAAGTTGCAGCCATGGCTTCAGATGAAATCAACCAAGCACTGTAAATCCAAGGATTTTTTTAAAAAGTTTTGATTCATCTTTCAAAAGCAGTGAAAGAGCACAATTCAAAGTTTAGATCTAGTCTTCCTATGTGAGATGCCTGGACTAAGGTAGGGAGCCAAATCAGGCAGCTATGAATTAAAGTTCTCACCTGGACCTGCTAGCTTCCAAAAGGCTTTGCTGCTCTCACTTCACAGCACTGCAATCGAACCATCATCCCCTCCACCCGCCCTTTATCTTCTGCAGATCTCCTCAACTGATACATAGTGAAGTTTGTAAACACACTGGCATTTTGATGTGGGTTTTCAGTTCAAAAATATTCAAAGCAACGCAGCATTTGGCAATACTGGAGAAATCATATGCAGAAGGCTCCATTCTCACACTGAGCATCTGGGGAGAAACATCCAGCAAGGTGTTGGGTGTGCTAATGTGAAATCAGTTTGTAAGGGCCAGCACCTCCCTCAGTTGTTAGCATTTAAAAGAGGCCACGGCTTTCAGAGGGACCCAAGACAGACTCCTAGAATTTCAATTAGATTCATACACTTACTTCCTTCAGGTTCTTCTAAAATCAAACCCACTGCTTACACCTATAATCATACCCAGGTTTTGAAACACCTTTCTCCTTTTGTGTGCATGCAAGTCTTTATTGGGGAAAATCTTTTATGTGGATGGTTAACTACAAACATACTTAAGTATTTCTTGAAGTAAACACAACTTAAGCTCATTTAGATTTAAGTAGGTGCTTGCCTGCTTTTCTGAAGGCAGATGAACTTAATTACATGTCTACCTATTCTTCTAAACAAGGGCCCTTCAGACATCTAGTATTACTTTTTGCAGAGTTTTTTTTTTTAATCAAGATGTTCACACCACACTACAGAGTTTATAAACTCAGTTATATTTATATCCTTATAATATTCTCAGACTGGGATATGTGAGTACAGAATACACTTACTTATTTGGAATACATTAGTTTTCATCTGAAGAAAACCATTTACACATACCCAGTTTCACTACAAATTTAAGCAGTATACGATTAGCACTAATTGTTGGATATGCCATATTACTGTGTAATACACTGATCTTCTAAAACCTTGAATTGTAATGTTTAATAATCTGTCCCTAAACAGGAGGCTAAACTCGGCTTCTCCACATATTTTGTCTTACTGTATTTGACTTGTTAATTATCTTCCCAAAAGCTGCACTCAAAGGAAAGTAAAATGTAAAGATCCACATTAAGATAGGCATATTTGGATTCATCTGGCTGGAAATCATTAATGCTAACTTTCACATTCTAAGTAATACTTAGATGAAAGACAGGCACTAAGCACTTTCCAATGAAATGTATGGAAGTCCTCGACACTGCCTTATATAAGATTTAAAAAAAAAAAAAAAAAAAAAAAAAAAAAAAAAAAAAAGAGCACAAGCATGACCACTTTCACATATACCTATGTCTAACTTCTCATCTGAGGAACTTGTACCTTGAACTTGTACAAGCATGCCACTTGTCCAGAGGGCTGTTGGGAGAAGCCAGGACAGGGTAAGGCAGGGACAGTGACTAAGGTCAGCTCGCTGGCTGTAACACACTCTGTTAAAATTGCAGCTGCACCGGAGTGGAGGTTTTATGCAGAAAAGGAAGCGGCTCTGCCCTTTTGCACATCTGCGACGCAATGCACTATTAAGCAAAATTAACTGATTATGTAGCAAACATGGCAAAATGAAGCCCTGACTCCTCTGACAGCGCTATCTCCTTTTTAATGAGGCACAGAACAATCTGTTACCAGGGTTAGTGCTGCAGACAGTGTTTATGGTAATGGGTCCCAGCTCATCTATTTTTTTTACAGTTCAGTAGGTACTGCAGACGCCAGAGGTACCATACATTAACTGCTGAGCCTACAGGGGCACAATGTTTGGCCATGTCACTGGATATTAACAAACTTGTACAAAGGACCTCCAACAGTTTAATATGTTCAATGACATCTATTCTAGTCACCCCAATCTGTTCCACAGGCCTCCAGCTTGCCTTACTAACACTCGGTCCAACACATTCACACCTGTATGGCTCATCCTCCTCCGTTACCTGGAACTATCCTTGCCTCAAGTATGTTGTGCTGGCCATGCCTAACTTATCAGGCTATTGTAAGCCAAGGAGCAGCTGAAGAACATTGCTAGGAAACCCTACAGGCAACTGCAGAATCAGCTGAACTGTGCACAAAATAGGTCACTTCTGCATTATCAAATGTATTTAGTGCAATTACAATCAGCAGAGAAATGAAAAGAACACAGTAAAGAACAGAGAAGGAGGGCAGGCCATCAACAGCAAGTGTGAAGTCCTGCAAGAGAATGCCATCCTCAGGTCACCCTCTCTGGTAAAAGACCAGGCTTTAAATTGGACATGGTTTTTATCACATAATTAAAGGCTGCAAGAGAATATATTTAGGTTTTTCAGTACTGGGATGAACATTGGAAGCAAGAGTTTGGAATAAAGCACTAAAAATATGTAACAGCAGCCTCTGGAAAGGAACCAGATAGGAGCTAGTACCCGTGTAAGAAGCCCACTGCCTTTCCAAAAGCCTCCTCATCGCTTGTGACTTCTCAGAAGAGCACATTGCAAAGGGGAAGAGTGCACTTTGCAGGGCTTTTAGCCTGCGAGATAGAGTAAAAAGTAGTTTTCAATTCCCAGTTCTTGAGAGGCCATGCATCTTTGAAAGACTGTCTCTGGAATTTTCTCCCCCGTGACCATCAGCACCAGCTCTTCTGCCTGGATATCCTGCTTAAAATTCACATCCTGCCTAAAATTTACACCCAACTAACTCTAATGAACAGCTCTCGCTAAAGTGAGGCTGTTCCCATAAGGAGCCAGAAAGTCTTGTATTTAACATATCCTGACATATGAATGTCCTGCATTAACGGAGAAGGTTGACACACAACATGAAGATGACAAGTGCTTTAGTGAGGATCCCTTCCTGCACAAAGCAACCCACAGGCTGCACTTCTTCTCCTTGCAGACAGAATCACCTGTAATCCATTACAGCCTTGAATGTTTTTATTATGTGAAATCATAAATGTAATTTAACACCTTTAAAGCAGTAAGGGCTCACCTTGGAAGTTGGGATTCAAATCACTTTGAGTGAGGAGGTGTGCCATGATGAGTACAACTCTTGCTGTGTAGTATGCAGACTGACAGGAAAGCATCACAAGGTAGAGGGTATTCCACGTCAATCAAATATTTCATGTCAATTATCAAATTATTTCATGTCAGTCAAAATCACTCTCCTCTCTGTTCTTAAGACACACTCCAAATAGGCCATAAGCCTTTTTGTTTGCTGCATGGTTTTTTTGTGCAAGGTGAAAGCTTTCATCATCCAAACACATGGGTTTCATAAATGAAAAAAAAAAAAAAAGAAAATAAAACTATTCCAATTACATGTTTGTTCCCAGTACTTCACTTGAGAAATACAGATTGAAAGATTACATACAGGATAGCACTGATGCAGAGAGGGATTGTGACACCACACCAAACCATAACGAGACTAATTCCCCCATCTCCTCCTAATCCCTCTGAGAATGCAGGATATTTACTTTTATTATCACCATCGTTCCACTTCCCAGCCCTGACTGCTGGCTACTGTAGTACAGTATGTACTCTTTGGACTTGCTGAGTCAAAGAAAAAGCAGCCCAAGTAATTAGAAAACAAACAAACAAAAATAGACTTATTTTTCTCTCTCTCTCTTCCTCCTTAAATAAAGCAACATCACAGACTGTGAATCACATTGTGGCCATCATATGACCATATCAAAAGCCTTGTATTTGTTATTTCTTTTGCTGTGCATGCAGATAAGATAAAAATGTTTTACTGAGAGTTAGTAATCATAAAGTACCACTGAGACAATAATTTATCAATGCAAGAGATCTCAAGATGTAGATTGCTGTTTACGAAACACATATTTTTTGGAGGAGAGACTATTAACTAGGGACAAGTCATTTCATATGTTTGATCCTAATATTTGTTGGCTTAGGAGCAGCATATTTTTGTGGGACTTGCTCAATTTTAAAATGTATCTGCTGATACTGAAGGTAAATTTCTTTCTACAAGAAAATCAATTAATACAATATAGTATGTTATATACATGTTCTTTCTCTGTGCCTCAGTTTGGACCTAACACATAAACTGGACTCCTAAGAGCTTGCTGAAACTGAAAATTAACAATGTGCAAGCATCCTAAGCAGTACATGAACAACAGTCATCATTTAAATAACACCAGAAAAACTGGAATCAATTTACAGTAAATTTTCAAAATCAGCATTTAACACAGCCGTAAAGCCTCTAAGCGATGCAAGGATGCCTACTTCCAGGCAGAGCTGTGCTGTGGCTGTGTTGAAAGGCATGGGCAGAATGGAAAATGCACTCACTTCAGCTAACCACTGCCCATGTATTTCTCTCTAAAGAAAGCAAATGACTGAATTATCAACTGCAAATGACTTCTGGGTCACAGAAGGAGGTGGAAGGGTTGAAACCTTGAACTACAGCTGCTGATGCATAGTGTCTTTATCTCCCGGCTCCCTATGGCTGTAGTTGCTGGTTATCTCAAAGGATGAACGACCTGCCTGCAATGAATTATGCCTGCTTATCTTCCAGACGGGCTATACACTAAGTCATTAAGTCATCTAAGAGTATAACCCCAAGGGAATTACTAAATGAATGTGAAATCCTGTCCTGCTCTTAGCCCTTGTGACAGACTTCTCCGTGCCTCTGGTGCAGGCACCACAGGGAGCAAGTATGGGCCCTGAATGTCTCTCACCTGTTGGCATGGCTACTTGTTTTCTGATATTAACTTTTTCTGCTTCTAAGGCTGCAAAGTTAGGTGATGTCAGAGCAGTAATAGCAGTCATTTCCTTCAGAGGAAGGGAAAACACAGCTCCCCTCTGACCACCAAGATTTCCCAACCTCCAATGTACCAGCTGAGACAAGCAGCCAACATGAGACTAGCAGAGAGCTTATGGCTATCATATTTGTGTTGGCATATAATGGGTTTTGTCCAGATGAAAGGGTGCACTTCTTCTGAAGAGCAGCACATTTTTTTAATTAAAAGAAATTGATTTAGTGACAGGATTTACAATCGGGTATCTGACAAGCCCACTGACCTTCACACACACATACAAATGACTGAGGCGTGATGCATTCAGAGAAGCGAATTTTCGCTTGAAACCACAAAACATTGAGATCACTGACTCTGGCAGAAACCAAGGCACCCTCTCTAAGAAGAGTGTATCAAAGGAGGCTTAGGGTAAAGACTGATCTGCACAGCGAGCTTTTCCAGATAACACTTCATGAAGTCAGGGGGATAAATAACATCTTTAAATAGAGAGAAAAAAGCATGTCTGGCAAAGGCTCACCCATGCTTTATTATAGCCTGGCAAAGCTCTAGCTCACCAGTTGCCTGGGATGCTGTATTTACTGTCCCTATCCCACTGCTCCTTGTACTGAGTAAGCTGTGCAGTAGTTAAATATCTCCTTTCAAGTATTCTCCGTACCCACACAAAAGAAAGAGGCTCAGCAGCACCCTTAATGAGAAGAGACGCACTAGCACCTCCAGACAGCGTTAAACAGTTTGGCACCCAGCCTCTAAAGCTGTTTTCAAGGGGCTGTTGCTCAGGTTTGTTTTTAGTTTCCCATTATCTGCAGCCAGGGTAATGAACACCCTAGGAGGTGTTTCCTTGGAAGTGGTGGTGCGACAGCCTCCGTGTTCCACCCTGGCTGAAGAGCAACTGAACCCGAGTTTTACTGGGAAGGAAAATAAGCAGAATTCTCCATGAAAGAACGAGCCCGTTGGAATGGAAGTCTACACCTTCGCAAAAGGGCAGCAACAATCTCTAACCTTCTGCCTGGTGATGCTTAAACCACACATGAAGGAATGATCCTCAGCATCATTTCAGCATCCTCTTCTAAATTTAAAATTATAGACTAAAAATAACAATAATAATTTTTTTAAAGCTTGGTTTTCTTCTTTACTTACAAGCTCTACTAACTGAAAACCCCTCCCAGCCTGGTCAACCTGATAGGTTTCTCTGAATGTTACCAGATAAAAAATAAAACCTAATCCTTGCTTGAATGTTCCTGGGACAGGGCCAGGATATTTATATCTTTCCAGGGCAAAACTCAAACTAGGCCTTGTGCTGTGCCAAGAGAAGTCTTGCTAGGACATGGAAAGAGGAAATTGCTCCCGTTTCCATGTGGACATCAGAAAACTTTGTCTGGAAAACAGAAGATGCCACACAGATGGTCAGAGAGCAACCAGATTTCCTTTAGAATGCTACACACACCACTCTTCCCAAAACTTTTTTTTTTTTTAAGGATGGTTCAGGCTTGTTGCTCTTCTGTATGTGGTTTTTTTGTTTTTTCGGGCTTTTTTTTTTTTTTTGGTTTTTTTTTTAATCAGGATCTTCTGCATGAATAAAAACCCTTAAGTAATCTAAGTTTCTTTTTCAATCAGTACGTCACACTCAGAGACACACCAGGCACCTCCACAAGTGTGATTTTAATCTTATCTTCCTATGCATAGTGGTTTATATAAGGACTTAGTTTTTTTTTCTCTTATATAACACCTATTTTTTCACACTGTGCCTCCAGCCACTACCATAAACGAGGAATTAAACTGCATGATGGTGAAAAGTTTTCACTAATAGACCAGCTTCTAAGCCTGGAAGCAGTCTGCTAAAGGAAAAATAAAAGCAACAGATTTTCAGTTTTAGTGGACAAGGACAGCAAGGGCTCCCTTGTTAGCTTCTATTTATGGTCCCACAGCAGATGACCTGAATCTCCTCCATACTCATCCCCCTCTACAGAGCCTATAGCTTAGATTATTCACTTCTTAATGAAAACACCACCTGCCAGATGGACGAGAGAATAATTACATTACACTTACATTAATAAAATACATATGAGTCCCGTTTGCTGTGCACAGAGCAGTGCGATACATCTGGATCTGCATACAGTAGGAAGACTTTCAGAAATGGGATCTTCCTTGCTGTATTTTATGGTAACGAAGATCAACATCTAATTCATGCAATTGCCTGATGCAAATCTACCTGATGTGGGAAAGTCAGTTCTTGGAGTAATAAGCTGCCTTTCCTTATCATCTGAGCTGGCTGGGTTTTGTAGGCCAGGGTTCAACTATTGCATCCACAACACGCTGGTATTCGCATCTGAAACCCCAAACAGAATGAAGGGGACACCACCAGGAACTATACAGAAGGACAGAGCTCTAATGGGTGTCAGATAGAGGTAGGGACCTTATCTGAACTTGATAAAAAAGCTTTGGATTTAACTCCAGGGGTGAGCAAAAGTTCAAGCCAATTATGCTCTCGTATCCCTAATACTATCCACAGCACCAACCAACAGCATGTGCTACCCTGGTAGTGTGTCTCAGGGAGCATTTCCACCTCTCCAGTAAAAGCGTCATTATTCATATTTCTGGGAGCCAGGGGTAGAGAATGAGAAACCAAAATGCCTGAATGGGCAGTGTAGCACATAATAGTTTCATCATTAAAAAGATGGCCACAGAGTGAGTCACTTACTGTATGGCCACAGCTGCATCTGCATTGAACTGAGGAGTGCAGAAAATTGATTTCCCCTCCCCAGGAACGTCCTGAACCTTTAATGGTGTTTATCCAGAGGGCGAGAAGACCAGAGAACGCTTTCTGCTGATTGAAACTCCTTTTTCTCTTCCCCCAAGAGAAGCTACATCGGTAACAAAAAAGGCTATGCTTTTAAAGTTTAGCATCCACAAATTGTGCTAGCATAGAAATTTTGGTAATACCATTTCTTTCTGTCTGTCCCGCTACTTCAAACAGAAATACTACTCTGGGGCTAGTGAGACTTTTCCAGCCTATTCCTGCTGGAAAAATCTCCCAGATTTCTTGGCTCTCGTTCCTCAGATGGACCGGAGCTGTAAAAGACCCCATAGGGGCTTATCAATGCATATTTGTAGACGCTTGAGGAAACTACTGGTTGGTTTGGCTGAAAACATAAATTCTGCCATTCAGCTCAGTGGTATCAGAAATGCAGGATGTTTGTACCTCCTGGATGGCTGCTGTCCTCACAGGGTGAAACAACAGGAGCACAGTGTTCAGTGTA